>OU696698.1:27101374-32071374 GCA_916050605.2 Platycheirus albimanus | reverse complement strand
TTACCTATGGATTTCGTTCTTGTTTTAAGCATTCCAGAACAAATACCGCAGGGACGATCTGGTAGTGTTAGCTTTTCTTTGATTACATCCTCAAATGTCGCAAAAACTTCTCCATAGGTCAGTGGAATAACGGTTCTCGTTTTTAAGACATTTGTGCAATTGTTGTCACATTTCGTTATTTCTTCGCACGTGGGGTCACTTTTAAAAGCATGAAGAACAGCTGTAGAAATTCCAATGGCGCAGTTTAACGTTAAGCAGTTGTTGGTTGATTGCATTCTTTTCGTATCCTGGTCAAGGTACTGATGCAATAAATTGGTCCTCAAGACGTATGCATGTGGCCCTTTTAATCCGTTTTGAGCTATGTAGATTGTAAGTTTTAAAAATCCATTTTTACTGTTGGAGAACTTTTCTATTTGCTCTTTATTTCCAGCAAAATGTACCAACAATATTTGAAGAAGGCTATCAAAAGCACAGGTATTCGTCACACATTTTATTTTTCTTGTTTTGTTGGCCGTAATTGTTGTTGCCCCAACTCCCAAAGATCCGTTTTTTAAAATAGGGCATTTTGTATTATTTGGAAAGTTCAGGGCTGAAAATAAATGCTCTTCGTTATTCAAATAGCGACTGGATCTGTTCTTTTTCTTATTAGATGCAGTGATCTTGCCTTTCCAATTTTCTTGATGACGGGTTGAGAGAATGTGCGTCGCAGCATTCGATTTATGGCATTCCATGCAAATCCTTACTTCTCCATAGCCTTCTTCCTGACCTGGTAGTGGTAAAGAGCAGCTATCGATGATGTGTACAGCCTTGCAGCATACACTACACAAATGTGCACCACTTGGTTCATCGCCATTTTGGCAAACAGTGCAAACATTGGTTGTGATATCCTTTCCGATACAGGGTTCAATCAGAGATCGCTCGCTTGTGGTTGTTGTCTCATAATTATTTCTAAATATTTCCTTCTGTGGACTACCATCATTTTCAGCGCACGTCCTGTCGTCCAAGCTCATTCCAACTTCCACTGGGCCTTGGTCTGCTGGTACAGTCACTGTTTCAGCGTTGTTTAAATTGGCTTGAACCAGGTTTGTTTGTCCATTTAATATTTTGATGTGCTTTTCAACAAATCGGTCGACTCTTATTCTTCCAGTATCTTCAGTGAAGAGTACATTTTTTATTTTGTTGAATTCACCTTCAACAGGAGCACTTGTGGCCGGCACTCTCCCAAATCCAAAATTATCTCTAAAAACACACTTATGTCCTTCAATAAATATTTTGCAAAAGTAGGGCAGAAATGAGCGTTTGGAGATATTCCCGTATCCAATTGGGGTGTTATTTCATTTAATAGTTCCTTGGACCACATCTCCCAGGCTTCACTATTTACCTCCTCCTCTGAAGCAGCGTTAAAATCGGAATCCTGGTCTTGATTATCCTCGTTGGACAAATTTCGTTCAATTGCATCAGAGATTTCGTCTTCGAACGGCTGTCCAGTGATAAGGTTTATCAGATATTCTTTGTGCTTGTCGCATGCGACTTCAGACTTTTTTTTGAAGACACCATCCTTCCGTCTCACTTGTGGATACTATTAGGGCAGATTTAATTATATGGCGAGCTGCATCTAAACTTCTGGCGAGTATTATCTTTCCGACAACCCCCATGTAAAATTTTTTTATAAGTCGGTGCTCGTTTTTTAACGCGTTTGCATATATTTTTATGAAATGGTTAACATCAATCCGTATGTAGCATTCAGGGAGGTTTCCGGTTAAAAAATGGTCACAGTACCGTTCTATTGTCAGAAAGCCGCTAAACGTTCTAACAATAGCAGTCAGCAAAGCCCTGGATGAATCGCAAACTGTTTCCTTTGGTGGCAAGACCCCAGAACGTAGCCACTGAGTCAGCCAATTTTGGATGGTCGCAGTGTCGTGAGCCTCGGACAGCATTTGGTTGACTGAGGTCTGTCCAACTCCATAATGAATAACACCCAAATACAAAAAGATATGATGACTTAGGGTCCCATCTGCTCTCAAAATTTTGGAAACCAATTTTCCCGAGGCATCAATTTTTAAGCTGGAAAACCCCTCGTCAGCACACTTTTTAAAGATGAGGCTTTGTTGGTTTGTCCAGTAGTAAACATAAAAGGGATCGTATCCTACTTGGCGAATTGCTAACCTCTGTTCCGTTTCTCCTAGTCTCTTCATTTTGGAGATGGCCACTATCGGGTCCTTGTCGAAACATAGAGACTCGATATACTCGTTCTTGGCTTTGTTTAAAACAATTGATTTCGGTATGAATGGTGGCTCTGCATCACCTGGCGACATAAATTTTTCAGCGCATTCGATTCTATAAAGCTCTGCAGATTTATGAGTCAAAGTCTCTGCTACCTCTTTACGGAATGGTTGACGCAGTTGCCGTTTTCCACATGTTCCCTTTACAATATATATTGTACAATGGAATTTGACGCATGTAGAGTTTCCGTCTAGGATTATCTTCAATCTTGTTCCACAAGTGCATTTTCCTGTAACATATAAAAATAAATAATTATTGTATGTTACAAACTCGGACGCCCAGATTCGTACAAATGTTCACTGATTAATATTTAAATTTCGAATCGCTTGTATTAAGACCATGACTTCAATACAAGCCTCGAATAATAATTTAAAAATAAACATATTATGTTCTTGAAGAACTTACCATTGATGGATCCAGATGTAAGATCATTTTTGAGGTGATGATTTTTGAAATTAAAACCACATCTTAATTTTGTAGCATTCCAAAGCCTTTCGGATACTTCTTTTTGCCAAATCCCTGCTTTAAGCCTATTTACTCGACGTCCCTTGTAAAACTTCTCAGTGACCATTTGATTGAAACTATGTCTACTCATGGACAATGTGACGGTTTTGATGGCTTCCGCGTCGTTTGAACTGATGGAAGAGTTCAAAGAAGAATCTGCAGTCTCATTAAATGATCTTCGTTTTGGAGTAACACTTTTCACATTAATCGGTCTATTATTTAATAAATCGCGAACACCGTGAATATTGTTACAAACAAATGTATACAAAGAACTAGCACTTTTTTACCATCTAGGTCTTCCGAAATGTGTGACCAAATTATATTGTTTTTTGGTAAAATTTTGTCTTCAGGCAATATAATTGTGTCCTTATATGTTAACAAAAGGTCTAACACGCGACTAACTTCAATTAACGGAATTCTTCCTCGCCGACTCATTTTATTTTCGTACAAAAAACACAAAATGTAACACAGAAATAAGATAATGATCAGTATAATTTCAAACGTCCAACTTCCGCCAAGATCAACTTTCGAATGACTTAATTCCTAATAGGTGTCGGACAGGACACTCGCGAATATGCAATATTGCGCTTGCAATTTCAGTGCAGTATGGGTAATCGTTACCTGGCGCTACACGGGTTGCAGATTCATCTTTCACAGGTAAATAGTTGTTCCGATCATTCAAATATTCTGTTCAGTTCCTTGAAAACGCGTTATCGCTACCTAGCGAACGATACCATTGGGAAAACCGTTAATCCTTCCGCTGACGATGAGTTGCACTTGCAATTTCTATGCAATATGTGTCTTATAGTAACCCGGTGCAACAAATGCTACCGTTGTTTTCAGTCGAATTTTCGTCCTTCGCAGGTATTTTATTTCGAGTATATCTTGTTTCAGATGCTCTTTGTGTGGTGTAGACATTGTGGCACTTTCAATGGCGGCGAAAGAGTTTTTAGAAACTGAAATTCGATTTATGAAATTTATAAACAAAAAAAACAGCAAGGAATTTAAAAAATCCATTGGCTGTTCAATACCTACCTGTGTGCTTTTTTAGCAAATCTTTTTCTTTAATTATTAAAATAAATTTTAAGTATCTCAAAAATATAAAAAAATTAAAATTTTCAGTTTCTTGCATATCGAAATAACAACAGAATCGAGATGTGAATGGTTTTCTGCAGTAATTCCATGCAAAGGTAGCCTATAACAAGAAGTTTCCATTAATAGGAAACTCGCATACAGGTACCATACCTACATTACACATATACATAACCGACATGCAGCCATACCGCTGATGTATGTAGGTACATTGAGATATTGTAAGGAAAACCCGAACTACCTGCCTACTGAGTTTGCTGGCGTTGACCTATCCCTTAGTATTCGAACGCTCATTTCATTCATAATAATAATTAATTAATTTTTCTTGGGAATACATTTTTCTAATTTTCAATAATGTACAGTACACAGACAAGTTCAAATACACCTGAGTCCAACTAGTATGTTGTGAGAAAGTTTCACTAAAACTAGCTGATTCACTGGGCTAACAATATTATAATAATTATATATAATAATTTTTTTGAATTCAGGTTTTCAAAATTTTGTTGAGATAATGCAGCATTTAATTCGTATTCAATGAGCACTTAATTCTAGAAGCAGATTTTGTCCAAAAAAAGTTCAAAAAAAGTGGCCAAAATCGTGTATGAAGTTAGCAGAACACTGAAATTGAATTTTTTAAAATTTCATTTTTTGAATTCAGGTTTTCAAAATTTTGTTGAGATAATGCAGCATTTAATTCGTATTCAATGAGCACTTAATTCTAGAAGCAGATTTTGTCCAAAAAAAGTTCAAAAAAGTGGCCAAAATCGTGTATGAAGTTAGCAGAACACTGAAATTGAATTTTTTAAAATTTCATTTTTTGAATTCAGGTTTTCAAAATTTTGTTGAGATAATGCAGCATTTAATTCGTATTCAATGAGCACTTAATTCTAGAAGCAGATTTTGTCCAAAAAAAGTTCAAAAAAGTGGCCAAAATCGTGTATGAAGTTAGCAGAACACTGAAATTGAATTTTTTAAAATTTCATTTTTTGAATTCAGGTTTTCAAAATTTTGTTGAGATAATGCAGCATTTAATTCGTATTCAATGAGCACTTAATTCTAGAAGCAGATTTTGTCCAAAAAAAGTTCAAAAAAGTGGCCAAAATCGTGTATGAAGTTAGCAGAACACTGAAATTGAATTTTTTAAAATTTCATTTTTTGAATTCAGGTTTTCAAAATTTTGTTGAGATAATGCAGCATTTAATTCGTATTCAATGAGCACTTAATTCTAGAAGCAGATTTTGTCCAAAAAAAGTTCAAAAAAGTGGCCAAAATCGTGTATGAAGTTAGCAGAACACTGAAATTGAATTTTTTAAAATTTCATTTTTTGAATTCAGGTTTTCAAAATTTTGTTGAGATAATGCAGCATTTAATTCGTATTCAATGAGCACTTAATACAAGAAGCAGGTTTGAAAAAAAAAAAAAAAAAAATTTTAGAAAAAAAAAATATTAAAAAAAAAATTTATTTTGATTTTTTTTTGTTTTTGTAGAGCATTTAATTAGCATTTAATTCAAGGACCAATTTCGTATTTTTAAATTTTAATTTAGTGTACTTTAGAGATACTGTTCTGCTAACTTCTTGTGAAGTTAGCAGAACATTAATTTTTTCGAAAACCGTTAGAGCATTAAATTTTTTTCTTCAGCATTTAATTAGCATTTAATAAGCGTCTAATTATGCAATCAAAAAATTTTGGTTCTGCTGACTTTGTTCTGCTAACTTCAGGGACATAAATTTTCCCAGGCAATTCATTCCACATTCGTATTGTACTGCTAAAGAAAGAATCCCTATATTTCACGGTACGTTCGAAATTGAGCTCAAGTGTAAACTGATGAGCGTTCCTAGCAAGACGAGTGTTACGGGGGAAATGTTTAAGGGGTGCAACACAGCTGGCTACCTCGAGTGAGCATTTTTTGCAGAAGAACCGGTAGAATTAGGAAAGACATGAAACATTTCGACGATATTCAAGGGATGGAAATGTTTCCATAATGCTTCTCTCTTGAACTCTATCAAGCAGGTGTAAAAAAGTTTGAGAAGCACCTGCCCAGAGATGGGAAGTTATACTCAAGTTTCGGGCGTATAAACGTTTTGTTTTATTTAGTGGGATTTAGCAGAAGGCTTGTTTTTGGCTTCATTTTATTTTATTTTTATTTCATTTTATTTCGAGATTGCTTGATAACAGTAAGATATAAATCTTATAATTTAGTTATAAGCTAATTTTACATAAGGAGCAAAATAAGTAATTTAAATTAATGCAAATTAAAAAAGGAAAAATTATTATGAAAAAAAGACTAAATCTGAATCATCGATAATTATACCTACCTAGTTCATTATATAATGTATTATATATTAACGTACAATGGATTTTAGACCTTATATAGAAACTGTACATTATAAATTACATATTTACAAAGAAATGATTTTTCAAAACCCTTTTCATACTTTCAATATTTTGAATTTCTTTAATATGCCGCGGTAAGGAATTCCAAAGACGGATAGAATTAACAAAAAATTGACGTTCGGATGTCAAAAAAGAACAACGAGGATGAATCAATTGACGAGATCTATTTGAGGTAGTAATACAAATTTTATCAAAACAATATCGTGGTTGGCGAGTTATCAATATATTAGAAAGCAACATAAGACTGCGAAACTCAAGATATTTGTTCAGAGGCATACCCAGCAGAAGCACAGCACGCCCAGATAATCTGTCGTACCGACGTAGGCCAAAGACATAACGAACAGCACAATTGAAGGCAACATTAAGTTTACGTTTGCTCACATCATTACAGTTACAGTAAATTTCACAACCATATACAAGAATCGGAATAATCAAAGTTTTAACAAGAAGTAAGCGGGTTTTTACAGGTGTAAAGGACTGAGTTGCCCATAATGTACGGAGTACGCCATATACTTTGCCTACCAGGCCGTTTATATGATTATCCCAAGTCAGGAAGCGGTTAAAAGTTACTCCGAGGTTTTTTGCAGTTTCAACATATTCTATGGGAGCATTATTTAACAAGATTGAAGGAAAATAACTAAGATCAAGACTTTTTCTTGATATTACGACACATTTAGATTTTTTAGGGTTAAATATGAGACCATTTAAATGGGACCACTTTGCAATTTTCTCAAGATCTTCGTTGACACAGAAAGCTCCATGCTCAATAAGCCCAAGAGGGCAGCTAAAGTAAAGTTGGACGTCATCTGCATACATATGTGAAGAGCAATTATCAAATAACGATGGAAGTTCGTTAACGTAAATTGAAAACAAAAGAGGCCCAAGTATTGAACCCTGTGGAACACCGGTAACATTTGGGAGAAAACTAGACAAGGTGTTCCCAACTTGCACTGCTTGCTTTCTATTAGTTAAGTAAGAGTTGATGAGCTTCGTAGCCCCCGATGAAAAATTGAATTTCTGTATTAGCTTATTACATAAAATGTCGTGATTGACTGTGTCGAAAGCCTTTGAGAAATCAAGCAGAACCAAAAACGTAACCTCATCTTTATCAAACGCTTGCCTAATGTCTTCTGTGACGTTTAAACGTGCTGTGATGCAGCTGTGTTTTTCGCGAAAACCAGATTGTTTCGAAGAAAGCATCGAGTTTGTGTTAAGAAAGACATTTATTTGTTTCTGCAGGATTCTCTCAAAGGCCTTGGACAAGTAAGGTAGCACTGATATAGGCCTAAATTCAACACCTTTAGCGTTTTTGGGAATTGGGATGATCTTTGCAGCCTTCCACAGATCCGGATACACTCCTGACATTAAAATTGTATTGAAAATAAATGTTAGATGAGGCAATACAACAGGCAAGATCATGTACAAAAATTTAGGATGAATATCATCTAGTCCAACAGCATTTGACTTTATAGAAAGCATACTCTCAACAACATCGGCATCATCAACAGCACGAAACCCAAAACCAGTGTGAACAGATTGATGCGTAAATGATACAAGGGTTTCAAAGCTCGACGGTGAAGTCAGTGTCAACGGTAGAGACACAAAAGATTTGTTTAGAGTATTACCATCTATATTATCAGCAAGCCCGCTCCTTGATTTCCCAATTCCAATATTGCGAAGGTTTTTCCACAACTGTCGCCCATTTATACCGGTATCAAGCTGATGGGAGAAAATGTTGGATTTTGCTAAACGTATTTCAGCTACAACTCTATTTCGAAGTGAACAATACGTACGTCGCAACTCATTCAATCGATAACGCTTCCAGGTATTATAAGCCACATCCCTTTCTTGTATTAAGATCCGTATACTACGCGTAAACCATGGTTTGTAGTTAGGTTTAAGAATTTTAGTTTTTAATAGTACGTGGGTATCAAAAAGAGTCTTTATGTTTTGGGTAAATAAATCCAACTGTTCATTTGACGCTGGCATGTAGAAAATTTGATCCCAATTCATACTTCTTGCGTGTTCTTCTAAATGCTGGACGTTGATATTATAAAAATCACGAAATGTGACTTTTTTGCTTGAATGATCAAAGCTAAAATTTAACGTTAAAAAAATTAAATCATGTTTTGAGAAAGCAGACGCGGAGAGCTGATCATACAATGCAACGTTGTCAATGTCGCTGACGAAAAACAAGTCCAGCAATGTTGCATCACCACCAAAGAAATGAGTTGGAGTGCTTGTGTTTACAGGTTTAAGATTGAACATTCGCAAGTTATCGGTGAGAGAGTTTGAGTTTAAAAGGTTGCAGTTAAAGTCACCACATAGGACAATATTAGGTGAACTCGGCAAAATTTCTTCTAAGAGCGACAACAGAGGTGAAAATTCAACATTCCTATTAGGCCTATAGACTGCACCTAGCAGTAGATTACCCTCATTGCCTACTAGGTCTACAAACAAATATTCTATACTGCTGCCAGCCTCTGAAAAATACCCAAGTCTGCACCTCACGGTCGATTTAACATATATTGCCACACCTCCTCCAACACGATACATTCTATTCAAGCGAAAAACGCGATAGCCCTCTAAGCAACAGACCTCGTCACTTAATTCATCCCTCAACCATGTTTCCGTAACACAAATAACATCAACATCTGATCCTGCAAAAATATCGCGAAATTCGTCATTCTTCGGAAGTAAGCTCTGCGCATTGATGTGACAAACACGGAGGCCACATTTCTGCTTACATAAAATCCTGACCATCGAGCGCAAAGCTCTATTGTTATTCATATTGTTAAAAGAATAAAAAAGGTTTAAAAAAAAAGAAATATACAAAAGTAAAAGAAAAAGAAGATATAAAATTGAAATTACAGAAAGAAATTGATTACAAAAAGAAAAAGGTAAAGCAAATAAATTAATTCAAAAAAAGAAATAGATAAAAAGATAATTTTAATTGGTATAAATAATTAGTATAAATTGTATTATTAATTTTCATTTGAAACTGCTGATCTGGCAACGTCTTCGAGTCCCTCGATGCAGTCAACTTGCACAGCTGTGCCATCAGTTTGACGTTTAACAAAAACAACTCCTCGTGCGGTAAACACAGAAAATATTTGTTTACATTTTTTCAATGCAAGCGCTCGTTGCAAAATTGATTTGTTGTGCTGTGTTAGGCTCTCACGTATATGTATTGTAGAAGACGACGCGGAGGAGGAGCCGCTATCGATGGCAAGGTGGATGTCGTTTAGGCATAGCATTTTATTGTTTTTTTTTCGGTAATTTGCGATTGAAGTTAAAACGAAGTTTTTGTCATAAGGCGAATTAAATTTAATCATTATCGCGGAATGAGGTTTATTAGGTTTTGAGCGAGTGCGGTATATATTATTGATCGTGGGTGGTTTAATATTTATAGTGTTGCATATAAGATTAAAAATTGATTTGAGGTTTTCATTAGGGAGGCACGGAATACCAAATATAAAAGCATCCCGCGCGATAATTCTATTCTCGTATGCGTTTATAGATAGTTTTAATTTGTTTAGATCATTGAGGGTGTTATCAAAGTTTTGTTTTACAATTGTGAGTTCAACACTTTTTTCCGCTAATACATCTTTAGTATTATTGCAAACGGAGGTAACATTAGCGAGTGACGTTTTGAGATTATTAATTTCAGTATTTAGTGAACCAATGTCAGTTTTTAACTCGAAGTTTGAGGATTCTAATTCAATAACTCTAATATTTATATCAGAAATACTATTTTTTAAGTCTTTTATTTCACGGCTAAGCTCATCGGTGATTTTTTTTTCGGACTCTTCTACTTTTTTTGATAAGAGTGAAACGATAAACTCACTTTGCTGGCGAAGTTTTTCATCCATCCAATTTTTATCTTTGTTGTCCATGGCTTTAGTTGATGGTTTATTAAAAGGAGAAGAAGATGAGCTTTGGGGTGAGTTTGAAACCGAGTTGGCTTTTCTGGAGCGGGTGATCGGATTTTTTGGTGGAATTTGTGACATGAGTGGGTGTAAGTGAAAGTTTAAAACGGATTTAGGTGAAAGTGTTGGTGGCAATAAATTGTATGATTGAATATTGTTTTATGGTAATATGGGTAATGAGAGCAGGGGAGATAAAGAAAAAACACTCAATGATCAAGCACTTAGAACAAAGAAATTAAAAAAAAAATATTTAAAACACTTTTATTTTTCACTAAATTAAGAAAATAAAACGCTTTGGTCCGATAAACAACTAGTTGCTAAAAGAAGGCAGTACTTTAAACACAAAGATGCAATATTAAATGCGTTTTCGATCAGAGATTAATTAATCGATTCACCTTCTATTATCTCTTTGTGGTAGGTCTACATTTTGGCTCTGAATTCAAGGATTTGCTATTTTAGTGGTGTGTATCGGTGCATCGTCCTGTTGAAAAATCTATCGCTGTTCATCGAATATTTCAGAACACCATGACAAAACCTTGTTTCCAGAATTGAATTGTGGGTGTTTGCGTGTTTGTGCATTCAAAATCAAGATATTTATATCCGTAAAAGCTTACTGCTATCCATACCTATCCTCGACCTCCTTTGCTGTGTCCCATTTGAAATCAATAAAGGTAAATTAAGCTACTGTTCATAATCAAGTGTAACGGAGTGTTTGTTGAAAACACTAAAAGCAAAACGGCCAAAGTTGCGTTTTTACATTTTTCTGCCACTTTCTCCACTTTGCGTACAAATCTGTTGAAATCGCGTTCATTTGGCAGACTGTCCTCAATTTCACGCCTGGGATTTTTGTTCAGATCCATCACGGGCTATTAAGGCACCGAAATGAAAAAAAAAATCAAAATCTAGAACGCTGCTGATTAATTTTCCTTGCATGTTCAACGACGCAAACTCCTAGAGGAGTATTTTAAACGTATATTTTTTTTAAGGTCGTGGACCGTGGAGCCTCGTCGCTACAGAAGATGCAATTTTCTGAACGTATAAGTTTTTCTTACATTGCTTGAAAAAAATTTGGGGAATTACAGTAAACTACCTTCAGATTGTCTATTTATTTCCGAAGGATGGAATTCCTAACATTTCTTGATAATTGTTTTTTGGATACCCACAGCGGGCACTCTTTTCTTCTTTCAATCTTTTAGTTTTTTTCGCAAGATTTGTTTGACCTTCCTTGTGTTCTCGGTGCTTCTTGATCTAATGCTAGGCCCTAGAAAAGCGGCTCAGAGATGATCTTCCGGATCAATAGACGTTTTTATCTAAAGAGGTAAGAAAGTTGCATACCCTTAGGAGTGCAAGTGAATATTCGCATGTTAAATAGTGCGTTGCTAATATATATGTATTGTATAGTTATAAACCTTCTGCAAAATATTATCAACATGATGGTGAAAACCGTTCCAAAAAAAAGTTAGGCAGCTTGGAGGAAGTTAGCGGATAAACAGAAGGGAAATATCCTTTTATATGTAGGTACAGATGCACTTAGGTCGAGTTAAGTATGCAAAAATAAGAAAATTAAACATTAAAAAAAGTATCTTCTAATTTTTAATAATTTTTTTTTAATCAAACACTTCGATTGACGCTGATACGAACTTTTTCAAAATTGGCCACCGTTTACTTTTAAAATATCTTCTAAAAGTGGATTTCCTCATACCTGAGAATTCGCTTTTAGCAGCCGCCGAGTCGTTTTATATTCGCCAACTACATTAATTTCGAAACAACTTTTGATGTCCCCCAAGGCGGCCAATTAGGTCCTCTTCTTTTCGTTTTTCTATTAACAAAATGGAAGAGTTCACCAAATATTCTTATATCTCAATCTACCTAGACAATACGAAGATATTTTCAAGATAGTTTCTTCGAAGCACTACTTCCCTCTCCTGATTCATCTGATGACGATAATTTTTCAGTCTTTGTCTTCAAAAACTGTTTGGAGCTAAATATTGCAAATCAAATTCATTTTCACGTGTGCTTTATTTTCGAAGAGGTTTGGTTTAAAAATAGTGTTTCCTAAAAAGGGAATGATGAGTTATTTCAAAAGATTATGTATTCCATGTCCCTAATTGGTAACACTTAAATAAATTGCTCTGCAACGCTATGCACAAGCACATCTACAAATTTCATCATTCAAAACTAAAAAAAATACCATTTTGATGCCACTTTGACCGTCCAATTAAAACAGTTTCCAGATTTATTTTTGAAGATAGCAAGCACATAGAAAAACATCTTTAACTAAATCACATTTTCCACATAGACGCAAATCCGATTTAACTCTTAGCTTTTTTTTTTCTTCCTTTACTTTTTCACTTTTCCCCGAAGGACAGACGTATACTAACGAGTCTTTTTCATTAAAATGCACAAAAAATTGAGTAAGTGGAAAGGGAAGGGAAGAAAAATTCAACTAATGACATCCTCGATTCCATTAAGAAATCTACTTTGAACGAATCAACGATATCCCTTAACCCTTTTGTAAAAAAAAGAAAAAAAAGGATGAAGAAGACGAATAAAAATACAAATTAAAACTCATAAAGGGGATGACTTTTATTGTTAATTTAAACTTTGGCCTTTGGCTAAGTGTGCCACCTTCAGAGACAGAATTAGAACATTTGGTTATATTTTTTTGTGATATATTGTTTGCCGCATAAATTACATTCATATATGGCAATGAAAATGGGACAGGTCCATGAAGACAGCAGACAGGACTCTCTCTCTCTCTCAAATTTTCAAGTCCCATAGCTCCCGATCACATTTTATGTCCCAAAAGAAAACAAACATTGCTGTAGGATGCAAGTTCAGTCCATTTTTTCGACTCAGTTTCCTTGTCAACGCTGGCGGGGTCCTAGTTTATGATTCAGTTTAGATAATGCCTGAAGAGACGTCTCCTAACAAGAAGCGGGACATGTTTAAAAAAAAAAAAAAAAAAAAAACCAAGGCTCTTTATGAATGTATGTGTTGAAAGCAAAAAAAAAAAAAATCGCTGAGCTTTCGTCCGCTTTGAAATCCTTGGAGACAGCTCAGCTCTGACATTTGCAAATTATGCATGGCTGCATACAGAAGCATAATATGAATGTCCTCATACATCTGGTGGTACGTGCGAGGTCTTCATGCAGATGCTACTGATGCTGCTGATGCTATGATGCTACTTCTTCACTCCAGGATTTTCTTCCGGACCCAGCCAAAAATAAGGACGACGACGACGACGATGTAAAAGAAAAATCGCTACCAAAAAGAGTTGTTATTTGAATTTTTCTCTATACAAGAGCATATTCCCTTCTACTCGTCGTCGCCCAGCTTCCTTCCAGGCAGCCAGGCACCAGCGCCAGGCTACTGAAAGTTTTCAAATTTTCTATTTCTCTTGAAAAACCTCACCTACACGTGTATAGTGGAGTAGAGGTAGAGGTACCAAGGTGCACAGCACAGTGGTGTTATCCACATAAATATGTTCCTCTTTAGGTGAGCTTTGTAAAGGATCTTTCTCACGTTGCTGATACGACGCGACGCGATGCCGACCGCCGCGCCGTCATCGTGCAGATTATTACAATATTTTGTTTCATACAAGTTAGTTCAATCCCCAGAGTTTCAGACAACATTCTCTTTGGCAGGCTTCCGTTTTGTTCCATCCTGCGCTTTCATATTTCAAGTTTCCTCAATTTTTAGAATATTGTTCTACTCGTTACTCGTCCGTCGTCCCCTGCTAGCCCATATCTTATTTCAAACAACACAGTAGCTATGATTCCTACTCAAACGGTATGTGACATGGGTCTCGAGGGTTTAAGATTTTCGTAAACAATTTCAGTTGTGATATATACACACACTTGTAAAAGGAAGTCCTTTTTTTTCTGTCTAGTAACTGGCTTGCTTTTTGTATCAATTATTCTTATGCACATCGGAATTGCTTTGTGCGGAATTATGAACGAGTAATAATTACATATAATACCTAACTGTGAAATCTAGGAAATTTACATTTGAAATTCAGGAATGAGAATTATTATATTCACTGACTTTTCTCTTAAATAGGACTTCTGGGAGAGATATTGAGTGCAGAAGTTCAGACATTAATTTAACTTCCTGTACACGCGGGTGTCTTTTAAGCCATATTTTCTTTTTTTTTTTTCATCACACTGGTTGAAAAATGAATTAATTAATTTGAAACAACACGCGCGTCCTTTTTTGTTTTCCTTTATATCAACGTTAACCTTGTTAATAATATTCTTATGTTTACGTTAAAGAGTTAAAAAAAGGCTTTATCATGATTTTCCAATTAAAGCCCAATTTAATGGAATTTTGTTTCTACAACTCCATCGAAAATGACAGATCAAGTAATGATTACCTGGAAATGTAAATTAGTTTTTATAATTAGCTCAGGGCTTGTGTTGTGGTTTCGTGCAGAATATAGCCTTATCATTAAAAGGGCTATAACAAACCCCTTGAGCGCGTGTGCATTATAAAAAAAAAAAAAAAAAAAAAACGGATGAATTGCCTTTTGAAACAAAAATGCATGTTGAGTCCTTTTCCAAGGCTATCTAGAACTGGTACCTCTCTGGCTTTAGGTCCTTTTTTCGATTTTGACGAAACCTTGATAACGGGGTTGGGAAAATTGACTTACTCTCTCAACTATTTCTGTGTGTGCGTTGATATTTTGCAGGAATGGAGCAATTTTAATACTGAGCTTAAAGCAGTTTCATTTGTCATTGAAGGACAATTTAACAATATATTTTTCGCATTGCTCAAGAGATTTTCAATAGTTTTGGCATTTTTTCATTCCAAAAAATTATCAAAATTTTTTTACACGCAACGTATCAAGGGGTAAGTCTTCTCTTGATAGAGGTTTTTTAAGTCTTTCTGCTGGGTACTGGTAAGCTGGATAAACTAGATGGAGTGGCAGCTCGGTTTGTTGGGTTAAGCATCCCAACGTTCATAGTTTAACCCTGAAACGCCGCTCAAAACCTGACATTGTTCAACCTGATTTATAAGGTTTTGCAGGGTTGTATTGTTTGATTTCGTGAAAATATTTGGTGGAAGTTCGTTCACTAATAAATACTCTTCTTTTGGCACAAAAAACAAACGCTACCGACCCTGATCCAACAGAGGTCTGACTTTCTAAATTTCATCACGTGACTTAAATTTGGCATTATTGTTAAAATGTAAACAAATTTTTATAACCTTAAATCTATAACATGACATGGCTTCGTAGACTTGAGACTGTCCAACATATTTTGTACAAGGTGGACCAAAAGAAATCTCCCTATTGGAAGATGGTCTTATTTTTGCAAATGGCCGATAATGTCAAATCTGTTTTGACATTTGTGAACTAAACAAATTCAGAATACAAGTGAACCAGCCATGCAGCGATACATGAACATGATTGGAGATTTGCACTGGCCCGCAAGATTTAACCGTTTCAGACTTTTTTGTGGAGTTTTTTGAAGTCCCGTGTTTACGTGAACAAGCCCAAGACTCTAGAAGCCCTCAAGGACAATATTCGACACGAGTGCGAGAATCTGTCGCCCGAAGTTCTCGCTGAAGTGATGAAAAATGCCATAAAATGAGCAATCAATTGTGACGGCGCCCATTTGGACGATATCATCTTCTCGACTTGACCAATACATTTCTAAGGGTTCAAATAAACATAATCAAAAAACAGAATCGAAGTTTTTCATTCAGAAAAAAAAGAGAGCCAAACAACATCGGATAGATTACTTCTTTTGGCCCACCCTGTATAATAAATTCTTGTTTATGATAATATTTTTGGTGGCTTGTTGATATTTTCTTGAAGAGATTAAGAGTTAGATTGTTTCACGGTCTTATCAACTAACCCATCATTGAACAAGATCTTCAAAACTTCATTATAATCGTCATCGGAACTTTCCGATTCAGTTTTTGGAACGGTGACATGATCAAGAACACGGAGTAAAAGAGGTTCGCATTTGTGGTGGGAGATCGAAGTCTGAAACCTGCTCACCATTACTCAAAAATCCATCACCTGGAATTTGACTTACACGTTTCGAAGAACCATAAGATTATATTACTAGAAAATGAGCAAACTTAATGTATGAATATACAGTACAGCCTCGCTAGTCCGGACACTCGCTAGCCCGGACACTTCAGTAGTCCGGACACCTCTATGTTTCGGACACTTTCAAAATTTTACCTCTGCAGTCCGGACAGCGAACTAAAATGCGTATGGACAGTGTACATATGTACATATTATTTGACTATGTTCATTGGAAAAACTGTTATTTATACGATTACGGGGAATCCCCTACTAGTTTTGTCGATTGTAATTGGCTGTGGAATTTAGACATTTTAACCGTTTACTTATTGATAGTTTATGTTTGTGGTTGTTGATTTTTCATGCTATGTTATATTTCATTGTGAGTGAGATTTCTCTAAGGATAAGGCATATTTTCTTGGTGTTATTATTTAATATGGTTTCTGCAAAGAAAATGAAGTATGTCACTCTGATACTTTCTGAGAAACGTAAAATTTTGGATGATATTGAAAGTAAGACAAGTAGCAGAAATTTTCAAAGTCTCGAAGTCAACTGTTTTTGATATAAAAATGAATAAGACGAAAATTCAGAAATTTGTATCTAACACATTCCAAGGATCAGGTTAGATGAAAATTTAAGGTCTAAAAATATGAATCCATTTTTCAAGGACATGACATGGTTCATCCAACAAAGAAATCACCATGTGCCAATTTCAACAGATATGATTCAGAACAAAGCCCAACTCTTTTACAAAGAGATGACAGGTAAAGAAGATTTGGCAGCAAATTCTGGTTGGTAGAACAAATTTAAATTGCGCAATGTGATTCGATGTCTTAAGATTTGTGGCGAAAAAGTATCCAGCGACATTGCTGCTGTTAACCTTTTCAAGAAAAATTTTTAAGAGTGATTCCAGAAATGAACGTAAGTGAAGATTAAGTTATAATGCTGGTGAGGCAGCTGCCTTTTGGAGGGTTCTTCCAGGAAGGACGTGGGTTCATGCGAATGAAAAATCTGCTCCTGGCAGAAAAATATCCAAAGATCGCGTTACTTTTATTTATTTAGGTATCGGAAAATCAGTTAATCCCAGGGTTTTTAAGAATGTTAATCTACCAGTAGCATATTATAAAGCTACCAAAAAAGGCTGGATGTCTACAACGATTTTTTTGATTGGTTCAAGAAGAATTTTATTCCATGTGTGAAAAAGTTTTTGACAGAGATTAACATGCCGTTGAAAGCGTTTTTGGTTTTGGATAATGCCCCATCTCATCCTAAAGAGGACGAAATAAACTTTGATCCCAAGTTCAGAGTCTTATTCTTACCTCGTAATTGTACTGCAGTATTGCAGCCGATGGATCAAAATTTAATCCAGAATATAAATATCTTAAAAAAAATCAATTTGCGAGATGTTGTTTTTTTAGATTCATCCTGGAAAGGTATTGGAGAGAAAAATATTAAAAAGAGTTGGTCAATATTATGGCCAGAACTGGCATAGCAATGGGATAACGAAGACCTAACGAAGCGTTCAAAAAAAAAATTAAAATGCGCACTTACATATTGCTTACATACGTACATTTTGTACTTATTATATTTAAATTATGTGTACATATACTTCTATTTGCAATAAAAAGGTTTTGAGAAAATTTGGTTGTTCATTGTATTTAATTTTGTCTCTATAGTCCGGACATTTCGCTATTCCGGACACGGTCGAAACTTTATGTGTCCGGACTAGCGAGGCTGTACTGTATATGCAATGTGGAAAGCATCATATGAAGTCAAACATGGAAAGTTTAAGAAATCACAAAAAAAAAATATTTAAACAAGAAAAATCACAAATCTTATTAAAATTGGAATATTTCTGATTTACAAAAGTATCACTTATTCTTCAGTTCAACATTGGAATACACTTTAAAAAATTTCGAATTGTTTGACATTTGTACGTTGCATGCAAAAAAAATTACAAAAATTCGTAAAAAAAAAGTTATTAACATTTTACAAAGCTTTTGTTATATGAATGGTTTTTTTCTTTGGTCACTAATCGCCTAAAATTATGCTACAGTAATTATGATGCAATAATTCTGTTGAAATAGTAATACGGCCAAAACTGTACTTAATTTGAAAGCTCCGAAAGCTCGGAAAAAACTTGAATTTTCTGAGAGGTTCCAGAATAGGATATTCGAGACTTTTACCTTACAATAGTACCTATCTAGTATATCTCAAACCCAAACGAGTCAATTTGATTTTAACCGTAGTGACAGTTAAACGGTGAACAATTAGTGGTGCTAAGATAATTAAACAATTAAAAAGCTTGAATTTATATAAAAGTGAGTTTAATACAAGTGAGTTTGGTTTATTAGAGACATAAGTCTGTGATTCCAACGTTAAAGAAAGCAAGTTTTATTTTTCGAACCTAAGACTAAAACATTACACTACATAAAAGCTGCTATAAGACTATCGGTGACTGTATAAGGCCTTCCAAAGATATATGAAAATGACAAGATCTAAGTGACAGTTATTGCAAACATTTAGTATAAAAGAATGAACATTGTACTGTACACACTTTGATTTTAATTTTCTTTGCAGAATATTCGTATAGTAGTTGGGTGCTGTAGTGGAATGTGGAAGAACTTGGCTAAAGGTAAAGTAACACTTTCCAATTTTATAATATACGATAATATCGTAAGTAGCGGTACTCTGCGCGTGTTGCCTAAGAAATAAAGTGCACGACTGGGTCGTACGAACTTGCTCTAATGTGTTAAAATGGTCTTGGGGCTTGAGATTTTCGGAAAAAAGCATTGAAAAAATCATATGAAATTTTATTAATCACTTAAAAATCAAACACTTTTTGGAGAAAATGAAGTAAACCATCAGATTTCTTTTGCTTTTTTGAATATTAAGGAATTTTGTTTTTCAAAATCGTTTGTCCATTTTTTTTTTAAACGTTTTTTTAAAAAAAAACTTTTCGAAAACATATTCTAATTATGTTTGAGAATGCAGTTTAAAGTTCTTATCAGAAAACAAAAATTTTAAAAATTTTGAAAAAATCAAAAGTTAAAAAAAAGACATATAAGTTTTTTTTTTTAAACTCAAAAAAAGTTCTTTTGAAAAATCAAAGAAATAATTTTATTTTGTTTATAAAAGAGCTTTCACATTAAAATTTTCATCAAAATACGTGAAGTGATTTACTAGAAAATCTGTTAAAAAAACTCTTCCTATGGGAGGTACCGTTGTAAGACTTTTCCTGAAAAATCTGTTCCAACCAAAACATAAAATTTACTCAAAAAACACTATTCAGAAAGTTTTATCAAAGTCGTAGGAGCCGTTTTTGAGATAAATTAGTTTTTCATAAAAAATCATATGGCAGGTACCGTTAATTTTGGAGCTAGAATGCTAATTCCAAAAACCTCTCCGTAGGACGTCATAATAATACTATGTACCAAGTTTGAAGCAAAAATCGATTCAGCCGTTTAGGCTGTAGGTAACTATACAGACAGACAGACAGACATACGGATAGACAGACCGAATAACTGTCGAACCAACTTTTTTAGGCTTCTCTATCATCGTAATGTTATGTTTGATTGTCCAAAAAAAAAATTTTTTACGAATCCATAACTTGCCTTATAGTACCTATAATCGCAAGTAAAAACGTTTGTAGTGGAATTGCCAAAAATCAGAAATTTTTGTTTTCTTCCCTCCGATCGGCACCAAACCTTCACAGGAACCATCCCTAAGACTAAGCTATATTTACCCTGAAAATTTCATAAAAATTCGTTCGGTGGTTTAGAAGTCAAAACCGGACAAACATACATCCATTTTTACATAATATAGTATATCTAGATTAAAATTTCATTTCTTAATAAAATTTAACTATGCTAGCTTGTATAAGACTTTAACATAACATACAAGGCAAGCTCAAAGTATTGCATTCGTATATAGCTTCTGTAATTTACCTAGTCCAAAATGACTTGAATAGGATGTTAAACTAGGTTGACTTGGTTTGTTCATATTCGTCATTGCAGCTTCTGCACAGGTTTTCTTCAGTTAGACGCAGTTTTTTGGCGTGATATCTAGGCATGTAATGCCAGTTAGTGAACCTATTAACGTTGCAACTGCTTTTCTGTCTTTTTTGCATAAGTGTATCTGTTCTTTTTCTGTCGTATTTAGGCCATAGTTTTCTTGCAATCTCACATTTTGTGTGTCCAGGATTGCACCTGTCACTTTGCTTTTGCGATCACATAGAAAGGGTTTGATTGATTCCTACATATATTCAAGATTAAGTTCTTGTCCTTTTCTTGCCATAGGGTGTTATGTATGTTCTTGAAATTGGAAAATTTGATAATTGATTCACCAATTCATGCTGACCAATAATTTTGACGGAGATTATGGATGAAGTAGTAAAAGAGGATCATATAAACCAAGCCAACTAAAAAGAACTCCTGTTCTTAATCACAAATCCATGGCTTGAACCTAGAAAGTCTTGTTAAAAGCTATTTTTATTTTGTATCCCATTAGCAAGCGAAAATGCTAAATTTTTAAATATTATCCTTCAAGAATATTAATATAAACTCCAACCAATACATACATCTGCGACTTATCGTCAGAAACACCAGTCCTCCTTGACTTTGTTTAGTTGGATTTATAAGCACGCATCCATTTGCATATGGATGTTGTTAACTTTGTTGGATTTGCTCTGACAGACATGCTCCTTCTTTGAAAATGGTGCTCTCATTCTCCTTCCGCTTCCCACCACCTTACTCTTTTTGATTGCATGTTTCATCTACAACACATAACGTATAAGGGAGTTGGCGTTGTTTTAGAAATGCAGAAGGGGCTGACGTACCTACCTACCTATCTTTGGTAACAGGATAAAATTGAGCTAAGCCCTTTACACAGCAGTGTATAATATATTCTCGCATGTGGGGAGCCACGTGTGCATATGCTATACTCATATGTGCACCACCTTCGCATCCAGTCAGTTGTAGCAGCATCAGAGCAATAGTGTATGTAAAATACAAGCAACCAAATAAATTATTCCTCATTTTGGTATTTTGTTGGTTCAACGGTTTTAAATTTATGGTTTTGAACGAACCCTTTGCACCCGCTGCAGTCCTGAACCGGGCGCCATTCCGCAAAGAGCTAACATATTTATCCAGCATTTCGATTGCAGTGTGTGAGCTGGTTGGTGTCTTGGTCTCTCTTTCTAACACAACTTTAAACTCCCTCATTGAAATGTTGGATCTGACTGGAGCTTTATACAGGTCGCTCGACTGGGAATTCGATTTTTGGAAAAATACTCACATTTCACCATAAAATTGGTGGTCTTCAGATTCAGCTTCAGACTGTAACGAAACAGCTTTGTTGGATAAATACAAAGGCTAAGGTCTTATCGCATCACTGTTTGCGGTTTGTTTGTCGGTTATTCATTTTGGTATTGGTGTTGATTTTGCTTTGTGGGTTTTGTTGTAAGTTGAATGAAACTAACTGCTTATCAAAATAAATGGCTTTAAATCGGGTACTTTCTTTAACCGATATGTTTTTTAATTGCCTTGATTCAAACACAACTTAAAAGTTAACAGACTTTTATTATATTGTATTTATGTAGTTCTTCAGAACGGTACGCTTATTATAATGCAATTTTGGTGCATTATGACATGTTTAATGGCTGCACCATCACAGACACACAACAAATGCTACTTTTGGGATGCAAAAAAAAAAGGATATTAAATACTCTGTAAATCATACGGATATTGGGCTCGTTGGAAGGGACTGGTAATGGCTTTAATTCGTTTCGTTTCTTAGATGAACTGCATGTGTATAACGGTACGGTACGGGTACGCTGCAATGAAAGTTAAGTTTGTAAAATATTTTCACGAATATGCTGGCTACAATAATTTTAAGTCTACGGTTGGGCTTTGGTTGGTTGCAGGGGATGACGATGGTGCTGCACTGGGTGAACGGCGCGGCGCGGACGACCGGCCTGGTGAGAGTGGATGTGGAAAGAATTAGTTCCGGCAACGAAATTGCAGTTTGGTATAGTCGGTGGGAGAATATGAATTTATTGCAGGTAATTTCTATAAAAATAACTTAGTTTTCGCAAAACGTGGTTGGGAAGGCTACTAGGTACTACGTGGTCTTAAATAGGTACATTTTCAAATATTCTAGTTTTTCGTTTTTTTTTAAGAGTCACATGATGAATGTATTGTAGACATTAATGTTTTTCGGGGAAGGTAAATTTAAAACTTCAACATTGCTGATGTAGAGCAGGATGAATTTGAGTAATTATTTTTAAAAAAAATGTATAATTGAGTGCGGTGATTTATTAGTTTTGGCAAGGATTGTGTTTTAACGAAAAAAAAAAACTTTCGTAGGTAGTATGATATTTATACCCTATTCCATAGAATGGGTATATTGTATTTGGTGTGGAGTTTGTAACATAGAGAAATAATACCGTTAGGTATAGAAAAGTATACAGGGTGATTCACGAGCGTTGTGCCAAAAAGCTAGAGCGTGTAGGTTAAGTTGAGACAAGAAAAAAATCGTATGGGAGGGGGGGTTGTAAGAAAAAATATTTAAAATCAACGGCTTCGTTTGCAACACCGTGTTATACCTTTTTGGAAAGCCAAAAACTTCTTCTTTCATTTCGTTTTTAAATTAAATTGTTTTAACGAATAGTTTAAAAAACATAAATTTTCAGACTCAAAATCCGGTGAAATCCGCCCACAAACACGCCCACAATCGCCATTTTTGTTGAACAACCTCAATTTGGTAAAATTAAATTATGTTTTTTGTACAGTTACGATAAAAGCATAATGCTAAAATTTTGCATGCGAAAGCTTCAGGTAAACGTTCTTCCAATTAAATAAAAAAAATTCAGTTTGGGCGTGGCTGACGCCCATTTTTCATACAAAACCATCAATATTGTTTTTATAAAATAGTAATTGTTATATTAATGCGAAAAACATTAAATTTTGTGGATATTACTTGCACATAACATCTTGTGTATGAAATCAAAAAAATTGATTTTGGGCGTGGCTTACGCCCACTTTTCTCTAAAAACATAAATAAATTGTTTTTGCAAATAAACGGGAATTATAATGAATCCGCAAGCATCTTGCGTCTCTTCGTAGAAACTAAAAACTGTGTATGAAAAGAAATTTTTGAATTTCGGGCTTGGCTTTCGCCCACTTTTCATGAAAGAACGAAAAATGTTGTTTTAAAAATTTAAGGTACTACCAATATTCAATTAAAACATTTTTCTCTTCCGTTCGTTATATGAAAAATATTTCTACATTTTCTTGTGTAAATTTTTTCAATACGCCCACTTTTAAAGGCTTTCAGGTAAGATCGTTTAAAAACTACTCGATTCAGCTGTAGTTTTACACATATGCCTAAACACTGACTAATGATCAAAGCTTAGTTAGTGCTTTAAATTTTTATTAAAATTTTTTTTAGGGCACGCCCACTTTTAAGGGGCGTTTTCATCAAAAGTCGTAATATGCATTAATTTTTTAATGTTTGTTAACTATCGGTCGCAGTTTTAAAGTAAGATGAACACTTCGGTTTGTATAGTTCAAGAATTGTTAAAAACATCCATAATCGCTATAGTAAAACAATGAATCGCAAATAGCTGATAGGGTTCGGTAGACACCGTTTAAGATTTAAGTTATTTTGATTCAAATGCAGAAGCATGATATCAGTCACAATCATATAGTTTGATGAATGAAAAGGATTATGTAGAAAGAAAATGGGTTGGTCACTCGATTTAGGACACTGGAGGAAGATTGTAAAAAGATGAATTATATCGGATTCAGATATTTCATAATTCTCATCTCCAAGCTTCAAAGAGGTGATCGGATGCCTTAAAAATGGGGCAGAAAGGACAGGGGGTGGGGGGACACGAAACTGTCATAGTAACATTTCAATTTAACTCATGTCACACACCATGAAGACCGTTGAGCGAGTTTTGGACAGCTGACTGCGAAACATGATATGGCTGCCTAATGACCAAAAGTGCGCGTTTGTCAAGGGTAAGTCAACAACAGACGCAATCCAAAATATTAGGATCATAATGGAAAAACACCGGGATTCCTTAAAAGACTTGCATATTGTGTTTGTTGGTTTTGAAAAGGTACTCTATAAACAACCCTCAAAAACCAATAAGTTCCAGAAACCTACATATGTGCTGGTGGTCATGGACATGTTCGAGGGAGAAGTGACCAAAGTATAATGTTCTGCTGGAGTCAACGAAGAATTCCAAATCAGAGTAGGTGTATACCAGGGATGCTTGATGGTAAAGTGACGGACCCCATAGTGCATCAAACCGAGAATCCTTCATCCCTGCAACGAGCACTTGATGTATGGGTGGGTGTTCGGAGGGAAAGGGGAATCGTATAAGTCCAAAAAAGACTATATGCTGCCCGTTTTCTGATCCAGACATTTAATTAAATGGAAAAGTTATTCCCATGTGCGAAAGATATTTAAATCTTGGATTTATGATTAAAGAAACTTTTGATGACGACATCAATCATCGGGTTATCGTGGAGTAGATGAAGTGGCGTTAAAACTCTGCTACCCGATGTGATCAAAAAACGCCCATTAAACCGTTGTGCATCCGTCACACACATTTGGTTCACAATGTTTTACAAAGCAAAAAACGTATGAGACTTAACTAACACGACAGAGATGAAAATGCTTGGCATGACTGAAGGAGTAACAAAGTTTGATCATATTAAAAGTACGAAAATTCAAGGATGCCTTAACGTCAGAAATTCCATCATTCCAAACATAGAGCATGACCGGTTTACGTTCAAAGCAGATACCCTAACACCCCCGTTAAAACCCAATTTGATACAAAGTTCCAGTACGGCCGATGAGGTAAGAGGAAAGGCAGGCCTTAAAACTTCTTTCTGGTACAAATAAATGCTGCATTTACCCGTATGTCTCGGGTACCCGAGTACCCGCAAATACGCGGGTAATACCCGGGTATTTGTGTACCCGGGTACCCGGGTAGTTTAAGAACCGGGTTCTACTCGGGTAAGATCAAGAACTCACAAACTTCGTTGGAATGACCACATATTTTAGATTACCAAAAATGCTGCAAGATGCTTAGGCTTCCTTAATAGATGCAAGAAGTTTTTTACCCCTCCTTTAGACTTGTACGACAGAGTTCAGAAAAAGCATTTAAATTGCGATCCCTTGAACATCTTCGAAATGTTTCACGTCTGTCCTTATTTTACAGGTTCTTCTACAAAAAATGATCACTCGAGGTAGCTCGCTGCGTTTGAACCCTTAAACATTTCTCCCGTAATACTCGTCTTGCTAGCAACGCTCATCAGTTTACACTTGAGCTCAATATCGGACGTACCGTGAAACATAGGGCTCCAGCCATACATACGAATGTGGAATGAATTGCCTGGTACAATGTTCCCTTACCATTTTGACCTTCAAACATTCAAGGCCAATGTTCATCAACGCCCTCTTTTCCTTCCACCCTAATTTCCTTTCGTTCGCGCTGTAACTAATCATTGAAATAGCTTTCCGAAACCCTTGAGCGCGTGTGCTATTAAAATAAAATAAAGTGCACGACTGGGTCGTACGAACTTGCTCTAATGTGTTAAAATGGTCTTGGGGCTTGAGATTTTCGGAAAAAAGCATTGAAAAAATCATATGAAATTTTATTAATCACTTAAAAATCAATAGTTAAAACGCTTTTGGAGAAAATGAAGTAAGCCATCAGATTTATTTTGTTTTTCTAAATTTTAAGGAATTTTTTTTTCAAAATCGTTCGACCAGTTTTTCCAAAAAACGGTTTTTTTTGAAAAAACTTTTCGAAAACATATTCCAATTTTTTTTTTGAGTATGCCAACTTCTAGAATTTTGTAGTTTTTATCCGAAAAATAAAATTAAAAAAAATTGATTAAACCGTTTTTGGAAAAAACAAAAAATAAAAAAAAATTTTAAAACTTTTTTTAAAAATTCAAAAAAACTTTTTTTGAAAAATTTAAAAATGTTTATTATTTTGTTTATGAAAGGGCTTCTACATTAAAAATTTCATCGAAATTCGTCAAATGGCTGACGAGAAAATCGGATTTGAAAAAACCGGTCCTATGGGAGGTACCGTTATAAGACTTTTCTTGAAAAATCTAATCCAACGAAAACATACAGTTTGCACATAAAAAATTATACAGAAAGTTTTATCAAAATCGTAATAGCCGTTTTCGAGAAAAATTAAATTTTCACTAAAATTCGTATGGCAGGTACCGTTAGTTTTAAAGCTAGAATGCTAATTCCAAAAACTTCTCTGTAGGACGTCATAATAATACTATCTACCAAGTTTGAAGCAAATCGGTCCAGCCGTTTAGGCTGTAGTTGCCGATACAGACAGACGGACAGACAGCAGACAGACAGACAGACAGACAGACAGACAGAATTGGCGGACCCACTTTTTTCGACTTCTCTATCATCGTAATGTTATGTTTGATTGTCAAAAATTTTTTTTTTTTTTACGAATGCATAACTTGCCTTATAGTACCTATAATCGCAAGTAAAAAATAATAGAAATTTGGTGTTAAAAAAATTTGAAGTCATAAGTGTTGGAGAGGCAGTGTAACTGTAGGGTTTGGCCACAACCAGTCAAGCAGTTTTTCCAAACGGCACTGCAACGAGCACAAGTTTTTGTTTTCTCAAAACAACGTCCGAAACTAAAAAAATGAATATTTCCGGGAAGGGGGTTTTGTGTAGCTTTGCTAATCTCTTCTCTATTTACACCTGCTGACGAAAATTGATGAACATTTGCTGACAATTGTCAGTGGTAGATTTTCCAGGTCTGAAGCTGTATTTTTGTTTTCGGACCTTCAGAGAAAAGTCTGGACAGAATCTTAAGCGATGTTTAGTTAAGTTGGTGCAGACCCGGCAGTCTACCTTTTTGTGAATGAGGCAGATTGTACAGAAATACCAACAGTGCCGGTGTTAAATTCATTTGACTATATTGCTAAAACAGCTCTACTTGAAAGCCATCGATCGGCTCCAGAGGGATTTGAACTTATTTTGGTCAGGCAGATGCAGTTCTTAGTCGCTCATTGAGATCTTGGATGTCGCCACCACTAAGAAACTGTTTAAAACAGTCCCACTTAATAAACAACAGCGACTGTATGTCTACTTCAGTGTTTCAATCAGCATCTGTGCAGGGTCGAAGGCGGCTAGTGAATGCTGAATTTGATGATTTCACTCTTCTGTAGAAGCATCCGAGCTTCCGAACTCTTTTCTACTAAAGCGTCTCTGCATCACCTAGAATTCGAATTTTTGGTTTTTTTTTTCAATTCCTCTTGAGAAAGCTTAATAAACTTTCTATGTCTCTTCTTGCGTCATGACCTGTATCTGAAGGCCTCTGTTTATTGGAGTCATTTGGAGTCAAGTCATGGGTTTCTCGGAAGTGGTTGTGACGAGCCCAGCACTTATTAACATTGCAATTTTTATGACTTATTGAGTGTCAGTCGTCTTTCGGGTGATTTCTATCACTCATTGGGGGTTCCTTGCAATTACGAGCCAAAAAGATCGTCGGTATGGATGGTAGCAATCTGTTGCGATTTTTGGTCACCTAAAACTTTCCCTGGATACCGACTTCCTTGGATTTCTAACTCCCACCATATAAAATTAATGATTTAAAAATAAAAATTTCTACACTAAAAATAACGTCCAAATCAATTAATTCTGACGACTTTCAAGCACAGGGCGGTACACAATAAAACGTAGATACATTTGTTCAGACTCAAAATTTAAAACAAAAATACAAAGCAAGTATATTTTAAGTTAATTCCATCTTCCATCCCCGGATTTGAATTTTGGAATTATCGCCAAGATTTGAAATCAGTTAATTGAGCTTAAGAGAATAATAAGCGATTAATATTCTCCCCATAGCAATGTCCCTACTTAACCTGAATTGTTAATTTCGGAAATAGCTTCTATTAATTGATGATTCTAAAGTAAAAGTTTTGACTTTTAATAATTATAATTATTGTTGAATAAAGCTTACAAATAAAGTTTCCAACGCCAAGCGCCAGCCCCCTGCTACCCTGACCCTGCTGCCTGCTACTCAAACTTCTCTTCAAGACTCATACCTACCCTTACCAAAAACCAATTCGGAGACTATCGAAGGAACAAAGCAAACCACGTTTAGCGGTTCGTATTTTATTTCCCCAAAGACTTTATCATAAAGAAGTACATAGTAATGGGGAATAATTTTTTGTGCGAATTTTCCTAATTAATAAGCGGATTTGGAAAGTTCACTGTGCGAGAACTTTGCAATAACCTTACAAATCCAAGACAATGAAAATGAAAACTGTGCTTTACCTTATTTTTGTTCGAAAACTGAAAATTCAAGCAACAGTCCGACATCTTTCTCTGCAACGACTTTGAAAGAAGTAGTCTTATAGTGAGTTGAGTAGTAGTCTTTGTTAAAGGGATGATGAAAAAAAGCTGGCGCATAAAAGTTACCAAGGTTTCGATTCGACCATGTACCTATACTCTTCTAGTACCAACCTACTATACCTACCTTACATGGTAGCTGATGCTAATGATGAAGAACCGTTAAACTTTTGAGCTTATTCTGAGAAAATTTATGCAAAAAGTTCAAAAAGTTCATAGAGTATTCAACCTTAATCGTCATTAATAAGCAACCGAAGAACATCCAGCTCAACAATAAAACAGCAGCAGTAGCTGTCGTACTTCGTCATTTCACCGATAGGGGTAAAGAAGCCGTACGGCCGGCGTATTCTGTTAAGACTGTTCGGCAAACATTCCAAGACCAAGACGACCATCAAGACCAACGACGAAGCTGGAGACGAAAGCAATGCTGTGCGGCTGGCTGTCCCCCACTGCGCCGAAGAAAAACTTTTCTTGAATACGAAAGTTATTATTACTCCACTCCTGAGTTTCTTTGCTAATAATAATTTTCCCATTTCCTTTTTTTTTTTTTTTTTTTTTTTTTTTGGGAAAAAGAAATTGAAATTCGTCCTATACCAGTTGTTGTTTTGGGCGTTTGTCCTCATCGCTTCGGCC
The DNA here is from genome assembly GCA_916050605.2 of Platycheirus albimanus. Lineage (NCBI taxonomy): Eukaryota > Metazoa > Arthropoda > Insecta > Diptera > Syrphidae > Platycheirus > Platycheirus albimanus. The sequence goes on along the minus strand of OU696698.1, from coordinate 32,042,080 downwards.
AGCTTGGCTTCATCTTTGGCCAGTTGTTGTTGGTTTAATATTCTGGCAAAGTAGTTTTGAATAATCCCCATGATGACTTAGTTCGGCTCTACTAAGATTCAACTTTTAGTTATGTATGATGGAGGTTTCTGTGTATGTTCCTGGGGTTGTGTTGGTTGCTGAGAATATAAAACCCTTCAGGATTTCTTGTAATGCTTAATGACAGAGTGGATGGTAGTTTTCTGTCATCTAGAATCTAATCAAAATTCATTTGAGAAACATAAATTTTGCGCAAGAAGTTTTGAATGTCTGTCAGTTGCTTTTGAAAATATATATAGGCGGCACCGCAGAGAATGGTTTACTTTCGGTATTTAAGAAAAAGGACTTTTCGAGTTTTATAATGAGTAAACTTTGTTTTTAATATTAGAATCGGATAGTTTATTTGTTTCGCAATGCATTGTCGTTGTATTCTTTTTTGTGAAATAAAATGAAATGCGCTCTAAACGGTATTGAATTTACATCTATTTCGGGCTGCCTATTTTAATATTAGAGCCGATATTGAAAAGAATGAGGAAAAAAAGCCAAAGTAGATCCTGGATACTTCAAGAAAACAGCCGTCAATCGAAAAACATTTACAACTTAATATGATTGAGTTACCAAATTTTGGGATGAGTGTGTAGGGGAAACAAGTACAACGCCGGCCAGAGGGCAATGCCGGCCACCTCCGTATCTCTAAATGTAACAGGTGCTTTAAAAATAAAATATTTTTATAATGTGCCTTGACAGCTGCTTATTCTCATGTGTAAGCCCAATTTGTGTTAGAAGCCATTTTATTAACTTTATGGAGGTGTTTTTTTTTTTCAGTGTTTCTGATGTAAATATTGATGATCAGTTCTTAAGCGGTAAGTCCTAGGGTAACGTTGGGTGATATGGCACCACGGGTGATATGGCACCCTTTCAATATCTCTTGATTTCTCATATTATTTTGAATAGCAGAAGCAAGGTCAAAAGATTGACAGTACGTCAACGTCAGAGGACGATGAGCAAATATCGTTGCAAGATTACTCAGATGATCCAGAAGATTTCGGGGAACATATTTGTGTGAGGATTATGCCCTTACAACAAAACCGGACGAGTAATCAAACTGCAAAATATGTCACTTTTAGTCACATGAATTCCTGAACATCGTATACAACAACACCTGCACCGCAAGCAGGTGCCATATCACCCTCCATTTTTACTTGCGATTATAGGTACTAAAAGGCAAGTTATGCATTCGTAAAAAAAAAAAATTCTAACCACGACATAACGATGATAGAGAAGTCGAAAAAAGTGGGTTTGACAATTCTGTCTGTCCGTATGTCTGTCTGTCTGTATAGTTACCTACTGCCTAAACGGCTGGACCGATTTGCTTTAAACTTGGTACATAGTATTATTTGACGTTTTACAGAGGGTTTTTGGAATTACCATTCTAGCTTCAAAACTAACGGTACCTGCCATACGATTTTGAGTGAAAAATTAATTTTTCTCAATAGTGTTTTCTGTACAAACTGTATGTTTTGGTTGGAATATTTTTTTCAGGAAAAGTCTTATAACGGTAGTACCTCCATTAATAGGACCGGTTTTTTTTAAATCCGATTTTCTCGTAAGCCACTTGACGAATTTAGATGAAATTTTTAATGTAGAAGCCCTTTTGTAAACAAAATAATATTAATTCTTAAATTTTTCAAAAAAAAGTATTTTTGAGTTTTTTAAAATTGTTTTTCATTTTTTGTTTTGCCAAAAATGGTTTGATCTATTTTTTTATTTTTCTGATAAAAACTACAAAGTGATAGAAATTGGCATACTCAAAAAAAAATTGGAATATATTTTCGAAAAGTTTTTCAAAAAAAAAACTGTTTTTTTGAAAAAACTGGTCGAACGATTTTGAAAAAAAAAAAATTTCTTAAAATTCTTAACAGTAAACGAAATCAGATGTCTTACTTCATTTTTTTCCAAAAAAACGTTTCAACTAGTGATTTTTAAGTGATCAATAAAATTTATATCATTTGTTCAATGATTTTTTTCCCAAAATCTCAAACCATAAGACCACTGTCACGCATTGGAGCAAGTTCGTCCGACCCAGTCGTGCACTTTATTTTATAAATAATTGCAACTTTAAACTCAATTGCGGACAATGCCAGTATATGGCCGGCATTACCCACAAAGAAAAATGTTCAGTTTTATACAGGGTGGGCCAAAAGAAGTCATCCATCCGATGTTGTTTGGCTCTCTTTTTTTTCTAAATTAAAAACTTCGATTCTGTTTTTTGATTATGTTTATATGAACCTTTAGAATTGTATTGGTCAAGTCGAGAAGATAAAATCGGCCAAATGGGCGCCGCCGTCACAATCGATTGCTCGTTTGGCATTTTTCATCACTTCAGAGAGAGACACGAGTGCGAGAACTTCGGGCACTCGTGTCGAATGTTGTCCTTGAGGGCTTCCAGAGTCTCGGGCTTTTTCACGTAAACACGGGACTTCAAAAAACCCCAAAAAAAAAGTCTGAAACGGTTAAATCGGGCGATCTTGCAAGCCAGTTAGCAGCTTAGCTTCGTTCGTCCTATCGTCTCTAACCGCGCTCCCCTACTCCTAACTGTTGCTTTCTATGCACTGCAATCCTCGTGTGAGGCTCTTCGTAAGAGGTTTGCGGTGGGTGGGCAAGTAGCATTTGGCGAATAGTTTTATCGTGTTTTGTTTGTGTACCTACCGATATTTTTTCGTATGCTAATTGTCTTATGGGCATAACACCTAGGACAGTTTGTTTTCTATTGGAATTGGTATGAGCCTACACTACGCGGCTTGACTTAGTTACCTCAGAATTGTGTTTTTTGTGTTTGTTTTTTTTTTTAAATGGTAAGTCGTCTATTCAAATGTTCATGGACTAACGCTGTGCAATACAGACCAGCTGTTTTGGCATTAAGTGAAACCCAGGTTGGAGAAAATAGTGATTTATCAGAATTTTGTTTGGTTGGATATAACATAATGCCATTACTTTTTTTGCCAGATCCTTCCCCAATATGGGCATTGTTCTAATACGAACTTTAATTTCATGTGGCTCAAATTCACTGTCCGCAAGCATATCATTCATTACTGTTTTCTTTACAGGAGTCCGAATCTTCACAGCATGTCTACTTGTGATGAGTTATATGTTTTGTCAGATTCAATTTCCCGAATTGTTTCCCATTGTCCTCACACTGAAGTCGTGATTACGGGCGACTTCAATGTACACAATTCAAGTTGGCTCCGCTATTTGGCCAGACAATACTCGAAGGAAGGTATACCGAGATCTTTGCTGAGTATAACCATCTTACCCAGCTTGTCGATGAGCCTACTCGTATACCGGATGTTGATGGGCATTCCGCCCATACTCTTGACTTGTTCCTTACTTCCCATCCTGATAAATATACTATTAAAGTAACTTCTCCATTTGGCACCTCGGACCATTGTGTCATTTCAGCTAATTTCTCGATCTCCAACCATCCAGTTAAAGAAAAAATTCCCACTAGGACCGTTTGGCAATACGAGAAAGCCAACTGGGACGGTCTGAATAATTTTTTTCGCAACTTTAACTGCTCATTATGCTTCCTCGATAATGACATTGATGCCAGTGCTGAAATGATTACAGAAGTGATTTTTCTTGGAATGAGAACTTTTGTCCCTCACAGAACAAAACGTATCAAATCAAAAGAAAAGTCTTGGTTTTCCGAAGAGTGTAAAGAAGCTATCAGGTTGAAAGAAGTAAGCTTCCGATCCTACAAAGCCAACCCAACTGAGGAAAATCGGAAGAAACACAAGCAAGTTAGGATCTCGTGCAACTCCGTTATACACAAAACGAAATTTTTGCGTGACCAGAAGTTACGGCAAAAAATTCTGAAATGTCCCAAAGGCAGTAAAAACTTCTGGTCATTTGTAAAAAACGTCAAGATCTCAACGTCATCATCAGTTCCAACGCTCATCGTCGACGATAAACCCATTGTCAGCTCTTCAGAGAGCAAGTTCTACGTTGCCTGCAAGCAACAATGCCCCTCCTGTATTTGAGAACGTTAATTCTTTTATGGGACAGATATTTTTCCGCACTCGTACAGTAGCAAGAGTACTTCAAGATCTTGATATACACAAATCCGCTGGCCCGGATGGTATACCCCTATTCTTCTGAAGAAGTGTTCTTCATCTCTGGCAAAACCACTGCGTAAGCTTTTTCATCGCTCCTATCGTTCAGGAATCTTTCCTAGTAGATGGAAAACAGCATTTGTCCAGCCCGTCCCAAAAAAAGGTGACTCCTCCTCCCCTTCCTCCTACCGACCAATTTCACTTACGTCCCTTCTTTCCAAGGTCATGGAAACGCTGATAAATCGTCAGCTCAAGAAATATCTCGAAGATCGGGAGCTTTTAAATGACCGGCAATACGGCTTTCGCAGCAATCGTTCCACTGGTGATTTCATGGCATATCTCACCGAACAGTGGAACAAATCTGATCATCGCTTTGGCGAAAGCAAGATTATTGCGCTTGATATTTCAAAGGCATTTGATAGAGTTTGGCATAAAGCTCTTTTATCGAAAATGCGTGCATTTGGTATCAATGATACTCTTATTCGTTGGATTAGAAGCTATCTTCTGGACCGTTCAATATAAGTTGTATTAGACGGTTTCAAGTCTGATCTCTACAAAATAAATGCTGGTGTACCCCAGGGCTCCGTTCTGTCTCCGACTCTCTTTCTCATTTTTATAAATGATCTCTTGTCTGTGACTTCAAATCCATTAAATTGTTTTGCTGACAACTCAACCCTCAGCTTTTCATATACGTTTGATAATTCACGGCCTTCGCCTTTTACAACGAGGATTCCGAAAAGCTATCAGTTTTTTTTTTTTTTTTTTTTTTATAATGCACTCGCTCTCAAGGGGATATGAATACCCTTATAATGATTTAATATTTGCGAGTAGGAGCGAAGGAATAGAAAGATAGGAAAGAAAGGTGGTACAGTGGTTTGAGATTTTTAGGTGATAATTATCTCAAGGAAATTCCACGGGTGGCATCCAATTGAAACTTGGGAAATAAATAAAAATTGCTGCCCACCCAGCCCAGCCTGTTTGAACTCACAGCCCTCAGGTTAAGCAACAAAGCACTACATCCACTGTACCATTGCCACCCGATACTTGGTATGTGTATCAGTGAGAACCTTCGTTGGAATGATCATATACTTGAGATTGCCAAGAATGCTGCAAGATGCTTAGGCTTTTTTAATAGATGCAAGAAGTTTTTCACCCCTTGTGATCTGGCTACGATTTACAAAGCGTTTTTACGCCCGAAACTTGAGTATAACTCCCATCTCTGGGCAGGTGCTTCTCAAACTTTTTTACACCTGCTCGACAGATTTCAGAAAAAAGCGCGAAAATTGATAGGAGAGAAGCATTATGGAAACATTTCCATCCCTTGAACATCGTCGAAATGTTTCATGTCTTTCCTTATTTTACAGTTTCTTTTACAAAAAATGCTCACTTGAGGTAGCCAGCTGCGTTCCACCCCTTAAACATTTCCCCCGTAATACTCGTCTTGCTAGGAACGCTCATCAGTTTACACTTGAGCCCAATTTCGGACGTAGCGTGAAATATAGGGATTCTTTCTTTAGTCGTACAACACGAATGTGGAATGGATTGCCTGGCACAATTTTCCCTTGCCATTTTGATCTTCAAACATTCAAGACCAATGTTCATCGACACCCCCTTTCCCTTCCTCCCTAATTTCCTATCGCTCGCGCTGTGACTAATCATTAAAAGGGCTTCAACAAACCCTTGACAACAATCAACCGCCGGATACGAACGGCTAACAGAGAAGCACTTTCCATGACATGGAGGATTTCTCACTTCCTCGCAAGAGGCAGTACCCCGGAAAAGAACTTAGGTGGAGTCGTCAGGGATCGAACCCAGAACCTACGGCGTGGCAGTCCGATACACTAACCACTACGCCACGGGGTACTACAATACATATACATACAAAGGTATGTTAAATAAATGTATGAAAAAAATCCATTAAATTAAGTTAATTAAAATGTTGATGCAAATATTTATTATACAGAAACATCTCATTTCATCATAATGGTGGTAAATATCTAACCAGGGTTTTTTTTCCTTTCAAAATCAAAATCCAACAAACTAAAACAAAACAAAAAAAATCAAGTGCTTTCAAAACTTTTTCTGCTGTAAATTGCATTCTCGTGTTTAAACTTTTCAGCTTTTACAAAAATAAAAAAAAAATAAACATCAAGTTTAATAAAAATCATAAAATATTTCTCATGCATAAAATATTTGACAATTATTTTTTGTTTTTAGTTGGATGCAGGCTAAAGAGGGTGCGAAACATTATACAAAAAAGTTCTCTCAAACAATAATTGTTTTTTTTTTTTTTTTATAAAAATTAGTTAAAACTATAATAAAAACAAACGTTTTTTTTCTATGCACTCTTCCAGATCTGCCACCATAAGGCATGCATCAGACTCAGACTGCCACCAGCTTCGAGCTTTCTAGCTGATGGAATCGTCGGTGCGTACAAATATAAATGCAATTTAACACAATAAAACCGCGTTTAAGAAATAAAAGTTTTTATTTTCACATCCATAGACAAAAGAATTTAACATTTTGCATTTTTGTTAAAAAAAAAAAAAAAACATGGGGAGCACATAACGAAAGAGTAGAAGAAAACAAAATAACCAACTATAATAGTGTCTCTCGGAGAAGGGTAGTCATTGTAGTTCCAAAGTGAAACGAAATAAGCGAAAAGAAAATACCACCGAGCCAAAACAGTAATACATTCTTAACAATAAAAAAAAAAAACTAATTTCGACCAAAAAAAAACTGAAGCATTATTGTTTTGTATCTTTTAGTTATGGCTTGCAGCAGAAGAAGTTGTTTTCATTTTCCATTAAGCAAAAATGCAAAAGCACAAAAGCAAACAGGTTATGGGAGCTTATAATAGGAATGCGCTATCAAAGCTAAGTAAAACAATTCCCAAACGAAGTAGGGAGGAGGATTTTAATATGAAACAGAATTATTTTTTGGAAGTAGGAGCAATCTAAATTTTAAGTATGCATTTTGTATAAATCAACTTAAAAGTATTTTTACTTTGTGGCCTTTTCATTTCACTGTACTTTTTTAAAAAGTATTCTCTTGCCAAAAAAAGTTTTTAAATTGTTTTTTCAGTGCTGATAACTACCACTTTCGTATCCGCTAACTCCTTTTAAACAAAATAACGGATTTTGGAACGGTTTTCACCACTATGTAGATCATTTTTTTCGGAAGGTTTGCAGCATATTTATTGACGACGAAAATATTGATGGTCGAATCAAACGTTAAGTTCGTGTGAGTCAAGACAGAAACCAACATTATCTAAAAAAAGCTTTGTTTTTGTTTGTAAATTTTGTAGATCTAAATTGCAAGCATGAAAAGCCGAGCCGGGTAGTTAGTAAACAACAACTTGGTTATTAAGGAACATGAACATGCCGTCGCCGGCTATTTCCACATTTGCCGGCAAATGTGGACATAGCCGGCGACGGCACGCTCCCGCCTGGTCACTGCGGTCGCGAAGCCGCGTGCCCCCCGCGTCGCCCCCCACGCGCCGTAGGTTATTTCCACATTTTAAGGATATTGTTCAATACACTTTACAAAATATTAAGTAAATGTTACATGCTTCAAAATTGTTTTTGGGTGATGAGAACCAAACATTTTTACTTAAAATAGTGATTGAAAATTACGCCCAAAAATTTGTAAATATCGCACAAATATTGCAAAAACAATTTCCATATAAAATTTTTGTGCGATATTGTCATTTATTGATTTGGGCGATATGGAATTTTGGGTGTTAAGCCAAAACTTTTGGGTCTTATTTCCTTTTTTTTCTTGATTTTGGGCATTAACAAATTTTTTGGGCGTTATTTCCAAATCAGTTTGGGCGTTATTTCCTAACGCCCTAAAAGATATCGATACACACAAAGGCGCTGACGGCTGATCAAGATATTATCTCTCTCATAGTTCCGAAAACGTTTTTTCTCCAAGCAGGAGAATCCGTTGCGTAAACTTTTCCATCTATCCTATTCCAGAAATGGCTTTTCAAATGGATGGAAGAAAGCAGTTTCCAGTAAGTTCCAGGGAGTATATGCCAAATCCGTTGTATAGGTATAAAATCTGGGGGCCCGTCATAATCTCAAGAACTATAGTTTAAAAAGACAATTTTTCAGAAGACACAATCCCAGAAGACTAAATTTCAACAGACATAGATAAACACGACAAAATTTCAAACTCTGGTATGCCAACGCTGCAACTAAAAAATGGATGAGCTTAATTTCTATCGGTGAAATATGTTGGTTAGCTATGATAAAATATTATGCATACATTGTCATTTAAAATGCCGTTAGAAGAGTAGGAAGAAAGGAAAAGGTATAATTTTAAAAATTCGATTTTCAAAAATATACCTAGGTCTAATTTTTCACACAAAAAACAAGAAAAATAAATTGGCATAAGCAAATCCAGGAAAAGGCAAGCTATGCATTCGTAAGAAATAAATGTTGACATAACATTTGAAGCTCCGCAAGACCCTACCTTAGTTGGAAGTTGAAGGCGACCTAAGCAAACTTGGCGTGCGCCAATAGGGGCAACTCGCTAGAAACCAGACTAGCTGGTACGGTATGCGGTATGAGGTATAGTGATCTACAATGGACTGTACGCTCTAACTTAAGTAAATAAGGAATGCCCACCGTTTAACTCTTGGGCCTTGTTTCATACTTACTGTTAGCTATAGAGATTCCTTCTTTAGAGGCACGACACGAGTGAAGAATAATTTGTACATTTAAAACCAATGTATAGCTATCGGTATACCAGATTGGAAATGCATTCAGACAATGCCTTGGCTATCTATAAGTTCTACGTCTATCTCTGTTACGACTAAGTCAAACTTGACGTTAAATTGAAAATTCTCGGGATCAATAAACATTTCCCTATTCCTTCTCGTATACTCATAGACGCTCGACCCGAGTTGGTAGTGTTGTATGTCTTTAGGAGTGTAAATCAATGTTTGCATAGTTACAAAGTGCGTTGCTACGGCTTTCAGTATATTTTTGAGATAAAGAGTACATTATAAACCTTTTGTGAAAATATATCTACATAGTGGCGAAAACCGATTTAAAATCCGTTGCTTGGCTTAGAAAGAGTAAGCGGATAAAAAAAAGATGGCAACTTTGTTTATACAATGTTTATATACATCTTATCTTATAATATAGAACATGTAACTGTATAGCGATAGTTGATTTAATTTGTTGTCCTTAGTTTGTCTCTCTTATAATTTTGTTATTTTGTTTGAGTATCTACCACAAAGAACCTTCTGTCAGAGCGTTTTATTACCAAGAATTGCCAAGTCAACACCACACGAAAGCAAAATATAAAATCTTGAAGTTAAAAAGTCTTATTGCATCATTTCAGACAATCCACACCCAGATCTTGATGGTCCAAAACGAAATTTTATTTGATTACTGAATAAGGAAGAAGAAGGGATGTATATAATTCTGCTCACGTCTGATATGTAATCGCGAGATACGCGACGTAATTTGATCATTTCACCAACATGTATCATGCATCGGATAGACGTAGAGACATTAAATTATATACCTACCTACCTACCCACCTATTCTAGGATTTCTCCTAAATGTTTTTTATTTCACCCATTTTTATTGGCAACTTATTCGAATTGAATTTTTACTGAACGCTCAACGTTATAGGTAGGTATATAAATCATCTAAATTGAGAGCAAGAGCGTACGCTGAAATCGAAATTGGTTAAGGGATCCTGCTCCTATTTATATATCCTATATCCTCGCAGCTCCCACATATTATTATAGCAGTGTAAATGTTCTATACAGAGTTGCCGAGCCGCAGTTAAGCTTTTGAGAGTTGAAATGCTAAACAAAATTTATGAGAGCAAAGCAGCGGAAACATAGAATATTCGATTTAGGGGGAGGTTTTAATAAAATACGTAAAAAATAAGATATAGGTATAAAAAAAAATCTTTCAATGCCATTTCAGCAAACTAAAGTTCTTTTACATTTTATTACAACAGACCAATGCTAAATCACCTATAGGACGGGGCGTTCGTTGGGTCGGTCGTTCGTTCGTTGTTGGGTTTTGGAGGAGATACAACTACAGTGGGAATGAGAATTTGGTCGTCGGACGTGCGGATGGAAAATCGTAAATCCATAAAAAGTAAATTTTATTGACACGCTTCCTGTGGTGACTTCATGCCAAATCCATAGCCATAGCCATGTTTTTTTTTTTTTAGAGTGGGTGGATTTTCAAACAAGCGAATTGGGTTTATTTATGTATTTACTTTTGAACAAGGAATTATCATAATATGAATTTTTTATAAATCAGAAATGATTTAATGCCCTATGTTGCCAATCAGGAAGAGAGTTTTATTTGAGTTAAGGATTTTTATTTTTATTTTTATTTTTGTGTCCTTTCCTTTTGGTTGAACTCTCGATGATCGCTTTTGAAGTTTGTGTTATGGGTCAAGATATTATGTAAATTTTATTCTCCGGATTGTGTTTAGACTTCAAGGTCATTTTTGTACTCTCACATTAATCTTGTATACGTCATTCACAATACATACATATTATACTATACAAAGTTATGATAAGTGGATATTTACTTTATAAAGAGAAAATAATCTCAAAAGTTTTATTAATGTTTCCGGAGAAGGGAGATGGTGGGTGATTTAAGAATTGGAAAACGAAAGTTTAAAGCGAACGCTTCATTTTTGCTTGTGATAATGGGTACTAAAGGGTGCTTTGTTAGAGCTATGGAACTACATATTTAAATTTAAATTGACTTTATTTTAGTCCAATCTTGAAGTTGGATTTCTCTCACTCTGCATTATTTTGGGTCGTGTATATGCATCGGCAATAATGCAGCGACGGCTATTCTCCAAGTCGTTAATCGTCTCTGGCTTATCGGTGTAATTATACTCTGTCCAACATTAATTGGCAGTACACGCCTTATATTGGGCTTCTTGAAAATCAGTGACGAGGCATATTTTTGCACCATACTTAATTGACAGACACCATGTCCGTCCGATAACTCTTTCGGTTTTTTTTTTCTTTAAGATTCTGTTGAGCAGCTTTTGGGTTTAAGGCGTGGGGATATCGCTTTGATCTTTTGTATTTATTTGTATGTGTGCAAAATGCGTTAAAATGCATGTTTAAAATTGCAAGCTGTTTTTTCAAGATACAAGTTTATTTGCGTAGGTTTATATAAAGCGCGGCCACTTTTTTTACGTAACCTTTATTTTTTTTTTCTTAATTTGGATTGCGATATTAACGTGAAGTTACGTGTTTTTATGTAAAAATCAATTATCAAAAAATTGACTTTTGTCTTACATCTTGGTACTGTGGAAAAAGATAAATATGTTTTATTTTTTTAAAAACAAGTTAAATTAAAATTTCAATCTTAAAAAAAGGACGGTAACTGTAGGTACATAATAATCTTTCAAATATGTGCTATTTTTAAATGCTTACTACGGAAACCCTGTAGGAACTTTTGCTAGCATAGCATTTAACGGTAAAACAAAAGAGTGCGAATCACAGACAAACATCTTTATCCTCGCTGTACTGCCAATTTATGTTGGACAGAGTATATAGTTCTAGAAGTAACTAGATGAAGAGAAGTGTTCTTTTTTTTGGCAGATGGTACCTATAGAAAGTTGCAATTCTTAGTTAGATTTATTTTGTGCTTCGGTTGAAAGTGAGCAAATGTGAATTTAATGGCTTGAAACATTGTTGAACCAGAATTATTACAAGAAACATGAATTCCCTGTCGTATTCTTTTATTTTCGGTGTCGTTTTTAAGCCTGCCATTTCTCTTTCTCCCTCGCGGTCGTACTGGAATGTTGTACGTTATTGTTTTTTTTTTTTTTACGAGGTTGACAGGGTCTTTCTATTGTTTGTAAGGTTTTATTTTGAACGTGAGACTTTCTCGGACTTTGTTATCCTTTCTGTCACACGAAACTTCTTCATCTCAGCTGCAATTGATGTACTGTGATATACGTTTTGTACGATATCCAACAATGTGAACAGAATGTTAGTGGCGGACGCCTCAAAAAGGTGTGGAGTTTTCCTTTTAGCTTAGCGGATTTTTTCGGTCACAGAATTTTTGAGCGGAATTTTCCCGCAAATTGATCCACCCTACGCTTACGCGATGTTTGATGCTGCCATCAGAAGGTTCTTCACTATAAAAAGGTAATAAATTCCAGATTTTTTTAATTTGTATGCTAGGGAGTCAGTTTATTTAAATAAATGTCTGGAATAGGCATGTATGGATCAGAAAATGGGCAGGAAGAGTATATGGTACCCATCTCCCTCCGAAACGTTTACCCATACGTCAAGTGCTCGTTGTAGTGGAGGAATGATCGTTGCTCATTATGGCTTCATCGTCAGAAAAGATTAACTGATGCACTACGGGGTCCGTCACTTCACCTTCAAGCACTTAGTTAAGGACTGGAATAAAAAGCTAGAGATTCAAGACGATGCCCCTGGTGCATAGGTACATATTATATTGTAATTAGGAATTCTTCGGTGACTCCAACTGCACATTTTACTTTTGTCACTGCTCCTTCGAACATGTCCCTGAAGTTAGCAGAACAAAGTCAGCAGAACCTAAATTTTTTGATTGCATAATTAGACGCTTATTAAATGCCAAGAAAAAAATTAAATGCTTTTATGGTTTTCGAAAAAATTAATGTTCTGCTATAACTTCACAAGAAACTAGCAGAACAGTATGTCAAAAGTACTCTTAATTTAAATTTAAAAAATTCGTTTAACCACCCAATCACTTCTTTGAAACATGAAGATGGGCAAGAACCCGATATCACAAGTCTTTTTCCAAAACTCAAAAGGTTAACTCGTCTGGACCAACCACTTTGCATTTTTTTGAAGAATTTTGTCGTCTTTCACAAACATTTTACATTGAGCATTGGAAATTAATTTTGGTGAACAAATTATTTCGCCTTATTTAAGCAGCTATTTCAAAGAAATTAAAATGCCAAAAAAACGGAACAGTTACTTGAATATAATATACAAGCTTTTGTTTCTAAGAATAAAGTCCTAAATGACAATTTATGTTAACAAGAATCCTGGTAGGTACACTAAAAAAATTTCTTTTCTTTAATTCCCGATAAATGATTCCAACACTGGATATAGACCCATTTTCTGAAGAAAGAGACTTTTCTTAGAACATACCCAAGAATTATCTTTGACAAATAAGGTAAAGTGTAATATACCAGCCTCAAGTCAATAACTACTTACTTCAGCTTTGAATTTAAGAGTTAAGAAGAATTCGTTTGTTCTTTTGGTTCCGAAATCAATAAAGAGATACATATAGGTATGGTGAAGTTATGTCAAATAAAAAAATTCAAATTCCTAGAAAACTTTTTATTTAATTAAAAGCAAATCTTTTAATAAATACGATATTAAGTTACTGTTAACCTTTATAAATCACTTTTATTCAATTATTCAGATACAAAATTGTCCAACAGACTTCCTCTTGTTCGATTGACAACAAGAATACCACCGCATACAATCCCATAGTGTGCACATTTTTATGTTGCTTTCTAAAAAAAATAGGTACCTACTTTTTTTTGTTTTTTGTTCAACACCTTTCCTCCCAAAACAATGAACTACAGATGGTAACCGGAAATAAAATGAAATAAAAACCAAATCAAAACCAATATTAAACCCAGCCAGCAGTAAAAAAAAAAAGTAAAAAAAAAAAAAGAACAACGAAACGAGAAAAAATCAAAATCAGAGAAAAAACACAACCATAACACGAAACTTTTTAAATCAATTAGCTCTTGCATAAACCATCATCGACATTAATATTTCATGACAACTGTCCTCAAACATAAAATGTTTACATAAATAAACCTCGAAGGTAATTTGCCTCTGCACAAATAATACTGAGTCCTTTTTTGTTGTTTGCCAACGCTCCGGCTCTGGCTATGGCATTGGCTTCGGTTCCAGCTCCGGCTGCTGCTGCTACTGCTCCTGCTACTGCTACTGCTACTATGTCCTTTGGAATATACTCTAAAGCAAAACAACATCCCCAACCATTCCCTTGAATGAACTGTCCATAGAAATACGATGAACACCAACCAAAAAAAAAAAGATAAAAAGTAATAACAATAAAAAGAGAGGACAAAAAAAAAAGAATACAAATAAAAACCTACAGTGACTGTAATAACAAGCAAACGACCTTTTCAACCCCGTCCCCGGGCAATAAACCAAAAATACCTCACAGAAATATGTGTATTGGATGTCGTTCGTCCCCGCATATCGGTTCCGGGTTGGGCTAGGCCGGCCGAACTCAACTGTCCCGGTCGTATGGAAGTATTTGCCAGTCAACAAATCCAAATCGATTTTAATCCCGTCCCGTGCCGACCGTGCCGTGCCCCAAACATCAAGCCATAATCAGGCTAGGCTTCTGGGCTGCAGGGCTGCTGGGCATACAAGATGGTGGTGAGTTTGGATACCGTTCATCTCCTCTTATTGTATACCCTTTCCAAAACTTCACATATATGAACTGAACATACATTTAAAACAGACACGACACCGTACCGTACATGACAAAAACGAAACGAAAGAAAATCGAAAGGACATGTGGAGCGAGGAGGATAACCAAATTTAAAGCTACACACAAAAAAAAGGATTCAAATGGAATAAGATAGCCGACAATATTCTGAAGACCGAAATTGGGGGTAAACATAAAACCAGTAAAAACGTGTTTTTAAAACCTAACATGGCCCACACAGCAGCCCTTTCAGCTCTTTCACGATGACAAAGCAAACCACATCATGGAATGGCTGCTGCTGCTGCTGATGGAATAAAAAAGGGATGGAGCATAATGGAGGCTGATATGGAGGGGTTGACCAAATTGGGTAGTATCTGGATATCTATACCTATAACCTCGATGACTTAAAACCAGAGAAAATAGGTTACATCACATCTGAAGATGGAACAAGGATCATTTTAATTACGTTCAGGTGTAAAATTCCATGAGGGCAGATTCTAAGCGCTTTTCTAGTTAAACCCAAAGTCAACCACACACTTTGAGCACATATCCATCCAGTTAACCACCCTCATATGGTCGGGCTGGGTCGGGTCTATAGGGCTCGGGTCGTGCCGCTGCCATTGCCGTTGCCGCACTGATGCCGCACTCCATTCTCATCTTAAATGTATATGTACATACAAGTTATGTACATATGTATGAGTTGAGTATGCATGTAATTTTCGGTTGACATTTATTTAACACCTTGTTTAAATATTAACTATATAGGGTTTTGTATAGAATAAACAAAGTGGTGACGAGAGATATAAGGGTTTGATTTGGTTTTTGGTGCAAACGAGGGAAAGGGGGGTGTGGTTTATGGTTTTCGTCAAAAGCAACAAAGATTATTATCATTTCGGAAGCAAATGATGGGGATAGATATTTATTATGTGCATGTTCTTGAAATTGTAATTAACTTTTGCGATATAAACCGAAAACGGGTTTGGTATAAGCCTAGCACATCGTCATCATCAGCTAGTCAAATTTATGCAAGCTTCCATGTTGATGGTGTCTCTGTCTAGCTATCCGTATCCATATCCATATTTTCCAGGCTTTCAAAAAGGGATTTACTTAATATTATGTTGTGATGAAATACTATGCCTCGTAAACTGGGAATACTACGTATACTATCTTGGATGTGCTTAAATATCAATGAATTTGCAGGCGCTATACTGCTGCTCCCCCATCTGTATACTAACTTGTACTCATGTATTGTGTACAAGCAACATTTTATGATGCTTCATTTTGATTGTCCTGAAAGTTTTTATTTTTTGACGAAAATGGATATCTTTGTTTGTTCAGTCACATACCGCAACGCAATAAAACTGAACCAACTTTTAATAAGGTTTTGTGCTTCAACAATGAAACTAGAATCCATGTATTTTTTTTTTTCGTCTTAAAAGTGCTCTTTTCTTTATTCCAAGAACTTAAAAATATGAACATCTGAGTTCGGCTTCGGTGTATCTGAGAAATTGGCGTGTATCTGTTCTTGTACATATATACCTGTTAAATGGTATAACGGCATGTGTATGTATGATATTTATGTAGTTGTGCACTCCCGTTCAGTATAATTTAAAAAAAAATAAACAAAGTTCATGACTGTTATGGGGCGCACGAACATGAGGCAGAAAGTTAGTCAATTAGGAACAAATAATGACAAAAACAAAAGCGAAAAGAAAACGTGAAGTTTATAAATTCAAAAAATAAAATTAGTTAGGTATTCTCAAACTTTTCCATCATAACGGGTTTTTCAACTGTCGTGTGTAGACTTTGGGGTTGTTTCAGTGAAGTCTGACGAATCTGTTGTTTAATATTAAGTGACTGATTCCAAATCACCAGTGCAAGCTACACGATTGAACACCACATTCAAATGATAAAACTGTATCATCAAAATAAGTGCTCGTTGGTGCAAACGTTGGGCTCCATTTGTTAAAGAGAAGTATTAAACCCTTCCCAACCCACCCTTCAAAGTTTGGGACAAAAATTGAGATCAGTGCACCGACACGGTAATTTATCAAGTGACATTATACTTGAAAGGAACATAAGATCGGTAGAGACAGTCGAATATTCGCCGTGCCTTTCTTTCGCAGACTTCAACTTAGATAATTTCACGTAAGGGCTTAGGCCTACACTTTAACAGGATTCTCTGCCTTTTTTGAATAAGCACAATAATGTACCTATTTTGTATAAGGCCTTTAAAGGCAAGCCTAACTCTAATTGCTTGCATTGACTTGGAGAGCCAACTTTGGAAGGCCTTATATATACATTATCATTTTAACCCTTATCAACAAGCCATGTATAGAACTTTTCAAATTCGCTTCTTAAGGCCAGCTTTTCTTTTTATTGTCAGCGTTTAAAATGTGTGGCTGGCAAAAGTTTGCCTTAAACAAACCCTATACAAACTTTAACTTACCAAACTCAAGCAATTTGACCTTATATAAAGCTAAATCGTTAGTTGGCGGGCTTCGGAGCGTATCGAAGAGGAACTTAATTTTGGGCGAAAAATAATTTTTAGCGATGAGAAGCATTTTTTGATGAATGGCCTTGTCAACAAGAGACGACAACTAACCACATGAGAGTAAATAGGTGGCAAAAAGTTACTGCTAGTGGATTTTGGGACGGTGACGCGGGCGGCGTCATTAGTTCGCACTTTTTTAAAACAATGTATAAGTGAGGCGGTCACCTTCAATGGCGGGCGCTACAGAACGATAATAACCAATTTTTTAATGCCCGAATTGAACTACAAGTAAATGAATCAGACGACATGTGGTTTAAGCAAAACGGCGAGAGGCGGTAGGTGCTACACAGCGGGCGCTTTGCTTGACATTCTGCATGGGCGATTTAACGCTACACTTTTTATTTTTAGGTTTCCTGAAGTCGCAGGTCTTTGCAAATAAACCACAATCGACCGAGGTCGGTAAGATGAAAATAACACAAGAACAAGGAAGAGTCGTTAAAAATTGGAAAACTCGGATCCATCCCACCATAAGTAGACGAGGACACATATGTACATGGGCTTTTCAATTTTGTTAAAACCTCAAACACAGCTTGTTTTAGTCCATTTCAATGTCATCTACCCGTCTTTATTGAAAAACCTATATACTTATAAGAAATTTCTGAACACTTGCACTTGTGCAACGGGATATAAGTTGATGGTGCAAGTATTTTTGTCTAGATTAAGTTTAGGTACACTCAGGAACGGACATTTCTCATATTTTCAAAGTATATTTATTAATAATTCTTCTTCTTTAACTAAGGAAAAATTATATTTTTTCAAATTACAAAAAGATGCCCGAGGGTTCCGGCAAATTCGAAAAGCAGAGCGCTGAAAGTTTTGTTCCATTATTAGAAAAATGTTCCCTTTATATGTACTCGTATATAAGAAATTCACAATTCAGAGTGAAACCTGTTAAAGTAATGCTTGATGGACAACTCAAACTCAATGCTTTTAAAAGTTTACAGCATTGAATCATGTGTCTGTGTTTTTAAATCCAAATATAGACAAAATTATATAATTATATTCGTTTGGTCGTGTGAAATATGAAACTCATAAGTGTTTATACTGTAACTATTTTACTAGCACAAAAAATATAAAAATTGCTTTAACATTATTGTGTTTGGAAATGATAATAATATATAAAAAAACCCATACATAAGGGTGAGTGAAAATATATTTAAAAATGTGCACTTTACACAATTAACCTCAAATTAAATTTATATTCAATATTCAAGAATTGAATTACATTATTTTTTTTTTAACCGTTTCGATGTTTTTGTAAAAGTTAATTAAATTAACAATATATCGATAGGTACACCAAATAAAATGTTAAAAACAAAAACAAACCATATGCATGTAAAATGAAATCATCATCTGCTGAAATGCACTCTAAAATGCAGAATTTGTTCATCTTTTTTGTATAAGTACCTACCCTAATAAATTCCTCAATAATTGCATAATAATTGCAAGGAAAATAAGGTTAAACAAGTAAAACGTTTTAAACATTTTCGTTTGTTTTCACGCACACCGAAAATAGTTTTAAAATATAATATTGACAAACATTTTGTTTGATAAAACCAAAGAATTTTTTTTTAAAGGACATCCAAGCAGATTGAACTAATTAACAAAAAAGTTTTAATTTAATATTAAGAATTATACTCTGTTCCACATAAATCGGCGGTACAGGGAAAATAGGGATGTCTCTCATTCGCACTATTTTGTTTTCCTTAAGGCGTTTTATACAAACGCTCTTGTAGGGTTTCCCTAGTAAGCATTTCAAATATACGACAGCACTGATCATTAAAAACTCTTTTTTAAAGCTCTAAAACCAAAAGCTCATCAGCAGAAAACCAAGGAAAGAAAGCTGAACGAGTTACCAAAAGAAAACTGGTAACTGTGAATGCATTAAAAAGGGGTTGAAGTTGAATTTTAAATAGCAGCAGCCACAGCCAATCAGTGCACATTTAGATGTGCTCTGAATAACACGTAGGATCCACGTCAGATGCGATTGGAAATTCACTGACGGCTAAACAATTCTTTTGGAGGGTTTCCTTCAATTTAGTATAGTGAAAAAATATTGCACTCAACTGATTTAAAAAAAGCTTCCCCATAAGACGTGTACTGCCTGTTTATGTGGAATAGACTATATTATTAAGAAGAAGAACAAGACGATGTTTTTGGTGGCATCAACAAATGTCGCATCACATCGCCGCCGACTTGGTCAGAACGTTACCATTACTACATAACCTCAAGGAACTCAGTGAATGTGTCTGCAGGGGTACTGCTACCAACGCGGAAAACAACAACTCAGAAATCCAACGCAGAATAACTCTTGCTAATTCTTGTTTCCTAGTGATAAGTTAGAAATTGAGGAACTAAGCCATATCGAGAAAAACCAAGTACACGTTGTACAGAACACTAATAATCCCGGGCCTTCTATACGAGGATGGATCAATAAGTCCTTGAAAATTAACACAAATTGTGTCGTTACCTTAAATGTATCATTTTTGTTTGTCAGAAATGATCTTTCAAAAGAAAGCATCCTATACTCCTGTAACACATTTGCGTCTCCTGGATATGTTTCCAAAAAGAGCCTTGATAGGTGAAAGAACAATTAACGAAACATTTGTTTCACATGAAAATCGCCGAATTCTTTCTTGTCACACCATGTACTATCGCTGCTCTCCAATTAAAAGTTCCGGCAAAATAGCCAGATGCATTCATCCCCTTAAACGATTTCCACTTGACACCCACATCGCATGGACTTCCCGTCTATTTACTCTCGAGCCCAAATTCGAAAGTTTTGTTAAGTATAGAGACACATTTTTCCTCCCTCTCTTTGTGATTTAAAGTTCTTCGAAACCATTGGTATCTCTATTGGGGATAGCAGGCTTGAGATCGAGCCTGCTGGAAGGACATATCAAAAGAGAGTAAGTAGGTTAAATGAATGATTTACCTATTTATTTTAGAGAAATAAAGTCCCCTTAGCTGGTTAGGTATTCTTCATCTGGGATCTCGAAAATAACTTACTTGTTCCTTGTGTTGCCCAATCATCCTCATATTTTTGATAAACAAATTTATAAATTGCTAGAAATATTGATTTTCTTTCCAATCCCAATCCAAATACCATTATTTTGTTCACAATACATGACACACAAAGGACGCCTTTATACTTTCACCACAAAGTGGTCTTAGATTCCACGCGCAAGCTTTTTAAACACTTCGAACAAATTTGATATTAATCAAATGTAAAAGAGATGACACGAAACATCACACTTTTCTCCTTCACCACGAATTTTGAATGAAGCACATGAAAGTAAAAATCCAGAATCTGAAAATTCATTCGTTTAACTGTACATAAAGCATCAATAAAGATATGTATCTTCTTGAGTTTGAACGATTTTCCAGAATATTTTATGTCATCTTTTCATTGCCTGGATGTCGATATGCTCAGCTCAATCTTGATCGTTGTCGCTTTACCAGATGTTGATTCCGATTTATAAAATGGATGGATATGTACAGCTTTGACAGCAGCAGCCCCAGCCCCACAACCACCCACAATGATGCAGTAGCTATACTAGATTCAGACAGGTACCTTCCTACATATACTCAAACCACATCCTCAATTCCTCATCCCAATCCAAGCCCAGTATACAACTATACTCTATCCTCGACGAACTACATTTCATGAATTTGTAAGCAGACCAATTTATGTCGTTCCAATATGCGACGACGACGACGAGGAGAGTTAAAAAGACTGACAGGATCTGGATTCTGGATGAAGGAGGCAGCAACGTTACAAATTAAATTTGAGTAAAATTTATCAGTCGTTTCGGAGTGACATTTTGAATGCGACTATTTAAAAGTTTCTGGAAGCGAAAAGAGGGTCGAATTTTAAAGATACCATCGTTGGTTGGTTGCTTGGTTGCTAGGTTGGTTTGGATATTGCCTCAAGGCAGGAAGAAAATGTGTAAGGATTGATAAGGTCTGCCTAATAGGTCAGATATTATGAAAGTATATCCACCAGAACGTGACAGCAGGAAGTTGTCCTGGAGCTACGTTAACATGAGCACAAGAATGCCTTGATTTTGCGAATAAGACAGTGAGGGAAGAAATGGCAACGGTTGTTAATGATGCCCTCAAGCATTTTATCTTCAAGTTTTTTTTTTTTTCGTTGAGAAAGAAAGTGTCGTTTCCAAATAAAATAGAAGATGTATGCAAGGAGTTTCTTGAATGTGATTTCCGTATTTTAATGATAATGGCATAAGATATACATTTTTTGCAGATATTTCAGGACTTTGAACTTGATATTTAGAATTCGAAAATATAACCAAAGTCAAGACACTGCTTAATAAATTAGAATCGTTAAAATTAATACTTTATCGATTATTGACAGAGTGACACTAACTTGGAAGCATCGATTTGAGAAGGTCATTGTTCGCCTTTTCTAAATGTCGTAAGGGATGAACGTGGGATGTTTCTAAAGAGGAGGGTACGTTTTCTTGCAAGTGGTTTCTGTTGCCAAATTGGAGTGATGTGATCAAGAATCAATATCACGATCACCCCTTTGGGTGGGTTAATGCTTTCTTGGGTAACCAAAAACGTATCCACAATAAAGCCCTGCATGTCCTTGAAAGTCAAGTTAGCACTACCACTCCCCTCAAATGCATTTCCAAGCGTTATTTTTTTAATTTTCTGATTGGGGGTCATGCTGTGTAATGGACGTATGTATGCGCACTTTACGCATATTTACTAGGAAGCTTACTGGACGCCAAGCCAAGCGTATTATTAGAGAAAAATATAAAACAACAATGGAATGGTGCTAGGAATGAAGACTGACTTGAGGCGTTCAGAATAATAGTGGAAAAGTCCAGAAAAGCTTAACAAAAAGACGTCAAATATATTCAGGAAAAATTAAAGCTTTATATTTCTTTAAATTTAAGAGTACAATTTTTGTTTTGATACATTATACCGTATACGTAAATGATTTTTTTTTCAGCTAAAATACCTAACCATTTTTAGTCAATTTAGAGACCATTATTAGATATTCTGAACGCCTCACTTAACTATGCAACGAAAAATATGCAGATAGGTAACAGATATTTTTGTTTTAGGGTTTTCCAAAAAGTATGCACCATTTTCGGTTCACTTGTGTATACCTAAATACCTTAATAATAATTGGAATAATTTTATAACAGTGAGTAGGTTCGGTTATTTTTGAATAGCTTGGCAACAAAAAGTCATAGAGCCGTACGGTTTTCAGTGTTGGATTTAAAATTAATGGGAGCATTCAATTTTGGGAACAAAAATTATACTTAATTACGTAAATAAAACTTTGAAAAAATTAATTTTATATTTTTTTTTTCTTCAAAATTTTGAGTTTGAAAGTTAATATTTTGAAAACGGTTTCCTAAAATAACTTCATTTAAAATTACAATAATAGAATAGGTTTTTGGCTTTACAAAAAAGTTTAGCGTGGCATTGTAGGAGTTACTGTTATTTTTTAATAATTTTTTTTTAAATTTAAGTCGTTTTTAGAAGATTGCCTCTCCCGGCTAAACGGATGGGAATAGACCCATTGTCTCAAACCAACCTACATGCCCTAGGCTTTTGTATTACCTTATACCAATCACCCTGTATACAATATACCTACTCACCAGCCTTCAGGACTTTGAAGAAATTGTAACACAAACGCTTTGAAATGCATCAAGAGATAGGGAAGAGACTTTTTTGACGTTAATTTTGAACTTTCAAATTGAACTTCGAATTTCGATATCGACACAACCTTCTAGAAAAAAAAAAAAAACAAAATGAACGACGACCTGACACACACACGCACATACAACCCGAAATTATGCGTTTGGATGAAATAACTTCACGTTCACAAAAAAGAATTGAGAATCGCTTCAAAACACTTTTAAGCACAATGTTTACTTTTAAAAATGTGGCGGATATATTAAATAATATGAATTTAGTGCACAAACTCTTTAAAAACAATTAGGTACCTAGATTAATATCGAAGACCGGATCTAGAGTTGTGTTACCTACGCGCACCATACCGAACCGACGAACTCCGAAAAGCAAAAACGGAACTTTATTTTTCGATCTTTTGACTTTTGAGTCAAGGATTGAGAGAAAACAAAAACACTCAAACTAAACTGCATTGTATTTTGTATCTCGTTCGAACTAGGCAGTGCGTTGCGTACGTAGGATGGTGGGAATGAGATGTGAGATCGATGCGAACTTGAAAAGCGTTAAAGAAATAGGGACCAGGGGTGGCGTGTTACCTATCATTGTTATTGTTTGTACATACTTTAGTAATCGTATTGAAAGTCTAGTGATTTATGCAGGTACTTTATTCTTTTTTAACCTAGCGCAAAGTATTGTTTAAAAATTATTTACATTACATTTTAATCTACACCGTTGATTATTCATTTTTTCGGACGTGTTACAACGTTCTTTTGTAATTTTGTGTTAAGTGATAGATACACTTTTTTTTTAAATTAATGAACATTTAATGCACTATCAAAAAAAATTTATTAAAGTGAATCAGCTAATAAATAGGTAGGTACCTAGCTATATTATATATTTTTATTAACATCATAAGATAGAACACAAATCTGATGAGATTCTAATGAATCAGAGAATTATGCAGACAAAAATTCATTGTACATACAGTGGCTGTAATAAGTATAAAGGCAGCCTTTCTCAAGCTGTTCGATATCGATATGACGTAAAAGTTAAGTTCCAAATTTTATGAAATGTTTATAGGTATATTCGCCAAACGCTTTATAAATGAATTCTCTCTTAAGCGGCCCACAGACACCACACTTGTGCGCGCGCATGTGTCGGTGCGAGGAAATGTGTGCTGTCTGTGGGCTGGTGTGCACACCGATTTTCGGCGCGAGTAAAAATCAAAACTTTTTGATTTTTGGTGTCGGTGTCTCGATCGGTGTGATGTGTATGGGGATGCTCGCGCACATTTTATATTCAGTTGCATCGTATTGTGATTGAGTAGGGAGTGCGGAAGATTTATTTTAAATGTTTTTTTCCTTTGAAATCTCTTTCACAACTAAAGTGTGTACGATTTGGTGTGCAGTGTGTGCCGAAATCACGTACCAGTTTCGGTGCACATGCGCGCGCACAAGTGTGGTGTCTGTGGGCCGCTTGATACAAAAAAAAATGATACAGTTATCCCCAATTTCTCTTGAAAGAGAAGATGATTTGTCTTTATTACAAGAAAAGTATTGCACATATTGCGAAATAAGTTTCAAGACACGGCCTGTTTCTCAATATTCCGATTTGTTTAATATTCGTAAGCTATTGTAAAGGTAAATTTCACTATTTGGATTGCAAAATGTTTTTAAGAATTTGCTATTTAGCCATGCCTCGCGGTACTCATTTAACGCCGGAAGAAAGGGCAATTATTACAACACACAAGGAAAACCTATGGCTTATCTACCTAATAGATTGATTGCCACACAAATTGGACGATCTGTTTCCGTTGTGTGTAAGTTCCTGAATTTGGGGGCGGGGGGGGGGGATTATAATACTGCTCCCAGCTCTGGTCGTCCTAGGATCAGCTAAATGCTAGGCAAATTAAACATAAGTTAGACCTTCCCGTTACTGTTAGAAGAGTTCAGCAACTGTTGAAGCCAAATCATAACCTTCGTTACACAAAAGTGATACAAAACCGCAGCTATATCTTAAAGAAGCAAGACTAAGGTTTGCAAGAGATCACATGGCGTGGACCAGGGAGTGTTAATCCGTTATTTTTAGTGATAAAACAAAATTAATTTGGAAGGACCCATGGTTTTAGCTACTATTGGCGCGATTTGGGGGACAACAAAGCAGTTAAAATGAGACGACACTCTGGAGGTGGCAGTGTTATGGATGGGGTGCTTTTGGTTTTCTTGGAAAAAATTCCTTGATGTTTGTGCAACCCAAACTGAATGGACAAAAATATAGGGAGATGCTGGAACATGCCTTGGATGGATTTGGAAACATTCCTGCAGGTGGAAATTTTATTTTTCAGCAAGATAATGCTCCCA
This sequence comes from Platycheirus albimanus, assembly GCA_916050605.2. Lineage (NCBI taxonomy): Eukaryota > Metazoa > Arthropoda > Insecta > Diptera > Syrphidae > Platycheirus > Platycheirus albimanus. The sequence continues at coordinate 32,016,879 of OU696698.1, read as the reverse complement.
TTCATAATGCCAGTTGTGTTCGTGAATTGTTTGAAATCAGCGGAATCCAGTGTTTGTCATGGCCTTCGTGTAGTCCTGACCTTAGTCTCATCGAAAATTTGTGGGAAATACCTAATGGCCAGAAAGATTTATACAAATAGAAAGCAGTACAGAAATGTAACAGATCTAAAAAGAGCAATAACCGAAGCATGGTTGGAAATCAACGAACAAGTCCTCCAAAACTTGACGAATTCGATTCCGAACAGGATCTTTCAAGTTAATGAGAATCAAGGGGGTTGTACAAAGTATTGACTTCAAAATAAGTAGGTAACACGGTGTTAAAACGAATAAAATATTGACGGTCTTTATACTTATTTCGCATTTCTTACTCTTCTTTTCCTACAATTAATGACTAATGTACAGCGACTTAAGCCTAGCTAGAAAAATGTTTTGATTGAGCGACCAGGTAGAGGGAGACCTCCGACAATTTGGAGTGCAAAATTCGAGACGGCAGGCTAGAGATAGAGCCGGCTGGAGGGGCATACTAATCAAGGTGTAGGAGAACCATACTCTAGTGGAGCCGTCATAAGTACCTAAGAAGGTAAAATTAATATATGTCTGATATGCACACAGAGCTTTGAAGCGCAATGAACCATGAATAGGATTGGAAATGAAGAGATAAAAGCGATTAACAAAAAAGCAAATTCTGGCTATGAAGGCTCAAGCAGAGAATTCTAAGTAAGAGCAAGTGTTGGACTGGTAGTAAATTGTTTGATTGAATTTTTGTATCTTAAAAGAATACCCACCCATGAAACCTTTTTGATATTATAGTATCCGCCAGGTCAAGAACAATCCCTGAAAAAACCCGAACATTCAAATCAAAAACACAAAAGCCTCAAGTACTAAATAAGGACTTAGCGAAAAACCCTCGAACAGCTATTTTTTATTTTAATTTAATATCACCCGAAATGAGTTTTGATTTTTGGAATGAAGGAACCTAACCTAAGTGAAAAAAAGTGCTTGTTTTGGTTATGTAGGTACATACCTACCTCCTTAAAATTGTATACCTTTTCGAAAGAATTAATTTGTTTGTAGGTATGTTCTTTTTTTAAACTTATTATAGGTAGGTAGGTACCTTGGTTCTAGGTAGTAAGCTAATAAAAAAACTTCAGAATTGTTCAAATTTAAAACATTGAAAATCTAAAATAATATGAAGTACACAGGAGCACAATCGTCTATACTCTATAATTCAATAGCTCACCATCACCAGCCTTCAGGACGTTGAAGCTGAAGACATTACCAACACTGTAACACAAACGATGTGAAATACTGCGACGGACACGGACAGGACTTATTAACAGACATTTAAACAATAATACATACATACATAGAAACTTACCCAACAAAGTTTTCACCCTTTGCAGTCAGGAAGAGGATGAACCCAAATTTTGTTCAAAATTATGCCTTCGTTTCTGCAATATTTTGATTCACTTTCGCCGTTCGCAGACAATAAATTAAAAAAATCACCTTTATTCAATTTGTATATGATTGTTTTAAAACAAACGAAATATGAAAGCGAAGGGGAATTATTTAGCATTTAAGGGTAACGTTATACTTTTTTTCACATTTCGAAACCAATAAAATTTTTAAGATTTCAAAACGTGCACTTAAACACTTTTATTTAGGAGGTTATGGACGAGAAAAGGGGAACAAATACTCCCGACGACATTTAGAATTACACCACTTTAAAGCAAGAATAAAAAAACAACACACAAGCCATATAACTTTATAAACATGGGATATTTTTATTTTTAAATGAGTTAGGACTCCTTCACTTCAGATTTCAGAAGACAACTTTTAAAACGCACTGACCGAACGAACCCGATTAAAAAAATGACGTTGATTTTGAAATTTCAAATTGAACTTCGAATTTCGATGTCGACACACTTTCTAGAAAAAAAAGGGAAAAAAAAATGAGCGCGCGACGATAAGACAACACACACACGCACAAACACCCCGAAATTAAGTGGTCGGACGGAATATGTAATTCAACTTTACTTTCACAAAAAAGAATTAAGAATCGCGTCAAAACATTTTTAAAGAACAATATTTACTTTTAAAACTGTGGCCGATTCATTAAATAATATCACAAACTATTTGAACAATTAATGTAATTAAATAATTGCATTATTGATATTGCGGACCGGTCGATCTAGAGTTGTGTTACCTACCTACGCGCACCATACCGAACCGACGAAGACGACTCCGAAAAGCGAAAACGGAACTTTATTTATTCGATCATGTGACTTTTGAGTCAAGGATGGAGAGAAAACAAAAAAACACTCAAACTAAACTGCATTGTATTTTGTATCTCGTGCGAACTAGGCAGTACATAGGGTGGTGGGAATGAGATCGCTGCGAACGTGAAAAGCGTTACGTTAAAGAAATAGGTACCAGAGGTGGCGTGTTACCTATTATTGTTATTGTGGGTATATTATAGGTACGTTAGTTATCGTATTGGAAGTCTAGTAGGTAATTTATTTACTTTATTTGATTTTAACCTAGCGATGTCAAGCGCAAAATATTGTTACAAAATTAATTACATTACATTACATCTACACTGTCGATTATTATTTTTTTCGGATAGGTAGGTATGTTACAATGTTCTTTTGTAGGTAATTTTGATACATTTTCAAAAGAAGTTCAAGAAAGCAAAAGAAGGCCAAAATCGTGAATGAAGTTAGCAGAACACGGAAATTAAATTTTTTAAAATTTCATTTTTAAATTCAGGTTTTCAAAATTTTGTTGAGATAATGCAGCACATATAATTCGTATTTTTATTTAAGAAGCAGGTTTTGAAAAAAAAAAAATAGATATAGGTATGTAATAAAGAAACAAAAATTATTAAAATTTTTTTTTTTTTTTTAATAAATGTAGGTATGTACCTACCTAACCTACCTACTAACCTAAGTGAAAAGAAAAATTGTGTTTTTGAGGTAGGTACTAGGTACTGTAGATTGTTTACCTTTTCGGAAGAATTACTTTGTTTTTAGGTAGGTATAGGTATACCTACCTATGTTCTTGAACAGATATTTAAACAATAATAGGTACATAGAAACTTACCCAACAAAGTTTTCACCCATTGCAGTCAGGAAGAGAAGGACCCAAATTTTGTTTAAAATGAGCTTTCGTTTCTGCAACATTTTGATTCGTTATATTTTGTATATGATTTAATTTTTTTTAAACATAAACGAAATAGGTAAGAAAAAGAAAGCCCAGGGGAACCGAATTCACTATTCGAAACAAATACCTACAACTTTTAAGATTTCTAAACGCGCACTTAAACTTTTTTTTTTAGGAAGGGAATAGATTTAATTAACTTTATTTTGAACTTTATAAAACGACGACGAGAACACGGACAAAAAAACTCCCGACGACATTTAGAATTACACCACTTTCATGCAAAGATATGATATAGCTCACAAGCCTTATTACTTTTTTAACAAAAAGATATTTTTTTTAAATTATATTCTAACACATTCACTTCAAAAGGCAACTTTTAAAACACACTGACCGACTGCACGAACTTGAAATCGAATTAAAAAAAGGCGTTGATTTTGAACTTTCAAATTTAACTTCGAATTTCGATATCGACACAACTTTCTAGACAAAAAATAAAACGGACGACGACAGACATCACGCACGCGCAACACGCACACACACATACCTACACGCCGAAATTATGTGGTCACTGGCCGTTCACAAAAAAGAATTGAATCGCGTCAAAACTCTTTTAAAGAACAATATTATCTTTTAAAACTGTGGCGGATACATTAAATAATATGAATTTAGTCCACACTTTTAAAAAACATTTAGATTAATATCGCGGACCGGATCTAGAGTTGTTACCTGCGCGCACCATTCCGACCGAATACGACAAGACTTTAGACTACGGCAAAAAACCAATACCGAAAACGGAACTTTATTTTTCGATCATTTGACTTTTGAGTCAAGGATGGAGAGAAAACAAAAACACTCAAACTAATCTGTATTGTATTTTGTGTCGTCGCGTCGTGGTATTGGCTATTGGATTTTGATTTGAGTATAGTCATGACTTCTAGGAGGGTGGTGGGAATGAGATCGATGTTAACTTGAAAAAGCGTTAAGGAAAAACCAGGGGTGGCGGGTCATATGTCATTGTTATTGTTGGTAGTTGGTACGTTAGTTGTCGTATTGGAAATCTTGTGATTTATGTACTTTATTTGATTTTAACTACTGTTAAAAAATTAATTATAACGCACTAGATAGATATAACACTACTTCAGTGCACACTAGTTTGGTAGACAGCCAACTATGACGTGTACTGCCGTTGAAGAGCAGTTTCGATACAGCTAGTGCGACTTAACTCACACATTTTCATATAAAGTATACGTGCAGTTCAATTGCATTCCTGCGGCATGCCATGCCGTTACGCTGAAGAGCAGTCCCTAATGCGGCCTTGCGTTAAAAATTAATTGGATTTTCGTTTAGTACCTAATCAAGGATTTTGGAATAAGATTGTTGGTTTCGCTCGATCAACTGAAATTTATTAAAAAGAAATTGATTTTGTTTTTATTTTTGTGTGCGCAGTTTCTGATAGTTTATGAGATTTTAATCCTATAAAAAAAAGTTTGGAAATAATACAAATACAGGTCTATTTCACGAATTTTACCAATTTTAACAAAAATTACTTGAAATCAAATATTTTCTGTTTTCTAAAATTTATTTTTGGCAAACATTTTATCGGAAAAGAACATTTTTAAGAGTAGCTAAATGCATTGCATATCTAAACTATAGTATTACCATTTGAGGTGCGCCATCTATCGACGAGAAACTAAGCTCTAGAATACCATGGGAAGCAATAACAACAATTTCCACCATTTTAATTGTTATTGTTGCTTCCCATCGTATTCTAGAGCTTTCGTCTATAGATGGCACACCTCAAGTGGTAATACATACTAGAGTTTATACATATATACAATGCTAAATGTCAAAGAGTATGGTGTGTTTAGATTGCAAAAATAGGTACAAAGAAAAATGGATCTGACTGTGTACGAAAACAAAATTTTATAACCTTTGTCTGTGAACAATAATTTATGTTTTTATAATTCCGTTTTTCTTGTTAAAAATTTTATTCACAAACGTAATAAGATCAAATTTTTGAAATTTGGCCTTATTTCACGTCACCTGAATTTATTTGTTTGAGCCCAAATCGAAAATTAGAAGGTTAGATCAGCAGTGTCGGCGAAAAAGTTACACGAAGTAAGTCGCACGAAATTGGTTTTACTAGCTCCTGCCAAGTTGCCAACATTTTGTGTAACATTTGCTATAAGATCACCAATACTGGACACTGTCTTAGAGGTTGACACGACCACTGAAGAATAGGAGACAATTAACCATCTGATGCTTTGTAAAGGGTGTGTTTTTGGAGGTTTGGAACTATAAAATTAAATAAAACAAAGATACATTGTATTAACTGTCATTAATTGACTTTTTTGAAAGTCTTTACGATTTTTATTGGAATATAATTTCTGGCATGTGGCTACCGCGGATATAGTAAAATGTTCGATCACTCTTTGGAACCGAATATCGGAAAAAACGCGGCGAATGTTGTTTTCCAAGTCGTCAATCGTCTATGGCTTTTCAGTGTAGATCAGCGACTTCACATACCCCATAAAAAAAAGTGTATGTAGGTAGAGTTGTTAAATATCACGATCTATGAGGCCATCTCAGAAGTCCAAAGCGTGAAGGTCTGCGCTCACCAAACGTTTCCTGCAACAAATCAATTGTGGCACATGCTATGTAACATAGTAGCACCGTCTTGTTGAAATAACAGCTCTCCCACATCAAAGTGATTCAATAAAGGAACGAAAAAGTCAGTGATCATAGCTATATAAACGGTCTCCATTGACTGTAAACCTCTGGCCGGCATCATTTTTAAAGAAGTAAGGACCAATGATTCAGTCAGTTTTTCTGGACGTAACGGCTTGGCGTTTGTCTAAACTCCAAGTGCGGCAGTTTTGCTTATGGACGTAGCCATTTAACCAAAAATGATCTTCATTGTTGTACAAAATTTTCTTGTAAAAATCAGGATAAACAGCAATCTCGTTTCGAGCCCATTCGAAATATGCAAATGCATAATTTGCATGCGTTGTTCAGGTGTCAGTCGTTTCATGAAATGGCAAACCAAACTGAAGGCAAATCATGGCAAATGAAAAATGGCTGTCAAAGAAAATAGTGCTGCCAACTTTAAGTTATATACCTTTAAAAAAAAACACCCTTCATTTAATGGATCAGATGTAAGAAAGTCTGTATAATAAAACATCACTAAATCAGCGCAATGTATACAGCGTTGAGGTAGGTTAATAAAAATATATGATTTTAGAAGCCAAATAAAAAAGCCACTCCATTAAAACCTTATTCTTTGTAAAAATTATATGTCTCTTTAAAAAAGCACACAAAGACACAAAGAATCTAAAGATTATAACCAAATGTCCTACTTGCAAAACTTTTTATCAACTTAAGGAAGAAAAAAAAAAAAAAAAAGAGCAAACAAATTCCATTCCACAACCTACTAGCTCTGATGGCACAGAATAAAGTATTAAGTATCCTAGAAGTGGCATCTTTTTAAAGCCCACTTAGTGTCCCACCAAGGTGAATGTCAGTGCAAAACATTCACACACAGTCATCGCCATCATCATCATGCTACATAAAATAGCCACCACCCATCCTTCGCTCCTTCGCATCACCATTCTCTGGAACTAAGTTATAGATTGTTCGTCACCTATAAGCAGCTTATATAGGATTTGCCTTTTCCAACAATTGGTAACAACTGCTGCCGCCCACCGCCGCCACTCCTGCCCCTTATTTCATCCCCACGATACTAGATAGCATGCCTGGTGCTAGTACGGGTCCGGGTGCGGGTGCGAATGACTTGGTGTTGTACCGGCAACCTAATTTTGAAGTGTCACAATTCACAATCATACATAGCTCTACATTTATGTATAAATACAAGTAGTACGAGTATGAGCAAAGTTTTGCACTAGTTTTTGCTCTGGAGAACAACTTGAGGCAGAAAAGAGACTGTGAAGTGTGTATATGGGTCGATTCCTTTTGCTGGCTCTAAGGTTCAACTTAAGTGTGACATAATTGACCCACAAAAATGAAGTCATGTGTCGATTTTGCTCCTTCGTACTTGATACTTGTATACACTCTTCCTCGTATACACTCCACTCGCAGTCTTCGAACACAACCCACTCGTTCTACTAAATCTGTATCTGTAGCTACTTGTATTTTGTAGATAGAGAAACGATGGCATTCCATCGCATCGATTCGATACTACTTTATGGGTGATGTTGGGCTCTTGACACATCTTGTAGATGCGCTGCTTTTGTGAAAGATGATGTACATTTTGCGATTTTCTTGTTGTTGTTTTTTTTTTTTATTATTATATTTTCCAAATGAGGGATTAAAGTGATTCAAGGGAAGCATTGGATGGCATTTAAAGTTTTTGTTTTAGATTAAGATAAATGATGATGAAGTATCTGTGTTTGTCTTAGAAGAGTGTTAAATGACATTATAGTGTGACGTTATTATCGCAATGGAACGTCAGAGCATTAAAAAGTTTATTAACAAAGTGCTCTGGCGGGCGGTCGCGGTGCATCAACAAACGTTAAAGACGAAGCCTTTACAAACAGGGTGTCCTTTAATTAGTCAATAATATTTAAGGGCATAATTTTTGGGTATATTCTTAGAAAATAAAGTGCACCAACGGGTCGCACGAACATGGTCCAATGTGTGATGGGCTTAAGATTTTGAAAAAAAAAAAATAAATAGCAGGGAAAAATCATATATGAAGTTTTAGTAATTTCTGAAAATCACTATAGCTAAAATGATTTTTAGAAAATTAAAGAAATTTCTTTTACGGTTTTCAATTTTAAGATAAAATAATGCAAATCGATCAACATTTTTTTTTGAGCATGCAAATTGTTTAGAGCGTTGTTGTTCTTATCATGAAAAAAAAAAAATTAAAATATTGATTGAACCGTTTTAAAAATACTCAAAAACCAAAAAAAAACTTAACTTTTTTTAAATCTTAAAAATTATTTGGCTTATAAAAATTCGTTAGTCTTAGAATAAAAAATTATATATGAAAAAACTGGTTTTTTGGGAGGTATCGTTATAAAACTTTTTCTGAAAAATCTATTCCAAATAAAATGCACGACTGGGTCGTACGAACTTGCTCTTATGTGTTAAAATGGTCTTGGGTGCTTGAGATGTTGGGAAAAAAGCGTTGAAAAAATCATATAAAATTGTATAAATCACTAAAAATTCAATACCAAAAACCGTTATTTGGAGAAAATGAAGTAAGCGATCAGGTTTCTTTTACGTTTTTGAATTTTTACAAATTTTTTTTTCAAAATCGTTCGACCAGTTTTTCCAAAAAACGGTTTTTTTTGAAAAACTTTTCGAAAATATATTACAAATTTTTTTTGAGTATGCCAACTTCTAGCACTTTGTAGTTTTTATCAGAAAAATAAAATTAAAAAATAATGGATTAAACCATTTTTGGAAAAAAAAACAAAAAATAAAAAAAAAATTAAAACTTTTTTAAAAAACACACCAAATTTTTTTTTGAAAAATTTAAGAATTTTTATTATTTTGTTTATAATAGGGCTTCTACATTAAAAATGTCATCGAAATTCGTCGAGTGGCTTACGAGAAAATCGGATTTCAAAAAACCGGTCCTATGGGATGTACCGTTATAAGACTTTTCCTGAAAAATCTATTCCAACCAAAACCATTATCTACCAAGTTTGAAGCAATCGGTCCAGCCGTTTATGCTGTAGGTGCCGATAAAGACAGACAGAATCGTCGGACCCACTTTTTTCGACTTCTCTATCATCGTAATGTTATGTTTGATTGTCAAAAAAAAAATTTTTTTTACGAATGCATAACTTGCCTTATAGTACCTATAATCGCAAGTAAAAAAAATTAAAATTTACACAAAAAAACACAAAATCATTGACGCAAAAACTACTGCATGGAATTGAATGCGGTTTTCGCAGATTTATTGGTAGTACCCCAACTTAAAATATAGGCTACATTTTATCGCAGGAAAATATATAATTCTGGTTGTTTTTTTAATATTGCTGCAATCGAACGTTATTCAATGAACTTAACGCAAAATTAAAAGATTTTAAGGAAGTTAGCGTCTCACTTACATAATGGCGCTGGAAATCATAAAAATAGCGCCACACTTACATATACATGAATAGAAATAAGTTAGTCGTTCTGAATAGAAGTTACATCAAAAACATCATAGATGGCGCTATTTACCACCATATAGACAATGTCTCATTCAACGAAAGCAGAAATCGAAAAATAATGTTACCATAAAGATCTGTGAACGAGCAATACTTACGCCCAAAACTGATGAAGCGGAGCTGCCATAAATAGCAGCATCGGCGCGTAGCATCGTTTTGAAAGTGGGCATTCCAATTAGGAATATTGCTTCAGAACTTAAATCTCCAACTTTGCAATTTAAACCGTTATGATACTTCGAAATAATATTATACAGAAACCAAAAATCTTACGGCTGTAGAGCTGGTAAGGTATGTAGCTTTCATACCACGCATACCCCCCATTTTGAACCGGTTGTGCATACCTACTTTATTCTAAAATCCACGCGTACGAAGTAGCGGGCAAAAGCTAGTATTAAAAAAAAAACAAGAATAATTCACAGGTTTTTTTTTAAATTCATTTAAAAATAATACAAAAAAACGTTAAATTAAAATTAAAAAGTCTTCATGTACACATTTTCTAGTAGTTAACACTTATAGCTATAGGATTCAAGTATATTAATTTTAGTTATAACTTATATAAGTCTTATACAATTTTCTTCACAGCTTTTTGTATAAATTAATTTTTAGTCAAAGCAAAGGAAACAGTTCTTTTTATAATAGTAATTTCTTTATGTTATCTTAAACATAACTTTATAAAAGTTGACATCCTCCTGAGGCATTTAGGAAACATTGAAGCAATATCTTTCATTTTTTCTGCTGAGGTGTTTGGTAAATTATTGCAAACAACAATTTTTAGAAGAATGAAGGCTGAAGCAGTTGATGTGCTTGCCTTGCAACGCAAAAATTATGATTCTATTTTATAATTTTCAAGCTGACTTTATATTTGTCCAAGGATATATAGAGCAAATAAGGACTAAGTGTTTGGTATTCCAACTTCTATACAAAAATTGCCCCACCTAATACAAATTTTGGATATGAGGTAAATAAGCACTTAGAGAACCCAAAAATATGTGGTCTATAGTCTATAGAGCAAAAGTAGTTTTCGTAACTTTGTTTATAATAGAGAGCAATAGGGTCCAAACGATAGAGAATATTCGAAAAAGTATAACTGCATCATTAACTCAGTTTCCCGAAAAAGTGGTATATGGGGCACTTATAAAGAAAAAAATTGCTGAAATTAATAATGACGATATAGAAATAGACCTACCTTTAATTCTTAAAACTTACATTTGTTTTTAACTTTACGAAAAGTGGTCGTTAGCCTTAACCGAAATTTAAATAAAATGCACGACTGGGTCGCACGAACTTGCTCTAATGAGTGACAGTGATTTATTGGCTTGAGATTTTGATAAAAATACAAATTTCAAAATTCTTAAATAAATACTTAAACTAATTTGAGCTGAAAAAAAAGTACGCCATTTTATTTCTTGGAAAAATTTGAATTTATGAGAAAAAATTTATAAAAATCTGTGGAGCGGTTTTTGAGAAAAAAAGTTTTTTTTTGAAAAACTTTTTGAAAAAAAAATTCAAAAAAAATTTAAAAACGCCAGTTCATAGGTATTCAGCAAATACATTTATTTAAAATTTTTAGAAAAAAATTTAATAAGCCGTTTTCAAAATATTAATTTTTTAAATTTTTTTTTTTAAAATGCTTTTAAAAATACAAAAAAATATTTTTCAAAAATATTGGTATGCAATACAAATTGAGCTACCTACAGCTATATGTGTGTGAAATTTCAAAAGAATCGGTTGAGTCGTTTTCGAGATAGTCGAAAGCAAAAAAAAACGGTCCTATGGAAAGTACCGTTCTTAGACAATTTTTAAAACTTTTTTTTCAGTCATATTATTGGTCGTACCTAAAAAGCAACACTGATTTTTTTAAATCGAAATCGTTAGAGCCGTTTCTGAGAAAACTAAGCTTTAACGTAACGGTTGTATGGCAGGTACCGTTATTTTTTAAGCTAAAAAAAAATTTCAATTTCCCCTCTGTACAATACCTAAAAAAGTCTATATACCAAGTTTGAAGCAATTCGACCCACCCGTTTGGGCTGTAGGTCTCTATACATACAGACAGACAGACAGACAGACAGACAGACAGACATACAGACGGACAGAATTTTTAGACCATCTTTTTTCGTCTTCTCTATCATCGTAATGTCATGTTTGATTGTTATCTCAAAACTTTTTTTTTCGACGAATGCATAACTTGCCTTATAGTACCTATAATCGCAAGTAAAAAATTGTTTATAGATAGATGTCATGTTTTAAGATGTCATAATTTAAATTTGCCAATTTGTGGGCTGATCTTACCGGTCTCAGAACGATTATAAATGTTTCGACCTCTAGAGAGTATAACATAAGGACAAACGGACGGAAGGACATCGCTAAATCGACACGACTTTTAATTCTGAGTAAATATATGAATAGGTAGCTAGCTACTTTTCTTTAAACAACATTGTTTCTCTATGTGATAAGCTCCACGTCAAATATACCTATTCTATGGGGTAGCATATAAAAACCATTACGTCTCGAAGGTACTAGTAAGGTACTAGTTCCAGCCGGGCTTGAATGAAATAAAAACCTCGACAACCTTATTTCTTTAGACTCCTGTGTATGAAGTCTAGAGAAGATCTAATAAGACGGCTATGAAAGAACTGCGAAGTGCCATGGACAAGATACCCGTTTTGCCTTTCTATAGGATACCTACAACAGAAAAAATAAAATGCACGACTGGGTCGCACGAACTTGCTCTTATGATAAGCAATTGCGTAGTGGCTGCATATATGGATATTAAAAAAAAATTAAATAATTTCGAAAATTCTCTTATTTTTTAAATTAGTTTAAGAGTTTTCTCGGAAAAACTAAGTATGCAATAAAATTTCAAAGCTATACGTCAATCTAGGAAAAAAAATATTGAAAATCGTTGGACCAGTTTTTTTTTTAAAGGTTATTTTTGAAAAACTTTTTCAAAAAATATTTTGAAATTTATTTGAGTATGCAAATATATGGCAATCTGTAGTTTACATTTGAAAAATAATTAAAAAAAAAAAAATCAATGTACCAATTTCCAACATATATTTCGAAAACCAAAATTTTTTTTGAAAAAATTATAAAAAATCAAAAAAAAAAGTTTTTGAAAATTTTTAAATGCCATATTAATAAAATTATGACTTCCTGTGGCCAAAATTTTATTGAAATCGAATGTATAGTTTACGAGAAAATTTGATTTAAAAATACTGGTTCTATGAGAGGTACCGTCATTAGACAAATTTTGAAAAAAAAAATTCAAACCAAAAGATAGATTGTCTTGCAAAAATAGCATTCTGAAAGTTTTGTCAAAATCGTTTGAGCCGTTTTTGAGAAAATCAATTTTTTTCTTCACGATTGTATGGCAGGTGCCGTTATTTTTGGGTCTAGAGCAAAAATAAAAAATACGTTCCGAGGGACGGCCAAATAAATCCTAGATACCAAATTTGAAGCAAATCGGCCCATCCGTTCAGCCTCCAGATGCGCGAACAGACAGACAGACAGACAGACAGACGGACGGAATTTCCAGACCCACTTTTTTCGACTTCTCCATCATCGTAATGTCATGTGTGTTTGTTATCTCAAATTTTTTTTCTGCACGAATCCATAACTTGCCTTATAGTACCTATAATCGCAAGTAAAAATCTAGAATTGGCTTTTAATTTTTTGAAAATTTTTCTAGATGTATTCTTTTTAAAAAACACAGTAAATGCTTTATTATTGTTTTTTTTTTATTCCATACACACCCATACTGGAGCTTTAAAAAAAATAGTTTTAAGTCTACGACCACCACGAAAAAAGATACATTTTCACTAAACATGTTTAGAAAACGCGAGCATCAGTAAATTTTCTTCGAATTTGACAGCTCCTGAGCATGGCATTTTAACAAGATTCAAACCTATCTTTTACCTGTTTCTAGCCGGTTATATTAAATGCACTAAGACCACTTTTAAAATGTAATTTCGTTCCTGATATAAACTTAAATAAGCCAGCGGAAATATTCTAAGTCGTACCACACATTTGAATTTATAAATAATGCCATATCGTAATACTTCTTCCAAAGCATCTTTCTAATGTAAACATAGTCCTTTTACCTGCAGCATTTTCGTGCAGGATCTCTCTCTAGTTGTCGAAAAAATGAGACGTGTTAATACTGGATGCATAACATTTATTCGAGAACAAAGCCCTCCTCAACAAAAAGCATGTTTCCATTGAAACTTTTTTTGTAGTGATTTTATTTAGGTAACACTCCTTCCCAAAGGATTCGCAGTGGCTGCCTCGATTTCTGTGCATGCCTCAGTCTCACCAAAGCATGTCTAATGCTAACGCACTCCTTGCATCATCAGTTTAATATAAAATGCAACATGAATAACAACGACGAAGATGATGATGATGCATATCCTGCCGAAGGTAAACAGGCCATCTATCTTATATGACTTAAGTTCTCCGAGATATCCGAGATCCAGTAAGGAATACACAAATCCTTTGCCATATATGACTAGCTGCAGATTGAGAGACCGAACTACTGCCTGGAAGCCTGAAACCACCATTTGGATGCTACTACTATGGGTTGGGTATGGGTGAAGACTGAAGACTGAGAAAAAGCATTGGCACTGGTGGATTGGATGGTTGTGATGTATGTGTTTACCTATATATCTGTGCGGTGTCAGTCACGATGCATCCACACAAAGTGGAAGGACGAGTAACAGCACTAAGCTGAGAAACCCTTTTCCCAACTGTGCCCACGTATGTTTTCTTGAGTGATTTAATAAATTGCCCCTATATGGTTGGAATATAAAATACATCCTAACACTGGAACTCTCTCTCCATTCTTCCATACTCCTTAGTCCTTGTGCCATTGCCATTACCAATTCCGGCTGAGCAGAGCAGTTTCTCTTCCTCTTGTGCATTTCACCTTCGAGGCAAGGAACTTACTATACTCGTACTCGTACATTATACCTTATACAACTTACACGCTCCTGCTATACTGCTACTGCTACTGGATGATGCAAGTGCAACGTAGCAGCAACAGCAGGCGAGTAACTTTTCTCAGAAAGTACTTGACATTCTAAGGATGTAAATCGTATGGTAATTTACTTACAAACTGAAGATGGTACTTTAAGGGTAGCTTAGCTCTCTAGTGCTTGTCACACACTTGGGGGAAAGGCGAACGCTTCTTCTTCTTCTTCTTTTTCTTGCTTCCTTATACAATTGTGTCTACTAGCTACCATTTTTTTTTATTTTTGTTGTTGTTGAAAAATTTGTTTGTTAACGCATATCGTATTGGTTTGGAATCACTTTAAGTGCATTGGGGGATACAAAGCAAAAGTGGTTTATGTGTGGATCCTTCCTCGTGATGTGGTTCCTTGAAATATTCTTCGTCTTCGTCAAATCAAATGCAGATGGAGAATTGCTCAGAAACTTGATAATGTTGGAATTTGAACACATAAGACAATGCGGCATTGCTGAGAAAAGTGAAATACAGGAACAACAGACGTTGTCACTGTTACCAACAACGATGCAACTGATGCGAAAATGATGCAAGTGGGTTAAAATAGATTTCGACATTCGACAATTTGGATGAATTAAGTAGAAGAGTTAGCTATAAGAGGGTTTAAAACTAATTAAGAATCAGCCAACTACTACACTTAATGTGTAGGATATTGGGGATATAAAATGGTCTTTCAAAAAGGGTGGGAAGATTTTGAAATGTAATAAGGCATTAATTAAAAATCGATCGAGATTCTGTGTCTTAGCAGGGTAAAATCCCAGGACCTCTGTGAGAGATAACCTTACTTTCAAATCATTCTTGTGAAAAAAGTACGGACCAGCCATTCAATAGAAAATGCGCCTCGTTGGTAAAATTGATTTTTTTGCCAAAATTAGGGTCCTTTTCCAAACGCGCGAAGCCGTGTCAGCAAACAAACGGCGCGCGCTGACTATCACTATGGTCATGAAACTTGAGCTTATGGGTCAGTTAGATCTTGTACGGGTCTAGGCCCAAGTCCGGGTGCGCGATTTGGCAAAAAGTTTAAGTCTCGGAAAGGCCGAGTTCCTATGCACGACGCGACGTGGACCGTAACAGCAACTCTTCCATGAAAGAAATAAGGACCGATAATACCGCCAGCGTGTAAACCGCATCAAAACAGTCAATTTTAATGAATGTAATGGTGGTTCGTTAATGGCTTGAGGATTGTCTTCGCACCATATATGACGAAGCAAATGGCTTGCTCACTAGGCCGATTATATTGACCGTAAAATGGATGAAGTTGCTCTATGAACTTCGCGAAAAGATTTATTTTTTTCAAGATACATTTTCACCGTTTGGAAGCGTTGTTCCATCGTTAAACGATTCATGATGAATTGCCAAACCTTACTGAACAGAAATGTCAACACAGTTTGACATTCTCAACTGTCAAACCACACACAACAACCATCGAATAAACTTATCATGAAGCTAAGAAAAACACCCTTTATTTAGAAAAGCCAATTTGGACAAGTAACTTGAAATCAAGGAGATGCGTAACTTCTATAAAAGTGTGAAAAGTAGGTACTATCTGCCAGATCCACATAAATGTGATTTCATGGTCCTTTCCCATCCAGCTTATGACAATTACTTAGAATTGCTGGTGGCATTGCTTTAGTACCAGCAGGCTAAATGGGAAATGGGACTGATAATAAACGAGGACATAACGAAGTATATGCTTTCATCAAATAAAGTCGCATCCCACCGCTGCACCCCCCGACTTGCTTAAAACATGACCATTGACAGTTATAACTTCGACATAGTTAGTCAGTCGTGACCTGCTTTTTCCTTGTGCTTATGAGGCAGATAAAAGCTCCCTCGCCTTAATCGAGAGAAAATGAGTCTGATGAAGATGATACAGCAACGTTATACGGTTCAGTGTCAAAAGTTTGGTAAGAACATAAACCGATGGCTATGATGGCAGTGCTCATTCGGAAGAATGAGCATTAGCATTCCAGTGTATAAAGTCTTCGACGCCTCAGCAGGGGGAGGGCAAGAGGCAACAAACAAGCCCTCATATCCAATATAGCGATCGGGTACTAGGAGATCTCCGCTTGCTTGGAGACCAAAATTAGAGATGGAAGGCAGAAAACTGGGAAACAAAGACAAATCATTTTAGATCGGGAGCATACATCAGCTTGGTGTCATTGTTTTATTTCGGCCAGCAGTACGGATTTTGTAGCAATAGGTCCACTATTGTTATGATGGTATATCTTACCGAATGGTGAAACCAATTCTTGCCTCGTTTTAGAGAGATTAAGATTATTGCGCTTGGTATTTCTTAAACTTTTAATAGAGTTTGAAAATGCGTGCTTTTGGTATCGACGAAACCCTTTTTCGATGGATTAGAAATCACCTTCCGGACCGCTCCATATGAGTTGTTTTGGACGGTTTCCAGTCCGATATTCATAAAATATATGCTGGTGTGCCTCAAGGCACAGTTTTCTCACCAACTTTCTTCCTCATCTTCATCAACGATTTCCTGTCTAATACTTCTAATCCACTAAATTGTTTTTCTGATGGCAGTCCTCTCAGCTTTTCATATTCGATTCCAGATTCTCAATGGCAATGCAACTGCATCATATGATAATAACTTAATAAATTCTGATCTTGACAGCACTTTCAAATGGGGGATAATCAACCGCGTGGAATTTAATGTTTCTAAAACTAAATGATGTCTTCTGTGGTTAAAGCATATCCTACACCCTATGCAACGTTCTATGAGTAGCACTTGAATTGAGGAAACCAAACTGCTTTTCATTCTAAGTATGTGTTTCACAAATCATCTTCTGGTGGAACGATGACATATTTAATGCCTTAGTTTCCTTAACCGATGTAAGAGATATTTGTCTCTTTCTAATCTGCTTACAATCTACAAGGCATACATTCGTCCGAAGCTTCTTATATCTGGGCAGGTGCCCCTGTGAAGCATTTGGGTCTTCTGGATAGGATTCAGAAAAGTGTCTCGAAGTTCATTGGTGAAAAGACCAATAGATTCTCTTAAACACCGCCGTAATGTCAATCACTTCAACTTGTTTTATTGCTAGTTTTAGTTTTATAGACATTGCTCCTCCAAAATAGAAAGATGCATTCCTACTCTTAAACAATTTCCCCGTAACACGCGTATCGCTAGGAATGCTCACAAATTTACCCGTGACCTTTACTTCAGACGTAGTGTTAGGCATAGAGACTCATTTTTTAGCAGCACTACCAGAATGTAGAATGCTTTGCCGGGGTTGAGTTTTCCTTCTCATTGCGATAGACAGACATTCAAAACCTATGTGCACCGATATCTCCTTTAACCACCTATTCAAACTTCCTAAACGCTCGAACTGTGTTAACCCATCTACCTACCGTACAGTCTGCTGCCAAATTGAATCCATCATATTCATATAATCCCTGATTTGTGTCTGAACTAAAATCGTGAAATATTGTTTTCTGCTGAGTTGCTTAAAATGTATTGTTTTATATAAAATATATGTAAATTGATTTATTCTAGTGATTGAATTTTAATTTGGAAATAAGAATTTGTTTTTATGCGTCATTTCAGAAGAGAAATTCATATAATAAATGTCTGAAAATCCAAATTAAAACTGAGTATTTTTACAATCAATGTGATTCTTAAATCTTTCAGTATTTTGAAATAATTGTTGGTCAATTTAAAGATCCTTTTATTAACTTTAAAATAAAATTAAATTTGATCAAATCCAACAAGTGGTTGTTGTAAGAAGTTGCAAACCGATAAGCAGTTTCAGCTGAAATCTGAAAATACATCAATACATTTATTTAATTATTTTGGGTTATATTCCAAATATCAAAAAAAAATTGGTAGTTTCAAAGGTAATAAATAGTACTTTCATTTGCCGTTTAAATTTTTGATAAACAAGCTCAAATGACTTCACAAAACTGCAAACCATATAGTCATTTTTAAGAATTTTCTTCTAATATAGGGAAAGGCCTCTTAAGGGTATTATAATTCCTTGTGTGCGTGCTCATTATATATAAAAAAAAATAACCCCTTATGTTATTTTTAGGAAATATAAAGTACCAAGCACACATGACCTTAACAGTAAATTTGTACCTTCTATAAAGAGTCTTAATGGAAGTTTCCCTCTCTTTTGTCCGCTAACTCCTTCTAAGCCACGAAACGGATTTTGAAAAGGTTTCCACCATTACGTAGATAATTATTTCTGCAAAGGTTTATATGTATTTATATTTATATAAAAAAAAAAATTTGCCGCAGAACCGCAAACTATTCACAAAAAATAAACTAGGTATCATTTTTTCAAAGTCTTTCCAACTAAAGGAGACATCTGCAATTATTAGCATTGAAAGCTAAAACTTAATTTTCATGATGTTGGCCCAGATTTTGTCCTTTAAGACATTTCGTTTTAAAAGCCGTATGATGAAAACGATATGAGTTTTGATATTAGGTGTTTCTTATATTATAAACTCTGACTCATAAAAGTTCTGGAACAAAGTTTAATCAAAGACCACCGAAAGGCTTAAACAAAACTCACAGAAATATTTGTTTGCAGGGAGTTCCTTATACAACCAGAGCCACAGACTAAGTTTAAATAATATTCCTTAAACTTTAATGTTGTACAAGTATGTATACCAACCAGCACACATAAGGTCATATAACATTCTCTATATATGTACAAATAGGTATACACAAATACAACACTGATGTATGTTGCATCTTGTATGGCAGTGCATGGAGTATGGCATGACAGTTCAAAATAACCAATTAATTACATGGTGCTATGTATGCCGCAGTGATTTTACCCCAAAGGATACATTTCCATGTTAGGTATACGAACATGGAAAATCTAAGCTAAAGTCCTTTCCCTTGGCTATCCATCAGGGATCTAAGAAGGATTCATTTGAAAATTTGATTCACACGAAAGTTTTTAGTGAAAGTTACTGCGCTGAAAATCCGAGATGAAAATGCAATTTCTGGTTATGGGTAGAAGGATATATATTGAAGGAGTTTTTAATTAAAATGTATTTGTGGCTGTTTGATGGTCTACGAACAAAGTGTTCTGACTCAGAATTCATAAGCGAAGGATACGAGAATATAAATCTCGAGTATTTGATTCACATATATTATATTACATCTTACTTAGCTCTGGAGGATTTGAAAAGGAACTCAATAATTCTGAAGATCGGTGCGTTAAGCGCTTGGGTTATTTCACAGAACCGTATTTATCTTTCAAAAATCATTCCATAATTATTTGATGTTTCAAAAAGGATAGTTTAATTAGTTTTTCGTATTTCGCTTCAAGTGAACGGAAACAGTTGCGTAAGAATTTCAACAGAAAACAGAATGCGGATGTAGGTAATACACAAAAGCATTTTTAATCTTTATTCAAAGAAAAGTTGGATAAGAAATAAAAAGAAGTCTCAATGAAAGGGAAACATGGCGCAGGGTAAAGCATCATATATTCTTGTAGTGCGACTAAAAAATGAGTCTCTGTACTTAAAAGTATACGTCTGAAGTTATCCTCGAGGGTAAGTTGGTGTGTATTCCTAGCTACGATATTGTAAGGGGCAGCTTGTTTTTCGCTGAAGAATAGTTTATAGATGTAGCGATGGCACAAAGTTAGGCAATAAAGAAGTACGGCGTTGTTCAAGGCTCCGTAATGATTCTTTTACTTATCAGGTTTGGGGCTTCTGTCCAGATATAGAAATTATAAAACAGCCTTGGACAAATTTACATTTTACAGGGTCATTCATTTTGTGGTTTCAAGTCGGTAGCGCTGACAATTGACACCGATATGGTCGAAGATCGTTGTTCCAACCGGACGGAACCGTTCAACACGACCAATTATGGCTTTGTTGCGTGAGAAGTTTCCTGGTCGAGTAATTTCACGTTTTGGATACGTCAATTAGCCACAAAGAAAGACAATGCGATTTTACAGCTGCAGATTTTTGTCTGTGGGCCTCCGCAAAAGACCGTGTGTACACGAATAGCCCACGAGCTCTAGACGCATTAAAAACCAACATTACTCAAGTTACGGCCGAGGTACCTCCCGAAATGTAGGAAAAAAGCTGTTAAAAATTAGATTCAAAAGAATAGCATGCTGCTAATCTTCCCAAGGCGGCCATTTGAGCGATATTGATTTTTTTCACACTTAAGGGCAAAGTCCAAGCTTTATGATGAAATAAAGTGTTCATCAAAAATGCATCGCTTTGTGGGTTTTATTTAGCTTTACTTTCGTAACCGACAAATTAATGAATAAGGACCCTATACATCCGGCGTAGATTGTAGTCTGGTCAAATGGGGAAAATAAAGGGTTTTTTTTTTTTTTTTTTTTTTAAAGATGTATAGAATTTTAAGTTGGCAGCAATCTTTTCGTTAATATAGCCATTTTGTCATCTGCCATGTGATTCATCTTGCTTGGTTAACTTCATCATGAATTGACTGAGAAATCTGTGAACAGTTTTGGTGATTGAACAAAATTCAGTTCAGCGATGAAGCTTATTTTTGGTGAATGGCTACGCCAATAAGCATTACTGTCACATTTGGATTATAGATAATCCTCAAGCCATTGTTCAGGCTCCATTAAATCACAGCGAGTGATGCAATTGATTTGTTCAAGGAAGGTGAGCGCAAAATTTCTTGTTTCGGACCTGTGAATTGGTCCTCAAGATGGTACCATTTAACACCGCTAGACTGCTGTCTGTAAGGGTATCTGAACGCGATAGTCTACACCGTTAGAAAAAACAATATTTGCAGCGTTATTTACTATAAACTACCCTAAATGCTGATACAGAGTTATCGAATTTTTTATGTTTAATTTAATTTAGTAATTCTTTACCTCTAAAAAAAACGAAATTTATTTCTAACATCGAATTAGGATTCGGATTCGAAACAAGTTGTGGCAATTTTGGCGACGTCAAATCTCTGACGTCAAAAGCTGCAAGATTGTTCAGTTTCCTTAAATAATAGTGGACAGTAGACAACATTGAATTTTTAAAGCATTTAATTTCACTGGGTTGATTATTTCATATTGGATAATGATCTCTAGGTCGAAATTTAACTCTGCCATTGTAGTTCCACATACGAGAATCTGGAATCGAATATGAAAAGCTGAGAGTACTGTTGTCGGCAGAAAAAAAACTAAGTGGATTAAAAGTCCTAGACACGAAATCATTTATAGATAAAGATAGGGAAGATAATAATTGGAGACAGAATGGACCCTTGGGGCATACCAGCATTTATTTTGTGGAGGGTAGACTGAAAAACGTCCAAGACAGGGCAAATAAAAAGGTCCAAAATGCAACATCTAATTCATCAAATTTTGAAAAATATTCATTTTTTTCATTTTTTCGTTTTTCATCATCGATAACTTCGGCCAGACCTATAATTAATTTTAGGTGCATGAATTTAAACCAATTCCCCTAAAAGTTAAAATTCACAGTATATTCATGCTGTAATTTTAATAAGAGTCGGTAATCATCGACCAAAATGTTGCGTCTTAGAAGGGTACAACAGCATCTAACTGATGAGCCCAACTGTTGTACCTGGGCGAAACGCATTTGGACTAAAGGTCACTAAAAACTTAATTTTGAATTTACTTCAATACAGTCCACTAAAAATAAACAAAATTTTGAAAAATATTCATTTTTTTCATTTTTTCGTTTTTCATCATCGAGTTCGTAGATATATTTTTTTTTATACTGCACACGCGCTCAAGGGGTTTGTTATAGCCCTTTTATTGATAAGTCACAGCCCGAGCGATAGGAAATTAGGGAGGAAGGGAAAGGAGATGTCGATGAACATTGGTATTGAATGTTTGAAGATCAAAATGGCAAGGAAAAACTATGCCAGGCAATTTATACCACATTCCCTATACTTCACGGTACGTCCGAAATTGGGCTCAAGTGTAAACTGATGAGCGTTCTTAGCAAGACGAGTGTTACGAGGGAAATGTTTAAGGGGTGAAATGCAACTGGCTACCTCGAGTGAGCATTTTTTGTAAAAGAATCTGTAAAGTAAGGAAAGGCATGAAACATTTCGACGATGTTCGCGTGATGGAAATGTTTCCATAATGTTTTTCTCCTATCAATTTTAACGCTTTTTTTTAACTCTGTCGAGCAGGTGGAGAAAATTTTGAGAAGCATAAACGCTTTGTAAATGAAGCCAGATCAGAAGGGGTGAAAAACTTCTTGCATCTATTAAGAAATCCTAAGCATCTTGCAGCATTCTTGGCAATCTCAAGTATATGATCATTCCAACGAAGATTGTCACTGATACACATACCGAGTACTGAAAGCCTCCTCGATGCAAGTACCATTCATGGTTAATGGCATAGAGGGTATGTTTAGCTTTAACGACAAAAGACAGCATTGTGTTTTCGACGCATTAATTAATGAGCTTATCATACGATGTCGTTGTAATAACCCGTCCGAAGGCGAAGGGCGTGAATTATCATACGTATATGAAAAGCTGAGGGTTGAGTCGTCAGCAAAACAATTTAATGGATTAGAAGTCACAGACAAGAGATTTTTATAAAAATGAGAAAGAGAGTCGGAGACAGAACGGAGCCCTGGGGCACACCAGCATTTATTTTGTGGAGATCACCGCATTTTGCTTTCTCTAAACAATGTAAGGATTAGTTTCACTGATTCGTAGTGTCTTTTAAGTATTCTCTTAAATAAACAAATTTAAGTGAAAACAGTTGTATGTAACTTCAAAACTCTTCTATTCCCAAAAGACGTGAAATCAAAATTAAAATCATTGATGTAAAAACGAAACAAAGCAATAAAATACAACACAAGTTTTATAATAAATTAATGATTTCCTTCCAGAACTAATTTTGAAACAATATCACTATACCGTGAAGCGTAAAAGTATTCATGTTTGCTCATCCAAGTCTAAGACCACCACATATCTCAAAGCAACTAAAATAGTGCTGAAATCCATTAGTATCCAAGACACTCATCTTTTCCCAGGAAAGGTTAAGTAATGTTTAACATGGTAATTGATCCACCTTTCCGCACAAACTATACAACAACTAAACACACGAATACTATAACCTAGAGCTTCAGGGTATATCATATATAGATCATTATTAGAGCCTTTTTCCATTTTGATAAGCGCACATAACACTTAATTACAAAGAAAATTCGTAGCTCACCAAACAAAACACACACCACTTTGAATCAACATACATTCCCATTCCAAAGCCCACTAAAACCAAACACTAGCACTCATATAAACCAACATCAGTTCAGAGCTAAGGGAAATTTATATAGCGAAACACTCTCGAGCTCTCACCTCCACCTCCACCTCCACCTCCAACTCCAACCCCAAACGCCAACCCCAACTCCAACCCTCGCAATTTTATCGCATTAATTTTATAGGTGTCGTAAATTCAGTTGAGCTAATAACATGTCCCCGTTCACCTTGTGTCTCTGCGGGATGTCTTGAAAGGTGAGCAACGTTTAACGGAGATCTTAAGTACCTAACACCCGGCGAATCCTTTTAATTAAATAGCTGTTTACTTTACTCACACTCTTCGGTCTTCGAATTGCTGCTCCTGCTCGCCTGCTCCTGCTCCTGCTTGTGCTCCTCCAGATCGCTTGCTTTGGTCTCAGTTCTCAGCTTGATTCAGTGGTATTCCATCGTTTTTCTTCATCTTCATCTTCATCCTGGAAGCCACTTTCGAAATCTAATTTCTGATATAAAATTTGTTAATAGATTTTGCTGGATTTATAACTTTGTTGTTTGCTGTTGCGAGGATGAAGGTTTGTTCTGCAGCTTACAGGAGAAAACCTAGGTACAACAGCTCCTCTTATATTGTATATAGTATCGGTGCCATGCGGCAGGGTACTCGACACGAAATTTACACTCAGGATTATAAGAATATCACTATAAGGAATCGTAAATGGAGTTTTATTTCGTTTGCTGTTTGCTTTAAGTGCTGAACAACTGTATACAACTGTACAACTGTGCTGTGTGCTTTCTGCTTTGCTTTTCGGGATCAACTTGGAGCTCTCGACAATAAAACGAATGGGGGCCAAAATCGTGCAAAATATGCCCTTGGAAATTAGAGGCAGTTTATCGAAAATGAATCCGATTGCCATCCTGTGTATGTGTGTACATCATTGTACAATGTACAGTACAAGCTGTGTTCTTAAGGATGCTTTAAAGTTTAATAATCTGTGAGCTGCGACTCATGTATCGACAACAAAGACACCAAGTCAAGCCAACGCCATCGATGACGCATAGAGGTGAGGAAGTCTACGAGAAAATCGTAGCGTCTTCCTGTGCTCATCCTTGTGAAATCCTTAACAAAAAAAAGCATTCCCCGTACGGGTGCGGCGCGTTATGTTTCATTTTACATGAAGTAATTTGAATTTTGATTGAATTTCTCCCCAAGGATAAGATAATTTAGCTACTATCCGGGACTGGGGTACTTTGTTTGTTTTTCGCCTTTTGGCAATTTTGGCGTTTTAAGGATTTTATTTTTTCATTTGGTTTGGTGTTTTTTTTTTCTTTTCTTTTTAGGCTTAAGGAACGATTCAGATTTATGTCATCTAAAGAATAAATGAAGTTGTTAGGTGGGAAATAAAAATTGTATTAGAGAAGTAGTATAGAGTCCATTGGACAATAAAAACCTATGTAGACAACATTGAGTTTCATTTCATATTGTTAAAACTAATTTCGGAAAGGATATCAACAGGGCCAGGGGTGGGATCAGTTTTTATTGAAAGCTGTAAAAGAACAACATAATGCAGGTGTAAAATAAATAGAACGATTGTGAAGTTTTACGAACAAAGTTTGTTTAATATGTTCACTTTTTTTTTTTGCTCTCTATCTGTGGATTCCGTTTTGATAGAGGGATCCTTTTTGTACAACGTCCATTTGTATGAATATATATATAGCTATAGGTATCTTTTTTTAATGGTAGTTATCTCGAGGATGAAAGTTAATTTTTTATTACAAATGGAAGCATTAAATGTGCAATATTTGAAATGAAAAAACTTATAAATGGACGATAAGTGATATAAAGGGATGTCGTTTGTATTTCAGTTACTGGCTAAATATACACCCAATTTTTAGGGGTTGTTTTATTTGAAAAAAAGTCGTGCATGCCAGATATCCATACTACTCTAAGCCATCTTTCTTTTCAAAAAAAAAAAAACTGTCAGTTTATGATTATTATTTATTTTTTAAGAGTGTAAGGCAATTTCTTGTACATGTAGGTACGTTAACG
This sequence comes from Platycheirus albimanus, assembly GCA_916050605.2. Classification (NCBI taxonomy): domain Eukaryota; kingdom Metazoa; phylum Arthropoda; class Insecta; order Diptera; family Syrphidae; genus Platycheirus; species Platycheirus albimanus. Next base: position 31,991,275 of record OU696698.1, on the reverse strand, counting down.
GGAAGAAGTAGCAGCTTCTTAGCTCCTTGAAAATTTCTGGTTAAGCTTTTTGTAGGCTTTAATAAGGCGAGCTGCTAACACGCAGTCCTTGACTCGCAATCGTAGTTGAACTTGTTAATCCCCGATGAACACAGCTTAAAATTATCAGCTGCTTCAACCAACCAAAAAGGACCTATCCTACAATCCAATTTAGAATAAGATATTTGAGTAATAATTTCTGGAATCTTGATCTCATATCCATATAAGCTTTGGCTCCTTTTAGACAAAATCAAGATCTGTCGTGGTTGTTCGTATGATCTCTGTGAATTAGTTTGTCAATCGGAGTAACTTGGATACCAGGTATTCCATTTGTACATACCGTGGCAGTCATCAAATTCTTAATTCCAAAAAAAAAAAAACACAAGTGGTGACAGAACTTCTCCCTGTGTCAGTCCATATCTCACATAAAATAAGTAATTAGATCATTTTTCAAGGATAATTTGCAAGGTGTTATTATTTCAGCTTGATGCATCTTGAGCGTAGACTCTATTCTGGACTTTATCCTCAGACTCTATTCTGGACTTTATCGTCTTGAGAATAAAAGGTGTTATTAGCTCAACGAAAACAGGATATTCAAATGATTATCGAAGTCTGCATTGTCGTCAAAAAATTCTTCTTTCATTTTGTAGTTTATTATCTACCGTCAATAAAAGGTTTAAGCTCAAAATCAACACGGGATGGATACTGTAAGTGCTACAACGCTGTCCGGCAATTTCTTTAGAATTTACATAAAACTATATTTCGTTCCTTCTTTCTGTTATCAGGTCTTACACACCGCTCAACAGTCTCAAGAGTCTAGACTTTTTACGTTGAAACAACTTACATTTAGCATGGTTTTCTGAATTCTAAAGTTAAGTATTCTTTTGTTCTTTTCTGTCTTGGTCTTGACACTTTTTCGGTCCCAGCTACCATCAAAGTGCTCTGCGTTTGAACTCACATAGCATCAATTGATCAGCTAACGTTGTATAAGTTTCAGTTTCGTCTGATGATGCATCTTTCTGTGGAGCGCAGCTTTAAATAAATGTAACTTTTTTACATTCCCCCAGTTCTGCATCTCCAATTTCACTCACTCCCACCATGATAATGTAAAGCCAAAACATTGCAAAAGATGGTCATGTTCTACATGTTCAAGGATTTATTCAAAGAACTAAGACCAAGCACATGCGATCAGAGTAGATAGTGTGGATCTTCGCGTAGATCATCTACTACGTCATGTCATCTAAGTTGTCATGTCATTTCCTTGTCACTTGCCTCGTTCTAAAAGATATAAAGGAAGAAACCTAGAAATTCATATTTCACATACTTCTTAAATGAAAATGTTTTAAAGAAAAATGTCTTCAAAAATCAATAACTGGAACCACAGAAGTCGTTTAATATTATTTTTAACAATTTCGCATTCATTTGTCATAAATAGTTTTACTCAATTACAATTTGTTTTTAGATACTTCAATAATTGCTTCATAAATCAAAAGAAGTATACCTGCGTCCAGGTCAACACTTTTTTATTTATTATTTGAATCCAAATAAAATTCAACATCTAATCATTAAATAAATCAATCGATTTTCAATTATAGACCACAACAAAACTTTACAACAAAGTCCAAAGTTAAATTTACCATCAACATCCATTAATGTAAATGTTTAAATTTAAAATCCTTAATCAATCCAAACACACGAATCGAATCTATCCCAAAACACTTCGACCCATTTCCCTATTGCTCCTTAACACAAAACGGTTGTGATTGCTGTGGATGAGGAAACTGTATAAATAAATCTATGAATATGTATATCTGTATCTGTAAGAGAACGAACAAAACAGATTGGTGAAAATACCCTGATGTATCCCAAGGATTGGTCAATATGCAAAATAAAATGTCAATTCCTTCGGTTCCGCTGGTATGTCAAATTCTCAAAGGAATAAACCCAAAATACGTGGCAATTCCTTAACCTGAAAAAGGTTATATCTTTTTCCATTTCAATTTTCCTCAAAATATCCTTTTATATATATACATTTTTTTTTCTTTTTTTTTTTTTTTTGAAGAGGAGAGGAAAAGTAAAACCAAAGCCGAGCTGTGTACATGTACACAACAGAGAAGGCACAAAAAAGGGATCAATCGATAGTTTGATTAAGATTCATTATTTAATTTATTATCATTCTTCGGACAATGTCCTTGGTCATTCTATCGCATCTGTTTGTGAAAATATCTATGATTTTCTCTATATCCTTCTCTGTCTTTCTATCTTAGCCTTGTCCAGATCTAAAATTCTATTAAGAATCAAAATCAGAAAAGAGGGAAAAGGGCAGCAGAACAACAAGGAAAGAGAAAAATATCTATGTTGTGCTTGGGGTCGTCCTCAACTTGGTGTATGTAGTCCCTAAGGAAGTCTTAGGAAACTTGGGTAATTGGAAATACTCAATTTCATTTTAAGCAGATAAATTGTGCATGATGGTGATGGAGGCAAGACAGGAAAGGGATACTTAAAAATCCTAAGGAAAAAATTCTATCCTCAGAGAATTGTTTTGTAGAGCTCTGGGCTTTTTCACATTGACATTTGATAGACTGATAAAATCAATGTTGTCTAGTTGGCAGTATAATGACTTTGGATTAATCGTATCTATCAGCCATCAGCCTATCAAGGAAATTTTTTTGTTCGTCGAGTTGCCTTTTTTATTTACTGGGGATGACCTTAAATTTTTTGACAATATGATTATGCAATTGAATAAAGTTATGGGCCCTTAACAAAATCTTCTAAGTGTTTGTCGTGTTGTCTGTTGATGATTAAGGTTAGGTACGTAGTTCCAGATTTAATTTCGTTTTAGTTCCAGTTGCAGTTTGGTTTTAGTTTAAGTTTTAGTTTTAGTTTTAGTTTTAGTTTTAGTTTTAGTTTTAGTTTTAGTTTTAGTTTTAGTTTTAGTTTTAGTTTTAGTTTTAGTTTTAGTTTTAGTTTTAGTTTTAGTTTTAGTTTTAGTTTTAGTTTTAGTTTTAGTTTTAGTTTTAGTTTTAGTTTTAGTTTTAGTTTTAGTTTTAGTTTTAGTTTTAGTTTTAGTTTTAGTTTTAGTTTTAGTTTTAGTTTTAGTTTTAGTTTTAGTTTTAGTTTTAGTTTTAGTTTTAGTTTTAGTTTTAGTTTTAGTTTTAGTTTTAGTTTTAGTTTTAGTTTTAGTTTTAGTTTTAGTTTTAGTTTTAGTTTTAGTTTTAGTTTTAGTTTTAGTTTTAGTTTTAGTTTTAGTTTTAGTTTTAGTTTTAGTTTTAGTTTTAGTTTTAGTTTTAGTTTTAGTTTTAGTTTTAGTTTTAGTTTTAGTTTTAGTTTTAGTTTTAGTTTTAGTTTTAGTTTTAGTTTTAGTTTTAGTTTTAGTTTTAGTTTTAGTTTTAGTTTTAGTTTTAGTTTTAGTTTTAGTTTTAGTTTTAGTTTTAGTTTTAGTTTTAGTTTTAGTTTTAGTTTTAGTTTTAGTTTTAGTTTTAGTTTTAGTTTTAGTTTTAGTTTTAGTTTTAGTTTTAGTTTTAGTTTTAGTTTTAGTTTTAGTTTTAGTTTTAGTTTTAGTTTTAGTTTTAGTTTTAGTTTTAGTTTTAGTTTTAGTTTTAGTTTTAGTTTTAGTTTTAGTTTTAGTTTTAGTTTTAGTTTTAGTTTTAGTTTTAGTTTTAGTTTTAGTTTTAGTTTTAGTTTTAGTTTTAGTTTTAGTTTTAGTTTTAGTTTTAGTTTTAGTTTTAGTTTTAGTTTTAGTTTTAGTTTTAGTTTTAGTTTTAGTTTTAGTTTTAGTTTTAGTTTTAGTTTTAGTTTTAGTTTTAGTTTTAGTTTTAGTTTTAGTTTTAGTTTTAGTTTTAGTTTTAGTTTTAGTTTTAGTTTTAGTTTTAGTTTTAGTTTTAGTTTTAGTTTTAGTTTTAGTTTTAGTTTTAGTTTTAGTTTTAGTTTTAGTTTTAGTTTTAGTTTTAGTTTTAGTTTTAGTTTTAGTTTTAGTTTTAGTTTTAGTTTTAGTTTTAGTTTTAGTTTTAGTTTTAGTTTTAGTTTTAGTTTTAGTTTTAGTTTTAGTTTTAGTTTTAGTTTTAGTTTTAGTTTTAGTTTTAGTTTTAGTTTTAGTTTTAGTTTTAGTTTTAGTTTTAGTTTTAGTTTTAGTTTTAGTTTTAGTTTTAGTTTTAGTTTTAGTTTTAGTTTTAGTTTTAGTTTTAGTTTTAGTTTTAGTTTTAGTTTTAGTTTTAGTTTTAGTTTTAGTTTTAGTTTTAGTTTTAGTTTTAGTTTTAGTTTTAGTTTTAGTTTTAGTTTTAGTTTTAGTTTTAGTTTTAGTTTTAGTTTTAGTTTTAGTTTTAGTTTTAGTTTTAGTTTTAGTTTTAGTTTTAGTTTTAGTTTTAGTTTTAGTTTTAGTTTTAGTTTTAGTTTTAGTTTTAGTTTTAGTTTTAGTTTTAGTTTTAGTTTTAGTTTTAGTTTTAGTTTTAGTTTTAGTTTTAGTTTTAGTTTTAGTTTTAGTTTTAGTTTTAGTTTTAGTTTTAGTTTTAGTTTTAGTTTTAGTTTTAGTTTTAGTTTTAGTTTTAGTTTTAGTTTTAGTTTTAGTTTTAGTTTTAGTTTTAGTTTTAGTTTTAGTTTTAGTTTTAGTTTTAGTTTTAGTTTTAGTTTTAGTTTTAGTTTTAGTTTTAGTTTTAGTTTTAGTTTTAATGTAATCACTGCGATACGACAATTGGCAAAGTTTGGGTTTCTTCATACAGTTTACAGCTTTAAAATAAGTATACATATAAAATGCTGGATAGTAGATCATTACAATTACAACTTTATACACTCAAATTGTATGCTTATTCGAAGCATTATTCTCTCGACGATAGATTCACCGCGGATTAACCTTTGAAATTGTTGTCATCTGATACTTTTTTTTATTGAAATTTTACATGGACCACAATGAGAGAAATATATACCTATTAAAAAAATCAGAATAAATAACCAGTTAATTTATTACTCAATGAATATCAAATTCTTGCCACAAAATATGTCATAAAAACAAACTTTGAGGCCGTTGCCATTTCCACTGCTGCTACCACGATTAACAAACATCGAACTTTTACCAATCATATCTCGTAAAAATTAATTCAATTACTGTTAATGTCGAGCTTGATGGCTGACCAGTCATTTATACCAGGATCAGGAACAGGAAATACATTGCCATGGCAGTAAAAATAAAAAATAAAAAAAAACATCTAGAACGGAATAAAATAAAAATTCCGTTGGCCAATCGATTCAGGACTCAGAAGTCGTTCCCTTATTCCCGGCAATGTAATTCGTGAAAGTATTTTATACATTGTGTTCGTTACATATGATCACCATCATAGACCGACATCGAACACGTTCGGATGCAGCAGGCAGTAGTAGCAGCAGAAGCATCCATATTCACGTGATTGAGCAGCGTAATTGCAAAATACGAGTACTTTTTCACATTTCGCTAGAACAGCCAGCATCACTGCCTGAGTTCCCTATCCCTAGAGTGGTGAATATACACGGTCGTAACTTCAGTTGCACATATAATTAGTCACAACGTCCAGCCAACCGTAATTAAAATTTTAATTTCAAAACTTTTCCAATAATTGAAAGGTTGACGATGATGATGATGATGACTATGATGATGATGATGGTGATGGCGATGGTGATGGCGATGGCAGTGGAATTGACGTTGACGATGACGGCGCGACGGGCGGTAAACGGTGAGAGAGAATAAGAGTTCTACTATTGGGATTTCATTTCTTTTACTTCATTGCACTTTTATATATCCAGGCAAGCATATCAGGACACAGATACCACACAGGATGCCAGGAAAGTTGAGTTGCAATGAAGTATTGCTAATGGACTGAATTTCTGACAACAACAGATAAGGGTTGGCAAACTTGCAGGCTTTTGAATAAAATGTTACCTTTTCATCACAGCAAATAATAATGTGTTGTTTTTAATTTCTATAGATCATTCAACATAGCTACTCATTATTTGATATGAGGGAGCTGGAAAATAATGAACGCACTCTGAACAAGATACAGTTGGATGAAGTGTTTCGGATTTTGAATAATCATGGGGCATTAGAGACTTCATGATGGATACCATTCCGAAGCACTTCAGAAAGAGTTCGATATAACTTGGAGTGATGATTTTCACATTATTTGTTTGAATATATTGAAAATAAAAAAAATACTTTAAATTATATTGCAGATAATTAATACTTTTGAACACGAACAATGAAAAAGACAGCTAAAGGAAATTTCCCCGGAGGAAATTAAATCTGCATTTTTTTGAAAATAAAGCTGGTTCAATAATTTTTTTTTTTGAAAAAAGAGCAGAAATTTCCGATTCTGGAAATTGAAAAAAACGCAAGAAATTTGTTTGAAAAAAATATCTGAAATTCGGGAAAGATTGTCAGAAAAATTGTCGGTTTTTCCTAGGAAAAAGGTTAAGATTTCGTTTGAAGAATTCTCAGGCATTTTTCCCAAAAAAAAAAAAATTCAGACGTAATTTCCTTTGGCCTAATTTTCGGGAGCCAAACCCAATGAAAAGATTTCTTTCGAAAGTTTCATAAATAAAGTGCACGACAAGGTCGCCGAATTTACTCTAAATTGTGACAGTCGTCTTAAGGGTTCAGATTATGGAAAAAAGCATTGAAAAAATTAAATGAAAATTTTCACTTAAAAATCACTAGTTTAAGTTTATGGGAAAAAATTAAGTACCTACCTTATTCACTTGATAACTCTCACCGTTTTGAGTTTTATGGAAATTTTTTTTTTCAAAATTGTTGGAAAAGTTTTTCGAAAACATACTCCAATATTTTTTTTGATATGATAACATCTAGCTATTTGTAGTTCTTATCAGAAAACAAAAAATTGAATTTTTAAAAAAATTAACTGTTATTTTAACAACCAAAAAAATATTTTTTTAAATTTAACAATTAATATTACTTTGTTTTTAAAAAAGCTTTCACTTTAAAAAATTTATAGAAATACGTTGAGTGGTTTGAGTGGGAGGTACCGTTATAAGACTTTTCTTGAAATTTTTATTTTAACCAAAAAATTAAGTTTACACGAAAAACGCCATTCAAAAAGTTAAATCAAATCGTAGGAGCCGCTTTTGAGAAAAATTAATTTTTCACTATAAATCGTATGGCAGGCACCGTTAGTTTTAGAGTTAGAATGCTAGTTCTAAGAACCCCTCTGTAGGACGTCATAATAATACTATGTACAAAGTTTGAATCAATCGGACCAGCCGTTTAGGCTGCAGAGACACGCACGCCAAGTTGATTGAGATTGTCCTTCAGTTAATCGCTCCAACTTAATTGCGGTCTTTAAGAACTGCGTTGGCCTTTAGTGTTGAAATTGAAATTCGTCCATGAGCCCCAGCCATTTAAGTCGCTGTAATTTTCTGCTTTTTGACATGGTCAATCTGTATAGCCCATATTGTTTGTCATTGAATCTTCTCTTCTATTGATACATACAGGACTAAATATCATACGAAGACTATTTCTCTTAAAGCACCCCAGCCTGTTTAGATTGTGTTACTGTCCACGCTTCTGCCCCATTCAGCAGGACTTGGATGATTAGGTTCTTGTATAGTGTCTCCCTCATTTTCTGAGAGACGGATTTGCTACTAAGATACTTTCTAATCCCAAAGAAACGGCGATTGGCAACTGATATCGTTTGAGAGGTTATAGTGAAATCCAAATAGGCAATTCAGTAATTGTAAAAGCTCTACTCACAGTGCGTATCGTTCTCCCCATGAGGTCAATTTCATTTCATCAGAATAGCAAAGGACGGACTCATAAGAAATCGTACTGCTTTTATTAACATGCGAGTATCGTGCAATTGTCTCAGGAAACCTTTCTGGGTCTGGACATAAAAGGAGTAACTCAGTGGTGTTCAAACCAACCTTGACATATAGTGCTCCTGCACAATAGAACGAGTTTAGAAGGGATAAGAAGTATAGTGGGTACAGAGTGGCGGTGTTGTGTACCCATAGTTTGTTTCTATTCACGCTGTCTTAGAGGACTTTAACATTGAAAAAAAGGGATGAATTTCAATCCGGAATTCTCGTGTCTTTTCTTAAATCTGTCAAAGTGTAAAAATTTGGTCGATGGTTGCCTTACCTGGCCAGAAACTACACTGCTATGGGCCGACCAGTTGACATCATGCTAAAGGGTTCCGATAGCGTTCACCCAGAAAAGATAACAAAATTTTATAGTTGACATTTAGGAGACTTGTGGATAGACACACGATGTTGGGGTATACTTTCATCCCACCAGATTGTACACATGAGTTGATAATATTATGCTCCGCATCAAAAGTCATTTCCCCCTGCCTTGACGAGTTTGTCCGGAAAGTTATCTACTGGAGCGAACCTTGTTCTACTTTAGTTTAAATATAGCGAACTTCTTCAAGGTCTGGGGTTTAGGGAAATTTTGTTAAAGAATAGATAAGTCGTATGTTCTGGCTTATTGCAAATACAAATAAAATATTCAAACTATTTAAATATATCCGATTGCCTGAAGGCCATAATTGGAGAACGAAGAAAGCGAAACAAAAAGGAGCGGAGCGAAAAGAATGTTACCACCTTAGGGTGGTAACAAAACAAATTTTTTGAATTCAGCTCTGTCCGGCTATCATTTGGATCGAGACAGGGTAAAGGTGTGATATAATCCAACAACCGTTGATATATAAATTGTACGTAATTATACTAACTAAATCACACATTTAAAAATTTGAACTGAACGGACTATTCTGGTGAGCTTCAAATTTTGCTTTAATTAAATTTTTCACAAAATGGTGTACAAAATAGCTCGACAGGTTAGCAAATCATGATTTTCATAATTGTTATTGATATTAGGTTCAACGTCAATAGATATATCGACAAAAGGTAGAGTATTTCAGCCACTTACCGATTTCTGGCTCAATTTATTTATTCCAAAACTTCGCTACTAAAACGAAGAATAAAAATGATATAAACTTTATTCCTTAAAACAACATGCCTGTATTATCTTCTACACCAGCCCCATAAAAACAATAATAAGATAGGTATTGATTTTTTCCAGCAGGAAGACAAGGAACTTTCGTTTTCGTTTTCGTTGTCAAGCCTCCGACTAATGATAAGAACCATCCTTACCATCCATTTGGTTTATTTTTATGAAGTGCCAATAAACTTCATCGACACTGTTGATCTAATCACACTCTAGCACATTGTACAGGCACCTGCTATACCAATTAAATTTGCATCGATTACACCCACGCAGTATAGCATGGCTCCAGCCCCCAATTACGCTCCTAATTTGTTTACGACCACAACAGATAATTCTATAAAAAAAGAAAAGCCATCTTCCCTTCCTATCATGGCCTGAACTTGCAAGCTCAACTTTGCCATGAAGGCATACGAAAGAAGAAAACAACTGTCTGCCTGGCCTACATAATCCCACCATAAACGGAAACCCCCAAAAGCCTCCCCTTCGAGCACCAAAATATACAAAAAAAAAAAGCTTTTAAATGAGGCATGTTCCCATATTTCTTCACCGTGCCATGATATGGGTCAGCATTAAATGGCTCGAAACCGAAGGCGATATTTCTCATTAGCGACATGCTTCGTTGGCCCTCAAAGCTAATGCTTGACTTTTAGTTTTCATTCTGTGTTGTTCGTTTCTTTATTTTTTTATTTTTATTTTTATTTTTGTTTTTAATATAATTGTTCACCTTGGAGCCCGCAATACCATTTTTCGAGGAAAAGACTGGACGTGTCGTCGCACAATATAAATGTTCAACTTTCTATTTTTGTGTGCTTCCAGCTCCCAGGTCCTTTGTGTAAGGCGCCATTAATTTTTATTATTGCGGTGATTTCAAATGATTTCGGCACTGTTTCGATTTAAAAATGATGTCTTTTTATCTGGGCTTTGTATTTTGAAAGGACTCCATTTTACTTGCATTGAAGATGTACCAACATAAAGGCAAGGTATTGATTTGTGAAAAGACAGAAACAAATGTTATTGTTGGATATTCTTGACTTTTCAAGAAAAAGGCAATAGATAGGTTAGGCATTGTAAATATATGTTTTTAGTATTCCCAAGGAACAGAATTTCGTATTTGTGAAATTTCTCGTTTGTTGTGCAAGTCATTCAATATCTCGAATTGCCAGAAATTTACTGCTTCTGAAACTTCTCACTATAAATGACATATCGTTCGTTCCTCATCTCAATATCACTATAAAAATATAAAAATGTAATGGGTAAGGTTAGATTTTTAAGGCTGGTGATTTGGTAAGACCGCATCATTTGTATCTCAATGAATTAATTGTGATTGTGGACTATAGGGACGGGGCCAGGGAGATTTGTTGGCATTTAGAGAGTGAGTCTACGTATATGGGTCTCCACTGAGAAAACCTGAAATTTGGTTTAACCACACGATGTTTTTGATTAATTTGTTTAGGATATCGCCTAATTAAAATTGAAGAACCATTCTGCGAGGGCTGCCTTTCTAGTCCTTATTAAGCTTGGCCATTTGCATAAGAAGTGTTATGATTCTTCCTCCGCCTCTTCGTTTTACAACCTCTACATATAAGTTATGATTGTGATTCGTTAGGACTCCAATCAACAGGGACCCGTTCAGATTGAGCCATGTTTTTTTTTTTTAGAGGTTTGGCCAAACATTGATCGATACTCGATAAGTGCTTATCCAGGATGATCTGTCGTTTGTGGATTTAAGGAAATTCTCGTAAATTCTATTTTTATTCCTGTTCAAGTGGCATGAGTATCGACGAAACTGTTTGGCTTGATTCAAATGAAGAACCTTTATTGGAAATTTTATCTGCCATTTCAATCCATTCTGTATCACAGTGTCCTGAGGCCCAGCAAAGGGTAGCAAGTTGCAATGAGAAGTCTTAACTCTTTTAGGCAACGATCCACCAATTTTGACTTTGTGAATAACAAGGAGATTGCTTTGATTGTTCCTTGGCTGTCTATGAAAATATCTTTGTTTCTATTGGAGATCCAGAAAAGCTGGCAAGACGTTTTACGGCTTCACAGATTGTAAACATTTCAGCTTGGAAAATTCTCCAAAAACCTGGACGTTTAATTGAAGTTTTTATAGGCGGGTTGGGTAAAAACAATGCCTGACCCCACCATATTGTTCGTGTTAGACCTATTCGTTAACACCGAGACATATAATCTTCATTTATGACCCAGTTCCTTTTCCAGCTTTTTATTGTTGGGACATCTGTATGGGCCACCAGTCTCTGAAATCTGAATGTTTGTAAAGGTTGGTTTCCTTTTCTTAGAGGTGGCCACTATACCAAACAGTTGTGCGATAGAATCAGTCTTATTATGCCTGTACATCCAAAGGATGTTCTTGGGGCTTGGACAAGGTATTTTTCCTACCCAGAAGTTACTTCATATACAAAAAGAAAAATATTGAATCGGCATGATTTGATCCCAAAACTTCCAGCATTTAAATGAAGCATGAGCACTGAGCAGCCTGGCGGAAATTTTGTATAGAAGTTGAGTATACAAACGACGCTGCAAGGTTTATGAAGATCAAGCCAAAAGTATAGACTCAAGATCGGAAACTTTGGATTTACTTATGAGCACTAACTTGCCCGGATAAGTTAATGATCAAGCTTTGTATAAATCTATTTTGTCACTGGACATGAGTGTTACCATACCATCAAAAATTCATAGGCAACGATGGTTATACACAAGCCTTGTTTGTTGAGCCCTGAAGTCACCCTGGGGTCGCCACAACTCGTTTTTTGAAATACCTCAACTCACCCTCAAAAGAAAATTCTCTGTTTCTTGAAACCTGGGGTCGCCCTGGAGGCACCCTGAAGTCGATCTTGGTATTAAGCTGGGGCGAGTTGAGGTAACAGATCAGCTGTTGAAGTGACTTTTGCTGTCAGGAATTTCTTATGTATTTTTCTTCTGTACTCATGTCAACTCTTGGAGTTGTCAGGAAAACATGGGGCGACCCTGGGTAAAGTTCAACAAACAAAGCTACAAATAGCTATGCTGTGTTAAAATTGGTATTGTCGTTCCTTGTTTTCGTGAATTCGTTGGCTTCGCCGTTCCCTGGAAAATCTATATGCCAACCTACAAAGTTAAATGTTAAACTGTTCTGCCATCTCTCTGAGCGTTGATCGAGAGGAGAAAGTTTGGTGACATCTTCTGTCAAATCCGTTACTGATGCCAAATCGCAACGGCAAGTTACACGATTGAACAGAACGTCCAAATGATTAAACTTTTTTGTATAAACGAGTGTACGTTAGTGCAAAGGTTGCGTCGGAAGACCTGGAACAAAGTTTGGCCTAAAACTTGATCTTTAGCGACGATGCTAACTTTTTAAGAAATGGCTGCGTTAACAACAAAACTGCAATATATAGGACGACATCTATCCACACGAGGTTCATCAGGTGAAAATGCGTGGTGCAACCGTAAAAAGCCGTGGATGGTATTTGACTAACGTCCTATCTCCTACACCTACATAATGACATCAATCAATGGGACTTTCAAATAAATTGTTTGCTAATGTGAATACCTTACAGAAACCTTGATTCATTCTTTTCTAAATCTACCCGCCCTTATTGAAAACCCTATATATACTTTTTACATTTTTTTGTTTCGTTTCCAAATCTAATCAATATTCTCCAAGGTTAGGTTAGATACTTTGGAAGGTATATATACCTACCTATTCCTACTTTATTTCTAGGAGATATTTTGTGCTCCAATTTCATTAATATTGTGTCGTTTGATCTAAAATTATTTTACATAAGTCAACAATGTTCTCAAGTTTTAAATCAACCCTCACTCTCCTTCCTTACTTGAGTCAATATCGAATCCACAAAGTTGAAAATCAATCAAGAAAATACCCACACATATTCGATTCTACAAAAAAATAAGAAAAACAAAAAAAACAAAAAAACAATTAGTTAACGGTAACCGTTTGAAACATGAATCAAAATATTTATGACTTTCATTAAGCAGAAATGCGAAAACTTTGCCAAGTCCTTTCTTTATCTTTTAAAAATGTCATCTTTCCTGCTTCATGCAAACTCAAACTCACACACATACACACACAAACTTTATATTTCAGTCCTGGAGGCACGTTTGTCTGCCACACTCTCTTTATTCGCGGAATTTGCAAGTCATGAAAACTGAGTACATATACCTCCTTGCACCATTCTCCTCTTACTATGAACCGACCAAAACGGCGACGCGACGGCAACGCTGACACTGCCAACCTCTCAGTCAGCTGTCAGGAACACTTCTTCTCCATCTCTGGGTTTTGTGTTCTTATTATTATTTTTTTTTTTTAACAAAATATTTTCTAGGAATCGCTTGCTGTGAATATTTTTCCATACGCTGCGTTTGGCATAATTCAATTTAAAAATAAAAAAAAAAAAAAAAAACAGCAAAAATATTCACGTCGTCATACACACATAATAATATCGATCTATTTTCATCCCGATAAAAATTCCATTCTTTCTGTTTCAAAGAGCCACAGGATGATGGGCGTTTACCTCTTGGATAAAATATTTATTAACCCACATGATAGATTCCACATTCCACATACATAACATAATATTTTGAGGAAAATCCCAAGGTCATTTCATCGGATATATCCAACTCGTGTACGGTAAAAAGGTACGGTACGGGTCCATGGAGGTTCTGGAGGCACGCTTGCATATATCACCTCTACCACCGTACTTCGGCGTCGCGTCGTCGGTCGTCGAGGACGTCGTCGCACATCGAATCCTGGATTATGTAGTCATCCTTCAAGAATTTAAATTCCAACGTGTAGCTCTGCTATTCTCATTTTGGGGAAAATTGTATTATATGTACGTCCTTTCATCTTTTGGTTCGGTTTGGTTTTGGTCTTGGTCGTTGGTTCTAATCGGTCCTATATCCTAAATCAATAACAGTCTAATGAATTTTGGAATGTTAATGTTTATGGCATAATATGGAAGACAGGTTAAATGCTTCAGTAGGTTTTAATGTGCATAAGGATAAGAGAACAAAAAAAAACGGTCAGGAAAGGAATCTCCTCCTCTATTGTGTTCATAAAATTCAATGTCCTGTCCATAGCCATCGCCATCGAAGTTCTTATTCAATTGAAAAGTGAATTTCAAACGAAATTTTGGAAGCAAAAGCAAAAAAAAAAAAAAAGAAAAGAAACAACAACCTTCGAGTTTCGAACACAAGATTTCAAAGATAGATTGGTTGTGATAAAGGACACACAAAAAATATACTTCCTATACTCGTGCAGATACGCTTCCTTAGTTTCTCTGTCTATACATTTTTTATCTTCAGACTTACGTCTATCTATATACTTCTTATACGTCTCTTCGGCTGTGACTGTGATGAAAAATTCACAAAAATTTATCTTGAAAACTGTCCGAAAAAAAAAACAACAAATCTTTTCGGAGAAAGAAAAATATAAAAAGGAAAACATGAGATGAGGAGATGAGGCATAGAACGAATACGAACACGAACACGAACACGAAGGCGAAGTAGGTCCTTGAACAATGTATTGGCTTTTTAAGTGTCTTCAAGTGAAGTGATGTTGCTTCTGCTGGACCTGGACAGCCAAATGCTTGCGATGACGATGATATTTTTTTATTTTTTTGTTTCCTTTCTGTGTGTGCACAGCTTAAAATATGTATGAATGTGTATAAACAGGACATCGACAACAAAGACGATGATTGAACAATATCTCCTTTCGAAATGGTGCTGGCGGAAAGCGCATGTTGGGTGGGTGTGCGGTGGAAGTATGGCTGGTTAGGAGAAATGATAACATTGGCCTAAAGATTGGGCAAACATTCGAACAATGGAATGTTTTCGAATTAGCTTTAAGCATCCCTACTCAAGAAAAGTGCCTAAAAGTGAGTTTATTTGATTCAGTTTTGTGTTAGGTTGGTTGGTCTTCTTGTTGTTGTTGCTGTTGTTTTTGCTCCAAATGGATTGTGTCCAAAGCACCAAGAAACAGATCGCCTTTGGTATGCGCTTTTAAGTTCTCGTTGAAGGAGTTTTGAAGACAATAATTTCATCTTTATTATTTTTCTTTATTTGGACGAAGATTGCAAGGAATTTTCAACATAAGTTTTAAAATCAACAATAACTTAACTTACCTTAACTGATTTATTTGTGGATGTATGATTTATTATAATTTTGAGTTTTTATTGGGAACAACGATTGGATCAGAAAATGTACTTAAAAAAGCAGACGAACTTTAAGAAACTTTATCTGGTACGACGTGAATGATGATTTTCCTGCCTGTGTTAGAGAAGGTGATAAAAGTGGATTGGCATTTCTGTACCTAGATCCTTATTGGTGGTTAGTCTGGATGTATTGTGTGAATAACTGCATTGCTAGGTTTTGGACAATATCATTTAGGTCTAAGAAGAATGGAAAGCTAATTTTTGTCGTAAACGATTCTAATTACTTGGAAATAGTTTTCTAAAAGGTATTTTCTAGGTATGATCCTTCTTGTTAAGATTGAATTTATTTTTTAACAAGTCTTTCAAAAGAAATTTATTTGGGTTTCAGATTGTGGATGAATGGAGCACCTTTTTGATGTTTTTGCAAGTAAGTTTCTATTCAAAGGGAATCAGTTAAAAAAATTTCACAAAAAGATGAAATAAAGGGTGCTTTTTCAAAAGAAGGTATAGAACTTTAAAATGAAATAAAACATCCTACTAATATTATAAATGTGAAAGTTACGATGCTTGAATGTTTGTTGCTCAATAAAGCCAGAACGACATAACGGATCTGGATGAAATTTAGCACAGAGATAGAATAGGTATAGTCTGGAATAGCACATAGGCTACTTTTAATTCTGGTAAAATGTATGTAATAGAAAAGCTTGGGCTATAAATGTAGCTAGATTACGAAAGACGAATCCTCAGGATACAGGTTACTTCTAGATCAGCTGAAACGCGAGCTAAGCCGCGGGTAAACGCTAGTAGATGCATAATTGTATTAATTGCCATTGTCGATCACCCTGTAGCATTTGAATGTTGTTTTCCAAGCCTTCAATTGTCTCTGAGGCCACCTCGTAGGCCTAAAACAAGAAACAATGCGCTCAACAAACGTTTCCTTAAACAAATCAATTGTGGGACGTATGCTGTGTGACATTTTGCGACGTTTTGTTAAAACCACAGCGTCCCGCATTAAGGTGGTTAATTCAGAAAAAAATATTGATCATTGAAGTAAGGACCAATGATTCTTATAAAGTAGACCAGCTGTAGTTCTTTCTAAATGTAACCGCGTCTTAACAATTTATTGAGGATAATCTATGTACCTACACTTCAAATTTGAATGCGCTGTTCAGGAGTCAGTTGATTTATGATGAAATGGCAAACCAAACTAAAGATAAATCACATGAGAGATGACTAAATGGATGTCACCACAAACAGTGCACTACTAATTTAAAGTTCTATGCCTCTAAAAAAAAACACCCTTTATAATAGCCTCCCACCTCATCAGGGCTCTTTTTGGTTAGCCTTCCTTCTCAATGCTCATTGTTGGCAAACATGCAATCTACGTGCAATTGAGCGGTTTTTAAGGTATTAAAGCTTGTGATTTGTAACAAAACCTTGATTTAAAGCTACTTAAGTTCGAGCCACAACCTGACGAGCGTACCACATCTATAAATGAAAACCTCGTTTTTGGAAATCCTGTTTTGTCTCACTGAGTAACCAGTCGTTAAAGTATTATTTTATACGGTAATCTCTACATTAAAGAATTGGAAACCTAATCGATGCACCGCTTAAACAAATTCCAGAACGCCTCCGAATCGAGTGACCCATTCATTGATTAAAACTCAGCAAATTGAGAATAATGCTGCTGTGCTGAAATTGAAATCTGTTGTTTTTCCCAGAATTAATTATATTATTTTGGTCAACTCTCAGCGAGTATGTAACGAGCAAGTATTTCAACAAAGTGAGCTTGTAACCAAATTTTTATCTCACCCTTCGGAAACACACTTTTCACACATTTAAAGCCAAAATATGTAGAAAAAAAAACGTTATTGGCAAGTGCATGGACCGCTTAAAAAACCCCGAATGGTAAATTATAGCCATAATAACAAGAGCCTGGGAAACCATATTCAAACCACAAGTTGTAAATATTTTAAGGGAATGCAATGGATTTTTTATTGCACACACTCTAATTTGCAGCACGAAGCTCCTATTTAGCCACTGGAGTGTTGGCTTTTTTTTTTGTTAATATGGTTTCGCCGTTTGTACGGAAAATTGGCAAATTATCCTGGTCCTGGAAACAATCATTGTTAACCTACCTTTGTTTTGCTACCTGGTCCCGGTCGTGGTTGGACGTTGTTAGAATTTTTGAAATGCCTATTGTTGTAATTTTTAACGTATTAGTCAATTAAAAATTTAAAATTTTGTCGTGGTAAATGGATGGTGGTTCCAGATGAATGTTTTTGAGGTTGGATTTGCCATGTATGCTTAGGTGTATTCAAAACCATAGAGAGTGGAAAAAAAGGAGGAAAACAAAATAAAACAAAAGGATCAGAGTACGTATCACGTTTATTTCGATTTATAATTTATAGGTGAGTTGTCTATTACAGGCTGCAGTTTTGTTTTTAAAAATTAGCTATATTTAATATTATTCCGAAGTCAAATTCAGTTCCCCGAAAATTCAATTAAGTCTATTATTATTTTTTTTTCGGATATGTTACAACGTATGTACTTTTGTAATTTTGCTGGTGATGCATTTTTGTTTTCAAACCGAATTAAAAGATAGTTTAAAAGTGCTTTATTAAAAAAAAAATTAAACGAATCAGCTAATAAATATCATTTGTTTTTATGAACATTATAAGAAGTAAATTTCATATATTTCTGATCCATGAATAGGAAATGAAGAGATAAAAGTGATTAAAAAAAATCAAATGCTGGCTATCGTCGGTTAAACTTCAGGACCTTGTAAGTCGAAAAATTCGAAAAATATTACCTACCTATTATTAATGCAAAATAATCAGAAAATTCAGAGCCATATTTTGGTATTTTCAGCTCAACAATATTGTTCCGAAAATTTTTCAGGAATGACAAAGTTAAAAAACTAGGATTTATAAATCCCAAAAAAATAAAATGCACGACTGGGTCGCACGTACTTGCTCTGTGGGTGCAATAGTACCTACGATGAAAAAAAACTTTTCTATCAATAAGAACAACTCATTTTTGAAAAACTTGGTCAAACCTAAAAAATGTTGACTAAAACTGGAAAAACCGATATACGGGAGCCAACGTTAAAAAACCTTTAATATTTAAAATTAAGATGTCATCTCATCTTTTGGGTGTTATAAATGATACAAATGTCCACTTATGGCCAAATTAATAATACTGTTAAAACCAATTTCCGCTATTATCATGGTGAAGCCAAAATCTAAAAATTCAGTTTTCTTTGAAGTAGGTACCTATTCTATGTAGGTATGTGACACACAAAGTTTCAATGTCCGTCAAGTTAGCACTACCACTTTCGTTTTTTGTAAAATGAACAATTGGATTAGTTGTCCTGAATTTGTCGTAAATTTGTCGTGAAACAAAATAATTTGTCGCGTTTCATTTTTAAAAATTAACCCCTAGTAATGCTAACTTGATTGTCAAAATTCTTCAAATTTAAAACGTTGCAAAACGGACAAGCTGACTCCTACAGTCACGCATAAAATAAGGAGTAGGTACACATAAGCACGAGTCAATTAAAAAATACCTACCCGCCAGCTTTCGAGAGACAAGTCAGGACAGACTGATCATTGTATATTAAATTGTATAGGTAGTGTCTATATAGAAAGGACTGATTTACAGACATTTAAACAATTATACAAACATGCTTTGTCATTATAATAAAAATGATTTTATGGAATTAAAAAAACATGTTTAATAAAAACTTACCCAACAAAGTTTTTGCCCTTTGGAGTCAGGAAGAGGATGAATCCAAATTTTGTTTCACATCGCTATTTTGCAGACAATGAAGCAAAACAAAAACACCTTTATGACTATGAGATTTTGTATGATTTTTTTTTTAACATTATCGACATAAGAAAGAGAGGGGAAAGGGAACACAATTACATACATATTTAGCATTTAGAACACATTACACTTATATGAAATTTTCTAACTTAAGAAACCGTATTCACATTGCGAAACGAATAAAAATTTTAAGATTTCAAAACGCGCACTTGAACACTTTTATTTAGGAAGGGAACAAATACTCCCGACGACATTTAGAATTACACCACTTTAAAGCAAGAATAAAAAACAACACACAAGCCTTATGTTATAAACATAGGGACATTTTTATTTTTAAATAAATAATAACACCTTCACTTCAGAAGGCAACTTTTAATACGCGCACTGACCGAACGAACTTGAAATCGGATTCAAAAAAGACGTTAATTTTGAACTTTCAAATTGAACTTCGAATTTCGATATCGACACAACCTTCTAGAAAAAAAAAAGAAAAAAAAATGAGCGACCGACGACCAAACACACACCCACACGCACAAACACCCCGAAATTATGTGGTCGGACGAAATGTGTACTTCAAACTTTACGTTCACAAAAAAGAATTGAGAATCGCGTCAAAACACTTTTAAAGAACAATATTTACTTTTAAAACTGTGGCGGATACATTAAATAATATCACGAACTATTTGAACAATTACTGTAAATAAATAATTGCAGTATTAATATTGCGGACCGGTCGATCTAGAATTGTGTTACCTGCGCGCACCATACCGAACCAACGACGACAATTCCTAAAAGCGAAAACGGAACTTTATTTTTCGATCATTTGACTTTTGAGTCAAGGAAGGAAGGATAGAAAACAAAAACACTCAAACTAAACTGCATTGTATTTTGTATCTCGTGCGAACTAGGCAGTACGTAGGGTGGTGGTGGTGGGAATGAGATCGATGCGAACGTGAAAAGCGTTAAAGAAATAGGTACCAGGGTTCAGGGGTGGCGTGTTACCTATCAATGTTATTGTGGGTATGTATGTACGTTAGTTATCGTATTGGAAGTCTAGTAATTTATGTACTTTATTTGATTTTAACCTAGCGATGTTAGGCGCAAAATATTGTTAAAAAATTAATAACATTACACTACATCTACACTGTCGAATATTAATTTTTTCGGATATGTTACAACGTTCTTTTGTAGGTAATTTCGATACATTTTCAAAAGTAGTTCAAGAAAGTGGCCAAAAACGTGGATGAAGTTAGCAGAACACGGAAATTGACTTTTTAAAATTTCATTTTTAAATTCAGGTTTTCAAACAAATTTTGAGATAATGCATAGGTATCACATATAATTCATATTCAATGAGCACTTTATTTTAGAAGCAGGTTTTGAAAAAAAAGGTAATAAAGAAACAAAAATTATTAAAAAAAAATTATATTTTATTGAAAAAAAAATTTTTTTTAATTTTTTTTTGTGGAGCATTTAATTAGCATTTAATTCAAGGACCAATTTCTATTTTTTTAATTTTAATTTAGTGTACCTTTAAAATACTCTTCTGCTAACTTCTTGTGAAGTTAAAAAAGATAGGTAGGTAGGTACCTATTTGTTTAAAAATATTAGGTAACTCTAACTCTAACATAAATAAACTTCATGATGAGGAGATGTAAGGTGTATTGTTGGATTGCATAGGTATATTATCCGACAGGTCAAGAACAATCCCAAAAAAAAGGAAACATCAAATCCAAAAACACAAAATCACTAAATAGGAACTGAGCGTAAAACCTCGAACAACTATTTTTTTATTTTAATTGAATACCTATCACCCGAAATAAGTTTTGATTTTTGGAATGTAAGTGAAAAGAAAAATTACATGTTTTGGTTAGGTAGGTACCTACCTACTGTAAATTTTAACTGTTTTCGTAAGAATTATTTCGTTTTTATGTTCTTTTTTTTTTAACTTATTATAGGTACCTACCTAATTAAAAAACTAAAGAATTCTTGAAATTTAAAACATTTGAAAACTAAAAAAAACTAGTATAAACAGGAGCACGATTGTCTATAATATTTAATACCTATGTCACCATCACCAGCCTTCAGGACGTTGGAGCTGCAGACATTACCTACATTGTAACACGACCCCTATGAAATACTGCAACGGACACGGAACAGACTTATTAACAGACATTTATATTTTTAAACAATAATACATAAGTTGAAACTTACCCAACAAAGTTTTCACCCTTTGCAGTCAGTAAGAGAATAACATAAAATGATGATTAAAATGATGCTTTCGTTTCTGCAACATTTTGGTTCGTTATATTTTGTATATATGATTTAATTTTTTTTAAACATAAACGAAATAAGAAAGCTAAAGGGAATTTGAAACCGATTTCACTATTCGAAACAAATACCTACAACTTTTAAGATTTCAAAACGCGCACTTGAACACTTTTATTTAGGAAGGGAATAGATTGGATTAACACTTTTTATTTTGAACTTTATAAAACGACGACGAGAACACGGACAAAAGAAACTCCCGACGACATTTAGAATTACACCACTTTCATGCAAAGATATGATATAGCTCACAAGCCTTATTACTTTTTTAAACAAAAAGATATTTTATTTAAATTAAATTCTAACACATTCACTTCAAAAGGCAACTTTTAAAACACTGACCGACCACCGACCGAACGAACTTGAAATCGAATTCAAAAAAGACGTTGATTTTGAACTTTCAAATTTAACTTCGAATTTCGATATAGACACAACTTTCTAGACAACAAATAAAATGGACGACCGACGAACGATTTTACTTCACATTCACAAAAAAGAATCGAGAATCACGTTAAAACACTTTATTTACATTTAAAACTGTGGCGGATACATTAAATAATATGAATTTAGGTACACTTTTTAAAAAAACCTTAAGATTAATATCGCGAACCGGGTCTAGAGTTATTGTGTTAACCTGCGCGAAACATACAGAACCGACGCGACGAAAGACGAATACCGAAAACGGAACTTTATTTTTCGATCAAAAACACTCAAATTAACTGCATTGCATTTTGTTACTCATTCGAACAATGCATTACGTAGGGTGGTGGGAATGAGATCGTTGTGAGCATGAAAAGCCAGGGGTGGCGTGTCATCTATAATTGTTATATTTGGTACGTTAGTTATCGTATTGGAAATCTAGTGATTTATGTACATACCTACTTTATTTTATTTTAACCTAGCTAAATGTAAGGCGAAAAATATTGTTAATAAAATCATGTAATTATAAAATCAAGAGCACACAAAGGTGACACAGTATTTCAGTAAAGTATAGTTGAATAAACAACAAACTATGACGTTTGATGTCGTTGAAGAGCAGTTCGATTCAGAGTAGTGCTATTTGAAAAAGATATTAATTTTGTTTTAATATGTGTGAATGTATGTATACGCATGGTATTCGACAGCTTATGAGATTTGAATCCAATAAAATGTTTTAAATTACGTTTGAAAATGATATTTCAGATTTTGTATAATGTAGGTAGGTACCTATACCAAACAAAAAATGCTCTGGATCAAAGAAAAAGTTGATATAACGACGTATCTAAAGAAAGACCTATAAGATTTTGGTTTAAATTTTCACCAGTTTTTCTCATGATGATTTTCTTGATTTAAGTTTTCATATTAGACTAACGTTTTAATAATTGCATATTGTGACATCGGAGATAAACATTATATATTTTGCATAATATCTAAACTGTATCAGCTTTTTAAGAAAACTTGGCCAATTTTACTTAAAATTAATTGATGTCTTCCTGGTGCAAAGTTAAACAAGGTATATTTATAGTATCACCTTTAAGTGTAAATTCTTGTTTAGATCCGGACCTCCAGGTTTAACTAGTTTTATGGTCAAAACAGATAAGCAGAATTTTACCAAGTAGACAAAATAATTTTCACAGGTTCTTATAGAAATGGAACAGTCCAATCCGAATTCTGTAGTGACTTTATAATCTCCCCATTTCTAAACTATTATAAATTTGAAATTAAAAACTGAGGATCCCCCGGTCATTACACAGGAGCCGGTTAAAGCGATCAGTAAAATGCATCAATTTCAATTTATTTAACACCAATGTACAAATAAGACTTTGTCTTTTATAGTACTTAGCAATACGGATAATGATAACAATTATATCAATCTTAAAGCTAATACCAGTTAATACCAAACTAAGACTTATAAAAACCTTACTTGTACCTTTAATCGACTTCGCTAATGTGGTCTATTGTAAGCCTGACTCGCTTTCCATACGTGTATGGCCTCCGGAGATACCAAAACATCTCACATTATCATCAACTTGTCCTTGGATGCACGCTACAGCAGTTTCTTGATGCAAGGTGCTGTATATTCTTGTATAAAATTATACAAAATAGAGCACCGCAATACATTTTTGATAAACTTCAATTAACCCAATCTGTTAGAACTACTAATTTAATAGCACCGACTTTCAACTACTTGAATTCTTCACGGCTCTTCTTTGTTTATGCAACCAGGCTATGTAACTCTCTTCCTGCCACAATTAAAAGAATAATTGGTACAACACATTTTTAAACTGCAATCTTTTCTTTCTTTCACTAAAAAAAAAATGGAATCGATGTTATCAAAGAAAAACAATGTAATTATTTTATATATTTATATTAGCTTTAAGATTGATATAATTGTTATCATTATCCGTATTGCTAAGTACTATAAAAGACAAAGTCTTATTTGTACATTGGTGTTAAATAAATTGAAATTGATGCATTTTACTGATCGCTTTAACCGGCTCCTGTGTAATGACCGGGGGATCCTCAGTTTTTAATTTCAAATTTATAATAGTTTAGAAATGGGGAGATTATAAAGTCACTACAGAATTCGGATTGGACTGTTCCATTTCCATAAGAACCTGTGAAAATTATTTTGTCTACTTGGTAAAATTCTGCTTATCTGTTTTGACCATAAAACTAGTTAAACCTGGAGGTCCGGATCTAAACAAGAATTTACACTTAAAGGTGGTACTATAAATATACCTTGTTTAACTTTGCACCAGGAAGACATCAATTAGTTTTAAGTAAAATCAGCCAAGTTTTCTTAAAAAGATCATACAGTTTAGATATTATGCAAAATATATAATGTTTTTCTCCGATGTCACAATATGCAATTATTAAAACGTTAGTCTAATATGAAAACTTAAATCAAGAAAATCATCATGAGAAAAACTGGTGAAAATTTAAACCAAAATCTTATAGGTCTTTCTTTAGATACGTCGTTATATCAACTTTTTCTTTGATCCAGAGCATTTTTTGTTTGGTATAGGTACCTACCTATACAAAATCTGAAATATCATTTTCAAACGTAATTTAAAACATTTTATTGGATTCAAATCTCATAAGCTGTCGAATACCATGCGTACACACACATTCACACATATTAAAACAAAATTAATATCTTTTTCAAATAGCACTACTCTGAATCGAACTGCTCTTCAACGACATCAAACGTCATAGTTTGTTGTTTATTCAACTATACTTTACTGAAATACTGTGTCACCTTGTGTGATCTTGATTTTATAATTACATGACTTTATTAACAATATTTTTCGCCTAACATTTCGGCTAGGTTAAAATCAAATAAAACATATTAAATCACTAGAATCAATACGATAACTAACGTATCAAATATAACAATTATAGATGACACGCCACCCCTGGCTTTTCATGCTCACAACGATCTCATTCCCACCACCCTACGTAATGCATTGTTCGAATGAGTAACAAAATGCAATGCAGTTAATTTGAGTGTTTTTGATCGAAAAATAAAGTTCCGTTTTCGGTATTCGTCTTTCGTCGCGTCGGTTCTGTATGTTTCGCGCAGGTTAACACAATAACTCTAGACCCGGTTCGCGATATTAATCTTAAGGTTTTTTTAAAAAGTGTACCTTTATTCATATTATTTAATGTATCCGCCACAGTTTTAAATGTAAATAAAGTGTTTTAACGCGATTCTCGATTCTTTTTTGTGAATGTGAAGTAAAATCGTTCGTCGGCCGTCCATTTTATTTGTTGTCTAGAAAGTTGTGTCTATATCGAAATTCGAAGTTAAATTTGAAAGTTCAAAATCAACGTCTTTTTTGAATTCGATTTCAAGTTCGTTCGGTCGGTGGTCGGTCAGTGTGTTTTAAAAGTTGCCTTTTGAAGTGAATGTGTTAGAATATAATTTAAAAAAAATATCTTTTTGTTAAAAAAGTAATAAGGCTTGTGAGCTATATCATATCTTTGCATGAAAGTGGTGTAATTCTAAATGTCGTCGGGAGTTTCTTTTGTCCGTGTTCTCGTCGTCGTTTTATAAAGTTCAAAATAAAAAGTGTTAATTCAATCTATTCCCTTCCTAAATAAAAAAGTTTAAGTGCGCGTTTTGAAATCTTAAAAGTTGTATTTGTTTCGAATAGTTAATTCGGTTCCCCTGGGCTTTCTTACCTACCTATTTCGTTTATGTTTAAAAAAAATTAAATCATATATACAAAATATAACGAACCAAAATGTTGCAGAAACGAAAGCATCATTTTAATCATCATTTTATGTTATTCTCTTACTGACTGCAAAGGGTGAAAACTTTGTTGGGTAAGTTTCAACTTATGTATTATTGTTTAAAAATATAAATGTCTGTTAATAAGTCTGTTCCGTGTCCGTTGCAGTATTTCATAGGGGTCGTGTTACAATGTAGGTAATGTCTGCAGCTCCAACGTCCTGAAGGCTGGTGATGGTGACATAGGTATTAAATATTATAGACAATCGTGCTCCTGTTTATACTAGTTTTTTTTAGTTTTCAAATGTTTTAAATTTCAAGAATTCTTTAGTTTTTTAATTAGGTAGGTACCTATAATAAGTTAAAAAAAAAAGAACATAAAAACGAAATAATTCTTACGAAAACAGTTAAAATTTACAGTAGGTAGGTACCTACCTAACCAAAACATGTAATTTTTCTTTTCACTTACATTCCAAAAATCAAAACTTATTTCGGGTGATAGGTATTCAATTAAAATAAAAAAATAGTTGTTCGAGGTTTTACGCTCAGTTCCTATTTAGTGATTTTGTGTTTTTGGATTTGATGTTTCCTTTTTTTTGGGATTGTTCTTGACCTGTCGGATAATATACCTATGCAATCCAACAATACACCTTACATCTCCTCATCATGAAGTTTATTTATGTTAGAGTTAGAGTTACCTAATATTTTTAAACAAATAGGTACCTACCTACCTATCTTTTTTAACTTCACAAGAAGTTAGCAGAAGAGTATTTTAAAGGTACACTAAATTAAAATTAAAAAAATAGAAATTGGTCCTTGAATTAAATGCTAATTAAATGCTCCACAAAAAAAAATTAAAAAAAATTTTTTTTTCAATAAAATATAATTTTTTTTTAATAATTTTTGTTTCTTTATTACCTTTTTTTTTCAAAACCTGCTTCTAAAATAAAGTGCTCATTGAATATGAATTATATGTGATACCTATGCATTATCTCAAAATTTGTTTGAAAACCTGAATTTAAAAATGAAATTTTAAAAAGTCAATTTCCGTGTTCTGCTAACTTCATCCACGTTTTTGGCCACTTTCTTGAACTACTTTTGAAAATGTATCGAAATTACCTACAAAAGAACGTTGTAACATATCCGAAAAAATTAATATTCGACAGTGTAGATGTAGTGTAATGTTATTAATTTTTTAACAATATTTTGCGCCTAACATCGCTAGGTTAAAATCAAATAAAGTACATAAATTACTAGACTTCCAATACGATAACTAACGTACATACATACCCACAATAACATTGATAGGTAACACGCCACCCCTGAACCCTGGTACCTATTTCTTTAACGCTTTTCACGTTCGCATCGATCTCATTCCCACCACCACCACCCTACGTACTGCCTAGTTCGCACGAGATACAAAATACAATGCAGTTTAGTTTGAGTGTTTTTGTTTTCTATCCTTCCTTCCTTGACTCAAAAGTCAAATGATCGAAAAATAAAGTTCCGTTTTCGCTTTTAGGAATTGTCGTCGTTGGTTCGGTATGGTGCGCGCAGGTAACACAATTCTAGATCGACCGGTCCGCAATATTAATACTGCAATTATTTATTTACAGTAATTGTTCAAATAGTTCGTGATATTATTTAATGTATCCGCCACAGTTTTAAAAGTAAATATTGTTCTTTAAAAGTGTTTTGACGCGATTCTCAATTCTTTTTTGTGAACGTAAAGTTTGAAGTACACATTTCGTCCGACCACATAATTTCGGGGTGTTTGTGCGTGTGGGTGTGTGTTTGGTCGTCGGTCGCTCATTTTTTTTTCTTTTTTTTTTCTAGAAGGTTGTGTCGATATCGAAATTCGAAGTTCAATTTGAAAGTTCAAAATTAACGTCTTTTTTGAATCCGATTTCAAGTTCGTTCGGTCAGTGCGCGTATTAAAAGTTGCCTTCTGAAGTGAAGGTGTTATTATTTATTTAAAAATAAAAATGTCCCTATGTTTATAACATAAGGCTTGTGTGTTGTTTTTTATTCTTGCTTTAAAGTGGTGTAATTCTAAATGTCGTCGGGAGTATTTGTTCCCTTCCTAAATAAAAGTGTTCAAGTGCGCGTTTTGAAATCTTAAAATTTTTATTCGTTTCGCAATGTGAATACGGTTTCTTAAGTTAGAAAATTTCATATAAGTGTAATGTGTTCTAAATGCTAAATATGTATGTAATTGTGTTCCCTTTCCCCTCTCTTTCTTATGTCGATAATGTTAAAAAAAAAATCATACAAAATCTCATAGTCATAAAGGTGTTTTTGTTTTGCTTCATTGTCTGCAAAATAGCGATGTGAAACAAAATTTGGATTCATCCTCTTCCTGACTCCAAAGGGCAAAAACTTTGTTGGGTAAGTTTTTATTAAACATGTTTTTTTAATTCCATAAAATCATTTTTATTATATAATGACAAAGCATGTGTGTATAATTGTTTAAATGTCTGTTAATCAGTCCTTTCTATATAGACACTAGGTAGGTATAGGTAGGTACAATTTATTTTTTAGCCAACTTTTTTTGGTTTTTTCTTATTTGCTCAAAAATGGCTCTAACGATTTTGATTAAGCTTTTTTAGTGTTCCTTAGAGAACTGCGTTTTTAGTTTTTGGCAAACGTCTTAACGTCTTTTTTTCAAATGGCCATAAGCTGTCAATGGTTGTATCGAATTTATTAAACTTTGTTTGGTAATAGGTCCCTACAACTCCCTATTGGATGGTATTGCATTTTTTTCAGTTACTCTTTTTTAAGAAAAGCCACTAGGTTTTGGCCAAATTATGTAGATTTTCTAATATAGGTACTCAAAAAAGATTCTGCCGATTTTTATTAAACTTTGTATTTAATATACATAAAATGTTTTGAAGAAAACTGCATTTAAGTTTTTGGCTACAAATGATAATAACGGAAATTTATTTTAACAATAATTTTATTAATTTGGCCATAAGCGAACATTTATATCATTTATAGCACCCAAAAGATGACATCTAAATTTGATATAGGTACCTACTTAAGGTTTCATAACGTAAACTTCTGTATATTGGGTTTCCCAGTTTTAGCCAAACTTATACATACTTTATACATACATAGCTTAAACAAAAGGCTGATGTCGATTGGTGCTAAGAAGTTAACACAAATATTCAATCGTTTGGTACCCTTCTGTTTTCTTCTTCTTTTCCGTCAGATCAAACATTAAAGGCGAAGTAAACACTTTTCGCCGCCAGAAAAAGTGGTTGATACATGAAAAATAAATGTTTTGGGTTTCGGGTACCAGTCTTTGACCGTACAACGTGATCCGGCTATAGAATATAAAACAAAATATGCAAATCCAAAGTCATTATGAAAACAACAAATAAAAAAGAAAAATACATAAGATAATCCTGCTCTTGCAAAATATATCAGTTCGCGTCCTTAAAATAATTCAAAGGTTTTGTGGTATGTGGGTCAACGTTTTAACAACGATCCTTCGCATGATGGGTTCGTAACAAGAACTGCCGAGTGTCACTCATTACTCATGTCAACTTGAAAGTTTAAATAAAAAAAAAAAAATTGCCACAGAAGGATTTATTGTTCTCCAATCAATTTATACGTTTTCAGGTTTTTGTCTGCATTGCAAGGATTTTAAAAAAAAAACTTCGCAGGATGAATAACAAAAAAAAAAAAACATCCACTCATCCGCGGTTAACCGTCAACCGAGTGTTTTTTGTGGCTGCAATATTCTGTCAAAA
Source organism: Platycheirus albimanus (assembly GCA_916050605.2). Lineage (NCBI taxonomy): Eukaryota > Metazoa > Arthropoda > Insecta > Diptera > Syrphidae > Platycheirus > Platycheirus albimanus. The sequence goes on along the minus strand of OU696698.1, from coordinate 31,961,974 downwards.
GTGGCATCATTCCTCTTCACCATATCCAGGAGCCAGGAGTTCAACCCAGGAAAAATACCAGGATTAAAAATGTCACGCCAAGTGTGTCCAAATACATTATTATTTCACAATAAAAACCAATGTTTACACACGCCGACAAGTGCAAGTTTTGTGCTGTGCTGTGCTGTGGTAACTGGTAAGTAGAGGCGATGTACCGTTGAACCCATATAGCAGCATATATACATACATATATGTATATACTCACACTGCGAGTAGAGTATGTTACACTCATACATAATTAAATGTTACATATATGAAACTTCTTCTTTTGGCATTTATTGGGCCCAAGAGCATCATTTGTCTTCGTTAAAGTGGCTCTTTTCAAGCCTGAACGCTCTCAATCGAAATGCAAATTAAATGTAAAGCGAAGCATCATCAACATTTTTGTGGCATCAGATAAAAATGCTGGATTTGGATTCGGAGTTCGCACTGCAAAAGCACCGAGAAAAGAATGCTAAAAATCTCAGTCATTCAAACCATTTATCGTTTCATCGCATTCGCAGAGCTCTAGGAGCTGTGAGCTGTCTGACGTTCGTTCGTTCGTTCGTTTCGCAGTTCGCATTCATTGCTCCTTGGATGCTTTCTTGGTTACAAATTACCGCTGGGGTTAAACGAACCTATCTCTAATGCTTGTTGTCGAACAGATCTCTGCGTCTGTGCCACTCACAATGGCGTGTAATCTGCTCTTCATTAAGTTTGTGATTTCGTCCTAGCGACACGACCCACCCGGAGATGGGAGTTTTGTTTTCCCGTGAGACAAGAAACAAACAAAAAAAAAAATTGGAATAGATTCTTTTTTTAGCGAATTAATCTTAAATAAAGGGCGAATTCGAAGAAGGTAGACAAGTTGTTCTGGATCTGAAGGGAGAACAACCTTCTACAATTATGTTGATGCTATTCTTCTTTGAGGCGATAGTTAGTGTACACCGTTCACGCGTTATTCCACCTCCTCTTACGTCAACTCTGACGAAATTGACAGTTGACATTTTTCTTCCATTAATCATGTGGCAATGGTTTTTGTGGTTGTGGTTGCCTTGTTGACACGTAGGGCGGCAATTTTTTGTCGGCAGAATTTGGATTATATTCTGTCAAAGCGTTACCATTAGAGTTTTATTTTCGTAGATTCATATTTTTGGATTTTTGTGTTTCAAAGAGATACAACAAAAAAAAAAAGATGAAAGATGATTGTAAAAACAAGATTCGTTGGTTCAGATAAACTGATGCATTGGCTGAAGAAACATTATTCAAATTTTTGAAATATTCCCAGTATTAATACCTCGGTGAAATTTTTCCAGCATTTTTATCTTTTTCCATAAATCCAATTCCTGAGGTAGGTCCATACCTAGCTAGGTGTATCTTCTTTTTCATTTCTTTGTTTGAGTTTTTACTTTTAGAAAAAAAAAAATGCTGCTTTTGGTTATCCAATTATAGCAGAATACTCACAAAAAGCAATTTATTTTGAATGAAAATAAATGGTTAAGATTCTTACAAAATGCAAGGATCCTGCAACACGCTTGGCATGGAAAGAGAAACTTTTTTTTTTGCTGAACATTCCAGGAAGTGGCTGTTCAAGGATTTTATGATAAACGTAGTTGTGAAGCATTTAATGGAATAGGAAAATAAAGTTATCTGCGAGGAAAAATAAACGTTGAAACTAGCCATTTGTTTGCAACTTTTCTATGCAAATATCAGATGAATGATTACAATTAGGAGGCCACTTTAGTGTAGATTCAAATTTATTAGGTCTAGCCTACACATCGATAAAAAAAACAATCAATATATATTTTTTTAATTTTTTCGTAAAGAAGTTTTGTTCTCAATTGAAAATTGTTGAGCTTAATCCGTATGTTAGGTTAGGTTAAGGTGGCTGTCAGTTAGATAGCTATAAGCTGACACACTTAGTCCAAAAGAGAACCCTTGTGATACCATGCAATTCGGGATGTTAAAAACAAATAAGAGTTTTTAACGAAGCCGACAAGAAAATTGATTGTCAATATAAAAAAGGATTCTCCTAAAAGCTTTCGTCCATATAAGCAAGTGCAGGGCATGGACAAATGAGATAGAAATTTGTCTTCTCTTTTTTTATTCGTCGATACAGATAAGTCGCTTTCGGTAAGTCTCGCGGAGTGCCTATATGTCTACCGTTGACACAGTCAGTGTCAGAAAACTGTGGGTAATGTTCCTTGCTTGGCGAATTCGTCGAGTTTTTCTCTATGAGCTGGCTCCTAACATCGGTGAATGTTAAACTGTTTCGTCAACTCTATGAGAGATGATCGACAGTCGAAAACTGTTTTGGAGTAAGGGGAGATGGAATCCAAATGTTTCAGAGAACCCTGGCTATCCGTGAAAGAAATTGATGTCCTTGGAGGATATCGCATAGCCCTTATTTCAGAATAAAAACTTATGTAGTAGAGAGTAGAGACGAAAAGTAGTCCCTGTTACTCTATGGGATCCGGAAAGTATTCAGTATGTTAGCGTGGCCGTAGTAACTATTCTTTCATGAGTTGCTGAGCAAGCAGCGGTCTAGACCGCGTTTATTTTTAATGGAATTTGTTTGTTATGTGCAGATTGGAGGAGTTCACATACATTATTGTTGAGGAGTAGTTCACAATGATTCCTGAAACGGTAACAGCAACGTCATCCTAATTAAGAATCACCATGAATCCGTCCTCTTCATCAACCATATAGTTCCAAAGGAGTGTGGATAAGACACCACCTTGTGGAGTGCCTGTACTCAGAGATGTAAGGTGTTAGCATTTTTCACATAAACACAATGTCTTTTCACTATTTTCTATATGGAATTCGACTTCACTATTAATTAAATATTACTTTCCTTCACTATAAATTAATGCACTTGGCTCTCATAAATTTGTTCTCCTAAAAGACCATTGGCAATTCTGGTGGGTGGTTGTGATTTTTGAAGTGAAAATTCTTTAATATCATAGGTTGATTTGAAGCTCGATAAAACGGAAATGCGCCATGATACTTTTAACAAAGAATATTCTCCCATGCAACATAGCATCTCACTCTGGTTTACTAAGCATTTTACATAATGCCAAGCTTAAGCGAGTGAGCAGGCGCTTTAATTCGAGTAAGTTAGTATATTTATTAAGCATTTAGTAATAAAATAGAGTTTAAAAGTGAGCCGAAGACTGGTGGTGGGTGGATGGCTGAGTTTTTCATCTCATTTTCTCTTCTCTGCCAACTTCTCTGATGTTTTACTTCGACCGAGTGTGAACTATACGTATAAACAATTTTTTTTTCGAGGGCGAGAATGTCTCTGAAGTAGACGTGTTTTTTGATCCGCTCCGTACATCTTATAAAATAAATCCGCATATTGTCAGTACTACAGTAAAAAGTATATACATATATTGTTTTTCTTTTTTTCGGCATTTTTATTGCTCTTGTGTAAATTGATCTAATTTTTTTTTTCCAAAGTGATAATTTAAAGCGTGAATTGATAGTAAAATCAATTATAATTGAATTTCAACCTTCTCTCTCTTAATATTTTCTTTGTGCATCATGACTAACGTTACCACCACCAACTCTAATACAGCCTTGGGATTTATGCTACAGTTTGTATGATGTTAATGATAAGGTAAATTTCTTTCAATACCTACTACTCGAACTGTATGAAAAACACGTTCCATTGAAGACTGTTCGGATTCGCAATAAAAATTGGCCGTGGTTCACCTCTGAAGTACTAACATCAATTAAGAACCGACGAAAATTGTATTCTAAATGGAAACATAACCCTACTTCTTTAAACTGGGAGATTTTCTGTCGTGCTCGTAATCTTTCTACTTTCATTACTCGTAGAGCTAAGAAAAGATTTTGTATGTCAAAGTTAAGTACAAACCAGACTTCTCGCAAGCTTTGGAATGGTTTGCGTTCTATTGGTGTTGGTAGAAAGGAGGTTGTTGATAATTTTTCTGACCCAAATGATCTGAACAATAATTTTACATCAGATAACTTACAGATTTCTAACTTTGCACCCATCAATAATATTATGTTTAATGGAAATGAATTTGATTTTGAAGTCGTTTCTGAGTATGAATTATTTATGAGCATAAATTCTCTCAAATCTAATTCGATAGGTGAAGATGGAGTTCCCATTAAATTTATCAAAATTATTCTACCTCAAATCATTTCCACCTTTACACACATAATCAATTTTTGTATTACTTGCTCATCGTTTCCTGATTGTTGGAAGCTTGCAAAAGTAATCCCTGTACCTAAAAAACCTCACCCATCATCTTGTGCTGATTTTAGGCCTATAAGCATCCTTCCCTGCCTGTCAAAGGTTTTTGAGAAGATCCTAGCGAATCAAATATCTAGCCACGTTAGTCACCATAATTTGATTTCTCCTGTTCAGTCGGGTTTCCGCCCTCACCATAACTGTTCTTCAGCAATGGTAAAAGTACTTGATGATATAAGAATTCAGTGCGATCAAGATAAATTGACTATTTTGTGTTTGCTAGACTTCTCAAAGGCTTTTGACAGAGTCAATCACGAAATCCTGTGTAAAAAACTTAATTTGTACTTTGGTTTTAGTAGAAGATCTGTTGGTTTAATTAAAAGCTACCTACTACAGCGTAGTCAAAGAGTAAGAGTTGGTGATACATTTTCCGAATCTTTGAATTTGCTTGCAGGTGTGCCCCAGGGATCTATTTTGGGCCCTTTGTTGTTCTGCATGTTTATCAACGATCTCCCGCAAATATGCCACAATGCTGATGATGTTCAAGTGTATTTTTCTCGCCCATTTAATTTATTAGAAGACCTTATTTGTAGATTCAATGAAGATCTTCGCGGGATCTACAACTGGACCCTATGCAATGGACTTACTTTAAATCCTGCCAAATCGCAAATAATTGGAATTTCAAAGAAGAAATTTGATGTAACAACCCTTCCCCCTATCCTTATATCGCGTTTTGAACTTAAGTTTGTAGATAGTGTCATGAATTTGGGCTTCAAAATAAATCGGACCCTTTCAGCTAGTGATCATGTTAACCTCTCAGTTGGCCGTATCTATGGTTGTCTACGAAAATTAAACCTCTTCTCTCACCTAACTCCTATAGATACTAGGCTGAGACTTGTTAAATCGCTGTTACTGCCTATCATTGATTATGCTGCTGTTGTTTACTGTAAGCCAGATTCGCATTCACAGCATAAACTATCTGTTGCTTTTAATGACATGGTTAGGTATATTTATGGTTTACGAAGGTTTGACCATGTTTCTCATTATCATCATCTTGTCCTTGGATGCTCGTTTATGCAATTTCTTGATTCAAGATGTTGCATTTTTTTTGCATAAGATAATTCAAAGAAGAGCACCTTCATATCTATTTGATAAGCTCCGCTTCTCGCAGTCTATGCGAACCTTTTAATTTTTCAATTTCAATTTATTATATATAAGTAGACAGATAATAGGAATAACTCAATTCAAAAAAGCATTATTACAGAACATTAATTAGATTGTAAAATTGAAACAGCAATTGGAAAGAATATGAATTAGGTATAGGATTTATTATTAAAAAAAAAAAAAAAAAAAAAAAAAAATTAGAAGCATACTATTATTTTTTTATTTTATCTTTTTAGTTAAACATATCTTTTGGTTAATATTATTATTATTATTACATTATTGTTATTGCTTAAATTTTGTTTGCTTATTGCTTAAATTTTGTTTGCTTTACCTACCTTCTTTTTATTTACCTATGAACTTATTAGAAATAGTTTTTCCGATCTAAAATGTATTATCTTTAAGTACTATAAAAGACTTCGTCTTACTTGTACGCCATAATAAATAAATTGAAATTGAAATAAATTGAAATTTCACACAGTGAATGCGATACGATCAGGCATATTACCAAATCGCCATTGGCATTAAAAGAAGATGGTTATGTTGAAACGCACTGATTTGTTAGTTACACCAAAAATTCCTGAATGCTATATAATAGGCGGAGTAGGGTAGATAATATCTTTTTCAGTGACATACTTTTTTAAGTTGACTGGAGTGATAGTTTTATACACAGACAAAATTGTTCTGAAAAAAGCTCGTGCATAAAGCCTGTACTGACAATTTTTGTTAAACTGAGTAAAGAGGTAATAACTAGACAGTCCAGTTAACGCAACCACCTACTACCCCCTAAAAAAAGAGAATGTCATTTATTTTTTTAATAATGAACTGCCAAGTTCCAATTAAAGCTTTCCTTTCGATTAAATGAACAAAGTTATAATAGTGAAAAACTCTTTTTATAAGTTCACTATTTCAAGCTCTTCTGTAATAATTTAAATTTTTTAGGAATTAACTTATTTTAAGTAAAAATCGTTCTAAAGCTCAGCAAGTATTTGAAGCAAAAACAAACAGATACCTAAACTATTTTTCTTTAAGTTAAACATATTAAACTTCTTTCTTAATGCCATTTAGGATTACAAACAAAAATGAAGGCTGTTAAGACTTACTTTATTTTTCATGATGTTGGAACAAACTACTTAAGTGGTACAGCAAAAATTAATGAGTTTTAAAAGCCCCTTCAAGAAGCAAGAATTCAAGGAACGTTTAAAATTTCTTATTTCAACAAAATTGTAAGTCATCTTCTTCTGCTCTTGCTCATAATGCACTTTTATTTTGATATTTTTCATTTTATTTGTTTTCTTCTTAAATCCTCTTCAACCAAAACACTGTAACACACAAATTTATAATATCCAAGCTAAGCGAAATTCTTGCCTCTAATACTTATTCCAGATGACTGATTCAGAAACCCTCAATTTTGTATTCAAATGAAATTGAAATTGAAAAAAAAAGAAAAAAAAAAAATATTAAATTCTGTTAAAAGATTGAGGGAATAAAGAATGTAGATTGCAGACGACTTAAATAAATATCAAGTCAAACTCACAGATGCGAGTGCATGGCCAATCATTTGGTTGACCTCATCTTCATTGATTTCTATAATGGATTTCAAAATTTAAGTGCATTCGCTAAAGGATATTTTCATTCTTCTCTCTCCCAGCTAGACCGATTTGATTTTCATTTTCTTGTCTGTTTCTCTGTTTCTTTGCATTACCGGCGAAGACGCGTGACAAGGCGTTGCGATGGAGGATAGACATCGTAAACTTATAGATTGAATCTTCTACTCCCTTCGCTATAAAGCTTAAACGTCTTAAAATTCTCACGGAAAGATAATTTTTTTTCTTCATCCTAATCCTTATATATTATGTATTATATAGTGAAGATGTATAATTTTGGTTATAATCTTTCGACTGCCAACCGTTTATACCTTTTAAGGGTGAAATTAATTTAACACTATTGTGAACGCAGGGATTAACTTAATATCCAAATCCAAGCCATCAAAGTGGAAATAAAAGTCATAGTGTGTCTTAAGCTGGCAGTCAGCAGAGCTTGTGAAACATAATCGACCTATTAAGTCACTTCCTTATATTCGTTGAATCCTAGGATCCTTTCTACAATGTCAGATAAAGAAATTCCTTCTTACCCCTTGCCATGAGTTTATATCTACCATTTGTGGGATCTGGGATGAGGATGACATTCTCAATGGAATGGTATGTAAATTGTAAAGAGAGGAGATAGAGGAGACGTTAACATAAAATGAAAAAAAAAAAATTAAAAAAAAACCTTGAAAGCAAATTCAATCTGAACAAAAGCGGACAAAATGGCATCTGAGAGTTAAAAACACGTTTACACTCCTGATGTAGAACACTGTGCACTGCACCCTGTAATACTGAGAATACATCTCGGGGGTGTTTTATGTAGCCAAATAGAAACAAAAGGTTCTTTAAAAAAGGCTTTCGAAACGATTATGAGAAATTCAAGTGTGTGCGAGGTGGTTAAGAAACCGTCAGAAGTGGGTACATCTTAATTAGAGATAATCGTGCTTAATTGTAACTTCTTGGATTTTTGAGTGAATATTATTTTCATTAGAATACACATCATAATGACGCAAAAGAGACAATTTATTTTTGAATTTTAATTAAATTTTAAGAAGAGCTTTACTTAGAGCAAAGATTATTATTACTGTCAATGTCAAATGAGTGCGTGTGCCTGTTTTTAATCTTTGTAAAGTATAATTAATTTTTATTTTCGCACAAAAACACGCTTAAAAATAGTATGAAGTGTGCTTAGCGTACTTAAAAACCATTATTCGCAGTAGTTGTAGGTAGTTTATTGGTTTGTAAAATTTGTTAAGTCTTTTATTTAAAAACGGAGGAATTTCGTTCTCTCCTTTGTTTCTATGTCATCAGATTTAAATAAGATATTAGTTTTGTAACACTTACAGTTGACAACAGTCTGTTTAAGAAGATTACTTAAATTTATGTCTGTCAAGTTAGCACTACCATTTTCGATATTTTTAAAATGAACAATTGGATTATTTGTCGTGAATTTGTCGTAATTTTGTCGTGAAACAAAAAATTTTCGCGTCCCTATTTTAAAAATTTACAACTGGTTGTGCTAAGTTGACTGTCAACTTAGCACTACCACAGCCCTTAAAATGCTTAGGATATTCAAAAATAAAATGCACGACTGGGTCGCACGAACTTGCTCTAATGAGTGACAGTGATTTAGGAGCTTGAGATTTTGATAAAAATAAAATTTTCAAAATTCTTAAATAAATACTTAAACTAATTTGAGCTAAAAAAAAAGTACGCCATTTTATTTCTTGGATAAATTTGAATTTATGAGAATAAATTTATAAAAATCTGTGGAGCCGTTTTTGAGAAAAAAAGTTTTTTTTGAAAAACTTTTTGAAAAAAATTTTCAAAAAAAATTCAAAAACGCCATTTCATAGGTATTCAGCAAATACATTTATTTTAAATTTTGACAAGAAAATTTGATCAGCAGTTCTTGAAATATTAATTTTTTAAATTTTTTTTTTTTAAATGATTTTAAAAATACAAAAAAATATTTTTCAAAAATATTGGTATGCAAAACAAATTGAGCTACCTACAGCTATATGTGTGTGAAATTTCGAAAGAATCGGTTGAGTCGTTTTCGAGTTAGTCGAAAGCAAAAAAAAAACGGTCCTATGGAAAGTACCGTTCTTAGCCATTTTTTAAAACTTTTTTTTTCAGCCATATGATTGGTCGTACCTAAAAAGCAACACTGATTTTTTTAAATCGAAATCGTTAGAGCCGTTTTTGAGAAAAATAAGCTTTAACGTAACGGTTGTATGGCAGGTACCGTTATTTTTGGAGCTAAAAAAAAAAAATTTCAATTTCCCCTCTGTAGAATACCTAAAAAAGTCTATATACCAAGTTTGAAGCAATTCGACCCACCCGTTTGGGCTGTAGGTCTCTATACATACAGACAGGCAGACAGACAGACAGACAGACAGACAGACATACAGACGGACAGAATTTTTAGACCATCTTTTTTCGTCTTCGCTATCATCGTAATGTCATGTTTGATTGTTATCTCAAAACTTTTTTTTTCGACGAATGCATAACTTGCCTTATAGTACCTATAATCGCAAGTAAAAAGAGTATGCTGGTAATTGTCAGGAATTTGTCGTAGACAATCCCCGTTATTTTAAAAAAATTCAGATTTTTTTTCCGGGAATTTCATGCATTTTTTGGAGGTGGTAGTTGAAATTGGGTTGAAACTGAGTTGAATTTGGGTTGAAACTGGGTTGAAATTTAGTTGAAACTTGGTTGGAATTGGGTTGAAATTCCGTTGAAATTTGGTTGGAATGGGGTTGAAATTATGTTGAAATTTCGTTGAAACTGGGTTGAAACTGAGTTGAAATTGGGTTGAAACTGGGTTGAAATTGGATTGAAATTGGGTTGAAATTTTGTTGAAACTGGCTTGAAATTGGGTTGAGACTAGGTTGAAATTGAGTTGAAACTGGGTTGAAATAAGGTTGAAATTGGGTTGAAATTGGGTTGAAACTGAGTTAAAATTGGTTTGAAATTGTGTGAAATTGTGTGAAATTGAGTTGAAATTGGGTTGAAATTAGGTTGAAACTGTGTTGAAATTGGGTTGAGGTTGGGTTGAAACTCGGTTGAAACTGGGTTGAAATTGGGTTGAAATTTGGTTGAAACTTGGTTAAAATTGGGTTGAAATTCGGTTGAAATTGAGTTGAAATTGGTTTGAAACTCGGTTTAAATTGATTTGAAATTGGGTTAAAATTGGGTTGAAATTGGGTTTAAGTAGGATTGAAACTGTGTTGAAACTATATCCATCACGTAAGAACTACCTTTTTCGATTTTAACTTGCGATTATAGGTACTATAAAGCAAGTTATGCATTCGTCGAAAAAAACGTTTTGAGATAACAATCAAACATGACATTAGGATGATAGCGAAGACGAGAATAGATGGTCTAAAAATTCTGTCCATCTGTATGTCTGTCTGCCTGTATGTATACCTAAAGCCCAAACGGGTGGGTCGAATTGCTCCAAACTCGGTATATAGAGTTTTTAAAGTATTGTACAGAGGGGAAATTGAAATTTTTTTAGCTCAACAAATAACGGTACCTGCCAAAACCGTTGGGTTAAAGCTTATTTTTCTCGAAAACGACTCTAACGATTTTAATTTAAAAAAATCAGTGTAGCCTTTTAGGTACGGCTAAAAAAGGTTTTAAAAATGTCTAAGAACTGTACCTACTTTCCATAGAACCGTTTTTTTTTTGCTTTCGACTATCTCCAAAACGGCTTAACCGATACTTTCGAAATTTCACACATATAAAGGTGTGTGTAGCTCAATTTATACTGCATACCTATATTCTTTAAAAATATTTTTTTTCTGTTTTTAAAAGCATTTAAAAAAAAAATAAAAAATTGTATTTTGAAAACCGCTCACTAATTTTTTTTTCTAAAAACTATAAATAATTGTATTTGCTGAAAATACCTACGAACTGGCGTTTTTAAATTTTTGTTGTAATTTTTTTTCAAACTTTTTTTCTCAAAAACCACTCCACAGATTTTTATAAATTTATTCCCATAAATTCAAATTTATCCAAGAAATAAAATGGCGTACTTTTTTTCAGCTCATATTAAGTATTTTTTTAAGAATTTTGAAAAATGTATCTATATCAAAATCTCACCCCTAGACAACTGTCACACATTAGAGCTAGTTCGTGCGACCCAGTCGTGCATTTTATTTAAATGAACAATTGTATTAATTGTCGTGAATTTGTCGTAATTTTGTTGAAACAAAAAATTTGTCGCGTCCCTATCTTAAAAGTTTACCACCGGTAGTGCTAAGTTGACTGTCAAAAAAAAAAAATGCTTAAGATACTCAAAAAAAAAAAAAAAAGAGTATGCCAGAAATTGTCGTGAATTTGTCGTAGACAATCCCCGTTATTTTAAAAAATTTCAGATTTTTTTTCCATGAATTTCATGCAGTTTTTGGGGGTGGTAGTTGAAATTGGTTTAAAATTGAGTTGATATTGGGTTGAAATTGGGTTGAAATTGGGTTGAAACTGAGTTGAATTTGGGTTGAAACTGGGTTGAAATTTGGTTGAAATTCGGTTGAAACTTGGTTGGAATTGGGTTGAAATTCGGTTGAAATTTGGTTGGAATGGGGTTGAAATTTTGTTGAAATTTCGTTGAAACTGGGTTGAAACTGAGTTGAAATTGGGTTGAAACTGGGTTGAAATTGGATTAAAATTCGGTTGAAACTGGGTTGAAATTGGGTTGAAACTGGGTTGAAATAAGGTTGGAATTGGGTTGAAACTGAGTTAAAATTGGGTTGAAATTGTGTGAAATTGAGTTGAAATTGGGTTGAAATTAGGTTGAAACTGTGTTGAAATTGGGTTGAGGTTGGGTTGAAACTCGGTTGAAATTGGGTTGAAATTGGGTTGAAATTGGGTTGAAATTGGGTTTAAATTGGATTGAAACTGTGTTGAAACTATGTCCATCACGTAAGCACTAACACTTTTGATTTTTACTTGCGATTATAAGTACTATAAGGCAAGTTATGCATTCGTCGAAAAAAAAAGTTTTGAGATAACAATCAAACATGACATTAGGATTATAGCGAAGACGAGAAAAGATGGTCTAAAAATTCTGTCCGTCTGTATGTCTGTCTGTGTGTATTTCTGCCTGTATGTATAGACCCCTACAGCCCAAACGGGTAGGCAGAAATGCTTCAGATTTGGTATATGGAGTTTTTTAGGTATTGTACAGAGGGGAAATTGAAATTTGTTTAGCTCAAAAAATAACGGTACCTACCTGCCATGTAACCGTTACATTAAAGCTTATTTTTCTCAAAAACGGCTCTAATGATTTTAATTTAAAAAAATTAGTGTTGCTTTTTAGGTACAACCAATCATATGCCTGAAATTTTTTTTTTAAAAAAATGTCTAAGAACGGTACTTTCCATAGGACCGTTTTTTTGCTTTCGACTATCTCAAAAACGATTCAACCGATTCATTCGAAATTGCACACATATACAATTTGTAGGTAGCTTAATTTGTACATCGTTCCAATAATTTTGGAAACAATTTTTTTTTTGTATTCTTAAAAGCATTTTAAAAAAAATTTCAAAAATTGATACTTGGAAAACTGCTTATTAATTTTTTTTCTAAAAATAATAAATAAACGTATTTTCTGAATACCGTTTTTGAATTTTTTTGAACTTTTTTTTTCAAAAAGTTTTTCAAAAAAAACTTTTTTTCTCAAAAACTGCTCCACAGATTTTTATAAATTTATTCTCATAATTTCAAACTGATCCAAGAAATAAAATGGCCTACTTTTTGTTAGCTCAAATTAGTTTAAGTATTTATTTAAGAATTTTGAAAAAAAATATTTTTATCAAAATCTCAAGCCCCTAGACCACTGTCACACATTAGAGCAAGTTCGTGCGACCCAGTCGTGCATTTTATTTCTATTTCGTTTTAGCCTGGCTCTAACTGGTACCTTTCAAGTTAATGATTTTTTTCATTTTGGACTTGCTCAAAAACGGCTCTAACGATTTTCATTAAACTTAAATTTTAACAAAACTAATGCATTTAATGCTCATAACGAAAATCAGGTTAAAGCTGCTTTTTAAAATGGCAATAAGGTGGCAACTGTTTGATCGAATTTGCTCAAACTGTGATCTGCATTGCAATTTTGTCCGTAAGACCTTTTTAAAGGGTGGCTCCCATACAACGAGCCGATCAGTTTAAGTCAACTTTTTTTTTGGTTTCTACTTATTTGCTCAGAAACGGCTCTAACAATTTTGATTCAACTTTTTGACTGTTCTTAAAAAAACTGCGTTTTTAGTTTTTGGTTCAATATGCAAATAACGGACATTTGGTTGTAACCGAATCTTTGCAAATGGCCATATTTTGGGAACGGTTGCATCAAATTCACTTAAACTTTGTTTGTTAAAGCTCCTTACAGCTTCCTATTAGATGGCGTTGCATTGTATTCAGTTACTCTTTTTAAAATGGTGGCTCTTATACAACGATCCACTAGATTTTGGCCAACATGTATTTTGTTGTTTTTTTTTTTGTAATTTGCTCAAAAATTGCTACAAAAGATAATAACGGAAATCGGTGTTAACGGTTTTATTTAACTGGCCTTAAGATTATAATGGCAATATTGAAATATTGCACCCTCAGAGCAAGAACGTGCGACCCAGTCGTATAATTTATTTTGTATATGTCATTCTATTTAATGTAAAATCGTCCGAAAATTATGATAAGGGTATCCATGACACTATGTTGTATAATTATATTATTTTCGTTGCTCACGTAACAAGATACAATAATTTTAAGTAACATTACAGATTTCAGTTTTATACACATCTACGATCTACGAAAGCTATCATTTGAAACGAAAATTTTGACTTAAGTTATCTTATGTATTTTCTAGCCAACAAAACCTAGTAAAATTTTAAGATAAAAGAACTTTAGTGAGATCCAGTACCAGTAGTTGTGTATTCCATTTAACCCTCATAATAAATTTGTTATAGAATTATATGAAAACATTTTAGTTTTTCATTGACATACATAACTAAGCTGCAAAGTAATCATAATATTCAAAATATTCTGTTTGAATTTTTGAAATATTAAAATATTCCTAAATATTACTTGAAACAAACATAACACAAACTATTGAGCTTAGGGCTTATAACTGAACAAATCAAATTTAAAATAATAATCAAAAGCAAACTTAATTTACCTTACCTAATATGTATCAACAGGACGTAGATAGAAAAGTCTAGTCATCATACCTCATTCATGCATTCATTCTTTGAATTGACCATTCAGGTGAATTTTCTGGTAAATGCATTTAATCCTGGCAAAGGTATGTTCTGTGCGTGTATGGCTTTGACGAATTGACGTCCTTGGAAGGCAAAGTTAGCATCTTGTCCCAATACCAAATGGCAACATGTGTTTTGTGTCCTAGTGCAAGCCTTAAACATAATCCTTGAAAGATATTGCTCAACGTTTGAATTGCATATGCTTCTTACTAAAATTTTGTAATTTTTGTGTATGCAAGTGCGTTGGTTTACAAAAAAAATGGCTCCTTGGACACAAAGTAGAATTTGAGCGCATGCTTTCAAAAATAAATTGATTGAAATAGATGAAGTTATTGAAACATTTTTGTATTAAATGATATTTCGATGCCATCATACTTCTATTCCATCAAAAAATTTGCGTTTCTCATATTTGAATTGAGCCATATGTGAATAAGCTTAGGTATAAATGTTTGAATTATAATCATGTGTGGGTGTGGACCTATGTATATAAAACAACATTGACATTTACGAAATATTTGGCAGCATATTGCTATTTGTAGTTTATTTCAACTTTAGCCTTTCATCAACTGCAAGCGTATGGGATGGTTCTGATTTTGCAAGCTTTTTTTAACTACGTTTGGTGTTCCTCAGGCATGACTATTATGTCCAATACTCTTTGCTCAGTATTGTATGTGGATTGTGGATATCCTACATGGAAAGGAATGCTTTATGCAAATACTGTACCTAATAAAAGTCTTACTCTTCGCTGAAGGTTTGGTGTTGTTGGCCACTTATTATCTCACTCAACAGCTGCAAATCAGCAAATTGAGCACATTTTGTAAAATTCAGGACTTGGAGGTCCGTACCAGCAAAACTAAAATAATTACCTACTTTTGAACAATGGGAAAGAAGAAGAAAATTTGTAGTTAAATAACAATCATATTGAGGTTGTTCAAGAATTCGAGTATACTATGGCGGTTTGTTAACTCGTAACCCGGATTAACAAAATAAAATTGTGCCCAAATACTGCGATTTTAAAAATATCTATATGTTATGGTGTCCAAGTTCTTGTACATACTTGTTCTTTAAAGCATTTTTAGCAATGTAGAGGTATTTCTTCAAGTTTTTTCTTAGACTGCCAAATTAGACCATTTAGGTTGAGTCGTGAATAACCCCAATTTACTTTCGAAACCTAAAAATCAATTCAGATTACATTGTAAAAGTAACGAAAAGAAGTGAAGCTCACTTCACAGGTAGGACTTCTTCAAACGAATTTCTCTCCATTCAAAGATTAGAAATGAAACGGCTGAACGGATTTGCTTCAAACTTGTTAAGCAGTATAAATATGACGTCCTACAGAGGGGTTTTTGCATTATAGCTCTTAAACTAACCGTACCTGTCATACGATCTTTAATGACAAATTAATTGTTCTCAAAAACGGCTCTCATGATTTTGATAAAACTTTCTGAATGCCGTTTTTTGTGTGAACTTTATGTTTTGGTTGGAATTTATTTTTCAGGAAAAGTCTTAAAACGGTACCTCCCATGCGACTGATTTTTTCAAATCAGATTTTCTCGTAAACCACTTGACAGATTTCGGTACAATTTTTAATGTGAAAGTCCTTTTATAAACGAAATAATATTAATTCTTAAGTTTTAAAAAAAAAAGTTAATTTTTTTTAAATATTTTTTTCAATATTTTGAAAAAAATTTTGAAATTTATGTTTTCTGACAAGAACGGGAGACGTACGAATGGTCGACAAAAAAAATGTCGACTGGATAAATACAAATTTCATCGACTATCAAAATGTCGACTGAAAATTGATCGACAGAAAAAAAGTTGACAGTTTAAAATCCAGACAATGAAAATGTCGATTGAAAAAGTGTCTGTAAAAAATATCTTTAAAACGAAAATGATCAAATAGAGAAAATATTACGCGATTTAATCGCACTATTCTCTACTTGAACATATAATGTTGTTTAGAAACTTTTAATCGTTATCACTTTTTGTTTAAGTATCTCAATTAGAGAATTTCGTGAGATTTTTTCTGGAAACTACATGTACAGATGTACCCGGACACTTGGGATTTCGTAGGGATTCTGGGAAACAAAATTGTTTCCTTGGAGATTTATATATGCAAATTTTATTTGGGGGGTAATAGCCAAATAGATAGTCAAATTTGACATAGTATACAGGTATACTTATTTTATCCTAATAATCAAAATGTGAGCTGTTTTTTGTACTGTCCTTCTTTTTGGTATAAATTTATTTAATTAAATTACATATTAGGTACTACGTATTTCATTGTTTTTTATTTTCTACTTTCAATGTTTTATAATTTAAAATAAAATGTAAATTCAGGTAGACGGCAGAATTGCCATGTCTATATTATTATGAAAATAATGTTATTGCAGTTATTTAAACAAAAATAAGGAATATATCTATCAATCCATCTATCAATTGGTATAACCATGTCATTTCCAATTTTCAATCAATACAGAATCTTAAAGTAAATTACATTTCTCTTTGTTTTTGAAGCCCTTAGCAATTTATTCCCAGAAATCTTAATGAAAAACATTTATTCAAATGAAAACAATGTCTGCATACCTTATTGAAAATAGTTAACTACAGGAATCAATTAATAAAGTACCTACCAATATTTGTGAAGTAGTGCAACATAAATGGAATTTTGAAAAAAATTTCAGCACTGTATACTTTGAAACAACTTTCTAAAAGTTTGAAAGATTATTCAAATATATTTGTTTCATGGTTCAAAGACTAAAATTTTGAAATTCCTTTCAATTATTTTTTGCTGTTGTAGGTTTTCTTATTTTCAAGAAAAATGGAAAGTTATAACTTTTTCACTTGCATCACAAATTATAAAATGAACGAGCTGAGATTGAAAAAAGTTGAATCAACGAAAAAAATAATCATAACCGAACATACAATTTGGTGGCAACATTATCTACAGAATTGTTAAGTATACCATAGGTATTTAAAAAGGATAACATAAATGTACCTAGCCAAGAGTCGAAAACTCTTTTTTTGTTTATATAGAACTAAGCTTTCCGTAGCTCGCTGAGTATTCGCTCATGTAGTTACGTCTAGCGCAATGAAAATGGCATTTCTAAAAAAAAAACCAAAATTGGTTGGAAATAAAATGAAACTTTTTAACACTTGATCTTCATTAGAGCCAAGGCCACTGAATCAAAAAAAAAATGGAAAAAGTAGCCACAAAAATAACCATTTGTCATGAAAAAATTCAAATTTATAACTTACATGACCTGTCTTTGGTTTCAAAACTAGCAATTCCAACTATTCAAACAATTTATAAACCCCATTTTCCTAAATAAAATTGCATTTTTATTACATTTACACTCTATTGAGTAGGTTCTCATCACCCAGCTATAGCTACTCATTGAATGATGCTCGAACGATGGCATCCTGTGATCAATCTATCCACACAAAAAAATCTACCAACAACAACTAGGTACCTCTTCCTCAGTTATCTTTTACGAGATAAAATCGATAAAAATAAAATAAAACCGTTAAACGAAAAAAAAGTCACACATCAGGGTGAAATTGGAAAATTTGTGCAACGTTTGCGATAACAAGGAATCTTTTCTATTCAACCTTACAACACCCACAAATTTCCAAACACCCTCTTAGCTGGTATACCTACCCTTCCATAGAAATGGGACGTTTTTATGTCGTTTCGCAAAAAAAAAAGGAAATATATATGAGTGTGTGTATTTGTCTTCGTTAAAGCACACCCCGAGGTGTAATAAAATTCCTTAAAGATTAGGACCAAGCAAAAAAAAAAAGGATACACAAAAATAAAACGTGAACGTTGAGGATTATATACATATATCTATGTAACTACGATTATTATTATTATCAATATTGATGTCTGCTCCTTTGTGTTACATAACTTTTGAATCAGATTTTACATTTACTTTTACATAATTATATAAGTTTTGATTGAGCAAGAAAAAAATCTTCTTTAAATGTCATAAGCACTTTTCAAGTTGACATTTCAAAGGATTTGAGATTTATAAACGATGTATGTAGTTAGGTTGGGCACAGAATCATCGTTGAATACATCTCGAAAACGGAGGAGCAAAGAGACCATTTTGACCATGTCGTCCATATTATACATGTTTCCTATTCTTGAAGTGGTGAAGAGTGAAATACATTTCATGCAATATGAACGAAACCAAGTATCTCCAAAACAAATATGTTTAAGTAGTGAATCATGCTATAAAAACGTGCGATTTAATCGGATGATTCACTACTTGAATATATTTGTCGAGAAATTGGCCTGGAGATTTTCGCAATAGGGATCTTATCTGGAGATTTCGCTGCTAGAGATTTTACATTGCGGATTATGGGCTTAGGGATTTTACTTTGGAGATAATGTCTTGTGGTAACAGTTACCCACCCGTCCTGTAGCATCCTTAAATCCATGGATGGGATTTTACTTGGTCAACCATGGTGTTGTCCTTGAGGCTATAACTCGAGCGCTCTTTCCGTATTCCAAACCATTGTAGCAATTTATGGCGATAAAGGATATTTTATCCTAGCTAAAAGAAAACAAGGAACAATTGAACTAAGCTCAACATTTTTGCCTTAGCAAGATGCTATTGAGGGGACAAATCTATGGAGAACAGGTGGTACCATCCACTAAAGCGGATTTGACCAAAATTGAATCCTAAACCCTCTAAGACTTTGATCTCTTCAGGCAAGCAGAACTATTTTTATAGATGGCTCCAAAATATAAGGCTTGCAAATTACACCAATACTCGCATATAAAACGAAGTGACGCTATATTAATAATAGAAAGTCAGGCCTCTAATAATGTTTTAAATTCGGTCTCTTCTTCCTCCAGATTGGTCAAACAATGCCAGGATGAGCTGGATAGTCTTGGCACCAGCCTGCAGGTCACTCTACAAGTAAATGGGTGAGCCGATGAGCTGGCCAGCCAAGGACCAACCCTTCAACATCCCGCTACAAGCTGTGAAGGGCATGCAGGTCTCTCACCTTATATCCGTATGTTATTATAGGTGTACAAGCACATGCAAGGTACCTATTTCTTATAAAGATTATTGCCGGTTTTGTAGAGATGAGACATGAGACAGAGAAAGAGACTGTAAGTTCATTTACTGTGTCACTGCCCCGGTTTGACTGGTATAAGGGTGCGATAGTTTGTTAAAGATATTTGTGAAGAAATTAGGGATCTACCTAAAAAAAGATCAAAGATCTGATCACCTTTCTCGCTTATCCCGACCAAAAACCTGTTCAAGAACTTTCGACATAAGAAATCAAAGGATTAACAGGGGACCCGACTGAGAACCATACATCTCGCCTAGTTGGTGGGTTATGATTCCTGGAAAGTTCCAAAGCTGAACCTAGTAGCTGAGCCAACCCCTTGATGGACCGAGTGTACCTTTGCCAACCAGTGACTTGCTTACATCTGTCATTAAATCTGGGGTATTGTTACATTGAATCGTCTAAGGATTGGGTGGCAGATTGTGATAGTTTTTCAGGTTTATGATTCTCAAAAGTTTACCAAACCGACCCGTGAACCGAACGTTATCTCTAGTGCATCTAATGTGCCGTAACAAACAGGTAACCTGCTTGGGTGGCATAAAGTCTGGAATCTGATCACATTCATTGTCTAGGCAGGAGATCGTGTGGCAGTTGAAAAACAATTTGCAGGGGAGTGTGTTGGTTCATTCCCAACTTATTCTCCCCGTCACGTGTGTCGGCCTGAAAATCAAGTACCTGTCTGAACCATACAACTTACCTTGGTGGCGAGTTATCATTCCTATGGATGGATACAAAACCAACGCCTTAATTGAACGAACTCTCTCATGTATCAAATGTAGGTACCCTAATCAACCTAAGTGGTACAAAAACTGAAGTCTGGCAACATTATTAGATCGCCTGGCAGATAAATCGCTTTAACCCGACCAACCACCGACCAAAATCACCCTCTTGCAACCCTTGTATATCCCTGTAAGGTCATGGCAAATGGCAAATCCCAGCGCTAATTGGGTTTTCTTTATGAGTCTCCACATCACGAAAACCGCCATTTCTTATATTTATCAAGTTCTGTCAAAAATAATTGTTTTGTTGTTTTAAAATAGAGTCATAGTCGAAAATGTGTTACTTTTAAAATCGATTAAAAAGAATTTATTTTGTCATCTGTTTTTAACAGTCATGTTATTTTACGTTCCCCTATAGATTAGTTCTAATCAAATTTAAAAAAAAAAAAAGCTTCATTATGTCGAAAGTGTAATATTTAAATGCTTTTTTTTTAAGTTGTAATCACTTTGATATCTTGCAGCAATCGTTTATCTCTCCGAAACATTAACACTGCCATGAAATGCACATCGCACAAAATTACCCACCAAGAGCAAAGGGAATTAATTTGTGCAACTGATTGCCTTGCAATCGGTTCGGTTGGTGGTGGTCTCAATAAACTCTATAAATCTCTCCATGTGGACCAACTCTCCCCCTATATGCCCTGGATCCTGAATTGCAATTGTTTACCCTGCATTTACAGTTTTGGGTTGTTTATTTGTAAGTCCAGGGAGAGGTAAATAGAGTTTTCGCAGTACCTACATTTACACAGCAAATCCATTCGGAGTTCTAAGCCCCTAATTCACTGAAAATGGTTGAATCTAATCTGTGACTAGTGTAAGTGTGTTATGTATGTAGCTGTAGCAAAGGGCAGGCAAAGTGTTTTACGGTAGCATACAGATCCAGAGAAACAGTGATTACTTTGTAGCTGTATAGCTAATTGAAATAAGCCAGTAGGAATTTAGTATAGAAGCGGATGTCCAGAATATAAACTAAATTAGGCTTGTTACTCCTTGGTATACTTGGTACTTATAATTTTACCGAAGAGCTGATATTTTGGAAGAGGTAGGTATGTAAGTACTACTCGTACATATGTATGGGTTTGTTTGGTTTTGTATTTAGGGGATCCTTATTTGAATTATGCGGGCGTTTGCTTCTGAAATATGAGATGTTCAAAAATTCTGATTGGAAGAAGGATAATCAGTTAGTTAATCCTGGCTGTAGGCTGTTTGACCAAACAGATTATACATGAATCATAGCTAGCCATAACTAAACGGAAAGTTAAAAGTCTATCTCTATATTTGTGGGCACATCTCTACTCTATTCATATCCTGTAAGATTTTGAGAGTGCATGTTTAACAAAATTTCAATTAAACTTTTGAAACATACATCCCATATGTCCTGAATCCTGATGACCCAGTCATATAAATAAATCTAGAAGGATTAAAATGACCAGTGAGTCAAATCCACAAACAACTTAATATCGAAAAACTACAAACATAGTTTGTGTTTATAAACTTTTTATTAATGAAAAAAATAAAATATTAAAACAGTTCCAGGTTGTAATTTATGCAAATATGCCCGTAATAAGTCATGCAGAGAAAATTTCATTAATTTTTCGAGCAAGAGAAGAACTGCTACCCTTAATTTTCATCCCATATAGAAACGATTTACCTCTAAACTGCTCTTTGTGTAATACTCGCGAAAGAGAAAATGTGGTCCACTCCATCGCAAAATGTCCCATTTTGGTGGAAATACGTCGACAAATATGGCACAGAAATTTTCTTGACCAAACAGAAGTGTTTGAAATATTAAATGGCAACGACTTGGAAAAATTGTTCAAATTCATTAAAATTTCATTAATATATAGAAGTAGAATATTGAGAGAAGACTTTTAATTGTATAAATTCAAATAGTTCTTCACTTTTCTTTTAATTGTTTTTAATATCATTTGTTATTATCTGGCTGACGGCCTGCCTGGCCATGCCTCAAAAAGTGGTAAAAACTATGCTAACTTTGTTACATGTAACTTTATTTTGTTGAATAAAATTTTATCTTATCTAAAAAAAAGTCAGCAGCGAACAGTATTATGACCATTAAAAGTCCTTAAAATTGAGATGGGAAAACCGAAACAAGATCAAACAAGCTAGAAAAACCTACAATGCCCCCATTCATAGAATTAAAATCTAACATGAATAAAAACAAAGGCAAGAATACTGCAATGTCACAAAAGTAGTAAAACAACTTTACAAACATCACCCTACCTGTTGGGTTCCGACACTCGTTTCCAATGAGACGCCAATGGTCGGCTCTTTAGCTATCGTTGACTTATGTGCAGCACAGTTTGTTGGTAACTTTACGTTTCCAAAGCTGCAAAAAATCTCGATCTACAGTAATCCTTTGGCCCAGATAGTATATTTTCTATACGTCTGAAAAGGTGTGCATCCACACGGCTAATCCACAGCGTAAGCTCTTCCATCTGTCCTATTGTACAGGTCCCTTTCCTAGTGGATGAAAAACAGCATTTGTCTAGCTATATCCCCGTCAAAATACCTAAAAGTTGCATTCACGTCCTTTCTTTCCAAGGTCATTAAATTTCCGATAAACAATCAGATATAGAAATATCTTGACAATCGCACATTTCTTAATCACCAACAGAAGGTTTCCGTTGCATTTCATAGAGTTTTGCATCAGACTCTCTTATCGAAAATTATTTCATATACCTAATATCGACGAACCCCTTCTTCAAATTACCTTTCATACCGTTCCATTTACGTTGCTTTCGACGTTCTTCAATCTGATATTCACGAAATAAATGGTGTGCCCCAAGGCTTTGTTCTGTCTCCGACTCTTTTTCGCATCTTTATCATCTTTATCAATAATATCTTGTCCAAGACTTCTATTCCACTGAATTGTTTTGCTGACTCAGCTTTTTATATTCGTTTTCAGATACTATATTTCAAAAATGGAACTGCAAAGGTGGGCTCAGGTAAGCTTATAGGATGGCTATCTTTATAGCATTCAATCGGGAATCACCAGCCATGTCGATTTAAAAGCTTCAAAAACTCAATGCTGTCTTTTATCGTTTAAAGCATAATCTACCCCCTATGCCAACATCCTTGAGTGCCAATTGCACTGCGTAAACCGAACAGCGAAAAAAAAAAAATGAAAAATGAAGCTGCCGCCTGGGGAAAATTCCACAAAAAACCTGCAACTCCTCGGGGATGTAGGTATTGTCACTTGGTGAACCAAGTGTAAGGCAATTTAGCTTGCTTACACTGTCATTTACGGTATTGTATATGGACATGAACTCTGAGTATCTATGAGTGAGTTGAATCTTGAATTCCCCAAGTTGAAGTCTGCGAAAGGCCAAGTTACTGTGCACGGCTAGGAATGGGCTATTTTGTCGGTGACACGCCTCAATATCTGAGGACAAAATATCCGGGTCAAAATATCCGCGACAAAATATCCGCCGACAAAATATCCGCGGGCAAAATATCCTCGTCAAAATATCCGCATACACACAACCTCGCACCTACCCCAAAGTCCTATAGTGTGCCCAAGTAGGGGGGTTGCATGCCCCCCCCCCTCCCATTACATAGGTCATTGTTTATACACCGTAATACTGGGCGCTAGCACTGTATTTATGCATCTATATATATTTTTGTCTGCGGATATTATGTCGCGGATATTTTGTCCGAGGATATTTTGTCCACGAATATTGAGGCGTGCAGCCATTTCTGGTTCTGCTGTACACTTTCACGGACCTCGGCAATGTTTTCGGCCGATCCTGCGTTCCTTTGACGTACGAATGTTGGCTGATTGATAACATGACCGGTCGTCTCAAATTTGGCCACACAAAGTTGAAAAGTGAACTGCCTCCACGATTACTGTAAAATGGATACAACGCTCGCAACGTAAATTCATTTGAGCGTACTGTTTTATACGTCCCTACAGTTATTTTGACTTATTTCATTCCTATAGGCAAAGCTTAAAATTTTCATACGTAAATTATATATATACCTGTATAGTATTTAAATTTTTATACAGGGTCATTTATTTCGTGTTCTCAAGTTGGTAGCGCTGCCATTTGACACCTGTTGTACTCAGCTGTCATCTCAAGTGTCATAATGTAAGTTGAATGTTTAACATAATATTGCTTAACAATAGAACAAAGCGTTAAAACTTTTGAAACTTACTACAAAAAGTGGTCAATTTTCTTCTGCCGACAGTTAAAGATCATGACTTGAATGATATGTATTTACAAGACGGAGAAAGAAGCTACACAACACGACCAATTATGGCTTTACTGCATGTTTGCGTAGTTTCACGTATATCGGCTCCGTAAATTGGCCACCAAGATCATGCGATTTGACAGTGTTAGTTTTTTTTTTCTATGAGGCTACGCCAAAACCCTGTTCACGAATAATCCACGAATTCTAGAATCTAGAAGCATTATTAACTAAAGTTACTCAAGTTATGGTCGAGATACCGCTCGAGGAGGCCATTTGAATGTAATTGATTTTCTCACTTAATGTCAAAGCCTAGACTTTAAAATTAAATAAAATGTTCATCAAAAATGTGTCGCTGTGTGCGTTTTATTTAGCTCTTCTTTCGAAACCGAAAAATGAATGACTCTATATTAGTCCAGTCGACAGGTACTTTTAGGTGGAAAAAGGTCAAAAGTTAATGAAACTTTAATTTTTTGTTCAAGGATAGTAAACTATAACATTTTGCTAAGTTTTTGACCTCGAGGGCCCTGTACTAAAAGAGGGAGGGGGGAAATTTCCTACAATTTCGTGGTACAACTATTTTTGTATGTCAATTTGTTACCGAGATATGGTGCCTCAAAAAACAGGTAATTTTTTCAAAATTCGCCAAAAAATAAAGAATTCGGCCTTATTTTTTCAAAAAAACCCTAATAATCATGAATTTTGTTTCGTAATTATGGTTCCTCGTTAAAATCATCAACTTTCTACACCCTTCAACCCATCCCCGCTTGCCCAGCAGGTGTCAGGCCGTACACATTATTATTGTTATCAAGACGCACTTTTAATTTATTATTTTGTTCTTAGTACAGTGGGCGGGTAGAAAGAGGTCGGAAGTTAATTAAACTTTAGGATAATGCTTAGGATTAGTAAGTTAACATTTGAGGAAGTTTTGGACAACGACGGCCTTGTGGAAAAAGAGGAGGGAAGGGAAATGCAAAATGTTCGACTTTTAACTTTTTTTCTTTACTTCCTACAGGAAAAACGCATTGTGGTTTTTGTAGAACTTTAAATTTCCTACAATTTGGATGGTAAAAAATTGTTTTTTTTTTTCAATTTTTTATGCCAAAAAATGGAAAAAGAAGAGGGGGGTGGGAATTGAAATTGCTCCGGTTTTTCCTCAATAACTTGTTTTCCTTACGTCCTATGGGAAAAATTTAATTCAACTTTTGTAGAACGTTAAATTTCCTACAATTTCAATAGTTCAAATATTGTTTTATGTCAATTCGTAATGCAAAACATGGTTCGAAAAACAGCAATGTCAAGAAATGCAGAATTCCACTATATTTCTTCGCATCATTAAATGAAAAATGACTTGTATTTTGAAGCGCCATATTTCGGTAACAAATTGACATACAAAGATGTTTGTATCGGCGCAGGGAAACTGGTCCCGAAGTCAAAACTCCCGAATTTGACTTTCGGGACTAATGACCCATTATGGTGAGTCATAAGTCCCTAATCTTAATTTGGGAATTTTGACCCACCATGATGGGTTATAAGTCCCGAAAACTAAATTCGGGACTTCTGACCCACCTGGTAATTTTTTTCAGAAAAAAAATTATTGGACAGTTTTTAGTTTCATATGGTTTTTGCTGTCATACTCATAACAGTAAAAATAGAGTGCTAGGCAATAGAAAGAAACTCAATCCTTCGCTAGCTTTCAAGGCAAGGTTCAACGCTAACAGAAATGTCTGCTTGGCCAAATGTCACGGCATCAGAAAGTCGTCGCACTAGATTTAACATTTTTAGGAACGCAACAACAAAATCTTAAGCTATACATTTTTTATTTATCAAACCAAAATATTTCAAATCAAATAATTTTATATGATGAGCTTGAACAAAAAAGGAAATGCAGCATGCTTTCTAGCGAGCGCAAAAAATTTTGCCCAACATAGAATCAGTTCGAGGTGTGAAAAAACAAAAATTCGCGCGAATTTTTTTTTTTTCACACCTCGAACTGATTCTATGTTGGGCAAAATTTTTTTGCGCTCGCTAGAAAGCATGCTGCATTTCCTTTTTTGTTCAAGCTCATCATATAAAATTATTTGATTTGAAATATTTTGGTTTGATAAATAAAAAATGTATAGCTTAAGATTTTGTTGTTGCGTTCCTAAAAATGTTAAATCTAGTGCGATGACTTTCTGATGCCGTGAAATTTGACAATGCGGACATATGTATGTACATAAATCTCAAAACCATTTATGTTTAATTGTTCTGTTTTTTTCTTTATATGTAGTAAACATTTTTTGTAGGTACTTACATAAATAAAAACAAATAGATTTATTATGTTGTCAAAGAACTTAATTTACAATATGGTTTCATTCGGGACTTTTGTCCCATTAGAAACGAAATAAAAACGGGACTTGTGACCCAGCTCAGTGAGTTATAACTCCCGAATTCATATTCGGGGATTATGACCTACCTAAGTGGGTTATAAGTCCCGAAAGTCAAATTCGGGACTTTTGACTTCGGGACCAGTTTCCCTGCGCCGTTTGTATCAACAAAATTGTAGGAATGCTCTACAAAAAAGTAGAATATGATTTTGCCATAGGACGTAAGAAAAAAAGTTATTGAGGGAAAACCGGAGCAATGTCGAAGTCGAACACCCCCCCCTCCCTCTTTTAACACAGGGCCCTCGAGGTCAAAAACTTAGCAAAATGTTTGTTAATTATCCCTGAACAAAATCCCCAAGTTTCAATGACTTTTGACCTTTTTCATCCTAAACCCACTTTTTCCGACCTGTCGACTGGACTACTCGTATATAACAAGCTTTTGTCAACTTTGTTGATCCAATTTAGGTATTATGTTCAGCAGGCAGGCATGAGTTTTTATGAATTTCTCTTAATCGAAATAAATGGATCCCTTCCTTGCTTCCGGAGATTGGTAGGTGGGTACTTCTAATACTTGTTTTAGTTTTTGCAGTGGACCTTTCCACTTATTAGTCGAAGTATTTATCCAAAATATTTCCAATTTCTAGTGGTTCGAACTTTCCAATATTTCCCAGAAATTCTTCAAAAACTTAATTCTAATTACATAGCATACATCCAATTAAAAGCCTTTTAACCTGAGGTTATTCCGTCTTCCAGCTTTTGCAATTTAAACTAAGAGATTTTCGAATACCTAAAAGAACTTATTTCCAACACGATAACATACTTGAAAACAATATTTTAAGTAAAACATAAGGAAAATTTTGCTCAATATTGCTGCTGGAGCCATAATGCTTACCACAATAATTTTTCTTTTGTCTAGACGTTTAGAGTATGTGTGCCTAGCCTACATAATGTGTATGTTTAGGTTTTTTGTTATTCATGGCAATAGAATAATGTGCTGCATCTAATCGAGGGACCTTAAAGTGTAAAACAAATCCCCAATTAATACAAAGCTTATGAAGTTTATCAACCCCTGGAGACAGCTGCGTTCTTGTCGATAAATAACTCAACAAAAGGACTAAAAAACTCCTTAGTCCTTCCCACAATTTGGCTGCCTTTTGTTTGCTATTTTATTTGATTGCCAAATATTAAAGTATGTTTACTATGCATTGATTGATGTTGAGGGATGTACATTGTACACTGTTTTGTAGTGTACACTGACTGTGGGCGTTAGAGTTTTGTCATGAAGCAAAACATCTTCTGCCCCTCTGTGAGTATCCTTACTAACATTTATCTATATGTATATGTGTAAATGTTTAGAAGAGTATAGTGAACAAGTTTTGGTATTTTAATATTATCAAGCTGACAAGGATGTTATTCTCCCCAAAGGATGTGTTTAATATATCGGAATCTCAAAGGGGTCCTCCTGCTTGCCATGATGGGTGTAGTACGAGTATATAGTACAAACATATTACACATACAAAGTTTATGAGGAAACTTCGTAATTTGATGTCAGCCCTCAAACTGCCAATCCTCGCTCATTGAAAAGGATCTCTGACCCAATACAATGTCTGGAGGGCTTTTGACTTGTTTTCGTGTATCTATGTATGTATGTATGTATGTGTAGTTGAGAAGAAGAATTCCATCTTGAAAATGTTATCTGAAAATTTTGTGTGTCAAAAGTGTTTTGTAAATAAACCTCAAAGTTGATTACTTTTGAAGTGATGAATGTTCATGAAATTGGCTTTGACTTTTGTAGCAGGTGAGAGTTTTGGCAGCTTTGGGCGATCAAATAATTTTTGTTTTGTTTCTTGTTTGCTGCTTAAATGGAGACAATTAGATGTAATTAACAACCTCTTATAACAAAAGTTGAAGTGAACTGCGTTTTGGATGCCTTGAAGGTATGTTTCAGAATTTCGAGGAATGGAAGTCACTTTTTTCGAAAAACAACTCCTTAAAAGGAGCTGGTGACAATCGAAATTTTAAGAATCTTATGTCACAATCACTTCTTTGCATTCGAAGATAATTTTTTTAAATGTATTCTATTTCAGAATAGTTTTGAAACCGCCCGCGGTGTCGATATAGAAAAACTGATTTCGTTTCTTTACGTGTAGTGTAGTACATAATTATTTTCTCTTCAAACATTCCCTGTCATAAAAAGAATAGTACAGTCGAAATTTGATTTTGCAGGATTGCCATAAGGATGAGTCTATTTCTCACCAGTGGAAGTTGATGGAATTAATTACGACACTCAACTTAAATTTTCAAAGAAAATCAACCACAAAATATCTGGAAAGTCGTGTAAATTTGTTGGATCTTCTGCTAAAATAATGGATCTGAGAGTATATCTTGGATGTTAAAGTTAAAACTTGAACACAGAAAATGCGCGGCTGGGTCAAACGTGCTTGTTATTTTCGGTGCTGTTATGATCTCAAGTGGACCACAACTCTCCAATTTGTCTGTTTCGTCATGGTGACCCGCCGCTGTTCATCTCTCTCCCTCGAAATCGTTCTGAAACGTTGTATGATATTGCCCTTTTGATGGAATTCTTAAGTTCTTTTCTTTGAACGTTCCAATACTTGCTGAGCCGGTCGTGCTCTATTTTTTGCAAGATGGTATTTTTGACTTGGGAGCTTCCTCTGATTTTCGTACTTCTTATGTGATCAAGTTAACTTACTGATACGTTTTGAAGTTTGAGGGGCTTTTTTGGATTACAGAAGATAGCGGATTTTTTCCCGCCACTTATAATGTGTGTAAATTAGAAGACGTACAACATAAATATTAAGTCTTTTTTGAACTTAAATCGTACCCATTTTAACACAAAACCTCCACCAATACGTCAAGAATAATTGTCAGAGTAATAAATCGTCAGCAATGAATAACTGATTCACTTTGGGGTCCGTCACTCTACCTCCGAGCAGGTAGTCAAGGACTGCAATTAAGAGCAGAGGACTCGATGTGCATCCCTGCTGTACACCCACTGTGATTTAAAATTCATTCTTTGGTGGCTCTAGTTGCGCATCTTATCCGCACATAGCTTTTTAAAACTTTTCCTAATTAAGGCACCGGCTAAGGTTCGCTTTGTTCTTCATATCACGTCAATTTAGTCAGCGAATTTAATTAGTTGTGCTGGTTTGTTAAAGATGTTGCCCGATAAACTGGCATGGGTGTTCCGTATTACATTTTCAAGCACGATGTTGAAACATCTGCATGAAAGTGCGTCACTTTGTCTAACTTTCTAGTATGGTTTCGTAGGTTTCAGTAGAGTTTCTATCACTTTTGATGGAACAGCGAGCATTCTCCAACGACATCCTGATGAGGGGTACTAGTTTAGCAGGAAAAGTTTTTCATGGCACGATCTATTACTGTCGTAAGATACTTTGAAATTGATAAAACGATGCTCCAGCACTATCTCCATTATGTTTGAACAAGTCAGGTTTATTTTTTTTGGCTCCAACTGATTTTATTGTTTTAAGTCTGGCTGCTGCTATTTTGAACTCATTTCGGTCAAGTGGAGAAAGCTCTTGTGTTGGCCGTTATTTAACCAACTGGTGATATTAGAGTCCACATTATTGACCATCAGCCGCTTCAAACTCGGTACACAGTAGTATTATGACTTCCTAAAAGGGATTTTTTGAATAAGCATTGCAGCTCTAAAACTAACCTTATCTGCCATATGATTTTTTATGAAAAAAATATTTTTTTTTATTTTTTTTTTTTTTTTAAATCAGATTTTCTCGTAAGCCACTTGGTGGATTTAAATTAAATTTTGTGTGTGGAACCCCTTTTATAAACGGAATAATATAAATACTTAAATTAAAAAAAAATTGTTTTGAATTTTAAAAAAAGTTCAACCTTTTTTTAATCTTTGTTTTTTTTCAAAATCGGTTTGTTAATTTTTTTTAAATTTTTGTTTTCTGATAAGAACTATAAACTAGAAGATGTTGACATACTCAATGAAATTGGAATATGTTTTCGAAAGGTTTAAATTTTATTGCTAATCAAAACGCTGAATCCCAAACGAACCTTTTTTTGGCCTGTGGCGGACATATTGTTTTGGTGACATCTGTCAAAACTTTTGTTACCATCACCATGGGAAGTTACAAGATTGAACAGCATGTGCAAATGATAAAACTTTACTATCGTCTACTTTTCAACGCTTGCGAGCCAAATTTGAGACCACCTGTTCGTTAAAAAAATCAGCCAACATTCGTACATCAAAGGAACGCAAGATCGATCGGTCCGTGAATGGCAGCAACCTAGCCGTGAACAAAAACTCGGCCTTTAGCAGATTTCAACTTGGCGAACATTGATTCGGGCCTTAGTCCTACGCCCGTACCAGACACATCTGGCCGAGGAGCTCAAAATTAACTGCCATTATTCGCTAACTTGGCTTTGAATTGTGCGAAAGATAACCCCAATTTTAGCTGAAATGTCATTTTTAGCGACTTGCGGCATTTTACGATGAATGGGTGTGTTAACAAGCAAAATTGAGGTATATGCGACGACACCAACGCAATAAAAATTCACCACAAAAAGTTACCTTTCAATTTGGATTTTGGACGGTGACATAACACACAGGTCTTCGACAAATTGAATCCGGATCTATGCAGAAGAGTCATTGGAAATTGGATCTCTATGATCCATTCCACCACAAGTAGCCGCGGGGGGGGGGGAGGGCATAAGAACGATCAATGTCTTACATGGGCTTTTTAAATAGAAAAAGAATTTTGCTTAAATCTCACACACGTTTCGTTTTATTTCATCATCTACCCGCCCTTATTGAAAACCCTTTTATGAGTTCTAGTTGCGGAAATACGAAATGATATAAAGATGCTGTTTCATGAAAAACGGTTAAATGGAAAATCTGCATTCTAAATTATTTTTTTTTTTCTACAACGCTTTGAAAATTTGTTGAAAAAATCTAACTTCCAAATGCCTATGTCATTGAAATACATCACTTAACTACACTATATCCATACAGGCTGCAAAGTTTTTCCTAAAATTATACAAAAATTTAAACAAAAAAAAAGGGAATGCTAAACGATGCCATTCCAATGAAAACTCCCTCTTATCTGATTTCGTATTTGCGTCAAAAAAAAAAATGTCAATTTTCGAATCGTCATCGCTTACCAAAGCACATTAAAGTCGACAGCAAAAAAAAATCAGTTGTCACAAAAAAGATCCACTGAAAAGAGATTTAACGATATAAAAATCACCCATCCCATCGCATCGCATTCAAGTTCCTCAAAGTCCAGGAATTATATACCTACAGAAATCTGCCTAAAAGGGTTTTTCGATATGATATCGCCCCACAGACGATGAATAGCCAAACAAAAATGGAGAACCATATACAAAAAAAAAAAAAAAACTTTAACTCTCGCTACCACAAAACGATTGACCCTTTTGCAACAATGATTAAAATCTCTTCTTTTTGTTGCTGTTGTTGTTGTTGTTGTTGTCAAAGGCGTTTTTATGATAAGATGTCGGTTTATTTTCGCAACCGCCATTAAATATAACAACAGTTTTTTTTTTTGATACTAAACTTACCATACCAAACCTTCCTCTCTTCCTTTTTTTTATCGTAAAAGTGATTATCCCTTGAAATAAAATAACCCTTATTGTGCTTATCATAATTTTTTATAGAATCCCTTAAAAAAAAACAAAAAAAAAATAAACGACAAAAAAGAACCTATACCAACATTTATATATCCATAAAAACATCGTGTCCCACTTGTCAAAACAATTGTCACCAAACACGAGGCAGAGTAATTACCTACCTGAAGCTATCATGTTAATTACAGCATTTTCTTTTGCAACTTATTTGAATTTACAGAGAATTCCTATAAATATCCTCGTCCTTGTATATGTCCTCTACCCAATATCACAATCCCACAAAGCAAACCAACCCAAAAGCCAAAAAATACAACAACAACAACAGCAAAAAAGAAAGGGGAACAACAACTGACAATTAAATTTTTAAATCACCGATTCAACCCCATGGAATTAGCTGAAAGGCAAACAGCTCGTGTACACGCAAAAGCACAAAAGCACAGAGCTGAGCACACACCAATCCTCTTATTTGATTACGGTTTATTAAAATTTCTATTTTTTTTTATTTTTGTTATTGGTTGTTGTTTTTCTCAGTTGAGTTCCTCCAGGTGTTGCACCCTGAAGCGTTAAGGTGTAAACTACCCCTGCTGGAGAACTTTCCATGCCGCTAGATAATTACAACTTTACTAAATAAATCTACTCTACGGTAAGCTAAAAAAAAAAAAAAACATCAACACACGGACAACTCAGGCAAAAAATTAACATCCTATTGTATTGTATATATGTATATGTAAACGACGACGGGACGAAAAAAAGAAAAGAAAATCACAACCCCCTGCGGTGACGTTGTTCGCTTTTATAAGTTTAAGTGCTATCCCGGGTGAGCTCATACTAAATTAATTTATCCATCAACTACTGCTGCAGCGTGGCGCGGCGTGTTACTCTGCTAGCTATACAATCCGACTTATAAACCCACAAGCTTCGAACTCAAAAGACGCGAAGAACCCTACGTCCGCCACTGCTACCATCCTATCTATCTTTTCACAGTAGATATATGTACTAAAGGACATTAGGGAACTCACAAAAGTCGAGAAAATCTTTTGTGTGCCAAATATAATCCATTTTCTGTGCTTTTGTCCTTGGCGCCACACCATGACATACCAACGCCATTGGATATAGAATTTCCACTTGGGATGGGTTATTTTTTAATATTTTTTTTTATTATTTCTCACTTACACCTTCACACGATTCTTTTAACATCATTCTTTTATTTCATCTGAATGGGTTAACGTTGGGTTTTGTTGCTCTGTGAGTGTATGGTGTGTCTGTGTGTCAGTGTCCTTTTGCTATAATAATTAACTTAGGTATAGATTACAAATTCTATTTAGATTAAGTCCTTTTCGTGAGATCTTTGACTGGTCGTTGGTTTTCGTCCCCAGAACAATATATCGAGGTGTGGTGGTTTATAATGAATGACTATGGGCGAGGGACACAAATCCTTTGATCCTCGCAGCCAGCAGCGAAAGTTCTTCTGATTGACTGGCGAAATGTGTACAAGCGTTGTGTAGAGGATTAAATGCTATTAGCAAATTGATATTGAATGCACGATTAACATGCTAAGCAAGGGAGTGTGTTGGGTTCGGTTCGGTTTGGTTCAGTTCGGGTCAATGGAAGATTTATAATATTAAACAGTGATGAGTTTCGTAAGCAGATGATGGTAGTCTATAATCCTATTTCTGGTGTATCTGGAGTTATACATACATACCTACCCCTACATAATATATGAATTTGTGTGAAAAGCAGAGTAATGGACATTTGACAGATGGTAATTGAACATGGGTTATAGGCGAGTTTAGCATGGGATAATAATTTTTGCAGGTC
The DNA here is from genome assembly GCA_916050605.2 of Platycheirus albimanus. Lineage (NCBI taxonomy): Eukaryota > Metazoa > Arthropoda > Insecta > Diptera > Syrphidae > Platycheirus > Platycheirus albimanus. Next base: position 31,927,813 of record OU696698.1, on the reverse strand, counting down.
TTAAGGACACTTTAAGGCACAAGGAAATATTGTTCTTAGTTTTAGTTTTAAATGTCGGGACCAGTTCATCTTAAGTTTTTTTTAAAGCTTTCACTCAGGTGGAAAGTGAATTTCCGCAGGGCAGGCTTTTGTGGCCATGTTCTTTTTGGTGTTTGACAAATCTCTTGTTTATAATTCAGTCACTCAAACGGTTACTTTCTTGATGTATGTGATCATATTTTTCACAGTCAGCCTTCTCTTCCCCCTCTCCAACCAATTTCCAGCGTATTGATATCTCAAGGGAATACCGTCAGAAAATCGCCCTACTAATGAACCTAACTACGTTACAATAGCAAAGTGAACTCTCCGATATTCTTTTCTGTCCTCTCAGATTCCGTTGACTGTGAAAATCCTAACAACTCCTTTTTTCAACACTAAACCCTGTTACCTGAGAAATCTTATCTTCTTCGCTTTTCCATCGTCTTTCCTACCGATATTCTTATGGCTCCCATGAAGCAAAACCACGATGAAGAGGGTAATTTGGAAGCAAACCTCTTTCGTTTCAAACCTAAACACTCACTGCCTAATATTCCTTTTCTTATCCTCATCCACCCAATTCAATTAAACCATAGCTATTGGTTTCCTTGTTTTAAGTTAGATTATGGCTGTGGAATGAAGCTTGTATTTATTCTTTTCTTTTCCACGGTGGACAATATGAAATTATGATCTCAGGTAGTTGTCTGCTTCACGGTCACACTAGTGATTCTTATGTTAAGTTCGCAAGGTTGGCCGGTAAACCTCCCAGTCCTGGTTTGTATCATTTCTGAGGCCTACTAAAAATGTTGCTGTCGTGGAATTTGCATATAGCTGGAGTTCTCTTTATCCCTCTCGATAGTATTGGAACGAAGTACTTTTGATATTGCTTTTTTGACTAGGTTCTCAGGGTCTTTCTTTTGAACGTGTCAGTACTTGTGCTCTATTTGGTATTTTGGACGTGAAGACTGACTCGGATTTTCGAACTTTTTATGAGTCTATAACGAAATCTCAAAGACCATAGCTCAAAAAGACTAATTTTCAGAAGATTCAGTTTCAACTGACATAGATAAACGCGACAAAGTTTCAAACTCTGGTATGCCAACGCTGCACGACTAAAAAATGGATGAGCTTAATTTCTATTGGTGAAATCTGTTGGTTAGCTTTTAGCTATGATATAATATTATGCATACATTGTCATTTAAAATGCCGTGAGAAGAGTAAGAAGAAAGAGAAAAGGTATAATATTAAAAATTATGTGCAATTACTATACTAAATACATACGAAAATAATAGAAATATTTGTACTACCGTACTGAAGCAGAAGCTAAAACCCGAAATTTAAGACGAATCATTTTATTGCGAACTAAACGTTCGTATTTGGTTTTGATAGCTCAGGAATGTAAGGCGAATCAACCTTGACACTCTAACTTGGCACCAAATTTTCGATCAGTTTCGAAGCAGTGTTTTTCAACATTTCAAACAGCATTAAACCAATAAACAATAAACTCGATTTTGACAATTATGTGAATTCCTTTTCCGGGAACTCATTCAGGATAGATTTCGTTTTCAAAATTATGGTCAAACAAGAATGCTGTAAGAGCAAACACCAACATCTAAATTCCCAAGAGTTAAATGTGTCCAATTTTCGTAATTCTCCCTTTAGTAAACTTAAAAAGGATTAAATGCACAATTTATACATTTATGCAAACAAAAGTCCCTTATACTTAATGCAAGGTTCTGACTGTTTAAGCTTTTTTTTTTAAGGACGTGCTTTATAATAACTTAGATCTAATTTTCCAACCACAACCTTTCATTCTTTTTATTAAAAATAAATGAACAGCAAAATTAAAACCAACTCAAGATTAACTACGCTATACATCGTTGACTACTTCCATCATACATTCTTTATTTTCAACAGTAAACAGGAGCAATTTATTTACTCTCTTAACCAGGACCACACAAGACCCAACCATAACGTGGTTCTTCTGCAGGAGACGTTACGTTACACACATTTAAACTTATTTAATATGTTTATATGTGAGCGTTTGTAACTTTCTAATGGGGTGTAGTTCATATCTTTCCATAAAACTCACTTACCACACTTTAGTTGAAAGTCCTTGTAAAAGTCGATTCACTGTACCCTGTAGAGTATACACCAAATCCTTGAAATCCCTTAAGAAAGTGTCACAAGCAATTTGTTTGCTACAAGCTGAAACGACAACGCACGGACGATGACTACGACGAAGATGGTGCGGTGGAAACGCCAGCGGGCGACGGCGACGGGTGGGTCAGGTGGAATATGTTGAAAGATGGAGCTTCAGTTGAATGCACCGCACAGCAATGTAGATGAGTATGTGTGTATGTAAACTAAGATAAATCAATTGTCTGCCAGGAAATAGCATTTCAGTTGCCATGTCTAATGTTTATACATACATCTTTTATTGCGTTATGGTATTGCGGTAAGTCCTGCAAAATAGTATGGAAGAGTTCAAGTTAAGTAAGGACTAAGGGAAACAGGGTGTACCATACAGAAACCACAAAGAACAAGTTAGATTATCTGCTCCGAAGAACTTTTGGCTGGAAGTTCTTAATTTTGATTTTGTTTCGATGTAGAGAATGGTCCATATTCAACTCTATGTTTTTGTTAGCTGATATAGAAAAAAAAATAAATATGCATACTTTCTATGAATTTTTAAATAACGTTCCTTCAGTGCTATCTACTGGATTCTGAATCAGTTTGAGATATCAAACATTACGATGACGAAGAAGTAAAAAAAGCAGTCCTAACAATTCTGTCAGTTTTCCTGTCTTTTCGCACATTGTTTTTTTATTTTTTTTATTTTCTCTCTAGGTTGAAACATAATGGAATCATTAACAAGTAGTTTAATTTTCTCGGAAATTGCTTTTACGATTTTGATGAAACTTCCAAGGTGATGTTTTGTTAGAGCAGTCTATTTTTCGGTTAGAATGGATTCCAGAAAACGGACAGCACAAGTAAGTGTTAAGTCTTTTGTAGGACTTTTACGGTACCCATTTCCCTCCAAATTAACCGACCACACTTACGTCAAATGCTCGTTGAAGGGATAATGGATCCTTGCTTATGATGGCTCCATAGTCAGCAAAGAAGATTAGCGTCTCCTTGGTCCATTGAGAGAGGGCTTTGCTACTAGGATGCCTTCTAAGCCCGAAGAAACAGAGATTGGCAAGATCTTTTCACTTATGTTGTTCTGTGAGGTTAAAGTGGAACCCAAATTAACAAAGTCTTTGACAACTTCAAAGTAATATCTGATGATGATGATCTTCCGCACCCTATGACAGCATATACTTTATTTTATCTTCATTTACAGCCAGACCCATTCGAGCCGCTTCCACTTCAATACTTGCGAATGCTCCACTAACAGTGCGCTTCGTTCTTCCAATAATGTCAATATCATCAGCATAGCCAATTAATTGAACGGATCTAAAAAAAATCGTACCGCTGGTGTTGACATGCGATTTGCGTACGATTGCCTCAAGAATGATGTTGAAGAGGTTACATGACAGCGCCTCACCTTGCCTTAAGCCTTTCTCGACATTAAATGAGTCGGTGATGGTGTTTTTACCAACCTTGACGGAGCAGCGCGAGTTCTCCATAGTCATCCTGCACAATCGAACAAGTTTAGCAAAGATGCCAAGAAGTGGCATGGTTCTGTATAGCTCGTTCCTGTTTACGCTGTCATAGGCGACTTTAAAATCGATAAAGAGGTGGTGAGTAACGATCTGGAATTCTTGGGTCTTTCCAAAATCTGCCGAAGTGTGAAAATTTGGTCGACGGTTGACTCACCGGAAACCTGACCTGAAACCACACTCATATGGGCCAATTAGTTCACGTGCGAAAGGGTTCAAGAGTTCACACATAATGTCGGACAAGATTTATAGGCGACATTTAGGAGACTTATGCCTCTGTGGTTCGTGCAGTTCAAAGTATCTCCTTTCTTGTGGATACGGCACACAATTTCTGAGGTTCCATTCGTCAGGCATACTTTCGTCCGACCAGATTTTACAGGATTTCGTTGGTGTATGCTCCTCACCAAGTCATCTCCCGCTGCTTTGGGTCGGGTGGACGGAGGTTTTTTTTCATCATCGTCCAAATTGAATGGATCATTCTGCCTGACAGAGATTAGTCGGTTGTCTTCGCCGTTTAACAGTCTGCAGAAGTGTTCTTTCTTAATTCTCAGCACCGACTACGTGTCCCCTTCAAGGTGTAGCCTTTTCTCTCTATGATCTAGAATCTAGAGGTCATTTTCTTTTTATTTATTACTCCGACTGCCTTAGTTTCATCATTACAGCACCAGGTTTCTTTGGCTTTTTGACAGTGTGCTTTTGTAACCCTCAGCAGTGATTTGGCACTTTCCAAGCAAGTTTGCCGATAATTTTGCATATTCGAAATGGATGGTTCTCCTTTTTTTCACCGCATTTGTTCAAAATTCTGTCAGCAGAAAACGCCTCGAAGTCTCACTTTGCAATCTTTCCCTCGAGGTTTCATAAAACTGGTAACCAAATGGTGATCAATATGGTTTTCATTTTCACCACTGCTGTGAGTGACCAGGCACTGAATTCGTTAAATGAACATAGCACTATATGACCGTATGACATGTTCGGGATGCCCTTACCAGGTTCCTAGTCTTCATAAATCTCCCGGAGAGCACTTCCACTTTTCCTTGCATCACAAATTGAAGAGACGGTCACTGGAATTCAAAATGGTCAACACGTTTCTAAGCAGGTCTCCGGAAAGGATCATTAAGACTCCGTTTCGTAGGGTGCAGGGAAAGAAGTCCCCGGGTACTAAGTCCACCGAGGGACTTTATTCTTACTCAGTGGGAACTAAGCCCACTTAAGAGAAGTGGACTTATTTCCCATGCAAGTTGGGAACGTGCTCCACTTTCTTGTGGGAACTTAGTACACACTTCGAATCATGAAGAGGGAACTAACTTCCAACAATAATAGTTAAGAATCTTACAAACTGCATGCTGCTTCCTGCAACCCCCCCCCCCCCCAGCTTGGGCTCAATGTTGGATTTGGAGTAGATGCGTTTTTGGATATGTGCAAAGTTTTTGGATATCTAAAAACAGTTTTGCGTACCTACTCCAAATCTAACAATGAGCCCAAGCAGGGGGGTTGTAGGGGGAACAATCCCCATTTACCCAATTCACTTTTTTTCGATGTAAGCTTCATATGCCTTTTTTTGCATATTTATTAATTCTTTTGTTTTGGAAAAGGAAGGCGCAGACAGTCCATTGTGGACCACGGCCTCAACCAACAATCCTCGCCAGCTAGGCCGGTCCCTATCCAGTGGCCTCCAGTTGCGCACACCAAGTTGGTGTTGCAAGTCGTGACCCTCAAACTTCATCCAATCTGTTAGATTTCTTTGGAAGGCCAAGGAATTCGTATAGCAGTGAACCGGGCGTTTCTGTTCTGTTTAGGATCAGTACCATGCGCAGCGGTGGTAGTGCCTGGCGGGATAGTGCTTTTTCTATTCGGAAGTTCTTCCATAATCCTAAAAATTTAGCATTTTTTGTTTGGTCTGATCTTTATCGGCACCGGTGATCTCCAGTCATGGCTTGCAAACTTATGAAAAGTTTAAAGGTGTTAAAGTGTCGCTAGTCTCAGCTCGGTTTTCATTGCCTAGATGTGATTTCTTCTTTAATCGCCTTTTATAAGAAGCAAGGAGACGCTGCTGAAATATTCTTAGCTAAGGATCCACACATCACTAACTTTGTAAAGTAGAATGTTGAATCAAGTTTTAACATTTGACTGAAATTTCTGCGACGATTTTATCGGAATTTAAAAACTTGCTTTAAATATTGCAGATCAGTGATGCCAACGCTTTAACACCCGGAAACCTTGTTACGCCCCGAGAAATTCTTCATTATGAGTATTTCAGAGACCACCAATATTACATTCCATTTGTTTGACTATAGGTGACATGAATCCCTTATCTTATGGAATAAAAAAAAACATAACTTCCATAATCCAGCTCACATTGAATCCCACCAAGATGAAACCACAACGCCAACGCAAGATATCCTCTAATAAAAGTTCTTGTAGAAGTATTATAGCAAACTTATAAAAAAAAATCCAACTAACCAGATTACCAAATAGTTCTTAACCCTTTTTTTCTAATGGAATTTCTTACAGTTTTAGTTTTATACTTTAGACCTTGCAAAGATAAAAATCAAACAAAGAGGTTATTTCCCATAAAACAAGGATGAGAGGAAAAAACGAACACTTCAGTGACCTCCATTTGTTGAAAAACTTCTCTTCTTCTATTTAAATTCACTGATTGCAATGCTGCCAATGGCACTGTTGTCCGTGTCCGTACCTTGTACGGACATAACGTCTTGCCGCAATTTTATTTTCTAAATTCTTAGTTTTTACTTGCGATTATAGGTACTATAAGGCAAGTTATGCATTCGTAAAAAAAAATTTTTTTTTGGACAATCAAACATAATATTACGATGATAGGAGAAGAATTGTGGTTCCGACAATTCTGTTTGTCTGTCTGTCCGTCCGTCTGTCCGTCTGTATCGGCAACTACAGCCTAAACGGCTGGACCGATTTGCTTCAAACTTGGTACATAGTATTATTATGACGTCCTACAGAGAGATTTTTGGAATTAGCATTCTAGCTCTAAAACTAACGGTACCTTACATTTGATTTTTAGTGAAAAACAAATTCTTCTCAAAAACGGCTCCTACGATTTTGATAAAACTTTCTGAATATTGTTTTCTGTGCAAACTTTATGTTTTGGTTGGAATAGATTTTTCAGGAAAAGTTTTATAACGGTACCTCCCATAGGACCGGTTTTTTTAAATCAGATTTTCTCGTAAACCACTGGACATGTTTCGATGAAATTTAAAATATACCTACCTAATAGCCTTTTTTATAGATTTAAAATTTTGTTTTTTTTTTTTTTTTTTTTCCAAAAACGGTTCAATCTATTTTTTTTTATTTTATTTTTCTGATAAAAACTACAAAGTGCTAGAAAATGGCATACTTAAAAAAAATTTGGAATATTTTTTCGAAAAGTTTTTCGGAAAAAAAAATGTCTTTAAGAGTAAACAAAATCAGATGTACTTTAATTTGTCAAAAAAATGTTTTAACTAGGTAGTGATTTTTATGTGATCAATAAAATTTAATTTCTTTTTTTTCCTGCTTTTTTTTCCAAAATCTCAAGCCCCAAGACCGCTGTCACACATTAGAGCAAGTTCGTCCGACACAGTTGTGTACTTTATTTTTTATTCTTCCACCCGCGTGCAGCACGCCGCCCACGACGCTGTTCACTTTCAGTTTTTTTTTTACTCATTCCTGGTACAACACTAGCCAACGCAGTACTTTATCCGAAGTCGCATTGTGCAAGCTTTTGTTCCATTGAGAATTATTATGTCCTATTCACCCCAGAGGCGTTCAAAAATATCTTGGAACACTCTGCGACAGAATTCGTTTTTAAAGTTTGTACTATTTTTTTTTTTTTTTTCATCATCAGAAACAGTTGAACCCGGATATAGACACACAAGACAGGAAGGTAAGGAAATGTGCAATGAGTGAAATTTGTTTTTAACAAGAATTGTATCAGTTTTTTTACTTTTAAGACAAATTTTTTCCAACGACATTTCAGACCACCTATTAAGTTGCAGCAAAATGGTAAAGCAGGCTTACACCTATAGAATTCAAAGATTAATTTTGTACAAGGAGAGCTCAGAGTTGGGAGTTCTGGAAATTTAAAGAAAACTAGTGGGGTACATAATGGAGCCTTGGGGCAAACCAGCATTTATTTTGAGGGAAGCAGACTGAAAACCGTCCAGAAAAACGCGAATTGAACGGTCCGAAAGGTAACTTCTAATTCAACGAAGAAGTGGTACGTCAAAACCAAATGGGCGCATTTTCGATTAAAGAGCTTAGTGCCAAACTCTATTAAAAGCTTTTGCAATATTCAGCGCAATAATCTTACTTTCTTTGATTGGTTTCATTGTTTCGGTGAGACATACCATCATATCACCAGTGGACCTATTTAGAAATAAGAGACGTAAATGAAATTGGTCGGTTGTTTGAGGGGGATGTAGATACGCTTTTTCGGACTGGCTGATTTCCATCCCCTCGGAAAGGGACCTGTAGAGTAGGACAGATGAAAAAGCTAACGCAGTTGTTTTTCCAGCGTGGAAGCATACCATTATTACTATTGCTGGGATACTATCTGTGACAAAGGATTTATGTATATCGAAGTTTTTAAGTTTTCTTTCGACAGAACGAATGCGAAAGGACGCTCATAAGAACAGGAGGAATCATGTCACTTTGTTTTTTTTTTTTTTTTTTTTACAAAAATTGATGCCCAGGCTGGGCTCGAACGCACAACTCTAGGTTAGCAACCAAGCAATATATCCCCCATTGTCACCCGCAATGAGGTAGTGTCGAAGCTAGTTATGCTGCAAATAAATCAGTTTTTGCTTGAGAGCTTACTACAGGATTGTCAATGTCAACGAGCATCAGTAACGAAGACGAAGACAAATGGACAACAGTTTAAGCAATTCAGATTTCTAGTTTGGCAAACCTTTTCCCGCTTTCTTCAGAACAGTTGGCTTTCTGACACTGGAAACTTATACTTCTCTCTTCTTGATAGCCTCTTTACAGCTCAAGTCAAACCATGGTTCGATACATTTTATACTCTTCGAAAAAAAAAATCATACCACTGAAAATAATATTTGTAATCATATCGGCGCTTAAGTCTACGTCAAGATCGAGGAAGCATAATGGTCTGTTAAAGTTTCCGAACGAATTGGTTCTCCGTGGGATTTTTTCTTTAACTGAAATGCTGGAGTACGAGAAAATAGCTGAAATACTATAATGATCCGATGTGGCTAGAGTCGATAATACATCAATGGTGTATTTATCAGGATACGATGTTGAAACAAGTTTAGGTTGTTTGGCGTGTGACCTTCATTGTCAGCTATTCTTGTTGGCTTGTCAACAAGCTGTGTCAAGTTCTCGGCAAACCTTTCTTCGGGCGTTGTCTGGGCAGGAAAGCCAAAAGAATTGTGTACCTACATTAAAATATCCCGTAATAAAGATTTAAGTGTGAGGATAATGGGTAACAATTCTTTGAGTGGAGTCAGACAGCAAATCGAATTCGTACCAAGTCGTAGACTTCTATAATAGTTTTTACGTAGAGAAAAGTTTTCAAAATTTGGGTCATTTTTGTGGGTTTTACTGTCCTTTATAAGTTATGACGCCTACATACTTTTGTGTGCTATGAGCAATAAAGAAAATTTTTCATAGTATACTCTTGGGAACAATGAAGCACAATTTTCCAACGGCTGTCAACATAATTTTAATTTTGCCGAATTTCTTTCATTGTGGGTTATTTATTTCCCAATTAACATGTGTAATGTTGGTGTAGTTTTCCACACTATAACCTTAATAACCTTCGGAAGAAAGTTCAAAAGTCATGATGAAAAAGAAAGCCTAGAAACAAAAAGAAAATTGCGCTTATTAAGGTTCAAACACAAGAAGCTTAATATTTTCGTCGCCATCGCCGTCGCTGTCTTCGTCGCCCTAAAAAGACCTTGTATACATATTTAACAAAACAAAAAAAAACGATGGTTTTTTTTTTGTTTGCCTTCATCTATGATGTGGCAGCCCCCACCGACTTTTTTGAGCTTATTCTATCTGCCCTTTACCCTCTACCGCAGTCATCAAGGTCAATTGGAAAAGTTTTTGTTATTGTTGAGCGGAAAAAAAAGAAAGAACAAAAAAAAAACTAACTGAAAGCAACAACGCTAAATTTATTGTTCAATTTATATCCGCCTTAGGTTTTTTATATTATGCTGCATGAAGAAAACAATTCAACAAGAAGTAATCTCATCCCGGGCTCTGGTGCTGTAGCTAGAGCCGGTGGTGTCGGGACCGGGATTGCGCACCGTTGCTTTTTTATTTTTATGTTTTTTGTGTGTTTGGCATAACTTTTTGGTTGTTATTTTTCTAGAAGAACCGGAAGTAAGCCGAACAATTCGTCTGATGCTCGCTGGATTCCAAGATTTAATAATAATCTATCCTCCAATCATTGAAATTGAAACTTTATTTTTTTTTGTTGTAGCAAAAGTTGCTTTTATTTTGCATTTTGTTTTGTTTGATTGCTTTTTTTTTTATTTTAAAGAAAGTCAAGTATGGCTTCCTACAAATTGTTCCGCTAAGAAATGATTTTGAAATAATTCAAACGGAAACCCTTGCGTATTTTGAAGTTATTGAAAGTAGTTCGTTGTTTATTAAGGCTTATCAACCTGTAGATTAGTGAAAGTTGCAATATTGTGTAAGTGAAGTAGCAAGTCTACACTGATAAGCCAGAGACGATTGACAACATGGACAACAACATTCGCCGTTATTGCCGATTTACATCGTTTTGGGGAAAGTAGGATTATTGTGCTGGATATTTCGAAAGCACTTGATTGAGTTTGGCATTAAGCTCTCTTATCGAAAATGCGTGCATTTGGTATCGACGAGTCCCTTTTTTGATGGATTAGAAAATACCTTTCAATTCTCGTTGTCTTGGACTGTTTTCAGCCTGCTATCCACAAAAATAAGAGCTGGTGTGCCCCAAGGCTCCGTACTGTCTCCGACTTTTCTGTCTTCTATCATCTCACCAACGATCGTTTGCTTAAGTCTTCTTATTCTAATCCGCTTAATTGTTTTGCTGGCAACAGTATCCTCAGCTTTTCATATTTTTCCAGATGCACTTCAGATGTTGAACTGAAACGACAGCGTTGGTAAGGTCACTAAATTTAAATTCCGATCTTGACTAGCATTGTCCAATGGGGAATTATCAACGGCGTGGATAATGCTTCAAAAACTGTTATCTCCAGTGTAGGCACAGGCACAGGCACGCATGTTAATTTCAAAGTGTTGAGAAGTTTCACAAGGTAGGTTGCACTGCCACCAATGCTCATGACCGTGTCTATTGAGACTATGGGACTCCCATACAACAAACGTGATTTTTTGCTCGTTTTTATAGATAATGGTACGGAACCCTTCGTGCGCGAGTCTGACTCGCACTTGCCCGTATTATTTTTAATATTAAATTTTAGTATTTCTACTGAATTTCTTGAAACGTCGAAAGAATAATGGTCCTGTTGGCAAATATAAATTACTGTTATTACCTCCGTGCAGTATCACAAAAATAAACAGATGGACTGTTTTACACGCTTACGTTTTTACTTCTGATTAAAGGTTCTATGGAAAGTTTTATATTCGTGCAAAAAAATACAAATAGATATGATAAACATACAAAAAAAATACACGGCATTACGATAACATCAGGAAATTCAAATAAGTGGTCAGAAAATTCTTATGTGTTGTTCCGTATCGATACCGATTTTCATAGTCATGGTGGATTTCCTCTCGCGGTTTCTCTTTTTGCCTACAAGCTAAAAATCAGCTGATATGCCATTTATTTTGAGAGTGTGACGCTCTCCCTTGCTTTTAAAACCCAAACACACCTACAAAATAAATGGCATACGCAGGTATAGTTGCCATTAAAAAAATGCACAGAGAGAGATGTACACGTATTCACAGACAGGAAAAAATATTTCGAGGGTGTTTCAGGCAAGAGGAGTACGAGTTGGCGGTCTGTATATTGGTCCGTGGTTAAAACTAAGATTTTTTATTAAATACGGTTCCAATGAAATTGATAAGATTTATTCTTGGTCATTGCTTAGGCTCGATATTGAACAATTAAGGTGTTACAAAAAACTAGATTTGACTACCTACCACGCGCAGTGATACTTGATAACGCTGATCTATCGGGAACGGCCAATTATTTTTTGATTTAAATAATTTTTTTTTTAGACAATTGCACCTTCCGGCTTAATAGAGCGAATATGCCCCCCTTCCTCACGATTTTTTTGTGCGTATAGACTCAACTTACACGATCTAGCTTTTTGTTATACCTTACTTGAATCAAATTGTATGTGGGAAAGTCCAAGATTACTTTTTCGCTAGACCACTTTATAAATTTCGATTATATCTTTTATAACGGGTGTTTTGGGATGTTGTTAAGGGATAGTATATTAACATTTGACGAAGTTTTGGACCTCGAAGGGCCTTGTGCAAAAAGAGGAGGAGGGACAACGTGTAAAATGTTCGACCATGCTCCGGTTTTCCCTCAATAATTATTTTTTCCTTACGTTCTACGGCAAAAGCAGTCCAGACTTTTTTGTAAATTGTTGCATTTCCTACAATTTGGACAAAAATTGTTGTATATCAATTTCTTACCAAGATATGGCGCTTTGAAAAATAGTCCATTTTTCAAATAGATAAAAAATGCCAAAAAAAAAGTTTTGAAAAATGACTTGTTTTTAAAGCACCATATCTCGGTAACAAATTGACTTATAAAAATGTTTGTACTAAAAATTGTAGGAAATTTAACGCTCGACAAGAAAGTATGGTTGCCATAAGACGTTAGAAAAACCAATTATTGAAAAAAAAAACCAGAGCAAGGTCGAAACATTTGCAGTTTTCTCTTTTAGCACAGGGACCCCGAGGTCAAAGACTTAGCAAAATGTTAATTAACTATCCCTGAACAAAATCTCTAAGTTTTATTAACTTTTGACCCGTTTAAGGCTTCAAAGAACTTTTACGCTCTCTCTGGGAGACATGCGTTCAATAAACTTCGTTGCTTCAATTAGGTTGCATATCGCGATCATGATTTGAACGCACTAGTATAGCACGTTGACGACATGGGATAAATGGATTTAAGTCTGTTCTTTGAAGTCACTCCCGCTTACATGGTCAGGTCGGTTTCGTATTTTATCGACAGATTTAAAAATTTTAGGAAATAATTATAGGTACCTATGTATGGAAGTGAATAGGAAACTATTTACCAAAAGTTAACGTAGCCGATAAAATTTTGGTTGTTTGACAATTTAACAAAGTTTAACCAAGCACTGTATCTTGTCTTAACAATTTTTTTTTCTTACTGAATACATTTACATTATGTTGTGTTCACAAAGTTTTTGTTCATCAAATAAAAGTAAATTCCAAAATTAAAAAAAAGGAGAATTTTTGGCGGTGGATACGATTTATGTATCTGTTAATTTTTTATTTTTTTTATAATGCACACGCGGGGTTTGTTATAGCCCTTTTAATGATAAGTCACAGCGCGAGCGATAGGAAGTTAGGGATGAAGGGAAAGGAGGTGTCGATGAACATTCATCTTGAATGTTTGAAGATCAAAATGCAAGGAAAAATTGTGCAGGCAATCCATTCCACATTCGTGTTCTACGGCTAAAGAAAGAATCTCTTCACGGTACGTCCGAAATTGGGCTCAAGTGTAAACTGATGAGCGTTCCCAGCAAAACGAGTATTACGGGGGAAATGTTTAAGGGGTGGAACGCAGCTGGCTACCTCGAGTGAGCATTTTTTGTAAAAGTACCTGTAAAATAAGGAAAGACATGAGACATTTCGACGATGTTCGAGTGACGGAAATGTTTCCATAATGTTTCTCTCTCCTATTAATTTTAACGCTTTTTCTGAGCTTATCATACGATTTCGTTGTAATAACACGTCCGAAGGCGAAGGCCGTGAACCGTGAACTTATCAAACGTATATGAAAAGCTGAGGGTTGAGTCGTCAGCAAAACAATTTAATGGATTAGAAGTCACAGACAAGAGATCATTTATAAAAATGAGAAAGAGAGTCGGAGACAGAACGGAGAATTGGGGCACACCAGCATTTATTTTGTGGAGATCAGACTTGAAACCGTCTAATACAACTTGTATTGAACGGTCCAGAAGATAGCTTCTAATCCAACGAATAAGAGTATCATCGATACCAAATGCACGCATTTTCGATAAACGAGCTTCATGATACACTCTATCAAATGCCTTTGAAATATCAAGCGCAATAATCTTGCTTTCGCCAAAGCGATGCACAGATTTGTTCCACTGTTCGGTGAGATATGCCATCAGATCACCAGTGGAACGATTGCTGCGAAAGCCGTACTGCCGGTCATTTAAAAGCACGCAGTGGTTTTGCCAGCGATGAAAAACAACTCTTCAGAAGTATGGGGGGTATAACATCCGGGCCAGTAGATTTTTGTATATCAAGATCTTGAAGAACTCTTGCTACTGTACGAGTGCGGAAAAATACCTGTCCCATAGCAAAATTAACGTTCTCAAGTACAGGATGGGCATTGTTGCTTACAGGCAACGTAGAATTTGCAATTGGTTTATTGTCAACGATGAGCGTTGAAACTGATGATGACATTGAGTTCTTGACGTTTTTTACAAATGACCAGAAGTTACTGCCTTTGGGACATTGTAGAATTTGCCGTATTTTCTGGCCATGTAAAAATGATGTACATATAGATTTCGTTATCAAATGTCAAGGATTAGTACAGTGATAGCACAGTCGCCTCCACCGAAGGAGACGCAAGGTTTATTTTTCGGGGAAAGCGAGTGAATTTTTTTTAATTTAAAATATTTTTAAAATAAAAATATGAAGTTAAAACCAACTACGAAACATAAATGTGGTCAATTCCGCAGTAGCGTTTTTTTCGGGCGTATTTGAAATTACCAATTAACATCACATTTTTCAAGATTTTTTTTTCTGTATGAGCTAAATATTTTTAGTATTTGATTTTTGTGTATCAAATTCTCTCGCAAAAATAAAATCTACTAAAAACGTGCAGAGACCAACAACGCCCAATTAATTTCTATGTATAATATTATTTTCTGTGAACTAAAAACAGCCCTATCACTGCAAAGAGTCAATACATTTTTCACCTTTTCACACGAACTCAAATGATATAAATTTCAGATATCAAAATATTTCTAAAAGAAAAGAAAAAATATATTTATTTTGAGCACTCTCATAAATAGAATACATTTTTAGCATGTCCAACTCTGGCAACAATCACATCACATATGGTGCCAGAGTGCATTCTACACACCTGACGGCATTCTGTATTTGAATGCATTTCCAATCAAAATTGTTTCAAATAAAAATATCTATGAAAAAATATGAACTCGGCATGTATATTTTGTTTCTATGTTATCCAGGAATTTAAATTGACTATCCATGAGTTTGGCATGTTCAAAACTTGTGTACCTTGCCTATCCTATTTTAGAGCTTATGTTTACCTTCTACTGGTAGATATACTCGTATATGCTCCGAAACACGTATATGTTTTGTTGAAAGAAAATATTTACTTAAAAAAAAAAATGGCTACGGCTATAATCTTTTATCTAGATCAATTGGCAATTTCAATGGTCTCAAAAGTCCTTACAGCCTAATAGTCACATCCAATCATCCCAATGTAAACATGCAACTCTTTCTATAGAACACAACAAACTTACACTCACACATCACATTGTAACAGTAATATGGGAGTAAAATTCGTGAATTTGTGGAGATTCTCCTACATGGAACATGATTTCAAACGCGCTTACCTAACAATGAAAGGTCCAACAATAGCGACTACACAACATATAGTGTGGAGCGAGTGAGAGTGGTGTGGAGTGTGGTAGTGAAAGAGAGCTATTATTGTTAAACTAACAATGGTGCAACTGTTTTTGCTAAAAACCACAATGGGTTATCGCACCGCTATCGCTCAAACACAACATATTGTAAACCGTTATACTGTTATACCGTTCGTTGTACTGTGCAAGGATACTAGAGGCGGACACGCGACGGCGACGGTGACGGCATGGAAAATTAATTTTCAATTCAGGACTTTGCTATCGCAACCCCCTCTGTCCCCTTGCTCATACAGAATCTAGCGCAAAGTCCTCTATACTAGCATCGAAAGGAAAAACCACTACAACCATTATCCTGGAATAATGTAAGGATTCATTGATTGGATTGAACTGAAAATTCAGGACTTTGGGCTGAATTCATTATCTTGGTTACAAGTAGCGCTTAAGTTCTGAAACATTTAGTGGCTGTGTGGTGAAGGTGCTACTACTGGCAACTGGCAAGTAGCAGCATTACCGAATGTATATCCAGCAAACAACAGCAAAAGGACATTTTAATGACCCAACGAAACGCTGTGTTTTTCGATTGGTTCTTGGTGATTTATGACTGCGCGTGAAATTTTCGAAGAACATTATAAATGTCATGGGTCAAGCAATGTGTCGTGTCTCGTGTATTGCTATCATTTGTAACAAATTAAATTCGAATAAATTTCTGGGCCACTGAGTTCGATGAACCAAAAAGAGAAAAGACAAAAAGGATACCGCAGTAACAGCTAGCCAACAGCGTCTCGTAAATGCGAGCGAGGATAAACAATATTAAATTGTAAAACATTATAGTTTTTGGGTGGACGACTGACTACACGCTCCGGTTTCGGCCACTGAGTAATCCATTACTTTTGTGCACTGACATCAGCTGCCATTACGAAAAGTTAAATTAAAACTTAATTAATTTATTAACATTCATTTAATTGTCAGTATATCAGTATCAGAATCAGAATTAAAATCAGCCCAAAAGGCAGCAGGATTCGTTTGCTTAAAACTGTTAAAACTGTTAAAACTGTCTGACTGTGTGAAAGTTGAGCATCATATGGTTGAGACAAATGAATTTTGGAATTATGTTCCCGTCTGCGTCTGTTGGTTGTGTTTGTTGTTGGGAAAAGGATTTAAATGACAAGAGTGTATACTATTAAAAACATTGCACTTAATTGGTAATTGGACGTATAACGCTTTTGTTTGAATATCAATTTTCGGTTAGCAGCCATCAATTTATTCGGCGGATGATTTATTTTATTTGAAATTTTCTTTTTAACTTTAATACAAAGAATATATTGATTTATTGGAACAATGAGTTATTGAAATATAAAAGGATTTGTACAATTGACAATCAGTTAACATTGGTGAAATATGGCCTGATTAAACGGGTATTATATGTATTATATGCAAATAAATTATGAATAAAATGCGATCAATTTTTTTTTTGGGTTTTGATAAGGCCAGGTATGGGTTTTTTGATAGTGGTCCTGTTCTTTGAATACAATGTCTTGAGATCAAAAACACTACGCTATTAATATAAATTTGAGGTATTCATCTTTAAATTTGATCTCAAATTGAAGGCCTTTGCCGTATGTCATTTTGAAAAAAATTCTCAAATTTAAAGAAGATTTGAATAAAAACGATTGTCCGTGATTTAAGCCATAAAAGTTGGTTGATTAAACATCTTTTTATACACTATTCTATAGAATGGGTATATTGTATTTGGTGTTGAGTTTGTAACATAGAGAAATAATGCCGTTGCGTATAGAAAAGTAGACCTCTATATTCTGACTCAGAATCAAAAGCCTAGGCGATTTAGCTATGCCCGCCCCGCCCGTATGGGCTGAGGCCCACTTTTCATAAAAATCCGTCATTATTAATAAAATATATTTTTTTTAAATAACGATGCTTAAATTCGAGCAAAAATCCTTAAATTTTGTGGGTGTTAGGTAGTTGTACGTAAACATCCTATGTGTGAAAACAAAAAAAAAATGATTTTGGGTGTGGATGACGCCCACTTTTCATTAGAAACAATACAAAACTTGTGTTTGCTAATAAACGGTGCTAATAATAAATCCACAAGCCAAAATTTATGCGTCTCTTAGTCGAAACTAAAAAGGGCTACCTGAAATTTCGCCATAGGAAACTACGCAAAAAAAAAAAAAAATGGAAAAAATGCCCAAAAATCTCCACGTAATATTTTGGTTCTTTTTAATAGGAAAATAAGCCCACAAATTTTGGCTTTTTTCCGGAAATTTTGGGTCTTATTTCCGTGATTTTTGTCTTAAGGATTAAGGAAAAAAAGCGAAAAGAATTTTTTTGGAAACAACGCCAGAAAAAAGCTTTTTGGCCTTTTTTCAAAGAAAAGGAAAAACGCCAAAAAATTAACATTTTGTTTTCTTTTCCCAAATAATTATTGCGGCTATTAATTATCACGCTATTTTTAAATTAATTATTGTGGCGATTATTATATCGAAATCTGTTTAAAAATTGAGAGATTTTTACACAGATTGTAGGTACATTATAATAATCGCCACAATAATGTCCGTCAAGTTAGCACTACCACTTTCGATTTTTTTAAAATGAACAATTGGATTAATTGTCGTGAATTTGTCGTAAATTTGTCGTGAAACAAAAAAATTTGTCGCGCCCCTATTTTAAAAGTTAACCCCTGGTAGTGCTAACTTGACAGTCAAGTTAGCACTACCACCCCCAAAAAATGCATTAAATTAAAATTTGAGTATGCGATTATTTGTCGTGAATTTGTCGTAAATTTGTCGTGAAACAAAAAAAAATTTCCCACCCCTATTTTAAAAGTTAACCCCTGGTAGTGCTAACTTGACAGTCAAGTTAGCACTACCACCCCCCAAAAATGCACGAAATTAAAAACTGAGTATGCCATTAATTGTCGTGAATTTGTCGTAGACAATCCCCATTATTTTAAAAATTTTCAGATTTTTTTTCCGGGAACTACCCCTATTTATACTAAATTGACAGCCAATTTTTGAAAAAAGTCAAAAAATACTTAAAATTAAAAAAATTTTAAAATTTTTTTATTGGATTAATTGCCGAATATTAGTTGCAAATTTGTCGTGAAACAAAATAATTTGTCGCGTTTCATTTTTTAAAATTAACCCCTAGTAATGCTAACGTGACAGTCAAGTAAGCATTACTAGGGGTTAATTTTTAAAAATGAAACGCGACAAATTATTTTGTTTCACGACAAATTTGCAACTAATATTCGGCAATTAATCCAATAAACAAATTTTAAAATTTTTTTAATTTTAAGTATTTTTTGACTTTTTTCAAAAATTGGCTGTCAATTTAGTATAAATAGGGGTAGTTCCCGGAAAAAAAATCTGAAAATTTTTAAAATAATGGGGATTGTCTACGACAAATTCACGACAATTAATGGCATACTCAGTTTTTAATTTCGTGCATTTTTGGGGGGTGGTAGTGCTAACTTGACTGTCAAGTTAGCACTACCAGGGGTTAACTTTTAAAATAGGGGTGGGAAATTTTTTTTTGTTTCACGACAAATTTACGACAAATTCATGACAAATAATCGCATACTCAAATTTTAATTTAATGCATTTTTTGGGGGTGGTAGTGCTAACTTGACTGTCAAGTTAGCACTACCAGGGGTTAACTTTTAAAATAGGGGCGACAAATTCACGACAATTAATCCAATTGTTCATTTTAAAAAAATCGAAAGTGGTAGTGCTAACTTGACGGACATGCCACAATAATAAATATAAAAATCCTAACATTGCCCAGTAACAGTAGTTAAGAAAGATCCTTGCAAAATCTTTTTAATTTTTTGGTGTAATTTCCAAAGCCATTTTGGAAATTAAGCCTG
Organism: Platycheirus albimanus; assembly: GCA_916050605.2. Classification (NCBI taxonomy): domain Eukaryota; kingdom Metazoa; phylum Arthropoda; class Insecta; order Diptera; family Syrphidae; genus Platycheirus; species Platycheirus albimanus. Next base: position 31,908,407 of record OU696698.1, on the reverse strand, counting down.
AAAAACCTGTTTCGTTTGTCTTTTTTCCAAACCATGTTTGGAAATTGAGCCAAAAAGTTTATGTATTTTTTTGATTTCCCATTTTACATTTTTTTGCCCTTTTTCCTAAATTGCAGCGTAATTTCCATGCTTTTTGGCGAAATTTCCAAAAATATTTTGGACGTTTTTTCCAATTTTCTTACGCCCAATTTTTTTGGGCTTTTTCCCAAACTCATTTGGGCGTAATTTCCTATGGCGTAATTTCAGGGAGCTCTAAAAAGCTTGTGTATGAAAACAAATTTTTGAATTTCGGGAGTGGCTTACGCCTACTTTTCATGAAAGAACAAAAATCAGTTTTAAAAATTTAAGATGCGCGATGCGCATATGCAATTTTGGCCATTTTTTTCGTTCGTTACCTATATGGAAAATATATCTGTTAATTTTTTTGTGTATTTTTTCAATACGCCCACTTTTAAGGGCGTAATTTTATGAAATATTTTTATTCGGGTAAGATCGTTAAGAAAATACTCGATTCAGCTGCAGTCTTACACATATGCATATGAGACTCCCACTTTTAAGGGGCGTTTCAGTTTTATAGGCATTAATGTTTGAATGTTTTCTGATTATCGGTCGCAGTTTTGAAGAAAGAAGATGAAAATTTCGGTTTGTATTCCTTGGTTATACATAGGAGATTGTGGTTCAAGAATTATTAAATACATCCATAAGCACTATTTCCATTCAAAATCAAATTTTTAAAAATTCAAGTTATGTCTTGTTTTGTTCAAATCGAGCTGCAAGCTCCTCGCAGCGGCTGGATGCGAACGCATACACATGAAACAAATGGGGAATAGCGTATTGAACAGTTCGCTATTCGCTCTCATGGTCTCTCCTTTGAACGTGAAAATATCAGCAAAGTCGAGTACTATTTTTTGCCGGGCAAATAAGTGTTTACCTTACAGGACATCACTGAAGATAGCAGAACTTTCCCGCAACTTCATCTACACTGCGCTTACGCGATAATTGGTTTCCTCATCAAAAGTTGTTTTCCCATTATTCATGAAATCCAGTTCTATTCAAATAAATGTCTCTAAAAGGCATGTCTGGATCATTAACCACAATGTTCAGTCTTTTTTGGACCTATACAATACCTATTTCACTCCATATCGTCCATCTATACGTCAATTGTAGTTATTATCGTCAGCAAAGAATAACTGATGCACTTTGGGGTCCGTCACTTTAGCATCGAGCAAATAGTGTACACCTACTTCGATTTGGAGTTCTTAGGTGACTTCAGCTATACATCTTACTTCCTCGTGCAAGCCTATGAATATCAGCACATAGGTTTCTGAAACTCCTCGTTGTCTGAGGGCCACCCATGCCAGATCCAGTGGCTGCCTATCGAATGGTCTTTCAAAATCAACAAATGCAGTATGCAAATCCTTTAGAGAATCTCGTTGTTTTTCCTTAATACTCCTCATACCTTGGATATAGTATCTATTGTTCACTTCTCCGCGACTTACCAGCATTTGTCATCTGAGAGCCGTATAATATTTCACAGTCGGCTATCAGAAACTAGCTAAACGATGTTCATGGTGTGTGACATCAGCTTGAACGCTAATAATCAATGCTTCATGCGTCACTCTTCCCTTTATAGAGGAGTATAGGTAACTTTCCCGCGATTCCAAGCTTGGAGATTAGAATCATGAGCCATCTGACCCCGATATCATCCATCTTTTTCTAAAAGATCATTTTCATTTTTCATTTTTAGAGATTTTAAGAGCCCCACTAAATTGTTTGAATGTGTCGTCTTCCAATAGAAGTTCCCCTTTAGGGTTGTTAGTGAACTTTGTCGAAAAAATCTTAGCATTTCTCCTTCTTTGAGCTCCTTTCTACTTCTTTTAAAGATGATTGTGCCCTTATTCATGTTGTTTAGTCACGTAGACAATTAAACAACGAAAAAAGCCAAAAAAGATAATTATTCCCCATAACATCCTCCTGTCGATTTCTGCCTCTTTCCGCTTTTTCTCATTCAGCTATAGACTAGGCTCTTAAGCCTGATTTGAGCTGGTCAAATCTTCCCAGGAATTGGTTTTAGTTTTACCAAAAACTCGTTCATTTTCTTTTGTATGATGAATATCACTTGTTTCGTCTATTTCTTTTAAATCTAACAAGTAAGAAAAGCCGCTGTCCACAGCAAAAGGCTGCACTTCTCAAGTCGGTTGGTGGATTAGAACACAACAATAACAACTATTTATTTTTACTATCTTAATAGAAAACAAAACAGTAAAATTGAAAATTTAGAATGAAACAACAACAACTTGTGTGTGCTACCACCAAGTTCATAGGCTGGAGTTATAGCTATTTCACGGGGACCAACCCGATCATCAGACTCCTTTAGTGGTGCTTAATCGTAAAAGTACTGAACTGTTCTATGGTTGTATTAAAAAAGGAGCTTATATTGCGTACAAATTTTTGTAGATACAGGTGTGAATTCTTATATTTTTCTTTAGAAAAGACGTAATATCACATTGCATTGTAAGTATGTAAAATGGAGAGGCACACAGTTATGTAATTTATACTCGTATGTAACGAAGAAAATGGGAGGTGCCGAGGTAATCGGTTCCGAAGAGTTCGTTGACGGTGACTCAAATTTGACATGGCAAGTTAGAAGAACGTTTCCATGCTGCTCTGAAAATTTCAAAAATAATTTAATTTGTAAAGAACACTTCCTAGAAAGCCTTTTCAAATGTGTCAGAAAAAAGCTGAAATGCTCTTCACTTCTGAGTAATAGAAAATATTTTTTTACGACATGAGATTAAATTAAAATCGTCGCTTTATTAATCCCGCCAAAGCTCAAAAACATGAACATGTCGTAGCTTTAGAAATCTAAATAAGAAAACTCATAAACAATTTTTTATTTTTGAAAGTTGTGTACAACAACTTAAACATCCATGATAAAATATTGCCCTCACTCCATGGGTCTATATAAATCTTTTTTCGAAAGCTATTCAATTAGGAACCACCATTCCGTAAAAAAGTTGACAACTCCACCGTGCAAAAGTCATTATTCAGCCTTTTAAATAATCGTTCTGTTTTGAATTTCCTGAAACGTAAAGGACATTCCAGGTCAAGTTGCAAAATGAAAAGAATTTGAGGCAAATGAAAAAAAAAGAAACCAGAAACCTGAGTGAAAGACATTGTGCTTGCTCAATGCCAAAGAGCAAAAAACGCCGGTAGCATTGCAACATTTGTTCCCTCTGTATTTTTTTTTTTTTTTGTGTGGGTCCCTTTTTCAGTACAAAGTTCTACCATACATCCAATGTTTTCGTCGTTCTTTTTATAAAGAAGTAATAGTTCAGCATCCCCCTCCGTCTCTACCCAGTGGCAATGTACTCTCCTTTAACATAGGTTCATATATACATATATATATATATTCGCCTTTGTTTTTTCACAGTCAATAAAACTAAAGGACATTGTAAACGTGGAACGATTTAAGAACACGAACAACTACAATACTGGAAGCAGACAAAGACAAAAAAAAATATGGAAGCAAAAAACTATCCTGGATGGAACAGAAACCACAAAACTCAGTGACATCAGCTGTACACAGCCGTAGGACTTTCACGAACTCTAGCTATTTGTTTTTTAGCTGGTCCATATGTGTCTACTATACCGAAACTAGAACCCTCTAACCAAAAAAATGTCGAATGACTCGATTGTAATATCCTGCCATTTTGTGTGTCTGCCACTGCCAGTTCCAAAGCTATATCCTTGTATCGAGGAGAAACCTACCTCTATGCCTTAAAGGAAACCAACAGCCAACAGCTAACAACGAATGGTTCCATACCATTTTTCTTCTCTTAACCAATATAGAAAGCAAAAATGGAGTGGCCTCTATATGTAGTGCAAGGATATGTGGATATGCTGTCCTATGATCCTGGTCTCTATACTATGTGCGTGTGTTGAGTGCACATGGTCCGACACAATGCTTCCATTAAGCCAAGTGGAAAATCTCGTTTGTCATCCATCGATATATCGGTGTCGCATTGTCAAATCCAGGACACGGCTGTCTCTGATGACTTGACATTGTTGTAAAATATTCATCCTCCTTCATAACTTTTCTGCTGTGAAATCCGCTAGCAAACCAGTATATGTCAGTCTATTGGATCCATCGCATCGGCTTTCTATCATCGAGATTGACTGCAGGACTTTCTCGAGCACACTCACACTCGCACTTATCACAATAGAGACAACTCTCATTGGTTTGAGTCATTAAGGTGGCAAAATCTATGCTAACGCACGATGCCCAAATGGTGTTCTCTTGTAAAGTGTCAGCCCATAAGCTATGTGGACAATCTGAATGCAATGCTCGGTCAGCCATCAACAAGGTTTTTTTTTTTTTTTTGTCGATGTCCTGTCCCTTTAATTTCGAGTTTTTCAAAAGGCTCTTCCGTCATGTTGTACTGGATGTCTCAGCTTACTTCATCATTGGCTCATCACGGTTGGAGTGGTTAATTTTTCAAAGTGTCACCATGGCAGTGGATAAATCAAGGACGAAAATTAGTCGATATCCTTTTTGATTTTGAGTGCGCAGGATGAATTTGTTTATGTGAGATAATCATTCCTCAAGATATATAAACGAGCCTCAGCACATTTCCGAGAAACATTCATAAAATCGCAAACAAGATTGTGGTGTATTGTTCTCAGAAGTTGCGTTTAAAAAGATGAACTTCACCAAAAGAGTTTCTGTGGAAGTAAAAATATGCAGTATTTGACAAAAAATAACGGATACTTTTTGAGGATGCATTGTTATCTGGCCAATCTCGTGTGGATGTGCCGTCCCATATACGGCAATTTGTCTCGTTAAGACAGACATTTCAAAAACGTACCTTGTCGCTAAAGGTGATTTTCGGCCAAATTGGGATTTTCTTCCAAATGCTCCGATGCCTTGTCAGCGAACAAGCGACGTTGTCTATGGTCATGAGCTTAGAGCTCCTGGGTAAGTTGGATCTGATATACTAGCGAAGAAAAATTCGCTATTCACAAAACTGTCAATTTTTCTGTTGTAAGGGCAGGCGTCTCAACAATGACTTGAGGATTACCCAAATACGTTCAAAATAAATAAATAATTTGTTGACACAACAGCTCCAAGCGGGGCCGGGGCCTGTGACTTACACTCTCAACCATTACTGTGTGTGCGTTGATATTCTGCAGGAATGGAAGGGACCTAAAATTTACCGCCGAATCCGAACGGCTAACAGAGAAGCAATTTACATGACATTAATTACTTTTGGAGAATTTGTCACTTCCTCAAAAGATGCAGCAGATGAAAACAGTGCTACCAACTCAAAGTAGAATATACCTCTTAAAAGAACCCTTTAGAACATTTAATTCTATGTAACCATTGATAGTTATTTTACCCTAACACTTAAGTATTCCATGAAATTCACCTTATTAGCCCAAACTATTCCATCCTTATTAATTTGGTTTGGTATACTTGCAATACGAGCATAAAGGCAAGCAGTCAATAAATGCATTCGTAAAAAAAACTATGTTAATTACAAAACTGGTCACTTATTCTAAACATATAAGTTTTAAAATATAAGTTCCAGATTAACAACAATCAAGGTGTATGTATCATTTCTATAAAAGCATCTTTGATGTGTCTGAACTTAGGAGAACAAAGTCAGCAGAACCAAAATTTCTTAAAACTGAATAATTAGATGCTAACGGTTTTCGACAAAATGAATATTCTGCTTACTTTAAAAGAAGTCAGTAGAAAAGTACCAAAAAACAATTTTAAATTAAAATTTAAAAATACAAAATCGGTCCTCAAATTAAGTGCTATTTTATTTGCTCAACAAAAAAACATTTAAAATTTAATTTAAAAATAGGCAATTTCCCTGTTCGTCATTTAATTTGTATTTAAAGAATTGAACACGATTTGAAAAAAAAAAATAACTTAAGAAAAAAAAAAACCTTTAATGAATTAAAAAAATTTATTTGAAAAAAGTAATTTAATTTAAAAATTTTGTTTTTGTTTTTGTGATAATTAGCATTTAATTATGCAATTAAATAATTTTGGTTTTGCTGACTTTGTATTGCTTCTTTGTTTATAGATCCGTTCCTTAAGTTTTTTTTATTTCTAATGGAACATTTAAAAAAAAATGTGTACGTTCTCTAAAGTCGTATATTTAGACTTGCAATTCGTTTTAAGATTTAAATATTAAACAGTGTGAAACATTGAATGCGTATTTTCAATAAGAGTAAGAAGGTGAGAACCAATCAACCGTTGTTTTTGTTTCTTATTTGCATGTGTAGTGGTGTTAGGTTTTGACATATGCCAATATATCTTGACACCTCTCAGCACTTTTTCATGGTACATTTGCGACATTCAACTTGGATATAAACCTTGATTCATTCAAATTTAACGACAAATCTCAATGTTAGGTGATATGAAGTGGTTGGTTGAAGACGTGCGAGGAAAAGTGATTTTTCAAGGCTTCCTGAGTGGTGTCCCCTTACGCTTTAAGGTAACTCGCACCAAACCTTATACCTATTCTTATACATATACATATGCATATATAATGTGTAATATTCATTTCATAATGGAATTGGATGGACGGTTGAAAAGGGGATCCATTCCCATCAATTCAGTCATCTTTCAAAGAGATGTGCCGGAATACTCTTTGTTATGATTCATCTTCGTCATCAGAAAAGCAACGAGAAAGGAAAATCCACATGTGCGTGTGTGTGTGTGTATCCTTGTGTGTGTGTGTGTAATCCAAACCACACATATCCAGAGATTCGTATTATTCTGAGGATTGAACGGGATTTATAGCTGGTATCCTTTTGTAGGATTTCAGGTCGACTTAGCCTTTGGAGAGGTTTTTTACCTTTTCGTTTTGATGTTGACGCGTTGGCGTTTCTGGCATTCAAGTGGTGAAGAGACCGACGACAAGAAAATGCGAGCAGGAGAGTGATCGGAATAAGTTGAATTGGTATTATTATTATTATGCATTCCTTCGCCATTCAGGATATGATAAAATAATCCTTGTGAAAAGCTCTGTGATGAGTGTGTGACTTATATTTAAAGTTAAAAATAAAACAGGTCAATTCGGTTTTCAAGAAAAACATTCGAAGAAAAGTGGATTAATGACATGTACGCCTTATCTGCAGGCAAGAAAACATTTATCTTTAAGATATTAAAATATTTCGTTTTGGAGGCTTGCCGGATAAGTTTTTTTATCCAACAAAGTGGAATCAAGATATAAGACTCCAAAAGTTAAATCCATTTACGAATTAGACACACTTATGTAGAGTCACTGGCAACTGAAGCCATGGGCATAAGATAATACTGGACAATGATACTACAAAAATACGGTCAACGGCCTTGGCTCTGATAAAGCACCGCTTCCCAATAGATCAGCGAAATCAAGCATCGTTGAGCGTGGTTAGTAGTTAGATGGAGAGCCGTCAAAACTAATAACTGCGAGCTGTTGGCATATGTTTGTGCGTTTTTTCTCTCTTCTGTTCTGTCTGTCTCTCTCTGTCGTATTTGTGTTGTCTTGAGCCGAAGGACTGAGTTGCCAGTGCTTGTATGTATGTAAGTATGTGTGTCTACTCCGATTGATTCATCGCAGGAGTAGATTAATAATGTAATGTAATGTACAAAAAATACGGACAGGACAAAGAGAGAAATACAGTCAACATACGTCAACAGCACGCGGTTAGTATACATCCGACTAATAACTGTGATGCCCTGCTTGTCAAATTATTCCAGGTACGGTCACCAAATTGGTTGAGCTTGTTCTACACTGTAGTTGTTGCCGTTGCATTTTTCGCTATTTGCACATATCAATGTCACTCTATAGCAATTAGAAAGAGTCAATGCTGCTGTTCAATACAGCAAGACCTGGACGAGTATTGTCGTGTATAGTTTCACCTTGGTTGTTTGAGAGAGGGCTACTGGCAAGAATGATTCCTTGATTGAACTCTTTTTTGTATGTATTCTGAGAGGTTATGGTGGAACCCATTGCTTATTCAAAGTTAAAGCTGTCCAATGTGAATTTTCGTCCAATAGTCCGATGATGATGTTTCGCTCCTAATGATAGCATCCTCATTAACGGACCCATCCTAGCCTTCACTTGAATACTCGTGAATGCGTTAATGTCTACTATATAATCGACATATCGAATTGAACGGATAAACACGTTATTTGCGTATGGTTGCCCCGATGAAGATGTTGTAAAGATTACATGATAAGCGCGTTACCTTTTCTTACGCCTTTCTCGATATTACTCGTCACAGTATTGACGAAATAGGTCAAGTTCTCTATATTAGGTAATCCGCTGTTTCTTAATTTCCACTTCGCCAGCCTTATTGAACTTAAGTCTAGATATGGCCACCCCAACATCTTCCTGAAATGGTTCACGGACGTCTCATTCATTATCCTGCGATTAGAATAGAATTCTCTATGGATCCAAGCTCATCTTGGCAGGTCGTGTTTTGTACTCTTCGGATTAATGTTTCATCCCTTTTTGAGAATTGTTTTTGCCACAGCATTCCTTGGTGAGGTCTTGCTTTTCAAGCATCAATAAATATTTTCCGGCAGCATAGTTCCTGTCCCAATCTGCAGCAATTGGCCTTAGCTGTGGCCATGATTGAATTCTTAGAGTTTGAGGTTCTTTAACTTTTCCATGTTTGAGAAGTATATAACACCAAAGATTTAATGTTGGACTCGATTCGAAGAGTTTCAGCTTGGTTCGTAAGGGTATTTTAATAGATTTCCGCAATCCACACATTAGAAAGGATTCCAAATGCACCACGCTTGCTTTGTTTATTTTATTGTTAACATCCAGTCCAGGTCCGTTCCCCCATCGAGTGCTGTGTAACTGCCCAAATAATTAAATTGCGTAAATTCCTCTATGGTTCCCAGCTTTAGAATTAATTGTTGTGTCAAATTGTCAAGGTGCCCGTGGTTATTATTTTTTATTAGAGTTAATCCTTAAGCCACCCACTTCACCGTTCAGTTGCGGCGACTGCCATCGCTAGTTAGGACAGAATTGGTGACAACAAATCTACTTGTCTCACTCCTTGACGCACATCAACGGAATCGGAAAGTTGTCCATTGTGCAGAACGAAACACCTAGCGCTGTTGTAGGACTTTTTAATAAAAGCGACAATGTTCTCAGGGATTCCTCTCGCAATGAGCGTTCCCCATCAGATGCATTTATAAAACCTACAAAAATGATGTATATTGTAAACTGATACTCAGGTGATTGTTCGAGGCTGATTCGCAAGGCGTTGATGTGGTCGACACACAATCGATCACTGCCAAAACCTCCTGGATTTGATATAAGCTTCGGAAAAACGGTCAGAACGATACAATACCACTCTAATTATTGCAGTTTTTGAGGTTTCCTTTCCTAGTTCAGTTTTTATTTCAGCCCAAAAAAAAATGTGAAATTTCTTTCTTTGCTGCTGACACGACCTGTGCGGGAATAAAGAGCCCTCTTTCGTGTAGGCCACGTGCGATTTCATTTCCATTTGTACGTGCAAATCAGACCACTTTAGCAAGCTCGGCTAGCCAACGTGAGTTTGGTGGTCCATATTACCCTCGTTAATAAAAAAATACAATGTCATACGGATAGAATAGCTCATTCAAAAATGTACAAAAGTGTTAAAGACTAAGCAATATCTTAGAAAAACATAGTGCTTCCCGTAAAGCGAACTCTAGCAATGTGTTGTTGTAATATTTCATGAATGTACACGTTCGAGAAAAAAATGGTAAATATTGGAAATTCAATTTTGGTCGAATATTGAATTTGATTCCGATTTGTTTTGTCAAAACATCCTTTCATTCTTTCAGCTGGATTCTTGTAACAGTTTAACCTTGCGTTGGAAATGCATCTTGCATAAAGGTAAAATTCATTCCTTAACGTTCTAGGTATAAGTACCCATCCTTGGTATTATTTATATGTTTCTAAGGACATGATAGGGATTCGCTATCTCCTTTGATAGAAGGTACTATATACCTACTCCAAAAAGTTTCAAGAAAATCGAGAGGATAGCGGCACTCAAAATCTATTCCTATTCCTTCTTTTAACATATCACTAAGCTGCAGCAACAAACTGGGATGCTATCAGAACACACACGTGAACTATCGCAGGAGAGTGGAGCCAACAGATACTATAGACGTCGGCGTCGGTCGTAACCGTATCTTTTCGGGTGAAATATAATATAATTTTTTTTTTCTTCGACTGCTTCTTCGAATGAATGTGAATGGCGAAGAGGGAAGGGATTTATGATTTCATATCACGTATTTTATTACGATATAGAAATTCATGACAGCCAACAGATATCAAGCAAACACAACAAAAACACACAGATACTCGTAGATATAGAAATTCCTTTACGAGTCTGTGATAGAAAAAAAATCCGATAAGAATATTGTGTGTATGAATGTGGGTCATATTTTTTTTTTATTTTCGTTTATATATTAAGGATAGGTAGATATCCTTTATAGTTGAATTATTCCAAAATGAGTGTTATAACACACAAGGATGACAAAATTTGGTGGCGGGTGCTAGCAGATATTTAGATATTAACCGTTAAACGGCCTAGAGTGCAGGTAATGGTCTGCACACTCTGTTATGTTCCGGATATGGCATTGATTACCCCATAAAAACAAAAGTCTGGTCTGGGATAAATATAGTTTATTGTTTGTCAAGGGTAGGGTTTGAATAATTTTGGGTGAGGTTTTATAATGGGATTGTGGCATTGTTTTGACATTTATGAAGTTCAGTGATATTTATGATAATTTGTTTTATTTCACACTTCTTTTCAAACATAATATTTTTTTTTGGCGTGATCTAATAATATGCAAATCTTTTTAATATATGAATAAAATGAAGTGTTGATTTTGATAAAGGAAATAAAGTATTCTCATGGGAGAGTAGTTTCAATTGTAGTACGCTAGGTGCCGCTGCTACACAGAGGGTATTACATATTAGGTACCTATTAAGTATTATGCCTTGTCAGTGCAAGGAAGATATGAAATTTGTCTTTCAGCCTGGTTGCATTCGCTTGCATACATCCGTCTCAAATTAAAACTCTTACAGGGTTACAGTAGGTACTTTGCATTATAAATAACGCAAAATTGGAGAGAAGTGACCGTTGAGTTTACCATCTGGTTTCATTTGGTTTTCAAAACGGGTGCCTATTGTTTCGTTTTTTTCGATTCGAAATCAGTTGTTCCGTTTTCATTCATTATATTTTTTGTTTAGTTCCCAAAACCTTATATAGTTTTTCTTTTACTTTGCCTTTCGATCACTTCGCTTTACTGTCACTTTATTACAGTTTACTTCGTTTTTTGGTTATTTTGCATTTCAGTTAAAAGAGCAAAGCGTCATTAAGGCAAAGCTTATCTCGATAACGTTTTTTTCGTTTCCAGTTTATTTTGAGAGCAGTTCATTCTGCTCGAGTTCAATCGGAATCGGTTATGATAATGAAACCCTACTAACATAGTTTATTCATTAAAAAAGTTTTTTTAGTTTTGTAATAATTGTTGTTAATAATTGGAACTAAATTATTAGCATATCAATTTCTTTTATGTAGATGAATTTTAGTTTAAATAAATTCTTTTTTGTTGAAAAATGTTAATTTTAAAGTGAATTGTTAACATTGTTGGAATCCAAAGATTTTGTACAAATGTACATATATAGCTTTTTCATCAAAAGTTCTTTTTTTTTGGTAATTTTAAGATCCCAGACTTTTCAAATTGGGGTGAAATATTTTCGACATTGTTTGTTTCGTTACTGTTTTGTTTGTAAAGAGACCAAGAGCATTACAATTTTGGTAATTTCAAGAGCCCAGACTTTTCAAATTGGGGTGAAATATTTTCGACATTGTTTGTTTCGTAACTGTTTTGTTTGTAAAGAGACCAAGAGCATTAAAATTCGCGAGAATTTTAATGCTCTTGGTCTCTTTACAAACAAAACAGTAACGAAACAAACGATGGCGAATTAATCGAAATCGAAATGAACTAAAACCGAAATAATCAAAAAACGAAATAATAAAAGGCGAAATGAACTTAAAACGATATAAGTCGAAGACTAATGATTTTTTATTCGAAATAAACACAAACAAAACAAACGAGAAATTAAACAACTAGAATGCGAAATAGCGAAAAAACAAAACCACTTTGGCGAAACAATAAAAATCGAGGTAAAAAAAACTAAACAAACCATACCCTTTCAAAACATATACAATTTTATTCAGGTAGGTATGTATTCATAGATAATTGATAAAGTAAACAAAGATGTAATTTGAGTGGAGTATCTATACGATCAGAATTCCATTGACATTGAAAATGGACGGTTGGAACGTACATCATTTTTACTTGCAATTATAGGTAGGTAGGTACTATAAGGTTCATTAGCATTCATATGGCATTGACCAATCATATGGCTGTAAAAAAAAACTTAAAATACGACTAAGAACGGTACTTTCCATAGGACCGTTTTATTACTTTCGACTATCTCGAAAACGACTCAACCCATTCTTTCGAAATTTCACACACATATAGCTGTAGGTAGTTCAATTTGTATTGCATACCAATATTTTTGAAAAAAATTTTTTTGTATTTTTTACAGAATTAAAAAAAAAAAATTTAAATTAATATTTTGAAAACTGCTCATTAAATTTTTGTCTAAAAACTTTAAATAAATGTATTTGCTGAATACCTATTAACTGGCGTTTTTGAATTTTTTTTGAAATTTTTTTTCAAAAAGTTTTTCAAAAAAAACTTTTTTTCTCAAAAATCGCACAACAGATTTTTATAAATTTATTCTCATAAATTCAAATTTATCCAAGAAATAAAATGGCATACTTTTTTTCAGCTAAATGTGTTTAAGTATTTATTTAAGAATTTTGAAAATTTTATTTCTATCAAAATCTCAAGCCCCTAAACCACCACTCATTAGAGAAAGTTCGTGCGACCCAGTCGTGCATTTTATTTTCATAAAACACACGCACTCAAGGGATTTGTATAGCCCTTTTAATGATTGGTCACAGTGCGAGCGATAGAAAATTTTGGTTGAAACAGATTTTCCAGGAAAGTCTTATAACGGTATACCTCCCATAGGACCGGTTTTTTGAGATTAGGATTTTCTCGTAAACCACTTGAAGGATTTCGTTGAAATTTTTAATGTAGGAACCCTTTTATAGACGAAATAACATAAATTTTTAAATTAAAAAAAAGTTTTTTTGAGACTAAAAATTAATTTATTTTTTTATTTTTTGGTTTGATCGATTTTTTTTTAATTTTATTTTCCTGAAAAAACAACAAAAAAATTTTAACATGGAATGCATTTTCGAAAAGTTTTTCAAAAAAATGGTTTTTAGAAAAAACTGACCTGTCGATGTTGAAATTTTTTGAAGTTAAAATTTAAAACAGTAAAAGAAAACAGATATCTTACTTCATTGTTTTTTAAAAACGCTTTAGCTAGTGATTTTTAAGTGATTCATACAATTTTATATGATTTTTTCCCTGTCTTTTTCCAAAATGTTCAGCCCCAAGGCCACTCTTACATATTAGAGCAAGTTTGTGCGACCCAGTCGTGTACTTTATTTTTAAAGTATTACAACGAAAACTCATCTATGTTGGTTTGTTTGTTAGTATGTTTTAAAGTGGCTCACAAATTTAATTCATTGCCGTCATAGTGCACGCAGACACCACTGTTTAAAAAAAAAAAAATATCACCACTAAGCTCTGTACTGACAATTTTTGTTGGACAGAGTATAGAATCAATTTATAGTGCATGAGAAGAGAAGGCACCACAGTATTGATTCTATATACATCAGTGTCACTGTGTTTCCATACTCCGAAACTATACAAACACATAAGGAACAACAATACACATGAGAGCTACATTAGCTCTGTTATACTTAGATACGTGGAAGCTGTCTGAACTATGGAGACGATGAGACAATTGTCCATCTCCTATGTACATGCTTTTTACTTGCTTATAGACGGAAACTTTTTTAGAAGAATTCTTCACTTTTAATGGAACATTTCACAACTCTTGGTAAGCTATTATTGGTCCCTGTAATAGGTAAATAATAAGATTTGTGCGTCTCATTGGAGACTCTCTGGCTCGTAGGTCAGGACTTAGACGTTCTTCGGGTTCAATGTACTTTTCTCTTGTATACTCATAGGCGTATACACGAGCTGATTTAAGAGTCTTGTCTACCTTTATGAGGGTAAGGAAACGCTCCCATATTCGAAATGCAAAGTAGTATTTATGAACATGAACTTTCTAGGAGCAATTATTTACAGAATGAAATCGTTTAAAAACCCTTTGCGCGGTCCAGAAGGAGGTATAGTGGATAAACAGAAGAACTTCCTCAAATTTAAAACCCTAAAAATGTTATCCAAGTTTTTGCGATTTCAACTTTAATCTTAAGGCGTTCATTTGTTCCGTTGAAGAAATCCTTGTACACTTTGGACACCGGAACTGATTTTTCAAACAATCTAGCCAAAGATTAATGTTCTAAAAAATATTTGTCTGGATAAAATAAATAAAACAACAATGCAAAAAAACAATCAAAGAAACAAAAAGTTTATAAAAAAAGGACGAACAAAAAAACCCTTAAATGGATGAGGCGGAAACATTTGCTTTTGCAAGTTTGGACTGTCTTTATTCTTGGCGACCGGAAGAACTATGTGGTGGTAGATTTTCATTCTGGCAACCTAATGTATGGATAAACCGAAAATGTAAGAGATATCTCTCCCATTGCATGCGATATGGTGAAAGTGATGAAATATTTCGTGGTTGGGGATTTTGCTTTGAAAAATGCATACAACACTCTAAGGAAGGATATGCTGTCACAGTGATTTATATTAAGTTAACACTATGGCGTTGCCGTTCGCCGTTGGTATGCCATGAATAGTTTTAAATAAAAATCTTTATAGTGGCATAGTGTCAGTATGTGGTATAGTGGAAAATTAGATGCATGTATTAAGAATGTATTTGTGGTAAGGACTTGAATTTATGTATATCAAAGAAGTGTGCATTTCCGTATGCTTGAAATCACTTTTCCAGAGACATCATTCTATCACAGAATGTGCATTATATTAGAAAAAGAACTTCTTACAAACAAAGCAATCCCACCGTGTAGCCTCTATTTTATAGTAGAATAAGAAAAAAAAGAGGCTTACAGCTGAACACGACTTTTCTATCCTTTGTGGCAGAATCACACGAAGTAAACAAAAACAGTCATTCAATGACACTCTAAGGACTTCGGAGCGAAAATAAGAAAACCATTGAAACGCGGTCTTGATATATTTTCTCGCAAACTGCAACATTAAGTAGATTAAAGAGCACAATGTTAAGGTATATACCACAGAAAAAGGATGAAATGCAGTTCCTTCAGTTTTGTAAATGTGCCAAGGATATTACTTCAGCAATTGGTATTTTTTTTGCTGTTGCTGCTGCGTTGTACAAAGATGGCGCCACCCCGTTGAACCGCAAAACGAAAATCAAGATTGCTTGGAATCCTCTGACATGTGCAGGAATTTCTTTTAAAAACAACATCATTGTGTGATAAGACCTTGAAAGAGAAAAGTCAAACAAAACTTTTCCTTGAAAATATTTTGAGTGAGGTACGATTCAATTTTAAAGTGGAATGAGTAAAATTTAAAGCATAGCACATGAACCTATTTCGTTAAAAAAAAAATCATTTTCCAGATAAATTTCTATAATATATAAACTTTTCTATTCATTGTGGAAATATTAATTGGACAAGGTACGTATTGTTACAGTTCTTTTTTCTTCAATACAATATTGGATGAACCAAATCCGGAAGCCGATGCAATGTAAAACCCATAGCAATATGTTAGCCTTCATATCCCTCCAGCATACACATATCCTGCCGATGGAATGACAGCGGCAGGAAAATGGGTACGTTCTCTTGCACCTGAATTCTATTGATTGGATTTCTATTGAAAATCGGGAGTGAAACCTAACCATCGCATCGCACACGTAAAGATAGCTAGTAGCTATAGGGACGACCAAGAGTTTCAACAAATTTGATTAGGTTCCAACTACATTTATACATACATACATGAGTAGATATAAATGGCGACGACTGACGTCGACGGACGTGGCGATGAATCGCATAAAGCGTCCTTACTTTGATGATGTTAGGTCACTACTTCAAGTATACTACACAATACACAACACATGTACGGTAGTTGGTCCCAATAGACTGTTCAAAAGCACGTAGTTTAGCCAACCAGAAATCATACCAATTGATGATTTCGGATGTGAAAAGGAAGAGGAACCGAAAACCAGGGATGCGCTATTAAAATACCTATTTGGCACTCTGTCCAGAGGGACCCATTCATGTGAAACTTTCAGCACGCTGCGCTGCAATGATTTGGATGAAGAAAATCATAAAGTTTAGAATCAAACGTGTGTCACTTTGAGTTGCATAGATACTTTTTACGGCGCTGATAAAGTGAGTTTTGAAGTTTCACTATTGGAATGTCATCAAATTATTATGTTTTCGAGAGTCAAATGTGCGGAACCAATATTGAAAACATGCAATTCTAGAATTGAAACTCAAATTGCAAATTAGTTTTGAAATGTCGTGTTAACTGAAGTTTCAGTCGAGTTGCCATATTGCCATGACGCACGTGAACAGATTTTGCTTAAAGAGGGACATAAAATTGAATTTGTTGTCGCCTTCCATCCTTCAAACTTTTTATTTTACTATTCGGATCTCAATATTTCGGTGACAACAGCTCTCAAAATACGATCTAGATTGACGAATAAGGACTCATATCAGCCTAGATCTTCTATCTTTATGTCCATCAAATCGAAGTATCATTAGGACATTAAGATATGTATGCTTACGAAATTCTCAGATAAAGGAATAAGCCTTGAATTTAAATTTTTTAACGAACGAGCAACCAAAAACTAAAATGGCAGAAATCAATGAAATCGATATTGGGTAGTGTTGGCAGCAAGATAATCAATATAAAATATAAACAAATTTTATTTAAACGGTGATTAAAAAATTATTATAACAGTTGTTATTCAAGCAATTTAGAGTGTACTGCAATTGAATGGGATTTGTGGAGTAATCTCTAGTGTCTGTCTAGTCTCTCGTCGCAGCTGACACGAACAATAAATCAATGAATTTTCAGACACACTATAATACCGAAAACTGAATGAAATATTAAATTTTATTTACCTGAAATTCGTTAAGGTCATGCTTACCCCTTGCACAACTTGTATAATGCTTTTCATTTTCACATTCAAATGCACCGCAATACATGCACTCTTTATCCTTTTTTCAATGGCCACACTTGTTCGCTTGAATCCCTGCTTCCCTTTACTCTATCTATACATTCAAATAGATAGGACGGAGCATGGCGAAAGCGACCTGTTTCAAATCTCGCTTCCCGTTATTCTCGAGCTTAAGCTGGACGGAACTTTGTCTGTCGTAAACGAACTGTTTTTTTTTGTTACGGAAGTTGTTAATGATTTAAACCAACCCAGGAGACGCGACGGGCGGTGCGGCGCGCGACGTGATCCTTCCGCGGACTGACCAATATTTCGAATTATTATGAAGAAGCTATTTTGTTTTGTAATTTTTCAATACTCAAAAATTTGTCGACTAATTTTAATTTGATTAAAAAAACAAATTAAAGTTTATCAATCACTGTGTTTTCTTATGTATGGGAAACTTATTTCAAAGTAAAACTGTCTTACAGTAAGTACCTAGAAATCTCTGGCGCAGGGACATAAGTCCCAGGGATATAAGTCCCAAAAATAAAAGTTGGGACTTATGTCCCACCGAATAAATTTTTTGTGTATAAGCTTAGAGAATTTCCTCACTAAGTTTTTAAAATTATAATGTCTCACTTAGTTTTAGAACAATTTTCAATAGTATATCTTCGCAAAACAGCTATTACACATCTTGCAATGGTTGCAGGGTTGAAGTAATACGTTCCTTGGATTTTCGAAACAAATACCGCAGGTTATGGTTTCGTTATTTTGTTGTTGTCCAGGGTCGTTCGAATCATTTTCTTCGTTATTACTTGCTGATGAGTCAGAAACTTCAGAAAATTTAGTATTTGAGAATTTGAGAAAACCAAATAAAAAAATCGCGCGATTTTTCTCAAATACTAAATTTTCTGAAGTTTCTGACTCATCAGCAAGTAATAACGAAGAAAATGATTCGAACGACCCTGGACAACAACAAAATAACGAAACCATAACCTGCGGTATTTGTTTCGAAAATCCAAGGAACGTATTACTTCAACCCTGCAACCATTGCAAGATGTGTAGTAGCTGTACTGCAAAGATAAACGAAGAAGCAATTGCTAATAAAAACGAATTATTATGTCTATTTTGCCGGCTGATAATTCAAAACACATGCTTTGTTTACTTGTGAAATTTTTAGTTTTTTCCGAATTTTTCTTGAAATTGTTTAATTTTTCAACTTCCAAATTGTTGCCGTTTGTTTTTTTTTTTTTTTTTTTTTTATATTGCATTGAACTGTTGTTTTTTTTTTTTCATTTTCGTTATATAAAATAATAAATGAATATAATTGTTGTATTATTCTATCGAATTGTGTGTTTAATTTACTAAATCATTTTGAAAATTTGGGACTTATGTCCCATCTTCACAAAAAAAAAATCTGGGACTTATGTCCCACTTTAGTGGGATTGCAAGTAAATACAGTAAACTGACAATCAGGATTACGTCAGGATTGTGCTCTCAGCCTCAATAGTCCGGGAGCTCGCGGGTTTTTTTTTTTGTAAATTGGTTGATTTAACATTTATAAGCAGCGTGGTTGTGGTCAGCTGCGTCGCGAGTGGTATCAATTATAAAAAAAAATTATAGCTATTTGCCTGTATTTTGACTTCACTGTCGTCACTTGTTTTTTTTTTACATAGACAAACCCATTTCTTGTTCTGGCTGAGAACAAAATTCCTTCTCTTTTAAGTTGGATTGCATGTCTCAGTAAAGAACTGTTTTGTGGTGTGAGGTTATATGATAGATTATACATTACTATACCTTAACTACTCGTATACACGACCGTACTGAGACCGTCAGCTGACGTATTGAATAGTACAAGTACAGAAATACAAATGAACATCCAGCCTTATAATGATGAATGAGATTTAAAAATTGTTACTTACTGGCTGCGCACAATGGTGTAGCAGTAGCAGTTGCACGCAGCAATGTCAAAGTAAAATGTATGTAAATCGTATTGCACGGCTACAATGTGAAGTAGCAGATGCAGCAGAGAGAGTCGCTGAAGTACAAGTCGACCCGACTTGAACTTCACGACCTGCTGCGCTGCAAAACAACAACAAACCAAAATGGCAGACATGATTTTTGTTTGAGTTCTGTGCTACACATTGTATTCGTGTATGCTGCTTTGTGAGCTTCTTTTTTTGGCATTTACTTTGACATTGCTGCGTGCTACTGCTACTGCTACACCATTGTGCGCAGCCAGTTAAATTTTTTAGTCAAATACATGTAAATAATACAGGGTGCGCCAGAGAAACTTACTTATTTGAAAGGTCAATAAAAAAAAGTACTTCAGTTATTGTTTTAAATTTTTTTTTTATTTGAGAATACAATATCCCAATTTTTTTTTTATGCAGTCTTAAAAATGACATCGGATAAATGGCGACCCCCATTGCGCATACACTGATGAAGTCGATTTTTGAAATTCGTATCCACTCTTCACAGCATATCAATCGGTATGTTGGCAATGGCGTCGCGAATGTTGTTCTTGAGGTGTGCTATGGTCCGTGGTCGATCGACATAAACCAGGGATTTCAAATAACCCAATAAAAAGAAATCGCACGGAGTCAAATCTGGAGAGCGTGCGCGGAAGGCACGTTGCGTAGCAACAAGTGAGCGACCGTTAGAAAAGAAGCTCTCAACTGCGAAGGCCCGCTGCTCTCTAGACCAGAGCATGATGGCAACTGACTGGAGGGAGAAAAAAACTTGGGAACTTCCCCCTCCAGATGCGCCCCCTCTTGCCCCTCTACCCGCCCAACTCACCGCGCGGGAATTTTTTCAAATAAGTAAGTTTCTCTGGCGCACCCTGTAGTAAATACCTAAATTATTAAATGATTTTGTATTTATTACATTTTTAGATTCAAAAAAGCTTTTTATGGCATTTAGTCCAACAAAAAATTGGCGTTTCATCCAGGTATCTCACTTTGGAATCATCAGTTTACATACAGTGAATCAATAATTCAACAGTCCATTATTAATGCTGAGTCTTCTACTTGGTTGATTTTATTTTATTTTATTTATCAATGCAGTATATAGAGTTTGTATTAAAAAAATTAAAAACTATTACATTTTTATATTCGGCGTTTTGAGGCTATAATTAATTGCACTTCAAAAATGGAGTCAAATCAAAGACCGCGATTAAAATCGGTGTTCAAGCAATGTTTTGTGCGCTGGGATGCTTGTTCGTTTGTCTGTACTTGTACTATTCACCACGTCAGCTGACGGTGTTAGGTACGCCATACAGCCAGCTGACTTGTTTTCTTGTTTATACGAGGAGTAGGTATAGTATATATAGGAATTATTGAATTTTACACGTTTTTGTTACATGTTCATGAAAGCAGCTGACGTATGTCGTACCACGCTCCAGCCAGCTGACTTATGTTTTTCGATGGCTTTTAATAATTGCAAACAGTAAGCAAAATTTTAGCTTTGAGGCTTTGATTGAATTTCTCAATTTTTGTTTGCATCTTCGACAGGCCACTGTTGCCAAAGGTACCGCTCGCACTGCAACAGACCACCACCACGCTGCTTAGAAATGTCAAATCAACTAATTTACAGAAAATTATTTTTGGCGCTATTGGTCACCAAAATCTATCGCAAGCTTCTTTCATTAAAAACATAACCGATTTTCTGCCAGCTGGTGTTTAATCATCAAAGCTTCTTCTTTTGCAGACTAAATTGTACTTTTTACTTATTCGCCCGAAACTCTGCTTCTAGTGATTAACAAGCTTTATGCATAATGTGCGTTACTGCACGTAGGCTTGTCGGGAAAACAAGCCAACAAGGCAGGTGTTTTCGTTAGTTCTTTTCACTATATCCGACATGGGAGCTCATAGTCAACGGCCATAGTCAAAACCAAGACCCAATGAAACGTGATAGTAATTTCTAGATTACAACGCATTTTATCAATGATAACTCACCGTTCTAGGCAGTTTCAGATTAACTTTAATTTCTACAGAAAGCTATTAAGTAAAAGATGCTATATACATGAATAAGTGCATTTGTCTTCTCGTCATTTTTATAATTTGTAACTTAGAATTGTATTTGAACAACTAAACGGAAGGTGCAGATCTTTATAAATAAAAACGCGTTGCACAGTTGTTGCGAAATGTCATAGTCATGTGTACTTGGTAGCCGTTGCTTAGCTAAATCCAAAAATGCTAAAAGGTCAGAACACGATGAACTCACTAGAAAGAATTCAGGAGGTTAGGTCATTGATAGTGAGTACAAAAAGAATTGGTCCCAGATGACTGCTTTGTGGCACTCCTAATTAAGTTTGCCAACAGGTTAGAAAACTAATTATTGAACTTTTCTATGAGTATGAAAATGAACAAATTGAAGATTAATTTTATTGCAACTATCTATAATATTTACATTTTTCGTTAAGAAATCTGTTATGACATGGCAAAAGCCGTCTGTCAGATTGGCAATTTATTATTTTGATACCAATATTTAATTAATATAAATGTGCATTATGGATATATGAGTATGTCTAAGCTACAAGTCTTTTTAGAAATTCCAAAGCGTTCAATTTGAAAATACGTAGTATGACATATAAGTGTCTATCAAACGCCTTTAAAATATCTGTATAGATGCAATCAAGCTCAAGTCCACTCTTTAATACCATTCACCACTTTTGCATAAATGTGAGTAAGTTAGTCAAAACCGAAACCTTGAACATTTCCGTATTTCCGTTTCATCCAGTCAATTAATTTTTGTGTTCCATCTATCAATTCAAAATATTCATGCAAAAATATGAACTCTTGTTAAAAAAAAAAATCATTTATTTTATAAAGAGAAAAAATACCAAAGTCAACAATTCAATGTGTAATTGTTTAAGCTAACAAAAACTCATTGGAAATTGTGAATAAAACAGTTTTTTTTTTATATACATATAAATCAATTTATATTTTTTTGATTTCAATGAACGAACTTCAAGTACACGATCAATTTAAGGAAATCAGAAACTGTTTCCTTCTCATGTACCTTTGATAAGATCTGCATAATTAATCATATATACATAAAAAAATAAAATAAAAAAACTTTTAAAAAAGTAAACCATTTAACGTTGCAAGTCAATTAAACAACTCTTCATACCATTTTCAACTCAATTCATTTAATGACTGATGGTTAATGGGTGATTGGGATTGGGATTCATTGATTGTGTTGTATATTGCACTTGCAGCACATTATACCCTACCCAACCACCCCAACTGTGATATGCATGGATGAAGCGTGGAAACGGATATGGATTGAATATCACCAATAATTGCAATTCAAATTTTCAACATTCAATCATAAGTATATTTCCTGTTCCATTGTATGGAAATTGAAATTATAAGGTAACGCATTTCCGAAATGATTGAAGTCGATTTAATTGGATCATTGTGTTCGTTATTGTGATGGCAACTCTCCAAGTTTTGAGTGATGTTAAAGGAATGCAATTTGTCAAAAACTGAAATGAAATGAGAGTGGGTATACAAACTACGAGAATACTAATGATACATCACTTAATAACATAAAAAAAATATCTAGATAAGTACTGTATTCAATAATAATGCTTTTTGAAAACAGGGAGCTCTTTTTACGCGGCGGGGGTGCGGGGGTGAATTTTCATAAATATTATGCAGCTTTGAAATAATATATGCAATAAGTTTGGCATTCGCATTGTATTGAATGTGTGCGGAAATGTTACGGTTTACTATCTCATTATGGCTCACATTGTGGTTTGTGCTTTGTGTGTTGTATGTTGCTTATTAAAGTTGATTAAATTTGATTAAATTTGTTTAAAATTTTGAGTAATTAATTTCTTTTTCAGCGAATCAATATTTTCAATAAGAGCGAGTAGATGTTGAAATTTAATTAAACAAGTTGTTTTATTTGAAAGGCTCGTGTACGCCACAACGTATAAAATATGACATTTTTGAAATGCCCGCCTTGGCTTCTTATAGTGGCAGGGATACCAGTGGTCCGATTTTCAATGACTCTTCCGCATAGATCTTGCTGAATTTATGTGATGGATTGTGTTATGTTCACCGTAAGGGCATCGGTGCATTGTGGTTTATTGGCATAGACCTACCACTTCAGAAAACCCCACACGAAAAATTCTAGCCGGGTCAAATCACATGACTTTGGTGGGTTATTCACGTCACACCTGCGAGAGTTTACCTTACCCTCAATCGTGCCGTTTTGTTAAAACCACATGTCATCGAGTTCCATAAGGTTCAATTCAGATTATAAGAAATTGCTTATCATCATTTTCTAGCAGTCGCCATTGACGGGGGCACAAACATCACCAATATCTTTCTCGAAAAAGTACAGACCAATTACACCGCCGCGTCGCGTTGGCCCAAAATATACCGATATCCTTTTGACGATTCATTGCCACCTGGGCAACCTTCTGTTGGTGCCGTCCCAAATATAAAATTTTCCTTTTTACAACTATGACTCTCTTAAGGTTTTTGAACGCTTAGCCAAGGCAGCAAAAATATATCACAACACTCCTTCTGTTCCGTTGCAGGATCCTTGGCGTTGAGACTGCGGCACCTCTTCGTCTTTAGGGAACCTGCCGGGCTTAGTTTTGACGATGTTTTGCAGCTGACTTCTATCCAACCATTAATTCTTTGAAGTGGAGATGGCTCTGTGATAGAAGTTGGAACTTAAGAGAGCATAGACTAAGACATCTAAGATATCTACCTTAGAAAGATCTTAGTGCTCTGTTCTAAGCTCAATTTGACTCTGTATGCGAGTAGGCTCACCGTGGAATTTAAAGCTTAATTGCTAGGTGTCCCCGTAAAGCTTTCTTTCATCCTATTACAACAGCCATTCATCCAAAAACGCACCTCATCGCTTAAAATGAATTTTCTGTCAAAATTGGGATCTTCTTCCAAATATACGACGTTTACTATGGTCATGGACCTTGAGCTCCTGCATCAGTTGAATCTTGTAGGCAAAACTCGCTGAGTTTTTGTGCACGGCGAGTAGTCGTCTGCCTCGGGTTCAGCTGTTGTGAGAGTGTTTCTTTTGTCTATGCTAAGGTTGTTCAGAGGTTTCAGATTCAGCCGAAGAAAGCACTTTAGAAGAGGGTAAAATCTTTTTCTACGTCAACAATTCAGATCAGGCTTACAATTGCAGTCAATGCAGTTGAAACTAATAACGAACTATAACTATGAAGCCAAAAGGCTCGAATCCATGCCAGGAATATCAACAAGGACTTGAACGGCATACAACAATGTATCTCCTAACTTCCTGAAATATCGCTGAAACTGAACAACTCAAACGGCTCAAACCAGTGACCGGAATATCCACAGCGACTGGTTAGGCATATCACAGGGAATCCCAAACGGTTACGGCTCGAACAAATGTTCGGAATATTAACCGAAACGGGAATCAGAAACGGAAGATTAAGCCATGCTCTTACGAGTTTCAGCCACCTTGCCATTGAACTCTATAAGCAAGTGCAGAGCATGTTCTTAGGAGATGGACAATTGTCTCCTCCTCTTCTTCGTCCATACAGCTTCTACGAAAGTGGTTTGCGAGTACGCCAAGTCTGCCTATATGAAGCAGAGTTCTGTAACGATACCTATAATGGAGTTGATTTGCAGTCTGCTTAGAGAGAGAGAGTAGAGCTTTAGAGCGTTTCGGATCATTGATCAAAGCCAAAATATATATAGCGATGGAAATATCCAGAAAGCTGTGCTTTGTTCAAATAGGTAATATTGTTCCTTGATCGACATGTTCGTCGGCTATGCAATTCCCTGGAATAACCATATGCCCTGGCACCCAACAGATGTGATTTTTAAACTGTTCCGCCATCTCTCAGAGAGATGATTGATAGTCAAGAGCTGTTTTGGAGATAGTTGAAATGAAATACAGCGATTTCAGTGCAGCCGAGAAAATATTGATGTCCTTGGAGGATATCACGATTCGTTTAAACCAGGTAAAACCTACTTTATCGCCATCGATTCCGCCTGGAAGACGCTATAATGGCTTGGAAGACGGAAAAGTTTAAAGATCAAGGAACAGTTTGGTTGTTCAATGAAAACCAGAATTTGATGGCCAAAACTGTTGCTTGGAAAAGGAATCTAGTTGCAGTGAGTAGGACAGATTCAATCATATGTATCATTACTTCTCCAACTGGTGTGATGCTTTTTTATACTTAGGCTGAGGTAGGCTCGTCGAAGTCCAGGGTTGTTCCCAAAGAAAGCGAAAACTCAGGGTTGAAGAGTGTTGAACTCCGAATTAACAATGCTTTTTATTTATCCAAAATATCCTTAACAAGTTACTTCATATACGGACTTAATAATAACACTAAATTAATGATTTGATATACAAAATAGTATTAAATAGCTTAAATAATTTGGCCTCTAGGGTTTATCCTACGACAAGAAGCGGTTTCAACTATATTTGGTGTATAGAGTTGCCTCTATGACAAGAATTGGTTTTAGGTCTGTAGAGATTCTTAAAAAGAAAAGCTCCACGACAAGAAACGAATTAGGTCTGTAGAGATTCTTTGAAAAGAAGAGCTCCACGACAAGAAACTGATTAGGTCTGTGGTGAAGCTTACGACTGCAGCAACCCCACGACAAGAAACTGATTAGGTCTGTAGAGATTCCTAAAAGGAAGCGCTCTACGACAAGAAACTGATTAGGTCTGTAGAGATTCCTTGGAAAGAAGAGCTCCACGACAAGAAACTGATTAGGTCTGTGGTGAAGCTTACGACTGCAGCAACCCCACGACAATAAACGGATTAGGTCTGTAGAGTTTCTTAAAAGGAAGAGCTCCACGACAAGAAACAAATTAGGTCTGTGTTGTAGCTTACAATGGCAGCTACCCCACGACAAGAAACTGATGGCCTAATGCCTTTACTTCAAAATATGTTAAGGTTTCTGCTGGTATTCCCCGCAGCGTACCTTTGAGATCTCGTATTCCCGGTATTCTATTAAATAGAATCGTATACCAATGGCTGGGAGCTCGAGTCTGATTTTTCCATACAAATTCTGCTTATACTTATGGAATATTTCAGTAATAAGGAAATGTGAATTATAACATTAAAGACTAAAAATACATGCACTAAAATAATTCCTTCTGTTTGTTGGATTTTTCTGCTGGTTACTATCATATATGTGTTCCGAGTTGGTTGGTAGTCCAAATCAGCGGTACGGGGCGGAGGGGTGGTCGGTTTTGCTCCCATAGAGGACAATGGTTGTGTTGCGTCACTGGCTGGTCTCTGGTATACACTTAGCGTTGTAGAAAAATCGTCGTGGTGATTGTGACGGCGGTCGGTGGCGGTTGGTGACGGTCGGTGGCGGTCGGTGATGATGGTCACTGGCTGATGCACTCATTATGGCGATCGGGGGCGGCGGTCGGTGGCAGTGGAGGAAATGTGTAACTTCGTTACACTGGAAACTTGCAAAAGATCATAGTTTTTAAAGAACCCAGTACCACAGACAAATAGATACAGACTGCCAACTCACGCTATTGTCTCTCTTTTTGCCTACAAGCTGAATATCAGCTGATGTGCTTTTTATTCCGAGAGTGTTACGCTCTCCCGTGCTTTTTAAATAGGAATAGTAAACACACGACAAAAATAAATGTCACACGCAGGGATCGCAGACATCACAAAATGCATAGACAGAGGTGTACACGTATTCACAGACACGAAAAAATATTTTAAGTGTGTTTCAGGCAAGAGGGGTACGAGTTGGCGGTTTGTATCTATATGTCTGTGCCCATTACCCAGTCTAAGTCAGATCAATTGGACAGTCAATAATCGAAGTCAAACGTATACAAAAAGTCAATCCCTCAATCACCTTAAGATAAACCAATGAACACCAAGTATACCAGCCTCAAATCTGGGATGTATTCAACTTGGACTCTAGGATATGATTAAAAAACGATATCAAAACTTTGCGATAACAAGCTTTCTTCAAAGCCCCCTCCCAACTCTACAATACGAGTATGCTGGTTTGATTTTTCCAGTTTAAAGTCAGGATGCAACAAAGTCTAGGTAAACGTATACGACCGACGACGGCGGATGTTTGCTAATAAGTTTCCCAAGATTTTAATTAAGCCAACAAAGTCTGCCTGTAGTATACGCAAAGGAGGCAGGAAATTAATTACAACTGCTTGCGCACACACCAGGATGCTTTTCAACCCTACCACTCAGGTTTATTGTTTTGTAATTTCCAAAGCAAATAAGAGTGTTTCCCTATAGCTCCTAGGATTTGTGTCCTAGGTAGGTACTTGCAATACAAAAAAAAAAAAAACCCAACTCAAAATTAATGTGTTGTGTATGCATGTGAAAGAATGCAAAATTTGCAATGAAAAGACACAAATATGTTGAACAAAAAAAAAAAAAAAACAGAAAATGTGAATAAGCTAAGGTTTGCCGTTATATGAAGCTTACGCACGCTTCTACAAAATAAGGGATGGTTGTGGGTTGTGGGTTGTGTGTTGAGGGGCGTTGGCAATCAGAGTATTGTGGCTAAAGGATGCCGAGTATCACATAAAACACGCTCCTATTTCCTAGCATCAGGCTATCATCGGATCCAGATCCAGATCCAGGTAGACAAAAGCTTCGACGACACATTGTTTGGATCTGGCAGGATATAAAGGATATATTAACAAGTCTGAGCCTAGCACAATGGTGTGGTATCAATTTGCCTGGATTGAGATAGCAAACAAACAATACGTAAAATAGGCGTTGAAAAAAAAGGAATAACACAAGGAACAATACGTCTATACCATAGCTTTACATACAGTTACAACGAACATACCTACGAGCTACGAGTATAATGAAAAGATATACAAAAATGTATATGAAGGAGAAAAAAAAGAGGAGATGATGTTAACATGAGGGTTTATTTTTTGAGGAGACATGTGCATTCTGCATAAATAAACTTTATTCGCTTTTAGTGGGTAGACGGTAGACAAGAAGAAGAACAAGACATGGCTGCGACGAGTTCTTTTTTATATTAGCATGTCTTGAGTTGTCTCTTTTCTCGTGTATGCTGAAGACTGACGACATCAGATTCAGAAAATATTTACATTTCCGAGGGTACTTCCTGGAAGCGAGTTGTCGACAGGAACTAAAGGACCTAGTAAAAATAAGAAAGAAAATAGTGACGGAGTGGTTTTTTGAGAATTCAGTAGGTACCTACCCATATTTTTTTTTTATCAAAATATGTATAGTCTTACACGTTTGCAAAAATGTAGAATGCAAACACATTTAATATGACATGAAATTCTTTTTTAAAATATAACTTTTCATATATTTCCTTGTGGCATATTTACTTTGCCAGAGCATTGCGGAAACACATATACATATGTGATATGTGTAGGTAGGTTCCTACTTAAATCTATGTTTGATTTTAATGTGCCGGTAAGTTCAATGAGAACTTAAGGGTCTTGTTCTTATAAGAGTTCGGGGATATTGATCTATAGGTAAGGGTAACAATAAAGTGTCTTTATAGACTGAACAAAGTTTGAAAGGTTACTTCAATGGGGAACGGTACGAAATCCCGATTTCCAAAATCCCGAATGCAAGAAATCCCGACTATTTTCGGGGACAAAAACGACATAATCCCGAAAACCAAAATCCCGAATACAAAAATCCCGAACGACATAACCCCGATTTTCAAAAAAATCCCGATTGACCGATTTGAAAATCCCGAATGTCAGTATTTTCTAGTACTTTTTAGAACTTTTTAATTTTACACTATTTAGAGAAATCTTGTTTATATTTAGTTCGTTCTGGTTGATTCTCATGTTTTTAAATGATATTATTGCAATTTAACCCCGATTTCATGCCATTAATTACGATTTTTGTCGTTCGGGATTTTTGGGTCGGGATTTTGTCATACAGGATTTTGTCAATAGGGATTTTGTCGCTCAGGATTTTTTCATTCGGGATTTTGTGGCTCAGGATTTTTTCATTCGGGATTGTGTCGTTCAAGATTTTTTCATTCGGGGTTTTGTCGTTCAGGATTTTTTCATTCGGGATTTTGTCTTTCGAGATTTTGTAAATCGGGATTTTCTTTTTAATTTAGGCGCCTTAGAAAATAATTTTTGGTCCTGAGAAGAACCGCATTAGTATAACGTATAAGTTATACTAAGGAAAAATCGCTCAGCACACTTCCTTATATACTCTCAATTGGACGAAGAATTTGTTCTAATTGGACGTAACATTTTTATTAGCATTTAGGTTGGTTCTTGGTGATTCTCATAATCTGGCTACCCTTTTTGAATGAATTTTTTGATTTTTCCCTTGAAAAAATTGAAAAAATCGGCAAATCAAGAAACTTTTATTTATTTTGAAAAAAAAAAAAAAAAATATTGTTGCAAAGGGGCATTCATTACCTATCAGAAAATGCAAAAATTATCATAATAGGTCCTATATTTTAAAAGTTATTGACAAAAAACGGAGTAAAAATCGACCCTCTAGGACGTCTATTAACGAAGTTACAGTCAAAAAACAAAATGACTAAATTATCCGAATTTTTTTCGTTTTTAATCGTTTTCAAACCAATATATAAAGCATAATATGCGTACAAATAGTAAAACATTATATATCATTGGAAAGGTACATTCATTACCTTTAATAATATGTATGAATTAGAATGAAAGCTCAAACATGTCAAAAGTTATTGACGAAAACATGAGCGAGAGACCAAAATCCAAAAAAATATTGAAACACAAAAAATGTATTTTTTCTTCTTTTGATTAATTTATATCCTTCGGGACTTCCAGGTACTATTGATAACGAAAACTGTTTGACATAGGCGCCTGTCTGACAAATTTACATACCCTTAGCGGAGCAGCGAAGCTGCGTGAGCGCGGTGTGCCCCCGAAAAAGGAGGAGAAAATCAAGAGATCCCGCGAAGCGGGCCCTCCAAGTCAAATTAATTACAAATGTTACAGACACAGGCGCCTGTCTGACAAATTTACATATCCTTAGTGGAGAAGCGAAGCTGCGTGAGCGCGGTGTACCCCCGAAAAAGGAGGAGAAAATCAAAAGACCCCGCGAAGCGGGCCACCCACCCAATTGATTACGAAAACTGTGAAATATAGTAAGAATATTGCGAGATATCAAATAATATAAAAGCAATCTTTAGTTTTTGAGCATAAGAGTAGGCAAAAGTAAGAAATTCGCGCGAATTTCTTGCTTTTGCCTACTCTTATGCTCAAAAACTAAAGATTGCTTTTATATTATTTGATATCTCGCAAAATTCTTACTATATTATATATATTATTATATAAGAAAACTGGGAATCTGAACTCTTATTTGCATCATTTTGTTGAATATCAATTTATATCTCTTTTTGAAAATTGTTTCGCCCTGAAAAGAGCGGTTAAAATAAAAATAAAAAAATTCACCAAAAAAAAAAAATATAGATTTGTGTAGATTTTTCGATATTTTTCCGAATTCACGAGTAAAACAAAAATAAAAAATTATTCACAGAAAAAAAAAATAAAATAAATATAGATTCGTATACATTTTTCTATTTTTTTTTTTTTTTTTTTTTTTATAATGCACACGCGCTCAAGGGGTTTGTTATAGCCCTTTTAATGATAAGTCACAGCGCGAGCGATAGGAAGTTAGGAAGGGAGGGAAAGGAGGTGTCGATGAACATTGATCTTGAATGTTTGAAGATCAAAATGGCAAGGAAAAATTGTGCCAGGCAATCCATTCCACATTCGTGTTGTACGGCTAAAGAAAGAATCTCTATATTTCACGGTACGTCCGAAATTGGGCTCAAGTGTAAACTGATGAGCGTTCCTAGTAAGACGAGTATTACGGTACGGGGGAAATGTTTAAGGGGTGGAATGCAACTGGCTACCTCGAGTGAGCATTTTTTGTAAAAGAATCTGTAAAATAAGGAAAGACATGAAACATTTCGACGATGTTCGAGTGATGGAAATGTTTCCATAATGTTTCTCTCTCCTATCAATTTTAACGCTTTTTTCTGAACTCTGTCGAGCAGGTGGAGAAAAGTTTGAAAAGCACCTGCCCAGAGATGGGAGTTATAATCGAGTTTAGGACGTATAAACGCTTTGTAAATTGTAGCCAGATCAGAAGGGGTGAAAAACTTCTTGCATCTATTAAGAAAGCCTAAGCATCTTGCAGCATTCTTAGCAATCTCAAGTATATGATCATTCCAACGAAGGTTGTCACTGATACACATACCGAGTACTGATAGCTTTTCGGCCTCCTCGATACAAGTACCATTCATGGATAATGGCATAGGGGGTATGTTTAGCTTCATCGACAAAAGACAGCATTGAGTTTTCGACGCATTAAACTCCACACGATTTCTAGTACCCCAATTTACAATGCTGTTTAAATCGGAGTTTAACGAGCTTATCATACGATTCCGTTGTAATAACACGTCCGAAGGCGAAGACCCTGAATTATCAAACGTATATGAAAAGCTGAGGGTTAAGTCGTCAGCAAAACAATTTAATGGATTAGAAGTCACAGACAAAAGATTATTTATAAAAATGAGAAAGAGAGTCGGAGACAGAACGGAGCCCTGGGGCACACCAGCATTTATTTTGTGGAGATCAGACTTGAAACCGTCTAATACAACTTGTATTGATCGGTCCAGAAGATAGCTTGTAATCCAACGAATAAGAGTATCATCGATACCAAATGCACGCATTTTCGATAAAAGAGCTTCATGCCAAACTCTATCAAATGCCTTTGAAATATCAAGCGCAATAATCTTGCTTTCGCCAAAGCGATGCACGGATTTGTTCCACTGTTCGGTGAGATATGCCATCAGATCACCAGTGGAACGATTGCTGCGAAAGCCGTATTGCCGGTCATTTAAAAGCTCCCGATATTCGAGATATTTCTTGAGCTGACGATTTATCAGCGTTTCCATGACCTTGGAAAGAAGGGACGTAAGTGCAATTGGTCGGTAGGAGGAGGGGGAGGAGGAGTCACCTTTTTTTGGGACGGGCTGTGTATATCAAGATCTTGAAGAACTCTTGCTACTGTACGAGTGCGGAAAAATACCTGTCCCATAGAAAAATTAGCGTTCTCAAGTACAGGAGGGGCATTATTGCTTGCAGGCAACGTAGAACTTGCAGCAAAATGAGCTGCGAGCATATTCGCCTTCTCTGAAGAGCTGACAATAGGTTTATCGTCAACGTTGAGCGTTGGAACTGATGATGACGTTGAGTTCTTAACGTTTTTTACAAATGACCAGAAGTTTTTACTGCCTTTGGGACATTGCAGAATTTTTTGCCGTAACTGCTGGTCATGTAAAAATTTCGTTTTATGGATAACGGAGTTGAACGAGTTCCTAACTTGTTTGTGTTTCTTCCGATTTTCCTCAGTTGGGTTGGCTTTGTAGGATCGGAAGCTTACTTCTTTCAACCTGATAGCTTCTTTACACTCTTCGGAAAACCAAGACTTTTCTTTTGGTTTGATACATTTTGTTCTGTGAGGGACAAAAGTTCTCATTCCAAGAAAAATCACTTCTATCATTTCAGCACTGGCATCAATGTCATTATCGAGGAAGCATAATGACCAGTTAAAGTTGCGAAAGAAATTATTCAGACCGTCCCAGTTGGCTTTCTCGTATTGCCAAACGGTCCTAGTGGGAATTTTTTCTTTAACTGGATGGTTGGAGATCGAGAAATTAGCTGAAATGACACAATGGTCCGAGGTGCCAAATGGAGAAGTTACTTTAATAGTATATTTATCAGGATGGGAAGTAAGGAACAAGTCAAGAGTATGGGCGGAATGCCCATCAACATCCGGTATACGAGTAGGCTCATTGACAAGCTGGGTAAGATGGTTATACTCAGCAAAGATCTCGGTATACCTTTTCCTTCGAGTGTTGTCTGGCCAGAATATCGGAGCCAACTTGAATTGTGTACATTGAAGTCGCCCGTAATCACGACTTTAGTGTGAGGACAATGGGAAACAATTCGGGAAATTGAATCTGACAAAACATCTAACTCATCACAAGTAGACATGCTGTCAAGATTCGGACTCCTGTAAAGAAAACAGTAATGAATGATATGCTTGCGGACAGTGAATTTGAGCCACAGGAAATTAAAGTTCGTATTAGAACAATGCCCATATTGGGGAAGGCTCTGGCAAGCAATATCATTCCTAACATAAACGACAAGACCATGGTGGGAAAAAAGTAATGGCACTAAGTTATATCCAAACTAACAAAATTCTGATAAATCAGTATTCTGTCCAACCTGGGTTTCACTTAATGCCAAAACAGCTGGCCTGTATTGAACAGTATGGGCGTACACAGAAAAGAAATTCTTCCTTAGCCCACGAACATTTGAATATACAACACAAAAATCACTTACCATTTTGAAAAACTAAACACAAAACATTCAACTTTGACGAAACTAATTTCAGCCGTGCAGTATAGGCCCATATTAATTCCAATTATAAACAAACTGTCCTAGGTGTTATGCCCATAAAACAATTTGCAAACGGGAATTAATATAGACAAAAGACACGAAAGAGTCTTTCTTGAGTTCACTTATGAGTTAATAACAAAATAATGTTCACGTAATAAATTAAAATTAAGAATTGTATTCATTGTTCTTTAACTTTTGTAGTTCAAATATATCTTTTAGTTGTAGTTTTGTTTATGACAGAGACATGTTTATCGCAATGTTTTTTAAAAAAAGCACTTTTTCCGTTTCGTTTCTATTTTGTATTAAATTTTGTATATTGATATTTTTTTGGAGTATTTTTGATGTTTTTACCAGTTGTCCGCTTCTTATCTTGTCGACATTTGTTTTTGCTACAACAAGTTCTTTTGCAAGGTCGGCTATCAATTTGTACAGGCCTGCATGTTGCTTGCCAACTACAATCTTTAGGCGGCGGTGCCAAGCCTCCACGCTATTTTGAGTGCGTGGGAAGTTACATTCTTCTGCTGTTGTTCCTAAGGTCCAGAAGTCTGGCGAATAACGTGGCTTAAAGGACGGACATTTTCCACTTATATAGTTTTCGCGGAACCATCTTCCTATTGTTTTACTCTCTCTATTATTCAAAACATCAAATAATTCTTCGAAGTAAGACTCAACTTCGGCAGCGGGAACAAATGCAAGGCTTTTTATCATTCGCACTTCTAGGCTAAAACTTTCACTTTCTCCATATTTCCGGGTAAAACCTTCTTTTTGGACTTTTCGCCATAAAATTTGGCCAAAGTGAAAAAGGCAGCCTTGCAAAGAAGCGTTTGGAAAGTAGCCTCTTAGAGAATTTTGTATGGTCAGCTTGAAATCGGACACTATTGTTGTGGGATTTAAAAATATATTGAATTCATTTGCACTTTTCACTATATCGTAAAGCATTTGATCATATGCTTCTCTTGTTCGGCGACTCATAAGACAAAAAATCAGCGGAACAACTATGCCATTAAAGAATCCATGGATAGAGAAGAGCTGGTTCATAATTGTTGGCACAACTGCAAAGGTTCCATCCATGAGCCAGCACTGAGTATCTGCCAGCATTTTTAAAGAACTCGGAGTTCCAAGCAAAATATTTTTATCTTCTCCATACACAGATACCGAAAGAACAAATATTTCACCTTCTAAGAAACGCAGGTTTGCCGGTATATCAATTTCTTGGAGGGTTTGTGGTTCCTTTATGTCATTGGCCCGTACTCTTTGAATTGTTTTTTTATTAGCCAGCTTAGATGGCAAATAGACTCGGGCGCTTGGATCGGTCTTCACAATTACGTCTCGTATTATCTGTGACGGATTACAGGCTTCATGGGCTCTTGATTTGAGCAAGTTGTGGGCTTCGCAAACTTTTTTTTCATATGCCATGGGTTCATGAGTATGATTAGAACTATTTTTTTTTAAGAAATACAGTCCATTTTGCTCATGCGTTGTTACCAATCGGCTTTTGCAATTTTTATTTTTGCGGTTAGCGCAGCACCAAAACAAAGACTCTGAACCTGTTCTTTCAAAATGAAAGAAATATCCATCTAATACCGCTTTGAGACCATTTTTGTTCGTTTTCATAACTTCTACATGTATTTTTTTTTTTTTTTTTTTTTTTTTTAAGTAAGTAAGGTATTCATTTATTAACAATTAAATACAATGGTTTATTACAAAATTTGAATCTTAAAGCTATGGCTTAACCGTCAGCCTGATTGGCAAATTTATATTTTAATTGTATAAGTAAATGAAATTAAATTTTCAATATTGGAATCCATTTTAAAAAAATCGATTTTACACACACAACAAAAAACTCAACACGGAACAATACACAGAATTTTCGCACTCGCTTTATTTTCGTTCCGGATTTTGTCGGTCAGGATTTCGTTATTCGGGATTATGTCGTTTGCGATTTTGTAAGTCGGGATTTTGTGGGTCAGGATTTCGTTATTCGGGATTTTGTCGGTCGGGATTTCATTCGTCGGGATTTTGTCATTCGGGATTTTTTCAGTCGGGATTTAGTCTTTCGGGATAATAGTCTACGTCAAAGCACTTCACTTCACTTAGAAAACACTTCACTCCACTAAAAACACTTAACTCAAAACACATCAACACAGAACTATAATTGAGGTCGTTAAATTGCTAGCTTATGTGTATCTCTGAGAATCAGAAAGAACCAAGCATCAAAATTTGCTAAAAAAGTGCGCTAAAGGATGAAAAAATATTTAAAAGAAAGTAAAATACTGCCCAAAATAATAATACAAAATACACAAATTTAGATTTTATTAAATTCTTGGTTGGTTTTTTACATATTTCAAAAGAAAAATAGTAAATATAATGGAAATTGCCAAAGATATAAGCAAAATTACAATAAAAATACTTATAAAATTGTACCTCAAATAGTAAACATCGACAAAAAAAAATCAAAACGATCATACACATTTTTTTTTTTTTTTTAAATAGTAGTAGATAGTACCAAAAAAAAGTAGTGCAAAAATCGGGATTTTGTCAGTCAGGATTTTAGATACCGGATTTTGGGATTCGGGATTTTGGATACTGGATTTTGTCATTCGGGATTTTGGATTCGGGATTTCGGCAATCGGGATTTGGCAGTCGGGATTATGTCGTTCAGGATGTCGTCAATCGGGATTTCGTACCCAACCCGGACTGGCAAATGTTATTATCTTTTCACATTTATGACTTTGTATGACTTCAAATTGAATTCAAACTGGATATTCTTTGGCCACTGGATAACCGAAATGTAAACTAATAACGAGCGTTGGATCCATCTGGTTCATGGGTTGTACAAATACCTTGAATTTCCTCATCAGGAGCTAGATGCTGAAGAAAAGATACGCTCTAGGAATCCAACTTCAATACGATCTACACGTCATGCACAGACTATACTTGCCGGTCATGAAAAAGAAATACGATTGAGGTGACATAACAGCTCTCCATAAAATGCGATGACAGTCAAAGAAAACTGTGATTTCTGCTATGTAAAATACCACCTCGATATGCTGTCACTCTCGTTTATATGCGGTTTCACTGACAGAGGAAGACTGAATCAAAGGGTGTTAATCTTTCGCGAAGTCTTAATTCCACTATTTAAGACTTTTAAGCACCCATGTCCCTTCAACAAAGATATGTCATTAAAATTCGCTTGGGAGACTTTATAGCCGAAATTGGGAGAGAGGACATCTTTAGTATGGCAATCGACATTACTTCCGATAACGGATTCAGGCTTATCAATTAAGAGTAAAAAAAAAAACAAATGCTTCTTATCAAAAGAATTCAGATAAGATCTTTATTTATTTGAATTCGTTAAATACTAACGGTACATTCTTAAATAAAATTAAAACTAACAATATATTCATAAATTGATACATACATAAATCTTATATCTACGAGTATATTATAAATATTGGATAAAAAATCTATTTTTAAAACAGTGAGATTTAACATTATCATTAGTGGATTTTAATATGGCATAGTTCTTATTAAATATATTTATCAAGAGATTGAGAGGGCTATTGGCGCCGTAGTTGGATCTACTGAAAATGTTACACAGAGGCAATTGCCTTCTTAAACTGGAACGACTAAAATTAAAATTAATACGACAAAGGGCTGATGGGGCTGTAATTGATCCATTAATTAACCGCACAATAAAACAGAATTGTAGGTACTCACGATGACTTAAAAGGGATGGAAGTTTTATTAGTTGAAGTCTTTGAGAGTAAGGTGGCAAAACGATTCTATCTAACCATGGAAGAAAACGCAAACAAAATCTCAAAAATCTTTTTTGAATACTCTCTATTCTGTTGATATGAACAGCGTAGTAAGGGGCCCATACGATGCACCCATATTCCAGAATTGATCTCACAAAAGAGACATAAAGAGTCTTTAGGACATAAGGATCACGAAATTCGCGAGCAAACCTTTTAATGAAACCAAGTGTCATGTTAGCTTTTTTAATTATGTAATTGTAGTGATCAGTAAAGGAAAGCTTAGAGTCTAACACTACTCCAAGGTCCGTAAAGCTTGACAAGTTACACAAGAGCGACGTATTCAACATATAATTATAAGAAAATACATTATGTTTGCGTGTAAAACACATGGTTTTACACTTGTCGATATTTAAAAACAGACTATTTGTATTGCACCAGTTCCAAAATCTATTAAGATCGCCTTGAAGAAGTTCACAATCAACAGTTGAGTCAATTTTTCGAAAAATTTTCACGTCATCGGCATAAATTAAAGACATAGAGTTTACAAAAACGGAAGGAAGATCATTAATAAATAACACAAATAATAACGGACCAAGGTGACTGCCCTGTGGCACACCTGAATTGACTCGAAAACATTTAGAACGTTCAGTTTTATCTGAATGGCGATCACGGCGGAAAATTTGAAAGCTGGGATCAAATATCTCTGCGTCCAGAAAAGATGAATTTAACCAAGTTTCTGTGAGAATAATAACATCGTGGGGAGTATTGTTAATATTCATATAAACCTTATTGGTCTTTGTCCGAAGTCCGTTTACATTTTGGTAATACATTAGTAATTGTTGTAGCTGCTCTGATTGAGGAATGGCATTGTCAGGTGTTGTGGAAAATGGTGAGAAGTTTTCCTCGACGATCTGTTTTGAAACTCATGTAGAATGATTCCATTTGGCCAAAACGACGGCGAGTTCAGTAAATAGAAAACTGAGTCAGGTACTTTTATCTTAAACGAAGAGTATTTTGAATAGTTACGATGAAGCATTTTCTCGACTAGTATTGAACGTAATGTACCAATTTTAGATTTAATAAAATTTTTTATGTCTAGAGCATTCGTTGCTGGTTCAAGTTTCGAGATAAAGATTGTTTTTTGACCTTCCACAATTTTTAATCCAGATTCCAAAGGCGAAGTAAAATCATTTTGTAATATCGTCGATAAGTTAGAAGGTGTTTGGACGGGGAGAGAAAGTGGACGATTAGAATGATGGTCAGTTATAGGTGATGTTAAGTTTGTTGATGTTGACGCTGTAGGCTCCTCCGAGGTGAAAGGTGATTCAGTATTAAGTTGAACGGATTCAACTAAAGGTTGATTCATTGCAGCTGATTGTTGAGTTGAAGCGGGTTGGGTCGGTGAAGCAGGAAGAGGAGTTGGTGTCTCAGAAGATGAAGCAAGCTCAGGTGGGGTATCAAGACCGGAATTATTATTTTTTTTTTTTGAAGGGATTGGTAATGTTAGATCGAGTTCACCGCCTTTGCGTTTTTGAGATTGGATATCACCAGGGGCATTTTGAAATTTAAGTGCACTTCTCGTTTGCTTACGTTTTAAAATTGGGTTATTAGAGATAACTTCAATTGTGTCACTAAGTAAAAGTAATTGATTTTGAAGTTTATCTATCATTTTTGTATTGTAGAGAACGTCACGAATAATGTTAGATTGCGCAAAAGGATCACACTCATCACAAAAGAAGTAAAACGGTTTGGATTTGTTGAATAGTTTAATTGAACTGAAAGGGGCACCAATACAATTAACATGAAATGTTTTATGGCAATTACCATGGCACATGATTGAATCAATCATAAAGTCGCAGATTTTTAAGCATTTCCCACATTCAGACATTATGTTAACTTTTGAATAGTAAATTTAAGTTTTAAGTGTTTGAAAAAAAAGGACTATACTGTTAACAAGATTGAAAAACTTGAAGTATGCAGTACCTCCTAAAAGTATGCAACAAATATTTAACAGAACCGACACTGGTAGTCTATTGTTACCTAGACTTGAATGACAGGTAAGAGAATGATTTTACTAAGTGTATTTATGTTTTAGTAAAACATTAAAAAAATCACTTATCACTGCATAAAAAGCCGATATTAATGTTTTAAAATACGAACAAACGGTTTACCAGTCAAACGAAATAATTAACACAAATTAATAATAACTATAAATTTGTGATAAACGAAAAATATACGGAGACGAAATGCACAGTGCTACAGTAAAACAGTGTTCCCACTTCACTTCATCTTTAAAAGAAATATTGTTCGCTTGGTAAAATAATATGGGCAAGTGCGAGTCGGACTAGCGCACGAAGGGTTCCGTACCATTATCTATTAAAACGAGCAAAAAATCACGTTTGTTGTATGGGAGCCCCTTACATTTTTATTTTATTTAGTATTTGTTGTTATAGCGAAGACAATAATACATCACCTGTCAAAATTTCAAATGTCTAACTATCACGGTTCATGAGATCCAGCTTGGTCTTGGAAGTCTTAGTCATAGGGTTCCGTTTTCATCCTTTGGGTACCGAACCCTAAAAAGCAGTTTCATTCCTGATCAAATTTCCCCAAAAAGCTTCTTCTGTTAGAAATGGTTCTATTTTTCCTTCCCATTACAATTTACAAACATTCAAAACAAATTAACATCGGTATCTTTTCTTTTGTTTTTGCTCTAACTTTCATAAACGCTCGTACTGTCTTTACACCATGATAAAGGGTATTAGTAACTTTTTGAATGCACCCAAATTATAAAAGCAGGCAACAACGTTCACCTTTATATGACACTTCTACGGTGTCTTTCATGGATTCAGTTAAAGACTTGGGAGGATTTCGAAATTAACGATCCAACCATCTTAATTCTTTAAGTTGTATTTTTAATATTTTGAAAAGTTCACGATACATAGGCCCTGATGATGATTTCGTCAGTCATAAAATGCAAATTCTAAATCAAAAAAACTTTTATTGAAAAATCTTTTGAATTGTATGTTGACGGCTCGTCACACCGCAGCGCCGGACGAGGACGAAATGTCAACATAAAATTTAAGTTATTTTATTTTAAAATGCTGTTCGCTTACTGTTGAAAAAACTTCAACTTAAATAATAAGATACTTTTTGAAGTAGTTTTTAATTGCTTTTAATGTCTTTATTCAAAGTGAACACAAATTATTCTTATTAGTTAATATTAAAATAAACAGAGATATATTTTCGTTAGCAAATTAAGGAAAAAAACTCAAAAAATTGTTCTTATTTTCCGGCGTCTGTCTCGAATGGAATCTACTCGAACCAAAAGTATCTTTCGTCCTTTGTTGGATACTACATTTCTTCTTCTCTTCTTTGTTGCTACATCTTGTATCTTTTGTCTATAAATTTAAGGGCGCTGTCATCAGTGTTTTTCTTAACAGTTCCCCCGGGTACCACAATTCCAGGCTAGGACGTTGTTGTACCATTAGAATGTACCTGGAGCAGCGCTAACTTAACAGCCGGCCTGTTAAAGATTCCATCACTGGTTTGTATTGCAGCACTTCTGATTTGACCGTCAGATGACGTATTCACTGCTATAATTCGACCTTTTGGATAATTGTTTCTTGGTAGATCCTTGTCGATTATGACCACTATATCATTGATCTTCAATGGCGGTACTGGGTCATACCACTTAGAGCGACGAGTGAGTTCCGGCAAGTATTCTTCAATAAACCGCTTCCAGCAATTGTTGGCAAAACGTTCCTTGCATTGGTAAGTGTATTTGAGAATTTTTACGTTGTCATTCAACTGTATATTCGGTTTTCCACCCTCCGCGTTCAGTCTCAGGAAGTGGTTCGGTGTCAAGGCTTCGGATGATTCGTTCTCCAAGGGGATGTAGGTCAGAGGTCTGGTATTAATTATGTTCTCCGCCGCAATCAAGCAGCTTCTAAGCAACGGGTCATTTGGCGTTCTTGTTGGTAAAGACTTGTAGAGTGCTGACTTGAAAGAACGTACCAAACGCTCCC
This sequence comes from Platycheirus albimanus, assembly GCA_916050605.2. Lineage (NCBI taxonomy): Eukaryota > Metazoa > Arthropoda > Insecta > Diptera > Syrphidae > Platycheirus > Platycheirus albimanus. The sequence goes on along the minus strand of OU696698.1, from coordinate 31,866,911 downwards.
ATGCTCCGCCCATATGTGGTGACGCAGGCGGATTGAAAAACCATTTCAATGAGGGAGTTATAAAGTGTTTGGCTACCATAGCAGGATCAATCGCTTCTAAATCTTGCCGTAGCTGACGTTCCGCTCCAACAAAATTCGTGCCTCTGTCCGAATACATTTCCCTTGGTTGTCCTCGACGTTGGATAAAATCGTGGAAGCATAGGATAAATGAATTGGTGTCGAGTTTGTGTGCAATCTCTACGTGCACAGCCCTGGTCGTCAAACATGTAAATAACACACCCCATCTTTTCTCTTGGCGTCTTCCAACCGCTACACTTAACGGACCAAAATAGTCCACCCCGGTGAAGGTAAATGGGTTGCAGTATGGGGAAACTCTAGCTTTCGGAAGTTGGGCCATCTCTGGTTCCGCTGGTTTGACTTTTTTTACCTTACACCATTGACAGTACTTTTTGATAGTTGATTTAACCGCGCATCTGAGTTTTGGAATTGAATACTTTTGTCTCAGTTGATTGACGATCGTTTCATCATTGCTGTGGATAAACTTTGCATGCCAATGCAAAATTAGGAGCTTCGTTATCTGATGTCCTGCTGGTAAAATGACTGGATGTTTCTGATCGAAGTCCATAAACGTAGCTGCTTCAAGTCTACCTTTCACTCTTAATAGCTGTTGGTCGTCGAGATAAGGACACAGACGTCTAATTGAACTTGAACGGTGTACCGTCGGGTGCAATGAATTGGACGTGTCACCCTTGGGTTGCTTTTCCAAAAGACTGTCAACTTCCTGTCCATATACATCCCGTTGTGCTACTCGGAATAGTATTGTTTCTGCTTCTTTGAGTTCATCACCGTTTAAGATGCCTTTCGTTGGTAACTCAGGCTTGAATTTAAACCTTATGTTTAGGTAACGGATCACGTATGCCATCGTTCTCAGCATTCTATTCCATTTTGAGAATCTTTCCGGGTCGATGAGTGGTTGTTGTTGTACATGAATATTCAGCAATTCTTCTGTGGTCTCAGTTATGATTTTTGCATCCTTTGGCCACTTGTCTTCCTCACATTTCAAGAATTCTGGTCCCTGGAACCAACGATCGTTGATATCAAGTTGGTGGCTTAATCCATTTTGTTGCTTCATCAGCAATATTCTGCTTTGTAGGAATGTACCTCCAACAACTGAGATTTGGATTATCCTGGATCTCGGCTACCCGGAATGCAATATATTTGTTGTACCGATGAGGGTTGTTTGCAATCCACCCCAACACGGTTTTCGAATCACACCAAAATAAAGTTTTGCTCACCTTAACAGATATTTCGTCCAAAATTTGTGTTGCAAATCTGCATCCCATCACCGCGGCATCGAGTTCTAATCGTGGAATAGAGCGTATTTTTATCGGAGCCACCTTCGTTTTTGCGCCTACAAGTGAACAGTCGATTTTGTCTTCCTTTCTTATTCGAATGTAAGCTACCGTTGCACAAGCCTGTTCGCTTGCATCTACAAATATATGTAGTTGTACATCCGTGTCTATCCAGTCTGGTAGCTGCTTCAAGAAGCACCTGGGAATTCGAAGATTCTCAACTTTTGGAAGCAAATTAAGCCATTTCATCCATGCATCCCATTGGTCATCGTTGATTTGTTCATCCCATTGTATTTGGCTTCGCCAAATGTCTTGTAAGACAATTTTAAGGTATACTAAAAAATTTGCAATGATGCCCAGTGGATCGTATATGGACATTAGAATCCTGAGGACTTCTCTTTTTGTAGGACGACATTCTCCACTCAAGACCTTCTTGCTGCCCTTGTTAAACCGAAGCGAAAATGTATACTCATCACTTCGAAGGCACCACCACATACCCAATATTTTTTCGCTTACACATTCTGGGTTTAAACTTAGATCCTTTGGTTCGTTGGACGACTTTGGATTTAGTACCTTCATGACGTTAACGGAATTCGATCTCCAGTTTCGAATCTCAAAGCCTGCCTTCGAATGTATTGTGGATATCTGTTGAGCCAGCTGTACCGATTCCTCTTCACCATCTACACTGTCCAGTAAATCATCCACATAGTGATTCTTGATGATGCTTTGTACTGCTCTGGGAAACTCTTCTTTGAACTGCAAGGCATTGTGATTCTTGACGTACTGTGCACAACTGGGTGAACATGTTGCACCGAACGTCATCACCTGCATCACGTACGTCTGAAACTGGGAAGTGGTATCGTCTCGCCACAAGAATCGAAGGACGTGTTGATCTTCTTTTGGTATGCTTATCTGATGATACATCTCCTTGATGTCTGCGGACAAACCAACTTTTCTTTCTCTGCTTCGCAATAGTACACCAAGTAAAGATGAATTCCAGTCGACACCTTTCATCAATAATGTGTTCAACGACACCCCGTTCACCATGGCTGCGGCATCCCAAACGATACGAATCTTGTCTGGCTTATTCGGGTTTAGAACTGGAAAAATAGGCAAATACCAGACTCTTGCCCGATGCTCTTGAAGTTCCTCAGAAGTAAGTTTACGGATGTATCCTTTTTCTTCGTATGCTTTTATCTGTCGCGTCAAGTTTTCTTTCAGATCTCTGTCTTTGTCCAACCGCTTCTCAAGACATCGCATCCTACTTATAGCCATTGGTTTGGAGTCAGGCAACTTTATATTTTCATATCGCCACAGAAGTCCAGATTCGTATCGACCCTTCAAAGAAACTGTCTTTTCATTTAGGATACCCTTGGCTCGTTCTTCTTCTTGGATGGTTTTGGAATCTTTTGGTGCTGATATTCCCAAACTGTCCACCGAAAAATATTCCTTGACCAATTGATGAAGTTCAACATCCGGCTGGCATTCGCATACGTGACAATGTTGCTCAAACCCTGATGCATCAACTGGCCCATCATTGGTTACAGAAAACACAGTCCATCCGAGTCGGCACTTCACTGCGATTGGATCTTCTTCTGTTGCCTCCCGAATTTTCAGAGGAACCGCTACATGCCAATTCTTCAGTCCTATAAGTATGCCTGGGTTCGCATTTTCGTAAGACTCGACTGGCAAGCCTTTAAGATGAGGGAACCTCCTTGCCATAAGTTGATAGTCCAATGACTGAACGGGCAAATTCAAGCTCTGCACGGTCCTAACATTGGAAATGTTGAACCTTGGAGCGTTAGGATGAACACCCGAGATCTTTAATGATACCCGCTGCGACTGTCTTTCTTGACGTGAGACAGTTCCACTCCACTTCAAGCACAAGGGTGCACTTTCTCCGTCTAGTTGTAACTGCCTTGCCAAATTTTCATTTAATAATGTACTGGATGACCCTTCATCCAAGAAGGCATACGTCCGGACTTGTTTTTTATCATTTGATAATATTACAGGCAGTATTCTGAAGTGGACTGATGTACAAGTGATGTGATTCATGACGTTTTCATTTGTCGTTTCTGGATGCTGTGGGTCTTGACGTACATTATGCAGAAGTGGGTGGTGTCGGCCGTTGCAACCAGCTTGAGAACATATGACTGGTGCCGTGCATGTGTATGGGTGCCTCTTCAGGCACTGACGACAAAGTTTGGCTGCTTTTACAAAGTCCCAACGTTGGTTCACATTCCACTCAATGAAACGCGAGCAAGTTGAGTTTGTCTTACAATTATTACCCTCGCACACTTGGCATTTTTTGTTGGAGTGTGAATTTGCTTTTTGTTGCTTGGTGTGAGCATCCGCATGGATATTCATGTGCTCATTTTTGTTCCTGGACTTTGTCGAAAACTCTTTGGTTTGGAACCATCTCTTGGTCGGCATGACGTCACATATGTCTCCAACAAGGGAATGCAACCAGTCTCCCAGAACGCAAATGTTGTTGAAGTCTTCTTCTGTGCGTCTGTGTGACGCCCAAGAAAGCTGGAGTGTGGGTGGAAGTTTCTCTACCAGACTTCTCATTAAACTTGGATCGCGCATATAGTCTTGGAGATCAGCTTGTTCTAATGTTGCACACAAATTTGTGACCGCAACCGCATAATCCAGCACGGATTCCATCTTATCCAACTTCGGTGGGTTCATCTTTTTTATGCGATCAATGTAATGTTCCATTATTATTTCCGGTTGGCCAAAATATCTTCTGAGTGTAGATATTATTATTGGAACACAGTTTGGTATCGTTAATTGCGCTTCGATAACCTCTCGGGCCTTTCCCTTCAGACAACGTTGCAATCGAAGAAGATTTTCACTTTTTGTAAAGCCACACGCTACTGTAGTTTGATTGAAGGTGCTTATAAAAACTGGCCATTCACTTGGATGACCAGAAAATGCCGGGAGTTCTCTAGACACTACATTTCTGGTAGCCATCTGCTGCTGCGTTAGTTTAATCGGATCATCGAGAATTCCACACTCATATAATGGAACAGGTTTCACGGATTTTTGTCGGCTTCTTTCCTGTGGTAATTCATTTAGGTATTTGTTAAGAACTGACTTACCACACGGTTGGTTCACAAATTTATTTTGTTGAACTTTTTCCTGTTGGGCAGCGTCGTCCCTTCCTATTGACACCACGGAAGCCGTTCCGCTTGCTGACAATTTTTCCAGAAGCTCTTGTCGCTTTGAATTGACTGCATGTCGCTTCTTCAGAATGCCATCTTCTTCCTCCAGTAGTCGTAGCTGTTCACGGACCTTCTCGGATTGATTTGATTTGTTTGTTGCTGCTTTGGATACTACGGTTGGGGCGGTAGATGCTTGCTTTGAGCATATGGCACATTTCCATTTATCATCTTCCGCAACTTCGTCTCCAACTCCAGCACACGCATAATGAATCCACTTGCAACATTTGGTACATTCTACCATGTTGGTGGATGAATGTGCCTCCTTGCAAATGGGGCAGACTTGTTCCACCATTGTTCTATCGTTCGTAGACATTTTTTTATATATGCAAAATTTTTTGAGAAATGTTGAAAAAACTTCAACTTAAATAATAAGATACTTTTTGAAGTAGTTTTTAATTGCTTTTAATGTCTTTATTCAAAGTGAACACAAATTATTCTTATTAGTTAATATTAAAATAAACAGAGATATATTTTCGTTAGCAAATTAAGGAAAAAAACTCAAAAAATTGTTCTTATTTTCCGGCGTCTGTCTCGAATGGAATCTACTCGAACCAAAAGTATCTTTCGTCCTTTGTTGGATACTACATTTCTTCTTCTCTTCTTTGTTGCTACATCTTGTATCTTTTGTCTATAAATTTAAGGGCGCTGTCATCAGTGTTTTTCTTAACACTTACACTTCAATTAGAATAAGCTGAAGACAAAACAATTATAGCTGTTGCACAAACTTATAGCTTAGTAAGATTTAGAAAAGGGCGTCTAGCTTTGAGTGCGCATACCTTCAGAATTAAAAAAAAGGTATACTTACAGGTGATCATGTTGCATACATTCAGGGGTGTTAAGGTTGGAGTTCAGTTTTGCATACCTTCAAGAGTAACAAAACTATCGAGGTATATTTATAGGAGTAAGATTCGAGAGTGCTGCATACATTCGGGTGCAATTCAGCGTAGTAACAGCATACTTATAGGCGCCAGAGTCGGCAGTGTTGCATACCTTCAGGAGTAACTAAAACAAACGAAGTATATTTATAGGAGTGTATATAATGTGCATAGTGCATACTTTCAGGGGTATGAATCATCGTAATATACTTTTAGGCGTTGGAGTTGAAAATCGAATTATACTTATAGGCGTCGATGTAATAATCTGGCATACTTTCAGGAGTAACACAAAAATCGAGACGTACTTTTAGGCGTATATGTAATAGTGTTGCATACCTGCAGGAGTAAAAAACAAGTGGAGAATACTTATAGGCGTTAGTGTTTAGAGTGTGGCATATCTTCATGAGTAGGTATTCAGAAATTAAACGAGGTAGACCTATAAACATTGTATTCGAGTAAAGAGTGTTGCATACCTTCAAGAGTAAAGTTACTTCACTTCAAAGTCTGCCGTAAATATTGTGGTTCCAATCGCGGCTTAAGAAAAGCTGGACTGAACTGCTCTACTGTTTGAAGTCAACGTGGTAAATAGTCAGCAAATAATATACGAATAAAAAGATCAACTGGGTCCTGAATTAAAAACTGAATTAATAAAAAAAAGTTTAATTTTTAACAAATATAAAATATTTTTGATTCATCAAATACCGTGGATTAGGCCACCGATGGATACCACATATAAAAAAATGCAAGTAATAATTGACTCCTCAATGGTGTTGAAGAAAAAATAGGGTTTCGGCATTTTAACGAAGATTTGAAGTGCTATAGCTTATCCTAAACGGCCATTTTTATGAATAAACATTCATGAATTTTATTTGTACAAAATTATCTCAGTTATAAATGCATGCGAGATGGAAGCACGGTTTATAAATAGTTTTGGTAGCAAAGCACCATACAAAACATTGCATTTTAGGAAAAAAATTATTTAAAATTTACTAATTTAAGGCTCACTGTTTTTGAAATGTAAGGCAATATAAGCTATTACCCCATTATGTAAACCTGTGAGTCCCTATTATAACTCACCAAACGTACATGGGAAATTTGGGGATGTTTTTCAATTACAACCAGTATGACCATTACAATTTTTTTTTGTGAAAAATGCTATTCCAACTGGGCTAATAAAAAGGATGAAAGGTAGAAAACTGTAATTCAAAAAATGAATTTTTAATAAAGCTCATTAATCAAATTAGAGAAAGGTTCTTGACTTGTCAATAGGAAAGGTCTCTAGCTTCTTGTCCATGGATTTCAACATCAATCAGGACGGTCGAAAACTGTCACACTGAAAGGAACATTGATTACCAATAAGCTATTGCGATGAAAAAAAAACCCAATGAAAGGTTAAATAACTGCGTTTAGTATAGAAATATTTCAATAATTTAAAGATACTGTTATTGACACAGCATGTGAAAAAAAATCTTAAATAATTAAGTTGAATTTCCAGTGCGCTTTAACCATTATCCCTTCTCTTCCTATACCACACTAATATTTTATGGGATCAAAGCTATTTCAATATTTTAATTTTAATCCCGAACACGAATAAATGTGACTATTTTGATATAAATCTGCACACCATATAATCCATAAAAATGTAAAAAAAAAAAACACATTGACTTCAATTAATGTCAATTTATCATTGAAAAAAAAAATATAAATAAAACATTTACAAATTGAGTGGATCAATAGCAAATGCTGATTAAATGACCACATTTTAATTCGTTTGCCATCATCACGGCATAAAGTTTGTGGTCTGGTATTTATAAATTTAGTTTTAAAATATAAATCCTAACAAGCACAAGCTGTACGTATACGCCCTCGACCACAGACCAAATCGACAGCTTGCTTTATTTACCGCATTTGGCAAAAAAAAATCTTTACAAAAAATATCCTTACTAATTAATCAAATCCTGGCGCTTTTTCTATAACATAACGACCCCAGTCGACAATAATAATGCAATTGCTCGTTTTGACAAATTTACCAAACAATTTCATTACAAAGTAGGTATCACCTTGAGTTTGTTTTTTTTTGTCCCACGTCCCACCAACTCCCTCCTATAAACGAACGTGGATGAGCATTGAACGAGCATGAGCATCCTTGCGATTCTTCAATTTTCCACTCTCCTGGATACTGACTGAATTCCGCACACTCAAGTAGGATCATATTTCATGGTCGTTCTACTTGTCGTTGTCGCCACCAACACCGCCACCGCTTCTGCCACCATTACCAACGAACGTCGTCGACGACAACGCAACGTTGCCTTCGCATTGATTAATCCGCTACCACTTAACAGACACCCAGAATGAAGGACACTCTTAAAAGCAGGATCTATGTGTTTCTGGGGGCAAAGTGTGTGCGAGTATTAGAGTAGAGAGAAGGACAAGGAGCGTCTTCGTGGAGTTCACTGATACCGAAATGAAAAATGATTATTATACTTTTATGCCGGTGCGGTGGCATTTATCTCGCACTTGTCATCTGGAAATCATTACCACCCTAACCTCTTCCCACACCAAAACGACACACGCATCCTTCTCTTTTTTCAATCTTATTTTATGCTAAATCCAGGAAGTTTCCCGGATTTCAGCGGCTCATTACTAGGTAAAGTGTTTTTAGAGAGGCCTTATTAGCTTTTCAATTGATGCGATGCGCCCTCTGGATACTACGTAGATGAAAGGCTTACATCACAAAACTAAACTTTTACCATATATACCTATCCTTTAGTTTGCCCACAATATGGGCGTATTGAGGGTGTAAAAGAAGAATCCTCTCTCTGTTTTACTATCGCATTTTAACCTATAAAACTCATTTAAAGAAATTTACAGTTGAACTTTATTACTGGTTCCGGTTGGGAGAAAATTTCCAACCATTCATCATTACCCAACGCCCGCCAACCGTTTGTTCTCTTCCTTTTTCCTTCATCGTCCTCAATCGCATAGCAAGAAGTGCAAATATAAACTAGGATTGTGTGGAGTAGATGGTGATGGTGATGTCGATGGCAATGTTGATGTGCGTGCAGCAGCAGTTTTCCCACAATGGATTGTGTAAATTTTTGAATTTAAAATTGCAATCAAGGAAAATGGAGGTTTATATAATATAAAACAAGAAGGTTTACCTTTAATAATAGGGTGCATTTGCAGTGCAAATTGCGTGATAAATAAAACCCATTTAGCTCGTTTTATGTTCGTGTTGAACAACATTTGTACGTGTACACGAACAAAAAGCAAGTGGAAAATACAAATATTTTCAAAGAAATTAACTTCTTTTATAAGGATGAAGATGATGCACAAATCATCTGAGGGAGGGACGAGTAAATAATTTCCGTGATTTATGGGAGTCTGGTTTTGTTGTACTAAATTGTTGTTTACATGAGAAACAAGACGATTAGCTATTTCATTCAATTTTGTGTATTAAAGTGAATTAAAAATAAAATGCACGACATGAAATTAAACCTCCATAAACGTTCAAAATTTAAAAATGACGAACATTATCTTCTCAAAAGCGCCTTACGTGTATGGAAATAAGACATGTCCCCTAATATAAAATTCCCGAACCCATAATCGCCAAGGTAAAATCTCCAGCAGCGAAAGTCCCAAAGAGAAATACACCAGGACTACTACATAAATTTTCATCGTCATGTGCATAAATAGCGCGATTTAACCGCAGGATTCACTACTTAAACATATTTGTTTTGAAGCGCATTACATTAAATGGTTACGTGCTAAAGTAATATTTGTTTTAATAGTAAAGAATTGGCAACTCTGGTACCAAAGTGTCAAGAAGTCAAAATAATTAGCTCCCGAATCGTAATATCTTTTTCAAATATTAAACTAAAGCACAGTGAAAGTGAATAATTTCAAAGTGTGCAAAAACTTATATTCTATCTATTTAACTCAAAAATCTCACTGAGTAAGTCATAGAAATTAAGAAAAGCATAAAACAAAAATTAATTTTGCCGGCAAATAAATTATTCCACTTTGTACACATATCTAACCCAACACACTCATACATGCACAAACGCAAAGTAGGCGAAACTTCACCTGAGTCACAACAACCTAACCTAAAAGCACTTTGCAAAATGGGGGTGGGCGATATGTCAGTAGAAGAACTGGAACAAATGCTTGATCGCAAAATCCACAATCTAGCAACGAAAGCTGATCTCTTAGAGTTACAAAGCAACATCAGAGAACAAAAAACCCAAATCGAAGAGCTGCAGACCCAACTGTTGCTTACGCAGGGTCAACTGCAACAGACCCAGGAAATCCTTTACAAAACCCAGCTAAGATGTGGAACGTGGGAAAAAGAGGTGCAAATTTTGGCAAGAAAAGCATGTGAAAAAAATCTCATTGTCCATATACCCAGCAACGTAAATGCTGATCCAGTGGTGAGGGCGAAGGAAATTTGTTCAGACTTTCTGCAATCCAACACAAATGAAAACATTTTTCAAGATGTGAAAAAGTTGAATTCAACCAATGCGCGAGTAACAAATATATTGGTGCAGGTAAACAACACTGAGGATGTGCGAACAATAATGGCAAATGCTGGCAAACTGAAAAGCACTGGAATATCTATCCACAGAGATTTTCCAAAAGCAGTACGCGACCGTCGTAGGAAAATATTCAACTTAAAGAAAACCATTTTAGAAAAAAACCAAAGCATTAAAGTATTTTTGAAAGGAGAATTTATTCAAGTTGAAAACAGAATATTTTATTATGATGAAAATGATGTACTTGTTTGCAAAGACGAAGTCGGTGATGGATCGAAAATTCTCAACCAGCTGTTAATGACAATGTCAACAACTAATGGAGGATCCCCATTAGCGCACGCAGGGACACCTGCATCCTCAACTAGGAACCTGTCTTTAGCAAGGACACAAACCACCAATGCAAATCATTCCTAATAGTGTTGCCGTCTGCCCTAGTATTAAGAAAAATAAACAAAATATAAATTTTAAATCAAATTTTAGTATATTATCTTATAATGTAGCTGGAATTAAAAACAAAAGTAAATTTACAGATTTTTTTGAATATGTGAAGAGATATGATATCTTTTTTTTATACGAAACGTTCTTGATGGAGAGTAGTTATGAAAACTTTACATATATATTTAATGGATTTGAACTAATATGGAGTGATGCAGTTCGGACACACACATCAGGAAGAGCGAGTGGAGGAATGCTCTATGGAATAAACAAACAGTTTTCATCAAAAACTAATTGTATCTTTGTCAGAAGGGAAGGAAAAACCGTGGTACAAGTAGAAATTGAAGGTGGCTTAGTTACAATTTGCCCAATTTACGTTAATTGCTGCAATTGGCAAATTGAATTCAACGGCTTGGTTGACTTCCTGATGAATATAGACTGCAGAAATATACTTCTCGTGGGTGATTTTAATGCAAGAGTTGGGCATGAGCAAGTAAATCCTGTGTACAAAGGAGAGCCACGACGCTTTTCCAATGTTTCCAGGAAGTCAAAGGACGAAATCATTGATGCGAAAGGTAAACTTCTAATTGAAGCAAGTGAAACATTCAATCTTTGTTTACTAAATGGTAGAACCGCGAGTGATACAAATGGTGAACTTACTTTTATTAAAGGGAATGGCTGCTCAGTGATCGACTATGCTTTTATTAACGGATGTTGGCATGATCTTATTAAGGACATGAAAATAGAAAGCCGAATCTTCTCAGACCACATGCCTTTAACCATACAATGTTCACTACAAGCAATACCTCCAGAAACGGATACACTGTCGCTTCTACCAAAACTCATTTGGAAAGAAAATTGGTCCAACGAATATCGCAGACAACTAGATGAGTGTATTGCACTGCTGGAATCCGACTGGAGCAATGCTTTATGCTATCCAAGCTTTCTAACCAGTATTATCAAGTACGTAGCCCAACCAAAAACCGATACGAGAACTTTAGTGAAAAAACAACCTTGGTTCGATGAAGATTGCTGCAAAGCCAGAAAAAGATCTCTTGCAAATCTCAATTTATTTAGACAAATGAACACAGAAACAGCGAAAAAACTTTACATTGAAGCAAATTGTATCTTTAAAACGATATGTGAGAATAAGAAAACCCTTTACTATAATGAAATGGCGAGACGAATAGCGAGCACTACAAACAGCAAAGACTTTTGGGCAATTGCTAGGAAGCTTAATGGCACAACAAGCAGAATAGGAAGTCAAGTCGCAGTAAACACCCTTAAAAACCACTTTGAGGCTATGTTGAATCCTGAACAGCAGCAAACTTCATTCCAGTACGCAATGCCACAGGTGTTTGATAGTATTTTGGATTCAACATTTTCAATGGAAGAGCTTGCGGATGTCTTAAGAAAAGCGAAAGAAAACAAAGCGCCGGGTGAAGATCGGATCCCTTATGAATTCTTCCAAAACGCATCACACAATTTTCTCGATAAAATGCTGACGTCCATAAACTTTGTCTATGACAAAAGTGCTGTGTCTGAAGATTTCCAAAAATCCATAATATTCCCAATATACAAAAAAGATGATCCGAATGTTGCAGCAAACTATAGAGGAATATCTTTTATGAATACGTTCGCTAAAATCTATACTGGGCTTTTAAATTCAAGACTAACAAAGTGGGTTAAGGAGAATAGGAAACTGAGCCAATTTCAGGCGGGTTTCAGAGAAGGGTTTTCTACAGTTGATCAAATATTTAATCTCACTAGTATCGCTGAAAGCTACCTACGTGGAGGCAAGAAATTATATGGTTTTTTTATCGATTTTCGTGCAGCGTTTGACACGATCAACAGAAACTGTCTTTTTTACAAATTGTCCCAAATTGGGGTTTCGACAAAGTTTCTGAATGTATTAATAGATCTATATAGAGCTAATAAATCAGCGATCTGGAATGGCAATCAATTATCGGATTGGTTTACCGTAGAAATTGGAGTAAGACAGGGTTGCCTACTAAGTCCCTTATTATTTTCTCTGTTCTTGGACGATATCACAGAGTACCTACCAGCTGGAATTTCGGTTGAAGGAATAAGAGTCAAAGCACTGCTTTTTGCTGATGATATAGTCTTATTAGCAGAATCACCTAGCTCGCTACAGCTCATGATAAATAAATTGGAGAAATACTGCATGCATAATTGCCTTCACTTAAATACATCAAAATCGAAAGTGCTCGTCTTCAGGAAAGGAACAGGTCGCCTAGCAGGAAATGAGAAGTGGAAATTCGGAGAAGTTAACCTTGAAGTGGTCCAATCATACAAATATCTAGGTGTTACAATAAACCACGACCTGTCTTTGAAAAAACACCTTAAGTTGAAACTGGCGGACGCAAAAAGAGCAATTAATTCAACTTGGAGAAACTTGATGTCGAACTCGAAGGTGGAAATTTCATCTAAGCTTAAGGTGTTTGAAGCTGTAATGCGTTCAGTAATGTGCTATGGTGCCCAAGTATGGGGAGCAAAATGCTTTGATGATGTGGAAAAACTCTTAAGATTCTTCCTCAAAAAACTGTTTAAGCTACCATCGACGACGCCAAATTATCTTTTGGAAATTGAGAGTGGAATACCACCCCTTTTTTTATTCACACTCAAATTGAATATGAAGTATGTAAGTAAGATAATCAATGAGGAAGATGGCAGACTGACCAAACTTCTTGTCCAAAAAGCACTGAGAACGAGAACCCTGTTTTACAAAGACTGGGAAAATATATCTACGAGATACAACGTCACACTTGACCTGAGAGAAAATAATATTCCAGAGTGGAACTCAATGATGCAAAATTTTGTAAGGGAAGTGGAACAGGCAATCAGAGCTGAGAGTATGGCACAAGCGGAGAGCTCGACAACACGTTTGATATACAAACAACTCAACCACCAGCCGCTAAATTACTTGAACTCTAACCTTAGTACTGCACAAATGTCGATGATAATTCGAGTGAGAGGAGAACTCCTTAACCTGAACCATATGCCGCACCGCGAAGATCTCCCACAGCGCTGCAGTTTATGTAACACCGGAGAGAACGAAGACGTTATGCATTTTCTTGGAACATGTCCTATTTTAAAAGAAATAAGAAGAAACCATTATGGAGTCAATCAGATGACGATTGATGCTGTTAAATGTATCCTTGATGATAGCGAACATTGGACCTTGTTAGTTTCATATTGCAATACTGCACTTCGATATAGAACAAGAATTTTGAATGAAGATTTTTAAAAAAAATGCTAATATCATATTGTTTTGACTTACTGATGTCAACTTTAAATTATTGTCATAACTTGTTGTCTTTTCTCGGCAGACGGCGTAGCCATGCTTAAAAGTACATTTATACAAAAATTTTATATAATAGTTGTTAAAAGTTTTAATAAAGTACATCAATAATAATAATAATAATAATAATAGTAAAGAATTTTGTTTTTATTTCGGAACCTGTAGGAGGTAGGTTTGGGAATCATTTCAGAATCAAATTACAAAGTACGCCTTAACAGAACATGATACCCGTTGTTAAAATTATCCAATATGTCGCAAAAGGGCAGCTACGCTACAATGAGGAAGACATTTGAAAACTCGTTATGCACGTCGATGATGCCCGGCGACTGACCAATAAACTTGCGAAGCCATTTTATTGAAAGAACTTCAAAAAAGTTCAAAACGGCATGCAGAACTTACCAAAGACGAGATATTGTGCACCAAAATGATAAGCGAGTAGGCTAAGTTAAGACAAGAAATTCCATTTAGCCGGGAGGTGCAATTTTCTAAAAAAAAAAAAATGACATGTCAATTGACAAAAAAAAAAAAATTAAATTATAAAAAAATAATAGCAACTCGTATACAATGCCATGTCTACCTTTTTGAAAAGCCAGAAATATCTTCCTTAATTGTATTTTTAAGTAAAGTTAATTAAGTGAACCGTTTAGAAAAATTAATGTTCAAACTCAAAAGTATAGGAATAGAACTAACAAACTAAAATAAAACAAAAAAATTGACTGCATATTAACGATAATTCTTTTTTATTTTTATTTGAATATGATTTCTGGCATGCAGCCACCCAAGTTTTGAGGTCCTATGTAGTATAGTCTAGCAGTTCTATATATCACAACCGTGGAGCCTTACTCAGAGGTCCAAAATGCGAACATTTTCAATCGTAATTAAACACATACCCTATATTTTTTAACATTTTCTTTTAAAAGTGTTCAATTCTGATTAAAGATTGGTTGTAGCAATATTAAATTTTATTTTTTGAGAAATTTTATTAAAATAAATAAAATGTATGAAATAGGCATACTCGTACATAGGTACCTACCTGTTGTTATTGTTTCCAAATTTATTTTTTATAGGATACACATCTCATAAGCTGCAGAAAACCCTGCATACACAAATTAAAACAAAATCAATTTCATTTAAATTTCTATTGATTAAGATAAATGCCAAACCGGATATAGGAGACCTGAATCCTTGATTACCAAAAGAAAATCCCATTAGCTAATAGGTACTCTTCTTAAGGCATGGCTGGCCACTTAAGAAACTGCTCTTCAGCGGAACAGCACTGCAATTAAAATGCACGTTATCTTTGTGTGAAATTGTATCAGTTAAATCGCGCTACGCTGGCGCTGTATCAAAACTGCTCTTCAACGACATTAAACGTCATAGTTGGTTGTCTATTCAACTACTGCACTTATGTAAGTGCTGTTTCACCTAGTGCGATCTTGCCTTATTAATTTTTTGTGAACTTATGGCCATTTGAAAAAAAAGCCGTTTAAACCTGATTTTCGTTACACCCATTTCAGCCAATATTTTGAACCTGAACATCGCTGGGTTAAAATCAAATAAAGTACATCATAAGATTTCCAATACGATAAACCTCCCAACAAAAGGTATGATAGACGACACGCCATCGCCATCCCTGGTATTTCTTTAGCGCTTTTCATGTTCACAACGATCTCATTCCCACCCCCCTCTAACGAAATAGAATACAGATTAGTTTGAGTGTTTTTGTTTTCTCTCCATCTTTGACTCAAAAGTCAAAAGATCGAAAAAATAAAGTTCCGTTTTCGCTTTTCGGAGTTCGTCGGTTCTGTATGTTGCGCGCAGGTAACACAACTCTAGACCCGGTGTGCGATATTAATCTAATTGTTTATTAAATTTGTTTTTAAAAGAGTTTGTGCACTAAATTAATGTATTCGCCACAGTTTTAAATGTAAATAAAGTGTTTTAACGTGATTCTTTTTTGTGTGAAGTAAAATTTCATCCGACCCCATAATTTCTGGGTGTTATGCGTGTGTGTGTGTAATGTCTGTTCGTCTTCCATTTTTTTTTTGTCTAGAAAGTTGTGTCGATATCGAAATTCGAAATTAAATTTGAAAGTTCAAAATCAACGTCTTTTTTGAATCCGATTTCAAGTTCGTTCGGTCGGTGGTCGGTCAGTGTGTTTTGAAAGTTGCCTTTTGAAGTGAATGTGTTAGAATATAATTTAAAAAAAAATATCATTTTGTTAAAAAAGTAATAAGGCTTGTGAGCTATGTATATCATATTTCATATATTTGCGTGAAAGTGGTGTAATTCTAAATGTCGTCGGGAGTTTTTTTCGTCCGTGTTCTCGTCGTCGTTTTATAAAGTTCAAAATAAAAAGTGTTAATTCAATCTATTCCCTTCCTAAATAAAAGCGTTCAAGTGCGCGTTTTGAAATCTTAAAAGTTTTATCGGTTCCGAAATGTGAATTCCGCTTAAAATTCCCCTTGGCTCTCTTATTTCGTTTATGTTTAAAAAAAATTAAATCATAGGTATAAAAAATAAATCAATGAAAGTGTTTTTTTTTATTAATTGTCTGCGAACGAATCAAAATATTGCAGTAACGAAAGCATCATTTTGAACAAAATTGGGGTTCATCCCCTTCCTGGCTGCGAAGGGTGAAAACTTTGTTGGGTAAGTTTGTCTTATTTTATAAATGTCTGTTAATAATTCTGTTCCGCGTCCGTCGCAGTTTTTCACATCGTTTGTGTTACAATGTAGGTATTGTCTCCAGCTTCAACGTCCTGAAGGCTGGTGATGGAGAGCAATTTTTTTTGTTTATATAAAACACACGTGCTCAAGTGTTTATGATAGCCTTTTTTATGTTTAGTCACAACTCGAGCGATAGAAAATAAGGGAAAGGAGGTGTCGAGGCTCTCTTATCGAAAATGTGTGCATTTGGTATCGGTGAAACCTTCTTCGATGGATTAGAAACTTCCTTTCGGACTATTCAATTCTCGTTGTTTTGGACGGTTTTCAGTCTGCTTCCCATAAAATAAATGCTGGGGTGTGCCCCAAGGCTCCGTTCTGCCTCCGACTCTGTTCTTTTTATAAACAATCTCTTGTCTAATACTTCTTACCCACTAAATTGTTTTGCTGACGACAGTACTCTCAGCTTCTCCTAGTTGTTTCCAGATTCACATCCATTTTATTCCGATGTGGAACTGCAATGGCAGCGTATGATAAGTTCATTGTACATTGTAAAATGGGGAACTGATAACAGTGTGGAATTTAATGCTTCAAAAACTCAATGTTGTCTTCTGTCTTTAAAGCATAACCTACCCCCTATGCAACTATCCACGAGTGGCACTTGCAATGAGGAAACTGAACAGCTTTGCGTCCTAGATATGTGTATTACAAACCACCTCTTGTGGAACGATCACAGATTTGGCATCGCCAAAAATGCCGAAAAATGCTTAGGTTTCCTAAATTGATGTAAGAAATATTTGTCCCCTTCTGATCTGGCTTCAATATAAAAGGTATACATTCACCCGAAGTTTGAGTATAATTCTCATATCTGGGCAGGTGCTCCTGTCACTCACTTGCGACTCCTGGACATAATTCTAAAAAGAGCCCTAAAATTGATAGGTGAAGGAACCATTACCGAAACATTTGTTTAACTGGAATATCGACCAATCACCTTGTTTTATCGCTACTTCTATAAACAGTGCTCCAGCGAAATAGCCAGTTGCATTCCTCCCTTGAAACAATTTCTCCGTAACACCCGTACTGCAAGGAATGTCCATAAATTTACCATTCAAAACCAATGTGCATCGGCATCTCTTTTCATCTTCAATCCAAATTTCCTAAAAACGCTCGCACTGTGTTAATACATGTTAAGGGTATTAATAACCCCTTGAGTACGCTCAAATTATAAAAAAAAAAAATACCTTGAATCTTTGAAGATACAAATGGCAAGGGAAAATTGTACCAGGCTATTCATTCTACATTCGTGTTGTACGGCTAAAGAAAGAATCCCTTTATTTCACGGTACATCCGAAATTGAGCTCAAGTGTAAACTGATGAGCGTTTCTAGGAAAACGAGAATTAAGGCAGAAATGTTTAAGGGGTGGAACGCAGCTGGCTACCTCGAGTGAGCATTTTTTGTAGAAGAATTGGTAAAATAAGGAAAGACGTGAAACATTTCGACGATGTTCAAGTAATGGAAATGATTCAATAATGCTTCTCTCCTATCAATTTCAACAATTTTTAAAAGAAATTCTAGCCTTTGCAAATGTGTTTATATTAATTTGATATCTTATCTCAGTTTTAGGATATCGAGTTTCAAGCCTGTTCCATTTATCCTGCCCATCATAATTTTTGAATTTTGTGTCAATTTTCTCCGGAAAATGCGTAGTAAACATAGCAATATAGTATTTTTTTTATTTCGAATGAACGTAGCATTTGTTAAAAAAAGGAAAAAATGCAGAAAAACGAACACAGTTTATGATACTTGGAAAAACCTGCTGCAGGTATAATTGGGAAAAAGGATCTTATGTTCTGAAAAAAAATCTGTTTTTTGGGCTTAGGTGATTTTTATCTGTGTACTTAAACATTTTAACTGCATCGTGGTTCTATAACCCTCTTTTAAAAAAGAAGTAAGAAAACCATTGATTCCATGAGTTCAAAGCACACCAAACTGTCGGCGTCTCAAACACAAGCTAAAGTGACTTATTGCTAAGATTTTTCCTTTAAGGATGCATAGGTAACTATTTAAAAACCAGGTTTTCGCTGAAAGTAGTGTTAATGTCCAAAGCGAGGCGCCCTTCTCCGAAAAAGTGACTATTATGCACCATAAGTCATTTCATCAAAACCTTACTCTGAACAATATATTTTAATCAATTTCCCTAAAACACAACATAGCTGTGTTTCTAATTCTCGAAATTATTTCCAATTATGTTTCATCGCTAACACGCTCTCAAAATTTATAATACATACGGCATCTAGTATAAGGCTTACAAGGTAGAAGTCATTAAATGCAAAAACTAAATTTCCTAGTTGCTATTATTTTAGGAACAAAACATGCAAAACACCAAAAATAATGCATCCATTGTGCTTTTCAAAATATACAGAAACTAGGTCCCTTGATTCATTGCTTTAATGTGTCGGCAATTCTCAAAGCTTCAATCTACCTTTCTAGGTAAAAAGCATCTACATTCAGAAATATATTATACGAAACAATGTATGCGTTTTATCGTTCATTTCAAATCCCTCTTCAGCCAGCATTCACATTTCATCACTATACTCTCGTACTTTCAAAACTCGTTCATATATATATATTTCTCAAATAATTTTCTAGTTAAAACATCAAACAAATAAATGAGTTTTCCACCAAAAATACCGCAACGCCAAATTAAACTATCCCCAGGATACCGATCGTATAGTTGTATATTTGGATACAAAACTAAAACCCTCATTTTTGACCTAGAAGGCTATCAGGCAAAGTATCCTGCCAGCCAAGTTTTTTTTAGGAAAGGTATCCACACCATGATAAAACGAGTATGTTTTGTTCGTATATGTACGACTACAGTACGTTGTTGTGCAGTGAAAAATTATTTTGGCGTTTTGCAGACACACAATGTCTGAACACACCCATACACACGATTGTAGGGTTGGGTTGGATACACAGGTAGGGTAGGGAAGGTGACTCTAACTAGTATACCAACGAACGCAACACAAAACACATATATATATAACAAAATTTTGAAGTTTGGTGACCACAAAGCACAGCACAAAGGCTATAACCAATGTTTTAATTCCCGTCCAGAGGATAAACATGCCGAAAAACGGTTAGGTCGTTCGGTTCGGTCGGTCCGGTCGGTTGGCTGTTAAGTCTAAAATTTAGGATGTGCGCATTTACATGTTATATTCTGTGTGAAGAGTTACAACACTACACCTTATAGACACCGTTCGTTCCCGCTGACCCGTCCAGTAGAAAAACTTGGTTCTATGTGAGGTCCTCGCGTGCGTCGCGTCGCCTCGGTCGGTAGGTCGATAGGTAGTAGTAGGGATACTTTAACATGTTTTTCTGGAAAATACAACCCCCAAACCTTCAAAACCCGATTCAAACACATGCGATCAGCCAATTTCGGATGAGAATTTAAAATTAAATTCAATGAACATGAACAAAACACGCTTAGGGCTGTTTACTGTCCAGTGTCCATTCCATGGAAGTCATAGATGCGATGAGGGGAGAATGGAAACATCGTCGACGACGATGTACGAGTATATATACCTATGTACTCGTACACGAGTATGGTATCATCCAGGGCTAAATAAATTTTCTTTAAAAGCACTTGTTTTCGTGTTGACATTATTTCAAAAACAATCAACAAACATGGATAGGAAATTGGAACTCATCAGTGACATTAACCGCGCAAACCTGCTCGCTGGCCTATTGGGTCCGATTAAATTGACATTGTTGGAGTTCAGTGCGGTCCGGGCCGGGCCGGGCTGGTCCAATTCGGTCCGGTCCGGTCCGGTTCAGGCAACGAAGATTGATGGCTTCGGGTGTTGAAAGTCCCACAGTGTGGTTAATTCACAATTAGCCTATAGAATTGGGGTAAAGAGGTGAGAGATGGATTTTGCAGAGCACATGGTCGGTCTATTGTTCATGATGGCACATCTCAAACAGTGTATTGTTGAGAAATTTGAGTCAAATATTGTCGCACATGGTTAACATGAGATAAAGCATAATAAGCTTCGTGGAGAAACGATGCGATGCCGATGTTGTTGCCGATGGTTCGAACGGACGACGACGACACCAAGTGGTTTATTGGGACATTGTGAATGCGTGTTTCCGTGATAGTGCAGGATCTATAAGAGCGTAAACAATGCAATTTATCACTCCTTAATCGAACAATAAAATTATAGTGCTGCTATTCAATATGTCACTTAGGATATCTGATATGTAGGTAAGAAGCAACATATTTACATACTTGATGACTGCCTACGTATACTTGATTATCGATTGAGTATTGTTCACATTGTGTAGGGGACAATTAGTGTTACTTTTTTGCTCGTAAACTTCCTGTGAGCATAGAATACACTCTTAAGGATTTAATACCAACTTTGTCGAACATAAATGTAAAGATTGTATAGCATCGCAAATCACTGTGGAACCTGAGAATTTAAAATTATTCAATTGCTCTTTAAGTATTAGAAAGCTTTAGATTTTCATGTAAGATTTGTAGCTACTCATATTTCCAAAGTTGATTCTACATACATAGATAATCAGTCGTCTTGGACCAATTCTTTTCATGCTCGCTATCAATGACGTTTTTTCGTGCATTTATTCTTATTCTAGTGAGACCCACCTGTCCGCTGTTGATGATGTGAATATTTTCAAAACTTTTAACTCTGCTTGGATCTGCAAGCTTATGTGACTTTTTTGAATTTTCGAATGACCAAGTACAAACCGTTATAACGTTTCACAAAAACTATTGTATCGCGTTTTTGTTTTTTGAGATCTGCATCTTCAATTTATTTTTCAAACTATTATTTTAAGTTAAAAATTTTAAAGGAAGAAAAAACGTGTGTGCTTATTCCTGCAGAGAATTGCCTTTGCTTGATTGCTGAAGAAATTGAAGTAAATCTTAAACTGTCTAGAATGGTGGGTTATCTATAATGCCTCACAAGAAATTCTTGTTATACTTCACTTCAGATGGCGAACATTTGGTAATCTTAACCTTATGTTAGAAGAAATCATTCCTAAACTTTTAATAAGTTCAAGCAGAGAACACCTCCGAGAAAATTCTTATTTGTTAAAATGGTGAAAAGATTACACAACCATACCAATACCAATTCTTTTAGAAAATGCCGACATGTTTTGAAACTCCTTTTCTTTTCTTGGAGAGGATTCTTCTAGAAACTAGAAAGGTGACAGCTAGTGATTTAACAACATCACTTGCCTGGATCAAATCAAAATGCAACCAGACTATTTCTCAGCCCATTTTCTATAGGATGAGATTAATCACACCAACTATTTCAGAAAAAACGTCCAAAGCCAAGTCACTACTCGCTTAGGGTTTTCATGCTCTTGGCTTGTTTCTATCAAGCGCTACTTTAAGGCTTGCGTTATGATAAGGTGTTCCCGTGAAGTATATTGATTTGGCTAATTGCTTACTGAATTGGTTATTTTTCATTTAGACGCCAACCGTTAGACAGACAACTTTGAAGGCTACCGAATCTCGCGTGAGCGAAAATTTTACACCTTTGCCCAAATAATAACCAACAGATTTGACAAATGCAACTAATATGACATGGCTGCCATAAACTGAATACTGCAGTTGGAAAGAAGTACATAGCATTTTCTTTTTTACAGATATTAAAGCTTGCCTTTAAGTAAACAAAATTTATCTTAGGACAAAAATGTGGTCTATAGTTGAATGTCTGGGTCTGAAACCATCTTGGAATTCCATGATCGAAGTTTGCATTCCTTATAAATCCTGCAAGCTGCAAGAATCATAACCCGCATCCTAAATGAGATTTCAGGCGGATCCTTTGATTATTTAGGTCAAAGAAAGTGGAACAGATCTTTGAACCTTTTATAGAACAGTTCCCAAAGTTTTCATAAAAAGCTTCACGATGGAGCCGCACCCTTCTATACTCTATTCCACATAAACAGGCAGTACACGTCTTATGAGGAAGCTTTTTTTAAATCAGTTGCGCGCACTATTTTTGCACTATACTAAATTGAAGGAAACTCTCCATAAAAATTGTTGACCCGCCAGTGAATTTCCAATCGCATCTGACGTGAATCCTACGTCTTAATCAGAGCACTGATTGGCTGTGGCTGCTGCTATTTAAAATTCAACCCCTTTTTAATTGATTTGCATTCAGAGTTACCAGTGTTCTTTTATTAACTCCTTCAGCTTTCTTTCCTCGGGTTTCTGCTGATGAACTTTTTGTTAGAGCTTTGAAAAAGAGCTTTTAATCATCAGTGTTGTCGTGAAGTATGTAGATCTTATCATCTAAAGCATTTATTTTTCTAAGTATGTGCCTAAATGAAAATTTCAATCTTATAAAAAGGACAGAACAATTTTTTTTAAGAATGTTGCTTATTTTGCAATGCTTACTACGGAAACCCTGCTAGAGCTTTTGTATGAAACGCCCTTACGAAAAACAAAAGAGTGCGAATGAGAGACAAACATCCCTATCTTCCCTGTACCGCCGATTTATGTCCAGCAGAGTATAGTGGCTTAAGAAGGGTATAGACAAATTTAATGGACGAAAGTCTCCTTTTAAGTATCATCGTTATAAGATCGGCTGAAGTCATAATAAGGAATTCCTAGTCTAGCGGCATTTACACCTATCGGCCAGTGTCCCAGGCTACTCCATCGATGAATCAACGAAGTGGACCAACTTACAAGCACTGGTAACTGAGGCCATCGGCGCAAGACAACACAAGACAATAACATCGTAGAGAGAAGGACCGAACAGAAGAGAGAAGAACACATAACACATACCAACAGCACACAATTATTGATTTTGACGTTCCTCCATCTAACTACTAACCTCGCGCAACACTATGCTTGATTTCGCTGATCTATTAAGAAACGATGCTTTATTAGAGCCAAGGCCCTTGACAAGGAAACATACTTTTTAATCTTTAAGAGCAGTTCTTTTAACTTTATTTTTAACTTGTCAATGTTGTAGGCTTTGATGAATGCAATTAACCACGATAGTGTTTGATTGAAGGCCCCATTTTATACCGAATGTTTTTCTATAGGTTTAATAGGATATACAGTTCTTGTTTTCCCGTTTGTTCCGTATGAGAACCATACGGAGTGAAATCATACTAAAATACGAAGGAGCCAGCACTGAACCAATGTAGTGTCATCTACCAATGCAGCGATCAACAAAATCATTTATATGTATCATTTATATAATCATGCCAGCCTGCGAGGTGTAATTTGTAATATTTTTTATTACTTTTAGTCTTGACCGAGCAAGCAAGCGTCCAGCGAGCACGAAATAAATTGGGTTTTTTTCCGTCAGGGTTTCCCAAACAAAATGGCCGAGTTTTATTCCGATCGGGTTGCTATTTTTACATTCAGCTTTTCAGTTAAATAAATCCAAATAGCGCCGCAAAACCGTTCTTCAATGTTTATTTTCCAATTTTCTTATAAGTATTTACATATTAATTCTTAGCATTAAAAAAATTAATTTTTATTGATTTATCAAACAAAATGCTTCGTAACATAAGCTTTTTGCATTGTGTAAGCAAACATTTAAAATTATATTTCACTATTATATGAAAGCATTCAAAGCCTTATGCTGCTTTCTCCATTATTCCCGACAAATCCAGGATAACATTAATCATTCATACTGAAAATGTGTAATAACTTACAGCTGGCAAAAGAGAAATTGAAATGTATTACTTTCTGGAAGGCGACAAAAAACCAAAAATCCTTAAATCCAACTTTACTTAGGAGCACCTTTAAGGATAAAGTATTCAAAGACACGCATGCGAAATATTTATCACAGACAATTTCACATGGAACAGCTCAAATCACAATTCCAACATTCATCTGATGATGAATTGTATGTCGCCGGATAAACTGGAGTAAGACGAACACAGAAACACACACACCGAGTTGTCCGGAAAATTGTTTCGCCATTAATCTGACCATATGATACCTACCTAGTGTAGGAACTAGAAAGTTTTTTTTTTTTTTTTTTTTTTTGAAGAGTTATAATGAAGATTCCCAGCTGTCAGCTGGTTGTCATTTTCCATTATGTCGTTTTAATTCAATCAAGATAAAATAATGATGCCAACGGAGTTTTTGAAAATGTATATCTAAACCTAAGTAATTATAATAATAAAAGATGCATTTATCTTTAATGTTGCCTTAGTTGGATATAGGCAATGTAACTTCTAAATTATAGCTTTTATACTTTTTTAAATAGAGAGGACATACTAGTTATTTAATGCGGCGGTGGAGGTGCAGGCAGTCCATTGTAAACCAAGTCTTTAATCAACATACTTCGCCAGCCAGTCCGGTCCTTAGCCAGTAGCCTCTCCTCCTTCCAGTACTGCGTTGGTCCTCATTTTATATATGCCGTATTTGTGAGACTATACCTTTGCAGTTGGGGCAGTTTATGGTATACGCTTTTGAGGTTCCATTAGTCAGTTTGACCGTAAAATCATCTGCTCCAGCAGATTTTAAGGCATAAACTTAGAACACGAACTTCTTCCTGGTCGGGCAGTTTGTCTTCGAAATTTAACAGTCTGCAGAAGTGCTCCTTCCGAATTCTCAGCACCGACTGCGCTACAACTTTTCCACCCTCGTCTTTGCGGGCTTCCGCTCGGGCTTTGTTTCCAGTGGACGAATCCTATGTTTCCCTATCAGAGCAAAGAAAAGCCGGGCAACGCAGTGGTACACTTTATTTAACTTCCACAAATCAAATGCATCAACTTTGTTAAATATGCTGGCAGTATATTTTTATTGCCGGCTTAGTTTCATATTTTGTCCACAGAGTGCGCTTTGGTCGCTTAGAAATATCAAACATCGAACACCGCCAAAAAATTTGACTAACCTTAAAATTGTATTTAAACAAAGTTATCTAAATCACAACAAATCTGCGAAATGCCCCAGCTGGCAACCATAAAATAGTCCCCTTTAATTAAGCCCAGTTTTCACCAGGTACACACAACATGCCCCATTGAAGATGACACGGCGGCGTGGACGCAATCAGAAAACCAAATGTCTTGAAGCTGAAAGACGGTGGTCGTGGTAATAATGGGAATAAGTCATTCACCGCAGGCATATTATGTTTGCGAACACTTAAGAGGCAAACAGGGAACACCCCTTGGAAATAAAGCGGAGGTAAATCCCGGGAAATAAATTAAAGCACGCACCGGAGCAATTTGTCTTTCGGGATATTCCAAGCTTTCTACACAGCACAGCACATCACAGCCCATATAAACAACGTACACATACATCGTGATTCGTGAATGGGTATCTTAAATGTTTGCAGTGCCTTATCAAGCGTCTAGGGACAAGAGGCGAGAATATGGAAGATAAAAGTCAGCTCGCCTCCATCCTACATATATATATATGAACCTTCATCTCCCTTTCTTTCGGTCTATGGAGACATCTTTTTCGGCAGCAGTGTGGGCGTACTCACTGAATATTTTGGTGAATGGTAGAATTTAATTCCTTGATTGATATTGTGGGAATGAATAACATAACCTACAAAAACTTACACTGAGAAAAATACTTAATAGATTTACGTTCCAATTCAAAACTAAGCGTCCTAGATTTCGAAATCAAAGGCTTATGCTGTCTCAAAGGAAGGTTAAAAATAAAGTGGTTTCCGTTTGAGACGTGAAGATATTTCTTGATGTCCCCATTTTAGTTAAGCAATAAACAGCATCTATTTGGCAAAAATAAATTATGATTTTGTACATTTACGATAAAAAAACAGTGTATAATTTCTGCACACAAGTTAAATATGTATATCTAAATATTTGATTTTGGGCGTTTTTAACGCCCACTTTTCATAAGAGCACGACTGGGTCGCACGAACTTTGCTTTCGACTATCACGAAAACGGCTCAACCGATACTTTCGAAATTTCACACATATATAGGTGTAGGTAGCTCAATTTATACCAATATTTAAAAAAAAAAAAAAATAAATGTATTTGCTGAATACAACTGGCGTTTTTGAATTTTTTTTTGAAATTTTTTTCAAAAGGTTTTTCAAAAAAAAAACTTTTTTTCTCAAAAGCCGCCCTACAGCTTTTTATAAATTTATTCTCATAAATTCAAATTTATTCAAGAAATAATATGGCATACTTTTTTTCAGCTCAAATTAGTTTAAGTATTTACCTACTCGTATTTAAGAATTTTGAAAAAATTTATTTTTATTAGAATCTCAAGCCCCTAGACCACTGTCACACATTAGAGCAAGTTCGTGTGACCCTGTCGTGCATTTTATTTAAAATGGCCATCAGTACGCAACGGCTTGGTTGAATTGACTCAAACAGCGTTTGGCATAGTTCTTTATAGTGTTCTTAAGGGAACTGCGTTTTTAGTTTTTGACAAAAAATGCTAATAATGAAGATCCGGTCTTAACGTATTTTTTTCAAATGGCCATAAGTTGTCAACGGTTGTATCGAATAAAATCAAACTTTGTTTGGTATAGTTCCTTACAACTCTCTATAAGATGGCATTGCATTTTTTCCAGTTACTCTTTTTACTTGCGATTATAGGTACTATAAGGCAAGTTATGCATTCGTCGAAAAAAAAAGTTTTGAGATAACAATCAAACATGACATTACGATGATAGCGAAGACGAAAAAAGATGGGCTAAAAATTGTGTCCGTCTGTATGTCTGTCTGTCTGTCTGTCTGTCTGTCTGTATGTAGACCTACAGCCCAAACGGGTGAGCCGAATTGCTTCAAACTTGGTATATAGACTTTTTTAGGTATTGTACAGAGAGGAAATTGAAATTTTTTTTTTAGCTCAAAAAATAACGGTACCTGCCATACAACCGTTATTTTAAAACTTATTTTTCTCAAAAACGGCTCTAACGATTTTTATTTAAAAAAATCAGTGTCGTTTTTTAGGTACGACCAATCATATGGCTGAAAAAAAAGTTTTAAAAAATGGCTAAGAACGGTACTTTCCATAGGACCGTTTTTTTTGCTTTCGACTATCTCGAAAACGACTCAACCGATTCTTTCGAAATTTCACACACATATAGCTGTAGGTAGCTCAATTTGTATTGTATACCAATATTTTTGAAAAATATTTTTTTTGTATTTTTAAAAGCATTTTAGAAAATAAAATTAAAAAAAATAATATTTTGAAAACTGCTTATTAATTTTTTTTCTAAAATTTTTAAATAAATGTATTTGCTGAATAACTATGAACTGGCGCTTTTGAATTTTTTTTGAAAATTTTTTTCAAAAAGTTTTTCAAAAAAACTTTTTTTCTCAAAAACCGCTCCACAGATTTTTCTAAATTTATTCTCATAAATTCAAATTTATGCAAGAAATAAAATGGCGTACTTTTTTTTCAGCTCAAATTAGTTTAAGTATTTATTTAAGAATTTTGAAAATTTTATTTTTATCAAAATTTCAAGCCCATAAACCACCGTCACTCATTAGAGCAAGTTCGTGCGACCCAGTCGTGCATTTTATTTAAATGGTGGCTCTCATACGAATTACGAAGCGCCACTAATTTACTCAAAAAAGGCTCTACCGATTTTTATTAAAATTTGTATGTTATATATAATATGTACATAAAATGCTTTAAAGAAAACTGCATTTTTAGTTTTTGGCTACACATGATGATAGCGGAAATTTGTTTTAACAGTTTTATTAATTTGGCAATACGCGGAAATTTATATCATTTAGGTATAGCACCCAAAAGACGACATCTAAATTTGATATACCGTATATCGGGTTTTCCAGTTTTAGCCAAATTTTTTTTTAGTTTTTACTAAATTTTTCAAAAATAAGTTGTTCTTATTGTTCGAAAAGTTTGTTTTTACGTACTATTGCACCCGAAGAGCAAGTACGTGTGACCCAGTCGTCCATTTTATTTTTTTCTGCCGTGACGCATTTTCGTTTCATCGTCTTTAAAATTGATTCTGAAGCAGTTTCACTTTACAAAATTGCAAGGATTATATTAAAATATGAGATTTCACAAAAATTAAATCCATTTTAGACTCACAAAAAAAAATAAAATGCACGACTGGGTCACGAACTTGCTCTAATGAGTGGTGGTTTAGGGGCTTGAGATTTTGATAAAAATAAAATTTTCAAAATTCTTAAATAAAATACTTAAACTAATTTGAGCTGAAAAAAGTACGCCATTTTATTTCTTGGATAAATTTGAATTTATGAGAATAAATTTATAAAAATCTGTGGAGCTGTTTTTGAGAAAAAAAGTTTTTTTTGAAAAACTTTTTGAAAAAAATTAAAAAAAAAATTAAAAACGCCAGTTTATAGGTATTCAGCAAATACATTAATTTAAAAAATTTTAGAAACAAATTTAATAAGCAGTTTTCAAAATATAATTTTTTTAAATTTTTTTTTTACATGCTTTTAAAAATACAAAAAAATATTTTTCAAAAATATTGGTATGCAATACAAATTGAGCTACCTACAGCTATATGTGTGTGAAATTTCGAAAGAATCGGTTGAGTCGTTTTCGAGATAGTCGAAAGTAAAAAAAAGGGTCTACAAAAAAAGTCTTTATACCAAGTTTGAAGCAATTCGGCCCACCCGTTTGGGCTGTAGGTGTCTTTACATACAGACAGACAGACAGACGGACAGAATTTGTAGACCATCTTTTTTCGTCTTCGATATCATCGTTATATCATGTTTGATTGTTATCTCAAAACTTTTTTTTCGACGAATGCATAACTTGCCTTATAGTACCTATAATCGCAAGTAAAAAACATTATGTAATTTCTCATAAATGTTTCCTCTTTTCTTGAAAAAATAAACATACATATTTCTAGATGTAATTTGGTTGGTCCTTTATTCTTAGAACTTAAATACTAATGGCGAGGGAGGTTTGACAGGTTAACAAACGATTCGTTTTTGCAAAAGCATATATTGATTATAATGGTGATGTCATGCTTGCTTGTTGTCCTGAGCTTGATTTCGTAACGAGTACATAATACATAATATGTCCTTATTAGTATCAATATCGAAACTATAAGTGGTAACTACTGTTTTCGGATGGACTAAATATTTTTTTCTGTGTATAAAATATAGTGCGGATTGTTGAGAGACACACCAGTATGTACCTTTTTATATATATTCTCTGTTTGGTCCTTTTGTACTTCAAAAGTCCTTTCTACTTTAATGGAATATATGTGTATGCGTATCGGATTTAAATTGGGAAAATAAACAAAAATTGGCAATATACCATTACTCTGGACGAATACAAATAACTTTCTCAGGTTTTGGTATGCCCTTGAGTGTAGATTATGTTGCTTAGAAGGGAATGGTGGGTGCAAAATAAAATATACCTACTAAAATATATAAACTATCAAACCATCAGGAAGGCAGCAACGGACAGCTGTTGTGCTTGGGATTTTAATGAGGTTTCGAATGACGTCTGTGGTTAAGTGTAGATTATTTAAAGCAATTAATTCGAGTAAATCTGACAAAGATATAGTTTGATAGTGGGTATATCGTATATGTCAGGTCAAGTAATGAAAGCAAGCTATACAGAGACAAATAATATAATCAATACATTATTTTGGAAAGAGTTCATCCATCCAAGTTTCGGCCGTAGAACTTTTCATCTGGATACATTATTAAAAAAAAAATTAACCAACTTAGTTCTAGTTTTGCGTACTTTAGCACACAATTTTTTAAGACCAAAGAGAATTGAATATGTTGAAATACATATTCTGACATTATTTGAGTTATGTATTTAAGACAATTAATTTGGAGACTGGGACATAAGCGGCTTAACCATTGACGAAAAAGTGGAAGAAAAATATAAAGCAATAGTTGGTCTCACAAACCTGCTTTAAGCCTGATGAATGAATACTCATCATAGTGTGTCCTTTCCACAAGAAAGGAGATACGTTAAACTGAACCAAGTGGTTTCAGGGACGCTAAGTCAACCGTCGCGTCAACCAAATTTTCACACTTCTCAAGATTTTAGAAAAGATGCATGAATTCCAGATCGATACTCAAAACCTCTTTATCGACTTAAAATCGTCAGTGACAGAGTGCATAGAACGGGCTATGCTGGTGCATTCCTGCTAAACTTGTTATATTACTATGAAGAATTCGGGCTGCTCTGTCAAGGTTGATAAGAACACCACCGACTCTTTTTGATGCCAAGAAAGGCTTAAGACAAGATCCTTCTTGAGGCAATCATACGCAACTCGCATCTGATTACGAGCTAGTGGTACAATTTTGTATTAATCCGTTCAATTATTTGTCTATGCCGATGATAATGACATAATCTGAAGAGCGATGCGTCAGTGGACCATTTGAAAGTATTGAATTAGAGGCGGCGAGTACAGAACATCATCACCGTAGGCTTTGACAAAAAAGGTCACGATGAACAGATGTAACTTTGAAGTACTCAATAGAGACTTTGTCTATTTGGGTTACAATATAACAACTACAAATAAAGTGCACGACTGGGTAGGACGAACTTGCTCTAATGTGAGACAGTGGTCTTGGGGTTTGAGATTTTTGAAAAAAGCAGAAAAAAGAAACGTTTTATGGAAAAAAGAAGTTTACTGATTTCGTTTACTGTTTAAAATTTTAAGAAATTTTTTTTCAAAATCGTTAGACCAGTTTTTTCAAGAAACAGATATTTTTTTGAAAAACTTTTCGAAAATATATTCCAAT
The DNA here is from genome assembly GCA_916050605.2 of Platycheirus albimanus. Lineage (NCBI taxonomy): Eukaryota > Metazoa > Arthropoda > Insecta > Diptera > Syrphidae > Platycheirus > Platycheirus albimanus. The sequence continues at coordinate 31,835,805 of OU696698.1, read as the reverse complement.
TTTTTTTTTTAGTAGATTGTATCTAAGAAAAAAAAATAGATTAAACCGTTTTTTAAAAAAGCGGAAAATAAAAAAAACTTAAATTTTTTTTAAAAACTCAAAAAAACTTTTTTTTGAAAAATTTAAGAATTTATATTGTTTCGTCTATAATAGGGTTTCCACATTAAAAATTTCATAAAAATCCGTCAACTGGTTTACGAGAAACTCTGATTTAAAAAACCGGTCCTATGGGAGGTAGGTACCGTTATAAGACTTTTCTTGAAAAATCTATTCCAACCAAAACATACAATTTGCACTATTCAGAAAGTTTTATCAAAATCGTAGAAGCCGTTTTAGAGAAAAATAATTTTTCATTAAAAATCGTATGGCAGGTACTGTTAGTTTAAGATCTAGAATGCTAATTCCAAAAACCCCTCTGTAGGACGACAAAATAATACTGTATACCAAGTTTGAAGCAAATCGGTCAAGCAGGTAACTATACAGACAGACAGACATACGGACAGACAGACAGACCGACAGAATTGTCGGACCCACTTTTTTCGACTTCTCTATCATCGTAATGTCATGTTTGATTGTTAGATTTTTTTTACGAATGCATATCTTATGCCTTATATTAGTACCCCGTGGCGTAGTGGTTAGTGTGTCAAACTGCCACGCCGAAGATTCTGGGTTTGATCCCTGACCACTCCACCTAAGTTCTTTTCCGGTGTACTGCCTCTTGCGAGGAAGTGACAAATGCTCCAAGAGTATGTAATGTCAGGTTAAGTGCTTCTCTGTTAGCCGGTCGGATTCGGCGGTAAATTGTAGATCCCTTCCATTCCTGAAAAATATCAACGCACGCACAGGAATGGTTGAGAGTGTAAGTCACAGGCCCCGGCCCCAATTGCAGCTGATGTGCCAACAATTGATTTATTAACTTGCCTTAAAGTAGATACCTATAATCGCAAGTAAAAATATCAGTGAAGTGTTCAGTCGAAGTCTCATTCCTGCCAACCGCTTTTTCTCCTGTCTTAGAAGGCATCTTAATAGCTAACTCCTTTTGCAAAGGACATTTAACAAGCCCCTAATCATTCTAGTCATGATTTATGAATTAGAAGTGTGTTTCATATTCGTGTCCAGATTTCCAACCCTGCAACGGCAGCTCATTAAATTCCGAATTAATGCTTCAAAACCGCACTGCTGTCTTCAGTCGCTAAATCATGACCTACCCCATATGCCACTACCCATGAGTGGTACTTGCATGAGGGTACCAAACAGCCTTGCGTTATAAAGATGGGTGGCAATGGTACAGTGGATGTAGTGCTTGGTTGCTTAATCTGAGAGCTGTGAGTTCAAACCCAGCCTGGACAGCAATTTTTATTTATTTCCCAAGTTTCAACTGGATGCCACCCGTGGAATTTCCTTGAGATAATTATCACCTAAAATCTCAAACCACTGTACCACCTTTCTTTCCTATTTTTCTATTCCTTCTGTCCTTGCTGTCATTATAAGGGTATTCATATCCCCTTGAGTGCGAGTACATTATAAAAAAAAAAAAAAATTCTGATGTGTATTACAAACCACTTTCTGTGAAACGATCGCATATTTGACGTCGCCGAAAATGCCGAGAAATGTTAGGTTGTCTAATAAATATTTTCCACCCTCTGATCTGGCTACAATCTACAAGGCAAAAGATCGAACAAAGGTTGAGTATGATTCCCATATTTGGGCAGGCTTCTCCTGGGTATAGAGACTCATTTCTCAGCCGCACTATTAGAATGTGGTATGCTTTACCTGGTTCGTTTTCCCCCCCCCCCTCATTTTAACTTGGAGACATTCAAAACCAATGTGCAATGGGCATCGGTATCTCCCATTTTTCGGGTCCGCATTTTCAAAAACACTTGCTTTATGTTGATTCATGTTAAGGGCATGAATAGCCCCTTGACTGCGCTGAAGTAATACAAAACATATTAATAATTGATTTAGTCTAGTCGACAAGTCGGAAAAAGTGGGTTTATGTGGAAAAAGGTCAAAAGTTAATGAAACTTGAGGATATTTAACAAACATTTTGCTAGGTTTTTGACCTCGAGGCCCTGTGCTAAAAGAGGGAGGGGGGAAACTGCAAATTTTTCGACGTTGCACCGGTTTTCCCTCAATAACTTTTTTTCCTTACGCCCTATGTCAAAAACATAATTTTTTTTTTTTTGAAGAATTTGTGAGCCGGAAAAATAATTTATTTTTTTACAAAATATGAACTTATATGAAACTCATAATAAAATTGAGATATTTATACAACATTTCGTACTTTATCTGAAATAGGGAATCCGAATTTCTTAGAATTCCATTATAGGAACCTAATCCACAGATATATTCAATACACAAAAGCTTTTTTTAGATTTCGAGTGTTTTCAGAAGAGCTTGTTTAAAATTTTTATTCATTTGTTCCCAATATGCTAGCGTTCAAAATCCTTCCACAAATAACATACTATGACAAAAATAAAAAAAAAACCAACCGTTTCTAGTAAAATTCAAGAGGAACAGAGCAGCCAAAAATATACCAAACACTTGCTTTGCTAATTTTTTGTTTGTTGATTTCACATGTCAGCAAAAGGATCCATTCACAGTTTTTGAAGCACCCAATGTACATATATTCACTTTTCGAATAACGTTGTCCACAGCAATTTTGTTGACTTACACCCACTCCCCCCTCCCCATATTCGCGCCATCAATTGAATTTGAAATTGAAAAAAAAATATATGTAAATATGTATGTGTACGAGAGTATAGTCAGTTGGTATTAGTGAGTCCTGATGGCAAAAGTATTGAAATTCATTTCGCAGTAACATGTAACCGTTCAAATCGTATACCGTGAACCCGGGTGACTTTGGCCTGGTTGGGTGACTTTGGCTTTTGAATGGATACATTTTTAAAAAATTGTTAAAATATGAAGGAGTTGTTTAATTTTTTCCAAGCTTCTTTGTAAATTTGTATAATTGAACGAATTAAAAAATGACCATACTAACTTTATTTAACTAAATTTAGATAATAATATATACTAAAATTAATTTTTCTTGAAAATGTAAATAAAAAAATCCTCTGAAAATGTTGGATGGTTTCAACATGTTCCAGAAATATGATTGCTAAATGACATTTACTCCGATATATGTATTATTTCCCAAATTGAATTCTTTTAATTCAACCCTTGTAACTATTTTATAAACAATAAATTTTATTTTGTTTATAATTTACGCCAAATGGTAGGGTGACTTTGGCATGCATTTCGGGTGACTTTGGCTGGGTACAAAGTACCTCTTACGAAGAAGTGCTGGGTGTAGCTTGGTAAACCCAGAGAAAAAAGACGTTGCACAAGTTAACAAAAGTGATCTGGAGCAAAAACTTCCTGTTCCAACAGTCGATCGCCGAGAGAGACTTTTTTGTCAATATCCTTTCAAGGAAATTAACATTAACGTACTTGAATTTAAAAAAAAATATCAAAAACCAAAAATTCGGAGTTAGCTCATAAAAAAAATACCTACATATAAAAAAAATATCTGGTCTTTCATTTGGGTTGGGTGAGACTGACTTGCTGCTTGTAATTCGCAGAAAAATGACGAAAACGTACTTCCGGCCAAAGTCACCCGAAATGGGAGGGTGACTTTGGCCACTCATATTTTAGCTTCTATATATAGAACTGATCGATATATTTGTTCAAGACTTATCATACCTATAGAGTTAGCGAAGTAGGTAAAAAGGTTCAAATGTTCATTAAAACAAAAAAATTATTGCAAAAGTTATTCACATTTTAAAATGAAAAAGCGCCAAAGTCACCCGGGTTCACGGTATGCCATTGTGCCACTTTGACACTGCAGCTGTTTTAATAAAAAAAAAAAATATATATATAAAACATCTCTCCAAATCAACATCACACATAAATGGAGACGAATCGCTTAAGGGTTGGGGAATTCGGTCCGTAGGTCGGTTGTTGGGTAAAGCGCAGAGGAAATCCTTCGGGCCAAAGCACTTTACCATGGCACAGCCAACTTTGGAAATATTTGCACAAATTGATCATCATTCGATGACATATTGCATCGCAAATTGTTTTGCAATTGTCTTCGTCATTTCAAATGTATACTACAAATACGCTTCGACGGAGGTCAACCCCCTGCAAACAACAGTTACAGCTACAGAGCTACAGCATCTGCTGTCAAGCTCATCAAAAAGTAATAGTCCCTTTATTTTGCTTCTTTTTTTTTTTGAGGAAGAGGAGGAAGGAAGCGAGGCAAATCAGATGCCAAAATGTTGATCCTTTTTTGTTCTCTTTCTCTCTCTCCCTCTCACACAAAATCAATGTGTTTTTCAACAAAAATGGAAATAAAGAAAAATAAAAGGAAGTGGGGAGATTTCGAATTTGTATCTATTGACTGCCGACAGTCGAAGATGTTTCCCTAACACCCACATCCGTTTTAACCGAAGATTAGATTAAAGTCTGTTATACTGTGAGGGAAGTAAATTGCATGTCTGCTGAAGAGTGGATACCTCCGGTAATGGTACCGTGTACCGTGTACTGATGATGGTAAGCAAGCAAAAGCAAAAGCAAAATCCTTATACTACCGTAAATGCGGTTTTCAAACAGACAGACAGTAACAAGTCTACCGGAAGTACAACACATACAAGTGTCAGAGAAACAGCATCATCGTAAAGTGTATTTTAATAAACAGACAGACAGGCGTGGCAGTGGAAATGATGTTTTTCCCTGAAATTACATTTAAGTGCAAAAAAAAAACGAAAAGTGAGAAAAAGTTCGTGTGATTTTCAGGTGTGTTTTGGGTATGTGTTTTCGGTGCCGACCGACACCCGACAGTGCTGTTGTATAGTAAAGTTTTCAAACAATTCGTGTCCTAACCATTCGGCATGGGTATTATAGCATTTTTATTCAACAGCTTTCGTCCTTGTTCTTTCTGATGATGATGATTATGATGGTGATGGCTAGAACGAGAAGAGCGAAGCCAAGGCGAAGTCGAAGCCGAAGAGGTGGGTTAGAAAGCGTTAATGCAATGTAAATATGTACTTTGTTTCGTGCTTGGATGTGTATTGAATTTTAAATTGCTATTGGGAAGTTCTTAGCTCTCTAGCTATGGCTCCGGCTCTATCTCTGTGCTTGGGGATATTGTTCTTCTTTCTATTTCTTGCGCGACAACGAAGGTAATCTATTGTGCATAATACACATTTAAATGTTCCAAAACAGAATTACAAAATAAAAGGAATTATGTAAATCTTATTTTTCGTCTCCTTCGAATAAAATAAATATTTGATTTTGTTTAGAGAAAAGTTATAGAAAAACCTTTCGAGGCACCTTCTTAAGACTATTCCACACAACGTTAAACACATTTTTGGGGTCAATTTTTTGTTTCTTCTTTTTTTCATGCAAACAATGCCCAGCTTATGGACAGTTATAAGTAGGGTTCTTTCATAGCGCTCTAAGGCAAGCTAAGGACAAGATTAGGATACACGAACCCGATTGAAGATTATATTTAAGCTAAATGCCTTCGTTCAAGTTCAAAGAAGTGTCATAAGTGGAAATTGTTTCTTCTGCCGTTTATGCTTTGATTGGAATCAATTTAAAGCAATTAATTTAGTTTTGGGTATTCAAAAGTTTAAAAAGCTGAATAGGTTGAAGGTTTAAATAATATTTTAGTTCATAGGAATTTATAGCGAAATAGACATCCTATAATACTAGAATTGGGAAGAGGGTCTGCACCATACAGCAGGACCGGGACGATGAGTGTTCTGTTAAACGTTTCATTGGTTCTTCTCGATAAAGTTTTATTCCTTAATTGCTAACTTTTTGCAAAGTAAAAGTGATTACCAAGAGATATTCAACGTTAGATGATGTTATCTGTGCTTGATTACAGTGCCCATCAGGTAGACAAATTCACTGACTATCTTGAAGTTATATCTGTCAATGGTCACGTTCTGACCAAGTTGGTGGTGGGATTGGATTCTTGTTGTTGAAAGCATTTACATCGTCTTGTCCTCGACTATTTTCAGTCCCATCCTGCTTGCTGCTGATTCCATAGTATTGAAGGCAACGGTTACTGCTCGCTTTGTTCTTCCTATCACGTCAATGTCGTCCGCAAACCCAAGTAATTGTGTCGATTTCTCGAAGATGGCTCCCGGTGAACTGGCATGGGTGTTCCGTATTATCTTAGCCCTCTGGTGGTGTCGAAAGTTTCAGTAGATTCTCTACCAACTTTGACGGGGCAGCGAGCATTTTCCAACATCCCGATAAAGCGTATCAGTTTAGCAGGGATTCTAAAGTTGGACATGGCACTAGACATGGTTGGTGTCGATGTTAAATTCTTGAGTATTTTCCAGGATCTGGCGCCTTACAGGATTTTATAGGATTGGTTTAAAAGACTTACGCCTCGATAGTTGGTGCAAAGCAGGTGGTCTATTATTTTGTGGGTGGGGCAAATGGTAGCTATACTGAGATTCCAATTCTCTTGCCAGTGGCGTAGATAGCTTTTCGCTATGGGGGGATGGATCTAGTTCGCTCATTTTTACTTGCGATTATGGGTACTATAAGTCAAGTTATGCATTCGTAAAAAAAAATTCTAACAATCATACATGACATTACGATGATAGAGAAGTCGAAAAGAGTCGGTCCGACAATTCTATCTGTGTCTGTCTGTCTGTCTGTCCGTGTGTCTGTCTGAATAGTTACTACAGCCTAAACGGCTGAACCGATTTGCTTGAAACTTGGTACATAGTAAATTAATATGACCATTTTACTGAGGAATTTTTAAAATTAGCATTCTAGCTCGAAAAATAACGGTACCTGCCATACGATTTTTAGTTAAAAGTTAATTTTTCTCAAAAACGGCTCCTACGATTTTGATAAAACTTTCCTAATAGTGTTTTCTGTGCAAACTTTATGTTTTGGTTTGAATAGATTTTTCAAAAAAAAGTCTTATAACGGTACCTTCCATAGGACCGGTTTTTCAAAATTAGATTTTCTCGTAAGCCGCTTGACGCATTTCGATGAAACTTTTAATGTAGAAGCCCTTTTAAAGACGATATAATATAAATTTTTAAATTTTTGAAAAAAAGTTTTTTTTTTGAGTTTTTTTAAAAAAAAAATTTTTTATTTTTTGTTTTTTTTTTTTTTTTTTAAAAACTGTTTTTTGAAGAAAAAAAAAATTGGTCGAACGATTTTGCAAAAAAAAAAATTCTTAAAATTTTCCACAATAAACAAAATCATATAGCTTAGGTACTTCAGATTTTCTAAAAGACGTTTTAACTATTGATTTTTAAGTGATCAATAAAATTTCATATGCTTAGTTTTTTCCCTTCTTTATTTCCAAAATCTCAAACCGCAAGACCACTGTCTTACATTAGAGCAAGTTTGTCCGACCCAGTCGTGCACTTTATCTTTAAAATTTTAATAAAGTGATGGAAAGCAGGACGGAAGCTCTTTTTCTTGCACGTTTACCTATTATCAATAATTGGTGAGAGACGCAAAAAAAAAAATACTTTTTAAAAATCGACATAAAAAAAGAAATTCAAAAGATAAGGTGATTTGCCGAAATAATAATTTTTTTCAGATGAAGTTGACTTTGTATTTTCGCCGTAGAATGTAGGTATAGAATGTACAATTGACAATGCCTCTAGGAATCCTGTGAGTACTAATAAGACTTAATTCACGTAGGAAGTAGGTACTAAATTTCAGAGTGCGTTTCCTTAACTTATTTACGCCACTGTCTCTTTCAAGCTCCTGACCAGGTCATTGCTCGTAGACTATTAGATTAATTGTTTATTTATTTATCTACGCTGTTATGATCTCCTTCCCACTATTAATCCGCCTGCGACCTAAGAAACCGTCGCGTCGACTAACCTCCCAGCGTTGAATTGTTTTATTTGTGAGGCCAACTACATTATATGCTGGTGTCGCTGTATTTCGTTGTATCAGGAGTTTTAAGTTTTCCCCCTCGCAGTCGTATTGAAACGTTGTTGTTTCTTTTTTGAAGGGGTCATCAGGGTATCTCCTTTGAACTTGGCAGTACCACCTGAGCCGGACGTGAATTTTTTTTTTGTAAGATGGTATCATTGATGGGAAGGCTTTGCCGGTTTTTTGTACTTTTTAATCGATCAGCTAGAAAAACAGTAGTAGAACATAGCCTTGGTGTTTCTTTTTGCTCAGTGGACATTTGAGCAATGGCCTGTGTTATGTTCAATTTACGGTCATAGGTAGATTGTGGCTTATTATTCGCAATAGACCTGCGGCTTCAGGAAATCCCATCGGAAATAGGCCAACTTAGGTTGAAATCGCATGGCCATGCTATCCCAATCACTTCTGTGAGAAATTACCGTACCCTCAAACCATTCATGAAGAATGTCAATCATCGCATCCGCTTTGTGGCACGTTGCACAGTCCTGCTGGCACCACATGTTGCCTTAGTCCATACATTATGTATGATTTAATTTCCGCTATGTAACATTGGCGGTGACCGCTCATCGACGGCTCCCTGAAATTATGCAATAGGAAATTACGACCAAATGAGTTTTGGAAAAAAGCCCAAAAAATTTGGGCGTAAAAACTTTGGAAAAAAACGCCAAAATTTTTTTTGGGAATTTCGCCAAAAAGCATAAAAATTACGCCGGAATTTAGGAAAAAGGGCCACGAAATGAAAATGGAAATCACGCCAAAAAAATATAAACTTTTGGTTTGAGAAAAAAGACCAACTTTTTCAGCAGATATTGCAAGGATCTTTCTTAACTACTGTTACTAAGCAATGTGAGGATTTTTAAATTACCTAACTATTGTGGTAATTTATTACAATGTAATCTATCTGTGTAAAAATCGAGCAGCGGTTTTTAAGCAGATTATATTCTATTAATCGCAAAATGTTTGACATACGTCACCAAACCAACATGGCCGCCACAATCTTCTAAAACCAATTGGATACCCCCAGTTTCTTATTATAAATGCGAGTGTGAGTGTGTTTGTTTCTTTGCCTAAAATATGCAACCGTAATTATTAACTGTAAAATGTACAGAAAGCGACATATGAAACTTTTTATCCCACAAAATCTGGTATACTAAGAGATAGGAATCATTGCTGAATTGTGGACACAGGATCCGAACGAAAAAGCATTGATAGAGCCAAACATTCTGATGCTTAGAGTTTGCTCTTCCATGAATCCATCTTTTATAAAACTGCAGAAAATAGCGGCAACAATTGTTCGAAACATACATTTCGTCTATTCTTGTTATAAGAAGACTTTAAATTTTTTTAAATTTCTTGCCCAATTCCTACTCATTCTAAAACGACTTGCCATTTCAAAACAAAATGCTTTTAAACTCGAAATCTATAAATACAACCTTCTGATGTCAAACCGAAATAATCGATTTAATTAATGACTTTGTTAACACAAAAGTGGGTTGAAAGCAATTAAAATCGGAAAAAAATACAAGTCGCACGGGTTCCAGTTCCAAACCGATTAAAACTTAACCAAATAGACAGACAGTAAATCAAAGGAAAAGTCAAAAAGGATTCGAATATCCTCCTACACTCAATAACATAAAACTCATGCTCTCTTTTTCTATTCACTCATACATTTAATTTTTGTTAACACGAACTTGTCTACGCGAAACAATGAACAACCAATAATTCTCCAAATTTATGTCACCAGGTCCACACAGAATAAAATCTGCTGTATACTTACTCAGTGTAAAGGAGTATTTCGTAGTATTCCAGCAATTGCACATAAAATCCAGATACCACACATAACTAACCACCATTGTCCCTGTTCACTGTTCACCTGTTCATGGATAATAAAATTGTCATCGCTAGATAAATCTACCAACATATGTGGGCGAGCGACGGACGATGGCGACGACGATCAGACTGGACAACGACAGCCAACTAAACGGTCAGCCGGATTCAAGGACGAACGGGTGCGGCTACGGATGGTAATTACATTTGACCCACATTATTCATAGGCAGTTACGAATTACACTCTGTACCGACCCCATCCTTTGCTACATGAACTACCTACACACAACAAGCCGCACCGAATTGGTTGATCCAAGCATAATCTGGAAAAAAAGGTGATGGTCAAAACGCAACCTTCATCAACTTTAACAGAAAGTCGAATCACCAGCTAATTACTCCAGTGAGGCATACAAATTTCTTGGTAAAAAGTTGTGAGATATCATCCACTACTATACCAACTATACCACTACCTCATCTTAAAGCAGCAGCCACAATAGAAGTAGATTCACTGGTACACAGTTATGCTGCTCATTGGAAAAGGCCACAACGAGATATTGTTATTGGACAAGTTGGACTTTATTGCTTCTCGGATGTGGCACGAATTACCAAGTTGCCATAATTGCGGTGGCTGTAATTGTCAATCAGGACAATCAAACTGCCGTTTGTAATTGCGCCAAAGTGTTGATGTACAGCCAGAGGGGAGGGGGGGGAGGAGTAAAAAGACCCAAACCCGGCCCAAACACAAAATATATACAATCGAAAAATGTACCTAATTGACTACGATTCCGAATCCAATGTGAAGAAGCTTCGGCAAAGAGTGCGATCCTGGTTGTTGTCGTTTTCATCGACATCGTCGTCATTCGGTCGTAGGTATGGTTTGTAGTATACCAGCTACCAGTTTGATGGGTTATAGCCCTTCGTTTGGCAATTAGGCCCGTTAGCGTCAATGCTGGCCACGGATGAAGACATTTTCAAGCACTCCGAGTGGGTGGTTTTTATGCGCCTTTATTTGCAATAAAGCCTTTGAATTACTCATGAGGGTTGATTGCTTCGACTATATCAGCAAAGTAGTGCCTAGTACTATATACTCCTATATATGTATCTATGTATAGTTTTATATGTATCGAGTATAAAAAAAGACATTTATTTGGATGGGTTGGTCGTTTTATTGTCGATGATGGTTAAAAATAGTGGAAGCAGTTTATCTCACTTCAATTAAAAGGGTAAACAGAGATGAAATTATAGCTGTGCAATTTCGGATTATTTGTGATTCCTATTTCGAGATTAAGTTAACTTTGGTATAGATGTGGATGTGGAAGAGCTGGTATTTTTATTTGGAAATGGTTTTCCTGGAAAGATTCAACTTAGGTCGATGGATCGCAATCTCAACATGGTTCCTTTGATATTATGGCAAATAACTGTTCTCTTTGATCATTCAAGACAAATGGAGAGGGAATCTTAGATATTTTGGAAGTTGAAGCTCTCACTCTCTATCTCTCTTGGCTTCCCAAAACTGCTGTCCCCAGCAACACTCTTCCATGGAAATAAGGTGGGAACCAGATACTGCCATTTCTCTCTGTGCTCTAAATCTAACCGATACTTCAACGGTTCCCCGGAGTCCACATAGTTTGACTTAGCTTCCCTCAAATAAGTTGACTGGCAGGGTTTCTTTAGCCTTTAAACCTTTCTCCTTGAGGATTCCATTGTAAAGACTGATGTGCTATTGTGTCATTAGTCTTCATCAGTGTATATAAAATTCAGCGTCATTTTGTAGTATGATGTCCACATCCACTTTTGCTTATCAATTCCTATAAGCAACAGTTTGTTTTTGCCATGTGGTCTTCAAGATGTAGCCCAGAAAACGATTAACGAAAGCTTGTAGTTCACTCCAGATGCTGGCAGAGCATTTCCAAGTTTTAGAGCAGCCTGGATTTCACGTTTGATTCAAATACGAAGGAAATTTTTCTGGAGTTCCACATTTAAGAAGCAACAGAGAGCAATATCTCACAGTCACCTCTTCTTGGTGAATGAATGAGCATTGTATGCATAGGATCCAGGTGTTATATATACTTGAGTTATCTTGTAAAGGGGGGCTATATTGTTATGAAAAACGCATATAATGCCTCTCAGATGAACAAACCGAAAATGTTGGCTGGATCTGGATATGCAAGTGGAATGAACACTGAACAGACTTTGCAAAATAATCTTAAGTCTCGGAGCTGATGTATCAGCACCCCAGGTGATGCGATAATATGGGCCGGTACCGAGTCATGCAAACTGTGATTTCTATTATGGGAAGTGCCACCTCGATGGGAAGTCGCATTTAATTAGATGTAGTTTCTAAGTCAGAGGAGTACTAGAAAGAGGAACAATTAGTAAGCTTTCCCGAAGTCAGCGAGAAAATGATGACAATCCAAATTAATTACAAATTTCATTACCTTGACGTTATAAGCTGAGAAGAGAAAGACGATGCTACCAAGGAAGTTTCTATAACTCCTCGCCAAAAAATTAGAGCATTGTCTTAAACAAGACATCAAACTTCTTTTTGGAGATATCAAAGCCATAATTGCTAGAGAAGACATCTTTGGTTAAACGATCGCATAGTCTACAGGGCAACACTTCCGACAACGGAAAAGGCTCATCGATGGGTTCTCTTAGGCGAACAACTATGAGGAGAAAGTTCAATGTTAGACGACTTCAATCGAAGAAGACCACCCCAGCCTAAGTCGACCGTGCTTCCCTTGAAATTTTAAGAACTCACGACTGTTGCTATGAGCTCACAAACTTACTGGGAGCTATGTCAACAAGCTATTAGAAACATTGTGTCAGAAGGGTTGGGTATCTTGGTTCGAGTCCGAATGAGCTTAGGAAAACAAAGCGATTCGTGAGCTCTACGATGAGTGAGGGAACAATGAAAAACGATTGCTCAGCAAAAAGAAGAAAGACCAAGATCAACGTGAAGTCAAAGAGATGCAGAGATGCTTGAGTAGAAAAGAGATTCTAAGCTTCTTAAGAGCGAAACAAACAACATCAGGGTTCACTAGTCGCCCTGGACATTGTAATAATAGGGATAGAAAAGCTGTAGTAGATACGCAGTGAACTAGCCATGTGAAGGGGACTTGCTAAACCAGATTCTTAATGGTGATGACAGCCAAGATCCCTCCTATAAGCGGCGACTGGTACCAGTCTAAATAGTTGAATCCACCCGACCAAAATGATACCAAAACATTTGGAACCAATGGGATGCAAGCGGATAGCGGATATATTTAAACATGCCGGATATTACCTGATGGTCAAGGGCTTGCATCAACTCATCTGCAAAATAAAGTTGGAAGAAAGTATGCCTAATGATTAGAATCTCAGTTCCATTTGCCCCACTTGCAAAAAATGAGACTTCCTGTTTTGCACCAACTTAAGATTCATGAGACTTTTTAACAACACATACCTATAAGATCCTGCACAGCATTTTATGTCAGCGTCTATGAGTCGTCCGTTTGCTTACGATTTAATAAGTCCAGACCAATGCGGTCTCAAACCTGGAAAGTCTACAAGCAGCCAAAATACTGGAGAAAACTCAAGAATTTAACATCGATGTTGTGGGTACCACCTATTCATCGATTTCAAAGCAGCTTACGACAATGTGAATAGAGAAGAATTATATCCTACCATGACCAGCTTAAGAAAACATGCAAAACTGATATGTCTTGTCACGAAGACGTTTGAGAATGCTTGCTGTTCCGTTAAAACTGGTAGAGAAGCAACTCAGCTCTTCAACATCACCATAGGGCCAAGGCAAAGTGACTTACTGTCATGCCAGTTTCAACATTGTTCCAGTGCACCGGGCGCCATTTTTAAGAAATCTGCAAAATTACTTGGATTGGCAGACGACATTGACTTCTTGGAAAGCCAAGGTAGACCTCATCTTCACTGGAACGACCAGGTAAAGGGTGTTTTTTTAGACGTGTGGTTTTCAAGAAGAAATAAAACGCTTATAATTTGATGTAATGGCCAAAAATTTAGCTTTATTATAAAGATAAGGGTTTGTCATGATGTTTTAGAAATTATTTCGGACAAGTGGCCGCCGTAGCTGGCTCGAATAAATTGCTGTGCGATTATGTCGACCGAATATTGGACGCAGCGCGTGATGCGTCGCACGTACCGAAACATTATTTTTGTAATACATTTTGACGAATTTGCAAACGTTGTTCAGGAGCAAGTCTATTCATTATGAAATGACAAACCAAACTGAGTATCAATCAAGTGACAGCTGTCGAAAATACCAACTCCGAAAAAAGTATTGTCAGATTGAAAACCACACTTCAAAAAAAAACACCCTTTAGAAGGAGGCCTCCGACAACTTATGAGTTATAAATTAGAGATCAAAGGCTGCAAATAGAGCTGGCTTTAGAGGCATATTGAGTAAGGCTCAGGAGCACCACGCTCTAGTTGTGCTCTTAAAAAAAAATGTATCCTATATGAAAAAATAGATGAAAATATGACCCAGAAATACTAACGCAGATACAAACATTTCAAAATCAATAAAAAACTTTATTAAAAAAGTATCAAAGCTAATATTGTCCACCTAATATAAAATTTAACAAACACAACCTTTCTGAAGAGTTGTCCATTTATCTAAGCCAAAATCCAACCGTTTTTTAATTCATTAAAGTGAACCAGATAAGGTCCTTATTACAGTGCACAAAAAAAGTCCTACATACAAGTATTATTTAGAACGATTAAGAAACAAATTGTAACTTGGGATAGGAGCAATTAAAAAAGCTGCTATCCTACTTACATGAAACTGCATACAATAAATAAACCAGCATCGCCCTTAAACATCGGGACAAAAAAGAAAAAAAAACCACCCCACAACCATCAGCCACACCAGGACGACAAAAAAAAAGGAAACATTCACAATAATTTTTGCACATAAAAGCTTGTAACTCAACTATCACTTTTCATCTTGAGCTTTGTATGTCTCTGTGCCTTGTAATTTAGCTACGACTGCTGTCCACATTTCAGGATGTCAAATAGTTCAAAAAGGGTCTTTGCCCCGGGGCATTTCTACATTTATTTAAATGAGCAAAAAAAAAAAAAAAAAACACTCATACACGTCGTGAGTGAACAAGTGAACTTACGTATGGCCAAACCGTACCATAGCCCGAATCTGAGTAGAATCAGTCGTATAGAAAAAAGTATCTAACTTAACGGCAATACATATGTACGTACATACATATATGCCATATCTGATGATATGGTGTTGGACTGCGTAAGCCCATGTTGGTGTTGGACACATGGTAGTTTTGTGGCGACACAAATGATAAATGTATGCAATTTGGGTCACTTACACATCCGTATTGCGGTTCACATAATAATTCCGTTCCGTTGACTTTTATTTCTTTTTCTTCTTTCAATCTCTCTCGTTCTCAAGCACTCATTATCCAAAAGGAAGGTTCCTGCATGCCCTAAGGAACGGTATGCTCATTTTAAATCCAGATGATTGTCGAGTATAGAAAAACAAAAAAACATGTATATACTCGTACATTAAAGACTCACCCCTGGTGGGCAAGAAAAGGACTTTGAATGAGTATTAAGAATTAACAGCATAATGTTCAAGACAGTTACTTTAGATATTAAGATTATTTTATTATTTCTTGAAAAAAATCTTTTATTCCAAATCTTATTTCATATTTCGAGAGCCATATCTTACCAACCTCCAGGGTCAATGCGTCAAAGTTAAGGGTCAACGCGTCAACGAAGACAGCATCCACACTGACCCCATCCTCGTCAAAGTTGTTTCGCTGACTCTCGATTTCAAGTATCAACGCTTTAACTTACTTACTCACCACAATCTAGGGGTAATAAATACCCTCATCAAAGTATGATCGATTAGTTGTTGGAGAAAATTGGAAAGCAAATAAAAGGAGATACTGATATATGCATATTAGTTTTGAATATTAAGATGTGAGGGAAAATAGAGCAGGGAAAAGCATATCACATTCATGTAGTGCGGCTAAAAAAGAGTCTCTGCACCTAATGGAGCGAGTAAAACAAATGTCTCCACGTCCATCAAGCTGGCTGGTCACTCCAGCTGGGGACACACACCAATTTTGTTTTTGTTTTGAGTACAAACTATATTTTTAACATATTGTGCCGCCCAGCTTCAGTGTCAAGCTAGCAACAACTAAATACGCGACAAAAAAAATCGAAAAAATCATTAAAAAAAAGTGCCCAGCTAGCTTGACGTCAAGCTAGCAGAAAAGTTTATAAAAACAAAGTAGAAGAGCAACAAAGTACATTTTTGAGCAACTAATTAGAATCTAAATCAGGCAAACGTTTGGAGCCCTCCAAGAAAAGTGACCAGCCAGCTTGATGGACGTATACATGTTTCCGCTATGGTTCCTTCACCTAAAATATTTAAAGCTCAATTTAGGATTCTGTCAGGAAGGAACAAATATATAATTTGATATATACGAGGAGCAGTGTTTTGAATCTGGAAACAAATGTGAAAAGCTGAGTGCAATGTCATCAACAGAAATTCTAATGCAAACAGTTAAATGGATAAGAAGTCTTGGACAAGAGATTGTTGATACAGATTAGAAAGAGAACCGGAGATTGAACGGATCCTTGGAAATGTCCAACAGGTAACTTCTAATCCATCGAAGTATGGGTTCGTCGATAATAAATGCACGCATTTTTGATAAGAGAGCTTGATGCCAACTCTATCAAATGCTTTTGGAATATCCAGCGCAATAATCTTATTTTCTCCAAAACCATGTTCCACTGTTTGGTGAGAAATATCACCAATTGTATCGTCAGTTGACTTATTGCTACGAGAAACGTTCTGCCGGTCATTCTTTCTCTATCTGATATTTTATCAGAGATTCTATTTTCTATGACTATGAAAAGAAGGATCGTCAACCCAACTGGTCGGTCGTTTTGGTAAAATGAAAATACGGTTTTTTTTGGAACGGGCTGGACAAATGCTGTTTTCCATCGACTCGGAAAAGTAGGTACCTATGAGTAGGACTGATGGAAAAGATAAGGCAGTAGTTTTGCCAGCGTGGACGCACACCTATAGAACTATAGAATCTGGAGCAGCTTAGTTTTTGTAATCGAGTGTGAAAGAAGATTTATCCCATTCAACCATTTACGTTCTCAAGAAAAGGAGGAGCAATGTCACTCTGTGGTTATGGTAAATTAGGTTTTTGTGAGCCTACCACAAGATTGTCATTGTCAACGAGCGTCGAAGACTTAGTGGTGTTTGATATGTTTTTTTTAACAAATGCCCAACAATTTTGAAATGATGTTGGTTCGTCAGAAAATTGATAGTCAAGCTGTAAAGCTCAGCGAAAATGTGAGTGGAGCTTCTTTCGGGTGCTGTCTGGCCATTATATAGAAGTCACGTAGAATTGTATACATTGAAGTCACCCGTAATACGATTTCATGGGTAATAGGTAAAAATTCTCTGAACGAAGTCAGACAATGCATCAAATTCGTTAAATTCGGACTTCCAAAGGGTGGGCCAAATAAAAGTGTCTTTTTAAAAATGCAAGAAAATGGACAAAATCAAATCTGTTTCATGTATTAGTAAAACCAAACATTATTATGGAACATAACGTCGTTCAAGTGGATGCCTGGGCTGGCTTCTCATGACCTTGTTGATGTTTAATGATATTGGTCTAAGTGCTTGAATTGTTTCCGAATTATTGGCTTAACATTGGCCCTTCACGGTTTTTAAAGAAAAAACTTCAAATGACATTGCCCAGATGGCTGGAAAAAAAGTCGGTTAACATGTATATCTCTGCTCTGTAACGCTCACCGTTGACCCTAACGTTGTGCCCAGCCTCATTTTTTAAAGAAAAATCGTCAAAAATAACGCCACAACTCCACTATCCTCACCAAATAGTCATTCTCTGCGGATACATTGGTTTCTCTTAAATGACATGCGAGTTTTCCGATCTGCAGATATGGCTAATTTGTTTGTGAAAATGAGCCTCGTCAGAAAAAAGTATTTTTCGCCGAAAATCGTTCTCCAAATCAAGGTGCTGTAAGGCCTAAACTGCGAAGCTTTAACGAAGCGGATGGTCGTGCATAATTCTCGTCAGGCTAGTGCGTGAAATGCTGAGATCGATGGCGAGTTGTTGTTCGTGAATTGAGTCGCACACTCTCGGCAACAGCAGCTTCATTCTCGTCTATGCTCACCGTACATCCACGGGAACCATGAGTGCTGTCCACTAGCATACCAGTCTCACAAACTTTTTGCACAAACTTGCTTACAGCATGCGCGGTGGGTGCTTCATTTCGGACAAAACTTCTTTTCAAAAAAACCCACTGTTATTTAGGCTACACAGCTTTCACTTTGGAAATAAGTTTTCAAAATTTCCCTAAGTTGTTCAAGTGTAAAATGATTGAATTCGTTTCGCGGAAGTATGATATTAATTTTCTGTCAAGATTTTGAGCGGGAAACTGCTGTCAGCGTCAAAATATCTTTTAATTCAAAAAGAAACCACTAGATGGGTCACCCTCTATAATAAAAAAGGATAAATGGATGTTGTGCTTTAAGACGTAGAATTGAAACAACATGAAATCAAAGTTTGTAAATGTTTGAACATTAACCACATTGTGGTAAAATTTTAAAACCTATACATCTCTTGTGTCGTCGTGTTCGGAAAGACATTGGTGGTAACAAAAGAATATTGGCATTAAGTTTTACCTTTTCTAATATTTATTTTTATTTGCTTCCTCTTTCCAAAAAAAGACTACAAAAATTAATTTTTGATGATCACATAAATTATCCTTCTAGCCAAATAGGACTTGAAGCATTACACCTTATTTTGTCTACCTTTTACAAAATATATTGCTAACAAATGCAGTCAATAATGGTTTCCTTCGAACCTGCAAATGTTACCCTCAATTCTATATATTACGACACCAAATTAAATCGGATTAATTGCATTTTCTACTTTGGCTTTGAATTAAAAGTGCCCGAAAGGACATTTAATTTTACTTATTTATTAACAACTTGTCACTTAGATTCTCCCCCGGAGCAAATTCCTTAAAATTTACAATACTTGGCAACCATAACAATTTATAGTTAGGATGCCTTTTGTGATTCCGTGTTGAATTCTTTCCGTCATGACATTTCCCAGAAGCAAAAAGGTTGCAAGCCATTGCAAGGAAAGATAGATTTAAAGAGTTAATTTAGCTTTAAGGTTCCAAATGTAACAGGACACAAGGAGAGAGGTTGGGTGTTTCCGGCCCGGTTGTGTGTCTTAGAGCAGTGTTGGCTGCTTTTGTCTTTTGAAGACGAAGAAGGCGAATGCAAATCTCCCTTGCTACAAGTATACAGAGTGATAAGAGACATGCTATTCTTAAAAGATTCTTGCTACAAGATATAACTACACGTCTTTTCACCAAGAGGAGCAGAAGCAGTAGGTACAACTACAGAGTAGCATAGCAAAGTGCTTCCATGAAATGAGGTATTGCAAATGTTGACATAGTTTATTTCCTCTAGTTGTTCTATTGTTTCCGTTATTCATTGTGTGTTGTTGAGAAGTGTTGTCTTTTTGTTGTGTTTTATGTCAACAATTTGATGCAAGAGTTGGTGGCAAGAAGATCCAATTGAAAATACTTTCTTCTTTTTCTTTGCGTTTAAACCATGACAACGGAGGACTAATTAGCTTTTCCAAATAATATCCTCCTTCGACTTTAATAAGACGGATTTAAAAGAAGACTTTTCAAAATTAACACTCAGTTATAGTGACTTAAATCGCACATTCATCAAAAGGATATATACTCGTACTCCCATATTCAGGATACACTACAGTCCGCGGACGTTTCTTGATTGAGCTATTTGCCGGAATCACCCAAATTGACAGTCATTAATTAGACCCCAATATAAGAGTTCTACTTGTTCTCTCTCCCCGCTAACCTTCAGACCGAACAAGGACACTACCCAAAAAAAAAACGAATCCCAAAAATTACTCGATTTTTCATCACGCCTTTGAAAATGCCAAAACCTCGCGATTCATTTCGTATAAACGAACGAGTATAATGGTTGAGCGGAGGGGTGGATCTAGAAACGGATATTCCAGGAACAGGATAAAGAGAAGGTTACTGGTTTCGCTTCAAAGATGGTCATTTTTATATCCCATCCTTTGGTTCAAAGTTGTGGTTTTCAATTTTTAGCAGAACCACACCAAAAAAAAAGTTATAGAAAGACATTAATCCTGCCGTGCTTGAGAAAATAAAAAATCGATCCACCCCGCATGACATGGCCAAAATAACGAACAAGTTATAGGAGCACAGAAAGCCATTCATTTATATATATTTGTATGTATGTGTACTACTACTACTACATTGTCGTTGTGTTTTTGTGTTTCCTAGAAACTAGGGGCTAGGGGCTAAAAACTTTTATTTCACTTCACTCTTCACTGTGTCGGACTTTTTAATTGAAGGTGCGAAAAGGACTGTGAGTAATTAAAGGGCAATTGATGGCATTATTTAGGGTACAAGAACAACACAAAAAGAGTTAACAGATGGCACACAGCACAGCATCAGCATTTTGGGCTGAGGAAATGAAAGGAAAAAGGAAAAAGGATAAGAGAAAGAGGAAACAATGTATCACGACGATGTGTTCTAATAAATTAGTTTAGCTTGGTGCTGCTTGGAGAATCTGATTCTAGCAAAGCTGAACAGAACGGTTCAGCGAATCATCGTCATTAAGATATTTTCATTTATTTTAATGGTTCCGTTATTGTGAAATGCAGAGGGAAATTCAAAAATTCCTTCGTTAAGTTGTGGCAAGAGCTTTGCTCTTACAACACTCACAGATTTAACACTGTAGTTCTTTTTTTTTTCTATGTATTGTGTTGTTGTTGTTGTGTACAGACTAACTGACTGACATCTATTACGTTGATGCAATCATTTGTGACTGATGGGCGACATTTTTTAACTTCACATTGTGATGTTGTGTTGTTTCTTTTGAATTTGAAGAGATTAAGTGTATCTTATTTTTGAAAGTCAATTGTTTTATCATCTTCATCTACGGGAGAAGTGAAAAATATAGATCCACTGACTGACTGTTGGATATAACATTTGGATTTAATTCAGAGACAAGTGAATATATCAAACCAAAACGAAATTTTAATTCCTGAAAATTCAGCCAGCCT
This sequence comes from Platycheirus albimanus, assembly GCA_916050605.2. Lineage (NCBI taxonomy): Eukaryota > Metazoa > Arthropoda > Insecta > Diptera > Syrphidae > Platycheirus > Platycheirus albimanus. Next base: position 31,814,878 of record OU696698.1, on the reverse strand, counting down.
GTTTCGAACGCAGTTGAATTGAATTTTTAAAAATTTCATTTTTTGAATTGAGGTTTTCAAAATTTTGTTGAGATAATGCAGCATTTATTCAATGAGCACTTAATACTAGAAACAGGTTTTGAAAAAAAAAAAAATTTTAAAAAATTATCAAAAAAAATTTATTTTGTTAAAAAATTTTTTTTTAATTTTTCTTAAAATTTTTTTTTTTGTTTTTGTAGAGCATTTAATCAGCAATTAATTCAAGGACAAATTTCGTATTTTTAAATTTTAATTTAGTGTACTTTAGAGATACTGTTCTGCTAACTTCTTGTGAAGTTAGCAGAACATTAATTTTTTCGAAAACCGTTAGAGCATTACATTTTTTTCTTTGGCATTTAATTAACATTTAATAAGCGTCTAATTATGCAATCAAAAAATTTTGGTTCTGCTGACTTTGTTCTGCTAACTTCAGGGACATTAAATAAATCTGGAATCTATGATTTAGGGCGAAGCAACTCAATCATCGGATAAACGTGAACCGGATGAACTTCAATGTCCGTCAAGTTAGCACCAGGTACCACTTTTGATTATTTTAAAATAAATAATTTGGATTAACTGTCGTGAATCTGTCGTAAATTTGTCGTGCAACAAAAAAATTTGTCGAGTCCCGATTTTGAAAGTTAACCTCTGGTAACGCTAACTTGACAATCAAATTAGCACTACTATCACCCTAAAAATGCTTTGGATACTCAAAAACAAAAAAGACTATGCTATTTACTGTCTATATAATCCTCATCATTTTAAAAAATTCACGACAATTAATCCAATCGAAAGTGGTAGTGCTAACTTGATGGGAAATTGAAGTGGCGAGTAAACTTCGTTATATTCTGTTTCCGAAAAATACCCCCTAAGCTGAAAAGAGGAATCTTCTCCTCACTTGTTGAAAACTGAATTGCCTGCATACGGGATGGGTGGAAGCTTCCATTTGATGGGTACCCGGAACAGAGAATATTAAAATTTTAATTTTCCATTTGACTCCAATGCCATGCCACTTTGCCAAGGTTCTGGTTTCTACAGTGGCAATGATTAAAGTACTCCATGAATTTAAAGGATATTATTGATTTAACTGTCGAATACTATGATCCCTTTATCTTTAAAACCACTCATAGTCCTCGAGGGCCTTGTGCTAAAAGATGAGGGGGGGGAGGCACTGTAATTTTTTTAAGCTTGCTCTGGTTTTTCCTCAATAACTTGTTTTTCTAACGCCCAATGGCAAATGCACGCGTTATTTTTTGTAGAACGATGATGTAGAAAATTCCTAAAATTTTGTTAGTACAAACATTTTGTATGTCAATGTGTTAATAAGATATGACGCTTCCAAAAACAGGTCATTTTTCAAAATTTTGAAAAATTACTTGTTTTTCGAAGCGTCATATCTCGGTAACAAATCGCCATTCAAAAATATGTTTACAAACGAAATTGTAGGAAATCTTATGTTCTAAAAAAGTCAAATATGTTTTTGCAGTAGGACGTAAACAAAAAAAATTATTGAGGGAAAACCGGAGTAAGGTCGAAAAATGTGCACTAATCTATTTTTCAACAATAATTTATAAAAACAAAAGACTTCAACATATTTTCGCAATAAAATTTTCTTTTTGAATGATTTATTTTGATTCTTCTAACCATTATTTTGGAAATTGGTTCTCTTAAATATAGGTATTCGGTCAAAATTTAACTACCCTGCAAAGTTAAAACATTTTATATGAGCACTACAGGAAATTCACCAGCAGCAAGCTCATTTATATTTTTGAGGTATGCTTATAGGTATTCAAGTCGAGTTGAGAGTTTTGCATATAATGCGCTGCATCGGATTTAAGCATAGTTGTACTACATACTTTACATATAAACCTTCCGCAAAAAATCATCTACATGATGGTGAAAACCGATTCAAAATCCATTGCGTTGCTAAGAAGGAGTTAGTGGATAAAGGGGAGGGCAATTTCCTTTTATAGTACATAAGTTGTAGTTTATTTGCTAATGAGTTGTGATACTTTTATTTTTGAGTCTCTTTTCCACTTGATTTAAGTAACACTGCCACTTGACAAGTACTAACTCCAAACGTAAACATTAGAAGGATCAAATTTCCTTCAAAAAATCACAAAGAATTCTTTTTCTAAAATTATGTATCGCCCTAATTTCCTATAATGTTGTTGTTCCAGTATCATAATCATAGTTTTTGACCTAAAGGGAATATATTATGTTTGTGCGTCATAAAAGTCGAATCCAAAACTTGAATATGAAACCCGAAAAAAATATTATCGTAAGTAACAAGGTCACAGCAGTACTTGGACTTCTTATTCAAACTAATTTTATTACCCCTCGAACAAACATTAGGGCGGGAACATTTCAACACTTAATTCGCACAACATCCGAGAGCCAGAGCCTAGTGTTCTTCTTCTTGTTTTGTCGATTGGTATACTTTTAGCCAAATCCACAAAACCTGGGGGGTATAAGTTGAAGCTGTTCAAAAAAAAAAAAAAAAAAAAAAAAAAAAAAAGAGGAAGAACATTAATATATTGCTCCCCCGCGTGTAATATTCCATTTAACAAGCCGCGTAAATGGCACACTCCTTCCCTGTCCGTATAACGTATGCAATTGGGAATCACTTCTTCTGGTCCTTATAGTGATGTTATGGCCAAACAACACTCAACTCATTAAGGACATAAGTTTTGCAATTTATCGATCCCAGAAGTCTGTTCATCTTAATGGAATGAAATTTGAGATTTTATCTTTTAGTACATCATATAGGCATAGTGTTGTTGTTGTTGTTTGGTATAAGTGAATGAAGAAAATGATGACGTGAGAAGATAATGATGATGATAAGTAGTATGGAGTATTACGGTATGGATGGGACATGGACCAGGATAGACTCTTAAAGATGAACAAATTCACTTGGTAAGCTGTTTTATTTTCATTTTGTTTTGCAGGCGTTGATGATTTTATGTTCATCATAAGTTTAACGATGGAAGATAGAAAAAGTAATAAAATTCGCCATTGATAGGTTTATTCAATCTTAGACTCTTGAACTCTGGGTTCTGGAGATACAATAAAAGCTGGAAATTAACTAATTATTCGGATAAAAAGTTTCTTATTGTAGATCTTCAATAAATTTTGTAATTACGTATGTTTATAAGAGTACAGACACATATTTGCATGATGAAGATGGTATATCTCACCACAAAATGGAACTAATATTGAAATAAAGTTTGGAAGATGGTAGGTAAGGTTCAATTGACTGCCAAGAAAACGGCTGACACATTAAGACCGATATTAGGTCCAAAGCGACACCACATGAAAATGCGAAACATTATACCTCACTATAATCCATAGTATATAAAGATTGTTAAGAAATGACATCGGGATTCTTTAGAAAATTTGCATTTAATGTTTGTTGATTTTGAAAAAGCATTCGGCAGAAAACCACGAGATTTAATATGGGCTCTCAGGCAACGAAGAGTTTCTGAACTTATGTGCTGATGTACAAGGGAGCAGTGATTAAAGAAAGATGTTCAGCTGGGCCACCGAAGAAATCCAAACCACATTAGCTGAATACTAGGCAAGCGTCTTGAATCCTCTGCTCTTTATCGCAGTCCTTGACTTCCTGCTTGAAGGTAAAGTGACTGACCCCAAAATGCATTTACTGACGATTATGTGAAGCCATCATAATAGAAAATCCTTCATCACTACTACGAGCACTTGATGTATGAGTGGACGTTTTGGAGGGACATGACAACCGTATAAATCTTAAAATCTGGTCCACGATCCACACATGCCTTTCCCAGACATTAATTTGAATGGAACAGTGGTTCCCAAGCATAAACTCTTAAAATTAATCGGGGATCTATGAATAATACGGCGAAGCAACTTGTGATGACGACATCAATCATTGGCCAAACGTTGCAAGTGCATGAAATGGCGGGAAACTCTTATATTTTCTGTGATCAAAAAGCAAATCTTAAACTAAATGGAAGACTCTACAACTCTGTTCTGCGTCCGGTACTCCAATATGGTTCAAAATGTTGGACCATGTACGAAACGTATGGGAGTAAATTAATGCCAGCTGAGATAAAGATGCTTTTTATGTAAGCAAGAGCGAAAAAGCTTGATCGAAAAAGAACTACGAAAATCCGAGGAAGCCTTTATGTTACAAATACCATCTTACAAAAAGTAGATAATGACCCTAGCAGCTGGTATTGTCACGTTCAAAGAAGATATCCTGAAAATCTAAGCAAAAGAGCAATATCAAATAATGTTCCAATATGATCGCGAGGGAGGAAGGAGACAGGCGGACTTACAAAGTCTTTTTTTCAAAAAATGCACTGCGGGTGGAAGTGGTAAAGTGAGTGCAGAGTTGTGAGTTTAAACCCTGCATGGGAAGCAATTTTTATTTATTCCCCCAGTTTGAAGTTGGTGCGACCAGTAGAATTTTTGTGAGACAATTATCACCTAATTCTCAATCCACTGTACCACCAAAAATTCTTTCCTATCTTCTGCTCTTTTAGCTCACACATGGTAATACATTATAAGGCTTTTAAAAGCCCCTTGAGTGTGAGTGCATTGTTAAAAAAAAGCGGCACCACTGTTTAAGTTCGCCTCAAAAATGAAACGATCCGAATTCCGAATCCGGGAAGTTTGCCGAAGCTTTTTTAGGTTAGCCCAGCGAACCGCACAAGTGGATTACTAGCATGAAGGAGGCAAGTTAGAGAGCTGTGATCCACCTGTTGTGATCATAACAGCTCCCGAAATAAAAAGAAGAAAGAAAGACTCTGTTCAACAAAAATTGGCAGTACAGGGGAGATAGGAAGTTAAAGCTTACACTGGGCCTCCATGCTTAGAATTATAAATAGCTGTTAATTGAAGAGGTGTGTCTTACTGACCTAGCCACTGCATATCCATTTGCTCTATTCTACATGTCACTTCCAGAGATGAAAAACAGCAGCGAGTACCTAAATAGGCATTTTTTCACCTCCCCCTCCTTTCAAAAAGTTTTTTCGGTATCACACATACAGCAGTGAAAGCTGGGAGCTTCGATATGCAACATGGATAAGGACATTGCCTTCATATAAAAGGACCTACGAGATACTAAAAGAGTGGTTCTAGAAAAACAGTTATACGGAACTCCAAAGTTCCAACCTTGCATTCAACATTCTAGTTCGGGTTTTCGCAATTTGAACAATTAAATCCCGTCACTTTTTTTGTGAACTTGAAAAGATTTTCAGGAATCTAAAATACAATTAAATTTTAGTTCTTCAATTCGAAAAGCTTCAAACCCAAACGTTAATTAACCAGCTGCTCCCAAAACGGCGTTGTGTTGAGTTGGTATTTTCGAAAGCATCCAAATTAACTCATATCAATGTGTTGTCCCTTCCCGAAGCCATCGAATTTAATTACGGGAGCAAACACAAATATAAATGACCTTTCATTCAACTGTCTGGCTATCTGATGGCGAGGATAAATAATTTGGTGAAACTCAACCTATACCGTTCTTCACTTATACACCCGCCATCATCAAAAATGTTATGCTCCAAGAGCAAGGGCAATTAAAATGGCCACACTCATCCAATTGCTTCATACATATGTATGTGAAGCTGAAGCTGAAGGGTGTGTAGTGTGTACTGTGTATGTGCGGTGGTATACCACGTCGTGCGTCAAATCGGTTAAAAAGCTAACAACCATGGTCAAGTTGAAGAGGAATTTCATTTCACCGCAGTAATGACAAGCATTCCGGATATGTATAATTCAGGCAACCTTTATCCTTGTTCCCCGGAAATTACGGAGTACGGAAAGCCAAGGAATGTTTGCACATTGAAAGGTCCTACGTAAACATTGCTTACCGAAAAAAAAAATGAAATAATTGAAAGCTTCCAGCATAGAAACATCGGAAAACATTCTTATGGCTGGATTGGATCCAGAATCCAGATGGTTCTTCTCTTACCTACTCTCTCTTCGTTCTTGGATAATTCAAATAATGTACCATTCCATACATCAATTCGATTTTTCGTTTTCCTTTATTCTTGCAGAAACTGACGTAAATGAATGAAAAGCAAAATTAAAGAAAGTCAAAAATGTTTAACCTTACCTGACTCGAGAATAAACAGTTAGGTATTGATGTTTTGTATACACGTTTGTGTGCGGCACAGGATACTCGTGCCGAACCGAAATGGCAATGACCTAAGCTTTCAAAGGATAAACAATATTGAAAAGAAAATTGAAAGGTATTTTAATGAAAAGACGAGGCTGATGGTTGTCATTTCATATAAATGATCGAAGAGACTGTCATTTTGGGATGAGATAAATATAATGATGAGGTTGTTTTTGCGAACCCAATCTTTTTTGCGTCTAGGAAACCCAATATGGCAGACAATATGTGACCGGGGTTTATAAATTTAATGATTTCACTGTTAAAATTGGCTTCATGCAAAAGAAAATTTTCATTCATATATCATCACGGCTTCTATTTCCCGTTCTTCCCCGAGACTCTTATGATTGGTATCACAACTCTCCTATACTCAACTACCTTTCACTATGGATCAGCCTGTGATAATTCTAAAGTCCGCTTATGAAGAGTATATCATGGATCGATTTAGGTTCATGTGTCAGATCATTGATATAGTTTCAAGAATGGAGACAAAATTGAGGTACTTGAATCCACTAGTCAAGAATGATGTATCCTTCTTCCTCCACTGCTTAAGCTAATAAAACTGTACTGCTTCAAAGTTTAAGAAATGTTGAATAATCATCAGCTCAAGAAATAAATGGCAAACAAAACTTCTTAGCAATAGATCCACGCACGGATCCGACTGGACCAATTTTTAATGGCTATTCCCTGTGCTATGTTTAGGCAATCGGTCGATTGTGGTACATTCTCAAATACCTGCGACTTCAGGAAACCTTCCAATAACAAGTCTATCGGGTTCAAATCCTATAATGTTAGTGGACAAATTCACGTCACCTCTGGATAGAGATAATATTATCTTAAGTTAACCTTACTCGCAAATCAGTCATGCAGAATGTCAATCGTGGCGTCCGCTTTGCAGTACCTAATGCCGTCCTGCTGGAACCACTTGTCGTCTCAGTCCAAATTATTTGATTCGGCCCGTAAGAAATTTGTAAACATCGTTCTGTAGCTCTCGCCATTGACGGCGATCGCCCAGCTCACCAACGTCGTTTTCGAAAGTGTACAGTACAGACCAAATGGCAACCTAAACTCCACACCGAACGTTAACTGTTAAAAGATGCATTGTCACATGTGGGTTGGTATAGTCCCATATTCTACAACTTCGAATGTTGACACAGCCCTTCCTCCAAAAATGCCCTTCGTCGTAAAGAAGATTTTTCGGCCAAAAATGTGGTCCTCTTCTTAACACTTCGAATCCCATTCAGCGAACAAATGGCGTTGTTTATGGTCATAAACTTTGAGCTTCTGGGCTAGTTCGATGCTGTACAGGAGTAGGCCACAGCCCCGACGTGAAATTCGCCAAGTTGAAGTCTGCAAAAGGCACGGTTTCCGTTGTACACTTTTATATATCGTGGTGATGTTATCCGTCGATCTTTCGTTCCCTTGAAGTACGTTGGTTGATTGGCCATTGAACCACCACTATAAGTACACAAAAGTGTAACTTGCCATGTTGAATAATAAACAACAGATTTGAAAAGTGTCATCCAAACAACTTGGCCGCCACAGGCCACCAAAAGCGTCCGTCTTGACTCTTTCCGTTAAAGTTGTTGTAGAGAAGTGCTTTTATGGGGAAGTTTTCACAATAAAACATGGCAACATCGAAGTAATGTTTGCTCTGAAGGTTTCCTCAGATCTTCGTTCTACGTATTCCATTAATCTTAAACCTAAAATCAAAATCAAACAAAGCATTCGCATTCTGAATAAAATCCAGAACTTTTAAAATCCCGAAAAAACAATGCCCTGTTCTAAAAGAGGAGGGGAGGGGGGGTCCTGCAAAATGTTCGACCTCGCTCCGGTTTTCCCTCTATAACTTTTCTTCCTTACATCCTACGGCAAAAACATGTGCTAAAATAGGAGGGGGGAAGTGCAAATTGTTCGACCTTGCTCAGGTTTTTCCTTAATAACTTGTTTTTCGTACGTCCTATGGCAACAGCATATTTGACTTTTTGTATAGAGCGTTAAATTTCCTACAATTTTAAAAATTGTAGTATGTCAATTTATTACCAATATATGACGCTTCGAAAAACAGGCCATTTTTCAAATCGATAAAAAGTGCAAACAAAGTTTTTAAAAGTTACCGGACGTAAGAAAAACAAGTTATTGAGAAAAAACCAGAGCAAGGACAAAAAATTTTGCAGTCCCAATCCCCCCCATTTATATTAAAGAATTCTTGAATTCACTGGAACTGCATAGGTCACGGCATCACAATTTGCAATTGCAAGTATTCTCTGACACATCATCGTTATGCTTCGTAACATCAATCAATCTGGACTATGCAATGGAACAAGACCGATTTCGAGAAACCGTTTGGGCATAGCCACAGACGCGATGATCAAAGAAAAGTATATTAAAGTGAAGATGTTTTGATTTCTAGCTTTCTTAATGACAGTCCTTGGAAGAACGGGAAATTACCTTTGAGATTCCGTGTACTTATGTTGCGTGTTCACGTGTCACCAAACCATTATCTCTCTCTCTCGCTCTCTCTCTCTCTCTCCCCCCCTCTCTCTCTCTCTCTCTCTCTCTCTCTCCCCCCCCCCCCTCTCTCTCTCTCACTCTATCTCTCTCTCTATCTATCTATCTATCTATCTATTTATCTCTTTCTTTTTTTTTCCTTTTTTCAACCGCACAGAAACATTTTATGCATTCCTCAATTCAATAAAATTTAGTCTTTAATTTTAAATCTCTGGAACAATCAAACTTGGCGGCAGTATTTCACAGAATTTATTTGTCAAACCAATAAAATTCTAATGGAATTTTGTCTCTGCAACAAGTTTTATTTTATTCTTCTTTTTTTACCCAAAAATATTCGATATAATCGAATTCATAATTTAACGGCTTTTATTGGCACCGGAAATATCATGTATCTCATCAAAACGCCCATAATTCTTTTTTATGTTTGCTGTTTTTTTTTTCAATACTGCCCAAATACCTTCGCCGTGATAAAATCTTTGGGCATAAAAATGTCACGTCTTATACATATGTACAATGCATACCAACGAGTATAACAGAACCCGAAGAAGAAAAAAAAACCCTTGTCAAAAAAAAGACACCCATTTAGACAGTCTGGATGTCGGTCGTGGTGCTCCTAAGGAACCAAAGTGCGAAGTGGATTTCACTTCATTTTGAACATAAAATTATCATACATCATTTTGCTATTATTTACTTTTTGTCATAAATTATATCCTTATTGCCTTTCGTGCCTTGCTATTGCTATTGCCCGTAGAAATATTAATAATATAAATGGTTGTTATGCTGCCACTGCCACCCTGGCGCTTCCGAAGATACTTTATGCGAAAGAAGATGTATGCAATAGCATTTTTTTTTTTTGTATCTCCACTTTGAACAAGGTCGGGTATCCGTATCTAAATGTGAAGACATTATTATAATTTTTAATGTTATTAAATAAGGCGACAGATTCAAATTGTACACACATAATTTTTCTACAGCAGCTTACTTGTCAGTTAACTCTGCTACAAGAGTGAGTGCATTTAGAGCAATGATTTTATAATTAGGAAAAAAGGTCGAGAAATATAAAGTTGATTGATTTAAGCAAAATGGAGGCAACTCGCAATTCATTTATATAAATCAGAGACAGGAAAAACATCCACTTTAATCACAAAACATAAATCATAATATTATCTATCTTGTAGCTTTGACTGTATAATTTTTGTTTTTCTAAACCAACACTAACAAACATGGCTTGTTGGAAATTGAAATTAATTTTTCTTTTTTGATGATTTTTTTTAGTGTTGTGAGTAAACAAGCCAAGGACTTAAGGACCTCAAGGACTCTAGATCGATTTGAAAAGGGCTTACCAAAGTGAGTTTCTTTTTAATTATTTTAACACCAAAAATAATTTTTGAATTTTAAAACTAAGCATTTTATTTTTTATATAAGTGTAATGTTTTGTATATATAAACAATATTTAATAGACATAGTTCGAGCGTTAGGAAGATGGAAAGGGGTGAATATCGGTGTGTATTAGTTTTGAATATGTGAATATCACAATTAGAGAGAAAGATAGAGCTGGGTAGATCATTCCACATTCGTGTTGTGTGGCTGAAGATCAAATATCTGATCTTAATAGTACGTCCAAAGTTCTAGGGTAAATTAGTGATAATGATCAACCGCGAAAATTGCCTTCAAAAAAAATGAGCATAGAGACTCAAATGGCTATATCAACACAGCCCCATCCAGGAAGTCCAATGGGATGGTGAAGGGACAAGGAGTATAAAAAACTGTGACATCTATTACGGCAAGTGTTACAGGACAAGAAAACAGCGGTTATTTGGATGCAGCTTTGTGATAATATGACGCTTTGGCAAGAAGTCTTAGGGTTTCGTGGCATAAGCGAACGCATTGTCACGATCCACATTATGTCAATGTTTAGTTAGTACCATATCGCTGATCTGCATCCTCACTCCCTCTAAGAAATGAGATGACGAAGCCAAAGAAGAGTTCTACGATCTTTACAAGATGACGTATGATGAGTGCTTGAAGCAGAACATTAAGTGACTTTAGCGTGCAAATTGGAAAGGAAGTTTACTTTGGCTCGACCGACGACGGGCAGTCAGAAAACACGCGGATATACTTCCTGTAGCGGACAAAAGCTAATCAAATTTGCTGCGGGGTGACATGTCATCATAGCATTTAAATACCTGAATATACAAATTAATCTACTTTAGATTATTTTTATTTAAAAAAAATATTTTTTATTTATTTATTCAACTGGCAGCGATTCTGCCTACAAAATATGAATGACAAAAAATTGACTTAAAACTACACCTTAAATACCTAATCAAGCACTCTCCTCGTCTTCACGTTCCCACACTGGTGATCTTGTTGCATTTTGTTGTCGGTGCACTGGATACCTCTGGAATGCCATGAGCTGCAACGTCAGCGGCTTGCTGCAGTTTATTGTGGGAAACTGTTGCTTGAATTTTTATGGTGTTAACTTGCAGTTTATTGTGGGAAACTGTTGCTTGAATTTGTATGGTGTTAACTTACACAAGGGTATTTGGCGGTCTCCTGATCAACATTTCGTCACCAATTTTACCATATTGCGATCGATTGCAGACACAGACTCGGACCACTAACTTGTAGTAACTAAAGTGCGAATGCGGATTTCCACCAGACCCGGAGCTGCATCACGCAGTTACTAAGAGAATATTTGATGCCCCGAAGCTGCAATCCCAAAAGACCGCCGCAAACTTTATGTTTCCTATAACCTCAGGAAAAGCCTTGCACCTGCACCAAGCCCAAAGGACTAATGCCAACGTTGCGAACTGGCTGTTTTGGGTTTCATTTTAAGCGACCACAACCAAACACCTGGTTCGATGATGAGTGCAAGCTGACACAGGCAGGTCAGTTATAATGCTGTAATTAAAAACCAAGGCTGCAACGAAAGCTACCCGTGCGATTTACCAGTAAAAGATGATGGATAAGCATCTGCTTTTCAGAAATAAAAAGAGAGTGCTCGAAAAGCGAGTGACTGATTCTATTGAGAGGTTCTACTCAGGAGCAATGTTTGAAAGTTCTGCCAAAGGGTAAAACAATCGTCCAAAGATTACAAAGCCCGAGCGGAAGCCTGTAGATACGAGGATGTGAATGTCGTAGTGGAAGTAGGCACACAGTCGGTGCTGAGAATTTGAAAAGAACACTTCTGTACACTGTTAAAGGGCGAAGAAAGCCAACTAATCAACGTCAGGCAAAATGATTCATTCGATATGGACGATGATGAACAGCAATTCCATTCACACGACCTGGCAAAATTTCGGGCAGCGAAGCGATATCCAAACTGAAGTCCAACAAGGCTGCTGGAGTAGATGGCTTTCCGGCGGAACTGTTCAAAGCAGCGGAAGATGACTTGGTGAGGAGATACACCAACTCAACTATACAATCTGGTGGGATGAAAGTATGCCTATTGAATGAAACCCCGGCATCGTGTGCACTATTCACAACAGAGGAGATACTCTGAGCTATGTCAACTTCAGATACATAAATCTATGAAATCGTATCTGCTATTCTGTTTCAACGTCTGAACTCTTTCGCACTTGAACTAGTTGACACCTATCAGTGTAGATTCAGGCCAGGTAAGTCAACCATTGACCAACTTTTCAAACTTGATTTGGGGAAAGACCTGAGAATTCCAAATCAATACTCCCCAACTTTTATCGTTTTTTAAAGTCGTCTAAAACAACATGAATGGAGACGAATCACTACTCGCCATCCCTGCTTAATTCATTCGATTGTTCCGAATGACTACAAAGTACTCGCTCTGCTCCGTCAAGATTGGTAAGAACCACCGACTCCTAGGAAATACCAAGATGGCTGGGCCATACAGAAGAAATGGACCATCAATGCTCCAGCTTGTTAAGTCTTCAACTCCAAGGCAGACCTCATTTTTGATGAAACGACCAGGTGAAGCGAGATCTCCGACTCCTGTAGGACTACAAAATTGTAGACGGCAGGCTTGAGATCTAGCCAAATGTACCATCAAAGGTCTAAAAAGTATTACCACACACAACTTCCTTTATATCGATTTCGTGAAAGTCATTTAAAAAAAAAAATTAGTTTGAGTATCATCATCATAGTTTAAAAATTGTATTTCTTCAAAGGGACATCTTAAGAAAAGCACCTTCTCAGACAAGTCATTTTTAAAAACAAATTGATAATGGCCATCTTGGGATCTCAACACACTTCATCACCAAAGAGGACACTCGTATATTTTTGTTGATTATTTGTGTACCCTAACGGTGAAGGAGCAAATAATAGTTTCGGTTTCTAAATGAGAATTTATTACCTCTGACGTGGTTCCTTAGTATACGCTTGAATGTTTTTCTCAAGTGCCTCTTTAGGTCTTTCCTTAATGGTCCTGTTCCCCCACTGCCACACTCTTCTACCTTAAAGTTAATATTTTTATCCTGATTTCTAACTTTGCAATGGCCAAAAGCTTAAAATAAAAAACATTTCGACTTGGAATTCTCTCTTTCTCTCTTGTGAAGTTAAATTTCCCATTCTTGCAAGTTCCATCCAACAATGATATTCGATACCACATTTTGAAGTGAGCTAGATTGTATGACCAATATTAAGCAATATATAACCCATGGTAACGACAACGACGATACATATTGTAAGGACCTAAGAATTAGTTGGCATCGGCTCACTCACTTTCTATATCTGCTTCTGTATACTTGGAAGCTAGGAATACTATACAACCAAGACGACCAAGGTCTCCTTTTGGTGTTTCTCGTGGGTTAAACCAATGGATTGGAAATCTTTCTACACCATTTAATATGCTCCGGCTTCGGCTCCAGAGGGTAGAACGTCTGTGTGCTATAAGCGAGAAACAAGGATGTTTGTCTTTACCCTCACTTCTAAAAATTCAAACCAAGAAATGGTAATGTCCTTGCAGTAGTAGAGATGGGTATGGGGAATGGTGATACAACAGTAGTGTTGGTCGGAATCGTGTGTTTGTTGGTATGAAATTGAAAATTTACATTGATTGCTAATTTATGGAAGTTGAACTGTGTAATCGATAAATATGAGAATTTTCTTTTTGAACATATACAGCGGTAAGCGGAAAAGGTCCAAGAGAACTGTACTAGAATCGTATCTATGCGCAAGATGCTGAACTAGAAAAAAGTTTCATCTATCGGAATAATTTACCATTTAGTTTATCCTAAAGCAGGATTGTAACTATTGGTGATAAGGATAAAGTTACCACTGCCACTGTTGGTTCGTGGTGGTGTTGGCTTTTTAGGGTAAACGGTTTCTGGGTTTATTTCTGATTACTGAAACTTTAATCGTAATATTAAATAGAAATCTTACTACATTAAATAAACTGGGCGATAAAGTTCGGTGAGCCAAGATAAATGTAAGAGAAGTCACGTGCGATGTGTAGCATTTTTTGACCCAGTTCAAATACCGAAAAAGTTTCATTTGTATATTGTACTTGCTTTACAGGGCAGGGTTTGGTTTCGTATCAAAAAATGAGGTTTTGATCAAAGCTTAAATAACCTTCCATCTGAGTTACTAAACAAGCCCCAGACATTTTAGCAGATGTATTTTTTGCTATTTGACCTGCTCAATGGCGCTGTGTAGCTCTCTTCCATACTCCATTGGTACATCCAGAACCAAATATCACCCATAGAATCTTTCCCTAAACCCGAAGAATTAGCGATTAGCAAAAGTGATCCTTCGACTGATCTCTGACAGTGTGTCGTCTTATCGCCTTTCTCGACATCAATGGAGTCGGTATAGTATTCTTACCAACCTTGGTTCTGCTTCTGCATAGCTCATCCCTATTCACGCTATCATAGACGACCTAAAATCGGTAAAAAGGTGGTGAGTTTCGATCAGGAATTCTTGGGTTTTCTCTTGAAAAAAAATTTGGTCGTTGTTTGACTTGCATGGCTTCAAACCACACTAATAGAGGCCAATCAGTGCAAAATCATGTGCAAAAGGGATTAGATGTTCACACAGAATAGCCGACAAGAGTAGTTGACGCAGTTCAAAGTATCTCCTTTCTTGTGGATAGGGCATACGATGCTGAGGTTCCATCCATCAGTCATACTTCCACCCGATCAGATTGAACATATAAGTTTATGCTCATCTCCAAGTCACGCTGCTTTGAAGAAATCCGATCCATCAGCCTTGTTGGACTATGGACCTTTTAACATCGGAAAATTGCGAAGGATTGCCTTGACCTTAGAGAAGAAAACAAAGACCAGGATGATGTTGCCCAACATTGGACGTAAGTGGAGAAGATGGTTGAGGCACGTGGTACATAAATGAACAATTGTACCTGTTCGATGACTCTCTGCCTTATGGAACGATGCAGCAAAAAATTCATCAATCGGAGAACGACCTTTACCAACTTGATATGTCAAACCAAAAAATTATCAGTTTGCCTGATAGAACATGCGACCGTGTTGAACAATGGACTGCTATAGAGTCACCCGAAATAAGTGACTCAGCTTCTGATGTTTAATAAACACTAAGTGAGCTTTTGAAAGATGAAGAGAGGTGAAAGAGGAGATGAATATGCTTATCGGTTTTATAGAGCATTCCACATTCGTGTTGTACGGGCAAAAAACGAATCTCTGTACTTAAAAGTATGTCGAAAGTTTAGCTGCTGTGTTAACTTGTGGACATTGTCCAAAAGCCTCAAGTGAGGTGCAGAAGACACAACCCAGATATGTGAGTTAAATTTAAGCATTTGAAACAAATAGACAGTTCCAGGAGGTCATATAAAAGCCCCCGACCTTCGAGATATTTCTTGAGCTGACGATTTATCAGCGTTTCCATGATCTTGGAAAGAAGGGACGTAAGTGCAATTGGTCGGTAGGATAAGGGGGACTTTTCGGTGACATTGAGCTTGTCATGGTTACAATAAAAAAGCTGATTGGTGATGCGATTTCCAAGAATTGCAAGCGGCTCAGTTTCTACAAGTGCCATTCGTGGAAAATAGGATTGGGGCTAGGTTTTGTTTAAGTGGCAAGGAATAGCAAATAGCACTTAGTTTTCGTAGCAGTGAATTCTTATGCTTCTAAGACGAGAACAAAATGCCATACAAAAAAAAAAGTTCATGCGTACAAAGTACACATGTCAGAAGTGAAACTTCTTTGGCAAACTAATTTTTTTTTGCACCGCATCAACCGGCCAGTGCAGCTTTTTAATGCCGCTTACCCGCCTAACACATTTAATATTATACACAGCACATTTTTCATATCAACCTTCCAACGCTCATTTCACCATCCTTGCTACCTGCCAATCTATTTAAAACCATCAACCGCCTGACTGCCTACAGTGGATACGCAGAACCAGTTTGTGCTATTATAAAACAAAACTAACCTATACTACTCTCTTTCTCTATGACACTGTGCGTGATGCGATGTTCGCTCTATCTCAATCTCTCTCTCTCTCTCTCTCTCGATCTTTCTCACTCGCTTGCTCCCTACTCTCGCTCCATGGCTATGTGCTTCATGATACATTCGCCCTTTCTCACTCTCATGTCAATCGGTCTCAATCGCTCTCTCCCTCTTCTGGGACGGAAACATCCCATATTTCCGTCGCGCTTATTTCCGCTTCATCCGTAAAAATTTTACCCTCATGCGCCTAAAGAAGTTTCACTTCAAAAAGAGATCATTAATAAAATGAAAGAGGATCGGGAACAAAGCAGATCCCTGTGGCACACCAGCTTTTATTGATAAGCTTAAGGCTTAAATTCGTCTAGTGATACTTCTATTGGGCAATTTAAAAGGCAGTTTTGTAATCCATTGAGGAAGAGAGTCATCTTAAAGCCACTCATTTTCGATAATAAATCTTGGTGTCACACTTTATCAAATGCTTTTGAAATATAAAGTGCAATAATCTTGCCTTAACCGAAGCGACGTTTTGTAAATACGTAGGCCGTATTGACAAACTTTAAGAAGCTTACGTTCTTCAATATATTTTTCGACTTAAACATTAATCAGTGTTTTCGTCACTTAAATATGTGATAGAGTGATAATAAGAGAGAGAAGAAGATTCATCTTTCTTAAGAACAGCTAGAGACATGTTGAGAAATAAGGACGGATAGTGGTTTAACCAGGGTGGAAGAACACTTCTTCAGAACAATAAGGGGGATACAATCTGGGACGTCGTCGGATATTTGTATGAAAGAAGATTAGTTTCATAGAATCGCTTAGACGCTATTATTGTATCAGAAGTGCCATGACACTCGGGGCACTGTTCCTTCCGAGGAAGCGGAAAATCCGCCAAGAGTAAAACACTAATAACTGCATTAAGACTCATTAGTCATAACGAAACCACTACTCTACTCATACCCCCAATTAATGTATGTGCTTTTGCAAAGCGAAAATCTGTGCGTTCCTTCTCAATATGTATATCATTCAGCTACATGAATTTCCGTCTGACAGCACCAACACTTAGTTCAAAAGATGTTTCGCAAACTACTTCAATCTATCCCATTATGTGCCTGAAATCGGAAAACTACCTATCCTGGACAAAATTCTTTAAACCCAACAGCCCTTAAATAAATTTAATCCTTGATATTAAAGACAAGTAAAAATCTTTTTATTTGTCCAATTTAATGATTAATTTTTTTCTCTATTTTCAAGGACTTTTTTTTAACAAGTAGGCTTTCATATAATTCTGACCTTCCTCTTAATTAAATGCTTAGCTTTTATAATAACTTTTCTCCAAATATGAAAGGGCCACTTCATCCAATGAAAAGGGTTTATAAAATACACCAACTCTGCTATTGCAACAAAGACTGAATGAAACGTCTTTCTTCTTGACTTACAAAGAGGCTTATTTCTATAAATATTTTCATTTTCCAATCGGAAATGGCAAATCCTTTTAAGCTTTGCCCTATTTGCAAGTTCTTGAAGGGACCCCTTCTAAATCCCAATCCTTTCTTTCCCACAGTAAATTCTGGCAAAAAATAAAGAACCACCCAGTCAAAAGAAAAAAAAAAGTATACAAAAAAAATCCTTGCCAAAAATTCCAAAAGATACTCTCGAACCTTTGTCGACATGCTGAAACCCTCAAGTGGGCGGCTTTGGACACCCAAATACACACACACAAATACAAACACAAACACACACACACACAAAAAGCGAACCGAACAAAATGCTTGTTGTGCGAATTTAATTTTCTTAATGCATTCCATTACACACTTCCAGGGCTAGGCCCTTAATTTAGTGAGTCCTGGATACAGATTGGTTCTATTCCTGGTAGTATATAGTAGTGCTACTGTACTGTGTTTTTGTTGCGGGGTTATCCTCAATGGAATTCTATCTTATGCCATGATACTTTGCGCGCCGAGTGACAGAGTTAAAGCAAAGTCATAGAGTATTAAATCGGGGGTGGATAAAGCAGCAGCACTCGGCTAACTTTTATTTTCATTTGATTGCATTTCAAATCTTCTTTGCTTTAGCTTTTGTACGTGTTGTTTTTTGTTGTTTTTGTATTTTCTTTTTATTTTTGCTTCTTCCTCTTTGTATAGTGACAGGAGGTATTCTTCCCCGATGGACATTAAAGTGCGCTTTTTTGCGCACGCTGCCGCTGCCTTGCTCTATTGCCGAGTCCGGGTATAGGATTCAATTTAAAATTTAAGTCTCTTGATCCTTTGGCCACTTTAAGAAATTGGACGACAGTCGAATCAAGTACTTAGAAAAAGAAAGAATTGAAATAAGGAATATACAGCAAGAGAGAGGGATGGAATGGAAGGAAACCTCTTTCGTTTAGAGCCGATTCTGGTCGTTTTGTAGATGGACTGCAAAATGGAAATGCATTTTTAATTTGAAATTGCAATTGAAAAATTGGAATGTCGTCGTTGTACGTCGGTCGTCGGCAAGGACGACTTTTGTTTGGATGAATACTCTAATGGACTTTGAATAGAATGATTTAGTAAATTGGTCAATAATGAAATTAAGTCCTTGGTGAATTTTTTAAATAACTCAGTTGCAGGGGTTAGAAGGAGGAAAAAAACACTGATGTAAGGTTAAGCTATTTAAAAATCAAACAAAGGCATAAATTTTAACGATACTTAGTTGAGGTATACAAGAAAGACTCTTGAAATTAAGAGACGTTTTGTTAAATATCCTGAAATTCCAGTGTATCTAGTGAACGATTTAATTAGCACTCATATATAAAAATGTGCGTTTTTGAAGTTGACAAAATGATTTTATCGGAAGCCGAATAATAAAGGGTGCTTTTTTTTATCTGCTTGAGATGGCTGTTGTCTATGGTTTGACAGTTGAGAATGTCAAACTGTGTTGTCATTCCTGTTCATTAAAATTTCGCAACTCATCATAAATTCTTTAACTCCAGACAACTCTTCCAAATTGTGGAAATTTACTGAATGTGATGAAGCTCATTTCTGGTAAAATGGCTTTGTCAATAAGGGAAATCGCCGTATATGGAGCTAAAACAATCCTGAAGCCATTAAATAATCAACATTAAATCCATTAAATTGACTGTTTGGTGCAGCTTACATGCTAGCGGCCGGCAGCATCGGTCCTTATTTCTTTCGAAATGAGAAAGGAGATCTGTCGAGCCATGTTGACTTAGTTTTTGTTTCTAAAACTTAATCAGCTGTAACACCCGAGACATTTGGTTCCAAAAAAGACGGCCATACAGAGTGCTAAACCATTAATTTATTTCAAAGTCAATTTGGTGACAACTTTATTTCTAAGAGGTCCTGTTAACTGCTCCCCTTGTTCGTGCGACTTAACTCCTCTTGATTACTTGCTATGTTATGTTAAGTCATTGGTTTATGCCAGCAAACCAGCAACTCTTGAAGCACTGGAAGCCTTTATTCAAGCCACCATTGACGTCATACTGCAAGATTTATTGAAAAAGAGTAGTGAACAATTGGACTATTATGTAACTCGTCGGAAATCATATTAAAAAAAATAAATGCCATGAAATTATCTACCAGATTATAATAATAAAAAAAATGCATTGCAGCAG
This sequence comes from Platycheirus albimanus, assembly GCA_916050605.2. NCBI lineage: Eukaryota > Metazoa > Arthropoda > Insecta > Diptera > Syrphidae > Platycheirus > Platycheirus albimanus. The sequence goes on along the minus strand of OU696698.1, from coordinate 31,795,179 downwards.
TATTTTTGTCACGTATTACCATTTAAAGTTCTCTAAAAAAAACACCCTTTGTATAAAAATTTTAATCCAAACTATTTTTTTAATTCAAGAAACTCCCAGAGCGATGAATGATTTTCCAATAATTTCATATTTGTTTGGACAAGCCAAAATCAAAGACAAAGTATTTGAAAAAAAAAAGTTAAAAACTAGGCTGGATCAGTCAGCCGAATTATAAAAAATTTACTAATTAACGAAGCTTTAAGTGGTTTCATTAAAACCTCCGAAACATCGTTCAAATAATATAAAGAAGAAACTACTTGAAAATTTTGATAAAAAGGGAAAAAAATCAACTCATATTAAATTCATAGATATATATATAACTTAGAAATGATGCACATTGAAATCGTTGTTAAGGGCGATTTCAACCTATACAATTCTACGTGACTTTGTTGTTTTGCCAGACAACGCCCGAAGGATGATATGCCGAGATTTAAACGTGTAGCCTTCAACTTAAACGTTTAAACTGATTTGCTTAAATATTTTTACTCGTTTAATGTTTTTAGGGTCATATGAAAATGGTTTTTTGGTATAAATGTTCTTAATCTATCACTGACTAATTCACTTTGTTTGCGGCTCAGAGCTCTGAAGTGGCAATTTTTTTGTGGTGCTTTTCCCGATTTGTTGATAACTTTATTTTGATCTCTTCTTCCATCTTGTTAGTCGTCAACTCTTATATGTAAATTGAAACATTTTTAGTCAAGGCATAGACTTCTAGGCCTGGTAGCAGACCATTACTCTGACGATGAAATCTTTTATATTAAGCTTAAGCAAACACCTCTAAACAAAATATCTAAAATACACAGAAAAATGTGGGCTAGGTGTAAGCCCCCACAAAACTGAACCTGTCCCCTTCAAAAGGATATGCAAAACTTCATCTATTGACAGAACTCCACTTACTTTCTTAGAAGAAGCTAAGTATGTATTTAGGTCATATCAAAAAAAGCTAAACTGTAACTGCAAAATAAATACAAGAAAGAAAGTCACAGTGTCTCTCTTCTTTTACAATAAAGCCATCTGAAACAAATAGGGTTAGAAGACCTAAACTTATTTGTATAGTGGGTAGTATAAGTTACGGTGGACTGGTTTGGATAAAGTTACTTGCTCTGACAGTCTTAGAAAAGTCCAGTGAGCAGTCTGTTTCCATTTGATACCTTCAGTAGCCTTAGACACACTCCTAAATATTGGACCACTCGACATTTTCAGCAAATAAACAAGAATTCGTAGAAGAGCCATCTCTCAATGAACCAATAACTCAATTCAACAACCCATCATTCCGAATTAATTTCGATCAATCCCAAGTCACTTCGACTGCACCATCCTACAGCTGGTTTTTGATGATCTGGCGATCACAGAGTTTCCACTTGAGCTCAAGGAAAACGAGATATCCACATCGGATATCCGCATCTTCTCAGGCAGCCAAGCAGCTATAAAATCATTCGTTGCTGTTTTGTTTCGACAAACTTAGTCAATGCCCGAAACTTTGGCTCACCTCTATGGAGAAACAGGGCAACGATCTTTCTTGGATGGGGACAAACAGACAGACAGAAACATTCGTGGAAACTGCAAGACCGATGAGCTCGCCGGAAATCGAACTACAACACCACACCAATCAAAGTTTGAATGTCTAACCCCCCATCACAATAAGCCAGACCACGCAGTAAGGTCTCTGTTGTAAAATTGAAGAGGACCTGGCGTCATGCACAAACTAAATAAATAGTAAGAATTTCTTTAAATTGCGTGGGTGCGAGTACATTTTGGCGGCCTACGGCGCGGCCATGTGGTTTGGGTGACATCTGTAAAACCTTTTTTTTTGACGTGATAACGTCTAATAAATCGGATTATATGGGCACACACGAAAAAGTGTCACAGTCACGTTACTATCTGCTTTGATAGCCTAGAAAGTCGATAAAAGAGGGTGTTGGGTAGTTGGTGATAGTAAGTGGTGGTGGGGTGGGAGGGCGAGGTAGTGCCTGGCAGAGGAAAAATTGTCAAAAATGGTGGGTGGTTGGTTGGTGGTTATAGTTGGTGTGGATTATGAGGCAAAAATTGTCAAAAATAATGGATGGTTGGTTGGCGGTTGTAGGTGGGTTGAGTGGTTGGCGGTTTAGGTGGTGGGGATGGTTGATATAATTGGGGGCGATGATAAAATTGTCAAAAATAGTTGGTGAGTGGAAGGTTGTTGTAATTGGGGTGAGTAGTTGGATTTGTTGTTGGGAGGGGATGCGCAAAAAATTTTCAAAAATGGTAGATGGTTGGTTGGTTGCTGTAGGTGGGATGGGTAGTTGGAGGTGATGGTGGGGGGGATGATTTGGTGTTGAGGGAGGCCAAAGGTGTACAAAATGGTGGGTGAGTGGCTGGTGGTTTAAGGTGGAGTGGGTGGTTGGATTTGGGGGGAGGATTTTTTGTTTGGGAGGGAATTGTCAAAAATACTGGGTGGTCTTAGGTCGTGTGGGTGGTAGGTGGTGCTAGGGAAGGGGGTATTTATTGTGTGGGGGGAGGAAAAAATTGTAAAATACTGTTCAAAATGGTGGGCTGTTTGTTAGTGGTTGTATGTGGGGGGAGGTTGATTTTTTGGGATAAGAGGTGAGAAAAAAAATTCTGAAATGGTTGGTGGGTGGTTGGTGGGTGGTTGGTGGTTGGGGAGATACAACCTACACCTAACTGTTTTGTGAACTGGTTATCCCGTAAAATTATCGTCCGGCTTTTCAGACAACCAAGTTTTTTTTATTAAGTAATTATTGCGAAATCACCATGGCAAGTTACACGATTGGGCAGCATTTCCAAATGATAAAACTAAAAATGAGTGTTCCATTTTACGGTAGACGTCATGGCCCGTCACAGTGGACTCCTCGTATAGTTTTGTGACCAAATATAAGGCCCCCGATTCGGTATTCAATAATCTTAAATTCGTTTACGTCAAAGAAACGCCAGATAGGCCGATAACATCGCCGCGGTCCGTTTAAGTGTACAGCAGAAACCGAAGCAGTCGATTTCTTGCCGTACACTTGAATTTGGCGTTTCACAGACTTCAACTTGTGAATTTCGCGTAGGGACGAAGTCCCAGAACAACTAACCCAAGAGCACAAAGTAGGTACATAACCTAAGCCAACGCATTTTGTTCACTTAGTGGGCTTCGGACCGTTTGTAGAAGGTTCGATGACACCAACCCATACTAGGTTCACCAAGTGACAATGCATCCTCAAAAAGTTACCTTTTGAGGATTTTGGGCCAAATTCGGCCGGATACGAGTCACCGTAAAAAGCGAAGGCGGCTTTTGAAAGATGTCATATTTCGTTGTTGCGGACCATAAAAGGGAAGTAGTGAGTGAGCAATGCGTTTCTCAAACAGAACCATGTTCTTGGGAATAAATTGGCACAATTCGCATGCGTTGTTCAGGCGTCAGTTGATTCATGAACAAGACATTCTCTATAACGGTCTCCATTGACTGTAACCTTCAAGGCGGTGTGAACCCATATCATGCCATCAGTTTTTTCAGTACGTAACGGTGCTGTGGCGGGTGGCGTCTCTACAAAGGAATATTATCTTAACTCCAAATGCGGCAGTTTTGTTTATTGACATAGCCATATATTCAACCAAAAATGAGCTTCATCTCTGAAAAAAAATTTCTTGTGAAAATCGGCGTCGACAGCAATCTTGTTTCGAGCCCATTCCCCGAATTTGCTTGCGTTGTTCAGGCGTCAGTCGATTCATGATGAAATGTCAAACCAATTTAGAAATAAATCACATGCTATTTGACAAAATGGCTGTCAATAAAAACAGTACTGCCAACTTCTATACCTCTACAAAAAAAAAACTCACTCTTTACAACATAATAGAGATATTCAAGATGGTATACGTGTCAGTTACCGTTGGGACGAAGAAGAATAATTTATGATGATGATGATTTTTTTTAGTAAATGACAAGACGTTTAAGCCAAACCAATTTCAAAATATATATGCGTTCCTATACATTGTTGTATAATGTTTCGATACTTATAATTTCATTAGAACATCGATGTATCACTTTTGTGTGTGTATTTTGATAAATTTATGGACTTGGATTAAGAATAAATCTCCCTCAGCCCTCAAATATCGGTCGTTAAGTCACAGCAATCACAAAGACTGTATAAATCACTTTTAGACGTCTGCAGCTAATAGGCCATACTTAAGTTAAGAGTCATACAAAAATTTCAAGTATTTCAGAGGTAACTACACAAAAACAAATAAAAATAATATAAATTAATGTTGTTCATAAAAATATTCCTGATGGGAACACAACTTATTTCGGTTGTTTTCATCCATCAGGATTTTTATTTATTGATGTTCACAATAAATTGTGTATGAAGTTTTTTTTTTTTTTTCTTATTTATAACAGATCCTTGTGGTGAACTTGGTAGGTAGGTACTGCATTCCTTCAATTCTTTAAGTTGTCCATTATCTCCGACAACAGCTGTGCTTTTTCCCAATTCGAATTACTTACTGCCACTCGCCTTACTCGAGATATCCTCCATTGTATATAAGAACATAAAGTACGACACCGAAGAGCTCATGGCCTGAGAACCACAAAAAAAACAAGAAAAGCATTAGAGCAGCACAGAAACAGACAAAACAAAAAACGTATTCAATGAATTTGTTCATAGTAGTTATCAGTAGGTACATTCATTCTAGTTAAACACACTCCCCAGTAGCAGCTCCAGCTCATTCTTTGGCTTCGTCCTCTATCGTTGTCATCATTATCTACTCACGTTCCATCGCCCTCTTTATTCACTTACCGAACCAATACTGCTGAGAGATAAAATCACAAATTTCATTCCATTAAGATGAACAGATTTCTGGGATCGATAAATTGCAAAGCTTATATCCTTTATAAGTCGAGTGTTGGCCTTAACGTCACCAAAAACCAGCAGGGATTCCCAGTTGCACATGTAATACGAGTTGGCCATTTTTGCAGCCTAAATAAATGAGATTCTAGAAACAAAAGTTTTTGAGGTTAAATGTTTGTTTTCAACTTACTGCATCTGTGCATCGTTGTCCAAATGAACCTACAACAAGGAATTCCGAGCATTGGGCTATCAACCAGAAGAAATATTTTAATGTTTCCATTCCGAGATCATTCTTGTAATTATACAAACAAAAAAATTGTTTAAATGGGAAATGCATACGCAAGCACAGGTGCAGCTTACCTTTGCCAGTTGGAATGCCAAAACACAAATGAGGAATACTCCAAACGAAATCAGAAGGAAAAGTGTAACACTCAGGAAGGACTGCAGATCCGGCAAAAATCTTTTAACAAAAATATTAAAAAAGATTCGTTAAGGAATTCTGAAAATAACATTTTTTTTATGCTTAAGGTAAAATGTTAAAAAAGGGTAAATTAAGTTTGTGCGGTCAAAATTTAACTAGATGATGAGTAGCAGGCTGCTGGAGCTGATGGCCTTACGGCTGAACTCTTCAAAGCAGCGGGAGATGACTTGGTGAGGAGCATACACCAACTCATCTGTACAATCTGGTCGGATGAAAGTATGCCTGACGACTGGAACCTCAGCACAAGAAAGGAGATACTCTAAGCTGCGCCAACTACAGAGGTATAAGTCTCCTAAATGTCGCCTATAAAATCTTGTCGGAAATTCTGTGTGAACGTCTGAACCCTTTCGCACGTGAACTGATTGGCCCCTATCAGTGTGGTTTCAGGCCCGGTAAATCAACCGTTGACCAAATTTTCACACTTCGGCAGATTTTGGAAAAGACCCAAGAATTCCAGATCGATACTCACCACCTCTTTATCGATTTTAAAGTCGCCTATGAGAGCGTAAACAGGAACGAGCTATACAGAGCCATGTCGCTTCTTGGCATCCCTGCCAAACTCGTTCGATTGTGCAGGATGACTATTTAGAACTCGCGCTGCTCCGTCAAGGTTGGTAAGAACACCACCGACTCATTTAATGTCGAAAAGGCTTACGACAGGGTGACGCGCTGTCATGTAACCTCTTCAACATCATTCTTGAGGCAATCGTACGCAACTCGCATGTCAACACCAGCGGTACGATTTTTTTTAGATCCGTTCAATTACTTGGCTATGCTGATGATATTGACATTATTGGAAGAACGAAGCGCGCTGTCAGTGGAGCATTCGCAAGTATTGAAGTGGAAGTGGCTCGAATGGGTCTGGCTGTAAATGAAGATAAAACAAAGTATATGCTGACCCAAAACGTCACAATGGACAGATATAACTTTGAGGTTGTGAAGGACTTTGTCTATTTTGGTTCCACTATAACCTCTCAGAAAAACATCATTGAAGAGATCAGTTGAAGAATCACTCTTGCCAATCGATGTTTCTTCGGGCTAAGAAGGCATCTTAGTAGTAAGGCCCTCTCTCAAAGGACCAAGGAGACACTATACAAGACCCTTATCATCCCAGTCCTGCTGTATGGGGCAGAAGCGTGGACACTGACACAATCGGATGAATACAGGCTGGGGTGCTTTGAGAGAAAGATTCTTCGGGTGATATTCGGGCCTGTATGTATCAATGGAGTATGGAGGAGAAGATTCAATGACGAACTGTACGGGCTATACAGCGACATTGACTTGATTAAGAAGCTGAAAATTCAGCGGCTTAGATGACTGGGCCATGTGGAGCGTATGGACGAAAACGCTCCTGCCTGACGAGTCTTCAATTCCAACCCGGAGGGCCGACGCAGTTCTGGAAGACCCCATCTAAGGTGGCGCGATCAAGTGGTAAACGACCTCAACCAACTTGGTGTGCGCAACTGGAGGCCACTGGCTAGGGACCGGCCTAGCTGGCGAGGATTGTTGGTTGAGGCCGTGGTCCACAATGGACTGTCTGCGCCACCTTAAGAGTAAGAAGAGATGAGTAGCAGAGTAGCAAGAAACCAAAAATATGGGGGGCAGCGCGCTGGCATTTTCAAAGATGACTTAAGTAAACAATATATAATTTGGCTTGAGCAGCACAACGAAGAGCCAATGTCTAGTGACAACAAGTTCTGTGTGTGCATTAATCCTCTACAGGAATGAAAGGGATTGCTGCTGGATCCGGACGGCTTTCCTTGAAACATTTTCAATTTCCTAGCGGAGTCACGGAAAAAAGCCTAGCCCATGCACTACCCCACAAATCAATATGAGCTGAAGGAAAAATGTGCAGAAAAATGGAGCTAAAGCTGTTGAGTTCACCGGGCTGATTACAGAAAGCGTCAGCAAGCTTTCTGCGTTTGGATTGTTCCTTTTCTGAGGCCAACTAAATACTGGTTTGGCTGCATTTGTTTTTAGGTCTTCCTCTCGTCTTTTTCTTTCGCGATCGTTTATAATATTGAGTTTTCGACGAGGTTCTCAGGATCTCTCCTTTGAAAGTGACAATACCACCTCTATGTTTTGCAAGTTGGTGTTTTTGACTTGAAGGCTTCTTCAGATTTTCGTATTTCGATCAAGCTTTGGCACTCCTGCTGTCATAATGAAGCATCTTCATCTCAGCTGCCGTTTATTTACTCTCATAAATTTTGTACATAGTTAAAAATTGTGAAAAGTATGTGAGTACTGGACGCACAACTGAGGTGTAGAGTCTTCCCAGCTTCTTCAGCTAAGGGCGCATTTTTCGATCACATAACATAGCTGAGTTTTCCCACCAATTAACCCGATTATTATTGTCGTCATCACAAGATGCTTCGCCACTAATCGTTGATCCAAGATATTTAAAATTTGTACACTTGGGAATCACTGTTACTTTCACAAAAGTTTTTGGAATATACCGGTTTGGATCAGAAAACAGGCAGCACAAGGGTATTCAGTCTATTTTGGACTTTTACAGTACCCACTTCATTCCAAAACGTCCATTACATTACACCAAAGGAAGTCATTATCTTCGCTTGTGAGAACTCCATCATCAGCAAGGAACTACTGATGCATTTTAGATTCCGACATTTTACTTTCCAGCAGATAGTCACAAACTGCGAAAAAGAGCAGTCGACCAAGATGCTTCCCTAGTGTATAGTGTACACACCTATTGTGATTCTTCGGTGACTCGAGCTGGTGAGGTAGTGCCTCACCTTCATATATGGTATCACAATGGACCTATTATTTGATCTAAGTGTGTCTGTCATTGCCTGACAGCAACCTTAACCTAAGCTAACCTAACCAGCTGGACATTTTACTTTTGTCACTGCTCCTTCGTTCATGTCCATGAACACCTCTGCGGGCCGCACTCATATCCGATTGCAAGCGGAGCCGGGCGTGTGAACTTACACTCTGAACCATTCCTGTGTGTGCGTTGATATTCTGCAGGAATGGAAGGACTTACAATTTACCGCTGAATCTGAACGGCTAACAGAGAAGCACTTTCCATGACATTAATTACTCTTGGAAGGTTTGTCACTTCCTCTCAAGAGGCAGTACACCGGAAAAGAACTTAGGTGGAGTCAGGGATCAAACCCTTCGGCATGGCAGTTCGACATACTAACCACTACGCCATGGGGTACTTCCAACACATTTGGTAAGAATTCAAAAGCTCAGGAAAGCTAAACGAAGAAACTTTTCAACCTTTCGATGTGAACTTAACATCCACTGCTACCTGGGTTTGCATTAAGAGTTCACAACTACATACCTGGATGCGAATTCAGTGTCCACAAACTATCGAGTCGGATTTGGATCGAATCAAATGTTCAATACAATCTTGTTGAAAATTTAAGTCATTATCTCGATCGGAGTTTAAGTGCATAGCCCTACCACGTTATGCATTTGGTGTCCAACGCTATTTCTTTCTCTACAGCTACCTGAGTGTGAATCAAGTGTCCATCGTTTTCTAATACATTTTAATTTGGAAATTTGTTTTTGAGAAAGGACTCTTTAAAAACCTATAAAAGTGTCTTCAATTATCGTTTTGAAAAGTTTGATTTTTTTTTTTGGAAAATATTGCTGGCAGTACTAAAACAAAAAAATAAAAAAAATAAATTGAGAATTAACTGGTCGAATGACATGGATGAATTCATTTTCGGTGGGGTTGAAAAGGTATACATTGTACCCAAATCTGTATTTTTAAAATAAAACTGCCACCAATACTAAAAAGTGTTTCTTAGACGTATGGTTTTCAATCTGGCAATACTTTTTTCGCAGTTGGTCTTTTTGACAGCTGTCGCTTGGTCAGTTTAGTTTGCCATATCATAATGAATAGACTTACTCCTGAGCAACGTTTGCAAATCGTGCAAATTTATTACCAAAATTATGGTTCGTTTCGCGAGACGCATCGCGCAATGCGTCCAATATTCGGTTGACATAATCGCCCAGGAATTTATTCGAGCCAACCGTGTAGTCCAATTCTCAGGAATAATTTTTAAAACATAGTGGCAAGCCCTTATCTTTATAATAAAGCTAAATTCTTGGCCATGACATCCAATTATATGCGTTTTATTTCTTCTTGAAAACCACACGTCTAAAAAAAACACCCTTTACACTCACTTAAACTCACCTATCTAAGGTCTGATGTTTTTGAATAATAATCTTCAGTCCCTGCTGGAATATTTTGTGTAAGTCGTTTCTTTCACAACTGTCTGATGCCAATGCCATGCTTCTTACTGACCTTTCATACAGTTTTTCCAAATCGTTCTGCAGCGCATCGTAGCGTGCAGCTACGTACATCAATGTCGTCCCAATAAAACAATCCTGAGCAGCCATGAGGGTCACCGAAGAAAACCCAACCCATCCAGTGTATAATGTGGTGATGGCATAGTTCAATGGATCTTGTGAATCATAAGCGAATCGCATCTTATAAAGATAGGGCTTTGAACGCGAATAAGGATCTCCAATCACTAGTGTCGCAACTCCAGTAAACATTATCCCAAGTGTTAGGAAAAATGTTGAGGACATAAGATACACGAGTCTCAAATTCTTTTCGCAAGCCAAATGAAGTTCCTCATTTTCGGATCTAATAAAAAAGAATTTAAAATAAAATAAATTTTAATTCAATATTCCCTCACTTACCGATGAACATAGATATTTTCGTAAAACTCCTGCAGGACATCTCTCATTTGTTGACGACGACAAATCAAGTGAATAATCCTCATGGTGTACTGCAATCCAATAAATGTTGTGCACAAACACTCAGCTATCATGGCAATATCACCTTCATGGTCGTTTATAAAAAGAAATTCGGCATAAACCGTTGCAAAAAAGCAAGAAAGAAATATCAAAGCCAAGGAGTTCACCAAGATTGTCTGATATTTGGGACTATTTCGAGCCAAAGGCCAAACCCAGCTGCATTTGAAAAACCAAAATTGAAATGAATTTATTTTATCACCTTTGGCGGTGACAGGGATAAAAAGATTCATTGCGAAAATTAATTTAAAAAAAAAATATTTAAAATCTGAACCCTCAGCGTGCGGTGGTGTCAACCCTTTAAATGCGGGAGTTGCACTTTGTCCGACTTAATTTATTGGGAATGGTCAAAATGAATTTTTAATGGCTGAACGAAATGAAATTAAAATTGTTAATTGTTTCTCATTTTCGGATTTCAAATAATTTATTGGTAAAACGGATTCACCGATGAGTATTTTTGGACTCATAAATGTTTAATTAATAAATGTATCCTATCCGCATGCATTTGAATGGAAAATTTTACAAAAGCCAAAGCCAAACCAACATTGAATTCGAGACTGTTCAAGTAAACTCATAATTTATATTTCAACATATATTTGGATTGGATACATTAATGTTTGGATTACTGGATTATGGAACTGTATTGCCTAGAGAGATGCTCTTTAAATAAAATTGTAGAATTTATATGGAGTTCAAGAAATTTTTTTTAATGTCTATAAAATTATATTGTAAGGGAAATACTACGGTCAGGAATCAGGACAGGACCTTACTCGTTTGATTAATACTTAAATAAAGCAAATTGAGGACTTGAAAATAGCTTGAAATTTGTTGCCTATGTGGTTTTTGGATATCGATACACTTTGGTGGTTTTTAATATACATATGTAGCTAAATAAATATCCAGCAATACTATTGACAACAGAACATTTCTCAAAGTTAACCACCATAATACAGTCATGCTGACAATGAAACCTATCGCCGAAGAAGAGATAACCGCTTTCCAAACTCATCTTTATTGAATTTACAGCAGTTTTCCAAGGGCCAACATAATAATCTTTATGAATGACTTCAATGTCCAAGTTTGATCCACGCGTATTTTCATTCCTCTCAAACTACCTACCAATCGCACTTTATGAACAACCCTTCTTTCCAAGGTCACGGAAACTCTGATAAAATATCAAATGAAAAAATATGTTGAGAAAGTGGCGTGGCGTGAATGATTTCAAAAGCTAAGACGAAGAAAAATTAGCTTCTCGAAAATAGTAGCCGAATTTTGCCTACCTAGTTTGTTAGGGCAAAAGGTTTCGACACTTTATTAAGAAAATAAAAATAAGAAAGCTTTTTTAAAGCAAACAACTAACATTTTTTCACATATACCTACCTATTAAAACTTCAATTCACTTTTTTTTATATCTAATCTTAATTTTATTCACAAAAGCACACAATTATTTTAGTTTGTAAATTGCAATCTGCTTCTAAACTGAATTTTTAAACCTAAAACACTTTACATTTGTTTCATTTGACCAGTTGTGCCACTTAATGCAATAAGCAATTATTTCTGCTTAAAATAAGTCCACTCTGCATTTTATTTATCGGAGTGGCAACCCTCCGTTTGTCAAATAAATCGGCAAAATGAGAGTTTTTTGTGTTTTTTTTTTCTCTAAGAATGAACTGATTTTTTTAACAGAAACCCACCCTTACCTGACATGCTCGTGCTCGCTCAGTGCGTATTTCTCAAATAAACAGAATTGCTTCCTGCTTCTTCTTTCCTCAACCTAGTGAATAAATGATTCATACAAATTCAGATTCACCAGATATGTGGATGACAAGCTGGTTATTTTTTTCCTTAAGAACAAAGAGACTAGGCCGCAGCGAGAAGTAAATGCAAAAGAGGGACAAAAACAAATCTGTTTTATCCAACGATGAATTTCGTAAGTCGGGATATTTCGTGTCAAAGTTTTTGTTTCATGGAATATGTATTTGTTTAGATTCATGTTGCAAAAAGTTTATTTGTGCTTAGAGTGAGAATATAAATGGTTAGTCGATGGGAGTCTTTTATGGCGCCAACGCTACAAAGAAACGCAAAATTTTGACGGGCATTAGGTACGGTTTTCGTAGTACTAACTTATGTGTATCTCATCGGTTTGTGGAACCAATCTTTACATCTTTTTGGAGAAAGTAAAAATATTGCGCTCGATATTTCAAAAGCATTTCATAGAGTCTGGCACCAAACTCTCTTATCGAAAATGCGTGCATTTGGCATCGACGAATCCTTTCTTTGATGGATTCGAAACTACATCTGAACCGTTCAACGAGCTTTGTCTTGGACGGTTTCAGTCTGCTATACACAAAATAAATGCTAGTGTGTTCCAAGACTCCGTTCCTTTCCCGAATCTCTGCCTAATTTTCATAAATAGATTCAAAACTATATTCTTCGGAATTGGAAAGCGGCATTCCGATCTTTACAAAATATTCCAATTTGAAATTATCAACGGCCAAAACTCAATGATGTCTTCTGTCTTTAGCGCATAACATAACCTAGCCCCCCCCCCCTCTAGGCCACTATCCATGACTGGCAATTGCATTAAGGAAAATGAACATCTTTGCGTTTTAGATAGGTGTATTAAAAACCACTCTCTGTATCTGATATCAAATGGCATATTTGACGTCACCATTACTATATTCGACCGAAGCTTGAGTAGTATAATTTATTCTCGTATATGTATATTGTAATGTTTTAGTCTTAGGTTCGAGAAAAAAACTTATTTTTCCTTTACTTTTATATCACAACTTCTGCCTCTATAAGTCAAACTCACTTTTATTTAAAATCAATTTCCTTACTTCTTCACCACTAATTATACACCATTTAATCGTCACTACGGTTAAAATCAAAACTGTCCGTTTCCGTTTGAGATGTCCTATTTATACTGGTATAACGGTTCTCGAACGATCCAATTTTCGAACCATTCACAACTTTCAAGATGTTTTGAAAGCTTTCAAATTTCATAATGCTCAAGTACAGTATTGGCCGAACAGAATTATTCCAGCATAATTACTGTAGTATACATTTATGCGAATTGTGACCCAAGAGAAAAACCATTCATATAACAATATGCCCCTTTTACACTTGGATTCCCTTTCCATGAAAATAATAACTTCGGAAACATTTGTTTCACTTGAACATCGACGTAATGTTCTTATCTCGACTTGTTGTATCGCTACTTATATAGACAGTGCTCGAGCTTAATAGAAAGATGCATTCCTTCCCTTAAACAATTTGCCCGTAACACTTACATTACTAAGGGATCCCATCGAAGTCTACTTTCTGAGCTTCAGAGCTTTCATATCCAACCTTCCAAATTTATAAAAAAACACAGCTGCTATTATATTTTGCCAAATTTATACGGTATTAGGTGTCTCCTGATGGTTAAAGTTAATCCTAATTGAACAAGATACTCGTATAAGAGCTACAAATAATGTCAATGGCTGTAGTAAACAAAATTCAAAATGCCGTTAATTTCCAACCTCAACATAAGGCACGAAATCCTCAGATACTAGGAATAAAATCGATCATAGCAAATTGTCGAAGATGAAAACAAAAGCTGAGACAAACGTTTAACAAAAGTCCACATGGTGGAGCAATTTCCGATCAGCGGACGCGATAATTTATCGCTGTGTGAACATGAACATAACTAGATATCACATTAGATGGTCTCGCTGAAATTGTTGAAAATATGACTAAATATCGCATGTAATAGGCCACCTTTCACAACACTCTCCTTAATTTGTTTGACACCTATCCCTTGCAGCCAAAGAAGGCCACAAGTAACAAATGAGCTTCAACTGTGATTGATCTTGCGTTCACCATTTCAACACTCTGTAAATGACTCTCCAACTTCCTGCTTAGCAACAATCAAACAGAGAAAATCGATCATCACTTCAAATACTTATAGCCCTGTTGGGCCTGCGTTCAAACATTGCCTGACTATCTTATTTGCTCTGTCCTTATTACTAAAACGAACTTCACACTCAATTGAATACCTACTCTCTGGCTCTTAGACAAAGATTGAAGCAGACGTTCTTTGAGCTCAATAGACGTTTCTCTACTCTATTCCTTCTTGTATGTTCATATGCATTTTTAGCCGAGCAAGGTACAAATATTGCATACTTAAAGGAGTGGGTATTAACGGTTCCATTTTATTTAGTGCTTTACTACGGCTTTGCTTACATATTTTCGAGTCAAAAATTACATATGAACCTTCCCGAAAAAATTACCTTCATAATGGTAAAAACTGTATCAAAATCAGTTGCGTGGTTTGGAAGGTGTTAGAGGATGATTAGGAGGGTAACTTCTTTATATGCCGTTGATAGGTTATTGTTATGTCCAATTTAGAAAAATTTAATTTGAATAAATAATAAAATAGTCAGTTTGACTTGAATATTATCTCAGATAACTTTTGACAGAAAATTTGTTAAGATTTCCGAAAAATGATCCGTTTTTAGGAGCAGAATAACAAAGAGAAGAGTTATTTGATGCATGTTTTTATAACTTCAAACAGGGTTGATGTTAATATAAAACGAACATCTACTTTCATACAAGGAAACCATTTTCAATTTATATGAACGATACTGTAAAATTTTTACCGCGGTCTAATATATTCTCCACGAGCCATAATTTTCAACGACAAAAAAAAAAGTACATTTAAGCTAGGTACACAATATTTAATACAAAAACAAAAACAAATCCACTGTTTCTCCGAAAAGTTGCTTCGGTTATAATATTATCTGGTACATAATTTAAAATTTGAACGCGCGGTGAAAATAAGTGCAAATGCTAAGTGTTTTAGAAGAGCTTATTATGTTTCTTCCATTTTTTTTTCATTCTGTCTTTTGTTATGTAGTCTCCTCAAAATAATGGGTTTATGTGTCTTTCTTCTTGTTCTTGTTTTTAAAAGCTCATCATCGTCACCCTCGGCAGATGGAAATTTTCTCAAGTCGATCTACTTATTGGCGTTCTTTTTATTTGAGATATCCTCCATCGTATTAAGGAACATAAAGTACGATACTGACGAGCTCATAGCCTGAAACGAGAAAAGACACACACACACACACAAAAGAGGGAAATTATTATTTAGGAACTTGTTCATCTATATCGATAGGTATATTTATATGTATATCTTCTTTTTTTCGTTTATTGGTTTATTATCTTCTCGTTATATTTTTACCGCACATCTTCCACTTCATTCACTTACCGAACCAATGCTGTCAAGGGATAATACCATAAAATTCATTCCGTTCAGATGAACGGATTTCTGTGATCAATAAATTGCAAAAGTTATGTCCTTTATTAGTTGAGAGTTGATTTCGCTATCGCCATGTACTAAAAGTGATTCCCAATTGCACATGTAGTAGGAGTTGGCCATTTGTGCAGCCTTGTAAAGAGAGGGTTTAATTTTATGAGACAGTAGATTTTTGTGTTTGTAAAAAAAGACTTACAGCATCCGTGCATCGTTGGCCAAATGAACCGATCAGAATAAACTCCAAACATTGCGATACCAGCCAAAAAAAGTATTTCAATGTTTCCACACTCAAGTCGTTCTAAGAATTGAAAAAAATATATAAATTTGTACGAATGCATTTGACCAAATTTTCAAAAATAATAAAGATTTGTTGTTTCTTTTAAGTTCCAACGTTTTAATATATAAAGGGTGTTTTTTGTTAAGATCTATAGAACTCTAAGCTGGCAGCTCCGTTTTCATTGACAGGTTTTTTGTCATCTGTCTTTGATTTATCTTTTTTTTGTCATTTCATTATTAATGTACTGACGCCTGAACAACGCATGCATATTATGCAGATCTACTCGTATTTCAAAAATCATGTTTCTGTTCGCGCACTACCTCCATTTTAATGGTGGACTAAATTGTCAATCTTTGATGGAGACGATGGATCATTTTCGGACCACATTCGCTCCAAATGATATCATCTCATCACCTAAGATCGTAGAGTACATACCGAAGAAGCTTTACTTTACAGCTCGTGCCAGTGCCACAATTGATTTGTTGAAAGAAACGTTTGTAGAGCCTAAAATTTCACGTTTTGGACCTGTAAGTTGGCCTCCAAGATCGTTTGATTTAACACCGCTAGAAATCGCTAGTCTACACCGATAACACAAAGACGATTGACGACTTGGAAAACAACATTTTTTTATAGTTCTATACCTCTAAAAAAACACCCTTTGCACAGACACTTTTTGCGTTACCTTTTGTAGTTGAAATGCAACAGTGCAAAGAAGGAAAACTCCAAATGAAACCACAAAAAATATCGGAATACTTAAAAAAGATTGAAGTTCTTCAAAAAATCTGGAAGAAATCAAGTTTCTTTGAATGGATCCTTTTCAACTTTTCATGGTAAACAGCATTTCCTCAACTCATCTATCTATTGCTTGTTGTTTTCCAATTATCACTTTCAATTTATTATTGAAGATTCTAATCAAATCATTTTTTTGATAAGGTTTCTGGATCAAGCTCTTCATGGAGTTCTCATATAATTTGTCTAAATCTTTCTGCAACATCTTATAACGGATTTCACAGTAGCTCAGTGTTGTTCCAATTAGACAATCTTCGGCTGCAATAATTGTCACCGTTGATATTCCAACCCATCCTGTGTAAAGTGTGGTGAAGGCATAGTTCCATTGCAATTGGGCATCGTATGAAAACTGCATCTGATATAAGTAGGGTTTTTAGTGAGAGCTTGGATCCCTAGCCACGACAATTGCCACACTCAGATACATGAAGAATAATGTGAGAAAGAATGTGACTGACATTATATAAACCAAGCACAAATTTTTCTCACAGATGTTGTGTAATTTTTTCATTTTCGGCTCTGAAATTTAAAAATAAGAATCACACGTATATGTGTTTATCATAACCTAGAAACATTTTTTTAATAAAATTTTTTTAACAACTAAATTTCAAAAAAAAAAGCATTTGGAAGTTAATATATTATCTTACGTCAGTATTCTAGAAGTGAGTGAAACCTAAGGGAGAAAGAGCTAAGCATACCAAGTTCTGGTGTTGCTGCATTTACCAGGAGTTCTTAGGCCTGCCTCTCCTTTCCTTCCTCGCGATCGTATTGGAATGCAGCGTTGTGATGTGAAATTGCCCTTTTTTATTGTTTTCAGGGTCTTTTTCCTTTTTACAAGATGGTATTTTTAAAGTGAAGGATTCCTCGGATTAATTTTTCTTATTCGGTCAAGCCTTATCATTCCTGCTGCTATATACAAATCCGAACATTGTCCAGCATTGTGAACTGTATTTAAGTGCAGGGTGCATAACTTAGGTGTAGTCTTCCTTTAAGCTGAGGACACATTGTGTGAACACAAGATAGCGGAGTTTGTCCGCCTCTTTGTAATGTCAACAATGAAGTTGGCATCATAAGTTTATTTGTCACACTGTTTCAACTCTGGAGACATTGGCAGAAAAGGACATGCGGCACAAACGCAAAACAACTTAATTTAAGAAAGGAGTCGGTTACTGGAGAGATCCTCCTAAGAGTGAAGAGAGTGAAAATAGTGGATCAAGTATCAATTCTAGAAATAGCCAAACGTTTTGATAAAGCATAACTATAGATCATACAGCAGTTTTTTTTTGCGTAAAATGAATCTGGTATGTGCAAAACTACAATTAATGCTCTCAGGAATAATTCTGAATGGTGCAATTAATTAGCTTTAGTAGAGGTTAGCTTCTTCATAGTATGAAGTATAGATCTAACAATTGCATACGGCTGCCAGAGAGGACATAAAGAGAAGATAAATCTTTCTTACTTCTCTTCCTCCAAAATCCATTTCCTGTTTTTTTTTTTTAATTTTTTCTTTGCTATATGTACCACAGACCATACACAGACCGCCAACTCGTACTCCTCTTGCCTGAAACACCCTCGAAATATTTTTTTCAGTCTGTGAATACGTGTACATCTCTCTCTGTGCATTTTGTAATGGCAACTATACCTGCGTTTGCCATTTATTTTTTAGGTGTGTTTGCTAAATGGGTTTTAAAGCAAGGGAGAGCGTCACACTCTCAAAATAAATGGCATATCAGCTGATTTTTAGCTTGGTGGCAAAAAGAGAGACGATATGGTGAGTTGGCGGTCTGTATCTTCTTGGTCCGTGATATGTACATCCCTCTATAGTAGGCTCAAACCACAAACTATCGAGCTCCGCCAGAAACATCCCAGTGAGTGAAGGGCTCCCCACGCTCTTAATTTTTGTAGATTTACAGCTGTGATGAGCGCGTATAGAATTTCCTTGAGAGTTCGAGGCTTCCTCACTCATTCCTTTTGTTTTCAGAAAACTGAATAAAACGACGCGCTCTTTCTTCATCTCTACTATTGCGAACTCTCCACTGTGAAATCCAAGAAACATACAATACAAATACAACGCCTTTTTCCGTTTGTTTCCGTTCATTATAGTTCAACCTTAAATTGATGTGCGTTCAGAGTTACCAGTGCCCGTCCGTTCACTCGTTCAGTTTTTTCCTTGGGTTTCTGTTGAGGAGTTTTTGGTTTAAGAGTTTTAAAAATAGTTCTTGATAATGAGTGCCATCGTGGAGATCTTTTTTTGATCTTTTGCATTTGTGTAGAAAAATGTCCACCTAAAAAATAGGACGTAACCCTACATAGTATTCTTTCAGATTTTCGTTAATTTAAAATGCTTAGTACGGAAAGCCTATAAGAGCTTTTGTAAGAATATATTCTTACCGTAAAAAGTTTAAGTTTAAAAGATTAACGTCCCTTCCCTGTACTGCATATTTATGTTGGACAGAGTATATAAGGGAATACTTATTTTTTCTGAATACCTTATCGCCATTCACTTCACAGATGAATACAAAAGTAATGTCAGAAGCGTCGAAGCTCATCTTAAAAAAAAACCTCAGCCTGTTTAAAGGTTGTCCATTGTTCTCTATCACAGCTCAATATTGAGTTTCGGATATACTATAAGAATGTGATAAGTGACTAACAGCAGTGAGAGCCGCAACACAGACAATCTTCAATCTTGTATTCATTACTTAACTGTTATAAAAATGTACAGCAACTAACAAATAAATGTATACATTGAACAATTACTCAAATATAATTTCTTCGTACCTACATATATAACGGTACACATACACACACAAAAATTGTAGGAAGAGACCATGACAACAAGGAAATGATAATGAAATAAAACGAATCAGCGGCCCGTAAATGCGTATTTTATCGAATTAATCCATTAAAAATAAAATGCACGACTGAGTCGCACGAGTCTGCTTTGCGGGTGCGATAGCACGAAAATCATTATTTTTGAACAATTACACTTTTGAATATAAAATAAACACAACATTTTATAGAAATAAAACTGGCATACACCAGGAGTATAATGCGTTTAGTTAGTTTTTGAGAAAAAATAAATAATCCCAATAAGCCATCCCGTGGCCAGGCCATGAACAATAAAGAGGTTTTAAATTGGAGTGGGTAGATTTTGGGGGCCGGGAGACGTGTTTGGAAGAGGACCCAAAGTTTGGCCGAAAAATCATCTTAAGAGACGACGATGCGCATTTTTTGATTATTGGGGCTATGTCATTGTATTTAAAACATTTATTTATTTAGTATTCAAAAAGCGGAACGTTTTGTGCGCCATCTATGGACGACGTTAACAAGCTTTGATTGGAGAGTAATTTTAGTGGTTTTCGTCTAAACTGCTATGGGCAGCAAAAACAACAATAGAAGGCATTTGATGTAAAGTAGATGCGACAACTAGCGCCGCCATTGACGACGTTCAGAACTAAAATAAAATGTTCCATGAAATTACTATAAAAATGTATATACAATGGCTATGTTAACAAGCATAACTGTACATGGGACGACGCCAACCCACACGACACGACGTTCACTGTTACCGTTTGGTATGGTTTTTGCGTGTTTGGGTGTCATTGGCCTGTATTTATCCGGAAACGACGTTGGTGGGGCGGTCACTGCCAATGGCGAGCACTACAGACCAGCAATTTCTTGTGGCCCAAATGTAGCTAGACGACATGTAGTTCCAATAGGACTGTGCTATGTGGAACAGAGTGAATGCCACGACTGGCGTGATTTCGGCGCCAAGGTCATGTGATTTGACCCCGCTAGACTTTTTCTTGTTTGTCGCAGGTATATGGGAATAAACGACAATCGTAGTAGAACACAAGACACCATACAGCGCTAAAATTCAGTTGCAGTTATTTCCACACTGAAGTGCGAATCCCTTCCAATTTTGAATAAGTCTTTCTTCCATTGAATTGTCTGAAAGAACTAAGAAGAACATTTGTCGTTTCGAGCGGTATTGTTGGGTAAATAATTTATTCGAACAAAACCAATATGCGTTTCATTAATTAATATTTATATAGATTTATATAATAATGATGTAGTATTCCAGAGTTTTTAAAACTTACTTGTCGAAATAGATTTCCTTGTAAAACTTCTGCAAAACATCCCGCATTTGGTTGCGACGAAACATTAAATGAAAAATTCTTATAATAAGCTGCGTCCCAACAAAAGTCGTGCACAGGCATTCAGCTATTTTGGCAATATCTCCTTCGTGTTCAGTAATAAAAAGATACTCAGCATACACAGTTCCAAAGAAGCAACTCAGAAACATGAACGCCAAGCAATTCACAACAGCAACATGATATCCTGAGCTCTCAGGAGCCATTGGCCATACCCAACTCAATTTGAAAAGCCAAAACAGAACCGATTTCAGTTGTTCCCCGTTAGCATTTCTTGGAATGAAAAACTTCATTATGAAGATGTGTAAATGTGAAACCCAAGACTTAAAGATATTGAAAGTGTACCTAAAAACCACACCACTCATTTATATATCCGTATTTTGCGATGGCCTAATTTATTTGCATTGAATTTTTTATGATTCGAAACGGAAATATGATTGTTAATCGTTGTTGGTTGTTGAATTTATAATTTCAGCAGGAGTAATTCTCTAAGGACTTTCTTGTTAGGCAGTAATATTTTCTTAATGGCTTTATCAATGAGCTTCAAAAGCCTAATGGACATTGAAGTTAATATTACTTAGAGGTTTTATTTTGATTTGTTTTTGATTGGCGTGAGGGAATTATTAATACAATCTTGCCAAGCCCTTAGCAAGTGGTAATAAAGCTTAAAATGAAATAAATCAATATGTCCTTAAATCCATGTTTATCGTTTTTTATAAATGTTTTGAAAATTTGAAAATTCTTTTCGTAATATGAGAATTTCCACAATAAAATTTTCATTGAAATCGTTCGAGTGGTTAATGAGAAAGTTTTATACGAAAACGAAAAATGCTTTTATGGAAGGAAGCGTTGTAAGAATTTTCCTGAACAATTCATTCCCATCAACAAATAATATAAATCTACAAATTAAGCCTCAACAAAGTTTTATCGAATTCGAAACCGCCGTTTTCGAGAAAAATATGTCTTAACGTAACTGCAACTGACATACATACACCCAGTATGTCAGTTGCAGGTACGTTAAGACCTTGAATTCCAGCTCTGAAAACCACTCTGTTATAAACCCTAAAATCAGTACAGATAGAAACACCGGCATAGTTGTCTGACGAATTTCTTTTGACTTCCCTATCTTGTTTATGGCATGTTTAATTCTCATTTCAATTGTCGGATTTTTATTATTTTTAAAGGCCTTTATAAGACATTACAGGTCAGTCTTCCATCGACTTGCTAATGTTGCTAATGAAAGCTTTTAAGGAGGCGAGACTAGTTAATGAAAATTAAAGTGCTGCCAGCAAACTTTCTCAAACATTCTATTTTAAGCAATTTAACGAAACTCGTGGTACAAACTAATAGTATGAACTTCTTTAAGTATGTTCAATAACTTGCTTTTGCTGATGACATTGCCCAACTAACAATTTAATTTTTATAAGGTTAACAAGCTATTTTCATACTGCTAGACTTACGAACAAAAAAAGCCTTTTATAAATCATTGCGGTGCACATTGCGCAAGCTATTAAACTGCTATAAGACTTTTGTTGGCATGTATTATAGCACCAAATAGCCTCTTATGAAATGCATTAGCTTTTCTCAGCAAGCCATTTCATGACAGCTATCGCCAAAAGCTTGCTTGAGATGTTGTTAAATGGCCCAATAAAAGTGATGACAGAAATAACACAAAGCTTGCCTAAGATGTTAAAAAAAGGCCCAATAAAAACCATTTATGTTGTGAAGATTGCCGGAAACGGCAGCAGCCTTTTGGCCGCAGCTTGGAATTAATTTAAAAACTCTGTTTTCCAGTGATCAGTACATGCATACCTTTCTCTCTTTATTTACATGTAACTGATTATATTTTTAAGAACTTAGACTGTTGAAAATAGCAAATTTATTTATTTTGTGCAAGGCCTTTAATAGCCTGCCTTATACAAAATGTTTGCATTGACTTGTCGTGGAGAGCCTTATAGCAGCTTTTATTTTTTTAATTTTCGGTTAACAACTTCAGAAGGCCTTATACAGGCCATTCTGTACCTTTATCAACAAGCCTTGTATAGAACTTTTCAAATTAAATTCTTAAGGGCTTTATCCAGCTATTAATTTAATTGTGAGCGTTTGAAATGTGTGGCTTGCGAAGTTTGCCTTATACGAACCGTATACAAGCTATTACTTGCCAAATTCAAAAAATTGGCCCTTATACAAGCTAAATTGTTACTTGGGTGATCTACACAGCTAATCTAGTTTAGGCAGTGCTTAATCTTAGTTAACGTTTACGTAAAGTTCTCTATTTTACATTTCAATCCAGGAGCGGATCAAGGCTCATTTCCATGAAGGCGCAGTCACTGATGGAAATGTGTTATTGAAAAGTTCATATTGGGGATTTAAGAACATTTTGAACTTAGATTTTCGTATAAGTTGGTTTTGTTTTTTGCGATGAAGTATAAAATAACCTCAACAAACTTGGCATGTGTAGCTGGATACAACTGGCTAGGTACCTGATCTACCGGTACTATCTGGCGAGGTATTTTGGTTGAGGACGGTGGTCCACAATGGACTTTCTGCACCACATTCAGTAAGTTTTAATATTAAATAATACACTCATTCAAATTCACGAACGCCATTTTCTAGTAGCTCTGAAAGAACACAATATTTTGCTGGAAAGGTATCGGTTCTGCCCGGGCATAAACTTTCATTCAAAACGTTGCTATATAGACCATGTAGAAACTATAATATAATAGTTTTTACATAAGTAACCACCATCTACAGTTAGATCACTTTTAGTATGTTACATCAAGAACTTGTGAATTGCTCACCTCTTTTGAGAACTTCGATGGCTTTTAGTCAAAACTTAATGAGTGATGAAACTATTTTACTTCTTTACAAAACCTTATGTCTGTCCCAACTTTTACATACAATTTTCTGTATAACCATCAAAGTTCTGCCACAGACCCAAACCCTAACCCAGACCCAAACCCGAACCCTATAACAAGAACATTGAAATTCCTTTAAAGTTCCTCGTTTTTACATAATATAACCCTCAAAGTAAGAGTCTTGCATTTTTGATATTCAAATTAAGGAGAGGGGGTTCATATTTATGGGAAATCGAAGGAAAAAAAAACCAAGATAACTGCTTGCCCTGCCACATCACAGGATATGATGATGCTGGCGACGCTAAATTTTTTTTTACAAGCAAAGTTTTATTTCCGCTCTTTTTTTTATTTTTTTACTATCCACAGAGTGGATGCTGCTGCTGCTGCTGTTCCTGCCTTTCAAAGGAACACAAAAGTTAAAACAAAAAAAAAAAATATTATATCAAGGGTAAGCCATGCCCCCCTGTTCGCTCCGCATAACCTTAAATTATTTGAAAAATTTTTTCTGAGTTTCTGCATGGCGGCAACTTAATTTCATGCATTTTGAACATCAGAAACGTGGCGGTATGGATTTCACCCACTTTTATAGAATTTTTTGGTTTTGTTGTAAATATGTATATTCCCGGTGTAAGTCGCCGTAAGTCGGGAGATTTATATAGACGCAGTCTTGTAAGGTAATGAGTTTCGGGCTAATATTATTAAGTGTTAAGCGAAGTGTGCACGTAAGGCGTGAGTTATTAACTGTGGAAAACTTTATAATATTAGCATAGAATCATGTGAAAATGGGGTGGCAAAGTGGGAATCATTTAATTTTAGTGAATGTTTTTTTTTTTATGCAAAATAAAATGCGTCCTTGTTGATATTTTACACGTGGACAGAATAAGAATACCCAACGTGAAAACAAAACCAATAACAACAACAAAAAAATTAGTTTTTTTTTTTTCATTCCCAACCAAAGATCCTGAAAATGTCCTGAACGTCCAAAGTCCAAAACCCAACCCCTAAGTCAACAACATTCGATTTATCGTTTTCAATATAAACAATAGATTTCGACATTGGAATGGCTTCGCGTCAATCGTCGTCGTCGTCGCCGTCGTCGTCACCATCGTCAGTCGGTTTGGTTTTGGATAAGACAGAAGACCTCACAAAGAAAGGACATTTATTTTTGTTGTTTTCTTTGGGGCTTTGCTTTCTAATCATTATCGGTTGCTGAATTTATAGGATAGCTATAGTGTGCAAGGACACTTAAAGGAAATTTTCATAAAATTTGCATGAGCTTATTGCTTCTTCTACTTCTACTTCTGTTTTTTTTTTTTTTTTTACCACTTCTGCCACCCCTTGTGCTACACGCATAGTAATCAAAAGGATATATATATACACATTTTCGAAAGCATAATCAAATCGTTGTTTAAGTTCGATGTGTGTGTGTGTGTGAGTGTGAGTTTTTTGAGATGGTGAAAGCGTTTTTCGTTTCATTGTCAAGTTAAATCTGCTTTTATGGATTTTATTTATACATTTGTGTGGGGTTTTCTTGTCACATGGAAGTGGAATAAGTATATTGTGTTCAATGTCATTTGGGATATTAATGGTTATATTTTAAGTGACCTTAGAATCCTTGCCAGATGCGAGCATTTGGTTGAAAAGAACATAGAATAATTATGTGATCAATTTTAATTCGGATTTTCCTGAATCAGATCGTTTTAATTAAATGCAAGACTGTAGTGTGCTAGTTAGCTCTAAAGAGTAAAGCCTTTGGTCTTTATAGTTTTGAGAATGAATTCATAATTTCGATTAGGCATATAGATTATAGAGTGTTTTTAGTTTATTTTGTAGCGTGCTGCTATACAAACTTTGTGTTAAATATGCTAAGAAACCCATTCTACCAAAGGGTTTCCCAATTGTCGAGGTTTTATCTTGGTGGTCTTAGGCTGCCATGTTGTTTTGTTGACGTCTGTCAAATCTATTTTGTTTACTATTCAGTTATTGATGTCAATTTCTCCTTGGCAAGCTACCCGATTGAACAGCATGTCCAAAATTTAAGGAATTATTGCCAAAATGAGTGCACTCATTTGATGGTAGTCGATGTAGACCTTCATAGT
This sequence comes from Platycheirus albimanus, assembly GCA_916050605.2. NCBI lineage: Eukaryota > Metazoa > Arthropoda > Insecta > Diptera > Syrphidae > Platycheirus > Platycheirus albimanus. The sequence continues at coordinate 31,769,569 of OU696698.1, read as the reverse complement.
TGATTTTTCAATTTTGGTGTCCAAGTTTAAGATCACTGGTTCGGTAATCAATCAGACAACAAAATAACGCCGCAGCCTGTTAAAATATAAATTAGAAACCGTGGCCTCCGATTCCTCCACGATCACAAGGTTGCTTGCTCTTTCGTAGACTTCAACTTGTCGAATTTTGCATCGGGGCTTGGGCCTACACCCGTTCAACACCCAATCAACGCAGGAGCTCAACGTTCATAACCATTAACAATGCCGTTTGTTTACTGACTGGGTTTCGGTGCGTTTGGAAGTGGACCCGAATTTTATCCGAAAAATCATCTTTAGCGACAAGGCTCATTTTCTGATGAATGGCAGCATTGCACAATATGGGTTCACGAGCTGACAATGCATCCTCAAAAAATTTACAGTTTGGTGAGGATTTCGAGCTGGGCGGTGGCGTCATTAGTCCGTACTTTTCTGAAAACGACGTTGGTGAGGCGGTCACCGTCAATGGCCAGCACTACAGAACGATTACAACCGATTTTTTATATGTCACCCAAATTGAGACATGTGGACCTAGACGACATGTAGTTCCAGCTATGTGCCACACAGTGGCAGACATTGACAATCTGCGTCAACATTTTGAGGAAAATTATCTCGTCATGGGATTCGACACTGCTAAAAATTTTCTTGTTGTGTTTCTTGAAGTCGCAGGCCTGTGAGATGAATCACAATTGATCGGTGCCCTTAAGGTGAATATCACACAAACCACAGCTGGAAATAAGACTGATTTATATTTATTCCTGTGGCAGAGGATTAGTTGTGAAGGCTTGTTTGCTAGAATGTGTGTATCGACTCAAATTGCTGAAAAGATTGATAAATGTCTGTCCAAAATCGGCACTATTGTGGTGCAAGTTAGAAAACCTTATCTTGAAATCAGGTTAGAGTTTGATGGTTAAATTGAATTTACCTTTCAGTGACGACAGAGAATGAACTTATTTCGCACGTTATTCTGAACTTGCCAAACAACATTAGTACCGAAAAGTTGGTATGCGAGAAGACAGTGCTGTCACCATGAAATAAGAAAAATTCGCTAAAAATCTATTTCACGAACTTTTAGGTACAACCCCTTTAAGAAACACGGTTCCTGTATGGTATCCGATAGGAGCCGTGGCTTTTTGCGGGATAAAAATTAGCATTTATTTCATTTTCTGGCACCTAAACTACCACTACCTATGCAAAAAATCATGTCGATCTCTTGCTCTATGAAAAATAAAAAATAAAAAACATGTGTTTATCTGGGATAAAAAGTGGCTTATGTGCTATTCCAGACTATAACCTATATCTGTGCTAAATTCCATCCAAATCCGTTCAGCTATTCTGGCGTGATTGAGCAACAAAATCCAAACTTCCATACTCCAAACGTTCACATTTATAATATAAGTGGGATTCACGCCTTAAGTGCTCCATCGATCACAATGCAATTTTTTACAAACATTTTCAGCGGGAAAGAATAAATTGTACATTGTACATATACATAGTTAACCATTTTTCCCGTAAAAATACTTTTTCCGAAGAAAAGAAAAGCCGTAAAAACACATGGGTACCTAATATATAGTAAGCTCATTATAAAAGTCCTATCCTTGTTCTTAACTTGAAATTTAAAATTTTCAGTGGATTCAAGTTGCCCCCCAAACTGGGTTTCTCACCCGTATCAGAATTACAAAAAAAAAAAAGAACCGCGGGTTGCGAAGAAGGATCTTGCATAATATGGTATAATCTTATTGTATTATAAGATAATTTTTGTGAATTGTGAGGGTTAGTAGGGCTGGAGTACTCTGCTGGACCCCGTCGTCGTTCCTATAGCTGGATAAAAGTATATTCTGAAGACCATATTCAATTATCTTATTTATGCATATTATTCATCAACTATATAATTATTTGTTTTTTTGGCCTTTCTAAAAGCTTCTCCTCAAACAAACAAGAAACTTTAAAATTAACTTGCATGATAGCCTTACATTAAAAAGGGCATTTCCGATTAGTTGTGAAGACAGTTTTTTTTTTTTTGGAAAAAATACTACTATAAGGGGCCAGTTATAGCGATACGGAAAACAAAACCGAACAACATTTTTAAATGAAAAATTTAGTGTGCTATGGTTCGATTTAAAACATAAATGCTACACTGATCGATGGCAACCAACTCAGAGAATTTATTTTGCAAATAAAAATTTAAATTGAACTTGTACTTTTTGTTAAAAATGTATTTAATCATTTGTCTGTTATACGTATAAAAGAAAAATAAAAAAATACATTTTTAACAAAAAGAATTTGTTCAATTAAAATTATTATGAACAAAAAACATTCTCTACATTGATTGCCATCGATCAGTGTAGCATTTGTCTTAAAAAACGAATCCGAACATACAAAATTTTCCATTTGAAAATTTTTTTGGTTTGGTTTTCCGTATCGCTATAACTGGCCCCTAAGAATCAACAATCAAGGGCGTTCTTGAATATATGTCCTTCCAGAAAAATAAAATTTTTGACACACGTCAACTTTTCAACTTCCGACTTTTCTCGTGGAAAAGATTGTAGAACGTGTATGCCTTTTTTATCTTGCAGCAAAAAAGTTAGTTCTAGCAGTGCAGGGTCAAAAGTTAATATAAATATGAAAGTTCTCAAAAATATAGTGAACTTATCAATCTTCTAGATTTTGAGAGGGAAATATATTTTTGATGTGAAACATCTATTAGCGCACCTAGGCAGTAAAATTGATCGTATTTCGAGACGAAAAATGGCATGACGCTCGTAGACCATCCGGCGAATAAAATTTTTAATGGCATGGTAAAAAACAAAGTCGATCAAATTTTTCAAAGTGTGAGGGGAGGCTGTTGGGGGTTGGTGGGTATTTGGTGAGGTGGGTTGGGGAGTGGTAGATGAGGGGTTAGGGGAGGGGTAGTGGAAGTTGGGAGGAGATAAATTCGGGCTTGGGGTTCGGAAAGAAATTGACGATGCAGTTTTTAAAAATGGTGTGGGTTAATTGGGGGGGGGGGGTGGAGGGCTTGAATGGTGGTGGGTTGGTGAGTTATTTTTCCATAAATATTTTTTTAAGAGAAAATGTCATTGTAATTATAATCAGAAAAATATGAATGAGTTTCACATCTGCCGGGCGTCCCGTGACGGCCAACTTTTGTTCTATTCTTGTAGTATGTAATATGTAGTACAAAAAAAAAATCTTAACAATATTTCGATCAAAGAAAAAAGTTCCTTAAATTTCAGAAAAAGTCTGAGTTTTAAGCACCTGATAAAAAAAAATCCAAAACCTTGCCTTTCCAAATTTCTTAAGCACTTTTTTGTCGGGTGCTCAAAAGTATGTAATCTTCCTTCCAAATATTTCGATTCAAGGGAAGATGATATGTGGTGTGTAATAAGTCCCCAGGGGCTAAGCCCATTGTTAGAGTTAGTCCCTTTTCGAGGAAAGAACTTGATTCTTAAGAAACCGTGTGGTTTTAATTCCTTTCAAATGCAAAATAAATTCCCCTTTCAAAAAAAAAAGACCTAAAACCAGCCAGCGACGAGTATTTTGCAATTGATGAAATAAAAATATATTCGGTCCAAAAAAGCTTATCCGAATTTTCAAAATCTTGTAAATTGAATTTCGAATTGAGCTGATGCTTTCAATATTTCATTTGAACCCATTATTTATCTTATCACAACTTTACTTCACGTCGTTCAACAAATAATGCGCCGAATCGAATTGTGTCGTTAAGATCAGCTTGAAGTATAGCTTTAAACAGTCTGATTACTAACTGTAGTTTAAAGCTCTTCATTACGTAATTTTAGTCGTATACGTGCTGTACAGCGACATATAAGCCTCGTCAGAAAAATTCGTAAGAAACGGTGAAGATGTATGGGCCATGTAGAAAGTATGGACATCAATGATCCGGCTCGTAAAGTCTTAATAGCGAGGGAGTCTGAAGCCAAGGGACTAGTAGACCTCATTTTCGTTGAAGCGATCATTTGAGTCTAGGCTAAGGAGCACCACACTTTGTAGCGTCATCAATATCCGCTGTCCAGTAAGTTAAGTAAGTAAATACATTTGACGTAAGTCCAACTTAAGTAGATTCAGTAAACACTAAGTTGGAACTAAGTCCCATGTAGAACTCAGTTACCAGGGACTTATTTCCCTGCACCAGATGATTCATGATTTTGAGAGGATGATTTTGTCTTTTTGGGCGGAACTTTGATCCTATTTTCGCAAGAAAATCTTAAAATTTGTATTCTAAACGTGGACATAGACGCAACAATATTTTTTTGCCTGGAAAAGATTAAATTTTCAAGGGTTTTTAATTTTTAATCTAGAAAAAAAACAAGCAAAATATTTATTTATTCAATTTAATGCTCATGACAATTTTCTTGCTAAGGTCATTCATTTGAATCCTTTATCCTCCTCGTGACGTGAGGCATAACAATATTTTTTCGAATAAAATAACCTTCTTCAGTTTAGCAAAAAAAAAAAAATATATTGTTTTTCCTTGTTCTGTTTTCTTTAGTTTTTTTTTCCTGCTTGCGTCCCAAGCCCACTCACTCAAGGCCCTGAAGACTTTCAAAGGATTTTCTTTTGATTAAAAATTTCAATTATCCTTCTGTCTCAGAGCACAAACGATTTATTTTTATTTTTTGTTTGTTCCAACCAACAACACAACACAAAGGCACTACTCTCCTACAGTTTATTTAGCGGAGCTTAGCCGGCCAACATACACTACACACAAAAAGAAAATTTACACAACTAACAAAAAAAAAACAATGGCGAAATAAAAAAAAAGAAATTCTCGAGACCACGATCGACTTATCGAAAAGAAAATCAGCTCCATTGAAACAATACAAACAGCAACCATTTTCCTGGTGCTGTTGTGTCGTTCGTAATTTCAACAAATAAAGAATGAAGGTCCTTACCTACCTTTCTTGAGTGCGGGCGCACACCATAAGACCAAGAGGAAGACCAAACTACTTAAATTAACACCATAAACACCTGAAAACAGAGGCCAGTCCCAAGGAGCAAACGCTTTTTTCGCTTTCCGCTATGTGTGTGTGTGTACAAGGGAAATCAAGCAAATAACAGCTCTCATTTCCAATTGCCATTCATGACGGCCATCTGCCTTGGCGTTGAAATAGGCGCCAATTCTCAACAAAGAGCTATATATCCCCAACTGGTCATAAATTTGTAGCCATATACCTAGTCAGGACAGGAGCAAAAAAAAAGGACCTATACACTTGTGATTCCGAACCGAAACAATCAAGGCATTGATTTGATTGTTGCCTGAATATTGTGGTCCGCTTTGAATACAAAGCAAACAGCAGGAAGCCCCCGCAAAACAAACGCCAACCATTGAATCCGAGTCCAGTTATAAGGCGGAAGAAGTTGAAATGCGATATATGATGGGTTGAAAATCCTCCATAGCTATGCTGCTATTGCCAACATCATCACCATTCCTGAACTTCGCTGCCGAACGCCACCACCCGCGCCACACCGCACCGCGCCGAATGCCTTCGCATTAACCACCAACAGAATCAGGTTCAACCTGATCCCAGGGGCCATTTTAAAAGTGCTCCATTGAGGTCGAACCTTGGATAGCTACATAGATTCAGAGCCCATATAACCAACACGTGTTCTCTATTAGATTCCATATCAATTTATATCTCCCGGAAAGTGAAGTAGAAGAATGGTTTGTTATTAGTGAGCACAGGAAAAAGGATGACCATCGTTATACGTTATACGAAGGAACACACATAACCCTCGCCTCGGCCTTAGCACCAGCACCGGATCCTGATGAAGGCAAATCAAAAGGGAGAATAGAATGTGTGTTGGATTTTTTTCTGTTTTTTTTTTTTCTGATTCGATTAAAAATTGCACCTCGATTGAAAGGATGAGAGAGCTTTTGCTTTAGGAACTCCATCTCCATCTCCAATCCAACCCCAACCCCAAACACAATAAATAGAATCAGGTCTACATTGATCCAAAACCGAAGGTGAAGTATTCCCACAGATTCAGACAAAAGTTGATGTTGGTGTTGTCAAGGATTCTTGATATTGATTTTTATACGCCACAAAAGTGGTGTTTGGAATGTGATTTCTTTGCAATTTGAATTCAAGGTGCGATTTCTATTGAGTTTTATTTTTTTTTTTTTATTTTTTTCATCCTTGTTGTAAGATGTATTCTGTATTCATGATTTGTATTCCAGTGTACAATATGTGTGTAAAATCAATTTACGGTACATGGAAGTGGTAAGCTGGCACGTTTTCACATTGATAAAATGCTTTATTTTTATTTATGTATTGTTGATATATTGGACATGTGTTGATAGAAAATTCTATCAGAGTTTCGTAGTGGAACTTCTTATCGTAAAGGACTCGTGTAAACTATACCATGTTTTTTTTTTTTTTTTTTTTTTTTTATTTAAGGGATTTCTTATGTTGATTGAGAATATAATTAAGCTCAAAATAGGGTGACTTATTGAATTCTCAGTTTTTTTTTTTTTTTTTTGGAAATTTAATTTTAAGACTGATGAGACTATTATTTTATTTTTTCACGTATGTACGTAGCTCAATACTAGTTTTAATTGTTGTACTTAAGTCTATAATACAATTAAATATTTTAATGAAAATTTGACTCTGGATGAACAATTAACTGATTGGTTATTTCATTATATTACAAGGAAATTAAATAAAATGCACGACTGGGTCGCACGTACTTGTTCTGTGGGTGCAATAGTACGATGTTTACAAACAAATTTCGAACATAAAAACAACTCATTTTTGAAAATTATGGTGAAAACTAAAAGATTGAGGCCAAAACTGGAAAAACCGATATACGGGAGCTAACGTTAAGAAACCTTTAATAATTGAAACTTAGATGTCATCATTTGGGTGCTTTAAATGTTAGAAATGTCCACTTAGGTATGGCCAAATTAATAAAACTGATATTACCAATTTCCGCTTTCATCCTTTCTTGAAGCCTTCTATTTACATTACACACAAAGTTTCATAAAAATCGTTGGAGAGTTTTTTGAGTAAATTAGAAAAAACGAAAAAATTGGCAAAAACTGAACGGCTCGTTCTATGGGAGCTACCATTTAGAAAGGCTTCACTGAAAAATTTACAAAACCATTCTATAGAACGCTATAAAGAACGATGCCAAACGAAGTTTGAGTCAATTCAATCAAGCCGTTACGTACTGATGGCCACTTGAAAAAAAGCCGTTTAAACTTGATTTTCGTTAACACAGTTTTGTTAAAATTGCTTTAAGTTAGCTAAATTTTGAGTTTAATCAAAATCGTTAGAGCTGTTTTCAAAATGAAAAAAACCGTTACTTGAAAGGTACCAGTTTGAGCCGGGCTAAAACGAAATAAAATAATATGCACGACTGGGTCGCACGAACTTTCTCTAATGTGTAACAGTGGACTAGGGGTTTGAGGTTTTGATAAAAATAAAATTTTCAAAATTGTTAAATAAATACTTAAACTAATTTGAGCTAAAAAAAAAAACATACGCCAAATTATTTCTTGGATTAATTTTAATTTATGAGAATAATTTTATAAAAATCTGTGGAGCGGTTTTTGAGAAAAAAAGTTTTTTTTTTGAAAAACTTTTTGAACAAAATGTTCAAAAAAAAAATTCAAAAACGCCAGTTCATAGGTATTCAGCAAATATTTTAAGGAGGTTTTTGTATGAAATTTTATACTCGCAGTTTAAGGCAGCTGCTTGCCGAATTTACAATTGAAAATTTAGAATGAAACAACAACTTGTGTGTGCTACCACCAAGTTCATAGGCTGGAGTTATAGCTATATCACGGGGACCAACCCGATCATCTGACTCCTTTTAGTGGTGCTTAATCGCTTTATGTTCAATTTTAATTTTTGAAGAACTTTTGCCCAAGCAAATACATTTATTTATAATTTTTAGAAAAAAATTTAATGAGCAGTTTTCAAAATATTATTTTTTTAATTTTTTTTTTTAATCCTTTTAAAAATACAAAAAAACATTGTTTTTAAATATGGGTACGCAGTACGAATTGAGCTACCTACAACTTTATATGTGTGAAATTTCGAAAGAATCGGTTGAGTCGTTTTCGAGATAGTCGAAAACAAAAAAAAAAGGTCCTATGGAAAGTACCGTTCTTAGACATTTTTTAAAACTTTTTTTCAGCCATGTGATTGGTCGTACCTTAAAAGCAACACTGATTTTTCAAATCGTTAGAGCCGTTTTTGAGAAAAATAAGCTTTAACATAACGGTTATATGGCAGGTACCGTTATTTTTTGAGCTAAACAAAAATTTCAATTTCCCCTCTGTACAATACCTAAAAAACTCTATATACCAAGTTTGAAGCAATTCGGCCCACCCGTTTCGACTGTAGGTGTCTATACATACAGACAGACAGACAGAATTTGTAGACTATCTTTTTTCGTCTTCGCTATCATCGTAATGTCATGTTTGATTGTTATCTAAAACCTTTTTTTTCGACGAATGCATAACTTGCCTTTTACATAGTACCTATAATCGCAAGTAAGAATATGAAATGAAACGCGACAAATTATTTTGTTTCACGACAAATTTGCTTAAAACTTGGTATGTAGAGTTTTTTAGGTATTGTACAGAGGGGGAATTGAAATTTTTAATTTTAGCTCAAAAAATAACGGTACCTGCCATATAACCATTACGTTCAAGCTTATTTTTCTCAAAAATGCCTCTAACAATTTTGATTTAAAAAAATTAGAGTAACTTTTTAGGTACGACCAATCGTATGGCTGAAAAAAAAGTTTTAAAAAATGTCTAAGATAGGTACTTTTCATTGGACCGTTTTTTTTCTTTCGACTATCTCGAAAACGACTTAACCAATTCTTTCAAAATTTCACACATATGTATATAGGTGTATATAGCTCAATTTGTACTGCACACCATTATTTAAAAAAAAATATTTTTTTGTATTTTTAAAAGCATTAAAAAAAAAAAATTTTAAATAATATTTTGAAAACTGCTTATTAAATTTTTTTCTAAAAATTATAAACAAATGTATTTGCTGAATATCTATAAACTGGCGTTTTTGAATTTTTTTTTTGAAAATTTCTTTTAAAAAGTTTTTCAAAAAAAACTTTTTTTCTCAAAAACCGCTCCACAGATTTTTATAAATTTCTTCTCATAAATTCAAATTCATCCAAGAAATAAAATGGCGTTTTTTCAGCTTAAATTAGTTTAAGTATTTATTTAAGAATTTTGAAAAATTTATTTTTATCAAAATCTCAAGCACCAGACCACTGTCACAAATTAGAGCAAGTTCGAACGACCCAGTCGTGCATTTTATTATTAATGGCGTAGTTTCTACTTGTCAAATGTCAAAACATTACAGCTTTAAAAGTGACAACTACCAAAATAGCTTGCTATTCAAAATAACACCTCTTATTGGAAAACCCTTTATAACTTTATAAAAGCTTTTTGTAAACAGTGGAAGCTTAGTTGTGTGGAAACTATATATGCCACTAGATTTTTTTTGGACCGACAAACACAGATAGACGTATTGAAGGGGTCTGGTTCAAAATCCCGAAAACCAAAATCCCGAAAGTTCAAAAATCCCGAAAAATCAAAATCCAGAAAAATCAAAATCCCGAATAGCAATCAATACTGAAAAATCGGATTAGTGATGCAGACAGGCGCCTGTGTCAACAGTTTTCATATTCAGCAGTACTTGGGTGGCCCGCTTCGCGGGTTCTTGGGATTTTAACTCCCTTTTTCGGGGACACACCCGCTCACGCAACTTCGTTGCTCCGCTAAGGGTATGTCCAGTCTGGCAGGCGCCTGTGTCAACAGTTTTCTTAATCAACAGTACTTGGCTTTTTTTTCATTCGGGATCTTGAACATTAGGGATTTTGATTTTTCAGGATTTTGAACTTTCGGGAATTTGGTTTTCGGGATTTTGAACGGATCCCGTATTGAAGACATACAAGCATCTTTTTTATAATCGCGACGCCAAATTTGATTGAATCTTTGAGCTTGATTTTTTCGAATCGCGATTAAAATTTTTACAGAATATCCTGCAAATAAGATTTTTTAAGTGGCAAAATAGTTAATGCGTCGCTGAAGGTTCTGTGTTTGATCCCTGACTCCTATACTAAGTTTTTTGTGCGGGTATTGCGTGCGAGGAAGTGACAAATCCTCTTAAAGTAAATCTTGTCATGAAAAAGTGCTTTTCTTTTCCTGTAGAATATCAACGCAAACACAGGACTGGCTGAGAGTGTATGTCAAACGTTTTGGGCCCATTTGGAACTGTTGTGCCAACAATTTACTTATTTTTTTTTTTTTTCTGAAATTTTCAAAATCTTATCAAACAATTTAATAAAACTATTTAAACACATAATCCTTCTTTTTTTTAAATAGCAAAACAGCAGATAAACAAAGAACATCTGCAATTCTGCTCATCGCACCGCCCAAAAAAGGAAGACTTCAAATTTTAGCTTTGCAAAAGGCTCAATCAAGAAAGATAGAGAAGAATCATAAAATCTGATTATGTTAATTCCTTAGTAAATATAGGGGGGGTGGATCTGGATACAAGTACAAACTTTTGCATGAATTTATAATTTGGTCCTTGATATCCTCGCTTGGCTGGGAAAAGAAGTATTAACACTTACCTAACGTATCTATACAGAAAAGTATGAAAATTCAGGCAACGTTTTCATCGAAGTTTGCGCGTCGCATTTTTTTTTTTTTTTATTATTATTATTTCGTCGTCCTTGTGTGCTTATCCTTTTTTTTTGCTCTATTTTTTGGATTTTACATTTTCGTTTAGGGTTTGGGAGTTTGGTTGGAATGTGTGTGTCTACTGTGTCTGTATATGTTGGTTTGGCATCTTCTTACCACAAAAAGGTCATGATGTTGTGATCATCCCCGATTGAGCTTTAAGGATAGAGAAAGTTTTTCCATACACTTATTCCTATTCCTTTCCTTATCCACACTGATGTAAGGAAGGAAGGAAGGATGAGCCAGGTGTGGGATGATATGGCAGGAGAGTAAAGACCGCAGAGGGATGCAGATAGTATGTATAGTTAGTTTTTGGATATATGTGTTCTCTACGTTCTCTGTTGGATTAAAGTAAGCATATACGAGTACGTTTACCCTGCTGTTTGTCATGAACGGCAAAATAAATGTCATTAAAGTAGCAGAAATCACATAATTTAGATAACACTTTGATAAAGTTTTATCCAGCAGAGGATCGTGACTTTGAAGGTGGCCTCTAATAGGATTATAGTGGGTGTTAAGATAAAAGATGTTGCCCTTAAATGAACATTACGAAATGACACTTACATAAGAAATTGTGGTGTTTTGACGTATCAAGTTCATGAAAATGAGAACCATTTTGTGTTAGAAATCAAATTATTTTGTAAAATTCTCGAAAACAACTTACGTAATTTTAAAAGAAATATGTAGGTACCTATATGTGTATATGTGTATGTAAAAGTAGTTATTTGAAGAAATTTAAAAATCCCTTGGGGTTTTTCTTGCGTTCTGACAGTAGCTGTTGGCAGCAACTGTTGACTTCTCTTAAAGCAAAGGGCGGTGGGCATTTCTTTTTCCATTTCTTTTTCTGTTCAGCACGATATCTCAGCTCTGGCTATGGGATTGAACCTAACATCCGTCATAAACACTCACTTCCATGCTATTATTGCGCTACCGAGTAACACCTTAAAGATTCCTTTTGAAGCACTGCTTCGTTATGTTGTCTTCTGGTTTTCTCAGTATATAGCCATTTTCGGCAACTGATTTCAATATAAACTTTTGTTTATTCAGTTTTATGCAACAAAAGGTACAGTTAGCAAGTAAGACACGTAAGCTTGTGATACTTCAAACTTCTCTCTTAAGCAAACATTTTATCGGGAATACCTCTCATAGCAAAGACCGCCAGATGAATTTGTGATTAGCCAAATCGAAGGACTTTTAAGTTGAGGAACATGACTCGACACTGATACTCCGATTAATGTCCAAAGGACGATTCGTCACCTTTCTTGGACTTTGTCAGGTTTTCAGTGAAGTCCAATTTTGTGGTTATTCCTTAGAATAAAATGCACGACTGGGTCGCACGAACTTGCTCTTATGCTAATAATTTACTTAGTGGCTGCATATGTAGGTATGTACATATGTGTATTAAAAAAAATTAAAAAAAATTTCGAAAATTCTTTTATTTTTTAAATAGTTTAAGAGCTTTCTCGGAAAAACTAAGTATGCAGTAAATTTTTAAAACTAAATGTCTGTCTAGAAAAAAAAAATATTGAAAATCGGTCCACCAGTTTCTTTTTAAAGGTTATTTTTGAAAAACTTTTCAAAAAAATATTTTGAAACTTGTTTGAGTATGTATGTAAATATATGGCAATCTGTAGTTTACATCTGAAACAATAGTGTTAAAAATAATCAATAGAGTAAGTGTCGCAAATATGGCCCAGGTTGGTAATATGGCCCACTGCAATATTTTATGAATAAAACATACTAGTCACTGAACTTACCGTTCAAATCAAACACATTCAAACATTTCATAAATGTGTTTTGGAGACATTAGTTGATTAGTGTTGAGGGTGAGTGCATTTTGTTAATTTTATTCGTCTTCGTTATAATTTTTGGGTGAGTTTAAGGATTTTTGAATAAACATTTTTGGAAATTAAATAAGTTTTTTCGTTATGTCCAAAGTGTTGATTGCAAATAATTGAGTTTCTATTATTATTCTATATGTGAATTCCCCATGCCTTAAGATCACCAAATATTTAAAAAACATGGGTCACCATGGCCCATAAAAAATTGAAAAAATTATTAAAAATCAAAAAAAAAAAGTTTCTGAGATTTTTGAAATGCCATATTAATGAATACATTTATATGAATTTCTTCCTGTGTCCAAAATTTTATTGACATCGGATAGTTTACGAGAAAATTTGATTTGAAAATACTGGTTCTATAAGAGGTAGGTACCGTTATAAAACAAATTTTGAAAAATCTTTTCTGACCAAAAGATAGACTGTCCTACAAAAAAGCATTCTGAAAGTTTTATCATCAAATCGTTAGAGCCGTTTTCGAGAAAATAATTTTTTTTCTTCACGATTGTATGGCAGGTACCGTTATTTTTGGGCCTAGAACAAAAATTAAAAATATGTTCCGAAGGACGGCGAAATAAATCCTAAATTCCAAATTTGAAGCAAATCGGCCCATCCGTTCAGGCTTTAGAGGTGCGAACAGACACACAGACAAATAGACGGAATTTCCAGATCCACTTTTTTTGACTCCTTCATCATCGTAATGTCATGTGTGATAGTTATCTCAAATTTTTTTTTATTTTTATCAACATCTCAAGCCCCAATACCACTGTTACACTTTAGAGCAAGTTCGAGCAAACTTGCATTTTATTTTACATTGGATCATGATTAAATCTTTAAAATGCCAAAATCGAATGTAGATCTAAAATATTTTAAGATTGCAAAGCGCAAAGGCACAAAATGTTAATTTTAGATTTTTAAAATGTAACTTCTGTAAAATCGTTGTGATTTAAAACTTTATGAAACAAAAATACGTCACGGCAAACAAACAAACAAACAAGAACATATTTTTTTTTTTAATTTGGTCTTATTTTACTTCTCAACAATGAATTTAAGCCATATATTCTAAAATTTGGCTTTGATTCACTTTGGTAAAGAGAAATAAGCCCAAAAACTGTTCGTGAAACTAGACCAAATACGGCCTTTTTACACGTGAAAAAAACTTGAAAAAACCTATTTTTTTATAGATTAAGATAAGTCTATATATTTTCAATAAGATTTTGTACGGACATTGTTGCAACTTTGCACACAAATTAAAACCTAACTTAAGCAGTCGTCAAATAAAGCAATGGGTTTATGTTTATGACATTGTCAAGCAAATGTTTTAAGACCTATCATGTTATTAAAAGAAATAGTCAATCACATTATTACAACATTATGAAACAAGTTTAATTTGCATTCAAAAAATTTTCGACTTTTGAAAATTTCAAAAGTAAGCTATGATCCGTTATGTTGATAAATACACGAATGTAAACATGTTATTTTTATAACTTAAAATTTATTTCTCCTTTAAGGACCTTTCATATTAAATATAGGTACATTTTCTGGTTCACAAAATGTCTTCGCTAACATTAAAAAAAACCTCCTCCATTTCCATATTTTAACAAAACATATCCCTTAAGCAAAACCGTGCGTAGCCATAGACCGTAAAAAGGTCCAGTAAATATCCTCAAGGGAATTTATTTAAAATTTTGATTAATTTATGATTTCCAAAAAGGGATGATTTTTCGAAAGGCCATTAATATGTGACAAAACTTTAAATTAAATAAAATCTTCCGATTCAAAGAACTCAGTCGCCATGAAATTAGCTTAAACAAGAAAACAAATGATTTTTTCATTTCGTCCAGGAGAAGGATAATGTTTGTTGGATTAAAAAGTTTGGATTTATAAAATTATATTGTGAGGGTTGTCCTTGAAAATAAAAATAATAGGCTTTATTGCTCTGATGCTTAAGTATTTCATCTTTTCAATCTGAATCATGTCATACTGCATTCTTTGTAATTTACAACCAAAGACCTTTTTTGAAAAAAAATTTAAAAAAAAGCTTGCCTGATTGAAAAAAAATTTGGTTTGCACAACTTCCTTTAAAAAAAACATTTGAAAACTGAATTCAGATACTTTATAACTAGACACTAAGGAAAAGAAACACAGGATTATGACTTACAGAATTTCAGAACAAAAAATTATTCTTGAAATCAATTTTGCAAATGCAGAATCATAGCATAAAAGACTAGGAACACAGTCTTTCTTTCCTGACTAATGAGCTTTAATAACGACATGAGGTCGGGAACGATTAAAAGTGCAATGGTTTTCCAAGTGGCGCAGATAGAATTCGGCTGTCTGTGGTGGCCATGTTTTTTTCTATCAAATCTTGTGCCCATTTAACTGTAGACGTATAATCAGCTCTTCATCGTTTGGTGTCCAAATTTGAGATGACCGGTCGCAATGGACGGGTACATCACCTCGGTCCGTGAAAGTAGACAGCAGAATTTTTCGCCATGTACACAAACTCGGCCTTTTCTGCGAAAATGTTAGTGAGGGTACTCGCATATGAGCTCATGGTAGTCATTTGAGCAACAAAACTGTTCCGGGACAAAATGTACCTAGTAGGCGGCTGGCTTAACTTGATCCTTGTCAACTCCTGGCCATATGGAGGAAAATTGTTGAAACCATAATTGTGATATGAGCAGTTGCAATTAAAGACTGTTCTGAGGAAGTGCAGAAACGCAAAGCAGAGTTCGGGTGTGCCTTTTTGAATACACCTAAATAATTCGCTGGCTTTTAACTGAAGTAGTACAAAGTCGCACACATCATTAAAAACAGATAAGCAGACTAGATTGGTGAGGCTACGAAGCATAGCACAAAGAAGAGACCTAGAATATAGAATACTGTATAATGTCCTCTCGTCGGTCTTATCCTATGTATTTATGGATTTGTCTCTTTTTCGTGACGTATTTTCGTTTCATCGAGTTAAAAATAACAATGATTCAAATGAAGATTTACTTTAAAAACCGTTTCCTGGAAGATCCCAGTTGGAGCCGGCTTTAATCAAAACACACACAAAAATTCGATGCGAAGACTTAATTTTGAAACTTTATTAAATTGTCTAAGTCCTTTAGAATTCACAAACAATTGATGTATATGTGGTGACCACTACAAGAAAAAGAAATACCGAAATTCCGACATCAGGTGATGCGACTACGGTGCCTATGTAATGAGACAAGAAACAGTTGGAGCTACTCACCAGTTCATATAAAGTAAAAACACCGTTCATTTATATAAATCATGATGACAGCAGACAGCGGGTTTTAACTTGGAAACGAGTTGCAGTCAGTCAGTTCTTCAACTAGCCGCTCATTTTCATTGATTTGCTTACCAGTCGCTCACTGAATTGCTAAAATATTGATTTGAATAAAATATATTGTAATTCAAGTAGTAGTATCAATTTGTGTATACAGGATCACTACATATACTTCAACAGCAACTAAAAATACATAATTACGAATTATCTTGATAAGAAGAATACCATTGCTACACAAGCATCAACTAATCCATTAAACAAAGATAACGACTTTTTTCGCTCCTCGACCAATAAAATATCCTCCAGTTCCTCTATATATTAATTTTTTTTTTTCTTCAAAAGAACAGATCCAAGTTGCACCCTTTAAAGTCCGGTGATATATCTTATGCTATGTCATTAATATTCTCAGGAATATCTTCCAGGATTCTTTTTTCTTTTCATTATTCCAAATTCTTGATTTTTTTTTTTCTCCTTCCTCGCAAAGTAAAGATCTGCATCGTTGTCGTCAATCGTTCTTTCGAAAAAATGGAGCACACAGACAAACAAACATTAAAAAAAATAAAAAAAAATCCCTTTTCTAAACACATTTAGTATGCAAACTGAGAACGAGAAATGCATCTTATGATAAGGAAAATTTCTCGTGAACTAAATGCTAAGAAAAATAGGAATTCTTCCAACTTCTAACAATAAATCGCAAAAGTTGTTCCTTTCACCACTAAACGAACAAAACTCTTTCGCATCGAAAACTGAGTTGCAGACGGAGACGGAGACGGAGAAGTAAAAATGCGCTTCCATCTGACTAAACGTACGTAAACAAGGATACGTATCTATTTCTATATCCTTTTCCCTGAAGAGTCATAGGACAAAAAAGTTAAGGTTGAAGAATTTGTTCAAATAATAATATATAAAAGAAAAAAAAAAGTTTTTTTTTTTATCCTTGCTTGGTGCGAAACCTACATATGTCGTTTCATAAAACTTTCGCATATCCTTCATTCTATGGTCGTGTGTGTTTTGTTGCACGTAAAAGCATTTATTGTGAAAAAGTAACTCGCATTGCAGTTTTGCACACATTGATAGCCCAATTGCTAGCGTTTATTTCAAAAGAAGATACTCGTGCTGATATGCAACTATATGGTAAGTAAGTTAATGCACATCCTTTCCACTTATGCCATTCTCTGTGCCATTTTTCATTAATTAACGGAAATCATTTGTTTCCTTTTTGAGCAAAAGAGTGTGTATGATGATGATGATGATGATGATGCACTCGTCGTGAATCATGATACCGCGTTGCAAGCCTCCTTCTTCACTATATACTTGGTCGGAATATGCAACTTGTCACAGGATATTTGTAGAAGGCTTTAATTAAATTTACCCTACGCGACGGAGACGGGGAACGGTGCTGAATTAATTGCACAACTACTCACACCCGCAGCACTCAGGACTCAGCACAACATCGGCAGCGATGGCGGTAGGTTATTTTTGGAGCTGAAAATTGACATTATGCCAATGAAACTCGAGAAAGTTTACTCTCCTGCTGTGTAAGGTGTAGCGGTAGTGTGGAGTAGGTACTATGGAGGGGGAGTTTTATGGGGATGTGCGCTCGTGCGAGAGGAAGCAATTGGGAACATCTGAACAAAAGGATTTTCGTGTGCGGCAAATACGTCATTCGCTAAAATTCGCAACATATCAGCGCGGTTTCTTTCAACAATAAAAGCAAACAACAACAGACGTTAACACACGAAAAAGTAAAGGGAGGAGGCCAGTGTTTGGATAAGACTTCGTCCCGAATGAAAGAACTCGCGGTGGAAGCGAATACCAGGACCAAAAATTTTATTTCTACTTTCTCTTATGGGAGGTTATTGTTTTCTTGAAAATTTTGATTTTTATACTTTTTCGGGTTACATCAAACTATGACAGCCCACCACATATACACCAAACAAAGTTTGAATCAATTCGATACAACCGTTAAGAACCGTTAAGACCGTTATTTGCATTTTTAGCCAAAAACTAAAAACGCAGCTTTCTTAAGAACACTCGAAGAATATTACGCACAAAGTTTAATTAAAATCGTTAAAGCCGTTCTTGAGCAAATAAAAAAACCAACCAAAGTTTTTTTATATATCACACGCGATCAAGGGTTTGGGATAGCCCTTTTAATGTTTAGTCACAGCTTGAGCATTGGCCTTGGTTTGAAGATCAAAATGAAAAGGGAAAATTGTACCAAGCAATTTATTCCACATTGGTGTTGAACCGCTGAAGAAGGAATCGCTATATTTCACGGTTCGTCCGAAATTGTGCTCAAGTGTAAACTGATGAGCGTTCTTAGCAAGACGAGTATTAAGGGGAAATGTCAAAGGAGTGGAGCTGGGTACCTCGAGTAATCATTTTTGTAGAAGAACTGGTAAGATATATCGAAAGACATGAAACATTTCGAGTATGTTCAAGTGATGAATATGTTTCCATCATATTGGCTAAAACTGAATTTTGAAGGAAATTCGTCGAGCCGTTTATTCTGTAGCATGATGTGAAAGAGCACACATACGCACATCTGCATATCTGGACATACAGACCGATGAACGGTAACAGTGTGCAATGGGAATCGACGCTTCTGAAAGAAAGAAGATACTTATTTCTACCTGTAATTCCTTGTGACTTGTCGGATTCTGCTTACTGCTGATTCTAACTAACCCCCAAATAAAAAGGAATCTGCCATCGTGTCCTCATCAATCAAAAATTCGGAAGAGAATCCATATCTGAACAATAGCCTTTGCCTAGGTGACGAGATAGCTGATCGGTAAACTTAGTGGATGTGTTCAGCGAACCATATGTTACCTTATCAACCAGCATCTTGCTGAGATGGCATATTGCCTAGAGGCTGGTCTATCTTCAAGGGAATCTAGCAAATTAATCACCTTAAACGAAATATCCACCAAATTAAAACAATACTCCCTTACCGACTGAATAATTCAAGGGTTCCGATACCGTACAACAAACCAAACTAGCGGACACTAACCCATGGGGATTCCTTACCTTGAACGATTCTTCTGGCTGATCACAGAAATTGTTTCAGGTTTTTTGTTTCCAGTAGGTGGTAGTATCAGATGTACATATCTTAGTTCACTTTAGATCATCGAGCTATAAGTAAGCGGGTATGAGGAAGTGATTTTGATCAACCAGGTGGATATTATAAAGTTAAAGCATTTTAAAAATTACTTACACCCTCCGGCCCTGATAGTATCTTTCTCGTTGTGCTTCCATTTTTTTTTTTCTACAGGTCTATTTCCCCATTTGCCCAGTTGGTATTCAAAAGGGAATTTCTTGGACCCCTCAATTGAACGACCAATTGCACTTACGTGTCTTCTTTCCAAGGACATCGAACCACTGGGAAACAATCAGAACGACAGGACGGTTTTCGTTAACTAGTAATATGATGGATTATATTACCGAACAGTTGATTCAATCTTTCAGCGATTTGGTGAAAGTAAGGTTAGATAAGAGTTTGGCATCAAGCTCTAGTATCAAAGAACCCCTTCTTACTTTGATAAAGAAAAAAAACTACCTTTCGAACCATTCCTTTCGCGTTGTGTTGGACTGTTTTCAATCTAATATTCACAAAGGTCATCTACTGTCTCCGACTCTCTTCCTCATTTTTATCAACGATATTTTGCTGAAGACAGTATTCTCGTCATCCAGTACCCTTCCAGTGCCCAACTCCTCGGATGTGGATCTTCAATAGCACCTTATGACAAGCTCATTAGATAACTTGTATTGTCTAACTCGCCGAGATGACCTCAAAAAACGTTTTGAGGCAAGCCTCTCGGTTTTTGATTGTTAATTTTCTGTGGACAATCAAACACTGGTGTCGTTGCATTTGTTTCTACCAGGAGGTTCAAGACACGCATTTCTTCGTTCATCATCGAAATTTGCTTCGCCATTACTCATAAAATTTCGTATATCTAGGATTATAACAATTTATTGTAAATCACTGTTCCTTTCAAATAAATGTCTGAAATAGGCATGTGTGGATCAGAAAACGGGCAGCACAAATATTCAGTCTTTTTTGAATTTATGCAAACCCATTTCCTTTCAAAACGTCCACCCATACGTCAAGTGCTCGTCGCATAGATGAAGGATAATACTTTTGATGGCTCCATGTCCATCATCGTCAGCAAAGAACAACAACTGATGCACTTTCTCGCCCGCCACTTTACCATCAAACTTCCCTGTTGTAATTTGGAATTCTTCGGTGACTCCAGCTGGACATCTTACTTTTGTCACATTTTTGATGAGCTTTTGTGAAGACATCTAACGAGCATTTCTCCTCATTTGAGATGCGAGTTTGGCTTGCAGCAGCAACTGGGGAAGAAGTTCCCAGCTTACTGTATACATGCCTTCCTTACTTTTTGCTTGAAGCTGGGCGTTTTATTCTTCCTTGTCACTTTCGTAGCTTATCATTCCACCACCACTTTTATTTGGGTTGTTGGTAGTATACTCCTAGCAGTGATTTGGCATTTTCTAAGCAAGTTCGCTGTAGGCAATCTCACTTACTTTGTGCCGTACTCACTTCGTTAAGATGGTAGAAATAGTTTCCTTCAATACCTTCTCCGCTAGAAATGACCATCAGTTTACTTGTTTTGTACGAAAAACTGTGGAGTATAGAGACTCTTTTCTTGAACGAATGTGGAATGCTTTCCAGTGTCTGGTTTTCCCGACCAATGCTTCGGTATTTCTTTTTGTTTCGTCACCAAGTTTCCTAAACGCCTATACCGTGTTACTTCATGTTAACGGTATTCAAAACCCCTTGAGTGCGGCGGGTTCACTTTACAGAAAACACATTGATTTTCATTGATATCAAATCTAATGTATTGGTTTTAATAACCCGCCACTTTATGCGCCTTCATACGTCATTAACTTGTTTCCTTTTTTTCTCAAACCCACAGCTCACAACATGCCTCCATTGTAATTGTTAACAAAGGATTGATCGACCGACCTATGAAAGAGTTTTGCCCACCTTTGCCCATCCACACATTGTGTGGTGCAGGTAAAACACTGGTGCGTTCAATAGCTTTTGAATCCTGTATAAAAGAGGAGCTCCCGCTGCTGCTGCTGCTACTTCCGCCCGCCATGCCATGCCATGGCATTTCATGTCATGCACATGTGTTTTCTTCCCTTGAAGGGATTTAAATGAGTGACGTTTTTTACTTAGCTCGCTCTCTGATGTTATTTTCATTTTCAAAAATCGTTCACCGTAAACCGTGCGTCCTCGTTACCTTGTATAGCGTTGTGTAGCTTGTACTGTACAATGTACATAGGTACTGAGAGTCCTGACGTCCTTCTCAACGCAACGTTAAGTTTTCGTCTTAGTCGAGCAGCATTTTTGTTGTTTTTTGTTGTTGTTGCTGTTATTGTTGTGTTTGATGCCTCAGATTTATTTTGTTCATTGCGCAATTTATTGTGCACGCTGTTGACAGATTTAAGCATATGACAAAATTTGATATTTATGTAAATTGAACGGTAATGCCTGCAGCAGGTAACAACCCAGAATGGTTGAAAGATGGGGATAATTGGCTTCCGTGTATGTGTGGATAGAAGGATAACCAAGAGAATCCTGGAAAGGTAAAATGTGAAAATAATAGCTGGTGGCATTTAGAGCCTGCAAGATGAATGCCATTGATTTACAGGACATGATGCATGGTGTGGGTTGGTTGGTGGAGTAAGGGAGTGTGGTTTTTTTTTTTTTTTTTTTTTGAGTGTACGGGACGAGGGCGTTTTTTTTTTTTTTTTACTGAGAGCTGCGTGCCGGTAAAACGTGATTTTTATATTTTTCTTACTTTGCTTTTCAAAAAATAATGTCAACAAAACAAGAAGGGGATGAAAAATATGGTGACAAGGAGACGTGTTGAATTTCTGTTTCATAATTCCAAAATGGACAAGAAGGAGTAGCATTTCCCTCGAAATAGATTAGCTAGGTATTTACCTCTCTTTTTTTTTTTGATGTTGTCCTGAATCTTAATACGCTGTCGTTTTCTTTTTCTTAACTGTTTTATGATGACGATGTGTTTGGGTTTTTCCTTGTCGACATGAATACAACGACCGACTCGACGTAGGTGGTCCCCTCGTTCTTTCTTAGATTAATGTGTTTTGTTCGTGCATTTGTTTAAGATTTTATAAAACGTATTGGAAGCCCACGTTCAAAAGTATGGTATTTTTTGTAATCAATAAAACAAGTCCATAATTTGAAGCAAACAAAAAAGGATAACAACAAAAAATCTTCTTTTGTGTGCTAAATATGTAAAAATGGCATGATTGTATTGTAAACAATGTCAAACCGTTTCATCATTTTTGAAGAACTATACTTTTTCATCCATATCCAAAACATAGAAAAAAATCGACGTTTCTTATCTTTGATAATTTTTTTACTGAAACATACTTGCTCGTTGCGCCTCGTCGTTAAAGATAATGATTGGTAGAAATGGGGGTCCTCTTCCAAACACTCCGAATCCCAGTTAGCGAGAAATCTATAGTCATGTAATGAACTTTGAGCTCCTGGGTCAGTTGTATCAAATCCCCGATGCCAAAATCACCAAATTGAAGTTTGAGAAAGGCCGAGTTCTTGTGTACGGTAAGAAATCGACTGCCATGTGTCCAGCTGTACATTCTCACGGACTGATTACAGAAATGTGATCGTCTCGAATTCGGCCACGTCGAAAATTCAACTGTAAAGATCCACCAGGTCTGTCGTTAACTAGGTGCAATGCGCACAACGTTTCCACTAACTAACATTTATATTTGAAAATGTAGTTTCATTATTGGAACGTGCTGTTCAAACGTCCAACTTGTCATGTTGATTTGGCATCAGTGAATTAATATTGCACAACAGATTTGACAGACGTCACAAAATCAAAATGGCTGCCGCACTGCGTCAAAACTTTACCAAAACAATCAAAACCCTGTTTCTAAAACAGCATATATAACTAATGGCGTTTCTGATGGTTTTAACCTTAAAATTGGGTACTTAATCTATTTTTATGGCAACTAGCATCAGAATTCATTCTTGCACACAGGCTTTCACTTTTAGGCATTTTTTGCTTCAAATTAATCTTAGATATTTTTGTTTCGTAGATTTTTTTCAAACTTTATCGTACAACAGTTAACATTAAATTAAATTAATTAAATAAAATTAAAAATTTAAAAATTAGTGGAAAAAATACCAAATAAGTCCACAACATAGCAACTTGCAAATATATAACATTCCTCTAATTAAGTCCTCTTTGGCTTTAAAAAGCTGAATTCGCTTGCTTAGATTCAAGCATATTTCAACCTTGTTCTGGTTCTGTAAAATTATTTTCTAATAGTGGCGACATGTCAAACTGTTCAAGCTTTTTGATTACATGCAAGAAACCACTGTAACTGTAAAGTAAGGCTCCTAGTTATTATAATTTTTTTCAGGACCACATGGGAAGCGTATGAATGCTCGACAAAAAAAAATGTCGACTTAAAATCCAGACTATGGAAATGTCGATCGAAAAAGTGTCGGTAAAATGTCGACTTTTATCCTGATAAAAATGCAGTTCTTTTGATTGCATCGACAGCTTAAATTTTTAAATTATTTTTTAATCATATAGTAGTAGGGCCGCAACACTAATCGACAGTGGCGTCGCTTGCATGTGAACATCATTCACTTTGCCACTGTTGACCCTTTTTCGAATCGATATTTTAAAAATCGCGTTTATAAGTGTCGACATTTTGATCAGTCGGAATTTTTACCAATCTTCTTTTCAAAAGTTGACATTATATGACGATCGATTTTTTGAAATCGACATTTTAAAAATAGGCAAATCGTACCCAACCCGACCCCGACCACATATCAGACCTCGACTGCAGAATTGAAATATTTATGACAGTAGCCAACTATGCCAGAAGTAGATACAAAAGCCTAAGATTTGAATTTCACCGAAAAATCCTGAGGTGGATGGTTTGTCTAAAAAAAGGCAAATGCAAAAGTTAACCTGCAGATAATATAGAGTTCCCCAGAACAAGGACCTGCAATGCATGTTTGAAACCCTATATTTCAACCAAATACAAAATCCATGCAAACTGTTTCCCTTAGTATTAACTTCACACATAGGTACCTATTGATATGAGTGGTCCTCAAACAAAGAGAAGTTCGTGAAAGATATGTGAGGACACACCCACTTTTAAAGGGCGTTTCCATTAAAATTCTTAATCTGCATCAATGTTTTAATGTTTTCTAACTATCGGTCGCAGTTTTGAAGTGAAAAGATGAACATTTTATGTTTGTATCGCTTAGTTACGTACTAGTGGTCCAAGGTCCATAATCGCTATTTTCTGTAGTAAAGTTATTAAGCATCGGATTTTTGAGGGATTTTAAAGAAAAAAAATGGAAAGAAATTATATTGAAAAGTTGTAGGTTATTAAAAGGTCTTCAACTTTTGTAAATACACTTTTTTCACATAACTTCAAAATGTATGTCAAAAATTCAAAAAAAAAATTGTTTGGTTTTTTATTTTTATCTTTTACAAAAAAGCATTTTTATTTTACGAAATGAAATGAAAACTTGCCGTTTTATGCTTAAAACACACGGCTATTTTTTTGATTAAAAATATTAATTTTTTCACCAAATTTTGACATACTATCGAAAAACCACTCTAATTTTCAATCGAAAAATCTCACGTCAAAATATCTGCTTTTATTAAAAGTTCGGCGTGCTTTTTATTTTCTGAGTGAATTTTCTCAGAAAATGCAAAAACACCAACAACAAAATCTCGAATGCGAAAATTTTTTTAACCATTATGTAGAAGTTTGAGCTTTTTTCCATAGGACTTTTAGTTTTGCCGGAAATCGAGATATAGGTACCGTAGATAGACCAAAATTTATTTTTTCTTTCATAATTGATATATTAATTCCTTTTATAACTGGTTTCATCCTACTATAATTTTTGTTCACTTTTTTCCATTTTGAAAGGCTTCGGCACTGGTCTATAGGTTTGTATTTAAAATCCATTTGAAATAACATTGATTTTTGATTTTATATTTCCTGATTGCATTTAACACTATCCAAATCCAAGTTTTTGTAGTATTAATTCTTCTAGACAAATTCGTTAAAGATAAATTCAATTTATACCTTAGTACTTAATCCTTCCATTTAAAAGTGCAGTTTTTTAAAATCTTTCTATCATCAAAACTCCACCTACAAAAGACTCTTCTTCATGGGAAAATAAAATTCCGTTTGTATACAAAACCGCAGATGTTGAACAAAATTGTATCCTTGAAAACATTTCATACCCAAAGTATACCATCGTATCTTCGAGCAGCAATCTGTTTTAAGAAGCTATCATTTCCTTGTTTATGTTTTTTAACATAAAATCTTCTCAATCCTTCTTCTTACATATAAAATCCTGTTTACCATCAAGTCACAATGTATATATTCAAAAACCACACAATAAATAACCAATTGAAATGGAAAGACATTCAATTTTACATCTTCAGAATTCCTTTGGCTTCTTCCATCCAACATCCAGCTTTTTCAAACTTCTCCAACACTATACGCGGCGGACTCTGAGGTTCATTTATTCCACCCGCTACAGAAACCACTCTTCATTGTTGTGTTTTTCACTACTTCTTGTAAGCAACTATTCAAGTAAATCTCTTTGTGTTTTCGTTTTTTTTTCTACTCAACCACGTCAACCCCCCTCCTCCCATTCCAACTCAATCTTCATCTTCTACAATATTGGCAGAGTGGCCTAAAACAACACCCTTTCTTTTTCTCTCTCACTCACTCACTGACTATGATCGAGAAGATGGGTAAAAATTCAAATAAATCGCCTCTTGTCCGGATGAAAGGATGCAAAATCGACAACCAAGGAAATGGACTTAAAGCCATGATTTATAGTTTTCGGATTTTCCATTTAACTTTATTGGTTTTCAGCTGCTCCAACTTCCTGTAGAACCAATATTACGACAACTTTTGAACAAAGTTTTGCAATATCCATCCCGCACATCGAATTTCGGAGGCTTGGTCAAAAAAAAGAGACCAACCTTCAACACTGAGCTCTCAAAGGATTTGACAAGAAAAAACAACGTTTTAATGTCCAGTTCCAATATTTTTATAGAAATTTAATGTTGCATCAACTTGTATGTGTTAACCCTATCATTCAAAACACTTTCAAACAATTCATGATAAGAATGCTGTTTTGGAATTTCGTTTTGTTTTAAGAAGATTTAGACCAGGTAGGACGTAGGACGACTGTCGGATCCAGCATCACTTACTCGTATATACTCGTACGTAATGCTGAAGAACTTTTTGACAACTGAATTAAAATAACCTGAACCCAGCTTACCATCATCATGGAAGGAACATGAACATGGACAGAGCAGCTGTTGTTGTTCACCTTTTAACTAACCAACAAACCATCATTTCTAGAAAACGAAAAGAGCACAGAATTGTATATAAATCACTTCGTCCTTCGGGCTATGTGCTAAGGTGTACTGAATTGTTGTGTGGTCAGTGAGAATGTTTTGTCTGGTCATGATGGGAGCGCCTGCATAAAGTATGAACTTAATTGACTTTGGGGCTTGAAGTTTCACTTGAGTAGTATACCAACCAAAAAGGGGGAATGACAGGACAGCTATGTTGGAATTATATCAAGAATACTAACATTCCAAGGCTCTGCTGAACCCTTGTTATAAGGGCAACTCTCAGCGTGTGAGAAGAAAAACCTATTTTTTTTTTACTCGTGCAGACTACTTGCCTTAAATGGAGAAAATGAAACTCAATAAAGAAGTAGAAAATATGTCCTGGGTAGAATTTACTTTGTTTTCTGGAAATGGTATTCATTTTTTTTTTGTTCATAAACTGAGTTGATGGTTGAGATTTTTTGTATGAATGTATATTGTGTCACTTCTATTAATACTTTGGCAGTGAAATATTTTGAAAATGTATCAAATAAGTAATGTGAATATTTGTCCTTAAGCAGTTTTGTAAATGGTCAAATAATTGCCAAAAATTTCGAATTATGGTAATTTTACATTGTGATAAGATTATGTGTATGGGAACTCGAAAGGCTGTAACGAAACAAAAATAGAGAAAACAAAACGCGAACGAGAACAAAGTAATTCAAATTTTATAATTGATCATGACAAATCATCGTCAGAGTCGGGTTGGTGTCGAAATACTGTTTACAAAATTCTGTATTTAAACGAAATTCGTTTTGCACTAACACATCTCGAAAGCAAGGAGCTTATATATCATCAAACATTAATGTATAATCAGACTTTTATGGTAACGGATTTTCGGATAAGAAAAAGCTTGGTCATACTGAATTTTGAAGTACAGTATTTTCAAAAAAAAAAAAAAACTGAATTTTGGTAATACAGAATATTTACAAACGGTATTCTGACCAGCTCCCTCACAGTCATTGATATCTGGCATGAATTCGCATAAATAAAAGTAATACTTTCCACTTTATAAGCTCTGTCCAAGAAAAATTGTCAGTTCGGGGCTTATAAGATTGCTTTTTTTCTATTAATTGCTTATACAGATGCTCTCAAGACAACCTGTTACAAAAATTATTTCTGAAATAAAATATCAAATCCCAAAAACTAAACCTTAAATAGTATTCTATTGTCTGCTATACCGTACCCCCCCCCCTTCCCGGATCAGTGCTCAACACCTCCAAAGGATTGCTGATTATATTGTTCAAAAACCTTCCTTATCGTTTTGAAATTGCACATTTCAATTGAATGCCTTAAATCTTTTTTGTAGAATCCGATCAAACGCATTGCA
This sequence comes from Platycheirus albimanus, assembly GCA_916050605.2. Lineage (NCBI taxonomy): Eukaryota > Metazoa > Arthropoda > Insecta > Diptera > Syrphidae > Platycheirus > Platycheirus albimanus. The sequence goes on along the minus strand of OU696698.1, from coordinate 31,741,869 downwards.
AAACCCTATTTAGATTTTATCTTGACGGTTTAAGGCTTAAAAAAGGCCAAATACTGAAGAAATAAGAAGAGGAAAAAACTAAAGATCTTAATAAGATCGGATAGTTAAATAAACTTTTGGATCAAGAAAGAAAAGAAAATGAAAAATTGTAATTGCAAAAATAAATTATTAATATTACGTTTTTCGAATTTACCGTTACTTCACTCGAATTCGTGGAAATTTCTTACTATACCTTCTTTAGCTGCTAGGGTTGAGAGCTTTTAAAAAGGACAAACCTATACAAGTCATAACAATCATACCAATCGGCAAATGCCCTATCTTTCATATACTGACAATTCTTCTTGGACAGAGTTAATATCTCACAATGGAGACTTTCATCGAATAATTTCCGGACATCTGACATCTTGAAACCATTATGCAAATGTATTTTCTTTGAACCATACGCCAGACGTTATCAAATTAATTGGAAACTGACCATCGACTGACCCAAAAGATGATAGAATCAACCTTAAGACCTAGGTACAGCCTCAAATTTTGGATTAATTCAACCTCATTTAAAATAAAAAAATCCAGTGAATCAAGAATTTCCGAATGTTATTTCACAGTTAATACTTCTGCCTTATTTAATCCTGACACGTCTTCAAAGCATAGAACGAACTTGCTACATTTTAAAGCTAGTTTCTGGGATCTCATTGAATACTGTTCTGTCAATGATGATTTTTGATCTTCGAGAAGACGCTTACGGTTTATTTTAGGAGGACATAATTATATGGTCATGAGAACTCTCCGAAGTAAAATTTAAAGCCTTTTAAACTTGTCGTGCCCCAATATGGAACTTTTGGAGTTTTTTCGGCGTTGTTTAAAGAATATTTTTAATGTGAACTTATTTAAATTAGAACCTTGCTCGCTACTTGGGAAAAGGTAGTTCTACTAATCATGATCCATGACTATGAACTTCGATTATACAAGTAGAGATGTCTGTCAATCTAATAAAGGACCATCTATTTTCAGTCAGAAAGTAATACCTTTGTTTTAGGGTGTTGCTATGCTTACTCTATAAAGCAATTTTGTTGGACGTTACGAAAACTTTTTCACTTCTATAAGACTTTTGTCGACAGGTGTTATAGCAGCAAATAGCTTTGCATGTAACGCAATAAGTTTAGATCAGCAACCTTATAGCTGACTTTGGATGTTATAAAAGGTGTCACAAAAGCCATTTGATTACAGATTTTGCTTATAGCTTGCGTAAATGTTTATATAAAATATGGGAAAAGTGAAAAAGATGAAAAATGCATTGATTCAAAGATGTGGAGATATTCGAAAATGGCATTAGCCTTTTGTCCGCAGTCCACATCGATGTACAGTATACTTAAATTTTTTTATTTAAGCGCATAATCCGTTTACATGGCGCGATATCGGTTACCATTGACGGTAACTTTCTGATTTCTGTCGTAACCTCACGTTGAATCAACCATTTCTAGGCCTTTATAGGCAAGCCTTACACAAGTTGTTTGCATTGACTTATCGTAGAGACCCTTATAGCAGCTATTTTTTTTATTTTCAGGAAACCATTTTGAACTTATATCTGCAAGCCTTGGATATTTCAAACGGGAGCGGGTCATAATTCTGGTTTTCAAAATTCTGTTTGGTCAAAATTCTGTTTTTTTATAAAAATTCTGTATGGGCAAAATTCTGTTTGTCCAAAATTCTGCATTACTAAATTCTGTCAATGCAAAATTCTGTATTTCAAAATTCTGTATTTCAAAATTCTGTATGAGCAAAATTCTGTTTCCTGAGTAGTGAAATTCTGTCTAAGAAAAATAACCAGGGTTGTTGCAATTATGTATTTGATGACTCTCTGATTGAAACATTATTCATGCAGAGAACAAGAGATAAGAAGAGAGAACGATAAAAATATGTATAACAATATGATAACATATGATATATGATTTCAATCTAAGCGTGATGAATATAATATGCGTCCCTCTTTTGCAATATTAAAACTATGTATTACTATTTTATAATCCTGTCAATTGGTACTAAAACTAAAATCGTTTTAAGTGTATACCAGTATTGTATATTCGGGAGCGTATCGGAATCCCGCTTTTTAAAATCCCGCTTTTCAAAAATCCCGAAAAAAAAGTATTAAAATCCCGTCTGCTAAAATACTGCTTTTTTAAAATCCCGTCTTCTAAAATCCCGCTTGTTCAAAATCCCGATCTATTATAATCCCGCTTTTTAAAATCCCGACAAATCCCTCTAATCCCGTTTTTTAATAAAATAAACTAATGTTATAAAGTCACGCGCAGTAAAAAAAAATAATGAGAAATAGAAAAAACAGGTTTTTTGCGTCGCATAGCTAATAATATACAAAACTAATAAAATAAAAAATTTGCTAATGGTTTAAAGTTTTTTTTTTTTTTTTTTCCTTTTGAATAATATCGTATAACATTACTTTATACTTTTTTCTTGTGATTTATTGAAGATTGTCATATTCATTGTTAAAATAAAATGCATTTAAAAAAATCACTCATTGCTTAATTTATTTTAATTTTCTTATTATTCCGCTTTTGCAATCAAAAGTAGTTGTTTTATTTTAAAAAATCGCGCGATTTTTTAAAATAAAACAACTACTTTTGATTGCAAAAGCGGGATAATAAGAAACGGGATAGTAAAAAACGGGATTATAAGAGACGGGATTTTAAAAAGCGGGATTTTAAAAAAGCGGGATAATAAAAAGCGGGATTATAAAAAGCGGGATTTCAAGATCGGGATTTTAAGAAACGGGATTATAAAAAGCGGGATATCGAACCCAACCCTGTATATTCTTAGTATGTATTTTTCATAACAAATATTCTGTTTTTAAAAGTTCTGTAAATATGTTGTAAAAGAGAAATCGTTTTGATAATGTAAAAAAGTGCGCACTTTTTTACATTATCAAAACGATTTCTCTTTTACAACATATTTACGGATTTAAAAACAGAATTTTGAAAAACAGAATTTTGAAAGCAGAATTTTGAACGTACAGAATTTTGAAATGCAGAATTTTGTACAAACAGAATTATGCAAAACAGAATTTTGGCATGCAGAATTTTGAAAGTAGAATAAATTATGACCCATACCGAATTTCGACCCCAACCCATTTCAAACTTCTAATGGCATAACAGCATCAATTATTTTAGGTGCCAGTGTTTTGTTATGCGTTGCTTGCGAAAATTTGGTTTATACAAGTTCTATAAATGCTATTACTTGTCATAAGGTGCAATTTCAACTCCCGCACAAGCTAAATTGTTAGTTGGATTTTTTTACTTAATTGAAATGTCTATGTTTAACACAAGTGCCTAAGCTTTAGCGGGGAAAAAAATTTAATTTAATGGTTGTCATTGTCATTCAACGGAAATAGAATTATGCAAACAAAATAAAAGTACGTATACGCCCGAGTGAACATAAAGATATTGCCAATAAATTATATTCAAACGAAATAACTTTAGTGAAACGATATTATAATATCTTTGACATGAATAAAGGAACATTCATTGTGCACTGCATCACTATACAAAATTATATTTGTCCAGCATTATTATCATCAAGCTTGGTGCAAGTTTCAGAGTACAAATATACTAGTATACAAATAAATATATTGCGCAGTTTACGATTGTGGCCAAAGTAAAACAGAAATTAATTACACTCTGGCTAGTGTCCAAGAGTATCCTTTAGCCAAAAGATTTCGGCCAAAGAAAATCCGCATAAATTTACCCTAGAACCACATCCGTACGCCAGAATTTCAATCTCGCCGACTGCGGAGATTTTTTTTTTATTTAAATACATACCTACCCTTTAGGTCTGGGGTTTTGCATTCCTTAACAAAAAAAAAAACTTTTTTTTATTTGAACAATATTTCTTCATTTGTTTTTCTTTTGCTCGTGAATTCGGAGTTGGAGTTTGATTTAAATAAAAATTAATTTGTCTGGACTTATCATCATTCCTGGTGCTTTGCGAATGTAATTTAAAATAGCTTCAATATTGCAGCAAGTGTTTGGGTGTTTCCTTCGTTTCTTAATTTTTTTTTTTTTAAGAATTATTTTTCACTTAAGAATTTTATTGAGGAACACTCTTTCAATGAATGAATTTGCAAATGTTGAAATTAATTAAATTCTCGTTGCTTTCCTTTCCTTCATTTTTTTTTCTTTTTCCGGATATTAAAACACAGAATGTGCCATCGGTCATCGAGGGTGTAGGCACTTCCATCCTCGTATTCGTGTATTCGTAGCAATCATTGAAATAGATTGTGGCAGGAATCAACCAACCTGAATGAATTGTGTTATTTTTGGATCAGGGGTTCAATTAAATTTCTCATTCAATTACCGACTTCATCCAGAGAAAGAGGTGAACCGAGATATGCACAAAAACAAACACACACACCAAAAGGGAAGGAAGCCATAATTGAATATCCTGGCGGTGTGTTCAGTATTTACTGAATTTATAATTGGAAACTGGTATCTTGTTTCTTGTTCATTTTCAACCGAAAATCGGTCTTGGATCTCTATTTGGCCTTTAAAATGAAGGCAATGGACCACTGCCTTATGAGTTTTGACATTTAATTGAGTCTCTCCCACAAGATCTTAATTGTAAGTTTAACTTTTACAATTGAAACAATAGTTTGCCTTCAGCTTGGAAATATCGATTTGAGACGGAACATAGGAACCTTAATTATTCTTTAATTGCGACCCCATTTTAAGGGATAGGGATATAATATTTTTGAAATATAATTTTCCGTAAAGCTATGTCTGTCATATTGGACGTTGCCTGTTGAAGAAAATCAATCGGTACGCTCTTGCGTTCTGAATTTTTGAGCAGGCTTAAATTAAACCATAGTGAGAGTATTGGCGTTTTCTTTGACATTTGTTTGTGCCTGCTATTGAGATGTCAAATATAGGAGAACAATTTTTTTGAGACAGGCGATAGAGAAGACCAATCCCAACCTTAACTTAGTAGGCTAAGAACATCAGGTAATCTGTTAAAAACTGCGAGATATAAGCACATTAGGGAAATGCTCATCACGAAAATGTTTTTATAGTGAATGATTGATCCACAGAAAACAAAGTGCAGTTGTTCAAGCAAGTCTAAGATGTCATATTTTGTGTGGGTATTTAACTATTAATAATGAACGTCATCGGTCCTTGTCATATCATTGTGGTTTCAGAGGGAGAAGATCAACTATGGACTAAATACAAGAATTATGACATGTGTTTACAAATACGCAATTCAATACTCAAGACTTCGGGATTTTTTATGACAGCATCTTTGAGGAAGTGCTCTATAGAACCATTATGTCTCTTCTTCGGATCCCTGAAAAACTCATCCAGCTATGCTGAACGGTTAACACGGGTTATCAACAAGAATTGATCAGTATTTTTAATTTAAAAATACAATAACATTAATTTTGTGTGTCCTTTTTACTTGAGATTATAGGTACTATAAGGCAAGTTATGTATTCGTAAAAAAAATTTTTTGTACAATCAAACATAACATTACGATGACAGAGAAGTCGAAAAAAGTGGGTCCGACAATTCTGTCTGTCTGTCTGTCCGTGTGTCTGTCTGTCTGTATAGTTACCTACATATTTTTTTAATTTTATTTTTCTGATAAAAACTACAAAGTGCTAGAAGTTGGCATACTCAAAAAAAAAATTGGAATATATTTTCGAAAAGTTTTTCAAAAAAAACTGTTTTTTGAAAAAACTGGTCGAACGATTTTGAAAAAAATTTTCGTAAAAATTCAAAAACGTAAAAGAAACCTGATGGCTTACTTTATTTTCTCCAAAAAACGTTTTAGGTATTGATTTTTAAGTGTTTTATAAAATTTCATATGATTTTTTCAACGCTTTTTTCCCAAAATCTCACGCACCCAAGACCATTTAAACACATTAGAGCAAGTTCGTACGACCCAGTCGTGCACTTTATTTTTTGTAGTATTCAAATCGCATAAGCTATAAGAAACTACGCAGACAAGAAAAAACCAATTTCTTTTTAATTTCTATCGATCGAGCGAAACCGGAAATTGTATTCCAAAATCCTTGATTAGGTACTAAAGGAATATTCAATAAGGGACATACTCTTTGTAAGGAAAGGCCACATTAGGGACTGCTTTCCAACGGAACGAAATGGCACGCGCCGTGCCGGCGCGCCGCACCGCAGAAACGCATTTGCACTGCACGTGTTCCTTGTATGAAAATGTGTGAGTTAAGTCGCACTAGCTGTATCGAAACTGCTATTCAACGGCAGTAGTTGGCTATCTACCAAACTAGTGTGCACTGAAGTAGTGTTCCATCTAGTGCGATCTTGCCTTTATAATTAATTTTTTAACAGTTGTTAAAAGCAAATAAAGTACACAAATCACTAGATTTCCAATATGACAACTAACGTACCAACAATAACAATGACAGATGACCCGCCACCCCTGGTTTTTCTTTAACGCTTTTTATGTTAACATCGATCTCATTCCCACCACCACCACCCTACGTACTGCCTAGTTCGCACGAGATACAAAATACAATACAGATTAGTTTGAGTGTTTTTGTTTTCTCTTCATCCTTGACTCAAAAGTCAACTGATCGAAAAATAAAGTTCCGTTTTATCTTTTCGGAGTTCGTCGTTTCGGTACCAGGTAAAACAACGCTAGACCCGGTCCGCGATATTAATCTAATTGTTTATTAAAGAGTTTTTGCACTAATATTTTATTATCCCCCACAGTTTTAAAATTAAATCTTGTTCTTTAAAAGTGTTTTGAAGCTATTCTCAATTCTATTTTTGTGAATGTGAAGTAAAATTTCATCCGACTAGCGAGCGTGTGTGTAATGTCTGTTCATCGTCCATTTTATTTTTTTTGCCTATAGAAAGTTTTGTCGATATCGAAATTCGAAGTTCAATTTGAAAGTTCAAAATCAACGTCTTTTTTGAATCCGATTTCAAGTTCGTTGGGTCAGTGTATTTTAAAAGATGTCTTTTGAAATGAATGTGTAAGGCAGCAAATACACGATACAATCATCGTACAGACTTGAGTCGTACCGATATCGTTAACGATATCTCAAGAATTTCATGAAAGTAGAAGTAGACGACATCTGGTTTTTGCTAAAAAGCATTCGACCATGCGATATCGGTCAAGCGGATCATTTCGTGTACACACACGATACAATCATCGCATTCGACCCAACTTTTGTACGATAATCGGTACGATGATTGTGTCGTGTATTTCCTGCTTAAGAATATAAGTTATTTATTTTAAAAAAAAATGTCATTTTGTTAAAAAAGTAATATAAGGCTTGTGCGCTATCTCGTATCTTTTGCATCAAAGTGGTGTGATTCTAAATGATGTCGGGAGTATTTCTCCGTGTTTTCGTCGTCGTTTTAAAAAGTTTAAAATAAAAAGTGTTGATTAAATCCCTTCCTAAATAAAAATGTTCAAGTGTGCGTTTTAAAATCTTAAAAGTTTTATTCGTTTCGAAATGTGAATTCGGTTTCAAATTCCCTTTGGCTTCCTTTTTTCGTTTATCTTAAAAAAAATTAAATCATATATATTATTTTTTTAAATTTATTGTCTGCGAACGGAGCGGCGTTTGAAGGTGAATCAAAATGTTGCAGAAACGAAAGCATCATTTTGAACAAAATTTGGGTTCATCCTCTAACTGGCTGCAAAGGGTGAACACTTTTGGGTAAGTTTCAGTTTATGTATTGTTGTTTAAAAATATAAATGTCTGTAAATACGTCTGTTCCGTGTCCGTTGCAGTATTTCACAGCGTTTGTGTTACAATGTAGGTAATGTCTCCAGCTTCAACGCCCTGAAGGCTGGTGATGATAAGCCATTGAATATATAGACACTCGAGCTCCTGTGTATCTACCTATGTATTTTTAATTTTTTTTAGTTTTTCACTTTTTTAAGTTTGGAGAATTCTGTAGATTTATAATAAGTTTTTAAAAAAGAACATACAAACAAAATAATTCTTACGAAAAGGTACAAAATTTACAGTACCTCGGCACCTAATCAAAACATGCAAACAAAAAAGGCATCAATGGTAGGCATTCTCATAAGATACAAACATTCAATCCAACAATACACCTTACATCTCATCAGCATGAAGTTTATTTATGTTAGAGTTTGAGCGCATTAAATACTGTACCTAACATTTTTAAACAAATATCTTTCAGAATATTACAGCTTTTTTTTTTAAGGCAGTGCAAACTTTTAGTTATTATCATGCAATAGCACCAGGAAACAGAGTTAAAAGCACAGAAATGGTGCAAACGTTTAGGTAAACGGTTAAACCAAAAACGGCATATTTGTTATACAGGGCACAGGGGTTCTACTAATCCGTAACCGTAGACATGATGTTTTAGGGCATGATGCCTGGGGTAAATTTTCAGAAAAAATCTCTTCACAGTACAATGGCCTATCTCCAATATTGATTGCATTTTTTCGGGAAACTTCGTTTAGGACTTTTTTACTTGCGATTATACCCATTGTGGTTTCGAAGAAATCCAACATCCACCCTATAGTCCAGACATTGCCCCTAGTGATTATTTCCTGTTTCCGGATTTGAAAAAATGTCTTCGTGGAAAAAGATTTTCGGATGATGAAGAACTCAAGTCGGCAATAAATGGGTATTTTGCAGGGAAAGAGGAAATTTATTTTTTTGAGGGTTTAAAAAAGCTTATCTCAAGATGTAACAAATGCATTGATGTTAGGGTAGATTATATTGAAAAATAAAAATAATTTAAATTGAATTCGTATTTTTCTTAATATCGATACCGAGAATATATTGAACGCCCCTCGTAGGTACTATAAGGCAAGTTATGCAAAAAAAAATTTTTTAGACAATCAAACATAACATTACGATGATAGAGAAGTCGAAAAAGGTGTTTCCGACAATTCTGTCTGTCTGTCTGTCCGTCGGTCTGTATCGGCACCTACAGCCTAAACGGCTGGACCGATTTGTTTCAAACTTGGTAGATAGTATTAATATGACGTCCTACAGAGGGGTTTTTGGAATTAGCATTCTAGCTTTAAAACTAGCGGTACATGCCACACGATTTTTAGTGAAAATTTAATTTTTCTCGAAAACGGCTCCTACGATTTTGATAAAACTTTCTGAATAATGTTTTCTGTGCAAACTTTATGTTTTGGTTGGAATAGATTTTTGAGGAAGTCTTATAACGGTACCTCCCATAGGACCGGTTTTTTGAAATCCGATTTTCTCGTAAGAAATAATAAAGAAATAATATAAATTCTTAAATTTTTCAAAAAAAGTTTTTTTTGAGTTTTTTAAAAAAGTTCCAAAAATTTTTTTTTAGTTTTATTTTTTTCCAAAAACAGTTAAATCTATATTTTTTTAATTTTATTTTCTGATAAAAACTACAAAGTGCTAGAAGTTGGCATACTCAAAAAAAATTTAAATATATTTTCGAAAAGTTTTTCAAAAAAAACTGTTTTTTGAAAAAACTGGTCCAACGATTTTGAAAAAAATTTTCGTAAAAATTCAAAAACGTAAAAGAAACCTGATGGCTTACTTTATTTTCTCCAAAAAAACGTTTTAGGTATTAATTTTTAAGTGTTTTATAAAATTTCATATGATTTTTTCAACGCTTTTTCCCAAAATCTCAAGCACCCAAGACCATTTTAACACATTAGAGCAAGTGCGTACGACCCAGTCGTGCACTTTATTTTTTTTTTTAAATATCCTTTGCAAATGCGTTTAAATAAATTTAATATCTTGTCTCAGTTTTAATATATTACATTTCTAGCCTGTTCCCTGTTCCATTTTGCTGCTCATCCTAATTTTTGAATTTTGTGTCAACTTTCTCCGGAAAATAATAAACTTAGCATTTTAATAATTTTTATTTTTGGAATAACGGAATAATTGTTAAGAAAAAAGTCTCTTATTAAAACAATTTTTTGGACAAAAAGAAATATACGCTATACGACTTCTTTTACTGTTTTGAATTTTAAGAAAAAAAATCCAAAATCGTCGAACTAAACTGTTTTTTTTTTTAACTTTTCGGAAACACATTTAATTTTTTTTTGAGTATGCCAACATTTAGAATAGCAGTTTCTTCTTCTTATAAATACAAATTTAAAGTGGTAATTTATGTTACAGTAGCTTTGAAGGTGTATTAGACTGAATTCAAAAAATGGTTGGCCAGATGGCATCAGAGCATAATGCCGTTTTTCGTGACGGCATGGCTTAATGGTCGATTTTACTACTAAAAAACAAACATTTGGAACTCATGGAACTCATTTATTCAATTATTATATTGAAGTGATGATAGAAAGGTACCCACCCTGCTGCGTGGATATTAATTGTGAGCTCCACTTTCTTGGATAATTCCCCAATCGATACTTTCGCATAAGAATTGCGGATTTATGAAGAGTGCTATAATTCTCTTTTTCCTTAAGCGGGACGAAAGTATCACCCCACCTCTCCCTACATCTACCTACCGCTCCCCTCCCATACACCCTCTTCTACACCCTCCCTGTTGGTAAAATGGATTGAGAAATAGATGATATTTATCTCACGAAAATCTCACGGGTGGGTAGCGTCCAGTTGAAGCTGGGGGAATACTGAAAAATTGCTGCCCAGGCTGGGGCTCGATCACACAACTTTTAGGTTAGCAACCAAGCACTTCATCCACTGTACCATTGCCACCCGCCTTTACCACTTCTTCCCTCACCCATCCCCCAAACCTACTCATCCGCCTAACCTACCCACTCCATCTCAACTTATTCCTTCCATTCCCCAAACCCTTCAACCCAAAAAATGTTCATCAATACATACAACATAAACATACCATCAATACCTTGGAAGTATCATGCAATGTCAAATGCCACTGTTCCTACCAGACGAGCCCAAAAAATAATAAATCCTACAATGTCATGTGTAAAAGTATACAAAATTTTGTTTCTCTTAAAATAATAAAATTTTATTACTTGATTTTAATACTCACGCACTCTGAATCCAAACGTAAAGTCCACACAGAAAAAATTGCCAACCGAATTATTATTACGGAGTCACGCCTTAACTGCTCGGCAGATCATTATCAAATTTTGTATTCATCACCGAAGGTTCAAAAAAAATATATAGAGTACCTTTTATTCCATAAAAACGAACGGGGATGCACCAATAATAGTTTTTTTTACTCTGATAAATTGCATTAGTTGACATAAAATTGATAATTCTTTTCCATTTGCATTCGAATATGTTTTCTGGCCTAAAGCCACCACAGCTGGCTCGGATGAAGTCCAATCTTTCAATCAGTCTTTGCAGCATTTATTGTCGTATATTGACAATAACGCAGCGAATGTTGTTTTCCAAAATCTTGGAGGCCAAATCGAAATTATGAGCTCCACAAACGTTTCCTTCGACAAATCAATTGCGAAACGCGCTGTTTAACATGATGCACCGCAGGTGCCTTTCATTAAGACGATTCAATTCAGAACGAAAAAGTCATTAATCAAGGCTCGATAACGGTCTCCATTGATTGTATCTCTTTGGCCCGCATCGTTTTTATACAACTTAGGACCAATGATTCCATCAACCATAAAGGTGGCTTTACATGGAGCCGCAACAAATTATAGTGCAGACGAAAACGCAACAACAACAATTATAGTGCAGACGATGAAGATGAACAAGTTCGTCTTCACTATAATTTTCAAGCTGCATCCATAATTTTTCTATAATCTGCATCCATGGAGACGTCTTCCATTTTCGTCTTACCTTTCTAGCATCCCCATTTTTTTGCAGATCATGTCTTGCAGCTTCATGTAAAGCCACGTTAAAGCACAATGGCTTGAGAATTGTCTACACTTCAAATGTGACAATTTTAGGCAAAAGAGCTTCATCACTAAATTAAATTTTCGTGTGAAAATTTCACGAAAATTTTCCATGTGTTGTTCAGGCGTCAGTCGATTCATGATTAAATGGCAAACCAAACTAAAGACAAGTCACATGGTGGATGACAAAATGGCTGTTAATGAAAACAGTGCTGCCAATTTAAAGTTGTATACCTCTAAAAAAAACCATCTTAGTATTTTAATATAGTAATGTTAAATGTCTGAATACATTTATTAGATTTACAGAATTTATTAACTTCTAGCAAAGCTAAGTCAAATCAACAAAAAAATTCTTAGTCCAATAGTCCCGTCAAAAAATTTGCTTACTTGAAAATATTTTTGACTTCTAAAAAACTATGATAAATGGCTAATAAACACTAAATAGGATAAAAATTTTCGTAAGATACTTTAAATTTTGCATAATCTGATCAAAATTATTCGACGAATGATAATAGAACCAAGCAAATTTATCACGGCAGAAAATATTTTAAATATTTAACAGCTTGTCTAGACACCCGCCATAGCCATAAATGATATTTAAGCTGTCAAAAATAGAATAATAAAAATAAATATTGTTAAAGCACACGCTTCATTATTCATCAAAGGTTTAAGAAAATTTTGACACTTCTTGGGGTTGAAAGATGCCTCTCGATCTGTCACAACGGCGCGGCTTGGCGTGGCACGGTGCGGTGGGAGTGGCGACGAGTAAATTATGCATACCAAAGCACAGCACAGACACTGAGAGTAAAAGACACTTAACGCCAACATTAACAATGTTAACGTCCTCCACAACTTGATTATTTGTCGTCGCTGTTACAGTCGCAATACACACAAAAAAAAAATCACTTAAAATATTGAAACATGAAGTATTAAATGTTTAACGTGCGCGTTTCGCCTCCAAATTATCACCCTACTATGCCATAGTGACTTCATTTATTTATAACGACTTAAATAAATTCTCCTTGAGGGAGCAGAGGAAACATTCATCATTTCCGGTTTTTTGGAGCTCGAGCAGAACAAGGTATAAGATGATACACCCCTTTACGTTGCGTTGGTATACAAATACTCGTACAAATGTACAAAACAACAACAACACAAAGAAGACCTCAAGTTAAATCTCTTAAAGGAGGATAGGAAGGTACTTTAAAGTCTGTGCCAGGCCAGGCCGGGCCAGGCCGTATACTCTGTTCCTACTATCCCCGTAAAATATGGCAAATGTCTGTTTACCTTCTAATAATGGAAAGCTGATATCTTAAAGGGTTCAACTGTAGAAATTTGTCTTCAGGTGTAATCTTTTGGTAAATATGAGTGAAAACCCCTTTATGGAAGGATGTAATAATGGTTTTGTGACCTTAGGCATATTGCTACCTTTCCTTCATCATAAAGATGATAAATTGCCATTGACTGTGTGCACCACCACCACCTATATTGATTTCGTTATAGAAGAAGAACAGAGAACAGAATTTCTTCCTCCTTCTTCGACGACCATATAAAGTAAGGCTCGTCAGATTGCTCTTGATGCTCGACTCGATTTCATCCCCAAAGACTAATACATCATTTAGTGTCAGATTTCGAAATCAGTTAAGGCAAACAATGTGGTCTTCATCTTTGATTTGGTTATATTCTTGCTTAAACATTAATTTAAAATGAAAGAAACGCAATAATCTAGAACTTGTTGAAATTTAAAGCAAACATTAAAAAAAATCCTTGAAAGGATGAAGTAATAAAGGATATAGTACCTAGTACATTGAGTGAGTTAGGGAAAAAAATGAACGTAATACACCAAAAGCTTGGTTTATCTTACTTATAAATCTCCACTTGCATCACACATAAATCCTCGCCAGGATCTCTAAACTGGTTATATGGAGTCCTTTTATATACACATACACCTACATATAGAAACTCTAGGCAAGTTTGTCCAATATCTCTCTTCTATTTTAAGGTCGAAGAGTGAAAAGGAGGAATCACACGACATCGTCCTCATCGTCGTCGTCGGGATAAAAATGGAGAAAATTAGATGACACCAAAAGCTCTTAATTATCCAATCTCGCCTCCCGAAAATGAGGCAAAAACAAAACAAAAAAAATTTAAGAATAAAACCCTTTTTCACACAGGCTCTGGTGGAGGTAAGGTTCCTTAATCGTTGGCAATTAGTCACCGCCGTGCCGGCCGGGCCAAAAAGAAAACAAACAATGAACAAAGCGAAAAGAAGTGAAGAGAAAATATATACAGAAGCGGAGACAACGTTCGCTTAATGTCTCCTTTATTGGTAGAAATTTATCTTAGCAATTTATATACATATAGTTGGCAGGATATCATCCTCAGTTTAGCAGGATGTTTTCATTGCACAGATTAACACACGGGGTAGGGCGATATATTAAAATTGTCTAACAGTTTTGGAGGAGAGTGGAGAGGGAGATGGAGAGTGTAGGTGGGACTGAAGCTGGGGCTGGTTCACAGATGTGAAAAGGATTAAATAGCACTTTTTCGCGGTCAACTCTGGTAGGTATCTCTGTGCAATTCCCTACTCTTCGTTGCCTTGACATTATCGGGAACTTAAACAATTTTTCCTTTAATATGGGATATACTTCTTAAGCTCCAGATACATGAGTTGAGAGTTCATCATGCAGCAAGTTATATAACACAGGATCTTGATTGGGTTAGACAAATAAAAAAAAAATTACAGCAGCTATATTCTGTTCAAAAACAATTGTCAGTATAAAGCTTATAAGGAAGCTTTTTTCGAAACAGGAATGCCCGTGATATAAGATATCTGCCAGTGGAAAAATACTAAAGGTAGTTCCACACTATCCCACAGTGTAATACGACATGTCAAAAATGTGTGATGAAACAGATGTATAATAGTGTGGAAACAGAATATGAGAGCGCAGATCTCATACGATTTGACATGTGTTTAGATCTGAAATATTTTTTCAGGATTGAATGTAAAACCATCACACATTCCTTCACACTTTTTTTTTGACATGTCGTACTACACTGTGGGATAGTGTGGAACTACCTTAACCCACGAATTAATACATAGGAATTGATGTTGTAATCTTATGAAAAAACGTTTGGTCTCGAAACTTTTGAGAACAAACTTTAGAAATGTGAGGGTTGTCGCTTCGGTTTTCTTTTCTTTTGTATTTCTGAATAATCCGTTAAAATGCAGTTATCATTTGTGGGGTACCGTGTACCACGTTATTATTTTTTAGATAAATCTACGAGTAAACACACTCAAAGGTACGGGTGACAACGACCATAGGGCCAGACAAACACAAGACAGAGAGAAACAGCCAGAACAGAAGAAAGAACAAAAATGTGTCAACAGCTTCATGGTTTTGTTGTTGTATGATCCACCGACCGTTATAATATTGTTTTATAAAAAGTGAAGTGAATTCCTGTTTAATAAATAGTGAAGTGGGGCTAAGAAATAGTGAAGTAAAGTTTAATTCAATATACAAGTTTAGCAACAGATGTCAACCATAATGCAGAAAGCACGAAAACCCTGTGAAAGTTTTAACTTGTGGCAGATGTATGCAAGCCAGTGCAATAAACTGAGATTCAAAAACATCCTATCTTTCTTGTACTGACAATTTTTGTTGAACAGAGAATTATATGATTTTTTTTTTTGAAACCACATTTTCTCATTGCAACTGAAGATCTGTTTACAATTTATGATGTGGGTGACGTATTGATCATTTGGGGTCTATAACGAAATCTCATAGACCAAAGCTCAAAAAGACTCATTTTCAGAAGACCCTATTTCAGAAGACTCAGTTTCAAATGGGACATAGATAAACACGACAAAGTTTCAAACTCTGGTATGCCAACGCTGCACGATTAAGAAATGGGAGAGCTTGATTTCTATTGGTTAAATATGTTGGTTAGCTATGATATAATACTATGCATACATTGTCATTTAAAATGCCGTTAGAAGAGTAAGAAGAAAGAGAAAAGGTATAATTTTAAAAATTCTTTGCAATTACTATACTAGATACATACACATGTTGAAGCATCCATTTTTATGGACATTAGCTTGACCATTTGGCATTTGATTGGTTCCTATTGAAAACTTCAAAAAACAATGCTGACATGACATGAGAAGGAATTATTAATACATTTATTGCGATTTCCTTTTACATAGCATGATAAAAAGCGAGAAGCGACATTTTTTGTTACGTTAAGTTTTTGGGGGAAGACAAGGCGGACAAATAAAAATTTTATGAATGAATAGGAAATCCATCAAGAGTAAGTTGTAGGAAATAAAATTATTTATTGCAGTAGGCGTTGTATTTTCAATTTATAATAATAGTTGTTATAGCTCGTATTACCTATACCTATATCTTTTAATTTATCTGTGTTGCAGTATTTAGGGACAGTGAGGAAAAATATATTTCTTAAAAAACAACATAATATGTATGTACATAATATTTTATGAATAACATGCATATATGAAGGTTCATTTTTAATTAATTAATTATTTTGCATTGTATAGTCATTGTAAGTGTTAAGAATAATAAAGCTTTTTAGGTGAATGTGTTGTGCCTACGTATACATACTCGTACGAGTTGTTGCGATAATCTAGGGTAAGCCACGGGTGTATTTTTAGGTGTTGAAAATGAGCTGTGGTACATTTGCTTCTGATTTTCTTAGCTCTAAGGATTGGGTAAGTTCTTGCTCTTTTCAGACAGCTTACAATCAGCAAAAAAAAAAATTGTGACAAATATAAGGAATGGGAAAGCAGATTAGGATTAGATAGCAAGTAGGTGCAATAGTTTGAGGAGGAGAGGATGGTCGTTGTTCTCTGTCCTTAGGCATCACGATAATAACAAATTTTTCGAGCAATAACAACTCCTTTTTGATATAAAAATCAACAAAAAGTCCAAATTCTTTGTTTAAGCATAATACACAAATGAAAATTGTAACTTCCCCTCTGTACAATATCCATAAGACTTTATAAGTATACCAAGATAGAATGTATTCAGCCTAACTGTTTGGGATTTAGGTGCTATATATTCAAAGGTACAGGTAGAAAGAAGTATTTAGACAAAACTGTTTTCATCTCCGCTATCAGTTTAATATCATAAATGATTGTTATGTCAACATTTCTTTTTTACGAATGAATAACTTGCCCTTTCCTGGATTTGCTAGGCTTATGCCAATCTAATTTTCTTTTTTTTTTGTGAAAAATTAGACCTTTATTCTTGAAAATCGATTTTTTGTAATTGTGTTTAGTTGGGCTTCGTTTGAAGATAACCAGAAGAGTTACTCAATTTTTGACACTTTTACTCGTTAAAGTACATTATGTAAATAAATGTTTTATTACTTACAACGTGACAATAATATTAGGTATTTATTTTAATCCTCTTCAACTTATCTTCCCAACCTTTTACATAGCATTATTAACTCCTAATCTCAAGCCAATATAAAATCCTATCGTTTCTATGTGATAAACTTGACTCTTTGTTATAAATGAATTCTAAATAGCTCATAAGCAACAAAGAACAAAGCCATCTGTTTTATTTATATATAAAAAACCCATTCTCGCTGCGGTCGTGTGAAAAAAATCATACATCTACAAACTACACCTAACTTTATTGATTTCCTATTCATTCAAATAATTGTATTTGTCCCTTGTCTTCCCCTAAAAACTAAACGTAACAAAATATTATGTCGCTTCTCGCTTCTTACTATGCTATGTAAAAAGAAATCGCAATAAATATATTAATAATTCCTTCTCATGTCATGACAGCATTGTTTTCTAAAGTTTTCAATAGGAACCAATCAAATGGTCAAGCTAATGTCAATAAAAATGGATGCTTCAACATGTGTATGTATCTAGTATAGTAATTGCAAAGAATTTTAAAAATTATACCTTTTCTCTTTCTTCTTACTCTTCTAACGGCATTTTAAATGACAATGTATGCATAGTATTATATCATAGCTAACCAACATATTTAACCAATAGAAATCAAACTCTCCCATTTCTTAATCGTGCAGCGTTGGCATACCAGAGTTTGAAACTTTGTCGTGTTTATCTATATCATTTGGAACTGAGTCTTTTTTGGGATTAGGTCTTCTGGAATTTAGTCTTTTTAAGCTATGGTTCTTGAGATTATGACGGGCCCCCGATCATTTGGTTCAATAACCTGTACAAGCTTTACTTTTTTTTTAGTGAAACTTTTTTTTTATCTCCTCAATTTTTTTCGATCATCTGTCGCATGTCGCAATATGGCAGCGCCCGCCGATGGCTTGCATCAGCAAACCATGAAACATTTATATTCTCACTCATTCGTGCACATGCTCCGCGGCATGTTTGCCTTTTGATCAGTGTATTGATGTAAATGTTGTTGTTCACTTGATCGTGATAGACACCGATAGAATAGTGCGAAATACCAATGATCCGAAAAAAGTTTCACTTGCATCGTATTTTCATAAAACCACACAATTTTTACTTGCGATTCTAGGTACTATAAGGCAAATAATGCATTTGAAAAAAAAAAAAATTTCTGACAATAAAACATAACATTACGATGATAGAGAAGCTTAAAAAAGTGAGTCCGATATTTCTGTCTGTCTATCTGTCCGTCCGTCTGACACCTACAGCCTAAACGGCTGGACCGATTTGCTTCAAACTTGTTACATAGTATTGTTATGACGTCCTACAGAGGGGTTTTTGGCATTAGCATTCTAGCTATAAGACTAACGGTACCTGCCATACGATTTTTATGGGAAAATTGATTTTTCTCAAAAACGGCTTCTTCGATTTTGACAAAACTTTCTAAATAGTATTTTTTTTAAGAAAACTTTATGTTTTGGTTGGAACAGAACGGTTTGATCTATTTTTTTAAATTTTATTTTTCTGATAAAAACTACGAATTGCTAAAAGTTGGCATACTCAAAAAATATTTGGAATATTTTTTCGAATTTTTTTTTCAAAAAAAAACTGTTTTTTTTTGAAAAAACTTGTCGAACGATTTTGAAAAAAAACTTCTTGAAATTCTAAACAGTAAACGAAAATAGATGGTTTACTTAATTTTTTCCAAAAAACGTTTTAACTAGTGATTTTTAAGTGATCAATAAAATTTCATATCATTTTTCCTGTGTGTGCGAAGCACTTTCCATGGCATTAATTACTCTTGGAGGATTTATCAGTTCACAAGACGCAGTACCCCGGAAAAAAACTTAGATGGGAACATCAGGGATCGACCCCAAAACCTTCGGCGTAGCAGTCCGACACACTGACCACTATGCCACGGGGTACTTACTTACTTTACTTTGACTTAAGCTTACTTAATTACTTTAGGCTTTTTACTCTACTTCTATAGCCCAGGGAAAGGTTTTGAGCTACTGTATTGCCCAACGCACAGTTCGTCTGTAAAGTTCATTTTGTCCATATTACCGCTCACTGAGGTTTGAAAATGACGTGGTTTAAGAGAGGGGACAAGTAATTTCGTCAGATTGTAGCCTTAGTCGCCGTGAAGGAGTGGTCTTCAACAGATTTTTTGTTTGACAGCGTTTTTACCAAACTCCCGCTTGGACTTGCATGTACACTACAGTATGCTTTCAGTTTCCAATTGAATGTGGCATATAGCCCTCCTTTCTGCGACTGAGTTCCCGATCGAAATCGGATTCTTGTGTGGGTTGATGCCTTCCACGTAAAGAAGAGGCCTCTTTCAACTGACAGTCCATCACCTGCCACAAGCCTCCCTCTCCCACTCTCTTTTTTCCAGACGCTGCTATTGGCAACAGCACTTTAACTCCTCTTAGAGTAGAGGTTCGCAACCAGATCCCTCTATCTCTCACTGTTCGCAGTACGATACCTCAGCTTTGCAAACGACTTCCAAATCTTTCACTCAGCTTCTTTCAAATCAATTAACCTCCAGGCTTTCTTTTGTCTTTCAAGCCACCTCTCACCTTGGAGATTCCATAGAAAAAACTGCTTGCAATTGTGTCATCGGCCTTCTCCAATTTATGGCCGATCCAGCACCACTTAATCTGTGTGATGTCTTCATCCTCTTTTGATTGTCTAGTTCTAAGCCACTTCCTAAAAGAATTTGGTTGTGGCCTTACTTGTGAAATGGATACCTATCAAGTCCCTTATTTTCACCCATCATGGCAGTCACAACATCATCAATTGCAAGTAAGAACATCATCGGACAGAGAACATTACGCTGTCTCACATTCTCAAGCATCAAGACATCTTCCGACAACTTCACTGTTAAAGGCATTTTCGATCGATGTTTGATACTGCGATCATTGTTCAAGGATCATTCGTAAAGAATTAATGTGAACGACCTCTTTGAAAACTCGCTTGGAACCTCTCAAAGACGACTTCAATCCCGGGCCTTACTTTCTTATAAGAATAAATTTATTACGTTATTGTAAGCAGGAATTCAGTCCCAGGTTGCATCAAACCAGTGTAACATGACCACACACAGAATCAACTGATAACCCCCCACATTTTTACATTTTGGCACCGAGCGTGACGTCGAAACTAAAACAATTTATTATTAAAATCATCTGGAACGCTCATATTGAATCCTGGTCTCTTTGCTATACTCGCTTTAAGTGTATGTATATCGAGAGCATCCGAGCGATGACAACGGTTTTTAGTTCGAACCTCGAAGCCTCAGTACAAGTTTCTGAGCGTTGCAGAATTAGACAAGCATATCACTGTTTTCATTGCGGCCTGAACCATGGTTTTACTAAACGCGTTCGAGACTTATGGTGTCAGTGCCAGTTTAAGAATTCTTATTCCATTTTTTTATGCATTAGCCTGCAGTTTTGTTCACGAATCTAATGTAAATCTTTTCTATTTTTCGATGTATACTTACAGGAGTTCGAATAGAGTTGAAAAAATAGCATATTGTCAGGAGTATGTATCAACGTTCAAATATACATATTATTAGTGCGTTTTATCGACTTTCAGCATTTATTTCGGTATGAAAGGAACTATATCCATATGAACCTTACGGAAAATTTTAACTTCATGATCCTGAAAACCATTTAAAAATCCTTCGCGTGGCTTAAAAGGAGTAAGCGGATAAACAAGAGAGCAACTTCCTTTAATACAATACCTTAGGCAAAATTCCACGAGACATAATTGTTTTCGTATAATATTTTATTTTTTAAACATCCCTATTAAACACCTTGGAATTACTTAAATTTGGGTTCGATTCTTTAACACTTAAAGTATCTCATTTCATTAACAATTCGAAGCACTCACGCTGAAATGCGAGAACCAAAGTAAGAAGAGAAACTGTTAGAAGTCAACAAAATGGACTTGCCATGATAATAACATTTCAAGCAGCAATACAAGGGTCACTTAACCAATCGACCGGACCCCATCTCGGAAAGGCAAAGAAAACCCAATTATCCTCCTCAATAGTTCAAGTGTATTGTTGACCAAGCCTATAACCATACGGCCACAGACCCACATGACAATCAGTTTTTTTTTTTCCCTTCTTTCTTTCTTTCTTTCTTTATTTATTTTTTTTTCTACTGCTGCTGCTGCCTTTCAATGGACGTTCTTTGATTTTACCTCCTTATGTCCTGTTTACTCAGCAAATTTCGTTTGCAATAATTAAGCAAAGAAAAATCTCTCTTTTATACTTTTATGGTCGCATAGTTGAATGGCATATACTCATATGCTCGCTCATATACAAAGAAAGCCATGTTGTTTACGCCAATGTCCCACTTGGCACAACATACACATACTCCCTGGTCTTATAGGAAGCTGCTTTCATATACAGACACGGAAGCGGAAACTATAGCCAGAAACTAATAGCACAGGTAAGTGTTTACCCTTATCGGTTACTTTCTTTTCTCTTATAAGCATGACCACGTAACTAATTTTATCCTTTACCGCACACACATACACATAAGTCTTCTTTTCTCCTTCAATAAGCTCTTAAAAGGTTAAGAATCTGTTTCGCCTAAGGACGAACGCAGGTGGAATCGTTGCTCTTCGTCTTCCGCAATATAATTGCCTTCAATGCGGAATTTGTGCAGTTTTTAATTAAATATCCTTTTTTAGTGGTTACTCTTTATGTGCTCTAGCTCATACTCACACACGCCTTTCAAGGATAAAAGAAACAAAGGCGACCTCTCATACCTATATATGTATGTACGAGTCGTTGTACGTCTTTTCAGTTTTCACAAAACGTAACCTATGTGTGGGTTTGTGTACAAACACTACCATCAGATTTCCAATGACTTTGTTTCGATCTTCGTCCTCTATTCTATAGAAGCCCTGGCAGAAGCTGTGTCTATATTGACTGCTACCTGGAATACTTCTGTTTACAAAGGACTAACACAAAGAAATGAGATGCTTACGGTTGGTGGGATATAAAATTAAATTTTCAAGGATAAAAATGTGCTTAGCTCACCTACGAGTATACGTATAGTCAGGTAAGAAATGCACTTAAGTTCAGTTGTTCACAGGTAGGGTGCCTCTGCCTATGCTCCCACTATGTGAACAAAGTGTCTATCTATGCATTTAGGCTTATAGCGGTAGCGAATGCTGGTGATGACATCAAAGGTCATATGATAGGTTTTGAAGACATTATTAAAGACAAAAAAAAAAGAAAGGACAAAAGTGGAAGCTTGCCAAAGTTTGGGCAATCACAAAAGCAATTTAAGAAAAAGTGCTGAAGAAGCTTTGCCGATGGTGATATTTATGTAAGATGTTTTGGCAGCCAAGGTTACGTTAGTAATTCTTAGTAGCATAGAAGCAGGAAACGGAAATTATAAGCTTCTTTATTGCACTCTGTCTGAAGTCAAGTTTCTGCGCTTTTACGGTAGCTAGTAAAGGCAAACAAACTGGCAATACCATTTCCTAAAATCTTTTGAGCAAGATTCCTTATGTAACGAAACAATATTTCAGAAAATAGTTTTTGAATTTAAAGATTTGTAAAAATAATTTGTACCTCCAATTTGTTTTGAAATTGACGAAAATAAAGTAGATGCTTGATTTAGTGAACGTCGTTTGAGTGAAATTCCCAGTATAGTGAACACACAACACTTTGTTCAGACTTCTCTGAAAATCACATTTTCCTTCACAGCTGGAATGTGTAAAGAGGCCTGCTTTTGTTTTTAAATTGGTTCACTGTATCGAGCATCTACTGTACTTACTATCAAGTGTTGCTTTTCTGAGCTTCACCTTATATGCCCCTTCCCCGATCTGAGTCGTTCCATCAAATCCACCTTGGTTTCCGTGCTGGAGTGTTGATGTCATTGTTGTATCTTTTTTGCCAGTCAGGACCTTAAATCGTACGCAAATTTTTATTCTCGAATACGCTACGGACGTTTCATCTGGATGTTGTGTACAGCTTCGCACTATTTTTCTCTCTCTCTCTCTCTCTCTCTCTCTCTCTCTCTCTCTCTCTCTCTCTCTCTCTCTCTCTCTCTCTCTCTCTCTCTCTCTCTCTCTCTCTCTCTCACTCTCTCTCTTGCTCTCCCTCTCTCTTTCTCTCTTGGTTTCTGAATACTGCTGACTGGTGTCGGCAACAACAGTTTAGCTTCTCCTGGGGCATATGTTGACAACCAGATCCTTCTATCTCTCTCTTTGCAGCACAATACTTCAGCTGTGCCCACGATTTCGAATTCTGAGGCTCAGCTTATTTCAAAACAGTAGACCGCATGGTTTTGTATGGTCTTTCAACTCGCCTTTCACCTTGAGTATTCCATTGAAAGACTTCTTTGTTATTGTGTCTCCGAGCTTCCACAGTGTATGACCAGTCCGGGGCCACTCTCTCTCTGTGATGTCTACATCTACATTTGTTGCCATTATATCTTCGAGGTGTAACGCATACAAAGGTTAAGAAAATTTGTCGGAAGTTTCACACTAGAGAAAAGGTTTCGAAGGCTTTACGAGCTTGTGATCTGGTGAACATAGTGTGGGTTTTGCAGTTGTCAAAACACCGCATTTTTGCTTGTTGAAAGCCATTTTTCGGATCCTCTTTCGAACGCTCCGAATCCCAGTCAAGTGTAGGTCAGTTTTGACTCAAAATTCTGCCTCTGGTTCCACTGTACACTTTCACGGAATACGGCAATGTTCTCGGACGATCTTGCTTTCCTTTGAGTCATTTTTAAAGGGGCACACGTTTACTGTAAAATAGGTGCAATGTATGCACCTAGGAACACTCATTTTGATAACAAAGTCTGATCATTTGGACTCGCTGTTCAACCGTGTCCTTTCCTTGTTGATTTGGCATCACTAACTGAATAATAAATAACAGATTTAACAGATGTCACCCAAACAAAATGGCCGCCACAGGCTGGCAAAAGCGCCAATCGAATATCCCCGTTTATAAAAGAGTTACCAAAAATTCTTTGTTAAGAATTAATTTTAAAGACAATGGGTAATGGGTTGAATTTTAATTGTTACAAAGAAATTCAAAACCACTTGAAGACATTGATTTTCCACTCCAAATATATATAAATATACTTCCTTATCAGTCCTTGCCCATAAAACAAATATCCGAAACACATTATTTTGTGTCCTTACATCGAATTGAACAAAAACTATGAAATACAATGCAAGTGCTAAAGTGGCCATAATACTATAACGTAAACTTTTACATCCATGAAAGTCCTCGACGGACGTACTTCCACAATCACCATCATCTATCACATTCTTAGCTTTTACACAGGCACACAACACAACAATATGTTGGCAGTGTCAATGTTTCTGCAGCCCCTTTGAACACCATCATCATCATCGAGAAAAACTCTTACAAAACAGATAGTGTCCTTGCAAACATTTTTATCATAACACTTCGATCGGGGTAAAGCACTTATTGCCAAGATACAATAGCTGCGACGAAAACAGCAATATTGCTCTTCTATCTGCCTGAAGGTACTCATGTATAGTGCAGTAGGGTTCCTCGAGTCTTGGATCCTTGCAATGGGGGAAAGGAAAGATAGTTTGAAGTACATTTATATTATTTTGGAGTTTTTGGACCGAACTATTTCTATTGTCTATTCATCTTGGACATTTTTAGAGTCATCAGTAATAAAGAGAGAAAGAGAAGGAAGAAAGAGAAAGAATGAAACAAATCGTAACTGTTAAAGTGTGCATAAAATTTTATTCAAACTAAAGTTAAAGTAAAGTAATAACGACAATGGAAACTGTATAAGGATGCAAGGACGAGCATAGAACTATCGTAAAGAGGGAAAGTAGCAAGAAACAAGATGTTAGGGAAATTGTGGTCTGCAATGTCTGATTGGGAAATGGCCAATTTTGCAATCAGACTTGATGCATTTATGGAAATCCGGTTTGAAAAATCAGTTTCATCTTTTTGTAAAATATGTTATTTTGTTGGCGGCAAAATTTTGATCGGCGCAATTGAAATGTCAATGTTTTGGGGGAAATATTTATTGATTTTAAATGTAAGATTGGTTTTGATGAGAATATTTAAATGGAGATGATGACACACTTAAAAGAAGCAAAATAGTGTTTCGCTTCAGGAAAGGTGAGCCAACTACTCAGGTATAAGTAAATGAGAAGGCTCAATAAGTAGCCTATAAGATCTTGCCAGCTTAGATTAGCACTTTAAACAAATCTTCAGCAATACCGTTACGTTATTCAGTAAAGGAAACCCCTCAGCAGAACAGCTAAAACCTGATGTTTTCAAAGACTGTCTAAACAACAGCTTTTCAACCTCATGGCACACATGGCTTAAACTGTTCCCGTTCAAAAAAAAGAGACTGAACCTGAAAGCGCTAACGTTGACAGGAATAAACCCATTGCACTTCTTTGCTGTGTAAGCAAAATGTTTAAGGATCTTATGCTGCAAAAACTAAACTTTTCTGTATTCAAGAAAGAAAACGTCACTCCAAAGTACCAATACCCGGCTTTTGGAATAGTCATTCCATTATTCATCCACTGCTAGGATTTCACAGTGATATAAAACTTGGGCGAGCTTATAGGAAAATGAAAAAGGGTTTGAGCATTTGCATAAAATGATTCATTTTCAGGCTTGCCGAACTTGGACTACTAAACTAGTTTGTAAAAGTAATTAAACACCAAGGCTCGGTCCCTTGCTCTTGAACATATATGTACTTGTACCTCCCAGATCAACCAGCCGAGAACCCAGGAACAAAGACAAAACTCTTTGCAGACGTGTTCATCATGTATGGAACTAATTTTACACCAGATGTTGCAGCCAGTAAGACTCACATTAACAACCTATAGGACTAATATCCCAAATAGGCAAAACGAATCTCATCTGTTTCCGGACACAGGTAACTGCTTTAAGAAAACGAAAAGCTTGTGCTACTGGTTGTGATACCATAACCATACAACACCAGAGTAGCAGTCAAGGACCCCATGAACTACTTGGGCATCCATTTCACCAACATGCAGGCATGATGGTAAAGAAGTCCAATTTTTCCCTGCACTTGATCCATCTGATTTACAGAAATCGATAGCGACATACTGAGAAAAAAAACCCAGGTGTTTGTCCATAAACAACTGGTCCGACCCGTCTTGATGAATTTTTTTTTATTATGGTTCACCATTTTGCCAATAGCTATGAAGGAGATCAAGTTTTTAAAAGGGAAGTTGCTTAGAATCTGCACAGGAAAACACAGCAATCCAGTGACAAAGAAGTATATACCGACATCATCAGTTACCTGGAACATTATCCGAACTTGGAAGTACAACAACTCCATCGGCAATAACTAGAACCTAATCACAGATACCTCAATTGAAAAATTAAAATTCTTAATCTAAAAAAATTTACGATTCAGTTGGCCAGTTACCAATCTAGTAAACTTCCAAATTTCGTACTAGGCTGAAAACCTGAAGTGGACGTTAGCTTCCAGACTTTGAAAAAAATGTCTAACACTATCTCGTTGTAATAGTAAGTAACTGGACCCGATGGCCTAAACTTAGCAATACCTTAAAGCATCTCAAACTTTATTGCTTTCTGATTTTTGGCAAATCCCTTTAGTCCAGCAAATCTCTGTGCAGATGCCAGAAGCTGCAGGAATTTTTCCTT
The DNA here is from genome assembly GCA_916050605.2 of Platycheirus albimanus. Lineage (NCBI taxonomy): Eukaryota > Metazoa > Arthropoda > Insecta > Diptera > Syrphidae > Platycheirus > Platycheirus albimanus. The sequence continues at coordinate 31,714,975 of OU696698.1, read as the reverse complement.
TGTTGCTTAAAAGTAGCGTGTACCAGCACGCAAATAGTTATATAATATCTTCTTTAACATTGGACCACGTAAATGCATTTTTTGTATCCTTAAGTTCCTTTTAGATTAGTTGCTTGCTGTGTGGATCCATATAGTGACAGCGACAAACGAGCTTCAAAAATATATTTCATGAAAATAATGGAAATCTTGTTAATATTACAATATATGTTGTTATTTTGACAATACCTGCTCCATTTATACTACGCTTCTTGCTTAATTTTGTTCTTTCTTTTGCCCCACACCATAAAAAGTTATTAAATTTATTTTTTCAAAATGTAAAAATACTCAAGAATACAAATCTCACAACATAATTTTAAATACTTAAAAAAATATGGATTAGAAAATTCACTAAAACAGAAACTTGACCACACCTTACCTCAAAGATACCTCAGACTCGCCCTGAACTTATATGGGATTTGATGTTTTGAGTTATGTTAACAATTTATAAATCATAATATTTCATTACAAACACTTCTTACACTAACAAAGGAAAACGGAAGCTATAAAAACCTTAAGCAAGCTTATTTGTAGTTTAACCGGAAGTGCCGTAAAAACTTTTAACATTTATTTGATTTTAATTATTTTGGGTTCCCAGGTCGTGCTCCATGTTTGTTGTAACAGTTGCGAATTCTTTGAAGAAACTTGATATTTTATAATTTTCCACCACATTTTATAATACTCCCCTTTAAAAGCCTATTAAAAACCTAATAAATCCTTCCTCTAGAATAAAATAAAATTATTCCGATTTACTGGCTTAAAAAGTGCTAATCCAAGAATTTGGCAGTCACTCTACAATACGAAGGGGCAAATCCTGTCTCAACCTACTTCTATTCCAAATTAACTCATCTCCTCTTCACAGCCTATAAAAGATCCATTACTCGCCATTGAAAAAATTAAAGGATTTCCCAAAATATAAATCCTTCCTCTTCTCTCTTTCAAAATAAAAAAAAGGTTTATCCTTTAGAAAATAAAATCCACATTACAACTCAAAAAAACAACTCCCATTAAAAACCTCTTTCTTGTAACCATACGTACAGAGTTATAAATATATCTAGCTTAACGACGAATCATTATATATATATATGCTATATATTTTTTCAATCCATAAGGACCAGGACAAGGACCAGAACTGGGACCCAGGACCACCAAAGGACACACACAGAGTTATCAAATAGAAATGGGTTTTTTACAGCATTTATTATTATATAGGCAAACCTTCAGCATTAGACATCGAAAACCCTTATATTCGGTGCCAACATCATCCCGGAAAACCAATGACATTACGCATAACTAATAAACGGGCTAAGAAAATCCTAACTCCTCCAGACATTAAACTGAGTAGGAGAGAGAGAAGCTTAACCTAGTCATACTCCATACAACTCCCAGCAGCATTTATAGTTCAAGACTTTATGACTTGACATTGACCCGATTGAATGTAGAGTAAGACCATAAGGATGGGATGACCAAATATAAAGGCTGCCAGGTAAATGGTTGGGGTGCCACACTGCCGCAAGCCAGTGGTGAACATTGGCCCGACTATACCCACTGGATTTATGACCATCTATGAACGAAGAAACAGGTTTACGGTCGAATTAATGGTTTTACTTAAAGGATTTAACAGTAAATTTATAGGCAATAAAAATTTGTGTATCCAGCTACTGGTGTGGTTTGGTCCAGCCAGCTGGTAGCTGCCAGCTGGGTGTTCCATCTTTCGCACTGTTAAACATGATCAAACGTATATATATAAATATGGAAGGACGAATTATATTGGATAAACCATCAGCGCTCCCCTTGATGATGATGGAAGTAAGGCTTAAGCGAATGAAACAATAAAATGTGAATTCAATATTTTTTCCTCCTTTACTCAAAAAAAAAAGAAGAAAAATCGCAACTCAGTTGTTCATAATAAAAAATCAATATAAAATATTTTTGTTGGACAAATTGATTAAAATCACCCCTGCCTTTTCTTTTTATTTTATTTCAAACAAAAAATTGGAAATTAAAATTACCGTTTCAATAATTTTGTTTGTGATTAAATAAATAATTTATTTGTTATGCATATTTCCTCCTTAATCCATTATTATTATGAATTGATAAAAATAAACATGATTTCATTGATTAAAAGGATTAAATTAAAATTAATTCTTATGATAAATTTACATTAAAAAGTGTAGGTACAGAAAACTGAAAATTTGTATTTCTGTGCATGCGAAAATTTTTGTTCTTAAAATTTCACCATGAAGCTTAACGCGTTGAGTCTCGAACGTTAAAATGAAGCAATCATTTTTTCCAAAGGAGTCATCTGTTTTGATCATCGCCACATTCGCTGTCAACTCGTTACTGAAGTAATGACAGCTGCATCGACTTTAATTTTCGGTTCAACTTTTTCCATAAAAATGTTTGTCTCCCAGTTTAGTTTTTCAATGCGGTGACTGTGTCACAAAGTTCACATGGCAGGAGTCTCTATGTCGCGTGGTATTCTGTGAACGCATCTTCAGAACACTTTCACAGCTTACTTGTCAACTTGTCGACACCTAATGGGAAATTGACATACTTTGCTCATAATTGCAACGAGTAATTTTTGTGACCTTTAATATTGTAATTGATTGTCGCGCAGAAAAAGAAGCCCGAAAATGATTCTAGGAAATTTGTTGGTTTAAGTTAGACAAAGAAAAAGTCAAAATATTCATTTCAAATATGCAAAATTATCTCTGTCACATCATCGACTATTTAAATGAAGTGAGAACAGCACAAAGTACTTAAGATTGCCAAAGCGAACTTTTTTGGCCAGTGCCAAATAAAGGGTGTCCCAAAATTAACGCAAGATTTAAATTTGCCGCCATTTATGCAGTAAAGTGTTGACAACCCTTAAAAAAATAAAGTGCACGACTGGGTGGTACGAACTTGCTCTAATATGTTACTGTGGTCTTGGGGCTTTAGATTTTGGAAAAAAAGCAATGAAAAAATCATATGAAATTTTATTAATCATTTAAAAATCAACGTAAAATCGTTTTTTGGAGAAAATGAAGTAAGCCATTAGATTTCTTTTACTTTTTTGAATTTTAAGGATTTTTTTTTTCAAAATCGTTGGAGCCGTTTTTTCAAAAAACGGTTTTTATTTTGAATCTTTTCGGAAACATATTATAAATTTATTTTGAGTATGTCAAAATCTAGCGGTTTAAAGTTCTTATCAGAAAACAAAAATTTTAAAAATTTTGAACAAACCGTTTTTGAAAAAACCAAAAGTCAAAAAAAAAAATTAACTTTTTTTTTAAAAAACTCAAAAAAATATTTTTTTGAAAATTAAAGAATTTGTGTTATTTCGTGTATAACAGAGCTTTTATATTAAAATTTTCATCGAAATCCGTGAAGTGGTTTACGAGAAAATCTGATTTAAAAAAACCGGTCGTATGGGAGGTACCGTTATAAGACTTTACCTGAAAAATCTGTTCCGGCCAACACATAAAGTTTACTTAAAAAATACCATTCAGAAAGTTTTATCAAAATCGTAGGAGCCGTTTTTGAGATAAATGAGTTTTTCATTAAAAATCATATGGCAGGTACCGTTAGTTTTGGAGCTAGAATGCTAATTCCAAAAACCCCTCTGTAGGACGTTATCATAATACTATTTACCAAGTTTGAAGCAAATCGGTCCAGCCGTTTAGGCTGTAGTTGCCGATACAGACAGACGGACAGACAGACAGACAGACAGACAGACAGACAGACAGACAGACAGACAGACAGACAGGCAGACAGACAGACAGAATTGTCGGACCCACTTTTTTAGGCTCCTCTATCATCGTAATGTTATGTTTGATTGTCCAAACAAATGTTTTTTTTTTACGAATGCATAACTTGCCTTATAGTACCTATAATCGCAAGTAAAAAACAAATCGACAGCTGAAATTTTAGGGTTAGTAAAAAAAGGAGAGTTACACGATAGAACAAAGTGTGTTCATTATTGAACAATATTTCATAAATAGTAAATGCTTTGCGGCCTCAGTTCGAATACAAAATATGGTCGGAATAGTGTTTTAACTTCGTCAACTGTGAAGCGATAAATTGAAAAATTCCGGGAGACAGGATCCATTATAGATGCCAAACACACTGGTGGCCAAAAACAAGTCGTTCAAATGTCAAAATCGAAGCAGTGGGTTATAGTGTCGGTGACAATCCATGGAAAATTTCAACAAACAAGTGCGTACGTGTATGTAAAGCTGTGGAGGCCATTTGTCCGATGTGTTATTCCACATATAACCCATAAATAAAATTGATTAACAGTGCTCAAAGCCAACTTCTTGTGGAAGCCGACAAAATTCTTCACAGGTGGAAACAGTGAGATGGATTGAGATGGACTTTTTAAACAAACAGTTTCCCCGGGTATACTTTCCAACAGCTGTACCTAACTTACAAGGCGTTACAATCGAAGAAGTTAGTGCGGCAGTTAAAAACTCAAAATAAAAAGCATAGCGGTTGGGTCAGAAGAGACCTGAGATTTGGAAAAAGATGGTTGATATCAACATGAGAGCAATCCAAAGTATTAGGATCATTATGGAATAACATAGGGGGAGTTCCAGAAACCTATGTGTAGATGGTCATTGGTCATAGATATTTATGAGGGAGCAGTTCCAGAAGTAAAGTGTCCAGCTGGAATATTCGAAGAATTCCAAATGAAAGTAGCTGGAAGTGTCTTGATTCCCTTTTATTGCAGTCCTTGACTACCTGCTTGATGGTAAAGTTTATTATTTTCTGGCGATGTAGTGTGGGTCTTTTATCCCTGCAGCAAGCACTTGACGTACGGACACCCTTTTTTTTTGGAAATGGGTACCTGCAGTAGGTAGTCCAAGAAAAACTAAAAAGCGTGCGACCCGTTTTTTAATCCGCACATGCCTATTTCGGACACTTATTTGAATGAAATAGTGTCCTAAGTGTTAAAAGTTTAAATATCTGGGATCTGTAGTTAATGGTGAAGCACATTTTGAGGACGAAATTGATTATCGAAGGCGTATGGTGGTTGAAGTGGTGAGAAGACTACGATATCTTCTGTGACCAAAAAATGCCACCTAAGCTGAAGGAAAGACTCTGCACCCAGTATTGCGTCCATTACTCTCATATGGTTCATAATGTTGGACAAGCTACAAAACCCAAACAACAAAGCTTGCATGTCAAAAGACCGTCTTGCAAACAATAGAGCTCGAATTGCTCAGCTGGTATGTTCACGTTCAAAGGAGAGACCCTAGGTACCCCGTCAATATCATACAACATTTCAATACAACCACGAGGGAGAAGGATGAGGGTCAGGTCTAAGAACTCCTGGTACAAACAAATGCTTCGAAATCAGTATTTAGATAGCCTCAGAAATAAAACAATCTAAGACTGTGAGAGTTGTGATCTACCTGAGATCATCATATCGGCCCTGAAAAGAAAAAGAAGAAGGATAAGCAATAAATTAGTTGCCTTAATTACCGCTTCGATAATGCCTCACCGAATATGCTTTTTTTTGTTCGTAAAGCTTATCTAAAATGTCGTTAAGCTTTAAAAGAAGAACATTGCCAAAGATGTTTGTGTAAAGCTCATTGCTATACTCATTTGAAGGCATTGTGGAAACTTAAGCTTCGGTTGTAGCTTTCAAGAAGAGGCTTAAACGAAGCTTTACCGAAGCTGTTTTAAAATATAATCATATAATTATTTTGATTTATTAATTAAGTTTTCACTCTCAGTAATTGTATTTATTGCCTTGAAAAAATATATTAAATTGAAATATTTGTAGGTATATTTTTAATATTGAAAAAAAAATGTAGAGGGACACGTTTTTCTGTTCAACTTTATATGCACAATCTCTGGTTTTATAGTCCCACCCTATCCGTTCCGCCACCAAAAATCTATTAATTTATTTTTTTGTATGCTTTGGTTAAACTTCTCCAACGATGATAGCGGATTTCTCATGGCCCAAGTTGATTCATATGGACCTAGAAGACGACGTGTGGTTAAAGCAGGACGCCGCTAAGTTCTACACAGTGGAGTAAAGTTATTTTCAGCAGATGTGACGTGATTTGGCCACCAAAGTCATGCGATTTGAAGTACTTGCATCCGTGCCACCATTAAAAGCCGAGGCGGGCATTTAGACGATTGCATATTCCGATAAGAGGTGTTATTTGTGAATTTTAATAATTTCAGTACATTGTTGAAGCGTGTATCGTCCCATTTTTATTAATGGCGTAGTTTTACTTGTCAAATGTCAAAAAATTACAGCTTCAAAAGTGACAATTACCGAAATAGCGTGCTATTCAAAATAACACCTCTTATTGGAAAACCCTTTATAATGGCATTATTATTTCATTTCATCATCTACCCGCCCTTGTTGAAAACCCGTTAATAATGAAAAAACGGAAAAAATAATTTTGTCTTGTAAAATGACAAGTACTTTTGTAATTAAAAATGCAGGGCATAAATAGCATTTGAACGCCTTTGATTATTTTACAAAACTTAAAAGATTAGATTATTGTTAAAAAACTTAAATATTGTCGTCCACATAGCAAGTGTGTGCGACTCATTCCCACATTTTTGTTCCTCTTGATGTCATCAACTATTTTATGATGAAGGATCGTACGACACTAACCTCGTGCTGTTGACATGTGTTGTCTTTTCTTCTCTCTTCTGTTCTCTCTGTTTGTCTCTCTCTCTCTGTCTTGATGTGTTCGCAGATTTATCTTCGCAGTAGATTAAAAATGTAAATGTTTTGTTTTATTTTATCACAAAATCTGGAATTTTTATTTCCACTAAATTCCGATCCTTTAATTTTTTCAATAAAAACACAATTATAATCAAATCCGAACTTCATTGAATTCCTATTGCTCTGTTGGCTTCCCCTCAATTATTTTCAATTTTCAATTTTCCATAAAAGTCAACTGTGCAACAATTCAAAAAGAATTCCTGTCCAGAAATATTTTTCAATTACTTTTACATCATTTTTCATGTTTTTTGAGGATGTGGTGGAGTGAGGTTGTGAATTTGTGAAGTTGAGTGGGGTTAGGTGCAAATGTCAAGTGTTTTAGAGGTTAGCTAGGTTTTATGCTGATGCTGATAATCGAAAAAAAAAAGAAAAAGAAAAAAAATAAGCCTTAAAGTGAACTTCCATCAGGGCGGCTTATATAGAAAGTTACACATTCCTTTTTTGAAATTGGTCACAATGTCTTTCTTTGGTCTACCTTTGGTCTTGACTAAATCCAAGGCCAAAGTGTTGACTAAAGTTCTCAATTTTTCCACTTCGAAAAACTTTCTTTGAGACCGCTTAATGAGGTGTTTATACAAGAAACTTTGCCTTTGGGTTTTGTTTAACAAGTGATACCGAAAATGCTTTGATTTTATAAATTCCGCACTTTATATCCTCCTTTCTTACTCGTATATATAAGATACTATATATATATATTTTTTTATGTTGTGTTCATCGCCATCAAATAAATCAGGCACGTTTAGTGAGAAACTTTAAAATTACTCCCACGAGATAAACTTCGCACTAATAGATCTGCCATTTAAGGACTTCTTAAACCCATAAACATGGCTGCTTTTACTTTTCTCCATATAGCTTATCCTACTTTATCATTAGTTATAATATGAAGTAGGTTATTTTTTTTCGGTTAATGGGGATCGGGGACCAAGCGGAAGGGAAAATTTTCCGGGGCATGCATAATCTTTACCAAATCATCACCTTCAACTTTGTGTAATTACTTAGAGGAGTGGATTTTTATTTATGACTTTCCAAGAGGAATCTGTCTGCCTTAGTCTATATCCTGTGACTGTGCATGTATTGTATATGTATACCTACTCGTATAATGCTGCTTGCACGAAAATCCTTTGTGGTTGTATGTATTTCTTGCCGTTGGAAGTTGTGGTTTTGGGGGCAAAATCAGCATTGGTTAAGAGGTGATAAATGACTGTATCAATGCCAGTGTGGCAGAAATGACAAATGAATCTTCTTCTTTTTTTTTTTTGTTGTTGTTGTACGTTCTCTATTCTTCAGAATTCCATGCGCTGCTGAAGAAAGCACCCTTCAGTTTTTGAGATAATACGGTACCGGCAGTGAATATTAAGTACATAAGCATATAGACGGACTATATTATATAGGAGCAATTTTTTTTTATTTTTTTATTCACCGGAAATATGTAATTGAGATAAGGATTTCTTTTGTTGTGAATATGAAAAGTGGAAAATTTTTTTATAGCGGATGTTGAAGGGAAAAAATAGCTTGGCATAAAGGAAAATTAAATGAAGTCGATGGGTATAAGAGGAGTTTTCTGATTTTCTGAAGAGAGTTGATAACTTAACCGCATGGAAGAATACTTAAGAAGAAGTGGTTTTTTTTTTTTGCTTTATTTTTGCATCGTTGTCGAGGACTTAAGATATAAATTTTAAGTAGGTTCCTTATGGCATCTTTTTTTTTTATGAAGAAAGAAGAGATATCTTAATTAATTGACGTTTTTAATTCGCTTGAAGAACCCTCGTCTGTCGTGGCAAAGCAGTTGAAACAAACTGGGTTTGAGTTAGTAGCATATTTGGATAGATATAAGTTGTTTCTAGAAATTTAAGATAATTTTTTGTTTAAATGGTTTATGGTACTCAAAATTTGATTCATTTCAACTGCCGCAAACTTTAACATTTTGTAAAGATCAAATGAGCACTTGCGTGCCGAAAATCCAATAAAAATAACCAAATGGCAAAGGTCAACTTTGTGGAAATGCCTCAGATAAATATATTTCTTACACTTTAGTCTTTTATTTCACCTCATAGAAAAAAATCATACACGCAATTTGTGTCGCAGTTGTTTGGTTTCTGCGAAATATAATCAGAAAAAAAAAAAATTGACAAATTGCTTTTATCTGAAGAAGAATAAATCAAATGACTGCTCATATACAACATAAATCAAAAGACCACGAATATAATTGAATATGTTTGAAATATTACCAACCTTGATAAATATAAAATGTCAAATCAACTTTTTATTCAAATCGTATACCTACTATAAATCTAGATCCAATGTTTAATACAAAAAAAAAAATTACGCATACGCCACAGTGAACACAATATTTTTTGCTTACAAAAATACTTTTGGTTTTTTATCAAAAAAAAAAATAAATTTATAATAAATTGATGGGTGATTGACAAGATTGTAACATTCATTGAGCTTGTTAATTTTATAATCGCTATGACATAGACACAATAATGTACGAAGTATTAGACATTTGGCTGCGAACAATCAATTGGAATTGATGAAGACGTTGACGTTATGAAGTTGAAGATATGATTTATTTTATTTTTTTTTTGCAGAGCGCTGTTCGTCTCTTAATAGGGGATAAATAAGTGTTTGCAAGGACAATGAATTTCGGCTCTGCACGTGGAATGTCCGGACCTTAAACAGCCGCACATTTGTGGAAACACTTAATAAAGGGTGTTTTTTTAGACGTGTGGTTTTCAATCTGGCAATACTTTTTTCAGAATTGATCTTTTTGACAGCTGTCACTGGATTTATGTTCAGTTTGGTTTGCCATTTCATATTGAATAGATTTACTCCTGAATAACGTTTAAAAAACGTGCAAATTTATTTCCAAAATAATGGTTCGGTTCGCGTGACGCATGTCGTTCAATATTTGGTCGACATAATCGCCCACGAATTTATTCGAGCCAGCCGCGGTGTCCACTTGCCCGAAATCATTTTTAAATAATAATGGTAAACTTTTATCTTTATAATAAAGCTTAATTATTGGCCATAACATTAAATTATATACGTTTTATTTCTTCTTGAAAATCACACTTCTAAAAAACACCCTTTAGCATCAAAGATGACATTACCGCCATTTAGGAAGTTTGAGGGGATGGTAGAGGTACAAGAAGTGTGGAAAACTTTGAAATCGATCACGGCAAGTGCTACAGAAAAAGAAGGTAGTAGCTTTCTGATAAAAGGAAGAAGTCTTAGGGTTTCGTGGCATATGAATGTGCATTGCCACTATTCGCATTGAGTCTAAATTTTATAACACCTCGCTGATCTGCAACTATGCCCCACCTAAGAAGAAAAATATCACAGCCAAAGAAAAAGTTTACGATCTTCTAGAAAAGATGAATGCCCTAAGATCGACAGTAAGATTGTTATTGGAGACTTAAACGCAGAAAATGGGAAAGCACAGCCTGCACAAAAACACTTGCGGTAATGGAACCTGGCTAATCGACTTTGTTGTGAGGCAAAATGTGGTCATAGTTAAAAACTTTGTCTCTAAGATAATTTAATGGACATATTTCCAGCGACGTGAAGGCAATTATTTTACTAGAAGGCTGGATAAATGCTGTTTTCTATTTTCTTTGGAAAGAGATTTGTAGGAAAGAATAGATCGAAAAGCTTTCGCAGTCAGTGGCTTGGATAGGTGTATATCGAGATCTTGGAATACATACTTGCATTTGAGACAGCATCAAATTAACAGCCAACTATGCGTGTGCAGAGCGTTGGAATTAAAAATGTACGTTTTTTACAAGTAACCCAAAATATCAATTATTTATGAGCCATTTGAATATTTTAAGCCTTAGTTTTTGTTCAAGCAAAAATTAGGAGCTGCTGTGCCAAGTATCAACTTATATCTAAAAATTTAAGTGGACATTACAGGGGTGTCCCTAGTTTGTTTGAACATATTTCCTTAGAAATCTTTGTTACGCCGGAAGTTTACTTCTTTCGCAGCCATTTTTTTAAAACATAATTTTTTTTGAACATGAACTTATTAGGAAAAAATATAAATATGCTAAAGAACAAATCTCTGTCCTTAACAATACGTCCAAAGTTGACATTAAGGATGAACTGATGAGCATTCCTTACACACACAAATGTTCAAAGCTAGCTTACTACTTTTATCGTATGATATGGTTGTAAGCCGTGTCGTGTCTTTTGATAAGTTTTTTCCACTTACTCGCCAGTCTGAACATAAGAGGCCTTACGAGTCTCGGAAATCAAAGCCAGCTCATTGACTTTTTTAAGATTTGGATTTTGATTTTATAAGTAAAAATATGTAAGCTCTAGAAACCGTTTACATTCACTTTTTACATTTTTAAATTTTACTAACTAAAGGGTTTTTCAGTAAGGGTGGGTAGATGTTAAAATAGTATAAAACAAGCTGTGTCTTTTTATTTAAAAGTGTCCATATGTTTGAAATATGACATCGTTAAAATCGTTGGCGAGGATGAACACGAGGATATAACCTTCTTCATCTGCCACTGCTCAATATTCTGTAATCTAAGAAACAATACTCTTGGCGAAACTATTTCGATAACATGGAACAGTTGTCGCAGCGTCAAATAACCGATCTTAACAGGTTCTCAAGGAGGACCGGTTGGCTGGAAACAACATAAGAAATACAAAATTAGTAGGGTAAGATGAAGAAGCGCTCGTAATATTACGGAGCATAGACGCCCAAGATCCACAGCAAACGGTAACTTATTAAAGGATGCATTGTCACTTGGTGGACCTCGTGTATGGGTTGGTGTCGTGGTGGCAATGTTGATAGTTAACACAGCCATTTACCGAAAAATACGCCTCGTTGCTTAAGATGAGTTTTCGGCCGATAAGGGGGTCCTTTTATTTGTATTCCGAATAATTTGAAATTCATCCCATAACTTTGTACTTTCGTTACGAAAACATATCTTTTTCCTTTTAACAAAGTTAAAAAAAACATTCGTATTGTTCAATTCATTAAAGTACTACCGACGTTAAATTAGAATTCTGAAATTTATGGCTTGGCTGGAATTTAAAAAAAAAATTGAAACGGGAAGCTAAATGTATTCCCCCTACTTTCGCAATTGGAAATTCAAAACACACTTAAAAAAATAAAAAAAAACCCCAGTTGCAACAACATCCAATAATTTTTAGTTCATTTATTCTTCATTTCAACTTCAGCTTTTGTATACACACGTACCACCTCCCCCTCACTACTTTGCAAAAAGAAAAAAATTATAATAAAATATAAAAAAAATCATCGACGCAATGAAAATCAAAATATATGTATCCTTTCTTTACCTTGGTTCGCGTAAAGATAGATACATCTTCTTATAAGGAACCTTCAAACTCAACATCATGAGCATGAGCATCCTTCCGTCTCCCTAATTTTCAATGCTATAATCAAAATCAGCATCAAAATCGAGTGTATCTAATGCAAGAAGGAAGAAAATGAAAATTCGTAACACAGATGTCTTTCCTTTCTTCCCTCAAATTTGTCTGCACCTACCTACCTTAGAGGTCCTTCTTTTTTTTTATCTCTAAATATATATTTTGATTTTGACAAGCGAAGAAGGATTCGCATTCGCATTCGCTTTCACATAGAAGGATAGCTTGAAATGAATTCTTGAGCCAAGGAAGAGAAGTAACCAAAAAAAAAAAAAACGTAAGCAAAAATTATCATCAATTGATTTGCCATTGAATTGGTTCATTTAATCTTCGCCTTGGGGAGCATTGGCGTTGTTGATGAAAGATACAATATATATGTGTGTGTGTATGTGTGTGTGTTTGTATAGTTAGGGAGAGGTTTCGTTGAATGATGGTTGAATATGATTTTGTGGGGGATGAGGGGACATGGGAGGAATTGTGGGAGGTAAAGTAAATTTATTGAATGGCGGCCATATAAAACGTGTCTGATATTGATGATGAAGGTCCTTGGGAACTTGGATGTGGAACGCAACAACGATCCTGTTTCTGTTTCTATTTCTGTTTGTGTTTTTGTTACTGCTGCTCCTATACCGTTATACGTTCGTTGGCTGCTTTTGGTTGTGATTGTTGTTGATTTGACTTCTCATTATGCAGTCATTTGGAACCTACACACATATTACTTACGTTCTAGTGGGGAATCAAAATTTGTCTGTGCGAGTATCTGAGTATCTGGATTTGAGTAGCTACGTACCGTACATAGGTACATCGTACACAATTTGTTCGTAGAAATACTAAAATTGAGTTGAATTTTTGTTTTGTTGTTTGTTTTCTACAGATATTTTGTAATTTGCTTCAATGACTTTGTGCTCTCTATCTAACGAGTTGTAGTAGGTAATATAATTAATCGAATTCAAGATTAAAGAGCACGATTGAACAGATATGACTTAGGCATACTTAATTAAAATTACAATTGATTGGAAAAGACTTATTCATCTTAATCAAAACCATATTATACAATATTGATCTTAAATGAGTTTGAGATTGTGATAACTTCTCAGAATCTTTACGGTCGTGTGGATAAATTACACAAGTCAAAGCACTCTTGTTAGTTCTCGTTAACTTTTTTTTATAACAGCCTTAGGGGCAGTTTTTTGCTGATGAAAGAATCAAGAGTTTTTAAACCCAAATTTTTTATAAGATTTGAAAACTTTATATATGGAATATATATATATATATATATGGAAAAACTAGTAGCTACATGGTCTTTTGAATGGCTTTTTATCCCTCGGGGACAGTGTTTTATTCAAAAAAAAATTTTGACCTTTGTCCTTTTCTATGGCCATGACAATGTGCATACGCAATTTCATGATAATTCGTCGAGCAGTTAAGACGTGCTAACGTGACAAACTCACATTTGCTTGCGCTTCAAATAACAAATCATGTTGTTGTATAGATAAATATGTTAAGGGTTTTTCAATTGTCGTGACAGCCATGTCTGGCTGTAAATGAAGATTAAACAAAGTACTCGTATATGCTGTTCTCGGACGAAACGTCACAATGGACAGATATAACTTTGAAGCTGTCAAGGATTTTGTCGCTTTGGGTTCCACTATAACCTCTCAGAACAACACCAGTGAAGAAATCAGTCGAAGAATCACTCTTGCCAATCGCTGTTTCTTCGGGCTTAGAAGGAGCAAAGCCCTCACTCAAATGACCAAGGAGACACTATACAAGACCCTTATCATACCAGTCGGATGAATACAAGCTGGGGTGCTTTGAGAGAAAGATTCTTCGGGTGATATTCGGTCCTGTATGTATCAATGGAGTATGGAGGAGAAGATTCAATGAAGAACTGTACGGGCTATACACCGACATTGATCTGGTTAGAAGCTGAAAATATAGCGGAATGGAATTAACATGGAATTAACTTTTTTAACAATAAAGTTGGCTATGCTCAGTAAAACTCAAGTCTTACTTCGTATCCGTTTCCTTGAAAAGATCATTGTCTGACATTTTGTCGGATTCAGGTTGAAAACATTCTTGCTGCACCAGCACCGATTTGCAAATCTACGCGGTCAAAATCAGAGTTAAAAGCTTTAAAAATTTTCATATCGTCAGCACAAACAATCATACGAGTATTACTAGAATGAATGCGCTATGTGATTTCATTGATAGCGAGCATAAAAAGTGTCGGACCCAGATGGCTGCCTTGTGGGACTGCTGATTTTACTGTGAAAGAATCAATGAACTTCACTATGTATGATCTATTTTGAAGATGTGTATGAACACATCCAGATAAAAAATCCCACAGGGAAAACTAAAGTTGTCAATTTAAAAACAATGGTTTGATGTAAGAGACACAATCCAACTCATGTCGACTCTCTAAAACTTCTGAGCACTTGTGCACAAAGGATAGCACGAAGCCATGCTGTAGATGGCAGACCAAATTTGTTCAAAAAGATTTGGAATAGAAGAAAGTTTGGAAATAGATTTTTAGTCGGTGAAGAAGAAATTGAAGCGGAGAAGCTAAAATTTGAGGAATACCATGAGGCCTAAAAAGATATTCAAGATTTCATAAAATTTAGTAACTGCGTCGTCAATAATGATGTTTATTTAAATTATTAGAAGTATGTTCTAAATTTATGATACTCAACCAAAGTCAAGTGAATAAGAACAGTCTTCAGCATTACTAACATTAAATGACAGCTCATGTCAAACAATACAACATATCCAGTGGAGGATGGTAGGAATCTATGTTAGAAATAGTAGATGTAAGTTATACCACTACCGTATTAAATCGAAATCTAAAATCGGTGGATTGACCAACGGAAAACGTTTTTTGACAGCTTAAACAATCATGTTTTGGAGATACCCTCAATTATGGGAGCAAAATGTTTCGAACATTGGTCCAAATGCAAGTTTTGAATATTTATTTATGCATTTGCGTCTCATTAAAGCTAGCACTTATTTTCCAAACGTCAATATACACAAGGAGACCTGGCGGTCTGCTGATAAACATACCATCAGCCAGATTGACCATATTGCGATCGATAGCAGACATCTCACCAATGTAGACGGTCTTCCAGCAAAAGAGGAAGGAGGAATATCGGCTTTTCGAAAACAGAAAGAGAGAACTGGTAAAGCGAGTGGTTGAAACCATTGAGGCGGCCGGCAAAAGCGATAGTGTTCGAAAGTTCTACCAAAGAGTAAGGCATTTGTCCAAGAAGTACTAAGCCCGAGTGATAGCCTGTAGATACGAATTGAAGCGAGAGTGGGAATGTCGCAGTAGATGCGCAGTCGGTGCTGAGAATTTCGAGAGAACGCTGAAGACAACCAACTAATCGCTGTTAGGCAGAATGATTCATTCGATTTGGGAGATGATTAACAAAACTTCCGTGCACCAACCAAGATAGCGATATTTAAACTAAAGTACAACACGACTGCTGGAGCAGATGGCCTTATGGCTGAACTCTTCAAAGCAGTAGTAGATATGACTTGGTGAGTAACATACACCAACTCATCTGTACAATCTGGTCGGATGAAAGTATCCCTGACGAATGGAACGTCAGCATCGTGTTCCCTATCCACAAGGAAGAAGATACTCTTAACTGTGCCAACAACAGAAGAAAGTCTCCTAAATGTTGCCTTTAAAATCTTTTAAGCTATTTGTGGGAACGCCTGAGTCCTTTCTCACATGAACTGATCGGCCAATATCAGTGTGGTTTCAGGCCCAGTAAGTCAACCGTTGACTAAACTTCACACTTCGACAGATTTAAGAAAAAACCCAAGAATTCTAGATCGATACTCCTCACCTCTGTATCGATTTTAAAATAGCCTATGATAGCGTGAATAGGAACGAGCTATACACAGCCATGACACTTCTTGGCGTCCTACTGTATGGAACGTAAGCGTGGGCCCTGACAAAGTAGGACAAAAAGCGGCTGGGGTGCTTTCAGAGAAAGATTTTTCGGGTGATATTTGGTCCTGTATGTATCAGTGGAGTATGGAGGAGAAGATTCAACGACGAAATGTACGCGTAAAGGCTATATTGCGACGTTGGACAAAAAGCATAAAATACAAGTTTAGCTGGCTAGGGCATGTGAAACGTATGAACGAATCTGCAGCAGACCGCCGGCGCCGCCGGTTGTTCAAATTTAACTCTGATCATTGAGGCCAACGTAGTACTAGAATACCACATATAAAGTGACGTGATCAAGTGGAGAACGACCTCAACAAACTTGACGTGCGTAACTGGAGGCAACTGGGTAACAGACGGGCTGGCGGGATATGTTGATTGAGGCCATGGTCCACAATGGACTGTCTGAAAAAAAAAAGAGTATTAGTTCAAAACACTTTTAATCCCTGGTTCTGACTTTCTTTTGAAAAACATCTCTGCACAAGAACGAGCTCATCTCAACCTTCAAATAAAAAAGCATCAGTAAGTGAGAATCCAACACTCCTATAGAAGTGCCCAAATAATTATTTTAATATGCGCCTATCACCAAAAATAAATTAGGTACTTCTGAGTCTCAAGCCTACTTGAAGCCTACTCCCATAACGATCTGACAAATCCTCAAAAGGAATCCTATTATTTTTATTTCACTTCCTAATAGTATGTTTGCTCGTATTTGCCTTCTTTAATGTTGTTCAATTAACAGGTTAACATCGCCTGCAAAACTGTTTCTATAACTCTTCGTTCTATTTTATTAGCCATGGAAGAAACCCTTTTTTTTTCTTTCTACCAGCTCGCTCAAAGCCTGAAATGGAAACACTTAAATAATTCAACAACATAATCACCCCATTCAATGTAGTCGTCACGAACACATTCTGCCATTTACTTTATGGCCCAAAACACAATCCACCACTTAGAGCCCAGGACATCTATGTAATCCATTAAATCAGGGCCATGATGGTAACTCATCTGGCTACGACAGAACTTTAAAGTTTCTTCAGAACTCAACTGAGAGCGTCCACCTGGCTTGATTTATGCGTGAAACACCCGCACTCGTGGGTACACCTTTTTCAGGATACCAGGTCAAAATCAGTCTTACTCTAGGGTATATGTAGTCATTTTCTCTTCCTTAAATCTCATAGTGAGAGCACCACAACACGCAGTAGAGTAGAGAAGTTCCCAGGATCCCACTGATATATAGAGTGCGGTCTCCTTAAACGTTGATGACTGTTGACGATGACGATGATGAGTAGGTATGGCAAGAGGTGAAGGTAACGTTGGAGGAACAGCGACGACGACGACGACAAGGTGCCATTGAAGTGGTGTTGGTAAAGGATGATGATGATGACGATGATGGTGGTGGTTGATGCTTCGTGGCGGTGTGTTATCTTGACGTCCTTGACGGTGTTGTGTTTTCTCTATTTTTTTTTTTTTTATTATATATACATTTTTTTTAACTCAAAATGGAAACATGTACAATGTTCAGTTCATACATATATGTATGTAATGTGTGTGTATCTGTATATATAGGCAAAGAGGTGTTGTAGACGTGGACTGCTCAACACAGCCAGAATACTTGAATAACTAGAAAATAATGAGGAAGAGACAATCGCATTCATAGTATTTAGGTTAATGGATGGAACATGGAAGGATGGATATTTTGAAGTTGGTATGACGTATGTAGAGTCTCCATCACGTTGCTTAGCTTTAGGGATTTGCCTCAAGAAAAGCTTTGTGTCGAGGTGCGATGTCGAGAAGATAGCGCACTCTGTATGGTACATACGTCCTTTGGGGCAAACTGCACACAAATGTACAAAAACATCATACAAATGAGAAGATCGTCCTTAGGATGATTTTTGTGGTTCAATGTGCAATTTGCCCGACTGAATGAGACAGTTCAATGCACGTAGAGCGAACAGCGTACATATACAAGAAAGGAGATGGGATTTCAAAATATTAAATGGTGGTTGGTGGGGTTTCAAAACGAAAAATGTGTGATTTATTTGCAGTGTTGCGCTTCAGCTATCAAAGAAATGAGAGTGTAGAGGAGGTGCACCTACTATTAAAAATTTCATTTTTATTCGTGAACCCAAGGAAATAAAAACCCATTTCGAATGAATTTCAGATATTGTAGGAGTCGAGGGGTTTAATGTGTTTTTGACAAGTGATTTGGGTTAAAATGGAAAAGACTCTAAAATAATGGAATTCAAGATGGCAGCGAAAAAAAATGAAGGTGATGGAGGTTTTATTGTTGTTGCTTGAAAAGTTAAAAAATTAAATTAATGGGTGTGACAAAAGAAAAATGAAATTTCGTTTGGGATGGGTCCATAGGTTTTTTTATACCCTATTCCATAGAATGGGTATATTGTATTTGGTGTGGAGTTTGTAACATAGAGAAATAATACCGTTAGGTATAGAAAAGTATATATATTCTGACTCAGAATCAAAAGCCTAGTCGATTTAGCCATGTCCGTCCGTCCGTCCGTCCGTCCGTCCGTCCGTCCGTCCGTCCGTCCGTCCGTCCGTCCGTATGTATACTCTCTAGAGGTCGCAATTTTTGAGCTAGAAAGCTGAAATTTGGTATATATAATCGATGGTTCAAGAGTAAGGCTAAGTTCTTGAACCGGCAAAATCCGCCCACAAACACGCCCACAATCACCATTTTTGTTGAACAACCTCAATTTGGTAAAATTAAATTATGTTTTTTGTACAGTTACGATAAAAGCATTACGCTAAAATTTTGCACACGTAAGCGTAAGGTAAACTTTCTTCCAATTAATTAAAAATATTTTAGTTTAGGCGTGGCTGACGCCCATTTTTCATACAAAACCATCAATATTGTTTTTATAAAATAACAATTGTTATATTAATGCGAAAAACATTAAATTTTGTGGGTATTACTTGCCCATAAACATCTTGTATATGAAAACAAAAAAATTGATTTTGGGCGTGGCTGACCGCCCACTTTTCACTAGAAACTATTAAAAAATTGTTTTTGTAAATAAACGGTATTTATAATGATTCCGCGCCAAAATTTTGCGTCTCTTAATAGAAACTAAAAAGTTTGTGTATGAAAAGAAATTTTTGAATTTTGGGTGTGGCTTACGCCTACTTTTCATGAAAGAACGAAAAACGTAGTCTCAAATATTTAAGGTACTTCCAATATTCAATTTAAACCTTTTTCCTTCCGTTCGTTATTTGAGAAATATGTCTCTACATTTTCTTGTGTAAATTTTTTCAATACGCCCACTTTTGAAGGCGGGATTTTGATAAAATACCTTTGTTCAGGTAAGATTCTTTAAAAGCTTTTCGATTAAGCTGTAGTTTTACACATATGCCTAAATACTGATCAAAGCTCAGTGAGTGCTTCAAATTTTTCAGACACGCCCACTTTTAAGGGACGTTTCCGTCAAAAGTCATATAATGCACTAATTTTTTAACGTTTTTTTAACTATCGGTCGTAGTTTTGAAGTAAAGAGATGAACACTTAGATTTGTATTCCTCGGTTACGTAGCAGAGTGTGGTTCAAGAATTGTTAAAAATCACATAATCGCTATTTCGATTCAAAATCTAATTTTTAAAAATTTAAGTTTTCCCTTGTTTTGTTCAAATCGATCTGCAAGAATAAAATTGAATGTCACTGAGCTCATACTAATTGCCTTGGCAATAAAAAGTTTTAACTTTGGGCGTGGCGCACGCCTTTTTTACTGTGCCAGCACTAATTGAACATCACACCACACAAAATTAATGTTATTGAATTTTTTTCTGTCTGCTAAAAAAGAATTTTGTTTCTGAAACTGAAATATCGGCTGGCTGCGGCCTGCGGGAGGCAGACGCATACACATACAAAAATATAGGGAATAGGGTATCCAACAGTTCGCTGCAAACGTACTGTAGCTCTCGCTTATGTTTTTCTTTTTGTTTTTAATGCAAGTGACATTCATAACTTCAAGATTATATGCAGTGAATTTTTTGAATGAATACAAATTAAAAAAAGTATGAGTTAAAGAAAGGTTTAAATGAAAAACAAAGGAATTCTACAAGAGACATTTTTTCACGGTGACTTGCATAAGAACTCTTTATAATTCAAAATGAGGCTTTAGTAACATGAAGTAATGTTACAATTGGTCTAATTTTTGATATTTGAATTCGTTAATTAACCTCAATTCTGTATGAAATGTAGATTTCAATGATCCCCTTTTTCCTGAATTTGAAATGTAATATGTTGGCCTATTAGGTTCATAGCGAATAAGAATAACTATTTTATTTTACGTTTTATTTTTGAAAGCTTTTATTTGACAGTTTAATTTTCAGGAAAAAGTATTTGAAAAATTACTAAGTTGTTGCAAAAAAAAATTGGATTTAAATACAGTCATTCAGTAGAGAGAAGAGTAGTTTTTGACATGACCTTTTACAAGGACTCATTTTGTCGTAAAAAAGGGTTTTATTTTATTGTCCACACGTAGTTGATATTGGCATTGGCAATGTACTTAATGCTTACAGTGAAAATTGTTTAATTGATTTTATTACTCGGGAAGTACCCCTTCTCTTGACCCATCCTACCCCACGGTTGGGTTTCTTTTGAACAGTTGAAGTATTTAACTAAAATTGATATCTCATTATTAAAGAACACATTTTAGAACATTTGTTTTTTTTTAAGGGAGTGAGAAGTACTTTAAATAATATTACAAAACAGAACAGAACTGCGTGAAAGAAAGAAATACTGTATCGTTTGGTTTAAAAAAAGGCATCAAATCGGCAACCTTGATATCGGTTGTGAATTAATTTTTCCATTCCCCGGGGAACGGTATGAAAATTAAATTGCAAAGTGTAAATAGTGCATATCTGCCACATGAATTGCAAAAGTAGCCAATTTAAATTTTTTGAGATATATGCACCTATAGACATTAAAGTTTGAGTTAAGAGTGTCGCATAGGTACCTTCTTAGAAAATTTAATATAAAAGTTAACATTATTATTACTATAGTAACGCCGTGACGTGGTATAGAATGAGTTAGCGGATAAAAAGAAGGGCAACTTACTTTAATATGTGGATACTATACATATATTGAAAATGTCGTCAGAATAAAAATATCAGATAATTCAAGAAACATTGAGCACATTAAAGGTTTTTGCAAAAAGTACCTGAAGAATTCTATGTCGGAAATATATACATAATATGCTGAAGACTATGCAAGCAGAAATGTATCCCCGTCTCATGCTGTTTATTTAAAAGCTGCTTTTTGACGAAACTCATAATGTGCATCTGTAAACTACGAAATATGCTTGAATAAAAGAAAGTTACCTACGTGATGCAGTGATTTCTTTCATAAAAGTAACAAGCGAATTGCATACTGATGTCATTTGGTAAGGCCTTTACAATCGCTAAATTTTCACTGTTACGGTTACAACCCTGCAAAGACAATATTCGTTCATCAAATGGCCGCTATTCAGCCCGAAGCTCATTGTGACATTCGCTCTAGATGCAACCATTTATGCGATATCATTACCTAATGGTTAAATGGCCTACCCTGTATGTTGTTAAGGACGTCGCGTCGACATCTTTGACTGCACCGGCTAATATTCCGTTCTTTACTTTTCCTTCGTTGTGTGGGCGAAATGATTCCAAGCTAAGTTTCAGAATTATTTTTTTTATTTTTTATGATTTTCGGGTACAAGGAGTTTTAATACCTTTAACATGAATAAACACAGTTCGAGCATTTAGGAAATAAAAGGATATACCGATGCACATAAGTTTTTAATGTCTTTAAATCAAAAGCAAAAATCGGGCCGGGTAAACCATTCCACATTTCTGTAGTGCGGCTAAAAAATTAGTATCGCACTTAACAGAAGTTAGGCTGAGGGTAAATTGATGGGCGTTACTAGAGAGGCGAGTGTTACAGGAAAAATCTTTAAGGGTAGGAATGCCTCTAGCTATTTCGCTAGAGCACTGTTTATAAAAATAGCGATAAAACAAGGTGATACAAGAAACATTACGTCGATGTCCAAGGGAAACAAATGTTTCGGAAATGGTTCTTTCACCTATCAAATGTGTAATAGGAGGACCAGCTCAGATATTAGAATTTCACTCAAACTTTCAGCTAATGAATGCCTTTAAGATTGTAGCCAGATTAGAAAGAGACAAGTATTTCTTACATCATTTCATAAACCTAGGTATTTTGCGGCATTTTTAGCGTCGCCAAACATTTGATCGTTCCATAAAAGGTGGTTTTAAGTACACATAGCCGTTCAGTTTCCTACATGAAAAGGCTACTCATGGATAGTGGCATAGCGGGTAGATACACAAGCCAGTATTGAGCTTTTTATGCATTAAATTTGCCAAGGTTGATAATTGACAGAACCGCGCTGGGACACACCATGTATTTTGCGAATATCAAACTGAAAACCATTCAAAGCAACGTAAACGGAACCGTCCGGATGGGAAATTCTAATTCATCGAAGAAGAGGTTCGTCGATACCAAATGAAAGCATTTATGCTAAGAAAGGCTGGTGCTACACTCAATCAAATTCAAAGTATCAAATGCAATAATCTTTATTTTTTCCAAAAAGATGCAAAAATTCGTTCCATTGTTCGGTGAGATAAACCTACTATCATATCACCAGTGGACGGACCTAATGCTACAAAAACCGTATTGCCGGTCATTTAGAAGTTTCTGTTTGTCAAGATATTTCTTCATGTGATATTTGATTACAGTTTCCAAGACCTTGGAAAGAAGGGACGTATGAAATGTAATGAGTAGAATGAAGATACGCTTTTTTGGAACGGACCGAATAAATGCTGTTTTCCATCTGCTCGTAAAGAGAAAGAGACCCGTAGAAGAGGACAGATGTACAAGTTCACGCATTAGTTTTGCCTGTGTGTAAGCATACCTCTACTATCCGGGCCAGCGGATTTGTGTACATCGAAAGGAGATTAGTCCTATTAAACTAATTCCGCTCTCAAGAACAGGAGGAGTCATGTCTCTCGGGTGGTGGTGTTGAATGGGCAGCAAATTGTGATGCAATAATTCAGATTTTACTTTAGAACTTATCACAGAAGTATATCTGGCAACGAGCGTCGGATCTGAAGACAACATAGTGGAGTTCGTAAGTTTTTTTTATAAATGACCAAACAATTTTTGCTAACTTTGTGACATTGTAGGTAACATTTTTTGAATTATTTTTGTAAAATGGACGAAAAGTGCTCTATGAACTTCGCGAATAGAATTATTTTGTTCGAAGTAAATTTCCACAACTTAGAACCGTTGTTCATGGTGAATTGCCAAACCTTATTGAACAGAAATGTCAACACAGTTTGACATTTTCAACTGTCAAACCATAGACATAAACCATCGAAACTTCTCATGCAGTTAAAAAAAGAAACACCTTTTACATTACTGGTGTATTTATCAGAAGCAGAAATGTTGAAATGTAGAAAGTTTTCCAACGTGGTTGATAAATAAAACATAAGTTTCTTCCTATTTATTTTGAAAACTAGCTGAAACGCCATTCAGGATTGAATTTTTGTACATATGTACTTTGCTTAACGTGTGCCTTGATATCCTTCGCATTGACGCATTTTCAAGGCATGAAATATGCCAAAGCAAGTTAAAAAAAAAAAACACAATGAAACCTCATTGTGTTGAAATAACTATAGTTATTCGAAAAGCAAATGTGTTTCTTCATTCGTCCTTGAAATCTCATCCGCATTTGCTTTAAAAGACAACACAGACAGACCATTCTACTGGTTTTGTATGTATTATTTCGTCCATGAGATTTTTCTTAGTCCTGCAGCTTATAGAAGCTTTACACTTCAAACACTTTACAAAACCATTCGTTGGTTGTACAAATATAAAATAAGAACACCCCCATGGAGTCCTTGTAATTAAATGCCTCCAACGCACAAAACAATAAATGAAGGTCCTTTTCTCGTTATGCAGAATGGAAGAAAAAAAAAACGGAAAAACCAACTTGCACAGCGTATTATTTTCTTCATGTATCCAAAGTGGATCAAGGGTGTAACCCAATTTTCCTCTTTTGTCATTCCTCTACCGCACAGCAGCGAACACACAATTCATTCACCTCTATCTTTTCTAAAAAAAAAAAAAGAGATTGTACGTAAATCCTTTCAAATATAACCAACTGAAAAGCACAGAGAGCAAGTGAAGGGAATTATTGTGTGTGCAGTTGTATGTGTAATGAAAACATAAAACTCCACCAATGCTTACCACAGGATAACATGAAAAATTCATTCACCCTTTTGAAAATAGTTCTTAGAATAGTTTACAAAGTCACCCTCATCACTTTTCTACCGCAAAGTCAGTCAATATGGTAGATGGATGGGGTATGTATAGCTGGAGCTAAGCGGAGCGGAGCTGGAGCCAATGCACATATTCAAACTGAAATTCACACATTCGCTCCTTGCTATACACTGGCGTTGGAGCTGGAGCTGGAGCTGGAGTTGGAGTTGATTAAAGTAGCCTCAGCTATATTGTCTTACATAAAGGACGAAGGACCAAGAACGAAGAACGAGTAGGTGGGAAAGCGGAAAGTCAATGACATAACACCTAAACCAAAACTGAACTGAACTGAAACTCAAGACCATGCCTTTTAAATTTACAATAAAGATGGCTGGGCGTTGTAGGTGGTGTCTGGTGGGAGAGTTTGGTGGATTGGATGTTGAGCATACATATAAGTATATATATCCTCGGAAGGGCCAGAGAAAAAGAATAACAACATGATCTGCTCTGAATCTGCAGCTAAGGAAGAACTGGAAAAGTAATTGTTTTTAAAAGCTCCTCTGAGACTACTTAACTGACACATATGCCAGTTACCAGTGCAGAGCATTTATCTGTTCGTTTCATTCTCGTTCTCGCTTCGGTTAAGGAAGAGTCTTAGATCAACAACAACAACATTGGCGGCGACATGGTCTAGAAACTTGAATGTGGGTTCATTTGTTATTTTAAGCTCTGGAAACTGTGTTGTGGTTGGTGAGCTTAGTGTTTATAGTCATTTAATTGGTTTACTTTGGATACTATACAACAGTCACTCAAAAATAAATTAGAACGATTTTGATTTGATGGAAATTAATCCAAAATAGTTTCAACTTTTATAAAAAATCTTGTATTGCCACACGTTGCTGGTGGTTAGTGTGCTGGACCCAATTTGATTCCCGACTCCACCTAAGTTTTTTTTCCACGGAGTAGACATCCCTTGTGAGGAAGAGTAAATCACGTCACAACTAAAAGTGCATCTCTGCTAGCCGTTTGGATTCAGCGGTAAATTGTAGGTCGCTTCCATTTCTGCAGAATATAATGGACGCTCACTCAAGAGGTTGTTGACATCCTTATAAAGAATAAACAAGGTTCGCACTTTTCGGAAAGAAGGAATAGAAGGAATCGAGGAACGAAATGTTGTTGGTACAGTGGTTTGAGGTTTGGGTGATATGTAATCTCGCCTCGCGAAAACACCACGGGTGGATTCCAGTTGAAACGGGGGAATTTAGAAAAATTACTACCCAGGTTGGAGCTCGAACCCACATTTTTAGGTTAGAAACCAAGCACTTCATCTACTATGTATACCATTGCCGATAATTTTTGAAACTAAAAAAAAATATAGTATAGAATGAAACCCATTAGAAAAGGCAGAAATATGACAGGAAAAATAAATAACGTGCGATCTGTGGTCAGGAAGTGGGTTTTTGGGGGGGGGAGTTAAGGGTAAAAATCGGTTAATCTCAATTTCTGGCAGAACTACAAGTCCTGTGGAAAAAAATTGAACGACAAAGTTGTAGGTTGTTAAGAGATCTACAACTTTTGTAAATGCACTTTTTGCACATAACCTCAAAATTTATGTGAAAAATTCAAAAAACCAAATGTTTGGTTTTTCATTTTTATCTTTTACAAAAAACACTTTTATTTCACGAAATTTGGTGAAAGCTTGCCTTTTTATAATTCAAATACACTGCAATTTTTTTGATTTAAAATATTTTTTTTTACCAAATTTTGACTTAATATCGAAAAAAAAACACCCTAATTTTCAATCGAAAAATCTCACGTTAAAATATCTGCTTTTTTAAGAAATTCGGTGTGCTTTTTATTCCTTTAAATTCTACTTTCTGATGATGTAAAAAAAATATACATCACCATGGTAGATTTTCTCAGAAAATGCAAAAAAAACCAACAACAAAAACTCGGATCCGAAATTTTTTTTAACCATTATATAAAATCTTATGTTTTTCGAGTAATTAAAGTGTAAATTTTATTAATTATAGATCTAAGCTGTTGCCCCTTCAATCTTTTTTTTTTGTAACGCAGGCGCAGTTAAAATAAATTGAATATGAAAAATGTGTGCCCTAAATTCAAAGTAAAATAGTTTGAATGATTAGAATATCCATTACCCAATGAAAAATATAATCAATTTAGGACCAACTCAGTGTTAGGTATTGAAAGCCTGTCAACCAAAAATTCAATGAAAATGATATGGTCATCCCCATCAGCCACACCACTGAATTGGTCATACACCGAGGAAATTCCCAAATAAACTTAGCCAAACGACAACATTGCCTCGGAATATAATCCACGGGCGGCGTGCAAACAGTATGTATGTATAAGACGATGATAGGGCCTGGAAGAAACGTAAGAGCTATTAAGATGCCTTGCAGCAGATTGATATAGATAAGGGGTGTTTATTGTTGCCCTATGCTCCAACAGAAGTGGAAGGTTTATAGCATGGGTTTCACCTATATCTACGTACATAAGCCCCATAAATCAGTGAAAGACATCTTGCGGATGGATTTTCTTCATAACAACTTACCTAGCGGCAATACCTCTGGATTAGTCACACTCTTAGGAATCCAAATTACAATATCCCCTAGTAGTTTTTGTAATACAGACCTTAGAGTGCTTGTCAGGTTGGAAACCCAAAAACACTATAAGGATAAACACCATAAAGCAAAACTTTGATCGGAACCTGAGGGCAGCTGAGGTACTTGGCAATCGTGTCCTAAATTTCATTTGAGTCTTTGTGAGTTGCAAGTCATTGTCCTTCTGCTTGTTAAACAAAACAGAGTGCTGATCTGATAGTCTTCTTCCACTTGTGGCACACTCTGCTTAACCCAGATGTGCCGATGCCCATCCTGGTCATGTGGTTTCAAATTGAATAGTGACCCATCAGAATTTTAATCAACAGGGATAGTTGAGACCTGCTCACCTTGAGTAAGTATAATCATCTGTCGTTTGCGGATTCGATAAAACTTTCGCGAATTTAATTTTTCAAAGTGAATCTTTTTTTCCATCGCTCCAAACTTTTTCGTTCATCTGTCGCATGTCGCAATATGGCGGTGCCCGCCGATAGCTCGCATCAGCTGACCGTGTCGTGTAGCATTTAAATTCTCAATCATTCGTGCACGTGCTCCGCGGTATGTATGTGTTTTGATCAGTGTATTGATGTTAATGTTGTTGTTCACTTGATCGTGATGGACATGGATATGGATAGTAAGTCAAATAAACCGGTAAACTATTTAAAAACCAAGAATAGTGCGAAAAAAAGTTTCACTTGCATCGTGGTTTCATAAAACCACACAATTTTTTTCCTGTTTAAGTGGTATGAGCATCGAGGAGACTGTTTGGCTTGATTCGAGTGCCATTTTATATGCCGTTTCGTTCTCCTTTATAGCACAGTTACCTGGGACGCAGCACAGACTTACTGGGTTAGTTGCATTAAGAAGTCTTAAGTTTTGACTATATTGAGGAAAAGCCTTTGAAAGCTGTCTTCGAAAATATCTAAAGTTTTTATGGTTTGTTTATGAGTGGGTTGACTGAAAAAATACCTGAACCTACCCTATACAACGAGACTTGATCTTTTTTAACCTAGTTCCTTCCAATTTTCTCTCCTGTTTAGTTCATGGTCTAGCACCATACCAACGTTAACAGTATGCTATTAACGGTGGGTGGGTTGATGTTAGGTATGTTGTTTTTCCATGTAAACAAAACCAATTCAGTTTTAGTTGGGTTGACACTTAGTTCGCAGCTGTTGGCTCAATTGCTGAGCTTGTTAAGGGCTCCTTGTAGGAGTTCGCAAAGTTTGGGAACACAAATTTTCCAGAACCCATAAACACCATTTCGTCAGTGATTGCTACCCGCTTTGACACCTAAGTTTGACTTAGATTTGGTTGTGAAATTACCAACCAAGACAGGGGAGATAAGACTCCACACTGCGGAGTTCCCCTACACGTCTTAACTTTAAGCGTGCTTCCACTCATTTTTGCATTTTCAAGCCTGGTTCGAAGCATGCAGTTAATCAAATCTGCCAGCCAGGTTTATAGGCTTATTGGCCCAAAGTCTTTAGGTTCTGTGGGTGTGGGCTTGCCAGCTTTTGAAAATTAAAATGACATTGACCTCTGTCCATCTTTTATAGGAATATAGGTGATGTTTAGGCATCCTCAAAATATGTTCACAAGGATTGGTACAATTGTATAATTATAAATTTGGAGCATAACTGCCACTATGCCATCCGGCCCCCTAGACCAGGGGCCCAAGCCATTCCAAATCAAAAACCCAATAATTGTATTATAAGACAACACAAGGAATAGATCATAATTTTTTTTAAATTTCGAAAACACATCGCTAAATTGATTTATTCAAACATGCATTTGAAGGTTCTTGCAACTTGTAGATGCAAGCAAACACTGCAACTGTGGATTCTACAGAATGCTCTCCCTATGGCACGGCAGCCGGTGGCGGATAACGGTGGCTGAATTAAACGCTTATTTTACGATCCATCTTCAAGTATGATTACGAACGCGCTTAATATCAACACATCATCATAGTGACGACGATGACGTCCTCCTTAAGAGAAGTGTACAACTAAAACATTCCTAATATTACCCATTAGCCGACAACTCATTGACAATACGCCAAACGACCCCAGGTCTTGGGGCCACTAAAGCACCCCACCACCAGTTTTAAATAGCCTCTTCCATGCATTCAAATTGCTTTAAATGTACCTAACATACATGCATAAGCATATCCGTCCGTCCGTATGTGCCTTGGCGCGCTTTGAACCTCTCTGGTGCAATCATGATGCCTTTGTGCAGATGCCCAAACAATTTAATGACCTAATTCTGACTTAATGCTGTTCTCTGCCAGCAAACACCGCCAATAGAGTGGGAACTACGATTCCGACCGAATATACTAAACCGACTTTACTCTCTGAGCCATCTCCTTTGGTCTCGGCTTTGGCCTACCTACCAACCCATAATGGCTTCATTTAAATTCATGGAAACCTTGAAAGTTCTATGTTTGTTCGTTCGTTGTTGCTGCTGCTGCTGCTTCCACTGCGATGCGATGATGGCTCGGCTGGTGCGAACGAGGTGGTGTTTTCTGTTGGTGATGCCGAAGCCAGAGCAGAGCCGGCCATCGCATCGCCATTTTGATAACAAAAGAAAAGAAAGAATGTGGCATTGCCTTTTATGATGTGGCGTTAAAGGTGCTCCACTGGCCTATTTGTGCGTTTTGTGGATTCACTTAAAAAACATAACTTTATATACCTCTATCTTGTACTTGAAATCGAAATCGATATCTTAAATGTCTCATCCCTATCATCACCTACCTTCATACCTAGCCCCAATATACACTAAAGCGTGCCGCGTCGTAAGCACTTCAAATCCTTTTCTTATCCTTTTTCTAAAGTGATTTCGGATAACGGTTTGAAATTCGGTATATATATAAGTACCTTCATCCTTATCTCCATGCCATATTGCTCCTTAAATGGATAATTTTATTGCACACATATATTCTGAGAACGGGAAAATTGCCCCGCTTATGAATATCAAATTGGCAATAACAATCCCCGCAGCCTTATTCGATAGCGATAGGACGATATGAGTTGGTTGGATTGAAAGGATGGGCGTTATTTTTCAAGGTGTGTATTTTCATGTTCATTTTTCTTCCCAGATCCTTCTTTTCGGAGTGGATATGTGTTGTGTATACATATACATACGTATAAGGTGTGGTTAGCTCGTTTACGGATCGTAGAATTTTATTTCTTCTGGTCTACCTATATCTATACTCTTATTGGAGATACTTTTTGGGGAACGTGTTTTCCACAACCAAAGCTTAAATAGGACCGCGTTGCTGTGGTGTTAGATAATAGATTTACAATGGCAATTGAGTATCGTTTTGCTAAGTGGAGTTTCGGAGAGATTAACGATAATTGAGGGAAATGTCAATTATTGGTCGATAGCGAGCGAAGTGGAGTCTGAGTCGGAGTTGGAGAGTCGAAGTGGGGATGGAAATGGATATTAGATAGTAACAGCAAATTATAGGGGTAGTTAGAAATTGTGTAGAAATATAAATATGCATGTATGTAGTTAGGTACCTACTGGTATGTTGATGATGGAACGTGCGTCCTGAATATAGTACCTAAACCTTCCTATTGACCATTATAGGCTTCGATATTATGCTCGATGATTTGGTCTGGATATGGGCAAACTACCCAAATCAAATTGCAATATTGGCATCAGCCAATGAGTGTTATTTATTAAACCGTTAAGGGTTCTCAATTGAAGCACCGCTGTTTGATTATAATTAAATATGGAGGATAGGAAAATTGAAAATTTACTATTATTTCTGGCAGGCAAATTGGACCAGCAAAAATAATAGCAAGTGTGGTAAAATATTAAGGGGTTATGTTATTTTGTGTCTGATTGGTGTTTTTAATGAAATCTTGAAAAACCCTGATGGCACTGATGAATCATGAAATCATTAAAGATTAAACATTATATTTGTTGGGTAAAGCTCTCTATATATAATAGATATAGATTTTCATGAATATATCTTTTAAACTTGATTTCACTTCTTCTCTTGGTTTCCGTAAACTGCTGTTGGCAGAAACACTTAACATTTCTCTATTCGCAGAACGATACCTTAAGTCCTCTTTTAACCACCTACTCTTTTGTTGCTTTGATGTCAACATCCTCTTTTGTTTGTTCAGCCCTAAGCCACAGTTCATTGTTGGATAAAAATGGTTTGTGGCTACCGGATCTTTGAGATGTAACGAAGGCAACAATTCATTAAATTAAAGCTTGTAGTTTACTGAAGATGTTGGCTGCACATTTTCAGATTTCACAGACATATACCAGCAGAGATTTCACGTTGGATTCAAAAATCCTTTCAACTTAGTACGAAGGAAAATTTTCCGGAGTTTCACACTTAAGAAATGGTTGACTATGCACTATGACTTTTGTTTATTGACGTTGACGTGCTGGTCTGTTCCACCATAGAGTGAGAAATAACTTCCCAGGTAATTGAACTGAGTGATATCCTCTATAGTCTCCGGTCTCATATAATAACCTGCTGTTTCCCTTAACCAGCCGCTTCTTCATTTTGTTGAAGCAAATAACACATTTAGATACACTAAATAGATATCATCAGCATATTCCAAATGGCTCAACTTGTGTAATAAGTCCCATTGAATACCAATTCTGTAATTATCACCCACCGTGGTAGTCATAACATCATCATGGCAAGAAAGAACAAAATCGATGAGAGAACATAACCCTGTCTCACTCCCTGTCGCATTTCGAATGCATCGGAAAGCTGCTCACTGTGCAAAGCGAAGCACCGCACCGTTCGTTCTTATACTTTTCTTTTATTATGGCAAAAATTTTACTTGGAGTGCCCCTAGCATCAAGAGATCTCTAGATGACATCGCGATCAAAGCGATGAACATAAGGTTGAGTGGCATTTGATACTCCGATGATTTCTGAAAGACTATTTGTAAGCTGTTAATGTGATCATGACACATGATCGACCAATATGAAACCCCAATTACTCTAGTTAGTAAATGGTTTCCTTTTCCCCAACAACTTTAACGAAATGCAACAAAATATATGTATAGTTTTGGGTCAAGCCGGTATGTCATCAAGCCCAGCTGCTTTTGAATAGGATCGCTGTCCTGATTGCTTTACTTACCGGCAAAGAAGTAGTCAAAACCCAATTAACCATGTAAGCAGCCCATACGCACACAAGTGTTACACTGGTGAAACTGCAAACCGAATCACTAGACAAATATTTCCAGTATGTATTAATTTTTTTTTACGAGAAAAAGGATACGACAATTAAATTTATTAAAAAAGGCATAATATTTGCGAAAATGTCTTTATCAATTTTGGTAAAATTTTTGCTGCATTATATGGCTAAGATACACTTCATCAACACTTCAGGGTGCGGCAGCATAACTTCCTTTTTTAAATGCACTCCATTCAAATTTTGTGGGAGGGTTTACCTTCGGCAGGCGGTGTTTTGTAGTTTTGATTGCTTCTAGGTATGTCGTTGAAATAGTAAGGAGCTTGTGGTTGCCGTCAAAGCCTGCAATTTTTTTTATTTATTTACATAGCTAAAGACTAGCTTCAGATATAAGTACTTATGTCTATAATAAGAGTACAAATTATATAATTGAATACAAATTTGACTGAAATTTAGATGAAAAATTTAACGATTGGTCAAATAAGTTATTACAGCTATTATTGAGAAGATTACATAATTCAAACATTTTGTTTAAGAGAGAAAATCGTTCATAATTAGTACGACATTTTGGGACATTTATGCAGCTAGGTTGATTCCTTAAGTTTCTTTGAGGAATATTAAAATTTATTCGAGACAAAAGGTACAAAGAGTCTATGTTACCATTTATTAATTTAACAATAAAAACAAAACTTAATAAGAACGTATATTCACAAGGGATGGCAAATCAATTAGTTTCAGTCGACTGATGTATGCGGGAAGCTCGTAAGGATTTTCCCAACCTAAGCCCCGTAAGGCAAATCGCAGAAATCTTTTTTGAACACGTTCTAACCTTAATATATGGCATTCGTAATGGGGTGACCAAACCTGGCAAGCATATTCAAGAATGGGACGAACAAATGTTATAAAAAGCTGTTTTGTAACAAAAGGATCTGAAAATTGCCGTGACTCTCTCTCTTAATCCAGCCTAGAATTGAATTGGCTCTATTTGATATGGAGTTGATGTGCTGAATAAATTCAAGCTTTCGATCTAATATGACGCCAAGAACATTTACGTTTTCCATACAAGATAGGAAAATTCCATTTAACGAATAATTAAATGGAGTTACTACTAAAAGTTTTCTTGTGAGGCTCATAAAATTACATTTATTTATATTAAGAGACAAGCAATTACGAACACACCAGTCAAAAAACAAATTAAGGTCGGATTGCAACATTTCACAATCACTAATACTAGAAATAGTTTTAAAAATTGTCACATCATCCGCGTAAATGAGGCATTTAGAATACTTCAAGATAGATGGTAAGTCATTAATAAATAAAATAAAAAGTAGAGGTCCTAAATGGCTACCCTGTGGTATTCCAGAGTTAACTGTAAAATAATTTGATGGACAATCGCTAAACAACACTGCATAAGATCTGTTTAATAAATAAGATTGAAGCCACATAACAAAATTTTCGCTAAAACCAAGATTTCTTAGCTTTTTTAGCAAGATCTTATGAGAAAGTTTATCAAATGCCTTACTAAAGTCCGTAAAGACGCAGTCAATTACTTTCTTTTTCTTAAATGCATCAATGCACAGTTCGGTTAGCTCCATAAGAAACGTTACAGTAGAGCGACCTTTTGTAAAGCCATGTTGATTCGGAACAATGACTGATTTGACATAGAAACACAGAGATTCACAAATAATAGCTTCAAAAAGCTTCGGAATAACCGATAGTTTGGCTATAGGCCTATAGTTTTGAATTTCGTCTTTTTTACCTTTTTTGTGTAAAGGGATTATGAAGGATTTTTTCCAAATACACGGAAATTGACAAGAAAACAGAGAACGATTAAAGAGAGTGGATAAGGGTAAAAGCAAATTATTTGCGCATTTTTTTAAAATAATAGAAGGTATACCATCCGGACCTGGTTTACAATTCTCGTCAAGATTAGATATGAACTAAGCAATGTTATCAAAATTAATATTGAAGTTTATATCAGTCAAGTAAGAGAATGATTTCAAAAAGCCAAAATTTTGGCTATTTTCGTCAAGTATATCACAGTTCGAAGTATCACAGTTTAAAGTATCACAGATGTTAGTATCACAGTTAAAGGCATTTTGAAAAAAGCCTGCAAACAATTGTGTAATAACATGAGGGTCATGACTAGATATATCGTTTGACTTAAGAACAGACGGATATGGACAAGACTTCCTTTTACTATTTATAAAGTTCCAAAAATATTTTGGATTCATTTTAAGATCTCTTTGTACCTTCTGCAGATAATTCAAATATTTTAAACTTGAAGCTCT
This sequence comes from Platycheirus albimanus, assembly GCA_916050605.2. Classification (NCBI taxonomy): domain Eukaryota; kingdom Metazoa; phylum Arthropoda; class Insecta; order Diptera; family Syrphidae; genus Platycheirus; species Platycheirus albimanus. The sequence continues at coordinate 31,680,491 of OU696698.1, read as the reverse complement.
ATAGATATTGAAATTTTCACGAGCACGGCAAAAGTTTTCAAAGTCGGCTTCACTTCGAGATAATTTATAAACTGACCAAAACTTGTTTCTGAGGTTCTTAAGGCTTTTAATTTCACTATCATACCAATCTGGAACTGATGATCTCGATTTTACAGAAGTTAGAGGTACACATTTTAAAAAAACAATCAAACAAGACATTATAAAATTCAAAGACCATAGTGTTCACAGTTAAACAATTATTGAGATATGACCAATCAACTTGTGACAGCAGCATATTTAATTTGTTAAAATCTGTTTTTTTTAAATTAAAAGTGTAAAAGTTTTCAGTAAGGTCAGAATGAAATATTAAATCAAAAGAAAGTGAAAAAGATAAAGATGGATGATGGTTATCTTCAACTACTAAAGGATCTGTTGATTTTTCCACAACAATATCTTCATCACAGCTTGCGAAAATTAGATCCAAAATTCTTCCATTGCAATTAGTAACATCGTTAAATTGGTGTAGTCCAAGTGAGTTTAAATCGTCAATTAGTTTTGAGTCACCAGATTTAAGATGTCCAGTTGGCAACATTACGTTCGATTCAGGACATCGTAACCAAGCAATATTGCTAAGATTAAAGTCGCCGAGGCAAATCAGCTCGTCGTTATATTCTAATAATTCATTGATATAGTTAATGAATTCAAAAGCTTTATCATAAACATCACAGCGACTTCCCGGAACTATATATACAGTAACAAGGTAAATGTTTTTGTTACTTAAAGATATTTTAACGCAGAGAAATTCGTTGTCAAAGGCTACAGGAACATGTACTGGCGTAGATATGAAAGACGATCTTACAGCAATCAAGATTCCACCTCCCACGGTATCTATATTCGGATCTGAATACCGGTCACGTCTAAAAACATTAAATGTGCTATCAAAAAGTTCGCAGTCTTTGATACCAGCATACAGCCATGTTTCAGTGAGGGAAATAACGTCATAAGAGCAGGTGATTGTTGAAAAGTAGACCTTATTGGTCTTTGTCCGAAGTCCTCTCACATTTTGATAGAAAAAATGTATTATTCTTATGGTTTTAAAATCGTGCCGTTAGGCAAAGACGTTAGGGGTTATGGGATTGTGGTATTTGGTTTAGTATCAGAGAGGGATATCTTACCCAATAGAACAGTCCCAGGGGCCAGTTTTAAAGCTTTCAGTCAAACCCAAGTCAACTTACTATGGACATTAATTTATCTCCTTAACCCAAGATCAGATTTTCGGTAAAAGATGTACATAAGTCGAAGGACCTAAGAAAATATTAGAATACAAACTTAAAGGCATTTATTTAGTTAATCCAAAATTAACTCATTTGATTCAGTGAGTTAATGAAAAATTTAGGTTTTTATACTTGCTCAGAAAAAATCGAGATTTTAATCAAACATAACTTTTCGCATCACGGTTGTACATAGTAAAGAAGCCCAAAAAATTAACTAAAAACTCAAAATTTAAAAAAAAAATTAAAATAAATATATAAAATAATAAAATAAAATTTTACGTATTTGAGTACTATTTTTGTTGTAAAGAAATAGGTTCGGTTATTTTTCAATAGCTTTGGCAACAAAAAGTCCTAAAGCCATACGGTTTTCAGTGTTGTATTAAAAACTAATAATAGCATTAAAATTTGATTGCAATAAGCAAAATTTAAAAAAATTTAATCTTGGAAATTTTTTTAATTTTTTTTTTTTAATATCGATTTTGAAAATGAATTTTTCAAAAACTATTCTTTAACACAACTTAATTCAAACTGAAAATTAAAGAAGAGATTTCTGGCTTTCCAAAAAGGTATAGCATCGCATTCTAAGTTTTACCGTTGTTTTCAAATATTTTTGGTTCTGTTTTAAGTCATTTTTTTTTTAAATTCCATTTGATTCGGTGAGCCTGGCTAAATTTAGGGAAATAGACCCCCCTCCCATACGATTTTTTCTTGTCCCAACCCAACTTACTCGCTCTATCTTTTAAATGCTCCTTATACCAATCACCCTGTATAAGCAATTTAAAGAAAAGCTTTGTCGAAGTACTTTTCAAGTAGGTAACGGTTTTGATTCGTTTTGAATTCGCTCTAAAACAGCTCTAAAGATTTTGACGAAACTCATAATTTAACAAACCTATGGCATTTTTATATATACCTAAGGCAAGTTATGCATTAGAAAAAAAAATTCGGACAATCAAACATAAAATTACTATGATAGAGAACCCTAAGAAAGTGGGTCTGACAATTCTGTCTGTGTCTGTCTCTGTCCGTCTGTCTGTATCGGCACTTACAGCCTAAACGGCTGGACAGATTCGCTTCAAACTTGGTACATAGTATTATTATGATGTCCTACAGATGGGTTTTTGGAATTATCATTCTTGCTCCAAAACTAACGGTACCAATCCTTAATTTGAGTTTTTTAAAATAATATTTTCTCAAAATAACTAAATATATGCATGAATTCTTTAAAATAAGTTAGTTTTAAGCCGAAAGGCAATAGAATAAATGGTATGGGATAATTTAGAGCGCCCGCATAGGGCCAGTAAGTTATGTTAAGTAGATATTTAAGCTAGTTTTTAAGGTTTTTGGTCTAGCTGTTAATTTAGATTAAGGAATGAATTGAATAAAAACTGAATTGAAAAAAAAAATTAATGTTACCTGCCATATGAATTTTTATGAAAAACTCATTTATCTCAAAAACCGCTCCTTTTTTTCGTAAACCACTTCAAAGATTTCGATGAAAATTTTAATGTGAAAGCTCTTTTATAAACAAAATAATATTAAATCTTTAATTTTTCAAAAAAAAAACTTCTTTTGAGGTTTAAAAAAAAACTTAATTTTTTTTTTTTAATTTTGGTTTATTCAAAAACGGTTTGTTCAAAATTTTAAAAATTTTTGTATTCTGATTATAACTTTAAACTGCTAGATATTAACATACTCAAAATAAATTTGGAATATGTTTTCGAAAAGTCTAAAAAAAACGTTTTTTGAAAAAACTGGTCCAACGATTTTGAAAAATAAAATGCACGACTGGGTCGCACGAACTAGCTCTTATAATAAGCAACTGCTTCGTGGCTGCATGTATGGATATTAAAAAAAATTTAAATAATTTCGAAAATTCTTTTCTTTTTTAAATTAGTTTAAGAGTTTTCTCGAAAAAACTAAGTATGCAATAAAATTTCAAAGCTATATGTCAATCTAGGAAAAAAAATATTGAAAATCGTTCCACCAGTTTTTTTTAAAAAGGTTATTTTTGAAAAACTTTTCCAAAAAATATTTTGAAATTTATTTGAGTAAGTTAATATATGGCAATACGTAGTTTACATCTGAAAAAATAATATTAAAAAAAAATCAATATACCCGTTACCAACATATTTCGAAAACCAAAAATTGTTTTGAAAAAATTATAAAAAATCCAAAAAAAAAGTTTTTTAAAATTTTGAAATGCTATATTAATAAAATTATGAGTGACTTCCTGTGCCCAAAATTTAATTGAAATAGGATGTATAGTTTACGAGAAAATTTGATTTGAAAATACTGGTTCTATGAGAGATACCGTTATAAGAACAATTTTGAAAAATCTTTTTTAACCAAAAGATAGATTGTCTTACAAAAATAGCATTCTGAAAGTTTTATCAAAATCGTTTGAGACGTTTTTGAGAAAATCAATTTTTTTTCTTCCCGATTGTATGGCAGGTGCCGTTATTTTTGGGCCTAGAGCAAAAATTAAAAATATGTTCCGAGGGAGGGCCAAATAAGTCCTAAATACCGAATTTGAAGCAAATCGGCCAGTTCAGATTCCAGAGGCGCGAACAGACATACAGACAGACGGACGGAATTTCCAGACCCACTTTTTTCGACTCCTCCATCATCGTAATGTCATGTTTGATTGTTATCTGCACGAATCCATAACTTGCCTTATACATAGTACATCGCAAGTAAAAATCCTTCAAATTCAAAAAAGTAAAATAAATCTGATGGCTTACTTCATTTTCTCCAAAAAACGTTTTAACTTTTGATTTGTAAGTGATTTATAAAATTTCATATGATTTTTTCAACGCTTTTTTCTCAAAATCTCAAGCACCCAAAACCATTTTAACACATTACAGCAAGTTCGTACGTCCCAGTCGTGCACTTTATTTGTATTTGTCCTGAATTGTCATAACGATAATCAGCTTTTAAGAAATTTTTTCAAGTGGCCATAAATTGGCAACGGGCTAATCGATTTAAATCGGTAGCTCCGATACAAGGAGTAGCAACTTAGTTTAAGCTAGCATTTTTTCGTTTTTTCTAATTTTCTCAAAAATGCATCTTAAGATTTTGATTAAAATTTGTATGAAATATACTAAAAGTTTGAAGAAATCTGCATTTTAAGTTTTTGACTAAAATTGCAAATATCGAAGATCTGGCTTAAAAGGTTTTATTATATTGAGAGTATTTTAAAGCTAAATGCGCCTTAGTTTTTGGTTAATATTTAAATTTTCTTATGATTGTGCTATTGCCCCCGCCGGGCAAGTATATGTAGAACCCAGCCGGGCATTCTATTTCTTGCAGGTTCAATGAATTTAAAAAAGATTTGTATCCTTACTTAAGTAAGCCATTTCAAATAAATAGCATTCCTACAGGGTGCTTCCTAATACGTATATGAAATAATTTGGGAAGTGTAATAATATTGTCGTTCATAATTGAGTGCTATACATACTATACAGCGACATAAGACTAGCCAGAAAAACGGACATCAACGCTCTAGCTCGTAAAGTCGTAAAGCCAAGCTACACATCCTCGATGGAGCTACCAGATAGAGGAATGAATTGTTTGATTTCGGAACTGGAGAGCTAGAAATCGAGCCATCTGGATTCTGGAGAGGCGTATTTAGTAAGGTTAAGGAGCATTACGCTCTAGTTGTGCTGTCAGAAGTAAGTAAGTAAAGCGAGTTCTGGGGAAATTAAATCGGCTCTAAACTTCAGCAGTATTTAATTGCTCACTTATAGTGAAACACAAAATCTTATAACTGACTGAATGGACGAGCTACGTGTTTACAAGAACAACAAAAAATAATACCAGGTGTTCCCTATTGATAAAATATATAAGTTTTTTATTCACAAAAAAGTTATTTCTTTACATATACATTACAAGATTTTATTTATTTCAAATGTTTTAATTTTTACCAACATATTAAGGATACTAACCCTGCTTACATTTTTTTGTAGTAAAAAAAAATAATACTTCCATCACAAATCACAAATCAAATAATGTGTTTCATTTAAAAAGTATTTAATTAATGTCTACATTTATTTACAGTTATTTTTTCATTGATGACGTAACAATACATTACTTTTTAATTTATTAATTATTAAATTAAATTTCATTAACAAGGTTATAGCGTGGTTAAATTATTTATTTCTATATTATGGGTTGGCAAAGATTTGTTTTCTTATAATGTTGTCTATTGCGAGCGGGGTTTTATTATTTTCCAAAAAAATAACGAATATTATAAAAATTTAATTAACACAAATAATTAGGAACACACAAATTTATACTAAATTTAATGAACATAGAGAGTAATTGTGTGGGTTTTGTGAAGAGAGAAGTAAATAAATTAACCTCACGTATAGCTTAGACACTTTTTGTATAGGCAATAGAAGTTAAAAAACCAATTCACAAAAGTATTCACTTTTAAAAATACAAAAAAATTGTATAATTTATTATATTTTAAAGTCCTTAAAGAAACCCACCGTTTTAATTTTTCAACTATGAACTCTTTTGTTATCAATATGCTAACTACTTTAAATATTATTTTTATATATTAAGAAGTCATAGAATTATCCTTAGTTCTAAACAATCTTATTCTTAAATAACTAAAATGCTGAAAATTAAATAAAAACTAATTAAAAAAAAAACGCAAAATCACTTTGCATCAGGTTCAATTATTTAGACATGATTCCGACCAATTGTGTGGCATTTTATTGCATTTTCGATACTTCAAATTTGGTATTGATAATTTCTTCGTCAGAGTCTAAGACAGGCAATGCTGGTTCGGACATCGATGATGGGATATTTTCTTCCACCCATCGCAAGTCATCTTCCTCAGTTGTCGTTGCTTTTGGAGGTGGTGTCTTTGGTCCATTCATATGAAGTCCTCGCTGCTTAACGCCATAGGCATCCGCAACAAACTGATCTTCTTCTTCTATAAAGATAAATCTTTTAGATCATGTTTCAATTGATGGCTATTTAAAACCTACCATCGTCGTCTTCATCTTCTGGATGATCCAAAAGTGGAGTGAATGCATACCGTTGATTATTATTTGTGGGTCTCCACAAAATCATAATCACAAGGAGAAGCACTGAGAAAAGGACATGCCAGAAGGCGAAATCCACCCAAATTTCTCGCCATCCCTAAAAAAGACAGGCAAAACTAAAGTATGGTAACATAACCAAGCTTAAACGAACTTACTGGTGAGCAGTTTTCTGCCCTACGTATCCGAATCGAATACAACATGAAAATCACAGATGCTATCACGGAAAAGATCAAAGTATTCGTGAAATGTCTATAAAGGGAGAGCTTAACCATATTTCTGAAAAAAAAAATAAAATTGTACGCGTCAATTTGTTATTAATTTATTAATTAACTGACCTTCTTAGTCGTAGTGTTCTTGTGGTCTGTACAAGCGAGGTAAAGATCCACCAACAAATTCCAGAATCCAATACGGCAAGTGGTATACTTGCCACTAAGAGTTCATGTCTCTGATCGTTCTTTGTGCGCATCACTCTCAAATAACACTCAACACAAGCCAAAATGAAATAGAGAGCACCAGTTCCAACTACACGATGAAGCATTGGTCCTAATCTTGGCCTAAAAATTTTTATATTTTTGTTTTTTAAAAGCAATAAAAAAAACTTCTTTCTTTGCTCTTTTCTTGTTCATACTTAACAATTCCAAAACCAAGTGACATAATGATGACCAACATTCTGGCTAGAGTACGTTTTGCACATGACACGATTTCTGCTGCCAATTCGGCTCCTTGAACTGATATCCCAGTCGAGTTGATGGACTGGTACTCGGCATAGAATACAGCTTTTTCCATCATTCCCAACAAAATAACACCACCAATCCAGAATTGAATGCGCAAGAGATCACGCCATTGCAGGAATGACACAACGAGCCAGCTTATGCCATAAGCGACATAGACTAGACACATTGTTCCATAAAACTATTGAGAATTAGTTAGTATAAATGATTTTATATTTGTATTTGGTTGTATCTTACGGGCAACAGAGGCCATTCGATGGCAGAGAGATAGCCTTGAGGACCTGGAAGCTCAATGTGTACAGGTGCAGCAAAGTCGACATTTTGGACTGGTTCAATCGTTAGTACGAATTCGTAGATACCATCTTTTGTGATTGTAAACACGGGAGTGTCAGCTTTCTGTAAAAATGAATCAAATGCAAAACAATTTAAGGCTTTAGAAAGGTGTAAATAGATTTAATTATTAATCAAAAATATATTTATGAACGAGAGGTCCAGGTGCGTTGGAGTGAGATTGACAAATTTGCTCTCTCTCTGCTAAAGACAGATGATGATTGTTTAAAATTGTTTCCTCAAAGTACCAAAGAGATTAGGATAATACCTTATCGTGCCTCGATCGAATTGGAAATCCCTGTGACACCTTCCTACAGAAAGTGGTTAGTTCTAAATCTATTATGCTGAAAGATACAAATCGGAATTGAAATGAACTCATTTGATTTGGATTGAATTCGGGACGGTACAAGCCGTGTTCTAGCATGAAATCAAAGCCGATCAGGTAGTCTATTCTCCTTACCTTACCGATCTTCCAATTTGTGAGAAGGGGTCTGTTTATCGACAATGGCCAGTTCTCTTTGACCTTCTCACCAAACCACCCTAGTGGAAAGTCGTAGAAGAGAAAATTATACCTACGGTAGCATCATTGATCAGAGAATTATCTCATAAAGCTTGGTCTCTGAAACCGGAGGTGGTTAGTCCGAAATGGGACTTGTTGCAGAGACTTGTTGGTTGTGGCACAGGTTTACTCACAAATGCAGGCTAAGGAAAAATGCAGAACATCCAAAAACGGATGTCTTTTTAAAAAAATCAAAATGTCAAAATTGTAAGTGTTGCCAAGAACCCACCAAAATTTGGCGATCAAATTATACCAAGTATAAATGATAATCAAAATCGACTATCACAAGAGCGACAGCCATGTCGTGATTCCACCCCTGGAATGGATGGGTTCAATATTTTCAAAGAAGCATAATTTCCTCGAAGCTAGTATCGGCGAGGACAATGACGGACAAGGTCTAACTTCAAAAATCTACCATCACCTTCACTAAAACCAATTTCTGTGCTTATCTTCATTTGTTCTGCAGCAACGTTCTGAGAGAGACCTGAGAGAATACCATGGGGCCATGCTAAAGTTGGCCAGTGCAAGAACTTGCAAGGTTCCACTTATAAACAAGACCTTAAGCAAACGCACCAAATTTGTTTCCTAGCAACGATGGTGGAAATGGTAATGATTCAAACTAGGTTTTATTCGGGGAACTGCCTTAAAATGAAGGTCCTTTTCATACCTGCGAAGTAATGAAAGGAATATGTATTTTATTCATGGAAGAAATCACTTGGGGAAGGAAAGAATCCATGGACTTTCAGAAAATAAAAGCTGACCAAAATTATTGATATTATTTTTAGATGTTATAGTGGAACTCATATAGACAAAGTCCTTGACTACTTCAACGACGACTCCTCTTAGTGACCTTATGACTTGAGGTAAATAAAATTGCCAAGGACATCATATAGGTGTGGAATCACCCTTTTCTAGACACAAACTGTAATCCTTATTGAGAACCAATTGCTTAGGGGAAAGGGGTATGTTGGCCACTGCTCAATGATGACCGTGTAATTGAAAATCACTGGCTGCTCAACATTTGAAGGTCTTTCAGATCAAAGCAAGTTTACTTGGTCGCATCCATGCATACTTCCTGAAATGTGATCCGCACTAGTGAAACCGTTCCCAGGGAATGAAAGGATTGCGATATTGTCAAGTTATCGAAGCAATATGGTCCCAAGAATTGCCATTACGTGCGTATTCCCGATAGTTTTTGACAATAATCATTCTTGAGGCAGTAAATAAAAAAACCTTGTACAAGAGATAAAGAATTGGCGGACCATGCTTGAATGGCCTTTGATCACGTTAACTGAAGATCGATTTGTATAAGAGACATGCGATAGAATTTCTTCCAAGTTACATTGCTCGGAAGGTAACAAGGAGAAGGTCCCTTAATCATACGTGTCATTCGCTGCAACATATTGGTAACGTTTCTGGGTGCATTAAGGATTAACACCTACTAGTCGTAACCAAAAACAGCCGATTATTGTGAGACATATGAGACTATTGAAGACTTTAGTGAACAAACCGGGTCAGCTGTATTGGCAATACACTGTAAAAACCCTATAAAAACATAGCAAATCAGTACCTTCTCGAATGGGTTCCTCAAGGTGTTTTACAACTCAGAAGAACAAGAAGAAAAGCGACGTTAAAAAAGAAACTCATTCTCAGAATCTACAATCATGGCCACAGCTAAGGTATCGAGCTGCAAACTGAGAGATGAAAGGACGCTGCTTGGAACTAATAACTTTTGACTAACAAGAGCGATTATTGGTCCGTCACAAGAACAACATTTTAAAATCTAAAGGCCTCAATATTTTTTGTTCCTAATACATTTCGATACAAGGTTAATTTTTATTCTGGTTGACTGACTATTTATAAGCTGAAGCAATGATACCAATCGCTTACGTTATCTATCTTTGTAAGGTGAATCATGGCAATTATCAAGATGTACACGTAGTCACCCGTACCCAACCCTACCCTCGCAGGTAAACCTCAATAAACATTAGCACATTGCTGACACAAACAAATTACGCAGCCTTATCATCAAATTGATTTTTTTTTGCGTATCTATACTTCATCGGAAAAACTAAAAGCTTACCGCTCCAATTTGTTGTTTGTTTTTCTTCTCAGCAGCAGCAGCTGTGGCTTGTTCTGGTTGTGGTGCTACCGCACTGCCTATGGGTGATGCATCCGAACTGAAACGAAACTCTGGCAAGATTATGTGTCCTCCAGATTGGCAACGATGCGTTGTTGGATCAGATTTGATTTGCATTGTCTCATTTTGAAGAGCCAGTCGGAATTGCCTCTGCTCAAACTGCAATCGAAAAGATTTTGAGTGAAAAAGAAAAATTTGTTATCCAAGAAAATAGTTTTGTTTACGGCACTGAATTCATCTAGCAGACATAAGTGTTCGGATAGAGTCCAGTAGATAGTCACTTCGGCATCGGGATCATTAGAATCGCATGTTACTAAGGAAACAAAAACATTATGCTTCTCTGGACCAAAGAGACAATTATTTATTGTAAAAAGGAAACTCACTCTGTAAGAAAATTTTCGAGCCGGCGAAAAGTGTTCTCTCAACTTTGACGATATTGGATGCCTTTGAAAAGAATAAAAATAACAATTAATGAACAAAATAAAACGAGCAAAGTAAATATTAAATTTTTGATAAGAATTGATGACTTGGAATCGATAAGAATGTTGAATTCGGAAGCAAGTTCCTTGGCCTGGCCGATGGATAAAATTTCTGCGCACATTTTGGTGAAGCATTACAATACATGGCTGGGATATGTGGCAATAAACTTACTGGAGTTAATACAATATCTGATTTTCCTTGTTCAGATTTTCCATTTGCATATCGTAAATACGATAAAATTACAAGGAATTCGATAATTTTCCACTTGGTCATTTTTAACAAAAAAATATAATTTGCTTTTCGTTAGACTTTTCGCTCAACAATCCAACAACCAACAATTTTGTGTTTGACAGCTTTTATTAAATGTTTCAGGAAGGAAGGAGATGACTATATGCGTTTCAAGTGTAGCCAAAATGAATTAATATTAAACCTTGAATGAATTTGTCTTATAGAGTTTTCATTTGGGAATAATTTATTATGATCTTTGAAACGAAATTCATTTTGCATTTATTTTTGTGTGCTTGCTTTTCAACAGTCCACGTGTGCTGAGCATTCGAGTAAATAAAATAAAAATAATTAACAAATCCTTTTGAGGAAGCAATGAAGGATAAAGTGCACAAATCTTGTCTCTCTTTTTCGCGTTGACGAGAAGTGTTTTTTAGCTCAAAAAATCGTCTCGTCAAAGTTGATTTGAGTTAAGTGGTTGTATGTATAAATGATCATATAATAAATAAAATGATTTCAATACAAAAGTGCATTTTTGTATGTATAAATGATCATTTAATAAATAAAATGATTTCAATATAAAAGTGCATTATTTTTCTTATCTTCTTAATCATTTGGAAGAGATAATGCTTTCACGTTTTCTCATATACAAGAGGTATTATAACCGAGGTTTTACTTCTCTAACGTACATATTCCACATGCTATTTCTGCAATTCTACGATTACAGTTGCCAAGTTTTCAGTGTCTATTCACACTCAGCAGTGTTGCCAGAATCTAATTACTAGAAGGTAAAATGTCATTCTCGGAGTAATATTTACTTCTGTAAATATCATCCTATCATTAGGCGTTTTTTTTTAGTTCACAGCAGAGTCTAGACTTGACAAAAAAATAAGTGTTTCTTTTTTGCTTCATAGACTTCAGTGCAAAGAATTCTTATTTCTTTTCTACTTCAGAGTGTGTGTTCAGTGTGCTATACGAGCTCCAAATAAATAGATGATAGGACAAACTGAGCTAAGAGCTGAATAAAAATATAAACGTCAAAATAATGATACGCTTCCAAACCACTTAAATTGATAAAAAGAAGTTTTAAGCGGCTGCTGGAAATACAAAAAATTAAAATACCAGCCAAAGGTATTTTAAATGTTAAGAAAAACTCTTACAGGTTTTTCAAATCGCATGAGAAAATAAAATAAATGGGATATTAAATTCGTTTCATTAATAGTCCACAGTGCTATGCACTCTGTCAATAGCTCTTTTCTGTATGAAAAAAGAAAAACGCCTATTGACAAAATCATCAACAATATTACACGCTGTACGAAACTCCAAGAACAAACTCCGTTTTACAACTGCATTACATTGAAAAAAAAATAAGTTGCATTTTAAAATAACTTTTCTATTTTATTTCCATTGAACTATTTCAATTCAAACTTTTGAAAATCTCTTCCAATTTGTTCCACAATTAATAATTTTCAACTTTCAAGTGAGAAGTTGCCCTTAAATTCACCAATTGCTTTAATTATTGGTTTAACTACTCGTGTCCGAGGGGCCAATTCATCATAAAAATAAACACACCTAATTTTTAGACATTTCACGTTGACATTGACATACCTTCTGTCACTCTTGTATAACCCCGAATTCAGCATTTATTTCTTAAAATGTTCAAGAAGGTATTTCTTTTTCCAAAAACATCTTTAGTTAATTAAATATGTTTAAATGTTAATATCGTATATATTTTAAGATAATACCCGTAGCCCAAAGGCTTCTTTCTGGACAAGTGCCATCGATTCCTTGTCGATTAAGCTCAACTAAAAAATACAGTCTCTTCGAACCAGATTACTTGGATGTAAGATTGATGTAATTTGTAATTGTTTTTCTTGGATCACTAGTTAAGTCAAATTTCAGGCTCTGAAACCAAAATATCCTCAGTATGAAAGTCTTAACGTTTCCATCAAAGGCTATGACTATCCTATCTTAGAGTCATACCAAAGATTCCTTCATAGTTTAGCCGAATACCTAGCTTTAGATGTTTCCGATTGGTATGTTTCACAATTATTAATAAGTCAAAATCAAATTGATTTGAAAAGCTATTTATTGTAATATTCAATTTAAAGCTATGCTCTACCTCCTCAACAATCAAAGGTCCAGAGATTTCGTCCGAATTCCACTGTAATTGACTCCGAATATAAACTTACCATGTACGAGAGAAATTTACAAATCAACGATGTCGACGTGCCGGTCTACCCCATCTTCCTTCGAATTGCACAAGCTGCCCTTCCAGAAGGTGTTAACTTGTCTGTTCAAGAGCACGATGATGATTGTGAGGAACGCAGATACATCCCCGACAAGGATCTGCTAGAACTTAAGGCTCAACTTGAAGAAATGCAAGCTTCAAGGAAGAAATAACTTTCAAGAATAAAATGAGAACAGAGTTTTGAATCTTGATGTTTCCTTTGCTTCTTAGAAGTTTGGTTTTATTTAAAAATAAAAATAACTTTGTACAGGACGGACATATTTGTAAAACTAAAATTAACAAAAATTAATTTAAAGCTTTCTTTATCGGCTAAAAGGACGGAATTAAATGTTACAATTCTTAAAAGCTAAACCACACCAAAATGGACAACTTTTATGGACGGATTACTTTTAGATTCGTCTTGCTGCGATTTACTATCTTTCGTTGATGATGATTTTAAAATTCTTGGAAGCGATTCCTCTAAAAAAGAAAAGTTCCAAATTATGTGGAATTCAAAGTGTAAATAATGATGATGTGTTTTACAAACCTGGCAACGGATCAAAGTCCTTTAAATAATCGTCATGCGGATGACATAGAGGCAAGCTATCGGCTAATTCCTTTTTGGGATTTGTTAAATTTCTTGGACGAACATGACCGTTTCGCTTTGGCGGTAGAGGTTTCTCTTTCCGTGGGATTTCCTGAAAAGAATAGTGGACATGTTATTATTATGTTATTTCAAAATACAAAATATTTACAGGCACTACGGCAACTTGGACAGTATCGGAGAATTTAACCTTGTTCTTCTCTCCTGGATCCTTTTTTGCCATTAAAGTTCCATTTAATGGATTGATACTGGACGAAGGGGTATTGTTTGACACCAAACTAGAACCATTCGAGAGAATCGATGCAGTTGGCTTACGAATTGGCAAACGAGCCGGTAGTTCGTCGATTGGCGTGAACAGTGTTGTTGGAGGTATAGTTACTGAGACCAAAGGATGCTGATAGAATTTCGGCTGGAAGCCAGTTTGTTCTGGGATGCGTTGTGGAGCAGTCTCACCTGCAACCAAGTGTGTAGAGGCACGAGGAAGAATATTATGGGACGTAGATGGCATGTAAGGGTGGGTGGGTGCGTTGGGTATCATAGGGATGCCCAGCGTTTGATCTGGCACTTGGGTCCACTGTGTGGATGATGATGATGATGATGGAATGTTTTCATTGGGCGAAGAAATATGTAAATGACGCAAATCTGGCAATGGTGGTGGGACGGGTTGAGAAATTCTTCCGAAATTCGAGAGATTTGGTCGTGGCATATAGGTGGTGTCGTCTGGCATGTAGTCCTGAGGTGATTCATTTCTAAAGTCCGTATGTAACTCTGGAGTTTGTGAATTCTTTTTCAATGTAGCCGCCTTGCTAGTGCAAGGAATATCAGGATCTACCATTGCTAGTTCAGGCTTTGACACGGATGAGGTCCATCTATTTGTTTCCGCATAATACCCATAGTCCGAGTTTCGGTTGTTTGCCGATGTCCGACTGTTTATTTGCTCGTCCTGTCTCAATTCAAGTTGTTGACTGGCTGAAACTTTCTTTGTACGAGCAAGTGTCGCCGTGCGACTTGGCGTATTCAAGTCCGCTGACGTTGATATCCTTAATTCAGGCTTTGGAATGTTTATTTTTATATTTTCAGCGTTATAAATCTTCGATTTGAATGACGGTAGAGGTGGAACGTAGTTCTTTAATGTACTGACTGCTTTTTCATGTTTCCATTGTCCCATAACTCGATGACTACTAACCGTAACTGGTTTTTGGCTATTTTGGCATGCATCCGAATAGGAAGATGACTCTGAACAGGATGAATCTGACTCACTGCTTCCCGAGCAGCTTTCATCGAATAAGAGTTCCGCTTGAGCGTAAGCCTCATGGGACAACTCTATAAGTTCAGGATGCGTGCGCGTTGCATGGAAAAGATCCATAAAAAGGTCATAGTCTTCAACGTCCATGGCTACATCAAAGGCTTCTGGATAAAGTGCGTTTCTATAAAGATTTGAAATTCAGTTGTGTTTAAAATTTTGGTTAAAAAACTCTTACCGCAGGAGAAAGAAGAAGAACCGCCTTTTGATGTCATACACCTGATCACTGAATTCGTCCTTTGTTTCCTCACTGAGGCCATCGGTAAATGTCTTCAGTGCTTTGGTAAGCGACTCCAGACGCTGACGTTTAATGTCTTTTTGGATAAACACAAAATTCGCAACCTTATGCAGGGATAGTAAGCACATAGCTCCGTAGGTTTCCCAATTGAGAGCTTGCAACAGATTTACAGCTTTTTCCATATGATTCATTGACAAATATCTATCCAGAATGACATCAGCTGTGAGACCAGAGTTATGAATATCACCGGCCATGCCAGCACCACAAACGAATCTCAGACAAGCAACGGGACCATTCTCGAAGACGAGCAAAAGAAAACAATCGGCTTGGGCAAAGGGGAAGGGGAAATTGTGCACTTCAGGTTTTCGACTAAAGCTCATATCCGTTAACATTGGTTGGATGGCAAAGTAGTGCGAGAGATCAAGAAGATTCACAGGTGTCACGACCTCACTGATGAGTTGATTGGCAATCGGCTGAAGAGCAATGTCGAAACACTGAAATTGTGCCCTATCATTGCCCACCATTATAAGACTGGAGTCTGCATGCCAGCTGCACTGTGTTGGAATCTAAAAAAAAAAAAAAAAATTCATTACCACCAAGCCCTGATATAATTTCATCATAAAACTTACTATTTCAATCTTTGGAAGGAACCGGCTAGTCTGTTTGACTAGATCGTGAATACACACATAACGATCAATTGTCCCAAGAAACAGCTTCTCCTGGTCCGGGCTAAATTCAAAACAACAAATTTGGGTACCCATGGGGATTGATGTGATAATCGCTCTTTGCATTTTTCCCTCTCCGAGTTCATAGGAACAAACCTCAGCGCTGACTTCACCCTTCCTAGAAACTTTCTCTTCTATAATGAAGATTTGGTTACCAGTGGAACGCAGGAAGTCAACACGAAGTGGGTCATTCTCTGACCAGCAGTAGGAAACTGCCTCCAATTGGGCGCTAAAAATGGAAGTCAATATTAGTTTCTGTTCTAAAAAAAAAAAGAAATCTCCATTCATACTTCTTTAGCTTGAACACGTGAATATTAGCTCGATCCTGATCCCTAACCGTGGGTCGCCAGGGAAAGACTTCATTCTGTGAGCTCTTTGTCCAAATTGCAATTAAATCACAACTTGGATTCACAACCAGTCTACGGGGAAGCTTTCTCTCCGCTGTACCTGGTATGAGAACATGAAATATCTTTGGATCCATATTAACAATTTTTTCAGGAACAGCTGGTTGCATATTTGGCTTCTGCAGATGCACCACCGTCACTTGATTTGTATTGTATGCCACAACAATGTGCTGAGGTGTGAAAATAGCTGTGAACATCCACAAAAAAATAAAAAAGAAAAACGAATCAGGTGAACAAAAGGTAGAAAAAGAAATCAAGTGCATTGTAATTCATTTCCCACCATCGGTGATCACGTCAGCAGCTAATTTTCCAATGAGGTACTTGTCGAATGCCAAGCAAAGGATGTCACCAACATAGATATCCACTGAAATGTGACATATGACTCCGTTGGTAAAGAGTATCAACAACACTGATCCTGTTTGCCACTCGGAATGGATAATTTTTTGAGTCTGAAGGAATTCATCGAGCTTCTTTACGTTGTCTTTGAGGCGCGAAGTTTTCTGATTCTTTAATAGAACTTGGCAGTCTCGACTTTCAGCATATTCACGTTTGGCCTGTTGCAGGATATTTTCAGGATCAATGTCACGATTACGGAGGTACTTAAAGGCTCCATAGTCGGTGTCTTTTATGCGAATTTCGTCCCGATTTGTCCAGAAATGACATTCACTTAAGAGGGTTAACATATTATTTCAGAAATTCGAGATTCTATTGCACTTGATTATGTTGTTATAATTGGCGAACGAAAAGGAACATAACTTAAAGTTAATAAATAATAATATAAACTAAAGAAAACTTAATTAAAACATAAAATAATAATGTTGACACGAAACGAAAACGAAAATAAAAACAATTATGACATTCTATTTCAGTTTCCTAATCATACCGTGAAGAGTAGGGCGCTGCTGTAGCATAGGGTACTGTCAAAATCAAAGTGGATCGTGGATGGTGAGATTTTAAGTGGATGATCGGAAATTGAAGAACCGGAAATTGTGAACATGGACGTTACAAAATTTAAAAGAATTTATTTTGTACGTTGTGATTTTCAGTGTAGAAGGTGAATGTCAAAAAGCAACCATAAATCACTGTACCTGTTTGACTGGGGTCTGGGGATCACGACGTTGTCCAGAATGACAGAATGTAGTAAAAATCTAGAAAGATGGAAATCTAGAAAAATGTAGAAAAAAGTGTTCTAGATTTTTTTAGAGGAATTCTAAATCTAGAATTAATATTAATTTTAGATTTTGTCCTTTTTAGATTTTTATACCCTATTCCATAGAATGGGTATATTGTATTTGGTGTGGAGTTTGTAACATAGACAAATAATACCGTTAGTTATAGAAAAGTATACTCTGACTCAGAATCAAAAGCCTAGTCGATTTAGCCATGTCCGTCCGTATGTATACTCTCTATAGGTCGCAATTTTCGAGCTAGAAAGCTGAAATTTGGTATATATATAATATTTGGTTTAAGAGTAAGGTAAAATCCGCCCACAAACACGCCCACAATCGATATTTTTGTTGAACAACCTCAATTTGGTAAAACTAAATTATGTTTTTTGTACAGTTATGATAAAAGCACAACGCTAAAATTTTGCACACGCAAGCTTTAGGTGAACCTTCCAATTAAATAAAAATATTTCAGTTTGGGTGTGGCTGACGCCCATTTTTCGCTAGACACTAAAAAAATTGGGTTTGTAAATAAACGGTATTTTTAATGAATCCGCAAGCCAAAATTTTGCGTCTCTTAGTAGAAACTAAAAAGTTTGTGTATGAAAAGAAATTTTAGAATTTCGGGCGTGGCTTACTCCCACTTTTCATGATAGAACCCTTGTATATAAAATCTATAGTAATGGAACGTGCAGAATCGACGGTGTCGGCCTCGCACGCTTCCACACAATTTACTCATTTACAGACTTTGTGTGGACTTTAAGAATGACGAGACTCATGTTGCAGAGAATAGGTCAAAATGGAAGAAAACACAACTGAGTGCATTGGAATTCTGAATGAGTGGAATTGTCTTTTGCGGGTGGGTTTGTGTGTTAGTAGGATTTTATTATTTTTTTTTTTGGTTTGGTGGAAATGTATGGCAGCCATCTTTAATTTGAATTTTTTTGAATTGCTGTGATGGATTTTGTTGGCCTTGAAGAGGAAATGTATGAAAACGTTCATATTTCATGTGGCAGCCATGGTTGCCAATAAATACATTTGTCTAGCAAAATAATAATGTTTGGTGATTTAGGTAATTATTGTGGGGCTTGCACTTTAGTGTATAAATGCACTAAAGGATTATAGGTATGGTGTAAGGTAAGTATATTAAAAATCGAGGACGTGGGTTGAAACAAGAAAAAAAAAATAAAGCACATGAATTCTAGAATTATTAATGCATATGCAACCTACTTTATTTGATTGCCGCTTTTCTTAGTTAACAAGCGTTTTACATGATGTGCTGTGTTTGAACTTAATAAGTACCTATTCTGAAATACTAAAAACGAGAAATTTCTAAAACTCTTTCTTTTCAAATAATTCTAACCTTCCCTTTCCTAAAGAAAAGTAGACTTATATATAATTTTTACAACGATTGCACAAATGGCTATAGGTATAAAGAAACAAAATTTTTACAAATGCATACGCAAATATTTACTCAGGAAATTACTATTAAAGTTAAAAAAAAACCTTATAAATTTTGCAGAAACCCGTAGAGGTGGCAGTCATATCGCAGTACGTTTGTAATCTTTGCAGCAAGATTTTTTCACCGTTCTAACATCCATAGCTGAAATTGTTATTGAGTGATATTTTTATTGGGAAGTGATTGTGTGAGTGTATTGTGTTGAAATTGAAATTTGGCAAATTCTTGCTAACTGGGCTGGTCATAGATATTTGCACAAAAAAAATGCACGACTGGGTTGCACGAACTTGCTCTAATGTCTGAGAATTGTTTATTGGCTGCATAATTTATATTTAAAATTATTTCGCAAATTCTTCTATTTTTCAAATTCAATTAAGAGTTTTCTCAGAAAAATTAAGTAAATTAAATTTCAAAAATTGTTTTTTTGGAAAACTTTTTGAAAACATTTTTCATATATATTTTGTTATAAATTGTATGTGTTTAATTGGTGTACAAACGATACACTAAACATTCATATATATTTTTGAAAAAAATAACGGTTATATGGTCAGTTTTCAAAATATTAACTTTTTTCCAAAAATTTAAAAAATGTTTTAAAAATACATTAAAATATTTTTAAGAAATATCGGTATGCAGTATAAATTGAGCTATCTACACCTTTATATGTGTGAAATTTCAAAAGTATCGGTTGAGCCGTTATTGAGATAGTCGAAAGTAAAAAAAACGGTCCTATGGAAAGTATCTTTTTTAGACATTTAAACCTAACGTTTATATGGCAGGTATACCATTATTTTTTGTTTTACAAAAAAATTAAATTTCCCATCTGTAGGTTAGGTACCTACCTACCTACAATATGTAAAAAAACTACGATATAAAAAAAACTTTTTTTTCCACGAATGCATAACTTGCCTTATAATACCTATAATCGCAAGTAAAAATATTGAAAATTGCCAAAAATATAAATAATATCAAAATATTTCGAAAATCAAATATATTTTTTTTTAATTATTTAAAATGACTACAATGACTAAATATTTATTAAATTGAAAAATATGTATCTACATATTTATATTTTTCAAACCCCGTCGACATTTAGCTTTTATTTGAAATATATTATTTTACATTATTGGCATTTTAAACAAAAATACTGCTTTTCTACTTGGCTATGCTACATCCAAACGATTTTCCTTGTATGTATAGGTGTAAAATACAACCAGTTCCACTCAGTTTCCATGAAACACCTCAACTCAACATTTATTTCATTACTTATGATATGACATTCTAAACAACATTTTCTATTATTCTTGCAACATTCTACTCTTCTTCGCAATTTTCTCTGCCAGCACATTGACAGCGACATCCAACGTTCAACAATCGCGTAATTTTATACTCATTGACGCCAGTACTATAGTTTCTATATACAAAGATAGAACGAAAAACTTAGTTTTTAAAAATTTAAGGTATACTACACTACCAGTATTCAATTTTAACCTTTTTTCCGTTCGTTGTATGAAAAATATATCTCTACATTTTCTGGTGTAAATTTTTTCAAATACGCCCACTTTTAAAGGCGTGATTTTTATAAAATACCTTTGTTCAGGTAAAATCGTTTAAAAACTACTCGATTTAGCTGTAGTTTTACACACATGCTTTAATACTTTTAGTGCTTAAAAATTTAGGACACGCCCGCTTTTAAGAGGCGTTTCTATCAAAGTATAATGCATTAATTTTTAAATGTTTTTTAACTATCAGTCGCAGTTTTGGAGTAAAGAGATGAACACTTAGATTTGTATTCCTCGTTTACGTAGCAGAGTGTGGTCCAAGAATTGTTTAAAACACCCATAATCGCTATTTCCATTCAAAATCTAATTTTTAAAAATTTAAGTTTTGTCTTGTTTTGTTCAAATCGATCTGCAAGAATAAAATTGAATGTCACTGAGCTCATACTAATTGCCTTGGCAATAAAAAGTCTCAACTTTGGGCTTGGCACACGCCTTTTTTTTTATTGTGCCAGCAGTAATTGAACATCACACCACACAAAGTTAATGTTATTGAATTTTTTCCTGTCTGCTAAAGAAGAATTTTGTTTCTGAAACTGGAACACATACAAAAATATAGGGAATAGGGTATACAAAAGTTCGTTGCAAAAGTACAGTAGCTCTCACTTATGGTTTTTACTTGATTTTCTCTATCTAGATTCTGTTTGCTCTAGATTTTTTTTCTAGATATCGTGGTATACCCGTTTGACTGTGTTCCCCTCTAGTGCTTCAAGAAATCATTTCTAATATCCTATACGTCACAATCTGAAGATAACAGCGGCAGCGCATAGTAGCCACAGAGTTTCCTTAAACAATTTATCGCGTTGAGAGGGGGAGGGCTAGTATCAATAAGAATAACCTTAGAAGACCCGGTCCTTGTTGTTCAATATCATTTGTCTAGATTGTCTGGACAATGTCCTTACTTTTTTTCAGATCAGCTCACTTGCGTCTCCTCTTCATCACTAATATTATGTAAATGGTACAGTTGTATGCATTGCGTTAACAGATGTATTTGAAAAGGATTTTTGAATTTTAATTATTTATTAAATTGTTGGCTTGGAAGAAAAGAATATTATGAGAAAATATGAAATAAACTGTCAGTTAAAAGTTTTCCTTTGTGCGAACGGTATGGTTTCATGTTATATTAAAAACAAAATGATACATGCGTGCAAAAGAACTAAAGTGCCACCTTAACTAAGCTATCACTTGAAGCTTTTGATATTTTAATGCAAAATGTAGTTTTTGGATCGATAAAAGTTTACAAACATTTTTAACAAGAACTCCCCTTTTATAAGCACACACCTCATATGTAATATTACCAACATTTGACGATTCTATGTAACTTATAAAATGTTCCTACATGAACTGTATCGTCTTTACATTTATCCTTCTTAATAATTTTAATTTATCATCTTTAAACTTGAAAGAACTGATGTTCTTGATGTATAGGTATAGATAGGTATGTGTATTTTTCGATATAATTGATATCGGTATGAATCACCATCACTGGAATTTCTACAACTGTACAACTGTACTAAGCTTAACGAACGAGACGAGTGTTGTCTCTCCTCGAGTCTCGTTTCTCAAGATCAAATAAAACAAAAATCTAGTCTCGTTTTCGGTTTCGGCACGGCTCGGTATCGGTACTGGTCGCACAATTCTTGCTCCGTTAAAAAAAAATTATTAACCGAAATATTTATTTAAATTGTTATTTTAAAATTTGGTACACTTATCTTTACGAATTCGCCGCAGTTGTTAAAATAAAAATACATATTCTGATTTGAAAGTTTTTCACGATTCGCGAATATATTCTTTTTTTTGTGAAGTAATATCCTGTTTCATTGTGTTTATGCGGCTTCGTTGATCTTCGTCGAATTGTTTCTAGAAAAGTTGTTTCGATATCGAAACTTATTTTGAATCTGCAAAGCTAACGTCATTATTTGAATTTGATTTTGATTTTGTTGAATAAATTACAAAAAATTAGTTTTAAGTGAATGTGTCCTTGTAAAAAGGAAACTTTATTTGTTTAAAAATAAAGAGCTTGTGTGGTTCGTACTTTTGCATTCAATTTTTGTTAACGCCGTCGCGTCGGTAGTAATTTTCGCGTTTTCGACGTCAGATTTCAACAAATGACTAAAAAAAAGTTATTAAAAAAAACTTTTCAAGCTAAAGGAACTTGAACTACCTAGTGTGTTTGTTTTTAAAGCAATCGCTCGTTTAATTTGTTGAATAATAATTATTAATTTGTCATAAAACAGTAAGAAAATTGTGTTCAAATAGTGATGTAAAACAAATCATTGGAATCCTTAACATCTCCTTCAAGACATTAGAATCCATTTCTTGGCAATTAAGGTGAAATATAATATCTGGTGAGTTTTTAATGAATTTTTAATTCTCCCCAATCAATGAAAATTGAAAACTCATATGTATGTTTTTAAATCAATAATAATGCAATCTGCTCCCTATCCCTTGGATTATCTCAGCATGCATACTTACATTTATGTACATACGAGTACATAGTATTTATATTGTTGTATAATAATTATGTGTAAATTGATCGCATTGCTTTTTTCGTTTGTTCTTTTATTTTTTTAAGTGTCTGCATAAGCTGTGATAACTGATAATAAATGTTTTCCAAACAAATTCTATCATTAATTGTTATAAAATAAAAAAATAAATTGTTGGCAAAACAGCTCTAAGCGTGGCGTGCCTTACACTCTCAACCATTCCTGTGTGTTGATTTTAGGTGCCATGCACGAAGACCATACGAATTAAGGCCATAATGGCGTAAATTCACATCTAAGTACGAATTAGTGCCATAATCAGGATATGGCCTCAATTCAACTTAAAAGGAGAACTTAAGCCGTATGGCGTTAGTTCATTTTGAAAAATGGACGTTAGGTGGGTGAGGAGATGGACAAGGAGGCAGACGAGGAGACAGAAGTTAGGTGGGTGAGGATATAGACGAGGAGGCAGACGAGGAGGCAGACAAGGAGGCAGACGAGGAGGCAGAGCAGGCCGCCTGCTCGTCTGCCTCCTCGTCTGTCTCCTCGCCTGCCTCCTCATCTGCCTCCTCGTCTGCCTCCTCGTCTATCTCCTCACCCACCTAACATCCGTTGTTTTCTTGTACTAACTGTACCCCAGAGATCAAAACATTTTATGGCATTAGTTCACATTGGACTTATGGCTATAGTTCTCATTTAAGAGTGAATTAAAGCCGTATCTTGGATATGGTGCTAGTACACACTTAAATGTGAATTAACGCCATTATGGCCTTAATTCGTATGGCCTTAGTTCATGGCACCTTGATTTTATCTGCAGGAATGGAAGGGACCTACAATTTACTGCCGAATCCAAACGGCTAACAGAGAAGCACTTTCCACGACATTAATTACCCTTGGATGATTTGTCCCATCCTCGCGAGAGGCAGTACCCCGGAAAAGAACTTAGGTGGAGTCGGTAGGGATCGAACCCAGAACCTTCGGCGTGGCAGTCCGAGAGACTAAACACTACGTCACGGGGTTCTACCATTTTATTTTTTATATTAATTGTTATAGTTATTATTTATTAATATCCTTGACACAGTAATAGCGTTTAAAAAAGTTGGATAAAAGGTAAAGGGAGATTCCGACGCACATTGGTTTTAAATGTAAATTTTAATGGATGGGAAAAGCCTACGACTCTTCTTAAGCATTCCATATTCTTGTAGTGCGAATAAAAATCAGCCTCTATACTTAACTGTACGTCCAAACTTAGACTCGAGGGTAAATTAATGGGCGTTACTAGCGATGCATGTATGAAAGAGTGCATCTAGCTATTTCGCTAGAGCACTGTTTATAGAAGTAGCGACAAAACGAGGTAATGGTATTTTCACCTATCAAACTGAATTCTATCCAGGAGATGAAAGTGTGTAACTGAAGAACTTGCCAGAAATATGAATTATACTCAAGCTTTGGGCAAATGAATGCTTTGTAAAGTAAGTTAGATCGGTAAGGGAAACCTAGTTGTTTTGAGGCATTTTTGACGACGTCAAATATGTGATCGTTTCACGGGAAGTAGTTTTAAATACACATACATTTTGAGAGCGGATCTGTTCGGTTTCATAAATGCAAGATCAACTCCTGGATAGTGGCATAGAGGGTAGGTTACGATTTAGCGACAGTAGACATAGACAGCATTGGATTTTGAAGAACGTGGTTTATTATTTCCCATTCAAAGAGAGCCATAGACAGAACGGAGTCTTGGGGCACACCATGTATTTTGTGAATATCAGAATAGAAACCGTCCAAAGCAACGAAAATTGAACGGTCCGAAAGATAACTTGTAATCCATCGAAGAAGGGGTTTGCCAATACCAAATCTAAACATTTTCGATAAGAAAACCTGGTGCTAGACTCAATGAAATGCTTTTGAAATATCAAGACCAATAACCTCACTTTTTCTAAAACGATGTAAGGACTGGTTCCCTCTTTTTTTAATAATGCACTCGCTCTGAAAGGGATATTAATACCTTTATAATGAATTAACATGTGCGAGCGAGGAGAGAGAAGGAATAGAAAGATAGGAAAGAAAGTTGTTACAGTGGATTGAGATTATAGGTGATAAATATTGCACGAATATCCCACGGGTGGCGCCCAGTTGAAACTGGGGGAATAAATAAAAATTGCAGCCCAGGCTAGGTTTGAACTCACAGCTCTCAGGTTAAGCAACCAAGCACTACATCCATTGTACCATAGCCACCCGCAATGTACAATGTTCGGCAACGAACAACGAATGAACGCTAATTCGCCTAACAGCGACGTGTACCACAATTGGACACAGAGGACAGAGGTTTTGAGGTTAATCTCGCGAGAATAATTTATGCGTTCCGATTTTTACTTGCTCTAAAGGACAAGTATTGGTGTCGTGTGGAAAAAAAATCGAGGTTTTAATCAAACATGATATTGCGGTGATAGAGATAGACCCAAAAAAGTGGTTTTCACCGTATCGTCCGTCGGTCTGTCTGTGCGGACGTGCGCTTTTTCACGCAATGCTACAGCGTAAACGGATTGACGGATTTTTTTCAAACTTGGTACATATAGCAGTTTAAAGAAAAACGGTTGTCCAGTTTTTTTTTATTTTGTTTTAGCCCGGCTCAAACTGGTACCTTTCAAGTAAAGGTTTTTTTTTTTCATTTTGGAAAACGGATCTAACGATTTTGATTAAACTCAAAATTTAGCTAACCTTAAGCATTTCTAACAAAACTGCGTTTTTCGTTTTAAGCTTAAATGTTCTTAACGAAAATCAGGTTTAAACAGCTTTTTTTAAATGGCCATAAGTTCGCAACGGCTTTATTGAATTGACTCAAACTTTGTTTGGCATAGTTCTCTATAGGATGGCATGGCAAGTTTTTCATTGAAGCCTTTCTAAATGGTGGCTCCCATATAACGAGCCGTTGAGTTTTAGCCAACTTTTTTTTGTGTAATATTCTTTTAGTGTTCTTAAGAGAACTTCGTTTTTAGTTTTTGGCTAAAATAACAAATAACGGAGATCTGGGTCTTAACGGTTTTTTTTTTCAAATGGCCAAGTTGCGGCTACGGTTTTATCGAATTCAATCAAACTTTGTTTGTTATAGTTCCTTACAACTCTATCAGATGGCATTGCATTTATTTTTTAAATGGTGGGTCCCATTCAAAGAGCCATTAGGTTTTGGCCAATTTTTTTAGTTTTTTCTAATTTACTCAAAAAAGGCTCTGCCGATTTTTATTAAACTTTGTATGTCATATACATAGAATGTTTTGAAGAAAACTGCATTCAAGTTTTTGGCTACAAATGATAATAACGGAAATTTGTTTTAACAATTTTCTTAATTTGGACATAATCGGACGTTTATATCATTTATAGCACCCAAAGATGACATCTAAATTTAAAATATTAAAGATTTCTTAACGTTATATCGGGTTTTCTAGTTTTAGCCAACATTTTTTGGTTTTTACCAAATTTTTCAAAAATGAGTTGTTTTTATTGCTTTTCATTGTATTATTGCATCCACAGAGAAAGTTCGTGCGACCCAGAATAAGAATAAGAACTGCCTTATTTTACTATGCTTACATATTTTAAAATTAAGCCTCTATCGATTGGTCTAGTTTAAGCTACTCAAAAAAAAGTGAAGTTATTTCCCACTGGTGTTGAAGTTATTTCCCTGCACCTGCGAATACTACATTGTGTCAAAATTGAGCAGACGCAATTTTGCTTGTTCCAATGGTCGATGTATAAAGGGATTTTTACTGGTTCCCCGTATTAAATAGCACTTCACTCAACTTCTTTGCTGACCTGCGACGTCTTCATCATCAGATTTGGATTCAATAATATGTCACAATTTTCGACATTACCAAAACTTTCTATGGGTGACTTTTGAGTTATATTTGTATTTGTGCTTCTTGAGTTAATTCTGACTTCGAGTCTAAAAGCAAAATTCTCTTCTCAGATTCATCAGAAGTGTCATTTGGTTACCAATGGAACGGTTTCCGGATGCTTCTGGGCGTTTCTTTTCCTCCAATGGAAAGTGCTTTTAATTTTTGTATTTTAAGACATAACGTGCATTTTTCTTAGTGTTTTTTTTTTTCTGAAAACCCTTTCCCTCTATACAAAATTCAGAGTCGTATTAAATGCATTTTGCAGATGTTCTCACAGTTACAGTATATTTCAACGGAATTAGTAAATAAAAAATAAAAGTGTATTTTAAATATTTATATTTCGATTCTTCGTTTGAAATATTTCATGGTTACAGTGTTAGAAGAATGCATTCTACAGATGAACAATATTGTGTTGGTTCGTCTTTTGTTTGCGAAACAATATAATATATGATGACATCTACTCTTAAAGAAACAGACACACTATTGTAATGTACGTATATAATATAATATAGTATTTTTGTGTTTCAAAAAATAAAATAAAGATTTTATCTATTTACAAGCGCATTAACCAAAGTCCATGATATTTATAACAATACACAAATATTTTGTTTTCATTTTATTTTTCACTAATTTAAACGTAACATTTTACATATTTTAAGTTACATACCTATTAATATAAGAATAGCAGCCTTTTTCGTTTTCAAAACATAATTTTTGTTGTTTAACATATTTTGTATTGTTGCATTTGCATTTATTTAAAACAAAACAATTAATTTTCACAAATTTTCATCAATTTTTTTCTTTTTTGATCGACACATTTATTTAATATTTAATATTTCAAACTTAAGACCATCTTTAAAAGTGAAGTGAAAGTTCCTTCAAAGTTTAAACCACATTTATGGATGGGAATAGGATTGGTGAAAGTAAAATATAATACCCGGGATGTAATTCAGTGTTAATTTTTTTATTTTTTATAAAATGGAAGTTGAAGTTAGTTGAAAGGTTAATTTAATATTTAATATTATTCGAACCCTTCTTTCTTAAAAACAAAAAATTAAAAAAATAATACATTTATGATGAAAAATGACTCTTCTTTTCTTATGAAAAAAAAAATAATAATAATATTATATAGTGTATTTATGTAATAGGTATAAATAAAATATATATGTATCAGCTTAAAAGTTAACTTAAATAACACAAAATTATTGTAAGATCCATAAGCATCCTATAGATCTACAAGATCACAAATTATCGGTTGATCCTCTGAAAGCATTGAGAACAAAATACATTTTGAAACAAAAAATTGGTATTTTTTTTTAAGTAAAATTGTTGTTTTTTTTTTTTTCAATTCAAATTTTTGTGTGTGTGGGTTAAGTGCGTAGGTAATTTGTTGCGTTTTTTTTTCTAGCTTTAAGTTTACATAGCGAATTGAGTTTTGTTAAGAAATATTAGTAAGGTGGATAGTTGTTTGGAGGGTCGAGATACGGTTGCGTTGCAACTTTTACCAACCAGCATCCAGGAAGCCACTGTTAAATCTCCGGGTGAGGACATATACGACGGCTTCATAAGTAGCCATCATTATCGCTGTATTTGGTATTTGCCGGACTAGTTGTGTTGCTAGGCCCCTGAAAGTGGAATAAAAATACAAATTGTATTATCGTGTTTATTAAATGATTTAGAATTTTTAGTGTACGCAAGAAATATATGTAATCATCAATGCCTTCCAAAAAGCTGGTCATAAGAAGGTCTTTCAGAGGCATTAATATTGACCCACCGACAATTACAGAAATAAAAACCGCGATCCTACTCCTAAAATACAACCAAGTAACTAACATGATATACCTGACAAATTTCTTACAGCAGACCCCGACTTGGTAGCAAGTATTTTGTTGCTACTGGTTGCTGTTTGGGAAAACGAAACACTTCCCAGGGAATGGAAGGATGGAGTTATCGTCAGGGTACAGAAGAAAGATGATCTCAAAAATGTAACACCATTTTGTCCGTATTTCTGAAGCTGATGGCAACTATTATTCCCGAGAAGGAATTGATGATTTTATACGGTTGGGGAAAATGCGAGACCCATGCCATTTGGACTATGCCGATGATATCTATTTGATGGCAAATCGCACTGGTGCCCTTAACCAAACGTGTAATTCGCTTCAACTTCAACACAACAGAGAAGCGTCTCGCCTAAGGATCAACGCCAAAATAAAATAAATAATGCATACTAGTTCATACAAAGTGCAAACTATTTGAATCCAAAGTAAAATCCATGCTTCTATGCCAGTGAAGATCCCACAAACCATATCCAACAACGAACTGTGGCCTAGGACTGGACAAACAAAAGTGGAAGTAGACATCACGCGCAGGGAATGCTGGATTGTCCATATACTGAGGAACACCAAAGACACCATTGCAAAGCAGTCTTTTCAATATAATCTTCAAGGTTAAAGGCACGTTAGAAGACCAAAGATAACTCGGAGGTCAACCGTTTTGAAGGAGGAATTAAAGTGTTGCTGCCTAAACAGCAGCTTCTGGAATCCAAGAAAAAAAAGAATAAGAAGGTGTTTAGAGCTAATTTTGAAAATCTTCGGGCAGCATTGAAGACCCTGCTTTAAGGCTTTAAGAAAAGGCAAGCAGTAACATTGCCGTAACCTTAACCGTCATATGGACTTTTGAGGGCTAGCAAGGTAATTCCATTAAATGGAAAGCATGTGAAATGGGATGCAGAAATCTTGGAACCACTGGGCTTTTAAAGCCAAATCCTACAATTTGAAATGGATACTAATTGGATATAGACAATATTTTTATTCTACTACATTCTTAAGCAAAATCTATTAGGCAAAGTATGTATGTAACGGGTGATTTTTTAAGAGGTTTAGAACTTAAAAAAAAAAAAACACAAAAAATTCGAAAAAATGAATGAAATATTTATTTGGATCGATAGTTTGAACCTTGCAATTTCATGTTTAAAGATAATTTCATGCAAATGTTGACCGCGGCTGCGTCTCAGGTAGCCCATCCGCTGAGTCCAATTTTGGCATACTCTTTCACACATATCGGCCGGTATCTCACGAATGAATGCATGGATGTTGGCTTCCAGTGCGTCAATCGAAGCGGGCTTGTCCCTATAGACATTAGCCTTGACATACCCCCATAAAAAATAGTCTAATGGTGTCAAATCGCACGATCTAGGCGGCCAATTGACCGGCCCGAAACGTGAAATTAACTGTTCACCAAACTCGCCTCGCAATTGCGCCATTGTTTCGCGTGCTGTGTGGCATGTGGCACCGTCTTGTTGAAACCACATATCATGCAAGTCAAGAACTTCCATTTCGGGCAAAAAAAGTTTGTTATCATCGCTCGGTAGCGTTCACCATTGACAGTAACGCTGCGATTCGCATCATCTTTGAAGAAATATGGCCCAATAATGCCGCCGGCCCATAAACCGCACCAAACAGTGGCTTTTTCGGGATGCATTGGTAGCTGTTGCAATGCTTCTGGCTGATCTTCACTCCAAATGCGGCAATTTTGCTTATTTACGTACCCATTCAACCAAAAATGAGCCTCATCGCTGAACACAATTTGAACAATTTGAACATTTCGAGCCGAGCACGAATTTTGATAGTAAAATTCAATAATTTGCAAGCGTTGTTCATTTGTAAGACGATCCATGGTTAAATTGCAAACCAAACTGAAGCTGTTTGACAGTGACACAAGGTACTAAACACACGTCAGCTGTCAAAACCAGTGTTGCCAAAACCAAACCAGCTAAAAAATCACCCGTTATAAACATATATCTTAAACTTGTTTTTACACAATTATTTGCCATTCTAGGTCTAAAATGAACGACACACACAAAGAAAAGTTTCCTTTTTTTTCCAATCAGCCTTTTTTGGAAACCACATGACCGATTTCGACACAAATTTTAATGTGAGAAGTCTTAAAATGTTCAAAAAAAAGACGTTTCTTTTTCGAATTTAAAAACGGTTTGATCGATTTTTTTTTCAATTTAAAAATAATCACCGTTTGTTTTCCATAAAGAGTTCTCAACAACAATAATTTTATAAAGATCTTGTAGATTTAAAAAAATAAACAAATTTTTTTTTGGCAATCAGATGTTTTTGATTAAACAGTTTGATATGCGAAGTTAATATAAACAATTTACAAAAAACTTTTTATAAATAGAGGTTCTACGCAAGTTTTTTTTAAAGATAGCAAAAAGTCAAAGATAAGATAACCTTTTGCATCATTTAAAAAATTATGGGTTATTTTAATTCTAAACGTTATCGCCTTCTCATGATGCTAAATGCGTCAAAGGGGTTATTAGTATAATTTAGTACAATTTTCGGCACAACAATTTCAAGCGTAGAACCGCTTTTGGCTGGAACATTGAACCGTTTCGGAATGAGAGTCTGCAGAAACTGAAGGGATCTGTGATTGTCTGCCGAATCCGAACAGAGATAAAATGTTCATGACAATTTTAAGAATTCGTCGTTACGTTGGGCGAATGAAAATACAGGATCAACCAATGGATTTAAAAAAATCGTAACTAGGTCAGTTTAAAAGTTTAACACGTGTGTTTGGTTTTATATTGTTTCCAGTAAAGGGAATTTTTAGGTCTTGTTAATTTTTAAAAGATCACATCGATCATGTGGTGAACATCAGTCATTCGGTGAAGCTCTCCGACACCCTCTCCAACATGACCGGAGGGATGCGGCTAAAAATCGAATTGATTGCCTCCTCCAAATCGTTCTTTTTATCTCCTTAGACTCTCTCCTCAAGGTATTTCATAAAAAGAAATCTAAGGGCTATAGGTCAGGAGAAGGTTTTTTTTGCCAGCGGTTCAATTTTTTGAAACCGAGCTTAGTGGTTAAAGTAAGGGCTGTAATCTTAATTTTTAGTAATTACATAACTAAAAAAAAAAACTCACCTGTAGAGTCCAGCTCGACCTTCTTCCTTCCAAACGGTATGCAATGTCTGCCAAAATTTATTATATTTGTTACCTTCCTCCCTCAGTCTTGTCCTCGCAACTTCGTGTGGATAGGCAATACACGATGCAATTGTCTTAGATGTTGCTCCAGCCAACATAAACTCAAAAAAGTCTCGTGATGTCTTAAGATCTCCTGGATGATGTGTGCCGTGGTATTCCACCTATAGAAGCATGCAAACAAAAAATGTAGGCTTAGCATAATAACAAAATTTTTGTCATAGCTTACCAATTTCGATTTGATAGCTTCGTAGATGACAAAATGTATGACTGTCTCGGAGATACCAACATAACTAGCTGTGATCCCTTTATAGAACGCCCTAACACCACCCTGAGCGTATATTCTTGCAATACACTCCCGTACTGTCATCTGAACCTTGGAGTTGTAGTCCAGCTGTAGCCGTGTTTTAACAAACCAAATAGGATTTGTCGCTGAAGATGCAGCGAATCCAGCACAGGATGCGCTAAGTATGTGCACCATTGGTGAATCTTTTCGAACGACGCTAAATTGAAACAAAATTTAAAAAAAATGATTAGTGGATGAGAAATTCCAAAGTAATGATGTCGAGAACTAACCCTAAATTATTCAACATAGACTTTGTCTGAGAGTAAGTACAGAAGTAAATTGCGCGTGATGGAGCTACCCCTACGAGATTCGGACCCAATCCTTTGAAAAGGGCTCGTGGTCCTTCATTTTGTACTATGTGCCTGTAAAAACAAATTTTAATCAGTAAAACATAATACAAAAAATTCAAAAATAATATGCTCTTACTTCAAACATTGCACGATGCTCATGCTTTTCGCTGTTGATGAGATGCCACAGTGTGAGATGGCCATAATCTAAAATTTAATTTAATTTCAATTAATTCAAGTGCTTAGTTGAAGTGCGTGCATTACATGGTACATGATGTGTACAGTATGTACAGTACACACAGGAACAGAAAACAAAAACAAACACAACTAAGGAATAAAATGTACTACCCTCCGGACACCCCCAATCACCTGTGGCTGCGGCCTCTTTCGAAGGATAGTTGTACATAGTTTTCTGCGTTGTTCGGGTCTGAGAAGGGCTTCACTTTGATGTGCAAGTCCTGGTGCCTCTGGTAGTCTTGGCGGTGACACAAAAGACGATGAACTTTGCAGGCGGGTCTTAACAACTTCAAGGGGACATGTTAACACTGCTCCAACTGTGCCAGCAGTTCTAAATAAATAAATAAAAAAAACACAAATTTACATATATCCACGGAATTTGTTTGTAAATAACAGATAAATTTAGAAACATGAATAAAATCAAAATAAAAAAACAAATTGAGAAAGCGACAAACAACAAATTGCACATGGCAACTTCTTCGACATCTCATCGTCTCGAAATAAATTATTTTGATTGCCTAACGCGCGCCGGCATCGGCTTCTGCTTCGGAACTCGGACAACACATTTAAAATTCAAATTTAGTTGTTTTCTATTCGATTTGATTCTGTCCGACTGCCAGCCAAGCCAACAGTGGCTAGGAAAACAATAAACACAGTGAGTGCTGAAAAAAGGAAAACATACAGAAAGACTACAGTTATTGCGACTATTTTGTTGTGCATTCGCGTGGAAAATGTAATTGAGTTAAGACAGTCAAACATGAAATTGCGATATGGAGTTGAAAAAAAAACTTGGGTCTGAAAATCGTGTTTGTCCGTTTCAATGAAAACTTGGTGGTCTTAAAGTATTTTTCCTGGCTAACGGTTTTTTGATAGGATTACCCGACTCAAGCAGAGTTTTCCAAACAAAAGAAAAAGCGGATCCCCGGTCATAAGGCCTTGAATTCGTGAGGAAAACAATCAAACCACCTCTTTGTGATATCAAAAACATACTAACGGGTGTACAGACACTACAGAAGTAGGACACAGTTAGACCGAGCATAAAGTTTAAAAATGAATGAAGAATATTTGCCCAGAGGCGAGAGTACGATAACAAATTTTAACACGTTCACAAAAGGGATATGAAGGCTGGAAACTCCAAGAAGGAGTGGAACCAGTGGAACTAATTTTCTTTCACCAGCCCGCGAACCTAACCGAAACTATCTTTTTATTGGAGTAAATCATTTAGGAAGAGCTTTATACGGCAGCTTACTATTCAAAGTGCTAATGAAATCGGTGAAGTTGCTAAGTACGATAGTATTTAAATTCATGAAACCATTTTCGAGAGAAATTAACTTTGTGTGGACGTTTGAATAGCAAGTACTATTATGGCAAATTCAAGTAAACTTAAAAGCTGTTATATTTTATTGATTAGTTGAAATGCTTTTCCCATGTGTCATTTATTTATCTACTTGTACCTACTGTCTAATCTAAAAATGAGTTTGATACATATTCCCAAAAAAGTCGACCGGACAAACGCAACTTACCCTATAATTTTCTGTGATCTAAGAATAACTAAACAGTGTTGTATCATCTTAAAATTGTATGTTATTTCGTTTAAGGACATTTGTTGACATTATCTCAACTTTAAAATATAATTTGGGGTTGAAGGCTAGAAAACAAATATTTTAATAATGCAAGCTGCTAATAGTGCAGCAAATGTTTGTGTACAATTTGATTTTAAAAGTCAAAGATTGTGATGGTCTCGATTATTTTCTAAATCGTTTTTCAATATCAAACACAGACTCTTTATTATTGTCAAATCTTGCCATTGAAATCAATAAAATATTGTTTTTCTAATTCGATGGAGGCAATTGTGTTGTTCTTCAATTTATTTAATTCGAAAAAAAATTATTTGTTTATAAATTAAATAAGGTATTTTTGAAAAATTTAAGAAAAGTTGAGATGACTATGACTTAATTGAAAAACAGTATGGTCTTCAGAAATAAAACTTTAATCCCAGAGCCTTAAAGGAGTAACGTCGACGATAACTTGATGGGGGCTTAGCAGAAGACCTTAAAAAAGACGACAATATTTACCGATGCTTTTTAATAGAAACAAAACACAAACCAACTTCATTATTTCTTCTTTCTCTTACTATCTTTTTTCTTCGCTTAGACTTGATCTTGAGCCCATCTCCTTGAAATGGATTTCTTTCTATCTGGGAATTGTTATTTTAGTGTTCGTTTAAGATCCTCCCTTTCCAGTATATTCTTAGCTGCGTATGGGTCCCACAAGGCTGCCACTTGTGACCTCTCCTATGTGTTTTTACTTTAAACTATATTTAAAAGATCTCACTTTACGTTGACGAGACGATACAGAGTTTTTCAATATATTATCTTCCAAATACGACTCTTGTTGGTTGAGGCCGTGTTAAGCAATGGACTGTCTGCGCCACCTTAAGTTAAATACGACCCTTCTGGTCTTCTCTTATTCAACTAGAATTTGGCAGTCTTCTCTTAATGAACTAGAATTCGGTAGTTTCTTAATCTTGTGCCTCAAAAACAGATTAGATTGCCAAAATGTAAACCGCGTTTTCATGTTTTTCTTAGATTTGCCATTTGCAGTGTTTGGGAATGATTCTCCTGTTTCCCTTTCCTCCTATCCAGTTTCCCTTCTGAAACCGCCTTAAACTTATTACCCGGACCGGAATACTTAGCAAGAACAAAGGGAAACTACTGAAATTTTCTTCAATCATCAACTGCCCTCAAATTTCGTCGAGTGTGAAACACTTCACAACTCTTTTTTTCAGCACTAATCCCCGTCACCAGGGAAATACTCGCCTCTTTTATCTACCTTCGTGTTGTACTTTTTATGGTTCAACAAACCTGTTAGCACTTACCATCGTAAATCTTCTTCGTAAGGTTTGATAGAATGACTGTATTTTCATATGATAAACTGCAGATGATTTTTAATCTTGTCATTAATGATCATTGATTGTAATTAAATCAATTAAAGCCCAGTAGATGTATGACACCAGAAACCCGTTATTTGAAATTTATATACATAATTATAATGATAATGACTCAAATGCTCTAAACTAAAATGGATATCGCTATTGAAGGCCAGACTAAAAAAAGCATATCGACACAGTGCTTCAATTGGTATCAAGGCATGAACATGAATTAATATTGCATATTTCAGGAATTGAACTGTAATACCCCACAACATTACCCCATCGCTGAAACCAGCTGATTTTGTTTTTATAACTTATATACATATCTGCTGTATAGTGTACATGCTCAAACAACGTTATCTTTATCACAAACCCTATTAAAGTTGAAGGACACGTTATGAAAGTTCTAGATACAAAATAAAATTATCTATAAATCTTATCAATTTTTTTTATCGCTTAATGCAAGCAACGCAATTTTATTGTCGAACCTTTACTTCAACACGATGACTTCCTGCAGAGTGTTTACCTACTCGAAACATCATTAAGCGCCGGTAAAAACATCAAAACATTCAAGACTGATAATATTGATGACAAAAAAAAATATCGGTACGCGCAGTATTTAAAAAAAAAAACAAACATAAAATTTAACACCCAACAATTTGAAGACAAAAATATCAAATCCCACTCATTCAGTACGAAACTTCGAGCCGAAATCCAGTTTGAAGTAGATTTCTGAGAATAACGCAGATAACCTCAAATCTGGAATCTGGAATCTGCGGAGATGAATGTAGTTAAAAATATCGCGTCGAACTTTAATTAAGTTGATTAAAGCAAGAACATAAATTAAGTGAATCAGTGAGCGTATTTTATTTCATTATTATTATTAATCTCTCACTTCTTCGTGATTTATTGTAATTTAAGCGTAATTGTGCTGAATAAACAGATTCATTAAATTTAATCATTTTATTTTGTTGAGCTATAACTCACGAAAAACAAAAACTATTTTATCTAAGATGAAATTGGTAGTTTTATATGAAGTCAACTAACTAAGGGAGAGCGATCAACTATATGGAACTGGAAAGTCCAATTGACTGTAGTAATTTAAAAAAAAGATGAAATAAAAATTGCGAACATGCACATTAATATGAGACATTGTTATCTTCTATCCTCACTGACTAGACTTATAAATAGACTTTGAAGTACATTTATACTCGTATCTATAGATGTTGCTTAGTAGCTAGTTGCGTAAGTTATTTGCTGCAATAATTGTTGATAAAAAAAAAATGATTGTATTTTTTCGTTGTAATTTGTTTGATTAAATCGTGAAAACGAAAACAGGTTCAAGTTTCTCAATAATAAAGAAAAGTACCTACTTGTCACCGGACACATATTAAGCATCTGTCAAAAAAGTAAACAAAGTGGCGACTCTCTTTGACTATTCTGTTATTTGTCATTAGTTTTCAATGTGTTCAATAGTCACAGTTCACCGCCATTTTGTAGAATTTTGAAAGATGCGCAGACCGCAACCAAAAAATTGTCGGGGAATATATTATCTGTACTATAAATGTACCTTCCCTACATGTAGGTATCATTTAAATTTTTAATGCTGTAAGGAATGATTCTATTCCAATCTCATGACAAGTGGTAGGAATTCTCAACACAAAAACAACGGGCTTTATGTCTTATGCTTAGAATAATCGGATAAATATATATCAGTTTAATATCTTAAATGTTCTTTTTGGTCGATTATAAGACCCTTTAAAATTAAGTTTTTTGTCGTCAGCTTATAGGGCTGTGTCTACTCCATTGTAGCAAAGGCACCGGTGACGGCTCACTTGCCGTTCGCATGATGTCAAAGTCGTCTGCAACTATAGAAATCTCCTTTTTTGTGAATGGGTATAACCAGCGGCAACTATATTTTCTTCCCATCATATTTTGCAGATGAGTTGGCGCATGCTCCTGACCAAGTCAAATCCGGCATTTTTAAACAGTTCCCCTTGAAGACCATTGGCTTCAGCTGCTTTGTTCGCTTTGAGTCTCACGATGGCTTTTTTATCTCTTTTTGAACGAGCGGTAGCAACACTTGGTTTTCATTTAGGTTGCCTTATACCAGCCGATCATTGACGGTATCTTGGCTGTCATCACCATTAAGCAACAAATTAAAGTAGTTTCTCGAAATGGATAACATCGACTGTGCATCTTCTACAGTGTTTCACTTCTTTTTTCTGCTAAAGCATTTCATCTTTTTTCTTTCTCCTAAGTAAGAGTTTCTCATCCTTTCTTCGCTCGATGTAGAAATTTCTGGTAGCTCCAGTATCTCTCTGGAGCCACAGGGTCACAGCAGGGATTTCTCGGAGGTGGTTGTGAGAAGTCTTTGAAGTTGTCAAGGACTTTGTCTATTTGGGTTCCACTATTACCTCTCACAACAATATCAGTGAAGACGTGAAGGGATCAGTCGAAGAATCACTCTTGCCATTCGCTGTTTCTTCGGGCTTAGAAGGCAGCTTAGTAGTAAAGCCCTCTCTCAAAGGACCAAGGAGACACTATACAAGACCGTTATCACCCCAGTCCTGCTGTATGGGGCAGAAGCGTGGACACTGACACAATCGGATGAATACAGGCTGGGGTGCTTTGAGAGAAAGATTCTTCGGGTGATATTTGGTCCTGTATGTATCAATGGAGTATGGAGAAGAAGATTCAATGGCGAACTGTACGGGCTATACAGCGACATTGATCTGGTTAAGAAACTGAAAATACAGCGGCTTAGATGGCTGGGTCATGTGGAGAGTATGGAAGAAAACGCACCAGCCCGACGAGTCTTCAATTCCAATCCGGAGGGCCGATGCAGTTTTGGAAAGCCCCATCTATGGTGGCGCGATCAAGTGGAGAACGATTCAACCAACTTGGTGTGCGCACCTGGAGCCCACTGGCTAGGGAGCGGCCTACCTGGCGAGGATTGTTGGTTGAGGCCGTGGTTCACAATGGACTGCCTGCACCACCTTAAGAAAGTAAGTAAGGTTGGAGAAGTCAAGCTCTTCTGACGCTGTACTTCTTATATCTTGTTGACAAAGCTGCCATTGGTCTTCAGGATTCATATCAACAGTCGTGGGTTTCCTCCTAAGCTCGAGAGATACGTGGTCAGCGTAGGCCCATGCGGTCACTTCCGATTTGACATTGAACTTCCTCGGCATAGTTCCATTGGTATCCGCACTCGAAATCTTGCACTAAATAGTTAGTGATCCGAGTCCATGTTTGCTCCTCCGAGTCATAATCATTTAGACCTATGAGCTATGACAAAGACCCAACTTTGAAATGAATATTGATATCACCAAAAAAGCCAATCGATTTTGTAAATCAGTTTTTATGAACAATAAATTCTGTGCTTGTTACACAGCATTTTAAAGCTTGTCAATAAGTTACAGAAAATTAACAACCTCAAGATAACGATACCGACGGACGGTAATGTAAATTTTATTAACTCATCATTACCCTTTTATTTAATAGCAGCTAATTACTTAACCTCAACCTATTTTGAGATATAAAAAGGGGGCTCTTTTTTTATGACAACGTTTATGGGATCTATCAACTGGAGCACAGCAATATAATTGACTCAAAACAAAAGGGATGATTTTGTTTGTGTAGATATAAATATAAATATCTACCTTCATGATATCAAATGTATTTGTTGTTGGCCTTAAATTTCTATTACATGCACTTGGAGGTTTGTGTAAATTAATTTAGAAATATATTTCCAATTGAACCCATCTGGAAGCTAGGTCACTAGGGACATTGAAATTGATTTAAAAAAAGACTTGCCGTCTGTCCCCACAAAAATCAAGGTCAGCAGTAAAATCTATCAAGATGTTGGCAAGAATTTTTTGCTAACACACATACATAAATAGAATTCCGTCAGGATTTTCAAAGGAACACTTCTTATCAAGATGCATAGTTGGAAATCATATAAGAGCAATTTGGACGGTCGGTCGTCGCCTATGTAAGGATTCTTTTGTAACAAATTGTGTAACTTCTTGGCAAGAGATAAATTTACTGATGAACATGAAGCTTGTGATGTGCACATAATTTATTGGCTAAGCTAATGGAAAGGAAGCAAAAAACTACTTCAAATAGGTATTTAGTTCGGTATTTTATGAGGTATAAACCTACGTAACATGCGATTATCGCTACGAATTTTTGTTGTTTGATCGATAAAAAGAAATTAGTAACGTCGAATAAAATGTCCAAAAGAGTAAAGGAAAACTTATTTACTCGTACCTTGTTATTAAGTTAACGTTCTCGAAAGTTCATAAATAATGTTTAAGTAAAGTTGCATATTCGATTAAAGGAAAAATATTGTGAGAAACTTTTTAGTCTAACAGTTTCCACAGCAATATTCTTTTATAGCTGCTGGAACTAGTTGTGAGGTATTGCTCAGTCACAGTTGAAATAGATAGTGAGTGATGCTTCCAAGCCTCTATAAACAGAACAGCGTTGATTCTACAAACTGATTTGGACATTGGGTTACGATGGCGCATCTGGAAACACACTTCACCAGACATTTGGTCTTTATTACAGTGCTTGGCTGCTATTCTGTCTGACAATGATGAAGCCATAACTTCTCAAGCCTTTTTCATTCTCCAATAAGCATTTAGCCTGAAGCTGTATGTTCTATAGGAAAAGGGGTACGGCATTCAAATGAAATGCTTTTCAAGTGTTTTTTTTTTTCGGGAACTGCATTTGACACTCAATCTTTAAATTCTGCTGAATCCTGGAAGAATAGAAGTTCCTTCCTTCTTGATTCAAGGTGAACTGCCTAGGCGAGTCTGAAAGCGATGTCATTTTCTAGAACCAAACTTTCATCAACAGAATTTTAAGTTAACCTCCATCTTGTTCTTAATTTCCCATAAATGTGTATTCATAAGACTAGTTGTTCATTTCATCTACGAACAGTTTGGTTGCTCAAGGGACTTCCAAAGTCATATGATGAGAGTGAGTTCAGCAAATTATGTAAATCAATTTAGAGAAATTTAACGAAAACCCAAAATTGTTTTACTAATTTTTAATTGTCAACTAAATTGTTGAACACATTTCTTGAATTGCAAGAAAAGGACAGCATATTTCCAACCAACATTTTTCTTTTACAAGGAATTATATGTGAATACATTTTCCAGACCCGCAGTTTTCTCTTTTATGTGAAATTTGAATGCTGCTTAAGGGGCTAGTTATAGGTATCATTGAAATGCATCCGTTAAAATTTTTATTTGTGATTTTAAGACGATTTAACAAACAGAACTATGTTTAATTGACAAAAAAAATATTTTATATTTATTAACACTTCTCTTAAAATCTAATTTTATTATTTAACTGACAGAAATCGATTTCAATGTACAGCTGATTTTCGTTTCTGACTATGGAACACAAACGTTCCACTGAATGTGTTCAATTCTCATTGTGTTCTCAATCTCAATATGTTGCTTTTTGTGTGAACTAAATTGCTTTCAATAATGACTATTTTAATGATTGCTATAATCGACCTGTCAGTGAAAATATAAAACGTATCACTGATTTGTGTTTCAATGAAAC
This sequence comes from Platycheirus albimanus, assembly GCA_916050605.2. Lineage (NCBI taxonomy): Eukaryota > Metazoa > Arthropoda > Insecta > Diptera > Syrphidae > Platycheirus > Platycheirus albimanus. The sequence goes on along the minus strand of OU696698.1, from coordinate 31,639,286 downwards.
AGGCCCCTAAGCTGAAAACGTGTTTGTATCCTATGTGAACAAGCGTGACTGCGCCGATATTCAACTTAATAGTTGTCTCTTTCTTGTGAGTATTGGGTCATTTCATGAAAATACTTCTCTAAGTGTGATGAGCATAGTAGAAGCTAGTATTTAATGTCAAAGCAAATTACACTCACCTTTTTTTTTTTTTTAATTTAAAGCAAAGTATCGTTTTCTTTCTTGTGATAGTTCATTTCACTTACATTTCTAAAAAAAAATGAGTGTGAGTTGATCGCTGAACTCGTGATCGCAATCTTAGCTCAATTGATAAGCTGCGTTAAATTTAAAAGTGATCGACTAGTCTTAGGATTGCATTGAATGGACTTAGGCGCTATGTTATCGTGTGATTTCATCAGTGCATTCTACTGCCAGAGTCAATGTTTAATGTAATGACATGATCATGATCAGTCAGTGTAAATTGGAAACTGCTACATTCTGCGATTGGAGAATGCCACTTTGTCCATCAAGACCTCGCGTAACACGACTTTTAAAAGAATTAAGTTTTAGGGGTTTTCACAAAGGAAGACTTGCCAGGTGTGACTCTTAACGACGAAAGGTATTTTTAATGAATTCTAAAATATCTAAACGACTCATTCAGAGAATTATATTTTGTAGTCCAACTTTGGCATTTGTGCAAATATCGGCAAGGATTAAAAACAAAAAGAATATTCAAATCCAAAGACTCACCACAAAAATCTGTCATCCACCAATTCATTGATATTTCAAATACTGCATATAGTATATCCAGCGGGCTGGAAGAAATTTTCGTTAGGTATTCATCTGCAGGTACGAGTACCATCGATTGGATACCATCAGAGAGCGCACGTTGACAAACCAGTCGCTTGCTCTGAAAAGAAGTTTACAAAAAGTGAGGCTTGCAAGAGGGAACACAAAAACAATTTGCAGTTTGAAATAGAGAGCAAGACAGAAGAAACGATAAATATATTTAAAAAGGAGTTTATTCAAATATTTTAAGAGTGCAAGGATGTTGACAATAGCTTAAAGAAAATAATTGCAGAAAATCCTTTTTTGGCACAGAAATCGTAGGGAATTCCAATTGTATGATATAATTCTTCAATGCCCCGTCAAAATGACTCGCAACATCTTTGATTGATGTAAGCTTTTCTAATTTTATTTTATGCCGTTTAAACTGTTGGCAACGCTTGATTTTTATACGTTTTTTAGTTGTGTAATTTACTACTTTTGCCGGTTTTAAAGATTTTTTTTAATCATGGCCTTATCTTTTAGTAATACAAAATAATTGTTTTCATAATTTTACTTGGATAGTTTACAGTAAAAAGTTTATAGTAAAAAGAAATGCGCATCAGAAGATGTGTTAATTGTTTTGTTACACGCAAAGTATTGTACATTTTTTATCAATTAATTAGGTAGAAACAGTTAATTAAATGTAACTGTAGTAAGAATGCTTTATCAATTTGTTTTGTATATTTCACACCTTTGCATTCATTAACATATAGTATTGGAAGTGCAATATAATCAATATCTTCTTATAATATTGAAAACAAAAAATTGAAATGGTTTGCAAATGAAATGAGTCTCCTTAAGCTGTACCTGCATTTCTATGGGGAAATACTGGGGAGAAAAGGATTTGTTCATCTGCTGCAATTTGTTGTGTCATTTAACAAGCCAGTTGCTCTTAAATTTAGTGCAAAGATGTCGCTATTCCTGTTTGGTTGCACTATTTTTTCAAGTAACTATTTAATTGATGTGTCGAACAATTTGACCGGTCACAAAAACAGACCTTCAAGAACTACATAATGACAATACAACAAACCATATTCAAAGTTGAGTCTCTTGCAATACTAATAAGCGTTTTCGTACTCAGTGTTTCCATGTTAATACCAATGTTTCGACCCATTGTTGGCGCTGATGGCTTAATGGCAGCAGTTGAAGGATCACAGAATTTCAGGACCCGTTAAAACATTGTGAGAAGGAGCGTGGGATAACACAAATGACGAATTATATTTTCGAGGGTTCGTCTAGGGGAGACGATTAATCGAATATCAAATAACAATTTATTCTTAATTGAATGTTGCTTCGCTATGAGTTTATAAGATTCATTATCTTGCCATGATCTTGTTCTTTTCCAGCAAGACGATATTATAGTATTTTTGTGTTTATATGATCTTCAACTAAACTAACTCAATGAAAATGAATATCTATTATACAATTGAAAACATCAAATATGTAATTTTTTTAAGCCATTCGTATGTCATTTCAAGAGTGTCACACTGGTGTGGGTAGTTCGCTATATTGGTATAAAGGGTTTTTACATGTCCCTGAATTCAGGTTTTCAAAATTTTATTGAGATAATGCAGCATTTATTGCGTATTCAATGAACACTTTATTCTAGAAGCAGGTTTTGAAAAAAAAAATATTTTTTTTTCAATTTTGTTTTTGTTCAATTTTGTTTTTGTAGAGCATTTAATTAGCATTTAATACTGTTTTGCTAATTTGTTGTTAAGTTAGCAGAACATACATTTTTTCGAAAACCGTAAGAGCATTAAATTTGTACTTGCGATTATATAGGTACTAAAAGGCAAGTTATGCATTCGTTGAAAAAAAAGTTTTGAGGTAACAATCAAACATGACATTACGATGATAGCGAAGACAAAAAAGATGGTCTAAAAATTCTGTTCGTCTGTATGTCTTTCTGACTGTCTGTATGTACAGACACCTACAGCCCGAACGGGTGGGCCGAATTGCTTCAAACTTGGTATATAGAGTTTTTTAGGTATTGTACAGAGGGGAAATTGAAATTTTTTTTTTTGTATCAAAATTTTCTTAACTCTGAAAAATACCACTCAGAACCACAAATTTGACGAGTGCGAAAAGACGATCCCTTTCTTTAAAAGAACGATAGGTTCTGTACAGATCGGTAATGGTAGATACATAGACATACAAGGTTCAGTAAGGTTAAAGTGGCAGTCAGCTAGAAATGTATGTCATTGACACCCAAAATGAAGCTAATGTGCCGTCTGCTGTAGAGCGCTTTGGTTTGGATTCATCTTGGTTCAAATCTATTTGCAGCTAGTCTTGTGTTGCCACATGAATATCTACGATTTGGCCAAACTTCGAAGTTGGTATCAAAACTTAATTCAGGTGTAGGTAGTCTATTTTACTTATGGCTGGGGTTCCTAAAGATGTTCATTATCTCGGCTTGGCCTTAATTATTATTCTTCCACTGTGGAATCGCCTTCAGGCGAATTTCTGAACAAGATTCCGTGTGCTTGCTAATGATTTCTAAGTTTGTCAGATGGGGTACCTTTGTCAAGTACAGGAGACTTATGCAAGCTGTGCGCTAGACTGACCTTGTAACTGTCTATTATTGTGTCTAAGTCCGTCCACCAAACGACCAATTCGTGATTAAGAAGCGGTCTTATGACCGATGTATGTAACCAATGGGATATGCGGGATTCTAAACCGTCTTGCAGATCTTGCACCCGGTTTCGAGTTGAGCAGCTTGCTATTCAACAGACAAGAATAATAAATCCAAAAGCACATAGAATCACTTTAACTCTTCCTGGAGCAAAGAGCGGCAAATAGATTCTTTAATCTCTCAGCTTCCTTCAAAAACAAGAGTCTTCTAACGCGCCTTTAACCTTGAAGATTCCATTTAAAAAACTGCTTTGCTATTTTGTCATTGGTCGTCCTCAGTGTATGGACAATCCAGCGCCACTATATCTGCGTGACATCTACACCCACTTTTGTTTGTCCAATCCTATGCCACAATTCGTTGTTGGATAGGAAGATCTACCAGGAATGCATAGTACGAGTTCATCACACGAATTAATCAAGTTCAAAAGCTTTATATTTTTTCTTGATTAATGTAAAGCCATTTGCCCACAAACAATACATTTATGAAGTTTAATTCCATTTTCCATCTTAAATTTACTTTTCATCTTCTCAGCCTCGCCTCAGTAGGCTTCAAGAGATTTTATCCCAAAATTGAAGATATCTCTCAATTAAAGACAGCACGTCTAAACAAATTACGAGTATAAACTCATTTATACAAAGCTAGCATTGTGTTAATTTTATTTTATTTTCATTTTTAATTATTCAAAAATCAAAACGATGAACCCAAGCATAACGACTTCTCAGCAAATTAACTGTATTAAATTGTTGCAGATTCTGTATTTAATTGATTTTGTAAATCTTGACCGAGATTTGCCACAAAAATCAACATCTCTTTCAGAAGAAACAAATTCACACGACAATATTTTTTTTTTTTTTGCGTCAGATAAATCAATTAGAATGACGGTGTTTGTGTGCATTTTTGGTAAACAAAAACACCGAAAACGACAATGCCGCGAATCAAAATTTACTGACGTTCGTGTCGGAAAATTTCATAACAGCTATGTATAGATTGGATATTTAAACATTCATTATTTCAAACTACATATTTTACGTATACGTATTTTATATGAGGTATCTGAACCTGAAAATCTACGTCAGAGTTATTTTAGTACAACAAAAATGTTTACAATACGAATTAGCACATCTCAAGTTGTAGATGGATGACAGTGAGTTTTTGAGATATTATAAAATTTTAACAGTTTTAACGCAGTTTAATGCAATCAAACAAAAAGCTGTTTTAAGAAAAATCAAAAAAGATACTTAAATTAAAAAAATGTTCCCTTGTTCTTAAAAATGTTTCCGAAAATAGAAACAAGTTCATTTTTCAAATAAAATTTGTAGCCGGGCCTTGCTGGGTGGGTGCCTGCTTCTGTTTGCCATTGCCACACTGACGCGACGCGACGTCATCAACCCTTGAGAGCATGGAATGACCTCTCCCTTAATATGTAGTATTTCATAAGATTTGGAAAATGAAAACTAAGCATGAAGACGAAGAGTGAAAAATGCGTACGTGATGGTTAGCACGTCATTTTAACATTTCCAATTTCATAACAAACATCAGCTGTTGCGTGTTGTTTTGGTGTTTGTCCAGATAGTTTCGGTTGAAGATGTTTTGTTCAAATTTGAAAGAGTTTGAATGGATCTGGGGAAGTAGCGGCGGGGAAGGGTAGAATTGGAGGAACAGGAAAAGGCCAATCTTCTTGGTTTTTCTAAGAATCACTATTTTTATTGTGAACTGTAGAAGTAGCAATTCTGACAACTCAGAGTTCGGAAGCAATTGTTCTTGCGCTGTTTTTCATCTTCAAAACAATTAAAATTCTTAAATATTGTTATTTTCAATTTTACTGCACAACAAATGTATGTACATAAATAAAAAAATTTTAATAACAACTCAAAAACTGAAAACAATCTATTTTTGTAACATTAATTCACATTTTTTTTGAAAAGTGATTTTGGCAAAATGCATGAGATTAATTTGTTCATGTTTTTGAAAACATACTAGAAAAGAGGAACCACAAACAATAATTGCATGCGTTGAAAGAATGATAAAATAGCTACGAAACCGCGAGAAAACAACATTTTTAATTAGAAATTGCCCATTACATGAATCAGTGAACGAACTATTGGTTGTATATTTTAAATATTTATTTTATTATTTTCGTTTTTCTTAAAATAAGCAAATGGATTTATTTTATTGGCATATTCAATTTGCGTGTACACAGTTTTGTTTAGTAAAAAATATAGCATAAAAACATCATATAAGCTAGCCTGTCAATAAAAATGGTGGAACATAATAAGGGCTTTCTAGAAGGTATCCGTGGGTTGCATTTTTTTTACTTTGCTTTTCTGTCCTTCGTGAACAGTATCTGTCGGGATAAAAAATACTCTATGTTCTTTTTGGTCTCAATGACAATGCGTGTATAAAATTTCGTGATGATCGGTGAGCACAAGCGTCACAAACAAACAAACTCAGGGTTCAGGGAGTTTTTGAGTATATTAGTCGCCCAAAGTTTGATTATAATAATTCTCATATCTACGGCGCTCCTGTCACAAATTGCAGCTCCTTGATAGGATTTTTAAAAGATCCTCAAAATTAATGGGTGTAAAAGAACCATTTCGGAAGCATTTAATTCACTTGAACACCGACGTTCTTGTATCACCTTGTTTTAAAAAATAATCAAGCGATATAGCTAGATGCTTTCCTCCCGTTTAACAATTTCCCAGTTACACTTGCACAGATAGGAATGCCCATCAATTTACCCTCGAATCTAATTTCGGACGTATGCTGTTTAGCATAGAGAATGTTTTTTAGCAGCACTACAAGAATGTGAAATGCTTAGCACAGCTCGTTATTTCCCTCCCATCACGATTTGCAGACATTCAAAACCAATGTGCATTGTAATCTCCCTTTATCTGCTATCCAACTTTCCTTAACGCCCGTACTGTGTTAGTTAATCCACGAAAAGTGGCCTTTATAACATTCATCACCAGCGAGGGCTTGGATACCTATTTTGATATTTTTAAGTCACAGAATTTAATCAGGATGAAGACAATTGAAACCGTGCACATTTCGTGGGTATGCCTTGTGTATTTTATTTCCAAATTGTATCCAAATCCGTTCACACGGTGAAGCGTTGTTGCTAACTTTTGAACATGATAAGTGAAATTTCAAAAATACAGCGCAAATTATTAAAAGTAGGTAAATTAACTCTTCTGCATTGCGGCTTTAGGCGTAAAAGCTCTGACTGATGCTCTATTGCGTTTATCCTGGGCTGGGAAGGCTGCTATTTGCAGGTTGCAGTAATTGTAAATTATATATGACTACTCACGTAGTACCCCGTGGCGTAGTGGTTAGTGTGTCGGACTGCTACGCCGAAGGTTCAGGGTTCGATCCCTGACGTTGCCAACTTAAGTTTTTTTCCGGGGTACTGCCTCTTGCGAGGAAGTGACAAATCCTCCAAGAGTAATTAATGTCATGGAAAGTGCTTCTCTGTTAGCCGTTCGGATTCGGCGGTAAATTGTAGGTCCCTTCCATTCCTGAAGCATATCAACGCACACACAGGAATGGTTGAGAGTGTAAGTCACAGGCCCCGGCCCCGCTTGGAGCTGTTGTGCCAAAAATTTAATTTATTTATATGGCTACTCACAGACATGGTATTTACCTGCCTTTTTTGAGAACGCAGATAGAAGATCTCTTTAAACCTCGTTCGTAAGTAACAAAACGAAAACCCAACGAAGAATTGAGCCCGAATTCCATACAGTAGAATTAACAGGTTAAGTTGCTAAGATTGTAGAAAAATAACTCATTTAAAAGCAAGACAACTTAAACACAATCTACTCATGCGGAATGTAAACGATGAAAGAAATACGATATCAAAACAAAATACAAGAAAACAAAAACAAAACAAAAAAGAGAGAAGCTTAGATTAAAAAAAAACAAAAATTATTATTCAGTTGTGTTTGTCTGAGTTATTTTTAGACTTGTTTGAGTTTACATGCGGTTAATTTGGGCCGGTCACTACGAAAAACTGCGATTAGCCGCAATCAACAACAACTTACACAACTACCCACACTACTTTATTTCTATGACTGGTTTTTTGAGTGCACTTAAATATAGTGTTTGTTTAGAAAAATCTTTATAACAGGAATTTCATGTAAAAGGGGGGACTATTTTTAATGAGAGTAGTTACATGGGGACAAAGGTGAGAAAATGGTAATTTTTCAATTGAATAAGTTGAGAATTAATTAGTGCAGCTTTTTTTCGTTTAGAATTTATAATGTCTGTCTCAATTTTTAAGTTTATTTTTTTACCTGGGGATAAGAAAATGTTTTTCAGCGACTACTTTACTGTCAAGAAAGGAACTGATTTGCTTTTGCTGTCAAATCATACATAAGAGTTAAAATCTTTAGTTTGGAGTATTCTTTCTAAAGCTACCACAACTACCTACTGCATTGTATTTATATTTTATAGTATTCCCAAGAAGCGGAACGTTTTGTGCGGCATCTATGGACGACGTTCACAAGCTTTGATTGAAGAGTTATTTGAGTGGTTTTGTCTAAACTCCATTGGAAGCAAAAACAACAATATATGTAAAGTAGATAATATAACTAGCGCCGCCATTGACGACGTTCAGAACTAAAATAAAATGTTCCATGAAATTACTATAAAAATGTAAATACAATGACCTACTGTCATTCAATGTATGCTCGAGACTCTACATTCAACTGTCAAATAATAGTCAACCTGAAGTCGATCCTCGATCATGGTGTTTTGCTTGGGCGAGTTGTGGTTACTAATCAGCTGATCAAGTGACGTCTGTGGTCAAGTGCTGTATTTGATTTTTTGTTTCTTTTTGAAGAAAAAAAATGCAAATGATTGCATTTATTTCAATGGGTTTTGACAAATACACAATTATAGTAGCCCTAATGAGCTTTAAGCTTTGTTCCCGTACCAAAATCAAACAGTTTGCATTCGATTTCATACGTTTACATACACAAAAAGCGTTAAAATTCGAATTTGACGTTTATCAAGAATTTACACAAAAATAGTTCGCCTACTTTTCGGTAAGTGAGAGATTTTTCTCTTATTTAAGAAGTTTTGACAGTTTTCTTTTCTTTTGGCACAAAAAGAACCCGAACAAAGTTTTTAAGAATAGAAAAGCCTATAGGTTTTTGTGAAAACTCTTGAAGTTGTCAAGAAGAGCTGCGTCGAAACGTTGCGTTGCAGCGCATTGCTTTTTATCTCATACAAGGAATACGTGCAGGGTGCAGCTCCGCCAAGTTGGTCTTGCTTTTAAAGTAAAATTTAGCAACTGTGAAGGCTTACACATAAAAATAAATACATTTGACAAGCAAAATTGTTCATGGGTGATTGAAAAACATGACAGTGACAGTTGAGTCCAACTTCTCTAACTGGCGCATGAAAAGTTATTAACTAACCAACTTTTGTATTTGTTTTGTGCATCTTCCCATCTAACGCGTAGGTGTAAATGTATACACATGCATGAAATAAGCCTCATTTGAATGCAATCATATGAACAAGCCTGAAGTTTTTTCTTGTCAACTTGTCCGAATATAATTTTCACACAATGTTTTTTGCTTGTGACTTTACCTTTATTTATTCAATATAGATGGTGTCGCAAAAGTTCTCACACGACTCAAGTTTTGTTGACGCATTTTTTGTATCTATACAAATAGTGTCAAAATGAAATTGACCACCATTTGCAAAAATGATTGCATCTTTCGATAAAGTGACATTTGTGACACCATTGATAAAATCCTTTCATTATGTGTATTGACTCTTAAACTAGCAGCGGGTATGCCCGAAAATTAATAAATATGAACAAACTTTGATATAACCAACAGATGGCACTATTTTTAGTGTAAATATAAAAATTCCATTGATAGAGCTTGCGCAAGCATTGAGTCAAATATTTTCATACAAAGGAACATAAATCATCAGCAAGAGTGTATCTGATGACATTATTTGAAAGAATTCCCTCTTCTTTAGGAAATAAATTAACAGGACTTGACTTGGCAAAGGTGATTTATTATTGTCATTTTTGAAAACAACATATTATCAAAAACACATTTTTGTATGCGTTAAGTGTGATAATGATCACCAAAAATTATTCAAACTGTGGTGTGTGGTCGTTTTGTGATTTTAAATATTGCGATCAGAAAAAGATTTAACAGCATGAAAACTGTAATTTTTTCGATCAAGAAAAAGATGTCAGAAAAAATATTTCTCTTTAACATTTCACAAAACAAGCGTTTATCTGCCAACCACACGACTAAACAAACATTTCGTGGAGCAACGAAATAGCATGAGTGAGACAATTCACACAGATTATTGTCTCACTGCATTGCTGATGACACTAGTGGCACAATGCATGCGAATAAACAACCTGGCACATACAAATTTGTCTGATTGAATCGCACACGAAAAAAAATTTCTGACAGAATTGCATAGGAACAAATTTTTCCGCCAGGTAATCTTCCAGGGGAATAGAAACAAAATTGGAATGTTACAGGTGAAACTATTTGTTCTACTTTCATCGAAATGACAATAATTAGCTGGTACAAGGAATGAAATAAATAAAAAAAAAATTTACTAATAAAAGAAAAGTGCGATCGTACAAAGTACACATGTCAGAAGTGAAACTTCTTTGGCAAACTAATTTTTATTTTTTTGCACCGCATCAACCGACCAGTGCAGCTTCTTAAAGGCGCTTACCCGCCTAACACATTTAATATTATACACATCACATTTTTCATATCAACCTTCCAGCGCTCATTTAACCACATACCAACTCACATCCCTGCTCCCTGCCAACCAATTTAAAACCATTAACCACCTGACTGCCAGTGATGCCAGATGAAATATATGAAATCCTGCCGGATTCGAAATAAAATCCCACTAATTTTGTACTGTAGGGGAAAAAACCAGCATATTTTGTTTCATAGAAAGTTTAACGCTAAAAGCCTACTCAATGCAATTTTCAAAAAAAAAAAAAAAAAAAAAAAAAACACCTTAGACCCGCACGTTCGCACTTGCGCAAAAATTTGATATCCCAGTTTCAAACCGTAGTCAATTTGATCGCTGCAGTCAACTCGTTAAGTTTGCGCATGTAATTAAATATTTAAAATACACTATTCAGCTTAAATGCAAATCGATTTAACACCAGTTTGAAACTGGAATAGTTTATTCGTGTAGGGATAGCCTTATGGAATGTAATAAAAGTCTTGTATTTTTTCATTAGTTCCTACCTAGACTAAAAATAACAATTGTCATAATTCGGTTTTCGGGTGCTTCATGCTACGTTCGCCCTTTCTCACTTTCTGTTAAGCGGTCTCAGTCGTTCTCTCCATTTTCGCTGACGGAAGTCACGCTTATTTCCGCTTCATCAGTAAACATTTTACCCCCATGCGCCTAAAGAAGTTTCACTTCAAAAAAGGCGTTGTATAAGAATTTGTTAAAAGAATGACTTTGCTTCGTCTGTCATGAAGTTAACAATTATGATTCAAACTTTTACTACCGTTTTGGTTTTCATTTGGTTCCTAATCGGTTGTTTAAGTGCATAGTTCAAATCACTATCCATCGAATGAAAAGAATCGTCCGGAGACACCCGGTGAAATCGTTGCATTGGTGCACTGCAAAAATTACACTTTTTTTTTTGAAGTAAGAATCTACCCGAGCACAAATACAAATGTGTCTCAAATATCAGTACATTAACAGAGGAGTGTTTATTCGCACGCGAAATTGCTGAAAATGTTGCTAGTTTGGACACATCTGACATTCTTTTAAATGCAAAACTGGTCAAACAGGCGCCAAAACTAATCTTGGCAGTTGCCTAAGCGGTACTGAATTATAATTCGTTCATAAGTGCAGCCTGTAACTCGTGGTTCAGGTTGACAGATGAACAAAATTCCCTGATAAATCGAATGTTATGCTTGATTGTTTTCTATAGAACAATTTGTCACCAATAGAAATGTAATTTAATACAAAATGGCTTTATATTTATTTTATAAATGAATAACTCATTAGCTTAAGTCTAAATTGTTGGAACTGATTATATAGGTAGAAGTCTTTTATAATTGAAAGAAAATCGGTTCTAATTACATTGCATGACAAAAATAAGTCAAACCACCAAGTACCTTACTGACAACACAACGCTCCATTCTATGAAGGTTGATTGTTTTTATTCGTTCAACTTATAATGAAAATGACGCAGTTTTGTTCCTACAAAATTGATGAATAGAAATAATTACGTTTCTCATCACAGCGCAGAATCTAGTTTGAAAATAAAACCACAACTACAGCTACAGTCTTACAATAACTACCTAATAATTCTCTTGATGAATATGACATGAGTATACTCGTAGAAAAGTTCTACAAAAACCTGACACCCAAGTAAACAAACTACGTTTCACTTTATTCAATTGCACTACGTTCTTGTGACATAATCAAAAAAAAAAAACCAAGATAAAGTTCAGCCGCTAAGTTCGAATTTGTGAAGTCACAAAATAGCCGGTGCAATTCTGATAAAATGTTGCCGGCAAAAAAAAAAATAATAACAAACTAGAATTTCGTTTTGCGTTTTATTTTTATGACATAAAGGTACACCACTTTGAGGCACGAAGAAAAAAAACCCTGAAATTCCTAAACCAGGGAGTTGACCAAGGCCAGGGATGCCTTAGTACCTAGGTACTTTTGTATTAATTTCGATACTATGTATATAAAAACATCTATTTTCGTTTCTGTGAGCAGAAGGCTAACTGCATGTGGGAACTGAACCTTTTTTTAAAGAATACGAAGGGGATTCTTGTTTGAACAATTAATTTTTCAAAAATATGCAATTATTATTATATCTCCGAGTTTCAACGCCGTTTTGTGAGTGGTAGGTCCACTTGCACAAATTTGGTTAAGTTCACGAATTATTGCATCTGTATTGTAAAAGTGTTTAGTAGAATAAGTTTGAATATTCTGTTAAAGTCTATGATCGTGACCAGTGTTTCCGGAGAGAATTTTTTCAAAGTAGTACATCAACCAAAAAATAGAAGTATTTTAAAAGAAATAGTAGTACCGGCCTTTTAAAGCCTTGCAAAAAAATGAGCATCAAATTTTCTATCTAAATATTTTATTTTAAAAATTTTTTTTAAATAAAGAAAACAACATAAAATATAAATTGCTTTAAAAAAAGTTCACAACTGGCTTGCACGAACTTTCTCTAATGTGTGCCAGTGGTCCTTGGGCGTGAGATTTTGAAAAAAAGTTAGCAGAAAAAAAAAATCATATGTAGGCATCTACTTTTATTATTTACTACCTAATTAAAACTTTTTTTTTTGAAAAATGGAGTAATCTGATTTCTTTTAGATACTGTTATGAATTTTTTGGACAAAAAAAATACAAAATCGTTCGAAATGTTTTTCTAAGAAAAACAATTTTTTTACAACTTTTCGAAAACATATTAAAATTTTTTTAGTATGCCAATTTCTAGCAATTTGTAGTCAGGAAAATAAAACTAAAAAAAAACTACACAAACAGTTTTTGAAAAAAACCAAAAATAAAAACTCAAAAAAACTTTTACTGAAAAATTTAAAAATTATTTTTAATTCGTTTATAAGAGGGCTTCCACATTAAAAATTTCATAGAAATCCTTCAAGTGATTTACAAGAAAAATCTGATTTGAAAAAACCAGTCCTATGGGAGGGTCCGTTTTAAGAATTTTCCTGGAAAATGTGTTCCAACCAAAACATAGAGTTTACAGAAAAATCATAATTCCAAGTTTTATCAAAATCGTAAAGCCTATTTTTGAAAAAATGCGTTATATAATACCGTTAGCTTTAGAGCTAGAATGCTTATTCCAAATATTCCTCTATAGGACGTTATCATAATACCTATACGGTGTACCTAGTTTGAAGCAAATGGGTAAAGCCGTTTATGCTGTAGGTGCCGATACGCGCAGACAAGCAGACAGACAGAAAGAACTGTCGGACTCACTTTTTTTGCCTTCTCTATCGTAATGTTATGTTTTATTGTTGGATTTTTTTCACGAATCAACAACTTGCCTTATAGTACCCATAATAAAAAGTAAAATTAACATTTTTAACTTTGCAAAATAGCTACTTAAATAAACAATATGATCATGTAGCAGAGCAGGATAAAAAAGAAATAAAAAAAGAGGGAAATCCTCTTCTTTTTCATGACAAGAAAATGTGAAATACAAATGCTGCCTAATAGCATGAAATGCGAAGAGGAAACAGTTTTTTTAAGGGTGACAGTATAGATATATTTTGTTTTCTCTTTTCAAAATAGTAGTACGGATGCGAAAGGAGGAGTACGGGAGTACCGTAGTCTCGAAAGGGGGATAATCCTCCGATAGTAGTACTTTCGGCAACACTGATCGTGACTATGTTCCAAAATATTTTACATTTGTTTCAAGTGATCGTTTATTCCATCTTCTTATCCGACTTTGTTTAGTTATTGCTTGGAAAATCATTCTTCATCTAGAGTTTATGAATTCAAGGACTTGGGTGTGATATTTGATACCTATACCAATTTCGCATTTGAGCAGCATATAGGTATGTAAATGCAGTGGTATCCAAATCAAACTCCATTCTGGGCTTTATAAATAGGAATTTCAAAAATGATAGAGATCCGTTCACTGTGAAATTTTTGAATATTTTTCGGTTGTTTATCCTAATACTGGCAAGCATAGGGATCACATTAAAATGGTCAAACAAACAAATTAGTATACGGTTTGCGCTTCTTCAATTTTCTTCTAACAAAAAAGTTTTTATTTTTTTATGAAAATTTTCAGCTTAGAACTCTTGGAGGAGTGGTATTTTTATTCGCGATATTCTCTGTTCCACAATAAAAAGTCCATATAAATATAAAAAATCGTTAATATAATTTTCATGACCCTGAGAGGTCTTTCAGATCAAGACTGCTTCTTTATGAATTGCCTCATTTAACAGCTTTTGGTTTGGAAAGAGTTTTGTATTGCTCAGATGTTTCCTTTTTTTTTTTTTTTTTTTCAAAATTTGAAGTTTTTATTTTATGATTGAAAATACTTTTCGTGTTCAATCTACTAAATCAATTTAAGTGAACAATAATTTTTATAAATTTAGAATGAAACACCAACAACTTTAGTGTGCTACCGCCAAGTTCATAGGCTGGAGTTATAGCTATTTCACGGGGACCACTACGCCACCGCACCCACATGAAAGTTGTAAGCCAATTACAGTTTGTTTCGTTTCTATCGAACTACACTGAACCGATTAGCATTTTTTTAAGCACATACAAGTGTTTGTTGTTGTTTATTCAGGGTTCTTTCTATTTTCTCTTTCTCTTTTTCATAAGCCAAAGATTTCGATTGGATTCGTATGAGGAGGGAGACGAGGCGAAAGAGTTGACACGGGTCAAGATTTAATTTTTACAATTTAAGGAGGTTTGTGTATGATATAGGTTTGTGTTGTATAGGTAAAAATAATGTGTAAGAAAGAAAGAAAAACAATTTGATTTTGGGCGTGGTTGACGCCCACTTTTCATTAAAAACTAGAACCTTATATTTGCAAATTAATGTTTTTTTTATAATTTAGCCAAAAGCCCAAATTCGTAGATCTATTAGTCGAAACTAAATTCCTTTGTTTCGAAAATAATTTTCTCAGTTTTTAGCGTTATAAAAGAACAAAAAATGTAGTTTTAAAAATTGAATAATCTAGTTCAACCAATTTTTTCCTATTTTAGTTTTCAGGGTAAACTTTTCCAATACGCACACTTTTAGGGGCGTGGATTAAAAAAAACTTTTATTTAGTCAAAATTTGTTAAGAAACATTGCTCGATTCAGCTGTAATTTTACGCATACATATGTACACCTTTTAAATTTATGCACCTATGTAATCAGTTGTTACGTAGCACTATGTAGTTTAAAAATTGTTTAAAATACACCCGAAATCGCCATTTTCATGCAAATTCAAATTTTTTAAATTTAAATTGTGTAGGTACCTATTGTTTTGTGGTTAGAATCGAGCTACGAACTTAGAATTGTACCTATGTCACTAAGCTCAAAGTAATAGTTTTGTCTTGGCAGCAAAAAATTTAAGTTTTGGGCTGTCAGTTCAAGAACAATTTCTAATAATTTTTATACACATAGAAATTACTTGTCAAAAATTAAGGCAGTTTCGGTGAACCACGAACTAGAGTTGAAATAGTGTGTTCAACAGTTCATTGCAAAAGTGCCTACTGTAGCTCTCGATTATGTTTTTTATTATAAATATTGCGTTAGGAACAGCTTCGGGTATCCAAAAGCCATTGATTTATACCTACTCTCAATCATTCTTGTATGCGTTGTTACTCTGCAGGAAAGCAATGGACCTCCAATTTACCGCCGGATCCGAACGGATAATAGCAAAGCACTATTTTCGAAACATTTTATGTACCTACTTCTTTGCAAGTGACAGTACCTAAAAAAAAATTCTGGAGAAGTCGGGATTAGAATCCAATACCTTCTGTTAGCAGTCTGGCACACTAACCACTACGTTAACTAATAATATTTTATACATACACATATTTTCCTTTTATTGAAATCTTATTCTAAATAAATTAATCTTTTTTAAATAAAAATACAAATAGACTTTCCAAGCCCTGGTAGGCCGGTATTATGACAGCTACATAGTTACTTGCAGTTTTGAAATTAACCCAGTAAACCCTAAAAGTACGTTTAATAAATTAAAAAACAACAATAAACTATTATCGTCATAGTTACCTAACCGATAGCTTAAAAACCTCGCATCTTTCATAATTTTGTATTAGGTTTTTAAAAGTTTAAAAATTATAATCATTTCCATCACTGGCTTGGGAGTAACCGAAGGAGAAAGAAACGGAGACAAAGCACGAAGCGAAACAGCTTCAAAACAAAAACACGAAAATAAAAAAAAATTACCTATTCCACAAGAACTTGGAGTGCATAAGAGGTTTTTTCAGTTTTCGACCTAAAACACGGGGCAAAAGGGTGTTTTTTTTATATAAAACCAGTTGTGGTGTGGCTGGTTTTATTTTTATCAAAACAAACATTTTTATTTTCAAAGAAGGGGCTTATCAACGACGTCATAATCACCGCTTTGAATGAAAGTACTTAAGGCAAAAGTTAGAAGTCACGCGTAATGGAACAGACTTCAAATTTGATGTTCCTCGAAACGTTATCACAATTCTTTCATTTTTCTTTAGATGCTTTAATGAGTCCGCTTGTTTCTAAGTTAAATATTGTATTTTTGCCAAAAAAAAAATTAAGGCAATAAACTTTCCACTTACCCGCCAGCAACCAAGTGAATGATAGTATCGCGTTCTCTTTGGGTCATGTCTCGCAAGCTGCTGATTTGCTTCTTGTTATCTTATTTTAATTTTATTTTAAAGAATTTACTTGGATTTAAGTTTTAATTACTGATTTGATTTGACGCTATCCAATTGCAATTATTGAAATTTACATGAATGAGAACCGAGAACAGAGAGAGTCGATGGATAGATAACGATAGAAAGGTGCCTGCCTTCTGTAAATCTACATAATTCTCACTTGGTGAACATGAATTTCCAAGGTGTTTTCACTTTATCACTGAGCAAATATCAAGATGAACAAATTGATTAAAAGTCTTTAATCCTTGTGAAATATTTTTCTTACAGAATTTACAAATATTTCACAAGTTTTCTTTTTAATTTCGGTGGATTATGTAATTTTTCAAAACACTATGTAAATATTTGGGTTGATCTCTTTCATTTGGGGTTATTTAATAAAACTACGGATGAGGGTTTCATAAAAATTCAGTTGTTCCTTTTCGATGAATGTATAAAAAATGTAATTTTATAAAAATTTAAACAAAAAGAACTCCAGACGCGAAAAATTGTTTTCGGACGTCGCCGTCGTCGGTCGGTTTCTCTTTATTTGGGTCGATGTACGAGTTTGTCAAGACAAAGTAGACAAAAGAAGAACATTCACGTTCAATTAAATTATGTCGTTTTGTTTTTTGATATTCAATAATACGAATTCACAAATATTTTAATATAAAAACAAAATAATAATAAGACATTTGAGAACACTGTAAATTCACGTGCAGATTCAAGTAATTTCTTTTGAGAAATGTCGAATGTATGGGATGAAATTTTTTGCATTTGCCTTGCTTTGGTTGAACTCGAACTCATGAAAATGACAGATGGATTGAGTGTGATTGAATGGCAGAGGCATTGCCAAGCAAGAAAAGTTAAATAGAAACAAGCGCTCTGGTGGTGAGAATGTAATTCACATCACAAGGGTATTTTTATTGAAAAAAATTATGTAGAAAGATTTCTTCATTATGTTTAATTTTTTTACACATATCGTCGGCAGTAAATTGTTGTGTTGTAAATGCCAAACCATTTTGTCGTATTCCAAAGTGGTATTCACGAGCTGATGCAACAAGTTTACTTTGCTATATAACAATATAACCTATTGTACCATGAATAGGAAATCATTACTGTTGCAATCAGTGGGTACTAGATGCCGCTGTTATCTTAAGGTTGTATTGTATATCTTAGAAACGAAGTAATTAGGTACTAGATGGCGACACAGTCAAACGCCATCTCCAGAGTACTCACACAAATTAATTTCAAAATCGAGTTGTATGTACAACTATGAACATTATTATTGTTATATGTGCGTCAGAGAAGAAGTTTGGTTTGGCCGAAAAAGTACACGGAAGGTGTAAGATCGTAGAATTATTAAATAATGCAATTTTTTAGTTGAATAATTATATTTGGGAGAAAAGCATATCGGCGGTTGAACTTCATAACTCGTTTTTGCAAGTTTTCCAAGTCAAAAAATACGTGATTGTGTGTTTATTTATAAGAATTTACTTCGATTTACTTGCGTAGAAAGAGACTTCTGAGATAGTGCTTGATTTGTATACCCTATTCCATGAATGGGGTATTGTATATTGTATTTGGTGTGGAATTTGTAACAAAGAGAAAGAATATCGTTAGTTATAGAAAAGTATATAAATTCTGACTCAGAATCAAAAGCCTAGTCGATTTAGCCATGTCCGTCCGTATGTATACTCTAGAGGTCGCAATTTTTGAGCTAGAATCTGACATTTGGTATATATGAACAACCTTTGCTTTAAGAGTAAGGCTAAGTTCTTGAACCGGTAGAATCTGCCCACAAACACGCCCACAATCGCCATTTTTGTTGAACAACCTCAATTTGGTAAAATTAAATTATGTTTTTTGTAAAGTTACGATAAAGCCATAACGCTAAAATTTTGCACACGCAAGCTTTAGGTAAACCTTCTTCCAATTAAAAAAAATATTTCAGTTTGGGTGTGGCTGACGCCCATTTTTCATACAAAACCATCAATATTGTTTTTAAAAAATAACAAAATTGTTATATTAAAGCGAAAAACATTAAATTTTGTGGGCATTACTCGAAATCAAAAAAAATTGATTTTGGGCGTGTCTAACACCCACTTTTTACTAGAATCTATAAAAAAAATGTTTTTTTCAAATAAACGGTATATGTATATATAATAAATCCGCTAGCCAAAATTTTGCGCCTCTTATTAGAAACTTTTGAAGTTTGGGCGTGGCTTACGCCCACTTTTCACGAACGAACAAAAAACCTATTTTCAAAAATTTAAGGTACTACCAAAATTTAATTTGAACCTTTTTCCCTTCCGTTCGTTAATGAAAAATTATATCTCTACATTTTCTTGTGGACATTTTTCCAATTCTCCTACTTTTAAAGGCATGATTTTTTTAAAATACCTTTGTCATTGCATATATAAACTTAGTATTCCCACTTGAGGTGCGCCATCTATCGACGAAAAACTAAGCTCTAAAATACCATGGGAAGCAACAACAACAATTAAAATGGTGGAAATTGTTGTTGTTGCTTCCCATGGTATTCTAGAGCTTAGTTTTTCGTCAATAGATGGCACACCTCAAGTGGGAATACTAAGTTTATATATGCAATGACAAAGGTATTTTAAAAAAATCATGCCTTTAAAAGTAGGAGAATTGGAAAAATGTCCACAAGAAAATGTAGAGATATAATTTTTCATTAACGAACGGAAGGGAAAAAGGTTCAAATTAAATTTTGGTAGTACCTTAAATTTTTGAAAATAGGTTTTTTGTTCGTTCGTGAAAAGTGGGCGTAAGCCACGCCCAAACTTCAAAAGTTTCTAATAAGAGGCGCAAAATTTTGGAGTACTATAGTTTATATACATATACAATGCCTTTGTTCAGGTAAGATCGTTTCAAAACTACTCGATTCAGTTGTAGTTTTACACATATGCCTAAAAATTGACTAACGATCAAAGCTCTGTTAGTGCTTTAAATCAATTTTTAAAATTTTTGGACACGCCTACTTTCAAGGGGCGTTTCCGTCAAAAGTCGCAATATTCATTAATTGTTAATTTTTTTTTAACTCTCAGTCGCAGTTTTGAAGTAAGAAGATGAACAACTCGGTATGTATTCTTTGATTATGTAGCAGAGTGTGGTTCAAGAATTGTTAAATACACCAATAATAGCTATTTCCATTCAAGATCAAATTTTTAAAAATTTAAGTTTTTCTTGTTTTGTTCAAATCGATCTGCAAGCTTAAAATTGAGCTCATAACAATTGCCCTGGCAATAAAAAGTCTCAACTTTAGGCGTGGCATACGCCTTTTGCTGTTGCGTAAGCGGTTATTGGACATCGGCCACACAAAATGAATGTTATTGAATTTTTTCCTGTCTGCTAAAGAAGAATGAAATAGTGGCTGGCTGCGGGAGGCGAACGCACACACACACAAAAATATAGAGAATAGGGTATCCAGTAGCGCTTATGTTTTTTAATGGGATTTATAATACTGGTTTTTAATGTTGTCATTCCTGAACAATTTTCGGAACAATATTGTTGAGCTGAAAATACCAAAATATGGCTCTGAATTGTCTGATTATTGTATACCTACATCAATAATATTTGTTTCGAATTTTTCGACTTATGAGGTTATGAAGTTAAACCGTCGATATGTAGTCGTAATCTGAACTGTGCTACACTGCTGGAACACAATAGAAAAACGCAGCCGGAACCGCAGCCACAACCGTATCGCATTCCGTACGTACCTAATTAGAAGTGCCCACAATGGAGTCGTACGTACTCCACCTTTTTTTTACAATTTCCACTGAAAAACATTATACATTTGTACCCTGACCTTATTTCTAAAAGGATTTTATTAGCACGTTGTTTTTTTTTTTTGTATGGAATGTCAAAAATACGCACGTATTTATTAAAAGTTGGCTAACTCGTCCGTCGCCGTTTGCGGCTGCGTTTGCGGATCCGTCTCGTTGTGTTCACAACATTGAATTCGTGTGTATTCAATATTTTGACATGCGATACGGATGCGATTGCGGATCCGGCTCCAGCTCCATTGTGTTCCAGCAGTCATCCGGTATACTGGAAACTCCGTAAGACTAGATAAACGTGATCCTTTTTTCATATGAAGTGAGTTCTTCTTTGATCGGATACATTGTAGCTGCCCCATCTAAGTTAGCTAAGTTAGATTTTATCGTATAGATTTCGTTTTCAGACATTGCATTTTCTTCAACTGAGAAAAGATGTAGAGCATTAAATTCCAACCTTACTGCTACTTTATTTCTACATACTTAAGCTCGATGCATCGGCGGGTTCTTCCATTTCTTATATTATTCAGTTATGAATAATACTCATATACTACAAACGAAAAGAAAAGTTAAAACGGATTTGATGAGTATTAAAATGAAACTGAAAAAATCATCTGGCTGTCAAACATTAAAAATAATTTTCTTGTAGGGAAATATTTCACAACCTGTATCGCAAAGAGCTAGTGTCGTTTGGCGACACAGCTTTCGCAGATATTGTATGGAAGCGAAAATCAACTAGCAGTCCATATTTATAAGGTCCATGGTTGTGACGTAACACTTAAGGACTATTCACATGAAAGCGACAAACGACCAACGAATGAACGAAGATTCGTCCATTTTGACGTATTATTCACATGCAATTTATTTTATTAGTTGCGAACAACGAACATCATGTCCGTATATCACAATTGAACAGTGTGATTTTGAGGTTAGTCGCGGACGAATAATTTATTCATTGCGATGTTGATAGTATGTGGAACGCGAATAGGGTTTGACAATTCGTAACTGTCAAATTGAAATTAGCGACGAACAACTTGTTTTCATTAAAATTCCTTTTTTCTTCAATTAAATTGGACATTTTAGCATCTCAACATTAGACTTAATGAGTTTTTCTATCATTTTGAAACAGTTTTTTTTTTTGCAAAATACTGCTTAGAAGTATGAAAAATCTCATTTATTCGTTCATTCGTTGGTCACTCTCATGTGGATAGGCCTTAATCACAAATCACCTTAGCCATTTCCACCCCTGGATAAATATATGCTTCTGTTTGCTGGGATAAACACTAGTACCGCTATTATTGGTTTCATACTAAATTCCAGGTGCATATATACGAGTATATTGCCGAGTAATGTACATTTTGAATAAAGTTATTGCTAATCATTGATAGATGGCACTAGTATACATGTTATAATGGTGTTGATAGCATTATAATTTTTTTTATTTCAACCCTTATTGATTATTAACATTATTTCTCAGTGCGCTGCGCATCGAGGAAGCCTAATTTGTACCTAATACCATTGTATATAAAATCTATGTATATATATCTATCTATATATATCTGGAGAGCAACTAAAAAATAATGCGGTTATTGGGCTATAGATGTCGCTGGTAATTATCACATTGTGGCGGCACTGTGTCGACAGTTGCGCCCCTACAAATAAATAGGAACAATAAACCAATGTACCAAGTTTCTAGAACCTTCTATTTTTTGAAAATACCAAAGATACCAACGGCCAGGTTCTTTAAAACATTTTATGTATTCACTCGAAAACCAACTGCGGAAATCAACAGACGTACAGCATCAGCAAGCTATAATTTATCTTCTCAGTATTTGTGTTACCTTTTAAATAATTTAATATTTAGAGATATAAGTGACTAATAAAATCAATTGTGTACAAAATAATAAACACTGTTTTTTAACATTCGTAGTGACAGTAAAATCAGTGCACACTAGTTTTCTTCGCTCCTTGCCTTCTCTGTTCTCAGTTGCCGTCAAATATAGTTGGTGTCTGTGCTAGACACCACAAATTGGTGACCCCGACGTGATTGCAACTGAGTTCCGACGATCATAACAAAGCAAGAACAAAAAAACAGCAACACGTGAGTTTTTTTTATATATTTATATTAAAATGGCTACCGTCAGAACACCAGCAAAGACCGATCAAGCAAAAGACTCAGCTGAAGACGAAGTAGAAGCCAACAAACTCAATGAGAGTCTGTTGGATCTTGACACTCCTCTTCTCAACAACACCTTTCATTATCCGTCTTCTGGTTCTGGTACTGTTCCTAACGGCATTAACCCCGATTCACAAAAATTATTGCCCTCGAGTTCAATGTTTGTCCCACGATTCAATCATGTGCAACAGGAGTATGTGTATGCTGTAAATTTGCATCTGCCACAATTTTCGCCTGAATCCCCAGACCTTTGGTTCGCGATCGCAGAAGCAGATTTCACGGCAAACCGAATAAGCAGCGACGCACAAAAATATAATCAGCTCCTCAAAGCCTTACCACTGCACATAGCCAACCAGTTGATTGATATCGTAAACAACACTCCACCACAAGACAAATACAAAACCCTAAAAACTGCAATACTAGAGCGCTTCTCTGAATCTCGTCAAAGGCAAATCCAGAAGCTGCTTAGAGAGAAGGTCCTCGGGAACAAAAAACCTTCCCAGCTTCTCAGAGAGATGCGCGAGTTGGCTAAGAACTCTGTCACTGACGAAGTACTCCATCAGCTCTGGACGGAACGGCTTCCGGAAAAAATTCGTCCGTTACTTGTGATCTCTGACAATTTGAACGATTTAAAAGCCCTAGCCGAAACCGCTGATCGCATTATGGATGCATTGGGTGGTGCTTCGGTCATGGCTGTTCATTCGAGAGACATTATGCCGCCAACAACACGAACAACAAGTTCGCATGATGTCCTTCGACTGGAACGACAGATTCAAGACCTAACCATCACGGTCAAATCGTTCCAGAACGAGCTGCAAAGTTTGCACCTGGCAAATCAGCAAACCCAAAACCAGCTCCTGGAGATGCAGCTTCACCACCAACACTTATCGTCCAGTGGAGCGCTGCCACCAAGACAAAATCAGCAGCACGGACAATACGGCCAGAGACACCGTTCTAGAGGAAGATCCAACACACCCAACCGCAATGGTATTTGCTATTACCATAACAGATGGGGTAATGAGGCTCAGCACTGCACAAAGCCATGCAAATACACAGTTACCAACCAGGAAAACTAGATACGCTGTCACTAATTGGAGCAGTTGGTGACAGCATAGCTATTTCACCAACAAAAGAAATCCGCCTTCACATCCACGACCACTCTACCAATAAAACCTATCTTATTGACTCTGGCTCAGTAGTTTCAATAATACCATCCAACTTTATCAACAATAGACCTGAACAAGATCAACTCACCCTATATGCTGCAAATTCATCACCCATAAAAACATACGGCTGCAAAATCCTCAAACTAGACCTGAACCTCCGAAGAAGTTTTTCTTGGCCGTTCATTATTGCGGACATATCAACTGCAATAATTGGCGCCGACTTCTTAACGCATTTCAATCTGCTTGTGGACCTCAAGCACCAACGGCTGATCGATCCACTTACCTCATTTTCCACCAAAGGTGAATCACTTGAGACGAATACCTACAACATCTCGACGATCGATGGATCCCTACCAGACAAATACGCCCAGCTTCTGAAGAAATTCATCAACATCACCAAACACGCCAATAGCCCAAACCTCACCAATATTCAATACGCTCACCGTATAAAAACAATAGGTACTCCAGTGTCTTCACGTGCCTACAAGCTAGCAGGAGAAAAAGCAGCAGCGGCAAAAACACAAATCTCTCAGATGTTGGAAGAAGGCATCATAAGACCATCCAGAAGTCCTTATGCGAGTCCAATTCATCTAACAAAAAAGAAAAATAACGACTGGCGACTCTGTGGGGACTACAGACAGCTTAACGCCAACACCGAAGCTGATAAGTATGCACCTCCACTTATACAAGACCTCTTCTTACGCCTCCATGGAACCTGCATATTCACCAAGCTTGATTTGGACAGAGCATACCATCAAGTCCCAATGCATCCGGATGATGTACATAAAACCGCAATAATTACACCCTGGGGACTTTACGAGTACCTAGTGATGCCATTCGGTCTTAGAAATGCCACGCAAACATTTCAAAGATTCATGGACTCCATCTTCCGCGACCTCGAGTTCGTCTTTGTATACGTTGACGACATCCTTGTAATGTCCAAAGACGAAGACAAACACCTCGAGCACCTGCGGACAGTCTTTGAACGTTTGCAGGCTTTCTCACTCAGCATTAACACCAACAAATGCGTATTTGGTCAACAAGAAGTCAACTTCCTGAGCTACAACATCAACGCTCAAGGATATGCTCCAGCAAGCGATCGAGTAGATGCCATATTGAAGTTCACCAAACCCGAAACGATACAAGAACTCAGACGATTCCTCGGAGTGACAAACTACTACCGACGGTGTATCCCAAATGCAGCACAATCACAACTTCCGCTCAACGCGTATCTTCAACGTTCCATAAAAAATGACAAGACAAAAATCCAATGGACTGAAGAAGCATCAAAAGCATTTGAGGAATGCAAACAGAAGATAGCAAGTGTCACACTTCTTGCTTATCCTTCTTCAAATTCAGTCTTGACGCTCACCACCGATGCATCATCTTCTGCCATCGGAGCCAAACTCGAGCAGCTGAACGGAAACACATGGGAGCCGCTTGGTTTCTTCTCCAGAAAACTCGGCACGAGTGAGCAGAGGTATTGCACTTATGACCGAGAGCTGTTAGCCATCTTTGCAGCAATACAGTTTTTCCATCACATGTTGGAGTGTCGCACATTCAATATCAAAACAGACCACAAACCACTCATTTACGCCTTCAAACAAAAACACGAAAAAGCTCCTGATCGCAGAATCCGACAACTCGACTATATCTCGCAATTTACTACGGACATAGTCTACGTAAAGGGTGAAGATAACGTAGTTGCAGACGCTTTGTCCCGGATCAACACCATCAACATGCCAACCATCCTTTCTCCACAAACAATAAGAGACGAACAACGCAACGACGAACATCTTCGGGATCTGATTGCAAGCTCATCAGCACTGCATCTTCATGAACTGCAAGCAGAACCAGGTATCAAAATATACTGTGACATCTCCACTGGTATTGTCAGACCTTACATCCCACTGACACTTCGAAGAACAGCTTTCGAAATTATCCATAACACCGCACATCCCAGTGGCAGAACTACTTCACGTCTCCTGAGAGAAAAATTTATATGGCCAGGAATCCGAAAAGATGCTGTACAATGGTCTCGAGAATGCATAGCATGTCAGAGATCTAAAGTACACCGGCACAACAAAGTTCAGCCTGATCACATCGTTGTACCAGACTCGAGATTCAATCATCTGCACATAGACATCATTTTTCTCCCAATGGTGCAAGAGTTCCAGTACTGCCTCACCATGATAGATCGCTTCTCGAGATGGCCAGTAGCAGTGCCCATCAAAGATATGACCGCAGACACTGTCGCAACAAATGTATTCAACCACTGGATTGCTCACTATGGTTCTCCTGTTACCATAACATCGGATCAAGGATCACAATTCGAGTCGGCTCTCTTTCAAGCTCTCACTAATTTCGTTGGAAGCAGGAAAACCCGAACAACACCATACCATCCACAATCCAACGGAATGGTTGAGCGGATGCATAGGACACTCAAAGCTGCACTGATGTGTTCACCAAAACCTTGGATTGACATACTGCCAACAGTTTTGCTCGGTTTAAGAACATGCTTTAAAGAAGACATCCAATCCACTCCTGCAGAAATGTTATATGGAACTTGTCTGAGGATCCCTGGAGAATTCTTCGTGTCATCGGATTTACTACCAGATTCTTCAACGTTCATTCTCAAGCATCGAGAGTATATGAGTGGTCTCCGACCAACACCCACTGCTCATCACACCAAGTCAAGGATGTTCATCTTGAAAGACCTCAACACCTGCTCACATGTTTGGTTGCGGTGCGATCATGTTAAAGCTCCACTTGAACCACCGTACCAAGGTCCTTATAAGATCCTCGAGCGAACTTCAGACAGAATCTACAAAATACTTGTCAATGGTCAAGAAAAACACATATCCATTGAACGACTCAAACCGTGCTACATAAGCAAAACAGACAATCAATACTCTGAAGAATCATCTGCATCCAGTCAGCAAATCCAGCCACATCTTTGGGGTTCAATTATGGATCCACCACAGCGCACGTACCAGCAAAAGCAAAAACGATCCGTGCATTTTCATCCTACCTGATGAAACCCACTCGGGGGGGAGTGACTGTGGCGGCACTGTGTCGACAGTTGCGCCCCTACAAATAAATAGGAACAATAAACCAATGTACCAAGTTTCTAGAACCTTCTATTTTTTGAAAATACCAAAGATACCAACGGCCAGGTTCTTTAAAACATTTTATGTATTCACTCGAAAACCAACTGCGGAAATCAACAGACGTACAGCATCAGCAAGCTATAATTTATCTTCTCAGTATTTGTGTTACCTTTTAAATAATTTAATATTTAGAGATATAAGTGACTACTAAAATCAATTGTGTACAAAATAATAAACACTGTTTTTTAACATTCGTAGTGACAGTAAAATCAGTGCACACTAGTTTTCTTCGCTCCTTGCCTTCTCTGTTCTCAGTTGCCGTCAAATATAGTTGGTGTCTGTGCTAGACACCACAACATATTATAACCTTTTCATCTATATTTTCTCTCTGTTTGGAGATATGGTTTTTAAAGTCTAGGTGTCGCTATACTATACATTTTATATACAATGCCATTGCATATATAAACTATAGTATTACCATTGTATATATAAACTATAGTACTACCACTTGAGGTGCGCCATCTATCGATGAAAAACTAAGCTCTAGAATACCATGGGAAGCAACAACAACAATTAAAATGGTGGAAATTGTTGTTGTTGCTTCCCATGGTATTCTAGAGCTTAGTTTTTCGTCGATAGATGGCGCACCTCAGGTGGGAATACTATAGTTTATAAATGCAATGGTATTACCACTTGAGGTGCGTCATCTATGGACGAACAACTAGAATACCATGGGAAGCAACAACAACATTTCCACCATTTTAATTGTTGTTGTTGCTTCCCACGGTATTCTAGAGCTCAGTTTTTATTCGATAGATGGCGCACCTCAAGTGGTAATACTATAGTTTATATATACAATGACAATGCTAATACATTAACATGATATTATAAATACACTTGGACTGCCAACTTCACGTTGGCCTTCCAATCGCTGTATTTGTTAAAATATTTTATATAGTAATCTATTGGTGATGTTTGGCTGTGTTGCTCTCTGGTGTCGCAATAGCTTATATTTCACTCTTAAAATAACGGCCGCACCTACCATGCGGTGTTTGCGTCAGTAATTAGGTAGGTACTTTCTTTTGTTATAACTATAGTTTTTATATAGCAAAGGTTCAAACATAACCTCACAGCTCCACTTAATAATAACGTTGAATAGAAACAACAGTCATGCCGCCATAGCTGACCTGACGAATTTTAAAGATGAGGAAGAGGGTATGCACGCTCCAGTGGCGCCATCATAAGTAAGTAAGTAAGAGGTTCTGAGACTGAATGGCGCCTTTGGCCACACCAGTATTCATTTTGTGGATAGCACATTAAAAACCGTCCAAAATAAAGGAAATTGGAACGATCCGAAAGGTAACTTTTAATCTATCGAGGAATGGTATCGCCAATTACAAACTCTATAAAAAACTTTTGAAATATCAAGCGCAATAGTCTTACTTTCTCCAAAACGATGTACTTGTACTTGCACCGTTCGGCGAGATATACCATCATATTATCACCAGTAAACCTATTGCTACGAAAATCTTACGATTTTATTAGAACTATAATAGTACTATCACTTAGGAATTTTTAGCGTTGTCTTGTTTTGCCGCTCAGAGCGCTGCTGAGCCGGAAAATGTGCAAGAAATTAACCAAAAGCAAGACATGTTCTTTACTTCCCAAGTGATAGTACTATAGGTTCTTTGTACAATGACCTTACTGCCGGTCATTAAGAAAATTCCGTTTCTCAAGACGTTTTTGTATCTGATAGTTTATCAGAGCTCATTATGACCTTGAAAAGGAAGGACGTAGTCAAGTACAACTGGTAGGTAGTTTGACGGAGATAAAGATACCCTTTTTTTGGAACGGGCTGGACAAACTCTGATTTCCATTTACTCGGAAAAAGGGACCTGTAGAGTAGGATAGATGGAAATGCTTAAGCAGTGGTTTTGCTTGTGTATGAGCACTTTTTTTTAAAATTGTGGGAGGCATACATACTATCCGGGCCAGCGGATGTGTGTATATGTATATGGTTTTCGTAAATAGCAAACATTCAACTAATGGTATGAAGCTTCAGATGACAGCTGAGCTTATGTGTCAAATTCCAGCACTACCAACTTAAAACCACGAAATGAATGACCCTGTACTATAGCAACTAAACGAGTGCGAAAGGAGATTTGTCCCATTAAAACCATTAACTCTTCAAGAACAGGTGGAGTCATATGTCACTCTGTGGAAGTGTCGAATTGGCAGCAATTCAGCTTTCGCTTGAGAGCCCACCACAGGAACGTCGGAACCGACGTATAGTGGAGTTTATTTAACCTTTCTATGCAAACATTTTAACAACCTTTTTGAAATTGTAGTATTTTTTTCCTTAACTTTTGTTAATGCAAAAATCTTGTTTTTTTAATGTGGCCATTACAGCTTACAGATCTTTCTAGCTTGCTTGAACTTTTTCCGGTTTTTCTCAAAAGGGTTGACTTTGTAAATTGTAACATAACAATCTTATATGGAAGATTGTTAATTTTTTATAAACAGCATTGATCCTTCTCTTGTCCTTAGCCCACTGACGTTTTGGTAATAAATCAGAATTTTTTGGAGCTGTTTCTTCGATGAATATTATTTTGTCTGCTATCTTCACAATGTATAATATATCAGCTTTAACGGGCGGAGTTTGAGGGAGTACTATCATCTCTCTGCATATAAATTTTAACGATTGGAAAATAATTCTGGTGCGCAAAAAGGCATCACAGGCTATCGCCGCAAGGTTAAGGCAATTGAAGGGAACTACGTTGCTTGGAGCAAAGATACTGTTAAGCAAAACGGCCGCAGTAGATTATAGTTATGTAATTTAGTAATAACTTATACTTTCTAGAGTTGATTTTCAGAAAATATTTCAAAACCTAAAAAGTTTTCAAAAATGTATATTTACAAATCAGCCATTTTAAATAATATCACCGATGTTTTTATTGTTAATTTAGATCTATACAACATTTTGTACATACATAATAATTAAAATTAATTTTAAACTTAAACCAAAATAATTTAAATTAAACATATTTGAATTATATTCTTTGTTCGGGACGAAAATAAAATAAATATTTTTTTTTAATTTCTTATACATAATAATAGGTAGATTAATAATAATTAAATTACTTTGTAGAATAGGTACTTGAAATAATAATAATAAACACTTTTCACTAACTGTCTGATTGTTTATAATATTATTGTGTAAATAAATTGTTCCTATTTATTTGTTTTGCATTATTAACTTTTTTGTATTATTGAATTGAATATGTCACTTTCTTATTTTTTTATTAAAGAGAATGTTTTATAAGTCTGATTAATGGATCGTTTCTATATTTTTGTTTTATTTATTTAATTAACTATTCGATTTTCAATATTTCTTGAAAGTATAGGAGAGTGTTGCGTAGTTAATTATTCTATTTTTAATTGCTAAACTTAATTTTTAAGTGTTCTACTAATTTTTTTTTTTTAAATATTTCAAAAAAAAATCTAATATTTTACATTTATGTAGGTATACTAGACACTAAAATTGTATTGTTTTATTGTTTTTTGTTTATAAATTATGTTCTTAGAAATTGATATATTGCTGTTCAGTATATGGATTTAAATTTAAGACAGATAATTAATTCGTTAAAAAATAAATAAGAATTTCATAAAAAATAGAAAACTTTTAAGACATATATAATAAATATCTAAATGCCACTGAAGATGAAAGTGAAAAGAAAAGCAATTTAAGATTTATTTAAATATTGTTTGTTGTTGGAATGGAAATACATATACATATTTTAATTTAAATATTAGATACAACAGAAAATATTATAAATTTAAGAAAAGTAAAGCTCGTATTTTGTTTTTGTTTTGTTAAGTACAAGATTAAAACTTTATTTACAATCGAATGTAGTAAATTAGCTAGCTTTATTTTAATATCTTTCTAAAATTGCATACTTAATTTTTATGTATCGTGTCTATAACGTTTAAGTGAGTCTTAATTAATTTTGTTTTACCTAAACTTTATCATAAGGATGGAGGTGTGTGTGATTAAAGCGCAAATATCATTGCTAGAATTATATAATACTAGTATTTTTTATTTTACAATAATTGTATTAATAATGGACCATTGAGAAGTTTTATTATTATTTTTGTGGTTTTTTTTTATACATAAAATATGCGTTTGTTGAGCAGTTTGTGAGAATATTTGAGGTAAGTTGTAGTAGGCAATAAGAGTTTTTAAAAAATATATTTTGTGGTAATCTTACTCAGAAAGTTTTCCAATAAAGGGGTTTTCAATTGGCGCGGGTAGATTTTGCGACATGTGGCGGCCATCATGTTGTGATAAAATTTCTGTCAAATCTGCCATATCATGTTGTACGATTGAACAGCACGTCCAAATGACAAATTTTTGTATTCAAATTAGTGCACATTTTGACAGCGTCGTGGTTATTTTACGGTAGACGTGAAGCCCCTTCACAGTTTGCTCTTTAAAACGACCGGTTTGGTTATCAATCTTTTGTCAAAGGAACACAAAATTGCTCGAATTGCCGCGTTTCATGAAAATGTTCAGCAGAACCCAAGGAAGTTGATTTAATGGCGTGCACAAAAACTCGGCCTTTTGCAGACTTCAAATTGGCGAGTTTCGGTTTTTGCCTACATAGGTACCCGTCCAAAATCAAACCAACCCAGGAGCTAGAATCGTATGACCAATTTTCTGTGATTTCGCTGTTTAAATATGCTTCGGAGCGTTGGGAGAAGGATGCATTTTTAGAAGGATGGCTGTCAACATGCAAAATTGCCTTATAAGTGACGACACAAAACCCACACAAAGTTCACCCTCAATAGCGAGCGGTACAGAGCAATGATCACCATTTTCATCAGGACGGTGCTACGTGTTACACAGCGGTTGACATGATTGATCTTCTGCATTAACTTAGGTAAGGTTATCTCTAGACTTGTAAATTTTCCTGAAGAAGCAGGTCTATGTGAATAACCCTGTGTTGAGTTCACCCAACCCAGGCCATCGCTCAAATTCAGCCGTATTTATGAGAAAAACTCATTGAAGTTGGACACTTGAATCCTTGCCACCGTAAGAAGCCAAGACGGGTTTTTGAACGATGTAATACATAATGGCACACATGGGGCTTTCATATAAAAAAGAACTAAGTTAATACCTCACATTCAGCTTGCTTTATCCCACTTCAGCATCTACCCGCCCTTAATGAAAAATGACTTACGAGTGCTTTTTATCATGTGCGCATAAGGAATAATAATATATTGGACATGTCACCACAACGTTAAAGGGTTATTTCCAAATGGAACACCACAATTTTTTTTCAGAAGTGTGAGGAAAATTAAAGCAATCAATCCCAGAAGATGAATCATTTTCCACCACGATAATGCGAGCTCTAACTCTTCAGCTTAGACTCCAACCAGTGCACTTTTGAGCATTCGAAACATTGAATTGATAGGTCATCCGATTCGCAGCCTTGATTTGACACCAAATGAGTTTTTTCTATTCCGCAGACCAAAAATAAAACTAGTAGCCAATTTTTGTTGGTGCCTTGATACATTCAAAATGATTTCAAGAGATGGTTAAGCCTGCAAGTTGCAGTATAAAGCAGTCGGAAAAATGGGGCCTACAAGCGAATGTAGGCTTGAGCCTGTATACTGCTTTGGTACGATGAATCTAAACCTGTAGCTCCATTGTGTCTAAACTAATCAAGGTTCAAGAACCCTGCCCAAAGTTTGCCTTGAACTTTACCGCTTGATTGTACAGTCACAGCAACAGCAATGTCCGAAACCTTAACCTCAAGACCGATCTCCAAGCCCCACTCGCTAGGGTTTTAAAGTAGGCTCTTCTACTAGAACTAAATGAGAAAATAAGATGTGGCGAAATATATGTTCACTCAACTAATTTTAAGAAAAGTTCGAAGACAAAGTCTTCATAGCTTCATTCGCTCTCAACATCCCACTAGGCACTTCTGTCTTATACCCTTCATACCCATCGAGGTGTAACAATTTGACGAAGTCGCCTTACTAAGGATGTGTCCTACAAACGAACTATTGTTTAAGAACCAACCAGCTCTAATCAGTACACGTCACCGGAATCTGAAGGCAGGAAAGAAAACTGTTGCTCTGGCTAAAATGAACTTGTCCAGGGAAACATTTATATTGAAACCTTGGTTTTCTTTTGACAAGGTGGTTATACGGTGTCTATTTGCTTATTAGAAAATCTAGCTTGGGACAATATGTCTCGCCGATCTAAAATGCAATGATGCATGAAAACCTAACTGATTCGAAAACTGGACGAACCCTCTGATTGATCATTGTCTAATTACCAAACAGAACACTGGCCAGGTGTATTATTTGGAGTCTAAATATGCTGAACATTTGTGGGTTCATCCGGTAACATTCACTTCCCTTCCAGCTCATGCCACACCAGGAAAGTGGATAGCACCCATTTGACAGATTAAATGCACCCTGACAAACCAACAAACTGGCCTAGGTAGCATATTATTGTCTTGAGTCTGGATCCACTAAATCTGGAAAGATCTAGATTGATCATATCAGCTTTCTACGTTCTTCTGAAAGCAGTGTGCAGCGTTGGGAGATTTGTATAAGCCCGGGGTTTCTGGCAAACTTTGTTTTATCTCTGAACCTACGATCACAAAACATGATTTGACATTAAGTGAATTTTTTTGACAGTCTGTGCTTTATTCCAAAACAACAAGATTTTAAATTATTGTTCCTTTCAATATTTCGTGTCTTTGCTATGCCAGACCAGACTTATCTTAATTTTGCTTTTCGAAAATCCTCTCAAATACATCTCATTCTACTCAAAACCTTTTTGGCTTCCCTCATATTAAACGGTATTTTTTTCTTGCTATAGTTTCTATAATTAATTAATATTTAAGTACAAAATGAAAACGTTCAGCAAAATTCTAAATGATAAAAGTGAAAAAAAAAAAAACTTAATGAAAAAAACTATTTTAACTAAATTGCGTATATCACATATTGAGATCCGGCTCGGTTGGACTTATCGGTGACATTTCAACGCTGTCCAGCAGCGGAGTCTTCTCCTCACTACAGCTACTACTATGCGGATCATCTGTACCACGTGTCGTTGTTGAGCCGAATATCCTTACGATGTCACTATAATGACGCCTTGGTGATTCTTCGGTCGAGCTCGAGACATCCTCATCATCTCCATTTGTATCGATGTAGTTGAGTGCATGGTCTAAGCTCTTGAAGACTGAATTTCTAACATTGCACGTTAGTGTTGTTGGCCCTGAGGGCAATACAGCCATTGAGGTGGTTTTTTTTTTGGTCCTTGTCGTTGTTGTTGTGGTGGTCAAGGTGACACGATTGATGGAGCACGTACTGAGGGATTTTAAAGATTTATTGTCATCTTGATGGAAGGTTTCGTCTTCGGAGAAACATTCTCCGCCACCATTTGTTGTGGTGATTGCTGTTTGCCGGAGTTTTGAAAGCCCAAACAGGTGACGTTCGGAGTATGATTTACGGCTGTCAATTGATGTAGGCATGTCCAAATCCCCTAGATCTTCACTTTTCGAACTGCAGTACCGTCGGTGAGACGACGATGATCCTCCTCCATTGCTAGTGTATGATATCTCATTCACAGAACTACCTCGATTAAGCCCATTTCGGGTGAAAGATGTTGACGAAGATGAGGAAAGTGGCGAAGAGGCTTCGTAGTGATTGTCTCGTAGCGAAGATGGGGAAAGACGACATGGTGATGGAGAATGATTTGGTGATTCCAATAGTGAATCATTTGACTTAGCTATTCGGGTCTTACGATAGAACTTGCTATCCCGCCACATCGTATGTCTACTATCTCTTGGCTGAGCATTGCTGCTAGAATTGGTTGAATTTGAGTGTGGCTCAACGGCCACTGTCATACTGCTGGTGGTTTTGCTGATTCGACTGAATGATGAGTGTGTAAGCTTTTTGTACTTTTCGCTGTTGTTAATGTTTACCCTGTTTTCGGAATTTGTACGATTTTGAATCGGAATGAATGCGCTGTCGATGCGTTGTTCCTCTTCAAGCGATCGAAAAGCCATACGATTGGCGTTTTTGAGATGATGTTTTGACTGTTTGCGATTTGGTGACATATCCTCAAACGAGCATACCCTGTATTTTTGTGAGAACACCTCAATAGTGCCGGAACGTTTAGACGGGGAGGTGGTATAAATAGAGTTCTGGTCATTGACCAATATTTTCGGCGGGTCAAATTGAAGATTGGACGTTGACGCTGAAGTGGTAATTTGGATTTTGGGTGATAGCGTTACAGGAAATTGTTGTGGACGATTGTGATTGTTGCTTCCTGGTGTGGAAAAAGAGTTTTCTTCAATGGCAATGAAATTCGGAGAACCCTCTCGACAAGGAGTCGAAATAGCTGAATCGTTGGATTGTCCATTGGTCGATACTGTAGCTAGCTCAAGGCAAGTTTCATTCCCTGCAGTTGTCGTGGCTATTATAATATCTTCAACACCCTCATCAATGGGTGATGTAATGGACTGAAAACTACTCAAACGAAAGCTAGATGAACCGATAGAGAGGTCACCATCGGTCAGCGACCCAAAGGCTGAATCTTGTGATGGGTTGCTGCGACCGTATTTCAAACACTTCAACGAGTACTCCAGGCGACGACTTTTTGAATTCTTATAGCTGCACATGTCAGCGGTAAGCTGATGATTGAATGAGGTAGTGGCAGTGCCAAGTGTTACTTGACCTGATGTCGATAACTCAGATGCATCATAGTGACAATGATGGTCTCCTGTCCCTGTCCCTACCCCTGTAGCACCACCACCGGTACCACCACGCGATGTGGTTGCTGTCGAGCCCTCACTTGAACTATTTCCGTCTGCACTTGGATTACATTGTGCCGGTTCACCACCGATACAAGCACCGGTGGTGGCGGTGCTGGCGGATGTTTCATTGATTGAGCCGCTATTGTCATCCGAGTTGAGGTTATGTTCACAAAAATGTGGTGGGAAAGTGAGTGGATCATATTGGGAATGTGGCTGGTGCTGATGCTGATACTGATGTTGATGCTGATGCTGATGGTGCTGGTGTTGTTGTTGCTGTTGTTGTTGATGGTAATGATGTAGATTAAAAGGATGCTTATAACCATTGTGGTTATTGGCCGTAACCACAATCTCGTCCAACAGGCCTTCCTCCGAATCGCTTGATATATCAAATGAATCCATTGTCCTGCTGGATGCATGTGTGATCCACATTTTGTGCAAAAAAAAAAAGGAAGATAAAACAAAGAGAAAGAGATTTCTATTAGATTTCGTTATATGAGCATAGCAAGGGTGTATCTGTATAGGAATGTTTTGGGTCTATTTTTAATTAAATTAGCAAAGTGTTGTTGCTCTAATTAGGTTATAATATTATGTAGGTGTGCCTAGTCAACTGGATACATTATATATGTGCTCTGGGGAGTATCTACTCCTAAATAGTACGTATGCAATGGTAACCACAAGTAACTACTGTGGTGTTCATGCTGAGTTTCACAACATTCCTGAAGGACATGCTTTTGGTTAGATAATGTTGAAGTAAACAAACTACAAACAATGTTGATGATAGGGGTTGGAAGAGAACGTTGGAAGTAGGTTTAAGGATCTTTTGGATGGGTGATAATTTAAATTATAATTAATTGTGTTAGATTGTGCAAAAACTGTTTGAGTGCAGTTAGATAGAAATATAGTAAAAATAAAATAAATTCAGAGTGCGGGAATATTCTTTGCATTCAAATTGGGTTAAATGCGTCGTTCAAGCACAAAACTTGTTTTTAAATGAGGAAAGAGGTTTTGTTTATATTTAAAGGTTGATTTAATATCCGTTTAATACTCTTGATTAACCTACATAATTTAATTTTATTTAATAAGCACTACCCCTTTATATGGATTGTATTAAATGATTAAGTTAGCATTTTATATTTGAACTTAAATGTAGGCGCTATTTAAACAAGTTTAGGGTTTGTTCTTTCCTCCGAACTTTTTGCTTCAAGGGTGTCGAATTTGTTAGTTTTTTTTTGTATCATCCTTCTGCCTAAGAAGCTTATTGAATTTCGTTTAGAACTTAAAAATGAAATTCATATAGGAGATTTTCTTTATCCTTCATCAAAATGTTTTTGGATTTAGAACTAAAACTTTTAAACATTTTGTCAAAACATAATAATCTTTTGACAATGTTTTAATCCAGTTTTATTTCATTAGACTTAGAGAAAAAAATGAAAGCTTTAATACGTTTGAGTATCCTTTCATAAGCCGGAGTTATCAATATCGAATGATTAAAAAAAAAACTTAGTATTGAGATCTTTGGGCTTAGTAGGTTAAACGAGACATATTAAGGTCTTTGGCGTGTTTCGAATTGTATATGAAAAGTATAAAGAGAAGCTGTGCTCCTGTTTATCCGCTAACTCTTTCCAAACTATGCAAGAAAATTTGAAACGGTTTTTCCCATTATGTAGATAATAATTTTTATAATTTATAATAATAATTTTCCGGTAGGTTTATCTGTAATCTTTTACCAGAAAAGCAATACTGAAAGCCGAAGAAACTAACTAGGCATATAATGTGCGATTTACACTCCTAAATGTATGCAATACTATTAATTCAGCTCGAACGCCTATGAGTATATGAAAAGGAAGTCTTGATCTAGGAGCCAGAGAGTCTTCAATTCAATGTGAAGTTCGTATTAGTCATGACAGGGAGGGACCATTCCATTCCAGAGAATCACAGAATAGCCAATTAAACATGAAGTTCGTCTCACTTGTGACAGAGATAGGCATAGCACTCAGAGTGAGAAGGCATTTTTTGAACATATGTAGAATGGGGGATCTTCAATTTACTGCCAAATCCCAACAGCTAGTAGAGATAATTTTTTCTCGGAAAGTTTTACGGAAAGTTTTACTGTTGAAGAATTTCTCACTTTCTCGTAAGAAACAGCGCCTGGCAAAGAAATAAGACGAAATCAAGCATTGAAATCAGTTAATTTGGTTGCTATGCTAACCTAGAGTTGTGTATTCCAGCGCAATTATTGCATATTCCTATAGTTTCCGGTTTGACTTTCGTGAGATAAATACCACCTTAATCTTAATCCACTGTACCAACTTTAATTCTTTCCTTTATTCCTATTCATTCAAACTAATTTGAAAAAATTCTTAAAACCATGTTTAAACAAAATGCGGGGAGTAGTTTTCAAAATATCAAAACATACAATTCAAATTATTTTTAAACCTGTTGCAATATAAAATAAGTTATCTAAATTCCATTTCGGGCAAAAACTTCTTCAAAAATTATATAGAACATTAATCGATAGAGCACCACTAACAGGAGTATGATATTCGGTTTGGTCCCAGCGACATCCATACTGACAGACAGGCTGACAAAAATTTCCACCTTTTTTCGTCTTCGTTTTCATCGTGATGTCAAAATAGTTTTTTTTGACGAATGCGTACCTTGTTTTATAGTACCTTCGCAAATATAGTCGTTCTTATATAGGGCATTGGTGCAGGGTTGATTTTGGCAGCCATGTTGTTTTGTTGTGAAACACGTCCAACCGACCCACACGCGGTTCACCAGTTGACGATGCATCTTCAGAAAATTACCGTTTGGTGTGGATTTTGAGCGGGCAGGCTCCGCGCCGTTACGTACCACACAGCGGACGTCACGTTTGGCATTGTGCATTAACGATTCAAGGGTAACTTTATCTCTCGAAGAGGTGAAATGAATTAAATCCAACTGCCAGAATATTTCTTGTATTTTCTTCTTTTTAAACAGAGCAAACATCCTAGAAGGCAATTATATAAAAAATACGTTCACTAACGTATGACAAATGACAGACGACAGATGACAGATGAAAGATGAAAGATGAAAGATGACAGATGACAGATGACAGATGACAGATGACAGATGACAGATGACAGATGACAAATGACAGATGACAGATGACAGATGACAGATGACAGATGACAGATGACAGATGACAGATGACAGATGACAGATGACAGATGACAGATGACAGATGACAGATGACAGATGACAGATGACAGATGACAGATAAAAGATGACATATGACAGATGACAGATAAAAGATGACATATGACAGATGACATATGACAGATGACAGATGACTTATTCTTTGAAAATTTGAATATCCATATGTACCTATAGTTTCTTTTGTTTTTGTTTAAAATTCAAGAACTAGTTGAACGGCATCGTCTCCCTTTATTTTCAATTTCAATAAGAATATCTTGCAACCATTTTCCTAAAGCCTACTTTTCATCTCAATCTCTCGCCTAAGATGATGCCAATCTACTTCAGCTATTTCAACCCTCTTAGAGTTCACTTATAGACAAAACCAGACGTCAATAAAACTTAAAAACCAAACAAATTAAATTCTTAGCATTTTAAGGCTACATCTACGAAAATATTAAAAAAAAAAAAATAAAAAAAAATAACGTGTGAAGGCAAAACGTGTATATTTTGTGTGTCAGCCAAACAGCCAGACAGCCATACCATCTTAATCAGCGGTCCTTTGAATATAAAGCTTTTATTTTACTTTTAGCCCAAATATTTAGGTACATAATGGCATAATCCAAAAAGTGGTTGCAGAAAATGATTTTGTACCCTCATTTCATATTAGGTTATATAAATTATACAATTTACACAAAAATATACAGTACATACTACCATTACAAAGTTCATGTCTCTTTTTTTTTTTTTTTTTAGATATATATTGTTGTTGTTGTAACTATTTACATGTGAGATTAAGTTGTAGAGTAGATACAGTTTTAGTTGCTCTTTCATAGACTTACCCCTACGTGTTATCTGTCATTCTCAGTGTAGTGGTAGAAGAGTGGCACATTCAACACAATCCAGTTAAATCTTTTTTATTGGCTTAATTAGGTTTTTTTTTTTTTTTTTTTTTTTTTTTTGTTAATTTAATTTTTGGAAGGATGGGTAATTAAATCAAACGAAACACTTCATAGGGTGCAGGCGGAAAACTGTTTGTTTTTTGTTTCAAAGTATAATTTTGACACAAATTACAATAAACAAAATTTAAATTTATATTATTCACAAGAAACAATTTTTTTTTTAAAGTAAGGATACATAATTAAAAATAAGGATTCATATTTATAACAATATTTTACATAAATATGCATGCGGGGGAATATTTTTATATTTATTTTTATTTTTATGAACGACAGAAATCTAAATTAAGAGAACATTTTGCGACCACACTTTGATTCATGTTGCTGTTGTTGTAGTCGCATGTAGTTCATAATCAGTCCACATTACATGGAAAACAGAAAACATGGAAAACACGAACACGAACATAAAAAAAAACACATAGATATACGAGTATATTAAAGTAGTTATAGAGAGAGATAGAGAGAACTAGGATGTAAAATGCTACCTTTGTTCTATGTAAGATATATTTTTTAAGGTAATTTCGTGTGAAGAAAATGAACAGAGGAACAAAAGGAGGTGTGAATAAGGACGAAATATGGTGTAAATGAATATAGAAAGGAGGAAACACTTACCCAACCCTCCGGTCGCGGGGTGTTGATGGCGGTGTGCATGGGGAGCTTGTTTCACTAAATGAGCTGCCTAAGGAAGCAGTTTGTCGTTTTTTAACGGCAAGCAGCAAATTAAGGGTTGATCTACTTAGACTTGGTTTGATTGTCTGGAAAGAAGAATAGTGTTGGTGTGGTTTTTTTTTTGTGATTTTGATCAAATAATTTTACTTACACTAAAACAAGGACCTCGTAATTCACGCAAATCGATGTTACGGAATAGATCGCACAGAACGAGCTCCTCTACTGAAGGGCATTGTCCTCCTGGCGGGTCGAAGATCAATCCCAGGATTTCCAAAATCTGTAACATAATTAAAATGATTTAAGTACCAAGTTTTTATTGATATCACGAAAAATAATGGAAACAAATAATTAACTGGCGCCTAACGTGGGGCGTTATTGATTTCGAAAATAGTTTGAACTTAGTTTTAAGATTTGTGAAGGTGTGCGCTGGGCACAAAGTTTGGTTATTGGAAACACAATTCATCTATGAGTTAATTGGCGTCAAAATATGAAAATTTGCCGGCTTCTTAGAAACTCTTTCAAACGAATCGGAATTGAATCGAATTGTGATAGTATCGACTTAGTTATAAAAAATGTAAAGATGTTTACGTCTTGCACACAGCGAACACTCCTTTAAAATGTTGAGTTACCGTCCGTTGATTTTGTCGCAGTCTGCATTTCGTGTCAATTTAATTGGTATTTGGTTCCGAATGGTCGTTCGAGGCTGTCGTTAGTTGCACTTCCTTTAAGCAAAATTATTCATCAACTACGTGTGCGAACAATAGCTGATGTCAAATCTGAACAAAATATTTACTTACGTACTAACGCTGTTGTAGGCTGTATAGCTTTTTATTGCTTTTAATGACTTTTCCATTGCTTAGCCTTGGAAGTGTTCATTTGCACGCAGTTCCACTAGTTTCACCGATAGGTGAGTGGCCGCTTTACCTGATGAAAGGAATTCAACCTCATCTTTGTAGATGCAGGTCGTGCAACATCGTTTTTCCACTAAGGTGTCGTCTGCCTTGAGGTAAAAATTCACAACTTTCAAGGGTCGAGCGCTTTGGCTTAAAGCTGAACTAAAACAGTCGAAACGGCGCGGTTGAGAGAGTGCTCTCACTCTCAAAGTCAGGCTGACTTTGTGTGTGACGTCATATTCATCTTATTGTTCAGAGGAAAATAC
This sequence comes from Platycheirus albimanus, assembly GCA_916050605.2. Lineage (NCBI taxonomy): Eukaryota > Metazoa > Arthropoda > Insecta > Diptera > Syrphidae > Platycheirus > Platycheirus albimanus. The sequence continues at coordinate 31,597,429 of OU696698.1, read as the reverse complement.
ATGTTTTGCTTCCGCGACAATCCGTCCATTATGGATAGCGTGTTCATTTCACAGGTTGGACGGCAAGATTTCAAACTGTTCCAAAGACAGAATTTAAAAAAACAATCCAATATCCTGGAACAATTTAAACGCGGTGGTGTGCCTTGATGCATTTTTACATCGAGAAAGTAAAGTCGAAGTTCAAACACATCGCTTGGGAAATATTTTTAATTTCAACCAAAACTTTGTCGAGAATCAATTTTAGTGAAGGAACTCAAAAAAGATCGAAATGAGAATAGAATTATCACTAAGAAATTTTTGAAGCAATGGAGGTACGCCAAAAACAAATTTTTAATTTAGGCAAACTTATCAAAACTTGGACAATACCACAAAAACCTTTCAAAATAATAGCAGTGCAGAGATCAGTCTAAGAATCACTTTTCCAATCGCTGTTTCTTCGGACTTAAAAGGCATCTTAGTAGCAAAGTCCTCTCTCAACGGACCAAAGAAAAACTGAACAAGTCATTTATCCCAGACAAGTTCTATGGGGCAGATTGTAGACGATCCTGACAAAATCAGATGGAAAAGTGGCTGGGGCTTCGAGAGAAAGATTCTGCGGGTGATATCCGGTCCTGTATGCATCAATGGAGTATAGTCGAGATGATTTAATTACGAACTGTACGGATTATTGAGCGACATTGACCTGCGCTACAAGCAAAAAACTCAGTGGCTTAGATGGCTTAAAACCCTGTCATGATGAAGTAATGGCGTATGGTACACAATGGGCGAAATGCGCGACCTTAGGTGCAAAACCGTGTTATTTAAGGTCAAAGTAGTCATTCTTTTTTTTAAATGATTTCCAACCAAATTGTTGTGCCCTTTAGCTTAGATAATTTCCTGCAGAAATTTCGTTCGTTTTCTGTCGCTTGTTACCTTACTATCCGAATTTACTTTTTTTTGATAGCGGCAATCTTTATTTCAACTTTCGTTCATAAATCCAATCCAAAAATCGCAGGCTTGCGAGATTTTCCATATTGACATTTTTATGTCGCCATCTTCCTTGTCAAATACACAGGGTGATTTATTAGAAATTCATTCTTCAATTATATTTTTTTTTAAATTAAAAATTCTTAAATGAACGGTAGATTTATGGTTGAGAAGCATCAATATCGGAGAAGAACAATGGACAAAACTTGCAATCTACTTTTGTTTGAAGGAGTTTCGATTCCTAAAAAGAAGTTCCACGTCCCGAGCATCTATTCTTATTGGTAACTAAAATGTCTTAGAAAACATTAATTTCCCTAGCAACGCAATTATCCTAAAATCTACTTCCTTCGATGAATACTCTGGCAATCTAAATAATGAAAATGAATTTTTAAAATTAGTTACCTGCGGATATTGTTCTAGATCCATTTCAAGAACCCTCATGGACGGTTTCGGTGTGGTCATCTCTTGGCCTGTGCACATCTCATAAAGTAAATGGCCGAAACAAATGATATCTACATTCTCGATGTCTGTGGTCGAACGTGACCACATAATCGCATTGATGCGGGAGCTTAATCCTAAAAGGCCATTCTCAAGGCCAGAGAGTCTGTAATGAAAAAAAAAATGAAAAGAAAAAAACTCACAAGAACGGAAACTTTTTTTATACGTAAAAAAGACTTTTATCCTAAAAAAAAAAGAAGAAGGAAACTCGATTAAAGCAACATGAAAGGCCTCACACGTAGTCTAAATTGAAGAGCTGAAAACAACGTTATTTCCCCTCACACATCCTTTGAAGGATTTCAGTATGGGTTTTCTAATTCTACTGACTCTTATACCCATGACGAATTTCGTCTTCTTCTTTTATAACTTTGTTATACATTAGGGATTCTTTTCCCAACATCCTGCAAGCATCATAAAACTACCGCTCACTCGTGTAAACGAGAATTCAAAACTTTTTTTTTTCTGAAAAGCCGCCTAAGAGACAAAGCCTTTAGAACACTTTTTCGCGTGCTGTTGCTTTCCACTGAACCACTAAAGAACTATTTTTGTGCCACACAACTGCATATGCACACGCACAGCACACTTCCGCTTCCTTTGATCGTATGTGAGCTCAATTTATGTTTTCATACAGTTGGGCACAGCAAAGCAGGATACGAGATAATTCGAATCCAAGTTCCAACGACTAGGACGATGACCGTTATGGCTTATAAATGTTCTTGTTTTCAGATGAAAACTGGACTATAGCCTAGCATATCTGTCATGTTAGAAAATGGGGTCGTTGTTCTCGAGAAGTGGAAGTGGAAGTGGAAGCGGACAAGAGCAGGGTTTAATTATAAGGCCATTAGCATATTAATTAGCAAAGCCATTTTGCTTGGTTGCTCCAGAGAGTGTATAAAACATTATACTCGTATTGCAAAGGTAAAAACTTAGTTAGTGAATATAATGGTCATCTCTGAGGGGCTTGGAAACTTGGAATAATGTTTTTGAGGGAAGTTAATTTTGGTTGGCAAAGTGTTTTTCGTTTCATTTAAAATGAACCAACTGGGAAACTTAATTAGTTTACGGATAGAGAGTTCTTTTTTAAAGTCCAGTTGAGAGCTAAATTGGCTTCGAAGCTGTTGCACATCGTTAAAATAAAAAGTTTGAGATATTTTTTAAATAAGGTATGCGTTTTATACTTTCGGTTTGGTTTTGGGAAAAAGTTAACGAATTTAATGTTCCTCTAAAATATTTTTAGTCAATATTCCAAAAAAAACTCCCCTTTAAGATTTCAGTCTGTATTAAACCTTTTGACTAATAATGTTCAATTTTCTTTTGAAGATAGTTAATTAGTTGGTGCTAACGAGTTTCGTATAAAGAGTGTTTTTTAGAGGTAGAAAACTTCAAGTTGGCAGCACTGTTTTCATTGACAGCCATTTTGTCATGTGCTATGTGATTTATCTTTAGTTTGGCTTGCCATTTCATCATGAATCTACTGACGCCTGAACAACGTACGCGAATTGTACATATTTATATCGATATGGTCCTATTTGTAAAACTCTTCGCGCACTACGTCCATTTTATGGTCACCACAATTGATCATGGGCTAGTGGAATCATTGGACCCTACTTCTTTACAGTTACAGTGAATGGAGACCGTTAAAGAGCGGTGATCAATGACTTTCTCGTTCCTGAATGGAATTGCCTTGATGTGGGGGAGCTGTGGTTTTAACAAGACGGCAACAAATCACACATCACGGGCCACAACAATTGATTTGTTGAAGGAAACGTTTGCTGAGCGCATAATTTCACCTTTTGGACCAGTGAGTCGGCCTCCAAGCCAAAAACGATTGACGACTTGTAAAACAACATTCGTCGTGTTTTTGCCGATATTCCAAATGCTTGGAAAAGTATTCGAAAATGGGAAATCAAGATTGGACTACTACCGATCCAGCCGCAGTGGTCATATGCCGGAAATTATAGTCAAATATAAATGACCAAGAATTATCTTTCAAATAAAGTCAATTTTATGGCAATCGTACAATTTATCTGTATATAATTTAGTTTTATAGTTTTATACCTCTAAAAAAACACCCTTTATGTTTCTAACAAACATCATTTTTTTTTTGGTATTATTGAATTATTAAATCCACTATAAAAATGAAGAAATCAGTCATTTTTTAAATCGGTTGAGCAATAATTGTTAATTAAGATGAGAAATGTTAGGCTATCATTGTTTTGGTTGGGTTAAGTTAAGGTGTATGCTAGTACAACGACTGAAACACTAAGACTAATACTAGGTCCACCCAATATGATACCACACGAACATTTGAAGAATCATCTCACTAATTAATGTGTGTTAGATTTCTGGTATCGTTGAAGAAGTAATTTGCTTCTTTGGGTGAGAGAATGTGTGGGATAGTCTCCTCTCCTTCTTCGCCCATGCGAGATGCAACTTATTTTGAAGTCATTTGAGAAAGTTTTTTATGTAGCTTGTCTACCGATAATGCAGTGTCCATCAGTTATGACACTTATAAGGGAGATTTTTATCTTAGAGATGCTTGCGTCTTAGATATAACTGTGGCCAGATCTGTTAAGTCTGTGTACCGTTACCGGCACCCACAAAGATAAATATTTAACTGTGCTGCCATCTCCATCGGAACACCCTAAAGTGGTCAGAGAGACATCAGAATGAGAGACCTAGCTATAGTACGTTTGAGTAAATGCCGCCACCACCCACCTCAACTTCGGTTTCTTACCCATCAGCTTAGAAATCAACAGAATCATCTCTCAACAATTTACACTCGTCTCAATTGGAGTTTGTTGATGTGACACAAAGGTAGTTTTGAAAAATCAGCTGGCAAATGGTGTAGTCGGAGTGACTTGGGATTGATCTGAATGGTTCAGATTGATGATATGTCCAATTATGTTATTGGTTCATAAATATATAATTAGTAGAGTAGAGGAAACTAAAGAATTCCAAACGGTTTTTGTTAATTGCTATCATTTCATTGTTCAATCATTTTGTTTAATGAATATTGATCATTCGTTCATAAGCTCTGATTGAAAAAGCCTCAATTGATTTTGTTTTTGGGAAAAACATCTGCTAGAAATTGGCTTTTGTCGAAAATTATTTAATTATCTTACACGCCATTCTATTCGAATGATTTTGAATATTCACAAAATAAAAGCTGATATGCCCATCCTCATCTTTAAAAATTATCTCTTGACTAACAGATCTAATCCGGCGTCAGGAAATAACGCCAAAGGAAATATCGCCCAAAAAAAAATTACTAATGACCAAAATCAAGAATGAAAAGGAAATAAGACCCAAAAATTTTGGCTTTACACCAAAAGTTCCAAATCGCCCAAGTCAATAAATGGCAATATCGCCCAAAAAATGTTATTTTGAAATTGTTTATGTAATAGTTGGGCGATATTTCCAGTCGCTGTTTTAAGTAAAAAATGTTTGGTTCTCATCGCCCAAAAATATTTTTAAAGCATGTAACTTTCTCCCACAATTTCTCTGCATAATGGAGACAAATAATTAATAAATTTTAAATTTTTGAGTGCAAACTGCACGGCATTATAAAGAAGGAATAGGAAGATAAGAAAGATTTTTTGTTGGCACAATGGATTGAGAAATAGGTGATAATTATCTCACGAAAAACCCACGGGTAGCATCCAATTGAAGCTGGGGGGAATATTGAAAAATTGCTGCATAGGCTGGGGCTCGAACCCACAACTCTTAGGTTAGCAACCAAGCACTTCATCCACTGTACCATTGCCATCCGCTATTATATGACAAATTGTTCTAGATATGCAGTGCCCTTACATAAGTGATGTCAACTCTATTTATTTTTGTTTGAGAAATAAAGTTTTTGGCGATATTTCCCACTATTTGGGTGCTTTTCCTTTTTGTACTTAGCGTTTCGGGCGATTATTCCTTTTTTGGGCTTTAAGTCCTTTTACACCATTTCAGCTTTAAATTTCGGGCATTAATGCCTGTTATAAAAATGATCTTCAACAAGGAAATAACGCCCAAAATGGAAAAATAAATACAACAACAATTTGTTAGACAATTTTATTTCCTTGGGCGCTATCGTCTAACGCCTTCTAATCCACCAATTTGTTTTGCTGGCAACAATGTTATCAGCTTTTAATATACATGTCCCAATTCTTTGGATGTGGAACTGCAACGGCAATATATAATCGATGGGTGACCGTTACTCTATAAAAATGGCGTTTCTGCCTTCCTCTCAAGAACCGATTTCCGCATAATTCTCCCTTTGACTTTTGAAACTTGTTGTCCAAGTACTGTCAAAAACATATTGTAACTGCTGCACGAGACGTATGTAGGTATACCACAAATGTGGAAAGCTTTGATTTTGTAGCTCCCTTTGCGATTAGGTATTAAAAATCAATAATAAATGTGCTTACTCATTAAAAAAAATTATTCAAAATAATCAATCTTGTTAATATTGATCGTGTGCAGGCAGCAGTGATGTTACTTTTATAGATCTTGCCCAATTTTATTCATTTTAAACCTATCTAGTTCATCGAAAAGGAAGATACAAATTGAAGCTCCTATTGCTATGCAAAACATTATTGGTTAATACATACATCGCTCTATATTTTGAATTCTATTTCAAGAAATCTGTAGATCTAAAATTCTGTATGTGCCTCAAATTTCTTTTTCAAAGATAACTGAATAATGAAACTCGAATTGTTTTTATAGACACAAACTAAGCACTTCGTTTTTATGGGCCAGTTATAGCTGCCATCGAAAACCATCATTGAAATTTGTCGGTATTGAAATTGTGAAGTTAAAGAATCAAAATTTAACTTACAATCAAAATAATAAATGCTTCTTCGCGTAGACATTTTCTTATATCTAGACAACTAAGTATAGCCAAACAGAGATACGAGTTAAAAGTGTTGCATACCATTAGGAGTATTAATCAAAGTTCACATAAATTATATAAAACTATGCTACGGCATTCACTCTTTTTAATTTAGAACGTACTTTATACATACATTTATAATCCTTCCGGACAAAATTATCTATATGATGGTAAAAACCGTTTCAAAATCCGTTCCGTGGCTTAGAAGGAGTTAGCGGATATACTGGAGGGCAACATTTTTGTACACTAAAAATATTGGTTTAGATAGACAATAAGTGATTTTCAGAAATATCGCAAAAACAGTAACGAATGTTCTGCTTCCAATGTTACGTTCTATACTTTCTGTTTGTAATTTTGATATTAGATATTTACAAATTTATTGTTGGAATCTAAATATAATATTGATTTTCACTTTAATCAACTTAAAAACTTTGTTTCTTATTTACTAAACAAAAGTTCTAAAACTAATCTACATTTGAAGTTCCTTTCCATTTCCTTATCCATTAAAGAAAAACCCCATTCCCCAATTTCAGCATTCCCTCAGAAAACTTCATCTAACGCACACCTTTTGTCTCGGATTTCTATGTCATGTTGTATTGAATCGAACCACCCACAGGAAGAGAATAGAAACTTTTACATTTTTGTGCGTGTTTATTGAAACAAAACAAAAGAAAACGAAATTCCGTTTTATATAAGAAATGCCATCAATGAAAACATTGCACAGAATAATATGGATGGAAGCAGGAACACAATAATATGCCTGCATCCAAGTAAGAAATAGAGTCCTTGATAGAAAAGATAGAGCTTTAGTGCACCAAAACATTCATAGGTATATGTATATTAATGTGTTCTTTCCAACTTCTGGATTGAAAGAAATTCCAATATTTACAGTCCATTGCCCTGAAAATCCAATTTATCTTCCGGCTCATAAGATACTGAACAAAAACTTTTCACAACATAATAATCCATTGCTATCGGATAGAATTTAAAATGGAAGAAAACAATTCCAAGCCACGCGGCAAGGAACCCAAAATAGAATCGTTCTTAGGAGAACTTTTCATATATGTAAGCATACAAATATGCAAATTTTAACCCTGCATCAACTTCAGTAGCTACACGCCTTCTGCCCCCCCCCCCAGCCTTTAGCCTAGAGAAAAATAAAAATGGAATGCATTTTTTTTTTGGTTTTGTTTAAATATAAAAATAGACTTACCTTGCGGCACCATTTTGCAAAATAACATTGCCACTATGCAAATGTCCGTGCAACGGGAAGCCTCGTTCTTTTAGAAAAAGCAAAGCCTCAAGTATCTGACGACCCAATCTTTGCACTTGAGTTGCTGGCAAACCGCTTGGCTTTCTTGTATACTTGCGATTCCATGGCTCATTCCATTGCGCCTACAAAGGATAATTAAATTATTCACACAAGCTCACTCAACTTAACTCACTCACACAAATAATAATTATAATCTGCAGGAAGGTGATTTTTTTTGTGTATATATATGCACTTGACTTACTTTATAAATAAGATCCTTGAGGCTGCCACGTGAATTAAACGGAGTTACCAGGCAAGCATAATTAATTGAACTGGTACGTAAAAAACCTAAATCTAGAACAGGATAGATGTACGGATGATGGAGGGAACCAAGCAATTCCATAAGTATTCCTTTTGGACTTTCACATGGTGGCAGTTCATCTAAGGCAACACAGTCTGGAGGTAACGGAAGTAAGGTCATAAGGCGGTCAGTGCGGACCTAGTTGAATTATTTGAAATTCGTTTTAAAATAAATATTTTCTAATTTTTGAAAGAGGAATGATTCGGATATTCTTACCGAAGAATCATTGATTAGAAACCAGTTCTTCGAATGACGAGAACCAATCTCGTCTAGGTGGGCGATGACTTCGTAGCGCCCATTTGAATTTTGTACCCATTCTTTACAAGCATTTAGGGCACGATCACGAGAGGCTCGTTCGCGAGGACTACGATCAGTTACGCCAGTACCACCATCTAGCGCTGAGTATTGGTACTTTAGGTTTGGTCTGTAATTAAAAATATTATAAAAAAATATATTATACATTTTGTGGACATTGTATGGACACACTCGATTCGGATGTTGGAGTACATTGATTACATTTATTTAAAACTATAGTTTATATATTGTTATAATATAAAGGAGCAGTTTTTACAAATACATAAACATTAAAATGGGTTTTAATGCTTGAAAATTGCAAGATGATATAGATCGAAATATATAGGTATGTAATAGAAAACTGGACCGGCTTTGCACCGGTGCAATAAGGATGGCTCGAAGGCTAAGACTTGGACGTTCTTCACACTCAATAGATATTTCTCAATTCCTCCTCGTATACTCAAAGCCAAAGTCAGTTCGAGCTGAGCTTGAGCTAAGAGTGTTATATGCAACAGGAGGATCAGGATCAGTACATCAGCGTTCACATTGTATAAAGTGTGTTTCTGTCAGAATTTTTTCGGGACAAATGTTTCTAAACCTTCCAGAAAAAAATATCTACATGATGATGAAGCCCGTTCCAAAATCCGTTGAGTGGTTGAAAAGGAGTTAGCGGATAAACAGGAGTACAACTTGATAGGTACATTTTCGAAGTAATAAACAATTATCATTTTTATGTATATTGATATTTAAAAAGCGTCTTTATACTTCGTGAACATTAAGAGAGTCTTGAATTGAATAGGTATTTCTTTCTAGAGATCTTAAAGTTACCGCAGAAATTATAGCAAGGTATTCGCAGTTTATAGCTGAATTTTCAATATGTAAGGTATCTATGACGTATACAATTTTTTGGCCATCAAGTGATGTTGTCCCTTTAAAAAATTAGTCACTTAGAACCAATTAGAGCACGTAATATATTTCGGCGCAACATGGCTACCCGAGAAAATGATGATGTCCTAGGAGGATTTCACGTTTTCTTTAAGAAAGGACGAAACCCCTTTTAAACTTTTTTACACCTGCTCAACAGAGTTTAGAAAATAGCGCTAACATTGATAGGAGAGAGAAGCATTATGGAAACATTTCCATCACTTGAACATCGTCGAAATGTTTCATGTCTTTCCTTATTTTACCGGGTCTTCTACAAAAAATGCTCACTCGAGGTAGCCAGCTACGTTCCACCCCTTAAACATTTCCCCCGTAACACTCGTCCTGCTAGGAACGCTCATCAGTTTACACTTGAGCCCAATTTCGGACGTACCATCAAATATAGGGATTCTTTCTTTAGCCGAACAACACGAATGTGGAATGAAATTCCTGGCACAATTTTCCCTTGCCATTTTGATTTTCAAACATTCAATACCAATGTTCATCGACACCTCCTTTCCCTTCCTCCCTATTTTTCTATCGCACGCGCTGTGACTAATCATTAAAAGGGCTATACAAACTCCTTGAATGCAGGAATTAATTCTATCCAGCCGCTGCGGCTACTTGCCTTGCCCGAAATCATTTGTAAAACATAATGGCAAACCCTTATCTTTATAATAAAGCTAAATTCTTGGCCATAACATTATTTATTTCTTCGAAAAATAACACCCTTTATTTTCCTTTGTTTGAAAATGTAAGGCTTCTGCCATTAACATACAGAGGATTATCCTTCGGTATTTCGGTTTTCCTAGTAAAGAGGACAAGCGCAGTTTTGTGGAAGCTTAAACCTAGTCCACATCCACTTGCCTATAGTTAGTAAAATTATTTCGGGCAAATTGGAGGAGTTCACACAGGAGTTAACACAGAGTGTATTTTTCTGAAACGGCAATATAGCAACATCATCCGCATAGGCAATCCTTGAATCCCTCCTCTTCCGGAATTGTTAGGATAGGATACCACCTTGTGGCATGGCTGTACTGACTCATAGTCTTGCAGATGTAGCAGCCAGTTTGGAGTTTATCACCCTGCCTATCAGCATTTGTCGATCAGCCCGCCAAGTGAGCCATCTACCCTTTGACTTAAGTGTGCATTTGCGACTGCAGGAATTTCTATATCTTGGAAAGCCACCCTTGATCTGACCTTCTGGGACATTTGTATGTTTGACCTGTTAAAGTGAATATTGCTTATGTCTGAGGATCTACCAGGAAAGTGGCTGTCGAGTAGTAGGTTGAGCGATTCTTCGCTAGATGGTTTGGCGTCCATGACACTATTGGATTTGTAGAGGGAACTTTCCTAAACCTTGATGCTTCAAAGAATTTTTTTATTTTGCCACAGAAGTTTCTTATACCTATTAGGTATCCCTTTGCTTTAATTAGTTCCATTTTATAAATTTAGAGGGAGCTTTTGAATCGTTCGTTAAAATGGTCTGAAATCTCAAAAAAGTATGTTACACCCACAAATTGAAAAAAATATACCCATTTAAGATTTGTCAGAATTCGAGAAATTTCGCTTGGGAAAATAAATGTCCTTGTTACCACGTGATTATACTCCCCAATTGCCCATAAATCATCATAAATTTTTGTTGCCAAAATATATTACATTTAAACGTACTTGAATATCCTTAATCATCAACTTTAGCATTTTTATCATAAGCATGCTCCTTATACACTTCGTGTGTCCTTAATCTTACTCATCCTATGTACAACGAAAAAAAAAGTTCTCCCTTAAACAAACTCGCACTTCAAGGACACTTTGGGTATTTGGGTATTGCAACAACCAACAAACTTGTTTTATTATCTTGTATATAAATAATGCCAATGTCCTGACAGTTTTCCCCATACACACACACACATTAATCAACATAAAATGAATAATTACACGTGCTTCTAAGAATTATTGTCATTGTAATTTTCCGCCAATATTCTTAAGCTAAATGAAATGACATACGCGTTGCCGCATGTGGCGTGGCGGCATTATTATTAAACACAATAATAAGAAAACAACAAGGACATTGAAGGGATATTTTTTTTCGTGTTAAATACAACACAACGAATGATATTTTTGTGTATAGGGTAGGTACTGTTGTATGAACTCATTAAGTTTAATTATATTACCGAAGCCGTATAACTGTCCTGAAGACCATTAAATAGTCTTAATTTTTTTTATTTCAGTTCCAACTGTTTTTTCTATTAGAAATTAAGTACCCTGAGAACTGATGACACTGAATCCTTGAACGGTTATTCTTCGGTGTGTTTGTGTGTGTGTTTTTGCTAACAACCGCTACATAACCGCAATTCATTGTTTCTAAAATTGTCATTTAATGTAGGATAATGACAATGATGTAGACAATCGCACAAAGGATGCAAGGGTTGAACTGAACTGACGACGACGACGACTATGTAGACTACGAAGATGAATCAACAATGGAGCAGCAGCGGGACGGCGACAACGCCAACCGACGACGACGATGAGAAATAAGTCAGTCGTGAATGGTGATGGTGAGTATGACATTAGGTCTGGGACGGGGGGTATCACTTTATTGCCGCAGGAGGAAGAATTATCATAAAGTTTAGAGAGTAGATGCGTTGTTGCATAATTATAATAAATTGCTAAGCTTGATTTTTAGTGAATACGAAGTGGGATAGATTTGGCACTTTATAGTGTTGACATTTTGCATTTGCCAAGTTTGTATGCTTGTGTCTTCCGCATTGCGACTGCTTGTAGGCATAAGGATATATGGATAGTCATATTTATGTACCTTGAATCGAAAGGCACACATTCAGAATGCAGCAGACAAAAGCAATCAAATAGATTTGGATGCGTGTTTAACTATGGCAAAAGTTCATTCAATTTGCAGATGGATATTAAGTACCTTAATTATTTTTAGTTTGAGTCTTTAATTGAACCGAGGAGGGAAGTGCCAAGTGGTTTATGGGTAATAGTGTTGGACTACTAAACCAAACAAATGGGTTCGATCCATGATTCCAGCATTGTATTGTTTTTTAGAGACCTGTACTTGCGAAGAAGGGTAAATCTTGCCATGTTCGAAATGTTAGCTGCCATTTATGCTCTATGGTTATCTTTTAAGATCACCTTGTCTACAATATTCTGCTACTACGCTGAACGGATACGATAATTTCATTATACTTAACATGGAAACAAAATGGGCTAAACCCTTTTAAAAATCTCCTATCTATAGTTGGCATGGCAGTTTCTAGGGCCTCTTCATTCCTGCATAATAGCAAGGTACACACGAATATTATTGAAAGAACTCTTGTTGTCCGAGTTCTTTTGAATATATTTTTGAACCCTAGTTAAACATCTGAATTTTTTTTTTGGAAAAACAATCATTCCTGTGTGTGCGTTATGATTAACTCTTGGAGGATTTGAACTTAGGTGGAGTCAGGGATCGAACCCAGAACCTTCGGCGTCGCAGTCTGACACACTTACCACTACGCCACGGGGTACTACCAATGTTGATTGTATTTTGCTCAATCTTTAGAAAAATTCACAAAACCGAACTTTGGGCAGAAAAAAGTTAAAAGTGTGACTAAGGTAAGATGTCCGACTTGAGTCACTGAAGAATTCCAAATCACAGCAGGTGTACACCAGGGAAGCGTCTTGGTCCCCTTGCTCTTATTTGGAGGATTTATTGTCCCGGTGACGAGCATTCGACGTAAGGGTGGAAAATTCAGGGGGAAATGGGTACCGTATAAGACCAAAAAGGACAGAATACTTGAGCTGCCCGTTTTCTGATCCACACATGCCTATTCCAGACATTTGTTGCGGGTGGCAATGGTACAGTGGATGTAGTGCTTAGTTGCTAAACCTAGAGTTGTAAGTTCAAACCCAATTTAGCAATTTTTATTTACTCCCCCAGTTTCAACTTGGTGCCGCTCGTGGGATTTTTGTGAGATTATTGTCACCTTAATTCTAAATCCATTGTAATTGTACCACCTTTCTCTCCTATTTCTATATTTCTTCTCTCCTTAATCGCATTATATTCATCATATTCTCTCTTGAGTGCGAGTGCAATATAAAAATAAAAATTATTGGAATGGAACAGCGTTTCCAAAGTATGAAAATTTTAATAATCTAGTGATGACGACATCAATTATCGCGTGAGCGTGGTTGAAACGGCGGGAAAATACGGCTATCACCTGTATCCAAAAAATGACACTAAAGACTACACCTCATTTGTGCGCCCTTAAGAAGCCTTCCCGTCCAAAATAGAAAATACCATGTTCCAAAAACTAGAACACGACCGGCTCAGCTGTATTTGTCACGTTCAAAAGAGAAACCCTAAAAACCCCGTTAAAAAAAAAAACAATATCAAACAACGTTTCAATACGATTGCAAAGGAAGAAGAGTAAAGGCAGGCCTAAAAACTTCTGATACAAACAAACGCAGCGACACCAGTATTTATTTGGCCTCAGAAATGGAACAATCCAAAACCCGGAGGCTTGTCGTAGCTTCCTGAGGTTAACCAGCCGATCCACCTGAGATCATAATCGCTACGAATAGAAAAGGAAGAATAAAATCATAAGTTAAATGCTCCACATTGACCAAAAGATCTTGTTCAAATAAGTTCCATTAAGGAATATGGAATATCAGACACTTTTTCTTGTTCACGGAAAAATGTACTTGTGGCACTAACAGGCCAAGTAAGTTCGGGAGTTCAGGTGTCTTTTTCGGTCGCAGTGACCAGTAAGGATTTCCATGATTTCTCTTAGGTTACTCCTATTACGACTGATGAAAACTATAGTTCCCCAGTAGCAGTTTGGTTGCCTTATCTTGATGAGTTTTGGCCTAGTTGATATCAGGATGGTTTCGGCCCTAATTGAAGTGGTCTAACCGCCAATTTTGCCTCGTGGATTTTTTGAACACATAAATATTCCGGGACCTAACGAAGGGTAACCTAATTGATCATACCAACTACATACAATTGGGTTATGTCGAGTATGACCTGGATGGAATATTTTTCAATCTTAGTTTAAAATGAGCTACGCAGATGAAAAAAAAAATATGAGTTGGCATTTTATCTGAAGGATTTCATATTACCGTTTTATCTGTAATTTGAAAACCTAAATTTTTGAGTCTTGTCTTGAAGTCAACTGAATTTTAATATCTTCTTTACCTCGTGTTCGTATGAGATTTTTGTGAATGTCTTTGAATGCCTTAATGTATTCCAGGCGGAATTGATGGCAACTAAGCGGTTGATATCCTCCCAAGGACGTTATCATTTGCTCGGACAGCCAGAGTGCGCTGAAATTCCTGGATTCTATCTTCACTTACCCTAGAACAGCTATCGACTGCCGATTATATCTCACAGACATGGCAGAACAGTTATCCATTCACCTCTGTTAGGTGGCAGGACAAATAGATATAACAAAGCACAACTTTCTCGGGCATACAGATCCGACGTGTTACCGATCGTTCCATGTTAATTTTTGTTAAGCAAGATGCCACTCAGACGACAAATCTTAGGTGGACAGTGGTCTAGTGACAAAGTGTATTTGGCCAAAGCTGTATCCGAAACGTTCTAAGGCTTCGAGCTATCTAAAGAGACGTCACAATACCTCCTTTAAATGTAGGTTTCATTACAGGACACTGTCTCATAGGTATACAAGCCACAAGACTTGGCATGATCGCAATCGACTTTTGCACAAGCTGTATAAACGAAGAAGAGGAGGAGACAATAATTGTCTATCTCCTATGTACATGGTCTGCCTTTGCTTATAGACGGAAACTCTTTTTAAGAGAATCCATTTTAAATGACATTGATGAACTGATGGATTGGAACATCAATTCTCTTGTGCGCTTCGTTAGAAGCTACCATTGGTTTTAAGTGTGTAAATACTTTGGGGATGACACCCTTAAATTTGTGGTATCACAACGGTCTTTTTTGGACTAAATATGTCAGCTCTTCTAGCTAACAATGAACTAAGCCCAACCTGATCACAACTTGAGAGATAATTTCCCATTTCTTATGGTAGCTGATGATAAGGCTGCCATCGTTGGTTTGGAAAATAACATTGCTGGGCTTAAGGGGATGTGTCAATCCCAGAGTTGCTTCATACAGCAGGATTTGATATTGCAAAATATGACGGTCGAAAAGGTTGAACATTCGAATAACCTAGCAAGCATTGCGTCATATATATCCTTAAAATGTCTTGGACACAAACAACACTAAAAAGATAAATGTTTCGTAGCAAAGTCAGCAATTTCTCAATGTGAACATACATATAGAAGGGAGTGCGGCAATGGATTGGTTACTCACTGTTGAAATCAAACAAAAACAGGATAGGGAATTTGACGGATCGAAGGACAAATAATGTGAAGATGAACAGTCGAAGCAGACGCTGGCTTTTAGAAAATAAAAATACCACAGTTATTCATTTTAAATGCCGTAATGAAGGACGAAGAACATGCCTTAATCAGGTCACACATAATGACAAGTAGATGCTACAATCCTGAATGTGAAATTGATACTAACTTTCTTTTTCGCATTAAGTTAATGACCATCACTCAAGGCAGCATAAATTGAAACTAATGCAAATTTTTTGAATGAATCAAGGAAACCATTTTGATAACCCAGTTTACCGGTTTGATATAAGATTTCAAATGTGTTGAAGTAGATTTTTTATATCAATTGACATTTTTCAAACGACTTATTTTAAGCTCCAATTGTAGATACCCCCTTAGGAAAAAATAAATTATTTTTAATCATCTCTTTTGGTATAAAAAAAGCCCATTAACAACCGCTATAACCTACTTCCACAAATTTTCCAAACTCACTTTCCCCAGTGATGATGAAATTCCTTTGAATCTTTTTCTCTCTCTCTGTATTCATCGCATCTAGAGCAATATCAATTTAATTAATCCACGAAGAAGTGCTTTGTTGTGCAAAAGTTTGCGGTAAATTTATCGGTAGCAGCACAAGCTGCACCAATATTCAAACTCATAGATACATATACATTTATATTCGAACTTAATTCACTTAGTTCAACACAAGAAGCATCATTCAAATCACTCCAACTGCACATAACCTCAATTCCTCGTTTGATATCCTTTTGATTGTATTTAAATAGGAAGGTGATGGCTCTCACTGAAATTATGGGTTTTCATGTATCCACCGCACCACCACCACACTCCACACCGCTCTGGGAGGTGTTAGGTAGTTTGATATGAAATAAATCTTAGTTTGATTTATTTTCTCCAATCACAAAATCGCACACCCCCAGGCCCAATTGATTCAAAAAGCTTCCGAAAATCAGTTTCGAAAGTAAGGATTCAGAGAGTGTGGGGTTTTTGTTTTTGTTTCGCACACACAAGGAAATATCCTCTTGTATTTTCCTTAAATGAAGGTGTATTCTACCACTTAACCTGATAACCATAGCTACTGCTGCTTATCTGTTCAAATGCAGATATGAAGTTTAACCCAGTTCAATTGAATTCAGGGATTCCTTTTCACTCCCTGAGAACAAGGCATGAGTTCATGGTCCTCAAAGTTAGATTGTGTGTACATATTTTACAAGAAAGAAAACTAAAAATCAATTAAACCACATGAATGCATGTAAATTTCAAGGACTTTCTTCAATTGATGTTCTTGAGGTAGATATTATTTTCCTTTTTATTTTGTATTGTGTGTTGTGCGAAAAGGATGAGAAAGAAAAAAAAAGTTACGTATACGCCACCGTGGTGGCCTAGAGGTTGGCTCATCTGTATATGCTGTATGTAATCATGATAGGAAGTTGGTGATTGCTTTCTCAAGGGAAAATTCTATTAGCTTGGGATAGCCCCCTTATGAAATGGATATATTATGCAATCCAATTGAATTAGAATTATGACATTTCCAGATTTGTAGCTATACTAGAGAAAAAAAAAATTGAGAATCCTAACAATCTACTTCACCTTCAAGAATTTATTATTTTTAACGAAGCAACCTTGGAAGGATTCGTAGAAGAACAAGAACAACTACATACTTAAACATTTCATAGAGTTGACATTGCACACTAGTGTCGAGTGTCGAGTGTTTTGTTTTTGGATTGTTTTCAATTAGCAGCCCCGGTTTCAGATATGAATTATAAAAATGTACACCTGGTTATTGTTATACTCGCAGAAGTGCCATACATTTCTTTGGGACAGAAAACAGCAAGAGATTCTCATTCTGAGTGCCACAATGCTTCTAGTGATGTTTTTAACAAAGTAAACATTTTGAAACACAAACACAATGTGTCTTGGCTTCTTCAAAAATGTCATTGTAAATGAAAAACTTAAGAGTAAGACATAAAGATGACTGCGCTTCACGAAGTGGTAGGCACAATTGTATTGCAAGGAATTCACCTTGGAAGTTTTTCTCGGTAAAGAGGAGGCCTTTAACTATGTTGGGAACAAAGCAATTCCACATACCCTTTACTCAATAAAAACCGAGCAATCGCTGTCAGATTAGATTGACTGCATGCTTCGAACCAGATTTGATGATGCAGAAATGTGATGAAGTACGCTGAAACTTAAGACCTATAGAAGAATCTTGCAGAGCGGTCAACCAAATCTAAGTCAAACTAAGCATGGGCAGTGTGAAAGCCGTATCAAGATAAAGGCTTCTATTAAATTTATGTTCCCACACTCCTATACAAGGAGCCCTTTACAAGATCAGCAATTAAGCCAACTGCTGCTGAAATAACGTCAACCCAGCTAAAACTGAACAAGTTTTATTTACAACGAAAAATAACATAACCTAACCAGCATCAACTCACCCACCATGAATGGCATACAGTTACAAATTTTTTACGCCTTTACTTCTCAACTTTACACTTAGTATTATTTTTCCGAAATCGAAATCCCGAAAAATTATAACTTTTGGGGATCCCATTTGGGATTTTGGATTTTCGGTACTTCAGTGTTTTGACCCCTCAAAACCCCTTTAGAAACATTAATTTCACTTGCCCCAATCGATCTTTCTACAAAAGAGATGACTGCAAAAAGTGGGTTACATCTTTAGCAATGTCATAATTGAAAAAGAGGCTTCTCTGGGCATAGAACCACAATGAACTGACTGTATTACACCGTGCGTAGCCGGTTGCCAGTAGTCCCGATGCGTTCTCCAACAGAGGAAAACTGGAAGGCGAACCGGGTCGTAAACGAAAATCATGTCTCGCTGTTCACCGACGGATCTAAGACAGACAATTTGGAAGGGTCAGTTATTTTCTCAATGCCAATAACCCAGAACCCGTGTATTGGATCTCAGAACACTGTAATGTATAAAGGGAACGAAAACGAAATGGTCAAAATCGGTTCTTCACTCGAATCAGGTTAAACTGTCTCCTCGATACTCATACCACTTGAACAGGAGAAATATAAAATTCACAGGAGTTTCCTCAATCCCACAAACGACATTGGTCTCAGAAAAAAAAAATTGTGTGATTTTATGAAACCACGATGCAAGTGAAACTTTTTTCAGATGCAATATTCTTGAAAAAACTCTTGTTTACCGGTTTATTTGACTTACTAGCTGTATCAGTGTGCATCACGATCAAGTGAACAACAACATATACATCAATACTCTGCTCAAAACACACACATACCACGGAGCACGTGCACGAATGAGTGAGAATATAAATGCTACACGGTCAGCTGCCAACGCCGCCATATTGCGACATGAGACAGATGAACGAACAAATTTGAGGCGATTGAAAAAAGTTTCACTTAAAAAATTAAAAAAAAAAAAACCGAATCCTTACTCAAGTTGAGCAGGCCTCAACTGTCCATGTTGAATACTAACTGGGAACAATTCAATGAGAACTTATACTTGAGCAGAAAGGGTGTCAACACATCTTAAATTTGCAGAGAGTTTCGAGACGAAAAGGCGGAGGAAGTCTCATGTCCCAGCTTGACACGAAGTAGAAATACGGCCATCGGAGAATATTTCTTCTATAAATTGGGCGATATCTTGAACAAGTCACCAAAGAGCATTCTTGAGTTCATCCAGAACTCAAGATGCAGTCCAAAGACCTATGTGCGGATGGTCATGTATGAGGGAGCAGTAACAAAAGTAAGATGTCCATCTGGGGTCACCGAATACTTCCAAATCACAGTAGTTGTACACCAGGGATGCGTCCTGCTATTTATTGCAGTCCCTGAATACCTGAAGGTGAAGGACCCCAAAGTGCATGACAAATTTTTTTTTTTGCTGGCGATGGAATAATAATAAACGAAGACCCGTCATCCTTGCAACGAGCACTTGATGCTTGGGGAGGGGGGGGGGGGGGGAAGGGGAGTGGGTACCGTATAAGCCCAAACATGCTTATTCCATACATTAGTTTCAATGGAACAGTGATTAACGCCGAAGCAAATGGTGATGACGACATCAATTTATCGGTGGATGAAGTGTAGGGAATACTTCGCTATCATCTGTGATCTTAAGCTGGAGGAAAGACTCTACACTTCAGTTGTGAATTCATTTTCGTTCTTCAAACTTTCTTAAATGTAAAACTTTCAATTAAACTTTTTTTTTTGACTTTATGTTTCAAATCATCAAAATAGTTTACCGTTGTTTGGTTGAATTATTTCAACAACAAAATATGTTTGAAATGCTATAACAATTTGTAAACAAACCAACTAGTTTTTGAGTGACATTAACTTAACTTATTTCACCAGGATATTTGTATACCAAAAATTAAAACATCACCTACCTTTTAACTAAAATTTTGTTGAATTAGTTTTAAATAAGTTTGTTTTTAAATTGTGTTACCCGCTTAAAATATCATTTATTTAATATTAAACACAATTATTAAGTTTAATGAACAAACCATATGGTTTTTATGAATGTGACTTTGTAAAACAGAAATTATTTTTTAATTGGTATTCAAATTTAAAAGGATTTTAATGATACATTGAATACAAGTAAGAGAGATGTAATATACAAAAATCTACCATGAATTAAGTTTAAACTGAAAATTTAAATTCATGTACATTAAATAAAAATTAGTCTTTAAAATAAAAACAAACTAACATTTTAGATCCATGATTATATTTTCTATGGTGCATTGAAGCAAGCTTTATTGTGTATATGGTAATAAAAAAGAACAACACCAACATGCAACATCAATGTATAGAGAAGAAAAAAAAAAACAATTATTCATAAAATGCAGAATGTAATTTTGTTAAAATTTTATTTTCAAAATACATTATATACTAACTTTTTTCTAGAAAAAAACATTCATATTATATTTTTGTAAATCCACGCACAAACAAGCATACTACGAGTATTTATATTTCTGTTGAAAATATGTATTATTATTTTTCTAACGAAGATCTTACACAACAAGTATTTTTTTTTCAAGTTTTAGTCTACAATATATAAAAAAAAAAACATTAATGAATTATTTAAAGGTTACAATATGAGTAATACTAATTTTAATGTGAAAATTTATAATTTAAACATTAAACATTAAGCAACCTTGTAGTTAGCACTGATTCTATTGTATCTCTACTTCCAGTTTCCGATGGCATCGATTTGCTAAAAAATAGTTTTGCTAGATTGTCTAACCTCGCGCTAACAAGCGGGGACTTTTCCGAATGCTCTGATTGGTCTGAATTGTCCTGTTCTGAGCTGGCCGAACGATTCCTATAATTAAAAAAATTACATATTATAAAAGTTTAATAATTTTAAGTGAATTAATTTGCAAAGAATTTCATTTAAAGCCAATATGATTTTATACAATAGGTAGGTAAAGGTTCACATGAGGAATAAAAGATTTTCAAGATCTGAAAGTTTGAAAATTTACTTTGGCCAAGATTTTTACAACTTGCAAAACCTCTTATTAGTAGATATCTTATTTAACGTCGGAGGTCCTAAGGTAAAATATAAAATTGCAAGCAACTATTATGAAGACCAATATGATGTTTCAAAGAAATCTTTTCGCTAAGGTTCCAGTTATAGCGATACGGAAAACCAAACCGAAAAAATTTTCAAATGGAAAATTTGGTATAATAATGGGTGATTTTTTAGCTGGTTTGGTTTTGGCAACACTGGTTTTGACAGCTGACGTGTGTTTAGTACCTTGTATCACTGTCAAACAGCTTCAGTTTGGTTTGCAATTTAACCATGGATCGTCTTACAAATGAACAACGCTTGCAAATTATTGAATTTTACTATCAAAATTCGTACGTAAATAAGCAAAATTGCCGCATTTGGAGTGAAGATCAGCCAGAAGCATTGCAACAGCTACCAATGCATCTCGAAAAAGCCACTGTTTGGTGCGGTTTATGGGCCGGTGGCATTATTGGGCCATATTTCTTCAAAGATGATGCGAATCGCAGCGTTACTGTCAATGGTGAACGCTACCGAGCGATGATAACAAACTTTTTTTTGCCAGAAATGGAAGTTCTTGACTTGCATGATATGTGGTTACAACAAGACGGTGCCACATGCCACACAGCACGCGAAACAATGGCGCAATTGCGAGGCGAGTTTGGTGAACAGTTAATTTCACGTTTCGGGCCGGTCATTTGGCCGCCTAGATCGTGCGATTTGACACCATTAGACTATTTTTTGTGGGGGTATGTCAAAGCTAATGTCTATAGGGACAAGCCCGCTTCGATTGACGCACTGGAAGCCAACATCCATGCATTCATTCGTGAGATACCGGCTGATATGTGTGAAAGAGTATGCCAAAATTGGACTCAGCGGATGGGCTACCTGAGACGCAGCCGCGGTCAACATTTGCATGAAATTATCTTTAAACATTAAATTGCAAGGTTCAAACTATCGATTCAAATAAATATTTCATTCATTTTTTCGAATTTTTTGTGTTTTTTTTTTTAAAAAAAGTTCTAAACCTCTTAAAAAATCACCCGTTATAATCAGATTTAAAACACAAATGCTACAATGATCGATGGCAAACAACTTAAAGAATTTGTTTTGCAAATAAAAATTTGAATTGAACTTGTACTTTTTGTTGAAAATGTATTTATTAATTTTTCTGTTATACGTATAAAAGAAAAATAAAAAATTAAATTTTTAACAAAAAGTATTTCTTCAATTAAAATTATTATAAACAAAAAACATTCTCTGCATTGATTGCCATCGATCAGTGTAGCATTTGTCTAAAAAATCGAATCAGAACATACAAAATTTTCCATTTGAAAATTTTTTCGGTTTGGTTTTCCGTATCGCTATAACTGGCCCCTAAGGACTTTCAAAGAATGTATAGGTAGTTTAAGTCTGATCTGCCCAGCTTGATTTACGAAAGTTCAATTTAACTACAGCAGAGTCATATCTATACAATTGTTTAGCAACACCGTCCTTTATCTGGGGTGGAATCGGCTAAGTTGATTTGTGATAAGTGATAGTCTCAACTTAAAAATTTTGTCTTTACAAAGTGATTTTCACATTATGACAATCACAGTATTGACTATTTCTTGTGATAGCTATTTTGTTATCACCAGAAATATTCACAAAAACGTGTTTATCAGATGAGATAATCACCATACCCAGAAAACTACCTTCTGAGCTTTGGAAAAGTACCGTTATACTGTTCTACTCTTATACTGTTATGGACTTATACTGTTATAATATGGAATATGAATTTGTCTGCCTGGTCTTATAATGTTGTAATATTTTTCCTTGGTCAACTAAGACAAGATCCTACAACTCATGCAAACTTTTCTCTGGAGTAACGCAAGCTTAAAGGGACTTTTCGCCCGACAATGAAAGGGTCGTCCAATCCACATAGCAAGTACGACTTTATGAGTATTTTGAACAGCTGCAGTGTCTTGTAAGTTTCATTGATGGGATTTCGCTAATCAATTCGCCAAAGAATTAGCGACAGGCAAGAGTAAGCACTTATGTCATAAGCCGAGGTAACACCATGACTACGTCACTAACTACCTCGTTTCAATGCTTCTTCAAATGTCTGTTTTATTAAACCAATGCAAGTAAAAGAAGCTGGTTTAGTCCGTTTCTTGACCTCTACTGAACAAACTTTGGAATTCAAAGGCGCCTTAGGATTCAGTTTTGATTTTTGATGCACTTTTTACGAAGCTGGCTAATTCACTGAGCCACTATGCACACTTTTCTTTGTTGGGACAGTTTATTATGCACAACTGTTTGTTGTGTACAATTCACTGTAGTGGACAATTCAAGTATAACAGTATGACAGTATAACAGTAAAACAGTATAAAGTATAACCGTTTAACAATTTAATATTATAACAGCATAACATTATAACAATATACCAGTATAACAATGTAACAGTATAATAGTAAAATAATGAAACAGCCTCTGAAGTGTATAACGAATAAAAGCAATTGTAAAGGGTGTTTTTTTACACGTGTGGTTTTCAATCGGGCAATACTTCTTTTAGAGTTGGTCTATTTGACAGCTATCACTTGATTTATGCTCAGTTTGGTTTGCATTTCATAATGAATAGATTACTCCCTAACAACGTTTGGAAATCGTTCAAATTTATTACCAAAATAATGGTTCGGTTCACGCGACGCATCGCGCTCTGCGTCCAATTTTCGGCCGACATAATCGCCCAGGAATTTATTCGAGCCAGCCGCTGTAGCGACATATCCAAAATGATTTTTAAAACACAATGGCAAACCCTTACCTTTATAATAAAGCTAAATTCTTGGCCATAACATTAAAATGTATGCGTTTTAATTCTTCTTGAAAACCATACGCCTAAAAACACACCCTTTATATAGTTCTTACATTATGTCTTCCACTCTCTCCGTACTAAAGGAACTGAGAATCCTTCTGGGATAGTGTAATCAGGTGGAGGAGACATTTCGCTCGGGCTGGCTGAAGATGCGTTATTTGATCCAGCTTGTATTTACGTGTTTGAAATTTTGATTGTACTATGTCTATTTTTTGGTTTTGAGTGTTTGCAGACATGGCATAGTTCTCCTTTTCAAAGTACAGTACAGCCTCGCTAGTCTGTACCTCTATCTTTCCGACATTTTCTAAATTGTACTTCTACAATCCGGACAACGTAGAATTTGATTACATTCTGTTAATATCGTTATTGAAATCCTTATAATGACGGGAATTCTACCACTAGTTTTGTCGCTTGTATCTAATCGGCTCTTGAATCTAGACAGTCTTTTGAATTTCTCAGTGAAGCTTTTCTAAGAGCTACAAGATTTTGATTAAGATGACGCAAAAGGCAACGAAGAAGATGAAAATGCAAAAAAAAAAATAAAAAATGAAGCAAGTAAATCGATTGCTAGGGACGTTCTTGGATTAAACAAAATAATGCATCTCAAATGGACATCCTTCTTCATTCGAGATTAAGCGAAAAAGGGTGAAAAGATATATACGTGTACGTACACCTTATTTTATTTCTGCTGTATAGTCCGGATACGTCGCTAGTTTGGACAGACGTGAAACGTGTCCGGATAAGCGGGGCTGTACTAGATAAAAAAAATAGAGCTCGGAATTTATATTGAATTCTTCAAAAGACATTATTTGTCGTTCTGTGTAGCTTGATATAAAAAAAAACCTGTAAACAAAATATAGAAATCTAAGCTACTTAAAACTACAAACTCACTGAACAGAACTGAAATATTATTTATTTGAAATATCATCGTCTTAAAAACATGTGTTAAGGCGGGTATTACAAATAAAAGTACAGAAATGACCACAAGAAAAAGCTAGCTTTACTTCAGTTAAGTTCGCTTCATTGCTAAGTTATTGATGGTATTCTAAACAGGAATCCACAAATTAAATACAGTTTGGTCTTGCGCTGAAAATGTGCATTTATTTGAAATAAAAAAAGGGCATGTAATGTAAAATGTTCTTCTTCTAAAAATATTGTAGTTTTTTCTATATAAACTCCTTTCTGTTTCGATTTATTGTTTGTATACTTAAAGTGCACAATCCAAACTATTGAAAACTGTGCTAACTACCTTTAATAATCTATATTTTGCAATCTTATTTATTTAAGCACAATTGATGGAATAGTTTTCAAGCCCATAAGTAGGTAAACAGCACAGATATTACTATGCACTTTTATTTTAACCCTTTTCAGCCAAAACCCACAAAAAGGGCTCCAACTGTTACTTTGAGCTAATTATTTGCAAATTTTTGTTTTAGCTTTGTTTATAAACACAAACCATAGCTCAATTTTTTCTCTTGGCATACATTTAAAAACAGATACTTTAATTTTATTGTTAAACAATTTGATACATCGAAATGCTACTCACCGACTAAAAAGCTGTCTTCTATTTGCTGCGGTTAGTGCCGAAGCGTCAAATTCGATAGCTGAATTACTCCGTCTCAGTCCATTAGTTTTCTTTTTCTTGTAAAAGTCCTTCTTTTTCCTTTTTTTTTTAATTTAAAAAAGAATATTTTCGATGAAATTGTTAATGTTTTAAAAAAATATTTGTTTGTGTTGGTTAAACTTACTTATTTGTTACACGTACTTGACTAAACCGATCATGACCGGTACACGCAGCCGCCGCTGCAGCTTCTGAACTTTTTGCCCTTTGATTGAATTTGAACATGGTAAAGGATTTTTTGGCACTGGCAACTTCGCACACTCGAAAGATGATCTTGCGACTACTTTTGAATACCGTGTTTAGGGTCTTATATACTAAAATTGAAACTGATTTGGGATTTGATTGTGCCGATGTTGGTGTGGATGTTGGTGCAGCATTAATCGGTACTGATAGAGGTGCATGTGGTAGATTGTATTGGAGTGCATTCGCCTGGAGAGGCTGATAAAAAATGTCCTTTTGCCTAATAGGATGTTGTTGTATGATTCTATTGTCCACCTGGAGAAGCTGTTGTTGGTGCTGCTGAAGCTGAAGCTGATGGTTGTTTTGATTTTGGTGCTGTAATTGCTGCCCAGTGGTGTCCTTTAACAGACAGACACATACAAACACACACATAAAAGTAAGACAGAAAAAAAGAAAAAGTGGAGAAAAAGAAAAAAATTCATTTAAATTTTAAATAAAAGAAATTGTATAGTTTGTTTTTGGTTTTGTTTTAAGCATTTGTGTTGATATAAAAGGTTTTTTTTAATTATTTTTTATAAATTTTTAATAAAGGACACATTTAATTCTGCATTGCATAGAGTTATGTGTGTAACTTGTGATCAACTTCAGCCTTAAGTCGCATTTTAAAATCAAAATTGTTAACTTTAAAATAAAATTCAAATATATAACGCTTGCAGCAATTTCTACATTTTCTTTAATTTGCATTGTTTAATATATATTTTTTGTATATACGAACGCTGTATCTATATATTTTTTTGTATGTTCATTGTAGTAAGGTTTTTTTTTTAATTAATTAATTAATTGTGTAAAGGTATTTATTTTGCTATCACAAAAGCAGAGAAATACAATTCATCGTTCAACATGCTGAGCAGCCAATAAAAAAAATAACAAAATTTTTTTGTTGCATCTGAACATGAAATGAAAACTTGAAACTGAATATAAATTTGATTTAATGAGTAAAATATGTTTGGACTGTTGAATACCAATTAAAAAATAATTACAAAAATGTGAGAAATAATAATTTGATTTTTTTTTTTTCATTTTTTTTTTGTTTGTTGTTGAAATTTTGATGGGTTTAAAGTTTTATATTTTTTTTTTAAATATGTTTTTTTTGCTTTTTCTGTGGTGATGTGATGGCAAAGTGGACGGTTGCTACCTACCGATAAAGGTGTATTTGTAACACTCCAATTGTTGATTCTTAAATAAAGAATGCTTTTAATAATTTGAGATGTTTCAATAAAAATGTTTTTTTTTTATATTCCTTAAAATCGAAAATTCATTAAAAAAGTTTATTTTAAGGGTAAAGTTGCTTAAAGGTATTTTCTGCTACAGAAAATAAATTTTTCACTGCGATGATGATTTTCAAAAAGGCTTTTCAGACATGTTCATAATTTTAAAACATAAATTTATAGAAACAGACTTAACTTTTTTATAAATTTTATTTTGATTTGTTTCTAAAAATAAGGTATCTAAATGTTTTAGGATTCAACTAAGTCGCAGTAAAAAGAAAATTTTGTTCTGACACGCCAAAGAAATCAATCTGTTTTCCAGGAAAAGTTTGAGGTACCTTAGATTTCTCCTAGTTTTTTTATATCTTTAAGGTGCTTAAATTGTATCTGATTGCAGATACAAAACCCTGGGATAAAGTTTATTTAGAGTTCCCGTTTGCACGCCTGATGGCAGCACAATATTAACACATGTGCAGGTGCACCTATGGGAGAGATCTAAGACTTCTTTTAACTAAAGTATCCCGTTAGAATCGAACATTTTTTAGAAAGTTAGCCCCTCGTAGCTCCAAACGCTTAGAGCACAGCAGAAATTTAATTAACTTCGTTCGAGCTTTAAGAAAGCCACCGTGAATCCTCTATCTGTCCCTTTTTAAACAAACCTTTGCAACCCTTTTTCGTTTCCTTCTAACTATTCAAAACACATGAGTCTCATATCTCAACAGGATTTTCTCCAATTTTGAGAAGTTGTTTAAGATCCTACGCAATTCTCACTTTTGTAACAAAGATACACATTTTGGAGTAATCCAACTGTTGTTAGTTTGCTCTAAGCTACTTTTGGGGTCCCCGAAGGTAGCCACTTAGGTCTTCCCCTTGTTAACCCTATTAAATGCAATACGATATCTTGCTCTCTAGAGGTAGTAAGGTCAGAATCTTGAACACGCCCCTTAAAACGCCAACAGTTGCCATTTTTGTTGAACGACCTCTATTTGTTTTTTGTACAGTTACGATCATAGCTCAATGTTTACATTTTGCACACACGAGCTTTAGATATATTTTCACTAAATATTTGAATTTGGGCATGGCTAACGCCCACTATTCATACGAAACCCTCAACATTGCTTAAATATTTTAACGGTTCTTACATTCGAACTATAAACCTACTTTTTTTTTTGCTGTAAGCTAGTTGTGAATTAACATCTTGTGTAAGAATTGTGTAAGAAAGACAAATATTTAATTTTGGGCGTGGCTGACACCCATTTTTCACATGAAAGTATATATTTTTGCAAATTATAGGCACTTACGTGCTTAAATGTGTAAGGCTCTTAGTATCTTGTCTATGAGAAGAAGCTTTAATTTTCGGACGTGGCTTACGCCCACTTTTCTTTAAAAGAACAAATTTAAATATTTTTAGACCATAATCTTTAATAATTTCGATCATATTTTTGGATGTTAAATGAATAATTTATACTTTAAAAAATTTGTAACAAGATTTCTTACAAGCCCAGTTTTAGGGGCGTAGATTTTATAAATTACTTTTAAACTTGTTAAAAAAAAACTACTCAATTCAGCTGTAATTTTATACATGATCCTTAAAAATTACTATTAATCAAAGCTTAGTTAGTGTTTGATTTGTTTAATAGAATTTTAAGGCCACGCACATTTTTTAGGGGCATTTTCGGTTTAAGTCTAATTGCACATTAGTATTCCAATATTTACCTACTAACTATCAGTCGTAGTTTTGAAGTTAGAAGATGAGACATTTTGTGGGCGTAACTCTTGGTTATGTAGAAGGACCCCCAGTCGACATTTTCATTCAAAATCTATATTTTCAAAACTCAAATTTTGTACCTTTTGTCTTATAGTTAGAATCCTATCATCGACTTTGTATCACCGAAATTAACTTTAATTTGTCAAGATTTAAGGTTTCAGGTAGTATATGGAGTCACTCACTAGGAAAAATGTCTTACCAATTAGTTTTTTACCAACAAACTTATGTTGGAAAAGGGTATTCAACAGTTCGTTGCAAATGTACTGCAGCTTATACTTATGATTATTGTTACTATTAGCGATATTGAAATCCTTATTAAGCTATCTAGTTTTTCAAGATAATTTCTTCGTCACATGACTCTCCTCTCATTAAACTAGATCTCGACAGTTTCTCCTTTGACCCTGTACCCCCTATCTAAATAGCCTTAAACTAAATTATCTTTTGCAAGTACGAAAACAAACAACTAAGATTTCCTTCTTCCACCGACTCCTTTCACAACTAACACCCGTAACTAAGCAAGTCCTTATCTTTTCTATCTTACCTATTAGCGCTCCTAAGGACCTTTTCACGTATTCTGCAGATGGTTAGTTTGATCGAAAATTGTTTCGACCGTAACCACCCAAAACATTCCGAGTTTTAGCACTTAAGGCGTTAGTTTTACGGTTGAGGTTGGTATTATGCCAAACAAATACGAATACTGCCCCCTCCCCTCTCCTCAAATATTTTATGGAACATAATATTTTATTTTCAACTACAACCTGTACAACAACAACCCAGCACCAGCAGTGGTTTGACTCACTGTGTCGGTTTTAAATAAAAGCTTTTTCAAAAGCTGTTGCAAAAGCTTATTACTAGACAATAACAATAAAAACAATTCACAATGACCAGTCTTAACAAGTTCTTCATTAAGTGCGTTCGGATTGTTTGCTTCGCGATCGTTTCTTAAAATTTATTTTGTTTAATATTAATTTATTAGTACAGTTTTCGGTGAAAAAATGAAAATTTATTGTTACTAAAACATTTAAGTGTACTTTATTAAGATTTCTGCATTATTCACAATCTGCAATATTAGAATTAAAAAGTTTGATTCGAGTTAAAATTTGCTTTGAATTCGTTTACATTTTGATGTAATATAGCTTTACTGTCGGCAAGGCAGTCAATGTCGGTGGCTCAGTAAGACTTTTTGTTTACAGAAAGTACTAGATTGATAAGGTTGAGTAGTGTCATGGAAAAAAGGTAAACAAAAACATTATGAGCCAAATTAAAATAAAGTCTACTTAATTGAAATAGCAACGAGATGTTCTTTAATCAAACATTTGAAATTAGTTTTAAGAAACTATGTCTGAATTGAATTGCATTTAATTGATCAAATTTCTATGAACAGATCAATTTCATATTTTGATCTTGGTTTCATATTAAATTTTTTTTTTTTTCTAGATGAGGGCAGCACTTGGAAGTTTTTGTTTCCTGGAACTACATAAATGTCTGAAATGTTTTCTGGGTAAGTGAACTAATTTTATATTAAAATTAAAATTTAATTTAGTAGTTTCGTATTGATTTCTATTTTGCTCTTAATGGCTTTCGAAAAATTGTTGCTGCCTTTTAAAAAGGTTAATATTTTGTTTATAAAAATGCCAGCATTTATTTCTAATAGTTTGTTTAAAAATCTAAAATGTACCGCATTTTTAAAAATTTTAACAGAATTTGGTTAGGCATTTAAACAATGTCACATCTCAAATATTGGCATTCATAGGCATTTCAAAAAAATAATTTGTTTTTGAATACCTCACATAACACATTTTTCAATTTATATAATTTTTCCGGATTTTGGATTTTCGGGATTCTGGGTTTTCGGGATTTCGGCCTTTCTGGATTTTAGGTTTTCGGGATTTTGGATTTTCGGTTTTCGGGATTTCGGTTTTCGGAATTGTGTCCGTCTCCCTTTATATTATTTACTAGCTTTTACCCGCTACTTCGTACGCGTGGATTTTAGAATAAAGTAGGTTATCTCAGTATATTTTTGTTTTTGCACAACCGGATCAAAATGGGGGGTATGCGTGGTATGAAAGCTATATACTTTACCAGCTCTACAGCCGTAAGATTTTTGGCTTCTGTATAATATTATTTCGAAGTATCATAACGGTTTAAATTGCAAAGTTGGAAGGTTAAGTTGTGAAGCAATATACGAATATACATAATTGGAATGCCCACTTTCAAAACGATGCTGCGCGCCGATACTGCTATTTATTGCTTCTATTCAGAACGACTAACTTATTTCTATTCATGTATGTGTAGGTAAGTGTGGCGCTATTTTATTATGTAAGTGAGACGCTAACTTCCTTAAAATCTTTTAATTTTGCGTTCAGTCCATTGAATAACGTTCGATTGCAGCAATATTAAAAAAAACAACCAGAATTATATATTTTCCTGCGGTTAAATATAGCCTATATTTTAAGTTGGTGTACTACCAATATATCTGCGAAAACCGCATTCAATTCTATACAGTAGTTTTTGCGTGATGCGCGTACAAACATACAGACAGACAGACAGACAGACAGACAGACAAAAATTCTAAAAACGGTTGTTTTGGCTTCTGTGGGTCTAATAGAGACTCCCCATATTAGTTTTGCATCTATATCTTCAATGTACAGACATCGACCCGTTACAATTTTATTATATGTATAGAAGATTATATTTGAACATCTACCCGCTCTTATTGAAAACCCCTTTATTACAGAGTGTTGGATGGAATGACAAGGTTGAGTTGTTGGGTTTCGTTGTGTGAATAACATTTTTTTGAAATACGACGCTTCGCGACACCTGTTGGTGTTTTTCTTACTTTATATCTAAGACTAGCGGACCCGAAGAATTTCGTTCCGCCTAAATTCATTTATGTTTTAAAAATAATAATTCTTTCACACGCATTTAGTAAAAAACTGATATTTTGAAATTTCGAACAAACAATGTTCGCAAAAGGTCTGTCTTCAGAGATACCTGCAATTTTACCGGTCGGGCCAATTGTCTTGAAACATGGTATGTACAAAGTGCCCTTTTCAAAATTTAAGTTTTTAAAAGTGTTTATTAGAAATATTTTTACACCTGTTGTTTTAATTTTTAGTTTAAACAACATATAGATGTATGCAAATTTTATTTTTTAAAAGTGAGATCATCTACTTAATTGCTTTTCATGTGGTCGTACCTACTTTTGGAAGCGGTCTTTTGTGTTTCATGACATGTACTGCTAAAGTCTTAACTGAATATTGCGTTTTTGCCATCACTTGAAATAGTGTGTTTCTTTACCATAGGTACATTTTGAAACATGCCTTTAACAAACTACAAGGGGTCTAGTTTTAAAGACCCGGGTGGCCACAAAACGCTTCCAAGTTGGTACCCCTGGAAATTTCTACTTAACAAACTATTGAAACCAACATGAAACTTTGTATTTCACATGAAGTTGATTAGTCTGGGAACACTTTTACGCGCCCAACCGTTGATGGTATACTTTATTATTTTTGCTTAAAAGGCTTTCACTGCATTAAATTTAGAAAATTCATACTTTCCTCACGGCTAAATTTTAAAGCCGCCTGCACACGATCAATGTTTACTGTCAAAAATTTATTGAACAAGTAATTTTTTTAATTTATGTTGACTGACCAAATAAAAAACCTTAAATATCGATCATCCGCTGGGGTTATAAATAGAATTAAATTCCTTGAAAAAAGGACAATTTTTTTAGGCGTAGCAAAACACTCCGCACACACCAAGTGTCCTCATAAGTATTATATGACGATTTACCAAAATCCCTCCCTGAGAATTAAAGACAATTGCAATTAAATTGGATTTTTCCGCAGACACTTTAGTGTACGATACCAAAGGAATTATCAG
Source organism: Platycheirus albimanus (assembly GCA_916050605.2). Taxonomy (NCBI): domain Eukaryota; kingdom Metazoa; phylum Arthropoda; class Insecta; order Diptera; family Syrphidae; genus Platycheirus; species Platycheirus albimanus. Next base: position 31,564,804 of record OU696698.1, on the reverse strand, counting down.
ATCCATTCAAAAATTTCCTCGTCAAATAATTTAAGTTTATTTTTATTGGCGCCAGCTTACATGTATAGCCTCTCAAAATAAAATACGTGCACCGTAGTTTATGTCAATAAGAATGAACTAAATTTCATTGAGAGCAAGAGCACTCGAGAAATTTCTATGAGCACAGAGCACTGAGCACTGAGCCAGTGGTGTAGGAGCACCATCTAAAAACAACTTGATGCGCATTTTTACTCCTTGTAAGCACCAAAACGGGTAGAAAAGCATCACTTCATTGTCATTGTCACCGTCGTCATCTCCCAATATTATTTGACATTTAATATATATAAGGACATAGAGTAAGGACTGAAAATAAAATGGCCAAGATTTTATGATTATTTGTCAAGGGAATGCATCCATCTCACAACGTGCTTGGAATTTATATCAAATTTCAGAATTTGGAAGTTTTATTAAATTTGTCCTTGTTCTATTATAGTCCACATAAAGTGGTCTAAATTTAACCATAATGATGTCCATTGTATACTAGTTGAAGAGCTCTTGGATATTATCTTTCATTATACTTAGTTCAAACTAGCATTTGTATTGAATGGAAGGAATTACTAAAGATATTGATGTTGCGATGTTCCTGCACAGATGTGGCAGATACAAAATTGTACTTGAAGGAATGAATAAGAGAGGGTTGATTATGATTGCAGGAAAATGATTGCATTAAGAGCAATTTATATCCTCCATTTCCTTATAAAATAAAATGTGTGTATATCTGAGGATGGTGTTGACTTTTTTCGCTATAAATAAATCTCATTAGTTGCATTAAATTAGAGGAAAATAATCAAGAACATCCTATTAAAGTAACTTTGTTGCCTTAAAATTAAATAATTTTTATTTTTATAGATAGAGATAGGTACCCTTTTCCATATATCACACCTCCAGTGGTACAATGACGGAAATGCAAAAAAATTCGATTCTTAAGAATCCACAATTTAAAAAATCTTTTTTATTAGAAAAAACGTAGAACTAACTATTTAAAAAAAGCAAATTTAACATAGTTTTTGGCAGTTCAGTAGTTTTTGTGTGTTACAAGCAATGTTAATAGAAATTTCAGTTTTAGTTAAGATAACAGTCATTTAAAATTGAGGAATCTTAAAATGTGCTTTTAAAAATGGTTCAGAGTATCTTAGAATAATATTTTTTTTAATCAAGCTTAATACATCGGTACCAATGGTATTTAAAATGAGTATGCTATCTTTAAATTAATATTTTATAACTTTTGACTTTATCAGAGAAGAGCGCCGGCTTACCGTTTTAAATTGGAGATTTGTGACAAAAATGACATTGACGGCTATGTATTCCCGAAACATTAATTATAACACAGTATAACGGTACAAAGACATTAATCTGCCCCTGGAGACAAATAGAATATTGTCATTTATTGGAAGGAAATACGTTTTTGTAGAATTGTGGCATACTTTACTGAGCAAATTTAATATTTGCACTTACGTCGTTGTACCACCGGAGACGGAGGCGCGAATGTGGATTTTTTTAAATTTCAGGCGTGGTTAAGACAAACCTAGTTTTAAATTAAAGGAAGAACCCATAACCAATTAAAACCAATTTTTTTTCTCATTTTGTATGAAATGCATTCCTTCAAAACATGTTCGTGTAAGCTTTTCCAATTCGTCCAGATTTTTATGCTTTTTATAAAACGTCTTTATTCAGCTTAAAGTTTTAGAGAAAACGACTCCATTCAGTTGTTATTTTTTGCATAAATGATGGAAAAATGAGTTACGATCAAAGTTAAGTTAGTGCTTAATATTTAATTAACAAGCTTTTTGGACACGCCCCCTTTTTGGGGACGTCTCTATTAAAGTTCTTAATCTTCATAATGCACCATTGCTTACAAAACTATCGGTCGCAGCTTTGAAGTTAGAAAATGAAACATTATTATATCTCATCCATTGGCTTGGTTACAAAGTAGAGATTGGTTGAAGAATTGTTAAGATTTACCCACAATCGCCATTTTCATTCAAAATTTTTGTAATTATAATCCAGCAGCGAGCTTAAAATTTTGTGTTACTTGGTTAATATTAATGGTTTTGACTTGATACATTACCTACATATTTCAAACTTCGGGCGCCTACTTTTATGTCGATAGCAGTAATTGAGCAACGGACACACAAAATAAATTATACTATATTTTCTCCTGTCTTTTTATTGCCTGATCACAATGGTGTAGCTGCAGCAGTAGTACGTAGCACTATCAAAGTTAATGTCAATGGTGTAGAACATAACTCAAATAAAAATCGTGTCTGCTATTTCGTTTGTTGTTGTTTCGCAGTGCAGCACCTTCGTGATCTGCAACTTCACATCGTAGCCGTGCGAATTACGTACATTTAACTTTGACAGTACTACGTGCTAATATGCTGCAGCTACACCATTTTGCTCAGGCAGTAAAGAAGAATTTTATTTCTGGGAGTGTCGGACGCCAAATTTGTTTATAATAATAATTTTGAACTATAAGGCTTGTAGGATCCAAGGTCTTTTTAAATGTAAATTTTACGGCTAACAATTTGTCGCAAACGAAAAGTAGTTTCAATGGAAGTTGATTTTATAAGCTCAGATTTATTCCGAGCACTAGAAAAATGATGTTTACTACAAAAGTCAAAAATACTCCTTAGATGAGGATCGGTTTTAATAAATACAAAAATTATAAAATACTAGCCACCTGTTGGGAAGACGACACTGCAATCATTCGAAATTATTGAAATATATATCGAAATTCAACAGAAGATCAACTGTAACTCTCAAAATAATAAGCAATTTCTCGTATACCTCAACCTCAACAACTAAAAAAAACTTGAACAGAGAAAATCTTGCATCTCTTGAAATACTTATAGCTCTCGTGGGTCTGCGTTCAGACAATGCATTTATTCTCTAAGTTGTGTGTCTGATTTTTTCACGGCTGAGACGAACTTAACGTTTAATGGAAAATTATGCAACTTTCCGATAGTTATTTTGGTTCCTGTCTTAAGAAACTCTGGCTCGTCTCGTAGATCAAGTATGAGACATTCTTTCGCACTCAATGTCATACGTTTCTCTATAATTTTTTCTCTCAAATACTTATAGGCCTTCCAGCCGAGTTGAGAGTTGCATACCATTAGGAGTGTAAATCGCATATTATAATAGTGCGTTACTATGGATAATATTTGCACAGGGTATCCCCTGGTACATAATTAAGGAAGTTATTCTAGGTATGAACAAAAAAAAATGTCGACCGAAGTCTTACGTTCGCCTTCTGTGGATTAAACAGCAAGACAATAGCAAATTTGTACCTGCGATTATAGGTACTATAGCCTATAGGTAAAGCAAGTTATGCATTCGTAAAACAAAATTCTACCAATCAAACATGACATTACGATGATAGAGAAGTTGAAAAAAGTGGGTCCGACAATTCTGTCTGTCTGTATACCTATAGACTAAACTGCTGGACCGATTTGCTTCAAACCTGGTACATAGTATTATTTTCACGTCCTTTACAGAGGGGTTTTTGAAATTAGCATTTTAGCTCAAAAATTGACGGTACCTGCCATACGATTTTTAGTGAAAAGTTAATTTTTTCTAAAAAACGGCTCCTACGATTTAGATACAACTTTCTGAATAATGTTTTCTGTGCCAACTTTATGTTCTGGTTTTAATAGATTTTTTAGGAAAAGTCTTGTAACGGTCCTCCCATAGAACCGGTTTTTTTTAAATCACATTTTCTCGTAAGTCACCTGACGGATTTCGATTAAATTTTTAATGTAGAAGCCTTTTTATAGACGAAATAATACATATTTTCATATTTTTAAAAAAGTATTTTTTTTCCAAAAACGGTTTAATTAATTTTTTTTTATTTAATTTTTCTTATAATAACTACAAAGTGTTAGAAGTTGGCATACTGAAAAAAAATTTGGAGTTTATTTTCGAAAAGTTTTTCAAAAAGAAATTGTTTTTTGATAAAAGTAGTCGAACGAATTTGAAAAAAAAAATTCTTAAAATTCGTAACAGTAAACGAAATCCGATGGCTTACTTCATTTTTTCCAAAAAAGGTTTCAAGATTTTTAAGTGATCAATAAAATTCCATATCATTTTTTCCCTACTTTTTTTCCAAAATCTCAAACCCCAAGACCACTGTCACACAACAGATCAAGTTCTTCTGACCCTGCCGAGCACTTTATTTTCTTTATACTAAGATCTCTAACTACTGAATTCTGTACTTTTGTGGCGAAAATGAGCTAATTGCGATAAAAAATTCCAAATTCGATTCAATAATGTCACATTTTCCATACGAATTTCAACCTTATTTTGATAAAATATAAATATAAATATTTTATATATAACTGTAATTTGCTGTTTTAACCAAAAACTAAAAATGCAATTTTGTCAAAACTGCCCTCGGTTTGGGAAATTCTAAGTTAAATCAAAATTGTTAAATCCATTTTCGTGGCAATTCCAAAACTAAAAAACGGTTACTTTAAATAACTAGTGTGAGCTGGGATTAAACAACAGTCTGAACCTGTCTTAAACAAAATCAAAAAATGTCGACCGTTTTTCTTGAAGCTACTATTATAAAATTTGAAAAAAATCCATCAAGCTGTAGCACCAAAAAAATAAAACCTAATAATCTGAAGATGGACATATCCTCTGAGAAGAATTGCAACGATTGCGCAATGAGTTATTTAAATTTCTCATAATTATTTCGTAGTCTGCCGGAAACTAATTTTCATTTTCTATCTATGTCCGATGAAACCTGTCAGCCCGATTGTATCGTTAACAAAAGGCTTAATAACTTCTACTTGCTATAAAACTTTCTGCGTGCTGTTTTATCAGAGCAATCGTTTTTCTTGAATAGTTTTTTTATGACAGCACATCTCAGAAAACACTTTTTTTTAAATATGTGTTCCACAACCGATTTCAATAAAATTTTAGTCAAAAGACTTTCTTTATGACCCAAGTCATCGCACCGAGAGGTTTAAAAAAATCTTGCTAGGCTCGTTTTGAAAAAATCAATCAACTCGAAGAATTGCATTTAAGATGCCTTGATTTCCAAAACCACATTTCTTAAATTGTGTGTTTTTGAGAAATATTAAAGTTTGTGATTTTTAAGCGACGCACGTCTCACATTTTTAACATAAAACTTTATTTAACTCAAATTAGCATTCAGGACACTCTGTATTTAGTTCTAAAATGTTATTCAAATCTATGAAATTACTTGCTTTGTTGGAAGAATGAAAACTTATAAAATTTCCAATTTCCAAACACAAATGATCGAAAAAGGATCAGAAAATAGTTTTCCAAAACAAATAAAAAAAACTTAAATAATTTAGCACCGACCTTAATGTCATTTTGTAAATTAATTGACTAGACAAAACAAAAATTTGTATGTGCATAATTCAATTACTTACTAAGGCTTGAATTCAAGAGTTTCATTTCCGGCATCAGTGTCTGGTTTTAATTGAATTGCCATGAAGCACACACCAAAAGAGAATCTTCAAACAATTTTCCATTAAAAGTTGACAAATAGAATCGTTTATTGTGACAAAGAGAAGCTTAAAAAGGAAGCCACTCTTGCAAACTTGTGCGTTCAACAATAATTAACATTTGATATCATTATTCTGGCAGCCATTACCTTTTGAAGGTTTATTTTTATTTTTTATTATTTCATTTGTTGGTTCGATTCAATTATAAATAAATAAAATCAAAACCCAATAAGTTATTAATTTGCTTCAAGGCTCATGTCACACAAACATATTTACGCAACAATATTTTACTTCGATGAAATTAATTTTCATAAAAAAAAAACAATGCGTCCGGTTTATACTGGTGCAGTGCAATTTTTTTATTAAAATTATTACGTGTGTTGGAAGGTATTCAGTGTCAATACAAAGAAAAATCCGTCCACAATGATTGGGATTTTCACTTACTCAACTCTTTTTTATTCAAATTAATTATTGTAAAAATATTTAATTGTTATCTGCGTTTTCAACTCGAACGAGGTGTGGTGTGTACTAATTTTTATTTTTGCAACCAAACGAGCATAAACTATTGTTAATACAAATTAATTGACAGGGAGTTCAGCCTCAAGTGAGATACATTAATTACTCAGGTGATTTTAATATCACACGCCAGCAGCGCCACGGAGAACCGACTCCAACGGATTGTACTGACAAACTGTGAAAACAATTTCCTCCTCTAAATGGATTATAAAAAAAATTGATTTTCTGTATTTTTGTTCCTTTTGGGGTTGTCATGTGTTTATTTTGTTGTTATTTTTTTTTGTATCTTTTGCAATGCATTTTTCGAACTAATACCACACACACGTATGACAATCTGTCAATGGAGTCATTCTAGTGCAATTTCAATTCACATAAACAACATGTATCTATTGATTGCTTCTGTCGTCTTTTATTCCAATAACAAGGAACGAACAAAATGACAGAAAACAAGACAAAACCACTCACCTGAGTATAACAAAGTGGATACAGCTCTTGAACTTGAACACAAAAAACCAAGGCACAAAATTATACTAGTAGTAAAAAAAAAAAAAAAATAAACAAATTCTTTTTTTGAACTGTTGTAGTTGTAGCTGCTTGTACATTGTACAACATTATTCACAGCTTGACGCTTCAGAGGACCGAAACAAATGAAAAGAATAACTACAGCATTATGTATCTACGAGATACATAGTATATGATGGCTTTTGCAAAGGAAATAAGTCTCATAATCCAATTATTATGGATTTGCAATATGAAACTTTTTTTTTTCTTTTACTTAAAACTTTTTATTTCTGCAGCAGGCTATTAGGGGTCTTAAGATAATTGATGTTTTTTGAAAATAATTGTGTGGGTTGGCGGATAAGAAGATTATAGGAGGTAGGGGGCTTTTGTATGGAAATTTGGCTTGGGGGTGTTTGGCTGAAACTTTTTGAAACAAAAGTTTTGATGAGCCAAAAGCTACTTTCACGGCCCAGTGGCTCAGTAAAGGTTAAAAGATATGTCATTTTTAGTAGATTAGGTAGATTTGAATAGGTGCTTAGATGGTGCGATCTTTTCTTGAAGATATGTGTTAAACTGTTAATGTATGACAAGTATTATAAGAAATAAAGGGTGTTTTTTTTAGAGGTATATAACTTTAAGTTGGTTTTTATTGATAGTCATTTTGTCATCTGGCGTGTGGTTTATCTTAATTTTGGTTTGCTATTTCATCGTGAATCGACTGACCCCTGAACAACGGATGCAAATTGTGCAGATCGTTCTGTTTGCGAAAAACTGCGCACTACGTCCATTATATGGTTGACACGGCCATTTTTGTTTGAATAGCTACGTCAACATTTTGTGTGCTTTATGGATTAAGGATCCCCTTACTTCTTTAACTACAATACTTGAAAGCAGGTTACAGTCAATGGAGAGCGGGTATAAGGCCAGGACAGGATCAATGACTTTTTCTTAATTGAATCGGTATGAACAAGACGGCAAAATTTCGTACAGTGCGTGCCACAATTGATCAAGAAATCTGACAGATTAAAAAAGGACCTTTCCAAAAACAAAACTACTAAACATGAACGAAGATTTTATTCCCTGTGAACACCAGCTGACACAGGCAGCAATCCTCAATTGCTACTGGGTTTGCTTCGCCTTACGTACAGCTGTTGCCCCACGTCTTCGCTCAGAGGGTATATCAAGGAGACCCAGATTCATAACAAGTGATTTTAATGATCCTTATATTCATCGTAATTTCGCTATCACACTCTGCGTCAAATTTACAAAATGCTGGCTTTCCGCTAGAAGCCATACCAGGTCAAATTAAGAGCGCTTTCATGGAAGCTGGTACTGAAAGTACTGAAACAGTACCAAGAAATACAAGAGCGAACAATTCCTGAGTATCTCAAGGCACCTTGGATGAAATGACTTATCTAAATCACCTATAGTAAGGATCAATTTATTTAGAAATTGATGCTCAGCGTACAGAGCATCACATAAGATAGTACTGCGGTGGAAGATATTCCCAGGAACTGCAATTTAGTCAATGCTGGATCGAAAATACTCTATGACTCTGATCTCTCCTGCTCATAAACGACTTTGGTAGAAGGATGTATGGAAGAAGAAGTGAAGGAACTGTCCATTTCCTTTTACAGTTTAGAGTTTATGCACTGTGATGATAAAAACTCTTATAAGTAGAATTCTTCAATGACAATGAAGACAGACATTCATGCAGATTCGTCAAGTTGGTAATACCAAAGTCGAGTTTCGGAAATGTGATGATATCATAATGAGATGTTCCATAAGTGATCATTTAATGCTTTATTTTGAAATTAAGTGCTCCATGATTTGGCTTTCCAACAACAAACAAAGATATCCATCAAACTACAGTACAATCCCTTTACCACGAAGGGTGAAACTTCTTCAAAAGTCGGGAGAAAGAAATGATAAATGTTAAAAACAAAAAAATACTTGGCACAACAGCTCCAAGCGAGGCCGGGCCTGTGACTTACACTCTCAACCATTCCTGTGTGTGCTTTGATATTCTGCAGGAATGGAAGGGACCTACTATTTGTCGCCAAATCCAAACGACTAACAGAGAAACACTTTCCATGACATTTGTAACTTCCTCGCAAGAGGCAGTACCCCGGTAAAGAACTTAGGTGGAGTGGCACTTACCACTACGCCACGGGTTACTACAATGATAAATAATTCCTTACACAAAAACACGATGAGTTTTAAAAACCTATCTTTATTTTGTAAACACTTTTTAGTTGAAAATCCCAACGGCGTATTTTGAAAAAACATACTTCACGATAAAAAGATTTAAAAAGTACTCCATTTTACAATTTAATGGCTCCCATATAATTCTGTGAATTCAAGTTATGAGATAAATATTTCAAAAATAATGAATCTTGGAAGTTTAAAAGTTAAAATTAAAACAAAAATAGGGAATATGAATTAAATTTAAAAATCCTGATTTCTAATACATACATATATGTATGTTCACGATGAAATATTTCTTTTAAATATTTTAATTTGAAGAATTTCGTTTCGATGGAAATGATTTTAACATCTATTTTATAGATAAACTAACTTAAAATAAACGAAAGATTTAATAGTCGTATAGTAGTTTCCTTTTTTTCTAATTTTTTCATCTTTGAACTTAGAAAATACAACAATTTAAGTCTTTGTTAAATAATGTTACAATAATTGTATTAACTCAATTAACTTCAAAATTTAAATTTTAAAAACTCTGTAAATTAAAATAAATTTAACAACGACAACATACCTGCATTTTCGTATCCAATATGAAATCACCGCAATGGCTCCCAATACAATTGCTCCAATGGCACACCAAAAAGCTGTCTGAAATAAATACACACACAAACAAGGGGTTAACGGTTAGTGGTTTAATCATTCACAATTCTCTTGTTAGCACACTTAGAAAATTAAAATAATATAAAAAATTTTATAAAATATTAAATGGAATAAAAACTTCATGATGCATTATTGTGATATTAAGTTCTATGTTATTTAAACAAAAATGTATTCATACCCTATTCCATAGAATGGATATTTTGTAACATAGGAAAATAATACCGTATATTAATTAGGTATATTTGTTTACTAAGAATCAAAAGTCATCGACTCGACTTTAGCAATGTCTGTCAAAAGCTTAAATTTGGGGTTGGTGACTGTTTCCCCAAGCCCATAATCCCCAAAGTAAATCAAAAGTAATCCAAAAATTAAAATCTCCAGCATCAAAATCCCCAAAAAAGAATACCAAGGGGAAAAATACGCGAGCCAATACTATGTTTAAGTACTTTTCATAGAGAACCATCAATATTAATTAAATTTTTAATTTCTGGGGTGGTTTACGCTCGACAGACAAGCTTTGCTCAAACCAATACCTAATCTATTTTATCAGAGGAGAATGAATGTCCAAAAATATACCTATGGCTGAAAAACCCAGAGTCAATAGAGATAAAACATATCGACGGTTAAACTTCATAGCCTCGTAAGTCGAATCATTCAAAAAAAAATATGATTAATGCAAAACTTAGACCCATATTTTGGTATTTTCAGCTCAACAATATTTGTTGCGAAAACTTGCAAAAACGACTTACGAGGTTATAAAGTTTAGCCGTCGATATATGGTTTAAAATTACGTAATTACTTTCTTTCCAAGTTATCCCCAGCACTTGGCATAACAATTTTTCCAATTTTAATATCAGTGAATTTCTTCATATTAATATCAATTGGTTTGAGTACCTACTAAGCTAAAACACATGTGCAATGTAAATAATATTCGTTCCTCTTGTTTTTTTAGGCATTCTCCATTTTGTAACGTACGTTGTACGTAATATATGAAAAGCATTTCTTGATTTTTTTTTTGTATATACAATCTATTTTTCGATTTGTATAAAATTCCTGGATTCAGTGTAAATTGTTAAAAACCACTCCATTCAGCTGTATTCTTTAGCATATATGCTTGAAAAAGCTTAGTAGTTGTCTGATAGTTTTTAAGCAAAGTTGTTGGACGCCGACGCGACTTCTTTTTGTGGACGCTTCGTCAAAAGTCTAATTCTGCATTAATGTTCCAATGTTCACTAACTAACAGTCGCAGTTTTGAAGTAAAAAGATGAAACATTTGTGTCTGGAATTCTTGGTTGCTTAGCAAAGTGTGGTTTAAGAATTTTTAAGTCACCGTTTTCATTGAAAATCCATTTTTTCAAAATTCAAATTTTGTGTTGGTTTAATTTAAGAATTGAGCGGAGAACTTATAATTTCTTGTCACTAAGCTCATAGAAATGGTTTTGACTTGCCAATACAAGTTTTAAGCTTAAGGCGTGACACACGTTAATTTTTATTTTTCATGAACAAATTATTAGAGCTTTTAACTTTAAAGTATTTAAAACACGCCCAATTGGGATTATGCAAGAACCATTTGGTACCAATTGAATTCATGTTAGTTGCAAATGTACAGTAGTTTTTAAATAGAACTTCGAACTTCTGTTTCTTTTCAAAACAGTTTCCATTTGGAGGAAACTGCAGCAACACCACTTTCTCAAATCCTATAGGTCCGCCCAAAAAATATAGTTTCTTGTAGGAAATATTTCACAGCTGCGAACTTCAGGGGCTAGTTTCGAGAAGCAACTAGAAGTCCATACTTATAAGGTCCATGATTGTATGGATGCAAAAGTTTTTATTTTGTATTAGATCGTACTTTTTATTCATCACATGTTGTGAATAACCTTATACTCCTCACATGGATACGAAAGAACTGAAAGTTCAAAGAAGAAAATATTTTATAATGTTTCGCAATGAAAGAGTACACTTAACAAGCCTTAAGTAAGACGTCATCTACATATATGCTTAGTGAGCCAATATTAAAATGTTTCCATTCAAACCCGTATTGAAAAACTTAAAGAAAAATCAAAAACAACCTTGATGAAGATATCTATCATTCACATTCACATCCTTGATGCTCATTCAATTATTGAATTCATTTTTCCGATATTAAATCAAACAATGGGAACAAGAACCAAAGAAAAGAATGAACTTTCTCTAAACTGTCATCACAGAGTTTCATAACGTTTCAATTTTCCAAGAAGGCAAGGAATAGAAAAAACTCGACGACACATGGACTTAAATTGAATTTTGATATTCAATCATTTCACAATCCCACCAACCAACTTAAGCATTCATATCAGACAAATTCCAAGCCACGAGACGACGCGACTCGATGGTAACGTCGTCACCACCGTCGTTCTACAATTTATTTGCTCGTGTGTTTGAGTCTTGAAAATTCCAAACTGATTTTTTTTATGGAACAATTGAGCAAATTTTCACACACACACACCAATATTAAATCTTATGACATTCATCAGATGTCAGGAAACCTTCAGGGCATTTTTAGGAAGGAAAAGGATATGATTATATTTTTTTAGTTTTGACTATCATAGTCGTGCAGGAAAGGTAGGCGCTTTATTTTTAAATGAAAAACTACGAGAGGGCTGGCTGAATGCCAAAAATGAAAGACTATATGAAGTAGTTCCATTAATAGTTTTCAATAACTTCCAAAAGAAACACCGTTAGGCAAATATAATGTAATTCAAGAAACTAAAGAACTTTCGACACGGACATTTTTGTTTTTCAGAAGTTTCCCATTGAGGAGAAGTTAATCATAATTTTATGGTACCCTCTGAATTTTGACGATTATCGAGTAGCTAAGCTATATTCCATTATTTGAGCTTAAGGTGTTAATGGATATCACTTCCGCTAGTTAACCATGTCCTTCCATCTCCCCATATTTGCAGACCGATACCTCAACTGTACCTATGACTCCATTTTCTGGGACTCAGTTTCTTTCAAAACAGTGGACCTACAGGTTTTCTTTGGTCGTTCAACATTAGGTAAGGTTAGGTTAGGTAAGTGGGCTGATGGATGATGTTATGTCCATCACACTTAGATCGATGTAGATCCATTGTCATACCCTGGAGGTTTCGGGCCAAATAAGCATGGGACCTACGAAAAACCTATACATTTTCACTCATTTCGAAAAAAATAAATCTGAGCAGGTTTGTACCCGTTTGCTCAGATAGTTCTCCTAAGTCCTGGTAGGAATGACTTCCTAGAACTTTATTTCTTAAGCGGCATAGTGCTGGGGAGTGACAGAGAAAATGCGGAGTGTCTTCATACACATCAATGTCGCCACAACCTCTGCAAAAGTCGTCCGTGCTGAGTTTCATTTTCTGTTTGTGGTAACCTAGCATGTTGTGCCCGGTCAGTATGCCCACGAGAGATCGTAGCTATTTTTTATTGAGCTGTAGAATCTTCTCTGTTCTTGGTTTATTAAAGTAGGGCCACATTTTCCTGGTTATGATACAGGAGTCGAGTGAGTTCCATCTCTCCTTAGCTGCAGCAAGTTCTTTATTCTCAATCGTCTGTTTAATATTACAGGTTGGGATCGTTACCATTGTGTCTGCTCGTCAGCTCTTTCGTTTCCTTGCACACCACAGTGGCCAGGAACCCAGCATAGTCTTATGTTATGCTGCGCGCTAAGAACTTTGAGCTCTTCGCGACAGCAAGTTACGTTCAACGTTCCTTTCATATTGAGGATTCCATTAAAAGACTGTGCTGCTATTGTGTCATTGGTCTTTTTCAGCGTGTGGCCAATCTTTCGCCACTTTTTCTAAGTGATGTCTACATCCACTTTTGTTTGTCAGGTCTTAAACTACAGTTCATTGCTGGATATGTTTTTTTTTTTTTTTGAAACTGGATCTCAAGGATGTAACACAGACAACGGCTGGCAAATGCTTTCAACCTACTCGAGATGTTGGTAGACGATTTCACGATAGAAGCACAGATTTCAGCTATATTCAAGGAAACAAAATTTTTCTAGAGTTCCACCCTGAAGAAATGATTCCGAATACACTACGAGCTTTGTTTATTCTGTTGTTGACGACTAGGTCTGTTCCACCATAGAGTGAGAAATAACTTCCCAGGTATTTGAATTGAGTAATCATTATTTTTGTCTTTCCGACGTTAATCCTTAAACCAGCTACTTCCTGATTTTCTTGAAGCGAGTGAAACATTTGGATAAGGACAACAGTTTGCCATCAAACTGATATCATCAGCATATTCCAAATGTTTAAACTTGTGAAATAGGTCCAATGGAACACCAAGCCTCTGACTTTCAACCACTGTGGCAGTCATAACATTATTCATCATCCGAAGTAAGAACAAAATCGGTGAGAGAACACAACCCTGTTACACTCCTTGTCGCACGTCGAATGCATTGGAAAGCAGCCACTGTGCAAAACGAAACACTTTCCATTGTTGTTCGAGTCTTTTATTATGGCAACAATTTTACTTGGGATGCCTGTAGCATCAAGAGATCTCCAGATTACCCCGCGATTAGCACGATCAAAGGCCATCCCGAAGTCGACGAATATGAAGAAGAGCGGTTGATACTCCGATGCTTGCTCAAGGATTATTCATAAGCTGTTCGACACAAAATCGACCACTCAAAAACCCCGCTTGGTGCCTCTTGAGCGTAGTCTCGACTCTCGCAAATAAAAGTTGCCCTTAGCTTCGGAAATACAGACAAAATGGTGATACCACGCAGGTTGTTACAATTATTGAGATCGTTTTTCTTCGGTACCCTGACGGTAACCTCATCCTTTCATTCTCTGGGAAGTTTTAATAAACAGACCCAATGAGTGGCAACAATACTTTCTGCCAAGTCGGGGTCTGCTTAAAGAAATTCAGCAGGTACACCACCAAATCCAGGTGCTTTATTTGTTGTTTTTCATTTTTCAATAGTGAAATCGTGGTTCTTATTTCTGTACATATCGGGAGACAATATTAATGCCTCTGGAAGGCATACAGATGGCCAGTAATTGACAATCGTTTAACCTACGTTCGAGAAGTGCACAGAAGTGTGCCTTCCATTTTTGTAACTGGTCTTCTATTGACACTAAAAGATTACCGTTCGTGTCAAGAAAAGGGTGATTTTGGTCCTACGGGGTCGGTTACGAGATTATTAATCATTTTTTACGTTATTGGATAGTGGAATGGTCGATTTGATTTTGTGGTCGACCATCAGGAGAGACGAACAGGTTTTGAGTGGAAACAGGGTACCAGCTGAAGAGCGTTTCAAAAATCGACAAACATAAATGACTTCGAATTCAAGAATTAAACCATGCAGTTACTATTTTTAACGAAACTCTACTTATTTAGCAATAAACCAACAGCCTTTAAAAGTGATTTGGCTCCTTCTGTACTTAAGAGCGTAAATGGTCTTATGGGAACAATTTTGCTTTGAACTTAAGCAATATAACTTAAAGATCTTGATATAGACAAATTCACTTTAAGAAATAGAACTGTGGTGATACCACACTAGCCTGGAAATTTTAGCTCAGAAAATGTAGCTACAGCAAGAGTTTATAGGCCCTAACTGCAGAGCGATTCCTTTCTTTAAACAGATCTAAAAATCATTTTCCGAATTATTGTCAACTATCTAATTAGAAAACATCCGCTGTATTTTGATAATAGATTTATAAAAAATGCTGTTCAAAAATGCCTAACAAAGAAAACCTAAACCTTAAAAACATTTTTTAAACAACACAAATTATTGAATACAAAATGTTATCTAGAAAATACTTACAATCCAGTAATGTGTTTGAGAATTCCTATAATCCACTTGCATCTCACTGTAACTACCGTCACAGACTTATTCTGAAAAAAAATAGATAAATCAAATTAATCATAATATTAACAATAAAATAATTTAAAAGGTATTCATAAATTAATATTCATACTTAAAAAGGTTTATGCAAATATTTCCTTAACCGAAATGATTTTCCCAATAATAATTTTGAGTGTTAAATATAAAAAACGTCGAAATTTATCAAATGAAAAGCAGATATCATGATTTGGAATTAGAGTTTGCTGTTGGTCTGAAAGATAAATGGTTTGGATTAGAAAAATAAGCACTTCCAACGACTTTATTAAGTTGTTTTGGTTTCTTCTTCTTTTCCATTTAAAAACTGTTTTTTCAATCCCAAATAAATACTCCTCCGTTTTGGAGGATTTAAAATATAAAGCCCCGCCAAACCCAAATACGGAAACCCGCACAGGCCACAGCACACCATGAGTATTTTATTTTTCTCACAAATCACAACCTCAATATTTACTCCTCTTTTTTGACCTTCTTCAGTAAAAATAAAAAAAAATAAAGGGTTCCTTAAAAACATTCAATAACGATCGAATAAATACGAGTATAGATTGCCAGGTCAAACATGCAGTTCCAGAGACAAGATGTATACGACTATGGATTACAACCAAGTCAACCGTCGACATTTTAAACCAGAGATACTCATCTTAATATTCATGATTGGAAATAGTTTGAAGACAAAATAATGGCCTTGGATGCTCCTCAAAATATTCAATATTCACTTTAAAATTATGTATTTGGTATCCGAACAAGAACTTTATACCTGACATGAAAAATTTGTTTAAAAAAATGTCTTTGTTTCTTATAAAAGGGACGGTATTTAGGTAAATAAGCTTTTGTTCGACTTTGAAGATTGATGACTGAGTGTATGTCCATGTCCATCTTAGGGAAGGGAAATTTTTTTTCAAAAGGATCTCAGAATGGTTGTTTTCTAAATATTATTTGATTGGAAACATCTGTTTCTTAAAAGTACGAGTATCGTGTACCTCCTAATTGATAATACTTAAGTCTTTTAAAGGGTGTCTCATAATCCAATTTTGTTTATTAGGCACACGCGCTCAAGGGGTTTTGATAGCCCTTTTAATGAATGTCACAGCGCGAGCGATAGGAAATTAGGGAGGAAGGGAAAGGAGGTGTCGATGAACATTGGTCTTGAAGGTTTGAAGATCAAAATGGCAAGGGAAATTGTACCAGGCGATTAAAGAAGCCATAAAAATGAAAATGAGCTTCATCACTGAAGATGATTTCGTTTGAAGAAACGGTATCCACTTGCTGTTGTTCCAAAATCAACTCTTTTCGCGCTGCATGTTCTGGTCAGTGGTCTAAAGTTCTTGAGTCAATTGAAGTTTGAAAGCATGAAGTTTAAATTTTTTCGTGAAAATTCGCTGTGGAGAGCTTCTCGAAATGCCCACTACGGTGCCGAATTGATGTTTTTGAACTGTCAGCAATATGCTCACTAACTGCTTGGATGTTTTCTGTTAAACGACTTGTGACAGGGCACCTAGAGTGTTTAAGATCACTAATTATTGATTCAGTCTACCTTAATTTTTTGAATTATTCACTTAACTGTAGTTGATGGTTTCAAATCACTATGACGGCCATATTTTAAACGAAAGTTGCTGACTGTAGTTTATTTGTAAAATATTGCATAACAATAAAAATTCCAAACTTTCAACTCTCACATTGTTAACTTTTTTTCCGTTTGCAACAATGTACTTTTAAATGGCACAAAATTCAAATTATGCGTGAATTTTGTTACACCCTTTATTTGCAGGGAAGTTTTCTTTCCATTTTTTTACAGGTACAAAAATAGAAATGGATTACGCGTATTAATTTGTTTTTTTTTTTTTGATTATCGACACATTTTCTGCTTGCTTGCACATTTAATATCCAACATAAAGAACTGTCCATTAAAAAGAAAAAAAAATTAATGCTAACAAATAATCAATTACCGTCACCAACAAATAAAAAAGAAAAAAAGATTTGATAACATCCCTAAAAGATACAATAATTCAATCTTCGATAGAAAACAGAAATTGATTGAATTTATCACGGATTAATCTCAAAAAGAATTATTTTCCTTTATCATTGTATGTATGTACCTACTGCTGCGCTGCTGGCTGAAGAATGACAATAAATTATTCCTTTGAGCAATTTTATTGTTGTATACAGCAATTGGTTTGATATACTCTCTCTTTTATTATTTAAAAGACAAGCAACAAAATTAGAAGATTGAAAGATAATAAAGAACCAATTGACAGGTGTTAGGATAACAACATTTAATTTATATCGTCTTCCTTCACAAGATAACTGAGTTGAATTAGGAAGAACAAAGTCCTGTTCCATGTCACCATCATATGGTTTGAAATGCCTAAAGAAGATTTCGTGTGTCCCAAAATATGTGCGGATATGTTTGATGCATCTTCTCATCAGAAAAAAAAACCTTCAAATAATTGTTGAAAAAATGTGAATCTCTGTTCGATAAAGTTTAAAAAATTAATTTCTATTTTTCATTATCATGAAAGTTATGTGTCCCGGCTGTGTATATAGGGTGATTCTTCAATAGCATCCTATGGGTTCTTCCAGAGATAGTTTAACTTTTAAGAAAGCAAAGGAAGAGTTATATTTGTTACACAGTGGAATTGAAGTCACTGTCTGAGTTTAGAATACTTGAATACAATAAGAGTACAAAGAAAGCTTTGTTTTATATTGTGTAATTTGATGTTTAAATTATTTTTACTCTTCGTTTTCATTTCCTAAAAGCAAGGAGCTTATATAATAATTATTTTAAATAAATTAATCCTTTGTGAGAAGAGAATATTGTCTTTGGCTTATCATTTCGCTGGTCATATTATAATATTTTAGTATTTTTCAATAGGTGTTGGTAAATTTTGGCGACCTGTGGCGGCCATGTTGTTTTGGTGACATCTGTCAAATCTATTGTTTATTACTTGTTTACTGATGCCAAATTCCATTGGCAAGTAACACGACTGAACAGCATTTAAAAACAATAAATAAATGGACGTGGTTCTATACAGCGTCTGCCATTTGTTCGCTGACTAAGCTTTGGAGTGTTTGCAAGAAGATCACAAACTTGAATGCGAGTCGCATTTTTTGATGGTTACAAAGCAAAATCGCCGCACATACAAATATGGGATGACAACAACCCACACGTAGGTTATATATCGCTAAATTGGCCAGGGCCACCCTGGTCATGCAATTTGACCGCGCTGGACTTTTTATGTGGGATTTCCTGAAGTCGAAGTCTATGCGAATTAAACTCAATCGATCATTGCCTTTAGGGAGAACATACCACAGTCCATCGCCAAATTCAGACGGATCTATGCAGAAGAGTAATCAAGTAGTAAAAAGCAGAGGCGGACATTTTAAATATTTTGGAGGTTTTAGATTTAGACAATTTCCCAACCCTTGGGGGTTGGTCCTTACAGCCCCGTCGATTCCATTATCCTCACACTGAAATCGTTGCTACGGGCGATTTTGATGTTTACGATTCTATATCTTCACTGTTCTGGCCAGACAAATTGTTTCGAAACGTTTCATTCCAATGAATACAACATTCCGGTATTATCTTCTCTAGGCAAGTCAAATCATTGTATCATTTCAACAAATTTCTCGTGATCCGACAAACTAGGTAAAGGAAAAATCCCCAAGAGAACCATATGGTGCTACGAGAAAGGTAACTGGGATGGTCTCATCAAATTTTTCTAAGACTTAAACTGGTCACGATATTTTCTTGAGGCTGACTTCTTTGCAGCGCAGTTACGCGCTACCACAGAGTAACATGACTCTTCCTGTTCTTGAATGCGTACATGGTTTTATGGGTCAAATCTTATTCTCTCGTTCACTTGCAAGTGCTTAAAATACGCTTCCCCGGAGAGTATCTCTCACATAGTTCTGAAGAGGAGTGCTTATAAGCTAACAGAAGCAGTGAGTAAGCTTTTCCATCTGTCTTAATTTACAGTTCTCTTTTTGAGTAGATGGAAAGAGCCAGCCAGTTTAAAAAAAAGGTGTTTCAAACTACCTACCAACAGCACTTTCATTTCTTCTTTTCAAGATCAGGGAAAATCTATTATCAAATTAAGAAATATCTTTAAGAATTTAAACTTCTTAATGACCGGTAGGAAGGTTTTTGAAGCAATAGGTCCACTGGGGATGTGATGGTATATCTCACCGAATAGTGGAACCAATCTTTACATCGTTTTGGAGAAAGAAATATTATTCTGCTTTATATTTCGAAAGCATTTGATATTCAATTCAGACATTCAAAGCCAATGTGTATTGGTATCTCATTTTATTTCCTAATCTGTTCTAAATGCTCGGACTGTGTTTACCCATATATTCCGATTTATTAGACGTTATCACGTCAAAAAAAAAACTTGCTGAGCTTTGAATATAATTTCCGGACTCAGTTTTTTCTAAGTACTGCCAAATTTTCAAACCAAAACGGAACTATTACTTTTTTCACTTCAATGCCAATCATGTAATGCTTTTCCTTCTAAACATTTCAAGATATATTTATTCCATCGATTACATTACATTTTTTTCAAAAATAATAAATTTCAACCATTTCCTCCCACGTTTGAATTAAAAATTAAAACTCCTTTCTCAAATTAACATCGTTAATCTTCTCTGAAAGCATCAGATTAAATTTTATTCCTTTTTAACCTACAACCTCAAGGTAAATAAATGACATTCAATAACTTTTCCGCCCCTACCACCCGTCCATTCAGCAATCTTGGATATTATAAATAAAATTCATACAATTGGCCATTCACAAAGCTGATAGCTGGAAAATCAATAAATCTTGAAGCTTCAAAACGCAAATCAATAGTCAATGTCTGAAAATAGTAATTATTTATCCTGCCATTGCTATTGCATCTAATTTCTAGCCAGCACTTTCGTTAATGGCATTAAATGTGAAATTTGTGGTACAAAGGAGCAGAGTTCACAATGAATAACAATAACAAAGCTATATAAATATCGTCCTTTATTACTTCACAAGGATTCAGTGTTTTGGTTTGGGGAAGCCGTGATGTATGAAATTATGGAGCGCCTTCCGCACCACCCTCAAATATTTGGTTGCAAATTTCGAAATTTCATTTTTGATCGCATGTGGAGCTTTCATTATGAAAGTTTAGAAGTAAAGCATTAAAACTTATTGGTTGTGCACTTCAAATTTCGTTATGAAATAAACAATTTCCTGCCGTAACATATCCGCCGCATCTCGGAGGGAGGGGTGCAATTTTGAAATTTTTAGAGGTTATTGTGAAGAGTTAGTTTAATAGAGAATATTTTGCAAAGTTATTTATTTTATGGGAGCTCAAAGTAATGAATCTATAAAAAAAATGTTTGACTTTGAAAATGATGTAGGTACATTATATTGAGAACTGTGTGTATCAAATTCAAAATCAAAAAGAGAACAGGAAAAGCAAGCGGTTGAATATATTAAGGGGTGCTACGGCGGAAGCAATGTTTGAAAAATTATACGAAAGCGTTAAGCATTCGCTCAGTAGAGACTAGGCGAGGCGAGGGAGGGAATGTCGTAATGGATGCACAGTCGTTGCTGAGAATTCGGAAAGAACACTTCTGCAGACTGTTAAAAGGTAGTCAAAGACAACCAACTAATCGCTGTCTGCCTGACATCGATCCATTCGAGTTGGACGATGATGAACAAAACTTCCGTCCATCAGACCATCAGGAAGACGTTCAAGTAGCGTTATCAAAACTAAAGTCCAACAAGGCTACTGGAGCGAATGGCCTCCCGCAAAACTCTTCAAAGCAGCAGAAAATGACTTGATGAGGAGCATATACCAACTCATCTGTACAATATGGTCCGATGAAAGTATGCCTTACGAATGGAACCTCGGCATCGTGTTCAGAGGTATAAGTCTCCTAAATGTAACCTACAAAATCTTATCGACCATTTTGTCTGAACGTCTAAACCCTTTTGCACGTGAACGGATTGGCTCCTATCAGTGTGCTTTCAGGCCAGGTAAGTTAATCATCGGCCAAATTTTTACACTTCGGCAGATTTAAGAAAAGACTCAGGAATTCCGGATCGATATCACCACATTTTTATCGACTTTAAAGTCTCCCATGATAGTTGGGTTTCATTATAACCTCTCAAAATAATATTAGAGCAGAGATTAGTCGAAGAATCACTTCCCAATCGTTATTTCTTCGGGCTAAGAAGGCATCTTAGTAGAAAGCCCTCTTGGAAAGGACCAAGGAATCACTATACAAAACTCTTATCATCCCAGTCCTGCTGCATCGGTCAAAAGCGTGAACACTGGCACAACCTTTTGAAAAAAGGCTGGGGTGCTTTGAGGGAAAGATTCAACGGGTGATATTTGGTCTTGTACACGGACTATACAGCGTTATTAACCAAAGTCAAAAAGTATAAAATGTAGCGGCTAGGATGGCTGTAGTATGTAGAGATTAGGAAGAATACGCACCAGCAGCCTACCAAGTTTTCAAATCCAACCCGAAAAGCCAACGTAGTTCTGAAAGGCCCAATCTAAGGTGGTGCGATTAACTTGAAGACGACCTCAACGAACTTGGCGGGTGTTACAGGAGGCAAATAGCTAAGGACCGGATTACATGGCGGGGTATCTTGTTTGAGGCCGTTTTCCAAAATGGACTGTCTACGCCACCTTAAATAAGTTAGTGTGTTGATTTGGAAAAAGCATTCAATAGAGAACCACGGAATCTGATATGAGGGTCCCTCGGGCAACGAGGTGTTCCAGAACGTTATATGCGGATGGTCATGGACATGTACGAGGGGGCAATCACAAAACGGAGATATCCAGTTTTAGTCACCGCAGATTTCCAAATCACAGTAGGTGAACACCAGGATTGCTCTTTGTTGCAGTTCTTGAATGTCTGTTTGAAGGTAAAGTGACGAGCACTTGATGTATGGGATCACGTTTTTGAGGGAAATGAGTACCGTGTAAGTACAGTTTTCTGATCCACACATGCCAGACATTTATTTGAAAGAAAAAATGATTCCAGAGTGTGAAGAGTTTAAATATCTGTGATCTGTGATTAGAGCAACTTGTGATGTCGACAGCAATCATCACGTAAGCGTGGAATAGATGAAGTGGTTAGAAAACTCCGCCATCTTCTGTGATCGGAAAGTGCCCCCTAAGCTGAATGCAGGACTCTACCTCAGTTGTGCGCCCGAAATACGGTTCACAATGTTGGACAATGTACAAAACGTATGCGAGTTAGCAGCAGCTGAAAATAAGATTCTGTATATGACAGCGGGAGTAACAGAAGCTCGATCATATAAAAAGTACGGAGATCGGAGAACCTTCAAGTGAAAAAAACCATCTTGCGAAAAATGAAAAACGACCGGCTCAGTATTAGGTACTGTCGGTCGTGTTAAAAAAAAGAACCCTGTCAACAAGGCAACATAAAACAACGTTCCGTTACCATTGCGAGGGAGGAAGCGGAGTTCCAGACCTAAGAACTCCTAGTACAAACAAATGCAGCGACACCTGTAATTAGTTGCCAGAATCACACGACGCATTTTCATCTACCTTAAAATCGTTTCAATATTAAATTTAGAAATTTTGTGTCATAAATAATTTTGTTGGGAGATATAACACCCAACTAGAATTAAGACATGATGTGTTGCCGTGCGTTATAAAAGTGGTTTAATGGCAAACAAACTGTGTGTGATTTTCTGGTTCTCTTAACTGTCTCTTGTGTCTATTAGACTTGGTTAAGTATCTTAAGGATCGAAATACATACCTGTTATACGTTAGGAGCTTAGGACCATACACATACATACAAGCAAGTATACAATTTTTGAAAACAATTCAAAAGGATAATGCGTTCTGAGTAACTCCTACAAAATGCCAACACAACATTATAAGGAATATGAACGTGAGCTACTTCATATACAGGGTGGTCCAAGTCAGACAACCTGTTTGCATTAAAAATGTTATGTTTTTTTTATCCAACCAAACGTTTTTGTTATAAAATTAAACGCGAGTAGACAAGAAACAAGCCGAATATCAGCCGAAAGAAATGTCTATTGAAAAGATCAATACAAAATTCCCCACTGGTATTCACATGCGAGTTGTGTACGATTGTCTCGAATGGCACATCACCTTGTCGAAAGGCTTTCACGACAACAAAGGAGTCGGTGGTTGTCTTTCCAACCTTGGCGGCCGGCGCAGAGCGAGCTTCCACATATTGATCGGGTCACATGGCTTGATAGTTAAAGTCCGGACGTTCTACGTCCAAACCCGAAAATCGTTGTAATTTGCGTGGGTCATCATCTTTAGTTAGAACAGTTATACTAAGAGACATTTAGTTGTTTTGGAAGCGATTGTTTTTAACGTGGTACGGAAATTACCCGGATGTACAACCCCTTTCATGGGAGACCAGACCTTATGATGTTCTACCTACTTGTCCAGAATCAATAACAGACTTAGGTCAATACGAAAGCTATCGCTGACCCCCCTTAAGGCCACATTTTGTTTCTTTCAAACTATGAACTGTGTATGTTTTTAATCGGAACACCCAGTTTTTTGGTTTATACACCTTTATCATAAAGTTGATTGCAATTTCAAAACAACGGGATGTTTGTGCAGCATCCTCATCCTCATCCTGTACACCATACAACAAGATATTTATGACATTTTGATGATCATGCTAGGTTGCCGTTCGTTGTTTTGTGTAATTGCTTCTTGAGCTTTTATGATACTTTTTTTTTCTACCTTTGTTGGTGCTTGTGGTTGGCAGGTAGGATGGATGAGGACTATAAGGTTGCACATCAACATTTTTGTTATCATGGTGGAGTGGTAGAGGAACAGGATATTATTGCCACATCAGCAGTTTAAAATTAGTGGCTTTGGAGAAGAAGAAGAAAGCTGGTAATGATGATGAAATGAAGCGTGGTGCTGAAAATTTGAACATTACAACATAAGTCTCAAAAAATTTTGTGTGAAAATGTTCTTGAGTGAGAGGGTGTATGACGTAATTGTTATTTCAAATAGTGTGGTTGAAACTTTTAATCGCTGTGGAATATCTCTTGAACTTTTTAACTGTTTGAATGTAACCAAATGAAAACTTTGTGTGCCAAATAACGTCACACCGAATGAAATTATGCTGTCGATGTCGCATGAAATAATGGCTTTTTAACTTGCGATATATGTATGTATAAGGCAAGTTATGGATTAGTGAAAAAAAAATTATTTGAGATAACAATCAAACATTATACAGTCGAACTTCGATAAGTCGAACTTTGATAACTTGAATATTAGATAACTCGAATGAAATTGGTTGGCAATAGCGCGAAGCTTGAAGTTTACGTGTAAATTTTGTTTGATAACTCGAACTTCTATAACTCGAATGTCCCGATAACTCGAAGATATTATTTGGCGTCACCTTCGATAATTCGAATTTCATAGGGGACTTCACAAATTCTGTGGGTTTTTACAAGATCAATTCATAATGCAATACGTTTGTGGGCACTGTGTTTGTATATTTTATGACCTTGTATACATTATGGTTGTGTTGAATGTTGTGATTCTGTTAAGTGTGAGTAAAAGATGTCATGTTTCTGTGTTAGAACACACATTATTAGGTTAAAATATGTATTATAATACGTTTTCAAAGTCTTATTAGAAAAAAAATAAAGTGCGCGACTGGGTCGTACGAACTTGCTCTAATGTGTTAAAATGGTCTTGGGTGCTTGAGATTTTGGGAAAAAAGCGTTGAAAAAATCATATGAAATTTTATAAATCACTTTAAAATCAATACCTAAAACGTTTTTTGGAGAAAATAAAGTAAGCCATCAAGTTTCCTTTACGTTTTTGAATTTTTATGAAATTTTTTTTCAAAATCGTTGGACCAGTTTTTTCAAAAAACAGTTTTTTTTGAAAAACTTTTCGAAAATATATTCCAAATTTTTTTTGAGTATGCCAACTTCTGGCACTTTGTAGTTTTTTCCGAAAAATAAAATTAAAAAAATATAGATTAAACCGTTTTTGGAAAAAACTAAAACTAAAAAAAAATTTTGAAACTTTTTTAAAAAACTCAAAAAAACTTTTTTTGAAAATTTTTCAAAATTATATTATTTCTTTTATAAGAGGGCTTCTACATTAAAAATTTCATCGAATTCCGTCAAGTGTCTTACGAGAAAATCGGATTTAAAAAAACCGGTCCTATGGGAGGTACCTACCGTTATAAGACTTTTCCTGAAAAATCTATTCCAACCAAAACATAAAATTTGCAGAGAAAATACAATTCAGAAAGTTTTATCAAAATCGTAGGAGCCGTTTTTGAGAAAAAATAATTTTTCACAAAAAATCGTATGGCAGGTACCGTTAGTTTTCGAGCTAGAGTGCTAATTCCAAAAACCCCTCTGTAGGAAGTCATAATAATACTATCTACCAAGTTTGAAGCAAATCGGTCCAGCCGTTTAGGCTGTAGGTGACGATACAGACAGACGGACAGACAGACAGACAGACAGACAGACAGAATTGTCGGACCTACTTTTTTCGACTTCTCTATCATCGTAATGTTATGTTTGATTGTCCAAAAAATTTTTTTTTTTTTACGAATGCATAATTTGCCTTATAGTACCTATAATCGCAAGTAAAAACAATAGTAGGTATAAGCGTCTTCTGAAAAATCAAAAAAAAAAAAAAAAAAAAACGAAATAATAAAAAGTTTTAAGAATCTGACGTAGATATTAACAGTGTGTAGTGTAAATAAGTTCAACAACTTAAAAAAAAACTGATTTTCTAAATCTGTTCGAAACGGGTATATTGAATTTTGAGAACATTATTTACCGAGATGCAAGCTACAAATGGCAATATATTTACATACACGAACAAATTTCAAAATATTTTTTCGAAAAGTTTTTCAAAAATAACCTTTCTGAAAAAAAAAACATAAACTAGAGCTACAGTATACGATTTCAACGAACTGTTTGATGCCCTATTCGCCAGCCTTTATATGAGTTTCAGAAACAACATTCTTCTTTAGCAGACAGGAACAAATTTTGTGTGGCCTATGTTCAATTACTGCTGGCGCAAAACGTGTGCCATGACGTGTGCCACGCCCAAAGTTAAGACTTTATATTGCCAGGGCAATTAGTATGAGCTCAGCGACACTCTATTTTGAGCTTGCAGATCGATTTGAACAAAACAAAACAAAACTATAAATTTTAAAAATTAGATTTTGAATGGAAATAGTAATTATGGGTGTATTTAACAATTCTTGACCCACTTTCTGCTACGTAACCAAGGAATACAAACCGAAGTGTTCATCTTCTTACTTCAAAACTGCGACCGATAGTTAAAAAGCATTACAAAATGAATGCATATATTACGACTTTTGACAGAAACGCCCCTTAAAATTGGGCGTGTCCTAAAAATTTAAAGAACTAACTGAGCTTTGATCATTAGTCAATGCTTAGGCATATGTGTAAAACTACAGCTGAACTAGTAGGTTTTTAACGATCTTGTCTGAATAAAGGTATTTTATAAAAATCCCGCCCTTAAAAGTGGCCGTTTTGAAAAAAAATTACAGAAAAAAATGTAGAGATATATCTTTCATATAACGGACTGAAAAAAGGTTAAAATTGAATATTGGTAGCTACCTTACATTTTTAAAACTACGTTTTTCGTTCTTTCATGAAAAGTGGGCGTAAGCCATGCCCAACATTCAAAAATTACTTTTCATACACAACCTTCTTAGTTTCGACCAAGAGAAGCCCAAATTTGGTCTTGTGTATTCATTATAAATACCGTTTATTTGCAAAAACACATTTTTTTAAAGTTTCTAATGAAAAGTGGAAGTCAACCACTCCCAAAATCATTTTTTTTGATTTCATAAACAAGATGTTTATGTACACGTTATACCTACGAAATTTAATGTTTTCGCTCTAATTAAAGCATTGTTATTCATAAAAACAATATTGATGGTTTTGTATGAAAAATGGGCGTCAGCCACGCCCAAACTGAAATATTTTTATTTAGGGGCCAGTTATAGCTATCATTGAAATGCATCCGTGAAAATATTGATTGCTGATTTTAAGACGATTTAGCAAAGAGAACTGGGCCTTTATTGGTATCAAAATAAAGCTTGAGAATTCTAGAATTGTTTTAATGTACAAAATAGTTAAATCTGATTAATACTGTGTTCCAAGTACAAAAAACGAAAATCAGTTGTACGTTGAAATCGATTTCTGTCAGTGAAATAATAAAAATAGATTTAAAGAAAAGTATTAATCAGATTAAAGTATTTTTTACATTAAAACAATTCTAGAATTCACGAGCTTTATTTTGATACCAATAAAAGCCCAGTTCTGTTTGCGAAATCGTCTAAAAATCAGCAATCAATATTTTCACGGATGCATTTCAATGATAGCTATAACTGGCCCCTTAATTGGAAGAAAGTTTACGTAAAGCTTACGTGTGCAAAATTTTAGGGTTCTGCTTTTATCGTAACTGTACAAAAAACATAATTTTATTTTACCAAATTCAGGTTGTTTAACAAAAATGACGATTGTGGGCGTGTTTGTAGGTGGATTTTACTCTTGAACCAAAGATTATATATACCAAATTTCAGCGTTTTCTAGCTCAAAAATTGCGTCCTCTAGAGAGTATTCCTACGGACGGACGGATGGACGGAGAAAGTATATATGTTCTGAGTCAGAACATACCTATATACTCTTCTATAACTAACGGTATCATTTCTCTATGTTACAAACTGCACACCAAATACAATATACCCATTCTATGGAATAAGGTAAAAAAATGGTCAACCGATTTTCAATATTTTATTGATTGATTTTATCACAGAGAGGCAAGGGATCTATACCAGAGCGAATAGCGTTTGTTCAAAGATTCAGATTAAGTCACCCTAAATTTGTATTCAGACTTTGGTTCAACAAGGCACTTGGGAACACTAATTTTGAAACGGTTTGAATAAGTTAGTTTAAAATGAATTATTTATTTAAACATCAATTTCTTCGATTTTGTATTGTTTGTTGCTGTGAACCCGATTTTCAAAGAAAATAAATGATAAAATTCCTTTTTTTCTGGGCTCGAAAAATCATTCATTTTTTTAAGTACGTAATTTCCAACGAAAAATCATGAAAACAGTCTTGTAGATACTCTTTACCAACTTTATTTCTTCTGAACTTGAAACCCTTGGCTTCGTATTTCAACAGTCGCATGGTAAATCGTGTATCCTTTTTGTTTAAAGATTCTCCTTTCAATTGAGTATGGAAAACGACCTCGAAAGAAAAATACTTTTCCTTTATTCGATTTAATGGAATCTCAACCAACTCCTCAAAGGCTTTTGTGGATCTTAAACAGTTTAGTAAAGAGGTCGTCGAAAGCTCTTTTTTGCCTGAAACAATGCAATGATTCGAAATGCGAAATTTTTGACCCACTGACATTATAGTTATTTCCATCAAAAAGAATGACCTTTTACTACCCCCCTTACCAACAACAACACAAAAGACCTGGTCCATCAACCAATCCTCTTAAAAAGTTTCTATTTTGACTTTTAAAATATTGCTTGAATAAGGATACAAAAAAAAAAAACTCTCAGTGTTATATTTGTACTTAAAAAAACCTAAGCCATTTGCGTTTCCATTAAAACGGTGTGCAACGTTTACTTTGAATTTTCAGCTTTCACCCCGAAACGATTTACCATGCAGTCCTTATAAACCAAAAAAAAAAAAAGAAGCAAAAAGCATACAAAGTTAAATGTTCCATAAAAGTGTAGTGTTGTTTTTTGTGTGTGATTTTCTTTTGTTTTGTTAGCATGCTTTTATTTTC
Organism: Platycheirus albimanus; assembly: GCA_916050605.2. Classification (NCBI taxonomy): domain Eukaryota; kingdom Metazoa; phylum Arthropoda; class Insecta; order Diptera; family Syrphidae; genus Platycheirus; species Platycheirus albimanus. The sequence goes on along the minus strand of OU696698.1, from coordinate 31,535,717 downwards.
TCACTTTGCTTGAATTTATTTATGGAAGTATATTCCACAAAAAAAAACAATTTCCATCTTCTGCTGCCCTACCCGGTTTGGTTTGGTGTCCTTTTCTTCCTTGTTGGCGTAAATTTTTCCCTAAAGGCCTTGAACGGTTATGTAAGCAGATTTTCTCGGAAGGAAACTAACATTCATTGAACAGTTTTTCTTTTTTCTTTTGGTTGGTTGGTTCAGGCTCATCATATATTGCAGTATGCTCAGTGTTGCCTGTGTGTCTGAGCTGTTATGGTTTATTTAAGTGGTGAATATTGCGGTAAATACTCCATACTACTGGTAGATAGAAAATAAAAGCCATTAAAATTTAAAAAGCTTAAATTTATTCATGACCAGAGCTCAACCGACACACCTGCTGCTGGCCGATCCTTTTTTGGATCTATAAGCTCTGCCTCGTCCTGTCAAGCTGAATAATTTCACATTCATGGTTTAAGCAAATTTAATTATTTTATCCATTTTTGTAGAGAGAGGGGGTATTTAGTAGGTATACTAAATACTAATATTTTAAGATGCACGTCCTGAAATGTTTGCTTTAATCAATTTGTTTGGTTTTGATCACCACATTACACATTTTACTTCTCGACGCCGACGGACAAGGATATGGCCAATTAGTGTGTGTTGTGTGATAATTGAATTGAATTGGATTCTATTCTTAGAAAGTTTGATGTCACACTAAGTTTTCTTTAACGAACTTTTTATGGTCAAGTTTAACAGAATAGTGAAGTTAGATTAAGGAAACGAAAATAAAGCTTTTGGTTTTGATGAGAATAATGGAATTACATTTTTTACAAGTTAGGTACCATCTGGGCATACCTACCTAGGAACGGTGTGCACTTGATATAATTTGAAGTTCGATTTTTGCCTTGACAGAGGTTAAAGTAATAATGAGAAAAGAAAAAGAAATCTGTATTAAACTTATATTTTTGTTATCAATTTGGATGGGACTGTCGAACGTGACAGTAAATGATCGAAAATTAATTAAAAATTAGTTAGAACTTTAAAACTTTGAAAGAAGGGTGAGAGGCAATGGTACAGTGGATGTAGTGCTTAGTTGCTAACCTAGAGTTGTTGGTTCGAGCCCCAGCCTATGCAGCAATGCAGCAATTTTTCAATATTCCCCCCAGCTTCAATTGGTCGCCACTCGTGGGATTTTTGTGAGATAAATATCACCTATTTCTTAATCCATTGTGCCAACAAAAAATCTTTTCCATCTTTCTATTCCTTCTAACTAATGCCGTGCAATTTGAATTTAAAAGACCTTGGGTCTTGTAGGCATATAGTTGAAATTATTATAATAAAGTCATTTGGCAGACCAGTGTTAAATTTTTAATCTCAATAATGGGTACGGCAAATTATGCATTCGTTAAAAGTAAAAGTCTTTTTTTGGAAACATGATATAACGATGATAGAGAAGCCGAAAAAATGGGTCTGACAATTATATCTGCCTGTATATCTGTCTGTCTGTATAGTTAGTTACCTACAGTGCAGCTTAAATAGCTTTATCGATTTCTTTCAAACTTGGTGCAAAGTAGTACTATGACGTCCTACAGATTGGTTTTTGGAACAAGCATTCTAGCTATAAACTATAACCGTACCTGCCATATGAAAAATTAATTTTTCTCAAAAACGGCTCCTTCGGTTTTGATAGAATTTACTGAATTTTGTTTTTTTTTTTTTTTTGTGTAAACTTTATGTACCTACTGGTTATCACTTGACGGATTTCGCTGAACTTTTTAATGTAGAAGCCTTTCTATAGACGAAATAATAATAATTCTTAAATTTAAAAAAAAAAAAAATGCTTGCAGTTTATTTTAGATTTTTTTTTTCAAAAACGGTTTGATTAATTCTTTTTTTAATTTTCTTTTTCTGAAAAAAAAAACTACAAAAGTGCTTGAAGTTTACTTAAAAAAAAGTTTGAAATATGTTTTCGAAAAGTTTTTCAAAAAAATCGTCTTTTGTCGAAGTGGTGGGGCTTTTCCGCAAGACCACTGTGACACATAAGAGCAAGTTTCGTTGTGCGACCCAGTCGTGCACTTTATTTTATCCGTTTTGTCAAATTCATATTTGCAAAACGTCTTGTTGAAAGCATGTTTGTAATGGATAAATATACGTACATCACTTGGGAGGTCCTTGATTCGATTCTCTGGAAAGACATGTAAAATACCTGCAAGACAAAATTATACAAGGTGATCCATTATACTATGACAACAATTGGAAAAGCATTTGTTTGCATGTTACAATCTTTAATTTTGACATTATTCAACGATTTGAGAAGAGGCTTCCCCCGTTTTGGGAATATAAACCTTGTAAATGCGTTCAAATAAATTTGGAAGATTTATAAAATTTTTTTCATAAAAAAAGTCCCCGGTAGTTTTCCTGCGTAAATGAGCAAGTTTGTTTAAGCCAATCGTGCATTTTATTTAATTAAAATATCATTTTACTGTAAAACAATTGTTTTCTTCAAACAAGCTCTTGAATCATTTCCCAAAAATACTAGATAAAGTATAGTCAAAAGAAGAATAAAATTAAAAAAACAGGACGGGAAGAAATATGTGTACAAAATAAAAACACAAAATTTGCTCATAAGCTTTGCGCTCAAAAGTGGCTTGAGGAGCCTTGCCAGACAATTTTAAGCTGGACCTTATAAACTTAGATCTTAGAGTGAAGATGGCAAATCACAGAAGATACATGAGCGGCTCTGACTACTCCATAGAATTTGGTAAAAATCTCTTTCCCCTCGAAGTGAGATAACAACGGTGCCGTGAAATAAGGCCGTACGAAATAAGGCCATATTTAAAAATTTGGCCTTATTTCACTTTGTAATTGTGAAAGAGGGCCGTATTCCAAGATATGGCCTCATTTCACTTTGACGAAGTGAAATAAAGCCAAACTTATTTGTGAAACAAGGCCAAATATGGCCTTATTTCGCTCTTCGAAAGTGTAGCAAGGCCATATGGAGCGTTTTTTCACTACACAAACTTTCAGTATATTTGCGCATATATTTTAATGTAATATTGAAAAAACTTTAAAAGCTGTACAATAATAAATGAAACATTTTAAAAGCTGCAGTTTTTTTAAGAAAATTTGGGCGATGTGCGACTATCTATTATTTTTGACAAAATCTCCAAAATTAACACTGCCAGCTTAGGCTATCCAAAATTAAAACCGAAGCTTTTAAAATGTTTCAGTTTTAATTTTGGAGAGTTGTTGAAAGTGATAGCCTAAAATTGTCGCAAATTATAATATTAAAAACGAAATGTTTCAGTTTTAAATTTGGAGAGTTTTTGAAAAGAATAGCTATAATATGAAAAGAAACAGTTTTGTTTTTGTTTTGGAGAGTTTTTGAAAATAATAAAATTCGCGCGAATTTTGGGCTATTATTTTCAAAAACTCTCCAAAACAAAAACAAAACTGTTTCTTTTCATATTATAGCTATTCTATTCAAAAACTCTCCAAATTTAAAACTGAAACATTTCGTTTTTAATATTATAATTTGCGACAATTTTAGGCTATCACTTTCAACAACTCTCCAAAATTAAAACTGACTTCAATTCCAAATACTTTATTTACTTATTTAAATCAAATACAAATAAAATACTGCTCATTAAATTTCTTGTTTCATTTAACTGTCACTTAAAATGAAGGCTGTTTTCTCAACTGGACTATAATAATGAAGAAATGTGTAATCAGGTAATCAAAACTATAAGTTGTAATGGGAGAAATGTCGTTTTAGATATATTTTAATTGGAAATATCAGCAAAATCCACCCGCACATTAGACTTTGTTTCACTTACTGAAAGTGAAATAAGGCCAACTAAACTTAAAGCGCAATAAGGCCATTTTGGCTTTATTTCACTTCATCAAAGTGAAATGAGGCCATATGTTGGAATATGGCCATCTTTCACAATTACAAAGTGATATAAGGCAACATTTTGAAATATGGCCTTATTTCGTACGGCCTTATTTCACGGCACCATAACAACACCAGTGTCAAGAATATTGAATCTTATAAGGCGGGCGAAAAAACACTCCCCCTCTATGTCAGAATTTGTCAAAATAAGTTTAACAATAGTGAAATGCATTTTTGTTCACGCCCAATGGCACTTGCGTTTCCAGACAAATATTGGTTACGTATACGAATTTTAGTGCTTCAAAATGTGCTAAATTTGACTTTAACAGGATGGGGTTGGCGACTGTTTTCACAAGACATAATCTCCAAAGTAGAATCAATAATGTCCCCAGTGAAAAATCCCCAAGCCAATATCCACCAAACAAATAGGTTCAAGTTGTGGATCGTGCGATTAAATCGCAACATTCATCACTTGAAAATATTTGTTTTGGAGACATTTGGTTTAATTTATATTGCATGTAATGTTATCCAAAGGCAAAGGGTTAATATAAAATTCTTTATAATGTTTTGAAGGAACAAACACTCGGCACTAGAAACAGCACTTCGCACCGTGAACACAAAAGTCAGATTGAAAAGTGCATGCAAATTGTTTCCTTAGAGATGTACATTTTTCATTTTGGATAATAAGTAGCTAGTTGGATTTATCTCTTTATTGATTTTGACCCATGGGGGGTATTTTGACGGGAATTTAGTACTGGGAAAAAATGGCGTCAAAACACTTTCTGACTGTGACCTTTGCTATTGGTAATGTGAACATAAAGCTAAGCCTTTGAGAAGTACACATAAAGATATATTGTATTCCAAAAGTAATTGTTAATTTTTAACACAGAGTAATATTAATAATCCAAATGTTGTTCCATTAAAAACAGTTCATTTTCTTTGCAAGCTCATAATTTTTTCCTAGATTTTCTTTTGCCGCCTCTATTGCTGAGAAACGGTTTTTCTGACAGCGAACCCGCATCCAAACAAGCTTCATCTAACATTGAGGTGGCATTTTCCATAAAAGAAATTACAATTTTCTGTTTCTCTCAGACCCATCCCATCGCTTCTCCTATAAAGAGCTGTTGTGTCAGTTTGGAACCTGGCAAAGAGTCGAAGAATTTATTCCCCTGAAATCTAAATAAAGTAGTACAAACAAACGCTCTACATATTTTCTTAACCTCATTTTCAAAACAAGCCAAGCTTTGATATCAGAACCTGCTTATGTAGCCCTTTTGCAAGAAATATTTCCAAGAAACCCAAAGGAACCTTTTACAAGCTATTAAATCTTTCGTTTTACCATTTTCAACGGAAATGAAGTAGGTACTTCCTCTCACAGCCTTATTTCTTGTTGCTTAAAAAAAAGTATTCACCTGAACTCCAACATTGCATTTGCATATTATGTAGACATGTAGAGGTAGATGGGACATTTAAAAATAGCTTCCTCCTTCTTGAAATATATTCAAAAAAAAAAAAAAAAAAAAACAATATCAAAAGGTTGCCTTGATTATATGATAATGAATAATTCTGCTTCAGTCTTTTGCAAACACCACCGATTGCATGTTTGACGTTAAATTAACTTGTAAGCTTTTTGAAACGTTACGTTCCACAACACATAATGGGGCACATGTTGCCTATACACCGTGTCGACCGTACAGTACACCCATTCGGCAATTTATGTGTTCGTTAGAGTTCATACATTACATATATCAACATATCGAAACGAAGGCTATAAGGGCGGAGAAAATTTTTCCAGAGCAAAGCATCAAAGGGTTGTTTCTTGTTTGGACTGAAGTACATGTGTGTTGGATGTAATTCCTTGTTACAAACGTACACATATGACCGAACGAGTGAGTATAAAGCCAATGCTTGACATCGTATCATATTGTCAATGAACCATTTTTGAAGTGTTCTTGTATGTGTGGGTATGGGTATACAGAAACGGAACGAAACCCACACACACAAAGAAAAACCCTAGGGGTGGATTTAGATTTTTGCTTACCTAACTGAGATTTATATTCTCTAATAGATTTTCAACAGGCTTAAAATAAGCTATGCATTGACCAAGTTCCGTTTGAGTGGTTGTACGATAAGTACATTTTTACCTCCACCCTTTACCATTAACGGTGACATGCAAATAGCAAAACAACATTTTAAAGACATTTTTTTATGTCTTGTTCGAATGGGAGTAGGTTCTTGAAAAGTCTTCCAAGAGTGCTTTTAATTTCCATTTTCAGGACTAAGCAGAGATGAGCTCTTTTCAACAGTTTCGAGTAGGGGTTTCGTCACCAATTATGTTATCGTATAGTTTTTTTTTATTTGACTTGACAATAAATGTTCGAAACATAGTTTTCATATCACGTTTTACGACTTCCAATACATACTCAACGCATTAGGCGGAAGATTTCAACTGGTGATCAATCAAATACGAAATCAGGACAAGAATGAAACATCACGTACCTACACTAGAGGCAATGTGTGAATATTGGTATTTATGGTTATGGTATGTTTGCAAAAGAATCCTTGTCTATTCTTTGTTTAGGGATCACAAATCATTTCCCATTTATGTTGTTTCGGGCTGAGAATGTTAATAAAAGTAAGCAATATTCTTTCTTGCCCTTTTTTCGTCCTTAAATGAGAATTATTGGATTTCTGGAAATCGATGATTTTAATGAGATTAAGACTGAGTTCTTAGACTCACAGTAGGCACATACTTAAAATCACAGAAAATTACACACGATTTTTTTTCAAAACCAAATGGAATTAACTGTACCTACATTATTCTTTAATTAGACTCGTCAATTGAATTTTAGTGATGTAAGCCCAAACCATACAAAAATGTGCACGATTGGGCCATAGGCTCTCACCAAACACTTTGTATTGTAGCTTGTAGTTGTCTCATTGGAAAGATTACTCAGACATTTAAAAATAAAATGAGCAATGTGTCAATTAAACTAGTAAGGAAGGAACAAATGCTACGTTTACTGATACGTCTTATAAGGATGACGTTGGAGAAAGCTCGTTGTTCTGTCAAAATTGGTAGCGACTCTACTAAAACCTTCGACACCATCAAAAGGTAAAGGCAAGGTGCCGCACTGTCCTGAAGCTGTTTCAGCATTGTGCTTGAAAATTTAATGCGGAACACACATGCCAGTACATCATGAGGGCACCATCTCTAATAAGTCAACACAAATACTTTGGACTTGCGAGTGACATTGACTTGAAAGGAAGATCAAAGCGAGTATATGAAAAGGTGCCTTAACTATCACGGAGTCAGCAGCACAATGGGATGGTATAGGTATAGTTTTGAGGAAATCGCTGAATTTGTACACCTGTAGCACAGATAACAACATCACCGTGGAAATCAAACGTAGGCTCTTGCTAATCCATGTTTCTTTGGGCTATATGTATAAGCTATTGAGATTAAGAAAAAGCAAGGAGAACAATCTTCGACTCGTCCTGATGTATGGTGCAGAACCATGGACTCTATCAGTCGGAAGAAAAGTCCCTTGCAGTGTTCGGCAGAAAAGTTTTAAGTACCACTTATGGTTCTGTTCATGTAAACATTGAAGGAAACATCTGCGAAGAAGATACAATGAAGAACATATGTACGTGCTGTACAGAGACATAAGCCTAGTCAGAAAAATTCGTATCCAACAGTTAAGATGGCTGGGTTATGTAGAGCGCTTCAGATCGTTGTCTCTGGATTTCCGAACACAATGATTCCATTTTTGATTCTTTAGAACGTTTTAATTTCGTTGAAAACCAGCTTAAACTTCATTTTGAATTTATACTACTTGGTACATAGTATTATTATGACGTCCTACAGAAGGGTTTTTGGGATTAGCATTCTAGCTCCAAAACCAACGGTACCTGGCATACGATTTTTATTTTAATTATTTTTTCTCAAAAACGGTTCGTACGATCTGATGAAACTTTCTGAATTAGTGTTTTCTGTGTAAACTTTATGTTTTGGTTGGAATAGATTCAGGAAAAGTCTTATAACGGTACCTCGCATAGGACCAGTTCTTTAAAATCAGATTTTGTCATAAGCTACTTGACGTATTTCGATGATATTTTTAATGTAGAAGGCCTTTTTAAGACGTAATAATATAAATTTTAAAATTTTTGAAACAAAAAAAATTTAATTTTTTTTTTTATTTTTTGTTTTTTTTTTTTTTCAAAAATGGTTGAAGCTATTTTTTTTAATTTTATTTTTTTGATAAAAACTACAAAGTGCTAGAAGTTGGCATACCTACTCAAAAAAAAAAAATTGGAATATATTTTGGAAAAGTTTTTCAAAAAAAAAGTTTTTTTCAAAAAAAACTGGTCGAACGATTTTGAAACAAAATATTCTCAAAATTCTTAACAATAAACAAAATCATATGGCTTACTTCATTTTTTCCAAAAAACGTTTTAACTAGTGATTTTTAAGTGATCAATAAAATTTCATATACACAGCTGGTCAAAAAAATAGGTGTGATTAAATTTTATATCTTAGCCATAGAAGTTGGAGCGGACCTGAAGGACCAAAAAATGGCGCAATATCCTCTGGAGTGACGAAACAAAAATTTATTTGTTCTCATCAGATTCTGGGCGTATATCAGGCGACCAAAAAGAAAGGACTATCGCCCTCGCTATACCCAAAAGACGATTAAACACGGAGGAGGAAATATTATGGTCTGGGTCCGTTTTTTCTAGTATGGTGTGGGCCCTAATTCCTATATTCCGTATTAGTTACATCTTGACCAAATAAGGTTATAGGGATATTTTGGAAGATATCATGCTTCCATTTGCCGAAGAAAACATTACTCTCCGATGGATTTTTCAGCAGGATATAACGATCAGAAACATATGGCAAATCTTGTGAAAGAGTTGTATCGAGAGAAAGAAGTTTCAATTGTTTCATGGCCAAGTCAATCCCAGATCTCAACCCGATTGAGAACTTGAGGAATGAGCTTAAGCGGAAACTAGGATGCCAATATTTTGGGATGCTGTTCAGAGTGAATGCTATTCTATACGACAAGAAAGATGCCAAAAGTTTGTAGAGTTAATACCACGCTGACTTTAAAAAGTTTTGGATAACAATGTCGTATACTCGGGTTATAAAAGAATGGTAAACGAAAATTATTATAAAATAAAACAAATTTTGCATTCAAACTATTATTATTCATAATTTAGGAAGACACACCTATTTTTTTATCCATAAGCGCAAATGTCTACACCGTCGGTTTTATTGTATAAAATTTATAATTACTTAATTTAAAAGCCTTAAATATTAATATTTCATTAAGTATTGATAGTCCAATGAAAACTAATGTTAAAATAATATTTAAATAAGCAAAACATTTTAAAAAATTAAGTTTATATAAAAACCAATAATTGCACCTATTTTTTTGACCAGCTGTGTATATGTACTTAGTTTTTTCCCTGTTTTTTTTTTTTTTTTCAAAATCTCAAACCCCAAGACCACTGTCTCACATTAGATTAAGTTTGTCCGACCCAGTCGTGCACTTTATTTTTAGAGGCTTAGAACTTTGAAATGGAATAAAACAAAAATGATTTTTTTTTTTAAATTTATATGAAATTTACTTTATTCGAAAGATAATCTTCTGGGTTCTGGCATTATATTTTAAATATTTATCGACGTATCCATTCAACCCAAAGTGAGCTTCATCGCTAAACAAAATTCGCTTATGAAAATCGTGATACATATTTCGAACAGAACCATAAATTTGAAAAAAAAAAAAAACAATTTAGAAGCGTTGTTCAAACCAAACTAAAAATAAATAACATGACAGCTGACAAAATGACAGCCAGTTAAAATAGTATTGCCAATTTAAGTTTTTATACCTCTAAAAGAAAAAAACACCCGTTATTAGACACATTTATTTATGTTTCAATTGACGCGGATAGATTTTGGCGATTAGCCGATACCATCGTCGAGGTCCGTTACACATTAATGGACAGCGGAGCCCTAGGAAGTCGATTCCTAGTCATGTACAAGAACTTAAAGCAGACTTTCTTCGCTTTGGTTTTTCGAAAACAACTGCGCTAAATCCCACACAATGGACGCCATGATTGACTTTCCGCTAGCTGGCTTGAATTTGCCACCGATTCACCAATTCTATGCGAATAAAACACAATCGACTGATAATTTTAATGCTCAAATTGAGCTGTATCTATGTGACAGAGTCATTGAAAATTGGACCAATTAGATCCGTGTCACCGTTAAATCTCGCGCAAGCCAAAGTAGTTGCGATGGCAGAGGCGACTTAGTAGGTCGCGCGATATAAAGGCGGGCAAAAATCTGCTCAAACCAACGCGATATTCTCAGTGGCGGTCCAAGCTGTCAAAAATATTATTGTTTGTTTAACTTACATAAAATAATTATTCAAGCTTAACAAAAGCATAAGTTTAATTGAAATCGTTAAATAACATTTAATTAATATCTTATCTACTTGTTCCCACAAAAATGGATGAGGCCTTAATACTTTTAGCTATTTTAATAGATGAAAAATAGGCGCACCACAACTGTAAGTTAATAAAAGTAAAAACAAAACAAAAACTCATAAGCGTATCTTGCATATGCTTCTTATTATATTTTTCAAAAACATTTTTAATTTTTAAAAATTCAAAATGGCTTACAAGACTTTTAAACGATAAATAAAAAGAAATCACGAGTGACAGTGACGATTGCAGCGTTCCACAAATAAATTAAATAAAAGATGTTTTTTATGTCCCACATGCAGCTTGCTCTATTCCATTTCAACATCTACCAGCCCTTATTGAAAATTTTCTTTATAATCACTTTATAAATAAAGATCGGCTAAATGAAGTCAAAAAACGTTCCTCATTGATAAGGTGAAGCTTGGTCCCTAAATGAAATAGCCTCAAATTTTTCGTCTGAAATATCTGACTTTAGTAAAAAGGACCTTAGCTCGAACCAAATCCATCAAAATCTACCAAACCTTATAAAGTAGGTATCTAGGTAAGGGAATCCATAAGTGAACAGAGTTATGGAGGGTTGCTGAAAAAAAGATTTGCTGATTAGTTGGAATCACATAACAAGATATGAACAATATGATTACATCATGACATGAATTATAAAGACATTTTGAAAAGTGAACCTGTCAAAAAAGTCTAACGTGAAAAATATAACGTGCAATATTGTTAAATGCTATACTCGTACGTTAAGCTTCCTCCTGCTAAAGGAATCGCAATTACAATCAAGATAAGGAATAATGAGATTAATTACTGTCAACATGCGTGTTTTGGAGAAGTGCAGAGGGAGAGAGAGAGAACTGACAGCTGTGCCAGTATTAAAGTAACCATAATTGTCCTGCGAATAAGCTGTTTCCCAATGTTCTTGGTTTCCCGCATTCACTTTTCAAGACACGAAGTATAATGTCAGGTACGTAGTCATACGGTTGTTGGCATATGTTTGTGTGTTCTTCTCTCTTATGTTCTGTTTGTCTCTCTCTCTGTCGTGTCAATTGTGTTGTCTTGAGCCGATGGCCTCAGTTACCAGTGCTTGTAAGTGTGTCTACTTCGTCGATTCATTGACGAAGTAGAATAAAATGTAATGTAATGTATGCGATTTTTTTAAGACTAAGTGGAAATCTGTTGTAAGTTTCAACCAAATTTGGACAATGTGCAGTTCCTAAGTAATCTGCAGGTCATTCAATTTTCGGTTTTGAAAGTAAAGCTAAATAAAACGGACAGCGATACATTTGAGATGTGAAAAACAAAATCACTCAAATGACCGCCTCGGAAAGGTTTGCAGCATGCGATTCTTTTGAGGTAATTTTAAACAACTTTTTCGGACATTTCGGGTGGTATCTCGGCCATAGCTTGAGTAATGTTAGCTTTAAATGAAATGCGTCTAGAATTGGTGGATTATTCGCGTAAACACGGTCTTTTGCGTAGCCCACCAGGAAAAAAATCTAACTCTGCCAAATCGCATGATCTTTTTGGCCAATTGCCGTCGCCAAAACGTGAAGTATCGCCACCAGGAAACTTCCCACCTAATTAAAGCGTAATTGGTCGTATTGTGTGGCTTGTTGTCCCGTCTTGTTGGGACCACATATCATCCAAGTCATGATCTTCAATCGCCGGGCAAAATAAAAATCCGAGTTTACTGTAACCATATGCTCACTGGCATCTTCGAAGAAATACGGACCAATGACACCTTTAGACCATAGAGCACACCAACAGTCGCTTTGTCTGAATGCAACGGCATATTTGTTTATGTACATACGCACCGATTGGGAAAAATGCCTCAAATCGTTGTTTACTGTCTGTTGTTTCAACACCCAATTTTGTAGTAAGTTTTAATAATTTTAACGTTGTTCGATTGGTAGCGATCCATTATCATAAATGTCAAACATTCAATTAATACTATGACAGCTGAGTTTGACAGGTGTCAAACGTCAGCGCTACCAACTTGAAACCACGAAATGATTGACCCTGTATTATGCGAGAAGAAATGAGGTCCATAAATGGACTCTTGTGGAACACCTCTTCTGCTTTGTTAAAAATTAGACAATGCTAACAAAACAAATGCAAGAGACTTCAGACTTTCGTTTCCTATTAACCCTGTATCGGGCGAAATAAGATTATTTCTTGGAAGACTTTGTTCAAAATAACTAAATAAAAATGTGTACCGTATCGATCCGAAAAACATTCCTCCTGGAAAAGTATTTTCAATGTTCAGATCAATTATGAGAGTCACAAAAGACTGAATGAACCAGCTTTTTTGTATCCGAGAGCAAAAATATATTAACAAAAAAAAAAAAAGCTAAACGAATCTCCTTTATGGCTCAAATGAATAACTTCAAAGTGAATAGAATTGTCCAAGTCAAATACATAAAATGTTTTCAATATCCAAACCAGCCAAATTACGAGCCATTAATGTCATATCAGCCATCAACATAACATCAAAGAACACCAATAAAAATGTCAGCCATCAATGTAAGTAAAAAAAAACAAGCAATGGCTTTTTTCACGGTTCCTAATTTATGAAAATTAGTTGGCTAAAATGTCTTCCATCAGTTAATCACGGCACTACCGTTCAACATAACACAAACAACTTAATCCGGCTGTTATTCACACCTTGCACCACAAACGTCCATTCTTAGGAACTCTTCCAAAAACAATGGCTCTTATATTATTACATTCTTAGGCTTATTCCCGCTGGCTGAGCCAAATAAGTCAAATAAAAAAATTCTCCAAACTAATTGGAGCCTTCCGGTTGGCCTTATCTGGAGTTTCCGTATCGCATGTTGGCCTAAAAGGAGGAAGTTGGCATTTGTATTTTGATGACTTTAATACTGACGCGATAAGATCTGAAATTCGTTAAATTAAATGGAAACCTTTATAAGTTAAAGTCTATAGCTATAACAGTGCCTAAGAAGGAAGTGGGCCAACTCGTGTCATGAAGTTTGTGTTTAAGAACATAGAGGATATTGGAAAGGGCAAACGTCAACTTTTTGACTCTAGTTAAGGGAATGATTGATGATATGTCTAGGTAATCGTTCTCTTCAATAGTGACCTTGGAGTTTAACTAGTTAATTTATATTGATAAAGTTAATTTGAATGAATTTGACCTTTACGTTTCTAGATGTAAGATGTACTCACTAAAGTACAGTAAGAAAAAAAAAAAAAAACATTCCTAGGGAAGGGTGTCTTAATCCTGCACTTCTTGAGAATATTGATTAATTAACTTGTCAGTTCTCAAGAGATCCTATTAGCCCGCAGTTCAATTGGACAAAGAATGTCTTTTATGGCTTATGTTGAACAAGTGTCTGATTCGTGTCAAAATCAGAAAATTGTTATTGTGTTTAAAGAAATCACTCTTTGCGGACCAAAAAGGACACTGCCAAAGAGCCATTATATCCCGGCGAGGTAGAATGATACAGCTTAAGAAGTGATAAGAAAGATGAAAATGGATTCTGAAGTTTAAAGTTCCCGGCTACTGTTACAAATAGAAAAATAGACACATTCCGCTGTATGTTAGGTTAGGTTAAGGTGGTCAGTTAGAAAGGCATAAGCTGAAACACAAAGCTTGGAATGATATACACTAAAAACTTTAAACGAAGCGCACAAGAAAATTTCTTCTTCCTGCAGGGGAAAAAATAATGGGGAACTGTACGGGCTGTACAGCCCCTGGTCAAAAAGCTGAACATAGAGCGGTTTAGATAGATGAGGAATGTGGAGCGCATGGCCAAATACGCACCAGGCCGCCGAGTTTTCAATTCCAACCCTGATAGCCGACGCAGTACTGGAAGGCCACACCTGAGGTGACACGATTAAGTGTAGGACTATCTCCACCAACTTGTTGTGCTGAACAACTGAAGGCCGCTGGCTATCCGGTCTATCTGGAGAGGTTTGTTGGTTGAGGTTGAGGTCCACGATGGGCTATCTGCGCCACCTTAAGTAAGCACAGGGTGAGTCAAATGAAGTGTTACCAACTCAAAGTTCAATAAATCCTTCATTTTTAGAGTTTTCATTTCAAATTTGATGAGAACACTATAAATACATTTATTTTTTTTAAACCATGTCACTGCTCAAAATAAATTCCTCTTGCACGGATGACAGCATCAATTCTTTTGATAAAGTAATTGCACGCTGCACTAAGGTGGTCCTGTGGGATCCGTGCCCATTCCCGACGAAGTGCTAAGTTCAATGTTGCGACACTCTTATATTTTTTTTGTTGACACCTTGGCTGCGCGCCTCAATATCCGCGGACAAAATATCCGGGTCAAAATATCCGCGACAAAATATCCGCGGACAAAATATCCTCGGACAAAATATCCGCGTCAAAATATCCGCGACGCATAATATTACGGTGTATAAGCAATGACCTATGTAAGGGGGGGCATGCTGCCCCCCTGCAACCCCCCTGCTTGGACACACTATAGGACTTGGGGTAGGTGCGGATATTTTGACGCGGATATTTTGTCCGAGGATATTTTGTCCGCGGATATTTTGTCGCGGATATTTTGACCCGGATATTTTGTCCGCGGATATTGAGGCGTGTCACCGACACCTTAGCCTCCAAAATGGATTTTACAGAGAACCCCATTGGATTCAAATTTGGTGAGTAGGGAAGCCACTGTTGTAAGAAAAATGAACTGGAGAACGTGATCTGCATGAAATTGTTGCGTTAAACGAGCTTTATGAGATGGTGCTGAGTTTTAAAGCCAGAATTACAACGGTTAAGCTTCTTAAAGTAGTTATCAACAAACTTTAAAAAAAAAAAAAAAAAAAAAAAAAAAAAAAAAATTCCCGCGTCGCCACCGCCAGTGATGCCAACATAAAATCAGTAACACTTCGGACGGACGTACAAGCGAATCGATGCCTATAGATATGTACATATATCAACTCAACAATTTCATTAATAAAGGCATGTACATAGGAGATAGACCCATCTCGTCTTCCTCCATGCGTAGCTTCTGCAAAAGTTGTTTGCGAGTACGCCAAGTCTCGTGGCGTTTCTACCTTAGAGACATTGTCCTGTAATGACACATGTAACAGAGCTAATGTGCCGTCTACTTAGAGAGATCCTATCGGATTCAGTTTTGGTCAAATCCGCTTTTCTCTAAAATCTCTCCTCTCAGTAGCATCTTCTTAAGCAGAACTTTTCATGTATCGATGGGACTACCCAATAAACTGTGAAAAAGGGTAATGCTGTTCCTTGTTTGGAATATGCCCTGGCACCAAAGACCAAATAGTGGTGAAGGTTTAGCTGTTCCGCAATCTCTCTGAATGAAGACCGAAGTCGACAGCTGTTTTCGAGTTAGTCCAGATCTAATTATTGGATTTAGGAGAAGAATGGCTATTCGAAAAAGACATGATGACCTTGGAGGATATCATTTTTTCTTAAGCCAGGACAAACCCCATGTAGGCTTTCTTGCAAGAGAAGAGAGCTACTGAAGCTTTCCTTGCTCTTTATTATTTAATCTTTTTTGTTACTTGTTGTTGGGTTTCCAGCTTAATTTCTTGTTCAAATTTAAGACTTACCGTTGATAGAGAGAGAGGTCCCCTATAGTTTTATGGGGATTTACACTTTTTCCACATTGTCTTATCTAGTAAATTTAGTGCAAATTGGAGGAGTTGACACAGACTGTTAAGGTGCTCTCCCGTAATGGAAGAAGCAACGTCATCTGCTTAAGCAATCACCTTCAAACCCTCCTCTACCAGCATTTTTAGCAGTTCATCAACCAGGAGTGGAAATTAGACACCAACTTGTGGGGTGCCTCCACTGACAGATCGTCTTGCAGATATCACACCCAGTTTTGAGTTTATCACCCTGTCTATCAGGATATGGTACTCGCCAAGTGAGTAATTTATTCTTAGACCTGGAAGTGCGTTTGCTATCGCAGATGTCTTGACTTTGTTAAAAGCCTCTTTTATATCAATGAAAGCCGTTTTCGTCTTAACTAACCTAAGCATTGATTTTAACTTTCAATCAAATCCGCTGTTGGCAGCTCCACAAACTTTGTGCTGTGAATTGTAGCTTACAATTTAACTTTTAATGAAACTATGGCTTAATTAAACCAATGGTTTATCAATTTAACCCTGGTTTTTGAATAGCTTTTCACAAATAAATTTATTAAAAGTTGGCAGCACAATGTCTATCGGGTCAGCTAGTTATTTATAATTTAAAATAAAGCTTAATATTGTAAGCTCTGTGGCCTAGTAGACAATCGATTACACAATTTCAAAACAAAGTTGACACCCTTAACAAAATCTCGAATAGATTTTGTGTCCCCCTCAAAGGACATTGCACTTTAGTCTATAAATATTGCTGATAAAAATGTATAACCCACCCTGTAACGTCATCTTCTCGCAATCATTGCTGGTATAGATATCTTATAATCGAACACGACACTTAATCTGTATAATGATTGTCCTAATTTACATTCAGTAGAAGAATCCTTTTGAATACATTTACACATTATCTGATGGTGTGTTGTACCCTCGTATCTTGAGTGATTGGCCTTTTAAAATGCAATATTCAAGTGTACGTAATTCCTCCCCCATTGCTTCGTCAACAAAAATGGCTAAATCTCTTACAATAATTACAATATAAGCACCCTCTCCTCCTACTCTCTTAACAACAGATATATGTATACAAATTCATCCCTTGTTGTTGTCATTTGACTTTTCTGCGAAGTCCTTCAACAGCTCCAATCTTTGACGCCTCCAACGATTTGAGGCAATGGGCATACACATGGTGAGCAATAATCACTGTCGGGCTAATGACAGGTGATTTGTCATTTTTTTGTTGTGCCTCCTCTCTAACCACTTTGTTTTTCACGAAAAGTGTATTTTTTGTATTCGTGCTTTCTCCACATTTGTATTGGTAATACTGTGATTGAATTAGACAACCTTAGAGTGGTAGTGGACAAGAAGGCAAATGTATCTGGCCTAGAAAACGAATCCATTAGTGGCTAGTTTTGGTACCTAATAGATGAAACACAGGAAAATACAATGTGACCATATACACCGACGATTGTGTGAATGCTAATGACCATGATTATTGAGGATATACGCGGAATCACAACGATGTCGATGCGATTACTTCAGTTTACTGTTCGTTACGTTGATCCAGCGGTTCGTCGAAATGAAAAATTTCATTTGAGTGAATCAGCAAATCGAGTGTTCGGGTTTCGGGCCTGGAGTGTCTGAGTTTCATCCATTTTCTTAACTTGATTTCTGAGCTGCTATTATCAGCACAAACGGTCTCATGATGAACTAAGGTCTTGTGACTGTTAATGTCATATAACTATTCCAATTTTTTTGTTGATAATCTGCAGGAATGGAACAAACCTAAAGTTGATACCAGTTCCGAAGAGCTAGAAGATATACTGCTGCTGCTATCCGTTTTCTTAACAAAGTATACTCTTGCAGTATTTGTCTTTTCAGGCAGAAATCTTAAAAAAAAAAATAGATGCATGGAACACAAAACCTTTCAGAGCAGTCATACACACTAGGCACTACAGTTGAACTTCCAAAATATTTTATTTGCGTTTGTGGTAGCTAAAAATTTCTTTAACTTGAACTTGATCTAGATCGTTTAAAAACCACTTCTTTAAAAATTTCAAAATTCAATTTAGTATACTCTGTTGAGTTTGGCAGAGCTAAGAGCTAATGGCATTCATAAAGACTTTGGTGTGTCCATACCAGAGTTCAAAGAAATGCAAGAGGACTTTTCGTGATAAAAAAAAAATATGCATCAGGAACTCTCCTGAAACCGTTCCATTGGTAAACGAATGACACTTTTGACTATTTTGAGAATGTCAACTACAGAATATTCATTTGGAAGTGTCTATTCGCATGCAGCATTGCAGAAAATTCAATTTTTATAATTTACTTTTTTTTTAAATGTCGTTCAGGTTTAAATGGCAGTATTTTATAGTTGACTTTGATTAATTTTGTTCGCTAAAAAATCAGAAACTAAGGCTAAGCGATTATAAACTAATCATAAGTCTAAAAAGACATGTACAAAATTTTCTTTACTCGGTAACACGTGCGTCTTTGAGATTTCCTTAAAGATGTTCCAGTGTAAGATTTCTGAAAAATTAATTTTAACCCAAAATATTAAACTCCTTTCGCTAACGATTTTGCCTAAACGTAGTACCTATGTGCATTATCGGGAGTTCTCCCTAGATCTCTAAAGAAGAATTTTATAAAGGATTTGTTCGACAATTCTGCTCAATCTCATTGAATTGTGGCCCATTATAATATCTTGAAAAAAAAGAGATACAAATCACACATTACATTACGATGATGGAGAAGTCGGAAAAAGTGGGCCTGGAAACTCCGTCCGTCTGTCTGTCTGTTCGCACCTCTAGAGTGTGAACAGATGGGACAATTTGCTTTAAATTTGGCGTTTAGTATTTATTTGACCGTCCCTCGGAATGTATTTTGAATTTTTGCTTTTTAAGGCCAACAAATAACTTTACCTGCTATACAATCGTAAAGAATAAAACTGATTTTCTCGAAGACGGCTCCAATGATTTTGATAAAACTTTCAGAGTGATATTTTGTTAGGACAATTTTTATTTTGGTTGGAAAATATTTTTCGAAATTTGTCTTATAACTGTAGAACCGGAATTTTCAAATCAAGTTTTCTCGTAAACTATATCCGATATCAATAAAATTTTGGACACAGGAAGTCATTTATAACCCTATTGATTGAGAATTTCGAAATTTTTAAATTTTCTCGATTTCTTGATTTTAATAATTTTTTTTTTTAAATTGGTTTTCGAAATATCTTGAAAACGGGTGAATTGAATTTTTTCGAAGTCCTTTTCACAGATAAAAACTACACATTTTTTCAAAAAAAATTTTCAAGTATTTTTTCGAAAAGTTTAAAAAAAACTAATTAAAAAAAAATTGCTTCAACGACTTTCAAAATTTTTTTTTCTACGTAGACATTTAGTTTTGAATTTTTGTTGCATATTTAGTTTTTCCGAGAAAACTCTTAAGCTAATTAAAAAAAGAAAAGCATTTTCGAAATAATTTTATTTTTTTTAATATACATTACGCAGCCACTAAGCAATTATCTAACAAAAGAGCAAGTTCATGCGACCCAGTCGTGATTTTTTTTTTCTTTGAAAGCTCAAGCCATTGACACCAATTTTATTAATTCTGTGCTCTTGCTACAGTTACCGATTCGCTTGACATTACATTAGCCTCTATATCATAGTATTCAAGAATTAAAGATATCAATGTTGTTGCTGGTAAGCGGCGTAATGGCATAAACTTTAAGCTCTTCGACTTTGCCGACACTGCAATTGCATCAATCTCGAAACTTGATTGGGCTGCTATAGGTGGTTCGTTATTCGAATAGGAGGTTGGTCATATTCTTCGTTAATACTGAGACTTAATATTTGTTAGTCTTACTTGAACTACTTTGTTTTGTTGGGATA
Organism: Platycheirus albimanus; assembly: GCA_916050605.2. Taxonomy (NCBI): domain Eukaryota; kingdom Metazoa; phylum Arthropoda; class Insecta; order Diptera; family Syrphidae; genus Platycheirus; species Platycheirus albimanus. The sequence continues at coordinate 31,515,851 of OU696698.1, read as the reverse complement.
ACTTCTAGTTGGAGCCATTGGCCGAAGTATAATATTAAATTCAAAACCCTTACAGTTCTGTACCCAGAAAAGCCTCACTGTTTTCTAGAAGTCACCATCTTTGCGTAGCTCTAATAAAATGTATGTTCTAGGGCCACCATTAGTAAAGTAGGTACTCAGCACAATCTAGTTCTGCCACTGTCAGTCACAGTTGAAGAGTTAATAGCTGGACTTGTCAATTTTCCTTCGAACATGAATAATTCCATAAAATAACAAATCTGGTCACCATAGCACAAAACATGGTGATATTTTTAGTCCACAGTTTGCTGCAATCAATATTATTGATTCACATTCGATTCAATAAATACAGAAGAGGTTAAAAGTAATAAAAAAAAAAAAACACTGACTGAATCCTAACCTCGCCTCAATGAATTTACTTCCATTCCATATAACACTATATATAGCCTGTATGTCCTTACTTAGTCTATACTACTTACTGACACTTCTAACGGGGGTTGATATAATAAAACTTGTAACGGCACTTCAATCTAAAATTGATTGTGTGTTAAATGCTAGAGTGGTGTCTGTGGCATGAATGATCCTTAAATTCCATATAACGTTCGCAAAATAACAATGGTGTGGATGAAGAAGGCATATAATATCATGAAGGACTTGTGATATTTAAAGGCCATTCTACTGGTAACATGCGATCCAGACGTTTAACGATGAGTTTTTTTTTTTTTAAAGAAAAAAAAAATTGTATCCTGGGATAATAGACACTGTTTCTGTCAGATTCAAAGTGTTTGGATACTATGTACACTTGTACATGCGTTGTATAAAGCCTTTTATAAATATTGACAAAGGACATGTATGAAGAAAGAGGAGTAGCAGGTGCGTTGGAACACACGCATTCAGACTGGACTCGAGAATGATGTATTTCAAAATAAGTCCCAAGTTCAAAGCTGCTATGTTCTTCTTGACGTATATATCTAAAGAGGAGCACAGTTGGAAATGGCATGTGATGTGCTTAGAACATACCATGTGTCTGTGGCATTGTGTTAATTTGAATAGTTATAAATAATAACATATAAAGTTGATAGATTTGTTACGTCAATCTTTTAATTAAGGCACAAAAAAAAATGCCAGAGCTACAACAGTAGGTACATTTCCAATGAACTGTTGAATACCCTATTCTAACATGCGTTCGTAAATTGGGACAAAATTTGTCTTTCAAATAATAAAGCCCTTAATGGTACGTTGCTTAAAATACCTCAAAACTTTAATATTTTTCTTTTGAAAAACTTAAGTTGCGGTGATACTTATTCGATTTTGAACTCAAAAGACAATTTTTAAAATTTATTCTTTGTGGCCTTAACTATTGACAAGTTTTTTCTATATGTATGAGAAGTTGAGGTCCGCCACTCCCAGAAAATTCTTCTCTAAAAGACAGAAAAAAGTATTATAACATTAATTGTGTGTGTCCGATGTTTAATTAAAAATAATTTAAAATTTGTATTGACAAGACAAAACCATATATGAGCTTATATTTAGCTCGCAGCTCGATTCTAAATGCAAAGCAACATATAGTTTGATATTTTAAAAATAAGATTTTGTATGAAAATGGCGATTGTGGATGTATCTTAAAAATTCTTAAACCACATCCTTCTACCTAACCAAAGGATAACATACAAAAATGTTTCATTTTCTTACTTTTAAACTGCGACCGATAATTAGTAAATGTTGGAACATTAATGTATATTTTGACTTTAAACGAAAACGCCCCTAAAATGAGAACGTGCTCTTAAACTTTGAAAATTAAAAAAAAACCAAGTATTGACTGAGTTTTAATGTTAGCATGTGCTTAAAAACTACACCTTAGTCGAGTCATTTTTCTTAAAAATTCAACTAAATAAAGAAGGTTTGTAAAAATAACGCCCCTAAAAGTGGGCGCATGTGAAAAGCTTACACGGAAATCTTTGTGAAGAAATATTTTTCATAAAACTAAGGAAACTACGGTACCCACTACCTTGAAATTTTAAAAATACGTTTCTCTGTTCTTGTATGAAAAGTGGGCGTTAGGTACCCCCAAAATTAATAAAAATTCTTTCAAACACTAGATATGTATTTAGTTTTGAGTAGTAATGTAATGTAATGTTGGCAGTTGGTTTTGCAAAAATATGTTTCTATACTTTCTTATGAAAATCCTAAAATCAAACATTTTTTCTTGCTTACACAAGATGTTTACTTACAACTAACAGCCACAAAATTTGAGATTTTTCGCTCGAATATAAGAGCCGTTAATTTATTAAAATAATTTTGATGGTTTTGTATGAAAAGTGAGTGGCAGCCACGCTCAAATTCAGTTTTTTTAATATTTTATTTAGAATTCAGCTAAAACGAAAACACATTCCAAATTTGTTTTGAATGCCAATTTCTAGAGCTTTTTTTTTATTATCAGGAAACAAAATTTATGAAAAATTGATTTTGGAATAAATTTTTAATTTTTTTTAAACAAAAACAAAAAGTTAACTTTTCTTTTAAGCTTGATTTTTTTTTTGAAATTTAAAGTGACAAAATTATTTTGTTTATAGAAGGACTTCTACATTGAAAATTTTATAGAAATCAGTTAAGTGGTTTACCAGAAAATATGATTTGAAAAACCGGTCCTATGGGAGGTATGGTTATACAGGGTTTTCCAATAAGAGGTGATATTTTGATATTCAAAGAAAAATGGCATTTTTTGAGATAAATGATCGGATGATTATTTCAATTTAAAGAATAGGTATGCTATTAATAATGAAAAACAAAATCAGCCAAATGGCCGCCACGGATACGCTTCCACAACATTATCTTTTTCATGAAATTTTCATCATCAAATCGAAAAGTGGCTGCTGTATGCCCTCAATAGCTTCACGAATTCCATCTTTGAGGTCTTGAATCGACGCTGGGCTGTTGGCGTAGACCTTATCTTTCACGTGGCCCCAAAGGAAGAAGTTTCAAGGTGTTAAATCACAAGATCTCGGTGGCAAATTGTGATCACCTCATCGAGAGATAACACGGTTCGGAAACTTTTCCCGTAAAAGATCGATGGTTTCGTTGCCTCTGTTGTCCAGATCCATACCATCATATTTCGACCATAAATAATCCAATGACCCAGCCGGGCCATAAACCACACCAAACAGTTACTCCCTCCCTGGAGACGCTTTTCAACAATAAATTTTGGGTTTTCTGACCCCAGATGCGACAATTTTGCTTGTTCACGTATCAAGCGAGGTGGAAATGGGCCTCATCAGTCAAGATGATTTTTCGATGAAATTCCGGATCATTTTCATGCGTTTCAAGGACCCAATCAGCAAAGACTCGGCGTTGTTGATGATCGTCTGTCTTAAATTCTTGTGTTAACTGAACAGCCCAATTCTAAAGCACGACAAGGAATGGTCAAACCTGGGTTTTCTTCAACACTTTGGGCTACAGCAGCAATATTCTCAGTTGTTCTTGAACGACGTGCAAGGGTTTTATTCTTCACATCGCTAACTTGTCCCAACGGTTCAAATTTGTTCTACCAATTTTTGAATTGCGGTCCGACAAGGTGCTTCACGACGACCAAAAAATGTTTTAGTTTTACGAATCGTATCTGCCAAACGGCTCCTACGATTTTGATACAACTTTCTGAATGGTGTTTTTTGAGTAAACTTTATGTTTTGGTTTTAACAGATTTTTCAGGAAAAGTCTTATAACGGTACCTCCCATAGGAAGAGTTTTTTCTTAACAGATTTTCTCGTAAACCACTCCACGGATTTCGATGAAAATTTTAACGTGAAAGGTCTTTTATAAACAAAATTAAATTAATTCTTTGATTTTGAAAAAAAAAATAACTAAAATTCAAAAAAGCAAAAGAACTCTGATGATTTACTTCATTAATTTTCAGAAAAAAAAAAACGTTTTAACTATTAATTTTAAGTGATTAATAAAATTTCATATGATTTTGTCAAGGCTTTTTTCCGCAAATCTCAAGCCCCAAGACCATTTTAACACATTAGGGCAAGTTCAGACAACCCAGTCGTGCACTTTATTATTAATGGCGTAGTTGTACTTGTCAAATGTGAAAAAATTACAAATACCGAAATAGCGGGCAATTCAAAATAACACCTCTTATTGGAAAACCCTTTACAACTTTCCCTGGAAAATCTACTCCAACCAAAATATAAAGTTTACTTCAAAAACACAATTCAAAAACACCACTGATCAAAATCAAGTACTTAGACGTTTTTGAGAAAAATGAGTTTTTCATTAAAAATCACATGGCAGATGCTGTTAGTCTTAGAGCTAGAATGCTAATTCCAAAAAAACCTATAACGTCCTTCAAAATACAACTATGTACAAAGTTTGAAGAAAATCTATCATCCATATCTTATATTCGATTGTGAACATTTTTTTTACTAATGCAAAACTTGTGTAATGGTACAATAATTTAGTGTTACTCTTAAACCAAAGATTTTGAATGCCAATACCTCTAGAGAGTATACATGCGGACGGACATCGACTCGACTTTTGATTCTGAGTAAAAATAGAGTGTATAACTTTTCTATATTGAACGGTATTATTTCTCTATGTTGAAAACTCCACACAAAATAAAATATACCCCTTCTTTGGGATAGGAGGGTATGAACACCTTAATGGTAGTTCAAGTTAGACACTTAGCAGCAAAACAAAGTTTTCTCCCAAAATGGATTTGTCATGTAATCTAATAAGAGTCCTTTGACAGGTGATTGGGTAAGGGTTGAATTTGAGATTTTATTACATCAAAATTAGGAGAGCCACTTTTAAGGTGTGGTTTTACTCATTAGTCACAATGTGGTTTGTTTTTGAAAGTTTTTGTAAACGTTGTCGTTGTGCAAAATCATAAGCCTAAGTAATTGGCAAGTTTCATGAGGGAGGGGTATGAGATGGCGTCACATTTGAATCTTAATTTTAAAAAAATTGTTTCATTATGTCCACCCTGTTGCAACAACTATTTCGTTCGAAGGAACATATTATTTTCAAATGTTCGAATTTCTCCGACTCCAAAACCAATCAACTGAAGCTTATTGAAGCGTCCTTCGAGTATCGGAGGAAGGGTATTTCGTTTAATGACTATTAACCACGAAACGCTTAAGTCAACCCACCCTCTGTGCATTTGCTTCACTTACTTTATTCAAAATAAAACTAATGAGTGGAACAAAAATATCACTCGGCTTTTGATACAGAAAAAAAAACCTTTTTGGATAGCTAATGTCACACATTAAAGGCAGCGACACACACGAACGTTTTAATTTGTTCCTACGTGATATGCCAAATAAAATATAGCTACGTGTAGATTATCAATTAACTCATATCCTTAATCCTGCAGTGTAAATGCCTTATGAAGAAATCCTGGCAACCTTTCAGAAAGAAAAGAAAAAACACATGTTCATGTTGAACATTGTTGCATACTGGAAACTTCTGGAACGGCGACATTTGACCTTTGACTTTAATCTAAATGAAAAATTCCTCACAGGGTGTAAAGTGAATGTTTAAGGACTAGAATTAAAGCCTGAGTTCTTTTGTTAAGACAACATAAGAGCACGTATTTAATCTTAACAGGACTTCAAAAAAAAAAAACCTTGGTACCTTGCTTATTTGAAGCATAGAAAGGATATGCAATAAATGTGTCCTTTTATCTTTTTCCAACATTTGCTGTCCAAATTTGTTCAACACCCAATAAAATCCTTGAAAACACAATTTATATTTATTTTTGCACACTTTTTGTTGTTGTTATTGTTGCTTGATGAAATGTGTCCTTGTTTTTTTTTTTTTATTTTGGTTACATACAAACAGGAGGTATTTCCATTAATAAAAGATGATATAATATTTAGGTGATGAAGTAAGCCAAATCTCTTTGGGAGAAAAGTTATTTTATTATTATTAGTTTGGAAGCAGATGACGCATCCTTTTTACTTGCTCTATAGGGCAAGTATTGGTTTCGTGCAGAAAAAAAAAATCGAGGTTTTAATCAAACATGACATTACGATGATAGAGAAGCCCAAAAAAGTGGTTTTCGCCATACCGTCCGTCGGTCTGTCTGTGCGTCTGTGCGTCTGTGCGGATGTGCGGATGTGCGGATGTGCGGATGTGCGCTTTTTCACGTCATGCTACAGCCTAAACGGCTTGACGGATTTTCTTCAAACTTGATATATAGTAGTTTGAAGAAAAACGGTTGTCGAGGTTTTTTTTATTTTGTTTTAGCCCGGCTCAAACTGGTACCTGTCAAGTAACGGTTTTTTTCAATTTGGATTTTCTCGAAAACGGCTCTAACGATTTTGATTAAATTTAAAATTTAGCTAACTTTAAGCATTTCTAACGAAACTGCGTTTTTTGTTTTTTCCTCAAATGGTCGTAACGAAAATCAGGTTTTAACGGCTTTTTTTTAAATAGCCATAAGTTCACAACGGCTTGATTGAATCAACTCAAACTTTGTGTGACATAGTTTTTCATAGCGTTCTATAGGATGGTTTAGTAAATTTTTCACTGAAGCCTTTCTAAACGGTGGCTTCCATACAACGAGCCGTTGAGTTTTAGCCAACTTTTTTTGGTTTTTTCTAATTTTCTCGAAAATGGCTCTAACGATTTTGATTAAACTTTGTGCGTTATATTCTTTTAGTGTTTTTAAGAGAACTGCGTTTTTAGTTTTTGGCTAAAAATGCAAATAACGGAGATCTGCTCTTAACGGCTTTTTTTCAAATGGCCATAAGTTGTCAACGGCTGCATCGAATTCAACAAAACTTTGTTTGGTATAATTCCTTACAGCTTCCTATCAGATGGCATTGATTTTTTTTCATTTTCTCTTTTTTAAATGGTGGCTCCAACACAAAGTGCCACTAGATTTTGGCCAATTTTTCATTTTTTCTAATTTACTCAAAAAAGGCTCCCCCGATTTTTATGAAACTTTTTATGTAACATACATAGAATACTTCAAACAAAACTGCATTTTTAGTTTTTGGCTATACATGATAATAGCGGAAATTGCTTTTAACAGTATTATTAATTTGGCCATAAGTGGACATTTGTATCATTTATAACACCCAAAAGATAACGTCTTAATTTTAAATATTAAAGGTTTTTTAACGTTAGCTCCCGTATATCGGTTTTTCCAATTTCAGTCAACATTTTTTAGGTTTTACCAAATTTTTCAAACATTAGTTGTTCTTATTGATCGAAAAGTTTGTTTTCATCGTACTATTGCACCAACAGAGCAAGTACGTGCGACCCAGTCGTGCATTTTATTTCCTTTTTTTTTTAACACATTGCTGTTGATAGTATTGGGAAGGAATGAAGTCATAAATAGCAACAAATATTTATATTATTTTTTTTTTTCTTATACACTCAGGGAGGGAGGGGAGATGTAAGGGTCTTAATCACTTTAATAGCTTCACGCCTTTTATAAGTCACCATATGTAAGTCGTTATGGCGAAAAGTCAAAAAGTTTGGAGGATTTAACTTATTGGTTTTATTCATTGGGTGTTAATTTCAAAACAATTTTCGTTAATGTTCAAAGTGAAGCTGTAAGATTTTATCGATACGTCAGGTTGTAACTGTAAGTTCCAGAGAAAAGAGGATGAGAAGATTTAGTTTGGTTATTCTGTTTTTTTTTTTTATGTATTTTTTTTTTTATTAAAAAAGTTTGAAAGACATTTTAATATCTATTGATTTATGCGAGAATGTTTCTATGAATTTGTTCACTTCAAAATAATAGGACCATCTCATAGAATCCAGATCTAAAATTGATTATTTGGAGAAAAAAGAATATGTTAGTAATTTTAAGGAAACCGAAGTGTAACAAGGGTTCGTCAATTTTTTCAACCCAATCGTAAATAATGGTAAAGGAAAACGAGATATCCTCCATGGACATCCTCATTTTCTGGGATAGTCCACTGTCGATCATATCTCAGAGAGATGACGGTACAGCTCAACATTCACCTCTGTTGGGTGCCAGGGCATAGAGACATTCCAAGAACCGATAAACTTGCCAAACAAGGAATAACTCTAGGAACTCATTTTAACTGAACACAGCTTTCAGAATATTCCCATCACTACATGTAAGGTTTTGGTATAGCAAGATGATACTAAAAGGGAAAATCTTAGATGACATATGGTAACATATTTTTACCAACAAAGTGGATTTGGTTAAATCTGGATTCACTCTAGGTCTTTGATCTCTCTAAGCAGACGGCACATTAGCTCTATTATTGGTGTCATAACAAGGAAGTGTTGCATAGGTAGACACTCCACAAGACTTGAAGTACTCGCAAACGACTTTTGCGAAAGCTGTATGGACGAAAAAGAGGAGGAGATAATTGTTTCCATTTAAGTAAGAACAAACTCGGTGATAGAATATCACCTATCTCACTCCCTGTCACACTTAAACAACAATTTTGTTGGGGATGCTTCTAGCATCTCGAGGCGTCTCCAAATCACATCGCTTTTAAAACAATCAAAAGGCCTTTTCCAAGTCGTCGAAGATGAAGATGATTGAACTCAGATTTTTCCTAAGGTGTTAATGTGATTGACAAAATTGAGGTTCTTTCTAAATTCCCAGTGAGCTTATAAATGGCATGGTCATAATAAAAATGTATATGGTGTTGAACTTTGAGCTCCTGGGTCAGTTTTATCTTGTTTGGGTGTTAGCTCAAACCCAACTTAATATTTGCCAAATAAAAAACTGCCAAAGTTCTTGTGCATGGCGATGAATCGACTGCCTCGTTGGCTGATTTATTAGCAAACCGGCCGTCTCGAATTTGACAACCAAACGTTGATGAGTCAACTGACATGGGCCAAAACGTCTACCCTAAAATTGAAGCAATGCGCTGCGCTCATTTTTTGAGTTTTGTCTTGACATTAGTAACTAAATAAAAAAAAAGAGTTGACAGATGTCACTTAAACAGCATGGCCGATAAAATCTACCCAAGCCAATTCAAGACCCCTTTACTACTCTATTGACAAAGGAAAAAAACATTGAAACGTCGAATTTCTCAAATTTTTTTATAATTTTCAGCATTTCTAACATTTTTACTTGCGATTAATAGGTAGTAAGTAAAGGGTTTTCCAATAAGAGGTATTATTTTGAATAGCCCCTTATTTTGGTAGTTGTTACTTTTGAAGCTATTATTGTTTCCTATTTGATGAGAAGAAACTACGCCATTAATAAAAGTGGAACGATACACGCTTTAACAACGCATTGAAATTATTAAAATTCACTGTAAAAATGGTGAACATTTGGCAGAGACGGTTCGTAAAATTAAAACATTTTTTGGTCCTCGTGAAGCCCCTTGTCAGACCTCAATTCAAAAATTGGTAGAAAGAATATGAACCGTTGGGACAAGTTAGCGATGTGAAGAATAAAACCCGTGTACGTCGCTCAAGAACAACTGAGAATATTGCTGCTGTAGCCCAAAGTGTTGAAGAAAACCCAGGTTTGTCCATTCCTCGTCGCTCTTTGGAATTGGGCATTCCAGAAACGTCATTACACCGTATTTTGCATAAAGACTTGGGTTATAAAATTCAGTTAATACAAGAGCTCAAGCCGGGCGATCATCGACAACGTTGTGTCTTTGCTGATTGGGTTTTTGAAATGCATGAAAATGATCCGGAATTTCATCGAAAAATCATCTAGACTGATGAGGCCCATTTCGGTGGTTACGTCAACAACCAAAATTGCTCGGAAAACCCAAGATTTATTGTTGAAAAGCCTCTCCATCTTCAACGAGTGACTGTTTGGTGCGGTTTATGGTCCGGCTGGGTCATTGGACCTTACTTTTTCGAAAATGAGGCTGGAGCAACAGCTACGGTGAATGGATTGCGCTATCGAGAGATGATTAATAATTTTTTATATCCGGTGCGTGTTATCTTTTAAAGAGCTATTGAGGGCATACAGCAGCCACTTTGCGATTTGGTGATGGAAAATTTCATGAAAAGGATATTTTTGTGTAAGCGTTGTTTTTCATTATTAATGGCATACTTTCCTCTTTGAATTAAAGTAACCAGCCGATAATTTTTCTCAAAAAATTACATCTTTCTTTAAATATCAAAATAACACGACTTGTTGGAAAACCCTGTACTATGCAGGCAAGTTATGTATTCGTAAAAAAAATTCTGACAATCAAACATAACATTACGATGGTAAGGAAGTCGAAAAAGTGGGTCGGACAATTCTGTCTGTTTGTCTGTCTGTATCTGATTCTAGCACAAAAACTAACGGTACTTGCCATACGATTTTTGTAAACTTCGTGTTTTTATTGGAATAGATTTTTCAGGAAGTCTTATAAGCTTATAAGGTACCTCCCCTAGGACAATTTTTTTCAAATCAAATTTACTCGGAGAAGAAGCTATTTTATAGATGAAATAATATTTATTCTTAAATTTTTCAAAAAAGTTTTTTTCGAGTTTTTTAAAAGAAAAATAAATGTTCTTTTTAATTTTTGGTTTTTTTTTAAACGGTTCGATCAATTTTTTTTTAATTTTATTTTTCTGATAAGAACTACAAACTGCTTGATGTTTGCATACTCAAAAAAACGTTTTTTTTTAAACTGGTCGAAGGATTTTGAAATTTTTTTTTTCCTTCAATTCAAAACCGTAAAAAATTCTGATGGCTATCTTCATTTTTCCTAAAAAAAAAAACTTTAGTGATATTTAAGTATTTAATAAAATTTAAATTGATTTTTTGCTTTAATTTTTTTTTTTTTCAAGATCTAAAGCCCCAAGACCACTGACACACATAAGAGCAAGTTCGTGTGACCCAGTAGCGCACTTTCTTTTTACTTTGGATTATTCAAATTAAGATTAGGTTGTGCGTGATTCTTGTTCTGCTTTGGGTTTCTGGGATTTCTCGTATGTTGAATTTGTTCTCGCTATCAATATTTCTATTTACAGAAAATGTTCATTTGCAGAATACATTTATGCAGTCTAGCTGTTGTTGTTAAAAATAACTTCTTTGACATTTAGTATACAAATATCATACATAATCAAATGACCATATTTAAATAAATTATGCGGACACTTAAACATAATAATATTGATTTCCATTTCGGAATCTCCTCTAGCATCAAAATTCCAGGTTCCATCAAATGGACATGGACACAGTCATCAAATTGCCCAACAGAGTCCAATTATATTTTAACGAACTTGTAAATAATCCCAGGATAATAATTAAATATTGATTAAATAAATGTTTGTCCGTTTAGAAGACGTTATTATCACAATACAAATCGAGATATTAATCCTTCAACAAACCCATATTCTATTCCCCTGTCCATGTCCAATACCTATACACTTGCAAGGAATGTTAAACATCGATTTCGGTATGAAAATAAATTTATTGCCAAAGCTAAACTACCTTCGATTTATTATTTTTTATTTCTTTGGAAATTTATGAAGTAAATGTAGTTAAATATTCTTTTTTATTGCTATATAAATCACTTTTTCTTTTTCCATAAATTCTTAAAGTTCATTTCAATTTCGAAGGAGAGCATCGTCGGAGTTTTCTTTGAATTAAGGATTTTTCTTTAATGTTATTCTTTTCTCCGGTTTTGATGTTGTGTTTCTCATTAAATATTCTTCTTCCAGGAAAAAACAAAAAAATAAATAAATAAGCAAAGCAAGAAAGAAGAATACACAATATGTTTCGCAGACATGTTTTGTTTTTGTTGTAAATAAAAATGTATCTAAATATTTTGTGGTAGAAACTGAATCCGCTTAAAATAAAAAAAAAAGGTTCTTATTTATATTCTGCTATGATGTTCAGTGAAAATCTCTTTAACATAATATTGTGGAATTACAAGAGCTTAAATTTATTTTTAATTGAAGCATATAGATAAGTTTGCATCTACTCAATTAGGAACTATCATTAGTTTTTTATAGAAAAAAAAGTTAATTTGCAAATACCAAAAAAAAAAAATGTATAATTCGTGCTGCTAAATTTTGGTGGCCTGAGCAAATTTTAAGTTGAACTTTGGTCAAAATCTGAAAGAGATCTAAGTGACCAAGCAGCTCAAAGTGTAGGATTATAGACAACGGTGATTGCTCCCTGACTGGACTTGGAAACACAATTTTGACTTGGGTCAACGTAACGTAAATGGTTATATGATTGTCGATTTCTGCAATGCTCGCCAATTTGTGACTGTGAAGGTCGAACTTAAATCAAATCGACCATTTTATTAAACAGCATCCAACAGAAATGGAGGAAGTCGGTGCAAAACGAAAGAAAAAAAGAAAAGCTGGTCAACGATCAGCTTTTGGGTTTGTTTCGCTTACCAACAGTTGTTGTCCAACGCCGCTCAGAGAATAAAGCAAAGAGTCCAAGATTCAACACAATCATTCTAAGTGATCGTAATGTACATCGTAATTTCGCCACTACACTCGACGTCAAAGCGTCAAACTTACAAAACGCTACCGGTACCGGTAAGTAGATGCTACATGGGGTCAATTTTGTAGTGCTTTCATGGAAGCTAGAACTGAAACTGCACCAAGACAGATAAGCGAGAGATTCTTGGATATGGAATATGGATTCTACGGAGCGAGTACAGGACATCTCATAAGAAAGTGCAGCGGTGTTTGAGACGTGATAAGAAAGCGAAATCGGGGGAATGAGGAACATAATGCAGAAAGAGGGGACATTAGAAAACTGTATAAAATCACTAAGGACATTGTTGAACAGCTGATAAGTACTAACACTTGAACCCACTGCAAAGTTGAAAGAAGCATTTTTGATCACTGAAACAGAGGGAAACAGAGCAGCTGGATTTGACGGTATACCTGCAGAACTCCTAAAAGAAGACCCTGAAACATCTTCTGGTATTTTGCTAAAATTAGTACTGGCTGTTTGATAGACGGAAACTTACCCATGAAGTTAAAAGGATAGAGATATTCTAAGGCTATAGTAACTGCTGTGGTATTACCGTCCTGTCGGTTTTTTTTAAGTTGATGGCAACCATTGTTCTCTAGAGTATAAAATCCAGGATCGGATCTAAGCTCAGCAGTCATCAAGCGGGTTTTCGCAGTGGTCGATCGTGCTTCGACCACATCCAACACCTTGCGAATCATCCTTGAACAATCATCTGAGTATCTGTTATTCGATTATTGCGAGATGTATACCTGTAAAGTTGTCACTATTTTAAAAGAGTCCTAAAACAACGCAAGGTGTGTCCTTTCACATAATGGACAGCTCTCCGACTCATTTGATTTGCACCACGGAGTAAGGCAAGGAGATGCCTTGTCACCAATTCTTTTATTGATGGCAATTAACGATGTGATAACTGCCACGGTGGCTGCAAATGAAAGACGTCATATCCAATGAAGACCATTTGACAAACTAAGTCGCATAGTAGACTAAGCTGACGATCTAATTTAAATATTTCAGTCTCTGCAACTGAAGAAAGAAGTGAATTAGGGATCAACGCTTGTAAGACCAAAATAATGACCACTGGCAAAGACACACAACAGGACAGGAAACCGAAGAGGAGGTTACGCAATTTAAGTATGTGGTTACTCTTATATCACTCGATGGCGGAATGGACCTGAATGCTTGAGGTTTAAAAAACAAAGCCCGTAATGCATTTTTAATAATTTCTCCTGTTTGGAACTCCAGAAAAAAAAAATTTTTTCGAGAACGCCGACATCTAGCAGTTTAAAGTTTTTATCAGAAAACAAAAATTTTAAAAATTTTGAATAAACAGTTTTTGAAAAAACCAAAAAGTTATTTTGAAAAATCAAAGAATTAATTTTATTTTGTTTATAAAAGAGCTTTCACATTAAAATTTTCATCAAAATCCTTGAAGTGGTTTACGAGAAAATCTGTTAAGAAAAAACTCTTCCTATGGGAGGTACCGTTATAAGACTTTTTCTGAAAAATCTGTTAAAATCAAAATATAAAGTTTACTTAAAAAACACCACTCAGAAAGTTTTATTAAAATCGTATGAGCAGTTTTCGACTTAAAGAAATTTTGCATTAAAAATCATATTGCTGGTAGGTACCGTTATACAGGGTGATTCACGAGTGTTGTGCCAAAAAGCTAGAGCGTGTAGGTTGAGTTGAGACAAGAAAAAAATCGTATGGGAGGGGGGGTCTATTCCCCCCCCCCCCCCGTTTAGCCAGGAGGGGCAATTTTCTGAAAAATTGACTTATTTTCTTAAAAAAAATATTAAAAATCAACGTGTTATACCTTTTTGGAAAGCCAAAAACTTCTTCTTTCATTGCGTTCTTAAATTAAATTGTTTTAACTAATAGTTCAAAAAACATAAATTTTCAAACTCAAAATTCTGAAAAAAATTTGAAAAAATAATTTTAAAACTATTTTTTTTCAAAATTTTACGTATTTAAGTATAATTTTTGTTCTCAGAATTCAACGCTCTTATTAATCTTTAATCCAACACAGAAAACCATATGGCTCTACGACTTTTTGTTGCCAAGGTATTCAAAAATAACCGAACCTACTTCTTCACAAAAACAAGAAAACCTAGCCTTACGGGATGGCACAAGTGATCATTTAGCCAATTTTTTCGTGTTTTTGTGAAGAAGTAGGTTCGGTTATTTTTGAATTCCTTGGCAAAAAAAAGTCGTACAGCCATACAATTTTCAGTGTTGGATTACAGATTAATTGTAGCGTTGAATTCTGAGAACAAAAATTATACTTAATTACGTAAAATTTTGAAAAAAAATAGTTTTAAAATTATTTTTTTAAATTTTTTTTCAAAATTTTGAGTTTGAAAATTTATGTTTTTTAAACTATTCGTTAAAACAATTTAATTTAAAAACGAAATGAAAGAAGAAGTTTTTGGCTTTCCAAAAAGGTATAACACGGTGTTGCAAACGATGCCGTTGATTTTTAATATTTTTTTTTACAAAATAAGTCAATTTTTCAGAAAATTGCCCCTCCCGGCTAAACGGAGGAGAATAGACCCCCCCCTCCCATACGATTTTTTTCTTGTCTCAACTTAACCTACACGCTCTAGCTTTTTGGCACAACGCTCGTGAATCACCCTGTATACCAAGTTTGAAGCGAATCGGTCCAGCCGCTTAGGCTGTAGGTACAGATACAGACGGACGGACAGACAGACAGATAGACAGACAGACAGAAAAAATTGTCGGACCCACTTTTTTAGGCTTCTCTAACATCGTAATGTTATGTTTGATAGTCGAACAAAAATTTTTTTTTTACGAATGCATAACTTGCTTTATAGTACCTATAATCGCAAGTAAAAACTTGTATAAAACAAAGGTCCATCTCAAGGAATTCAATCATGGCCACAGATTAAGTCAGTTGCGGCGAATCCGGACAGGTAGAAGGGTCTTAGAGTTGCCCTATCCTCCAGGAGGATTTGAAGGGCTGCAGTACTTGCATTTTCACCCAAAAATAAGAACGCAGTTGACTTTGACTCACAAAACAATGCCTATAAACTTAATTTAAATTGGCTCGTTGTATGGTAGCAATTGTTTAAGAGGACGAAAAAAAACAAATAATGTGGTTAGACTAAGATTGAGAATGTATTTCATGAATATATCGAGTTGTCCATTTTCTACATATCAAAGATGTTTTGTTTTCACATAAACAGCCCATACAATTAGAGGCAGATTCTTTGTATTTATAAACTTAATCAAGAATTACTTTAATTATTTGTATGTAAACAACTTAATCCTATTAAATATCTTAGTATAACAAAAAAACGGAAACAAAATTGAATGTATCGTGTCATTATGGCATATATTATATGCGAATTTGAAAAAAAATGTTTGCTTATTTAATACAACTTGGAACAGTAGATAATGTTCAAAACAAAATGTTATTCTCGTGAAGAGCAAGTACAGGGGTTTCATTTTTAATACCGACACTTTTTCAAATGCTAAAAATATGTTTGATTCTGTTCCTTAAATATCGACCCATCCAAATGCATGAAACATCCACTTCACCATACAAACATGTGTATGTAGAGGAATACGCACTTGGAAATAGGTCCGTAGATACATAACAAAATAAATCGATGATATTAAAGGACTAAAATAACGGCCAATATATCGAACAATATCAAATTCCGAAAGTGTTTGTATCCCACAAACAGGGAAGAAGACGTAATTTATGTCGTGATTGTAAGGAGTTAATATAAACCAAAACAAACATCAGGATATATACGTTAAGAACCGTCTCCGGGGCCTTTTGAAAATCGACAATATCTTCAAATATTTACGTGTGTAGAATATTTATTTAAGTCTGACGTTTGATTTTTTTTTTCGTGATATATCCTTTTTTTCAGTGGTTGCATTCCTTGAAATGGAGATGTTAGCGTAGGTATTGGAAAATGTATCTTTTCATAAATTATTTTTATAATATTTACCTTTATATGGTTATTATTTATTAAAAATACATGTTTAAATATAAATAATATCCTTCCATTTTACTTAACTCAAAAAAAAAATCGGTGCGAAAAAAAGGCTCCAACAGAACTGTGCATTGTGCATTCCTGTTTTTCATTAAATTCCTTTTCATTCACAATGGAAATTTATTTGGACAGGACAATATTACTGGAAACGGAATGCATTCTGGATCCGGAATAATGATTGACTTCTGAACGTCCTTGTGTGCATTGTGTCTTCAGTTAAATATCGATTGATATGCTCTTCCTCATTTGTGGATATCAAAGAAAATCCATAGCACTTTTGTGTGCTCTACGATTTTAATATATAATGCGAGTTGTCGTTTTTGCATCCGGAAATAAGTTGACTCGTGAAATTTTAATTTAAGAAAATCCATTCGGAGGATTTGTTTAACTACGTGTTTTAATGGACTGCCAATCTTTTTAATTTATTTCTTTTGCAATTTGATATATATTTATGCATATTATGTATGTATAAGTGGGGTTTTATTTTTTAATGGCGATACAAGCCATTGTGTATGGGTAGAATGGATAAAGTAGCAAAGACTTCCAGTTTGTACTCTGATGGGCAGACATCGGTTAAACAGATAGTCAATCAAAAAGCAGTATAGTCATCCTCTGCATACGTTAGCTGAGATGACTTCTGAAATGAAGATTGGAGGGATAGGGTCCTTGCCTAGGAAATCAGTACCTATACTCAAAAGTTTATATTAAAATCTTGATTTTTTTGAAAAGGTTAATTCAAAGATCGATAGGTGGGACTAAAATGTGGTAAGGTAATTGTGTTCTTACCTTATTTCTACAAATATTTGTTATGTATTAAACATGTGATCAATATGGCTATTAAAATTAAGTTTTGGGTCCATTATAACACCAAGATCGCAGCTGGAACCACACAAGAAGTGAACATTAACAAATGGAAATCTTTTTGCTCGTTTACAATACACCAATTCGATACAGTATTCAATTTCTCTTGCAACCAAATAATATATTCGTCACTGTTTTCATAGGACAAGCGAAGGTTAGCATCATCAGCAAACAGAATTAGTTTAGAATTTAATTTAACAGGACAAAGGTCGTTTACAAATAACAAAAATATAAATGGGCCGATATGGAAGCCTTGTGGAACACACCAGTACACACATACATTTGTTTTGATAGTTTGTTTCAAAACACACATATTGAGGTCTTTTAAGTAGATAAGATTTAAGCCAAACAGCAAACCAATTCAAAAGGCCTATGGCATTTAGATTATTAAAAAATAAGATCATGACATACAAGGTTAAATGCTTTTTCAAAATCCAAGTATGCTACATCCGTTTGAAAACCGTCTTGATTTATTGTAATGAAATCTGAGTAGAAACCATGTTGATTAGGAGCAATTCAAATTTGAAATCTGTTCTTAATTATGTCTCAAAACATAACTCGGGTATGCTTGAAATTTTAGCAAAAGTGGTAGGGCGGTTTTAAATAATTTTAGTAAAAACAAAGAAATTTTGGATAAAACCTAGTGTCTCGTTGTATTTGAGCCACCGTTAAAAAAGGGCAAACTGAAAAAATGTCAAAGCCATCGTATGAAAAACTATGAAAAACTATACCAAACAAAAGTTTGAGTGAACTCGATTAAGCCGTCGCAAACGTGTGGCCATTTGAAAAAAAGCCGGTACAACATCTCATGTTACCTCAGGTGGATAACTACTTGGATCCACACTAGTGATCTAGTGATCTGCCTGCGTGGTTGACCAATTTGACCTAATAAAGCTTCGTTGTTTCATATTTCTGAGACCAAAAAAACTTTTGCCGCTGCAATTCTATCAGGAGTTTTCAGGTCTGTGTTTAGCTTATTGGACATTTTTTTATCACAGAAGATAGCGGAGTTTTCCCTACACTTATTCAAATAAAAAAACATGTGTGGCTTTTGGACTTACACGGTACCCATTTCCCTCGAAAACGTCCACGCGTCGTATTATGTGTATTTCGCAGTCGGATATCCAAAACTCGCTCAACAGTCTTCATTGTGGGTGAATGTTACTTTCACTCTATTGTTTAGGCATCTGATCACTTCTTTGAAGCTTAGAGATGAAAATCTTGAGACACTTGACACCGATAACACCCATCATTTTCAACAACTCAGAAGGTATATCTTCTGACCTAACCGCTTCGCCCTTTGCCACAATAAAGTTAGGTGAAGCTGACAGTGAACAGTGCGGAATATGAGATCGTTCGAGTGCCCACCTCGGCTTCTTACGGTGGCACGGATCATCAATGAATCTTCCGCATAGATCCTGATGAATTTGAACCATGACCTTTGCTATGTTCAACTTTAGGGCATCTGTTTATTCTGGTTTATTAGTATACCGCACAAGAAGTCTAATGGGGTCAAATACTATGAACAGGGTGGGTCTGTAGTTCTCGCCACTGACGGTGACCAGCTCATAATGGTCGTTTTCGCAAAAGTACTGACCAATGACGCAGCCGGTCAAGTATCTTCACCAAAAGGTAACTTTTAAGGGTGCATGGTCAACTGGTGGGCCTTGTGTGTGTAGGTGTAGCCCTTGATTCTTAGCCACAGCCATTCATCGAAAATGCACCTCGACGAAATTGTCGTCGTTTCCAACCGCTCCGCAGCCCAGTAAGAGAACATACGGCGGGGGTTGTCTATGGTCATGGCTTTTGAGCTTTTGATGAGGCAATTGGTTCTTGTACGTATGAAGACCCGAATTCCGATGCAAAGTTGTACATGTTGAAGTCTGTGAAAGGCCAATTTCTTGTACACGGCGAGGAATCGACTGGCTCTTTCACAGAATATTGAATATTGAGTGAATAATTACCGGATCGGTCGTTTAAAACTTGGCGACCAACCGTGCGTCGATTGTGAGAGGCAAAAAACAAGGTAAAAAGATCACAGTGCTCTCAAACTTTGCACTAAAAAACTCAAATTTTGATAATAAAGTTTTATTATATGGACTTGTTTGTTCAATCGCGAAAGTTGCCATGGTGATTGGTAACAGAATAATAAACACCAGATTTGACAGATGTCACCCAAACAACATGGCCGCCACAGGGAGCTAAAACCTAACCGTGCCAATTGAAAATCACTTTAATCGCAGTACAGTGAATGCACTCTTCAGATCAGAGCCATGCAATTTGCGTTTAAAAAAATCTCAAGTTGCACATCGGTAGAACAGTTATATCCTTAGTAAGACTGGGTTTTAAATGGAACACAAAACTAAACAAAGTTCAAGCGTTTGCAATGTGTCAAAACTAACAAATTTGACTCTCCAAATGATTAAAAAAGACCAAATTAAGAATACCTTTTGCTAATCAGTAGAGTGAGTATTTATGGCAGTTCATTTCACTCCAAGTGTATACAATCAGCTTAGATTCCAAATTTACTTCTTTAATTGATGCCCTATTAAAATTATACACCTACTTTCCTTGGCACAACCAACTCCAGAACAAGCTTAACATTTTCCTGAAATTTATCAAAAGAATAAACTCATTTCTTTTAATTTATTTCCGTTACTTTCTGATTACTACCAAACTCTTTTCCTTGCGAAGCTAATTCACTTATAGAATTCTTGGGATTTTATGTTGAGGGTTATTCAAAAGCCTGCTCCACTCCTCCACAGCGAAAAAAAGCTTCTTTTTTTTCTCTGGAAAGCGCAAAATTAGATCCAAGTATTTACGCAAACAACATTTTTAAATGTTTTATTTTAATTTAATAAAAAAAAAAAAAAGATTTCGTTTTGTGTGAAAGGTCGGATCGGATTTTAGAAAATAAAATCATGTATCTAAAAGCCTTTGACAGGAAAAAAAATATATTCTACATAAAAGCACAAAGCTATGAAGTAAGTGATTTAAAATCCAGCTCCAACGCAGCATGAATATTGTCGTTCCTGTTCCTGAGGGTCGACGGCACGGTCCTCTCCTCCTTTAGTTGTAAATTACTTTAGCTCACAGAGCCAGAGATAAAACCAAAAACGAATTGAAATCGCAAAGCGAAATGAAAATTATGATAAAGAACAACCGAGCAGCCTCGACAAATTAAATTCTCATCCACCATTCCCACCATGAAGCTTGTACAAGAACATGGATTTGGATTTGCAGGAGTTGTTTGCAACGGTCCTAGAGTACGGGTAGAGGGTTGGTGAAGTATAGAAACCACCAGAGTTCCAAGGACTGTAATATGCAGTTGGGCTACACCATTTAATTCGACATGGAACTCATGTCACTTGATCCACTTTTTCTCTTTCCGCAACGAAACTTGGGCTGACATTTTAAATCATATCTACAAAATTTATACCTTCAGGCATACTTACATACATATTAAAATAATTATTTTATATGCGTACGAGTTGTGCTCTCAAATTAAAATTAAATGTTCATACGTGTAGAGATAAGTACGTTTTATATAAAGATTTATGATTTTTTTTTCTATATACGTTCATCTTGTTGTTGGATTTTTATATGATATTAAATTTGCATGAGTCCTGGAGTATGTTGAATGGAATGCGCAAAACATTTAAGGCTAAAGCAGAGTTTCCTTCACGTCGAAAATTAAAAAGAACATAAAACTATTTCGTCCAACAAATCTTATCATTAAATTGTTAATTTACACTAGGGTGACAATAAAAGAAACAAATTTAAACGGATTGATTCACCAAAATATTGTTTTAAATTACAGGGTGTTTCAAATTGGATAACAATAATTTGGTAAAATAGTCACGGGCATGTTTTAAGGCAAAACAATTTTCCTACAGTAAGTTAACTTGCGGTTCTATGTAGATACTATGAGGCAGGTTTTTGCATTCATCAAAAAAAAATTGTTTGTGACAAAAATGACTTTACGATACTAGCGAAAACGAAAAAAGTCTAAAATTTCAATTTCAATCACCGTACCGAAAATCGTACAAAAGTTGGGTCGAATGCGATTAATGTATCGTTATCGTGTGTGTCATAAAACGATCCGCTATACTGATATCACATAATCGAATGCTGGCGAATGAAAACTGGCTCCCGTCCTACATCCTGACTTCTAATTTGATAAAATCTTAAAAATATCGTATGGTGTGCCTGTGCGATATCGCTACCGACATTGGTAGTCTGTACGGCTCAAGTCGGTACGATAATTACATGTCTTTTTCAAGTTATTGTACAGAGGAGAAATTCAATTTTCATGTATCTTATATAATATAAATGTACCAGTTACGTTTAAACATATTTTTATCGAAAACTAACGATTTTGATTAAAAAAAATCTGCAAAATCTAAATCGGCTAATTGGGTTGGGTAAGATTTGTCGATCAAAAAAATGTCGACAGTGGCAAAGTCACATCATTGATGTGAACAGCACTCTTTTTGCCACTGTCGATAAGTGTTGCAGCCCTAATACTATGATTTAAAAATAATTACAAAATTTAAACTGTCGATGCAATCAAAAGAACTAAATTTTTTATCAGGATAAAAGTCGACATTATTACCGACACTTTTTCAGTCGACATTTTCATAGTCTGGATTTTAAACTGTAAACTTTTTTTTGTCGATCAAACTTCAGTCGATGAAATTTGTATTTATCCAGTCTACATATTTAGTGTCGACATTTTATCTGTCGACCATTCGTACGCTTCCCGGCTTATTATATGATTGGGGTGGAATTAATAATGACTAAGAACAGTAAATACTTTTGATAGGACTAAGGTTTTTTTCCACTACATGTCATATATACATAGATAATCATAGTTAGTTTTAGTAAGCCCAATTTATATTACATACTTGTATTTTTAATAGAAACATTTTTATAATTCAAAAAATTGTTTTCTAAAAACTTAGGTACTTTTTGGTGTCCCAAACACAATGTAATTATTTTGATTTAAAATATTTATTTTGTCACCTTATTTTAACTTAATATGAAAAGGAAATTTAATTTTCAATCGAAAATTATCCTCACGTCAAAATATTTGCTTGAATTTTTTTTTTTAATCATTATGATTTATCATTTTTAGCTATTTATTAAAATTTACATTTTTTTAAATAAAATTTTGAGCTATTTAAAATTCATATAATAATTTATACTTTAATAATTTAAAAAAATGAAATCCCATGTTACATTTATAAACAACAAAAAATTAAAAAAATTTAAATTTCAATAAATAGCTCCAAATTTTACAAAATGAAAAAAAATTCGGATTCGAGTTTTTATTGCTGTTTTTTTTTTTTTTTGCATTTTCTAAGAAAATTTACCATAGTAATGTATATTTTTCTGACACTATCAAAAAGTAGAAATTTCAACGAAAAAAAGCAGATATTTTGACGGGAGAATTTTTGATTGGAAATAAAGGGTGCTTTTACGATATTAAGTCAAAATATGGTGAACAAATCATTAGATTCAATCTAAAAAATTACAGTGTGTTTGAACATACAAATTTAAGTTTGCTCGAA
The DNA here is from genome assembly GCA_916050605.2 of Platycheirus albimanus. Classification (NCBI taxonomy): domain Eukaryota; kingdom Metazoa; phylum Arthropoda; class Insecta; order Diptera; family Syrphidae; genus Platycheirus; species Platycheirus albimanus. Next base: position 31,492,995 of record OU696698.1, on the reverse strand, counting down.
ATTTCGAGAAACACAATATTTTTTTGTAAAGGAACAAAAACTTAGTTGTTCGAATTTTTCCCCTTAACTCCCCCCACTTCCCTACCACAGATCATTCGTAAATTATTTTTCCTTTCATTTTTATTATATTCTCTTCGTACTCCAATAGGTTTCATCCTACTTTATTTACTTGCGATTATGAGTACCTACTATAACCAAGTTATGCATTCGCAAAAAATATTTTGTTTTTTGGCCAATCAAACATAACATTACGGTGATAGAGAACCCTAAAAAAGTGGGTCCGACAAAACTGTCTGTCTGTCTGTCTGTACGTCTGTATCGGCACCTACAGCCTAAACGGCTGTACCGATATGCTTCAAACTTGGTACATAGTATTATTATGACGTCCTACAGAGGGGTTTTTGGAATTAGCATTCTAGCTCTAAGACTAACGGTACCTGCCATACGATTTTTTGTGAAAAATTAATTTTTCTCAAAAATGGCTCGTACGATTTTGATAAAACTTTCTGAATTGTGTTTTCTGTGCAAACTTTATGTTTTGGTTTAAATAGATTTTTCAGGAAAAGTCTAACAACGGTACCTCCCATAGGACCGGTTTTTTGAAATCAAATTTTCTCGTAAGCCACTTGACGGTTTTGATGAAATTTTTAGTAAAGGAGCCTTTTTAAAAAGAAAGTATTTTTTAATTTAAAAAAAAAATAATTTTTTTTTATTTTTTGTTTTTTCCAAAAACGGTTTGATCTATTTTTTTTTAAATTTTATTTTTCTGATAAAAACTACGAATTGCTAGAAGTTGGCATACTCAAAAAATATTTGGAATATTTTGTTGAAAAGTTAAAAAAAAAAAAACTGTTTTTTGAAAAAAAAACTGTTTTTTGAAAAAAAAAAACTGGTCGAACGATTTTGAACACAAAATTTCTTAAAATTATTAACAGTTAACGAAATTTGATGGCTTACTTCATTTTTTCCAAAAAACGTTTTAACTAGTGCTTTTAAAGTTATCAATAAAATTTAATATTATTTTTTCACTGTTTTTTTTATTCCAAAATCTCAAACCCCAAGACCACTGTCACACATTAGAGCAAGTTCGTCGGACTCAGTCGTGCAGTTTATTTTTTTTTTGGTTTCAAAAACCATCGACCCTGGTAAATTGTCTAAGACTTCCAATCTACTTAGTTGATTTGCTGACGGCAGTATTCTTTTCCAAATTCACACCTCTGTTCTTCGGCTGTGAATCTGTAACAGGAATGTATGAAAAGCTCATTGAATTTCGATCTTGTCAGCATTGTCCAATGAAAAATTATCAACCGCGTTAAATTTAATGCTTCAAAATCCCAATTGAGTATAACTTTCATTATGACCGGTGCTCCTGTAACACATTTACGTCTCCAAGATAGGGATTCAGAAGAGCGCCTGCCTTCCCGTTATAGTTTCGAGCCTAACGTCGGCCGTACTTTTAAGTACAGAGACTCATTTTACAGCCGCACTACAGCAATGTGGAGTGCTTTGCTTGGCTCGTTTCCCCCTCCCATTGTGACTTACAGACACAGACGCTCAAAAGGAATTTACATCGGCATCTCTCGCTCGCACTGTGCTAATTGACGTTAAGGGTATTAATAACCATTTGAGTGCTCGAAAATTTTATTAAAAACAAAAACCTTTTATTCATATAACTTTTTACGAAGTTTTAAGATATTCATCAACAAGGAAAAATGCACACACACCGACGGACGATATGTCTAAAAGCAATTTGTTTTGCCTTACTATCATTTCAATACTTACTTTGATAATAACATTTTTTCCAACATGAATTTAGTAAAATATCGCGTACAAAAAACTACTTTGTATGGCGTATACGCAACTTTTTTTTTACTATACAAATAAAAATGAATTTTTATGTCTCTGTGATTTGGCTGTTTTCAGGTCGAGGGCATAGAAAATAAAAATTTTCTATGTTGTTTTTTTTCGCATTTCAAATCATCCTTTCATAAATGCTGCTGCAAGACACTAAAGCGAAAAAGCACGGCACAGTCCAGACACAGAGCGAAGCGGAACGTGTCCCCATTGAATCTTCACATCTATACACTTGGATACTCTTTATACTGATATAATTAGGACGATACGACGAGCATAAGTAGACTCGAACCTCTCGTCTCAGTTTTATTATTCAATTGTGAAACTGTGCCTAGTGTCACTGCGAGCAAGAGCTCCTCTAAACAATTGTTGATTTTCTATCGCAGCAGGGAGACATTATGACGTTCTTGTTCTGCTTTTCTGTGTATCGTATCCTTTTTTTTCATTTCATCCTTCTGTGCATTTCTCTCATCTTGTGTGTTTTTCTCATAAAGCAGAACAACACATCAAGCAAAAAATATACATTAATGCCTTGCCTAATGCCTATGCCTTGAAAGATTTCTTTAAAAGCAAAGCAAAGCGGAAACATGTTTTACAAAGTCCTCTGATTTATGAATGAAACTTTTACTCGCCGGTTATGTTTAATGTCTGACATTTAATGGGTGAATTAAGAAAGTACTCCTCCCACCCCTTGTATAAATAGGATTTCTGGTGAATGTTTAAATTGTTTAAATTAACACAAAACAACATTTTTATCAGATTTACATTATTCATTTAAGTGTTTTTTTTTTTACTTGATTCTTTAGGACACGTATTGGCTTCGTGCAAAAAAAATATCGAGGTTTTAACAAACACATGACATACCGATGATAGAATGAAGCTCAAAACTGGTACCTTTCAAGCAAAGGATTTTTAGTTTTGAATTTGATCGAAAACAGCTCTAACGATTTTGATCAAACTCGGTATTTAACAGAAACTTGACAAAACACCTCATTTTGTTTTTGATTAAAATTGTCACAACAAAAATTAGGTTTAAGCGGACTTTTTTCGAATGGCCTTAAGTTGGGAACGGCTTGATCAATTCCACTTAAGCTTTGTATAGCGTAGTTCTTTGTAGTTTGATAAAAATGGCATTGCAATTTTTTCGTTTTCTCCGTTTTTCGGTTTTTTGTAGTTGGCTCAAAACCATTTTACTTTTTTCGCAATACGCTTGGCTATCATTTAACGGCTAAAACACTAAGACCAAATACTACGTCCATTGTAATACCACATGGAAAAGCGAGGCAACTAATCCACTTGGAACTTTAAATAAAGTGATGGAGACGGTGAATATCAGTGTGGGTTAGATCGCTTGTATTCTCCTTAATGAAATGTTTGCCTTTGTGAGAGAGCAGGGCATGAACAGAGCAGGTGAGGCATAGTTTTTTCTTCCTCTCCGTCCATGTAACTTCTGGAGAAAACTCAAGTCTAGTAGTATGTCTGTCTATAAGACAGCGTCATGACATTATGACACCCATTATGGAGCTAAGATGAGATTTGCCAAGAGATACAAAACAGCGTTTTAGATTCAGTTTTTGCCAAAACTGTTCTGTCGCTTGACAAATACGAGTACGTAGTTCAGCTTGTCCATCTTAAATTTCTTTTGTCCTTGGCACCCTGTCTTAGTATGAGCTTACATATAGCGATGGGTAAACCATTATTCATCCTGCTGAGTGAAATTGGCTCAGCAGTTCTATTCCTGGCAAGCTCGTCAGCCTTGCAGTTTTCTGCAAGTGATTTAAGGGCTTCAAGCTGTTTGAGAAGATGCCAATGTTTGACTTTTCTCTGAACCAGGATATACCTCTACGGTACAGTTGTTGGGGAGACTTAATGAGAGACTAAGACGACGCCTATTTGAGTACCTACACACCGCCAAACACCCTGTCTTCAGTTTTTGAGCCATCAGTATAGAAATTTACTAAATCGTCGTCCGAGAATTCCGCCCCATTATCATGGAATGGAAACTTAGAAGTTTTTTTCAAAACCCAGTTGGGGAATGATGTAGTCTCAGTAACTTGGAATTAATATGAATAATTTATTCAGAGTATTAGAATGTCCAATTGTGATGTTGGTCCATTGAGGGATGGCCCTAAGGCAAAACACTGAACTCGCGGTCGTTTGTTTATTAAAAATGTCGATGGGATGTGAAAGAAGTATGTCTACGATGGCTGAAGGTGTCAACGGAGGGCTCCTGTCCAACTGATCGCTGGACTTTGCTTAAATTGTCACAGTAAGTCACTTTAACCAAAGCAGTCCACCATACTGCTACCCCATAAGTAAGTAAGTATTGATCTTATGACCGGACATCAATAATACTTCCGTAACAAAATTTGAACTTCTTTGCTAATTTTATATAACTAACAGTTTTTGTTTTTGCTCAGAAAAAAATATACCATCGCGCCGTCTTATTGCATCTACAGAGCAAGTACGTGCGACCCAGTCATGTGTTTTATTATTTTTGTTTTTCATTCCAAAAAAGTAAACAAAGTTTCATATTTCACACAGTGAATAGAAGAAACACAATCTTTTGAAGAGGCGACACAGAAATGGGATATCCTTAAAAGGTTTCCATAAGTCTCCTTGTCTTTTTATTTTATCGATTTGATGGTTGGAAAAGGGGGGCGTAACAAAGGCCTTTACATTTTATTCCCTAAAAACAGACTCCTCTTCGCCTTTTGCACATTTGTGTAGGGTTGGTCGCATTTGACACAGTAAGTTTTATCAATATAAGGTCAGCCGGAAATTTGTGGTTGAATCGGGCTCGGTGAGTTTTGGTGTATAGACAACTTTTATTTGTATCAGATTTCAAATGGTCCACTTTCATACATATATGTACGTTTATACTACGTATATACAGTTTTGAATGGGAAAAATGAAATGCTTTTGGAAATTATAGGCGACGCAAAAAAAAAGTGTTTGATGTTGATTTAGTATAGAAAAAAGTTTTGTTTGAAATTTGCTTTTTTGGCAGAGACGCCATTTGGAGATTGGAAGTGAATTGAGCAGCAGAATATGGTTGTTTTGAAGTCTGGAAGAATAATGTTGAATGAGTTTTTGTAAGTGATATTGTTCCTTTGAATAGCGAGAACGTATTTTGATATCAAAACTTGAGAGCAAAACCAAGTGTTTAGTTTTATAAATGTGATGAAAAGTTGTTTTTAGAAATAATCTGATAGTTAATAGAGCTGAAGAAAATTGTCCGCAAATATGGTGTGAAATGTTTGAAATGATTACTTTTTTTTTAGTTTTTAGTTCAATGTAATACAACAACAATAAAAATAACTATATATGTATATATATATGTACTAGCAGACCCGGCCACGCGTTGCTGTGGCTAAGGTAGGTATATGTCAAATGGTAAATTATTATTTTCGAATAATCATGAAATCGTTATAGCGGGTATAAAAATGATTGAAATTTGAATTTTCGTAAAGTTAATGAAGCAAAAATCAGCATTATTAATCTAACCTATCAAGTTTTCTAGTATCAACTTTCTTCTACCATCTTATATAATCTACCATCTCCTGCTATCTACCAACTTCCACCTTTTATTATCAACTTTTTTCTACCATCTGCTACCATCTTCCATTTTCACCCATCTACCATTTTCTCCCTTCTACCGTCTTCTTTCATCTACCATCTTTTACCACCAACCATCTTCTACAATGTACCACCATCTACAATCTTCTATCGTCTACAATCTTCTACCATCTAGAATCTTCTGCCATCTACCATTTTCTACCATCTACCAAGTTCTACCACCAACCATCTTCTACCATTTACTTCTTTAAAAAAGTGTTTCTTTAAAAAGCTTTTTGAAGTTAATTACATACATATATGTATTTACATAATTTAAATGAAATCTGTAGCGCTCAAAAATATAACATGCTAAACAATAAAACAAAATCGTATTACAGAAACACATACATATCTTATTTGTGTTTGTAACGATATTTTGTATTTTAAAACAAAAACCAACACTTATGTCATCAAATTCTGACTGATAAATATTTCAAATAATTGACACTTTTACACTCCTTTTTTTTTTTTTTTTTTTATTTTTGCACGCAAGGTAGTAATTTTTCGTTACACCTTTCCTGATTTTCAATAAATATTTCAAGATAAAAATTTCCAAAATTGGTCCAGCCATTCTCTTCGTCCTTAGAAGATGCTACCAAAAAGATTTATATTAACAAAATGCACTAAAATTGCTTTCGTGGTACATAGATGTACTGAATTTTGACCAAACTTCATGGAAACCTTCATAGTCATCCTTAGAATATCCTACGAAAAGATTAATTACTAATTTAACAAAATGCACTACAAATGCGCTAAAAATGCATTTGTGTCAAACGGTTTTATAAATTGAGAAATAAACTATCCTATCTTTTAAGTTGTCAATGTCAATTCAATTCAATTTTTGAATAGATTGCCAATAAAAAGTCCTAGAGCCAACAGGACTAAAAACTAATAAGAGCATAGAAATTTTACAACGAAAATAGTACTTAATTACCCAAAATTTTGTAAAAAAAAAAAAATTAGTTTGAACATTAATTTTTAACTTTTTTTTCTTCAAAATTTTGAGTTCGAAAATTAATTTTTCTAAAACGGTATACTAAAATAAGTTTTTTTGGAAAAAAATTAAAGAAGAGATTTCTGGCTTTACAAAAAGGTATGGCATGACATTTTAGTAATTACTGTTATTTTGTAGTGTTTTTTTTTTTTTTCAATTTAAGTATTTTTTTATAAAATTGCACCTCCCGACTAAAAGGAGGGGAATAGACCATCCTTACCATACCATTTTTTCTTTTCTTAACCTAACGTAATCGTTCTGGCTTATTTATACACCTTACACCGATCACCCTGTATATTATCATTCGTGTGTGAACCATTTTTCAAGTAAAGTTTCAAAATGAGAGATTAGTTGGTCTTTGAGTATTAGACTTTCTGGAAAACCACTCTATTGTTTTACGAAATAAGGAAGTCTTTAACGATTTAATTAAAATTGCGTTAGAAAATTTTTAATAGTGTTTCTTCACTTGTTTTACTATTTAAAAACTGATATTTTAAGTCAATTTTTTGAAACGTGCTTTTTACTTGCGATTATAGGTACAAGTATAAATCAAGTTATGCATTCGCAAAAAAAACAATGTTTGACAATCAAACAATAACATTACAATGATAGAGAAGCCTAAAAAAGTGGGTCCGATAATTCTGTCTGTCTGTCTGTCCGTCTGTCTGTATCGGCACCTACAGCCTAAACGGCTAAACCGATTTGCTTCAAACTTGGTACATAGTATTATTATGACGTCGTACAGAGGGGTTTTTGGAATAAGCATTCTAGTAATAAAACTAACGGTACCTGCCATACGATTTTTAGTGAAAAATTTATTTTTCTCAGAAACGGCTCCTACGATTTTAATTAAACTTTCTGAATAATGCTTTCTGTGCAAACTTTATGTCTTGGTTGAAATAGATTTTTCAGGAAAAGTCTAATAACGGTACCTCGTACCTCCCATAGGACCGGTTTTTTAAAATCAGATTTTCTCGTAAGCCACTCAATGGAATTCGATGAAATTTTTAATAAAGGACCCTTTTTATAGATGAAATAATATAATTTCTTAAATTTTTCAAAAAAAAGTTTTTTTCAGTTTAAAGAAAAAATGAATTTTTTTTTTATTTTTGTTTTTTTCCGAAAAACAATTTGTTTTTTTTTTTTAAATTTTATTTTTCTGATACTACGAATCGCTAGAAGTTGGCACACTCAAAAAAAAATTTGGAGTATATTTTTTTTTTTGAAAAAACACTGGTCGGACGATTTTGAAAAAAAAATTTCTTAAAATTTTGAACAGTAAACGAAATTAGATGGCTTCCTTCATTTTTTCCAAAAAACTAGTGATTTTTAAGTGATCAATAAAATTTCATATCATTTTTTCTTTGTTTTTTTTTCCAAAATCTCAAACCCCAAGACCACTGTCACACATTAGAGCAAGTTATTTTTGATATTGAATTTTTACATTTTCATTAGTTTTAACAGTTCCTTGTTCAACAGTCCCCTACTTTATTTCCTTAAAAATAGTCCCTAGAGTTAAAACAAAGATTTTGTTAAGCATTCTTGAGTTTACTCCATTGTTGGTTATAAAATTTATTTATCTCAGTTCAAGATAAAGAATACAAATTACCTTATTGGATTAATTCGAGCAATAAAATATTTGAGACACTTATTCAACCAAAATGACCCTGTTAGTAGAGAAACGCCCATATATCTTCAACAAGCAAACTGCTGCTTGCTCATGCTCAGCAACTTGCTTAAAAGCGATCTCATAGTGGAAGAATAGCAACTACGGCCACTCCAATATACTCAATACTTTCCGTATTCCACAAAGTAACATGGACTATTCTACTACATTTTAATGCAAACTTTCGAATCAGCATACCCTTTAGAACACTCTTGAAGAAAAACACTTTCTTCGAAGATGAAAAATCCAGTTTTTCACTAATTTCTTCTAAAAGACCTAATCCAAGTCACTCCTTTCGTCTTCCAAACCATTGTAGCAGCAAAATTAATGACGAAAAAGGAGGTTTTATCCTGGCTTAAAGAAAACGTGATATTTTCCAAGGACAAAATCAATTTCTAGGATAGCCTGGCTTGGCTCAAAATCTATAAATTCCATCTCTTTAACTCCAAAACAGATCTCGACTGTCGATCATCTCTCAGAGACATATTTCTAGCGACATAGCGTATTTGGCTAAAGCTGGATTCGAAACGCTCTAGGGCTTTGATCTCTCTAAACAGACGGCACATTAGCCAAGTTATGGGTTTCATTACAGAACGCTATCTCAAAAGTAGACACGCCGCTAGACTTGCGAGACATGCCCTACACTTGCTTATAGACGGAAACTCTTTTTAGGAGGTATCAAAACGGTCCTCTTTTGGACTAAGTTTGTCAACTAATACATATCTAGTGGACAGCCACTTTAACCTAACCTTTCGTTTTTCGAACTGCATCCTTAATTAATTCTTTCCTAAGTTTCAAAAGAAGGACGAAAGAATCAAAATATTTTACAGTGCAGAAGAATCAAAGACTAAAAAGAAAATTTATGTAAGAAAAAAAAAGAAAATTTGTTAATAAGGAAAAGTTGGACAGCCAAACATCATTTTCTTGTAGAAATTTTTAATATCTTTTGTAAAGACATAAACCAACTCTACAAAAAAGTCTTTGCTAAACAGGATTACTAAAATTCTTACTAAAACCAACAATTTCAAAAAAACCACCTTTCAAAAGTCGAAAATAGAATTAAAAACAGCATAAGTCAAACTAATCCCTTTTTAAACGCTTTTCTAATTGCTTCTACTCCATTTTTTGATAATCTCTTGAAATTGAAAAGAGTAGATATAGCTATAACTGAGACGAGTCCTTTGTAACAAATTATCATTATCCTTGCAGCAATCAAATTCCAACACCACGACAAAAAAAAAAACAAAAAACCAAGAAAGGAAGAAACTCAATAAAACGACATTCTAAAGACATTGCACTTTTACTCTGTCTGTCATTCTACAATTATTCTTCTTGGATATATAGTTCAATGGAGAGATGAATAAAGAGCAAAACCCTTCTTTATCTACATCCACACCTCCTAATCCCAAATCATAAGACCATAAGACCCCTCACAATACCCTCCACCCTGCACACAAACAATTCATTTCCATTTGCCCTGAACAAAGCAGTGAGCGTAGTAGAGTGGCATCAGCAAGCTGCAGCAGTATTGCATAGTTCAACATTCTTTTAAATGACCATGCATTTCTCTCGCTTTATTGTGAATCGCACTCACTCTTCTTTCAAAAATTGTATATTCAGCTAAAAGCATTTTAACTGATTATTTAACCCAATGTCTTTCCTCTGTTGTTTTGGTTCTGGTTCTAACAATTGCATTAAGTTAAAAGCTTCTAGTTTGTAGCGTCGCCGTCGTCCGTCGTCGGTGTCGTGAGATACCTACACACAGCCAAAAAGATTTAAATGAATCTGGGGGATGTGAAATATACAAAAGCCACAAAATCAGGACTGCAAAGATAGAAACTACTTATTTATTAAAAATATAGCCCGCCTTCCCTTAAAATATAGTCCAGAACTAGAACTAAAATAGATTTTGCTGCATTGTGAGTAAAATGCAGCAGCAAGCTTTGTGTGTAAATGCAATTTAAGATCTATTTTTAGCTGCAAGTTAAGAGCAGGCCAAGAGGAGGCACAGATACATTTTTGACTTACCCAGCATTGAAATCCATGAATGAAAGTTGTCTTCAAATGAGAGGTTTGTTTCGATATATATAATAGAATGACCCTGATATTGGATAATTTATATTTTTTTATTTAACATTAGTTTCAAAGAACTAAGATTATATATTTTTGAACACACTTTAAGAAAGTTTTTTTTTTTCTCGAACTTCAATCTACGCACATTTACGCATCTCTTATTTCCTTAAAATGCATCGCTATCCACACAATTTATATACACACACTTTTCTGTGGATAGAGAGATAGATTTTTTTTTTTATTTTCACAGAGATACAGGAGAGAGTGATGGAACAAGATTCAATTAAAGCACTGGATTTTCTCACGTTTAGATACAAAAAAAAAAGACTCGGGAAAAACAATAAAAAAAATCTCAAAATAGAATAAACAGATGAAATTAAATTTGTAATTTTGTTGTTGTTGTTCTAAAAATCTGGAAGCCTATACGTACATTTATTGATTTATTTTAACCCGACGATAAATCAAATTAAACAGAAAAAAAAAACTACAGAAAAGACAGTGCAACAAACAAATGGCCAAGAAGGGTTGAAAGTATCTGAGGGTTAAGTTGAGGTTGGTTGATTAAGAATGCATGTTATGTGGATTTATTCTGATGTTGATTTCAATGGCGAACGTAAAAAAAAACAATAGAAATAGAACAACAGTGAAGGGGTGAATTTGGTTTAAGAAAAAAATTAAATGATACAAAACAAACGCACTTTTGTATCTTTTTTCACCAATTTCCAAAAAAATACACACACACTCACAATAATTTTCTTCTTCCCAAATTTTCTTCTTATCTAAACAATAAATTTTTTTTAATCCGAACTGAAAAATACGGATGGAATTAACTTATTTCAGATGCGAATCGAATTGTAGCTCCAACTATAATGAGAGCAGGCTATTCGGCGGCGTATCCAAATGGAGTCAAATCGAAGCGAAGGAAAAACTTTTCCCCGAAAATTCAACAACAACAACAACAACAACAAGAAAAAAAAACATTCTTATAGACAAAAAGTCCTTTTTTCTCTCTTCTCTTCTGATGTGGAGTGGAGATTTTCACGCGTTAGAATACTCTGAGTTGTTTCTTTTTTTATTTTTTTTTTATAAACTCTTTCCATTCATTTGGGTAGCAAGTAAAGCATATGATTCCGATAGATATTTCTCCAGCAGACACATATTTACATTGTGATTTCTCTACACTACACTTTTGTGAGATTGTCAGAGAAAATTTGTTGGCGTATAGTGTTGGAGATACTTTTCCCCAGTTGATAAGTAAATTCATCTACAAAAGCTAGAGAGTGGAATTCATGTGGAATTGGCATGCGCGTTATAAATAGCAAAAAGAGATAGAGGCGGCTTTGGAAGGATCAAATTAGGATGTGTGCAGGAGCAGGTACTTAATTTTTGTTTGTGCATAATTTAAGATTTATTTTGGAACTGTGCGTGACAGTAGTTGTTTACTTCGTAAAGGAACTAGTGACGTTAAACATATGAAAATGTTACACAAGACTTTTATGTCGAAAGGATAATGTTAGATCCTTAGGTTGATACAAATATGAAGTTGAGAAATGGTTTTGTATTCGAAATAATTATTCCATTTAAAAACAACATGTGAATGAAGTTAGAGTAGTGGAAAATTTGACTTTTAATTAGAATTACGATTCTCGCCTTAAGCTGAAGGGAGAGAAAGCACATTTTGCATCCAGGAACTGCATAGTCACCTCTTTACAATCACAAAATAATCCTTAAACAAAAATATTCTGCTGTTTAAATATCTGGTGCACACAAAAAAACGGTGAGACATACAGAGATCTTCCTTTTGCAAAGAATCAACTGAATGGATTAACGAAAATGATGGTGTTCCGCATGGCTCTGTTTTGTCCCCGATTCTCTTTCTCATCTTTATCAACGATCTCTTATCTAAGACTTGTTTGTAATCTACTAAATTGTTTTACTGGGGACAGTACTCTCAGCTTTCAATATTAATTAACAGCTCATTGAATTCCGATCTTGACAGCACTGTCCAACCAGTTAACCGTGTGGGATTTAATGCTCTTCTATAAACAATGATCTCCCCTTGAACAATTTCCCCGAACACTCGGAATACTAGGAATGCCCATCAATTTATGCTCGAATCTTAATCAATCTTATCAACTTCCTTAAAGCTCCTATCGTGTTTACTCATTATAAAGGTATACAAAGATCCTTATGTTTCTCATTATAAAAAAAAAGTCTTTGACAAGGTGACAATCATGCGCTAACGTTCCATTTTTCATACTTGCGACTCGACCAACAATATTTAAATAGTGGGAAACCAAACTGGCTTTATTCTACGGATAAAACTACTTTCCTTTTCATGACGCTACAAGGAGTGGTTTCCGTGTAGCTAAGCACGGCAGCTAAATCTGAACCATCGTCTATTCTATTCTTGGTAAGTCCATGGAATATAAGGTCTACCTTGACTTCTGACGCCTCCAGGTATGGTGTTGAAGACTTTACAAAATGGAGACTTGATGTTGAACCGTTGAATATTTGTACCTTCTTCGTCTTCTTTAACACAGACAGAAATAAAAATCGTACACAAAGCTTGTCTCTCAAATGCAGCAAAGGAACTTTTATCCAATTGGACAAAAGGTCATGCCTCGCCACCATTAAGCAAGATCAGAATTTTTCTTGATAGGGCTCAAAGTCAAACTTATTAATGCTTACGTTCTGGCCAAGTCGGTGCGGTGGTGGGATGTGTTTTGTTGTTCAAAGATATATTTCGTCTTGTACTGGTTTATTATCAGTGCCAATCTGATGGCGGCTGACTCACTTGCTAGTGAAGGTACCAGTTACTGCTCCTTTTGTTCTTTCTCTAAAGTTGATGTCATCAGCAAACCCAAGTAATTTTATTGATCTATAATTAAGAAAGTATGTATCTGTGTTGAAACAGGCAGTGCGCGTCACCTTTTCTTAACCACATGGTTATGTCGAAGATTCAAGCAGAATCCTTACCAAAATTCTTGGCTTTTTCCAGAATCATGTGTGATGTGAAAAAAAAAATTGGTCCGGTTGAAGTATTTGCAAGTCTGAAACCACATAGTTGGGGAATAGCCGCCAGAAAACAGGCTTCAGACGCTCACATAAAAAACTATACACGATTTTGAAAGCAAAGTTTGAGAAAACTTAATACAGTAGAATCTCGAAAAGATGAACAGATATAAAACAGACCCCGTTCATCTTCTTGAATTGTTCATCTTTCCAAGCATCGAGCATTAGTTTAGGAAAAACATAAAGCTATACCTACATACAAATATTGCATCTATTTGTTAACAAATCATTTTATTTAAAAAAAAATTAAAACAACATAAATTCATACAAAAGTCGTTGATGAGAAGTAAAAACTTATTTAGATTTTTTTTTTTAACTGCTCTATGGTAGATTGTCACACGGGAAAAGCGTTCATCTTTCCGAATTGTTCATGTTTTAGAACCGTTCATGTTTTCGAGATTTTACTGTATTATTTAAATATATGTTTTCCAGTTGAAAGCACAGCATAGGGCAGCAAGAAGGTCCTTCCTTTATTCGCTGCAACTGACCTAAGCTGTACTGTGGTCACGATTGAATTCCTCAAGACGCCACTTCCGTTGCATGATGTCTCCATCCAATTTGTTCTTCCTGACCCTGTTCCACAGTTCCACGTTCGAAAACATTTGCGACCACCGGATCTTCAGAATGTACAGTAGACAACCACGGTAAAGAAGTCTGTAGTTTGCTCTAGGTGTTGGCAGAGCATTTCCATGTTTCAGAAGCCTATACATAACAGCACAGATCTAATGTTGGATTCAACTTGGTGCGTAGCGATATCTATGTCCGTTGTTTCAGAGAAGACGGGCTTCTTTTTGTGGATGAGGTCGATTTACAGAGATTCCAATTATCGCAGACCATCGCAAAATTTTTGCAGATGAGTATATGTATACTCCTAGCCACACCAGCTTAATTGTGCTTAAAAAAGTTTCTCTTGTAGCCCATCCAACTACCTTAGTCTGACATTTATTGGTAGTGTCTTTGGCTACCATCATTGTTTTTACTTGCGATTATAGGCACTATAAGGCAAGTTATGCATTTTTTTTTTTTTTTGACAATCAAACATAACATTACGATGATAGAGAAGCCGAAAAAAGTGGGTTTGACAATTCTGTCTGTCTGTCCGTATGTCTGTCTGTCTTTATAGTTACCTACAGCCTAAACGGCTGGGCCGATTTGCTTCAAACTTGGTTCATAGTATTATTATGACGTCCTTGAGAGGGGTTTTTGAAATTAGCATTCTAGCTTTAAAACTAACGGTACCTGCCATACGATTTTTAGGGAAAAATGATTTTTCTCAAAGATGGCTCCTACGAATTTGATGAAACTTTCTGAATAATGTTTTCTGTGCAAGTTTTATGTTCTGGTTGCAATAGATTTTCCAGGAAATGAAATCAGATTTTCTCGTAAACCACTTGACGGATTTCGATAAAATTCTTAAATTAGGAGCCATTTTATAGACGAAATAATACAAAATCTTAAATTTTCTAAGCAAAAGTTTTTTTTGAGTTTGGCATACTCTAAAAACATTTGAAAAATTTTTTCGAAAAGTTTTTCAAAAAAAAAAACTTAATATTATTATATTATATTAAGTTTTTTGAAAAAACCGGTCGAAGGATTTTGAAAAAAAATTATTTTTTAATTTTAAACAGTAAACGAAATTAGATGGCTTACTTCATTTTTGCAAAAAAAACATTTTTACTAGTGATTTTTAACTGATCCATAAAGTTTCACATCATTTTTTCCCTGCTTTTTTTCCAAAATCTTCAACCCCAAGACCACTGTCACACATTAGAGCAAGTTCGTTCGTCCACATTTTGAGTTTAACCAGAGGTGAGTGCAAGAAGTCTAAATCTTGAAGCTATGTTTTTAATGCAGGTTATACATCGGTGTACTTAGTCATCTTTATTATTTACCAAATTTGTCTAAGAGCTTCCATGGATATCTGTGACTTAAAGCTAAATTAAGACACTGGATTTTTATTTCTACACTAATAGTTCTGTAATTATTTAGCCTACACCGATTTTCACCTTTTTGTTACATCCTATTTTTCTCACCTGCCACCCGAATATTTTGGTGTGATTTTAAGGACGTCAAAATTTAATTGTTCAATCCTTCATGTCATCTTTACAGTAGACACTAATGTAGAAGCATGAGGCTGCATTTATGAGGCTGCATTTTCTGTAGCAAAAGCTGCATGCTAGAGGCCGCTACTTACTGTTTATTAGCTAATCGAAACGAAGCTTACAGCACCAGAGGGCCCCATAGTCAAACGCCACTGTGAGAGCATTATAATTCTATTTAGATTCTATTTATTTTATTGTCATGATTCGAGTGAGGTGGTGAGCTCGTCAAAATCCTCTTTAAAAAAAACATTTTTGATACTATTGCCTCAAATAATACTTTTGTTTTAAGAATTAAAAAAAAAATCACTCATACGCCACCGTGATCCGCAACATTATGGGAGATACGACAAACCACTTCTTTTGGCTTATAGTTTTACATTTTACGTCACATTCTGCAAGTCTAACACGTAATTAATGACGTAAGAAAGTCAATCGAAGTTATCCAGTAAAATCGCTCAGCGAGTCTCTCTTCTTCAATTGAATACTAAACGCTGTATTTCCTTTCAACCCCTCCAGGATTTTTTTGTTCAGTAATATAAACATCACTAGAATTACGAAATAAAAATCAACAATAAAATGTAAAAAGTTAAGTTCTCCTAAAAAACACAAACAAAACGGAACTTAGAGATCCAAAGACAGTGAGCGACAGAGAGAGAGAGAGAGAGTAAAATTGCAAAAGAAAAAGAAAATTTCAAAGTTTTCCAAAAAGAAATAGGTCGACAACGTGCTCCAGGAAAATGTGGAACAAACCAGTAACAGCTGCAGCTGCGAAGCACTTAAGCCCCGTTACTGCAGCTGATTTTTTCAAGCTTTAAATATGCAACATGCATTTCAAAAGCGTGATGAAAAGCTTTTTGATTTTCCTCATTTCCCAACTCGGTGGTGGTGTGAAATATATCTTAGTTTTGGTGTACATGTATGCCGGATGGCATGTTCTGAAGAATGTTTATGCTGACAGCAGAGCTTGAGTGCAATGTGGTTGATTCTCGCGTTGGTTTTACAAAAGAATTGCTGTGAACAGCTGGAGGAGACTAACGGTTGGGTATAGCATTCCTCTTTTTCTTTTTTCTTTTTGCAATTTAGTCAAGTCTAGGAAAAAAAAATGGTTTCTTTCAGCTGAAGCGTGGGCTTTGGCGGTTTTTTTTTTCTCCTGTCAAGGACTTTTAAAATAATGTTGTTGCATATAAAGTGAGACTAATGTGCCCGGTTGAGGATGAAAGGTTTTGATTTGTATTCCATCTAATAATTGGATTCATAAAAGATAGTATACAAGAGCTTTTGAAAAATAGCTGAAAAAGTAAAATGGGTTGCAAAAGCTATTAATAAGGTATATAGCTGGATTCCCACACACGAGTGTATCTATCTGTTTGCCCTATTTTTAATCCTTGTAATTTATTAATGAAATTTATTGGCATTTTCCCCGTCCCGTCCTGTCAGGGCAGTTCATTAGTGGTTAAATTAACTACTATTCACAACCAAAATCCTTTTTTCTCGCTCATACCCTGTTATAGGAAATTCGAAAAAATAATGTGGTGGTATTAGGGTGTAGCGTTTGTGTATATTTTTTTATTAAATACTTAACGCAAATAACATTGAATGTAATTGAGTGTTAATGATTATCCTAATTAGTGGATTACGACCCCTTAAAAAAAAGAAAAATGTGTTTCCAATATTCGTGCATTAATTTTTTTTGAGATAATTTTTTTTGGTATAATGAATCTGATGTGTACTACATATAGGGTATTCCAATATGGCGGGTAGATGTTCAAATGGAAGAAAACAAGCCGTTTGTGAGGTATTACTGTTTGGATTACTGTATGGAATATGACGTTTTTCAAATACCCTCGGCTTCTTACGATGGTCAGAAACCTAGTAGTCCAATTTTCAATTACTCTTCCACATAGATGGGCTGTGTTATGTTCATCTTAATGGAATCTATCGATTGCGGCTTAATCGCATAGACCTGCGACTTTAAAAAATCTCACAAAAAACCCGTTTATGCTGGAATCACATGTCGTCTGAGTCCATGGTTCAATTTGGCCATCAGAAATTTGGTATGATCGTTCTGTAGTACTCGCCATTGACGATGACAGCCTAACCATCGTACCGCCCACTTACGGAAATTTTGTTTGTCAATACAGCCATTCGTTTTTTTTTTTAAATCGGCAAATATGATTTTTCGACCCAAAGTAGAGGTCTTCTTCCAAACGCCTCCGAAGCTAAAGTCAGGGAACAAAGGGTGTTGTCTATGCTTATGACCTTTAAGTTGCAGTCAGTTAGATCTTGTACGGGTGTAAGCCGAGTTTTTGAGCACAGCGGGGAACCGACTGTCTGTAGTTCTGCTGAATACTATACACGGATCGTGACGATGCTCTCAGCCGATCTTGAATTCCTTTGATACAATTTTTGATTTATCAAACTGGTTATCCGGGGTAGGAGAGTCATGTTAAGTGTCATGGTGATTTGGCATCAGTAAATGAATATTAAACTATAGATATGACAGATATGAAAAAAAAACAACATGGGCACCACAAGTCGCGAGAATCTACCCATGTCAATAGAAAAACCCTATATAAGCGGGCTTTGACGGTAAGGTCAACATTTTTAACGATACAATTTTTTTAGGAGTTAAATATGCTTTTATACTCGTATTTAATGTTTAAAAAATTCAAGTTGACTTCAAGAAAAACATGCACTTTTTTGAAGGAGGGATGTTTTTCTTGTCCATTTCAAATCAGTAGAAAACATTTTAACCCACGTAAATTTAGACCCAATATCCAGAAGTTATTCGGGAAATAATTCATCCTGTAATTGCATGAATTGGTTCATAGTGTGCTTTTTTCTTTACACGTCATGTGTGCTCGACACATTCAGAGAACCGTTTTTGACTGACAAGGTTTGACGAAGAAGTATTAGAGTTCCTCCAATTAGTCATGTTGAAGTGCTTCCAGAGAATTTTGCGTGTCATTGTGCAATTTCTGTGATTTCGTGGAATTTTAATTTAATACGAGGGTTGCTGCTTTAGTTTTGAGATAGAAAATGTCTTAATTAGCTTTCAGAACATTCTACATGAAATCCATTAAAGATCAAAATGGGCTTCAGCCGATTTTCAATGATATTGTCCAATCCGATTGAAGAACCCCTGAAACATGCAATTTTAAATGTGTCAGTCAGATTTGAGGGAATAAGTACAAATCCTTAGGTGCCACACCAGGCCTCAGGGCAGATGACCCATCAAATGCACTATAGTGAGGGAGAGACATTTGTCTCCTGCGATTGATTTCCCTTATTTTTCGAGAAAACTTCAAACAAAACATTGTGGTGTACCAGCGGGAATTGACCGTTCTACATTTCCCTCATAGCACGAATGCCAATTATTCAAAGAAAAAAGTGCTTTCTTTAATTGTCAAATTAGGTGAACAACGCAAAAAAAATGTTTGGACTTCCAAATCTTCATATAAAGTTGAATATATGAGAGAGGAAATTATAATGTTAAAGTCTCTAGGAGGAACCGTGCATTATTCCTGTTTAATATAATATTCCAAAGCCTCATCCACTTACCTTCCAAAATTCATCAAAAACCGTTTAGTGGTTGAGGCGTGAAAGCGAAACAAATATCTAAACATATACAAACGTCCACATTTAAAATGATTATGTTTTCAATTTGCCTAACAAAAGATGAGTGGTTACTAAATCTGGTCACTTCCAGGTGGATAAAACCGTCAAACCGACAACCCTGTTTTTGAACCCCGAGTTCTTTTTGCTTGCGATTATAGGTACTATAAGGCAAGTTATGCATTCGTAAAAAAAAAATTGGACAATCAAACATAACATTACGATGATAGAGAAGCCTTAATAAGTGGGTCCAACAATTCTGTCTGTTTGTTTGTCTGTCTGTCTGTCCGTCCGTCTGTATCGACACCTACAGCCTAAACGGCTGGACCGATTTGCTTCAAACTTGGTACATAGTATTATTATGACGTCCTACAGAGGGGAAATTAGCATTCTAGCTCTAAAGCTAACGGTACCTGCCATACGATTTTTAGGGGAAAATTGATTTTTCTCAAAAACGGCTCCTACTATTTTGATAAGACTTTCTGAATAATGTTTTCTGTGCAAATTGTATGTCTTGGTTGGAATAGATTTTTCAGGAAAAGTCTAATAACGGTACCTCGTACCTCCCATAGGACCGGTTTTTCGAAATCAGATTTTCTCGTAAACCACTTGACAGATTTCGATGAAATTTTTAATATAGGAGTCTTTTATAGACGAAATAATATAAATTCTTAAATTTTCCAAAAAAAGTTTTTTTGAGTTTAAAAAAAAACTTAAATTTTTTTTATTATTATTTTTTTTTTCCAAAAACGATTTTTTTTAAATTTTATTTTTCTGATAAAAACTACGAATTGATAGAAGTTGACATACACAAAAAATATTTGGAATATTTTTTCGAAAAGTTTTTCAAAAAAACTGTTTTTTGAAAAAACTGGTCGACCGATTTTGAAAAAAAATTCTTAAATGCTAAACAGTAAACGCAATTAGATGGCTTACTTCACTTTTTCCAAAAAGCGTTTTAACTAGTGATTTTTAAGTGATCAATAAAATTTCATATCATTTTTTCCCTGCTTTTTTTCCAAAATGTCAAACCCCAAGACCGTTGTCACACATTTGAGCAAGTTCGTCCGACCCAGTCGTGCACTGTTATTTATTTTACAATCAATGGAGTTTTTACAAGTTTATAATGTGTTTTTATTCAGAGGTATACAACTTCAAGTTGGTAGCACTGTTTTCATTTTCACCCATTTTGACATCTGCCAGATGATTTATCATCAGTTTGGTTTGCAGTTTCAATATGAATCGACTGACGCCTGAACAACGCATGCAAATTGTGTAAACTCATTTCGAAAAAATGGCTCTGTTCGTAAAACCTAAGAAATACATTTTTTTTGACCGATGAAGCTCATTTTTGGGTAAATGGCTACGTCAATAATCCTCATAGATAATCCTCAAGCCATTGAAGAGACGCCGCGCCGTTGCAACGGGAAAAACTGACAGAGGGTTACCGATGACTTTTTCGTTCCTGGATTGAATTGACTTGGTGTAGAGGGTGCTGTTGCTTTAATAAGACATTGTAGCATGGCACACGGTGTGTGCAACAATTGATTTGCTGAAAGAAGAGTTTGGTGAGCTATACTATACTTCTAAAAAAAACACCATTTGCAATGTGCTAGAGTCAATGGACAAATATATGTCCTATAGCTACGTAGATATCCCTGAGAGTTCTTTGAAATTTTTGAATGTGCGTTCATTTAAAATAATTCATAACGCAGTCCAAAAGTCTTAAAGTGTGGCTAAACGTCTGTCTCGACTGAAATTTGAGTCTAAGCTGCAATAAATGAGGATGCTTTTGAAAGAATAAATCAAAACAATAAAAGTTTTGTACTTGGAACTTTTTCTTTTCTGCGCTTCTCAAGTATTTTTTTAATTTTGTGTGTTTTTTCTACCTTTCAAAGTAAGCCAGAGAACTACGTTTCTCCAGAATTTATTCCTCAAAGTAAGATTCTTTTCCTCATACTCGCTTCAAGCAATAAATCTCTTCCAACTTTTGTAGGTCTTTCAAAAAAAAAAGTTCCAACATATCTTCAAAAAGTTTTGTTTTTTGTTTAAATGCAGCATAAATTGCTTCCCACTCACATTCCAAGTCGCAAAAATATTTCCTAGATAAATGGGAGGGATAATATCTACTTGGAACAATATAAGTTGTCCATGTTTTTTGTGTTGATAATGCAGGAACTAGGGCTACATCTTTCAATATTTAATTGTTGTTGATACTAAGAGACCCCAAAAACAAACAAATTGAAACAAATCTAGGTTTCATAAAATTGTTCCTCCGCGCTACATGTACTTATCCTGTTCAGAAAGTTGTTAAGGATACAATTTTTTTTTTCTAACTAAAAGTGAAGTATATATACATATCTCAGACATAATGAAAAAAGGAAAACCATAATGAATACTTTGTTTGGTGTTTCCATGTTGTTCTCCAGAGGCATTCCCTTCTTATACAAATAAAAATAAAAAATAAAACATTAGATGCAGCCTAAGGACACACACAAGAATGACTTACACTTAAATTTTCAATTTAAAATAGTGAACCCAAAGAGGAGACTCTGAAGAAGAAAATAAATAAAATAAACGAGAGTAATACTGCAAAGAAGAAGGTTAAGGACACATTTTAGTATTGTATACGAGGATGTCCCTGTTGCTCCCAAATGCCCTTTAGCTATATGAACTTTTATAAGAAGTTATAGTTATGTTGGGGGACACAAAGATAGAGCTAGAACCCTGCAGAAATATACAATTTAGACAAATCAAGGGATGCCAATGGGGAATGCATTTAATGTCTTTTTATTAGGGGTGTCAATCAATGATGAACAAGCATGGTCGGTCGGCTTAGCTATCCTTGATGTTTTAGAAACGCATGGGACCAACTAATGCGAATGCGAGGAGACCCAATTAAATCAAAAATATATCCGTGTTGGTTTTCGCGTATATCAAAATAATATCAAATGCAAAGTGAATTTATAATTGAATATTTCAAAAATCATCACATACCCCCCAAAAAACATGTTTCATTCAAAATAGCCAGAAAAAATGCGAAAGACAAACAAAATGTACGCCGACCATATATTTTGGTATGCTCGTTGATGATGAATGGCTGCCGTGCTATAGACGCAATTTTTATTTAATTGGCTGATGGCTGATGCATTCGCATCTTTATAAATAAACTTTTTATTTTTGTTCTCATAGTTCTGAAAGATACACATTAACTTGAGCGTTAAATTGAGTTTCTGTGATTGAACAAGGAAACGAAAATAATAAACTGTGTATATCCCAGGACAGGACCACACACAGACAGAATCGCATAATTTCATTTCATTTCTCCATTTGTTTTTTTTTTTGTTTTATGAAATTTCCGCTCTTTTAGTTTTTGTTTCTTTGACTGTTGCAGCAGGTATTGTATAGTTAATCGATAAAAAAGCATCTCTTTAGAATCTAGATAGTTTATCAAAGGAATGCCGGAATACATAATTAATGTTTCACAAAAGAGAGATATATGTAGTTTTCCGTGTTGCCTAAAAGGAAATTTTATTTCATATTAGTGAAAGGACGACTATTTAGATTTAATATTTAAAAAAAACATGTCAGAAGTGAAACTTTTTTGGCAAACTAATTTTTAAGTCTCGTTTTTATTTATGTATGTATACTTATCTAAAGCCTTGTATTTCCGAGACTTAGAGGGAGGGAAAAAGGAAGATATGTTAGGATTTTTTTTTTGCTTACCCGGCCAACACGTTTAATACATATTATACACATCACATTTTTAATATCAACCTTCCAGCGCTCATTTAACCACATACCAAGTCACATCCCTGCTACCCGCCAATCTATTTAAAACCATCAACCGCCTGACTGTCTACAGTGGATATACGAAACACTTGTCTGCTAAGACACACGTAATGCATACCGTCCCTGCTACCCACCCTTCTATTTTTAACCATCAGCCGCCGACCTACCCACAGTTGATATGCAGAACCAGTTTGTGCTATTATAAAACAAACCTAACATAACCTACAGCTCGCTCTCCCCATGGTACTGTGCGTGATGCGACGTTCGCTCTATCTCACTCTCTCTCTCTCTCGATCTTTCTCACTCGCTTGCTTCCTACTCTCGCTCCGCGGCTATGTGCTTCATATCCCTTTCTCATTCTCTATCAATCGGTCTCAATCGCTCTCTCCATTGTCTTGGACGGAAGTCACGCCTATTTCCGCTTCATCAGTAAAAATGTTACCCTCATGCACCTAAAGAAGTTTCACTTCAAAAATCTTTTCCATAAAGGATGTTAAACTTAATAAGAGACAAAAGTTTTTATAGAATCTCGTTATTGGAGAAAAATTTTGTAAAATTTTTACTTGCTCTTAAGGTCAGGTATTGAATTCCAGCAGAAAAAATCGAGATTTCGATCAAAATTACATAACGATGATAGAAAAGCTCAAAAAATTGATGTTCGCCATGTCGCCCGTCGGTCTGTCTGTGCGTTTCTGTCCCAACGTCACGCCAAGCTACAGCCTTAGCGACTTGACGGAATTTCTTCAATTGTGGCCATAGTTAAATTCTTTGAGACTGAGCATATACAGGTGACATCCAAGTAGTTTTTGGTCTTCCAACGCATCTATTACCCTGAAGATTAAATTCGAGAGATTATTTTGATATATTGTCGTCCTGTTTCCTCAGTTTATGGCCTATCTAACGACCAACGCCACTTCCGTTGCGTGATGTCTGCATCCAATTTTGTTTGCCTGGTCCACAGTTCTACGTTCGATATGGTTTGCGGACACTGGATCTTAAGAATGTATTTCACATTTTTCGACCTTGCTCTCGTTTCTCCTTAATACATTTTTTTCCTTAAGCCTAGTACTCAGATCGCGCTAAAATTTATCTTCCATACAAATTTCCACCCAAGATAAATTTTAGCTTGGGTTTTTAGCTGAGTAGTACTCACTTCATGATAAATTCCAGGTGTCAGGCTAACGGCTAAGAAAAAAAGTCTCCACAAAATTTAGCTTGCGAAAGAATGTAAAACACATTATTTCACGAGATAAATTTTGACAGTTGTCATTTTGAGCTCGAACAAAACAGTAAGAAAACGAAATCCTCTTGTATTTACCATCAGACATCGAGTTGGACAATAAAAGGAATGACATCGGCCTCAGTGAAGTCGTAAAAATGTATTAAAAACAAATTATCCAATTGGGAAACATCATCTTTTATAATCGAACGTGTCGAGGCTATGCCTGAAGCTTGTGATTACATTTACTTTGGTATTTGCTTTTAGTTCCCGGAGCTGGTGTGCTGTTGGACACCCCTATATCCATGGGTCACTTATAGTGACGCCTTATGAGTGCTTAGTACAATCTTCTGCAAGGCATTAGGAGTTTCTACGCCACCCAACCATGGTACGTTCATTTTAATGAATCATATTCAAAAAAAAAAAAGGTTAACAATAACCATTTGCCATTATTTAGGTATTGTTACTTCACAATTGGCCTGCCCACTGTTCTAGGAATCAATAACCTGCCCTTTTTGTTCGGTATCGTCGAGACAATACGCCATCGTGAAGTCTTCACAGTTCGGAAGCAGCTTCTCATCACCATACTAACCTCACGTGTGGTTTCCTTACGGCTGATCCAAAAAGTATTGTAATCATTCAGACGAGTGATAGTGGCGGCTGCAGTGCAGCGACCATGGTGTGTGCCCTTCTTGTGTACAGCGGACTCATTCATGAACCCGGGACGCTGTTTAGGTGTTTGCTTTAAAAAGATATCCAATAAACCTGAGGCCATCAGAACTCCTTTACTTGTACTATTTGGGTGATATCCTTAGGACAAAGCCGCTTCTGCCGCACTACAAGACACTCAATGTTGTCTCGCTGGTATGTCAGCCAGTGCCGCGCATGACAAAGTCACGAGACGGCTGCCGAATGTACATCGAGGTCTATTGCAATGAAAGGCTTCTTATGAACACCGTGCAGGATTATGAGAAAATGAAGTGGGTTTTTTTTTTGTTGTCTTTTTTAGTTTATTTTTCATGTCTTATTTTTGTATACTTCACTCGCCTGGACCGGGAGAAATTGTGTTACCAATTAATCTAACTGTCTGTGGAGATCTGACGATTGTTTTCTATTATGCTCGCAATGCCCTCAAAGGAATGGGTCGCCCACAAGGCTTAAAAAAATGGCAATTACAGCTTAACACAGGCTTTATTCCTTAACAGGAAACCTTAATCACTTTCACAACAAACGATTTGGATGAGTTGCCTGATCAGGAACATGTTCCATCAAACTTAACAGTGTCTCTTTCGATTGTCGTCACTGATAGTGAAAGTCGACC
This sequence comes from Platycheirus albimanus, assembly GCA_916050605.2. Lineage (NCBI taxonomy): Eukaryota > Metazoa > Arthropoda > Insecta > Diptera > Syrphidae > Platycheirus > Platycheirus albimanus. The sequence goes on along the minus strand of OU696698.1, from coordinate 31,467,666 downwards.
TTTCAAAAATCCACCCTACTGGCTACCAGCAAAATCAAAACGCAACCCAATAAATCTTTTCAGTTCGCAATTGGAATACGTTGAAATGGTGGACAATTTTGGTAACTTTAAAAAGGGTTTTCACATGGTTCCTTGAATAATTGATGTTGCGGTTTTTTTTTATTGTAGTAACTAAACCAACAGCAGGATCTGGTCCACCCGAACGTCTTCGCCAGCCATCACCAACCAGGCCAGCACCACCGATACCACACATGAGCACAACTACACAACCAGCTTCAGATGTGTCTGCTGCTGAGCAACAACACGAAGCACCCCTCGTGATGCCAGATTTAACTGAAAGCAACAACGAGAGTAGTCGCAATTCACCGGCTCCTCCAATTGATCTACTCAAGATTTTCTACTTAAGATTTTTTACACACAAGAACATAATATGACTGACAATGATTTACATTTTAGAACAAGGATCCTTTTGCGGACATTGCTAATCTAGCCTCTCGACTAAACATCAATTTCAATCTCAATACTCTTAGTAATAGTAAAACAACACCTGGCACAACCCCAGTCGCTAATAGCCCATATACAACTCAATTCTCAAGTCCTACACACAATTATGCTCGTAACAATGCAACGACGCCATCATCAGTTGGAGCATCAGCATCTGCAGCAGCAGCACCACCACAAGTGAATCTATCAAATCCATCGCCGTCACATAATACAAAATTACCAAATGGTGGCATTGGAGGACAATTTCCTAGTCAGTCCATTCCGACTGCAACACCATCTCCACCAACAGCGGCGAATAGTAGAGCAGACTACAGCAGATCACACTTATTGAACCCAAAACAAAAACTGGTGTTGGTGGAACACCCAAAAATTCTGATATATTTGGTGACATCTACATATTTGGAAGCAAAACACAACATGGTCCTAGATCAATCAATGAAATGAGAAAAGAAGAATTGGTTAAAGACATGGATCCAGATAAATTAAGAATAATGGAATGGGTAAGTCTATTGGGGCTGTGCACATGGTGATGCGGTTTATCAAATCTTTTTTTTTTTTTTTTTTTTTATTCTAGACGGAAGGAAAGAAAAACAATATTCGTGCTTTATTGTGCCCAATGCATACGGTGTTATGGACTGACGCAAAGTGGAAAAAGTGTGAAATGTCCACTTTTGATTACGCTGATAGATGTGAAAAAGGCTTATCGTAGAGTTCTCAAACCTTTTTACTTTATCCTTGATTTAATGTTTTGACTTTTTTTAATAGAGTGAAAGTCCTTTATACCTTTTTAAATACTATTGTTTTATTTGCCTTAAATTTTGATAGGAATAGTTTTTACGTTGACTTAATTACATAATGTATATTTGACTTTACAAAGAATTGCAATAAATACGACTGTCTTATCTCAAAGGAAAGGGTTTTACTTTCAGTTTTTGTCTTTAAGCAAGATTAGATCGTGACTACAACATAACAAGCTTAGTTTTTTGAGCATTGAAGTCGACCTGGGGTCGCAACGAATTTCAATTTTTACGAGAGAAATCTTTGATTTAATTTTAAAACTTGGCGACATGTAACTTTTTTTTTTGAACGAAACAAGAGTTCGTTGCTTAAAATATTGAAGAAGTATACAAAAACAATTCAAAAATTTAATATATCCTAATATGTTGCGCAAACTGAAACTGAAATAAGCGTGACACCATAAATTGGTTCACACTGGCGTTGTCCCTCTAACTGGGAATTTTCCGAGTTTTGTCCAAGACAGGGTCGCTGCAGTCCTTAAACTTTTGGGTTCAATCTCCTCCTCCACACTATCACTTTATAACAACAGGATCGAAAATCGAAGTATCCTAGCCGATATTCACCCGATATCTTCTTGGTCCTTTGAAAGAGGGCTTTGATATTAAGATGCCTTCTTAGCGCGATGAAACAATGATGGCAACAGTGATTCTTCACCGGTGTTAACTATCCTAAATTAAAATTATTAAAAAATTATTTGAATTATTTCACAAAATATATATTTTACAAACTATGACCCATTTGGAAAACAGCTGTTTTCTCTCCAACTTCAAAATTTAGCGCGCCTTTTTAGCAAAGGCGTGTAGAGATAAAAATTGTAGAGATAAAATTTAGTTTAGCGCGATCTGAGTACTAGGCTTTACGTTCTACGGCAAAAGTATGTTAGACTTTTTTGTAAAACGTAAAATTTTTTTACTGCGAAAAATGTCGTATGTCAACTCTTTGCTGAGATATATCACTTCAAAAAACAGATAATTTTTCAGAATTCGACAAAAACATTCCAAAAAAAGTTAAGTTAATTAAAATTTGAAGAAGCTTTGGACCTCGAAGGCCCTGAAGAAAAAGATGAGGGGGGGAAACTGCAAAATTTTCTGTTTTGCTCCGGCTTTCCCTCTATAACTTTTTTTTTTGACAATCAAACATAACATAACGATGATAGAGAAGCCTAAAAAAGTGGGTCCGACAGTTTTGCCTGGCAGTATGTCTGTCTGTCTCTATAGTTACATACAGCCTAAACGGCTGGACCGATTTGGTTTAAACTTGGTACATAGTATTATTATGACGTCATACAGAGGAATTTTTGGAATTAGCATTCTAGCTCCAAAACTAACGGTACTTGCCATACGATTTTTAGGGGAAAATTGATTTTCTCAAAAACGGCTCCTACGATTTTAATAAAACTTTCTGAATAGTGTTTTCTGTGCAAACATAATGTTTTGGTTGGAATAGATTTTTCAGGAAAAGTCTTATAACGGTACCTCCAATAGGATCGGTTTTTTAAAATCAGATTTTCTCGTAAACCACTTGACGGGTTTCGATGAAACATAAATATATTACCCTTTTTATAGACAAAATAATACAAATTCTTAAATATTTCGAAAAAAGTTTTTTTGAGTTTAAAAAAAAAATTAAAATTTCCAAAAACGGTTTGATCTATTTTTTTTTATTTTTATTTTTCTGATAAAAACTAGAAATTGCTAGAAGTTGGCATACTCAAAAAATATTTGGAGTATTTTTTCGAAAAGTTTTTTTCAAAAAAAAACTGTTTTTTTTTTTTTTTTTGAAAAACGGATAGAACGATTTTGAAAAAAGATTTCTTAAAATTCTAAGCAAGTAAACGAAATTAGATTTCTTACTGCATTTTTCCAAAAAACAACGTTTTAAATAGTGATTTTTCAGTGATCAGTAAAATTTCATATCATTTTTTCTCTGCTTTTTTTCCAAAATCTCAAATCCCAAGACCACTGTTACACATTACAGCAATTTCATCCGACCCAGTCGTGCACTTTATTTTCTTACGTCCTATACGAGAAAAGCACAAAGGACTTTTTTTGTACAGCGTTAGATTTCCTAAAATTTTGATGGGACACAAATTATTGAATGTCAATTTGTACCTAGATATGGCGCTTCGAAAAACAGGTCATTTTTCAAAAATTCTTGGCAATTTTTGTCAATTTGGAAAATGACGTTTTTTTCGAAGCGCCAAATCTCGGTAACGAATTAACATACAACAATTTTTGTACTAATGAAATTTTAGGAAATTAAACGCTTTACATGTGTACCCCACCCACCGTGCTATTCATTACATCTTCAATTGCTAGTAAGAACCGAATTGGTGACAAAATATCTCCTTGCCTCACTTTTTAGCGCTAATCAAGGAAATCGGAAGGTTCTCTGACTCTTTAATAACAGTGACAACCTCTCGCAATAAGCGATCTCCAGATAAGCTCACGATTAACCCAGTCAATCCCTATCTAAAATCTACAAATATTAGGTATAGTGGTGACTGATACTCCAATGGATGATTGTTCAAGAATGATTGAGTAGATTCGATCCTGGACGTTATCCTCTCGAGAATAATTAACTCCGAAAAAAAAACCGGGCAGAACACTTATACCACGCCAGTTTTTGTAGTATTCCATTCCCTTGGGTACGTTTGCGTTTCCTTAACAGCCTGTTCTAAGTGGATCAAAATACCAGAAGCTAGTACAGGGTCTACTTTTAGGAATTCTGCAGGTATACAGCCAAGTTCCACGTCACTTATCTCTGTATATACTTGTTGGGAGGGCTGATGTCAATACAGCTAGAAGACCTTCTCATATTGTTCAATTGAGGATTCAATTCTGCATTGTGGTCGTCATTATTTATCAGTGAACTAAAGTGCTCCTTTCAAATATGCACCTGATCTTCTATCGTCACTGATAGGTTGCCGTTCAAATCCAACACTTGATCTTGTTTGAATTGATCTTTACTTTAAGTGAACTTCGATATGAGGTTTTGACCCAGACCCAGGTTTCTTGAGATATCCAGGAATTTCTCGCGCTTGTCTGTCTTGGTACAGTTTCAGTTCCAGCTTCTATGAAAGTGCTCTTAATTTGAACCAACGTAGCATCTACCAGTACACCAGCGTTTTGTTAGTTTGACGCTTTGACGCTTATTATTGAAACCAGGCCTCCTTGCCATACCCTCTAAGAAAAGTTTGGCAACAGTTTCTCAATTCATAATTTCTTTTGTTTCGAACCACCACAGTGACTTCCTTCACTTAAGCTGTATGAAGAAGTGATAGATTTGAATTTTAGTTTAACTATCTGGAGACTCTCATGAAATTTTGTGACATAATAAAGAAGAACCAATCACAAGTTGACAAGCATTGTAGAAGTCGACAAGCATATCACCATTTTCGTAACGTTGGCCTCAGCCATTTCACCGATGACACGTTGGAGATCTACATAAGTTGTCCGAGTTGTCGATTTTGACATTAAAGTTCCCAATTATGATACAGATATCGCGCCATTTAACGCTGCTGGACACTAAATTATTCGTTGTGCATCATTCGTTGAAGCGAAAGTGGGGTTGAAGAATGGTGACTGCGAATTTTGGAACAAACCCCCACGTCATAAGCCGGCGCTGAAACTGGTTCTCCGATATTAGGGTTGCTTCTTTTGTTAGCATGATGTCGACACCATTTACCCTTTGACCTCCGTCTAACTCATCTTCGCCACAGCACAACATTTTCGGCAGTCCTGATTTAGTTCTGCCTCTCCATTTGGTTTCCCTCCCTCCAAAAACGCGGATGTTATGTCTAAATATTTCACGTTCTTCCTTTCATAATCAAATCTTCGTTCGAGTTTTGTAGCCAAAGGTCCATTTTATTGAATCTGTAATATTTCTTGATCTTGTTCCCGATTTTTTATTGATGACGTCTCAATATTCATTTGTGCACGAAATTGGCCGGACCCACAAATCCGATGTTCAATTCACTACGGTCGGGGCTACCCCTTGGTGGAGAGTCAAGTTATCATTGTTCATTTTAAAAAATGATGATCGAAAACAAACAAAATTTAGGCCGCCCACAATGGAACAACAGACGGCTTTTTTAGCTGCCAAATACTACTTGCTGCTACCGTTTTTGGCCATCTAAAAAATAGGCTCATCCGCCACCAGTCTTCCATGCGTTCATCGCAACCCTCTAGTGCTTCGTTTTCTTAGAGATATTTTCTTCGACACAAAAACAAGTGTGTGCCCTGACCAGCAAAGCTGCTTATTCCGGCCCGTGCCGTCCGGTTCCCTTGTGCATTAGCGTTATCCGCTTCCTTCCGGCGCGCACACAGGGATTTCCCTTTCATTGAGTCTAGTGCCACCAAGATTGCGTTACCTAAGGCTCTCCAGTACTTTTAGAGAGCAAAATGCATGCTTTACTTAATATATTTTGAAGACGCTTGTAAAAGTGTATAGTCAGGACTTCAAAGCTTTAATAGTCAAATAACCAATATGTTAGCTAGATATTTCCATATTAACGAGAAAATAAGATCATCAGTACGTTTCCCCAATAAATTGTAAAATTTGTAATTAATTAATAGAAATTTTAATAGATTATCAAAAAAAATTTCATTGGTCAACAAAATTGTTGCAGCTAGTGTAACCTCCATGATTAATCAAAAAAACCACACAAGCTTCTAAACCCTTACGTATGCACACTAATTTGATCAGATTATTTTATAGTTATTGCTTTTAACCAAGTTATTCAATAGGTCGTAAATATTACTCTAATAACACCCTCCTTACATCCGAGTTAGATTCTAAAGGTAATTAAAAATAAAAATTATATTTAATAATATATTCGGGGTATTTTAATATGAATATTTAAAAAATATATTTAAATTAAAAACAAAAGCACATCCTATATAAAGATCAAAGTTTTCAACTTGAAGTATCAAAAAGTTTTCGCAGCTTGTCCAATTTTAACAACATGAACAAGCAAATCATTGTACTTTCCCTCGTCGTTTTGATCCTGTCAATGGTGAGTGACGAGTGTTTTTTAAATTTAAATTTAATAAGACAAGCTTCAACATTCAATTTAGGACATGGCATCAGCTGATAAAAAGGAAAAATCCAAAAACTTAAAGGAATGCTCCATGAAGAACTTTAAAAATGGCGGAAATATGGAAGTTGAACTACACTTTCCAATCTGGGGAATGGTTCCCATAAAAGCGTCCTGGTCACTTGCCTGCAGAGGTTCGATGCCAGCTTAAGAGTAACTAGAATATTTGATGTACTTTTAAAATAATCCTAGTGCCGTGCTTAGAGCTTTAAAATATGTTTTCAATTCACATTTTTGAACACCTTTCAATGAAAATAAATGCTTTTCCAAAATAAATAGTGTTTTGTTAAATATTTTTTATTTATTGTTCAAGGATGTAGAAAGGTTTAGGCTTTTTAAAAAAAAAGTACAAACAATTTCGAAACATAATTTTTCTAATTATTTAGTTTGAAGCACTTCTTTGCACTTCAACTGGATGTCACTAGTGGAATTTTCGTGGACTCGCATCATTGTAAAGGTTGTTTTTTTTAGACATGTGGTTTTCGATCTTGTAGTACTTTTTTCGGAGTTGGTCTTTTTGACAGCTGTCACTTGATTTGTGGTCAGTTTGGGTTGCCATTTCTTACTTACTTACTCCTGAACAAGGTTGGAAAATCGTATTATTACCAAAATAATGGTTCGGTTTGCGCAATGTATCGCGCGCTGCGTTCAATATTCGGTCAACATAATCGACCAGGAATTTTTTCGAGCCAGCCACGGCGGCGGCCAGTTGTCCCAAATTATTTTTAAAACTTCTTGCCCATTACAATACATTATATGCGTTTTATTTCTTCTTGAAAACTACACGTCTAAAAGAAACACCCTTTAGTTCGGTCTTATGTGCGAGTGCCTAACGAGATACACTGAGTTATATTGCTGCAATCATACGCCGAGGCTAACGTTCTCTATGTGCAGGATTTGACGACCAGAATTTCAACGTTTCCTCATAGCACTTTCTATAGGTTCCACTTAGGGAACACCTCATTTGGAAAACCAATGAAACAGGAAAAAATGCTCAGGCTCAATTCTGATGCAATGTGCACATGCAGCATTCATACTACTATTTTCAAATGTCAAACTGGTGTGTGCTGGACGATCAGCGGGATAAATGAATTTTAAGTCCATCCTATAGTTTTCAGTACCGCGCACACAACTCACGTGCTCGGCTTCTATTTCATCAGTTTTTTGTACAAAACTTCCACATAAATATGTCGACACTAACAACACTTTCATCAATGTTGTGTGCGGATAGACACTCCCCCGCTAATAGTATGTGATGCACCTTTGAGGCAGATGTGTATTTGTGTTTCTTGATTGGATTTTGACTTTCGGATGCTTCCGCACGATTTTTTACTCCAATAGAAAGTTCTGTTTAATGTCAACGAAAGTTGATATGTCATATTTAATCAGCGTTATTCTTAAATATTAATCAGTATTGCGTAAATTCTTCTCCCTTCCTAAACTGATTTCTGACAAACTATATGGAATGGCGTCTTCGCACCATATGGCATGGATCCCAGTCGTCGCTCGTCAAATAGATCCAGCTCAAAACCCAGACATGAATTGGGTTATGCAAGCTTTGTTGACACCAGTCACTTGAGGCTTTTCGGCAGACCTGCAACTTAAGTATGCCTCACAGAAAAGTCTAATGTTAATTACATTTTTTAAAAAAAAGCTTATAGCTATTCCATACACATCTGTGGAAACATGCAACTAAGTTATTAAATAAATTTCTAAAAGTGCAAGGGACACAGTTTTTGGCTGTTTTTTTTCACAAAATTCTGTTAAAACATTCCAGACTTGTATTTTCTTTATTCTTTATTTTTTGTATCCTTTGTAAACGAGCGTGACTTCGTCGGTACTTTTATAATTTTAGTTTCTTGTGATTATTTGAACATTTCAGAAGTATAATTCTTTAAGTGTGACGATCAAAGTTGATGCAATAGTTTATCCTCCCGCAAAGCAGTGAGATTGGTCTTATGACGAAAACATATACTTCGTCTTGTCCTCGTTTATTTTCAGTCTCATTTTGCTTTCTGCTGCCTTCATCTTAGCGAAGGATCGCTTTGTTCTTCATATCACTTCAATGTCGACCGCAAACCCAAGTACTCAAGTACAGGATCAATAATTTTTTGGTTTCCAAAGTAAAGCTAAGTAAAACACACACAACGATACATTTTTGATAAACATTTTATTTCATTATAAAGCTTGGACTTTGCAATCAAGTGTGAAAAATAATATCAATCAAATGGCCACCTCGGAAAGATTTGCAGCATGGAATTGATTCTTTCAGCAAGTTTTAAACCTTTTTTCGCAAGCGGGCGGCATCTGGAACATAACTTGAGTAATGTTGGTTTTTAATGCGTCTAGATTTCGGGGATTATTTGCGTCAACACGGTGTTTTGCGTAGCCCCACAAAAAAATCGGCTATCATTCGACCATATCACTCCGAATTGACTGTAACCGCCTGCTTATTGGGATCTTCAAATAAATACGGACCACTCTTTGATCATAGAGCACACCAAACAGTCACCGTGTCTGGATGCAAACGGCACCTCTTCGATAACTTGTGAATTTTCCAAGTCCCATATGCGGCAAAGTAGAATGCCCAAAAAAAACCCAGCGTCGATTATTTACATTGCAAATATGTCTTATCTTAGTAGGTACTCAAACCAATTGTTATTAACATGAAGAAATGCATTGATATTCAAGTTGGAAAAATTGTCATGGATGCCTTGGAAAGAAAGTAATTAGATATTTGAAATCTAAAATGGATGAAATTTTAACACTATATGTTTTATCTCTATCGACTCTGGGTTTTTCACCCGTATATTTTTGGGCGTTCTCCTTTGTTTGTTTCCATATCCACCGAGTGAGAAACGTGCCTCATTCGAAAAATCGTTCTTTAATAATGTCTGTTGTTCACTTTTGCAGTAAATTTTAATAATTTTAATGTTGTTTGATCCATACACGTAAGTGGTAAACATTCAACTAATATTATTATATTTCAGATCACAGCTGAGTTTGACAGGTGTCAAATGGAAGCACAAATAACTTAAAACCACGAAATGAGTGACCCTATATTTGTGTCGAACTATTAAAGTTGGTACCCGATGTATTGTCATGGGTATCACATATTAAATTTTAAAAAGAAATGTTAAAACAGCTGCATGAGAGTGAGTCACCTTGTCTTACCCTCTCGTGGTGTCGAAGTTTTCAGTAGAATCCCTACCAACTTTGACAGAACAGCGAGCATTCTCCGACGTCAACCTGATAAGGTGTATTAGTTTAGCTGGAATCCTTAAGTTAATGGACATGGCACGATATAGTTCAACTCTATAAACACTGTCGTAGGCTGCTCTAAAATCAACGAATAGTTGGTGGGTATTGATGTTAAATTCTTGAGTTTCCTCCGGGATCTGGCGTAATGTGAAGATTTTGTCAGTCGTAGATTTTCCATTTCTGAAGCCTTTTTTGGGGGGATCGGGCAGATTTTACTGAGATTCCAATCATCGGGCATGATTTCCTTCGACCGTATGTTACGGACGAGTTGGTGAATGCTTCTGGCCAGGTCATCTCCAGCGTGTTTAAAAGTTCCGCTTGTCCATCGGTTCATTGTTCGTTCATATTCTGGTGATGGCTACTTTTGATTTCATTTTGGTCGGGAAAGGTGTAGCTCATGTTATCTAGATTTACTGACCCAGGTCGATCATGTTGATGTGGAATCAGTGACTGATAAATGAACAGTAAATTTGACAGGCGTTTCTAAATGAACATGTCAGCTGCAGAAATTTGTCTTAGCCCAGGCGCCAAATAGATACTTTTTATCATGGAACAGTTTTCAGTTAAAACGCGTACAAAAGTGGCTGTGAAAAAGATAAAATATGCATTGCTACAAAATTGTGAAGATTGTCGAAAACGGCAGTAGCATTTTGTCGGCAGTTTGGACTTAATTTAAACATTTCTCTGTTTTCTGTTTTCAGTACATACATACCTTTTTCTTTTTTTTTACATAACTGATTATATTTATTTATAAGAAATAAGACCATCTTAATTTTATTTTGTATAAGGCCTTTAATGGCAAGCATTACGCAAATTGTTTGCATTGACTTGTCGTTGAGAGCTTTATGACAGCTTTTAATTTTTAAATTTTCAGTTAACAATTTCACAAGGCTTTATACAGGCCATTTTTTATCAGGAAGCCTTGTATAGAACTTTTCAAACTAAATTCTAAAGGGCTTATACCAGCTATTATTTCAATTGTCAGCGTTTGAAATGTGTGGCTTGCGAATGTTTGTCATATACGAACCCTATATAAGCTATTACTTACCAGCTTAAAAAAATTGGCCTTTATACAAGCTAAATTGGTAGTTGGGTTGCTCAATTGACTATGATAGACTCATTATCACTTATGCAATTAAACTGTTTCATAACAAAAAGTTTCTATAGTGGGCGGCATTCATTTTATCATTTTTCAAAGTTTGATTTCCTGATGAAATTTTTGAAATTCCGTTTAGGTTATAAAATGTTGTTACAAGATTCGGACTTGTGATGTAGTTTCACATCGATCAGGAAAAATGTAATGCAAAGCACATCCTACTTTGACGTTTAATTAAAAATAAACTTCCAACATTCCACAGTTCATAAACAAAAATTTCAATATTTCACTTTCTGATCTATCATCAACCGAATGCACAGCAAAAAAAAAAAAAAAAACACGGAAGAAAAGCATACTCATGTCACCAGTTCGTCATAGTCAACTCAAAGTTGATTTTTCCATTATTTTTAGCTCAATGTCTCACCTGAAAATTCCATTAGTATCTAATTTTGAAAAACAATTTTTGTCATGATTTGAGTTTCTTAATTATTTTGTGTCTCATTATTAGCTTAGGGACGTTTCCCTTCCTCCACAAAATAGAATGAGTAACTTCCTTCTACAAAAAAACATAATCAATGGTTTCATCTCCAAAAAGTGGAAACCTATGACAATTAAATCATTTTGGCAGAAAAAAGCAGGAATTTTTCAAATTACATAATAAAAGTCTAAATTTTATTTATTTATTTGTAAATGATGCACATTTTATTTGTGTGTATTGGCCAAGTAATCTCTCAAATTTAATTAAAACTAAAAATATTCAAGTTGGACACATGGACATGGACATAAGTCAGTGTGGTACTGGTACACCACCGAGATCTATTAACTTGTCGATTGGCCGTTGGCCGTGTGGAAGTGTTCAACATTAGGTCGGAATATTATAAATATTGACTTGTGGACATAAAATGATTTAGTCAGTTGGGGAATTTTCATCCGGGTGCCGTAGTTTTGAAATTATTATAATTATTGGTTTCGAGCATTTGCATCTTTCGGTTCTCGCATATTTTTTGTCCTCGCTTAATAAATCAAATCAAAATGGTACGGTATAATTTTGTGTACGAGTAAAAATATAATGTTGGTTCTTCTACATAAAAATATTTTTAAATACAAATAATGAACCATTTTCGGACTTTTAAAAATTTATGTTAAAACTATTTTAATAACATTTTACACTTGTGGGAAGTTTTAAATAAAATTGATTGTGATTTTCGTCCTACATTTTCTTAACTATGACTTAGCTAGTGAAACATAGTTTTAAGGGTGTAAACTTCAATTAAAAATATTCGTCCTTAAAAATTAATAAATTGGATTTTTTAAGTGTTGTATTTAAAAAACAAGACTTCATTTTATTTTTACAAACTGAACATTTTCAATACGAATATCGAGCTAACAGAAAGTTAAAAAGCCAAACATAATAAATACAGACTGAGTGCAATTCTAAAACAAAGCCTTGATAATTAATAAAAACTGAACTATTATGCTGCAAGGACTATCTGTGCTACCTCTCTGCAGATGTTTTGTGATTGGACAAGTTTTTTTTTTTTTTTAATTTCTTTTATAAGCAATGTTTTTCTTGTGTCTAATAAATGTGCATACAAATTAATAAAGGAAATAACTTCCTGTCAAATTCTTTTTCGAGGATTAATTTCCCGAGAAAGAGACATGCTGTTTCGTCCTTAGTGCATATCAAATCATTTAAAAATTGAAACAGAGGAATTTATTTAGTATATTTATTTATTTACACATAATACGTAAAACAAGTAACAGACACAAGATCTTATAATTAAAGACATTTAATTCAAAACAATTAAAAAATTACAAACGTTTCAAAAAATTAAATTAATGAAATTTCTGAACAATATGATTTTAAAACTTTTCTTATGCTTTTTGTGTTCGTATTTAATTAGACCTCCAAAATGTTTTTATTTACCAATAAAACCAGCCAACTAGTTCTGTCCCAAACCAGTTGCCTCCAGCTAGTCACCCTAAGTTGCTTAAGATTGCCCTCCAATTGATCGGGCACTATTATAGATAAGGCATCCCACTGCTGTGCGTTGTATCTCAACTCTCAGCTACAAAATTTAAAACTCGGCAGCCGCAGCCATCAAAGCCGCTGTATTTTGTGTTTTTGACCTGTATAGTTCGTCGTTGAATCTTTATCTCCATACTCTATTGATACAGGATCGAATACCGCCCGAAGAATTTTTCCCCCAACCCCCCAACCGCTTTTTATCCGATTGTGTCAGTTTTCACGCTTCGGCCCATAGGGCATTACTGGGATTATTAGGGTCTTGTTAAATGTTTCCTTGGCCCTTTGAAAGAGCCTTCTAAGCCCGAAGAAACAGCGATTGGCAAGAATGATTCTTCTTTTGTTTTATCTTCATTACCAGCCATATACCTACCTTGACGGAGCACGAGTTCTTCAAAGTCATCCTGCACAATCCAACGAGTTTAGCAGGGATGCAAAGTAGTGTCATGGCTCTGTATAACTCACCCATACTAACGGGTATGGGTGAGGGGTCTTTTCTTAATTCACAGTGAAAATTTGGTCGATGGTTGACTTATCTGGTCTGAAACTACACTGATAGGGGCCAATCAGTTCAGGCGGGAAAGGGTTCAGATGTTCATCTAGAATAGCCAAACATGATTTTATAGCCGACATTAAGAAGACTGTAGTAGGCGCAGTTCAGAGTATCTTCTCTCTTTTGTGTTGTACAAGATGGACGGAGGTATTTTTCATCATTCCAAATCAAATGGATTATTGTAATTGTAATGCTTGTAGTGTTCTGCTATTCTTTAATACGACGCAGTGAAAGAGTATGCACAAAAATTGTCGTTTAGACGTCGGAAATGAATAACGAGGATGAATAAATTGATAAGACCTATGCGAGGATGCGAGGATGCTACCCTTACCCTTTCAAAGCAATAATTCGGTCGGCGTAGAGTCAGCAAAGTTTCTGAAAGCAAAGTTAAGCTTCGGAGTTGAAGATTTTTTCCAGCAAATATTAAGCGGGCGGGAGTGATGAGCAATTTTCAATAACTGACGGATTTCATTTTATAGTGAAAATAGGAGAGGGGCTAGTATTGAACCTTTAGGAACACCGCAAGCGTTTCGATATAAGATCAAAAGGTTATCAGTTATCATCAGCAAAGGCTGCTTGCTTTCTATATGTTAAATACGAGCAATTTGTGTGATCTCTCAAAATGTTTATTTTAGTATTTAATATTTTTAATAAGGACAGTTTCGAAGTCTCAAAAAGTAGCAATTTCAGATTTTATTTGTAATGTATGGAGTCTTACATATTTACGGAAATCAGTTTATAGTTTTCTAAAATCATTCAGTTCGAAATCGTTAGATGATTCGCCTTTCACAAATTATTTATTAATAGTTGGTTTTATGGCAGATATCAGCAGGTACTACTAACTTGCTTACTTACTTAAGGTGGCGCTCATAGTCGATTGTTACCTCATGATATCTACCAATTTAACCAGCCAGCTAGACCGGTCTCAAGCGATCCAATTGATCCGGCATCATACTGTACATAATGTCATAGGTTTGGAATTCAAGACTCGGCGGGCTGGTGCAGTTTGGAGTTGAATTTTTTTCTCCACTGATACATAGAGGACCAAAAATCACACAAAGCATCTTCCACACAAGACGCTTTTATTTCGATAGTGGAGGGGTTCACACTGCTGCCGGGCTGCCGCGTACACATGTAACGGAATGATAAGCTTGTTGCAAAAAGTGTCTCCTTGTTCCTTTGAGTTAGGGATTAGTCAATTTATTGACTGCCATTTATGCAAATTTAAAATCAAAGTTTCTTAGATGGGTTTACCACGATACCTAGAAAAAAAATTTAGAGCAAACAAATCTAGAAAAAGAAAATTAAAAAAAAATAATCTAGAATAAACAATATCCAGAAAACCCAAAATCTAGATTTTTACTACTTCTAGATTTTATCTTTCTATATTTTTTTTTTTTGTAGATTTTGTCCTTTCTATATTCTGTCACTCTGGATAACGTCGTGATCCCTTATTAGATAACCTAGATAACCCCCCCAAAAAAATAAGGTGAAAGCAGGCTTTGAGCTAAGAACCTTCGGTGTAGCAGTCCGGATACCGGAAACGAGAATGTTGATGTTTCTCGTTCCCTGTATGATTTGCAGCAATTCTCATTACATATATTCAAAATTGAAAATCGAAAAAATGCAATTATGAAGATAAAGAAGCTAGGAAGTGCCATGAATGTCCAATTAAAATGGATGCTAGGTTTTAAATTGAAGCAAGTACATGGATGTTTACATTAAACTTAAGTGACATGATACTTAAATATAAACAACTACAATCTTTTTTAAATTAACTTTAAAAACGCGAGCAAATAAATTATTAATATTAAGTACGATCATCTTGCTAATAAAATGTTCATGAACAAACAATTTTTATTCCCAACATGCTCGTGAATGAAATTAATTTATAATTATTTAAAATGATTTATTGCTTGCGCCAAATGGATGAGAATTCAAATGAGTTGTTTGGATGTTAAACGTGGCGTGGATCTTGTACAACAAACTTATACATTCATGATCAGTTCGGTTTCTTGATGAAGGCTAGCCTTGTTGAGGCGCTGAAAAATATAGGGTCATTAAATTAAACTAAATGCCTGAGTGAGAAAAAGTGTGTGTTTTAAATGTCAAATAAGTTACAATTTGTCCGAAATGTTTTCAAACCCGAATGTATAAATAAGGACCGATGATGCCGCCAGCGTGTAAACCGCACCAAACAGTCAATTTTAATGGATTTATTGGTGATTCGTCAATGGTTTGAATCGAGAAGAGCAAAATTAGTGCGAAAACGATCAATAACTGCACGAATTGCTTGCTCACTAGCACGATTATATTGACCGTAAAATGGATAAAGTGCTCTATGAACTTCATCCCCTATCCAACTTCCTAAACGCTCGCACTGTGTTAGAGATTAATATACCCTTGAGTGCGCGCAAATTATTAAAAAAAAAAAGATTTTATTTTTAGAATTATTTGACTCGCAGTTAGGCTGCTACCCGAAATTAAAATTCTGATGGTATATTTTTTTCACAGTAAATTTCCACAATTTGAAAACTTTGTTTTTGATGAACTGCCAAACTTTACTGAACAGAAATATCAACACAGTTTGACACTCTTAACTGCCAAAACATAAACAACAACCATCGAAACTTCTCTTGCAGCTAAAAAAAACACCCTTACCTGGAGTTTTAAGGTCTCTTTCTTCCCCGCGATCGTTCTGAAACATTGTAAGGTATTGTCTTTCTGACGGGGCTCTCAGGGTCTCTCCTCTAAACGTGACAATACAATACCAGCTGACCCGTCCGTCGTGCTCTATTTTCTTACAAGATGGTTTTTTTGACATGAAGGCTTTCCCAAACGTTCGTTCTTCTTATATGATTGAGCTTTGTTATACAGGGTGGGCCAAAAGAAGCCATCCATCAGATGTTGTTTTGCTCTCTTTTTTTTCTAAATGAAAAACTTCGATTCTGTTTCTTGATTATGTTTATTTGAACCTTTAGAATTGTATTGGTCAAGTAAAGAAGATGATATCGGCAATAATGTCCTTGCGGCTTCAAGAGTCTTGGGCATGTTCACGTAAACACGGGACTTCAAAAAACCCCACGAATACACCATGGTCTTTTTTGCACAAATTAGAATATTGGGTTTCAATACAGCGATTATAAATTGGTTGAGGTCGTATTTGTTAGGTAGGAGGCAAATGGTTAAGATAGATGGGTTCTCAGGCGTTAGGAAATAGCGCCCAAGGAAATATCGCCCAAACCGATTTGGAAATAACGCCCAAAAAGTAGCCGAACAAATTGTTGTTGTATTTATTTTTCCATTTTGGGTGCTATTTCCTTGTTTTAGTTTGTTTTTATAAAAGGCAATACTGCCCAAAATATGAGGCCGAAATGGTGTAAAAGGAATTAAAGCCCAAAAGTAGGAATAACCGCCCAAAAGTGCAAGTACAAAAAGAAAAAGCACCCAAATAGGGGAAATATCGCCCAAAATTTTATTTTTCAAATAAATACTTGTATACTATCTACCACTATTTGCCTGCATAATGGGCACAAACAGTTTTCCTCATTATTTGCCAAAGCTTGACCCTGCAATCTCATAAAGCAAACGTTACACATTTTCAAATGCCTACAAGGCTCTGATAGGCAAGCTTTAAAAAAAGACCTAGGGCACTTAGTATCCTTAGATAGTCCATATGTGTTCCATATGGACTCGTGTTGAAAAGCCTCAATTACATCCAGGGGCATTCGCGGAGATTGAAGAAAAATTTTCGATGACAAATATTGTAAGCCTCTTCGAAGTTTTGAATAAACTAATTCCGAAGTAGATTCCTGATTGCTGCAAAAAAAAAATTAAATTATAGTTACAAAATTTGTCAAAACAACCTACATCGCGGGGGGGGGGGCGACGCGGGTGACGCGGGGGACGCGGGGCGACGCGGGGCGCACGCGGGGCGCACGCGGGGCGCACGAGGCTTCGCGACCGCAGTGACCGGGCGGCGCCGCCCGGTCACTGCGGTCGCGAAGCCTCGTGCGCCCCGCGTGCGCCCCGCGTCGCCCCGCGTCCCCCGCGTCACCCGCGTCGCCCCCCCCGCGATGTAGGTTGTTTTGACAAACTTTGTAATTATAATTTACAAATGATTAAGTAAATGTTACCTTTCGCAGACGGCACGCTCCCGCCTGGTCACTGCGGTCGCAAAGCCGCGTGCCCCCCGCGTCGCCCCCCCCCCACGCACCGAATTTAATTTCCAAATCTTAAGGATATTGTTCAATACACTTTACAAGAGATTAAGTAAATGTTACATGCTTCAAAATTGTTTTTGGGTGATGAGAACCAAACATTTTTACTTAAAATAGTGATTGGAAATTACGCCCAAAATTTTGGAAATATCGCCCAAATATTGCAAAAACAATTCCCATATAAAATTTTTGGGCGATATTGCCATTTATTAATTTGGGTGATATGGAATTTTGGGTGTTAAGCCCTATCTTTTGGGTGATAATTCCTTCTTTTTTTTTGATTTTGGGCGTTAAAAATTTTTTTGGGCGGTATTTCCAAATCGGTTTGGGCGATATTTCCTTGGGCGCTATTTCCTAACGCCGGGTTCTCATCCACTCTTATTGAAGTTGTATCGGGTCTTCCACAAGGAAGTCACTTAGGTCCGCTTCTGTTCATTACTTTTACAAATGACTTGCCTTCTGTACTATCTCACTGTAGATGTCTAATGTACGCCGATGACGTCAAAGTATTTTTCCCAATATCTTTACACAGTTCATTGATGCAGCAGGACATAAACAATAAGCTGGTGTAGTAATAACCACCTTGAACTGAACTTCTCAAAATGTAAAGTCTTAAGTGTCACAAGATCTCTATATTTTATAAGATTCGATTATAAATTCAATGATTACAATCTTCTTAGAGTCAATTGCATTAACGATCTTGGGGTCTATGTCGATTCTAAAATGGACTTTAGGTCGCATATTGATTACATAGTGTCTAAGGGTAACTCCTTGTTAGGGTTCATAAAAAGGAGTTCTAATGATTTCCAGGATGCTTATACGTTGAAAACCTTATTTATGTCTCTTGTTTTACCTGTGTTAGAATACTGTTGCGTTGTTTGGTCACCGTTTTATGAAAATGGTATTCTGAGAATCGAAAAAGTTCAAAAACGGTTTACGAGCTATGCACTGAGAAAACTGAAGTGGGTTGACTCCTTGCCAAATTATAATGCAAGATGTTTACTTATTGATTTAAAAATGCTAAAAGGTCGCAGGCAGGTTCAATATGTCATGTTTATAAAAGATATTTTAGATTTTCGCATATCTTCTATGGATTTAGTCTCGTTAATTCCTTTATATGCTCCTTCAAGAGCGCTTCGAAATAGAAACGAATACTTTTACATTCCTCCCCACAGAACAAA
Source organism: Platycheirus albimanus (assembly GCA_916050605.2). NCBI lineage: Eukaryota > Metazoa > Arthropoda > Insecta > Diptera > Syrphidae > Platycheirus > Platycheirus albimanus. The sequence goes on along the minus strand of OU696698.1, from coordinate 31,448,929 downwards.
CTATGGGTTGAATGAACCAATAACGCGTTCCTTAAAAATATATAACACTATGTGCAGTGAAATCGATTTTTGTGCAAAAAGAGATGTTTTTAAAAAAGAAGTATTAAAACTATGTAATTTATGTAAATCTTTTGTCTTATTTTATTTTTTGTTCATTATTAAAATCCATTATGTAATTTTATTATTATCAAAATGTATATTTATATATTTTTTTGTTTCTTTAACTGTAAATGTAAATATTCTTTTTTGTAATCAGCAGATCTATGTGATCAATTGATGAAATAAATAAATAAATAAATAAATAATAAATTCTTCTTCAAATGTCAAAACAGATTTGACACTGGCGGCCATTTGCAAAAATGATAGCACCTTCCAATAGGGTGAGTTCTTTTTGCCCACCTTGCACATGATGTAATACGAAGCATCTTCATCTTAGCTTTTATTAATGTTCTCTCATACTAAATGAAATAAAAATAAAGAAAATTTAATTTTAAAAGAAATGTATTTTATTAATTTTGTCAAATTATGACACAACATAAAATTTTTTTATAATAAAAAATTAAAATATTAAGCGCGACGCGTTTCGAACAATGTGTTCATCTTTAGGCCGTCATTTTACCTTTACGTAGACGTAGGTAGTCAAGAACTGCAAAAAAGAGCAGTGGACTACTGTGATTTAGAATTCTTCGGTGAATCTAGTTGGATACCTTACTTTTATCACTACTCCTTCGTACAAGTCCAAGAATATCCTCACATAGGTTTCTGGAGCTCCTCGTTTCCTGGAGAGCCACCCATGTCAGGTCTCGTGGTTGTGGTTCAAAATCAGCAAAGACAATTTTCAAATCCTCTAAGGAATCCTGAAGTTTTTCCATAATGATCTTAACTTTGAATTGCATATGTTCTTGACTTTCCCACGACAAACCCGAACTAGTCATTAGTGCAGTGCATCAGCAGTCTCCTTTCCAAAATTCGCTTAACGATCTTCATGGCCTTTGTTATGCCTCTTTTCTTCATACAATGGGGGAAGGTAACTTTCCCTCCATTTTTTAGGCACCCAACCCTTTGAAGCTTGGAGATGAGAATCATGAACCATCTGACCCTGACATAACCCTTCAGGTTGGGCTTCTTTGCTCCTTTCTTGCAGCTTCTCTATTCCACTTCAAGGAGTGCCTTTTCATCATATTAGAGATTAAGAAAAAAAAATAGAAATTAAGAAAAGAGATAGCTCAAAAGTACTTTTAACCAAATCGAAAAGTATCTCAAATTCAAGCTTTCGCAAAATTTAAACTTTGCATTTTTAAATTAACTAGTATTGTAGTTACCTCCATATGTTGTTCTTCTTTTTACTTTTGATGATGAAAATATTTTTATAATTTTTTTTTTCTTCTCATTTTACAGGAAGATGATGAGAAAACTGGCATTATGCGTAAGGCATTCCAAATGTTTGACACTACCAAAACTGGTTTCATTGAAACTCTTAAAATAACCACAATCCTCACTTCCATGGGTCAGATGTTTGATGACAAGGAACTCCACGATTTGATTGAAGAAAACGATCCCGATGATACGGGAAAAGTAAATTTTGATAGTTTTTGTAATATTGCTGCGCATTTTATTGAAGAAGAAGATGCTGAAGCTATTCAAAAGGAGTTAAAGGAAGCATTTCGATTGTATGACCGTGAGGGGAATGGCTATATCACAACATCAACATTGAAAGAAATTCTTGCTGCCTTAGATGATAAGCTATCATCATCAGATTTGGATGGAATCATTGCTGAGATTGATACTGATGGATCGGGAACAGTTGATTTCGATGGTAAGGAATAGCTAACGTTGTTTTTGGAAAAGAAATATAATTATTTTTTTTTTTATTTTATAGAATTTATGGAGATGATGACTGGAGATTAAACAACATAGTAGTTAATTTGTAAATAAATATTATTTTAAAAAATATTTATTAAATGTAAATTGAAATTATAAAATCGTATTCATTGATTTTGTTATTTAAGACTAGCAAAAGCCCAGCAATGCCGATCAATTAAGTATCTTTGTGGACACCTAGACAAGGTAATAAAATCATGTATATCAAAATGATTACTTCTACTGTTTTAAAAGTCATATTAAGAAATAATTTACCTACTCTACAAATATTTTATGGGATAGTATTTACTGCATAAGCACAATGGAGCCGGAACCACATCCACGAGACCTGTCAAAATATTAAACACGGACGATTTTGTTTACCTGTGACGGCCATGTTGTTTTATCGACATCTTCTGTCAAATCTGTTGTTCTTTTTTTTAGTTAAAGATGTCAAATCACCATGATAAGATACACGATTGAACAGCAGACCCAAATGATAAGACTTTATTATTAAAATGAGTGTTCGTTTGTGCAAACATTGCGCCCATTTTATAATCAAATTTGAGACGACTAACATTCATATGTATGTACGTCAAAGGAACGCAAGATTGGCCGAGACCATCGCCGCGGTTTTTAAAAGTGTGCTGCAGAACCGGACACAGTCGACTCCCCGCCTTTCGTAGAACTCAACTTGGTTTATTCTGCGTCGGGATTTGGGCCTGCACCCAAGCTGATTGGGCTTCAGAGTGGCAGAGGACCCCAACTTTTTCCAAAAATCATCCTAATCGACGCGTTTTTTGATGAATGGCTGTCAAAACATGACAATGCATCGATCGATTTCAATGACTGAACTATAAGGTCCTAGAGGATATGTGATTTCATCAGGATAGCAATGCGTACAATACGGCAAGACAGCAAGACTCTGTGTTGCAGGGTTTGCGGAAACCGCAGTTCTGTACGAATAGGTCACAATCGACCGATGCCCTTAAGGTGAAAATGCGAAAGGCCATCGCTAAAATCCAGACAAATTAATGCGGGAGAGGCATTGAAAATTGGACTACTTGGATCCGTGCCACGGTAAGAAGCCTTGGCGGTGATCCGACCTTTGTCATATTCCACTCATAAAATCTCAAACATGGGTCTTTTAAATAAAAAAGGGATTTTTATTCAATTTCAACATCTACCTGGACTTATTGAAAACCCCTTACCATATTTTAAAACTATCACGTTCTTGACAGGTCTCGCGGCATTGAATTTCCATTGTTTCGTTTAATTAACAATACTTTGTTTTTGCCGGTTTTATATTTATCAAGAAACTCATTTACATAAATTCAACTAGGATCCCAGAAACTTGGTTCTATTTTTCAAATTCTTAAACGAAACCCTATTCGGAATAACAAACAGAAATCCTCCACTGAACCATAAAGTAAATAAAAGTTCTTCAGGTTAATTATAAATATTCTTCAAAGTTACTCTCACCGAACCGATAAGGCAGCATTAGCACTTAGTGTTTCACCGGGAGAGAATAATTTATCCTTCAACAAGCGCTAATCTCCTTTGGGAAACAGGTCATGTGTGAAAAATGTCCTTGTGATGTGCTGCAGAATGAAAAAGGACTCAATTCCCCTACCCCCCAAACGCCAAGAGATTAGCTTGATTGACTTTCAAGACAGAAAGCCAGCGCACAGTTCTCATTGCCAAAAATATACTGAATCGACGAAAAGCCAATGAAATGATTTGGAATGTTTTCTTTGAAATGCGTTAAATGATTTATGACGAACAGACCATCATCATTAGTGCGGCTTTTAACGCGACATAGATGGTAAATGAGTGAGTTCGGGTATATTCAGAATCAGCACCTCACAGTCATCTTCGGAACATACATAGGTATATGTACAATTCTATACCTCCCTGTGGGCATCAACGTTTCGGCATCATCAAATAATTGTAGAAAAGTTGGAACATTGCCATTTTGGCATTCGACCACATCCCGAAATTGGATGGAGAAGCCATGTCGACTGTCCGCGAATTGTTGACAAGCATCAGCATTTTTGGTAACGGAAAGGCATATCCTCCCTTGAAATTTCATCGGAGGATCATATTATGATGGTCCATGGTGAAAACTGCCTCTGGCATGGCATGGCGGTGGCCATATACACTACCTACCTATCCCCATAGTTTCCATGGAACATGATGTTTCAGTCTAGACATAGCACATTTGCGTGTACAGCAGTGTTAAAAAGAGGACGATGCAATGGTGGTCCGGGTTTGGTTTGGAAAGTCGGCTGAGAAGTGGGAAGGGAGAACCATTTAAATTGATTCCGAATGGTATTTTCATTTCGATTCTAGGTCATGTTTGCGTTGTTCTCTACGGTAGGTACCTGTATCATAATAAAAAAAAACTGGGTCGTTTCTTGAATACATTTTATGTGGTGGTTTTCTACCTACATACTCGTATCTCTTCCGAAAGCAAATTGCGGATTCCATAAGCCAGGAAGTATGTTTGTCAAATCATTCAGGTCTTATGTGAAGTAGCTCTCGAATCGAAATGGAAATGATTTTATCGGATAGATGAATGCATGGATGATGATTTTGCTGAACGAAGACATTCAAATTAACTGTTAATGTTTACATTCATTTTCGAAATTGTTTAATCATTTATTGATGATGGCAGTGATTTTTTATGTTTTAATTTGAAATCTTGCATATATCCAACTAATGACCAATTTCACAATTTGAGCACAGCATATTAGATCATAGCAGCCTTACACACTCGTGAATTAATTGCCAAAGTGACACTTCCGTGAAAGTTAAAAATCACTTGCAAGTGTAAATGTAATCTAACACTTACGAACAAGGAAGACCAAGTTTTCATGCGGCAGGCGTGGCGCCAGTATCAAGAATGGGTAGGGTTTAACTTTTTGATTCACAAATGGGAAGGCTGCAAGGTTAACTGAGTTTAGTGAGTAAAACTTCACAGCCACGATATTTGCTTATTCACATTTACTGGCGCCAGCGAATTCATATTTATGTAATGCTACCATTAGAAGGACTACTTCATTTCTTTTGCATTAAAGTGAATTAAATGCCAGTTGGAGTTGGTGTGTAATGACAACGAAATAAGTTTGTCATTTTACTTTAAAAGTATTTTGACAGAATGGGATTTGAAATCTTAAATGTGGGATTTAGAAATCAGAGCGAAACATTCTTAATCAAAGAAAACAAAATTTGAAAATATAAATAAACATTTAGATTGATGGGATCACCGATGGGACTCGAATTTATCTTCGTTGGCAATTCCGATTCCAGGCAAAGTGTTGCTAATTCTAACACTCCTATCTCGAACAGGAGCAATGATAATTTTGTGTCTTTGCAAGTAGGCTAAAAGATCGCTTAGCATTAGCTTCTAAGGTTGGTAACGTATTACTGAATATGCGTGAAGCTATACCAAAGTTTATGTCTGATTTCATTGGAGTGATGTCATTCAACAATTCAAACGAAGGAACGAGGAAGACAATGCACTAAGTTTGTTCCATACATTTTTTCCAGGTGATTATTTTCAGTTGCCAGATTTTTAACTCGAACCTTTGAAGTGGGAGTCCGACACATTAACCACTACGCCACGGGCTACTACGGCCAGCGGGCTGAGTGGCTCCCTACAATATTTTGGTTGGGAAACCAGTTGGGTAACAGCAATCACCACTGGATTTTGGAAGCCCTCAAAATTCCTGTCACAATGCGATAAAGAGTAAACGGACATTTAAAAAAAGGCTTGCACAATGGTTAGAGTTTGAGGACCTCAAATTGGCAAAATCTTGTTTTAGCACTGTATACATTTGAAGTTCCCATGTAAATCAATCAACGTTTTGTTTATTAACCATTTCATGGAGGAAATTGACCCCAAAGTAAAAAAAAAAACTAGATTGGGTAGGAAAACGGAAACACAATAGTAACCGGATACCTTAAAACTGAGGCAAGATATCAAATTTATTTAAACGAAATTGCAAGGGCTAGAAGGTATTTCTTCTTAGAACAATGGCCTAGACCAGTGTACAACAAAGTAAGCTTCTTCTTAAAACCTCGGTAAAATGTCAAAATTGAATTAAGACTTATTATAGAACATTTTTATTTATTTTTTTTAAATGTCCATAAAGCATTTCCCAAGTATGTGTCTTAAAACTTGGAAACACCCAGTTCTTATCATTCTGCCATCAGGGCATGCTGTAATTTTAATTTCAACGAAAATATAGGGTTTTCCAATAAGAGGTTTTATTTTAACATTTTAAATGATAACGGTACTCCAATTTCCACCACCCACATTCCCAAATTTGACAAACATAGATAATTGTCTTCTATTTCTTATTGGTTTCGCTACCCAGCACTCCAGCAGTTAATTATTTTCAAAATTCAAATTTAAAATTTGTAACGACATTTTTACCAACCAACTTGCAAAACTCTTTGTTCCTGAGATAAAATAGGGACTTACGTCCCTGCGCCAAAATATGGACTTATGTCCCAGGGGTATAAGTCCCAAATTTATGCCCCTGCGCCAAAATAGGGACTTATGTCCCTCCATTCCCTTTGAGTCCCAAAAAACTGAAACCATGAGCTTCCCGGCAGACGGAGTGACTTTGAACTTCTTCGTGTTCCTTTTTTATGCCACTGCATGGACTCTTGTTTGCTTTCAGGGTCATAGTGGTGAACCCATGTTTCGTCCCCAGTAACAATTCGATCCATAACACCGTCCGCGTTCTCACTACACATCTCCAAAAGCTCTCTACACAGCATGCGATTCTCACTTTTTTCTGAGGCGCTGTGAGCATTCGTGGCACCGACCTTACACTGACCTTTGAAAGGTTAAGTTGGTCATGAAGAATGGTGTGAATGTTACCAGTTGAAAGCTTGGTGATCTCTGCCATCATTTTCACCTTTATTCGGGCATCCTCAAGAACAAGTTTTTCGACTTCTTTGATGCTTTCTCCCGTACAAGCAGTAACCGGGGCGCCGGAGCGGGGGTCGTCTTCAATGCTCTCTCTGCCTCTCTTGAACTCACTTGACCACTTTTGCACAGTTGATAATGAAGGTGCGGAACCCTGGTAAACATAGCCACCATCTCTTCATGAATAGTTTTTTGACTTTTTCCTTGCTTAGTGAGAAATTTAATTACAGCGCGATGCTCAATTTTCACCATCATCGTCTCAGTTGCCATTATGATTCTGTTTAACTAGAGATGAAACGCGAAATAATAATCACATTTATATGAAATTTTACATGAATGCAACAAAATAATAGTATTACTTGATAAATAAGTCAATTTATATAATATATAACCACAGCTACACCCTGATACCGAGAATATATTGAACGCCCCTCGTATATCCCTGTGCCAAGTTTGGGACTTATGTTCCTGCGCCAATATAGCGACCATTTATTTCAAAAATGCCATTTTTCTTTAAGTATCAAAATAATGCCTCTTATTGAAAATCCGTTAAAATAACACCGCTTATTGGAAAACCCTATATTATTTCCTGTTTACGACTGCTCTGTAGCACTCCACGGCTTTTTTTCAAAATTCAAATTTAAAATGATTAACGTCTTTTTGCTAAAAAAAAAAATCGAGCTCGAGAAATTATCGAAAAAATTCATGAAATACCAGGCGATCAGCAATCGCAGCAGGTATACTCACCACACAATGACAAAAAAAGTGAACTCCCAAAACTATGCTTTAAAATAAAACTGACATACACCTACTACACTTCCGGTGGGAAATTATTTTTGAGGGAAATTTACCTATAGCATACTTTTGGGAGCTATATTAAGGGATTTTACGATGCAAAGGCAAATGTGTTGCATACCCAAAGGCTGGTTAGTATACCTGCTGCCATTGCTGATCGCCTGGTATTTCGTGAAATTTTTCGACAAATTCTCAAGCTCAGAGTTTTGCAAGTTTGGTTGGTAAAAATGTCGTTACAAATTTTAAATTTGAATTTTGAAAATAACTAACTGCCTAAGTGCTGGGGGGCAAAACTAATAATAAATAGAAGAGAATTATTATGTATGATTGTCAAATTTGGGAATGAGGTTGGGGGGGACTGGAGTGCCGTTATCAATTTGGGAATGGGGTTTAGGGGAACTGGTTTGTCGTTATCTTTGGATTATTCTTAGTTATGAACCCGTGTATTCTATTTTATGTCCGTTAAACGAATTTACAGTACACTCAATAAATTCAAGAGATGAAAATGGCATAGTGGATTTGCGATGAATGCCTGTCACATCACATTAAACAACGTTGCTGATAGATCTTTGGTGGCTTATCATTTTTTTGTTGGTTAGACTCCATAATTTTGTGGCACTTTTTTCAATCCAAGGACTCACTATTTTTCAGATGTCGATTATAAAAGAAGCCGAAGAAAACTGTTAACTGTTTTCAAAAAAATAAAAAACCAAATGTTTATGAATAATTTTTTTGCACTTTTATTTATTTTTTATCTTTTAAATATTTGTAATAGAATATTTTCTATTATTTCAGAAGAATTACTATTTTTTGTTGTTAATTTGTATTTTTCTTAATTATTAAAACTCCGTGATCACTACGATTTCCGTCAATTACAGTCAACCAATTTTTTTTTATTTCACTTTATGTACGTGTTAAAAAGATAAAATATAATATTAATTAGTTTTTTTTTTAATTAAAATAATATTTACACGTTCCTTAGTTTTAAATTAAATTATGAGCTTAAATTTAAGTAAGTTTAATTTATTTTAATTGTATGTAATTGCAACTTAATAGATACATAAAGTTAATTTAAAGTTTAGTTAATTTTTTTTTTATTTTTATTTTTTTTTATGTGTATGTGTATAAATCTTATCTTAAATTTGCACATTTTTTTCGTTTGTTTTTTTTTTTTAATTTTTAAATAGACATACATATATTTACATAAACATTTTATAATTTATATTCACAATAAGGCAGGCTTATTACACGTTTTAATAAACGGTCATGCTACACAATGTATGTACCTTCATCGCTTATTTTGTCTTTTTGTTTCAAAATTTGTAGTTTGATGTATTTTTTCTTTTTTAATTTCGGCAGTCTGAATTGCAAAACGGTTTTCTTTTTTTTTAACAAAAAAGAAAAAAAAAAACGCAGGCGTATCTTTTTGACAATAAGGCAACTTAAGTTTTGGTTTTGTTTGTTGTTTTAGTTAGCAAATTTAGTCGTTTTTTTTTTTCAAAATAAGGCATATTACATATTTTGTATGTTAGATACAAAATCTATTAAGACATTTTAATTTAACACATTATATAGATTTTATTTAATCTTTAAGATTAAAATTCATTCTGGCACATTTTGAATATAGTAAATATATATGTATTTTTTATAAATATACATTACTTCTTTTTATTTTTATTAAATACATTAAATTTTGTTTTAAATATTCAAGATTTTAAAAAAGCCTTAAATAGGCTTTATTATTTTGTTTACATTGCATTGTAAACTTATTAAAGCTTACAAAAAAAAACATTTGTAATATAATATTCACTGAACTTTTTTTCTACTTCCTATTTAAAAAAAAAAACTACATTCTTTCGCCTAAAATTAGAGGAGTGGAAGTCTGAGAAGCTTATCATCAGGCAAGGTTGAAAAAGAATTATTTAAAAAGCTTCCATGGTTCCTCTTGTTTGCATCAAAGTTTGGGCTCATTCGGAATATCTTTCAGAAAAAACTTGTACAAACAGGGCAAGATTTCTTTTGTGGTTAGATAAGGATTAAGTTCAATAGTCACCAAATCGGATACTCATATGGTTCATATGTACGTATTCCTGTTTAAAAGTTGAATTAATAAGGCAGGACAATACTACTGGAAACATGGGGTTGAACTACTTTCTCAAGTATAAGTATGTAGCGTTTAATTACAAATAAAAGTTAAAGAAATGTTCCAAAAACTTTGTTTTGAAAGAGATTTCAATGGAACACAAATTTTGTATACGTCGAAAATGAATGCTCATGGCATTATAAGATATGAAAGGGTTGTGTAAGTATTTTTTTTAAAACTAAAAACTTTCGTTAATTTCGTTTTATGATTCTCGACATTACTGATCTTTGTTGTAGTCAAACCAACCATAAAATGGGTTGAAATTACACCAAACTGTAAGCTTTTTCAAGTATTCCCAATTCCTTACACCGACTATAGCTTCAAAACTAACCATCAACCTCTTTTAAATTCACATCATGTCTACAAGAAGTGTAAACACGGATTTATTTTTTAATTTAATATTTAAAGCCATTGTTAACCAAAAACATATTTTTTCTTTGTTTCGTTTAAACTAAATTTCCTTCACTTTCTTATCCAATCATCAGTTCATTTTACGTGCATAAATTAAAAATTTGTCAAGACCTTATGGTTAATAAAATTATTAAACAAAAATTATTTCTTCCGCTAAAAGATAACTTAAATAAAGAACCTTAGAACTAAAAAAAAAAAACATGACTTTGTACACAGCTGTTGCTTCATCATTCATTCATCATCCTTACTCTAAGCATAGACAGTAAATCAAACATTAACCATCTACACTATTTTAATGGGGCAGTCGTTGCAGTCTACTTCGAGTCTGCTTAGAGTCTTCTTAACTCTTAATGCTGTAAGTCGCACCGACGGATTCGGATGCCAGCATTCTTGCATAATTTTCGACAACGTCGCTAGGACTTCATCGTCCTGCCATCTCGCTGGAATTGGCGGTCGGAAGCCTTTGACGCACACAACTGCGTGCATGTCTTCAAATGATGGATCTGATGGTACGACATCATGATACGGCAATGCATAATCCTCACAAATGGTGGACTTTGATCCATGAAGTGTTGTATAACAACGGCGACATGCTTCCCACAAAACCAAACCAACTGAATACATGTCGGCGCGTTTGAATTCTTCAAATTGTTTTGAATTTAATGTATCTTCGAGTACTTCGGGAGCCATGTAGCGACGAGTTCCAACACGTGTATTCTGGGCAATGTGAATTTCATCCAATTCAGAGATGTATTTGACGGCAAGACCAAAATCGGCAATAGCGCACTGTCCATTACGCTTGACGAGTATATTTTTGCTTTTGATGTCTCGATGGGCAATTGCTGGTTTTCCAGGTGTTCCGAAAATCTCAGCATGCAGATGAGCCAATCCAGAGGACAGAGAGTATGCGAGGATTTGTAGCTTTTGTGGTGTTAGGACACTTCTTTGTAGATAATCATGCAGACTACCTTGTTCGTGGTAGTCAGTGATTAAAAGCATTTGAGTCCATGAGCCATTGCCTTTTATGTCGGCTGCAATAAATCCAAGTATGTTCTCGTGACGCATTAGAACAGTTTGATAGATCTCAGTCTCACGGAACCATGAAGCCTCTTCGGTGGTGAAAAATGTCTTTACAGCTACTTTCTCCTCACGCCACATGGCAAGCCAAACCTCACCGTAACGTCCTTTACCGACTTGACGAACCATTTGAATCTGTTTGGCAATTGTTCGCTGGACAAGCAATGGTAATCCCGATCCTGATCCCGAACTCTGTTCTACAAGTTGAGTTAACGGTGACATTTGGGCGCCACACATCGAATTTATCAGTCTGGGTTGTTTGTGGAGCTTCTGGCGGCGACGATAAATCAAACACAATCCAGCCATTACAATTGTGAATATTGCAACGCAAAGGACCATTAAACCTATTAGAACAAATCGTTCTGCAGGAACAACAGTCACTGGCAGCTCTGGTGGCGGGGTGGTAGTTTTCGGTGTGAATGCAGGATGGAGGTTACGATTACAATAATCACCATTATCACAGCAGGCAATGTTTTTACCATGAAGGTGAGGCACTGATGCAACTTTACACTGTTAAAAAAGAAAAAGATGGTTTAGAATTTGGTTTTTGAGGGACTGTTATATAAATTTGAACTTACCATGAGAAGGCCACCATATTCTTCAGGAGGCATGCAGCCATATGTTCTTTCTTCTTCGTAGGTTCCAGTTATATCATCAAAAACTTCTTCAACCGAACTAAAGCAAGAGCCACCGGGTCTTGTCTCACAAGTTCCATTAACCACATTATCTGGGCAACTGCCATCGCAATAGCAGGTAAGTGTACGGGCTGAAAAAAATAAAGAAGACACAAATTAGAACCAAATTTAAAGTGAAATTAGTAAAAAAAATTAAATTCAAAGTAAATATAGATTATTTCTACATAACATCACAAATAATATGGAAACGGAAAGTCCTTCAAAGGTAGGTAGGTAGTCATTTGGGAACTACTTAACTGGTTTCGATGCAATTTTAGGGCTTCAATTAATGGTGCTTATCAGAACTTTTACAACTAAATGTTATGATTTTAAAAACTATCTTTTATCCATAGAAGATGTCTAGAACGGCTGTACCAAACATTTTAGAGAGAATCTGTGAAATCTTATAGATTTTGGTATTATTTAAGATGTGTTTTAACGGGCCGTATTGGCGAAAAACAAAGTTTTCTGGACATTTGATTTCCTTCAAATCACACATTTATCCAACAGAATAAGTTACCTTGTCAAACAGCCCAAGAAATTTTTGATTTCCCTAGAACTGCCCGGATTACCACCTCAATGTGCAACTGAAACTAGGATAATTCATCATAATGATTGCGAAAAATCAATCTACTTTGACTGCACAATTGGCTGTGAAAATGCTTATGGACAACGTCCATGCAACTCTTCGTACGTCCAGTAGTCGTTTAAAATATGAGGAATTAGCTTTGAGTTTGCTTGCTTCGTGCATGAACAACTATATGTCGCGTGTTAGCGTGTGGGCAAGACACCATCTTTGATATTTAATGCGCCGGAAAACAACACAAAACACATAGTAACAAGTGATTGGAAAATTTCCTTGTTTTGTGCATGAAAAACTAAATGTTACGTGTTCGCGTATCGGCAAGAAATAATCGCCGGAAAACAAAACGAAAAATGTACAGGGTTTTGGATTCTTTGGAGTTCCATTTAATCATCAAGCAAAACTCAAACCGTTCACAGCTAATTAATATTTTTGATATCGATGGATTATTGAAGTAAGATAGGATTCATAACTGCTCATGAAAAGTCACAATCAAATATATTCTAGGTAAGATGTTCACCATGGCGTCTTGTGCTTTATTAAATTTCGTGTTTTTATTTCAAATATTTTTGAAAATCTCGTGTAGTTTCAATTTCAAGTGCAATTTTGTATTCAAAAACTATTGAGAACTGTCATAGACTGTTTAATGGAATGAAAATGAAATGCAATTTGTTAAAATGTATCTTTATACAATTAAAATCCACATTCCACATGAGAGACACAAAAATTAATATCAGACTTCAAAAAGCAATGTTCCAGTGATTAATTTCTCATATACGATCTCAAACCGGATCTTATTTCTACTAGGTGTACATAATGTTGTATCTATCTATCTATCTATCTGCTCTATGTCAAGAAAACTACGTCTTTTGTTCCAATCAATCAAACTCAATCAAAACAAATACACACACTAATATATGTAATTCATTTAATTACGGAAGAAAAAAAAATACAAAAACATATCAAACAAAATGCAAGTTAATGATTTATAACTACAATCGCTTGATTCCCCTTTTATACTTCTCAACTGGCTAGCTAGCTGCAGCAGGGTGTTGCAGTTGAGGCAAGATTTCTGCTGATCCAACAAATACGCTCCCTATGAACCCGCAGTTACTATGAAGCTACTACATACATAATATACAAAGTTTCAAGACATGACAATGATTTGTGTATACATTTATATGTATTTTTGCAACGACCCCCCGGACAAGGCCGTTCTGTGGAATTTACTCGTGTGTGAAATTGCTTTAGTTTTGTTGGTGCTTTGTTTTAACTTTTCATTTAGAAAACTATCTTAAAATGAAATGCATTACATTTTATGCACAGCAGCGATTCAAAAGAATATGAAAGTAGGAACAACAATCTTTAGAACTGCCAGCAATAAATCAATCACATACAAAAGATACATGATTCAAGATTCATAATTCCACACATTGACACATTAATTACATTGTATCTGTGTTTCATAATGTTGTTTTATAAATCTGTCAGAACTAAAAAAAAAACAATGGTTACTTTAATATCCATTCCAAACACATTCCACAAGCAACTATTTCACTTTCCATTAGCTAACAATTTTTTTAGCGATAAAACTATAAAAATAACAGTATTATTTTTAATTACGAATTTATCATATTTCCCTATAAAACAAATTACTTTTAATCATATGTTTCACTGAAGCAGCTGCAGCTTTCAATGAAAAACTGCACTTCTGCAGCTACACTTCAAGGGGGCGTGTAGTATTCACATTTAATTTTTTTTTTCTTTTTTTTTTTTTTTTTTTTTTGAGTATTAAAAGATACAAATACGAATTAAAATTTTTTATAGCTATTTACTGTATTTACTGTATCGCCAATTTGTATGTAATAGCAGGTTCACGACTATGTGTGGTCTATAGGAATGCGAATTATTGAATTTAAAGCCAAACACGAAGACTATCTAGACTGTATGGGCCTTCCATTAGAGTATCTTATCTAACCATGGCTTACTGTGAGAAGCGCAACTTTGTTCTGGTTTCGTATGTGAGGCAGTGCACATAAGTTGAAAAATAAAAACGATCGAAAACCATTGTAATTAACTATGGGTAAGTGTAAGAGGAGATACAGGAAATACTGTTGTTCTTACCCTGCGGCTACATATTATTATATTATTAGTGTTAGTGTGTTAATGACTGTGATAAGTAAACTTTCAAAAAGAAATGTTTAATGTTTTAGAACAAGAAATGTTTACAATATGCACAAAATTTTTTATAGTTTACTCCGTAGATAAATGTACAAAGAAATCACACTCATAAGGACTGGTGACTGAGACCATCGGCTCAATAATTAACACAAGATAGAGAGACAGATAGAACAGAAGAGAGAACAAAAAATGTCAAAAGCACGCGGTTAGTGTCGTACGGTCCCCCATTAAACTACTTAGACTCACCACACGCATTTTGAATATTTCTGAGAGAATTTTACATTTATTTTAAATTTGAGCAAAATAAGCAATTTTCATGTTTATCTTGGAACTAAAGGTGTGACAGAATTCAATCAAATTATGGTAAAATCGACGTCCCAATTTCACCGAATCCCATTCAGCAAGGCTCAATAACAATCAACTAATAAATTTCATTTCGAAAGAAAAGGGTGTTTTTTAGACATGTTGTTTTCAATCTGGCAGTACTGTTTTCGGAGTTGATCTTTTTGACAGCTGTTACTTGATTTATGCTCAGTTTGGTTTGCTATTTCATAAGTAATAGACTTACTCCTAAACAAGTTAATTTCTTGGCCATGACATTAAATTATATGCGTTTTATTTCTTCTTGAAAACCACACATCTAACAAACCACTCTTTATCAAGAATAAGTGACCAATTTTGAGTTTTTTTTGCAAATAATAGTTTATACATAGTTAGATATATTTGAGCTATTTTGTATTTAAATAAAATTTAAACTACAGGGTGGGCCAAAAGAAGTCATCCATCCGATATTGCTTGGCTCTCTTTTTTTCTAAATGAAAAACTTCGATTCTGTTTTTTAATTATGTTTATTTGAACCTTTAGAATTATATTGGTCAAGTCGAGAAGATGATATCGGCCAAATGGGCGCCGCCGCGCCGCCGTCACAATTGATTACTCGTTTTATGGCGTTTTTCATCACTTCAGCCAGAACTTCGGCATATTCTCGCACTCGTGTCGAATGTTGTCCTTGAGGGCTTTCAGAGTCTTGGGCTTGTTCACGTTAACACGGGACTTCAAAAAAGTGCAAATCGCCAAAACGAGAGATGAGGCGACCCGGGTTCATGTCGGTTCATGTATTGTATCGCTCCATGGCTTGTTCACTTGTATTCTGCATCTGTCTAGTCAAAAAATGTCAAAACAAATTTGAAATTGGCGGCAATTTGCAAAAATGAGAGCATCTTCCAATAGTGAAATTTCTTTTGGCCCACCCTGTACATAGTTTAACATATTTGCGCTATTTTGTATTTAATAAAATTCAAACTATAATTTACATTTTGCGTTATTATTCTTCCGAAGTTTTAACAGGACTTTTGGCCACTTTTCATCATTATTTGTCTCCTGTAGTCAATTTCAAGATTTGAAATAACATCATTTCTATTCGGCGAAGGAAGAGGAGCAGCCATTTAAAACGCAAGCGCTGCGGATTTGTTATTAGTCATGAGCAGGGGAGTAAACAGCGTCGAGCTTTTGCCGACGAGGCTTACGTTTCGATTGGATTTTCACTGTCTGAAACACTCCGTCAATTTAATGATGGTTAAAATATTCATCGATTTAGTGTTGGAAAACACTCCGTCAATTTAATGATGGTTAAAATATGCATCGATTTAGTGTTGGAGTCATCAATCAGCCTTATCCACTCTAGGATAGTAGAGTTCAGAACTTCTGGATTCACATTAAAAAGACCTGAACTAACCAAGCAAGGACGAATACCAACGACAACAATGTCTATTACATCTTCTATCAAAAAACCATGTTTCTTTGAAAACAAACATGGCCGAACTGTAACTATGGATTGTGAAAAATAATGATGATAATACATCAGCAAAAGCTCTTGGTTCCAGCAGAATAGGACCATAGCTTATAGTACTAATGTGTCAAGGAATACAGTACGGGACTTATTCCCTTTTCGAATGGGGTTACTTGAAATCCGTAGTTTACAAACCCAACACAAAGTTAGGTACATTTAAAAAAAATATTCGATCTGTAATCAGGAGGATTCCTTGGTCAACGCGTTTTTAAAAGTTTCGTGATGGAATGTTTCAGGACTGATGTTGAGAACGTGGTTTTCATAGAATTAAATATGCATTTGTTGTTTCAAAAACAAAACTATGCTCTGCTTGTGCATTTTTACTGCACAACGATATCTCCAAACCTTTCTTGTGAACAATGGAACTTGAAAAACTGAAAGAAATCTTTAAAAAACCCAGCTTATTCAATTCATTTGGCACGGATTCAGTGTTAAGAATTAATATTTTAAAAAATGCCTTGGTTTCTCAAAGTTGTCATAACCAGTCCTCACTCTCACGACCGTAAGGCCCTACAAAACATACGATGGAAATTTGTATTTTTGAATTTTAGCAATATTAAGGACACACGCACATGTTTCAGGCTTGAATAAAAATATATAGAAACCACAATTATGTGTAAATAAAAAATTATATACGTGCTTCATCAGTTCGTTAAAACTACACTGGCAACAACTGTTTTCTAACTCATTAAAAACAAAACAAGAAACCTTAAACCCACCAGCTTATCGTCTCATTCATAATTCCATGGAATCGCTCACCCAACCGGATGTGCATCATCTAACACCTATCAACAGCTTTTTATTTTATTTTTTGCAACAACAACAACAAAAAAAACATTCTATACACACCATAACCCCTGCAACTACAAACTAACTAATCACTGAGGCGAATACAATACAAAATAATAAAAAAAAAATAAACAATAAAAGATAAAAGATAAAAAAAAAATGCTAACATGACACGTAGATCCTATAAAATTCACACCCAACATGTGTCAATGCAATTATCTAAGATTCAATGCTATTTGAGACTATAATGAATATGAATACATACTATCAAGTTCTATGAAGTATCTAACCTACCTACGGAATGTGGATTTTCTACACTTCCAGATACAATTGAACTGAAATTGGGATAAACAGATAAATCTGCCGGGTTTTCATTTTCAAAGACACTCACTACGACGAGGAGGAAGGAACTGTTCGCAAACAGAGCACAAACCATTAATTAATGACATATGCACCATGGGTGATGCATACTTAAATTTGCTGTCTTTTGCATGTGAGTACTCGCGTATCTTGGTGTTGGGAACACACAAACAGATACAAGTCGTCATCGTCGTCGTTTGGTCTTCTTATGAATGAATGCAAAAAAAAAAATTAACCGAACCAAACCGAACCGACCCACCTTGGAGTAGGCGATGATGATGATGATGATGATGATGATGATGACGATGATGATGGTGAGGTGGAGTGCAGTGCATGTGCCATGTTTCTACGAAGTTGAAAGAAGGATGAAAGCGCACCCAGAGAGGATGTGACGTTGGGGGGGGCCTGTTGTTGCATTTCTCAATAAATTTCCTTCACAAAACGGACGGATAGAAGGCCAGCTCTAAGGAGTTCCTACAAAACGTACCACAGCCAGCCCCAGCACAGAGGACAAGTTTGTTTTTATATTTTTTTTTTTTGCGCGCGCGAAAAATAATGAATGGGCGGCTGCTGTTCTTTGTGGGACATTGAGTGTACTGCTCGCTCGTATATACAGCATGGTTGGGTGAGCTTGCTTGCAAACTCACAGGAAACGAGTGATAGTCTTCATACAATCTAAAAGATGATAGCCACATCAAGCGGGGGTGTAGATATGAATTATTGTTTACTTAATTCCATATGACAACACAATGAACAAAACAACAAAAACAAAAACAGAACACGTTTGCGGGTTCAAAGATTAAGTTTGTGTCTTCAAATTACTTATGAAGAAGCACTTCCCATACTATTCTGGACTGAGAACTATGCACAATTATACTTGCTGGAATCATTCCTGAAGAGGAGGTAAACAAAAGATACAAAAAAAAGTGCAGAAGTAAAAGTTTCGCATGAATGCAACTGATATTACGCCCCATCACATAATTACAGGGTGATGCGAGAAAGTGTTATTAAAAATAATTATACAATTTAATCGATCCCGTCATTTATGTGTTTAAGTTGTATTTACTTTTTTTTACTGTGCCTTACAAAGTCCATACTGAAAAAAATATTATATTTTGTATTTAATTACCAAAATAAGACAAAGAAATACCGCCGGACGTACAACATCTATGACAAGTCATGTCTACCATTGTTTTAGGGTATTATAAGCCTCCTTATCAGACCCAGAAGCAACATTATTTAAAGCAAGACTAATTATTATTGTGTTTGCATGGACAAACATTTGATTATGATAGAATACCCTCGAATTAACTGTTTATGACGAATTAGCAAAATTAGGTTTGACATTTAATCTACAAAACGAAAGTTTTACGTTTCCTCTGAAAATGTTTCATTCATCATGCTTTAAAAATAAATATTGTTTGAAGGTTGGGTAAAAAAAACAACAGGATGGGGCAAAAAAAAAATAAAATGCACGACTGGGTCGCACGAACTTGCTCTTATGTTCAATAAATTGCGTAGTGGCTGCATATATGGATATTAAAAAAAAATAAATAATTTTGAAAATTCTTTTATTTTTTAAATTAGTTTAAGAGTTTTCTCGGAAAAACTAAGTATGCAATAAAATTTCAAAGCTATACGTCAATCTAGGAAAAAAAAATATTGAAAATCGTTGGACCAGTTTTTTTTTTAAAAGGTTATTTTTGAAAAACTTTTTCAAAAAATATTTTGAAATTTATTTGAGTATGCAAATATATGGCAATCTGTAGTTTACATTTGAAAAATAATTTAAAAAAAAAATCAATGTACCCGTTTCCAACATATTTCGAAAACCAAAAATTTTTTTGAAAAAATTATAAAAAATCAAAAAAAAAAGTTTTTGAAAATTTTGAAATGCCATATTTATAAAATTATGAATGACTTCCTGTGGCCAAAATTTTATTGAAATCGAATGTATAGTTTACGAGAAAATTTGATTTGAAAATACTGGTTCTATGAGAGGTACCGTTATTAGAGAAATTTTGAAAAAAAATTTCAAACCAAAAGATAGATTGTCTTGCAAAAATAGCATTCTGAAAGTTTTATTAAAATCGTTTAAGCCGTTTTTGAGAAAATCAATTTTTGTCTTCAAGATTGTATGACAGGTGCCGTTATTTTTGGACCTAGAGCAAAAATAAAAAAAATGTTCCGAGGGACGGCCAAATAAATCCTAAATACCAAATTTGAAGCAAATCGGCCCACCCGTTCAGCCTCCAGAGGCGCGAACAGACATACAGACAGACAGACAGACAGACGGACGGAATTCCCAGACCCACTTTTTTCGACTTCTCCATCATCGTAATGTCATGTGTGATTGTTATCTCAAATTTTTTTTTCTGCACGAATCCATAACTTGCCTTATAGTACCTATAATCGCAAGTAAAAAACAAGTGAATTGGAGTTAAGGCAAATTTCCAAGATGA
The DNA here is from genome assembly GCA_916050605.2 of Platycheirus albimanus. Classification (NCBI taxonomy): domain Eukaryota; kingdom Metazoa; phylum Arthropoda; class Insecta; order Diptera; family Syrphidae; genus Platycheirus; species Platycheirus albimanus. The sequence goes on along the minus strand of OU696698.1, from coordinate 31,428,803 downwards.
AATAGGATTCTCTTGCTTTTCAATATTTGACAAGTCATCAAACACAATTTTTGTTAATATAGATCTCAGAATTGATTTTTTGGTTTTATATCGTTTACATATTCGGTGAACTTTAAATAGAATACACTCTTTATTCATCGACACTCTGCTGGGACTTACGTTGGGCGCCATTTATTGTATCAGAAAGAATTTCTAAATTAAGCCATAAAATCACTAAAACGTATGTAAGATGTTTGTAGGATTTAATTATTTTTGAAATATTGCCGAGGTTTCCATTTCATTCCTTTCTTTCGTAAGCTATTGGTTTGGGCTTACGTTGGGCGCCAAAATCTTATAAAAGATACATAGAGAAACAAGAGTGTAATTGACAACGTTTGCAATGTTTATTTTATACAAAAGCTTTCAGAACAGTTGGTTCAGACTAACGTTGGGCGCCATTTATTGCATCAGAAAGAACCAAGGTATGAAGACCACATTTAGACTTAGTAGTGTGTTGAGTTCAATTATTCTGTACGTAATATATTCTTTAAATTAAATAAGACGACCTTTTTCGTTGGTTCGGGCTAATGTTGGGCGCCATTTAATACAAGCGAAAAAATGTATCTTTGTTGCTTTCGACTCTGTTAGCAATGTTCGGCGAGCTTTGAATTATATTTTAAAGTCTTTATTCAAAAGTGTTGCGAAAAGTTGGTTGGGACTTACGTTGGGCGCCATTCATAGCAATGGAAGGATTAAGAAAATGAAGACGTGAGAACACACACCCAAGTAACAAGTTATGTTCCTTGAGTTTGATCACTCTGGAAACTTCGGTGGATATAAATTGTTTATTAAACTTTGTCTTCAAAAAGTGTTGCTGGACTAGCGTTGGGCGCCAATTAATGTATCAAAGAATTTGGGTATGAAGACACAGAACACACGTAAATTCAGCACTTTTGCTGTCACATCATGTAAAAAACTTTTAAAAGGGGAATTTCAATTCTGAAATTTGTTTGGATATAAGATATTAAATGGCGAAGGCATTTATGAATATTTAATTTTTGGGTTTATGCAGATGTTGAAGGAAAACATCATAACCAGTTCAAAAATTGGTTCTAAAGGGTTCCAAAATGTACCAAGATCTTTGTGTTTCAAACCAAATCAAAGAAGGGAACAAATTTATATTGAAGCTATTTATTTTATTTTCGCAAAAGAAAGGTTTTAATTTTCAAGTGTTATCACCTTATTCTCAGAAAATAAGTTGTCCCATCGAAAACACAATGATATAACATTTTATCGCTAGACATCGCATTGAAAATTCTCAGAATCAAAAGTCAAAAGTATAAAAGCCAACTTATAAGTTTGTAAACAATATTTCTTTGGAAATATCTATACGAACTTGATATCTTATCGATCAATACACCTAGATTAAAAGAAAAAAAAACTTAATAGCTTTTATTTGCCTAGCAAAAAAAAACTATCCCACACACTTTGTGCCCAATGTCGTTTGTTTCCCTTGTTGACTTGTGTAAAGATATCTTAAAAACCTCTTAAACAACATTGACACTTGAACAACAACAAAAATACTAGTGTATAGCGTTACAAGTATTAATTAATGACATTTGCTGTGACAGTTTGAATGACACTTTGCAAAATACCCACACAATTTGTGTTTTTTACGGTTCTTTTATTTTTTCTTTTGACAGACATAGCTGTGACCACATTTAAACTTGACATGTAGGTACATACATGAACTAAAAAGACTTGATCCATGTCTTAACTTTCTATAAAAGAAAGGAAGATATTAAATCAAAAATTCAAAATGTCAGTCAGGGACATTATCATCTCCTTTGCATCTTGTCATTGCCATCATTAAATAATAATACTCAAAATGACAGATGACTTCAATTACTTTTCATACTTGAAGCTGTAAACAGAAGATGTAATCCTTGTGGTTTGTCTCTGTAAATGGATTTGAATAATAAATTATTCCGATATTGTATCTATTCGGAGTCGAGTCGCGGAGAAGCTAATTAATATCTTTTAATTTGTCTATTCATGTAATTGTAGTCTCATTTGTAGAAATTAATTTAATCACAGTTTTTTTGTTGGAATCATAATGAAGAGGCGGGTATCGAAGCTCTTGTCTGACATAAAATACTATACGTAAATATTTTGCTATTATGTATTTTTTAATAAAAGATTTTAATATCCGTTTATACGGAAATGTGACTGGTTTACAAAAAAAAAATTAAAACCAAAACTAAACAGGAACGCCCACTTAATGGGTGGTGACCATAAGAAAGCTGTTAAATATTTTTGATAGTTAAAGATGCAAATTTAACTGTATCTACCACCTCTACCTTTTTTTGTCTCTAAAACTTAAACTGAATTAATTTTTGTTTCTACTCTTAGATACACTTAATGAATGAATATGAATCTTACACCTGAATGGAAATGATGTCTAAGTTTTTTTTTTATTATTTTATGACTCAGTTGGTGGGGCAGCGAGTGGAGAAACCACACATTTAATTTAAGTAATCATAACAAATTGATATTAGATGCAAAGAACCGGATATTAGCATCATTATGGATAGATCTTTGTCTTTGTCTTGGATAGAGTTGAAGATTATATTGGTTTGGGTAAAAACATATATTATTTTGAGAAGAACAAAAATTAATATTTATGAGATCAATTTAAAAAAAAAATATTCATTGATTCTTGAAATGAGATTAATATATTTTTTTTTCGATTAACATAATGCTGAGTTATGTTATTTTTTGTTTTAGTTTTTTGAAAAGGTCTTTCGAAATTAATTTTCAAATTAAATAAGGCTCACCCACATATCACGTAGAAGGAGCTTAACAACACTTTCAATAAAAAAATACTGGGAGTGAAGGTTGGCAAGAGATATTTATAAGCTTAAGTTGAATTTTAAATTAATTTAACTAAACGAAAACTATAGAATGTATTATATTTTTGTTATAATAAATATAACTTGGAAATTTTGTTTTCTCAAGTTCGTATCTAATCTTCCATAAGATGGATGTGCTAATTTGAATCAAAGATCAAAGCATTTTAATGTGAATCTGAGGCTATACTTCTTGAAACTCGAATTAAGTTATAAACTTTGAAATTGAAATAGTGTCTGCATCGGATCATCAAGTATCTAATAGTTGATGCATTTTGGTGTCTGGCACTTTACCTTCAAGCAGATTGGCAAGGACTGCAATAAAGAGCAAGACACTCAAGACGCTTCCCTGGTTATTTGAATTTCTTCCGTGCCTCCAGTTGGACATATTACTTTTGTTACTGCTCTGTCGTATATGTCTTTGACCATCTGCACAGTGCACATATGGTTCTGGAACTCACGTGGCCTGAGTGTCACCCACATCAGATTTTTGGATTGTAAAGGGTGTTTTTTCCGACGTGTGGTTTTCAAGAAGAAATAGAACGCATATAATTTATTGTTATGGCCAAGAATTTAGCTTTATTATAAAGACAAGGGTTTGCAATTATGTTTTAAAAAATGATTTCGGGCAAGTGGTCGCCACGGAAAGCTCGAATAAATTTCTGGGCGAATATTTCGACCGAATATTGGAAGCAGCGCGTGATGCATCGCGCGAACCGAACCATTATTGTGGTAATAAATTTGCACGATTTGCAATCGTTGTTTCAGGAGTAAGTATATTCATAATGAAATGGCACCAAAAACTGAGCATAAATCAAGTGACAGCTGTCAAAAAGACCATCTCCGAAAAAAGTATTGCCAGATTGAAAACCACACGTCTAAAAAAACACAATCTATATAGAATACTGTAGAATAGATGTAGACCTAGCATTTGGTTAGTATCGGATATGGGACAATCCAAAATGGGGAGGCAAGACAACGTTTTTAAGATCAAGCCAGCTTTTTCTATCAAAGGCGGATTTTTTATGTGGAATAATGGAGTTATTGAGTTATGGTTTCAAGTCCAGATAAATATTCTTAAGTAGAAAAACAGAACACAGCAGACTTAAGGGCATTAAGATCAATCAAGATATTATTTGCAACTGTCTAATGATCCGTATCAACAATCAGCATTCACTTTACTCTGTTACACATAAATCGGCGGTACAGGGAAGATAGGAATGTTTGTCTCTCATTCGCACTCATTTGTTTTCCGTAAGGGCTTTTCATACAAAAGCTCTTGTAGGGTTTCCGTAGTAATCATTTCAACACTGGTTATAAAAAACGCTTTTTTAAAGCTCTAAAATCTAAAGCTTATCAAGGAAATAAAGCTGAACGAGTTACCTAAAGAACACTGGTAACTCTGAATGCATATCAAGTTCAATTTTAAACAGCAGCAGCCACAGCCAATCCGTGCACATTTAGATGTGCTCTGAATAAGACGTAGGATCCACGTCAGATCCGATTGGAAGTTCACTGGCGGCTCAACAATTCTTATGGAGGGTTTAATTCAGTTAAGTATAGTGCAAAAATATTGCACGCAACTGATTCAAAAAAAGCTTCCCCATACGACGTATACTGCCTATATATGTGGAATAGAGTAAAGTAAGCTTCATTGTGGCTTGTGGTAAATGGAGAGTAATATACTCCCGAATTGTATGATTGGCAACTTTAAGTGTTCGAATAAGGCACTTTTCCTTTTCAATACGCTTCGAAACCAAACGAAATATCACCCTAGACAATCATATTCTTTTTCACATCAGAAAGCAACTGGGCCACAAGGCTCTCACTCGGAGAAATAAAAATGTCAATGCATATAGGACCTTGAATATCCCAGACCTTCCAAATGGTGACGAGTCATAGACATTAAAAATTTGGATGAGGAAAGCGACCAAGCTGTGAGCGAAAAATCCTTGGATTGATTTTTGGTCCGTTTTTTGTCGAAGTTCAATGATGGGCTCTACGAGTAGTACATCGGCAAGAAGGACATTATATTCAACAAAGATGGTTGGGGGAGGGGAGGGGCATGAAGAGCGCTTAGAAAATAAAGCTCTGACTTGAATTTTTTTTTTTTAAACCATCCAACTGGGAGTTCGTAGAAACTGGAGGGTGTTTAGCTCAGAAACAGGTGCGATTGGAGATACTTGTTGGTTGAAGCACAGAATCACTCCAAACTATAAAACTTGGAGAATACACCACTTGTGTGAGCAATAAAAAAGGCGGGATTAACGTGCTTCCGTTTGAATCAATTTAGCATGGAGTTTCACAACATAACTGGAATAATAATTTCACACTAGAGTTTCAAATTGGACGTGCTTTTAAAAATTGCGTATCAAACCACACAATACGAATGAAGAATGAAGAAAAAAAAACCGATCAATATTTTCCATTCATTAAAATATACTACGCCTCCATATTTGTGTATATGAGTTTTCACCTTGATAGCTACGTGAAGATATCTCTTACATCTCCCAGAAGTCATCCGTTGTTTGTTTAAAACACCCAAATGCCGTAAGAAGGTACTCATAGATACAATATAAAACCCCACGCACATCTTAACCTCTTTTGTATATATTTTTTTGCACCCACTCGCCGTATTATGAATGAAAACAAATTTTGCGCCACGCACATTGAATCAACAAAACACGTAATCGAACGGCATTTTCGTGAGGCCACAAATACCTTCATACGTCATAGTACGGATATAGATGACGCTAGTGTCTAGAGAAGATTATGGCGAGGCAGCAACAACAAAAATTCAACCCCCACAAATGGGTTGTTTTCTTTTTTCTTTCACACTTCCGATCAGGTAGACGTTTTGACTGCTGAAGTTGAATGAGATAGGCTTAATTTGCTCTGCAAAACCATATTGCAGTGGATTTTTAATCTGACAGATACTTTTGTGTATCAAAATACGGTGTGTGTGGGTTGACGTTGAGGAGGCTTTCGTTAAACAGCTGATAGCGATAGTTGCTACCGGGTGTTGCCATACATGTATGATAATCACTTTTCAAAATGTGTGAATAAGGTGAAAACTTAAAATGTCTGGTTTTAATTTTAACTTCAAAAAAACATATCAAAAACATGAAAGTTTATAGTTCGAGCGTGTGCTATAGAAAAAAAGAAGCAAGACAAAAAAAAAAGAAACCTATCCGTTGATACATTAAACTTCTTCTAATTTGCATCTACTAAGTGTTTTGACAGGCGTATGCTAATTTGTGTTCTTTTTTTTAATTTTTATTTTTTTTTCCAAGTCAGTCAGTAAGGCATCAAGTCAACCCACACGTATGTATCTAAAAGAAACACCAAAGAAGTGTGGTGGCGTTTGAAATTGAGGAGGTGTATCTTTTGAATAATAATAAAAGATACGAAAAAAAAAATGCAGTCATGGGGATTGGTTTCGGATTGGATTTCATGATTGCTTATGATTATGATGGGGCGATGCTAATAGCTTTTTTTGTTGTTGTTGTTGTTTTTGTATAAAAACTACATGCAGGTGTCTTTTGTTTTAAAGAAATAAAGAGAGTGGGTCTGCAAAGAAGTCTTTTAAAAATTCCTTAAAACCAATATTTATAAAACTATCTATAACTACTCTTTGGTTGTATCTGATCAGTCTGTCAAAGTATCTTTCCAATAAATGTAACAGTTAGGTATGCATATTTCTTCACTTGTTTTGTAATTATTATTTTTTTTTTTTTGCAGAAATCTAATGATTTTTGCATATTATTTTATACACATCTGACAAATGAGTATCGTCAAGGTCGATTGTCAAGCTGTAGCACTTGTGATCACGATTTGCCTGATTGATGAGTTGATTCGTAGTTATGGACAGATCTCAGATAGAAGGAAATGAAAAGAAAAAGCTTCACGTGACATTCAGCATCTGTAGAATGCATTATGATGATGATGATGATGATGATGATCAGGTGCATATAAATTGTAGTCATTGTGTGCAGTATAATGGATTTAATTGTCTTGTCGAGTGAGTGGTGAAGGATTGTGTCCTTCTGTTTGATTAAACGATAAGTTTGACTTTTGCTGAAGCTGTCAAGGGAAGCAATTAGTCAAAATTAATAGTTTTGAAAAAATGCATACGCACAATTAGATAGGTACTTTTGTTGCAGATAAATTACTAAGGTAATCAAGTGATTAATATGGGAATCGGTAATTGGTAAGATAGCATACTGTCAGATGAAAGTCACTTGATCAAGCAAACTGCTCCTTGACACCTGAGCGAAGAACAAAGTACCAAGAAAGGAGGAACAATCACTTAACACGATCTGTGGAAGCGGGGAAGCTAATTTTTTGATTTCAGAAAGTCGAAGACAGGTAGAATTGTTAGAATTTCGAATCGAAGAAATGGAAATATGTTTATCATTTCTTTGGCCGCACAGTACGAATGTGAAACACGGGGATATGACAAATTCAATGAAACCGCAGTTTAATGATGCGTTTCAATAGATCGACTCAAAATAAATAGGAATACGAAATAAATACGAAAAAGCTTTGATTTTGAGATATCGAAAAGTACCTATTCGCTATCTGCACGATCAGTATGCTCCTGTCGAAAAGTTGCATACACAATATCCACACATGACTATTCCGACAATTTAAAAAATCTAAATATCTGGGATCTATGATTAAAAGCTAAGCAACTTGTATGACGACAGCGTGAAAACTCCGATATCTTTTCTGTGACCTGGAAATGTTTTTTTTTTACGGCACACTAGCTCAAGGAATTTGTATAGCCCTTTTAATGATAAGTCACAGAGCGAGCGATAGGAAGTTAGGAAGGAAGGGAAAGGAGGTGTCGATGAACATTGATCTTGAATGTTTGAAGATCAAAATGGCAAGGAAAAATTGTGCCAGGCAATCCATTCCACATTCGTGTTGTACGGCTAAAGAAAGAATCTCTATATTTCACGGTACGTCCGAAATTGGGCTCAAGTGTAAACTGATGAGCGTTCCTAGCAAAGCGAGCAAAGTGTTACGGAGAAATGTTTAAGGGGTGGAACGCAACTGGCTACATCGAGTTAGCATTTTTTGTAGAGGAACCGGTAAAATAAGGAAACATTTCGAGCTGAAAGGAAGAATCTGCACCTCAGTTGTGAGTCCGGCACTCACATACATTTCAGAATGTTAGACGATGATGCTTCCTATTAAAGCGGGAGTAGCAAAGCTTGATCATATCAAAAGTATTTTCGTACGAGACAGCTTTCTCATATAAAATATCATCTTGCAAAAAAATAGAACACCATAGAAAGTGAACACACCCTTTTACACTTCACTTTCATAAAAGTAGTTTGAAAATCTACAAAAATTGCTATTGCATCCCACTGACATGCCCAGCTTGACGTCGCGTCGTCAGTAGCATGTTGCTAAATCAAACTGTGAAATGACAAACTTACGCGCACGCTGCACGCAATCAAAATATGTTTCCCCATCATATTCCAAAGATAAACTTAAATAAGTGCAGCAATGCGTTTTCTATTTCTTAAAAGTTTTCATTTTCTTAAAATAGAAATGATTGCAAGTTAAAAAAAAAAACCGAAAAAACACATTCTGGAAACACATCTGTTTAGATTGAAAGAGCGAGAGAGAGAGAGAGAGAGAGAGAGAGAGAGAGAGAGAGAGAGAGAGAGAGCAAAAACACGCTTAAACAAATAGATCACGTTTTTTTATCAATAAGTAATTATTATTGGCTTTTTCTCTGGGAGTATGCAAAGCACACAGTTCTCTGTCTGACTGTCTGGAGTATTCATATTGTGGGCCTAGCCAACACCTAGCAGTGAGAGATTTGGTATAGCTTTGGGTGTTTCGTTGACCAGTTAAGCTAGGTATAAATATTTTTGAGTGGGTTCGAATCCAAAAATAGCTCTTTCGTTTAAGAAACATTAAACAAAATCATTGAAATGTATCTTTTTACTTTATGCTACAAAACAAACAAACTCGTTAATGGCCGAAGAATGTCAAATAATCAGTCTTCCTCTCCCCACCTTGTGTGTGTGTTTTTTTTTTTTTTTTTTTTTTTTTTTTTTGTATGTCAACAAGGATTCGACGACACCTTTTGGTGAAGTCAAATTTCAAGCAACCGAACAAATCTTCTCAAGTATTAAGATACAAGATACAATGCACGTCTCAAAAATAAGTTGACAGTCGTTCACGATAACAACAACATGAACGACAAAAAAAAATATAAGATTTGACAGATAATCAAGTGTCAAATTATGTACGTTCTTATCTTTTAATAAATATTTTCTTTGGATTTTGGTTATTATCATTTTTTCTTTGAGGGTGAAAAAGATACATTCACAACCTTTATGGATAGATACGGGAATGTTGTTGTTTTGACCGACTTTTATAATGTGTTTGTTATTTATTTAAAATTCTTACACAAAAAAAAAACACTGGCAACTCTATCTTATCAGGTTTAATTACATTTTAGACTTTTTTATTACTCTTCACCATATTAATCGTGTTGAAAGATACAAATTTTACTTTAAAATTTAAAAATGAAACACATTTTTTTCTCTTCTCTCACTCTTCCCCTTTTAGAAAATTACAATATTTATGTACATTATGAATGCATCCGTTTCCTGATTGGAATTCAAAATGAATCTGACGCGGCGCGCAGCGTGTCAGTCATTGGACGGGTTGCAAACGGATGCATGATGAAAGAAAAGATATTTTTGAAAGAAAAAAAAATCAACAATTTGTGTTGAAATTGTTAAAACAAAAAAGGTATACACAGTCCATAAATAAAAATTTATTTTTGGGTGAAAAAAGGAAAATTTAAAGAAAAGAAAATAAAACGTGTGTGGGTGGAGAAGGAGGGTATAATGTATTTGACTGAGTAATGGATTTTGAATTGGATATTCGTGCTAAGTTGGAAATATTGTCGTGAATTCGAATTCTTTCGGTTAGTTTTTCAACTAAGAAATTTCTATGAAAAAATATTTTTAAAGCATTTAGATCGTGTCGTGTGGTTTAAAACAAAAACATTACAAAAATTATAGGGCTAGCGTAAAGGACGATTAGATAGAAGATAAAATGAGTTATGAATACTTGTGTAAAGCATTTGACATTCGTGCTGTACGCCTAAAAAAGGAGTTCCTATACAATGCTGTTCAGTAAAAAAACAACTCCTGAAATTAGTCTCATTGATTTTATAAGCAGCGATTAAATAAGGTAAGAAAAGAAAAGTTACGACGACGTACAAGTGAAACAAATGTTTCCATAATGGTTCTTTCATCATTAAATTCTAAGGCGCTTTTTTAAATCCTATTTTTAAGGAGACGCAAATGTGTTCCGGCAGGGAAGAAAATTATACTCAATCTTAGGGCGAAAGTATGCCTCGAAGATTGTTGCCATTTCTATGGGGTTCCTATACATTTCACGGTATTTTTGGTGACGTCAAGTATGTGTTTGTTCTACAGATCGTGGTCTGTAATACACTTGCTAATCATGGATAGTGGCATGGTTATGCTTTAACGACTGAAGACAGCATTGAGTCTTTTAAGCATTAAACTCGACACGGTCGATAAGTCAGTGCCTGTCAAATACCTGTCTTTGAAGTAAGACTTTAGAAGACCAGGGTGGTGAATTTGGAAGCGAATACAAAGCTAAGAGTACAGCAGTCAGGGAAACCATTTAGTAAATTGAAGTCTTAGACAAGAGGTAATTTATAATGATTAGGAAGAGTGTCGGAGAAAAAAAGGAGCCCTGAGGCACACCATATTTTTTTTTTAATATCACATTAAAACCGTTCAAAACAACGCGAAAACGTTCAAAAATGTAATTTCTAATCCATCGAAGAAAGAGTTAATCTTTACCAAATGCATTCAATAAGAGAGCTTCTTTCCGTCGACTTTTCGGTGAGAAATATTACAGTTTATTGGGAGAATAATTTAAAACAATACACGACCTTAAAACGGTAAAAAAAAACCTTTTTTAATTAAAATTAAAGCAGAAATAAATATAAATTAAAATGTTTTCATTATTATTGCCTCATAAAAGTTCCTCCCTCAAAAATTAAAAATCGCTAAAAGCTTTTACACAAAAAAATTGTATGCAATCAATTTTCATTCCTCTCTAGAGCATTCCTATCTTCTGACTTTATTGGTTGACAAATGCGAACCATTAACGCTTATTTTTAAATTTAAAAATAAACACACAAATGAAATGAAGAAAGTAAATTAACTAAAAATATCTAAACACACGGCCTCGGCCGGATAAGATAAAATAATATTTATCAAAATAAAACACTGATGATGAGAAAAACTATTTTACTTCCCAGTCAGTTGAGATTAGTCATGATGTATCTATCTTTGATGTGAGCTTTAGACGAACGCACAAATCTACACCCCACCCATACACGTACACGTACCGCTTCCATTATTATTAAATAAATCAAAACAAAAAGCTTTCAATGTATATTTATAAAATTTGTATCTTTTTTTCCAGAAAACCAAATGGACAAATGCCAAAGACTAACAATTTGTGGTCAGAGCACGCGGCTGGCTCACTGATTTCAGACGGACAAACTTATTAATTGACAAAGAATCAAAGAGACACATGTTCGAAACGAAAACAATACGCCTACCCAAGGAAAACAATTAGAAAAAAAAAATATAAAAAATATAATAAAAACTAGAGCAAGATAACTTTTGATAGATACAAATGGTTGAAAAGAAAAATAAACCAACTTCTGACGCACCGCCTCAGCTGACCTATACGCGACGCGCACAAACTAAGTCACTCAACTTACATATACTTTGCTGGGGTTTCTTATTTTTTTTTTTTTTATTATTATTATAAATGGCTAACATGACACGACAACAATTACAAAACTTTACGTCTTGCTTGGTGTTTAAATTAATTACTGAAGTATGTTTTTTTTCTTTCGTGAATAGGTGTATCTATCTATGAAGTGCATAAGCGCATTTAGTGTATATCTTTCAGCACTGAAACCCAACATCTGGGAGGAATTTTTATTTTTTTCTATCTATTTTAATGTTACCCGCGAGAACAAAATCTATCTAATTTGTTGCAGATTAAAGCGGTGTATGCTACAGCGTACAGTGTATACCCATGCAACATTAGAAGGTGAACAAGATTTTTTTTTTCTTCAAAAGTAAAGAAAAAAAGGCCCCTACCCGCCTTCTAATGCTGGTTATGTTGGCAATGTTGGATACTTATATGGTAAATTTAACAATTTTACAGTGCGTCGAGTCGGGTGAATGCAGCTGTAGAAGCTGCTGAATAAGTTCTATGTCCATCCGTCCGTCGTCATTGAGTCAATTAAAAATTCAAATCAAACTCAACTTTTCTTAATGAATGAATTAGAATCAAATATACGACTATGTATGAGTTGTATCTGTTTATTGATGAAGCGCATACAACCAAAAGAATTTTTGATGAGATAAAATTTGTATATATAGATAATATTATAGATACTTTACAATTTTATTTGCAATTTACATGCCCGATTGATGCATTTATTATGGATAGTTTTATTATCGATTTTGATCGTTTGAAAATCAATTTTGATCAATTAAAGTCGGATTAAGAGAGGTGGTTCTGCGCGTGGTTTGTGTGTTAGATACTTTTTATTACATGTTGATGCTTATGCTTATATGTCAATTATTGATTATAAATATGCTTTAGCCAATTTACAGAGACCTCTGGGACCACCCTATGAGCCGGATCAGCAAAAACAACATTTATTTATCTTTTATTGATTGGGGGCGATTCAATTTGGACATATTGATGGAATTTTTATCTTTTGGATATATTTATAGATACATTTTTACAAATTCATGCTTTTTTTTTTGTTGGAACTTTACGTCGCGTCGTTGGTGGTTTATAATGGTGAGTATAGAATTTTTAATGGGTATTGTAAAATAAACGAAAAGATTTTTTTCACATGGCAGCTGCTGGCAACCGAATGATTTCCGATGCTTTTAAAAGAAGCTTATTTGATTGTGCAATTTATTTATGGAATCAATTAAGGAATTATATATTTTTTTTAATATTTGCCCAATCATTGTTTACATTCTTTTTAAATGAGCGCGTGATAAATTCTTTGTCTTTGAGGCAAAACAAATTTAAGAAAAATATATGTATGTAGTTCTATTGGCAAATAATTTGTTGTATCTAAAAACGCTGATGGAGATGACCTAGTCAGGAGCATAATGTCAACTTATCTGCAAAATATGGCCACAGGAAAATATGTCCGATGATTAGAATCTCAGTACCATTACCGCTTATTGATAATCTAATATCTAGGCTCTAACCGATAGAGCTTCAGACCTGAAAAATCTACGACCAACCAAATCTTCACATTACGACAAATCCTGGAGAAAACCTAAGAATAGTACTTTAAGAACCAACTCCTGTTCGTCGATTTAAAAGCAGCCTACGACAGTGATAATAGAGTTGAACTATATCGTGACATATTCAACTTTAGAATTTCTGCTAAACGGATACGCCTTATCCGGATGTCGTTGGAGAATGCTCGCTGTTCCGTCAAAGTTGGTAGGGACTCTAATGAAACCTTCGACAACACCAGAGGGCCAAGACATGGTGACGCACTGTCATGCAGCTGTTTCAACATAGTGCTTGAAAATGTAATACGGAACAACCATGCCAAGTACATCAGGCGCCATTTTAAATAAATCGACACAATTACTTAGGTTTGCGGACGACATTGATGTGATAGGAAAAACAAAACGGTGCCTTCATTACCGTGGAGTCAACAGTAACCAGAATGGGACTGAAATTAAACGTCATCAACAAAAGTCCGATACTACCACCGACTTGGTGAGAATGTGCCCAACCAAGGAGACGCTGTACAATACAATTATCGTCCTGGTCCGGCTATATGGTGCAGATCCATGGAGCCTCTTTCAATCGGATAAAAGGCTTGGAGTGTTCGAGAAAAAAGTTCTGCGTACGACTTAGAGTCATATCTGCGTTTAGAGAGCAGTTTATAACCACTTAGGGCCAGGTGTTTCGAAGTGGTTCATCCTCGGATCAAAACTTGAAAACGATTTATTCCAATTCGTGTTTGCATAACCAAAGTTTCGAGTGCGATGAAAGAGTGATTTAAGCGTTAATCCAAATATTAAATCGGATTAAATAAGGCTAATCCGTGTCAACTTTTCAATATATGTGTTGAAATAAAAAAAAATTAAATTGTAAGAGTTGTACCGCTGTAACGCCGCTGTTTATTTTAATTATTCTCGTTCCTGAAATAATTCACAAGTTTTTCCATACATTCCTAGAATCCCACACTTTTCGCGAATACTGTATTTGGCCCATACATATATCTTTGTTTTTCTAACTTACTTGCATTATTTTCATGAATCTAATACTTTTTTGTAGTTTTGTTTTTTGAAAACTCACCTGAAAGAAAAAAAAATAAAAAAATGATTAGTTTTATTGTTTTATATATTTCAAAGTAATGTTTAAGAAAAAAGTTCATTAAAATAAAGACTTAAATTAAAAAACTTAAATTAAAAGAAACACACATATTATCTTCTTATGAAGAAAATTTCGCAGAAAAATATGCTTTGGAAGAAAACAAAAACTATCAAAATATTTTTTAGTGACTTTCCAATCCCTTACTTTGATCTCAATAAATTTAAATTATTATCTTTTCTTTTCAATTCATCACGAGCAAATTACTTCCCATGAATAATTCAATATTTAAACTTAAAGTTTTCGACAAAAACTAACAACACACAAAAATGGCGCCCAACGTGAAGCTCTCGAAAAAGTTAAATTTGCTTATTTTCAAAGACAACATTTATTTTCGGAAAACTTAATTCAACTTCAAATGAAATACATACCCAGCAGTAGTAATCATGAGGTTCTCACACTTAAATAGCTTGGAACATTAAATTTTTGTTGACATATTAATATGTCTCATGAGTAAAAAAAAAAAGGAAATTCTATCCATCTGCTCCTAAAAACTAATTTCCACTTCAAATGAATCATTTTCTTTAACATGAAACTGCACTTAAAATTCGTTAAAATCTTTAATTTAAACTCTCCAACAGATCATATAACCAATTTGTTCAAGTACCTACCCACAACTGCACTCGATCGGGCAAACAAATAAGGACGAAAAGGATATGCGACACCAAGTCGCGACGAGTAAAAGGCATAACAATAATTACATGTCTGATTTAAGAGATCATAGAAACACAAGAAAAAAAAACATTTTTAAACAATGTATTCAAAACCATACACAAAAAAAAATTTAAAATAAAATACAAAACTTAATGTGGCAGTGCTAAAACCCAGTCTCGTCTCTAATGCCTTTCAAGTCCCTTTTTGAAGGGGAAAATGCAATAAAACCGTTGAATTTATCTGATTGTAAAAGTGCTTGGTGTAAACACTCTAAAAAATTGAAAAAAAAATACCTACACAAAATGATTTCGAAATGAAAATGAATACTGAAACTTAATACTTTGTAATGAAAGGCAAACGTAATCATCACTAACTTCAAAAAGAAGTTCGTCAACACGTTCTTTTGGATAATTTTGAGAAACTTGAGTATTTTTGGGATTTTATTTGACTGGGTCTTTACATTGAGATACATAATTTTTATGGCGGAAACGTTTTGAGATCGTAAGAAAATACACTAATTTTTTTAGTGTCGAGTTGGCTAAATGAATTTTATACTGCTTTGTGATTGCTAATCTTATCATTTCGTTGCTACTGCGGCTGTTGACTTGATTGTCTTGAACAATAAAAGCCTTAAAAAGACATAATTTTTTTTTATTGTTGTGTGACATTCAAATTAATTAGGAATCATTAAAATAGATTTCTTTTGTTAATAAAGGTTAATTAAGAAAAACAAAACACGAATGTGTTGTCTACACATATTTCACCGTCTTAATTATAAAAAAAAAATATGGCTAGCAAGTTTATAAACGTTTGAAATCTATCTTATATCTATTAATCGATTTATCTTTCTTTGTTGATTAAAGGTTTAAAATTTTAAATCCATCTTCTAGTTAAGCCTTTAAAGGCGTTAGATAGTAGGTGAACAAAAGTATAGTAATAAAGATGAACCTGATAATGACTTGGTTATGATCATGACATAATTTACAGCAATAAAATAGATTGGAAGATCTTTTTTTTTTTGTCAATATTATTAAATTTTTATAAATATTTATGAATACAGATTTTGAGAAAGTCATAAAATTTAACTTAATTTGGGAGTGGAGGAGTTGAAAAATTTGCATAAACTGTTTTGTTCCAATTGGACATTTTAGAATGGTCGATAGAAACTAGATTGAGAAGAACAAAATTAAGAAGCTATGATTGGAAGAGGATTTAAGCCAATCAAGTGCGCAATTTTGGAATCGATTGGATTAATTTTCATATCAACATTCGATAGCTGAACGGATTTCTAACTCGAATTTAATAGATTTTGTTAGGATCAGTGTAAACTTTACCTAGAGTGGAAAATTAGATAAGGATATATGACTCTGTCCACAAGAACCTCGAAGAACGTCATTTTGTTCTCCTTCTCTGACGAAAATATGATCAGAACACAATATCGTACCGCCATTTCGCTTCTTTTTTTTTTTTTTTTGGTTGTCAGGTTTGAAACCAAAAAACGTTTAAAGAGCTCTCTGGTTTTTAAATGTACATGACAGAGCATTTCAGAACTCTTGAAGTTATAAAACCGGTGGCGGCCATGTTGTTTTGTTCTGTTGGTTATTATTCAGTCACTGATGTCAAATCCTCATCGGAAATCATACGAATGAGCAGCATCACGTCCAAATTAAATAACTCGTTTTCAAATTGAATGTCGTTAGAACAAACCTTATACGCGTAGCTCCAATTGACAGGAGTTTTGGGTAGACGGATTTGAAACAAGCGGTGAGGGAAGCCATCAGCCAGCAACACACGTATACGCCAGATCGGCCGAGAACACCCGCGCTTTCCGTAAAAATGTGCGGAAGAATCCATGACAGTCGATTCCTCGCCGTGCACAAGAACTAAGCCTTTCGCACATTTCAACTAGACGAATTTCGTTTCGGAGTTCAAAGTTAATAAACATACATAACGCTCTCTTTTAGTTTAAGAACTTTTAGAAGAGGACCCCAAAAAGGCCGATTAATCATCTTTAGCGACGACACGCACCTTTGGATGAATGCGGGTAGTTGATACTCACACTCACCAAATTTACGAAGTTTCTATACATTCTCATTCTCAGAAAGTTGACTGTTTGGTGAGTATTATAGGGACCGGCGCGTCATTAGTCCGAAATTTTCGAATTAAGCGATTTCCAGGAGTGGACGATAAGGACGGGTATGGCTTGCATAACTAGACTCAGCTGGCTAGGGACCGGACTGGCTGGCGGGACTGTATGCGTCACTGTAAGTAAGTATTTGTAACACTTAGTTTGAGGCAGACAGCTCAAGAAAGGGGTGCCCTAAAGGGGTGCCCTAAAGGGCTTTTGAAGTAAGATCTTTCAAACTGTAAGCAAAAAATTAAATTTTGAAGTTTCTGGCAATTTTGACTTTTATCAGATTTGAACTGTTCTAAGCTATAACTTCGATTTATGAACACCGGAAGGTATTCAAGTATATCTGCTCTTCTAAAACCTCCAGTTGTCAGAAGAAAAAAAATTATATAAACTTCTTCGAAGCTGTGTGCCGCCATTCATGATTTTATTTTGCTTAAAATGACATTTCCACAGCTCCCCTCTGAATGGTTACATATCTATCTATCATGAGTCCGTCATAAACTTGGCTGAGTGGGTAAACTGAATCAAATTGCAAGTTAGTGTAGGAGTCATAAATGCACATTCTAAAGAAACAGAGAGTCTAGCAAATGCAAATGAAGCCGCCTTCATCGTTCTTTTGCCTTTGAGCCCAAACTTGGCAGCAAGCCCCGACAGCTGCAAAATAAAAAAATCGACAACCATAACCAGTCATGATTCTTTTTTTATTATTTTGCATATTCTATGATTTTTTTTTTAATTTATGGTCTATTGCAACCAACATGGTATATCTCGCACGACAGACAGCTTGGCTAGCGTGTATCAAGTATCTGTCCGCAGGAAGCAAAAAGTACTCAAAGTAGTCGACTATACGTTATTTCGACGTATCTTTCTATTTCTGACCATTTATTGAGTACAAAATTATTTTCAGATTTAAAACGTTTCACAGGAATCTTTCGACTCGGACACACACACACAAAATTGTATCTATGTCTGTGACTTCATTTGGGCACAAAGATACATAGCAACAGTATAGATGCAAATGAGATGAGATGACTCTCCGGCACTCACTCCTTCCATTCCAAATACTGAACGTTTCGTTATTTATGGGTTCGCATCCGAAAATAGACCAAAACGCGCACATCAAAATCTTAGACGTGTTCGGTGTAAGACTCAATTAATTTAAAATTATCTAACCATCCTTCGTTTACCGCCAACTGACGACGACAAAGACGACGAAAAATTACTTTCTTTCTCGATTTTTAAAAATAGATCGGGATGTTTTTTTTTTTTTGCATCTGACTTACGCAAGACGAATAGTATCTTCCTTCAACATTCCTGTCGCTATAAGTTAGATGTGATGGGTGCACACTACACAGCGCATATATACCTGTGTGAGATGTGTGATCCACCGACACTTAATTGCATTTGGCGGCAGATTCTGTTCTAGAACTCACATTCACGTTAAAACGAAGAGAGAATGTCTTGAAAAACTGATCTTAGAAGTCAAACTGTCTGGCATTCTGGCAAAAATAGAGGAAATGTGTGTTCATTGCAAAAAATACTTTAATTCGCAAGTCCCGACGAAAGTACATTGACATTATCCGAAAATGTATTTTTGGCCAAAAATACGAAGATGCGGACGCAGACATTTTGCCATACGGTCATACATGTGTGAAATGCGGCACGAAATGTCTACGAAAGTTTTTTTTTTTTTTTTTTTATAAATATACAACACACAAAGTGATTAAGCATAATTTTTTTTTAAACAGAAATAGGGAACAAGAGTGTATCTGAGAGTGTGGACGGAGCTGCCGCCACAGGATGCGTTTCATCATCAATTGCAATGTGTGACCGTAGAATGAAATTTTTCGTTTGAGATTTAATATATTGCGTTTATTTTTGGGGGAAAATGTTTTCAAAATTTATTCAAAAAAAAATTTGTCTCGAGATACATTGTATGCGATGAAATGTTTTGAAAATTAATTTAAATTTTTGTGTGGAATAATGATCGTTTCGACAAAAAAAAATATCGTCCAAGTTTTTTTGGCAGCAGTGTAGAACAATGTCCATTGAATCCAGATATCATCTGAAAACTCGGAAAAATCTTGGGATTTTTATAATGAACTCGCATTCAAAGGGGTTTTTGATACCCTTTTCATGAATTGACACAACACGAGCATTGGTTAGGAGATTAAAGATGCCCATTGGTTTTGCATGTCTGTATATCGCAATTGGGTTGAAAAATTGAGTTCGCGCATAGTTCCACATTCGTGTAGTGCGGTCAAAAAACGATTCTCTTTACTTAACTGTCGAAATTGCTGTGTTCTTGAACTGGAAAGCTCCTTAAGAAAACCCAATTAGCGCTGGGGTGCCTTGTTTTGTTACATCAGACAGCTGGTTCAGCTTACGAGCAGGTTTTTGTTTCAATTTTTGTTGGTTTGGGTTGGGAATGAGTAAAAAAAACTCTTCTGGAAGTTGCTCTCAAACTTCCAGACGATCCTCTACCCGACCGATGTGTTCATATTTCAGACTATGCCCCTTATGTCCCCTTTATGCCCCTCCAAGAATCATTACCCACCAGCCAATGGATAAGCTAATGATTGTATCCAGATCTAAGGTGGGGAATTTTTTTTTTTGTAACGACCTAGAAATCCTTAACGTTTCGAGGCATTTTTCGCGGCTTTAAATATGTTGTTCGTTTCACAGAATCCTAAGATAAACAAAGAAACTGTACTGCTATAAGACTGTGAAACATAAATATGTTGTGTCCAAACCTCGCGCAACAGGATACTTGATTTTGTTAAATGGTGTCAATATTTTAAATCCAAGAGATCCTAGGAAAATTTCCAATAGTGAATTGCGGCATACCTAATGCTGGATTTTATAGAAGTGGATGTTGACATAATTGACGATTGATCATACTGAACAGAGGACAGAGACAGATGGAAGAACCTGATTGCCAAAATGTACAGAAAAGAAAAGTATAACTCCCCTTGTAGATCCAATATCAATACTCAAAACTATTAACCGAAATAAAAAATGATCTTAATTATTTTCAAAATAAAAAAAAAAAGATACTTAACCTACAAATAGACTCAATGAATTAAAAAATCCATCAACCAACACATTTGGAACGTCAACAAAATTCTTTCAGCACTCACGCGCAAGCTAAAAAAAAACACAACCATTTAATTTCTCCTTGGCACAAAATGAATTTTAAAAAATCACATTAAAGTCTCGAAGACAGCGAAAAATTTTCAATAAATCTTTTTCATGTCCGTGATAAAAATAAAACAAAAAAAAAAATACCTCCTTTTTTTCAGAACAAAATTATATTATCTTTTTACTAACACATCAATCTTCTGCGTGCTAAAGAGGCGTAGAAGAAAAATATCTATCAATCCATCATTTATTACAAACAAAATTTCCAATATTCTGGTGGAAAAAATAGATGTATCTGATGGACATTCTAATATTAAATTGAAAAAAAAAATATTTATAATCCCCCTACCTAGAACGACCAAACTGAAATCGATTGCAAACAAATGTTTCATTGTTTGGAATTCAATACCCACTAATCCGTCCCTGAATGCACTTTGGAATAATATATGAGGATTATACCCAAAAAAGGAATAAGTCTCGAATAGGTACCTACACTTTCCTTAGTGTGACTATGGGTATGTGTAGGTGTGGATTATATAAATGGTTTTCCATCTGAATCAAATCCGGGCATAGAACTGAAAAACAATTTCAACTAATGTCCTTTTACGTTTGAGATGGTTCTCAAACTGACTGGAATTTGATACTACACGATGGTAGTTTTTCTGATTTTATCTTTATTTTTATCTCTATATACTGCTTCCCTTTGAATTGTGCATGGAATAATTTAATATGAAACGAGAGAAAAATACTAAAATATAAAAAAAAAAATTCAGTTGTTGTGGAAGCAGAAGCAGAATCAAGCAAGTTACTCTATAAGTTTGTGTTGTTTTGTATTAAAATGGAAACTCCATTGCTGCTCCACTCGTTCGCTGCTTTACAGCCTGGCTGGCTTGTTTGTGACTTCTTTCATTGAGATTATGAATTTTGATAAAGTTCTTTCTTCAGTCCCTGCACATCGAAGACATTATGTAGAGAGACAGTAAGATTCATAAGAAAATGCCATAAAAAGATAAAAGATACATTGTGAAATATACGGATGTTTCAGTGTGCGATGAGCACGCTGAAATGTGTGCAACAACAACAACAACAACATGATGGCTTACATTTTTTGATTGAATCGATTGATTGGACGACGAATTGTTATTCTTCGCTGGTTTGATTGAATTTTTTTTTATTTTGAAACAAATCCTTGGAACAAGAAGTGACTTAGATTTAATCGGGAATGAGTTATGGATGAAACTTACTATTATGCGGGTGGTGGCCTCAAACATAACCTATTTACTTACAACAATAAAAGCATCTCATTTCACACTTTCCACAAGAAAATCCGTGTAACACGTGATTTTTTGAAAAATAAAAATTTCACTTTTGTAAAATTTGTACGAAGAACAGAAAAAAAAAACATAATCGGTGACGGTGAACCGCCATGTGGCACCTCATCGCGATTAAAGATAACGCGACCTACAAGAAAAAAACAAAACAATTTATCTTCCAGCTTCGTGCATCTTCCACACAACGCCAACGAGAGGAGACTCCGTCGTAAAGGATAGAAGAAAAAAAAGGGAAGACAGGAGGAAGAGTAAAAAATAAATTGTGGTTTCGTGTGTGAAATAATAAAAAAACAAAAAAGAAGGAAAATATTTTAGAACAGTCGTCCTCATCGTTTCGTCGGTCGTCTGCGCGACCATTTATCTTCTTCTTCGTCTTCTTTTTATTCGAGTTTTTGTTTTGATCATCTTTTATTGTTTTTTTTTTCTGTAAAGGAAGATTTTTGCTTAAAGTATCTTGAGGTCGAAGATTTACACGTACATTATATTTATTTGCAGCTGCAACACAATATTCTCGTTGGTATTGGTGGGGTATTCTGGATATTTTTTTTTTTACGAAGTTCTTTGAATTTCGTATTTATATGTTCTTTCTTTTTTTTTTTTAACTAAATGAAAGTGCGAAGGATTTCCTTTGCGGAATTATTGTTTTGTTAAGTTGAAGATGAATGCATCTTTTGTTCAGACTTGAAAAATTGCATTTTTTGTATTGTTTTGCAATAAAATGCATATGTTTTTTTTTTGTGTGTTCTTGTTAATGGCCTATTTTGTTTTTTTATATCAGAATTTTTCGAGCGGGCTTTAAAATTTTATTTATGAATTTGAGTAGTGAAATAATGGCAGAGTTTGTAATCTGAATAAGTAAGTAAGTAAGTAAGTAAGTATTCATTTATTGATTCGTTGTTTTGATACATTTGTTAACAATTGAATGAATTTAAAGCTATGGCATTGCCGTCAGCTCGGTTAGCAATTTGAAATAAATGTATATAAAAGATTCTTTTCATTACAAAATAATAAATAAGTATAACTATTCAAATTCAGATATAATCAATATCCTATACATGGAAATATTTTTCAAGAATGATGCGAGGGTTTTCCAGTCAGTTCCGTTCAAAAGTTTTATTGTTTCTTGCATTGTTAGAGTTCTTTTTCCGCAATACGAAATCCGTTGGGGTGCAAAAATGGGACATATACTGATAAAATGAAAGCAGTCTTCTTTGGATTTTAGATTACATAAGGAGCAAAATTGGTTGAAACTTCCATTGTAAGGTGCTCCGTTGAGTCCTAAGAGTTCGCATCTTGCTTTGAAAATGAAGGAGATTTCGTTGTAACTTAGTGAGTCTTGAAAATAATTTGCTTGATTTAAGCTCATATTGAGTTGGGAGTACAAAACTCTATTGATGGATTTGCGCGCGTTATCTTTAAAACCATCCCGTACAGAGTTTTCGTGTTTTGAAATTATGCGATAGAGCTGATCCTTCAAATCAACCAAGTTTCTTCCATCCATCGGAACTTCCTCATCAAAACTGATTGCCATATCTTTCCATTTCCTCATCCACCAATCCTCATTTCTAATTTCGTATCGGAGCATTTTTTTGGACAGGCGCTCATCTGGTTGACTAAAAACTTTTACGATATAATCCGCTTGAGTCTTCAAAGTACTAGTAAAAAGCTGAGGAAGTCCTGTTTCTATGTATATCGCATAGCTTGGGGTTTTCAGGGGAAGGTTGAAAAGTTTTTTTAAGAAATTTCTGTGGAATTTTTCAATCGTTTCGTACTCTTCCATACCCCACACTTGAGCAGCATAGCAAAGCGTAGTCTTCACAACAGCGTCGAATATTTTGTATTTCGTAGAGAGTAGGATTCGTTTGTTTGAAAAAACATTTCTCCACGAGAGATTTACCATACTTTGGCATATATTGGTTTTTTCAACTAAATGTTCGTGAAAGTCCATCTTTGTATTAAGTTTCACTCCTAAATACTTATATTCGTTAACCATTTCCAGAGGGTTACCATTGAAGTACCAATTATAACGGTCCTGGCTCCTGGAAGATCTCGAAAATACCATAATTTTAGATTTATCAGTGTTAATTAGAAGATCCCATTTGCAGCAATATTCTGATAGACGATTTATCATTAGTTGTAATACATCGGCTGACTCAGAAAGTAAAACCAAATCATCGGCATACAGCAGTACGTTGATTGACATTCCAGATATACGAATTCCACCAGGAAGACAATTCACTATGTCATTGATGAACAGTGAAAACAAAAGAGCACTGAGGAGACATCCTTGTTTGACACCATTGTCTGTTGCGAACCATTTTGAATATACTGACCCATCCCAGACAGCTGCTTTTGAGTCGAAATACATTTCTTTTATTGCGTGGATAAATTTTGTCGAAATACCTATTTGCGTGAGCTTATAAAAGAGAGCATTCCGGTTTACCAAGTCAAAGGCTGATTTGAAATCAACAAAGAATGCGTAAACCTTTTTGTTCCTAGCTTGAAAAGCTTTGACGATCGACGTAATTGTAAAAATGTGATCGATGGTGGAATAGTTTTTCCTAAAACCAGCTTGGAATTCGGAGAGGATATTGTTGACGTCAACCCACGATTCCAATCTGTCTGCTAGAACTCCACAGAACAATTTTGCCAGGACATTCATAAACGAGATTCCTCGATAGTTTTCAACCAGGTCCAGAGCTCCTTTTTTGTGAATCGGGAAGATCACTGACTTTTTAAATGAACTAGGGATGTCCTCATTTTGAAACGCTTTGTTGAATAGGATCTTCAGTTGGTCGATGAAGCAAGGAGGTGCGTTCTTGAAAAATTCATATGCGATACCATCTTCGCCCGGGGCTTTTCCATTTTTCGCTCTGTGAATAACGGCATATATTTCAGAAACTGTTATTTCTTGGTCCAAGCACTCGTTGTTTATCAAGGGTTCCGCAAAGTGGTAGTTCAGTGTGGATTTGCCATAAAGGAGATTTTGGAAGTGTACAGATAGGTCATCAGCAGTCAGTCCAATACCTATTGCAAAATTGGATCCATTTATCTCTTTCGTAATCTTCCAGAATTCCTTAGAACTTTTTGTTTGACCAAGTTTACATGCTTGCTTATTTTCGTATGCAGTTTTCTTTTTCAAACACATTTCTTTGTAGCGAGAATTTGCTTCAACATACGATTTTTTTAAAGCTTGGGAGTTGGAATTCCGCATAGCATTAAGGAGAGAAAATGATTTTTTACGACATTTCATACATTCATTGTCGAACCACTTTTGTTTGAACTTTAAGATTCCATTATGAGCCATAGATGAAGCAGAGCTCCTAATGCAGCGCATAAGTTTGTTTGAATGTACTTCAGTTGAATCAGAGCATACATTTAAGGTTGACATATGATGTTGTAAATTTTGTTGGTATTTTTCCGCATCTTCCTGCTTCCACTTCAATCTAGGGATAAGTTTCAGAGTTCTTTCTTGATTGGCACTTTGACTGGTCCAAACGACGGTAATGGGCATGTGGTCAGAAAAGTTTTGGTGCTGTACCTCGAATTTTGTTATTAAGTTGACCCAAATGTTATTTGCCGCACAGTAGTCAATAACGGAGTTGCCCTGTCCACCATAGAAAGTAAAATTACCATCGTTATCACCATTCGTACATCCATTTAACACTATGCAATCATACAACTGTAGCATTTCTAGGAAATGTGTGCCGTTTTGGTTGTGTACAGCGTCTTTTGATGATCTGTTAACAGGATTTAATAAGGAGTTGTTAATACTTTGAGATGTGATGATTTGTAGGTTGCTGATTCTCGCATTGAAATCTCCAATCAATAAAACGCTTTTTCCTGCAAGGTGCTGCATGATGGTGTTCAAACGTTCGTGATCTTCATTCCAATGATTGCAGTTTATATAGAACGGGATAATGTACATATTATTTTCACTTAGAACTTTCACAATAGTGACTCCTTCATGTTCCTCAAAGTTATAGTTTTTTAATAGCGCTGTTTTTATCCCAAATACACTGCCTCCACTTGCTCGTCCTTTAACATTAACTTTTATTGCAGCTTCCCAAACTAACTTATATCCGCTAAAGTATTTTGTAAATTTGCTAAGGTTTTCTTTAGTTACATGAGTTTCGAATAGAAAGAATAAATCAAAGCTTTTAATATAACTGAAAAAATCTACGAACATGAGTTTATTATTTAAACCCGACACATTATACGACAAAATATTACAATTATTAATAGTTAGTGAGCTGACGGCATCACAATTTCAATTTTGTATAATAGTACTAGAACTTTCAGAGTTTCTTAGAAGTGGCATCCCTGGAGTAGTATCAACTGGTCTATACCATTCGTTATGACGTCCGTTTGACATCACTATTTGTTTGACAGCTCCGAAGTCCATTTGACCAAACATTTCTCGAAGTTTATTTTCACCGTCCTCATTTTCGTATTTTAGTATATTATTATTATTTAAATAAAAAGATTTATTCGCAATTATTATATTATTGTTTTTAATTTGAATCGCTTCAGTTGGTTGTTTTGTCTTTATAGCTTTCCTGTAGCCAAGTAGGATTCTGCGTTTGTGTTGTGACCGTTTTGAAAGATCGCGTTGAACGAAGACACCTGTGCCTTTGAGTTTAGCAGAGTTCCGCAGCATAGCCAAAGCATTCTTGTTGGAGCCAGTGTCAATTTTAAGCTTTATAACTGAGTTATTTTCGCTTAGTTTAATGACATCCGAAATTTGTTGAGTTTCTCCTAATAGACGGCGTGTGATACTTTGGATCTTTTCTTGTGGATCAACATTTTCATTCGGGATTGTAAGGATGATGTTTTTTCCTTTTATTTCGCGGCTTTGAAGTTCAAGCTCCTCCTCTAAGATATTGCACCTGGTTTCGAAGCGTTGGACTTTTAGGTTTAGTTCTTCGTTTTGTTTTTTTAAACAGTCGATCTCGGCATTTAATGTTTGAACATCATCTTTGGTGGCCAGGTTGGCGATTGCTTTTGGCAATTCAGTGCTCAGCGAGAGATCGACTATCATTTTAATCTTTTGCAGATCAGCTTCGGAAATCGACATGATTCGTTGTTGATTATTATGATCGTAAGCTAGTGATAATGATTTTTTGCAGGTGTAGTTTTGTTCTGGAGAAGTTTGACTTAATTTTCTTTTTTGGTCAGTCATGTGACACAGATATCAGCCTTAAAGATTTGTTTTTAAGTTTAAACTACTTAGTTTACCTGTTTATTTGGCACTTCTCTTAAATAAACTTATAAAAGAACTTGAATAACTAAATTTTATAAATTTTGCGAGTTAATTATTACTTTTAATTTGAAAATTCACAAGAGCGATATGAAAATTGAACCAATCACTTTCGCAACAGTGTTGCCAACCAATCTGAATAAGGGAATACCTAGATACGATACGAAAGATACAGGAATTAGGATATTCTGATACCCTGTCTGGTTGGAATTGTTTCCCAATGAATGTCTCAATGCAACTATGTACATTATCAAAGATCGTCATTTTTCAATTAAAAAAATAGAAAGTTAATTCAAATTCAAATAAAACTCAAACTCCTTAAGCATCACTATAATGTTGTTGTTCATTATTCAAGATTCACTCCCATATTTACTTTCGAAACGTGATCTACCTCCTTGTTTACAAGAGTTTTCCAAGCTATAATTTCCTCTAAAAAAATATGTTTGCACATGCGTGCGTTGGTTGAAAGTGTGTCTATTAGAAGACAAAAAAAAAAAAGTCCCCCAAGGGAATTATAAAGCTAGCCCACTCTTTACAACATGTAAATATCACAAAGTTGTCCTCCTTTTTTTTTTCATAGTCACATAGTCGGGTTTTTATGTTTAATTAAAGATACTCCTCTAGAGGTGATTGGATCAAAAAAATGTATCTATAGAAGAAGTAAAAGTTATAAAGCCAGTTATAGGTGAAACTTTAAGTGTGTTCTTTTTCTTCTTCGTCGTCGAACACCAACTGGGCTAATAAAACAACGCAACCCCTTGTGCAAGGAAAGATACACAATAAATACAAGTTTAATGAAGAATTTTAGACTTGAGCATGTGCGATGATGACGACAAAAAAACAACTCAAAGATAGACGTCAATTGAAGTCGATTTATTTTTTGTATTTCCAAAACTTTATCAACCACAGTATGAAATTTAGTGAGTTATGTTTTTTTATCTACTAAAGGCATTTTTATTGTTTAAGTGTAACAAACCCCACGCCTTACAACACCAGTCTTTGTTTACATTGAGATAAGATTCGATGAATCTATTGGATTGGAGTTACAAAGACGAACTGAGAGACATTACAAAGAATAGAGGAATCATTATTTCATTTGACAATTTTACTTATATGAAAAAAAAAAACCTAACATCGGGAAGTTCTTACAGACAAAGACTCTCTCAAGGTGATCCTGAACATAATCCACTTCTATATTTCTTCAAAAAGGTGCTTTGGAAATTTATTACCCCGTACGGGATGACATTGAGAAGAACGCCTCTTGCAGAAACAGATTGTTCCTTTTTCGTGTCTGTATTGTAGGTATTCTACTTTTATGGAAAAAAAGACCAGAAAAAGACATCATAGTTTTTGAAGATATTTATTTCTTATACCTACTCTCAAAATTTTCAATAGAATGTATCTCAGCAGGTGTATTTTTTTTGTGCGAGTATGTATCTGTTGTTCTTTTATCTGCTATTCTATACAGAAGCTTGATTTCTATCTTTTTTCGATTTGTTTCTTCGATAGTTAAGGGTATTTCTTTTTATTGTATTTTTCTTTTCAAGATGTTGAATACAGAAATCAGCTAATCATGCTATCAATTTAAAGTTATATTGTTTGATTAATAGTAAATGAGATGAACATAAAGTTCTTAAAAAGATACATTTATCAAATTATGTTCTTTTGTGTTTGTTTTTTCTTTAGCAACGAATATTCCCACATATTATGTTTTTTTGTATATAATAACGATGTTGTAGGCAAATTCATATTGGCAATCATGGCTGATCATTAGCAAGCGACAACTCTTTTTTGTGTTCTCATAGTTTCGCTGATGTTTGGTCAGTGTATGTATTTTTTTTAAACGCGCTTAAAAGATTTCAAGTTGCCGCTCAAAAAGGGATTAGACGGCTTGGCGAAGAGTTCGAAATAACACGAGAACCCATACATATTATATCTTGATACAGTTTAGTTTGATTATGAGTTTTTGAAGAAATCAAAACAAAATCAAAAATGGCGCCCAACGTGGGGACAAATGTTAATTTATGATTATACACCCATAAATTTAGACCAAATTGGTGATCAACGTTATTAAAAAGAAAATGAGATTTTTCATTTCAGTACGAGTATTTGAAAGAACAAAGAAGTACAAAAATGGCGCCCAACGTGTGAATAAAAGTAATGTATAGGTACAATTTATAATATGATTCTACACACATATGCAGATGGAACTGATGATCAACGTTTATATCAAGATAATGAGATTTTTCATTTCAATAGGAGTAATTTGAAAAATCAAAAAATAAAAAAAACTGGCGCCCAATAACGCGTGGAAATATGTAAGTTAAAACTCATGCAAAAACTTGGGAAATGCCAAGAGCCAAGAGTTAAATGAACATTAAAGAAAGAAGCAGAAGATAATATTATTTTTAATTCCAATATGAGCATTTGACAAACTAAAAAGTGGCGCCCAACGAAACTTTCAGAAAACTTGATGGAACGGTTCATGCTCACAAATGTGAAATGCTCAAATAAAAATTCGTTCTAATGACACAAGCAGAAAAGATTGATGATTATTGGAAGGTAGGATTTTTTTTACAGAAACATAAAAATACGAAAGTGGCGCCCAACGTGGGGAAAAGTATTATTTACAATTCATGCGGAAAAATGTTACAGACAACAAAAGAAAGAAGAGATTTATACACAAGGCAGAAGACATTGAGACTTTCGATTAGCTTGTGGAAAAACTTTTCAGTTATGCAAAAAAAAATGTCAAATGTGAAATAAATTTTAAAAAGGGAAGGATATATTTTTTTTAGATTTAAAAGTAGATACTATGTCACAGGTCCAAAGATTGATATCAATCAAACAGTTCGAATTTTAAAGTTTAATTATAAATTCCGGGACGGCTTTTGACAATATTAAATTTAAGTCATAGTTAGACCTTTTTTGGAAGAAAATTGTCGATCAAGGCGAAAAAGTAAGAACCTTAGCAAAACAAAATAATATATTTTAAATTTGAATAAAACAATTCAACAAAAGGGAAACAATTAAAGTTTAAACTATTCTGACGCTTCTGAAATACTGATGTCTTGAAATATAGTACATCAAATTGTGAAAAATAATACCGAAGTTTTATTTTTACTGCCACAGCTATAAAAATGTTTTTGATTTAAAAGTCACATCAATCAACAGACCATCGTTTTAGGTGTTCCCCAGTTTTGGTCAGTAAGATGGACTAACCTGGTAAAAAAAAAATCCCATCTACCACCATAAATTCACCCGAATCTAATAAATAACAGATTTTTCTCGCCTACAAGTACGGCTTGACAGCTTGAAGATTGATCTATGGAAAACCTTAAATTTAGAACCCGCACAATGTGCATCTTTAACAATAAAAGAAATACGGACAAAAAAACACTCCGAGATGCAGCCTCTCATTCCATCTCCCTGGACTATCAACATCCCAGATGATCATCACTGACCTTACAAAGGTCTTTTCAATACATAGAGGTACCTACGAGTTACGAGTATCTCTGTGGATTCCGGTCCGATTGCAATACAATCGGGTTCTCTTCATCCCAAAAAACTAATGAAACACAGAGAGGTAGAATGGACAAGAAAAAGAAGAAAACAAAAAAAGAATTATGAATCCTCCGAATAAACTAAGAAGACCAAAAAAACAAAATATCTGACAACATATGAATATTTTTATACATTCAGAGAGGGATTTTTCGGGAAGATAACCTATAAACAAAAAATTCGTCTCCAGGTTTTTTTATAGGCGAAGAACAAGGTGAAAAGAATATAATGGGATGGGGACCAAGATGATGATGATGATGAAGAAGAAGAACAAGAGAAAAAAAACAACACTATAAAAGAATAAAATAAATTTATTATTGTTATTTACCATGTGCCTTCTTCTTTCTGGTTCTCGGCGCCATGTCTGGCTCTGGACTCGTAAGAAACAAGGATCGAACGAGCACGAGTGAGGAGTGAAACCAAATTGGGACCTCTTTCCTGGAGCCGGAGTTTGAAGACGGAGCTGGACCGAAGGAGCGCTACTTTATTTATTAGTTTTGCGGTTTCCTTATCCTTCCTGCTCGTTTCTCGTTCTTGTTATTACTATTTTTTTTTTCCTTATTTCGATGAGATTAGGTCCTGATAGGTGCGAGAAAGATGTGATGCGATGTGATAATAAAATTTAAAAAAAATCCTCCTCAGGTGAAATTTAAAACTTCACTTCTCAAAATATCCTCTCAGAGTCTTCGCCTTTTTCACTGTAACATGTTCAGATACTTTTTTTGTATCACAGATACACACTGAGAGAAATAGCAAAATGACACTTTCTTTCACTTAATTGTTATGTTGATAATATTTATCTATTATTTCTTCTTCTTTTTTTATAAATTTTGTCACAATTTGATTAAATTTTTTGTGAACAATGTCTGTCCGATACTCTTGCAGGGGAGTATCTTTTATAGCATCCGTAGATAAAATTCTATTGAAATTAATGAATTTTTATTGCGCGCGTCGTCTTCTCCCTCTCGGAGATGTAGGTATCTTTTAACTTGAATAATGTATCTGTTAGAGACACAGTCGATGTAAATTTAAATTTTTCTTACATATGTGTTCTTTTTCTTGTTGTTTTTGTTTTACATTTCCCTCGTTCGATTTTTCATATAAAAATAGCCAAAGCAACACCGAAGCATATAAACATCACAAATACCATAAAATTGATAGTCACACGGACGACGGACGTATAGACAACTTCAACAACGACGACGACGATGACGGTGAATATACTTTTATAGATTGGTTTGCTTTTAATTAGTCGATCGCGGCTGGGTCGTGTGTAAATAAATTCAAATCAAGTACCAACAACAACAACTAAAAATGACAATCAAGAATAATAACAAAGCACAATTAAAAAAAAAATATAGAACTAGTTTTGCGTCAAATGATAACAAGAAAATAGAAAATTCATTGATCGATTTTCCAGCAAAAAGTATCTCACGAATGACTTCAAAACTTTGAAGTTTTTAATAAACAATATTTTTTTTTTAAATTAAATCAGTATTTTATTTTTTTCAATTTTTAATGCCGAGAACGTATACGATATTACAAAGCGACGAGCACAGCAGAAATTGTGAACGTCACTAGCCGACAACGATACATCAGGTACTGAAGTTGAAAACCCAGTGTAGTACCATTAAAAGAGAAGGCGTTTCTTAAGAACATTTAAAGCAACAACAACAAGTGTGTGAGATGAGAGAGTGTTCGCTCTCCGTGCTCCGTCTCTTGGAAATCGAAATCAGAAATCAGGTTTCAGGTCTTCTCTTTCTATCAAGAAAACACCAAGTCAACGTCAAGTCTGAAATCTGAATCTGAAATCCTCCTCAATCCTACTCAAAGCCCCAAAGGGAATCGCTCTCTTTTATACATTTTAAAGCAAACTCAAAGATAGATTCATTTCATTATAGATTTGAAATAAAATTGATTTGGCTCGCCTGGCAGTTTCACGAGATGAAAATAATAAAGAAGGAGCGCGCTCGCGCATGAGAAAGATATTTTGTTGCAGCATCCCGCTTCCCGCATAGTATACATTTTATAGATTTATCTCATAGATACACGACGACGTAGGAGATGGTCGATGCTTTTTCAACCCGTACACAATGTGCAGTGGATGGTGTATCCCCGTATGTAGGAGCATTAATTCAATTTGTTCCGGTTCGATCTGTACTTACGTACTTTTTTTTTGGGATGTGGTGTGTCGAATGGGGAAGTTTCAAAGGTGTGTGCTGCATACACTATGCTGCGGGAGTGCAGGGACAATGCATAATAACGAATTGTCGGGAGAATTGTTTAATGATTTGAAATATTTTTTTTTTAAATACATAAAGGAATATCTAGTTAATGGAAGGGCGTATGAAATTGGTTGTGATATGAGGGTATAAGAAACCTTCTTAAATTTTTTCTGTTTTAGTCTAAAATCGAACAAATGGGAACCCCGAGATGGACACATCTAATAAATTTAACTCAGAATTTGTCACGATATATTTAGCCATCAGTTCAAAAAGTTTTCTTTTTTTTATATTTCTTTTGAGAAAAATATTTTATATTTTGTCAAGACAGAAATGCTATCGAGTTTAAAGGATGTTAAAATTATTTATGTTCAGTTAAGGAGGACACATAAGTTTTTAGAGGCTGAATGATTCAACAGGTTGATTTTTATTTGAAAAAAATAAGACTTAACTAATGTAAATTGAAAATTATGATTTGTAACTTTTTTTACATTTAGTTTTTATTTAGGTTTTAAGTTTTTTTTTTTAACCGATTTCCGTTATTATCATTTGTTTCCAAAAACTTAAAACGCAATTTTCTTCGAAGCAAATATTACATGCAAATTAGAAAAAAAAAGAAAAAACGTTGGCCAAAACCTCACTAGGTTGTATGGAAGCCACCATTTAAAAAAGAGTAATTGAAAATAATGCAATGCCATCTGATAGGAAGCTGTCAGGAATTATACCAAACAAAGTTTGAGTGAATTCGATACAACCGTTACCAACTCATAGGCATTTGAAAAAAGACGTTAAGACCAGATCTCCGTTACATGCATTTTTTAGCCAAAGACTAAAAACGCAGTTTTCTCAATAATAGTGAAAAAATAAAACACACAAAGTTAATCAAAATCGTTAGAGCCGTTTTTGAGCAAATCAAAAATGAAAAAAAACCGTTACTTGAAAGGTGCTAATTTGAGACGTTTTGAAAAAAAAGCGGAAAAAAGCATTGCAAAAATCATATGAAATTTTATCAATCACTTAAAAATCAATAGTTAAAACGTTTTTTGGAGAAAATGAAGTAAGCCATCAGATTTCTTTTGCTTTTTTCAAATTTAAGGAAATTTTTTTTCAAAATCGTTCGACCAGTTTTTTCACAAAACAAAGTTTTTTTTTTTTAAACTTTTCGAAAACATATTCCAAATTTTTTTGAGTATGCCAACTTCTAGTTTTGTAGTTTTCATCAGAAAAATAAAATTTAAAGAAAATTGATTAATGCGTTTTTGAAAAAACAAAAAATAAAAAAAAAAATTTAAAACTTTTTTAAAAAACTCTAAAAAATTTCATCGAAATCCGACAAGTGGTTTACGAGAAAATCTGATTTAAAAAAAACCGGTCCTATGGGAGGTACCGTTATAAGACTTTTTCTGAAAAACTTGTTCCAGTCAAAACATAAAGTTAACTTAAAAAATACCATTCAGAAAGTTTTATCAAAATCGTATTAACCGTTTTTGAGATAAATGAGTTTTTCATTAAAAATCATATGGCAGGTACCGTTAGTTTTGGAGCTAGAATGCTAATTCCAAAAACCTCTCTGTAGGACGTCACAATAATACTATGTACAGCAAATCGGTCCAGCGGTTTAGGCTGTAGCTTGATGTGAAAAAGCGTACAGACAGACACGGGGACGACATGGCGAAAACCAATTTTTCGGGCTTCTCATCGCTGAAGAAAATGTTGTTCGAAAAGTCGGTGTTCGTTGTCTGTTGTTCCAACACCAGCACATTTGTGGTAAGTTTTAATTATTTTAATGCGTTGTTCCATTGCTAGGCGATCCATAGCCGTAAATTTCAAATAATATTCAACTAATATTATGACACTCCAGATGACAGCTGAGTATGACATGTGTCAAATGCCAGAGCCACAAACTTGAAACCACGAAATGAATGACCCTGTATCAGTTAGGAGGACCGAACTTACATTATCATCCTTTGTTTGCTTGAAAACATTGTATGTATTCTCTACTACAAGAACTCTATCACAATTTACTTTGACCTGTCGCCAATTTAACAGTCGCTCGTACCTGATGGCGATATTTGACCCAAAATTGTTATTTTAAGAGTTTTTACAGTTTTTCGTCTAACAGTTCCTCTTACCAATTTTTGATAATTCTGCATTGAATCCTCTAAAAACCTGATTTCAGCTTCGCATTAAGAAAGTGAATTTTAACCAAGACTTATGATGGATGTATCCGATCAAAAAATCCAGAACTTAAATTTCAGGCAAAAGCGTTTCACTTGTTTGCATACAAACTTAAAACATTTAAATTTTTGTATGTTTCAAAGCAGTAGAACAAGTTCAAATTTGTAAAAAAAAAAGATGTTTCCTTGCATCAGATCTAGGTACTGAGAGAAAAAGTCACCACTACCAATATAATTTAAATAAAAAAAATGTTCGGGTAAAATAAAAAAATTGGCAACTCTAGGTCCACGCGCATACCAATCATCAATTTAATTTAATAAATGTGTATTTTTTTTTATATCAGATAGTAAGTTACACAAGAAAAACTGTTATATATAACCTAATTATAAATTTCATAAGATGAATTAGTTGTTAATATTTACGATACAAATTTATATTAAAAGAAAAAAATTAGGTACTTCCGGCTTTTCCTCACAAACAACATTTTTACAACATCCACTTAACAAAAAAAAAAAACAAGCTGAATGATTTGAGTTCTGGAATTTCCCTACACATCCAGTGTTAAATAAACACCTTTGTATTTGTGCGTTTGCTAAATCATAAAGCATTTTAATCTTTAATCCCCAGAAAATCCCTTGTAGTCGCTTTATAAAGTACCTGGAATTTCCTATCCTTAGCGCCACAATCTTTTTTTTTTTTTTGCATATTCAAAGAATTGTAAACTACCTAATACGGCTTGAAGCGTCTTCGTCCGTCGTCGCGGGATAAGATAATGTTTTAGATGCTATTCCCCGTTGCAGCAGGTAGATCTTAATTAAATGTTTCCCAAGACCGAAGGTGACGATTATAACGACTACGACAACCGTCAGCAGGTAAATGTCTAATCATTGTCATAAAACAGCCAGAATCTTTTATATTAAAAAAAATAGAGAAGAAAACATCCCCTCACGATTGTTAGTTAAATATCTTTAAAATCAACTTCATGGAAAGTTACCAACAACTTAGATTAAACTGTTTCGATTAAAGTCTTATAAATGTATCTGTGAAAAATTTTACAATATTGATTCAAGAAATGTAAGCGATACTACATTATACACCCAAGTATAGTCACCTTAGTTCATCTTGGTTTATTGTTCGTCTTCACAGATACAATACCTAAGTTAGGTATAAAATGGAAGTAATTAATCGTAAGCGTCAAAGTCACGGTTAAAAAACATTGCCAATATGTCTCGTGTCGTCATTGTTAGACGTAATTGTAATTAGAGGAAATTATTGTCTAGTAACCTTTTATACTCCTGGCACTGTGTGTTAAGTGCTTCTGTTTTGAGAAGAAATAAAAGTTTTATGAGATGCGTCAGTTTTTATTTGCGTTGTCTGATAATATTAATTTTTTCAAGACATAAAGGTGTCTTCAATTGACGGAGTAAACTTAGACTGGAATATATTGATGTCACAATTAATAAAATTATATTTAAACGATTCGCCATGCCGTTTTATAGTTATTCTGATAAATTTAATTTATATTGAAATAAAAAAAGACGTTTTTTTTTTAAATAATCGAGTTTCGAGAAAAAAAGGTACGAATGCAGTCATCGTTAGGTTGGGGGTATTATAGAAAATACTCAGAATTTTGTTAACAAGCTCCATTTAGTAAGTTTGTTGTCGTGTTATTGCTACTAAAGCCGGTTACTTATTCAGTGTGGAAGATTTTAGACAGAATAATATCGCCAGAAAAAAGCTCAATTAATATTGATTTGAAATTGTGAACAATTTACTATTCAGTACCTATTGTTATTAATCTTAGTTCTAGTTTTAAAAAAAAATGGAAAGTAAAGATTTTTTTCCACATTTTAACAATGTAGAACAAGATTACTGATTAGTTAACTAAATTTAAACTATTTCTATTCTTTACTGTGACCACCATTAGGAATGTTATACATTACATCGATAATATAATCATTTCGATGCTGCATCAATAATATTATACATCCTAAAGGGCTGGACTGATTTGCTTTAAGCTTGGTACAAATTTGTGTGTTTTTGACATAACCTGCAGGGGAGTTTTTGGACATACAAAACATACATTATTTTCCAAGTATATAGTCTAATTTTCCGTTAGAATTCATCTTGATAAGAATAGAAAGGGCTCCCTCAAGAACTACCAATCTGTTTTGATAAAATTTGAAATATGAGATGTCTTTTAAAACCACACAAATCGAATGAAAATTAAAAATAAATTGAATTTCGGAAGATCTCTGGGATAGAATTTTTTAAGAATTTTTTCGAAAGTGTTTGTGTCCGAAAAAACTGTAACGAACGATTTTTAATTTTTTATTCTTCAATTCTGTCATAAATTTTGACATTCTTAAAGATAATCGAGAACTGCTAACAGTTATTTTAAACATTTACCTTCGTAAACAAAATGGTGGTGAATCTTGAACACCAAATCGATGCTGTACGTGAACTGATGTTGCAATATGGTCATGTGCAATACCCTGAGATTGAGCATGCTTAGGCATTAGTTCCACTGGCATAAATTCAATATTGCTTGAATATTGCCATAAGAAAGGTATGTTCGCTTTGGGTACTGCATAGTTTGCCAATCACTTAAATAGGCTTGTGTTGATAGAGACCTAGAACTGTTGAATCAATCACGATAAAAAGTTGCAGGCGGCGAACCATGGGATAATTGGTCACCAGAAGTGTTCAGAAAAATAAAAACGACGTTTCAATTTCTTCCGCGATAATGCAAGCTTTCACTCGTCGCGTCAGCTGAAACAACTGATTTTTGGGGCATTCAAAACATCGATTTCATGGGTCATCCGCCATACAGTCATGTTGTGAAACTTTATGATTTCTTCCTGTACCACAATCTCAGATCAGACATAAAATTTGAGGTCAACGTTTTTCGACATCTGAAGAAGTGTTTGGTACATCCAATATGCGTATTTTAGGTCCATTTAATTCTAAATGGAATAAAGTGCTTCGGAGATCGGTTAAATTTTATGCAAAACAAGAGAATTTTCGGCGCGTGATTGGCGGCCACTTGCCCGAAATCATTTTTAAAACATAGCGAAATTCTTGGACATAACATTAAATCTAAAAAAAAACACCCTTTACTTACTCAAAATAAGGACAGAACAGTGATTTTTTGTCTCTCAGCTGTCTTCAGAAATTGACAATCAGTGGTATCCAATATGGTATCCACATCATAGGGACTTATTTTTATAGCAAAAACCTCACAGAAGCGGGCGACTTTTAAGTAACCTAAGCGTTCGCGTGAATGAATCCTTAAGTGAGCTAAAGAGTGATCATGAGCTTGGCCGTATCGCAGGGGCCAAAAACAGCAGCAAGAAGTTCTTTCAGTACAAGTACATCATCATCACTTAATTTTTAAACGGGGCACTCAAAAATATTACAAAATTGTTTGGGAAAAATGAGGGCTCTGTCTACATTGTATACCATCTTGATTTTGACAAAATCTTCAAATGCATCTTCCCCAGCTGGGAGGACTGGGATAAGAACAATGTTTCACAGATTTCATCTAAATAAATTTTTACAGATGGATCAAAGCTGCCTTTTACTAACTCGGAAGCTGTATAGAAATTCTCAGCTCAATCAGATTACCCTACTTAAGCAGTGTATTCCAAGAAGAGGTTCCTACGTTATTAGGCGTGCTAACAGATGCTGCAATGAGAAGGAACGTGAGGATATAACCTTCTTCCTATGTCAGTGCTTAAGCCTCTGTAATTTAAGAAACAAAACTCTCAGGCAGGCATTATTTCGAGAACATCTAATATCCCATCTTTACGTGTTCAAGAGGTCTGGATGGCTGGAACTCCATAACAAACGGAAACTAAAGTAACTTCTCTCAGGGGTCCCACAAAGATATCAGAGTGTCCGAATTTTTTCAAACTCACAAATAATGATGTCTTGCGTTCGTTCTAGTGAGACTGGTAATTGGACTTCTGGAACCATTTTTAAACTTTGTTAATGATAGTTTGTAAAGGGTGTTTTTTTCGACGTGTGGTTTTCAATCTGGCAATACTTTTTTCGGAGTAGGTCTTTTTGACAGCTGTCACTTGATTTATGCTCAATTTGGTTTTCCATTTCGTATTGAATAGACTTTTTCCTGAACAACGTTTGTAAATCGTGCAAATTTGTTACCAAAATAATGGTTCGGTTCGGTTGCGTCCAATATTCGGTGACATAATCGCCCAGGAATTAATTTGAGCCAGCCGCAGCGGCCACTTGCCCGAAATCATTTTTAAAACATAATGACAAACCCATATCTTTATACATAGTAAAGCTAAATTCTTGTCCATAACATCAAATTATATGCGTTTTATTTCTTCTTGAAAACTACACAGTGTTCATTTTTGGCTAAACACCAAACAGTGACTTTTCAAGAAAACGGATATCAATTTGTTAGTTTTCCAAATCTAGAATTTAACTTGATCGCAGATTTCACTGAACAAATGAATTATTTTTGTAGTTAAAACTCCTTAATTCAATGTTTGGATTTCTTGAAGATGTCTAAGGAGTTTTAAGATCAAGAGAAAGGATCAAAGTATGGACTTTTATCGAATATGGCTCTTAAATTTCGTTTCGACTGAAATAGATCGTTTAACCTTACGAACACCGGATCCTACTTATATCCTATGTTACTGGTTGTATCATAAATGTGACTCAAGTATTCTCTTACATGACATACATAGGCACAACATTTAAACCTGTGTCGGCAGAACGTCTAAGCATTTTGCAAACAAACAAATAAACAATCTTTTCTGAAGAACTCAAGTGGAAAAACACCATGTAAAAAGGTATGTCAAGATAAGCAATCATAGATAACACCTTTAAGTGAGAATAATATATTCTTTAAACTGGGTTAACTGCTGCCCATCATAATATCGATAATTTAGTTATAAAAATTCAATTAAACCACTTCCACTCAGGAAATCAATTAATTAAATTTATAATGAGGAAAAAAAAATTACTAAACTAAATTACCTCAATTAAACTACAAAGCTCTGTTGTCGCACATGTAAATGTCATTCACGCTCTACTTAAATTCTTCAATGGGCGAGAGCGGCAAAAAGGGATACAACAAAAATTATTTGCATTATGTGACGTTTAGTGCAAAATAAAAAAAAAATTAGATTGACATTTTGCGATACGAAAATTCATTCACATCGAGTGTTAACTACGCATTTGTTTTGAAGCAGAAACACGCGTTCTAATTTTTTTAATTTTTTTTTTTGCGGCAGTATAAAATTACAAAGCCACACGGTGGCAATCCCAAAGGTCAGGCAGTCAGCTAGTTTATTGCAGTGAGCAATAGTTTGTGTTTTTTTAACCGATTCTTTTTGCAGAAAAGTAACCATATTTGTCGTCTAATGATGCTGTGCTGTGGGTTTTTTTTTGTAGGGAATGTAGTGTACCCTAATGGAGTGCCTATGTAATGCTGTTGATTCAATGTCGGCCTTGATAATGAGATACAAAAATGAATCAGCAAGAAAATTATAAATTATACTTGAGTTTTAGACCTCTTGTGACTTTTAAACCAAATATTAAACATTGCACAGTTTAAACCATTACTAAGAGCATGCCAGTTTTTTTTTTCTTTTTATAATAAGGCTAGTTACGGATTCATGCAAAGAAAAGTTTTGATAACAATCGCACATGACATTACGATGACGTTGGAGAAGTCCATAAAATGGGTATGCTAATTCTCTTCGTTTGTCTTTTTGCACCTTACAGCCTAAGGATATAGGCCGATTGGTGTTTTTCATTTTCACTCTACGTTTAAAAATAACGTTACCTGCCATACAATCATTAACAAGAAGTTTGGTTTTTAATTTTTTCGAAAACAGCTTTAACGATATTGATACAACTTTCAGGGTGTTGTTGTTTTAATTTAGAACAATCTATCTTTTGGTTAGAACGGATTTTTCGGAATTCGTTTTAAAACTGTTCCTATCACAGAACTTTTCAAATCCAGGTCAAAGTCATTTATAACCGGGACGCAACGTTAAGCCGTGGATTTATATTAACTTTTTTGTGAAATCACGAAATCCCGTTTCACGAAATCCCATGATACAAAGTCTGGTAGTGGTTTCACTACTATTTCACGGAATTTTTAGTACTTTTTTAAGCTGCAAACATGGATCCTTGCCAGACTTCTGAACATACCCTAAACGGAGCAATGAAGAGAGTTAATATCCCTTGATTTTTCATAGTTGTCATTAAAAAAAATATTTATTCTCAAAGTAATATGCACTAACTGCGCCGTCATGCATACTGAAGAAAACACGAAA
This sequence comes from Platycheirus albimanus, assembly GCA_916050605.2. NCBI lineage: Eukaryota > Metazoa > Arthropoda > Insecta > Diptera > Syrphidae > Platycheirus > Platycheirus albimanus. Next base: position 31,387,597 of record OU696698.1, on the reverse strand, counting down.
ATAGTACGAAACTTAGCTCTATTCGGTTCTCATTATTTTGTGTCACCAAACTCATATGATTTGCAAATTGTAACATTGCCTTCACTTATATAAGAAAAGTATAAAATCCACGGACAAACGTTACATGGGATTTTGAATTTCGTTACGCAGGGTTCCGATAAGCGGGATTTCGTTACACGAAAAAACTAATACACACTTAGTTTTTCCAATAAAACCCTCATATAATTTTTTTTTTTTCAAAAACAGATCTAGCATAAGAGCAAGTTCGTGCGACCCAGTCTTGCATTCAATTCAATTGTTTGTTGTTGTTGCTGTTGCAACTTCTTTCATCTCTACAACATGTGTTTTCCTTTCTACACTTGAACAAATGCTCAAGTATCCGTGTTAACAGCTGTGGAAAATTCACACAGGATTTTATTTCTGCAACCTAAAAAAAACCATTCAATGGATGCACTGATGTAGGTAGGCAACAGGATGAAGATGAATGCCTAATATAACCGAGCTGTGAATTGAAATGATGCACAAAAGGGCAATGAAATGAAAAGACCATAACTGATGGTCCTCACAAAGGCCTATTAGTTTTTCCTTTTGTTATACAAAATCTAGGATATATATTTTTTGAGATCGGTAAGGTTTTTTTTTAGAGTTCACACTTCACGTTAATCGAATTAAAGAATTAAATAAATAAAAGATTCAAATACCGCATGGATGGGAAAAAGCAAACAGTTTTTCACTTCATATTTTGTATATTAATGAAAAAGGATATTCGATATTTGTCGGTAATCTTAAAATATTGACAGCATTGTCTGCAGGCACTATGAATGAAAGTCTTTCAGTCCCAGAAAATTTGTGATGCTACTCCTTATAAAAGGACTTAATACAATATAAAAGTAAAAAAAGGCACACCTGATAGATTGGGAAGAAGCAACATTAATGGATTAGCACCGCGAAGACAATTAAACTTTTTGGAAGCAGAACACTTTAAAAGTCTCAATTTATTAAATTTTTCGTGACCGTTTTGAAAGAATATTTCGTCCACGATTAAAACCCTTTTGGAGAAAAATATTTCCAATAAGAAATATAAAAACTCCTTCCCCCTTTGAATGAACAATATGATATATTATGATGTACCTCAGGGATGTAATATTGGCCCTTTTATATTTTTTATTCGTATGTGAAAAATATAAGAAAGGGTTTTCACCTTGAAATTGATCAATGTGACTTTTAAGGCTTCTGGAAACTGTTCAGGTACATCTAAATAGTGTAGAAAAATAAATTACGAGTTTAAGGGCACAACTGAAAAATCTCTACTTAGAAAAAAGTAAAAATAGTTAACTATGTTCTTAGTTTAAATCCCAGCTGTTCTTGTTTCAGAAAAGTTTCAGTTTCTCTAAAACTCTTTCCACGACTTAAAAAAAATGCATAATTTAAGTTTAAGTTTCCAATTCATATAAAAGGGCTGGTAGAATCTTAACCAAATTTTTCAAAGCCTCGCAGTCGCTTGTTGTATAAAATTACACAGGACCTTATAGGTCAACAAAGAAGTACCAATCACCATGTTCGTGTTGGCACAAACGGTAGTTTTTTAGTGTCATTTGAAGACTAGTTACAAAGGTAGAAGCAGCATTTCTGTGTACTACTCAACGATGAACAAAGCTAGCGTACATAAAGATTATCAACTGTCGGCCATACGTAGGTCTTGCAGAGGCATTCATATTGACTCCCCTAGAAGTACAGAACCAGGACCTAACTATTGAAAACAACAGAGCTGCTGCCATGTATATTGTTGACACTCGTTAAGTCTGGTTGGAATAACGAAATCTTTCCCAGAAAACGTCGGTCATACCAACACCTTACAAATATTCCTTGAACAATCATCGCAGTACTAAACGCCACTCTACCTCATGCCAAAAAGACAAGATTAATGCAAACCTGTCATAACCAACAACAACAGGTTCAACGATATAGAAATTAAGTCGTCACTAGATGGTGGAACAGACCTGAAAGTAAACAGCAGAATAAGCAAAGGTCGTAGTTTATTTCGGATTCTTTTCTCTGGTGTGGAACTCCAGGAAATGTTTGCTTAGTACCGTGTTGAAACTGTTTGAATCAAAGATGAAATATGTGCTGATATATTATTATTATTATTATTATTATTATTATTTTCTTTATTTCATAAAAGGTATTACAATGTTTTTGATTTAGAATACGGACTTGACAATTCTGCCGTCTGCCGGATATATTCCTGTGAAACTTGGAAATGCTCTGCCAAGATCTTTAGAAACCTACATGCTTTTGTGAACCGTTGCCTGCGTTTCATCATCAAGATCTGATGAAAAGAAACCATTTCCAACTGCGAATACAAGAAAGTGGCGATGGATTGGTCATACACTGAGGAAGCCCGGAGACACAATAACAAAGAAGTCTTTGCAATTGAACTATCAAGTGGAAAGGCGTGTTGAAGACCAAGTAAAAAAACCCGGAGTTCAACTGTTTTCGAAGAAATTGAGTCCCAGAATTGGAAGACGTGGTTTCAGTTGAGGTATCGTACTGCGAAGAGAGAGATGGAAGGATCTGGTTACCTCCTTATCCTTATGGTTCTGTAAAGGATTTAAAGTGTTGGTGCTGAAAGCAGTTTCCGAAAACCAAGAGAAAGAGAGTCGCTTGAAACAATTGTATGAATGATGCGAGAAAGAAAAAGGTTCATATTTTTCTAATTTTGCTAGGTTCCGGGTTTTCCAATAAGAGGTGTTTTTATGATATTCAAAGAACAATGGCATTTTTTGAAATAAATGATCGGATGTTTGTTTCAATGTAAAGATGAAAGTATGCCATTAATAATGGAAAACAATATTAGCCAAATGTCAGCCACGGCTACGCTTACACAACAGTATCCTTTTCATGAAATTTTTCATCACCAAATCGGAAAGCGGCGGCTGTATGCCCCCAATAGCTTCACGAATTCCATATTTGAGATCTTGAATCGACGCTGGGCTGTTGGCATAGACCTTATCTTTCACGTGGCCCCAAAGGAAAAAGTCGCAAGGTGTTAAATCACAAGATCTCGGTGGCCAATTGTGATCTCCTCTTCGAGAGATAACACGGTCCGGAAACGTATCCCATAAAAGATCGATGGTTTCGTTGCTTTTCGACAATAAATCTTGGGTTTTCCGAGCCCCAGATGCGACAATTTTGCTTGTTGACGTAGTCACCGAGGTGGAAATGGGCCTCTTCAGTCAAGATGATTTTTCGATGAAATTCCGGATCATTTTCATGCATTTCAAGGACCCAATCAGCAAAGACACGACGTTGTTGATGATCGGCCGGCTTGAGTTCTTGTGTTAATTGAACTTTATAAGCCTTAAGACCAAAGTCCTTATGCAAAATACGGTGACGTTTGTGGAATGCCCAATTCGAAAGATCGACGAGGAATGGACAAACCTGGGTTTTCTTCAACACAGCAGCAATATTCTCAGTTGTTCTAGAGCGACCGCGACGTGCGGGGTTTTTTATTCTTCACATCGCTAACTTGTCCCAACAGCTCAAATTTTTCCACCAATTTCTGGATTGCGTCCGACAAGGTGCTTCATGACGACCAAAAAATGTTTTAGTTTTACGAACCGTCTCTACCAAATTTTCACCATTTTATAGTGAATTTTAATAATTTCAATGCGTTGTTGAAGTGTTAATGGCGTAGTTTCTTCTTGTCAAATGTTAAACAATTACAAAAGCGACAACTACCGAAATAGCGGGCTATTGAAAATAACACCTCTTATTGGTCTAATGCTTCATTTTCACGACTGACAAGTATCCAGTATTAAAGACAATAGTTGCCAATTTTCTAATAAAAGAACAAGATCTTGGTCAGAAGTGGAAGTTGCGTTAGTATTTGCAAAATTTACAAATAGTCGTCTAGATGGGAGGTTAAAAAAAAGAAATATTGTCTTAGACTTCATAATATTTGTTTGTTTTGAGAATTTTGGCAAACTCAACAACTGTACCTTAAATACTGCTTAAAAACTTTCGTTGGATCAATTTTATGATGAAAAGATTGTTTAACCTTGAAAATGTTTTATATTCGAATGACAAAATAAAATATTTCAAAAATAAGCTATGATTAAGACATTATTTAAATAAAAATATTGCACGTGCACAGCTCTTTATGTATTATAATTTGTTCTTGCATGCCAATAATGTGAGCTTGCACACATTTGATTTATGTGAAAATTATGTGATTTTCAAAATATCTTCCCCCTTAACCCGCATTACAGGGCTTAATGGCTTCGAAACACATAAATGTGCACATCAATAAATTAATCATACAATTTTTTTTTTGGCATGGAACGCAAATCGCAAGCAAGAAAAGCTTTTCCATCTTCTCACAAAGTAATAAAATTATTGTATTGGGGGACATTTTGAAAATTGTATTAAGTTTCCCAATACATACGTACTTCCATGTTCCATCAACCCCCGGAAATGTGGCATCGACAAAAGTACGACTATAATAGGCAATATAGCATTATCCAGCAATCCAGCATAACATTATCCGGCCTACACAAACTGAAGCCATCTTAGACTCTGTTCATTTCTTTTGTTGTTTTATTTATCGAAGGGCATCTTATTGGAGTTTTAATGTACCCATACTCGATCCGAAAAGGGCAAGTGGGAGTTTTCCTTAACGTTTATGTATCTCGCCTACGGTCACCCTTATTCCTACTCGTATAATACGACGAAGATATTATCATCAGTATCTTTGTATCTTTGAGTAGCAGCAAGCATCGGGTTTTTTTTTTGCAAGCATTTACAATTTTATTTATCTTTATGGGGCACATGATCCAGTTGGCAAGTCAAAGAGTAATTTTGTTGTCAAAAGGACGAAGGAAATAAAGGAAATTTTAAATTGTTGTAATAAAATCTTTTTATTATTCTCACTCCATTGAGTTTGAGTTTTGAAAAAACATAAAAAAAATTAAGGAAAAATATTTATTGACATTTTTTTTTCGTGAATTTTGAGTGGGTTGTGGTGGAATTGGCTTTTAATTTTTTTTTCTTAGTGTTTATTTAAGTCAACCTCAGTCACATCACACTTTTCAACAATTTTAAGTGGTTTTTTTTTTTAAATTTATTTATTTTTTGGTTTTGTTTATATTTCTTTTTGCTCTTTTTTGTGTGCCTTGCTTCCGTTGATTGAATTCCAACGGTCGTCGGTGTGTGGTGCCCTTTGCGTGCAGTTTCAATGAAAGATTGCTGCTCGAGGTTTCAACGTGAAAAGATATCGCGCAGACGGATGCCGAATGAAGGAGAGAAACTTTAAAATTCAAAAAAAAAAAAAAAATTCAGCCACTAATTGAAAGATGCCGTAAAAATAGATTTACGGACGAGGGGACGTTTAAAATTGATTGACGGTTGCGTTGATCATGTGACACTGCTGTGCGGAGATGCTACTCCTTGGTGCTTGGTGCCTTGTGCTTGTGCTACCGTTGTTCCAACAACATCCGCGATTGACGATGGTGTTTTCGCTGTCGATAATGACGATGTGGTGGCAGGAGTTACAAATGAGGACGAAGTGAGAAACCTTAGTCTTCTTCTTTTCCTTTTTTTTTTTTTTTTTTTTTTTTGAGGAAAAAAAAGATTCAATAAAGGTTAATAGTAGAGAGTTTTTTCGTTTGGGAATCGAAGGTAATTATTTTTTTTCAGGTTTTTGACGAGGACAATAAATTTAACAATGTCATCCTCTTTTTATTCAATATTGCTGAAGCCTGGTCAATATTTGCCAGGCATTTATCTTGCCTATTTGAACCTTGAATCAAAAATAAATTGATGACGTAATTTTACAGGTTGAAAACGGATATTTTCATTGCCTGGGATCAGAATTCTTTCGCTCACTTTACTAATTCACACTTGAGAATCCTCCTTCGAGACTGTGGGGTTCACATAAATCTTTTTACCCCCGAAGAGAATGTATAATCTCGATAAGGATGAGGACCCACTCAAGTGCTTTGTTTTAATCCTCGCCTGTTGGGTATACCGCTTTGACCTCAGAAAATGTCAGCAAGCTTCCAAGGTTTAAATTCTTCCATGTCTGTAATTGTGTGTGTCAGTTTGGGCCGGAATTGTTTCTTCTACCATTCTGAGGGAAAGTTGAATGATATGTCTTTTTCGACATATCAACGCCTCCGAAGCTGGTCCCGCTGAAGTTTTTCATGGTATTCTTGACATGAAGTCTTCCTCGGATATTTGTTTTTCTTATTCGATCAAGCTTCCTCCGCTATTACGAAGCTATAAGTTTTGTATATTGTCCTAAATTGTTAACCACATAATGAACGCTAGATGCACAACTGCAGGGTAAAACATACCTTTCAGCTTAGTGGGAATTTTTGAGTCTCAGAACATAGCTTCATTTGCCTGTCATTTTTCAACCACTTGCTTTTTGAAGATTGATGTCGATATCACAAATTGTTTCGCTTTTAATCTTCGACTTTTAGTTTTTAAGGCTTTCCGCACTAGTTAAGTTCGTTAAACGAATTGAGGAATTCGCATATAGTGGCTCCAGATTCAGCAAAGACTAACTGGTGCATTTTTCTATTCGACACTCTACCATGAAGCAGTTCACGAAGAATTGCAAAAAAAAAAAAAAAAAGTAGAGGACTGAAGACGCTTCCTTGGTTTGCTCCTGTTGCGATTTAAAATTCTTCGCTGACAAGGCTGGGGAGAGAGCAGTATCAATTTGAGACTGTCGGCTAACTCTTGGTTCATTTTTAAACTGGGAAATGTTCTGTCTTATAACAACGCCGAAATGACTACCATTTTTGCTTAAGTAAAAAGCTTAGATTAGAAAAGATTGTTTATAAAGCTACTCAGGCACTGCTGTATCTGAAGATCTAGACCTAGAGCATTCATTTCGCCCCCGACTTGGACAAGAAATTACGGATTTTCTGCTGCATGGTTAATGGTTTCCAACCGATCTCTTCAGTAAGGGTGTATGTGCGGAGATGTATCTTTAATTTTGAAACAAAATTTACAAATTTACTGAAGTGGTTCTTTGTAAACACGAAATAATTCCGGGCCAACACATGAGGCGACCGCCTATCCCTTGTATGACGGAAGTTCAGAGAACCTTCTGAACAACATAAATAAGTAATGATCAAGGCTTACTAGAAAGTTCAAGCAAGGAACCAGTTCCTGTTTCTAAATTTAAACCTCAGTTTATCAGAATAAGCCTTGGCTAGAAAGATGTGGTTTGAATTTTGTTACAATTTTCACCAGGAGAAGTTAAGCTTGAAGTTGTTTTTGGGATTCTAACATCGAAACACATCTCAGATTTCAAACTATTGAAGATTGATGTGTGACCCCTTGACTTTTCCAAGAAGTTAGGTGTATTTTATGAACAAGATGGCGAAGTTTCAGGTGAAGCGTGTTAGCAGCCGCTAACAACCAAAGATGGGGAGAGTTTTCCAGATCACCAATACAGCTCTGAATAGTTTAGAACATTGCATGATTTGACATTGTGTATTGTGGTACTTTAGTATCCTGTATGTCAACTCTTAAGTAGTGTTTTTATAAAGCTGACAAGAAAATCGACTCCTTAGATTACCTTTTACTTTCACAATAAATCGGCTTCTTCAGACACAATCGACAATATTACTGGGACACCTGCTGATTTAAATTTGAAAAGTTGTCATTCGAAACATGATTAGCTAAGCTTCTTTATTTTTTGATTTTGAAAGTCTTGGCTTTCATATTTTAAAATGTCATTAAACTTCTTCAACAGCAACAAAAAAGTCCAATCAATCCTTAGTTGTCAGTGTAACCTTCACTTCTAAGAAATTTCCTTTTATTAATATCCTCTTTTCAAATATCTGCCATTAACGTCAAGTCATACAATATCTTCCATCTATCTTTTCAATCCTATATTTATTGTAAATACTCCACTCGGCAACCATACATCATACATTTTCATTTTTATTAATAACCCCTCGAACCATTATACTATTACGTTTCAGTAAAAAAAAAAAAAAGGAAATAAACTTTTGAATTAAAACCAATTTATCATGATTCAATCTAAACAAAGCATCTGACTTCAGCAGTATATACAGTATCTAAGAGGTGAGCTCGCTTTCAGAGCATACCGAACTTAAACTCATCGCATCGGTTTGAAATTGCACAACGCAACTTACAGATACTCAGCTACAGATACAGAGACAGACAGATTCAAGTAATAAAATCTCGGTGATAAAAAAGGAACATTTAACATTTTTAATAATCATCATAATGACCAAGGTATTTCATAGTCCATTTCAACGACGCGACCGACACGCTGCGACCACCAAGAGGAACAAACCACCTCTTCAATCCGTACCTCATACTCCAGAGCCAAAGACCAGAGAACTGAGACTTCATTGCACACAGTCTTCGAACGCGAGGTGAAGAGATCCTCCAAAGTAATAAATCATCTCGGTGCGACTGTAGCTATCAATTAACACCTTCAGAAAATTATAACATGTTTTGTAGTCTTTAAATCGAGAAAGAAGAAAATATTTAAAAATAAAAAAAAAAGATACAAATAAAATAAAAGCGCATTTTACAAAGGTGTGAATGGTTTTTTTATTGTGTGTCTGTGTGTGTTTGTTGCAAATGCTTTCATATTTCACACCTTTTATGTTCAAACTTTTCATAATTGTTCGTCTTGGAATAATTTTTGCTCTCGTCAATTAATTTAGTCAGAATTTTATTAAATTGTGCGATAGTATAATTAATCATAATCGTTGGTGTCTTTGCAGGGGAGAGGAGTTCTGATTCGAGAAAGATTAGATTTCACGGTTAAAAGAATATAATAAAGAACACAGGGTGGTTCATTTTTAGTCAGCACCAAATATCGAAGTTTAAGTTAGAATCTGAAATTGTGAGACAAATATCAAAAAAAAAATGTATTTTATGACTTGAAACAAAATATTTGTTCAACAGCCATTTTTCTTCTCAATTTCTTTATAAGAATATCAAAATGTGAGTTAGAACTGAAGAATGAATTAAACTATCAATTTTGATAGAACTTCTGTTCAGGTTCAGATGAAAAAAAGTTTTTGTTGATGGATACGTTTTTCTGTATCTGTTAAAAAATTAATTTGTACATTTGGACAACGTTATCACGTGGCATGGATAGCTTCCCTCGCCTCTCAAAAATATAAAATACTCGAAGAATTATCCTGTAATTAGCCGCAATTAAAGAAAGGAAGACAAATAAAGGCATGCAGATTTTTTTTTTTCAACTTTGTCAATTTCTCAAAAGCTCTTTGTTGACCGTAATTTGACAGCAAAGTTGCTAAAATCTCAATTTTCGTCACATTTAGCACAGATTTAGTTTTCTGTTTTTGTTTTGACTAGTTAAATAATCTTTCAGAAAAGTAAGGATAGAGTAAACAGAATCAAAAATTGTATGATTTAATGAAACCACGATGCAAGTGAAACTTTTTTCGGATCATTGGAGTTTCACGAATGAGTGAGAATATAAACGCTACACGGTCAGCTGATGCGAGCCATCGCCGCCATATTGTGACATGCGACAGATGAACGAAAATAAATTGAGGTGATGGAAAACAAATTTCACTTTAATAGAAAGAAAAGGAAAAACCTTTACCAACATGGCGAAGGTGATTAAAGATATTTCATACAAAACAGCCAGTGGCCATTCCTTCTGAGACACCCTATAGCCTTTATAATTGTGACTTTTAAACGAAACTGGCAAATAAGTCAGTCTTTATCGTGGTTTTTCTGAAAGTTTTATTTTAATTAGGTATACTTATACTGGCGCGGCCTGTGGCGGCCATATTGTGTTAATGACTGTTACTGACCAAATCGTCATCGAAAGTTATAAGATTGAACGGCAATTCCACCTTAAAAAAACCTTAGGTATGGACAAATGAGTGTTCGCAAGTGCACAAGGCCGAGCGAGAACATCGTCCCGTTAAAGTGCACAGCAGACACCTAGGGTTTGCGCCCGTCCAAGATACAAATAACAGCTTAAAGTTCATGGCTATATACAAAGGTTGGCTTACTGGGTTTTGGGGCGTTTGGAATAGGACCCTTACTTTGGCCGAAATCATTTTTAGCGACGAGGTGCATGTTTGTATGAATGGCTGTGTTAACAAGCAAACTTTCCGTATATGGAACGTCATTAACCCACACGACTCTCACCAGGTGATAATGCATCCAACAAAAATTACCGTTTGGTGTTGATTTTGGACCGGCCGGGGCGGCGGCGCGGCGGTGTCATTGGTCCTTTTGTAAGCTACGCGAAAGAGTCGTTGAAAATAGAACCACTGGGATTCGTGCTACCGTAAGAAGCCGAGGCGGGCATTTGACCGAAGCCATATTCCAGACATGACCATTTTTGATAATACCTCGCGCACAGCTTGTTTTATTTCATTTCAACATCTACCCGCTGTTTTTGAAAAACCCTTTACAAAAAGAATAAAATGCAAGTTATGGGTCTTACGAAATTTCTCTTAGCTTAATAACAATTTTAGGGATTTTGACTAACTTTGTTAATTTATTTTAAAAAAATCCAACAATATTATTTAAGCAAAATTCTATAGATTTTGGTAATAAAGACTTCATTCACTAAGCCGATATTGAAATCAGTTGTTTGTTTAATGAAAAAGTCTGGTCTCTGAGAGCCACTGTTGTAAGACAGACTTTGAAAAATGTATTCTAACCAAAAGACTCTGACAATACAGCACCAAAAACACTTTATCAAAATCGTTGAGGCCCCAGTTTCCAAGTTCAATTAAAATCGGTTCGGAAGCTCTATTTCGACATCAAACTTGGAGGTCCTTGTAAACATGTATCAAGTGATTAAGTCAAAAAGGTACTGATACAAACATACTTCTAAAATGGTCAGCACAATCTCCAGGTCGATTAAGATTCATCTAGAAAAGATAACATGAGTCGTTAGAAACTCGTCTCCTTCCGACATGTCGGCTTAGTCAAAACACGAAAATGCGAACATGAAAACAGTGTACTTTGGCACTTATCAATCAGTAAACAGGCGCCAATCTTCCAATTTATACACTTCTCAACATTTCAAAAAATTGTAAATAAGTCACCGGAAGTTGTGTTTTTTGAAAAACATCAAAACAACATTCCACGCACTTTTTTTTTGAACATGTGTGCTGCCAAAAAAAAAGAAGGAGACATGAAATGAAAAGAACTCATTTGCAATCGACCACCAATCAACATGATTTAAGAGCTCTTAAGATCTTCTAATGAGGATACCTTTACTCGATTCTGTTTACTTTCCGGTCGATACAAATCCCCAATACATCATACATATCCCATTGCTCCATAAGATCACACGTTCAGTGTTTTTCTATTTAGTCAGTGCATTTCATTCATCCTTCTACATAACAACGTCCAGAATTTCCAAGGAAAAGAAGAAGAAGTGTTGAATTAAAAATAAGTTTTTCGAATTGGATCTCGTCTTAATTGCGGTTATCAAAACAACATCTTCACAAATCCACAAACTAAACACTCACTGACTTCAACACACACGTCAAGTCATCCATAAAGATCATAGCTACTGCATAGCGTGTATCAGAGAAGGAAAAAAAATAAAAATGGAGTTTCTAAGAGGAAATTGCACTTCCTCCAAACATTTTATCCCACATGCATCCTTCAACGAACGAACGATTTTAACAGGCACTTTCCGTTCTGCAAGATACCACATTTTTGTTTTTTATTTGCATATTCCTCGTCTGAATTTGGATCTTACTAGAATCTCCCCAAAACAGATCAAGTTGGACAGGAAAATGCTGAGAAAAGCGATTAAGATTAAGAATCATTCCCAACACGAGCAGTGGAACTTCGAGTTCCAAGTGAGGAAAGATGGGCACACGTGTTAACCAGAAGAAAGCGTCCCGCAGAGCAGGTATTCCCTGCTGCACCACACACTCTTTTTTTTTAGTTTCTGTATTAAAAAAAAAAAAAAAGGATCTCGTCGTCTCCCACTCCCTGTCATGAGCAGAGCATGTTCATCATCTGGTCTGTTTAGATATATTCCAAAAATAACAACGCATTTAGAATGTTTTTCTTTTCGATCTCGATTCCAAGACTTGATTTTCATGATGTTTTCCAACAACAACAACAACAATTTGGTTTCAACATCCCAGACATTGAGGCAGTTGCTTTGACTTTGTGGCGATCACCGGGAACAGGATCGGGATCGGAATCGCCTAGCTACTTTTGTGTAGGATTTTATCAAAAGAAAACTCCATTCTCCATATTTTCATTTTCAGCTTTAATTCTGACCTGCCGCATAAAGGATAGATAGGTTGTTTCCTTGTACAATGTATCATGCAACAAGGAGGGTATAATAAATTACTACTTGGACACATGAACAGATGGAACGGACACAATGTACGAGAGTATCTATATAGGTGCCTTTTGTGCTCACACAAAGTCATGTGTGTATAGACTGTAGAGTATCTATACAATGTTCAAATAGAAACGGTCTTCTGGAAATTCTCGAGAATGTGTAGCGTCCCACATGACCTGAATTTAATGCCTTTTCCAAAATCAAAATAAATCCAAAGACAAGGGGAACGAACCAACCAACCAACTAACAAATTTGTGTTCTCATATTTCTTTTGCTTTAATGTGAGCTCAACTCTACGGGTGGGTGACACTATTATGTTTTTTTTTTTTTTTCCTTTTTTTTTACGAGAATAAACAAAAATGGTTGAATTATCTTGAAATGGATGGATTGGATTCATTTGGACATAACAATAAGGAATTATTAGGTAGAACGTCCTATTTCTCACACCTTCCTCCGAGAATTTGATGATTTTTATTTTTATAAGGATTGCTGTATTTTTCTATGGATTTTTGTATTTCATAGACACGCTGGACTTTTCGAATGTTTTGAAAAATGGTTTTGAGGTGACTGGAATTATTTTGAGTATATGTATACTTGTTTGTACTTACAAAGGATTTTTTGCTTTCATAGCAAATAAATGATATCAGTTTGACGACTTACCTAAAAAGAAAGAAAAGAAAATTTTACATTAAAAAAATTATTATTTAATTATATACTAAAAATTTAATCAATTAATTATTAATTTAAATTATGGAAAAAGTTGGTTAAAAACTTAGAGTACAGATATACATGGAGGCGCTGCGTCAGAGGTGTTGAGCTTTTCACAGTCGCCTCTGAGAAACCCTATAGAAGAGTGAAAAATCAACATCAGGATTCACAAGCCGCCCTGAGCCCTGCAAAGATGGGGATCGAAACACTAAAGTAGATACGAAGTCGATGTTAGCCATTTGAAGAGACTACCCAGTGCCCATGTTGTTGAATGGCATTGACAGCCAAGATTCAGCCCATGACCTAACTGGTCGGTCTTGATGACAACCATGAGCTATATTCGCATGACTGAAATGAAAAGAACGGGTTGGGGTCGAAATTCTGGGTGCATAAAAATTCTGTTTTTCGAAATTCTATTTTTCATAATTCTCTTTATTTGCAGAATTTAACTGCGACGATATTCAACAAAACTTCTTGTTGGCAACATTTTCTTGAATATGCAACGGGAATTAATGAGATAATTCGTAATATAGATCTCTCTTTTTTTAATAATTCAATCAAAATTCAAGAGTAATAATTACTTGAATAATTGTTTTCGTTAGTGTGATCTTGTGTGGTAAACTGTAAACTTGTTGAATTTTGGAGTTCATATTTTTGTAAAAATGAATATTTCGATAATAAAGTCCAATAAAGGAAAGGACAAATTGTGCGTTGACGGCTATTTTTTTTTTACTTGGAAAGAATATTGAAGTGCAATTTTAAGTTTTTGTTTCTTAGTATAAATTAACAGAATTTTTGAAAAACAAAATTTTGAAAAGCAGAGTTTTGTTTTCCAGAATAAAAAAAAAACAGAATTTTGAAAAACTGATTAAAACAAACAACACAAAAAAACCAGAATTATAAGAAACAGAATTTTGACCGGATCCCGAAAAGAACGAAGAAGACTCTGTACAGAACACTCATTGCCCCGGTCTTGCTATATGGTGCAGAAGCATGGACCTGGACCCTCTCCTTATCTGATGAAAAGTTACTTGGAGTATTCGTGAGAAAAGTTCTGCGTATGATTTATGGTCCTCTTTGCACAAACAGAGAACCAAACATTTGGCGAAGAAGATACAACGACGAACTATAAGTGCTGTACAGCGCCATACGCCTAGTCAGACAAGTTCAAATTCAACGACTAAGATGGCTGGGCTATGAAGAAGGAATGGACAGCAACGCTCCAGATCATAAAGTCTTAAACGCCAAACCAGACGAAGTCAGCCAGGGTTAACCTAATCTTTAAGGAGCGACCAGATAGAGGGAGATCTCCCACTACTTGGAGAACGAAATTGGAGATGGCAGGTTACAGGCATACTAAGGGAGGTAATGCTTTAACTACAGAAGACAGGAGTTTTAGGAGCATTTAATTCTACGCGGTTGATTACTCCAGATTGGACAATGGTGTCAAGATCAAGAAAGTCGAAGACAAAACAGAGCCAGAGCCAAAACAACTAGAAAGGAACGCAATAATTCAAAAGATGATCTCTAATTCATTGCTTGATGTCAAACTCCTCTTGATGCTTTTGGCATATCCAGGGCAATGACCTTAATTTCTCCAGAACCATAAAAAGATTGGTTCCACTTTTCACAGAGTGACGCCGTCATATAACCAGTGGGCCTGTTGCTACGAAAACCGTACTGTCCGTCATCACGAAGTTTGCGATTTTCTTTCATTGGTCGATAGTTTAAGCGGGGAAAAAATACACCTATTTTTGGTATGGACCTTACAGATGCTGTTTCCCACACACACACATGGAAAAGCTTCCGTAGTGGTGTTGCCAACGTAGAAGCACACCAATTCAAACTATGGACGAGATACTACACCGGGCCAAAGGATTTGTGTATATCGAGATCTTTAAGTACTCTTGCAACTAACCGAGTGCGAAAAGGGATTTTGTCTCATGAAACCGTTTGCACTTTCAAAGACAGAGGAGTCATGTTATACTTAGTCCAGTCGACAGGTCGGAAAAAGTGGGTTTAGGTGGAAAAAGATCGGAAGTTAATGAAACTTGGTGATTTTGTTCAGGGATAGTTATTTAACATTTTTCTAAGTTTTTGACCTCGAGGGCCCTGTGGAAAGAGAGTGCTTCAATAACTTTTTTTCCTTACGTCCTACGGCCATTTTTCAAATCGATACAAAAATGTAAATTTTCTTGAAAAATTACCTGTTTTTTAAAGCCCCATATCTTGGTAACAAATTGGCATACAACAATTTTCGTCCTATCAAAATTGTACCGCTCCCCCCTTTTTTCAAAGGACCCTCGAGGTCAAAAATTAAGCAAAACGTTAGTTAACTACCCCTGAAGAAAGTCACTAAGTTTCATTCACTTCCGACCTTTTCCACCTAAAAGTACCTGTCGACTAGACTATCTCTGGTAATGTTGAAGTTGCTGCAAAATGTGCTTCGAATAAAAACGGTAAACGTAGAAACAATGTGTGTTCATTAAAAAATTTGAATAATTAAATGTGAGCATTACAGGTCTTTCTAGCTTGTTCGAACTAATTAGGGTTTCCCACTGAAAAGTTGGATTCATAAGAGTATTTATTCGTTTTGGCCAAACCCAATTGTAATAACGTCAATATGCCAATACATTTATTTATTTTTTTCAAATGAAAACTTCAATAACTCTAATTACCCAATAAATACATCAAATATCGTTATGATGCAAGTCTGAATCAATTCGTATTCAGCTAGACCGCTGTCCATTGTGCGGGGAGGTCTGCACCTATTCGAGAGTCATAAATCAAAACGGAAATCAATGACACTTTTGAGTGAGAACATCAGGTGCCTGATTGAATGTCAATACCCCACTGCCTAGACGCCTTTCAATTAACCTAATCAAATAAATAATAAAATCGCAATGTTTCACATTACGGCCAAATCATCTTTCTTTCCACTTCAATTGCCGTAATTTGCCTTTGCTTTTGCTTTTGCTTTTGTAATAATTGCAACAACTCTCAGTTAATTTTGTTTATTTAATAATAAAAAAAAAAATAATAATGCCAACAGCCAGCCGCTGGAAATTATATATGATGATGGCTGGGGCTGCTCCAAAAGCTACCTTATTCAATAAATATGTTAACTAGATGATAAGTGCATACTGCACACTGCAAACTGTAAACTACTGGACAGTGGACATACACAAGCACACATCACACTCTGTCTGCATTTGATTTGTGTGTATATTTTTGTTTGGAAAAATTGTGATAGGCGCCAATTACTGTTACTACTGACTTAGCCCCAACACATTCGACATTCGTATAGCATATGTGGCGCCTACAGCCTAAGCACACTCGATGAATGACTGACATATCATCGTCATCATCGTAAGCAGTTTCATCATCATCAATCTAATCGTCCTCTTAAAATCTCGGTACAATCTACACTTGTTTTAGAGAGCGAGCAGATGAATCTGCTTCTGCATCAGCTTGAAAGTTTTATGATTTTTAAGTAATTTTTTTTAAAGTGGTCCCCACGCTCTTGCTCCCTCTTGTCGTAGATTGAGTGCTCTAATTATGTGTACACTCACTCAGTCATTCAATCTCACAAATAATACGCAATTTGCGAGCTATATTGATAAAATTAGAACAAAAACAAAAAAAAAATATAAAAATTAGTAAATAAACTAATTAAATTGCATTTGAACAAATTCGTTTAGCGCGTTGCTTGCCGCGTGCTACCTACAAGCTACAACTATCGCGATCTTGAGGTTTTCAAAACTGATAATTTTTAAAAAGCACACGTTCTTCTGATTATTATCGTTTCGTTTGGGTGGAATAGTTTTGTTTTAAAGCTGCAATAATTACAATAAACAGTTATAATTAGTTTTAAAGGAGGGTCGTTTTTTTATTCAATAATAATTCTTCATTTCGTCGGCTCCATTTTGTTTGAACATTCAAACTTGTAAATCAATCAATTTGGGAGAAGTTCAGCTGGTTTGCTTTTTTCTTATCTCTGGAAATTTTGTGGGTGGCTTTTGAAGCTATATTTAAAAATTATTAAAAAAAAAAAGGTGGTATATATGACTAGGCACGCTTCCAATTTTGATTATCAATTTCTATTTAAATGGCAAGGAACGATTTTAGCTGACCTTCTCTAGACTTTTCGTGATTCCCCTTGATACAGTGTATTTTGTGGTGTCGTATAGATTAGATTGTACTTAAATTACGACATTGTTTTTCCCAATAACGAGATGGTATACAGGCGAAGGGGCGAGCACTGAATCAGTAAGTTCAAAAGGGCAAAGGTTCTGACACTGTTTTAAAAAGTATACCCTATAGAAAGCCAACAAGCCTTTTCTGGCTGGCATGTTCGGTTTTTGGTCAGGTGATGTTTTGAACGGGTCATTTTCGGTGAGTTTTAGGCCCATGGCTTAAACCATCGATGTTTCTTCTAAACTTTGCAACGTAAGGAATCTTTTAATTAATCAAAAACATAAACAACGGTATACCACAAGGCGGTATTCTGTCTCCTGCACTTTTACTATGTTTACTATTCATCATTAATATTCTCGGTTAAATGGAATAAAGTGAGGTGAAAACGGTAGCATATGCAGGCGATTTGGTTGTATTGGTGCCAGAAAAGTTTTATCAGCATTCAGAAAACTAAAGGAAAGGGCTTTGAGGGAGGTTTGTAACTGGCGCATAAGCAAACACAAGCAGACTTACCCGGGGCATATTTCAAATTTAAGTTGGAAAATGAACAATGAAGAGTGGGCTTTACTCATGCTTTGTTCTTCTTAATTGTGTCGATTTAAGTAAGATGGTGCTTGATCTACTGGCATGGGGTTTTTTTTTTACTATACGGCACACGCGCTCAAGGGGTTTGTTATAGCCCTTTTAATGATTAGTCACAGCGCGGGCGATAGGAAATTAGGAGGGAAGCGAAAGGAGGTGTCGATGAACATTGCTCTTGAATGTTTGAAGATCAAAATGGCAAGGGAAAATTGTGCCAGGCAATTCATTCCATATTCGTCTTGTACGGCTAACGAAAAAATCCCTATATTTTACGGTACGTCCGAAATTGGGCTCAAGTGTAAACTGATGAGCGTTCCTAGCAGGACGAGTGTTACGGGGGAAATGTTTAACGGGTGGAACGCAGCTGGCTACCTCGAGTGAGCATTTTTTGTAAAACAATCTGTAAAATAAGGAAAGACATGAACATTTCGACGATGTTCGAGTGATGGAAATGCTTCCACAACGTTTCCCTGTAATATCAATTTTAACGCTTTTTTCTGAACTCTGTCGAGCAGGTGAAGAAAAGTTTGAGAAGCAGCTGCCCAGAGATGAGAGTTATACTCGAGTTTAGGGTGTATAAAATTGTAGCTTTATAAATTGTAGCCAGATCAGAAGGGTTGAAAAACTTCTTGCATCTACTAAGGAAGCCTAAGCACCTTGCAGCATCTTGTTGTCACTGACTGATACACAAACCGAGTACTGATAGCTTTTCGGCATCCTCGATGCAAGTACCATTCATGGATAATGGCATAGACAAATTCACTGATTACCTCGAAGTTATACCTACCAATGGTTCAATTCTGACCAAGTAGGTGGTGGTATTGGACTTTGATTGATGAAAAAATGTACTTCGTTTTATTTCTTTTATTTTTTTGTCACATTCATGTTTAAGGTCTGAAGCCGCATTAGTAAGGGCTTATTTGATCATCAGCAAACTGCTGAAGACGTTCCCATAAAACGCTGGACGGTCTTGTATCCCATGTTCAAGGATTATGCCAATTATCGGGCAAATTATTCAGATGAATTGTTGTATCCTCCTGATCAGATCAATTCTATTAACTGGTAAAGGTCGATCATAGGCTCTGTTATCTAAATTTCTAAACTGTTTTCTGCTAAAGCCTCTCTGCATCTCCTCGACTTCACGTTGTTGATAATTTTTGCATTTCTCAAGGAGACAAGGTAATTAAGTTCGAGCTTTTATTTTGTTTCGAACCAAATTTGGTTTGCTCAGAATATTAATATGAAACTCATGAAGAAGTTTAATTTGTTGAAAAAAAATCTCAAATTTTATTTAAAAAAAGAATGAAATTGTGAAGAAGCTGTTAATGAAACTCTTGTTTACGGTTTGATCGATTGGAAACATCGGTCTTTTACGATTTAAAACTATAAATTTTGACCAAAGACAAAAAAAAACACACACACACAATTTATCAAACAAAAGTCTGTCAAGCTTTAATGAACACAATTTATTAGACCCTGTTTCAAATAGCCCAATCTTAGTTTTCTTGAGTGGGGGTTAAATTTGGTATGACTCCGTTATGTCCAACGTGCCCCCGCAATAGCACGTGGGCATCATAATACCCTTCATCTTTTTCACTGTTTTTTTTTTAATTTATTTCTTTGAATTGATAAACTTTAAACCTACATAATAAGTTAATACGATACGCGATTCGAGAAATCATAAAGCCATTTAACATTTCCTCTGAATATGATTAATTTTTATAAATTTTAAATCTTTCTTTCGCCTACAACACCACATAACTCATATGGAATATCTTAAAAAATTATAAATTCCTTTTTCGGGTAAAAAAAAAGAAAAGAAACCAATCAGCAGTGGTGCTCATAAATTCCCAAACCCGATAAGATAAATCGAATTCAAATTCATAGTTGCTTGGTATGCAGAAGTATCTACTCTACCAACGAGTTGCACAATTCCCTTGATATTCTAAAAATGACACGTAAATACAAAAAATTCAATAATTTTTGTAAAAAGATACGTCTAGAAGATACAATTTCTATTTCTTGATGTTTTTCCTTAGAACTCTGCAAACGACTTGAGAATACAAACAAAAAAAAAACGCCGAGTCCTAAGGACAGAACAATGAGCAAGCATTGCACTTTGGTCACAAAAAATTGTTGGACGAAAACTCTCACAGCAATTCTATGAATAGAAGGCCACACGATGACGCGCAATGACGATGGCAACTTGGTACGTTACCAGACGGCCACGGCTGGCAATGCGAGTTCCTTCTCCTGATGAAGTATAGGCCTCTATGCTCCTCTATGCTATACGATCGATAAGTACGTCCGACTAAAGTAGTAAATCGTATTTTGTACAACTCAAGATGTGGATTTATTCGTTCGCATTCGCGTTCTTCTGTTGGGAATAGAAATGCGCGACATATGGCAGCGGGACGCACCTATTCAACCCATTATATTTTTTTTTACTTGACTACAAAGGTGGGAACAGTGAGCATGGAGCACACTGATCTAGTTGAGACATTTCTGGGATCCAACTGGGATTGAAAAAGCTTGGATGGCAAAAGAAAAACACATTATTTTCCTTCTTATTTTTTTTTGCACCACATATACTCTCGTTAGATACAGTTGGAAATATTAAATCAAAGTCTTTGAACTCATTCTTCTAATTAATTAGAACTGTCTGCTGTAATTCTTTCTAGTCTGGATATTTTGTGCATACAAATACAAAACAGAGTCTGTGTTTTTTTGAAAAGGTAACTGACCTAAGGATGAGTTCAAAAAGCGGAGCGGCGGCGCGTCGAAACGCCTAAAATAAGAAACACGGATGCACAGCATGATTTGTGTATCTAAAGTGTTGTGTCTTCAAATGCATTTAAAGATCTTACATCAGGATTCTTGTCTAATTACTATGCATTTATCAAGTACGTGTTTTGATTAATGTAAGACTAATTGATTAGCTCTATTTGTGAGCTGGATTAAAAAGGGTGGAATATAATGAAGAGTGTAAGGGGAGTTGAGATCATTATTCAAACGGAACTATAAAATTAAGCGTAAATATTTGTCTATCAAAATTCATAATAATACTTTATTTGACTTAGTTACCTTCTTTTTAACTTTGAACTTATAGTCCAGTCGACAGATACTTTAAGGTGGAAAACGTCAGAACTTAATTAAATTACAGGGATAGTGAAATAACATTTCGCCAAGTTTTTGTCCTCGAGGGCAATGTGCTAAAAAAGGAGGGGGGGGGTTGCAATTTGTTCGACCTTGCTCCGGTTTTC
Organism: Platycheirus albimanus; assembly: GCA_916050605.2. NCBI lineage: Eukaryota > Metazoa > Arthropoda > Insecta > Diptera > Syrphidae > Platycheirus > Platycheirus albimanus. Next base: position 31,366,477 of record OU696698.1, on the reverse strand, counting down.
CCTCAATAACTTTTTTACTTGCGATTATAGGTACTATAATGCAAGTTATGGATTCGTGCAAAAAAAAACAAAGTGTACGAATGGGTCGCACTTGAGGCTGGAAATTTAATATCAAATTTTATTAATCACTTAAAAATCACTAGCTAAAGCGTTTTTAGAAAAAAATAAAGTAAGACATCTCTTTTACTGTCTTGAGTTTTAAGGAAACATTTTTCAAAATTGTCGGAGCAGTTTTTTTTTTTGAAAAACTTTTCGAAAACACATTTCAATTTTTTTTTTGAGTATGCCAACTTTTAGTTCATACTTTGTAGTTTTTATCAGGAAAATAAAATTTAAAAAAAAACATTTCAAACCGTTTTTAAAAAAACCAAAAATTTAAAAAAAATTAACTTTTTCTAAATCTCAAAAAAACTTTTTTTGAAAAATTTAAGAATTCATGTTATTTCGTCTTCATTAAAAATTTCATCGAGATCCGTCAAGTGGTTTACGAGAAAATCTGATTTCAAAAAACCGGTCCTATGGGAGGTATCTTTATAAGACTTTTCCTGAAAAATCTGTTCCAGCCAAAACATAACGTTTGAACACAAAACACTATTCAGAAAGCTTTATCAAAATCGTAGGAGCCGTTTTTAGTAAAAATAGATTTTTCGAAATTTGTCTGTTAAGGGCATACCCCTCGTAAAACTCGTAAACTTTTTTTCCGATCCCAATAAAAATTTTAACGCAGGAAGCCATCTTTTTATAATTAAATTTATATTGCATTTCAAAATTTTCAGAAACATGTTTTTTCGATTTTTAATAATTCCCTAAAAAAATTTAGTATTGATTTTTTTTTAAATTTGTTTATTAGGTGAACACTAAAAATTTTCTTACTCAAAAAAATTAAAAAATATTTCTTCGAAAAGTTTTTTAAAAAATCATTTTTTAAAAAAGCTGGTTTTTTCCCAGAAAGATATAAAGCAATGAAATATTATTGCATACCTTTTTTCATAAGAAAACTCTTAAAAAAATAAAAGATTTTTCTAAATATTTTTTTTTAATACATAGCCCCAAGCAAATATCTAGCATAAGAGCAAGTTCGTGCGACCCAGTCGTACGTTCATTTCTTTACATCCTACGGCAAAAGCATATCCGATTTTTTGTAGAGCGATTTCGTACAATTATGTTAGTACAAATATTTTTTTATGTCAATTTGTTACCAAGAATAGCGCTTTGAAAACAGGAGATTTTTCAAAACTTTTTTTTACATTTATAATCGAGTTGAAAAATGACTTGTTTTTCGAAGGTCGAAAAACTTGCAGCCCCCCCCCCCCCCCTCCCCCCTCCTACTCTGCTCATTCGAAGTCAAAAACTTAGCAAAACGTTAGTTAACTATTCCTGAACAAAATCCCCAAGTTTCATTAAGTTCTTACCTTTTTCCACATTTTCCGACCTGTCGACCGACTAGACTATTAAAAACAAAAGTAGTTATTTGGAAATCAGTAGAACGTTCATGGGCGCTGGTAGGACAGGTTCAGCAATTTGTGTTAGGTTAGGTTAGCCATTGTATATAGTATAAATAAACTTTAACTAAATACTTGAGGTGCGCCATCTATTGACGGAAAACTAAGCTCTTAATTTTAGAGGTTTTTATCTAGATTACCATGGGAAGCAACAACAATTTTTTTTACGTTCCACTATTTTAATTGTTGTAGTTGCTTCAAATGGTGATTTCGACCAAAACCTCTAAAATCAAGAGCTTAGGTTTTCATCGAAAGATGGCGCACCTCAAGTCGTAATACTAGGTATAGTTTATAATATATGTTATAATGTATATGTGGCTGAAATCTGAAACCGCTGAAACACTTAATACAAAAGAGAACGTGTTGTGTTAACCTCTTAAAACTTGCACGCTTAGAACCAATGAGAGCATCTAAGAGATGTCCAAATACAGGGATTTCAGCGTAGCCTGGCTAACCGAGAAAATTATGATGTACTTGGAGGATAACACATCTTCTTTAAACCGGGATTAAACGTCTTGAATCGGCGTTTATTCCGCCTCGAACACGATACAATGGTTTAGAAGATGAAAGGGGAGACTAAGACCCAGTCTTTAAGAGTAAACAACACCACCCCACCCCAGCATTTGTTTTTGAACCATTAGTGAAACTGGATGGTGGAAAAACTAGATCCAAGAGTGATCTTGAGGGTAGACTGATTCTACATTTTTGTCAAAATGTAGTAGAGGCGTTGAGTATTCCATGTTACTTTGTGGAACGCGGAAAGTATTAAGTATATTGGGACTTTGAGATCGCCTTTAAGCGAGTTGCTGAGCAAGCAGCAGTTTTGTTGGTGAAAATATATAAGTGGGGGTATATAAAATAAAATGGCTGTACTGTACTGTAGCTTTCCTTATTATTTCTGGTATGTTGGATTTCTAGCCTAATTTCTTGTCCAAAAGAAGACCCAAGTATTTTGCTTGGCTATTGAACTTGAGACTTATACTATCGATAGAGGGAATTAAGTTTTTCCATGAAAAGAGGGTCAATTTTGTCAGTGTTCAGTTATACCTAGTCCAATTAAACCAATAACATGGTAATAGGGATTATTGTGAAATCATTTTTTTAAAAATGTTTAAAATCCTTTAAAAACAAAATAAGATAAAGATTTTTTGGAATTGCCTTTTCCATGTTCGGTTTTTGTTGCAAAATGCTGTAATCGATTCCACCTATTTTGTTATTGTTCCGAACCCTTGTAGGCTACCTTTTCGTTACACCAAATACTTTAATTTCGAAAGCCTAAAATGTTGGTAGGTTTCAAAGCAACAAGACTTTGCAGGATTTGGCTACAATTTTGCTTCGTAAGCAAGCGCATTCAATCAGGAAAAATTTAAAAACCCTTTGAAATGAACAGAAATTCGATCGACAGCAGACAAGCCCCCAGAATCTTGAAAACACGCATGCTCGGTGGTGTAAAAATGGTCCCGATACTAATCCTAGGGCGAAAATTTTGCATAATACGCTAGCATTCAAGGGGTTTTTAATACCCTTTTTCACGAAACTCTCACGGTTGGCACCCAGTTGGAACTGAGGGAGTATAGAAAAATTACTTTCAGGCTTGGACTCGAGCCCACATTTCCAGGTCAGAAACCAAGAACTATACCCCGCTATAGGTACACCTTATAGCAACCTGAAAAAGCTTTTTATTTGTTTTGGAAGGTTCTGGAGACCGCCAGAACTTGAGCCGATGACATTTTTGCTAACATCTACTAAAGCACACTCACAGCTTATACGAAAAAGGCCAATGGCAACATTTCTAACACGCTACCATGCAGATTTTGATCTATTTATTGGCCTGCACCACAACGAAATTCATGGTTAGAACATCAATCAGTCCACAATCTCAACATAAAATTAGGTGTGTCCGAAAAAGTAACTTTTTAAATTTCGCTGAGCCCCTTCGCCAGTAACTTGGTCTTTAACTGCCAGAAAGTCATTTCAAGCAAAGTTCATCAATCCACAAAATGTTTAAACTACGACAGATTTAAGAAAACTCTAGAGAGTCAGAAGTCCATTAATAGTTAGTAGAATCGAGGTATACAAACGCATGCCAAAGATTGAAGTTCCTGAAAACTTAAAATTGTCAAATGTTTTTTTTTTTTCGAATAAAATATTTCGATGCCCTCAAATTTGTATCAAAAAATTGTGAAATTTCAAAACTCTAGAACCACACTAGAAAACTATGTAAAATTTCTGTGCCAGCAACATAATAACACTTAATCAACAACCAAGAATAAATCAGTGCCTCGGCTAGCAAATGTTTCAAAACCCATCATAAAACATCTTATTTAATATCCAGGGAACAAAATTAAATATGATTTATATTTTAAAGTGAACAAATATATTTATCAAAAATCACATAAATTTATTTAGGTACCTATACGAAATGGCAGACTTTCTAATTTATCTACTCATTCAAAAATATAAACCTCCATCATCACTACCTACATGCTGCCTGCCGCATGCGAATAAATACATCTTTCAGATACTTTCGATTCAGAGATGTATTTCACCTAGCTACGTACGAGTAGGTATAGTAGATTCCCCCATGAAGATATTTATGCTCGACTCTCTTCCTGTCATAATGAATTTGTGCGTTAAATTTTCCTCATTAATTATAGAAACCTCAATTTCCATCACCATCCTCTTTGTCGTATAGTTGAACCTAATCACAACCACCCCCCTTCCTACTTTTTTATATATACTCGTACGTTTTTTTTTTTTTTTTTAGAATCTCTTGGAACACCCAGGGCAGAGTAGAGCAGAGTAGAGCAGAGTAGAGCATTGACAAACGATGTTATTGCATCGCGATACTTTTATCTATGACAGCCATTTTAATTATAACTCATCGTGAAGAGCGATTGCCAACTTAAAGATATTCTGGGATGAAGATGGAGGCTGCGGCGCGGCTCGGCGATGGCGATGGGAATCGGAATGGGAATGAAAATGGGGATATACTTGTATCTTTTTCTTAGTAAACCCAAACAAAGTTGTTGAGCAAGTTTTCTTCCTTTCCACTTCTGCACTACTTCGTCATCTTCTCCTGCAGCAGGAAAGGATGTGAAGAATACCACTTCATTGCAACAACAACAAGGAAACTACAAATTAATACCTTCCCTGAATTATGGCACACGACTCTATACACTATAAGTGTGGAGGAGGTGGAGGTGGAGGAGGAACACACTGCACCACATCACAGCACAGCACAGAAGGAAGATAATTTAAGGTATTGGAATGAAAGATGCTTGCGAAATAAGTATCTCCCAGCTCCAACAACGATGTCGATGTTTAGGGAGTTCCAACTTCCGTTCTAATTTCTCGCCAGCGGGTGTGCAATTAATAATTGGATTCTTGTTTTTTTTTTTTTTTCTTTTTTACTTTTACTTTGATTAAAAATGACACTGAAAAAAAATGGCTATTCTAATTTATATGCATTTTGGAAACGCCGTTTTATGTATCCACATCCAAACTTGGAATCGCATCCCATATAAATAAAATATTCTAGACTGTTTTTATTCCAAGAATTTGTTATTACGATGATATTTATTTTTATTTGCTGTCCAAAAAAAAAAATAAAGATTTAAATCGTTTTTTATTAAATCGGACGCGAACGACGACGGGGGTTTAAGATACAAAATTTTATGCGAAAAAAAAGATGAAGAAAAGAGAAGAATCCGAGAATTGGACTCATAACAAGATCATTATAATTTATATACTTTTTTTTGTAGGTATACTATGGACGCGGACGTGGGGGTAAGAGGTTTTTTTTTATTTTTTTAAAACGATTATAATATGGACCGAATAAAGGTTGAGTATGATGGGGGTCTTCTTGAAGGTGTCAAGAAACATTTATCACAACTTTGTGAGCTGAAAGGAGGTTGCCATTTCAAAGATGAAAAATATTTCTGAAAACCGATTTCATGTTTTGTAGACACACAAAAAAAATACCCAAGATTTGTTTGCCACGATATAATTAATAAATTATTGTTGTGTTTTTTTTTTTAACCTTAATTTATAGGGATTTTTTTTTTGTCAGCAGAAAATATAGGTTTTTGTTACTTTACCTACTCTTAACGTTGAAATAGATAGAAACCTGACCTTGAAGGCAGGTAATTTGATTTTCATGGGAACAAAAAATGTCCCGTGAAAGATTTTATCATAAAAGTTTAATTTTCGGAGAATAAAATGGTTTTTATGTGCATGAAATAGCTTTTTTTTAAAATAAACATATGTATCTCAAAAATTAGCAGGTAAATTTTGAAAATGTAATTAGTTTGGCATTTAAAACTATGTCATGAAGATTTTTTTGCTTTGATAAAATGTTCTGCCGCGAACAGCTCCAGTGAGCCAAGGCCTAGTGACTAACACCTTCAACAATTCTTGTGTATGCGTTTATACTCTGCAAGAAGGGAATGGACCTATAATTAACTGCCGGATCCGAATGAATGCACTCTGTTCAACAATAATTGTCAGTACAGGGCTTAATGGGCGAACTTTTTTCAAAACAGTTGTATCGCGTTTATTATCAATAATAGTTCCTGATCGTGAAAGGTGGAGAACTTCTGTTTGTTGTATTTTACTTCTGTAACATGTATTTTTCTGTCAAAGATATAGCGAAGTAGAAGATCATTATCCGCCGTTAATGAAAGATCCCAGAATTTTTAACTTTGTGTACTTGAAAATCACTGTTCCAATCAAATAAATATCTGGAATAGGCATGTGAGGATCAGCAGTATTGTCTTTTTTGGACTTATATGTTACCCATTACCCTCCACCCACACATCATACTGAAAATAGATGTGCAGTCAGAATGCACGCGTGACTGCATGCAGCTCCGCTCCTAAAACAGATGTACATACTCTTCGAAAAATTTGATGCCTTCTTCTGCCAAAAATAATTAAGTCTGTCTATTCGTCTGTCTATTCAAAAAATTCAACCGTATCGACTATATCGAAACTGGTGTAATTTAAGACACTAATGCGTGCGAATACACGCTACCTTTGTTTGAAGAAGGACAGGTACTGTCAAAATAAGTAATGCCAGATACAATTATTTGCAGTTTTTTCGTTTGTTGTTGTGGCTGCAATGAAACTAAGCATTCAATTTAGAAATAGAGACATCGTACCGTACATCGTGCAGTCACTGCAAACCCCTGCATATTTTGGGTAAGCCTGTCCCATAAGAGCATGTGTAAATTATTTTGACTGCACAGAAAATTATGCACATCTGTTTTGACCATCAAGTGCTCGTTGCAGTGATGAAGGATCCTAGTTTCCTAAGCAAAAAATAACTGAGGAACTTCGTAATCCGTCATTTTAGTTTTGAAGCAGGTATTCAAGGGATGTAATAAAGAGCAGCATCTGTTGACTTCCTCGCAACAAAATCGAACTGGTCATCAGACAGTCGTTTTATATTTTGCAATCGGGTATCCCAAACTCGCTCAACGATCTTCAACGATCTTCATGAAGTGTGACATCAACTTAATCGAACGGGAACGCATCTAAGAACGTATCGTGTCTGCCCCAATCGCTTTCCCCTTTTTGGAGTTATTAACCTCCTTAACAATCTCTTCGATTGTTACGCCTCACCTTAAAGTAAGATTAAGCAAATGGAAAGTATAGCCTAGAGGGGGAAAGTGTTCATTTAAAAGTCCATTACAATACTGGGAAGAATTTTTTTATAAATGAACTTTCGCGAACAAATCTCTTGAGAATTTCTTCTATTTTTGAGCAGCTATTTTGAAGATGGTAGCGTGTAGCGTCCTTATTCAATTAAAGTTGATTTCTCGTAGCTCTTGAGTACATAGAAAACAATCTCGAACAAACGTATCGCATTGCAAAAACTGGTAAGAAATAGCCAGGGTGGGGGCAATAAGGTCAATAGGTGAACTGTACATGCTGCAAGGCTAGGTATTCCTTATAATGACTACTGCCGATCTTGTAGGATGAGACCGAGAAAGAGACCGTAGTTCATTTACTGTCACCGACCAGCTTTGTCTTGTAAAGAGTGCGAATCCCAGATGAAGCCTTTTGTGCAGACAATAAAAGCATCAAAGATCTGATAAACTTTCTCGATGCGACAAAATGGCTATGAATAAATAGCTTCTCTTGAACATTTACCTCTACAAGAACTTTCGACCTAAGCAATAAAAGCAAAGCCAAACGATCCGTATGAGAATCATATAGGTATCTCACTTAGGTAACGGGTTATGATTTTTGGATGGTTCCTTGGCTGAACCCGCTTAATTAGACGACCACTTTGACGGATCCAATGTACCCTTACTTACCAGAAACCAGCCTAGGTGACATAAGGTCTGCAGTCTGTTTGCATGAAATTGACTCAGGAGTGGCTTGGCAGATTGTGATCGTCTTACCCCCCCCCCCCCTTCGACTTAAACAATCAAAGGACTGGCAGAGGACCTGCCTGAGAACCCTACACCTCGCTTATGTGGCGGGTTTTTGAATACTAAACCTACTCGTGAGCCAAACAACATCTCTGGAGCATCAAATATGACCAGACCAACCAGCAACCTAGTTGGCATAAAGTCTGAAATCTGATCACATTGATCATCTGCGGGATCGTATAGCAGTTTAATAGCAACTTCTAGGGGAGTTTTTTGGACTCATTCCCAACCGATTGTCCCTCATCGACCCCTAACTCAAGGGCTGGCAGAGGACCAGGAACCATACATCTTGCTTAGGTGGCGATTTATGATACCATGGATGGGCACAAAACCAACCCGTAAGCTCAACAAACTATCTGATTTATCAAATGTTCCATGGCCAACCAGCAACCAGCCTAGGTTACATATAGAATGGAGTCAGGTAAAATTGTTTTCGTCTAGGAGATTGTCTGGCAGATTGATCGCCGTAACCTGACCATCCACCGACTAAAACATCCTCTTACACCCCTTTGTTAAGTTATGTTAATAAAACGGCGCAACCTAGTAATCATTGGGTTTTCTTGACTAGTTTTCCAGCTCAAAAACTGCAATTTCAACCAATCTACTTAGCTCTTGATTTGGTTGGTCTGTTTTAAACAGCTATATCTAATATGCAAAATATCACAACGACAATTGAATATGGAACCTCGAGTCCAATTGAAACGACAGGCAATTCTTCATACAATTCCATTTCCTTAAATTTTAAATTTAAACTTTAAGTCTTAAAAACGTATGGAATCAGGGCTCTGTTCTTGCAAAAGTCTGTATGGAAATCAGGCCACTTTCCAAAAATGGTTCCTTTTTTTTTTGAGTTATATGTGTTAAAGGAGCTTTTATAGTATAACTTTAAAAATGGGAATCAAAAAAAATTAAAAACAGAAAGACTATCAACCTTAAAGACCCTGTAATTAAAAGCTTGATGGACTGTTGATGTTTCAAATAACTCAAAAACTTTTATTCGAAAGCATCATCACCTTGAAAAAGCCTCCAAAGATTCCCAGAAACTCATAAGAATAAGTGAAGAAAGTATAAAAATAAAAACATCCTATGCTCATGTTGGGTTAAATTTTGCATAACCAACCAACCAAATAAGAGCGATATAATTTACATATCAACTTGACACTTTGTCTGACATCTGTAAGATAAAACTGCATTTATTTTCATCTTTTGACACAATATTCTTGTTTTCTTTTATTCAATCCATCAGCAATATCAATTTAATTCCCATTAGACCGCATAATTCATGTCAAAATATCCGCAAATCATATACGTCGATTCTTTGTGTGTACGCCTGTCAGCTCTTTAAGTGTATATAGTTTCTTACTCGTATAAGAAAAGTGAAGCCTAAGAATATAACCATTTACATTCACACTCCATCTTTAGCCACAATTAGGTGTTAACTACTTGCACTCGCAAGCTATCTGCATTTGCTTTGCATTTTTTATTCAGCTGCAACTGCAGCATTAGGCTGCGCAGATCGCAGCGTACAAACTGACAGAGAAAACTTGATTGATGAATTAATTTTTGCCACTACTACTTGTATATTTTAATTATTGTCTTGGAGCAATTTCTCAATCAAAACAAGACACGACTCTATTTCAGACTTACTTGAGTCAACATCAGGTACAGGTACAGGAAGGCATATATATAGGTAGTAAAGTTGACAACCCTGGGATATACGCCAGAAAGGAGTTTGTTTTTGCAACTAAATAACAATTGACCTGCACCGACCACAAAAACCAAATAGTTGCGGCTGCAGATTTGTTTTGTAGCCTGCGTTGACAGTGTGTCAGGATGATAGAGAGTTTGGCTATGGACAACATGAGTGGTCTAAGGAGACAACCCTCTGGTATCTACTCATTGGTGGTGGTGATGGTGGCGGCAATGGCCACAGGCCACATACAACAGAACAACAGCCGCATAGTACGTTATCGAGTTACAAATTGACAGTGACTTTATTAGGTTATTGATCAAGTTAAAGTGAAACATAAATTATACGAGCTCACTACACGGCCGGTGGTTAAGTCTAGTGCATAAGGAACCTAACCCGTCCATAACTTGCCACCAAAGGTTGTGTGGTCGTCGTCGACAACTACAGTACGCATAGTTTTGAAGTTAAGTTGCTATAGTCTACAAGGAGATTACAACATAAATGCGGAGAGTGGTAATCTGAAACCTTAACTCAAATAATGGTTTTGCATTAATTATGCTGTACGCAATTAAAAGTGACATTTTTTTTTTTTGTCTTCTACATTTACATTCCACACACCACATTTTAATGGATCTTATTATGTTCATCGTGAAGGAAAAAGTAATAAAATTAAATAAACAAAACACACACAAATTTTATTAATTTTATCTTATTTGTATCTTTATTATTTTCAAATTTATACTATCAATACAAGCGCCCTGGCGTTAGCCATTCCCATTCCCATTCCCATTATCTATTGATCTTTTGGTCAAGCAAATTTAAAGGTGAAGTCAAAATTATTAACATAATTAAAAAATCTAATCGAAGCAAAACAATAATTTCGATTTAAATTTTCATATATAAAATATCGATTAGTTTCGGTAGATCAATAGTAGAAGTAGAATTGGAATGCATAAATTTTAGTTGGGACTGATGACGCTGTATAGTTAAAATGAATCGATTAGATTGAAAAAAAAAAGCGTGATTTTGCAATTTATTTACATGACGATGGTGATTTTAACTAACGCGCAGCCGCACCCGATCGATTTGTGCCAATTAAGATGGCGACTGGAATTTCATAAAGATTTTTAAACAATAGATAAGATATGAAGTTTTATGGGCATCAGGTTAACGTTTTGGAATGCAGTAGAACCTCAATTTTATTTTTTAATAAAACCACACATTTTTGGTTTTAATATGAACTTGATCAATAAAAGCATGAGCATCTGACGTAGGTATCTGTTTTAGCAGCAGGAAGTAGCACAATGCTGAAAGATGAAGACTAAAGATTTCTTTGAATTGCTCATAAATACTTTTTCAAATATAAAAAAACGTTGGGAACAATGATTTCTAAATCATTTAGTACAATTTCAAGTTTTTCTATAACAAAATAATACAAATTGGCAGACGGTTTCATTTGGGACAGTTATGCACTGTGTATTTTTGTTGAGTTTAGTTTAAGTAATTTTGTTTGACTGGTGAAATTCTACATCAATTCTTTAATATTTCAATCAATCGAAATGTAAGTTTGTCAATTTGATTTAATAAACCCCTTCCCTTTGGTAAATGCATTTGTCGCTGTTCATAATCTTTAATTGTATACAAAATAAATTTATGAAAAAATGCCGTAAAGTATTCAAATGAAAAAAGTTTTTGTAGATGGATGTGATTTTGTGTATCGAAATTGTAAAATTCAACAGGACTCAACGAAATAACGCCATTAGAAATATGTACTACATAAACTGAAATTCAGAAAGAAGTATGGACATGGTCAAAAGCATTTGATAAAAAACACAAGAAAAGTAATTCATTTCGCATATTTCCTTAAAGCTTAAAGTACAAATAACCTTATTTACCAAATAAGTTAATAAAAAAAAACCACTTTCTGATCAAATTTCCAAGCTTAATTTGGCAACCAGGCCAAGAAAGTTTATCTTTTTTAACACACAAAGGAGAATGCCCAACAATTTATGGGTGAAAAACCCAGAGTCTATAGAAATAAAACATTTATACTCGTATAGTTTAAAAGGGCATACATTGTAGATTTCAATTATGTAATTGCTTTCTTTTAAAGTTATCCCCAGGATTGGCAATGACAATTTTCCCAACTTTAATATTAATGCATTTCTTCATGTTAATAATAACAATTGGTTTGAGTACCTACTAAGACAAGACACATGTGAAATGTGAATATTGGACGTTAGGTTTTTTTTAGCATTCGACTTTGTTTGCGAGTTTTTCTATTAAATTTTGGATTCTTCGTCAAACTTACTACGCCAATATTTGGCTTTAACTGAACGACTCGTTCTTATGGAACGACTCACGGAAAATATTCGTAAACTAATTTTTTGCACATCTGATTTTCATGAAAACTTATGGGATGGCCAATTTAGTAAGACAGTTAAAACCAGACTTTTATTACGTGTAGTCTATGCCAAATCGCTTAAAGCGCAGTTTTCTTGTGAAAACTTCCAATATGTCACACACGAAGTTTGAACAAAATCCTTTGAGCCGTTTTTGAGGAAATAAACCAATACTTAAATATTTTGGCTTAAACTGAGTCGCGTGGTTTATAGGTGCTAGCGTTTAGAAAATTTTGATCTGGAAAATTGCAAAGCCCTCTTGTTGGAAATTATTCGGATACATAAGTTGCCAAGGTTATCCAGTTTATTACTTGTCTTTTTATGGCTTGTTAAATACAACCGGTAAAACCTGGTTTCATTAAGTTTTCATTTAAACCAAAAACTAATAAAGCAGTATACTTAACAACACTCGTATTAGTATACCCACGAAGGGAAATCAAAAATGTTAGAACGAATTTGAGAAAAGACGTTGGTTTGGTAAATTATGAGTTCAATCGGAATTGTTAAGGAGTATAAACATGAAAGTGACCAATGACCAACGAATGAACGAACATTCATCCATTTTGACGTATTATTCACATGCAATTTATTTTATTCGTTGCGAACAAAGAACGTCATGTCCGTATATCACAATAATTGAAAAGTGAGATTTTGAGGTTAGATAGTCGCGGCCGAATAATTTATTCGTTGCGATGTGGATGGTATGTGGAACGCGAATGGTTTGACAATTCGTAACAGTCAGATTGAAATTAGCGACGAACAAATTGTTTTCATTCAAATTTCTTTTTTTTTCAATTAAAATGGATATTTAAGCATCTCAACGTTAGATTTAATGAGTTTCTATCATTTTGAAATAGTTTTTGTTGCAAAATATTGTTTAGAAGTGTGAAAAATCTCATTTATTCGTTCATTCGTTGATAGCTCTCATGTGAATAGTCTTGTAGACCCACTTTCGAAAAATTCTAAAACTGAAACAAAAAAACGTAACTGGAAATATTCCATTTTAAGACGAGCTTAAGAGAGAAAAAAAACTTTGACAATCGTTTTTCTTTACAGTGCTATACCCATATGGAGTTTAAAGAAAATCGGTCAAGACATTTAGGCTGTAGCTCGTGAAAAGGCGCACAAACGCACAGACAGACTAACCGACGACGACATCGGGAAAAAACACTTTTTTGGGGTTCTCTGTCATTGTAATGTGATGTTTGATTTAAACCTCGATTTGTGTCTGCACGAAACTAATACCTGCCCTAGAGCAAGTAAAAAGTTAATAAATTATTGATTTGAAACAAAACTTCAATTTGCCAATTCAAAGAACTTTATAGTTCGGAAAACATTTTTTTGAAAAATCAATCAACCCTTTTTCAAAACTTCAAGATTTTATTGGAATCGGTTGTGTTTCAAAACTAATTCAAAAACAAACCCTTTAACAGAAGGTACATATATAATTTTCTAGGACAAACTCCGAAAAAATATCCATTACAGCCCTCAAAAAGTTTAATACAAAACAGGATCAGTTTCCGAAAAATTTTTCCTATCCACTTGGGTTGCAGATGGGAGGAACAAATTTTCCTATTCACTTTTTTGACAAAACTATAGTTGTTTTAAAATTTAATTGTTGGTTTAAGAGAAGATCATTGTTTCCAAGTAGTAAAGGAAGCTGTGGCAAAGAGGGGTGGGCGGAGGGAACATTCACTTCTAAGAAAACGTAATGTATGTCTTAAATGGACAATACATATTTATTTAAGAAGTGAATCAAAACTGAAATCAGGACGTTCATTGATGGAGATGTATTTTTAAATGCGAAATGGTTTGCTGATTTGTCACAATATTTTTCATAGATGTTGTTTATGCAAAAGGTGTATTGAAGACAGCCTCTTATAAGGTTTAAAAAAAAAAAAAAAAAATCGTTCTTAAGTCGTATTTGACCACAAGTAAATGTTCTGTCAAAAATAAACTATTATATACAAAATAAAGATTTTTCTTAGTTTGGATTCGGGTCAAATGATCAAATTTGTAGTGTTTTTCCACGCAAAATCAAAAAACGTAAATGAAGCCACTCTTTTGACTTTTATATTTACTAAAAAAATTCCAAAATATACACAAATTTATTCAAAATTCCAATTCTTTGAAAAATATTTGCCACTCATCCGTTCTCCCTTTGTTTTCAATCCTCCCACGCAATAAGCATAAAAATATATTAACTTAAGTTTGCATATCAATATATTATTATTGTTATGAGGGTTAGAAGTTAGATAACTACTTCGCTATAAAAATTCACGCAGCGCGGGCGGAAATATCCATTAACTTTATTGTTTACTATACGACCACATCATTTAAGGCCTCGCACACAAGTCTTCACAAAAAGCATTAAAAAAATAATGTCCATACAACTGATTGAATCAACAGAAAGTTCTATTCCAAATATCACTTTGCGTCTTGGATTGCATATGAAGTTTTTTTTTTTTGTATCTCGTTTGCATTTTTCCTACACCCATTCGGAAAACTCAAGATGTTGATTGATTTTTTTTAATACGGAACAAACAGGGTGTCTCTTAATTCGTCAATAATATTTTATGGGCATGATTTAAAGGAATGTTCTCAGAAAATCGTTCTACACTAAGGGCCTATATTCACTGTTGACATTATTTATAGGGGATTTAAGAAAAGGTTTACTTTGGTGTACCCTGACACATATTAACGTTAACTGCGCTGTTAGTATTAATTATAGAATCTTCGTTTAGGCCTTTTTTCTTAGAAGAAATACCAATTTCTAGCTTGTTCCATGCTAAATTTTTGGTTTTGGGCCATTTTTTCCACAAAATGCACAATAAACTATTTTTTTTATAAACGTTATAATAATAAAATTAAAATCAATAGAAAGTTAGCGGGAAAATATTATTAAAGCATTAAGGGACACCCTGTATATAGTATACTAGATTTATGTGACATTAGATTCTTCTCCATAAATCGTCCAATGTTGGTTTCGTTTCCATCCCCAAAGAGTAAATATTATTAGACTTTGGTAGGGAAAAGTGTGCCAAGATTATATTGAAGGGTGCAAGTTCATCCATTAACTGAAGAGTGTTCAAGTTACAAGGGATGGTTTGAAAACTTCTTAATTTAATAGGATTTAATATATATCCTTACAAACGGCAGGATTGACTTATATCTTTACTAAAAACTGGGTATTTGATAAAAAGGTTAGAAGGGGGACTTTAGCAGTCAGCATGTGCACAAAGAAGGGACATTGTAGCTAAATTACATAGAAGTAAGCATATCCCTGGGTACATATTGATTGGGGGAACTTAAGATTGCAAAGTGTTTCTTACGCTTATTTGGCCAAGGTCTTAGCCAAGGCTAAATATCTGAATCCTGGCTTCTACAGAAATTCCCAACTGCCAACACTGCACTAGTTAATCTGTACAAAAGCGAAGACTTTCAAACGGAAGGTCATACAAGCCAATCAATCTAACATACAATGAAGCCGGGAAAGCGCTGATTGGCTGCAAATGAAACTTAGTAAGAACATTGGAGGTGACGAGCATGGCATAATTTCGTCTCTAAAATATAGTGCGAAGTAGAAATAGTGCAACTCACGGATAGTGGCATAATGATGTAGATTATGCTTTAGCGACAGAAGACAGCATGGACTTTTTAAAGCACTCGGTTGGTAATTCCACATTGAACAGTCCTGTTTAGATCTGAATTTAATGAGCTTATCATATCTACCATTGCAGTTTTACATACGAAGAACCAGAATGTGAATCCGAAGATTAATATGAAAAGCTAAGAGTTCTGTAAAGCATCACTATTTATAAAGATAAGGAAGAGAGTCGGAGAAAAGTCGGAACCTTGAGGCACACAAAATTTTTTTTTTTTTTTTTTTTTTTAGCAGACTGAAAACTGTCTAATGACAATGCAAATTGAAAGGTCCCAAAGGCAACTTCTCATCAATCGAAGAAGAAGAAGAAGGGGTTGTTCGGTGCCAAATGCACGCATTTTCAATAAGAGAGCTTGTTGTCAATCTCTATCAAATGACCTTGGAAAGAAAGTAAGTAAGTGCAATTGGTTGGTAGTTTGTGGGGGATGAAGATACACTTTTTTTGTGTTCCTCATCCACTCAGCAATAGATCTGCAGTGTATAGGACAGACGTAAAAGCTAACGCAGTAGTTTTGCCAGCGTGGACGCACACCTCTTCAGAACTATGGGGGAGACCTTTTGTTCTATAAAACTATGTACCTGTCAAGAACAGGAGGGGGTTAACTATACCCTCTTAAGTGTTTGAACGCTTAGCCAAGGCTACAAATATAGATCGCGATACTCCTTCTGTTCGGCAGATCCTTGGAGCGTAGAGGCCGCGGCACCTCTTCGTCTTTAGGGTCCCTGCCGGGCTTAGCATCGACGGTGTTTTGTAAGCTGGCTTCAATCCAATCATGAATGTGGTTGAGATTGGAGTTTGGATTTTAAGAGGGATAGACGTGCCTATCCTCCGCCTCCACGTGGCAACCTGGGAACAATATGAATGGCAGGGAAATTGTTGTAACTGAAATAGGAGTGAGTATCTACAGCTATATTTTTTTTCCTTGAAGTATTGATTCCTTACTGGAAACGTATGCAGGGTAAAACTTGTATGCGGCTAAGAGAGGAAGGCTTGGTATGCGTATTTGGCTGTTTGCTTCTGCCTTGGCAGATGGTTGAGTGCGCATATCTAAGGCTGCCAGGCCTTGAGTATTGAAGGTGCTCATCTGGAAGTGACCGCACGGTTGCGAAGCTCCACCGGAAGCTTTATTCTGGTACCACGGGAGATAGTGCCCACCCAGGTGGCCGAGTCACCTGGGAGACTATCTATGAGGTAGGCCCCCTTGTGGGAGTATCGTGGTGGTTGTGGTTTATTCCATAGCGGAAACATATGGCATTGGGTAATATTGTCTACGGATGATATTATCGGATGCAAGAGGTGTTAGATAGACCTCGCCCCTCACCAAGGAGTGTGGACATGCCTCAACATGTTCCATAAAATTGGTACTATGAGTCTACCTTGGGGTAGAACTTGATTTTACCTTGGGGTGGAACTTGATTCTGCCTTGGGGTAGATCTTAGGGCTCTGGTCTAAGCCTAATTGGACTCTGCATGCGAGTAAGCTCGCCGTGAAATTAAGACTTAATTGTCAGGTGTTCACGTAAAGCTTATTTTCATCTTGTCAAGAACAGGAAAAATCATATCACTCTATTGCAGTGCCGAATTTGCAGCAAAACGCATAGAGGAAAGTGATCAAGTCAAGTCGATGAAGAGACAAGGACATCATTTTAATCAGGCTCATCAAAGACCGCACTTTTATACTAGCTATAGGACAGAACGACATAGAAATTAAAAGCTTAATGAATTATAACATTTTTTGTATTCCTTCCATTGTTAAGACATTATGTAATATTTTTTGAGTTAACATGTAGCACGAGATTTTGACTGATATGATGAACGCATTGAAAGAAGATCTCCGGAGGTCAAGCGTGCTGAAGAAAGCTTCATGTAAAACCTTAGTTCAAGATCAGGTGAACTCTGTGTCTTCAACATTATTAAAGTAATTAAAGATTCAATCATTCGTATGTCTTTTTAACTTTGGATGACGTCATTTTTGTATCGTCAGCTTTTGTATGATAACGATTTAATTTGGATTGAGCTACCATACATTCGAAGTCAATTGAAAACATTTCATAACGTCCAATAGTCACAAGAAACACCATTACCAGCCATAATATGGGTCTCATGTTTCCTTTCAAACTAATTAGCATACTCGCGTCTAAACTGCACGACAGAAGAGAAAACATAAATCACACGCTGCGTAAATTGCCCACCCACATGCAATTACGAGAATCCATTCACCTTCCAATTCCAACGCCAAAAGTTGAACGTTCCAACTTCTAATTCCAACTAACATCCATATTCCATATGTATTTCCATATTGGCCATTCCTATATTCCTTCCTCTCCATTCTCCATCCAAAGCCGGTCATGCATCAAAACACCAAAGCCAAGGCAATCCATCACTCGTATAGTTGCTTGTGGTAAATATTTGACATTTTTCTACATGAGTTATCGATAATTCAACGAAATAATTCAATTGTTTACCTTTTTGTCGCTTATATTTGCAAAAATATCATCGCCATCGTCATTGCCATCGCCATTGACTGGGGACTGTCACATGTCACGTCAACGCTCTAAGGCATTACGAAGAACTCAGGATGCGGAATGCAAATATTTGAACATAAATGAACAAATGCGAGGTGATGCGATGCGATACGAGATGGTGAGAGATCTTGAACACATCATCTTTGATGGACGTTTGCTTCTGAGCTGGCTTAGATATTGAATCTTTAAATATTTGACAAACCTATTCACTTCTTTAAGTCTGAGATACAAATAAAAAAAATGTGATGTTTTGCAATAATATTTGACGACTTAAAACAGAGAATGTTGATTTTTCAATAACGGATAGGTGGGCAGTCGTCGTCGTGGTCGTCGTCGTCGTTATGAAATGGATACGTCTCAGACAGCATCAGCTACTTAGCAAGGCTAATGCAGAAGTTTGAAAATGTAAAAAAAATAAAAAAACACGTTCCTCGTCTGCTGAAACAGGCCATCTATAATATACATCTACACGAATCAATTTTCAATTAAGAAGCAGCTCTCTCACACTGAGTGTAAGGAAGCCTGGAAGCCTACGCGCGCACAGCATCAATTTGAAAGGCCCGCAAAAAAAAAATTACCGCCAATAAATTACATCTCAATCTAAAGTCAATTAATATTGGAATTACATAGTCCAGGCTTAGTGGAGACCCCCTAATTAAAACCAACCACTACCGAAATCTGATGAATAAATTATTACTCGATATCTCCGATGTGGCTCGTAATATGGTCGTGTATACGTAAACGTGTCTATATTTTAGTCTGAGTCCGATTAACTATAGCTGATAAGGGTTAAAATCAATTTTCCTTCCTTCCAATTGAGTTTTTAATAGAAGCTCCTGGCTCTGGGAAACAATTTAAAAATTTAAAAGGTCAACTTAGATTTATTAATGTTCTTTGTTCACGAAATATGAACCGTACTGTAAACTACAGCAGTAGCCACATAAAGCAAATCAGTAGTTGTATGTTTTCAATGTTAATGTCAATTCAAGTCTGATTCGATTTTAATTTTAAGTTAAAAAAAAAGTAGAACTCTGATTTATTAGTTTATATTGATTAGGCACTTAAAAAAGTCGTGTTTAAATTAAAACACATACCTAGACCTACTCGTATTTGAACGGGATTTTCCTGAAAGAAGGCAGATAAAAGGTTGAATGAAATTCCTCAATCTAGTCTCGATTGATTTAATTTGAATAGTTTATAATAGGTTTCATTATATTTATATGTGTATCTGAAGGAACTGCTTATGGTTTATTTTTTTTTTTATTTTTTAATTAACTGTGATAACTCGTTCTTCGCACAATGTAAATTTAAAAATATTATCTCAAGTATTTAGACTTGAAAGTAAGCTTTTTCGTTTTTCAAATAGGAAGTCAAAAAAATAAAATTATTTTCATGTTTTGAATTTTGATAAGGGTTTGAATTTATTTAAGTCGTGACTCATTCGATTATGTTGAAATTATTTGTAAGCCAATTAAATAGATTTAGGAACCTAAAGGTCTATAAAATTAAATTAAATTTGATATCACATTTTTTTAAGCCTGAGGAAGGCATAATTTAGTTAGCATTTTGATAGTAGCCTAAAGTATTCTGCTTCTTCTATCCAAGAGATAATTTGCATAACTTAAAGGTCCTGTCAACGTTATCCTAATTTTATTTAAAGAAGTGTTGTCTTTCTAAGTCAATAAAGACCACCTTGTTCATTAGTTTCAACCCTAGAAATCTATTACATTAATATAGGGTCATTAATTTTTCGGTTTCGAAAGTAAAGCTAAACAAATCACACTCAGCGATGCATTTTTAATGAAAATTTTATTTCATTATAAATTTTGGAGTTTGCCATTAAGTGTGAAAAACTAAATCTCTTGTTCCATCACACACTTTTGTAGTAAGTTTTCATAATTTGAGTGCGTTGTTCGAATGGTTTTCAACTAATATTATGACACTTCAGATGACAGCTGAGTTTGACAGGTGTCAAATGCCAACGCTACCAACTTGAAACCATGAAATGAATGACCCTGTATTTTTATAGAATGAAAGGAGGATTCCACATCCATGTCCAAAGTATTACAGGTTTTAATAAAATTGAAATACAGGCCTAAAAAGACTCATGAGCAGACTCTTCAAAACTTAAGTTTTCCTTTCCAAGGATTAGGATCTTCTTATAGAAATAAGGTTTGATTAAAAGCTGGAGCAGCGCAGGAATTATATTCGTATTGAGTTCTTTATTGGATCTGGATGTACTCCCAGAATTTAGTATTTTAGTGTATGCATCTACATCTACACTGCTGGTCAAAAAAATTGGTGTGATTCAATTTTATATCTTAGCCATAGAAGTTGGAGCGGACCTGATGGAGCAAAAAAAAATGGCGCAATATCCTCTGGAGCGACGAACAAAAAATTAATTTGTTCTCATCAGATTCTGGGCGTTATGTCAGGCGACCAAAAGGAAAGGACTATCACCTTCGCTATACCCGGAAGACTATTAAACACGGAGGAGGAAATATTATGGTCTGGGCTGTTTTTCCTGGTATGGTGTTGGTCCTATTTCCTATATTCCGTATTAGTAACATCTTGACTAAATACATTCAAAGAGATATGGAAGGTGTCAGGCTTCCATTTGTCGAAGAAAACATACCCCTCCGATGAAAGTTTCAGCAGGATATAACGATCCGAAACATACGGCGAGTCTTGTGAAAGATTGGTTTCAAGAGAAAGAAGTTTCAATTGTTTCATGGCCAAGTCAATCCCCAGATCTCAACCTAATTAAGAACTTTAGGAATGAGCTTAAGTGGAAACTAAGAAGCTAATATTTTCCAAACTGGAATCGATTGTGGGATGCTGTTCAGAGGGAATGGTGTTCTATACCCCAAGAAAACATGCCAAAATCTTGTAAAGTCAATGCCACACTGACTTCAAAAAGTTTTGGAAAACAATGGCGGATACTCGGGTTTTTAGAGAAATTATAATACAAAACAACAAAATTTACATACAAACTATCATTATTGGTGATTTAGGAAGACGAATCTATATTTTTTTGTCCAAACCCAAATGTCAACTCCGACGGATTTATTGTATACAATTTATAATTACTTAATTTAAAAGTCTTAAATGTTAATATTTTATTAATTATTGATAGTCTAATAAAAACTAATGTTAAATTAATATTTAAATAAACAAAACATATTAAAAAATTAAGTTTACATTAAAAAACAATAATTGCACCTATTTTTTGACCAGCTGTGTAGTGTGTAGTGTGTTTATCTATATCCTGGAACCTAACCAAGTCCCTCGTACTTTTGTAGAACTTTGCGGTACACTATATTCAAAATAGGAGATCTTTAAAAAACTTGAATGTCAGAGTAAATCGTCAAAACGACACCTTTGCTGAGTTCGACTTGGCATGCAGTGGGAAGAGCTCACATTTGTACTGAGATTTAAAGTGTTGGGTCCGAAGACATTGGAATCTCTTGGTTGGTTGGAGTCGAAGAACTATTCATATGAGATTCATAGCAAACTTAAGGAACTGCAACATGGTTTCACCTCAGAAACTTAACCAACCAAAACCATCAGTTATTAATAAATTTTATGAGATTAAAAGCAGGGAATACGAACCATAACATCTTTAAAAAGGTGAAGTAGATGATTGAAAATGTATTCCCTGTATATAAACGTTGGTTTGGAATGGCTAAAATTCAACCAAACACACGTCCACAATATCCGTTTCCACCAACTATTTAGCAAAATTAAATTACCATCAAAGCAAAATGATTTAATATTGCACACAAAAGACATTTTCTCTCAATTAAATATAAATATTTGAAGTTGGGCGTGGCTAATACCCACTTTTCATTAAAAACCATTTGTGGCTATTTATTAAAGGTACCCATAATCGATGTCAACGAATTTGTTCGTTTTATAAAACAAAAAATATACAGTCGAACTTCGATAACTCGAACATTTGATAACTCGGATGAAATTGGTTGGCAATAGCGCAAAGCCTTGTAATTTTTGTTTGTTAACTCTAACTTCTATCTCTCGAATGTCTCGGTAACTAGAAGATAATACAATGGCGTCACCTTCGATAAATTTTTTAGGGCAATTCCCAATTCTGTGGATTTTTACAAACTCATTTCATAAAGCATTGCGTTTGTGGGAACTGTTTTTGTATGTTCTATGACCTCGTATACATATGATTATGTTGAAAATTGTGACTCCCTTTAGTGTGAGTAAAAGCTGCCTTAATTTAAGTGTTAGAACATACATTACCTACTTATGTTTTATAATACGAATTCAAAGTCTAATAAAAAAAAAAGTAGGCGTCTTCTGCAAAATTAAAATAAAAACGAATTAATAAAAAGTGTAACGAAACTCACGTAGATATTAACAGTTCAGGGTGTAGTGTAAATAATTAAAACTTTAATTTTTTTATTCGCAAATTCTTAATAACCCCAACTATTTTTTTGGCAAGCGATGGTTCGCGTTATCGAAGTTCGACTGTATTTCTAAATAAAGTTTTTTTTTGTAATCTTAAAAGGCTTGATTTTTATAAAATACCTTTATTCAGTTAAAATTATTATAAAACGACTCGATTCAGCTTTAATTTTACGCATAAATGCTTAAAATGACAAACGATCAGTTAGTGCTTGATATTTTTTAAACAAAATTTTAGGAAACCCTCAATTTTAAAGGGCGTTTTCATTAAACCTACATTTTTATCAATGTTCAAATGTTTATAAACTATGGCTTGCAGTTCGGCTGTAAGTTTACAAATTTGTATATGTTATTCTTGGTTACGTGGCAGGGTGTGTAAGGACACACCCAAACCAACAGCCGCCATTTTCATTCAGAGTCTGATTCTTGAAAATTCTTGAATTAAAGAGGAAAATAATTTCTCACTAGATAAAACATAGGAGCTGTAAATTACTTCTCCTGGAGATTTCGTCAGTCAATGTATTTTTCTTGAGGAATCAAAAAACTCAACAAAAGCTCTTCCCTTAATGTTTTTTCCCTCAAAATAAGACTGTTCTTTATTTGAGTACAATGTGTGTTTACATGGCAATGATGGATTTTTAAGTGTATCTTACAATTTGTAGAGTTACTATTTAAACATTGATCGAATCAAATTTGGATATAAGCACTAAAAAATAAACTATCAAACCCATAAATGTTAATGGAACGTGACTTCCGCTCAAAAACAATTTATTTTGCCCCTCGTACAGAATCCTCAGCTTAAATGCATTCTCCAATTTGATTGAAAAAATATTTTTGATTTGTATTCCAATAAAATGGCTTAGTAGTTGGCAGCACTTATGAGGAATGCAGCGCCAAACTTCTCATTCAAGCACTATACTAGATGAAGTCGTTTTTTTGAGTCTTCTAATTGATATCAAAAGTTCTGTCTCTGACTGTATATTTGGGCTTGTTATTATTTAAATGAACCTTGGAGGAAACAATGCAGCCAGTAGAGCATTCAACATTCGTGCTGTGCGGAAATAGAAGGAATCTCTGTACTCTGTACAACTATCATACAGGAAATTACATTGTTGCCAAACCAATTTTCTGCGCCAAAGAATATTTCTCGTATATCTTCTTTACGGATTTTGGCCAAAATATACTGTGGCTGTGAATTCAAAAATAAAATGGGAGTTGCTAGCCGAGCGAGTACCATGGAAAAATTGTTTAAGCGGGGAAAAGAATTATGAATTGAAAAGTGATGAGACAGGAAACAATTTTGACTCGGAAATAAATAGTGCTAGGAAAAGTCCAGATTCCACTAACTTCTAAGCTCGGTGATAGATCGTCGGAACTGAAGATGTAGTGCAGTTTTCTACAATTTTTTACAAATGGCAAACAATTTTCACTATCTTCGGGACATTGTAGTGTTTCCCGCCTGAAATTTTGTTTGATGGATTGAGGCTTGCAAGAATGAGCTATTTCTTTGGGCTCCTATGTTAATTGCTTCAAAAAATTCGAGTTTTCGTCCGTTGTATTTAACCGGGAAATACTGTAATTCCAATAACTTGTAACAAACATTTTTAATATCTTTTTAATGAAGTATATTTTTTTTTGTGTGTTTAAGTTGCTAGCCGGAGCTTTATAAAAATCAACTCAATTTTGAACAGATTACATGGAAAATTTACATAAATCGCACGTTTGTAACTCAAAGCACGTTTAAGTTTTTTAATTGCCCTCAACGTAATAGTTTCTGAATAAAAATAGCAATTTAAATTGCATAGATAGATATGTATCTACGTAAGCTCTCTTTTTATCACTCTAAGACATTTGTCAACAGTCACAGTGTGTTACATTTGAATCTATCCAACCACGCGCAATCAAAGTCAATCTTTTGGCATATGAACAGCTTAATCCGACGACTATGTTGCGCATGCGCACACCACGCTAATATGTCTTCGGATTTCTTTCGATCTAATTACTTTTTTTAATTTTTTTTAATCCGACATGTATCAAAAAAAAAACGTTTAATTTTTTGTTATCATTGACACCATGAAGAATTGTAATTAACACAAAGCGTGAAATAAAATTTAAGAAAAAAAAAAACTAGTTTTTATTGAAGTTAGGAATAAAAAAAAAACATAAAAATCGGTTCAGCTGTGAAATGAGAATTTCTTCAATCTTCACAAAAAATTGTGTAGAAGAATAAAACGAAGATAATAAAAAAATAAATCTCATTTAACGAACACGTATCGTATATAGAACGTAGATCTTTACGATCTAAGCTTCCAAACAATCTCGGCTCAGCTCGGTTCTCGGACTCAACCAAAACCAATCGGACCCGTTCTTTTCTTCTTTCGTCTGTGCGTCGCCGTTGTTGTCCAACTGCATTATCCACAACAACAATCAATTGAATGTCTTAAGAGTCTGTCTGTGCTCCAACGAAGAGGAAATTTATTATTAGTCCCTATTGTGCTCAAATGAAACGCAACGAAACGAATATAAGGAGAAGCCGAGATCCCCGTCCTCAAAAATATAGTGTATAAAAAGCGGGACTCGCGTATACCTCTTGAACAACAAAAGAGCGAAAATGTTTTTTGTGTTGGTTGGTTGGTTAGATGGTTGGTTGGTTCAAAATCATTTCTCAAACGCGGCCTTCAAATGACGACTTAAAAAATACAAAGCTGGCTTAAAAACGTAAAGGAAATGGAGAAGAATGAGGAACCCAAGCCCGCAACCAACAAAAGCCATATATTAAAAAAAAAAAAAACCAAAACGAATTCAAAAGATCTCTGCAGAGTGTTATTATTCCCTTTCAAGATCAATTTGAAAAGACGATCCGATCCTTCTTCTCTTGCATCCTCCTCAGCTCAGCTCAGCGTCTCTTTAGACGTGTCATTCTTAACACTTTTCATTTTTGTTTTTTAATGATGCCATATAAGATACACCGCCGAGGTGAGCCGAGCCGCCATATAGTATCTATATCTATACAAGATGCTGCAGATACAGATACTTCTCGTATACTATACAACACACACACACTTACCGGTTCGTATGCTTCTTTGATGCTTAGAACTGATTCCAGAGATACGAAAAGAATACGAACATATATCGGGACGTGGATAAATCTGGAGGAACGGGTGGGGTTAAAGAACAAAGTTTAGGTTCGGCCCTTGAAAATACCGAAATCAAATAATAAAAGATGAAAAAAGAGATGATAAATAATATTCTAAAGAAGAAGACGATGAGGACGATGGAATAGCCAACTGATATTAAAATTTGTTAACGTCTCCCCTTTTTAGTGTCATTTGTCCACAATTGTTCATTTATTATATCTATTGGGTTTTTTTTTGTATCTTTAAATTTAAATTGATTTCAAAGAGAAGTGGGAGTTGTGGATACGGGACTGGGACTGGGACAGACAACGGGTGCGAGGAAGGTGCTGTTCATATACTCTTTAAATCAAGTACACTTAAGGCACACAGAAACTTGGTCGAAATAAATCAAATTTAATTTGATGTGATTTGTGCATCCTTCTTGATTTGTGACAACGCGCACTGCTGATGGCGGACCCGATGCTTATGCTCTACGTATACACAGTTACGGTTATGGTTACAGCTACAGCTACAGCTACAGCTACAGCTAGAGTTGTCGGAATAATAATAATTTGTGTGGGATTCAAATCTGTGTGCGCAGATTGACGTGACATTGTTTAGATTGTCACACGAAATTGGATTCAATTTGTTTGAGCAAGGGGAAACTTTTTAACTCTATAAATCTTTCTTTTTATTAATTTTATTTCTTTATTCCTGATTTAAAAAAAAAAAAATTGGATGGTGGGTGTCATTCGTTTAAAGTAGAAGTGGCATGGGTTAACGATCTGATGTGATTGCTATTGTAAGCAGGGATTACAGCAACTTGGGATGTTCTTGTTCATTGAAAGAAACTCTTAATTGAACATAAAAAAACGTAGAAAATCTTCAAGAATGATTGAAGGGTTGATAGGGGTTAGTTGACAATACACTCATGATTGCTTTATACAAAGAACTTTTATTTCGGTTTTCCAATCAATTGTATCTTCTAACAACCGTCAGATATTTGGTAGAATTAATCTAATTCTTACGGATTTATATTGTAAACTTCAGAGAAAAAAAATTGTCAATTCAGTCTATTTTGTATTTGGTTTGAACATTTCCAAAAAAAATAAAGTGGACGATTGGATAACACGAACTTGCTCTAATGTGTTACAGTGGTCTTGGGGTTTGAGATTTTGGAAAAAAAGCAGGGAAAAAATGATATGAAATTGTATTGATCACTTAAAAATCAATATAGTTAAAACATTTTTTTGTAGAAAATGAAGTATACAATCAGTCTTCTTTTCCTTTTTTTTAAATTTAAAGAATTTTTTTTCAAAATCGTTTGACCAGTTTTTTCAAAATATTCCAATAAATTTTTGAGTACTATGTCAACATCAGCAGTTTAAAGTTCTTATCAGAAAATAAACTTTTTAAAAATTTTGAACAAACGGTTTTTTGAAAAACCCAAAAATTAACTTTTTTTTTGAAAAATTAAAGAATTAATATTATTTCGTTTATAAAAGAGCTTTTACATAAAAAATTTAATAGCAATCCGTCAAATGGCTTACGGGAAAATCTGATTTAAAAAAAACGGTCCTATGGGAGGTACCGTTTTAAAACTTTTCCTGAAAAATGTATTCCAACCAAAACATAAAGTTTACACAAAAACACCATTCGGGAAGTTTCATCAAGATCGTAGGAGCTGTTTTTGAGAAAAACGAATTTTTAGGGTTGGGTTCGATATCCCGCTTTTTATAATCCCGTTTCTTAAAATCCCGATCTTGATATCCCGCTTTTTATTATCCCGCTTTTTTAAAATCCCGCTTTTTAAAATCCCGTCTCTTATAATCCCGTTTTTTACTATCCCGTTTCTTATTATCCCGTTTTTGCAATCAAAAGTAGTTGTTTTATTTTAAAAAATCGCACGATTTTTTAAAATAAAACAACTACTTTTGATTGCAAAAACGGGATAATAAGAAAGTTAAAATAAATTAAGCAATGAGTGATTTTTTTAAATGCATTTTATTTTAACAATGAATATGACAATCTTCAATAAATTACAAGAAAAAAGTATAAAGTAATGCTATACGATGTTATTCAAAAGGGAACAACAACAAAAAAACTTTAAACCATTAACAAATTTTTTTATTTTATTAGTTTTGTATATTATAAGCAATGCGACGCAAAAAACCTGTTTTACTCATATTTTTTTCTATTTCTCATTATTTTTTTTTACTGCGCGTGACTTTATAACATTAGCTTATTTTATAAAAAAACGGGATTAGCGGGATTTGTCGGGATTTTAAAAAGCGGGATTATAATAGATCGGGATTTTGAACAAGCGGGATTTTAGAAGACGGGATTTTAAAAAAGCAGTATTTTAGCAGACGGGATTTTAATACTTTTTTTTCGGGATTTTTTAAAAGCGGGATTTTAAAAAGCGGGATTCCGATACGCTCCCGAATTTTTATTAAAAATCGAATGGCAAGTACCGTTAGTTTTAGAGCTACAATGCAAATTCCAAAAACAACTCTGTAGGACGTCATAATAATACTATGTACCAAGTTTGGAGCGAATCGGTCCAGCCGTTTAGGCTGTAGGTGCCGATACATACGGACGGACAGACAGACAGACAGAATTGTCGGACCCACATTTTTCTACTTCTCTATCATCGTAATGTTATGTTTGATTGATTACGAATGCATAACTTGCCTTATAGTACCTATAATCGCAAGTAAAAATTATAGAGGGTGCTTTTTTAGAGGTATACCTATAGAACTACATACAATTTGCTTTAAATAGACTCTATTTAAAAGATAACTCTTTCCCGTTTTTATTTGAATATGATTTCTGGTATATGGCCACCGGGATGTATTGCAATCCTGAGGTACAATTTTCGATCACTCTTTGCAGCATTAGGAGTGGTATATCGGCAATAACGCGGCTAACAACCTTTTCCAAGTCGTCAATCTTCTCTGGATTATCGGTCTAGACTAGCGACATACCCCACAGAAAATAGTCTAGCGTTGTAAGATCCCTCGAATTTATAGACCAACTCACAGGTCCACGAGAAATTAAACCAAATTTTGGCACGCACTGTGTGCACCCCCCCCCCCCCCCCCCCTCCTACACACATTAAGGTGATCATGGCTCTATAATGGTCTCCATTGACTTCAACCCTCTGGTCGGCATTGTTTTTTAAGTAAGGACCAAGGACCAATAGCAAAAAGAGCAAACATTCAAGACCTGTGAAATATGAACTGTGAATTAAAAAACACAATTACGACCTGCGAACTAGTTGCAAGTAAACTGCGTATTCCAAAAATTGTTTTCTGTTTGCAAATTCACAACCAACAGATCTCGCTCAATTGTCACGAATCACTACACGACCTTCATTCAGATTTTTCACAACATAAAGAACGAAATACGATGTAAAAGTAAAAGGGTGAAATCGTACAATGTATGTAGAACATCTAACAAACAATACAATACGTGCGGAGTGGCAGGACAAGTCACAAATGAACGATGTGTGGGGTGGATAGGTGTCGTTGTTTTGTGCACCAATTCTGTAAAAAATTACAATACACTATCACAGTTAAAAATCACAGCGAATTGAAAATCACAATCACAGTTACACCTGTGAATGAAAAATCACGACTAAACTCATAATATCTACGCTTCAAATGCGGCAGTTTTATTTATTGACGTAGCTCATACGAGTATTCCACTGGTGAACAAAATTTTCTTGTGAAATTAGAACAGAACTACGTTTCTCGAAATAAATCTGCATTATTTGCATGTGTTGTTGTTCAGGCGTCAGTAGATTCATGATGAAATGGCAAAGCAAACTAAAGATTAATCACATGACAGATGACAAAATGGCTGTCAATGAAAACAGTGCAACTTAAAGTTCTATACTCCTGGAAAAACACCCTTTAGATATTTTTAAATTCACAAATAAAAACAATGATGGTTGGATGCTGTATGAATAGGGTAGGCTCTCTCTGATTGGCATCAACCTGGCGATGCCCAGTGTTATAACTATTTTATACGCAGCAATTAGGCTTATTTAACCTCCTAGTCTTGTGGTATCTGTATCGGGTACTAGTCCTTTCCACCCGGACTTCATTAGCTGGACTTGTAAGCGCAAGTGATGAACACGGAAAAGTTGCAACATTATACTAATGCCCTGCCGGGAATGGGTTCCGTTTTTTTTCGTCTCAAATAATCTTGACGAAATCGTCAGAAAGTATATGAGTGCCGGATGAGTTCGAATGAAGTGAACAAACGGTGTCGCCAGGCAGCTAAAACGTTTTTTTTTTTCGAAAAAATGAAGTAAGCCATCTGATTTCGATTACGGTTCAGAATTTAAAGAATTTTTTTTTTCAAAATCGTGCGAGCAGTTTTTTTAAAAAAATGTTTTTTTTTTTTAATTTTTCCAAAATATATTGCACATTTTTTTTTTTTGAGTATGCCAACTTTAAGCACTTTTTTAGTTTTTATCAAAATAATAAAATTTAAAAAAAAAGATCAAACCGTTTTCAGAAAAAAACAAAAAATAAAAAATAAAATAATTTTTGAAAAATTCAAGAATTTATTTTATTTCTTTTATAAAAGGGCTTCTACGAGTACGTTAAAAATT
This sequence comes from Platycheirus albimanus, assembly GCA_916050605.2. Taxonomy (NCBI): domain Eukaryota; kingdom Metazoa; phylum Arthropoda; class Insecta; order Diptera; family Syrphidae; genus Platycheirus; species Platycheirus albimanus. The sequence continues at coordinate 31,336,084 of OU696698.1, read as the reverse complement.
TCATCGAAATTCGTCAAGTGGCTTACGAGAAAAAACTGGTCCTATGGGAGGTACCGTTACAAGACTTTTCCTTAAAAAATCTATTCCAACCAAAACATAAATTTTGCACAGGAAACATTACCCCAAAAGTTTTATCAAAACGTAGGAGCCGTTTTTCAATAAATTTAATTTTTCACTAAAAATCGTATCGTATACCGTTAGTTTTGAAGCTAGAATGCTAATTCCAAAAACCCTTCTGTAGGCCGTCAGAATAATACTATGTACCGACTTCGAAGCAAATCGGTCCAGCCGTTTAGGCTGTAGGAGCCGATACAGACAGACGGACAGACAGACAGGCAGGATTGTCGTTCCCACCTTTTTCGGCTTCCCTATCATCGTAATGTTATGTTTGATTGTCAAAAAAAAATAATTTTTTTTTACGAATGCATAACTTGTGTTATAGTACCTATAATCGCAAGTAAAAACTTATGTGTCAGGAATCGAACTTGTAACCTTCGACATTGTAGTCCGACACACTAGCCACTACGCACGGGATTCTACCATTTTAAGTTTTATAAAAGCAAGGGCAATATACTCCAGATATTATTTTTAATGTGGCAACAATTGGCAGACGCGACCGACGCCACGGTGTGTTTCTCTTTCTTGAGAATTAAGTTTTTTTGTCATTAATTTCTTCATTCAATATCGAATGACATTGCGATTCTTTTGGATGGTATACCAATCGGTCAGGTATCGAAAACATTTTGTTAAATAAATACAAAAAAAAAAAAATATTCTTCCAAACAAAACAAAAAACCTTATTTTTTCAGTCACTCAGTCAGTCAGTCTATAATGATATGAATATCACACCATCATCCGAGGAAGACGCTGAGGTGTTTTTAATCGATCGTATCACATATCTTCCAATCAAGATAATAACGTGCTTCATATATTATTATTACACTCCTTCTCCTACCTTTTTTTTTTGTGTTCTTTCTCTTATTTTTATTCTCCCTTCATTTTCTGTATATTGTGTTTTTTTTTTAGTATCTTTTACTACCTCATATAACCATCAATCCTCCTTGTCCCGCTCTGTATCTGGGTCTGCAGCCGCAGAAATACAAAATGATAATCTATTGTAACAGGGGAGATCGATTCCCTATTGATTCGAAATGCCTCTCAGGATTTGAACCTTTTCTTTTCTTCACCATTCATGCATGGTCTTTGGATTAAAAGCAACGAAAAATGAGTCCCAATCCCGACTGTTGTTGACTGGGATAAAAATATATATTCCGTTCTCCAAGACACTTGTTGAATAAAAATCAAGAAAATCAAAAAATAAAAAAAAACCTGCCAACCACAGAGAAGAGTTAAGTGTCATCCATTTTTCACTAAGTTTGTGTGACATGTCAGGGCCTTGGGTTAGGGTTCCCTTGTTGTTTTTATTTTTTTTTTTAATGTGTAGGAAGACTTTCTTATTTTGCTTTGTATTTATTTTATGGGAACACATTTCGATTCTTGGAAGGCAAGAATAAGGTGTTGGAGAGAGGAGGACATTATAAGGAGAATACCTTTTTTTGTTTTATACGCTGCATGCAGATGTGCTTTAGGTTTATTGAGTTCAAGGAATCAAATAAATATTTAAATAAAGCTGTTCCATGTATTTGATTAGATTTTCTATTTAACATGACACTGGAGTTCGTTATCCCTTTTTTGTTCGGGGTAATGGTAATAAAACTGAGACGAGTCGAGTCGCATGTCAGAATCAAGTGACTGAGCATTTGGATTTTTTGTTTCCCCAAAATTAATGACTTTTCATCGCTTTAAAGGTCTCCACTAAAACTCAGCTACGAGTTCACTTTGCTTAACGTGCCCGAAAATGAAGTTAAGGTTAAGGTAAGCTATAAAAGGGTTCATACATTCAGCCCAAAAGAGGACCGTTGTGATACAACAAAGTTTGGGTTGAGATTTTCCATCTACTAGCTATAGTAACAAGCTTGAAAATTGTCTATTTCTCTTCTTCGTCCACACACATTCTGCATATTCGTTAGCCAGCACACCTAGTCTCTCGACGTATCTTCCCATGAGTCAGTGTCCTGTAGTAAAACCATCAATGAGCTTTTGTGCCGACTGCTTAGAGAAGCCAAATCTGTTTTATCGCTTGACATGTGTTACCACCTGTTCACCTATGATTTGTCCTTTCAGTAGCATCTTGCTTTTGCAAAACTTTTCATGTAGCAGTGGGAATCCCCAGAAAGCTAAGCTAAGAAAGAAAAAGCTAGGACCTTACATAAATCTTCGTTTTGTCGTTTGAAGGAAATTTTATAGGCACTTTTTTCATTCCTTTGAAAGTATGTTTTGTATTGTCCCTCATGATTGGAGACTCGGCGCACAGTGGCCCGTTTAGGCAAAAGTGCTTGCGAAATTCATTTTTCGCATGGGTTAGTAATGCAAAACTTTTACATTTTCTGAATTAACAAATGTTTTGAGCTTTAGAAATCGAAAAAATTATTTCATTTGGATGAACGGTTTGGCTTGTAGAGCCAGTCAAAGTTGACAAATATTTATGGTGAGAAAAAAAAAAAAAAATTTGAATTTTTTTTTTACTTTGAGTGTAAAAACTAGGAAATGAGTACAAGTAAAACTTTTTTTTGTTATTTTTACTTGATATTTATGTTAATTGCTATAATCAGAAATAAAAAAAAATCAAACATTTTTTTAACTGCTAAATTTAATGTTTTTTGGAACACAACTTTTTGCACACTTTTTCAACTTAACATTGAGTAGAAAAACAGCAGTCGCAAGCAGTCAAGCCAAACTGGACGGATAATGAATCCGTATATATCTCTTTACTTACACACAAAAACTCAGCTGCATAAAGTTGCATAGAGCTGAGCTAGAGCGATTTGATTTGAAAAAGTCAGTAATTTTTTCAGAGTTTTTATACCCTATTCCATAGAATAGTATATTGTATTTGGTGTGGAGTTTGTAACATAGAGAAATAATACCGTTAGGTATAGAAAAGTATATATATTCTAACTCAGAATCAAAAGACTAGTCGATTTAGCCATGTCCGTCCGTCCGTCCGACCGTCCGTCCGACCGTCCGTCCGACCGTCCGTCCGTCCGTATGTATACTCTCTAGAGGTCGCAATTTTCAAGCTAGAAAGCTCAAATTTGGTATATATAATTTTTGGTTCAAGAGTAAGGCTAAGTTTTTGAACCGGTGAAATCCGCCCACAAACACGCCCACAATCGCCATTTTTGATGAATAACCTCAATTTGGTAAAATTAAATTATGTTTTTTGTACAGTTACGATAAAAGCATAAAGCTAAAATTTTGCACACGTTAGCTTTAGTTAAATCTTCTTCTAAGTATTTAAAAATATTTCAGTTTGGGCGTGGCTGAAGCCCATTTTTCACTAGAAACTATAAAAAATTGTTTTTGCAAATAAACGGTATTTATAATGAATCCGCAAGCCAAAATACGTGCAAAGTTTCAAGAATTCGGCAGAATGAAGACTTATTTAACATGCTAGCAATCTCATCCGAACCACTTATTTCTTCCTTGAGGTATGTAAGAACCCAAAAAGAAATGAAACCAGATCACCAGAAATGATAAGTTTATTTCGCATTTCCCCGGACTTAGATGAAAGTTTCCAAGAAATGTAATGAGTGTATGTACATTTTTGTTCCTTTTATTTTATTTGTCTACTTTTTTAATAGTAATCTATCAATAAAATACTTTGTTAATGTACTCTTTTATAAAAAAAAAAAAAAATAAAAAGATCAATTAATAAAAAAAAAAAATATTTTTTCGCCACTGTTTCACTCAATTTGGGTTGTTTTCTTTTTTCCCCACTGTTTTACTTAAATTACACTCAAATTACAAACTTGTTGTTTTCTTTTTTCCCCACAATTTTACTTAAATTACACTCAAATTACAAACTTCTTATTTTAGCAGCAGATTCTGAAACACCCTGTGAATTTTTTTTCTTAAAATTTACAAACCTAATAGCCTTGGAAATTTCTTTCAAGATAAAAAAAAATTGTGGCGATATCTTTATTCGTTTAAGAGATATGATTTTTGCAACCAAAAAAGTCAATTCGGGCCACTGTGCGGCGGTCTGGTGAGTACGCTGTTTTTTTCAGCTTTTTGATCAGCTCAATATCGCTGTATAGTCCGTACAGCTCGTCATTGAATCTTCTTCTCTATACTCTTTTCATACATACAGGACCGAATATAACCCCATGAATCTTTCTCGCAACAATCAGCAGGACTGGGATGATACGAGGTTTGTATAGTGTCTCTTGGGAACTTTGAGAGATGGCTTTGCTGGTTAAGATGTCTTATTAGTCATCATTAACAGCCAGATACATTCTCGCTGCCTCCACTTCAAAACTTGCGAATCCTCCACTGTCAATATCATTAGCATAGCCAAGTAATTGGACGGATCTAAAAGATTGGTGTCGATCTGGAATTCTTTGGTCTTTTCTAAAATCTGTCTAAGTTTGAAAATTTGGTCGGTGGTTGACTTACCTGACCTGAAACCACTTGATTTGGGGGAATTATTTCACGCGCGAAAGTGTTCAGACGCTCGAAACACAGAATAGCCGACAAGATTTATAGGAGTAGTCCCTTGATGCTGTGGTTCCTACGGGAGGCATGCTTTCATCCGACCAGGTTGTACCGATGCGTTGGTGTATTCTCCTCACCAAGAAAGGTTCAGCAATTGGAAAGTATGGCCGGGAAACTGTTCATTTAAAAGTCCATCAAAATAATGTAGACACCTGGGAACAAATTTGTCATCTTCCACAAGACTATGGCCTTGAGCATTGCTAATGAATTTTGGCGAACTAATCTCTTGAGCATTCAACCTTCTTTGAGCATCTATTTTGGAGATGGTTACATCCTTCTACATAACTCTTGAATAGATTGGTTTGCATCAGCAGCTGGGGAAGAAATTTCTTCCAGCTCCCCACACAGGTAATCCTTACATTCTCTTTGCATTGGGGTGCACTTCTACTTCGCTTCTTTCTTGCAGCTTCTGTTTTCCACTTCGAGGCGTGCCTTTTCATCTGTGTGATCTGAGGGGCATTTTGACCGATACTTTGAAAGCCACTTTCTTCTAACTTATCCGCCCTAGCTTCATCATTCCACCACCAGGTTTCTTAAGCTTTTTTGGTTGGGTACTGTTGACACCCCTAGCAGTGATTTGGCATTATTTCCAAGCAAGTTCGCTGAAGGCAATGCCACATACATTGTCCTGTACTCACTTCATTAAGATTGTCAAATATGTGACATAAAATCTGGAGATCTCCACAAAAAAGGCAAGAATAGGTCAGCCAAACGCAGGTTCTTCTTTTAAGAACGTTTAATTCATCTACGTCTAGCAAGTGAAAGAATAAAATGGTACTGGATTGACAGATTAAGTGACAATTCTTGTCAAATCCCATGATGCAAAGTTACCGAAAGACAACACCTAAACAATACGACCAGATTAACGATTTACAAAAAAAACGCTAAGTCGCCATTTAAGGCATAAAGGAAGGAGTAGATGTTTATGTGCTTTACCAGGCCCCCTTATTTAAGTTGATCGTGTTTACCAATTAAACACAAACAGCCATTTAATGATATCTATTTATATGAGCAATGAATAGTTAGAGTTAGGCCAGTAAGATAAAAGATCTAGGTCATTATTAGTAAAAGGTGTTAGATTTGCATACAGTATTGTATAGATGCAAACAACACACCCATACTATAAATAAAGCTTTAACTATCTATGCTCTTACAATTTTCTGCTTAACAAGTTCTTAAATTATAATCAACCGTTTCAAAAACACCCAACAAAATGGTAGCCTTACACTTGCCCACTCGACAGGAAATAAGCAACAAAAATTAAACCACATCACGCTCACACTTTATAACAATAAACTTCCATTAGGCCATGTGCTGCAGTACAATGGCTTAACACCTTCTCTGGCCTGGGCTGGGCATCTCTATAGCCAAGCCAAGTCAGTTGCCACAAAAAGTAGCTCCAATCAAGAGGCAATTTGTGTCCAACAAAAATACAAATCAACACTCTAATAAGCTTGTTAATTTATTGAAGCAACTGTATCTGCGTATCTTGTTGGGTGCTGTTTGTGGTGGTTAGCTTCAAAGATTGTTTTATGCAAATTTCCAGCTTCGAGCGGAAACTGTTAATCACTCGTGTTTTGTCAAAATGTATATTTTATTTTATTAAAATACTTAAAAAAATCAAATTGGAAAATTTAATCGATTTTTTTTTTTTTGAATGGCTTTCACTTAACTACGAAACGAACGGGTGTGTTTTGCGAGGTTGAATTCTTCTGCTTTTTTTTTTTGTTAGGCAATAAAGCGGTTGACAAAGTCTTGTAAAACCTCTAAAAATAAATGTTTCTTTCGTAGGGGCCTTAACAACATTTTTATGGGCCTTTAGAATAAAATTAAATATATTGGCCTACAAAAAAAAAATGCTGCTGATTCCATTATCATAACTATAAAACTTTAATTTGAATATTTTTTTAAAACTTGTCGGACAAAGAAACAAAGATGAAAACCCCACGCAGTATCTGCCCACCACGTGTTAAGATTTTATGAATGAAGACGAGTTTTTTTTAAGGAGTAGGTATTAGAAATTTTGTTTTTAATTTGGAGCTTTGAAAACAAAATATTTGCATATTTCGACGAGGCTAGACTGACTGCATTTTTTACTTAGTTTTTAATTGAAAAAGAAAATTTATGGTTTTGTTTAACTTATTTGGATTGCGATTTTATACTAAACAAGTTTTTAAAGACAGGTTATATTTTGAGAATTTTTTTTTTCAATTTTAATACAAAATTTTACTTATCAATGTGGTTTCACATTATATTTGCCAAGACCATCCTTATGTATTTCGAAACTTCTTGACATCACTTACCTGAAAATAAAAGAAAAAAAAGTTATTACAAATTATTCAAGTAAAAAGAATTAAAAGCAACAAAAAAGACTGCCTCGCAAGTATGTGATCATATTTGTTAAGGACTTTTGGAAAATGTTGAGTATTAAAAATAGTTGCAATGTGTCATCCATCATTCTGAGTCGAAAATTGCATGAATGCTTCAAGCATATTTTAGGTTGGTTGAAAAATATTGCAGAAGATTTGTTTACCCGAGGACGAATCTAAATCCGAATTGCAGTACATTTATCTTAAAACGCTTGCTTTTAAATAGAAAAACCCTTTTTGCACATTATGTCATTACTTGCCAGGAAGGAAAGAGCATTTTTTGAAACTTTTTTTTTTTTTTTTTGAACCGTCAGATTAAGGAAATTCCTCCAAATAATCGTCAAATTATGGGTCAGCACGAATAGGACATCAAGATAAGTCACCTGTATAATAATATGACGAGCTCGAGCATTTCAAAATTTCAATTTTTTATAGCATTTTCCAAAAGCCGGCACGAGCTTGCTTCATGTCCAAATAGTCAGTCTTTTGAATGGGAGCTTTCTTCCGGTCCACTTAACACCCAATCTGAAAATCAGACGCGCTCAAATAAATTATTTTTTGAAGTGAAACTTCTTTAGGCGCATGGAGGTAAAATTTTTACTGATGCAGCGGAAATAGCGTGACTTCCATACACCGAAGGTCGGTGGCTGATGGTTAAAAATAGAACAGTGGGTTGCAGGGAGGGTATGCAATATGTGTGTCTTAGCAGACAAAAGTGTTTCGTATATCCACTGAAGACAGTCAGGCGGTTGAAGGTTTTAAATAGATTGGCGGGTAGCAGGGATGTGACTTGGTGTGTGGTTAAATGAGCGCTGGAAGGTTGATATGAAAAATGTGATGTGTATAATATTAAATGTGTTAGGCGCGTAAGCGGCCTTAAGAAGCTGCACTGGTCGGTTGATGCGGTGCAAAAAAATAAAAATTAGTTTGCCAAAGAATTTCTACTTCTGACATGTGTACTTTGTACGCACTCACATTTTTTTATTAATTTTTACCCTACCACAACGCGCTCGAGTATTTCCATGTGACTGTTTTTCTTTTTACATTTGTAAAAGCCTGTAGACGCTCCCCCACCTTGGAATGGGGGTACATCACATACATTTTTTTACTTGCGATTATAGTACTATATAAGGGAAGTTATGGATTTGTGCAAAAAAAATAGGTGCACGAACTTGCTCTTAAGTGTGACAGTGGTTTTGGGGCTTTAGATTTTGGAACAAAATTAAAGAAAAAAATCATATGAAATTTTATAAAACAGTTAAAAATCACTAGTTAAAACGTTTTTCGGAAAAAAATGAAATAAGCCATCTAATTTCTTTTAACTGTTTTATATTTTAAGAAATAAATTTTTCAAAATCGTTGGACCAGTTTAAAAAAAACGGATTTTTTTTTGAAAAACTTTTCGAAAATATATTCCAATTTTTTTTTTTTTTTTTTTTTTTTTTTTTTTTGAGTATGCCATCTTCTAGGACTTTGTAGTTTTTACCAGAAATATAAAATAAAAAATATGTATAGATTAAACCGGTTTTGGAAAAAAGCAAACAATTTAAAAAAAAATTAAAACTTTTTTTAAAAAAAATCAAAAAACTTTTTTTAAAAAACTCAAAAAAAAACTTTTTTTGAGAAATTTAAGAATTTATACTATTTCTTTTATAAAAGGGGATTCTACATTAGAAATGTCATCGATATGGCTTACGAGAAAGTCGGATTTCAAAAAACCGGTCTTATGGGAGGTACCGTTATACCTAAGACTTTTCCTGAAAAATCTATTCCAACCAAAACATAAAGTTTGCACAAAAAACATCATTCAGAAAGTTTTTAAGAAAAATTAATTTTTCACTAAAAATCGTATGGCAGGTACCGTTAGTTTTAAAGCTAGAATGCTAAGTCCAAAAACCCCTCTGTAGGACGTCATAATAATACTATATATACCAAGTTTGAAACAAATCGGTTCCGCCGTTTACGCTGTAGATGCCGATTCAGACAAACTGACAGACAGAATTGTTGGACCCTCTTTTCGGCTTCTCTATCATCTTAATGTTATGTTTGATTTTTTTTACGAATGCATAACTTGCCTTATAGTACCTATAATCGCAAGTAAAAATTGAGAAAGCAAACACACATGACATTACAGCCTAAACGGATGGGCCGATTTGCTTCGAACTTGGTATTTAGAAATTATTTGGAATTCACATCAACAATAAGTTTGATTTTCTCGAAAACGGCTCTAATAAATTTGATAAGACGTTCGGGTAATTTTTTAAAGGACAGTCTATTTTTTAGTAAAAATAGATTTTTCGAAATTGTCTTACAACGGTACCTCTCATAGAAACGGTTTTTTCAAAATTAGATTTTCTCTTAAACTATTTTTTTGAATTCAATAAAATATTTAACGCAAAAAGATATTTATAATGAAATTTATTTTGCATTTCAAAATTTTCAAAAACTTGTTTTTTTTTCGGTTTTAATAATTTTCTAAAAACAATTTCTTATAATGACATACATAATAATTTTTTGAAAATACATAGCCTCTTAAGGGTAATACACATTTTTCTCTCCAAAAATTAGCTAAAACTCCAGCCAAATTTTGACAGAAGAGCGTTGTGTAGAAAGTGAAACTACAAACAGATGTCCTCCTCTAAGAATTGATATTAAAAACTTTTTCTAAGAATTTGAAGTGAATTTTACAAAGTGCTTATTTGCAGCAAAAAGGATAATCAGCCCAGGGCGATAATTGCATTACTTTGGAGATGGAGTTTGACTTTGTTACCAAACCAAAATCCAAAACAGTCATAAAACAAAAATTCTTCTATGTCTATTTTTGTTGCAAAACCAAACACAAAAGTATTCTATTTTATATATTCGATGACAGAAGCTTTAAGGAAATGAAAATGAAAATACAGCTGTTCTCTAATTCATGAACGTAGCCACAGAAAAGTTAAAGAGGCACATGAAAACATCGTCGTTCTGGGACTATTTTTGCGAAAAAAAAACACTACTTAAAATATGTATTTCTTTTAACAGAAAAATTATAATTTTTATTTGTAAATAACTTTTTTATCCCTTAAACAAATTTTCGGAGAAGATTCAACCCCTACCATTAACCCTTTTAGCTACGCTCTGAAAAAATCTGTCAAATTCTAGCTCGGAATAATTGTGCCGAGAAATTTATCAGTCCACTAAATTTTGACAGGTGAAAAATTTACACTGCGAAACAAAAATTTGAAATTTTAACTGGAGCTGCGTACTATGGTTAAGCAAAAATATAGTATAAAGAGCAAGTTCATGCGACCTAGTTGTGCATTTTCTTTCTTTCAACCATCTTATCTTCAAAATCCAATAGGTCTATACAACGCTAGTAAATCCCCATTTTGCATAGTAGGCTCACCTACTATCGGTAATAAAGCAAGAGTCGAATAGCAAAAGAACCATACGTATTCAATTATTTAATCTATTCGTAACTACATAGTTGCCATTAAAAACAATCCAGATCACACGAAAGGCAAAAGTGGAACAAAAGTTATATAACTAAGCATTTTAAGCAAAATCAACAATGAATTAGATAAGCGCACTTTAGTGTCCAGTTTTTATAATCCAATGAAGGCAAGTTTGTTGATCCTCAATAAATTTAATGCTACCTTACTTTATTGTCCGTTTTATCTTTCAGATAAAAGTTTCACGATGCTTTTTTCTGATTTGAATTTCTTAAGTCTATATTAACTGAAAAACTTGTTTTATCAAAAAACAATCTTCATTTTTTTTTTCTAATATATTTGTAACGCTGATTTGTTGTTTTATTTAAAAAATGCTTTTATCGGATTCATTATTACCATATCGGTTTTTGATACGGAAATAAACCTGAAGATTACCAAGTCCAACGCAACGGAGGAATACAATTTTCTCCAATAAATTTGAATTCGTCTCGGTATTCGAGTTATTGGTTTTTTTTTTTTAGAAACAAGTAAGACTGCTTAAAACTTCATTAACATCTTATTGTAAATCGATTCTAATCTAGACATCAAAGTTATCGGGAATATAGATCTTCCGTTGATGGATGAATAAATTGATGAAAGAAATAGACGTTAGAAATAAAAATAAGAGTCAATATTGTTCGTTTAAGACCAACTGGGTGAAATGAATATGTAAGTCTTATAATGTCTCTAAATAATAAAATTAAGCTTGAAATTAGTAACTTCGGCTTTGTAACTAATTGAAAATGATTTTATTGATGACCTTATTGCACATGGAAATTATCATTAAAATGATTTTTTGTTTGTTTGTTTTACTTTAAAATCTGCGCACAAACAAGGGGTGACAAATATCCTTATATGAAATAACAAATTACCCTTAACATGAATAAATTATAATTAATTGGTATGGATGCCTTTAAATTGAAATGAAAAGGGGAAAATCGAGTCGGGTAAAGCATTTCACATTCTTGTAGAGCTGCTAAAAAATTAGTCTCTATACTTAACAGTAGGTACGTCTATACGTTTAAGGCTTTTTTCTGAATCCCATCCAGGTGCAAATTTGTGACAGAGTACGTGCAAAGAAATGAGAATTATACTTAAGGCCTGGTCGAATGTATAAATTGTAGATTTTAGCCAGATCAGAAGGGAAAATAAATTTACAGTATCAAAATACAGGAAACCTAAATATTTCGTGGCATTTTTGGCGACGTCAATAATGTGATGGTTCTAAAACGATGATTTTCCTAGAACGTAAGACTTCCTCAATGAAAATAAAACAGAAAACCTGAGGGTACTGTCTTCAGCAAATCAACTTAATGGAAATGTCTTAGAAAATAGATCATTTACAAAGAATAGGAAGAGAATCGGATAGAGAACGGAACCAGCACTTATTTTGTGAATATCAGGCAGAAAATCATATAAAACTACGCGATTGGAACGGTCCGAAAGACAATTTCCAATACAAAGATGAAGGGGTTTGTCGATACCACATGTAGGGGAGAGTGGGGCTTTAAGTAACAGGGGTAAAAAGTAACTGCTTTAAAAAACAGGGTTCTCCTCAAAAAAGGAGAAAAATGTTCATCTTTTCCATATCTACAAGCATCCTTACTTCACATGTCAATTTGACGTCAACGATTTTGTTTCTTCATATAAAATTTCATGGAAAGCCAAGTTGTAACGCTTTTGCGGGGTAAATTGTAACATGTTTAAACTAAGCCCTTGATTTTTTTACTGATCGTTGTGAATAACAACGATCGAGAACTGTTTTCTTCTTTTGTTTTTGTTTTTTTTTTATTTTGTGTGATAGATTATTAGAAAAAGTTCCATTGGGTTGGTTTTCTTGCCCAGAAATGAAGCCACCAAGAAGGGACATAAGAACGTAGCCAAAAAAAAAGCTCAAAACCAAGCTCAAAAATCAGGTGAAGAAAAAGATATTAGCCTCTTCATCAGAAATTTGTGATGATCAACCAAATTTGTGTCTCGTTTGTTGGGGGGCGTTTTCTGAAAGCTTGCCAGGGAAAATTGGGTTCAGTGCATAAAATGCAAAAAAATGAGCCCACACCAACATTTTTTTTTCTCAATGCATTATCTTGGCAGACTTTGACTTACTTTTTTTGGTGGATCTTGTAATTGAAACATGGTTCTTAAATTAATTTAAAAAAGGTATAGCCGACTTATTTTGAAAATTTTAGCAACTATGTAAGGTTTTTGTAAAAAGTGTTACTTTTAGCCCCACTCTCCCCTACGCATTTTCGATAAGAGAGCTTGATGTCACTCTCTTTAAAATGCTTTTGATAGGGTCATTAATTTTTTGGTTTCAAAAGTAAAGCACACACAAAGCGATACATTTTTGGTGAAAATTTTCTTTCATTATAAAGTTTGGAAATTGCTGAATCAGGAAGATTCATAGAATGAGATTTTTTTAGATAATTTTTAACCACTTTTTCGCACATTTTTTTAATGCGTCTAGAATTCGGGGATTTTGCGTAGCCCGACCAAAAAAAAATCTAACGGTGTCAAATCGCAAAATCTTGGTAGCCAATTATTATCGCCAAAACGTGAAATAACGACCTAGGAAATTCCGTTAATATTCGACTATATCGCTATCGCATTGGCAACTTCGAAGAAATATGGACCAATGAAACCTTTCGACCATAGAGCACACCAAAGTCACTTTCTGGGTGCAACGGCACCTCTTCGATTACTTTTGGGTTTTTTGAACCGGCAATTTTATTTGCTAACATACCCACTGAATGAAAAATGTGCCTCATCGCTGACGAAAATACCGATAAAATTATTGTATGTTAAACTAATATTATGACACTTCAGATAAAAGCTGAGTTTGACCGGTGTCAAATCTGTTGTTTCCCATTTAATAAAACAAAAATTTTAAATATTCATCTGAAAATGTGCCTTTTTCGTTTGATTTGAGCTTGCAACAGCAACACTTACAATAAAGGCGGTGTTGTCAGAATTCTATTCTTTTTAACCAAGTTGTTTTCATGAATTGTTTTTGATCTAAAAATTATTACAAATGAAATCAAACTAATTTTTCTCAAAATACCATTATGAATTACCAGTTTAAAATTCAATCCTCTGATTAATTTCCGCCAAACGCTGAAACTGTGCTTCTAGAACTTGTATTTATTACACTTTCTAACCGTTTAAGCTTTTTGTCAGATTTAACGCAGAGCACATTTGACTACATTCTGTTCAACAAAAATTGTCAGTAGGTAGGTGCAAGCAAGGGCATAGGAAATTTGTAAATTTTTCGGTTTTTATCAATCTTGCATTTTTCTTCTTACATTTAAGTCATTTATTTGAATCTATTTCTGTCTTTCGGGAAGTTTCATAGCAAAGAAACAAACTGACTGAGTATTTATTTTAGCTGCCACAAGTCATTATAATGGTCTACGTCTACACCACACAGTTCCAAGTCTTTCTAAGCAAAAATTTCCCCTGTCTGACAGTAAATTTATTATTGGCCATGAAACAAACAAACAAATCGAATTTTTCACCCGTTTATAGAAGATTCTTTTGCAGTTTTGAAAAAAAAAAATAATAAAGAAAAGACAAAAACTGGTGGCATGCATCATAGCTTCATAGCTCTCCCCCTAGATGGTCAGATAATTCTTGTGTCAATTATTTTCTCTTTTCTGTCCTATTCAGGGAATTCAAACCATACTCGTATAAGTGCAACATTGTTCATGCAGTAAGGTATTCCAGCCATCAGAAGATGTGTAACCAAATAAGCTCTCCGACGCATTTTATTGCGTCCTTTTTTGGATTGCGCTGTGGCTCGAGAAAGGGAAATCTTCCTTCCTATGCCTACCTACGCGTCCGGACAACTCCGAATGTGTGTACAACAAGTCGACAAACAAGCTAAAATGACACATCTGATTAAGGAATATCACCTCAGCACGCTTGATCCCGGGAATATATTGTCGTCCTTCCTAAAACCCATCGTCTTAAGCAAGTATATTCGCTGTTGTTGTCGTCTACGTCGTCCCCCATTTATGCAACCAACAACAAACAATCGAGATTTGCAAAGAAAGAAGCTGCACCTCGAGTCGCGAAGCGTCGCGTCGCCTTCATTTGTAATTTCAATGCAAGTCAACACAAATTGCAGTGTAGAACACAATGTTCTCCCTTCCTTTCCGACTTTGCGACCCCAAAAGATACATCCACAACGACATACAAACTTATCAGAGATACACCAGTGGATAAGCTCTGGAGGGTACTGAACTCCTCTTCCGATTTGTTATGGCTGGAAAGGAAAAAAGGAAGGCAGCTCACGAATCATGGACGACGGACGGACGGACGGACGACCCGAGCGTTCCTGGTCCCCATACAACCGAATCGAATTGTTGAAATTCGAGTATCTTCGAGAACGAAAATTGAAGGAATCGTAATAATAATGGTAAGCGAGGGGCCATCGTCGCGTCGTCGGTCAGTCGCATCGATCGCATGTGGATGGGATGCATTTTTATGGACCCAATTCTGTATTCATACATGGTCCACACAAGGGCATCAACAAAAGCGAGGAAATACAAAAAAAAACATTTAGGCCCTTTTTAACACTTTACGTGAGAATATGGCACTAACGTGCCTGCCAGCATAAATTGAATCCAATACCAACGACCAACGAAAGACCAACGCAATAACGAGTAAACTAGCACCGTACCAAATCGCACTTAAAACGAAACGTCCAAGACAAAAACAAAAGATCATCTCGAGACGGGACACGGACGGACGACGACACGAAGGAACACACAGATATCGACAAAGAAATAAAAGAACAAACCAGACTTAACTGAACAAAAACAAAAATAATAACTGATGCCTGCCCCGAACTCTTATCGTTCTTAAGGAATCATTACTTCACACTTCGAGGCATTTCCGAGGCACCAACAACTCCAGCAAACTCCAGCAACAAACAACGAGCATCTCAACTTGGAATCATCATCATCTCCATGCAAGGCTTAAATTGGTTTCTCGTTAGAGCCAAGCACATGCATTGCAGATCTCGCAGCAGCATCATCCCAGAATGGCGAGGTATTTATGAGTGTGCATTCGTAAAGCAGATTATATCAGTTCCTTTTCTAGAATTGAGCAGGGATTCTTTGCGATCCCCTTTATTCCACGTCCATATACGAGTACAGCTAGACATAGCCCGCCTCGTTTTGTCCAAATATAGATACGCGCACATTATCCCCCCATATACGCGATTCTCGCTTGACCAGACTGGGTTTCTTCAGAGTGTGTGGCGGCGGAGGAGACCAAGGAAGGCATCAGGATTATATTTTTTATAAAAAAAAAAAAACACCGATCGCAATAAATTACCGATTAGGCTACCTATACTCGTACCTACCACCGATGATGCCTGCCTTTGCGTTTTGCGTTTTGGTTTCCCAGCTCCTCCGCCAAGTGCGGCGGAATCACAATAAATTCGAATTTACAGTGAAACCGATAAGTATTTCCGCGGAAATATCACCCGACCATAAGAGACTCTAACTCTATGTTCTGTGCTGGCTGTATACGAAGTAGTGGTTGGTTCTAGGATGCAGATGGCTGAACTCAACTTGAGTTGAAAGAAAAAAATAAATTACGAGGAAAATAGGCAGAGTCCGCTCGCTGATGCAAGTGTGGATTAAAAATTGTCGATTTAACCACACCACCGCACCGCACCGTAAAGCAAAGGAGCTTCAACGAACAGTGGCTGCTTGGCACAGCGACATTATAATGTACGTGGATCATTATGTGGAAAAATTTCGTGTTAAACATGGACACCGGGTGCTGTGCTTTTTCGTATGCGCTATAACACGCAAGCACCCGTGATATCACACAACACCTTTTGCAATGTAATTGTTAGTCAAACACAATGGGTATTCGCTACCGTTTGGCTGACACAAGCACACTTTGTTAACTACTTTAATTGATTAAACTGACAATGATGTAGTCATTTGTTTTGGGGGTAAACAGACTTTACGTATAGTTGTGGTTTTATTAAAGGTCTCCGAAAACCGAAAAATTACAAAGGAACTAGGAGCTAGAATGTTCTCCGTTCACGGATTTGAGAAAGGTGAAATTCAGAACAAATTTAAAATTTTGTAGCCAAGTATAGCTTGGGTTTTTTAGACGATGTTCTTTAAAATTAAAAAAAAAAAAAACCAGCTCCAATCGGTCCTGGGACCTGAAATTAACACTCGAAACCTTTCCTGTGTGTGCGTTGTTATTTTGCAAGAAGGAAAATGACCTCAATTTACCGCCGAATCCAAACGGATAGCAGGGAAGCACTTTTTCTCGCAAGAAGCAATACCCCGGCAAACGAATTGGATAGAGTCATGGATCGAACCCAGAACCATTGGCGTGGCAGTCCAACACACACTCCACTACGCCATTGGGAACTATTTCTATAAAATTGAGCAATGAAAGCACATCACGTTAAATTGACAGTATTTTTTGTTATTCAGTTAATACTTATTGTCACGGAAAATGTTGGTTGGTCAAGTGACTAATGAGCTTATATGAGAGTGCGCTCAATAACAATCAAGGGTCAACAGGGAATTAATGTCAATTCAGCTGTTTTATAAGATTCCAAAATACGACGAAAGCCGAACAAAACTTGAGACAAGTTTGAGGGCTGGGAAATATGTTCGTGTTTGGGGCAACATTTTTGTATACATTTTAATCTACGAATTAGAGGCACTTGCAAGCACTGGCAAGTGAAGCCATCAGCTGAAGACAACACAAGAGAGACATACAAAACAGAAGAAAAACAGACAACACATGTCAACAGCACGCGGTTAGTGTCGTACGGACACCTATCCGACCGCAAATTACGTACAATGAATCAATGATGCTTGATTTCGTTGATCTATTGGGAAACGATTTTACGAAGGAATCGAGTCCTCTTCCTTTTATCACAGTCCAGTCTGGTGAAAGGTTGAGTGAAAACCAAAGTTCATCAAGTTTTGTTTTGGTGACGTTACAGACGCCATAAAGGAAACAGGTAATATTCCAAAATAATTCAATATGCTTCAAAATATAGCCTTATGTCACTTGGCGAAACAGCGCTCTAGGCAATAAACAGGGTGTCCCCTTATTCGTAGGCAATATTTAAGGGCATGATTTCTTGGTGTAATTTAAGAAATAAATTGTTCTACAGTAAAGGCCTATCTCCAATTTTGATATCATTTTTTTGGGGATTTAAGAAAAGGCAAACTTTGGTGTACCCTGACTCACGTGAACGGTAATTGCGCTGTTAGTACTAACGATAGAAACTTTGTTTAGGTCTTGATTTTTAGGAGACATAATAACCTTTGTAAATGCTTTTAAATTAATTTGATATCTTGTGTCGGTTTTAAGATATCCAGTTTCTAGCCTGTTCCATTTTTCCTGCCTATGCTAATTTTTTGACTTTCGGGTGAATTTTCTCCAGGAAATGCGTAATAAACATAGCGTTTTGAACAATTGTTAAAATAAAAGTCAATGACAAGTATGAAGAAAACCGCAAAGATTTTATGATACTTGGGAAAACCTGCAGCAGGCAAAAAAGGTTTTTCTGACTTTGCACCTAAGTTTTCTTACACAGTTGACAATAAGAGTGGTTTTCAGCAAACTTGATTGGAGAGCGCCAAATCAAAGCAAGTGGTTTCAAAAGCACAACAAGTTACGATAAAGCAACATGGATAAGGGTGCACCCATATTCAAAATAGCTGCTCAAAGAAGGAGAAACGTTACGACAGTATTGTGGTGGACTTTTGAATAAACAGATTCTTCGGCTACACTTTCCAACTGCTGAACCTAACTATACTAAGGAACTTGGTGCGTTACAATTGAAGAGGTTAGTGGTTATAAACTCCAAAAAGACAAAGCGATACAATAATCTTTTATAATTACCATTCAATTAGCTGATGTCACACGCCATAAAAATCGAGTTTTGGATAGCCGACTGCGAAAAATAATACGGCCGTCTAATGACCAGTGCAAGTTATAGACAACCACGAGATCTGACGTGGATGGCCCTAAGAGGACGAGGAGTTCCAGAAACCATGGTAGAGAAGTGATAAAAGTAAGATGTCCAGCTGGAGTCACCGAAAAATTCCAAATCACAGTAGGGCTACACAAGGGAAACGTCTTGAGTCCTAGCTCTTTATTGCAGTCCTTGACTACCTGTTTGAAAGTAAAGTGACGGACTCAAAGTGAATACATTATTTTAAGCAGACAATCCTTCATCCATCATCATCACCGTAGGTTTGGGCAAATCATCACAATGGACACATATAACTTTGAAGTTGTCAAGGACTTTGTCTATTTGGGGACCACTATAACCTCTCAGAACAACATCAGTGAAGAGATCAGTCGAAGAATCACTCTTGCCAATCGCTGTTTCTTCGGGCTAAGAAGGCATCTTAGTAGTAAAGCCCTGTGGAGCGTATGGACGAAAACGCTCCTGAACGACGATTCCAACCCGGAGGTCCGACGCAGTTCTGTAAGACCCCATCTAAGATGGGGCGATCAAGTAGAGAAAGAGAATGACAGGTGTTAAATCGCACGATCTTGGAGGCAATGCCATAGTCCCATGACGCGAGATAACGCGCTCACCAATAGTTTCCTTCAATGAATTGATTGTTTCGTTGGCTGTACGGCATGTAGCGCCGTCTTGTTGGAAACAAAGATAGTCCACATCAACATCCTCCAATTAAGGCAAAAAAAAAGTCATTAATCAGCGTTCCCCATTCGACTGTAACATTATGGCCGGCTTCAGTTTTGAAGAAATATAGACCAATGATTCCACCAACCCATAAAGCACACCGAACAGTCAGTTTTTGTTTATGTAACAATGTCTCAGGATACACTTGAGGATTATCATCACTCCAAATGCGGCAGTTTTGCTAATCATCACTCCAAATGCGGCAGTTTTGCTAATTGACGTATCCATTGAACCAAAAGTGAGCTTCATCGCTGAACAAAATTTTCTTGTGAAAATCGAAAATCCTTTCACGAGTATAACCATGTTATTCAAAATAAATTTGCACAATTTGCAACCGTTGTTCAGGAGTAAGTCTATTCAATATGAATTGGCAAAACAAACTGAGCATAAATCAAGTGACAGCTGTCAAAAAGACACTTTCCGAAAAAAAGTGGTGCCAGATTGAAAACCATACTAAAAAAAACACCCTTTAGAAGTCGAGTTCAAGCTGCTTCGTATGACAGCATATAAGAATTACGAAAATCGGAAGAACCTTTCACTACAAAAACACAGAAAACAGCTAACATAAGCGTATCCTGGTTCATACAAATGCCAATAGCTCTCTCATGTAATATTGTGTTCAAATAAATTTGATGTTGTTTGCGTCGTCAGTTCTTCCGTCTTCCATTCACTCAAATCTCTTGTGCGTTTCGTAAGAAGCTCAAATTGGTTCTAAGTGCGTAAGTTCTTAGGGGATAGATTGCAGACGGTGTGATATCACAACGGTCCTTTTTTTTGACCAAATGTGTCAACTAATACCTTTCTAGCTGACAGCCATCTTAACTTAATGTCTTGCCTGCACAAATTTTCAGGTCACATATTTCTAAAAGAAATATGGGAGATAGACGCTCACAGTAGAACAATATTTCTCTTAGAGCTTTCCCAATTCCCTAATATTATTGCCATCGACTTACGAATCAATATTATTCAATGAAAGAATTCCTTTGAAGTAAATTTCACCACACTGTGTTTTTCAAAACTGTCTTAGTCTTTTTGAAAACCGCATTATATTTTTTTTAAATAAAAATTAATCAAGCCCAACTGGCACGCAAGTTTTACGAAATTCCATGTACCAATCGTTGATGATACACCTGTGACAACAAACACCAAGTCACATTGTTCCACAAAAAATAAATAATAGCTCTCGTGGGCCTCCTATCTAGCTACTAGCTACTACTCTGGAACGAAAAAAAAAATCGAAAAAGAAGCAATCGTCTGTGCCATTTCGTCGTCGGTCGTGTAAACGTACAACTTAAAATAATAAATTACAAAGCATATTTATGTTTCTTGTGGCGTAAAACTTATTTTGATATAATCGCGGATATATTCCTTCAAAGCGGCCTTAACTTCAAAGGGACTATGGGGATCACCATCATCATAGTACAAAGCAGGCTATATCAAAGGGAAAATTTATGTGCATCCCACAGCCCAGCTAAGCTATACAGTGTGCGTCTGAATGTGTTTGCGATGCCAATTTATAGTTTTTCCAAAAGCATACATCTGTGCAAAAGAAAAACAAACTTGGAAACTTCGTATCAGATTAGAACGTTGTGTTCTATCTTTTTATATGGACGCTGGAGCTGGAGCTGGTATTGGACGGATGATGCCTCCTCGAGTACAAAAGTTTTGCTAATTTTTCATTCGTCCGATATAAAATTTATTCGTCTAGATCGCGCGCAACATATCTCACTGTCCGGAATTGCCAAAGTCAGTTTACTAGCATATTCGTATGTCGTTACGTGCATGCATGTGGAAGGGTTTGTTTTACGGTTTCAATAATCATCGTCTGTCATCTCTCTTCGCCCCGATGCAACATGCAACACAGTCACATAGTCGATAGTCCACACTTCACAGAGATGTTGTTGTTGTTGTTGTTGTTGTTGCAAAGTTGCAAAGCAAAACAGAGAAAGAAAATAACGAAAAGCAATAATAAATACGGACTGAGTTCAGCGGATGCGATGAACTCTCTTCCCGGATGATTGGGCTCAGAGCTGGGCCAAGGTCTGCTATATACTCTGCCTGGAGGATACTCTTCTCGTTACGGCTCGGCTCGACTCGACTCTATGAATTGGAATTGGAATCGAAATTGTTTTCTTCATTTGCACGCGAACGTATACGTAGAGTTTCATATTTCTTGCCTTTATTTTCGTTTACTGCTTGCCCCGGCACCGGCCCGGTCCGTAAGCTATCGACTCTGGCGATCGTTTTTACCATCATGCTATATGCAATATGACCAGTTATGTGCGGTTTGGTTGGAGCACGGGGCTCATATTAGGCCAACAACGGCGGCGGCGACGCGACGGACGGTTGTTGGTGTCGCCAATAGTCTGGAGGTGGAAGACGTTTCGTAGTCGATTGTACAGCGTTTAGCAATCGATTTTGTACGTTTGGATTGTGCATGGTATTTGAGAGTAACCTTAAATAGATGTGTGGAGGACGATTGTGGGGGATAGTTTTGTTTTGCCCTTTGACTACACTGAGAAAGAAAAATTGATGAATTTTGAAAGGATGCTGTGTGGAACCATAGTTAACTCTTAAGTTCTTCAGCCAGCATTGGAAGTGGGAACTTTCTGTTAAGCTTGGAAAATTTTTCAAGGAAGTTAACAACAAGTCTTTTTAAACTCCAATTACTTACTATAAATCTCATCCAATTAATGACCAGAAGCCGTGCCACACATCCGCCGAAGTTTTTGAGGAGGGAGGTAGACTATCTTGCAATCTTGGAAATGTAGCTAAGCAGGTGATGGGGCACGGATCAGCACACATTTCAGTACAGTTGCAGTCTTTTAAAATACACTTTGAGGTTTCAGCCAGGATATTTTCAATCACTTTGGAGAACATTTTTTAATCATTTCAGCTGCAAAGCGTGCCTTCATTTAATTGTTTCAAATATTTTAAGGTATCCAATGAATCAGCAACTCTGTTTCTTCGCCTTTAAACACCGTCTGTAGATATATTCTTGAGCTGTTGCTTCCTTTTTCTTTGGAACTTAACTCTTAGACAGTTGATTACACGTTGTTCTTGGTCTTCCGATTATTAATCAGCTGATAAGTAGTTCTACGCCAAAGTTCAGGGTTGAATATAGTTTCGGGCCTCAGGATCTTCAGGACGCACCACAACCATCGATGTACAAAAGCTTGCAACTTCGTCTAGATAATTGTCTGGGGTTTCGCAGGCATACAATAATACGGATTTAATATTGGAATTCTAGAATGGAGAGATGATACTGAACGCGAGCTTAATTTAATGTGCTTATAAAGGGTGTTTCAAAAAGAGCGGGTTGATGTTGAAATATAGAATAAAACAAGATGTGTGATGTTTTTGAAAAAAAATATGTATGCCATTTTATGGAATATGACATCGTTCAAATGTCTGCGTTGGCTTCTTACGGTGGCACGGATTTGAGTGCAAATTTCAATGACTCTTCCGCACAAATCTTGCTGAATTTGAGCGATGGTGTGTGTAATGTTTACCCTAAGGGCTTTCGTCAATTTCGGGTTCTCGTAATGACCAGCGACAAGCGACTTTAGAAAACTTCGTACATGACCTTGATTGCCATTTCACATCACCTTTGCGAGAGATGTCCTTACCCTAAAAAGTTGCATGGAGAATGTCAATAGTGTCGTCCAATGTGTGGAACGTAGCACCGTCCAGCTGGAACCACATGTCGTCTAGGTTCATATGGTTCAATTAGGGAAATAATAAATGGATTTATCAAAGTTCTTCAGAGCTCGCCAATGACGCTGACCACCTCACCAACGTCGTTTTCGAACTAGTACGGACCAACAACGGCGCCGGCTCAAAATCAACACCAAAAGAAAACTTTTTGAGGATGCATTGTCATCTGTGAAGGGCTAAATCTACAGTCTTTAGATCATCAAATTTGACAGATGTTACTAAAACAACATGGCCGCCATAGTAGACAAAAATCAATCCGTACTGATTTGAAAACCCCATATTTGTATCGTCCGTAATAACCGAGAAAAATAACAGAGATTCTTTTTATCTATCGACTCCTATCAGGTTCCGATGACTATGAAACGCATTGCAATTGTTTCTTCAGCTCAATAACCCTAGCGTTGTCTAGCAAATCTCTGCCTCTTTAATTTGCCCACAAACCATATCCCTTAGAACAAGACATGTGGCATATGGACATGGGATTGTGGTGGAGAAGGTTCTTTGTTCAATCCTTCAATCAACCAATATTTGATTTCATACAAGGTTCTATCTCTAGGAAGCGATTTCCGGAATTCAGGATCTTGTCATGGAAATGGATTGAATTGTAGGTCCCTTCTATTTTTGCAAGGTATCAATGCACACACAAAAATGGTTGGAAGTGTAAGCTAATACGTCTTGGCTTCTCATTGAGCTGTTTGGACCACAAAATTTCTATATTTTTTCAGTGTTCTCAATAGCAGCTGACGACTGCGTACTGTTGGCCAAATCCCAATTTTTTGTCGTTTGTATGAAACTATTTTGCTAACAATAGGTATCAGTACGACCATTCTGGTTCATACACCCGTTTGGGTTGCGCTTCGCTTGCCCGTTTATATAAATTAAGAAATCGGCGATTATAGTTCTCCGATCTATTTCAACATAAGTCACGAACTTGCTCCAAAAAAAACTGCTATTCTATAAGCGACGACGCGATGCGAAGCGATGGACGTTGCGCTTGTGCCAAAGGATACCAAACTATATGGCATTGGTATAGGGTATAGCCAGCCTGCCTCTTTAGATTGCATTCAACCTTTTTATGTGTTGGCGCACACTTGGGGTTTATTCCTTCAGATGGGTGCATGGTGATTAGGAACAAGAAACGACGAACGTTTTCCTCAGCCCATAATCAGTTGGAATGCATCTCTATGGTGTTATGGATATTATGGCACAGCACCAGTACCAGCACCAGCACAGCACCTCATGCGATTCTATAGTGTTTATCCAGGATCCACTTTTGTTAAGCATTATTATGATCGGTTCATGCAGATTGTTCGGAACGGTTCATTATAGCCGCATAAACCAGCAACACCAATATGCTATGCTTCAACGGCAACAGGAACAGCAACAGAAACGGCAACAGCTTGGCTTGGTGCAAATGGAAAATGAGAAAAATCATAATTTGCATCTTTTGTGGGCTTGCATACGGTAAACCTTTTTTTTTTTTTTAATATTTTTCTCGGGAATATTAGAGACTAGCTTCGTGTTTCTGTTAGCACATAATTATATCTTTGTTCGCGATTCTGAGCTTGGATATTTTTTTTTTATAATTAGAGGTCGCAGAGAACCAGCAAGCATCAGATTTCTATCGAATATTAACGGAAAATCATTTTTTAACCTATCTAAACCTACAAAAAGAATTAGATATTTAAATAGATACATTGCATTGGATGTATCTTGTGGGAGGCCTCGATCATGCACATTGCAACATTGTATCTCTGTTGTTTCTTTTTTTTTATAATTGCCACCTACACGGTAATCGTGATTTAATAATTTATTTGTTTCATCTATCACAGCATGGATATGAATATCCACATAAATTAAAGGTAATTTTAGTCATAAGACAACATTTTTCAGATACGTTGTTTGAAATGTAAGCTGAAGTTGTTGGGGCATTCATGACTATTAAATTTGCATAAAAATGATATATGAGTTGTTGTTGGCATAACACTTCTTCAAAGAGTATCTAATTTCGGTAACGTCGTCCGTTAGTTTATTAAATTGTTGAAAGTGATGGTGGAACTGTACTCATTTTGGCCTTATCTAATGTTTCAATACAAAAACTAATGAGCACACACAAGTGCTAATGACTATTCCATGAGTTCTTCATATCTTTTCGAATTCTGCACAAACACTTTGCTATCTTTTGCACAACCTTATGACAACGACTTACTGAACCTGCATTACTTTTGTCAGCTTTTCTATTTATTTTCAGAATGAATCTGACGTAATTTTGAACGAAAAATTGACAAATTATATTGCATATAGAACTTTAAGTTGGCAGAACTGTTTTCATTGACAGCCTGTCATGAGATTTACTTTTAGTTTGGTTTGATTTTTCATCATGAATCGACTGACGCCTGAACAACACATGCAAATTCTTCAGATTTATTTCGAAAAACCTAGTTCTGTTCTGATTTTCAAAAGAAAGTTTTTTTCAACGATGAAATATTAGCTACGTCAATAAGCAAAACTGCCGCATAAGAAGTGTTGACAATCTTCAAGCCATTGTTGACGCAGCGCCGTTATATTCGGAAAACTGGCAGTTCGTTGTCCTCTGTGTTGGAATCATTAATTGGTCTTTATTTCTTTAAGAATGATGCCGTCAATGGAGACCGTTTTAGAGCTACGATCAATGACTTTTCCGTTCCTGTATTGAATCGCCTTGATGTGGGGGAACTGTTGATTCAACAAGACGGCGCAACATGTGACCTAGCCCTAACCACAATTGAGTTGGTGAAGGAAACATTTGGTAAGCGCATGGAGTTGGCCTCAACACCGCTTGTTTATTTTCTGTGGGGTATAAGAAGTCGCTAGTCTTCATCCATATACGCCAGAGACAATAATTGATGACTTGCAAAACATGTTTCGCCGCGTTATTGCCGATATACGACCCCAAGTGCTGCAAAAAGTGATCGAAAATCGGATAAGAAATTGTATGTATTGCAGGGGCGAACGCAGGGGGGGGGGGGGTTTTGGGGGTTGAAACCCCCCCCCCCCCCCCGAAATATGTGAAAT
This sequence comes from Platycheirus albimanus, assembly GCA_916050605.2. Lineage (NCBI taxonomy): Eukaryota > Metazoa > Arthropoda > Insecta > Diptera > Syrphidae > Platycheirus > Platycheirus albimanus. The sequence goes on along the minus strand of OU696698.1, from coordinate 31,310,141 downwards.
GAAAAAATAACCATTCATTAAAAAAAAAAATAAACCTGGAAATATAAAGTTTATTTGAAATTTTCATTCTGTCAGTGAAAAAATCTTTCCAAATACACAATCTAACCCATCAGAGATCAATTCTTTCGTGTTGAGAATTCATCTAGAATTGCTCTTGTTTTGGAATGAAACTTGCAAAAGTGAAGAAGATAAATTCTTTTGACAGAAGGAGCAATTCTTTTCTTGTATGAAACTCGCTATAAGTAAATTTGATATGTCGATGTGGAATTAGTGTTGGGTCGTAAACAACGGGACCTGCGACCGAAATATACGAAAATTCACTTCCCTTTTTACTTGCAAAATCATCCCATCGGTCGCTCCAAAACTAGCGGTAGTTGCGACCGAAATCTACGAAAATTCACTTCCCTTCTTACTTGTAAACACATTGCATCGGTCGCTCCAAAACTAACGGCAGTTGCGACCGAAATCTACGAAAATGAAAACTTGCATCACACGTACTAAAAGCCAGTCCCTACGTATAAGAACGGGATCGACAACGGCAACTAGGAAAGAGTATACTTTTGTATTGTATAAGCATAATACACATGAAAATTAAAATGAAATTGTAGTTTGAACTGTGAGGTCGATTTTCTTTTGATTCCTACATAAAATCGGTTGTTTATTAAAATAAATTAAAAGTTATTGTGAAAAAAATGAGTAATTCAATACTAAAGTTTTTTAAACCAGCAGCGAGTAAAAACAGTGCTACACCTACAGTTTCAAGTATTGGGGATTTAAACAAATTGTCTGGAGAAGGTCCCCCCACAAAAAAACAAAAACCTGAGGTGTCACAAAACAGTGGAAACCGTAATGTAAGTTCAATATAAGAAAATATTAGTTTTGTTTCCCCTGTGGTGCTGTTTCGTGCTCATGTGTATTTCTAATTGCCTTTTTTAACGGAACTGTTTAAATTGAAATTAATTTTGAACAATACACACGGAAGAGGTGTGCAATATTGTGATTAACGTTATATTAACGTAATATAAGTGTGTAAAAGAAAAAATCTTTTGGTTTCATGTTTAGATATTTTTTTTATTTTTGTATGAATAAAGGCACATAGGTGCACATATTTTGAAAAAAAAAATTTTCATAATCTCATATGGGCACAAACTTAAAAATCATAACGTGTAACAATACATATTTATTATCTTATCCATAGAATTATGTAAACGACATTGCAAATTTTTGTCGGAAGCAATTAAACGACAGTGAAAAATATGAAGTTCTTGTTCATTGTTGGGTTCCTGATTTAGATTTTAATTTTCCGATATCTGGCCAAAGAAATTTAAAATTTCAGCACTCTTGGTTGCGCTCTTTTGTGTGGTTGACGTATTCTGCAGCAGAAGACGGTGCTTACTGCCGATATTGTGTTGTTTTTGCATTAAAGTCCGTCGGGAAAGGGTCTCATCAGGACACAAATATATTAGTACTGACTGCGTTTCGGATGTGGAAAAAAGCCCTTGAAAAATTTAGAGAACACCAAAACAAAAGTTATCACAAAGAGGCTATAGAGGATGGACAAAATTTTACGTCAATTTTCGAAAATCGAAGGCTTGATGTAGTCAGCGAACTTCACACGAGCCGGAAAGTACAACAACTCGAAAACAGAAAAAAGTTGATTCCGATCATACGAGCTGTTTTTTTTTGTGGCAGGCAAGGTATAGCTTTAAGAGGACATCGAGACCACGGCCTTGTATCAATTGATAAGTAGCCAGAAGAAAACGACGGAAATTTTAGGGCGTTACTGCGTTACGCAATTGAAAGTGGTGATAAAGTTTTGGCAGATCATTTAAATAGTTCGGGGGCAAACGCCAGATATATAAGCTATCGCATTCAAAACGAAATAATTGATGCTGCAGGAAAAATTATAACAATGAAAATTGTCCAACGTATCAACAAATCTGGATACTTCTCTGCTATTGCTGACGAAAGCACGGATATCAGTGGGGTTGAACAGTTTTCAATATGCGCTCGTTATGTTGATACAATCGACCATAAATATTTTATTCGCGAAGACTTTTTGTGCTTTATCCCGGTTGAAGACGTAACTGGAAAAGGACTAGCAAGTACGTTGCTGTCTGCAATTAAGGATATGGGCCTTAATCTAGCTAATATGAGGGGACAAGGTAAGTGTCAATAATTGGCTAGAATGATTAAGTATTAATGTTATCGTTTTTGACTGTTCAGGCTATGATGGGGCGCGTGCAATGAGTGGAAAATTCAACGGCTGTGCTGCCAAAGTAAGGGAATTATATCCACAAGCGATTTACGTCCACTGCGCGAACCATAACTTGAATTTGGCCATTACTCACGCCTGTAATATCCCACCAATACGAAATTGCATTGGGGCTATTAAAGAGGTTGTCAATTTATTCAGACTCTCAAACAAAGCAGCTCTAATTTTAAAAGACCAAATACATGCGTCTTGTCCAAAAGCAAAACAAACACGGCTTTTAAGATTTTGTGAAACCCGTTGGGTTGAGCATTTAGACTCCTTGAGTTTGTTTTTTGACGTATATGAATATATCTGCTGCTCTTTAGAGATCCTGGACGAAAAAAATTTGAAAACTGATGGAGTTAAACCGCATACTTTACTTACAGCAATACACAATGCCCAGTTCATTATTTCACTAACAGTAATCAAGCCAATTTTTAGCCTTATGAAAAACCTTAGTGAATTTTTGCAAAAAAAAGAATGCGATCTAAGCTGCTGCATAGAATATGCAAACCACCTATATGAAGAAATTGCTGAAATGCGACAGAATTCCGAAGTAAGGTTCGGTAGCATATTTGCTGCAGCCAAAGAAATTGCGGAAAAAATGGATTTGCAGTTGGTAGTCCCACGAAATGTCGCAAAACAGAGGAACAGGGATAATTACGAAGGTGGTCCTGAAGAATATTTTCGTCGGTCTATCTATGTTCCTTTTTTGGACCATTTATTGACGCAATTGAAAAATAGATTTCTCGACCATCGTGAGCTGCTTTCCAAAATTCAAAATATATTGCCAGAAAAATGTTGCAAACTTAAAGAGGACGAAATAAAAAGGACTGTTGAGGTGTTTTCCCAAGAATGGCCAGATGATATAAAAGTAGGCTTAGATGATTTTCTAGCCGAAATGAAGATGTGGCGCAGGTAAGAATGTATTTCTTTTATTTTCTTGATATGTATTTCATTGTTAAATTAACTATGGTTTCAGAGATTGCTTGAGTATGCCAAACGTAAAACGGCCCAACAACTTTATAGACACCTTCAATGTTTGCGATTCGTCCTTATATAAAACAGTTCATTGTTTTATGCAGATCGGTGCGACACTTCCGGTATCCGTGGCTTCAAGCGAGCGATCCTTTTCATGTCTGCGCAGATTAAAAACTTATCTACGAGGAAAAACCGGCGAGGAGCGACTGAACGGTTTGATGTTGCTGAACATCTATAGGGATATTGAGGTTGACTATGAGGACGTTATAAATATAATGGCAAAAGTTCCAAGGCGCATTGATTTTATTTTATAAAATATTGATCATAACTAAAAATTTATGTATTTAGTTTTATATATATGTAAATACATACATACAGAGTAAAAAAAACTTACAAATATTAAAAACAAATTGTTCGTTTATATTTAATATATTTTTTTTAAAACCCCCCCCCCCCCGAAAAAAGTTCCTGCGTTCGCCCCTGATGTATTGCATGTAATTGTGGATAGTGGACTGAAAAACATCCAAGACAAGGGGAATTAAAAGGTCCAAAAAGTTACTTTCAATCCATTGAAGAAGGCGTTCGTCTTGGACGCATTTTCGATAAGAGAGTTTGATGCCAAAACTCAATCTTATGCTTTTTAAATATCAAGCGGCAATAATGTTATTTTCTCCAAAACTATGAAAATATATATATGCCAGTCATTGAGAAGTTTCCGTTTCTCAAGATGGTGAGAAGGGACGTTAGTGCAATTTTCCGGAAGTTTAAGGGGGATGAAGATACGCCATTTGTGAAACGGGCTGGATATATTTTCCGTCCACTCGGTGAGAAACCTCTATAGACTAGGGCATATAGAAAAGCTAAAGCAGTGGTTTTGCCAACGTGGAACCACACCTAAACAGAAATATGAGAGAGGTATTATCCGAGCCAGCGGACTTGTGAATTTGTCCCATAAAACCATTTACCCTCAAGTTTAGGAATAGCCATATAGGTCCGTGGTAGTGTCGAATTAGCAGCTCCGCCTCAATAGTTGCTTGTGAGCTGACCACATGAGTATCATAGGAAAAGAGCGTCGGAACGAACGAGCATTCGGGTTGATAGCAGTTTTCATTACGTGGATCAGATGCTTTCAGCATCCAGCATTCGAGATCCTACCAAAAGAAATTTCGAAGTTTACTATTGCTTCTTGCCAATGTCATAAATGATGTACCCCAGGGAAGTCTCCTTAGACCCTTCCTTTTTATTTTTATTTCTAATAGTGATATACATGTTTTTCCTCTTTTATAAACTATCACGTGGCGCATATCACTTGCGAATACAAGAAAATTTGCATATTGCTCAACGTATAGAAATAATTAAGGTTCGTATGCATCTCTTACACACATGAATTTTTGTGTTGATTCAACTGTAAAAATAAATTTGTTTATAATTTTTATTTTAAGAACCCCGAACCTACTTCCATCGCTTTTTTTAAGGTAAACTTTGGTTATACCCCGCCACAAGTTCGATCTGTCACTCTCAGCCATGCGCCACATTCAAAGTAAAACCACTAAATAATATTTTACTTCAAGGTGATTTGAAAGCACCAATCTTTTTATCTGGACCCGGAAAATATATTTCATTGTTGTAAGTCACTCTCAAAGAATCGCAATAAATCCAATCAACATTTATTTATAACCAAGGAACGTTATACAAAATCTGGGGCACCAAACAATAGAATTGATAAATCTCAGGCGTGCGACAGATACTTTTGAAATCATTGGATTTTTAAAGAAGTGGTTTCGAGCTTAATCCAGTTGGATTTTTTTGCAAATCGAAATTCCAAAAGCAAGGGAGCTATTCTTGTTAAGAAAAATATAACGAGAAAACTTCCAACTTATCCTACAATCCAACGGCCAAAATCCATTTCAACGTCTAACAACAAAAGTGAAGTTCTATCAGATTAATGGTCGTTTCAACTCGAAGTCTATGCCAACCAATCTTACCACAGATTATGGCAACGCGTCAAAAAAAAAAAAAATATTAATAAGACGTGGAAAACCACTTACCAAGATGAACTCGAACGTGCAGTGGGTGAAGAAGAAACCGAACCATAATGTTAGCGGAGGTGGAGTTTTCCGTCGTGTAAGCAGTGTTTACAAAAAAAAAATATCCAAGATAATTGCGAAGATCCCACACACTTCATCCACCAAAGACCAAAGAGATAGATACAAAGGTATCTATGAACAAAATAACTGATGATCTTGCAACATAACGCCTAGCTTACACGTGTTGGAGGTTCAGTGACTCTCTGTTTTAAAGAGAAAGAACACCAGAGGCTATGCTATTAGACCGACTGACTGTTGATGGTGGGTTTCCTTAGTTGGATTAACTTTAAAACGTGAAGGATAAAGGCCATAATGTCAGAGACGCCTCTGCCTCTGATCACAGAAGGAACGAGCAAAATTTGAAAAAAAAAAAAAGCAGATTCATAAAATCGCACCAAAATAGTCTTTGGGGTTAAGAAGTTGGTTAACACTTAAACAAAACATGTGAATTATTCTACTTAACGTTGGATGAAAAGATGTAAGTAAGATGGCCTTTTTAAGGAGCGATTTCGCAAAAAATAATTTGTAAACAATATTCCCACTCATAAAATTTAATATGAGAGTGATATCCTCGAGTTTTTAATTTGCATGAAAAGATTTTGCAATGCAAGATTGATTTTGTACCCAAGGCTAGTCATCCCTTATTGTTCAGAACTGATGTCGTTATTCCTTAATTTGGTTAATACAATTCCTAGATTACTTATAAGCAATGACAAGCCATCCACCATAGTAGCTATAATAGAACATAATAATAACAGACAAATTCCGGCTGCAGTTCCTCAAGGTAGTCACCTTGGGCCACCTCTGTTTTCAATATTTTTCTTAGTTTCTTAACATACTCCCTGTTTGAACTGGAATCCGGTGACGGTTAATAGAACTTTTCTTGCCTATGGAGTCGGTTGGTAGACAACGCACTGCATTAGTGATGCAATGCGCATTAGTCCATCTTAAGCGCTCGACATTTTGTTTACTTTTACCCAGCTAGATATGTTACCAAGAATACTGCTTCTTGCTGAGAAACTCGCCTTAGGGATATCTCACAGTGGCCACGCCAACATACACAATACTTTCCTATTCCACAAAATAACATGGATACTTTGACAAAATCTTCTGGAATCACAATACTCTCTACATCACTCTAGGATGAAAATGCTTTCCTGGAAGATGAACAAATCCAGTTTAAAAAATTTAACAACAAATGATGAGTTGAGGGGTGGTGTTTCATCCAACAGACTAATTCTAAGTCTCTCCTCCAGTCTTCCAAAGACATAACCATTTTCTATTGACTGTCGATCATTTCATTTCTCAGAGAAATAGTCGAATAGTTCAACATTCACCCCTGTTGGGTGCCAGGACATAGATATATTCCAGGGAACTGTAAAGCCGACCGACGAATTTTCCGGACAAGGAACAACATTACCCATATTAACTTGAAACCGCTGTAAGTTCGCATGTTGCATGTAAGTTTTAACTAAAGCAAGATGCTTCTGAGGGGACAAATCTAAGGTGGACTGGTCAGGTGGTAAGACATGTCGAGCGTCAAAGCGGATTTGGCCAAAGCTGGATCCGAAACGCTCTAAGACTTTGATATTCTAAGCAGACGGCACATTAGCTCCATTATAGGTGTCATAACAGGATACTGTCTCCGAGGTAGGCCACCCAAGAGACTTGGTTACAGACTTTGGAAGAAGTTGTATGGATGAAAAAATGGAGGAGACGATTGCCAATTTCCCGTGTACATGCTCTGCACGTCCTTACAGGCGGACATTTTTTTCAGGAGAATCCTTTTTTAATGACTAATGGACTAGGAAATCAATTATCTTGAGCGCTTCGTAAGAAGTTCAAATTGGTTCTAAGTGTGTATGTTTTTCGTTGTTAACACCCCAAACTTTGTGGTATCACAACGTGGACTAAGTGTGTCTGTCACCTTTTATGGCACAGCCACCTTAACCTAACCTAACCTAACCTAGGGTCCAGTTCCAAACTCATTTTGATAATGAAATTTTATGATTTCGACGTGCTGTAAATGATAAACAAAAAAATTTGACAGATGTCACCAAAGCAACATGGCCGATACAGGCCTTCAAAATCTTCCTGCGCCAATTGAAAAACCCCACATTCTAAGGGACTTTGCAGATAGTGAAGTGGTTTTCATACCACGCATTCCCATCATTCCGAAAAGTTTCCCGTTTAAATTTAAAAGCAGGCAGTTTTCCGTGACCATCAGGTCAGACATTTCGAGCCGCTGCCGCTGGCTTAGACAATTTGTTTTTTTTTTGATCCTATGAGTAGAACAAAGCATAACGTCACCATGGACAGATACAACTTTGGAGTACCTAGTCAAGGACTTTGCCTATTTGAGTTCCACTATAACCTTTCAAAAAAATATCAGCGCCTCTGCGTCAGTCTCGAAGAATCGCCCTTTCCAATCGCTGTTTCTTAAACTTTTCTTTATGGTTTGATCTGAGTGATCTTAATATCAGAAGTCCAAATCTGTCACTCTGTCGAATTGATAATATTCAAAACCTTTCAAGAAGGTCAAACTTTTAGATCTTCGTCTTAAATTCACGATACGATTTCTCGAATTTATAATCGAATTCATTAATTTAATTTTCTTTCTTCCCAGTGGATTATTTTTTTTTTTTTTTTTTTTTTTTTTTTTTTTTTTTGTTCCTGCTGACAACGAAGCTATTAATTTTGAGATTAAAAATATATTACAATATAATATACCTTGGAGAGGTCGTTTCGATTTTTAATTCTAATCTTTAGCTTAACAAATTTTTATAACCACGTCCAAGAGCTTCTGGGTTTTCAGCGGTCTTCACAAAATATGAATGAATTTTACATTGACATCAGCAAAACAAATGTTAATCATTGGCATTTATAATTTTTTAATCACTTGAATTCAATAAATTTCCCTGGGGAACTTGTTTTCAATAAAAAAAATAAAAATATAATAAAATATCTTAAAAGGCAATAACACCATTAAAACGATCAAGTAAATCAATCCGTGATTAAAAATGAAAGCAACACACACAAAAAAAAAGAGGAGGAACAAATTATTATATTTTTTTGAGCGATGAATATTTTTGGATGATGCTCTTCTTCTGACAGGTTTTTGACCTACCGTGCATTTTATTTTTTAATTTAAATTGTATCTTTCTTCGATTTGACGCTTACGCAAACGGACAACGTCAGTGGAAGTCAACTGGTGGAACAGACGCCTGACAGCGTGAGGATGGCCACTGGTGTGAGATGAGGTCGCCGCGCCACCGGCCGGTTATAATATTAATAATATTAATCATGATGGGGAGATAAAGATAAACACCTGGTATAGGTAGCTCAGAAGAAGTGTTCATACCTTAAGATTCCATAAGATGGATTGAGGCATGCAGTAGTTCATGTTGGTAAAATTGGGAATTAAGTCTTTTTGTGGAGGAACAGATTTCGTTGTAGTCTTTGGAGTAGGTTATTCTTTTTCAAACCTTTTTTTTTATCAATATTGTTTGGTTTTAAAGTGACAGTATGCCTAGCTTACTTTTTTTTACAACGGAATCTGCCATAAATCCGTCACCAGGTTAGGTTAAAATGATTGTTAGCTTATACACTTAAATCCAATTCGAACTTATTACGAAACGCACATCATCATTGATGTCCGAATTCAGTGCTGCTTTCAAGGTCTTCTTGTGCACAATCGTACACTGCACCAAAAAGATTAGGAAAAGGTTCTTACAATCACAAAAACTTTTTTCGGACATGACTGCTGCGTGTAAACTATGTAGTCTGATATCCAATGGAACAAAGCTAAGAATCAATGCACGAGTGCTTGGTTTGGAAAAGGCCTTTGTAACCGTTTGGTTAGAGGGGCTTTATCTGAAGTTGATCAAAATTGGCATAAGTAAACCATTGTTGAATATTCTGCATGACAATCTTAATGTAAAAAATTTGTTGTGAGAAGTGGCAATGTTACTCTACCACATTATTTGATGTCAGAAACGGTACACAGCAAGGAGCGGTGTCCGATCCTGTTTAGTATTAACATGCGATTGCGTACGCTGGCGACCTTGCAGCGTACAGAAAGGGTTCAAAAGTCGAACTTTTTGCCAGCGTGACGTCATCAAGCTTCAACAATATTACGATGACTGGAAATGGATAACTAATTTTTAAAAATGCATTCTGTTTAGAACCCCATTGTAGGGCTTCTAGAGATACGAGATAGAACTAGAGAAATCTAGTGATCGTCGGAGCAAGTGGACATCTATTGTCGAGTAAAAGTGTAGTAAAGCACCCCAAACTTCTAACAGCAAAAATGAATATTATCTACGATTTAGTTGTTAAACCAAAATTATTATAGACAAAAAAACGCAATTTAAACATCCTATTTGCGAATATCTGTGCCCCAATCAGTCACTTGATCTCGATTCAAATCACTTAATCACTCAAAGCGTTGAAATATATTTCTTACTGTCACAACAAGCTCACACGTCTCACAATTTATTACAAAAACACCTTGTTCTAATCAGATCATTTGAATTATATATTTTATTCGTATTCAAGAATCATTTGAATTCCTTTGTTCTCTCGACAAGAAATCAAAAGGCAATAAATCTTAAGGAAAACATGTAAAAAATATTGCAACATTGAACAAGAACTCGAAGTTTATGGACTCCATTCAATCAGTGTTCGTTATTGAATAAATATATTGATACAGTTTTATTGAATAGTTTTTGAAATGTTATACTAAGGGTATTAAGTAAGCTTACTGGCAGTGTTATCTCACAGATGTATAAGGAGCAAATGAAGGGAAAATCTGTTACTGACTCCACGAAATGGTTGATTGAAAACAAAGAATTTTTTTTGGCAGCTTTTCTCGAAATAGGGGAAGCCTGCAATTATGTTTAGAACAATGCGATTTGGCAAGCCCTAATCAAACAAAGCAGTTGGACTTGGTTGCATACCTGCAGACGTCAGAGTAGACCCTGATGCAGTTTCCGGCAATTTGCTCAAACTATGTAGTACAGGCTGTTCGAGAGACGGAAACTTACTCATGGGACTGAAGGATGGAGATATTGTAAACTTGCCAAAGAAAGAAAACCTCAACAACTGAAATAACTGGCGTGGTATTTTATTTACCGTTATATCCGTTCTTGCGAAGTTAATGGCAGCCATTGTTCTCGAGGCGATAAAGTCCAGGATCAAATCTACCCTCAGAAGGCATAAAGCGGGTTTTCGTAGTGTTCAATCGTGCGATTAGATTTTGAAAAGGGGTTCGATGGGGTAAATCGTAAATGCACCAGGAGATCGCTTATTGCGAGAGGCACGTATTACTGGGAAAATTGAAGCTGTTTTAAGAGTAATACAACATCGCAAAATGCTTCGTTTTGCGCAATGGACAGGAGATTCTAGAACCAATGCTTGGAATAAACTGCTGAAGCTTTGCTTGAGAGCAAACGATATCTAACTTATCGGTATGCCTTCGTTTCTTTTTTACCACGATTAATTGCTTTTATTGTATTTTAAGAAGATGTCAATTGTTCCGGTAATTACTTCTGTTCTTTTTATTTACGGGATCCATCAATTAAAGGCTTTGTCTTCTTCTGATCCCACCCACGGGTTGTATTTATTTTCAGTGGCCCAGCTGCGGAATCAGGCCACTAAATCAACGCAAACAGGGTGGCAGTGTGCTGTATGGGAGAGTGAGGAGTGAAGGTGTGCGTATTCGGCCATTGGCTTCTATCTTGGCTAGTGATTGGGTCCTCATATCTAAGGTTACCAGGCCTCTTACATTTAGGTGGTCATCTGGAAGTGACCTCCACGATTGCGAAGTTCCACCGGAACAAAAAATCTGTCACCACGCGAGATATGCGAATGCGGAAACCAATTGCATCGAAGGATTCTTGGATGCAAGAGGTGTTAGATGGACCACGATCTTCAGCAATTGGTGTGGACAATGGAGATGCCTTAACTTGTTCATATAATTGCTACCAGGGTAATACTACCTCAGGGCCATGGTCAACGCTTAATTTTGTAGGATAACCCTTATTTGGCAGCTGCTGGCGTTTAGCTTATGATATAATTTTATTTTGTCTTTTCTGGTTCTAGAATTATATACCTAAGTTTCAGTTTAAGGACGCTTTGAAAAGTGTGCGCTGACTATGGAAGTTCTCAAGTTTCTGAACATGGGAATCTGGTCTGGCTATAATCTTAAGGCTACCTGAGATGCATGGTTCCTTCTGCAGGATTTTAGATAATGCTGTTAATCTTCCGCCCTTGAAACATATTCTGAATACCATGAGCTCAAGTATTGAGCCGATTCCGAAAAGTAAAATTTATTGCGAGCCTTCTGATTTCAGGCCAATTAGATGACTTTTTCCTTGGTAATGACTTTGGACGGCTGATGGCATATTCAATTCTTTAATTTAGTAACAAACTGTCCAAATGGCGGTCTGGGTTTCGCAATAAGCACAGTAAAAGTGGAATCTGATTTTCGCGCTGTTATTGAACCTTTTACATTTCTTAAAAGATTTTGATTGTATTGACCATCCGAATAACGTAACGAATTAAATTTTTCTAGAACTTGTCTTAAGCTTTTCAGTAATTATCTTGATAACCGGCATCAAAAGATTATTCGGTACAGATCAAGATATGTACGACAATTCCATTTATCGTAAACTACGGTGTTCCTCAAGGATCTGTTCTCGGACCACTTCTTTTTCATCTTTCTATTAAAATGCTCTTTCAGAAGTTCTTTAAAGTTGCATCATACTCATGTTTGCAGATGACGCTTTGTTATATATTTTCGGTGCAAAGCGTGTGATGGAAGACTGTGTTGCTCGGATCAATGAAGATCTGTTCTAGGTACAAACAAAACTGAGCTGACTCAAATAAACTAAAACTTAACACGACGAAAACACTAAGTATGTTCAATTAGTAAAATTTGTCATTAATGTAATGTACATTGACAATGATAACCTTTTCAAATGTCGAGCAAAAAGTCAAAAAATTGGGATAGGCTACATAAAAAGATTTTAATGAAGTTCGAGAAAAGAAACAATTAAGAAAAAAAAAGAAATATTTTCTAATTGTAAATTGTTTCGCTAATTACTTTAACAAGATTATGTTTAATATTATTTTTGCTAATTTGTTTGTACATATTCTTGACTTCCGATACATTTCCACTCAATACATGTGTTCTCAGTTATTTTTTTCCAATTAAGTTAATTTATTAAATGGCAAAACAAACAAATGGCGTGGGCAGAAACGTGACATAATTTACAATTTTACAACAATTGAATGAACAACATGTTTTCTGCACCCAAAATCGATTGTCCGATAAGATTTATATGTACATGACTTGTTTCTCCAATATTGTCGTTGTTGGTCGTCGTATTTGTCGTAGTCGTTGTAGTATGGCATTTAAAATGGATTCCATTTCCATTATTAGTTAATATTAAACCCAAACATTACATTTTACGCCCTCAATTTCAATTTTCTTAGCAACAATCAAATCTGAAGTGCCATTGACATGATTTAAGACTTCAACTAGCTGACAGATTTAAACTGTATCTCCCGCACACGATCTAAACGAGTTCAATCTTTGTCGCAGCGCGGCCGGGAGAAGTATATTGTATCTTGAGCAAGCTTTCAATCAGACATCATAAAATTTAATGTCAATATACGATACAATAATTATTGAATGTCACTTTTGTAGGTTGTAAAAAAACAAACACTCTTTAGGACTGTTTCTTTCTTGTAAACAATTTTATTTCATTTCCTCCCAGAATGAACACTCAACTCAATGCTTGATGTCACACATTTATTGAAGAATTATAGGATTGTTTAGTTAGTTGTCAAGAAAGATACAATAAATCGATAAGGGAAAATTTACAACTGATAAAACACATTATCGATAACTCAACGATAACGAATGCATTTTATTTCGAAAAACTTGGTTAAATAAACTCGAAATTGTTTTTTTTTTTTTTAAGAAAAGTAATTAAAAAAAAGAATTTCTTCGTTTGTCCTTCAGAATTGTAAGAAAATAAAATTAAAAAAAAGAACAGGAGGGTTCCGCGCACATAATAAAGAAAAGGGTCAACCCGTCAATCAAATGGACGAAGGAAACAAAATACAATTTCGTTTTGAATAACAGATTAAATGTGGAAAAGGAGCAGCAAGAGAAGTACACACACACAAACACAGACACACACAAAAATCCAAATATCATCCAATGAATCTCATAAATCGAATAACAATAAACGGTGGAGCAGACGCGACTTTCGGACGCCTGCCTGTCAGTTGATTTGGAACGAATCTTTTGTCAGGAGTTTGGTCTTTGGTAGGTGGGTTGGGACTTGGGAATATAAACCTTTAGTTCCATGCCATCCATTGGTGTGTTAAATTTTCCACGATCTCTCTTTTGTGTTTAATATCCTATCACTGATCGATTTTTTAGGTGAAATTCGCCAAGTGAATGGTTCTTAGATTCGTGTGAAGTTATCATTATGAAATTAATGATTTTAAACAATTAAATCAAGAACTAGAATGAAGCTATTTTTGATATTTGGTTTATGAAGTAGTACCCCGTGGTGTAGTGGTTAGTGTGTCGGTATGCCACGCCGAAGGTTCTGGGTTCGATCCCTGACGTCTCCACATAAGTTCTTTCCCGGGGTACTGCCTCTTGCGAGGAAGAGTTATTAATGTCATGGAAAGTGCTTCTCTGTAAGCCGTTCGGATTCGGCGGTAAATTGTAGGTCCCTTACATTCCAGCAGAATATAAACGCACACACAGGAATGGTTTAGAGTGTAAGTCACAGGCACCGATTGGAGCTGTTGTGCCAACTATTTATTTATTTGGTTTATGAAAGAATTAACGCACATAGTGCAATAATGTGTTGCAGTAATTTTGGGCTTGACATTTTTTGTAAGGAAAAAGCTCGGCCAGTTCTTGAAAAATTTAAGGGATTACGTAAAACGTCAGGTACCGACAATTCGCCATTAAACATATGTAGATTAAAGATTTTTTAGTTTTTCACACTTGGGAATTCCATTTAAATAAATGTCTGAAATAGGCATGTGTGGATCAAAAAGCAGGAGCTCCTGTATTGCCTTTTTTGGGCTTATACGGTACCCACTCCTCAAGGGCTCGTTCAAGGTAAGAAGGACGATCGCTAATGTTGTCTACATTGTCAGTAAATAAACACTTTGGGAACCATCACTTTACCTTCAAGCAGTAGTGCAGGGCTGTAATAAAGAGCAGGAGACTCAAGACGCTTCTTCTGATTTGGAATTCTCCGGGGACTCTAGCTGGACATCTTTTTATAATTTACGCGCACTCAAGAGGTTATTAATACCCTTAACATGAATTAACACAGTGCGAGCGGATAGGAATGTAGGATAGGAGATAAAAGGAGATATCGATACACATTGGTTTTGAACTTCTGCATATCACAATGGGAGGGAAAAATCGAGCCGGGTAAAGCATTCCACATTCTTGTTGTGCGGCTAAAAAAAGAGTTTCTATACTTAACAGTACGTCCGGAAGTTAGGCTCGAGGGTAAATTGATAGCGATGGGCATTCCTAGCGATGCGAGTGTTACGGGAAATTGTTTTAGGGGTGGAATGCATCTGGCTATTTCGCTGGAGCACTGTTTGTGGAAGTAGCGATAAAACGAGATTAGACAAGAAACATTACGGCGATGTTCAAGTGAAACAAATGTGTCGGTAATGATACTTTTTCCTATCAGTTTTAAGGCCCTTTTTTGGATCCTATCCAGAAGACGCAAGTGAGTGACAGGACCACCTGCCCAGATATGAGAATTATACTCAAGCTTCAGGCGAATGTATGCCTTGTAGATTGTAGCCAGATCAGAGAGGGAAAAATATTTCTTACATCGATTTAGGAAACCTAAGCTTTTTGCGGCATTTTTGGTGACGTCAAATATGTGATCGTTCTACAAGAGGTGGTTCGTAATAGACAAACCTAGAACGCAAAGCTGTTCGGTTTCCTCAACGCAAGTCGCAAGTGCCACTCATGGATAGTGGCATAGGACTTTTTGTAGATGGATATGATTTTGTGTATCTGTTATGAAACTCATGTGTGAATTCAAATATATCCAACAAACGTTATGGCTGCTCCTCTACTCCTCTAGCAGAGGGCAACATTAAGATTGTTCCACCTGTCTGAATTTGCCGAAACTGGCCTTAGCTGTGGCCGTGATTGTATTCCTTGAGGTTGAGCTCCTTTAACTACTGATTACCTCTAAGTTGTTTTTGATCTTCCGAGAGATTCTGTCCGATTCAAATGCGGCCACCGGATCTTTAAAATGTACCGCAGACAACTGTTAGCGAAGGTCTGCACTTTGCTATACAGATGTTATGTTTATACAAAGGGTGCTTCTTAATCGGGTAATCCAAGTTCTCAGGGAAAACAACAAGTAGATAGTTCTTTAAATTTAAAATATTCATGTAAGATATAAAATATTTTCTAATACAACTTACACAGCACAAGTCAAAAGAAAATAAAAGATATGAAAATGTGTAGAAGTCCCCAGTCCGCACTGAAAGGGGGCAGGTCGATAGGTCCCAAACAAAACCTTCAAGAAGTGCGTCTGGCCGAGCATTGTCGTAAAAGAGACAAATCCCAGAGGTTGGCATTACTCTTGTTTGGTTTTTGATTTTCAAGCGAAGTTTTTCAGAGTTTCTGAGTAACGGACTGCATTGACTGTTTTACCTTTTTTGTAAATATCGTAGGCGGCATGAGTCTTTTCCTGATTGAGACGAACAATTTTGTAGCACGAGCAATGATTGCATATTCTAGTTTAGGTGAATGATCCTTATTTCCTTTCGTTACAAAAAGATCTATCACGCAGTGGTGCCAATCATTTTTTTCTACAACTTCCCTCTCGTGTCTGTCTGAAGGGTAGGAAACTCCATCATCAGGAGATAAGTGCTAAGCTCCAGAAAAACGTCACATTGTTTTCGACAGATCTTTAGACACGCCGATGTTGATGGGGTCAAGCTTCGTTACACAGGTTTGGGAAGTCTTTAACATGTATCCTATCGCCGTTTATAAAAACTCAGAAACACTGTTATCCTGATCTTTATTGCTTAATTTTAACATTTCTTTTCCTTTTTTTATAAAAGCTGGAAAAATGAAATTTTTTCCTCTATCTTTTTACTAAGTTGAAAAAACCTCTCTGATGAAATTCACCTGATATTACCTTAGGTTCATGCTGTTGGTGCTCTATGTGCTTGCAAGGATTATATCCGGGAGCTTGACAATACACAGAATAATAAGAAGACTAAGCAAAAAAAAAAAAAACTCCAATGCCATCGCGATGAAATAAATTGCAAAAATTATTAAACGAGGTGCAGGATGGGGGCACATGCAGTATTCATCATGATGCATGCGCAGGATAAAAACTCCATACGCAACTGCGAGTACGAGTACCTAAGTATATTATGATGGCCAGGGGGCAACAGAAACAGCAACAGCAACAGCAAAAGGAACTTATTACTTGTTCAGATCTACAAAATGAGATTTCCATGAATGATGGCAGCGCGCATATGCGCGATTCTAAATGCATTTTTGCATATACAAGGAGTCACAGCTCACAGCCTTAAACCACAAAAATAAACGATCCGGACGTTGTTGTTGATGGTTGATTCTCGAGGATGGGGTTCCTCTATCCATTCTCGTTTAGTTTGTAACTTGTGGTGTTGGTTGTGGTGGCAGCTTTTGTGTTATTTATCGAAAATCTCAGCATCACAGGCAATTAATCATATCGCGCGTCGTAGAATACCTTCGGCGCAGCCGCAGCCGGCATGCTGCACAATAAACTTATGGGATATAATAAAGTTTTGTGGTGAATGTCCGTTCCGTGTTCCTGCGATGACGATGGCTATGACGATGATATTGAGGCGATGCAAATGCGAAGGCTTTCTTCTCGCATCCCAGGCAGGGATCAGAGATTGTGGTGTTGGACATGATGGGTTTTGGGTTTGGTCGCTGATGGTAAAAATTGTGGTGTTATTGTGATCACTTCTTTGTTCTTTAATGCCTGCTGTGAGATCATAGCTGTGTGATTGTGACGAATTTTTGATTGGATTTTGTATTCATTCTTCAAATGAGACTAGATACATGTGTCTGGAGTCAAAAGTTATGTTTTTTGAATGTCTGTCTGATGAGGTGATTTAGGAGCGACCGTAAAATCACACAATTTCGAGATGAAGTCGGTGATGTTATATAAATGAGTTTACATATATTTTGTGGTCAAAAAAACGTACAAAAAAAGCATTAAATGAATTTTAATTTATCAACTAAAGGGAGTTTCTGAACTGCAATAGAAGTTAACGTTGGCACAAAACTATATTTGTAAAATTTCTGACGTTTCAATGACAAAAGAGGCTCTCAAAATTGATGTGGGAAAACGTTCCTTTTTTTTTAATATTTTTCTATTCAAAAGGGAAAAATTCGTTATGGGACCACACACTCTGGTGTATTTTAAATATTATTTCCCTGATCAGAACTACAATGTTCTAGAAATTCCCAATCTTAAAAAAAACTCTTGTGCTTTCGAAAAGTTTATTAAAAATAAACTATAAATTTTTGAAAAAAACTGGTCGACCAATTTTAGAATTATTTTTTAAATTCTAAACAGTAAAAGAAATCAGGCTAACTTCATTTTGTACGAACAAAAAACGTTTTATGTTGTGGTTTGTAAGTGATTAATAAAATTTCATACAATTTTTTCACTGCTAATTTTTTTTCTTCAAAATCTCAAGCCCCAAGACCACTGTTTCATATAAGAGCAAGTTCGTGCGACCCAGTCGTGCAGTTTATTTATATTTGCAGTATTTTCTCAAATCTACTGCGGTATATTGCAATCTACTGCCTTTATTTCTCAAATATACTGCGCTCAATTGTCTATAAGGTGGCAGCACTGTAGACAACGCCGCTGACTGCGCTCTTTGAGCGTTGGAAAAGGCCTTAATTTGGCCGATCACCTTTAGCGACGACGTGCATAATAATTGAATCATTGCCCGTGTTAACGAGCAAAACTGAAGTATTTGGGACAACTTCAGCACACGCGAGGTTCAACAGTTGAAAATACACCTCAAAAAGTTGCCGTTTCGCCTGGATTTTGAACCAGCCAGCGGCATTAATGGTCCATCCTTTTTCGAAAAAGACGTTGGTGAGGCGGTCACCTTCAGTGGCGAGAGCTAAAGAACGATCATATGGACATAGACATGTGGTCCCAGCAGGACGACGAAACGTGCCACACAGCGGGACGATTTGAAGGTAAGGATATATATCGCAAATGTGACTTGAATTGGGCACCGAGCCTGCGATTTGATCCCGCAAAACTATTTATTGTGGGGTTTCCTGAATTCGTAGGTCAATGCGAATAAACCACGACCTTAAGCAAAACATCAGAAAAGGCCATCGCTCAAATTCAGCCGGGTGTATGCGGAAGAGTCATTGAAAATTGGACCTATTTGAAACTAAGCTGTTTGAAAACGGCCTTAACTTGTAGATCCCTTTCATTTCTCGAGAGTATCAATGCACCCACTGAGATGGTGCAGACTGTAAAAGAGTAGGATTGTCTTCTTCTCGAGATATATTGTGCCAAGTCATTTAATTTTTAAAAAAGCTCTCTGTTTAGTGAAAAAGTCAGACGAATCAACATTGACTAAGCCCTCCAGTAAATACTAAACGAGATTTGTTTTACTCGAAATTCTGTTTGATTTTTAAAAGTCATGACAAAATGTTTGTGTTGGAATTTCAAAACGCCCATTTTTGGAAAGAATATACAGAAGCTTTATATTAAATTTGGAATTATGCTTGTGTCGAATAAAGCTAGATCTCTCTTTTTTCCAATATTTTTTAGAATAATTCAAAATGTTTTAAAATTTTTTACGGGCCTCAGGCTTAAACGTCACGGAATATAATTTACCTGAATCATAGGCTCAAAATAAAATGTATTCTTAATCCACTGAATAAACCGTTTGATCCAAAGACTTACCTGCAAAGAAACAAAAAAAAAATTATATAAGAATATATTTTAAACCAATTTAATTAAAACAACATTCAAAACTCCAATAAAAACATGCCATTCACATCACAAGAATACACGTACTACCCACCCACCACGTTCCTTGGATACATTCATAAATCTACAAGAATCCTTGTAATGCTTTCAAGTTCCAACGGAAAGGTTCAGAAAAATTAACACAGATTCAACCCTTGGACATGGACTTTTTAATTACAAAAAGATGTTAAGATTCGAATAGTGCATTAGAGCGGTCATGTTCGATGAAAACCACAAAAAATGTTCACCACTTCTTCTCTTGTTTCACCTGTCGGAGTTTCGGTCGGTCGCTGGTCATCATCGTTCAGCTCTCAACTCTCAGCCGTAACGTAAAAGGTCGAAAACTTGTATACAATGTATGGGCTTGAAAGAAACCTCAAGGAATTCAGAGGAGCAACAAAAACGAAAAAAAATATGTGTGCTGTGTACCTATATCTCGAACACAACGAAATACCTTATCGAATTCTTAATTAAAATAAAATCCCGAATCAAAATAAAATAACACGAAGCATGAGAAATTTAAAAACTCGTTTTCGGAGCACCAAACGAACTTTTCAAGGAACGAAGAACAAAAGGTTGCATTTGAATTACCATAACAATCCGATTTAAGATAAAAACCAAAATCCCTAAGAAACCCATACAGATGTTAGTTTTTATACTTATTTCTAGACTCTCTTTTTCTTCCCAGCCCAACAGTCAATCCGTATAATGACAAATAAATTTCTAAATGACACATTCCCTTATCTCACCCAAAACCTAGTCACCTATCTATCTACCTTTTGAGGCATCTCTTGTCCACACAACTTATTCGGTAGCAAATTCCCTGAATTGGATAACGCGGCAGGGATACAATGGAGACGACCGAGAGAACGACGACGTGTGTCTACTTAATTAAAAACCCCGTGTTAAAAGTGTGTTTAATTAAAATGCGTCCTTAACTCAATCGATGGATGCAGTTTGTATGTATTGGAGATGTGAAAAGAAAAAAAATTAAGCCAGAATATATTTCGTTCTTCCTTTGCTTCATTAGGGATGTGTTTGGGATCTTTTTTTTTTTTTTTGGGTCGGTGATTGGATTTTTAAAGTCAAAGCGAAATTGGTAACGAAGGCAAAATCGTTGAAAAAAAATCAAAATTGGTAAATTTAGAAGGGGCGCAGAGGAAGGCAGATAAAAACCAATTCCTACCATATTGTGTTTTACGGAAGGGAATATCTGCTGGGAATTTAGGATATAAATTTCATGACTTAACTTTAACAAGTTTTTTCTATTTATTGACTTGAAGAATTTATTTTGTTTTTCTTCAACTGCCAGTTCGCAACATTAAAAAGCGATTTCGTGGCCCAAGAAACTATCCCAGATTTTTGGAAGTACCAGAAAAATTTAAATACGAATTGGAGTTGTTGTTCCAAGGAAAAAATATCGGCCATTTTCGGTGACTTTTTAGAATTAATTCACTTCTTGCTACTGTGATAGCTTCGCTAACGAACAGCTGCTACCCAGAGTCGTCACTGAGAAGTTATAGCAAGGAAACGAAGATTCAACACAAGTGTACGAATTGACCAAAATGTTCGTCAACATTTTGTCACCAAGCGTCAAACTCACAAAACGATAGCGTATCGATTAATGTTATATGTATGTGGAGCCAAATTCAAAGCACTTCAGGAGGAGCTGGGACCGCAACTGTATCAGGAGAGAATCCTGGGTATACCATGACACCTCGGATGAAATCATATTTCGAAGATCACTGAAAGTAAGGATCAATCAGAAAATGATGCTATTGAACGAGAATAGAGCATCTCATAAGATAGTTCAGCGATGTGTGAGGCGTGGTTATTGATGATATTGTTGGACAGCGTAGAAGCACTGACATCAGCCATCCTATATTTTGGCTTTGATTAGCAAGTCTGCTAAAAACATGGAAGTTACACTCTTGTACACTGTTAAATGATTACAACCATGCTGACGAAAATACTTATTTAAACAACATGAGCAGTTCTATCAGGGGTATTGATTGACACCGGCCACCCCATGAACTACAGAGGTTAGAAACCCGGTCCAGTATCTAGAGGCCGTTCTGTCCTTTTCTCCGGAGTTATTAGCAACTATTATTCTCGAGAGGGTAAAGTCCAGGATCGATTCTACGCTCGATTTTAGGCATCAAGGTGGTTTTCACAGTGGTAGATCGTGCGTCACCACATCAACACCTTGCGAATCTTCCTTGAATAATCATCTCAGTATCAGTCGCATCGCTATTCCTCATGTTTGTAGATTTAGAGAAGGTTTTCGATCGGGTAAATCGTCGATCTTATTAAAGAACAGCTTTCCGACTCTTTTGATGTGCTTCAAAGAGTGGGACAAGGAGCTGCCTTGACACCGATTCTGTTCTTGTTGGCAAATGACCATGTATGAAATATGTCAGAACCATAGAGGAGGTAACGCAGTTTAATTATATCTGGACAGATATAATATAGCAATCGATTGCGTAACGACCTCGGATGTAAGCAAAAGAATAAACTAAGACAATTGTTCATGTCCGCGGTACATTCTGAGTTTCGGTGGCCGCAAACAATACCGAACTTTGGAATAGGACAGAACAGAAATAATTGGATGTATACAATATGCAACTGAAATGTCCTTGGGAAGGACATACACTAACGAAACCTGACGACAACATAACGAAACATTCCACAGCGTAATAGACGCGCTAAAAGAAGTTCGGTCTTAAGAACTATTCACATGAGATTGATCGACGACGAATAAACGAACATTCGTCCATTTTGACGTTTCAAGTATGAAAAATCCCATTTATTCGTTCATTCGTTGGTCGCTCTCATGTGAACAGTCCTTTAGGGTATTTAAATGTGGCCAGATAGTGCGATTGTATTGCTTGATTCACTACTTGTACATCTTCTTTTGGGATTTTTTTTAGGATTTTCTGAGTTCAAATAGAAGGCGATCTTTGTTATTTGTCCGAATGTTTCTGCAGTTTGGTTAAGATAGTCTTAGCAACTCGTCAAAATTGAATGTTAAAGCATTTCATTTCGCCATAGTTTTATAATCTTAAAAAATGTCAGCCTGTTTCAAATGAAAACAAAACCTAACAGAATAGAATTTGAAGGGATACTATTACATCCATTAAAAACAACGCTGTGGTGGAATCATTAAAAAATGTGGCAAATCAAAATGCGCCCTTCAATGGAAACCGTTATTCATGTCAACAGACTATGTGCTTCCTGAAATTCAAGCCCATGGTCTCGGTGAGCTCTGGTTTCAACAAGACGGCGCTACGAGCCATACAGCGCGTGAAACAATGGACTTGTTGAGAAATCATTTGAGTGAGCACTTAATTTTACGATTTGCTACAGTAAATTGACCGCCAAGATCGTGCGATATCGCACATTTGGACTATTTTCTCAGGGGATATGTAAACTCTCAGGTCTTCGGGAATAGGCTAAGATCGACGCTTTGAAAGCCAACTTTATTCATGTTATTCGCGAGATACCTATGCTAAGCTCGAACCAAGTTTGGACCTTCTAAATGGACCACCTTAGACGTAGTCGTGGCCAACATTTACATGACATCATTTTCAAAAAGTAAATGCCATGAATTGTTCTAAAAATTTTAAGTTCACTTTCATATTTGTGTGTTTTATTTTACTTTATAAATCAAACCTCAAGATGAATCACCCTTTATAATGAGGTTTTTTTTTCAAGCACCCTGTACAGGTACACAATGTATGTAGTTTTATATATTATAAAATAAATCTAACAGTTTACGGCTCAAACTGAAGACAAAAACTACTTAAGTAAATCATTGCTCATAAAAAAATAACGCCAATGGCCTTGTTTTTTAAATGATCACCTAACGAGCTCTCAACTTCGCCTTCAACTAAATCCAAGCAACATTAATTATTTTATTTTAATATGAACCCATCTGAACAAAATGTGTTAAATTCCTTTTAAAAACCCAACTAATTATAGAAAATTTTACAGTCATCACTCAACAAAAACCATGACTAAAAAAAAACTGAATCCATAAATCACCTGAAGTATATTTTTTTTTACAATTTACGTCAAAATTAAACACATTATTCGGAGTAAACATGTAACGCCTTGAGATATAGGAGATCTCGTATCACATATCAATCCATTTCTCATTTTCCGCTCCGAGATTATAAATTTTTGTTCATGGTTGCATTTTGGATTGATATGGAGCACACTTGAAGTCACACTTGTGCAGTTGTGCTTGGTACTTGGGCTCTTGCTGTGCACCACACATGCGATAAGGATCAACCTCACAAATCCAGTTTGGTCATCTGGTCTTGAAATGGTCACAACTTAATGAAAGACAAAAAAAATAAACCGAGAGTAGGTCCCAAGAAACAAACGGAGGGAAACATTTATGCTGAGACCGCGTTAAAGACCCTCGTATCACCCAAGCCAAAATGACAGCTTGACCCTAAACCTGTCAAAGAACTCCACATCATGTAAATTACTTGGGGAATCATTTGCCTTTCTTTGTTCTTTTCTTTCCCCGTCCGTTGTCGTCGTATCTTTTAAAAAGTATGAAGTACAACAACAAAGAACTAGCTCCATGTTACATTCAAAAGATATGTGACATTTTATCACGGCAATAATCGATGAAATGAGTATTCTGGTTCGTAATAAAATCACTTTTTACGACCAAGAATAAAATTGTAAATTTATGGTGATTTTATTTCAAATTGATCTTATGTAGTTAGTTGTTAGAAAGACAGTTTTAAACCTATATCTACTCGTCAGAGACTTCTATTTTTCTAGGGGCTTCGTTAGCGGATTTGCTTGTGATCCAATTTATTTATTTTTTCAAGTAGAACAAATGAAAACATATTTATTTCTCCAAAGACCGACGCGACGACGGAAATGATTTCGCATTTAAATTAAATAAAAATAAACACTTCACGGATATCCGTTGGATTTGAGAAGATCTCCCGAAGGAAGTCGCTACCAGACAAAAGTTTGTTGAAAGAAAAATATAGTATAAATAAGATTTTAAATGAGTTCTTTGAAACGATAAAGTTTAGCAATTTGGCGTTTTATTTGTTGACACTTTGAGTCCGAAATGTTTTCATAATCAAATGTTCTTTTTGTGTACAAAAACAGAATCATTAAAATGTCCATCAATATGTGGATTTATCCGTTGATTCCATCGATGATTTACAATACTTTCGCAACTTAATTTGTATGTGTTAACGAATTTTGTAGTTTACAATTACTTCGGGCGGGAGTGGAATGAAATGATAGGTTAAAATATATTGTGTTTTAAGCTGTGTTTTTGATTGATAGGATTTCACAATAGAATATTTGCAGCGGAAGATCGAAAGTGTCACCTCCGCGTGGTTCGCTGGATAATTGAAATATAAACTAACGAAGAGAGTTGGATCCATCCGATCCATGGGTTGTAGAAACTTTTTTTTTTATAAAGCACACGCGCTCAAGGGTTTATGATAGCCCTTTTAATATTTAGTCACAGCGCGAGCGATAGGAAATTGGGAGGAAGGGAAAGGATGTGTCGATAAACATTGGCCTTGAATGTTTGATGATCAAGGGAAAATTGAATCAGGCAATTCATTCCACATTCGTGTTGTACGGCCAAAGAAAGATCCACTATATTTCGGTTCGTCCAAAATTGGGCTCAAGTGTAAACTGATGAGCGTTCCTAGCAAGACGAGTATTACGGAGGAAATATTTAAGGGGTGGAACGCAGCTGGCTGAGTTACCTTCTCAGGAACTATAGAAGCAGCAGGAGGATACCAATAGTGTTGACCCTTATCAGTTTTCAAGGTTTAAGCTAACTTAACAGCTCTCCGGGAGATGCGATGGTATAGGATGGGCTGGGATTGCCTGAGAGTAACAGAAAACTTTTATTTCCACTATGGCAAGTGCCAACTGGATGGGAGGTAACTCTTGTTTGAATGCGGTATCCATGTCAGAACTCTACGAGCTCCTCGATAAATTTTAGAAGCAATGAGCCAAACATGACCTACAAATGCTTTTGGGAGACTTTAACGCCAAAATTAGGAGGGAATACCTCTTCGGTATGACAATCGGAAAGCACAGCCTGCAGGACACAACTTCCGACAACGGACTCGATTTTAGTGTGGGAAAAGACATGGTAGATACTGAGCAGCACACGCTTTTCACGTCCCGACATCCACAAAGGCATATGTTGCGACTCACGGAAGACACTCCTTTAGCATTTTGAATTCCCGTACATTCCGAGGAACCAACATCTACTTAGACCACTGCCTAGTTGGTGCAAAAACAAGAGTACGGATATCCATGTAATTTCTTAGGCGAACATTAAATACGCCGAGAAAATTCAATGTTTGACAAATTCAATAGAAACAGTATTCACAAGCCGACTGGGCGCTGCGAGGATGGGGCTAAAAATTCTATAGTATACGCAGTATAATCATCTAGAGAGATTACTTTAACCAGTTTGCGGGCAATGGTACAGTGGATGTAGTGCTTGGTTGCTTAACCTGAGAGCTGTGAGTTCAAACCCAGCCTGGGCAGCAATTTTTATTTATTCCCCCAGTTTCAATTGGACACCACCCATGGGATTTTCGTAAGATATTTATCACCTATAATCTCAATCCACTGTACCAACTTCCTTTCCTATCTTTCTATTCCTTCTTTCTCCTCGCTCGCACGTGTTAATTCATAATAAAGGTATTAATATCCCTTTGAGTGCGAGTGCATTATAAAAAAAAGAAAAAAAAAGTTGCTGAATAGAGCTGACAGCCAAGATCCTGCCCATTTTCGACCTACACCAGTTAATCTAAATAACGACCATGCGAGCTACATCTACCCGACCAAAATGAAATCAGAGTCGCCATCAAGAGACTACGCACGATGAAATACAAGCCTAACTTTGAACATGCCGGAGATGACCCGGTCAGTAGCATGCACCAACTCACCTGCAAAATATGGCAGGAGGAAAGTATGCCCTAAGATTGGAATTTCAGTACTGTCTATCCAGTCCACAAAAATGGAGACCACCTACTCAGCGCCAAATAAAGAGGCAGTGTTTTATGCGAACGTCCGAAGCTGTTTGCTGATGATCTAATAGATCCTTATCAAAAGGACTATAGACCTGGAAAATCTACGACCAACCAAATGTTCTCATTACGCCAAATCTTGGAGAAACCTCAAGACTATAACATCGAGAATCGAGACCCCCCATAATATTCATCGATTTTATATCATCCTACGACAGTGTGCTAGAGTTGAACTATATCGTGCCAGGATGACGTTGGAAATGCTCGCTGACTCGTCAAAATTGTAAGGGACTCTACTGAAACCTTCAACACCACTAGAAGGTTAAGACAAGGTCACGCACCGTCATGTAATGTAGCTGTTTCAACATTGTGCTTGGAAATGTAAACCGAAACTTCCAAGCCATTCCATCAGGCACCATCTTTAATAAATCGACAAAATTACATTGGTTCGCGGACGACATTGAGGGTACAGGAAGAACAAATCTAGCAGTATCCACCTGCAAATATGAATGTTGAACTGCTTCACCATATCCCCCACAGATGATCGGTAGTTGCTGACTTTCTTAGAGTTTGTGGACAGGAAGTTTTAGGACTTCAACACAGCTTACGTCTTTTTAAGTCAGCAACTTCTTTTGTCGCTATTGATTCCGACTCGGAACACGCTACACTGGTTTGAAAGACGGAAGGAGAAACTGAGGTTTAGTATGTTAGAGTGAACCCCCTCCCAACTGAGAATTCAATCCAGAATCCATGAATAGAAGGAAGATCAACGTGAAATTCTATATTTTATTGTAGAGAGGAGGGTTGTTGAGGTTTACACCCGATCCATATCGGCTTGATCAATTGGTTAGCTTGTTAAATGCAATTTGGAGGAGTTTGAAGAAAGTATTGAGATGCGTTCTTGAAATAACAAAATAAGTCATCGCTCTTCTTCTAAGGTTGCCAGCAGTTGGTTTACCATTAAGTTCTAAAGCAAAGGCCTTAGAACATCTCCTTGTCGCATAGCTTTTCTTACATCGTCTTGTAGATGTTACACTAAGTTAGAAGTTGATCAACCTGCATTTGGTCGATAATTTCGCTTAGTGATCCATCTACTTTGGCATTGCATTGGCTGGAATATGAGTTCTGTCAAAAATCTTTTTGTTTGAAGAGAATCAGACAGATAAAATGGTGTTTCTTCACAAACTTCAATTCATGGTTTTTTATATACAAAATGAAAATTCTATATTTTTGAACACAGTACAAAATATTGCGATCCTGATTCTCAAATCGAACAGAACTCATCAAACAGTTTATATTAAAAAATGTATCGAGCCTTTTTAAAAGGACATTGAGTCCGGTTGAAATGTATCTCTGAAACAATTTTCAACATTTGATACAATTTTGTAATTCCAATATAGTGTGTTGGGAAGTAAACGGACTTTGTAAAGCCTCGTCCTGATTTTACAGCGACTGTTTGAAAAAAAACGAGCTAAATTGATGAAAGAAAAAAAATTCCTAGGCTGCGAACTCAAGTATATTTGTAAACTCACATTCATTGAAATATTCAAACAGCAGAATCCGAATGAAAACATCCTTTGACATTGAGTAAATTGAGAAGTGAAGTTCCTGTCACCGCCAACGTCTGCCCAATCAAGTATAAAACCGAACAGAGGCGACAATATGACGCGTAATCTAAATTCAATTCGTTCTTTCCGTTCCAATTTTGTGTGTCTTTTTTTTCGAAAGCTCCTTCCTCGACTTTAAGTCCTGTTTTTTTTTGTCTTTCTTTTTTTTTTGCACTGCCCTACCTTTATATACACATTTTTAGTTTGGTGGAAAAAAAAATTGGAGATGACATCTACACGTGTATTCGAACTCCTCTGATGCGGGCTATGGATCTCGGGTTTCAGGTATACACGAGTAGCGAACAGCAAGCGAAGTGTAGCAACACCGTGCTCGGTGGCAGCAGCCAAACCGCCAACAGCAATTCCCTCCCCAATCCCCAGGTTAACACCAAAAACAATGGAAGACCAAGGATCAAAAACAAAAACAAAAACAAAATTAAAACAAAAACAGAAAAAAACCGGCCATCAGCTACGAACCAAGCTCCTACGCGCATGAGGACAAAAACAGTGCGGCGGAGGAGGCAGGGATCTGATGGTGGTAGAGTATAGTAGTAGCCCTTTTGGCTTTGCGTTACTTTAATGTGAGATCACCTCTCTTGGGGCTTTGTTTTTTGGTTTCTCGCATTTGGCAACCGATCGGTTCTTGTCTTGATTTAAAACAGCAGCCGCAGCAGCAGCAGCAGCAGCAGCAGCAGAAGTGGCCGCATGCCCCATAAATACTCAAACGTCGCAGCATTTTGTGGCGACTGCTATTGCTTTTGGTCTTGGAACCATAATATAACAGTTCCAACAACAAAATCTCGTGGTTTTGCACATTTCAAAGACGAAGAAGGCGGTATCTTTGCTGTGGCTATTACTACAACGACAACAAAGATGGCAGCAGACGTGGCTTTGGCACATTCATTGTGAAGCCCTTCTGAGGCCGCCACAAATTTAACACACCGCAGAGCGTCTTGAGTGTCCGTCCGCCGCTGTGCCCAAAGGATTTATGGTTTTCTACCACATGGACATAATACAACAAAAACAAAAACAACAAAA
Organism: Platycheirus albimanus; assembly: GCA_916050605.2. Lineage (NCBI taxonomy): Eukaryota > Metazoa > Arthropoda > Insecta > Diptera > Syrphidae > Platycheirus > Platycheirus albimanus. The sequence continues at coordinate 31,281,038 of OU696698.1, read as the reverse complement.
AATCGTTTCCTTTACTTCGATTCTGACAATGGAGTTGATGATGATGATGATGGTGGCGATGGCGATGACGATGTGATGCCAAAGGATCGATCCTATTGAAAGGCTCTCTCTCAGTTTTCTATAGCTTTGTGATATTATTCTGCAAGATGTATGCATGAAAGGGTTTCATATATCACTCTGATTTAGGAAATACTTTTTTAAATTTGAAGGCGTGAAAAAAGTTTAACAAAGGGGCACAACAAAGACCTTCCCGTTCATGGGATCTGTGCGTATATACGAGTAAAATAATCGCTTGGGTCAAATCGGATGTGACATTCGGCATAGAGAAGGAGCAGAAGCATGCAGCTTGCGAAGGCTGTACGAGTTTGTGGCTTGGTGGCGGAAAAGATGTAAGGATTTATCTTTGGCATCTTTTGGTGGTTTTGTGTGAGTATGGAATGGAGAGGAAGTGTTAAAATATTTATGCGTTCAGTTCCTGGATCTTTTTTCTTGTTTTTTTTTTTTTTTTTTTTTTTTTTTGAGGTTCAAATGACCACGATGTTTTCTAGGATTTTTGTATATCAAAGAGAATTCTCACGAAACCTTTTGTTTTGTTTTATTGTCAGTTAAAGATCTTACAGTTTGAACGTACTGTACGTGGTTATATTTTTGTTTTGGCCACATTAACGAGTAAGAACTCACATGTAGAACAATATATGTCATGGACAAAAAAGTGTTGTTCTACAAAGTATATTGCATTGCATGATCCATAATTCATAATTTTTGGAAACAGCTTCAAATGATCGCCAGTCTTCTTTTTTTTTGATGACTATTTGGGCATGTTGTACGGATGCGAGTCTGATCCGAAAAGAAAGAAGACTTTCAGAGCGCATAAGAAATCTAGGGATCAAACTTCACAACCCTCAAACTTCTCTAATTTTAATTTTTTATTTGAGAAATCATTGCAAACTTTGAAGTTGATGGGACTGGCTGTTAATGCGAACAAGATAATGTAAAGGGTCTTCAAATAGGGGCTTCCGAACTTTGACAGTTGGTAGCGGCCATACTGTTGATACTATGCATCTGTCAAATCGGCTGTCATTTATTCAGTCTGTTTTGTCAAATCACCATAGACGGGTATAGCGTGCAAATGATAAAATTGTTTTATCAAAATGGGTGTTCTGTTTGGACAACGTTAAGAGCGCTTCGCTCATTTTACGGTCGCCATAATCGTCCAACCGAGAGGACTATACGCTGTGTGGTGAATATATTTGGGTCCACATATGTAGTCGGTAACCGATCAAATTCAAGATCTGCCATGTGCAGAAGAATGCAATGTACATCGTACAGTCGATTTCGCGTAGCTCACAAGAACTCGGCCTTTGGCAGACTTTAACTTGGCGAATTCTGCGTCGTGACTTGGGCTTCCACTCATACAAAATTCAACTTACACAGGAGCTGCAGGGAAACGACCATAGACAAAGATTTGTGTTAGCTGAATTGGCTCTGAGGTCTGGGGCAGTTGAAAACTGACCTTAATTTTCATCGAAAAATCATCTTCAGCGATGAGGACTATTTCTGAATGAATGGGTACGTCAACCAACTTAATTTAAGTAAGTTACGTGTGCTGTTAGCTTCTTACTTTCGAGAGATGATAATGGGGGAACAAACAAATTTTGGAGGTACAAATCCACATGAGATCCAAGAGCGTACAGTGCATCCGGAAAAAGTCACTGTTTGGTGTGGATTTTGAGATCGACGCGTCGTTGACCAGGCCATGACATCTAGCTGCGAATTATATAGGTCGATGATCAACAGCTTTTTTGGGCTTAAATTGGATGATATGGACACCAACAGCATGTGGTTGCAACAGGACGGCGCTTCATGTCACTCATCTCACGCCACATTTGAAATTCTGCACGAGCGATTAGAGGGCACGACCATCTCACGTTACCCGTTCCATTGATCGGTCAAGTTTATCAGGCTATGCGCCAATCATAGAAAACTGGACATTTCGGATGATGAACGATGTTATATTCCATAAATTATAGAATTTATTTAAATTTAAAGATAAGCATCGCTCAATGTATGACCCTGTATGTGTTCCCGAGCTTTCATTAGACACAGGGTATAGTTACTGTACGTTGAGGCTTATACAAAATGGAACGTTAAAGTAGAAATAACTTTGAAGAAGTCAAGGATTTTGTCTACATTGGGTTCTAAAATTGCCTCTTAAAACTGTAGCAGAGTGCAGATATCAGTCAAAGAATCACACTTTACAAGCACTGTTTCTTTAGGCCTAGAAGGCATCTTAGTTATAAAGTACTCTTTAAAAGGAGCAAGAAACACTGCTCGGTCCTGCTGCATGGGGCAGAAGCGTAAACTCTGTCACAATCAGATAAAGAGTGTTCGTGTGATATTTAGTGCTGCATGAGTTGACATGGGCAAAGACTAAAAGTCAAAAGGTTTCAAGCGTTTGGAAGAACCAGCCTACCGTGACTCCATCTTAAGTTTCGCGAATAATAGAGAACGACTTCAACCAACTAAGTTTCGCAATTGAAGTAATTTCAATAAGAACGGACTTGCTGGATGGAAATTTCGGTTGAGTGCGTGGTCCAGAAATGGCTATTAGTGCCACTTGAAGCAAAGTAAGTCCTTCCCACACCCCTTTAGATTTGCGTATCCTGGTTTTCCAAAATAGTTTTTTTTTTTTTGAATTTCTTATATTTTTAGTTTTAAATTTCGCTACGTTCGGATCCCTTGTGAGCATACTAACCGGGCACAGCATGCTGGGCTACCACAAAAAGAAAAGGAAACTTAGTACGGACGATTCGTCTAGACTCTAGAGGATACGGCGATGTAGACGTGCATAAGGACACTCCACACTTTCTCTGTTACTACCCAGTTGTCTGCCGCCTTAGAAATAAATTCTTTGGAAGTCACTTTTTCCAGGACTTCAAAAAACTATCTAAACAAATGGGTCCAAACCAGCTTAGATTTATCAACGCCTCAAAATGTTTTGAAAATGTATAGGGTTATTTATAGGTCCCAAGCTTTTAGGGCCCAAAACTCCCAGTTTAACACAATGTATCTACATTGATCTACGTGTGATGGATAGACATCAACCATCAGCCCATTAACTTAACCTTCCTTATTAAGGAACACGCAGGAACGGTCAAGACCAGACCCAGCTTAATATTTTGTGAAGTTAAAACTGGTCTAGCAACGCGACGGTAAGATTTTAAACTGAGTGAAACGAAAAAGCGACACTGATTGAAAGAGACGCACACATCTATGAAAAAATTATAATTTCACCTTTTTAAAGTCTCTAAAAATAAACCTTTGTTGTTGAATATACCTATTAATTGTGTCATAGCTTATAAGACTTTCCATACTCAAAATTTCATCAAAATCGACAGAGTGATTTTAAAAAAAAAACGATTTAAGAAACCGGTTTTATGTGTGGTAGATTTTTAAAACATTCGTGTAAACCAACCAGACTGAGATCCACACGTCCTAACAATTTTCTTCGAACGTAGAATACAAAATGAGTTTTCTTAAGTCAAAGCTATAAAAATTAACTGTCATTCGTGTAGATATAGGATACTTTAATAGAGGCAGTAGTCATTAAAGTATTTTCTTTGTAACAAACAACGTCTTAAAACAAAATGAAACCGAAAAAAAACACATAAAAAGATCATTAAAAAAAGCTACTTAGAAACGATATTGAAGGACGTCAAAAAAACTGTCCCATTGCACACACAAGTAGCACGATCTTGGCCTCAAATTAAAACGTTCTCGTTGCTATAACTTCGAACCATCATCAAATGTAAAAAAAAAAGTAGAAATACTTTATCGAAGAAGTAAAACAATAAAGTTCTCATTAATTCGGAGTGAAATCAAATCTGTAACCACGCCAAACCAACCAGCCTACACCATATAAGCCGCAATAAACCTGATAAACCCATGAGGGCAAGCGCAAGCGGGGAGGTTTTTATTGTGCCCCCAACCGAGCTTATCTTAATGAAGGTAAGTGATTTAATAAACTACGCCACTGTTCACAATTCACAAGCAACAACAAGGCAAGAATTAAAAAATGAGGTGAGGATAGAATTGCAAACTATCCTCCTCACGGGTTACAGGTAGATTTGCGGTCACACCTCAGCAGGACGATGACGATGATGGCGATATAGTCTTAAGTTTTGGATCGGATGAAGAGAAAAGGGATAAGTTCGAGCTGTCGTAAAAAATCATGAGTGCTGGCTGAGGCTGACCATCTCGAATGCGAGGAGACTCGGAGACTCGAATGGGGCATGGCTTTGTTTTTATGTTTTGCTTGAAAAACGTTGCGGCTTCGAAATTCAAAAGAATACTTTAGCCTAACCCAGTGAATAATTCCCCTTCTCCCCATCCTCGTCATCGTGTCATAAACTAAACACACACTACCATAATTTTAGTACAATGCAGGTGTTGGAGAGAGATCTTCGAACGATGATGTGAGATCGAGATGAAAGGCGACGACAAATTCAAAAGAAGCCGACTTTTCCCGCCTGCACTAATTGAGTGCGACACATGCACCATCAGGGACGGAGAGTGGGGAAAAGCGAAAGACGAAAGGGTTGAAGAGGATGAATATAACACACGAACGAAAACAAAACGAATCCAAAAAGATCATTGAATGGAAATAAATTTGAAGTGTGAACAACTGTCAGAGAGACGTGTTGTGGGTTGACAGTTTTGTCGTAGGAGACACACGTTCACGTTCATGACAACGCCAACGACAAGAAGAAGACTTGTCAAAAACAAAACTTTAAAAAAAGGTGTTGTTTGGCATAACCACGATTCCTGGGAAAGGTTTATCTTGTTTCTGAATCACTTCAGAATTCTTGCATAATTTTTGATTTTTTTCTTTGTAGACTTTTTCCCAAAATAAAAAAAATTCAGCAATAAATTGACAGAACTGTCAAAATAAAGATTCAAATGTAATGACTTCGGCTATCCGCACAGCTTCTTTAAATTTGTTGTTTTTATTTGTTTAAAATGGGCTGTTGTGGAGCCGTCTGGGTTATAAATTACTCGTATACCTTCGCTAGAAGTGTCAGCGTCATAGCATTTATTCCAATTTGCTTCACGGCAAATCTTTTGTTGTTGTCTTAAATTGGTGAAAAAAAATGAAACTCTTAAAATTTAAATTTAAATTAAAAAACAATTTTAAAGCTTCGCTTGATGTGACAGCTTTTTGGGGTAATTTCTTCTTTTTTTTTTTTGTGGAGACCTTTCACATACATGTGACAATAATAATGTATAATATCCGAGGGAAGCTTAAAATTCACACGATATCGATTAATATGCAAATTTATTAATAGCTGCAAGAAATCGTGGAACGGCCGTGTGGTCTTTCCTTTCATCGGATTGGCGATTAAATTATTTCATTAAGAAATATGCAAAGCGTACGAAAATGATAGGTTTAAAGTCTTGGTTTGAAATGTGTACATTCACCGATTGGGATTGGGAATGAAAAGGAGATCCATGGAATCACAAAAACTGACGGCATCAACAGAGAGAGGTTTGTTTCGGTCTTCAAAACTAAATCAGATTTATTGTGGGAATGGTGTGGATTTTTTTTAAATTCAAATTTATTAGGTATAGGATTTCTGAGAAATTTCAAAGGATACGGTTATGAATTTTTGGATTAAATTATTCTTTGTTCGAGGTTTTCTAGAGAAAAGGATCAAATATGTTCAAATTTAATATTAAGCTGTATCTAGAGGGTGATTTAAGAAGCAGGAGTTGGTGGTTTTGCCCAACAACAAAATGATCGGGTTGGTCCCAGTGAAATAGCTATAACTCCAGCCTATGAACTTGGTAGTAGCACACACAAGTTGTTGTTGTTTCATTCTAAATTTTCAATTGTAAATTCGGCAAGCAGCTGCCTTAAACTGCAAGTATAAAATTTCATACAAAAACCTCCTTAAATTGTCAAAATAAATAATTTGATTATCTGTAGATAAATTAAATAAACACTTAAGAGCATTCTTACTAAAAGGGTTATTGATACCCTTATCATGAATTTAACATACTACGACCCTTTTGGGAAGTTTAGATAGGAGATACAAGTATAGATACTGAATCCATGCAAGGAAAAATGACTCCATCAGCCTAAGAAGGACAGCAATTGTCAGTTTCTATGGACGTGACGGCGGCGCGGCCCGGCCGATTTTTTTAGACAGCAAACCAAGATATTTCTTCAAAAATTTTCCATAAAGTGATGGACACAGATCTCACTGTTGTGCACGATGGCGGAGGAACTCATTCGGATCTTGCTTCTTCAGTACGCACCTCAGATGATGGGTATTATTATTAATACAATGCGAATCGATTTCATAGCTCCGATGGACTTTTTGTGTCGAGTTTAAAATGGACGTAGTAAAAATAAAGTGTTACAGTGGTCTTGTTGTTTGAGATTTTTGTAAATAGCAGCGAAAAAATCATATGAAATTTCACTTTAAAATTAGTATAGTTAAAACGTTTTTTTTTTTTTGGAAAAAATGAAGTTTCCCATAATGATTTCTTTTACTGTTTTAAATTTTATGGACAATTTTTTTCAAAATTATTCGATCAGATTTGTCAAAAAATGGTTTTTTTTTGCAAAACTTTTCGAAAACATATTCCAAACTTTTTTTTGAAAAATTAAAGTAATAATACTGTTTCGTTTATAAAAGAGCTTTTACATTAAAAATTTCATCGAAATCCGTCAAGTGGCTGTTCCTGAAAATATTCCAAACAAAATATAAAGTTTACACAGAAAAGACTATTCAGAAAGGCTTATCAAAATCTTAGAAGCCGTTTTTGAGAAAAATTAATTTTTCACTAAAAATCGTATTGCAGGTACCGTTAGCTTTAGAGCTAGAATGCTAATTCCAAAAACCCTATACGGACAGACAGACAGACAGAGTTGTCGGACCCACTTTTTTCGGCTTCTTTAACATCGTCATGTTATGTTTGACTGTCCAAATAAAAATTTTTTTTTACGAATCTATAACTTGCCTTATAGTACCTACAAAATAATCGCAAGTAAAAAACCTTTAGTAGCACCCTCCCAGATTTATAAGAATTATACTTAAGCTCAGGGCGGATGTATTCCTTTTAGATTGTAGCCAGTCTGTATATCTGTGTGTATGTTTGTCTGTTGGTATGCCAGCGTTTTAAAAGTAGTAGATTGAACTTTGCTTTGATTCAGCCATAACTGTTTTTATTTCATGTGTGCATCATGGTTGATGAAAAATCAAAAAATTTTGATTTTTCTCCAAGCATTCAACGTATACGTATTGCACACCCTCTCACATGCTTGATGAAATTTTGACCAGTGTATATGCCGCTTTAGAGTGTAGGCAAGAAAAACAACAACAAAAACCTCAAAATCTCATACATTAAATGTTTATTGTTATCATAAGAGTCTCCTCATGTTTGAAAATTGAAAAAAAGAAAAATTACCCTAGAAAATATGAATCACCTTGTCGATAAAATCTGATAAAATTAAATCTACACGGCTAACAGGGATGCACTTCATCATGAAGAGACTATACCTTTTGAAGCATTACTCCCAAGCAAAATAGCTATCATGAACAAAACGTAGGGATATTATCGAAAATTCGCACATGGAAGTCCGCTCTTACCACAGGGCGGTACAACCAAATTCAAAGAAATTTACTTAAAAAACAAATCATTTAATAAAATGAATTTAGTATTTTCAAATCTGCTCCATCGCTTGTATTTCGAAACATTAATACAACTACAAAAAGTTATTAATTAGGTGGGTTATAACTTTGGAGCTCATAAAAACATTTTGTATATCTCGAGGACGAAGTTCAATGAATTTCGCTGGCGGAACACTTTAATAGCTGAACAAATATTAACAAACAAACACGTATCTAACCTACCTATGTACTCAAGGCTCAAGGCTACAAGAAAATAAACTCAATCAACATTACTCCAATATAATTGTCCACCAATAGAACTTGGGAGCGATAAAAAATATAATATTCTCAAACGTTCATAAATTAAAAAGTTTTTACTTGCACACGTTGTAACCCCAATGACCACTTACTCTTATGAAATCATGCATACCACACATAAATGCCTCCATGATTTCCTCCATACATACTCGACGACGACGGGTCGTAATTGCAAGCAAAAAAAGGAAACCCAGTTAGCTGCAAAATCGGCATAGCTGGTGGATGCTAGAAATGCTCCATCAGCTCACCACAAAATACCCAAAAACGACAGAATCTGTTTTTTGCATAAACCAAAGAAAATCGCCCGCGATCCTACACACATCACGTCAAAACAATTGTTGCACATTTTATAATATTTTGTTGTGGCTGTTGCGGCGGCGGCGATGGTGGCGTTGATTGCGGTTTAAACACCAATCAAGCGTTTCTTTTTGACGTGATTTCACCGCTCCACATTTTTTTACTTGCGATTATAGGTACTATAAGGCAAGTTATGGATTCGTGCAGAAAAAAAAAATTGAGATAACAATCACACATGACATTACGATGATGGAGAAGTCGAAAAAAGTGGGTCTGGAAATTCCGTCCGTCTGTCTGTCTGTCTGTCTGTCTGTCTGTCTGTATGTCTGTTCGCGCCTCTGGAGGCTGAACGGGTGGGCCGATTTGCTTCAAATTTGGTATTAAGGATTTATTTGGCCGTCCCTCGGAACGTATTTTTTATTTTTGCTCTAGGTCCAAAAATAACGGCACCTGCCATACAATCTTGAAGACAAAAATTGATTTCCTCAAAAACGGCTCTAACGATTTTGATAAAACTTTCAGAATGCTATTTTTGCAAGACAATCTATCTTTTGGTTTGAAAGTTTTTTTCAAAATTTGTCTAATAACGGTACCTCTCATAGAACCATTATTTTCAAATCAAATTTTCTCGTAAACTATACATTCGATTTCAATAAAATTTTCGCCACAGGAAGTCATTCATAGTTTTATTAATATGGCATTTCAAAATTTTCAAAAACTTTTTTTTTTGATTTTTTATAATTTTTTCAAAAAAATTTTTGGTTTTCGAAATATGTTGGAAACGGGTACATTGATTTTTTTAAAAATTATTTTTCAAATGTAAGCTACAGATTGCCATATATTTGCATACTCAAATAAATTTCAAAATATTTTTTGAAAAAGTTTTTCAAAAATAACCTTTTAAAAAAAAAACTGGTCCAACGATTTTCAATATTTTTTTTTCCTAGATTGACGTATAGCTTTGAAATTTTATTGCATACTTAGTTTTTCCGAGAAAACTCTTAAACTAATTTAAAAAATAAAAGAATTTTCGAAATTATTTAATTTTTTTTAATATCCATATATGCAGCCACTACGCAATTGCTTATCATAAGAGCAAGTTCGTGCGACCCAGTCGTGCATTTTATTTTTTGTTGCCTTGCAGCCTCCAAATTGGTCTATCAACTTTGGTTAATTTTATATGTGAACGATGATGGAAAAAATATAAGCAACAAATACAAAAATGACAAGCAATAGGTAACAGGGTGAACCAAAAAAAAAAAAATCCCCTATTGAAGAAATTAGTTTAAAATGAAATTAGATTATTTGCCCAAAACAATCGCCTGACAAATCACACGTAGATACTTAGAAGCCCGTCTAGAAGAAAATGTTAAAAATCATCATACAATAAGTAACAACGCGATGGCATTGTAACGACAACATAATTATGATTAAACATTTCACATTCATGCAGTGCGACAAAAAAGGCAAACTCTTTACTTAACAGAACGCCCAAAACATGCTCAGAACACAATCAATGTCTATTTATTACAGATCAAACTAGAAAAAGAGTCAAGATATTAATGGATTTAGGCGAATGAATGCCTAAACGGATTACAGCCAGATTAGAATTTAAGGGGGAAAACCCAAGCAGTTTGGAACATTTGTGTCAAATATCTGACTATTCATATCAGGTGGTCAGTCATGGCCGCACAATGATATACAGCCGTCTTATTTCCTCCACGGAAGTGCCACTCTTGGATAGTAGAAATGTGAGTTCTCTCTAAACAACAGAAGACAGCATTGACTTTTTTGAAGCATTTGATTCTACAGGAACAATGTCATCAATGAATTGAACGAGTACATAAAGCCACTTCTAATTTCTTACGAAGAAAATAACAAGAGAGCAGTGAGACCAATTAAAATAAGACTATACTCTGTTCAACATAAATCGGCAGTACAGTGAAGATTGGGATGTTTGCCTCTCATTCGCACGTAAGTGCTTTTTATACAAAAGCTCTTAAAGGGTTTCGTAGTAAGCATTTCAAATTAGAAAAATCTGAAAGAATTGTATGTAGGGTTACGGTAATTTTTTTTTCGATGGCACAACAAAATACACGACTTTAAAATATAAATAACACAAAACTTATATAAATTCACCACTTACAATTCTTAAGAAATTTAATTTTACAAAAATGTTTGCCATTTTGTATCGATTTGAAATATGACCAGTTTTTTGGAGCGCCATATCTCGGCAACGTGTTGACATATGTACAACAATTTTCGTTCTAACAGAATTGTAGGAAATTTAACGTAGAACGTTAAAAAGGCGAATTTGCTTTTGACGTAGGGCGTAAGGAAAACAAGGTTTTTTTAGGGAAAACCTGAGCAAGGTCGAAAAATGTGGAGTCCCCCGCCCCTTCCTCTTTTTTCACAGGGCCCGCGTGGTCAAAAAATTAGCAAAATGTTGATTAACTATCCCTGAACAAAATCACCAAGTTTCATTAACTTTTGACCTTAAAAGAAATGCTTACGATGAAAACAGGAAACAGGATCTCCACACTCCACGACAACACTCTTCATTAAGAACTTTTTTTTAAGCTCTAAAACCAAAAGCTCCTCAACAGAAACCCAAGGAAAAAAAGCTGAACGAGTTACCAAAATAACCAATAACTCTGAATGCACATCAATTTAATAGGGGTTGAATTTTGAATAGCAGCAGCCACAGTCAATCAGTGCGCACTTAGGATGAGGATCCACGTAAGACACAATTGGAAATTCACTGGCGGGTACACAATTTGTATGGGGTGTTTCCTTCAATTTTGTATGGTGGGAAAATATGGCACGCTACTGATTTAAAAAAGCTTACCCGTGTACTGGCGGTTTATGTTGGTTGGTTATTAGCAACAGTAAACAATACAAACTATTTTATAGGAAACTTAAGAAGCATATAAAATTAAAAAATAAATTATACTAAGTCAGGTTTCTATAAATTCGGTCACATCCTTGTCATTTTAACAACTTTTGTTGACAAAACAGACATTTTCTGCTAAAAACTCAATGCCCAATTTTTCACAAATAAATTATTGGAATCAAAAACGCGAAAACCATTTTCGAGAACATTCGAAAAAACTTATTCCTAGTTTTAAATTTTAGACTATATTGTAAATCTGAAATTTGTAGAAAATATAGAGATGATCAAATATTTGTATGATCACGAAAATAATGAATCGATAATTATGAAGATGTCCATGTTCGATTGCTCATTAAATGTTCACTTTCATCGATTTAATGAGCAATCCAATGAGGTGAACAGAATATTGTGATTATTCAAAGTAATAATGAGGTGAACGGGTCTTTTTTAAAAATTTAGAAACATCAATATTTTGTAAAATCCATTAAAAGGAGCATATGCTGGATACAGTAAACAGTGATCGCTATTGTAGACTAGCTAAGTTTTCGTAAGTTCACTTAATTCAGCATCGACTGTACTTTAGTATCGGAACCAGGGCTGTCAAGGTATGGTCAACACAGTATTTGTACTGGTTTTGAAAACTCCGTTCTGTGGTAAGAATGGTCAAAGCTCTGGTTTTTTGCGAGCTTTTTCGTGTTAAATCTTCAAGGGAACAAACTATTTAAATTATAAAGAGAAAAACATTAGCAAAGTCACAAACGAAAGAGTCTCGTCAACGTTTGATTACGTTTTTGTTTCAAACTGTCGTCAGCTTCCACTTTGTTATTCTACTTTCTCAGGTATTTATTTATTTTCGGAAAATGAAAAAAAAATTGGTTTTGTTTTTAATATACCTAATTGTGACTGAATATGAATAAAGCTTAGCTTAAAGTGGTAAAAAAGCGGAATTTTAAAAGCTCTGACAAAACTTTTATTTTTTTGCCTCCTGCCCAAGGCCGTGCCGAGAAATTTTTTTAAAAAAAATACGAGGTTTTCCTGAACCTTGTGCGCATAGTTGCCAGAGTTCTATATTTATGTCTCATGTTCCAACATATTATAGTAAAATGTCCGATGGACCCAGCCTTAATTGCCTAAGTTATCTAGGAAGCTAAATCTAAACAAAAATATATCTGAATTTAAACAGTGCCACCTAGAGGGAAAAACTATATCTGAGAAACAAATTTTTCTTGTAAAAATCGGGGACAGCATCAATCTCGTTTCAAAACCCTTCACCAAATGCACGAGTTGGATTTCTAAAGCCAGCAAACAAGGATCTTTCCATCAAAAATTTCCATTAAATGGATGATATTGTTGCGTATTCCATAACAGTATAAGCTTCTTCATTACGCACTGTTCGACTTCTCGGATGATAAGTATTATCATTATCATTTAGTTACGAGGTGCGAAAACGTTCCATCGTTTATCCAATTCATTGCTCTGGTGGACGATTGTTTCCACCATGAAATACGATGAGTTTCACAAACAGGATCTTGTTTTTCGAAATAAATCGGAATAATTTGCGTGCGTTGTTCAGGCGTCAGTCGATTCATAATGAAATGGCAAACCCAACTAAAGATAAATCAATTGAAGTTCTGTTAAAAAAAAAAAAAACCTTTGCATTTTCTCAAAATTGGCAGCCCTGATTGGAATCCCCAGTATCACCGATTTCAAAGTGAGAATAATTACAAATCTTTGGATTGTCATTTAACGCATTAAATTTGATAAATTAATTGGGACTTTGCATGTAGGAAGTCCTTTCACCTCTTGAAGGAGGCTTTAAAGGGAAACACACGAATGACTCTCAATAAAAGTTGCCACTAGCAAATTTTTTAAAATTGTTTTTTTTTTTTTTTTAACAAATCACTTATATGAAATGTCTTCTTTTTTCAAATTATTTAATCACAAACAACGCCATACATAAAAAAAATATAGAAATATTATACAATCAATTTAATAAGACTTTCACTACTGGAAACCCTGTTATGAATATTGCCAGCCTCAACTAACAAAATTATGGGAAAGCTGGTTATTCCAAAGACTAATTGAACATTTTAAGACACCCTACTCCCTAGTTGCTTTAAGCCATTAAAAAAAAACTTCCATAACTTTGCAAAAATCATGGTAATGTGTCTATAATACCGTTTTCGTCTTGGACCTCGAAGAAGAGTGGGTGATGAAGTTTAAACGAAACAATAAAAAAAAAAATCCAATGAAAATGTTAAAACTCCATATTCGATTATCGCGGCCTATAATGTTCATGTCCATCGCATCGTTCGTCGAATCCGGAGCCAAAGCAACCACAAGGGTTCACCGCCTAACGTTTATATTTATATATGGCACATAGATTAGACAACCATATTAAGAGCATACCACAAAGTATAGAGATGCACTTTTTTTTTAGCTAAGAGCGTTTCTTGGAGTCTCGCGGTTTTCGCTTCGGATTCGGTATTCGGTTTTGGATTCGGATGCACACACGTCTACGTACGACCATTTATGCGCATACCGCCACCGCACCATCTAAGGTGATGACGTCGTCGTTTTCTTGGTCGTTGTCGTCGTTGCCGATAAAGTTCGCTAAAGATATAATAGCCCTGATGATGGACCGAGCTAGATACCCAACTCTATGATGACTATATGGCTGACTGGATTCTCTTCCTTCTGTGAGTATACGCGCACAAATTCCAAAATACAGTTGTTACTGCGCGTCTAGTTGCCTTTAATGGAAAGTAAAATGCTTTTTGTGCAATGCAGTCCTTGTGTTGCACATATACAACTTAAACGTGCAAGTAATTCGTTCCTTTTTCCTATTATTATACGAGTATACACTATACACTACACCTCTATACCTATGTGTAGCATGATCACTCTTAATAAACTCTGCCTTAAAAGATAGATTCCACTTGGACTTTGTATAGGCATAGATAGTTTTTCTTTTCTTTGGGAAATTTATGGAGAAATAATTTCTTTAGACATCGCCATCGGTGTATATAGGTATGAGCTGAGGAGCATGTTAGTTATCGTCGTTAAGTGCAATCAATGATTTTTAATTGAAAATGATGGCTCAGCTTGTACTAAGTTTTCCAATTAAAGAAATAAAGAAGAAGAAAAAGGAACTTTGCAGCAAGATGCGAGTGATGAGCGAACCATACCATATCGGCGTTTTCCTTAGATGCTGATGAAGATGATGGCTATAGCAGGGTTCAAAGTACTCTGGTTGATCATTCGAATTCAACTCTTTATCCAATAATCAATAAATAATTGATTGATCATATAAAGCGACTCGCATTTGTCATGTGTGCGAATAGCTTGCAATTTTTTTAGGTTAGTCCGGGAGTGGTATACGATCCAAATATTTAAGGGATACATCTTTGAAGAAAAACTGCAAGGAAGTCTATACAATTGGTTTGGGAATCACTCGAATGGGCACACAATTATTAGATTAAGTGGATGTTGTACTTTGTAGGAGTTAATACATCACGCTCATTGGCCATTTATTGTGTTCCAACATGAGCATTTTTATGAATTTTTGGAGGGTTAATACGAACTCATAAATTGCTTGAATTCAAAATAAGGCGACGCAGCATACGAAAAATCAGATGTTGACTATTCTGACGCGAAACCTTATTAAATAAAGTTCACGACTGGGTCGTACGAACTTGCTCTAATGTGTTAAAATGGTCTTGGGGCTCGAGATTTTGGGGAAAAAAACATTGAAAAAATCATACGAAATTTTATTAATCACTTAAAAATCAATACCTACAACGTTTTTTGGAGAAAATGAAGTAAGCCATCAGGTTTCTTTTACTTTTCTGAATTTTTACGCAATTTTTTTTCAAAATCGTTCGACCAGTTTTTCAAAAAACAGTTTTTTTGAAAAACTTTTCGAAAATATATTCCAAATTTTTTTTGAGTATACCAGCTTCTCGCACTTTGTAGAAAAATAAAATTAAGAAAAAATAGATTAAACCGTTTTTGGAAAAAAACAAAAATTAAAAAAAAATTGAAGCTCTTTTAAAAAACTCAAAAAATTTTTTTCAAAAATTTAAGAACTTTCATTATTTCTTTTATAAAGGAAATTTGACTTACGAGAAAATCGGACTTAAAAAGACCGGTCCTATGGGAGGTACCGTTATAAAACTTTTCCTGAAAAATCTATACTAGCCAAAACATAAAGTTTGCACAAAAAACACTCTTCAGAAAGGTTTATCAAAATCGTAGGAGCCGTTTTTGAGAAAAATTAATTTTTCACTAAAAATCGTATGGCAGGTACCGTTAGTTTTAAAGCTAGAATGCTCATTCCAAAAACCCCTCTGAAGGATGTCATAATAATACTGTCTACCAAGTTTGAAGTAAATCGGTCCCGCCGTTTAGGCTGTAGGTGCCGATACAGATGGACGGACAGACAGACAGTAAGACAGAATTTTCAGACACGCTTTTTTCGACTTCTCTATCATCGTAATGTTATTGTGATTGTCAAAAAACAATTTTTTTTTTACTAATGCATAACTTGCCTTATAGTACCTATAATCGCAAGTAAAAACCATGAACGAACAACTTTCTTTTTCTTGAGGCATGAGGCTGTAATTCCCGGTGGCGTACTAGTTAGAGTGTCGGCCTGCTACACGGAAATTATGTGTTCAATCCCTGATAGTAACAGTTTTTTTTTCAGGGTGCACTACCTCTTGCAATGCATAAATATTGCCGGTTGCAAGTAATACATCGCTAAAACTTTTCTTGGAGCATAGGGCAAAAACAAAGATCTTACCACCTGTCCCGATATGACGCAACTGATACTACAGATGACCTAGAAGTTGTTTTTGGTCTTCCGACGAGTCTATCACCCTCAAATTCTCCATCCATTTTTCCTGTCCTGTTTCACAGTTTTAAGTTCGATATGGATTGCAGCTGTTTAGAACCGCAGACAACGGTTAACGAAGGACTGCAGTTTGCTCGAAGTGCTAGCAGAGCATTGCCATATTTAACGTTGAGTTCGAAGAGTTTCAATTGGTACGAATCGATATCTTACTGGAGTTCCAAACAAGAAAAAGGATTTCACACCACGGGCTTTGTTTATTCTATTGTTAAAATCCACGTCCGTTCCGCCATCGATTGCTATATAAATGCCCAGATGATGCGATACTACCTCTACAGTTTCCTGCCTTAGAATAACTCATAGGGTGCCTTGGCCCGTGGTCATTATTATGCTCTTATTAGCGTTGATCCTTAAGCCAGCCACTTCTCCATTCAGTTGCAGCGACCGGCGTATTTTGTTCCAATCAGCCGTGTTCCCGTGTTGTTTGCCATGAGACATATATCGTCAGAATAATCTATGCGACTTAGTTTGTCATATGCTGTCCATTGCTCACCATTCAAAAAAGTTCCCCGCTTGCCTCTTGTCTGCCGATTATATCAACGCTCACGCAAATGGTTCAGATTATAAGTAAGATTATAAAGGTCTTAACTTAGCCGTCAACGTTGATCGCAAGATACTAATTCAACTGCTATATTGAACAAGATCTTAAAAATTGTGTCGTAGATTTTATCACATCCAAATGAAGTATTCTTCCAATTTTCCCACGACTTGACGATCTCGACTGAACTTTGTTTGCAAATGTCCTACTCAACTTGTCCACAGAAGCGATTCATTTGTTGGGCTCATTGTAGCACTTTCTAATGAATTTTCAAATTGAAAGACCAAAGGAAACCTGCAGGTCAACTGTTTCAAAGAAAGCTGAGTCCAGAATTCGGAGTCGGGGCTATTCAGCAGAGGTATCGTGCTGCGAACAGAGAGAGATGGAAGGAGTTCGTATCTGGTTGCCGCCATATGCTCAAGAAGGACTTCCTCTATGGTGCATCAAGGACCCACTCCCTTGAAGTATTTGAGAAAAAATGTTTGCGTACGACTTATGAGAAAAAAACCATCGGGCGAAAAAGATACAACGAAGAACTTACAATCGTACAGCGCCATAAGCCTAGTCAGAAAAATTCGTATACAACAGTAAAGATGACTGCTCCAGCTCGGAGAGTTGACAAAGTCGTGACAGAAGGAGTCAGTAGCCAAGGTAGACTATTCGATGCAGCAACGAGGGAGAGGGAGACCTCCGACAACTTGGAGGGTAGAGATTGAGCCGGCAGGAGGGGCATAATGAGTAAGACTCAGGAACACCATGCTTTGTAGAGCCATCAATAGGCTCTGCCCATTTTGCAAGTAAGTATTGCAATTAACGCTATAAAAACAAAGTAAAAAAGTCCAACTCCTAACCTTGGAATTCATTTTTGAACTTTGACTGACAAGTGGTGCGTTCTTTTTCTAACCATAGTCAACAATTGTTAACAATAGTCAGCAAAAAGGTGTTCCTTTAATCCAAATTAGTTACGATTTTTAATTATACGACGTCATAACAGCGTTCCTAAACTCACGTTGAAGTGTCAAATATTTACGATTTGAGATTGTTGATCTGTCAAATCGGACGTTTTGTATTAAATAATTCAAAGCCTTCAATAAAAATCAAACCAAAATATTACAAATTCTCGATTTGAGCAGCAAGAACGTGTTTATTTTCTTTGAGTGATCAACAACAAAGAATAAAATAGATTTTTCGCCAATTTTATAAGTGTTAAAGGTGGTCGCTTGGCAGTTTAACAAATTCAACGTATCGTCCCTATAATTGGTTTGTAAAAAACCCAAGAAATCCTAACAATGACACTTCAGCAATTTTTTTTAGACATAACAACAATTGTTGACTATATGGTTAGAAAAAGAACGCACCAATGTGCATTCAATGCTAGGTTCGTCTAAAAACTCACTAATCAAAGTCCAAAACTAAAGTTTTCGGTTTTCATCTGATCATTGACTAGGTATTGTTTGGTCAGAGATCGGGATTTGACCACAGCATATCAACTCTAGATAGATACAAATTGATTGGAACAATTTTAATGACTTTTGGTGATTGAATTTTCGGACCCAAAAATAGATATTCCAAAAAGCCAAGAACTTCATGACGGAAAACATTATAGGGTCTTTCAACCGAGAGTTGAACAAATCAACAATACCCTATTGAAACTAGGACTAACAAAAAAAGCAAGAATAAAATCACCCCAACGAAAACGATGTACAAGCATCGTCAACGACACAATTATCGTGCTCCTAGCTTCAGCTCGAAACAAATTAATCAACATTTATTGCTGAATTAACATCAGAGACACAACTTAAGACTGCTTCCATCTAGGAATACATATGGATACACCCCACAAAACTGCCGTATACAGCTGTTACTTTTACACCAATAAGGCAATTCTCATATCAAAGTGATGATCTACAGATTATTCACGCGTCCAAGACACGCCTCGGACAAATTTATTTGCCGCAGCTCTGCCAGTGACTTGTTGTTGCTTTTGTTGCTTATTTTGCCTCATTCTGTCAATGAAGGAAGAAATAAAATTATAAAAACAAAAAGCTTAAGACAAGCAAGAGTGCACTAATCAAAGCCCCGGCATAAGCACGGCACGCACCGATCATGGCTAATTTGCCACGTAAAATGCTCTGACCAAGTGCAATAAATTTGCATTTCTGCCCCACAATGATTTATGGCTGAATTCGAAAGCAATTGGTATTTACCTGGAATTGTGATATCTATCAAATCGATCAACTTCCCAGCACCAGAGGAGCTGGGTGATCCAGTGGTCGTGGTCGCGTACGGATTTTTTTTTCTTTCATACGATTTCGTCGATGACGACATCGTCGTTGGAGTCGTTGATGCACAAGAGTAAAGTGTGAAGAATAAAAAAAAAATGTTGGAGCGTTCAACGAGAGCGAGTGATCATGTAAAAGGATTTTTTTTCTTGCCCATGCTAGATTTATAATGAATTGCAATTTTTTTATAACAAAAAATAGATAAAAATAAAATTAAAAATATATAAAAAACACTGAGAGGTACAAAGATAAATCGGTGTTTCTTTGGACAACATCACGATTAATTAGGTAGACCAAGCTCTTGTTTTAAGTTTTAAGTTTAGCATATCGCATATGGCTTCGAGGAGTGAAAGTCCTCAATATAACACAGTATTAAGACATAATAAATGATTTTCGTTTTAGTGGGTACAAATCTACATGTTTAACAAAACATAAACTATGTGAATTAGATTTAACGGTTGTTGTAGGTTTTTTTAAATCGTTAATCAAATGTGTGAAGTTTAGTTTAATCGTTTTTGAAATAGTTTAAAGGAGTTTTGAGATTAAAACGTTTTTTTTTGTGGGATATTGCGGGTTCAGTTGCCTTTGAGTTTACTTTCGCTTTACAAGAGTCAGGAATACGCAGTCGGTGCTGAGAATTGGATAAGGACACTTCTGCAGACTCTCTAACGGCAACAACAAATCAATCAGTCGCTGTCAGGCTCAACGATTCATTCGATTAAGTAAATGATGGAAGAGATCATTTCACCCGCGACCAAGAAGAAAAGCCTTAAGTCCAACAAAGATTCCGGGGCGAATGACATGGAAAGAATTATACAAAAACTAGTCTATATACTTGGTGGGGTAGGCCTAGTGACCTACACTCTCAACCCACGCCTCTATCCTTACCATCAAGATCTGCTATAAAAATTGATAATGCGATGGAGACACTTGGTCAAATGCTCAAAAACGTTTTTAAAATTTCGGGTCTAGTTAAAACTCACAGCGCCAAACAATCATCCCATTGGTGGAACAAGGAGCAAAGGAACTAAGAAAAAACGCAAGTATTATCTTTAATGCTGCAAAAATGAGTAACAACAGAATTGACTGGGACCTCTACAAAGCTGATCAGAGAAAATTAAAAAGTGCAAATCGGGTAAGCTGGCGCAACGTCTGCAGCGACATTGAAAACTGCCAGACTAAGAAAAATCCTCTCGAAAGAAGCAGTAACTATAGGCTATTTTAATGACAGCAGCGGCAACTGGATTTAGCCGTGCTCAGAAACTGTAGAACTTCAAGTCAGCACACACTTTCCAGGGTGTGTACAAACTGAAAATATTTCAAGTCTATAAGAAGAAGAAAATAACACATATGATTCAGCAACTCCGGAAATGTTGATCGGGTAATCCCCATCATGCAACAAAAATCAAACCCTGGTGGAATTTAAGGTAGTCTTCATTCCCAAATCGGCTTTGACAACTTTGCCAAAGACTAAAGAGATAGACTATAGAGATAGACCGATCAGTATGACATCGTTCTTACTCAAAACTCTAGAAAAGCTTCTCGTGCAGTGTTTGTCCCCGGACCATTTTGCATACTTAAAATGAAAAAGTGTAGAAACTGCCTTACAAGACGTTGTCGGAACAGTTGAAAAGTCCCAGAAGCAAAAGAAATACTCACTTGCGGCTTTCCTTGCTATGGAAGGAGCCGTTTATAATGTCAAGCCAAGTGCAGTAAAAGGAAATTTGGAAGGCTTAAAAATGAACAGTGGTCTCACAAAGCTGTTATGTTATGGGATCATGAATGCCGAGATACCCCCCAAGGGATAGTCATCAAACCACTTCTATGAGTCTTGGCTGTAAACGACGTGTTAGTGCTGCTCAGGCACGGAGGGATAAAAGTCATTGCTTATGCTGATGACGTTGTAATAAAATCTAGCAGAAGCAAACACGAAATGAAATGGACTACCCTGGACACGAGTCAGATGGCAAGAAAACTCTGGCCAAAATAAGACGGAAATAAACAGATTTTTTTTTGCAAAAACGCAGAAAAGCAGTTGCAACCTTAGTAGGCGTGATCACAGAGGCTAGAATTGTTATTTAAGAAACGAAACTCTCCGCAGGAACTATTGGGAGGACATCAAAAAATTTGCAGCAAAATCCAATAACCGATCTTTACAGGTTCACAAGGCGGACCGGATGGCTGAAAACTCCATAAGAAATGCAAAAACTAGTATGGTAAAAGTAAAATGAGGAATCGGTAAACCCTCAGATCGGTATCACAATGGGTCTATCAGCCTGCAAATTTTGAATACCGATACGAGCGGCTATAAGATTTTCACTTTTCTCAAAAAGTTTGACTCTTGTAAATTTTTCCGTTTCCTCGCAAAATGCAGTACCAACGCCAGATCTAGGGAGGGGCAAAGGGGGGCAGTTGCCCCGGGCGTCTTTAGGGGGGCGCAAAAGACTGTCATTTGTCACCAATGAAGATGTAGAAAGAGCTAGGGCGTGATCCTCCGGAGGCGCAAAAGATGAAGAAAGAATATTGAAAGTGAAGAGCAAAAAAAAGGTCTTCAAAACTGCTATGGTAATGAAATTCTAAAATGGTGCTAAGCGACAAATTCGACTTTTGCCTCCTTTCCACAAATCCTAGATCCGCCGCTGGGCAGTACCTACCTACTACACAAATAAAACTCAGGTGGAAACAGGGATTTAACCCAAAACAAGTACCCCATGCGACACTACATCCGACAAATTAACCCTCAGCTAATTGTGTCCAATTCAAATGAAAAAAGATCTTCTGAGGTGGGTCAACTAGAACTGTTAATTTCTATGTTCCTTATTAAACCTTGGCAACTTTTGATGTATAAATACTCTATTCTACTTGTCAGAAATTCGTGTAGTTTTAGGCAATTTAAGTCAACCATACACCAAATGTTCACACTCAGACACATTTTTGAAAAGCCTCCAAGTTCCATGTTCTCCTTGTGTTTTGAGAGACAGGAGGTGATATTTGATACCATTTTTATTAAAGCAATTTGGAGAAGAGAATGCAATAAAGAACTGAACAGGCATTATGGCAACGTTTAGCTAAAGCTAAACATTTACCGACTATGGTGTAACCCATTTAAGAAAAACTATTAACAAAAATCATATTATAAGCGCACCAAATCAAGAAAAACTACCGCTGTACATAAATTAGTCCAAGAAATGCCCCAAAAGTCACAAACTGACTCCTACGCAATAAACTCAGTCTAAAAAGATCAGTTACCAACTTTCACCAATTAACTTTCAAAAAAGCATTCACTTCCAAATCAAACATCAAGGTTCATGCTTAATTGCTCTAAAATGCCATCAAATGTCTCACCAAGAACCGTTGGATCATTTGGAAGTAAAAAAATAAAAAAAAAAACATAAAATTAATTGGATGACTAAATTTTTAATGGCTTAAAGCTTAAAATACAAAACTTAAGTTCCACCAATTAAAACCACAAACAGAAATCAAAGCCAGAACTCAAGCTCGTAAAAGAGACAATCAATATTCTGTCACGGATGATGTTCCTCGTAAAAAAAAAGAAACATACGTAAACGAATACCGTACGAGTATTCGAGGAGTAAGTATGTACCCCAACATGCTAATAAGAAAATATATTATAAAAAAAAAAAACACCGAACATAATTACTATTTTTTAAAAGTATGTAGTATCAACACCTGACCATGTACTTATAACAACAAGCGCTTCTTTATAAATGGTACTTTGACGTATCCAAAGTTCATGTCATAAAATAATCATTTCCTGCACAAAGTATAAATTATTTTTTTTTTTTATTTTAATTATAACTATTATTAACATTTAAATCGCACATTGGTTGGTCGGTCGTCCCGTTGTATCCCTCTTTTCATTTTTTTCTTCCACGATATTTTTGTCGATTCACACCTGATAATTTTTGTGTTCTCTTCCTTTTGAACCTGGAACATGTGCTATAGTAATATGATGTGTATGTGTACCTTCCTACTTCCTTTCTGGAGGGAAAATGAAGTGGAAGAAGTATAGCAAACTGATTGACTGATGTCTGAGAAGGCGAAGATAAAGAAGAAAGATGGAAATATACACTTTTTTTTGGTTTACACCAGAAAGAAGAGTTATTGCTCTGAAGGCGCCAAAAGTCTGCGCAAATCTGTCAAAAATCCAATGAACATTTTGAAATAAATGATGAGGAGCAAGCCCTTCAATATTTTTCATACGCTATAGCACTGTTGTTCTTTAACTTAAAACATATGTAAGGTCCACGTGGTGGTTGCACGAACATGCTGTTAAAATGAAAATTTCACACATGAAATAATTATTTTTAAACTGAAATCTTTAAGATTCCATGTGGGATTTGTCAATTGAAAATGTGCATATCTCCAAAATAGATAAGTCAAGTTCAGAAGTTCGGTTTCTGATCTTTCACAAATAAGTTTGGCTTTATTTCACTTCGTCAAAGTGAAATGAGGCAATATGTTGGAATATGGCCCTCTTTCACAATTACAAAGTGAAATAAGGCCAAATTTTGAAATATGGCCTTATTTCGTACGGCCTTATTTCACGGCACCGCAAATGTCTACAAAATGGCGGTGGACTGTGACTATTGAAAACTCACAGTACATAAATAGAACAGTCGCAGAGAGCGGCCATTTTTGTTTGTTTACTTTTTTGACTGATGCGCAAAAACTTTAAATATTTGTACTGTGATGTTGATGTGTGTTTTGTATCTGTTTACTTCACAAAAATGTCAAAGTAGAAATGACATTTGCTGGCTTTTGCAAAAATTATAACATCTTCTGATAGGGTGACACATTCTGCAACACCTTTCATAAAAAATATGTATAATAAAACAATAAAACGAATTCTCTAAATAAAATGCGACCAGGCACACAATAAATTTTGGTTGGAGTAAGATTCATTTTGTGGCGACTACTGTGTGAATGAATGAAAACCGTTACTTTGATTCAGCTTTTTGGATTTGTAGGTAAAAGCAATTTAAAGAAAAAATCAGCTTTATTTATTGACAAACTTCCAGAACTCAAATGATCATTCTATATCAAGAAATGTCGTGTTTTATTAAAATTTAACACCCAAAATATTAATACGAATCTATAACTTGCCCTTACAATAGGTATCACGAGTAAAAATAAAACCCATCAAAAATGAACTGAAGGTAACACAAAAATGGCCATTGCCAGAGAAGAGTTAGGGTCTTTGGGCCAAACGACGACGAACCAAACGGGCATAATTTAACTGATTTATCTTTGAATGCGTTCGTTATGTGTGTATGAATCCCTTTTCAGTTGCACATAAAATTGTATATTTTATGTGTGATGCATCCTTTTTTTTGTCTTTTTTATCTTTTCCATAATAATGTTTTAACGAAAATAAGAAGTTATAAGAAAACAAAAGAGCTAGAGGCACCACCAGCTTGTGAGGAGAATAATCATCACAAATGATTAATATGACCTAAGACGGAAATTTCTTCGGCGTAATTTTTGTTTGGGCGAAGAACAGTAGTAAAGGGGTTAACAAATTAAATACCAATTTACGCGTCAGTTTTGATATAATTTTATTTTGGCCCATAAGTGTTTTTGAACGATATTATCGAACCAAGAAAAATTAAAAGGTAGCATTTTTGGAAGAAGACGCACGAAGTTTGGCGTTAAGCCGTGTAGTGTCACGCATTATTCAGAAAAAGTGTTTTTTTTATTTTAAATCGGAAACGAATATGAAATGTGAGTGTGACCTCAAAATTAAATGATTAAAACAATTTTTTTTTGTGAAATGTTTTATATTGAAAACATTAGGTATAATATGTAACGTTTACGCTGTTATATTTAATGTATGCACGGCGAGCGTAAGCGCTTCCATAATACTCTCACAATGGTATATTTTCAGAGCCGCTCAACTTGTACTTTTTGTACACAGTTGGCGCGTCGATGGATTGTGTTTTGAACGTCCAACATTTGCAAACAGCATATAAACAGGATGCTGGGGGAGTATTTGAAAATTGCTTTTTTTGAATAAATTTTTTAACCTGTTTCCCAACGCGTGGAAAAAATGAACAAAGTCGAAAAAAATTAGTCAGTAAATTCTAGCTGTTAGAACCGATTCCAGCCCCACTCAAAATTCTGCCACTTCAATTTTGGTATTGACTGTTTTGTAGGCCAGTTCAAATAACAGTTGTCTCAAAAAATTCTTTCGGCGTCGTTATAATATAATCTCAGGTGGATTACAACTTACCCACTTATCTGCTTCAAATTCACACTAGTAATTCGCCAGTGGGGTTCGCCGGGTTGACCTCAGAAAGCGTCGGCAAGAGTCCCGTTTTTGGATTGTTCCATTTTCTAAGGCCATCTCAATACTGGTGTCGCTGCATTTGTTTGTACCAGGACTTCTAAGGGCTGCCTCTCTTCTTGCTTCCGTGCGATCATATTGAAACGTTGTATGATATTGCCTTTTTGACGAAGGTCTCAGGGTTTCTCCTTTGCACGTGAGACGTGACTATTCCAGCTGAGCCGGTCGTGTCTTATAAGTTTTGTTCATTGTCCGCACACTTGAGGTGCAGAGCCTTCTTTTCAGCTTTGTCGATAGCAAAATATAGCAAAGATTTGCCGCCACTTCATCCATCCTACGCGAACGCGATGGCGTCATCAACTTCGCCATGTGTGGATCAGAAAACGAGCAGGACAAGTATTCAGTCTTTTTTGAACCTGTATACGGTACCCATTTCCCTCCAAAACGCTCACCCATACGCCAAGTGCTTATTACAGGGACTCAAGAACAGGGGACCCAAGACTCTTCGCTGGAGTTCACCTGCTGTGATTTGGAGTTCTTCGGTGGCTCCAGCTGGACACATTACTTTAGTCACTCGTCACTTACATGACCATCCGGTTTCTGGAACTCCTAGTTACCTGAGGGCCTCCAATATATATATTATATTTCGCAGTCTTCTATTCAATACCCTCTAAACGATCTTCATGGTGTTTCTTAATATACTTCCATACTTTTAAGGCATCCGGTCACCTTTACGTAACTTGCAGATAAGAATTATTACCCATTTGACCCCGATATCACCTAACTTTTCCAAAACTTTGGTTCTGGGCCAACCGCTTTGCCTTTTTTTAGTTTGTAACCGCCTCAGTAACTTCTACGATTGTAACGCCGGATACCTCAATAAAGTTAGATTCAATGGAAAGATTAGTCGGGGAAACTCTTCATTTAAAAAAATTCCATCTTTGTCGAACAACTTGGCTAGTGCCTAAATACATAGACGAAACTTTCCAGAAGTTGTGGCCAAATTCACAGAAGTTTTTTTATAGAAACGATTGGATCAAATACTTTTGCCTTGATTAGCTAAAAACCTTCATCTACAATAAATTTTCAAAAACCGATCTAACTTTTCATAATTCATTAATAAAAAACGATATTTTTCTGTCAACAATTGTCAGGTGTACAAATTCGAATTTTTACTTCTGTCATTAATTTCTTTGCCAGCAATAGTTGTAGTTGGAGTTGTAGTTAAAGTTGTCTTCAGCACTAAATTGTGTACCGTTGCGCTAACTCATACTCACAAGAAGTGTTCAACACACACAGACTAGACTGCATCGTCGAGCTTCGATAAGAAAATAAAATGCGCCTTCACAGCCAAGCTAATGGGTTCAAAGTAATTAGCGTAAAATTCAAAGAGAAGCTATATCTTTTCTGGCCAAATGAATTTGCTTGTATATTGAAACAACATTTGCATGGGTGTGATAATTACCAATTCACGTTATTAATAATTGCGCGCGAAACATTCCAACGAAATGGCGGCACGCGGTGGCGGCGGTAGCAGCTGAGCTCTTGGGTGATTTTTGCTAAATTACTCGAGTTATTTGACTTTCATGTCGTTTGCATGAGCGGGTTCTTTAAGATTTACCGAATCATAAAATATTTTTTAAAATTTGATTAAAGATTTGTAATTGCTTGAGGCAGGGCGCACTGGATAAACTTTGTCACGGAACAGTTTGGTTGCTCAAGACATTACAATATTGTAGTTGGTAAATTTTGTTTAATAATCAGCGCAGCGCGTACTCAAGGGGTTATTAATAGCCTTATCATGAATTAACACAGGAAAGTTGGATAGAAGATAAAAGGGATTACCGATCCACTTTGGATTTGAGTGTCGGCAAATCTTAATTTGAGGACAAAGTTGAGCCAGGTAAGGCATGCCACGTTCTTGCAGTACAGCTAGAAAACTAGACTCTAAAAATAACAGTTCGTCTAAAATTAGTCTCGGGGGTCATTTGATGAGCGTTCCTTGCGATGCGATGAGACTTACTTGGACACGGAAAAAAGGACAGGTTAAAAGCCGTTTTACCATCAGCGTGGAAGCACAACTCTTTAGAACTATGGGGGGATACTATTCTGGCCTGCAGATTGTTTTATGTCTTAACTACAAGGGCAGCTACTCGTATATCATCCAACGTCTAGAATATTCATTGTTTATGTTCAAAAATAGGACCTTTTTCTGAATCTTTCATCTTAACTCAAATTTCAGAAAAGTTTTTTGCAACTTAGGATTTTTTCGATCGTAAAATTCTTAAACTGATACGATTTTCACAAACAACAACACCTCAAGCCACTGGATTTCTGATAAGCTTTTGATCAAACACCATTTTTGTATACTGATCGGCTTTTGATTGCTACATTTGTGGTGTGCCTCAGGAGTCTATAGTAGGTCCACATGTTTTTTTGTTGTTTTTGGATTCACATAGTGTGTGCTATGACAACGATTGACTTCCCTGAGTTAAAGAACTGACAAGACTATTGCCTTGCTAGTGGACACAGGCACAGTGATTTAGAGCTTTTTTATATATTAGATTGCCTGAACAGAACAAGCTGCTGCTCTAGCTACATAATAATATTTATATCACATCAACAACACTTTTCCAGTACTTGTTTAATTTATCACTATGTATAGCTTTAATAAATTTAAAAAAATTTACAACAGGGTGAGAAAGAAACTTGAACCGAGGGCACCCGGTTTTTTTCAAAAACAAACAAATTTAAAGGACTTCATTCAAATCATCATTAAATTCATTTGTGGACAACAATTTTATATTCCCGATTAGATAGGCGTGACCTTAGGCGGGTTATACCTAGTACTTGCAGTTTGTAGTTGGTTGCAGGAATGGAAACAAATGAATAGAGCTCTTCTCAAGGATATTTTTGTCCTAAACCCAATTGTGTTGTGTTGCTCTTTAGCCATACAAATACAGATCACGGTTGAGTCTTTCAAATAAAAATGTTTTACACATTTTGAAAACCAATTTTTGAAGTCTAATAAACTGGTTTTTATAAGACTTCCCTAAAAATTCAATATGCTAAAGAAAAGACCATGCTTACAAAACAAAAAGTTTCATTAAAGTTGGTCGAGCCGTTTTCGAGAAAAATAATGCATATTACTAAATTTTTTGTGTCAGGAAAGTAGCTTAAGATTAAAAAAACAGAAATCTAATTTCAAAAAGAGCTATTAAGGACATCCTAAAGAAAATAAATTGGTCAAATCGGTAAGGCTGCAGGAACCGATAAGGACATTAATTGACCCATTTTTGTGTCTCAAGCTTTGTTTACGTGAATGTATAAATTCTCTTGAAGTATCTTTCTATAATCGCAAGGAAAACCCAAAAAAAAAATGACGCCTATAATTGTATTTCTGTTCCAGTTTCAAAAGTGCAAATATTCCGGCCCACCCTGTAGAAGTAAAAAATGCAATTTTCGGCAATTTCTACTTGATGCACATTTTTTTGGGAATCGTTATCGTTAAATCATAAATGAGCCTTTTTTAAATCATAAAACTTTTCTAATAACCTCCCAACAACCAACTACCTATTTACAACAAAAAAAATCCCACCTTTTGAACTCATACAGCCTCCGTACGAAGGCGTCAAAATCATATTAAACCCAACACCTTCTGAGTGCCTCCTTGTTTTTTCGCGGTTTTTCCCTTGGGGTACAAACACACCAAACCAACATTACTGAAGTCTTCGCATTCGTATAACATCTAAGAAAAATAATTCCCCTGGTGCCTTGTGACGTCTCTGATGCGTGTTTCTTCGACGTTCTTTAAGTGCTTCCCGATGTTAAAGCCCAAGAAAGAGTCCGAGCCAAATCCAATAGCGACTGAAACTTTAAAGAAAATTCTTGACTTTTTTTTGTTAGCCTTTTTGCTCTCGAGAAACGATTCCGTGTTTAAAATATGCCAAGAACCTGAATGCCTTCGTCTCTTTTGCCGAACCAAAACGCAAAACGACCGAACGACGACGGACAGACGGACGGATCGACCGGGCATTCCATGGCCAATGCGGGATTCTCTTTTTCTCGCAAAAACACAAAATACCTTTTATGTGCTAGATGCGGCTGCAATGATCTCTCGTCCGTTTTAAAGTTACGACCAACATAATTCCATAGGTCTTCTTCTTCTTTTTATTCTTGGACTATATGTGGTAATGTGCTATGGTATAACGACATCCCAGAGATTCCACATTCCCATTTCGAAAACTAACGTTGTCGTCGTCGACGTCGTTGTTGTTGTTGTTGTCGAGTACTTGGACTTGGGCCAGTCGCACGGCCGGCGATGGAGGACCATACGAGTAGACCATTGTTGGAACATATTCCATGAAGTAGAATCTCTTGTTTGGGTTAATTTGACAATGACTCCTGCTCTCGCTCTCTCTCCCATATTCGCCCAAGAGAATAATGCATTTTGGTTTGGTACAACAAGAGAATTTTAAGTTGGCCAAGCCAGTGCAGTACACAGGCAAGCCA
This sequence comes from Platycheirus albimanus, assembly GCA_916050605.2. Classification (NCBI taxonomy): domain Eukaryota; kingdom Metazoa; phylum Arthropoda; class Insecta; order Diptera; family Syrphidae; genus Platycheirus; species Platycheirus albimanus. Next base: position 31,251,303 of record OU696698.1, on the reverse strand, counting down.
AGCTAAGAGACGACCGACGACCGGAGAATGGACATACAAATGATTTTAATGCGTAAGTCTCATCATCCTTTCCGCAAATGCGTAGACATTCATGTGCTCCCACCAAAAGAATTTTTAATTAAAGAAAATAAAAGCCTCAAGTTGAAAATTTGTAAGGCCTTCGACATCGGCAGAAGGGCGGAATGAAAATGAGGCCTGGACCGACGAAAATCATTGAAACTTAATTTCGTATTCACAGCCGAGGTGTTTTGAGACACCTTTTTGGTGTGTTCCTGGCAGCCAGCAGCGGTTTGGACTTTTTTTTTTTTTTTTTGATCTTCGAATGTAGGCGGTCGGTTGCTGGCAAAGTAAAAGTATCGCCAGAAGACAGAGCACGATGAGGCAGCAAAGCAACCCGATGGTGGTGACAAGATGATTGTTGTCATTGGAATAAAGAATACGTTATAGCAGTTGATGGATTAAAGGTATTTTGGGAATGCAACTATTGAGGGAATACTAATTGGGACGGACCCATTTACCCTTTTCAAGCACTTTGGTATGTTACAGAGAAAAGAACATCGTTATAAAGTAAAAGACGCACTTTTTTTTTGGATTCTTTGATCTCAAGACTGATTTTTTGTTTGACATTGTGTCGGCCTTTTTTATTTTTGAAACAAATGTTTCTTTTTTTTACTTTAAATTCAAGATTGTTTCTATTTTATGGATATTTACCTGATGTTGGATTGTGGTTTCAAAAACACCTGCGACATGATTGTTGTCGTTGGAATTAAAAGTGTTGAGAATATTAAATCTTAGAATTTTGAAAAACAAAGGCTGTTTTTGACTTTTTTTTAAACTTTGAATAGGAAGGTAGGAATTTGGGGAATCGGCTACAAAGTTTTATAGAAACAAAATACAGATTGCACTGGGTGGCACCGTTGTATTTATAATCTATAATACTCCCAATAATAGGAACGCTTGGTGCACCATCTATGGACGAAGTTCAGAACTAAAAAAAAACATGTTCCATTAAATTACTACACAAATGTATATACACGAACAAAAAACATTGTTTTAATGGGACTTAGGATAGGAAAATACAATAGGCAGATACAGGGTCATTTGTTTCGTGGTTTCAAGTTGGTAGCGCTGGCATTTGACACCTGTCAAAGTCTGCTGTCATCTGAAATGTCATAATCATAATATTAGTTCAATGTTTGCCATTTAAGATACTGGATCGCTTAACAATCGAACAACGCGTTAAAATTATTAAACGTACTACGAATAGGGTGTTGGAAAACATATAATAAATACCGATTTTTCGAACATTTTCTTCAGCGATATGAGGCGCTTTTCTCATTCGATGTTAACCAACAAAATTGCCGCATATGGAGCTCAGAAAACCCACAAGTGATCGGAAAGGTGCCGTTGCATGTCAGACAAAGTGACTGTTTCGGGAGCTCTAAGGTCGAATGCTGTCATTGATCCGTATTTCGTCAATTAGGAACGTTATGGTCGAATGATAACCGATTTTTTTTAGTCGATGATTGAAGATCATTACTTGGACGATAAGTGGTTCCAACAAGATGTGGTAACAAGTCACCCAACACGACCAATTATGGTTTTCCTGGTCGCGTAACTTAACGTTTTGGCGACGTCAATTGGCCACCAAGATCACGCGATTTGACACCGTTAGATTTGTTTCTGTGGAGCAACGCAAAAGACCGCTCTTACACGAATACTCTCCGAACTCTAGACGCATTAAAAACTGCCCCAAATGTGCGTAAAAGTGGTAAAAAATAACCCCCAAAGTCAAAGTCACAAGGCTCAAAACTCGAGAAACAATGGTGATGATGACTGAGTTACCTCAGTCGAAAATTATGTCCGTCCATCAGTCTGTTCGGACCTCTTTAGTATATCAAACCTGTAACTTAGATTTTATTTGGTAGTTTTATCCAGGAGTTTTCGGAGTTTTGATAACAGGTCCAAAAATAACGCGTTATTTTAAAGTTTATTTTTCTCAAAAGCCGCTCAAACGATTTCGAAAAAAATAATGGCTGATAGTCGTCAACCAAATCTTAGTCAAAGTTAGCTTGGGCGTTGTGAAAGCCGTAGCATACGCTGAAAACATCGTCCTTATAGGTGCGAAGTCCTATACAAGAAGCCCTTAAAAAGCACAGGTTTTGAGACAACAACTTTGGACTGAAAAACAACATACATACCTAACATCAACTCACCCACCAAAGTTCTAAAAGGGCAAAATACCTTGATATGGTGCTAGGTCGTAGATCAAATTGGAGAAAGTATAAAGGATCAAGGAAAAAAGATTGAATTGCACTGTACGCATGTTTGTTCTGGAGGCCAACCCTAGAGAGGAAACCCACCTCAAAACTGGCGTGCATTGATACCAATAGTGACATGAGAACTACACCAAACGCAACCTTAGAAATATTCATTTCACTTATCCCACTGGATCTGTTTTCAAAAGAGACGGCGGCAAAAAATAGTTACGTCTTAAAAAAATTTTATTGTTGGAAAAGAGCCTTCTCTGAGCTTAAAACAATAAAGAACTTCACTGGCATAGACATTGAAACTAACTACATTGCACCGTATTAAAGACTTCAATCCAGTGGCTTTGGTTTATTTTCTAACTAGGGAAAGCTGGAAAAGAAGAACCATTTTCATAGACAGCCAAGCAGCCACCTCCTCAATAATAATCAGCAAGTCAAATTGGTAAATTGTTGCCGAACAGAGTTAAGACTTCTAAATGCAACTTACCCAATTACCCTCTGAGGGGCCTATGACACTATGATATAAAGGGGACCGAAATGGCAGATAAAATGGCAAAAATCTCAGTTCTCATTCGAATCAAGCCAGTCTTCTCGATACTCATACCACATGAACAGAAAAAAAAGTTCCCAAAATTTTTTTATCTATGCCTAAACTTCTCAAGGAACAAAAAACAGTGTACTTTAGCTGAGCAGGACTTAACTGTCCCTGAATGGACGCATTACGGGTCACAATTCAATAGAAACCCACAAGAGCAGAATGGGCATTGACCATTGACACCTCTGATTAATTCAGAGGGTGTCAAGACGAAGATGAGGAGGAAGGAAGGTCCAACTCTGCAAGATTTTCTTCAGGCTAAGTGTTAGCTTAAGTACAAATAGGCATTATTGTAATGTTTGACAACTAAAAAACATGTCCGTCACAGAATAGTTTGTTTTTTGGTTATTAAAAAAATAAACTCAATTTTTCACACATGTTTTAGTTATCTTTTGAGTTTTTTACTGTACCTATTGTTGTTAGTCTTTCTACTTAATTCAACACACTAAATTCCAATCCTAAAACAATACGTCCCCATGATAAAATAATGCCTCTTCTCGAAGCCATCCTAATATAATTTGTCAACATTTCTAGGAAAAAAAAAATCACGTAAAGCAACCTATTCTTATTATAAAGGTAGGTTTCTGTAAATAAAAAAAAAACACACACACACACAGTTCGAAGAGATGAAAAATAATAATAATAATAAAAACAAAAAGAAAAATTAAAAAAAAAAAAGACAAGTAAAACTCACATTACCCCAACATGTAAATAATTGTCGACGACAGAAGAACGCGTCGATTCAATTAGTAATTCTGGAAACGGCCAATGTCGTTGCTTGCATTTCAATAAGATCCAGTCCCATCATAGACGCCTAGATCTTGTTTCTCTTGTCTCCACTTTGCTTCTCTGGCCATTTCCATCATCCCAATCCAGCAGCAGCAGCGCAGCACAGCGGTGCGTGTTTGTTTTCATTTAACCATGTAACCGTGCGAGTATACTTGAACTTTGTAATTACAATCACCGTTGTTGTTGCGTATATACGAGTGAGTTTAGATAGATTCGCTGTTCAAGCAAACAGGACTCTCCTCGCACGATATTTACTAGTCCAAGCTACACCTAGTTAGCTATGGCCTGGCTTTTGTGGATAGAAATGGGTTTCCCTTCCTGGCTACGAGATGGCGGCGCTGAGCGGCGCGGAGCGGTACCATACCGCAAAAATCTTTTCTCTTTCGATGCACATATTAATGCTGGAAATATGGTCATAATATGTGACTCTTCTCTAGTTCTGGGTTCTATAGCTTCTGATGGCTCTGTCCGTCTGAGTCGTCGTTGTTTATAGGCATTGCCCAATGCCCATGCCCATGCCCAGTGCCGACTTAATTTTTTCACCACCCTAGCCGAGAATGGCTGTTTTAATATTCGTCTCGTCACCGACCGTTGTTGGAATTACAAGAAAAACCTTTGAAAATGTTTGTTCTACACATTTTGTATTTGTTTCGGAAAAACAACACCACAAATCTAGAGGAGCAAACGAGTTTTTAATCAATTCCCGTCCAGCTATCCAACGAACGCAACGGCTCTGTGAAGATTTAAGCAATTTTTTAGTCGCTCTTTGCTACTGTGTGCCGCTGCCATGCCGCTGCTGTCGCTACCGCTATCATAGTTGTGGATTTGGATTCTATGGGAAAATAGATTTCTCCATTAAAGGATGTACGATTGTGCGACTTAATAATAATCAACAGCCAAGCATCGATATGATGGTTCATGGCTCATGGGAGAGAATCTATCTCATGCTCGAGTGATTATGATTAGCGACAATAATGGTGGGTATCGGGTATCTATGGCCATCGTCAGTCATCAATCCGAAATCCAATACTCCGAACCATAATGCGAACCTAGATATCTGTCTAGTTTGGAATTGCAGAATTCCCTATATGGGATCCTTCACTGAATTTATCATCACATGATGGGCTTAGATCTGCACTATAAATCACGATGGACAGAGTGTTCGCGCACAACCCGGTGATGTATGTCAGGTGACTTCTTCGTCTTCATAGTAGGTATAGTGCGTATAAGACAAATATATTCCCAGGATTGGCTTTGGAAAATTGGACACAGGCCAATTATTACCAATAGACGACAACGACGCTCGGACGCGGACGGAGGAATGGGTAGACTCATATTTTTCCTATAAGAGTAGGTACATTGTTACGCACCCGAGAAAAATATGCGCAACAATTTGCAACGAACGAGAGGAGGAGATTGGAGATAGGCAGAGAGGCACGTCATTTATAGCAGAATACCAGAAGCAGCCGGGTGCGGGAGAAGAAATTGTTTGCCAATTTTTCCCTAGTTAGCTATACTTTACCCGTCCCGTACAAACTACAAAGTTATAGTGGAAAAGTCTCACGTTCGCATAACGTTGCTATTAAAGGCCGTAAAAAAGATCGTTAGATTCATTTGTTATAGTTTTGTTCGAGGAGAGTAAATTACACTTAATTATGATTTATAGTTATTTTATGGTGCTTATTGATTTTCTTTTTTTTTTCACATATAACATTTTATCATCTTCTCTTTCTTTCTGTATACCTCTTCTTCCCATCCTTGTGAACTCCACACATTTAATTCTCAGATAATCATGGTTAGATTATATTTTACTTTTTATTCGTGAAGTGAATTTGTAATTGAGTTAGCAAAAAATATAGTATTGCTATGGATACTGGTAGTGTGTCGATGTCGATGCCGATGCAGCCTGTCCCGTGCTCTTTTAAGCTCTTTAAAGTAAATCTTCTCAAGCTATTATGGAATTTAAATTTATTACATGGCAAAATATTTTGACTGGCTGTACGACGACGACGCGACGCCGCCGCCGACGAGTGGAAAACAAAAGAAAATCTTTAAATATTGTCCTTCCTTCCGGACGACGTTAATGAGAGATAATGCCGACAGATGGAAGCACAGTATGATTGATGCGATAGCTAAGCCGGATGTTTTTGAATAGGATTAGTTTGATTGGCATCCGGATCTTTTTGCTGTGAGAACATTTGAATAAGGCAGTCATTCAATTAGTTAAGCACACTTATTTTAATTTATAAGTTGAGTTGTGGTTAGATAAAAGAAAGTAGATAGTGTGTTTGGATGCAAAATATATGTTTAGACAGGACTGGATGTTGTTGGATTGCTTCTGAGACAGGAATTGGAAACCATTTTTTTTTGTCTGCTAAACAATATTTTAAACACTCAGCGTGGACATTATTCAAAATTTCAGAGAGTTCCTTTTCTGAAGCCGCTTTTAACGAATTTTTTGATGCTTCCTGCACGTTGACATTATAAGGGTAATGTGATATTAGACCGCCGAGGGAAACACTGATAGTCAAGCATTCAAATATGCTTTAAGAATAAATGAATCTTCACGGATGGGAACTATGATTAGGCATAGTCGCCATAAAATTTAAAAATTAATCAAAGAAAATGCCGTCTAAACGTGTCGACAATTAACACCAATGAACTGTACGATTTTGTATGGAGCCGTTCTATTACGTGGCTACTGACAGGATCGGAAGCATATACTCAGGTGCAGAGCATAACCATAGTAGGCTTGGACAAAACGTCACAATAGACACATATATCTTTGAAGTAGTCAAGGACTTTGTATTTGGGTTCCACTAAGCTCTCCAAATAATAATTATCAGTGAAGATATCGGAAGAATCACTCATGCCAATCGCAATCGGGCTAAGAAGGCAGCTCTATAGCAAAGCTCTATTTCTCTCATAGCACAAGGAGTAAAAGATTTCTGGACTGTGAGGTGGATGGGTTAGCACGTTCCAAGCAAAGCCTTAAAGAAATTCGACTGTCAGTCGAGCGGTATATGGACGGGCAGTCTCACGAAGGAGGAAATTCCAAGAGGTCAGCATTCTCTCTTGCTTTTGATTACAGGGCACAATTTTTTAAGGTTAAATCGTAACCGTCATCTGATACCCAGCTTAAAAGGGGAAAAGGTAATCTTAAAAATACCAACCAACTGACATCCATGTTATACAACAATTGGTTCAGTCGCCAAAATGTAGTTGTCTTGTTCATCAACGTGTTTTTTCAGTGCAAGCATATTTTTCGGTCGCCCATGTAAAGTCAATATTGCTCCGCGGTCGTGATTCGTGGGTTTATACAATATACACCATGCTTTTTTCGGACTTCTGCAAGTTTTTTTTTTTATTATGTTTATTATTAAAATTATTATTATTATTATTATACTTCTGCAAATTGCGTCACCAAGATCCAAACAGGGCCTTATCTCCCTAAGAGGCGATTTGAATTATCCAGCGCACATTTCCGATTTGTCCCCCCTATGATTTTTTCCATGGCCGTTTACGTCGTAGGACCCTAGAAGCCAAAGAAGACAACATTCGAGCTCTCATCCTCCATTATTCTTGTGCCAATTGCACGAAAACTCAAAAAAGGCTTAGACAATGTTTGGACCATGAGTGTCGCCATTTTTATAAAATTATATCTCCCACGTTAAATAAGAGATATTTTGTTTGTCCAATTTGTCATCTTGCAATAGTTTATGGTCATAATTGGACAACGGCATGAGAATTTATAAATCTTCACAAAAGGAACAAACCGCTCACGAAAGAAGAATTTAAATTTATTAACAAAAGACCATTCGATGTACGGAATCGTACTTAGAAAGATCAGGCTCCAAGCCTAGATTCCCTAAGCCTATACAAAAATAACTGACAGATTTGTTTTTTTCTTTATTTTCAATTCACTTTTAATTCACTACACTAAGGAGGAATATTATATTTAATTGATATGCGACGCATCTATTAAGTACTGGCTTTTAACTGACTTAAATATTTCATTTCAAAGCAATGCGTGCTGTGATTCTACTCTGGTACAACGACAGCTCAAAGAGCTACCATGGCAAGGTTGTTTCGCGAAGGATGTTATTGAATAATAAAATCATTTCTGGAGCTAGGGAATAACCACTTAATGGTCTGATGTGAAAAATAGCAAATCAACTGCATACAAACAAAATGTAAAAAAAAAAAAAATAAAAAAAAAACAGAAGCAAAATGCGTAGACAAGAATGATAAAGCGAGTTGCTACCGTGAATTGAGAATGTCTTCGATAACAATCAAGTTTGCGGTAGTTTTGTAGTCTTGATAATAGTTTGGACGTGCGGTGAACCATGGAATCGTGATGGTTTCACGTCAAACTTTAATTCACGAAAAATTGTTTGAATTAACCTGTTTCGATGTAACCGATTATTATTTGATATTGAGTAATGATAAGTTATTTTTTTAGAGAGAGCAATTGCAACAATATTAAACTTCAATAATTAACATTATTCAAAATTGTATCTAAATCGGTTGAGGGGTTCGAAACCGTCATAATAATGTTCCTGAAAATCAAAGATACCTAGTCTATATTACAAAACACAATCCAGATAGCTTTATAAAAATCGTTGTAGTTATTTCGAGATAAATAATCTGTTTTTTATTTTTATTTTAAATGGCTTGTATTTTTAGTTTCAGAGTAATAATGCCTTAGTCCAAGTTTGATGTCAATCAAAGAAAGGATTAGCTGAGATAAAACATCTCAAAAATCCAGGGGTGGAATCGGCTAAGGTGATTTATTTATTTATTTATTTAAGGAGAAACATACAAAATAAATTTATAATGCTTCTTAGTTAAGGCATAGGGGCGGAGGCCATATAATGACGTCTTTTAAATTATCGAATTTGGTAATTTAATTTTTTTTTTTTTTTATAATGACTTATATTTTATTACAATATTGATGATATTTTTATGTGTAAAAGTATTCGTTTGGAAGTGTTAGTATCAAATTATTATAGATTAGATGTCGTTAAACTTGTGATGAAGAGCGGTTGCGGATTTGATGTTTTTGATGGAATCTAGAGATGCAGGATTGAGAAGGTCTGCCAGTTTGAATATTTCTTCGTTATGCCCTATGAGCGAGGATCTTGGGCATTCAGTTAGTATGTGTTGGACTGACAGATTGGCCTCGCATTCCGCACACGTCTCTTGCGTTTGGCCATTGAAATGGTGCCTGCTGTTGAAGAGTGCTTTACCGACCCGGATGCGGAAGAGTTTTATGCATTCATCTCTTGTGAATTGGGAGTTATATGTGATGTGCCTGTTAGTACTGTGGTGCTTTCGTAGGAAACAGGAGCTTACCTGCCACTGTGCATCAGGTTGGATTTTTGTTTTAGCAATGAGAGATTTTTCTGCTAGTTGATATAAATTTGGTGTTTCCGTTATTATAGGAAGTATGGTTACTTGTTTTGCTGCTTTGTCTGCTGCCTCGTTTCCGGGAATTCCAACATGGCCTGGAACCCAGGAGAGCCATACATGTTCGTAGGATGTAAGTTGGTTTCTGATGGATTCCAGAGACGGACACTTATTGTTGGGACTTTTAAGTCCTTCCAGGATTCCCAGGTTATCTGTACAAATGAAGGTTCTGTTGTTGTTGGGATATGCCAGGTTGATTGCTTTTTTTATGCCAGCTAGTTCAGCGATATAGCTTCCTGCTGATTCAGGAATGAGTCCTTGGTGTAGAGTGGTAACTTGCCCTGCGATTGTTAGGTCTACAATAGCGTAAGAGGTGCTTCCTTCAGAGTGCGAGCCGTCCGTATAATAGATTTTTTGGGGTTTTAGTTCTGCTATAAGTTCCTTGTGTAGGCTCTGAAAGACTGAGACTGGAGTAGAGTCTTTATCATGTGTTGATAGGCTGGTGTCTATTTGGAGAGTATTTCTTTTCCATGGTGGGAGTAGGGTGCCTGTTGAGTTTTCAGATTGAGGTGATTTGTAATATGTGATAGTCACAATCTACAAATTTCGTCTGGCTAAGGTGATTGTCACATGTGACAATCACATTTTTGTGACTTTTTCTTGTGACAGCTATTTAGGCGTCACTTGCATACAAAAATAATAAAAAATAAATAATAAACCTCTGACGCTGACTTATAAAACAAAATAATTTGCTTTTGCTGTCAAAGATCTACACTAATGTTGTTTTCGATTGGGAGAAATTAGTTTCTCCTCATGATTAAAGTAAAAATAAAAACATTACAAAAAAAAACAGAAATTAACATTTTTTAATTGAGATATTTTTCTGAAGCGCGTATATGTTGTGAGCAATCACGTGAAGTGACAACTAAATTAATCTTTTCTAAATAAATACATAATTGTCACGTCCCTTAAAGTTGCCGGAAACTATATAATTATATTAAAATGCTTTTTGGCTAGAATATAAACAAAATATTAAAAGTTTTGTTTGAAAGCGGGCTGAAACGCCATAATCCAAATATTAATTATTATTTAGTTTTGCCTATTACATCTGGGGCAAAATGTCAAAAAGTTGAAAAACAAAATAAATTATTTTGTATGTATGATTTTATATGAAATTGAAGACTATCTACTTTTAAGAGTATCAATTTTCAATATAACCAGAAATGTAAATTATATATTAAAATTGTTCGAATTGTTTAATTTGAAATACAAAATATATAAAAACTGTGACGTTCGTATATATGCGTCTTCAGACCGCATATTTCATAAAAAGCAGAAGAAGTAAGACTCGCAAAACCCAACTCCGAAGAGAAACGATTTGTCTTCGGAGTTCTCTCCGATTGCCCAACGGAAAATGACATAATGAAAATAAACAAAATTCCGGTGATCACATTTAGTTGTGTTTTTTAACTGTTGTGGGCTAAAATGGGAAGACTGTCAAATATTGAGGAGTGGGGATGAAATTCTCTCAGAGATTGAAAATTTGTGAAAAAGTAAATAAACGCGTTGAACACAAAAATTGTGTTCAACGTCAAAAAATTAAAACGTCAAGAAAAAATAAATATTTAACTCGGATTTTTGTAGTGATTTTCCGAATTTTAAATTTGAAAAATGAATAAAACAATATAAATTTCAATTAAATACACACAGGACGCAAAAACCACGAAAATGAAATGAAATGATAAATAATTTTGTTGTTTTAATTGTCAAATTTGACTTTTGACATTGTTCACAATTTCTGCCCAAAGAAATTTCTTGGGCTAAAATCGGCAGGAAGGGGAAGTCTTACTCTCTCGTGAGCTCTCTCTTCTGCCGAAAACTACCGAATTTGTGTGTAAATAAACAAGATTTGGCAGAAATTGGCAGAAATTCGTAGAAATTGGCTGTTTTCGGGTGATAAAAAAACAGAACTATTATGCAGACGCACAAAATTATTTTATCACGTGATTGTCAGAAATGTGACAATCACAAATCACATTAGCCGATTCCACCCCAGATTTTTAAAAAATTAGATTTTTTTTTATGTTTTTAAGTTACATTCAATTTTAAGCTGCAAAAGATTCTTTTTGTGAAAACTGGTTACTAGCCAAGAATATCGTGTTTATATGTTTCGTGGAGCAGATGACCTAGGTAAGGACTTTTATTTCAAGTGACATCTCCAAGAAAACTTTTTACAAAATAACCAACCTAGGAATCAACAATTGAATTTAAATTTAGCATCATTTAAGGGTGTAAGCATGCGATCGATTAAGGCCGAGTCAGTCAAGGAATTGGCATGAGCCTGTTGTATAAGCCTCATCGCTTCTTGGTAGCTGGAAGTCAGTTTGAGTACACTGGACGTCCAGTATAACGAAAGATATAATGTTCAGCCAATTCGTTATATCGAAAGATTCGTTGTATCGAAACCAGTTTCAGCTTAAAAAAAAGTATTTATTTTCAGATAATTTAATAAGTTTTTATAATATCATCAACGGTTTTACAATTTTACAAAATGAATCAATTTTGAGAAGAAAAAAAGTATGTATGGTGATGGTGAATTGTCTTCTTTAACATACCTCTGGAACAAAACGCATACAAAACCAATCTTTAAAAAAGGTGACCGTCATCCAAGCAAATTTAGTATGGCCATAGTTGACTGGCAACTGTTTGTTTTTAAAAGAACGCGGGTTCTTGGATTTGCCAATAATGAATGGCTTAATTTTCTTGGATCCCGTGGCATTGGAACATGCTAAAAACGTTATCCGTTCCTTGGAAGTTTTTCGTCCTGGAGCTGTATCTTCCTTAGAGTGTACATAGGTGGAATCCGGCAGCATTTTCCAGTAAAGCGCTGTTTCGTCAGTATTAAAAACTGCATCCAAAGAAAGTTGATGTTGCTCAATTATTTCTGCGAAAGACTTTTTAAAGGGTTCAAAAAGCTCAGCCTGTGAAGACAACTTTTCTCCCGTTGTCTTGAGCAAACGAACTCCAAATCTCTTTTTAAATTTAGAAAGCCATCCATCGCTTGCGATGAAATTAACGGTCGAATACTCTTTGTGTATGGCTTGAGCCTTAGCCTTTAGTATGGAGCCGTTTATAGGAATATGATTTTCACGCTGTTGGAGAAACCATGCGAAAATTTCTTTTTCCATTCGTGGATACTCGCCTTTTCTTAGTGACCGCCTTTCAGAGGTTCCACTTTTGGTTGCATTGAGACTCCTCAAAAGCAATCTTTTTTGCGTCCTTATTGTACAGATGCTGGACTTCGGAATTTTGTATTTCTCAGAAATTGTTTTAAGGAAAACTTCAGCACTGCATTCATCAATGATCTTAATTTTTTCAGTTATAGACAAGCGCTTCCGAGCTACCTTCATTTTAGATGCAGATAAACTTAACGAAGCACTCATTTTGAAATGAAATATTTGATTATGATAACCAAAAAACTTATTTTAAAACAAATTTTAACTGCATCTACGCAATAAAAAGCAAAAATTGAAAAGTTTTTTTATGCAAACAAATTCAACGCAGAAAAATACTACCTACTGAGATCTGTAAGAAAAAAACTATCAATTTGCATGATTTCAAACGCACAAAAAAACTATTGAGATCTGAAAGAAAAAAATAACGATTTTCATTTTTTGTTTTGTTTGTTTTCCTTGAGATTGAACAGCGTTCGTTATATAGAGTAGTAAAATGTAACATTATTCGTTATTTAGAGATATCAATGGACTTCAAATGGTGATTCGTTATACTGGACATTCGTTATATCGGCATTCGTAATACTGGACGTCCAGTGTATTCCTATTGTCAAAAAGTTCAACCCTTATTCTTGCTCTTATATCATTTCCATCATTATCTGGGGCTATCCGTACATTTTGTTTTATAGTTCTTTGCAAAAATTGAAAGCACTAAATTTTTGCAACCTTAACACTTAGCCCCAAACTTTTTGTCTCCAACTTCTGATCGATCACAGAACTATGACTTAAACAGACGAAACGGTGCGTATCAGAGCCGAACATAACTTAGTGAATACAGAAGAATTTTATCGAGTACCCCGTAGTTGTTTTCAGGTAAATTATAAAGACATCTTCTCTGTGTACCATGTATTAGCTTTTAGAAATATATTTTGAATTTTTGTGTTTTAAGAACTGGAATTCTTGGAGTTCTGAAGAACATCTGAGTCGACTCATTGTATATAGTACTGCAATCTGCAATGACGGTGTCATGGACCTATTGTATATGGACTGCTAATCTAATGTCAGCTTTATACAATAATTGTCAAAAAAAAAAAAGATGTGGCCAAAATAAGAGATCGCGATGCTTGCAATCGACACGCCACTTCAGGGGGAAATTAACAATTTAAAATTTTGACATAGAAGCTCGCGATATAAACCTTTTAAATGCAAACTGAACGGCATTAGTTAGGAGAAAAAGATAGGAAAGATACTTTGTTGGCATAATGGATTGAGAATTAGGTGATATTTTTGTAACGAAAATCCCACGGGTGGCGTCCAATCGAAGTTAAGGGAATATTAAGAAATTGCTGCCCAGACTGGGGGCGCGAACCCACAACTCTTAGGTAAGCAACCAAGCACTATATACACTGTACCATTGCCACCCGATCTTAAAAATTCAAAAATTTGCATTTACCAACAAACAATAACGGACATTTGTAAGTTTCATCCATAGAAAGTGGCGACATCTATGATATTTTTTAAATTTCATCCTTGAAATGTGGGATGTCTATTATATTTTGACCTAAAAAATCCTAGCTTAAGCAAAGGGAGCGCAGCCAAAAGAAATTGTTTGAGGATAGCTGCAGTGAATTCGACTCTTTTGAGGTGCGTCAGGGTGTGAGAAAAGGGGATGTTCTATTGCCAATTCTTTTTCTGCTGGCGATAGATGATGTTTTGACGGTCAGCGTTGGTACAACGGAGAGGCGGGGCATTTAATGGAGAACCTTTGAAAGGCTTAGTCTTTTAGACTATGCCGAAGATGTATGTATGGCTCATGGTAAATAACATCAGTGGGAACGTGATGTGACAATCTCTGCGAGTGAAAGGAGAATGGTGCGGCCTTAGAATAAATAGCAAAAAGACAAAAATAATGTTAACAGAGCGCCCCTCATAACAACGTATAATTCTGCATGACACACCTGTTGAAGAGGTCGAACAGTTTAATTACCTTGGAAGTACTGTATCAGCAAATGGTGGTACGAATCTGGACGTGGTTCTATGTCTCAAATTTGGAAATCCAATCAAATATCCTTAGGCACGAAGTTGAGATTCACCGAATCCAAAGTTAAATCTGTGCTATTATAGGTATGCTTGCGAAACCTGGAAAGTCTCGGCTACCATCTCGAGAAAATCGCAGGCTTATGTGAATTGTTGTCTATGTCACATCCTAAAGATTCGCTGGCGACAAACTATTTCTAACCAGGAATTGTGGCACAGGACAATTCAGGAGGTACACACTTGGGAAACCAACCAATGATATTGCTAAACAGTCTTTTGAATGGAATCCTCAGGGTTCAAGTCGGGTTGGAAGACCAAGAACAACATGGAAGTCAACAGTTATAGCACAAGCTAATTCCCAGAGAAAGATATGGCCAGTTAAGATAGCAAGCTGCAGACCTTGAAGAATGAAGAAGTTTTGTTGGCACACTATGCCCCGAGCGGGGTTACAGGACCTGATGATGATCAGCTGCATTGAAGGGGGCTAGTTTCGCAAAAAAAAAAAATGACTGAGGCTAAAATGGAACCAACTTGTCCAGAAGCAGTCCATATTAGCATACGTCCATGGACTTTGTTTTTGAGATGAGACCTCTGGTCCCCGAGAATTCGGTTTAAATAGCCAATATAATAAACATAACAGACTTCTAGCATGGCATGCTGCATGCAGCAACTGCGACAAAAAATCCTGCTATCCTGCTCCATGGGTGTACCATATATGTCTCTATATCTAACAAATGTCGAACCTGAATATTTTCAAAGAATAAAGCTCAATTTGGCCACTTAGGTTTCTGCACACATACACAAGAAAAGCCACCATACTGCTCTAATGACCTGTGGCGGAGCCAACATTTAACATTAAAGTTTTCCTTGAAAAAAAGACACAACCATAATTTAAGATTAATAACATCCCTGCTCGTCTTGATAACAAAAAAAAAACAAGAAAAAAAGAAACAATTATTGTCGCCATCTTTCGGTTAATAGTGGAACTACATAAATGGACTAGAAAGAAAAAGAAATTTCCACTTGATTGAAGATTACTCCGATTATTACAGAACGAAAGGAAAATTCTTTTTCCATCTTCCAACTTTTGCACAAATTGAGTTCTAATTATTAACAACAAAACTGTAGACATATATGTATTATTCACATAATAATAAACAAGAATGCATTTAAAAATGATCTAAATAGGCACTAAAAGAAGTTCCTTCAAAGATTTTCATTCCAACACTATGAGACAACCAAAGGAATGCACATTTCTGAACTATTCAATCAGACATTCTATTAGATTTATATGACAAGAATATTAAAGATTCATGTTCATTTGTTGTTTGCTCTGAAATTTAATTAATATTCCAGAAATATACATAATTAGGCTTCCCTCTCAAATCAATTAATCGATTTGCAAACAAAAATAAAAAACAAAAACAAGATGAAAAAAAAACAAAACAACACTGCATTCGAGTACATCCGAAGAAAGAAGACAGATATATTGAAATGTTGGTCGAATAAGAAAGACACCAACATTCATAACGGGAGAACTAGCCCACTGCACAATTTGTTTTCAATTTGACACTCTATTTTTAAACATTTTACTTGAATTTCTATTTAATTGAATAGAATTATTTGTTAATCAAACACTTACCACTTTTTGAAAATGAAATAAACACCATAAACACCAAAATAAACAGAAAACACTGCGGACCCCGGTCGCGGAACAACAATACATCGGCCATTTTTAATTCAATTTGTGTTTGTGACGAGAGAGATGATTTGGAGACATAATTGTATGGTTTGAGGCTTTGATGCATGGAGAGTTGCGGAATTTCTATGGTTTCGGTATTCAACCACTTTCAATAGGTTGGAATTTCGGATGAATTACAAAAATCGCAGTCCGCTTTTGACGTTTTGCTTTCGAACAGATAGCGTACACTGGGCATCACAGACATACCGAACAACAGCAAACCGAAGTTTGGTTCTCTGATTTTGCGTAAAAGTTTAAAATCAGATGGTCGCTGATCCGTTTGTCAGTGTTTTGTATTTTTCTTTTCCCATGGTCTATACAAAAAAAATTAAAGTTTCCTTCGCTGCGGTTCGTTTATTTCATGTCCAAGTGAATTTTCGTGATGACGGAACTGAAAGTTGCGAAAATCAGTAAAAAATAATTTATTATATTAACATTGACTGACTGCCAGGCACAATGATAAAATCGTTTAAGATAGGAAAGAAGCTGTAGTGCAAAATGTCAAAAAAGTAACATCATGCACTCATAAAATTGATGTAGCACTATACAATGGTAGCACTAAGCTCAAACGAAAATCGTGCTTGACATTCTGTTAGTGGTTTTTTTTTGCTATTGAAATGCCAAAAGTGCAGTGCGCAAGTTCGTGAAGTTGGAGTTGAGTCGACTTGTACTTCAGCTACTACTGTGCGGTGACTGCAACTTCATATTGTAGCGGTGCACTACAAATTACGTCCAACTTTGACTACTACGCTTTGACTACATCATTGTGCCCAGGCAGCGAAATGCTTTGGTAGCTTTTATCGTTAAAGGCACGCCAGCACTTCAGCGGAACTGATGGATTTCTGTCTAGTGATTGACAATTAGAAATATTGTGTTGCTCAAAAGTTATTTTCTTTAGTATCGTATCTCTCTAGTTTCTCTACTTTTCCTTACCCTGACGCCACATGCCAGCTACTGGCAAGACAGTTGCAATATACTCACATTTTCCTCCCACACAGATGATCTTCCAGCCAACTGGAACACAGACAGGTGGTATCTGACAATTAATTCATGTACTAACTTGCTTGTCAATGATTTCCACCCTAAAAAAATCACAATCAAACAAACCTTGAAATGTTTTGATTGAAATGAATTGAAGGCTCAATCGTCATTTGAGCGAACAAATCAAACAGACCATTTGTGCTGTCAAAAATATTGTGTTCAAAATAAATAACGAGAAGAAAATAATGGACGTAGATAACTGTGAAATTGGACAAAAATTAATTGTGGAATTAGAAAACGAAATTCTCGTCGGAGACCTAAAGCTCATATCTAAAGACAAACGTGTAATTGAACTTTCAAATGTTAAGGATTTCAACACAGGCTTTGTCTTCACATCACCCCAGTGTATCATCAGGCCACTTATCAAATCCATAAAATGTTGCAAAGAACCAGACACACCATCCAGTGCAGAACAAGAAGAAACAGAAAACATTAATAACGACTACACGGTTCCTATCACTTGCGATGAACTTGACCAAATCCAAGCCATTGTATCGTCAGCTGTATACATCTTCCAAGTTGATCAGCGATATCATAAAGCTATTGCAAGCCTGAAACAGCAAAGTGTCATTGGCCTGCACATTGAACCAACAAATTTTGGGCGCCATAATCGAACGTCCTTGATGGCGTTGACAACGTGTGAAAATATTTACGTTTTTGATCTTGTTTCTTTGGGAGCTGTTTTTAAAGATCTCAAAAATATTCTTCAAGCGAAGTCACCCAAAAAAGTTGTTTACCATTCGAACAAAATAGCCGATAACTTGAAGTACAAACACAATGTTCAACTGGAGGGAGTTTTTGATATTTTCGTTGCTCATTGTCTCATATCCAAGAAGACAGACTTGACCAACTTCGATGAGTGCGTTGTCACTTATTTGAACATTCCTACTAGCTACTTTCTAGGAGACAATGAGTCAGAAATGAATATCTATGACCGACCACTGTCGAAGGTTTTTCTTGATGTGATCTCGAAGAAAGCAGTGTTCCTGTTGAAACTCTACGATCATATGGTGCATGAGATAATGCTGAAGAATTTTTACAAACAGTGCAGACAATACTCGGAATCATTTGCTAAAAACGAATGTGATGTGGAAGTAGCCATGCAAATGGCACCTAACTCTACACATGGAATAAGTTGCATCGGAGACACAGCATGGGCAGACTTACTCGAACGTAATTTAAAGTTGTAAGCAAGCGTAGGACAATGAGAACCTTGTTTTCTCACTTAAATGTGATTTTGTACAAAATAATCTAAGTTTTTTTTTGTATATAAATAAAACCTAGTGTTAATATTGATTTGTTGTTGTATTTTGATTTAGTTGGGTACTTACCGCTTGTCGGGAAGCGTTTCCTTTGGTTTTTGTTTGGCAAAGATTTTTAAACATCATAATTCTAGTCAATGAAGTGGGTTTAGACAAGAAGCTGCAGGGACCAAACCTAACCTAGTGTTTTACACTCATATCATGCCTGTTCGTGAAAGGATGTGATCTGTAAATTACCTCTCAATCCTAATGACAAGTAGAGATGCAGTCTTTCGTGACAAGATTTGTTCTTGGATGACTGTCAGTTCTTAGCTAGCAGAAGAACCCTAGAAAAACGAACCCAGAACCTGAATTGCAGTCCGTTCCACTAATGACTACGCCATTAATTTTGGAATCTTGTGTGGAATTCTTGAATGTTATAAAGATTTCTGGTACGGAATTGTGCCGAAAGGGATTGGCAGAGAAGGCTTCCTGAAAAAAACTTCGCAGACTAACCGACTTCTTACAAAAAAGATTTATTAGTGATTGGCTGAGAAGGCCTCCTAAAAAAAACTTCGCAGACTAATCGAGAAAAGTTTCTAGCATTGCATTTTCTGTTCTTTTTTACGTGCTACAACGTCCTGATCGGATGTGCAGACTTCACGAATCGCTTTACTTATCGGAAGACGATAGAGCACGATATAGTGATGGACTGCTAGTCAATTCTTCTTTTCAAAACTACAATATAGCTGATTTTACGCTGTGCCAAGAATATTTGGCTTCACTGATTCCTCCCATACGAGTAAGAGACCAAAATCAGTAATATAATACTGTGGCATAGCTGCCACAAACTAATGTGAACTAACCTGTTACAGCAGCACTCTTCCTTTCCTTATTCTACGTCATGATTGAAAGGAAAATATGTTTCGAAGAAAATGGCATTACGACTATATAAGGTAGATGAACAATGTGCCAAAAAAATCAGTTTGTATGTTGAACTTAAAGTAGTTATAGGTTTGAAAATAACGGTATCTGAAAGGTAAAAATAACCAATTTAATCGAAAACTTAACCACGGTAAGTACCTACATCCCTTATGTTGTTTCTATCATAAAAAATTTCTCCAGCTGTCTGTATAATGACCGTACCGATTCTCTCGAAGCTTGGTGCTTTGATGTAATTTCTTTTGCATTATGCATCGCTTGGATAAGAAAACATCATTTAAAACCCTCAAAAAAGCTTCTTTCTCATCAAAATCGGCTCCTGCTGTTTTGATGAATTAAATAGCCATTAAGTCATATTTATTGCAGACAAATGTATTGTATTTTAAATTGAGGATTCTTTAACCGAATTTAATGCATCTTCTTTTTTTCGGTGTCGCTGTGATCTCAGGTTCATCACAACAGAAAATGTTGATATTTTTTGTTTGGAAATAAGTTAGAGCATTACAAAAATTAGCCAAAAGCGAGGCTGGATGCATGTGCATCGTGAATGCTTGAAAAAAGGAATTCAACCGACTTGATATTGGTGGCAACAGCAAAATCCAACACACTGAAGAACAGAAAAAGAACCCAGAACTGCGACCGATACTCCTTACCCCGAAACAATATCAAATTTTGTTTGCAGTCCGTGAATAGACTAGAATAGATTTCCAGCTGTGTATGAAATGTTGGATTCGTCGCTTTGTAGTGAACGGTTGCCAATTAATTAAAATCACTGCTGGTACCTACACATGCTTCGGTCGTTTGCTGTTTTGGCTTCTGTGGACTGGGGAGCACCACATAAGTTGAGTATACATGATTTCTTTTGCTAACTCTCCTTGGGAACATCATTATACACTACCGAGTTGCATCACAAATGGTCATGACGAAAATCCATTTCAAAACAAGAGCCTTAAATCTGCAAAATCAAAATGTATACAACATAGTTCAAATGTATCTTTTCTAATAAAAATTTATTGTTTTGTTTTTAAAAGGGCACACTTCTTATTTCTTTGACTTTGAAGCTGATTTGTGAGCAGGCTTCTTTTGAGGAGCAGGTGCAACAGCCTTGACAACCTTAACAGGCTTCACAGATTCCCGCTGACTCTTAAGGGCCTTGACAATCTTTTGTTCCTCAATAAGGAAGGCACGAATGATACGCTCGCGTAAGCATCCATGGCAAAGTACACCACCGTAGGTACGACGGACGGTCTTTTGGCGTTTCGACAATCGGGAGCGTTCACATGGGCGAGTTGGTCGGATACCCTTTAGTTTTTCCTTGCACTGACCGCACTTTGGGACAGTCTTGTTCTTCTTGACATATTGGTATACCAAGCGACCGCCTGGAGTACGAACACTGTGAAATGAAAAAAAAAATTAATTTTATATCGCTTTCAAAGTCGACGGATTCTAAACCAAGCAGAGCTAAGCTTGTGTTGAGTTGGCTATTTAATTAAACATTTCAATATACGAAATTTAATTGAACCAAGTAGGTACATGCGACTTATCTGTCAAAACATATATTTTTGTTGCGCCAAGTTTCTTTGGGCTTTTCTAGATCAAATAACCACCGAACACAAACTTTGCTTGTTTAATTATGAATTATTTTATTTCAACATCATTAACTTCTTAAGAACATCGAATGTTTTTTTTTTGATAAATTACTTACATTCGCCTCCTGTTGGATTTTGTGTTGTAAGACAAACGTCTCCTCAGAGTCAATCGCTGAACCATTTTATCGGCAACTATAAATTGAAAACACAATAAAGTCGTATAAGTTTCACAGAATTACATTGCACGATATATGATGTTTATTATTTAAAAATAATTTGCATATATTTTTATTCATATTTAATGGATGGATTTAGATTTTTTTGAGGAAAACAAATTTTGGGTACACATACCTTCAAGAAATAAACTAGAAAGGAAGTAGATAAGGCAGTGCGAAGCGGTAAGATGGCCGCGGAAAAAGAAGAATGTCAAAAATTTGACAGTTTCTTTTGGCGTTATGTCATGTCTGCAATGGACGTTGAAGCATTTATGACTAGGCCACACTCTACTTAAAATAATAATAAAAATAAAATTTTATTTGTTAAGATTTTGAAAATTTTTAGCTACTTTGTTTAATATAATATGGACAGAAACCTCTTTGGTTTCTTTACGGTCAAAGATTATTGTTATAAAGGAGTGGTCACATGAAAGCGAACAAAGAATTGTTAAAAACCGAAGCTGAAAATAAGAATCTTTACAAAACACGACTTCCTTTGAATACAAGATGGCCAAGAAGAAGGACCGATGATTTTATTGTGAACATAAAAAGGAAAGTGACATATAAAATGAAACAGTTCAGTTAGTTATACATTCATTTTCAACACCCCCACTGAATGTATATATATTTTACTTTTTAAATTTTAATCCGATGGCTGTCGAGCAAAATAGATGTTTCTTATACGCTACTGGTTTGGTAAGAAAATCGGCTGCCATCTCTGATGTGCTGATGTAGTTGAGTTTGATTCGCCCTTCATTTATTTTTTCACTAACAAAATGGTGCCTCACGTCAATATGCTTAGTTCGAGGGTGATAAGCATTCGTTAATCCCAAACTGATTGCACCTTTATTGTCGCAAAATACTGTTGTTGATGTTGAAGTATTAGGAAAAAGTTCTGAATATAAACTCTTGAGCCATATAGCTTCTTGGACTGCTGATGAAACGGCCATATACTCTGCTTCCGTCGAAGACAGGGCGACAGTAGGTTGCTTCTTCGTATTCCATGAAACTGTTGCTTTTCCCGAAAAGAAAACGTAGCCTGTTGTTGATCGACGGTCATCGCTATCGTTCGCCCAATCCGCATCACAAAAACCAACTATTTCATGATCATTGGATTTAGAAAACTCCAGCTTAGCATCCGATGTCCCTTTCAAGTAACGCAAGATCCTTTTGACAGCGGTCCAATGTGGTTTCCCAAAATTGTTACTGAAACGGGAAACATTACTTACAGCGAAACTAACATCGGGTCTAGACACCTGCGCAGCAAACATTATACATCCAACCGCCTCTTGATATGGTGTACCCGATAGCTCAATTTTTTCTTCTTCCGATTGAGGACACATCAGTTTCGTTAGTATTTGATTATGATCCATGGGCGTGCTAACAGGATTGCAATCTGACATTTCAAAACGTGCGAGGATCTCTTTGATGTAATGTTCTTGGTCAATGCTAATCGTACCTTTTTCGCGATTACGTTTAATTTGGATTCCCAAAACAAACCGGGCTTCTCCCATGTCTTTCATTTTGAAGGTGCTATTAAGATAGGATTTAAGTTTCTTTTTCGTTTCAGGATCTTTAGTGAATATCAAAATGTCATCGACATATACTGCTACAATGACCAGACTGGAATTTTTGTGGGAGAAATAGACACACGGATCAATTTTCGACTTTTCTAATCCGAAATCTAATAAAGCGATGTCTAGTTTCTGGTTCCATAATCTACTAGCTTGTTTTAAACCATAGAGAGATTTTTTCAAGCGGCATACTTTACCAGTCTTATCAGAAAAACCCTCTGGTTGTAACATATAGATCCTCTCCGGTAAATCTCCCTGCAGAAATGCAGTCACTGCATCCATCTGGTCTATTTCGAGGTCTAATTGAGCGGCTATTGAGAGCAAAAGACGAATAGTACTATATCTCACCACCGGCGAAAAGGTTTCCTCATAGTCTATTCCCTTTTTTTGCGAACAACCCTTTACTACTAATCGAGCTTTATATCTACAGATCGCACCATTGGAATCACGTTTGGTCTTAAAAACCCATTTACAATTAATAGGTTTCTTATCTGATGGCAAATTGACAAGCTCCCAAGTATCATTCTGCTTTAACGAATCAAGCTCATCCGCCATTGCCTGTCGCCAACATTCTGAGTCTGCTCTATCAAGTGCTTCGCTTAAAGTAAAAGGGTCATGCAACTCACCTGTTCTTACTGCATACGATATGTAGTCATCTCTTTTAACTGGTTTCGGTGTTCTGTCGCTTCTTCGTAGTTGCTCTGAATCCTCTGTGATACTAGGAACTGAGTGCGGTAATATATATTCGACTTCGATATTATCACTCGTTCGGGGGTCGTTATTTTCACAGCTTGTTGCTTCGGTCCGTTCGTTACTCGAAAACATTTCATTGACATTGTTGATTTCACTTGTAGCGTCAGAATAATCGTCTGATCCGACATCACTTAATTCATCATCGTTATAAATGTGATGATCTGATTCAAAGTCCAACAAATATTTACTTGTAACATCCCCCACTGGATCTGGATACAGATGCTCATCTTCGAAAAATATAACGTCCCTGCTTACAACAATTTTCCTTTTCTCTGGATTGTACAGTCTGTAATTTCGCGTGCCAGCACAGTAGCCAAGAAATACAGCAGCTTCAGATTTCGCGTCCAATTTCTTTCTTTTCTGCTTAGGGATGTGCACCATCGCCTTACAACCGAATGTGCGTAGAAAACTCATATCAGGAACAACACCAGTCCACGCCTCTTCAGGAACCTTACGTGTCAATGAACTACTCGGAGATCTGTTAATCAGGAACACTGCCGTCGAAACTGCCTCAGCCCAGAACTGCTTCGGCAGGTTGGCGTCAAGGAGCATGCACCGCGTCTTTTCGATGATGGTCCTATTCATCCTTTCAGCAAGACCATTGTGTTCAGGTGTATAAGGTGCCGTCGTGAGATGCTGAATTCCACTTTGACGAAGGAAAAGCTGGAATTCCTTACCACAATATTCAGACCCATTGTCTGTTCTTAGAGTTTTTATCTTCTTACCACATTCGTTTTCTACACGGGCTTTAAATTCTTTAAAGCGGTTTATTGTCTCTGATTTAGCATGCAAGAAATATACAAATGTCTTTCTAGTGTAATCATCAACTAATAAAAATATATAACGTGCACCACCCATACTTGAAATATTAATCGGCCCACACAAGTCAGAGTGTATCAATTGTAACACTTCTTTGGCCCTTGCACCTGTTTGATTGAATGGTCGGCGGCACTGTTTGCCTTTTGCACAGATCTCGCAGTTTACATTTTGTTCAACAGGTACATTTTCTGTAATTCCGAAATTTTCGCTTATGCAACGGAGGCTAGCGTAGTTCAAATGACCCATTCTTCTATGCCATAGATTAGAATCAAACTTTGAATGATTTGCCGCAAAAACTCTTTCCTGGCTAGCGCTGTCCAGTCTAAACAATTCTCCATCAAGAGAAGCCGAGGCCAACAAATTATTGTTTGGGTTGTAAATTCTACACCCCTTCGAGTCAAACACAACTTTATTATTTTTTCTGACCATTTGACTCACCGAAAGAAGATTGGCACAGAGTTCTGGTATGCACAAGACATTTTCCACCTTAACATTTGCATCTGCTATCGGTAAATATACATTTCCAGAACTATGGACATTTAAACGCATATTATTTGCAACCACCACCTCACTCTTCGCAGCTTGACTGACATCCGACAATAGTTGTGGATCTGTACACATGTGTGCGGATGCACCTGAGTCAATATACCACGCACCTGGTTTGACAGAAGAAACAGCAAATGAAGTATACAACACATTCTTTGAACTCGCCTGCATGCATTTATTGTTGTGTTGCTTCGATGGACAATTTCGAGCAAAATGTCCATGGTTGTTACATTGATAACATCGAGGCCCATTGCCACCACCACTGCCACCTGCAACACCGCCAGCAGCACAACCAACACGACCACTGGAACTGGAGCCACCGCCACCACCACTGTTAAATTTTTTCTTATAAGTTTTACGTACGCTGCCACGACCATAAAACGCCACCGTATCTGCATCATCCGTCTTGACATCTTGGAGTATTTTGGTTTTGACTGCATCACCAGTTATGTCCATACCACTGCTTTCGATGCCCATTATCATTGGCTTGTAGTGATCACTCAGTCCGGCCAACAAAAGAGTCCCAACCCACTCCTCAGACACTACCAGCCCAACACCGTTCAACTTGTGAGCAGTTGAAATAATTTCATTGACGTACTGCTCCACGGAAGAGCATTCCTCCATCTTCGTAGTTATTAGTTTTCGAAGCAAACCCACCTTTCGAGAAAGACCATTATCCTGGAATGCCTCCTGCAACTTGTCCCAACACTCCTTTGCCGTTGTTGTGTTCCGGACATGGACGTAATTTACAGGATCGATGAGAAGAATTAGTTTTGCTCTTGCTTTGGTAATTTTCTTGGTGTCGGTTTCAGTATCAGTAGAAACGCTGGTCCATAAATCTTCATGTTCAAGATATGCTTTAACAGCGAACTGCCACGAGTCATAATTTTCTCGCCCTTTTAATTTTTCGATAGATGGTAGGCCGCTACTTGTCATTTTATTTTAATCGTCGAATATCCAAGCAATCAAACGAGAAAAAACTGAAATAACTTTTGAGTAATATTCTTCAATATATTTTATATCAAAAAATGTTCTTTTAAAAGCACCTGGGCCCATAACCTGTTAAAAACCGAAGCTGAAAATAAGAATCTTTACAAAACACGACTTCCTTTGAATACAAGATGGCCAAGAAGAAGGACCGATGATTTTATTGTGAACATAAAAAGGAAAGTGACATATAAAATGAAACAGTTCAGTTAGTTATACATTCATTTTCAACAAGAATGTCATATTGTGGAACAAATTATATTTTAAGCATTTATATAGCTTATTTCTCAGCTTTAACTATACTTTTTGATAGAGAATGAATTTAAAATATGTTAGTATAATAAAATAGGTAATTTTTATTGTTTTAATAAGTAGAACTGAATTAAATAAATTGTTCAACGCGGACTGCAAAATGTTTGCTACGAACTGTCAAAGTCTATTCGCATTTCACATACCATCCACATCGCAACGAATAAATTATTTGCTCACGGCTAACCTCAAAGTCTTACTGTTCAATTGTAATATACGAACATGACGTTCGTTGTTCACAACTATTAAAAGAAATTTCATGTGAAAATAGTCAAAATAGGCAAATAAAATCGTTCATTCATTGTTCGTTGGTCGCATGTGATAATAGTCCTTAATCCTCTATTTTAAATTAAATGTATTTTGACATTGTATTCATTTTGACAGAAAGACAGACTTAAGAAAGAGAATTCAGCACGGACTGATTGTTAGGTGATCCTTTGTTCACCTTTACTTCTGCGGAACTGTATTGTACTAATTAGGTAGACTTCCAGCTTTGACGCTTAGGGCCAGTTGTACAATAGCGGTAGACTATTACTACACACACAAAATAAACATAACATTACATCCACACTCCGAGCAACCGTGGAAGTGTTGCTCATCTGACGCTTAGTGTGACTTAATTCATACAATCTTATACAAAGAATACGAACAGCCCAATTCGATGGAATATCCCTTATTTTTAATTATTTTTGTTATGTTTAGTTTTTCAAAAAATTATTTAAAAATAAATATTTTGAGCTATTAAATTGGCGTAATTTTTAATATAATAAGGAATATTTTAAGGATATACTCTGATTTGCTTCAATGAAGATTTTTAGTTATTTTTATTTTTTATTATCAGTGGTTTGGAGGTAGCCTTAGATACAATTTTACAAATTGCCTTTGATGTAGCCCAAACCTTAAACGGAAGTTCAAACTACTGTATCGACGAATCGAATTGTAAGACAGAATACAAAATACAAACGTCAGAGGAAAATAACACAAAAGAAAACAACACAGCTGGAAAGTTTTACTTTTATCAAAAACTTTACTCAAGATGACTTTAATCGATCACTACGAGCAACAATATGCTGCATTAATTGCAGAAATAACAGCATTAATTGGCCGATTAAATATATTTAGTGGAGGTGATTATCAAATAATTGTGTGACATACGAATTCAGAATTATCTTAAACATACTTTGTCGTTTCAGCTGAGAGACGTGAACTTTGCGCAAAAATCGATGGAAGTCTAACCGAAGCTTCTGAATTGGTAATTATATCTGAATCTATTTTTCTTTTAAGTTATAGTTCACTATAAAGTTTAATTATTTTCAGTTAGAACAAATTGGTTTGGAAATACGAGACTTGAATCCATCTATACGGCCTGGTTTCACTAGCAAACTGAACTGCTATCAAGTCGAACTGAAACGTTTACAAAATGAATACAAAAACATCAAAGATCAATCTAGAAATCATTCCTCTCTAGAGATAACTGATGACTTTGATGATATTTCAATTCGAGATGATCAGAAGCAACGATTACTTGAGAACTCTGAACGCATCGAACGAACTGGAAATCGCCTAGTTGAAGGATATCGTATTGCAGTCGAGACCGAAGAGCTGAGCACACAAGTCTTACAGGATTTACATCATCAACGTGAAACACTACAAAATGCCAGATCCAGATTACGTGAGACAAATGCAGATCTGGGCAGATCATCCAGGCTACTGAATTCAATGATGATGCGTGCATGTAGAGAGAAGGCTATTTTGTATGGTGTTGGAGGCTTCTTTGTGGTTGCGGTGGTAGTCAGTATTTACTTTACGTTTTCAAGCTAATTGTTATACTATCATTAGTGAAGTTTGCTTGCCTCATGGAGCAGGCAGAACATTCCGTTATCATCTGTTATTTTTATTGATTACTTATTACAAGATAGTAAGGAGGAGAGGTGTACCAAACACAAATGTTATTTTAAGTTAGGCATTTCTTTTTAATGTGTCATATAAATATACATATATATTTATTTAGCTAATTTTATTTAAGCATTAATAAAAACTTTTTGTTTAAGAAAAATATTATTATTTTTTTTGTGCAGTTTGTAAGCAATTGAGTTGTGCTAAACAGTTCCAAAGGCGGAACGAACATGGAACGGTTCTTTTTGCAGACGGATCTAGTTCCTGGAACCATGTCCGCGGAATTTTTAAGATTTGATATTGTAGAGTTGGGTTGTTCCAAACATGATGAGTCATACCTACCTTAAACTATTGAGCCAGAGTTTAAAGACTTTTTATTTACTTTTTTCATTATGAGTTATAATTTTTATTTTGAACAAATAAATATAAATTTAATCAAAGTTGTGGTGATGCAGTTAGTTCATTGGTGACTCAGCATGACTATAATCAAGATGATCTGATCCGTTTTTGTACCCCTGTGAGGCATATGGCCAGGGAAACAGTCCTTGTATGACAATTTTCTTAAATACATTTTTTAGGTAGAAACGGGGGATGCAGAAAGTAGCGGGGGATCCAGCAGAACTAGGAAACACCAAAATCTTTCGCATCGCATGGATAGATGCTGAATAAATCACGCCAAATCAAGTCGCACTTTGATTCCATATTTAATTTAGACGAATACTGCAAGCTTTTGAATTGAATAAATATTTTTAACACTTTGATACTATTTGAACTATTGTTTAGTCGCACTTTGATTCCATATTTAATTTAGACGAATACTGCAAGCTTTTGAATTGAATAAATATTTTTAACACTTTGATACTATTTGAACTATTGTTTAATAGAAAAACAATTACTTGAAATCTTATGCCGATATTTTTTCTTTCGTGGAACTCCGACTTTTTTTGCCTCCAAAAATCACGTTTTTAGAAAAGTATTTCAGTTGACGTCTCGGAGCGAGGGAAAAAGAAGTATATTGCCGTTCGCTTAAATGATCTATCGACAGATCAACAATCTCAACTCATATCATAGAGATGAGTCGAAGATAGCAACAAATCGTAATGCAGGGTACACACTATCGATCATGAGGGACGGATAAGGAATGATGTCATTTTGGAAGGATAGGTGTCGTGTACACACCACAGACCATACACAGACCGCCAACTCGTACTCCTCTTGCCTGAAACACCCTCGAAATATTTTTTTCAGTCTGTGAATACGTGTACATCTCTCTCTGTGCATTTTGTAATGGCAACTATACCTGCGTATGCCATTTATTTTTTAGGTGTGTTTGCTAAATGGGTTTTAAAGCAAGGGAGAGCGTCACACTCTCAAAATAAATGGCATATTAGCTGATTTTTAGCTTGGTGGCAAAAAGAGAGACCATATGGTGAGTTGGCGGTCTGTATCTTCTTGGTCCGTGGTACACACTATCAAACAAGTTTCTTGTCATTCACAGCAGCCCCGTTCCCTTTCTGCAATTTTGTACGAATCCTTAAGTCAATTGCACTATAATGTCAATCAGACTGGTCATATGGCAAAACATATCCTAATTTTTTTTGGCTTCATGGAAAATGAAAAGTGCTCGAGATTGAATCGAGGGTGGTTAATTGGTTTCATCTTCATGCAATTCTATAAAATCCTCTGACAATTTTTTTTTAAACAAACAAACCCATATTTTGCCGGTCACCATCAACAGCTGATTTCTATTTGACGTTTCTTTTTGTGACCACGTCTGCCTCCGCATGGAAAACATTTGTCAGCTTTCTTTTGTTCAGCACATTCGTTTATCCATTATCTACTTTTCTACTGCTAGCTAGAGTTAGAGTCTAGATTAGAACTACACTCGTCTCTAGTCTCTATGTACGTCAGGCTACAGTCATAGGCCAGTTGTTGTTCTTCTAAACAAATTAACAAAACATAGAACTTAATTGGCTGAAAATAAAAGGTAAGACCAATATCTACCGCTACAAATAAACATGGCCAAAGTTCGAATACCTGAACAAAAATTAATACTTTGTGGTGAATATGGCGTCGGGAAGAGTTCCTTGTTTCGTCGATTTACAAGCAATACATTCGTTACGGAGACGGATCGTAAATCCACACTTGGCTTGGATCACATGGATAAAGAATACACGGTCGATGACAAAACTATCAAAGTGAGTAGTAACTTTTGTTTGAGTCTCACAAAAACCACTAGTCATTCCTTATAATTACTGTACATGACAGCTCCAACTTTGGGATACTGGAGGAATGGAACGAGTTGCTTCCGTCACATCCAGTTACTATAAGTTTGCCGAAGGTGCTATTTTGGTATTCGCTCTAGACAATGCTTCTTCATTTCATTCGCTTTCGCAACATCTGCTAGATATTGTGACCTATGCAGAAAATGCCAAAATCTTCATTTGTGGCAATAAGTCCGATTTAGAGGGACGAGAGCCACAAGTGAGCGACGCGGAAATGGAGGCTTTTTGTGAACAATGTCACAGTCTTATAAGTGCCACATACAAGACATCCTGCAAGACAGGCGAAGGTGTTGAAGAAATGTTCCGTGATATATCAAAAATTCTTGTAGATGCCAACCGATCAAAAATGGAACTACAAGCTATGGAGCAACATGGATTCAAAATCGATCACCCCGATGAGCCACCAGAAGATGATGGCAACTGTATTTGCTAGTCTTAGTTTTCTTCCACCCTCTCTGGTTTTTTTAAACATACCATCGATAGGATTATTTTTGTTTCTAGTTTTTTTTTCTCTCTTGAGCTGGATTCCATAATATTACGTTTGTTTCTCACCATGACTTAGGTACTTATATAAATAATAAAGGCAAGAATGAATAATTAATTTTGTTTTTTATTGATTTTCTTTTTTTTTATTCTCGAGATAACTTAACTAGAAAACTAATGCTAGAAGGGTATATTATAATATATTCTGTTTCTAGCGGTGGATAATACAAAAGGAATAGGTAAGGCAAACAAGGAAAATGTAACAATCAATCTTTCGTTATTCGTAGGCCACTCATTAGTTGGTGTCTTTTTTATTTTGATTCAACAATTTATTTCTGTGGTCCAATCCGCTTAGGAGAATTGAATTTAAAATTCGTGAGTGAAGGAGGAAGTTAGAGTTCTAGGACCTGCCTAGTGTTGGGCCCAAATAATCGTCTTCAAATCAACACCTTCTTGGACCATTTCCCAGAGAGGCGACATTTCACGTAACTTTGTTACTTGAGCTATGCACTTTTCGGCCGTGTAGTCTATTTCTTCGACGGTTGTGAAGCGACCGATCCCGAATCTAAAAAAGACCAAATCAGAATATAAGAAGAAGATTAAAGTATATAGAGATGAATACATTCAAGAAAAATTGGGTAAAATCTTGAATTTTGAAATAAAACGGAGAAGTAAAGAGCACTGTTTTCGGAAAAAAGTTTCTTACAAGAAAATTTAAAACATTAAACCGTTTGTTTAGATCTGGATTCTCTGTTTTGATAACTGGAACACCGTTAACACAAACCAAGACTATTTCAAGGATTTTTCTTGTTATAATATATCAACATTGGATACATATCCCGGAGGAGGTT
Source organism: Platycheirus albimanus (assembly GCA_916050605.2). Classification (NCBI taxonomy): domain Eukaryota; kingdom Metazoa; phylum Arthropoda; class Insecta; order Diptera; family Syrphidae; genus Platycheirus; species Platycheirus albimanus. The sequence goes on along the minus strand of OU696698.1, from coordinate 31,219,698 downwards.
CATCGTAGAAAAACAATTGTTAAGGGAACCAACAATTCGCTGTAGATTTGAATTGCAGGCTACTATATCGCGACACGTTATACCTCGAATTCCTTAAAATTAAATGATTCAACCAACACCAGTTTTACCTTATGGAGCTGTGCGCCAAATCATCGTCTGTTCCAATAGCCCGAAGAACGTAAGAGGGTTCCAAAGAGGCCGATGTGCATGCTGATCCACTTGACAACGCAATATCTTTCAATGCCATTAATAAAGATTCTCCTTCCACATAGGCAAAGGACAAATTCAAACATCCAGGATAGGTATTATCAGGATCACCATTCCGAACTACATGCGGCAAGCCTTCCATTATCTTGTCCAGCAATCGTTTCGATAAGAATTCAACCCATTTTTTGTCATTTAACATTTCATGTTTGGCAATATCACAAGCAGCTCCCATGCCTACAGCCAAAGGAGCCGGAACAGTTCCACTTCGCAAGCCACGCTCTTGACCTCCACCACTTTGAATTGGCACTAAACGAACGCGTGGTTTCCTACCAACATACAAAGCACCGATTCCTTTTGGGCCGTATAACTTGTGTCCCGAAATCGACATCAAATTTATATTTTCTTTATGGACATCGATAGGAATTTTTCCAACAGCTTGTGCTGCATCTGTGTGGAATAGTACTTTGTTGGATTTGCAGATGGTACTAATATCTGTGAGTGGCTGTCGAACTCCTACAAGAAATTATATATTTATTTAGAAACACAAAAAAAAAACTAGGTGGAATGAACTAGTCCTACCAATTTCATTGTGCACGGCCATAATAGATACCAAAGCTGTCTGTGGTGTGATTGCTTGTTCTAGGTCTTTAAGATCGATTATCCCATTTTTTTGTACCGGCAAGTAGGTGACGTTGAATCCTTCGGCTTCCAATGCACGACACGAGTCCAGAACGCACTTGTGTTCTGTTTGTGTTGTGATAACATGATTGCGCTTTTCACCATAGAATCTTTAAGTTAATAAATATTAATTATGACGTAGGAATTTATCAATTATATAAGTGCATATATACAAACCTTGCAACACCTTTTATAGCAATGTTGTTGGATTCAGTGGCACCAGATGTGAAAATGATTTCCTTGGGATCGGCTCCAATCAAATTGGCAATTTGTTCACGTGCTAACTCAACAGCTTTCTCAGATTCCCAACCATAGAAATGGTTACGAGAATGTGGATTGCCATACTGGTGGGTAAGGAAAGGAAGCATAGCATCTAACACTCGGGGATCCTAAAAAGCAAGCGGTATGATTGTATAGCGAGGAACTTTCAAAATAAAATTCTTTTTACTAACCATGGGAGTTGTGGCTTGTGCATCCAAATACAGGGGTCTTTTTTCCTGTTGGATGAAAGGTTTATCATCTTTTTCCTTTGGAACTTTAAAAGTTGTGAAATAAATTAAAATATTTTCTTCAAATTTAACCTCACACTGTTTTACCTTTTGCTGCATTTGTTGATGCAAAACGAATGCCAGTTATGTTTAACATCGCACATTGGTTCAAGTATTTCATACCTTCAGGGTGGATAAGCCTTTTGGGCAACATCGTAATTCGTTGCATCATTATTTTACACAAAAATTTTAAAGTTATTTCTAACGAAAATAAAATCGCAATTCGACTTTTATGATGATGCAGCCAACACCAACAAGAACAACTGATAAACGAATGTCAAAACAAAGCGTGGGTGAAAAAAAAAATAGTTCTGTTTGAGTAGGTAAAGGCAGAAAATAAAAATAAACAAGTTTTATCTTCTGTTAGGGCTAGGCCACATGTAAAATTTTCAAACCCCTTTCAGTGAAGGCACGAGCGCACTGAGCGGAATTGCACGAAATCGGAAATTCAAAGTTACATTTTTTTTAACAAAACAGCAGTAAATTAATTTTAAACAAACTATAAAAATATCGTTTGGGGAGGTGTTCGGAATAGTGTGGTCTCCCTTATAATCTTTTCTATTTATATTGCTAGACTGCTGGTATACCTCAGATTTTTAATCCCAAAACATATTTTTTCTCAATATGATGAGTTATTTGAATTTCGATTCCAAATGATGTAGATACATTGTTCTGCATCTTTATTTCTACAAAAAAGAAGGATACAACATACAAAGACCATATTTGTTCCATAGAGAGGGGAGAAATAAAATGCACGACTAGGTCGCACGAACTTGCTCTAGTGGCTGCGTATATGGATATTAAAAAAAATTAAATAATTTCGAAAATTCTTTTATTTTTAAAATTAGTTTAAGAGTTTTCTCGGAAAAACCAAGTATGCAATAAAATTTCAAAGCTATACGTCAATCTAGGAAAAAAAAATATTGAAAATCGTTGGACCAGTTTTTTTTAAAGGTTATTTTTGAAAAACTTTTTCAAGAAATATTTTGAAATTTATTTGAGTATGCAAATATATGGCAATCTGTAGTTTACATTTGAAAAATAATTTAAAAAAAAATCAATATACCCGTTTCCAACATATTTCGAAAACCAAAAAATTTTTTGAAAAAATTTTAAGAAATCAAAAAAAAAAGTTTTTGAAAATTTTGAAATGCCATATTAATAAAATTATGAATGACTTCCTGTGGCCAAAATTTTATTGAAATCGAATGTATAGTTTACGAGAAAATTTGATTTGAAAATACTGGTTCTATGAGAAGTACCGTTATTGGACAAATTTTGAAAAAAAATTTCAAACCAAAAGATAGATTGTCTTACAAAAATAGCATTCTGAAAGTTTTATCAAAATCGTTAGAGCCGTTTTTGAGAAAATCAATTTTTGTCTTCAAGATTGTATGGCAGGTGCCGTTATTTTTGGACCTAGAGCAAAAATAAAAAATATATTTCGAGGGACGGCCAAATAAATCCTAAATACCAAATTTGAAGCAAATCGGCCCACCCGTTCAGCCTCCAGAGGCGCGAACAGACAGACAGACAGACAGACAGACGGACGGAATTACCAGGCCCACTTTTTTAGACTTCTCCATCATCGTAATGTCATGTGTAATTGTTATCTCAATTTTTTTTTTCTGCACGAATTCATAACATGCCTTATAGTACTTATAATCGCAAGTAAAAAATGTAGAAGAAATCGAGGAATCAAAATCAAAGCAAACATGTTTATCTTGACGAGTACGTTTATGTCGCCATCGCAGCCGCTTCGGTTTGCGCGAGCCTATATAGCTGTACCCAGACCATTATGTCAACGTCAAGGCGGTCAAACCCAACTTAAAAACAATTTTTTTACTACCAATAACCAATAATTTATTTTTCCTGAACGCATCCATTCAAATGCGACCACAAAGGAAAACAACAAAAATGTATGTCATTTTCCCATAATTCAATATGTCAAATTTAATTAGTGTTGGTTTTATGGGAAATGAAATATTTTTTCGTTAAATTGCATCAATAACAAAAATATCTTTGTTCTTCAACGTAGTTTTTGTTCAATAAAAGTAGATCTACAAATTATTTGAAAGTAATTTGCTTTGTTAACCCAATTAATCTTGATTCGCTTTCGCACAAGGTGTGTCTTAAGATTTGTTTTTTAAACATTAACTTTCTCAATAGTGCGTGCTGCAATGGCAAGAAGATCTTCAGCCACTGGTGTTGGTGTGGGTATAATTGGTACATCCGATGATTTGGATGAATTGGATACTCCATCCACGGATGGCATCGAAACTGGTTCCTTGGCCATAAAAGAATCAGAGCGAATAAAAGAAAAAGGTGAGCTAAGTGACTAATTGATTGCGTTATTGTTTTTTATTACATAACCCTAACTCGGTTGTGTGTATTCCAGAGTTATGGCAAAGGCCAACAACCCAACGAATGCTTCCAAGTGATGGCACTACGGTGCTACGTTTTGAAATTCCATATGCCCGTATTATGCCACCAAAAGATGAGAATCCTAATATTAAGCGATTCGTCGTTTATGACTTATCAATACGTCAGGACTCATCGGTAGTTGATCCAAATCCAGCTACAATCGAACGACGTTACACTGATTTCCTAAAACTATTCAGCAACTTAAAGAAAGATCAACCAGCTGCTTTGAACTCAGTGTACTTTCCAAAGAAAGTACTTATGGGGAATTTCTCTCCCGACCTTATTGCCGAACGAAGTGCCGCCTTCGAAGTATTTTTAGATCATGTCGTATCAAAAGCTTCCTTAAGAGAGTCTCCGCATTTCCTGCACTTTTTGCAAGATATTGAATTGAGAAAAGCTTGTCAGCTACTTGATGAACGCCGCAATGAGTCTGCTATTCCATTGCTAGAGAATTGCTTCCGCTTGTTGAACAAGATATTCATGGACCGTTCTAAGCCCGTCTTGCTTATTCTTTGCCGCCTAGTCGCTGCTTGTACAACTTCGCCTGTACCACATCCATCGGCTGACCGTTGGGCTGAGCTGGCTTTGAGACGCTATGAAACGCTATGTGATACAGATCTGCTGCCTCTTTATATTCCACTTTTACAAACCTGTTCGCATTTATGGTGAGTGTTTTTTTTCGTAACCACGTTAAATATTCGTTTAGTTTAATTTTTCCTCTGACAAAAAAAAAAGAAATGAAATCAAAATCATTAAATCTATGGCATCATCAAGACTGTGGCGCATTTGGAAAATTCGAACGCCAATCGAAAATTACAAGGTCATGTTGATTTGTGTGAAAATGTTTCTGAATATAGGACATGACGCATATTTATTTCCCCGATCAAATAGTTAGCTCAAAAGAACAAAACATTCATAGTAGAGGAAGTATGTTTTTTGTTTATTGATTCTATTTGTTATTTGTGATAATCTCCAATCTCAACACTCAACAAAAATATAGTGAAATGGGCGATTAGAACCCACGAACTTGCTTTAGTGATTAAAATTTGTTAGGTGGTGCGTAGTGGAGATTTTTAAAAACACTGCTCTAAGTATTTAAACATTGTATTTTTCAAGCGAAGCAATCATTCTATTTTTTTGATGGTTAGGAAATCGAATGATGAAGAGCCTTCGTGATTGTTTTAAATTTGGAAACGTAGGGTACTCCAAGATGAATTAGTTTTATTTATTAATCGCATCCAACACCAAAGATCATTAAGCCCAATCAATCAAAAGCTCAAAAGTTGCAACATATCATCAAATAATTAAATACATATTTTATTTAAGTTTAACAATAGGAAAGCCAAAGCCTAGAAGAGATACTAAAAATATATTCACTTCTTTGACTGCCTAAGATAACCCATTATAGGCAAAAAAAAAAAAAAAAAAAATTCTCAAATAGCCTTTTAACACTCGTTCTGCGGGACTTTTTTTTAAGAAGTTCGTTCTAATCTGAACCTAAAATGAAACAAATTAGTTTTTCCTTAAAAACTATGTATGGTAGGAACCCCTTTTTTATATGTAGCTATGAATTATTTTTAAAGCATGTCTTGTTTTATTGCTTTTATAATCGCAATCAAACAAAATTGTTCGATGCATAGTTCTCTACAGCCTGAGATAAGCTGAGCAGGCCAACAGAAAGTTGAGGATCTCTCATGTTACGGGTGTAAGTTCTGAAAAAAGAGTTTCACAGTAAGAGGAACCTGAAAGAAGTTGATGGATGAAGAGAAAATCTGTTATTAAATCTACGTTTATGCAGAGAATTCAGGTTTTTTATTACAATTATTTCAGCTCAATGGGTATGGCTCATCTCTTCTGAAAACTTGATTTGTTACTTGAAAGAATGATTTGTTTTGGAAACTGTTTTTTTTTTTAAATCGGATTCTCGTATACACCACTCGTCTGAATTTTTTGAATCCACTAAGTTTTGTTGATATGTATATTTGTTGTTGATAGATTTTGATGGGGCAAGTTATTTGGCTTGGTACAAGCTGTATATCTTAATCTAACTTTTAACTATAAAACTTATGATTCTAACCTAAAACTAAAAATAAAAAAGGAGTGTAAGACAGGGAGTGCTGAGGCTTAAGTCAAAAAATTTTTTGCTAAAATTTAAACTTCGCAGCATTCGTTGGAGCCATATGAAGTGGGGAGGAAGATAGAAAAAGCGAGGATTTTTCATGTAACGATGGTATAGAATAGATAGAATATTGTACAGAGCCTCATAGTCAGTGGATTCGAAGAGGAGTCGAATAATGAAGAGAATCTCGTTTATTTCTCTTCGTTCCTGTAGCATATTAAAGTTAATTAGTTGAAGGCGATTTTGAATGTGGAGCAAGGTCAAAGGGTGATACCAAACATGATTGCCAAGAGTAAATGAAATGATCATGACTGAATGCTCTCGGTTCTAGAGATAATAATTTGTTAATATGGTGGCCATACTTGGCAGGCGTATTCAAGTAGCGGGTATAAAAAAGTTATGTAGAGAGTTTGGGTCGGAGAATTCTTTGGGTCATCGTTTCACAAAACTTCTTGCTTTCGAGAACTGATAAAAAAAACCAAGTGTTGTGTTGTCTTTTCAGTTAATATTTTTGATGTGTGCCAAAAAATTGAGCTCTTGGTCATATAATATACCGAGGTCGCGAATCATCTCCACAGTGAATATGGGTTGGTTGCCGAGAAGGTAGGGACGGCGAGAAGATTGATTAGCATTTGGATATAGCTAGTAGCACTTTTGACAGAAACATACTGATAAGCTGTCGATGTCAAGATGAATAAGAGAAAAGTCATGCTAATAGTACGCGAGGTACCTCTGAGGTAGCCAAAAATGGATTGGAGAGGGCAGATCTGAAAAGAGAACTATACTATCTAATTTTATCAAAAGCCTTGCTTAAGTGTGAAAAAAACAACATCGACTTCATGCCCGTTTTCTAGTGTTGAGAGCAAATACGATACAAATCAACAGGGTTGGTGGTTGAAGACCTAAACTTAAGAAAGCTGAATTGCCTAGAGGAAATGGGAGACGCACAAAAAACTTTCAAATATTTAAGGGATATGTGAATTGGCAATTGGAGGATAGTTTTTAACATCGCTCTTTGTGTCCTTTTTGTTTATTGCTGATGGTGATGGATGATGTTCTGCACCCGAGGACAGCATATACATACTCTGTTTTATCTTCATTAACAGCTAGACCAATTCAAAACATGCTAATGCTCCACTCTTTTTTGATACTACCATTAAATGTAATTTTAACATTACTATTTTTTTTTTTTAATTTCAAGGTGGCAACGTGGGCGTGACCAAAAGCTCATAACCGATCGCCTTACAGACATGTCCAAAAAAGGAATTAATATCACCAATAGTCTACCATTGATGAAAGCAATTCACTTGCTTGATCCACGAACTGAAACTATATAAATTAGAAAAGAAATTACAATGTCTAAATTAATTGTTTAGTTTAAAACACATATTTTTCATTCTATCTGGAAAATAGTATGTGCACTTTGTTTATTTAAACGTGGTGGTAGAAAGTTCATTATTTACATTAACCATATTATTATATTAAATCCCATTATGTTATGTATATTCATACTTTTATTGGTGCACTTTTATTTGTATCGCTTTTAAATGCATTTGACTGAGATTATTTTTGAAAGAGAACTCGAATATAATTTATATAATTGTTTATACTCAACAACGTTACAAATTTATTTAAATATTTTTGCCGCTATTATGTAACTATTTGCTAAGGACCAATTATTATTGTTTTATTTAAATTAAAAGAATTATTATCATAGTTGTACTAAATGTACAAAACAAAAAATATCCGTCAATTTGAAACTGAAACAGAAACATGAACGTTTTTTTAGAGTATAAGAACCACTGTAACATATTATCTACCAATATCTATTTTATGCTAAAGGACATAAATATAAAAGTAAAAATTTATACACAAATCCAAATGTATTTTCTTTTTATTTAAAATAACATTAATACACAATTCAAAGCGTTATACATACTAACTTGCAAAACAGTGGATGTAGTGCTTGGTTAGTTTGCCTTCTAGTGCATAGGTAGGAATTTTTCTATAGACCATCAGGCATCAGCGTCCATTGATGCTACCCGTTTGATTTTCGAGAGAAGCATACAATCAAATACTCAATCAAATTATTCATTAAATATATTTTGAAAACCGGGCATAATATCATTTCATCTTCTTAATAGAGTCCACTGTTAAAATTTTATTTATATTTATAAATTTTATGATGACAATAAGGCTGATAAGATAATTTATCAGATACATATTGCACAAGTATGAAGATGTACGAAGGCTTACGAAAACATCTACATCTTCAATTTGTTTTTATCTGATGACTTACTTTGAACCATCAAACTGTCAATAAGACAAAATGATAAAACTTGAACGCAAATGCATATACAAAATAAATAAAAATGTATTTCTAAGATTAAGCCGTTTAAAAAGGCGTAACTCAGCTCAGTGCTGTGTACATAATTCGATGCACACAATGCCGGACCGGTTAAATCTACATTGAGTAGATGTAAACGGCGCTATAACTTATAGTAGATTTAGCCGGTCTTATAGCCTATAAGGTTTTTGATCCACTTGAAAACGTTGATTTTAATTTTTTTTGTAATTGGACAAGCCTTAACACAATTAAAGAAATTAATCTCAACATCATAGTCTCATTTTTGTTTGACTCAGTTCGATTCGTACATAATAGATTTCTCTGAATTGTTTAATTCCATAATTTCTTATCTTCAGAACCTAAGTTGAACCTTTTATATAGCTTTGGCAATATCAATCCTTCCTTGGTATTGGCAGCGTTGGGAAAGCTATTTAAACACAACATTTGATCTTCGACTCTATTTTTGTTCGATATTATTTCTTAGTTTCGATTTTGATTAGTTTTAAATATAGGTAATATGGGCAATAAATACAATGCACGACTTGGTTGCACGTACTTGCTATGTGGGTGCAATTATAGCACTATGATACCAAATTTTAAAATAAATTACTAAGACATCTGCACTGGAATTAAGTTTTGTGTACAGATTTCTATTGTTTGTAATTTAAGCAAAAAAAAAAAAAAATACAAAATAGGAACCCAGTTATCTTTGAAGTATTCCAAAAATACAAAAAGTTTATCAAAATTGTTTAATCTATTTTTGAGAAATTTAGTTAAAACTAGATAGTGTTGGCTTAAACTGAAAGGCTCGATACATAGGAGCTTTCATCTTGTAGGTGTTATAAAAGATATAACTTTAGCAAGTCTGAACCATTTCGTTAATTTTGTTATCCACTCCAATTTAATAAAACCGTTAAAACCGATTTCCGTTTTTATTATTTATAGCCAAAAACTAAAAATGCCTTTTTCTTCGAAGCCTTGTATGCATATTACAAAGTTTAATAAAAATCGTTAGTCATTTTTGAGCAAATAAGAAAAAAGCCGTTGCGAACTAATGATAATTTGAAAAAAAGCCGTTTAAAATTGATATTCGTTGTGGCCATTTAAATAAGACAAAAAAAAAAAGCGCAGCATTATCAAAAAAGCCCTTAGCTTGTTAGATGCAGATCTTTATCAACATCGGTAGAGCCGTTTTCGAGCAAAACGAAAATGAAACAAACCGTTACTTGAAATTGAAAGGTTCCAAATTGACCCGGGCTAAAATAAAATAAAGTGAAAAAAACCTCGACAACCGTTTTTCTCCAATCTGCAACATACATGAAGTTTGAAGAAAATCCGTCTAGCGACTTAGGCTGTAGCTTAACGTGAAACACCGCACAGACAGACATAGCGAAAACCATTTTTTTGGACTTCTCTATCATCGTAATGTCATGTTTGATTAAAATCTCGATTTTTTTTTCACCACGAAACCAATACTTGCTTCGTAATAAAAAGGTAATCCCCCTTCAGTGTTAACCGATCGGAGAGAAATCTCCTCCGATTCGGACGAAATGTTCGAATTTTGTATCATGGGTGCCGTTCCGATTAATTAATCGGATATTACTCCGAAAAAAATGCGTTTAAAATGTAAGATCAACACCAACGCGTTGGAAATTCATGCGTCAAAATCACAGTGACGCACATTGAATTCATGCGATACAACGCGTCTATTTGATTTGTGTTTCTTCCGATTGTCTGCGACAGCAAATCACAAACTATTTAATTTCCTTTGGATTTGTTGTGTGATTGAGGAATTGGAATCTTCCTTTCCGTAATGGTCTGAAAGGAAGATTCTAAATCTAATAAAAGTAAAACACAGTCTGGTGTTCCTTAGGGCCCCGTTTTGTCTCCGACTATATTCCTTTTTTTTGTATTGACTTTCCCTCTACTACTCGTTTGCAAATTCGCATCCCTCTCTTTTGGATGTTTTACTTGAACCAGATAAAGTAAATATGAGCTGAGCCAGCTCATTAAATACTGATCTCGAAAACATTGCCCAGTGGAAAATAACAAAATTCGTATAATTTAAGACCTTTAAAACTCAAATCTGCTTGCTATATTTAAAGTGAAATTCACCTTTTAACCCACTAATTATGAGCGGAACTTGCATTGAGAGAAATGACCAGCCAAGAATGCTTCCAAATGTTTAGGTTTTCTCCGAAGATGCAAGCAATTCTTTTTCTAATCTGGTTTTACTAATACTTATAAGGCTTATAGGTATGCGTCCAAAACTCGGGTTGATTCCCGCATATATAGGCAGGTGACCTATCAGCCATCACTCAACATAAACTTTAGCTTTTTGGATAGAATGTAAAATAGAGCTCCTTAAATGTTAGATGATACATCTATTGAATCATATAAGCACCAACTTGATATGGCTTTGCCTTAAATTATGTACCATGTGCTGCACTTGATCGATTCCCTCGGAAAGCACATCAATTCAACCTTAAGCCCGATTTCGGACTGATCGCCAAGTACAGGGACTCGTTCTTTAGTAGCAATACCCAAATGTGGCACGCATTACCTGGTGCAGCTGTATTATTTCCTCTCAAATCAATTCCTGTTCTCTCTATGTTTACATTATAAGGGTACTCTTACCCCTTAAGTGTGAGTACTATAAACAAAATATCGGATTTCGCTTTATTAGCTCCTAAATGTTGAGCCAACAATTAGTATGATTAAGGGAGCTTAATTTAAGGCGCGGTCTTGTACCGGGCCAGCCCTGCAACCACCACAAATATTTATGAGGTTGCCAAGTATGCATAATGCATATTGAGATTCAATTATGTTGCTCACACCAAAGTGATCTTCTTAAAAAAAAAAAACTTTGTCACCTTAAAAACCAAGATAGTGGAGTAGATATTTTAAGTGGGTATATTCACCATCTCAGCGAAACCACTTACAACTTACAACAAGGTACAGCTTGACCAGACCATAACCGAACCACGATGCCAGTACATGTTTAAGCAGCGTACGAGAATCTTCGTTCAGGAAAATTAAGTTGTTTTTAATTTTACAGAACTATCGACAGTCGATTATTTATTTAGTTAGTTGAGCGCGTTAATTGTGTGTTCAATGAAATTGCTTTGTGATTGAAGAAGCTTGTTTTCGGGACATGTGCACTATTTCGGGGATCGACTTAAATCTAAGTTATTCCAAGCAAATAAAATATGAACTCACATCGTGAAAACGTTATAAAAAGGGGTTTTAATCGATCTTGGATACTGCATGTGATTTGTTAAATTTGAATAATGAGATTTGAGAGTAAAAGTTGTACTCAGTCTTGAATTCAAACGGTCATATAAAATGACGTAATGACTGAAAATAATGTTGTTTGTTTACATACTTCATTTTGATAGTGTTGTATGTGTTCGTAATCAGCTGGTATTAAAAGTGTTAACAAAACACTAGTTCTACAAATATTGGTAGGGTGTTTAGTTTTGTTTTGTTTTAACGGTTAAAATTTTTAATTTTATTAGTTTCAATTTATTAATTGTGATCTTATAAAACCACAAATTAAATACGCTTCAGATGGAAAATGGGGAATAAGTTTTCTTGTGGGTCAGAAAAATTAATATCATCGAGCTGCTGTCAAAGAGATTCATGGTCACCAGAGCAACACACCGTAGTTCGCTTGGCTCGATTGAGTTCGCAGCCGATTGGACGCGATGTACTTGGTAAGAACGAGCTGTTTTTAAATGCTAATATGAGACTATATCTATTTGTGTGCCTTGCCCATGTGTAGCTTGTGTTTTTGCTTTAAGTAAGTGTGTTCTGGTCTTTTAAAACTATTATTGGTTATGAATAGTACAAACAAAATGTTTGTATGTTTGTAGATGTTACGTATAAATGTATGTATGTAAGCAAATGTTTATAATAATTTAATTAATATGCGATTGTGGGTTAGATATTTGAACTTAAATTTTTTAACAAGATTTCATAAAAAAAATATAGGTATAGTCAGTGTGATTGATAAATAGATAAAGATACATAGTTTAAAAAAAGAATATTGAGCCACATATTGTTTAATTGTCAATCAATTTACTTCAAAAGTCATGGTTATTGTCATGGGCTTAAATATAGTATTATACGTGCAGTGCACATAGTGTTGCTCAACTGAATAGCGGCACCTCCTCATTTATTATTTGATTTCACCTACAAGGAAATGTATGCAATGCATACAACTTATGTTTTCTGACATTTCTCAGTATAATATAATTTCATCCAGCTTACCACGGATGTGGTACCTTTAAAGCTAAAAAACAAAAGTAGGAGCTTAACTATTTATATGTTTTACTGAGTTTTTTTTTTCTATCTGACGACTCCAACGATTTTTATGAAATTCTATACGGTGTTTTGTAGGTTAAGTCCATCATTTTATTTAAATTAATTTTCCAGCAAAAGTCTAATAGCGGAAACGTTTTTGCCACATAAAACTGTCTCGTATCCCACTCGATTCATTTTGATGAAACTCAAAACCGTTCCAATAGTTGTTATGAAACAGTATTTTTCGATAAACATTTTGAAAGCATTATTATAAAGGTACCTACTTTAAAATATTTTGAGCGTGTCGACTTAAGAAAATATAGGTATTATATGTATTTTTATCCGGAAAAGAAATCTTTAAAACTAGACTTTTTCAAATTTTGAAACTCAATCATGAAAGACATCTCATATTGAAACTTTCATTAAAATTAGTCGAGTGTATTACGAAAATGTTTGAAATAAAAAACCGGTACCTTCCATATGCTATTATAAAAACTCTTTCTTGAATATTAATTTCATCGAGAAGAATGAGCTTTTCTTCGAGGGCTATAAATCAGGCAATCTTTAGTCTTAGATCCGAAACACTTTCATATTTCAGGTCTAATCAGACACAATTTCTTTCTACACTTTGATACAAAATATAACAGAAGGCTTTGGGAGCTTCGCAGTATAGTTAATTTGCAAATTATGCAGCAATCAAAATTCTTGTGATTTGGATACAAAGGCTGTAAAAAAAACACTATCTATAGGTATGGGAACTCAAACCAAGCATGGCAGCCAATTGATTTGGTATAAATTAAGACAAGTTAATAAGAGACATATCACGTCTTTTTCAATTTAAAATAGTTTAAATGGCTACAATATAAATGTTCTCATGTCTTATTTTTTCAAATATTGAATTTATTGAAGAATTTTTAACATACTGGCTGATTTTAAACTGAAATATGTTCCATACATTTTGCAAATTGTATATTGCTAAGTCGATACTGTACTATCACTTCCAGTTTAAAACTTTTGCGTTATTTGGGTGAATCGCTTAAAGTGACGGTTTGCATACTAAATAGAGCTGAATTTTGTAATCAGAAATCGCAGAAAGGTAATACAGGCCACAAACACATAACATTTAATTTTTTAGTATTAATTAGTTGCACATATTATGTACATATGTAATTGAAAATAGCTCGAGCTTGGATTTGCAACAAAAATATTTTGATTTATTTGCCAACAACTCAATGCATTCAAACATATGAATCTATGAACCCCATCTTTACAATTGGAACCGCTTTTGCGTTTGCATAACAAGCATTTGGGATACATCATGCCGGCGACACGCCTCTTGGGTTTTATTAATTTGATTACTAATGTTCAAAAACGTGACATGGGTGCAACGTTTTTCTTGTTTGCTGTCGTGTCGACATTGAAAAAAATATATTCAGAGCAATTTGAATTTTGGATAAATGTTTTAAATAGGAAATAGAACAAAGAACATAGAAATGTCTTAAATGTGGCAATGCCGTAGTTTTTGAAAACCTTACTCACATCTTATATTTTTGCTTCTATAGACATTATTCCATTTAGCAGATTAAGCTGAACAAAATAATTTTGTAAGAACGTGCCTTTTTGTATTAAATAAACTTACTCAATGTATTATATGGATGTTTCAGTGCATGGAGTAAAATAAGCAAACATTAGTTCGCATAAAATATGTACATACAGAGATACATTTAATGATCTCAAAGTTTAGGTATTAGATACACACACCACACTCCGTCTCACTTGATTACGTGGATTTTTGGTTTAATTTTACATTCTTATTTTGAATCCTTCAATAGTCTGCGAAAAAACAAATGGAATATGAAAGCAGGAGATATTATATTATATCATAAATCAGTCCTTTTTTCGTATCACTTGATTACGAAAAGTAAGTAGTTAAATTTACCTGATGGACAATCAAAAGGCAATATAAAACAACACAAATTCTTGGATTAATTTAATTAATTTAAATTAAGTGACCTTATTTGATTTTATAATTAGTATGTCAGACTGAAGGTTTTGAGATCCAGATTCACTGAATCCCTGATTCCACTCAAACTTTTTCCGGCGTATTGCCACTTCCTAGGTGGAAAACAAATTATTCAAGGGTAAATCTCGTCATGAAATAGTGCTTTGCTTAGGCCCTTTCATTCCTGCAGAGTATCAACATAGCATACAGGAATGATGGCGAGTGTAAGTTATTAGATATTGGCTCTCATTGAGCTGCAGTTGTCAAAATTTTATTTATTTCATATCTTTTTACATCAAATTCCGGTGTGGGGGTAGCTAGTATTATACAGGTACTATAAGTTAGCCCCTAATATTGTTTTTTACATTACGGTTTTTTTTTATTATATAGCGTTCTTTCTTTTTTAGTCAGGTTAGCATAAAGTATTTATGTTTTAAGTGCATCTTGTTTTAATTCAAAATCGTCAACAGGGTGTCGCGTGTCATACACATGGACTTGAAAAACTCACTGTACCCTTCCTAATGGTTTCACTAGCTCGTCGATTTAGAAACCAAAATGTATTGTAGTCTATTGAACAATATGTTTTCTAATGTGCGCAAGCCTATTTTGAACATGGATTCCGTTAACATTTGAATATGGCTCCCAGCGTTCGAGTATCGAGTTTCCGTTAATGTTTTAAAGAATTCCAGGAATGTCTTGTCACGGACTACTGAGACTTCTGAACGTTACCTGACTTGAATTGAATCATATGGAAGTGGAAAATGTCAGTTCAGCAGGACGATATCGCAGCCTACCATCATATCAAGAGATTACATGAACATTATGTGACAGATTCCCTGGATGAATCATCTCCCCAAGAAATAATCTGAATTAACTGTTAACAACGATTATACCAGGATCCTAGGAGCCCTATAAGATAAAATTCGAACCCACATCTTCTTAATTCATGTGGTAAAATTCTTTCCCAGCTTTCTATTGCTTCTAACTTATGCCGTGCAATTTGCATTTAAAATGCCTTGGGTCATACAGGCATATTAGTTAAAGATATTATTAGTATTAATGCTCCCAAAAGTGCACGAACATTTCAAAAAAGGCTAAGATAGTGTTTGAAGAGGGAGGCAGCTCTATAAGATATAAACTGTATTAACATAAATCTCCCATGTATGCAAACCAGAAAAAAATACAAAAATTGGTAGTTTTTGAAAAGTTTGTTTTTTATATTTTAATTTTGAGAAATGATTTTCTTTCAGAAAACTGCACCTCTTTTCCAAATTTTCAGGCCTCTTAACAATAAAAATAAAATGCACGACTGGGTCGCACGTACTTGCTCTGTTGGTGCAATAGTACGATGAAAACAAACTTTTCGATCAATAAGAACAATTCATTTTTGAAAAATTTGGTAAAAACCAAAAAAATTTGGCTAAAACTGGAAAACTCGATATACGGGAGGTAACGTTAAGAAACCTTTAATATTTTAAATTAAGACGTTATCTTTTGGGTGTTATAAATGATACAAATGTCCACTTATGGGTTATGGCCTAATTAATAATACTGTTAAAAGCAATTTCCGCTATTATCATGTTAGCCAAAACCTAAAAATGCAGTTTTGTTTGAAGTATTCTATGTATGTTACATAAAAAGTTTCATAAAAATCGGGGGAGCCTTTTTTGAGTAAATTAGAAAAAATGAAAAAATTGGCCAAAATTGCCATCTGATAGGAAGCTGTAAGGAACTATACCAAACAAAGTTTGAGTGAATTCGATGCAACCGTTGACAACTTATGGCCATTTGAAAAAAAGCCGTTAAGAGCAGATCTCCGTTATTTGCATTTTTAGCCAAAAACTAAAAACGCAGTTCTCTTAAAAACACTAAAAGAATATAACACACAAAGTTTAATCAAAATCGTTAGAGCCATTTTCGAGAAAATTAGAAAAAACCAAAAAAAGTTGGCTAAAACTCAACGGCTCATTGTATGGAAGCCACCGTTTAGAAAGGCTTCAGTGAAAAATTTACTAAACCATCCTATAGAACACTATTAAAAACTGTGTCAAACAAAGTTTTAGTTGATTCAATCAAGCCGTTGTGAACTTATGGCTATTTGAAAAAAAGCCGTTAAAACCTGATTTTCGTTACGACCATTTGAGGCAAAAACAAAAAACGCAGTTTTGTTAGAAATGCTTAAAGTAAGCTAAATTATAAATTTAATTAAAATCGTTAGAGCCGTTTTCGAGAAAATCCAAATTGAAAAAAACCGTTACTTGAAAGGTACCAGTTTGAGCCGGGCTAAAACAAAATAAAAAAAACCTCGACAATGGTTTTTCTTCAAACTGCTATATACCAAGTTTGAAGAAAATCCGTCAAGCTGTTTAGGCTGTAGCATGACGTGAAAAAGCGCACATCCGCACATCCGCACATCCGCACAGACGCACAGACGCACAGACAGACCGACGGACGGTATGGCGAAAACCACTTTTTTGGGCTTCTCTATCATCGTAATGTCATGTTTGATTAAAACCTCGATTTTTTTTTTCTGCACGAAACCAATACTTGCCCTATAGAGCAAGTAAAAATATTTTGTATCGATTCCCCCACGCCTATAAAAACCTTTGTAGTTCTGCAAATCTTTTTCAATCTAACCAAGAAGATGAATCCACCTACTTTAACGTATCAGCTAGCTCTTTGTATCTTAATTTTTTACCTCAACCGGATATGGAATTGCATTAGACTTTACAATTCTAAAAAATTATTTAGAATTAAATACTCTCAATGTTTTTTCTTATTTATAAGCACAAAACATGTTTTGGACTTATTAAAATTTGAGATGCAAGATTAAGTTAAAAAAAAAAAAAAAAAAAAAAAAAAAAAATTGATAACTTTCAAATGTTGTACTCTGAAATACATTAAGAAGTTATTGGCTGTAATCTTCCCACTGTATAACACCTACAAGAGTGCAATAATTATTGTGTTATTTTCAGTGAAACTATCTTGGTTCCATATATGGTAACACATCCATCAGTCTGTTGTAGGTAGTTTTAGAAACGATTGATTGGCATATAGTTATGTCATAATTTAAATGTTGTTATTCTATATCTTGTTCAAAAGTCTTGTTTTATTTAAAAACAAATATTAGATATTCTTGCATGCATTCCATATTTTATTGAGAATTACCTACGAATTTTTCTAATGAAGTAGTTACTACTGGCATTGAAACAGCTTCACCAAATTTAACTCAACTATTTCTCAATAAGTTTATTTAAAAAAACAACTTTATTTTGCGCTTTTAATTTTTGGCTGAATGCCTGAAAATCTTCTTAAAGAAATCAGACTACAATATTTGTGAACTTTGTATGGATTCTTTGGACATTTTTGACGGGGAGAATAGTTTTCGAAATTCGCAATCTGCTATATGTCTTTATTTCATATTTAATTTGTTCTTATTATTTATTCATAGCCATATTAAAAAAAAAGTACTTGAACAAATAATGACCACTTGAATTAAATCGTTTGCATGCCCTCATTATATTGAGTCATATCGCTTCTCCTTATACGCATTCACTAGGTTAAAAAAAAAATCTACAACTGCCTCCGTTAGCGCCAGTGGTTTACTCTGTGACATCATGTATTTCCCAATTACAACATTGAATCATAATCATCGGGGCTGCTGATATTCTTCCGTTTTGAAGTTCATTCATTGAACATGAATCATTTAGAGATGTCAATGAAGAGCCTGCAGCGCATCACTGTTAACTGATTGAGTGACAGCCGGATCGATTGAACTGCACGAAAATATTTCGTCTCTGGCATTCTAATACGGAAGCTATTTTTAAAGCCTGTAGAAGCAGATCCAACCCAATAATAATGATCTCATGCTTTTTTTAACACTACTACCACGCGCCAATGAATGAGTAGCCAATCGTCAATTGACAATGCAATGGGCTGCCATATTATTGCCATTGACAATGACACTTTCTCGAGTGCACATTAACACTATCTAAGGGTTGTTGACTAGAAGCGACGCAACGTCATAAGAGTGCAACTAGCATCATTAATAATATTTAACATTACTAATTACTTTTTTCATTGATTTCAGTGCATTCAAGCATCCGACAAGTAGTGATGTTTTGAATATCCCTAGCTGCGTTATTGGCGACTGGAAAAGAATTTACTGTAAACTGAATAGTCTTCTCAGTTCGATCAGATACATTATTTTAGTCAGTCAGTCTTTGCTTGTCAGCGGTATAGTAGTGCGCAAAAGAGCCATCAGTGCTCTTCGAGTTTGAATTTTTAAATTTTGCAAAATTTATAGATACTATTCGCGATATAACTAGTTAACAAAAAACAAACAAAAAATATTGTTTAAAAAAAACTATCTGTGCTGTGTTGTATATTTGCTTTTGTGATTTTTTTTTAACTTTTTGATATCATTTGTATATTCCATTTGATATAAAATATGGGATCTTACTGGTTCGCTGATTATATACCCTCTTGGGTGAATCGATGGCGCCCTGCTCCAAAGCCCTTCATACATCGATGGCAACCACCTAATTGTAATTATTCATTTTATTCTTCCTTAGCAATAATTTTTAAATCATTTATATCTTGACACTTGCATTATCTAATTTATTAATAATATTTGATTACAACTCTGAACATGGTCTATCTACTGCGCGGCCGGTAAGTGGGCGATATTTCCGTAAATGACATAATGAAATTGAGGAAACTAATAACAATAACCCAGTCCGTTTTTTTTTCAAGGTGTTTGCCAACATTTTTGGGAAGAGTTAAACTTCATCGCGAGAAAACCAGTTTTTAATATTTATATGTCTTAAATTGATTCTTTTGTTGATTTTGATTCTGGTTGGTGGTGACATGACGTATGGCGTATGCGCAACATAATTTTTTTTTGATACCTTGAAAATGAAAGCGAAGTTCTTTGGAATTTATCTCCGGCGCTGTGCTTACGCATCGTTCAATTATTTTATGGAGTTAAATATTTATTGAATTATAGTTTACCAACATGTGTATGTATTTGTTTTTGTTTTAAATTATTATGTTGACTCAAAATTTATGAAATCTGCGTTCTTAGGATATATTTGCTTCCATCAAGATTATGTTATTTATTATAAGTAGTAGGCATATGTTAACTAAGCTATCTTTGGATACTTAGAGCTTAAGGTTTGTTTTAATTCTGTAGTTTCATGAATAGATTTTAGGAAAGTATCTAAGTACTGAAGCAAGTTAAAGGCATGCTCAATACATATTTCGAGTCTGTATAATTAAAATAAAATTTACAACTGAATTACACGAACTTGGTCTTATGCTGGAATAACGCTGAATGCCAAGAACAAATTTGTACTGGTTTCGAACTGAAAAAAGACGAGATTTTAATCAAACATGACATTACGATGATTGCGAACACCAAAAAGGGGTTTTCGCCATGCCGTATATCTTCGTGTCTATGCGACGAATGATAAGCGGTTGTCGAAGCTTTTTTCTTATTTTATTTGAGCCGGGCTCGAACTGGTACCTTTCAAGAGCAAGGGTTTTTTCGGTTTGGAATTGCTCAAAAATGGCTCGAACGGTTATGATTAACACTCATAATTAAACAAACTTAGAGCATTAACGCCTTTTTGCAAGTGGCCGTAAGCTGACATGGCATGATCGAATTAATTCAAAACTTCTTTGACATTACACAAGTCGTTATAGTTTTCTATTGTATTGTAAGATGGCATTGCAATTTTTTATTAATAAAGGGTAATTTTTTTAAATGTGTGGTTTTCAAGAAGAAAGAAAATGCACATAATTTAATGTTATGGCCAAGAATTTAGCTTTATTATAAAGATAAGGGTTCGCCATTATGTTTTAAAAATGATTTCGGGAAAGTGGCCGCCGCGGTTGGGTCGAATAAATTCCTGGGTGATTATGTCGACCGCTATGCTTCACGCGAACCGAACCATTATTTTGGTAATAAATTTGCACGATTTCCAAACGTTGTTCAGGAGTAAGTTTATTCAATCTAAAATGTCAAACCAAATTAAGCATAAATCAAGTAACAGCTGTCAAAAAGACCAACTCCGAAAAAAGTATTGCCAGATTGAAAATTACACGTCAAAAAAAAAATATCCTTTACATTTTTAAACGGTTGCTCCCATACAACGATCCACTTAGTTTTATCACACATTTTTTTAAGTTTTTGCCGATATTCTCACAAACTGCTCAAACAACTTTGATTCTACTTTGTAGGTATTATATTGTAAATATTTTAAATCTAATGCGTTATTAGTTTTTGGCTGAAACTGCAAATAACGGTTATAAATAACAGGGTGTTAGTTGAAAAGGACATCTTTGAAACTGACTAATCTTGACAATTCAAGGATTTCCGATAAGAGTGAAATTGCAATTTTCCAGATGTACAACAGGCGATTTAGATTAAGCCAAAATATTTTAGTTTTTTTATATTTCGTGAAAATGGCTGGAACGTTTTTGTTGAAACTTCGTATGGGACAGCTATTGGAAATCCCTCCAGAAAAAACTGTGTTTTTAGTTTTTGACACAGAAACAAGAAATACAAGTCTAAAATTGAATTGCGTTATTAAATTGGCCATAATAGTATATAATATTTTTCCATGAGCTGTTGCACAAGAAAGAAAGAGTTTTCATATAAAGTTATATCGATATTGTTTGAATTGATTTCGATCCAAATAAGTTTTTTTAATGATGTGTATAACAAATTTGTACCGTTATTTTGAGCCTTAGAAACCCCTTGGGGCACTTCCCCTAATCAATGAAATCGTCTTATCCTCTTAAGCTCCAGAGGTGCGAACTTACAGACTGACGGAAGGGCCGAATTTT
The DNA here is from genome assembly GCA_916050605.2 of Platycheirus albimanus. NCBI lineage: Eukaryota > Metazoa > Arthropoda > Insecta > Diptera > Syrphidae > Platycheirus > Platycheirus albimanus. The sequence goes on along the minus strand of OU696698.1, from coordinate 31,198,216 downwards.
CGTAATTTTCGGAATTACTTTTTTCGACATATTGTTGTCATTGTATTGCTTAAATCCATAACTTGCCTTATTAATAGTACCTATCGGAAAAGCAACCTTAAAAAACAGATAAGTGTGTGTTAATTTATATTCACTAGAAGATATTCTTCTTTGACATAATAACTTCTCGTGTGGACGCAGCTTTAGATTATGCGATGGCGAATATTAGACCAAACAGGACTCATGCATCTGATATAAAAAATTATAGCGTTCCTCTAGTGTCTGTTGAAGTGTGTATGTGTTCTTAAGTGTTTAAGCCTAGGCAGCAATTTTGTAATATTCCCCCAGCTTAAAAATGGCCGCCATGCCACTCGTGGGATTTCGTGACATAAATACCAGATAATTCTCAATCCATTGTACAAAAACTCTTTCTATTCTATTCCTTCTAAATAATGCCCTTTAATTGAATTCAAAAGACCAGGTGTCTTACAGGCATATTTATAGTTAACAATTATTAATAATACAAATTATAAAATAGCAGTTAAAGTGTAGCTGTATAAAATAGAAACTTTGCCATGAGATCGTCTGATAGTCTTATGTTTAACATACTCTTTCACTTGTTGTATTTTTAGTTTCAATTCAAATAAATAGTTTATATTCTTGGTAAATCACATTTTTAAATCACTTCATTACTTGTTTAAAATATAAGCATTTTTTAAGTTGATTTCATAAAATCAACTGAAAAGACAATATAAAGATTATGTCTGTTGAAATCCTTAAAAAAACATCGTTTTCTTAAAAAAAATGACTAATCATCGTGTTCTTAAGCTAAATACAAAATCCGAATTTAGTGTATTTTCAATTTCAAAGAATGATCTAATAAATTTTTTCTCGTTTCAACAAAAAAAATTATTTTAAAATCTATTGTGAGATGAATTTAAAATTGTGCTTTCTATCTTTTGATAGTTTTCAATTGCAGACCTTAGTGTCAAGAAAAAACGTAAATCTTTGAACTTAAATTGGAAAACTGCCAACTTGAACAAGTGTGCAATCAATTTTATTTTGAAAAAAATCCGTATGCTGTATTAGAACTGATTTGTTTTTGTTTAATTCAGGGTACAATATTTTGACCAGATTAAAGAGTCATCCACCCACATTTTGTCAGGCAACTCATGTTGTTTTTGGAAAAATGTATCGAAGAAAATTAAATTAAAAGTTTTAACCTTATGAGATGAGTGATCTGATTATATTAAATTCATAACTTTTCAATTCCAACATCCAACACAAAATTACATTGTTGTAATAAAATCAGTTAATCAATAAAAATTCTGCAAATACTTTCTTGAGACCCTAAACTTATAAAAAAACATTTCAAACTACCAACCAATCGCGCTTACATTCCTTCTCTTCAGGAAACTATGATAAAGTATCAGATTAAGAAATATCTTGAAAAACGGAAAGTCCTTAATGATTGGCAGAACTGCGGCTTTAGTAGCAACAGGTCCACTGGTGATATGATAGTGTATCTCACTAGTGGAACCAATCTTTACATCGTTTCGCGCTCGATGTTTCGAATAGATAGAGTCTAGCACCAGGATCTCTTTTCAAACCCTTCTTTGATGGATTAGAAATTACCACCGTTCAATTCGCGCTTTGTCTCCGACTGTCTTCGTCATCTTTATAAATGATCCCTTGTCTAAGATTTATAATCCATTAAATTGTTTTACAGATTCAAAGCACTGTTCTGCAAAGGCAGGATATGATAACTTCATTGAATTCCGATCTTAGGAGTATTGTCAATTCTTCAAAAATTCAAATTATTCTATCGTTAAAGCATAAGGTACACCTCATGCCATTATGCACGCGTGGAACTTACAATGAGGAAACCGATCGATTTTGCGTTTAAGTAATGTGTATTACAATTTACAAACCACCTTCTGTGGAGCAATCATATTTTTGACTCCTCTGAAAATGCTTAGGTTTTCTTAATCGATGTAAGAAATATATTTCTCCTTCTAATCGGGCTACAGTCTACAACGCATACATTCGTATATTCTCATATCGGGCAACTGCTCCTTCTTCACATTTGCGTCTTCTATAGATAGACCTTAATATTGACATATGAAAGGTCTATTACTAAAACGTGAACATTGCCTTAATGTTTTTTGGCTCACCTTGTTTTAAAAAAAAACTATCTTTTATAAACAGTATCCATATCAAATATTCAAATGCATTCCTCCCCTTTAACAATTTCCCCGTAACACAAGCATCGCTTGCCCAGCATGATTTAGTTTCTATAATTAAACTTGTGCATAGTTCCAAAGAAACTACCATGCCCTGAAAATTATTGGAATTAATTATTTTTGTGAAAATTAATTTGACAAATCGTTTGTAAACTTGTCTTCGGCCACCGTTTTCCAAAGATGAAAAATTCAGTATCCATTCAAAACCTAAAATCCGAAAAATATTAATTTTCTTCTTTGCAACAAAAAAGACCGGAAAACACTTCATCATAAAATTTTGAAATCTTAAGTAAACAAAAATTTTAAATTTTAAATTCCACACCTTAAGACAGAAAAATAATACTAAAATATTATCTTAAACATTTGAAAACATCCATTCATTTTGTTAGAATCCGTATTGAACGGATGCAAATGCTCATTCAAAAAAATATCAAAAGGTTACCATCTCGATCAAAATTAAATTACCAAAAGCACAAAATAAAATTTAATCAATTTCAATTGTAAATTGTAACGCTATGATGTATGATGAGATCACTGCATCATAGTTTGAATAGTTTGCCTATTATTAACAACAAAAAGCTTTTAGATCATTTTTCTATATTTGCATATTGAAATAAATTTATTGTTGAACTATTTCTGTTTATGTAAATGCAGCTGTTGATTGATATAAATTAGAATTTCTAATTGTTATTGACTCAATCAATTTATTTAATCATTTATCGAAATCTCTTTGTAGATACGCCCGGCGAGGATGTCTTGGGTGTACTGAATGTAGACATGTGCTTCGATGAGAATTCCACTGATCATCGCACCGACCGCTTTGTGTCCTCCCATGAATATTTAATTGTTCGTCGGGGGGAGCCGTTTCGACTGAAGATATCACTTAACAGAGCTTATGAGCCAAGCAAAGATGCCATTAGTTTTATGTTTACGGTTTTTGATGAGAAGAAACCAAGTCCAGGACATGGCACTCTGGTTGGTATTACTCCCTCAAAGGATGTTAATAATCTTGGTGATGCTTTGGACTGGGGAGTCATAATTGAATCAGTCAGTGGAAATACCCTCTCGGTGCTCATCAAACCTGCCGTCACTTGTCCAGTTACCCAATGGAAACTCGACATAGATACAAAACTCTTTGGTGGATCGTCCCGATCTCATTCTATACAAACTCCAATTTATATTCTCTTCAATCCATGGTGTAGAGATGATCAAGTTTTCTTGGAGAATTCTGATGAAAGAAAGGAATACCTTTTGAATGATACCACTCTCATCTGGAGAGGATCATATAATCGAATGCGGCCTTCTGTTTGGAAGATTGGACAATTTGAGCGCTTTGTTCTTGAATGTTCCATAAAATTGATTGCGACAGTGGGGAAAGTTCCTGCATCATATCGTGGAGATCCCGTCCGGGTAGCAAGAGCCCTCTCTGCCGCTGTAAATTCAGTGGATGATGAGGGAGTGATGTTGGGTAATTGGACCGAGGATTTTTCAGGTGGAATTGCTCCAACCAAATGGATCGGTTCTGTTGAAATACTTCAACAATTCTACAAAACCCAAAAGCCAGTGAAATTTGCACAGTGCTGGAATTTCTCGGGTGTTCTTACAACTATTGCTCGTTCATTGGGTATTCCATCACGAGTTGTGACAAATTACTCATCTGCCCATGATACTCAAGGCTCATTGACGGTGGATATTTTCATTGACCAAAATAATAGAAAAATGGAGGAGGAAACATCAGATTCTATTTGGAACTATCACGTATGGAACGAAGTATGGATGGATCGTCCTGATTTAGGCGCAGGACCAAACGGTTCTTTTGGAGGCTGGCAGGCTGTTGATGCAACTCCACAAGAGTCATCAGATGATATGTATAGGTGTGGACCAGCTTCAGTAGCTGCTGTTAAGCAAGGAGAAATCCTTAGACCATACGACTGTGGTTTTCTGTATTCGGAAGTAAACGCTGATAAAGTCTATTGGCGCTACAATGGACCCTTCCAACCTATTAAACTAATTCGAAAAGATGCCCTTGCAATTGGGCATTTGATCAGCACCAAAGCAGTAGGCAAATGGACCCGAGAAGATATCACTCACACGTATAAATTCGAAGAAAAAACCGAAGAGGAACGCAATACAATGGTGAAGGCCTTGAAACAGTCTCGGCACGCATTCAGTCGATACTATCTAAATGACAGTTTCAATGATGTTGAATTCGACATGCAACTGAAGGACGACATAAAAATAGGCGAGAACTTTACAGTTGTTGTAAAGATCACAAACAAGTCTAAGGAGAAAGAACACATAGCTTCGGGACATCTTAATGCTGATACAGTACTTTACACTGGCATCAATAACGCCGAAGTAAAATCGATAAGATTTGAGGTGGAACTAAAGCCAGACACTTCAGAGTATGTCAGAATGGAGGTCAGCTTTGAGGAGTACTTTTCAAAGCTGCTTCCTGAAGTAAGTTTTGTTTTTAAATTGTATTATATAATGCTTCTTTCTATAACATTTCTTTTCTTCAGGCCGCCTTTAATATCTCCTGCTCAGCTGTGGTTCAAGGAACCGAATGGGAATACTTTGCCCAGGACGATTTTCGTGTTCGTAAGCCTGATATTAAGTTCTCATTCCAAGGTAAAGTGATCGCGAAACAAGCGGTGGATGTTATTGTCCGCTTGACGAATCCCCTGCCTATTGCTCTGAAAAAGGGAATGTTTTATATAGAAGGTCCCGGAATCGATAAATCTTTGAGATTCAAGGTAAAGTTGTTTGAAAATAAGAAATTGAAGTGTTTCAAATGTGTTCAATTTAATATTTTAGATTGCTGAAATACCTGTTGGAGGAACAGCAGCGTCTACTTTTAAATTTATTCCACCGTATTCTGGCAGAGGAACTCTCATAGCCAAATTCAATTCAAAAGAATTGGACGATGTGGATGGTTATTTACATTTTGAAATCGAACCAAGACCAGAGGATATTTTAATGAATGGGAACGGAACGAGGACAGAAGAAATTGTTAGAAGGACAGATGTGATTGTTTGATTTTAAAATTGAAATGAAGAATTTCATAAAAAGTTTTTTAAATTATTTTATACCGCTGACATTGTAGAAATACTAACTTTAAGTGTAAATGGCAAAAACGTCTTTTTTGTATTATTAAATTCTCCCGTAGTTTGTAAGACAGTTAATGTTATTCTAATTTATAAGAAATAAAAAAAAAATAATTTTGTTTAAAATTATTGGTTATTAACAAAGGTAAAGTTGCCAGAAGAAGAATATTCGAATGTGAGTTTGTTTATTTTTAACGCTTTCACGTCTTAGCTACTCAAAAGATCATCATGAAATTCTGTACACACATTGCCATCAAATGCTTTCGAAACTTCAGGCGCAATCATCTTTCTACAAACGATCAATCTTTGATTTCATTGCGCTTTGTTGGTTGTGCTGACAAAGCAAAGAGGCTTTACGAGCGTAAGTAGGTATAAGTACCATACAAATGAGCCATCTGAAGTCCTCCTGCAATTGAACAAATTGGTCCATACAACATGAACTTTTTGTATCTTCACTTTCAGGGAAGCGATCAGTTGATCAGCAGGTTCGAATCGTGGAATGACTGTCAAAGTTTGCGGAATTTGACGAAAATCAACCGCCAGAATTATATTTTTTTTAAGATTTGGAAGTTAAAGTGTATTAAACAGAACAAAAAGGTTGTGTCACTCAAAGTGCAGTAGTGGACAAACTGCTGGATTGATTTTGACGAAACTTTACAGAACCACGCCAGTCAGCCAGTCATTATAAGGTCCCGATCCAGCTTTTCCGCCACTCTGGGCAAACATATATATGTAGATAAGTTATAAAATTTGTTTCTTTGTTGGAGTTGTATTATTCACATCCATTTATGTTAGTCTGATAATGATTGGCACGCCTCCCCGTAGACGGAGCCTGGTCAGTATTCGCATGGCGCAATACTGCAGATTACCAACAAATTCTAATTAGATGGTTACGAAATTAGCTCGCACTTTGTTTTTGTCTTTGGTCAGTCACTACACTGCCCCGTCCTGTTGCGTCAAGCAACGATCTAGTCATTTTAAGTCAAACGAAGGGCAGAGAGAAAAGAGAAGACAAACATTGAAGGGCATTATTTCTGTGAGAAAAATTACTTGAATTTTTTCAATCTGTTGTACAACGCCCCTTCAAGTAAGCGACCAATGAATCTTTAACATTCCATTTTTTAGAGAGTATGAAATAAACTACATAAATTATTCAAGGACTAATTTATGCCGAGTTTTTAATTAAAATTTAATAAATTAATTTTCTATTAAGAACATTCTTTCACCACTGAATTTTCCGTCGTTAAAACATTTTAATTAAAAAATAAAAAAAAAAACCATTAATATATTAATCTCGATTTTAATGTTATAATTAGACAAAAGACAAGACATATCTTTAACGACTGTTTTGTTCATGAAAACGTATTTGTTATTCGAGGTCGTACTAGGAACTTGATGCTCATAGGAATTCGTTTTTTTTTTAACGACACAATATAATATGATGTATTACCTATTTACAAGATGTTGGAATGTTTTAAGAAAAAACATGATCCACCGAAAAAAATACCTGAAAGTCCTAAGTTTTGAGGTTATAATTATCTATTTCCACTACAGTGGGTTAGAGTACAACTAAGTTAGTCTTTTATTAATTCCTTCATAGCGTTGTATTTAATAAACATGTCCATAAATCATTTCCCAAATTAATGTCGAATTATGAAGCACCCTGTATAGTCTCGGAAGTCAAGCGATCCATTCGTGTTGGATAACTCATACTCTCGTGTGACCCATTATGAAGTAGAGTGGTTTTGAAACTATTTATCTTTTTCATGGTTTTCGAAAGCTGTAAAATTCGGGGCTTTTGACTTCGGGACCTGTTTTCTTGCGCCAAATTAACAATGTGTAATGAGCGTTTAGGAGAGAAGGAAAGGAAAAGAAAAGATAGGAAATGATATTTATCTTACAAAAATCCCACGGGTGACATCCAGTTGAAAATGGGAAAAAATTGATAAATGAACATACAACTCTTGGTAAGCAACCAAGCAATAAATCGACTGTATCATTGACAAAGGCTACTCGATGTTGTGGTTTGTACAATCAGCAGCCCTAATGTGTTTTTTGAGAACCGAAAAATCCCGACAACAACTCTGGATGTTGTCCCTGGCTAAAGTTGAAAGAACAAAGCCAGTACTACATTGTGGGATAGTGTGGGAATAACTTGAAGTTTTTTTTTCTTGAATCAAGATTCTTTTTTGAGCTTTTATAGAACGAAACAGAAATACTTCTCCATGCTACCAATAATACATGACAAAAAGGGACTTTGAAAATACAAAATTGACAGAATCTTTTCATCCTTTAATAGCTTTAATCTTAAATTATCTCGTCACGTTTAAAATTAATTTCGCCACCCCATAATACACAAGCAGAGGGTTACTTGTTATATTGAAAAATTAACTTTGTTCAAAACCAAGTTAATTATTTCTAGTATCTTCAACCGATTTTCCTCGCCATTTAATTGGCAAGTGATAAGCCAAAACCAATGCATAGCCGAACATAAATTAAGGATTCGTATACCAACAATCAATGGAATGAACAGTCTGCTGCAAAAGAAATTCAAATTAGGGCCTCACATTTCGATAAAGGTTGGCTATCAGAACGAGGTTGACATGTCGAAAAAGTACAAGGCCTCGTCAGTTATAATAACAGTCACCTCACTTCGTAAACTAGTTTGCTTGCTTAGTATCGCTTATGTCTGAGCTCTGAAGAACAAAAAGCTAGAATACTTGGGGTGGTTTTCTGCTTTCGATTAATTACGTTTGTTCTTTTTTAATTGACGACGTTTTTCAAAGCCTTATCTTATATAAATTGGTTTGAAATTTTCAAAACTCGCTCATATTCAGTTGAGAACAGACATTGTTGAGGTGCCATAATAGAAATGGCTTTTTGTCTCGACTTTTATTGGCTAACCTTTCTTATCGGTGGTAATGTGTAATTTCCAAATATGTGATTTAGTCTCATAGCTAATTAAGTATCTTATTGGATAGGGTTTGTGTTCTCTCAAGACATCGAACTAACCGAGGAGAACTACGGTGAGGACTGGATTTATATGCCAAACGGAGATGGAGTACCCGAAATAGCATACTTAGTGGAGCCTCCTATGCCAAGCCGGAACACCGATGCAAGCAAAACTGTGACTTTCGAACTTTATCCAAGGTATTCTAACGTTTTCGACATTTCTTACGAGCATAATTTTAACACCTTTTTTCACACAAAGTGAGGAAGAAAATCCAATCATTGCACAATTTTGGGTGGCCACGAATACCCTTATTAGACGCAAACGAGACACCTGGACGGAAATGGCTAAAAAATTCAATCCAGAACTGGAAACCAAAATCTTGGTACACGGTTGGAAGTCAAGCTCACAAAGTAATTCAATTCAATCGATCAAAAATGGTTACAGAAGAAAGGGAAGCTACAATATCTTCGGTAAGAACTTAGTTACTTCTGAAGGTCAAAGCGTTCCTTAAATCGTTTTCCAATTAGCCATTAACTGGAGAGATCAAGCTGACAGTATTTATTATTTGGAGCCAGCAAGATATACAGTACAAGTTGGAAGAGCAATAGCAAAATTGATAAATTTATTAGTGGAGGAAAAAGGAGCTGATCCCAAAAGCATTCATCTTCTCGGTCATAGTCTAGGGGCTCATATTATGGGATATGCTGGATCGTATTCTCGGCATAGAGTTGGCAGAATTACAGGTTAGAAAGCTTAAAATTTTTGTGTATTAATGTTTTGTATTAACTTATGTAAAAAGGACTTGATCCTGCACGTCCTGCATTTGAAAACTGTATCGGACCGGAGCACCACTTGGACCGCACTGATGCTGAATTCGTTGACGTTATCCACAGTTGTGCTGGCGTTCTTGGTTATAAGGAACCGATTGGTTTTGTTGACTTCTATCCCAATGGAGGTGATCCCCCTCAGCCAGGGTGCGGTCAGATATTTCAAGTTATAAGTAAGTTATTTCTTCCGAAAAATAAAATTATGTTTTTAAGAATCTAATATCAATATATTTCGTTCCTTAGCTGGTTGCAGTCACGGTCGCTCTTATGAATATTTTGCTGAGTCTATTAATACCGACAAAGGCTTTTACGCGAAGCCTTGCTCATCAATGGATTCTGTTAGGAATAAAACATGTACGGGAGATAGCATTCTTATGGGAGATAGGGTTCCATTCGAAGCCCGTGGAATTTATTATCTTAAAACGAATGCAATGCGAGACTTTGCAATCGGTGATATTTGGGATATTTAAATCATAATTTTTTTTGTTTTTAAACAGTTGTTTATATAAAGGATATAGTAATTTTAAAATATTAACCCAAGAATAAATGCAAAATAAAAGTAATCTCTCTTTTTTCTGACGGTTCTGCGTTTTGTCTACAATCTTGAAGATATAGGTTTTTAATTCACGCACAGTGTAGGTAAGTTCTACATGATGAGTGCGTTATCAAAATAATAGAATTACTAAGCTTTTACTCGCGGCTTTGCTACTAAACTTATTTGGCTATTCCTCGAGAACAGTTTTCTTTTCAAACAGAACCACCCTTTGTGGTTTTTAGTACGACTGAAAATGTGAGTACCTACAAAAACAAATTGAATGATTATCGGTGGACTAGTAAGGCGTTAAAGCGTAAACTAACATTTAGACTAACGGTACCTACCTTAATTATCTTTAATTAAAAATCTCTTTTTCTCGAAAACGAATTTGGTAAAACTTTCTGAATGGTGTTTTTGTGTTTACTTTATGTTTTGGTTGGAATAGATTTTTCAGGAAAGTCGTATAATGGTATACCTCTCCCAGGGCCGGTTTTTCAAATCAGATTTTCTCGTAAGGTTCTTAACGGGTTTAGGTGAAATTTTTAATGTGGAAGCCCGTTTATAAACGAAATAATATTAATTCTTAAATTTTTCGAGTTTAAAAAAAAAGTTAACTATCAGATGGCTTTATAATTCATTTATTCCAAAAAAAACCTTTTGACTAGTGATTTTTAAGTGCCAGTTGTACAATATAGTGGTTTAGCACTGAACGTCGTTTTTAAATCCTTGATCCGTGGGTAAATTTTATTTAGTTCTCAGAAATCGGTGGGTTAACTCTCAAATCACTCTTGAACCACCATCTAAAATTTAATTATGTACACACGAACCGAGGTACTGGCCTTAGGCATTGTATATATAAACTATAGTACTATCACCTGAGGTGCGCCATCTATCGACGAAAAACTAAGCTCGAGAATACCATGGGAAGCAACAACAACAATTAAAATGGTGGAAATGGTTGTTGTTGCTTCCCATGGTATTCTAGAGCTTAGTTTTTCGTCGATAGATGGCGCACCTAAGGTGGGAATACTATAGTTTATATATACAATGCCTTAGGGCTAGTTGAACAATCGTGGTTCATCCTCGGATCAATTTATTTTGAAAACTATATACTTCGGTTCGTGTTTGCATAATTAATGTTAAGATGGTGGTTCAAGAGTTAACCCACCGATTTCGGTGGATTAAATAAAGTTGACAAACGGATCAAGAAATTAAAAATGGTTCAGCACTGAACCACTATTGTACAACTGGTTCTTAGTGATTAATAAAGTTTCATCATTGTATATGAAATCTTTAGCAGTCTGGAGAACGAGTAAGAGATAACGGGGTTTGGAGACACATAGATGTCGCTGATAATTATCACATATTTAAACCTTCCCACCTACATTTTCTCTCCAAAACGAGAAATTTAAAAAAAGGTTTGGATACTCACGGTGTCGCCACAGTCGACCCTGCTATCCACATTACTATAGATTTCATATATAATGGTTTCTGTAATTTTTTCCCCTGTTAACTTTTTTTTTCAAAATCTCAAGTTCCAAAATCACTGCCACATATTAGATCAAGTTTGTATGACCCAAGCTGGCACTTTATTTTAATATTAGTTCCGATTTAAGAAAGTGTATGGTTTATGCTTCTTAAACTCTATTCCAACAAGACCAAAGCTTTATTCTAGATGTAGGGGGCGCTTTATTCGGTTGATTGCTTATCGTTTAACGTTTCTTTAAAAAAAATTAAAGAGGGCTGGAGAAATGGGAAACTGGTTATACTGCTGCGTACAAATAGTTATGATTTCAAATATTTTCGAAGATATGGTTCACTGATAAATTAATAGCGAACACAAGAAATAGTCACAAAAATGTAATAGTCACATGTGAAAACCACAGCCGATTTCACCCCTGGTTTTCAGCATATTAAATAGAATCTATTTTGTCTGTGTTGCCCCCTAGTGCCTCAAAACTTCGTTTGTAAAAGCTTTATATACAATACAATCTGAAGTACCCACGTATTCGAACAGCAAATACTTGCTATTCATAGAACTTTATTTAGCTTCTTAGCTCCTATTTTTGTAAGTTTTAATTATTAGGTAAAGTAGCAAAACATTAAACAAAATGACAACCATTATTTAGATGGTAAGAATTTAATTCAAAAACTGACCACTGGAACTGTTAAAAAACATTGGGTAAACACTGGCAACACCACACCTTTCGATTCGCCATCTATTTGTCGACACAAGAAAACAAATGACACATTCGTCTTTTCCAATTGTTTTTTGTTCAACGAAACTCTCCACTAAAATAAAACAATTCAAATACAACGTCCATGCCGCTGGAAAATGGAAATTGGAAACCGAATTCGTGAACTGTGAAGTGAAGAGCTTGTTGAAAGTTGAAGTAGCCAACTAGCCGTACGAAACGAAAAAGAGTGCGTCATTGTTAATTTTTGTTTCTAAATAAAGTAATCCCCGTTTCGCATAGTTGTGCATTTATTTTTCACAAATTTAACATTCCAACTGCAATAAAACATTCATAAAAATGTCGAGAACATCCCAGAAGTACAGGAATTTTGTTGCCGAACCTATGGGCGACAAATCTGTGATGGAGTTGGCCGGTGTTGGAGAAACGCTTGGCGGACGACTCATTGAAGCTGGTTTCGACAAGGTACGTTTTCTATTATTTCTTTCTTATTTTTTTGTTACAATTGTGAAATAGGAAATTTTAATTGAAATTCTTCAAAAAGAAGCGTGAAAACTTACAATTAAAATTCAAGTAGCCTATGGAGTACCGAATAATGTGTGTCGAAGGTCGCGCGTTGGTTTAAGCGTTGCCAAATTAACTCAATTTACATAATTTTACATATTTTAGGCTTACACTGTTTTGGGGCAATATTTGATATTAAAAAAAGACGAAGAACTCTTCAGGGAATGGATGAAGGATGTTTGCAATGCCAGCTCTAAACAAGCGTCCGACTGCTACCACTGCCTCAATGACTGGTGCGAGGAGTTCTTGTGAATAATCTTAAATGTTTTCTTCCTTTCCATAAATTTAGTGTTTAACTTCTATATAATTTCTGTACACTTTCAAAACGTTAATATAACAAACAAACAAAATAATTGACTCAAATAAATGTTAACGTGCCTAATAATTGCTTGAAGAAGCTCTAATGTAAATTAATCGAACAAATAATTACAAAATTTTATTTATCAAATTAATGTATAAAATAGTTATTTTTTACAATTAATAAAATGTTGACGTGTAAGAAAAACCTTTGTTAATGTTCTTATTGGATCCGGTATCTATCCTTAACAAAATAGAGCATTAAATTTGGGAGGACTAGGAGCCTTCAATATCAATTATTCTAAAACAGCAGGTTTGAAACAAAACGATAACGCCATTGTAGTGTCCCCACCTGAAAATTCATGTTAATTATACACTAATTCTTATTATGTTGGTTTTGGGTTTATCGTCATTATCAGATCCTGTAACCCCGCTCGGGGCATAGGGCGCCAACAAAACGTTCCCATACTTCACGGTTTGGAGCTAGATATCTTAAATGCCGCTTCTTTCTCTGGGAATTAGCCTCTGCTATAACTGTTGACTTCCATGTTGGTCTTGGTCTTCCAACCCGCCGTGAACCCTGAAGATTCCATTCAAAAGACTGCTTAGCAATATCATTGTTTGGTTTCCTAAGTGTGTGGCCAATCCATTGCCATTTACGCTTTCTTATGTCGTGTCGACGTCCAACCTCCTCACTTTTCCTGTGTCACAATTCCTGATTTAAAACAGTTTGTGTCCAGCTAATCTTTAGGATGTGACGTAGACAACGATTCACAAAAGCCCGCGATTTTTTCGAGAGGGTAGACGTAGACGAGGTTTCGCAAGCATAATAGCACGGATTTAACATTGGATTCGAAGAATCTCAACTTAGTGCGTAAGGAGATTTGACTGGGTTTTCAAATTTTGCTCAAGTTTACTGTAATAATTACACAAGTTTCAGAGTAGGTATGAATTCAAGTTTTCCAATTTTAACTAAGAAAAGATGGATGTTAAAAATGTTTTCAAATGCTTTCCGCAAGTTGATCAATACGAAATGTGGATGGTCTTCTTTGAAAGCGCGTCCAGTTAAAACCTGTCCTACTAAATAAAAGTAGACTGCGGTCAACTTTTTTTGTATGCCAAAAGACGGCTTACACCGATTCAACCAGAATCGAATGGGTTCTGCTCGGCTTTCTTTTTCAGCATAGGCATCATTTAAAGTGTATTCGGTACAGGCCAAACGGGAACTTTTGATATATGTATAATGGGTGCATCTTTTATTTCATATGATACATTCTTTATTGATCTACTTGAATACAGCATTTCCAAATTTCCATTCTGTTGTAATAATAGGAACATTTTTAATCTGAAAAAGCCTGCATTTGTGTTCTACGCAAATCAAGCTTATATCTTACAAATCAGAAAACATTTTTCTCCCAAAGGTGACCGTTATAAGACCCTCCTTTTACAATACCTCGGATTCAGAGTAAGCCATCTGATTTCTTGAACTGCACTATGTTTGTTTTAAGAAAAGCAAACTAAAAATTATGTGGAAAAGCCAATTTTAATGGCTGTTTCCAAAAAAAACGCTTTCGATTAGCTTGATTCAATTTAAAGAAATTTAAAAAAATCTATTGACACCAGGGAGGTCTTCCATTAATTTCAAAGAGGATTATCGCCCAGACGTTAGTCGTGAACAATATTGTCTATTATTTGCTTCACTTAATTTGCTACTATTGTCTCGTCTATACTATCATCTATAGTTCAATTAAAAAAGAGAGCGCTAGGTATCTTCCAGAAACCCAGTCTTATGATTGCAAAGATTTTATTGAAGTCTTCCGAATGTTTTGTTAGAAAGCCCTATATGAAAACCGGTTACAAGGAGCGTTTGGTTATAAGAATCTCCTATTCATTCTCACGAAAAGCCTACATTTTTATAAAACACCTAGCCAAATTGATAAAGTATTTTGAAGGTATTGGTTATGGCTTTTTTGAATAATACTAAACATTTTTAAATTTTGTATTCAACAGTTTGTGGTGCTTAAATTTCATTTTTAATATTTTATAAGGTAGGTACTTACAACGAGAAAGAAAAACGAAGCAGCATAGCTATTGACTTTGAGGGAAACATATTTAAGAAATGGATTTACTCTCTTACAGATAGTGTGCCGAATTGATACGCCGAATTCGGCGGTTAATTGTTCAAAACAGAAAAATGTATTTCCAATGAAAGTATTTCTTTTTCGTGTCCGTAAAATCGTTAAACACGGTATACAATATACATCCCTGTCCCTGCGTGTGGGTGTGCCGTGTACATATCCATCCCTGTTAAAGCGTGTATTGTTTACAAAATCTATAGTACTCTTGAGATAACAATTATTGAAAGTGTCGTCATCTAGTGCCTTAATACTTCGTTGCTAATAGCTTTATACAATACAGTCTGAAGATAGCAGCGGCACCTAGTACCGCCTGATTGCAACAGTAATTACTTTCTATTGATAGTACCTACTTACTATGTTAGTATAGCAAAGCTGCGTGTGCATTTTATTTTCCTAATGTAGTTGACTACGATTTTTAAATGGTGTAGCTACAGCTGTAGTACTTAGTTAAAAGTGAAAAGTACGTTATTCCTATAGCACGGTAATGGTGGATTTACATTAGTCTGCATCCTTACTTTTTCAAAAAAGAAGGATACAACATATAAAATCATACGCGTTCAATAGAGAGGGGAGATAAATGAAGAACATCTTCAATTAAAGTTGTCGCTGAGTACAAAAGCTACAAACAAATACACTATTGCGCCAAGGTAGTAATAAAATGGAAAACAGCTGATTTTATGCTTGTAGACAAAACAAGAGAACCAAACTTTTGTCTTTAGTCTGGTTTGTAATGGTGGATATTGTTCTCAATCAAAATCAAAAAAGAAGGATGCAACATATAAAAATCATACTTGCTCTATAAAGAGGGGAGATAAAAATGCAGAACATCTTGATAAATCAAGTAAATCAAGATTTGGTAAAGGAAGTAGGAGAAATCAAGATCGATACAAGCATTATGTTCATCTTGACGAGTACGTACATGTGTTTATCTATTCACTCTTCTGTAAAATAACGTCTAGCGCTCTCTCGCTTTACTTTTCTTGAAATCTGCAGAGCAATGTAAATCCACCATAAGTCTGTGTGTGCTACACTTTCTTGTGTAACTTCAATTCGCTCCGGCAAAACATCGGATATGCTTCAGGGCGAGTTCAGGTCAAAATATACTATTGGAATAAAATCTACTGTATAAAATATATAACATAATAAGACTGATAACAGTTCCGCTGCTCGTATTTCATCTAGTTGTTAAATTTTTTAAGTGCCCATGCACTTGAAGAGCACATTCTGTAAGAAAAACAAACAAAAACAGACATCCCTGATTTCTTCGTTAACTTTCGCCATTTTACGCACACGCACACATAGCTCCACAGAGAGGTGTTCGTGTCTTTGCTTCTCTACTCTACTCTACACTTTTCATTCGCAGTCGTTTTTCGTTTCCCAAAAAAAAAAAGAATCACCACCAAGAATACCTTCGTTAAATTTTTCTCTTCGTGAGTCGTGACAAAGGCGAGTTTTATTTCGAACGATAGAAAGTTTTCATTTTCAGTAAAAAGAAGTAATGTCCTATTAAAAAATATATATTTGTTCATCTCTTGGTTAATAGATTGTGCAAATAAAAGAATTTACTAAAAAATAAATAATTGTGAGTGCGAGTGCTTAAGAACAAGAACAAAAACCTAAATACCTAACTTACAATCCGTCGCCGATACCTACCTACAATATTATATTGAATGAATAAAAAACGATGTTCAAAATATTGACCGGAATCCCTTAACATAAGTGTGCGTGATATATTAACCAAAAACCAAAACCGAAACCCATCCCGGGGAACATAGTTTTGAAAATTTTAGCCCTGTCTTGTCTACATGGAAGAAACTTAAAAAAAAAAAAAAAAACTACAATAGAACTTGCCTCGTTTTAAAGAAAAGAAGATTGTGTAATTTTTGTGTGGTTTAATCTCCCTTTTAACAACAAAGTGTCAAAAAAAGAAAATTTCATTAATTTTTCTAGGTTTTCATTATTCGAAAAGACGAGAACAAATATTTTCTGAAAAAGAATAAAGAATCGAAAAAGAAGTTGCATGAAGAAAATTGATTGATTTTTTCTGAAGACTACGGAAGGAACGAAAAACGAATTTTTTGGTCCTTGCACATTAGTATTGGTGCGGTGTAAAGAATAGGCGAGAGTGTTTCGTTTAGATTTTGTGTTTCTGTTTTTTTTTTTGGTTTGTCACCGTTTGTGGAGAGTTTGAGAACTTATTATACTTTTCCATAGGACAAAGTGAGAAAACTGTATAAGCGAAGAGAGCATTTTTTTTAGTTACGTTTGTTTTTTTTTTTGTTCAAGTATATCAAGTCTTGTTTCATTCGCTCACCACGGGATGGTGCCTTTGCCTTCTTGCCTGCACTTTTCAAATTAATAATGACAGAATTGTTTTTTTTTGTTCTTTTTACCATTCGTATTGAAATTCATCAACTAATTCTAAGAATGTTATAATATAAACAAATTCAATTAAATAATTGTGTGGATTTGTGAAATGTATGTACACATGTGAATTTTGGTTTGTAGAATAAATTAGGTGTTCCAAAAATTGTATACGCGGTCTGTATTGAGGAGATGAAGTCAGTTTATCGATTTGTGATGTCGTGATGTGTATTTAGAAGAAATGTCACCATTAACTTGGAACGAGTTTGCGGTGCCCTGTTACCTCCTATAACTATCTATAACTTTTTTTTTTGTAATGTTAAAATGTTTAGCTTTGATTGAGAAAGATTGAGAGTAAAATTAAAATGTATTCAATTAGTTTTAATTAATACACACTATGTACATTTTAATTATACATAGAACAAACATCATAGGTCATGAACTCTAATGGGGTGTTTTCAAAACAACGAACTAATGTGAAAAAAGAAAATTTTGTTTTAAAAACATGATGTTTGGTTTAACATTAACATCAAATGTTATGAGGATTGTGCACCGTAATAAAATGTGTATTCGAAAATAAATAGTCGAAGGATACAAAGGTACCTTTTAAAGTACGCTTTTTTCAAATTTTTTTTTAAGGCACAAATAGACGGCGCTTCGGAGGTACCTTTTGTGAACTCGTCAAAACTATATACTCTTGAATTTGTAAGCAAAAATAATGTATTTTTTGTATGTGCACTCCAGATCAGTTTTGTATCTGAAAGTTCAGATGTTTGGTGACAAGTAAAACAATAACGACATCGAATAGCCCTTAAAGACGATTAACTTTACGTTTTATTGTTAGAAAAAGGTAACTTATTTTATTAAAAATTAAAAATAGTTTTAAATCAGAGTTCTAATTGATTTTGATGGAAGTTTTCAAAAGGATGTAGGTATCTACCTATTCCCAATTATTATTGAATAGAAACAAAATGCCAATAGCTATTCCGGCAACAACCCAAACCCAAACAAACAAAAAGCTTGTAGGTATTATACCTATAATACTTTACTATGTGTCCCTTAGTTGGTTAATAATAATATGACATGATAGGTATTTCAGTATTATTTAAAAAAAAATATATTTCCACAGTTAGGGCCGCACAGAAATTGTGCGGTTAGAATTAATTATAGAATCTTTGTTTATTAAAAAATAAATTACGTTTAAATAAGTTTCCTATTCACTTTCTAGCCTGTTCCATTTTTTCTGCTCATGCTATTTGGGGTGAATTTTCTACAAAAAATGCATACAAAACTGTAACGTTCTGCTATCTATTTAACGAACGTAACAATAATTTTTTTCTTGGGAAATACAAATTTTTGAGATACCTAGTCCTTCACTGCAGTAAGTTTTTCTTATAACAACTTAAGAATCATGTCCCTACATATTATTGACGAATCATTTATCAAACAAAATGTCATTATTAGGTCCTACTTGAAAAAACAATGTTAACAACGATAATACGTATATTTATGTTCAAATGACCTTGGTGATTAATGCGTGTTTCTTCTTGCGTTAAGGTAGCTTAGGAGTATGACTTCAACTCATCTTGCAGAAGCAGCCAGGTTCCTACAATACCTTAGCTTTGAGTTTAGAGGAACAAGGAGAGCGCTTCATTTGTTTTTTTTCGAACAAGTTGACCTTGTAAAAATAATTTTAAGAATTGTGTTTCGATTGGTAAAACTTTTGAACGATTCTTTCCTTACCGCTACCACGATTGCAAATTCTTAGATAGAATTTTTCATAACAATTTACACCTCCTCTCGTTTTACCTTGATGTAACACTGGAAGCACTGCATCTGGTTTCTGTCGAAAATGTCAACTTTATCTTTATGTTAGTCAGACATGTGCCCAAATGTTTGTTAGAGGTTGTTAAGAATGTACCGCAGACACCAGCTTTTAACAAAACCCTGTAACCTACCTTTATGATGGCGTCGGAGCGTGTCCTCGTTTAACTAGGTACCTATCTATTTAATTTTTACTTTTTTTTTGGGAAGGAAAGAAATCTATTTTTGATATCAATCAATTTTAACTTATCTCATAGGTATCAGTTTTTGTTTACGTTTGGACAATGTGTTTTTTTATCGGGGTAGGTAGGTAATTACATGTTTCTAATTTTGTAAATTACGTTTTATCTTTTATATAGAAAAGTTCGAACTCTATTAAATTCAAACCCTACATTCATGTACATGTGGATTTTAGATAACCCGGGCAATCCTTATGTAGTAAGCCAAAGACGTATTGAGTATTTTTAAAGCAATCTACCTTACTACTGAGTTTAAACTAACTACGTAAATGGGAACTAGCGCAATAGTGAAGAAGGGCTAGAACTGTCCTTTCAAACAATAAACACAATAGGTACGAGCTCCAACAAAAATTAACCTCGTTATTTAAAAAAAAAAATGCATTACAGCATGTAGAAATTAAAAAAAAATGTTTCACAATGTTCGAGCGCCATCCGTCGTGTTAACGAGCAGTTAAAGGTTGAGGTGCAGAACATTAATTCGTGATAAACGGTGCGGCACTCATCAAAAACCCCCAGCATGTGAGAAAAACATGTAATCCACGTCAAAGTCAAGTCTTTCTTGAATGAATCAAAAATCACTGTTTCACACAACTCTGCCTACAGAAAAAACTTCCTACCTTTTTTCCAACCAACTGACAAAGGTTACATGCCGTTGTACTGTAGGTACCTATAGGTAAAGTGTTTTGTATGGCACATCCTTATTTTTTCTTGATAGAGATTTGTTTTGCAATTGCTTCTAAGCCCTAAGAATAGAATTGCTATCAAATTTTCGCACTGATATTATTTGATGAATCTAAATTGTCGATCTAGTAGACTAATCTAACAAAGAAAACTGAAAGTTGTCATCTAAGTTGAATCCAACAGTCAGCCACAAACATGGACTGTCTCCACAACTGTTCCTATAATTTAAACTTTTTAGATTGCAGAGCGGCAAGTGAATGCAGGTGTAGATTTGTGTCCTTAATCCTACTGAAACACCCTGCATCCTCCAAGTTTTATTCTCGTCACGTCACGTCGGTTATTCTTAAAATGTTGCTTCCAAAAGCTAGAAGGATACTAAGTCAGCTTAATCTTACAACTGTTAAACTAAGTACCTACATATATGTTTATGTGTGCATCTGAGCATGTGCATAAATAGTAAAAATTATTGCAACGAAACGATTAAACCACACAAAATCCAATCTAAAACATCAATTTTTTTGTTACAATTTATAAAATGTGTGAACCACACTTTCCTTAATCAAATTAAAATAATTCCAATGTATCTTTTCACAATATTTTCAGGCAATATATAATAAACTTGAAGTCTTTAGCAAGTTCATTGAATGCAAAATAATTGCAATAGCAAGATTGAAGTAAATAATTATTACAATAATTGTATTAGTGAGTGGATAACTGAATTGTGTTATACATGTTCTACGTGTTCCGAAATCGTCTTTTCCTATAAGTGCTAATCATTTAAATTATACCTAGTTTCGAGAAACAAAAACAATATTAATCAAAATCCTAAAATAATTGATAAAGTTATCATCTTCATCACCCATCAACATTGTTATCATCAGCGGTAGAGCAAGAAAATAAAACTGTAGTTATCCAGCATCAAAATCGTATCCATCGCAGTCGAAACTTGTGGCATCAGTAATAATCGATCACCGATCTTATCGGGCAACCTTGCAAATGGGAACCAATTCAGGAGCAACAACTGGCATCAATAATAAACCGGGTACAGGCGCCGGTGGTGGAGTTGTTGTTGGCGGTGGAACAGGTGACGACGGGAACGGTGGCGGTGGCCAAAATAACCAACAAACAACCCCGCAGTATACGATACCGGGAATACTGCACTTCATAGAGCATGAGTGGGCGCGTTTTGAGCTAGAGAGATCGCAATGGGATGTGGACAGAGCCGAATTACAGGTGAGTTTTTTTTTTCTTTTTATTATCTATTTAAGTGTTAATATTTCCAATTCAACATTGTAGATTCATTTTTATCTTGGTGGTGGGGTGTTGTTAGTAGAATTTATTGTGGTGATTTCTTGTAGAACTTGTTTAATGCGAGACACACGAGTCGATTGATGCTGTGATTGGAACAAGTTTACGTCCCACAGTAAATTTTAATTTCGCGTAGTTGAGTTTACTTTCGGTCAAAATTTTCAAGATGATATACCTATGTCGTCTTAGGCGGAAAGAGTTAAATGGGAAAGCTAAATAAACACGTTCCTTGTAATATGATGATTACTTAATTAATGACTTTGTCCTGAATTGATTGCATGTACATTTGCGAATACATATTTACTCCAATCGAGATATGTACCTATTAAAGAAAATACGAATCTTAGAAAACAAACACTTAACTTAATATCTTTAATTAAATATGAATAAGCTCGTTGCTGGAGTGGGGGCTTTGAATAAACACACATAGAAACCTTTTTTGGTAGAAGTACGATAAGGATAGGTCAACGTCCTAGGCTTAAGTGAAATTAATTGGAGAAGACCATCTGACAGAATATCAAATGAATGAAAAAGAGGCAGGCCAATGCTTAACGAAGAAGCAATTCACATGAATATTTCCTGCTCTCCCGTTTTTGCGAGACTAGTGGTAGCAAGGTTTCGAATTAATTTAGAAATCTTGGGGACAAAAATTCCAACTCGATTTTGCCATTCTTTGACATGACACCTAATGGTCGGCTCTGACGTCTTGCCAAATAAACTCTTCCTTCCTTGGATCATGTTTATAAAAGTTGTAACCATCGGGACCGTCAAGGTTAAATTTGTTTTCATCCGAAAAGACCACGCGATTACATACACTGCTCAAAGCGACATGTTCTCTTCCGAAATTCATTCGATGCTGTTTGTGTTGCAGGTTTCTTTTTCAACTCTATTCGTTGAATTGTATTACTTTTTCTTATTATCCCTCGGAACAAAACTATGCTGGCTGATACTTCGCTTTTGCCCTTATTTTAGTCGTTTGAAGAGTAGGGGCAAGACGCAAAACTAACCACTAGTATCTAGTAAATGTTTTCGTGTTAACCAATCCATCAAGTATAGAGACCGAAAATCGACTGCAAAATGTGTGACCTCATCCTACTGATTGGCAGTGTGTATTCTATCATTGGATATTTCTTGGATTTCAAAGGCTTAATATTTATGATGTTTTTAAGTAAGTTTTTGTATTTGTTTGGGTTAGTTTTGTCTCCGTTGCCTTAAAGTCTCTACAGACTATTTCATCTAAATGTTTTAACTTCACCAGAGTTGTGTTCAAAGAAGGTTAGTTTAACGGGAACACGGATCGTGTTAAACAAAACTTAGCAAATTGGCAATAAATGTATATTTAGTAGCTAGCATTCCACCAATAGAAAATTAATTATTCAAAGCCGTTGTATGTTTTGGGATTTGCATTTTTTTGTTAAACTTTTGTTGCTTGAAATCAAAATTTATTTAACAAGGTCTTGTAAAGCGACTGCAAAATGTAACATGTTTATATTAAAAAAAAAAAGATGGCTAAGACCTTAGAATTAACCAAAAGGTTGGTCTCCCATGAGCCTTGTTTAAAGTCGTGCATTCTTGTACAGTATTTGGCATAAGCACAACAGGGCATTATTTTTGTCTTTATTATAATATGTACACTAGCAATTGGGATGGTAATGTAATATTATAATTAGATTTTGAAACAAGGCTTTTGCAAATATATATTGTTCGGCTGCAAGTACTCCTGTCCTTAAACTCCAGATCAGTTCCGCCATCAAGAAAATGCCCAGATAATTAAACTGTGTAGCTTCCTCTATGGTTCCCTGCCTAAGAATAACTTGTTGTGTGCTTTAATGTTTGCGTAATCTATACTTTGTCAAATGGTCTCCATAGGATACCATGTCTTTTATTTGTACTCACCGTGGCAGTCATCACATCGTCAATTGCAAGCAAGAACAAGACATCTCCTTGTCTCACTCCTTGACGCACATCGAAGGAATCCGACAGCTGTCCATTGTGCAGAACGAAAAACCTTGCGTTGTTGAAGGACTCTTTAATAACAGCGACTATTTTTTCAGGGATACCACTCGCAATGAGCGATCACCAGATCATCCACTATTTACCCAGTCGAAAGCCTTCTGAGGTACAGCGCTGACTGATACTCAGATAAATTGTTCAAGGACGATTCGCAAGGTGTTGATGTGGTCGGCTCACGATCCACCACTGCAAAAACCCGCTAGATGCCTGTTGAGCGTAGACTCGATCCTTCCTGGACCTTACCCCCTCGAGAAAAATGGTTACTATTAACTTTAGAAAAACGAACTGTTTTTGAGGTTTTCATTCTTTGGTAGCCTTTACAATAACTCCACCCTTCCAGTCCCTTCCTGTAGCATATTCCGAATTCTCCGCAAGTTTGTCTACGCTTCGCCCATAGCGAAATTAGAGAAATTTTTAACATTTCGCACGTTTTGAGTACATTTTACTGTAGTTCCTTACCTCTTCGCTCCACTTCATTATTAGGAATTCAAGCCAAATCACTTGATTCTTTTTTTTTTCAACTTTTCAATTTCCTTTTTTTTTTCACCACTTGTTTGTACAAAAAACAAAAAAAAAGGGAGCTAAGGTGCAAACAACCCTTGACCTTTAGTGAAAAAGGCTGATGACGATACATGTTCCACACTGCCTCGTTTAAAGTAAATGAGCAACCATTTGTATATGCATAAATAAAAACACCGCAAAACAGCCCACGCGTCCCTTCTTTATAATTCTTCTGTCAAAAAATTGTTTACCTCTGTCAAAGCTCATAGCTCGCTGGGGAGGGGGAACTGTAAAACACCTCATTTTTCCTTTTAACTTAGATTTTGCCTGTGTTTTCCACTTGTATACCTACCATATTCCACTGTATACATAGAAATTTACATAATTTCTTTAAAAAAAAAGATCGATAAACCTCACACAATGGGCTCGTTTAAGATATGCGTCACCGGTGGAAGTTTTGTAAAAATTAAAACACGAAGAATTTCTAAAGAATTTCATTTGAAATTTATACTTACATTGTCAGATGAATATTGTTGGGGGTGGAAGACATATTCACTTCACTTTACAAAGTCTTACAATGACATGACGTGGCTGCCATAACATAAACTATGGCATTAAATTAATTTGTTCGATGACAGCCAGATAAACTCTTACTTCATATACACATTTTTGACGCTGCTGACGGTTGTCACCGACGCGACGACGGCGAAGGCGACGTTTTTTTTAAATGTATCGTCATGTGTGTTTAGCTGAATATCATACATAGTTCTCACTTTTGTAAGTGTTTGTACAACATTGTGCTCATTTATGCTTCTATTAATTTTATAAGTCTTCATAGCCTACAAAATAATTATTACTAGAATTGATGGGTCAATTACAGTGGGGATGGTATAAATACCATCTTTTAGAGACACAATTTTCGAATATGTAGTATACGAAATTTTCAATCTTTTTTTAGTGAAATGAATGTAAATATTACTGCACATACCTTATAGCTATATGGCTTAGCGGTATTCGTATTACACATGCATGAATTCACCGGCGCAAGTGAATACTTTCGCGAAAGTAAAAAGTAACTTTCAATTGACAACTCAAGCGTTAATTTCAAAAATTCACGAAATTCAAAAAATAATGGTTATTTACGAATTTTTCATGCGGCAGTAAAAAGAGTTGTTAAAAGTAACTAGAATGTTCGAAATTACAAATTCACAATTAAAAAATTAAAAAATGAAATCAAAAACCTAAGGAATCCTTAGTAAGGATATCATCATTTTTTCACTCGTACAATGTTCCAGAAAATATTGTGAAATAAACTAGATTCAAAAGAAGATGCCAAACATTAGACCATCTTTTGGGAGCCCGCACCTAAACACAAATATCAAACAAGCATTCACTGAAAGTGGCTAAGTACAATGTAACTTCATCACTAGAAAAGACTCACGAATCCTTCCAGGACTTCAAACAGCACTCCTACCACAATACAATGATTCTTCCAATACTCACGTTGAAAAGGAATGTTACTAGTCTAATGAAATTTGGGGTGGCAATAGCACAGTGGATTGCTAACCTAGAGTTGTGTGTGTTCCAGCCCAGCCTGGCCAGCAATTGTCTAATATTCCCCAGCTCCAACTGGACGCCACCCGTTGGATTTTCGTGAGATAAATATCACCGTAATCTCAATCCACTGTACCATAAGAATTCTTTCCGATCTATCTATTCCATCTAACTTATGTCGTGCAATTTGTATTTAAAAGTCCTTAGGTCTTACAGGAATATAGTTAAGGTAATGCCTAGTTGTCTGACAGGCGCCTTTAACAATCTTTTTGTCAGTTTCTTGATTCAAGAAGCTGTGTCAAGTTTTTACTATGATGAAACTGGCAACACTGTTGCGTACAAATCACACTGCTAAATAAAATATTCTGTGGCATCATGTATATTTGCTTTTGGAATAAATTCTGAATTTAAAATAAGTAACAAAAATCCCTTTTCAGAAGATTTATATTCGTGCCAAAGAAATAGTTAAATCTGCTTCTGGACACTTCTTTTCCTCCCATGGAAAGTGTTGATGGTCTTTAAGAAATTGAGCAAAGCATTGAACTGGCATCCCAAATCCATCTAAATTATGATATTTAAAAATGGAACTAGCTTAATAATGATAAGACTAAAATTAGACTTAAGTAAGTCTACAGACAGACTTTGTTACAAATAAAACATAATTGGTGCAGACATTATTCAAATAATTTATTTTAATTTAAAAAACTGCCAAGGTCACCCGTCTTCACTTATGGCTAAGCTATATATACAATTTTTGTTTTAAATTCTAAAAGCTAAATCGCGTGTAGAACGCCATCATTTTATATTCATAGTTATGTATATTCTAAGCTCTTTCCCTATGCATACATATGGCTCAGATTTGTCTTAGATCATATGCAACTTTCCCATACAACCGCAAAAGAAATGAAAACGTGCTTTTAAGGTCAAGTTATAAAATAAGATAATTTTTAATCCAAAGGAATCCATAACATAGTGAAAAAAATTACATAAAGGGTTTTTATTGGCGCGGATAGATTTTGGCTGCCTGTGAAGGCCATGCTGTTTTCGTGACACCTGTCAAATCTGTTGTTTATTCAAATTACAATTGCAAATTACACAGTGAAAAGCACGTCCATATTATGAAAAAACTTTATTATCAAATCGAGTGTTCATTAGTTGAAAACGATGCGCGCCTTTCAAACATTTTAGGGTAGACGTGGTGGCCCTTTACAGTGGACTCTTCAAAAGGATTCAAGTGGAAGCCACGATTGACATTCTGTATGACTATTTGTAGGTAAGGTGATCTCTCGCAGATTGACCCATCTCGAATTTTTCATGTGGGGTCTCCTGAAGTCGCAGGTCTATGCGAATGATTCACAATCGACTGATGCCCTAAAGCTTAAGGTGAACATAACACAAGCCATCGCTCAAATTCTCTCGGATCTATGCATTCTGATCCGTGTCACCGTAAGAAGCCGAGGCTTTACACATACAAAAAAAATTTCTATTTACCCACTTACAGCTTCCATCATTCTATTTCAACGACTAGCTGTAGCTAGATGTCAGCCAGATACTAGTTATGCACAACTGTCATACAAATTATAACAGTTTATATGCGAAATTAATTCCCGCAGAAAAAAGGTTAATCAAATGGAAGCTAACCTTGATCTCAGTGAATATTTTTGAAGAGACGTCAAATTCCATAACAAATTCAAAAACATTATTTAATTCATTCATTCATTCAAAAGTTGTTTAAATATAATAATGACTATCAACAAAATGCACTTCGTTTTATTGTGCTCAAGCTTCAAAGACATTGAATTCCTCCTCGAGCCACTAACTCATCAGCTAAAAGAAAAATTGTAACAATATTATATACTATGCTATGTAAATGCAAATAAAAGTAAAATCTATAAAAAATATCTAAACTGTCCATCATTCATCCACCACTCTACCACCCACTGATCTAATTTAGTAAGAAAACATTTTTGTTTTCTTAATCAAAAGTACTTACTTCCCGTTTGTTGTATGATGGAGGGAAACTGAATCGTTTATTAACTGCGATTGCGCAACACTTTCCATATAATTATGATAAAACTTGTTAAACTTGGAGGAGGGTAGAAGAAAAAATTGAAAAGCATGTGCAAATACATTCCTTCGTGCCTCTGGCCTTTCCCTGATTGTCAGTCATGGAAGCGTTGATCGTCTATCGTCATTATTTTGCTTTAAAATTTGTTTTGTATGAATTTATTTATCTGCGATGCACTCCCACTTTTCCGTGCTGCTCGTGCTATCGTGCCTTTTTTATTCTTTGTAATTCACTTTTTCGTTTTGCATTTATAAATTTATTATGAATATTATGTTCTCAATTTAAGCGATATTGTTTCTTTGTTTTTGTTTGCTTCCCTTCAGAAATAAAATGTATCCAATTTTCTGATATAAACAATTGTTGGATTGTATTAATTTATATTTTGATTATTATAAAAGATACATAAGCGTTGATGATTTGACTTGTTTTTGATGTACACAATTTAGTGGAATTCAGCTCTAGGCAAAAGATGATTGAAACCTTAATTTCATCATTGTTCATGGAAAAGATTGTTTGCTTATGATTATTAATAATTATGGATGCTGATGAAGATGATCAATATATGAATTTTAATATTTTTCAAAATTTTGTTCCAGTTGTTTTTTTTTAAATTTATGTACAATGTACATATATAAATATTTATAAGTCATAATGTAATAAAAACATAAGCGAGCGCTTCGGTAGGTTTGCAACAAACTATTGAATACCCTATTCCAACACGATTTCTTTTGGGACAACCTATTTGATACCGATTTCTTCTTACAAAAAGTCACGCCCTTAGTAGGTAGTTTTTTTTTTATGAAAAATAAAGTTAAAAACAGGTTTTCGTTGAAAATACGCTCCAAAAATAGCCAATTTAAAAAAAAAATTTAATCATGAAATATTTGATAGTTTATAGAAATTGCAAAAACAAAAAAAATTCTAAAATTTTATTCTGAGTTGTCTTAAATTTTGACAAGTTTTTCTAATTGTATAGTAGGCGACCACTACGCCAAGAATTAAAATTGTTCTTTAACAGACAGGAGGCAATAAAATGACATTAATGTTTTGTGTCCGTTACTAAAAGCTTATTAACGCCAAAGTTTAGGTCCGCAGTTCGATTCTAACTACACAAAAACACATAATTTGAATTTTTAATTAAACAGTTTGTGGGTGTGCTTGGGGGTGTTTTTTTAACAATTCTTCAACCATAGGATAATTTGTAATCCTCTGCGGCGGACAGATTGGCCCCAAAAACGCTCCTTGAAGTGGGTGTGTTTTTTCTATATATAAAAAGCGCTACAATTTTTAGTTGAGTTTTAATTATAAAATAAATTTAAAGCTTATAATATTAATAATTAAAGATACATTAAACCCTATATAATACATTTTTTAAACTTGGACGTTCTTTTAAGACCACCCCTAAAAAGGATTATTCAAAAGTGTTAGCAAATTTGCAGTTATTTTGTTGTACATTGCAAAAATAAACGTTGTTTTCTACTTTGCATACAAAGTGCTGGTTTCAACAGCTTATGTGTTCTGTGCAAAATTCACATAATTTGATTTCCACAAAACGAGATTGTTAAACTTAAACGGCGATTGTGAACGTATTTTTGGGTGAAATTCAGAATTTAATTCACCAATCGAGCTTAATGACGAATGGACATTGCTAAAAGCTAAATCGACTCGAGTTTTGATTCTGAGAAGAAATATAGGTATTCTACTTTTGTATACCTAACAACATATATTATTTTTCTATGTTACAAATATTTAGTTTTATCTCAGCTTGATACAGCGGAAAGGCCATAGTATGTTTTTACTTTGTTTTTCGTCCGGCCTTATCTCAGAAACCACTGATTAAATTGTTTTTCTTTTAAAGGTTATACTAAGAGGATGACTAAAGAATGAAATAGTTTTTATTTACTTAAAGTTGAAAATAAATTGTGTCAGATTTAAAGACGGTTTAGCAAACTGAATTATGTTTTATTGGTATCAAAATGAAACTAATACATTTTAGAGAAAAAAAAAAATACAAAATTCTGCTTAAAACTCTTCTTAAAATCCATTATTTCACTGATTAAAATCGATTTCGATGTACATGTACACAGCTGATTTTAATTCCTTATATTTGGAACACAATCGCATCGTTTCGCTAAATGCGTTCGATTGCTTCTCAGTTTTGCTTTCAATGATCAACTCTAACCTTAAAAGTGGTATTCGTATGAACAAAATTGTCTTTTCAGTGATGACCACTACAATGATCCGACTTCTCTGATAAAGAACAATGATGCATTTCAATGATAGCTATAAGTCTTAACTGTCCCCTTAGCTGTTCATTTATTGATCGAAAGCCTTTAAAAAATCATATATCCAGGATGCTGCTCAGAAATATTAAAAATCCAATCACGGTGCTTCAAAAGATCTTGACAGGCAAAGAATAAAAAAAAAAGAATAAAAATTTTTCGCACACGAACACTTTGAAGCAAAAATGGTCGCCTGTTAATTTCGAATGAACACCACCATTTTTTTTTTGCCGAATTGGTCAGCAAAATAAGAGAAAGCAATCTTAGAAGACGAATCATTTTCCCGAAGGATAATGCAATCTTAAGCTCTCACACATTGCTTGAACTATGGCATTTTCGAGCATTCCAAACATCGAATTGATGAGTCATACTCCGTACATTCCCACAATGTTTTCTTCTTATTAAAACATACAATGCGACATCAACGTTTTTTGACGCCTGAGAAGACGGTTGATTTTGATACATTTAAAATCCTTGTTTATAGGTATCTCAATTGAAGTGGAAAAGTGCTTCGAAAACTGGAGGAGTATATTAATCTGCACGGAGAATATTTTGAGAAATAATATTTGAATATTTATTTTTACTTCTCTGTCTAAATATTTAAGAAGCATCCCTTGTATTACAATCAGATCCCGGGATTGCCATTAATACACATGAAACAAATTCAGAAGAATTTAATAAAATGAAATACAAAAATAGTAACTTTCTTAAGAACTGCGATAAGCAGAATCCAGTAAGTTGTTTAACTAAAAATAAATAAATAAATAAATAAAACTTTTTTTTTTGTACAATACGATGCATTACATTCCGATTGAATTCCAAAGATAAAAGATACTATCAAAACCCAATCCTGTGGGAGTTAGCTCTACAAATTTTTAATCACGTATCTTAAATACCTACATTTCTATCTCAACTTACTTTCCTGAAAGACAATATATTGTATTAAACAAAGAACGTTTTTTAAAAAGAATCCTTTAGCGTCTACACAATTATTATGAAATTAACATGAATGGAGAAATCTTTGAAGCTAGCATTTTCGACCAACAAAATATGGAGTGCACCCATTATTATTTACACTTCGAAATTATCTTCATTTGGCCTAGGTCAATCATTGAATCCATCCACTTTGCGGCAATTTTCCTTGAATGTGCACTCCAACGTCCAACTTATTGATTTTATTGCGGCTTCAGGAAGAAACAAAGTGCAAGAGAATTTCTAACAATAACATTTTCGAAATGCAATTTGCACGATGCGTGTAGCACAGCTACGGCGGCGTGTCATGAGAAGTGCTTTAAATTGGAACTCGAATAGATTTCACGCAAAAATAAAAATAAAAAACTTAAGCTTTAAAAAGAAAAAAAAAATAAACACCGTCTTGCACTATTTA
The DNA here is from genome assembly GCA_916050605.2 of Platycheirus albimanus. Classification (NCBI taxonomy): domain Eukaryota; kingdom Metazoa; phylum Arthropoda; class Insecta; order Diptera; family Syrphidae; genus Platycheirus; species Platycheirus albimanus. Next base: position 31,167,157 of record OU696698.1, on the reverse strand, counting down.
ACTTGAATAGAAAGTTTTGTTTGATTTGTTTATTTCTTTTGTTTTATAACTTAAACCATTGTGTTCGTTTGATAATAATTTTTGTTGTGAGTTCGCTGAACGTAAAGGTTAGTGGTGTCGGTGTGCGGTGGTAAAGTGGGATTGTGATATTGATCGAAAAAAGTACAAACACGAGTTGGAAGAAGAAGAATATTGGAATTGGAAGTTCTTCTCTTCATGCTTGTTTTTCTTTGATGATGTTTCGTAAACTTTTGTTTTCTCCTTTCGAAGATAAAATCATACACTCGTTTATTGTACTCGTTGATACATAAATAGTTTTTCTCCCTCTCGTCTAAGGTCATTTTGTTTTTGGTGGAAACTGGAAAGGATGACTTAACTAAAAGTATACCTAATAAATTATTTTGGAAGTGAGCAATAAAAATAGAAGACTTGTTAATTTACTTGAACAGCAAAAACCTAATGCTTTATCGTCTATCGTCTATCGTGTAATAAATCTGAATTTCTAGGTCAAATAAATAAAAACACCCTTTGTTTGTAATCTTGGGATGGAGGGTATTTATTTTATTTGTTTTGTTTTTTTTTGTTTCCGAACTGTATTGTGGTTTTTTTTTATATTATTCTATTCAGGATATACATAGATAGATACCTACACTTTGAATAAGAAGACAAATATACCTTTTTTATTTTATTGCAAACCTAAAGTGTTTTCGATATTTTAATATCTTTGTTGAACTTTCCAACTTAGATTAAAACTTAACAATGCGGGAATCCACATCTTCAATTGACTTTTTTGACAAGATATACCTACTTTTTTTGTTAATTTAAAAACTTTTAATCTTAAAAAAGGTTGGCGTGGTGTTGACTTTAAAGCAATGAATGTTTTAGACTGTAAACTTACTAAGAAAATAACTACTTTTCGTCTCAACATATCTGGCATTGGATTTGGCTTGGTAATTATATGCTTTTAGCATTATAGTCTCTTTTTACTTTTAGTTTCGAACATCCTTTTGAAGCGTATAAGCAACCATGCATTCCACTAATTAGGTACCAAAATCAAAGCCAAATTACTCCTTTATTCCGTTCTTCAATTTTCCACCCACCATAATATATATGTACTTAAATTAAAACAAATTTTGTTTTCCCATTTTAAACCATTTAAAATATTTCAAAAAACAATGACGGAATACCTTCTAATTCCCCCAAAAAAAATAACAAAAACAATAAGTAGCTAGAAAGTAAAGTAGGTGCCTTTTCCGAATTCGAAGAATTTCTGATCTTATTTTCTTATATCTTTTTTCTTTGGTAATCCGGAATCATTTCCATTGACAAATTACATTTCACGATTTCACTTCAAGTCCAGAAACAATTTTCTCTTCTTTTCAGAACAAGAACTATTATCTTGAACGTATTCAGAAACATTACCATGATACAACTAAACTATGTACAGCCTTCCCGTTTGACGTCAAACTCTATGTGTGTCCGTGACGTAGATCCACTTAGAGCGCAGAACAAAACAAAAACAAAAATGCAAGGACGATGTGTGTCCGTGACGTAGACGACAAAAATGAAAACGGGAAAGCGCCATCTGGTTTAGTTGTACCATGCTTCCGAACGACCAAAATACTTAAAGCTCTGCGTGGCATTTCTTGTCAATGTAGGTGCCATCGATAGCCTTAAGTGGTGTCTTGAAGCCCAAGCCAATTTAAAAAAAAAAACGTTTTCCTTGGCAAAACGTTTTTATGATTTATATTAATACATACCAAACTGTTTTCAGAATGCGTTCTTTTCGGCTCTATCAATGGAAAGGAAAAAGATCTGTTGTGGTGTATTTTTGGGTAATGATGACAAGCCGAGGGCTACAATCATATTGATATTGGGCTTTCGGGCTCCAACCAATAGTTTGTTCGACGATCGACATCTCGTGTTGGGGGAAGGAGTGTCGTTTGAAATTTGTGTGCCCTCATTAATTTGTTGGTTTCATACGTACTGTCTGTTATTGATACCATCGTAATTTTGTCGATTGATTGTATTTTTGCATATGTGTAGAATAGTGGTGTTTATTTCTTTAAAGTAATGAAAGAGATTATCGATGGCTTCCGGATCTTGACTGCGAGATGCGATAATCATTGAAAAAGAAATCAGGAGACCGCTGATCTGAAAATATAGTTGTATATGTGATGTCTAATTCAACCATCCTTACCCATAAGTCTGGTTTAAGATTCTCTTGTGACTCTAAAAACGGCACCAACACGTTTGGGTCGATTCACTTCAAATTGTTTGTAGGATAACTTACAGATTGATTATTTGTTCGGGAAACCTCTAAAACGGTTAAGCTAGACCTTTAGATAAACTGTTAAAAATATCATTTATTGTATGATTGACACAATATTCTTTTATTAATAAATTATTTATTTCTATTTTTGTTCCAGGCTCGTATATCAATGCTACTCGGTGAGCGGAAAGGCCTCGAGAGTCTTAAATCCGATTTGATACGCCGAATTAAAATGTTGGAATACGCTCTAAGGCAGGAACGTGTTAAATTCCATCGACTTAAATATGGAACTGATCCGCCTCAGTTGATGAACGAACTTAAACCACCAACCGATGAAACGGGCATAGGCAACGAAGTGGCACCTGATTCAGAGGTACCATACAGTTCGGTCTCAAATACAACATGGCGACAGGGCCGACAAATGCTCCGACAATATTTACAAGAGATCGGCTACACAGACAACATTATTGATGTTCGCTCAAATCGCGTCCGTTCACTATTAGGGCTAAATAATAATTCTGAACAAGAGGAGAATGTAAGTCCCAATGTTAATGGGAATGAAAATAACAAACGAGCCTCCGAGTCTGAAGGTAAAATCTAACAACCCTTATTGAAAAAAAGTTAATTTTAACGATTTATTCAGAACAAAAAGATATTTTTAACGTTTCAGGTCGACGTACACCTGCCAAAAAGGCACAACAAATGAACGATGCCATGATGCTGGAGACCGAGGCCGCCGTGATGGCCAACTTTGAGTTCTTGGCCCAAACAGAAATGTCTGACGATGACGAAATAAATGACGACCTCGAAATGATGGCCGTCGATAATGATGAATCCGATGTGAAGACAACAAAACGAAACAAGGGCAAGGACATGATAACGACTGAAGGTAAAGCTAGCATACAAAACTGACCTTCTTCTTCTTACTTAATGCCTTACCTTTTAACAACTAAGAACTGCTGAATTAATAATATACATTTGCTTAATGTATATATTTTTCTTAAATTTAATTCAAACAAACAAAAAATTATTTTATCGAAAATTTAAAATTTATTCTGCTGTAGCAATGTACTAAAGAAATATCAAATTAATTATCAGTATTAATTAATAACACACGAACAAAACACTGAGCGTTTTAATTTTCTTAAGAAACAAAAAAAAAATCCAATCAAGTGAGAACAAAATCACGTCTTAAAAAAAAAAAAAAAAACAATAAATTGCTTTGCTTTTGTGCTTCTTCCACTCGATTACACTTCATATTTTAACTGTATCACGTTTTATTCTTTCTAAATATCACACTGATCTTCTTTCTTTTTATAAATCTATCTTTTACATATATATTTAAGTTTTGTCCTCTTTCAATATTTTTATTCCGCTATTAGAATTTTTTAACTTTTAAAATAAAAATTATTCGGTCGTCTGAGAACAATTTTATTTGAGCATTTCGAATATTGAATGGATTTTAAAATTTCAGTCGATAGTTTATTTCTTTCGATTGAAATACATTTATGTACATATGTGTTTGAAACGATGTTAGCGATTTCGAAAAACGCACGCATCTTATTTATACTGCAAGAAAATTGTTAGCAAGATCTTGAATACGGGGATGTGGAATTCAATTCTTCAACTCAAACTCAATGCTGGTCGCCAAAAATGACGCGAAATGATAGGTTTTCTGGATGGATGTAAGAAATAGTTTTCCCCAATTTGATCTATCTACAATTTACAAAGCATACACTCGCCCTAAGCTTGCTACTGTTTCGCATGATAGTCTCCTGCAAAGCATTCAGAAAAGAACCTTAAAGTTGATGGGTCAAAGTTACGGAAACATTTTTTTCAATTAAACGCCGAATTAATGTTGCTTGTATCGCCTTGTTTCATCATTACTTCTATAAACAGTGTCCCAACAAAACAGATAGATGCATTCCTCCCCTTAAACCAATTTCCTCGCATCGCTAGGAATGGTCATCAATCATTAAAACACATTAAAAACCGAAACAAAATATCTATGAAGATCAAAGTACTTTTTTATACCCCGATTGAAGTATGTACTTCCAAAACATACATTGCAAATATATCACTAATTCAGGCCTCGAAAAACGTCGACGTTGTTGCTCAAAAATGCTCTGATTCAGCCGATGGACCATGATTCGTCTTCTGCGATTGGTTTCCCTTATTTTTCTGAACACTTCTGGCCAATAAATGAAACAAAAACCAGGCACTATTTGCTTCGAAGTGCTTCGTGTGCGAAAAACTTTGCTCATCTTGAAAGACTCATGCAAGCGATTGATGGTTTGTTTCGATTCATGATTCGTCGCCTGTCGCGTTTGTAAAGACGTCTATTGAAGCACCACCAAAAGATTTAATTAAAAATATTTACAGACATTTTTGTAATAATGAGCCGTATAATGACTAAGGAAATTCTACAGAATCATCGTACAATTAGCATACGTAGGATGTTGTGAAGTCCGATGTGTGGTTAAATACAACCGAGGCAGTAAAAGGATTCTATATAATATGGATATTTCTAGGGACTCATTTCATATTGAGTTTTTTTTTCGCCATGGTGTTACTGAGGTACTATTAATAACATACACATGTTTAGGTTCGACATTCACACCCGCTTATTTTCCAAGGGTCGATGATTAAAGGCCCAATGTGGAAAAAATGGCAACTCATGCAGTCGGCTACTCTAAAAAACAGAGGCTACTTGTTGCTAGCGCTGGACTTTTCATTTAAGCTCATACTTAAACAGGCTTTCGTGGCTTTACGGCCCTGTGCAGTTCTTCTGATTATAGGAAGATTTTAATTTAACTCAAGGAAAATATCTTGCCCTTGCCAAGATCCTTTATACACGTAGCCAATCTCGATCACTGCACAGGGAATTTTCTGTCAAGGTACTCGTAGCAACGAACGAAGAACTCTCTTTTTGGTTTTCCTTTGTGAGCTAAGAATGATGCTTAAATAGAAGCCCTGTTCCTAGCTTATAATGTATAAGGTTTCCAAGTTACAATCCCGTTACACCAACAAATGTATATGTTTTACAAAAAAAAAAATTACTGTTTCTTCTTAGTGTTGCTTAATATAAATTAATTAGTATGGGTCATTCAAAAACGATTATTTGAAAGAGCCACTTAAAATAAGGACAAGAAAAAACAGGATTAAATTGTTCTGAACAGAACACATTCATGTAGGATAAGGTTATATCGTATTTATTTCCCTTGTTAGTTTATCGTTTTTATTTAAGCTTTCAAACTTTGTATTCATATTATGCTTTATCTTTTAACGGTTTAAATAGAGGGACCATCTAAGAAAACCTACTTTCAATTTATAGATGCTGTGTTCGTTTTTTTGAGAAAGGTCCAGGTCTCAGTTGAATTGTATTAACAAGTATTAATTTTTAATTTTCTAACTAGCTACCCCATGCTCATACTTAAATCATTGATATAAAATGTAAACCTCATTTTTTCCATCTCATGCAATCAAAATAAATCGTTTTTAATTTTGATTTGCTGAAGTTTCTTTAGTGCATCGCTTAAAACGGAAAATGCGCATCTACATAAATACATGAACTAAAAAAAATTCAGATGGATGCTGCAATATTCGAAAATAAACACATAATATCAGAATTGGCTTATTTTTTTTTGGTTGATAAGTTTTAGTTTAAAAAAAACGCATTTTCTTTTGGTTCTTGGTTCTATTTTTTGTTTAAAATTTTATTTCATTCTTGTTATTTTGTTTTTCTCAATTTTTTTTTCATTTTTAAAGATATTGATGCCGAGGTTGGGGAGCAGATTCTGAATGATATAAATCTATTAACTGAAGGTGCTTAAAAATATACAAAAAATGCAATAAGTATTTGTAGAAAAATAAGTAAAAAAAAAAAATATAAATATTTAGAAACTAGAAACTAGAGTTACCTTTCTTTTTAAATTTTTTTTTTTTTTAAACTTTAGTGCATGCATAAATGAATGATATACAGTACGTTTAAAAAAAAAAATATATAATATTATAACATTTATATTCACTTTAGAAACAAAATTCATAATTTTATTTTACCATATTCATTACCCTTTGTGTGTGTGTGTGTTGTTTTTGTTTGAAGGATACTCCAATACTGACTCTACACGACGCAATCTTATCGCTGGAGATGAAGAAGTAGACGCTTCTCTGGGCCTTGGTGAATTGGCACAACTCACAGTCAATAACGAGGCCGAAAGCAATTATGACGTAGCCAATGCGAAAGACAGCGCCTATCGGAAAACCTGGAATGCCAAATACACTCTACGTTCACATTTTGATGGAGTACGTGCATTGATTTTTCATCCAGAAGAACCCGTTTTAATTACCGCCTCCGAAGATCACACTCTTAAGTTGTGGAACCTGCAGAAAACTGTACAAGCCAAAAAATCTGCTAGTCTCGACGTAGAGCCGCTATATACTTTTCGCGCCCATACCGGGCCCGTGTTGTGCCTCACAATGTCGGCCAATGGTGATACATGCTATTCGGGTGGCCTAGATGGCAAAATTGAATGCTGGAAACTGCCAAGTTCGAGTATCGACCCATATGACTGCTACGATCCACAAGTGCATGCGGCCACTCTCGATGGCCATACTGATGCTGTTTGGGGTCTGACCACCCACCAGGGTAACATAGTGTCATGCTCTGCGGATAGTACGGTAAAACTTTGGTCACCAAAGGCCAAGGAACCATTACTAAAGACATATGCATCCGAAGCCGAAGGAATTCCCAGTTCTGTTGACTTTGTTCGCAACGAAGCAGGTCATATTGTTGTAGCCTATCAGAGTGCTCATTGCATTATCTATGACACTGAGACAGGCAAGCAGATTATTAAATTAGAGGCTGCCACCGAAATGTCTGGCAATACGGGTAAATTTATAAACAAAGTTGTAAGCCATCCAACGCTTCCAATCACAATAACCGCACACGAAGATCGTCACATTCGTTTCTGGGACAACACTAGCGGCACACTAGTGCATTCGATGGTTGCTCATCTTGAGCCGGTCACAAGTTTGGCTATTGATTCTCACGGATTGTATTTACTATCCGGATCACATGACTGTTCGATACGCCTGTGGAATTTGGATAACAAGACATGCGTGCAAGAGATTACTGCGCACCGCAAGAAATTCGACGAAAGTATATTTGACGTGGCCTTCCATGCCACGAAACCTTATATAGCGAGCGCAGGAGCGGATGGCCTAGCAAAGGTATTCGTCTAGGAAGCATTTTCATTTTTACAATTATACATATTATATATAAATATTAATTATACTATAAACTATGTTATACAAAGAAAAAAAAAAAAAAACCATCAGAAAGAAAGAAAAGCAAATTAATTAGTTATTTTTTAGATATAACAAAAGCATCTATATATTAAAATAATGATAAATAAAAATTAAAATCATATTAAATTATATACAAATTTAAAAGTAATAATATGTAAAAAAAAGAACAAAAAAATTAATAAAAAATAAAAACAAAATAAAACTATGATGATGGACAAAATTAATTCATTATATAGATGGTAAACAAAAAGTAGTAATTGCACAGCATTTGGAATCACATGTGAGATTATAAAAGTAGTAATACTAGTGGAAGAAGTAATAAAAAAAGAAGAAAAGCGCGAATTATTTGATATGCATGTAATCGAAACAATTCTACATACTTTGCTTAAAAAAAAAAACAGAAGAAAACTACAAATAAAGTTAAACTGTTTTTGCTGGGCTTGAGTAATTTTTGGCTTTTTGTTTTAGCTATTTTTAAAAGCAATATGATTTATAATTTTGTTTTTAAAGCTATTCACAAGAATCTCAAACCAAATATATGATGTGTTTTTTATTTCTTGTTTGAACCTCTTAAGTCTTAAATATGAAATTGTTTTAGGACAGAGGACAGCGGTCTATTCTACAACTACTGACAAACTGAAAACCTAAAAAAAAAAACGTTTGATAAGATGGGAGTTAGTGGAAAACTGCGTATGAAACCATAACTATAATAATTATATAAGCGTATAGTTTAATTCAAAAAACAAGCCTTGAATAAAGCAATATTTAGAAATTCATAAACAAATAAAAATTCAATGTAATAAAAAAAGGGTATATTCAATAAAAAAAAAATAACATCAAAACACTTAACTCTTCCATGTAGCTCTCTGTATCTCCTGATTCGTTGCGGAGCTTTTTTTTTTTTAATTTGTCAAGTACGTCTTGATTTTCAAACCGCCATAAATAAGTGCTTTGGCGAACCAGGGCCTAGTGCGTTTTTTTTAAACATCAATGTTCTATGTTAAAACAGAATTTCTGATATTTTTTTTTTTTTTTTTTTACAAAATACTGCCTACAATAATACAGGTAAGGATCACAAATCATACTGGCTTTTACCCTTAATTAAGTGGGAAAAGATAATAACCCATTTCAATATGATTTTTAGACCTCTCAAGTCTCGAAAAAGAAAAAGTCGAGAAATTCAAACCAAGTAATTTTGTTTGGAAAAGTGAAATGGTATCCGAACAAAGGTTTTTAAAAAATCACCCTTAGAATATTGACCGATTCACCAATGAACTGAAGCTGTTTTATCTGATCAGTTAACGGCGAAATATATTTAAAAAAGGGTTTAATGTTTCAGAGCTTATCAAAGTTCACAAATCGTGGAGAACAACTGTATATTGTAACATAATTTTTTGTCTTACACCAGCAGCTATTGTTGTTTAAAAAATCGTTTCTGCAATGAATCTTAGTTAAAGAAATTGGTTCCCTATACAAGGATCGCTTTAATAATAAATCTGAAATAAAATTATTAACATATATAGTAACGCTATGTGGGCACAGACAATTGTTAGTACTGAAAATATGGTCAGATAAATTTTCAGGCACTTACGACACTGTTGTACTCATTAGAAATTGTCAGAGGTGTTTCCAATAACATGTGACAGTTTTGTTACTGTTCTTTCAGCCCTGAAATAATCTTGGGGTCTCCACAAATCGTTTTTTTATTTGAAAAAATTCACCCTGAGAAAGAAATCCTTGATTTCTTTTAAACGCGTATTTGCCCTGAAGTCAAACTGAAGTAGATCTAGGTTTTTTGCTGGAGCGAGTTGAGATATCGAATGAATGCATTCATTTTCATAAAATCAAACAAATAATGCAAAATGGAAACTGGATCATGTTGCAAAAACACATTAAGCAGCGAAAACCTATTTTTTTTTTGGAGAACCAACAAACCCAGGTTTTTTGAAATCCTAGGCAAACCTTGATAAATCTGGGCCTTCAATAGGTAAAGTTCAAAGCAAATTGTAACATTATCAATTGATTGATGTTAATTATTTCAGAAAGTTTAAGATTAACAGATTTGAATTAATATTTTATTTTGGATTGATAAAAAAAACTATCCCAGGTACATATACTAAGCTACATTTGATAAGTATGGAAGTCGTGCACTTGTGTATATTGTCGAATCAAAAATGTCAATCGCGCTGTTCAGAGCCGTGATAAGTATTTTTGAAGTAATGGGTGCTACAAACAAAGTTTAAAATATTTCAGAATGATCAAATTATTCGTGCAAAATCACTGTCGCTAAAGTCTAGACCATTAGATTTAAAAACAATGAAACACTTACACAATAAAGTTACATTTTTAATATTTAATTGTTTACATTTTGCATCTAATTATACCTTAATTGCTCGATTACAGTCATATCAAACTTTTTTTAAAGAAAATTCAGTAGCATATATGTTAATGTGAAGATTTAAATTTTAAGATCTAAGCATTACATATAAGTATTGAAATAACAATAAAAAAAAACTGCATAAAAATTATTTATAAATTTAAACCAAACCATTTTTAATCATGTATACCTACTTGTGTTTTCTTCAGTACCAACGTTTACTCTATATTTCTCCTTAATTATAAATAATTATTTATTTTTCAATCTGTCTGCTTTAAAAGAAAAAGCAAAAACAACCTGTGCAAGGAATGTCGCAATGATCTTTTTAATTTATAATAATTAAAGTTTAATTTATCATAAAAGTAGAAGATGTTCTAGTTTTATTGTATTTGTAGAGTTATTATTTAAAATTATTCAATATAAAACATGTATATGAATATATATTAGGATTTATATATTAACGCAAATAAAACAAAAAATAATAACGTAAAAAAAAATCAATGCAACAAAATAAACAAACAAAGCAACATTCTAGGAACAAAACGGAATAATGATACTCAAAAACAGAAAAAATGCATGATACATGCAAAACATTAATAAAAAAAGTATAAAATTTCCCATTTTTACAAAATAATAAAATATATATAAAAAAAAACAGGCAAAACTTGTGAAGTAGAACAAAAGAAAAAAAAATTATAGAAATATTAAAAATCATATTGAAACATGAGATTTTTAAGTGCATAATAACATTTTAGGCTGTAAGGAACTATTATTACAGTTATTATTATTATGAGATGAAAAACATTAAAGAAACGTAATAAAAAAAATGATCAGTATGGTGATTTTATGATTCAAGGTTTAAAATTTACATAATTCAATGCGAATTTGAAATAAAAAAAAAACAAAAAGAAGAAAACGTCCACACGTAGATGTTTTCATACAGTTCTCTTGTTTAATTTCCTTCGAATTATTAGATTTTCCTTTTTTGTATTTTTATGTAAATTACAGAAGCAGCCAAGTTTATTTCGATAAATAAAGTTTTGTCTTTTATTTTATTTGCATGAACAGCATTGTAATGCAGGAATTATAATATTCTTTATAAAAACATTCCTTCGAACTATCGATATATAGGGCCCTATCATGGTAACCGATCGGAGAAAAATTGTCTCTAATTCGGACGAAATGTACGAAATTTGTATCATGGTACCTCTCCGATTGATAAATCGGACACACATCCGAAAAATAATAAAGTATGCGTTGAAAATGTTAAAATGACAGTGCCGCACAGCGAATTCATGCGATGCATGGCTTTTTGATATTTGTATTTCTCTCGATTGTCTCCGGCAGCAAATTACTTGCGGACCTTTGTCGGATGGTAATAAAAAAATACAAACTAATTTAATTTCTTGTGTATTTGTTTTTTTTTATTCTTTTTCCTCTGTTTGAGGCTTTCTGCTTGTGTTATGTATTTCATCCCCTATAAAAACAGCTGCGCTGTGCAGTTTAATTCGACTACAAAGGAGGTTCATACTTTATTTTTTTGTTTTCCTCATGAAATGGTATGCGCGTCGGTACGCATTTGTATTTCTCTTCCGATTCGGTTACCATGAACACAATAAATGCTCCGATCGGAACATTTCCCCGGTCGGAGGATTCTCCGATCGGTTACCATGATAGGGCCCATAAAGATATTAAAAGTCCAGTCAAATGAAATTATAAAGAATGATATGAGGTGTTACCAATAGGTATACAAGGTATATAAGTTATCCCTACCCCAATTTCCAAAAGGGATAGCCAAGATCTTGAATATATAATTATATATTGCTTTATCCAGAAAAAAATCAAAGTTTTAATCAAACATGACATTACAATGAAGGAGAAGCAAAAAAAAAAAGCTGTGTGTGCGTCTTTATGCTTTTTTTTTAGTTGAGCTATACCCTACACGGCTTGACGAATTTTGCTCAAACTTTATGTGCAGCAGTTTAAAGAAAGACTCCTAGTATGGATATTCTCATAAACGGCTCCTAGGGTTTTTATTAAATTTGAATAAAACATAGCTTAGAAAGCTCTCGACAAAGCTGTGTTTTAGATTTTGAATCAAAAGCTTTCAGCTTCTCCATGAAATGCCAAAAGTTGGAAACGGTTTGATCGAATATAATCAGACATGTTTTAAAATGTTATTTTCTAACTTGATATGCAATGCAATTACAATTTTCTTACTAACTGATTTCTTAACGGCAACTTCCATTTGAAAAAAAGCCACTCGACAGTGCTTCTAACGATTTTAATTACTTCTGTATGATATATACTTTTAGTAGCTTGTAGAACAATTTAGTTTTTTGTTTAAAATTCAAATAACGGATATTTTGTTTTATCGGTTTTGTTCACTTCACGAAGATATTTATGAAAAGGTTAAGACTTGTTTAAATAAATATTTTTGAAAGCAATTTTAAGATGGCATTACAGTTTTGAATATCAAATCTTTATTGACGGAAGCTGCCATATAAGAGCAGTTCCGTTTAAGTGGTAATTTTTTACCTTTGACTAATTGTTTCCAAATCGATAGATACCGGCCTAGTTGCTTCCACTCTCAGCCGTTCAACCACAATGTACCTTGAGGAGTGTATATAAATCTGAGTAGGTAACCACAGAATTTAGTGTTGAAATGTGAAAAGTGTCAGCTGATTTTTCATGCAAAATTATTTAAATGCTAATTCTATGCTCTTCCAACAAAAACAATATCGTTTTGATTTCCAATACGCGAATAAAATCTAAACTTTGAAATCAGGCCTATGATGTCTAATGGAAAGCTCTATCAGATCAGCAGATTATGAAAAGCGCTAAGTTTGGGACTAGAGATTTAAAGCTTAGATTAGACAATAATGTAAAGTCCATATAATTATATGCTTTTTTCGTCATTTTGATATCACGAGACATACATATTTCACCTTAAGAAGACAACCAAAAAGATGTCATCTAATTCTAGCTTAATGTTTCGGTTCCACTCATGTCGATGCATTTTCGAGGTAAGTTAACTTTTTTGGAACAAGATGAAGCAATGTACATAGATGCCGTTTTCGAGTTAAGAGGTAAGTGAGTTTTTCGGAACAAGAATATATATAATATAAGGATGGGTGTGGTAAGTTAGAAAATCAGTGCGGACTCATTTTTTAGCCTTACTTCAAGAATGTGGAATGCTTTACCCGGCTCGATCCCGCCTCTCCTCCATTGTCGTAAAGTTTCCTACGAGTGCCGTAACAGAACTGTCAAATTTCGTATGACAAATCGTCAATTTTCCTACAAGAGTTAAAAGTAGTGTCCACCAAGGCCAGCACAGATGTCCTATAGGACAGTGTGTTTCTACTGCCCTTTCCTACTGTTCTATCGCAGCTGAACGTGTTTTTAATTTCGGGGACTGATCACTATGATTTCAGATAAGCGTTCATGAAATGTGTGTCATAAACTTTCTAATTATTGCGAAGACGGAAAATGTAGGTATAATTTTAACTACCTTAATTTATGTATTTATATTTCAAATTTAACGTTTACAACAAAGCCATTTTTACTTTTCTTTGAACCGTTCTTAGCGACATCTTCATGTTAAAACTATACAACCCGGATATAGAGGAAAACAAAACTCCATTGTAAACGTCTTCCGGTTACAGTTACAAAGCACCTAAAATATTGACTTCTTGCAACACAAAAAATATTTTCTCAAGCGATTGTAAATATTTCAAAGATTTGTAGAAAATATTGTTCTGACATTATATTGAAAATCGTTTTCTCAAGCAAATTACATAAAAATCTATTAAAATTCAAACGTATCAATATGACCAGAGACATGAATCAGATATCGCTAAAAGACGGTGGGAAATTTGCAATGAGCTGGGTTGCTGGGACAAATCCAAAAGCATTACGCTCCAAATCTCAACACGATCGTATTTTTTCGGTTAATATTACGCAAGTGTGGTAAGCTTTTATATCTTCTTAAAAAATAATGCAGTAACCAAATAACGTTTTTAACTTTTAGTGAGGAAATGATAGAATATTGCAAAACGAAACAAAACGCACCTTCATTTCGTATTATGTTTAGATTATGTTTTGGGACTATTCACATATATTCGGAGCAAGTTAAACAGTTATATAGTAAGTTAACCCCTTTTCAAGGCTTAGGTACTTCATTTATATCGATTTGAATTCTATTTCTAGACGTAACTTTGAACTTCGTATTTGCATTAAAACAATGCTCCCGCAAAAGACTTATGAGGTAAATTAGACTCAATTCGATTATCTTGGATCGATTTGAACAGAAATATTTTTTTTCTTTAGCTCATCGGTGTGTGATGGTTCCAAAAATAAGAAAAGGCGCCTGGGATCAACCGATTTTATCATAAAAAGTCTTTTACATGAATCAGAAAACTCCGGGAAAAATGGTGAAGAAAATTTTGAATTTTTCAATGAAATGGTATGTATAGTTGCCTTCCAGTTATTGAATTGAAATCTATAATATAAATCAATGTTTATTACATAGCTACACAAGACTTCAACATGTATTCAAATTAAAGAGATTACAATTAGACACGTGAACTGGGAGATTCCAATGCCGGGCGCTGAAGACGCCTTTGGAGATGCATCTCAAGAGGATTTACATTTCCTTTTATCGGAATTCAATGGTATTACTTTATAAAGTTATTGTTTTTAATATGTTACATAATATTCGTAAGTAGGTATCTTGACGAATCCCGGTCGATATATTTTTTTTAGATTTCTTATTGCTTTTTCACGCCACCACAATACCGCCTTTATATAGCTTGTCACATAGCTCATTAAAAACAGCGGATATAAGAAACCTAACTCGTTGTTTGATCCAATAACAATAGATAATTTTGTTTAATGGTTGCCCAAGTGATTTCTATGGGACTTGGGCAACCAAACTGTTCCTTCACAAAAAAGGGTCTACAAGTGGGCGACTGGCCTTCCTTTTACATTAAATTTTAAGTGTACCTAATTAGTTAAAAAAAATTCATAAACAATTAATGCAGTATCATGATCGTGCCATATCAGAGAATAAAGTTCAGTCGTTTTTTTGGTAACTTTAAGAACCTTGAAGTTGCTTGAAAATGTAAAAATATCTCCATTTAACAGCTAAGACCGACCGATCATCTGTAAACATTTTATTTTTAGGAACAGCAGATACTTTTCGAAGCAGTTTAAAACGAAAGGTAAGAAAACGAAATTCGGTATTTCTTTTGGCATTAATCATACCCTCCTTTCCTTAGGCATCGTATGGCATGACCGAGACGTCACCATTCAAACGACCTTGCCGTAAGTATTATCATTAGAATCATCAGACTTTCAATGATCTTACTATTTTATTTTTTATAAGTTTTAAATGAAACGAGGGATATTGTTAGATACGACCCATCAACTCAAAATGATACGATATCGGAAGCTAGCTTGTAAGTTTTGTCTGAAAAAATTATGAAAGAATTTACTAGAACGTTTCGATATTTTTTTTAGCGACCTAAATCAGGTGAAACTTGAACCGGACAAAAGTATAACGGATTTGAACAATAAGTATGCAAACTAATTATAAGAAATGGTTCCTTTATTTTTTTCAAGTATTTTTTCAAAAACGATTAAAAAAGTAAAGGAACACATCGCTTTATTTTTTAATAGGAATATTTACTTATTTTTGTTTGAAAAATTACATCAACAGTGATCTTTCTCAAACTGACATGGACTCAACATTTGGAGGAACAATTTGTGAAGATCATCAAACGAATGATCAATTATCATACAAACCTCCCAATTGTTGTCCAGCAATAGAGGTAAGTTATGAGTTGTTTAACACAAGCAGAAGATTCATTATAAACTCTGAACTTTAAGGAATCACATGAAACCCCATTGCCTAATGCAAATGAAGACTATATTATCGACAATACAAGCAGAACTGATGTACATAACGTTGTGGACAATAATAACGAAATTGAATCTCCAAACAGTCCCCTTCTCTTCGAAGTGATTCCTCCTCGAAATTCCGTTAGTAAAGAAAGAAAACGCAAAGGATCTCAACTAATCGTGGATACACAAACCAAAATACCAAAGACAGACTTTGATAACATTTGGAAGCACTGTTTTGAAATCGTAAATATTTTTTTTTTTAATTATTGTAATAACAGTAACTAACCAATTACATTTAGAGCAAAGCAGATTATCTAGCTTCAGTTAAAAAACCGAGGACACCTGTTGTGTTTAACAAGCGTATCATAAGATCGAGGTAATTAATTTTGAAATAAGTTTTTAACTTCATATGTAAATAATTCCATTTGATATGATAGAGTACAAAGCGATAAATTGCTCACCTATTTCAATAAAAATGTGAAATATGGATTGAAGCGAAGTCATGACCATGATAGGCAGCTTATACTTGAAGAATTCCTGGGCCCCGATTTTGAAACGTACGCAAGTTTGTTCAAAATCAAACGGCCGAAAAAGGATTATACAACGTCTATATGCGAGGAACAACATTTGGCATTTGACAATGAAATAATCTTTAGGCCTTCCCAAATTGATGAAAATAACAACAACAGCATTAAAATCGAAGAACCAGACCAGCAACCAGTTTACACAGAGTGTGAATTAATTGGTCCTCAGAATAACAATCCTGAAATCGAGGTTCCAGAATTGAAGAATTCACAAAGTGAGGTAAGAATAATTTGTATAACATGAGGTTCGTTGTTGTTACGACCCAAGAGTTGCCTACGTGATAAAGTTTAACCTATCATTCATTTGGGTAACGCTATGCGTAGAGCATTAGCTACGGATAATGTTTCCTTGGTTCTAGCACACTTAAGTTAATGTTGTTGTATTGTGGAAGCTTTGCAGTCTATACACTGCACGTGTGATAACATAAGAAAACCCCCTTTAAAAACTTAAATTATTAGAGTTTACGTAAATTTTTTTTGCCTCCCCAGATTGATCCTCAAGCTATTTTATTTGACTTCTCGAAAAAAGATGAAAACGACAGGTAAATCAAACAAAACCCAATCTTAAAATTGTTCTGTTTAACCAAAAACAAGCTCCCTCATTAGATCTCAATTCAGGAAAAAAGAAATAATGAAAAAACTACTCATCGCTTGGAAATCAGAAAGTTCTAAAATTAATATGACCACTTTTATCGACGGTGGGAATCGTGTAAAAGCAGCATCAGTGTTTAGCGCCATATTAGGTACGCAATTCTTTTTCTCTTAATACTAGAATCATTACAATCGCTTGTTGCCTTCTTATAGATCTAGCTGGGCAGAACTACATTGAAATAGTAAAAAATGAAACAAATTCTATTGATTCAATCAAGATTGGACCAAAGACGATACTTCTTATGGCTTAGCAAGGTAAACAAAATATGACATTGTTAGACGCTTTTTCTGTTTTGTTTAATTTGCTTATTAAATTAAAAACAATTATGTTAAACTAATATTTTTAAATGCCTATCTGTTGGGCAAGGCCTGCATAAATATACAAAGTGAAGAAACCGATCCCGACGGCTGTCAACGCCTTGAATGCAATAGCTGTCCAAATACCCAAAGCAAGGACACTCAGAAGTCCCTCTAACCAGACTCCCTTGAACACGGTCGCAATCAATAAGAATGTAACCAAAGGTTTTAGTTTATTGTTCAAATCATGACGTGTGAATAACCAGATTAGTGTGGCGGTAGAAATGTGCTGAATCTGAAAGATAAAGGATAAGATAATAGATAAGATTGTGTTTGAATTGTTTCTCTTTGATAACTTACTAAGAGAACGTTTGATTCTAAACATTTCTGAATGTATAACCAACTGAATTCAGCCCCTCTAGCGCCGACCCATAACATAAGTCCACGTGAGAGTATAACTTCGGCAGCAGCCCATCCTAAACCCGCTGTTATAAGCTTACTATGACCTTTACCAGGTATTCTTGATAGAATCACTGCAAAGCCAAGAAGGTCAGCGATGTCCACACTGCACCTTAGGAGTTCCTAAGACAAGAAAAGATGCCTTCGAATTCCCACAAGACAAATTAGTTATGTTGAAACTTACCGAAAGAAATACAAATTCGCCAGTGGAAGTGAGTGTTTCTGAGTCGAAGAAAGTCGCTAAAACCAACATTTTACATAATTGAGTGAAAATGTATATTCCACCGGCTTGAATGCATTTCCAAAAGGCTCCATATTCTGACCTAAAAGGGAAGGTTTTTTCAATCTTATTAGTGCGGTGCTCCTCTTTGATTTATAAAGATCTTTGAAAACATTAAGGTTGGTTTAGTCGATTCACTTACAATCCAGAATATTTGTATGTCATGTAGTATGGCACATAAACTAATGCTATGCAGTTACCAAAATGATATAAAGTCATTTTAATCTAATGTTTAATACAGGAACTTATGTATTTAATTAATAAATTGAATGAAAAATTATTTCGTGCGGGAAATGGAAAAAGGAAAAGGCTAATGAAAAAATTAAACGTCATCTGCGTCATAAGAACAAATGTCAGATGTCACCCATGTTTTCAACAGTGCTGTCCTCAAAATAAAGTCCGGTGGCCATTCTAAAAGTACTAGATATTGGATTTAACGTAAGACCACACTAAGCGGAACTGGATATATTATTTTACTGCACGTTCGAAATTGAATTAAATTAAATAAATTGCATTTATGAATGAATGAAAAATCATACCGTTGACTGTGGCGCTTATCTTTGGAGTCGCTTTATGCAATACTGAATGTCAACTGCTTCTATGTTTTGTCCTTTTCTTTAACACGTGTGAATAGAGATTAACATCTTGTTTGAGTATTTACATAGGTTGAATGTCTGACCACACATTTCTGGGTGTGTATTTTATTTCTAAAACACGGGCAAAAAGTTATGCATTCGTATAAGAAAACACTTGCACTTTTAGAAGTTGTACGAGAAAAGAAACAACCACAGGTCTGACATTAACTTGTGGACTCAGCTCAGCATGTCAATGAAATAATACTCCACATATATTTTGAATAGTTGTTTATAATTATTTCGAAGATTGGGAGGGCTTGCAGTACTATTCAGGAGCTGCGGTATCTAAATGAATATTATTGTGCAAAACCAAAATATTCGATTATGATTTTATATTGTCTGGAAAAAATAAATTAGAGATGTTCTTTGACTATGTCGTCTCTAAACTTCGTTTGTAACAGTATATACAAAATAATGTGACGATAGTACCGCGTCTAGAACACTCCGATTGATCAGTGAATACGTGCTATAATAGTACTATAGTGCTTAATATAAATAACAAAGGTATGTTCTACTACAATTTATTTATTTCACTCTATCTATCCTAGCGCCACCAAGAATTTCATCCATGAACTAAATCTAGCTAACGTCATTTTTGACAGGTACACGTATCATCTGTCATGCAATTTCCATTTGTGCAGAAGGGGTTTTTCTTTTTATTTTTTATTTTAATTTTGCAATTTTAGTATAAATTTCGAAATAAATTGTTGCTAAAAGTGTTTCACTTTCTCTACCATCTAATAAAGATTGTGCAAAGTAAAATTAAACACAAATTTCTAGTGGAAAAGAAAGAAAATAAAAACAAAAATAAAGATTCCCAAGGACGCAAACGACCATTGCTGAGTCACTTGTGAAAAAAATTATTGAAGAAAAACAAAAAAAAAACCTTTGTATTAACATTGAACACCAACTTTTAATCAACACTTGAACTTGAATGCATTCGAAAAACAAGCAAGCATTAATATTTTAATTTCAATTTGTGGATTATGAGATGCAAACAAGACGTCGCCTACATTCAGGAGTATTCACTGACGCTGACGAAAGTTTAAGCGGCACAGTAACCACAACGATTCCATCGTCTGTTGTTGTTGACACACAACTTGATTTGCAACTTCAAGAATCGGATGACAATAAGAAATATTCAAAAGGTTGGAATCTACGCAATTTCTCCAATCGCATTCAAATATCATCGGGGAATGCCCTCAGGGCATTAATACAAACACCACTCACATCAGCGATAGTTACGGAAGCAAATAACAGCAGCAATTCGTTTTTTGGTTCACAGCAGCACCAAGGACAGCAGTTGAATCAATCAGAAGACTACTTGAGTGATTCCCTAGTAGACGAACCATTTGAGAAAGATAAAATAATCGTGATGGCAGCTCGAGACCGAACGAATGAATTTGCAAATGCGATACGTTCGCTGCAAAGTCGAAATATTTCGAGGGCAGTTAGCGTGAAAGATCCCCGGAAGGCCCGACAAATTCAGAGCCATTCGGAATTCATGATGGTGGCAAAATATGTTGGTAAAAACATTGCCAGCACTTATGCCAAACTGGAAAAATTGACTTTATGTAAGTATGTCTGAGTACCTATGTTGTAAGTACTTAAAGGTTTGAATTCATGGTCTGGAACCATGTAAATTTTAATTTTAACATAAAAACCTGCTTCAATTTATTATAAATTATCAAGACTTATCAAAAAGTTGGTCAAGACACTGAGTCCGTCCGTCTGTCTGGGTATAATTGGTATATGTATATATTATTACTTAATATGCCCTTAAAACTGACTCGATCTCTAGCCTTACGATTCCAATTTCATAATCGAAGTAGTTGTAGATCTGCCTCAACCTGTTCGCTCTATCGAAGATTAAATGTTGGCTCCTGACTCCCTCAAAAAAAGAGTAGTAAACTTTACAAGGGGGAGCTGGATACACAACTTAGGGTTAGTTTATCGTTGTATCTTCTCGCCAAATGTGTCGGTATCTGTTTACTCAGACAGGACCATCAATTGTACGTAGAACTTCTTTCTCAAATAGTTCAGGGGACAGTTTATCCGACGGAGAGGGTCCAAACTTGTGCACCATATAGCAGAACTAATATTATGAGATCTGCTATATGGTTCTTCTTCATATGGCTTTATCCCACTATTGTCTACTTAGCTATGAGCAAGAGTTATTCTACTTTAGATTTCCGCGCTGATGTTGTTTTCCGTGCTTACAGTAGTGCCCAGGTGAACAAGTAATTGTGTTGATTAACAGAATTTTGGAACATCTTTACTAGAGTACGTCACCTTGTCTTAACCATCTTGTGCAATCGCAGGTTGCAGTAAGTTTCCCTAACAATTTGTATGGAACAGCGAGTATTTTCCAACGTCATCCCGATAAGACGTATCAAGCAGGAATTCTAGTTCTGGTCATCGAAGGATATAGTTTTTTTACTATTTACACTGTCGTAAGCCGCGCATGAGGTGGTGGGTTTGGATGATTATTTTGTGGGTTTTTTTTCCAGAATCTAGCACAATGATTGTCTGGTCGTTGTTTGATTTTCCAATTCTAAAGCAGCATTTTTAATGACCAATTAGATTGTTAAGAAACGGCTTAGGACACTCTTATAAATCGCTGGACAGGATCTAATAACCGATGTTCAAAAGACTTGCAGACAACTTGATGATTGCTCCTGACCAGGGGGGGTCATTCCGTAACTCGATTATCGACAGACGATATCGTTTCGACGATAGACTTGCTTCACGTACAATTAAAAATCACTATCGTCTGGACGATAAAAATGGATGTGTGTATGTTTGTATGTTCTCTATGGACTCCTGGGCGGTTACCCAATGGAACTTTATGAAATTTTCAGGGTAAATATAGTTAAGTCCAGGGATGGTTCCTGTGAAGGTTTGGTTCCGATCGGGTGGAAGACAAAAATAAAATGCACGAAAAATAAGTTAAACCAAATCGAAAATGCGCAAAAATTAAAAAAAAAAAATACAAAAGTTTCATTCACTACTTCATTATTTTGAAACATTTTTAAATTTAATCAAAATAAAGCGTAAATTTTTTGTTTTCTGACATTTCAGACAGTTTGAGAGTTTCTAAAAGATACTAAACGCTCTCAAACTACATTTTAAAATAAACGATAGACGAGACGATAGTAGTAAGTTACGTGAAGCAAATTATTGACGATATCGTTCACGAATATCGTCTGGACGATGATCGTTTTGAAAATTACGGAATGACCCCCTAGGTTATTTCTTGAGTGTTCAAACAGTTACGCCTGTGATGGTCCATTGGCTCAAGACGCTTTGTTTGTTTTTAAGTTGGCGAGGGCTGCTTGGATCTCCTGTGCCTGAAAATTATAACGAGCTCAACCCCGTTACGATTTTACCGCCTTTGTCGAAAGTTCTCTAAAAGGAGTATACAAAATCAAACTTTGTAGTCATCCAGATATCAGGCAGTTGTCAAGCTTATGTCAATTCTGAATACCAAAAGGATCAACTTTGTTTATGATTTCAATGTACTTCTATGACCTTACTTACTTACTTAAGGTGGCGCAGACAGACCATTGCGGACTACGGCCTCAACCAACAATCCTTGCCAGCTAGTCCGGTCCCTAATCAGTGGTCCCTAGTTGCGCACACCGAGTTGGTTGAGGTCGTTCTCCACTTGATCGTGCCACCTTAGATTGGGTCTTACAGAACTGCGTCGGAACTCCGGGTTGAAATTGAAGACTAGTCGGGCTGGTGCGTCCATTCGCTCCATATTACCCAGCCATCTAAGCCGCTGTATTTTCAGCTTCTTAAACAGGTCAATGTCGATGTATAGTCCGTACAGTTCGCCATTGAATCTTCTCCTCTATACTCCATTGATACATACAGGACCTAATATTACCCGAAGAATCTTTCTCTCAAAGCACCCCAGCCTGTATTCATCCGATTGTGTCAGTGTCCACGCTTCTGCCCCATACAGCAGGACTGGGATGATTAGGGTCTTGTATAGTGTCTCCTTGGTCCTTTGAGAGAGGGCTTTGCTACTAATATGCCTTCTAAGCCCGAAGAAACAGCGATTGGCAAGAGTGATTCTCCGACTGATCTCTTCAATGATGTTGTTCTGAGAGGTTATAGTGGAACCCAAATAGACAAAGTCCTTGACAACCTCAAAGTTATATCTGTCCATCGTGACGTTTTGTCCGAGCCTACGGTGATGATCTTCTTCACCCGAGGAAAGCATATACTTTGTTTTATCTTCATTTACAGCCAGACCCATTTTCGCCGCCTCCACTTCAATACTTGCGAATGCTCCACTGACAGCGCGCTTCATTCTTCCAATAATGTCAATATCATCAGCAAGTAATTGAACGGATTTAGAAAAATCGTAATGCTGGGCTGATACGTGAGTTGCGTACGATTGCCTGAAAAATGATGTTGATCTTACCTTGTATTGACTGATTTGTTTAGTCAAAATGTATGCAGTTGATGTTCATGCGCGGCAAAGTTTGCCGTTGGGACTTGCTTTGAATGGGACTTTTGAGATGAACACAGGATATGGTCCACTTTACGTTCAATTAAGTTATCAAATGCATCATTAAAGAGTAAAAATCATACTCGTTGTTGTTATTCTTATAAGTTTTCTCGATGCAATGTCCAAATCTATTTTATCACACTAGTTTGCAAGGAATTCTCAGAGACATTGTTATAAAAATCTAGAGGTGTCCACGGTGTTCGTGTTTAGCTAAAAGCTGCTCAGCAAATAGCGAGGAGTATACAAAAGTCCCGATGACTTTTATTTAAAGCAAACATTTTAGTTCTTAAATGATAAATGCTTTTAAATAAAATAAAATTCTGTTAAATACTTTATTGATGAATTTTTAAACTTAATAACAACAGACTTAAATTTATGCTAAAGGAAAAATAGCTGCATTTGCTATTGGCTTAGCTGCATTTTGTTCGATTCTTATCATACCAGCCTCTCCCCAAGTAGTGCCAAAAGAATTTTGAAGAAGCCAATACGGCTTTCCTGTGACGGTATCAATCCCATAACCCACAACTGTTAAGAAATGTGCAGCATTCTTTTGCGTCCTGGGCTGGGTGAATAGTCCTCGTTTGTAGTGCATAAATTCAAATGATCCTGGATTGAATTTAATCACAACTGGCGCTGCGTAGTTAACAACTTTCTTTAGAAGAGCATCATTGCCGTTGGCAATGTTAGAGTAGGATATTAAAGACTTGCCATTTATCGATGCAGCTGGTAAAACACACAATCCCTGTGCCCTAAATGGGTTATTACGATATTCCGATTCAGGATAAATTTTTTGTAGTAGTATTGTCAGATAATCAAATGCCGTTTGTGGTCTTTGACTGAAACATGCTGTCACTCCACCAGCACAGTCAATAAAATTCTGAGCCGATAAAAGCAGCGAATTTAGATTCCCAGCGATGACAGCATCGAAGATTTGTAAAGTTGTTGCAGTTGCATAAGCCCAACCACTATTGCACACCAGACCCTGATCCTGTACGGGACTTGTATATCCTTGAGTGGAATAGAAAAACGAAGGTTGTGCAGCTACATTCGGTTCCGTATATGGTAATCCGTTTGATGGTACGTTCGTAGTTAGCGGAAAGAGTGCAGCAAAGTCTATAAATCTTAAGTCACTAAACTGATTCACGTCGAGTTGATAAGATTCAAGGTTTCTTTCATAACGACTGTTGTGATCATTGATCCGCTGCTTATTGACGGCATAAAAGAAACGTGCTAGTTTTTCATCAATCATATTTTGATACGTTTTTCCATGAAGGGTCTGTAAATAATGAAAATTAATGAAGTAATGAAGTAATCGAAGTTATACAATTAAATGTGTGCCGACCTTATATCTCTCCCATTCCGAATTTGGAACAGTGAATCCCATAGACATTGTTATAGCTATGATGAGCAAAAATACCAGCAAAGCGCCCCTCATAATTATTCGCGACAAATTTAACTTTTAACTTTGATGAAACGATTTGAACTTATGTAAAAATTTCAGCCAAATCACTTGTTTTTATAATTTCCAAGAAGATCTGGAGAATCTTATCTGATTTCTTTGATAACATTTTTGTTTATTGTTGTGTAAATACAAATGTTAGGCAGTCAGATAGTAAATTATTTTTTATTACAAATACGAAGTTATTTGGAATCCATGTGAAGGTTATTCTTAACAGTTTTCACCTAATTTTTGTGTTGTTCTGTTTTCTTACAGTTAAATGTTTAATTTGCGAATTTTGAATAAATAAGCATTATGACTTTTAGAAGACGCATGCCGGCTTTTATTTGAGACCGGATGTATTTATTGTTTATGACCTTGGAAGAGTTTTTTTTATTTGTTACTACAAGATACGAGCTAAATAAAGTTCTATTGGTTTGAACGAAACCATTTGAATGATATTTTATCTCCCCATTACCAATAAAACAGTGCAGCTAACTTGGACTTCTATTTTGCCAATAAAAAAAGCGCAGCTAATTTGAACAATGGTGTTATCAGTTTTCGTGCGCAAGTCAAGAAATCTAGGTATAGAAAAATCTTCTTTGCATCATTTTAAGATAATGTCGCTCAAAAATTTGCAGAGTATGAGTCAAAGTCATAGCTTTACTATAAATGTAGGGTGTGGCGTATCCACAGTAAAGTGGAAGAGACTAGGTTTAAAAAAACAACTATCTCAACACTCAACAGCCCACTATCGCAATTACTGCAATTGAATGCGGTTGCCATTTTCAATGGTCATGATGGATAAAAAACCAGGGTCTTGAATTATTTTCCATTATATGTACATTTTACACCTTTTTTTGGAACGAAAACATTTAGATTTAGATTTAGATTTATTGGTAGGGACTGCGGTATCTCGATGATGCCTATTGTGCCAATCCGTGTGATATTCTAGAGTAGTTCTGTTGCTCCAGAGTGAGACCAGAACTTTAAGATATTCTGTGAGTGGAGGGTTTTGAGTTATTTAAAGGGAACAACCTCATCACCAAGTGTCCGCTTTCTGAGGCGGAGAAGTGCTGGGCATGTTGTGAAGGTGTTTATTCAAAGAACAGTGTCCGGTTATGATATTTGTCATTGTTTTGAGATTTTTCCTATCTAGGTTGAGTAGGAATTTTGTGAGTGTCTGTATTCGTGCGCAGTTAAATTTTGTTTTTGCCTTTTTTCACTCAGTTCTTGATGTGCATTTCAGCTTGAAAAATTAGTATCTAGATACTGGGTGAGTCTAGAAGGTTTTGTTGTTTGAATATACTTGTTAAAAATATTTGGAGCAGATTTGACCAGGAGTTGTTTGCCAAGCTGCATTGGATTCCCTAAATAGGATGTTCTTGGTTCTTTATTCAGGGCCGACAAATGGCAATGAGGCGCCCTCTTTGGTCAGGGTGTCAGCCCTTTCATTATTATCGTACCCCTTATGTGCCGGGGTCCAATGGAGGATCACATAATTGTTCCTTGCAAGTTCAGTGAGTACTAAGACAGTCTCTTGGACTAGCTTGGATCTTATGACAAGTGAAGCTAGAGCTTTTAAGGCAGCCTGGTTGTCTGAGAAGATGAATATTGTTTTATTTTTGGCGTGGAAGTGACATATTATCCTCGCACATTCGTTAATAGCGAAGACCTCTGCCTGGAATATGGACGAATGAAGGCCAAGGCTGACCGAGAGGTTCGCGCAAGGTGATTCCCCAAAAAATACCGGAACCAGTACCTCTTTCCATTTTTGAGCCAGACCAAATCTTCGCTAAAAGGGCGTGGTTTAAAGTTTTCCCAGTCTTACCTGGGGGGATGACTAGAGAAGTGCTGTGTGAAGTTATGTGTGGGGATTGTGCAAACGTAGGTGTGGTCCGCATGTCGTTGCTAGTCTTTGTATTTTTTCTAGCATATATATTGCTGTCATTTCCTTTGTTTTTGGCCACCACACCAGCGCAGGTCCCACTACAGAGCATAATGCATCATTTTTGGTTTGAGTGCCCAGTTGGTTCCGAAAATACTACGGCATGCCCAGAGAGATTTTATTGCTCTGTTAGAGATGCGTTCTAGTTGTGGGTTCCACGACGATTTATTGTCTAGGACGATCCCTAGATATTTTGTTTCCCTTTTTAGTAAGAGGAACAATAACTGTCTTTTTGGGGTTAACGGATAGACCTTCACAAGTACACCAGTCTTGAACAATATCCAAGGCTGATTGAAGTTTGTTCGATATTGATATTTCTGAGGATGCCTGTATGACAATTGCTAAATCTGCATAAATGCCAACTAAGCATGGACATGGTCTAATTGCATACTACTTGTGGTACATTGTGGTACCTGAGTGCATAATCTTCGGACTCAAAAGTAGTGTTGTTGAAGGCTCCATCAATGTTAAGGAAAGCGACTACACTGATTTCCTTTCGACAGCTAGTATTGTTCCATATTTGGCAAGTTCGTCAGCTTTACTGTTTGCTAGAATATCTCTGTCTTCTAGCCACTCTATCCTACGATGAGATGTTATCGACATTCCAGAGATTTCTTTCTAAAAACCATAGAAAAACATAGATTTAATCTTTCTGTGCTGTCCCTGATGAAGGTTTTGTAGGTAAAGGCTATATTAAAACATTTGAATTTTACAATTTACAACCCATAATTCTTTCGTTTATGTGAACTTAATAATAATTAACAATTTCAGTGGCAAAAAAGAAGAGCCTCTTTGACGACAGACCTCAGGAAATTCAAGAGCTTACATATATCATCAAAGGCGATCTAAATGCCCTTAACCAGCAAATAGCACGCCTCCAGGACATTTCAAAAGACCAACGTCGTACCACTAACGGCAAGCATTTGGTATCACATTCCTCAAATATGGTACTCGCATTACAATCCAAGTTGGCCAGCATGAGTACGGATTTCAAGCAAATCCTCGAAGTACGAACTGAAAATTTGAAACAACAAAAGACCCGACGTGATCAATTCAGCCAAGGACCAATGACAAGTAGGATGTCAGCTGCGACAGCCAAACAAGGAAGTCTATTACTCAGCGAAGAGAATCAAATTAGCATTGATATGTCTGCTGATGAGAATCGTCCCCTTTTAGCTGGTCCATCTGGACATTCGAATCAAATACAAGCCCAACAGCAAATGGTGCTTTACGATGAATCTGATAATTACGTCCAACAACGAGCCGAAACTATGCAAAACATTGAAAGTACAATAGTGGAGTTGGGTGGTATATTCCAACAATTGGCACACATGGTAAAAGAACAAGAAGAAATCGTAGAACGAATCGATACGAATGTGCAGGACGCTGAGCTTAATATTGAGGCAGCTCATGGAGAAATTCTTAAATATTTCCAATCCGTATCGAAAAATCGTTGGTTGATGATCAAAATATTTGGCGTTTTGATATTCTTCTTTATTTTCTTTGTTGTGTTTTTAGCGTAATAATTTATTGATTCCAATTTTATTGTTTACTGTAAAATGTTATGGTTTATTGATTATTGAGTTGCATGCACGAGATCTGTAAATGTGGTTACTATCTGATATTGGGACAAAAGTCTATTTCAAAATCATTTAGTTAATGCGCCTTTACAATGTTCCGATGTATGCGACTCATTTATTTGTTTATTTTGGTTGCAAAAGTATAAAACTATTACAAAAAATTAATTAACAAAAAAATATGTAAAGAAATTTATAAATAAAAACAAAATTAAATTAGGAAATCGCTCTTTAATTTTGTTTTTTCAAGAAGTGTGGTATTATGTTCTTAGATTAAAAGCAATTAATTCTCCTTAGAGAGCAACTCATTTGACTCCAGCAGGTATGGGAAAAATTAGTTGGCATGGCAGCAATATGACTGTTGACCAGGTTTTAACTAAGTGTACATAGCACTGCGCGGTCATCGAAACTGTGGGAAGTGATGTATTTCAATAAGGCCCGCGACAAATGGGCCCGTGGGTCTATCTTATTTAAATTTTGCTTCATATATTTTGCAGTCGGGTCCACAATAGGAAACATTTTTAGGTTAATGAGACGCGAGCGTGTGACCGACCACAAATCAACATGAAGATTCAAAAATGGTGTCAAATGTATCTAAACGCGGTAACAAAGTTTAAGATTCAACCTTAAAATAAAGCCCCACTTGAAATTGCTGTTGCTTTTATTAAGAGAGCTTTTTGTGTAAACATGGACCAGTGCGTACCAAAGTAAACCTCTTCTTAAAAACTCTGTGAGTGATGTGAAAGTTGAAGATATGCCCTTAATGTAGAACAAAAGTTTCTTTCTTCAAACATATCCATAAATCTTTCAAGAATTATTGTCAACGAATAAGGAAACATTATGTAAAGTAAACTTAATACATAATTTGCTATTGCAAACAAATCTGTGTTCTTTGTTTTACCACATCGAAATCCGCAAATACTAAATCTGTAGACACAAAAAAACATTGAGATTAGATAGCCCTAAAACACAAACCTTACTATCACTATACTAATGTTTTATTACATTGAAATTCGATGTTTAACACTTATCTTACTACATAACTATAATAATTGGCAGGCATAAAAATCTTCAAGAAAGTGTCGAAAGATATTCATAAAAATAAAAAAGTTCAAACATTTGCTCATGAGATAAGAGCCAGCATAATTGAGCAAACTTCATTGCAATAAGTACCTATACCAACATACATGAGTATATACTTACAATTCTTCTTAACTGGCGCCCAACACCCAAAAAGAAGGAGGATATTATCGTAGACCTAATACAGAATAACAATAGCCTTATCCTTTGTTTTCATATAATAAGCACAAACTGGCGATGATGGCACAGCATAGTAGCGAATATAAAAATTCATGCGCTGAAATCCTTGTAACCATTTATTCTGAAGATATCCTTGTGAGTTGTGAAGAAATAATCCTCCCACACATATACGAATCCCATCTGTTTCGCAGAAAACCCAAGATCTAGCAAAAGAAAGTGCTTTTATTTTTTTCCTTATGCGTGCAATATAAAATCATATCTGGTTTTTTGGGCAGGAAACCGAAGGGAAAAATGGCAGCTTAAGGACAACAAATGTGGAGAATGTGGTGCTATGGGTTTGCTCTTTATAACACTCGATCGTATATTTTGCTTGTAATAAAAATGAAATTGGATCAACATTCATGCATTTAAGCTCATATCAGCATATTGAGCTGATTGTGTAGTTCTGATTGCCGGTTGGCTGCTTTCCCAGGACTGAAATGAAATCCCAGATACCAGGCAATTTTTTTTTGTTCCAAACAAAACCTCCCATACTCATAGTTCTTGAAGTCGTGAATATAGGATTGCCTTTTATTTTATGGAGGCGTTTGAGTACCAACGCAGTGCAGAGCGCGTTTTCGTCCCCCACAGGAACAAGGATACTCATTACTCCGAAAAGAGGGTGCTTCGTTTGTATGGTATTGTGCATATAACCGTAAAGACAAGCAGCAGCAGCAAAGAATTTGTATAAAACCGAAGCTCCAATCAGCAATGGATTTATGGAACAAGGAATATGGGTGTGACAGCACCCGACAATAAAAAAGGATAACTAGATTTTCGGTTTTTGGCTATAAACGAACGAAGTGTCTGTTTGATGTGAAATATGAGCATAAACATTTGGATTCTATATATGATTACAATAAAGACATACCTACACACGTATTTAAGTGTATGTAGGGATAAAGGTTTTGATAAATAAAACCTCGAAGAGTACCTACTTTCCTATAATTTTGTTGCAACTTCAGACTAATGATTAACTATTGGAAATGATGAAAATAAAATATAGTAACGAGTCAAGTTTTTCTTAAAGCTTAATAGGTACAAAAATAAAAACGAGCCCCTTACTTTAATAACTCATGAATCATGACCCATATCAGAGGAAGAGGAAATATTTGGCTTAGTTAGGATTTTTGGAAGCTGTCTATCTTTTAGAAAGTTGCGTTTACCTATGGTGTTTTACGACAATACAAATTAACAAAACCTTAAAAAAATGGTTGTCTGTAAGGCGGTTTACGGACTTAAATTATTGTCCGTGATAACCTTTCTACGGTACGTTCCAATTACGGAAAGTGAAAATTACGGAACGGACAATTTCGGAACTTGACAATTTTTCTTGCGTGCAGCCGATGTTCATCGATTTATTGAACTGTTTTGTCAACTGGTTATAACGTACCTAACATTATCGTTCGTTAACCGACTTTACAGGCAACCATTTTGTTTTTCTAATTTTATGCTCGTCTTTGAATCTCATATATACATTCGTACCATACTAAACTTCTAAACTGAGTTTTGAGGGATATCGAACCTATTCAAACTTCATACTTCAATTATACACTAAAACGATACGTTTCAGCTCCAAAGCCCCCAAGGAAATTTAGCCTAATTAAAAGATGTAGCATTCAATCGTGCTGTTTCAACCAACCCCGCCTATTTTTATTGGGCTCCCCTACTAAAATAAAGAGTAAGCTGTAACATAAGCCGGGGTAAGTTGTATCAAAAAATTTAATAAATATTTCAAGCAGAAAAGGAAGAGAATACATGAAAATACTTAAAAAAAAAAAAAATAGGTACTTAGGTTAAGGTTAACAAAATACAAGTTTTGAACTCAACTCAAAAAAAAAAAAAAACAAAAAACACTGCGAAACATAAGTCAATATCGTAAAATTTTAAATTTATTTGAAAATTCAAACAGAAACTAGAAAGTTCAAAAAAGTATTTTCTCTGTAGCCGATGCACAACCCAATTTACATCTTGCATGTGGTCAATGCCAAACCCACCATACTCCCTTTGTGTCTTCAGTTTTACGTCAAATTTGTTGCTAAGCGTTTCGTGAATGCAGTGCGGCTGTTAAAAATTAATTATTTATTGGCTTTCCGGGCGATCTTTTTTGAAAAAATGGTTAATTTATAATTTTGAAAGTGTTTTAAATAGATAACAAGTGTTTGCTAAAACGAAAAGATGGATTTAAAACCACAAAAATCAATTGAAAAGATCAAAATGCCGTCGTACACATGCATGTAGTTGTTTTTCTCGTGAAGAACGGTCGTGGTGAGTTAAGAATGAAACGGGTGATGAATGTGGTGAAACCAACCATATTCCCCCTGCCTTCAGTTCTATGGCAAATTTGGCGCAAATCGTTTCGGGAGTGCTAAAAATATCTTGTATGAAATATAATTATTGTAATAATATTGCTTTTTTTTATAAAAAAGAAAAATATAGTAAATACATTATTATCTTTAAGGTTTTGTAAATTCATTACGATTGTTTTGATTGAGGAAAAGATGTATTTAATGTTAAAAATCGTCGCCGTCGGTCGGGTTAAAAATATCACATTCTCGCCGTGCGAAGTTTTGCTCTCGAAAAACGGTAATGGTGAGTGAGTTTAAAATAAAATGGGTAGCTCATTTAAAAATCGTTTTGAGATCCAATTAAAATTTGAAAAAGCTGGTAGTGCGCCGTGACCATCAATCAATAAAAAGTGTTTTTCGGGCGTTTTAATTATTTTACAGCGACTTAAATATCGTTCTTTTTTATTTGAATGAAAAGATGGCTATAATGCTACAAATTCGTGTTGAAAAGTCGTTCGTCGTAAGAAATCAGCCGTGGTCATGGTGAGAAAAAATATAAATCGGGCGGTCACCGGTCGGGTTTAAAATCATGGTGAAATCAATTTCAAATCTAGATTTATTCCAGTTTAGATGGTTTTCTCATAAGAAGAGAGAAATGAAAGCAGCAAGCGGAATTGAAGAGACATAAAATAGGTGAGCAATTAAAACAATTTATTTTGTAATTGCACTTGATATAAAAAGAAAATGAAATTTTTATTGTAAGAAAATAATAGGTAGCTATAGCTATGTATATATATGTTTGTTCCTTTACATTAATTTGAAGAGAGACAGCGGCAGCTCACAACCTACACGTGAACTGTTTTGTCAACTGGTTATCACGTAACATTATCGTCCGTAAATCGACTTTACAGACAACCACTTTTTTTTCTGAAAAATTAATACAATTTCTGAACTCAACTCAAAAAAAAAAAAAAAAAAAAAAAAAAACTGCGAAACTAAAGTCGATCATCGTAAAATTTTATATTTATTTGAAAATTCAAACAGAAAGAAAGTTTGAAAAAGTATTTTCTCTTTAGCCGATGTTCAACCCAATTTACATCTTGCATGTGGTCATGTGGTCAATGCGAAACCCACCATACTCTCTTTGTGTCTTCAGTTTTACGTCAAATTTGTTGCTAAGCGTTTCGTGAATGCAGTGTGGTTGTTAAAAATTAATTCTTGTTGGCTTTTCGGGCGATTTTTTATTTTTAAAAAAGGTTGATTTATAATTCTGAAAGTGTTTTAAATAGATAACAAGTGTTTGATCAAAAAAAATAGATGGTTTTAAGACCAAAAAATCAATTGAAAAGATCAAAATGCCGTCATGCAAAGTTTTACGCGCAAAGAACGGTTGTGGTGAGTTAAAAATGAATCGGATGATGAATGTGGTGAAACCATCCATAATCCCCCTGCCATCAGTTAGTTCTATGGCAAATTTGGCGCAAATTGTTTCGGGAGTGGTAAAAATGTCTGAAATATAATTATTGTAATAAAATTATTTTTTTTATAAAAAAAGAAAAATACAGTAGGTACATTATGATCTTTAAAGTTTTGTAAATTCATTACGATTGTTTTGCTTGAGGAAAAGATGTAATTAATGTTACAAATCGTCGGGTTAAAACGATCACAATCTCGCGAAGAACGGTCGTGTTGAGTTTAAATGAAACGTGGCTCATATAAAAATCTTTTCGAAATCCAATTTAAATCTGAAAAAGGTGGTAGTGCGCCGTGACCATCGATCAATAAAAAGTGTTTTTCGGGCGTTTTCATTATTTTACAGCGGCTTAAATATCGTTTTTTTTATTCTAATGAAAAGATGGCTTAAATGCTACAAATTCGTATTGAAAAGTCGTTCGTCGTAAGAAATCAGCCGTGGTCAAATCAAGAATTATTCCAGTTGAGATGGTTTTCTCATAAGAAGAGAGAAATGAGAGAGGTAAGCGGAATTGAAGAGATATAAAATAGGTGAGCAATTAAAACAATTTATTTTGTAATCGCACTTGATATAAAAAGAAAATGAAATTTTTATTGTAAGAAAATAATAGGTAGGTATATACATTTATGTCTGTTCCTTTACATTTATTTGTGTGTTTAAAGCTTTGTTTTTTTAAACTACTTTCGATAGTTTTCGGCGAAAGAGAGAGTTCACGAGAGAACAAAACGTTTTGCCGATTTTAGCCCTAGAAATTTCTATTGTTAGAAATCGTGAGTTCTGTCAAAATTCAAATTTGACCATTTAGAAAAATTTACTTTACTAATCCCTGTACGTTTTCATAGCGCCAAAATGAGGTAATGTGGAAATTTGCTAAAAAAGAGTTTTCGTCTAGGTTTGCGAAATTGGTTTGACACTAAGCTACCTTCCTTAGTTTTCTTTTTTATAACCTTTTCATTCTTTTTTCTTGTTTTATTTTGTTTACTACTGCCGTTGCCCTGGATTTTATTTCCAAATTGACATTTTAGAAAATATCTGTTCAATTGTTTTCAATTTTGTTGCGTTTGATTTGTTTTCACATAATTTGCAACCTCAATTTCGTCAAATTCAAACAAAATTTGATTTTGTATGGGAAATGGATTCGAATTAGGAAAATTTGCAAATAAATTACAGCTTTTGTGCTAATAAAAACGTAGTGTATATTATTTACTTTTTCACAAATTTTGTAGTTTTGAGAGAATTTCATTCCCACTCTTCAATATTTAAAAAAAACAGCAAAAAAGATTGTTCATACAAAAAAAAAAAAAAAAAAAAATTGAAAAACGAAGTCCATTCATTAAGCGGGATAAAAATATGGAAGAGACATTTTCAAGGGTGGCATTATAGTAAGAGTAAGCTAGTTGGATTCATAATCTTGTAGAAGGACCACTTTTTCCATGATATGCTCGGAATCTTTTTTTCACCAGTAAATTTCTGAAAAAATACGGCATAAAAATTGCACACATTTTTTAATAGACGAAAAAAATGAAACATTTTTCTCATTTGGTGTTTGGGTTGACTTTGGTTTTATTCCTGGCCAGCAAGGATTTTGTTCCCGTCTTCAAGAATAGCTCGGTCCTCTTCTTCAGCTAAAATTGCTGACTTTGACTTCTCACTTATTCTTTCTGCTTTAGGGTATGGTTCCATAGTTAGGAGTTAAGGCCGATTTGCCCGCAATGATCAACCTAATTCTTATAACGGAGGGAATTTTGATAGGTTAAATGAAACAACCCCGCATCAACCGACCAGTGTAGCTTATTAAGGCCGCTTACCCCCCTAACACGTTTAATATTATACACATCACATTTTTCATATCAACCTTCCAGCGCTCATTTAATCATCATCCCTGCTACCTGCCAATCTATTTAAAACCATGACTGCTAATGATGCCAGATATGAAATCCCACCTGATTCGAAATAAAATTGCACTAATTTTGTACCGTATAGGGGAAAAAACCAACATTTTTGTTTTATAGAAAATTTAACGCTAAAAGCCTACTCAATGCATTAAAAAAAAAAACACGTTCCCAGTTGCGTCAAAAATTTGATATCCCAGTTTCAAACCGTAGTCAATTCGATCGCATTGCAGTCAACTCCTTAAGTTTGCGCATGTAATTAAGTATTGAAAGCACACTTTTCAGCTTAAATGCAATCGATTTCACACCAGTTTCAAACTGTAATTGCAAAATAGTTTATTCGTGTAGGGATAGTCTTATGGAATGAAATTAAAGTCTTGTATTTTTTCATCGGTTTTCGGGAAACAACACAAAAATCTAACTTTTTTGTGTAAAAAATACTTGCTGAGCTCAATTACTATTTTCTTGTTAAATCAAACTTTAAGCCCTTAATTGTACATATATTTATTTTTGGTGATAAAATAGTTGTTTAATACTTATATGTAAATGTATGTAGGTATGCACCTATGTCGTACTGAATTATCCTTAAAATAATTTCATTCCATAAAATAACAATCCAATCGGAAACTTTCCAACCATATAAAAACCACCAAAAATTTGTTCCCACTATTTTATCCACCAAATAGTTTTTTTTTGTCAACCATTTTAGTGGGAAAAACAACCAATCTGGGAACACTGCTGACTGCCTACAGTGGATATACGATATACTCTTGTCTGCTATGACACAAATAATGCATACCGTCCCTGCTACCCACCGTTCTATTTTTAACCATCAGCCAGGTTGTCAGG
Source organism: Platycheirus albimanus (assembly GCA_916050605.2). Lineage (NCBI taxonomy): Eukaryota > Metazoa > Arthropoda > Insecta > Diptera > Syrphidae > Platycheirus > Platycheirus albimanus. Next base: position 31,131,101 of record OU696698.1, on the reverse strand, counting down.
TTTAAAAAAGCGAAGTCGGCAAACTTAAAATTAAAATCGCCAAGAAATCGCCATATTTCAAAAATTTTCTTGTCAACAATAAATTGTTGTTATGTCAAAAAAAAAAAAAATGGTTGAAGTGGCATTGTTAGAATTTGTTGGGTTTTTTGCAAACCATTTAGGAACGATACGTTATTAGAATTTGTTAAACTGTCAAATGACCACCTTTAATATTTTTTTGTATATCGAGGAACTAATTGAATTATTCACCTTCATCGCTTAAAATTGCCGAAAAATCCATTTTATTCTTTGTTGTTGCGATAAATCGTCACATCTGACAAGCCTGCCATCAGCCTCCGACCTACCCACAGTTGATATGCATATCCACTTTGTGCTATTATAAAACAAACCTTACCTAACCTACTGCTCTCTCTCCCAATGGCACTGTGCGTGATGCTACGTTCGGTCTATCTCACTCTCTCTCTCGATCTTTCCCACTCGCTTGCTCACTACTCTCGCTCCAAGGCTATGTGCTTCATGCTACTTTCGCCCTTTCTCACTCTCTGTCAATCGGTCTCAATCGCTCTCTCCATTTTCGGGGACGGAAGTCACGCTTATTTCCGCTGCATCAGTAAACATTTTACCCCCATGCGCCTAAAGAAGTTTCACTTCAAAAAGATTAAAAAGGTTAAGTAAGGGATTTGACAACTTGGAGTAACATTTTCCAGAACGATAGGGGATATTCCATTTGGGGTACGGATTTATGTATTTCGAGGTCTTTGAATACTCTAGGAACTGTACGAGTGCGTAAATGTAAATTATTTTTTTACATTCTCAAGTAGTACAGGTGGACTCAAGTTTTTGTTTGGTAGGCTGGAATTTGCATTTGCAGACTCGGCCTTGAAAGTGAAGAAACGATTCTGCAGATCCTCACGGAATGTCCGTCACTTGAACCTTGCAAAGTGGATATTTGGTGATGATTTCCATTTAAAAAACTTAAAACTATCCTCATGCTAAACGTATTTAAATTCTGGCCCGAGTCTGGAGCAACAGATATTCTCTAAAACCTGACATGGGAAGGACCAATTAAATATCTTCTAGACAGGGCACGCCTGGAGTTGCCTAAGCTCTCACTAAGCTCTCAATCTATCTATCTAATACTACCTACATATACTCGTAAACTTTTGTTAATACTGTCCCATATTGCATATCCCATTTTCAGTATTCATGTCTTTATCTTTCAAAACGATAGGTAATGGCACAGCTATATGTACGAACAATTTATACTGTTTAAAAGCAATGCACCTACTTAGTCCCGAAAGATACTCCTTTACCTTTTTTTTTTTTTAGCAGAACATAATGTTATCATAACATGCAAACACTTATCTTTGGCACAATATCAATATAAAACGATTCCCTAATAAACATTTCAAACAAAGACCGTCATGCAAAACAAACACAAATCTTTGTATTTTCTTCGCGAATTCATGACAGACGATAGGAGGATACAAAAAAAAATTGACATAAAATTCCCTTTCAAAACCAATAACAATAAAAATAAGAAAACAAATAAATATAAACGAAACAATTTTCCACCATATTGAATTCGATAAATCCTCGCCCACCTCCCAGGACATTGTTGTGTAACATTCCTGCCTGTTTGCGATTGCGAGTCAAATAGGAACTCCCCCCCATCACACAACATTGCATGCAGCCTCGGAAAAAAAAAAAACATAAATATGTTTCATATCAACATTTTGTATTAAACCGTTATCCCCCTCCTGTTGTATATCTGGATGCCATTATCCATTTTGTCAGTAAAACGGGGAACGACCTACCGTCATCGTCGTACCAAAGTATCTATCGTAGTTGAAAATCGTAATTTTACGATAGCAACCAGGATAACACCACAAAATACAACACATAGATAGAAACAATCAACTAACACAAGGAGCACCCATCGAAACACCCTTTCTAGCTGCTGCGAGCGCCCGTTGCCATCGCCATTGCCATCGCCAAAGACGCAGGCGTTAATATCACATCAAAATCTAGGATAGGAAAATATAAGAGGCCACCCATGGGCGCCCTGCTGTTCACCACCTACCCATTTTTTGCTGTTCCTTCATAGTTTTATTATATTGTAGATAACGAAAAAATTGCACCATAATCCCAATATAAAAGAACACAAAGAAAGGAAGGTTTTGCAGATGGAACGAGAAAAAACAAGCTTTTACCCCCATCCCCGTCATCAAAACTCCGTCTTCCATATTTCTAGGTGTTCTTTCGCTTCATCTCACAATCATCCCTTCTCCACAGTTTTCATAAAAAGAAAATATAACAAATAAAATAAAAACATATTCTCGCACACACATACTCAAGCATACTTCTGCTCTACTGTACCGTAACGTACCCCAAAGCACAAACATAATATCAATTTAGATAACGAAAACAAAATAGTATGTGTATGAAAAAAAAAAAGAGAAAAAAACGAAAGAAAGCACCCCATGGGGGTGGTGGTGTGTAGAGTGGAACAGTGAAACAACAGAATGGACAGAAAAAATCGTTTGCCATGCCACGCCATCCACCCAATGGCGTGCGGATCAAATCCATAAAGCTTAAACAGGGGTTGACAGGGATGCAATAAAATAAAATTTGATATCAAAATTTACGACAAGCAATATCACCCGCACGCCATTCGCATACGAAGGAATTATTTACCCCAACCTCCCCTTTACAGCCTCATTGGGATGTTTTTTGGAGCTCACGTTTTGTTTATTCTCGTCGATTTTGTAATTCAGGAATGAAATGAATGATCGGGGATAAAAAATGTTGCATATTGGAGTTGAGGGCGATGGGGGTGTTTTTTTTGTTTATAATTTCTTTTTATATTTTTATTGGTAGATATTTAATTAAAAATCTGTGAAATGTTGTTTGAGCGTAACGGTGTGCATCAAAACGCAATTTAAATCGTTGTCGATTGTAAGGCTACAAAAATTGAAAAAAGGCTTAAAGCAAGGCTTAAGACATTCGGGAATAGTAAAAGCTGAACTTAAATGGATGGATGCTAAACGGAACGAAACTTTGCTTTTATCTATCAAATAATCACGCTACCCATCATTGGCGGTTTCCAGCGGAAGAAAAACATGTAGATATTTGAAATAAAGTGCACGACTGGGTCGTACGAACTTGCTCTAATGTGTTAAAATGGTCATGGGTGCTTGAGATTTTGGGAAAAAAGCGTTGAAAAAATCATATGAAATTTTATAAATCACTTAAAAAATCAATACTTAAATCGTTTTTTTTGGAGAAAATGAAGTAAACCATCAGATTTCTTTTACTTTCTTAATTTTTTTTCAAAATCGTTCGACCAGTTTTCTCTAAAATCAGTTTTTTTTGAAAAACTTTTCGAAAATATATTCTAAATTTTTTTTGAGTATGCCAACTTCTAGAACTAGACAAATAAAATTAAAAAAATATAGATTAAACCGTTTTTGGAAAAAAACAAAAATTGAAAACAAATTTTGAAACTTTTTTAAAAAACTCAAAAAAACTTTTTTTGAGAAATTTAAGAATTTATATTATTTTTTTTATAAAAGGCTTCTACATCAAAAATTTCATCTAAATCCGTCGAGTGGTTTACGATATAATCGGATTTCAAAAAACCGGTCCTATGGAAGGCACCGTTATAAGACCTTTCCTGAAAAATCTATTCCAACCAAAACATCAAATTTGCACAGAAAACACTATTCAGAAAGTTTTACCAAAATTGTAGGAGCCGTTTTTGAGAAAAATTAATTTGTCACTAAAAATCGTATGGCAGGTACCGTTAGTTTTAGAGTTAGAATGCTAATTCCAAAAACATCTGTAGGACGTCATAATAATACTAAGTACCAAGTTTGTAGCAAATCGGTCCAGCCGTTTAGGCTGTAGGTGCCGATACAGACAGACAGACAGACAGACAGAATTGTCGGATCCATGTTAATGTTATGTTTGATTGTCGAATTTTTTTTTTACGAATGCATAACTTGCCTTATAGTAAACCTATAATCGCAAGTAAAAATAGAACTATATGTGTTATATTAATATCAGGCAAATAAATGAAAGTTTTGATTTTTCGTCTGATAATAAGATGACTGTGACGTCACATAAACTTAGCATACCTTAAATTTCCATTCACATGTAGAAAATTTATCGAAAACTTGAAGAAACAGAGCAATCCGCAATCCGTACCAACGAGCCCGTCAGCACTGTTGCGAAACAAGCAGACAGACAGACAACATTTTTAAAAATTAGTTTGTTACCCACCGTATAAACTTTCATATTCCATTAGTAAAAACTGATATTTTGAAATTACAAACAGACACTTCATTTTTATTTATGCGTATAGAAAAGAAAAAACAAAAACAGGACATTTCTGGCTGTACAAAAAGTTATGTCATTGTATATGTGTTATTGCGTTGTTTTTTACTAATTCGTATATTTTTTCTTGTACCGACCCAACCTACACGCTTAAGCTTTTTGATACACGTTATACAGGGTTTTCCATTAAGAGGTGTTATTTTGCGAAGCCGGCTAATTCACTGTGCACAATTCACTGTGGGGACAATTCACGGTGCACAATTCACTGTGGTACACAATTCACCGTGGCGGGCAATTAACAGTTGTGGACAATTTACAGTGGTGGACAACTGTGGTGGAGTTATACGCTGTGGCGAAAGTTGATTAAATTTTATCTCTACAGTGATGACCAAACATTGAAATAACTCAAATGGAAGATTGAAGGTGATTTTCCTTATGTTGTTTTCCTTCGGAACCAAGATCTGTTAGATTTTTGTTCTCTGTTTACTGATTTTTATTCATAAAAAATAATACTAAACCGTTTTAAAATTTAGGCATTGGGCACAGTTCACTGTGGTGGACAATTTACAGTGTGCATTTCACTGTGAGGTACTATTTGCGCGCGCGAATAGTACACCACAGTGAAATGCACACTGTAAATTGTCCACCACAGTGAATTGTCCGCCACAGTGAATTGTGTCAACAGTGAATTGTGCACAGTGAATTGCCCCACAGTGAATTGTGCACAGTTAATTGTGCACAGTGAATTGTGCACAGTGAATTAGCCTAGACCCGTTATTTTGATATTCAAAGAAAACTACTACTAAACTACTTTGAGATAAATGATCGGATGTTTATTTTAACGTAAAAAAGAAAGTACCTATGCCATTAAAAACGGAAAACAAAATCAGCTAAATGGCCGCCACGGCTACCCTTACACAACAATAACCTTTTCATGAAATTTTCCATCACCAAATCGCAAAGTGGCTGCTGTATGATATCAATAGCTTCACGAATTCCATCTTTGAGATCTTGAATCGACGCTGGGCTATTGGCGTATACCTTGTCTTTCACGTGGCCCCAAAGGAAGAAGTCGCAAGGTGTTAAATCACAAGATCTCGGTGGCCAATTGTGATCACCTCTTCGAGAGATAACACGGTCCCGAAACGTTTCCCGTTAAGGATCGATGATTTCGTTGCTTGTGTGGCACGTAGTGCCTTCTTGTTGAAAGTAAACGTTGTCCAGATCAATATCATCCAATTCCGGCCATACAAAATTATTAATCATCTCTCGATAGCGCAATCCATTCACCGTAGCTGTTGCTCTAGGCTCATTTTCGAAAAAGTAAGGTCCAATGACCCCGCGGACAATAAACAGCACCAAGCAGTTACCCGTTGAGGATAAAGACGCTTTTCAACAATAAATCTTGGGGTTTCCGAGCCCCAGATGCGACAATTTTGCGTAGCCACCGAGCTAAAAATGGGCCTCATCAGTCAAGATGATTTTTCGATGAAATTCCGGATCATTTTCATGCATTTCAAGGATCCAATCAGCAAAGATATGACGTTGTTGATGATCGACGATGTGTTAACTGAACTATATAAGCCTTAAGAACCCAAGTCTTAATGCAAATCACCGTGTAATAATGTTTGTGGAATGCCCAATTCCAAAGAACGACAAGGAATGGACAGACATGGGTTTTCTTCATTTTTTGGGCTACAGCCGCAATATTCTCGAGCGACGTGCACGGGTTTCATTCTTCGCATCGCTAACTTGTCCCAACACCTCAAAAAAAAAAAAAAAAAAAAAAGCATGTGTCGTTCCATTTTTATTAATAACGTAGTTTCTACTTGTCAAATGTCAAACAAATTACAGCTTCTAAAGTGAGAACTATCGAAATAGCCGGCTATTCAAAATAACAGCTCTTATTGGAAAACCCTTTACGAATGATCCTTAATATTATATTGTTTGGCTACAGGTACAGCAGCACTCTTAAGCTACCTGTACTATAGGGCATACGGAACCAAGGACGTCAAGAAGGACGTCAAGGCAGCCACCGTACCCTTTGTTTGCCTTGTAATTTTTATGTTTTAAATAACATTCTCAAAACCAAAGATTATTCTAAAACAACTTACTTATACATGTTTATTTTGGCTCAATTAGAGCGTGATTCTTCTGGGCCTTGCTTAATATATCCCTCCAGCTGGCTGGATCTCTATCCTGCCGTCTCCAATTTTGCACTCCAAGTTGTCGGAGGTCTTCAACTACCTGGTTGCTCCATCGAAGATGAGGTCTACCTTGGCTTCTGGCTCCCTCTGGTTTGGCGTTGAAGACTGAAGACATTCTAGCACAATCGCGAAAAAATGAGGCCTCAGATAAGGAACAACCTATATGCGGTGTACCCCACAGATGAACACTACTAGTGCTATGATGTTAAAAAGAAGGGTATAACTAATGAAAGAGATCATAAATTCGACGGGAGGAAATGGGGAGAAGGAATATGTATATCAATATTTTTTGTACGCGTGTTTGTCACAGAACTTCTCCTAAACGGTTGGACCAATTTTTATTAAATGTTTGTGTGTATTTGAATTAGTCCCTGATGGATTAAATTGAAAAATAGACCTTCATAGTTTGATGATACTATTGTTAAATAATATAAGATCTACCAAGCTAAATAGCGATACAAAGTATAATAACATTAAAATTCAATAGGTGGTGTTGCCTGGCAATTATATCCTTCAAATCGATTCATGACAAAGCAGTCGTTTTGTTGAATTCTTGAGTGGACTAACTAGACTCACCGGGGATACAACCAAGCCATTATTCGCTCTTGCTTGATTCGAACACACTTTAAAATTTTACCAAATTCCTCTCGGTCAACCCTTCCCTAAATTCCCTACCTAATCCTTAGGAGCAATACATCGAGACCCGTCTGAGGTGAAGCTTTTTTTTTAATAAATTTAAATAATCTGAAACTCTTCGACAATGTCTGTGTTTCAACTTGGTCAGTCTCAGAAGACTCCATAACTTCCTAAAATCAAGCTTTCCGAATAAAATCCGATTTTGTTCATACATTCACATACAACAGTCAGCCTTTCCAACAACAATCTAATAAATGACCAATACAAAGCTACATAAGTATATACTATATAACATAACGAATAAGGATAAAAATAAGGATATCAATACACTTTTCCTTAACGCGAACCCCCCTTTCAATCTCCATAATATTGTTGATACACCATTCTTAAGCGAACAGGTGGTGTTCCTTCCACATCATGATAAGGATACCTATATTTAAAAGGATCACTGGGTGACTAGAGGATATGGTGGGTGGTCAAAATACCATATATAAGTATAGTTAGTTGTGCAGAACATTGTTGGCCGAGTTATATATAGGAAAATGAAGGAAAATTAAGAACAAAGCTCGTAAATTTATTTTCTGCAAAGGTTTATTGCCTTTGCCGTAAAATATATTTATACTCGAGAACACTTCAAGAACGATATATTTATAATACTGTACCTATATTATAGTGATATCCTTGCTGTTTTTTCAGTAGTTTTGTTGTGCTGACCAAGGAGGTAGATGGATATGAGCTTATATATGAAAAATCATTTATTTGCAAGACTTTTTGTTCATTCGATACTAAATTCGGACGGGGAGAGCAAAAATTGTTGCTGCCATCATCAGAAAAGTAAAAGAAAAAAAAACAACAACAAATAATCGTGAAACGAAGCATTTTGGGACGGGTGAGGGTGTAGGTGGAGGTTAAATGAGTTTTCCAATACAAGAACAGAAACTAACTTTGTGTGCTTATTTTTTGCAACCCATACCCATAAGCACAGTAAAACCGTTTACCAAATGAAATGGTTAAAAATCTCCCTCAATTTATACCATTTCAGGATATAGCCAGGGTTGGGTGTGACTTGTATCGTGATAAATTGTAGTTTGCTGCATTTGAAGTTTAGATTTGTTTTCACAACTTTTTATATGTATGTAAGTACCTAGTCCTAGACATGGTTTATTTTCTGTTATTATGATGATGTAAGCGATAATAAATATTCCTTTATTCGTTTTCTGGTTTCACTATACATATGTAGATAGAATTTCCTAGGGATTGGAGGTTATAAAATCGATTAGATATAGCTAAGCTACTTATATACATAAATATGCTCCAAGCTGGAATAGTATTTTTCTTCTTGTATAGTTAACATAATATGTATTTTGAAGAAGGGATGTTTCTTTAATTTTTTATTTAAAATCTATTGAACTCAATAATTGGAGGACACAAGTTGCAAATTAAAATTACAGCGAAGATTTGAAATTTGAAACATATCTACATCTACATATGTACATGAGTAGGAGATTATGTGTCATGTTTCAGAAATATTACATGCTGCATTCAAAAATCTAGAGTGTGTCTCGGATTAAGGCATCAGCTACAGATTCATTACAAAGCATTTTCAAATAACGTTGGGTTGCAGGGAAATACGATATTTCGAAACCATGCAATCCGAAATAAGACTTCTAATTTAAAAGACACTTTTCAAACACAATGAAGAAGTTCCAGCGCGTGCAGTGTTAATGATCATGGTAAGTTATTATGTTGAATTAACGAGCTCAATGTTGAAGCGATGGGTATTCAAAGTTCATTGAAAAATCAATTTTCTTAATCGTTTGACAAACAAAAGTATCGTTATGGATTGGCCAGATATTGAGGAAGACCAATGAGACTATAGTAAAATGGAATCCTCAAGGTGAAAGGTGCTTTGGAAAATCAAAGAAAATCTGGAGGCAAACTGTTTTGAAGAAAACTCAGTCTCATAATTTTGGCACCTAAAAAAGGTGTATCATCATCCACCTCAAACTACCAAGTTTATTCAAACAACCGACCAATTGCACTTATGTCGCAGCATTCCAAGGCATTGAAAATGCTGATGAACTATCAGATCAAGAACTATTTCTATTACCAATTTCAATCACCCTCAGTGCGGTTTTTATAGAAAAAGGTCCGCTTTCACTAAGTAAGATTATTGCGCTTGATATTTTAAAGCATTTGAAGAAGTCAGACACCAGGCTTTCCGATCGAAAATATATGCTTTGGATTAAAAATTACGTTTCGGACCAGATATTCCCAAAATAATGGTGGTGTGCCCTTGGCCGTCATAAGCCATACCAAGGCCTTTGGACGTACATGATTTTGGGGCCCTGGTGGAAAGTAAAGAAGTGAATGACAAAAACATTTTTTATATAAAGTTCAAAGTTCAATGTAATTTATTTGAATATGGAATCGACACCACTAAAGAGTGATATAGTTAACAATGTTTGTCAATTTGTCAATTCATCGACGGAGTAGATTAAAGTGTAATGTAATGTAAAAACGGTTTGCCAACATGCGGACAAGCAATATACCTACAGCTCACCGTGCGAAAAACAGGAAAATTCGAGATTAATCCCACAGACTTCCAATGATTGGCCTTGCGATTTTTCGATTGTCCTCACCAAAGTCAATCTAAAGGGGAACTGAATTCACTTCAATTGGAATGGAAGATCAGTTGGAATAATTGGATTTTGTGGGATAAAAACTTCCACTCCTTGCAACTTGCCCTTTTGATAATTTTCGCTTGAATTGTTTGTTCATGAGTTTCAGATGATTTTGCAACACGATTATGATCGATCCCACCTGGCACATCAAGCGAATTCAAAAATTCCGTCGGATAGTTCGTCGCTTCATCGGTCACGCTGTCAATGCCGTTCTCTAGCGATTTAGCTTTGAATTATGAAATTCAAGCTATCGACGTCCTTATTCTTCGCTGCTAGTATTACCAGTTCACTAATCCAATACAATTTTTATAATTTTGTGCAATGCCGGGGAACACTGTGGTGACGAGCTCTACTTCGAGGAGCAAAACTTTGCTGGGAAGGATATTAATCAAGTCGAAACATCAACGGGAATTTGATCATTGCCAAGCGCCAGCAGTTGTCTCGCGAATTCGGCAGTCAATGTGTCGCTCTGCAATGTTACTCTCATGTTTGAAGTCAATTTCAAGTTCTTGTCTCGAATCACCTCATAAATCCTTCATGGCTTAGTGAACTGTCTTCAAAGCTCGTTGCATTCTCGCATCAATTTCGCTATCGCCGAATTCTCCGCCGTTGTGCACGTTGGCTTTGGCTTGTCAACCGTGAGAAGAAACTGTTTTCCTGACGACAATATCTTCTTCTTTTCAAATGTGTTACGAGATTCAAAACCTTGTTGATATCCAACTGTAACGGCAGCTTATGAATAGCTCATTCAATTCCGATCTATTGGCTGCATTGTCCAATTAGGAATCATCATTATCGTCAGGTGCTCTTTTTAAACAATTGTGTCGCCTAGAAATAATAAGATGAAATACGGAAACATTATGTTTCACTTGAAACTTGCGTCGTCGATATTTCTGCAAACAATGTTGGAGTGAAAAAGCCAGGTGCATTGCTCTCCTGAAACTATTCCTACTTTGACCTACATCGTACAAGAACCAACTTACCCAGGAGCTCAAAGTTCATGACCAACGACAACACCCGCCGCCATTTGTAAGCAGGGTGGGCTTTGGAGCGTTTGGAAGAGGACAACAACTTTGGACGAAAAATCATTTTTAGCGACGAGACGCGTATTATGATGAACGGTGTTATAAAGCAAAATTACCGTATATGATACGACACCAGCCCAAACGAGGTTCAGGAGGTGACAATACATCCTTGAAAAGATATTGTTGGTGTGGATTTTTGTCGGGCAAGGCGGCGTTATTGATCCGTACTTTTTCAAGAACGACGTTGGTGTGGCGGTCACCGTCAATGGCGAGAGCTACCGATGGATCATATCCAATTTCTTATTGCCCAACTTGAACCATATAGACCTAGACGGCATTCGGTTCCAGCAGGAAGGAGCTACGTGCCAAACAGCGGAATACACGATTGATGTTCTACATGTACAATTCAAGGGAGGTGACGTAAACTGGTATGACCTTATGGTATGCGATTTAACCCGGCTTGGGTTTTTCTTGTGGGGTTTTCTGAAGTCGCAGGTACATGAGAATATACCACAGTCAAACGATGCCCTTAAGGTGGACATAACACAGATCATCATTCAAATTTAGCCGGATAAATGTATGCGCAAGAATCATAGCAAATCCGTGCCACCTTAAAAAGGCGAGGCGAGCATTTGAACGATGTCATATTAAATTTGTTACGACACACACTGATAATTCAAATACAAAAATAGTTTTGTTAATACTTCACATTCAGCTTGTTTTATTCCAGTTCAACATCTAATCTACCCGCCCTTATTGAAAACCCCTTTTTATCTAAACGTAGCAAAAAAATGCCTTCCTGTTTGTCCGCTAACTCCTTCTTGACTACTCAACGCATTTTGAAACGGGTTTCACCGTCATGTAGATATTTTTTTCGGGAAAGTTTACATGTATGAAGTACCTACCTTTTATCGGAAATTGCACCCGTATGAAACCAGGCTAGGTCGCTAGTTGGTAGCCAATCTCAGTTTTATTAAAAATTTTTCTTGAATTTCTCAAACTAGAGTAAATTGTTAAATTGTAAAAAGAATCATGAAGTCCCTAAAAACTATATTTTATCACATGTTATTCTGAGAGGAAAATGTAAGAATACCTATTTGTGTAAAGAATATCTTTTCAAAAGACGAAGAATCAAAATAAATATGAAACCTGACATTCCTACCTTCCTTTAAAATTCTTAATAATTCGTTCAAGCAAAGAGAAAAGGTATATCTTTGGCAAATATATGTAGAGTTGTGATAGAAAACTTTACTTTGTGGCACATAAGTTCTCATAAATATTTAACTATATTACCTTTGCACACCATATTTACATATGTATGTACATTGCACTCACCATTATGTTTGATGATTATATTTATATAAATGCACACAAAATGTTCCTTTCTGTTTTTGGATAACTATCTTTGAAAAAAGGATTCAGTGAACGGAATCAACATCAGGTACCTCTACCTACCATAGAAAAGCATCCTTTTCATTTGGTAAAGTTAGCAGACCGAGACTATAATAATTGAACAAACTTTTTGGAGAATAATTTTATCTGGTTGAAATGTTCTTCTTTCCCGTTTTGTGTATATTTTTGTGTACGGATGGACACACTTTGTGAAAAAAAAAAATACTTTTTATTACATTCCACACATCCTGGAAGTTATATTTAAAGAGGACAAGAGTTTGTCTGGACTCTCATTTATTACTCCCTTGTTATCTATTGTATGGTAAGTAATGCATATTTTCTACCGACTTCTGAGTAAAATGTGTATGTGGGTTAACAGTTTGGCTTTAGATACTAATTACTTTGAAAGGAAAAAGTTTTTTTTCAGAAATAGCACATCATACAGAGTGGGAATTTCTTCCAAACTTTAACAGTAAATTGAGTGTACCTATACCTTATAAGGTACAGAGCAAGGTTACATTTTGCAGAAATGTTTAAAACAATGTCCTAATTGATATTCTGAGCTTCCAACAAATTCCAAAATGGAACTTATGGACCCCTTCTTGAAAAGACAACACCGAAATCTTTTAGATTTTTCAGATTTTAGGTGTACTTTCTAATCTTTTTGATCCGATTATCTAAAGAATTCATTCAAGTTTTTAATTCTGCATTTTCGGCTACCAAATCCAGCTAACCACATGATACATAAGTAAAAGAGGTATCATGTGCATTTCATGTGGCATCCGGTTTTTTGAAAAAAGTAACTTCTAGTAATAATTGTTTGTTTTCCTTAAGCTCTTTAAGAATGGACGTACAGTACCTTAAAGAATTTGTCAGGCAAAGAAGAAGATACTCTAGGCCGATAATATTATTTAAATCCGACTTAGTTTCGAATTCTACTGCAATCAGCATTTGCTAGACGTGAGCATATTTATGGTACCTATAGTCGAAGAGTCATCCAGCATGAAAGTCGAAAATGTTCCTTTGTACAAAATAAATAAATAAATAAATAAATAAATAAATACTTGACACAACAGCCTGTCACTTACACTCTCAACCATTCCTGTGTGTGCGTGGATATTTTGCAGAAATGGAAGGGACCTACAATTTACTGCCAAATCCGAACGGCTAAAAGAGACGCTCTTTCCATGAGTAAATTATGACTCTTGGAGGGTTTGTCACTTCCTCGCAGGAGAAAGTACCCAGGAAAAGAACTTATATAAAGTCAGGGATCGAACCCAGAACCATCGGCGTTGCAGCCCGACACACTAACTATTACGCCATGGGGAACTACGATGAAAAGACGTATATGATTTGGACTAATATTCAGTAATCTGTCGATCTCCAGTCGGCCTAATATGACTAGTTCTTCCAACTGTAGCACCTAGCACAATATCAAAACCTGTTTAAACCCTCACATAGTTACCAACAAAATGAATAATAATGTTCCTGTCAACTACTACCTGTCAAACTTTTATAGAGCCGCTTCATTTAGTGAAAGTTTGACAGCCGTTGAAAGCAGACAATCTTTTTAATTTCGGCGAAAGTGAAAACAATTGCTGTGCTCTCTCAATCATAAGGGGTCACGTTCACGTCGTATATCCCTCGCAAACTTCTTATAAGGCGTTAGCTCACAATTTCGTACTTCAAATGTCAAAAACTTGAATGGAATGTTTTGTACATAGGGCTGATAGATTTCTGCGATGATTTTGTTGCGCAAACGAGGTCGCAAACTTACACAAACCTTAGATTTGAATGATTGGCCGCAATGTCTTCACAGAGCTTTGATTGTTTTTTGTTGTTGCTTATTTTTGGCATTTCGACCGATGAAATTATTAAAAAGATTTAATATTTATTTTATTTTAACTGACATATTGAAGTTTAGTTTCAAGATAGTTTACACAGTTTGCTTGGCTTAGCCTGTAAACATCTCATTCTCAACTAAGTGGGTACATGAAATTTTACATGAAAAAGATCCGAAATTATAAGAATACATGAGGCGTCATTCCCATTGTCGGGGTTAAGGTTAGGTTTTGTAAGGGTGGTGATTTGGTAAAGTCGCCTCACTTCACTCGGAACTCAATGGGTGAATTCTGCTACCAAACCTTAATTCTGGATAAACTCAAGAATGATCTTTAGTATCTTCTTCGAGATATCGCCTAATTCCTTTAAGAAATTCTCTTTGAGGGCTGGTCTAGTCCATGTTTAGCTGGGCATTTGCATAGGAAGTGTAATGAGTTTCCTCCGCCTCTTAGTCTGGACACAAACCGTACAATAAGTCGGATGTGCTGACGTCAATTTAGCTTATTTGTTATTGAATTGTTACCCGTAAGGAATCCAATCAACAGTTACAGTTGAGGCCTACTCAGCTCGAGTATGTAAGTACTCAGTTCAGTTTTTTCTTTGAAAGGTTTGGCCATAAGTTCCTCGATACTCGACAAGTACCTTTCTACATATCCAGGACCATATGTCATTTGCGTATTTGAGAAAACTCTCGAGAATTCAATTTCAAGTGTTATGACTTATGAGAGTATTGAGGAGTCTATTTGGTTTGATTCGAGTGAAGAACCGATTTATTACTGTGTCCTGGAGCCAGCACCGAGTAACTGGGTAAGTTGCATTAAGACGTCTTTACTGTTTGCGGCAACTATCCACGCCTTTCAACCACGACAGCGAAAGTGCAACAGGGAACATGTGGTGTACTTGCCGTGGCGAAAATCTTTAAATTGGACAACGAACTGCTACCACACCCAGCATGTGTTCTCCCGATTGAGGCCCGTGTGACTTTTTTTCGTTTATGAAGATATGGTTCCGCGGTAAGAGATATGGCTTATTCAACAGATTTCCGCAGATGAAACAGCAAAATTTGACAAATGAATTACCGGTCAATGATTTACCAATTTCTGTGCAACTCCCTTACAATCAAAGATGGCTGTCCTATATCAATAGAACATTTCTTTGAACACTTCTACAAGACATAAACCTGTTCAAAAGTTTTTACGGGTCAAGGTTATTTTTCTTCTATAATTACGATTGATTACTTTAGTTTTTTTGTTGTTTTGTGTTAATACGTTTTGAGATATTCACAACTATACCTACATGTAACTAAAATATACTATTCGCGTTATGTCAACTTAATTCATTGCACATTCTACAACATCAACTTTAGTAGTGGCTGAAAACATCAATCGCGAATTTTAATTATATGTTTGACTTGAAGTATCTGAGTAGATGCTTTTATTGCAAGTAAAAATTTTAACGTTGTTTCTGTATGCATCTTCTAGTAGGCAATAATAAAAAAGAAATATTTTGAGTAGTTTTACTTCACCACCCCACCCCCGCCAGAAACAAATCTACATCAACAAAGAAAAGTTGCATCCATCTTAAGAAACTTTTATATTTACTTTTTATGTCGAATGCTTGCTCCGAGTTTATTTTCCATGACAAATAATAGAATCCTGTGCTGAGTCAAGGTTTGCCTTTGGAAAAGGCTTTATTTACACTACTTAGCACAGCATGAATTTCGACGGGGGCGAAGAGTTAACATTATAGTTGGAAGAAATTGTGTGACAACTTTTTAAAAACTTTTAAGGGAATAGATGCTTTGTGCTCATGGACGTATCCTGCATATTTAATATGCAATTTCTTTATCCCTTTGTCTTAACAATTTTATTTTACTAGATTTTTGGATTTAAGGATTTGCATTAGATTTAAATAAAGGATGGCTTACTAATGATCTACCGATAAAGCTTGATTTTCCGTCAAAAACTAGTTCCCCAATGTGTTACTCCTGATAACCTTTAAAATCTCATAGAGTAGAACATCTTAGATGTTTTCTCGAACCTGTCTGATCTCGAAAATAGGTGTTTTCTGATTAAGATTTTATTTGGAAAACAGTGATCAGTGAAGTAATTCTGCGCCGTTGCTCAATAACCTTACTCTACATTTCGCGTCAACTATAAAAAAAAAAAAAATCTGTTAAAGCATTTTTTTCCAATCGATGTAGTTAAAATCATCGAGATACAGAACCACCTCGCCGAAGTCTTTAGCTTTTCCAACCAGTCTGCAAACCACCTACTTCCTTACTGTATAGATTGAAGTTCCAACATCTTGGTGATTTCTAGCTTCATTATTTTTCGGACAAAGAAAGGTAAGAACTCTGCTTCCAACATAGTCAAGAAGATTGGCACATTTAGGTGGCAGTTGAAAGAAACTCTTGATATAGTATCGCAGCAGTTCTTCCACCTTTAAATATGAGTTCTTTCATTTCCATTCTTGCGAATCTTACAAATGCACGATCAAGTTCCAAATTTAACTATGTCATCTGCGAAAAGAAGAGTTCTTTTTTGTTAAAAGTCCATTGTACTGTTCTATAAAGTGGAAAATCTACCTTATATCTTCAATAAATAAAGCAGGCTTGTGCTCGTTGTACAACATTGTCTGACACTTCTCAATTTTCAACCAGATATCTCATCTCATCACCATTATATACGAACGATATTGTGTCCAACTAAAGGTTTTGCATGACTCTTCCCAACTAACGTAACATTTCGATACAATAAAGCTGATAGATAAGTCTGGTCCACTTGTTCGGAATGATGACTTCAAGTCTTCAAAAAATGTGTGCAAATGATTCAGCAATTCAGAAGATGTGGCTAATTTGCATAGCCCTGTCGTAAATCTGCCTGGAACTTAAAAGTTTATTCTGATCAATCCATTTATTTAGGAGTCAGTAAAGAATGAAGGGTAGAATTTCAAACGAAGCATTAAGGAATGATGTGCCCCTATAATTTGACAAAAATTCCAAGTTATCGATTTATTGATTGGTTATATTAAACTTTACCAACGAAACGTCTTGAGTCCTTTGGTCTATTGCAATCCTCTACTACTTGCTTAAGGGTAAAGTGATGGTTCCAAATAGCGAGGATCCTTTATCCCTGCAACGGGCTTTTTACGAATGGAAGGGCGTTTTGAAGGGAGATGGGTACCTTATCTTTTCTAATCCACACAGACATGTCTTTATCAGACATTTATTTGAATGTACTAGTATTTCCCAATTGATGAAAAAACTCAGCTATCTTTTGTGACCTAAAATAAGGTGAAGGGAAGGATGAACACCTCTGCTGAGCGTCTGGCACCTTACATACTGTTCACAATGTTGGACAATGTGAACTGCAGCTGAGATGACTATGCTTCGTATGAAAGCAGAAGTAACAAGGGTTGAACAAGTGCCAAAAATAAGAAATCCAGAGTACTTACTTGCTAATCAATTCCGTTGTGCCGTACTTGTAAAACTCTACTGGAATTCCATTCGACCCTGCTGTTTTCCCTTAACTTCATCGGCCCTTAAATGACCTCTTGTTGATTTATTCCAGCATCCAAAGACGAAAATACGAAAGATCAGACATAAATCCAACAATTGTCTGAAGTGTGAAATAAGATCGTTGGTTCTTAGACTATAGAGGATGGTGCAACTTATGCTTTCAGACTCTTAACTAGATTCCGGAACTCCTTTAAATTTGTACAGGAATGAGGAATCAATCCACCTAAATTTAGCTTCGTAGAATTCTGCTTTTTTACTTGCGATTAAAGGTACTATAAGGCATGTTATGATTTCGTAAAAAAAATTCTAACAATCAAACATGACATTACGATAGAAGTCGAAAAAAGTTGGTCCGACAATTCTGTCTGTCTGTCCGTCTGTCTGTATCGGCACCTACAGCTTAAACGGCTGGACCGATTTCCTTCAAACTTTTTACATAGTATTATTATGACTTCCTTTAGAGGGGTTTTTGAAATTAGCATTCTATCTCTAAAACTAACGGTACCTGCCATACGATTTTTAGTGGAAAGTTAATTTTTCTCAAAAACGGCTCCTACGATTTTGGTAAAACTTTCTGAATGGTGTTTTTTTGTAAACTTTATGCTTTGGTTTTAAGAGATTTTTCAGGAAAAGTCTTATAATGGTACCTCACATAGGAACTGTTTTTTTTAAATCAGATTTTCTCGTAAGCCACTAGGTGGATTTCTTTAAAAATTTTAATCTAGAAGCCCTTTTATAGACGAACTAATATAAATTTTTTAATTTTTCAAAGAAGGTTTTTTTGAGTTAAAAAAAAATTTAAATTTTTTTTATTTTTTTTTTCAAAAACGTTTTGAATAATTTTTTTTATTCTATTTTTTAATAAAAACTACAAAAAGCTAGAAGTTGGCATACTCAAAATAAAATTGGAATATACATATGTATTTTAGAAAAGGTTTTCAAAAGAAAAACTGTTTTTTGAAAAAACTGGTCGAACGATTTCTTAAAATTCAGTCGTGCACTTTATTTCCTAATTCAATACAATCCCATTTAAACCAAGGGACAACACAATTCTGTCAAACGTTTCTGTCGGGTAAGATGACGGGGTACGAGCTAAAATATAGTCATTTACCGGTGGGATACAAGTCCGTGATTTCTATGAAAACGCACTAAAAATAAAAAATTGCTTGCAAGTATCTTACCCAGCAAGTAATGTCCCGCGAAGAAATGGTCAGTGCGCGAGGATACGAAGGTTTTCGGTTCAATACCTGATTTCAGGCAAGTCTAACTCTTTCAAGAAAGTAACAGATCCTTCAACAACTAAACTTGTCAAGAAAATTGCATCTCTAATAATCGATTGAATCCGGTGCGGGCGGTAAAGAATTAGTTTCTTCAATTCCTGTAGATTTAAAACGAAACACAGTAATCGTTGGCCCTAGTTCCCCAGAGCTGATTTTGCTTCAATATTTATTTATTTATCTTCACAGCATATTAACAGATGCTAGCCATTTATACCATTTTGACAAATTAACAGAAAATATTAGATACAAAATTATTCCTTTCAGTTAATTAAATTAATGATCAACTGCGCAAATCTCTCTTCACATTGAAACCCAACAATACATGACCAGAATCAATTTGTCCTAAACACTCTCGCGACTCAATAAAAAAATATCATTAACGAAATGCACCAGCAATGGCCAACAGACACACCCACAGATTTTATGCCAAAATTTAACCATAATGGCATTACAATGTTACAATGAACCAAAGCAACGATATAACATAACGATTTTAACCCCACAATAAAGAAGTGAAACAAAGTTAAGCGTGAATAGCATCAGGATCAGGATCATCGTCAGGGACGATGGCTTCTTTATCTTCCACAGTTGTAAGTACATAAAGGATGAGCTTGCCGCCAAGTCATCCGAAAAAATGATTTAGTTGTCCTTTGTCCTTCTTGTGAGTTATTATACCTCCTCCTCCACCCACTGCATTTGCAAGGAATAGGTATCTATTTCAATGGAATTGCTGGTATTGTTTGCTACCCATATGCCACCTTTCCCGATTTTTTTTTTTTGTATTCTTCTGCCAAGCGACAAATTGCCAGAAACTCACTTGTTGTTTGAACAGGGGTCCGGAAAAATTAGAAAGGATATTTACCATCAATGATGATGTGCCATCCGAGCCGACACCCTTTCTGTCTTCTTTTTTTTTTTTGAATGAGCTAATGTTCCTATTTTTTCATCTTTCAAATGCGGAAATATTTTCGGTTTTATGTCGGGGTGTCGGTCGTTTCGCCGCTGATTCCAATGCTATGCATCTCATCCCTTGCAGAAGAAACAAAATTCAATCTGCACCAGACAATGGTCTCAATTTACACTCTGCCACTTCAGACTAGCGAAAAAGCACTGCTTCCACCCTACATTGTTGGACGACGAAAGACGCCGAAAGATATATACTATTGTCATCCAGCAGAGCAAATAATACATCAGGACGAAGGGATTTCCCGGTTAAGTAAAGGCACAAAAGTAGAATATAGAAATTAATAGCGATTCTTTTCCGCAATGAATGGAGGTAGTTATATTGACAGGAAGACATGGCCAAATTATTGCATTGTCTGGGTTAATCTTCTTATAGCTTCCTTTGGGAAGATTTCAATTTTATATAATTTAAAGCATCTATATCAGAATGTGCAACAATGAGCTAGTGTTGACCATTTTAAAATATTTTTTTTTTTCTAGAAAATCGGATTTCACATTAAATTGGGTCAAAAATATATTGAAAACAAAAAGAAATTGCTATGTGTTCTTCGCTAATTTGAAGGCTGCATTCAACACAGTCAACACTGAACAGAAAGAGAGAGGCTCTAATTTTTTAACTGGTTTTTCTTGGAATAACCGCCCAACGCAGAAGTTTTTCATGCTTTATACCAAATTCCTTGCTACCTACATCAAAAGTAGAAGTTTAGGATAGCTCTCAGTTGTCATAAAGGTTTGGAACGTCTCCAGGTGTACCGCAGGAATGTATTTTGAGTCCCTTGCTTTTTGCACTATTCTTCGATGGTATATTTGAAATGCTTTCTGGGGGGCGTTATCTTTGCCAGGATTCTTGTTAAGGTTTTCCTTTGCTCCAATGATCTGGTATTTATACCTGACAATCTCTTAACTCTTCAACTCCACATCAATAAGCTTGCGGCTTAGAAGCCTACCCGAAAAAGCTTGGCGGGTAAATAACGAGTAAATCATTATTGCGGCTAAATGGTTTTTCACTAAGGGCGGGTACATGTTACAATAGAAACAAGCTGTATGTGAGTTATAAAAACAATTGTTTTCCATATGAAAGGTCAATGTATGTTATTAAAAACGTTTGAAATATTGTATTGTTTAAATGCCCACCTTAGCTTTTTACGGTGGCACGGATTTTCAAATGATTCTTCCGCACAGATCCGGCTGAATTTGAGCGTTGGCCTGTGTTATGTTCACCTTTAGGCTAGGCGCCCACTAGGCGGCCAGGTCGCGCTGCCATTCCGCAACGGCCAGGTTTTACATGAGTTTGGCCGCTGGTTGCTGGCCGCCTAATGCTTCCTAGAAAAACTCATTGGCCGCTGCGGCCTGGCCGCCTAGTGCGCGCCTAGCCTAAGGGTATCGATTGACTGTGATTTATTAGCATAGACCTGCGACTTCAGCTAACCCCACAACAAAAAGTATAGCGGGATAAAATTGCATGAAATTAGTGGACTTCTGCAAGAGATAACCTTACCCTCAAATCGTTCATGTATAGAATGTCAACAGCTTTACGTTGACACCTAGCAATTAAGTTTAAATTCCACGGCAAACCTACTCGCATACAGAGTCAAATTTTGATTAGACCAGAGCAATAAGATTTACCCTAAGGTTGGATATCTTAGTACCAATTTTATGGAACACGTTCAGGCATATCCACACTCCCTGGTGAGGGGCGAGGTCTATCTAACACCTCTTGCATCCAATCCAAGGATCCTGCAACGAAGCAGAAGGAGTGTTGCGATAAATATTTGCTGCCTTGGCTAAGTGTTCAAAAACCTTGAGAGAATCATAGTTCAACCCCCATATAGAATGTCAACAGTGGTGTTTGGAGTGTTGCACGTAGCGCACCTTCCTGCTGGAACTACATGTTGTCTAGGAGGTCCATATGGTTTCATTTGTAGCGCTCGCCATTGTCGGTGACCGCCTCCAACGTTGTTTTTGAAAAAAGTATACAGATTAATGAAGGCGTCATGTCAGCCTAAGATTCATCCCAAAATGTGATTTTGTCAGGATGCATTGTTACATGGTGTCGTCCTAAATACGGCAATTTCACAGGATAATACAGCCATTCATCCGAAACAACGCCTCGTCGCTATTAAGATGATTTTTTAACGGAAATTGGGGTCCTCTTACAAATGCTCCAAGGCCCAGTCAGCAATAAAACGGCTTTGTATTTGTTAAGTAAAGCATTCCAACCAAAACCAAAACCAAACCGAAAAAATTTTCAAATATAAAATTTGGTATAATATAATCAGATTTAAAACACAAATGCTACACTGATCGATGACAACCAACTCAGAGAATTTATTTTGCAAATAAAATTTTGAATTGAACTTGTACTTTTTGTTAAAAATGCATTTAATCATTTTTCTGTTATACGTATAAAAGAAAAAGAAAAAAATAAATTTCTAACAAAAAGTATTTGTTCAATAAAAATTATTATGAACAAAATACATTCTCTGCATTGATTGCCATCGATCAGTGTAGCATTTGTCTAAAAAATCCAATCAGAACATATACAAAATTTTCCATTTGAAAATTTTTTCGGTTTGGTTTTCCGTATCGCTATATAACTGGCCCCTTACGGGGAAAATGTTAAAGAAAAGAAATGCATCTGAATATTTTGCTAAAGCACTGTTTATAGCAGCAGGCTCTTTTCTGAATCCTATCCAGGAGACTCAAATGTGTAAAGCTATGTAGATTGTTGCCAGATCTATGGGAACAAATATTTCTTACATCGAGCTATAGGAAACTAACGCAAAACTGTTTGGTTGTCCCAATAAAAGTTCTACTCATGGATAGTGACATAGAGGGAAGATTTATGTTTTGATGACAGAAGAGAGCCATTACTTCTTGAAGTATTAAATTCCACGCGGTTTGTAATTCTCAATTGGATTAGAATTTAATGAACTTTACGTATATGATTATGATACCATTGCAATTTCACATCCGAAGAACAGTGTTCTGATCTAAATCATGAAAAGGTGGGATAACTGTGTAGTCAGCAAAGCAATTTAGTGGATAAAGTCTTAGAAAAGAGATAATTGATAGATGTGGCATGTGGGGAAGAGTTTCGGAACATACAAAACGTAGGCTTATGGTACAATAGCATATCCAAAAGGTAACTTTTAATCCAACGAAGAGAGGTTCGTCGATATCAAACGGTCTTAAAATATTAAGCGAAAGAATGAGGTGTGGGTTAGTCAAATGATGTTTTGCATCCACTCGGAAGAGACCTTTTAAATAGGACAGACAATGGAAAAGCTAACTCCGTGTTTGTCATTCTAGCTCAGCATTCGTGCCAGCAGATATGTGTTTATCGAGATCTTAAAGGCATTTTACAAGAAATATATTCCTGAAAAATTCATTCCAATTATCAATTTGACATTCGGCTTTTTTCTCAGTCTGTCTCATGGATTTCATCTGAGGTCATAGAATGCGCCCTGGTGCTTTGGAGAATAAAGAATCACTTTTTCAATGCTTCGAAGTTTCTGAAGCAAAAAAGTAGAAAGTTTATTTGACATATAGCAGTTTATGCTGTGAACAATTTCGACTTAAATCAGTTGCTTTCTTAAATATTTGAAAAAATATAGGAACAAGATTTTTGTACTATTTCAATCTGAAATTGAAGTTTTGTGTTTTTTTTTTGTTCGAGAATTAAATCTACAAACACATTGAGGTCATTGCAAGTTGGTTTCTTCTCCAACTAAAATCCGCCACCCCTATTATACAACCTGTTTCAAATTACATGCTTCAAATATTTCCAGTTTTTTTTTTTTGCTTTAGATATTCCTCCCCCATTATCTATCTACCTTTGCACTAAACCTTCTGTAAAATCAAACAGATATAATATCTAACCACATTTGAGATATTTTTTTTTCCATTCTTTAACTATTTGTCGGTCCCTTATATTAAGTTTGCTTCCTCTATCAAAGTTAA
The DNA here is from genome assembly GCA_916050605.2 of Platycheirus albimanus. Taxonomy (NCBI): domain Eukaryota; kingdom Metazoa; phylum Arthropoda; class Insecta; order Diptera; family Syrphidae; genus Platycheirus; species Platycheirus albimanus. The sequence goes on along the minus strand of OU696698.1, from coordinate 31,107,251 downwards.
AAGACCCAAAAGAAAATTAAAAAATGCTGGGCCTTCTGGCAAAGCTAGAGATTTTCTTTATGGGGTTATAAAATTCTATACAGTGCCTAGTCCTACCTCCCAAAAGAACTCCGACCCCCTCTTAACAATTTCTTCGTTTAGAAATTGAAAATCCAAAAAATTTTAAAGAGCATTCTCAAAACTTCTTCTATACTCGTATCTTCACCTGCTGTCTTTTGTATAGGTAACTTTTGCTGGAGTGGAGATAAGTTTTTCATTAAATTGCTACCAGTACACCGCATCCGCATCCACATCCCACTGACTGAATGGCAGCAGCAACTGCTCCGGCTACTACTGTATATAAAATGCCTCATGATGATGCATTCAACTAAAATTTTCTCCATTTCTACAGCTACAGCTACATCAGCCCATCCATAATCACATAAATACCACACCACACACAGCTGAGCTCGATATTTTTCCTCACCCGGCTGCTGCCTCGCTGTTAAAGCAAGAGATCGAGATGCCTGAGCGTCATCATCATCGACAATAAAACTAGAGATAAGAGGGAAAAATTTCCTAGATCCTGAACACAAACTTTAAAATCCGTTTGTTGATTCCTTTGACCACGTTCCTTTGGTTTTGCTCTTTAGAGTATAGTTCAACGGAAGCTGGGGTGCTCCATACATCACCATAGACCATGGACCATAGACCATATATACATTTATAGCACATTGGCATTGGTAGGTATGACCATTTCAGGCATCTTAGGTAGTGCGAGTGTTTCCCCAATTTATAGTTCTGCCCAGGTCGATTTTCAACCCCATTGCAATGGGTTTCTGAAGCTCTATTTTTTGTGTGCCTTTTCTTTCAAATACCATGGTTTGATAGAGGCCATCAGTTTCAGGTATACTTCTTCTCGGCATTAGCCCCAATCCCAGCCCCAACCTCAATCAGGGATATGAAGGTAACATTTTTCGTGCACAATGAGGGTGCATTGGAATCTTTTAAGTCTAAAAGAGCTTTGCTCCAAGAGTTTCCTCATTCCAGTTCACTTCAATATGTATTTATATATATAACCTAAAAAACTATATATTTATAGTATGGTGTACCTACACCTACACCCCCATCCCGCCACACTAAACATGGCCGGCTCTATACAAATTGGGGAACGGTATATTCTAGTTTTATAAGAAGGAGGAATAAGGACGACGACGAGGACGACCGACGACTACGACGACGTACAGAAAAATCATCTCCAAAAGATGGTGGAGATAGAAATTCTTATCAGGATTTTCATTTTGAATTATCCGCAAAATGCTTTTCAGAACTTTTACCCATTCCTTGTTGGGGGTGGGGTGGGGTTGGTTCGATGAGTTCAGGTTTAGGGAGTCTGCTGTATATTTGAAGAGCAGAGCATATGTGTGTGAGGTTACGTTTTCATGATGCCAGAGTCTTATAGTTATACTCATAACACAAAAGAAGAAAATTTATCAAAAAGAAAGAAAGGAATCCCTTTTGAATCTATATCTATACACACGCTTTACCGGGGAAGACTGGGAAGCTCCATCGCATCCAGGACTCTGAGAGAGAGATGATAGTGATGGCTGATGGGTGATGGGTGGAATTCTTCATGGCCGCAACTTCTAATTTCGAGGATATAGAGATGTGGTTTTGACTGAGGATCTCTAGTGCACTCGTCTGGTTTAATTTATATTGAATTGGAAATTTCGCCTCAAGGTATACGAATAGGTAGGTCGCAAGGAAGGTATAGCATGCCTATAGTATGTAGGTACAAAGCTTTCCCATTCCACGTATAACGGATAGAACTTTGATTTTCTTTGATTTTTATCTCAAAGCCGCATTTAATGAATGTAATTTCATTTATATAAGAAACAAAAAAAAACTTTTTCAAATAATTTGATACCCATAGATACGTAAAAAAAGTAAATCGCCATATTTTTTTTCCATAGAACCAGGAAAACTCCATTTTTTCTTTGACTTGAATGCGCAAGTTATGAAACATGAAAATTATGAAATATTTTACGTCATCAGGGGTGGAAAAGCATAATCTACCCTTATGTGAATAGTTAAAGTCCCACCCACTTTTCTGTTTTCAATATTATTCAATATTTTGTTTGCTTCTGGCAAAGCATGATTTTTGTTTTGCTTTTCACACATACTATTTCCAATATACATAACTATTTAAAAGGTAGCTTTAGGTTTGGTGGTAAAAAATAATCAAAGTTTCTTCTTGGTTTCTAAGAGCTGTTGATGAGGCAGCTACATTTTAGTTCCTCATGGAGCATAATGCAGAAACCAGATCTTTCCATCTTTCTCTGTACCTAAGACGGTACCTCAACTGTGACCACGACTGCAAACTGTGTTATTTAGCCCGGGAATGTTTCCTTTGGTCTTCCAACCCGTCTTTTGTTTTATAGGGATTCCATTGAAAGCACTGCTTTGCTGTGTTGTCATCAGGTTTCCTTAGTGCATAAAGTATAACCAATCCTTGGGGATCCTTGGCAAACATTTATTGTCACGTTTAACAGATGTCGATCCTTTTCAAGTTATGGCCAGTTACATATGTATGTATTACCGTTAAAACTAGATTTCCGTTATTTGTAGTCAGCAAAAATCAGGAAAAACTTAGTAATATTGGCTAAGACTGAACGGCTCGTTACATATGGGAGCTAAAATTTAAAAATAAGCTACTGAAAAAATTTCCAATGTCACTGTGAGGAACTATGCCAAACTAAGTTTTTGTGAATTCGATCAAGCTGATGCAAACATATGGCGATGGCCATTTGAAAAAAAGCCGTCTAAACCTGATTTTATTCTCATTATGAACATTTGCGCCAAAAACAAAAACCGCAGTGTTTTGTCGATAAATTATGGGCTTTATCAAAATCGTCACAGTCATTTTCGAGTCAGAATTCAAAACTAAAAAAAACTTTATTTGAAAGGTACCAGCTTAGGCCAGGCCAGAACCGTTTTTCCTTAAACTGATCAATATAATGTTTGAACAAAATCCATCAAGCAGCTTAGGCTATATGACGTGCAAAATTCAAACTGTGGCACCACAGCTGCAGGTGGAGGCAGATTTTAAAGTAGCTCTTACTCTATCAGCAATTCCTAAAGCAGGAAATACACGATACAATCATCGTACAGACTTGAGTAGAAAAAGACGATATCTGGTTTTCGCTCGACAGCATTCGACCATGCGATATCGGTGCAGCGGATCATTTCGTGTACACACACGATACAATCATCTTATTCGACCCAACTTTTGTGCGATAATCGGTACGATTAAACATGCGTTGATAAGTTCTCTACAGGAAGGGAAGGGACCGACAATTTCAGGAGGAGTGCGGACAGCTTTATCAGGGGTGCACTTTTGTGACAAGATTTTCTCTTGGAGGAAATACCATTTCCTCGCAAGTTGCAATATGTCTTCAAAAAACCTAGACCTTTAGCATTGCATTGGAGTCTGAGGCACATACTGTGCACTATACGCCACGGGCAACACGGGGAAGAATATAATAATCTAGCCATCAAAGGGTATACGTATTGTTATATGAATGGTTTTTGTCTTTGATTACAATTCGCCCAAAATTATACTACAGTAATTATGCTGTAATAATTCTGACCAATACTGTCCTTGAGCATTATGATATTTGAAAGCTCTGAAAGCCTTTAAAGCATCTAGAATGTTCTGAATGGTTCGAGTATTAGATTTTCCGAGAACCTGTATACCAGTATAAATAGGACATCTCAAACTGAAATGGGACAGTTCAATTTTAACCGTGGTGACGATTAAATGGTGAATAATTAATGGTGCTAAGATAAACAAATAAATAAAGAGTTTAAACTTAGATAGAACTAGCTTTTTCCCGCTACTCCGTACGCGTGAATCAAGTATCTAGGGATATTTTCATTTTTGCACAGCCAGAATTGAAAATCAATAAAATGAAACAACAAAAATTAAACAATTTATATACATAAAACATGTCTTATGTTCTACCCACAGGAGCCATTATAAACATATTAACTGAATTTGTTACCCTAGAGCCTAGAGCAATCATTTTATAGTTGTCCGTGAGAATAATAGTTCGTCCTGAGATGGTCGGTTTGAAAAATACTCCTTAAACGTGAAACTACTGGAAATGGGAGGTATGAGTGGTATGAAAACTACATAACTTTAATAGCTCCACAACCGGTAACGAAGTAACATAACTTTTAATTTTGCGTTAAGTTCATTGAATAACGTGCGATTTGAGTAATATTAAAAAAAACCAGAATTTAATATTTTCGGGCTTTAAAATATAGCCTATATTTTAAGTTGGCGTACTACCAATAATTCTGCGAAAACCACGTTCAATTCCATGCAGTAGTTTTTGCGTGATACGCGTACAAACATACAGACAGACAGACAGACAGACAGACAGACGGACAGACAGACAGACGGACAGACAGACAAAAATTCTAAAAACGGTTGTTTTGGCTTCTGTGGGTCTAATAGAGACTCCCCATATTAGTTTTGAATCTATATCTTCAATGTACAGACATCGACCCGTTACAATTTTATTATATGTATACTAGCAAAAAGTACCCGGCGTTGCCCGGGCACCCGAGGAAAATCTTTTCATGCAATATCTTTTGAATGAAATTAAAAACCAAGACATAATTTTTGTATGAAAAAGGGTTTTTTATTTTTATTTTGCTAAATTATGTTCGTTGAGTAAATAAAACAAACAGAGATGCTATTGTTTTTTAATTTCGGGTACCTTCAAATCTTATACTGTAATTTCGTTGGGGTAAATGATGTAATTTCCTAGCACATTTCCGAATAAGATTCGAAATTACATCATTTCCTATACAAAAACACATTTCGAAATTTTCTCATTTCCACCAAATTTGGATGAAATTGGGTTACAACCGAAATCGAACATCCCTAATTTCAAAATGATTGTGTTCTCGACTTTCAGCTGTTCTTAATATCTTAGTGAAGAGAAATTCAGAAATTCAAATTGCGCTGGCATCAGAATATCCTGGAGTGCAAATTTTGAACCTCAAAATTTGCAGAAAAAAATTAACGCATGGTAACACTCACTTGCACCGAGGTTGATATAACATTTCCGAAATATCCAAGATGGCTGAGCTTATGAAATAGGCCAGAACAGAAGAGTTAAAATTTTACAATGTCTTCGGTATGGCCCAAGCTGTTAATTATTTGACGCAGATGATATTTTGGACAAAGGTTATCGATTCCTTTTCTTTATTCGGATTTGGACACCATGGTTGAACCAGGGGTTGCAGGTATTTAAAATTTACATATCGCACTAATGAGTACATTCATTGTATACAAAATCTATGGTTCTCTGATGGTGTCTTTCCACTAAGTTGCCCTCTGGTTCACAGCATTTGTGACAGCTAGCATGATGCGTTTGTGAAAGAAATTACTTCCTCTTGATAATACTAAAATTTGTTTAGCAAAGGTTTTGCTCCTAAGGACTATTTACATAAGAAAACTACGAACGATTTATAGAAAATCCGTTCATTGCTGCCGACAACTGATGGATTTGGATGAAGTTTGACAATTGACTATCAATAGGCCTAGTTTTTGTAAAATGTTTTGAGTCACTTTTGTTAGTCAACTCCATCATTTGTTTGGTTTTCGGGTTTCGCTATCGCAAACATCAACGCCATCGCACTGGTTTGTGCGATGTTTCAAAAGAATGAATTGATTCATATCATCGGAGGTATAAAGTGTAAAGCATTAAAAGCGCATTTGGTCTCAAAATTTTTACCCCAATCACAACAAATTCACCTAACCCAATAAATTAAATGTTGCTTTAATTTTTGAAATCACACCAGAATGGCTAAACGGATCTGAATGAAATTTAGCAGAGAGATAGATTATAGTCTGGAATAGCATATTTGCTACTTTTTATCCCGATAAAATGTATGGTTCCCGTGGGATAGATTTGTTTTAATTTTTGAAATCACACCAGAATGGCTGAACTCATCAGAGTGAAATTTAGCACAGAGATAGATAATAGTCTAGAATAGCACATTTGCTACCTTTTATCCCGGTAAAATGTATGGTTCCCGTTTGATAGATATGTTTTAATTTTTGAAATTACACTAGAATGACTGAACAGATCTGAATGAAATTTAGCACAGATTCTACAATATAGTCTGAAATAGAATATTGGCTGCATTCCCGGTAAAATGAATGGTTCCCGTGGGATAGATTTGTTTTAATTTTCGAAATCACACCAGAATTGCTGATCGGAGCTGGATGAAATTTGGCACATAGCTAGATTTAGATTATAATCTGGTATAGCACATAGGGTTCTTTTTATCACGGTTAAATGTATGTAGGTATTAAATTATAAAGCTATAAAAGAAGAAGAAGCTAGATGACGATAGACTATACTCCTCAAGCTACAGTCTACTTCTTGATCAGCTGAAACGCGAGCGAAGGCTAGTACTTCTTAAATACATGCGAAACATTAGCAACTACTGTTACCGGCGCATGAAAAGTTGGTGAGCAACAGACTCTTATTATACTTTCATGCATGTTCCCAACCAACGCGTAAGTGTACATATGTTTACACATGCTTTTTGCTTTTTGCTTTCATAAATTATTCATTCTTGTGTAAACCGCACAAATCATAGAAAAGGAGCACGGCAGAAGTAAGCAAAACTAAACAAAAGGCAACTGCAGAAGTAAACAAACCAAAACAACAATTTGGAAATAAATCCAAGGCAACGGCAGAAGTAAGCAAAACTAAGCAAAAGGCAACTGCAGAAGTAAACAAACCAAAACAACAATTTGGAAATAAATCCAAGGCAAGGGCAGAAGTAAGCAAAACTAAGCAAAAGGCAACTGCAGAAGTAAACAAAACAACAATTTGGAAATAAATCCAAGGCAAAGGCATAAGTAAACAAAACTAAACAAAAGGCAACTGCAGAAGTAAACAAACCAAAACAACAATTTGGAAATAAATCCAAGGCAACGGCAGAAGTAAGCAAAACTAAGCAAAAGGCAACTGCAGAAGTAAACAAAACAACAATATGGAAATAAATCCAAGGCAAAGGCAGAAGTAAGCAAAACTAAACAAAAGGCAACTGCAGAAGTAAACAAACCAAAACACCAATTTGGAAATAAATCCAAGGCAACGGCAAAAGTAAACGAAAACACTATTTTAGCGAATTTCTTTTTCGTATTTGTTCTTCGATACAGCGGCTGCGTTTAGGGCAGGAATACAATATAGCGTTGCCCACAGCCAGCTACTGGCACGAAAATTGCAACCCACGCATATTTTCCATTCACACACACAAACTTTATAAACATGCCGGCTAACTGGCAGTAAAAGAAAAGAAAGTCTGGTAATTCAAAACGGGTGTGACATAAGCTCCACTGACCTTATTAATATGTCTGCTTTAAATAGGCACAATTTCCATGGACATTTTGAACAATTAGGCAATAGTCATAAGGTCCATGAACATTATGTCTATTTTAAAGTGGACATAATGTCTATATTGAAATTTTGAACTTCAAGTCTAGTTTTATTTATGGAAATTATTTATATGTATCAAATGCTTTTGTTTAGGTCTATTTTGTATAATGGGCCTCTGATTCCGATGGCATTTTTCTTCTTAACTTGACGCTACCGATTGAATGGGTCAACTAAAGAAATTTGACTACGGACAAACAATTACTCAAAACAGAAATTCGTCTTTTTTATGCATTTGTGATTTTTGTTTGACGTTTCCATTACCTTGACATTATGTCTACTTCAAAATTTACTAATTAAACATGTCTAAATTTTCGATTTCGCCATAAGGTCAATGGACATTATGTCTATTTCGTTCATGGACCTTATGACTATTTCCAAAAAGATTTGAAGGTTCCCGAAATGGCTAACGATATCATCTCTGTTTGCTTTTTTATTCAACGCACAAAATTTGTTTTTAACCTATCGGCGACAATAGCTTTGAAAGTACAAATTGCGCAACTGTGAAAGCTTGCATAGCAAACTCGATTTTCCTTGCTAACCTAACATGTGCGAATAAAAAAGATGACAGTTAAATGTAAAATCCTACCAACTCTTATAGCAGGCGGATGAAAAGTTGGGAACCACCCAACTTTGTTTCAGTTTTTCATGAGCTTACACTTGCAAGTTCATTTTTACTTTTGTCATCCACTGGCCTATAACCTGGCCAATGAATGGGGCAAGATTTTAGAATCCACTGTATTGCGAGGTAAGTGGTGTGTCGTCAGTTTATCTGCCATATACGGACAAACTGACACACAAACAAAATTACTCTTTTATATATAGTAGAGATAGATGAGTTTTATTTATAGAGATAGAAGTGGTGATTTAAAAAGTAAAAGAAAGTAAGTTTTATTTTCGAAACTAAGACTAAAAACATTACAGTATGAAAAAAGCCTAGAGGAATAGATTAAACCACATACTGTTCGAGCTATTTAACGATGTGTGGCTACATAAAAATAGCTACATAAAAGACTGGTAAACGTCACCTTTATTGAGGAAGTGAGTATGTTTATATACCCGCCCACTTTTATTTAAAATGATTGTAAGTTTTGTTTCTGATTTTCGGACTAATCAAAATTACGAAACCGAGAACTTTTGCGTAGGTGTATTCACTGTTATATTTCTTTATATTTGATTACTTCCAATTAATTCAATTATAATTTATAATCTTAAATTTAATATCATATTCCAAACTTTATCTAATCTACCTATACATAAGATAGTATACAATGTTTGTCCGCTTGCTACTTCTTAACCAAGCAACGGATTTTGAAACAGTTTTCCCTATCAAGGAGATCATTTTTTCCGTAAGGTTAATAATGTTAACACCTTTTTTCCCAAAATAAATACTACGCGCTATAAACATGTTATGTTTAAATAAACTCCTGCAGGTATGCAAAAATGCAACACTCTTAACTCGATTTAAATTCCCACACCTTGAAAAAATGCATACAATTGCGTTTCCTGCGGCGCATAACTAACATTAAGTTGGTTTATATTTTGCAGGGTTGTTATAACAATGTTCCTGGAGGGATGACGTATAAACTTATTTGAGAGCAAAGCAGCTGTTAAAATCCAGTAATATAATAAAAACGTTTGAAACCGAGCTCCTTTGTTTTAAGTATACATTGATGCGACACAAAAATAGACTTTATTTTTTGGTGTGGGCAGTACAAACTAATCCTACAGTCCGTTTTTGTGTTACAAATAAGACGAAAAGTGTAATAAAGCTTACCCTATATATGGACGCTATACAGAGATCAAAAAGATACACATTTTTCCAATAAGTTGACCAAAATCAGAAATGATGGGATGGATGATTATTCGCATGATACGACTAACGTCATATTTACAAGCATGTATGTATTAAACAGCGTTTCCTTTTTTCTTCCTCCCTGTATATCCGAATGAGTGCAAATAATGTTCAATTATATCCGCCCTCTTGAACTTACAACCATCATTCTATTTAGTTGAATTCTTCAACAAGGATAACATTGTGTGTATGTTAAGATTAGATTTTATTTTTTTGCAAGAGAGGAGACCCCTCCCCGTCATCTTTGTAGATATGTACAAGTACATCAATCTCATCAATAATATGCTGTTGGCGGGGATGCTCTGATGCTTATCAAATTTAATATCTAAAAGCAAGACAACGTACCTATACATCGAATGAGCACTCGAATCCTGATTCCTGACACTCAGTTCGTCTGTCTTATATTGGAAAACGGTCGATTCGTTTGACAGATAGACAGGATGTGAAGAGCGTTGGGGATGGGGATACATATTTTTGACATGAACGAAACAAATGGATGTGTTTAAGTAGTTAGTATGTTATTGCTTTTATCGCAGGAGGAGAGAGGAACACATGATTTCATTTTGAAGTTAAAATTGCTGAAAACTCTTGGATTAAAAAAAAATTTAATACCTTTGTAGTTTTACTTAGCTTAACACATAATGTTAATGTTAATGTTAATGTTAATGTTAATGTTAATGTTAATGTTAATGTTAATGTTAATGTTAATGTTAATGTTAATGTTAATGTTAATGTTAATGTTAATGTTAATGTTAATGTTAATGTTAATGTTAATGTTAATGTTAATGTTAATGTTAATGTTAATGTTAATGTTAATGTTAATGTTAATGTTAATGTTAATGTTAATGTTAATGTTAATGTTAATGTTAATGTTAATGTTAATGTTAATGTTAATGTTAATGTTAATGTTAATGTTAATGTTAATGTTAATGTTAATGTTAATGTTAATGTTAATGTTAATGTTAATGTTAATGTTAATGTTAATGTTAATGTTAATGTTAATGTTAATGTTAATGTTAATGTTAATGTTAATGTTAATGTTAATGTTAATGTTAATGTTAATGTTAATGTTAATGTTAATGTTAATGTTAATGTTAATGTTAATGTTAATGTTAATGTTAATGTTAATGTTAATGTTAATGTTAATGTTAATGTTAATGTTAATGTCTTTCCTGTTCTGACCTATACTTTTACCATACAAAATCGAGAAGATTTCACAACTCAACCATAAATCAATTCGATGCCTTGATATTTAACTGGTCAGTTGGTACTGTCTTATGGCATAAGTTCCATCTTATCTCAATATTTGACGAGTTTGATTAAACTCTGCTCTGATTAAAATACAACTTGCTCCGATATCACAAAATAAAATTTAAACTCTGTACCGGCGGCGACTCACGTAGTGGATAATCCATACTTTCTATGTCACTGCCTAGCACTCTGCCATTAAAGAAACAAATTACCTATGAAGTAAATTCTTCCAGGACTCATACACTTTCTAAGCTTAATGATGGAAACCTGCTTAAGATTTATCGATGCCTCAAAATAGTTTGAAAATGTACATGTATAGATTTTTCACATATTTATGGTGCCCGAAACCCCTCAAGGTATCAAAATGGATTTGAGTTGATCTACGATTAACCAAACCTCACTTGACTAAGCAAAAAAGTTTAAAAAAACATAAGCCAGTCCAGTTCAAATTGTTAAAAAAAACGAGAGATATTTTGCAGTTGGTTAAAAAAACCTCCTTTATCGCCATTAATTCCAACTGGAAAATGCTACAATACATGTTTTGGAAGACGGCAGGATAGACTTTACAGTTTTAAGACAAGATACTTTTCAAAGTTGTTATATCAACGTCATTAGTGTCGCTTCGAAATAAATAAGTTTTGGTTTTCCAGCATAAAAAAAACACAAAAATCTGCCTTTAAAACATGTCTTCCATTAAACAGTTACAGTTTTTAAGTGGTTTCTCGATAACCACTTTGAAGAATTTGGTTAAAATTTGTTTATGATTACAAATTTGAACAGTGTGAGCTTGCGTTTCTTTTTAATGTGCTTTTACCGAATTGGAATTTTTTCAGTTATATGCGAAACGAAAACAAAATATCAGATTATGATTGATATTAAAAAATGTTTGTACAGTGTTTTGAAATTTACCCCATTAATACATCCATATGCAAACAGTCTTGGCTAATTAACAGCTCATTCAACTCTAGAACAGACCAAAAGATCACCAGCTGTTGAATAAACAATTAATACCAAAATGAACTAATAAAACTACACATTTATGAAGAGTATATTCTGTGTTCATGTATGAAAAGATACAAAAAATAATACACATTGTACAAAATATGAATTTCAAAAAGCCTCATAATCTGAAACGGCAATAAACAGATTCGATTCGGTTTTAATTATTCCACTGTGTAAATATAGTGCGAGAAAATTTTATGATTTGTGTAGGTACCAGCGGCATGCAAGGAAAATTATTCCAAGCATCGATCCAACACACCCAACCCACCAGTTTGTGGCCATAGTTGAGATTTACTTTATGGCTAGCACAGTATTATCTTAATATGATCCGAACCGACTAGTGAATCTGGCGTGAACCATCAAAAATGTGTGTTTATTCAAAATTTTGGTTGATGGAATATTTTTAAGAAGAACCACGGGAATTAATTACAAAACACAATTTTGTGGCAATTTCTGCTTATGAGCTGTGCAATACCATGTTTTTAATAAAAATTTTGTATAATTTATGGGATAAACAAATTAAAAATTATTTTTTGAGAATTTTTATTTAGTTTATTACTTGCGTTCATTGTACGGGGGATTGTTCTCGTGGATTCTAACTTTAACAATATTGAGTTAAATTTAAAGCTACATTCTTGTTAAGGAAGTATATGAGTTCGAAAATTCAAATTTGAATTTGACAAACTTTTTGTTATCAGTGTCTATCATAACTTACTTACACCAAACAGAAGTGTTTTCCAATAGGATTTTCTGAACTTTGGCAGGTGTTTGAGGGCGGCTTATTTTTGGAAGGGTCAAATTGGCTCCCATTTATTTAGTGTGTTTTTCCAAATACCCGTACTTACTTCCAGGAGCTCAGAGTAAACGACCATAGACAACGACTTGTGTTTGCTCTCGCGCATCTCAAAATTGTCGAAAAATCAGTTCCAGCGATGAGTTCGGGGTTTTTTTTTTTGGTGAATGAGTTCATCAATAAGGAAAATTATCCAATTGTGGACAGTCAAAATCCACACCAGTACCACCGATTTGCAATGAATCCAGAGAAAGTCACTGTTTGAAGTGGATTTTGGGCTTAGGTCCATACTTTTCTTTGAGTTTGCTAAGCCCTCACCGTCATGGTCGACGAAGACCAATTTTTTTGGGCTTGAATTGGATGATATAAGCCCCGATGAAATATATCTGTCCTGCTACAAGTATTACTAACTAAGCCTGGTGCATAGGTCAATAACAAGGTCTTTCCACCTGTCGCGACTAGCCTTAACCGACCATAGCTGCGGCCATAATTTTATATCCTGATTTTGATCTTCTTCAACTATATCTATTATTTTCAAGTTGTTTTTGTTCTTCCGACTCGACGTGTCTATTACAATCACAACATACAATTATTAACATCCGGGACTGTTCCGCAATCGAGTGCTTTATAACTGCCCAGATAATGCAACTGTGTAACTTCCACTATAATTCCCTGCTTTAGAAAAACTTTGTGTACTTTGGCCCGTTGGTCTTATAAGCGTTGATACTTAAGCCAGCCACTTCCCCATTCAGTTGCAGCGACTGACATATTTGATTCAAACCAGCCGTCTTGTTTGCCAAATGGTGTGCATTGGTTACCATACCATGTATTTCATTTGGACCCAGCCAGCGCAGCGTGGCAATCATCATCAATTGTAAGTTGAAACAGATTTGGTGACTTGCGATAAGCGATCTCCAGATGCATTAAAGACTTACTCGTTCGAACGCCTTTTCAAAATCTATAAACATGAGGTACAGCGGTGACTGATACTCAGATGATTGTTTGAAGATGATTAGCAAGGTGTTGATGTGGTTTAGGCACTTTCGAGAATATAGAATTAACATCAGAATAACGGAAATTTTTTGGTTGCTGTTCAATAACTCCATCCTTGCAGTCCCTTCGACAAGTTTCTGTCTCTCGAACAGCCTGTACTATAGGTATGTTGTTTGAGTAAAATGATTCTTCAGGTCAATCAATTCTGCAGGTATACCATCAACTTCAGCTGCTTTGTTTGCTTTAAGAAGATGGATACTTGTTTGGGGGGGGGGGGGGGGTGCCAAAACCCCTAGAAGGCTTGCGATTGTAGCAGTGTATAGAAGCTCCAATTTTGTAGCTGATTTTCTATCATCATTAGACGTTTGCCTTTCAAATTCAAATCCAACACGGTATGGTTAGTGTAAAGTACAACTCCGCTGTCCAAATCTTAGGGATTTTATATAGCTCTCTAGTGTCCACTCTTCCTGCAACATGTTCCGGAAATTTTTCCACCCTTGGCTTCTTATCCACGTCTCATACACCGCTACACTGTCTTATGAGAAGCTATGTACTTGTTGCGTATTATCAATTTACGCTGAGCTTCAATTTCTGAATTGATCTTTTATTTAATAATTGATCTTTGATAATAAGTGATTCTGTCCATGTCTCTTGGGATATCAAGAAATCTGTCAATCTTGTCTGCCTTGGTGAGGATCCTGTTCCAGCTTTCATGGAAGCTCTTTAATTGGACCACACACACGAAAATTCAAATATATAAACGGCTTTCCAATAAAAGGTGTTATTTTGGATAGCCCGCTATTTCGGTAGTTGTCATTTTTGAAGCTGTCATTTTTTGACATTTGACAAGTAGAAACTACGCCATTAATAAAAATGGAACGATACACTCTTCAACAATCATCATCAACAACCTCGTGTCTTTGCTGATTGGGTCCTTGTAATGTATGAAAATGGTCCGGAATTTCGTCGAAAAATCATCTTGACTGATGAGGACCATTTCAAGCAAAATTGTCGCATCTGGGGCTCAAAAAATCCAAGATTTATTGTTGAAAGTTCTCTCCGCCCTCAACGAGTAACTGTTTGGCGTGGTTTATGGTCCGGCGGGGTTATTGGACCTTCCTTTTTCGAAAATGACGCTTTAGTTACGGTGAATCGATTGCGCTTTAATAATAATTTTGTATGGCCGGAATTGGATGGTATTGATCTGGACAACGTTCACTTTCAACAAGACGGTGCTACGTGCCACACTAGCAACGGAACCATCGATCTTTTACGGGAAAAGTTTCCGGACCGTGTTATCTCTCGAAGTGGTGATCACAATTGGCCAACGAGGTCTTGTGATTTAACACCTTGCGACTTCTTCCTTTGGGGCCATTTGAAAGATAAGGTCTACGTCAAAAGCCCGGCGTCGATTCAAGACCTCAAAGATGGAATTCGTGAAGCTATTGATGGCATACAGCAGCCACTTTGCGATTTGGTGATGGAAAATTTCATGAAAAAGATATTGTTGTGTAAGCGTAGCCGTTGCGGCCATTTGGCTGATATTATTTTTCAATATTAATGGCATTCTTTCCTCTTCACACTGAACTAAACATACGATCATTTATCTCAAAAACTGCCACTTTTCTTTGAATACCAAAATAACACCTCTTATTTAATTTTGGCTGATAGAGGTTGTTAAACCAAAACCGGTTGTGGGCATTTTATTGGCGAATTTTACCGGTTCAAGAACTTATATCTAGCCTTTCTCTTGGATCGATGACTCTTGTATAAGTGGCGACCTAGAGAGTAATATTTCTCTATGTTTCAAACTCCACACGATATACATATAATATTCTATTCAATAGGGTTATTATTTTCAATGTACTTATTCGTATTTCTTTAAACTTCTATATGAAATTTGAAAAAAATAACAAGCGGTTTGTTCAAATATCTTCTAAAATAGCTTTAAAAACTTGAAAAAAAAAAAACACTTATACCGTTACAAGCATTGCAAATTTGCAAAGAAGGTAAGAACCGTTACACTTTAACCGTCAATACTATTATATATTTTACCGTTGCCCACCCTTACTCAGAAACACCCTGTAAATGTATCTCGCACGAACATAACTTTATCAGTTAATGTGGTAGTTATTTCGTAGTCGATCCAATGTTCGTGCTTCTATCAATCGACTCCACCAAACTCACTTTCGAAAGTGTTTAGTCAAATGTTGTGTTTTCTGTCACATTAATTAGACACTATATCACTTGAATAACCATTGTTTTCTCTCCAGACGAGACGACACAGCTCGTCAATTCGAATAAAAGACGAAAAGACTCAAAGAAATGAAAGTCACAACAACGATTTCAATAAGCAATTAACACAATCAATTCAATTTCACCCACTGCACCAAATGTGCAACCGCTTACACTGCCGCTGTTTGATCAGATCACTTACCATCACGCAACTTGCGTTAAAGAATCTACCTCCTCTGGCTCCAGCCAACAGAGGGGAATGCCACTTGAATTTATCTGCAAACTGCACCACTGAGTTAGATTCCTACATGGTTTGGTTTGTATTCCAAACAATCTCGTAACAAGCCTTCACACATCTATAGTGGTCGGTCACGGTCAAGTAAGTGCGGATTCTAGAGCTCACAATTAAACCCAAAAGCAAATGGTTTGCCTATAATTTTATGCAAGTTCTAGATTCTAATGTGTGGAATTAGGTGCTCAAACCTCAAAGAATCCGATGATTTCTCTAGAATATTTAGTGCAGGCCCGGATCTTGCACTCGGTATATTTGTATAGAGCCAAGTACGAATTATTAAAAATCAAAAGTTTAAAAGATTCATATTTGCAAAAAAAAAAGGTAATTACAAATATGTCAGAAGATCTTGTTTGAAGAAAGCACTGTTTTTGTTGCTGTTGTTGTTGTTGTTGAGGAGCATCTGTATCTACTGCTGCTGATCATCCATTCCATATATGAATCTCCACTTGCGGCACGCCACTTCTTTCCAAACGAATGATTCAGTCAGTGATCTCTATGAAGTGCCAGAGCATGGCGCATCAGATTAAGCAGAGCATTGAATTTTGGTATTTATAAAAGTGCTATCATATCGCCCCAAGATCATTAGTAGACGATCATCAGCGGACCCGTTCGGATTTGGATAAACATATAGCAAGAGTTCTATAAAAGGAAATAAGTTTATTTTTTTCAACACGTTAACACAAACGCTGCCCAATCGCAATTAACGCGATGCAACTGCGATTGGTTTTTGAGCTCCTGGTGGTAGCAGTGATTGTGGCTGCTCTAAGCGAAGCAGCAACCCATACGGTCAAAGGAAACAGTTGGCTTGGTCCAGAGTTCATGATTGTTCGCAAAGTATACGACGATTGCCAGGATAAGAACGACTTTGTAGCATGTCTTAAGGAAAAAGCCCTGATGGCTATCACGAAGGCTTTGGAACAGGACTCAATACAAATCGTTGAAGGATTAGTCCTGGAAAAACAAAATACCACAGACAAGGATAGTATAATGGCTTTAACTGATGCCCGGACTCTAAATGATTTGTCAGATCTGGATCGATCACTTTTGGAGAAGACAGATCAGTTTTTGAGAACACATGTCATGAAGATGGATATGAGTCAAGGCCGCGATGGTGGTAATAAACATCATAACAAGAAGGGTAGTGGACATATTAAATATGTTGTGGCTGCCCTCTTGACCGCGATGGGCATAGCTGGGCCGATTGGACTTAAGGCTCTTGCTGCGATCGCAATTAAAGCTCTGGTGATCAGTAAGGTTGCATTGACCATTGCTGGCATAATTGCGCTGAAGAAACTTTTCTCGCATGATCATCAGGAAGAGACGAGCTTCCAGGTTCATGCTGGAGGAGAACATAATCGGTAAGTTAAAGAAAAGAAAATTTTTTGTTAAGTTTAATATTTTTTATTTAATTTAATTTAAGGCGGAATGCATATGTGGTACGGCCAATGGCTAAGCCAACAAACACAGCGACTGCTCCTGCGGGAATTGATCCTTACCGTTATTACTACGAATACCACTAAACAAAAGCCTTAAGATTAAGTTTATAGAAATTTAAGTATTAAAAATCATGTAATTTATTCTCAACAACTATGTAACTTAAAAAAAAAAAACGTATTTAATTATTTATTTATGTAAAGACACTTAACCATACAGCTAAGTGAACCAAAGATTAGTTAACTATATATTTGTATTAACAAATATTATTTATTTATTTATGCATACAAAAGTACAATATTGCATGACTGTAAATTATTGAAGTTTGTAATTTATATATATTTTCTTAAATATTAATTAAAACAGTGAAGGTGTCCAATTAAAAGACTTTCACTTGTTTATTTTTTATTGTACCTAAAAAAATGATATGATTGAAATATGATTATTAAAATAAAAAAAAAAATTAGGCGGTCTTGATTTAATCGTCTTTGAACATGCAGTGAGGTTGTTTTTATTTGCATGAGAGAGCGCATAAGCTATTAGCAGTGTGTTACTTTTTAATTGTTCAAATAGTTAAACAAATAATTTGGTCACGAAATATAAACATTTAAGGAACAGAAGCAGACCCATATCCACTCAAGACTTTCTATATTGCACTAAAAAGGTCAATATTTAAGTATCTATTAAACATGGCGGCCGGCAGTCATGTTGTTTTGTTGACACCTGTCAAATCTGTTTTTAATAGAGATTTTAAGCAAACGGCAATATACTTCTTTCCCTCTCACTCCTAAAGACAAAATCAAATGTGAAATCCTACTTTGTAGGAAAACAACAGAAAACAACAACAGGAAACAACAACAACAACAGGAAGAATTTAATTGTTTTCCTTCAAAGTAGTGATTTGACATTTCTCTTTGACGTATTCGGATACTTCTCTATTATTCAGTTCGGTACCGATTCCAAATCACGCAGTAAGTGAGTTAGCATAAGTAATTGACAAAAAAATCAAACAAACGATAAAAAGAAAATGAGTTCGTTAGTGGAATCCACATACAATTATAACAATACAGACGGCCGACTCTTTATAGTTTCTCTTACCTAAGGTTGATGTGCATTCTATTATGAGTATGTAAAAGCTCTCCCTTGAGCTCACCCGTGTATTTTAAATGGAGATCACTTCACGAAAAAATAAAGTGTACAGGCAGTATACATAACCGCGGTGAATAAAATATTCTAAGGGTGTTTTATGCAAGAGAAGAACAAGTTGGAGGTCTGTATTGTATGTCTGTGGTGCAAAAGATGAGAGCATTGCACCAGTTTTACTGTATAACTCGTGGCACATTCACATTCGAATCTTCAACATTTTGGTGGACAAATTAGAAACTACTGACTCGGTTATCAATCAGCCATCATTCGCAAGATCGTGCAAAGAACTTGGCCTTTCATAGACTTTAACTTTGTGAATTCAGCATTGGGACTGAAGCCTACACCCTCACAAGATCCAACTGACAAAGTTCATGATCATGGACTTGTTGAGAAATAAATCCCAATATTGGCTGAAAAATCATCTTAATCGACATCGCATTTTCGGATCAATGGGTGTGCAATATATATAGTTTATGCGACGACATTAACCCACAAGAGGTTCACCAGGTAGCAATGCAGTTACTGTCAATTTTAAAGCTGATTGCTAATTTCTTGTGGCCCAATGTTCAAATTTAACCATATGGAACTAGACGACGTGTGGTGCCTAGCAGGACGGAGCTGCGTACCACACAGTGGACGCCACGATTGATATTCTGCGTGTGCGATTTAAGGGTGAGGAAATCTCTCGCAGATGTTACATGAATTTGCCACCAAGGCCATGCGATTAGTTTTGTATTGACCCTATACCTATGCAAATAATCCACAATCGATCGATGCCCTTATAATGAACATAACACACGCAATCGCTATAATTCAGCCGATCTATTCGGAAGAGTAATTGATTGTATCACTCTGATCCGTGCCACCGCCGCTCCGCGCCGACAACGAGCCGTAAGATAAGCAGAGAGAGCATTTGAAACATGTTAAAGTATAATGGCATACATGAGCATCTATACTCTATACACACATAAATAAAAATGATGTGTCTGTTTGTAATATCAAAATATCACCATTTTACAAAATGCGTATAAGTACCTACTTATAACAAAAACGCAATTTTAAAAAATTGTATCTGTCTGTCTGTTTGTTCCGGATAATCTCGGAAACGGCTGGACCGATTTTGACGCGATTTTCACTGGCGGATAGCTGATGTTGTAAGGAGTAACTAAATCTATTTTAATTACCCCTGTAGGTGGCAATGCAGTCGCATTATTCAAAAAAATTTCACTGGCGGATAGCTGGCGTTGTAAGGAGTAACTTAGATTATTTTAATTAAGCATCCAGGTGGCGCTGTGGTTACATTTTTTAAAAAATCTTATTTATGGAGCGATTTTGACAGGACTTTCACAGGCAGATGGCTGATAAGCACACACAGTATCTATACACATAAATAAAAATAAAGTGTCTGTTTGTATAAAATATCAGCTTTTTACTAAATGCAAATAAAAGAATTATTATTTTCAATACATTAATGAATTTTGGCGGAACGAAGTTCGCTGGTCAGCTGGTTTAAAATAAAAATAGAATTGTATGTATACCCCAAACACAGCTAGTTTTATTTCATTTCAACTCCTACCCGCCCTTATTGCAAAACCCTTTAATTGTTAAGAAAAGTAACCACTTAAATGACTAAAATATTTATAAAAAGCAGCATAAATTAAGCCAAATCTCAAAAAAAAATAGTTAATCCGTTTTCGAGATAGTCAAAAGCAAAACAATCGGTCCTGCAATATTACCTATTCATAAACACTTCTTTGTATTTTTTTTTTAAACCACTCCATATATTTTGATAATTTTATTCATTCCAAGAAATAAAATGGCGTACCTAAACTTTTTTCAATTCAAATCAGTTTAAGTATATTTATTTAATAGTTTCGAAAAATTATTTTTCTTTTGAAAAATCAAGACCTAAGCCCACTGTCACACATGAGAGCAAGTTCGTGCGACATAGTCGTGCACTTTTTTATTTATTTTTAGACCTATATAAATATTGATATCTAGACTTTCGAAAATTAATAAAGTTTTCACCGACCTCTGACCTGACATTTTATCTAAAGGCGGCACCTAGTACTTATCATTTATTGGTTTCAAGTTTGTAGCGATAGTATTTGACACCTGTCAAACTCAGCTGTCATCTGTAGTGTCCAAATACTTATTGAATGTTTGCCATTTACGATAATGGATCGCTTAACAATCGTGTAAAGCGTTAAAATTATTACAACTTACTACAAAAGTGAGTGTTGAAATACAAACAATAAACAATTATTTTTCGAGCGATGAGGCACATTTCACTGGGTGGGTCTTAATATGGGGCCTAGAAAATCCAAAAATGATCGAGGAGGTGCCGTTGCATCCAGACAAAGTGAGTGAGTGCAATTGAAGATCATGATTTGGACGATATGTGGTTCCAACAACACGACTAATTATGGCTTTATTGTGAAGTTTCCTGGTCGCGTAATTTCACGTTTTGGCGACATCAATTGGCCACTAAGATCATGCAATTTGACACAGTTCGATTTTTACTTGCGGTTATAGGTACTATAAGGCAAGTTATGCATTCGTAAAAAAAAATTCTAACAATCAAATATGACATTACGATGATAGAGAAGTCGAAAAAAGTGGGTCCGACAAATCTGTCTGTCTGTCCGTATGTCTGTCTGTCTGTATAGTTACCTACAGCCTAAACGGCTGGACCGATTTGCTTCAAACTTGGTACATAATATTATCATGAGGTCCTACAGAGGGGTCTTTGGAATTAGCTTTCTAGCTTTAAAAATAACGGTACCTGCCATACGATTTTTAGTGAAAAATTGATTTTTCACAAAAACGGCTCCTACGATTTTGATAAAACTTTCTGAATAGTGTTTTCTGTTTAAAGTTATGTTTTGATTGGAATACATTTTTCAGGAAAATTCTTGTAACGGTATCTCCCATAAGACCGGTTTTTTTAAATCCGATTTTCTCGTAAGCCACTTGACGAATTTCGATGAAATTTTTAATGTAGAAGCTTTTATAAATAAAATAATATAAATTCTTAAATTTTTCCAAAAATGTTTTTTTTTTTAATTTTTTAAAAAGTTAAAATTTTTTTTTTATTTTTTGTTTTTTTCCAAAAATGGTTTAATCTATTTTTTAAAAATTTTATTTTTCTGATAAAAACTACAAAGTGCTAGAAATTGACATACTTATACTTAAAATTCAAAACAGTAAACGGAATAAGATGACTTACTTCATTTTTTCCAAAAAACGTTTTAACTAGTGATTTTTAAGTGATCAATAAAATTTATATCATTTTTTCCCTGATTTTTTCCCAAAATCTCAAACCATAAGACAGACCACTGTCACACATTAGAGCAAGTTCGTCGACCCAGTCGTGCACTTTATTTCCTGTAGGGCTACGCAAAAGACCGTGCTTACGCGAATAATCCCCGAACTCTAGACGCATTAAAAATCAACATTATTCAATTTACCGCCCGAAATGTTCGAAAAGTGGTTAGGATAGGAATCATCACACATAAATCGCATGCTGCAAATCTTCCCGATTCTACCGTTTGGATGATATTGTTTTTTATTTTAAATGGCAAAGTCCAAACTTTATAATGAAATAAACTTTTCATCAAAAATGTATCGCTGTGTGTGTTTTATTTAGCTTTACTTTCGAAGCCGAAAAATGAATGACCCTATAGTTTACAAACTCATATTTCAGATAATACATACAAATATGCCTACAGACACATACAAAATGTAGTTACACTTGATATACACATACAAACGGCTAAAACGATTGCACGAAATCCACAACGTCTGTTTGTAAATTGCATTACAGAATTTTAGTGTAATGAATGCAAAAACAAAGTAATGAATATAATCGAAAAACAATAAAGAGTTACCTACTGTGAGTTTTTAATGAAGATTGATGGCAACACATTACAAGACTTGTATCTGTATGTAACTATGTCCTGCGTAGTTACAAACACCAATCGGTAAAAGGTGAAGGTTGATTGGATTCAATGTGAACAAGAATAGCAGTCCGTCGTCCCTTTTCTTATACGTTAGCCTTGATGTACCAATCTAATTGGAAATTTCTAATTTTATGAACTTAATGTGCCCTAAGTTTTGATTATCGTTAATTTGATGATTTAAAGGATTAATTCTTGTCACAAAGAGTCACGTTTAAATGGGATTAATTTTTTTTGTCTTCTCTCCAGCTATACCTTAAACAAACGAATTAATGTAATCCCAAAAATAAGCCGTGCACCTTCGTCGAAATTGGATGTTGGATCTTTGACATGGCTGATAGAAATAAATCAGTTTTAATTTGGGGAAAGACATCAAGCAAGCTCGTTCCTTGGGGATTTTTTTTGTTAAACTGCACACCACTTTTATAGTTTTTCTTTGGTTTTTTGGTTCCACCATCCATATCTCATTTTTTGTTGTGTTCCTTCTTTTTTTTCGTGTCAACTTTTTATTTATATCAAAAAAAAAAAAAATGAATCCAAATTGTCATCGTTTAATGGCAAAGAGCACGTGTTCTTTGTCAACACACATCTGCGAGTGCTAGTGCGAGGGTGTGAATGGGAAGATGAAGATGCTAATCGCTATGAGATATGAAAATGATAAACGCGTGGCGCATGCACTCTGTGTAAACATGGCAAAGACACAAAGGAGCACACGTCATAGGGTTAAATTGGGTTAAATATGAAATCAGAAGACGTGTGGCGGGGTGGAGTTTAATACCAAAAACTGTGACAAGGGAATATGAATGAATTATTATGGTGTTCGAGGATTTAATGCTGAAAAGATCACGACAAGGAATCGGAAAGGTTGAAAGATGACAATTGGGAACTAAATTGAAGATTAAAGATATTGGGTTAATGCATATAGAATAGGTAGGTTCGTGCCTTTATGTTTTTATTCATACATATGTGTAAGTAGAGGATTACAACGTGATAATCAGTGGAAAAGAAGAGGCTGGAAAATGTTGGCGGTATTAAGGAGGTCTGTCAAAAGTTTTTGTAGAATGATTTGTGTTCTGTATTTTAACAAATTAAATATCCTGCTGCCACAAGTTTACTTGTCATATCTCATTAATTGTTTAATTGTTACCACTTTGGAATTTGAATTATTTAGGTAGGATATGATTTGTTTTCTTAATTTAAATCTATAACTCTTGCTTTTGAAATGGAAGTCATCAGTTTCAGATTCGTACGATTCTGAAACCAAAAGCCTTATCAAATAGTTTTAGGTGTTTATCATCATCATGTCACATATATCATCATATCATATCATACCATACCTACTAATATTATAAATGTGAAAGTAAGGTAGTTTGTTTGTAAGTCAATCACGCCTAAACCACTGAACCTATTTTTAAAATTCTTTCACTCTTAGAAAGCTACATTATCTGTAAGTAACACATAGGCTATACATTTTTTTAGTCTCAACTAGACATCCTTACGAAAATCAAAATAATGTAACCCAAAAATATTCCCTTAAAAGTCAATAATTGAAATGCGCTGCCATTTTTATATTCGCCGAAAAAAGACCAACAAAGTTGGTGAAAAAAAGTCTGTCTGTCTTATCTGTTTGCCTATCCGTCTGACTTTATGTATATACAGACACTTTCAACAGCCCAAACTGGTGTCTTATTCATTCAAACTATTATATATGTAGGTATGTCGAGTTTCTAAGGGGAAATTTAATTTTTTTTTCTGCTCAAAAACTAACGGTACCTGCCATATTAAAGTAATGTTGAAGCTAATTTTTCTCGAAAACGACTCAAACGATTTTGATTAGTTTAGCTTTTTAGGTATGACCTTATGACCTATCAAATGGCTGGAAACAAAGTTACCAACAAACGCTACTGCATACCATACCAATATTTTTAATAAATGTTTTGTTGTTTTTTCAAAAACATTTCTCTTAATAATTTAATATTTTAATTTTATATAATTTTTTACTTGCTCTATAGGGCAAGTATTGGTTTCGTGCAGAAAAAAAAAATCGAGGTTTTAATCAAACATGACATTACGTTGATAGAGAAGCCCAAAAAAGTGGTTTTCGCCATACCGTCCGTCGGTCTGTCTGTGCGTCTGTGCGTCTGTGCGGATGTGCGGATGTGCGGATGTGCGGATGTGCGGATGTGCGGATGTGCGCTTTTTCACGTCATGCTACAGCCTAAACGGCTTGACGGATTTTCTTCAAACTTGGTATATAGCAGTTTGAAGAAAAACGGTTGCTGAGGTTTTTTTTATTTTGTTTTAGCCCGGCTCAAACTGGTACCTTTCAAGTAACGGTTTTTTTCAATTTGGATTTTCTCGAAAACGGCTCTAACGATTTTGATTAAATTTATAATTTAGCTTACTTTAAGCATTTCTAACAAAACTGCGTTTTTTTTTTTTGGCTCAAATGGTCGTAACGAAAATCAGGTTTTAACGGCTTTTTTTCAAATAGCCATAAGTTCACAACGGCTTGATTGAATTGACTCAAATTTCGTTTGACATAGTTTTTCATAGTGTTCTATAGGATGGTTTAGTAAATTTTTCACTGAAGCCTTTCTAAACGGTGGCTTCCATACAACGAGCCGTTGAGTTTAAGCCAACTTTTTTTTGGTTTTTTCTACTTTTCTCGAAAATGGCTCTAACGATTTTGATTAAACTTTGTGTGTTATATTATTTTAGTGTTTTGAACAGAACTGCGTTTTTAGTTTTTGGCTAAAAATGCAAATAACGGAGATCTGCTATTAACGGCTTTTTTTCAAATGGCTATAAGTTGTCAACGGTTGCATCGAATTCACTCAAACTTTGTTTGGTATAGTTCCTTACAGCTTCCTATCAGATGGCATTGATTTTTTTTAATTTTCTCTTTTTTAAATGGTGGCTCCAATACAAAGAGCCACTAGATTTTGGCCATTTTTTTCATTTTTTCTAATTTACTCAAAAAAGGCTGCCCTGATTTTTATGAAACTTTTTATGTAACATACATAGAATACTTCAAACAAAACTGCATTTTTAGTTTTTTGCTATACATGATAATAGCGGAAATTGCTTTTAACAGTATTATTAATTTGGCCATAAGTGGACATTTGTATCATTTGTAACACCCAAAAGATAACGTCTTATTTTAAATATTAAAGGTTTCTTAACGTAAGCTCCCATATATCGAGTTTTCCAGTTTTAGCCAAATTTTGTTGGTTTTTACCAAATTTTTCAAAAATGAATTGTTCTTATTGATCGAAAAGTTTGTTTTCATCGTACTATTGCACCAACAGAGCAAGTACGTGCGACTCAGTCGTGCATTTTATTTTTTTTGAAAAATGTTCTCCAAAAACTCATTTTTTTCTAAGAAACCACTCCACAGATTTTGATAATTTAACTACCATACACTGAAATTCATCCAAAGAATACAAGTTTCGAAAAATAAATTGTTTTCAAAATCTCAGGCCCCGACCAATGTCTTATTAGAGCAAGTTCGTGCGATCCAGTAGTGGACTTTATTTTTAAAAAATTAGATTACTGCTGTGGCGATCCCTTAGACACTGTATTTTGACGCGAGTGAAGCTGCGGGTAAAAGCTAGTAAATAATAAATAGAAGTCTTATCGATGGCTTTTGTCAAATGAAATATCTAGTCATGACCTCGTATTATAACACAAATATTTGCAGGCTTTTTTAAAAGTGTCTTCAATGGTGATGTTAATACCTGCCTTAAGCTGTGGTTCTTCGAACTGGGTATACCTAGGTACCTATTTGTCGAAAATAGAAATATTGTTGCCTTTTTGTAATCCTTCTCATGTACGACTGATATGAATTTTAATGCTAATGTGGATTGTGACAAAGTTGAAAGATAAAATCTTGACAAGAATTGTAACCAGGTCCAAAAGTATTGGGAACTTTTTAAGGATATTCGTGAATGTTTCAGTGTTCAATCAGTCACCGTGCCCGTGTCCAATAAACATGGTTTAACAAAAGCTTTTTATTAAGCTTGTAAGGCTTATCGAAGTTACAATTTATTCTTTAAAAAAACATAAGCGAGAGCTACAGTATATTAGCAACGAACTGTTGTATACCCTATTCCAACATGAGCAGTGAAAATTATATATAAGTGTATATATAAGAGTATGAACGGCATCTAACTGATGAGCCCACCGTTCATGCTTGGGCGAAACGCACACAAGGCCAAAAGAACTACTTTTTACTTTTAATTTCAAATTAGTTAATGCTCGAATTGAAATTAAATGCAACAACTTTTGTTGTTGTGTTTTTTCAATTTTTTTCAGTTTGTCTTTTCATTTTGAAAATTTTAATCATGAGTTCGTGAGTTTGTGACAAACTATTTGGTAAGAAAATTTTCTTGCCAAAATGCATCTCTAAGCGAGTGTGTCATAAATTCCTAAGGCCTTGTAATGTCGATTATAATGCATTTTAAGATCAGCTTTTGCAGTTGCAGTGCAAAACACATTTTTTCAACTTGTACCTTGTGGTGTGGCCTTAATTTCAGGTTCCAGAAAGCGTTTATTTTGTGATTCTCTTGTTCAATTATTGCTAGCAATCACACATACGTCCAAAGTTTAAAATTTGTTTTGCCAAGACAAGACCATTACTATCAGCTTAGTGATATTAAATTTTTAGATTCCAGATCGGTTCTTAATGCAAAATTTAAATTTTAAAAATATATCTCCTCCTTCGAACCGCGACCGACAGTTATTTAACATTGGAACGTTAATGCATATTATGACTTTTGACGGAAACGCGAATAAAAAGTTGGTCTGTCATACGAGTAGCAAGCACCAACTGAGCTTTGATTGTTAGTCAATTTTTAAGCATATTTGTAAAACGTTTGCTTTATCGAGTGGTGTATTGGAAAATTTTATACAAAAACTTAATCAAGAAATATTCTTCATTTTACGTATGAAACAAATTTGTCAAAATTTACTGTCGGTACCTTTTATTTTTGAAACAAAATTTTTCTGTTCTTTGTGAAAGTGGGCGTAAGTCACCCCCGATATCAAAAAAAATTCTTTCATACAAATAATATTTTATTTTCACCGATAAAGGCTTGTAGCTTAACTTTAAGTACGCGTTAAGTTTTAAAAATAAGGTTTTTCAGTTTCTTTCAAAGGACGGGCGTCAGCCAGCCACGTGCAAAATCAAATAATTTTCTTTCTAATAGGTACAAGACGTTTACTTATACTACAATCTATTAGCCAATAAAGTTTTAGTTTTTCACTAGAATATAAAACACATTGATTATTAAATGAGCGTCAACCACACACAAACTCAAATATTTATATTTAGTTTAGAAAAAATTTACCTTTAGCTTGTGAGTGCAAGATTTAAGCATTGTGGTTTTATCGTAACTGCAAAAAAATATGATTTAATATTGACAACTATAGGTTGTTAAACGGGAATGGCGATTGTGGGCGTGTTTGTTGAGCCAATTTTACCAATTCAAGAGCTAAGCCTTAGTCTTGAATTAAAGATTTTATGTTCTTAGTTTAATGCCGGTTTGAGGACAATTTAAGGACGATAGGGTTTATGCCTCAAATAATTTTGTTTTCGATAACCTTTTCATAGTCCTTGTATCGTAAAAAAATAAAGTAAAGTGAACGACTGGGTCGTACGAATTTGCTCTAATGTGTTAAAACGGTCTTGGGGCTTGAGATATTGGGAAAAAAGCATTGAAAAAATCATATGCAACTTTAATAATCATTTAAACATCAAAAGTTAAAACGTTTTTTGGAAAAAATGAAGTAGTCCATCAGATTTCGTTTGCCTTTTTGAATTTTAAGGAATTTTGTTTTCAAAATCGTTCGACCATATGCAAATATTGCCAATTTTTTTTAAGTCGGTCAAAATCTAGCAGTTTAAAACTCTTATCAAAAAACAAATATTTTAAAGTTTTTGTAAAAAAACGTTTTTTTGAAAAAACTAAAAATTAAAAAAAAATGTAACTTTTTTTTAAACTCAAACAAAGTTTTTTTTTAAATTAAATAATTAATATTATTTTGATTATTAAAGAGCTTTCACATTAAAATTTTCATCGAAATCTGTTGAGTGGTTTACAAGAAAATCTGGTACGAAACAACTGGTCCTATGGGAGGTACCGTTACAAAACTCCCTGAAAAATTAATTCCAACCAAAACATTAAGTTTACTCAAAAAAACACCGATCAGAAAGTTATATCAAAATCGTAATAGCCGTTTTTGAGATAAATGAGTTTTTCATAAATATGTAATGCTTATTCCAAAAACTCCTCTGTAGGACATCATAATAATACTATGTACCAAGTTTGAAGCGAATCGGTCCAGCCGTTTAAGCTGTAGGTACCGATACAGGCAGACGGACAGACAGACAGAATTGTCGGACCCACTTTTTTCGGCTTCTCTATCATGGTAATGTTATGTTTGATTGTCCACGTCGGGTATAACGGATATCATAGTGCATTATTCGAAAAGGGTCATGCTAGAGACAAGCTACCTCATATACTTCCTATATTCACATGGTGTATTGAGTGGCAGTGTTTTAGTCATGGTTTCGAAGAATGGCAACCGCTCAATTACTAGCCAAGCAAGGTTATTTAAAATACTGCTCCAATAAGTCGATTTAGAAGAAGATATTGAAACTTAGTCAGAAGGATTTAAGGAAGTTGAGAAGTCGAAGAAAAAAGTTAATGGCAAGTCAAAATACATCTCCTCCAGTAACGGTACCTTTATGATTCTTGGAAGAGAACTGTAGACCCTTTTGCTCCTTATAAAACATAAGTTACGTTACTTTTAAAATATCCTTTTATTTCACAAAAAAAAAAAAAATCACTTTAAGTCTAACCTATCACTTTAAATACATAGCTACAGTAGGTAATGTATATGATGTAATATCTTTATGTATGTATATGAAGATGGAATAAAATTTGAATATATACATTCACCCGTCCGTAATTCATCATGCTTGTTCGCTTGAATCAACCCCTCTTGAGTCAATGATGGTTTTGAAACTTTTGAAGAGCTTCCATCAAGCGTTCAAGTGTCCTTAAACGTTCAATTCATTATGTAAATTTCGTCATCATCATTGTTGTCATCTTAGGGCATCCTTATGATGGATAGCGCTGCTGAAGTTCCATACACTAAACACTTTGTCGAGTCATTCAGTTGCAGCGTGGCGGTACTTTTAAAGCAAATCCTTTTGTATTATCCTGATGATGGTATACTGGTGTCTATCCATTCAACTACACAAGATACAATGTCATATCATATAGTTTAAAGATAAATTGATAATTTTGATGAATGGATTTATATTTCTTTTATTAGATACATTAAAACATGTGAAAGATTAAAAATATTTAATTCAAAGTTATACTGTTAACCAAAATTGAATTTGTTTCCTGTTCACAATGTCGAATTAAACGGGAGAATTAAAAAAAGCCAATTACATTTGTTAAAATCTTTTCTTTTGATCTTCTTGTTCCGTGAGTGAGGGGTATTGCTTTCAATCCCAGTCCCAAGTGTAAAATTTAACAGCATTTCGTCTTTTAATTTCCCCCGCACTTAAAGATTTAAATTCCATATTGCCAAAGGAACGCCTGCTCGCATCTCATTCCCACTAAAAAATCTCTCAACCAAAAGTATCTACAGATGCATAAACTCTTGGATAATATGCAAAAATGTCTTTTTAATGAAATTAATATATAAAAGCCATGAAATTGTTGAAATTATTAAAATGAACGAAATTACACCCTCTTTTTCCCAAAAAAAAAAAATCTGAGATCCTTAACCTATGCAGAGGATTAGTGCGATATGACACTCTTGGCAGTGTGCTTTTGCGTTATTAACCCTGGAACAGAAAATTTCTGAGGGAATATATGGGTGAGATGAGAAGGTGTATAAAAGGCAATCGCTTGACATTGCTATGGTGAATTATCCACCCTTGGGGGCTTAGCTGTGACAAAAAAAGGGGGAATTATTAAAACGAGGGTGAAATTATTGTGGAAAAAGAGTTATTAAAGGATTAAGTGAAATGTGATTTTGCGTTGCGTAATGGGAAGATTGCAAGTGTTCACACAGGCATATAAGTTAATATTCGTATGCAGTGTCATTTTGGAAGGATGTGGTACCCCCATTTTGTACATTTTGTAAGCGGATATCCTGCATGTGTGGGATTTAATTTTTTAAGAAGCTAAGCTTAATGATGTTTGCAAAAAAACCGTACCAAATATTTTGAAATTCGATACTTCAAAACCGGTTTTTATTAAGCAGGAGATTTTTTGTTGGAGATAAATTATATTGCTTGTCACGGTAAGATTTTCTATCAGAAGGTGTCGTTAAAGCTATTTAGAAAGTATTTTGGCCTAGAAAAAATCCCAATTTGAGTGATATTTTAGACCCAAAAGATACTCTTTTGACAAGCGATTCAAATTAAAATCTCTCAGCTTAATCTGTTAGATAAAAAAACTAAAAATTTAATTCTTTCAAATGTCTTCAACATTTTTTAGATACTAAACCTTCTGTTCTTTAAAAATATTTTTTGAATCTACAAGAGAAAGAATTGGACGTCGACATCATGCAACGGAAGTGGCTTTGGATAGGCCATACTCTGAGGAAACCTAATGAAAATATAGCGAAACAATCCTTCGAATAGATTTCCTTAGGGTAATAGACGCGTTGGAAGACCAAGAACAACTTGGAGGTAATCTGTTTTGAAGGAAGCTCAAGGTATTTAATCATGACACAGCTAAAACCAGTTGCGAATCGGGACAGATCGAGGGATCTTGTTGCTGCCCTATGCTCCAGGAGGAGTTGCTTTGCAGCCGGACAACATATATACAAAAGAAATTAATATCATATATGCATATAATCAATTCACTTATATACTATAATCATCCAGGGGTGGATCAAGGAATATTTTCTCGACGGCAGAATTTACGTACTGTTGAAAATGCTCAGACATATTTTGGCATGAACAAAACTAAGGTAAAAAGCACTATAATGTCCTATTGCGCTTCATAAATTTCAAAAACATTTTATAGAGTTAAGCACCAGGCTCTTTCATCGAAGATCCGTGCATTTGGTATTGAAAACCAACTTGTTTGACCGATTTTCATATAAGTTTCCGACCAATCCATTCGCACCATTTTGGGTAGTTTCCACTCTGATATTCATAAAATAAATGCTGGTGTACCTCAAGGCTCCGTTTTGTCTTCGATTCTCTTTTTCATATTTATGAATGCTCCCTTTTCTAAAGCTTATTATCCACTTAATTATTTGTCTAACGAAAATGGTTGGAAATGCATCGGCAGCATATGATATGGTCATTTGATTCCGATCTAAACAGTCAGGATTTATTTTTCGTAGATCGTCACAAAAAATAATTGGCTACAATCTACAAGGCATACCCTTCCACCCACAGCTAATGGAGTCATGGAGTATGATTCGCATACCTGGGCAGGTTCTCCTTTTACACATTCACGAATGTATAATGCTCCGTTCGGCTCAAATGTTGTGATTTCAAACCAATGTGCAAGGACTCCGGGGTCAATGGCTTGTTGCCATGAATTTTAAATAACATTATAAGTGTCCCGCACTGTATTTTCAATCGATACTGGTGTCTCCCGTGGCTAGTGGTTAAATACTGTGTTGGACAGGACTGCCACGCCGAAGGGTCTGGGTTCGACCCCTGACTCCATCTAAGTTATTTCTTCTCGCGAGGAAGTGACAAATCCTCCAAGAGTAATTTATGTTATGGAAAGTGCTTCTCTGTTAGCCGTTCG
The DNA here is from genome assembly GCA_916050605.2 of Platycheirus albimanus. Classification (NCBI taxonomy): domain Eukaryota; kingdom Metazoa; phylum Arthropoda; class Insecta; order Diptera; family Syrphidae; genus Platycheirus; species Platycheirus albimanus. The sequence goes on along the minus strand of OU696698.1, from coordinate 31,074,983 downwards.
GACTCGGCAATAAATTGTACGTCGTGGCGGGGCGGATGATCCTTCAAAGGGTCAAAAGTAACTCTCACATCCTCGTATTCGTTCACTGAATCTAGGCTCTCCGGCTCCTTTTGTCCAAAAAGAACAGCATTGGGCCTGGTCGGTCCCCTAGTTGGATGTTGTAGGTCGGGGTAACTTCCCTATACCACATACAAACAAACCAAGGGAGCAGACATGCCATCAATATTTTGGATGTCCGCACTTTTCGAGGGCCAGCATAGACTCGGACCACTCCCTTGTAGTAACAGTCAGAACAGCAGCTACTGATGTTTAGAGTTTCAATAGTCGACCACATACCACAACGAATCACCTGGATCAATGTTTGAGTTCGGGCTGCCATAAGCACTATATGTGTGATCTACCAGCAAAAGGGGAAGGAGGAACATTGGCTTTTCCCAAAGAAAGGAGAGAGATGGAAAAGCGAGAGGTTGAATCTATTGACTTTATTGAAGGGTGCTACGGTAGAAGCAATGGTCGAAAGTTGTACCAAAGAGTAAGGCATTTGTCCAAAGGATGGGAAAGTCGTAGTAGATGCTTATTCGGTGCTGAGAATTTTTAGGATCACTTCTGCAGATTGCTAAAGGGCGAAGACAATAAATGATAAGCTTTGTTCTTCGCTGTGTGTGCCAGCCTGCACTCATCATTGATCCAGGTGTTTTGTTATGGCCACCTTATGAAAACGACATCAAATTTTCTCACAGCAGCAGGGGGGTATTGGCAAGGAAAAACCGAGGTTACTTAGTAAGATAAAATTGTTTTCACTTTTTTGGAGGACATGTCTACATATTTGGAACGAGCAACAAACTGTAACAATAATTATTGTATTTCAAAATGTTCACATGTTTTTTGTCCAGGATCAAAAAATAACTCTGCGTTATCTTTTCCTCAAAAGATAAGTAAGTCGAGGTAATGAATAATTTCATCAACTTCGTTACCTACCTGTTCGAAAGTAAATGTACAAAAATGTATCTCAAAATGGAATCAAAACAAACTTCTCCTTCCATCCTTGACCGACCGAACGACCAGACCATGCCATCGTAATTGGAAGCCATGCGATTGTTACAGATGTTGCACGGCCTTACACACAATTTTACTCCCAAAGAGAAGGGGTTATATAGAGACAGAGGTTTAAAAAGTCTCCTTTTTCAGGCATCGAACACGCATTAATGATGCTGCATGCTTGATGCTGCACTATAAGAAGTTGAGTATGTGTATTTTGCTCCTGCTACCCTATCGCATAGTTGTTTATGTCCACACCAGACGCGGCGGTGCGGTCTCCAGCGCACATTGGATTCGGACTTGGAGCACACATATTCACACAAATTTCATCCATTTTTATCCAAAGAGGAGCCTCGGAATCGCACGATGCAATTATGCCGGTGAGACAATTTATGACATACAATGGTCGGAGATCTTGTTTTATATATCACACATCTCTCTCCTTCACTCACTCGTTCGATTATATATGCGCTTATGAAAATCATAAACTTCATGTGACATCCGAGCAACGAATATGCATTTCAATAACATACGATAAAAGCCTTATAAATCACCTAAAAGGTTCCCCTTGATGATGGTCACGCTTCGGGCTTCGGCGGGCCTCGGGCCTCCTTGGAAGTTGGAAGTGTTGTGAGCGACCGTTCGTTGTGTCTTGTGTGGTTGGTTGATAGGAGGTAGGACCAAAGGAGGCACACACAAAAAAAAAGTGATAGTGCTTCCGATGACGGTTCTTGGAGTAAACTGTAGGACTCGCGGCTTTGTTGCCAAATGCTAATTTGTTTAAAGTAGGTAAACAAACAATCTTAAAGAGACACAGTCAAGGCTTGTTAGCTTCTGCATCCCAAAAAAAAATGAACCGGTGAACAGGTATCTAAACTTCTCCATACTGTGGCCAATTATACAAACAACACACCTTAGATGCTCGACTGAACTGGAGATACTTCTAAGTCTCACGAGTCTGACTCCAATATTCGGATGCTGAACGAAGAATAAGATCAACTAAGTTGACATTCGAGCATAACGTGTCAATTTTGCTGAACGCTAAAGTCTGTGCATTCTGACATCGTTTACCAGCATGACACTCTCTGATATGTCCTTAGGTTAGAAAAAAAGTTGCTTTGGACTACCATCATCATCATCATCAAACCGCAAAACGAAAGAAATTCAAAAATTCGCCTGAAACCATACACACATTCAAAATTAATTGCAACTTATGTGTCAGGATACACAATTATTATGGCAAAGCCTTCTCCTTCTCGAAGAAGTGTCATAACTAATTGCCATGTTGGATTTTAAATTTTTGAAATTTTCTGACAATAATTTGCATCCGGTGGTGTGGTGTGGTGTTCTTGTGTAAGATCTTGGATGATGATTTGATATGAGAAGCTGGACTGGAGTCATTTAATTTCATTCCATCCATCCATCGAATCAAAGGAGTCTAGACAAAATCTGTCTAAAAAAGATTGTTGTGATGGTTGCGTTTTATAAGAGTAGTGTGTCTTCTTCCTTCATATCATTATTATACTTCTCAGATACAAAAGTATATTTAATGCATTTATTTTTAATATTTTGATTGACAGATTAAGGACAGAGTGGTTTTATTGTGAATTTATTTTGATATAAGCCAAATTGTATGCAATTATCTGTGGTTTTGAATTGGGAAGCATTTAAGGTGTGATGGATTAAACCAAAACAAAAAACAATGTTTTACTTTTGCAGCTTCCTTTAAAACTGTATCCGTTCGAAGATTGTGAGTTGTGACTGATGTTTAAGGAAATATAAAAGTGTTGGGTTGTGTTATTATTAAAAAATTAAAAAGCTCAAATTCGTGTGCAAAAATTTATTTTGAAAAAAAAAAAAAAACAAATTAAGAAACACTTTAAAGTTTAAATGTTGAATTAAGAGTCTACAAGACGACATACCCAAAGTTGAGAAACAAAATTATTTTAGAGGAACTGACTTCGAAAAGGAATTTGAAATCCGTTTTGGGAAACTTCAAACCGCATTAGTAATTTTAGTTTTGAATTTGTATTGCTTTTCAAGATATTTTCCTAACTTTATTTTTGATTTTGATTTTGTTTAGCGCTTATATTTTTATTTTGCAAGATTTGATTTGTCGGACCTTCGATTTTCCAAAATGTTCAACCAGACCCATATGCACCATCAACTTTCTTTTGTACGCACAGAGGGAAATCATTGGTTTCGATGCATAATAAAACTAAGTAGAAACATACTTTGTTAGTGGCGTAGTGGTAGTGTGGGACTGCTATGCTACGCCGAGGATTCAGAGTTCGATTCCTGACTGTTAAATCCTGGCACGAATACAAGTACATATCTGCTAGCCGTTCGGATTGGATTCGGATTGTATAGATCCCTACCATTCCTGCAGAATACTAACGTACAAACAGGCCCAGCTTGGACTTGTTCTGTAATTAATTTTCATTCTTATCCACGGTTTAAACCCATTTGCACCTCCGGCCAGTCCGATACTAGTTAGTTGCCTTCCTTTAGTTATGTACACTCAAGTTGGTTGAGGTTATTCTCCATTTGTTAGTGCCAACTTAGTAAAGGGATTTATTTGCTGTGATTGGGATCTTGCATACAGTGTTGTATATATAAAGTCCTAGACTAGTATACTCCAAAGTAATATCTGAGTGTTCACAGTCAATCACTTTGCTTAAAAAGGGCCCATCAGATTCAGATGTCGCTGGATGCGTTCACACAAAACTCTAAACGCCCATCTTCTGGTGCTCTTAATTTTTGCCTTAGTTCTGATCCCCCCCTCCCCTCCCCCGGGAGGTTCCAAACTATTCTTGATCGTTGGACTGACGATTTGTTCATTATTCACCGACATCCACTTCGTAATATCGCACTGCCTTGCCATAATAGTCTGCTTTACTTCATTTCCGTACAGTATAAACATGGACAGCAGCTCTGGTTCAAGCCTCCATTAAATCGGCACCTTTTCACCATCACATGTTCATAGTAGTGGACTGCTGAATCCAGGGCCGGCCCGAGCTAAATTAGCGCCCTGTGCGAGCTTTATCATTGGCGCCCTCAATTGCGAAGATTTTTGGAAGAAGTCATTTCCTCATTACCCAAGGGGTATACTTTGCAATGCTTTTTTTTAAATAAAATTAAGTCAAAAAATATATTACAAATTATAGGAGATATACAAGATATATTTGAGGTAGGTTGTGTAACGTACAGTTTGTGAATTTTCATAGGCGAAAGCTTATGAAGGGTAATTCACTTAAGGTGTGCCAAACTGCTAGAGCGAGTAGGTTGGGTTGGGACAAAAAAAACTCATGTGGGAGGGGGGGTCTATTCCCTTCCGTTTAGCCGAGAGGGGCAATTTTCTTAAAAAATGACTTAAATTGGAAACAAAAATTATTAAAAAATAAAAAAATACCTTCTACAACGCCATGCTATGCCATTTTTTAAGGCCAAAAACCTCTTTCTTTTACCTATTTTGTTTTGAAAAATATTTATTTTAGTGAAATTTTTTCAAAATATTAATTTTCAAACTCAAAATTAAAAAAAAAAAGTTAAAATCAAATTTTCAAACTAATTTTATTTCAAAATTTTACCTTATTTAGTATTTTTTGCCAAAATTCAATGCTCTTATTTGATTCAAGTCCAACATTAAAAACCGTATGTCTATAGGATTTCTTGTTGCCAAGCTATTCAAAAATAAAAGAACCTATTTCTGCAAAAAAAAAAACACGAAAATCTAGCCTTACGAGATGGCACAAGTAATGCAAATTTTTGTGTGTTTCTTATGAACAAGAAGGTTCGGATATTTTTGAATAGCTTAGCAACAAAAAGTCATAGAGCCATACGGTTTTCAGTGTCTGACCCAAAACTAATAAGAGCATTGAGTTTTGACAACAAAAATAATACTGGAATATACATCAAATTTTGAAAAAAAAAATAGTTTGAAATTGTTTTCTATTTTTTGTTGCTATAATTTTGAGTTTGAAAGTTAATATTTTGAAAACTGATCACTAAAATAGCTTTATTTAAAAACACTAAAAAGGAGGAAATTTCTGGCTTTACAAAAAGATATGACATGGCATTGTAGTTGTAGGAGTTACCGTTATTTTTTAATTATTTTTGTTCCAATTTAAGTCATATTTTTAGAAAATTGCGCCTCCTGGCTAAACGGTGATAAATAGACCCCCCTTCCATACGATGTTTTTCTTGTCTCAACTCAACCTACTCGCTCTAGCTCATTAAACAACCTCACACCAAAAATAATGCAACAAGTATTTTGTGTTATATTAGGTATCTTTGCTAACACCAATTACCCTGTATTAGTCAAAAAATTCTTTTTTTTTTAATATAAACAATGACTGGCAGTGGCAGCGGCAGACAAGAACAAAAAAAGAGAAAAAGAAAATTGAACAAAAAAGATTCACTCAATAACGACAAACGACAAACCTCATCATTAGTCATCGCATCATCATCAGTCATCACTCTTTATTTCCATATTTAAATTCCAACTCAACCCTTTGTCATCTCTCATCTCTCCAGACGAGTGATAAGATTACACTCATAAAGAGAAGCCATTGACAAACTTAAACACAGTACAAAAAACACTCAACTGAAAGAGTTAAAATTCATAGGTGCAGTTTTTAATTTTGCACACTGTTGTGTACATGAGTATGAATTTTGTACCTCAGAATTTCTGTTGAGTAACTTTGCTCGCTTTGATTTCATATAGAAGCACTGACATCGTGTGCATGTTACCAACATGCACACTGTTAATTATCTGTATTTATGCTTTTGACATTTTTTTTATGATACACTGCATAGGGGTGGGTTATGAAAATAAAATAAAATTTCTCATACGTGGTGATGCCTTATAGAGAGAAAAATAGCATATACATAGCTAGGTAGGTAGGTATCTATTGAAGCTAACTTGGTAGATAAAGTTTTGTTTTTACTGTGGGACTGTGGGGTGGGTGTGAATAAAAAGGTAAACGTGGATTAATTTTTGGAATAGTTGATATTATGTAAATACATAATTGTATATCTGTCATTAAATTCAAATAAGCTGTTAGTTATATAATGAATATCAATATTGGTGTGAGCTACAAAAAAAAAATGAGAATTAAAAAAGAAGGTAGTGGTTACGAGGTGACTATTTAAACTCTCGCCCAAGGCGCCCATTGGTTTCAGCGCCCTGTGCATTTGCACCGCTTGCACGTATAGCTTGTCCGGCCCTGGCTGAATCAGCGTTGTGGATAACTCTTCTGAACGGACTACAGAGATAAGGCAGAGGAAATGGTGCGTTGATCTAGAGATCCTCAATAAAAAAAACAGCTCCAAGCAGGGCCGGGGCCTGTGACTTACACTCTCAATCATTCCTGTATGTGCGTTGATATTCTCCACTACAACTCTGGACTAGTAGTGCAAGGTCCCAATGACCTATTTTCCAAATATGTCGAAATTGCTCATTGGGGTGTAGACCATGATGACTGCTACTGTCGTCGTTCGTTGGTTCAGTTAATTGGGATTCATCCGCCGCTATCTCTCCTTTTCACGTGTTCATTCAGGCTATCTAAGAACCACGAAACAGAGAGGCCGTTGCGGTAGAGCATTATAGTTTTGCGATTGTTCCGTTTTCAATACTCTGGCTTATAAGTTCAGCTAGTCAAATTCAGGTGGACTAACTAGCACCTGATGGCTACCTCACTAAGAGGTAAAATGAGCACCATTGATCCGTATGAAACAACATTAAGTATCACCAGGCTGGTGCAGATTAAAGCCTACCCCTTTTTTTTCTATTCAGAAAAAAGGAAGACTTTTGAAAAACTGGAACAATTGCCTGCTAGTACACAAGTTTTGCAGCGTATTTACGAGTATAAAGATGGGGCACAGCTTTTCAGCGAAGATATCTCATACACTCAAAAACACTTCATTTGCATTATTTAAGTGCAAGCCGGCCGGCAGCGCCGCGTGTCTTATTCCATTTTTATTTAAAGTGGAACACTCCAAATTCTTAAATTTGAAAAAAAAAAAAATTGGTTATTGTTTGCACACAGCTCAGAGCAATGAGCTCTCGAAAAAAAAATTACGTTTATAAAGGAAACAAATTCGTTTTTGGACACTCTTCCTCTGGGAATACGTGTAACAACACAAACATAAATCAGTGCCATCAAATGGCTGCTTTTCCCGAATCTGTTCCGTGTTTTTTGACATGTCTCTCGAAGGTCCTTTTGTGAAAAAATAATTTCACACTTTATTGTCTCTCTGACAGATGCCACTTGTTTTCCATTATTATTTTATTTGTTTGTTAAAGCTAGATGAAGTCCTTTTTGTCTGTTGTCATATTCCAAACCCTCCCTTGACTTAAATCTGGGATGAGTGGGACTCTATAGTCTATCTCTATACTATGTACACCTTCAACAGTTATTTTTCTTTCAAAGTCCAAATTCATTATTTCAAGGAGTAGGATTTATTTTTTAACGCGCATTATTATAATGTCATGTTGTTACCATTTCGATTTCATAATACTCGCCCCTAGAGGGCGACTGAAACAGGGAACTCAACCAACGTCTGCTGAACAAACAAACATTATTTTGTTTTGTCACCCTGTGATGACATTCTTTTTTTATTTTTAAATAAATCTTTGATTCTGTTGGATGCTTACCCAGACCCAGACCCACCCCATTTTAAAAAAATCTGAAGTTCAAAATTGAGATAAAATTACGCTATTGCGAGAATTGTCGTGTAGAGTGTATAGTCCATTTCATTCCCTGGTGACGACTGTATTTTTTTGTTGTCGTTGGTAAATGGTAACCTGTCCTTGTTCAGGGAAACGAAAATAATGCTTTGCTTTTCAGAGCGGAGCGGTAGACGGGAAGGGTGAAATGCACACTAGTGCCAAAGTATTTTAAACAAATTATGGTTTCAAAATTTACACCGCTTTGGGGTTGCTAGCACCCCGGCCGGCGGCTGTTTATGTTTTTTTTTTTTATTTTACCCTTCCCGTTAGTGTTTCAATCATTCTTTATTTTCTAACTGTTTACACAACAAGAGGGACGTTAAAATTATTGATGGTGGAAGATATTAGGTTGTATATACTAATAGTTAATGATTTTGAACATCCGGTCGGAGCGGCGATCTTTTGAAATCTGGTTTTTTGTTACGCAATACTTGGTCATGTTGGAAAAATTAAATTGATTACTTTTTTGAAAATGTTTTTTTGGAATTGAGGGAGGATTTAGAGAAAGAAGAAAGAAACAATTTGTAAGCGACACATCCTTTGTGCAGTTGTGAATCAGTACTCTCGATCTCAAGTGTGTTCCTGATAACAACGAAATAGATACAGATCAAGCCCAAATATTGACCAGGAAAATGATGTTGTATTCTGGAGAGAAAAAGATTTGTATAGGAGGTGTAAGCTGAATGGCTTTTATATAATGCTTAGAATAAGTAACCTAGAAACCAGATTCGGTAAGGATAACGGCTTCAACGACAAAGCTTAAAATTTTCCCATTTATGCAATGCGAATTAAAGTTAATAAGTTTTGTATGGAAACCAGATGGAAAACAGTACGGTACAAGGAAGCCGTATACCTACCAACCACTTCGTTTTAGAAGCGAACGGTAATTAGATATTACGTATTTGTAATGGCGGAGTATAGAGGCATACGCCTTAAACATCGCATATAAGACCCTACAATGTGTACGTCTTAAACTCATTGCTAATGATCTAATAAGCCTTTACTTGCTTCAGAATCTATGACCGACAAAATATTCAAATACGCAAGATCCAGGCGAAAAATCAAGAATTTTTCATCGGAGCCCACCATCTGTTCGTCGATTTTAAATTAACTTACGACATTTTTAATCGAGTTGAACTATATTGTGCCATGTCCAACTTTAGAATTCCCTTAGAATCGCCTTATAATTATTTGAGAATGCTCGCTGTTCCTTCAAAGTTGGTAGGGACTTTACTAAGCCTTCCGGGTGTATGCGCGGTGACGCACTGTTATGCAGCTGTTTGAACGTTGTACTCGGAAATGTAATATGGAGCACCCGCGCCAGTTCATCGGGCACCAGTTTTCATAAATCGACACAATTACTTGCGGGTTTGCGAACAACATTGGCGGGATAGAATTAACAAAACGAGCAGTATAAGCAGCAAAACATTCCAATCCCACCACCGACTTGTTCAGAAAGTGACCATTGAAAGGTATAACTTCGAGGAAGTCAGTACTTGTCTACCTGGACCCTGCTGACAAGTGTGGTGAACTATGGCTAATCGCTGTTTTTTGGGCTATAAATATGCAATTGAGGAATAAAGCCCTATCGAAGAGAACGAAGAAGACGGTGTTGAACACCCAACATTCAGAAGCATGGACCTGGACCCTCTCCCAATCGGACGAAAACGCGCTTCTAGTATCAGAGATCGTAAAATCTTCAACGACAAACCAGAGGAAGGTAAGAAGTTAAGGAAGACTTCATCTTCGATGGAGCGACCAGGTTGAGGGAGATTTCAGACTACTTGGAGTAAGAATATCGAGCCGGCTAGAGTGGCATATTAAGTTAGGTCTAGAAGAACCACGAACTAGTTTTGCCACCAAAAGTAAGGGAAGTAAGAACGCGGAAGGAACATTTTTGTCAACTGCTAAATGATGACCAAAATAAAAAAAAAAATAAAAACACCAGCTGCTGGACATAAGTAGCTCTTCCAGGGGTATTGGCTCCAAGCCCCTCAAAAATGCAGAAAAAATAAAAACTGGTTTAATGGGAACTCTAAGGAATACCTTAGACCACGTGGGTGAGAAGTTCACAATTTTTTGATTTTTCCTGGCTTATATACATCATGGAAGATTTTACAGTTTATACAGTTCGAAGAAATGTGCAAATTATAACAGAAATCCTGAGTATATGTGGGTTCGAAAGTAATCTTTCAAGGTTTCTAAGGTTCTGGGATGATCGTTGTAGTTAAAGGTTTTCAGGTATAGCAAGACGCCAAATCAGGAGAGTGCGCTGTTCAGTTGAAATTGACTCAAGATTCTATAAAACTCTGTCTCATAAGACAAGGTAGGAATAAATCCTAGACCATGGTCAAGGAATAACCTTTTCAAGTCTGCAGCGTCTCAGTCTGTTTTTATTGTTCGGACTTCGGAGGAATGAATCTTTTACAAGGAAAAATTGGATGAAATATATTATTGGATTAACATAGCCATTTCCAACAACAGAAGGATATAGCTAGACAAGACACCAGAGAGAAGGTCACTCAGTTTATGTATATGAGTTGTACCGTTTCACTACGTCGGAATACCAAGCCGAAGTTACTGATTTTTTTCAAATCAGTTGTCGTTCGTTCGGACTTAGAAGTAAATTGTAGGTTATATCTAAATATTCCAGCAGAGTGTCAGCATACATAGAAATGCCCGAGAATTTAATACATTAGGCCTTGATGGCTCCTTCTATAGCTGATTCTACAACCTAACAGCAATAGAATAAATTGGGCTCGTAATGCATTCGAAACCATTTCTCGAGTTCAAGTCAAGGAAATTGAATCCAACTTGAAATCCGTGCAAATATACTAACATATGGGAGTTACCTTCTTCACTTAACATAGAGCTCTAGTTAAGTTAAAAAACACTTGATATACTTCATAGCGAAGCGTAGTCGAGCGATGAGGCCAAATGCAATACATTCTTCGTTGGAGGCTGAGTCGTCTAGGATCTAGGGAACACAGGAGGAACACAGCTGAGGTCGAATGCCAAGATATAACATTGCGTTGGAAGAAATTATGCCTAATAATTGTAGAGTAATGCACTGCTTCTAGAATAAGCCACTCATGTTGATTCCTCCGATGGAGATTACTGAAAGCATTAAAGCCAGGCGTGCACTAGATTTTGTCACTTAGCAGTTTGGTTTCTCAGGTCACCTGACGTTGAAGTAGTTACATAATCAGAACTTTAGAACTACACGCTGCAACCTTGTTAAGATGGGACTTTAAGCTTGAACCAATTCATCTCACTTGGTAAGCTATTAACTACATCCAGTATTCCCCATTGTATTGAGTGGTTCCTTCACAAAGTTAAAAAAAAACACTCTTTCACAATTTCTTAATCACGTTACGCATAAGAAACGTGAATAATTCGTTAAAAAGCAGACTGTTCCAGAACATAATGTTTAACGATTCCCATTTGACCAATTCATTTTCTTATTCATTGCAGTTCTGTGAACATCAGAACAAGGGTTAAGGTAACTGCGATAGCGATATGCTTATCCTTAAGGGTGATGTCAAATAATTGTTCGGAAACTGCAACTATCCACTTAAGAACAGTATCCAATCCACATTCTGTCCGTGTTCCATATGACAAAGAATCTAATCAACTAAAATTTGAACAATCTTCTTTTGTGTGTGTGTGTGTGTACGTACAGAAAACTGAAGAACGGACACGGAAAAGAAAGATATATTTTTTTCCAAATAGGTACATTCATACTAAAATATTGAGGGGTGGATCCGTTCCGTATAGTCAAGTATTTAACTTCTCCTCGTTCATCGCACTTGACCAATCACCCATTACATTACTTGATGTTCAATTATTTGCTGGGGAAATCAACGAACAACGACATCTGTGACCTTTTCAATCCATGAAATTACAATTACACTTCCAAAAAGACCCTTCACACCACACCATACCGCACCGCAACGGTCGGCTATTTTTACAGGACATCCTGATGGAGTCAGTCCCTCAAGTTGACGATTTTGGATATAATTTTGTATAAAAGAAAAGTAAAAGTAAAAATAATTGGAAAAAGCAAAATAGAATCTCAAATTAACCTGAAAGTAGCCATGGAACAGAACTCGGGGTGTGGGTGGGTTGTTTAGGAAGGTGTTTCCTTACCACCGACCCTTGACTTAAAAAAAAAAAAATAGATTGTAATAAGAACCAAGAACACAGTTAAGTATTTTGTAAACGCATTAAATCAATAGTGAAATGGACATAAATTATCTAGAAGATACTTTTTTTTTTTGTCTCCCGAAAGCCCTTTACCACACGTCTTACAAAAGGACATTTGCGTCTATCGGTGCCGGTGGATTGCTTCATGACTTTGCTTGGTGGTGTTTCATCCCTAATTTTGCATAGCAACATGGAACATTATTCGCCTTATTAAGCCTCACGCTCTCGCACGGGCACAAGGATCATGGAATATATTTAACTTTTGGGGAATGAATTTTTGTGAAGTTGTTTTTTAACGTTGGTTTTGGGGATTTAATTTTTTCCTTGTCTTCTTATTTTTTGTATCTAGGTAAAGCAAAACAGTTAGAACAGCCCTTGGCCCTTGTGGAGGAGTAAGCGGTTTTAAATCTTTCACGATTATAATTGCAAAATAAATCAATCAATTGTGCTTAGTCCTTAATAAGAATTGACATTCAAAAGCGGGCCGGATAAACAAAAAAAGCTTTGTCCTTCTGCGGAATGTCTTAGTGATTTTAACGGGACTAGACATTACATTATATTCTATCACAAAGATATAACCTTTGAGGTAATTTTCTTCTTTCTATATTTATTCTTCTTCTCGGAAACGTGGATTGATTTACAGAAAACGCCAATGAATTCGGCATCGGCAGACAAATAAAAGCAAGTGCGTAGTAGGCTGTAGTGTAAGTGGGGGAGCTAACAGTTAAGCTAATACATAAATAATTGCTGTGATATACAATTAGCGTGTTTGGGGGCATGTTGGATTTACCTATAGGTACCTGTCTGTGTCTGTGTGACAAAGTCAAATTTGTTTTGACATTTAGCGGTATAAATAGAAATTCAAGAATCACTCGTTAAAAATATATTACCAAAGTGACAGTTGGTTACTTCGCGATATTGCTTAAATTGTGGAATTGATTTGATTTTATTATTTTTATTCGTGACTTTGAGGAGGGTGGGGGGCTAGATTTTGTACATTTTATATAAATCAATTAATAATAAAGTTATTATATTTTTTTAAAGCAAAATTTCAAAATGGTTTGGCAATATAAAAATCATAATAATCAAAATGCGATTTTTTAGGTTATTACTTAAGTTTAATATGAAGTTGTGTTTTGATATCGAATGATACAAGAATTGCATTTTCAAATAAAAACTTCTCATCGTCCACAAATTTCATCAAAATCAGTTCAATCGCTTAAGAGAAAATCTAGCAACACAAAATCGCTAAGTGGGAGGTACCTACACGGAAAGAATTTTTAGATCAGATCAAGAAAAATGAGCTGCAAATCACAAAAATCTTATGCAGTTTCTCACCCTAGCTCGGGGTTTTGTAAATTACGACTCCTTGTTCGCAATTTTCAAAATTGAACGAAATGAAGATATTGACACTCTAAAATAGCAAATTATCACTTTTTTGGGTCAATAATTCGATCCTGAAAAATAAAACATTGCCATCGCGAATCGAAAATTGATCCAAATTTGTATCAATTTTATATGTACTCGATTGTAAATTGCAAAAAGCGAGTCGTAGATTTCCATCTGTTTGTTTTGAATCAAAAATATGTTTTTGAAAAAATAAGTAGTAAAGTCGTAAATTGCAACCCCATTTTACTCAATTTGTAACAAATTATATCGCTTTGAGAGAGAAGCAACGATTTATATTTATTGGAAAGCATTTATTATTATTTATTGAAAAATGTAACTTTTACTTACTTGGCTGATTCTAGGAATCGAACTCGAGACCCTCTGCATACCCCAACCTAGCACACATCTACTAGGCCATGGCGATGCATCCAAGTCGGATATCAAAATTAATAATAAGAAGCAACCTGAATATGAGTTACATTTTAGAGGTGTTTTGAATTAAGATTATGTTTTATTGGCGAGAAAAATATAGTCGTCTTATTTTGGACGTCTAACCTCTAATGTACAATTTTTTGTGATGATCATTTAAATAAAGGTAAGAAATTGCATATAATGTGTAGTTGAAATTCAACTTTGTACTCCCTTTATATATATATATATAGAACTACAAAAAAGGCATTATTGGAGACACAAGCGGGGCCAGGACCTAATGACTTATATTCTGAACGATTCCTGTATGTGCGTTGATATTCTGGTGGAATATCATTTCCCGCTGAATCCGAATGGCTTACAAAGATCCTTTTTTAATATTAACCAGATTTATTTTTCGAAGATTTTACATTTCCTCAAAAGAGACAGTACCAAAAAAAAAAAAAGATAATTATTAGTTGGAGGCAGGGATCGAACTCCGGACCTTCGACGTAGCCGTCAGACACACTTGAGTTGATTTTAATACTCAATGATTGTACACGAAAAAATGTTAGCAAATCCAGATTGGTAAAAAGTATAAATTGAATTATTCCCTTGAAGTAGTAAATTGCGACAAAAAGGTTGTAATTTACTTTGAAGGGCACAAGCTTGAATTATAACTTTTAATTGTAAATCTCAACTTAGGAATTGTTGTAATTTGCGATGAATTGAAAGTTAAATTGCCATATTTTTCTATCAGTTTCGAATTTAAGCGCCGTGATTTACAAAAAAACGTGTTTTGTAAATTGCAACTGAATATTTCGCCATTGGTGATTTTTCAATTCTTTCCGTGTACCATTGTAAAGCACTTTTTTATTGACAGCCATTTTGTCATCTGCCATGCGATTTATCTTTAGTTTGGTTTGGTTTGCCATTTCATTATGAATAGACTGACGCCTGAACAACGCATGTAAATTGCGCAGATTTATTTCGAAAAACATGGTTCTGTTCGTGAAGCCTATCTCACACTTCGTGTATGTGCATGAATCTCGTTTTTGGTTGAATGGCTTCGTCAAGAAGCAAAACCAACACATTGGAGTGTAGATAATCGTCGCGTCGTTGGGATTGGGACGCCCGCCGTAACATCAAGAAAAGCTGACAGTTTGGTAGGCTTTATTTGCTGGTGGAATCATTGGTCCTTATTTTTACTATTATAGGTACTACAAGGCAAGCTATGGATTCGTGCAAAAAATAAAATCACACATGACATAACAAAAATGGAGAAGTCAAAAAAGTGGGTCCGTCCATCTGTTTGTCCATCTGTCTGTTTGCATTTCTACAGCCTAAACGGATGGGCCTATTTGCTTCAAACTTGGTATTTAGTAATTTTTTTGGTATACCCTAAGGGGGTTATTTTTGATTTTTTTTCAAGGTCGAAAAATGCCATGTATTGTTTAACAAAAAGTTTGATGTTCTCGAAAACGGCTCTAACGATTTTGATAATTGTTTCAGGGTGCTATATTTATACATCTTTTGGTTATAATAACTAATCTCATAGAACCGATTTTTTTTTTCAAATAAGGTTTTATCGTAAACCATAATCCCGATTTCAATAAAATTTTGCACACGGGAAGTCATGTATAATTCAATTAGTACTGCATTTCAAAATTTTCAATTTTTTTTTGATTTTTAAAAATTTTCAAAAAAAATGTGTCTTTCGAAATATTTTGGAAACTGGTGAATTTATTTTTTTTTTAATTATTTAACCAAACTACAGATTTTCTTAAAACGACATACTTAAACATTTTTAAATATTTTTCGAAAAGTTTTTCAAAAAAAAACATTTTTTTAAAAAAAACTGGTCGAACAGTTTTCAATATTTTTTTTCCTATAGCAGCAATTATCTAGCATAAGAGCAGGTTCGTGCGACCCAGTAATGCATTTTATTTCCTTGAACGATGCCGATGGCAAAAAGAACCAATCTTATTCTCCATCTTATTTTCAATATTTAGAATGAATAAGAAACCTACTTTCCGAACACATCCCTTAGTTTCATTGAAAAACTGAAGTTAGTTGCGCGGTTTAAATGATGAAAGTTTGAAAACGGCCTGTCTTTAAAAAAAAACACTTCCAATTTGTAAAACCCACCCAAGATTTAACTGCTGGAAATAAAGGTAAATGAATAATATTAAGAAAAATTTTTTTTTTGTAAATAAAGTTATTATGGGGCAAATAAAACCAGCACGTAGTGGGGCAAAACGGACTACCAGTCCTTACTATCATCACACGGAGATCAATTAGCCAATTTGTTCATGTTTTTATGAAAAAGTAGGTTCGGTTAATTTTAAATAGCTTAGCAACAAAAAGTCCTAGACTTAAACGGTTTTTAGTGTTGTACTAAAAACTAATAAATGCATTGAATTTTGACAACTAAAAAAGTACTTAAATACGTTAAATTAAAAAAAAAATTAGTTAAAAATTTGTTTTAAATTTAAAAAAAAATTTTTTAGTTTAAAAGTTAATTTGTTAAAAACGGTTCACTAAAATAACTTTATTTTGAATAATAATAAAAGAAAAAATTCTTGGCTTTACAAAAAGGTATAATATGGCATTGTTGGAGGTACTGTTATTTTTTAATATGTTTTTTTTCCAATTTAAGTCAATTTTTAATAAAATAGCCTCTCCCTGCTAAACGGAGAGGAATAGACCCCTTCCCATACTATTTTTTTCTTGTCTTAATCAAACCTACTCGGCTTAGCTTTTTTATACGGCTTATACCAAATACCTGTATGTCATTGTTAAATGAAATCAGTTGTTCGTTTTGCTCCATTCAAATGTCCTTTTTGCCCCGCTAGTGGGGCAAAACGGACTTTTGAGATTAGGTTGTAAAATTGTGTATATCTCTATATTGTTCAGGTGTTTTGATTCTATACTTTGATGAAGTTCAAAGGTTGAAGTATTATCTGAAAAAATATTTGCTGCTCTTTTAGGAATAGAAACAAAGGAGTGTCTAAAGCTTGCCGAAGTCCCAACAGTAAAGTATAGTGGTCGATACTGAAACTTGTGAAAGGTTTTTCAGTTTTTGCTGCAGAATTATCGTTTGCCTTAAATGATTCATTCACATATTTTTTTTTTTTACAAGAACAGAATCATTCGGACCATTACAGAGCGTTCTGGATTCCTTAACAAATCTACCAGTTTTTTCAACAAACACTGCAAACTCCAGAGAAAAATCCATCTACGGCTCGATTGAAAACAAAGATTCACTTTAAAAAAATGACAACAACTTCCCAGCTATCAATTCAGAAATGCCTTCGTCATATTAATTATTTTCCATTTCATTTGAAACGACATAAAACAATAAACCTTTTCCGGGACTAAAGTGCATTTCATTTGTCAACTTAACGAGCGTATACATTTTTTAAAATTCATGTATCCAACCCCTTTTGAAAAAACCTTCCCATACCTTCCCATATATGTATGCATGCTCGCATGCATCCAAGTTGACGTAATTTTTGTCGAATTCGTGTTGCAAAAATAAGAATTGATTGCAGCAAAAGAAAGAAAACTCACACACACATACATACCTACATACGAATAATGCAAATAAAAAGATAGAATGCGACAGGAAAATATGTACAGAAAAACATGAAACAACGAAACACAACTGTCATTCTCAAATTGACAGATGAAAATCAACTCCCCGAATGAACATATTCAATTTGATCCGAACGATGTTTGCAAATAAATTGCAAAATTCAAAATCCGCTCCGCATATGTGATATGCAGTCATGCATCCAGCTATAGTAGTTCGAGTTCTACAGCCACTCAGAAATCCCCATGAATGCATCCGCTCAAAATGTATCTATAACTGTACTTTTACAAATAAAATATACAAAACTCCGGAACTCAACTCTCAGTTGTTAAAAACGGAACTAGAACTATACATTCGGTTCGGCCCTGGTTTTGGTCCTGGTCCCCCATACTTCACTCCCATTCCTGATCAAAACCGACCCAGTGCAGTGGATTGATATTTTTGGATTTTCCTTTTTCAATTTTTGTATTTTTGTGTAAGGATTTGCTTTTTTATTCAAATTTTTATTGCAATTCCGGAAACTACTTGCATTTGTTATTGTGCTTAGGCAGGAGCAGGGGAGGACTCAGTATGCAGGAGTATATAGGTGGTATAAGCGAGGGGGGTGGTCGGGTTGATTCGATGTGAGCTGTGCCGGCCGTGAGAATAGAGTGAGGTGATAGAAATGAATGAATCAGGAAAAAATTTCAATATTGCTAGTATTTATTTTACTCGGATGAGTGGCGGCGCTGTGCGCCGTATTTGCAGATATATTTTGAATGTAAATTTTTTGGCACACATATACAAAGTTGTCAAATAAAATGGTTTTCATCCTAAGCTATGATTGTAAATACTCTCTCTACCAATTGACAACAAATTTGTTTAGTGTTTTTGACGATGGAGGTGAGGAGAGACGAACCGGATCGAGGTACAGTGTTGGAAATGATTTTTGAAAAGTTTGAAAGCGATAAACTTTGGAAGTAGGTTTATATTTTGTTTTAATCACTTGAATCTAACACTGATGCATCCTGTAGGCGTAAGCAATTAAAAGTGAAACAGTGACTACGCCAGCTTTTCTCTTGAATAAACTTTTGTATAATTTTTTTAAGGATTGAAAACAAAAATCATTGTTTTATTAAGCTTAACACAAATACATATTATACATAGTTTTAGGATTTTGTCCACGGAATACCTAATTAAAATTTTTTGAAAAAAGTAAGTCTTGGTTTCATTCATTCAAAAAACAACGGAACCCGTGAATCCAAGCGGAGGAGCCGGGCATTGTGACTTACACTCTCAACCATTCCTGGTGGTGAGTAGATATTCAGCTGGAATGGAAGCCGAATTCAAACGGCTAACAGAGAAGCGTAACGGCTAACCTCATGGCGGAATGGTTAGTCTGTCGGACTGCCACACCGATACGCCGAAGGTTCTGGGTTCGATCCCTGACTCCACCTAAGTTCTTATCCAGACTACTGCCTCTTGCGCTGAGTGAGAAAAATTTAAAACAAAAACCTCCTTAATTCTTTTAGTTAATGTTGTTGCAAGGCTAATAATGCAAATGGAAGATACTTCGACACCATTGACCGTTTTTACGAATAAAACACACGTGTGTGCTGTGCCCTGAAACAAAGACAATTCTGAAGAAAAAATCAACCACGTGATGTCTAAATGACGTCAGAAGTGCATTATTTTTCAAAAAATTTCGTTTGACATAACTAGACCTACCAAGGACATTTAAAACAATACTATAGTTTCTCAAGGAAAAAGTGGCAATTCAATCCAAATATTATTTGAAAATATAACGGGTGTTTTTTTAAGAGCTTATGATCTTTAAATAATACAGGACAGAAATATTGTTGGAATGAATTTTTTATTATTAATATATGGTAGATAATATCATGGCATTCATTTTTAGATGGTAACTGTCATATGTCCGCCATACGAGTTAAATAAACCATTCGATTAGTCCAATTTTGTACTACATTTTCCAATAGAGTTGCTGGTTTGTGGGCATAAATTAATGACTTAACAAAGACCTATACAAAGTAATCGGGAAGGTTGAGCTGCATGAACGAGGGGGCAGTTAACAGGACCACTTCTAGAAATAAAGTTTTCGCCAAATTGATAGTTAAACGCGGTGTTTGGCAAGTTATGCAGTCTTGTTGGAACCAAATGTAGTGGATGTTTAGCTGATTAATTTTTGGAAACAAAAAAATCAGTCAGCATGAATTGAAAGCGGTCGCCATTCAACGTAACGGCAGCTCCTTCCTCAATTTGATAGATTCATGATAATGCCAAACCTTACTGAACAGACATTCTCAACTGTCAAACCATGTACAACAACCATCGGCACTTTTCATATGTAGCTAAAAAAAAGAACACCCATTATTTTGTACATCGATTTCAACACTGCATTTTGACACTACAATAATGTAAAAAATAGAAACAAAATTTAAAATATATAGCTTTATTCATACCTTCATTTACGAATTTAGTCAAGTCTTCGAAAATAGGTTCAAATAAATTTTATATCTCAAATAAGTCTTATGGCTGAATCACAACGACGCGTTCACCTCAGCTTCGCGTACGTTACGTCGAACAAGCTTTACGGACGCGTCGAGATGAAAGCTGACCTGTTTGACGTTTGAGTAAATCAACTAATCAAAATTAATAATTCTGTGGAAACAAATATTTTATTTGTCTTGCAATGGAAACAGAAAATCTAATTTCAATTATAGAAGTTTTTGAAAAAGTGGCGTATACTGCCGCATATGAGGAGTTTCACAAAGAGGATTCTTCGCCCTGAACTTTGAAGCAACGAAAGAAAAAGATACGGAATAATTTTTAATTGTTTATATTTGTTCCAAATCCTTAAAATGCTTAAAACTATGATATAAATGCACACATATAAAGGACAAAAATAAAACAAGGCGATGATTAATTGACCGAGGGATATCAACCTATTTTTAAAATTGAAAAAACTCTAATTGAAACACACAGAAACAGTAATAATAAATATTTGAAACGTCAAACGAGCGCAAATGTTCAAATATTTCGACTTTTGCTTCAGCTTCGCTTTATGCTACGTGGTTTGTGTACTTACTTTTTGATGACAAAACGTAACGTTAAAGCTCAACGCCTCATTGTGAGCATTATACACTAATTCCTATGTCTGAACTTTTGCGTTCTGTCAAAGTGAAGCTCAAAGCGTCGTTGTGAAGCAGGCATTATAATTTTTGTTTTTAAGCCTGTTCAGTTTTTCTCACAACTGCTGCTATTCGGGTTCCAGGACACTTTTTTTAATCTGAAGTTGAAAAATTAGATAGACCCAGTATTACACGGTCATTGAAATCTGTCATTGCAATGACATTCTGACGTCATAATGATGTAATTATCTGTCCTAAAGTCGTCATATCATGTGATCACCATCGTAAAATGCTGTCATTGAACTGACAACCAGAATGACAAGCATAATGACAGAATTGTTTATGTCATCGAAATGGCAAATTTAAGGACAGGAATTTCTGCTGTGCCATTGTTGTCAAGTTGGGCTGAATCAATAAAAAAAAAGCTCCTATCGCTTGCCATTTATTAAACAAAATGCTTGAAACAAAGACCATATACAATATTTTTTTGGAAATTATTTTATTTGTTTGCATTGTGCATTTTTGAATTGATCATTTTTTACAAAGTATAATGAAAAAAGCCTTATTTCCCCACACGGATTCCAAATTTTTGGTGGACCAGGAGCTTTAAACTCTTCTAATTCAACATTGTAAGGGCAGAGCAAAACATAAAACGCACCTCTTCAATCAAACGTCTAACAACAAGTGTCTGTATTCGAAGATTTCATAATCTAGTTTTACATCGAGATCTTTGGTTGCATGTGCATGGTATACGATATATTAATAATACGGTAGATTATAAAATAACATGAAAGTTGATCATACGATCATAAAAAGCTCGCTTATACTTAATTGGAATAGAGAGTACATTTAAGATTAAATAAGAGCATAATGATAATAGATAATGGAAATAACACTGCGGTTACATAGATTAATGCCTACAACATCATGGTACATAGCAGTTCTATATGGTCTGAGTTCCCATATAACTTGATTTCTATGGCGGTTAGCTGAACACTTAAGTCCCCGAGCTTTGGGAATCCACTTAAAACATTGCCATTGAAGCTCTGCAACAGGATTTCCAGGACAAAGAAGTTATGTCACTTTGGCTTTCAAGATAAAAGTTGGTTCATAGCGCATATCGTACCTCAAATACTCCACTATAACTCGGTGGAACCAATCAACTAAATCACTCAAGAGATTCGCAAGAAGTAGGTATCTACTTCCATTCTTCAAAATATGACTTTTCTGTATCAAGACGTATCAACCATTTTTTGGACCACACAGAACAAACTCTTCGCGATGGTCCTTGGTTGTCGTCGTCTTCTTCGACTGTGCTTCAATATAATATTATGTTGCTAGAATCGCCATCTCCAGTATATTTTTACTTGCGATTATAGGTACTATAAGGCAAGTTATGGATTCGTGCAAAAAAAAAATTTGAGATAACAATCACACATGACATAACGATGATGGAGAAGTCGAAAAAAGTGGGTCTGGAAATTCCGTCCGTCTGTCTGTCTGTCTGTCTGTCTATCTGTCTGTATGTCTGTTCGCGCCTCTGGAGGCTGAACGGGTGGGCAGATTTGCTTCAAATTTGGTATTTAGGATTTATTTGGCCGTCCCTCGGAACATATTTTTACTTGCGATTATAGGTACTATAAGGCAAGTTATGCATTCGTCGAAAAAAAAAGTTTTGAGATAACAATCAAACATGACATTACGATTATAGCGAAGACGAAAAAAGATGGTCTAAAAATTCTGTCCGTCTGTATGTCTGTCTGTCTGTCTGTCTGTCTGTCTGTCTGTCTGTCTGTCTGTCTGTCTGTATGTATAGACACCTACAGCCCAAACGGGTGGGCCGAATTGCTTCAAACTTGGTATATAGACTTTTTTAGGTATTGTACAGAGGGGAAATTGAAATTTTTTTTTTAGCTCAAAAAATAACGGTACCTGCCATACAACCGTTACGTTAAAGCTTATTTTTCTCAAAAACGGCTCTAACGATTTCGATTTAAAAAAATCAGTGTTGCTTTTTAGGTGCGACCAATCATATGGCTGAAAAAAAAGTTTTAAAAAATGGCTAAGAACGGTACTTTCCATAGGACCGTTTTTTTTTGCTTTCGACTATCTCGAAAACGACTCAACCGATTCTTTCGAAATTTTACACACATATAGCTGTAGGTAGCTCAATTTGTTTTGCATACCAATATTTTCGAAAAATATTTTTTTGTATTTTTAAAATCATTTTTTAAAAAAAAATTTAAAAAATTAATATTTCGAGAACTGCTTACCAAATTTTTTTGTAAAAATTTTAAATAAATGTATTTGCTGAATACCTATAAAATGGCGTTTTTGAATTTTTTTTGAAAAATTTTTTCAAAAAGTTTTTCAAAAAAAACTTTTTTTCTCAAAAACCGCTCCACAGATTTTTATAAATTTATTCTCATAAATTCAAATTTATCCAGGAAATAAAATGGCGTACTTTTTTTTCAGCTCAAATTAGTTTAAGTATTTATTTAAGAATTTTGAAAATTTTATTTTTATCAAAATCTCAAGCTCCTAAATCACTGTCACTCATTAGAGCAAGTTCGTGCGACCCAGTCGTGCATTTTATTTATTTTTGCTCTAGGTCCAAAAATAATGGCACCTGCCATACAATCTTGAAGACAAAAAATGATTTTCTCAAAAACGGCTCTAACGATTTTGATAAAACTTTCAGAATGCTATTTTTGCAAGACAATCTATCTTTTGGTTTGAAATTTTTTTTCAAAATTTGTCTAATAACGGTACCTCTCATAGAACCAATATTTTCAAATCAAATTTTCTCGTAAACTATACATTCGATTGCAATAAAATTTTGGCCACAAGAAGTCATTCATAATCTTATTAATATGGCATTTAAAAATTTTCAAAAACTTTTTTTTTTGATTTTTTATAATTTTTTCAAAAAAATTTTTGGTTTTCGAAATATGTTGGAAACGGGTACATTGATTTTTTTTAAAATTATTTTTCAAATGTAAACTACAGATTGCCATATATTTGCATACTCAAATAAATTTCAAAATATTTTTTGAAAAAGTTTTTCAAAAATAACCTTTTAAAAAAAAAACTGGTCCAACGATTTTCAATATTTTTTTTTCCTAGATTGACGTATAGCTTTGAAATTTTATTGCATACTTAGTTTTTCCGAGAAAACTCTTAAACTAATTTAAAAAATAAAAGAATTTTCGAAATTATTTAATTTTTTTTAATATCCATATAATGTAGCCACTACGCAATTGCTTATCATAAGAGCAAGTTCGTGCGACCCAGTCGTGCATTTTATTTCTTGACATTTTTCTTTCATTTGCTGTAATTGCAATGATATTATTTATTGTTTTTAATTTAAATTATTTTGATCGAAGAACTTCATTCACATCAATATTTTCAGACACTATGACTCAATTTATGAATGTCGTGAGATCATCATTGCAATGACTTCTGTCATTGCGGTTTTAGGTCACCATCAATTTTCAAAGTTTTGAAAGTGTTCAAGTGGTGTGATCGTCACTGTGAAAAATGACAATGCACTGACTTTACCATGACTTGATTTCTTGTGATGACATAATGTCATTGCAATGACAGCTAGCTTTATGTACTGCAGAAAAAGTTTCTCTTAAAACAGGTCCATGAATCATTATTGTCTAACTATTAACATCTAATTTGAAACACCTTGTATTTCGTTCTTGAAAAATGCTGCCAACAAAAAGTTCCATTTATAAATTTGTTCCCAACATTATTATGTAAGTTCTCTTCTAGAAAATAAGAATTTATGAAAAACTGAATTTTACAAGCTGACGTAAATACTTCCTTAAATAAATAAGTCACATTTTTAAATGGGCGATGAAATACAAAAATAAGTCAAAAAGACTTCATCTCTGCATCTCTTGATATTAAAATACAGTCCCAATCGATTATTTCTTTTCATTCACATGTGTTTACATTTTTACTTACGGATTAAATATGTTTAAAAAAAAAAAAAAAAAACTACACTTCACTCTGCAAAGGACATAGAGGTCTATTTATTTGTCCTTATAGATTAAACAATGTTTTCCTGACACGTTTGGTAGTATTGCATACTTTTTTTTTATAATCAGAAACAATCAATTTGATCGACATGTCGTCAATCAGACAATTGATTAAATTTTTATTATTTTTCCATTCAAAGGGATTCGGCGAAACAGTTGCAGATGGAATGTACCTATATACAGACCACCAGAAAAAAACCGACTTAAAATTTGATTGGTTTTTAATTAACGGAAAATTCGAATAAAATTTACACAATAAAAGTGGAAACGTGTCTATATTTTTATTCATTTTTTGTTTGTTGTTGCTTTTTTTTTTGAGACAGAGATTTAATTAAAATTGTATTTTTATTTGTTCCTTTATTGAATCAGAATGTAAAATAATATTGTTTTATCAAAATGCAAGCTTTTAGTGATGCAGGAGTGTTGGGTATATTTTTTGGAATGAATTTAAGTTTTTTTTATCAAAATTTACCAAGTGATTTTGTTTTATTAATTTGTTAAAGTTATCAAAGAATTCATATCTTCAATCAGATCTTAGAACCAGTCAATTCATTTCTCTGTCCTCTTTTTCATAAATTAGGGTGATATAAAGTCACTACATATTATGACAGCATTATTATGGGTGCGCATTCGAGGCATGTGGACAATTTTCCACATCATAGATACAAAATTATCTTGTTGAAGGGATGAATAACAGACGACGACACGCATCTAAATGGAAAACATGCGTAAAAATCACAATGCATGTCACATAACATCTAACGGATTATTAATCTGTGAATAGACATATGTGTGTAAATGTATATCCTTGTGCTCGAGAAGGGATGTTTAGTAATTTTTTTTTATAGAACAGCGTTAAGATCAAAAATACTAGCTATCACTCTATCAAAACAATAATTTCATCTCGTGTTTGTTTTTAATTTAAATTAAAAAAAAAATGTTTTCGTGTTCACAGTCACACTTTCCAGTTCAGTTAAGATGGTAACAGAATTTAAAATAAAGGGTCGCTAGATTATGTTTTACAATTTACCTTGAACGGGTCTGGTGTATTTGTACTGTTAGTATATTGTTTGGTGACGAATATCGGGGGACGTTAAATAAAAATAAAATAAATACATTTTGAACAATGTGGGTTCTTTCTAGGACCCGCCCGAATGTCGAAACTGAGCCGATGTTAATTTGAAATTCATTTTATATACTCGTATACACAAACTGTTATTGTATACTTAAACATCTTTGTCTCATTTATAACTACTGGCAGTACCATACTTCAGAAAACCAGCAGGTTTCCATTTTTTGTAAAGTTGTCGGCTATTCAATAATTAGTAGTTGGATGAGAATTCAGTGAAAAATTTCAAAGACGCGTCACGTTAACGTCACGATAGAAAACATAAGCGAGAGCTACAGTACGTTTGCAACAAACTGTTAGATACCCTATTCCCCACATTTTCGTATATGTTGTATATGCATATGCGTTCGCCTCCTTCGCAGCCAGCCGCTGTTCCAGTATCGGAAACAAAATTCTTCTTTAGCAGGCAGGGAAAAATTCAATAAAATAAATTTTGTTTGGCCGATGTACAATAACTGCTTTCACAATAAAAAAAAGGCGTGTGCCAAGCCTACAGCTGAGACTTTTTATTGCCAGGGTAATCACTATATGAGCTCATCATTCAATCTTAAGCTTGCAGATCGATTTGAACAAAACAAGACAAAACTAAAATTTTTAGAAATTAGATTTTGATAGGAAATAGCGATTATGGGTGTTTTTAACAATTCTTTAACTACACTCTGCTACGTAACCAAGGTATACAAACCGAAGTGTCCATCTTCTTACTTCAAAGCTTCGACCGATAGTTAAAAAAACATTAAACAATTAATGCATATTACGACTTTTGACGGAAACGCCCCTTGAAAGTGGGCGTGCCCTAAAATTTTTTAAGAAAAATTTAAAGCACTAACTAAGATTTGATCATTAGTCAGTATTTAGGCAAATGTGTAAAACTACAGCTGAATCGAGTAGCTTTTAAACGATCTTACCTGAACAAAGGTATTTTATCAAAATCACGCCTTTAAAAGTGGGCGTATTGAAAAGATTTACACAAGAAAATGTAGAAATATTTTTCATATAACGAGCGGAAGGGAAACAGGTTTTAATTGAATATTGGTAGGACCTTAAATTTTTAAAACTACATTTTTCGTTCTTTCATGAAAAGTGGGCGTAAGCCACTCACGAAATTCAAAAATTTCTTTTCATACACAAAGTTTTTAGTTTTTACTAGAGACGCAAGATTTTGGCTTGCGGATTCATTATAAATACCGTTTATTTGCAAAAACAATTTTTTATGTTTTTAGTGAAAAGTGGGCGTCAGCCACGCCCAAAATCATTTTTTTTTTTGATTTCATACACAAGATGTTTATGTGCAAGCAATATCCACAAAATTTAATGTGTTTCGCATTAATATTAACAATTGGTTTTTTACAAAAACAATATTGATGGTGTTGTATGAAAAATGGGCGTCAGCCAAGCCCAAACTGAAAATTTTTTATTTAATTGGAAGAAGGCTTACCTGAAGCTTGAGCGTGCAAAATTTTAGCGTTATGATTTTATCGTAACTGTACAAAAAACATAAATTAATTTTACCAAATTGAGGTTGTTCAACAAAAATAGCGATTGTGGGCGGATTTTACCGGTTCAAGAACTTAGCTTTACTCTTGAATCAAAGATTATATATACCAAATTTCAGCTTTCTAGCTCAAAAATTGCGACCTCTAGAGAGTATACATACGGACGGACGGACGGACGGAACTGACTAAATCGACTAGGCTTTTGATTCTGAGTCAGAATATATATACCTTTCTATACCTAACGGTATTATTTCTCTATGGTACAAACTCCACACCAAATACAATATACCCATTCTATGGAATAGGGTATAAAAAGATATAATGTAAGGAGGGGACGAAAGAAAGCTATACATTCCCATGTCGCATTTGCCATTGAGTTGTCAAAAAGGGGGAGTCAATGTTGATGTTATGTCGTACAATTCGTGGACCCTAGTCGATTATCATCCGATTGTGTCAGGGTCAACGCTTCTGCCCAATACAGCTGCAGGACTGATCTTGTATAGGGTCCAGTGTTTTTCAACTTTTTTACTTTACGTTTCTTACATTAGTTCTTAACCTGCTGTATACTACTTCCTGCTTATGTAAAAAACGTAAAAAAGGTAAAAAAGTAAAAATCGTGGAAAATAATTAATATCAGAGAGCTTCGAAACTGGAGCTGAAAGTTGCAACTTGGAATTTTATTTACTTGAATAAAAATATCTTCAATTATTTATTTGTTTAGGTGTCGATGAACATTGGTCTTAAATTTTTGAAGATCAAAATGGCGAGGGGAAATTGTGCCAGGCAATTCATTCCACATTCGTGTTATACGGCTAAAGAAAGAATCTCTATATTTCACGGTACGTCCGAAATTGGGCTCAAACTGATGAGGGTTCCTAGCAAGACGAGTATTACGGGGGAAATGTTTAAGGGGTGGAACGCAGCTGGCTACCTCGAGTGAGTATTTTTTGTAGAAGAACCGGTAAAATAAGGAAATACATGAAACATTTCGAGGATGTTCAAGTGATGGAAATGTTTCCATTATGCTTCTCTCTCCTTTTAATTTTAAAGCTTTCTTCTGAACTCTGTCGAGCAGGTGTAAGAAAGTTTGAGAAGCACCTGCCCAGAGATGGGAGTTGTACTCAAGTTAAGGGCGTATAAACGCTTTGTAAATTGTAGCCAGATCAGAAGGGATGAACACTTCTTGCATCTGTAAAGGAGGCCTAAGCATCTTGGAGCATTCTTGGCAATCTCAAGTATATGATCATTCCAACGAAATTTGTCACTGATACACATACCGAGTACTGATAGCTTTTCAGCCTCCTCGATGCAAGTACCATTCATGGATAATGGCATGGGGGGTACTATTTCACACTATTTATAATACCCCAGTTCACAATGCTGTGAAGACAAGAGATATGAGAAAGAGAGTCGGAGACAGAAAGAAGCCCCGAAGTACACCAGCATTTATATTGTGGAGATCAGACTTGAAACCGTCTAATACAACTTGTATTGAACGGTCCAGAAGATAGCTTCTAATCCAACGAATAAGAGTATCATCGATACCAAATGCACGCATTTTCGATAAAAGAGCTTCATGCCAAACTCTATCAAATGCCTTTGAAATATCAAGCGCAATAATCTTGCTTTCGCCAAAGCGATGCACAGATTTGTTCCACTGTTCAGTGAAATATGCCATCAGATCACCAGTGGAACGATTGCTGCGAAAGCCGTATTGCCGGTCATTTAAAAGCTCCCGATCTTCGAGATATTTCTTGAGCTGACGATTTATCAGCGTTTCCATGACCTTGGAAAGAAGGGACGTAAGTGCAATTGGTCGGTAGGAGGAGGGAGGAGGAGTCAACTTTTTTTGGGGACGGGCTGGACAAATGCTGTTTTCCATCTACTAGGAAAGATTCCTGAACGATAAGAGCGATGGAAAAGCTTACGCAGTGGTTTTGACAGCGATGAAGAACACCTTTTCAGAAGAATAGGGGGTATACCATCCGGGCCAGCGGATTTGTGTTATATCAAGATCTTGAAGAACTCTTGCTACTGTACGAGTGCGGAAAAATACCTGTCCCATAGAAAAATTAAAGTTCTCGATTACAGGAGGGGCATTGTTGCTTGCAGGCAATGTATAACTTGGAGCAAAATGAGCTGCGAGCATATTCGCCTTCTCTGAAGAGCTGACAATAGGTTTATCGTCGACGATGAGCGTTGGAACTGATGATGACGTTGAGTTCTTGATGTTTTTTACAAATGACCAGAAGTTCTTACTGCCTTTGGGACACTGCAGAATTGTTTGCCGTAACTTCTGGTCATGCAAAAATTTAGTCTGGAAGTCTATATATTTGATCGGTGGTTGACTTACTTGGCCTGTAACCATACTGATTAGGGTTAATGAGCTCACTCACAAAAGCGTTCAAACGTTCATACAGAATAGTCGACGAAATTTTACAGGCGACATTGAGAAAACCTATGCCTCGAAATATCTCCTTTCTTGTGGATAGGGCACACGAACCTGATGATCCATTAATGAGGCATGCTTTCATCCGACCAGATCGTACCTACAAAATGAGTTGTTGAATGCTCCTTATGCTCAGCCGGGAAGCCATCTGCTCTAACAGTCTTCTTGGACTTAAGTTAAGATATCGCTACCCGAACTTCTTCCTAGTCGAAAGTCTTGTTCATCATCGTTTAAATAAAATGGATAATTCTGCCTGATATCAATGAATTTGTTGTCTTCGCCGTTTAACAGTCTTCAGAAGTTTTGTTTGAAACTCTCAGCATTGATTCTGCATCTTCTATAATATTCACACACTTGTATCAAAAGAGTTGAAGTCGGAGTTTGTACTCTTTGGACAAATTCATTACCCTATGGTATAGAACTTTCGAACAAAGCCTCAACTGTTGTAGCACCCCTCAATGGGTGGACAGCTAACTCTTTGCTTTTCTAAAAGGTTAAGGTACCTCGTTTGTCCTTTCAATTTTTGCTGGTAGAGCTTACTAACAGCAGTCTCTATACCTTTGGTTCTGGCCTGCAGCATTGCCTCATGGGCTAGACGGTCAAGCCGGCACACATCACTGCACCAGTTATATCGTTGACATTTTTTGATGACCAGAACACACGTCGTCTCGGCTTGGATCTGGTACCCAGCTTGCCTTGTGTTGTAAAATCGCAAAATCTTTTTCCCTTTCTGTATATCCATTATCCGCTCAAATGAGAAAGTTTTCAGCACTGAAATTCTTTGCGAGGAATCCATTCGCATGGAACTCATTCACCATACCACATATACCCTGATCACTTTACCTTCCCTCACCTACCTTTTTTGTAGCCAATTATGAAAGTTATAAAAATTAACAAAGTATACTTCATGCGGAGTCGGAGTATGACTGACTGCTTCCACATAACCTAGTTAAGTTTCAAATTATAGAACTGGGAAAAGGGTTGGTTGTTAACTTATAGGTACTATTGAGCACGTATCCTTGTGGCCGGCCGGGCCGGGCCGGTGTGTGTGGTGATGGTGGCGGAACGCGGTTCCATATCGCAGTGCCGATAATTACTGCGGTACCCAGGTCGGCGGCAATTTGTTACGCCTAAATGTCGGCACGCGTAGTCTAATCTTTGCCCTTAATTCGCCTCCTGCTTCAAGCCCGTATAGATAAATGGGTTTTAAAGGATATCACCCTCGATATTGCTTTCCGCTATCGGTCTGGATGTTTGTTTTAGTATGCAAAACTGTATCGATGATTATGTCCTTTCGTGTTATGGGCTTGGATAGTTGTTGTTTGTACCTGGAAAAGTCAATTGTTTACATGATGTTCTCAAAGAACAAGGAAGTGTGGGTGGGTGAGTTTGATTTTCTTGGCCGTAAATAATTAACTTTATGCTTAGACAAAAGTATGGGAAAGGGGGGTTTCTGGCTATGGAGTATCAAAATGTTCATTATGAAAAGGGTTTACTTAAACACTTTAAGAACACGACGTCCTATGCTGCAATTATTTTCTTTTCGAAATGTGAAGAGCTTGAGGTTTAGGCTACACTACACTTTTATGCTGGAGAAGATGGAGAAAGGCAAAGGGTGGGTTAGTCTGTCTGTCCGTGTCCATATACAACAGTAGATAGGATAAATATATAAATGCCAGACGATGAAAGTCATGTCTTGCGTGTATAATAAGTAATTTTAAAGAGAAAATTTAATTGCCTCTTGGCTCCTGGGTCCTGATAGCTCCTGCTCCTGAATGTATATATGTTAATTCAAGTGGAATTAATTGTTTCCGGTATTTAAGTTGCTTCAAGGATTTTTGCCCCACTGCGCCTTATCCTGATCCGACAATTGTTCGAGAGTATAGTTCGGTGTTTTTATTGTTGTGGGTATATTTGTGGTATGGTATATGTGTTGTATACTGTGTGCTGGTAGCTGGGTGGTAGCTGGTAGGCAGAGAGGTACCAAGAAGTGCTATATCATAGATGACTTGGTTTTTTGGGCTTTCAGCTTGACTTGTTTTGGCTTTTCAATATTTGACTAAAGACTTCTTGCGGAAGACTTGTTATGAGTCTAATAGAACTTGAAGGCTATTATCTTGATTTTTAACTTTTGTTTTGGGTTGAATCGATAATTACTGTTGAATTGGTTTTAAGTTTGGTTTGATGAGCATGCGAAATTGGTTTAGATAAATATGCAGGCAAGGATAAATAATTATGCGGTTTTATTTTACAGGATATTAAAACTGAGAGATTCTTATGTATTTCCACTTATGTTTTCTTTGAAACTTTATATTGGCAAAACACGCTGATCCAGAGGGCTGGGGGTAGTTATTTCGAGTTGGTATGACCTTGCAAATCTAAGCTTATTAAATATTTTTTTTTGTCGTTTCCCATAAACAATATTATTCCCTTTTGAATTTGTTGAAATCATTTTAAAGGAAAACACGTTCCTATTCAACTATATCTTTCAGTGCAAAGTGTTCACATCTAAAAGGGTGGAATCAAAATCGAGGGTTTATTGCTCAACATTCAACTGTATATTTGTATGTGCAATCAAAATTACACTTTTGTTTTCTTGCTTTGTTAAGTTCTTTGAATTGAAAAGAAAAAGTGATAAATAAATCATGATTCGGTTCATAGGGGAGCATATTTGCTAATAAAGGGGTTTTCAACAAGATCGGGCAGTGGCGTTGGCTTTCACGGTGGCACGGATTCAATTGGTCTAATGTTCAATTACCTATAACCTCTTCCATAGATCCGGTTGAAATTGAGCTTTGGAAACTCCACAAAACAAGTCTAGTGGGGTAGAATCGCATCTGTGCGAATGATAACTTTAAAACGAAAACAGATGTGCAGTCATTCTGCACGCATGCCTGCATGCAGGAACGCACTCAACACAGATGTGCATACCCTCCGAAAAATTAAAAAAAAAAAAGTTAAAAATATTTTGGTGGTCTTTGACTATTCGCATGCACTAGTCTCAATAGTTTAAACAGGGGAGGGGGAGAGTGGGGCTGAAAGTATCAGGGGTAAGAAGTAAAAGCTAAACAAAACAGGGTTCTCCTTGAAATTAAGAATTTAATTTTTTAGGAAAGAAAAGTCTTTCAATGAAAATTTTAATGTGAAAGCCCTTTTATAAACAAAATAATATGAATTCATTAATTTTTTAAAAAAAACTTTATTTTGAGTTTTAAAAAAAAGTTATTTTGTTTCTTAATTTTTGGGTTTTTCAAAAACGGTTTTATCAAAAATTTTAAAATTGATGAAGGCATACTCAAAAAAAAAATTGGAAAATGTTTTCGGAAAGCTTTTTAAAAAAAAGAAAACGTTTTAAAAAAAAACTGGTCGAACGATTTTGAAAAAAAATGTCCTTCAAATTCAAAAAAGTAAGAGAAATCTGAGGGTTTACTTAATTTTCTACCAAAATTGATTTAATTTTGATTTTTAAGGGGTTAATAAAATTTTATACCTATGATTTTGTCAATGCTTTTTTCACAAAATCTCAAAATCCCAATGCTTTTTTCCCCAAGACCATTCTAACACAGTAGAGCAAGTTTGTACGACCCAGTCGTGCACTTTGTTTTATGATTGAATTCTGATTTTTATTTTTTTGTGTTGAAGTTTTTTTTAACAATGGCTGCTTTTTACATAACATATTTAAATAATATAAATTCTTGTCATAAGTTTTATTTAATCGAATTAAAAGTTACGTTTTTTTCTTATAAGCTTTTTATAAAATAATAATTGGCTTAAAATAATATTTCACTGTTTTTGTTTACAATTCTTGTTTCAATTTATCCCTGTCTATGTTACAACTAGCCCCATTGTCAGGGTAAGTTGTAACAACACGTTTTTTTTCAATGGAATATCTTGAATTTTTTTTTTGCGCAGACTGTACTTATTTAACTTTTTTGTGGATCTGACTTTAAAAATCTTAGGAGCTACAAAGTTTTACGTAAAAAGTGTTACTTTTAGCCCCACATCATAGAAGGCGCTATTTACCACTTTAAAGACTATCTCATTCAGCGAAAGCATATATCGAAAAACAATGTAACCATAGAAAGGAATAGAGGAAGAATAGTGTAAACGTCATGGCAATGCTTGGCTTGGTGAACAAGGAATACTAACGTCCAAAACTGATGAAGCAGAGCTGCCATTTTTCACAGTATTTTGGAAAAGTTGAAGGAGACTATCTGGTATACCGGACCGTAAACATAGTTCTATACCGAACCGATGCTACCATCACTTATTCGGTAGAGCTTCTTTACTCTATTTCTCCCCGCGCGTAACATCGTTTTGAAAGTGGGCATTCCGATTAGGTACATTTTGCTTCGGAACTTTACCCCCAAACTATGCAACAGAAGCCGTCTTAAAGTTATGTTACTTCGAAATAAAATTATACAGCAGCCAATCTTACGGGCTGTGGAGCTGGTAAAGTACCTACCTATGTAGTCTTCATACTATGCATATCCCCCATTTCCAGCAATTTCACGTTTTGAGGGTATGTTTCGCCACCCACGACCATCTCAGGACGAACTGTTCGTCACACGGACACCTATAAGTTGCTTGCTCTAGGGTCACAAGCTCAGTTAATTTATTTATAACGGCTAGAACATAAGACATGTTTAATTCTTTAACCAAACCAAAAATATACTTAGATACTTGATTCCAAAATCCACGCGCGTACGAAGTAGCGGGCAAAAGCTAGTTGTAAAATAGAATAAAGTTTTTCGAGCGTCTCTTGAGCACTCTCTAAAACTCGAGCTTTATTTAAAATTTTTGATGATTGAAAAATCTGTATGTTGTGTGCAAGTATATAAATAACGGAATAAATCACAAAAACTTAATTATTTTGCTTTAAAAAAAAGTCCCAAGGCAACGCAAATTTTCAATTAATTTTTATAAAGGACTTCCTTTTATGGCCAGGAACAGGAAGGGGTTGCATAATTGGATCCAATGTTGGAGTTTACGCTAAAATGCATTCAAAAAGCGTCAACACAAAATTTTATACATATATGATAAACTGTCAGAGCTCGCACCAAAGGAACGGATTACACTATAAAGGTACCTACCTACATACACATCTATAGAACAACCATTCCGCAGCACAAAGGGTCACCTACAACTGGCTCTGTCACTGGCAACTGGGCAGCCAAAAGGATATATTTTTCTGATTAAATCCCATTTTGATTTTGTCCCTGTGAAATGGCATTGATGCAAATGTAATCTCATACCTATATACAGATACACTCTTGTACACATATTTATACATATAGACTCTGTTCCATCTGCAACTTTTGTAAACAAATACATACCTACACTTCTACATGTATATTTTTTGGGTGAACCTTTACCTTTGGTTAAAATGTCAAGTGACCAATTTCACCTCAATTTTTATTCCGATTATACCGTAAAGGATGTGCGACAGCGGCATGCCTTTCACTTTGTATAAAGCTTTATTTACAGATGCAAAATTATTTATGAGATCTGTGAAGTTTTTTTTGTGTGTTTTATCCACACAATAACAAAAAAATGTTACTTAAAATTCTGGCCATACAAATGCTAAATTATATTCATTTGAAACAGATAATTTTTTTTTAAATAAAACATGGTGGGAACAAAATGGTGCGAATTGTGGCGTTGAATTAAAATTTTGTTAAATTATGGGGTTTTCTACCTCAGCAATGGTGGTTTGTGGTGCGGTGTGGTGATCTACTTTGAAGTTTATATTTTTTAGAAATTTTATCATTTGAAATGTATGCGGTTGGAATTTTAATTATTTGAAATAAAAAGACTTGATAAAGTGTAGCTAATTTAATTCAAGATTGTATATCCTAAAAAAATATAAGAAGTTCTATATTCAAGCGTGAGGTGACATCGTTGATTGATATCCATAAAGCTAAGTCTTGGAAGTCAGAATATTTTAATGTATGGTTCCAATATTATGATAAAATTAGTGTTCTTTATCTGGTTTTGTATTTTGGAATAAAAATACAATTAGCAAGCGTCAACTTTATTTAAAAAAAAAATATTTTGCACAACAGCTCCTTTACCGCCGAATCCGAACGGCTAACAGAGAAGCACTTTCCATGGCATGATTTACTCTTAGATGATTTGTCACTTCCTCGCAAGAGGCAGTAACTCGGAAAAGAACTTATGTGAATGTCAGGTATCGAACCCCAGAACCTTCGGCGCGGCGTGGCAGTCTGACACACTAACTACTACGTCAGGGGATATTACTCAACTTTATTCCCATAGTAAATATTCTGACAAAAACAATTGGGAGATACTTAAAATCTAGTGGACATGGTTAAAAGGGGATAGCCATACTCGCCAAAGAACTTTCATTATTAAGCTGAAATAGTGTGCCAAGGAGTAAATGTGTTCCCTATACATATTTTAACATGTAGGTACAGCACACACCTACACACTGTGAAAGAACAATTTGATATCTTAACTGGAGCTGCAAGCCAGGCAAAATTTTTATGGGACGAAAAAATTAATTTAAGAGTCTTTCTTCAACTCAAAGCATACATATAAATGATTTCTTAAATCTTTCCCCAAATGAAGACAATAATTAATTATAGTGGGGATCAGTTTTGAAATACTTAAAGTACCCGTCCGTCCCAAAACTTGCTCTTATGAGCAAAAGTGGCCTTTGGCACAGCATAAAAAACACAAACATAATATAAGCTAGGGCTTCAGTAACATTTGCAACGAACTGTTATATTTACCCTATTCCAAACATGAATTCGTTTATAGCAATTTATTTGGTACCTTATTGCATGTATGCAAAATTTATAGACGAATTGAACCAATGAAAACGCATCATTGATATAAAAGGTATTTTTTTTCAAGAGGTATGGAGCTTTAAGTTGGCAGCACTGATTTCATTGACAGCCATTTTGTCATTGGATGTGTGGTTTGTCATTTAATCATGAATCAACTGTCGCCTGAACATCGCATGCAAAAATTACAGAAAGATTTGAATATGAGAAAATTTTGTTCAGCGCTTAAGATAATGTTTGGTTGATAACGTTAATAAGCAGGGCTGCAGCATTGTGAGTGTTGATAATCCTCAAGCCTCAAGTTATATCCAGAAAAACTGACAGTTTGGTGTTTGGTGTGCTTTATAGGCTGATGAAATCATTGGTCTATATTTTTTTTAAAACGATGCCGGCCAGAGGGCTACTGTCAATGGAGCCGTTTTAGAGCTATGATCAATAACTTTTCGGATCTGAATTGAATCGCTTTGATATGGGGAAGCTGTGGTTTCAACAAGAAACATAATTTCGAGTTTTGAACCTGTGAGATCGTGCGACTTGACACCGCCAGACTATTTCTAAGGGGGAATGTGAAGTCGCTAGTCTTGTGTCCTTTTATTTTGTACCTATGTTCGTTTTGGTTACTTACTAACTGGTGGTCCTGTGCCTTACTTTTGGTTGGATTACTTAACAATCATACCTCCATTTTGAGAACATAATGTACCTTTTTATTTGTGATTAGTATATGTACCTACTATAAGGCAAGTAATGCATTCATAAAAAAAATTGTAACAATCAAAAATAACATTATACGATGATTATGATGTCGAAAAAGTGGATGGGACAATTTTATCTGTATGTCTGTCTGTCTGTCTGTATAGTTACCTACAGCCTAAACGGCTGGACCGATTTGCTTCAAACTCGGTACCTACACAGTATTATTATCCTACGGAGGGGTTTTTGGAATTAGCACTATTGCTTTAAAACTAACGGTACCATACGATTTTTAATGAAAAATTGATTTGTCTCAAAAACGGCTCCAAAGATTTTAATAAAACTTTTGTGTTTTCTGTGTGATTTTTATGTTTAAGTTGGAATAGATTTTTCAGGAAAAGTCTTAAAACGATACTTCCATAGAACCGGTTTTTTGAAACCACTTTTTACTCGTAAACCACTTTACGGATTTCGATGAAATTTTTAATTTAGAAGCCCTTTTTAAGACGAAATAATATTAAATCTTAAATTTTTCAAAAAAAGTTTTTTGAGTTTAAAAAAAAAATGTCTTAGTTTTTGTTTTTTTTCGAAAACGGTTGGATCAATTTTTGTAGTGTTATTTTATTGATAAAAATTACAAAGTGCTAGAAGTGGGAAAACCTACTCAAAAAAAAATTTGGAATAAGTTTTCGAAAAGTTTTTCATAAAAAAACCGTTATTGAAAAAACTGGTCAAACGATTTTGAAATTTTTTGTTTCCTAAAATTCAAAACAGGAAACGAAAACATTTCATCGTTTTTTCGAGAACAAGTTTTAACTTGTGATTTTTTAGTGTTTAGTAAAATTTCAAATTCTAAAGCTCCAAAACCACTTTTACACATTAGAGGAAGTTCGTTCGAATCGGTCGTTCACTTTATTTCTTATCGATTTTAAAAACACTAAAGTGAACATTTCTACCAACTACATGTCTTGGCCATTTTGGCTTACATAATCAATCTGGGCGCCCGCCATACCATTGTGGCTTGTTTACCAAAATATTAATCTGTTTGAATCTAAACGACAAAAAAGCGAACATGAAACTCTAGGTAATAACTAAAGAGTTGGAGTTTAGCATTGAACTTCCTAAAATAAAAATATAGCCGCTGAACGACCCTTTAACTTAAAATGTATTTATTTTGAAACAAAACCTACTTACACCAAAAAAATGGAAGGACAATTTCACGTACTTCCGAGAGCAAACGCTGATTCTCATGTATTTGTATTGGTTTCGAAATGGATTCAGTTTTTGTGGGTGGAATAGCATCATCTTTTTTATTACGACCGACGGACGAGACAAACCCAAAACTTTGATGAAGATCCTGCAGATGGAAAAAGGGATAAAAGAAAGAAATATAATAATTAAAAATTCACCCCTTGATACACAAGCCATCAAGACAAGAGAGACAAGTTATAAATAAAATGTCGTCTTTTCCCCCAAATTAATGGCTAGATGGGTTGGAGGATATAGACTTGCTTATAATTTTGTTCGTGCCTGTGCCAGTGATGGTGGTTTTTGTCGGTTTGGTTTGCCTTCTCTTACTACAACTGTACATAAAGGATGTGGGTATAGTGGGTGGACGTAAGGGTGGTTTTTCCGCATTTATGAGCATTGAAAATTGTGCGTCTAGTTTCTTAATTAGCAGACATTTATCTATAGAAAATAACAGTATTTTATTGTTTCATTTATGAGAGTCACCGGACAACTGCAACGCCCTGAGTCCGCGTCTGTGTCCGTGTCCGGGGGGAATTTATTGCTGCTGCCAAGGCAAAATTAATGCCTTTTGTTTTATTAAGGCGACAAACATTGGTTGGATTTTTTTTTGTCAAACTTTGCTAAGTTTTAGGTGAAGATATTACATTATTTCATATATTAAAATCACTGTGTAATGTGGTACAGCCAAGAACATTTTCATGGCACTTTCTTTTCATAAAATGAAGGATATTTGCAACATACGCTTCTGGATATTTTGTTAGAAAAATGCTGAATTCATTAAAAAAAGAAGGCATCGGGAACCAGCTCCAGCGCATTGGATAACTCAATCAGACACATTTCGAACAAAACTCATTCGAAATTGACGAACCAACACCAACACTCAAATTGAACATTTTCTACTCAACTCAATAATACACTCATTAATCTACCAACCAGTTATTCGCCGCAAAGTGTTGCATGAAAGAAACTGAGTTCAACTCTACTAGCCAAGAAACATGGTAGAATGGCCAACAGAGAGGGAAAACACCAACACACTGCAGACTACTACATGTAGTTAGAGTAGAGGCCGAAAAACGAAGGGGAAAATTTCGCTGAGTTGGGTGAATTAAGCCACACCTCTTCGCATGATATAATTCGCATGCGATTAATAATTTTGCTTTAAATAATAGTTTGGTTTGA
Organism: Platycheirus albimanus; assembly: GCA_916050605.2. Classification (NCBI taxonomy): domain Eukaryota; kingdom Metazoa; phylum Arthropoda; class Insecta; order Diptera; family Syrphidae; genus Platycheirus; species Platycheirus albimanus. The sequence goes on along the minus strand of OU696698.1, from coordinate 31,035,434 downwards.
GTGGGATGATAAGAACTTTTGTATAGAGGGTAGGCAAGGAATGATGTTTCGAATCATATGTATCTATATGGTAGGGGTGAATATATAGAAATGTATCTTTGATGTGAATGTGAGATCGAAGATTGTTTTGATTATGGTGTCGATGAAAATTTCAAGTTTCTATATTTGATGTTTTGATGATTTTGGGTCATGCAACTAATTAATCAGCAATTGCACTTAATTTTCGTTGCTTTTCTAATAATTATAAGCTCCTTTGAAGAAAGTTACATACACTTAAGCAAATTGTTACAAATCTATAGCAGCACATATTTGTAATGTAAAATAGATGTGTTTACTTGCATAGCTTTTCAAGGCGTACTTAACAAGGTCTGCTTAAGAGTGATTGGCAACATTATTGTTACTTTGTGTAACAATTGACGTGGTATTCTCAAGAGTCTCGAAATCGATTCCAAATTTGAACCCTACAGTGTAGATCTATGTATACACATTTGATATTTTAATGTATCTCACCAAGTTTAGTTAGTTATTAGTTATGTTTTCGGTATCTTTCGTTGTCTGAGATACTTTTTGGGCTACATATAACAGGGGTTTCCCTATCTGGTTTGGTGAAGCAATTTAACGACAAAACAGATTTTTAAAGTATTACTTGGGTTCTATAAGAAAATAAACAAAGCTTTTATTTGAATATTTATTACTTTGTATAAAAATAAAAAAGTTATTGCATTTACATCTCCAGAAAATTCTGTTTATTATTAAATTAAAAACGATACCGTATATGTGTTCATTTATAAATGTTTTTTTTTATCAATATTCTGTTTATCTTATGTGTTTTGGTGGAGGCCAGTCCCCAGGCAAAATAAAGTCCCAGAAACTTATGTTCGGATGGTCTTGGATATGGACATGTGCGAGGTAGCAGTGACAAAGGTAAAAATAAGATGTCCAGCTGGAGGCAACGAAGAATTATTACAAATCACAGTAGGTGTACTGTACCAGGGAAGCGTCTTGAGTCGACCGCTCTTTATTGCAGACTGTGAAGGTGAAGTGACAGACCCCCCAAAGTAGCACCTGGCATTCTTCGCTGATGATCGATGGTGCCATCATAAGCGAAGATCCTCCATCCCTGTAACGAGAATTTGACTACAGCAGTATTGATAAAGCTTTGATATAGTGAAATACCAAAATCCGAGAAAGCCTTCAAGTCAACAATTATTCCATCTTGTAAAAAAATGAGCACGACCAGCTAAGATGGATGGATGGGCCCCGTGAAAATCATACAATGTTCCAATATAATCTCCAGGAATTAAGAGGGGAGTCAAGTGCGTTTACACAATAGGGTCGTTCGTATGATTTCTAAGAAATTTCTCATATCACCAACACTTCTTTCCAAATTATTTGAAAATTTTAGGTACCTCCTACACATGTCCATTTAATCGATTTAAGATAAAAAACAAATTCTATTTCAACGATGTACGCCAAGACATGGATGCTAAATATAAAACATGTTTGACACTTTAAACTATTAAACAATATGTAAAAAGCTGCTACTTACTTTTCAGGTGCTATCTAAATCATTAATGAAGATCTTATAATTCACTGAACTTTGCATAGTAAACAGATAAATACTATCACCCATCAAATAGTACTCTGGTTGACACTCGTCTGGTCAGATTTGCATCGTTCGGTCTCCGATTACAAGAATATGTCTTTAAACGGCTTTTTAGTCACATTACAGGTTACTTCCTACAAGCCACAGGATTTACCTTCATAAACATTATTAACTTCTGAATATTTACTCTCCTGCCCGGTAATATGCAAACAAAACATCCAGAGTATTTAAAAAGTGAAATTTATTTACAAAGCTTACAGCGAACAGCTATATCAATTCAGTCCTGAATCCGTTGTATGCAATCTGAACGATTACCGACCATCATGCAATTGTGAGCAGATATTGTCAGAAGTACAAAAATGAATTTGTATCGGCTGCTTTTTTCGGCGAAAATTTTAATCCCAATCCGTTGCAACGCACTTTGTTATAAACAAGCGCTGATTTACACTACTAGAAGCAAGCAGCATACTCTGAGCTCGACTCCATTGCCTATAAATATACCTCGCTTTTTGTGTTACTCCTGAAAATATGCTACATCCTCAAAAACTCACGCATATAAGTATACTTCGATTGTTTTTGTGTGCCCTGAAAGTATGCAACACTATCAACTTTACTAACCCCTATAAGTATACCCAACTTGTTTTGATACTCCTGAAGGTATGCAGCAAGTTCAAGTTCCAACGCCTATAAGTATACATCACTTGTCTATTGATCCTCCTGAAGGTATGCAACATCCACGCTTATAAGTGACCTCACCTGCTTTTGATACTCCTGAAAGCATGCAACAAGTTCAATTCTATAAACATATAAGTGTACCTCCTGAAGTTATGCAACACGACTCCAAAGTTTATAAGTATTTTTTATACTCCTGAAGGTAGGCAAATCCACGCCAACGCTTACAATAACTTGCTACCATTCTAAACTTGTTTTACTTTTGAAGATTTGGAAATGCTAGTATTCAGTACTCAGCTAGAAGTTTTTATTTTGACACTCACTTGTTTTCGCTACTATTCAAAGGTGACTTTTACGCCTTTAAGTATTCTTTCTCTGTTTTTCGTTACTCCTGAAGGTATGTGACAGGTTCTACTCGATTTCAGCGCCTAGAAGTATACCTCACTTGTTTTTTGTATTTCCTGAACTTATGTGACACTCTCAACTCTACTCCAACACCTATAAGTATACTTCGCTTTTTCCAGCAGGTGTGTGATGCCTATAAGTATACTTTAATTATTTTTTTGTAATTACACTCACAATTTTATCTTTCGACGATGACCAAGAAAGTTTCATCAGATATTGTCAGAAGTACAAAAAAAGAAAAAGACTATGTAATTAATATATCAGCTTTGGTTTACACTTCCGAATGTATGCAACGCTTTAAGTTAGATCTCAACGCCTATAAGTATACCTCGCTTGTTACTCTAACGCCTATAAGTATTCTGTCTTTGTTTTTAAATATTCCTGAAAGTATGCTACACTTTATTTTGTTCGATCCACATTTTTGTTGGAACTCATTAAAAAGATATAATAACTTAACTCCAGCGCCAACTATATCCAACTATAGCTACAAACCATACAGGTAAACCCTACCCATAAGTATATACACACATTTTGTGTACGTATACGTGTTTTATCGGAATCGTTCAATTCGTGTTGGAGGCTTTATATTTTAAGTAAAACCTCTTGAAATTATAAGGTAATTAAAGTCTTAATGTGAAATATTTATTCTTTAAACTTATAATGCTTGATCCAAGAAATTTTAATTATTATTCCGCTACCGATTTTGGCTTCTGAAGAAGCTTAACCAAATTATTAAGCTGGCAATGCTGTATTTCCGTTCCTATGAAAGCATTTAAGATACACGTACTTGCTGTTTACGGGCAATTCCAAAAGCGAAAAAATCCTTTACTTGAATGGTACCTATACTCAAACTAACCCGGTTGTTTAGGCTGCAGCTTGACGTGAAAAATCGCACAGACAGATGGACGGCCTGCATGGCGAAAACCACTATTTTTGGCTTCTCTATCATCTTAATGTCATGTTTGATTAAAAACTCGATTATTTCTGCACTAAACCAATACTTGCCCTATACCTAGAGCAAGTAAAAATGGATAGTGTAAATTATTTTATGTATGTATGTCTTTTGAAAACCATTTCAATGCGAATATTGAATAGAGAACATGTAAGGTATGAGTATCTCTAAATTGAAACTCAAAAACATGGAGATAAATTTGCATACTTCAAATCATCTGTCATTTACATGGACCGTAACAAAAAAACCTACCAGTTGTTAAAAGAGATATTTCAAATCAAAGTTTTGACTGTCGCAAACAGTCAATGTATTATCAATTAAAAAACTTTTCGCTTAGATACATAGATGCTTTTTACGCTGCAAGTAAATTGAATATACAATATTTTTGATCCGCCCATACACAGTCTAAAATGTTGATTCAGACTAACTTGTTGCTGCTCGACTTCTTGCAAACGGTCGGTGGGTTGTAGGTAAGTTCAAATACCTAACCATTCATACCATATTAAGTTGCACCCTAAAGCGTTATAAAAGTCCTTGCTGCACGACGACGACGCCTCGTCGTAAAAAACTTCGAGTTTTATTTATTTTTTAACCACCACCTCAACTCTCACCTTCAACACCACGCAAAACCGTCTCATACAGTTAGTCTATCATCATCGTCATCCCCTTCAAAATAAATTTTTAATTCCTTTTTCCAATTTTGTATTCGTGGGGGTGAATAAACAGACACGACCGAGAGACACCCTCCAAGACCATCCATCCACTTACAAATGCGAACGTGAACGCGGACGGTGGTAGTGTCGCCTGCGGGTGCTCAGGTGTTTTTGTTAAACTAAATTATAATTTCAAATATAAATTTATCGTTTGTTTGTCGATTAAATGCGGGGGCGTTCTCTGTTTTTATTTTACAAGGTATGCATATGACAGTTGTTCATTTCGAAGTACCTTTACCTTGTAAATACTTTTTTTATCATCGCCAAAGGAGTTCAAAACCAAGTTGAAGGATAAATTAATATTATGCCGCTATTCAATATGAAATAATTTAAAACATTTTTGCCATCGCACCTTCACACGGATTCGGAGTATAAAAACTCATTTACGAAACGCTTCGACGGATGCGAGAAATATTCCTCAAAATATGCCTTTTCGAATTCCAGTATCCCCTTTGGACTTGGGAATTGGGACTTGGCTCGCATCATCACACATCCTGCGCACATCTTCACTCAATCGCGATCACATAAATAACATCGGCCGGCAAAAATATCATTGCGATCATAAATATTATTCTGCGTTATTCCGTTTATCGCACCTTTTGGTGGCATTTGGCCGAGGATCTCCGTCAGTTCAGCGGCTCCATATTGTAACAAAAAAGCGCACCTTCGCCGCGCCGCGCCGTGCGAAACAATGACATACTCAAGAACAACAACAGCAACAAAAATAACAACAACTATGAACAAGGTGTCTTCCAAAGAGACGCTCTGTCTGCGGATGCTGGAACTTTTTGTGCTCGTGTTTGTCTCATCGGCGGGACCAGTATTGGATTGCTTAAAACAAAAACAATAAAGATCAGAAATATCGATCGCTATTACGGCTTTAAGAAACTTTTTGGTTCCAATTTCAATCTGAGAACTCACATCTCAAAACATTTTATTTTAGACATCCATCTTGGATTTGTTTTTACTTTGATGACATAACATTATATTTTGATCTACTCCGAAGAAGACAAATCATGAAGTAGACACAAGCACTGGCAATTGAGGCCATCGGACAACATCAAGACAACACAAAACAGTGACATGACAGAGAGAGAGAGAGACAGAGAGAACAGAAGAGATAAGAATAGACAACACATGTCAAAAGCACGCAGTTTTTGTGTCGTACGATCCTCTATCAGAATACTTACCACGCGCAATGATACTTTATTTCGCCGGTCTATCGGAAGCGTTGCTTTATCATATATTTCATATTTAATAACTTATACACAGTAAGATACAATATCTCATTTAATAGTGAAAGCTTCAACGAAATTCGAGCAGAGATGCACTCCTTCATGAATGGATTTATTATTGGAGGATTTGTCAGAGACAGAACCCCATACAAAAACTTAGTTGGCGTTGCCAGTAGTCATCATTTGACATTTGACTCTTCAGCCCTTTTTGTCGAACAACATATGTGGTGCGTTTTTTTTCTAACCATAGTCAACTATTGTTAACAATACTTAACAAAAAGACGTTCCTTTAATTCAAATTAGTAACGATTTTTAACTATATGTCGTTATAACAGCGTTCCTAAAATCACGTTGAAGTGTCAAATAGTTACGATTTGTTCCTATTTCCAACGCTCCTTTATGATATGAGATGAGATTGTTGATCTGTCAAATTGGACGTTTTGTTTTAAACAATTGAAAGTCTTTATTAAAAATTAAACTAAAAAATTAAAAAACCTCGATTTGATTAAGAACGTCTTTATTTTCTTTGAGTGATCAACAAGAAAGAATAAATGGATTTTTCAAACAAAAAAATACTAAAAGTGGCCAATTTGACAGTTTAACAATTTCTAACAAAGTATCGTTCCTAAATGGTTTGTTAAAACCTTACAAACTCTAACAATGGCACTTCAACAAAAAAATTTTACATAACAAAAAATATTGACTCTGGTTCGAAAAAGAACGCACCAATGGCCTGGTTCGCCAGGTTGGGTTGGTTTCAAAACAACGAAGTAAGCTACTGCACGTGCCTCGGAGTAATTAGTGCAATCCCTTAAGAATATCAAAGCCTACGAATGCCCCCGAAAATCGAAAAGGCTTTGGATCGACATTTGAAAAGCACAGTCTGCATACGACAACCGACACCTCTATGAATACACGTCGGTGACCTGATAAACATACCGTCCACCAAATGGACCAATTTGCGATGGATAGAAGACATACCACTAAGAATCTGGGCCAACCATGTCTTCTCTCTACAAGCCCGGCACCTTTACCAAACAAAGAGGACCAGTGGCAAAACTTTAAACTGGCCGTTGATTTTCAAGGGTTTTAGTCTCCATGTTGTGTTGTAGTTAATGAAAATAATGAAACTAAATATTAATTAATATTTTATTTTATTATTATTTATAATTTAATAAATATCACAACATATATTTGTTAAAATAATTAATTTAAAGGCGACGCGCGTTTCGGACTTTTGTCCATCATCGGGCTTAAATTTTGTACTCAATTTTTGCCCGATGATGGACAAAAGTCCGAAACGCGCGTCGCCTTTAAATTAATTATTTTAACAAATATATGTTGTGATATTTATTAAATTATAAATAATAATAAAATAAAATATTAATTAATATTTAGTTTCATTATTTTCATTGGCCGTTGATGTTTCTTTAGGCAACCACAACGAGATACCTGGTTCGATGATAAGTGCAGACTAATACCCACACCGCGCCGCCAAGATCGAATCTTAACCAAGGGGTTCAAAGCCCGAGCAGAAAGCATGTGACGAGCGTGGTGGCTGAATGATTCAATCGATTTTGATGACATTTCATTCACTTTAACATCTTCGGAATGTTTCTTCTGTCATCAATATTTCTACAAACAATGTTCCAGCCAAAAAGCCAGTTGCATTCGTTTCCTGATATGATTTCTCATACTTGCTTTGCTAGAATTGCTTTTCCTCGAGCCCAATTTTTGAGGAACTGTTAGTATAGAGACTTCTTTTTTTGCCGCACTAAATGAATTCTTATAGCGGCACCTCATAGAATCAGACTTTTTTTTGTAAACCGCTTTACCAATTTCGATGAAATGCTACGTCATGGAATAAGGAAATCAGTGCTTAGCCAACTTCAATTATGGAGGACTGCCTGGCCTTAAATGTGAAACTTTTCTTGAATGGAAATCCTGAAAGCTCTTAAGCGTAGTCTTGCTACATGGACGTCATATTTTCTTGATGTTCTGAAACGACTAGATTATAAACAACTGAATACGACCTCTTTTGGTGTGCAAGGTTTTTTTTATGTGAAGACACAACACCTGAATCTGAAAAAAAAGGCCACGAACCTGAGATTCTTTAGGCAACGTGGATGTGTGCCCTTCAAAATTTTATGAAACACCAAAAGGCGGCAGAATTCTGGTAGCTGCCGCTGCCCATAACGGAAAGATGATGATCATCATCATCAATGCGTCTAAAAATGGCCAAAACATTCAAGAGTTAGTAAAAATTCCTATGCAAAGCGCGCAAAGACATAAGGATAATGCATCCGTCCCAGGTCCCACCAAAAGGACTTAAAAGCAAACCAAAGTCAGCAGAAAAAGATGAAAATATTGAATACATGAATAAATTTTGATATTTTCTTTTACCGGGAGTCGTCCTGTTGGATGTTGGCTGTTTTTTTTTTTTGTACCTATGTTAGCCAAGGTGTAGAAATATGATTGCTGCACCATCTATAGTAGCGGCATCGATTCGGTCGGTGGCGGTGGCGGGTGCATGATGGGCCACAAGTAGTATAGCATCGTGTTGAACATGAGATAGTGTAACAAGCCACAATGATAGATCCTATCGTGCGCGCAATTTTATATTCATTTATTCTTCTGATTGTTCTCGTTTTGCGTTTGTGAGAGTGTGTGGATTCGATTTGACTCCTTGGCGAGGTGACAGATTTTTAACTTGTGTATCTTGGAGCTCCGCACCGCTCCGCATAACCAAGCCATATTCCTCATAGTGTCATAGTCATATCGTTTGGCACATTCAATTGTCAAGCCAGTGATGAGTGTTCGGTATGTCAACGTAGCGATCTGATATCTGGAAGTGCAGTCATGTTGTCTTACAAAATGGACTGTGTTGAAATTGAATAAGGACATTCCTTGTGTGTAGTGTACCTATGCTCTTGTCGTACTATCGCGATAAAGTTTATGCGATTTAAGGCAAATTGCTAGAATATGGAATTTGAATATCCATCCCACTTTTTTAACTGATTTGATCACGCTGAAAATCAAAAGAAGAGGCTTTTGGGTAAAGAGATACAACTAAATGAGAGGCAGCACCCCGGAAAGAACTTAGGTGAAGTCAGGGATTGAAAACAGAACCTTTAGCGTAACAGTCCAACATTCTAACCACTACGCCAAGGGGAACTACTTTGGGAATTACTGTTCCATTAAAAAAAAATCTTTAGAATATGCATGTATGGATCAGAAAACGCTCCAAAACGTCCACCTATAGTCAAGGAATGCCATGAAGAACATGGGACTTAAGACGCTTCCATACTGTGAATTGGAATTCTTCGATGACTCCAGCTTGACATCTTAATTTTATAATTATGGGGTTCAGTCTCCATGTTGTAGTTAATGTTAATTAAATAAAAATAAAGAAAATTTATTTTTTTTTTAAAATGAATTTTATTAAAATTAAATTTAATTCTAGTCAAATTATGACACAACATAAAATTATTAATAAAGTAAAAAATTACAAATTTTTTTACTTTATTAATAATTTTATGTTGTGTCATAATTTGACTAGAATTAAATTTAATTTTAATAAAATTCATTTTTAAAAAAATTAAATTTTCTTTATTTTTATTTAATAAATCTTAATTTTATCACTGCTCCCTCGTACATATCCATGAACATCCGCAAATGTTTCTGGAATTCCTATTGTTGCCTGAGAGCCACCCATATCAGATCTCGTGTAGGTCTCAACAAATACTATATATACAAATCCTTTGGCAGTACCGGTGTTTTTGCATAATGGTCCTTATACTTTGGATTCGTCAAAATCAGACAGGCGTATTCTATTTCGCAGTCGGCTATTCAAAACTAACTTTATTATCTTCAAAGTGTGTGAACGGTAAATTACCAGAACTTGGCTTATTCTCCTCCCTTTAAGAAGATAACTTCCTCTCCATTTCTTAGGCATCCGATCACCTCTTTGAAACTTGGAGAGTACCCCGGTATCACCCATCTTTTCCAGAACTCTAGCCCAACCGCTCAATGCATTCTCCAGTCATGGATAATGACATAGGGAGTAGGTTATGCTTTATCGACAGAAAACAGCATTGAGGTTTTGATGCATTAAATTGGGCAGTGCTGTTAAGATCAAAATTTATAATAAGCTTTTTTTTATTGAATAGAAACTAAATTTTATTTTAAATAACTAATTGTTTTTAAATATCATAGACCTAAAATGACCTCCACGCTCACCAACACATATGCGGCACCAGATCAGAAAATTGTTCATTGCGGCCTGAATTGTTGAAATTGGGATCGCCTCAATTATTGTCTTAGTGGACTGCTTCAATTTTGTCAAATTCCTGTATTGCCATTGGAATCTCGATGGTACGGCCTTTGTGCGATGCTTCCAGATTCGCAAATATGTTCTACTCATCAGTCTCATATGGGTCCATCTACTCTGGGGAGTACCTTCCGCCAAACTCCCGCCGTTGAACTATCCGGATTCTTTTTTTCAGTATCCCAAGCGTTCATTTTTATAAATCTAAATAGTAACCTGCAAAATAAAAAAAAATAAGCCGATTACTCAAACAGAAAAAAAGTTATTACCTACGTTTTATTTTTGTAACACGATTGGTGCAACACCCTGTACTTCAGGAGAACAGGTGAATCTGAAAACGAATCTAAAAAACCTGAGGGGGACAGTACAACATTTAAGTACATTTGAAGTCTTAAACGAGAGATCATTAATAAAGATGTGAAAGAGAGTCGGAGACAGAACGAAGCCTTGGGACACACCAGCATTAATATTGCTGATAGCAGACTGAAAACCATCCAAGACCACGTGAATTGAACGTTCCGAAAGGTAGCTTCTAATCTATCGAAGAAAAGGTTCGTCGATACCAAATGCTCGCATTATCAAAAACCAAATTCTATCAAACGCTTTGGAAACATCCAACGCAATAATGCAAAGATTGTTTAAATGTTCAATGAGATATTTCCATCATACTACCAGTGGACTTATTGCTACGAAAAGCTGACCTTCTGCCGCGCCAAAAGCAATGTCAATGCCCTACTCCAGAATGTTGGAATACTTACTTGGTAAAGAGTTTATGAATACTTCAAATACTTCAAACTCCTAGACAAATCAGAGAGATCACATTAATTTATCGATGAAAATCAAGGATCTTAGGTGCCAGAGGTAGTGCCCTACTTGGCCAGTTGGAAAATGCCAAGTCAGTCGCTTCACTATGCAAATAGTTAAACTGGCCCCTGGGTCAAACGTATGTCTTTGAATAAACCTGAATGTTTAAATACTTGAAACCAAATATAATGCCTTAGAACTTATTTCCTTAGCCTAAGCCCCTATTCTTCTTCCCTTTAAATTACCTAAAATTTTGGACGCATAATTAGAGAGGGGTGATGAACGGATATTACAGCTCCAGCATCTCTGCAGGGTCAAATCATGATTTCGGGAAGCTGCGCCTTGCTGCCTTACCTTAAAGAATTTATGAAGGGTGCATTTGATGAACGACCAATGGATATTGTCAAATTAAAGCCACAAAATATGTTCCTCTCAGAACTAACCCGAATACTGTAGACAACTGCTTTGACGAATCTAACCTTCTTTTAACAACCAGTGAATTGCTTCTATGTTAAATGTTATATCGCATTGATTTTAGAAAGGCTGATTTGTCTAGAAAATGAGCCAACAGATCCAATCAAGCATAATTCGCAAAAATAAGGAAGATAAAGGACCACACGGTTCTCATTCTCGTTTCTAATAATTGCCTTTATACCCGCAGGTAAGGAAAATTAAAATTTTCTGTTTCCTAAAGGCTTAAGCCACAAGCATCCTCTCTAAGCCACATTCTTGTAAGCCTTATGATTCTTGCGATGTAATATTCCCTTTATCCAATATGGAGTTGGATAAATCAAACCACCAATTTGTGTTATTTTTTTTTTAATAAAAGCTCACTTAAAACACAATGTTTGACTGTACGTTCCAATCTTATTACAATTTTCCGAGCCCATATTTCATGAACAGAGCTCCTTATCAATTCATTACAACCTTCAATATTTCATCCACACAATCCCCTGGGATGCATATTGTGTAATTTTTTGTAAAAATATGTGTTCTAAGATCCCTCTCTATACCTTTATTCATATGGGAATATGGCCTCAAGCTCAAGCTATTCTAGAAATTAATTACTGTCCAATTGTTGATTCATAAGATCACACACCAACGGGGCCATTAAGCCACACGTTAATATCTCGTCCACTTCATCGTCGTCGTCGGCCGTGTGTCTATTTCTTCCAACAAACTAGACGAACTTCGTCGTCCATTCGCAACAGATTTGGAGCAATAAAAAATATTTTCCATGTCTATTTGACCACAAGTTACTGCCGCCACCATCGACGCTGATTCTTGATTCTGATGCTGCTGATGCTGCTGCTTCCTTCCTCGTCTCGGTTTTGCTTTGGTGCCTGGTGATGAAGAAATTGTCGAACGCCACCACCGCCACCATCCTCGGCCGCCACTGCCACACAACGATGGACCTAGAAAAGTTACCTGCCATTAATTAGTCACTTGATTTATGAATTCTGCGATAGCACCAGCAAATGTGGTACGTGGCCTTATAAGCCTTGGCGGCCGAATAGTCATCGATCTATAGGCTGCCGCTGCTGCCATGCCGGACTGCTCACTGATGCTGGTGCTGCTCAAATCTAATGTAATGTATATATGGGAGTACAGAGGAACCCGCGCACATATAGTCTTGATATAGAACAGAACAGCGCCATCCTTGGCCATGTAAATATGATATAGGCTGTTCATCTATATTCTATAAGGTGGGAGTGGAAGGTGGTGTGGTAAGCGGGGAGATAATGGCCGCACAGCACATCCTCCAGCAAGGAAAATGAGATGAATCTGTTGCTTTAATTCCGCGGGCGAGCATAATTCTTCATCATTGTGTTAATTGGAGTGTTATCCTGGTCGGCGCAGCGCAGGCTGTTTACTCTCTATATATACCTTGTCCACCCCCCTTTGCCTTGCGAGATGTCCAAGCGGGAAGAGTTCAGACAGCGGCGGTTGGCGGCGGCATTTTGTTGTGCACAAAGCGCATAGGAATTTTCCATTTTTAGAGAATATATTTATTTTTAATAAATTACGTGTGGGTTGTAAATCTTAAAGCTGCGAGTGAGAACTAGGATATGGAGGTATTGGTGACGGCAGAGAGAGGCCATTAAGACAATTATGCAGGAGCACAGATCCAGGGGGAGACATGTGAAGACTTTTTAAATGAAATATATTTCGGCAACGAAGAAAAAGTGTGCTTGTATGTAGGTACGTCAATTCATAAAACAGTCAAATGATATGGAGTCCTTAGTAGCATACTGAAAATATTAATTGGGTGGGGAAGGAGTTCCTACGGCCCCATCTGTAGTTTTTCGTCAACAAGTCGAAAAGAAGCCGTAGTTTCTAGCTGAAAGATGTCAAGTAATTAAATAAACTGTCTAACATTAACCAACAAAAAATGACTTTAATTTTTTGCTAGGATCAATATTAAGGGAGATATTGAGGAAAGAGAAACAGAAAATAACAAAAATTCGGGTTTCTTCCTACTGAATCCTAAAATGGGAAAGTTTGTGTATTTTATATGTATGCTTTGATCTTATGCCTGAACAGCTGAATTCTGCAAAAATGGAAGGGACCTACAATTTACCGCCGAATCGGAACGGCTTACAGAGAAGCACTTTCCATTACATTAATTACATACCCTGGGAAGATTTGTCAATTCCTCGCAAGAGGCAGTACCCCGGAAAAGAACTTAGTTGGAGTCAGTGATCGAACCCAAAACCTTCGGCATGGCAGTCCGACACACTTACCACTTCGCCACATGGTACTAGAATAATTTGCGTTTCAATTAAAGAGACTGTGACTTCTTCTTAATCTTGCATCTAAATAATCGTTAAAAAGTCCCAAGTCAAGGCTCTGAAATTTGCAGGAATTAATACACTTCTTGTCTCAAATGGTAAGATTTATGTCGGTTGCTTGATGGTATATAGTGTGTCCAAAATCTACTCTGAACCCTATTCTGATGTTCGCGCATACGATGTTGCGAATGTGAGTTATGACTTTGATAGTTTGTTATGCTTCAATGCCTAAGCCCGAAACTGCTAAATTTTTTGAAAGGAGCTGAGTCCCAGAATTCTGAGTCGTCGAAGGTTCTTGTTTCCGTCCTATGTGATCCAGGGGGAGTCAAAGTATTGCTGCCCACAGAATGTTCCGGAAATTAAGAGAGACCTTAATGACAGTCAATAGGGCTTTCGTGGCAATAAGTCTACAGCTGATCTGATGGTCTGTCCCATCGAACAGTGGAACCAGTGTCTTTATATCGCTTTGGTGGAAGTAAGATTATTCCAATTGATATCAAAATTTAAGCTTTCGGTTTCGATGGGTTTTTTTCTTCAATAGTTTAGAAACTACCTTTCAAACCTATCAATACAAGTTGTTTTAAACGGACTTCAGTCCTAAACCCACAAAAGCTGATCTTCTTTTTCATCTTTATAACGGATCTAATGCCCGAAACTTCTTAAAATAGTGAAATTGTACATGTTCACAAATTGCCAAGAGTACAGAAAATGACCATGAGTTGCTTTAATCCTTAAAACGGACGGTTCCCGAGGGGAGATATTTTTCTAAGGTATTAAATTTGTATGAAGACATTAAAAAAAAAAATTGGGCAAGGTCCCAAACATTATGGCAACTTTACACACAGCCTTCTAAAGCAAAAGTCTTATCTTTCATGTGCTGACAATTTTTCTTGGATAGAACATAACCCCTCTAATTCTCATTTTGTTCGATTTTAACTATGCAGATCTTTACCTGATCATTGACCATGGCCTGTATAGAATCATTTTAACCTTCGTTAAATCCCCTATAGGTATGGCTTAGTCCGAATGATCTTTTTGATGATCCAATTTGATGCAACTTACCTTCTACGCAGCACATTTAAAGCATTTTAAAAATTAATGTGCCATAATTTTGCTCATGCAGCACCTATGCAACAGAAACCATCCCACTGATAGTCACCAAGGTGGCATGCAATATTTACATCTCACGACACTAATGAATCCTTCTGGGTTGTCGTCGTCTACATCGACCATCGACCATCGACCATCGTCATCATTGAATGCCCCAACCAACGGAACAGAATCCTATTAGTTACCCCTGGCAATCGCCATTTTCATATAATACTTATCATGGAATTCATTTGCTGAAGTTCAGCGATAACAGCCTTCACCGTAAGCAGTTGCGTTGCACTTTGCTGCCCTCAGCTCCTGCTGCTGCTGCTGTTTCTGTTTCTTTTGGGCCCCTCACAGTGTCAGCCAATAGCGTAAGATAGCTTCTTTGCATGGCTGGCTTTGGCTCTTTGGCTTTAACTTCTTTTCACGGTTTCTTTGGTCTTCATTTTGAAAAATGTTGGTTTTTAGTTATTAATATGAAGAAAATGATCTTATCTCCTTGAATGTGCTCTTATTTATTGCCACCGTCTCCATCAGCGTTGTTGTTTATACGATGCAACCGACGCGACGCCGACGACGATGATGGTGAGTTGCGTCATTACCGGACGAACTAAAGGAAGTACACCTTATAAGTTTCTAAAAGAACCTCACTCTAGGAACTAAAAATGGATAGAGGGAAGTTTGGGGAACAAAATGCTATCCCAAAGGAAAAGGTGATTTACATATTGTCGACTAATGGTGATTGCTGACACAGGCTTTATAGATTTTGTCATCTTTCAACGTCAGACCACACATTTGGGGGCGATCTTATTTTTGGTATATGTATGTTTTTTTCCAGAACCCAGAATAACAATCATTAAGGTAAGGATATATGGGTTTAATATTTTTGAACCAAAATAGATTCAGCAAAAATCCCTTGGAACACACTGAAAAAACTTTTTTAATATTAAAATATTAATTGGTTTATAGTTAAAAAAATAGTTTTTATTTCTAAATTATTGGTGTTCTTCCTGATTCTTCTTTAGGTAGGAAACAACATACGAGGACTCCACTTGAAGACAGTAGGTACTGTGTTTCTTCAAGTTTGCTTTACAGCCGTCTCGCTTTCTAGTCTACAATCTACTTTTTCGAATTGTTAGCAGTCAGAGGTCTCCCTCTACCTGGTCTCTTCATGCCTGATTCAGATTTTTCAGAACGAGAAAAAAAAACAGCGATAATCGCGACGCTTTCGTCTCGTCGTGACGCGAGGTTGTGAATCAGGCATCATTAAAAGATAATTTGTTCAATCTGGCCCTTTTATCGTTTCTCAAACCCCTCTGCACTTCCTTGTGAGCTGCTCTTACATCGACAAGTGCTTTCACCGTTGTTGGATAATAAAATGGTAGAATTGGTTTTGTGTTTCACCATCAAATGAGAACGTTACTTTATGGTAGGTTTTTTTGTGGAAACCAGGGTACAACCTACCATTAGCAGTCCAAGTGTTGACAAGCAGGCCCAAACTATGTCTACCCATAACGATATCAAGGCCTACGTTTTCATTGTCAACTTTGGCGTGGAGGTCCCGCATGGCCTCGTTTCGGAAACAGAGTTGCTATTAGCAGAGTTGACCGCGCGGTCTTTACCCACTGCATAACTCGTCGGAGCATAACAATAAAAGATGCTGACATTACCAATTCTAGAGTTTAGCCATTCAGGCATTATTCTTGCCGAAACTGGACTCCAGGAAGCCCTCTTATTGAGCATTATACCTTTGACCACTGTCTGTTTAATCGTATCCAGAGCCAGTCCTGGAGCATGCACTGTAGATATCCAATTTTTTCCCTCCACTGCATAATAGTTCTCAAAAATAAAATTAAAAAAAAATCTGGAAATCAATTCTATTTTTTACTATTCTGTAGAAGACTTACATTCGTCCGAAGCTTGAGTATAATGTTCAATTCAGAAAAGGTGCTCCTGTCTCACATTTTCGCCTACTGGATGGGATTCAAAAAAGAGCCGTCATGTTTCTAGTCTCACCTCGTTTGATAGCTACTTTTATAAGCAGTGCTCCAGCCAAATAGCCAGATGCATTCCTTCCATTAACCGATTTTCCCGTAACACTAGCATCGCTAGGAATGCCGATCAATTTACCATCGACCCAAACTTCGGACGTACTGTGAAGTATAGAAACTCAATTTTAACCGTACTACAAGAATGTGGAATGCTCTAGTCGGCTCAACTTTTCCTTCACGTGGTTGCAGACATTCAAAACCAATGTTCATCGGTATCTCCTTTAATCTCCAATCCAATTTTTTTTTAAAGTTAGCACTGTGTTTGATGTTTAGGGCATTAATAACCCTTTGAGTGGTGCACCAATTATAAACAAAAATTGAAAATCTCATGAGACAAATATTTTACATATACATCATAGATATTTAAATATAAATCAACAAACACTATTTCTATCAGTCCGCATATAAATTTCTCTCAGTGTATTTTCTTTGACTATCCAAAACGCATTTATAAGTTAAAAACTATTATATTATATTTTAGCTTACCCTCCTACATAAAATATATTATATACAAACATTGTGTGCCTGTTTTTTACATCCTTATACTTGTGGCTACCTTAAAACGTATTGCACTCATAACGTCCTAACCCAAAATGCTTTATCAGGGCAGATACCCAAAGAAAACAACGAATCCAGGGAGGGATTTAGTTTTTTTTTTTAATAGTCATCAAAGTAGAAGTTTTTATAGAAGTCACTTAAGGTTTTTTAACTGGGCTTTTATGAATCCGTTCTTTCATCTTAACGATATTTTAGGTTTTCTTTGTGGCAACTATCCACCAGTTATGAAAATATCTGGCTTACCCACAGCTGCTGACAAGACATTTTGGGGGCTTCACAGGTTGCTGAGTTGTTTGAGTTGGGTTGGTTGAAAAAATACAGGACCCTACCACATCGTCTGTTTTTTAGTCGTCCAATGACTCTGTTCGGAAAACTCGATTGTGATGAAAACCGCAGAAAATGCCTCGGATGAAAGAACCAACAATTTTGACGACCACCCCCTGCAAACGAAAAACGGACAACGATTTACGCATATGCACGTGGAATGTGCGTACGCTAAACAGGCCGCGTAAAGCCAAGCAGCTAGCCGAGACCCTCGCCAGTCTCAACGCTGATATAACAGCCCTGCAGGAGATGCGATGGGATGGACCGGGCCTGAGAATTACAGAGGACTGTAATTTCTATTATGGGAAATGCCACCTTGATGGGAGATCGCGCTTGTTTGAGTGCGGATTCGCTGTCAGAGGAAGACTTAGGCAAAAGGTCTTGAGCTTTCGCGAAGTCAGCGAGAGAGTGACAACGATCCGCATTAAGGCCAAATTCCACTACATAAGCCTAATTAGCGCCCATGCCCCTTCAGAAGAGAAAGACGACGCTACCAAAGAATGTTTCTACGAGCTCCTCGCCAAAACATATGAGCAGTGCCCAAAACATGACATCAAAATTCTCTTGGGAGACTTCAATGCCAAAATTGGGAGAGAGGACATCTTTGGTATGACGATCGGACAACACAGCCTGCACGACACTACCTCCGACAACGGACTCAGGCTCATCGATTTTGCAGCGGGAAAAAACATGGTGCTGAGCAGCACGCGATTCCCACGTCCCGACATCCACAAGGGCACATGGCGATCCCCAGATGGTCGAACCTGCAACCAAATCGACCATGTTGTGATTGATGGAAGACACTCCTCCAGCATTATGAATGTCCGTACATTCCGAGGAGCAATCATCGATTCGGACCACTACCTAGTCGGTGCAAAACTTAGGGTACGGATCTCCATGGAAGTTCTTAGGCGAACACCGACAACACCTAGGAAATTCAATGTTGGACGTCTTCAATAGGAAGAGACCGCCGCTGCCTATGCCGACCGCGTATCCCTTGAGCTTGCGAGAAATCCTTCGACTGATGACATGAACCCGGAAGACCAATGGCAGCTATGTCAACAAGCCATAAGAAGTGCTGCGTCAGAGGTATTGGGCTTCTCACATCCACCCCCCAGAAACCCCTGGTTCGACTCCGAATGTGCTCAGGCAAACAAAGCCAAAACGGAGGCATACAAGTCGTGGCTCCAGAGAGATACTAGAGCATCCAGAAATCTCTATGTTGAGCGAAGGAAAGTTGAGAATTGTCTACTCAGGAGAAAGAAAAAAGAACACCAGCAACGCGAAGTCGAGGAGATGCAGAGATGTTTTTGCAGAAAAGAGGTACGAAACCTTTATAAAAAGGTGAAATAGTCTACATCCGGTTTCACAAGCCGCCCTGGGCCCTGCAAAGACCAGGATGGAAATACCATAGTGGAAACGCAGGCGATGTTAGCCATCTGGAAAGACTACTTTAACCGGTTGCTAAATGGCGATGACAGCCTAGATCCCGTCCAAGATCAACTTGTTCCAGTTAATCTAGATGACGACCACGAACTACATCCGCCCGACCAAAATGAAATCAAAGTAGCCATCACCAGACTAAAGATGAATAAGGCAGCTGGATGTGATGGCCTTCAAGCGGAGCTTTTTAAACACGGAGATGACCTGGTCAGGAGCATACACCAACTCATCTGCAAAATATGGTCGGAGGAAAGTATGCCCGATGAGTGGAATCTCAGTACCATCTGCCCGATTCACAAAAAAGGAGACCGACTCCTCTGCGGCAACTATAGAGGCATAAGCCTTTTAAACATCGCCTATAAGATCCTGTCCAGCGTTTTATGTGAACGTCTCAAGCCGTTTGCTGACGACCTGATAGGTCCTTACCAATGCGGCTTCAGACCTGGAAAATCTACCACCGACCAAATATTCACATTACGCCAGATCCTGGAGAAAACCCAAGAGTATAACATCGACACCCACCACCTGTTCGTCGATTTTAAAGCCGCCTACGACAGTGTTAATAGAGTTGAACTGTATCGTGCCATGTCTAACTTTAGAATCCCTGCTAAACTGATCCGCCTTATCAGGATGACGTTGGAGAATGCTCGCTGTTCCGTCCAAGTTGGTAGAGACTCTACTGAAACCTTCGAAACCACCAGAGGGCTAAGACAAGGTGACGCACTGTCATTCAGCTGTTTTAATATTGTGCTTGAAAATGTAATACGGAACACCCATGCCAGTACATCAGGCACCATTTTCAATAGATCGACACAATTACTTATTTTTTTTTTTTTTTTTTTTTTTTTTATTTATTATTATTATTATTTATAGTGACATTTTGTATTTAGAGATTAAAATAGAATTAAATACCACTTACAAACATATAAACATAACTCTATTTTTGAACATTAGAGAGTGGGTGGGGTGATTAATGTTTGAAAGAAAGCTACAATAATTTAACATACACAAAATTTTAAAATGAATACAAGAAATAATATACAAAAATGATAATACTAAAATGGTATAAGTACAATAGTTTAAAGTGTAATTAATGAACAATAAAAAAGTTGAGTATCAAGAGACATAGGACAGCAAAACCTCGATCTGGTTGTGATCAAATTCAAAAAGCCAGTTTTTAATTTTTTTTAAGTATAAAGATAATGAGCGAATAGAACGAATATTGGCTGGAAACGTATTAAAGAGCTTGCAGGACACAATGGAGTAGAAATTTCTTAGATGAGTGGTACGGAAAGGGGGAATGGTTACAAGACAATCAAAGTTGCTTCTTGGGTTTGCTGATGACATAGACGTGATAGGAAGAACAAAGCGAGCAGTAACCGGTGCTTTCACTACTATGGAGTCAGCAGCAAGCAGAATGGGGCTGAAAATAAACGAGGACAAGACGAAGTATATGCTTTCATCAACAAAAGTCCAATCCCACCACCGACTTGGTCAGAACGTAACCATTGATAGGTATAACTTCAAGGTAGTCAGTGAATTTGTCTACCTGGGCACTGCTGTAAACACAGGCAACCACATCAGCGCTGAAATCAAACGCAGACTAACTCTTGCTAATCGCTGTTTCTTTGGGATGAGTAAGCAATTGAGGAGTAAAGCCCTATCGAGAAGAACCAAGGTGACACTGTATAAAACACTCATCATCCCGGTCCTGCTATATGGTGCGGAAGCATGGACCCTCTCCCAATCGGATGAAAATTCACTTGGAGTCTTCGAGAGAAAAGTTCTGCGTACGATCTATGGTCCTGTCTGCGTAAATAGCGAAAACAACGTTTGGAGAAGAAGATATAACAATGGTACGAGCTGTACAGCGACATAAGCCTAGCCAGAAAAATTCGAATCCAAAGACTAAGATGGCTGGGCCATGTAGAGCGAATGGACATCGACGCTCCAGCTCGTAAAGTCTTCAACGCCAAACCCGAGGGAGTCAGAAGCCAAGGTAGACCTCATCTTCGATAGAGTGACCAGGTAGAGGGAGACATCCGTCAACTTGGAGTACGAAATTGGAGACAGCAGGCTAGAGATCGAGCCGGCTGGAGGGGCATTCTCAGCAAGGCCTTGGAGTACCACGCTCCAGTGGCGCCAACATAAGTAAGTAAGTATGACTCGGTTCTCCTTCTAGCTTTCCTTTGTTGTAAAATCTGTCAGAGTCAAGGAACTGAAGTCTATGTACGGTCTGATGTAGTCAGTTTGAATGTCAATGCCAGTGAAGTTCATTATGGTTTAAGGTTTAGGTATTATTAATAATTATTGGAATCATTCGTCTTGCTACTGTCATCGGCCGGAGTGAAGACCTTTCAGTCTTGATGATACGTATAGCCCTCCCAACACATCAAGGCACAACCTGCGAGAGGGAACTGCAGACCAACTGTCCCTTGGCTTTATTACGCAAGGTTGTGTTTAGAGTTTTTATTTGTACTTTACGATAAGGTTTGTGTCGTGTGTGTGTAGTGAATCTGCCAATCTGTGAATTTATCTGTGTTTTTTGACATTTAGCGCCCTCACTACCACGAATTTTAAATGAATCTGCTCCTGGGTCAATCGATATGATAAAAAATCGTTTTGCATGAACATTTTTTTTTCTTTCACGGTGATCCTCATTCCACCTTCATCCAATTTAAATAAAATTCAACAAAACTAAATCACCAAAAAACCTAAATAATATATTGACAGATCTGCATGTCGCCTGCTTTACGATATGGTTCAAAAGATAAATCCAAAGATTGATCTGCATGCAACATGCGACAACCGACAACCGACGACGCGACGTGAAGACGCAGAAGGTCAACTAGAGTGGAGGCTTTTGTGCTGTTCGTTCGATCGAATATTATATCCTTTAAATATTCTTCCTCTTGGATCTCGTGGTGTGCTATAAAGTAACCTATACGGTACGAACCAACCTGCGTAGGTATATGTTGATGATTGCACATGCAGATTTTTGAATTTCCAGAAAATTATTATTGAAGATGCGAGACTTTTGGAACGGAAAAAAGGGATAAACCAACTAAAAATCGGGAGGAAGAATATGCAAAAAAAAAGTAATTTCACTGAATGAGAATGGCACTCATTAGGGAGTTCCTTGTTGGTGTTTTTTTTTTTTTTTTTTGGTATAGATATTTATTTTTGTTAAAAAGATACAAAATTTGAATACTGCTGCTGCTTGCTGATGGTTGCGTTAAGTGTTGTACGTGTATGTGCTTTGGCTTTTTTTTTTTTAGTTGTGGGTTCCTGTTCCTGTCAATTTGCATTGTATATTTATTAAGGGCCATTTAAGTGGATATAGGGAACAGATACATAGTTCTTAGGTAGTCATTATTTTATATAGAAATTTATTGGGTAAAGCTGGATCTGAATATTGATTTGATCGGATTGATAAGATGGCTGGATGAATTTTGTTAATTTGACCTTCGCAAGTCAAAGATAAATAAAATGGTTTGCTGTGTGTGGGTTCATAAATTTGAATGAAATAAAGTTTTCAATAAAGACGATCGATTGCAATTTTGTTTTTCAATTTTTGGTTTGCCGTGAATAAATGGGTCTTTTTGCTTCTTGATTGGCGATTGAGGTTTTATGTGTCTCCTTACGCTTTGGTTTTTAGATCCTCCTGCTTCTGTCATGCTGCTGTCACTGCTTGATAAGTTGATAAGAGATCAATTTTACAAAGTTACAATTTCAAGCCTTGAAAATTAAAGCTTACAGAAATTGCTACTTAAGTCTTCAGATATGGTGACACTTGACACAGTTTGAACGTATCAAAAGTTTGACATTCAAACCATAATGTTTGACATTTTCAAAGGAAGCTGTATACATTGTATATATAAACTATAGTACTACCACTTGAGGTGCGCCATCTATCGATGGAAAACTAAGCCCTAGAATAAGATGGGAAGCAACAACAATAATTAAAATGTTTTTCGTCGATAGATGGCGCACCTCAAGTGGGAATACTATAGTTTATATATGCAATGCTGTATACTAAGAAAATTTTGTTAAACAAGTGGTATTTGTGTTGTTTACATTTATTTGAAACATACATCTTAGTGAAATACTGGAATTGAATTGTGAACTTTTTCTTGGAAGGATTTTCAATGGTTTTCGACGGTTTGGTTCAACTTTTGGTAGTGGAACACCATCTCGAGCCACCGTGTTTCTCATTGTTTCCAAATTCAAACCTGGTGAGACTTCGCTGCAGGACGATTTTCGTGATGGGAGTTTATAAATTGGTTGCTGTTCCAGAAAAAAATTATTTTGCAAGATTATCATATGACTTACCGTGAGATCGAGGCGTACTTTGGCTTTAGTTGCATATACTAGCATAGATGTAATATTGAAGAATATCGCATTGATTGATAATAATCGATCAAAAAAAGTTTTATGTCGATTTGTACAATTGTGCAATCAAAAGAAGTCCATAAAATCGTGACAGGGGTCAAATAATGGATCCATCATCACATCTAAAGACGAGCCAAATTCAACCCAAGCTTATCAAAAAAAGCCACTTGGAGCCTCAACAAAGCGATGGAGATGGTGGATGTTCGTATGTGTTAGATCACTTGTATCTTTGAAGAAGAATTCTCTTAAATGTAATATTCGCTTCTGGCAGTGAGCAGGGCATATGCAACTTCTGCAGAAGTCGTTTGAGAAAACACCTAGTCGAGTAGCGTATCTACCTAAAAGAATGTGTCCCAGTTATGACACCGATTACGGAGCTAAGATCTAAGTCTGCTTAGATCCAATTTGGGCCAGACTTAAAATTTGTTATATTCGTAGCATCTTGCTTTTGCACAAGCTTATGTGAAGCGATGGGTATACCAATATACATCTTTCTGGTAGAAATTGGTGTTGCAGCTCACTTTTTTGGCGAGCTCGTCTCATCATTTTTAAGGAAAATGTCATTATCCCGGCACCCAAGGTGAATATTTAACTGTTTATTGGCAGAGTTTGTGAAAACAGCATACTGAGCGATTTAAGGGCTAATTGGATGTCTTAGAAGTTGCGGGTATCCGGTATGGATATTACGTTATATTTCAGCTAAAATCAGATCTTTTAGATCGTCAGCATTATTTCATGGAACATTCTACAATGGTTAGGGAGACATAATGAAAGTCTAAGATTTAGTGCGTCTGAGTGCACGCTGCCATCACAAACACTAGTTTCAGCTTTTGACCGATCAGTATAGAAATGAGCTCGAAAACTCCCGCTCAACAGTTTGGAGATCGTGATTGAATGGAAACCTGGAAGTTTTTTTTTCACAAATCAGCTGGGGATGATGGTGTTTGGAGTGACTTTTAATTGCTGTACTCACGTCCGTTTTTGTACCAAACACATCGAGAGGTGTGAGATTAAGGAGTATATCAGCTAAGGCGGTATTTCCCTCTGTGATGTGGACAAGTTCGGTTTGAGAGAGAGGGGGGTCTTAAACGCAGCCCACATTTTCCTGTCCAACTGAGAAGATTGTTAAGAGCTGTTTGCATTAGATCGATAAGGGTTTGAGCATGCTTTCGAGATACCACAATGGCAAATTTATCAGCGTAGGTGCTCACTTTGAAAACCTATGCTTCCACGTGGACTGTAGAAACTCGTTGACAACTATGTTCCATAAAGGCAATACTTATAGGACTCCATTTTGTGAGTTTTATCATTTGGACGTGCTGATCAAACGTATAACTTTCTATGAAGATTTGGCATCAGTAACTGAATAATAAACAACAGACTTGACAGATGTCACCGAAACAACATGGCCACTTGCCCTCAAAGGGATATGAATAGACCCTTATAAGGATTAAACATGCGCGAGCAATTAGAGAAGGAATGGAAAGATAGAAACGGAAGGTGGTACTGCGGATTGAGATTTTAGTTAAATATCTCACGAAAACCCACTGGTGGCATCCAGTTGAAACTGGGTGAATAAATAAAAATTGCTTCCCAGACTGGGTTTGAACTCAAAATTCTTAGGTTAGGCAACCTAGCAAAAACAAAACAGTCTCGTATTTAGTTTTAGTACTCATAATTTTTTAGTGAATTTGTGACCAAACAATATAAGACAATTCAAACCAGACTTTTATCACGTTTATTCTTAGCCAAAACTTAAAAATGCAGTTTTCTGTGCGTTATGCTAACCGTGGAATTTCCTTGAGATAATTATCACCTAAAATCTCAAACCACTTTACCACCTTTCTATTCCTTCTCTCCTTGCTCGCACATGTTAAATCATTATAAGGGTCTATTCATATTCCTTGAGTGCGAGTGCATTACACAAAAAAAAAAAATGTCGCATACAACGTCTAATCAAAAGCGTTAGAGCCGTTATTGAGTAAATTATAAAAAAGCAAAACAAAAAAATGTTGACTAAAACTAATCGGCTCGTTATATGGGTGCTACCACAGCCAAAAGAAATATACAGATGTAGTAGAATAGTAGAACAAAAGCATGTTCTAAAAAAATTCAAAGCTAGCATACCAAAATCGAAAGCTAGCATACCTCATACTCAAACATGTCCGAGAAATTGACATCCTTCGAAAAAATTAAACATACCATTACCATACCATACCTCCATACCAAAAAACCAGTTCCTAGTCCTACGAATACGAACCACGGCACGGTGGAGGTGGAGGGTGGAGTGATGGAACTGGAACCACGAAAAAATTTCAATCAACCCTCAAATCCTCAAGCTCATACAGTAGTTGAGTTGTGTTTCCTTGATCGTGGTTCCAGTTCCACCACTCCACCCTCCACCTCTACCGTGCCGTGGTTCGTATTCGTAGGACTAGGAACTGGTTTTTTGGTATGGAGGTATGGTATGGTAATGGTATGTTTAATTTTTTCGAAGGATGTCAATTTCTCGGACATGTTTGAGTATGAGGTATGCTAGCTTTCCTGCGGCCTGCGGCTGCGGCTGGTTGCTACGTTAGAAAAATTAAGTTTGAAGATCTTATTAAACTTGTGTGATCATACCACCAACGAAAAATAGTGTAACTGGTGCCATCTACACTAAAGAAGTGAACTAAACTCGACGTAGCCCATATTCTACATCTGTATATTTCTTTTGTCTGTGGTGCTACCGTTTGAGAAGATGTAGTTATGAAAAACTATGTCACAAAAAGTTTAAGTGAATCCCATTGTCATCTAAGGTATGACCATTCAAACCAAAAACACAGTTTTGTCTAAAATGCACTAAATTCATTAAGTTGTAAGTTCAATCATAATTGTTAAAAACCAAAACCCTGAAAGGTAGGTACCAGTTTGAGCCGGGCTTAAACAAAATAAAAAGAACAGCGAATCTTGTTTCTCTCAACTGCTGTATTTAGGGAATTTGAAGAAAATCCGTAACCGTGTTGACGTGAAAAACCGCTCAGCCGTAGGTACAGACAGACCAACAAACGCGACGTACGTTGTGATTAAAATTTCGATTTTGTTTCTGCACCAAACCAATACTTTCCTTCTAGTTGTAGCGCAATAAAATTGTAAACATACTTTTGATGACGGTTTCTATTAAATGAAGGTTTATTAAAAGAATCATAAATCGACAATATTTCAAACTCAAAATATAAATTATATTGCGTCTATCATCATTAAATAAATTTAAAAAAAACCGCACCCACATAAACCAGCATAATTTGTCAATATTATTTAAAATTAGTTTTCATTTTGCATCGGTCATTAGTTCAGTAACTTATATCCAAATTGATATTTTTGTAATATTTAAATAAAACACCACATTTGCATAAAGTAATAATATATACAGTTTAATGAT
Organism: Platycheirus albimanus; assembly: GCA_916050605.2. Classification (NCBI taxonomy): domain Eukaryota; kingdom Metazoa; phylum Arthropoda; class Insecta; order Diptera; family Syrphidae; genus Platycheirus; species Platycheirus albimanus. The sequence continues at coordinate 31,008,647 of OU696698.1, read as the reverse complement.
TAACGAGGACATTGCAAATATGCTGATTAATTTTTTTTTTTTTTAATTTAATGAAAGGATTAATATCAGACTATTGTTCCAGACCAATTTTTTTTTTAAAGGGTTGGAAGAACCGAGAACAGACATGGTGATGGTCGGTTGCGCCAAATATATGCATACGTGTATTATAATATCAGGTTGTTTCATTAAAAATAAAAATAAAAAAATAAACCAACCATACCCAAAGGGTTTGGCTGGAACGGAGGATATTCGGTTTTTTTAATTTTATTTTTTTTTCTGCAAAAAAAAATTGCAGGTTCCTACTCACACACTCAATTATCATTGCTGTGATTATTATTATTAATGAAAGCATTGTGAACGCTGTAAATTTTTATATGCTTTGCTGAGTGAATTGTTGTGGATTGGTTTTTTTTTTTTTAATTTTTTTTTTGTTATTAAGGGGATTGTTTGTTAATTAAAATCATGTTCAATACAAATAGCTGATTATAAGTAGATATTACTGATGATCAATGAGATGTGGCTATCGGCTGTGGTCAGGATGTGCTGCATAAGCGCAATGAAATTAAAATATTGCAATATAAAAACTTTTACACTCATATAAATGTATTTTTTTAAATATATTTTTGTATAAAGCCACTTCTAAAGTTATTTTAAATTAAATCACGTTAAGAAATTAATTAATTTTTTGTTTGGCTTTAGTTTTCAAAATCTCATTTTAATTTTCAATTTTGATTCATAAAACCGTATAGAAAGTGTTTTTTAGAGGTTCCTATAGAACTTTAAGTTGGCAGCACTGCTTTCATTGACAGCCATTATGTCATTTGCCATTTCATCATAAATCGACTGACGCCTGAACAACGCATGCAAATTGTGCAAATTTATTTCAAAATCATGGTTCTGTTCGTGAAACGTATTATGCACTACGTCCATTGGAATGAAGTTAATTTTTGGTTGAATGGCTACGTCAAAAAGCAAAACTACCGCATTTTGAGTGTAGATAATCCTTAAGCAATTGTTGAGATGGTTCAGACTTCAGACTCTAACGCAGAATATCCAAAAAGATTTTATAGTTGATATCTCTTTTCTTTTGGATAGGGCACATGATGCTGACGTTTCCATACGTGATTCATAATTGTATCCGATCAGTGATTGTACAGATGAGTAGGCTTATGCTCCCATCAACCTGCTTTGAAGAACACTGTCGCGCCAGCTGCTCCAGTAGTCTTCTTTAGATATCGCTATCCGAATTTCTTCCTGGTTGGGTAGAGTGAACTCTTGTTTATCATCGTCCAATTTGAATTGATGAAGTTCATTTGGATATTTGAACTTTAAAGGTATAGCCAGCTGCGTTATACCCCTTAAACATTTCCCCCGTAACACTCGTCTTGCTAGGAACGCTTATCAGTTTACACTTGAGCCCAATTTCGGACGTACCGTGAAATATAGGGATTCTTTCTTTAGCCGTACAACACGGATGTGGAATGAATTACCTGACACAATTTTACCTTTCGATTTTGATCTTCAAACTTTCAAGACCAATATTCATCGACACCTCCTTTCTCTTCCTCCGCAATTTCCTATTGCTCGCGCTGTGAGTAATCATTAAAAGGGCTATACAAACCCCTTGAGCACGTGGGCCGTATGAAAAAGAAAAAAAATTTCATGTTAAAATAAATCCTTTTTGTATTACAATGAATTTACCGAAAATTTGATAACTCACTTTTTTTGTCAAGCGGTGTTTTATTTTGAAAATTGCATTGTACGTGGCTCAAGACCAAACGTCATTCATCGGTATACGCTAAGCCTGAAGCATCAAATTCAATTCTTTTCTTTGTTCTATTCAAAGAAATTTTTTTTCTTATACCCCCTCTGGCCTCCAGCCTTCATCCTTCAGCGTTACAGGCTCAAAATGTAGAACTTGTGCTCTCAAAATATGTAACGCTGAATACAAAGCCCTGATGCAACTCTTAACTTCTCCATAATCCGCATTTAAATACGACCGCGAACAGATCAGTGATTATGATTGATTGCCTCGCTGTCAATTGTTGTCCCATTGTTCACCACTCAAAAAGTTGATCAGTTTCACTTTTCGTTTTGTTTTGATCACTCACCGAGGCCGCAAAGTCAATCGGAACAAAACAGATTGCCATGCCGCCGCTGCCGCAGTAGCGCAAGTAGGCAGCGTGGCTGTTGTAGCAATATAGCGTTTTGTTCCTAAAAGATACGTTGTCGTCACGTCGTTGCTCGTCGCGCGTCGCTACGTCCGTCCCTTGATGCCACTCCAATCTCTTCCGCTCCAGCCGACTCCTGGAGATCATCACCTTCCCACAAAACAGTAGTGGTCCAGGCAACATTTCAGCAGCATTCATCCGCATGCACCATCATCAGTATGGCCTTATACAAAACATGCCTGCCTGCCTGCCTCTGGCAACTTGTTTACCTGCTACAAATACCTGCCTCGTATATTCCGTGTCAACCGTTTTTGGATCTGATATGAGATTTATAACTTATGCCATCGATAGTGTTAGCTGGCCATATTTTTGACATTGTCAATTTGACATCACACATTGTCGTTCGGGGATACACTACACAACACATATAGAGCGCTGGCTGGCTGGATGACCGACCGACCAAGTCCATATTCCAATTCCAAGTCCAAGTAGTCCTCGTCCGTTGTCTTACATCACGTCGCGTCGCGACTTCATACCATGCGAATGTCCTCGCCGGCCGCCGCGTATATTTCGTGAACTCCTTGCGTTTGATTTTATTTATGGAACGCTCTGCATGGATACATTTTAAAAAAGTGATTCTGATTCCTTAGCATACATACATACATATATGCGTGACGATCAGTACAAGTTGGACGACGAGTCAAATCTGTTTTAATGAGCTGATTTCTGGGAAAGATATCGAATTTTGTTTTTGGGAGGAATAATATAATATTTTTGTGTGTGTTCTCGTCTGATATAGTAGTAGTAGTAGTATTTTTATTGTAGATCAAGTGAAGTTTTACATTTAAATAATATACTTAAGAGTTTTAGAACTTAACATTTTGTTCTTTTCAGCTTCAATTTGTTTTTATATAATAAAGAAAAAGTGTGAGGTTATATAATATTAAATTAAGGGAAAATTCTACAAAATAAAACCCTTATGTAATACTTAATGTCTAAATTGCACTCAGTTCTTGAATTAGACTATTGTCCGAGAATTGGCATTTATACATAAAATCTGATGCATATTTTGTAGCTAGCGTCGCAACAAGGTTGACATTAGCTCTTTCATGTAATCTTAATGTGGAAAAACGTTTAGGTAATTTTAATATAATTTTAAGTATTTTGTTTTGCATAATTTGTAGTTTATTTTTATGACAGTCCGCACAATCATACCATACAGGTACTCCATATAATATGATAGGTTGGAATATTGTTTTAAACAATATAAGTTTGTTTGCAGTACTAAGTTTTGAATTTCGGTTTATAAATGGATACAGTATTCTAATATACATATTAATTTTTTTGATAGTAACTGCGGTATGATTTTGAAAAGTCAACTTCTTATCTAAAGTTAAACCCAAGTATTTACATTCATTTTCCCATTGTATATCAGTATTGTAAAATTTAAGACAAGTTGATGGTAAATAATTGCTTGCTCTGCGACGTGTGAAGAAAACGGCTTGGGATTTAGCAGCATTGGCTTTTATTTTCCATTTATTAAAGTAGTTTTCAATATCTTTAAGTGATTTTTGCAGGTTAAACATAATAGATACTGGGTTTACACAGGAAGAGTATATTGCAGTATCGTCTGCAAACATTGCCCAAAGTGTATTGTTACATGTTAACTTAAAGTCAGCTACAAAAATATTGAAGAGAATAGGACCCAAAACTGATCCTTGGACAACTCCAAAAGGGATGTCTAGATAATCTGAACTACAATTTCCTATGAATACAGAAAAAAATCTATCTTTCAAGAAGCTTTGTATTAATTTGATCAGATATAATGGGAATTTAAACAGTTTCATTTTATGTAATAGGGCTTCATGCCATACAGTATCAAAAGCTTTCTCAATATCCAACAAAACCAACCCTGTAGACATTTTTGAATCGAATCCTTTTTTAATATGATTTTTGATTCTAACACCTTGATGATTTGTACTGTGCCCTGATCGAAAGCCAAATTGTTGTTTCGGTAATACATGAAATTCAGTTATATGGTTTATTAAAGAGTTTTTAATAATTTTTTCAAAAATTTTACCAATGTTGCTGAGGAGGCTAATAGGTCGATAGCTAAATGGGTCTGTCTTCGGCTTACCAGGTTTTGGTATGGCGATAACTTTTGCTTTTTTCCACTGACTTGGAAAATAGTTTAAAGAAAGACATGCATTAAATATGAAAGTTAAAAGAATCAACCCTTTTCTTGGGAGTTCCTTGAGATATTTGTTTCGGATTTTATCAATTCCAACTGCCTTATTATTTTTACTCTGTCTTATTATATTACGGACTTTGTTAGGTGTTACTAGAAATTTATTTTCAAGATGTGAGTTTGTTGATTCTATTTGATATATAGATTCTTTAACTATGGAAATGGTTTGATCGTCACTCAATTGAGCAGCAATTGTGTTGTTCTTATGAAAGCAGGATGCAAGTAAATTTGATTTTTCTTCTTGGTTGTAGACTTTTACATCACCATTGACAAGTGTTGGAATATTGGGCTTCTTTTTGGAGATTACTTTACTGACTTTCCAAAAGGGTTTGGAACTCTTTTGGAATGAAGAAAGCAATACATTCCATCTTTTATTTCGATGTGCAAGAACCTCATTTTGAATTTGCTTATTAAGTTTCGAAACCATATCGTTGTAGTAGATTTGTCGGTATCTTATCCAACATCTTCTAGCCGTGTTTCTCAGACGAATGAGAACTAGAATATTGTTAGGTAAAGGCGCTATTGGAGATTTTATCTCAAGTGCTTTTTGAGGGACTGCTTTATCAACTGCATTATTGATGATATCTACAAAATTTTGTAAATAAACATCAATTTGAAAAGATTCGTTAACTTCATTTAGCGCTAAATTTTGGGTATTGATATTATTTGAAACATGCGCCCTATAGATATTCCAGTTAGCAGCAGAAAATATGTATGTTTTTTGCAGATTGAGCCTGGTAATTGCATCTGTAAAAGATGTATGAACTGGTAAATGATCAGAACTTAGAGCAGTTAGTGTGATTGGTTGCGTAAAATAATCAATTTTATTCGTAAAAAAGAAATCTAATACCGATGGCGTTTTATATCGATTGACTGGAATGTAAGTGGGATTTACCGGGCTTATTAAATGGTTATTATTCTGTGTAGACATAATATCGTGTAATATATTACCCCAAGAATTTGCCCTTACACAATTCCAAGATTGATGTCTGGAGTTTAGATCTCCACCTAGTAAAAAATTTTCTTTGATGCGCATTAGTTTTAGGATATCTTTTTTAAACTTCATTTTTCTATCGTTATTACTATTCTTCCCAGGAAAATAGACGGAAAAAATATCAAGACATATGCTTTCGTTTATTCTTACCCTTATACCTACACATTCAATGATTTCTAGGTTCATTGCTCTTAGCCTATGTTGGCAGATTTCTTTTTTTGCCAAAATTGCTACACCACCTCCCAAGCCACTTTCTCTATCAAGTCTGTAGCAGTTGTAATTAAAATGAGATAAATTTATTTCAGGCTTAAGCCATGTTTCTGTAAGCAAAGCTATGTCAACGTTGTTGCGAATTAGGAAATCAAACAATTCTAAAGTTTTATGGCGAACGCCTCTTGCGTTCCAAGTTATTATCTTAAGGGTTTTATTAATCATTTTGCTTATAAACATATTTAAGTGCCAACATTGTGATGACATTAAATTGGTCGGCTTTTGTTCTACATAAATTAAGTTTTGGCATCATTTCATTCAGTAATGACATTAATTCATTGGGAGAAAATAAATCGTGTTGTTTATTACTAGATTGGTCGTTCTGTTTAGTATATTGTTGTAGCTCTGGCACAGCTTCTGACTCTGCGCGAATCTGCACCGAAGATGTTCCACTTCTTAATTTGTTTTTATTTTGATCCGTCGTCGTTGGGAGAACAGGAAAGTCACTCGAAGAGAAAATTGGATGTTTTATTTGAGAGACATAGCCGCTCTTTTCTAACTTATGTTTATTCGAGTTGTTTCGATTAGCTATTTGTTTTCGAATTTCGAAGAAATTTGAGCGCATTTTACAAATGGGATCGTTGGCTTTATGAGCACCGCTACAATTTGCACATTTTATGACGTCAGGTTTATCACAATCAGCCGCTTTGTGCTGCCCAGAACAGTTAGGACAAAATGTATTTACACTGCAATGCTTCTCCCCATGACCATACATCCAGCAATTGTAGCACTGAGTCACTTTATTTGGATAATGTCTCTTGTAGTCCCATTTGACGAACATTTTAAAGATGATTGAATGTTGTTTTTTGAGGTCACTAAGTTTAATCGAACCACGTTCTATATAAATTATATATTTGTAACTTATATAATTCACAAAAGTTTTAACAGTAATAGGTTTTACGTCGGTGCAATGTATACCTCGCGAAATTAATTCATTTTTTAGCTCTTCACTGGTGTAAAGATCAAGACCAGATAGCACTACTTTAAAAGGTCTATTATTTTTCCATTGATGGGTATAAAACTCGTGTTTTTGCTTTTTAAGTTCACATACAGTTTTTTCAAAAGATTCTAGTGAAAGACACATTATTTTTTGACCCAAAGAGATATTTTTAAGAACGTAGTCGTCGATTTTATTTTTTTCTAATAATGATCTAATCACTTCACTGGTTGATTTGAGAATCACTATTGGCGGAATAGATACAGGTTTATTTTCTTTTTTCGTCTGATATAGAGTCTACCAGGAAGGCATCCATATATCCACAACAGAAAGGACAGCACCACATCAGAAGAAGGACATTATATTTTTGTGTTTGATGCAACTAGGGCAAATTAAATTTGCTTATGCAAAGGTATTTATGTTGAAGCGAGCTCCGACACGGGCGGAAGCCACCATGTGTTATGTGAGGTAAAGAAAAAAGTTACTTTGTCTTGTGTAGGAAATCTTGAAAAGTCAGATCACACAAATGTTCCTTTGCAATGTAAGTACACATTTATGTGGTTGAGGCTTACTGGATCAAGGCAAACATGATGGGCTTAAACATACACTTCGTAGAAATATCAAAAAAAAAAAAAATCCAATATTAAAAAAAATAAAATGCACGACTGGGTCGCACGAACTTGCTCTTATGAATTGCTTAGTGGCTGCATATATGGGTATTAAGAAAAAATTAAATAATTTCGAAAATTCTTTTATTTTTTAAATTAGTTTAAGAGTTTTCTCGGAAAAACTAAGTATGCAATAAAATTTCAAAGCTATACGTCAATCTAGGAAAAAAAAATATTGAAAATCGTTGGACCAGTTTTTTTTTTAAAAGGTTATTTTTGAAAAACTTTTTCAAAAAATATTTTGAAATTTATTTGAGTATGCGAATATATGGCAATCTGTAGTTTATATTTGAAAAATAATTTAAAAAAAAATCAATGTACCCGTTTCCAACATATTTCGAAAACCAAAAATTTTTTTGAAAAAATTATAAAAAATCAAAAAAAAAAGTTTTTGAAAATTTTGAAATGCCATATTAATAAAATTATAAATGACTTCCTGTGCCCAAAACTTTATTGAAATCGAATGTATAGTTTACGAGAAAATTTGATTTGAAAATACTGGTTCTATGAGAGGTACCGTTATTAGACAAATTTTGAAAAAAAATTTCCAACCAAAAGATAGATTTTCTTGCAAAAATAGCATTCTGAAAGTTTTATCAAAATCGTTAGAGCCGTTTTTGAGAAAATTAATTTTTGTCTTCAAGATTGTATGGCAGGTGCCGTTATTTTTGGACCTAGAGCAAAAATAAAAAATATGTTCCGAGGGGCGGCCAAATAAATCCTAAATACCAAATTTGAAGCAAATCGGCCCACCCGTTCAGCCTCCAGATGAGCGAACAGACAGACAGACAGACAGACAGACGGACGGAATTCCCAGACCCACTTTATTCGACTTCTTCATCATCGTAATGTCATGTGTGATTGTTATCTCAAATTTTTTTTTCTGCACGAATCCATAACTTGCCTTATAGTACCTATAATCGCAAGTAAAAATGTCAGTGTGGAACTAAGCCCCATGATATAATGAGGGCACAAAATATGTAAATATTTCCATGCAATACAACAACAGCTGGAAGTGTTGTCTTAATTTGGGATGGAATTTAATTTCTTGGGCCTTATTGAAATACTAAAAGTGTTTTTTCAATTTGAGAGGATACATTTTGGCAGCCTATGGCGGCCATGTTGTTTTGGGGACATCTGTCAAATCTGTTGTTTATTATTCAGTTACTGATGCTTATGGTCCGAATGATTAAACTTTTTTATCAAAATGAGTCTTCATTTATGCAAACGTTGGGTGCGTTGCAGTAGACTCTTCAATGCTTTGTGGTAAAATTTGAGACAACTGATGGTTCCGGTTCGGGAATCAAGCTAACATTCGTACGTTTAAGGATGATAAACCAATGTCGTATTTATTAAATTGTAAAATCGATCCATGTAAAGCATTCCATATTCTTGTAGTATGAGGCTCAAAAATGGGTCTCTATACTTAAAAGCTCGTCCCAATTTTGTCTCAAGGGTGTAGAGTAAGTGCACCAAATATGGCCCACCCTTAAAATGTTATTAAATGAAACAATGCATTTAAGTCTAATTCATTTTTTTTCGTAAATAGTCTTACAAATTATTTTTACTTCAGTCTTTAGAAACTATAATTAAAAAAAAAACATAAGAAAAAGTTAATAACAACAAATTAAAGGAACTTCATTTCACAATTAAAAAAAAACACTGCTGGTAGTATGGCCTACTATGTTTCAAATATGGACCAGGGTGATTTTTAAATATGATGTTAAGGCATGCAGAATTTACATTATAAAATATTGCTCTTCAAAAAAAAACCAGTTTAAACCATGTTTTAAATATGGCCCGCTGGTTTAGGTATATCAAAAGCTGAATGGGCGATATTATCGACAATATGAAAATTTCACTCTTTTTAATTTTTAACACACTCAATTAATTGCAATCAAATATTTGATTTCACATTTGACAACATAAAATATAACACTTTGTGCATAACGAAAAAACTTATTAAATTTTCAAAACTTTCGATACAAAAATCCTTAAGTAAACTCACCCAAAAATTATAACGAAAACGAATAAAATTAACCAAACGCATTCACTCTCACCACTAATCAACTCTGTCACAATGATGCAATGCCGGTTTGAATGTGTTTGATTTGAAAGGTAAGTTCAGTGCCTAGTATGTTTTATTTTAAAATATTGCAGTGGGCCATATTACCAACCTGGGCTGTATTTGCGACACTTACTATAATGATTTGAGTTCCTAGCGATGCGCTTTTTACTGGGAAATCTTTTAAGGGGATTAATCCATTTGACTGTCAGGTTGGAGCACTGTTTATAGAAGTAGCGATATAACATGGTGAGTCGAGAAACATTACAGCGATGTTGTAGGTCCTTCAACAGGAGCACCTGCCAGGAAATGAAATGTATACTAGAGTTTAGGGCGAATATATGCATGTAGAAGGATTTCTTGCGTCGATTAAGAAAACCTTAGCTTTTTGTGGCAATTTTGGCGACGTCAAATATGTTCCTCTGATGGTGGTTTGTAATAAACATACCTAGAACTGATCGGTTACCTCCAATAGAAGTTCCACTTGTGGATAGTGTTTGAGTTTTTGAAGCATTAAATTCGACACTGTTTTAATATACTACACAATCCGTTAAGTATTAAAAACAATTTTTGTGTCAACCAACATTTTTGGAACTTGCGAAAATTCAGAGTTATTATAGCCTTTTAAATAACTATGCGTTAACTATGTACATATGTTGAAAACCGGAACTGAACGAAATGCGTTACCACTTTAACCACGAAATTTCACATGAGGAAGTTGTTTGCAAATTAAGGATGTAAGTATTATAAAAACATCATGGGAAGAATGTATTTTTTTTTTAATAATTTTCTACGTAATGCATGTATATGCTGGTTCAGAGCACTTACTATGATCCTTTTTGAAAGCCCTTCTTTGGTGAGTTTTTATTGTACTCAGTCAACACAAGATTACAAGAACTTGCAAACACCTTAATTACATCTCATTTAAGGACATGCTCTCTGCGTCCACATATTGTCGCCCTTGTAATAAATCATTTAATTAAACTGGCGTTAAACTCTCAAACTATTTATCATACAACTTAACCCTTCGCGTCCAATTGAACTCGCAAGTGGCAAGCCACAAAAACCTGAGCAAAAACAACTGCCTAAGGACAAAAACGATAAAATATACGTCTTCCTGGATTAAACGAGACCAATTTATTAAAAATGGAAAATAATTCATTGTTGACTGAAAACATGACACATTCGAATGTTATACCCGCATAAGCCCAGGAGCTATACAATTTTGAATGCGCATTTAGAGTCCTGAATGCGCGCGCTTGCGTCGAAATTAATTATAACTCGTCCTCATACAATGTGAGTCAGAAGGAGTATGAACAGAAAAAGGATATTGGTATTTTATGCTCATTGGGGCACACAAAAAACACAGACCGTATAGTTGTAGGTATACCCAACCTGATATCTTGATTATCACTTGCGTTGCATTCCCCAACGATCCTTAGGATCCCTGCTGAGAACCCTCTCGTTTTTTTTAACAATTATCACCTGTTTTGGACAATTTATCATATGTTTAACATTTAGTGTACAGAAATACTTTAACCACCGTTCGTGTCACCATGTGGTGGATGTAAGACGGTGTCTTGGGTATTTGTTATGTTTTCTTTTTTTCAGACTTAACACCTTTCCAGGTCTCAAGATCCAAGCGAGGAGGAGGCATGAATTATTTATGACCCAAGTTTTCCGTGTGTCCTCCCCCATATATTGAAATTAGGTTCAATTGAATCGAATTGAATTTACTGCGACATAATGCTATACCTTAGATCGCTTTTCTGATCTCTGAATCCTTATTGCAGATGTTGAAAAATAATTGCCAACGGTTGATCATACAAAAGCTGTTGCGCTTTGAGTAATTGGTGAAAAATTACGCGAGTTTATTGGCGAACGAACCTCTTTGGTATAAATGGCACTTGGCCCTTGGCCCAATTTTTTTTTGATAGGGTTTCAATGCACATGAAGTTGTTGCATGAATGAAGGCAGAAGGCTTTGGACATAGGCATAATGTGTTCTTGGGATGGGCTCAAGTTAAGCCTTCAGTTTGTTTTGTATTTTATTTTTCGATGTGGGCCACCGATCGCGAATTATTTATGTGAGCGGTTTCCAAGAGACATGTGGAGTAATTGTCTTTATAGAATGAATTGTAAGGGTGGAGTTGGTTTCGCAAACTTTGATAAATTGAAGTATTCCCGCAATGTCAGCAACATATGACGTTAATGTCACGGAATTTGAAAAAGGGGGACTATTTACACATTTTTTAATATGTTACATAAAATTAATCTATACACATATGTACCTAATTAAAAATTAAGTGAAGTATCTATTGTAATTTCAAATTATCAGCTTTTTGCTAAATGCATATGAAAGAATTATTATTTTCAATACATTAATGAATTTTGGCGGAACGAAGCTCGCCGGGTCAGCTAGTAATTAATAATAAAACAGAGAACATTTCACCTCTTGATGCTACATAAAAGCCGCGTCAACATCCTTCATAACCTGACCATTCGAACTGAAGGCTAAATTCTCCTAAATTAAAGAATTACATTTATGTTTGTAAAGGGTGTTTTTAGAACTATAAATTAAGAGATACTTTTTATCTGGAAGATTATTTCTGGCATTTAATGCACGAACATAACCATGGTTTTTGAAAAAAATATGAACAAATTGCATGCGTTGTTAAGGCGTCAGTCGATTCTTCATAAAATTTCAAACCAAAACAAAATATAAATCACACGGCAGACGACGAAACGGATGTCATTGAAAAAATTTCTCCAACTTAAAGTTACCTTTAAAAAAACATACTGGAAAAGAAACATCTTTCAAATAGCTCTTTACCTCTAAAAACAAACCCTTTAGTTGATTTGTATAGCAAATTTTAATTAAATTGATAAAATAAGTTTAGAATTGATTTAATAATTTGATTGGTGTAGGATTAAATAGAAAATTGTCACTAAAAATTATTTGCCTTATGTTTAAACATGATGTGTTTATCATTGTATAGGGAAGAGCTCACTGTATAGATTTTGTTTGAGCTTGAATATGTGTTAAGAGATTTTACTTAAGAAATCCTGCATCAAAAACGCTTCTGATTTCTGACCCATTTGCGGTTCAATAGATACCCTTTTTAACTCATAAAGTTTCACTGGACAATGTATATGAAAATTTTCTTTAACCGCACTTTCAATCACCTGATTATGTATCAAAACTCATCATTAAAGCATTTTCGAGATGAAATGACAGTAACGACCACGACAATACCTAGGTATTGTAAAATTTAAACCTATATATGTAATGCTGTTGGCCACACAGCAACGTATTGTTTTTTTCCTCCAGCAATTTCCTTTTCGTTTCCAATGCCGGCCGCATTCGATACTTAACTTTTCAATTGCCAAGGCAATTGAGATTCCGACTCCATAATAATTCTGACAGCAACAATAAATTCATCATCAGCAATCTCATTAATTAATAAAAAGAAAAAATCGAGGGAAATAAAAAAATTAAGTTTCTGGCCGACCAACAGCGAAGTTGTCTCCCCATTCTCCCTCATTGCAGTGGACGACGCTATGCTACGGTGCGGTGTCGGCCATAATTCAAGACAACAAAACACACTGCTATATACTCTGACTCTCTGGCCAAACCGAAAGATGTCGTTTCGATCTAAAACGCTCATAATCATGATCTCGAATTCCATACAAAAATTATTGCATTTCAATAAAAATTGATCTTATTTTGTAACGAGCTGCAGAAGCAGCATAACAGAACGATACACCACTTGCTGCTGCAATCTAATTATGGTCGTGATGTCCCGAGGTGACTTGCTTGCTCTGCTGCTGCTGTTGGACCACAGCTCAAACTCTATGTGGCAATTCCAAATGTGGCAACAATATGCGACGACCGCACGCATCCTCTCCATCCATTCCATACGGGACACCCATTCAACGAATTATTTATGATTCGATTGAGTTTTATATCGCTGCAGCCAGCATGCGCGATTATTATTGCAACAAATAAAAAAAAAAAAAAATTATGCGACCTTGATGCGAGCAGCAAGATGTAACATAAAGGCACATCAGAGTATCGACAGAGTGATGCTGCATCATCATAACCGGGCACAATGTTATGATGTCCTTTTCACCACCGATATTGTGATAAAAATTTATTGAATTTTGAATTTCAACAAGTTCAGTGAAAAGGCAAAGGCAAAGAAATATTGTATTCCCTGCCCAGTCTGATTTTTGGTTTAAACCTTAAAGGGCACGCATTGGTTTGATACAAAATTGTGAAGTAGTAAAATTTTATTAAAATCATCTGATCTCCTAATAACTGAATAACTTCAATCTTGTGTACTCATTACGTGGAAGTATCAACTATCGGTGAAGGTTCAGTTTTTCAGTAAAAAAAGATGGTTCCTCTTAAAATAATTTTTTTTTTTGTCAAATAGGATGTGAAATGATGAAGAACACGTCTTTGTTTGAAAGTCGAAACATAAATCATCTATCTATTCCATCAATTCACTATATAAAAGGAAGTTGCCACCATGCTTATCCGCTGTCTCCTTCCAAACCATGCAACAGATTTTGAAACGGTTTCCGCCATCATGAGGATGACTTTTTAGGGAAGGTTTATATGTACCTAGTATCCCGAAAAAAATAATGAAATCCGTAGCAACGTACTGTTAAAATTTATGCACTCCAAAATGTATGCAACACTCTAACATCGACTCGACGCCTGTGAATATAATAAAAGGAATAGAGAAACGTATCTTAAGCGGGGAAAATGTCTAACTCTTCACGTGAAGTTCGTTTTAGTCATGACAGGGACCAACTTACTTTATTGTAGCTCTTCCGCTTGTCATCTCCAAGCAAAACTTATTGGTACAAAATAAATAAAATGCACCACTGGGTCGCACGAACTTGCTCTTATGATAAGCAATTGCGTAGTGGCTGCATATATGGATATTAAAAAAAAAATTAAATAATTTCGAAAATTCTTTTATTTTTTAAATTAGTTTAAGAGGAAAAAAAAATATTGAAAATCGTTCGACCAGTTTTTTTTTTAAAAGGTTATTTTTGAAAAACTTTTTCAAAAAATATTTTGAAATTTATTTGAGTATGCAAATATATGGCAATCTGTAGTTTACATTTGAAAAATAATGTAAAAAAAAATCAATATACCCGTTTCCAACATATTTCGAAAACCAAAAATTTTTTTGAAAAAATTATAAAAAATCAAAAAAAAAAACAGTTTTTGAAAATTTTGAAATGCCATATTAATAAAATTACTTCCTGTGGCCAATTTTATTGAAATCGAATGTATAGTTTACGAGAAAATTTGATTTGAAAATACTGGTTCAATGAGAGGTACCGTTATTAGACAAATTTTGAAAAAAAAATTTCCAACCAAAAGATAGATTGTCTTGCAAAAATAGCATTCTGAAAGTTTTATCAAAATCGTTAGAGCCGTTTTTGAGAAAATCAATTTTTGTTTTCAAGATTGTATGGCAGGTGCCGTTATTTTTGGACCTAGGCGAAAATAAAAAAATTGTTCCGAGGGACGGCCAAATTAATAGTAAATACCAAATTTGAAGCAAATCGGCCCACCCGTTCAGCCTCCAGAGGCGCGAACAGACAGACAGACAGACAGACAGACAGACAGACAGACAGACAGACGGACGGAATTTCCAGACCCACTTTTTTCGACTTCTCCATCATCGTAATGTCATGTGTGATTGTTATCTCAAATTTTTTTTTCTGCACGAATTCATAACTTGCCTTATAGTACCTACAATCGCAAGTAAAAAGGAATAGCGTATGACAACTAAACAACTAGAGGGTCTCTTGGTTTAGTTTAAGTAGAGATTTTGAGATTTTACCCCAAATGCTGCTATGGACAAAGCCTGCTGTGTACACAATCTCTTTGAGTAAGCTTAAGGCACGTGTAAATTGGACAGGTGTGATAATGTCAACCCAACTTACAACTAAAGTTGTATCAAGCCTTAAAGCAGCTATTTTGAGATTTCTTTCGACTATGTCATCCACAATGTTTGAAAGCAAAAGAAGGAGCGAGGGCGAATGCTTTTTTTAGTATTGTAGGTTAATTTGAACTAACTGCCGCATGTTCCCTTCAATCAGGCAGACAGACCCTCACCACGGTTCTTAGTCTTCCCTGAATAAAGTTGAACTGAGAAGAATATCCTTATCCGCAAAACTTATATAAAAGTCGTGCATCTCCATCACCAACAGATCGTCGGTGATCTGAAGGTCCACGTTTTGGTTGAGGAGGATTCGGATGATTCAGAGAAATCGTTTCAGTAGAAACCGCCCACGCCTCCGGATCAGGCATATTTCTGTGTGTGAGCGTGCACCATAGAGGATGTGGCAGAATTATGCTTGCCTCTATTTTGTCCTTCTTATAGACCCTCAAGGCAATGGAATCAAGCCTATGCCTAAATACATCTTTGAACTATGCCAACATAGTATGAGATTCCTTATTGATCATTATTATAACGCGCATCTTTAAAGACACCGCTGGTCATCCAGCTTGGCGACTTTCCAGTTATGAGTCTGTTGCTCAATTTAAGTATCTGGATAAAATCATCCAATCAGGAGGGTTTCGCCTAAATCCAGCTAAAAGTCCGTGGATATCCCCCACCCACAATAACCTTAAGTCTCGCGCCTGATCAGCCTTCTCCGAGAGTGCCAATAGCGAAATAAAACGGATCACACGTCCTCCGATCTTCACAGGCAGCTAATTTAGGGTGTTACTGATGCCATAGCCATAGCCAACATTGCTGGGAATAGGTGGGGAACCAAGATTAACCATCATAATGCTTAAAAAGTTAGCCGAAAGCTTCGTTTTGATCAGTTGCCATTGATCCGACGAGATCGTGCTATCTGGATCGCTGCTATCGACCATACCGCCTGTTAAAGACCTACGAGAGTTGATGGCCAAAAAAATGATAGGGATACCAGTGTTTTTTGGTCATTTTGGATCCGGGACAGAGTCATTCATCGACCTATCTCTTTTTGTTGAAATGGAATCCCTAACATGCAATTCGAATTGCGCATGGATTTTTTTAGCCCAAACTAATCACTCTCAGGGATGTCCCGATAGATTTCGGAGCACGCTCAGCATTGCAACGCTCACGATATACTTGCTAAGAGGCTTTGAAAAGTCATGCATAAACTTCTTCTTCAATGCGGGTGCCGCCGGTTGTAGAAGGTTCTTGATGCAAGAACCCTTAACCAAGCGGTAATGCCCCAGCGTTTAACTAGAACCGGTCTCGAAACTATTTACCTCCGTGAAATTTCAAGCCACCGCCATCGCCGGCAATCGTGACTCTTGCGGACTTTTGAACGTATATACCCGTTCCCCATTCTTTTGTTACTTTTTCTATCTGGTTCAGTTTTTTTTTTTAAACATACATGTTTGTAAAGTTTTTCTTATTCACGAGCATTTCGATGCGACGCAGTATGCATCTTAAGCTCTTAACTGTCGTCCTTATCGACAATGAGTGTGAGGAAGGTTTATTGTGCCACGAGCAGAACTCCAATCTTATACTACCCAAAGTGAAGGCTTCGCGACCAAAGCAAACAAACTGATCTTCCGATTCAGTGAAATCTCCCGCAGTCTTAAGGATGCTACTGAATTTGTTTGGCGGAAGGTTTTGTGATTTGTTTTCGCCGGAGGCTATATGGCGCATTTTCTTGTAGTATTTTTTTTTCTGATCTAAGTTTTTACTCCTGTAGATGACATTTTCCACCCCAGTGAAGTGTGCTGACTTCCTTGTCTGTTTATTACAGGTTTCATTACTTCAAAAAAAAAAAAAAAGAAAAAAAGGAAACCCATTCGAATAAAATCATCATTAATCAGAAGTTTATGGGTGGTAGTTTGGTGGACAGAAAGGAGAACGGTGCGCTGCGCTGGTCAACTTCACTGTCCATCGCGGCCGTCCCATGCGTCGCGTCGTCAGTCAGTTGTTCATAAATATTTTTTTCGTTGTTGTTGTAGTATAAGTTTATACCAAACCCACCTTCACCTCTCATGAGTACACACACTGGTCATGCCAGGCCAGCTCCATGTATGAATAAATGGCGAATTTAAAATGATTCCTGGTTGGCTGCTTTTCCAAGTTTCCAAATGGAATAAAGCCAAACGACCGGACCGAATACCGAAACCGAAGAGGTAGGTATAGTAGCGGCATGCATTGGCGTCGACTTAAACTACATATATGTACGAGTACGTCCCGACAACAACCTACGATGGTAATCATAATGAATAGAGGGCACATAATCATTTTGTAGTATGCCTTCATAACGAAAAAGGAGGTCTGAAAAAAGTGATTTGCATAAGTCCATTGTGTGCATCCCAGAAACCAGAGTATATTGTATAGGCGTGGTTCTTGAAGGCATACTGTATGGTCAGGGTGACGGCGCGGCGGCTATGGTGGCGGGAGGCTTCATTTTAAATTGACTTGTCACAGAAAACTCAGTCTTAATAAACGAATAGAATAGCTTAGTATATTTTTTTTTATTGGAGGTTGGGAAAAGTTCTCGTGAAATTCATATCTAGAACATGCCTTTGGCCTGGCCTTATCTACTTTGAAACTGGCATAATAATAAATTACATCAAATGCAAGCAAAACCCAAGTTCCGCTCTGCTGGGTTAATTTTTTGTTGTTGTGTGTTCTTTTATCGAAGTCAGACTACCTAACTAATGTATCATGGAAGCCTTTCGAAATTTTCATAAAACATCATTTGTCCACGACTTGATAAGTCATTGGCCGTCTACTCATGTCATGACTTTGAATAAATGTTTGTGGTGTGAAATTATATCTAATTTTATCACCAAACACCACCTGCTGTGAACTGTGATGTGAATATTTTTTTTTTTTTTTTGTGGTTCTATTCAAATGTTTAAGCCTTGGGTTAAGGTGTAAAATATATCACGATAAGGTTTAATTAATGGTTCAAGCCTTCAAAGGAATCTAAGTGGATTGTAGTTTGAAAAACTGACATTTTGAAACACTCGCTTAGGTTGACCTTTTGACATTTTCTTTGAGGAAGAATATATACTATATACTAATAAGTAAGTTGCAATGTACTGAGATCCTTGAATTCCTAATTTTAAGGAGCAACCATATTGGTACGCGAGTCAAGTCTTAAAGATTTTCTTTCCCAAAAGATCTTAACTGTAAGCTACAGAGATTCCTTGATGAATTTTGCTGCACATGCTGAGCGTGACAAAGATGTGTGGGGTGTCCTCTTACCCATTTCCTGGATTCAGAATTTCAATTTCATTTTGGAGGACCCCAACATTGGAGCACTACGATTTCCTGGTCATCTGTAAGAACTTCTCGGTTTTTAGACCAAGGTCACAATTTCCTGTTAAGCTTTGCCAATAACAGAAGAGGCCGTCTATTTTATGAACTAGAGGATTGCAGTATCCAAATTTTTGGGTGACTACGAAGAACAAGGAGAATGTGGCATTTACTTTCGAATGTTTGTGTTGGTGAGGTAGTGATATTGTCTGGATGTAACCAAACTTTGGGTCTGCTAAGTCTGTCTGCGATTTGGGCGGAAAGTTTACAGCTTTTTTTCTCCTTCTCGGTAAATTATTTGGAAACTGTCGTGGGGTTTAGATTTATCTTTATTGTTGTTGTCATCTTCACAGAATGATTTGTTCATCAAGGCTTCTGTTTGCCTGACAATCTTTAAGCCACTCGCTCTCTATGGTCTGTTAGATGTAGGATGTGCCCTAACCCTTAAATTGTAGCTCTAATAAAGCTTAGTTACTTTGTTAGACGAGTTACCCAAGTCAAGATAACGTTCGTTATCTTGTCTGAATTGGATGAGAAGTGGTTCAACCTCAAGCTGAAAATTTAGGTTTTGTAATAGTCCATCTATCCACAACTTTTTCCCTCACCCAGAAAACATCTTTTTGTGAACTTTTTGGTGAAGGGTTTGTGTTCCCACCAAGTACCTACATGATGGTTCTGATCTTTCCGATCTATTTGGCTCAGTTCGTTTCATGCATGGTATTCAAACCTAGTCTGTCTTTCATTGTATTCCTACCTCACCTGGACCTATCTTTAAGGATTAGAACTTTCGCTGGAACTGCTATCGCTTCACAGTGGATTAGGGGGGGGGGGGGGGGGCTAACCAACATTGACGACTATCGACGAAGAGGTAAATCTTAACTTTTTTGTCTGCACAGATCTTGAAAGTGTAAGAAACTTAAAGCATGACATGCGTGTAAGCAGTTTATTCGTGCCAAAACTATAGTACGGTGTTGGCGATAGTTAAAACCAAACCAATATAATATAATAGATCCGATGCGTCTAAATATCCCGTTTAAAATTGTTCAATAAGAGTAAAGCCATTGTCCTATTTTGTAAAAAAAAAGTTTGAATCTGTAGAATTTGAATCCGGTGTTCGTATAAGGTGGGAGGTTGTAAGGATCTGCCCAGAAGAAACCTTTTTAATCGTATAAAATTTCACTGAACTGAATCTATCCTAGACTTAGGAATATCATAGAAAGGAGAATAAAAGTTTGATGTCTATTCTAGATGATGACAAAGAAGACAGTTAGAAAAAGCTCGGGTTACATATGGGTTTTGAAATTCCTTCGACCATCTTTTAACAAATCCCAACATGAAATTAGCTGTTTTAACAATAAATTTGATATGATAAAATTCTAGGCCTTAAAATATATCCAGATCCTTATAAGATTAAAAAGGCGATTCAAAACTAGTTTTGAAATCTTATAGTCACTCAAGGCAATATCCGCCGGATTCAGGTTTATATAATTCTTGCTGTTACCAGACAATAAATCTATCAATTTGAGCCTCAGATCCAAGCTGCGATCATTAGCAGAGTTAACAGTTTTAAACATTTTTATATCGTCGGCGAACACAAATATCTCAATAAAATTAATGTAAGATTTGACGTCATTGTTAGTGGGTATAAAAATCGATTTTGAAAAGATGGCTGCTTAGTGGGACTCCTGATTTTGGTGTGCAAGGATTAGAAAACGAATTTCTAAACTTACCTATGTATGATATGCTTTGGCGATGCTTATTTATATCCAGCCATGTTATTCCCTGCTCTATTTTTGCAGAAAACTGCATTTACCATCCATTACTGCAGTCTTAAAACACATTCACAGGAATGGTTGTATAAGATTTTCCTTTGGCTCTCATTAGATTTGTCACGCGAACACTTTATTTGATTCGAATTTGACGCTATATACCAATTTCGATTTAAGCAATAAACGTAGTTCCAACTTATTTGAGAAGCACCAAAGAGCCAATTTCATCTTTATTAATGGCGATGTGCTCTGAAAAACAATGTTTCAAACGCTGCAGAGACAAAGCCGGAGATAACCTGGGAAAGTAAACAAACCATGGTTTCGGGATTTCAGGTGATAAAGATTTTGAGTTTTGAGTATTTTGCGTTTTCGGTATTTTAGGTTTTCTAGATTACGAAATCTATTAGGATTCTGTATAACAGCTTAAAACTTTGGTTTCTCATCCTATTTGTAGAAAAGTAAACACGCAAATGGCGACCTTGCAATCTTTTTCGCAATAAGTTGACACTAATTATTCTGAGGGGATGAATTATGTTGAAATTGGTATTGTGTCACACGATTTCAGCTCATTACCTAGTCTACAAGTAGTTTTCGCATAAGTTGTGGCTTTTCAAATAATCGTGGGAAAAGTTAATATTCCCACACCTTCACCAAAAAGCTTGCCAAAATCGAATTAAATTAATTTTCATACATTTATTAAAAAGCCAAAAACTTTGCAGTCACATAATTAGTTAAGCGTTTTGCATTTGCATGCTAATCAGTTAAAATCAGAAGCAGCATGAGAAACAGCGTTAAATGTCATCACTATCAGCATACTTAACTAAAAAATACGGTTTGTTAAAGAAGATTTAGTGTTTTCTTTAAATATTTGAAACGAAGATTTATAGTTTGCAAATCTTATTTGTGTTATTAAACTAGGCCCCAGCTATAGAAAACACACATTTGAATCGTTCCATTCCTCTAATGGACTTCACAATTGAATTCGGAATGCAAATTTCATCATTTGACTTTGAAGAAGAGTGTTCTGTTACACCTTTGCATAGCTTTACCGATGTAATCGGTGTTTGATTTAAAAAAAGAAACGTTGCACTTGTTCAAATTCGTCTAGATTGAGAAACGCAAATTCTTGCTTTGCTGAAATATCCACATATACTTACTGTCAAATAGTTTTTCCCACATACGGTTTAACGCAGTTTTTGCCATTAATTATATGTCTTCTTAACATGAGGTCGCAAATCTAGAATTGTAGACAGAAGAACCACCTGAGAGCTTGTAGTGCGTGACTATTTTTATTTTTTCATGTTCTAAGGACAACACTTCCCTCAAATATCAGACTTCGACGTATTAATTTTTAATTTACACTTTATGGCATTGTCAGCCGAATTGGCTTAAAGAACAACCTTTAAGTAAATTTCCATATCTTACCCCTGCCGGAAAATCGTTAAAAATATCATCAATAAATAGGGTGAGCAATATAGAACTGAGGGCAACATTGGGGGACACCCGCCTTAGTGTCAAAGTAAGAAGATCATTTGATAAAACCCTTGAGGTGTGTCGGTGATGAACCCCGTATACATATTTAAAAACTTGTATGATTAACCCAATAAACCGTATCAAACGCCACCTTACATCAAAAAAAAGTGAAAAGTTTTTGTTTATAACCGACAATAACGACCTTTTTGCTAGGTTAGAAAGTGCAAATTTGATCCCCGATTAAAAGACCCAACTCGGAACCCAGCTTAATAGATGCTTAAAATGTGGTTCTCTACTGCAAAATCCATCAGCCTTCTGTTTAGGATTTGGGTAAATGTTTTCCATATGCAAGGGAGAAAAAAATACTTTTGTAATTTTCAAGTGCACTTCGGTCACCTTTTTGAAAAAAATTGCACTAACTTCAGAAAATTTTGAGGGACTCTTCTAGGAGTTTATTTATATAAATTGGAAGCTGCTTTGATAACAAATATGGTTTTATTCAAACAGCTTCAAAAGAATCAAGCTCTGTTACACAGCCAACCTTTAAAAAAAAAAAATTCGGATAAGTTCAAACAAGGTATGGAATGGTTTTTTTTAGAGATACAGAAATTTAAGTTGGCAACACTATTTTAACTGGCGGCCATTTGGTTAGCTCTCAAGTGATTTATTTTTAGTTTTTCGACATAAATAGACTGAATTGTGCAAGTTTATTTTAAAAATCATGGTTCTGTTCGAAATACGCATCGCGCAGTACGTCCATTTTAAAGTGTTTAGCGATGAACCTCACTTTTAGTTGAATGGATATGTCAATAAATAAAACTGCCATATTTGGAGTGATGATAATCCTCAAGTGAAGTTGAGACACCGTTACATCCACAAAAACTGACTGTTTGGTGTGCTTTATGGGTTGGTGGAATAATTGGTCCGTACTTCTCTAAAAACAATGCTGGCCAGAACGTTACAGTCAATGGTGACCGCTATAGAGCCATGATTATTGATTTTTTCGTTCATCAATTGAGCAACCATGTTGTGCAGAAACAGTGGTTTCAACAAGTCGGCGCAACATGTCACACAGCTCGTGCCACAATTGATTTATTGAACGAAACGTTCAGTGAGCGCATAATTTCGCGTTTGGTCCTGTGAATTTGTCTCCAAGATCGTGCGATTTAACGCCACTTGACTATTGTCTTGGCGGATAAGTGAAATCGCTGGGCTACTCCAATAAGTCCGAAGCAATTGACGACCACTTGGATTACAACATTCGCGGCGTTATTGCCGATATACGGCCACAAATGTTAGAAAAAGTCATCGAAAATTGGACCTCCAGATTAGACTACGTCCGAGCCAGCCGCACAGTGGTACGGTTTGTATGGAAGGACGGAAAAAAATCTGTTAAATCTGAACTATTGAACGGATTTTAATACAATTCGAAATTGGTCTTATGCATAATTGGTGAAAATTTGGGTTAAAAAAAAAGAATTAGAAAAAAAGTTATTGACATTTTTCTAAAATTTTTGGGTTTGACTTGTATGTGTGAGCGGAAAAAAGTCTGTTAAATCTGAATAATTTAACGAATTTTAATGAAATTTGGCACATATGTATATATCAAAAATTGTTTTATGCATAATTGTTTACATTATACGACACTTGTTTTTTTTAATCACCTTATTTACAATAATGTAAATACATTTAACTTCTTATAAAATTATATAGCCTATAAAGTTCTTAAAAACAATATGGAAATTCAATTTTATCAAGTAGATAATTGGTAAGTTCAGATTCTACTTATAAAAAAAAAACCAAATAATGTGGTTTAGAAAAATTGAAAAAAAGTCATTTAATTTTTTTTTTATTATTTGAGGGCTTTGATGTACGTATGTGCTATAAAATAAAAGTTTTTTTTATAAGTAGAATCTGAACTTACCAATTACTTGATAAAATTGAATTTCCATATTGTTTTTAAGAACTTTATAGGCTATATAATTTTATAAGAAGTTAAATGTATTTACATTATTATAAATAAGGTGATTAAAAAAAACAAGTGTCGTATAATGTAATTCATAGTTAATTTTTTATTTTGCTTTATAGAAATAAAAATGAAAGTTAATACAATAAGACCTGTGCCTCTTCGCTTAGGGGAACGGAGTCTTTTGTTTTTGGTTCTGGTCTTAGATGCGATATTTTTGGATCAGATGATATAAGCATAAGATGAATAACATCCTCATTGGTTGCTAAACGAGAACACTTCCTAGTGTTGTGAATCCTGTAATATCTGTAATCCTTATTTCTACTTTCTTGAGCTTCTTCTGATAGTGAGCCTACAGGAAGTGCTGACGACTTTATTATTTCAGCTTATATCTCTGTTTAAAATGCGGTAAGAATCTTTTTTTAAATTCTGAAACAATTTTTAAAATTCTATTATGTTCTTAATATCGGTACCTTTCTTGTAAAAAAAATTCAAAAGAATCTATACTCGTGCTTCTGTCGAAAAAAAAATCACACAGCACTTTATATTCTATGACACACTTATTGTTTGTCATTTTACCGCTTCCTTAATTTATTTTACACTCAACTAAAGCTCAAACGCAATTGCAACGATACCCTCGTTTATGTTTCATTATGTAAACAAATAAAATCTTACCGAAATAGCTGTGAAATTAGAAACGGTAATACCAGAAGCCAATTTCAAGTGCTATTTAGACAACACTAACTGGTACACTTAAAAGGTTCTTGCGGGGAAAGTGATTAAAAGTGACCTTTTGTTTTTACAGGATTAAAAGTATATTGTGTAGGCTTTAAGAAAATCTCATAGCCAACATGGAGCGAAGTGGGGCATATTCTTTATAGACCAACAAGTACCAAAAAGGGCTTGCTCTAAAGGTAGGTTCACTCAAGAGCCTTGTTTTCTTTATTGGTAAACAAATTGAATAAACCGTTAATGCACTATTAAAGCTAACAAACTAATTTATAAGACTAAATATTTTTTTCTCTCAAATGTTCTGTATGCAAAAAAAACATACATATCAAAACTGCAAGCTAAAACCTTTAAATTACAAAAATCTTCAAATAAGCCACTTTATCACAATGGTACTCCGGACCTGAATGATAAAACTTACAAAAAAAATCATATTCATTAATTAAATATTATGTAAAATCAAAACCCATATTCGCGGGCCTGCAAAAATTATTTTATTTTTGGGGTTTTTTTCCACCTTGGAACCACTGTGAGCCGTGGTGTTCATATACCAGAAATCATATTTAAATTATAATGTCAGAAGATTATCTTTCGAATAAAGTAAATTTCATGTCAATTAAAAAAAAATCATCTTGTTTTATTCCATTTCAAAGTTCTATAATTCTTAAAAAAACACCTTTTAGAATGCCTCACAATCCTCTCAGTCGATGAACCAAATTCTTGCATGAACTGATATTTGAAGAAAAATACCTCAATTCTACAAAGGCAAATGGTTGCTGTTTTATAAGAAAATATGTATAAGAAATTTAAATCTGTCTTCTATGAGTTTTAAGAAAACAAAAGAGTTGATGTGCGAACCTTAAACACAATATATTATCTGTCACCTACCTTATAGATCTGTCTATGATTTTGACAACTAAAAATTTAGTTATATAAATAAATTACAAAAGACAGAAAAATGTGATTGTGTAATTAGGATTAAAGACGTAAAAGAATTTATGATTCCATTAAACCTTGGAGTATCGTCTTTTTCGTCTTTCATTTGTCCTACGATGTCTGTGAAGGATGAAGATCGGGTTTGTGCTGCTACTTAAAATGCATATTTTGTGCCTTGTTACTTCTCAGGAATTTATTAAGGTATTTCAAGACAGTGGATGCAATCAATGTATAGTTTTTCGTTTGTTATAAACTTCCAGCCATCTTTACCGACCACCACTGAGAGGAGGAGAATTTTGAACAGTTCATAGCCCAACCTTATTGACTATGTACTAAAAAAAAAGCAAAAATATACTCAACATTGCAATAATAATTGCAAAGGCCTTATCAAAACTCATCCCTAACAAAAATGTTAAGTTCCCTGATCCAACAGCAGTATGCTGAACAAAATATTTCTCACACATGTCACACAATCAGGCGCTATTCAAAGCATCTGAGGGCATTCGGCTTTTAAAAATAATTATAACCCCGTAGGATGAACTCTAAACCAAAAGAGCACACATCCAAGAGCAAAACCAACCAACTGGCTAACCTGACTACGTCCAAATAACTGACTGACGGGCTAAACTGCTTTGCCTTGACAGCCACGATCAAACATTTGATTTCCGGCTCGCAAACAATATAATAGCCCGTTATTGTTTCATCTCGATAATTATCCAAAATCATTTAAATATTTTTTGTTTCCCCTTTCATTCTCAATTCGCAAATTCGCGAAACACTATGCAACGCTAGTAAATTTTTGCAAATTTTCGTCGTGATCAAAACATCGTCGGCGCGGTTCTTTCGACTGCGACTGTGACTGGAGCGGCCAGCAGTTTGATCGCATTCATATTACAGAGCTACGGGATTGGGAGGGGAAACAAAGCAATTTTCCATAAAATGTGAGCAAACACTGAATATATGTAAGTTCGACTATAATCATCTTCATCGTAATCATATCGAAGACGTTTGCTGTTTCCCTACCCTTTCACACAGAGAAACTCAAAG
Organism: Platycheirus albimanus; assembly: GCA_916050605.2. Classification (NCBI taxonomy): domain Eukaryota; kingdom Metazoa; phylum Arthropoda; class Insecta; order Diptera; family Syrphidae; genus Platycheirus; species Platycheirus albimanus. The sequence goes on along the minus strand of OU696698.1, from coordinate 30,982,058 downwards.
CATAAGCGAAGCATATAGCAGCACAGAGCAGCGCCGCGAATAAATTGTATCTGTAAGATACAATTTTTAATACGCTCGATCTGACATTTAAATTATGTGAACAAGACAATTTTGCTCGTTGGCTCGTTGGCGATGATCGCCAAAACCTAAAGCGCAAAATAACTTCGATACTACAGATAGATACTGCACTCATGGATCAGCACTCTACGATCATCGTCAGCAGATATATAAAACCTACGTTTACGGAACAATGCAAAGCGGTTTGGGGCTTGTGTGTGACCATTATTGGGATCGGATGGTGTGTTGCGATGGAGGGACGGGTTGGAACGGAACAAATGGCGAGAGATGACGACGAATGGCAGCCGCGAAGAACTGTCCGAAATGGAGATGGAAATATTTCAGATATTTTCCATGTTAACGAAAATACTTAACATGGTTTCTGGTTGTCTGGTTGGTTGGTTGGATTTAACTCTGTTGCTGGACAAAGATTTAATGGGACATCACTTTTTGTAGGTATGGGAAGGGAAAATATTATTTTCCAATGAATATTCAAAGCACTAATTTAAATTTAATTCAAAGTAAAAATTTGGCCCAGCAGTCAAGCACTTAATCTTATGCAATTGACGAGCTATGCATGGTATTACTTGCAACTTTAAATTAAATTTATGGGTCTTACTGTAATATAAATAAAAGGCTTTGATATAGGCAAGCCAGTGTTTGGCCCTGGCAAATGACATCGTTAACTGTCGCTTGCTGTTGGTCACCAAATGTTTACTGTACAAATCTGCTTATCGGAAAAGGACCAAATTTCTTATGCCCTAATGATTGTTGATAGTTCTAGGAAAGAAATACAAAATCACAATCAATGTAGAGGTTTCAATGTCCAAGCAGACTCACTTGGAAAAAATAAGCATTAGTTTTGGCTGTTAAATCTGATTTCAGTCACATTAACCTTAAAACATGTCTCCCAGTGGTTTTTCTGTACGGATTGAAAAACGATGTTTGGTGCACTTTCAGTTTAACAGAAGCTGAGGATTGTAAAATAGGGCAGGAGAGGTTACTTTTCGTACGGGTCTGAAAGATCTCTTATCTAAAACTTCCACTAAATTGTTTTCCCAGTGGACTCAGTTTCGTTCCAAGATTTACGACCCTGTTCTTCTCACGTGGAACAACTACGGCAGAGTATGATAATCTCATTAAACTCCGAAGTGTCCAATGGGAAATTATAATTCCGTTCTAATTATGTTTCTCACAAACCGCATTCTCGAGATCTCCATGAATGCCTCGAAATGTAAGTCTTGCCTGGACGATTCAATAAATATTTTCCCCATAAATCACCGAATAGATTCCTCCACTAAAACAATTTCCACTTAACATAAACATCGCTTATTTCCCTTAATTTGACCCTGACCCTCACAACAGAAATGTGAAACGCTTTACCCGACTCAATTTTTCCGATGAATTTATAACGAGGGCCATCTAGTGGATTCTTATTAAATCATAAGTTATTTTGATACTGATACTAAAAAGAAATATGCTAAATTTTATTTTCTACAGTACCTAATGGTTTTGATAACTTTTGCCCTTAAGTGCATAGTCAAGAACGTTTTTTTAAAGATGGCGCCTGAAGCTCCACCAGGAACTGTCAGCATTTTGTGTTTTTATACTCAGTTAGTGATCCCAAATTAGATGGGAAATTTAGTGAGAGGTTAAAGGCTATTTTAACTGGCCTACTGGTACGCTTCTGGACAACATTTTTGTCCCCCACCTTGCACGGTGCCGCACAGACGGTGGTGGCGTATTTTCATATCGTCGGCTACGTTCCCAAACAAAATTTTCGCATCTGGGCCTCGAAAAACCCGCACATTATTGTCACTTGTCAGGAAGGTAATGCGTTCACAGAGGTTGACAGTTTGGTGCGGATTGTAGAGTGGTGGCATCATTGGACCATTTTTCTTTGAAAATTAGGCTGGGAACAACGTTTCTGTCAACGTTGGGCGTTACAGAGGCACGTTAACCGACTTTTTTTTTTGTTTTAATGAAATTGAAGATATGGATTTTTGGACGACCTCTTGTTCATACAGGATGGGGAGCCATGCCACAAAGCTTATGCCATAGTCGATATTTTGGCACCAAATTCGCAAATCGTTTTATCAGCCATCTTGGTGAAGTTATTTTGTCGTTACGGAGCTGCGATTTTACTCCTTTGGATTTTTACTTGCGATTATAGGATCAGGCAAGTTATGCATTCGTAAAAAAATTTTTTTTTTTGACAATCAAACACAACATTACGATGGATAAGTCGAAAAAAGTGGGTCCGACAATTCTGGCTGTCTGTCTGTATAGTTACCTACAGTCTAAACGACTTGACCGATTTGCTTCAAACTTGGTTCACAGTATTATTATGAAGTCCTACAAAGTGGTTTTTTAAAGCATTCTAACTCTAAAACTAACGGTACCTGCCATATGCTTTTTAGTGAACAGTTAATTTTTCTCAAAAACGGCTCCTACGATTTTGGTAAAACTTTCTCAATAGTGTTTTTTGTGTAAAATTTATGTTTTGGTTGAAATAGATTTTTCAGGAAAATTCTTATAACCTCCCATAGTACCGGTTTTTTAAAATTAGATTTTCTCGTAAGCCACTTGACGGATTTCGATGAAATGTTTAATGTAGAAGCCCTTTTAAAGACGAAAAAATATAAAGTTAAGTTTTTAAAAAAAAGTTTTTTTGAGTTAAAAAAAATTAATTTTTTTTAAACGTTTTTTTTTTAATTTTATTTTTCTGATAAAAACTGTTAAGTTTAGTTAGAAGTTGTCATACTCAAAAAAAAAATTTGGAATATATTTTTGAAAAGTGGTGAAACGATTTTGAAAAAAAATTCATAAAATTCTTAACAATAAACAAAATCATTAAGTAAGTAAATAAGTAAGTAAGCCATTCAATTCTGCCAAAAAACGGTTTTAACTATTTATTTTTAAGTGATCAATAAAATTCCATATCATTTTTCCCTGCTTTTTTCCAAAATCTCAAACCCCAAGACCACTGTCTCACATTAGAGCAAGTTCGTACGACCCAGTAGTGCACTTTATTTTCTGTGGGTAACCACCTTGGAAAATTGGAGTGATAGAATGACAATGAAATTTTTAAAAAGACAATTGTATTTGGCCCACTCTTTAGTATGTCATTCGCCTTGAATCCAATGTCATAATATTAAAGTAGGCAAATCGTTTGTCATAAAATATTTATTTATTTATTTAAAAAAAATTGCATACTTTTGGGAACCACTATCGCTACGCACCAAGTTGAAACTCTTCGAATCCAACGTCAAATCAGTGCTGTTATATGCTTCTGAAACATGGAAATGCTCTGCCAACATCTCGAGCAGACTACAAGCTTTCGTTAACCGTTGTCTGCGCTCTATTTTGAAGATCCGGTGGCCGCAAACCATATCTAACGTTGAGCTGTGGAATAGGACCGGACAGAAAAAATTGGACGTAGACATCATGCAACGGAAGTGGCGTTGGATAGGCCATACACTGAGGAAACCTGACGACAATATAGCAAAACAATCCGTCCAATGGAATCCCCAGGGTAATAGACGCGTTGGGAGACCAAAAACAACTTGGAGGTCATCAGTTTTGAAAGAAGCTCGGTCTCAAGGTATTCAATCGTGGCCACAGCTGAGGTCAGTTGCGGCGAATCGGGATAGGTGGAAGGATCTTGTTGCTGCCCTATGCTCCAGGAGGAGTTAAAGCGCTGTTGTACTTGCAGCCGGACAACATATATATATAAATGGCATAAAAAAACTTTTTTTGCAATTTTCTATAAGTTTGTTGAATATTTCTAAAGCTCACTGTTTTTGAAACAAAAGTGAATATAAGCGAAAAACAGATTTTGTTGGTCTTTGAACCCCTATAACTGATCTAGCGGTCATGGGATAGTTGAGGATGTTTCTCAGATTGTAAACCACTTCCGTACCAAACTGCATACCAAAATTGAGTCTTGTAAAAATGTGTCCCTTTTTTTGACCGTTTTTTGTTTATTCTTACTGGGCTATAAATCGGTTTATTTTAAACATTTTATAAACGAACTTCGAAGCTTCTTAGCCAGAGTGTGTGAATTGAATAAAGGTCTTGGCCATGAATATATGTAATTAAACTGCCTTTATTAACATGGGCAATGTATTGTAAACGTATCATCAACCAGAAGCTAATTGACTTGTTTCAAACTGTAAAGTTAGATGGGGTTTATCTGATCCAGTTCATCGTTCACTTTTTTCGATATAAGTAAGCCCGAAGGATAATTTTGTTTTGTTTTTTGCATTGGTAAAAGGACATTTTGTTGTTGTTTCCTGTTTTGTTACTTTTTATTCAATATTTGACCGGAATATATAGAAAAAAAGCAACTGTCGTAACTACCTTCTGACTGGTATGCTTTACGTTCATACAAAGATGGAGGCCTCGGATAAGGAAATCTTAAACGTCTGACCCTGTGCATATGCACCATGAATTCATATCGAAGAGTCAGGTAAACCAGCAGCCATTTGCATACCCTTCGATTTGCAAACGCTTACCAAGATTCTGATATAACCATATTATTCCATTCGAAGGATAATGTATAGAAGCATCTTTTTGTCTTCGATCCCGTTGTCCATATGTTTTGGACCTCAGTCGCAGCTATGGGCTTGGGCATATATATTTCAAGGGTCCCAACAACGTCTGGTGTTGGCCATATATACTTTTATGCTGCTCTTTTCCTAGTCTGCGACTTTGTACGACTGCGCGAATGCCCTGGGACTTCTGGTCTGGCTGCTGCCTGCTTTCCTCCTGGCTGGCTCGATTCAGTTTGGGATTCTTTATGGTCCTAAAATACATTTGTTTATGCTAAAATCATCCAATTAGCAAGATTGTTATTTTTTGTGTTTCACTGATTTTGTCCAGCGATTGCATAGCTGAAAAGCTGTATGGGTGCTTCGCAAATGATTTCGTTTGGTTGCGGCTGTCGCTGCGGCTGCGGCTCCGGCTGCGGGGTTGGGTTAACAACGAGAAGAAGAGGATGAATTGGGCGAGCATAGCATATAGTAGTGTGACTTTCTGGAGCCTAAACTCAAGTCTCTATGGACTGAATTTGTTGGAAATGTTTCAGTTTTGTATTTCGATTTGTGATAAACAATTGTTCCTAACTACAAGGCATTATGACTTTTTTTTCAGACGACACGCTGCGGTGTTACGATCGGAAGATGAATAATTTTAAAGGCTGTGTTGGGCCTGTGGCATCATGGGAACTGCTTAGTGGTGAAATATGGCGTTCTTTTGCGACTTATGGATTTTGATTTGAATTAAATTGTACAAATAAGGGCATGCTGCTTAGAATTGTATCCTTAACACTTTAAAACACTCGTTTATTTAAAATAATGTAATTTTTTAACCAACTTTTATAAGATGATTATGAAGCTAAAATGTCTTTTATAGAATTTATTCGGTCATTGGGAAAATGTTTTTTAGTTTGAGAGATACTATGATGCAATGAAAAGAAAAAATAGAGCTGTAACTATAAACAATTCCACATTCGTGTTGTGCGCCTAAAGAACAAATCTCCACACTTAACCGAATGTATCTTTTGTCTATTAATTCACAGCCCAATGTTATGTATTTACAATAAATCTGAAATCTTACCAATTCCTCATTTTACCATACTCGGAGTTTCCAGACATTCGGTCTCCCTTTGTTTTTGAGATCACGTGGAGTAGGTATGATATGTAGTATCCTCAATAAATGTAAGGGTAAGTTCCGGTTCCGACTCTTTTTCTGCCATTTCACCATTTATCTTGGTGTGGTCAATGCACTGGTTGCTCCATTGGTTGCTTCATTAAACCTCAGTCTCTGAATTTTCGTCAATTGTATGAACAGAATGACCTTGGGGATTGGTTCGCAAGTCTTGTAAAATATTCTTTTGAATGCATAAAGGCGATGGTGGCTTTCTTCGTTCTTAACTCAAAATCTAACTAATTTCCAGTTCAATTTCCTACCAAGCATGAGCGAGAGATATTCAGGATTCTTGAAAAATTTTAAAGAATATTTCTCATTAAAAGTGAAGAAAACTAGATCAGTTTAATATGGATTCATTCCGGAGGCAACTTTTGTCAGGCACTTTTGTGTATACAGCTGTCTGAAATGAATTGCTAATCAATGTAATCAGCACGAGCACTGGCCTTGATTCCACTGTTCCTAAGCAGCATCGAGACCTCATCTACAGCCATACAACCAAGATCAATATCAGCGGTGACATGATTTCCCCTTGGGGGTTGCCACTTATTGCGGTCATTATACATTTGGCATTGACGAGAGTGGCGATGTTTTTATGAGACCAAACTGTCTGTGTGTTTAAGCTTTCTTAGTTCATTTTTTGCAGGCACTTGGGTTAATTTTTTAAAATTCTCCTTCAATATTTGTTGGGTGATATTTTGGGCTTCAGGTCAAAAATAAAACAATTTTTTTGTGTCACTACGTTTAGTCCATGTCTATGGACATCTTCAGGTGAAAACTAAATTTGGGTATTTATTTGCATTGAAAAAAATAAAATAAATTTTTTTTTGGCTTGTTTACAAAAACAACAATTACTTACATTACAAAAAAAGTTAATTTAAAACCATTGTTTCAAAAAAACTCAGAAAAGAAAAAAACTGGACATCAAACATGACATTACGATGATAGAGAAGTCGAAAAAAGTGGGTCCGACAAATCTGTATGTCTGTCTGTCTGTCTGTCTGTCTGTCTGTCTGTCTGTCTGTCTGTCTGTCTGTCTGTCTGTCTATCTGTCCGTATGTCTGTCTGTCTGTATAGTTACCTACAGCCTAAACGGCTGGACCGATTTGGTTCAAACTTGGAACATAGTATTATTTTGACGTCCTACAGAGGGATTTTTGGAATCAGCATTCTAGCTCTAAAACTAACGGTACTTGCCATACGATTTTTAGTGAAAAATTAATTTTTCTCAAAAACGGCTCCTACGATTTTGATAAAACTTTCTGAATAGTATTTTCTGTGCAAACTTTATAACGGTATAATATAATGGTACAGTACAGCCTCGGTAGTCCGGACACTCGCTAGCCCGGACACTTCAGTAGTCCGGACACCTCTATATTTCGGACACTTTTAAAATTTTACCTCTGCAGTCCGGACAGCGTATTAAAATGCGTATGTACAGTGTGCGTGCATACATTATTATTTGAATCTGTGCTTTGGAAAAACCGTTGTTCATACGATTACGGGGAATCCCCTACTAGTTGTGTCGCTTGTATTTAGTTGGCTGTGGAATTCAGACATTTTAAACGTTTACTCATTGGAAGTTTATATTTGTGGTCGTTGATTTTTCATGCTCTGTTACATTTCATTGTGAGTGAGATTTCTTTAAGGATAAGGCATATTTTCTTGTTTTTATTTATTATGGCTTCTGCAAAAAAAAGGAAGCATGTTACTTTGACACTTTCTGAGAAATGTAAAATATTGGATGATATTGAAAGTGGCAAATCAGTAAGGCAAGTAGCAGAAATTTTCAAAGTCTCGAAGTCAACTGTTTTTGATATAAAAATGAATAAGATGAAAATTCAGAAATTTGTATCTAACACATTCCAAGGATCAGGTAAGCTGAAAATTTAAGGTCTTAAAATATGAACCCATTTTTCAAGGACATTTAATAATTGCTTCAAGGACAGAGAAAAATTATCAGACAAGGTGAACACCCAGCGGTAGAAGAAGCATTGATGACATGGTTCATCCAACAAAGAAACCATCATGTGCCAATTTCAACAGATATGATTCAAAACAAAGCCAAATTCTTTTACAAAGAGATGACAGGTAAGGAAGATTTCGCAGCAAGTTCTGGTTGGTTGGAAAAATTTAAATTGCGACATGGAATTCGATGTCTTAAGATTTGTGGCGAAAAAGTATCCAGCGACATTGCTGCTGTTAAGCCCTTTCAAGAAAAATTTTTAAGAGTGATTCGAGAAATGAACATAAGTGAAGAACAAGTTTATAATGCTGATGAGTTCTTCCGGGAACGACATGGGTTCATGCGAATGAAAAATCTGCTCCTGGCAGAAAAATATCCAAAGATCGCGTTACTTTTATGCCATGTTCTAACGCTGCAGGAACTCACAAGTTACCCCTCTTAGTTATCGGAAAATCAGCTAATCCGAGGGCTTTTAAGAACGTTAATCTTCCAGTAGCATATAAAGCTACCAAAAAAGGCTGGATGTCTACAACGATTTTTTTTGATTGGTTCAAGAGTAATTTTATTCCAAGTGTGAAAAAGTTTTTGACAGATATTAACATGCCGTTGAAAGCGCTTTTGGTTTTGGATAATGCCCCATCTCATCCTAAAGAGGACGAAATAAACTTTGATCCCAACTTCAGAGTCTTATTCTTACCACCTAATTGTACTGCAGTATTGCAGCCGATGGATCAAAATTTAATCCAGAATATAAAGGTAGCATATAGAAAGCAGCTGTTGACCCACATTCTACTGGAAGATGATAAAAACATTGCAGCAGTCTTAAAAAAATTCAATTTGCGAGATGCTGTTTTTTTTTAGATTCAGCTTGGAAAGGTATTGGAGAGAAAAATATTAAAAAAAGTTGGTCAATGTTATGGCCAGAACTGGCATCGCAATGGGATAACGAAGACCTTATACCACTTTCACAATTACGCCAACAAATCGACTCGGATTCTTCGCTTGCTGATTTAAATAGAATTCATGGCATAATAAGAATCATTGATCCAAATGGTAGCACATCCACAGATGAAATCAATAAATGGGCAACTGGTCAAAATGAACTCTTCTACGACTTTTCTGATAATGACATTATTCAGTCCGCTTTACAAATCCAACAAAATTTTGAGGAAGATGACGAAGAAGACAGTGAAGAAGATGAAAATGTAAACAAAGAAGTTTCGAAAATTTCAAACAATGAAGCGAGGAAGATATTTGAGAAGGGCATTCAGTGGGCCGAACAAAATAATGCATCTCAAATGGATATCCTTCTCCTAAAGAGGTTACGCGAAAAAGCTGAAAAAATGTTTTTAGATAAAGCGTTCCAACCAAAAATTAACACGTGCTTTCCTACCCTTTAAACCTTCCTACCCATTAAAATACGTACCTACATTATGTATTATATTTAAATCATATGTATGCTTCTATTTGTAATTAAAGGTTTTGAAAAGTTTTCGGTTGTTCATTGTGTTTAATTTTTTCTCTATAGTCCGGACATTTCGCTATTCCGGACACGGTCGAAACTTTATGTGTCCGGACTAGCGAGGCTGTACTGTATATTATAACGGTACCTCCCATAGGACCGGTTTCTTAAAATCAGATTTTCTCGTAAGCCCTTTGACGGATTTCAATGAAATTTTTAAAACAGAAGTTTTTTAAAATAAAATAAAATTTTTTTTTTAGTTTTTGTTTTTTCCAAAAACGGTTCAAGCTATTTATTTTTTTAAATTTTATTTTTCTGATAAATCTACAAATTGCCAGAAGTAGGTAGGTTTTCCCTGCTTTGATTCCCAAAATCTCAAACCCCAAGACCACTGTCTCACATTAGAGCAAGTTTGTCCGACCCAGTCGTACACTTTATTTTGTAGACACTTGTGTTGATTTTTCTTTAAATACTCCTTCAATATCCACTGAGGCAGCAGGGAGAATATTTGTTTGGTACAGAGCCTTTTCCACATTTCAAACACCGTCGCGTTATGTTGTTTCTTCATTTTTTGAAACAAGCAAGAACTGTTATAAAAATCAGTGGACTCAAGACACTTCCTTGGTATACTACAAGTTTGAATTCTACTGTGACTCCAGCTGGACATCTTAATTTTGTCACTTCTTTCTTTCGGGCATGTCCATGACCACCCGCCTTAAGATTCTCGAACTCCTCTTTGCATGGGGCCACCAATACCAACTCGTGGTTTTCTACTGAATCCTTTTTCAAAATCAATAAACACAATTTATGCAAATTGAACCTCTAACGAATCTCGAAGATTTTCCATAATGATTGCATCTGTTGTAGACTTTCTCAAGTTAAAACCCGCACTGATTATCGGCTTTGAAATAATTAAGGTTGACTTTATGCAGTGAAAAAATATTTTTTCTCGCAGCTGTAACGCTTATAAACCTCATCATTGTGATGTAATATGAGTCTGCATGAGCGATAAAGCTATTCGCTCAATACTTTTTAGTGATATCAACAAAACGAATCTTTGGAAAGCCAATTAAGCTTTGTGTTCGATGTAATGAATAACCTCGATATAGTGAACGGGGCAGTTTTTGTATCATTTGACTACATTTGTATTGGAAACTAGGGTTGATCCTTTTCCAACATTTGAATGTATCTATTTTTCAAAACAAAAATAAATTAACTCAAAATAATTTATGGATTTATTCTAACAAACAAATATCGGATGGAAACATTACTTTGCAATAATTATTATCAACGATATGTATCTAAAGTTTTGCCACCAATGAATTCAAATACTTGAGTGGTGGATTGGAAGCCAAACAATTTCATCGGTGGTCTTAAAACAAAAATGCAAAAATGCAGCTTAATCGATCGCTAAGCCAACATGAAACCACAACTGCCACTGAAATTCAACGCACCTAAAGCCCAGTGGACACTGGACACAGCCAGTTCTCATATTTTATTCAAATCCAATCATTTGGGTGGCAGATTTATGCCAGCGGAAACATAATATTCGTTTTTGATTCGAATCAATGTATCTGATCATTTTGATCTGGTAAATGTTTTGCCCCCGTCATTGTCGTTGTATTCCTTGAATTCGCCCATAGTTTCTATGCAAAGTTAGAGTGATACCCTGGAGCATGAACGCGTTCGAACGGCATAAGATCTATGAATGGTCAAAACGTTCAAATGTATTTTTAGTTATTCATGTGACGGATATGATTCAAAATGTGTAATATGAAGTAGGTTCGGTGGGACTGGCTTCAGTGAAATGTGTTCAAAGCTTGATAAACTTTTCGTGAAAGAAAAACGCATGTGATGTCGGAGTAGTTCCAATAGAAAAAGCCCATAAGTTAAAGTTGAACTTTGTCAGCAGAATTTGATCTGGTGGCAAGTTATATTTTTAAATGACTCTACAAAATGGGTGCTCCTGGTCCTATTTAGTATGCCACTTGATGTTACCTCAGATCTCGCAATCCAGTTATAGACTTTCCCATTTTTATTGAGGTATATCTTAGTGTCTCAGTCATCATGCTGGTGTGATATGGGAGACTTGAAGTTTTGGAGTCTAGAGCCTCTACACGGCACAGCCATTTTCCAATTTAAATACGAGACTTTTTGACAAACATATATTCTGTCACTATTTTCTTCTCCAGACTTGGAACTTTTCTGAATAGGTCCATCATCCTTCTCCTAAATGTAGCACATAATGTGATGACTGATGAGTTAAGTGTAAATGTTTTTTTTCCTCAGCGGGAACTAGAAGTGTGATGGTATTCTTTCTTTCTGCACTGGGGACTTTTCAAGTTCAGAAACTGTGACTCTGCTGCACTTATAGTGGAGTTAGCTGTCTCTCTGTATTGCTTCGGCTGATAGCTGTTGGACTTTGCCTTCAATTTCGATATTTATAACCTTCCACCATTGAAAGTTTAAGCCTTCATTTTGAGCTTGAAAAAATGCCAAACACATTCTGTTTATTCGGTCCAGTCATCACCCAAGCATGATGATTATTGATCAGAATTTAAGAGCTTTCAGGTATAAGCAATTAGCAGTATCTCTCCCGGACGGTGCATCATCCAACGCGAAGATGACAAGTCCTAGATTGCATTACCTCGAACTTGGGCTTGTGCTCCCAGTCGTATGAGACTTTTTCAATGAACGCCTGTATGGCCCAATCTGCAGTAGGACTAGTTGCTTACTGATGAAACCATAAATACTTCGTCTTGTTCACTCCCAATCAAAAGTTTTCAGTGGGTTCTCTACAAATTTTGATGGAACAGTGAATGCTCACTCCAAATCCGTTCTGGTAAAAAATATCAATTTAGCTGAAATTCTAAAGTTGATCATGGGACGTTATAGTTCTACTCACACTGTCCTGTCATAAGCTGCTTTGAAATTGATCGTCAGTAAGGACTTGAGACGAACACATACAATGGCCGACAGTATCTTATAAGGTATGCTTAAAGATTAATGGACAAGTTCTTTTTTTTCAGAATTGGGTACGATCTTATTTCGGTTGGGCAGCTTCAACTCTTGATTGACTTGTGACGAGCCTTCGTCTGTCATTTCTATTTAGCAACTGGTTTACGTAGTCTCTGCACGTGGTTGACATCAACTTCGTCCCTGTCTTTGCAGAGCCAACTCGTGGTCCCCTATATAGAAGTTTCCCCACTGTTTTTGTCTGAATCATGTTTGCATTTCCTCGACTTCAAGTTACTATTTCAAAGAATAACTTTTTCCATCCTGGTCCCTCATTCCTTGAACGCAGACATGTGGACGCTCTAGTTTTTAGTCTGGAGGCAATATCAACCTTTAGGTCTCTGTTTACTTGCCGGAGCATATTCGAAGTCAATCCAGAAGTTTCTTGGAGGGGGTTGTGAGAAGTGAATATTTCTGACGCTGCGATTCTGGTGGCTTATTGACAAACCAGCCGTATCAACAAAAGTGGGATTTCTTGCAGATTCAAGGGATTTACGTTTGGAATCAACTGATGTAGCCGTTATTTAAAATTGCAGTCGTCCAACGTCCAACGTTTAATTTTGTTTTATGATGGTCCGAGCCATAGTTGGCTCCTTGTACTGTACACTGTACATACAGTCATCTATAATTCTACGAAGGAGTAGCTTCCGTCAATAAATTGGTTAACAGATTGGATTATTTGTTGACCAGCATGTGTATCATTGTGGGTGTCGAGACCATTGTTTTTAGTTCCTGAGGAGGCATAGACCTGATTATAGCGATAGCAAAAATCCAACAGGAAAAGTTGAAACATAGATTTTCGAACGTGGATTTCCAAGCTTCCAACTTAAAAAGTCGTATTATTATTTAGCAAAACTCAAAGATATAAAGTTGTTGAAAACTTTACAGACAACTATCATGGATTCCATCACCAAAAAATTAGCATAAATAGAAAACTTTTTACTATTTCGAAAAAAAGAAGCGCCACCCTCAACTTAAAGTAAAATTAGCAAGTAAGAGTTCTTCAAAACCCATACAATAACTCAAATATTGTTCAAGCCACCTACGTAAGCAGATTGTATCATGGGCAAAAACTAACCTAAAACAAATAATATGAAAATTGCGGTCCCATCTAACAGCATATATGCTCATAAGTTTCTCCTTCTTACTTCTTACACCTACCCTTCCTGGATGCCTTATTCATAAGACACGTCAAAATGTATCTCCATAACGTGATATATGTTAAACTGTTTCTAGTCTTTAAAGGTGTGCTAACAATAACCACAATGGAGTTATGAATTGGAAAAAATCATAAATGCAAAATGTCCCCGAGTTTGTGCAGCATTTTACTATCAGCAATCGATACAAGACACCAGAGTGATATATTCAAACGGTTTCTGCCCACAATTGAATATCAGCATCAGGGTAGCTCACTCTATGCTTGCTAAAGATTGCAGATTGCAAGCTTACAACGGCAACGGTGGACGGTGGCATGTGTAACATAAATCGTCGTAGGTAGGGAAATACGTTTTGCATAGATGAAGGTACTCGACTGGTATAGGATTTGACAATACTTGGTAGTTGAGCTGGTGGAGGTTGAAGCTGGGTTGATTTCCAAGATATTCTGTCGATGTCATGCCAATGTATCATTATGAATCATTTTATTCAATTCTCAAGTTTCGAAGTTTTGGGTTTTCTTCTAAAAGTTTTTAAGGGCTTGTTTTATAGTAGATATTGATTTTTGTGTGGAAAGAATCGCCATCAATTTATGTCATGTTCACCTGTCTCAATGTTGTTTTTTTTTTTTGCTGGTTCCACTGACAAGTCACGTTTATTATTTCCGTATTCGGGTATCGGGTGTCAAGCAATATATGAATTATGGAACCAGTTCGGTATCATAATATTAAGTCATGCGCCAACACTGTCCGAACATTTCCACATCCATTAGTCAAACATAAAGCTTTACTAATAATAGTTCACACAAATGCCACTGGTGGTGCATAATGCATATATGTGCATTCATTTGAATATTGATTGCATGCGAAATGAGAATTTGCAACAAATTAATTTCTTATTAACGACTGGCGATAGTGCAATGCATTAATTCGATAATAAGTTGCTAATTAATGTCTATTGAATGGTCGATAATTTCAATTTATGAGAGAATATAATAAAAATAAATTACAAATCATAGTGATTGAGAGCACTTTATAGAATGGACTAGGAATACGATATAAAATGAAGGCGTATGTGCTTAAAATTTAATGACATCTATATTTATTTACATAAAATAAATCTATAACAGGCTGATTTCTATACATTATAGAGACATTAAACAAAAATTTTCAGAATTTTTGTCTCAATCTTTTGCCAAAACTACCGAATGGAATTGAATGCAGTTTTCACCGATGTATTGCTAGAGTACTAACTCAAAATAAATGCTCAATAATTATACAGCAGGAGAATATCTCACTTTGATTATTTTAAATTTAATATTTAAGCAGTTATTTATGTTGCAATTCTAGCATGCTAGATGGAGCTGTTATTTTCCTTATATAGAAACGAATTATGGTGCACCAGAGAGCCACATAGTCAAAAAGCCACCATGAGATTACTTTAGATTCTTTATACTACGCAGCTAAATTAACAGAACGGATAAGTAAGTCCTTCCATAAAGTTGTTAATCGAAAACAAATCATAGATGGCGCTGTGCATGATTTTAAAAGCTTATATCTCAACCGATTACAATTTGCCTTACAATAATAACAACGCAATAATTAGATTTGTTTGTGAACGAGCTATATTTAAATCAAAAAATTATCAATTAGCGGCCATAAATTCAAGTGTTTTGGAAAAAATTTAAGAAGATAAGCTGATCTAGAAACTAAAATTATGTTCAGGGACCGGTAATAAACATGTTTTAAACGGGTGTTTTTTTTTAAAGGCATAGAATTTTAAGTTGGCACTATTTTAACTGGCGGCCATTTTGACAGCTGTCAAGTGATTTATTTTTAGTTTGGTTATGCATTTCAACAAGAATAGACTGACGTCTGAACAACTCTTCCAAATTGTGCAGATAGGACTCGAAACGAAATTACTGTAGATAGCGATTTTTAAAAGAAAATTTTGTTCAGCGATGAAGCTCAGTTTTGGTTGAATGGCTACGTCAATATGTAAAACTGCTGCATTTGGAGTGATGATATTCGTCATAATGTTGAAACACCGTTACATCCACTGACTGTTTGGTGTGCTTTATGGGTTGGTGGAATAATTGGTCCGTACTTCTTTAAAAACGATGCTGGCCAGAACGTAACAGTCAATGGTGACTGATATAGAACCGTTGATCAATTGAACAACCATGATGTGCAGGAGCTGTGGTTTCAAGAACTTGGCGCAAATGTCACACAGCTCTTGCCACAATTGATTTATTGAAGGAAACGTTCGGTGAGCGCATAATTTCGGGTTTTGGTCCTCTGAATTGGCCTCCAAGTTCGTGCGATTTAACGCCGCTCAGTGGCGTAGATAGGGGGGGGGGATCAGGGGGATATATCCCCCCATTGGGATCGATAAATTGTTCAACATCACCAGTCATGCCAAATAAATTAAAGAAACACACTCTGAAATTTAGTACCTACTTCCTACGTGAATTAAGTCTTATAAATACTCACAGGATTCCTAATGGCATTGTCAATTGTGCATTATATACCTACATTCTACGGGGAAAATAAAAAGTGAGCTTCATCTGAAAGAAATTATTATTTCGGCAAAGCACCTAATCTTTTGAATTTCTTTTTTTATATGGATTTTTTTTAAAGTATTTTTTTACGTCTCTCACCAATTGATAATAGGTAAACGCGCAAGAAAAAGAGCTTCCATCCTGCTTTCCATCACTTTATTAAAACTTTAAAAATAAAGTGCACGACTGGGTCGGACAAACTTGTGAGACAGTGGTCTTGGGGTTTGAGATTTTGGAAAAAAAGCAGGGAAAAACTAAGTATATGAAATTTTATTGATCACTTAAAAATCAATAGTTAAAATGTTTTTTGCAAAAAATGAAGTAAGCCATATGATTTTGTTTATTGTGAAAAAATTTAAGAATTTTTTTTTCAAAATCGTTCGAACAGTTTTTTCAAAAAACAGTTTTTTTTTGAAAAACTTTTCCAAAATAAATTCCAATTTTTTAAAGTATGCCAACTTGTAGTTTTTATCAGTAAAATAAAATTAAAAAAAAAAACTTGAACCGTTTTAAAAAAAACCGAAGAATAAAACATTTAATTTTTTTTAAAAAACTTTTTTCAAAAATTTAAAAATTTATATTATTTCGTCTTTAAAAGTGCTTCTACATTAAAAATTTCATAAAAATCCGTCAAGTGGCTAACGAGCAAATCTGATTTTGAAAAACCGGTCCTATGGGAGGTACCGTTATAAGACTTTCCCTGAAAAATCTATTCAAACCAAAACATAAAGTTTGCTTAAAATTCAAAGAAAAAATATTCAATAAGTTAAAAGTAAAGTATTTTATTTTTATAATAAAGTTTGCACAGAAAACACTATTCAGAAAGTTTTATCAAAATCGTATTAGCCGTTTTTGAGAAAAATTTACTTTTCACTAAAAATCGAATACCAGGTACCGTTATTTTTGGAGCTAGAATGCTATTGCCAAAAACTCCTCTGTAAGACGTCATAATAATACTATGAACCAAGTTTGACGCAAATCGGTCCACACGTTTAGGCTGTAGGTAACTAAACAGACAGACAGACACACGGACAGACAGAATTGTCGGGCCCACTCTTTTCGACTTCTCTATCATCGTAATGTCATATTTGATTGTTAGAATTTTTTTTTACGAATGCATAACATGCCTTATAGAACCTATAATCGCAAAAAAATGAGCGAACTAGATCCATCCCCCCCCCCCCAAGCTATCTACGCGGCCAGTGCGCTTGACTATTTTCTGCGCGGATGTGTGAAGTCGCTGGTCTAATCCAATAAGCCCGAAACGATTGACCACATGGAGGACAACATTCGCCGCGTTATTACTGATATACGTTATTACTGATATAACGCCAGCCGTGGCGGTCATATGGCAGAAATCATATTTAAATTATAATGCCAGAAGATTATCTTTCGAATAAAGTAAATTTCATGTCAATTAAAAAAATCGTCTTTGTTTTATTCCATTCCAAAGCTCTATACCTCTAAAAAAATACCCTTTAGAACGAACCGATGCGATGCTTCCACTTATCATAAATAATTATAGGTTTTACCTACCCGTTCCTATTGTTTCTATTGTTTTTGCAATTGATACTTGATTCTAATTCCATGTGTCGTAAGTGTTAAAATATTGGCTGTCTTTTGACACCTTGAATTGGAGAAATTGCGAAACAGTTTAACTTTTACACCTCTGTTAAATTGATGAACAGGGTGGATTTGTGTATTTAGGGGACAACACCCAAAACCTTGTGGTTTCACAACGGTTTCCTCTTAGACTAAGTGTGTCAGCTGTTCTAGCTGACAACCGTTTTAACATAGCCTTACCATTACATTGAATCTTTTATAGTGATTAAACTCCTGTTGGTCTGCATTCCAAAAAGTAGTATCTATATTATACACCAAACACCAGCATTTTCAGACTTTGACACAAGGAGCAATAAAATTAGTTTCGCTCATAAATAAAAATGAATTATTTGTTTCTGAACCAAAATATGTGTTTCTCAAATAATCGTCATCTGGCTGGTATGACTCATTTTGTATTGAAGCATACTTTGAAACATAAAATACTGCAAAAACATTGTGAAAGAAACACTTATTAAGAAAAATAAACCTATGTTTTTTTCTAATAAAAAAATATTTGTCTCGTTGTCTTTCCTGAGGCCTTAAGATAGTTGTTGACATGGATCTAAATTTGCACTTTAATTGGTGTACTGTCATAGCAATTAGTTTTTCAATTCTGTCTCTGCACTCTATCATTTGTCTTTGGCGCCTTTCTAATCTGATTGCACTGTAGCAACACTGACCAACCGACCGACCGACCGCACCTATTAAAGCAGCCCCTTAAGTATATTTTGTATAATTTTTTATTTAATTTTTTTTTTTTGTAGAATTTGTGACCAATTTTTGTGTCATTTGCTAACGAATATCATTTATAATCTCATTGTACACACGCCAGACTCGATTTACATGAGGAGTCTCTCTTTTTCTAGTCTTTTAAGTTCTCTCCTTGGCGCATTGATTTACATGGATGAAATCCTTGCGTGGGCTGCAGGCTGTTTGCCATACTTGGCATCCACACGAATCAAAAACGCAACTGCTTCGGAAAGATGTAAATTTCTGTTCATGAATTATGACCACTGCACATGTGATACACCCTGCTCCATCCATGGATGTGATATGTGGATGTAGAGAAAGAGATTGGAGCGGAAGAGGTAGGGTAGGGAAACTGGATGGCATGCGTATGCAAAGCAACATGTCTGTGCTCTCTTTTGCCAAAGCAGAGGTCCAATTTCCTTTACATGGCATTGATTCATAATCATGGACGCGTTTATATTTTGTATATTTCAGTTGACTTTTTTTTTGTCCATTTTGTTTTATATGTTGGCTTTTTATGGTGGAATTTAGAATTGAAAATTGTCACAAGGAATAGCAACGAAGAGCAACGACGACGCGACGCGATGACGCGACCACGGTGGTGCTGCGCAAAACATCCTACGCAAAATTTTACTCAAAAAGATGTAAAATGTTCTGTACGTCTGAATGTGGCGTCGAAACTAGCATTTGTTGTTTTGACCCATGAGTATCGTATTTCAATTTTGATGTTGACAGTCAAAAATGGCGTTAAATTAAAAAAGAATATAACGTGATGATGGCGATCCTGCATTGGTGTTTTTAACTGTACAGTGTACATACATGTATGTCAAGGGAATTTATAAAACAGGTAAAAGATTTTGTCCCTGCACTTAAAGTTCTGTTGGAAAAAGGCTATTATATTCTAAAGGGTGTTTTTTTGACGTATGGTGTCAAAAAGAAAGAGAACGCATATTATTTAATGTTACGGCCAAGAATTTAGCTTTATTACAAAGATAAGGGTTTGCCGTTATGTTTTAAAAATGATTGCGTTCAAGTGGCCGCCGCGGAGAGGCTGGCTCGAATAAATTCCTGGGAGATTATGTCGACCAAATATTGGACGCAGCGGACGATGCGTCGCGCGAACCGAACCATTATTTTGTTAATAAATTTCCACGATTTGTAAACATTGTTTATGAGTAAGTCTATTCATTATGAAATGGCAAACCAAATTGAGCATTAATTAAGTGACAGCTGTCAAAAAGACCAACTCCGAAAAAAGTATTGCCAGATTGAAAACCCACACGTCAAAAAAAAAACACCTTTTATTTCCAGCAGAACGAAAACTATTTTTCATAAAAGGTAAAGAGTTTGGAAAGAGTCAGAGTGAGGGCGGGGGAGGGGCATGTACACGCTTTTCTTTAGACGATAAAATCAGAAATTTTCGACGTCCTTTTAAAAATGCTATCGAACATATTTTAAAATAATTTCTGAATGTTTATTTCTTATAGCTCCGCGATAAATTTTCTTTAATACTTTAAAAAATTAATGATTAAAATATTATTTTGAATGTTCTGTTCCCTACTATTGACACACAATAAGAAAATTTGTAGTATAAAAATACAGGGTGATTAAGACAAACAAAAATCGTATGGGAGGGGGTCTGTTCTCCTCCATTAAGCCGGGAGTGACAATTTTCTAAAAAAAATTACTTGAATTGCAAAATAAAATATGCTAGATAATTGCTTAGTGGCTGCATAATGTATTTTTATAAAAAAAAAAAAAAACTAAAAATTATTTCGCAAGCCTTTTATTTTTTTAATTAGCTTAAGAGTTTTTTATCTTTTTGTTAAGCCAGAAATATCTTCTTATATATTTTTTTATTGTCTTCTTTCAGGTACCTACGTACTGTACATAAATTGTCTTAAGGTAAGTTGTATACTTTTGTGATTAAATTGTAGTTAGAAATAATTTTTTGTTAATTTTTTTTGTTCATATATTAATTGTAATTGGTAATTCGTAGTTTTCCGAAATGCCACGAAAACGCGAATCTAATCTTTCGAGTAATAAAGCTCGGGATATAAAAGTAGCTAGATTTTGAGAAACGACTCCTCAAGCGGAGTTTATAGAAGAATTGAGCCGAGGTCAAGGGTAAAGGCTAGTATTATAAATGTGAAAGTTTGGGTGGATGGATGTTGGGATGTTTGTTGCTCAATAACGCCAGAAAGGCTAAACGGATCTTGATGAAATTTTACACAGAGATAGATTATAGTCTTTAATAGCAGATATTCCAATTTTTATCCCGAAAAAATGCACGGATGCTATGAAAGTTTGTGAAAGTGAGTTTGTTTGTTACGCTTTCACGCCTAAACCACTGAACCGATTTTAAATTTTTTTTAGAAAAAAATTAATAGAAAGTCACATTATCAGCGAGTAACATACGATATACGTTTCAATTAGAAATCCCCACCAAAATTACAATAAAGCAACCCAAAGTATCAAACATTTTCATTTAAAAATCATCATGGCCGCCAAAATGTACCCTCGTCAATTGAAAAACACTTTATAATAAATTACAATTAATTGATGAATCTACCAAACAGATACACTTACAAACTTTAGCATTTGAAGCCATCGGCATAAGACAACACAAGAAAATAACAAGACAGAGAGGGACAGAAAGGACAGAAGTGAGAAGAACAGTCAACCAATGTCAACAGCACGTGGTTAGTGTCGTACGGTCCTCCATCCGACCAGTAGTCGGCGACTACTAAACACGCGTAACGATGCTTGGTTTTGCTTATCTGTCGGGAAGCGATGCTTTAACAGAGCCAAGGACGTTGGCAAAACCTTTTCTATAAACCCGTTTTTAAGCAAGGGAAATAATTCGCATCTTATGACCGGCCTTATAAAATCATGAAAACCAAATTCGCGTTCGTGCATTTAAGCGAACAAATTTAATGCAGTTTTCTTAGGAACAGTGTTAACTATATCGTTACAACCCATGCGTAGGCCCATTAATTCCAATTGGGTATGGAATTTAAGAAGCAATTTCATGTTTTTGAATTCAAAGTCTTTTATAAGATAATATTACAATATTCTGAGACTAATTTGTGTATATGATGATGTCATATTAACTAAATTAAGTACCTTAATCATTAATTTGGTACTACTAAAAAAACAGTATACTTCAATTAATCGCTAAGTTTCCGGTCGAGAGAGCACATTCATCCATCTCCATCGGATACTACAAAGTCATTAATTAAGTTTAATATGTTTTTCTATTAATAAATCAGTCTATAAAAACATAAACATCGACAGCTAAAGTCAACAGATATAATTTCTGGACCCGAACAAAATAATAACTCTTAAAAGTTCCACCGTAAAAATATTATTACGTGTTGTTTTTACTACTGCTTAAAATCTAAAATCATTTGCGTATCTATATTACCAACCAACTAACACTTTCTGAATTTGGGAATTATATGGCAAAACTCAGCAACAAAAATATTTATCTCAATAATTCCATCGTCGTCGCTTGAAATTTCAGGTGGCAAAGATGCTTGTGCGCCCACAGAAACAGAATTATAATCTGAAATGGCTCTTCCCTGCTGTGGGTTGGACTTCCATTCCCATTCCAATTTCCATATTCATTGTGTGTTTGTTTATTTGAAACTAATCGTATAAAAACATAAGGCAGGCATTTGAAACAGAGAACTTAATTCTATTGAAAAAGAATTATGGTCATATTGCCTCTTATGGTTTATATGGATATGGCTTATAGCAACAATTAAAGGCGCCGGATGTAGGCATAAGGGGCTTTTTAGAATATTATACTATATTCTCACACTAGTTTAGTTCCAAGATTTTTGGAAGACCACACTACAGTGATAATGGCATACTAAAAAACGCCTTAATTGCTTATTAGAAACACGAGATCTGTACACCGGCCGCGCCAGAGAGACTAAATTCATGACCATGAAAATGGAAAAAGTTGCAAATTTTATATTATTATTGTGGTTGTTTGTTTTCATTTAAGTGAGTGAGTGTGTGTTAATTAATTTTGCTAATTAGTGTGAACTTTTGAACTTAAAAGAAATCGAGATTCTGTTGAAATAGTTATGTCTGATGGGAAGAAAAGATTTACAGCAACATTTTTTTTGGCATTTCGTGATATGCTGAACTTACGATGCTGGTAAGGGTATACATTCCGTGGAATACAAGAATCTGTACAATTATGAGATTAAAATTATAGGGCTTGAAAATGTGATCCTTTAAGTTTTGTTTGACTTCATAATTGCTTTTAATTCAACACTTATACTCGTCGCAAGAATAGATTGCTATTTTCATTGCATGTCCTGTTGTTTAAATAAAAAAAAACACGGTTCTCCTTGAAATTAAGAATCGCGTGAAGGAGCAAAAATGTGTGTCTTTTCCATATCTATACCAGCATACCTACTTCAGGTGTCAATATTGGACAACCAGAGAAGCTCTGTGGTGGTCCCAAAAAATAGCAATTTTCTAACTTTTATTTTGTTTTTGGTCCTCCTCCTCACACGTAAACATCCATTTGAGTTTTGGTTGTGTTTGTGTTCTTATATGTGTATGACATCCGGTTACTTGTTATTTGATTTTTTCGTGTGAAATTTTACGGTGAGCCAAATTGTAACACTTTTGCGGGGTAAAAAGTAACATGTTCAAACTTTAACCTTGATTCTTTACTGGTCGTTGTGAACAGCAACTGTTTTCTTCTTTCGTTTTAATTTTTTTTTGTTGTGTTATAGATAATTATAAAAAGTGCCAAAGGTTAGGTAGTCATCAACAATAGCGATTTTTAAGGAAAGAAACAAAGTCTTAGCCAGAAATGAAGCCAAAAAAGGAAGCAAGAACGGAACTCAAAAGGCCCAAAACCAAGCAAAAACAACAGGTGAAGTATCAGGAATATTGATGAACAACACAATGTATATTCCGTTTGTTGTGGAGCATTTCTGACAGCTTGCCAGGTGGAAATTGGGTTTAGTGCATAATATGCAAAAAATGGGCCCACACTACAAAAGTGCGTTAAAGGATCTTTTCGTGCATTCGTTTGCTTAAACTGTAACACGGATGAAGATTTTTTCCTTCTAGTCCAATATTCTTTTGTTTTTGATTATTAAATTATGTTTTTTATTTTCTTGTTTTGAAGTTATTTTTAACATAATATATTTCAATAAAGTATATATTATTGTCATAAGTTTTATTTAATCAAATTAAGAGTTATGTTTTTTTCTTATCAGCCTTTTTTATAATTCTTGTTACAACTTACCCCTGTCTATGTTACAACTAGCCTCATTGTCGGGATAAGTTGTAACAACACGTTTTTTTCTCAATGCAATATCTTGACATCTCCTGAGCAGACTTTGTTGAACTTTTTTAGTAGATCTTGTAGCTGAAACATTTTTCTTAAATTTTTAAAAGGTTTGGCTGACTTATTTCAAAAATCTTAGGAGCTACGAGTACATAAGTTTTCGTAAAAATTATTACTTTTAGCCCCGCTCTCCCTTATCTATAGCATTTGGATGATGCAATTACATTCCATGGAATGATGGAATATAGCATTGAAGTTTGAGATAAGTAGCTGTCTCAGAGAAGCAAGAATTTGGTTTTAGTTTTAAATATTTGTAAAACATGAGTTAAGATAAAATCGCAACCAAAGGAAGCCAGGCGAATTGTCTTGGACGGTTTTAATTCGGCTATCCGAAAAACAAATGCTGGTGTGCACCAAGACTCTGTTCAGGCTCCGACTCTCTTCCAAATCCTTTAAAACGATCTCTTGTCTAAGATTTTAATTCCACAGCTCTATTTTTCGGATGTCAAACTGAATTTCGGTCTTAACGGTACTGTCCCATGGGGACTCCAAAACATTGTGGAATTTAATGCTTCAAAACCTTTATTGTGTCTACTCTTGTTAAAACATAAACCCCCTCCCCCCAAAACATTTGTTTTCCTTGAAAACCACCATAAACAGTGCTCTAACGAAATAGACAGTTGCTTTCATCCCCTTTAAATATTTATCCGTTATATCCGCATCACTAGAAATGCTTATCAAATTACCATCGCACTTAATTTCGGATGCACTTTTTAGTTTAGAAACTCTTTTTTAGCCGCACTATAAGAATGTTGCATATGAGGTACTACCAAGTCAAATGTGGTCAAATGTTTCAAGACTTTCCCGCATAGATCCGGCTGATCGGTTGTATTTAAGTGACAATAACAGCAGCTGAGATGATGATGATGATTCGTGTGACAGCAGGAGTAAAAAATCTTGATCGAATAAAAAGTACGAAAATCGAAAAAAGCTTTCAGCTCAAAAATACAAAATTGCCAAAAATAGAGCATAAGACCGGCTCAGCTGGTGTAGGTTTGGACACTTTACAAAGAGAGACTCTGAGAATCAAGTCTTAAAACTCCTGGTACAAACAAATGCAGTGACACCATCATTTAGTCGGCTTCAGAACTGCAACAATCCAAGACCGGGAGGCTTGCCGACGAGTTCTGAATTCAACTCGGTGGATCACTAGCGTGAGGCAGACAAGTGAACAAATTGTGATCCACCTGAAACAAGGCCGGATTTAGAATTCTGGAGCCCCCCTCATCCCAAATTATTCCTCAAATAAAATGAACAATTTTGTTCACTCGAATGTGTCAAAAATTAATTTATTTTGAAACCAAGTAGATGGTTTTAGCATTTACTAAACATACATAAATATACCTAAATTGAAAACGAGAACTATCCGAAATCAAATTTAAAAGTTAACAAAGGGAACCTTCCGAGCTGAAGTAAATCACTTTCATTACTTAGGAGCGATAGCTTTGATAGACGGTTTTGTCACATCGTGGGTCGCTGCCTATATTTTATGATTTTCATGCAATTCGACACCATCAAAACCAAATACCTGCAATTTCGAGGTTTTGGGAATGTAGTTCTAAAGTTTTAGACTTCGAGAATTCGGTAGTAAAATAGCTCCGGAGATTGGACTTTAGTCCTTTTTGTTTAGGTACACGTCGATCAAAGATACAAATTGAACCAACTTATTACGATGACTAGGTTATAAATCATCCTTGTACACTTTCACCAATGCCTCTGCTGCAGCATGCAAATTTTCAGCATGCATCTTCCACGTATTTATGAAAATTTTTTCTTTCGG
The DNA here is from genome assembly GCA_916050605.2 of Platycheirus albimanus. NCBI lineage: Eukaryota > Metazoa > Arthropoda > Insecta > Diptera > Syrphidae > Platycheirus > Platycheirus albimanus. The sequence continues at coordinate 30,956,619 of OU696698.1, read as the reverse complement.
ATTCCACGAATGTTTTCAATGATTCAATGCACCCACTGCTGATTCAAGAAATATTTTTCGATCCTGCAACATCATGTTTGTAGCGTTGAATCGCTCCAAGATATTGTTCCAAAATGTTGCGGTTTGGAGGTGACTCATCTTTTGTAGAAGGTGCGATGCTTCAATGGCCTTCGTAGCTTTAGCTCGACAAGACCACCGAGTGTCGCTAAGGTTTTTTTAAACGTTAAACTGTCCGCCTTTTTTGTTCGATAATTTCTCAATCAGAATTCGGTATCTTTTGATGCTTGCTGTGAAAAACGTAGGATAAATTAGATCCAGAACGTCTATTTGATGGTCACCTCAAAATTTGATTAACGCTTTCGCTGTGGCTTCGCCAGTATGACCGCAGTTTAGTAAAAAGGTGAGAAATCTCTCCTTTGGAATACATCCTTCCATATATCGAACAACTATAGTTAATTGGTCCACATGAGATTCGTCAAGAGTAGAGTCCACTAATATAGAATATAATTATTATGATTTTTTTATTCTGGATAATATTAAAATTAGTATACTTTATCAGTTATCACCCTTAGAATTGTTCAATTCTTCCCAAACCTTTGACAAAAATTAATTTACATGGTCACTTCCTTTGTTTGCACGTTCTTTAAAATGGGTTGACAAGACAGGCCTTTTGTTGGAGGGCTGGGGGCAGTTGCCCCGGATGCCCTCCCTTAAATCCGGCCCTGACCTGAAATCATAACGGCCAACGCCGAAAAGAAAAAGAGTTGTTTCATCCAAAACCTTTGAAAAATTGTTAATTTTCGGATAAGCAGCCTAGCTTCGAGTATGAAACTCAAGCAAAAAACTTTTTATAAAAAACAAGACATTTTTTCCGTTTGAAAAGGCTATTTTTACCAACTTTGAATATGAAAAATTTTCCAATATTTATTATTTAGTTGACTTAAGAGCCACCTAGCGTCTAATCACATCGTAGCCATTTAAATCAATTCACAAAAACAATTTCATCAAAATCAGTCTAGTTGAAAAGATCTACGAACACGCACAAACCCAGGAATTTTAACACACAAAGATTATTTAAATTTCTATTTGAAATCAAGTTGTCTAAGAAACATTATTAATTTAGTAAATACAAAATCAATTTCACGGTGATTTTTTAAGTCTTTGTAGCCGTCTCTTTGGATGGTTGCATGTTGCAAGTGGTATATATACGTATACATATATGTGTGTAGTGGAGATAAATTGCTTATGAAATACATAATTTAAAAAAAGTTTCTAAAAGAATTTGTTGATAAGTGTTTTTATTCATTTGAATTATTTTTTAAAGGCTCTAATAAATCGTATCTTTTTTTCAAATTTAATTTCGTGAATACAACGATTACGTTCGTTAAAAAAAAATATAATAAAAATAAACAAATCAATTCTAACAATAAAACCTTTTAACAAACTGACATTTATTCCAATGACAAGACCCTTAAATCTAAGAGTTATACTCAATGACGACTCATAAAACTCGACTTGTTTCTGTGTGACAACCTTTCTTTTGTGTCACCAAGTCTTATTCCAAATCACTTTACACAATACCTCTTGGTCCAGTGTGTTTTGTGCCTTTGCCGTGAGTAATAATTCTGATTGAGATTCTTACAGCTTGAGAGTGGTGGTGGCTGAGGGGGAATGATCTTCAGTTCCACCAGCCCAGCCCGTCCATTCTCCATCACCATCCATCTGTGAGTTGGATAATGATCACAATATTGTATAGCAATATTGTATCCATCTATAGAATTCCCTCAGGGCTGCCTCTCGAACGCGGTGGACATCGGTGGTGGGGACGGACGGAGATTGGGGACTGGGGAATGGAGACTGTGGAGAAGATTCTGTGTCTCCAACACCATCATTGGAAATTGTTGGCACATATTTCCAAGCCAGACACTGCGGCGTCGTTTGTTGAGCTGTCTCTCAGTGTATGCGCATTGTGCAGGTCCAAACTCCAACTCTCTACTGGTCTCTACACTATGCGGTCTTGGTCACTTTATGGGCTGCTAGATTTTCCTTTCGTTTTCTGTATCGATTCTGATACTTGCTCTGTGTTCTTTGATGAAGCTTGTCCTCGTCTTTTTCAACTTGAAACATAGCATTTATGTGTTTATAGTTTTTTTTTATTTTATTAGCCTGATGTTGTTGTTGTTGTTGGGGTTTTTGTTCTTCTGTGTGTCATTATGGACTATCATCATCATCATCTCGTCGACCATTATCCCATCTGAGTTTTGTTATGTGTGACAGTGTCAGAGCCAAAGCCAAAAGGGACTTTGAATAATTTCATTTCATCGAGTTTGGAATTTCAATAAATTTTATTATTAGCCCACGAATTGAATCGACACACAATCAGGACAGGAACAGGACTCTCTCTCTCTCTATACAGCAGATTCCATGGAATGCCCATGGGGTAAAGGTAGAGGTAATAATTTTCGGAAAATTCAAAAGGACATTCGAGAATCGAGAGTGAGTTAACAAGCTATCTGAAAATGTGTGTTTTTTACAGCACTATACGAGTATAGATACCTATCCGTGGGAATGATCGAAGTTAAATGCAGAGCAGGGATTGTTTTAGTATAAGCCCTTGGCGTGGCACTTTGTTCTTCTACAATTGAGTGTTACGCTGCGCGTGCACTGGATATGGAACCTGATATTGCATGTCGGAATGTGAGGAACCTTTATTTTAAAGGCATTCAGGTAAAAAAATGAGCTTGCAACAAAGTATAGAGGGAAGTTGTGCTGCTAATTATCGCAGATCTTCTTTTTTTTTTTTTAAATCCAAATACAAATCGAAGCTGTTCACAATAATTAAGGACTTAATTGGTTAGAAGAATTAAACAGGTTTACAAAATGTTAATCTCTTATATGACTTTCTGGTTGGATTCATTTGTAAAAATAAAGTATAACAACTTCATAAAACTTAGATACAATCTTGCGAGATAATCACAGAAAAAAATAATTTTCTCTGTGATAAACTATTTCAAGGACAAAGAATATACGATGTACATCGGTTTAATTTTGCCTCGTTATATTTTGAATCCTCTTTAAATATTCTAAGGTAAATGATCTGGTTCAAAGTCATGTAAAATTAAAAGCGTTGGGTGACCCGCTTTACAAAATAAAAGAATTTTAATTTCTTCTCCGTGGGCAACCCACTCAAATAACTTCGATGCCCCGCGTATTTATTAAGGAAAGGGGTCTAGATTTTTTAAATAGAGCTGAAAACTTCGAGACATTGTTAAGCCTTTTATTCCGTCAAATGCAATATATTTCAGCAGAAAAGTCGTATTTTTTTAATAGTTTGCTACAAATCAGGGTTGCCAGATACTGCTTATAGATCTTTAATATATTTGAGTTTCGTTAAAATCAAGACAGGGATTAAGTTTTAATTGAAAACTTCAGAGATTGCTAGAAAACTAATTTTTTTAAATATTCAAATATTTTCACACAAGCAAAATTATTGAATTAATTTTCTATACAGGTTTCCAGATTTTAATGCTATTTTATATTAACGCTCTGGCTAGCTCGCCGATGCGATGTCCAGGGTTGTTCCCAAATAAATATAAACTTGGAATTACTCATTATCAAATTCTTAACTATTCCCTCGTAACGAGATCTAGCGTTTCGGCACTGTAACAATTTCAAATCATATTGCTTTGGTGACACCAAGTAATGAGCACCAACAAGATCTAAAGTTACAGGCTGAACAAATGTTTCAAAAACTGATCTAAATTCAATTATATTGTAATTGTGGCGCAAGAATTAAAAAATTTTAGCTCACTTTTTGAAGGAGACTAGCTCACGGATCTCCATAGTTCCAGTTAGGGTATCAAGCCGTCTATGTCATCATCAGCTATCTTAATCAAAATTTTCCGAGATCATGGGATTTAAACTCCATTTTTTTGGGAGACACTCGGTTCACGCCATTTCGTTCCTCTTAGTCCATCAGTCGTCTGTTTAGGATTCTATTTCCTCAATTTTCCCTATCAACGGTACCTAATTAGTTTCCATTTTGGTAAACTATGAAAAATACAGTAGACTTGGAGCTTGAGATTTTGGAAGAAATGGAATAAAAAAATAATATGAAATTTTATTAATCCATACTTAAAAATCACTAGTTAAAAAGTTAAACTTTTCGAAAATATATTCATTTTTTTTTTTTAGTACCAAATTGTAGTTTTTATCATAAAACAAATGTTTTAAAAATTTAAAAAAAACCGTTTTTGAAAAAAATGAAAAAATAAAAAAAAATGTAACTTCTTTTTAAACAAAACTAAAAATCTCAAAAATTTTTTTTTTGGTTTAACTAATGTTTATTTTGTTTAAAAGAGCTTTCACATTAAAATTTTCTGAAATCCATTTAGTGTGTTAACGAGCAAATTTGATACGAAAAACCCGGTCCTATGGGAGATACCGTTATAAGACTTTTTCTGAAAAAAATATATTAATCAAAACATAAAGTTTACTCAAAAAACACCATTCAGAAAGTTTTATCAAAATCGCGTTAGAGCCGTTTTTGAGATAAATGCAGTTTCTATAAAAAAAAATCATATGGCTGTATACCTTTGGTTTTAAGCTAGAATGCTAATACCAAAAACCACTCTGTATGACGTCATAATGAGTTTGAAACAAATCGGACCAGCCGTTTAGGGTGTAGGTACCGATAAAGACAGACAGACAGATACAATTTATTGTATAATCGCAAGTAAAAATGACTTTTCATAAGCAGGAGTAACCATCTTATCAGAACTTCTGCGGTTTCCCCCCTCTTGTTTAATCCTTTAAATACAAAATGTAAATTATAAAATTGAAAGTCAAAATTGCCAAAAATTAATTTAACGCTCCTTTGGGATATATAAGTTGCAATGAAAAGAACTTTCCAATAGCCCATATGATGGTCTAAACTCTAAACGGAGCAGGGTAGGGTCGCACTGGTGCGGGGGGGGGGGGGGTTATTTTCATCGTGTTTTTGCGATCAATTCTTCTTTTCCTGTCATCTCTGTTATGATCACAGGTGTATCACATAACATGTCGTCATCACAAGTTACTTCGCTTTTAATTATAGATCAACGATATTCAAACCTTTCACACTTGGGCTGGGAATCACTGTTACATTCAATTAAATGTCTGGAATAGGCATGTGTGGATCAGAAAACGGGTGTTACAAGTATTCAGTCCTTTTTGGACCTGTAGTGTGCACGCCCATTTCCCTCCAAAACTTTCACTCATACGTCAAGTGCTCGTTGCAGAGATAAAGAATAGACAACAAAAATTTACGGATGCACTTTGGGGTCCTTCACTTTACAAGCATGTAGCCAAGGAATCAGAATCAGAAGTTCAGTGATTCAAAGTTATCTGTTTAGTTGTTTTTTACTTAATGTTCCCAAGAACGTGTTTCTAATTACCTTTTAACTGAAATAAGGTTTTCCACTAGCACCCAACCATTTAAGAAGTGGAAACCCTATGTCTTAATTTTCAGAACCCATCTTTTAATTTCCAAAAGTTGCAACCTTCAAATCGATGTACTATAAGTCGTGCTTGAAAAACAGGGCTACCAACCTTTTTCACCCATTTTTATCTCGGCAAACTTCTTGGGTTGTCCCCATTAACTTGATGGTTAAGTTATTGTATTGGGAAACCCTAGATTTCTTATATTTTTGTGATGGAAATTTTTCAGGCTTTTGATTTTCGACAACCATATTGTTCAACTTCACAATTTTATACTCAAAAATAAACAATCATTGAAAAAAAACCAACCAGCCATTTATGGACATCAAAGCTCCACATTCAGAACAAAGGTGCATTAGTTGGTATTGGTGGTTTGCAGATTACAAGGTCTCAAGATTTTTTTTTGAAAAACTTTTCTAAAGTATAGAATTCTATCTTTGAAGAAGTGCGTTCCCATTTCAATTAAATATTACAGATTTATAAGTAAAAGAATATCTGTTCCAGAAATCGATACTCTCTTCATTTAAGGCCTTATTCCATCATTTCCAAAATGCACAAGAGTATCCAATTAAGATATATATTTATCCCTGCCACTTACATTTACATTTATCCATTTCTTTCTTCCAGGTCGACATCAACTAACTTATTATATCCCCTATCTCCGGTCTTACATCATAAGCTCGAACTGCCCCTGTCTGCTTAATCTCTAACAAAATTAAGGTCTGCACTTGATAGATAATGACCCCTGTTCCTTGAAACAATGCCTTAGAAAGAAAAAAGGACAAAAATAACGAAAACGAAAACTTTTTCATGATTTCAGCTAATAACTAAAAATGATTTTATTGTAGCCTAGTTCATGATAGCTCTGGTTTGGACGGTATTGATGTTCTATCTCTGGGGATGAATTACATGATTGAGGGTGAGCCACACTATACGTATAATTTCTATTGTCCATCATCAGAACTTCTGAGTTCCCCAACCCTCTGTCTACATAATATAATACAAAATAAAACACCATCACTTTACGTCAGTGAACTCAATCAAATGTCGATTTGTACGGATCACATCCTGAACAGTTACATCACAAGGAATCTGTTCGCATCATGAAAATGAAAAGGAATTATTAATCTATCCGTCCATATATGTGAGCTATACTTTATGCCCACCAGGGAATTGCAAGCAATTGACAAGGATACAATTCAATATTGCTCGTACTAAGGGGTGTTTGGAAACATCAAGTGCGCGCTGGTATTTCATAAGTCGATTAAGGCCTTAAGAGTTACAGGTTATGTTTTCTTTAATTTTGGAAGCTTAAGTATACCTACTTATTTCTTGAGAGATTCATACATATATGAAAAAAAGGAATCGAAACGGATTCTATAAAGTTATCACTCACAATAATTATTAATACGTTAAGAGGATTTGAATCCAAAGTTTACCTTGGAGTTGGTACATTTTTGGAAGATCTTCTAATATTGGCTGACTATTTCAAAAATAATTTCACTTCACACTTTTTATCATCTGGGCAAGCTTACAATAATGTTGTCTAAGAAAATTGTCACAAAAAAAGACAAGCAACTGTCAATTTCTAATATAAAATTATCCGATTTCTTGAAATCAACCAACCGGTGAACAAGACAATTTCAACTTGTTAGAAAATTGGCTATTCTCCACTCATTGATATAGCTTTGACAGCCTTTTGACAGGTCTAACAATATTGTAAGATCTTTCATTATTGTATACTAAGTTTTACTGTATACCTATTGTGTGAAGCAGACAATTTTGAGAACGTTACCTCGTTTGACTAAAATCATGAATTTTCTAAGCCCCTTATGGCTTACACATGGCGTCTTGAAAAACACTAGAAAATGTAACCCCACGTGTTCTCGAGTGACAAAATAATTGCTACTCTCAATCTAACCAGATAAACGTAACACAAACAAAAAAGCCATTATCTTGTAACGCTTCTTAGCGCTAGTTACAAACGCTTGTAAAAGTCGTTTTTTTTAGACGTGTGGTTTTCAATCTGGGCAATACTTTTTTCGGATCCTTTTGACAGCTGTCACTTGATTTATGCTCACTTTGGTTGGCCATTTTATAATGAATAATACTCTTGAAACGATTTTCGATTTTCACAAGAAAATTTTGTTCAGCGATGAAGCTCACTTTTATTTGAATGGATACGTCAATAAGCGAAACTGACGAATTTGGAATGATGATAATCCTCAAGTGTATCCTGGTATCATTTTCTGAACTAACCCTAAATTCAAAACATAAATATTTTTAGATCTAGTTAACTAAGCGAATTTGAATTCAACGTATTTTTATTGCACGATCATAGCATGCCGGTAATAGTGATAGTGAATAGGAAGCTTAATAGAAATATAACACAAAAACAAAATGGCAGCAGCACCTAGTGTGTCCGTGCCGTGCAACAATTGCAACAGAAATAACTCCTCCCTCGAAGATATCACTATAATTTTTATAGCAATGCTACAGGGTGGCAAACGAATCGTGCTATAAAAACAAAATGTTTGTCTGGGCCATAATTATTCTTTCGAGAAAACGGTGTTACAGTACAGTAAATGTTGATGGGAACCGGTAACGATATTTAAAGATGTAGGAATTGCACCAGATTTTTACTTGTGATTATAGGTACTATAAGGCAAGTTATGCATTCGCCGAAACAAAAGTTTTGAGATAACAATCAAACATGACATTGCGATGATAGCGAAGACGAATAAAAGATGGTCTAAAAATTCTGTCTGTCAGTGTGTATGAATAAACACCTAAAGCCCAAACGGGTGGGCCGAATTGATTCAAACTTGTTATATAGAGATTTTTAGGTATTGTACAGAGGGGAAATGGATTTTTTTTTTAGCTCAAAAAATAACGGTACCTGCCATATAACCGTTACGTTAAAGCTTATTTTTCTCAAAAACGGCTCTAACGATTTTGATTTAAAAAAAATCCGTGTTGGTTTTTAGGTACGACCAATCATATGGCTGAAAAAAAAGTTTTAAAAAATGTCTAAGAACGGTACTTTCCATAGGACCGTTTTTTTTTGCTTTCGAAAACTTTGAAATTTTTGAAATTTTTGAAATTTTATTTACAAAATTTTTTTCAAAAAAAACTTTTTTTCTCAAAAACCGCTCCACAGATTTTTATAAATTTATTCTAATAAATTCAAATTTATCCAAGAAATAAAATGGCGTACTTTTTTTCTGCTCAAATTAGTTTAAGTATTTATTTAAGAATTTTGAAAAATTTATTTTTATCAAAATCTCAAAGCCCTAGACCACTGTCACACATTAGAGCAAGTTCGTGCGACCCAGTCGTGCATTTTATTTTTGTATGGGGTTATGTCAAACAAGAGGTGTATAAAACTAAACCGTGGAGTTATTGAGGCGGTCCCAACTTTAACCCTTCACAGCCCGCAATGAATAGTTTTTGAGCAGGTGTCACATATGAGCGTGGAGGTCATTTACGGTCTATCATCTTCAAAACCAATAAGATACATAAAATCAAATTTATATTCGACGGAACAAATATTAATAAAAATTAGACTGGGATTTGGAATATCATACGATCAGCAAGGAAACTGTGACACTTTCTAAATTGATTAAAAAAAAAAACACGATTCGTGGATCGTGGGCCACCCTGTACCCAGGGCCGTCGAGAGGAATTCCGGGCCCGGGACGGACAAATCCCGGGCCCCTCATACATATATACTCTTTTTTTACAACATGCCTGCTCCTGCTACGGCCAAATACCTATTTCTAATAGCATGGCACTAGTTAGATACAATGAGAAGAAAGGATGAAATATTTTTTGTAAGCACAGTGGACCGATAAAAAGTATCCATTAACTTATTATTCCCACGGGTTTCGTCCAGTTGAAACGGGAGATGTAAAGAAAATAATTCGGCATACGAGTAGATCGGTTCGAATCCACATCCAGAAGTTATCAATCAAGCTCTGCATTCAGTGCGTTATTGCCAACGGCATGCTTGTCGGTGAAGGAAAAACATTTTCGTTTAGTTAATAAAAAATTACTTTGAGAATAAAACAGATTTTATTAATAATATTTAAAATTTTTCTTTATTTTAAAAGCTATGTATTGTAAAACGTTTTCATTTCAACTTCTGCATTCTTTTTTTTACATTCAAAATATTATCACAATATTGCCTTTAGAGTTGGTTTGTATTCGACGAAATATTTCCTTATTGCATACGAGCTTTTCTAGATTTCTAAGCAGCAAAACTACTTATAATTACATAGAAATTCAATTTCTTTGCCAAAGGTGCTTCGATGCATAGTGTAGCAAGTCCCGAAACACGATCTTGCGATGAGCACGAGCGATGCAATTTTTTTACTCTGGCAAGGACGCTAAAGGAACGTTCGGCATTAGCTACGGTGACAGGTATGGTGCAAAATACACGCAAAGCAACACAAACGTTTGGGAAAGTCGTCTTCAAGTTCTGGGAAAAAATTGCATTCAGCAAACTCAATGGTGGAAGTTCTGCTTCGAAATTGGCTTCATAAATGTGTTTCAGATGAATTAATTCTTCCTCCAATTCTTGAGATACATGCGATTTGTAATTTTGAATAAAGCTTGTATTCTTGAGATACATGCGATTTGTAATTTTGAATAAAGCTTGTAGCAGAAATTCGAATCTCAGTTTCGCCCATTGTTGAAAACTGCCATAAAAGTGAAAAAGTTGAATTCCAATTTCTCATGGCATCGTTAAACGAGAAATTCCAGATATGTATAATAGAATCAACTATGACGTAAGAGGTGTTTCTTTTGAAGTTTGTTTTTTCGTCTGTATCAGTTTGTTCTTCACCCTGATTTTCTCCGAAATGTCTCTTTAATTGTCTTTTTCGGGTTGATGTGAACGATTCTGCAATATCTCCCAATCTAGCCGCAACTTCTTTGGAAAGCTGCAAATCGGAGATCAATCTATCGAGGTTTCGAATTTCAACGTCAATAGTGATATCGCTGGCTTGAAGAATGATGCTTCTTTCATTTATAGCGCTCAGAACCTTGCACCAGATTGAAGACATCAGGACACATTCAAATTTGTGCATATATTTTAATACGCCATGTACATCTCTTCTAGCTTGAGCAGTTAAAGTGAGATCACTTAATCCTTCTAGTAATTTTCTTAGTTTATTGAAATATTTTGCAAATGGTTTCACTGCTTCAATTCTAGCTGACCATCTTGTGTCGGACAGTTTGTGAAGAAATCCCGGCACATTTTCCTTAAGAATTTTCCAACGTTGTGCACTGCTGCTTAACAAGTTGAACAATTTTGAAAAATGTGATTGCCGCAGTACAACATTCCACGGAATCTACACGTTTATAACTCACTTCATCAACACTTTATTTTATATTTTAACACCTAGTTAGGTTTGTTACACAAGAATATTCAATATTAACTTCGAAGTCCTAAAGTCAAATCAGCGATATTTTATAGAGATTTGCAAATAACGATCCTCGCGAAAACCCTTTCTCGATATGAACAAATATTTCTAAGTCACAAACATAAATTAAATAGATATGAAGACAAATCCGAATAAAAAAAAATATATATATTTTGTGTTTTTCGAAATTCCGGGCCCCTTATTAAGGCTAAGGCTGATACAAAATTTCAAAATTTATTTTAAATTACAAAATTGTTTGTGCTCACTAATATAAAAGCTAAGCGATTTTCTATCATTTTCTTTAAATCGCCAGAGTCGGTCGATTTGTCTCTAGATATTTAAAAAAAAAACATGTCAACATTAGTCAGGGGCCCAAATCCGCAAGCGTGAGTTTTTCTTAAAAGATAACGTTCACATAGGGCCCCGATTTTGAAAGCGTGATTGATTTTTCAAGTTCCCGAGCCGCTAGAAAATCACGGGAATATATTAATACTTGCGGATCAGGGCCCCAAGATGCATGAAAAATCTTTCTCAAATTAAAAAAATTACAAACAAAAATTACAATTCAACTTTTTGTTTCAAATTTCGGGCCCCTTGAAAATCACGGGAATATGTTAATGGTTGATAAGGAACTGGGCCCCAGTTGGTTTGAAAAATCTATATGAAAAAATTACGATTACACGTATGGCTTCAAATTTCCGGGCCCCTTAAAAATTACGATCCTGGGGGATCCCCCCCTCTTACCCCCCCCTCTCGACAGCCCTGCCTGTACCTACAACTACATACACACAAATGTAGGTACATAAATGTAATGTTAAAACACATTCCAAAAACAACGCTCTTTCATAAAATATAAAATTTTCTGAATAACCAAAGCAGCATCTTAATATTTTTATTTTTATTGGGTTTCCCATTCCTTGTAGTTTTTTTTTAACTTCGTCTCGCTTATACACACGGGTATAGCCTTCTCATGTTTCTATTCTAAGAATAAATTAATTTTTAATTACTTTTTTAATTCTGAAAGCCGTCGTCAACTCATTCAGTGGCGCTGCTTAATTACAAATATAATCCACAGCCTACTTAATCTTATTTATTTGGATATCTTTGAAATTCAATTCAAACCACGAACATTCAACATTTTAAAAGAAAAAGAGAACTGGAACTGGAGTGTAGCAATAGCAAGCTAGCTACTCGTAATAATTGTGCAGGGATAAATAATATTTCGTCCATTTTTGTATTTCAAGTGTCTACTTTTGTGGTTTTTTATTTTGATGCTTCGGTCGAGCTCGAGAGAACAAATACCAAACCTTACAGAATAATTTCAAAAGCAATCTGTGGTTTTCCTTTCTAATAAATACAAGTGGTAAGTAATTGATAAATGCTTTCTTCTGAATTTGTAAAACGTGGTATATTTTTTTATATAAATCAATTTTTGTTTTATTTTATTTGTATAGATTTCCAATGTCATCCTCAAATCAATCGCAAAACGAAAAATTCATCTTCAAATCTGATAGGAATGCTGTAATTATTTCTGAGAAACTGCAGACTTTCTATGAAGATAATGAATTCTTTGATACTGTTTTGATATCTGGAAGCGATTGTGTTATGATACAAGGCCATAAAATTGTCCTCTCTGCATTGAGTGAGTACTTTTTGGGAATATTCCGTGGTGGCGAAACTGCACCGAAGAACAATGTAATCGAACTCAAAGAAATAGAAGCTCCAACTCTTAAATTGGTCATCGATTACATGTATTCGGGTTGGATTGAACTGAGCCTTGAAAAAGTTGAGAGTATTTTAAAAACTGCGGCATTCTTAAAAATGAAAACCTTAGTCGATGGGTGCAGTGATTTTATCGAAACCCACATGACGTCAAGAAATTGTTTAAAATATCTTCGATTGGCCAAAGAACTGAACTTATCGGACCTTAAAGAGAAATCTTTGAACTGCATTAATATTAATTTTGGCGAAGTATCGAAAGGGAAAGAACTTTTGCTTCTTAACGAGGAAGAACTAAAAGATTTACTATTTAACAACAAACCTCATGGAGACTTTGAGGAGCATGTATTTCTGGCAATGGTGGCTTGGATTAAATATGACAAAGATAATCGGGAAGGCCTTACTTTTCAGCTTCTGTCAATGGTTCGTTATCAGTATCTCACGCCTAAGTTCATCGTTGAAAATAGAAAGTCAGTTTGTAAGACTGTTGAGAGCTACGAATTGATATGCAGTTGGCTTCAATGGCACTTGTCGCCAGAAACTCGGTCTGTTGATCAGAAAATTTGTGATTTAAAGCCAAGAAATGGTAGACTTACAGCTATAAGTTGCTCAGACTCCTTTCATGTTAGTTTTCAAACATACAATCCAAAAGAGGATTCCTGGGCAATCGATAAAGAAACCCTACTCCCCAAAGAGAAAAGGTATGTATCGATGATTGTGATAGATGACAAACTGATCGTAGTTGGTGGGCAAATCAATGGCACAACAACAAATAGCGTGGAATGCTTAGACCTGCGCACCTTCAAGTGGACTGATTTGCCTCCAATGCAAAATCCCCGTCATTTTAGTCAACTGGCAATTTTAAATGGAAATTTGTGTGTTTATGGTGGGGGTGGCTGTGACAAAATTATTGTGAAATCCGTCGAGATATATAAATTTTCAGAACGCAAATGGATCAGTGTTGAACCGCTTTCTAAGCCAAACCATATAGGCCAAAAAATAATTGTCCACAATGGAATTTTATACTTTGTCGATTTTCACAACGGCATAATTCAATCCTATGATGCCTTTTTGAATCGATGGGTATCAAAAAAATTGGTAAAAAAAGAACTAAAATGGTTTGGCCTTTCTGCAGTTGATAGATATTTGTACGCTATTGGAGGTTTTAATTTTGAAAATAAGAATGTCAATACGGTTAGTCGCTACGACTTATCCAATGATACCTGGTGCGAGTTGGCACCATTATCACAAGCTCGATCATTCCCGAACACTTTAGTTGTTGGAAATAAAATTGTAATTGGCGGAGGTGATCTTCCCAATACAGTCGAACAGTATAATCCTGAAACCGACACGTGGACAACATTAAGTCTTTTAAGGGGTAGTATTTTCCCTCATAGTGTTTACCTTTCTAACACTCACATTTCATTATAATTTATCTCAATTAGGTTCTCGTACATATATTTTATTTTGGTTGTGTTGTCTTACTAAAAATATTTAAAATTTAAGGAAATAAAACAAAACATTATAAATTACTATGAAATTAAATATTACATTACTGAAATTATGTTTATTTTGTATTTATTGCCAGTTTTGTTGATATCAGATTTGCACACCGCACCGTTGTGAAACCACATTCCGCTTTCCATCCAGAATTATGACGCCAAGTTGAAGTTAACGATGATGTGACGGTATCAGCGTTGTTTTTCCCATGCTAAAATGTGTCTCAATATAATTGAACTTTTTAAATATTGTGTCATTTTTCCCATGCAAGTGGCAGCTCTAAAAAATATGGCTGCGTCTCACCTTGCATTTCAAAATCTTCAAAAGAAAAGAATATCAGAAACAAAGTTAAACTCCCAATAGAAAATAAGATAGTTTTTTAAACTTATATGTCAAGTATCCCATAATCTAGGGCCAGAAAGACTAACTCAATGAAAGAGTTCACACACTTCAGTCAACTTCATGAACCTTATCGATCTCGAACATTGTGTGCAACGTCAGTCCAGTTTCGTGGGTGTATTATCTCACGATCTATTTGCTGAACGTTCCTACTGCACTCTTCCAGCTTTTTCCAGCTGCGACAGAGAGGAAATCGGGAAAAGGATAAGAAAGAGATACTTACTTACTCACTTTAGTTGTTGAGACACCGTAACATCCACAAAAACTGATTGTTTGGTGTGCTTTATGGGTTGGTGGAATCATTGGTCCATATTTCTTCAAAAATGAAGCCGGCCATAATGTTACAGTCAATGGGGAACGCTATGATAAATGACTTTTTCGTGCCTGAATTGGAGGATGTTTATGTGGACGACCTATTGTTCTAACAAGACATGCCATACTTAGCCAGCGAAACAATAAATTGATTAAAGGAAACTTTTGGTGAGCACATTATCTCGCGTCGTGGTGGGTCTGTGGCGTGGTCTCCATGATCGTGCAATTTTACACGGCTGGACTATTTTTTGTGGGGTTATGTGAAGTCGCTTGTCTATCCAAATAAGCCCGAGACGATTGACGCCTTGGAAGAGAACATTTGGAGCGTTATTGCTGATATACGGCCCCAATCGCTACAAAAAGTGCTCGAAAATTGGGCCTCTCGTCTGGAATTTATTCCAGCTAGCCGCGGCGGCTACTTGCCCGAAATCATTTTTAAAACATAATGGCAAACCCTTATCCTTATGATAAAAATTCTTTGCCATAACTTTAAATTATATGCGTTTTATTTCTTCCTGAAAACCACACGTCTAAAAAAAACACCCTTCACAATAATTAAATAAAAATGAAGGTTGGATTCCGAGCTGGCGGAAATTGCACGGATCACTGAAAAACATTGGGAAAGGCTCTGAAAATAATCTCAAAACATCTGTTACTCTTGTCAACATAGCCGAGCATCTGACTCTGACAGGTCATTAACGTGAAGCAGACTAGTGGACGAGTTGTGAACCACCTGATATCATATAGGCTCGTCGTGACTGACTAGAAATAGAAGGAGACGCAGCATATGACTTTATCCAGATGGATGTATTCATATGTAAGCTGCTGAAAGTACTTCCCTGTCTAAACACCTTAAAAAATCTTAATAATGGGCTTTTCAGTGCTCCGTTTTTGCTCCTCTGCTTTTCAACCCTTCACCAGCAATTTTGCATCCACACTTTCGTATAGGTACTTACCCTTGCACTTGTGTACTCTTCATTCGAAATACTGCACTTCGGTGTTTCTGAATAGTGCCATGTATAGAAGTTGTGCGTGTAACTCAACAATACCATGTGATTCTTGGCTTCCTGTACTGAGCAACAATGTCCACCTCACTTGCGATGCTTAAATTTTCGTTCAAGCGAGTGCAACAAAATTCTGATTAACACGCTAGCAGGAAATTTATCTCCCTAAATCTTCCGAATACTTGCTCATACGTCGCTTCTTTCCTATGTCATGTAAACTCTAATTAACCATCAGGTTAAGAAATATCTCGAGGAATTGATGCTAGTCACCGCCATTTCGTTTTTCGAAGCATTAGGCCGACAGCTGATGAGGTGGTGTTATTTACCAAACAGTGGAGCCAATCATAATATCGTTTTGGAGAAAGTAGAATAATTGCGTCTCACATTAAATAGAGTATGGTAACCAGACTCTTCAATAAAATGCGTGAATTTGGTTTAGATGAACCCCATCTTCGATGGATTAGCAGCAACCTTTCGGGCTGTCCACCAAATAAATGCTGGTGTGCCTCATGTTCTGTCTCCGACTCTCTTTCTCATCTTTATAAGTGATCTCTTGTCTAGGACTTTTAATATACTAAATTGTTTTACTGACTACAACACTGCTTAAACGTTTCATATTCAGTTTCCAGATTCACGGTTAAGTTATGAATTGTCCAACGGGGAATGATAAGCCGCGTGGAATTGAGAGCTTCAAAAACTCGATGCTGTCTTCTTTTGCCGTTTAAGCATAACCTACCCCCTACGCCAATACTCATGAGTCATGATTGGTCCTTGTATTAAGAAAAGCGAACAACTTCGCGTTCTAGCTATGAGTATGAGTATTAAAAACTTCTTCCGTGGAACGAACTCATATTTGACGTTGAGAAACTTGCCACAATGTGCGTAAGCTTCCTATGTCAATGAAGGGAATATTTTTCCTCATCTGATCAAGCAACATCATACATTCTCCCAAAGTTTGGGTATAGTTCCCTTATTACTTGCGATTATAGGTACTATATAAGGCAAGTTATGGATTCGTGCAGAAAAAAAAATTTGAGATAACAATCAAACATGATATTACGATGATGGCGAAGTCGAAAAAAGTGGGTCTGCCAATTCCGTCCGTCTGGCTGTCTGTCTGTCTGTCTGTCTGTTCGCGCCTCTAGAGCCTGAACGGATGGGCCGATTTGCTTCAAATTCGGTATTTAGGATTTATTTGGCCGTCCCTCGGAATAATTTTTTTATTTTTGCTCTAGACCCAAAAATAACGGCACCTGCCATACAATCGGGAAGAAAAAAATTGATTTTCTCAAAAACGGCTCTAACGATTTTGATAAAACTTTCAGAATGCTATTTTCTTAAAGCAGTCTATCTTTAAGTTAGACAATTTTTTTTCAAAATTTGTTTTATAACGGTACCTTTCATAGAACCAGTATTTTCAAATCAAATTTTCTCGTAAACTATACATTCGATTTCAATAAAATTTTGGGCACATGAAGTCATTAATAATTTTAATAATATGGCATTTCAAAATTTTCAAAAACTTTTTTTTTTGATTTTTTATAATTTTTTCAAAAAAAAATTTGGTTTTCGAAATATGTTGGAAACGGGTATATTAATTTTTTTTTAAGTTATTTTTCAAAAATGTAAGCTACAGATTGCCATATATTTGCATACTCAAATAAATTTCAAAATATTTTTTGAAAAAGTTTTTCAAAAATAACCTTTTAAAAAAAAAACTGGTCGAACGATTTTCAATATTTTTTTTTCCTAGATTAACGTATAGCTTTGAAATTTTATTGCATACTTAGTTTTTCCGAGAAAACTCTTAAACTAATTTAAAAAATAAAAGAATTTTCAAAATTATTTAAATTTTTTTTAATATCCATATATGCAGCCACTAAGCAATTGCTTATCATAAGAGCAAGTTCGTGCGACCCAGTCATGCATTTTATTTTTTCAGGTGCTCCTGTTTCACATTTGAGTCCCCTGGATAGGATTCAGAAAAGAGCCTTAAAATTGATAATGTAAGTCACAGACAAATTGTTTCACTTGCATATCATCATGTACCTAATCTAACCTTGTTTTATGGCTACTTCTATAAATGATGCCCCTGCAAAATAGCCAGATGCTCTTCTTTAAACATTTCCCCGTCATACCCATTATCATCACAAGGAATGCTCATTAGTTTACTTTCGATCCCAATTCCAGTCATACTAGTAGGTATACAAAATTGTTTTCTAGCCGAACAACACGAGTGTGAAATGCTTTATCCGGTTCGGTTTTCCCAAACATTGGGAATTACAAAAATTCGTCACCGATGTGCATGGGTCTACTCCTCTTATTTCCTATCCAACTTTCCTAAACTCTCGAATTTAGTTTACTCACGATAAGGGTATTAAGAACCCCTTGAGTTAAAAAAGAAAAAAACTTAGATATTATCCTCCATTCACCACCTTTTTACTCCTGGATTTACATTCTCCAAAAACAACGAAGAAGCAACATAAAAGTCGAATTCAAAAATATTGATCACCATCCCGCTCCCGCCGATTCCAATCAACAAAACACAATATTCTAACCACCAGCGCAGCACACCGGACGGTCCGTCCTTATACGATTACCCTCATATATATCACGTTTTGTCACTTTTAGTCAATTTTCGTTTCGGCTGTGTCTCTTCTCGCACTTCTGTATTCCGTAAGCCGTCGTCGTCGTGTCAGGCCCGATTGTTTCTGGTTTTACTTGCGATTATAGGTACTATAAGGCAAGTTATGCATTCGTAAAAAAAAAAAAAAAAATTCTAACAATCAAACATGACATTACGATGATAGAGAAGTCGAAAAAAGTGGGTCCGACAATTCTGTCTGTCTGTCTGTCTGTCTGTCTGTCTGTCTGTCTGTCTGTCTGTCTGTCTGTCTGTCCGTGTGTCTGTCTGTATAGTTACCTACAGCCTAAACGGCTGGACCGATTTGCTTCAAACTTGGTACATAGTATTATTATGACGTCCTACAGAGGGGTTTTTGGAATTAGCATTCTAGCTCCAAAACTAACGGTACCTGCCATACGATTTTTTGTGAAAAATTAATTTTTCTCAAAAACGGCTCCTACGATTTTGATAAAACTTTCTGAATTGTGTTTTCTGTGCAAACTTTATGTTTTGGTTGGAATAGATTTTTCGGGAAAAGTCTTATAACGGTACCTCCCATAGGACCGGTTTTTTGAAATCCGATTTTCTCGTAAGCCACTTGACGGATTTCGATGAAACTTTTTATGTAGAAGCCCTCTTATAAAAGAAATAATAAAATTTCGAAAATTTTTCAAAAAAAGTTTTTTTGAGTTTTTTAAAAAAGTTTCAAAATTTTTTTTTAATTTTAGTTTTTTACAAAAACGGTTTAATCTACAATTTTTTAATTTTATTTTTCTGATAAAAACTACAAAGTGCTAGAAGTTGGCATACTCAAAAAAAATTTGGAATATATTTCCGAAAAGTTTTTCAAAAAAAACTGTTTTTTGAAAAAACTGGTCCAACGATTTTGAAAATTTTTTTCGTAAAAATTCAAAAACGTAAAAGAAACCTGATGGCTTACTTCATTTTCTCCAAAAAACGGTTTAGGTATTGATTTTTAAGTGATTTATAAAATTTCATATGATTTTTTCAACGCTTTTTTCCCAAAATCTCAAGCACCAAAGACCATTTTAACACATTAGAGCAAGTTCGTACGACCCAGTCGTGCACTTTATTTTTTTTTCTTTTGTTGTTGGATTTTTTATGAGTATTTGGCCTTAAACGGAACCCGTTTTATATTTTATTGAGAGGCTCACACACATGGTCCGTCCGATGACCGAAACCGATCCGAAATTATCCAACCCGACCAACACCAATGACAACAGCAACGAAGGAGGAGGATCGAATTCACTGTCCGTTCAAGCAGCATCTTTCCACTTCATAACGAAACATTTCGGGACATTATCATAAATTTTGACGCTCAAATGTTTGTTGATTTTTCAAAAATTTATGTTTCATATAAATGTGTATAATGGGGTCCTCAAAACAGTCAACATTCAATAAGAACAAAGCCAAGAAAGAGATATTGAGAGAAGGTATGTGCTGCTTCGGTTCCTTTTGTGGTTCCTTTACCGTTGATGGGACATTAATAATTTTTAAATTTCAACCGGGGGTTCTGTTCGGTGTGGTGTATTTTTTTTTTGTAACTTCCAAGATTCATTGATCCGGCAGAGGTGTAGATTATTAAAGGTCCCCAAATTTAAGAAATAAAGGACAGAAATCAAAACAGAGTATAGACATAAAACATTGATAGTGCCGTGCGATACACACACACAGCACACACAGGTCAGGTAATCATGGTCATATTATCTTTGTTGGATTGCCTGAAACTGAAAGATGTGCGCCTCCTCAATGAAAGGTAGAACAAAGATCTTCAAATCGATTTGGTTGAATATTTTCCATTTATAAGAAAACCATAACGAAATATAAAAAGCAAAAGTAAAACAAAAATAAAAAACAACAGCCACGGAAAGAAAGATGACAAAACTAAATTATGTACGCATGACATTAAAAATAAAAAAAAAAAAAGATTTCTTTCGTGAAATGTAAAATTATGGACTCAATTAAGATAGGCTTTGTTAAATGTATCTAATACCTGCGAGTTTGAGGTTGAGTGTTTTGAACTCTTATCTTTTCAATGATTTTTTGATATTCTATGATTTTCTTTTTGAATTTTTAAATTTAAACACTGTCTTAAGAAAACTGACATGCTGACTTGGTAAAAAGAAAAAGAAGAAGAAGAAATGGATGCATGGCTTAATGAAGACATCTGACGTTTATTTTAATTCATTGAAGGCGTCTTATCTATTTCTGATGTATTTTAAAATTTATGTTAACGTTTATTCAAAAAATGGTAGATATTTTTTTTTCCAATTTTCTGACTTTGACGGCAAGAAGTTATGACTAAGGGCCGAACTAATCTGGTCACGAGAAAGGCACAGATATATTTTCATTTAACTGTTTTAATTCAGTGTTTAAACATAGTTCTAAGTTCTGATGTGAACGCAAAGTGGTCCCTCACAATAGTTAACCTCGACTGTGTATCTGCTATACGGAGTTTCCATCCCTATCTTTCCAGGGCCCAGCGTGGCTAGTGAACCCTGATTTTGTTTGTCTCTCTTTTCTATATAGAAGCTTCGCACCAACTTAAGTGTCTCTGAATCTCCTCAACTTCTCGTTGATCGTGGCGTAGGGTGTCCATCATATCTCTTTAAAAGAGAACATGTTCTCTTTTTTTGTTCAGATCTTTTTTACACTTTCTTTTTCGTTAAGGATCTATTTTTGTCCTCTTTTTTCGTGAATGTCTCTTTTTTGGTTCCGATAATTTTTGAATTGATTTTGTTCAATAATACAAATAATCTTTTTTATTATAACCCATATAACCACTGTGTTATGATTTTATCTTCGATTTACTACAAAATTTAAAAGACTACTACTTTTTACTTGTCAGCTGGGGTGGCTGTCAAATGTCAGATTCAATTTAAATGTTTTGAATATTTTTTCGTTGCGCCATCGAATAAGGGAGATTTAAGCAAAAATCATTACTGTTTTTGAAAAAATGTGAGTTAAATGAATTCAATTCAAATTAAGGTATTTATAAGTATGAAATTTTAAACTTTTCTTTTCGCGGACATTAATCATTGTAATATTATAAGATTTTCGGAAGCTTACCGCGTAATTATTAGAAATATTTATTTATTTCTTCTTCCCGACGTTTCGAAGAAATTTCACTCTTCGTATCTTGTAAAACGCTAAAATTTTTTACTTAAAAGATTTAATTTTATTTATGTAAAAATAATCTGTTATTGTTAATTTTGTATGTGATTTACATATATTAATTTAAATGGACTAAAACAGACTGAATAGAGCTTTTATTTTTTTGTTAACTATTGTTTTTTGTTATGTTTTGTTAATTTTTGTATGTATTTAGGTATTTAATAAAAAATGTTATGTAAAATTGTTCCTAAAACATATATTTTTATATTCAATAAAAACAAAAAAAATCAATATTGCTTTTCTTTTTGTATTGTCTCTTTTTTTGTCTCTATTTTTTTTGTGATGTTCTCTTTTTTAAAAGCTTTTGCAGGAAAATGTTCTCTTTTTAAAAAATCCCATATGGACACCCTTTCGTGGCCTATCTTCTTTCGCTATGCAGTAAGTCTTTTTCATCCTTCCTTCGTTCACCGCATAGAGGTTACGGGACGCTCTAGTTTTCCAGGAGCCACGACCTATAGGACTTTATTTTGGCTGTGTTTGCTTGAGCACATTCGGAGTCTAAACAGGGATTTTTCGGAGGCGGTTGTGAGAAGCCCCGCACTTCTGCTTCTGATGCTGCTTTTCCTATGGCTGTTGACAAAGCTGCCATTGGTCTTCCGGGTACATATCAAGTCGTGGGATTTCTCTCAATGTCGTGTGATACTTGGTCATCGAAGGCTGTAGCGGTCACTTCCAAGTGAAGTCGTCTAACATTGAGCTTCTCTTGCATGTTTGTAGTTCGCCTAAGAGCTTGATATCAGTTCTCGCATTTCGGCAACAATATAAGTAATCTGAGTCGATGTTGGCTCCTCTGATTAGAATATTATCTTCCGTCGATCACATCTGAAAATATTTGGTCGTAGGGCCAACGAGCGATCACTTGGATCGTCATCGCAGACTTCTTTGGTTACCAGCGATGGCAAGCGCTACAGAATGTTAATTACCAATTTTGTGTGACGCAAATAGAACCATATGAACCTAGACGATACGTGGTTCCAGCAGGACAGCGATACGTACCACATTACGGACACCACGATTGACATTCTGCTTGAACGAACTTACCCTTAAGTTATCTCTTGCAGGTGACGTAAATTGGACACCAAAGTCATGCGATTTGACCCCGTTAGACGGTTTTGTAAGGTTTCCTTCGACTCATGAGAAAATACACCAATCGACCGATGCCCTTGAGGTGAACCTAACAGGCCATCGCTCAAATTCAGAAGGATATAAGTGGCCGAGTCATCGAAAATTGCACCGCTCGGGTCCGTGCCTACGTAAGTAGCGAAGGCGGGCATTTAAACATAATGGCAAATATAAGCTCTTAAATGCATGACTTGGTCGTTAAAACTTGCTCTTACACAGAAGAACAAATACCAGGCTTAGGGGGAATTACAGTGCTCTAAATTGAAAAATTGTGTGGTCTTATGAAACCACCATGCAAGTGAAACTTTTTTTTCGGATAATTAGCATTTCGAACTATTCTTGGTTTTTCCTTTGTTTAGCAAATTATTTGATTCACTAGCTGTATCGATGTCCATCACGATCAAGTGAACTACAACATTTACATCAATACACTGATCAAAACACACACATACCACGTGCACGAATGAGTGAGAATATAAATGCTATACGAACAGCTGATGCGAGCTATCGGCGCCGCCATATTGCGACTTATGACAGATGAACGAAAAAATTTGAGGCGATGCGACGAGAATAAAGTTTCACTTTAAAAATGACCAATTTTTGGGTATAATTCTGATTGGGATATATAATCTACATGCTCTTCTTTAGCTCCCCCGATGTAAATATTTCTCATTATCTCTGTGACATGTACCTAACCAGCTGTCATATTGCACAATCTTGGTGCCAAAAGATCACGCATCAGCACAACTGGGGAGCAAATTGCAAGGTTATGCAGATTTTACATGGTAGGTTGGACTGTAGCCAATGCTCATCGCCTTTTCTATTGATCCATTTTTTTTTGTATTCACCGAGAATCCTGTGTCTTCACTGGGTGGCAAGAATTCTCGATGAATTCTATTTTCCACCTTCTTTTTAACACTCGCTCCTTATTGTAATAACACATCAGGCACCTGCTCGTAAGATGAAGCACGCATTTACCCCTTTCAGTGACGCAAAGTATCTGGCTGAAATCAACACCGATCATAGTCTGGTTATCGCATATTTTTGCAACCTATCCCCACCACATGAATCATTCTTTTTCCTGGAACAACAAAAATTACTTCCTTAATCAGTGCCTCATATATCTTCCTCTAAATTTCATTCAAATCCGTTACCTAAGTCGTTACGTAATGATATAGCAGGCCAAACGCCAAAACATATGAACTTCCATATTTAAAATATCAAGTTGGATACCACAAATTGTGCAGGCTAGCAAAAACTCCCATATGTCGTTTGGAAAAATTCAGGATGCTCTTCAATTCCTTCTTTTACCATTTACTTATGGTTTTATTGGTATAATCAATAATTTGACAGGATCATTCATCATCATTTTGATTTTTCAAAATAAAATAAAACGCCATCCCGCCAAGAAGGCTCCAAGACAAATCTTTCAAAAAAGGCAATTCATTAATGTCATCACTGGCATTGGTGACATAATATTGGGTGGTCCTTTGATATCCTCCGACTGATGGGACAGACAAAAAGAATCATTGATTTTATGTATGAATGTCATATTTTTGATGACTGATGTAACTTTTGTTTTATGTGAGTTTTTTTTTTTTGGTTTTCAAAAACTTTTTAAAGCAAAGGATACAACAAACATTCCGCCTCAGACTTGAGTCGAATTTAAAAGTAGACGTGCACAAAAAAGAATTTATGCAGATTTATTTTTCTTTTTTTTTTTATATAAAAATGTCGCTGATTAAAGTTAATTTATTTTTATTCGATAAAGTTGTCTACCATGACACATCAGATAGTATTTCGTTCGAAGAAGATTGTTTATGTTATTTGTGGTTTAACATTTCGGTTGATTTACTAATTCTCTCAAATGTCTGCTAATATATTAAATTGACTACTTAGCAAGAAGCATTGATTTAAGTGTCCGAATGAATGTTTTTATGTTGAAGTATCGGCGCCAAATAAGTTTTTGATGTTTCTAAGAATTTTGAACAATGTATTGCTGAAAAAAATATTTAAATGCTTGCATTAAATTTTACAAGCAGATTCATTTTTTACCAAAACGATGTTCACGGTGTTGAACAGAGATTTTATTTTTAAATTCCTAGGGACTGAATTTGAACTGGAATAGGAAACAGAGGAATCCATTATAAATTGGCCACATCAAAAAGCCATCGTGTTTTTGAGAACCATTTTTTACTCGGAGCTCTAAATGCTTTTTAACATTTTAAGTCACGGAGCACAGTTATCTGGGTAAATCCGCAGATGGAAATTCTTACAAAAGCAAGATGCTGAGAAGACAAGTCTAAGGTGGACAGGTATGCGACAGAGCGGTCCGAAACGCTCCAAGGCTTTGATTTCTCCAAGCAGACGGCACGTTAGCTAAAATATAGGTTTCATTACAAGACACTGTCTCTCATAGGTCATAGGTAGACACGCTGCGAGACTTGGCGTACTCGCAAACGACTTTCGCAGTAGCTTTATGGACATAGGAAACAAGGACACAATTCTCGATCTCCTACGTACCTGCCCTGCACTTCCTTATAGACGGAGACTCTTTTTTAGGAGAATAATTTTTCAATGGCTTTGATGAACTGATGGATCATCAATTATATTATGCAGTATGTAAGAAGCTCTAAGTAGTTCTAAGTGTGTAAATTTTAAGGGGTTGACACCCAAAAATTTGTGGTATCACTACAGTCCTCTTTTAGTTAAATGTGTCTAACACCTCTCTAGCAGACAGCCACATTAATCTAACCTAACCTAAGTCACCGAGTGAAGATGGTGTTTTTTAAGGCTTACAACAAAAATGAAGAAAAATATTGCCCACCTAACAACAACTAGGAAAACATTCGGAAAAGTTAAAAGACTAGCGTGTATAATGTAACTAGAACAATGATTGAGCAATGAGGATATTCATGTAATACAGCAGCAATAAAGCTCTTATCCACCACGTAAAGAAAAGGAAAGATCTACAAAGCGATCGTGAGGTTTCCCAAGAATGGGGCTGGTTCGGGAAAAAGCAAAGATCTAAAAGACTTTTGACTTGGAGGCCAAGATTAGATTTATTATTAGGGGGAGCTTATACAGCTCAGGCACTGCGGTATCTCAATGATGCCAATTGTGCCAACCCGTGTGAGATTCTAAAGCAGCTCTGTTGCTCCAGACTGAGACCAGAACTTAAAGATATTCTGTGGGTGGAAGGTTTTGAGTTTTTCCAATTGAACGATCTCATCGCCAAGTTAGTGTCCACTTTCTTAGGCGGAATAGTGCTGGGCATTCCGTGAGGATATGCAAAGTTGTCTCTTCACTTTCGAGGCAGAGTCGGCAAACGGGGTCTGCCGCTAGTCTCATGTTGTGAAGGTGTTTTTTTTTCAGAAAACAGTGTCCGGTTAGAATTACAGTCACTGTTTTGAGAATTTTCATATCTAGGTTGAGTAGGAGCTTAGTGGTTTTGTTTGAATATTCTAGAGTTGTTTGCTAAGCCGCATTGGATTCCATGAGTAGGATGTTCTTGGCAGTGTTTTTGAAGTAGTTTTTATCTACTCCGCAGAAGGTTTCATGGCCGACAAATGGCAATGAGGCTCCCTTTTTGGCCAGGGTGTCAGCCCTTTCATTACCATCGTACGTCGTACCCTTTATGTGCCGGGATCGAATGGAGAATCACAAAATTGTTCCTTACATGTTCTGTGAGTATTAAGACAGTCTAGCTTGGAATTTATGACAGGTGAAGCCAGAGCTTTTAAGGCAGCCTGGCTGTCTGAGAAGATGAATATTGTTTTATATTTGGCGATCGAATGACATATTATCCTCTCGCATTCGTGTCACCATAAAGAGAAGGGGGTGTAAGAAGATTTAGTTTTCGTCTTTTAATAAAAGGAACAATAACTTGTCTTTTTGGGGTTAACGGAGACACCTTCACAGGTACACTAGTCTTGTACAATGTCCAAAGCTGATTGAAGTCTATTCTATATTGATCTTCTGAGGATCTC
Source organism: Platycheirus albimanus (assembly GCA_916050605.2). Lineage (NCBI taxonomy): Eukaryota > Metazoa > Arthropoda > Insecta > Diptera > Syrphidae > Platycheirus > Platycheirus albimanus. The sequence goes on along the minus strand of OU696698.1, from coordinate 30,929,849 downwards.
TGTATGAAATGGCTGCGAAGCCTACTGCATAAATGCCATGGGTCTCTAGTGATCTTAATAAGCTGTCTACATCGATAGACCAGATCAGCGACGCGAGAGGACTCCGCCTTGTGGGCATCCTCTGGTTGTTAGTGCAGAAAAAGACCAAGAGAGTTCATTATCGAGAAACATAACTTTGAGAGTGATGATAGTTGCACGGAATCATGGACAAGCGAATCTATCAAAAACAGTCTCAAACGCTATTAAGTGACTTTTGGGTCTCAAATATCTGAGGAGAGATAACTTTTGATGAGGAGCATACATCAATTCATCTGTACAATCTGGTCGGATGAAATGGAACCTCAGAATCATGTGTCCTAAATCCACAAGAATGAAGATACTCTGAACTGCGCCAACTACACATAAATAAGTGAATACTCAATTTCGCGTCAGCTATAAAATTGTCTGTGTGAATGTCTCAACGCTTTCGGGCGTGATAACTTATTGACCCCATCCTAATCAGTGAATGGTTTCAGTTTCAGGCCCGGTAAGTCAGCCGTCGACCAAATTTTCAAACTTCGATAGATTTTGGAAAAGACCCAAGGATTCCAGATCTAAGCTCACCACCTTTTTATTGACTTTAAAAAAGCCTATGAAAGCGATAACCGTGAGCTTGGCATTGCTTTCAAAATCATTCAATTGTGCAGGATAACTATAGAGAACTCGCGCTGCTCTGATAAGGTTGGTAATAATAAAACCGACTATTTCTGTGTCGAGAAAAGCTTAAAACAAGGTGATTATCGTATATAGGCTTGGACAAAACGTCTGAATGAAAAGAGACGTTAGTAGCAAGCCCTGTCTCAAAGGATCAAGGAGACACTATGCAAGACTCATATCATCCCAGTCCTGCTGTATGGGGTAGAAAGCTTGGACCCTGATATAATTGGATAAATTTCGATTTGAAAGAACGATTCTTCAAGTTACATTCGGTCCTCTATGGTGTCAATGGATTGATTGTCTTAAAATAAGATATGGGGATTCTGAGTCGAAATGTATCTCCAAATTTCACGATCTTTATTCTAAAAAAATTACACTGTTCAAAACTTAACTTAAGATAATATGACCTTCCATTTCTCCCTGATTTTCCAACAAGTTAAAATTATATTTCATGTACCAATAATCCTGTCATAATAATAGCAACACAACTCTGGCCAAAAAAAAATACGCTCACTCTCACATAAACGACAACACATCTGGCTGTTGTTGGCATTTTTTATTCATAAAATATACTGGTGGATGTATCTCAAGGAATAAGCTATTAAATATTATAAAGGAGGCGATTTAAAATCATTAAGACGACTGTAAGACCACATTGAAAAGATAAAAACGATGAAACAGGGTCGGCCGCAAAACGCCGATGAGACAGACACCTTAAAAGTCTTCTTCTTCTTTTTGTTTTTTTAAGTTGCAAATTACAATAAAAACAAAAAAGCGTTAAAATAAAAATCACCAAATGAATATTGGCTAAAATGCCAATAATTCATCTGTGATGCCTGCACATGGACGTAGGCTTCACAAGATATGCGAAGTGAGAGACTCCAACTCCGCCGCACTCTGCTGACATGATGACGACGACGGCGACGCGAAACGAAGCAACGGCGACGACGGTGACCAAGCCTCCGGATACTGCTTTGCTTTGGAGACAACAAGATCTGTTCCTTGTTTTTTTTGTATTTTTACTTGCGATTATAGGTACTATAAGGCAAGTTATGGATTCGTGCAGAAAAAAAAATTTGAGATAACAATCACACATAACATTACGATGATGGAGAAGTCGAAAAAAGTGGGTCTGGGAATTCCGTCCGTCTGTCTGTCTGTCTGTCTGTCTGTCTGTATGTCTGTTCGCGCCTCTGGAGGCTGAACGGGTGGGTCGATTTGCTTCAAATTTGGTATTTAGGATTTATTTGGCCGTCCCTCGGAACATATTTTTTATTTTTGCTCTAGGTCCAAAAATAACGGTACCTGCCATACAATCTTGAAGACAAAAATTGATTTTCTCAAAAACGGCTCTAACGATTTTGATTAAACTTTCAGAATGCTATTTTTGCAAGAAAATCTATCTTTTGGTTTGAAATTTTTTTTCAAAATTTGTCTAATAACGGTACCTCTCATAGAACCAGTATTTTCAAATCAAATTTTTTCGTAAACTATACATTCGATTTCAATAAAATTTTGACCACAGGAAGTCATTTATAATTTTATTAATATGGCATTTCAAAATTTTCAAAAACTTTTTTTTTTGATTTTTTATAATTTTTTCAAATAAATTTTTGGTTTTCGAAATATGTTGGAAACGGGTACATTGATTTTTTTAAAAATTATTTTTCAAATGTAAACTACGGATTGCCATATATTTGCATACTCAAATAAATTTCAAAATATTTTTTGAAAAAGTTTTTCAAAAATAACCTTTTTAAAAAAAAACTGGTCCAACGATTTTCAATATTTTTTTTTCCTAAATTGACGTATAGCTTTGAAATTTTATTGCATACTTAGTTTTTTCGAGAAAACTCTTAAACTAATTTAAAAAATAAAAGAATTTTCGAAATTATTTAATTTTTTTTTAATATCCATATATGCAGCCACTACGCAATTGCTTATCATAAGAGCAAGTTCGTGCGACCCAGTCGTGCATTTTATTTATTTTAATGTCCACTCGCATATTTTTTAAACAGTGACACGATTTTACATTTGCTCTGTGTTTTAGTTTTTGCCAGCGAGTATATCATCCAACAGGATATTATAATATGCCTTTTGCGTTAAAAAAAGGAAACTTGTTTTTTTTTTTTTGTGAAATAAAAGATACAAAAACGCAGCCCTAGTATCCATAAGATACGTTCTACAGAACGAAACTGATTCAAAATTATTAACGAGCAAAGGTGAAAAAATAAAATTGCCTCATTATGAATATTTTTCGTTGGAGTCGTTAATTTTTGATCTTTCATTTCTGATTATTAGCATGATTGTGGTGGTTGTGGATGTCGTCGCGTCCGTCGTCGTCTTGGCCAAAACTGGGTGTTTCTTAACTAAAAATAATGTATCTCAGAGATATTCTTTGAAAAAAAAAAAAAATCAACAAATTTAATTGACACTAACTTGTTTACTATTTATATGTCCTCTCTGGATATGGGGACATTATTTGTTAATTTTTTGTTGTCTTTCACATTTTTATATGGTTTTTGTAAAAAAACGAAAAATATCGAAGCTATAGTTTATTGGACATTTGTGTCCATAACATGAATGAAATGAAGGAGGTATGCGTTAGGTATGGTAAAATGAATATAGCGCGCGTATAACCAGGAGAAGATGGTTATCGAGAGGAGGATGTCAATTTATTAACGGCTTTCATTCTTTATTCATAATTTCCAAGTCGTTTTAACATAAACGAAAAGAATTTAGTTTTTTGTTGTGGAAAGATTCATTCACAAAACCTGTGTGTTCTCTTCTAGGTTGCTGAAGGCAAGGAATATTCATTTTTTTATTTCTAGTTGGATTCTGAATAACTTATGAATGGGAATAACTTCTTTTTTTTTTGTGAGCTCGGTATCAGATTTAAGAAAAGATATGAATTTGGTTGTAGTAGACAATTTGGCTTTGGCTGAATCCCTGCACAAGCATTTGACCTATGGGTTTACCGTGGACGTTTTAGAGGGAAAAGTTTATAACCAGAAAAGAATGAATACTTCCGCTGCCTTTTTCCAGATCCACATTTAGTGATTATGATTACCAAGTGTGAAAAGTTAAAATATCTTGCATCTATGAAAAATATCGAAGAAACTGGCGATGACGAAATCAATCATTGCATAAGCGTGAGGTGTAAAGTGACATGAATACTATGGGCAATCTTCTGTGATGGAAAAATGTTTCTACGCTGGAGAGTCTTCCCTACACTTCCTAGCGTGAGTCTGTGGCCTTCACGTCAAAAATAATACCTTGAAGAAAGAGCTCGAACGACTCCGCTGGTATTGCCACGTTAAAGGAAATACCCTGATCACCCCTTTAGAAAGGCGATATGATACCATTTCCCGGAGCAGGAAGAGGAGAAATAGGTTTACAATTTCCTGCTACAAGCGAATGCATTCCATGCGACTCAGACAAGTGGGAGAGTTGTGATCCACCTCATACCATAATGCCGTCGAGGGGAAAAGAAAAGAAGAGACGATTCGACTTTGTAGGCTACAAACTTCCCACATTAGTCCAAAAGATCTGAGTCCAAAAAATGACCTTTGTGAACTGTGATACTACAAAGAGCTGTTTTCCCCTAAAACCTAGAATCATTTTGAGTTTCTTGTAAAGCTTATGTTAAATCAATGTTAAAATGTATCAGTTCAAAATGTCGGTGCTGTGTATTTCTCTTCTGTGTCCATACAGCTTCTGAAACGTCGTTTCGAGCCGCCAAGACTCGCTACGTTACTACCCATAAGACAGCTTAGCCGAACCTGTCTTGTAGCTAGACATGTGTTATCGGTTCTCGATACCAAAATGTTCATATATTGCGATGAGATTAATCATTGCACTATTTCAGTTGACATGAATAGTATACTGGCTTACATGGCAAGAGGCAAGTTAATCGCCCTGCCAGTTTTCCGAAATAAGTCTGTGACCAGAACACACAGAATAGGTGAATGTTCAACTGTTCTGCCATTCCATCTGAGATAATATATGTATAGTCGAGAGGTGACAATTTTCTTCCATTGGTTGATCCCCTTCTTTTTGATTGAAACCATAGAAGGACCCCGAATGACCTTAGTTCTTCTACTGCATTCCTCGTTTTTACCCTTTAGTAGAGGATAAACCTACTACTCAGCAGAAGAGATTTGACTACTTTTGATACACTTCTTTACCATTCGAGGATAGTCCATGAATATCCAAAAACTGTCCACTGTAATGCCAAATTTTCTGGTATAGACAGCTGTTTTGTGGTACATACTACCACATGGTGTTGAAAGAGAACTGATTTTAACACTGATTAATTTGGTAAAAGTGACTGGCGGAGTTAAGGTTAAGCCATGATTGCCGTCTTTTGTTGCAGCTGCTGACTTTAAAAAAGAAAAAAATATTTGGTACAACAGCTATTTTCCTATGTGTGCGTTGATATTCTGCTTGAATGGAAAGGACCTACAATTCACCTCCGAACCAGAACGGCTAACAGAGAAGCACTTTCAATGACATTTATTACTCTTGGAGATTTTGTCACTACCTCGCATGAGGCAGGCAATACCCCAGAAAATAACTCAGGTGGAGTCAGGGATCGAACCCAGAACCTTCGGCGTGGTAGTCCGACACACTTACCACTACGCCACGGGCCATGGGGTAGGTTACGTTTCGACTTTTAACGTTACTATATTTCGTGTCGAGATTCATCTCATATTTAAACATTCCTACAGCAATATATTTGTTGCTGGATGTTCTGTTTTTAGCTCCCTTATTGCGGCTGACTTGTTAGCTGGTAATGTTAGAGTGGGGCTTAGGGTCGTGTTAAACACGGACAGACTCACATCAAGATGCTCAAGTGAATGAGCTTTCTTCTAATGTACCTACTAAATGAACTTAAACTTCTATGGATTTTCTTTGAACTGTTCCTTGAAATTCATTTGAATCTTATAAATTAATGACGCAGATTTTATTTTTCAACCCTTACCTATCTCACTTCTCAGGACAATCAAAAGCAGCTGCTGATGCTGACCACAAGTCTCAATCAACAAAATAAACAATTGGACACATAATTCACACAAAATGACAATGGAACAACCTTTATTGGATTAAACACATAAAATCAATGAATGGCTCCTGGGTCCTGGCATAGCGCTGCAGCAGCACCCTGGTAGACAAGTAGTATATGTACACCCGCACACGCGTGCCAAGCAATCCTTCGATCACCTTTAGTATCTAATTCTTTTATATTTTTTGTTGTTGTCCATTCAATATAAACCCAAACGAAGACCATTACAAATTGTTGTGGGCGTTAAAAATCCGATTCAATTGGAAAATTAAAAGATTTTTCTTTTGTTTGCTCGAGGCGGGGTTCGGGTACCCCGTATGGAATGTGTTGACCGTTGGTCAAATACTTTTTATTGTGTCCTTCTTTCTGGATTTGTTTTGTTGTAGACTATATAGAGTATAGAGGTAAAAACAAATATACTACCAATATATGGAACAAGGGTGTTGACAACCCTTACCCGGCGCGTTGCGGCTGGCGCTTCGAGTACCGAGAGTGACACATGGTTTTTCAATGGAATTTGCTACAGTTTACTCTTCCTCAGATCATCATGATGATGGCCTACAGAGACAGGAAGAACAATCGAAAGTTGATTAAAAGAATTTATCTTTTAGATTTTTAATTAAATTTATTGAAGATATCTACCAATAAAAAGGTGGGGGAGAGTATATAAAAATTCAAGAGTATCTATCTATCTACGAGTATAATGGTTCGGCCGATTTCCACGGTTGGGGGTAATTTATTTTATATATTTTTGTTTGTGTGCTATCTTTTTCGATGATAGTTCCTGCCCCAGTTGAAGACATCAAAGGTGGGTACTTTCAGCCATTTTTATGCATTAACAATCGCCAACGTGTATACAGTGGAGACGTGTAGACGGTGGTGGTGTTATATTATGACTTCCATTGACCCGGTAATAAGATTCAAGTCACGTTCGAGCGATATACATATAATTTTTTTTTTATTTTTTACCCGCAACACTCGAAATTTAACTCAAAAAATATAACACCGACAGCTAAAGGGGACAGGAAATTTGAAATTACAATTTTGTTGAATATTATGGTAGCTATAAAAATAAATTGTTGTTTCTTTCCCTTTTTTTTTGATAAGTTTTTTTTTTTTTAGTTTTTTTAATTTAATTTGCATTTGAAACCTATGAAGGCATGTCATTCTATTAAACAAAATGTGTCATTTGTGAAGAACTCACGATACAGGGGCCATTTATAGTTCTATTTCTGACGCATTTAGTTGGGGAAATTTGCATATTATATTGTCATATTATTTTTAATTCTTGATGAGAGTTTATTGAATTATACTACATCGAAACTTCTTTACAAGGTGTAATTTGATCGCATGTTACATTTCGTCAATAAAAATTGAATCATCTGAAATATTAATTTTTATTTGAATACATAATAGATGACGGAATCTGAGAGTTTGATTTAATTTAGAAAAAAAGATGGAGATTGCTTAATTTTCACATATAAAAAAAAAGGTATTGATGCCACTCATCAAAATGTTTAGGTAGTGTTTCGACGTCAGAAATATCAAAAAGTAGATTTCACACAAAAAGTGAAAGTGAGAAACTAAGAGCTCACATCTAGTTTATAGTGTTTATTGGTATATTTTATTTCATTATTAAATGTGAAATTCCCACACACATATTGTCGTTCAGGCAATATTTAGTTGTACGAAAAATGCAGCCGAATATTTTGCGTGTACATTCGTACAGTGCGGCTTAAGAAAGAGTCTATCTTTAACATTAAGTTTTAAATTAGACTCACTTAAAGGCAAGCTAATGTGCGTTCTGAGAGAAGCATAAAGACAGCATTGAATTTTTGAAGAAATTACTTACACGTGATTCATATTTCCTATTAGACAATGCTGTCAATATCAGCTTTGAATGAACTTTAAAAATGCTGCAGTATCACATCCAAAATTTCCGAAATTTAACGGCTAGGGGCACTTCAAGAAGTAAGACAGAACAGAGTCTTGACGTAAATCAACTTTTATTTTATGACTAGTTTCAGACAAAAAGATGTAAGGTCTTGTTCCAATGTTTGGTGAGATATATACCAATCATCATATCACCAGTGGAGCTTATTCTACGAAAACCGTACTGCCGGTCATTAAACAGTTTCCGTTTTGCAAGATATTTCTTGATTTGATAATTTATCAGCGTTTCCATGACGCTGAAATATAAAGTTCCAGTTTTAGTTTTACAAACCTCTGTTTCAAAGATGATGTTGATATATTTGTTTTTTTTTTCCTGACTTAAAAAAAAGAAAAAAATGTGTTATGGTCGTTTGACTGATATCATTCTTGACCTTAATTTCGCACAAATCACATTATGATCCTACTTTCGCCAAACTCGGTACATCGAAAAAATTGAAGTTTGGAAAAGACAAGATCGATTCAAGGATTGATCATGGTAGGATGTGTTGATAAAACAAAAATTAATCATTACCAAAGGTCAAAATATAACGTGATGTAAAGTCTGCATTAAAGAAGGATGTTCTTGAAAAATCAAAAAGAAACAAATTTTTAAAATTTTGTTCACTAAAGACTTCTTCGGCGTCTGATATCTAAGGGCAGAGCATTGCCCATCGTTGTTCTAGCACTACATACTATTTACTAAAACTGTGTTCCTGTGGCTTCTTGACGGAGTTCTCAGAGAGTTTCTCTTTTAAACTTGTGACAGTACCAGCTGAGCAAAATGGTAATTTTGACATGAAGCTTTCTTCAGATTTTGGTACTCCTTGTAAAGGGCTTTCCAATAAGAGGTGTTACTTTGAATACCCAGCTATTTAGGTAGTTCACACTTTTGAAGCTGTAATTTTTTGAAATTTGACAAGTAGAAGCTACGTCATTAATAAAAATGGAAACGATACACGCTTCAACAACGCATTGAAATTATTAAAATTCACTATAAAAATGGTGAACATTTGGCAGGGATGGTTCGTAAAACTAAAACAGTTTTTGGTCGTAGTGAAGCACCTTGTCGGACCGCAATTCAGAAATTGGTGGACAAATTTGAGCTGTTGGGACAAGTTCGCAATGTGAAGAATAAAACCTATGCACGTCACTCAAGAACAAATGAGAATATTGCTGCTGTAGCCCAAAGTGTTGAAGAAAACCCAGGTTTGTCCAATTCTCGTCGTTCTTTGGAATTGGGCAATGACGTTTGTAGAATGCCCACCGTATTTTGCATATTCAGTAATTACAAGAAGTCAAGCCTGCTGATCATTAACAACGTCGCGTCTTTGCTTTTTTTTTTTTTTTTTTTTTACACTATCAGTTCTCGAGAGTAAGAAGCTTATATCAAGCATTAACTTACAATCAGAGATTAGCCAACACATATTATGTGCTCACTGGCTACATCATTTAGTGCAGGTGTTAGTTGTTAGTAAGCAAAATATACAAATAGCATAACACAAGCACAAAAAATAAAAAATTAATAAACACATACATTTATACAAAATAGATACAAAAACATTGAGAACATACAAAACATAAACTATGAGCGTGGTGCACTGGTTTTAAATGTTTTTTTTAGAGAGGATTTACTAATATTAAAATCAACAATACTTTTATTTGAGTTGAAAAGTTTGCACATGCGGGTAAGAGGTTCATTCATGCCATAATTAGTACGGTGTTGGGGACAATGCAATAGCTCTAATCTACGAAGATGATGAGCCCCTCCGCGATAGTTAAAACCTACACACGATAGAAGATCGGGTGAGTCCAAAGATCCCGTTAAAAGTTGGTGAATTTGCTGGTTGGTTCTTTGAAATGCATGAAAATGATCCGGAGTTTCATCGAAAATTCCACTTTCCAAATTCCAACTCGGTGGCTACGTCAACCAGCAAAATTGTTGCATCTGGGGCCCGGAAAACCCAAGATTTATTGTTGAAAAGCCTCTTCATCCTTAACGAGTAACTGTTTGGTGCGGTTTATGGTCCGGCGGGGTAATTGGACCTTACTTTATCGAAAATGAGGCTGGAGCAACAGCTACGGTGAATGGATTGCGCTATCGAGAGACGATTAATAATTTTGTATGGCCGGAATTAAATGGCATTGATCTGGACAACGTTTACTTTCAAAAAGTCGGCGCTTCGTGCCACACAAGCAACAAAACCATCGATCTTTTACGGAAAAAGTTCCCGGACCGTGTTATATCTCGAAGAGTAGCTATTGAGGGCATACAGCGGCCACTTTGCGATTTGGTTATGGAAAATTTCATGAAAAGGATATTGTTGTGTAAGGGTAGCTGTGGCGGCCAATTGGCTGATTTTGTTTTCCATTTTTAATGGCATAGGTACTTTCTTTTTTACGTTGAATTTTTCTTTGAATATCAATTTAACACCTCTTATTGGAAAACCCTGTGTAATCAAGCTTTGTTGACATTGCTCTCACACAAAGCATCTTCATCTCAGATGCTGTGTATTTACCCTCATGCGTTGTGTACATTTTCCAACATTTTGAAAAGTTTTTTCGGAAGCTTACCGCGTAATTTTTTTAGAAATATATATTTATTTCTTCTTCCCGGGAAGAAGAAATAAATATATATTTCTAAAAAAATTACGCGGTAAGCTTCCGAAAAAATTTTATAATATTACAATGATTAATGTCCGCGAGAAGAAAAGTTTAAAATTTCATATTTTGAAAAGTGTTTAAGAGCTCTACGCAAAATTGGGTTGCAAAGTAGTTTCTACAGTCCCTCCATCTACTAATCTCCTACCCGATGATTGATATCGTCATCACAAGTTGCTTCGCTAATATTTACAACTCAAAAATATATAAATTTTTCACACTTGCGACTAAATGTTCATGTTAAATTCAAAATTTTTTGAAATAATCATATTTGGATCAGAAAACTAGCTGCACAAACATTCCCTCCAAAACGTCCAATCATGTGTCAGGTGCTTGTTGTAGGGGTGAAGGATCCTCGCTTATAGTCAGAAAAAATATCTGATACACTTTGGGCGCCGCTACTTTGGGGTATTGTATTTTTGAACGATGAAATCACTAACTTGTGCATTTCCCATTTTTGGAGCCTAAAATAAATTCGAGCCTTTATTGAAAACTTGAAACCTGAACTTTCTTGTCCGGTGTAGTTCAATATTTGTGGCTTCCATATTAATGGAACTTCCATTAAGGTATTAATTAATGTTACTCTTCATATCAATATTCATATTCACCCCTCTTTTATATCACAAGATCGCCTACACTCGGGTTTCAATTTTTTTTTATTTTATGTATGTTTTTGGATAATCACAGATCCACCCTAAGTTGGTCCTGATCGAGTGGAGTAGACAATCTGCGCAAATGGAAATTATACATCATATTCACTTCACTGGTGTTAAATGGCATTTTCTCTGACATCTAATCACCCAAAGAACCACATTATTTATGATTGTTTTTAGCCCTTGACAGTCGGATTTCCCCCGGCCGTCATATACACATATGGGTTCAAAAATGAACACATCACATTAGATGCCTACTCGTGCTTTGAAGAAGGGGGCCGGGCGGCTTGTACCGCGTCAAGGACCTAACGCAATATCATTGTGACTGTTTAGAATGGCATTGAAAAATTTTCCAAATTTAAATGGCCATTAAACATTTTTCGAGATGCAACCTATACAACGCAAGGAAACGCGCGCCGCGCCGCCAGCAATCGATTGTCATTGATGCTATTTAAATTGGTTTTTGGCTATTTTCAGATCAAGCTAGGCATCACGTCAGCATCGTAGGTCGGTTGCTGGGTTGGGGGATGACACTCGGTCTGGCATCATATGAAGCGGTAATGAGGGTATTTATGAAATTTATTGCACATCATCAAATTACTTCCACCAAATACGCTGGAATTTTGAACAATTTCTGGTAAAGATTTGAAAGGGAACTTTTCGAGAAATCGAGGAATTCAGAAAGACACGCGTTTGGCTGCATGTATGATAAATGTTGAAAATTTATGTAGCGAAGCAAAATTTGTTTAAATTATTTAGATAAATGGAAAAATATCAATTAAATAAGTTTAGATGTTATCTGGAATTTACGAGACAAATGTTTGAAAGTGAATAATATAAAATTTTATTGCGATAGTATTTTATAATTTTATAGAAGAGATTGGAATTCGGTTCAACCCATTCTTTGACAAAAATTCCATTATCAAATTCTCATGGAACAGGGAGCTCCCAGCTTAGTACTGAATTAGAGAACAAAATATTCTCGATAGATCGTGAATAGCACATTTGCACAATATTTCGTGTTTCTGTAGCAGCCTTTATTTCATTTAAGAAAACAAGGAATAGCTCATTCAAGAATATGAGTTGTTATTATAGTTTCGACATTATAAAATATTATTTTTTATTTTTAGTTTCCATACAAATTTTTAAAGAAAAAATTGAAAAATGTTATAAGAAAAAAAAAATTTTAAGGTAGAAAGACAGTGTTTTTTGTGTTGTTGTACTTTGTACTTGTACTGTTCTTACACTCACCGATTCAATTGTTATACAAGGTTTTTTAACAAAGCCGGATAGATTGTGGCGTCCACTGTGTGGCACTTATCGCTGTCCTTCTAGAGCCATACATGTAGCATAGAGGTCTACCTATGCTGTTCAAATTGGGTCTTACAAAATTAGTCTTAGTCTCTCCTTCAGCCTTCCAAGTCACTGTATCGCAGTACAAGCAAAAATAATGGCGATAAAGGAGGTTATATATTGGGTTGAAGAAAACGTGATATCCTTCAAGGACATCATCATTTTATTGGGTAGCCAGACTGTGATGGAATCCTTTAAAATCCAACTTCACTTGCTCCCAAATAGCTCTCGACTGTAGATCGTCTCTGAGACAGATGGCGGGACAGTTTAAAATCCACCTCTCTTATGTCCCAAAGCTTTAAGATATTTAAGGGAATTGCAAAGCCACTAAACAAGGAACAACATTGCCCATTTTAACTAAGCAGAGCTTTCCGACCTGTGAATCTTTTTGGATATTCCCAAATAATTGAAACAAATCACGTTCAAAGTTATTATCTGTTTTAAATTATCCTTTCAAGGCAATTTAATAATTTCTGAAATATTTTTATTAAGAAATTGAAGTGATCGCAGAGCAACACATTTTTTTAATTTTTTGGGAAGTGGTTTTTTAGCTTTAGAATAAAATTCAATATCATCTCATAATCTATAGCTCATAGAAAACTAGAATATTTTTTTAATTATGTTTTAATGTTTTGGTCTATAGACATAGATGCTTAGGGAAGATAAAAAGTCTTTCTTACCGAAAGACTGGAAGCGCAAGAGAAACAAAACAATGTTAACAATCACTTCAAATGCAGCGGACATTTTCAAATCGTTTATTCTTTTCAAAATGGCTGGACCAACCAACCTCACACCAAAAAATTGTTTTTGGTTCATAAAATCCGAATTCACGGCACATATTGTAGCACATGCGGAGCACATTGCAGCACATTACTTGAAAACAATTTGAAAAAAAAAATGGCTGGGGTAACTTCACACTAAAAAATTGTTTTTGTTTCATAAAATCCGAAAACCTTGAAATTTTTGTTTTTAAATTGCGGAATTACGGCACATCGTAGCACATCAGGAGCACATTGTAGCACATTCTTTAAAACAAATTTTAAAAAAATGGCTGGGCTAACTTCACGCCAAAAAAATGTTTTTGGTTCATAAAATCAATTTTTTTTTAATAAAAACGTAGCTTGTAATAGGTTAATAATACTTTTTGTTATTAGCTGTAAGCTTGTGAAATAAAAAAATAAAATAAATAAATAAAAAATCCGAATTTACGGCACATATCGTAGCACATGTGGAGCACATTGCAGCACATTCCTTGAACAAAATTAAAAAAAAAAAATGGCTGGGCTAACTTCACACCAAAAAATTGTTTTTGGTTCATAAAATCCGCAAAACTTGGAAATTTTTGTTTTTAATTTACGGCACATATCGTAGCACATGCGGAGCACATTGCAGCACATTCCTTGAAAAAAATTTAAAAAAAATGGCTGGGCTAACTTCACACCAAAACATTGTTTTTGGTTCATAAAATCCAAAAACTTTGAAATTTTTGATTTTAATTTACGGCACATCGTAGCACATCGGGAGCACATTGTAACACATTCTTTAAAAATTTTTTTTTTTTAAAATGGCTGGGCTAACTTAACGCCAAAAAATTCCACCCGCTAAAAATGAAAATTGCATACTGACCCAGTTTATTTTACTGTAAGTCAACAGATAATTCCAAAGTATGATTTCTGAATGTTATTTGTAAAGGGTGTTTTTTTTAAGTTATAGGACTGTAAAGTGAAATAAAACACAGATATATTGTATTACTGCCGTAAAATTGACATTATTTTTGAAAGATAATTCTTTGAATATAATCTCTGGCATATGGTCATCGCGGCTGGTTCGGATGTTGTCCAATTTTCGATGACTCTTTGCAGCTTAGCTTATCTTTTAGCGATTTCACATACCCTAACAGAAAGTAGTCTACGGGTGTGAAACCGATTATGGAGGCCAACTCACAAGTCCGAAACCCTAAATTATGCGCTCACCTAACGTTGCTTTTAACAAATCAATTTTGTGATAAGTATTATTATTCAAAGTATGTATTTCAAAATAAATCTACACATGCGTTGTTCAGGCGTCAGTCGATTTCTGATCATACCATGATGATATGACAACCCAAGCTAATGATTAATCACTTTGTAAATTTCAAAATGGCTGTCAAAATTAAAATAGTGCTGTCAACTTAAAGTTCTATACCTCTAAAAAAACATCTTTTAAATGATGTTTGGCTATGAGTAGAAATGGCCTCCACCAGGGTTCTATTGAAGGTTGTTCCAGTTTCCGTTGCATGATGTCTACATCCAATTCTCTCCGTCCGGTCCAATTACACATTTGAACATCAAGATTTATCTCAGATAAAAGTGAAAGAAGGCGTGCAGCCTACTCGAGATATTGGAGTGATTGTCCATTTTTTTTTTAGAGAAGCACCTAACAAACAGCACCGGTTTAACGTTCGATCGGAAAAAGTTTAAGCACGATAGTGATAATTTGCTAGAATTACACACAGGACAATAGAATTTACTATGAACGAACATTGTCAAAGATTTCCCGAAACAGATCATCAAATAGCACTAAAAGTAGTTATAGGCAAGAAACTTCAGCGATCTACCACATGCATTTTGTATTGTAAAGATGTTTCTAAAGAAAAGAAAGAAAAAAAGAACCTATAATTATTCAAACTTTATCTTCAAGCATAAATCTATTAGTTGAGATGAGTCTCTTATTTCCACGAACCTTGTCCATATCAACGATGAATTTCATTTAAATTCGACAAAAAGAATCCAAAAGATACATTAATTCCCCATCAGCTGTGTTTACACTACTAATTCAGTCGAAAAGCATAATAGAATTTATTTATCTTTTCCTCCTTAATAGCCTTATGCATTTTCCATTCCATTTTTCCAAAGAACTAAACTCCTCATCTTAACACACAAACTTTGGGTTTATTCGTATCTGTAATAAATAAAAGTTTGAATACCTTCATTTTCATCTTCCAACTTCATAAATTTCCTCAAAAAATATCAAATTATATGAATTTTTGTTGTTGTTTTTTTTTTTTTCTTCCCTAATGCACGTTCGGAATATGTGTTTATTTTTACTTTGTTTCCATTATGCATGCTCTTTTCGGCCCGTTTCCGACTCTCAACTAAAGACTCAATCCACGAACAATGTATTATCCTATAATAATTTTTAATTTTGTAAAAATAGACTGGAAAATGAATTTATGAAAATTAGACACACTTACCTACCTATATAGAACGAAAAATGGGAATAAGAATCGGATTCTGAATTGGAGTCAGAATCGGAATCGGAAATGGCCAGAGCTGCTGCAGCAGTGAGTCGGTGACGTGTGCCCCAAAACACCACCTCCTCGATCATTTCGTTAATTAATTGACCTGCCATAATCCCTTGGATACTTTTTTCGGGTCGTTATGTGTGCGGAGAAGTGGATTTTCTTTTTTTTTTTTGGTTCTGTCCAATTAATTTTGTGGAATTTTAAAAGAAACGATTCACTTTATATCTACATTTATAGTGAAGTGAGTGAGTGAGTGTGTGGTGAAAAATCGTTTTGTCACCTGCTCGAGGCGTTAAGAGGAGCGTGAGGTTACTGCCACTGCGCTTTCCGTTCCCAAAAAAAAAGAAGCATCGAATGAGTTGAAAAATCCACTTTTTGATGATAAATTGTCGAAGGATGCTGATGGAGCAATTTCTGTTTTTAAAGGGTGTTTTCTTCTAAGTACCTGCGTGCAGCTTAGGACGAAACATACATACCTAATGGGGCGTTTCAAAAACACGCGTTCCAATAGGTACTTCGATACGCTATGTTGTATAGTGGGTGTGAAAAAAATATTTTGAAAATTTTTACTACCGACACTCAACAACTAATTGACGATGTTTAACACTTGAACAGTGTGAAGGGGGTTAATGTGATGATTAATCGATTGTTGAGTGGAACGCAGCTCTGAGTGGGTTTATTAAACATCATATTTCATGCTATGTATCTGCCTGAGTTTGGAAGGAGTGTTGTATATAGTTGCGGCAGTACGGCGCGCGGTACGGAGAGAGATATTGCTTGCAAGAATTATGCCTTCTTGGTTGGTAATCTTCGGCAAAGTTTTCGGCTTTTTGATAGATGCTCTGTGTTGGTTTTTGAAATTAATTGTTATGAATTTTTATGATCATTGCTGGCGGCTGACGGGTTGGTTGTTTGTTGTCAGTAAGAGAGGTGTGAGTTTTATGACAAATTGGATATTTGTCATCGGGTTATGGGTGCTAAATGGGTTATTGGGATGAAATATGATGGTTTCGTTGTGTGTTTTATGGATTTTTTATGAAATATAAAGGTGCAAGTCATTAATTTGCATATAACAATGAAACGATAAATAATTGCATCGAATTTTACCAACGTACTGGCCTGGATGTGGTGAAATTGTTGCGTCTGTTCACACTATAAAATTGAGACCTATGGTGATGGTGAACTCATTATAGGTTTCCCACATTTCTCCAGTGTTTGCATATGCTTTCGTTTTGTGCTTTGAAAGTACAGGAACAGTATTATGAAAACATTTTGGAATACTTAAAACGTATTATTTGTACCTGACTATAGAAGAAAATCAAATCTCAAAATAGCTTAGCCTGCAAAAATGTAATACCTGTAGTCCGACATTCACCTATGTTATAAAATCATTTCGCCGCCAAAAACTTCTTTGCCTAATGCAATGAAATTGACTTTGTTATACCCCCACGTTGGGCGCCAGTTATAACGAATGATCAACGTGAGCAATAATTTAAGATATTTAAGTTTAGCATATGAAAACTAAAAGATCATTGACTTAAGGCTTTACGAATCCAATCAAATACAAGCTCAAAAAAACTATATAACGATTGCAATAAATTGTTCATGATTTGGAAATGGAAGTTAATTGGCGAGGAAAAACTCGAGTTCTTTCGCAAATATAAGATGTGCTTTAGATCTATGGCAAGAGTAGGCTCACCAAAATCTCAGGGTGGTACCCACTGAGCTTTGGCTTATTGTGTTATGCTTTAAAACTAATAACTGCGTGCCGTTGGCATATGTTTGTGTGTTCTTCTATCTTCCGTTCTGTCCGTCTCTCTCTGTCGTGTTACTGTCTTGTGTTGTCTTGAGCCGATGGCCTCAGTTGCCAGTGCTTGTAAGTCTGTCTACTTCGTCGATTCATTGAAGTTCCATATGCGGAGGAAAACCAATTTTGTGGATAAGAAGTCTAAAACAATAGATATCATTTATATAAAGGGTTGTTCTTTTTTTAAACGTTTGGTTTTCAATCTGGCAATACTTTTTTCGGAGTTAGTTTTTTTGACAGCTGTCACTTGATTTATACTTAGTTTAGTTTGCTATTTCATAATGAAATCTTGAACAACGTTTGCAAATCGTGCAAATTTATTACCAAAATAAAAGTTCGTTTCGCGCGACGCATCGCTCGCTGCGTCCAATATTCGGTCGACATAATCGCCCAGTAATTAATTTGAGCCATCCGCTTCGGCCACTTGCCCGAAACCATTTTTAACACATAATGGCAAACCCTTATCTTTATAATAAAACTAAATTCATTAAATTATATGCGTTTTATTTCTTCTTGAAAACCACACGTCTAAAAAAAACACTCTTTAGATAAGGAAGAGAATCAGAAACAGCAAATAGCCTTGGGATTGGGACACACCAGAATTTGTTTTGTGGATATCAAACTGAAAACTGTCCAATACATCGAAGAAGAGGTTCGTCAACACCAAATGAATGCATTTCCAATGCCAAAGTCTATCGAATGCTATTAAAATATTAAGCGCAATGATCTTACTTTCAATAAAACGATGCAGAGATTGGTTCCGCTGTTCGGTGAGATAAACCATCATATCACCAGCGCTACGAAAACCGCACTACCAGTATTAACAAGTTTCCTTTTCTGAAGTTACTTTTTGATCTGATGAGAGTTTCCATGATTTTGGGAAAGAAAAGACTCAAGTACAATTGATCAGGAGCTTGTACGCGATTTAGATTCACCTATTTTCGTGTACGGGCTGGACCATTGCCGCTTTCCATTCGCTCGGGTCTGTATAAATATATCGAGATATTTGAGTACTTAGTCTTGTAACTGTACGAGTGTGGAATTAGATTTGTCCCATACAAATATTTATGCTCCAAAGTGCAGAAAGAGTCATGTCACCCTGTGTGCTGTATTATTGTGGAGCTAAAAAATAATTCAGCTTTCCGTTTGAAACTGATGCCAGGTGTGTCATTAGAAATCGAACCGAAGACGTAGTGGTTTGAACTTTGAGCCAATGTTCAAACAAAATTATTACATTGTTACACATAAGTAAGTGTTTGTTGCCTTTATTTCAGTTCATGCAAAAATTCGGATGTGTGAGTCGTGAGTCTGGTGCACTACAACTGACCTTTCTTACTTGTTTGAGCTATTTCCAATTTTCCTCACTCCCCTTGATAAATTTTTTACAGCTGGAGTCGAACGATGAATTTTTTTGTTTTTCAAAATCCGCTTAACTATAGGTTTATCTAACCGCCGCGCCGTCATCGCTTCTACGTCATAAAGATTATTTTTAAGAAAACGAGGCCAAAGACGGAAAAGCCAAAAAATCAGGATATGCATATCCTAAACCATGGTTTACGAAGAATATTTAAATGATCTAAATCAATGTAGCTGCATAATCGCACTCTCGGAGTTTCCTAAACTTTGAAAATAAATCAAGGCTCAAATTCAAAACGACTTAATTTCAGAGGAAGCCAGAAACTTTTATTAAAAAAGACTGTGTGCTTCCTTATGGTCCTGATTTAAAAGGTGCCTATATTCAGACGCTGAAACTCATAAAATATAAAAACAATTTTCGACCTCAAGTGGGAATAATCCGATCAATGCATCACCACCCTCATGCTTTGCTAATCGCTTCAAATAAAAGTATCGAATAACCATTAAAAATAATATCGAAAGGTAACCCCAATTTTGAAAAACCAACAATCTTTTCACATCTGCGTGTACTAGGTACTATCGTTGTTGTTCATAGAAATTTCGCTTGACCCCTGTCCACGCACATCAAAAAACCTCAACGAAACGTTATATCGTCGTCAGTTGAATTGATCCCACATATACACCCATCAGATCCCAGAGTGCCAGTATACCATCCCATAAAGGACAATCGGAAATAATGTCCTCTTTTGAAAATTGCAAACAATGGAATTGTGAATTTAGCAATAAATTCGATGACATTTATTGGATTCCTTTTCATATATGGCTCGCTCGAGTCGGGACGGGCCAGTCGGCCGGACCGACCCGTGTCTATCTCAATATGTTTTGTACTATAATATGAGAGAGTCTTTGTTTGCTGGTGCTAACCAGGAAAAAGGACACTCGAATGAACAACTCATCCATACAGTTCTGCCCCCGAAGCTATATGTACATATTCTCTTTCGCATATATTGAGTTGTTATAGATTTTACGAGGTCAAAAACGAGGTCGGAGGCTACACCTTTTTCTGATCAATAATTTGACAATACAAAGTGCCACAGAATCGAAACAATGCCGTATATGAACGGGTCAGCTAGACTCGGCTCGGGTCAGGCAGCAGCGGACGGACAACGTGATCTGGATACACTATACAATATATTCTATAGAGTGCCACCAGTGCTGGCGTATAAAGGGTGTGGAAAACGGGATACCCCCTCCCCCGTTTATGGACAAATGAATAGGGCAATATGCGAGTGAAAAAAAATTTTCAATTTTGAAATATTACTCGAAGGACATTCGTGTCGTCTTTTATTGTTTTTTCAAAGACACACATGATGTATGTTTGTGTTTAATGTCTGATGCGATGCCATTGAAGCATTTACGGAAATATTTATAGAATTTGATAGAGAGTCTCAATTTTATGAAATCGGATACACTGTGACGGGGAATTAATGATCCACGAGAAGTGGCGTTTGCATTTGGTGGCGGTGACGGTGCGCTGGTACTCAGGTCACATATGGATGTTCGGCACACGTGGCAATGTTTGTGTTTTCTTTTTTTTTTTTTTTTTGATTTTCTCAAGTTCTCGCCAGGAGGGAGCAAGTATAGTTTTTCTTCTATTCGAGGACGATTTCGAATGACATCGACGACAGAAACGACCACCGAAAGAATAATAATGCACATGACTTTGATTGACATTTTGAAATTTTTCATTCGCCATGAACGAATAGTTTTTGAGTGTTATTTCGTTATTTTGCTTGAAGCAGGAAGACAGGAAGAAGACGTACATTATATTGAATAAGTTGTTTTCTTTGTTTTTGGTATTTATTTTTTTTTTGCAGAAAGAAGCCATATGGAGGAACATATATGAACCTTCTAATGTTGCCATCCATTGTGGTAGGAAGCCTTATACAGAAGTTTTGAAATTAAATTCATATAAGATTTGTAACAAAAACTTTATTAAATTGGGGGGAACCATCACCAGAGATAAGTAATTGTGTTTTGTTTTAATGTGACATGTCCTTTGACATTAAACATTTGACTTTAATAAACTGAATGCATTCATGACAGTGTTGCGTTTGGGAGCAATTTTCAAATTATAAATTATTTTTGGTGATCTTATTTCAGACATGCTGAAATTGGAGTACGGAGGCATGTGTTTGGGAATCATTATTACTTTTACAAAACAAATATTCTACAAAATCCCCATAGTGAAAGGCGCAAAACAATAAAATATCCACAGAACCATGTTTTTGGAATGAAATCTGCAAAATGTGCATGCGTTGTTCAGGCGTCAGTCGATTCATGATGAAATGGTAAACCAAACTAATTACATGGGAGAAGATGAAATGGCTGTCAATGATGACGACAGTCTCGACTGCTCTTGCCATCTGAGATGGAAATATTGTTAACTGAATTTCTTTCCAACTTATTATTATTATTATTTGTTGTTAGGGATAAGCTCTCCCTAACAACGAATAGCAACAGCTCAGGCAATGCGGTATCTCGAAGATTCCCATTGTGATAACCCAATGTGAGATTCTAGAGCAGTTATGTTGCTCCAGACAGAGACCAGAACTTTAAGATATTCTGCGGATGGAAGGGTTTGAGTTTTTCCAAGGGAACGATCTCGACACCAAGTCTCCGCTTTCTGAGGCGGAGGAGTGCTGGGCATTCCGTGAGGATATGCAGAGATGTTTCTTCACTTTCGAAGCAACGAGGCATAGACGGCAAATGGAGTCTGTTGCTAGTCTCATGTTGTGAAGGTGTTTTTTCAGAGGACAATATCCGGTTATGATTCCATACACTGTTTTGAGAGTTGAGAGTAGGAATTTTGTTTCTTTGTATGAATATTCTGGTACAATGTGCTTAGAACAGATTTGACCAGAAGTTGTTTGCCAAGCTGCATTGGATTCCATGAGAAGGATATTCTTGGCAGTGTTTTTGAAGTAAAGGCCGACCAATGGCAATGAGGCGCCCTCTTTGGCCAGGGTGTAAGCACTTTCATTACCATATCGTAATGTGCCGGCATCCAATGGAGAATCGCAAAATTAAACCTTGCAAGTTCAGTAAGTATTAAGACAGTCTCTTGGACTAGCTTGGACAGAGCTTTTAAGGCAGCCTGGCTATCTGAAAAGATGAATATTGTTTTATTTTTGGCATTCGAGTGACAAAGTATCTTCGCGCATACGTTAATAGCAAAGACCTCTGCCTGAAATATGGACGAGTGAATACCAATGTTGACTGAGAAGTTCGCACAAGGTTATTGCCCAAAAATACCGGAACCAGTACCTATTTCAATTTTTTTAGGTTTAAGGTTTTCCCAGTCTTCCCTGGGGGGGAAGACTATAGAGAAATTCTGTGTGAAGTTATAAGCTGCTGAGGAGCGATTCGTGACCCCTTGAGTATGGGTTTAAGGTTACATATTCTTGGTGGAAGAGACGATGTAAGCTCAGTCTTGCTTCCATTTGGTGGATTGGATTTTATCCCAAAATTACATTAAGTGCAAAGGTAGGTGTGGTCGGTACCGCACAAGACAATAATACAACAGAGAGAGTGAGAGAGAGAGAGAGAGAGAGAGAGAGAGAGAGAGAGAGAGAGAGAGAGAGAGAGAGAGAGAGAGAGAGAGAGAGAGAGAGAGAGAAAGAGAGAGAGAGACAGACAGACAGAACAGAAGAGAGAAGAACAGAGAACACATGTCAACAGCACGCAGTTATAAGTACTGACGCGACGGTAGTATTTAATATAATTATTGAAAAAATTCGAATTTGTCCGATTTTCAACCGCTCAAGCTGATATTTTCCTAGGCTATAAAACTCTTTTACATAATTAATCCAAAGTGTACTGATTGGTTGTTATGGTGGAAGAAAATGTTTTTTTTGTCGGATGAGATGGGTAGTTAAATGGGGGCTTAAATTCCATATCCATAAAAACAATTAGGTATTGTTTAACGAAAATTTTGGATTTTTTTTTTTTTTGAAAACAGCTCAATTTAGAAAAAAACTTGATTTCACTACAAAAAAACTATACAAACAAAAGAAAGGATAACAAAAATATTAAAAAAAAAATTTGGTGGACGGGTGTTTTAAAGGGGGGGGGGGGAGCCGTTCAAAATCCAAAAAATTTAAAATCCAGAAAGTTCAAAATTCTGAATGATCAAAATCCCGAATGATCAACCGCAAATCCCTTGTGCCACCCAAAAAGAACTGCTTATTAAGATAACTGTTGACACAGGAGCCAGATGACTGGACATAAGGTAAGGTCGGGTGATATGGCACCACGGGCGTTATTTCACCCTTTCAAATCTCCCTCCGACTTAATGAAAATCAACGCCGAGGACAGTACGTCGTCGGAGTACGATATTGGTGCAGATGCAAGATGACTCAGATGGTCCCAAAGATTTCGGGGAAAATATTTGTATGAGTATTATGCCCTTACAACAAAACCAGACGAGTGGTTAAACTGCATAATATGTCACTTTATATAATATAATAACAACACCGGCAACAAATGTCGGAAAAAACAGCAAGAAAAAATGAAGTGCCATTTCACCCGCAAGCAAGTCATCTTTTTTTTTAAGATATTTTTTTTTTTAACAAAAAATTATTCAACTGACTGTGCATTTCAAATTAGTTCCTATTGTTTGCTTATAAAATATTTGTATAATAAAGTTTTTTTGGTTTGAAATAAAAATCTGTTTTAATTTGGAAGATATGTATATTGAAAAAGAATAAAATGCACGACTGGGTCGCACGAACTTGCTCTAATGTGTGACAGTGGTCTTGGCGGGCTTGAGATTTTGATAAAAATAAATTTTTCAAAATTCTTAAATAAATACTTAAACTAATTTGAGCTGAAAAAAAAGTACTCCATTTTATTTCTTTTATAAATTTGAATTTATGAAAATAAATTTATAAAAATCTGTGGAGCGGTTTTTGAGAAAAAAAGTTTTTTTTGAAAAACTTTTTGAAAAAAATTTTCAAAAAAAATTCAAAAACGCCAGTTCATAGGTATTCAGCAAGTACATTTATTTAAAGATTTTAGAAAAAAATTTAATAAGCAGTTTTCAAAATATTAATTTTTTAAATTTTTTTTTTAAAAATGCTTTTAAAAATACAAAAAAAATTTGTTCAACAATATCGGTATGCAATACAAATTGAGCTACCTACAGCTATATGTGTGTGAAATTTCGAAAGAATCGGTTGAGTCGTTTTCGAGATAGTCGAAAGCAAAAAAAAACGGTCCTATGGAAAGTACCGTTCTTAGCCATTTTTTAAAACTTTTTTTTCAGCCTATGATTGGTCGTACCTAAAAAGCAACACTTATTTTTTTAAATCGAAATCGTTAGAGCCGTTTTTGAGAAAAATAAGCTTTAACGTAACGGTTATATGGCAGGTAGGGGAGAGTGGGGCAAGACGGACCACTTAAGCTTTAGACACTCCTAAATTTATTTCTATTCCTAAAAGTGAAGCAAATATTTTTTCAAATAATACTTCAACCTTTGACCTTCATCAAAGTATTCAATCAAAGTAGTTGAACAATTGTATTTAGAGATATACACAATTTTACAACCTTATCTCAAAAGTCCGTTTTGCCCCACTAGCGGGGCAAAAAGGATATTTGAATGGGGCAAAACGAACGACTGATTTCATTTAACAATTCTATACAGGTATTTGGTATAAGGTACATACAAAAGCTAAGGTAAGTAGGTTGGGTTAAGACAAGAACAAAATCGTATGGCAGGGGGTCTACTATCCTCCGTTTAGCCGGGAGGGGCAATTTTCTAAAAACATGATTTAAATTGAAAAAAAAAAAACATATTAAAAAATAATGGTACCTCCAACAATGCCAAATCATACTTTTTTGTAAAGCAAAATATTTCTTCTTTTATTGTTATTTAAAATAAAGTTATTTTAATGAACTGTTTTTTTTTAAATTAACTTTCAAACTAAAAAAAAAAAATTTTTAAATTAAAAATTAATTTTAAACTAATTTTTTTCAAAATTTAACGTAATTAAGTAGTTTTTTTGTTGTCAAAATTGAATGCATTTATTAGTTTTTAGTACAACACTAAAAACCGTATGGCTCTAGGACTTTTTGTTGACAAGCTATTTAAAAACAACCGAACCTACTTTTTCATAAAAACACGAAAGAATTAGCTAAATGATCTCCGTGTGATGATAGTAAGGACTGGTAGTCCGTTTTGCCCCACTACGTGCTGGTTCAATTTGCCCCATAAGGAGTTTATTTACAAAAAATATATTTTTTTTTCTTAATATTATTTATTTACCTTTATTTACAGCAGTTAAAGTAAACACTAACGATCAAAAACAAAACACAATGAACAAAATCTTTGGGATTATTAACCTGTGGTCTTGGGTGGGTTTTACAAATTGGAGTTTTTTTTTAAAGATAGGCCGTTTTCAAACTTTCATCATTTAAACCGCAACTTACTTCAGTTTTTCAATGAAACTAAGGGATGTGTTGGGAAAGTAGGTTTCTTATTAATTATAACTATTGAAAATAAGATGGAGTTAAAAATCATGGTAAAAATCGGTTTGGTTCTTCTTGCCCCGTGGTCCTTCTTGCCCCACTCTCCCCTACCGTTATTTTTTGAGCTAAAAAAAAAAAATTCAATTTCCCCTCTGTACAATACCTAAAAAAGTCTACATACCAAGTTTGAAGCAATTCAGCCCACCCGTTTGGGCTGTAGGTCTCTATACATACAGACAGACAGACAGACAGACAGACCGACAGACATGCAGACGGACAGAATTTTTAGACCATCTTTTTTCGTCTTCGCTATCATCGTAATGTCATGTTTGATTGTTATCTCAAAACTTTTTTTTTTCGACGAATGCATAACTTGCCTTATAGTATGTACCTATAATCTCAAGTAAAAAAGGATGCCATATCCCCAACTTTACCCTACCCTAAGTGGAGCAACGAAGTTTCGTAAGCGGATGTGCTCCCAAAAAAGGGAGTTAAAATCCCTAGATCGAAGCCAAGTATTGCTGATTAAGAAAACTGTTGACACAGCGCCGCGACGCAGGCACCTGCCAGACGACTGCACTGGACATGTACATATACCCTTAGCGGAGTAACGAAGTTGCTTGAGTGGGTGTGCCCCCGAAAAAGTGAGTTAAAATCATAAGATCCCGCGAAGCGGTCCACCCAAGTACTGCTGATTAAGAAAACTGATGATACAGGCGCCTGCCAGACTACTGCACGTATTTCAACTTTCAAGTCACGAATTATTATGTATTTGCTTTTTGGGATTTTTTCGTGAGTTTTTTCAGGATTTTGATATCCGGATTTTGAACGTTCGGATTTTGATTTTTCGGGATTTTGAACCTGACCCGATTATAAAAGATAATGTTTGCTTTCAGTTCCCAGTTTTTTTTTTTAGCATATTCTACTTAAGGTTCAAAGAGATTCGGATGCTATATATAGGTTCAAAATGATGATTTGCCGTCTAGAACGATCCATAGATATTTTGATCCTTTTTTGTAGCAATATTCTCCTGATGCCTTGAAGAGTTTCAGTGAGGGGATTGCCTTTTTGATGAATTTAGTGTTTCCAGTCTTCTCTTTGACGGTTTCCATCGAGGAGGTACTATTGTGTTGTGGTTAAGGAAAGTCCTGAAAATTGATTCTATAAATTGGAATTTCGAAAGTAGTTTCATTCTTACTAGTTACAATCACATGTTTCCTTCTTACTTTTCGTCCGTTTCGTGCTCAGTGGTAAGATTAAATATGGAATGCGGGCTTTAGGTATCACTTCCAGGAATTTCGTGAACACTACTTTTTGACTGTTTTGATTTTACTGTTGTAGTTGGTTGAGCACGGTAGATTAGGCTTGCCAGTCTCTTATGGTGTTTACCTTTAAACAAATGTATACAAAACTACATTAAAACAAAATCTTAAATGGTGAATTGAGTGCGCATAGTAGCACTCAATTAAAATCAGGGTACTTCCTTGGTAAAACGGTTATAAATCAACAATAAACCAAATTCCAAGAGGCCATAACCTTTCCCAAGTTTCGTTTTGACCATTATTTACGACAAACAATTTTAAATTTAAGAGCGTAAAAATAATTCAAAAAATAAAAACAAATAAAGCATTATTGCAAACCTTACATTTAAATTTATCTTGATTTTTTAAATATTCTAAATTAAATGCTCAAACCATATTATCGCTCAAACATTTTTTTTTTGTCATTATGTTGCAAATATAAGCACAATATCTACTTCTTTGTATATTCATCAAAAGATTAGATTTTTTGCTTTGAACAAAAACTTTCTTCGTCATTAGTCCCAAAATTTAGTAAGAAAAATAAAACGGAAAGAAAATTTAACGAATAAAAGCTACCTGTGTATATAAATACACATATACCTTTATCTCGCCCCAACCCACAGGACATTATACCATTTCAAAGAAAAAAAGGCACTCAAGGAAGAAAAAAAGCAAAAATGGCAGGCAAAGGAAGATTTTTGTAATTAAAGCTTAATCAGCTTGAAATAACTTCCTTTATCTCAACATACATAAAGTGCAAAGAAAAAAGGATAAAAAATGACTTCTTTGTTGGTCAGTCCACACCTTTTATGAAAGTCCTTTTCGCAGACACCCAACTCATACCAAACGCCCAACGTCTTCTTTTATCCAAAAAAATATTATTTTAAGCTCAGCAGCATCAGCTTCCTAAGAAAAAGAAATCTAATTTCGCTAAGAATGCGATTGCGTTGCCTCAAGGAATCGTGGAAACCTAAGAACCACAGTAAAAGGACCAAAACCAGAGCCGGAGAAAGAATGATAATATTTTTTTCTATACATTTTTTTCTCTTTTCTTTAATTACTTTGCTTTTATTCTTTCTGATGGTGTTTTTAAGGCGGAACTCTGCATATTCTTCTACGCTTCAAAAAACCCTGGGTTAATTATGACTTAAAAAAGGTTAAATGGAAAAAAAGTGTAACTGAGCTAAAAAAAAAAAATTAAAGAATAATTCTTCCCTGAATACTTAGTGATGATGTCTGTGAGTTTTAAAACTCTAAATGGCTTCTGAGCCTTAAGTCTTAAAGGTTTATAATAAGGAAACTGGACAAACTGTATATATCTACAATCTACATATTTCATTAATCATTCTTGTTCTTACTTTAATTTGCTGTAATCCTGACAATCCTTTTGTATAATAACAAAATCCTTACAATGCTAATTGTTGCAAATATTTTCAAAATACCCTTACCTGTGGGCGGTAGTTATTTTTGCAAATTGTCCCAAAAACCAGTCATCTATACAGATGTTGTCATATCTACGTATAATGGAAGCACCTTTTGAATCCTTTTCACAAAGCGGATTGCAATGTGCTGAATACCTTTACAATTTGAAAGGATATATTGTTTGACTGGCAGACGAAAATTTTAAAGACAATACAAAAATTATTTATGAGCATTTTGGGCTCGGGTTCTTAAATGTATCTTTTCAAATATCCTTCCAAAAATTTATGATAAACCATCGATTATACAAAAGGGTATCACACTGTGTCATTGGCTCAAGGTCATGTTTGTAATAAAATTTTCTATGAGTTACCGCTGTGTAAAATGTAACTGTTTCTACACCAAGTGTCCTCTTTAAAGGAAAACCATCAGCATGGAATATGAAATTATTATTTTTTCGGCTATCATATTTTATTTTAAAAATTAGTGGTAAGCCCGCAGGTATGTCAGAAGACAATGGTCACAGAGATCCTTTGTTGTTCTTTGAAAGGTCAGAGTGTTTTTTAAGAATCGTCCTTGACTTTTCGAGGATTTTTGATTGTTTCTGTTTTTAAAATAATGTGTACGATGTTCTTGCTGGGCCTAAAAAGTAACTTATTGTGGTAAAATTCTATCAGAATTGGCAAAGGACCTGTTTTCAGATAGATTTCTTAAACACAACTCCCAGGGAGAGTTTATTTTCTTAAAAACGTTTCTTGAATCATATTTTAACTGAATGAATTTAGCGAAATCGTATCACTTCCTTCACAAGGTGCCCGCAGGATAATCGAAAAGTGAACTTACGACGAGCTTTGGATCCATCGGATCAGTTTGTTTTAGATACCCGATTATCTTCTCCCGAACAAGAAGCAAAAAATGAAGGTAGGCTCCAAGAAGATCCAACCCCAAAACGATCTAAATGTTTTACGGATAACCATACCTAAAATATTGACGGTTTAGCTATCAGGAAGACCTGTGGCTTACACTCCCAACCATTTCTGTGTGTGCGTTGATATTCTGTAGGAATGGAAGGGACCAACAATTTATCGACAAATCCGAACGGCTTACAGAGAAGCATTTTCCATGACATGATTAACTCTTGGAGGATTTGTCACTTCCTTCCAAGAGGCAGTACCCCGGAAAAGAACTCAGTCAGGAGTCAGGGATCGAATCCAGAACCTTCAGCGTGGCAGTCCGACATACTAACCACTACACCACGGGGTATTACAAGCTCCTCACAAAAACATAAAAGCGATGCCCCAAATATGACATTGAATTTTTCTTGGGAGAATTTAACACATAACTGACTCACTCTTTTAAAGCGTGCTCTTGTGGCGAGTATCAAATAGGTGTTGAGCATATCACAATATTCCCACGTCTCGACATCTGCAAGGACACATGGCGTTCACTAGATTTTCGAACCATGTATGCAAATCGATCGTTTGGCCACTCACCGAAGACATTTTTGGAGTTCTTTGTGTCCCTATTATTCAGATGAGCCCATTTAGACTTCGAGTTTCAATAGATTTCAATAGAAACTCTTAGGCGAAAATTAAAAATTCCATGTAGATGACTTCAACCGGAATTCGGAAGTGACAGTTACAGCCCTGTGCTCACCAAGTATGCAGCTGTTGAAATGAGCCCGGAAGACCATCGGCGACTCTGCCTTCAAATTATAATTATAAGACACAAAGTTTGAAGTGCTAGGCTTATCGTGATCGCCAATAACTAAGAAACAGAGGTCTTCAGGTTGTGACTCAGCAATCGTTCCGTAAACTTCTTTAGAAAGCAAACAAAAGGAAGAACGAGAAATGGTTGCTCCAGAAACAAACCACTATCAACATGAAGGCGAGGAGATACAGGGACTGTGAACTAGATGCACAATCAACATTAAGATATTCCTTTGTAGCCTTGAGCCCTGCAAAAAAATTGATAAAAAACTGTTGGAGATGCAAGGTCCATGTAAACCATTTTGAGGGGATTACTTTAAACCGTTGTTTAATGGCGATGATTGCTGAGATCCTGCCATTGAGCTACCGGTTTGGGTCAATTTCAATGATAACCTAAAGTTGCATCCGCCCAACCATTAATCTTTTGAAAATGGCGATATTAGATCCTGTCTAGGATTTTATGTGAGAATCTTAAGACATTTGTTGACGATTTAATCGGTCGCTACCAATGCGGCTTCAGACTTGGAGAATCTACAATCCACCAGATTTTCACATTGCGCCAAATTCTAAACCAAAGAATTTAACATCGAGACCCACCACCTGTTCAAAGCAGCTTACAAAAGTGTTAACAGGGAAGAATTTTTTGATACCATGAACTGTTTCAGAATACCCACAAAATTGATACTTCTTATAAGGACGACGTTAGGAATGCTCGCCTTTCAGTTATAGTTGATACGGACTCTATACTGAAGCCTTCGACACCACGAAGTGTTTCAGCATTATGCTTGAAAAGGTATTTCGCAACACACAGGCCAGCAAATCAGGTACTGTCATTAGTTATTTGATAACATAAGCGCGATAGGGAGAATAAATCTGGCTGTAAAGAGAGCATTCACTACCATATGAAGCCAGGAGCATGCAGAATGGGACTGATTACAAACGAAAACAAGACAAAGTAGAAACATCAACAAAAGTCTCTTCCAGCCACCTAATGGATCAGATCGGGTTTTCCATAACAGTTGGTCTTGCTGAAAAGGTGCGTTTTCTTAAAAAGTTATATGAATTGAATTTCGTTTCCTCAATTACCAATTTTGTGAAGAATTGGTTTGATTGAGATATTAAGGTTCCATAAAAACAACAATTTCAATTTAGAAACTATTCAATTAACAGCAAATATTGGCACTTCTCGTTAAAACTACTTTGCATTAATTTTCAGTAAAAAACACAATAAAATGTCATCAAATCCAGATTGAATCTTTAAAACTATCTTAAATGTGTTCAATACTCATTTTGTTGCTTAAAACAAATACCTGCCTCTGCCTACGAATAATATAAATTAAGCGCAAAATACTTGATTTGGTGACAAACAAGAATTTTGATTTAATTTTAAAATACCGAAAATATTTTGATCTAGATTTTTATGCAAATTTGAAAAAAAAATTCGAAAAGCTTCGTGCCAGCAAAAAAGTGGATTTGTTTTAAAAATAAAAATATTTTAAAGAAAATATTAATAAATTATCAGTGTCATCATTTTAGAGTCACGGCTTTTGTCATTGAAATTTTTTTTTTTTATTTGAATTAGATAAAGTCTTCTTTGATATATTAACGACGAGCACAGTCTAATAGAAAGTCACAAATTGTTTAGCTTGTTATCAAAATTAGAGCAAGAGTTCACAGCATCTATTCTGAAATCACTCATTAACTTTGATGTCTATGACTATGTTTTATGAGGTTTTCTGTCTCCTCTACTACTGCTACTATAGTAACGAGCAAAATTATTGTTCAAATAGAAGAGTATGGTCTTGAGGCAGTACGTGGTGTCCTGGAAAATCAGGGAACAAAATTTGATCCGGGAATGTCAGAGAAAGTCAGGGAATTCAGAAAGCGGTCAGGGATATTTTTCAATCAATTGTTTTTAAACCGTTTAACTCGTTTTTAACTTTTTAACATAACAATATATTATAGCCCGTATATGACTGTAGAATCTGTGCATGCCGTGTCTGACTCGGCTTCCAATTTTGAGTTTGTCATAACCGGAGGCAGCTGTTTGCTGCAGATTCTTGCACAAAGAGGTGCAAGGGGCTTAGATTGAGAATAACTTCCATCCCTACAGTAGGTGTGATTCTCATAGCCAACGTGGTGCCTGTACACGCCAATCTTTGTATTCTTGTAATGGTTTAAAGGTTGGAAGCAATTTTCGTCACTTGCCACCAGAACAAATTACCATAGGTCAGTATCGGTCTCACTATTGCCGTATACATCGACATGAAATTCTTGGTACTAGGCTCGCAGATCTTTCCAAATATTTTATTACAGGCATAGAATGCTATCATTGCTTTCATGACTCTTTATTCGATGCTGAGATTCCCGTTCAGTTTTCTGTCTAGAACCATACCAAGTTATTTGGCATGACTGTACAGGATTAGTGGAATCCTTTCTATTGGAGGAAGATTAAAAATTGGTATTTTTCTTTTGTTGGTAAAGAGGAACAGTTCTGTCTTTTGCTCATCGACCGCTAGCCAACAAATCTTTGACCAGGTATTTACCAAAGAAGGCGCCTTCTTTTTGTTTACTAATAGTCGAGAGAAATTTTCCTGTTGCTATATCAAAGCTAAATCATCTGCATATGTTACTTCTCTGACTCCACTATTTTTACGTCCTCTAAGAATCTCGTTAACCACGAGTACCGAGAGGAGTGGAGAGAGAACACCACCTTGTGGTGTGCCTCTGGATGTTGATACTTTGATCAGCGCTCCTCCCAACTCTGAGTTAATCCATAATGCATAATTTTTCACATTATTGAAGACTTCTTCAATGTCTAGGAGAGGAGCAAGGGAATACTCCTTGTATTTCAATGATTTCAATGGGTTTTCCACTGTGCTTACAACACTGTGATTGGCTGTTCCTTGTTCCTTTTCTGATGTTGCCTAGCTCGGTTGTTCACCTGGTGACTTTTTTTCTCTTTTTACCCATCTCTAGAAGGTTTAGAGTGTCCTGATCCTGGTTCTTATGTAAGAAATTTCAATTTCATCGTTAAGGAACATTCTGTTAGACCTGTCAACCCTAGTTTTAGTGAACTCACTTAGGCATTTGCCAACTCATGGCCCTTTATTAAAAAAACTTTTGCCTTGGTGAAAGGACATGAAGCCTCCTTTTAATTTCAATATTTATTATCATCAAATTAAGGACTTTCGAGTCTCAGCACCGATCCTAAAAACTCTTAGCCCATACACTCCTAGCAGAGCTGAAATCGGTTAGAAAAAAAGGTTAGGTCGAATAGTTTACAGTCCCAAATAACTTAGGGATTCTTTTTTTTGATATTTTCGTTGCTATCGAAATATCAAGTTTTTTTTTTTTTTGAAAAATCTAGAATATGTAGCTAAAGCCTCTTCTTCAACTCAAAATCCGACTCAATCCGATACAAAAAATATTTTCCAAAACATATTTTAGGGAATGTCGGTTTTCAATGTACTACACGACGACCCCATTTTTATTTTTACTCTAAAGTGTGTCCTGTATTTTCATCTTGCAATTCATAACGGTATCATCGAAATTAGTAAAGTACTGTTTCAAGTTAAATAGCTTATTTGACTCCACTTATGTTTTAACCAAATTTGTGACTGATGTACAGTAGCACCCTCAAGCAAAGTTCCTTCAAGCGCGTTCTTAGCGTTCCGCTAAAATACCGTAACAGCAAATTGAAATTTCGAAAATTGCCGTAATTATCTATGCGCATGTTCGTTTCAACCACCATCATCAACCTGGCACACTTTTAACAATAAAAAAAATAAAAACTTTTAAACACCGAGAGTTGTAAAGTTTTTGAAATTCCATGTGGAAAGAAATTAGAGACAGGGCTGGAGTTTGGAGGGTTGCTTATTTTCTTAAAACCTATCATATACCGTGATGGAATTATTCATGAAATAATGTTTTTTTTTTTGGCGGTGGGGTTGTATCCGTCGTATAACGTAGCTGATGTGAGCAATAAGACGTTTCTTGAACTCAAAATAAATATTCTCTGAAGCGTATTACACCTTATACACACATATCATTACGCAACGCATACGGTTGTATGCGGTGCGTATGGAGGGTTGGTATAAAATGAGTGGTTTAATTGAATCAAATAACTTGAAAATTTTTCAATATGGAGATTTGTAGATAATTTGCATAAATGATTACGCCATTTTGAATTCTTTGGTGGTGCGGCAGGAAGTATGTCTATACATATTATATATGTATATGTGTGTTTAAGAAAGGAACCCTAAAATATTTTACAATACTTTCGTTGGCAAGCTTTTGCAAAAATCTCTTGTGGGAAAGACCAACCTGAATGTCGAAACTATATATGTTTACCTTTTTTATGTTTGAGGAATATTTTCTTATTTTTTGTTCAGACTTTGCAAAAACTAGCAAATTACACTGCGTAGTATAGGAGAATCAAAAAATTGCCAAACAAAATTTTCAGCTTTTTGACCAGGTCTATGTCGCTTCTCCTCCACACTCTATTGATAATTGTATGAGCAAATACCACCCGAAGTATCTTTCTCTCGAAGCACAAGCACCCCAGCAGGACAAAGTTCTTTACTTTTTCAAAATTTTATTTGTTCATCGTGAAGATTTATTCGAGCCTTTGTTGAAGAATTCGCATGATAGTGCGTCAAATTGTCTTAAGCTTTTTTCGACATCAAAGGAGTAGGTGGTGTTGTTGGAACTCGTAGGTGTTTTCTAAAATCTGACATACCTGGCCTGAAAGCAAGCCTATTGGGGCCTATCAATTTATTCGCAAAAAGGATACCTCTTTAATAGTTGGCGTAGTTCAGTGTATCTTCCTTTCTGTATGGAAAGGGCATGGTTGCATTTTGTCAGGCATACTTTCATCCGATCATATTGTACAGATGAGATGGTGTATCAAGTCATCGTCCGCTAGCTGCTCTGAAGAGCTTGGTCACCAGGAGAGCATCTTCTCGAGCTGTGTTGTTAAGTTTAGATTTGGATTTCGCCCCCTTCTTTCTGGTAGAGTGCGCGGAAGTTTTTTCATTGTCGTCTAAATAGAATGCCTGAAAGCGCGATTATTTGGTTGTCTTAGTCATTTAATAGTCTTTAGAATGCTCTGACAATCGATGTTTGTCTGACATAACGATTGTGGGGAAATTGAAATCCGTTCTTCTGTCTGTTCGCAACTCTACAGCCTACACGGATGCGCCACTTTGTTTGAAATTTGGTGCTTAGTATTTATTTGGTAGTCTTGTGTAGAGTATTTTTTGTTTTCGATCTCGATCCCTTTCGACAAACTGTTCAAGCATGCAATCGTTAAAACGGCTTCAAAAATGTTTTTTAACTAGTCGAACGATTTTCATTATTTTTTTCTAGGTACCAATTTTTTATTTTTGACATCTGTCAAAAATTTTGTTTAGGGAAGCTTACGAATGGTTGACAAAAAAAAATGTCGACTGATGTTTGATCGACAAAAAAAAAGTTGACAGTTCAAAATCCAGACTAAGAAAATGTCTATACTGAAAAAGTGTCGGTGATAATGTCGACTTTTAAAAAATGTAGTTCCAGCAATCGATTTCGCGAGCGACGCGACGCCGACCGTCATGCCCAAGAACCCGGCCTTTCGCAAACTTCAACTTGGCGAATTTAGCACCGGGACTTCACCAAAATCCAACTGTCCCATAGGAGTTCAAAGTACATGACCAAAGACGCCGTTTGTTCTCTAACTGGGATTCGGATTGTTTGTGAAAGAACCCCATTTTCGGTCATCTTTATCGACGAAGCGCATTTTTCGACCAGTCAGTGGCGTGATTAGTCCGTACCTACATTTTCGAAAACAACGTTAGTCAGCGTTATTGGGAAGTGCTTCAGAACGATGATAACAAATTTCATATGGCCCAAATTGAACCATAATGGACCTAGATGACATGTGATTGAAGAAAGAATAAACAACAATCGACCGATGGACTTAAGGTGAACTTGACACAGGCCGTTACTCAAACTCAGCTGTGTACGGAAGAGTCATTGAAAATTGAAAAACTCGACCGTGCCACCGTAAGAAGCTGAGGAAAGCATTTGAACAATGTCATATTTCATGCATAATGCCATACATAGGCCTTTTTATTGGAAACAAAATTTTGTTAATACCTTACACACAGCATGTTTTATCGAATTAAAACATCTACCCGCCCTTATTGAAAACCCCTTTTACAAAGATTTATTGAATCGTACAAGGAACTTGTGGTTTATAAAATCTTTGCATTGCATCTCGGTTGTTTGTTTTTTATTTCTTAATTCACTGCCGTCTATTACAGAAAATCATTGAACCACCATCACACGGCTCTTAAGTCCAAACGCAATTAAAACTTTCCTGTCATCGGACTGAGAAAACAATTAATCATTTTCGTCCTTTTTGCTTGAGTCACCTCGAAAGGCAGTAAATTAAACAATAAAAATATATACGTCAACGTATAGTTTAATCCCCGATGACATTCAAAAATCTTGAATGCGAATTTCGTACCTAGGAATGTTTTTTTTTTTTTTTGTAAATAAATCAAGAAACAATTTTTCATTTATTTCGTGAGTGATTACATTAAAAAGTCATTTAGGATTGACTCCGGTATTGCATTGGGACAAATAGAAGAAGGGACACAAACCATTAATTAACCTTGTCGTGTCTGGTGTGTTCTGGCTCCTGCAGCACTAAAAATCACAGATGCATAATATTGGACGACTAAACCAAAAATGATGAATAAATGTGAAATGTGAAAAATTACTGCATTAAATCTAATTCGATGTTTTTGTTTTTTTTGTTAACAACAATTCGGATTAAGTGTTGAATTGAATTTGTATATCTAAATTTATATCATCATATCCATGAGCGGAACGAAGTATCTTTTTTTTTGTATTATTTTCATGTTTTTTACATGACATCTGATGGATGTGTTCATATATAGCCATTGGTTACTAACCCCTTTTCCAGCATTATTTCGAAAATTTGATTTCTCAAAATGCTCGGGTTTAATATATGTTTGTAGTTACACTCCTACCTATAGTGCAGTAGCTAGGGCTTTAAATCTCATACCAGCAGAACGCCTAAAGTGGCTATTGTCTTCCCATCATCAACTTAAGTACAAAATCATGTAAAATTGCTTGCAACACCATGTAAATGTTACACCCTGTGACCATTGTGAGCCGCTGGCTATTCCACAGTTCCGTAATATGCCCGCTGAATTCATCAAGCATGAGTTGGATATAATATCGGACGAGGAAGTTTATATGTGGAGTCAGCTTCAGCAGGTGCAAATTGCGTTTTGCGTTACGGCTTACGGACGTGACGGCCAGAAAACCATTTTTCAAATTCAGATTACTGTGCCAACTATATATAGCTTGAAGCCGGTCGGGTCGGTGTACGTTTTAAATTAATAGTGATTTAATTTTTTTAGTGCAGTGTGAAGAATTCACAACCAGCATTACTCAAATAACGTTAATTTAAGTCATGTTAGAAAATACACGAAGGTGGGAAGGAAAATATAAATTATTAGTGTTTTTGTTGCAATAAATGCAATGAGGGTAACTAAACATACAAAAATATCTATTTCTATGGGAATGCTGTATCTTATAAAAATATTTAAATCGTATTCGCTCTTTTAGTTGAAACAAAGTTAATTGAGGGGAGCGGATGCAGAAATAAAACGACGTTAATGCATCATACTGAAAGTCATTTCATTCATTTGCAATATTGTGATGATAGACTAGTTGTCACAAAATCCAATTCAAATATCCAAAAAGTTTCTTGAGTTGTTTATTATATCCCTAAAGTGAGTAAAGATTTGAAACAGCGTCTGAAGTTTTCTGCTCAAAATGCCATTTAAACCAGCCCAAGTGTTATCAATTAAAGCGGATGGTACAAAATTGAAGGGATTTTGATACATTCATCATTTATGCTCGGTTCCTTGACCAATCAACAAAAATTTGGGGGAATACCTTGACTAAACCACTCATTGAGAATTGTTATTGATTGCTCGTTTTCGCATGGACTGGATTATGATAGAACACCAGCAGTTAGTAGAAAATTCCTCGGAACGCAAGTCAATTGGTGATCCAAATTTATATAAAAAAGTACATACTTGAATAACTTGATAGAAACTTTTTTAGATCCTGGTATTTTCTACCAATTTAGGATTTAGAAGAACAAAAACAAAATTGGTCGAAAATGTAATATAATTTCAAAAAATGTTTCTTCAAAATTTGGACTTCAAAATAACTTTTCTTTAGGAGTTCCAGTTATTTATTAACCAAAGTATTGAATTCAATCAAAAGACCAGGACCGTACCAATGAAATTCTTCAACAAAATTATAACCAAAATCGTGAGAGCTGTTTTCGAGAAATATACGATTGTTGTTAGTGTTTGTCTGACAAGGAAAACTACCTCTATTTTTAACTTTGGTTAGGTAAGGTTTAGCTAGCTGTTGCATGTCTACTTGTAAGCCAGTGTCCAGTTATGACATCGATTACGGAGTTAAGTTGAAATCTGCTTAGCGATAACAAACATTTAGTGCGTTTTAAATTCAGTTCAGGCCTGATATGCTTATGCTTAGTCGGTAGACAAGTTGTAGAGCTCGCCCATCTTAAGTTTGTTTTCCTCGTAGCATCTTATTTTAGCATAAGCTTACATGTAGCAATGGGTGTACCAAAACTCATCTTTCTGTGTGAAATCGGTGGTGTAGTTCCATTTACAGCGAGCTCATTGAATTTGTGGAAACATCACCGAGTGGTTTCAAGGATTCATGGCTATCTAAGAAGATGAGGTTATCTACCCGATCTGGATATAAAGTTTTCGATTAGCCGTGATTTTGAACTCTTTGATAATCAGAATTTCCATATGGAAATTGACATGAAATTTACTTTATTCGAAAGATAATCTTCTGGCATTAAAATTAAAATATGATTTCTGGCATAAGACCGCCACGGCTGGCTTGGACGCAATCTAATCTGGAGGTCCAATTTTTGATGACTTTTTGCAGCATTTGTGGCCGCATATCGGTAATGACGCGGCGAATGTTGTCCTCCAAGTGGTCCATAGTTTGGGACTTATCAGCGCAGGCTATAGCGACTTAACGATCACGAGCTGTGTGACATGTTGCCATAAGCCATAAAGCACACCAAACAGTCCGTTTTTGTGGACGTAACGGTGTCTCAACACACAATTGAGGATTATCATCAATCCAAATACGGCAATTTTGTTTATTGACGTATTCATCCTACCAAAAGTGAGTTTGATCGCTGAACAAACTATGCTTTTCAAAATAAATTTGCACAATGCGCAAACGTTGTTCAGGAGTAAGTCTATTATTTATGGAATGGCAAACCAAACTATAAATAAATCACTTGACAGCTGACAAAATGGCCGCCAGTTAAAATAGTGTTGCCAACTTATAGTTTTATACCTTTAAAAAAAAAAAACACCCTATATGTATATATAAAAGATCATTTAGCTTCCCCAATAACATGACCACTTCAAAGTTCTTCAGTGCGGTTCTGATTGCAAGGTTGACAGACTTTGTGAAAAGCACAAGGAATGTGACCTTTAGTGTTGGGAATATTCGATATTACGTACCAGGGTGATGTTGAGACCAGTATCTATCGTTCTAGCGTTTTTAGAAGCAATGATAGGTCTGAATTTTTTTGGATTAATGTTGATAGGTACGAAAACAACTACTTAGCCTTTTATAAGTCGTCTCCTAAATCATGAAGCGTAAGGTTTCTTTTGATTCATCTATAGAACATTGGTTCTAATCTTATATTGCAACATTTTGTGCTATCGACAATCAATATAGTCAAACATTTTTAAATTCCAAGCAACAAGTAACAGTATGTGTATAGATACTCATATATGGAACATGTACATATTTTTAGAAAACCTTTCCCACAGTAATCGACCTTAACAAGGCCACTTGTTCATCCATCGATCAACTTCTCACGTTCGTCGTCATTGTGCCCACGCATTATCACGTCCCAATGCGTGTTACAAGAATATTCCAATATGACCTTGCCCACTGCACCGAACAAAACCGTACAACACAAGTAGTAACACTCTACAATTTCTCACTCACCTTATACTTATACCAAGTAAGGTACCTACAAGAAAAAGCAACGCACAATATCAAATTGATATGCAGACATCGCAGATACAGATATGCATGCCATAAATTCCCTAGAAAATAATTCAACAGAATTCTAAAATTAATATGGGTTAACATCGATTCTAACGGTATGGCTGGACATATTGGTAATTATGCGCTCACAATATTCCTTGTGTGTCCGCACACTATCCGGTTGCACCTGACAAAAATTTCAAAGATACACACACTTTGTTTGCAAAAAAATGAACAACTCTCCCATAATTCATAGATACAAAGTACATTCTGCATTATTTGATGTCGTCGTCGTCGGACGGTCGGTTTGTCGATTTGGTCGCCACGGTCTAAGCTTACTACATTTTTATATGGCCTTTTTCGTTCCATTCCTTTGGATCGTGGTCGGTGCTATCGCGATCGGATTAATTAGTAATTTCACTTTGGCTATAACCGAAATCGATGTCGTTTGACAAGCAAAACACGGTTGTATCTTAACAACAACGCAACGGTGAGTGTAATTATTCATAAAAAAATAAAAATAAAAACAAAACAATAAAAGACGACAACACGATCTTGATTATTGGTTGCAAGCAAATAATTCAATAAACAGCCATGCGAACCTAGTGACCGATATTCCCAACCGCCAGAAGTATCGGTATGGACGGATGATAGAAGAAGGAAGGTTCGTCCGTCGTGAGTGTTATACCCAGAAACATGGAACGATGAATATGATTTTTCGCGATAAATAATAATACCATAATCTTCAACACACAAACTCAGTTTGAATGCGAAATGAAGTTTGTGGAAGAAATAACGAGGACCGTATCAATGTGATTGTGACGCGACGGTGACGGACCACGGCCAAGTACAAATACGCATTACTGTTTAAGAATCGTGAGGCCTACGCAATAGATATCAGAAATACACTCAGCGAAATTGTGAGTTGTTCTTTCCAGAAGATACATGCATACAACTCGGATAAACAGCTCCAAGGATAAGTGACTGTCATCTTCAATCCTTGAAGAGGCCTACAATAATTAATTGCTGAATGTAAGTGCACTTTTCCGTGACAAGGTTTCCAATTTGAAGACGATCTCGGAACCGTCTATGGCCGCACAAATTCCGGAGATCCATTGGTCGCAAACCATAGTGACCATTAAACTATGAAAAATAACCGGATATAGGATATAGGCACCATGCAACGAAAACGGCGTTAGATAGGTCATACATTGAGGAAACCTGACGACAGCACAGCAAAACAATGTTTCAAATGCAATCCTTAGGGCAACGGAAGCGTTGGAGCGTCAAAAGCAACTTTGAGGTCATCTGTCTTAAAGGAAGCTTATCACAGTAGCGAAGAATTAGGATAGGATCGTTGGTGCTACACTTTTAACCGGACAACAAAAAATATTTTCTGAGTGGCATTTCGACATTCATCACACTTCACACCAAACTAAAGTAAAAAACGTTTTTTGGACTTTACGTTTCTAAATTACGGGTATGGTACAACTCGCGGGTTTTTTCTCGAATTTTTTATTTCGCTGCAGTCAATACGCAAGTTATTATTTTGCATATCAACAATTCTCATTTTGTTTCTTCGCAGTTCTTATTTGGGAAACTTTTATTTTGTATTTCGCTTTATTTGTCAAAATATTATTATTTCTTTTTTTCTTATTTTTTTGGCTTTAAATTTATCACACATTAAGAAATGCGCGAAATAAGAGTTTGCGATAAAGTTGAGAGTATTATAAGCCAGTGAATAAAAATGCCAAACAAAAAAATGCGGAACAACTTAAGCGAGTAAATATTTCAGCGAGATGAACAAAACGCGAAATATCCATTTTTACCAACTGGGTTTCTGGGTCTTGCGAAATAAAACGAAAAACATTAAGACATTCGCGAGATAATAGTTTGCGAAATCAAAGATGCGAATTGTTGGGCACCCCAAAACACTCTTTTTTGTTTGACTTTTTAATTGATAGGCGTGATCCTGAAAATATATAGTTCTCAATAATTCCTCCAGTAATCAAAGCTAGCAGAAACAAATCTCAGCAGATTTTATTAGAATTTTTTGTATTCTTATTGACAGTTTCAGATTTTCAAAAAGACATCGTGTTCATAACGAGAACGACCAAACAGCTGATTGTTTTTTGGGAGTCTTAATAGCAGCAGCTGTTTTCAAAATGTTTTTCTAGGAAGACTTTTTGTTTTAAATTCGTTTAATCAAAAACAAGAGGTTTACCGTAACAAGTCATTTTATGAGAAAATGAGTTGGTTTTGGAATCCGTTTTGAAAAATGAATTGCTAAGGAAATGCTTTTATTTACACTGAGACTGACAATAGAAAAAAGGTAAAAGTAACAAAAATATGGTAAGCTTATAATTTGTCGTGTCAAAAAATTACCAGCAATATGTCAA
Source organism: Platycheirus albimanus (assembly GCA_916050605.2). Classification (NCBI taxonomy): domain Eukaryota; kingdom Metazoa; phylum Arthropoda; class Insecta; order Diptera; family Syrphidae; genus Platycheirus; species Platycheirus albimanus. Next base: position 30,887,538 of record OU696698.1, on the reverse strand, counting down.
GTATTTTTTAACTGGCAGGGGTTGATTTAGACGGCCTGTGGCGGCCATGTTGTTTTGGTGACATCACTGTCGAATCTATTATTTATTACTGAGCTATACAAACGCCAAATCACCATGGCAAGCTACACGATTGTACAGTACGTCCAAATGATAAAACTGGGCTTTGGATCGTTTGGAAGAGAATCCCAATTTTGATTGGCTTTCCATTGTAACTATACTAATCCAGTAAGCTTCAATTACAACAGGAGTTTTACAACAGATACATATTGCATGTCAACCTAAAAAACTTTCTTTCATTCGAACACATTTCAAATCCAAAATTGGTTCACAGGGTGTCCCACAAATTATTGTCCAAGCACAAACTTAAGAAAACGCGTAGAGTTTGTTAACTTATTCTGTTTCAGAGTTCTGTTGTAAGTATTTGAGTAAAAATTAGTTTTGACCAAAATGTTGAATTGTTCCAAGCAAATTGGTAAAGACAATCAAAAATATTTTATTATAAAAATTAGTCAACTGTTAACTACTAACAAAAACAATGAAAATAAAAAGGTCAATTTTGGACAGGGTTTTGGGTTTTATAATTATTTTATGTCTTGTGCTTAGTCGAGAAAATGATATTGGCTTAGTGACTGCAGCAAGAATTGATGACCCTTCGCCCCCGATTAGTAGCATTTTCCATCATTTTGTCAGAGCTTCCCCCAATAAGTCCTCACATTCTCTTTGAGGGGTTCAAGAATCTAAGACTTGTTGACATAGGTTCGTGACTTCGAAAACCCCCACAAAAAGAAGCCTGGAACGTTCAAATCAGAATTTCTTGTAGTACCTACCATGCCCACTGCCCATTTAGTTAAGCAAATAAATGCCATCGTTATGTTTTTACAATTGATGTTGACTGACCGGGAAATCTGCTTTGAAATCCATGCTGTCCCAACTAAATCTACAAATTACTAATACAGCGATAAATATCTCAACGACCTACAAGTACTTTGGTAAATATTTTTTTTTTTTGCATATAAACCACAAATAATAAGCCATTTTTAAAGCGTGTTTATTTAGAAGTTGGCAGCACTGTTTTCATTGCCATTTTGTCATTTAACGTGTGATTTATCTTAAGTTTGGTGTGCCATTTCATCACGAATCGACTGACGCCTGAACTAAGCATATACGAATTGTGCAAATTTATTTCGAAAAACTTGTAAGAATTCCTCAAGCCATCGTTAAGACGCTTGTTGCTGTTACATCCAGAAAAACTGATAGTTTGGTATGTTTCATAGGCTAATCTAATCGTTGGCTCTTACGTCTTCAAAAAGGATGACGGCCAGAGGATTACATTCAATGTAGACCGTTTTAGAGCCATGAACAGTATTCCTGAATTGAATCGCCTTGATGTAAGTTAGTTGTGCAGCTGTACAGCGCGTGCCACAATTGATTTGTTGAATGAATGCATAACTTCGGCTTTTGTTATTCTTAGTTGGCCTCCAAAATCAAGTGATTTCACACCGCTAGACTATATTTTCTGTGGGGGTATGTGAAGTTGCTAGTCTAAACGGATGAGAGAGAAACGATTAACGCTTTTTTTTTATATATGCCGTTAAACGACCCCAAATGAGTGATTGAAAATTTGATCTCAGGATTGGACAACCGAACCAGATGCAGTGGCTAAATGCCAGAAATCGAAATTCGAATAAAATGGGAAGAAATTATCTTTTAAATAATGTAATTGGCAATAAATACAACTTATGTGTATCCATTTTATTTCATTATTAGTTCTATAATAGCTCTTAGAAAAAACACCCTTTACCTATGTAGGTACATATTTTTCTCAGTGTAGTATTCAACCTTTCTGTAGAGTCTTCGTCAGCAATCATTAAAAACCCCGCACTAAATCCATGTTGTCAATATTACTTTACACTTAAATGTATTGGACGCCACAGACAGGATATAGATTGTTTGTCGCCCCAAAAAAGGTAGCTCCTTATCTAGCATAGATACAACACCACCACAACACAAATAAGTCCAGAAATACTTTATTAGTTATCCGAAAAGGTAATAAATTGTAACCGATTGATCGGTGCATCGCTAAACCAGCGACAATTGTATACCACAAGGAACTGTGTTTCATGATGTCTTGTCTACCCACCTAACCTAGTAGCGCATGCTTGCATGTACTCAGAAATGCGCTGTAACTATCTTTAAGATATATTGCAAAGCGAATTCGTAATGCTATAACGTTGATTCTGTCCATCTGACGTTATTGTCGTCTGCCGTTGTTCGAGCTGATTTTGGCTTGCAAAAGACAGACGTGACCATCGCGATGTGACACATTATTCTTCAAGATACGATGGACAATTGAAGTTTTGTTTATCTTTATGGTTATGATTATTTTTTATTTTTTTCTTTTTAATTATTTTTATCGATGCAGAGGCTAAAAATGCCAAGATATTTGCGATTGACTGCGTGTATAGCTGTCATCGATGGTGTTGCCTTCCTTGAACCGGGTGTTGTGAAGGTTGGTATTGCATCGAAAATTCCTTAGATTCTTTCCCACAAATTATGTGAGGTGATGGATGTCATATAAATACATACCATCTTTTATCGTATACCATGGATAGCGTGAAGTATGTTTTACTTTTTGACTTAAAAATCCCATACGTCAACTTCTTATGAAAGGGATTTTTTGCTTATCAAAGTTCCGATTGAAACCGTGCTTCGAATATTTATTGGCGCGAGTAAAAAAGAAATCAGTTTGAAAATTTGCATACAAAAATGAGGAAAAGATTTGTTAGGTTTTTTTTTTTTGATGTTCGATGTCATGTAAAATATATTTTATCGAATGGTTTCAATCTTTATTCGTTTGACACAGAAAAAGTATGACCCATTTAATATTTTACCTGAATCGAATTTTCGATTAATTTTTACTCTGCGACGGCAGTGAGATGACGACTACACACGGTATCACTGACATAAATCAGGAATTATAAGTTATGCCATATTTTATATGCGACAAAGCTTCTGTTTTTGGCCAGAGCAGATGCTTCCAAACGGGCTTAAAGATTGAGGAGGTGTATGTGATAACTTTTGAAATTTTTGACTTTTTACATTCTTGAAACCAAATTGCACATATTGTTGGGAGTGATCGTGGTCAATGTGAACTTAGAAAAATAAATGTTGAATGACACTAACTACATGTATTCACATAGTGTCTCCTTCAGGGAAGTACAATTTTGCGTTGATCGCTTCATTTGGCAACGAAATATGAAATAGGGGTCGCCTTGAAACAGTAAGGAGTTGCAAACCCTGTGTTCGAACTGTACGGGGGAGAAGTCAAAACAGTCAATCTCCATGTCTCCAATTATAGAAGGATTCCTAATAACTGTAGCTGCTGTTACACAAACGAATCGTCTTTTGAGTCCTCTGCTCTTTGTTGTTGGGCTTGACTGTAACCTTAAAGGTACATTTTGAAATGAAGAATAATCGGAGGAATATGTCATGTCGAAAACACTAACAGTTGTACGTTAGTGTGTCAGCAAATCTTGGGTTCACTGCAGGAACACAATGTCATGGCGTCGCATCTGTAATCGGATCGCATGTCAAAATACTGAATACCTATACTCAAGTTCAATAATTGCGAATACAGCGAAACTGGTCCGCAAACAGATTTGGAAGAGTTGGTACATCTATTTTAATGAACGCGTGCTGTATTTCTGACATTTCACAACAAAATCCACTTCTAGATGCAAATATAAATATAAGATATGCTGATTTCGTATGAGTGACGTCACAATCATTTGATTTAGTTCGGAAGGAAAATATATTTTTCCGTCGTTTTTAGTACCTAAGTTTAAGGTTTGTATAATTTCTATAAAGTGAAATAATTTGTTTAAATTTTAATAAATCAATAAAAATGTCTGTACAAATGAATTCTTACTTAATTACTGTTAAGATGAATTTCAAAGTCACACAATGCGCAGAACTCACCATACCTGGAACTTCTGTGTACCATGAAGACAACCAAAGGGTGTTTATTTTAGAGGCATAAAATTTGAGGTCTGTTTTCATTTATGAATAATGTATGAATCTATTGACGACTGAACAAATTTCGCTGATAAATTTCGAAAAACATAGATACGTTCGTATCTATGTTTGCATAGCGCACTTCGTCCATTTTATGATCAATACAATCGTCCTTTAGAGCAATTATTTTGACTATCGATGGAACTTTTTCGCACCACGTTTTTTTTTAAATGATAATTTTCATCATCCGGGACATCGCCGTATAGTGCGTACCGAAGAAGCTATTGGTGCTGTAGAGCTCAGGCGTCGTGGAAGACCCGAATGTGTCCAACCACCGCGCCGCGGCGCCGTCGTGCACAACAATTGGATCTCTCCAGTTTCCATCCACTTTATGGAAAGTTTTGGAGAAAGATCTTGGCAACAACTTACAAAATCCAACTCGTGGAAGATTTGAAGCCGAACGACAAACGGTCACGAAGGCGCGGCGGCGGGCGTACATTCGGTGAAAGGGCTCGAAACGAGAATGTTGACACTAATTTTCTCAGGAGCATTCTGTTCAGCGACATTTTGTTCAGGTTGAATGGCTACGCCAATTGGCAAAACAACCGTATTTGGAGTGTATATGTATAGTCCTCAAGCCATTGTTGAGATGCAGTTACATCAATTTTCTATTATGATAATGCACTTATTCGCAGTAAGGGGAACTTATAGGTTCCGGAGAATCGAAAAAGGAAACATTTGGAATTTCTAATCAACTATGTAATCAACCGATTTGAAACCCAAATGCTAAACTGCACGGTGATTATTATTTTGATAAACTGTGTTGCAAAAAAAATTTTAGTAAAATATTTATTTTTTGACGTGATAACGTTTTATAAATCGATGAACACAGGCTGCATACACGAAAAATTTTCAAGTTCCGAAATTGTTACGTTCCGTAATTTTTACGTTCCATAGAAATTTTATCACGTAAAATTATCGTCCGTACCATTCTTTTGTTTGTTAAAAATGTATCTTCTTTTTTCCTGGTTGAAAAATTCCAGGTCAAGTACGAGTACGCTCTTGATCGCATTTGCAAACCCTACGTTACTGTTACGAAACAGCAACGCAATAGATTCTCAACAGTAACATAGCAATTACGTTACAGTTACCTTAAAGTTACGTAAAAGTTATTTTACAGTACCGTAGGCACCTATTACTGAAGCACAAAATTGCTCACTTTAAATTTCAGGCATAGAGTGTTTGACATTAGATAGAAATAGAAACATAGTTCTTCTCTCTCCATTGATGGGATTATTTTAAGCTGGCAGCAGGAAGACTTTGTAATACAACAATTTTTTGGATATTTCACACTTTAATGTAGAACCCATTCAAGCGTAAGACATATCAGCTCATTGATTTCGCTGAAGAAATCATATTCCAAAAAATCAGTTTCTGTCTACAAATAAAAAAAACACTGTGGGGATTGTTGAAACAATAATAACGCCTCGAACGAAGGAAGGACTTTTAAACTTAGCACTGTTTTCCACTCCTTTATATTATGCTTTTGAAATATCGATAAAAAACTATACGTATTTATCTTCTTATGATACAATTCCCTATAGTAGACTACTCTAGAGGGTATAATACAAAATTATTGAAAATTTTATGAAAATATAGGAGTGATTGTTGTCCTTTTTGTTAAGAAGTACCTATGCTTTAAGTTTATCACTATTTATCATTGTGCCTAAAGAAACCCACCTAACAATCACATTTTTTGTCTTGTTTTCGTTTAATTACTTTTAATAACTGTTCAGTGTTGATAAAGAGTATTAATGTAATGAATTCAATTTCCAGAACTTCAATTTGTTCTACAATCAAAAAAGGGTTTAATATCACCATTTCCCTGAAAAGTAGGTACTAACAGTTTCCTAAAGAAATAAAAAGCCGCATCTTGAACTACAAACAAACATGTAAGGTTTTTTCCTAAAACTGAATTCAAATGGATTTCCTAGATCATTTTTTGATAATCTGCTAAAAAAATACAATACCTACATTTGTTCGTCTTAATCTTTGCTTACTAAGCAGTAAGCATAGTTACATGACCTTAACATAGATCATAAGATATACATTTTATGATGGACAATAAATCTTAAAAAAAGTAGATTAAAGGCTTTAATTATATAAAAAAAAAAACAGCTTCATTACAGATTCATTAAGACAATTAGATAAATGAAATAGACTCATTTACAAAACAATATCAAAAAGTTTCATTTCCCTTCGACACGTTATAATGACCGCATCTAACGGATGTGTCTGAAGATTAGAATCTTCTCATGCAAAGTACCAGTTCCAACTACAAACTATCGTAATATACACAAATTTCTTCGTTTTTATTTTTGTTGTAAGAAAACAAAATGGGGACGTTGTTATCCACTAAAATATAATTTTGTCTTAAACAGCGAAATCGTGCAACCTAGTTTTGATGTTTTTTTTTTATAGTTTTATGTATTTTAACTTAACATAAGCTTATAGAAAATTTCCTTTCTACCAGCGCATGTTGGTATAGGTAAATCTCCTTAAAAAAAAAACACTACAATAAATATCGCTATAGGATTGTGTGTCCTGCATTCAAATTTGTTTGACATGACCAAAGCTATAGATTCGATTCATTCATCAGTAATTCATCGGTTCACAACACAAAGCCATAAAAGTGCGCAAAATAAATGAAATACTTTAAGTATCTAATCTCAAACAAAAAACTAAACGTGAGAGTGCGGTGTTGATGGTTTTCTAAAAATCTACTTATAAGCGCTTTCATGCTTTCATTAAAAAACAACAACAACAACAAACAACAACAAAAAAAGAACATTAAAAGTCAAATATTTCCGAAATAACGGTGATAACAATAAAATTAGATCATTTTTCTTTCTTTTTGTATAATTTTTTTTTTCTGTCCACCTCCTGGACTGGCTTTCGTGTTAAAATTCAGAATGTTTGAATGGAATATTTGATTTTTTCAGTTTGGAATATATATTTTTTTTTCTAACCAAACCAAATAAAATCAAAAATAAAAAAAAGTCTAACGTGCCCTTTGGACACGCACCTCGGAACGCATAGTGAATAATTTTTTGTTTTATTTAGTAGATTACCCATCGAATTAAATTTAGGTTTGGTTTAATTTTTGTGTGATTTTATTTAAATTTTTATTGTTTTCAGTTTAATGAGTTCAGTTTGGACGTAATGTATAATACAGTGCCGATGCCGTTCCCCTTGTATGACGATGCCGTGCGCTGCGTCGCGCCGGAAGGGCAAGGGCCAAGCATTTACTCTTGAAGTAAAGGTATTGTATGGAGTGAGGTTTTGTTCTTATTTAGGCACTTTTTTTACACAGCTACGGTACGTGCCGTGATTTTGTAATGAAGAGAAGTTGTTTTCAAATATATCAACTTAAATTAAAAAATCCACAAATTCCCGATGAATAGGCGTTTAAAGACTCGAAAGAGGAAGATTACAAGATATTTCAGAACTGTATGAAAACATTTTGAACGAATTCTCTAAACTGTTATAATTAATAAGGAGTGTTTTTATCATTCGAATTCTTAATAATTTCTAACTGGCTTTTAAGCCTTGAAATCATAAAATTAGAGCTATAGGTTCGAAATTAACAGTATGTATACCAAACAGTATACTACGTCTTCGGTTCCGACGTTCGTTGACAAAGAAACTCCTGTTATAAACTTCGAAGAATAATCTGATTTATTCGCACCACAGTTTGCTGCTGATCTAACACTACCACAGGCTGACCTGGTTCCTCCTGGACTTTTTAGCGAAAACTGTTTTATGGGACAGAACTTCTTTTGAACTCTAAAAGTTGCAAGAGTCCTCAAAGAACAGAATATCCACAAACATTCTAGTTTTACAGGTCTCTTTCCGAGAAGATGGAAAACAGCATTTGTCCCTTCAAACTACCGACCAATTGGAATTACGTGCCTTTTTTAAGGGGTCATGGAAACTATGATAAACCAACAGATTAAAAAATATCTTGCGAAACAGAATCTTATTAAAAATCAGCAGTATTAGTCTAGTCAAACGGTAGTTTCACGTTACAAAAAATATACAAAAGGATTTCTGTCAAAAAAAATTGTTTGTAATATGAGTTTTGTACCTTCCAAAAATTTTACAAAATTCATTATGTAAAAAAATACACAAATGGGAAATTATATTGAAATTTCAACGCGCTCTAAAGGGCTAACGGTACGTCTGAGAAATATACAATATATATGAATTTTGTAGGAATTATAATGGTCTTTAGTTTTGTTTTGGGTGAAATTTAGTTAGGACGCATAGTTTCCGAGATACGAGTATTAGCAAAAAATCAAAATAATTCCGTGGTTTTTCGCGGATATCTCAAAACGCACCAGGAAATTTTGTTGGATTTCTTCAGATTCGGATTCAGCGACCCAAAACACATGGAAATCAAAAGAAAATTCTATTTGTATATTTTTTGTAACATGAGGGCGATTTTAACTACGCTTTGACTGGACATGGTGTTCTTAGGTACACCGCTGATATGATGGTACATCCCACCGAACAGTGGAACCAATCTTTACATCGTAAAGTATAAGATTATTTCCCCTTGATTTTTCAAAAGCATTCGATAGACTTTGGTACCAGGCTGTCTTGTCGAAAACGCGTGCCCCTTCTTCAACAGATTAGAAGTTTCTTTTCTGACCGTTCTATTCATGTTGTCTTGGACGGTTTCCAGTCTGATATTCACAAAATAAATGCTGGTATGCATATGCTCCAAGGCTCCGTTCTGTCTCCGACATTTTCTCTCTCATTTTTATCAATGATCTGTCCGTAGGTCTTATTTCCAATCCACTAAATTGCTTTGACGACGAGAGAACACTTAGCTTTTCATATTCGTTTCTAGATTCACAATTAACAACCCTGGTTCTTCGGATGTGGAACCTCAATGAAAATCGCACTGAATTCTGATCCCGAAAGTATTGTTCAAAGGGGAATTATAATTCGTGTTGAATTTAATTCATCAAAAACTAAATAATGTCCACGTCTGATGTCAAATATCCACGATCACATATTTGACGTTGCCAAGAATGCCGCAAAATGCCTAAGGGAAAATTTAATACGTTATGGTTCGATTTAGAACACAAATGTTACACTGTTCGATTTCAACCAACTCAGAGAATTTATTTTACAAATAAAAATTTGAATTAAACTTGTACTTTTTGTTAAAAACGAAATTTGTTAGTATTCTTTCATACGTATAACAGAAAAATAAATAAATAAATTTTTAACAAAAAGCATTTGTTCAATTAAAATTAGTATGAACAAAAAACATTCTCTGAATTGCCATCGATCAGTGTAGCATTTGTCTTAAGAATCGAATCAGAACATACAAAATTTTCCATCTGAAAATGTTTTCGGTTTCGTTTAACGTATGGCTATAACTGGCCCCTAAGTTCCGTATTTCGATTTACGAAATATTTTCCCCATCTGATCACAATATACAAAGCATACATTCGCCTTAAGCTTAATTATATGTCTCATATCTCTGCAGGTGCTTCTGTTACATATTTGTGTTGCCTGGAAAGGATTCAGAAAGTATCCTTAAAATTCTACGAAGTTGGGTCATAAGGGCATAAGTACAAAATCATAGTTTTGAGTTAGGCATTTGAGAGTTTAATATTTTTTTCTAAATTTTGGTATTTAAGAAATGTTGGTATGCAATAATATTTTTATTTATAAGATAGGTATATTAAAATTCAATATTTAATATAAAGAAATCGTTGCGTAAAATTATTTTAAGGGAGATATTATGTTATTTTGACCAAATGCAATTTTGGGATTTTCTTCCAAGGAGTGGAGATAAGATCGAGATTGAAATAATTAAAACACTTAGTTTTAACAAACATTATCGATCGTATTAATTTAAATGTTAAAATGGAAATTAGGAAAAGTTTTTGATCTTTATTTTAACGATAAGAAAAACATAGAAAAATTTATCGCGTTTATTTCGTTTTCAAAACTAAAAAAACGTGCGTGTGTACAAAGTACACATGTCAGAAGTCAAACTTCTTTGGCAAACTAATTTATATACTTTTGCACCGTATCAACCGACCAGTGCAGCTTCTTAAGGCCGATTACATGCCTAACACATTTAATATTATACACGGTCGAACAATTTTGAAAAAAAAAATTCTTAAAATTCTAAACAGTAAATAAAATTTCGTATGATTGTTTCGCTGCTTTTTTCCAAAATCTCAAACCCCAAGGCCACTGTAGCACATTAGAGTAAGTTCGTACTACTCAGTCGTGCACTTTATTTTCCTCACAGCAAAACCTGAACTTGATTTCAACGAATTCGAAAAATTCCAAAACTCTAGTACCAAAAAACTTTTTTGATTAATGAAACCAATCGTGGGGAAGGAAAATTTCAGAATTTGCCTATTTTCATGGTGTGACCGATATCACATTCCATATGTGTATGGCCAGGAATTAAAAATGTATGTTCAGAAATATGCATTCCGGTTTCAGGTGTTTGCATTGATAACACAAACATAGCAACGAAAATTGAGTTTCTATTTTGCCTTCCATACATAAGTATCAGAATAAAACTTTACTCCATTGATTGTTTTGGGTATACTTTTTAGGTGCAGAAAAATACAAGACGCAATTTCATTTGCTCCCCTCCCTGTAAAGTTGAAGGTTCTGCCTTTTGCAGAAAGCTACCGATGTAGACAAGCTTGGTGTTGTTGTAAATCAAAGGGAAAACATGAGCCGATTCCAAAAACAAGAGTTAGAAAAAGAGAATATAAGTCATGCATTCGTTTTCAAAGAATTCAAGTAATGTGCACAAGCAGATCGCTCAAACTTGCTCTTGTAGTACAAAGCTATAATGTGGCTGAAAATTTGAAGAATTATTTTTTATTTATTTTATACTCACAATGTTGCACTGATAATAAAAACAGCTAACGTACAGAAACACAGTACAACATAGGTCATGACAAACACTTTTTTAAACTTTTCCATCTTCATAAAGAAAGATTTTAATAAAACTTAACTGTTTTATCACGAAACAAATACTTTTCCTTTTAAGCAAGTAAATATATACTTAACAAAAAATTGGAGTTATGTTGGTTTGACCATTTTATATTTTGTTAGGTACAAAATTTCGCTCGGTCAAAACAAAATATGAGGAATTATGCCGTTTTGACCAAACATAATTTTTGAATATTGTTAATGAGTGTTTAGGGCCAATTACTAACTTGGAATTCTGAATACATAGTGATGTGCTTTTAAGACCAATCGAAAGTAGATTTTGTTCTAAAATGTTCTTACATACTTAACCCAATTTGGTCAAAAATGGACTTATGTCGTTATGACCAAACTTCATAGAACTCTTTCTTTAGCCGCACGACATGAATGTGGCATGCCTCAAACCGATTAATTTTACTTTCTCATTACAATCTACAGACAATTTTATTTTATTTATTTTTCATTACAATCTACAGATATTCTACAAAGTGCATCGGTATCTTCTTTAATCTCCATCCGACTTTCCTAAGCCCTTACACTGTTTTTCGGATGCTTAAACAATGGAGGAAAGTTACCTTCCACCAAAATGTATAAAGAGAAGTGGGATACACGAAGATGTGATAATAAAAGTTCAATTAAGTTGAGCTGGACACCGGCCTGGTCGAAATCCAAAAAAAAAAACATCGCCTTAGATGGATAGGGCCTGTGGATCGTATGGACGAATACGCACCAGCCCCCTTAATCTTCTATTCCAACCATGAGGGTCAACGCAGTACTAGAAGACCCCATCTATGGCGGTGTGGCGATCAAGTCTGGGATATCCCTAAGCAACTTGACGTGCGCGACTCTAGGCAACTGGCTAAGGAACGGACTTGCTGGCGGAATATGTTGGTTGAGGCAGTTGTCCACGATAACTGTATGTGCCAACTAATGTAAGTAAGCATTAAAATTGTAATTTGTATACAACTTGATATCAACTTTTTTATTGCTCGTTAATTTCCATGTTATAGTGAGATAGTATACTGCAATAGAATTAATGTGAGTGATTCAATCCATAATTTTACTCTATGATTTCTCACTTTAACTTTTTTTTTTATTGAGAACACCATATGATTTTTCATTCACTAATATACACAAGTGATTTTTTTTTTTTAACTTTTTAATATTAATACAAATTATTTGTTTTCAAAAATAATTTATTAGTCCCCCAGTCACTGTAAAATATATCAAATAAAATGGCTGTCATTGCCTGTTCAATAATTAAACATTAATTCGTATTTTTGTAATCACTTCCGATCTCAATGATATGCCACTAGCAGTATTCTTTTTTTTTTTACAGTAGTTATAACAATATACGTAAATTGCGGTTAACAAATCTATCAGCAGGTATTATGTTTCTACTTCATATAAGCGATAATACCTGCTGCGGAATCAATGAACCTGTCAACACTTTTTTATCCCTACATTTTTTAACCATTTTTATCGCCTACTGCTACTGCAACTGCCTATACTGGCTGTTGCAATATGTTGTTAATTAATTTGCGTATAATGATAATGTACTTTGAATAAAATAAAAAAAAAAGATACAAAAAAAAAATACCGGAAGTGAATTACCACTCTCTCGCCGCCATATAGCAGAGTGGAAAGCCTTCGCCAATTGACAATTGTTTTGCGGTCTGATGATGCATCAAGGACATCTCATGCGTGCCCTCAATTGGTGTCAAATTTTTTTTTTTATATTTTTTTATTCATCCTCTATGCGGATGGTGACATTGCACACACTAACACGCTGGCTGTGCGAATAAGGCTAGGAAGTGCAGCGTATAGACGTGTGACCAGACCAATGATACTTTTTTTTCGCGCGCCCACCGTGTTCCACGGTTTACCCGCTGCGTGTTTTGCTAACCGCGGTGTTAATTTTTATTGTTGCAATAAAAACAAAGCTCTACAAACTACTAATAGTATGTTTGATGTTGTATGTTGTCCTTGTGAGCTATTTTAATTTTTATACATTTTATTTTAATTTTTTATATTTTTTTTTTTTGCTGTTTCATAGAGGAGCAGCAACATGTGTCCAAACCGCCCACATGGCTTGCTAAATGCTGGTTAATGTACAATACACCAGCTAGCTATCCGAATACACCCTGTTGATGATGATCCTTGGTCGTGGGGATGTTTTTTTTTTTATTGAATTTTTTTTTTTTTTTAGATAGATGTCCTTTTTGCGTTTTTAGTTTCATCATATAGGGGCCTAGCGCCGCGCCACCACCACCGCTGCCGCATTTTTTTTCGTCACCAATGATGTTTTTATTTTGAATGACAAAGTGTTAAAGCAATTAAGTCCCCCTCCTCCCCCCACCCACCACCACTAGTAGGTAACTCGCCGGGGATAGTTAATGGTGATTCCTCGGATGACTTAGTGACACAGACACTGTCAGTGCAATCAAGCGGCGGTTTTTTTTCCTCCGCAACAGAAATCTTTACACACATTTGATTCCGAGCTGTTGATTCGAATTTGCATATCGGTTGTGGCTGGCGGCGGCGCAGCGGGCGGCGGCGTGGCGGCCGACGGACTTCCAAATCCCATACTGGGTGGTTCACTAATTTAGACGAATCTCGATGTCGGCATTTGAGGTGACATCTATTTGGAATCGGATCACACCTCCTACACACACGAACGGAAACAACGCGACATGTGAACGAGTGTAATTTAACAAATTAAATTGCCAACATAACAATAATTAGTCCATCACTTTCAGCCAAAGTGGATATGGAGATTGCGATGGAGATGGCGATGGACATGGAGATGGTTATGGTTATATGGGAGATTGATTTAAATTGCTAATTTGACAGTAGCTAGCTAGCTAGCTATAGTCGCTGTCGATCTTGGAATCTAATGTGTCTATACATTTTTGTGACTGTGCGATCTCTTTATTTCAATTTCGGGGGTGCCAAGAAAAAAAGAAAACATGATTCGACGATGACTACGACTAATTTAAGGCCTTGTCTATTAAAAAATAGTTCTCCAGACTCCAATTCCAATTCCGATAGAGCTAAAGCTAAGCGCCTTGATATTTATCACCTTCATTAAAGAGATGGCCCATTTGGTTTGGCTGGCCTGGCCTGGCCTTACTTAAGTTTAAAATTGTGTTTTGCTGTGACTTGTGGAGTTAGTTGGATATATTTGTATCTATATCTTATGTATCGAAATTTATTCTTGGATTTATTGTTAAAGATTGGCACTTAACAAGGTGTATTTATTGACTGTTAACGATCTTTATTGAGCTGATATTTATTATCCCCGTTTGATGTAAACTTAATGAATTGTTTAATAAATGGACTCGGTTTTGTTTGTGTGTGAGAATATTATTTTTGTTCTGACTAAATGAGAGTTCAAATGTGGTTTAATTTATTGCGAAGGTAGTCTCGATATATGGACATATGTATTTTTTAATAATTTTTATTTCCTTGTATTGTATTGCTTTTTATTTGGCAGGATTGAGCGATAACGTAAACGAACTTTATCTTGGAAGGTTATCGAAAGTTCATAAAAAGAGTTGCACGTGGCAGCAATAAAAACATGGAGTTGCAAGAAAATTCTTTTGACATCGTATTTTGTCGCAAGAGGAGAGATCTTCAATATTTTCTATCTTGCGTTATTTAAGAATCATGATTTATGCTGAATGGTTCTGTCTTTGGCAATGAAATTCTTGGTAAATTCTTTTTAGGTTTCAGTAGACGAAACTTCTAAGTAGGGTCCGGTTTTCCGCTGATTACCACAATGCCTCAAAGACGCTTTTCAGGCTAAGGCCTCAGGTTATTGCTGATTTTCAAAACATCATGCACGAATGTAAACCGTTTTGTCTATCATCCACCAACCTGGCTGGTTAGACATAACGATTAGAGTAGGTCACGGACGGATTCCAGTATCGAGCATTGTCCAAATTTCTATTGCATCTTGTGAAGACTGCATCTCATAGTCTTTGAGATGAAACTTATATCTTTGGTTTATTTTACTCCACGAAGTGACATTTCTACGAACTGATTCATAGTAATCCCTTTCACTGTGAAAAATCGAGGGGGTACATTGCCACCTAGGTACATACAACGTATTGGAGACATATTATAAAGTTCTCCATAGTATAAGGAGCATTTTATTTTTTATCTGGAGATTAAAAAACCAAATGGTTGAATACAAATCACCATTTTTCCCACCCAGCAACCTTTATGGTTTTTTTTTTAGAAGTATAAAACCTTAATTTGGCAGCACTATTTTCCTTGACAGCCATTTTGTCATCTTCCATGATGTGATTCGACTTTAGTGTGGATAATCTTTTCATGATGATTCGTCTGACGCCTGAACAATGCATGCAAATTGTGCAGATTTATTTCATCAATAAGCAAAACTACATCATTTGGAGTGTAAATAGTCCTCAAGCCACTGTTGAGACGCCGCACCGCCGCGCCGTGACGTCCAGGTGGAATCATTGCGGGCCAGAGTTTCAATCGAGACCGTTATAGATCCATAGTCAATGACTTTTTCGTTTCTGAACTAGATTGACTTGATGTGATGGAGCTGTGGTTTCAACAAGACGGCGCGTGACATTTCACACAGCGCATTCCACAATTGATTTGTAGAAGGACGCGATTGGTAAGCTGAGAAATTCGCCTTCTAGACCTGTGAGTTGGGTTCCAGGATCGTGCTATTTAATACTAGTTCACACCGAAAAAATAAAGACGATTGACTACTTGGAAAACAACATTCGCCGTCTTATTTCCGATATGCGACGTAATATGCTGCCAAGCGTGATTGAAAATTGGACCTCATGATTGTAGATACTACGTACATCCGATCCAACGGCTGTGCCAAAAATCATATTCAAATATAAATGGCAAGGAATTATCTTCCAAAAAAGGTCAATTTTATGGCAAATAAAACAATTAATCTGTGCTTTAATTAATTTTTTAGATCTATAATTTTAAAAAATACACCTTTTAAAAGTTTGATGCTCGGTATACCTAGACGAATAACACTATACTATTCAGTCTTTACACCTTCTGTAAATGTTTTATATATCTTCGGCGGCATCAAAACACTAATTAGGCCAGTATGCTCGGAAATCGTTTTGTCCGTACCTACCCTCTGGGCTCAAGGCCGTACATCAGAGCTATACATTTGAGAAAGATCTGATTCGGACTTCGGTTTTTGAATATGGTGTTGTGCTATGGCCGATCAACTCAATCACACATTAAAGATGAGATGAGACAACTAACAGCCTAATTCCGAAAATAAAGTTTTTTGGTTCTTTGGGTCATTGTTTGGCATCAACTAGTCCAACTTAGGTATTGCTGGATAATTGACATTGACCATTACAAATACGCTTTATAATATGTGATAGTTTGCCTACATTGCTTAGCAAAACAAAAATCATTTGAGCTCGTATATTGGAAATTAGTTATTGAGAATGAGGTTTTCGTTATTAAGAGTGTCCAGCCAAACGTACCTTTTAATATTATGCTATCAACATTAATTTCATAACATAATTTTTTTTTTGTCTAAAAATCTTGGCTTGAGATTATATTTAAAATAAAATTACATGTAAATATATTTAAGTGCGTTACAAATCATCATTGGACATTTAAAAAAGTCTTTAACTGCATGAACATCACCAGCTCTTCTTGAATCAATTTGTCTCGCTTCAATGGGAAACTCCTCTGCTGATGCTGACCCTCCATTTTACTACTCCTCAACTGGTTGATGTTGCGCACAACACGTTTTCAAGAATAAAAATATAGATCACTTCGAACATTAATATCCGATGGAAGACCTTGCTAATTTTCTTCTCTAACATCCGTATCACATAATTTCCTTCCCAGACAAAGCTCGTTAAAGAAGGAACTTACTCTTTTGAGATTATTTGCAGTATTCAGAAAAGTTCAAGGTGCAAGAAACCTATGATCGAACTATTAAAAAGTATCTCTGATGTGGATGTCCATGTCTGCCTGTTGAACCTGAAGCAGTGATTAGCTCGGTTAAGTAGTTAAACCGCACTTCACAATCGATGACTGTCGATAATGGTAATTTTTATGGATGCTGAGAGTCACGGCTGGTTATGAGTGATCAAATCTTCATTTTAGTTGCTTCTTCGGGCAGGCAAAAACAGGACGGAAAGATGAATGAGGGAGTTATGTGGATACCACGGTGAATTGGGAAATGAGCTTTCTTAGAATGAATAGCAATAAATTCTATTTTGGTTAGCTATTCAACTGAATCATTTTTGAAACTTAATGGGATATGAAAAGATGCATTTTTTTGTATACCTTGTGCGTTATGTTTTAATGCTTTTGAATTATTTACAACTTTGAGTGTTATATACAGGGTGATTCACGAGCGTTGTGCCAAAAAGCTAGAGCGTGTAGGTTGAGTTGAGACAAGAAAAAAATCGTATAGGAGGGGGGGTCTATTCCCCCCCATTTAGCCAGGAGGGGCAATTTTCTGAAAAATTGACTTATTTTGTTAAAAAAAAATATAAAAATGAACGGCTTCGTTTACAACACCGTGTTATACCTTTTTGGAAAGCCAAAAACTTCTTCTTTCATTTCGTTTTTAAATTAAATTGTTTTAACGAATAGTTAAAAAAACATAAATTTTCAAATTCAACATTTTGAAAAAAAATTTGAAAAAATAATCTTAAAACTAATTTTTTTCAAAATTTTACGTAATTAAGTACAATTTTTGTTCTCAGAATTCAATGCTTCCATTAATCTTTAATCCAACACTGAAAATCGTATGGCTCTACAACTTTTTGTTGCCAAGGTATTCAAAAATAACCGAACCTACTTCTTCACAAAAACAAGAAAGTCTAGCCTTACGGGATGGCACAAGTGATCATTTAGCCAATTGTTTCGTGTTTTTGTGAAGAAGTAGGTTCGGTTATTTTTGAATACCTTGGCAGAAAACAAAAATTGAGATAACAATCACACATGACATTACGATGATGGAGAAGTCGAAAAAAGTGGGTCTAGAAATTCCGCCCGTCTGTCTGTCTGTCTGTCTGTTCGCGCATCTGGAGGCTGAACGGGTGGGCCGATTTGCTTCAAATTTGGTATTAAAGATTTATTTGACCGTCCCTCGGAACAAATTTTTTATTTTTGCTCTAGGTCCAAAAATAACGGCACCTGCCTTACAATCTTGAAGACAAAAATTGATTTTCTCAAAAACGGCTCTAACGATTTTGATAAAACTTTCAGAATGCTATTTTTACAAAACAATCTATCTTTTGGTTAGAAAGTTTTTTTCAAAATTTGTCTAATAACGGTACCTCTCATAGAACCAGTATTTTCAAATCAAATTTTCTCGTAAACTATACATTCGATTTCAATAAAATTAAAATAAATTGGCCACAAGAAGTCATTCATAATTTTATTAATATGGTATTTCAAAATTTTCAAAAACTTTTTTTTTTTTGATTTTTTATAATTTTTTTCACAAAAATTGTTGGTTTTCGAAATATGTTGGAAACGGGTATATTGATTTTTTTTTTTAAATTATTTTTCAAATGTAAACTACAGATTGCCATATATTTGCATATTCAAATAAATTTCAAAATATTTTAAAGTTTTTCAAAAATAACCTTTAAAAAAAAAACTGGTCGAAAGATTTTCAATATTTTTTTTTTTCCTAGACGTATAGCTTTGAAATTTTATTGCATACTTAGTTTTTCCAAGAAAACTCTTAAACTAATTTAAAAAGTAAAAGAATTTTCGAAATTATTTAATTTTTTTTAATATCCATATATGCAGCCACTACGCAATTGCTTATCATAAGAGCAAGTTCGTGCGACCCAGTCGTGCATTTTATTTTTTTTGTAATGCTTCAAATTGGTTAAATAATTTTGAGGCCTTCTTTCATTGTCGATTTTGGGGGTTTATTTTATCATGAACCCAATTTGAAGTATGAAATAAGTCCCCAAAAAGGTATGAAATAACACCTAAATTTTGACCAACTTTCGGGCTTATTTCATGTGAAAAACTTCCTAATCCCATACAAGTTGTGGGGCGTTATTTCCGTAAGCCGTTGGCATGTGGTTCCAGCAGGACGGGGATACGTGCCAAAGAACGGACGCCACGATTGGCATTCTGCATGAATGATTTGAAAATATTGTATAGCCTTTGGAAATAAGACCATGGACCCGTGTCACCGAAAGAAGATGAGGCAGGCATTTTACGATGTCAGAAGCCTAATGAAATACTTGGGTCTTTCAGTAAAAAAAAAGAATTTTATTAATACCTCTAACACAGCTGATTTACTCCATTTTAACATCTACCCGCCTTTATTGAAAAACCCATTCGAGGTAAATCTTTATTTTGATCTTTTTTGGAAAGCGTTTCATTTAAACTGCTTGCCGAATCTCTATATTTTGGATGTCGATTGCTATAAGAGAAGGTCAAGACAAACCAAGACGTAAGGCATATAATTGACGGAAATGTCAATTCACCAATTTACAAAAGTAGTCATTAACTAGCGCTAGTGAATTCATGTATGAGTTCAAGCCATGATACAACTAAACAAGAAATCGCCTTCCAATTCTCATTTTTGTTTCGTTCTGCGCATCTACGTCACGGACACACATGAAGTTTTCGCCTTCTCGTTTTCGCTTTCTCGTTTAAATTTTTGTTTCGTTCTACGTTCTATACGTTCTTCATGTTCATTGTGCGCTCTACGTCACGGACACACAACAGAGTTTGGCGATTTTTAACAAATTGTATCATGAATTCAAGCTGTAAATTTAGACAACAATACTCTTTGTTCAAACATAGCAAGCAAAATGCACATGCACATACCCTCGCATGTGCAAACATTTTTTGTGCTGTTCACTGTTTCGGGCTTGATAGCAAGTCCAACCAATCAATCGAGTTCCACATTCGAATCAAATCAAAATGTCTGAATCAGTAAAGATCAAAAACTTTGCGTGTTTGACTCACTTTCAGAAATCAAAAGTAGTGTTTCCATTTGCATTTATTTCCTCTTTTAAATTATTGTTAATAATTTTACCTTCTTTGTTTTCAGTTTGATTTTATTCAATACAAAATTTATGAGAATGTTTTATCTAATTTTGTGAACATTTTTATCCGCGTAAAGCACACAAAAACCACGAGCCCGTGACTTTAAAAAAAATTGAATAGAGTGCTTATTGGCTTTAGATATGTGAATTTAATTATTATTCCCCTCTTATAAAACCAATTTAGACACACATTTATCTTCCCTGGCCATTGGGCTAAATTTAATTTATTGAATTTAATTTTTAATCAATCGCGAGAGAATTGTTTTTGGGAATGTTTTATAATAAAATTATTTGTGTTTTGTGTTTTGGCGATTAGACCAGTTTTGCTTTGAATTTATTTTTTAAATATTTATTGTTATTATGTCGACGATTTTTTTTTTGTTCTCTAAACCAACGTATAGGTGACAAGTCGTGGGAATCAAAGCCATTTGGTTCCAATTTGCTTGGTTTGAGATTATGCTAAGTTGCAGCCGTGAAATATGACCATTTGCAAATTTTTGAATATTTTTACTACCAAATTATGGAGCTGTTGTTGGAATATGAAACTGAAATTATTGGAACCACTGAGTTCACAAGGCAATCAGATATCATGCAGGAAATTCTTAGGTGTTTTGGTCACGGCACAGGTGGACTGAGTCATTATTGGTCTTCATGGTTTTTTTGTATGTGTGCAAATTTTGGAATTCTTTGTGATAGAGGAATGAGGGACGAGTTCGATATTAATTCGAAATCAAAACGAAACCTTCAATCATACACAAACACAAGAAATTATATTTGTCCATATTCCGACGGCTTAACCGATTTTGATAAAAAAAATGTGTATGATTATTTAGACGTTTGTTTTTAAAATTTTAAATAAAAACCAAATTAATTTGGATATGACAAAAACATTGAACAAAAATACAGAACAGTGTCTGACATTTCTTTTTGATGTGAAACATCTATTGGCGCTAGGCTAGGCAGTAAAATTGATCGTATTCGTCACGAAAAATGGCATGACGCTAGATACAAATTTTCAAACTGTAACTGGAGAATGTTTTTCGTGGTTGTATGTTGGGTGGTCGTTTTTGGGGTGGTAGTGGAGGAGGGGGTATGAGGGGTTATAGGGGGGGGGGTGAAAAAATGGTGGATGGTTGGTTGGTAGTTGTATAGGTGGGCTGGGTGTATGGCGGTGGTGGAGGGATTTTATGGGTGGGTTGAGGAAAATTTTTGTTCCTATTATAAATGAATAAAACATGTAATAATTGTTATTATAATAAAATAATAAGACAAATATATTTATTAAAAATTATTTCACTCGATATTTTCTTTCATGGTTTTTAAAAATTATGAATTAACGTAAAATTGATAGTTTCGCATCTGCCGGGCGTCCTGTGACGGCTAATTTTTTTTTATTTAATTTAATTTCGTTTGTTGTACGACATTCACCGGACATGGTCCATTCTGAAGAAACTTTTTTGGATCACTGCTTCCACGAATGCGACCGTTATATTTGTTGACTCACGAGAGTAATTTTTGCTTAAAAATCCTTCATCACATCTGGTTCAATAGCAAAGACTATGAACTTAACATAACCACAAAGAAAAAGGCTAAAACGCCAAATTAGCATTCCATCAAAGTTGTTACTCAATTTAACCACTGTTTTGCGACCTGTGTGTGTATTTTGTAGCTCCTTATTGCTGAAAGAACACAAACAAAATTTTCATAATGTTTTATCATTACGACAATCACGTTGGTGCTGGTGTTTTTTTTTTGAAACCTTTAATAGGTTTATACCTTTCGATTTCGGTTTCCTAATTTTGCTATCGTTTTCCCAGCGGAGTTGCTGGCGGGAAGAAAGCTTGGAAATACTAAAGCAAAACCCTAATCGAAATCGTTATACTGCTATACGCAACGCATAGATAGTCAAGCTGCTAATAAATGTCATTAACTGGGTCTCCAAAATGGTTCATTAATATCTGAACGAGTTCTTAATACCGACATCGAGGTTACTCTGCATAAAATCCCAGGAAAAGTCAATCAGCACTTTATTGCTCACTCGCGCAATGCACAAGAATGGATCCTTCTATCAACCCGAATGTAACCTAGGATGGAAAAACTTAACAATTGTGCTACATTTAGGATATTGTGCCAAACTTATCCAAAACGTAGCTAAAAGCCGACACTGTCTCGCTGTTGAACATGCCGCCAGATTAGACATCTCTCTCACAACGTCTACTAACGCAGTTTCGGTCTAGACAGACAAACCAAAAAAAAGTGAACAGTTCCCCATTTATTTGCCACTGTCCTGCAAAAGCCAGAGCTAGATTGAAATCGTTTGGTTGAACCTTCATTGATGGTCTTATTCTCGTTCTGGACAGCCTTATGGACGAGCTCAAACTATCCTTGTTACCCCCAGAAACCTGCCTAGTGGCAGTGGGGCATAACTGCTGGTGGAGGATGTGTTACACATATTCGTGCTGCGAAAAATATGGGACTGTCAAAATAAAGTTTTTTTTTCAATTGGCCCGTATAGATTTCGGAACATCGTCGAGGGCAGGGAAAGTGTACATCAGAACCCGAGGCAATCGATTCCTCGCCGAGCACAAGAACTCGACCTTTCGCAGACATCAACTTGGCGAATTTCGTATCGGGATTTGGGCCTTCATCCGAACAAGATCCAACTGACCCCGTACACTGAGGGAAAAAAACGCAACGTAAAATTTAATAAATCCTATTCGATTTAACGTTGTATAATAGTACACAAACGTCTTTAACTTAACATTGATCATCTTTAATTTTACGTTGAAAATGCTTTGAATTAACAACGCAACGTTAATATTAGGAGGTTCATTCTTGTTTTGAAGTGAACCGTAGTCGATTTAACATTGATTATAAAGGGACAAAAGTTGAATTAAGGATGTTTCTCTTTGGTTTTAAAATTATCGTCTTCAACCCCGAATCATTAACAAATCTGCTTATATCAAAGTGGTTTTCTTTGATTTTATGTTGGTTTTTCGCTGGGTGTAGCTCGAACCATGACCATAGACAACGCTTTTTGTACTGACTTTGCCTCTGGCGATGAGGCGCATTTTTGGATGACCAACTGTATTAACATGCAAAATTGCCATGTACATATTTGACGAGGTTCTGCGTGTGACAATACATCCTCAGAAAGTTAACGTTTGGTGCGGATTTTAGGCTGGCACCGGAGCGCGAGGGGTTTTTCCTGAAATCGCAGATCTATTCAAAATAGACCATAATCGAATAATACCCTTGAGGTGAACATATATGGCTTTTAAGTCATTGAAAATTGGACCCTTCTGATCCGTGGCATGGTAAGAAGCTAAAGATAGCATTCGAACGGTTTCCTATTCATAGATTGTAATTTAATGTAATGTAATGTAATATTCCATACACAATGGATTTCATGCACCTTTCAAATAAAAAAAAGAATTTCGTTGTTTTGTACCATTTTATTGAATTTCAATATCTACACGCCCTTATTGAAAAGCCAGTGTCTGAAGTCAAAGGCCAGACATTTGAGGAAGTTGGAGTCACTACAAAACCTGAACCATGAGCGAGCCATGAATAAAAAAAGGTATTTTTAGAGATATGGTCTCCATATGAAGTCAAGAAAAGTGGAAGAGCAAAATGACTTTTGGAGATTTGTGTGCAAAGACTTCTTTTCAAATCCCTTCTGTGATTCAACAACCTATAGTTATTTGCTAACATAATGTTTATGACCATCAAGGAGCATCAGAAAATTGAGACTTTTCCAAAAGCTAGTTGTACTAAATAAAATGGCTTTATGTAAATTGCATCATAATACTACAACAATTCGAAACACTACTGTTCCTGTTTGATTTGTTCTTCCATTGTTACTCTGCATAACCCTAAAAAGGTACATCGCCAAACCATACGCCACCCTAAAAACTTATGACCACATTAAGCTATGTTTTAGGAAGTACTTTCAATTGAATCGTGCGCACAGCTCACTTTTTTCAATGTAACATAGGGAGGGAGGGAAAAATGGTACGAAACCAACCTACGATCGAGAACCTAACAAAAAAAAAAAAAGTAACAAACGCCTAACCAAAGGACAATTGCCGCACAACATTATAAATTCCCATCTAAATGTGGCGCCCACAAAAACATCCTCTCTATGTGTATGTCTCAATAGCGTCTCCTTTTCCTAACTGAACACAACAGCACGCTCGCCTCTGCTGCCGCTGCCGTTGTCGCCGCCGATCTCTTGGTACAAATCGCGGATATATTACATCTTAGGACCATACCGGGAGAAGACACACAACGCGCCTCAAGCCTGAAGCCTTAACCTAAACCAAACCTATAATCGAGCTGCAAATGTAGGTATACCTTTGTTTTTCATTCACTGCATCATCATCATCATCATAGCCCCGCAGCCGCAAAATTGGACATAGAACCCAAAACAAACATCTTCACAAGAGAAGTTTTGAATTCTTTTTCAAGAGATTCTTCGATTCCCAACTTGCATTTAAGATCTTTTTGTTTTTTTTGTTCTTCCTTCGTTTTCTTGTGCTGTTGTTGTCTTTTGTCCAGGTCCAAGTCCAGGTTCACTGTGACATAGGGATCCTATATAGAGTTAAGTTCCATATACCGTATAGCAGAGTTGTAAAGCGGAATGAAAGAAACTCATTTAGCTCTGGAGCGGCTTAGTCAGCGAATCGAATTAATTTTGTGCACAAAAACTCGCAGGAAATACTGCAAGTTCAGGTGAACACACCACACATCAGTGCTGCTTCAGGAAAGAGAGATGTTGCCTGCGCGCCAATGATGTTAAGCGTAGGATAAAATGTTATTAACCAACAAATGAGAATACACAAAAAAAAAAAAAAAAAAAAGGAATCAGGACTGTGCAAATTTTGCTTGCAACATATGGGCAAATAATTTGGAACCTTCTTCTCTTGTCTGGGTTCCAAGTTCCAACCAACAAACGGCAACGACGCGACGGAGAGATACCATGAGAATGGAAAAAATAAATTTTTTGTTTCTTTAAACTTTAGAATAGACCAAGAAGAGAGATTCCCTCGCGATGATTTTTCGAATTCTGTATGCAAATAATCTAAAGTCACGATTTCATCGTTCAGTGTGTCCTTCTAGTAGATGGGAGGATGCAGTGCAAAATACCTTCTCGTACATTTGGCCACTTGCAGGGAAGAAATTATTTAATGACAAACGGAAAAACGACTTAGCAATGGCGCATATTGTCTGTTTTGGTTTTCGGATTCTACATAAAACAGGATGGCCGAATAGTATCAGTTGAATCAGTATGTACCTTGGCTATATCGTATAAGCAAGATGTCGTTATTTCATATGTATTTTTTTTTTTTTTTACAATGGCACAAAGGACAACGAAAATGTTGTTTTTTATATAATTAAATGCTTTTTGTCAATAACTTTAAAACTGATAAAAAAAAAAACATATTACTAAACAGAAAATATAATCGTGGTAAATGTAACCGAAATAAAGGATATTTTTACAATTTTAACAACAGTCCTTAAGAAAGGGCAACCACTCGTTGACATTTAAATCAGTGTTTTAGTACGAAATTCTTGGACAAAGCTAATAATTCAGAAAATTCCAATATACATATGTCACATGCGAAGCTTGAACAAAATCGTTACAGCCATTTTTGAGGATATTTACAATAACTTAAATATTTTGGCTGAAACTGAGTCGCCTGTTATACAGGGTGGGCCAAAAGAAATCGCCCTTTTGGAAGATGCTCTCATTTTTGCAAATGGCCGCCAATGTCAAATCTGTTTTGACATTTGTGGAATAGACAGAGGCAGAATACAAGTGAAAGCCATGGAGCGATACATGAACCGACATGAACCGATATTCTGAGGCGGCGTTCCCGGGTCGCCTCATCTCTCGTTTTGGCAATTTGCACTGGCTCGCAAGATCGCCCGATTTAACCTTTTCAGAATTTTGTATGTGGGGTTTGTTGAAGTCCTGTGTTTACTTGAACAAGCCCGAGACTCTGGAAGCCCTCAAAGACAAAATTCGATACGAGAGCGAGAATCTGTCCCCCGAAGTAGTCGCTGAAGTGATGAAAAATGCCATAAAACGAGCAATCAACTGTGACGGCGCCCATTTGGCAGATATCATCTTCTCGACTTGACCAACACCATTCTAAAGGTTCAAATAAACATAATCAAAAAACAGAACCGAAGTTTTGCATTTAGAAAAAAAAGAGCGAAGAACAACATCATATGGATTACTTCTTTTGGCCCACCCTGTATAAGGCTAAGAAAACTGCATTTGTAGTTTTTGGTTACAATTTTTAATAACGAAAATCAGTTTTAACTGTTTAATTAAACTTGCCATAAGTACACAACGTCATTATTGAAATGGCTTAGACTTTATATATATTTTTCATAGCACCGAAAGAAAGCATCCACATTTAAAATATGAAAGGTTCCAGATTTTCGACTTTTAGGCAAGAAATTTTTAGTTCTTACCAAATGTTTCAAAAAATGACTTTAAAAATTTTGAATTACTTTGTGGGTATTTTTTGGAAGTATGTATTCCATTAATAACTGCGATCTTAAGATTTGGCTTAAAAGTAACGGACATCTGTAAAGTGTGTATGAACGACTTTATTCAATTAGTCTAAGTATATCGAAAAAGCGGGAAAAATTAACATATCTTATAAAATGCGGGGCATAAACACTTCTTTAACAAAGAATTTGAACTTCTTTGCTTACTTTATAAAACAAATATAGCCTTTACCCGCGGCTTCGTTTACGTTTTAGCTGATCTAGAAGTAGCCTGTAGCCTGAGGAGTCGTCTCTCGTAATCTATGAAGCTACTTTTATAGCATGAGCTTTATTATTCCATACATTTTACCAGCCTATGTGCTATTCCAGACCATAATCTAGCTCTGTGCTAAATTTTATCCAGATCAGTTCAGCCGTTCTGGCGTTATTGAGCAACAAACATCCAAACATCGAAACTTTTACAATTTTAATATTAAGTAGGATAAATAGAACAAAAAAAATTTCCTCTAATTCTGTTAAAAAAGTCTTTCTATGTTGTGATTTAGTAATAATTTCAATATCCTATGTTAGGAATTAGTTTCTGAATTTTGATGGGGGCAACATCGATGGGCAGAAAATCCTTGAGTCAAATCAGAGTCGTAAAAGCCCTTCTATTAGTCGAGGTAGATGTGGCAAACTAACAAACATTATTGCTTTTTTTCCAACTCCAGAAAAAATTGTCTTAGTTTTTTTAAATACAGTTTCACAGTTCAAATTCAATCATTAAAATAATACAAAAAATTGATAAACGGTTAATGTAGCAGTTAAGTTTTAATACTAAATTTTTTTTTTTTGTAAGTTGAAGGATAATTAATTTAATAGTTTACTCTGGAAAAGGCCATTTAGAAAAAGACAGTGCTGCGAACTGAATTAGACCCCTAAATCATTGAAAACTGTCACTCTCTCAGAATCTTCTCAGCCCATAATCTTCGGGCTTGAAAAGAAGAACACATAGAGTGAAAAACCCTTTTGCTTTGGTCAGATCGGCATAAAAGACATCAGTTTGAACACTATTTTGCATGTTGTTTTTAACGATATTGCAAAACCCAAGAAATTGCTTGTGGCGGACTTGGGGAAACGAAAGCCTTGCTGCTCTAACGCAATCAAACCTTGGAAGTGAGTAATTAAATATGCGGACATATCATTTTCTTAAGCAATTTAGATCAACAGCAAAGTTCTGAATAGTCCTCTGCGATATTTTTCCTTCTCCACTTTTGATAAGAAATGGTAAACGAAGACTTCCACAACCCATGAAAAACACTATTTGACTATTTGTTCTGTTAGAAATATAGACGCAATCAAGTCAGGATTGCGCTTAAATTTCAGCTATACTGAAAAATTGTGTATCACAGGTTGGAAAATTGAAAATCGTGTTATCACAGAGTCAAAGAAATTAACAAAAATTCAATTCAGAATAGAATTCACATTTTTCAAGGCACCAACTTGAAACATTGATGAAAACCACCAAGAAGATGTTAAAATTAAAAAATCCAGGACCATGTGATCCAAAACCTTTCAAATTTTGAACAAGCCTCAAATGTAGAAATAAAATGCTAACTCCAATTCTTAATTCTTTTTTTAAATTTTGGTAAAACTAGGTTTTTTTTTAAGTGCTTCAGTTACTTTTGCTTTAAATTTCTGAAGCTAAATTTTGCAATTTGAAAGAAAAGGTGACATAAAGACGATGAGACGATGACTCAGATTGATTGCTCATTTATTATTATTTTTATCACCTTGTCGTCAAAGATCCGCTGGCAACAAAATTGATGTCCGATTTTTTTTTTTTTTTTTTGCACGTTCTCGAATTTTTTGTGGCATGACAAGGTGTTTCACTAATTAAAACCTTCATTTTATTATTTAAATTTTATTATAACCATCGAATTTGTTGCACAATCAACAATAAATTGATCTCCTTGCCAAATCCACAGTCCGACGCAGTTATATCAAACAATAAACAAAAAAATAAAATCACAAATTTACAACAAAAAATGCTCTTTGGTTAACTTGTGATAAAAATAATATTAATTTTCTTATTCAAATGCCAATTGACACAATTCTTATGCAAATTCCGATCGCATCGACAACAAAAAATTATCTTAATTGCTTTATTGAAATTAATCGAATCGAATATATTGCCAAATCTCAAACACAAAAATAACAAAAAACTTATTCTTAAAGGTCATACCAAATGCTAAATCCTAAATCCAATAGATAACACAACAATTTCGATACATCGAACATTTATATCAAAGTGAAAATATTTTGTTATAAAACAATAAAAAAAATATTTCTAAAATTATCCTTGGGATGGTATACCTAGTGATAGAGAAGTTACACTCAAAGAGCCTGTCAATCTTGAATGCACTATAAGGTGCGTCCTCATACTCACACACTATTTACATACTTCTTCTGAATCCGCATCTGAATTTGAATTTCAACATATCATTCTAAAAAACTTCTCGATAATTGACAGCAGTACGGCCGGGCTGTTTGCAGAGCAATCCACAAGATCCACACAGAACTGATCACAGATCATGTGCCAATTTAATATCGATGCAATTTTCCTTTATATCAATAATCTAATTTTAAATTTTACTTATAAGAGAATTTTTGTCGATTTAAAATTGTCTGGTTTATGCGCTTTCTTAATGTGTTTGCGTGTGCGGCTATTAAGTGTGATGTTTTGTCACTCGCATCTTAAAGTGACAGATGCATTTCGCAGTAAAAATGCATCCGAATGTCTTTTTGCATTTTGTTGTTGTTGTTGTTGTTCTCTGTATCTGTAGTATTGATGGCTGTTGGAATATTTTGGATATTGGCCAAGAAATTGGTAAAATAAATTCTTTTTGTCGTAAATCACTTATTTATAAGATTTTTTTCTTTTTTTGCGGATCTTGATGATGCACATAAACAATGTTCGTAAAGGAATTGTTGCTTATCTGTTTTGTTAAAATTCTTGTTTGGTTGTTTAAAACATTTTGTTTGTTTTTTTTAAGTTAAGACGGGGATAGGTTTTTAGTAATAAACTATTTATGTGTGACTGTGTGTGTGATAGGTTCGAGGATTCTAGTGCAACAAATTCAATAAGCCTAAATAATTTTGTGAACAATCATTCGGGTGATTATTTTTTAATCGAAATGGCATGACTTGAGGGAATTAAGGCAGCAGGCATGCAGACAAATGATTCAAATGCATGCTTTGGTCGCGCCAGGAATTAAAGATTAGTCTACAAAATGATATCAAATGTATTTTTAAATTGCATAGATGTGTTTTTGCAATGCACTGTTTTAATAGATAATTCACTAAAATAGAGTCGTTTTCGATATCATTAATGCAGAGCTATAAAAGTCTGAGGCACTTTGATGCTGTAGTAGGAAATTTGTTTTTTAGACATAGATGTCACAATCCGAGCACTTAATATCCACTCACACATATTATTTGTACTGAAATTCTGAGTGGCTTTAACCAATAAATTTCATAATTCTTATATAATTTTTTTTCAAAAGAATAAAAAATCACCAATTTTTCCATACTCATGTCGGATATTCAGAGCATTAAAATCTACAATATTTGTGCTCAAAATCAAAGACAGGTTCCAGTCATCGAAAATTGGACATCCAGATTAGACTACCAATCGTAGCGGTCATATGTCAGAAATCATATTTAAATTATCATGCCAGAAGATTATCTTTCGGATAAAGTAAATTTCATGTCAATTTAAAAAATAACATCTTTGTTTCATTCCATTAAAAAAAAAACACCCTGTATAATGATTGTTACATCCTTTTTTATCAGACATCTAAATATGTATTTTAACATGTCACCTATAAAATCATATATTCTCTTTTATCGAGATTATAAGTTTCATCTTATTTTCTTATTCTTTCATTTATTTATTTAGTACAGGGTGGGCCAAAAGAAGTCATCCATCCGATGTTGTTTGGCTCTCTTTTTGTCTAAATGAAAAACTTCGATTCTGTTTTTTAATTATGTTTATTTGAACCTTAAGAATTGTAATGGTCAAGTCGAGAAGATGATATCGGCCAAATGGGCGCCGTCATAATTGATTGCTCGTTTTAAGGCATTTTTCATCACTTCAGCGAGAACTTCGGGCAACAGATTCTCGCACTCGTGTCGAATTTTGTCCTTGAGGACTTCCAGAGTCTCGGGCTTGTTCACGTAAACACAGGACTTCAAAAAACCTCACAAAAAAAAAGTCTGAATCGGTTAAACCGGGCGATCTTGCGGGCCAGTGCAAATCGCCAAAACGAGAGATGAGGCGACCCGGGAACGCCGCCTTCAGAATATCGCTTCATGCCGGTTCGTGTATCGCCCCATATGGCTGGTTCACTTGTATTCTGCATCTGTCTAGTCCACAAATGTCAAAACAGATTTGATATTAGCGGCCATTTGCAAAAATGAGAGCATCTTCCAATAGGGTGATTTCTTTTGGCCCACCCTAATAAAATTCAAGACTGGGTCGCACGTACTTGCTCTGTGGGTGCAAGCACGATGATAACAAAAAATTTTAGAGCATAACAACTACTCTTCTACTTTTAACTTATATTATAAAAATGTGGAACAGATTTCTTTTAATTTTTGAAATCACGCCAGAATGGTTAAACGGATCTGTATTATACAGGGATAGATTATAGTCTGGAAAACCACATAGGCTAATTTTTATCCCGGTAAAATGTATGGAATAATAAAAATCGGGCTATAAACGTTTCTAGATTACGAGAGACAACTCCTCAGGCTACAGGCTATCTACTTCTAGTTCGCAGCTGAAACGCGAAAAAACGGCCCTATGGAAGGTACCGTTCTTAGCAATTGTTGGAAACTTTGTTTCCAGCCATTTGATAGACACTACGTTCATACCTTAAAAAGCTAAACTAATCAAAATGGTTTGAGTCGTTTTCGAGAAAAATGAGCTTTAACATAACTAATATGGCAGGTACTGTTAGAATTTGAGCTGCAAAAAAAAAATCAATTTCATTTCTGTACAATACCTAAAATACTCGGATAAATCTTCTTTGAAGGAATTAGGCACACACATTTCGGCTGTAGGTATGTCTGTACATACAAACAGACGGATAGGCAAACAGACAATACAGACAAGACGGACAAATTTTTTTTACCAACTTTTTTGGCCATCAAATAAAGTAACATTTTGGATACCAATATTTTAGATTTCGTAAAGATCACTAGTTGAAATTTAAAAAAAAGGTATAGCCTATGTTACTTACAGATAATGTAGCTTTTTATTAGTGAGCGAATTTTAAAAACCGGTTGAGTGGCTTAGGATTGAAAGCTTTACAAACGCATTTATTTTCACATTATTAGTATGATATGATTGGATTATGATAAATAGATAATGTTTCAAATGGACATTTTCCAATATT
Source organism: Platycheirus albimanus (assembly GCA_916050605.2). Taxonomy (NCBI): domain Eukaryota; kingdom Metazoa; phylum Arthropoda; class Insecta; order Diptera; family Syrphidae; genus Platycheirus; species Platycheirus albimanus. The sequence goes on along the minus strand of OU696698.1, from coordinate 30,855,452 downwards.
TCAATAGAATAATTTTACCGAAATCTTTGTTTAGTGTACAAATTGAAATTACGCTTGAATATTAAACAATTGCCTCTCCTCATAAATATGTAATTTCCCACACAAAAAATCAGCAGTTGGTCAAGTCCGATGCCCTCTGGACTATACCAAAGAAATCACCCAACCAGCATAAACATTATATTTTATGATTGTTTGTTTCCGTGCTAAATAACATTTTTAAACAAATATAAAATAACTTTTATGTAATCTTCTTAAAAGGCATATATTTTGACGGCTTTAGGCTCCGTAAAAATACAAGTTTTGTATTCCTGCATATTCCTTTCCCATCGTCATCATCAGCAAAAGGAACTGTGTAACTTTTTTTTTACAAAACATTAAAAATAATAAAAGGTTCACTCAGGTGATTCCTCTTACACTCACTCTTAAAGTCGTTTTCATTGCAGTGAATAGAATTTATTTCAATTTTATGCTAACAAATTAACGCATTAATTTAATGCCATTGTATTGTGTTGTTTTCGTTGTTGCTGTTGTTGTTGGACGCAGAAGACGATATAATAAGGTGAGTGAGCATACGCAGCGCATTCAGAGTCCACACTTCACTCCTCAATACTTCGGAGTCTTCCCACATATGCGTGAAGCAGGTGATAACTCGGGGGCGTTAATAAATTACTCATAAATTCACTAAAGTTAAAGCGCGTAAGTAAGTGATGGCCCAAATGAATAAGGATAAGGACAGCTCAATGTGGTCGTGGTTGTGGCTGATACGCGAGCATTTGCTGCGCCTCTAGGAGTGTGAATATAACCAAGCCATATGATGTTATTTAAAGAATGATGGGGATCTCAGACAGAGTGCTATTGTGATCTTGAAGGCGATACTATTTATCGTGCTGCCTTGAGGCCTCAGGTGAATGCTAATGATTTGTTTTTGTTTACATCTGCTTAAATATTTTCTATAAAATAAGTGATAAAATTGGTTCCAAAATGTCTGCATTAATAAGTTTAATCTTAAAATTTGTGACTAGGAATTATTTTTTTAGGGCGTAGTAGAAAGTGTGAATATAACGGTTAGAAGTATTTGAAACCCTATTAGAGGACCCTACAGTATAAAGATGGTGTGAATGTGAATGCGTGTGATATCATATCATAATCATTCAAGGATCACCCTTGAAGGAAGTGTGAACGAATTAGAAGAAAAAGGTAATAAAAAGAAAACAATGTCGCTAATTTGATGTGACAGGAGATACATCAGGCAATGCCATGGGGTTTAAGGAGAGGATTAGAAAATACAAAAAAGAAGTGAATTGACCTGTCAGTCCTTAATTGATAAAACGATTTCCTTCTGCCTTTGAATTAGAGCCCACATAATATAGGTTTCAGTATATTGTCCAGTGTGAGAGAGTTAAACATCAGTAGCGGACAATTTGTATGGTCCTGATTTAACTTAACAAAATATTTGTTGCTAAAAATGTTCTGTTGAAGGCGGCTTGATACGTTGTTGTTGGAAACATGATCCACTTCAGATCTCAAATAATTTCACAACCCTGGTTTCTAGTAATGCTGATATCGCATATATTTTATTAATCTTTGAAGCTTTTGTTGAATTGTAGAATCAAACTTTGCAGAGAGTTCTCATTTTTCACTAAAAAAAATTAACTAGAATTGATTTTGAAAAAAATTAAACAATATTTTTAAATACAAAGGTTTCTTGCTGTTAAGTATTTTAGGTAAGGTTAAGGTGTTGGTGCACTAAGAGCAAAACTAGGTCTATTGTGATACGAACTGAAAATGGGGTATCATTTGTATACACCATTAAACAACCAGGAGTTCTCAAAAGGGCGATGAGGATATGTGAACTAAACCGCCGCCACAAGTATAAAATTCTGCTAAAAGTAATTTCCGTTCCTGAGATAGAGTAGGGCTTGAACAGAGAGAATATGGGTTTCTCCTCTTTAATGCAAAATCTAGAGATGTCATTTGAGGAAACACCAATACTAATATTTTATCTACTTTATGATTTAGTGTCCAGTTATGACATCGATTAAAGAGTTTAAATGAGATCTGATAAAAGGGAAACTTACAATCAGTACGATTAAGATCCAATTCTGGTCAGATCGGTGAATTTGCTAGACAATGAGTAAAGTTTGCCTATATTGAGTGTATTTTCCTCGTGTTTTCTTTTTTTTTTTGAGGTTAAACTTCTTTAGGCGCATGAGGGTAAAAGTTTTAGATGAAGCGGAAATTAGCGCGACGGAAATGTGGGATGTTTCCGTCCCAGAAGAGGGAGAGAGCGATTGAGACCGATTGACAGAGAGTGAGAAAGGGCGAACGTAGCATGAAGCACATACATAGCCATGGAGCGAGAGTAGGGATCAAGCGAGCTATAGAAAGATTGAAAGAGAGAGAAAGTGAGGTAGAGCGAACGTCACATCACTCACAATGCCATGTGGAGAGAGAGCTGTAGGTAAGGTTATATTTGTTTTATAATAACACAAACTGGTTCTGGCATATCAACTGTGGGTAGGTCGGTGGCTGATGGTTAAAAATAGAACGGTGGGTAGCAGGGACGGTATGTATTATGTGTGTCTTAAGGCCCAACCATAATACGCGAAAGAAAAAGTAAGCAAGAGTCAAAACCGAACGAAAAGTTTCCCTCCGATTTGTAAAGTACATCAGTTGCCCATAATAGCCTTTAAAAATAAGAAGAAAAAAAGAAGAAGAATACCCTTTAGAAAAAAAGGAATGTCAGATTTTCGTACGTAATGTACGACTCAAAGCGTACATTATGTACGAAAACGCAAGTGAACGAAACTTGCCGAAATATAACAAAAATTCATTTCGGGTTGGGAATACAAATCACATGTATTTCTACTGTTTCGTAAGTCAACGTACGTACCATTCTTCAATTATGGTAAGCAGACAAAAGTGATTCGTATATCCACTTCCACTGGATGTTTGATATGAAAAATGTGATGTGTATAATATTAAATGTGTTAGGTGGTTAAGCGGCTTTAAGATAAGCTGCACTGGTCGGTTGATGCTGTGCAAAAAAAAAATAGACTGCCAAAGAAGTTTCACTTCTGACATGTGTACTTTGAACGCACGCACTTTTTCTATTTTTTTTAACCTAACATGGAACCTTTACTAAAATTCAGTAGTTTAAAAAAAAAAAAAACAGCTGGATGAGGTTGTAGTCATAGTGAATTGATCTTTGTGAATTTATGAGAGATGCCTTTGACACGTATGGCTGTAGATACTATCCGCCGTTTTTGTTTTTTCTGAAAAAACACAGTTCTTTTATTCCTGCAGAATATTAACCCACACGTTAATCACAGGCCAACAATTTGTTTTCATGTGAAAAGGACAACTTAAGTTTTATGGAGGCTTGCACCCGGTCCACATTCATTATTTTCACTTTTTTGTCGTGGTTATTCTTATAATTTTGAAATATTTTGTCTATCATCTAAATCCTGAAACAGATAGTCTTGTATTGAAAAAAAAACTAAGAAGATGATGACGTCACAGAACTACCAAACTGAACTTCTGGATATTGAGCCAACATACCTTGTGTTTATACTTCTATATAAGGTACTCGGTTTAGTTCTTTAAATCAATTTATATGGTCCATTACCAGCCTTTTTCTCAAATACCAAAATTTCTGCAATTGAACTCTCCTTTCGAGACCACATAACGATATTTCGTTGCTCAGCCAGATGTATATTCAGGCGTCTTTCAAGGACCTGTATGTCAACTATTTTCTTTTGAAAATATCTTCCCGAAATCTTTTCAAAATTTTGTCTACTCTTTCGAGATTTTGAAGTTCGGATTTCAATTTTCAGTTTTTCTCACTTTCAATTCTAAAAGCTCTAGTTAAAGAGATGTACTGTACAGAACAATCTTCTTGACATCAAGCTCAATCTTCAACATAAATCTATATCCTTTTCAAAACTTCTCCAAATTCCAATATCATAACAACCCACAATATTTACCCAAGAATGAGTACAAAACAACTTGAGAGGTTTTGACAAGTTTATTAACTTTGTATTGAAAGTATGCGCGACACTGTTGCACGAAGCGTCGCCGACGACGCCCGCCATTCCCTCTATAGAATATGGGATGGCATTTTCATGTTAAAGTCAAGTTTTCAACCCTTTTTTCCCGGGATATTCTATACCCATTCCAACTCAAAAGCCATCAAGCTATATTTTATACACATATGTACATATAGAAATATATTTGGCATGAAATATGCGGCAGCAGTAATCCCGAAAACCCCAAGGGTCTGCCACTGAGCGTGATAAACATGAAATTTTGTCACAAGCACAAGAATCCTTGTTTTGCTTTATGCACACCGCAGCAAACTTTACACAAAGTTTTACACAAATAACACGTAGGATATCACGCGAGCGTTCTCATATACATTTATACTTGTACAAACACTATATGTGGAGCAAAAGGATATACGCTCCTATACGCTATTGAATGGGGTATCGCACATAATAGTCCTTTGTGAAGTCAGCAAACGGGATGTATGACTTTCAATATGCACCAAAACGTATCTATACGCGCGTCCTTATGTTATGGTTGGGGTTCGTTTGGTTTTCGTTTATGGAGTGCGGGGAGATATTATTAAATTGTATCCTGTTTATGGTTCCTTTATGATATTGTTTCCCTGTTTTATGATAACAAGCTTACGGCTATATTCGCAGCCCTAACTCTATTGTAAGCTTGACAGTTCTCGTTGGGATTTATGAAGTGGATTTGCAGGAGTAATATGTATGTTTACGCTGCGGTTGATGGTTGGAATACCGCAGAATTCAGTTTAGGAATATTGTAGTTACCTTTAACCAAGTGAATGTGTTGGTATGCATGCTTGGAAATGGAGTTTCATTTACAATGTCCCTATTATATAATATTGTGAAGATGTCAAGGGTATAGGTATTACTTGGAAAGGGTTGAAGGTGTTTTGATAATTATTTCATTAAATTCGAATTCCTATTGACAAACATATACTTATGGATACTAGTACTAGTCATATGCATACCAATTTATGCAACAACATTCTAAATAATTATTTACAAACATTGTTGGAGTTATTTAAATAAGAACTATACCATTCAAAATTCTGCAAAAGTATATTTGTATATTGTGTGTATACCGTGAAACATAGGGATTCTTTCTTTAGCCGTACAACACGAATGTGGAATGGATTGCCTGGCACAATTTTTCCTTTCCATTATGATCTTCAAACATTCAAGATCAATGTTCGTCGACTCCTCCTTTCCCTTCCTCCCGCGCTGTGACTTATCATTAAAAGGGCTATAACAAACCCCTTGAGCGCGTGTGCATTATAATAATAAAAAAAAAAAAAAAAATACGGGCAAGTGCGAGTCGGACTCGCGCACGAAGGGTTCCGTACCATTATCTATAAAAACGCCAAAAAAATCACGTTTTTTTGTATGGGAGCCCCCTTAAATATTTATTTTATTCAATAAACACTTGCTTAAATTTCTCATTGTAACAGGCGATTAGGATTTGAACTGATAGTTTGTTTAGGAAAGATCGCGCCAAAAATGATCTTGTTTGTGTGAGTGAAGGAAAAGTAGCAAATCAACATAAAGAAGAACTAACAGAGAGAGTTATATTTGCAAATTCCAGACTTCCAGAAATTTTTAAAGAAGAAAAGAGACAACCTGGTGATGGACGGACAAACATAGCAAAAACGAGCAAAAAATTACGTTTGTTGTATGGGAGCTCCCATTAAATTTTTACTTTATTTAGTTTTTAGTATTTATAGAGTTATAGTTATAGAGAACTTAATAATACATAATGGTCAAAATTTCAACTTTCTAACTATCACGGTTCATAAGATACAGCCTGGTGAAGGAACAGACGGACAGACGGACAGACGGACAGACGGACAGACGGACAGACGGACAGACGGACAGACGGACAGACGGACAGACGGACAGACGGACAGACGGACAGACGGACAGACGGACAGACGGACAGACGGACAGACGGACAGACGGACAGACGGACAGACGGACAGACGGACAGACGGACAGACGGACAGACGGACAGACGGACAGACGGACAGACGGACAGGATGAAAATAAGCTTTACGTGAACACCTGACAATTAAGTCTTAATTTCACGACGAGCTTACTCGCATGCATAGTCCAATTAGGCTTAGACCAGAGCCCTAAGATCTACCCCAAGGCAGAATCAAGTTCCACCCCAGGGCAAAATCAAGTTCTACCCCAAGGTAGACTCTTAGTACCAATTTTATGGAACATGTTGAGGCAAGTCCACACTCCTTGGTGAGGGGCGAGGTCTATCTTACACCTCTTGCATCCGATAATATCATCCGTAGACAATATTACCCAATGCCATATGTTTCCGCTATGGAATAAACCACAATCACCACGATACTCCCACAAGGGGGCCTACCTCATAGATAGTCTCCCAGGTGACTCGGCCACCTGGGTGGGCACTATCTCCCGTGGTACCAGAATAAAGCTTCCGGTGGAGCTTCGCAACCGTGAGGTCACTTCCAGATGAGCACCTTCAATACTCAAGGCCTGGCAGCCTTAGATATGCGCACTCAACCATCTGCCAAGGCAGAAGCAAACAGCCAAATACGCATACCCAGCCCTCCTCTCTTAGCCGCATACAAGTTTTACCTTGCATACGTTTCCAGTAAGGAATCAATACTTCCAGGAAAAGAAATATAGCTGTAGATACTCACTCCTATTTCAGTTACAACAATTTCCCTGCCATTCATATTGTTCCCGGGTTGCCACGTGGAGGCGGAGGATAGGCACATCTATCCCTCTTAAACTCCAAACTCCAATCTCAACCACATTCATGATTGGATTGAAGCCAGCTTACAAAACACCGACGATGCTAAGCCCGGCAGGGACCCTAAAGACGAAGAGGTGCCGCGGCCTCTACGCTCCAAGGATCTGCCGAACAGAAGGAGTATCGCGATCTATATTTGTAGCCTTGGTTAAGCGTTCAAACACTTAAGAGGGTATAGTTAACCCCCACGGACAGACGGACAGACGGACAGACGGACAGCGAAGTCTCAGTAATAGGGTTCCGTTTTCACCCTTTGGGTACGGAACCCTAAAAAAACAGCATGTCATGTAAAGAGAAACTATTATTGTGAAGAAAAAAAAAAGAATAAAACAAAATGGATGGACAAACTAAAACTGTTGATGACATCTCTCCTCCTCCCCGCAAACAAAAACCTGTTCATAAACTTAAAGGGTTTTCCAATAAGAGGTGTTATTTTAAATAGCTCGCTATTTTGGTAGTAGAAACTACGGAATTGAAAATGGAATGATACAAGCTTCAACAACGCATTGAAATTACTAAAATTCACTTTAAAATGGTGAAAATTTGGCAGAGACAATTTATAAAACTAAAACATTTTTTGGTCGTCGTGAAGCACCTTGTCGGTCCGCAATTAAGAAATTGGTGGAAAAACTTAAGCTGATGGGATAAGTTAGCGATGTGAAGAATAAAACCCGTGCACGTCGCTCAAGAAAAACTGACAAAATTGCTCCTGTGTTGAAGAAAACTCAGGTTTGTCCATTTGTCGTCGTTCTTTGGAATTGGGCATTCCACAAACGTCATAACACAGTATTTTGCATAAAGAGTTGGGTCTTAAGGCTTATAAAGTTCAGTTAACACAAGAACTCAAGCCGGTCGATCATCGACAACGTCGTGTCTTTGCTGATTGGGTCCTTGAAATGTTTGAAAATGATCCGAAATTTCATCGAAAAATCATCTTGACTGATGAGGACCATTTCCATATCGGTGGCTAAGTCAACAAGCAAAATTGTCGCATCTGGGGCTCGGAAAAGGGAAAACCCAAAATTTTTTGTTGAAAAGCCTCTCGATCCTCAATGAGTAACTGATTGGTGCGGTTTATGGTCGGGCGAGGTCATTGGAACTAAATTTTTCTAAAATGAGGCTGGAGCAACAGCTACGGTGAATGAATTGCGCTATGGAGAGATGATTAATTATTTTTTAAGGCCAGAATTGGATGGTATTGATCTGGACAACGTTTACTTTCAACAAGACAGCGCTACGTGTTACGCAAGCAACGAAACTATCGATCTTTTACCTGAAAAATTCCGGACCATGTTATCTCTCGGATAGGTGATCACAATTGGCCACCTAGATCTTGTGCTTTAACACCATGCGACTTCTTCCTTTGGGGCCACGTGATAGATAAATTCTACGTCAAAAGCCTATCGTCGATTCATGACCTCAAAGATATAATTTGTAACGCTAATTGATGGCTGAAGCAGCCACTTGCTATTTGGTGGTGGAAAATTTCATGAAAAGGATATTGTTGTGTAAGCGTACCCGTGGTAGCAATTTGGCCAATATTGTCTTTCTTCTTAAAATTGCAATAAACATCCGATCGGTTTTTTCAAAAAATGCCATTTTTCTTTGAATATCAAAATAACACCTCTTATTGGAAAACCCTTTATTGCTTATTTTTTGCAGGATAATTCAATGTTTTCCTTCTAAGTGTAGTGTCAGCGAAAATTTAAAAAGAGATACATAGTTTCGTAGACAGCCTCATCATCGCGGTTTTTGATTCTAGGAAAATATACATATATGTACCTACTTTTCTATAACTACATAGCTGTATGATTTCTCTATTTTACAAACTGCACACTAAATACAATAAATCCATTTTATCTTACCCTATAAAAACAACCCAACCACCCACAATTGCATAACATTTTCGCCAAAATATTGAAAAAAAAAATTATTTGTAAAGAACATTAACACAACAAAACATAATACAAATACGGCCTAAATGGCAACATGCAAATATTGCAGTATATTCGTCTCACTCACTCACACACACTCAATTTGTATTCTGACTCCATCCATTTCCCATAGATCATGGGATGGCAGATGACAGCAATCAGTCATCTCACCATTCTTCATCAAAATTCATTTTCATAATTCTTCTTCTCCTTCTTTATGAATTATGACAGATGAACTCAGCATGAACAATGGACAGCTTCAAAGCTTAAGGAATTATTGAACACATTCATTCATTCAGTTCAGTTCAGTCTCTCAGTGTCAGTTCCGTTTTCTCCGTTATCAGTTTCTGTTTGCTTCGTGATCGGTCGGTGGGAAATATTAATTTTTTAATTTCAATTAGCAAAGTGCGGTCTTAAAAAGTAAATATTATTATTTAAAAAGCGGTGAAGTTAATAATTAATTACTATTTGAACATTTTGAAATCATATTAAAGGAGCAAAAGATGAAATTTAAAGCATTTTACATGAAATTTGATTCGAGTTCGATTTTGTGTGTCATGGCGGCCATTCGTGTTCTTGCAGGTGTTGTCGGAGCAGTGTTTATCGGTGGCTCAGTGAATTTGTTTCAGATTGTGAATTTTTTTGTCGTTCTTCTTATCATATTTATAATCCTGACTAATGAAGCCTCAGACCCCAAGAAAAAAAACCCAAAATTCGCCAAGCAATTTGTGGAGAAATCTCGGAAGATTTTTTTTGTGTACTGTACCTATACCTACATAACATTAAGGAGAGTTGCAGAATTAATAAATGTTTAAAAAATATTTCCCACTATTTTGGTAAGTCAATTTTATTTCATCTATAATTTTGTAAAAAAAAAAAATTCTTTTCAATGATAATTTCGAACGATTTTTTGTGTTTTAATAATTTTGATTTTTGTATCAGGCTTCTTTGGTAATTTATGTTGTAGGTAACGCAACTAAAACAAATTAATTCATTTTTTTTCCAACGTTTCGTCAGATTTCCTGTGATCTTCCCTGATACAAAAATCAAAAAATATTTCTATTGCTTGAATCTAGATGTCTTAAGAAAAAATCATAAGAAAAATTGCGCCATTTTTATTGACACTTAAAGATTCAGAATGTAAGCTAGCTCCTGCTTTTTATTGCCGAATGTTTTGGAAGCTGTTCACAAAGTATTATAGGCATTATTTTTGCTATTTTAGCTATTTGTCTTGGATATTAACGTTTCTTTTTTAAATATAATTTGTATTTCTTAAAAGCCGTGTAACCTATGACACTTTGCTTTTACTAGTATTTTTTTGTTTTTGCTTTCGTTGAAACTCGGGTAGGTAACACTGAGTTTGATACCCAAGCAATAATTTCCCCCGCAATATAAAATATGCTCCAAAATTTGAAATTTTCGTTTAGGGGCCGGTTATAACAATCAGTAAAACGCATCAGTAAAAGTTTTCTTTTGCAGTATATATGTTTGAATGTGTTTTGAAACAAAAAATATAGGTATACCAATTGGTGACAAATAACATAAATTAATTTATTTTTAAATAAAATATTGATTCGGAAATGTATTATTTGCGGAAAACTAATAATTTGACTTAACTGACGAAAAATCATTTTACGTATCATCGTATCAACTGATCATGGAACAGCTCCTAAAACTCCTAATTAATTTGTTTTCAATTTTTACTGATACGTTTTACTGATCGCTATAACGGCCCCTTAGCTGGCTCATTATATAAGATAGTTTCCACTCAAGGAGAGTTATTTATGCTCAAGCGCCAGAGATAATAGTCAAACTTGGCATTCCTATTTCAAAATAATTTCCTAAGACTTTTTCTATGAGGTTTTTCCTAATAGTCTGTTTTTTGGTTAATGTAATGAGCTTTTCAAAAATAATCTTAAATGAACTAGTCGAATGATGTTTTTTCGGGTGTAGAATCACAATTGTTGCGTAGTACCCCGTGGCGTAGTGGTTAGTGTGTCGGACTGCTATGCCGAAGGTTCAGGGTTCGATCCCTGACGTTGCCACCTAAGTTTTTTTCCAGGGTACTGCCTCTTGCGAGGAAGTGACAAATATTCCAAGATTAATTAATGTCATGGAAAGTGCTTCTCTGTTAGCCGTTCGGATTCGGCGGTAAATTGTAGGTCCCTTTCATTCCTGCAGAATATCAACGCACACACAGGAATGGTTCAGAGTGTAAGTCACAGGCCCCGGCCCCGCTTGGAGCTGTTGTGCCAACAATTTTTTTTTTTTAATTTAGAATCACAATTGTAATCTCCGTTCAACAACCTTTATGCACCAATATTAAATAATGGTTATTGTATAGTAGCGATCAGAGCGTACTCGACTTGTTCAATTTCGCACACACAAGATGTAAGAAATTTTTCTCTAAATTAAATAAGTAGCTGACGCTTAATTTTCATGCAAACCATCAACATTGTTTTTATTAAATAACGATACCTATGTTCTAGCAAAAAAATTTAAATTCTTTGGGGCGTGACTGACACCTACTTTTCAACACAAATTATTACAAACTTATTTTTGTAAATGAATCAAAAGTCAAAAATTTTTTCCAATTAAAATAAACAAGCCCAAATTTATGTTTCCTTTGGTCCAAACTTATAGTAATTTGTGTATCAAAAGAAGGTTTTGAATTTTGGGCGTGGCTGAATCGCACTTTTCAAAAAAAAAAAAAAAAAAAAAACGCATGTTGTAGCACAACACAGTTTTTTTGAATGAAAGAACCCAACAATCTCAGCTTATTTAACCCACATCCTTATTCACGTCTAGCCAGATAGCAGCAAAACAACTTTAGAAAAATCATTTTAGCTGAATTGGTATAATGAGGATAGGTCTGGTCAAGCTTGTTAGCGCTCATTTCGATGATGCAAAAAGAAGCATTCGAAATTTACTAGAATGACTATGTGTAGGTATTTTATAAATGCCGTTTTACAGTAGGTAGATTCCTGATTCAAGCCTTTCAGTTTCTTGTTGAAGGTAGGTACCAATAACATAACAAATAAAGTCTATCGCATGATACTTTAGTTAAGGTCATTTGGAATAAGTTGTATCACAATTTTTTTCTGGGACTAGCCAAATCTTTTCCATCCGACAATACAAACACTTAACAGAAAACTTTCCTAAAACCTACTCTCGATCAATGGTGAGTCTTGATAACTCCCAATAAAGTACTTGCATCACGTCCCAAATCGGGTATAATATAAAAACTGCCTGCTCCCAAACTTCATCCATACAAGAGAGTGTATACCTACCACTGTAAGACTTTTTTCCAACAAATACTTTACCTGAAGTAATAAAAATCCATCGGCAAATTATTTATTGAATCCTTATACATATCTATATATGCTTAAGCTATTTATCCTTCATATAGACGAAGTCAAAGGGGCATCCGAATAAGTTTGAAAACGTTTCAAAAAGCCATCATCATCGACATCGTCATGTCGGGCGTGCTGTGCTGTGTGCTGTACACTACACCCCAAACTCTTACAGATCCTTGGAAAAACTTCTTTCGAGTTTTTATCAATTTTGGTATCTCTCGGTACTTTTTTTGTTGTCTTATCCTTGAAGAATAATCCTCACACTATACCCTTAAGCTTCTTATACAGCAGCAAAAATGTTCAATGAAGCAAACTCCCACCAACCAGCTACATATAACTGCAATCACCCACCATCAGCCATCACTGCTGCTTCTGGCCCTTCTTCTTCTTCTTTAAGGATGATGTCGATGAAGTGAATTTATATTTTATCTGAGTTGCTCGGACAGGATATTTCTGCTATCGAGATGTTGTTATGATATCGTTATATAAAAATTCAGCAACATTTTTTTTATTTATTTATGACCACAAATTTGTTCGCTTTTGCCAAAGTGGAATGTATCTAGGATATTCTACAGAGTAGTATCTTTAGAAAGCATATGGCTTATGGCATATCCTTACTGCTTGGATACACATCGTATTCCAACAAACAGAACACACACATCCCATCCGAAGAGGAACCAGGACGGACATTGAGAGAAGTCCGCACGTCCTTGGCGTTTACGACTAGCATTCACATTTTGTTTGTATCTAATACCTACCAGCTACCAAGACCAACCAACCTATATATGCGAAGAAAGATATTTGTGATGTTTTATTAATGTTTACAGAAGAACATATCTATACATACATTTTTATTCTTCCTTTTTTTGTGTAAATAAAATCTGCAGAGTAATATGGGATATTTATTCTTGAGTGGATTTATAGTCACTGTGCTTGCTTATCGAAATAAAAATCAATTTTTGATAAAATACAAAAAAAAAAAAATTGAGGTATTATGGAAGGGCGCAAAGGGGGCCCTTGAATTTAGGATTGAATCCTTGGTTGGGAATATGAAAGAAGCATAAATGGGATTTTAGTTAAGTGGCCAAAAGGTTTTTGCATTTTTGCTGCTTTCGATCTCTGTGAAAGGATATTTTTGAGTGCAAAGTGAATTTATTGACCATAACCTCGACAGGACTTGGAATTGGATTGGGAACTTTATGAATGATTTAAATATGTGGGATTTTATGTATACATTTATCTTTCATGTGTGTAAAATTGAGGTTAAGTGTATAACCATAACCATGGACTGGCAATGCATATCATACAAATATAGCAACTTTGTTTTATTTATGAGACATTCGAAGTGTATTTAATGGGATTTAATAGATGTTTGGAATTTGTATGTTTTGGCAAATTGATAATGTGTTCAAAGATATATCTTTCTCTTACACTTTTTTATCTAAGCTTTGATGAAACGGAAACTCAAATGCAGCCTTATGACTTTTTATTCAATCAGAATCAGAACAAAGGTGACTTTTTGTTTTTATGTTCCTTCAACCAAAATATTGCTTCCTACAAGAAGGTATATCCTCTGTGTCTTTATTCGGTATTTTTCCAGTATGTAAATACTATGTAATATAAATTGTCTGAGGTTATGTTTAAAATCAGGGTTCCATACCAATTAAATGAGAAAACGAAGAAAATATCGGATCAGCTAATGAATTCCTACACCGGGTTCGGAGATGTAATGCGGAGTGGAATAACGTGAATCCTGACAATGCCATCAGTGTACTCCACGGAACAGGGTGGACCTTCAAGCTGGGCAGACAAATACCTAATACATTCAGCAGTCAACATTCCAAACATTTGAACAGGTCATACAAAGAACATGGACTCTTTTATGCACTCCCGATCATGCAGATTTGAGGCAGAAAAAGAAAGAGTCATTTAACAAACCTTCCTGCTTGAATCTTGATGTCTTAATCTTGTTCAATATATTTTAAACCTCATCTCATTCGACCCCAAACTACAATCAGAGCTCCCTGCCGATCACAATACATCTCTTTGATCTAAAAATAAATAAATTGTTGGCACAACAGCTCCAAACGGGGCCGGGGCCTGTGACTTACACTCTCAACCATTTCTGTGTGCGTTGATATTTTGCAGGAATGGAAGGGACCTATAATTTACCGCCGAATCTGAACGGCTAACAGAGAAGCACTTTCCATGACATTAATTACTCTTGGAGGATTTTTCACTTCCTCAGAAGAGGCAGTACCCCGTAAAACAACTTTTTGGGTGGAGTCGTCAAGGATCGACTGCAGACTCTTCGACGTGGCAGTCCACTAACCACTACGCCACGGGGTATACTATTCTTTGATCTGGTGGGCTATTATTTTTGGAGGAAGCCTTAACAAAACCCAAAACTGAGCGAATTCTTTGTTATATGTGGAGGATCCATTTTTAAATAATCCAACCAGCCAACTAGGCATCAGTAAACATGCATCTCCAGCCAGCTCTATCACTGGCCTGCTCTCTCCTATTTCAAACTCCAAGAAGTCAGAGTTCTGCATCTACTTGGTCACTCCATCAAAGATTAAGTCTACAGTTTTCTTCTCGCTCTCTCCAGTTTTACCACAAACTGCACTTTTTACATTTTGTTTGAGCGCTGATGTTGCTCTCCGCGGTTTACAGAGGTGCCCAAGTTCCCTGACTCGAATTTATATCTATAAATGGTCACGTTCGGTTCTGACCAAGTCTGTTGGTGGGATGCGACTTCTGTTGATGAAAGCAAAAACTGCCGCATTGGTTAGGATAAATTAGGTCGTCACCAAACGGCTTTAGATGATGATATAACGCTGAACAGACTTTAAGACGATATTCAACAGACTAAAGCCTCTAATACAGTTGGTGCCAATAGTCGTTCATAGATTTTTCGGAACTTATTTTGCAGATGACTTTGTGAATGCTTCAGATCAGGTCATCTCCGACGTACTTTAACAGTTCCATTCCATCAAGCTTTTTAGCTCCCTCCTTTTTTACTTTGGGTCTAGTGCTGGCTGTTTTGATATCATTAGGCTAATTCGATATTTCATCCATATGGTAAACAAAGAATTTATTTTTAATTCAATGTCTCCACCGCCATCTTCGAAGGATTCAAGTCATAGCTAGTGAAATATGAATCTCCTGACGTCATGTTGTTGGTAGTATTTTTTCTTCATCCGGAACAATCGTGAGATCCCTCTTAAGCTCTAGAGATGCGCTGTCAGCAAAAGCTTGTAGTGGCCGCACTTCCGACTGAAGTCGTCAAAAATTGAACTTTCTCGGCATATTTTGCCTAAGAGCTTACATTGATGCCCTTACTCGAAGTTCGACACCGCCTAGGTAGTTATGCGAGTCGATGTTGGCTCCTCTGAAAGTAAGGATATTTATTTAGAATGTTAGAAGAGTGTTTTCCACCGATTATAAATATGATAGATTTGGTCGCAGCTCGCAGGTCCGACCATCTCATGACTGCCATGTGCCCTTGTAAATGTCGAGACGTGGGAAACGCGTTTTGCTCAGCACCAAGTTCTAAGCCGCTTAAAAATTGAGAATCCTGAGTCCGTTGTCGCGGAAGTGGTGTCGTGTAAGGTCAACTATGCAAATCCTCCTTGATTACATAAAAACCCTTCTGATGAGTTCATTCAAAACCATGTCAAGTCAAGCAAACATTTTTGGCAAAGGGGATCAATAAGTTTGCCCTTATCGTCAAAAATCAAATCAAGTGCAATGTTTGTATACCCAAATGTTCATAAAACATGCATTCACATTCCATTATTTATTTTTTTGTCTGTCCAAATATCACATAAGTCTGGAAAGAGACTTTTTTTCATTTGTAATCCAAAAAGCCTTATAGAAACACCTTGTAACATAGAGACTTATAGACCATACACACTCATACAGTTGTTAACACACAAAACATATAGAAATTGTAACACTTAAACCTTAATGGAATTTAATACCTAATGAGTAAAATAAAAAATTACATTTTAATTTAATTAACAAATGATATAAAAAAAAAGAAATGAAAAAAAAAGAAGAGAGAATACGACAGACTACGGCCGATACGAAATCCCTTTAAATGCGATTTGTTTCAAAGCTATAAAAACATGCACTCACACAATATCACATTATAGGCAATGTATGGCTTATAAAAATGTAAGTTAAAACTTTCTATAATAAAACATCTTATTTCTCGCTACCTATATATGTAGCTATAGTACTTATTTAATTTATTTTGTCTATGTATATGGTAAAAGCAATTATGTATGTGCAGAAATACTTGAAATACATTGTGGCTTAGATGGAGAATCGCATAATAAAACATTTTGTAATCCGCGGTGTGTTCCTTTTTCTTACATGTATAGTATAAGTTCATTTTTTTGTATCTATGTGGATTAAACTTGTAGTTGTTATATGGAAGCCATATCGATGATTTAATTGTTTTTATTGAGAGTCTTGTTTAATTTCATTTACCTTTATGATGCAATAGAAATGCAAACCTATTATACCAAAGAAGTTTTGATTTAAATTTGTAAACTTCTTCGAGAAAGCATTACAATGTGGTACAAGGAAACTCTTAGAACATTGAATACAAATTTTAAAAAAAATTGTTTTTCTTTGATACTACTTAATGAAGGTATCTAATTAAACAAGTCAGGTGGTTCTATGTCTTTTAAATTAAAATTTAGCGAGTCATTACTTCTTTCTGTACTCTCACCATAGATCTAGAACCCAGAAGAGCAGATCGATGATGAGAGCATAAATTATGAACATAACCTTACAGAATCACAACGCAGAAACGGCTCAGCTACTTCCCTACTGAGAGCGTATTAAGGCAATTTTAAATAGCACCCAAAAAACAATGCCCAAAATAGGCCACTTTTGATACTCAATTTCTTTTTTTGAAACTCTTTTCAATTGTGGTTTTATGTTCTACAGGCAAACAAAAATAATATTGAAGATATAAATACATTAAGTGAGCTTTGGTTTGTTCAATATAACCTTTCCCTTTACCCATTATGTCAGTCAAACAACAAAAAAGGGCTTATTTAAGAAAGCAATTTAAGCAATATTGGAATATTCAATCGATCCAATCGGAAGAATTCCAAAAAAAAAATGTAGTCGGACACGAACAAATCGGCATGAAATCCCTTAACGGAAAAGCGATTTGAATGCCCGGTACACAACTTGCACATCTTGATTTGGAATTTTCTCTAGGCGAATTTGCTTGTCCTTTTTTCGTAGTGATTATGTTTTTGAAGATTTTCTTTTAATTGTTATGCCATTTAACGACACATCACTTACCCAACACAGGCCTTGTGCTGCTTCGACTAACGAAAAGACATTACGTACAAACAAATTCAGCAACTTCATTCTTCAGACTTCAGAATTCGCCTACCAGGAAAGAAGTAGGCTATGTACGAGTACTGTACATGAAAAGCACTTTATTGTGCAAGCATAAGTCAAGAAATCCATTCGGCGTACTGAGAAAGGGAAGGAGGGCAAGCGTAGCTCGACGCAACTCAAAGACATGCTTCAGAAAACTCGTATGTCTCATTAACTAAAAATATCCAAAGGAATATTTCAAAAACAGAAAACAACCCCTCTGGCTCGAATAAATTGCTGTTCCATTATGTCGATCGAATATTGGACGCAGTGCGCGAACCCGACCATTATTTTGGTAATAAATTTGAACAATTTTCCAACGTTGTTCAGAAGAAAGTCTTTGCAGTATGAAATGGCAAACCAAACTGAGCATAAATCAAGTGACAGCTGTCAAAAAGACCAACTCTGAAAAAACTATTGTCAGATTGAAAATCACACGTCTAAAAAACACACCCTTTAGTTTGCTGATGATCTAATTACTCCTTAACAATGCGCTTTAGATTTTCACATTTTATATCAATATTCTGCAGAAAACCCAAGTATTTAACATAGAGACTGTCAATTGATTTTAAAGCAGTGTATGACATGGTGAATAGTTAAGAACTGCTTAGAGTAACGTTGGAGAATGTTTGCTGTCCCGTGAAAATATTTAAGGATTCTGTGAGACATTGTCATGTATCGGCTTCAACCCGGCTCTAGAACATCTTTAATAAGCCAACGTAATTACTTGATGTTTTCATGGACTGTCAGGATAGGAAGAACAAAGTGCAGCAGGAACCGGTGCTTTGCCTGTGCATCCCCTTCCCACTTGGTCGCAACGTGATCATTTTTGATAGGAAAAGCTTCAAGGTAGTCAGAATTTTAGTGTCCACTATTGCAAACGCGGAAAACAATATCTGTGAGGAAATCCACCATGCATTAATTCTAGCTAATTCCTATTTCTTTTGGCTTGATGGAGGAATACAAATTTTATCGAGAAGAACCAAAGAGACTTGGAAAATAACACTCGAACTCGTATTCTACGTTATAAGATGGCTGAGCCAAGTAGAGCGAATGGACATCAACGCTCGAGCTCAACAACATACCAGAGTCAGTCAGAAGAGAAGTAAGACCTAATATTGGAGCGACTAGGTAGTGTAAGATTTCCAACTGCCTGATGGAGTGTGAAATCAGAGACTGTAGGCTAGGGTTCGAGCCGGCTTTTGAGGCACATTAAATGTGGCTCAGAACCATCATCGAAATGAAGGAATGTAGAAATGAACATTTACCAATGAATAGCAAAGCCCAATGTCAGTATTGATTGCCCCCTCATAATCGAAGTATTCTGTTGGTCGCCATTTTCAGAAAACGGTAGTTTTTTTTTTAAATTAAATCTGCATTGTATATTTTAAAATAACTATACAAATATTTGGTATGAAACTATATTAATGTTCTCTTAAATCTGCAACTTGAAATAAAAAGTTCAACGTCTTGTAGCTATAAATTTATGTGTTTGTTCACTGTATCGATATTATCTTTGTTCACTATTTGGAGTAGATAGTGTTGCAAAAAACTCTACGCTTAAGTCCAGTGTCCGCACGGCACACATAATACATAATAACACAGGAATTTACTACGAAGTTCTTAAGCAATGAAGCTGGACGCAAAAAAATGTTCACTGAATCGAGATTTGTATTGTTCCATAATTAAAATAGTGTATGCAACATTTTTCAAGTTCACTGTACTGGGAAATCCACTCTAGCAATGCTCCCATAATCGAAATTTCAGATGTTTGGTTTTGTTATGAACAGATTGTGTTACAAAAAATAAAGTAAAATTGATTCAAAACGATAATTCAAAAATCTTCAATACTCACAATCGTTAAACTGTTAAAATCTAAGAATTATTAGAATCAAGCTGATCCAATTGCAAATATGTTACTATGCTCTCTGTTACACTGATGACTTACTTAAATACTTCATCAAATAGTTACAAAAGCAAAACTTTTTAGTTTCAATACAAAAAATTTAATTCTATTGCTATAAGTAAAATATTTCCTATTACTTATATATATTCTTTAAAGATAAGAGGCTCTCTTCAGACCTTTTTAAATGTCGGCATACATTCTTATTGATTTCCGACAGTTAATGATCCTGGCTGATGGAAATTTACTTACGCATAACACAATGATGATATCAACCTTATCGATTCACTTATTAGGTAAGGTTAAGTTAAACAATATCAGATTTCTTTCTATAGAACTCAACTACATGTTAGCTAAACTTAATACTAAGTGTTAACATATAATGCTTCAACGTCATCACTTTGATATAATATCAAATTATAGTTCACAATGGCATAATACCCGTTGATGAACATGTGCTTTAAAAACAATACTACGTGTTTGCATTACATAAAGGATGTAGGATGTAAAATAATTGTATAAAAGCATAAAAGAGAAGAGGTCGCGTTATTAAAGGTCTAAAACATTAGTTTGGCTTCTGCTTTTCATCATCGATTCTAATACACTTATAAAGACAAAAAAAAAACCTAATGCCATTGTTTATCAATTCCTACTACAACATACTTTTGATGATGTAGGTACAGTTAAATGTGGATTTCTGCTTATGCCTTGGTAAAAATACTCAAATGCATAAACAACAACAACCATCACAAAAAAGTTCTCATAGATACAAAATGCCACGCAATTGCACTACTTATCCAATCCGCCCCGCCTGTCGCACTTTGCATGCAAACTTTATCTATATCTTAGATATGCCGCAAAACATTCTTACTTATCCTTTGTGTTTTTATTTTTCACCTTACATAGAAGATAATCCTTTTTGGGTATTATTTTCCTATTTTATACAGAAAAACATGCTAGGATAGGTGATTTGTATTCATTTTATCTATTTTTGTTCTTGGTGTACCTATTTCTGCATATCCGCATCTATATACAACAAAGATAGGTTGCAGGGTGGGTCTTAAAAAAAAGAGAGCTTTGAATTGTTTTGCATTTTAAACATGTGTCGGTGTTAGATTTTGCATAATTGCACTAGTATACAGGGGGTTTTTCAAATGATATGGAATTTTTTCACCTTGTTTTTTTTTTTTTTTAATCAGTAATCACCTATGGTTCTAAGGTAAGAATAAAACAACATTTAGAAATTAGCGCTGTTTTTAATTAGATTATTTCAAAGGATGGCAAATTGCAACGTGATTTATTTGCGTGGTGTATTTAGTGATTTAATCGAATTAAATATATGCTTTTGTTGGTTGATTGTGAGAACTTACGTTGAAGTCATACTTTCGCTGACATTATGTTGAATTTGAATGTCTCTATGTTTGCCACGATGACTTCAGAAAGCGTCGACATTTTACTTTTTGACTGTACTTACCCTACCTATACCAGACCAACTTTATGCTACGCAGAAAGCAAAATCTTGGTAGTGCTTCTTTCCAATTGATAAAATTGTATTTCTTCCTCCTCTGTGAAGAAAAGTCACAGTTGTATTCATACGCGAAGTCGACAAATGTTACCATATCAGTCCAAAAGATCTCAGACCATAATTTCTTCTGACTGCATACGCTGACGATGTTGTCATGGCATGGCGGTATAAGGGAATCATGCTCCAAAACTTATTGAGCTAATGCAAACTGCTCTTAACAAGCTTCTCAAATGGACAGAAATTGGTGGATGGCAATGATACAGTGGATGTAGTGTTTGGTTGCTTACCTAGAGTTACGGGTTCGAGCCCCAGTCTGTGCAGCAATTTTTCAATATCCCCCCAGCATCAACTGTACGCCGCCTGTATAGGATTTTCGTGAAATAAATATTACCTGGTTCTCAACCCATTGTACCAACAAATATTCTTTCTTATCTTTCTATTCTTTCTAACTAATGCCGTTAAACCACTATATGTAGGTAATTCCTTGCTTTTTGTATGTAAAACCAAAATGGACACGATTTTCTGACATCCACCTTCCTGTGAAGCGAACAATGTACAACTGTACTAATCAATTGCATGTGCCAAGGTAGTCCGGTTGCCCAAAATAATTATTACAACAGATACAGAAAATTGCATCCATCTACAAAAAATTTTTTTTCTATTTGAGCGTAAGTTTTATCAATTTTCGTTTTTCTTTTTTTTTTTTATTTGATAACATTTAAAAAAACTGATGTCTGTATTTATTATTTTCAAAACAACAATCAATTTTTTAAAACTAATAATATGTCCTTTATTCCAGCACATACAATTGTCAATTCCATCAAAAACAAAAACTATATTTTCGGTGTATTCTGATGATGTCTCTTCTTCTGGAGTTGGAGCTCATTTTGAAGTTTAAGGCTTCCAGTAGAAAGTCTTTCTTACCAAGAGCTGATGTCTACGAACAATCTTCATCGCAGCTGACGTCAGCTTGCTCTCATAATGTCAGTACATTGTCAAGCATTGTTAGCCGTATGCAGGTAAGTGGCAGATAGTCGAAATTTTCTCACCAATCCATTTATTCCACACTTGCTCGATGAATCCCACCATTGGCAAATATCTAAGTACCTACAGGATTTTACCGGTTTAAAATCGGCGTCAGAATCCTGAAAATACCAAAAATCAAAACGCTGCCTGACTCTGACACCTTACTCCTAGAAAATCTCTTCCCATATATTGAATTTTAAGATAGAATACATCTGCTTTTGCGTTCAATAACTGAACTGTTTATATTAAATTTAGTATTGTAATCCAATCAACACAAATTAAATTAAAAAAAAAAACTTAATATTCTTGTTCTTATGTTTGTATTAATCAATCCTTGAACCAGGTATTCCAGTTTGAGGAAAATCATATTGACCATGCTTTAATAACTTGTTTATCTATTCCACAACAATGTCCATAAAGATCATAGTCACAAGTTAAAGAATCCAACACAAACAAGTTTTTGATATTGATTTCCTCCATCACTAAAAATATTTAACTGTCCTCCTTCATATCATCATGGCGGACAAGATACCCCAACAGCCATCTCAAATTTCCACAAAAATATAAAAAAAAATAGTTAAAACTCCGCTCCTCAACAACGGAAACTTATATTTTATTTAAATTTTCAAAAAGAAAAATCCCAAAAGGGACCAATCAAAGGAACACACAAAAAATTATAATCACTATAAAAAGAAATATAAAAATTAAAAGAACAACCAAATATACCTTGGAACAAGGAAAAATCAAAAATTCATAGTGCAACCCACACAATAACAAAAAAAAAGGAAAAACAAAAAAACTAACAAACTGATAGTTCCTTTAAATTTAATGTGCTTTAATGCCAAAGGGCATTAAATTAACGAAACAAAATCTAACGAAAGCCGCCCTGTCAATCTATTCTATATTAAATGCAGCTATAACGTAAATTAATGCCTCACATATCGGCTCGGAGTATCACCTTGCTTTGGACGCTAGACCGGACGGTACCGTCCATAAACGTCCGTCCGTCCGTAGAGTCAGTCGTCCATTCCAGCGAGTATATTGTTAACTTAACTATTTCAGTTTGATATGTAATTTATTCCATGCTCGTTATGCGACGCATCCCTGATTTTGGGTGGCGATAAGATATTTATTTTATGTTTATATATACATATATCTACCCGCTTTGGACTTGTACATATATATAATGTCAACTTTTAGGACTTAAGAGACATATTGGCGTCGTGTATTGGAAAGCCATGATGTAAAGTTAAAACCAGCGAAAGGGGGAAACGGCCCAAACGATATGTGACATCTTCGTGCCTTCAGACTATATACAAATCGAAGCAGAGTATTTAGTTGCAGTTTCTTGGTGCACAGACCATAGATATCGATCCTTTCGATAAGAATATCAACAAACTAAAAAATTACGGTGTATTTTTAATTAGTCTTCAATTAGCCTTCGTGGCTTTCTCCAATTGGATAAGAGCAATGGGCACTGGATACTATTTGAATGTTCCTTGAAAACGATTAAACTCATAAACAAGGACTGCCATTACGAGTAATCAGAACTGAGGGTGAGTTTGAATTAGTTTCTCCTGGTATAGATTAATTTTTAACGGCTTATTTCGAGGACCGTTTGCCAAACCTTCAGAAAAGCAGGTTCGGAGAACAAAGACAAACTACAGTCCCTAGAGCGGTATGATACTCTACTCATTTCAATCATGAAATTTCAAACTTATATACATATAAGGTAATCTTATCTTGGCGTTTGAGTATGGTCCCAAATTTCATTTATAAAATCTTAAATAAAATGCAATGGCAGCGATAACAGCAGCTCAAGCAACCAAAATTATTTCCTCTAATATTACTGAAGTGTCCATAGTGTTGGTATTGGCACACCAGAAGTTTTGCATCTGTGCTTATTAAACGCCCTAGTGTATTGAATTTAATAAATGTCCATTCAGCTCTGCAGAGACTTGTCATAGATTCCATTCGATGACATGGTTAGCAGAAGAAGGACTTTAAATAAAACGTTAGACGCTATTTAAAGAAACTCGACATTTTCTTTCACTTCTACTCGTACTACAAATATTTCAAAAAATTAAATATTCCTTACAGGATAATCGGCAGAACGAAATAGAGATATTGAACAGGGATGGCATTGTAGCCTTAAGCCAGAGCTCATGATAAATGTTCCTACCATGTTTAGGTATGGTTTGAAATAATGCAAACAACAAACCGTTTATAGTGGTTTCACTCTTCTTGGAGTAAATCGTAATTCGCAAAATCCTTTTTCTCGGCAGTACCCTCATCAGATCAGAACTTTAACAGTCGGTAATATATTCGACCATAACAATAACATTGAAAACAGTAGAGGCCTAAGGATTGGCTCTTTTGGAACGCAAGAAATTGTTTGACAAAATAAGAAAGTAACAAGCTCATAGATTCGATTTGATACCTGATAAGTTTGGTTCTCCTCCAAGGCGTCAATCGTCTTGGGCTTATCTGTATAGACAAGCGACTTCACATAACCCCACAAAAATTAGTCCAGCGGTGTTAAATCGCACGATTTTGGAGGCCACGCCACATGCCCACGATGCGAGATAATGCGCTCACCAAAAGTTCCCTTCAATAAATTGATTGTTTTGTTGGCTGTATGGCATGTTGCGCCCGCCGTCGCATTAATCATGGTTCTATAGGGTTCCCCATTGACTGTTACATTATGACCGGCTTCATTTTTGAAGAAATATGGACCAATGATTCCACCAACCCATAAAGCACACCAAATATCAGTTTTTGTGAATGTAACGGTGTCTCAATATACACTTGGAATTATCATTATATCACTCCAAATGCGGCAGTTTTGCTTATTGACGTATTCATTCAACCAAAAGTGAGCTTCATCGCTGAACAAACTTTTCTTGTGAAAATCGGAAATCGACAATCGTTTCACGAGTATAACCATGTTTTTCAAAGTAAATTTGCACGATTTGCAAAACGTTGTTCAGGAGTAAGTCTATTCATTATGAAATGGAAAACCAAACTGAGCATGAATGAAGTGACAGCTGTCAAAAAGACAAACTTCAAAAAGGATTGCCAGATCGAAAACCACACGTCTTAAGAAAATACCCTTTACTTTAAAGCAAAGCTAATTTTTCTAGCACTTCACTAAAGTTCAACGCACATTGACAACGAAATCATAATCTATATAAAGGAATTTTGGATATAAAATGATTAGTAGGCTGAGTTCCATGAGTTAATTTTGGATTGCGAAATTTGAGGTCCTCTTTCCATTAACTACTGTTTCTCAATACAAAAAAAAAAACACTCCATAAAGTCTATGGTGGATTTATGCTAGATATTACTTTAAACTATTCAGTGTATCCTTTTATTGACTGTGAATGTAAGGGTAGGATCAATGTAGCTTTAAAATATTGGTTTCGTTTTATTTATTGCGTTCATTCAATCATTCTTTTTGAAATGGGCCTTGATGAGAAGGAACTTGTGATTTAGGCTAGTGTTGAGACTCCATATAGTGTCATACATAATAGATGGCCTTACACAACAACTTCGATTGTATAGCCGTGCCTTACAATATTTCAACGCATTGAGATGTTTTTTGTGGAGGAGGTTTTGGTAATGGTGACTTAATGAAATGGTGTTGGCAATATCGGTGTTCAAATGAAAATATTGCATGAGAACCGAAAATCTTTAAGACCATATTAAGCCTTGAAGAAAGCAATTTGGCAGATACACCTATGGTTGTTACTTCTTGGAAACCATTTTTGTTTTTCGACAAATTTTTGAGATCTGTCAAAAAGTCGTTTGGCGTCTTTGACCTTCCTTTAGCCAAACCCATTCTTTACAACGTGATGGTGAGTCGAAATGACACTATTGGTATACACATCTTGGTGAAGCCATAATTTGAATTAAAGAAGGCTGACTCGGTGCGCAGGGAAGCTGGTCCCGAAGTCAAAAGATCCGAATTTGACTTTCGGGACTAATAACCCATTATGGTGAGTCATAACTCATAAGCCCCTAATCTTAATTTGGGACTTTTGACCCACTATGATGGGTTATAAGTCCCGAAGGCACTGCAGTTTTTCAGGCTACTATCAAATTCGCAATGCAATCTGAAACTGATCGTTTACGAGCTTTAAGAAACAGAACGAATTGTTGCTGAATAAATAATATGATCATGACTATTAAGTAGGTATGTATTAGTTCACAAGATGGAAACTTATAGGAATTACGCAAGAAATTTTATTTGTCACTTATCGTATATGTTTTGTTTCCGTTCATAATTGGCCATTGACGGCGATGACCCATTATTGTTGAGTTGAGGGTAGTTTTTAACCTGTCAAAAAATTGAATCAATACTCATGGTTTCCCTGAAGATATTTCAAAGTCAAATCGAGATAGCACGATATGTTAAGAGGTCGAATTTCTGGTAACAGGAACAATCTTAAGCACTTTCCAAATTTTTTTTTTGGATGAACGTATTTTCATGGAAAAATTTAACAGGAGGGTATTAAGTGGCTGATCCACGCTCAAGCCCACACTGGCCTGAACACAAAAATAAAATTATGTTTGCAAATATTCGTTCTTATTTTTTTTAAAGGAATCCTTTGTCCTGCCGATATTCATATGTGAAATGTTATATTCCACATGACAATAAATTATAATCGAAACTAATTGGACTGTAACATACCGCCAACTGCACCCCATCTGGTAAACTATAAAACCCATCGAAAGTCAATCATCATTATTGCCATATACTCATCACCCCCAGCCAACTGGCAACTGTCGATCAACTCGACTACCGACGGACGCGACGATAACAATGATGAGCCATCATCAGCAATATCAGAAAATGCTTTTCCAATTCTTTCAATTTTTGGTAATAATCATAAATAACCAAGTTTTATCGTTTCATTTAAGGCCTTCTCGAATGTTTCCCGCAACAATCTACAAAAAAATAAAAACGATCAAAAACCGATGTGCAACGCAACCAAAATTATTAAAAAGCCATCATGACTAATTTGAGAGTTGATCCATAAATGCACGCGAAGATACAAAAAAATTGAAAATTAAATACTCATAAGGAAGTATTATGTACCTACTCCTGAACTCGACCAGTTAAATGGGTTGAGGTTCACCGTATAATGAAAATCGACGCGTCGGCGTCGCGTCGTCGGTCGGTCAGTCTAAAAAGTAGCACAGTTGTTGGCCTTTTCAAGTCAGCAATCATAACTCAAAGTTCGCTCAAAAAAATCATAAAATTCAAAAGTGAATTAGAGCTACAGAGAGGTTCCGAAATAATAAAAACGCCATCGGATAGGTATTACCCGGTGTGTGAGCACGGTGCGTGGTGATAGTGATCTCTGCTGCTCCGAAAAATTGAACGGAACCTGCGATGAATAATATTTATTTGTTACCATTTCGGAAATAATTTACGACTTACCTTGGGCTGTCCGTTTGTCTGTCGGTATATCGGTACCTACGACTCTTCATTCCGTATTTAGCAATTGGTATCCGTATCCGTGAACTTCTTTATTCTTATACCTATACGAATGAGCAATTTTGTATTTTAGGAAGTATGAACAGAATAACATTATAATCGATCAGAGGAGAAACCAATTTTTTCAAGGGTCCTTTTTATTATTCCTGCATTTAGTTTTTTTTTCTTTTCTTTTTTTCATTAAGGACGTTAAATTATTGCGCGACAAATAGTGATTGTTATAAGGACATATGTTTACATAGAGGATGGATGCACTTACCATCAACGGCAAAGGCAGAGTGCTGGTGACATTGTGCGAAGAGAGGACATACTCCTTGAGGGCATACGAATACGACAAATCGATGGGGTGGTTGAGCTGGAAATTGATGACAATTGCCCGAAGCGGCTATAAGGTTTCCTGGTTTGTGTTGTCCTTTCCTTTTTTTTACTATTATTATTATTTGTAGGGATAACACAGTCAATAATAGAGGAAATGTTTTGGTTGCATTAAATTTCAATAACAGACAGATACACAAACAATATAACTGCTGAAGGATTCTTTTCACATTTTATTCCTTTTTTTGTATTTGTCCTTTGCGGGTCAGATGACAATGGCTGATATTATGAACGGTAGAGTGATTGCATTGTGCGTCTTTTTAAATATTGAATTCTGTGTATTTTTTTACGGGTGCGTGGTACACATGACAAATTAGCAAATGGGTGCATGGGTACAGGTTTTTATATGAGGTCATTAGATATGCTTATGTTCAAATATTATAAGGATAAGAGCGATGATCACAAATTTTGCTAATTGGCTTTCGACGCTTGTTTTTTTCGATTCTGAAACGTTGGAACAAGAACTGCCAGTATTAAGTGTGATGCAGGACAAACCAAACCGCGGAGCTTATACTCACATTTTTCTAGTAAAAAAAAAAAACTCAATTAACCTCATATGGGAATGACTGAAGCTATGCTATTTCAATATCATAACGCCTTCAGCGAAGGAGAAAAAGAACTCCGTAGCAGTTTCTGGCAATGCATGTTTTGGAAGTATTTACTATGTGATCAGAGCTTCTAAGCAAACATCTTGTAGAATTTCTGAAGAGGAAAAACAATTTTGCCTGAAGTAGAGTTTACCGCAAAGAACCTTAATACTGTGAAAAAGTACGTGGTTTGAATTAAATACGAGTCCTTTTTTCTCAACTAAGCAATTTTTAATGGCAGAAGTAGAGGTCTAAGGCCTCTTTGTGGAAGAATCTGCTATAAATATTGATTTTCGGTTAAGTCAAACTTCAAACTGAAAATCTAGTCAGGAAAGCCAAGCACCGATTCAACATATATACAAGCAATGCTTAGATTTCAAAAGAACATTTACCACTTCCTTTTCTAAGAAAGAAGCCTGCTGTACAATCAAACACTAAATAGCGAAACAGCCATTCAAATCATTAAACATGGCTCCAAAACGGAAATAGGTGCAGGTTTCTATTCAGAACTAGTTAAGTAGATCAGGCTGAGGTGCTGTCAGTGATGGCATCTGCTAAGCAGCTTAAAATTAAGCCAACTCGTCAACGGCCTTGGTTTTGATAAAGCATCGCTTCAACGAAACCAAGCATCACTGCGCGGTCAGTGGTTGGATAGAGGACCGTACGAATCACCGACCGCGTGCTGTTGACGTAAACTGTTTTGTTCTCTCTTCTGTTCAAGCTGTTTCTCTGTTTGTCTTGGGCCTATGGTCTTTGTCGCCCGTGCCTAAGAGTGTGATTTTTTTAATTTTATTTACGGAGCTAGAAAAAAATTGAGGTAATACCACATGCTGATATCAATTCTTTAATTGACCAACCAGGAAGAAACAATGGTAAAGATTCAAACATGATGTAACATTAAAGAGACGTTTGGCAATAAAGAACTCGCTGCAGATAACGAAACGAATTAAGAAACTCGTCTGACTCCTGTAGGAACTGAAGCATCACTTTAAGAGACAAAAAAACGGAGAAGTTTCTACAACTCAACAAGAAATTTCTTCGAATTCCTTGGGAGCATACTGGCAGAGCACAGCTTAATTCAATTTCACAAAACGGAATTGAAAATCAGCACCGCCGATTTTTGCAGAGGATATGGTTTTAACACTGAGCAAAACACAAATACCGCGGAGCACGTGCTTGAATGAGTGAGAATATAAATACGTAGTGTACGTACGGTCAGCTAATGCGAGCTATTGGCTGGCGCCGCCATATGCGACATGAGTAGGTATGGCCCCTCCTCAGCCTGGGAACCAATTTTTGTGTCCGGTAGGTATGTATGACGTAATAGGTAGGTAGGTATGTATGACGCAATAGGGTATGTTGGAATGAAGTTAAAATGTGTGTATAATATGTGTGATAAGAATATATTTTGAGGTGGTGGTGGTGGTGGTGGTGGTGGTTGGTTGTGGTGACGGTGGGTTGAAATAGTGGTACTTTGTATTAGATTTGTTGGTAGGTATTTTTTTCAGTTGAAAAAATAAACAAAAAATATTGTTTGAAATATAATGAGAGTAGGTACATATAACCTTGAGCTTATTAAAACTAAACAAAATAAAATGATGTGATAAGAATTTAAAATGTTTTATTTTGGGTGATGGTGGTGGATTGAAATAATGAATTAGATGATAAGCTTAGCCATCAAGAAAAAAAAAAAATTTTCCTTGGGTGTCGTCGGTCGTCGGCGTCGTCGTCTGAGTCGTCGGCTGAAGGTTAGCTATAAAAAAAAATGTGCCGCGGCATCGTCTTTGTTGTCGTCGTCGTCGTCGTCGGCGTCGTCATCAAAGCATAATATGGATGGTTGATAGCTGAGGGTAGATTTTGTGTGTTTCTATTAAGGGCCCTTGGTCATGGTCAGTGTTGTGATGGTGCAGCGCACCATCCGCGCCGGATGATAAGAAACAATGTTAATTGCTTAAAATAATGGCACATTATGTGATTCGTTGTAATATTTTGTTACACAATGGCATTGAGAAACAGGTGATATAAAAAAAAAAAAACCAAATCATGCGCTGTTCTTATGATTTTGATAAAAGACATTTGGGATATGATCTCAAAAGTATTCCAGAGTAACTCGGAAGGTTTTGAAACGGATTCCTTTTGTATAAGAGTTACAACTGTAAAAATACCAGTCGGTCAAGGAAGACGTAATCAAAATTTTTATCAGACTTTCGAAGAGGAATGCAACAAACGTCGAGGCATTGTGACCATCAAAAATAAGGACTATCTTTGTTTACCACGTGCTTTAGTAGTTGGTATTGCATTTGTGAACAAATCACCCGATTACATTACAATTCGTAAAGACTGTGATCAAAAGCAAACAAATGAGGCACATCGACTATTGATTAATGCTCAAGTGAAAGTACCATTGGAAGGCAGCAGCGGTGCCAGCGGCGGCGGCGGCAACGAGGGTTGTGGTATTCCAGAGCTACAACTTTTTCAAACTTATTTAGGAGGAGAATATAAAATAACAGTCTATGAGTATCGAACAAAGGGGCGAACTATAATCTACGAAGGTATTCCCACCAACAACAACAATGCTGTAATAAAAAGAATTAATCTTCTTTATCACAACAATCATTTTAATTTGATAACTTCTTTGACATCTGCTTTTTGTTGTAAATACTACTGCGAAATATGTCATGTGCCTTATGATTCAAAATCCAGACACAGTTGCATGAAATCATGCCCACAATGTCAAAAAACTCCAAGCTGTGAAAGGATGTCATCATCGTCGTTGGAAATTCTTTGTGAAGATTGTTACAGAAAGTTCCGAGGCCAAGTATGTTTTGACAATCATAAATCTGTCGGTTCGAGTAAAACGACTATCTGTGAAGAGATAAAACGTTGTAAGGATTGCTTAAAAACAATAAGCAATAGAGAGCATTTTTGTAATGAATATTTTTGCAAGCAATGTGTAAAATTTGTTCCTCACAATCATCAATGTTTTATGTTACCCGATAGAAGAACACCAAAAACTAACAATTGCATCTACATATTTTACGATTTTGAAAGCAGACAAGAAGATGTTGAAATAAATGAAGCTGATGGAAGCCTGTTAAATATACACAAACCAAACTTGTGTGTGTTTCAACAAAGATGCAGTTCTTGCATTGACATTGAAAAATTAATCTTTTGTAATGTGTGTAAATTCAGACAACAAATAATAAGGCAAGATGTTGTTTCTAAATTTCTTGAGTACATATTGAAAATACGACAGTTGTTCAAGAATGTGTTAGTGTTGGCACATAATGGTCAAGCCTATGATCACCAGTTTATCTTGAATTATATTCTAGTTGAAACCAACTTGAAACCTGAATTAATAATGCGTGGAACAAAAATCTTAGTGATGCAAATTGCCAATGTAAAGTTCTTGGATTCCATAAATTATTTTCCAATGGCACTTTCTAAATTACCGAAAGCATTTGATTTGTCTCCATCATTAAAGAAGGGATATTTCCCACACTTTTTTAACTTATCGAAAAATGCAAAATATGTGGGAAAACTACCCGATGTAAAATACTACGGATGCGATACCATGAAAACTGAAGATCGGGCAATATTCCTTAAATGGCACGAAGAACATAAAAATGATGAATTCAATATGGAACGTGATTTGATTGACTATTGTATAAGTGATGTGAAAATTCTAACAGAAGCTTGTTTGGAATTTAGAAAATTGTTCCTTATGCAGAGCAATGTGGAGCCATTTTTGGAATCCACTACT
This sequence comes from Platycheirus albimanus, assembly GCA_916050605.2. Classification (NCBI taxonomy): domain Eukaryota; kingdom Metazoa; phylum Arthropoda; class Insecta; order Diptera; family Syrphidae; genus Platycheirus; species Platycheirus albimanus. The sequence continues at coordinate 30,823,207 of OU696698.1, read as the reverse complement.
ATTGCATCGGCGTGTAGTCTTGTCTACAGACGTAATTTCCTCATTGAAAACACCATAGGGCTGATACCTAAAAATGGCTATAGAAATGTTGACAAACACTCAAAAGTTTCAATAAAATGGTTAATTTGGGAGGCCAAAAATCGCAATATTCATATAAAACATGCTGCCAATGGAAGAGAAGTAGTTGTTGCAGGTGTAAAAGTTGATGGCTTCTGTGAAGAAACTGGTCAAGTTTTCGAGTTTCATGGATGTTATTATCATGGGCATCCAATATGTCTGACCCATAGAAGGAACGAACCCTTAGATGGAGATAAGCTCGACACTTTGAATTTAAGATTTGAACAAACAGAATCTAAAATAAAACGTCTTAGATCATTTGGCTATGAGGTCATTGAAATATGGAATTGCGAGTTTGAAAGAAAACATTCAAAGATGAGCCAAGAAGATTTAGTATTCTTAAGAACACATCCACTTATTGAGAAAACACCTCTCAATCCTCGAGATGCCTTCTATGGAGGAAGAACTGGTAATACTTCAATGTATTACAAATGCAAAAGTGGAGAAAAAATTAGATATATAGATGTATGCTCCTTATACCCTTGGGTTTGCAAATATGGTAAATATCCAATAGGACATCCAAAACTGTATACAGAGCCTTCTATAACATCGCACATTGATTTAAAAGATATCAGTGGTATTATCAAATGCAAAGTATTACCCCCAGAAAATTTGTTTCACCCGGTTCTTCCAATAAAGCAAAATAATAAGCTTATATTTACATTGTGCATGATATGTAGCAGCATCAAATCAAGAGATAAATTCTGTCATCATTCAGATGATGAACGATCGATTTGCGGCACTTGGATCATTGAGGAAGTTGTGAAGGCTTTAGACAAAGGATATAAGCTTTTGAGTATAACTGAAATATGGGAATATAATGTAGTTCAATACAATAAGGAAAACAATTCAAGTGGTCTTTTTGATTCTATGATGAACAAGTTCTTAAAAATTAAGCAAGAAGCTTCGGGATGGCCTTCAAACTGTAACACTGAGGCAGAAAAACAAGGTTATATTTCCCATTTCCTAGAAAATGAAAATATCCAATTAGATTATGCAAATATTTCGCATAATCAAGGAAAAAGGTCTTTTTCAAAGCTTATATTAAATTCATTCTGGGGAAAATTCGGTCAGAGAGAAAATCAAACCAGGACACGCATTGTTAACAGTCCTTCAGAATTATACGAAGTATTGACTAATCCATCCTTAGAAGTGTGCAATATTTTACCTGTAAATGATGAAAATGTTGTCATAAATTTTGTAAATAGAGAAGAAGCTGCAGAATCTTTGCCTTCAGTGAATGTTAGCATCGCAGCATATACTACGACTCAAGCTCGTCTAAAATTGTATGAATATTTAGAAAAACTGGATAGAAGAGTTTTGTATTATGATACAGATTCTGTAATTTATAAAAGCCGAGAAGGAGATTTTGAACCTGAGACAGGAGACTTAATAGGAGATATGACAGATGAGCTAGAGCTTTACGGGAAAGGTAGTTATATTACCGAATTTGTAAGCGGAGGTCCAAAGAATTACGCTTTTAAAGTCTTTAACCCAAAGGAGAAAACTGAAATCATTGCATGTAAGGTGAAAGGTATATCATTGAATTATACTTCTTCGAAAAAAGTAAATTTTGATTCGATAAAAGAAGCTGTTCTTAATGCTGCTAACAAAAATGAGAGCCGCATTCTTATTGTTTCTGATAATATAAAACGAACAAAAGAACATCGGGTGGTGACCAAAAGGGAATACAAAACATACAGGCCTGTGTCAGAGAAGCGGAATTTCCTCCCCGATTACAGTTCCCTCCCTTATGGATTCCAAAGAATAAACAAAATTATTTAAAATGCTTGCTTTATTAATTATTACGATTTTTAACTTGACAATAAGACTTGTTTAAAAGATATACATTTTGAAGTGCACATCTCTTTCCATGATATCCACTTGTACATTTCAATGTTATATTTGGATACATTTGTTTAAGTTCTTTTAAATTTGGACATCTCAAATGTCAAATCGAAATAATTATTCCCTATTTGTTAGAATATGTTATAGCGAGTCATGTCTTGTAGACGTGTATGTCATATCTGCAGGCTTGAGAGAGAGAGAGAAAGAGAGATTAAAATATATAATAAATTGTATAAATTAAAATTTTAAAGTGATTTTATATCAGTATATAATATACCTTTGGAGAAAGTAGCAATCATATTTTCATAAGAATGTTGTCCGCCGCAGTCGTTTTATGTGTGTTTTCAATTTTTCCCACACTAATTTTTACATCACCCATACCGTTGGATATAAAATTACAACACCCTAACAAAACTGACAATCTTTCGTTTACGCTGAGTTTACCAAATAACGATATTGTACAAATAGGTTTATCGTTTCGTTTGTTAACCTATACAAATGGTACAAATTTACTTAATACTACGAAATGGGATACAACATCATATCAAAATGATAATGATGATGCAGCATCCGATGTAACAACAGCAAAAACGCCAATTCTGGAAAAGAAAATAATAACCGTAGAAGAAGCAATCGAGAGTTTTAGGCAAGACTTAATTAAAAAAGAAATTGAAATATCGGGAATCATTCAAAGTAAAGATGTGTTTTATAGACATTTCAAGCTTGAGTTTGACGATGACAAGGCACTAACAATTCGATGTTCGTATGATAGCAATTATAATTTGCGTACACTCAATATTAAATGTTATGAATATCATGAATATGAAACTGAGAGAGTCTTAAGTAATGGAGAAGTTGAAATCTTTATGAAGGAGGATCTTGAATATAAATCCGATGTCGAATTACTGGACTTCAAAACAATGAAACAAACATACCAAATGAATATTTCTTAAAAAAAAAAAAACTGTATATACATAACTTTATAATGAGTCAATAAAGAATTTTTATTAAAAAAAATATATATATATACAAAACAAATATGATGTATTATTATTTTATGACGTCTCTTTAGGGATAGGTATCCAAGAGTTGTGATCTGATGAAAAGCCAAGCCATTTAACAAATATTTTATCTTTTTTCTTTTGAAGTACTTTTTCGATTAGATATGTATCGGAGAACTTGGTTTTCTGCAGTTCCAGATCATAAAATCCACCTTTAATGGGATGTCCTTGGTAATCTTCCAATAAGTATGTTACTGGATTTGTACGTTGCAGTTTGATTATCTTAAAGATTTCTGTGGTCCAATTCGGCGTGTATCCTTTATCGAAAACATGTTTGTATTTACTTATTCTGACAAGGTCCCCAACTTTGAACTTTGGAGTAATATGCATTTTAATGCGATTATAAATTTTGGAGTGTAATAATTTTTCATTTGTAGCATTGACTTCAACAGGCATCATCTTTATGGTCCGATGTTTGGAATTATTGTATATTTTTGTAAGTTTTTCTACAATATCAATCCATCGATATGAGCCATTAAAACTGAATTCTTTCCACATAAGAGTTTTTAAAGTACGATTAAATCGTTCGACAATTGATGCTTTGACAACACTAAATGTAGAGTAATGATTGATTTTGAAGTGTTTCATTAGATTTTGAAAATGCGTATTAAAAAATTCTTTTCCATCGTCTGTTTGTAAATTTTTTGGGTGGCGACCTTTATTAAATATTTCCTTCATAGCATTAGTGACAATAATTCCAGTTTTATTTTTAATAGGAACCGTCCAAGCGAATTTAGAAAAAGTATCAATAACTGTAAGAAGATATCGATAATTATCGTTATCGGAAGAGTACACAATCATTTCGACTAGATCAGCTTGCCATAAATCATCTATCCCCTTGATAATGACTCGCCTTCTTGAAAAATTCCTTCGAGCAGGCTTATGTAGTTCGTCGACAACGTTTCTTAGACTCATCTTTGAAGTGAATGATAAAAAAAAAAAAACAAAAGTATTTATTTATTTTAGCCTTTTATACAGGCACATTAACTTTTTTATTCTTAACATTCTATTTTCAAGCATGTAACATGCACAGGTATCTGGTCCGTCCTGACATAAGTCCGAAGACCAAGGACAATTATAAAAATGACATCCATGTTTTGAAGTTGTGGTAGATATATTAATAAAACTTTTCAAAAAGACTATACTATTTAAAAGCTCCTCGCGATGTTCTTCTATTATATCATGTTGATTTGCTTTTAAAAACTGCAAGATTTCGCCAGAAATCAATGAAATTTCTATGCCAGACATAATAGGTATATTATATTTATCGACTTGTCCTTACACTGAGCTGGTAAATTGTAGACTAAATTTAAATAGTATTCACTTCTTTATTTTCAGTTATAATTCCATAATAATTCTTCATATCCTCCGTGTAGTCATGCAGTTGCTTTTGCAATTTTTCAACAATTTCCAATTGAATATATTCTATAAGCCGATCATATGCGTCATCAACATATTGTTTAGTAGCAGCATCTTCCATTTGTTTCGGTTTTTGAACATTTGTTAGTCGTTTAAAGCCTATATCGTAATCACCGTTCTCTGTTTTTAAAAATCCCTCACCAGGTGGCCCAGTAAAGCCTCTCTCTCCTTGTTTCCCTCTCGGCCCTCTGAGAGGGGTTTTATTTGAAAAACGGCCAAATTTATCAACACTCATGTTTTTTATTTGATTATATTGGCTTCTTTGAGTTCTTCAATGATGGAAACAATTTCATTAGAATGATTGTTGTTACCAGCTTGTTGTGAAGCGATAAGAAGTCTCATTCGATCTACAAGTTCATTGGGATTATCCCAATATATATAATCTTTTTTTAATTTTTTCAATTGCATTAACCCACCTCCAGATTGTGGAGATGATGATGATGATGATGATGATGATGAAGCTGGAGTATTGCTTAATTTACTTATAATTTGCTTATACTTATACCCCTTATTGCCATGCACCTGTTTTTGTGAATCATAAGCAACTCTATGTGCATTGGTTGCAAATAGTATAGTCTTATAGTTTTCTATATCTTCTTTGGTGTAGATATTTTTACTGGGGTTTTTCATAAATATAAGCTCATACAAGCCATATGTTCCTTTGTAGGTTTCATTTTTAACTTTTATATCTTTTCCATGAATTTTGAACTCGGCATTACCAATGAACCATTTTCCATCTTTAAAACGTGCACCATACGTCTTATCAATATCTTTGGAATTATTCATAAATAAATCTATATATTTTTTAGGTATTAGATGCAATTCTTCTTGTGACAATCGTTCTGCAAAGTTTCGATGACTAGCAAGATATTTCGATATTTTCTTTGTTCTTTTTGGCGTATCATCAGTTTTTGTTGATGTTGTTGTTAAAATGGGCGAATTATCAGCAATAGAAGTGTTTGGTGTAGTAAATTCGTCATCATGCTGTTGTTGTTCATAGTCAAGTTTTATTTTTTTTAAAGGGAGGGAGGCCCTTTGTAGTAGTTGTTGTTGTTGTTGTTGATGTTGATCTTTTTTGATACTTGATTGTTTTACTAACTCATTTAGTGGTTCCGTAAGTGGCTTAAAAGTTTCTTCAATTTGAGTTTCGTAAGCTTCTTTACCAGTCTTAAGAGCTTTGTATTTCTTTCGTAGAGCATTTGTAGTTTTGATTAGTTCTTTTGTTAGTTTAACATCTATATTCATGATGATTAGATTTTCTTAGAGAAACAAGTGGTGAGTAAGTTTCGAAGTCGTCGAAAGAATCGTTCAAAAGGTTTTAAACTGAATCTGATATTAAGGTTACTGGTCTTAACTGAAGAATACTGATGGGTCTCAAACTGGTTTGAAGTGTTTTTTACTGCTACAATCTGCTCACTGAACTGCTCTGAACTGCTCTCATAGAACATCACTTTACATATGATATGAACTGAAATGTGATATCTTTTTTATAACATAAGGAAGCAGTCAGAACCTTTTCTATAGCGTCCTTCATTTAAAGGACTTTCCTTGTCAATAACTAAAAAGCCGTAGTCAGTATTCCAGCATTCTGCACATACCTTTTGAAACACATTGAATGTCATATCTGAATTGACATGGTCATTATATATATGTTTTAAATTCATATCGTCCTGTTTGAAGACAATGAGGAAATTTGCATTGTCTCGAATCAGGTGCTTGGGTATTCTTGTATACGTTTGGCACAAATAAAAACTATCTAGGTCATGGTGGCGACCCATGCTAAAGTATACTCGAATTGTGTCTTGTTTTTCACAAGCAATGTCATCAAAAATAAATATAGAATTTGGTTTGGTCTCTTCGACTGGAATAACATCTGTGTTATTGGAGAAAGTGAAAAAACCCATTTTTTTGATTGGTTTCATGGCTTTTTGTAAAAACTCATACTTTGGCTGGTGTAAAGATTTAGAATATATATAGATATTTTCAAATTTCAATCCATTGGGATGTTGTAACAAACTCATCATGACATTTGTTTTTCCACAGTTTGAAGGACCTGTAATTAAACCTCTTATACTATTAGGGAATAGTTTACCATGTTTTTTTCTTTCAATATTTTTAATCAGTTCTATATTTTGTACAGGTAACCGATATTGTTGTTTAACGAAACGCATTGTGATAGAAACTAAATTTTTTTTCTATAAAATGTAAAGTTTATATTTAAAATTTTCATTTAGTTGTCAATTGTTCTTAAGTAAAGAGAGAGAGAGATATCAGATATATAAAATGTTTGATTATTCGAAAAATTCAATCAGTCGTCGAAACATTGTGAAAGGAAAAGGTTTATTAAATAATTTAATAAATAAACTACCTCTTGAACTACATTTGCCTGGTTATCAATTCTGTGGACCTGGCACAAAACTCCAAGAACGCCTAGCTCGAGGGGATTCGGGAATTAATTTGCTTGATCAAGCCTGCAAACAACACGATATTTCTTATTCTAAATTTAAAAATATAGCTGATCGACAAATTGCCGATAGGATTTTAACTGAAAAAGCTTGGCAACGGTTTAAATCCAAAGACGCTAGTATACCTGAGAAAGCAAACGCACTATTGGTTACCAATCTTATGAAGACAAAAACTAAATTCGGTATGGGTTGTAGCAACACCAACACCAACGGCAGCAGCAGCAGCAGCTCTAAGAAAAAAGCGAAAAATAAGACAAAAACAACAACAACAACAACAAAACCTTCGTTTAGGAAAGTAATGAAAGTTATTGGAAACAATCTCAAACGAAGAAAAGTGTTGAATTTGGAAAAAGCAATCAAAATAGCAATATCGACTGCCAAGAAAACCGTTACAAAAAATAGTAATAAAATAAAAACACCTAGAGTTATTTCGGTACCGAAAATTGGTGGGGCAATTCCATTTCTTGTGCCGTTGTTTGCTGGACTTTCAGCACTAGGAGCCTTAACAGGAGGCGCTGCAGGCGTAGCAAAGGCTGTCAATGATATAAGCATTGCTAAAAAAGATTTAGAAGAGAAAAAGCGCCATAATGAAAAAATTGAATCCATTGCATTAGGTCATGGGTTATTCCTTAAACCTTATAGAAAAGGATTTGGACTATATTTAAATCCACAGACAAAAAACTTCTAAGCTCGCTACCCAATCGTGCATTAAGTGAAATAGATTTGAGAAATTTTGCCAATAAATTAATTCCGAATTTTCGAGGAGTTTTCATGCGAGATAATTTACCGAAAACTAAACCTCTGAAAAACGAGTGTGGAATTATAAATCTTGATTCCTCAACTGGTCCAGGTACACATTGGGTAGCGTATAGGAAAAAAGGCAATCAAATTGAATATTTTGATAGCTTTGGAAATCTTCAACCACCTATAGAAATAATAAATTATTTGGGTGACAAAATCAATTACAATTATACAAAATATCAAAATTATGACTCTTTTAATTGTGGACATTTATGTTTAAGATTTTTGTGTGATTTATAAATAAATAAATAATGAGTTTTAATTACATTTGATTTCATTGTATTTTCTATCATCATGGCGATGACACTTACACTAAGCGGGACAACTTCCATTCTCTCAACAGAATATTTCCCAGTTCTGAACTTGGATCAAGACTATGTTTGCGGAGTGATTGATTTTCAAACATACAATTCTATACCTAATATTGATGAGCGTAACAATTTGTTTCATGTGGGAAAACATGAAATTAAAATCCCAACTGGATCGTATGAAGTTGATGCCATTGCAGAATATATATCTGCAGAATTATTATTGCGAAATTCTGATATTCTTGTAGAAATAGAACCAAACAACAATACCATGCAGTGCGTACTCTATAGTAACGAAAAAATATATTTCAATAAGAATAGAACTATTGGAAAATTATTGGGTTTCAGTGAACGTATTCTCAAAGAGAAAAGTGTTCACATTTCTGATTTACCTGTTGATATAAACAAAGTAAATGTAATACGTATCGAGTGTAATATCATTACAGGGTCTTATTTTAATAATACTCTCATGCATACGTTACATGAATTTTCACCAGAATCAGGACCAGGGTATAAAATCATAGAAGTTCCAAAAAATGTCATCTATTTACCAGTGAATGCCAAACGAATAAGTACTATAACATTGAAGCTTGTAGACCAAGACGGAGACTTGGTGAATTTTAGAGGAGAAAGAATTACAGTGAGGCTTCATTTGAAACCCGTCAACGCTGCTACTGCTGCTGCTGCTGCTGCAACATAAAAATAATGTTAATATATAATAATTATATAAAAGATATCAGAGTGAACAATTCAATTAGTTCTACTCGAACATCAAAACTGTCAACACTATCACCTGAAAATAAAACCTATCTCCTTTCATTAGGATTCAAACTAAAATAAAAAAAGACAATATGAATGACATACTGAACATTGCTCATGGACCCGGCTATGATAATAGCATATCAAAGTTTGAATACCACAGTTACTCACCCTTTCTTCAATCCTTCAATCCAAGTGATGAAATACGTATCCCCATACAACAACAGGACTTGTGTGTTTTACCAAGTGAAAGCTACATTTACATAGAAGGGAGTCTAACAAATGTAAAAGATGGAAGTGTTACAACAGCAAAATTAACTAATAATGCAATTGCATTTCTTTTCGAAGAAATACAATATGAATTGAATGGAGTGAACATTGATAGCAATAAAAATGTGGGAATAACGTCAACCTTGAAAAATTATATATCCTTAAACGAGAATGAAAGTAAGAGCTTAGAAAACGGATCATGGACCGGAATCAGCCACAGTTTTTCTCCTGTATCGGGTATTTTTAATTTTTGCATAAAATTAAAATATCTGTTAGGGTTTGCTGAAGACTATAAAAAGATCATAGCAAATGCAAGACATGAATTGATTTTAATTCGTGCTCGATCTGATGAGAATGCTTATTTGTTTAACAATGACAAAAAAGAAAAAGAAATAAAATTAAATTTTATGATTCACAAATTGCAATGGAGAGTTCCTCACATCACCCTATCCGATTCGAATAAACTAACATTATTGAAAGAAATACAATCATCAAATCGTATTCAAATTCATTTTCGCAATTGGGAAATGTATGAATATCCAACACTGCCAGCTACCACTGATCATGTTTGGACAGTTAAAACTTCAAGTCAACTTGAAAAGCCAAGATATATTATCATTGCTCTACAAACGGATAGAAAAAATCAAGAAAATAAAGATTGTAGCAAATTCGATAATTGCGATCTGAGCAATGTAAAAGTTCATTTAAATTCCGAAACTTATCCACGCGAAGATTTAAATCTTTTATATAAAGTGGATCGATTTGCTGTTCTCTATGAAATGTACAGTGAATTTCAACATTCATACTATCAAAAACAATCAAATCCTCTTTTGTCGCGACAAGAATTCAAGGATAACGCACCCATTATAGTTATTGATTGTTCTCGTCAAAATGAAGCAATTAAAACCGGATCTGTTGATGTTAAAATTGAACTTAAAACGCTAACAAATATTCCCGAAAAAACATCCATGTACTGCCTGATTCTTCATGATCGTATAATTGAGTATAATCCATTAACTGGAGAAGTTAACAAACTTACTTAAATTGTATGCTCTCATATAAATTATGATCAGTAGTTTAATTGAAGCAGTTGACGAAACAACACTTACACATCATCATCATCATCATCATGAATACCTATTTTGCTGACTTTCAAGGTTTCAGAGGAATAAATAACGAGTTTATTTTAAAGGAAATAGCCGTTCTTTTCAATAATTATTATGGACAAAATCACCATCATTTCATTCTAACACCACCATTTAATTTTAATCTACTTCCATTATCACTCAAAAGACAAACTTACTGGTTACATCAAAATCATCATGGTTTAACTTGGGATGGCGGAGACGTAGATTTTCACAAAGTTAGATCATTTCTTCGAGAACAAATCCAAAATGGAGTCGTTTACGTCAAGGGTAGCGAAAAGAAACAATGGTTTCAATGGCTACTCAATAACGAAAATGTAGAAGTCGTTAATCTTGAAGACAACAACAACAACAACAACAACAACAACAACAGCAACAATAGATGTCCAAATTTAAAAGAACTTAAACAAATGTATCCAAATATAACATTGAAATGTACAAGTGGATATCATGGAAAGAGATGTGCACTTCAAAATGTATATCTTTTAAACAAGTTTTATTGTCAAGTTAAAAATCGTAATAATTAATAAAGCAAGCATTTTAAATAATTTTGTTTATTCTTTGGAATTCATAAGGGAGGGAACTGTAATCGGGGAGGAAATTCCGCTTCTCTGACACAGGCCTGTATGTTTTAAATCCCCAAAACCAAAATCCTCAAAACCCAAATCCAAAGCCAAACAAATTAGACAAAACAAAACACCAAACGCAAGCTGGAATTCGATATTCGAAAAAAATAAACACAAAACTTTTTTTCAAAAACTATTCAAAAAATTTTTTATTTTGTTTGTTTTTTTTTTTTTTTTTTTTTTTTTTTTTTTTTTTTTTTTTTAGCACTTGAGCAGCTCCAATTCTGAAGGTACTTCAGGTACCTCTGTGAAACCATCCGCATCAGCCTTCAAGGCTAACGCCTGTATAATGTGCTTTATAGCACACATTCCATACATCGTAGGAGTTTTTTTAAAGTCAATTAACTCCTCACGGAGTGCCTCCTGAAGGGGGAGATACTCCCAACAGGTTTTTGCAAAATCTATTGAATATTTGTCACAACTTGAAAGCATAATTTTTTTTTTTAAAGATATTGATTTTTTGAAAAGCAAAGAATTGTTGTTTCAACACTTAAACTGCGGCAACTGAAAAATAGAAACAATATTTACCCTTTTATATGTCTAAATTATATATTGAAACCACCACTGCCTTATCATAATTATTAGCAAAAAAAAAAAAAAAAAAATAAACTTTTCTAAAGTCAAAAGTTGACAAAATGCGGTTTCTTTAAAAAAAAAAAAAACATGAGCACATAATTTTTAAAATTACCATAATGTGCCATTATTTTAAGCAATTAACATTGTTTCTTATCATCCGGCGCGGATGGTGCGCTGCACCATCACAACACTGACCATGACCAAGGGCCCTTAATAGAAACACACAAAATCTACCCTTCATATTATGCTTTGATGACAACAAAGTCACCGGCCAGTGCGCTGCACCATCACAACACTGACCATGACCAAGGGCCCTTAATAGAAACACACAAAATCTACCCTCAGCTATCAACCATCCATATTATGCTTTGATGACGACGCCGACGACGACGACGACGACGACAACAAAGACGATGCCGCGGCACATTTTTTTTATAGCTAACCTTCAGGCGACGACGACGACGCCGACGACCGACGACACCCAAGGAAATTTTTTTTTTTTTCTTGATGGCTAAGCTTATCATCTAATTCATTATTTCAATCCACCACCATCACCCAAAATAAAACATTTTAAATTCTTATCACATCATTTTATTTTGTTTAGTTTTAATAAGCTCAAGGTTATATGTACCTACTCTCTCATTATATTTCAAATTTCAACTGAAAAAAAAAGCCTACCCAACAAATTTAATACAAAGTACCACTATTTCAACCCACCGTCACCACCACCAACCACCACCACCACCACCACCACCACCTCAAAATATATTCTTATCACACATATTATACACACATTTTAACTTCATTCCAACATACCCTATTGCGTCATACATACCTACCTACCTATTACGTCATACATACCTACCGGACACAAAAATTGGTTCCCAGGCTGAGGAGGGGCCATACCTACTGACATGCGACAGGTGAACCAAAAAATTTGAGGCGATGTAAAAAAAACTTCACTTTAAAAATACTTGACAAGCAGTGCAACTGTAGCAACATCCTCTTCTGCCTCCGAGTTGAAAACACTAATTCAGCAAATAGACTAGTCTAATAACATGCCATAAACTTGTTCACTGGAGGCATAAAATTATCCAAATTAAGTATAGCTACTTCTCGCCTTTCTGCCAGAATAATTCGGTTCCGGAAATTGCCTTTCTGCAGTTTGTCTACTAAAGACGGAATAATTCCCCTTGCACCTATACATTATGCAGTACCATGTTACTTATTTTTAAGCCACCACCCCTTAAACCTTTCCCCAGTAACACTCGTCTTGCTAGGAACACTCGTCAGTTTACACTTGAGCCCAATTTTGGACGTACCGTGAAATATATGGATTTTTTTTTAGCCGTACAACACGAATGTGGAATGAATTGCCTGGTACAATTTTCTTGCCATTTTGATCTTCAAACATTCAAGACCAATGTTCATCAACAGACACCTCCTTTCCCTTCCTCCCTTTTTTCTTATTCAACCCCTTGAGCGTGTGTGCCGTAAAAAAAAGATTTGTAATTTCGGAGCGGATATTCGCGAAACTAAAGTTATTTGCTGCTTTCTTTTGGAACGCCCAATAAGAAATATGGTGTGTGCTTACTAAGCCTCGACCGAAAAGCATACAAAAAACTATGATCAAAATATACTTACAAACTGATGAACATCCTTCTACGAAATCTTCCCTTGTAAAATGCTTTATTTTGACAACATTTCAACTAAAATCTAGAAATGGAAGATTTCAAAAGATAGATTCATCAAAATACCTAATTTTTTTTCTACAATCTAGGGCACTTGATTTCCCTACCTGGTTTAGGCACAATACTCAAAAATAAATAATTATTAAAACCCCAAAAATTATATCGTTTAATATTCCAGAGCTGTCTCTCTAACATTTATTAGGTATTACATATATCTCAAAACAATGGGTCACAAAAAATGGTCATGAAATTATGTTCATAAATTTCCCTGAATTCTTTGGGAATTCACATAAACTTACCGAAAGATTCTAAAATGAAAAAAAAAGCGGCGGCAATCCTTCAGCCAGAGAGGCGCACATGCTCAAAGATACTCGTACCTAGATATACCCATCCGGCAAAAAGATCACGCACCTTATCAAAATGCACAATGAATATGATAAAAAAAAAATTAAAATTATTTTAAGTTTTATTAAGTGCGTAAGCAATGAGTGTTTGGAATGAGTACCTACGTTTTGGACTCTTAACGACATATTGATGGTGTGAACAAACATATTGCCGCGTTCACATTCAAGCCCTGGAATGGATCATCATCCACGAAAATAGTTATGTTGGTTTGGAATTGGTATACCTATACCTAAAGGTGGAGGCAGCACTAGCTCTATAGCTTACAACCACATCAGGGTCGAATGGCATTGATTGGGATTTATGACATTTGCGGAACACACTTGTTTCATGTTGTCTCCGATCTCCGATTAATATTCAAAATGAGATCTTTTTCTTTATTATGTGGAGCAGGCTGTTTTTGGGCTTTAAAAGGTAGGTACCTATACGACTCAGTGTCACGTTGGATTTTATGACATTTTAATAGCGACCCCTTTTTATTTGAATTCAACAGTTTTTTGGAAACAACAAAAAATTTATAAAAAATAAAATGCACGACTGGGTCGCACGAACTTGCTCTTATGATAAGCAATTGCGTAGTGGCTGCATATATGGATATTAAAAAAAAATTAAATAATTTCGAAAATTCTTTTATTTCTTAAATTAGTTTAAGAGTTTTCTCGGAAAAACTAAGTATGCAATAAAATTTCAAAGCTATACGTCAATCTAGAAAAAAAAAATATTGAAAATCGTTGGACCAGTTTTTTTTTTAAAAGGTTATTTTTGAAAAACTTTTTCAAAAAATATTTTGAAATTTATTTGAGTATGCAAATATATGGCAATCTGTAGTTTACATTTCAAAAATAATTTAAAAAAAAATCAATGTACCCGTTTCCAACATATTTCGAAAACCAAAAATTTTTTTGAAAAAATTATAAAAAATCAAAAAAAAAAGTTTTTGAAAATTTTGAAATGCCATATTAATAAAATTATGAATGACTTCCTGTGGCCAAAATTTTATTGAAATCGAATGTATAGTTTTTGAGAAAATTTGATTTGAAAATACTGGTTCTATGAGAGTTACCGTTATTAGACAAATTTTGAAAAAAAATTTCAAACCAAAAGATAGATTTTCTTGCAAAAATAGCATTCTGAAAGTTTTATCAAAATCGTTAGAGCCGTTTTTGAGAAAATCAATTTTTGTCTTCAAGATTGTATGGCAGGTGCCGTTATTTTTGGACCTAGAGCAAAAATAAAAAGTACGTTCCGAGGGACGGCCAAATAAATCCTAAATACCAAATTTGAAGCAAATCGGCCCACCCGTTCAGCCTCCAGAGGCGCGAACAGACAGACAGACAGACAGACAGACAGACAGACAGACAGACGGACGGAATTTCCAGACCCACTTTTTTCGACTTCTCCATCATCGTAATGTCATGTGTGATTGTTATCTCAAATTTTTTTTTCTGCACTAATCCATAACTTGCCTTATAGTACCTATAATCGCAAGTAAAAATAGTGTATGCAGGCGATGATGCAGTCTTCTCATATTATGTACGTTTAAGCATTTTGAAGGGAATAAAGATTACATTTTGGGTGGCGGTATGGTTCAAATAATATATTTTTTTTTTTTTTTTTTTTTTTTTAGTTTAGTTTTAATGACAAATGCGTGGGCTTAATTCTTGAACATGTAATTGGATTTTGAGGAGATAGTATTAAACTGTGCACGATTTATGAGTGGATGTACACAACGCGATGCATTTTTGAAATCGTCGTATAATCTTGGAACATTTTCTTGGAAAAGGGTTTTTGTTTTTATTAAAAATTTAGAAGTCTTCTAAGTCCAACAGATAAAAATACCACAAAAGACGTGAATAAGATCATTGGCATGGTTTGTAGACTTTTCAATATGTTAGAGTTCGTGCTTAAATACATTTTAATACAGTTTAATATTGCCAACGGAATCCGTCAAATAGAAAAGACGTTTATTTAATTGCCTTAAATGATTTATATAGGCTGGCATTTTGGTCAGAGAATAAGTGTCTCGACAAAATCTTAAAATGCAATTTTCAATCCTTTATCCACGAGTTGGATCATAATGTCATTTTCTGTTTCCTGAATCCTTCTTTAACAATTGCGATTGCAATGTGATGGTATATTTTGTTTACCATTGTTTACCACAAATCTTAGATCAAAAGAATTTCAAAACACATTTCTGACAGAACTTAGAAATGCAAAAATAAAATGAAACCACTCATGTTCGAGTCCTCAACCAACATACCCTTCCAGAAAGTTCGGTCGATAGCATATTTACTTTTCCGAATGACTCTTCTTCAAAAATTGCGAGCATGGTGTATATTAAAAATAATTAAAAACTGTTTGGAAAAATCTTTTATTTTTTCAATAAGTTAAGAGTTTTCTCGAAAAAAAAACCAAATATGCAATAAAATTTCAAAACTAAATGTCTATCTACAAAAAAATTGAAAATCGTTCGACCAGTTTTTGGAAAATCATTAAAAAAAAAAAACGGTTTTAAGAATTTTGAAGTTCTATATGAATAGGGTTGATGACTTACTGTGTCCAAAATTCGTTTCAACCAAAAGATAGATTTTTCTTTGAATAATAGCATTCTAAAAATTTTTTTTTTATCAAAATCGTTGGAGACGTTTTCGAGAATATCAAACTTTACCGTTATTTTTGGGCCTAACCAAAATAAAAAAACATTGTGAGGAATGGCCACACATATACTAAATACCAAATTGGAAGCAACTCCGCCCATCCGTTCAGGCTCTAGATGTGCGACAGACAGACAGACGGACGGAATTTGCAGACCCACTTTTTTCAACTTCTCTATCATAGCGTAATGTCATGTTTGATTGTTAGAATTTTTGTTTGCACGAATCCATAACTTGCCTTAAAGTACCTATAATCGCAAGTAAAAAGCGTACCCACGGTTTCAGGCTGAACATTCGAACAAGTTTGTAAGTTTCCCTTGTTACAACGCCAATCCTTTTTTGAAATGTATAGAAAGACCTGTCGTGGGCTACACGGGGTTATATGGCTCTTTCTGTACTAAATGACGTGAATGGTTTAATAGAAAAAAAAAAAGTTGACAGTTTAACATCCACACTATGAAAATTTCGATTGAAAAAGTGTCGGTCAAAATGTCGAATTTTAGCCGGATAAAAAATGTAGTCCTTTTGATTGCATCGACGGTTTACATTTTTTAATTATTTCTAAATCTAGTAGTAGGGCCGCAACACTGATCGACAGTGTCAAAGTGAGTGATTTTCTTATGCATGCGGAGCCGCATAAGGTTTTTGCCACTGTCGACCTTTTTTCGAGTCGATATTTTCAAAATCGACTTTATTAGAGTCGACATTTCGATCTGGCGGTATTTGATTTTTTTGAATCGACATTTTAAAAATCGGCAAAAAAACTATGCTTTCGCACTCGTTAAGTTAAAAGAGTATTTGAAAATCTCGATGTACACAAATCCGTTCCCAGATAGTATCCCTTCCAAAATGTTTGAGGACCTGTGTTTGCACGCTAGCCAAACCATCGCATCAGTACCATTCATTTGTCCAGCCCTCTTACTTTGTGCCAATTGAGCTAAAGCCCCTTCTTTCCAAAGTCATGGCTCTCATAAAATATTAAATTAAGAAATATTTTTGTTGAGATACGGAAACTTTTTAATAAACGGCAATAAGGTTTTTGTATCAAAAGGTGCACTGGCTATATATAAGATGGTATATCTTATTGAACAGTGGAACCAATCAATCTTAACATAGTGTTGGAAAAAGTTAAATAATTGCGCTTGATATTTTCAGTGACTTTTGATCAAGTTGGCATCAAGCGTGTACGAACAACTTCTGACACCGTTCTGCCTTTGGCTCTCTTTCTGTACACTAATCTTGTCACATTAATTTCTACATTCACAACCCTGTTCTTCAAATATGGAATCTGTGGATCTGCTGTATGTCCAATGAAGGTCGGTGCAAGGCAAATTTCTCCCTTTTGGTCTGGCTTCAATAATCTACAAGGCATACAGGTGCTCGTGGTAAACCAGTTCCATTCCTATGAGAGAATTTAGAAGGAGATTTAAAACGATTAGGGAATATAAACATTACAGAAACATTTTTTTCACTCGAACATCTTCGAAATGTTTACCGCGTCTCTTTTTATCTTCGCTACTTCAATAAACAATGCCCTCTCTCAAAATATTTCACCGTAACACTTTCATAACTGGGAGCGCTCATCTATTTGCCCTCAGGCCTAATTTCGGACGTTACGTTAAGCATAGAGAATCTTTCTTTAGCCGCACAACACGAATGTTGAATGTTTACCCGGCTCTGTATTTATCTCTTAAACTTGATATACAGACATTAAAACCCAGTGTGTATTGGTATCTTCTTTCACTTTTTTTCTAACTATCCTAAGAACTCTAGGGATGGCTCAAAAAATAGTCCTGCTGTCTGGCAGCGAAAAGATTGTTATCTTCGCCGCTTAACAGTCTCAAGAAATGATTTGTCCGAATTCTCTCCACCATTCCCAATCCTGCGACATTGCCACCGACAGGCCTGAGCTCGGAATGCATTCTTCTGATGCGACTAATGTTTTCGTTTCTGGGTAGAACTTTCCTTAGGGTCCCCCGTCCCCTTATAACAACTTTAATGTCTGTCGTACTTGGGACTTAGACCATATGCCTTCTAGAGAAAGTAGGCTGTTTTAATCTCCAATTTCGTTCTAATGTTTCACTAGTTTCAAATAAAATTTAAATGGAAGTAGGTAGGAACCGTTTTTGTAATATGTTAAAAATCCTCAAGCTACGTTTCTTAAATGAGTGAAATTAAAAGACATAAAATAGTGAATGAAATCCTCATAAATAACATGATGTAAGTATTCTGGAACCAACATGTCGAAGAACTTGCTGGCACTCAATGACCCTCAGAGTGAAAGAACATGAGGAAGGTGATGATTATGATAAAACATTAGATTGCTAAAGCTAAAATAAAAAAATTAAAGATTTTTTCAACTAATTGTTCTTTCAAATTCCATAATTGATAACAAATAAAAGTAAGACCTAAATGTGCTCGAATTAATTTCATTAATAATCTTAGAAGCAATGTGTCCCCTATGTCAACCAACAGTTGTAGCTATTGTAGGGTGTAATTCACAAAAAAATTAAAGACCATTAAATCTGTCCGAAAAAAAAGATTCCCATTGTCAAAGCAACACACAAGATTTAACCGAGTGTAGGTACCAACCTATATCTACAAGGAAAGATCCTCTCCACACAAAGGCCAAACATTGTATCTGACAACGATTTTGATATTATCATTAGCCAGCCAGCCCAGAGGGCACACACATCCATTCACAACTGTTAAGATTTCCGAAGCAAATGACAATAAAGGATCATTTTCAAAAAATCAAGAGCATGAAATTTTAAGTTTTTTTTTTCTGTCATATTAGGTACCACGATTCCTTTCTATAAAAATCAATACGAGTAGCGAGTAGAGGTATAGGTGTTCTTACTTACATTATACATTATTTGTTGACAATTTATTATCCTTATGCATTAAGGAATTTCAATGGGACTTGTCTCATTGTGCTGGTAATGAAAAAAAAAAAAAAATAAGACCCCATGCAATGGCATCATCATTTTACTCATTCATCCGCAAGGACTAAATGTTTTCTTATTATTATAGGTATGTATAGGAACTAAGGAAACTGGAACAACGGCACACAATGAACCGAAAGTCCCTCCTGTCAGCCAACTTGATTTTTATCTTTATCTCTCTTTAAGGGATGCCGCCACGTTCAGCGCTCGACTTTGATGAGGTAAAAATATTAAGGATTTATTATATTTTTATTATAATTACATAAAAACCTTTTGAGTGAGAATAATGAAAAAAAAAAATGTCCTCAGATGCTCTATACGACAAATTTTTGAAAGAAGGTATGTCATGGATTTTTTGTATGTGTTTGTGTACCTATAGGTACGACATATTATCCTCTGTAACAAAATATTATTTTACAATTCAATTATCCCTTTGTTCAATTGACAAAACAAAAATTCATAAAAACACATAAAAATTTGTCGCAGGGATTTATTATTATTAATCTCCAATATATCCCCGATAAAAAGATATACATACACATACACAAGCACATATAAATATTTGTGTATTCTTATGTTGATATGGGATGGATTCAATTTCATAATAATTTTTCGGGGGATATTATGTTCTTCGTAGATTCAGATTCATAATGCCAGCTTTGTTTTCATTTGTGCTAATGATTATGATTTTTGTGGTTGACAAATGAAATTTAATACCATTGAATGAGAATCAGAATTAGAAAGGACGATTTTGTGTGCATATTTCCGCTGAATTTAGCGCCAGGTACCTATTCGAGTAAAGATTAAATTTTGTTTACAGCTGTAAATCCTCAAAGTATTTTGTAAAACTCCTTGAAACGTGCGTAGAATACATTTCCTTATTGCATATTTTTAAATGATTATTATTTGAAATTTTAAGGACTTTATTTTTTGAGGTTTTGTATTTGACGCATTTATGATAACTGCTTCGCATTTGTGATAGTTCCCCAGTGGTGTGTGCCTGACGGTTTGACTTCTGATATTAAATTTTACTTTAGCAAGTCCAGTTACCATCCTTGAAGCTACCATCGTGGACCCTATGTGCGTCCATTTGGACATAAAATCTTTATTACTGACTCCTGCCAGAAATCATCACTCACATCTATCTCTATATACAAAATGACCTCGGCTCCTAATTCAATTGTTGTCTTCTTTCAAAATGAAATTGAATGAAAAGGATTCTCATAAAAATTTTAAATTGCCC
This sequence comes from Platycheirus albimanus, assembly GCA_916050605.2. Classification (NCBI taxonomy): domain Eukaryota; kingdom Metazoa; phylum Arthropoda; class Insecta; order Diptera; family Syrphidae; genus Platycheirus; species Platycheirus albimanus. Next base: position 30,802,877 of record OU696698.1, on the reverse strand, counting down.
TTAATGGACACCACACTCGCACTGTTTTGTATTATGTTGTGTCGGCATCAGATACCCTGAACAAGCTGAAGCCAATGAAGGGTGATGCTGAGGAAATATACTTCAAACTCTTCTCATTCATGACTTTTATGTATGAAATCCAAATCTATACGTAATATAGGGAATGGGTTCCATAAAACATTATATCCTTATCTATATCATGCATTCTATGGAACGTGCCATCCTAGGGATTCATGTCTGAAAAATGGCAAAAGGATGTTCTATAATATTTTTCGAAATGACAATAAGGGCGGTGGTGGTGGCGGTGCGGCGGCGCGGTGTGGCGTTGGCGGCGGTAAAATGCTACTCTATATTTAGAAACAAAGAAAAACTAATTTAACATTTTTGAAAATTTATGTACCGTTATGAAAAATGTCACCACCATCTGCTCATGTGTGTTGTGTGTATAGTGCTCAAAAGTGTGGGTGGATGAATGATGTCAAAATGTAAGGCACGCGGTTGCGAGTATAATATAAGCGGTTCCTTGTTTGTTGGGTTTTAATGTTGATTGTGCCATAAGTGATAAATTATTGTGGGTGGACATTCAATTTATGAGATGTATATGAGGAAGAGGATGTCATTTATGAGAAAGGTCCACTTAAATCCTTATCCTGGACGAGTGGATACTTTATTTAGAATTTAGTTAGAGTTTAATGAGATTTGACATTTTTCAACAATGGCAGCTGATGAATTTTTGGAATGATAGTATAAAGCATAATAAAGGGCAAACATAAACGATATATGTATAACAGTTTGTATCTGTTATACACATAATTATGTCAATATACTAGCTGGCCCAATAGACGTTTGTAGTGTCCTTATTTTAATAACTGCATTTAACAATACAAGACTATTACAAAGGTAAAAATAGGTAGACAACTATACAAATTAAATTGACTTCAGCGCCATCTACCGGATTTGCTACAAGCTATCAATGTGAGCCCTTAAGTTCCTACTCACACGTTTTTGTTATCAAATTCGGTCGAGCCATTTAGGAAGAAAAGAATTAGGAACTCATTCAAAGCATACTTATACTCGAAAAACATCGATGCGATGAAACATCCTTTTTTTTTTGTTGAGTTAAAACTGCATGAATGAAACAAAATAAAATTTCCAGACGGCGCTGAAAACCAAAATCTTAAATCACGCTTAAAAACTGACCGATCCATTGGATTTAACATTGAACAACATATTTGTTGATTATGGCTGGGTGCTGAATGAATGGGGTAGGCTCTGATTGGCGTCAACCTAATCTCCTAGTTGTATTAGCCATTTGTTATTGGTCATATAGAGAAGGTGGGGGATGAGCCCTAAAAGTGGCAACAGTAGCTCTTGCATCCCATAGTGGGTTACTGACGCTGACTATCCAGATTCTTTTGCCCCAGTAGAACTACATCGGGCCTGATTCCTCAGGTTGGGGTAACCTCCCCATCACATAAACAATTATGCTTCCTAAGTAACCAACTGACGACCCTAGCAAACGAAACAAAAACCATGATTTTCGGTTCGCACGTGGATTGTCCGGACCTTAAACAGGCCACATGTAGCCGATCAATTAGTGGAAGCCGTAAATAGAGTCAAAGCTGAGGACATTACGGCTATCAAGACAGTGGCTGTTTGGATATAGGCAAGAAGTGTTCGGGTTTCGTGGTATAAGCGCACGCATTGTCAAAATCTGCATTAAGTCTAAATTCAATACCATCTCGTCCACTCCCAGACTGAGGAGATAGAAGACACAGCTAAAGAAGATTTCTACGATCTTATCGGGAAGACGAATGATGACTGCCCGAAGTACGACACTTAGATTATTATTGACTTTAACGCTGAGATCGGATAGGAGGGAAACTTTTGATCCGTTGACGGTATCAGGCTTATGTGACTGCACTGCGGAGCCAAGAGTTATCATTGGTAGCACATATTTCCCACAAATAAATAATAATATACACGAGGGGATTTGGCGGTCTAATGGTCAGCATACTGTCAGCCAAATAATTGACTATTGCGTTCTTTTTCTAACCATTTTAACATTTTATTTTTGTAACTAAGTATATGACGTCGTAACATCGTTCGTAAACTCACGTTGAAGTGTCTAATAGCTAAGATTTTGTACTTGTTGAGATTGTTGATCTTTCAAATTTTTTATTTTTATTTTATTAAAAATCAAAACAAAAAATTACAAATTATCGATGTGAGCTGCAAAAACGCCTTTATTTTCTAAAAGTGATCAACAACGCTAATTTTGAACGATGAAGGAGAATAATTTAATTAGTGTCTCAACATACCTACAAAAATATGTCCATCGTTTGACAGTTTAACAAACTCTAACAACGTATCGTTCCTAAATGTTTTGTAAAAAACCCAACAAATTCTAACAATGACACTTCAACAAAAAAAATTTGATATATCAACAATTGTTGACTATGGTTAGAAAAAGAACGCATCATATTGATAGCAAACTTGCGACCAATGTCTTGGATGTCCGCACTTTCCGAAGGGCCATCATAGACTCGAACCACTACCTGGTAGAAGCTAAGGTACGAAGATTTCGTCGTTGTTTAAAACAAGAAGTAAATTTATTCTTTCATTTTAGTTGTTTTCCCGAAAGGGTCACATTTTGTTACACCATTTCATGACTCTTAGGCTAGTTAGACTTTTGAAAGTTTCGGGAAATTCAAAAATCGTTTTAAAGTAATTTTGTATTGATTAGAAAGTTTACCGAGTCGGTCACCAACATTATCCATGCTTAGTTGCATGCTGCATGGGAAGAATGGTCCTTTTCACTTGTATCCTAAAATAATGCTCATAAGCAAGCGTTCAACTTCTGAGCAAGGGTCAATTGTGAAATGACGATTATCCTACTTTGACGAAAATAAGTTGCAAAAAGGTAATTTATTTTGTTAGCCGGGTTGTTGTCTCCCAAATCAAGTAAAGTGCGATCAAGTGCTTCACAGTCATTTTGTTTGTGCCAGATGAATTCGTATTCTTGAATTTTTGGCGTTATGGATCGGTTCAAGATTTAAGCCAGTTTCGAAACTACCTAGGTATACCTGGCTGGAAACTGGCTTAAATCATAGCATCATCACATAGCTATAATGTAATAACTATAGGAAATACTGAATTGAATTTTTCAATGGCTTAAATAATTTTGCAGGCAGCCGAAAACATTCTCATATTTAACTCAATCCATAAGCCTTGGGTTTGAAAAGGTTCTTCCCGTCGGCTTTTTGGTCAATATCTATAGTTTTGGCTATGAACCAATTTTGTTACATTTGCCTTTCCCGACGGCTCGCCAGATGTTGCTGCTTTCCTGAATATGAATATGAAGTGATAATTAAAGCAATTAGAATTACATCACTTACTTTTTCAAAAATTAAAAAAAAATCAAAATTGAAAAACAAAACAGACACTTCGAATGAAGCTTCTCATTATGTTCAAAAAGAGAGCAATAAATTGAAGAATATTTTTGAGTGTCTTCTTTTCTATTTATAATATTATTTTCATTGAGTATAGGTATGTGTCATGTTTCAAAAACATATCATTTAGAAAATGCATGTTTATCCATTATTGTAGGACTTTGACATCTCCAAAGTTTGGAGGATGACCTGACCACTCTCTATGATGTGGCTTTCCAGTCTCCCTTTTGATTTGTGGTTTGAGATCTGTTGTCTGAGAAATTATTTTTTAGTTTGTATGTATGAAAGAACCTTTACAAAACACTTAATTGATAATTCCAAATTGGTCAATACAATAATCCTAAGTGTCTTTTCCTAAACTTTAAAAATCCAATTTGCTTCGAGAAATTATTTGCGGAAAAAAATGTCAATTTTTGTTTTAAATCGCGGCATTTTTGACAAAGTTTATATTTTTAAGGTTGCTGGTAGAAAATTTGACGTTTAAAAACATTCTCGTGAAATTATTTGTCGATGCACTTCAAGAGTTGATCGTTTCTTTTGAATAGTCGTTAGTACCTTATCTTAAATTTTCTAGCACCTATCTTGCACCTGACATTGAAAAAATGCACGAAATAAATTGTTGCCTCAATTAAGCTAGGACCGTGATGCGACATTATGTTTTTTAAAAAGAAATGTTAGAAAATGGTATTCCGAAACTACGTCATTTTCCAAACTTTACTTAAAATTCAAATAATTTTTCGTTGGATGATGTAAAAATATTTTCAGCAATTCGGCGTAACCTACAAGCGATACAAAGAACATTTTTATTTCTTCACTATTTTTTTCGATTTACACAATTATTTTAAGAAAGCCGTCGGCACATCACAATCGCTTCAATCATTGTGATGGATGAGAATCTTAAATGTTTATAATCACTAACAAGTATAGATATACCAACCTGCTAACTAACATAGTTTAGAAAATAGGAATTCGTCCTTAATTCATCCATATCAATAATACCCAGGGTCAGTTCCGACTTTCCTTCTTTGCTTGTTCAAATATTATTAATTGGAAAATCCCCAATGTTTGAAAACTTTCAAACAAGAGACATTCAATGCTGCCCCAATTCTCGGACTCTTCATCAGCTCTAATTACAAAATGTTAACAATTCCTAAAAAAAACGACCTACAAGTTTTTGGACAACTCTTTTAGTAGGCCATCGACATGAAAACCATGTAGCATATGTAAGGAACATTCCTATGTACCTAAAAGCATCCCAGACAACCAAATGAAATTGTATATTTAACAAAAAAGTCGATGGCCGATGATGATTACCTTCTCCGCCACTCCGCCAGCGACGCCGACGACTATGGCAACGACGATGACGACGTCGACGGCGGCGATGGCAACAATGTCGATGAATGTCATTGACCTGATTAACATAATACTACACCCTCTGAGCCTTTTGCACAGTAGTAGAGTAGTGTGACATCAACTTCCAGCTTTATAATTCCCATTCGAGTTCGGGGGCTCTGTTTTCTTACTGTGTTTAGTGATGGCAGCAGCGGGATGGCTTCTGTGGAGGCAGACACAACCCGTATCTGGTAGATGTTTAGGTATACATAGAAGTTGAGAGAAGCATCACATTTATCGATTTTCAACCATCCAGCAAGTGCAACAATTGCCCAAAAACGGCAAAAGGACCAAAACAAGAAAAACCCCAATTTTCACACACAAATGAAATCAACCAGCAATATAAGGACGAAATGGTTGCTACGGTACATGGATGGCCCAAGAATGAAGAAACAACTCTCGCTCTCTATCCTATGCTTATTCTATGCTTGGTTTTGGTGTTTTGTTGTCCTTTTTTTTTCTTGTGTTTTGTGCTGACTGACATGGTTTGGTGTGTGAATGTGGATCCGCATTGTCCTTTTTTATTAACCGTAAATACAACTAAATGCTTCCTTGTTTCCTTAAAGTATTTGAATTTGATGTCGATCTCGATGCCATGCCTTGTTGGGGTATTTAAAACCATCACAATGCCCCCTTTTGTCCTAGAGAATTTCGTATTTATATACATATACTTATATGCGTATGTTAGATATTGGAGATGTCCTCCCAGTCACACACAACAACAACAATAAGACAAGAAACAACGAGACATATCTAAAAAAAAAGAAACAATCAGCAATGCTATACCGGAAACTGGGAATATAGGAGAAAGCTCCAGTATAGGACTCGGAAACCTTTATATTCCTTAATTTTTTTTTTTTTTTTTTCATTTAACAGAGTTGCTGTTAGTCTAATCGATTTTCTTGTAACTCAATGTCAGCCTATGTACATAAAGTAGGTATACAGCACTTGTATTTGTGTGTTAATATGTGCAATGAGGCGTTTTGTAGACAACACAGGACACCAACAAAAAAAAGGCACAGGTTCAACCAGAACAATTTTGGTCACACACTAACGTTATTTGACACTATGTCTTCGTATATTCGCACAGCGAGTGACGTCGACGACACACAGGGTTTATTGATTTTTCCACAGTATCCTTTAGATGTGTATATCCTTAACTTATCCTATTTAAAAAGGGTAAATTAAAGTCGAAATAAAAGTATTGCAATTCCGAAAGACGAAAGGAATAAATTTAATAAAAGTTAAAGGGGCTTGGAAAGTAAATCATTCGATATTAAAAAATTTAGTTTTTTTTTCGCGGAGAATATTTTGCCATAATACTTTGGTTAAAAATTATAAGTCATAAGTTTGCAAAAAGGTCCTTATTTACATATAACATTAAATCAAAACGTGGATTTTTAGGGGTATAGGGGCAGCACTATTTGCTTTGACAGCCGTTTTTATCTGCCATGCGTTTTATCTGAAGTTTTAATTTTTATTTTATCATGAATCAACTGACGCCTGAACAACGCATGCAAATTTTGCAGATTCATTTCGAAGAACATGGGCCTGTTAGTGAAACTCATTGCGCACTACGTCTATTCTATTGGTTGAGCACAATGTTGTAGCTGCAGCAGTGGTACGTAGCACTGTCAAAGTTAAATGTACGTTCATAGTATTGCACAGCTACAATATGAAGTAGCAACTACAGCACAAAGAGTAGCTGATGAACAAGTCGACTCGACTCCAACTTCACAAACGCGCTGCGCTGCAAAACAACAACAAACAAGATGGCAGACATGATTTTTTTATGAGTTCGTAATACGTTATACTGCTGCAGCTACACCATTGTGCTCAGCCAGTTATGGTCGCTCATTTGTGGATGAATGGCTCTACGAAAGCGAAACTGCAGCACCTCAAGCCATTGTTGATACGATGCTACGTATAGAAAAAAACTGACAGTTTGGTGTCCTTCATGGACTGGTGGAATCATTGGTACTTATATTTCCTTAAAAACCATTTCGGCCACAGGGTTACAGTCAATTGAGACCGTTAAAGAACCATGATCAAACTTTTTCGTTCCTGAATTGAATTGCCTGAATCTGGGATAACTGTCGTTTCAACAAGACGGTGCAATATGCCTTGCAACGTGTGGCAAAATTAATTTGTAGAAGGAAACGTTTTGTGAGCGCTCAATTTCGGGGTTTGGACCTGTGAGTTGGCATCTTAAGTCGTGCTTAACACTGGTAGACTATTTTCTATGGGGTAGATTATGTGAAGTCGCTAGTCTACACCGATAAGCCAGAGAAGATTGGCGACTTGGAAAACGACATTAGCCGCGTCATTGCCGATATGCGACCCGAAATTCTGCAAAGAGTGGCAGAAAATTGGACGTCAACATTGGACTACATCTGAACCCGCTTTCTATCGTTGTCATAGAATTACAAAGCTAAGATTTAAATGAAGATAGGGAAGAGGAATCTTTATCTATGTCACAGTTCTAACAAAATGTATCCTTTCGTACACTCTTGATGTGGTTACAACTCGTCTGTACGTTATGCACTGACTATGAAAAAATGACACAGTAAAAAAGCGCAAATATTTCTAATCTCCTTTTTCAGATGAAAATTTGTTCTTCGCCTGTTTATTAGTTTATTTTAAGCTTCATTAAGGGCCAAGAATCGCTTACTGTTCTTGAGAAAGTTGTAATAACTAGTCTCCAAGAAACTCTTGTTCTTCGGAAGCGGGAAGCAGTAAAATTAAAGTTGTTGTCACTAAGGACTTTGTTGAGCAGTGAGTTCCTATGTCCGAATTTTTTTTTTCTGTTAGTTTTGACCCCTGTTTCATACTGCCCCATTTTCTTCTGAATATTGCGTTGCTTGAAAGTGAAGAATTTTGACACAGAAATCAATTTTCACTCGTTCTTCTTTTGACAAATAATTCACTCACACTTTGATGAAGAAAGGTTAAGGTACCTAACCACCAAACCAACCAACTGTTGCGACATCTTATCACGTTTATAGTTTCGTTCAAGAAACTTTGGCGCAATTCCCACAGGATCTTTATAAATCTTAACAAAATGCAAATTATGTCCAAGTGATTGCATTTCTATAATCCAAAAGAAAATGTTATCACAAAATTTAAGGAAAATAATAACATTTCCAGCTTTTATGTCGCAAGGATTTTGATTTTCCTTGTGGCAAAACACACATCCTTATAAGCATTATGTGACAAACCTAAACAAATAAAAATTGCATCCTTATGATGCTGATGGATGCGTCGCGTCACATCAAATGCGAAATTAAGAAGATCAAAGATCAGCTCAGATACGCAGATGAAAAAATAATAACAAGGACATTTTGTTCCTTTTTTTTGTCAACTTACGAACATATTTATTTTTTTGATCGAAATTCATTAGAGCGTAAGTAATTTTGTGGATTTGTGCAATTGTCAATCCAAAGTTCTGTATATTACTATTTTATATAGGTATAGGGATTTTTTTATGTAGTTTGAAATAACGGTTGGGAAACGATTAATCCTCCCTATAGCTAATTATTATTTTTTTATATTTGCTTACACGGGAGGACGTTGTAGATATACCTATACGAAAATTCAGGATTTTTAATTCTCGACCCCTTTTTATATTGTTTTTTTTTTATAAGATGAATCTGTACCAATGGCGGTATATACACATACCTAGGACCTGTAAACATTTATACATATATATGAAGGTTTATGAATGATAGAAATAGAAATTGAAAAGAAAAACGGGTTCCAATGATTTGGATTTTAATTTTGTTGTTGTCTGTCTGTGTCGGTTTAATGATCAACCATACCGATACCGTTGGGAGGGATTTTGAATTGAATTATTAATAAGTATAAAGTTGATTTAATATCCTGCACATGTATGTAGGTAGGTAGGTACATATATATGATGATAGAGCGACCGAGGGATGATAAATGGATTTCTACAAACAGGAAGATAATCGCAGGGACAATAGATGAGCCGGTGCCGGCGATGGTGCTGAGCTATGATGTGGTGATGTGTTGAAAACATGAAAAATCGTTTTATTAGAAGTAGCAGTGGTAGGATGATGCATTTATTATTGGATAGGAAGTATGAAAGAACAATATGAAAAAGGGTTTCTGCTCACTGTGAATGCTGCCATTTTGAATTTTTGAAACCCTTCAACATGGATGTCAGTTTTAGCGAATATTATATAGGGCGTAGGAACGAGGACATGTGTATAAATGCGAAACAGGGTACGTGGTAGATATTTTAACAATCACAATGTAGATCCTTCTCAACAGTTTTGAAAGCCGTTGCAAATATTTATTTTGAGGTTTTTTTGAAGGTCAGCAACTGTGTTATTTTTGTGTCTTTTCATGCTATGTCGAAAATTCAGCGAAATTTTTCCTTAGCTTATTTGCATGGCAGACTCAAGCTAATATGATTTTGAAAAATGTAGGTACCTATCTGCCAAATGAAGTTCCTCAAGATCAGACTTAAAATACTTGCTAAGCCTTACTCTGAAGTTTTCGTGCCCTCTTGGGAATTGGAAGATGTTGTCCTTCTTCCAAAGTTCTTGAACGATAGTGTTTAAAAAGTGATGTAGTCCTACAAGGCGAGTAAGTCGGGAGAGCGCACTAGCCAATTCAAATCGATCAAGCTCCCTGAGAATCTGTCCCCCAAAAATTCTTTGCAAACTCTTGCTCTTTCTAGGTTGTGTGTCTTGTTGTCCTGCTAAAATCAGATAAATGTCTTCTAACTCCATCTGTACTCCGATTTGGGCAAGAACACAAATAAATTAAACGTCTTATGGGAGATTATTCAACACCAGCTCGAACTCTGGTATCGAGATAGTTCTCTGAAGACCATTTCATAATGCGGTTACATTTCCGGTATCCTGGAAGGCATTTGACAAAGCAAGAACCGACTGTGGCAATATTGAATTAAATTTGAAAATCAGGCCTGCTTACTAAAAACACGTTGTTGAACAGTCCTCTCGATCTTGGCTTACTTAGCCTCTCAACCACTTTTTAGAACCTCCCCACTTTCAATACTCTACTAATATTTTGAAGCGAAGAGAAGATAACTTAGGTTGTTCTGAATGTATAAATCAATTTAAACAAGAAGTTTTGAAAAAATAATAATTAAAACAATGTCAGACGTATAAATGTATTCACAACTCACATATGAAATAAATGTGTTTTTAACATTTTCCAAACTTTTTCTTTAATAAAATTGGCAGAATTTCGATAATCATTGCGAACTCTTATTTTTTTAAAAGTATAGAAAAGTAGTTTTTTCGACTTTCTTGGGGTAAGTTGTAAAACAGTGGTTCATCCACGTATCAAAATTTAAAAACGATTTACCAAGGTTCGTGCATGTGTTTTATGCAAATAAAATTTAGACGACGTTTCAAGAGTTAACCCAACGATTTCCACGGATTAAATAAAGTTGATCCACGAATCAAGAATTTAAAAAGGGCGAGGTTCAGTAACTGAACCCCAATTGTACAACTGGTACGTCAAAAAATATTGTTCTTTTTGGTTCCGTTTACCTTTGTAGGTATGTTTATTTTTTGTTTTGTTTTTAGTTTTGCTTAAGTTTTTTGGTTTGTTTTGTTTTCTGTTGTTTCTGTTTTTTATCCACTCTTTTTTCTTAGTAAGAATTTTTCTCAACCGGAATGAAAAAAATCCAAAGAATTTTGAAACGCGAAATTTGAGAAGCAGTACATATTTTGAAACCAGAATTTTGAGCCGCTCCCGAAATAAATTTGTTCAATATCTAAAATTTGATGTTTTTTAATGTTGGTTTTTAAGAAACGGCGATTCGCTTCATACATGCCCTAAAAAATAAAATAGTTTTTTGAAATTGTATTGTATTTACATGCTATATATACGTAGATAGGTACAAGTAATGTATACATACATACAACATACTAAACCTGTACTTACCAACATATTTTCATGTAAGGAAAATCTTACGGCTACGAATTAAATGAAATTTTGCTGAAACATTTTATAAATAAATACCAAGAGGGATTATAAACTGTTTCTTAACATTATAATATAGGTTTTTCAAAAACTTTCGATTGTGTGAATCATTCGATTTATTATGCAAAAACTGAAAGCTGTTGGATTCCCTATGGTGTTGTTCCAAAACAAAAACTCAAAATAAATAAACGTATACCTATATTCGGTTCCTCAAGGATGTCATTATGTCATATCGACCCTCTGCTATTTTTGATATTTACTAGATAACGTTATGTTGAATGCTATTGTTCGGTTCAATATCCAAATGTTAGCTAACGATTCTAAATTATATTAATTTATCTTTTAAAAATGTATGTGAAGCCAACTGGTTTCAATATTACTTAAATTATATAATCAAATGGTGTATCTTTGACTTTCAATCGTCGAATAATCTCAGTTGTGGCGAAGAATGAAATAAATTAAATTCATTCGAAACGCCTATGTTTTGATTTAAGTGTTGTTTTTGATCTTAAACTGACATTTAGTAAAGCATTGACTATATTTTGAATAATTAAAATTGATTTTGCGTCGATTGGGTACAGACTTTTGAGATCCAGATCCTTATATAGGTACTAAAAATGCTTTACTAATCTTTGGTGAGATCAGGATAAGAGAACAGCAGCACAGTTTGGTGACCACTTTACAATGCAAAAATATAAGTCGCATTTAATCAATCCAGAAAAGTGGAATAGTTCCTTTTGATTGCTTTATTCATCTGCCATCGTGTGCACTAGCCTTTCATCGAACATCGAATCACAAAGTAAAACAAGAAACACATCTGATATCACTTTTATCCTAAAATTTTAACTGAAAAAATTGATTCCAATAACCATCTTTTTAAAATGACAATAAATATTTCTGAATAGATTTTTCCGTCACTTTGAGTTTTTTTAATTTGAAATTTAATAGCCTCTCTATTCTATTGCATCCCTGAAAGACTTTTTTATCATGAGTAGATTTCAATAATTATTTTAATTTCAATAACTTTAATTCAAACTCAAAACAATTAAAAATAATCTTAAGAAACATTGTAGAAGATTAGGGATAGCGCTGTTATAATTCCTTTAAACAGCTTTGAATTGTAGTCGTTAACAAAAAAATAAATAAATATCCATAAATTAGTTCATGCATGAAACATGATGATTTTTCTATGTTAAATTAGCAGACTCGAAGAAAGTTTATGGTAAACTATCTGTTTCGAGTCTCGATCCAGGTGTTCATTTGACTCGAAAGCTCTTAACGATATAAACTGACTTGATACTTGCGTGGATTGACAAATACCTATATTTTAACGCTATGGAGGCGTCAAAATTAATTAATTCCTGAATTCAGAAATCTGACGACTAAATTTCATTTAAATGAACAATAAACATAAGTTTTTTTTAATGTTTTTTTAATATCATGAGCGAAACCTTACCTAAGCCACCTGTTGTAAAATAACCTAACTCTGTCTATCTTTCCTTCTGGCCTAATAAATCTTTTTAGCAAAAAAATGTTTCCAATTCGTCTACTCTTAAAAAGTAAAACAGAATCAAATTCAGTTTTATATAAAAAGGTATCTAAATAGAAAATAAATACAAGTTTATGTATAACGACAAATTTAGGTACCAATGCACCTGCCTAGGTAGGTATATCTACTAATTCTTATAAGCCAAATCTTAAAACCGAATAGAACTTAAGTTGTTATTATTTTTCATATTCGAATGACCTAAAATATGTAGATATACCTTCCTACGCTTTATGTTTTAAGCTCGTATCACATAATGTTTAATACAAATACAGGTGAAAATGTCTTGGTGTGTTTTTTTTACCATTTTGTTCGTATAAATTCGCAGTGAAATTTTTTTTCCCACAGTTTTGGGCATTTTAATGGCCGAATTGTGGCCACTGGGCGATTTTAGTGTATATAAAAACGAAGTTTTGTTGAATTTTATTGTTCAGAGATGTACATAGGTAGGTACTTTATTGCTCGGAAATTTCCAAATTTTTGTTCATAGACTTTGGATTGAAAAATGTATTTTACATATCGACGGTTAAACTTCATAACCCCCTAAGTCGTTTTTGCAAGTTTTTCAGAAATCGAAAAATGCCTGACTGTGTATTTATTTATTGTTACCTTAGGTAGGTATATACCTATACTGCTTATTTTATTTAATGGGATTTATAATATACTTATGTTTTAATCTTGTCATTCCTGAAAAATTTTCAGACCAATATTGTTGGGCTGAAAATACCAAAATGTGGGTCTGATTACTTTGCATTAATAATATTTTTTTCGAATTTTTCAACTTACAAGGTTATGAAGCTTAACCGTTGCGTCGATATCTAGGATATTGCTATTTTCTTAAACTCGACTGTTTTTGAATACATGTTCTTCCTTTGCCTATTTTTTTTATATAAATACATTTTCAAACAATATTAATTTGAAATTAAAAGTTATGATACACGCACTATAAAGCACTTAAGTAGCAAGACTTTCTGAAATCCAATATACAAATATTTTTGTTACCTACGCTGTTTTCACTAAGCTAAATAATGAACCTTCCGTCGTACGAACTATTCTTTTATGATAACCAGCAAATCGTTGTACATACGGGGGAAACCCAATTTTATGAACTCATATAGTCTTACAAATCTGAGAGTATATCAACCTATAAAAGAGTTTCAATTTCAAAAAAATAATTAGTTCATAGGTACATCCCCATTTGCCATTTAAACTATCTATAGCTCGAAAGATTCTTTAAACTATCTTGATTTTTTTTTATATATTTTCAGGTATCTATTAAACACTAGATTGTCTATTATTCCAATAGGTAAAGGTTTAGCTATTGTGCATTTGGATGAATGAATTTTTCAGTTAGTTATTATTAAGAAGTTCAAACATGAGTTCAAATATCAAGGTTTGAATATATGTACGGAACCTATAAGCGGGAATGTTATAAAAATTTAAAATCACAGAGGGTAAAGTGGGATCAGACACCTATAAACCTATTTGAATGATGATATCTAATTATATCTAGCTACCTATCAGCTGTATCCAACAGATAGAAAGGAATAGGCACATAGACATACCTTAATATTTTGTATGAACCTCCTGTACATAACTTAACTATATCACTTAATAACTATACCTACCTATAAACTTAAAGAAAAAATATATAATAATTTCGCATATAGGTATCTATCTATCTGTTATACCTAGGTACATATAATAATATGTAAATATACTCCAAACTGTTTACTTTACCTACTTTCATGAAAACTCCGCCTTTTAAAAAAAAGAAGTTACATCATTAATATTTCTATCAAAAAATATATACGCACCACCACCATCCTTGGATACCTCACTATCTACTCTACTAGCTCAACAAATCATAAAGTCACCCACATTGAATAATTAAAAGAAAAGTTAGATAGGTAGATAAAAAACAAAAATGTATAGGTACAGGTAGGTATACCTTAGGTGTTTCATTAAAAAAAAATACGAATATATAGGAGATACCTACATATAATATTTATCCATCTATACATCTACATAACTTCTACCCCAACCTATGTATTTGCCAACCCACGCAAACAATACACACAAGACACAACAGCCACTCAAAATGCTTCATCATAATAATTATGATATACTACAGCATTGTATCTACATTCTATTCTTTTTATAGGTAGGTGCCTTAGATACAAACTTATAAGTAGGTATTCGGTTTTGCCGTCGGTAGCTATACTCTACTCTTCCAACATACAACAAACCTTCCAATTTACTTTATGTGTTATGTTTTTATATTGAACGGGGGATGAAACATGAAAAATGATATAAAATTATGAAAGTAGATGGCGGAATAATATTTTTTTTTTCTTATCAAGAAGAATCCGTAAGTGTGTTTAGTATATAAAGGCAAGAAAACACAAACACACTGTTACCCAACAAGCTACTACGACGACGGAAGGCAAAGGCAAACGGCAAGTGTTCCCAACAACAACAACAACGAACAAACAAAAATAAAATTTCGCTCCGCCTAACCTTGTCATAATTTTTTCAAGAATATGAAAACTGACTGCAAGCAAAGCAAAATCCAGCCGAACGACTTATACAAGTGAAAGATACTTTTTGATTGTGTTTGAGATACTTTTTTTTTAAGAAATATAAAAAAGTGGGGATGGAGAAAAAGAGATGCCTAAGAAAAACCTACTCAAATGAGAAAGAAGATATTGTGAAAAAGAGAAAACCAGAGTGTCTTTTGATTTCGAAAAAAAATCTCTTATACTGAGGATATTTGGAAACTCACCACACTCTCTTCTTTTATCTGTTTCTCTTGAAATTAAGTTCGAATATTTTTATCTCATCTCATCTCAACTCAAACTCAATCAGTTTTATTTTTCGAATATCAAAACTAAATTGATATGTAAATGGTAAGATACTTATTTGTGGCTGCGGCTAGCTTAGTTTCCCATCATCACTTTGCTGCAGGAAAAAAAAACTTTGTTATACCAAACAAAAGTATCTAAGTACCTATCTATAAATGTATCTACGACTTTTGTCACGCGATAATACCTGTTACTGCTGCCGGTTGTTGCGGAATAGCAATGTGCTGTGCGCGCACTGCAACAATGCAACTTATCTTCCCGTTTTGTCGATAGAAATGACAACAAATTTAGCCCCCATGCTGTTTGGATGTGTTTTTAATTCCCCCCTTGCAGGCAACGACGACGACGGCAAGACTTCACGAAGGTGGTAGTTAGGTAGGATTGTATTTTTCTTACGTTTTTGCAGAAAAGAGGGAAACTAAAAAAAAAAAAAAATGAATGAAAATCCTTGGCAGCAGCAACAGCAGCGTCGCTGTCGCTGCCGCTAATACGAGAAGAGCACATGAGACTTGCGCGCGTTTAGGTTAGTTGTGTGCAAAGTACGGTTGGAGAGAGAATGAGTATGAGAATACTCGTGGCCGCCGCTTTGTGTTGTCGTCATCGTGTGTCCTCGTTGCGACTTGCTAACGTGAACGCGAACGCGCATCCTTTGACTATACCCGATCGGGCTCCGCTATGTAACTCTGTGTGTGTGTTTTTTTTTTTAACTATTATATTTCGCTAAGTATATATAGTATCTACGTGGTTTATGTATAGATACAGTTTGATTCTCGACAGTCACTCAAAACGAGTGTCTCATTCGATTGTCAGATACGAATGCGCTCTAGCGTTATTGTAGACATTCTCATACTCCCTCACCTGTGCTGCGGCGCGGTACGACGCGGCGGGGTGTCTACAATACAAACTTGTTTTCACGTGTAATAATAGAGGTACCTTCTCTCCTTCAAAAGGAAGGAGTATTTTCTAGCCTGATGATGATGATGATGATATAATAAAAAAAAAACTATTCCACAACAACTCTCCAACTCAACCACCCTCTCGAACTAGGGAAAATCGTTTCCCTTTTGGGGGTTGCCGTAGTAGTTCTAGATAGAATATCTTTTGGTCCGCTCTCGCTCTCATATCGTCATCGTCAGAGCAAACACCATCATCGTTCTTCGCTGGGTGGCTCTGGCTCTGGCTCCGGCTCTGGCCCCTAACTTGACAAAATGTGCGTGTATTGGTGTATTTGTGGAAAATAGCGAATTCCATATATCCATCCATATCTCGAAAAATCCATCTAAACCAAAGTACTCAATAAAGCAATGAGACTGTGACTCTGAATCTGACTCTGTGTTCTATGGTGCGCTCTTTCTCCTTTATAGTATAGTATCCAATGTTTCACTGGTTTAAGTGTATCTTTAGCAGTTTCAGGATATTTTGGTATTTTCGCAAAGAGGAAATTTTAGTATTTTTTTATATCCAAATAAGGATGACTATAGGTGGTGACTTTTTTAACTACTTGTCCGTTTGATAATAATGCCAGAATAATATCCTTTTGTGCGAAAAATTCTCTTTTGTCTCGAGTTGCTTTAGTATCTAGGTGAACGAGATTTTTATTGCGTTAATGATAATTTTATTGTTTTTAAATAATATCGGGTACCTACCTAAATATTTTTGTTTTTGTATATGTTAATTTATAAAAGTTATGATAAACTTTTAAGTGTTTTAATATTAATGTGCGGTTAACGGAGACATAATTATACTTACTTCAAATGACAATCCGAAAGATACAAATTATTTTTCTTCGATTCAGTGGTTGATCTTTTATAATATCTACCAACTATACCTAGGTAGTATTTATGTAAAACGGATATCGGATACTAACTTAACCTAAAATGATTACAAATTTAACGATAAACTAAGTGCAATGCAAGATATAATTATTTGGTAGTCGTTGATTTGCAATTTAAAAAGAAATTGCCATCACCAAAGTGCCGACGGTAAAAACAAAAAAATATGAACTTTGCTGTGCGAATGTGATTTTTTCTTATTGAGTCGACAACCGTGTATATAGATACCTATATGTACTTAACTACCACCAACCTAACTTAGTTAGAATCTAATCTTAAATTTGGAAGACGCTATAAAATCAAAAAAACACTTTAATGGATAGTAGCTGAGATTATTTACAAGGTTTGTACTTATGTCTACTTTAGCTATATATTTAGATCTGAATTTGCATTCATAGATACAAAAAACTTCATTCTTTAAAAAAAAAGCATGGAGATACGAATATGTTATGTGCTTACCTGTGACATCAATATTAAACTAAGAATTTTCCGTCTAGCAAAAGGGTATTACCTATATGTATCGGGTTGAGAATCAATTTTGGGTAATAAAAGATGAGATTCAAACTAAATATTTCTCTGTGTCAAATAAGAAAAAAAAAATCAATAAGAAATCGAATGAAACTTATTTATTTTCACTAAAATATATCGGATTTACGGTAAAACTGGATAACCTGCTTGTCATTTATCTTAAAAAAAAAAATCTGAAGTTTTCTCGTTAAGGATTATTTTTGCTGTGAAAAACTTTTGATAAGTACATTTATTTCTGGCTTATTGTCCGCGTACCGATCAAAACGCCAGCTGTGGACAAAATATAAAAGCTCCTTTAATAATACTAAAAATTACTGAGCAGAATTTTCTTAAATATGAGTCACATATTTATTTGGTTTTCTTAAGCTAAAGAAACGATAGTTTCAAAAACACATAACATAAGTGAAGATAACCTTTTTATCAGGAAAAGCAAGTATAAGAAGGAATGCATGACAACCTTATAAGACGACACTGCATACACATTTTCAAAATCAGATTTGGTTAACTCAAAACTTCTGTAGGTTTTTGGTTTAATAGCAACTGACGAACTGATGAAGTGTTATGGAGTTACGGTCTTTTAAATACCAAATGGATTGACACAGGCAATTATAAGAACAAACCCACTTCTGAACCAGGTGTCGTCAGTTAAGAAATTAGTGTATTGGGACGATGTAATGGGCGGTTTCTTAAAAAATAACTGTATGAAATTATAGTGGACGCTCGGTTTTCGGTTAGTCAACCTCTGTATAGTGAACCACCAATATTTAACACAGACTAGGTACTCTAAATAGTGAACTATGAGAATCTCAATATAGTGAACTTAATTTTGCTTTGGGAGATATTCAACGATACATTTTTTGTTAGAATGCGCCTGTGAATGTCAACTATTTTTCTGTGTTTTTCACACTTGACATTTGTGCGAATGTTATAATTGTAGCTACCCCAAGTTTTTGATATGGCTTAGCTTTTGATACACATTGTAGTCGTTCAAATAAATTCGAGGAAAAAGTCGAAGTGTGTTAGTGCTAAGTCTATGAAAAGACATATATTTAGGACATCTGAACTTCCGGAGGTGTAAACTAAGCTGTACAAATGGATTTTGGAACTTCGAAGAACAAATCTCCCGGATATTGGATTGATTTTAAAACAGAAGACAATTTCAATTTTGGAAAAATTAATGGAAGCAGGTGATGGCTGCTTTAAAATAAAAATTGATTTGTTTTTTTTTTTCTTATTTAAACTGTTAACTTAATAACAAAAAGAATTTAATTTATAATCAAATGTTATGATGATAAATACTTAAAAACTTCCGCTCGACATAATAAACAATTTACATGTAGTGCTTGGTTTTTATTTAGTTCACTATGTCGAGCGGCTACTGTACCTACTGCTACTTGTATGTTTTATTACACATATACATTACACCCAGTTTAATAGATATGGGTTAGTTACGATTGTGAGCTTAGCGGACTCTATACTTTATTTGTTCGAAATATAGTTGTTGTTTTTAAAATTAAAACAAAAATTGTTGGTACATCTCCAAGCGGGGAAAGGCATGTAACTTACACTCTCAACCATTCCTGTGTGTGCATTAATATTTTGCAGGAATGGAAGGAACCTACAATTTACCGTCGAATTCGAACGGCCAACAGAGAAGCATTTTCCACGACATTACCTAATCTTGGTGTATTTGTCATTTCCTCACAAGAGGCAGTACCCCTATATACTATACTGTTATTGTTTTAACACCCTGTAAAAGGTTTGATGAAAATAAATGTTGTATATAATAACACTTGCTTGCTTTGTATTCAAAAATTATGTATCTGTCTGCTTTTGTATGGATATGGATATATTATTTATATACCTACAAAATTATTTTATATCGGCTATTGGGCCTGAAAAGCTCACGTCCTTGTTTTCTTCACGGTTTGAATAAAATAGCACACTAACATCGAGTTATATAATTTTTTTTAATCTAATTTAAGAACTATCTGACCGATAAACCTTAACCTCCTATTTTTGGAATTATCTGTTTAATCCCTTTAAGTAGTTTTCCATACCCAAATTTGACATTTAAATACCTACATATAGGTTTTCTAAACTGTTTTGAATAGAGCATCTAAAATCAACATGTACCTACATATATATAATTAAAATGATCGTTAAGAAATTAATTTTATTAAAAACTAAAAAATTCATGATATTGGCCATAACAACATAAATGCATATCGTCTTCCGTCCTTGTACCTTGCAAAATATACCCAGTCTATAAAATTATAGTAAGAGTTTCATTTAGCTATTTAATTAATGAAAATTATATATTTTCTACACACACAGTAACCAAACATTAATTTTTGTAAGTTTAAGTAAAGTTATAAGTTAAATCTTAGGAAGAAACTTTTTTGTTGTTTTAGAAAATCAACTGCTCTGCGGGTTTCCAAGTCTAGCCGAAATTCCAACTTTTTTTCGAAAACAGTTCCATCGTTTTTAAACCAAAATTTTATTGGGTGGTGCTTTTCAAATTTTGGTTAGAAAGGATTATTCCAAAGTTACAACGCTGCCTACAATAGCAAAAAAGTAATTTTTTTTCAAGACAGAATTGGTGCGTTCTTTTTCTAACCATAGTCAACATTTGTTAAGTCAAAAAAATTTGTTGGACTGTCATTGTTAGGATTTGTTGGGTTTTTTACAAACCATTTAGAATCAATACGCTTAGAATTTGTTAAACTGTCAAACGACCACTTTCAATGTATTATTCTTAAAATGAATAAAGATGGAAAAATTTCAGGTGCGCTTTCTTCGCTGGAGAAATTCAAAAATGATATTAAAGAAGTAGGTTTTTGAACATATTTTCAATTAAATATTTTACTTGTACCTACATATATTCAAGCAGAACAAATGAAAGACAATCATTTTGTGATTGGAAATGAAATCTCATCGTAGGAATCTGAATATTTGTGTTTCTGGCCATACCTAAAATAGGTCATTTTGGGGTAGGTAGTTTTTTTTTTTTTTTTTTAAACTTAATAGGCATTAAATCAAAACTGTGGCGATGAAATTAGAAGAATTCATTAGTGACTCAGCATTATCATAATCAAGATGATCTGATAAGTAACTTGCGAGATCTAGCCGTTCGTTTTTCTACCCCTGAGCATATGGCCAGTCCTTGTATGACAATTTTCTAAAATATTTTTTTTAGGGGGAAACTAGAAAACACTAAAATCTTCAACATCGCATGGATAGATGCTGAGAAAAGGGGGATGCAGAAAGTAGCCTTTCGAACAAATCTCTTTGCAAATTCAAGGGAAAAATCTTAACATTATGATTGTTGGCAATTCATTGCTCCATTACAATTGCTTTGGAGGTGTTTTAGTCGAGAATAAACTAAGCAACGTTCCCGTCAAATTTAAAGTTAATAACTTAAAACCTTTAAATATAATAATTTAATTATTTACTTATCCACCGATGAATTAATATTTAAAACACTTTGATACTATTTGAGCTATTGCTTAATAGAAAAAAATTATTTGAAATCTTGAGCCGATATTTTTTCTTAATATATATTTCCTTGAAGTCCGACCTCTTTTTCCTCCGAAAATTACAAATTTTAAAAAAGTATTTCATTTGACGTCTCGGAGCGAAAGAAAAAGAAGTATATTGCCGTTCGCTTAAATGATCTATTAACAGATTAACAATCTCAACTCATATCACGGAGGTGAGTTGAAAATAGTATAACAAATCGTAACTATACGACACTTCAACGTGAGTTAAGGAAAGCTGTTATGACATCATATATAGTTATAAATCGTAACTAATTTTTATTAAAGGAACGCCTTTTTGCTGACCAAATTTCTCTCGACTAATTTAGACGACATTTGTTTGTTATCTCTTTTTATAAGTTCCGGTGTATGTATGTGTTCATAATTTATTCTCCTTTTAAACTGCTTGACCAATTTTGACAGCCAAAATGTGTGTTCACTTGGATGGCTTATTGCGTCCGGTAGGTTGCACTGAAATCGAGTAACTAAGACATTCTTTAATACTATAAGCATTGTCTATATTTTTTTATACCTACCTATGTTGGCCTTTTACATAGCATTTTATGAATTAACAAGTGCATTTTTGTTGAAATTAGCACAGGACAATATTGGAGACATCTTAATGTCGACCTCTTTTGTACAGACTGCCTATACCCACAAATATTTCAAATAATTTTCATTTTCACATAATTATGTTCGTATGAAGATACATATTTAACAAATATTTTTTCAAATCTCAAACCTAAAACATACTGCTCGCGTCCTGTCATTTGCCTTTGGCCTTTTTTTTTAAGCGTTATAATGCCGCTTAAGCCGCACGGTTTATTATGGCCAAAAATTTCGTACAAATTTAAACCTTCCTGATGGCTTGAGGTCGCAATGGTATCCGTACAGGGAGATGGTTAGATGTCCAAGAAATGGATAAAGGCATTCACATAAAACGCTGGATAATATCTTTTACGTCAACGTCATGATGCCTTAATGACTACGTGGCATTAGCGGTCAGTACAAAAAAAAACCCATCCTCCTATTTTGTGCTTTTTGAGATTGTTTCCCTGTTCTGAACATGCTGTTTGCTACCGAAACATTTCTGCATCTCACTTGGCCTCCCGCCCACCGCGTGTGGGTCATGTTAATTTGTTAATATCCAAAATTTTATCGAAACGATCTTTTTTTATGCCTTAAAACCCACAATTTGAAGGCCTCCGTTGTGGTTTTGTGTGCCTGAATACGGAGTTAGAAGCCCAGTTTTGCTGATGAAGCTTTTAGCTTTTAGAAGCTGTCTAGTGACTTCTGATCTATATCAAGTAAAGCTACCAAGTGCCATTTGTGGGTATTAAGATCTGGAAACCATATGCTTTACTAGAGACGTCAATAAAGAAGTTTCCCTTAGCCTTAATGCTGAACACTTAAATCGCAAGCCAGAACTGCATAGAAATAGAGATTGTTAACATGTACGGTACGCAAAAGTTTAAAAATGATTGCCAAGCCGAAAGCCTCTGTTCGAGTTTTAGCCACAATGAACTAAAACAGTATATTATTGTAGCCATTTTCGTGGAAAAAAATGGTCCTGCCACCGCATTTTCTGGAGAGCCATTATAGCTTTAAAAAAAAAAAAATGATGTCACCTGCACTCGGAATTAGATAGGTTATTTAGGTAGGCTAACCTTTGAATTGTTTTCCGAATATGACCTTCCGCTCTCCCAAAACGTTCAAGGTCAAAATTTGATTTCCTTCTCAGAATCAACTTGCAGCAAAAAGTAGCCCGATTAGGTATTTAAAGAAAGGGCTTGGAATACTAAGAGCTGTATGCAAAAGCTCAATATAGGTACCTATTGATCTTTTTATTTCTATAAATACAATTTTTTCCTGACATTTCTTCTGTATTTTTTTTTTTAAATTAAAGTGGGTGTTTCGAACAGACCTATACTCTATACCTAAGTGTTGCTGACAGCCTACTAATGTATTGCCCATCTCCTTTCAATTAAAAACATTTTGTTTAGGCCGAACAGCAGCAAAAGCAGCACGCACAAGCATTAAAACACAAAATAAAGAGGAGCATAACAATCAAATGATGAGGAACAGGAGAAGAAGATACTTTGAACTAAACGAGATACTAATTTGTATCTAAATTGAGAACTTTACCGTGAAATATCCATCTTCTCTAAACATAGATTATCTTCTTATTTCTGGTGTGAACTTTTTTATTTATAAACTTTTACATTTTAAAACATAAAATGTTGCTGCAGCATGTCACATATTAAAAACATCACATCGCACCACACAGAAACAGGGTATGGTTAGAGAAGGGGAAAAAGGGGAGAGCGGAAAGGAAAAGAAAGCCTGCTGGTGGAAATATTAAGAATAATCATTTTTACGAAATTGACTTTGGCACATGCTTTCAGAGCTCAATTCGAGTGTATTCCAAGATGACACCTGTCATCGTAATTGTACCCGGGAGAGAAATAATTTTGACTAAGAAATGTCAAACATGACAATGCAGTGATGCACACATCAGAATTCAGAACATCAGACATCACTTCCAATCCAATTCCAAGCGAGAGAAAAGTCATTTGCAAGATCGTTTTGAGATGGAGTGCTTCCGGTTGGGTACAAATATTTTGAGATAATTTATTTCAAAGTTGCGCCCTCAGGGTGGATGCTGCTGATGCACATTTACATACGGAAAAGGTCAAAGGATGCAGTTGTTATATAGAAAAGTAAGAGTTGAGAGTGTAAAATTGGAAAGCACCTATCCCAATATGCCTGTTTTTTTTTTTAAATTAGGTAATTTGCTTGTTTTTGGCTTTGCTTTGGGTGAATCTTTAAAGCAGGTGGTTTTAAGTGAACGTAAGTGACGGTGCCGGGTTGATGGACAGAAATCAATTTAAGGTCGCACGAGTGCTGTAAGGGACTCTAGCCAGAATTTTTTTGCTAAGCGAAATTCCTGTTTTCTAAGAAGGTTTTTAACGATTAAAAATTATTCTGAAAGATTTCTTGAGCTGATTAATTGAGGGAATAAATAATGATATAAATGGTTTATGTTCCATAAGTATACCTACGGTTTTCAAAGACAGTGATAGAGCGCTATGGTTCGGTATGTCCTTGACTGCTTCAAGTTATATAGACTGATGCACTTTCGAGTCATAGGTTATATGCTTGCTGAAGATGAATCTATAAGTAAAGAGGATCCAACAATCCTGCAAAGCACATTGGACGTATGTTGATGGTTGTTTTGAAGGGAAATGGAGGTAAGGTACCCCCCGAATAAGCCTAAAACCCAATATAGCTTTCAAAATAAATACACCACTTTAGAAAAAATACAACGTGATGATGACCGGCTTAGTTGATTGACATGTCTTATAAAACAGTCTACTCTAAGAATCCTGCCAAAATAAAGATATTGTAAAAAAATAATACGGGCAAGTGCGAGTCGGACTCGCGCACGAAGGGTTCCGTACCATTATCTATAAAAACGGCAAAAAAATCATGTTTGTTGTATGGGAGCCCCCTTAAATATTTATTTTATTCAATAAACACTTGCTTAAATTTCTCATTGTAACAGGCGATTAGGATTTGCAGAAGACAACGAACTGATAGTTTGTTTAGGAAAGATTGTGCCAAAAATGATCTTGTTTGTGTGAGTGAAAGAAAACTGGCAAATCAGCAAAAAGAAGAAGAAACAGAGACAGCTATGCATGTAAATTCAAGAATTCCAGAAATCCGCAAAGAAGAAAAAAGCCAACCTATGCATGCATATTTTAAATCTCAGTTTTCTTTTATTCGTGTTCGAATTCGAATTCGAATGGAAAACAAAATAGAAAAGAAAACGAATGTCAAACAAAGAACAAGAAGTCAGTATTAAATTTGCAATTAATTTTTAACGTCTCAAAAATAAATATGTATGTAAGTATATGTATAAATAATAATAACTTCTTTAAAATCGGATCGAGACCTCCCAGTACTTCTTTTGTAAGTTTAATTTAATATTTTAGGATTAACAGTAGTTTTAATAATTCATAATTAATTCAGTGATTTAGTATTAGCAGCAGAAGAAGAAGCAGCAAGAAGAAATTATATGTATAGAATTATAGAATAATAAGAAGTTATTATTATTTAGATTAATTTTTAAGATTTTAAAATTTGGTCGGTAAGAAAATCTAATACTGACTTCTTGTTCTTTATGTGACATTCGTTTTTTTCTTATTTTGTTTTCTATTCGAATTCGAATTCAAACACGAATAGAGGAAAACTGAACTTTAAAAGCATACATAGGTTGGCTCTTTTCTCCTAAAAGAGTTTCTGGAATTTACATGTAGGTAAAGCTGCTTCTTACTCACACAAACGAGAACAGTTTTGGCGCGATTTTTCCTAAACAAACTGTCACCAAGATGTCTTTTGCCAATCCTGCTCAAATATTTCACTGAGAAATTTCAGTAATTTTTTTCTCAGCATAGTGTTTTTAACAATAAAATAAAGAAGAAAGGCGTACTTACGTTTGAAAATAATTAATCCTGATTTTATATTATTTTACTAGCTTTTGCCCGCTACTTCGTACGCGTGGATTTTAGAATAAAGTAGGTATCTCAGTATATATTTTGTTTATGCATAACCGGTTCAAAATGGGGGGTATGCGTGGTATGAAAGCTATAAAGTCAGCTCTACAGCCGTAAGATTTTTGGCTTCTGTATAATATTATTTCGAAGTATCATAACGGTTTAAATTGCAAAGTTTGGAGGGTTAAGTTCTGAAGCAATATACGAATATACCTAATTGGAATGCCCACTTTCAAAACGATGCTGCGCGCCGATACTGCTATTTATGGCAGCTCCGCTTCATCAGTTTTGGGCGTAGGTATTGCTCGTTCACCGTTCTTTATGGTTACATTACTTTCCGATTTCTGCTTTCGCTGAATGAGGCATTGTCTATATGGTGGTAAATAGCGCCATCTATGATGTTTTTGATGTAACTTCTATTCAGAACGACTAACTTATTTCTATTCATGTATACGTAGGTAAGTGTGGCGCTATTTTATTATGTAAGTGAGACGCTAACGGCTTTAAAATCTTTCAATTTTGCGTTAAGTTCATTGAATAACGTTAAATTGCAGCAATATTTAAAAAACAACCAGAATTATATATTTTCCTGCGATAAAATATAGCCTATATTTTAAGTTGGCGTACTACCAATATATCTGCGAAAACCGCATTCAATTCCATGCAGTAGTTTTTGCGTGATGCGCGTACAAACATACAGACAGACAGACAGACAGACAGACAGACAGACAGACAGACAGACAGACAGACGGACAGACAAAAATTCTAAAAACGGTTGTTTTGGTTTCTGTGGGTCTAATAGAGACTCCCCATATTATTTTTGCATCTATATCTTCAATGTACAGACATCGGACCGTTACAATTTTATTATATGTATATATGAGAGAATCTAATACCGACTTGCTAATTGTTGTTTGACATTTGTTTTTTTTTTCTATTTTTTTTCTATTCGAACTCGAATTCGAATTTCTGGAATTTACATGCAGATAAAGCTTTTTCTCACTCTCACAAACGAGAACAGTTTTGGCGCGATCTTTCCTAAACAAACTGTTACCAAGATGTCTTTTGTCAATCTTGCTCAAATATTGCACTGAGAAATTTCAGTAATTTTTTTTTTCAGCATAGTTTTTTTTTTTATTATTTCTAGAAATCACTCAAATCACCTCTTATGACAATAAAATAAAGAAGAACTTACGTTTGAAAACAATTAATCCTGATTTTATATTATTTTATGAGAGAATCTAATACCGACTTATTGTTGTTTTTTGTTTGGTATTTGTTTTTTTTTTTCTATTTTGTTTTCTATTCGAATTCGAATTCGAACACGAATAGAAGAAAACTTTATTGTATTTATATTTTATAGTATTCCCAAGAAGCGGAACGTTTTGTGCGGCATCTATGGACGACGTTCACAAGCTTCGATTGTGCAGTAATTTTAGTGGTTTTTGTCTAAACTGCCATTAAAAGCAAAAACAACAATAGAAGAAATTCGATGTAAAGTAGACAAGACAACTAGTGCCGCCATTGACGACGTTCAGAACTAAAATAAAATGTTCCATGAAATTACTATACCTAAGATATAAATACAATGAAAACTTAGCTTTAAAAGCATACATAGGTTGCCTCTTTTCTTCTAAAAGAATTTCTGGAATTTACATGTAGGTAAAGCTGTTTGTGTGAGTGAAGGAAAAGTCGCAAATTAGCAAAAAGAAGAACTAACAGGGAAAGATATATTTGTAAATTCCAGACTTCAAGAAATTTCTAAAGAAGAAAAGAGACAACCTGGTGATGGACAGACAAACATAGCAAAAACGAACAAAAAATTACGTTTGTTGTATGGGAGCCACCATAAATATTTTATTTTATTTAGTTTTTAGTATTTGTTGTTGTAGGGAACATAACAATACATCATCTGTTCAAATTTCAAGTGTCTATGTCTTACGGTTCATGAGATACAGCCTTGTAAAGGGCGGACAGACGGACAGACGGACAGACGGACAGCGAAGTCTCAGTAATAGGGTTCCGTTTTCACCCTTTGGGTACGGAACCCTAAAAACACCACCACCTGTTCCTAGACTACCTTGACTTGATGCTTGGCAAGTTTTTGGAAGACAAACTGACTGGGTGTGTAGCAATTAAGTGGGAGATTCCTTATACCAGTCGACCTACGACCTACCTTAAATATTCATCAGGGAAAAGCGGGAAGATTAGGAACTTCATTACTTAAGGCCGTGGTCAACAATGGACTGCATGTGCCAGTTCATTGTGGACTACGTCCTCAACCAACATAACCTACCAGCCAGGACGGACCTTGTGCAGTTACCGCTAGCTATGTTGTTGAGGTCGGCCTTGACCGCGTCACCGTAGATGGTGTTTTCAGGGTTGGATTTGAAGACTCGACAGGCTGGTGTGTATTTTACGCTTCACAAGCTACAAGCATCTTAGCGGCTGCATTTTCTTCTTTTTGAACAGGTCAATGTATAGCCCGTTCAGGTCGTAGTTAAAGTGCCTATATGTATTAAGAGAAATGTTAAGTCCATCCCCCTCTCCCACATCCCACTACAACGAAATCGTATGATAAGCTCATTAAATTCCGATTTTGACAGCATTGTCCAATGGGGAATCATCAACCGCGTGTAATTAAATGCTTCAAAAACTCAATGCTGTCTTCTGTCGTTAAAGCATAACCTATGCCACTGTCCATGAGTGGCACTTGCATTGAGGAAACCGATCAGCTTTGCGTTCTAGGTATGTGCATCACAAATCATTTTCTGTGGAACGATCACATATTTGACGTCGCCAAAAATGCCGCAAATTGCTTAGGTTTCCTAAATCGATGCAAGAAATATTTTTCCCCTTCTGATCTGGCTACAATCTACAAAGCATACATTCTCCCGAAGCTTGAGTATAATTCTCATATCTGGGCAGGTGCTCCTGTCACTCACTTGCGCCTCCTCCTGGATAGGATTAAAAAAAGAGCCTTAAAATTGATAGGTGAAAGAACCATTACCGAAACATTTGTTTCACTTGAACATAATCGTAATGTGTCTTGTCTAACCTTTTTTTATCGCTACTTCCACAATCAGTGCTCCAGCGAAATAGCCAGTTGCGTTCCTCCCTTAAAACAATTTCCCCGTAACATGCCCATCAATTTACCCTCGAGCCTAACTTCGGACGTACTGTTAAGTATAGAAACTCTTTTTTTAGTCGCACTACATGAATGGGGAATGCTTTCCCGGCTCGATTTTTCCCACCCATTGCGATACCTATACAGACATTCAAAATGTGCACCGGCACGTCCTTTTATCTTCTATCCACATGTGTTAACTCATATTAAGGGTATTAATAACCCCTTGTGTGCGGGCTCAATAAAAAAAAAATAAATATACAGTAGGTACCAAATATCACCAGAATATTTTTTCTTCAAAATTTTCAAAGCACCCCAACCGCATTTCCTCCCATGATTTCTGGGTCCAGGATGTCTTGCATAGTATCTCCTTGGATTTTTGAGTGATGGTTTTGGTGCTAAAATGACTTCTAAGCCCGAGAAAACAGCGATTGAGAAGGGTGATTCCTAGACAGATCTCTGCATTGATATTATTTTGAGAGGTTCAGGTTTTAGTGGAACCCAAATATACAAGTTCCTTGACTACTTTAAAGTTATATCTGTCCATAGTGACAAAAAAAAAAAAAAAAAAAAAAAAACCTGCAGGTTTGTTTAGGCTGGTTGACCTCAGGAAACAACGGCAAGCCTCCCGGTCATGGATAGTTCCATTTCTGAGCACAACACAATGATGATGTCGCTACATTTGTTTGTGCCAGGAGCTTTTAGGCAGGCTTCTTTTCAGCCTCCCTCGCGATCATATTGGAACGTTGTATGATACTGCCTTGTTGGCGGGGTTATCTTCTTTGAACATGACAATTCCAGTTGAGTTTTTAGTTCTCTTGTTAGTTGGTATATTCATCACAGGTGGCTGTTAATTTACGCTCTTATGTTTGGTATATTGTCCAATCTTATGTAAGTGCCGGATTGACAACTTAGTTGTAGGGCCTTTCCTTCAGCTTAAGGTAAATTTTTCGTTAATAGAAGAAAGCGGGGTTTTCCCGCCACTTCATCCAACCCAAGCTCACTCGATGATTGATGTTGTCATCACAAGTGGATTCGTCATTTCATTAATAATAATAGATCGCAGATCATTCAAATAAATGTCTGGAAGAGAAATGTGTGAACCATGGTTATAATACCTATATTTCCGAAATATCCTTTTCTAATGAGGTTTTTAGTAATGGTGGGTAGATATTGATGTGGAATAAAACAAAAGGTAATAGGAAAATTAATTTATTTTATTTGCAAGGCCCCATACGCCATAATGTTTGCAATAAAAAAACGTTCAAAGATCCGGCTTGGCTTCTCACGGTGGCACTCAATCGATGGGCCAATTTTCAATGACTCTTCCGCATAGATCTGGCTGAATTTAAGCGATGAACTGTATTTTCTTTACATCAAGGGCATCGCATCGGTCAGTTGTGGTTTATTCGCATATAGGACTGAGACTTCCTGAATCTCCACAAAGAGAGAAAGTCTAGCGAGGTCAAATCGCATGATCATTACGTCACCTCTGCGAGAGATAACCTTACCCTCAAATCGTTCATACAGAATGTCAATCGTTGCGTCCGTTGTGTGCCACGTAGCATCGTCCTGCTGGAAATATTTGTCGTTAAAGCCTGTATGGTTGAATTTGGGTCACAATACATCGGTATCTCTCTTTATTTCAAAAATTAACGTTTTCGAAAACGTACTAACCATAATGACGCCGCCGCCGAACCAAAATCTTCTTGAGGATGTATTGCCACCTGGTGAAACTCGTGTTGGTTATAGTGTCTTCCCATGTACGACAATTCGGCATGCTAACCCAGTGATTCTTTCAAAAATGCGCCTATTCGCTGAAAACGATTTTCCAGTTAAAATTATAGTCGTCTTCCAAACTCTCTGAAGCCCAGTAAGTTTATCATTTGGACAAATCGTGTTACTTTTTCACGGTGGGTAGGTATCAGTGAATAAAAAATAAACAATATAGTTGACAGATGTCAACAAAATCAACCTGGCCGCCGAAGGCCGCCGAAATTTACCCGCGATTTAAAATATTAATATTGACGCAATGAAACTGACCACGCAATTGAGAGGGTTACCCTAAAACGAAAATCCAATCCGTGCGAAAACAATATAAGGAACCGTGAAATGAAAACTTGTCTTTTTGGAAAGGCAAAAACTTTGAAATAAAAGCTTAAATAATAAAGAAGGTTATCAAATATCCATACTTTTTATGGCATAGAAATCAACTTTTACATTTTCCCAAATTCAGCTATAAAAATTAATTAATTAAAATAAAAACAGAATCTGCACAAAATTATATAGTTATTGGTTTTTGATTATATATTTTTCTTCATCAGTTTCAGTAAGTATAATACCTCGTATATAGAGTTTGTTACGGAAGGCATTTTTATTTTTGGAAAGTTTTATTAGTTCCAATAAAATTTTATTTAACCGGTTAGTTTCGTATATTGTTCATAAATACTAACAAGAAGTGTTTATTTAAATTTTGGTATTAAGTTTTGATTTTAATAGCACTTTTATGACGTGAGATATGGTTTTTGGTATTTATTTTTTTTTCAAGTCAATGTATCTAGTGGTCTTGTCTATGGTACTGACTGGCCTTTTCACACGTTTTGTCATAAATATAGTTTTTATGTTCTCTTTTTCATAGAAGGATATGGTAATTTAAGTTTTGTTAAAAAGCTATTTTTTGAATATATGTATATGTATCAGATATTTATGTATCTTTTAGAAAGAATAACAAAAATTTGCTTTAATGATGCTTTGTTTACTATCTATCAATATAATGATACAAAAATTTTACTGACATTTTTCCATTGAGTGCGGTCAACGCCACACAATTTGAACTATACAAAATGATGAAAACAATTTAACGCTTTCGAATAAAAAAGGATATCTTTCCGTATAATAAATTTGAAAACAAAAAGTCAGTTTTCTTGAATGAGATTTCTTGAGCTAGCATTTCTAGGGAAGACTTAGAAAAGACAGAAACGCCTATTATTGATACTTTTTTTTAATGTGGTTCCGTGCACCTGAGTTACGCAATGTTTCGTTTTGGGATTCTTTTAGAATGACTTACTACTGTCACAAACTGGCCACACAAGAATGCCTTGAAATATATTCAATCAGTTTTTTGATTCTTATCGAAAAATATAGGTCGCAATCGCAATCCGAATTCGAAATAAATTTATGAATCAATGTTCTTCTTCGTCGCCAGAATAAAGGTATAACATACCTCAATACCTTATACCTAACCTATATTATATATCGTGGGATAAAAGAGGGAACATTCATATGTCTGCTGACTGCTACCCTGCTTCCGGATCAAAAAAAAAAAAAAATCCAAGTTAATTTGATTTAAAGGCTGATCGCAGCGCAGGTAGGTAGGTTAGCAAAGGAATGTCGTTTTGAAAGTCACAATTTTTACCGATATAGCTACAAGTAGAGTATTAAAAAAATTCAACAAGTTCAGACGGGTGCAAGGGCAAACATAAAATATTATTTTGATAAATTAAATTTAACGATAGTATTTGAAACTTTATCGAAACATTTTAAAACACAGCGTGTAGGAACTTGATTAAAATATCTTTTAAACAAAATAATACATTTCTGTATATACTTGTTTTAGGAAAATATGTAAGCTCCCAGAAGAGTTATGGCTTCTACACTCCGTCCAAGAGGCAATTTCATTTAGGTAATGGAAGGTAGGACTTTTGCTTCAAAGGCTGAGATCAATGCACAGTTTTCTAGGTATTCCAATTGCTATTTTTAATTTTTGTTGAAGCAAGATGCTACTGAGACCAAATCTAAGGTGGACAGGTGGTAACACACACACACACACATGTCTATCGACAAAATGGATTTGGCCAAACCTGGATCCGAAACGCTCTAAGGCTTTGATCTCTCTGATTTCACGGCACATTAGCTCCACTATATGTTTCATTACACGGAGCACTGTCTTAAAGGCAGATACGACGTGAGAATTGGCGTATTCTTAAACAACTTTTGCAAAGGCCTTATGGACGAAGAAAACTAAGTGACAATTGTTCATCTTCTATTTAAATGCCTTGCAATTGCTTGTAGACGAAAGCTGTTTTTAAGGAGAATTCTTCTCCAATGACTTTGATGAAGTGATGGGCTTAGACATCAATTTTTTTGTGCGCTTCCTTAGAAGCTCTAATTAATTCTAAGTGTGTACGTTTTTATGCGTCAACACCTTAAACTTTGTGGTATCAAAACGGTCCTCTTTTGGTCTAAGTGTGTCAGCTTTAACTTCGCTAGCTGACAGCCACTTTTTAACCTAACCTAACCTGGGGCTTAGTTGAGTATATCAAACAATATTTTCAGACCTCTTTTGCTTTCCACTTGGTACCAGCAAGCTGACAATTGCATATTTCCAAACAACAACTTTAAAAATTTGTCAGAACCGTTGGAGCCATTTTTCAATAAAGTTACCCGAAAACAAAACCATTTTGTGTGAGCTTTCCGTTATTGCCGGACTAAAATAAAATCTCGTTTTCTCCTCCAAAGTATCGAAATAAATTATTGTCTTGTACGAAGTTTGAAGTCAATGCGGTGATCCGGTTAGGCAGTAGCTAGGTTTACAGACAGACCCATATGCGCACTTCAGCTCAGCTATATATAAATAGAAAGCTTGGTGCTCCTGGACCTCACTTAATATGTCCCTACAGCCGATCTCTAGTTTGGTATCTCCAATTTTGCACTCCAAGCAGTAGGAGACCTTCTGATACCAAGTTGCTCCCTGGACGATGAGGTCTTCTTTGGCTTTCAACTTACTTTGGGTAGGCGTTGCGGCGGCCTGCTTAAAAGACTTTTTGAGCTATAGCATTGGATGAGCATCGCTATACAGCACGTATAGTTCATCGTTTTATCTCTTGGTCAAATGGTTTTTTCTTCGACAAACTTAGACAGGACCATAAATCGTTCGCAAACATTTTCTTTCGAAAACTGCAAAGAAGTATAGAACTAGATCCGAATGGGAGAGGGCTCGTGATCTTGTACCATCTAACAAGGTTGTGCAGCGTCTCCTATATTTCCGAACTGCCTGACTGACTGAAAAAACTGACTACCTCGAAGTTACACCACCATCAATGGCCGAGTTCTTGTCCTTATTTATAATAATTAATCACCATCATGCCAGCTTGCTGACTCTATGGTAGTGAAGGCACCCATTTACTGTTCGACTTGCTGGACTTTGTCCCTTTTACATTGTCGTAAACTGTTAAATAGATGAATATATGGTGAACCTCGATTTACAATCCTTGAGGTTTCTCCAGGATCTGACACTTGTGTTGATCTGGTCGGTTTTAGATTTTTCCAGGCCAGAAGCTGCTTTGGCAAGAACCAATTATATCGGCTTAAGATGCTCACGAAATACGCTAAACAAGGTCTTAAAAGCGGTATTTTCTCCACACAAGACCAAATTTAAATGATTATTAAAACCTGGAAGATTTACTTGGGAAGAACATTTTCCAATAATTAATCACTTTGACAATAGTCATATATGTAGTTGCAAAAACAAAATTTTGTGTAGGCTAGTTCAGATGATTGCAAAAAATCGGTATTGGTATTTTTTTTAATATCTGCCAAAATCAGAAGATAACCCTATCAATTTCAAAGAAATACAGAGTTGCCTTAGTTTCAATGACGAATCGGTGTAAGCCAAAGAGCAACAACCTGCAGAGTAACCATATTTTTTGAATAAAAATAGCACTGACTAATATTATTTATTATTTTAAAGTTCTCAGCTCAGGACAATCAATTGAAAGATAACCCGAAACCCTCCTTACTTCTTCCATCTCTTGTGTCCTCATTCAAATTTTAAAATAATCATTTCATAAAATTTAGAATGCATTGCGCTGCTGAAATATCAGAATTAATAAATTACATCCCAAATGCCTTTTATCCATCTCACATGCCACACCACACGCTCTACCTAATGAACATCAATTTTTATGCACCTATACTTACATTTGAAATAATTGAAGACTAAATAATTTATGTACACATCCCAAAGTATCTTATCAAAAAAAAAAAAACATTAATTGCATCTTTAATTTAATATCCACAAATTTCCCAAACTTCTTCTTTCGAAGATGAATCGGCTATCAATTTCAATCAATCCTTCCGTTTTCAATATAAACCCATTATTTTAACATTGTTAATCAATTGATGAAAAATCAAAGAAACACTCAGATCAAACCAACAAAAATACAAATATCAACAACAACATCAACATTAGATACAACTTTAAAGAAAAATATTTATATATACAAATAAGGCACTAAAATCGCAATTTAATAGAAAACAGACTCGCGTGGGACGAGAATTAATCAGACAAAAATAATTTTATTAAAAAAAAAACGATCATAAAATTAGCTAAAAAACAAGTAACATCACGGGAAACAAAGTATCAGGAGGTATACATTGCGCACTGGGATAGGATTGCTGTATGAGAATATTTAAACATAAGTGGAAAATTCACACATACAGGGTGTCCCGCAATTAGTCATTACTCTAAAAGTGGTTGTATTACTAAAGGCCTATAAAAATGTTTGATATTTGTCGTGTCGTGGATCTAAGAAAAGGCTAGGGTACTTTTATGTATCCTGGACCCAATACATTTTTCTATTTTTTCTGCCAATGCTAATTTTTTGACTTTGGTTCGATTTGCACCAGAAAATGCGTAATAAACACATTGTTTTTCAATTTTTTGTTCAATGAAGGTAACAGTAGCAAAAATAAAAATTTATGAGAAGGTTGTGGAAATCATCGATTTTATGCGAAAACCCGCAGCAGGAAAAAATGTTCCCATACAAATTTTGTACCCACTGTAAGATAATTATTTTTCTTAAACAAAAAATTGAAGATAGTCCCTTACTGTAAAATAATTTTTTTTTCTGAGAATATACCCAAGTGTCATCCCTAAAATAATGTTGAAAAAATAAGGAACACCCTATATAATGAATTGAAGATGGTCATGGATGCTCCCATTAATAAGAGAAGGCAATTACTTAAACGGAATATTTGTTGTTGCGAGTATCGCCATAATTGTAAGATATTTTGA
This sequence comes from Platycheirus albimanus, assembly GCA_916050605.2. NCBI lineage: Eukaryota > Metazoa > Arthropoda > Insecta > Diptera > Syrphidae > Platycheirus > Platycheirus albimanus. Next base: position 30,766,984 of record OU696698.1, on the reverse strand, counting down.
TCAAAACTCTGCAATGTAAGGGTTGTTGAAAAAAGTAGCTGAGATGATGCCGAGAATTTTAGAGTAACTTCGCATTTTTTTAAAACACCTAAATTTTTACATTTGTTTAGTGACTAGCTGATTTACTCAGACATTGATTTAATTTGGTCTTTATGACTTGATGGATTAAAAAGCCAAAACCAGATGACTTGGCCGGACCATATGGCCAATGATGTGGTGTTTTTTGACTGATAGTGTTGATTTACGTAAATGAAAAGAACTTGAAAGAAAAACAGTTGAAGACCAATCAAAGGGATTGAGTTGAAACAAAGGTCAAATATAGATGAATCTGTGTTAAGGGATGATACACACTTGGATATATAAAGCTTACTCGCAGGTGTCGAGGATGGCGACATTGACCTGGTCGAAAAGCAAAAAAATATGAAGGCTTAAACGACTGGGGCATATGAAGCATATGGACGAATACTATTCTTCAAATCCAACTCGAAGGGGCAATGCAGTATATCTACTGGAAGACACCATGTTCGGTGTTGCGATCTAATGGAGGAAGACTTCAGCCAACTTATGGAGTGCGAAATGATCAAGGACCGGATTGGATGGCGGAGTATGTTCACAATTCAATGTATGCGCCAGCTTAAGTCGGTAAGCAAGTAACCAATCTAGACTAACTATATAGACTAACAACGATAGGAATAAAGGAATGAATGCGGACTTGACTTGGTCCGCATTCATTCCTTAAGCTTAACTTCAGTTTGGGACTGTACTCAAATCACAGATTAGTAAGAATGGAAGCCAGACTGAGTCTTCACAGTCTCTTTCATTAAAAATGCGTAACAACAAACCCAATCTCAAAGGAGCACTTCACGATCCTCAGCATAGCTTGCAAAATATTGAAGCATTAAGTATTTTTGTCACCCTTGGGGAAGACTGGAAAAACTACAAACTATATCCTTCTAAACAAGATCTAGTCTGGCATACTGACGGTTCGAAAAATGGAAACAGGAACTTTTCAGCCAATCTTGGTCATCAATAGCCCACATTCCAGGCAGAAGTCTTCGAATCCTTGGCAAAATAGCCATTCATAGGTTCTGAACCCTTCTGTGGGGTGAATAAAAACCACTTAAAAAATACTGGAAATTGAGCCCAATAAACTAGAACAAATGGCAAATAACTTCTGGCCAAATCTGCTTCCAGCAGATAATATCAGGATATCCCTCAAAAACATTAAAAACAGCGACTGGAATAATAACATCTTCAAGGACTGTCCGTAACCAGTACCTACTTGTCCGTCTTAGAAAGCGGATACTTGGTGATTAGATCGTTTCATTAGATACACTGAAAATAATTACCCACCTACAGAATATCTTAAGGTTCTGGCCCCATTCATGAACAAAAGATATGCTCTACAAACTCACCATGAAATGACACAATATGAATCATTCGATCCAGATATTGCAATGCCAGGGCTGCCTAAAATCAGTTGTGTAGCTAACGAAAAAAATGGATTTGAAAAAAAAAAAAAACGGGTTCTATGCGTGGTAACGTTATATGGAAAATTCCGCAAACTCCATTCAAACCAAATAATATGCAGAAAGTTTTATCAAAATCGTTTGTAGCCGTTTTCGAGATTTTTAAACTTCTTTCTTTCCGATTGTGTGACAAATACCGTTTTTATTTTATTCTCCGAGGGACGACCAAATGAACATTAAATACCAAAAATATTAATCAAATCTGTTATCGGCTCATCCGTTCAGGCTGTAAGAGCCTCAGACAAACCAAATAACCATTTTCTTGGGCTCCTCCATCATCGTTTTGTGATGTTTCATTGAAAGCTGGGATTTTGTTCAATGCTTGCCCAATAGAGCAAGTAAAAATATTTGTTCCCCTAATAACCTACGCAAGGAACTCATTGCATCGCGGTGAATCTACACATATTATTATCTCTGTTTGCGCAAACATTAATTAATATGAACACTTTTGGGTCGTTTCGTTATCAAATCGATTCACTTTGCCCCGTGCGTCCGTCGGTCGCGTCGCGTTCGTCGCTCGGTCGGTCGCATCGTGGACGTATTTGAGTGCATTATATTAAGCATTAATTATGCATCCAATTTCCAAGGAGAACCAAGGAACTTGAAAGGCGGAAAAATAAAAGGAAGATCAACGATAATGTCGTGCATCGAGACAGAACCGGATAATTCCAGCGATTTACTGCTTTGCAAAATTGTAAGCTGCTGTTTTATTACCATTATTAAATAAATAATATGCATGAATATTATAATTAAATAAATAGTAGATACCTACTTACCGACAATGTCAAATGAGAATGAAGCTTGGGAGCATGTATCTGATGGGAGCATGCAAGTGATTGAAGCGTATAATAGTCTGAGATATACAAACCAGATTTAAAAAAATACAAGAAAAATGATTCGTATTAAATATTTATTAGATTAATGACTTTCTTTGAAACAGACTAAAGCTAAGCCTTAAAAAATTGGAGACTTCGTTATTAAGTACCTCTGGCATCGTTTTTACGCAAGGCAGCTGTTTAATTAAAGTAAAATAATCCTAGTTAAATGAAAATGACGCCAAAAGAAAAATACTTTAATGTTTTGATTTGTCGCCTAATCTGAGCTTAATGGGGAAAGAAATTTAAATTTTTACAATAATATAACCACATTAGCTCTTAAAAAGGATTGTATTTAAAATAATTTTAATTTAAAAAAAAAATGAAATCAAACCTCTAAAAACAATCAAGAAAACAATTTTTTTTATAGAAAGGGTGTTCCACATTAACCGCACCATATAAAAGTAAAAATAATAACTCTAACATTTTCAATTTTAAGATCAGTGAAACTCGAAAATCTACCGGTATTAAAAGTCGTTGTCAAGGTTGAAATTAAATGAGCCTATCATACGCTGCCATTGTAGTGAATCTGGAAGGGAATATGAAAAGTTGAGGATTACTGTCGTCAGCAGGACATTTTAGTGAATTTGAAGGAGTATACAAGAGATCATTGATAAAGATGAAAAGTAAGAAAATCGGAGACAGAAGGCATCCTTGGGACAGGCCAGCATTTATTTTGCAAATATCAGAATGAAAACCGTCGGTCGTAAACAAAATGAATAGATTAATTCGAAATGTTACTTCTAATCTATACACATAAATAAAAATGAAGTGTCCGTTTGTATTTTTGAAATATCAGCTTTTTACTAAATGCATGTGAAAGAAATATTATTTTCATACATACATTAATACATTAATTAATCTTGGCCTGGTCAGCTATAGTTTATAATAAAAGGGGTTCGTTTGACACCAAAAGCACGCTTCTCTATGAAATGCTTTTGAAATATCAAGTGGACCGTTCTTTACTTCTTTCAAAATGATCTTAAGATTGGTTTAACTGTTCGGTGACAGTGGATAGTTACGCGTAACTTTGAAATTTTAATTAGTTACACGTAACTAATGTAACTTATGTAACTAATGTAACTAATGTAACTTATTGTAACTAAATGTAACTAACTATAACTAATAGAATTTTTCAAATACAAAAACTCACATTTTATGTTAAATTGAAATTTAGAAGTTCCGTTCGCAAACCCGATCGAATGACGATTGACTACACTGTTTTAGGGCAAATCTGGGCCAGCTGCCAGCTGTGGCAACGCCAACCTAGCAAGGAACACATTTTTAAATTACTACACGGAAAGAATTTTTAGATCAGATCAAGAAAAATGAGCTGCAAATCACGAAAATCTTATGCAGTTTCTCACCCTAGCTCGGGGTTTTGTAAATTACGACTACTTGTTCGCAATTTTCAAAATTGAACGAAATGAAGATATTGACACTCAAAAATAGCAAATTATCACTTTTTTGGGTCAATAATTCGATCCTGAGAAATAAAACATTGCCATCGCGAATCGAAAATTGATCCAAATTTGTATCAATTTTATATTTACTCGATTGTAAATTGCAAAAAGCGAGCCGTAGATTTCCTTTTTTTGTTTTGAATCAAAAATATGTTTTTGAAAAAATGAGTGGTAAAGTCGTAAATTGCAACCCCATTTTACTCAATTTGTTAACAAATTATATCGCTTTGAGAGAAGCAATGTTTTGTATTTATTGAAAAGCATTTATTATTATTTATTGAAAAATGTAACTTTTACTCACTTGGCTGATTCAAGGCATCGAACTCGAGACCCTTTGCATATCAATCTAGCACACATCTACTAGGCCATGGTGATGTATCCAAGTCGGATATCAAAATTAATAATAAGAAGCAACCTGAATATGAGTTACATTTTAGGGGTGTTCTGAATTAAAATTATGTTTTATTGGCGAGAAAAATATAGTCGTCTTATTTTGGACGTCTAACCTCTAATGTACAATTTTTTGTGATGATCATTTAAATAAAGGTAAGAAATTGTATATAATGTGTAGTTGAAATTCAACCTTGCACTCCCTATGTAGGTACATAATAGAACTAAAAAAGGCATTATTAGAGACACAAGCGGGGCCCGGGCCTAATTACTTACATTCTGAACGATTCGTGTATGTGCGTTGATATTCTGGTGGAATATCATTTCCCGCTGAATACGAATGATCCACTTTTAATATAAACCAGATTTATTTTGCATTTTCCAAAAGAGACAGTACCAAAAAAAAAGGAAGATAATTATTAGTTGGAGACAGGGATCGAACTCCGGACCTTCGACGTAGCCGTCAGACACACTTGAGTTGATTTTAACACTCAGTGGATGTAAATCACGAAAAAATCTTAGCAAATCCAGATTGAAGTAGTAAATTGCGACAAAAACGTTGTAATTTACTTTGAAGGGCACAAGCTTGAATTATGACTTTTAATTGTAGATCTCAACTTAGAAATTGTTGTATTTTGAGATGAATTGAAAGTAAAATTGCCAATTTTTCAATCAGTTTCGATAAAAAGCGCCGTGAATTACAAAAAAAACATGTTTTGTATATTGCAACTGAATATTTCGCAATTGGTGATTTTTCAATTCTTTCCGTGTATATTTCTGCAAAAAAAAATTTCAAAATAATAAAACAAAATAGATCTGGTTTGAGCTAAATCTGAAATTTGAGACCAAATCTGGGATTAAATCTGAATTTACCATACAATAATAAATCACAATAAATAAAGAAATGTCCAGGAGTCCCAAGAAAGAAGGGAAAACTTCAAATGTAAGTAAAAATCTATTGTATGCTCCAAGAATATAATATTTTATTAGATTTCCTTTTCATCAGGAACATAGTAATTTCAATATGTATTCCTTGCCAGGTTGCCGTTGAACTTGCTTATAAAAGAATTTTGTCAATAGTCGATTGGGATTCAGGATGAAATGTGATTTTTTTATTTTTTATTATTAAGTTAGAGTTAGTTTTATTTAGTTACAGTTAGTTACATTTAGTTACATTAGTTACATTAGTTACGCCAAATATTGGGCGTAACTAATTCATATTAGTTACGCGTAACTAAACGAGTAACTTACTTCGTGTAACTTACTTGCCAACACTGGGTGACACATCAGGAGTGCACCTTATTTATTGGCCATTAAGAAGTCTCCATTTTCCAAGATTTTTTTCCATCCGATAATTGATTTATCAGAGTTTTCATGAACATTTTCAGAAGGTGTGTAATCGCAATTGGGCCGAAGTACAAGAGGAGGAAGAACGGACTGGACAAATAGTGTTTTCCATCTACTCATAACGATACTTGTAGATTAGAACATATTATATAGAAAACCATTCGTAGTGGCTTGGGCAGCTTAAAAGCACACCTCTTCAGATAATGATTATGCGACTAGAAAATTTTAGTAGATCTAATACCAATAAAATCTTTTATTTCTTTTTTGTATGTTATATAGGGGGTTAACTATACCCTCTTAAGTGTTTGAACGCTTAACCAAGGCTACAAATATAGATCGCGATACTCCTTTTGTTCGGCAGATCCTTGGAGCGTAGAGGCCGCGGCACCTCTTCGTCTTTAGGGTCCCTGCCGGGCTTAGCATCGACGGTGTTTTGTAAGCTGGCTTCAATCCAATCATGAATGTGGTTGAGATTGGAGTTTGGAGTTTAAGAGGGATAGATGTGCCTATCCTCCGCCTCCACGTGGCAACCTGGGAATCAATATGAATGGCAGGGAAATTGTTGTAAATGAAATAGGAGTGAGTATCTACAGCTATATTTCTTTTCCTGGAAGTATTGATTCCTTACCGGAAACGTATGCAAGGTAAAACTTGTATGCGGCTAAGAGAGGAGGGCTGGGTATGCGTATTTGGCTGTTTGCTTCTACCTTGGCAGATGGTTGAGTGCGCATATCTAAGGCTGCCAGGCCTTGAGTATTGAAGGTGCTCATCTGGAAGTGACCCAATGGTTGCGAAGCTCCACCGGAAGCTTTATTCTGGTACCACGGGAGATAGTGCCCACCCAGGTGGCCGAGTCACCTGGGACACTATCTATGAGGTAGGCCCCCTTGTGGGAGTATCGTGGTGGTTGTGGTTTATTCCATAGCGGAAACATATGGCATTGGTTAATATTGTCTTCGGATGATATTATCGGATGCAAGAGGTGTTAGATAGACCTCGCTCTTCACCAAGGGGTGTGGACATGCCTCAACATGTTCCATAAAATTGGTACTAAGAGTCTACCTTGGGGTAGAACTCGATTTTGCCCTAAGGTGGAACTTGTTCTGCCTTGGGGTAGATCTTAGGGCTCTGGTCTAAGCCTAATTGGACTCTGCATGCGAGTAAGCTCGCCGTGAAATTAAGACTTAACTGTCAGGTGTTCACGTAAAGCTTATTTTCATACTGTATGTTATATAGCAGAATCTTATGTAGAATGATAATGTGATCTTGAAATTTCAATATGCATACATCCTAACCGCGTCAAGCATTCATTTCTGGATCATTTTGACGTCACTATCTCAATTCCAAAACGAAAATTTGTGTGTTTATGTTATCCGTTTCAATTAAGTTGTTCATTTTTAAATTCGATATCTTATGCTTTTTTTAAATATTAATTTCTACAAGCTTCACCTACCTATAAGCACCTGACTAATTTGAAACGATGTCAAATTGTCAGTGACTCTATAACATCCATGTTGATAAAAAAAAAAGAAAAAACCTTGATCCATCAGTGTAATTTATTTGTTCCACGCGAGCATAGGACGTTGAAATTTATCACAAAATAATGCGATGAGATTTTTGTTGTTTTAGCTTTTGAAGAAGCTTCCCAGAAAATATTCGAAGAACTTCAGAACACAAAATAAAAATTTGATTAACAAAAAAAAAAAAAAAAAAAAGATATTAAAAACTTTTAACCGAGACTTTCCATTTAAATGCTTCGTCTAATGATAACGATCATGATTGCTCCTTTAAATTAAACTAAAAACCAATAACCCGGGCTATAGCTTTTAACCCAAAATAATAAATAACCCATTAAATGCAGCACATTTTGTGGCGCAAATATTTGGTGTGCTATGGGGCGAGAGAGTATCTATTTTTGTATCTATATGCTATTCTATCTATCGCAACAGGTTTCGATCTTATTTTAAGTATCGCACGTGGGTGGATGATAAAATATTAAAACTGCCTCCAAAGTAGTTCTTGTTGTGTGTCCGATTTCCTCGGTCTTTCGATTTGTATTAGCTTCAGCGTGCTTAATTGCATGAGACATAATACATTTTAAATTATGACTCTGACTTATTATTGCGAGCATGGATTTTTGTTTTCAAATTTAAATAAATTGCCGGCAATTAAGCTGTTAATAACTTAATTCGAAATAAATATAAAACCTTGAATAATCTACTTTATTTGCAATTTAAATTATAATAAAAAGTTTTCGTTAATAGTTGCGTACATGTCTGAAACGAGTTTGTATAATAAAAAAAACAACTGAAAGTTTTTTTTTCAAGATTCAAGAAAATTCCAGAGTTTCCGGCACACTTAACATTGGAAATCAAAAAAACTAACGTCTAAAACTGCAAATTAAGAAAAATTAAATTTAATAAAGGAAACTTCGTTGCTTTGTGGTTGAGTTTATTCAAAAACCAAAATTATCCTTAGTTATACGAACGATTGAACGCGTATTCTTCCATACAATATATGACATGCACTTTGTGTTTAAAAATTGGGAAGCATGCCAAAAAAGAAATCCAGGTATATTTGCTGACTGAAAATGCCCTTAGACTGAGTTAAAGTTATGGCCAACACCGAGTAAAAATAGTCGGGACAGATCTAGAAGAGGTTCGTGGATCGTGGTATTCTAAAGTAATACACAAGATTGCATTTTTTTTACAATTTGCAGGCATGCAATGTACTAAAGAATATAATGCTAAGTGCAATATCAGTGTTGAATAGTAACTTGTATGTAATTCAAATAATTGTAAAAGGTGCTTTTTAAGAGGTATAGAACTATATAAAATGAAATAAAACGAAAATAAAATTGATCTTTTCTGGGTTACCAGTGTACACTAGTGACTTCACAATAATTGGCTAGCGGTGTTAAATAGCACGGTCTTGGAGGCCAACTCACAGCTCCAAAACGCTAAATTATGTGCTCACCAAATTTTTCCTTCAACAAATCAACTGTGATACGTGCTGTGTGACATCTTGAGCTGTCTTCTTCTTCACGTCATGGTGATTCAATTCAGGAACGAAAAAGTCATTTATGGCTCTGTAACAGTCTCCATTGGCTGTAATAGTCTGATCCTAATTGCTTTCAAAAGAAATATAGAGCAAAAGTTCCACGAACCCTTAAAGAACAACAAACTGTCAATTTTTCTTTATGTAACGGTGCGGCGGGGCGGCCGGGCGGCGGAGTCTCAACAATGGCTTGAGGATTATCTATCTTATCTTCAAATGTGGCAGTTTGATTATTCAACTAAATATTACCTTAATTCAAATAGACGTAGCAAGCGATGTGTTTCATGAACAAAACCATATGCGTTTCAAAATAAATCTACACATTTTTCACACATTGTTCAGGTGTCAGTCGATTCATGATGAAATGTCAAACAAAACTAAAGATAAAATAGGTTTTTGTATGCTTTTTTGTTCTTACAGTTAGGCTGCTATCCGAAAACTAAAATTTTTATGAATGTTTTTGAATGAAACAACAAAAACTTGTGTAATCTACCACCAAGTTCATAGGCTGGAGTTATAGGGGATAAGGGGATTAACCCGATCATCAGACCCTTTCACTGAAAATAAATCAAGATGACAAAACGGCTGTCAATGAAAACAGTTTGCTAACATAAAGTTCTATACCTCTCACAGAAATCGCCCTTTACAAGCATGAAAGTTCTGCCATATTTTTTTTTTTAATTTCTTGCCAGTCTAAATTCAAACTTTCGCGCCAGTTCCAAAAATGACTATAGATAAAAACGTGGTTATTTACCAGTTGAGTTCTGCGTGTGCCAGTTACGAGAAATCACTGTTATGTGCACTCTGAACTGTGAATTGGCTTAAGCACCTGAAATTTCGAGTGAGAAAGTTCAACAACTTGCACGTTCGATGGCAAGATCTAAGTTAGACATATTATTCTTACTTCAGATAAAGCAGCTATACACATTTTCAGAGGAGATCAAAAATCTTCTGCTTAAAGTTATGTTAACGGAGACCAATAGATACAGATAATAGGACGGCTATTGTTCTTTCTGACAGGAATTTGGCCACCAACCAATCTTCCAATAAGGCAAAATTGATTAGCCGTCACTGTCTGTGTTCATATGACAGAACCGCGTTTTTTTTGTAACTATAGTCAACAATTGCTGTTATGTCAAACAACATTTTTTTGTTTAGTGTCATTGTTGTGATTCCTGACCCTGTTGTATATGGAGACAAAAATTGATTCCTTGAATTGTTCCGGTATAACAACACCTATGTCCTTGTTAGACACAATCTCTAAAATATCTTTGATTTTATAGTTGTTCTACAGCAATATCTCAAACATAATTTTCATCAACAATTAATAATTTAATGGGAAATATTTTACATATTTCAGGTTTTCCGGGGCTTTCCGCAAACTTGATGTTGATTTAAATTTTTAATATTTTCAGGTTCATTAAAAAAAAAAAGTGCGTGCGTACAAAGTACACATGTCAGAAGTGAAACTTCTTTGGCAAACTAATTTTTATTTTTTTGCACCCCATCAACCGGCCAGTGCAGCTTCTTTAGGCCGCTTACCCGCCTAACACGTTTAATATTATACACATTACATTTTTCATATCAACCTTGCAGCGCTCATTTAACCTCATACCAAGTCCCATCCCTGTTACCCGCCAATCTATTTAAAACCATCAACCGCTTGACTGCATACAGTGGATATACGAAACACTTTTGTCTTCTAAGACACACATAATGCATTATGCATACCGTCCCTAAAGGGTTTAAAAAGCAAGGGAGAGCGTCAAATTCTCAAAATAAATGGCATATCAGCTGATTTTCAGCTTGTAGGCAAAAAGAGACACCATACAGTGAGAGTTGGCGGTCTGTATCTTATTGGTGCGTGCCTAACGCCTAACCTAACCAACAGCTCTCTCTCTCCATGGTACTGTGCATGATGCTACGTACAGCTTTTGGCATTTTGCTATATCTTGTTTATCAACAAGCTCGGTGAACAAATCACTATACTGCTTCCATTTTGTATAATTCCCATCAAATTTGGGCAATGTTACCTTCGGTAATTCTAGGGTATGCTTGGGTGTATTAACTGGAGTAAGATTCCTGGCTTGACGACATAATGATGAGCTTTGAGTTGTGAATTCTTCCAATTTGGCAGTTAATGATATCAGGAATTGCTGGACTTCGTCTTCCAGCTGGAAAAATTTGTTCAGGTCGTATCCATCTTGGATAGGGTCTTCCGAGAGCTCATGTATCAAACGATGGGTTTCTTCTAGTTCCATCCAGTATTTTTGCAGCGCGTTTAATTTTACGCTACAAAACGTAGAACTCCAAATGTCTGCTGCAGTGGTTTTAATACTAGAGAGTAACCGCTGTAGAGACTGTGTGGTTGTGTTCTGTCTTCTGATAATTCTAGCTATATCCGAAGTTTGGACTTTTATATCTACTGGCTGGTTTTCCTCGGTTTCTTTTTGTACTGGAGCTGCTAAGCTAGCCGCCCCAACTGCTTTCTCGGAAGCGTCGAGTTTTTTAGGCACAATTGATTCCAGAATTTTCTTTAAATCAGCGTATGCCCTTTTGACTACCTCGTATGAGTTAGCTTGCATATACGGAGTGTCAGCCTTGACATACGCCTTTACTTGATCATGATTGTTGTGAAACTCTAGCCAGAGAGCTTCTAATGATCGTAATTTTTTTTCTTTATATTCGACCGTTTTTCGGTCGGGACTGTCTTTGCCAACATTGGACTTTAACTTTAATAGTTCGTCAGTTAAAGTCTTCTGTCTAGCTATAATCCGGAATACATCCATTTCATCCATTTTGTATTTTAGATGAGTTGCGTCACGGGTTCGATGCAACTGTGAATTGTCTGCGTCAAATACGAAGACGATGAGATGATGACTGCTCGTTCAACCAGATAGGAAGCAGGTACACGTTGACTACGTCTTCTGCTTTCAGTCTTTGGGACACCGGAACACGGGAACTCTTGATTCCTGCATCTCGGCAGGCCAGTGAGCGGGTTGCGTCGGAGCCTGATATGTTGTACGTGTTTATCACGTCGGGGTCACCAATGTTTATAGTCGAAAACTCCTTTGAATTCGACTTTGATTCAACCTTTTTAAAGTTGTCGTTGGAAATATTAGGTATCCCAATTATTTGGTGGACTGAATTAAAATTGCTCCTTACCTCGGGTGGGGGGTAGCAATCATAAATAAAAACAGTATGACGATTTGACTTCTGAGTGAAAAGTGATTTTATTCTTAAATTGTATGCTTATTTATACTAAATTACATAAATGCATGTCAGCAATATTTACAATGTGGGAAAATAATACTACGATTTGGTGAGAAAATAATTGTAATAGGATAGATATTTTATATCGCGCACCTGAATAAAGTGCTGAAGTTACATTTTGGTGTGAATTATGGAATTGGGAATTTAATGTGTATTTAGTTGGGAATAGGGTGTTTTCGAATAATTTATTATATAATAGTTGGGGTTTAAACACTCACTCTCTATCAATCGGTCCCAATAGCTCTCTCCCTCTTCTGGGACGGAAGTCGGGCTAATTTCCGCTTCATCAGTAAACATTTTTCTCTCATGCGCCTAAAGAAGTGTCACTTCAAAAATAATAAAACGTTATGTCTAAAACGCAGTTTCTGGATAAAATTAAACTCCAAAGTAAAAAGTTTGAATGGACAGGAAATATGGAACACACTAATAAATGGATAAATATCTTCCTTAAATCTGAGACACGATATCTAATTTATGCAAACGCGATTGCAAAGGCTGGTATTTTTTCTAAAGACAATTCCTCAATGAATTATGTGATACCCTGTAGAAAGAAACTGTTTACGTATCAGATAATTGACAAAGTAAGAACCTTTGTTCTTGTTGAACATATGTTAAAGGTTATCTAACATAATGGTTCAGATCTTTTTTTGTTATCTTGCATACAATGTTTTGTGTCTCACCACAATTTAGCTAACAAAATATTCAATAATAATCCATTGTTCATAACATATTGTGACAACGTTTAATTTAAAACATTTATTCATTATTCCCTGTTTGATTCTTTCATCATTTATATATAAAAAAACAATAAAATAGAAATATGCCGTTTCCGAATAACATCGATACCCATCCATAAAATAGTTATTCAATTTCAATAAAATAAGCACACAATTTTTATTTTATACAAAAAAAATAATAATTTTTTGAAAAACCCCATATAAAAACTGACTAACTGAACTGTACCGTAGCATTTCTCCAATGATAAAAAGTACGGATAGCAAATTCAAAATCAAAAAAATATAATAAATCAAATTACTAACCTAATCATATACGGTCCAAGCGCAATATTTATTTATTCAAAGGTACCCTATTCATATATTCAAAAAGTATTTTATCATAACAGTGCGTATTACTTGGGTTGGGTAGGGTAGGGTATTGGAATCTAATGGTTGGTTGTATAACTTTTATATCGGCATGTCGTGTCATTGCTCAATCTTAATCTAATTTTACGAATAAATGCATCCGTGGGTATATAACCAAATTTCCTTTTTTCGTTTCAAATTACAGACTCGCAGAGTGACAGCAGCAGTAGGAGCATTCGCAGCAGTACCGGCAAGATGTGCTCCATTTTTCACAACCGAATTAATTACCGAGGTCCTAGGGGTGGCAATGGTGCCGGAGGTAACGCCACGGAGCCACCGTCCATCAAAGATGACCCAGATCGAAATAACAATAGTGGCAGTGATGGTCCAGAATCGCGTCTCAACCACCTACAACAAAGCGACGAGGAAGAGGATGAAGGAGAAGAAAGCGTGGTTGAAGAAGCATTGGATCTATCGGTGATGTCTCGTTTCCCGGCCACCGGCCATGTTGCCCTAGAAGCCCTCCAGCACACAAAGGTGGCTGTGGCCCAATTTGCCGCAACTGCCATAGCCAACTCCCAGAACTACGATGAGGCAGTGAGTGATCTGGCCGTAGTTCAATCCACTATATTTAATGTGCAGCGCCAGCAGCTCATGCAGATGCAGCTGATACAGCACCTGCAGTCACAGTTAAAGCACCGGACGGAGGAGGATATTGACGACGACGATGGTGATGGCGACGTTGAAGGCGATGGCGATGGCGATGATGGCGGTGACGAGGATGAAAGACTTACGATGAAGGAGGAAGAAGATGATGGGGACATAATTTGCCAGAGCAGTGATCAAATCCGAGAGAAAGAAAAGACTGAAATAAAAGAAGAAACGAAACCAAGTGAAGAGGAGAAGCAGGAGTGCACAGAAGCATTTCAGCCGCACCTATGCGACATAAGTTCATCATTTGCTTCGAGTATTATCACCAATCATGATCCTCCACCGCCGCCCAACGAACCCAATTGCCTGGAAATGCTGCAGCGTCGTACAGAAGAGGTCCTAGACTCAGCCTCACAGAGCGTGCATTCGAATCATCTAAATGACGAGTATGATTATTCTAGGAAAGATGCCCAAGGGAGGGGAGAAATCTTCAAGCATCGCTGTAAATATTGTGGGAAAATATTTGGCTCTTATTCGGCTCTTCAGATACACCTGCGATCACACACTGGTGAGAGACCTTTTCAATGCAATGTTTGTGGCAGTAAATTCACGACAAAGGGGAACTTAAAGGTGCACTATCAGCGTCATACTCAAATTTTTCCACCAATGTTGATGCCGCCTTCAGGGAATCCAGAGCAATATCCTCCACCATATCCAGTTCCAGGTTCGAACCCATCCATTCGCCTGCCATTTCCCACATTCGTCCAAATGCCTCCATTCCATGTGAGTTCTTCTCCACCCAGTCGGGAAAAAGAAGCACAATCTTTTGAAAAGAAACCCCAGCCTCAACATCAACAGCAGACTGAAGCACAGGATCTTCGGAAGCCTTTGAAAGAAAACGAAGAAGATCGCGTGCTTCCTGATGTTGAAGAAAAACCAAAGAATGAAATACCTATCCCGATCCCTATCCCTATCCCTATACCAATACCAATTCCTCCACAAATTCACCGTCGGAAACGGCCATCAAGTCCTAGAGAACTGCGTGATCCACATCCTCCAGCACCAGCACCACCGCCTCCGCCGAGACCAATAATTGTTGATGACAATATCGCTGAGAATTTATCAAAAACTTCACGACGTTCATCCTTAAGCCGAGGATCAGCTACAAGTCTTGAACAGATACCTTCCGAGTATTCCTTGGCTCAAATGGAACGACTTATAGACAAATCCTGGGAAGATCTAATTGAAATCGACAAGACCTCAGAGACATCTAAGCTCCAACAATTGGTGGACAATATAGAGAACAAGCTGACCGACCCAAATCAGTGTATCTTTTGTCAGAAAGTAATGTCCTGTCGCAGTTCACTCCAGATGCACATTCGAACCCACACCGGCGAGAGACCCTTTCGGTGTAGAATCTGTGGACGAGCTTTTGCCACTAAAGGTAACCTCAAAGCCCACATGAGCATTCATAAAATCAAACCTCCAATGCGTAGCCAGTTCAAGTGTCCTGTTTGTCATCAGAAGTTTTCAAATGGAATAATACTTCAGCAGCACATAAGGATACACACGCTAGATGATGGAGATGGAGGTGATAGGGCGAAATATATTGAGATGGCCAATGCGGCGGCAGAGGATCAAAGCTCTACCAGGTCGATATGTACATCGGATAATATGGACTTTTCACAGTCAGAATATTCAGGACAGAGGTCAGAGTCGTCACAGGGTGACTTTGATGACTTTACCATGGCTAGTGAGGAAGGATCTCCAACTGAAATGAACAATGAGGAGAGGCAAGATGAAAAAGAACGTCATGATGAATCTGAAGGTGGAAGTAATTCTGATGAGAACGGTGCAATGGATTTATCAGCGAAAAGTGCAGACAGTGAAAAGAGTTCAGAACACACTGGTGTTAGTTTGGTGCCGAATTTTCTTCTTATGGCGCGAGAAAATCAAAGCCCACCAAAGTTTCCGATGTTGCCGTTTGGGCCGCTTGGAATAATTGGTAAGTGAAAAATGTTTGTTATTGTTTTTAGATTATGGGTATTTATTGAAGTCGTGAGCCTTATTCGGCTGATGTTATTGTAGTACGATGTTGGGCTAAGGTGCAAGTGGACTAGCTTGGAAAACAAATTTCGAGTTAGTTTCAAAGTCTATAAGTTCCAAATAGAAGGTCATTTAGCCGAAAATTCTTGTTGCTTGATCCCGCTTCTTTTACATTCGAATAAATAGTCCTATAACTTAGGCGCATGTTATTATAGTTAGATGGCGCCCGGGAAGGAAATTTTTTTGTTCTTACTTGAATTACCTTGGTTCCTGTTCAATAGAAATACCTATACCGTACAGATAAGACAGGATATAAGCCTCCAACTTCAAATGCAACAGGTTTCAATAAGCTCTAGCCAAGATAATTTCATTCTACAGGGTGGTTAGTGATTCAGCGACAATTATTTTGAAAACTATGCATTGGTCAAGTTTAAGACACACATCTCTTACAGTTAAGGTGTATTTCCAGTTGTGGCAACACTTGTCGAGGATTTCAATTTGTGCCTGAATTTTAAAATAGACTTTTACTGTAGAATATCTCAAAAGCATGCACCACATATGAATATAAAAAATTTCAACTAACCAAAGAAAAAGCGTAGACAATTTCTATTAACGTGCTTCATATTTAGAATTATGTTACCGTGGACCTCGTAATTGAAAACCAATATATGAAATCGTGCGAAAGTTCATCTTCGGATACAATTACCGAATCGCGAAGTGCAGCCTTGGCTAAAGACAGCGGGCTTACCCTTCAAATTTTAAGCTACCAACAATACGGAAATTTAGCACTGAAACCCCAAATGAGAAAATGTCATTTCAAAACTAAAATACCCCAAATGTCTTATAAGACTTTGAAGATAGGTACTCCCAAAAATATTCCTCTGCAACTTGTATGCATGCGCATTCTTTGTTAAATAGAAAGCATGCAACAAAATGCTGCAATTTTGATCACAAAGTCCTATAATCCTCCTCAAAAATAATGTTCCACCTATAAAGACTTCTTCAAAAGATTAGTTCTGCTATTCCAATCATTTCCGTTATTTTCTCCATCAACACCAAAAAACGGCTGAACATTTGTGATGAAGTATTTAACAGAGAGAAGACTCTTTTGCAAAAGATTCCATCTGTCATTTTCTCAATCACCATGACATAATGCAGAGTGTCTATATAAAGAGCCATAAATCTATATTCGCCTAGTTGCTAAATGCCATGAGATGATACCTTCCCCACCACAGTCCACCAGAGCATCCTTTTGGATCAGCAATGATTCTTCGCTTGCTCATGGTTATTCATCGTATATAAGAAGATCCATCTTAACTTAACCATTTCCCATTGAGTAAGCCATAAATTCATGTCATTCAAAAGAAATTAAAAATGTTTCTTGCTCTGCGACGCGCGCACACTTGATTTTGATTTAATTTGGGGAATTGGAATCTTCCTCAGCAATATAGAGAGACAGCACTGCCATGCCGCTAGCCGGCGCCGCACGCCGCGTCGCGCCACCGCTGCTCTGTTTTGCCGGTCTTTGTTTGCGATCGCGATCGGTCCAATTGAATTATGGTATCCAACAACATTTATATCTGAGCCAGCACATCTGAGTTAATGCTCGCACATTTGGTGCGCTAATTTGGTATCTTAACGCTCTCTGGGTCAAAGGTAACAGACAAAAAGAGTTCATCATTAATTTCGTTCATTGGCATGCGTTTAAACATAGAAATGGAGCCTACTACGGATACGTTAAATGGGTATCCAGTCCACATCAATGCCGGATCCTCTTTACTTGCTCATGTGATCATGCTGCTTGTCTTGCTTGGGAATCTATTACAACATGCTTTTGTGTCTTGACAGCAGAAGCGTCATCGGAGAGTGTATGTGATATGTGTCAGAGTACTTTTAGCGAGTTCAAAATCTGTCATTTATTTTCGGAAGAAGAAGGGAGGAAGAGTCGATATTGAATGTTTTGTTTTTTGTTTTTTTTTGGGACAATTTTGATCGTAGCAATGAATTATTTTTTAACATTGGAAAATTTATTTTAAATTAATGAATCTCAAAAAATGACTTTTTTCTTTGAAAGTTCAAAGACAGAAGTCCAACTGAATACTGAACTGAGTGTATTGAACTTTTGTTTTTTATTTTGTTTTCCTAAAGCTTTTTCATTTGTTTACGGGCAAAAAAAAAACAAAGTCTTGGAAATATATTTTAAAACCTACAAGAAACTCTTATGCATCGCAGACTTTTGTCTAGCTTTCAATACCTATAGATCATTTCGCAAGGCATTTTCGAATTTTTTTGAAGTGATAACTTCTTAAGGGACGGTAAACCGCTTTGTTACGTAACGCGTTACGGCGCCACTCTGTCTGGCTTCCCTTTACCTCACGCATACGGCAGCAGTAGGCAGGCTCCTCCTCTCGCACTTTAAACCACAGCGCTAACCGTATAATAAGTAACCTTTCCTCACATTTTCATATATTAATATAAAGAGTTTTCCAATAAGAGGTGTTATTTTAAATAGCCCGTTATTTCGGTAGTTGTCACTTTAAAAGCTGTAATTTTTTGACATTTGACACGTAAAAACTACGCCATTAATAAAAATTTAACGACACACGCTTCAGCAAAGCATTTAAATTATAAAAATTCACTATACAAATGGTGAAAATTTGGCAAAGACGGTTCGTAAAACTAAAAAATTTGTTGGTCGTAGTGAAACATGTTGTCGGAACGTAATTCAGAAATTGGTGGAAAAATTTGAGCTGTTGGGACAAGTTAGCAATGTGAAGAATAAAATCTGTGCACGTCGCTCAAGAAAATTTGAGAATATTGCTGCTGTAGCCCAAAGTGTAGTCCAGGTGTGTCCATTCCTCAGCGTTCTTTGGAACATGGCATTACATAAATGTCATTACACCGTATTTTGCATAAAGACTTGGGCCTTAAGGCGTATAAAGTTCAGTTAACACAAGAACTCAACCCGGCCGATCATCAACAACTTCGTGTCTTTGCAGATTGGGTCCTTGAAATGCATGAAAATGATCCAGAATTTCATCGAAAAGTCATCTTGACTGATGAGGCCCATTTCGACCTCGGTGGCTATGTTAACAAGCAAAATTATCTCATCTGGGGCTCGGAAAACCCTGTTGAAAAGCCTCTTCATCCGCAACGAGTAACTGTTTGTTGCGGTTTATAGTCCGGCGGGATCATTGGACCTCACTTTTTTGAAAATGAGGCTGGAGCGACAGCTACGGTGAATGGATAGCGTTATCGAGAGATGATTAATAATTTTGTATGGCTGGAATTTGATGGTATTGATCTGTGACAAGACGGAGCGGCGCTACGTGCCTCACAAGCAACGAAACCATCGACCTTTTAAGGGAAAAGATTCCGACCGTGTTATCTCTCGAAGAGGTGATCACAATTGGCCACCGAGATCTTGTGATTTAACACCTTGCGACTTCTTCCTTTAAGACCACGTGAAAGATAAGGTCTACGCCAACAGCCCAGTGTCGATTCAAGACCTCAAAGATGGAATTCATCAAGCTAATTGAGGGCATACAGCAGTCACTTTGCGATTTGGTGGTGGAAAATTTCATGACAAGGATATTGTTATATAAGCGTAGCCGTGGCGGCCATTTGCCTGATATTATTATTAATGGCATACTTTCGTCTTTACATTGAAATAAACATCTGATCATTTATTTCAATATCAAAATAACACCTCTTATTGGAAAACCCTATATTTTTGGAAGCAATTGTAGAACCTGAGTTTCTTAATATTCTTTTTTGACAGTGTCATACTTTTTTTACGAGCTTTCCTCTGGTATACATTTTCTCTGATTCCGAGGGTTTGCAGGCCTCTCGTAAATAAAAAGTATACGTACTCTAGTCCAATGACGTCCCATGTAAAACAAATGGAGCACAGAAACCACGTATACCAATATGCTCTTACCTTTGAAGGCCCAACAGTTCCTAACGAGCTAATATTTTCGTAAAGTTAATAACAGTTCAAAACCTTACCAAAAGAATTCACAAGTAAACGATACATATTTTGGAGAAGCGAATTGGCCTTTTCAGGTCAAAATCTGTTCAGTTAGGTATACGTACTACTTTAATTGTTAACCATACTAACATAAGTAAACACAAACGTTTAATTAAAATAGTAAAAGCCGTTCTTGAGTATAACTTTCGATAATGTTGTCCATGCCAAATCTTAGCATTCACCTGAAAGCTAAGACCGTCAAACATGAAAGTGCTTGTTAAAGCTTAGATTGTAGCTTGGAAGCCTGTTAGACAGGCGGGTAAGAGATAATTAGATCAACCACCTCAGTTTTCAAACTTCTTTTTTTCTTTTAATGCGCACTTTAGGTAACGGTAACTATATTTTTATAATAATTCCATTATAAATTATTATTTTTGCAGCTGGTCTACGTGGCGCAGCAAATATATGCAACATTTGTTTTCTCATCTTTCCGAGTGCATCTGAATTGGAATTACACATTCGAACTCATACCAAAGAGGATAACTTCAAGTGCTCCATCTGTGATAAAGGCTGTGCAACAAAAGTAAGTCTTTGTTTTTTTTTTTAATATAATTTTTGCAAAAAATTAATTACTTGGAATAAACCCAATACTTGTTGGGACACAAAACACACACGCTTGTAGCATGTCAATCAATTGTATAGTTGTTGCCGATGGGCTTGCCGCCATGCCACCACTGCCGCCCTTCCCAAGGGATGTCTAATTAATCCTGAAAGGAATTTACTTGTTGCCCATAATATAATCTAGTTGCCCCTTCTCTGTGTGTTCCTATATCTCTCATGGTCTCATCTCATCCATTGTGCGTTATTATTTTGAGATTGTTTTATGTGGCTATGTATTGTATTAATTAAAATTGTCGGCGTTGCTATTATGAAACCATAAAAGGCAGCCATTTTGCACCATGTACAACAAATTATGAGCCCAGATTATTAATTACTCGAAGTACAAAGAGTTAAGAAGGAGGAGATGTAGTTGAAGCTGGTGCAATAAGCTTTATGTTGAGACTTATCTTAAATATGGAAACATTGTCTACATTTCCAATAATGCTGTTAGTGGTATGGACATTGAGTTTGGGGAAATCCAGTCCTTAGCCCTTTCACCCAGAGACGTTCCAATAAGTCATATGAATTTCTAGATCTCATAATCCACATCACAATTTACAAATAAGTTCCATGATAACGTTCCTATTGGATGATTTTTCTAAGAAATATATATGAAGATCAAGCTTGGACTCTCCGCTTCATGTCCTATAATTGAGCACATCACTATTCAACAGTGGCACCCACCACACACACACAAACAGCTTCTTTCTTATGGGCTATGCTATCCTGCGGGACCAAACCAAACTATAACCATCGACCGCACTTTACCGGAATTGTAACAATAATTATTGTGAATTCCCTGTTGATTGAGTAACTTGTATGCCTTGATGGACGTGATTAGTAAGGCCGTTAATTAAAAATGTATTCCACGGGGGCATTGATATAGTTTCAAGAACTTGACTTTGGTATTCCTTGGGCAAGATGATGTGTTTAGTATTAGGTATGGTTACGGTGAGTGTTGAAGAAGATGATGTGCAAAATAAAGATTGTTATCTTGCGCCTAGTAAAACCCACTATGCGGGACTGGGTATCTATTTAATATTGAAGTAGTAGTTTCATAGTGGAATTTCTTCCAAGGTTGTTATTTTTCAACTCAATTTAAGGACACAATGGACTAAGATAGTTTTAAATCTTAAGATACCTATACAATCTTGTAAACACAAAAGATGTGATCAAAATATTATTGTAAGGAGGAAATCATACGCCTTAATTAAAATAACGAAATTCTTAAAAAATTGAAATCACAACACACACAAAAGTCGCATCATAACGACACTAAAAAATTTCAGTTTATTTAGTACAAAGATCTGTTATTCCTGCATATTATATTCCTAAATTGAACCTACGTTATCAGATTTTGGAGAGTTTTTATGCTGTAATCTTCTAGATTTTGAAATTCCAAAATTTGTGGGGTTTTGTGCGTCGGGGTAACTTTCCTAAAATGTACAAAAATAATTGTTCCGAAACAATCAACTGCCTCAGAAATAGATGACCTTATTGATGAAGGCCCCAGCATACGATACAAGGACAACGAATTTCGGCTGTGTACATGGAATGTTCGGTCCTTAAACAGGCCACGTACTGCCGAGCTATTAGTGGAAGTCCTACAGCCATCCAGCGAGAGTATGTTGGAGGCACAAAGACTGCATATATAAAGGGTGTATTTTAGAGGCATAGAACTTTGAAATGGAATACAACAAATATGATTTTTTAAATTGACATAAAATTTACTTTATTCGAAAGATAATCTTCTGGAAATATAATTTAAATATGATTTTTGGTAAAGGGAACTCACTTAACGGACACTACCCTCACATGGGTATTAATTTATACCACTGATGGGAACTAATTTCACTTTTTTTTTGATGAAGTTAATTCCCACCGAAAGTGGGAATTAATTTCACTATTTTGTGGGAATTGATTTCACTTTTGTGTGAAGTTATTTCCCACGGTGCGGTGGGTGGAACGAGCTCTGTGATATGTTGCGCAGTCTTGTTGAAACCACAGCTCCTGCATATCACGGTTGTTCAATTTATGAACGAAAAAGTCAGTAATCATGACTTCATAGCGGTCACCATTGACTGTATCTAACGTCTGGCCAGCATCGTTTTTAAAGAAGTTAGGACCAATTATTCCACCAACCCATAAAGCACACCAAACAGTCAGTTTTCATGGATGTAACGGTGTCTCAACATACACTTGAGGATTATCATCACTCCAAATACGGCAGCTCTGTTTATTGACGTATCCAATCAACCAAAAGTGAGGACGATTAAGTTAACCGTAAAATGAAAGTAATGCGCGATACGTGTTTCGAACAATTATGATTTTCAAAATAAATTTCCACAATTTGAAATGCCAAACCAAACTAAAAATAAATCACTTGACAGCTGACAAAATGGCCGCCAGTTAAAATAGTGTTGCCAACTTGAATTTCTTTACTTCTAAAAAAAACACCCGGTGCAAAACAGTTGTAATTTGGATGCGGTTTTGATATAAGAATGAGACTTAGGCAAGAAGTCCTTAGGATTTCGTGGTATCTATAAGCCAACGCATTGATGACTGAAGATGACCCAGCTAAAGAACAGTTCTACGATCTTCTCGAGAAGACGTCATTTCAACTCGAAAAGGGGAAAGGAGTCTTCTGATCAGCATACCCTGAACCAAATTGACCATATTGCGATCGATAGCAGAAATTCCCTCAACAACTTGGATGTCCGCACTTTCCGAGGGTCAATATAAACTCGGACTACTACCTTAAAGTAGGTATAGTTCGAATTTGGGTTTCCACTAGACCCCAACATCGAGTAGCAAATGTGAGAAAATTTAATGTCACGAAGCTGCAATTGCAAAAGAGGACCAGAAACTTTGCCAACCGTTTCTCCTCTTACTTCTAGGCAAGCCCGGTACTTCACCAAATCCAGAGCACCAGTAGCAACACTGCAAACTGGTCAATAGAAGTGCCGCTACTAATGTTTTGAATTTAACCAGGCTACCGAACCTGGTTCGAAGATGAGTGCCGGCTGACAATGCTGAAGGTCAGAACCAGAGTTTCCTGGAGTGCTGATCATGTAATCTACGAGAAAAAAAAGGTAATGAAAACATCGAATTTTGGAGAAAAAAAAATAGAGAGCTCGAAAAGGAGTGAGCATTCGAATCTATTGAGGGTCTTACTGTAGAAACAACGTTAAAAAATTCATCCTAAGTGGTACAAGGCGCGAGTTCAGGCCAGTTGCGGGCGATAGTGGGTGCCGAGAATTTGGAAGAAAACATTTCTCCAGAAGTGCGGAATGATCTGGAATATGATGGACGATGATGAACAAGATTTCCGACTAGGAAGAATTGCCGCAAACATAATATTCAAACTAAAGTCCAACAATACTCCTGGATCGGAAGACCTTCCAGTCGAGGTCTTTTAAGCTTTATACCAAGTCAACGGAAAAATGTATTCCTGTCGAATGGAACCCCATCATAGTGTGTCCTGTCCACAAGAATGATGATAATATAAACTCTGTCACCTATATTAGAGTTATAAGTCTCCTTAATGACGTTTAGAAAAACTTGTCGGCCGTTATAAGTTATCGTTTGAAACCTTTCGCGCACGAAATGGATCGGTCCTATCAGTGTAGTTTCAGAACAAGCCATTGACCAAACTCAAACATTTTAGAAAAGACCCTAGATCTCCAGATCGGTATTCACCAAATGTTTATCGATTTTAAAGTTGACATCGTGGTATTCCTGCGAAGCTCGTTAGCTCGTTCGATTGTGTAGAATGCCTATAGAGACCTCACGCTGCTCCGTCAAGGTCAATGATGTTGGAAAAAGCTTAAGAAAATGTGACTCGCTGTCATGTAACCTCTTCAACACCCTTCATGAGGCGATCGTATACAAGTCGCATGTTAATTCCCAGTCAGCAGCAGTACGATTTCTTTAAGATTCGTTCAATAACTTGGCTGTGCTGATGATATTGTGGAGAATTCATAAGTGCTGAAGTGGTGACGGAGAAAATGGGTCTGGCTGTTAAGGAGAATATGAGAGGGTATTTGAAGTCATTAATTGGCTTTGAAGTAATCATGAAGTGTGGACACCGATACAATCGGATGAATACAGGCTGGGGTGCTTTGAGAGAAAGATTCTTCGGGTGATATTCGGTCCTGTATGTATCAATGGAGTATGGAGAAGAAGATTCAATGACGAACTGTACGGGCTATACAGCGACATTGACTTGGTTAAGAAGCTGAAAATTCAGCGGCTTAGATGGCTGGGTCATGTGGAGCGTATGGACGAAAACGCTCCTGCCCGACGAGTCTTAAATTCCAACCCGGAGGGCCGTCGCAGTTCTGGGAGACCCCATCTAAGGTGGCGCGATCAAGTGGAGAACGACCTCAACCAACTTGGTGTGCGCAACTGGAGGCAACTGGCTAGGGACCGACCTAGCTGGCGAGGATTGTTGGTTGGGGCCATGGTTCACAATGGACTGCCTGCGCCACCTTAAGTAAGTAAGTAATCAAGTCTTTGGTTATTCGAGCTATAACCTCCAAAAGTAATATCAGAAATGGGATCAGTCGAAGAATCATTCTTCTGAATCGTTGGTTCTTGGGGCTTGGAAATCATATAAGGAGCAAAGCTCTCTCTCAATGGACCAAGGAGACACTAAACAAGGCCCTTATCATCCCATCAGTTCTACTGGATGGCGAAGAAGCGAGGACTCTGACACAATCGGTTGAAAAGCGTTTCGGGTGCTTTGAGAGAAAAATTCTTCAGTTGACATTCGGTCCTGTATGGAGTATGGAGGAGAAGATTCAATGATGAACTGTACGGGCTATACAGAATACAGCGACATTGATTTAATCAAAAAAGCTGAAAGTAAAGCGGGCGTACAGACAAATTCGCAGAGCCCGTGGGTTTTGTCGTATCTTATGAGAATCAGGCTGGCATGTAGGGGTGCTTAAAGAACAGTTTTCGAATTCGCTTAATCATCTTGAACATTTCAAAAAGATCTGAATCAATTTAAGAAAAAGATTTGTACTTTGTCTGTGCCACTTGCTCAAAATCATTCCTATACTGTCATATACAAATGATTTTGTTTTTATCTAAGCTCACATTATAAATATATAGGCACCTTCCATTCCACAATATTATTTTCCGTTTAAAATTCGATTAAGATCCGCCGCATTGTTGTCTGTCTGCATCTCGAAAAAACAAATACAAATACAAATAATTTATAAACGAGTAAAACACAGAAATTGTACGAACAATAAAGCGTTTTTCATCTGCAAGATGCATGCATGACACCCTTGTGGGGCTCATCGTCCCTCTGCCGCCATCCTCCATCAACCCAGACCCCAGAGAAAACAACTGGACTTGGCACCCCACAATATTTTTTGATGTATTGTTAATGCCGTCTACGATATGAAATATCCCATCATCTCTGGTATCTATGACTAATGACAATGTTCATTATTTTCAAGTCAAATAACACAAAAATGAGAGATTCTTTGGAAATGGTCCAAATTCTTTGCTGCACAGACACAATTCATTCCGACGACGACACACATGCTGCTGATGCTGTTCCTTGGGCTCCCGACCCCCGCCCCCTTTGGATATCTTGTTGGATATTATGGTACATCTGCATCGCATTGTTTGAGCCTAAATGTCCTAGCAGTGATATTCGCCACTATATGATGATGGGACTCCACCGCTGCGCTGCACTGGCTGTGGCGCTGTCTTGATATGGATTTTCTATATAATATGTACATGAACTTATTGTGATGGAACACTCTTGAGGAACACCCGATAGGTGGTATAAAAAAGGAGGCAGAGAGATTTCATATTGTCATAATGGGATTCAAGCTCTTTAGAGCGTGCGTCGTCGGGTGGGCTTAGCTCGACATATTCGATAGAAATTTTTAATGAATCGAAAATTTTAAATAATTACCGGGACCACAGAGCGTGCAGACAATGTTTTATGACAATAAGGTTGTACAGGGCCAAGAAAGTCGTATATAAACATGGTAGGATTAGTGTAAGTACATGTACTGTACACGGTGAGGATTTAACGGTGCTGGCGTGCGGTACCGCTTCATGCGCTAATGCTGGACAGATATAGATTTGAATTCGCATTACGGTTTAGTTAAAAAAAATTAATTTTCATCTTTTGTTTTCAGTGACACAAATAACCCGTCCATGAATCTTTTGCAGACAGAATGGTCCAGAAAAATGTCAAAGAGTGCTTAAAATTTTGACACAAAATTCATCAAAAACAAAAGTCCAAATTTATGGATAATTTTAATTTCTTTTTAGAAGAACCCGTCTGAAAATAAGATTTTAGCTTTTTTCAAAATTTAAAAAATTACGAAACAAAGACGTGTGCTGAAGGAAAAGAAGATTATCAAAATTTTCACGGTGGAGAGAAATCCGTGCCTTGAAATAACGCCAAGTGAATTTTGTCAAGAAATGCCATTTCATAGCATTTTCTTCACTTGAGATCTCCATGCCCGATTGGTTGTTTCCTTTTCAAGGGGATTAGGTAGAGCCATGCGGGGGAGCTATGGTGAATGGGCAGGTGGACATTGATAAGGGTACGTCGGCTATGTGAATACGATCAGTTATGCGTTTTAGCTCCAACTGGAATTTACTCCATACAAACCCATTTTTAACTTACTTACTGGAATTCGGATAACATCTTGTGAAAACATTTTAAGTAATAAATGTGTGAATTATTTTCTGTAATTAAAACATTTGTTTATATAATTGTATTGTGCTGTCAACCCAGAACAGCGTCATTAAGTGTGAATATGTTTTTCAAATACAGAACCACGTCCATTTTCAATTCCCGTCATGTGTTATTTGTCTATGCTGCCAGCACCTACAACACAACTCATATCGATTTCATTGAAATCAGTCTCTTCAAATTTTAAAGTTGATATCTCAATAAAACTTCACGTTTATAGTTGCCATGAATAAATCGTTTCTAAAGGAGTAAACGCAAAAACGGCAAAAAACATGAAAATGTAATATGTGCTCCTTTTTAAAGACCAGGGGCCAAGGACTTATTTATATACCTATTGGGAGACTTATTTCTTATGTATTTCCAAATAAGGCATACAAATTAAACCAACACATCTGGCTTAAGAGTATTTATATCCGAACTTAAGTTGGAAATAAGCGAAACCATTTCATTTCCATGTTGTCTCCTTTTTCAAAAAAAAAAATTACGTTTAAAGTTTTTATTATGGTGAGTTGTTCTAAAGGTTGTTTTTTTTAGACGTGTCATTTTCAATCTGGCAATACTTTTTTTGGAGTTGGTCTTTTTGACAGCTGTCACTTGATTTATGTTCAGTTTGGTTTGCCATTTCATAATGAATAGACTTACTCCTGAAATTGTGCAAAATTATTTTGAAAAACATGGTTATACTCGTGAAACGATTTTCGATTTTCACAAGGAAATGTTGTTCAGCGATGAAGCTCACTTTTGGTTAAATGAATAAGTCAATAAGCAAAACTGCCACATTTGGAGTGATGATAATCCTCAAGTGTATGTTAAGACACCCTTGCACCCACAAAAACTGACTGTTTGGTGTGCTTTATGGGTTGGTGGAATCATTGGTCCATATTTCTCCAAAAATGAAGCCGGCCATAATGTTACAGTCAATGGGGAACGCAAACGCTATAGAGCCATGATTAATGACTTTTTCGTGCCTGAATTCTAGAATGTTGATGTGGACGACCGCTAGTTCCAACAAGACGGCGCTACATGCCATACAGCCAACGAAACAATCAATCGCATTATCTCGCGTGTTGGGCCTGTAGCGTGGCCTCCAAGATAGTTCCATTTAACACCGCTGAACAATTTTGTGTGGGGTCATGTGTAGTCGCTTGTCTACGCAGATAAGCCCGAGACGATTGACGCCTTGGAAGAGAATAATCGGTGCGTTATTGATGAACGACCCCAATTGCTGCAAAAATTGGTCGAAAATTGGGCCTCTCGGCTGGAATTTATTGCCGAAATCATTTTTTAAACATAATGTTAAACCCTTAACTTAATAATAAAGCCAGGGATATAAGTTCCAAACTTGGCGTAGGGACATAAGTCCCTGGGACATAAAACCAAAACTTTTTTTTGGGACTTATGTCCCACTTAAGTGAGACATAAGTCCCAAATTCGGTTTTGGGGCTTATGTCCCAGAGACTTATCTCCCTGCACCAAAATAGGGACTTGTCCCTGGACTTAAGTGAGACATAAGTCCCAAATTCGTCCCTATTCTGTCGCAGGAACATAAGTCCCTGGGACATAAGTCCCAAATTTTATTTTTGGGACTTATATATGTCCCATTTAAGTGAGACATAAGTCCCAAATTCGGTTTTGGGACTTGTCCCGCTTAAGTGAGACACAAGTCCCAAAAATAAAATTTGGGACATAAGTCCCTATTTTGACGCAGGGACATAAGTCCCTGGGACATAAGTCCCGAATTTGGCGCAGGGACATAAGTTCCCATTTTTATTTCTTTGACTTGTGTCTCACTTATGCGAGACATAAGTCCCAAAACCGAATTTGGGACTTATGTCTCACTTAAGCGGGACATAAGTCCCAAAAATAAAATTTGGGACTTATATCCCAGGGACTTATTTTGTTGTTGTCCAGGGTCGAATCATTTTCTTCGTTATCACTTACTGATGAGTCAGAAACTTCAGAAAATCTAGTATTTGAGAATTTGAGAAAACCAAATAAAAAACTCGCTCGATTTTTTTATTTGGTTTTCTCAAATACTAAATTTTCTGAAGTTTCCGACTCATCAGTAAGTGATAACTAAGAAAATGATTCAAACGACCCTGGGCAACAACAAAAATAACAAAACCATAACCTGCGGTATTTGTTTCGAAAATCCAAGAAACGTATTACTCAACTCTGCAACCACTGCAAGATGTGTTGTGTAGTAGCTGTTTTGTGAAGATAAACGAAGAAGCAATTGTTAATAAAAACGAATTACTATGCTCATTTTGCTGGCAGATAATTCAAAACACATTTTCTTGTGAAATTTTTACTTTTTTCCGATTTTGCATTGAAATTGTTTAATTTTTCAACTTCCAATTTTGTTGCCGTTCCCATCTTCATCAAAAAATGTTAAGACTTATGTCTCACGAAAGTGTGACATAGGTCCCAAAACAAATTTGGGACTTATGTCTCACTTATGTGGGACATAAGTCACAAAAATACAACCACCAACCAACCACCATTTCTTTCAATTCCCCCCCTCCCCCACCAGTAAAAACCCACCTCTCCTACAACCAACCACCAACCATTTTTGTTAATTTTTGCCTCCAACCAACTACCCACCATTTTTGACAGTTTTATCACCCCCAAACCCCCTCCTCCACTACCCCACCAACGACCACCCACCCAACCAACAACCATAAACCACCCAACACGCTCCAGTCCCACTTTGAAAAATTGTATCTACTTTGTTCATTTTTCTATGCCATCAAAGATTTGATTGGCCAGATTGGGTCCGAGCGTCATACCATTTTTCGTGACGATTACAATCAATTTTGCTGACTATAGGTGGGCCAATAAATGTTTTACATCAAAAGTTTTTCGAACTTAGCCTTTCTTTCAAAAATCTATCTCATGTTGCTGCGTCAACCAAATTTAATTAACTTCCTTTACCTTAGCAAAACTCAGCCTTACGGATACAAAATGTGTCCCCTTTGAATTCAAAGCTTTTTTAACCCTTATCTTACATATAAACAAACAGACTCTTGATTCCATTCCATTCATATAAATATGTTCTAATCTGCTTTTAGGAGGAATTCCAACACCACATTTTGTCCCACAGACTACGTCGAGATTCTGAGGATTCCGTATTAAATCAAAATTCAACAAATTTTTCTCACGACGAGATTCACTTGGAATCATGTCAAAAATCACAATCGGATCTCTCCTTGAATAATGATAATCAAATCACATTGTCTCCTACTGGCAGAGAATCATCATCGACTATGACTTCAGATAACCACGTAGGAGGAGATGCTGAGCATTCTTTGATGAAAATGCAACTTTGTAAGAAATTTTTCACCAATGTGTGCTGTAGGAAGTCAAAACAAAATAAACATTTTATTACTTTTAGTGTCGTCTCTTCCAACTGAGTCTCATAGGCATTCATCATCGGATTCATCACATTTCACTCCAAACACCTTAATCAAACAGCAAGAACTCCAGCAAAACGCGCAAGAACCACCTGCGAATAATAAACATTTCTGCACAGTGTGTAGAAGGAACTTCAGTTCTAGCTCCGCCCTGCAAATCCACATGAGAACCCATACCGGGGACAAGCCATTTCAGTGTAATGTTTGTCAAAAGGCCTTCACGACAAAGGGGAATCTAAAGGTGAGTTAAGGGTTGCCAATTTCCGAGGAATCTAGTCTTCAATTCGAGAACTTCATGTGCTTATGACAAGTCTTTCTTGTAACTTATTTCGTTAAGGTTCATATGGGTACCCATATGTGGACAAATCCTGCATCTAGACGGGGCCGACGTATGTCATTGGAACTCCCAATGCACAGGCCAAATCTTCCACCTCTAGGATCTCATCAGGACTCGGAACTTATGTCACGAAGGCCAGAAATATTCTTCCCATATTTGCCACCATTTTTCAATGGTTTACAACCAAAGGTAAGTCTTTCAAAGAACCCTATTTTTAGCCTTCATTTACATTTTTTTTTTCATAAAGCCCGTGGACTTACCACCTGGATCATTCCCCGGTCTCCCACCACCGCCATTTCAAAATGGAAGTGCACAGAAGTACTCTGATCTAATGGGATTCTCACCGTTCCTAGGTCCACCATATAACTTCCCACCACTTCCGAACATGGATCGTCAAGCAAGCAAATCACCTTTAGATGAGAAAAACTCAAGAAGTTCTCAAGAAAGTCCCACAAACAATGGACCACCCCCACATCATCGTCATCAGCAGTTTAACAATCAACAATCTTCTTTGCCAATGAAAAAGAATTTTCCTCCTGATGAGTTCGTCAAAGGCTGAACAAAAAATTTCAAGTGTATACCGATCAAAGATTAAAACACATATCCTTTCTCTTTAAATAGATATCGAAGGGTATCTTAGCAATACGTTGGCATTTAATGGATGAAAAAAAAAATTGCATTAAGTTTTGTAAAAATTATATAAAAAATAAAAAAAATAAAAATATTAGATTATTATAGTTTGTAGTGGTATTTATGCTGTATGTATATTTAATCTAGAACTTTAAGATTAAGAAATTAGAAATATGAATAAAGAATAATGAAAAATTTAACCACAGTTAGGCTTTATACATTGAAGGGCCTCCACAAACAGTGGATTATGTAACTTTTCAAGAAGTTAGAAGAAAGTAATGAAAATCGAAGATCGATGGGATATTTTCAATCTTCAATCAAAAAAGGAACAAACGCCAACCAAGGCCTAAGACAATTATCGACATTTTATAGAGCGCAGAGTAGAAGTGAACACTATTTATTTACTTATTACATAATAGCATTCGTTTTTTTGGATGGTATGGCTTACTCCAGCAAGGAGCGTTAATTTGTTTTAAGTGCAAGGTGAGTTATTACTAAATAAAGGGAGCTGAGGCTGAGGGCTTTGAGAAATGGACTTCTGTTAAGAGCCTTTAATTTGAACAAAATTATTTTCATCACTCGTCAGAATGTATTAAGGTTTTTCTTTTTAATTGTGAACACAAAATAATAATAGTATATTTCAGGGCCCGATATTCCTTGATTCGACCCTGAACTGCTGGACATGAAAGTGAAGACCTGTTTTTACGTTAATGTCTGCATTTTCTATCTTTTTTTCTTCCAGATTACACAAAATTAGGGCAAGCTTAATGTATACGTCAAAATACATTTAACAACAAGGTGCTTCTGTCAAGTAAAGATTAACGAATCGCTTTCCTAGCCTTATTCTTTTATCAACACTTGTTTTTCGTTAGAATCTAACCTTGGATCTCCAGTCTCCAGCAAGAATACACAAAATCGTGTCTATCTATTAAATGCAATTTTAACTTGAAACACGCTTATAATGGTCCATAAGTCCATAATGTAATTAAGTCCCGCCCAGAAAAAGTGGGACATAGGTCCATAATGGACTTAAGTCCCGCCCAGAAAAAGTGGGACATAAGTCCATAATGGACTTAAGTCCAACCAAGATAAAGTGGGACATAAGTCCATATGGACTTATGTCCCGCCCGGAAAAAGTGGGACATAAGTCCATAACGGACTTAAGTCCCGTCCACAAAAAGTGGGACATAAGTCCATAATGGACTTAAGTCCCGCCCAGAAAAAGTGGGACATAAGTCCATAATGGACTTATGTCCCGCCCAGAAAAAAAGGGACATAAGTCCATATGGACTTATGTCCCGCCCGGAAAAAGTGGGACATAAGTCCATAATGGACTTAAGTCCCGCCCAGAAAAAGTGGGACTTAACTCCATAATGGACTTAAGTCCAACTAAGAAAAAGTGGGACATAAGTCCATATGGACTTATGTCCCGCCCGGAAAAAGTGGGACATAAGTCCATAACGGACTTAAGTCCCGTCCACAAAAAGTGGGACATAAGTCCATAATGGACTTAAGTCCCGTCCAGAAAAAGTGGGACATAAGTCCATAATGGACTTATGTCCCGCCCAGAAAAAGTGGGACATAAGTCCATATGGACTTATGTCCCGCCCGGAAAAAGTGGGACATAAGTCCATAATGGACATAAGTCCATAATGGACTTAAGTCCCGCCCAGAAAAAGTGGGACATAAGTCCATAATGGACTTATGTCCCGCCCTGAAAAAGTGGGACATAAGTCAATATGGACTTATGTCCCGCCCTGAAAAAGTGGGACATAAGTCCATAATGGACTTAAGTCCCGCCCAGAAAAAGTGGGACATAAGTCCATAATGGACTTATGTCCCGCCCAGAAAAAGTGGGAATTATGGACTTATGTCCCACTTTTTCTGGGCGGGACATAAGTCCATATGGACTTATTTCCCACTTTTTCTTGGCGGGACATAAGTCCATATGGACTTATTTCCCACTTTTTCTGGGCGGGACATAAGTCCATTATGGACTTATGTCCCACTTTTTCTGGGCGGGACTTAAGT
Source organism: Platycheirus albimanus (assembly GCA_916050605.2). Classification (NCBI taxonomy): domain Eukaryota; kingdom Metazoa; phylum Arthropoda; class Insecta; order Diptera; family Syrphidae; genus Platycheirus; species Platycheirus albimanus. The sequence goes on along the minus strand of OU696698.1, from coordinate 30,733,497 downwards.
CCATTATGGACTTATGTCCCACTTTTTCTGGGCGGGACTTAAGTCCATTATGGACTTATGTCCCACTTTTTTAGGGCGGGACATAAGTCCATTATGGACTTATGTCCCACTTTTTCTGGGCGGGACTTAAGTCCATTATGGACTTATGTCCCATTTTTTCTGGGCGGGACATAAGTCCATATGGACTTATGTCCCTTTTTTTCTGGGCGGGACATAAGTCCATTATGGACTTATGTCCCACTTTTTCTGGGCGGGACTTAAGTCCATTATGGACTTATGTCCCACTTTTTGTGGACGGGACTTAAGTCCGTTATGGACTTATGTCCCACTTTTTCCGGGCGGGACATAAGTCCATATGGACTTATGTCCCACTTTTTCTTGGTTGGACTTAAGTCCATTATGGACTTATGTCCCGCCCTGAAAAAGTGGGAAATAAGTCCATATGGACTTAAGTCCCGCCCAGAAAAAGTGGGACATAAGTCCATATGGACTTAAGTCCCGCCCAGAAAAAGTGGGACATAAGTCCATATGGACATAGGTCCATTATGGACTTATGTCCCACTTTTTCTGGGCGGGACATAAGTCCATATGGACTTATTTCCCACTTTTTCTGGGCGGGACATAAGTCCATATGGACTTATTTCCCACTTTTTCTGGGCGGGACATAAGTCCATAATGGACTTATGTCCCACTTTTTCAAGGCGGGACATAAGTCCATATGGACTTATGTCCCACTTTTTCTGGGCGGGACTTAAGTCCATTATGGACTTATGTCCCACTTTTTCTGGGCGGGACATAAGTCCATATGGACTTATGTCCCACTTTTTGTGGGCGGGATATAAGTCCATTATGGACTTATGTCCCACTTTTTCCGTGCGGGACATAAGTCCATATGGACTTATGTCCCACTTTTTCTGGGCTGGACATAAGTCCATTATGGACTTATGTCCCACTTTTTCTGGGCGGGACTTAAGTCCATTATGGACTTATGTCCCACTTTTTCTGAGCGGGACATAAGTCCATTATGGACTTATGTAACACTTTTTCTTAGTCCGTTATGCGGGAAATAAGTCCATTAGGGACTTATGTCCCACTTTTTCTTATGGTTTTAATTTTGACATGCCCTTAGCAAAATAGTAACAACACCTCACCAACTTAAGGACATTCCCTAAAATACATACCTCTTTCCATTGGTTACTGCTCTAACAAAACTGAGTGAGTCCGTGATTTTTTCATTGGAATAACAAGTCGTCAAGTATCATTTATTCTGAAAAATTCCTCATACAACTTTATCTTCAGTCAAACCATACTAAAAATTCAAGTTTAATGTTTATAACGACATTTTTACCAGACTTGCAAGAAAAAAATACGAGCATTGTCAAACAAATTTCATAAAGCACCCGGCGACCAACAACCGCAGCAGGTATTTCTCAAGCTCGATTTATTTTTGCAAGTCTGGTAAAAATCGTTTTAAATTTTAAATTTGAGTAAATTTTGAGCAAAAGGGAAAAATCACTTTTTGTTTGTTAAATGCTTCCTCACTAGGAAGAACTGATTGGTATCAGGAAGTTCAGCTATGTCTTTGAAGTTTGAAGACACCTATCAGACTTTCGAAATTTGGTCTTCCGTTGATGAGGTATATTCCCATACAAAAGTTGTTGTGGATGGAGATGCAGCACCAATTGTCTGACAGTACACGTACATTCCACCCATGTGCGTTCTGACTTTGCTTTCCAAATACCAACTGATTTGTGTTGAAGCAATTCTTAAAATAACTTTAAACAAATTGTGTCCTCCCCTCCCCCACATGCCTTCTTCAAACCAAAAATTATATAACTAGCTAGCATATTGGAAACACTCGTTTTTATTAATTAGCAAATAGCAACCCAAAAACTTAACGAAATTTATAAAATTTACCACAGTCATTTAACAGTGATATATAAAAAAGCTTAAGACAAAACAGCGAACAAATCTTACTTACCTCGAACACAAACGAAATTACACAAATTTACACAAAAACAGGTCTAACCAGACCACCTCAAAAGTTTAAGAAGAACTGTCACGATTAGCGTGTGATGCCTACATGTGTAAGAGTATTTTTCATCAAAATATATGTATCTTTTATGACAAACGACTTTTATTAGTCTTTTCGACTAATTAAGTCGAAAGTGCCCCCTCGTCAAAAGTGACCCACCCTACCCTACCAATTTTTACGGAACATCGAACATTCAAATATCGCATCGTCCTGATAAGATGTATATATATACGCTTTGCAAGAGTTCTAAAGCTGCTTATGGTAGGAAAAATTTCTTCCCGATTTCAAAGGATCTCGATGTTAAATTTTTGGACTTTCCCCAGGATCTGACACAATGCCCGAAAATCGGTCGGCTGTCGATTTTGTATGTGTCTGAAGCTCATATAAATCCCTGGACAAGATCTTATTGGCGATTTTTAATGAAAAATGCCTCTATAGTTGGTGCAGAAAAGATGAGCTCAACCAAAAATCAGCTTCGTCGCTAAACAAAATTTTCTTGTGAAAATCGGAATCAACAGTAGTTTTGTTTCGAGCCCATTTACCGAACGGAACCATGTTTTTCGAAATAAATCTGCACAATTTGCATGCTTTGCTAAGGCGTCAGTTGATTCCTGATGAAATAGCAAACCAAGGTCAAAATAAATCACATGACATATATATGACAAAGTGCCAGTGAATGAGAACAGCACTGCCTATTTGAATTCACTAAGATTCGAACCGTCCATTGGGCATATGATCTGGATTACACTATTTTTTCCAAATTTTATGGAAATCAAAACACAAAATGAAATAATCAAAAAAGGAATCCAAAAATGGATTTAAGTATTTTCAAACTAAGCTCGGCTAATATGGCCCACACTTAATTAATGATTGTTCGAAATGTTAGTTGAAGATACCACGTTTGCATTCAATTAGGATTTAATTGAATCCTCAATGAACACAACATCATGTTACTTCGTATGCATTATAATTGCCCCATAATTCTTCCAATCTAAGTATTTTTTACATATTTATAAGCCCCTTTTCCGAAGGCTTGATGGACCATATTTATAAGTAAGTACTCATTAAGACAGAGTCTTCAAAATCATCTCATACCTAAAGACTAACAGCATGTAAGTTCCGAATTCTAAACATTCACAAATTGCCTTACCTTTAGAATTCCTAAAAACCTAAATCTAAATGCCAAACTGCGTATATACGGGTCCGTAAAGACAAGTCAATATCTTCCATCTCCGATATGTAGCCTTAAGTCTAAGTCACCACCTTAGAGCAAAGTCAAATGCCGAATTGCATTGGTCGGTGAGTTTCTTTAACATTTCGGAGTGCCACTGCTGCCAAGCGCATAGATTGATCGCACAGTTCAGAACCAAACCACAAAAAAAAAAAAATCAGGCTAAAACTATATGAAGTGAGAGAAGCACCCAAACATATAGCAGATACATATAGGAGGTACCCCGCCTTAGAGAACGGCCAAAACCAAAGCCAAAGCTTCCTGTAGTGTGTACCCACATATGCACCGCCACTGCTCTCAAACCAAACACAAAACGAGTGACAAAACATGTTAAGTACAATCGAGTGTGTCATCACACAACATTAATAATAATTTTGAATAGCAATACACTCGATTGCACTGAATGTCACTCAATAGAAATAAGATCCTATTTTATGTTACAACCAATAGGAGCTAAGAATAACATTGTTAGTAATTATGAAAATGTAGAAGTAAGATAGAAGATAAGTATAACAGTTATGAATTATGTATTTAAGGAACATTAAACTGAAAATAAAAACAGACTTAAATTAATACTCGAAATAGCAGCACTGCTTAGATTATTTATTTTTGTTTCAAGGAACATTACGGCGAGACATCGCCTTACCATTAAAGCGTAGTACGCTCCCAATATACTAGCGTGGTACGCTCTTATACCAAACAACTAGGACCATATAGATACACCACATCTATATGGTCCTAGTTGTTTGTTGTTTACAGACAATCCAGACATGGCGATCCTGCAAAATACCAAATGTCACAGCTAGAACTCGATAGCATTGTAGAGAAGTGGGAAAAGTATCTGGCAGAGCTGAAAAACAAGAAAATCGAAGAATACATTCCCGAAGGTTCAACCCCGCCAACAAAAAATACATCCCGACTCCAATCAACGCCGGACCAAAGCCCATCTCTATAGAAGCGTAAAAAAAAAAAAAAAACCCAAACCACAAATCGAAGAAACAGCACTATGGGAAAAAGCCAAAGCAGACCGGAAACAATAGTCAATAACAACAACGTCCAGGAGGAAATAAACATGCCAATAATTCCTGAATCAGTGGCAACAGCCGCAGTTATCATGACCTTCCTTTACGCTGCATATAAAATAAACAAATATTTTAAGAATTATGTGCATAAACACAAAAATCAAATAACTAATGTATAAAAAAAAAAAAAAATTATTTAATACCAACAACAATCAAAAAAATATTTTTAATACTTTTCACTTATCTACCCAAATGCAAGAATTAAAAAAACATCTAAGAAACTATTCTCTCAAATATTAAGAACAGTTCAGGTAGACCTTATAAATTTGAAACAGTTTAAACAAAAATTAGCGAAATAGGAAATCTTAAAGAAAAATTAATAATTTAGAAAATAGTGAAGAAAATGAAAATAACAAAGCACTTAAATTAGAATTTGAAGCTATATATAATACTACTAAGAAGATACTAGAGGATCAACTGCAAGAACACAATTTAGTTTTTAAAAGAGAAAAAGAAATAAACAAAAAAAATGGCAGATTTTGATTTAGGAATAGCTATGAAAGCAATCCCAATGTTTTCAAGAAATTTCAAGGAGTTAGATAGCTTTCTTAAAATAGTTGAGATAATCAACAAGGGATTAAAAACCACTTGCACACAGCAATTAATAGAATTCGTTTTTCACGTAAAACTAGCAATTAATGTAAAAACAACCATTCCTCAAATTCAAAATACCTTATCGAATTTTAGTCAAAGAAATCTTTCAGTAACGTCATTTAGGGATAAATTACTCAATACTATAGCTAATTTAAATAATCTACAGATAAAAGTATTAGGTAACAATGTTACAAATGAAGAAAAGAAGGTGATAAGAAAAATGAACGACATTTACAGTTTAAATATCTTCAAAAATGGTCTTAACGACAACATAAAACAAACTGGCAAAAAAAAAAAAAAAAAAACAAATTCTAACGCACTATAGACACAGCACACAAAACACAAACAAACCAAACATACAAAACTTTAATCAACAAGGCAATGACCGTAACAGATTTGAAAGAAACATGAATCAAAATCGACACAACAACAACATCCAAAATCGAAATTATACCCGCAACAATCACTTCAACCGACATAATAACTGGAACAATAACCAAACACAAAATGCTCCAAGAAACAATAAACAAAGCCATCATCAAGGCCAATTCAGAAATACGAGAAAGCAAATACGATTATTACATAATGAACGACAAGAGGGAAACGAACATGGCTTGGAATACCCGAACATTCCAGATAGCCAAAATTAAAAGTATATAGAATATCGGATAGCAACACAAATTTTATTGTTGCAAAACACAAAAATAAAAATATGACATTTTTAATAGAAACGAGTGCAGACAAATCGATCTGCAAAATAACAAGTAAGCTAGTGAATGAAGAATATTACCCAGAAGAAAAATGCAAACTCACAGATAAAACCAATGAGGAAATACATTCCTTAGGGACCATCAAACGCAGATGCTCTATCTAGAATAAAAATCGACTCAGACTTATTAAAACAAATGATACCGACAGAAATCAATGAAACCGTCAAAAGAACATTAGTCATCACAAGGGGAATGTCCAACAAAATAAATGTGGACAACAACAAGGAGAAATGCAATTCTCAAGAGAAGCCTGTACAACTTCAAATCTGGGAATGCATATCCATTAATGACGTCAAAAATATAAAGAAATTAAAATTTAATATTGATAAAAATGCTAGGAATTCAAAAATAAATATTGATGAAAATTTTGTGCACGTGCGATGCAGTGATAAATCGGCGAATCCAGATTCGACCCCGAGGAAGCTTGCATCAGAAATAAACAAAGATAATAATATGTATACGTATACGGGACCTAATGATAATTCAGCGACACTAGAGTCGACTCTGAAGAAATTAGTATCCAGAATGAATAAAGAAAATATAAACGAGCTAGCCCTTATGAGCAATGATGAAATATTTAAGCATTTTGAAAAAGATAAATTCAAAGAAACATATGCAAAGATAAAAATAAATGGCCAGAATCCTAAGCTAAAAATAATAATTTATAATGCCCCAAAACAAATATTTGATGATTTAACTAAATACAAACTAATTGACGAATTCCATAACTCTGCACACGGAGGACATCTAGGTATACGGAAAACACTAATAAAATTAAAACAAAGATACGTATGGCGAAAAATGAGTCAAATGGTAAAGCAATTCATAACAAATTGTGATTCATGTGCAAGAAATAAATAAACAAAACACACAATAGAACCACAAACGATTACAGACACTCCAGGCAACAGTTTTGAAGTGGTGTCAATTGACACAGTCGGACCTTTACGAATATCAAATAATAAAAGATATATTTTAACCATGCAATGCGAACTTACCAAATTTGTCGTCGCATATCCGATGACATCAAAAGACGCAACAACAACAGCAAAGACTTTAGTAGAAGAATTTATTCTTAGATATGGACACTTTAAGATTCTAAAATCAGATAAAGGTACAGAATTCAATAACGAACTTATGAACAACGTATGTTCACTTTTAAAGATAAAACAAACATTCTCTTCTCCATACCACCATCAAACTATAGGTGCCCTTGAAAGAAACCATCGGACACTCAATGAATTCTTATTATCAAATGTCAATGATAATGAATGGGACGAATGGGTTCCATATTTTACGTTTGCATACAATACAACACCACATATAGACACTGGGTATTCACCTTACGAACTCATTTATGGCAAAGTACCCTGCTTACCGACAGATACGCTAAATAATAAAACAAAAATTTATGACTACGATAATTATGCCAATGAGTTGAAAACCAGGTTACATCATGCACTAAGTAAGGCCAGAGAAATGACAATAACAATAAAAGAAAAAAGAACAGCAACAGAAAATAAGAAATACAATAATAGGTTAGATCTAGGAGTAGGTGATTTAGTATTGCTAAAAGTAGAAAATAGAAAGAAAAGTCAAGCACCTTATATTGGTCCATTCAAAATAATAGAAAGAAAAGGAGTAAATTCAGTAATTGATAAAAAATGGAATAAATAAAGAAATACATAACAATCTTCTTAAGCCCTATAAACTAAGAAATCAATAGAAAACAATACAAAACGTTAAAACAAAAAAATTTTTCTTCATTATAATTTATTAATAAATATCAAAATTTTAGCTCATAAACTCATATTATATAAACTTTGTAAATAAAAAAAAAAAAAAAAAAAAAATATATATATGATATTATACTACCTATGTTAACCAACTTTATTCCCTAAAATTTTTCTTAAGGGTGAGGGTGTAGTGTGTACCCACATATGCACCGCCACTGCTCTCAAACCAAACACAAAACGAGTGACAAAACATGTTAAGTACAATCGAGTGTGTCATCACACAACATTAATAATAATTTTGAATAGCAATACACTCGATTGCACTGAATGTCACTCAATAGAAATAAGATCCTATTTTATGTTACAACCAATAGGAGCTAAGAATAACATTGTTAGTAATTATGAAAATGTAGAAGTAAGATAGAAGATAAGTATAACAGTTATGAATTATGTATTTAAGGAACATTAAACTGAAAATAAAAACAGACTTAAATTAATACTCGAAATAGCAGCACTGCTTAGATTATTTATTTTTGTTTCAAGGAACATTACGGCGAGACATCGCCTTACCATTAAAGCGTAGTACGCTCCCAATATACTAGCGTGGTACGCTCTTATACCAAACAACTAGGACCATATAGATACACCACATTCCTTTATGAATTAAGACATGGGAAAAATTTGTAAGACGCTATCGGGAACCATAATAAACAGTATTCAGCCTCTGCAAATTGACTATTGCTCCCACAGATCGCGAGCTTCTCTTATCCGATGTGTGTGCCCTTGTCCATTGCCAGCAGCAGTACTAGCACTAGCAGCAGCAGCAGCATGCCGAAAGAAGACTCCTAGAGACACGGCAGCATGCCAATGCCAACGACGGACACCGCGCCGCCGAAGACAGCATCCGAACAGAGTGTTCCAAGTGCGCACACACATACTATATATACAGACACATCAAATGAATAAAAAATACCAACTCTAGTTCAAGGAGGAGGAGGAAACTAAGTGAGTATCTATGTGGAGTGCGCACGGGATCTATGAAAATGCAAAACGCAGGTGGGTCGCGCCAGCAAGGTCGGATTCGATTTACATGCAAAAAGATCGACTCGACTACTATTTTGTCGATACCGCTTCACTGCTGCCGGCCGGCCAGCCAGCCGCACATACACGATACACCACACATGACTTGCAGGCTTGGAAAAACAAGACCCACAAAAAAAATTCACCAATCCGACACACGGAGAGCTTGTGAGTAGATACAGAGGTCTGGATCTGGATATATTTGTTGGCCCGACCACGACCACCATTGCCTCTCTACCACCCTTAGGCCATGACGTTGCTAATACACAGAGATGAACTTGCCGACAAGAGTAAGAGTGAAGTTGCTGCCGGCAACGTTGTTGAAGAGGCGCGCAAATCTTCAAACTTGATTTTTTTAAATTTTTTTTTTATTTTCAATAGAAGCGAATAGCTCGATAAAACAATTAGCGCAGGAGTCGATGGATGAATCAATAGGAATTTGCCGTAAAGGAAAAGGGTAACGATTTTTGTGATGGCCAATCTCATCTGCTCATCAGATGCTGTCGGTATATAGGTACTGGACAAAAGTCTTTGTTTAGATTTAACTATTTCTTCGTGAGATCTTCCATTTCTGATGTGATTTCTCACAATTCTTGGAACGAATTTTAATTACTGCGTGTGTAATAGACTGCGTCACAGATAAGTTAGCGCCTCCGTTTAATTACGCATAAGTGTCATAAGCGCACACGCAACGTTAATGTGGAAAATTATTAGAAGACCTGTTGGTAATTTGGAACACCGCAACGCTGCCACCGCATCGTGCCATTCACGTCAACATGAAAATTTATTGCAGATGCAAAATGGAAGGGTTTATTTTTAACAAGAAATTGTAACTTCATCGAAATGCAAATATTTTTGAATATTTTATATACGGAGTTGGGGGTGTGTTGAATCACATTTCATTTGCTAGGGGAGATTGATGATGCCAGAACAAGAAGAGCTAAAAATAGGGTTTCCCTTTAAACTAAGAATCGCTTGAAAGACACTTATTTTAGTGAAGAAAGGTTTATTTCATGAGATGTTAAAATTGGGATCGCACCTTGAGTTGGAAGGATGCCTTTAGCTTAAACTATTTTTGACCTATGACATAGATATATTTAACTCTATTTAACTGATTTTTGAATCCCAACAATGCCACTGGCTGTTTTTATTTATTCTACTAGCTGACCCGACGGACTTCGTCCCGTCGAATATTTAGTGAAAATGGAATAAAACCAGGCATTAATTTAAATGAATTATAATAAGAATTCGAAAAAAGTATCCCCAGCTCCACCTAGAGGTTATTAACAAATTAATTAAATTTAGGCCATCAGCTACTTCACAGGTCTTGTCAAAATCAGTACATAAATAAGATTTTTCAAAATACGACCGCAGCGCAACCTAAACCTAGAAGGGGTACAAAAAATGGCCTAAGTTACCCCTTACAATACAACATTAGCTATTTGCAAGTGTAACTGCCGCAAAATCAGCCCAGACGTTTCCGAGATTAGCCGAAGCAAAACGACAGACCGGCAAAATTTTAAAAATAGTTTTTGTTTGTTATAAGTACCGTATGTATGTACTTTCATACGCATTTAGCAAAAAGCTGACAAACAGACACTTCACTTTTATTTATGTGTATAGTAGATACACAAAGGTTTTTTTTTTTTTTTTGAGGTATCGTATATAACTTTAGGTTTGCAGCACTGTTTTCATTGATTGCCATTTTGTCATCTTATATGTGATTCATTTTTAGTTTGGTTTGTCATTTCAACATGAATCAACCAACACGCCTGAACAACGCATGCAAATTGTGCAGGAAATATATATAAAGGGTTTTCCAATAAGAGGTGTTATTTTCAATAACCCGCTATTTACGTAGTTGTCACTTCTGAAGCTGTAATTTTTTGACATTTGATAAGTATAAACTACGACATAAAAAATGGAACGATACACGCTTCAACAATCATCATCAACAACGTCGTGCCTTTGCTGATTGGGTCCTTGGAATGCATGAAAATGATCCGGAATTTCATCGAAATCATCTTGACTTATGAGGCCCATTTCCACCTCAGTGGCTAGTAGCCACTAGTATTGAATATAATGATTAGAAATTTTTTAAATCTACCACACAAAATCTGAATCTACCTCTACTTTGTATCCCAATCTACCACGTTCTTTAAAATGGAAGTGACAACACTGGTGGCTACGCCAACAAGAAAAATTGCTCGCAAAACCAAAGATTTATTTTTGAAAAGCCTCTCCATCCTCAACGAGTAACTGTTTGGTGCGGTTTATGGTACGGCGGGGTCATTGGACCTTACTTTTTCGGAAATGAAGCTGGAGCTGGAGCAACAGCTAACGGTGAATGGATTGCGCTATCGAGATATGATTAATAATTTTTAATGACCAGAATTGGATGTTATTGATCTGGACAACGTTTACTTTCAACAAGACGGCGCTACAGGCCACACAAGCAACGAAACCATTGGTCTTTTACAGGAAAAGTTTCCGGACCGTGTTATCTCTCGAAGAGGTGATCACAATTGGCCAACGAGATTTTGTGATTTAACACCTTGCGACTTCTTCCTTTCTGGCCACGTGAAAGGATGGAATTATTGAAGCTTTTGAGGGCATACAGCAGCCAATTTGCGATTTGGTGATGGAAAATTTCATGAAAAGGATATTGTTGTGTAAGCGTAGCTGTGGCGGAAATTTCTCTGATATTGCTTTTTTCATTAATGACATACTTTCTTCTTTACACTAAAATACACATCCGATCATTTATTTGAAAACTGCCATTTTTCTTTGAATATCAAAATAACACCTCTTATTGGAAAACCCTGTATATCTATTTAGAAAGAGACCTTTAGAATAGGACAAATTTAAAAAGCATACGCTTTGTTTTTCCGGCATACTTTCCTTCTAGTATTGCCTGGCCTGAATATTGAAGTCACGTAGAATTGTAAACAGTGAAATCACCCGTAACAACGATCTCACTGAGGATAATAGGAAATACCTATTTCTTTTAATGGAGTCGGACATCAGCGCATCGTACTCGACACTACATTGTAAGTAGTAAGTGTTGATGTATTTTTTAATTTATTTTTTAGTTGAAGTAATTTTCTATAAAGAAAAGACCACAATTATATTGTCCTGCTTCGATTCAATCTGTACAACCGATCTTCTTATCACACCTTATGCAGAACACCCTGTATACTTCCATGAACTCACTTAAAAGTGCTTCGAAGCCCCCTCTCAAGTCTGTGCCGTATTTTTCATGTGCCATGAAGTGTCTACCTTTAACAGGTTCCTATTTACATGAGTTATGAGAATTATTAATGTAGCTCACCGCAATCAAAGGCAACGAACACCCTTCCGTGTATGGTGACGTCGATTCCCCATAGTCTAGCCTCCGTCTGACAATCCTCCTTCTTCCCTCTCCTTGGCTTTGTGGATAGGATTAAACAAATTGGCACTATGTCTGCAAAAGATCTCCTGCCATATGACATTTTATGAAAATTATACATCGTCCAAACTGAAACGGTGCTGTGCGGTGCGGTGCACAATCATAAGTCTCATGTGAAGTTGTTGTCTGTCTTAAAAATATGAAGAAGATACAACCGCGCGCCATCGCCATCCCCATATCTGCCGCTTCCCTCATTTATGCCGCGTCTAACGCTTGGGGACAAATAAATTGTATTTCTCGGGAAAATTGCATAATGTGGAAAATGAGAAACTGCCAGGCTTCAAAAGGTCTCCAGCTGTCAAAATATTTTACTGTTTGATGTTGTATGTACGTATAGATGATGGTGCAATAAGCATTATTTTATTTGCTATAGTTGCAGTTTCTCCTTTCCCATACAGCCAGGGGGCAATGTTAGGCGACATACAAAGATACTCTAGAGACAAAGATTTTCTCCAGATTTGAATTTAAGTTTAAATTTTAATTTTAATTCGGCCAGACAAAGATGTCTCGGTCTAGAAATAATAACTTCGTCGGTTTTTAATTTTATCGTTTTTTTTTTTGCTCCAAGTAGAACGCATCTGTTCGGATTCGGATTGCTAACGAGAAACAGAAACCAAAGTTGTTACTTTAAGGCACACGACAAAAAGAGTGCTTCTTTTGGGATCCGATTGGGACGTATGGGTGGCACAGATTATATGACAAATCTGTTGAATGCTACGCTCATGGGGCTATATGAAATGCTGTATGGTTTTGAAATACTTTGGATTCCATATGAGGATAAGCGAGTGTGTAATATTTTCCAAAATATGTCGTTTTAATTTCGATGACAATATTTTACACAATCTTAAAATTCATGAGTCATTAAGATTCATTTTATATTTTCAAAGGGGGAAGCGGATGGATTTTTGCTGTGGCGTAGGTACATGAATCTAATAGATTTGGAGGTTTTTGGGTTCATTTAAAATCGTTTAAGGACTAAGACAAAATACAAGGACGCTAGGTTTAGTCCATATTTATGTAGAGAAACTTAATGTTAACATTATGCGTACAGGGCACAGGTCATTTGAGGTTAACATAGGTCGTCATCATTGGATGACTGGAGCTGGGCATCAGAAACGCTGCCCTGCTGATTTTCGAATGAATGACGGCTGACGAATAAACAGCTACTAATAAAACCCATCGGGCAATGCTGAAGGCTAGTACCAGTGATCAACGAGCAAACAAGGAAGGAGGAACATTGGCTGAAGGAAGAAGCTAGAGTTCTAAAAGCGAGCAGTCGAATACCTTCATATATTGAGAGTCCTTCTAGCGAATAGTCAATGTTCGAAAATTGTATTACCTAAGCCCCAGCTGCGACCTGGTGAAACCTGAGGGGAGATGTCGTAGTAGAAGCACAGTGGGTTCTGATAATTATGGGAAAGAACACTTCTGCCGACTGTTAAACGGCAAAGAAAACCAACTTACCGCTGGCAAGCATGATGATCAGTTCATTATTTTTACAATTTGGACACCCGACCAGTAGGAAGCTTGGGTTGTGACATCTAAACAAAAGTTTTTCAAGGCTGTTGGAGTGGATTGGCTTCCAGCTGAGCTCTTCAAAGCAGCGGTAGATGACTTGTTAAGGAATATGAGCTCACTCATCTGTTTAGTCTGGTTAGATGACAGTATACTTGACCAATGAAACCTCAGCATTGTGTGCCCTGAACTGCTCCACTTGCATCACAGTGTGTGAACGTCTGATCACTTAAGCCAGTAAACTGATCGGCCCCTCTATCAGTTGTTTCAGGCCAGTTAAGTCAATCATCAACCCAATAATTTCACATAAGGAAGGCTAAGAATTCTTTGTTATGTGAAGCTATGGGAAGAGCACCATCGACTCCTTTGATTTGAAAATTGGTTGACACAAAGTGAAGAGCTATCATGTAACCTCTTCAATATCCTTTTTGATGCAATCGTACGCAACTCGATTACTTGGCTAGATGATGAAGATGATACTGACGTTATCGGAATCGGAAATGCAAGAGCGCAGCTAGTTGAGTATTCTCAAATATTGAAGTGGTGGCGGCGATGGGCTTGGCTGATAATAAGGACAAAACAAAGTGTCATTATCGCAGGCTTGGACAAAACTTCACATTGACGGATTTGGTTTCCACTATAACCTCTTAAAATTATATCAGTGCAGAGACCAGTCGAATAATCACTCTTGTCAATCACTGCTTCTTCGGGAACCTTATCAACCAGATTTTCCCTAAAACGACCGAAAGGAAACACAAGAACTTAGTAATCCTAATCCAGGTGTATGAGGCAGAAGACTGTAATGGCAAACTCGGATGAAAAGCGAGATGAGAGACATTTTGTTCGATTTTTCTTTCCTGTATGCATCTATGAAGTATGGAGGAAAAGATTCAATCACGAACTCTCAGGCGCAACATTGAGCTTTTTAAAAACCCTATTCATGAACGAACGCTTCCAATTTCGCACTCCAAGTAGTCGGAAGTCTCCCTATACGTGGTCGTTCCATTGAAGATAAGGTCTACCTTAGATTCTGACTCCCTTTGGTTTGGCGTTTACGAGCTGGAGCGTTGATGTCAATTCGCTGTACATGACCCAGCCATCTTAGTCGTTGATTTCGAATTTTTCTAGAGGCTTATGTATGTCGCTGTACAGCACGTATAGTTCGTCGTTGTATCTCCTTCGCCAAATGTTGTTTTCTCTGTTTGCGAAGATGGACCAGTGAGTGTTCTAAACAGCGTCTCCTTGGTTCTTCTCGATAGGGCTTTATTCGTCAACTGCTTCAGTCCATATAGAAACGGCGATTAGCAGTAGTTAGTGGTTAGTTTAGTAGACAAATTCACTGACTACCTCGAAGTTATACATATCAATGGTCACATTCTGACCAAGTTGGTGCTGAGATTGGACTTTTGTTGATGAAAGCATATACATACTTCGCCTTGTCCTCGTTTATTTTCAGTCCCAATCTGCTTGCTGCTGACTCCATAGTAGTGAAGGCACCGGTTTCTGCTCGCTCTGTTCTTCATAGCACGTCAATGTAGTCCACGAACCCAAGTAATTGTGTCGATTTATTAAAGATGGTGCCCGATGTGCTGGCATGGGTGTTGCGCATGACATTTTCAAGCACTTTTTCATATCCCTCTGGTTGTTTCGAAGGTTTCAGTGAGTCCTTACCAACTTTGACGGAACAGAGAGCATTTTCATCTGTTTGGCAGGAATTCAAAAGTTGGACATTGCACGATATAGTTCAACTCTATCGTATCGATGTAGTGCAAGGATTTAGTCGGTCGAAGATTTTCCAAGTCTGAAGCCACTTTGTTAAGGACCTATTATCATCAGAAAACAGCTTCAGACGTTAACCCAAAGCTCTGAGCTGGATCTTATAAGCGATGTCTAAAAGACTTATGCCTCTATATTTGGCGCAGAGTAAGCGGTCTCCTTTTTTATGTAGATAGGACAGACCGTACTGAAATTCCATTAATTGGACATACTTCCCTCCGACCATATTTTGTAGATGAGTTGGTGCATATGCTTCTGACCAGATCTTTTCCAGCGAGTTCCACCGTAGTTCATCGGATCTATCTGCTTTGTTCATTTGAGTCTTTGAGTTGTTCCAACATCACTGCGCATTCAATTATTGTGTCAAGACATCAAATTCCTTACCAAATCCTCTACAGTTCTTACAACTATTATAATACAAATGAACAAATCATTATTGTTTTTGATTCAATTAGCCAACATTCATTGCAACATAGATTCATCTACGGACGTATACATAGCTAGTTACTTATTTAGAATGTATCCAAGATTTGCTCTGATTCAGTTCATCTCATCAGAATCCTCACGATCTTCACTTGACGTGCAACATGACACCGAAATTTCCTTGCTCCAGATTCAAATTCTAGAATTCATCCTTTCGACTTTAACCAAATATATACTTTCGGCTGGCTCATTGCATCAGTCATAGCAGAATCGGAGAATCGGAGAGGAGAATGAAAAATTGCGATTTGTTAAAAACGTTCTTGTTTTCTCACTTTTTTGAGTAATTTCCATCGCACGCTTTTCGAGGTGTTCACGATGATTAGTCTAAGCGAATAGACTCAGCTAGGATAAGAACGCAAATACGACAAGTCGAGTATACGTCGCGGCGGAGTCGGCAAATAACCACGACGACAATCACGTCTTTAAGAACCTCTATTCTACAGCCTAGAGTAGAGAGCCTCATCTACTATCCCCCAATATCGTATAATAGAATGGAAAAGAGTTGCACTTGTGTCACGACATTTACTCCAATAGCCCAATCTCCAAGCGGAGATCATCGTCGTCGTCATCATCATCATCATCATCGTCGTCGCATCTAGGAGTTAGAGTGTCCTAGTCGCAATCTCCTATATCTTTAAAATTTCATTCGGCCATGCCGTCTGATGTAGACCGCCATTCGTGATCCCAAATCACAGATATGTGTATTTGTGTGCCGAATTGGCAGACAAGATAGCACCGGGACACATCCAAGATCCAAAGGGAGAATCTTATACCATCATCATCAGCAGCATCGGCTAACAAGCCTTATACCAATCCAATAGCGCTAAAGGTGAGGAAAATATTGTTCATGGAGTGTCAACTCATACCAACCGTGGTGGTACACCAAATTGACACTTTGAAGGTTGCTTTTCAGCGACCGTAACGAAGAAGACGCTTCCATCGTCAGCGTCGCGTCGCATAGCGTCGTATGGTTCAAGGATCAAGCAGGGGGTAGGTAATTTTCTTCTTCGTCATTAAAGATGCATTCCCGCAAATCCCCATTTGAATCATTTGGATGCTGGCCAACATAAAATATAATAAAATAGAGCTCCACTCAACTTTTTGCATCTGCGTCATCTTTCTTATAAGTTAATTGTCGCCAAGGCGTGACGTGACATTTTTAACCACTACAAGCACTTTGCTTATGATTGTGAATATACCTAATGAATATTATGTGAGTATTTTTTTTTTCTTTCTTGTCGGCATGACTGTCCGACGGCCGGCGACCGACGACGCCGACCGACGCGACGTCCGTCTGTTGGCGGTGCGACTCTAGGCAGGCGAAATAAATTAAATTCGGGACTTTTATTTATGCGATTTGTGGACGCATTGTGAAAATGTTTTTAATGATCGAATTAATACATTTGCTTGGACAGTCTTTACAGAATAATTAATTGCTTCAAAAATGAAATTACATTTTTCCGTCAAAATTTTGATGAATTCATGGTAATTAGAGTAGCGCATTACAGTGGACTACAGTATTATTACAGTTTTTTTTTTCACCAAACTATACGAGTACCTAAATGTATCTTTAAATACCTCGGGGTTCGTTTTCGGATCTTGCTTCATTTTGCATTACATTGCTGCCTCAAAAGGGTGCAGAGATTATTTTTCTCAAAAACTGCCTGACAAATTTTGATGAAACAATGTCCTTATGACATTCTATTATTTAAAAAAAAAGTTTTAAGATCAAAGTACCAAAGAAAAAGGGTTTTTGAATTTTGATTTCCAAGCTTATAAACGGTTTCTTGTTAAACATTGATTTCAAATTTGAATAAATTGGCCTGAGAACTCAGCTATCTTCTTGGACTGAGAAATGCCCCCTAAGCTGAAATGAAGACTCTACACCCCAGTTGTGCCTCCGGAACTCGCATACGGTTCACAATGTTGGAAAATGTTCAATGAGAATAAATTAACAGGAGTTCAGACGAAAATGCTTAGTATGAGTATGACAGCTGGGGCAACAAGGCTTGAGTCACGTCAAAAATACCATTATGGCAAAAAGTAGAGCACCACCGGCTCAGCTGGTATTGTGGCGTTCAAAGGAGAGAACCCCGCTTATAAGGTAATATCACCCAACGTTTTAATATCATGAGAATGACGGGGAGAGTCAGGTCTAAGAACTCCTGCCACAAACAAATAAAGCGACACCAGTATTTGTAATGGGCTCAGAAATGGAACAATCCTAGAACGGAAGGCTGGCCGACGCGACGCGACAATTTCTGAGGTCAACCAGCGAACCTGGCTTGTATCCCATGAAAATGAATTCTCCCAAATCCAATTTCCATCTTTGTGAGAAAGCAGGAGAAGGTCTTGGATAGTTTCTTCTTCCTCTTCGTCCATGCATCGTTTGCACAATTCCTTTGAGAAAACGCTCGGTCTAGCAGCGTGTCTATACATATAATGTAGACTACGCAGCTTAGATGAAATCTGATTTAAGATCCAGTTCTGGCCAGAGCTCTTTAGTGTTTTATCCTGGCATAATGTTTAAGCATAAGCTTTCAAGGTTGCGATGTAAGATAGAACCGTCTGGAACTACACTCTGCCCCACCCATCTTTGGTTATTGGGCCATTAGAATCAAAGTGAACTGAATCCATCACTCAAAAATTCCAACTCGTCCAAAGCAGACCTTGATGTACTGGAAACACGGAAGAAACTGTTTTCTAAAACCAGCTGATGTATGGTGCAGTCAGAGTGACTTTGGAATTGATCTGCCTTAATTGATGGTATGTCCAATTGAGTTATTGGTCCATTAAGCGATGACTCTGCGACATAAACCTGTTTACCAAAACTGTTAGATATATGCTGCGAGATTGAGGAGTTTGTCTGAAGCACTTGAAGTTGTCGAACGGATGACTCCAGTGGCACATACTCTCATGCTGATCGCTCGACTTTATTTAGATTGTCACGGTAAGTCACTTTGTCCAAAGCAGAGTCCACCATACTGCTAGCTACCCCATAACTAAGTATCGGTCTGATAACCGCTGTACTAGCTATATCGAATATCGAGATGAACGTTGTCAAGGTAAGACGAGACAAGCCAGAATGTGCTCTTATCAAACTGTAATCTCACAGTAGGTCGTCGCCATTTATGTATCGATGGATGTAATCAGGTATAGCAAGTAGTATCCAGGGGTCCTGAGTATTTGAGCAATGGATTTAAGAATCCATCGATCTTGAATCATTACCATATATTTCCCATTTATGGGCGGTTGGAGAAGAAGGAAGACCAAAGCTAGTTTGCAGTATTGGAGGTTAATTTGCAGTAACTGAACTATCTTGGGTTAAAGTTTTTCAGGTGAACTCCTTTTACGGTTGGGTTGAGGTCATTTTCAGTGTCTTCAGTCTCCATTAAGTTTGTCAGTGCGAGTATCAGCTTTGGATATAAAGTAGAAGGACGTAACCATAGGCGTAACTAAAGAACCAGTGCTCGGTGTCTACTTTTAAAGTTAATGACGCCAGCAAAGTGTTAATTTCGTATACTTTCCTGGTCTTTTTTGTACACTTCTACACGGAAAGAATTGAAAAATCACCAATTGCGAAATGTTCAGTTGCAATTTACAAAAAATATTTTTTGTAAACCACGGCGCTTTGATTCGAAACTGATAGAAAAAAATGGCAATTTAACTTTCAATTCATCGCAAATTACAACAATTCCTAAGTTGAGATTTACAATTAAAAGTTATAATTCAAGCTGTGCCCTTCAAAGTAAATTACAACCTTTTTGTAGCAATTTACTACTTCAAGGGAATAATTCCATTTACACTTTTTACACTTCCAAAACGACTGGTAAACTGGTAGGTATGTATGAAGTTTGAAGTAAATCCTTCAAAGGTAGTACAGGGTGGTCCAAATGAAAATGAAAAACTTCCATTCTGTTTTTTGATAATGTTTATTTGAAACTTTAGAATTGTATTGGTCAAGTCGAGAAGATGATATCGGCCAAATGAGCGCCGTCACAATGGATTGCTTCGTTATCCTTGAGGGCTTCCAAAGTATCGGGCTTGTTCACGTAAACACGGGACTTCAAAAAACCCCACAAAAAAAAAGTCTGAAAAAGTTAAATCGGGCGATCTTGCGGGCCAGTACAAATCGCCAAAACAAGAGATGAGGCGACCCGGAAACACCGCCTTCAGAATATAGGTTCATGTATCGCTCCATACCATGTTCACTTGTATTTTGCATCTGTCTAGTCCACAAATGTCAAAACAGATTCGACATTGGAGGCCATTTGCAAAAATAAGATCATCTTATAATAGGGTGATTTCTTTTGGTCCACCTTGTACAATCGTTAACATAAGAAAATTAATACATATTATTGATAACAGCTCCAAGGATTTTTGTAAAATTTGTTTGGGTGCTATTTTGTGAAAACAATCCTTCTTCTGGAGTGAATTGGGTTTTGCTTATACGGTATATATCATAGAACCGGTTTCGTTTAATCAGATTCGTTTTTAAAGTTCTCATCCGATTTTAATAAAACTTTAAATCTAAGAAGCCTTTTATGATTTTAATCATAAAATCTTTCGAAAATTGAACATTTTTTGTTATTCGGTTCAACTGCAAAAACGAAAAATTCCTCTAAATGCAAACGACTATACCGATAAAATATTGTTTATGGCAAACCAATGTTTAGCTGTGAAGTCAAAGTTTTGCATTCAACATTTTTTTAACTCGATAAATAAACGAAGTTGTCCCATTCGCTAGGTCAACATAGCTAGGAAACAGTGAATTTATTCACCAACAACCAAAGCTCGTAAATTTCATAGCCCCTTACAAGGATGGAAAAAATACTTTTTAGCCTTTAAACCGGTCTCTAAGCCCCCATGCCAAATCCAGCCAAACAAAGCAAAATAAAATTCTAAATGCACTCAATTCCGTTGGGATAACATAAGTTACACTAGCATCAACATTGGGTTAGATATATTTATGTATACGCTATACCTAAACGCACAAGGAACACGAGGAGGCAACTACACACCGCCCTACCAACTTCCAACTTTATATTCCCCTGGGATTTGGATCTCGCCAGCACTAGAACAATAATACAAAACATTACCCAGAACCAAAAAGGTATAGTTGGAGCAGTTGAAACAAAAAAAAAGAAGCAAAACGCGCGCTACTGTTTGGACTTTTAGAAGGCCGCCACCGCGCTGCGCTCCACGGCTATACATAGCACAGATGTACCTACTCCTACATGGTTTATGCTTGAATATTGCTGTAATATCTAAATGTCCTTCTTGCATAGTTTTAGGTCCACAGTTATAGTTGCATTCTCACATCCTCGTATAACTGCTGCTAGTCCAATCCTGTATTCCTACACACGAACACAAAAAGCGCGTGTACCATTTTGCAATGTTTATTGCGGCGGTTGTGAAAATTAAGAGGCCATGTCATCTCTTTAGCTGATGGTTGGGAAGAGGAGTCGAGTCCTATTCCTACAGCATCAGCATCAGCAGCGCTAAAAGTTCCATCGGATCCAACATTTGGCCATCAGAGTGCCTATATGCTCGTACCTATGTATAGACCAGACACGCACTGTTTGGCAATTGTACTCATAGATAACCATACCCTCTTCCACTCTGTTCGTTGTTCCTTTCTAAACAAGAAGCTATAGTTTAAATTTCGGTCCTAATCGATGGACGAGAATAGTTTTGCAAATCCCTCCTTGATCTGGCCAAGCTATGGAAAATGGAAATGCTTGCTGGTTATGCAACTATAGCGCCTCATGTATTTCCTATTTCATATATGAAGTCCCTGCGTCGTATATGGATATTGTGACATTCATTTAGCGAGACAAACAGTATAGGGAGCCGTTGTTGTGCCGAAAATGTGGTATATATGGAACACACGCACAAAATAGTGTTTTCTGTTTTATACATCAGTATAAACGAACATGCGTCCCTTCGGAATAAAAGGCTTCGTTTTGTATCTAAATGAGGCAAATTTATTTCACACGGATACTAAATCATACGACGGGGACTTTTGCTACCACAAAAGCTTAGATGCAATGATTCCAACTGAAACTGGTCTATACTCGAAGCACAATGCAACCATGTACGAACTAATGTTTAATTAAGAACAAATCGGCTGATAAGGAATTTATTGGGTCATTATTGGAAACGTCCAATATATGTATATTTAATAGTCGATGGAGTTGCTTAGAAAGCGTGGTAAACTGTTACCCAAGTCGCATATTCAACCGCTCGCTTCCTGGAACACACTTGCGTTAAAATATTTTAAGCCAAGTTAGCTTGTCACTGACACAACATATATACCTACTTGAGGGACGTGATTTTTATAAAATATCTTTTCTGAGCTTAAATTGTTAAAAAAAAGTACTCGATTCAGCTGTAATTGTACATAATATGCTTAGAAATTGACTAATGGATCAAAGCTCAGTTAGTGTTTGATATTTCAAACAACACGTCAATTTTTAAGGGGCGTTTCTGTTAAAAGTCTAAATCTACAGTTTTTTAAGTAAGAAGATCAGAAATTGTGTATGTAGTCCTTAATTATGTAGCAAAGTGCTGCTCAAAATTGTTAAAGTACACTCACAATCAATTTTTTCATTATAAATCAAATATGTGTTCAAACGTGTTTACGTGTTGTTTTGTAGTAAGAATCAAGCTGAGCGCTTAAAATTTTATGTTACTGAGCTCATAGTAATGGGTTTTGTCTTAGATCAAATTTTAACCTTTGGGTGTGGCAGACGCCTTTTCTACTGCTCTATAGCAGTCATTGAAAACGGTCACATAAAATTAATGTTAGGTTTTGTATTTTCTCCTGTCTGTTGAAGAACAGCTTTTTTTCTGGGACCGTCGCGTCGGACACAAAATTAGCATGCACAGTTGGTTTGGTTTTCTGTTAATGTCTTACAATGCATTAAATTTGACTTTATTTCTTAAACTTTTATTTTTCATGCAAAAACTATTAAAGGTTTTAGGTAGGTATGTATTTATGACACAAGACGAATTTGTTACTAAATAGTTTGTCACAAAATAAAAGCTTGTTTATATACAGGGTTCGTCAAATGAAGTGTTACTGATTTTATGTTGGCATCACTGGCGACGCGTGATTTTTTTTTTTTTAAGTTTATTATATTGTTAATAAATACTGTAAGAAGATTCACCGTTATAATTCTGCCTTTAAAACTCAACACCGTCTCATAAAGCTCATTTAACGCAACAATTTCTTGCAGATCATATTCCCTAGATCATTTCCTTACAACAGTAGCCACCCTACTCACCAAATTTGAATCCAATGGACTTCTCTATATCTATATAGTCCATTTTGGAGGCTAAGGTGTCAACAAAAAAGTATAAGATTGTTGCAACATTGAACTTAGCGCTTCGTCGGGAATGGGCACGGATCCCACAGGACCACCTTTATGCAGCGTGCAATTACTTCATCAAAAGGATTGATTGCTGTCATCCGTGCAAGAGGAAGTTATTTTGACCAGTGACATGGTTTTAAAAGAAATAAATGTATTTATAGTGTGGGCATCACATTTGTAATGAAAAACTCGAAAAATGAAGGATTTATTGAACTTTGAGTTGGTAACACTTCATTTGACGGACCCTGTATATGGTCCAGGTCCAAGTCCAAGAAAACTTCTCGTGATACCTTTCAGTGGCACTAGACGTGGGTTTTACTTCATTATAGGTCTCTTTTTACTTGCGATTATAGGAACCATAAGGCAAGTTATGCATTCGTAAAAAAAAAAAATTTGGACAATCAAACAAAACATTACGATGATAGCGAAGCCTAAAATAGTGGGTCCAACAATTCTGTCTGTCTGTCTGTCTGGCTGTCTGTCTGTATGTATAGAGACCTACAGCCGAAACGGGTGGGCCGAATTGCTTCAAACTTGGTATATATAGACTTTTTTAGGTATTGTACAGAGGGGAAATTGAAATTTTTTGTTTACCTCAAAAAATAACGGTACCTGCCATACAACCGTTACGTTAAAGCTTATTTTTCTCAAAAACGGTGCTGTGCTGCTTTTTAGGTACGACCAATCATATGGCTGAAAAAAAAGTTTTAAAAAGTGGCTAAGAACGGTACTTTCCATAGGACCGTTTTTTTTGTTTTCGACTATCTCGAAAACGACTTAACCGATTCTTTCGAAATTTCACACACATATATCTGTAGGTAGCTCAATTTATATTGCATACCAATATTTTTGAAAAATATTTTTTTGTATTTTTAAAAGCATTTTAAAAAAAAAAAATTAAAAAATTAGTATTTTGAAAACTACTCATTAAATTTTTTTCTAAAAATTTTAAATAAACGTATTTGCTGAATACCTATAATCTGGCGTTTTTTAATTTTTTTTTTTAATTTTTTCAAAAAGTTTTTCAAAAAAAACTTTTTATCTCAAAAGCCGCTCTACAGATTTTTATAAATTTATTCTCATAAATTCAAATTTATCCAAGAAATAAAATGGCGTACTTTTTTTCAGCTCAAATTAGTTTAAGTATTTCTTTAAGAATTTTGAAAATTTTATTTTTATCAAAATCTCAAGCCCCTAAACCAATGTCACTCATTAGAGCAAGTTCGTGCGACCCAGTCGTGCATTTTATTTTTCAAATATGTTGGCACCACTGGCTTCAACGAATTCACTCATACTTTGTTCGGAATAATACTTCATAGTTTCTTAGCTTTTTTCAGTAACTCCTTTAAAAACAGTATAAAATAGTTTAAAAGATATACAACGAGCCACAAGTTTTAGCCTTCATTTTGTATTTTCTTGTAGCCAATTTATATTAGATTCTACCAATTTTCTAAAATACTTATCAAACTATTTTGAAGGAGCTTTGTGGGTATTATGTATATTTATATATATATATTTTGCAATTAAATATTATTTAACGGCAGCCCGCTCTGTGCAACACGCGGCTCAGGCTAAGCCAATTTTTTTTAATTTTTGTATATATCTTTAAAATTCTCTGTAACGGTTTTTTTTTCAAACTTCGCATCGGACATATTGGAAGTTCTTTCAAGAAAACTGCATTTTGAAATTTTTGCATAGAATACATGTTATAAAAGCCTGCCTTTAATGGTGCTTCAGTTTAAGTTGAGACTGTTTTCCAAGAGTCACAGTATTATTTGTAGTCCTATAAATTCAAATTTAACACTGAAGTTTGTTCACATTTATTCTATGAATTAACTTCTGTTCCATTTTTTCATCCGAAAATATCAACCAAAAACGAACTTTAAGATATAGTTTTGTTCTCAGTCCAACAGAAAATCTTCTTTCCAACACGAACTCAACATCGATATCAAGACCTTATATGTTTTGGCAGGGGCGATCACAGTCCATGGGGGGATGATTCAAGACACACTCATTTATCCAGTAACAGAACACTTCTACGCGAAGTATATCAGGGTTTCATCATTTCTCTTCAACAATGTCATTTAGTTCATTGTCATCGAAATGGCAGGTTGGATTAAAATCTAAACGTTTTCCTTACGAAAGCCTTCAGAGCAAGCAAATATAATAAAACCAAAAACAAAAGAATACACTCAACCAAAAAGAACATTATCAAATCAAAAGAAAGTTGAAGCTAGATGAAGGCCTTCAATCAAATTCATATTCGGAGGGTCACCAACGCTGATCACGACTTAAGGGCCCCCAAGGTAGCTTTACAAAGAACAGCTAAGCTTTGGGCAAGTATTTTCAGGCAAAATTCTTCAAGTCAAATAAGCAAATAAGCACACTTCGTATATGCTTTAGGGTCATCAGAAAATTGGCATGCTTGCTTAACGGCTTTCTTGAGGGCGCTGCGACGTTATGCCCAGGCCGTCAATACGGCTTCGATCGAAACTCTTCATATTTCTGCAGCTTCCCCCCAACAAATCAAATGAACTTAGTGGTTGGATGTAAACTTGAGTTGTTGGAGTTAGTTTTGGCCTTTTCGGCTGAATTTTGTTACTATGCGAAGTGTGTAATATGCTTGAACTTTTGGGGTCAAAGTTTGCAACTATTATCAAAAAAAAAAGCTTGAAACAATATGAAAATGCTCTAGTAAATGATCAATTAAAAATCGGCCATATTGAAAGTGAACGCTGGGTCATTGAATAGGAATCTGGTAAGAAATTTTGAAAATTAAAATGGCGAATACAAAATAGTAGACTTTGAAAAATACAAAACAAAATTGTTCCGGCTTGTCGGGCTAAGAGAATTAAAATGCACGATTGGGTCGAACGTACTTGCTCTGTGGGTGCAATAGTACGATGAAAACACAGTTTTCGAGCAATATGAAGATCTCATGTTTGAAAAATTTGGGAAAAATATTACAAAATTTTGATTAAAGCTGGAAAACCCAACACGCTGCAGGTTACGTTTAGAAACCTTTTAATATTTTAAATTTAGATGTCAATCTTTTGGGTGCTATAAATGATATAAAATTGCTAAAATAAATGTCCGTTATTATCATTTGTAGCCAAAAACTTTAATGCAGTTTTCTTCAAAACATTCTATGTATATTACATACAAAGTTTAATAGAAATCGGTAGAGCCTTTTTTGATTAAATTAGAGTATATCGGGCAAGTGCGAGTTAAATCAAAATCGTTGGAGCCATTTTTGAGCAAATTAAAATAAAAAAACAATTAAAAGTTGTCTAAAACTCAACGGCTCGTTGTATGGAAGCCACCGTTTAGAAAGGCTTCGCAAAAAAAAAAGTTGCAATACCATCCTATAGAAAACTATAAAAAAAACTATGCCAAACGAGCATTGAGTTAATTCAATCAACCCGTTGCGAACTTATGGCCATTTGAAAAAAAAACCGTTTAAACCTGATTTTCGTTACGACCATTTGAGTCAAAAATGAAAAACCCAGTTTTGTTAGAAATGCTTAAAGTTAGCTAAATTTTGAGTTTAATCAAAATCGTTGGAGCCGTTTTTGAGCGAATCCAAAATGAAAAAAAAACCTTACTTGAAAGGTACCAGTTTGAGCCGAAATAAAAAAAACCTCGACAAAAGTTTTTTTTCAAACTGCTAAGTTTGTAGAAAATCCGTCAAGCCGTTAGGGTTGTAGTATGACGTGGAAAAGCGCACAGCCGCACAGACAGACCGACGGACGGTATGGCGAAAACCACTTTATTTGGTTTCTATATTATCGTAATGTCATGCTTGATTAAAACCTCGATTTTTTTTTCTGCATGAAACCAATTTTACTTGACCTATAGAGCAAGTAAAAAATATGTAAATATAAACTGTTCGAATATTATTTGAAGTAAGAACGAAAGAGTTGCCTCTAATTCGACCAAGCAAATTTTGATACACATATAGCTTCCTTTATTTAATGCAGACTTTTGTGTGCCATTTCTATGGTCCGAAAACATTAAGATGTTAGGTACCTACTAAGGAGAATCTTTAGGAAAAAACTCTTTTTTTTTAATTAGATTGAAGTCTTGAAAAACTTATTAAAGTATGTTACCAGAAAATCTGTACTATTCATATGGTGAAAATATAAAGGAAAGTGATATTATATGATTTAAGAACTTCAATCTTGAAATGTTATACAAATTGGTCTTGTGTTATTCAGAGAAAGTCCGATTCAAAAAACCAGAATACAAAACCAGATAAATATATTCAAACCAAAACATTCTATTTCGTACAAAACATCACCCATAAAGTCTTATCAAAATTATTGCAGTCGTTTCTGAGAATAAAACTTGTCGTTACAGGTAGAGTATCAAATAAATAATCCAAAAATCATGCTGAATGCGACTTTTTTCAGAACAACTCTTTTTGACTGCTTTATGGTTTTTTTTTTTTGTCATGTTTGTTAACTCAATTTTTTTTCTTTTTTTTGGCACGAATTATGAACTGCCTTGAAGTAGGTACATAAATATAATTGAAAATAATGAAAAACGAAATGAACGCCTGAGTTGCACGTACTTGCTCTGTGGTGCTATTTCGATTCTAACAATATCACATTTTGATGAGTTATAGTTATAAGGCTTCAGGTTTGGTATATTATGAGTTTAATCAAAATCGTTGGAGCTTTTACAAGTCAATTCAAAACGATAGCAAAACTTGCCCTTTAATCGCAAGTAAAAGATGAAACATCAAGTTACTCGAACATATAGTTCTTAAGAAACAGGGTTTCAAAACCACTTGAACTAGTAAAAAACTCTGGAAAGATATGTTCCTGGGAATGATTTGGTATACTTTCAATTAGTTAAAACAGTTTGCTTTTTTAATCGACTTGGGTCCAATATAAAAACACAAAGGTTCTTTATTAATCGCCCGACTGGATTGTAGGAAATTGCTATTTTTTGTCAAGTTTGTTCTATATCGCCAGCCGCCCGCCACGCCGTTGGCGTGTGCCTTATTGCCAAGGCAAAACTATTACTATGAGCTAAGTAAAATATTACAATTTTAATTAACTAATTTGAATTTTTAAAAATTAAGATTTTGAACAAACAAAGCGATTAACAATTTTTGCTACGTAATCAAGGAAAACACACAAAATTCTCATCTTCAGTTAGTTAGTTAGTAAACATTAAAACATTAAAGCAGATTTTTTAGCAGGGGCGTGTGCTAAAAAATTGTTTAAAAAATATTAAGCATTAACTAGTTAGACAATTTATAAGCTTTACTCCTAAAATTGCAGCTGAATCGAGTAGTATTTTAACCGAATATAGGTATTTTATAAAAATCACACCCCTAAATGTGGGCGTTTATATAATTTGTGCACAAATTTTTTTTATTTATATATATGTTATGTACATATATATTTTTCGTGTAATGAATGAAATAAACTGCTTAAAATTGATTAAGCACCATACATTTTTAACACTACGTTTTTTTCTTCTTTTTTTTTTGTTGAAAAGTGCGATTCAGCCACGCCTAAAATTCAAAACCTTCTTTTAATACACAAATTACTAAGCTTGGACCAAAGGAACCATACATTTTGGCTTGTTTATTTTAATTGAAAACAACTTTTGACTTTTGATTCATTTACAATAATTTGTGTTGAAAAGAGGTTGTCAGCCACGCCCAAATACTAAAAGAATTTGAGTTTTTTGCTAGAATATAGGTATCGTTATTTAATAAAAACAATGTTGATGTTTTGCATGAAAATTAAGCGTCAGCTACTCATTTAATTTAGAGAAAATTTTCTTACATCCTGCGTCCTGTGTGTGCGAAATTGAACCAGTTTGCTCTGATCGCTACTTTACAATAAACGTAATTTAATATTTTTGCATAAAGGTTCTTAATTCGAAAAAACATTATTTGACCCGTTAATACTTATTAAACAAAATTAAAACTTCTCGTCAATTAAAATTTTAGTTTCGAACATTTTGAATTGCAATCTTAGAAAAAATGTCAAATGGAAGACGTGAAAAAGTCTGGTTCCGAAGGAATTACCTTTTAAGACTTTTTTGGAAAGCTCATTACATATAACCAAAAAACAGACTTTATTAAGAAAAACCTCTTAGAAAAAGTCTTAGGAAATTATTTTATTTCGAAATAGGAATGTCTCAATTTTTCTCTTTGAGTGGAAACTATTTTGTATAATGCACCAGCTAAGGGCCCGTTATAGCGATCAGTAAAACGCATCAGTCAAAATTGAAAAAAATGTATTAGGAGTTTTTTTTACTGATGCTCGTTTAAAGCGATCAGTAAAATTATGTCAGTAAAAAAATGATAATAGCAACACATCCTGTCTTCTTCTTCTGGTTGCAAATGCATCAGTAAAATTTTTCCGAATTTCCGACATTTCCAAATCAAAATTTTTCTTAAAAATAAATTAATTTATGTAATTTGCCACCGATTGGTATGTAATTTTTGATTCAAAACGCATTCAAAACGCATAAAAACTGCAAAAGAAAACTTTTTCTGATGCGTTTTACTGATCGCTTTAACCGGCCCCTAAACGAAAATTGCAAATTTTGCAGCATATTTTATATAACTGGGAAATTATTGCTTGGGTATCAAATTCAGTGTTACCTACCCGTGTTTCGAACGAAAGCAAAAACAAATACTAGTAAAAGCAAAGTACCGGTTACACGGCTTTTAAGAAATACAAATTATATTTAAAAAAGAAAATTAATATCCAAGACAAATAGCTAAAACGAAGCATTAATAGCAAACCTAATACTTTGTGAACAGTTTCCAAAACATTCGGCAATAAAAACTAGGAGCTAGCTAGCCTACGTTCTGAATCTTTAAGTGTCAATAAAAATGGCGCAATTTTTCTTATGATTTTTTCTTAAGACATCTAGATTCAAGCAATAGAAATATTTTTTGATTTTTGTATCAGGGAAGAAGTCAGGAAATCTGACGAAACGTTGGAAAAAAAAATGAATTAATTTGTTTTAGTTGCATTACCTACAACATAAATGACCAAAGAAGCCTGATACAAAAATCAAAATTATTAAAACACAAAAAATCGGTCGAAATTATCATTGAAAAGAAATATTTTTTTTTGTAAAATTATAGATTAAATAAAATTGACTTACCAAAATAGTGGGAAATATTTTTTAAACTTTAAACATTTATTAATTCTGCAACTCGCCTTATTTATGTATGTAACACACAAAAAAAATCCGAGATTTCTCCACAAATTGCTTAGCGAATTTTGGGTCTTTTTTTGGGTCTGAGGCTTCATTTGTCAGGATTATAAATATTAAAAGAAAAACGACAAAAAAAATTCACAATTTGAAACAAATTCACTGAGCCACCGATAAACACTGCTCCGACAACACCTGCAAGAACACGAATGGCCGCCATGACCTACAAAATCGAACCCGAATCAAATTTCATCTAAAATGCTTTAAATTTCATATTTTGATCCTTTAATATGATTTCAAAATGTTCAAATAATAATAAATTATTAACTTCACCGCTTTTAAAATAAAAATATTTACTTTTTAAGACCGCACTTTGCTAATTGAAATTAAAAAATTAATATTTCTTACCGACCGATCACGAAGCAAACAGAAACTGATAACGGAGAAAACGGAACTGACACTGAGAGACTGAACTGAACTGAATGAATGAATGTGTTCAATAATTCCTTAAGCTTTGAAGCTGTTCAATGCTGAGTTCATCTGTCATAATTCATAAAGAAGAAGAAGAAGAATTATGAAAATGAATTTTGATGAAGAATGATGACTGATTGCTGTCATCTGCCATCCCATGATCTATGGGAAATATGGAGTCAGAAATCAGAATACAAATTGAGTGTGTGTGAGTGAGTGAGACGAATCTCTTTTGCAATATTTGCATGTGCCATTTATGCTGTGTTTACATTATGTTAATGTTTTGTTGTGATATACAAATTTTCTTTACAAATAATTCTGGTCAATTTTTAGGCGGAAATGTTATGCAGTTGTGGGTGGTTGGGTTGTTTTTATAGGGTATAATATAAAATGGATTTATTGGATTTGGTGTGCTGTTTTTTAAATAGCGAAATAATACAGCTAGTTATAGAAAAGTAGGTTTATATTATTTTTACTGAGAATCAAAAGCCGAGACGATAAGGCTGTCCACGAAACTATCACTTTATAAATTTCCGCTTACACTTGGAGGGAAAACATTTAATTATCCGGCAAAAAATAGGTAATAGGTATATTGAATTTTCACAATAAACGAAATTAAAATGTATTTTCACTTAATAATTTTTTTAGTGGTCTCTTGAAACATTTGGAAAATATTTAGTATGAAATTGTCTTGCCGCCAACAATATTTCCCCTCAAAGTGATTTTTCCTGACGTATTCGTGGACGGTTCTTTTTAACTACTTGCACATCATCGTTTTGACCAAGTTGAAAATATTTTTTTTTCTTTCTGTATAAGAGACTTGGTGAATTCTTAAACTCCGTCTTAATGAAATACAAACAAATATGGTGGAGATTATTGGGGATTATTGGAAATTTTGAGATATATAATATAATCTATAGATGTCCAAATTTTTGAGTTAGAAAGCTTTATTTTGGTATATTTAATCTCTACTTCAAGAGTAAGTCTTAATTATTGAACCGGTGGGCGTGGTTGACGATTACTACTATTTATATAAAATTATTTTTTCAAAGAAATGGAAATTGTAATAAAGCACAAGTTTGTGTATCTATCAGACAAAACGAAACATGGTGTGTTTAAAACAAATGTTTCATTTTTGAAGATGGCTAACGCCTACTTTTCATAGTAAAACAGAATTAAAGATACCACTTCTCAATTGCACCCAACATCAAAATATATTAAAGAAAGGCAAAATATATCAAAAAATATCAAGCGATATGAAAAATATAAGATAAATCGCGCTCGCGATTTAATTGCTTGATTCACTACTTGCACATCATCGTTTTGGCCAAGTTAAAAATAATTTTTTTCTTTCTGTAAGACATTTGGTGAATTCTTAAACTCCGTTTTAATGAAATACAAACAAATATGGGATAGCGGCAAAAGAAAATATTTATTGGGGATTTTGTCGTTTGGACGGCCATCCTCAAGGAGATTTGGTCGTGTGAGCTTACAATCTTTTTGGGAATTCGTCCGATTGAGATATTGTTTTTTGGAGATAACGTATGTAGATACCCCAAATTTTACTTTTGGGGAATGTGTCACATCTTCACAAGGGACACTACTCCGAAAAAGAACTTAGTCGGAGTCAGGGGTTTAACCCAAATTGTCGATGTAGCAGTACATTATGTAGCCATATATAATACTACTTTCAAGGAACTATGAAGAAGCTTAGTAATTTTGCTAAAAAAAAAAAAGATCTTAGAATTACGTAGGAATCTATGTAGATGTAACACTCTGTTTGATAATTAAGTATTATCATTTGGATGTACTGTTTAGTCATAATAATTGCCATGATGATTTGTCATTTATAATTGTATAAAATACAATAAATTTGATAGATGTCACCAAAACAGTATGGCTTCCACAATCCGCTAAAGTCTACCCGCGCCATTTGAAAAATCCTATAATTATGAAATTTCTAAAATGGTCTTGTCTCTTGTTTGAATCATCACATCAGTGGCAGGCCGCGGGCTTGAATGTTGAATATGCATTCCTAACTCCATACATAATAAAAATACATGTTTCATCTATAGTTGGACAGATATTTTTAGAAAGCAAAATGTTTAATGAATATTTTCATTAAAATTAGAAGTGTGAACATGAAATCAAATAAAAAAACCTTTCCAATCACAGCCTCACGCTACGCTCCCATGGCTTTGAAAATTCATAATTTATACCCCTAAAAAAACCATTCCATTTAATAAATGTTGTAGTTTATGGTGCTAACCTAACCACTATGTCCTTCTTTAAACAAAAAGGGTTAAAAGAGTTGAATTAAATTATATAGATAAGCCTAAACCATTCGGGCACCTAAAAATGCTATTTGCATTAGAAATGTAAATTTTCCACGGCCATCATTAGAAACGTAATAATTATTTTAATTGGGTTTCCAAAATGCAGCTTTGCATTTATGTAAATGAGAATGCGGTTAGGTTGTATTAATATTTATAAATTTCCAACCGTCCGCGTCCGAGTCCGTCCGCAGCTCTATTCCGGACGAACGGAAGGAAGGTGGGACACATATCGGTGGACTCTAGTGTTCTATATCTATAGATAGATTCAAGGTACCCTTTTGGTGGGTATAAAATAATATTGAGTTTAAAATCTAGGTGGGCTTAGAAGAGCACCTATAGTGTGGTTGTGATTGTTAATTTATCGTTGATTAAAAATTCCTAAACGCACAGTTCAACTTGTTATTACAATTCACCTGGAATTAAAGGTCCCATCTATATGGGTTGGGTATGGGTACAACATCTACAGATCTACACTATATGCGTTGTGGCGCGGCATGGCGCGCGGCACGGCGCCGAGGATATAAAGTGAAAGATGAGAGCGAATAAAAGTTTATGGCGATGAATATAGACGCCATTTCGAATGGAAATGGACGCATCCTTATAGTGATGCAGCTAACTCAACTCTTCGTTTTTGGTAGGTATACATGTTGCCCGTGCGCATAAATGTACAACCATCTTATGGAAATGGACGCTGTGCATTGGCGGCCTTAATGGCCTCCTGTTGTGTCCCTGTCCCTGTCCCAGCAATCCAGGGCTCCCTTCTATACGATTTAAGAATATACAAGGCTGCGCATACTATGGGGGTATGACATGAACAATTTGCATTTTCAACATGGGGATTGGTTATTAGCGAGATTTATGGATATCATATTTTTATGCCAGTGTGTGTGTGTGTGCTGGGTAAAGGAAACGCTGTCTAGAGTGAGGCTACGATGTTTGGAGAGAAGGCAAAGAAATAAGCGCAAACTCTAGTTTAAAGGAAAATCTGAAATTAAATTTAAAAAAACATTTTGATAAAAGACATTTTCTTTAGAACAACATTTTTGAAGAGCATTAAGCGCATGTCGAATATCCACAAACTGATTAAATTAAAAGTATTATCTTTCAATATAGGTAGGTGGTGTTTAATCTTAAAATGTGAATGCCTTACAAGTTTGGTTAGGTGTTTATGTGTATGCCCTTGTATATATGCATATATAAAATCTTTGTATTTAAAATTGAATTAAAAAAAAAAAAAAAAGATTAACATGCGATATGTGCATTTCGGTCATTGACCATGATCAGTCGCGTTTCTTCTTACAGACTAATTCGACACTGATAAAGGAAAGATGATATAGCTATCAGCGTTATTAAGAAGTCTCCCTTTCTTAAGACATTTTTTAATCAGATGGTTTATCAGCGCTTGCATGACCTTAAAAAGAAGGGACGTGAGTATACAATTGGCCGGTAGTTTGAGGGGGGTGACGATAGAGATCTATATAATATGACCGATGGAAAAGCTTGGCCAGAATGGAAGCACATCTTTTAAGAGCAATCATGGGGAGATATTATCCGGTCCAGCGGAACTGTGTTTATCGAGATCTTCGTACAGGCCATTCAAGATGCAACTCTGCGATAAATTCGAATTTGCAGAAGTAATTTCAATGAGTCAGTTTTTGTTTTGGAGCTGACTACAGGGATACCATTGTGTTTGAGCGTCGGAACCGAGGACGAAGTGAGCTTCGAACAAACATATTTCCTACCTTTGAGACATTCTTTTTTTTTTTATTACTTTCTGTTGACGAAAAATTATGGTTTCTTTGAATGTTAGCATTACTGATCTATATGTTAACCTGCTTCAACTTCTGGCTTTCCAGATGGCTCCTTAGCGCAATAGTTTAATTGGTTTTTAAGACTGCAAACATTTCCATTGTCGATTTTTTTTTTAAACTTTGGTTTTGTTACCCTTAACGCAGGCAGTAAGTATAAATATATTAGCACCGAAGTCTGCATCATAGTTTTGGATCTGATCTTTCAAACAGATTTTAGGGCACGAGAATTGGATGAATTGCTGCTTTTTACTTTTGATCCTCAATTCGGATGTATTGCTAAGCTTATGGACTCATTTTTAAATAGCACTGCAAGAATGTGCAATATCTGACTCGATTTTGCCCAATCAAAGCCTATATGAATATTTGATAAAATTAATTAAATCTTGAATTGAAACTTTGAAATACATAAAATAAAGAGAAGTATCTAAATCGTGTATATGGCTCACGCACTCAAGGGTTTCTGATAGCCCTTTTAATGTTTATCGTAAGACCGAGCGATAGAAAAACAGAGATGAAGGAAAAAGCTGTGTCGATGAACATTGGCATTGAATATCTTTAGATCAAAATGGCAAGATAAATTGTACCAGGTAATTTGTTCCACATTCGTGTTGTTCAAGTGTAAACTGATGAGCATTCCTTTCAAGGCGAGTTTTGCCGGAAAATTGTTTAAGGGGTGCAATGCAGCTGGGCTACCTCGAGTGAGCATTTCTTGTAGAAGAACTGGTAAAATAAGAAAAGACATGAAACATTTCAACGATATTCAAGTGATGGAAATGTTTCCATAATGAATGCTTCTCTTTCATTTTCAATCAATTTTAACTCTCTATAGAGTAGGTGTAATAACGGTTGAGTAGAACCAGTCACCAGTCACCACCATTGTGGTTTCCCCGAGCTTATAGAAAATGCATAACAAGGCTGACGATAGGGCTGAAGGGCGGATAACCCCAAGGCCCGTAGTGTTCCAAGTGACCCTGTATCTTTCTGCGGAAACTCACAGAAATCTCAATGGATGCGCAGAAATCGAATTCTATAGAAATAACTTTTAAGTGATAATCGATTCAGTAATATCAGGAATCAAGCGTAGATTTTCCGGGGTTAGAAATGTTATCGAAATTTGTTCATTTTTATAGAGGTGTCTTGTGAAGACATTTGTTGTGGACTAGACTGAAAATTAAGGTACTTACCAATACACCAACATTTTTTACGATCTAAAAATAAAACAACAAAATCAAAATATTTATTGATTCGTTTAATCTGTTGAAGATTGCAGTGCTCCAAGACCTCCACAATAGTCATACATTACAAAGGACTTCCCTTCTTTTGGTAATATAATTCTTATTAATTTATTAGAATTTTAAATAGCTCTGCTTTTAATTTATTACATATTATCTATCTTCCAGGAGTTGAGCCTTAAGACTTGAAGACAAAAAAGACTTCTTAAAAATAATGACAACAATTGATACTAATAATGTTGCGCAGAATTAGCGGTTGTGCAGTGACAGTTGCGAGTGGCAATATCCAATCCATGCGGTAATCCCATTCTGGTTTCTCGCGCAGCAATGTCTCCATGATGCCCATGCCCACATAACCAATATGCCATCAGCATCCTCCTACAGCGTGTCTTCTGTTTCGATATCTTCATACACCATTTAGTCGCATTCATTTGTTACCATTAACTCGGCTCGGTTCCTTATCTGTTTCAAAGGATTTCGCT
Organism: Platycheirus albimanus; assembly: GCA_916050605.2. NCBI lineage: Eukaryota > Metazoa > Arthropoda > Insecta > Diptera > Syrphidae > Platycheirus > Platycheirus albimanus. The sequence continues at coordinate 30,696,845 of OU696698.1, read as the reverse complement.
TTGTGTTTTGTGTTCTTGTCCACAAGAAGTGCGGCCACTTTGCTTCTCCTGCGCGCAGCTTCATTTGCCGCATTGTCTTTTCTTTTCCACCACCAGCCAGCAGCACGGCTAGTCTAACAATTGATTCCTTGGCAAAGAAGTCAAAAGGAACAACAACAACAAATAAAAAAGGAGAACTCATCTCTGTATAATGCGCAAGCGCACATTATATGAGCATGAGCACCTAACTGATGAAACCATGCTGGATGGTGTGTGCCTGTGCTGTGCATGTGCACCTTTGGACTGAATCGCGGATCTTCAGTTTGTGATAGGTTAGCTTATATAGCATAGCCGGCCGGGCTGTTTGCTGGAATTAGACACGTTTTGTTCCACAAATATGTTTCAGCGATAGGCTTCCGCAGCTGACGATGCTTTGGCTTCAATGCTCAGTTTCGTGTATAGTTATCTATTTTATAGGAGTATATGCGCTTTAGAGCCTTAACTTTTCTTTATGGGTTATTTTAACGTCGTTAATGCTCATCGTAATTTTTCCGATGACTTTGGTTACTGAGTTTAACATTCGTTTTGATCTGCATATCTTCATTTTGGAAAAGTCTTGAGGACCTTGAAGTTGGTATGGGTGATCCTATTTGAGACTTCCGATGCGACAGCATATAGAGGATTAAGATATTTCGCTTACGGAAATAATGAGCATCTTGGATTTTAATGGCATAATACATTTAAAAAGCATACTCATAAGCTCCTCTTGTATGGATTTCTTTTTGATCTCAAGTGACTGAAAGTTGTTATTGTTTTAAGCTTAGGCTAACCTTATTAACGTTTGCTCTGGGTTTAATGTAGCGTTTCGTTCTGAATTTCTTACTACAAGGACATAATAATATCCTCTAGAAGACCAAATTCAGCCATGTCAACCAGGGATAATAAACGCAGCGGCGGACGTGCAGGGCTTCTCAAAACCACCTCCAATATTGTCCTGGTTGGATTTTAAATCTGCTCAGGCAAACAAAACGAACACGGAGGCCTATAGGTCGTGGCTTAAGAAATAGACTGGACCGCTAAATAATCTCAATGATAAGCTAATGAAGGATACAAAACGATTGTTCAGGAGATAGAGAAAAAGATCACCAAGAACGTGTATTGGAGATGTGAAACATCTAATAAGAGTGAAATAATCAACACCAGGACTCACTAGCTACCCTGATCTTGATGGAAGCACTGTAAAGTAGATACACAACCAGTGGACCAATGGTGATGACATCCAGGATCCCCCCAAAAAGCGGATCGAACCAGGCAATCTAAATGACAAACAATAGTGCCATCTGCCCGACTCAAATGAAATCAAAACACTCATCGCCCAACTAAAAACGGACAATGCAGCTGGAGCTGATAGATGACCTTGCGGAATTATTTTAAAATGCCGGAAATACCCTGGCAAGTAGTATACTATACACCAGCTCATCTGAAAATTATAGCCAAAGGAAAGCATGAAAGAGGAGACCACCTACTCTGCACCAACTTTAGAGGTTAGCATCACCTATAAGATCCCATCGAGCGTTTGGCGTTTGAGCCGTCTATTAACGATCTAAGCGATCATTGGGGCTTCAGGCATGCAACAACAGACCATATCTTCCATTTCATTTCGCAACTCGTGTAGAAAACCCAAGACTTAAACATCAAAACCTCTTACGTGTACCTAATCACCGCTTCTGAAGCAGTTCATGGCAGTATACGTAAGGAAGAACTACAAACATCGTTGCCATTATCAGCTTTTAAATTCCTGCTGAACTGATGCGTCTTATCAGGATGAGGATGACGTTGAATAATGCTTGCTTTTCTGTCAGAAGTGGTAACGATTCTAACTTTCCACCAAGTAAACATACAGTCCATTTGGGACAAAGATCCCTACTAGAATACTCTGTCAGCCAGTCCGATCCCTATAGTTACGCACGAGAACTTGGTTGAGTTTGTCCTCCACTTGGCGATACCCTTGGTGGGCCTTCCACTAATACGTTGGCCTTAGGAGAAGACTCTTGCGTGCTACACATGCCCCTAGTCATCTAAGTCACTGTATTGTCTGCTTTTTGACCGGGTCAATTTCGCTGTATATCCCGTACAGTTCGTCATTGAAACTTCTCCTCCATATTCCATTGATACATACAGGACCGAAATATCAGGAATCTTTCTCTCAAAGCACCCCAGCCTGTATTCATCCGATTGTGTCAGGCGTCTACGCTTCTGCCCCATACAGCACGACTGGGATGAAAAGCGTCTTGTTTAGTGTATATGCTTTCTAAGCCCGGAGAAACAGCAACTGGCAAAAGTGATTCATCGAGTGATCAATACTTTCGCGCATCATTCTTATGACGATGTCAATCTCAATATTATCAGCATGTTTTTCCTTAGGGGATTTTTGTTAAATTAGTTCACAAATGCCTTGAACATTGCTTCTTGGCTTTGATAATAACTTCCCATGATGGTTTCGGTCCAACCTTCCTTTTTTGCCTTGAGATTTCCGTCGGAAAGTGTATTTTAATAATTAGAAACTAGCTTTCACAAACAGTCTGTGTCACCAACGTTATTCAAAGATAATATAATATCGTTCTTTTGTTAAGCCCTTATTTAACTTCGTTGATGTTCGTGACGTTACATCGCAAGTATTAAAGGGAAATATCTAGCTTCCGCCTGTGGAACCAACATACATATATTTGACGTCGTTAAAAATGCCAAGGTCCTTCCTAGGTCGATACAAGAATTATTTGCCTCCATCTGATCTAGCCACAATCTACATGAATTCCCCCAAAGCTTGATTATAATTCTCATATCGGAGCAGATGCGGTTTTACACATTTGGAGCTTTTTGGGTAGGATTCAGAAAAGAGCCTTAAATTGGTAGGTGAACGAACCATCATCCCTTCTTTTATTAAAAAAAAATAAAGCTCCATCCAACTAGCTAAATTGCTCCTTAAGCAATTTCCTCGTGTGTAGATAATATTCGCATTGATAGGGATGCCCATCAATATAAGAGACTCTTTCTTAGCCGCACTACAATAATGTGGAATGCTTCGATTGTTCCCTTTAAAAACATAAAATACCTACAATATTTCGGTATCTCCTTCTTTCTCCTCTCCAACTTTCCTTATCGTTTGTGTTGTCAGTTCATTTTTAGGGTATTAAAAACCCCTTGAATGTACTTTCGCCATAAATGCTAGTTTTCATTTTCCCAGTTACAGTTATTTCAAAAATCAATTTAATTAAATAATTGCATTTTGTAAAAACTTTAAAAAAAGTACCCTCAACGACCACCCACCACCGAAGCAATTACAAGCTTATATAAAAAAAAATATGTATTTGAACCTCGTCGATCATTAAATAGATAACTTTATGTTGGCAGTAATCCTGTGTTGTCAGTCAACGATGAATCTTCCATCAATCAGACTCATTTGCGATTGCTTCTTGATAGGCTCCTTTTTTAAAATCTTTTATTAGTTTCCCGGTCTCTTAATGGCTGCGGCTGCTGGTAGCTAGTGGCTGATCTGGCCAACTCTCTTATCCGAAGCACATTTCCATCAATCTAATCAGTCGCTTCGCTCCCGCAATCGATTGTAATCATGTCAAGACTCCTGGGTATGCAGCTATATAGAAGACTATAGATGTAGCATATCAAAATGCCTGGCGATATGATTGAAGTCAAAACATTCGTCCCATCCCCCACATCGATTGTCTATACATCCCCATGTTTGTCCATATCTCAAGACATTTATAATGTCGGAACACAATGTGTAGTGTAGAAAGCTGTTTTGTTCCTCTCCGTTCTCCGTTCTCCGTTCTCATTAATTCAGATAAATGTACTTGATCGAGGAAATAATTTAGAAAAATCCAGTCCGGAATAAAATATTTATCTGCGCGCATAAGACAATGACGTTGTTATAAGTTTGCAAAAAAAAAATTCCACATCCTACCACTTGGACACTTCTCTATACGTAGCGTTTAGCGTATAGCTTGGCTGCCTTGAGGAGGGGGTTTTACATTCATCGATTTCTTTGGAACTTGGAATCTGGTGTTGTTCTTCTTCTTTCTTCATTTTTCGTTTTGCGTGCATAAATATATTCACCATTTGCAAAAATGTATCTATCTATCTACGAGTATTTCAATTAATGAATATGTATCGGAATAATAGTGACATCGGTCCCCGTCCCGTCGGTCGTAGAGTCGTCCCAACGAAGTTATCGACTTATAGCTGAAGTGTGGTGGTCTTCGTCTTCTTATACGAGTATAAAGTATAGCATGGGTTGCACCAGTTTTTTTTGCAATGACAAAGGAGGAGGAGAAGCTAAATTGTAGAAGCAGCGGAACAGCTATCAGATACACAAAGATCGCATTTGCGTTTTGAAGAAAGATATATAGAAATTCCGTGGGAAATGTGCAATGCAGATGAAAGGAAATGTCAAATTTTTGCCTTACAATCGTAAAGTTAATAGCTTGAAGTCTGTCTCTCTCTTGGCCTCTGGAAGAATTGATCAGTTAAAGAGATCAGTTTGACATCTTATCATAGATTTTCATCACGAATTGGCAGACAATTGTGGGGGGAATTGGTGGGAAATGCATGTGGTGATTTGATATGGGAATTATAGAAGCTTTGGAAGCAGGTGTTGAGGAGTTCAATATTTAAGTTTAACATTTGTTTGCTTAGGGGCAAAACTATTAACTTTGTGGTTCACGAAAAATATAGAAAATGGTTCGTTTTTGGCAATACACAAAGAAGGAGTGACACATTTTGGATCAACAGAATCTGTAAGAAGATTACGAATGAGAAACACTCCTAAAAGGTACTTTGAAATCCAACATGGTGACGTGTAGGAATTTACTTCTCACCAAGCTTCTTTCTTTTTCTGTTAGAAGATTTAAGGTTAGGTGTAGGTGGCTGTCAAAAAAACGTCTGACACAATTAGTAAAAAGCTAGATCCATTGTGGTACCGCATAGAAAAGCGAGGGATTACCTCACAGATTCAACCTCTTGGAACCTTCAATAAAGCGATGGAGACAGTGGATGTCTGAATGTATTAGATCGCTGGTATCGTTGAAGAAGAATACTCCTTGATGAACAGAGAAAATTTTAAATAGTTTTCTCTTTCTACTCGCCACTGCAATATCTGTAGAGGTAATTAGAAATAATTTCCAGTCAGTCTATATAGCAGAGTGCCAAGCTATAACACCGATTACCGAGCTAAGATTTAACATTTACTGCGTTTAAAATCCAGTTCCAGATGTGCTTAGTCGCTGGACAGATAGTTTAGTGTTTCCATCTTGTTACCCTCGTGGTATCTTGTTTTACCGTAAGCTACAAGTACATGTATCAATATAGGGGCACCAATATTCATCTTACTCTGTTAAATTAGTGTTGCAGTTCAATGTCTGGCAACTCATAAGTTTTGCAATTTCCCGAAATGTCTCTGTGCCCCAGCTCCAAAATTCGATAAGAGATATAAGCGACAGTAGCGGACAGTTACTGAGTGTGTCGGAACAGCATCTAGTGATTTAAGGGCTGCCTGTGGATATAACATTCTCCTTGAGCCAAGATAGAAACTCTATCGCCGGGATTTCCACCTGGAACATCTCTTGAGGACTTCCCCTTGTCATAAGCAGAGAGATGGTGTAGTCGGCTTGAATTAAAAGTCATCTGAATGAATTCAGAATGATGGAATATGTCCAGCTGAGTTAGTGGTTCACTAAGACATGGCTCTGAGACAAATAGCTGCACAAGCTTCAATTTGTTTACATAAAATGTAGATGTCTGTGCGGATTCATCAGGGCGGTGAATCATAAACAGTCTGATCATAGGACTTTGATTAGATTGCCAAGGCTGGTAATTTTGTCTAAAGCAGGCCATCATACTGCTACCCCAAAAGAAACTATCGGATTGATAACCACTGTCACCGATGGCATTTTTTCAGTAAGAGAGTGCAAGCATGACCTTCCTACATTTTCCTGTATTTTTGATTTCCAGTTGATCTTTTAATCTAAAATACTTTTAAGATCAAATATAAAGATTAATTTGATTGAGTTAGAGTAGTTCCATTTATAGATGGAGCTTTTAGTTTTGTAACTTTGGCGGTTTACATTTTTGTTTCCATTTGAGAAGATTGCTAAGAGCTGATCATGCTTTCCCGATACGGCAATGACAGCCACTTCAGCGTATGCAGTCACTCTGAAAACCCTTGATTCTAGCTTAGCTAGGAGTTCGTTGGAAGCTATGTTCCATAAAAAAGAGGAACGGATTCCATTTTGCTGTGGGGTACTTATCAGCTGACATCTTTTTAAGAAAAATCCCCTTAAGGTTGAGTTGATTGTCTTACTTCCTAACTAGATTTATCAGTTCACCCAGTGAGCTGTCCACTTTTAGGTTCTTCTATGCCGTTGTGATTGAAAAGGTTACCCACTCCGCTACAAGAACCTTCGATATCTAGGAATGCAAATAGAGCGTGGTCTTTGTCATGTATGGAAAATTCAATCCAGGGTACGCACCGGGCTATGTTAGCCAGTTTCTACTGATTTTCTGATATCAATAAGTCATTCAAGAGTTTTGAAAATAAATGATGAACGACTGATCGGCCTGAGGACTTCTTTAATGACGTAAGATTTAATCGGCTGGAATGTCAATGGTGGCCACGGTATATTGCCTTTTTGTGATGTTTATTTTCTGGATATACGAGTACCTAAAAAAATAGAGGATGAACAGTGCCCTCTTCCTGTTGAAAACAATTTGTTTCGTTTTTTTTCTAGTCTGAAAAATCGTTTAAGAAACACGAATTCAAACGCCAAACAATAATGAAGTTTCAAGTCAAGTTTTATAATTTTAAGTATAACTATGCCACTTGCGAGGAAGTTGAAAAATCCTCAAAAATTCAATGTTGTCTTGCCAAAAGATGTATATGCCTGCTAGAAATCAAAGTTCATTTGATAACTGTAGTTCTATTCCATTCCTGCAGAATATCAGTGCCACTCATGAATAATTGAGGATGTGAGACAGTAGGCTTTGGTTTCTCTTTCAGTGGTTATGGGAACTTTTTTTTGAAGCTGCCTTAGGATTAGGAATTGTAAAATTTATATACAATCTTCATTTACAAAAACGTAGATTCAAGAAAATTAAGGGAAGAACCTGTAAAATAAAAAAAGAACCTGCTTCACAGACATCCGTTTTTTTCTTTGCGCATCACAAGTTCTACCAAATATTCCAGAACTCTCTAAGACCCCAAGCAACAATAAAAATGAAAATGATTTTTAAAGAAAGATACAATTTTAAACCTTGACTTCATCTTTATGTTAATATCTATGATCGGAAAGGCATGACGAACCTTTGCCGAACATCATCCATGCACAGTCAACCATTTCTCTGTCCAAGTCGAAGAGACGATGAATTACTACTTGTGTGCTCCTCCTTCTTATGACTGGGGAGCCGGGTACTATAGCACAGGCTTCCAATCCCAGTCATCACCATCGTCATCATCATCATGAGACCTTAAGAAAAAAAAAATAATAATAATATTAAAAAAAGGTAAGAAGTGTGGGTTCCTTTTGTGTTGGAACAACAGCACCCATAGCCAGCCAGCCAGCCATCCAGCCAGAGATAGGTTGGGAATCTCTTTGCAAAGAAGATGAAGAAGAAGAAAAGAGGGTGACTGTGAGTGTGTATTTAGCTGGGAGGACTGCTCGAAACGCGATTGTGAATGGCAAACAAAGCCGCGATATTCATTATTCAGCTGTCATCTTCGATTCCATGGTTATGAGGATTTATGAGTAAGTCGTGTCGGTTACCTGTTTTCATAATGGCGCCGCGGCTGGATCCCACTGTTTTATTTTTGATTGGGATTTCTGTTTAAAAGGTGGAGATCGCAACATCTTCTACCTGAGATATGAAATGGAATAAAAGATGCTGCAATGCGATTGGTGGCTATGAGAGAATTTTTTTTTTTATAAAATCATATTTTACTTGGTGGAGCATTTATCGTCCATGTTTGTAAGTTACATTTCAAAATTGATCTTTCCCCACTCCAAATTTGAAATACCTATCGATCGATCAATCTGATATACTATAAACGTTAAGATGATAAAATTGATACCGAACAGAAATTCACATTTGAATAACTGTTTATGTTTTGTATACAGAGTAGGTACAGAATAGTACAAAATCCACATAGAACCGATAAAGTTCCTCCATCTTGAAGAAAATTCAGCCAACTTTTTTTTAATTTTGAAGCATTGTGTCAGATTCAAAATCATCATGATATATAGCATTAAATTTTGTTTTGTTGTTTCAACTAACCCCGCAAATACAGTAATTGTAACATGGGCTGGGGTTAGTTGTAACAAGTAGGTCTACTGTGTGACATAAATACACAGATCTTTCGAATACTTTTTGTGGACCCACTTCTTGCATGGTACGCGCTGAAGGTTTTTCTTTCAGCAAACTCAGGGAAAATTACTCAGAGCATATAAGGAACATAATATTTCGTCAACCCCTCAAGAATTATTTACTTCTCTAGAGTGTTGTTTAAAGCTCAGTGAAACCATTTTATTGCACTACTCTGCTTTGGGGTAAGGCCCTACATTCCCTGGGGTAAAAATGTATTGACACCAGGATGGCCCATGAGAACAGTGGGTCTCTAAGGATATAGTTCATTTATTCAAAGTAAATTAAATTTTGACAATGTACACTGGAAAAATGTTACAACCATCCCCATAATAAATACGGTAGATATTTAGAAGACGGGCATTTTTCTAGCGGCACTTCATATTCATTCGAACCCTATTTTTTAGAGTTATTCATATTCATTCTAAATGCACACTTTCCTTGCACTGAGTTGAGGACTGGGATATTTTATGGAACGAATTTGAAAGCCCCTTACTGATAGAGTGGTTTCCAATGAGGTCTTCGCTGAAGCCGAGTGTCGAAAATTAAAAAAAAAAAAAAAAAAAATTGAGACTGCAGTCAAAACATCCCATCAAATTGGAAAGGTTGAAAGAAATAACGTACAAAACTCTGTGTTCTAAATAAGGAAGAGTTTGGTCCGTTAAAGAATCACTGCTTTAACGGATAAGAGAAGAAGAAGATTTTTGTTAATTGCTACAATACCTACTTTATCCAAGAAATTAAATGACTTCGTCCAACCATACATATTTTGCAGTATTCCAAAAACTGTTCTGATCCAGCTTGTTTAAAATCACTGAAGCTCCAGATGGACTTTATTTTGACAGTGTTGGACATGACAAATGACAGGTTTTATAACCACTCTTCTCTACAGTCAATATTGTAAAAGTTACCTTCACATAAAGTGGAAACGTGTTTTGTCCAGCTCGGTGGCTGTTTCGAGTGTGTTGAGTCATCATATCGTGCAATCAGCAAAACAGAAATATCAAAAACAGCTCAATCATTAAAAATTTCATATCGAGAGGACCAACCTTTTCAGTGTGTCCGTAACCTGAGGGAGAGCCAAGTAAAAGGATAGCAAAAATATGTGCCAGCTCGAATTGACGAACTGCTGAGTAAGAGCAGATTTCATTAACTTGAGAGTACCTCAGGGTTCGGTGTTGTGTGCGATTCTTTTTAAAATGTTCTAAAGTTCTTTGTTTGGATTGCATTTACAAGTAAATGTTTAGGCTTTCGCAGAAGATGAAGCCTTATATGGTACAAATAGCTTTTTAGGTCCTTGTTTGAAATTAGTTGAGATCTCCTCAATAGCTGAGCATAAATTTGGTAATAAGTTCGAAAAAAATGTATATCGTATTTTAAAAACATATTTGAGGCTAGTACAAAAGCTAAAATCGAATTTCATTTGTATTCTAAGCCGTTCTTGACTATCCTGGTTTTTATAAAAATGCATTGTAGTTGAGAATCATAATTTTCGTAATTTTTCTCCTACGAAACAGCTTTTCCGATTTGGATGAAATTTGTTCTCGTGTTTCATTGGTTCACCTGGTTGGATGTTAGCTACAGTAAGACCTGTATTTAATCGTTGTTCTTCTAGCAATTAGATTTATTAAAGATAAGGGTTTGCCATTATTTTTAAAAAATGATTTCATGCAAGTGGCCGCTACTGCTGGCTCGACTTATATCCATTCAACCAAAAGTGAGCTTCATCGCTCAACACCGTAAAATGGACGTAGTGCGCAATACGTACTTCGAACGGAACCAAAATAAATTTGCACGACTTGCAAACGTTTTTCAGGAGTAAGTCTATTCATTATGAAATGGCAAAAAAAAAACTGAGCATAAATCAAGTGACAGCTGTCAAAAAGACTAACTCCGAAAAAAGTATTGCCAGATTGAAAACCACACGTCTAAAAAAAAACACCCTTTATAAGCGAATAATAAAGCTTGTCAGGAAGGAAATAACCTGAACAAATTCAGCCTCTCTTATTGCTACAAGAACATTACTTGATAAAACTATGTCCTAAAAAATTGAAAGCTAATTGCCATATGCGTATAAGCAAATAGATGGTCTAAAACTGTTACTTCTATTTCTCAACGATGTTTGTGATACTCTGCAGGAATAGAGACGACCTACAATTTACTGCTAAATTGTCTACTCCTTTGGGTATATCGTTCTCTCTCGCAAGAGGCAATACCGAATACAAATAACCAAACCTGAACCCAGTTGGTTGGCAGTCCGTCTCACTAACCATCACTAAACCCAGGTGGCACTTCTATCAACTGTTTGTAATTGCATTAACGCTGAATTAAAATCCTGTTTAAAACAGCTTAAAGTGCCCATTATGTAGTATGAAGCGCTTGCTAGCACTTTTTTCTTTGGAACCTGTGAGGTGAGTGTGTAGAACAAGACGTTTGTGAGAAATTAGAGAACGAAAATCGAGCAATAGTGCCGCCATTACCTAATCCTCCTCTCCTCTTCATACATTATCACTTAGTTCCAACTAAACGAAGTTATTTTTAAACAAAATTTAGCTCACAATGTGACATCTTTCCTCGCTAATGGCTTCGGAAGGTACCATTTTACCTCGAACAAATTATTATTTACGTTCTTCCTTGTCTCTTCCCTTTTGGTTTCATGTAGAATTTAGCGTTTTCTTTTATTTTTTTGAAATCCACCATCAAAAGCCTTCAAGCCATCTGTTCAATCACTTATGCATTTATACAATTTCCATTTGCTACAATATCCAATATCACTTCCCCAAAGTGATCCTCCTTCTTCTATCGACAGCCACAATCCACCTGGAGTTGGAACTTGGGCTTGAGCTGGAGCTGGAGTGTACACCCATTCCATTGCATTTTATCGAAAAAGGAACACAAAATAAAACGCAGTATAAGCCAAAAATCATTTCGGTACCGTGTACCTTTCATTGAAGTGCACACATTTTCATAAAAACAAAGCCCGTGTAATAATGTAGGAACACATCTTTTGACTTTAGCGCAACATCCTACATAAAGCCTTTAAGTCTTGGTTTTGGTCGGCTATATAGCCGCTCTGGCCAACTCCCATCCATCGATGTCTCGTCGCCGACGTCGCGTCGCGTCGGTCGCGTCGTATAGTTGGACGAGGTCGGCCATCTGAGTTTCATCTCAACTCAACTCAACTCAAAGGAGATGACCAGCAGAGCTCAGCTCAGAATCAGACGGACATGTACGAACGAGGATTGTGGCCGATTTTATGCGCGATACTATGCGATGTTTGCTTTTATTGTCTGCTGTGTGATTCGCTATTCGCTGGGATCCTGTGTCCTCAAAAAAAAAAATACTATACTCACTCGTACATAAAGGTTGTTCGAGGGATTTTTATTGCTGTGGTGGTAAGCGGAGGACGTGGCGGGCTTCAAATTCAAAAACATCATCGGGCCTTATGCTGTGTTATGCTCGCAGCCAACAATAATGATGATCATAAGTTGATGTCGAACGACAACGACACAACACACAACAGATTCATGAGAGATGATGCTGATGATGTAGCGAAATCGCATCCGCACAGGACGAAAGCGGGAGGACGCAGGCTAAATCGAGACTATGTATTCACTAAAGCAATGGTAGGTATACAGAACTGAGAACCTGGTCGATGGCGTTGTTGATTAATGGCCGAAATAACTTCTTCAGCTGTATTGGCTGAGATTTCCATTTTAATTTCGCATTGGCTCCTTATGCTTGTGCTTGTGCTCCAACGACAGACGGCAACGGCGAAGACGGACAGACGATCGGTTAGGAGAGGAAAATAATTCTGATCTGACCCAAAACCCATCCAATATGCCCTTGGTCGTCTCATAACTACTCTGTCGTCTGCGTCTCCCCCCTTGACTTCCACCATGACAACATTGCTGATAAAAAATAATATGGCTGATGGGCGCGATGTTCGATTCCAAAACGACCAAAATATTTATAAGCAATAATTTTATATCGTCCCATTTATGCGCATCCCGCATGCGCATCTACGGCACTTACAGTTCCGATAAGTGCCCCGATGCGCATGTCTGTTAATGATATTGAAATGTGCGGAGCATGCCTGATATTGGTCGACGAACGTGGTGATCCTCGGACGAGGCTGTTTCGGCATCGTGCGCATGCGTGCCGAAATCTTTGGACGTGTTTTGGTTCGGCATTTGATATTTACGCGGGGAAGTGGTGGTTCTTTTGCCATTTAAATTTATTTAAATTTTTGATTTCTTAAACCAGAATTTGGTAGCTTTGCGCTCAAGGAATAACTATTACTATCTTATGTGATACCTTCATTTGCTGTTTCTAAAACTAAGTACTGGAACGACATATTGTGAAGTGCAGATAGTATAAATTGCTCAACTGAGTCGTAACTAATAATTTAGCTTGCATAAGATAGAATTTAATTTTTTCGATTTTGGAAGTAACAGCTTGTATAGGACTTGTATAAACTTTTTATTTCAAAGTAATTTAAAGAAGTTCTATAACTTTAGGAATGTTTAATTACTTCGGAAATTTTTTACTGCAAGTGAAAACGTAGGAAAGCTTCTATAAGGCTTTCAGCGATAAGTCATTGCAAACATTTGGTAACATTTTGTTCATCTTCAAAAAATGTTATTGTTATCTACCAAAACCATGAGTCATAACTTAATCCAAAATATTTAAAATTTTAAAGATAGTGAAAAAATGATTTATTTTATTTTTTCTAATTCACATTCAATTATCCTAGCTTGTATAAGACCTTAATATAACATCTTAAGCAAGCTGATAAATCGCTTAGCCAAACTCATATTGAAAGTTGTTCATGAAAACATATATCTTTTTGCTTTTAGGGTGCTAGTTTGGTGCGGGATTATTTAAAATAAGAACAAAGTTTTAAGAAAACCTTAGGAACGTTCAGCGTTAGCGTTAGCTCAAAGTTAAAGCGCACAGACGCACACAAAACCTGACGGACAGTATGGTGAAAATCAGTTTTTTCATCGTTTCCATTTGTCTGAAAATATCTGCCAATTTTTCGTATCCTGATGTTCTTCCATTTCAACGGTGTGAACCAACAATTTTTAACTTGACAGACAATGTTGTCAGGAACACCATGTAACAATAAAATTGTCAAACATACTGATAAAAGTGGATAACTTTGAAAGAACTTACAAAATTGGAAAACATGACAACGGTCTGCATTAAGACCAAATTCTAAAGGTTACCTACAGGCGGTAATATTTTGTTTCGTAGTGCCATGTCGATAATCGCCATTACCCCGGGGTAATGTGGCGGATCGCTGCTCCGAAGGTTCTGGGTTCGATCCCTGATTCCACCTTTTTTCGGGGTACTGCCTTTTGAGTGGAAGTGACTAATCCTACAAGAGTAAAACCTGTCTAGAAAGGAGAATATCTAATTGGCGTTCTGATCCATTGTTCAATTGTTGGTTCAATTTGTGCAGAGTATCAACGCGCACGCGGATCACTGAGAATGAAGGAAGTCCTGTTCTTTCGATTTTCCAAAATATCTAATATTGAATTCCATGAAAATATGCAACCACTCTGGATTTGATCTCGAGCACTTTTTATTTTCCATGAAGCCAAAAAAGTAATCTAAATCACTTTTTGCGAATCTCGATTGTGATCCAGATTTACACATACACTTACACACACAAAATTGACACTCCTAAATTATGACTTTTAATTGTAAATCTCAACTTAGAAATTGTTGTACTTTGAGATGAATTGAAAGTTAAATTGCAAATTTTTCTATCAGTTTCGAATAAAAGTGCCGTGATTTACAAAAAAAACATGTTTTGTACATTGCAACTGAATATTTTGCAATTGGTGATTTTTCAATTAGTTCCATGTAGGAACACAACCTCTTCAATAAAATGACACCTCCAGCACCCATTTATCATTGCAATTAAATTGAGTTTGCTCGAAAATTACTCAAACGATTTTGATGAAACTCATATTTTTTCAAACTTAGAGCAAAGATTGCTTTTCTTGGTTTAATTGTTCATAACGATATTCAGGTTTAAACGGCTTTTTTCACATCGCTCTATAATAGAATCGGCTTGAATGAATTCCCTCAAACATTGTTTGTCTCGTTATTTATAATTTTGTATAAAACGACATTGCAATTTTTTCAGCAGCTTGTTTTTAAACGGTATTTCGCATATAACGAGTGGCTTAGTTAGACCAACATTTTTCTGATTTTTTCTCTAGGAAGTCTTTTTTCAATGTTCTCTAGGTCTAAAAATAACGGTACCTGCCATACAATCTTAAACAAAGAGTTTGATTTTCCCGAAAACTGCTCGATCGATTTTGATCAAACTCTTAGGATAGGTATACTATTTTTTCAGGACAGTCTATCTTTAAAAAAATAGATTTTTCGAAATTTGTCTCATAACGGTACCTCTCATAGAACCGGTTTTTTTTTTTCAAATTAGGTTTTTTCGTAAACTACTCTTCCAATTTCAATAAAAATTTAAATGGAGGAAGCTCTATATAAATTTCAAAATCTATAGTTTTTTAAATTTTGAATAATTTTGAAAAAAAATTTAGATTTCGAAATACTTTGAACTTTTTTTTAGGTAATTTTATCAGGTGAAGACAAAAGTTTTTCTTATAATGACATACTAAAAAAAATTTTATATATTTTTTATAAGCTGATAGCGACATTCACGAAGTGGTTCAGATTTTGTAAATTTTCTCATTATTACTAAAAAGATTTCAGTTTTAACGATTAAGTTTTGCTCCCATGCAACGAACCGTTTAGTTTACCAATATTTTTTAGTTGTTGCCGATTTTCTCAAAAACGGTTCAAAAAATTTTGATGTAGGTATAGGTTAATGTGTTGGTCTTATGTTGGGAATATTTTAAAAATGTACTGCTCCTAAGTTTTGGCAAATAGTATAATTTTTTTAAAATTGAGTTCTGACGTTCCAACTTCAAAAACTATTCCAAGCTTTTGCAAGACGCTTTAAACCTCATTAAAAGACTGATAAAATTAAGTCTTGATACTATGACGTAGCTGAACCGTATTTTTAGTGGGCCCAGAGTCTGGCAAAAGCATCCATTACTAGAAACAATCTCACCAAGTATAATACGACGCGACGTAGGACTGTCACCTCTGAAATATCGCACTCCATTATTTGAATCAAAACATGATTGTATTTTTTGTGAATACTAAGGCTCTTAGATTAAAATTTGATCCAATTTATTTGTCACACCCCCAATTTCAGAATTATTATTTACATTCATTCTGCCATAGTTGAATAAATGCCAAAACTATCTCAGCGAAAGTGTTCGTGTCACCGTTCTGACTCTATAACTTCAGCGATGAAAACATTGATTGTTTTTTAATTACAAAAATCTTGCTTGCACACAAGATTGTTCGTCCTCCCACTTCTGCTCCGCCTTACCCAAGGAGCATAGAGCATTCTTATCTAAATAATTTACCTCGAGTTTCATAAACCATTAGCGAAGTCATAATCATCACATTAATAAACACATAAGGCAACCGTTCCACCATCCAGATGGCTGATATCTTAGAAGAGACTATGAAGGGCATACCGATGACGACGCACAGTGGCGGTGGTCCTCGACATCATACTTCAAAGATCTTCAGAATCTGTAGACGGTGACAAACAGATCGTCAGCAATAAAGCGCGTGCGGTATTCTCACGCATTCTTGTGGTACGGTTATGAATAATTATCTCTTCTGTGTCTGAACAAAATTCAACGCCATATGACTTGAGCGTAATAATTGTCAAAGACAGTTTGACGCTATATTTGTTGCTGTAATAATCTGTCAGGCTAATGAGGTGAAGAGCGGGTTATGACTGCTCATCTGGTGCACCCTGGAACAATATTATTAATCATCGCACATCCCGGTGAGCACGTTTGTAAATACATGTCATCTTCCAGATAAAATTGATGGAGTAAGGAAATATTTGGATGTATGTTAAAAAGGGTGTTTTCGCTGTCAAGAACGAAAACAAGTAAAATATTATATTTTTGTTTCTTACATGTGTGAACTCAATAGATTTTATGAGTATACGAGTATCACGATTTAAAGTATACCCTTATCATGTTGTATAACAGATAAAAAGAGTCCGAGATTGGCAAAAGAGAAGAGACGCCTATTGGCTTCGAATAATTATTAATCGCAATGGGATATCAAAATCGTGCACATTCGTGCAGTGCGGCTAAAAAATGAGTCTCTATACCTAACAGTATGTTCGGAATTAGCCTCGATGATGAAATTAACTTCGTTCCTAGAGAAGCGAGTTCTATTGTGAAATTTTTTAATTGATGGGATGCATCTGGCGTATTCGCTGAATCATTGTTTATTGAAGAAGCGATAGAATAAGGAGATGCAGAAAAGATTTTGACAATGTTCCGGAGCAATAAGTGTTATGCTATATCCCCTAAAATATTGTATTCACTCCAGGAGACGCAAATGTGTAACAGGAACACCTGCCCAAATGTGAAAACTATATTTAAGCTTTGAGCGAATGTCTAGTCTGAACCCTTTCGCGCGTGAACTGATTGGCCCCTATAAGTTTGGATTCAGGCCAGGTAAAAACATAATCGATTAAAATTTCACATTTTCGACGGATTTTAGAAAGACCCAGTTTTTCCAGATCGATACTGTCCCTTTTGACGACGTGATTAAAGAAGAGCTATACAGAGCAATGTCACTACTTGGAATCCCTGCAGGACAATATGTGAAGAACACCACAGACTCCTCTGATGAAAAAGGTTTTGCTCTGTCAGTAGAGCTCGTATGTATTGAAGTGGATAAGCGACAAGAATTGATCTCGGGCTGTTTATGAAGCTAAAACAAAGTATATGCTGTCCCCGGGTGCAGCACATAATCACGCTATAGGCTTGGATAAAACGTCACGATATGGACAGATTTAACTTTGAAGTAGTCAAGGACTTTGTCTATTTGGGTTCCACTATAGCCTCTCAAGGCAATATCAGTAATGAGATCAGACAAATAGCTGTTTCTTCCTGCTAAGAAGGAAGGCATCTTTGTAACAATGGTCTCTCTGAAAGGCCTAAAGAGACATTTAACAAGACCCTTATCATCTCTGTTCTGCTGTATGGGGTAGAGTAGAAGCGTAGACCTTGACCTATCGGATTAGAAGTGCATGTAAGGTTTTGAGAGAAGTATTATTTGGGATTTGAACGGGCAACACATCGGCATTGCCTTGGAAAATAAAATGCACGACTGGGTCGCACGAACTTGCTCTAAGGAGTGACAGTGGTTTAGGGGCTTGAGATTTTGATAAAAATAAATTTTTCAAAATTCTTAAATAAATACTTAAACTAATTTGAGCTGAAAAAAAGTACGCCATTTTATTTCTTGGATAAATTTGAATTTATGAGCATAAATTTATAAAAATCTGTGGAGCGGTTTTTGAGAAAAAAAGTTTTTTTTGAAAAACTTTTTGAAAAAAAATTTTCAAAAAAAATTCAAAAACGGCAGTTCATAGGTATTCAGCAAATATATTTATTTAAAATTTTTAGAAAAAAATTTAATAAGCGGTTTTCAAAATATGTATTAATTTTTTAATTTTTTTTTTAATGCTTTTAAAAATACAAAAAATATTTTTCAAAAATATTTATATGCAATACAAATTGAGCTTTCTACAGCTCTATGTTTGTGAAATTTAGAAAGAATCGATTGGGTCGTTTTCGAGATAGTCGAAAGCAAAAAAAAAAAAACGGTCCTATATAAAGTACCGTTCTTAGTCATTTTTTAAAAATTTTTTTCAGCCATATGATTAGTCGTACCTAAAAAGCAGACGGACAGAATTTTTGGACCATCTTTTTCGTCTTCGCTATCATCGTAATGTCATGTTTGATTGTTATCTCAAAACTTTTTTTTTTCGACGAATGCATAACTTGCCTTGTAGTACCTATAATCGCAAATACAGTGTCGTAGGTTTCTGGGGCTTGTGGAGGCGTATGGACGGAGAAGTATTCAAATCCACCCCTGAAGGCCGACGCAGTACTGAAAGATATCATCAACGAACTTGGCGTACATAACTAGAGGCAATTGGCAAGGGACCGAATCGTTTGCCTGGATGTGTTGGTTGAGATCATATGGTCCACAATGGACTGTCTGCAGTTAGTTTAACTAACTTCGATTTCAATGTGAGGGTAATGGGAGTGAGATGCTAAGGCGATATCTGGAAAAGAAATTACTGAAATATGATTTTTCTGCAAAGGACTAATTCATTCTCAACGTATTGCTGGTAATGCAAAAATATGATTCTAGGATTTTTTTTCAAAATATTTAGTGGCAATGGAATCTTTTTCTTCATCTAAACGAATATGCCTCAGATACTCCCAATTAATCAATATATTGAAGAAATAATAATCAATGTGTGTAATGCCCTAAAATGAATCTGAGGCCTTTTTGAAAACTTGGTATGAAATTTTAAATGGGCTCAAAACTTTACTCACTTTAACGAATTTTTTTCGCTTCCCTTAAATCTGGGAAAAGGTTGGGAAAGCTAAATTAAAATCAATCTTCAAATAATCGAGTGAATAAACTTTTCCCCGTTCTAATCATATATTCTCATCTCGATATCAAGAAATTGTATAATCCCGTGATCATAAGCTGTTTTTATTCGTTACATTTTTTGTTTGCCACCTTCCAAAGCAATCTCAGGTATCAATTCAAAAAATCTTTTCCAAGAATTCCTCATGTCTCAAAAAAAAAGAAGAAAACAAACAAAGAATTTTCTGAATTCAAAACTTTCAGCATTATACTTGGGCGGTGTTCCATGAAGAATAACGTGCAAGGATTTCCATCGAATGTGAAAAAAAGCACTCCTCTCAGGATATTCTCGTGCCAATGGATCTGCATTCATCCATGCCTAACTTCAAGATACGTATACCTACTCCCAAGGCAATTCGAGAAGGCAAACGATAGAAGACGAAGAAGAAAAAAAAATTAATATTCAACTTGAAGACATTTGAACGACCTTCATAATTTTACACACCATTACACCGATATTAGTTGGCACTGCCAGTGCCAGTATAGTGGGGTGGTCTATAGGTAGATCCGACAAAAAAGATTGCCATATAATGTGCAGGGGTTCGGCAGTGAAATTTATACCCTTGGAATTGGGGGAGCTCTGATATCCTTTGTGTTGGCTTTAATACACATAACGCAGATAAGGAATATTGATGGATTCTATTTTGTATCCAGATTGAATTTCAGATTGCGCATCGGGATGTTAAATGTGGGCCGGGGGTTGAATGAATACCCATTCACAGCTCCAGCTCCAGCACCAGCTCCTTTCTTTTTCTTGTTCTCCTCGTGCAAATGATTGTGCTGCTTAGGCATGCAAATGTTTATAAATGTACTTGTACGTATATATCCAAAGAAGGCATAAATTCTTTTATAGAGAGGCAATGGCGGAGCGCGGGGAGCGTAGAAAAAAAAAATATAAAACGTGTATATGTGTTGAAACCATTTCATAAGGAATAGCGCGCGTCTTTCTCATGTTAACTTTCACATTGTGACGTATTTATGGATATCATGTGCCACAATTCGATTCCAGCGGCATATCTCTTCAGTGTCATTGAATGCCGGGAGTCAGAGGGTGACACTCAGGTAACGGCTTGGCGAGGCGGCAGCAGCAGCTCAGTAGCAGCATATAGTATGGCAACAGCATCATAGCCTCAGCTTTTCTTATAAGTTGATTCTCCCGATACATGATGACAACAATGACGATGACGACGTAGAGGATGACGATGGGGACGACCGACACCGACGGGTTACGGCTCTGAGGAACGCTAACCGCAATGGCTCAGATTTGCATATGAGAAGAAAAGGCTGCGACCGATGACCACGATGTCGAGGACAAGAACAACTTAGACGACTGATATAGATTTCAATGAATGAATAACGGTGTTGATGCTGAGAACGTCACCTGAGCCGAAGGGTGATTAATATATTGGTTTATGCTAAATTTTTGATCAAAAGTTGAATATTTTCAAATCATTTTTCAGACTAAAACAAGTAAGTACCTACAGTCTCCGTCAATACAACAATGCATTACAAAAACCATTAAAAAATAATGATGGCTGGTTGGTATGGATCGCCCGTTTATAACTTAAAACTAAAATTTAATTATTTATTTGATAAAATGGATTAGAAAAAAGGTAATATTGGGTTCCTGATATAAATATATCTATCAAAAAAAGGAGAACGCTACACAATTCCTGGTGGACGAAGTGGGTATTTTTTAAAGTCCCGAATTACAAAACTCCGAGTAACAAAATCTCCAATGCCAAATATACTGAATAGTATGAAATAAAAAAATATGGGGTTATAAAACATGTGACAAAACAATTTAAAAAGCGAGGATTCCAAAACAGTTCCAAGACAAAGATCTTCTAAAAATAATTGGGTTATTGAAGTAATTTTACACATCTCGATTAGTAAGACCCCACGTTGGGCTCCATTGTTGTGAACCAGGTTTCTATATAGGCGAATGACTTAAGGTCAGTAGAAGACCGGCAGCATGTTTATCGTTGGGAATTGGGAATGCATCCTTTCCACCCACTAATTTTGGCAGTGAACTTGTACCGAATATTCCTGTTTAGAGGTTCAAAACCTGCATTTATGCAAAAACGTAAGTATTTTGAAAACAGCTTTAAATAAAGTGCACGACTGGGTCATCCGAACTTATTCTTATGTGTGACAGTGGACTTGTGGCTGGATTTTTTGGAAAAAAAAGACGAGGGAAAATATCATATGAAATGATATCAATCACTTGAAAATCACTAGTTAAATAGTTTTTTGGAATAAATGAATAAAGCCATCTGTTTCCTTTTACTGTTTTGAGTTTTAAGGAAAACAAATTTCGAAATCATCGGACCAGTTTTTTTCGAAAACATATTTCAAATTTTTTAGGTATCTATGTCAACTTCTAGCACTTTGAAGTTTTAATCAGAAAAGTAATATTCAAAAATATTGATCAAACCGATCAAAAAGCTTACACGAAAAAACACCATTTACAAAGTTTAATAAAAATCGTAGGAGCTGTTTTTGAGAAAAAAGCGATTTTTATAAAAAAATCATATGGCTATAGCTATAATCTAGAATGCTAGTTCCAAAATCCACTCTGTAGGATGTCGTAATAATACCACGTACCAAAAGTTTGAAGCAAATCCAGCCGTTTAGGTAAAATCCTGGAAGTCATTTTACATTTTATTAATACAAAATACATAAGCTAACACCACTCTAAGTATAATGGTCACTTACAGGTATTCGGCTAACTATTGCATGAACATAAAAATTCTTAGTTTTTTTGACTTTCTTTTAAAATGCCAAATCCACGGTTTACACGTTAGGATTCAAACAATCAGCTACACATTTTTCCAAAAAAAAGTTTTCTCTAGTCCTTTCTATTTCCTTTTTAAAAAGCCTATCATCCCCACTGTTTGAGATTCAATTCACAACCCATGAAGCACACACTCATAATTCAGATCTCCTCTTAACTAAAAATTGATATTGTGTTAGTGTGTGCCCCCGAATAAATCCCTTATCTATATCATATTCCAATCAGCAAAGGTAATAAAAACAACTGGCCACTTCACCGGAATGAGCTTTTCTAGAAAAAAAAAAAAAAACAAAAAAACCATATTCCATACCCTCTTACTATCCTCCATCGGGTCATAATTTAACTACACATATAGCGTTCCAGAAACAAGGGTATACTCTATTCCTTACACAGGGCATGCATTAAATAGATGAAGGTATAGGTGTATCCGTATCAGGTTGATCGGAAGAAATTTGTTGCAGAAGATTCAGGAGCTGAACGAAGTTCAATAACTTTTATGACTATATTTCAGGATCTCTGGGGGATTCAAAAAGGAAGGGTCAAGTAGAAGAGAAAAGAAAATTATATATTAAAGTTGATGTTGAGGATGGCCGAGGAGGAATCTTATATCTTTTGCTCGGTTGATTTTTTTTTTGTGATTTCAGCACTTTTTTCCCATTTATTCCGTGTAATCCGGAATAAGTTGAATAAAGTTGTGGGTCATAATTTCACTCAAATCAAAAATAATTCCTTGGGATATAATTTCACAATTGACATGTCTTCAATCCCCTTGATGGTCGTAAAAATATTTCGTATATGACTTTTTGATGTTTATTTGAATATGAGTTTGTGAGGCGGCAGGATTCGGTAAGGATGTGTTTTATTGTATCGGGAAAAATTTCATATTGTTACATCGTATTTTGGGTTTTGTTGTGTTTTGTGTGCATCTGATTATATTCTTTTTTCTTTGCTTGGCGATAGAGCCAAAATCATAGGACTCAGAGGAAAAAAAATTTCACCTGTTGATGCTTTTCCCCAATACGTAATGCCATGTGGGGTAGTGTAGGAATTGATATCCCCCAGTTAAGGGGCCTTGGCTCTCCGAATTACAAACCAAGTTGACTTCATCGTCTTCTTCACAGGTTGCCTCATCATATAGTTATCATAGATAGCCTATATTTAAAAAATTTGCACTTTGGAGGAACTGCTTGACAAGAATAATTTTCGTTTAGAGTTATAAACGAAATGATAAACAATTCATTTTTTTAAGGTTATAATAAATTAACAAGCAGCTATAGAACGTGAACAAAAATAAATAAATAATTTCAAATATCGAATGTTCCTTTTTTAATTCATAGGCATGAAAAATAGTTCTTCATTGGTCCTCTTATGGAATTCCTTGTAATCGTTATTAATTTCTCCGAAACGGCTGAATTGATTTGGATAAAATTTTGAATTTCTTGTAGTTAAAGAGAAGAAAAAGAATAGTCACTCTCCGTACCCCAACACAAAATTATCAAAATCAGTTAACCAAAACCATGCTTCAGATCACTTTCGCCGCGTTAATTCATATCGCCTAAAACCATAACGACCAAATTAAAAATGTCACAACGACCAATTTTTTGTTTAATATTTTTCTTGTTGTAAGATTAACTGAAATTTGTGCGAATTGACAAAAAAGTCACCAAACTTTAAAAATATGTCATATCGATCAAATTTAATGTCAGAGTGCCCAAATCCTAAAAGCACAATTATTCTTTTGGGCAATGTGATATTTCCTCATATGGGCTTTATGACATTTCAAAAATGATTTGGGCGTTGTGACATTTCTTTGGGCTTTCTTGATTTTTGGTTGATATGGCATTTTGAGATTTGGGCGTTATGACCTTGGGCGATAAGACCTAACGCCCTCTTTCGCCCCGTCCAGTCCTTGTGGATCAGAAGTTGTACGAACATTGAAACGTTAAAACGTTCACATTCATAATATTGTAAATGTTGTCAATGTTTGGATAAGAAATTGTAAATTACCAAAAACCACTATGCCTTGGCAATTAAATTAAAGCTTATTTGAGTTGCAAATTAAATTTTTTTCAAACGATTTCAGCTTTGAAAAAGGAGGAGACATTTTTAAGCCACGGCTACGCCCAATAGACTCTCCGAATACGCTCAATTCAACCTGAGTTCAGCCATTTTTCTGTCTGTTTTCTCCGAAATTTGGTAAAAATTCCAGCTGTTCTATACTCGGCTTAACTGCCAATTCTGATTAGTTAGAATATTTAGCCCGGTTAAATCCATTCAAAGTGCCCCATATTGGTGAGCAGATCTGATGATAAGGATAAAGATTCTGGCTGTCGTCATAGGACCAATGGATTCCAGTCAAATTTCCAGCTTTACATTATTCGAGTCCATTTTAATTTGTATTTTTGTGAAGGTAACCTAGAAATCCATTAATTAATAAAAAAAAACTGTTATTTAACCCTACAATTTAGTTTACATTATTAATGAAGACCTATTCGAAATGCGATTTTATAATCCTGGCTTAAAACTCATTTCACAAAACTCAGAAGCAATAATCAGCTATAACCAGTTTCCCGAAACGGACAGCAAAGCCCAAATAGATAAGGCTTGAGCCTGTAATCAGAATATTAACTTTGACTGCTAAAGGCACATACAAATTAATAATAATATGGGAATCAGACGGATAAGTAAGGTGTTTTCCGAATAATTTCAGACGTTTAACTTGGAAATTCACGGTATACTACGAAGCCCTGACTTTTTTTAATAGAGAGCTACGTGATAGCTTAAAACTAATTTTTTAATCAGCTATACCTAGTGGTATTTCTCTCCGATTTCAGGGAACTTGATCACTGTCTCTTGTGAGTTTTTATACACATTCACATCCAGTGAATTGAAGCTTATACGATTGCAAAAGTAGTTTGGATGGTGGGCGAAATAAATGTCCATAGACGATGGAACAGAACTGGAAGTCAGAAACAGAATAAATAAATGTAGAATCCTTTTCGAATTTGCAACTCTAGAAAAATGTGTTTCAATTTGAAATTATTTGAATCCAACCTGAAACCTGCGATGCTTTGATGCCCGTGATTTGAGACAGTGGGTAAGTTATGTCCAAGACGTCACCCAAACATGTTCTTATTCTTACGTCAACTTCCATATTCCCCTAAGCCTAACGGGGCATTTTAAATTCTGAGACTATTTCGCACCATATTTGTTAAAGTAAACGAAACATATCCACAACGGTTATACACCGTTTCCGAACCTTTGAAAAGTGCCGTAATTAAATTTCTAGACGAAATCATAGGAATACTCACTTCACAGAAAGATGCAGCCATTATTCTAGACAACGGTTTTTATAGTTGGAACTAAAAATAAAGTAAATTTATTGTTAATGGAAAATAAAAGGTATGTTTTTTGTAAATTCAAACCTCTTAACACAACTTATAATTGCCACAAACAATATCCAACAACTTACTGTGGCTAAGGACTAGAAAAAGAAAAGTGGGTTTAGAAGTGATGAAGCTCACTGACACCATATCAAAGCAGTCGTTTCAATCAACGGAATTCTTACGTTGAAAGGCAACTTCGGAAGGCCAAAGGGATCATGGAGGTCAACTGTTATGAAAGAAGTCGGTCCCAAATTTTAAAGTTGTGGCCAGGTATCGTGCAGAAAACAGAAAAAAAAGAAGTTAGAATGATACACATTTACGTATATGAAATAGTAGTATGAGCACAAAATATTTAGGGAATATAAGATCCTCTCAACCACAACAAAAATTGTGATCCATAGGGTATCGTTCAGTTTGTATCTTAAAGAATACGCAGTCTGCCTATAAGTTATTCTTCTACATTATACTTGTATCTGAGAGCCGGCCATTACAATTTTTGTCTTTCATAAGCAAATCTGCGCTTTTCATTCAGCCATGGCGTGTGTTTACGCTTATGTCCTCCAAATCAATTTTATTTTATTTTTGTATAATTTTTGCGATCCTACCTGGCTTGTCACAGCTCTGCTCACAGTCCACTACCACTCCAGCTAGGGTACTGCGCATGTGCTCTCGTAGAAAGAAGCCTGACATATTCCGTGTGCGCTTGCGTTTCGCCATTCTACACGTTAATTTTCTGTATTTGTATAAAAAAAATATCATTCCGAAGCCTGAAGTCTTAAAGCCTGAAGCCCAAACCTAAACCCGAACCATTAACCATTATAACCAAAACGAAACGAAACGAAACAGAACCATACGAAGCAACAACGAGACCATCAGGCTTCAAGCGAGTGCGCTATAATAATTTGAAATCACGGTGAATTGGGTGATAAAGTTGATTTTAGCACGATAAACGAATTATAAATGCATTTGTGAGAGTATTTATTTAATAATAAGTTTTTCGTTGACACCTCTGTTTCACGCGGCGGTTATCGTTATACGTGCTGGTGCTGGATGCATTTTGTTGTTGTTGCTTCTTCGGACGACCGACGACGGAGACGGAGGCGATTCATTCATTCAGACCTAAATGCGCTGCGCTGCGCATGCGCCAATGGTTAAGTTGGAGCTTGGCATTTAAAGTTTTCTTTTTTTTTTTTGACTTTTGATGAATTTATTGCGAGAGGAGATTTAATTTCGAAAAGATTTATGAGAAAGGACATTTATTTATCCAACATTGAAGATTGTTGTTGGACTTTTTGTGTATTTGGATGCATTATCTTAGTTTTTGAAGTCTATTCATAGCTTCAGTTCGGAGCGCGGGATTGGATCGAAATGCAACTAACGCACACGTCAAATTTTATGGAAATTGGACGCCGAACTAGGATGGTTAGCGTGTTGCTGTTAGTTAGTTGTATTTACACTAGTCATGTCCTGTGTGTCCATTTGCTGTTTCATAGTGATAGATGACAGGACAGGCTTAGGAATGGTAATGAGTGCTTTAAACTATTGGGTCTGGACGTTAGAGTAGCACCATCTGTGGTGATTATGAATGTTTTATATTTTTTTGGATCTATCATTTGATTCAGGTGTTTTGACAGTGTAATGTGCTGATTTAATGAGGATCGGATGAATATACTTATTGTACGTACGAGAATGAAAAGCTTTGCACAATCGGTTTCAGTAAACAAGATGGAGGGGTCGCTACCGTTTTTTGTGAGGAAATCTAATTTTAAAACGCGAGCCTGTTCGCTCGCTTGAGTTTTCGGTGCGTTTCGTTTGCAGTTCAATTTTGGCTCCGCTGTTAAACTACCAACTGAAAACTAGTTTTTCGTAGGTTTTGGAATTCCAAGATACCGGAAATGAGTCCACTATAAAAAAGAAAACCAAAGTAGTGTCTATAGCCCAGTATTAATCGTTCCTAAGGGTTCGAGATTCAATCGAACAATCTCCCAAATGTTGAAATCAATAATTTCTTCGTCGCTTTCAAATAGATGGATCTTGAAGATGTCATATTTGAACAGGACCGGTCCAACACAATCGATTGATTCAAAAAGCGTCTTTGCTCGATTTCAAAAGAATCGTTGCTGAAACTTAAGGCCATCTCGTAAAGTGTGGAAATCGTGTGCCGAAACTTTTTTGGTTGATGGGCAGACAAAT
Organism: Platycheirus albimanus; assembly: GCA_916050605.2. Classification (NCBI taxonomy): domain Eukaryota; kingdom Metazoa; phylum Arthropoda; class Insecta; order Diptera; family Syrphidae; genus Platycheirus; species Platycheirus albimanus. Next base: position 30,669,473 of record OU696698.1, on the reverse strand, counting down.
AGTCTTTTCCATCATCTGTTAATGGACCATTCTGCCCGACAGCTGTTAATGGTTGTCTTCCTTGTTTTTAGTCTCCACAAAAGTTTGATTCTTAAGCTTCTGGTACCAACTGTGTATTTTTTATGAGACATACCTAATAATGATCTCTTGTTTGAAGCTTGTCTTTATCAAATTTTCTCAAAGAAGCTGCTTGATATTTTCGCTTGGAGGTTACCAGCTTTAATTTCTTAGCTGCTTCCAGTCAGAACTCGAACATCCGAGATATTGGTGGCACGACATTTGACCAGGGTCCGGAAAATCCTCTTGAGCAGAGTAGAGTGTGAGAAACTGGTTGCTATATGATGACAAAGTCCATCACAGAGAGTCTAAATAATCGAACCAAAGGCAAAGGCTTTTTACCTTAAGGTGGCTGATTTCACAGAAACAAAAAATGTATTTTACTTCGAAATAACTTCGGCTTTATCTACTTGCCTGTCCTAAATTTTCAATCACCGCAAAACCGTTTCTGAATGACCGTTTCCTACTTTATAGTAAAAACCACAGTTTTTACTCGTAATTATCATTGTGTCATTCCAACTCATCTCAATTTTTGAGCACCCCAAGTTGTTTGATAGTCCCTCATTTGATCTTGCCATCTTAGATGAGATCTTCCATACTAAGTTGGCCCTTAGGGTTTGTCCATACGTTCCACATTCCTCAGACATTTAAGCCGCTGAATGTTCTGCTTTTTGAACAGATCAATGTTGCTGTATGTCCCGTACAGTTCGTCACTGAATCTTCTCCTCCATACTCCAGGAACTAAATATCACCAGAAGAATCTAGCTCGCAAAGCCGCTTTGTATCCGATATTGTCACGCTTCTGTCCCATTCAGCTGTACAGAGATGATTAAAGTCTTGTTTATTGTCTCTTTGGTGCTTTAAGATATAGTTTATATAGCTCGTTCCTATTAACCCGGTCATAGGCGACTGTAAAATCGATAAGCAAAAATAGGTGGTGAGTATCGATCTGGAATTTTTGGGAGTTTTGTAAAATCTGTAGAAGTTTGCAAATAAGGTCGATGGTTGAATTACCTGCCCTGAAACCAAACCCATAGGGGCAAATCACTTCACGCGCGAAAGGGTCAAGATGTCACACCGACTAGCCGACAAAATTGTATAGGTTTAATTGCGGTTGCTGCTCCGCTTCATCAAAATTTTCCTACAGTTGATCCTACTCAGCTTCTACAAGTTAGTGACACAGGTCTATGTTTGCCCCTCGGAATGTGCGGACATCGAAAACATTTCTTTACGAAACTTAAACTTGCTTTACCAACCCTCCAAAGCGTCAATAGAGTAAGAAAAATGTTAATAAAAGAAGCACCAAGGAGAACACAAGACACATAATACCTCACTATACTCAAATATTTTCCGCCAACTGATTCAATCAATTCCTTTTCGTATACAAAAATATTGAACTCACATCCGATATGCAATAACCCCATAATAAAAGATACGAAATACAAAAGAAATATACACACATCCTTAAGACGAAATGAACTGAATCCAAATTTCCAAACCATTTGGTAGAGCGTTATTCTTTTGGGATATCAAATGACACTGCGTGCGAAAAATCAATGACCACTTGTAAGAAAACCCCATTCCCACCATTCCGATCGATTTCGTTCGTTCCTTTCGTACCCGAATACCTACATCCATCCGGTTGAACTGCACAAACTGATGGTCAGTTGTTAGTCATTTGTGAAATCAAGAAGCTCATTTGTGCTACCTCAACAATTGTCCCTCTTGACTTTTGGACTTGTTGTCGGTGGTTTTCCCCCTTTTGGGATATGAATTCATAAGTCATCCATTCCATCAGCCAGCCAGCCAGCCATTCCCCTTGGTCAACCCCTGAAGACAGTGGCTTCCAACAGCAAACAATATATAAACTCAGACCAAGACCATATTCTCAGTTCTCTGAGAACGGATATCAATCAATATTTAAATTGAGTTAACACGAAACAGGGGGTGTGATTTGTTGATTATAAGGAAAGACATTGATACCCGTTCATTAAAATCACAGAATACCGGATAAACATTTACAATGCATACACAGACTGATGAGGATGGGGAGCATTGATTGCAAGGATTCAATTCCCACCTACAAACATTATATTATATCCTATCTATAGTAGATTGAGAATGAGACTGTAGGCAATACGGACGGTATCTCACACATTACGGTTGGTATCTCTCTCCAGTCTCTCCATAAAGTGAATGAGATACTACTTGGTCACTTTTAATTTATTTGATCGTTCATGTCCTGTAATTGATGCAATGGGCAATTGTCCTTATGTAACTCGTATCTCAAGGTATACACGTAGATAAGAATCCTTCCTGTGGAAGATTAAATATGAGTCTTTTTGGTTTGGTATTTTATTTTCATTGCCCAATATGTTGGTTAATGAGGTTCCTTTTTGACACTATCGTGCTGTAGAACATGGCCCATTTTAATCCAACGACAATGATTTACGAATCAAGTGATCCCTGGGTGGAAGGAATAAAGTTTTCACGTTTTAATAACACAAACGACAATGACGGTGAACAAGTATAGTATTGTAATGAATCCGTATAAATCGCGATACTGTTTGGAGTTAAGTGGTCCGAAACACGTTCGGTTTCTTTATTATGAGAGCTCCTGGGGACACATCCGGTGTGGTGGTTGAATATTATTACTGAGGATTCGCTTCAACTGAAATGTGAAACTATGGGATTTTTGTTTTGTAATTATATTTAACTGATTCGAATGCATAATGGGAAAATTAATGAAAGAGAATTATTGAATGCAATTTTAGCGTAGATGACAATATGGAACAAAGTCGTTGGTCATGTGGAAACACATTAAAGAAAATAAAAATCATTGGAAATAGGAATTAGGGCAAAGGTGAGAGGTATCTATAAATATAAAATTGGATGTGTGTATGTATGTATGTGTATTCATATAGTGTATGGACTCCTAACCGCCCAACGGAAGTTTATGAAATGTTTAGGCTAAATATTGTTTAGTCCAGGGATGGTTCCAGTGAAGGTTTGGTTCCGATCGGGTGGAGGACAAAAAAAATGCTGGCTTTAACCAAAAATATTGTTTATCCGCTAGCATTGAGATGAAATAAATAAATAAATTTAATATCAATTTAAATAACTGTTTTTTTTTGGCGCAGCAACGCGTGGCGAGTACCGCTAGTATTTCATATTTTGGGCTTGGATCAATCAAACGAACGAGTTATAGGGAAACCAACCAATCAATGCACTGTGAGTGTATGTGTGACAGAAAGCTAAAACGGGTAGAATAACAAAATTATGTAGTAAGGGGGTCTTATTATTCAGGTCTTATCAGCATGTGGGGTTCGGCGAGTTGACATTAGAATGTCCCGGTCGTGTATTGTTCCGTTTCTCAGGACAACTCAGAAATGCTCGCATGTAAGAGGGCAGCAGATACTATCGCCAAGAAATGATTCCGTCAATTAACTCAACAACAACAACAAAGTCATGACTGGGTCGCAAGAAATAGCTATAATTTGTAACAGTGGTCTTAAAATACTAGTTCAAACTTTGTTTTTTTTTTTTTTGAAAAATTGAAGCAGGACTTCTGGTTTTTTTTACTGTTTTTAATTTTTAAAAAAATGTCTGCAAAGCTTTTCGAAAAAATATTCAAATTTTTTCTTTGAGAATGTGAATTTCTAGAATTTTTTTAGTTCTTATCAAGAACATAATTTTAAGAAAATTGATAAAACCGTTTCTGAAATAAAAAAATAACATGAAACAAATCTCGAAAAATTTAAAAAACGCCATTTTTACTTGCCATTATAGGTATATAAGGCTGGATTCGAAGATTTTTTTTAAGATGACAATCACACATGACATTGCGATGAAGGAGAATTCGAAAAAAGTGGGTTTGGAATCCGTCCGTATGTCTGTCTGTCTGTCTGTTCGCACCTTTAGAGCCTGAACGGGTGGGCTTATTTGCTTCAAATTTGGTCCAGTATTTATTTGGTTGTCCCTTGGAACGTTTTTTTAATTTTTGTTCCAGACCCAAAAATAACGGTATACCTGCCAACCGTCAAGAAAAAAAAAATTGATTTTGTCAAAAACGGCTCTAACGATTTTGATATAACTTTCAGAATGCTATTTTTTAAGACTTTTTATCTCTTGGTCCGAAAAGATTTGTGAAAATTTGTCTTATACCTAACGGTAACTTTCTCTTATAGAACCAGTATTTTCAAATCAATTTTTTTCGTAAGCTATACATTCGGTTTCAATAAAATTTTGGATACAGAAAATAATTCAAAACTGTATATTAATATGGAATTTCAAAATTCTCAAAAACTTTTTTTTTTTCTTTTTAATATTTTTTTGAAAATTTTTTTTTTGTTTGAAACGGGTATATTGATTTTTTTTAACATTATTTTTTCAGATGTAAACTACAGATTGCCAAATATTTACATACTCAAACAAATTTCAAAATATTTTTTGGAAGTTTTTAAAAATAATCTTAAAAAAAAAAAAAACAGGTCGAACGATTTTCAATATTTTTTTTGCTAGATAGACGTTTTTAGTTTTGAAATTATTACATACTTAGTTTTTCCGAGAAAACTTTTAAACTAATTAAAAAAAATTTCGAAATTTTTTTTTAATTTTTTTAATGAACCTATGCAATTGCTTACCAAAAGAGCAAGTTCGTGCGACCCAGTCGTTTATTTTTTTTTTTTTAAATTAAAGTCTCCTCCGATGAATTTGGGGACCAGAAGATTGGGAACGTGAGTTTGTTTGTTACGCTTTCACGCCTTGCTTTATCCGCTCGACCGATCATCATGAAATTTGTTACCCACAGGAGAACCTACAGACGAGGAAAATAAATTACAGCATCATATCCTGCAATCACACCTTTTTCCGGAGCAACTCACTGGTATCTGCTAAAATATTTTGTAATTATCTTTTGGTAATAAAATATTGATTATGTTTTTCATTCCATCGAGAAGGATTTTTAGCTGATTTAATCATTTAATGTTGTCATACTTTGTACGACTGGCCTTATGGAAAAAATCAAGGTCATGTCATGGACTTAAGCTAACTTCTCAGCCGGCTAGTAATACCAAGTATATTGACCACTTTACATTGGACAAGCCTTGGTTTTGTTGCCTGATACGAATAAAATAGATCAAACAGTTTCATATGAATACCTGCATTATTATGTTTGTCTCGTTCTTCATACTCAATTTTCAATTTGTAGTCTTTTATATTGAGAGGATAAATGAAACGCTTACTTTGAAGCGATCAAAATGTGGTGACTTCTAGAGACGCCTCAGTTCTTTGAGGATGATATTTATACTTGAACTTCCCTCTTCTTCAAATTTTGATACTTTTAAGTACATCAAATCTTTTTGAAGAATTCATACTAAAATCTAAAATAATACACCGATTGTCTTCTTCTTGTAAAAACGCATAATCAAAAAATCCACCGACAATGAACTCAAAACCCTATAGGATTCACTTAATGATCCTCCTTCTAACATCTCCGAAAGCATAGTGTTTTGATACTATAACAATGCAATATCACATCAAGACCATATTATGAACAACTTTTAAAAAAAAATTCTGACACATCTCCCCCAATACAGCAAAAAAGGTGTTGACACTTTGATTTATCTGGCATGCCATCATCTGAGCTTTGTCTCGTTCCATTTGGATCATCATCATCATCATCTTCATAAAGAGGGATCCGCTTTGGCCTATAAAAAGACACACACCAATCAAGTAATATCTGGAATTTCAATATTGTGTCCTGCCACCGAAAAAAAATACACATAAAAATATAAAAACAAAAGAACATTGTTGCGGGGTTTTGCGCAGCTGGCCAAGACTCACATCAGGGAGAAAAAAAAAGATTATTCAGTTCTTGGGAACGCTGGAAAAAATGTCAACTGGATCATCTACGAGTATAAACTGCCCACTTACGCCCAAATACGCTACGATTTTGAGACTCTTTTGCGGTTCGTGTTTCTGTTTTTTTTTTTGTTTTTTTTTTTTGTGAGCATGCCAATTTAAAAATTCCAAAATGAAATATATAAATCGACCAAATTAATATTGTCTCTTCGAAAGCGACAGCACAATTCTGAGAGAAAAATGTACAAATTCTGTCGTGGAGAAGGCTGTATAGAGCAGGGCAATGGGCAACCAGAGTGGTGCGCCAAAGTGTAGGTACCCAAAGTTACCTGAATGTCCAAGCCTGCCTCATATACAGGAAAAGGTAAAAGGGGAATTATAATGCTTCTGAATTTTTAATATTTCAAAAACATTTTTTTTTTCTTCCTGCAGGAAGAGGACTGTGTGTTCTCCGTTTATGGGCTTTTAGTCACTTTATCGGAATAAGAAAGTAAAAAAAATTAATCAGAAACTATACGGGGAGTACGTTGTGAAAAAGTGTAAAATGTGTGATACCCTATAAAATTAAAAATTTTTCAGTTGTGGCTTGTCGTTGGATACAAAAAAATTTCAGTTTTACATTATGTAAAAAAGGTTTGATTTATAACATCATTTTATGTTAACTTACTGTTAAGAAGCTGCCCATTTAGATGCTATGTCGGACCTATCAGCCGATGCTTTTATAGCACCTTCAACCCAGAGACATCTATTGTGACAACGAGACAATCGTCGGTTGACGTATTGTATTTTCTGTGTGATTTGGAAAGCGTCCCTAATAGTAGCAAAAGGCCACCTGTATTGTTGCCATGTTGGTGCAAGGATTTCATTTGTAAATGTGACAGCTGTACTGGTGGAGATTAAAGCCGTTATGAATTCGAGGCCAATAGCTCCAATGTATACAGGAGTGTAAGGAGGAGCAATTTGAGAGCAGAAATTCAACGGAATTCATCACTTGTATGTTGCATTGATATATTAACACATAATGCATGCTTAGCTGTATAAATCATTTTTATCTTTGAAAAAAAAAAAAAATATTGTAGCAAGAGCAACTCCGTGCAAGGACATTCAAGACGCAGTGACTTACACTTTTGAATATTCCTGTTTGTGAGTTGCTACTGAACCCGAACGGCTAGTAGAAAAGCACTTTTCTCGAACAATTTAACTCTTTAAAGATTTGTCAATTCCATGTGAGGCAGCGCCCTGGAAAAAAAAAAATAGTGGAACCAGGATAACTGATCCCAGAACCTTGGTCGCAACAATCCAACACACTAAATTCTTCGCAACCGGGCGTTCTCTTAAAACTTGGTTTCACTACCCATATTTCTATAGTACTACATTGTACCCCCGCTAAATATGTAAATGTTTTTAAGGAGTAAATTCCAAAAGAATATTTGTAGATGGATATGACTTTCTGTATCTGTCGCCTCACTCTTGTGTGTAATGCGGCCCTAATGCGGAAGAACCAAGATTGAATTCTCAGGTAAATCAAGTATCAAGCAAGATTTGATATAACAAGCATCATTTTTGGACAAAAAAAGATGAGGGTCAAATTTTGAGAACTGACAGGGAAGCTGTGGTTGGTGATTTTAAACATGCTTGGTTGGAGTAAGTTCGAAGGATGGGAAGTTTTTTTTTATTGAGTTAGCTCACTCCCAAAAACTACAAGTGACAAACGGATTATTAAAAACAAAAGGACACACAACCAGACAATAGATGCCCATAAGTATGGAAGAACAGTGGAAGAAATTAAGTGACCCCGTTATTCTGCCAGACACATTTGAACCCAGAAAATATTAAAATCAGCTTAAGGACAAGGAAAAGCATCAAATATACTGTTAATATAGGCACCTATATAAGACAACTACACAAACCTTTAACGGAGTAGCGTAAATGAAACTGACTTCCATAATATTTGAGTCTTAACGTCTTTAGAGACTGAACAAAAAAAAAACTATTTAATTAAATTCCGAAGCAGTCACGCTTATTCTCAAAGGATACAAACTTACTTAAGCTTATAGGCAACATTTAAATCTCCGCGATTAAAACACAATTTCATTAGTTGCTCCGAATCGAATTCAGCAATTGCAAGCACTTCCCTTTGAGCCCCTACTTATTCACCAAACTGTTCGGTGACTTACATCCGTATCAAGCGAGCAACTAGCCTAAAATTTCTCTCATAAATCAATATTTTTCAAGAGAAATTTCCTGAGCACTAAATTCGGTACATGTCTGCCAGCATGATGGAATTCATAGCCTTGACTTACTTCTTGTAAACATTTTCAACCAATTTACCTATCCGTGCGTGCGTCGTCTAAGATCTTTTTACTTCCAATCTCAGCTGAAGGCATAACAGTAACAAACAAATAAAAAGCAAAAAGACAAAGCGAAAATACATATCTCAACAATTCAATCTTTAAATGGTCAACTGTATTATAGTAGCAATAAAATTACTTAAGCTATCATGCAAAATTTTGGCCGCAGGCTTCAGCTTCTGTATCTAATTACCTTTCACCTCACAAAGCGCTCATAATCGGGCCAATCTTAACACATACTTACAACTCATCAACATTATTATGGCGCTTCATACATTTGTATATATAGAAAGATGCTGAAATTCGATTAACGTGCTTTGATCTGGAGTCTCTTTTTTTAGCCAAAAATTACATCCTGACGATTGATTGAACCTTCCGATACCGACAACCGACGACCGACCGACGACGGCTACGCGGCCTAAACCAACTCTCTCGAACTACAAAATTTTCGGCTTCCATTGAATGAAAGATCATGCGCTCGCTCATTTCAAGTATGATAAATGTGGTTATCTGTTTCAAGTGATATAGCCAAGCGATTCCTGTTAGCCGGAATATAAAACACGACAATTAACAGCGTTTACTGGACATTAATCATTTTAATCACTGAAGAATGATCATTGTGTGGAATGAACTCCGCCGACGACGACGAGACGACAGACACGTCATCGCTATGCTTGTGTTCCTATAGATTGTAGGCTGAAAGGTACGCGTATATACGTAAACGCATGCTTGGCAGGTAGTTTTTCTTATTTAAGCCAAATATTTTTTTGACTAAAAGCAGAGTTAGTGTACATGGAAGTAAGTTTGTCAAAATTGAACACACTTAACTGGTTTATTGCTGGAGCCTTGAAATGGAATGATTATTGTTGTAATATGGCAGACTTTCTTAGATTTACAACGCATAAGTAATTTTTACTTGCGATTATAGGTACTTAAGGCAAGTTATGAATTCGTAAACAAATTTTTTTTTTGACAATCAAACATGACATTACGATTATAGAGAAGCCTAAAAAAGTGGGTCCGACAATTCTGTGTGTCCGTATATCTGTCTGTGTGGATAGTAGTTACCTACAGCCTAAACGGCTGGACCGATTTGCTTCAAACTTGGTACATAGTATTATTATGATGTCCTACAGAAGAGGTGTTTTTGGAATTAGTATTCTAGCTCTAAAACTAACGGTACCTGCCATACGATTTTAAGGGGAAAATTGATTTTTCTCAAAAATGGCTTCTACGATTTTGATAAAACTTTCTGAATAATGTTTTTTGTGCAAATTTTATGTTTTTGTTGGCACAGATTTTTCAGAAAAAGTCTTATAACGGTACCTCTCATAGGTCCGGTTTTTTTAAATCAGATTTTCTCGGAAGCCACTTGACGGATTTCGATGAAATTTTTAATGTTGGAGCCTTTTTATAGACGAAATAACATGAATTTTTAATTTTTTGAGATTTAAAAAATAAGTTAAATTTTTTTTTAATTTTTGGTTTTTTCAAAAACGGTTTGATCAATTTTTTTAAAATTTTATTTTTCTGATAAAAACAACAGAGTTCTAAAACCATACTCAAAATGCCTTTTCGAAAAGTTTTTCAAAAAAAAAAATATTTTTTTGAAAAAAACTAGTAGGACATTGTGAAAATGTTTTACCTTAAAGTTTAAAACAGTAAAAGAAAACAGATGGCTCACTTCATTTTTTCTTAAAAACACTTTAGCAAGTGATTTTTATGTGATTAATAAAATTTTATATGATTTTTTCCCTGCTTTTTTCCCAAAATTTCCAGCCCAAGTCCACTGTCACACATTAGAGCAAATTCGTGCGACCCAGTCGTGCACTATATTTTTATAAAATAACATATTTTTTTCCTTTGGGTGGGGCAAACAACTTTTAACTTCTACGAGTCTGTCATGTGCCCAATTCAGAATTAACGATTTCTCTAAAACTGTATGGTTTATGGAATTTTTTGTTACCCGAACTTAGTGAGACCGCCAAGATTAAAGAAGATTTATATGGGCTTCCAGTTCTATTTTTGACATTGAACACTATGAGGTGCCTCTTCTACAGATCTCTTTGCTCTATGAATATTGGTACTTCTGTTTCCCAGTTTGTCGTCCTTATACGCTGAAGGCTCTGGGTTCAATACCTGACTTCATATAATTTTGTTTCTCCGTGTATTATCTACTTCTAGCTTTGAACCAGCGAGAGAGAGCTAGGTCTGTATGCTTTGGATCCCAGCTCTCAGGTCGTAGTTGCTAGGACCAGCCTTTCGCAGGTCACTCGCGGAAGAAGTGAATATTTCGCTTGGAGCCATGAAGAAAAGCAGTTTATCCTTCTGTCTGCCTCAGCAAAATAGTGTAGCTGCAGCTGAAGTACAAGCCGACTCGACTCCAACTTCACGAACGAGCTGCGCTGGAAAACAACAACAAACGAAATAGCAGACATGATTTTTGTTTGAGTTCAGTGCTACACCATTGTATTCGTGCATTCTGCTTAGTGCGCTACTTTTTTTGACATTAACTTTGACAGTGCTACGTACTACCATTGCGCTCAGGCAGTATCTTTTAGAATCGATACTTTTAATAATTGTGGGTCATACAAACAATTGTGGCCGGCTTACGAAAAATTTCGTATAAAAGAAAACCGACCCTAACAAAGCCCAGAGGATTGTTGTCAAGGGACACAGGTACATTGGTGAACTTGCCACCAGTCTAGGTGACTCTTTGCAGCAGTTGCGGTCTAGAGAGAGTAAAAAGTTCTGCATTTTCTTAGTCGCTGTCTAGCCCTGGCCAAAGTTAGACTCAAATCACTTGGTAAAAGACCTTTCGGAAAAGAGGATTGGAAATCTGTTTGCTGTTCTTAGCATGACAAAATGATTTGTTAAGCAAAACAACAACTTTCGTAACTTGTTGAAGGTTCCAGCCTAAGTTTCCAGTGGGAGAAATAGAGAAAAGAGTTGAAGGCATCAAATTGCTATCGGTCTAAGCGACATTTTTATCTCGGTATGGACAGTTGCATATCCTTATAAACCTTTTTGCCACCCAGAATGTACGTGTAATCAGTGTGCTGCGATTAAGAGCTGTATAACTTTCTCCTGTGAATTTTATCATTGCTAAAGATGCAAGACTACTTAAAGATCTCGATAGAAACAAGTCCGCTGAGTTTTGAAGTTCTTTTATTTTTACAGATCTTTTCCGAACGACAGTGAATGAAAAGCTCATTAATTTTTGATCTTTTCAACATATCAGTCTATCATAACTATCAACTGTGTTGAATTTAATTCTTCAAAAACTCATCAAATATGCTAACGCTTGGGTCCCCCAAGGCTTGAATATAATTCTCATATCTGAGCTGATGCACCTGTGTTATAAGAAAGGATAGTATTCTTACAGATATGTTGGTTTCACTCGAACACCTTCGAAATATTTACTCTTAGATCTCCTTATGCAATCGCATTGTTTACAAGCAATGCGCTTCAGCCAAACTGCCAGTTTCATATTTGCATCACTTAAATGCTCAGCAGTTAGCCCTGAAGCCTTATTTCGGACCTACTGTTTAGTAGACAAATCGCATTTAGCCGCACTACACGAATGTGAAATTTTTTAAACGTTTTAATTTTTTTTTCTTATAACGATATACATACAAGTAGGTAATGAAAATTGATGTGAATCCGTATCTCCTTGTATTCAGCATTCTTTTAAGCTCATAGTTATTATGTCTTAATGGTACCTATTAACAACCCCTTGGCTTTTGAGAAGAAGCATAGGCTATTATATAAAAAAAAGGAGAGCTTTATTTTAACCATAGTAAACAAACTTCAAAATGGAATATCCTTTCAATTTCAAGCCACAGTCCAATTTCACACACTTAATTGAAAACAAAGACAAATCCGCCCCTGTCCATTTAATTATTATTTACCTTACTTTCCACACTTTTTTATGAATATTACCTTTTCTTTGAAATCGTGTCCCTCGTCTTGAATTTAAATTAGCCGCTTAAATGATTTATAATTTGTTTTAATAATAAAAAAATTAACATTTGAACTCACTTAATATACTTATCGAATTGAATTTCATAAATAAACATGGTTATGATCGTTGTATTGCTGATATAAATTATTTAACGCTGACAGAATTTCAATTTGTATATATACTTTACTGCATGTTCATTGAGACTATAAAGCATTTTTGTTTTAATTCATTTATATGTAATTTATTATGTTAGTTATTTTTTATTTAATGCCGATACCTAGGTGTGACCTTGTCATATATGACAACAAATTGAATATGAATTGCGAATTTATTACAACGACCAAGCGTTGCAAGAGAAACTACTGAGTGCGCTCACGAATTTATAAATTATAATTATTTAAGTTTTAAGTCAGTTCAGTGTCCAGTGAATGAGAAAAATGTATATATAAAGCAACTCTAGGTCCAAAAGAGCATTTCTGTCATTACTTAATGATTCAATAAATAAAAAAAACCAGCTTTGAAAACTAATTTTTATAAAAAAATTTAAAAAAAGGATTGACATTTCTGTAACAAAAAAAACATCCAAGTAAAGTCTCGCAGGTTCAATCATTCAGAGTGAAATATTTCTCTGCTGTCACTTTATTGACATTTTCATATATTTCAACCCTTCCAGTCCACCCTATAGATAAATAAATTGAAATGTCCAAGGACCGACCCGCCAGGACATCTACAACGACATCGAGTTCTTCTCTTGAAAAAGACTGACTCAAGTAATTGAAGTCACATACCCTCGGTAATATCTTCAAATTGCTTGATATCCGTTTATCATCATCATCATCATCAACATCATCGTCGTCCTCATTGTTATTATCGTTTTTGTGTTATCGAAATCAAAAGGAATATTGTGCGCGTTTTATTAAGGGAATGGGGATATATATATAGAAAGCCCCGAACAGCAGTCAACATAATCATCTGATTGTACCATACCCCTTTTTCTATAAGGCTAGGCTATGCTATGCGCTATGGCAATAGCTTCCTCTTTTAGTATAGAGGCAATTCCTTTTCTCTGTTATCCTTTTGAGATATAACATCGCATAAATATAGTTGTTGTTATGAATTGCTGAGCTTCAATTAATTTGCTTCTGCCTTTTATTGTTTGGAGCCCTTGTAAGTTTCAATTGAGAGTAAATTATTAAATGGGCCGGAAGATATTTAACCTTTTTGTCTGAATGTGGGAGTGACGTAATAATTCAAATTGCAAGGAATGGCATTTTTGCAAAAAATTATGTATAGGTTTTTTTTGCAAAAGGAAAATTAAATGAAAGGTCAAGGTATTTAAAGTTGCAAGCAATAAGGATGAAAAAGAATAAGTTCACATCTGTTATTTGTTTCTTTAAATGTATGGGGGTTGTGTTAAAAGTTAAACAATGGAATTATTATGATCCGTTGTGGTGTTTTTATTGTAATTAGGATCGGGATTTGATGACAGAAAAAAGCTATACATTTTTGGCAATTTTAAACGAAGGAGTGACATTGACTTTGACATGCATCAAGGATAAACTATATAGGTAATCTAAGACTTTTCTCGGCATATTATGTCTTTGTAGAAAAGTGAAAAAAGTGCACAACTTTTCCTCAAAGACATTTCAGATCCAAAATTGGGAAAATCTGATTTTACTTTCAAAGACTACATTCTGGAAAATCTGCTTCTGGGTTTTCTAAGCACGATGTGAATTAAGCTCTAAGTAAACTTAACTCCAGTCAAACTGTCCAATATCGTGATTTTAAGAATATTATTCTGGAACCTTTCCAATGAATTCATTAAATCATCGGCAAATGTTCAAACTGGATTTTTCACGGACAGCGTCAACAATTGATTCAACATACCATAGTAAAATATTTTTCGTAGGACTGAAGAACTTAAAAAATGTAATTTTAATAAAATTCCACATTCTAACAAGATTCTACACAACTATAATCACTGCAAGTGCAAATACTCTTAGTGTTAAATGTGATCCGAATGAGCTTGATAGGTTAGTTCTGGGCACTCTTCTAACATTTCCGGTGAAGAATCGTAGCTTCCGACATGTTGGTTCTACTTCCGATCTTTCGAATTACTTTAGTTTTTGAAAAAAAAAAAAAATTACGACATCCCTTTCATAACTCATCATCATTTTAGTCAATTGGACAAACCTCATTCCTCATCTTGTCCATAATTATTCTGTATGATTCTTGAATTGAAAAATCTTTTGCCGATCGATGGTTTCCTCTTTGAAATAACGAATATTTCCAGGTTTTGGGAACCTGGTTGAAAAAGAAGCATCCTTTGTAGTAGGACAATTTTTTCCAAGTCGACTTACTTAGTCAATTTCCAGCGTCTATTGATGACGCTACAAATCGTGGTGATCGTACTTAGTATGCCCCTCTAGCCGTCTCGATCTATCTAGCCTGTCGACTCCAATTATGCACTCTAAGTTAAAACAGATCTCTATCTAAGTGGTAACTTTATCGATGAAGAAGATGAAGCATTGAACATCTTTCGATCTGAAGCATTTATGACTTTTTGCGTGACATGATCCAACCATCTTAACCATTGAAAACTTATTGTACTGACAAATGCTGTTGTTGCTATACAGCTCATATAGTTCTTCTTCGTTAACACAAGCACAGGTCAAACAATTCTCTTGAATACCTACTGCAAGGGGTTTTTATCTGTTTGCGAAATGTTCCATGCTGCTGCAACGTTTTGCACGAACGGGATTTTGAATGTGATATGTCTCCATTTCTCAACTGCTTTCTTAGCCCAAAAAGACAGCGATTAGAAAGAGGTACTTACTCTACTTCTTGCAACACCTATATCAACGCTCATGTTCTGACCAAGTTGGTTGTGAAATCCGATAATTGTTATTGTCATTCTGATAATCCCTGACTCTGTGGTAGTGAAGGTACAAGTTACTGCTAGCTCTGCTCTTCTCTAGCTTTCTACTGGTCGTGGTGTTGCGTATAACCTTTTGAAGAACATTATTGAATCAGCTGCAAAACAGTGCGTCACCTCGTCATAACCCTCATGGTGGTGCCAACGGTTTAAGTAGAATCCCTACCAATTTTGACAGAACATCGAGAATTCTCCAAAGTCATCCTTACACAAGTTGCTTTGAAATCGACAAAGAGGTGGTGAGTCTCGATATTGAATTTTTGGATTTTCTCCGGGATCTGGGAAAATGTAAAGATATGGTCGGTTACATATTTTACAAAGCCGAATTAGTATAAAGACCAATTAGATCATCAGCAAACGGCTTAAGACTCACACATTAAGGATTCGCATTTTTTGTTTTAATAAAGACTTATCACAACAACAACAGCAACATAATGCCATTGAACTAGCCACCTTCTGATTTATGGCACAGCTTAATCATTCATCCATCCCCATTATTTTATGGGAATTATGATTTGAATATAAAAGCAAGCAGAAGCAGGCATATATGTCAAATTGTTGAATCTGTCTGCTAAAACAATATTTTCCCACACACCGTGCATTATGGTTCGCAGCACGTATCAAAGTGTGGTTATGTTTATGGGGAAGAGGAGAAATGTATAGGGGAGATAGAATCAGCCTAGCCCAGGGCCCATAGCGCTGTAGCACCCTGCGCGTGGGCTTACACGATCATATTCATATCAAACATCGATAGCGTACTGATCATTAAGGACGTGATTAAAATCTAACCATAACTATCAGCCATGAATTTCCCCCAAAGCCCCAAACCATCATGGATCGCCTCGGTAACGAAGAACACTATCATCATACATACACCTCAGCTCACACCTCAGACGTCTTACGTGTGTATAATCAATAAAAAAACAAAGTTAAAAAACGAAGAGCGAACTGTCAAAAGGGTGCCATAAAGTTATGCGTTCATGGGACAAGTTGGTCTGGGCGATTTGTTGAGGATATATTTATTTACGTAGATTTTATTGATGAAGATCAATTAAATTAATTACTCGCGTAAAAGTAGAACCCTGATGGTGATGGATCAATGCAATGGTCAATGTATATTGTATCTTATAGATGCATAAGTGCGTTGTGGCTATGAATTCGAAATGAGAAAGCCCTAAAGGGTCTTCCTTTGGTGACATGACGGTACCTATACTATTTACAGTCGCATTGCGGGGAATTAAATAATGTGTTTATGATTTGAGGCGCCATTAACGTTCGTGTTTATTAACCGGAGTTTTGTTGTCTGACACCTCATGTCATGGACTCATGTTGCCTTTGAGTCAGACAAAATAACATGTAAATTTGCTGTATGAATCGTGATAGTTAGTTTGTCATAAAAATAAAATAAATGTACTTACGTTTATGTCAATAATAAAGTGTAAGAAGTGTCATTCAGCTCATTGCATATTTCATAAGGTTTATGGTAACTAAATCATTTAAATATATTTGATTCTAAAATTTAAGAAAGTCTAAAGCACTCTCTTTTTAAAAATGTCAAAGACCAGTATATACATATGGCATTTCTAAACCTCGAGAACAGCAGTTTTTGGGATATATAAGGTACCGACCCTATATACTTTTCTCTACCTAATATCTGTACTTAACAAATTTGCAAGAAATTTAATTACTTTTTTTCTTTTTTAATACATTTTTAAAAAATTAATTCAATCCTTAAAACTGTCTTATGCTAGACCAACTTTTTTTTATTGGTGTCACCATGTCTGCTCCTCCTAAAAGTACCCTAAGCTAATCAAGGCAATGTTTTTGAAATTTTGTATTATTGAATTTCACCGCTAATCCACCAGAAGTGCTGAGCCTGTTTCAGTCAATCTATCCGGTGCCGAGCGATCACAGTCCTATACTGAACCAAACGCGCTCTTTGTTCTCTGGTTACGTCTCGGTCGTACAGGAGGCGTCGATCCACAGTCTTACTATGTATTAGCTCTCGACTATACAGGGTGATTCACCAGCGTTGTGCCAAAAAGCTAGAGCGTGTAGGTTAAGTTGAGACAAGAAAAAAATCGTATGGGAGGGGGGGTCTATTCCCCTCCGTTTAGCCGGGAGGGGCAATTTTCTGAAAAAATTGACTTATTTTGTAAAAAAAAAATATTTAAAATCAACGGGTTCGTTTACAACACCGTGTTATACCTTTTTGGAAAGCCAAAAACTTCTCCTTTTATTTTGTTTTTAAATTAAATTGTTTTAACGAATAGTTTAAAAAATATAAATTTTCAAACTCAAAATTTTGAAAAAAAAATTTGAAAAAATAATTTTAAAACTAATTTTTTTCAAAATTTTACGTAATTAAGTATAATTTTTGTTCTCAGAATTCAACGCTTCCATTAATCTTTAATCCAACACTGAAAACCGTATGGCTCTACGACTTTTTGTTGCCAAGGTATTCAAAAATAACCGAACCTACTTCTTCACAAAAACACGAAAAAATTGGCTAAATGGTCACTTGTGCCATCCCGTAAAGGCTAGGTTTTCTTGTTTTTTGAAGAAGTAGGTTCGGTTATTTTTGAAAAAAATTATTATATAAAATTATTTTTTCAAAATTTTGAGTTTGAAAATTTATGATTTTTAAACTATTCGTTAAAACAATTTAATTTAAAAACGAGATGAAAGAAGAAGTTTTTGGCTTTCCAAAAAGGTATAAGACGGTGTTGATTTTTAATATTTTTTTTACAAAATAAGTCAATTTTTCAGAAAATTGCCCCTCCCGGCTAAACGGAGGGGAATAGACCCCCCCTCCTATACGATTTTTTTCTTGTCTCAACTTAACCTACACGCTCTAGCTTTTTGGCACAACGCTGGTGAATCACCCTGTATAAGAATTTTAAAGCTTTGGGTAGACTGAAGCCACTCAAACGTACTCGTTCAAGATATTCATCATTGGGGAAGTAAGCCCCAAAGATGAGAACATTCGAAAGCGTCATAACTCTCGCAAAGTGACTGCGAATAAGCCTCAACAATAGGTTATCCTGTTTATGTTGGATTTGTTTATCAATAGAGTTTCGCCACCGTTTTGTCAGGGCAAATACTCCCTTAGCTCTTGACAGAGCAGCATCTTTATGTTGGTTGCAATATAGGTACTGATCCAGGCAGATCCCAAGATACATACCTTACTTCACTTTTACGCCAGTTTGTGTTGAATTTATCCCATGATCACAAGATTTTTCCAGTTCTTTTTAAAATCCCTAGAAAACTTAGACGATGGGTTTCTAAACAGGATAGTTTCGCATTTCTAGAAATTGATTTTCAAATTCCAGTCACCGCAATATTGTTGAATTTTTGCCTAAGTCAGGTCAGAGAATTCTGATGCCTTCAACTTTTGGACCCCATCCTGTGCGCTACAAGGTCGTTGGCATACGCGATCGGACGAATAAGACTACCTTTTAGAGCGCTGCTGGTGTTATTCAGAGGATGAATCAGGTGACTTCACCGCATGAAGTGAAACTTTTATTAGGCGCATGAGGGTAAAATTGTTACTGATGCAGCGGAAATAATCGCGACTTCCGTCCCAGAAAATGGAGAGAGCGATTAAGACCGATTGACAGGGAGTGAGAAAGGGCGAACGTAGCATGAAGCTGAAGCACATAGCCATCGGGCGAGAGTAGGGAGCAAGCGAGTGAGAAAGATTGACAGAGAGAGAGTGAGATAGAGTGAACGTCGAATCCCCTCAGTGCCAAGGGGAGGGAGAGCTATAGGTTAGGTTAGGTTTGTTTTATAATAGCACAAACTGGTTCTGCATATCAACTGTGGATAGGTCGGCGGCTAATGGTTAAAAATAAAACGGTGGGTGGCATTTTGTATTAAGTGTTGTGGTACATTGCCACTTTTGACAAACAAATTTCTACGATTCTTAGTTTTGTTTCATTTTACATCAGAGACTAGCATAGACGCTGCATGAGCGGTGTCATGGCCTACTTATAACCAAACTGATTGTCCGGAATAATATTTGTGTCCTCTGTCCACTTAATCAGAGCACTATTTAGAACATTTGCGAATACCTTACCTATCGACCGAAGATTTGCTGGATTAGAGCTGTACTTTCCAATTTTCGACAGGATAAAGAGGGGGAGATGATGAACCATAGCTGTCTTCCTCCTCTTCGTTAAACCTGGTGAAATCAATTTTCTCCGATCACCATTGCGTGATGCTGTTTAGAAGGTAGAAATGGTGCACCAAAACTCTGTTCTCGTGGTCATGATTTATACAAATGCTAAACATTATGTATATCATCCACCTTATAAACACTTGCAGACAAATAGACCCTACAGCTTCGATCTTCTATTCAGGATCTTCAATCATTAAGGAAGTCGTCGCCAAAAACGGCATCATCTGGACCAATACCTGCGATGCTAATTAGATCTTCTTTGTACGTATTAATAAATGGTTTTCTTATTGGACACATTACAGGACATGAAAGGATTTATTATTTTCCATCAGTACGTGCATGTTTTGGGTCACTTGATGTTCTATACTTCTAGAGTCTAGTCCGTCGGTCTGTCTGTGCGGCTGTGAGTATGTGCTGGCTGTTTTTACTTGCTATATAAGGCAAATATTGGTTTCGTGCAAAAAACAAAAATCGAGGTATTAATCAAACAAGACATTACGATGATAGCGAAGACGAAAAAACGTGGTCTAAGAATTTTGTCCGTCTGTATGTACATATGTCTGTCTGTCTGTCTGTCTATCTGTCTGTATGTATGTATAGACAACTACAGCCCAAACGGGTAGCCCGAATTGCTTCAAACTTGGTAGTTTTTTAGGTATTGTACGGAGGAGGAAATGGAATTTTTTTTAGCTCAAAAAATAATGGCACCTGCCATATAACCGTTAAGTTAAAGCTTATTTTTCTCAAAAACGGCTCTAACGATTTTGATTAAAAAAATTAGAATTGCTTTTTTGGTATGACCAATCATATAATTGACATTTTTTTTTAAATGTCTAAAAACGGTAATCTCCATAGGACCGTTTTTTTTGGCTTTCGACTATCTCGAAAATGACTCAACCAATTCTTTCGAAATTTCACACATGTACAGGTGTAGGTAGCTCACTTTGCACTGCGCACCAATATTTTTGAAAAATATTTTTTTGTATTTTTAAAAGCATTTTTTTTAAATTTTAAAAATTAATATTTGGAAAACTGCTTTTTTTTTTCTTTTTCTAAAAATTTATAAATAAATGTATTTACTGAATACCTATGAACTAGCGTTTTTGAATTTTTTGAAATTTTTTTTTTCAAAAAAAAAAACCTTTTTTCTCGAAAACCGCTCCACAGATTTTTATATAAATGTATCCTCATAATTTCAAATGTATCCAATAAATAAAATGGCATACCTAGTTCTTTGTAGTTATCTCTTAAATGTCATTATCATTACAAATTTTCAGTTAGTCAGTTTCAGCCAACATTGTTTGGTTAGTAGGAATTACCGTTATTTTTTAATAATTTGTTTTCCAATTTAGGTAGCTTTTAATACCGATCACCCTGTATATAAACAAAGTTGTTTTAATGAACATTTTTTGAAAAATAAGTTTTCAAATTCAATATTTTGATCAAAATATTAAAAACCAATATTTTATATGTTAAAAAATGACTCAGTTCTTAAAACATCACTCTTATTCGTGCGACCAAACTCCCTTCATTGCCTTAAGTTCGTACGGCGGAGTGACGAAGTGGCAGACTTTTTTTTTAAATGGTAAGATAAACAAATAGCAAACAAAAACAAAACAATATTTTTTATTTTTTTCCAACACATGTCCACATCCATCACAGCAATGTTTACAAATATTTAGTTCGTTTTCTGTCTTTCAAAATTAAATTCTTTTTTCAAAAAAAGGTAAAAGACCGTCGCTCAAATTAATATGCCATTAAATAAAAATAATATTTCCCCACACAACACAAACACAAAAAAAACCGCAGGAATCTTAATCGTACCATTTTGCCTTAAGTGCTGATGCTTAATATACCGTCAAAAACCATTTAATGACGTCTATGATTTTTCAATAACTCAAAAACGCTTTAACTCGAAAACACCCTTCCGTCCGTCCGTCCCATGCCAACGCTCAGGAGATTCATTATAATGAGAATGACATTAGCAACAGCGTCATCTTTGCTTATGATTTACTTTATTATTTAGCTGGACAAATTAATTCACCCATCTTATAGACTTGGGTATAGGTTTTGATATGTTGCCAGAGCCATAGCCAGAGGCAGAAAGATACATTTTATAGATCGTGGGGCTAATAGTTGGAACGAAGCTCTATAATGAGGGAGGGAGAGTCTCTTGTGCGTTGATATATTTATGATATGTTGGATTGGCTGATTGGTATTCCTGTAAGAATTCTGACAAATGTCAATGAGTTAATGGAACAGTCAAAGCAAATGGTATATTGGCCGTGGCAATATTCATTTGATGGGTTTATAATTTGTGTTTTATTTTAGCTAACCCAAACGATAGTCGCGCACGCAGGCAGCGGCAGAGGCAGTGGCAGAGGCAGCGGTAGCGGCAGGAGGTGACTTATCAAAGTCATCCTTTAATGGCTATAGCACCCACGTATAGACTCGTTCGTAAAGCCAATGTGCGGAGGAAATTTGTTTTTAATTGGCGCCATAATAAAACTGCGTTTTGTATTTTGAAAACCTATAAAAATACGGTGCAACGAGCATTTATGATGGCTTCTTGTGCGCACAGCACATGAACATACATCACGTCATGGTTTTTTTTTTCTCGAGCTAACGATATGATGTAGATTTCATGTTGAGTGTTAGGGGTGGGTCAGTCAAGTGGCGCCTAAAAAACACTTCTTTTAATTTGTTTTGTATAGTGATCGTTTTTCGATTGACGAAAGTAACGAAAACAATTAAAAAGTGCATCCTTTTTGTATTAAACATTGTTTTTGTTTACAAAATACTCAATGAAATGTTTTTTATTATTTTGTGACAAAACAGCATACAGCAAAATAGTGGCATTCCAGGGCCTCAAATATATTAATTTTATCAGAACGATTCGTTCTCTTAGCCTGATATTTTGAACCATGTATCTCAAGTCAATGGATATGGAGATCCTTTTTTCTGATTATGCTATTAAAGATTGAAGTTCTACATTTGCTTGTGAATACCTTCTGGAAATGGAGTTTGAAGACATTTCTAACGTTTTTACTTGGTTATTTTTGATGTTATTTTGAGAGGTTTAAGTTATAGACAAAGTACTTGACTACTTCAATTATCTGTAAATCGTGATGTTTTGTCCAAGCCTACAGTGATAAAAGTTCTTCACGCTAGGACAGCATACGGTTACCTCAAGAAGAATTTTGAAGACGTAACATGACAGCGCGACACCTTCTCTTAAGCCTTTCTCGACATCAAAAAGGTCGGAAGGAGGAACGCGAGTTTTAATAGATAATTAGTAATTTTAAGTATATGCCTGTGAGACCCAAGGTCTTTTGAATGCAAACTGAACGGCAATAGTTAGAAGGAATAGGAAGATAGGAAAGATTTTTTGTTGGCACAATGGATTGAGAAATAGGTCACGAAAATCCCACGGGTGGCGTCCAGTTGAAGATGGGGGAATATTGAAAAATTGCTGCCCAGGCTGGGGATCGCTCCCACAACTCTAAGGTTAGCAACCAAGCACTTCATCCACTGTACCATTACCACCCGTTCTACAGTTCTACATGGTCATCCTGAACAATCGAACGATTTCAGAAAGCTTGACGAGTTGTGTAGTTAGTTTTCTTTTGGAAATGGCACCCGATGCTCCAAATTCATTCGTAGGGCAAACTTTCATTCTACCAGATTGTGCAGATAAGTTTGCGTATGCTCCTGACCAAGTCATCTTCCGATGGTTTGGAAAGTTCCCCCGGAAGGCCATCCGCTCCATAAGCCTAGTTGTACTTTAGTTAAGATATCTACCAGAACTTTTTCCTAGTCGTTCTTCGTCCAAATCGAATGGATAATTCTGCCTGGCAGCGTTTAGTTGTGTAAGTTGTTTGTCTTTACCGTTGAACAGTCTGTAGAAATGATCATTCCCAATTTTTAGCACCGACTTTGCATCTACTACGTAATTGACACCCTCGCCCTCGCCTTAACAGGCTTTGTACCTCTTGGACGAATGCTTTTCTTTGGTAGAACTTTCGAACATTGCTTCACTAAAGTGATACATCCGCTCCCTTTTAAAGCGCTCTTTTTTTGAAGAAAAGGCAATGGATTTGTGTGCAAGCCTGCACTTCATATCGAAACAGTCGTTTTGTTGTGGTCTTCTTAGGAAACCCAAAAGTCTGCGATGTTTCCGCTGGTCCTCTGGGGTTGTTTAGAGGTGAGAGAGAACACGTCGGTTGGCAAGGGTCTATTCGCAAATTAAAAATATTTATGAACAGTTTTGAACAAGGCAAATACTTTTTCGTATACGTTATAGTTTTAATCAGAATCGTTTAAGTAGTTTCTGACCAAACCAAAAAAGTGAAAGCCGAGCTAAAACGAAAAAAACCCCAACAAGTGTTTTTTCTTTGTGCACATAACTGTAAATAAAGTTTGAAGGGAGTTTGTTAAACCGTTAAGGCCTTACGTCAACGCATAGACAGGCCAACTGACGATAGTATGGCAAACCCACTTTTGAAGCCTCCCTATATCATCCTAATTATTATGTTCGATTTAAGTTTTTTTGGACTAATGCATAAATCAATGTCCTTATGTCTTTTGACGATTAAAAATCTATCATTAAGCCAAAAAGTCCCTAGGGATCTGTTCATTCTTAGTCTAAGCCAACAAATTGCAAAGCAAAAAAAGTATCATACAAATTTGTCCTTTTGCAGGAAACTTGATTTTCTTTTTTTATCTAACTAAACCTCACTTAAGGCACGCGTGGACATCTGGGACATCAGGGATTTGAAAGAAACCACCAAAGAAGTTTTACTATCGTTATGTGATCATCATCATCATCGGAGAGTGATCTGGAATAATAATATTTTTCTATATTCTAGAGCCCCTCCAGAGATCAGAGCACAGTCCCTAATTAAAATACTTCGTTGGTAGCCTTAATCCATAAGGAAAAGTTAACTTCGCATCGCACTATGAGATACGTGTTCAGATAACAAATTCTTCTCGTCTCCTGCGATAAAGCAATTAATATGACACCGAGCGAGACCACAAAGTCCACTTCAACTAAAAAAAACCTAACCCTTCTACTTCTAAGCGTACCTTCCACGTAAAGACATCGAAAAGGAAATTGTTGGCCAATTCTAAACCGTATTACCATAAAGAGTTGTCATAGGTCTTTAAACGCTGCCACTTTTGCTATATAACTTGGTCACTATACAGCCACTGCACCTCGCAACTATTGCGCGCTGGTTTCCTGTCGATCTCGGTGATGGCGATGGTGCGGTCGCGGTGAAGAGTTTGGGTTTTTTTACTTTACTCCAGTTATTACTTATAGTATATTGATCTTGCTGGCTACTGGCAATTTTGTGTTGGGTGCTGGGTGCCCAGTGCCCAGTGCTCCAGCTCCAGCTGTAGAGCAGCAGCTCTAGCGCACTCCATATGCAATACGAGATCTGGAAAATTTCCATGGTGATTGTATCTTATGAGTCGATGATGGCTGCCGGAGATGTGGAGTATACAAGGACAAGAAGCAGTCACCGCGAGCAAACAGCATGGCCATTGATCAATCAACTTTGGGCATACGCAATTTATTTCTCGTTAAGAACGGGAGCACGCATCTGAAAAGCTTCAATTGTTTTTTGTTTGTATATCTCCTGTTTTGCCGTTTGGTCTTAACTCCTTCTTTTTCTTTTTCTTCATTTTTTGTTTTGTTGGTTTGTTTTGTTTTGGTTTGTCATTCTTTTTGAATTGAAATAATGAGCTCTTGTTCTGTCAATAATAATTGATGCATAATTTAATTTGAATGAAGCTATTGTGAAGACGAACTAACCTGTTTTTTGTGATTACTTTTTTTTTTGCCCATTTGAGATACATTTATTATGCAAATACAAATTATTACTCCTGTGAGGATTGTATCTAAGAAAGGACTGCTAGTTTCTTATCTCGTTTAATTGAAGAATATAATATTGCAAGTTTGCAGAGCGGGAGCGTTCGCAAGTCTTTCGCTTAAAATCTGTAGGAAAGAACATAGTAGCTGGTGGCAATTTTACAGGGGATGAAGTTCTTAGTTTCTAAGGGGCCAGTTATAGCGATCAGGAGAACCAATCAGGAATTTTGTTAAAAGAATATTTTCACTGATCGATCGCAAACAACTCGGATATTTTTTTTTATCAAATAAAAGTTTAGATTGCACTTATATCTCTTGTAAAATAGGTGTTTGCTTATTTGCCTGATTTCAACTGATTCTGATATCGATCAAAATGGAAAAAATAGGTCCAAATGTTTAGTTCCTATTATGTTTTCCTGCATACCCCTGTCAGAAAAAAAAATCGTGTACAATTCAATCAGCAAACTTTGGCGAAAGCGTTTAATCCAACTCAGCATGCTAACAGTGTCACCAATAACGCTGTTTGACAATATTTTGTGTTAATCGATTTGCGGGATGGATACATTTTTCTTGGCCAATATCGCTTATGCTTCATATTGCTCTACTTAAAGTTAGCCCCATCGCCGTCGTCTAGTTGGCGTCAATGAAGATAGTTTGTTAATTCGACAATTTTGGAATTTAATACAATGTTTTTTTCTAGTGGATATAAAAGATTCATTTGTGAAATGTAAAAATGGTTGTTTTTCCTGGCATCTTTTTCCTGATCGCTGTAAACCTTAATCAGGGAATAATTCTCCCATTTTCATATATTTAGACATTTCTTGGTGGTTTCTACAGAGCGCTTTAACTGTTTGCTTTCCTAAAGTTGTGAATTCGAGCCATTTTTCTATATTCTTGCACTTTCAACTGAATACCACCCGTGGGATTTTCGTGAGATTAATTTGACCTAAATCCCTATCCACTTTACCACAAACAATTGTGCAGGTTTCCTGGTAATTCGCTGAAGCATCTGCTTTACAGAAATGGGTCTTCCAATTTTTAGCAGCTATAGAACATGGTAGTCCTTGAACTCCTCAACTAGAAAGCTAAATAGGAATCATTGAATAAAAAATGCCTCGTGGATTCCCCGACTATAGCTTAGAAGACAGTTGAAGTTGGAATACAGTGATGGCTGTAAATCTGTTATCATTCGAAATTCAAATGAAAGTGCCAGGTTTTGAGGACAGAGCCAAAAGTTTGATGAGCCACTATACCATTAAGACAGCAAACTATAGTCTGCTGCTCTAATGCTAGAAAATTGCTTAGTGGCTGCATAATGTATATGTTAAAAAAATTGAATTTAATTCGAAAATTCTTTTATTTTTCCAATTAGTTTAAGAGTTTTCTCGCAAAAAACTAAGTATGCGATAAAATTTCAAAACAAAATGTCTATGTTCAAAAAAAAAAAATATTGAAAATCGTAAGCCCAGTTTTTTGGAAAACTTTTCGAAAAATATTTGGAAATTTTTTTGATTGTGTCATTTTGAGATAATCTGTAATTTTTATGAAACCACGATGCAAGTGAAACTTTTTTCGTTCTAATAAATTCACTATAAAAATCAAATTAACTCACCAAGAGCTTTTTCTTTTCCCTGCAAAAATGAAATCTTTTGGCTATCTCTTACGGCCTTATGTTCAGTGTCCTATATTTTACGCACTATTATATCATAACACTGAGCAAAACACAAATACCGCGGAGCACGTGCATGAATGAGTGAGAAACTAGTTTATATCAAACTTCACATAGATTGGTACAGAGGATAAAAAAAAGAAAACCGTTATTACAGTGTTAGTTTCAGATCTTCCCGCTGCATAGCATTCTTAGCTTCCTCAGGGGTCACCCAAGACAGGCACTTAGGCCCTCACTATTACTATTAATATAAATATCCAAATATCTCACTCTACGCTGACCGTACTAAGTTTTCTGAAAGACAATATTTTCGAAACAATATACTCTTCCCTTATTCAACTTGATATCGAAAGGTTATAAGTCTGGCGCACTAATCGCATAATTTAAATGTATAAAAGTTTATGTTTAAAATAATATAGGTTGGGTTCGATATCCGGTTTAAAAAAAACATTTTCCTTTTCGAATCAACACACTGTTTTCCATTTTGAAAATCGACTCAATTCGGTTTCAGCTACTGCGGAAATATATGAATTTTAAATTCGAAATACAAAGAGATTTTCTATTGCCAGTAAGAGTAGTTGGTGGCAATATAAAAATAAATAAAATGCACAACTGGGTCGCACGTACTTGCTCTGAGGGTGCAACAGTACGATGAAAACAAAGTTTTCGAGCAATATGAAGAATGGGAAAAACCAAAACAGTTTGGTAAAACTGGAAAACCCGATATACAGAAGTTTACGTTAAGAAACCTTTAGTATATCAAATTTAGATGTCATCTTTTGGGTGTTATAAATGATATAAATGTCCGCTTATGGCCAAATTAATAAAATTCTTAAAACAAATTTCCGTTATTATCATTTGTAGCCAAAAACTCAAATGCAGTTTTCTTAAAAACATTTTATTTATATTACATACAAAGTGTAATAAAAATCGGTAGAATCTTTTTTGAGTAAATTTAAAAAAAATACATAATTTGGCCAAAACCTAGTGGCTTTTTGTATGGGAGCCACCATTTAAAAAAGAGTCACTGACAAAAATTCAATACCATCTTATATAGAGAGTTGTAAAAGACTATACCAAACCAAGTTTGAATGAATTCGTTACAACCGTTGACAACTTATGGCCATTTGAAAAAAGACGTTAAGACCAGATCTCCATTATAAGCATTTTTTTGCCAAAAACTAAAAACGCAGTTCTCTTAAGAACACTAAAAGAATATAACACACAAAGTTTAATCAAAATCGTTTGAGCTATTTTCGAGCAAATTAGAAAAAAAACCATTCAAAGTTGGATAAAACTCAACGGCTCGTTGTATGGAAGCCACCGTCTAGAAAGGCTTCGCTTTAAAAAAAATTGCAATGCATCCTATAGAAAACTATAAAAAAAAACTATGCCAAACGAGTATTGAGTCAATTCAATCAACCCGTTGCGAACTTATGGCCATTTGAAAAAAAAAAAACGTTTAAACCTGATTTTCGTTACGACCATTTTAGTCAAAAATGAAAAACCCGGTTTTGTAGAAAATGCTTAAAGTTAGCTAAATTTTGAGTTTAATCAAAACCGTTAGAGCTGTTTTCGAGCAAATCTAAAATGAAAAAAACCGTCACATGAAAGCTACCAGTTTGAGCCGGGCTAAAACGAAACAAAAAAAACCTCGACAACCGTTTTTCTTCAAACTGCTATATACCAAGTTTTAAGAAAATCCGTCAAGCCGTTTAGGCTGTAGTATGTCGTGAAAAAGCGCACATCCGCACAGACGCACAGACAGACCGACGGACGGTATGGCGAAAACCACTTTTTTGGGCTTCACTATCATCGTAATGTCATGTTTGATTAAAACCTCGATTTTTTTTTCTGCACGAAACCAATACTTGCCCTATAGAGCAAGTAAAAATATTTTTCAATTCAAATAACCTTTTTTATGATATTGATCATATTCCCATATAAAAGAGGAGTATGGCGACGCGACGGCTATCATTATATCTAGTCCAAATGACAAGACAAGGAAGTAAAAATATCCTTCTCACGCTCTCAATGACCATATCCAGCACTGACGGAATCCCGCACCTAGTTTTACAATAAAAAAATGTTAGGTGTGAATGTTGACTGGCGATTACCACAAGCAAGCGCAAATGCAATATCTCAAATTAAAGTGCACTGTACAGTGTATACACTGTACGTGTACACTCTCATCGAATCCCTAAGATGTTTTGACATCAAATAGACACTTCAATCCATTACGATTGACTGTTTCCTTTATACTTGGGTTGGTTGGCTTTGATTCCTCACATGTGCAGCAGCGATCAAAAGATTGCTGTTTTGTACAGTTTTATAGATACTTTTTTGAGTGAAACATAATTGGTAGGGGTGAGTCTGTTGAATGTGCATCGACCGACCATTGACTAAAAGCTTTTTTTTATACACGAAATATGCTTTCATGATACGATCCAATGAAGCCACTCCGCCTCTGCAATACCGCATTGTTACCAATATTTATGACGATTTTACCGTCTGATTACGGATTACGAAAGTGATAAATGAATTGGATGGATCAAATGTAAAACCATCAGTCTATATTTGAAGTGCTTTCTTTGAGATACATTGCATGAGTTCGAGTAGTGATCGTTAGATATTTGATGATTGGCAGTAAAAAATACTTTGTAAAGGACGAATAAATAGAAATTTGTTGATATAAACTTCAAATAACTATTTTGCAATAAAAGTTGAATCAGACATTGAAAACAAAATCCAGCATATACATTTCGGTTTAGGTATATCACAAGAAGCTGAAATAAGAATTGATTACTTGCCTGCCAATGCCATTGATTACAATTCGATAAACCTTTAAAACTATACGTCATCAATACAAACGGAAGTTATCAATTAAAGCCTTTATATAAGTGGATTTTTAAGAAACAAAACAAAAAATAATAAAAAATTAAAATCAATAAATATTTATTTTATGGCATTCTTCAGACAAAGAAATAAACAATTTTATGACAATATTGCTTTTCACTGATTTATGACTTCGATAAAACGTACCTTGGGCAATCAAATTAAAACCAGGATTGATTTTTATTTAATTTTCAAGGCTGCATCATAATTTTATAATATTTAATCCCAAAACAATTTAAAGGACAATACACGACACACCTGGTGGTCGCCTTGGGCTTCGTTGATAGCCAGAACTTAAAAATACTTAAATAAACACGACATGACTTAATATACACTCAATGCTTTGTTTTTGTCAATGGTTTTTTTTTAAATTTGATGACAAATTAAAAATTATTTTGCCAATTAATTGGCATAATACAAAACACACGAGACACTTAAAGATTATACATATTGAAAAAAAGGAGACACTCCGCAGCGTTGCTCACATAAAAATGTTTCTTTAGCATCGATTCCATAACGATTCTTCAATAAGGACGACCCCCTGGAGTAGCAATGTGCCATAGATGACGAGCTCGTCATTTTATAGTCACACAGAGACGTGATTCAGTCATCACAAAAATCTGTGGTAATTAATTAATGTTTTTTTGATTCACCACGACATAGGATTTTATATTATACAGGGTGGTCCTGTTCAGAAAAGAGATTTAAAATTGATAGGTGTCCTATAACCACTTTTATAAACAATACGGGAATTGCTTGTATTGCCCGTCAAACAACTCCAGCGTCCAGCGTGTTTAATAAGCTCCGCTTTTCGCATCCAGCTGGTTTGTTCATATTTAGTCTGCTCATGACTACTTTGATTTCATTTTGGTCGGGCGGATGTAGCTCATGGCCGCCATCTAGATTAACTGGTACAAGTTCGTCTTGGGCGGGATCTTGGCTTTTATCGCCATTTAACAACTGGTAAAAGTAGTCTCAACATAGAGATTTCTGAACGCTCTAGTATCTCTCTGGAGCCATGACTTGTATGCCTCTATTTTGGCTTTGTTTGCCTGAACACATTCGGAGGCGAACCAGTTGTTTCTGGGGGGTGCTGTGAGAAGCGCAATACCTCTGACGCAGCACTTCTTATGGCTTGTTGACATAGCTGCCATTGGTCTTCCAGATTTCTATTATCGGTCGAAGGATTTTTCGCAAGCTCAAGGGATACGCGGTCGGCATAGGCAGCGGCTGTCTCTTCCGATTGAAGACGTCCAACATTGAATTTCCTCGGTGTAGTGAGTGTTCGCCTAAGAACTTCCATGGAGATCCGTACCCTAAGTTTTGCACCGACTAGAAAGAAGTCAAAGTCGACATTCAGGATGCTGGAATACCTTCCGTCAATTGCAACATGGTCGATTTGGTTGCAGGTTCGACCATCTGGGAATCGAGATGTGCCCTTGTGGATGTTGGGACGTGGGAATCATGTGCTGCTCAGCACCATGTTCTTTCTCGCTGGAAAATCGATGAGCCTGAAGTGGTGTCGTGCAGGCTGTGTTTTCCGATCGTTAATCCGAAGAAGTCATCCCTCCCAATTTGGCATTAAAGTCTCCCAAGAGGATTTTAATATCATGTTTTGGGCACTGCTCATATGTTTTAGCGAGGAGCTCGTAGAAAAATTCTTTGGTAGCGTCATCTTTCTCTTCTGTAGGGGCAAGGGCGCTTATTAGGCTTGTGTGGTGAAATTTATCCTTAATGCGGATTGTTGTCACTCTCTCGCTGACAGCTCAAGACGTCTAAGTTTTCCTCTGACAGCTAATCCGCATCCAAACAAGCGCGATAGCCCATCAAGGTGGCATTTAACATAATGAAAATTACATTTTTTTGTCATTCTCAGGCTATTATATCAGCATTGAAACTGGCGAGGGTTTCGGCTAGCTGTTCGGCTTTACGCGGCCTGTTAAGTGATCAATGTGCAAGCACGTACATTTTTGTCCGTTTTTCGTTTGCCCGGGGGGGGGGGGGGGGAGAGTCAACATTATTGGTTTTGTCATCCGAGACATTTTTAGCAGTTTTCATCACAACATCTTTTCCCTTTCATGACCGGCTTGTGTGGCCTGTGCATGACGTGTAGATCATGTTGGTGGTTCCTGAGAAGATAACTCAGGTATCTACATCCGATGGATCCAACGCTCGTCGTTAGTTCACCTTATGGCTATCCAGCGGGAGGTGACGATGTGATTTTGCCCACCAGTACAGTACCTGGAGAGGGGAAAAAAAGTAAAGCGCTTTAGTTATAGGGTTTAGAGTTTAGATTAGGGTAAATTTAGAATTCACTTTAAGATGCATATTAATGAATTTAACTTTGGTGGAGGGAGTTTTTATTTCATTTTTAGTATCTTTGGTGATAGGATTTAATTTTTTTTTTTTAATTTTTGAGGGATGAAAGTTTAATTTTTTTATTATTTTTATTTTTGGGTGGGCTAAGGTTAGTTTGATCTTCAAAGCACTATACTTAGATGTACTTTCAGGTGGCGGCAAAGTCCTTAGATTTGTGAATACTTCTCATATATTTTGAACGTAAAGCCATTCTTTTTCCAAACTCCTCTTCCCCATCTTTAAGTTTCTTATCTTTTTTGGCGGCACGATAATTTCGACTGTCGAGCAGGAAGGATAAGTAGAAGTGGCAAAGAACCACCTCTATTCCTCTATTTAATTTCTTTCCTAGAAATTCTGTTTAACATTTAAAAACTGCAATATTTTGTTCGCAAACTGATTGTCTTGAAAAACATTTTCGCGAATTAAATTGGAGAAAAAAAAGTATCTTTAACTAATGTGTTAATATATTTCTGTCCCATGAAGGAAGATCCCACACTCAAACTCATCAGGAAATTCTCTTCTAAACTATGTAAGCTCTCTTCTAGGCCACCCTGTACAGTGTACAATTGACCACATGCCGTTTTTTACGCTTTATGCCAACGTACATGGATGATGTGGAAGAAGAAATGTTGTTGTCTTTATTTTTTTGTTTTGAAAAAAAAAGTAAAAAGAAAAATTCTGGAGATGGATAATAATAAATAATGAGCTACAATATAAAACAAAACTCTCGTAAACTCACCCTCGACGAAGAGGTCATTCATAAAGTTAAATATTTTATTTATTTTTGTATCTTTTAACACTCCCCGCATATATACTATATACCCGTAGAGAGTAGAGCGAATGAATGAAGGACATGGAATGTCCTGATGCCCTAGAACAATCATCTATTTCCATTATATTTAATATTGTGGAAGTATCTATATGAGTGGTTACTTGATAGTAATAGTCCCATATCCATTTATCATGGTCCGGAATCTATAAGAATGATGACGACGATGATGGGCAGCGTTAGGGATAATAGAAAAGCTTTTTGCGTTTCATATTTCTTTGATGGCAATTTTTTTAGTTTTTGTTTTACGATGATGAGTTGGTAAAATAGATTTTTATGAGCCAAGGTCTTCCTTCAAATATATATAGAACATTTTATTTTAGAGTGTAGTTTGGGGATAAGTTTCTTTTTGATATAAAATTTATGAATCTTTAAACAAATATTTCAGCAAGACAGAGCTTCAATGACCCTTTTGGTCTCTTGACAAATTATTGCAGAGGTCATTCATTCTTGGATACGACTTTCAGGTTGAGCACTCTTTAGCCAGTTTGGGTTCGATTTAAAACTTAACCCACTTCTATGGTATGTGAATTTTCTTTCTGAATTGGAAACACAGTATCAAACTAAAATAGAATTCATGGTTCGGCTTGAGGTGTAAGGGAGCTGTCAAGGTCAGAGTATTTAACTTACGGTGATACAAAGTCAAACTTTTTAAAGAAAACATTTGGTTATTTAAAAAAAAATAAAACGAAATTCCATTAATCGGTTCTGAATCTAGTTGTCAAATACGATCATGCAGCGAGCTCTTAAGGGAAAGCTTATTTGTTCGTAGCACAGTTTGCTGTAGCTGAGAGCCTAGATGGTTTTGTGGAACGAATGCAAGAGCACTTAATAATCTGGATAAACACCAATCCGCTGGCTATCCATCCAAAAGTTCTGAAGATGTGTTCTTCCACACTGGGAACACTCTACATATCTCTTTCCGAGCTAGCAGCATTATCATCATTCCTTAAAAAGGGGCATCTTCATCCCCGTAAACCACCCATCAATTTTACTTGCGAGCCATATTTCCAAGATCATGGAACGCTAACAAATTTTTCAAAGCAAGAAATATCTTGAGAATCGCCTAATGAACGACAGTCACAGTACGGTTTATGGGCAAAGGATTTAGGTACCGTTAACATGATGGTATACCTCATAGAACATTACTTTAGACGAAGTAAAATTATTGTGCTTCATATTTCAAAAGCCTATTATAGAGTTTGACAGCGAGCACTTTTCCTTAAATGCGTGCATTTCGGTATCGGTGAACCCCTCCTTCGATCGATGAATACAAACTTTTTGGAGCTTTCCGCTGGTGTACCCCAAGGCTCCATTCTGTCTCTCACATTTTGTCTCCGTTATATTAGTAATATCTCGTGCAAAACTGCTAGTGCACTACGTTGTTTAGCTGATGATAAAGTACCCTCAGCTTGTCATATTCGGTTCCAGATTTTGTTTCGGATGTGGAACTGCTACAACAGAGTATTTTCTTTCCTTAGACGCACTACACGAATGTGGAATGCTTTATCTGACTCGATTTTTCTCTTCCATATTACGATTTGCAGTCATACCCAAACATTATGTGAAATGGTATCTCCTATCAATTTTTACTAAACGATGGAACTGTTCTTGATGAGGGTATTATAGCAACCCCCTAAAAACTTATTACAACTTCCTTTACATAAATGTATGAATAATTCACATAATTATATATAGAAATAAAATTGACCCTAAAATCGTAAAAAATTATGAGTTCCGAACCATTTCATTCAATAAAGGTGTGTATCTGGATAAAGTATCTAAAAATTGGTCATATTTTTTACGGAAGTTCTTTCAATTATTGACTGTGTCTATAATAAACGTCGATGAACAAGTGCCGCAGTTCCCAATGCCAATACCCAAATGCCAAACTCAAATCAACAAGTGCACTCTCCGGTTAACCCATGTTTCCATCCATATACATTCCATTCCACACATTTAGGAAGCTCACGCGTTCAGTCAACCAAGTGACCACTCCAAGCCCCCAATCAATGGCCTGTTTATTATTATTATTGTATCGAGATATCTGAAAAATTATCCGATTCACTAACCGTCATCGTTTTGTCGTAGTTATAGTTAGTATCTAGATGTGACGGCTGCCTTAAACACAGTGTTTCGACTCCAGATGACTATGATGATAATGCCGATGAATAATTTGCCAGTAGGTTACACGGCCAAACAGTACAATGCACATCGCAGTTTAGTTATTCAGAGCAATAAATACAAAGTTTTTAAAAATAAAAATACTAACCGGCGATTGATAGCGCTCAAACTATACAAAAAAAAAATTTACTGGGCAGGAAATGAAAACGATAGAAAATAATTAATTTAATACAAAAAATGGGTGGGTTGATGGAGGTCGGTTTATTTTTTACTTTTTTCGAGGATAAAAGAAAATATTTTATTTCACTATAGCACAGCCCGATGAATGTATGGTGGTTGGAAAAAGGTTTGTTGGAGGAGGGTTGGGCTGCAGTGAAGTGTGAAACCTTTTGTGCATTTAAAAGTATAGATTTGGACAGTGTAATTGTTGCACTTTGAATTGATTTTGAGCTGAGTTTTGTGTTTTTATAAATAATTGTCGGGAGAGGTTATCAAATTAAAACTAAATTATTATTATATCAGCGAAAATGAGTCATATAAATTGCTTTCCGCAAAATTTGTACATGTAGGTATAGGTATCGCTAAAATTTAGCCCCGCATTTATGTTTATGGGGGGATTAGAAAGAGCAGGTCTTTAAGTCAATCAAGAAACGTTTACATCATAATTCAGTAGCAGAGAGATGTCGAGAAGGGTAGGGGAGTGACGGGAGGATTACCCCCCCCCCCCCCCCCCGGCACGTAGGTTTTCAATGAGGCCCGTCTAGTTCTATAGTCTCAGTAGCCAATGCTATCTGATATTTAAGCGTACTTGCGCGTTAAATAAAATGCAAGACTGGGTCGCACGAACTTGCTCTTATGAATTGCTTAGTGGCTGCATATATGGATATTAAAAAAAAAATTAAAATAATTTCGCAAATTCTTTTATTTTTTTGATGGCTGGGTGCTGTATGAATAGGGTAGGCCCTGATTGGTATCAACATGGCGATGCCCAGCGTTGCAACTGTCTCATACGCATCAATTGTGCTTATTTTACCTCCAAGTGGTAGCCATCGGGTACTGGTCTTGTCCACCCGGACTTGACTTGCTGAACTTATAAGCGCGAGTGTTGATCACAGAAAAATAGCAACACTATAATTGCCCTGCCATAAAACTCCTCTGTTTCTCTTGTTGGGTAGCAGTTTATTCTGTACGAACCCCTCAGAAAGCAAGCGAGCGGCGGATGAGCTTCCAAGTGAACCAACGGCGACGCTTACAGACAATATGGTAGGCACCCCATTGAGCTACTTCGACATATTCGGAGCTCAGGTCTTTGGGTCCTTTCACTACTATTAGTCAGGGTAGTGAAATAGAGAAGGTGGCGGATGAGCCCATATAGGACCAACGGCAGCTCTCACATCCCCGTAGTGGGTTACTGACTCTGGATTTCTCCAGCTCCTTTTGTCCAAGGAGAACAGCATAGGGCCTGGTCCCCCAGGTTGGGGGTTGTGCGTCGGGGTAACTTCCCTACCACGTAAAAAAATAATAGTTCCGAAACAACCAACTGCCTCGGATATGGATGACCCTACTGATGACGACCCTAGCAAACGAAACAAGGACAACGAATTTCGGTTCTGCACGTGGAATGTCCGGACCCTTAACAGACCACGTGCAGCCGAACAATTAGTGGAAGCCCTAGATGGTGTCAAAGCCGACATCACAGCCATCCAAGAAGTGCGATGGGATGGTGAAGGCACAAGGAGGATGAAAAACTGTGACATCTACTACGGCAAGTGCTACAGGACAAGAAACCAGCGGCTATTTGGATGCGGATTTGTGATAAGAGGAAGGCTTAGGCAAGAAGTCTTGGGGTTTCGTGGCATAAGCGAACGCATTGTCACAATCCGCATTAAATCCAAATTCAGCAACATCTCGCTGATCTGCGTCCACGCCCCCACAGAGGAAAAAGATGACACGACCAAAGAAGAATTCTACGATCTTCTCGAGAAGACGTATGATGAATGCCCGAAGTACGACACTAAGTTTATTCTTGGTGACTTCAACGCCAAAATCGGAAAGGAGGGTAACTTTGGCTCGACAGTCGGAAAGCATAGCCTGCACGACAACACTTCCGGTAACGGACACAGGCTAATCGACTTTGCTGCGGGGCGAAGTGTCATCTTAGCTAGCACATACTTCCCACACCTCAATATACACAAGGGGACCTGGCGGTCTCCTGATCAAAATACCGTCAACCAAATTGATCACATTGCGATTGATAGCAGACATGCCTCCAATGTCATGGATGTCCGCACTTTCCGAGGGGCCAACATAGA
The DNA here is from genome assembly GCA_916050605.2 of Platycheirus albimanus. Taxonomy (NCBI): domain Eukaryota; kingdom Metazoa; phylum Arthropoda; class Insecta; order Diptera; family Syrphidae; genus Platycheirus; species Platycheirus albimanus. The sequence goes on along the minus strand of OU696698.1, from coordinate 30,632,065 downwards.
CTCGGACCACTACCTTGTTGTAGCTAAAGTGCGAATCCGGATCTCCACCAGACCGCAGAATCGAACATCCACTGTGAGAAAGTTTGATGTTGCGAAGTTGCAATCGCAAGAGACCGCCACAACCTTTGCCAATCATGTCTCCTCTTATCTCTTGACAAGCCCGGCGCCTGCGCCAAACCCAGAGGCCCAGTGGCAACATTGCAAAATGGCCATCAAAACCGCTGCCACGGATGTTTTGGGTTTCATTAGGCGACCACAACGAAACACCTGGTTCGATGATGAGTGCAGGCTCGCACACTTGGCCAAAGACGAAGCCTATCATGCAGTTCTGAATGCCAGAACTAGAGCTGCCAAGAGCGCTTTCCGTGCGGTATACCAGCAAAAGAGGAAAGAGGAACATCGGCTTTTCAGAAGAAAAAAAAGAGAACTGGAAAAACGAATGGTTGAATCTATTGAGGAGTGCTACGGCAGAAGCAATGTTCGAAAGTTCTACCAAAGGGTAAAGCATTCGTCCAAGGGTTACAAAGCCCGAGCGGAAGCATGTAGAGACGAGGGTGGGAATGTCGTTGTAGATACACAGTCGGTGCTGAGAATTTGAAAAGAACACTTCTGCAGACTGTTAAACGGCGAAGACAGCCAACTAATCGCTGTCAGGCAGAATGATCCATTCGATTTGGATGATGATGAACAAAATTTCCGTCCTCCCGACCAAGAAGAAGTTCGGATAGCAATATCTAAACTAAAGTCCAACAAGGCTGCTGGAGCTGATGGCCTTACGGCTGAACTCTTCAAAGCAGCGGGAGATGACTTGGTGAGGAGCATACACCAACTCATCTGTACAATCTGGTCGGATGAAAGTATGCCTGACGAATGGAACCTCAGCATTGTGTGCCCTATCCACAAGAAAGGAGATACTCTAAACTGCGCAAACTACAGAGGTATAAGTCTCCTAAATGTCGCCTATAAAATCTTGTCGGCCATTCTGTGTGAACGTCTGAACCCTTTCGCACGTGAACTGATTGGCCCCTATCAGTGTGGTTTCAGGCCCGGTAAGTCAACCGTCGACCAAATTTTCACACTTCGTCAGATTTTGGAAAAGACCCAAGAATTCCAAATCGATACTCACCACCTCTTTATCGATTTTAAAGTCGCCTATGACAGCGTAAACAGGAACGAGCTATACAGAGCCATGTCGCTTCTTGGCATCCCTGCCAAACTCGTTCGATTGTGCAGGATGACTATGGAGAACTCGCGCTGCTCCGTCAAGATTGGTAAGAACACCACCGACTCATTTAATGTCGAGAAAGGCTTACGACAGGGTGACGCGCTGTCATGTAACCTCTTCAACATCATTCTTGAGGCAATCGTACGCAACTCGCATGTCAACACCAGCGGTACGATTTTTTTTAGATCCGTTCAATTACTTGGCTATGCTGATGATATTGACATTATTGGAAGAACGAAGCGCGCTGTCAGTGGAGCATTCGCCAGTATTGAAGTGGAAGCGGCTCGAATGGGTTTGGCTGTAAATGAAGATAAAACAAAGTATATGCTGTCCTCGGGTGTAGTAGATCATCATCGTAGGCTCGGACAAAACGTCACAATGGACAGATATAACTTTGAGGTTGTCAAGGACTTTGTCTATGTGGGTTCCACTATAACCTCTCAGAACAACATCAGTGAAGAGATCAGTCGAAGAATCACTCTTGCCAATCGCTGTTTCTTCGGGCTAAGAAGGCATCTTAGTAGTAAAGCCCTCTCTCAAAGGACCAAGGAGACACTATACAAGACCCTTATCATCCCAGTCCTGCTGTATGGGGCAGAAGCGTGGACACTGACACAATCGGATGAATACAGGCTGGGGTGCTTTGAGAGAAAGATTCTTCGGGTGATATTCGGGCCTGTATGTATCAATGGAGTATGGAGGAGAAGATTCAATGACGAACTGTACGGGCTATACAGCGACATTGACTTGGTTAAGAAGCTGAAAATTCAGCGGCTTAGATGGCTGGGTCATGTGGAGCGTATGGACGAAAACGCTCTTGCCCGACGAGTCTTCAATTCCAACCCGGAGGGCCGACGCAGTTCTGGAAGACCCCATCTAAGGTGGCGCGATCAAGTGGTAAACGACCTCAACCAACTTGGTGTGCGCAACTGGAGGCCACTGGCTAGGGACCGGCCTAGCTGGCGAGGAATGTTGGTTGAGGCCGTGGTCCACAATGGACTGTCTGCGCCACCTTAAGTAAGTAACTTTTATTTTTTAAATTAGTTTAAGAATTTTCTCGGGAAAACTGAGTATGCAATAAAATTTCAAAGCTATGTATATGTCAATCTAGGAAAAAAAATATTGAAAATCGTTCGACCAGTTTTTTTTGTAAAAGGTTATTTTTGAAAAACTTTTCCAAAAAATATTTTGAAATTTATTTGAGTATGTAAATATATGGCAATACGTAGTTTACACCTGAAAAAATAATGTTAAAAAAAATAAATATACCCGTTTCCAACATATTTCGAAAATCAAAAACTTTCAGAGGGCGTGGTAGCCGCCCATTTATTCAAAAATATTTTAATCGGCGTATAATCTTGAAATTTCTCCGGTTCGTTGGCCCTTTGATGCGTACAAACTGAAAATTCAAAATAAAGGGATTTATTATTCGTGGGTCGGGGTGACGTAAAATATCGCCGAACGAAATAAGATCAAATTTGAAATTTGTTCTTATTTCGTTTTCAAAAACGAAGTAATACCAATTTGTCTATATTTCGTAATCTATAATAAAATAACGCCAAAAGATTTATAGAAACAAGACCAAATATAAATATAATGGTTTTTGGCCTTATTTCGCTTTCGAAATGGAAATAAAGCCGAATTTAATTTTTTTTATTTTATCAAATTCTTTTAAAACTTCCAAGAGCTATTCAGTCAATATGAGATTTATTAACTTTTGAGGCATCAATTCCAACATGAAAATTAAAGTCTTTGGAAGTTTTAAAGAATTTGACAAAATAAAAGTAAAAGAATCCATATTCGGCAATATTTCGTTCTTGAAATTGAAATAACACCAAATTTTTGAAGTTTGGTCTTATTTCGTTCGGCGTTATTTCACGTCACCGTGGGTCGGTAGACGAATGTAATCATATAGGGAATTTTATATTAAGGAGGCGTTGGGTGCACCCACTTTCAATTATAATCTAATATTTGGAGCTCTTGATAATATTTAATTGATTGTTGGGTCTTAAAGTGCATACAAAATGTATTTTGTTAATAAATGTCCCCATTTTCAGCTCGAAAGCATTACTTCTCTGATGAACAAACCAGTACAATCTAATAAAAAGGCTTTTTTTTAAAAAGAGCAAATTGCTCCTCTAGTGAAAATCTCTTTGGTAAAGGGTTTTTCAATAAGAGCGGGATGATGAAGTGGAATAAAAACAGTGCTTATGAGGCATTAACACCATTATTCTTTGTTATTTGAAAGGCCATACTATATGCCAATATTTCTGGAATATTACATCGTTCAAATGCCTGTCTGGGCTTCTTACGGTGGCACGGATCTGAGTGGTCCAATATTAAATGACTCTTCCGTAAAAACCCGGCTGAATTTCAGCGATGGCCTGTATTATGTTAACCTTAAAGTGCAAAATTCGCCAACTTGACGTCTGCAAAAGAATGAGCTCTTTACCGCGACGATGTTCTCGACCAGAGGGGCTTATGAGGTTCAAAAAGCAGATACACTTCAAAATTGTAGTTAATAATAATTAATAAGTAAGGAGCTTATTTTTATTCAATAATTCTAACTATTTATTCCCACAACTTGGTTAAAAAGTAATTACTTGAAAAGCAATCCTATTTTGTTGGCATAAACTTAAAAAAAAGTCAAACTCATTAAGGCGGACGAAGCCTATTAAAAACATTTCTATAACTAAGACCAGTGGCTTTACAAAACATATCCATTTCGATCTATGATCCTTTTTACTCGTAGCTAGCTACACGCCACCAAATAAGACCTAAATGACCCCAGCACAGCCCTCCCAAATCGAAGTGTAAAAAATATCTTCTGATTATTCGTGCTCATGTTTGTCGCCATTTAAAATGGCAACAAATAGAAACGAAAAAATTGAAAACATTACAGAAAAAAAAGAACAAAATGTACTTCGAACCATTTAACGAATTGCGCGGTTGCGCCAAAACGTCGCAGTCGCGTTGTCCAAGTCTAAGTCGCCGTCGCGTAGTCGTGTCTTTTTCTGCGGCGCACTGCACAAACTTTACCACCACAAATACTCAACCGGGTGCAAGCGCCTCATTTCAACTGTTTTCACACAAATTCCGACTTGAGAACTTCCAATCAAAGGAACAGAAAAGCCATGCACCTATCTAGAATACTAGTGCTAGAATCCCTGGAACACAAGCTACTGTTCGGATCTGGGGGCTTGGGTTGATGAGGCGATCGTTTATTGCATTTTGTAAGCCATCGATTCCAATGCGCGTAGTATTGGGCTCAAGATAATTCCTACTTCAATCTACAGCTTGTAAGTAAAACTATAATTTCGGATGCTTGTCAAGAAGCCACCATCAGCTGACTAAGATAAGTTGGAGACGGATTTTCTTTCGATTTCTAGCTAAGAAGAGATGCCAATGTCTCTGTAAACTGGATGGTTTCTTCTTAACTGGCCTTTCTGATTCCACATTCGTCTATAGACTTCGAAAAACCTCAGGATCAGCTTAGGCTTTTTTCAGTTTGGTTGCTTGAGTGAATCCATCAGCTTAAATGAGGACCGGTTTCACTTAAAATAAGTTAAGCAACTTAACTGTTCCGTGGCATAATCTATCTAGTGAGCGCTAGGCCTTTAATGTCTACACATTCGCTTAAAAACATGGTAGGAGTTCACGACATGATAACTCTCCCTTAAGTCCATGAGGCACTTGAGCAACCAAACTATTTGGTGACAACTCCAAAATTCATTTGAGCAAGATCGCACGACAATACCAGACAATTAGGCTACTTCAACGCTTAAGTTCATTTGCCCATCATTGCCCCCACAAAGTGTGGTAGTCCCCCCAAAAATACATATCACTCGAGAGCCATTTACAGGCTGCAAAGAAGGTTTATTACCAAAAGGATTACCTATTGCGCTGGCCACAGGAATCGAGCTCAGCAAGGAAAAAAAAATAAAAAGACGAAATAAAGACGAAATAAAGATGCGACCAGGCCAACACTTCCAATTGCAATTGATGCGCAAGATGCAGCCAGCCTATAGCCTCCCTAGAAGTATAGAAGCTACATATAGCTCCTGATGATGGTGTGGTTGGTGTTTAAAGAGATGGTGATGCTTGGTGCTTAGTGCTTAGTGCTTGGTGACTTTATGGCCAAAGAAGAAGATGAACATTTTTAGCTTGTGTGATGTTGAAAAGAAGATCGTCGAGACGTTGTTGTTTGTCGTGGTTGTGGTCGGGGTTGTTGCCGCCGCACCGACGACGATTGTCTTGTCGTTTTGTGTTCAAATGAATTTCACTCCTTGTTGCACGACGATAGTTTTGTAATAGTTCAGTTTGTCCGAGCTGTTTGTTTTCTGTCCATCGGACAAGACTCAATTTTGCTAATTTTTGTAATTTCTGTTCAAAAGAGGATCCAATGCCGGGGAGTGGGTTCTGGACAGAAGGCGGCAACCAGTAGCTAGAACAGCGAGTGTTGTGCTTTAAGGATCAGGATCCATGAGATCGGTTCCCTTTGCTTCACCCTTTTCTGTATATGTACCGAGTATATGCAAATGTCTGATTCGTTGCTATTTTCCAGTGTTTCTGGGATTTTTGTAATTTTCTGGAATTCCCAAGGACTGTTTGTTTGTTTAAGCATTAAGGCAATGCAATGGTGCAATGGAGGAAACTATACGAAAATGGATTTACCATTCTGATGTATAGAAGTAGATACCTATATGTGAGTACCTATAGTTACACAAAAGGTGACTGGCTACTGATGCGCATTGCAAAAGTTTGTACCTTTTACCTACGACCAACCAGCGAGATGAGCGAATCCACCAGAACTTGGAGCATGATATGTCACTGATGACACTGTACACATGCAGAAAATATTTTACATAATTATTGGCCAGTGGTTGTGAGGAATGTTAAATGCTCCTCGATGGGAGATGGAAATCATGTAGCATGTCAGTTGTTGAATTTTTTGACATTAAAGTCTTGAGTGTGAATTTTCGTAGCTATGCCTTACCATAGGCGTAACCAAGCCAAAGGTGCTTCGGTATATCGCTAAAAATAGTAGGAACTTACAAAATTTCATATAAGGTTATTGCTATCACGGAGCTGACCTTGAAATTGGTATTTAACGAGATATACAGCGCAGAGTCGTCATAATTGTTTTGACTGTAATTTTCCCCCGGGGAAACTTTAGGAAAAACCAAGTGGCGATGAACTTAAGACTATATTTGATACCAAATTCAAAACTTTTGGGTGATTTCTTGAGAGGTGACTCAGTTAATTTCTATGGGTGGGAAGCGGTGTGTTCTTAGATGGACTAAATCTGACCGTAACTGTCGCTCATAACGGGTCGGGACTAAAAAAACATTACGTGGAACTGCACATCCAAAAATAGAATTAAATACCAATTTCATCTTAGCTCTTAGCACAGTAATCGGTACCACAACTGGACACTGCCTTTTAGATAGACACGCTACTAAGCTCGGTTTTTTTTCAAACGAATTCTGCAGAAATTGCGTGGACAAAGAAGAAGAAGAAACTGTCCGAAACCTCTGTTCATGCCCTTCCCTCTCCCAGAGATGAAAACTACATTGAAGATTGTTCTTCTTACAATATACCAAATCCACAGTTTCCAACGCTATATTGAAAGTTCCAAATGGTTTGATCAGTGAGGGAATCAATCGCTTTTTTATGTGGTATTAAAATAGAAACAGAAATTGGTCTTAGTATTTCAGACGTTTTTCTGACAGCAACCGTGACCTTACTTGATCGTTTAAAGCAAGAACTCCAAGCCTAACTGACTGCGCACAACGGTTTAGTTGTAGCAGTAGCACTTAGCAATGTCAAAGTTAAATGTTCGTAAATGTGAAGTAGCAGCATAGAGAGAGAGCAGCTAAACTACAAGTCTACTCTACTCCAACTTCACGAACGTGCTGCGCTGCAAAACAACAACAAACCAAAATGGCAGACATGATTTGTGTTCGAGTTCAGTGCTACATCATTGTATTCGTGTATGTTGCTTAATGCGCTACCTTTTTTGACATTGACTTTGACATTACTACGTGCAACTGCTGCAGCTACACCATTGTGCACAGCCAGTAAAGTGAGATGTAAGAAATAGAAAAACCAGACGAAGATTTGGTAAAATAAGCTCTGAAATTGAAAGAAGGTGCAGAAGACACTTTCTTTTACTCTTAAAGTGTGCAGCTAAAAAAGAGGGCAAAATTGCATTGTCACCTCCCTGGTGGTTCCCCATAACTGAAAAGTGATTTTGGGTTTTGTAATTCATAAATTGATTCCAGTTCCATGACATAATCTTTGTTGCCAGTCACCTCTATTGTGATGCAAACAATACATGGGCATGCCAACGAGCCAAAAATAGTGGTGATAGTCTCCCTTTACCTTTTTTTTGCAAAGAACAACACTGGGAGGGAGGGGATTAAAATATAAATGACAATATAAAATATTATCAAGAGATGGATCGCGCCTTGAGGAAAACAGAAAACTGTTACTGATATAATAAGAACTGCAAGGAAGTTCCTCTTGTTTGGAAGCGGGGTTTGAATTGGGCTTTCGCAACGAATAACGCAACTAATATACGACACCACATATGCGATAACGATTTCACTCATCGAACACGTGGTTCCCATGTTTCGACATCCTCAAAGGTACATGGCGGTGATCAGATGGCCCAAGCAATTCGATGGCCCGAAGGCAATCATCTAGCATTCTGAATGTTTGTTCTTTCGAGGTGACAATACTGACTAAGATAACCACATAGCTGGCGCCATACGCAAGATGTAGTGTTGAGAACGAGTATCCATGGAAGCTCTTACGAGATCAAAAACTATGCTGGGAAAAAATTCGACCTTAAAAGACAAATTGGTCAATGTCGGCAGTGTATCAATTCTGCTTGTAGGAAATCCCATAACTGTTGACTAGACAGCAGGCACTGTCAACGATGTCAATAAATCCAGAACAACAGTATCAGAAATTGCTATAGGGCTTGACACAACCATTTCAATCAAGCAACAATCTCTGTTCTTCCTAGATCCTGAACCCGGTAGAAAACTAGAGTGTCCCTACAGGCTTCACGTTTAGTAGAAGGAGAATGAAAAACACTTGCTTAGAGAGGAGAAAAAGGTCCAGCAACAATAATTATTTAAACGCGAGGAAATGCAGAGATATGCTTCAGCAGAAAAGATGCTGAAATTCTATAGAAATACCGAGCTCTTTAAAGATGGTGGTAGACCGAAATATTTTAAACACGCAGGTGATGACCTCGTCATGAGTATGTGTTAGGTGTTACAATGAAATCAAACCTAAGTTTGACGAGTTCATTCCCACCATTGGAAACTTGAGCTTCATACCCTATTTTTCAATAATGTTAACCTGCAGCCTAAACCCAATCCAAAAATCAAACGTCGAGGCCCACCACTTTCGTCGACGCGACCAGTTTAAAAATTCCTGCTTAACTAATACGTGTACTCAATAAGACGTTGCTCGCTGATCCTTCTTAAAATTTTACTCTGAAACCTTCGACACCACTACTGGGATATGACAGGGAACACGGTGACCTATACTGCAATGAAGCTGTTTCAAATTGTTTCTTTTTAATAGGTTAACGCAACACCAAGTCCAGCGCATTCCTACTTTGAGCTCTTATTTGGTTTTGAACTTGAATTTGCCTAAGTCCATTAATAAGGGATGATGTATACTCCTAGATTATTTTGACGTTTGTTCAAATTGACGACATATTTTCAAAGGCAAGTTCCTTCACCTTTCATAGAGAACAGACAATTTACCTCCAGACTATAGTTCCTCCAGACTGTGCCTAAAAACATTTTCTTGTTCCATGAACAGTTCTTAGAATCCTTAATCCTTGGTGTTGACAGAGGAAATTCAACAAAACTAATAAGCTCAGCGAAGATCCTGTTCGGATCCTAGTCAATCATATCGATTTCAAAAATAGGATTAAAACGAAACTTTATTGCTCAAAGTCATCCATAAATAATTGCCAGCTGTTTGTTGATCCATCGCAACCTTCTTCAACATCAGCTAATTCAGCAACCCTTAAACTAGTCTCGGCGCGCGGGGGTGGCAGATACAAGCACGAGCCTATAGCTATATACTCATAACAAGAACAACATGCCCTTAGGCCTATTAATCATAATCTGACATAGAATATCATATTTAAATAATTGCATGTCTATGATGGAATCAGGCTAATAGACAGACAAAAGCGTTTAGGCCAGGTATACATGGTCTAAAGAGAATAAGAGTAGGCATATATTCATTTGGAACGATGAACAAAAGCCCGTTTTTCCAGACACCGACCGGGCAGATCCAATTACGTGAACGTTTTTAATTACCCATTTTTTTGCTGTTATTATTAATATGAAGTGATGGCTGACGGAGTGCGAATGCGAAGCGAAGGGCCAGGAGGTAAAAGCTACCGTTCGTTGATGCCTGGTAGGTAATACGCTTAGGGCAAGTTTTTAAATAATCCTCTTACAGGGGGTTAATTATTGTTGACGTTGTTTCTTAATTATTATTCTTCTTCTTTTGTGACTTTTGGTGTTCAATTACCAAGTTCAGTGTTAACAAGTTCAAAGTTATTTTAAAGCATTATTCTAAGATTATTTTTGGTGTATGAGAAATGAGACATAGGTAACATGGAAGGGTGATGGAATGAAGAATCTAAGTGGTGCTGCTAATTGGGTTAATTATAGAATCCTTTATTTTATATGGAAGGATTTCGAATTTGATACTGGAAAAAAGGTTCGAATAGAATACATTATTTTATCAGCTCTACTATCTGGATATGAAATTTTTACTGAGGAGAACATTTATAGACATACACCACTCAGGGTGTTCTCAAGGGGTTATTAATGCCCTTATCATGAACAAGCACATATTGAGTGTTTAGGATGGTTGGATAGGAGATAAAGATGCACATTGATTTTGAATTGCTGTATGTTTATATGTATATGTAGCGATGGGAGGCCATAAAATTAAGTCGGGCTGGACATTCTTCATTCGTGTCAAGCGGCTAAAGAAGGAATCCCTATACTCAACAGTATGTCCGAAGTTAGGAAATACTTATACCTTGCAGACCGAATGTATTAGGAGACAATAAGCACTGCGGAGATATTCAAGAGAATCAAATGTGTCCATAATCATGGTTTTCTTTAGTATTATCAATTTAAGGGGTCTTTTCTGAATTCTATTCAGGACACCCAAATGTGTTATAGGAAATGTTCAGTCGGAAAAAGACCTGTACAATAGGATAGATGAAAGGGCTTATGCAATCATTTTGCTAGCGTGGTGTTTCCGATTCTTGATAATTGTGTCTACGAGGGCGAAAAGAGCTTTTTCTAATAAGACTATATAAGCTCTCATTTTAATTTCCTTTGCTATCGTCTCTACCAAGCAAATTTCAGATTTATGTTATTTTGGTTTTAATTTCTTAACAAAATTCTATAATTTGAATGTACGCGGCATACATAGAGGTAACATGTACCTTGGAGCCATAGGGGCCTATGATTTGAAAGGTTGATCGGATAAGTGCTGAAAAAGGTAGAGGATGTTTATTGTGTGTATCACACTTGACAGTTGTATTTAATGTAGATAGCGTTCAAAGGTTATATAGAAGGATCGGTTATCATCGAGGTCTGACTATTGGACTGCCGTTTCACAAAACTGCGTTGTCTTTTAATATAATACCATCAATATTTCAATATGCTGTGTCAAGAAATTGATTTCCAGCCACATATAGCCACAGATCTCAAATTGACTTCATAATAAATAGAAATAGATTGGCATCAGATAAATAGGAACAGAGTCTTGGGTCAAAAAAAATCTCGTCTTTTTGCAATCTTAATATCACGTGAGCGTAGAGTGAGTTACGGAAAAGGAAATATTGGCCTAAATTATGGCCATTTCGATATTTGTATTTTTCAAAAAAAATGTTTCAAAAGAAAGGGATAGATAGTTTGCAAAGTAGTAGTCAATGCGTAAGTTCGTGTTGCAAAAGCAAGTATAGAGATATTTTCGATGTCCGTTGAATGCTTGTAGCCCAGTCAAATTAGGGTTTCACGTCTAAATGAGAGATAATAAGCTGAAAATTGGTACATACCTTCAATGTGGTGTTCTAAAAGTTGTCTCAAAGTTGTCAAAGGTCATGGAAATCAGTTTTTGTTTATTTTACTAAAAAACTGTTTGTTTTAGAGAAAAATCTTGTCCCACAAAAGTGTAGCTGACATAACACAAATGGTTATGAGAGTTTTGTCCGTAACATTTACAGTTAAAAAGCTATAAAAATTCAAAGAAAAGTACTAATCAAACTAATTTTATAATCTATTTTGCCCCCGACTTTGCGGTTGTATAAGATCACATGGAACCTCACATATAACACTCGCCAAAGCATTTTGGAATTGAATTGATGGTATTGTCAGCAGGAATCATACAAATAGAAATTGGTGTCAAACGAAATGTCAAAATTGTAAAGATACATATATCCCCCAGAATATAAAATTCTACCACTAAGGACTTCACCATTTTTACTTGTGATTATAGGTTATATAAGGCAAGTTATGGATTCGTGCAGAAAAAATAAAATGCACGACTGGGTCGCACGAACTTGCTCGAAAGTGTGACAGTCGTTAAGGGGCTTGAAATTTTGATAAAAATAAAATTTTCAAAATTCTTAAATAAATACTTAAACTAATTTGAGCTGAAAAAAAAGTACGCCATTTTATTTCTTGGATAAATTTAAATTTATGAGAATAAATTTAGAAAAATCTGTGGAGCGGTTTTTGAGAAAAAAAGTTTTTTTTGAAAAACTTTTTGAAAAAAATTTTCAAAAAAAATTCAAAAAGGCCAGTTCATAGGTATTCAGCAAATACATTTATTTAAAATTTTTAAAAAAAAATTTAATAAGCAGTTTTCAAAATATTAATTTTTTAATTTTTTTTTTAAAAAATGCTTTTAAAAATACAAAAAAATATTTTTCAAAAATATTGGTATGCAATACAACTTGAGCTACCTACAGCTAAATGTGTGTGAAATTTCGAAAGAATCGGTTGAGTCGTTTTCGAGATAGTCGAAAGCAAAAAAAACGGTCCTATGGAAAGTACCGTTCTTAGCCATTTTTTAAAACTTTTTTTTCAGCCATATGATTGGTCGTACCTAAAAAGCAACACTGATTTTTTTAATTAAAAATCGTTAGAGCCGTTTTTGAGAAAAATAAGCTTTAACGTAACGGTTGTATGGCAGGTACCGTTATTTTTTGAGCTAAAAAAAAAATTTCAATTTCCTTTCTGTACAATACCTAAAAAAGTCTATATACCAAGTTTGAAGCAATTCGGCCCACCCGTTTGGGCTGTAGGTCTACATACAGACAGACAGACAGACAGACAGACAGACAGACAGACAGACAGACAGACATACAGACGGACAGAATTTTTAGACCATCTTTTTTCGTCTTCGCTATCATCGTAATGTCATGTTTGATTGTTATCTCAAAACTTTTTTTTTCGACGAATGCATAACTTGCCTTATAGTACCTATAATCGCAAGTAAAAATTGAGATAACAATCACACATGACATTACGATGATGGAGAAGTCGAAAAAAGTGGGTCTGGAAATTCCGTCCGTCTGTCTGTCTGTCTGTCTGTCTGTCTGTTCGCGCCTCTGGAGGCTGAACGGGTGGGCCGATTTGCTTCAAATTTGGTATTTATAATTTATTTGGCCTCGGAACGGATTTTTTATTTTTGCTCTAAGTCCAAAAATAACGGCACCTGCCATACAATCTTGAAGACAAAAATTGATTTTCTCAAAAACGGCTCTAACGATTTTGATAAAACTTTCAGAATGCTATTTTTTTAAGACAATCTATCTTTTGGTTAGAAATTTTTTTTCAAAATTTGTCTAATAACGGTACCTCTCATAGAACCAGTATTTTCAAATCAATTTTTCTCGTAAACTATACATTTGATTTCAATAAAATGTTGGCCACAGGAAGTCATTCATAATTTTATTAATATGGCATTTCAAAATTTTCAAAACATTTTTTTTTTTTGATTTTTATAATTTTTTCAAAAAAATTTTTGGTTTCCGAAATATGTTGGAAACGGGTGTATTGATTTTTTTTAAATTATTTTTCAAATGTAAACTACAGATTGCCATATATTTGCATACTCAAATAAATTTCAAAATATTTTTTGAAAAAGTTTTTCAAAAATAACCTTTTAAAAAAAAAACTGGTCAAACGATTTTCAATATTTTGTTTCCCTAGATTGACGTATAGCTTTGAAATTTTATTGCATACTTAGTTTTTCCGAGAAAACTCTTAAACTAATTTAAAAAATAAAAGAATTTTCGAAATTATTTAATTTTTTTTAATATCCATATATGCAGCCACTACGCAATTGCTTGTCATAAGAGCAAGTTCGTGCGACCCAGTCGTTATTTTAGTTTCAAACTTTATGTTTTGGTTGAAATAAATGTTTAAGTCTTATAACAGTATACCTATACCTCCTATAGGACCGGTTTTTTTTTTTAATCGGATTTTCTCGTAAGCAACATGGGGCTATTTCAATCAAATTTTAAATGTGTTTATAAACAAAATACAATTAATTGTTAAATACAAAAATGAGTTTTTTTTAAAATATGTAGTTAAATTGTTTTTTTTTTTTTTTTTAATTTTTGTTTTTTTTTAAGATTTGTTCAAAATGTTTTAAATGTTTGGTTTCTGATAAACTACAAACTGCTAGATATTAGCATTGGCAACTCTGTCGTGAAAGTGATTTGTACAATTTTATTACCGCTCTCGCAATTTAATTATTTTATACAATAAACATTTTAAATAAATTAAAAAAGTTAATATTATCGAGTTTATGAAGGTTTTACCATCAATAAAAGTGTAAATTTAACAGGTAAAGTTGATACCATTGTCCTTCAAAAACATTTCAAAATTATAACACCTGTCACATGACCGACAACGACAACAAACGAAAATTGAGTCAAACCTCCCCAGAAGAGAATCTTAATTTTAAAACATCATTTTTCGGTAGAACATCAAAAAACTTTGATCTTAAACAAACAATGTCGATTTCTGATGCTGATTTAAAAAAAATCAAATCGATAATAGATGAATCTCTTCATACTGAACTTGGGAAAGCGACCGCCCAATTAGCTACGAAGGACGATCTCCTAAAGTTGAATGCCGAAGTAAACTCTTTGCGAAAACAAAATGAAGATTTAACTAGGCAAATCCAACTATTTGAATCTAGGTGTAATTTCCTGGAAGAGGAGCTGGAGATGCAAGGGCGGGAAGTCAAGGGGAAAAACATCATCCTTACTATTCCCAATGATCGTACCGATACAGAAACGAAGATTCACTCAATATCTGAACTCTTGCTTGGTAAGAACTTTCGAATATTAGAATCAACGAAGCTAAGCCAAAACGAAAGTAAAATTAAAATTAAAATCAACACCGGCTCGAATGAAAATGCAACAAAAATGTTGAGGAACTCGTCGAAGCTGAAAGGCACAGGCGCGTTTATTCAACGTGATCTCACAAAACAATCACAACAGAAACACCAAATCCTGCTGAGATACCGAAAAATTATTAAAACAAAAAAACCAACAGAAAAAGTACAAATAAGAAACAATTCCTTATTAGTTTCTAATAAACTATTTTATTTAAACAATAATAATGTATTACAATATAAAAATGATGACGGAGAGAAACACCTGCGAGAAATATTTGGAGAAATGGATTTTAAAGATGTCAAACTGATATGGCCTAATAAACGTCAAAATCAAAACAATTGGTCGAAACCAGCAGATGTTACCTTACCAGTGATGCCACTTTGCCAAAATATTCCAAGTCCTAGTAATTTTGTACAAAATTGAAATTGTGATGTCGTCAGCTCAATACCTTTATGTACTTGTAATGTTTTATCGTATAATGTGTCAGGCCTTAGTAACAAACTATTATTTGTAGATTTCTTTCATTATGTTAAAAGTTTTGATATATTTTGTTTGTATGAAACACATGTTATTAGCGAAAATTTAAGCAAATTCACCAAATATTTTAACGGTTATAAACTCGTCTCAAATGCAGCAGTAAGAACACATACTAAAGGGCGCGCAAGTGGCGGAACTCTATATGGGATAAAAATGTCGCTACTAAATCAATATGATTTTGAAGTAATTGAAAACTCAACAGTTATTAAACTCATAAATAGGACTGATATATACATAGTTCCTTTTTATATAAATTGTAATAACTGGATGGATGACTTTGATCAACTTAATAATCTCATGATAAACCTTGCCAGCAAAAGCGTTCTACTAATCGGGGATTTCAACGCAAGAACGAGCAATCAACAAATAACTTCCATCCGTAGAACAAACACTTCTTCTATACTCCACCCAAATAGAAATTCGAAAGACAACTTAAATAATCAGAATGGAACAAAGCTAATCGAAATGTTACAGATTTACGATTGCATAATTTTGAACGGTTGTACTAATGGTGACACGGAAGGTCAGTTCACCTTTTGTGGGGGACAAGGTAAATCTGTCATTGATTATTGTGCTATTAATAATGATTGGAATGATTTGATTACAAGATTCGAAGTACAGTGTAAAAACTACTCCGATCATTTGCCGATTGTTGTCGAATGGTCAAATCAATCAACAACATTACAACGAAATCTCCAACTTATTCCCCGACTTAAATGGAATCAGGATGACATAGTAACATACCAAAACAAACTTAATAACAACCTTTTGAGTTTAAATGCTATACCCGAATCAACTGAAGAACATTACAATGAACTTATTTCCTGTATACGAAACAGCTCAAGAAACACAATCCAAAAGAAATGTATTCAAATTAAACATAAGTGGTTTGACAAGGAATGTATGAATGCACGAAATAAATCATTCGCTCTCTTTAATGCAATGAGAAAATCTAATTTCTGTACAAACCTTAAAATTTGGTATACTGAAACAAATACTTTTTACAAAAAATTATGTTTAAAAAAGAAAACTGATTTTGAAAACATTCAAGCTGAAACATTGGGTAAAACAAATAACTCAAAAGAATTTTGGAAGGTAGCTAAGGAAATCAATGGGTTAAACTTTGCGATAGGAACAGGAATATCTGCCGAAGTCCTTTCCAGTTACTTTAAAAACCTACTTCGTGACAAAACCAACCTCCACTTTTCATATGCTGCTCCTTACACCACTGATGAAATCTTAGATTGCGAAATATCCTTCTCTGAAGTGCAAGCTGTTATTCTCAAATCCAAGAATGGAAAAGCGCCTGGTGAGGATGGCATTCCATATGAATTCTTTAAAAATGCAACCTCGGATTATATTACAAATCTCACATCATTCTTTAACAAAGTTCATGAAAGTGAAGATGTACCTTCATCGTTTAAAACATCTGTCATATTCCCGATCCATAAAAAAGGAGACATAAATAACGTTGAAAATTATCGAGGAATTTCATTCATGAACGTAATGGCAAAACTATTTTGTGGTATACTTGCTAAAAGACTCGAGGTTTGGGTAGAATCCAACAATGTCCTATCGGAATTTCAAGCAGGCTTTCGAAAAGGTTTTTCTACGGTAGATCATATTTTTACAATTACATCAATTGTTAAATCTCAGCAAGCCAGAAACAAAAAAACATACGCCTTTTTCGTAGACTTCAAGGCTGCGTTTGATAATGTGAACCGTAACGCACTTTTTTACAAACTATCACAACTAGGCATTTCCACAAAGTTTATAAATCTGGTTAAAAATATGTATGTCAAATCAAAATCAACAGTCTGGGATGGTTTGCATTATTCAGAATGGTTTGAAACGGACACTGGTGTTAAGCAAGGATGTCTTCTCAGCGCTATCCTGTTTTCATTATTCATTAACGATGTCGTAACACACCTGCCAGGAGGCATTCGAATTGTTGATATGGTTGTTAATGTGCTGTTATATGCTGATGATCTAGTACTTCTATCAGAGTCACCTGAAAACCTGCAACTGATGATAAACCGTCTAGCCGAGTACTGTAGTAAGTGGGGCCTACAAATAAACACCAATAAATCAAAGGTTATGGTTTTCTCGAGATCTAACCGGAACCAAACCACTTGGATTTGGAAGTTTAATGGACAGCGTCTAGAGACTACTGACGAATACAAATATCTGGGAGTCAAGCTTAGTAGGACTATAGATTTTTCAAAACACCTGGCTGAAAAAGCCAAATCATCACTTAGCTTGTTGAATCTTTCCTGGAAAAATGTCTTTTCAAATGAACGTATCATTCTTTCTGCCAAATATAGAATATTTGATGCTGTCGTTAGATCTACGCTCTGTTATGCAGCAGAAGTATGGGGAATTGATGAGTATGATGAAATAGAAAAGTTACATCGAAACTTTTTAAAGAAACTATTTAACCTCCCGCTTAATACTCCGAATTATGCGCTATACCTTGAAACTGGTCTCCCTAAACTTTTTATAATCACCCTAAAGTCCCAAGCAGACTACATCCTCAAGATACTGTCCCATCAGGACGCTCGTCTATCAACAAAATTGGCCCTTTATGAGATCAGAAACCAGGATTGGTGGATGGCAAAGTGGAAAGATCTAGGACAAGCTTGTGGAGAAGTATTCACGTTAGATCCTTTCAACTTAAATGACTCAAAAGAACAGTTTTACCGTATAATTCAAGCGTACGACAACTCTGTACAAGAATCGTTTATAGTAAATGCTCGTGATTCGGAAAGTAGAATCTTATACTCGCAGCTTAATCATAATTTAATGGAAAGAAACTACTTTAACGATTCAATGAGTTACAGAGAAATATCTCTAATTTTTAGAGCCAGATGTGAACTCCTAGGTCTCAATGGGTGTCCGTATAATGGAAGTTTCAACCAATTTTGTACACTATGCAATTTAAAAGCCAAAGAAGATTGTTTCCACATCATAAGCGTATGTCCCATCTTTATCCAACAGCGTCTTATATTCTTCAGGAAGAGGACTTTGACAATGAATGAAACAATAAGTGTGCTTAACGAGTTTGATTGGAAAACACTATACTTTTTTTTGAAAGATGTATATAAATATAGAATTCTTTTGTTAACTGAATTTGAATAGATTTATTTTATTAAAAACTATTGTATAATTATATTATGAAAATAAATTGTATGAAGTAATTTTGCCAACCGAGCTGACGGCAGTGCCATAGCTTTAAAATTCATAAAAAATTGAAATTCAATGTAACCTAAAACAGAAATAAAATGAATTACTTACTTACTTACTTACTTACTTATTAGCATACTACAAATCACACGAACTTGCTAGTTAATCGGTAGGTAGGTATGTATATGTATGTATGTATGTCCTTACTTTGAAAAAAAATTATTATTTTTTTTAAATATCTTAATAACTATTCAGGAAAAAATAATATTGGGAATTGCCAGTTTTTTTTCAAAAAGTTTATTTTTAAAAAACTTTTCAAAAACATATTTTGAAATGTATGTATGTAAAGTATATAAATAAATGGTAATTTGTAGTTTGTACCTAGTTCTGGAAAAATAGTGTTAAAAAAATTCAATTTACCTACCCGTTTGCAACATATTTCGAAAAACAAATTTTTTTTAAAGAAAATTATTCAAAATAAAAAAAAAAGTTTTTCAGAATTTTGAAATGCCATATCAATTGGGTTATGAATGACTTCCTGTATATTAAAAAATTGATTGAAATGGGTTGATTAGTTTACGAGAAAATTTGAAAAATGAGAGGTACTGCGTTTTAATACAAATTTTGAAAAAAAATGTCTAACCAAAAGATAGACTGTACTAAAAAAATAGAAATCTGAAAGTTTTATTAAAATCGTGGGAGTCACTATCGAAAAAATCAATTTTCTTTTCTACGATCGTTATTTTTGGGCCTAGAACAAAAATTTAAAAAAAAATTTCGAGGGATGTCCAAATAAATACCAAATTTGAACGGAATTTCCAAATGTTGAAGCTAGTGATTTTTAAGTTATTAACAAAAATTGTATATGATTTTTTCGCTGCAATTTTTTTCCAAAATCTCAAGCCCTAAGACCACTGTCACACATTAGAGCAAGCTCGTGCGACCCAGTCGTGCACTTTATTTTATCCACCATCTTCTTACACAATACAAATTACCACGACATCATGGGAACCAGTCTCTATCTTACCAAAATACACAACATCTTAAAATATTATCCATAAAAATTCAAAAAAAGGATAACTAGGCGTCATAATTCATTTGCCATTTTCAACTCCCAGTCCCAAGGAACATCCTCCCTTATTAATATGATGTCACAATGAATAAGCAAGAAAAATCAAATTCTAATATAAAAAATTTAAATCACCATGAAATTTATAATTCATTCAAAGTGTGCAATATCCTTGAACGTAGTGAGTGAGTATATAAATCCTTCGAAATTACCAAAATTATAAATCCTATTTGCATACATTTGTTCGGCAATTTTCTTCACGTGTGTAGGTATTGAACAAAGTCCATGCATAGTGCACGTTAAACAAAGATACAAAAATATGTATATCCATATCTATGTATGTAGATGTGCGCAAGGAAAGGAATAAAATCCCTTAGCTGCAATTCGACATAATAATCATGATGATGATGATGATGTAATGCTCTTCGCGTGACCAATTAATTTGATTGTGAAATTGTATTTAAGTCCAATACAATTGTATACTTTGTACCCAGGATAATGGATAATACAAGAAACGAGTAAGGATATTCAAGATATCTAATATCCACATAGGATAAGAGGGGTGTTTTGTGTTCTTGTGTTTCGCATTTGATGATGTTTCGCATACATGATGCGACGACGACACGATATATATTTGTCATCAAGCGCAGCGAATCCTTATTCAAATTATAAATAATTCTTTATAACTCCTGCCATGCCGTGAAATAGCAAAAAAGGGTCCTGCTCTATATATATGAAAATTAAAGTTAAATGATTTGAAAAATTGCCACGAATCCTTTGAATTATTAAAAAAAAGGATATTTAAGGATTTAATTTGATTTTGTTTTTTTTTTTTAATTTTACCAATGCAGCAGTTGTTTGGGAAAAGTTTTCTTTCGTCCTTAGATAATAATTACATCCGCATTTTGGATTCTTGCGGAGGATTTAACTGGTTCCTTGTGGTATTTATCTTCCATTTCTGACTTTTCCCCTTAAAATAGAGGTGGGGGAGACCGGAGAGGTATATCCTATCCAATCCACCTTTTAAAAGTGTACAAAGATAACGAAAACTTAGCTCGTTCCGTTGGGTGAATCTTTTTGGCTTGTGTGCTATGCTATAAGAAAACCTGAACCAACTTCGAAAAACTATCAACCGAACAGAATACTATCCTAATTAATCCTTTTGCCTTGGGTGTTAAATAGAAGTTGGGGCTCTGAAAAGAAAGGTTTGTCATCCTGTGTGAAGTGTGACGGACGACAGACGAGGAGAGGAGTCCCATAGTATATAGCAATCACCGGTGTTGGTGCTATGCTCTTGGCTCTTGGCTCTTCTATATCGGAATCCTTGACTAGAACTTATTTAGTTTTCATATAATAGGCATTCATTTGGTGTGTGTTGGATGGAGTTTTCCAATTAAACTTTATCCTTTTCCTTTTAATTTACCGGTTACATGCTTTGTCGCCTTTTTGGTTTGAGTTGAAGAAATAAATTCAAGGAGGAGGAGAGGTCATTGTACAACACAAAATGAAATAAGGAAAATGGATTAAGATTCATGATTTTTAGACAAAACTTTAGAAAGGAAAAATTGTGTTCCAAAAAGGCAAGGACTACAATTATAATGGACCAAAACTTGAAGCTAATTCATTCCATTTTAATAATCAGAAAAACTTTTGATAAAGAAATCGATAAACTAAAAAAAACAGATTTAGCATTTCCGTGGGCACTCTATAGTCTGCTTGCTCCTGATCCAGATCTTCCCATGCAGATCATGATAAGCCCCATCATGCGCCCTTTTTTTTTTGGGTAAGAACATACAGCGCCAGGGATAGCTTGGAAGGCAAAAGAGGACGACAAAAAATTAAATTGGCTAATACTCATACGGAAAACATATTGAAAAATTAATTCCTTCGAAGAGCTATCTCCATGCCAAACGACAACTACAGGCAATGCGACTTGGGCGTACCTTTATTCCGATTATATGCCAATGTTCCCTTCTTCAATTCTCATCCGCCACTGTGGACAAATCGATGGAGATACTAACTCACTTTTTTAGTTTTTACCATGGCCAAGTCAGACCATCCATACGACGACAACACACGACTACGCGACGGAGAGACGCGACGACGATGGTGGCAGGCAGCATCCGCACCGCAGTTTTTAATAAGATATATCTGTTGCAATTTGGTTCCTGTAACTCCCACGATCGGAGGGCCTGAGCTGTGTGTAAGCGTGGAGCAACTCCATTCATTTGCAAAATTCATCTTTTCCATAGCTTCATGATGGTGAAGAGAGATGGAGAGTTACCTACCTACTATAAATAAAAAAAAAATACAAAAAAAAATCCTTGCACTAAATACTGAGTTGCAAAATCCGGACAAGCCAAATGGAACCAAGGAATTCAATCGATCTGACTGCAGCTCGATTTGCTGGCTGGATAGGAGAGGGAGAAGACTTTTGTGACACTCCCGTGTTCCTTGAGTTAATTTTGAAATTCTGCCGCCATAGTGTCGTCGTTGTCGTCGTCTTCGTCGTATAGTGTTGTCGCATCGTTTCCAGTCCAGACAACGTAGTCTTTGTTGTTGTTTTGCAAGTTGTGTTGTCGTCGATGTTGTCAATTGGAATGGGGCAATATGTTGTGTGTGTTTTAAAATTTTTAAGGATACATCTCCGTTTCTGATCTTTCAGGTGTTGCATTTTGCAGCCCTTTTTTCTCTCTGATCTTTTTCTTTTCTGTATCTATCTGTTGTATATGTACCTTTAGGTATATTTTTTGGACTTTTTTGATGTTGTTGTTGTGGTGTGGTTATGTTTTTTTACCGCGCACATTGTCATCATTTTATAATTGTTGAGTGGTTAAGATACTACCATCAGTAACGCCAGGAATTCTATTTCAATGTTTTGAAATGTCTTAAGCTGCATGGCAGTCTTAAGGTGCTGACAAGAAGAATATTTTCTCAGGCTTAATGGCTTTGAATGTGATCATGTGATTCAGATCAGGTGCTATGCATCATCTATAGGTAGATTTGGGATTAAATTGATCATGAGAGATTGAAAATTTGAAGAAGCGTTGTAATTTTTGGATTGTTTTGTCGGAGAAATTAAAACATTGGACAAAGGAAAGCTTACTTTATTGATAATAAAGGGTGTCTGTTAAATCGTCAATATAGTATTTAAAGGCATGATGCTTGAGTATATTCTAAGAAAAAAATAGTTCTAAATTAAGAGTCCATCTATAATTTTAGTACCGAACGAAAAATTAGCTTTCGGTACACAATTGGTATATCGGTATTTTGTTTACTGCTGAAGTACTGAGGTTTTTCTAAGTATCATTTTACTATGGTTTTTTACGGAAATTTGTAATTAATTTATTTTAAAAAAAATAGTAGGCATAAATCGTTAAGCTAAGACAAAAAATCAAAAAATTAACTAACTCAAACAGTAAGGGAGAATTTTGCTTAAAAAAAAACTTTGTGTTCAGCCCGATGCAACTCCTAAGACGTTGAAGTTACACAAATCAGCCAACCCTCCTTTATACAGTGTTTTCCAATAAGAGGTGTTATTTTGATACTCGAAGAAAAATGGCATTTTTTGAGATAAATGATCGGATGTTTATTTCAATGTAAAGAGAAAAATATGCCATTAAAAATGAATAACAATATCAGCCAAATTTTTGCCACGGCTACGCTTATAGAACAATATCCTTTGCATGCAATTTTCCATCACCTAATCGCAAAGTGGCTGCTGTATGCCCTCAATAGTTTCACGAATTCCATCTTTGAGGTCTTTTATCGACGCTGGGCTGTTGGCATAGACCTTATCTTTCACGTGGCCCCAAAGGACGAAATCGCAAGGTGTTAAATCACAAGATCTTATGGTGGCCAATTGTGATCACCTTCGAGAGATAACACGGGCCGGAAACTTTTCCCGTAAAAAACCAATGGTTTCGTTGCTTGTGCGGAACATAGCACCTCGCCGCACCGTCTTGTTGAAAGTAAACACTGCTGTCCAGTTCTATACCATCCAATTCCGGTCATACAAAATTATTAATCATCTCTCGATAGCGCAATCCATTCACTGCAGCCCTTGCTCCAGCCTCAATTTCGAAAAAGGAAGATCGAATGAAATTCGGGATCATTTTCATGCATTTCAAGGACCCAATCAGCAAAGACACGACGTTGTTCATGATCGGCCGGCTTGAAATCTTGTGTTAACTGAACTTTATAAGCCTTATAAGACTCAAATTTTTAAGCAATATACGGTGTAATGATGTTGTGGAATGCCCAATTCCAAAGAACGATGAGGAATGGACAAATCTGGGTTTTCTTCAACACTTTGGGCTACAGCAGCATATTATCAGTTGTTCTTGAGCAACGTGCACGGGTTTTATTCTTCACATTGCTAGCTTGTCCCAAATTTGTTCACCAATTTCTTAATGTTCGACAAGGTGCTTCGCGACGACCAAAAAATGTTTTAGTTTTAAGAACCGTATCTGACAAATTTTTGACCACTTTTATAGTGAATTTTAATAATTTCCGTGCGTTGTTGAAGCGTGTATAGTTCCATTTGTATTAATGGCGTAGTTCCTACTTGTCAAATGTCAAAAAATTACAATTTCAAAAGTGACAACTACCAAAATAGTGGGCTATTCAAAATAACACCTCTTATTGTAAAGCCCTTTATTTGAAAACCATGCATCAGATGACAATCCGAAAAAATTTGGCAAATCTTGCTTAAAAGATATCAAGATATAGTTCCAAACAAATTGTTGTTGTGTGAACCTATCCGTCGCACTTTACTTACCAAAAGCAGGGAGGAATCTGGAATCAATCCCTTAATCCTTCCGTTAAATCATCTTCATGTCCATGCACGAAAAACGGTATTGATAGACGTATTCGTTATACTTCTCTAACTTCCTCCTCACTATCAATGCCTATCAACTGAACCCTCAAGTGACGAAAAGCAGATCTGTTCACTCGTTTTCATCGACATCGAAAGATCTTCTAACAATACTACCTATCCGTCCAAATACTCAGATGCCACAATGCACCTCATTTAGTGAGCATTTGCAGCATGTCCAGTCCGTACTATGTTTCAGAATTTTCCAGAGCAAAATTGATGATCTTGAAATTTCTGCACTAACAATCAGAGGATGTCCCCAATGAGGAGTTCTCTCACGTCTCACCGCTTATCTGGACAGTTTAATAATATCGTTAGGGTGGCTTTGAACGCCTCACTGCTGTTGATAGTTCCTGAACCCTTCTATATGGGGTGGATAAAAATCACTTCATAACACTTCCAGTAGTATTCTGTCGATGGAGACTAGTGAAACATGACGACAGTAATGATAGCCGGACGACACTATCTTTCTCAAAAAACACCTTCACAACATGAGACTAGGATCGGACCCGCACGTTGTTAATTTCCATCCAACCCGAACACCCCGAAGATTCCGTTCGAAGAATTATCAATTTTGATGTCAACTGGCTTCCTCATCAGATCTTGGTTAGCTCTACGGCAGAGTTCCTTGTTGGATATAACTTGGGGCCAGTGGATCTTTTTTGTATAAAATGTATCATAAATTGAGATTCACAAAATCATGTAAGTTTGCGGAAATGTCGAAACTGCTATAAGTTTATACTTTTCGAAGGCAAACAGCATAGATCTAACATTGGATTCAAATGACCTTGACTTGGTGCGTATAAGAAAATCTTACACCAATTCCAAAATGGAGTCAGGCTATCGGATGAAGTTCGATTAAAAGTATCACTTTTAATAGCTGACACTATCCAGACAAGAAAAAAAAACTATCCAGGCTGGTGCATATTGCAAGATTATATGTTTTATTTGTGTGTATTATGATAGCAGAAAGAGGACTGGTGAAAAGACATTGCCTTGTCTAGCTTCCTGTTGGTCGAAGAGTCGGAAATTTGTCCATTGTGCAGTTAGATTCAATACGTTCTGCAAAAAGAATTTTTGTATATGCATTCGTGGTAGTCAGTCAAAGGTCCTCTTGAAAACTTTGAACATGGATTGAAGTGGTCCTTGGTCGCTAGATAATGATACGAAGGGTCGTCTCAAGATATGCAACTGAGGTTTTAACCCTTATCAGTGCAAGAGCACTCCTTAAAAATACTATTCTTTCGCAGCTTAAAAACAAATTCCATCTATCCAGTATTTGGAAATGACTTCATTTTCACACAGGTCATGTTTCAATTTCAGCAGATTCGTAGCAGCATCAGCTTTAAGAAACTCGACAGTTAAAGCCATCAAGTCCAGCCA
Source organism: Platycheirus albimanus (assembly GCA_916050605.2). Lineage (NCBI taxonomy): Eukaryota > Metazoa > Arthropoda > Insecta > Diptera > Syrphidae > Platycheirus > Platycheirus albimanus. The sequence continues at coordinate 30,606,312 of OU696698.1, read as the reverse complement.
AATTTCGTTGTTTTCTAGCAGATCAATAGCTATTTGAATTTTTCCCTTCACTAGAATTTCAAATCTTCTGGATCCCTGTTTCGGCAAAACATTCATTGAGAGTGGCTCAAAAATATCTGGCAAACAAATTTGTAGCAAATACCGAATCGTTAAATTTTTGAAACCGCACTTTATATAGATTTATTGTATACTTATGTTTCCAACCGAGCACAAACCAGAAATTTTCGATAATCTTCCCTAAGTCTTTTCCAAATCGATAGATAAGCCACATAAATTAGCTAGCAATACAATATTAAAAATCAATCTCTTCCAGGACATGAGTGAAGTGTTGCAAACCAAGGTATGCTGAGTTGATACATTAAAAACAACATCTTGGTATTTCGTGAAAACTTGGTTTTAGATATCAACATTTAAACTAACTTTTGTCAGATTCCTAAGACTATTCTGTTCGCTCAGAAAGCTATTAAATATTTCAATTAAAAATTTCTTCTCATAACTAAAAAAACCACTCCGGTCCACTTTTGAATAATTCGCCTCCAAATACATATCATCCACAAACCCATTTCCAACAAATTTTTATCGTAATTCATTCTAAATTAATGACATAATGATAGACTGCTTCGCTTCCAAAAAAAAAAAAAGAATTCCATGACTCAATGATAGTCCAAGCATCAGGAGACAAGAATACAATAAAAATGGTCGAGTCGACGACAAATGGTGTATGTACTGGCTGTGTCGAGCCTAGAGCGCCGGCCGTCTTCACATGCATAGACACTGTCATCGATAAGACCCAATAATAAATAATTACAGGTTCACCTCTAACCTTTGTCTATATATGATGATATAAGCGTTTCCGTTATAGATCCTTGAACAAACATATCCTGCAAGACGTGGCTATAAAAAGTGACATTTGGAAAAAATCCTTGGAAAACCTATAAATATTTTTATTTTTCCAAAAACAAAATATTTGGTCTGGCTCTGGATGATCATGATCTCAGCAGCGCCATGCATCGTCACCAGAAGATACATACCTGATGGAAGCAGCATAAGCCTGTGTGATGATGTTGGATTGGTGCTAATAGATTCTTACCTGAATCATAACCATTTTTGGGGACTTAATTCTTATCAGTAACCACAGTTGGTGAAATAATTTATTTATGTGGCTGCTGCTTGCACATCATCGCATCATCGCATATGAAGCAAGTGGCTCTGGGATTTGATGCATCCCGTTCCCGATCCCATCCTTATGTCATTGTTTATGTTTGTTTGTTTTTATTTTTATTTTATAAAACTAACGAAAAGAATGTTTTTGAATTTTATTGTTTTTTGATAAGGCACATAATAAAAAAATAAATTGTATCTTTAAGAATATTTTTACGACTTTTTAAGGAACAAGCTGAGTTTTTTTTTTTAATTTGATTAACTGGCTGAGAGTAGTTGGCTGTGGTTGGTGACTTTAGTAACAATAAATTAGTCATTATTTCAACCGAAATGAAACTTAAATGTGTTCAAAAATTATTTAATTTCTTTGACGAATGTGTAAGCGAAGAGGGAGGAAATAATTGTTAAGTAATGGCTTCAAGAGTGTGGCTACTATTAATATGGTTTAACCATTACCTTGACTACATTAGTTTCGTGCATTAGTCATCATTAGAAGCCTTTCAAAAAGTGATAAAGAAAACGACCAAGGGAGAATATTTTTTTATGATTCAGAGATATTGAAGTCATATCAAAAAATTGCAGACAAAATAATTCTATAGATCACTAGCTGTCTCTTTGGACGTGGTCCTATCCTAATTTCAATAAACGCATGTTAAGTCACAAAAAAAAAACAGATAAATTGTACAAATTGCTTGGTACCTATATCCGCAATAATGCGGCACGATCTTCAACCAAAAATGAGCTTCATCTCTGAACAAAGTTTTATAAATCGATGAACACCGGCTGCACGCACGAAAAATTGTCACGGTCCGACTGAGCCGAGAGTGCAAGCGAGAGTGCGGAACAAGCAATAGATGGGCACGATCGGACTATGCGTTCGGCTTGAACGCATTTATCTCTCTTCCACTCTGTGTTCTCTGCGTCCGAGTAGAAAAGAGACAGCGGCAGCAAACCACCTACAGTCCTACACGGGAACTGTTTTGTCAATTCACATAAGATTATCATCCGTAAACCGACTCTACAGACAATCATGATTTTTGTTTGTGAAAATCGGGATCAACAGTGTTTTCTCAAACATGTTTTACAAAATAAACCTACACATGCACGATTTTCATGCGTTGTTCAGGCGTCAGTTGATTCGTGATGAAATGTCAAACCAAACTGAAGATAAATCAGATGGCAGATGACATCTTTTCAGTTATCCAGCTGGCATCATGAGGAGGTGACGATGCAATTCTGCTGCGCAACAAACAACAGTCTATAGCAAACTCGATTAGAATGAGTTCGATACTGGAACTTTTAAAACTTCTGTCAACCCTAAGAAGGATTAAATCGACGCCTTTTTGCAGTATCCGCGATTATACAAAGTCTTATCGAAGGTTGTTCCCTTAGTTTTAGCCAAAACTCGCTTACATCAAAAATGAATTTATTTCGCTGTAAATGCATCTTAATTATGTGAATCTAAATTTATGATTTAACACACACATGCAAAGCCTTAAAATACATAAACTTATTAGTATATCTTACTTCCAGCATTTATGGCCCTCTTAACACCTCAGTAACTCAAATGCTTCGACACCCCGTTAAAACATAACCAGGTGCCAATTTGATCCATCAACGAGCTCGTCTGTCTTTTCCCTATACACCTTCTTCGTTATAAAAAGAATGTTTTTGTCGGGTCTTTTCTGTTATGAAGTTGAAATCGGTTTACTAATCATAAATCAACACAATAATATTTTATATCCTTATGGAAAGTCAAAAAGAAATGGCAGCAAGACTATATACTTCCAACACCCCTCCTGGCCAAGCTGTAAACAAATTAATTAAGACAAAAAAAAAATTGTAGACAAAACACAAGTATCTGCCATTCATCGCACTACCTTCAACAACAACAAAAAAAAAAATCTTCAAAAATTATTTCCGTAAAATAAAAAAACTGTTCCTATAGCATTATTAAAGGCACTAATGTTATAGCTTATAGGTTAGGGAATGGCGTTTTAGATGCAGGAATGTTTACATCATCTTTCTGCAAGTATCTCCGATGTATCTGATGTTGATAGAAAGACGATGAGTTTTTGAAAGTGATGTTCAAAACGATCACCGGTGTGCGTTTCTAACATCACACACTATACCTACTTACTCACTCCAGATTTCCAGTGATGTTTATAAACAATAATTTCTTTTTTAATAATAATTTTTTCTTTCTTTGCTTTAGGAAGGGGTATATCCTCCTTCCTGGCTGTAGTTTTGTAGGTTTGAATGGATGAAGATATCAGCTGAGTGAAGTTGAAGTAATGTTTCAGTTTGTGAGTGTTTATGATAGGAAGTAAACAAATATGTAACCGAGAAACGAAGTCTATGCTTTATGATGTTTATAATGACATAAAGATAAATGTGATCCTCGCAAGATAAATGATGTGCTGCGAATCATTAATTAATTCTCTGTTTTGAACAAGTATTTTCAGTCGTGTCTCGTGTATTTATAAAAAGTGTTAACAAGCATAATTTGAGACGAAAACATAAGCAATTTCTTGTAGACCAATTTGAACCCTTGGAAGACATGAAGTTTAAGGAGAACGGTTCTACTTGCCACAGAGCGGACGCCACGCTATTGACATTATGCATTCAAGATTGCTGGGTTAGCTTATCTCTCGCAGAGGTGATGTGGATTGGTAACCAAAGTCATGCGATTCGATCTGGCAGCCATTGACGTCACGAAAACTGATGTGGGTTTTACGCCAGTTAAGCAGTTGCTCGTCAGTGAACAATTACGAATAAAAGATTATCACACTTACTGGCAGGCCAGTGTCAGTGTGTCCCAAAACTCACTTAAAAGATATTGAAGTAAATTTTAAAAAGGGCTCTTGCGGCAAACAGGATGATCAGCCAAAGGCGATAATTGCATTACTTTGGAGATAGCGTTTGACTGTGCCGCCACACCAAAGTCCGAAGCACTCATCAAACAAAAATGTTTCAGTACTTATCCATTTTTGTTGCCAAATCAAACACAAAATTATTCGATTTTATTTATTAGATGACAGAAGCTATAAAGAAATCAAAAGGAAAAAAATTGTTCTCTAATTCATGAACGTACCCACAGAAATGTTAAAGAGGGGCATTCAAATATTATGTCGTTTTGTTGTAAAAAAAAAACACTTAAATATGTATTTGAATTTCTTTTAATAGAGCAATTATTATTTGTATTTATGTACATATATCTTTACTCGAAATAATTATTTTATCCCTTAAAATTTTTTTCGGAGATTCAACCTCTACCATTCTCCATTTAAGCTACGCTCTGCAGCGCTCTTAAGTGGCAATCATTACTATAGGTTATAGGAAACTGATATTGACAAATAATATCAAAAAGGAGGTCAGTTCACTGACAAGGTTTCTTCAATGGCTCAACCAAAAATTTCGTGTGTTGCCAGTGATGGGACAGGGTCAGTGCATTGACGCTCTTGTCAAAAAATTGTGTCAGTGGTCCTATGCGCCAGTGACTACTTATCACACGTATCATTTTTCGCGTCAGTCACTGACGCGATTTGGGTTGGTCAGTGAACAAGTCAGTGCACTGACACCTTCACTGGCGTCTTTAAACTGGCAATCACACTACGAATGACTTCACTGATGGCGTTGTGACGCGATTTTGACGTCACTGCCTGCCAGTGATCAGTGAATTCACTGTCAGTGCGATATAGCCCTTCTGATCTGGCTACAATTTACAAAGCGTTTATACGCCCTAATCTCGAGTATAACTCCCATCTCTGGGCAAGTGCTTCTCAAGCTTTTCTTCACCTGATCGACAGAGTTCAGAAAAAAGCGTTAAAATTGATAGGAGAGAGAAGCATTATGGAAACATTTCCATCCCTTGACCATCGTCGAAATGTTTCATGTCTTTCCTTATTTTACAGATTCTTTTACAAAAAATGCTCACTCGAGGTAGCCAGTTGCGATCCACCCCTTAAACATTTCCCCCGTAATACTCGTCTTGCTAGGAACGCTCATCAGTTTACACTTGAGCCCAATTTCGGACGTACCGTGAAATATAGGGATTCTTTCTTTAGCCGTACAACACGAATGTGGAATGAATTGCCTGGCACAATTTTCCCTTGCCATTTTGATCTTCAAACATTCAAGATCAATGTTCATCGACACCTCCTTTCCCTTCCTCCCTAACTTCCTATCGCTCGCGCTGTGATATCATTAAAAATGCTATAACAAACCCCTTGAGCGCGTGTGCCGTTTAAAAAAAAAAAAAAAAAAAAAAAAGGAACTCCGTATAGAACTGAAACTAATTGGCCTGGAACTTAGAAGCATAATGTGCATTCTGTTTTGGACGAACTTAAAATTATCACCTGTGCAATCCGTGTGATGATTGTTGACTAGATTTTCTTGTTTTTGTGAAGAAGTAGGTTCGGTTATTTTTGAATGGCTTGACAATAAAAAGTCTAAGAGCCATACGGTTTTCAGTGTTTTGCTAAGAACTTATTAGAGCATAAAATTTTGGTAAAAAAAATTATATTTAATTACGTATAATTTTGAATAAAATTAGTTTGAAATATTTTTTTTTCAAAGTTTTGAGTTTGAAAATTTATTTTTCTAAAACGGTTCAATAAAATAACTTTCTTTAAAAACGCAATTGAAGAAAAGATTTTTGGCTTTACAAAAAGGTGTATTATGGCATTTTAGGAGGTGTGGTTATTTTTTAAATATTTTTTTTTCGAATATAAGGCATTTTTCCAGAAAATTGCCCCTCCCGGCTAAACGGAGGGGGGTAGACCCCCATCCCTCAAGTTTTTTTTCTTGTCTTAACAAAATTTATTCGTTCTGTTACAAAAGTACCCAAATAAGTTAATTTTTGAAATTTTGTCATACTTTGTGTCGAATTTACCCCATGTTCGTGACACCAAAAAACTGCCAGACAATTTTTGTCTTGTCTAACTCCCCTAACGCTTTCTATTGATATTCCTTACAACATTATATAAATGACTTGATTCATTATGTCGTTGGCTCTTAGACTATAAATAGGCAAGCAGTTTTTTGTGGTACCAATTGCGAGGTGGGGACCCAACCGATTAAGATGATATAATACATATATATCGTTGAAAAGGTATTACTGAGTAGGTGTGCTGGGAAATTTTTTTTCCCACATTTTTGGGCATTTTACGGCCGAATTTCGGCCACTGCACGATTCTAGTATACAATACAGTAAGATACGGGAGCTTTCCTTGTATAGTCGTGTTTGTTCCCTTGCGGAGTCATTCCGTCCGTTGTAGTCAATGCTGCCAAATTCAATCGTGTATCCCTGTATGAATTTGGATTTCATTATTGGATTGAAATGTTGTAGCTATCCATTTTTTTGGATGGTTTATTTTAGGATTGTTTCCGATGTTTCCAGTCTTTAATCGATTTATTTATTCAATTATTTTCTGCGCTTAATATAAAAAGTGTACTAAAGCCCCCTCACCAGTATCGCCAGTATGTTTGGAATCGTTAGAAAATTGCAAACCAAATTTATAGATTTCAATGATCTCCTCTAAATAGCTCAATATTTGCACTCAAAGCAATAATACAACCCACAATATCATCATAAAATCCTAAACGTTATCATAAAAAGGAAATCCAACCATCATCTTTACAAATATCCTTCCTCATTTTCGACGGTCTCATGTTACCATCAGATATCCTCTTCCTTTCCCAAAAAAAATCATATGCTCGTAAATTTTGATATTGAATCCATTATTAATTTCTAATAATTCGGTCATTCGTTATCGATAATAACTCGTGTACGCCTCAGATATTCCCTGATACCAGGCCATCCCATAACTGTAACGTTGTCGTTCAATTTTTTGACCTTTTATACTGTCTGACTCTGCATCTGACTCTGAGTGAACAAAAGACCCAATTCCCAACGCAAGCCATCCTAATATCTTTGCAACTTTATCAAAACGCGCAAGGAATCAAAACCAACCACCAGAATCATTTTTTGTTCCAGGATAGAACTTGTATGACTTATAGCTCAATATTTTAGTTTGAGAGCAGTGGTTGAAGTGGGGGATATACGTTTTGTTAGATGGGTGGGGGGAGACAGACACATTAGAACACGACCAACGACCATCAGGTCAGGTCCACTCCTTGAAACATAACATATGAGCGTAGAGCTATAAAAATCCATTACTTTCCGTGTGAGTGCGAGGATCATAAAATTCTATTACGATGATTTATGGATGTGGAACGAGCCGGAGCAGGAGCTGGAGCTGGACCAGGACCATCAGGAGCAGGACCAAGAATAGAATCAGGACCAGGACAACTATATACATATACGCCATGCAGGACATCAAGGGAAATATTTGAGGGTGCTTAGTGCTTAATGGATGGACATTTTTTCCTGTTATTGTGCTGTCCTTGCAGAGTTGAATCCTTGATAAAAATCAACACACACACAAACACAGTCACACATAAAAATGGAAACAAAGAAATAATACTCAAAAAAAAGCAACGAAAGTATAAAAAAAGAGCAAACAAGAAAGAAAAAAAAAAGACTAGGAAGAACAAAAAACCAAGTAAGACCCTCGATGAAGAATCATGATTGTCGATGATGTCGGTGATGCTGGTGGCGATGATGATGATGATGATGATTCTTAGTACCAGTACCACACCATCCCACCGAAACATATATACGCGCCCCTCTACCCTTCCGTCTGATACTTGCGCGAATCCCGAAATCAATGTTGCTAAGTCCGTATCCGTATAGACATAGCAGCTCTTCTTCCTTAAGACAAGACGAGACGAGCCAAGAGTACACTACCAACAAAAAATGTGTATTTTTACGAATCACGGTTTCGATGTTTCGCATGAATACGTAATTAAATCTATAAATCGGCCAATTAAAATGCTTTGATATCGTGACAACACAACATTGGACATCGACAGAAGGAATTAAAATTATTACACACACAGCAGAGTGTAGCATAAAATCAGACGAAGAATAAGAAGAATCCAACTTCAGTTGTTGTTGTTGGCGGCTGTAAAAGGAGCAAAGGGAGTCAAACTATGGGGGTCCTTTGATGCCAAAGAGGGTTTTCGAAGTGCGATTCTATGAAGTCACCATATATCATCATCAGGTAAGGTTAGGACTAGGCGCCGCACCGCGTTAGGTAAATTCTTCCATTGCTGGTATAGTGTTGTATCTTCTTTGGTGTGTATGTAAATATTGGGTTTATCGTGAATAAAGGTTTGTGGAAGATCATAACCTACTCTTACGCAATCTAACTCAAAACAGAATGAACATCACGATTGGGAGGGTTTTTCGGATGCATACATTTGTGATTAATGTAGTTTTGAGGGATACACTTTTAAAAACTTTTTAACTTCTTGCGTGGCAATACAATGTGAAGTAATTGGTCCGAAATAATTTCATTATATGGACGCTGTGTGATTTTCAGCTTCTTCTTGTTATACAGGGTGTTTTTTTAGAGGAATAAAATTATAAAGTAGATATTGTATTTATTGCCATAAAGTTGCATCTATTTAAAAGATAATTTTGGGGCTGGTTCGGATGTAGTCAATTCTTCGATCACTCTTTACAGCATTTGGGTTCGCATGTTGTTTTTCAAGAAGTCTTCACATAGCCCCACAGAAAAAAATCTAGCGTTGCTGAACTGCACGGTCTTGGAGGCCGATTATGAGGATTATCTACACAGCACTTCAAATTCTATACAGTTTTTCTTGTTGACTTAACCATTCAACCAAAAATGAGCTTCATCACTGTTTCGAGCCCATTCACCGAATGAACGCCGCCGTACCCGGTAGACGTGCGGGTTCAATTCTTGCACAAGTTCGATTTTGCAAGGCAGCATAATAAGATGTTTTTTTTTTAATTTGACTGTATGCCTGTAAAATCCCAGGGACTTTTGAATGGAAACTGCTGGGCGTTAGTTAGAAGGAATACAAAGATAGGAAAGACCTTTTGTTGGTTTTTTGTATTGAGAATTAGGTTATGTTTATCTCACGAAAATCCCACGGGTGGCGTCCAGTTGAAGTTGGGGGAATATTGAAAAATTGTTGCCCATGCTGGGTCTTGAAACCACAACTCTAGGTTAGCAACCAGGCACTTCATCCACTATACTGTTTCCGCAAAATTTTCCATAAAGAGAATGGACACACATCCAATGTTTGAGCACTATGGCGGATGGACTCATTCGGGTCTTCCCCGATGCTGCGCTCTATCTATCCTCCTAATGGTAGCCATCACATAATCTACTGATGGTCATGTCCACCTAGACTTGATGTGCCGGAAGAATTTCACTTTAATGAAATGAGTTTACAGTAATGAGTTTCAATTAAGTGAACCAAAGGCCACGCCAACAGGCTCCCTAATGTCCTACTTCGACATATTTGAAGTATCTACAGGTTATTGGGGCCTTTCACTTCTCAGGGTGGCAACTGAAGCAATCGACTTAGATAAGATTATTCTTATTGAATTTAAAGTGAAAAATCGGAAAGGAGAGCAACTTTGACTCGACAGTTGGAAGCACAGCCTGCACGACAACACGCCCGGTATCGGACTGAGACGAATCAACTTTGCTTAATGGAGAAGTGCCATCACAGCTAGCACTTATTTTCCACACCTCAATATACACAGGGGGACTTGGTGGTCTCCTGACCAACATACTCAACCAAATCGATCATATTGCAATCAATAGCAGACATGCCACCAATATCTTGGATGAGACCACCAGAACTTTTGCCTACCATATCTCCCCAAGCCTGGCCCACGCCAAAGCCAAAGGACCAGTGGCAAACTGGCCATCAAAAAGATAGTAGTAGAAATACCTGGCCCGTAAAAGAGGAAGGAACATCTACTTTTCGGAAGGGAAGATATAGTCAATATTTGTTTAAGTGTTCTTATGTCTTTCCTTATTATCGTTTTTCTAGAAAAAAGTAATCAAACGAGGTATTCCTCTCCTCAATTGAATCCACCGCAGTACTCGCCTTGGAAGCTATGCTCATTAGCTTGCAATTATAAGCTTGATTCCAGACGTACACACTGTATTATTATAGAGACTCTTTTTGCTGCCGCACAAGGTCGAATGTGAAATCGGAATGCTTAGCCCTGCTCAAGACATTTAAAATTCAAGAAGGTACATCCGTATCTCCAACATAACTATCTTCCTATCTCCTAGCGCTCGTACTGTGCTAGACAAATATTAAGGGTAGCCATGTCCATATCCACTTTAGTGCGCATAATTAAGAAAAAAAATTGATTTTGGTGAATTTTGTGCATTATAACTTTTTTTTCATACTTCCACACAAAAGTATCTTTTTAAACAAGTTAAGAAACTCATCAAGTTTATCTACATACCTGGTGATATATATTTTACATTTACCTCTAAATATTTGTCTATCCATAGAAACGTAAATGATAAATTGACAAACAAAACACCAGGATGACTTCATTCTGGAATTCGCTACTAGGTTTGACTTTGAATTCGATCCACCCTACTACCTATACCTCCGGCATTCTCCATAAACATAAAGATACTATATGGACAACATCGTAGAGCACACATCAATTTTTAACATCTCTTTGCAACCGAAGAAGTAATTTGTCTTTTATGGATAGGTGCTGATGCTACTACTCGTATACAATGTGCTCCGCAGACCCAGACGGATGGCGGTATCGAACTATCGGCGACGATGAGGCATGGTAATATGGTGAGGTCTGAGGTGGGTTCCGATAGTTCTAATATGCGTGTTAGATATCATTAATCATAGCAGGGTATAGACTAAACAGAAACACAGTCATCCGCTAGCCGGGCTACCGGTTAATGTTTTATTTTCTGTTTTAGATGGAACGTGTCAATTTTGTATCTTTTCGTGTCATGAGAACTTAAACGTTTTTTTTTTAACATAAATTCTTCTTCTTCAACTGCAATGGCAATCTCATAACTTTTTACTCTGTCATTGCAGAAATTGGTTATTTGTGTATCCTTTGCTTGGTCTGGATCTGGATCTTTTCTGGATTGTTACGTGGTGTTGGTCGGTGTCGGTGTGTCACGAAATGTACATAACAATTTTCATACTTTGTCCTTCCTTTAGCATGACAAAATCAGTGTATATCCTTGGACCTGAACACAACACATTGTAACAAAAATATCTTCTTTTTGTTCGTCCTGTCCATCAGGAGCTAGCAGCATTGCATAATATTCACAACTCTCCTGGGTAAAATCCCATCAAGTTGTATAGGACAAATAAAATGGAAATATCATCATAAAAATATCACAAGAACCCCGAAGCTCCAGAGTCGTAGATTTTATTCGTGAAAAATCCTAGAAACCAATAAAATCTAGAAAAAGAATTTTCTTTTATTCTTTTGGGTTACACTTACACTTACACTGAAACTTACACCATTGTCGTTGGTTGATAGATATTCATAAAGCACACTCTTTTATTATGTTGTGTGGTGTGATTTTTCTTTTTATTTTTATGATAATGGTTTTGGTAGTTCGTTTTGATTATGAGAAAGGGGGTGATTGAGGAGGGGTGTTCCAGGCATTTTTTTTTGTTTATCATGTTCGATGACCAAAGACAGTCAGTCAGGTATATGGGTTTTATAATCAAAATTGCATGCATGAATAGATTGTAGACATCTTTGGCTACGATCTCGTCTGCACAGTGCACACTGCACACACATGGCATACTATTTCGCTGTTATGGGTTTATTTATGAATATCCTTGAGTGAGTGCAGGGCAATACCTACGTGGAATGATAAATTGCATTCAGCACAAAAAGTGGATTATTGTGCAGAAAAGGTGCTTCTTACAATTTATTGGTAGGTAGTTTATTTGAGTTTTAGCACTTTTGCTTGATATGGTAGATTTTGACAAAATCGGTTTCAATTCGGATTAAAGATAGGAAATTATTTTGTAGTTTTAAAGTAATTTTCATGAGCTTATCCTGCCAAATGTTTTCATTTAACAATAATATTGGTGCCAGTAAAGTCAAACATAATATGCTTCTCTGTTCTGAAGACTTTTTGATAAGTGCCACAAAGTATGATTTTTATTTCAACGATCAAATATAGCGAAACCATCTTTCGAATGAAATCCTCAAGGTAATAGAAGCATGGGCGTCGGGAAACCGAAAATAACTTAGAGGTCATCAGTAGTTAAAGACTGAAAGAAAGAAGCTCGGTCTCAATTATTTCCATCATGGCCTAAGCTAAAGCCAGTTGCGGCGCGGCGCATTTTGACAGGTAAAAAGTTCTTGTTGCTGAGCTTCGCTCAAGTAGGCAATTTCTGCCCAATGTGTGCCAAGGAAGAAATAATGGGCTGGCATAATAGAAATGAGGTTCAGAAATCTTACTTAGATTTATTGTTAGGGAGAGCTTATACAGCTTAGACACTGCGGTATCTCGATGGTGCCTATTGTCCCAAACCGTGTGAGATTCTAGAGCAGCTCTTTTGCTCCAGACTGGGACCAGAACTTTAAGATATTATGTTGGTGGCAGGTTTTGAGTTTTTTCAAGGGAACGCTCTCATCACCAAGTGGCCGCTTTCTGAGGCGGAGGATATGTAAAGTTGTTTCTTCACTTTCGAAACAGAGTTGGCAAGCGGAGTCTGTCGCTAGTCCCATGTTGTGAAGGTGTTCTTTCACAGATCAGTATCCGGTTATGATCTGTATGTCACTGTTTTGAGAGGTTAAGTAGATATTTGGTGGATTTGTTTGAATATTCTGGTACAAATTGTTCGGAGCAGATTCGACCAATCTGCATTCCAGCGAATATGCCTCGTACCATAGAGAACCATTTTTAACATAAATTCACAAGAATTTTTGTTTTTTCACACCACAAACTGATTCTCTGTTGGGAAAAATTTGGAACGCTAGCTACGCTTGCTAAGCATGCTGCATTTTAAATTTTTTTCAAGCTCAAAATACAAATTCATATAAAATTATTTGATTTGAAATATTTTGGTTTGATAGGTTTAATTCAAGGATAGTAAACTAACATTTTGCTAAGTTTTTGACCTCGAGGGCCCTGTTCTAAAAGAGGGAGGGTGGAAAACTGGAAATTTTTCGACGTTGCTCCGGTTTTCCCTCATATCTTGGTAAAAAGTTGACATACAAAGATATTTGTTTTAACAAAATTGAAGCAAATTTTTATTTTCTACAAAAAAGTGGGGTAATGTTTTTGCCATAGGACGTAAGAAAAAAAGATATTGAGGGAAAACCGGAGCAACATCGAAAAATTTCGAGTTTTTTTCCCCTCCCTCTTTTAGCACAGGGCCCTCGAGGTCAAAAACTTAGAAAAATGTTTGTTAACTATATCTGAACAAAATCCCCAAGTTTCATTAACTTTTGACCATTTTCCACCTAAACCCACTTTTTCCGACCTGTCGACTGGAGCAATATTCAATCCAAAATAGACAGCAAATCTGTGCAATCGCTCTTCTGTACTTCGAGGGGGTTTCAACAACACAACATATGAGTCCACAGTGTGGATAGTCGATAGACAATGTATCATATCTGTGCTAAGTTGCAGAAGTATCTATCCTGAGTTTGATTGACGTTCTAGTAATTTTGACACTAACGATCGTTCTAGATAGTAAACTGTTGTGGAATCCAGAATCACAACGTAGCCTCTAAGTCTGTCTGGCTCTATGCGGAAAACTTGTAAGGACTGAAACCCGAATTAATTGATAACCTCCATAACTAATATTGAAGTGAGACCTACTATAAGTGTGTTCATGGTTACTGGAAAACAGGAGAAAAACAACAGTTCATAAGCTAGAAAAAAGATTATCCGCGTTAGCACTTTACTATATACATAGACTAATACATAAATACGCGCATTCGTAAAAATGAAAGCAAAAGTAAGACTCTTAGCCCCAACTCAAGGGCCACTTAACGCTACTCAGTAAGTGTCTAAGATCAAGTATATCTATTATCTACCTACTGACAATTCAGAAATGGAAACGATAATTTTTGGTGAACCACCTTCGGTGAAATTTTCAATCAGCCTCGTCCATATTCTGGCCAGAGAACAGCGCTATAATCTAGTTAGCAAGCTTAGTATGTTAGTCGCAAGCCAAGCTGCCTCAAAAGCTTTTAGTTCACTTATCACAATATCAAAGTTGCTCGGAAGACCGTCGTAGTACTGTCTGAACTTGCAAAAAACGACTTCCGGTCCTGGCCCATAAGGGGTATAAATGGCAATTAAAGGGCATACGCCCTGGCAAAACATGAAATAAATGGGCGTTGGAAGGCCAGTAGGGTCAAAGCTAAGTAGCTCCAACTTATGCGAAACATACGTGCCCAATTATTCAGTGATTTGGAATCAGGTGCCTATGCGTATAAGTTGTTGCAAATCGTAAAACATCTTAAGCAGTGCAACCTAATACTCTGTAGAATTTCACGCAGATGCTTTGAATTAACAGGCATGCCTCCAATAAATTGGAGTTAAGATCGGCGTTCTGTTCGTAATATTGGTGCTACGTGATTGTGCAATGGCACCAGGCTAAATGGCGCAGAGCTAAGGGGGAATATGTTAGAGACACCTAGTCAAAAGATGGTGACTTCAAAAATATTGCCAAGAACATCTAACTCAACCTCTTATCGAATTCGTAATAGAAAACTCATACAAGGAAAACTTTAAGTGCAGTGACTGGATTATTAATAGGCCACTGTTCTTTGAAAAACATCTTCACAGCATTAGACAAGTAGCCAAGCAGACAATGTCCTCGAAAAACTCAAAACTGTCCACCTTCAGGATATCTTAATAATCTGGTTCCAGTATAGAGCAACAGATGTTCTCTAGAAACTCATATCGGATGATACAATAGGAACCGTATATGGATTCTGAGGGACTGAGCTGAGTAATTTCCCCCTCATGACCCAATCCATCTAACCAACTTTTTGGTAGTTGAAGGAATAGATACAGTTTTCTCAGGAGATAAGGAACCAATATCAAATAATATCGAAACTGACTCCTTTTCCAGAATCGGATCAAAACTCCACACTAGACTGCGACGGAAATTTTTTTTTTAAATATTTCCTAGCAAGAGTCTTGATCCGTGTTTCCAATGCTTCAACCAAAAACCCAACAAAAAAGCCTGATGTGCTTCTCTAACCTCACTTGATCCTTTCTCACAATTGCCACATTACATATTTGAGCTACTTCGTGTGGAATAGCGATATTAATTTCTGTACCTTATCAACACCTCTTCGTGCAATTTATGACGGATTTCTGAATTCATTACACTGTATAAAATTCCCAGATTACACAGCACGATAACACAACCTTTTGTAGTGAAAAATGACATATCAATGGTCATCATACAGGTAGCTAAGTTTAGGTATTTAGGAAGGTACAGCCGTCGTCTATGTCTGGTTAACTTGGCACTTGTAGGGATTCCACGGTTAGAGTCTATGTGCCATCCATCCAGGATGCCTGCAACTGCCACCAACTACTACGAATATACTTCTGCTATAGCTGCTGCTGGTTGTCTGTCACAATAAAACAAAAGCCTAAATAATATGCATAAATCCGCTGTCATAGAATAAACTATGAAGTTGTTTTTTTTTCTATCTGAATCTGACCACCAATACGCCGGCCGACCCGTTTTATAGATACGAACGAGTATCTCCATCAGCTAATAAGTATGCAGACATTATGCGGTGTTAATTATCGAATACGATCCGAATGCGACTGCTAAATGCTAGATTACACGTGTGTTGTTGACTTAATAGAAAGAGACACCTAACGTGTAGCATAGTTGTATAGACGGGCCACCCGGAGTCCGCACTGCGTATCTGACGGATTCTCTAGATATCTATCAACACACATGTTGCGCATTGTAATCACAAATTCACATGAATTACTATTAATAATCTGAATCCCGCTTATTTTATGCAAATATCAATAAAATACGCTTTTGGTGCGGTCTTCTTGTTGTCTTTAGTGCGGTAGCTATAGATAGCTATGGGTGCGGTCAGGTGTACCAATTCCTCAATTCAGTTCACCTTTTGTTTGATTTCCCCTCGCTCGACATTTCATTTTTTTTTTTATCGTCTTAAATATCCCGTCAAACGGAGGTAATAATTTGAATTGTAACAAAATATGATGCATATTATGGTTCAATAAATATTCCATGCCAATGCGGCGGCGGCACCCCCTTTTCCGTTTTGAGTAACAGAGGTGGATCTACTCTAGCAAGGCCCTAGAAGCAATAATGGTATGATGCTTCAATTTCAGCGTGTTTTTTATGCTAAACTATAATATTATACATGTTAAAGTTTGAGTTCCGAATTCACGCCGCAATGACTGAACGGATTTGTATGAAAATTGGTAAAGTAGATGGATGAGAAACTCATATATATAGGTGTTGATGACGTGGGCTATTGGAATCTGAAAACCACTTTCATATAGGAACCCGTGCTTTGTCCCTTGGTCGCTAAGCTCAGTGGGTTGCAATGTTAGTAAGCACTTGCAGACTCTCCAGCTATGCGATACAATCAAGGATCCACTGTCAAATGATATCGCCTATAATCTAGAAGGTACGCAAGAAAATTTGATATTGGATGAAGCTCGCCAATTAATAAAGGCCAAATTAATTAATATCTTCTTTGAAAAAAAAACGGTCATTCCACAACTAAGATGAGTATTGAAGAGCGAAGAGGTCTTCTTTCTTGGTGCAGCGGAAGATAGTTGCAAGGGCTGGAATTTGCTGCAACGTTGCTTAAGGGAGGACGGACTGATTCTAAATTGACACTAAATATAATGGTAACGTGTGCAGGGTAAAACTTGTATGCGGCAAAGAGAGGAAGGTTTGGTGTGCACATTTGGCCATTTGCTTCTACCTTGTCAAGTGGTTGAATGCGCATATCTAAGGCTGCCAGGCCTTGAGTATTGATGGTGCTCATCTGGAAGCGACCTATTGGTTGCGAAGCTCTATCCGAAGCTATATTATGGTAACACGGGAGATAGGCCCTATCTAGGCCCTGGGTGATGAAGTCTAGGCTTTGTCAAACGGGAACTATATATGAGGTAGGCCCCCTTGTGGGAGTATCGTGGTGGTTGTGGTTAACGGAATACGGTAACATATGGTATCCAAGGATTTTATTCTTGGATGCAAGAGGTGTTAGATAGACCTCGCCCCTCACCAAGGAGTGTGGACATGCCTCAACATGTTCCATGAAATTGGTACTAAGATCTTAGGGCTCTGGTCAAATCCCAATTTGACTCTGTATGTTTCTAACTTTTCAAAGATTTGGAATCAGGTGCATATGCGTTTAAGCTTTTGCAAAATGCAAATCGAAGATTGTGTAATTTAGTGCAATATGCTCTGTTGAATTTCTCAACAGCTTGTAACTAATACGAGTGTTCATATTTCATTAATTAGCTCGAGCTAAAGATTGTTTTTTTTGGGGGGGAGGGGGGTAAAGCTAGTGAATATGAGTTTGTTTGTAACTTCTCGTCCTATCATTATAAAGTTTTGTAAAGGTACCTACAAATTAATAAGGGCACAGATAGTAAAGAACCCCTTTTGTTTCGAAAAAATGATATTCCCGGGTAAAAGAGAAGCTGCATCAATAGACGGGTAACCTGCTTATTATACTTCAATAATTTCAAGCCTGTGCGATTTATCTTTAACATAATTTTAACTGTAAGAACGCAATCATTAAAGGAAAACAATCCCGGGACTTGCTCTAAGAAACCCTGGTATAAGAACAAGACAATCCTTATAAGGACTAAAATGGTGAGGGTCTTCTAAAGTGTAGCTTTGGACCTTTAGGAGAGGACGTTGCTACTATGATGACTTCTAAGACAGAAAATACAGCGATTCTTTGACCGATCTCGCCTCCTTTACCACCATTTATTTCAGCTGGAACAAGTTGCATGTTAGAAGACGGAAGAAGAGATAGATTTAGTCTTTTAGAACAAACACGCCTCCATCACCCATCATTTGTTTTTGAGCCGTAAGTGAAAACTGGATTTTGTCACCTCAGAGTGATGTTGAGGTCATACTTATTCGGAAGTTTTGGTCAAAATGTAGTAGAAATGTGGAGAAGCCCATGTTTCCTTGTAGGATACGGAAAGTATTCTGTCTGCTGTCTCAGTAGTTCCGACTCGCTTTTAAGCGAGTCGCAGAGCAAGCAGCCGT
The DNA here is from genome assembly GCA_916050605.2 of Platycheirus albimanus. Lineage (NCBI taxonomy): Eukaryota > Metazoa > Arthropoda > Insecta > Diptera > Syrphidae > Platycheirus > Platycheirus albimanus. The sequence continues at coordinate 30,587,982 of OU696698.1, read as the reverse complement.
TTACTTGCTAAAAATATTAAGAGAGGTTTAATTATTTAAAATGTCGAGCTGAGGGAATAGTGCGTGGGGCTTCCCCAACTTATATCCGATTTCTTAAAACTATCGAAAACCCCCATTTGAATTTGGAACTGTATCCTCACAATATATTTCGCATTTTATAACCATAAATCCAGCCCCTTTAAACAGGTATAGTTTATAAAAAAAAAGTTGGCTACTGGCATTGGCGAGCATAAAATATTTCATAGATACCTACATCATTGACATGACTTTCGCATGGCCCATGTGTTGGATGTAGCTGTAGCTACAAGACATCCATCGATTCGCACGTCAAATAAACTATGTTATTTTTGACAGCGCGACCTAATAATAGAGGGCTTGGAGTATTTATAGCTTCTTTGCATATGATGATCGGTGACTGATATCGCTTTCCCATATGGGTAGGCAATGTACTTGTATCCAAACCAGTGATCATAACTCGAGATCATTTGAATGCGAAACGAACAATGAGCGTGCTTTTGTTTTTGAATTATGACGCTAGTATTGCTGCTGCTGCTGCTGTGGAATTTGGCGAACATCAGTTTCAGTGACGACGATGAGGATTGAGGAGGAGAAAGACAGCTTTTGCTGTCGATCTGATTAAGGCTGGTATTTCCTGTAACTCCAACAAAAATGAGATACACGATGAACATGATAAACGAGACTCCGTGTGGAATATGTAGATTTTTATGAGTGAATTTGAGGGCACTCTGAGTTATGAATTATTCAATATTTTTGATATTAGCGATACAAAATCGTGTTATTTGCTATGAAAGTTGTATGTAGTTTTTTATCTTTCAGATGTACGAGTATGCATATAAAAAAATTAACAAATATAATATCAGGCAGCTAAGCTTCAAATAAAATTTATTCATAATTGATCATGATAATTTAAAATGCACAATGGTGTAGACTTCCAATCATATTTTTAATAGGTTAGGTACTTTTATTTTGCCAATGAAAAACATTTTATTTTCAATCATGACTTGTTTATTTTAAAATATTTTTTTCATTAGTTGTGTTTGAAGTTTGATTGATCGTGGCACAAGCTCACTGTGGAAAAATTAAAACCGGATATCTACGAAAGTACACTCTTTGCGTTTCCAGAAACTGTCAGTGACCAACTTATAAAACCACCTCTTAACCAACTTCGAAAGATGCAACGCCTCGATTTCTACTTTACTAGATTAGTTTGCATTGTTACTGTAACTTCCATTCCAAGGGTTCAAAAATATCCCTGATTGCAGGGATAGCCGTTTTAATACACTATTGTATACTATGGCATTCATCATTTATGAAAGAACTTAGCATAGCCATTAGCCTTGGAATGGAAGTTCCTGCAAGTTAATACCCCTATTCAAACCTCTAAGCTAGTAAAGTCGAAAAATCGAGGCATTGCATCTTTCGAAGTTGGTTTAAAGGTGGTTTTTGTTTTATTTTTAGACGTTTTGAATGTTCAGCATTAGAAATCATATTTTGTACAGTTCGCACGCATGCTTTTACAACGGTTTTTTCTTTAATTTTGCTTGCACAGTCGTGCGAATTGGAGGCGTGCCTCAAAATAATTCACTTGTCCACTGCTGTAATCACTGAAGATGGTTATAGCAATCAAAGAATACGAGTCTGGAATGCAATACCCAACTGAAACAGAACTCATTGAAGGAATAAAAAGTGCATGGGAGACTATTTCAATTGATTATATAAAGAAATTATATGACTCCTTACCCAACAGGACGTACGAGGTCATAGTGCACCGTGCTGGCACAACACATTATTAATTTTTTTGTAAAACAAGTTACTAATTTATGGAACAAAAATAAAAAATCATTTGGGGATAGTCTCTACCCATTTTCCAGGGGTATTCTAATCAAATGTAGCATGAAAAAAGTGGATTTTTCATATTTAAATCCTTAAAATTTTGTTATAATTTTGTTCACTAAGTTACCACCGTTACTTTCCTTTCTTTTCACATATTATTTTATAAACTTTCATTGGTACAAAATTTGTTTCAAAAGGTTTATTTGATTAGCTGATATTAAGCTCCAAAAATAAGAAGCATATAGGGGGCGCTAATCAGTTGTCTAGCAGTGTAGATCTTGTTTTCATCTTAAGCATTTATTTTAATTTGTGGAAAATTCGTTAAAAATTCGTAGCGCGCGGTCAGTTTTTTGGTATTTTCTGCGTTTTTCGTAATTTGGATTATATGATATTAATTTTAAGTATTTGAAGTAAAGTGTATATTTAAAACTTGTATTTTTTTTTGTTTTGAGTTTTGTGTAGTTTGTGTTTTTAAGATGGGTGATTTTTTTAAGAATTGGAAGAGGTGTATTTATTATGTTTTTTTTTATTTAGATTTTCAAATCGTATATTTTTTTATGCTTCCAGATGGCTTCCTAGTCATGAAAAGACTTATGTGTCGAAAAAAGATACTTTTATTTAAAAGATAAATTAAAATTTATTTTTGTTATATTTGTTATTTAATTTTAAACTGTGTAGGATGTAGGTATTGAATAAAATGTTTGTTTTTGTTAGTTTACTTATTAAAAAGGGATTCGGCCTACTGGGGATAACCTACAAAAACGCGCCTTTTATCTTACCTCTTGGTGGTGTTGAAAAAGATGAATTTGTTTTATTTTTTATAAATAAAACAGAGAAAGTAAATGGAAATTTCAATATCAAAAAAAAAAGGACGGTTACCCTACGTAAAATTTTTTTCAGATTGTTGCTTATTTAATATGCTTAGGTACTACGAAAAGCCTGCAAGAGTTTTTGTATAAAACGCCCTTACGGAAAACAAAAGAGTGCAAATGAGGAACAAACCTCATTATCTTCCCTGTACTGCCGATTTATGTTGAAAAGTGTATAGTTGTTTGAACGTTTATCCCACAAAAAAAAAAACGAAGATATCCGAAAGAAGAATGCTGATTGTTCTCTAAATATGAAGCGTATCAAGGTTACGTAGAGTTAATCGGCTTATGATTGATGTTGTATCCATCACTCGAAGATCAATGTATATCCCTTGTGATACCCTGGGGCTGGGGGTTTTGGCCACTATAAGCACCGGACCTTTGAAAACTCATTATCAAAAAATTAGTTAAAAAAGCTAAGCAGGTTTGTACCCGTTTGTTTAGATAGTTCTTCTATAAGTTGTGCTAACATAGCATGTTGTGCCAGGTCAGTATGCTCACTAGGGATATGAGCGATTTTTTGTTGAGCTGTAGAGCCTTCTCTGTTCTTTGTTTGTTAAAGTAGGGCCACAGTTTCCTTTTTAGTACACTGGAGTCAGCCGTCGAGAGCGTTAAATTTCTGTGTCTGCTCGGTTTAATTCTAAGAAGAATCCCTTTCTTTCCAGCTCATCAGCGCGAAAAGAACCTTTAGTTCTTCGGGAAATTCAGTTACAATCTTTGACTTAATTTCAATTGCAGAAATATCTTTAATCGCTGCTTGATTGTCAATGAAAATAGTGATATCAGCATGTAGTATTTCCTTTATTGCAACCTGTTTAGCTGCCGTCTTCACTGCTAAGGCCTCAGCCGGAAAGGCGCCGCCACGCCGATGTAATCGGGAAACCTGATTGATCGCGTTAGTGTTTCTCATCTTCTTAGGAGGAACCAGAAAAACAATACACTTGAATAAGCTTATCGAAGTGATTTTTTCCAACAACGAAGTACACCTCTTCAAAATAGTTAATGGGATACTATCCAGCCAACCGGTTTGTGTGTGGTGTTAAGGACCTATGATACTTTTCAAACCGACAAGAGCGAAAATTCCGTAGTCCCGAGAAACCCCCATATCATCATGAATAGAAAAGATTGCTGAAGAGAGCGAGCGGGGCTCGATACCACATCTGAGATTCAGCAATAAAAAACTACATCCATTGTATTATTGACATCCCTCTTAGATCAAGTCACCTTAAGGCGAGTCACGCACTTGCAATTTCACTGCCAATTAATTTTTAAATCCCTTACTTAGCGAAGAAGGTGCAAATGAGAAATTCCAAAAAATTTCTAGCAGCAATCAATAAATTACACAAACACACATGCAAGAGACAAATAATTAAATCTACTTGATCAAGAACCATTCTAAAAAAATATACTAATGCAAACGAGAACCATACAAACGCATTCATCCCGCTTGCTTACATAAGATACAAACTTTTTTAAGCTTTGACAATCTTTATATCTTCGCAGTGATCATATTAAAAAAAACTAGATGAAGAAAGTAAGCTGAAGGAATTCCTCCACAAAATTCTAGCCGAAGTCAAAATTTTGTCTTCTCTCTATTGCACTATAAGAAACGTCTTATGTGCAAACAGTAACATTGAAGAATTCAGTATGATAAAAACGATGAACTTATTTTGCGTGATCGTTTTTTTTTTTAGTCGAAACACAAACTCACATCCATGGTAGTTAATTTGCCAACCATACTGTTCTGTCTTTCTATGATTAAATTTTGGTTAGATCAAGCCACTCTATGTAACTCTAATTGACCTGTTATCTTTTTCCATATTTGTATCCATTTCCACATTGAATTATGTACGCATCCATCTGCTAAAAACATATCACTTGCATCTTAACCTTCATAATTGCCTCGTAAACTACTTGGAAACATATTGGCACTTTGCGTTGCATCCACACCCAACCCAACCATGAGGAACGCATCCCCGTCCTTAAACTGATATACTCCAGTCTATTCTCGAAAGCAATTTCAAGCTTAAAACTGATAGCATACAATGCTACCAAACTATGCTAACATAACGACTTAACAACTAGGTGGCGCGGCGGTACGAGAGAGTAGAATTGTAAAAATTAGCAAAAGAACTTCTTTTTGGGATCGTTTCCATCGAAGGCCTTTATTTAAAGAACATAGTTTTTTGTGTGTGCGTGTGGTGGTCACATAATGAGTGAGTTCTGGAATGTCTCTGTATTAATGTGCAAAAAGCACCTTTCTCTCACCATTCCCCTTCCGCCGACGCCGGCGTGTTGTCAACAAAAGGTCAACGTGTTAAATACAAGGAAGCAATTTCAAATCCTTCATCGAATTCGTAAATTTGTGCATCCCATTTACAAAGTTTGTCGATTGGAAAGGGTAAGAGACAACAAGGGAATAATGTCGATCGGACAGAGCCTATACGACAAACACGATCGTAAAGAGTGACCAAAAGCGAATCGGTGTGTTATTCTGCTTATCAATAAGTTATTGGAATCGAAGTGCACTTCAATTTCAACCCGAAGCCCCAAACAGAAATCCTTTTACTAGAGCGGTGAAGGGCAATGCAAAGGTTGGCCAGGGTCGGATTTCCATTAATTGGCTTACTTTTGTGAATAATGATGCGATGCCGTTGTATCTTTCTTAAATTGGGAGATCGATACCTACCTCTTCCATTACTTTTTTTAATATTACAAGAATTAATATTGAGCATCATTAGAAGCATGTCAATTAACCTTGGATAGGAGCATAGGGTGTCAGCAAGTTTTGTCCTTCTTTCGCAGTTAAAATCTAGACGTTTCAAGTGTGGCCTCCGTTTTCTCTGGATTCTTGTTGATTCTGCAAGAGCTCAAGTCATCAGTGTGCTAACCCGCTATGGATTGCTTAGCAAGGTTGTAGTTGTAGTTTGGCTTCCTCGTTGTCTGAAAAATCCATCACCATTTACTTACTTACTCATACTTAAGGTGGAGCATAAAATCTATTGTTGGCCTCAACCACCTTATCCATCCAGTTAGTCCTGTACAGTTGCCTCCACCTACGCACGCTTAGTTGGTTGAGGTTGTCCTTTACATGATCGGGCAACCTTAGATGAGTTCAGTTCTTCCAGTACCTACTGCGTTGGCATTTAGAGGTGGAATTGAAAAATTGACAGAAGAATCTATTTTGCAAAGCACTATTAGTTCTGGATCCCTGCTTCTACCACATAGATACAACAGAACTGGGTTGATAATGGTCTTATATAGTTACTCCTTGGTCCTTTGAGAGAGGGCTCTAAGATTTCTTATAATCCCCAAGAATCTTCGATTGGAAAAAGTGTTTCTTTAAATGATCTCTGCACTGGTATTAATTTGAGAGGTTATAGTGCAACCATAGAGAAGACAAAGTTCTTGACTACTTCAAAGTTATATCTGTCCATCGTCAAATTGTGTCCAAGCCTGAGGACAACTTATACTTTATGTTATCCTTATTAACAGCCAATTCCATTTTCGACACCTCCACAGCAATACTTCCGAATATTTTCGATGATGTCAATTTCAGCACTCATCAGCATAGCCAATTAGGGAATTGAATTGATCTGTAAAAATCGTAACCTTGGTGGTTCACATTCTAGTTAATTACGATTTCGGCAAGTAGGATGTTGTAGAGGTTACATGACAGCGCGTCAACTTGTCTTAAGCCTATCTTGGCATCAAAGGAGTCGGTGGTGTTCTTGCCAACATTGATAGAGAAGCGCAAGTTCTCCATAGTATTCCTGCACAATCTAACAAGTTCAGCAGCATGCCAAGTAGTGATAAGGATCTGTATACTCGCCCCTATTCACGGTGGCAGAGGCTACTTCAAAATCGATAAAAAGTTGGATAGCAGGATCTGGACTTTTTTGGATCTTTTCTAAAATCTGCCGAAGTGTAAAAATTTAGTCGATGGTAGAATTACCTGACCTAAAATCACACTGATAAATGTCAAAAAGTTCTGACCTTCACATAGAATAGAAGATATATTATTGGCGAAATTCAGGAGACTTTTGCACTTGGCGCAGTTCAGAGTTGTTGAGGTTCCATTCGTCAGGGATACTTTTATACGACTAGATTGTACAGATGAGTTGATGTATGCTCCTCGCCAAGTCGTCTCTCGCTGCTTTGAAGAGTTCAGCTGGAAGGCCATTCGCTTCAGCAGCCTGTTGGACTTTAGTTAAGATATCGCTACCTGTACTTCTTTCTGATCGGGTGGACGGAATTCTTGTTCAGCATCGTAAGAACCAAATGGATAACACTTTCTGACAGCAATTAGTTGGTATTGTCTTTTCCTCTAGAACTATTTTTTCCTCATCTCATTTAAATACTATGATCTAGAACTTGGAAGGCTATCTTTAAAAATATTATATCATTGTCCTTGAGCAAGGGCCTTTGCTACCCTCAGTACGTTCCTGGCCTTATCACTGATTTAAGTCTTCCAAGTTTTGCTTTATATCGAACCTAAGAAGTCGGATTCGGGAGTTATTGCTTTGTTTCTCGAAAGCCGCTCACTAAGTAGCCTTTTCAACAAATGAAACGATACGGATGCATCACGGTGACGGTGGTGATGGTTGGTAATGTTAATGTAACGCAAATGTGCTTGAGGTAGTCATGTGGCATGTGGCATGTGTGGCAATATGTGAGTTTTTATTCTTTTTCGAAAAATGATTCAATTTCCGTCCAACTGGCGATAATGTCAGACATATATCAAGCATAACGAATCCCATAACCGAAATCGTTTGCAAGTGAATTGTGACATTTTATTAAAATTGCAACAATGACACTTCCTGCCGGCATTTTTTATACATTTTGTGTTGACACATTCTCTCCCATTAATCCCCAAACATGGCCGGATTGATAGTCTTTATTAAAAGAAGGCAAAAAATAAAAAAAAAGAAGTATGCACACACAAAAGCCATTTCAAAAAGGGGTCCCGCATTTTTTGTCATTTTTAATTCATTCCCCTGGCCCAAGAGTCGAGAGTGTGATGTGATGTGGCATAGTCATAGTAGCTGTGGAGCGAGTAGTCAAAACTGATTCGGCTGGCCCTGTCCCTGGCCATACATAGTCATAACTCGGTGCGCATAAAAGCCTTTGTCTGAATTCTCGGTTAAGGGATATTTCACAGGAAATAAAACGAAAACCAAAACAAAAACTCAAAATGAAATTGGCAAAAATCCATTCAGCAACTTTTGACTGGGACTTCATGTGAAAAAGCGATTGCAATCGACGAAATGAAATCATGCAAAATGGATTCCAAAGGACATTCATAAAAGTATGTATATAGATTTCATTTCGGAATATTCTCTGCTTTTGGATTGGAATTTCTGTCATATACTCTCATAGCCGACAGGAAGGAGCAAAAAAAAAACAACACACAAATTGTATAGGAAATTTCTTCATTGGAGTGTGAGGAAGTCCGCATTCATCCATAAAGGCTCCTCGTCGAGTCGCCGTCGCCGTAGCTTGGCGTTGCAATTTTTTGAGGAATTATGTGCAATTTATTGGGGATACACAACACTAACACATATACATGGGACCTGGCCCCGGCCGGCCCGTTGTCGTTGGTAGACATGTTCTGTTCGTTTAAAATTCAATTTATGAGGTGCTTCCTGCCGAAACCGAAAAAAATGGAATAAATCATAGCGCAAAATTTGTTTTTATTAATTATTTTGCAATTTCGAGTTGGTTTATTCCAATCATAAATGAACACTCTTATGAGGCAAGGATCATATTGTATATATAATATTTCTTTCATGTACATATTGCACAATTATATTCAGTCGCAAAAAAATATCCAATTATTGCATCCGCGTCATATAAATATCTCCTTATGTTCTTATTTAAATAATGTTGGTATTAAATTTTGAAGAGTCTCTAATTTCGTGAGTTTTTACTTATCGAATTAAGTTCAACGCACGCCTGGGAAACTCGAACTTTTGGAAACAATCAATTTTGTTAAAAAAATACTTCCTTGTCGTTGCCGACGTTTTCGATACAAATCCCGCCAACAAAACAGGTCCCTAGCCAGTTTCTCCAAGTTCAACCCGCTCACGCTTCCGCACACCAAGTTGTATAAGGTCGTCCTTATCTAGATTGCGCAGCCTAAACCGTGGTATTCCACTGCTATGTTGGACCTTAGGGTTGGAAATAAGACTCAGTGAGCTGGTATGTACATATTTATCCACACGTTCCACATGCCCCAGCCATCAAAGCCGCTTAGGGTAGCATACATTTTGGTTTATCCTCATTTACAGGTAGACCCATCCATCCCGCCTTTACTTGATACTTGCGAATGTCTCACTGACAGCGCGCAACGTTCTTGCGATCAACACAGTCAAGTACTTGAACGGATCTCTACAAAATCATTAAGGGGAGCGGGAGGCCACCCCCGACTTGACAGATTTCCGATTGGTCTTTGTACCCCATTAATAGATGACTTACCCTCTTTCGTTAGACTTTCGATCATTGGCTTTTGGTTGTATTTTAGTGAACCACAAAAGCTGGTACAAAAAGTTTAAGGCATAAAACTTTCGGAAATGAAACCGATGAACAACCGTTGCCCCCTAAAACCATAATATCTTATTAATTGGCCGAATTCCCAAAAAAAACTGTTAACCAACGAGGCAAAATCCCAAATTGCGGTCGCGATTTAATTTCTTGATTTACTACTTGTAACCTACGTCCCCTTATTATTGTTTTCGTTTGATAGTTTTGTTTATGGAAACTTTTTGTAGTGTTTAGTGTCACTAACACATCACTAACCCGAAAATATTGTATGAATCCAAGTTCAGGCGGAATTGTTCATTTCGTACAGAATAAGGTAAATTTTGGGGCTTAGGAATCACCTATGCAGCTCAGTCATCAGGAATCTATATAGATAATTCCTCTTGTGCCATCTCATGTGAGTTTCTAGGGCTTATTTGGAACTCCAGATTAGGACTATATGTTGTCACCAAGTGTCCGCTGTCTAAAGCGAAGAAGTATTGGACAATTTCGGAGGATATCCAAAGATGTTCTATACTTTTCCGAAGGAAAAGTTATAGCCCTTTTAATGATAAGTCACAGCGCGAGCGATAGAAAGTAAGGGAGGAAGGGAAAGGAGGTGTCGATGAACATTGATCTTGAATGTTTGAAGATAAAAATGGCAAGGAAAAATTGTGTCAGGCAATCCATTCCACATTCGTGTTGTACGGCTAAAGAAAGAATCCCTATATTTCACGGTACGTCCGAAATTGGGCTCAAGTGTAAACTGATGAGCGTTCCTAGCAAGACGAGTATTACGGGGGAAATGTTTAAGGGGCTACCTCGAGTGAGCATTTTTTGTAAAAGAACCTTTAAAATAAGGAAAGACATGAGACATTCCAAGGTTTTTTCCAGCCTTTTGAAGATAAATTATTTTCACCTTCTGTAGCTTAAAAGTTTGAGATATGATTGATGTTCATACATCAGCTTGCTTTTGCAAGAGTAGCGGAAGCCATCTTCCCCGGAAGCATTGAACGGTTACAGTGAAGAGATTGTCCATTTGATGGAGTTGGTGTCGCAGATTGGCTTAGTGGTTTTCCAGTCTCCTGTAGTCAAATACTTTTTTAAAAACATTTTGAACCTGAACCCTTATTAAAGGGCAGTCTTGTTGAAACCACAGCTCAATATGTCGAGCTTAAAATGGACGTAGTGCTTCATGCGTTTCACGGTCAGAACTATGTGTTTGATAATAAATTTGCATAATTAGCACGCGTTGTTCAGGAGTCAGTCGATTCATGATAAAATAGCAAACCAGACTAACGATAAATCGCATGTCAGATGGCAAAATGACTGTGAATAAGATAACTGCTGCCAACTTGAAGTTCTAAGTTTTTGTGAAACTTTTATTTTTCAATATTTGGGAGAAATTATCGGGTCAACATTTAAGAAAGTCAATTAGAAACGAATTAAGGGGAAAATGTCTCCGATTTTATGCTTGTTTTTAGTAGTTAGTTAATTAGTAAACTGTTTTGTACTTTTGTATGTCAAATATTTCACTTCGGCAACAATATGGGCTTGTTTATAGCTCCAAAAATTCAACAGATTTAAGATTTGGACAAATAATATTAAATTGTTAAATAAGCGCATTAAAAAAAAACTGCCACGCCTTTAACGAATCAATAAAGCTAATCCATAACGAAGCCAGTAATTAATCCCATATGTGAAAACGAACCATGAAAAAAAGATATAACCACAACCAGGTCTCCTCTGAATTCGTCAGATAGATTGAGCCCGATGAATCAACCAAAGCCTACAACTTTTTTTGGTCTCCTAATTCTGATTGCTGCAAGTCATAACTCATGACAGGAAAAACCTCACCGCCTTTGTGTGAACGTCTAAACTCTGAAGTAAGCAAGATACAATATCTGTATCTGTTTATTCAACTGAGATATATGAGAAAATGTTTTAAGAAAATAACCCAAAAGGCTCCAAGCGATGACAGTATGACGCGCCGGTTGGTGGTAGTGGGGTCCATTTAGGGTTCCATTTCGGCGCACAGCAGCTCAGCCAGAGACAAACATCTAGTATAAGCCTGTGCATCGGAATATCGGATCCGTAGATACATAATTAATTACAGCGTTTTAATTTCTGTAATTAGTCACGATTTTGCATTTTGCTAGCACTTTGGTGTGTATAAAGTTGGCGACAGCAACGACAACGACGACGGCGACGTTTCTTGCTCGACATCTATTTGATCCAATGTGCACATTTGGATGTATCTTGTATCCTGGAGCCAGCTACACATAGTAATATTAAATGCAAGGAACAACGCCAAACGCCATCGCCATAGGGAGTGGGAGTTATACTGTTCCTGGCTTCTGTATCTGCACAGCCGTCAGCGACAACTTACTGTTTGTATCTCGACGATACGGTCGGTAAGTCGAAGCGACGCGGCGGGCGGTGTATATGTAAATTTAGAAGGCGCTTAAATTCTGCTCCGCCTCCGCTTCGAGTTCGAGTGTCAAAGAGCCAAGATTCGTAAATGCAATTATTTTATGCATAACATTGATTCTGGTCAGCATAGAAGTGGCTGATGCTGATTTTGGTTTTTGCAAAGATTTTTCCAGGCTTTTCTAACTGTTGTTGCTGGAAATAGAATCTAATTCATAAGATTTCAAAAGTTGCTGCTTGCCTTAGCCTATGCTTAGTAGCAACTAACCGTAGAAGATTCCAATCATTCGCTATTCATAAAACTGTTTCCCCTATTCCCTATATAAAGTGAGACTTGAGATTGTCATCTAATTGGAAGCACTAAGAGAACTGCACTCACTGAATTATATGTTAAAATCACTCATTAACAAGAAATTTGTATCTATGCAAATTGGTTTGGAAAAGGAACCATGCTCCTCTAGAAAAAATTCTATTAACGACGGAATTTGTTTAGGAAGTGTTATCTCGAGGCTTACATATATTTACACTAATTAGTTCTGGGCTGATCTCTAAAGTTCATTGGAACATTGGGACATTGGATGATCACATCATCAGCTGGAGGTTTGTGGTTGATCTTTCGAATGAGAGGCTATGAGAATAATCAGATACGTTTTTTCTAATAGGTTTTTTTAAACTGATCTTAAACCAGCGATAAGCTTCCTCCAAATAATTGGAGTGTTGAAATTCGATTAGAAGATCGCAGTATTACATTTCACGAAAAACTAATAGCGATGCAAAATTCAATAATTTTAACCAATATTACAGCTTGGGGTTTTGTTGGACGTATGGTATGGCAGAAGACCCTAACCTAATATTTTATCACATAAACCAAGTTCCTATTTCGTGTATCATGCCCTGTCAACTATTAGGGTTAAATAACTAGGTTCGGTTAAGTTTCAAGAGACAATGACTCTGCGACTGAATCACCTCACAGGGATCTCAATGGATTCATTGTGCTCCAGAAGAGTTGGTTGGAAATATAAGGAAGATGTGAGGGAGCGGAAATTGGTCAACTGTTAGGAAGATGTGTTTAAGATCCCTCTGAGCCAATTTGATTAAAAAACGTACTCAAGAATGTTGTTTGGTAGCTTGTTGTTACATCGCCCTGCTCGTCTTTACGAATCTGGAACACTCACAGAGGAAATTGAATGAGCTCAATCTCAAGTCTTGACAATTTCTGCATATTTCAGAAGTGGTAATGCAACTCTGTTCATGTGTTTCCCATTGAATTATGACAAGGCAGGTTTATAACAAACGGAGGTGCTTGAGGTCCACTCAACTTGAGTAACAAGTGCTAGTTCAGGACCATCTGTTTCCCAGCTCCAGTGGTATAAGTTTCGACGAAACTGTTTGGCTTGGTTGGAGAGATGAACCGATTTTAGTCATGTTAACATCAGCTATTTCGTCCTGGAACCAGCAAATGGTGACAGAGATATATTCCACCAGTTTTGACTTCGTGACTATTGAGAAGATGGCTTTGAAGGTCGCCAGTTTTATTATACATGACTACCGATTGTAGTTTTTTTTTCCGTAATTATAAAACTTTTCGTCCTTCTTTTCGTTTCGGTGCCCTTATGAACTTAGGTGGATCACAACTTTTTTGACATCAGAAATCGTCAGCAAGTCTTTCGGTCTTTTTTTGTTGTATTTCTGAGTTTGCCTGCCCCTGTTCTCTTTCTATCTCGCGATCGAATTGGAATGTTGCATGATATTGCCTCTTTGAAATGGTTCTCTGGACCTCTCCATTAAATGTGACAGTAACATCTGAGTCTGTATCGCTCTAGCTTTTGCAAGATGGTATTTTTAACTGAAGGCTTCCTCCGACTTTCATTCTTCGGAATAACTAATCCGCTTTGGGGTCCTTCAATTTGACGTCGAGCATGTATTCCAGAACTGCAATAAAGAGGAAAAGGACCTTAGACCCTTCCTTGATGTACACTCACTATGACTTCGAAATCTAACTTTTTTCACTGCTCTCTTATATGTACATGTCCATATGGCCAACCGCACGTCGGTTTCTGGAACTACTATAATAGTTGACAGAGGTCCACTCTGGTTGTCTATCTCAGGCTTTTTCAGAATCAACAAACACTGCAAATTCTCTCAGGAATCCCGATGTCATTCCATAATGATTCTGATACTTTGGTTTACATCCCATCCGTTGATGACTTCCCAGAGATAACCCAGCACTGGTCGCCAGGCAGCCGTATTTTATATTTTTTCAGTCGGCTATCTTAAACTAGCTCAACGATCTTCATGGTGTGTGACAACACCTTAATTGAACGGTAATTATAAATAATTTATACAATGGGTGGAGGTAACATTCATATAACGGTGCAGGGAACTAACTTCACGGGCACTACCTTCACATGGGAATTAACTTCACCACTGGTGGTGAAATAAATTCCCATCAAAATTTTGAAAATCTAAAGAAATAAAAACTGTCGAAAAATGAAAGAAATCATGGATTTAAGCAATTTATTATAATTTATAAGCAAAAGTTTTTACAAAAAGGGATAGACCTGTTAAAGAAATATGTATGCATTGAGTTTTTAACTAAACTAAAGTTAATCTTAGCAAACATTTTGTTTTAATTATTTTCGCTACTAATGTTTGACTTTAGTTTTAGTTAAAAATTCGCGCGAATTTTTAACTAAAACTAAAGTTGATCTTTGCAAACATTTTGTTTTTTTTTTTCAAATTGTATTATAGAATGTATTATAGAAACTGCATTAGCAGCGAAAACTTGAAGGATGCGTGGAGTGCGAAGTATGGATTTATTGTTAGGTAACCAAAGAGAGGTAACCCCATAGCTATATCTTATAACATGGGAGTTTTCCAAGAGTTCATCATGTGCGGTTCAAAACCTTGCGTGCGTACAACAGCGCAAGGAGTTTTGTTTTCCACAATGGACATCTTTGACAATGGAATTTGTGGTCTTAGGAAAATAGATTAGATTGCATTGTAAGTGTTGCCAACTAAGCGTTGTTAAAACCACAACGAAGCTTATACCAGGTGTATACCCTGGCCCATTTTAACTCAAGAACCTACCTCAATTTTTTCGGTAGAAATTTTGTTCAAGGCTTCGCTTTTAGAACAATAAATATTAAACCTTTATATAACTGCTTGTAGAATATTTAGTATCTTGTTCTAATCTTCCGATGTTCAATAAATAGAACTTGGCCCGCTTTTCATAGAACATGCCCAGGAACTGTAGTACCTCATGGAGCGGTGGTTGGTGTGTTGGACTGCCAAAACAAAGGTACGGGTTCGATAACTGATTAAACCAAGTTTTTTTTTTGTGTACTGCCATGAAAAAAATGCATCTGTACCAGCCGTTCGGATTCGGCGGTTAATTGTGTGCCTCTTGCATTCTTGCAGAAATAAGAATGAATACGATACATTGAACTTTAGCGGTGCTATACTTATCCCTGTTACCTACCCGTGTTTCAAACGAAAGCAAAAACAAAAAAATACTAGTAAAAGCAAAAGTACCAGCGTACATGGCTTTTAAGAAATACAAATTATATTTAAAAAAGAAAAGTTAATATCCAAGACAAATAGCTACAACGAAGCTTTAATAGCAAACCTAATACTTTGTGAACAGCTTCCAAAACTTTCCGCAATAAAAAGCAGGAACTAGCCTTCATTCTGAATATTTAAGTGTCAATAAAAATGGTGCAATTTTTCTTATGATTTTTTCTTTATAGACATCTAGATTTAAGCAATAGAAATATTTTTGATTTTTGCATCAGGGAAGAAGTCAGGAAATCTGAAGAAACGTTGTGAAAAAAATTAATTAAATTGTTTTAATTGCATTACCTACAACATAAATGACCAAAGAAGCCTGATACAAAAATCAAAATTATTAAAACACAAAAAATCTGTCATTGAAAAGAAATATTTTTTGTTTGTAAAATTATAGATGAAATAAAATTGACTTACCGAAATAGTGGGAAATATTTTTTAAACATTTATTAATTCTGCAACTCGCCTTAATATAAATGTACAGGAACACAAACAAAATCTTCCGAAATTTCTCCACAATTTGCTTATCGAACTTTTTTTTGTAGTCTCAATCTTCATTAGTAAGGCTTATAATATTGGAAGAACGACAAAAACAAACAAAAATTCACTGAGCCACCGATAAAAACTGCTCCGACAACACCTGCAAGAACACGAATGGCCGCCATGACACACAAAATCAAACTCGAATCAAATTTCATCTAAAATGTTTTAAATTTCATCTTTTGCCCGCTTAAAATGATTACAAAATGTTCAAATAATAATAAATTATTAACTTCACAACTTTTAAAATAATACTATTAATTTTTTACGACCGCACAACGCAAATTGAAATTAAAAATTAATATTTCTCACCGACCGATCGCGAAGCAAATTGACACTGATAACAGAGAAAACGGAACGGCACTGACACTGAAATGAATGACTGAATGAATGAATGTGTTCAATAATTCCTTAAGCTTTGAAGCTTCATTGTCCACTGTTCATGCTGAGTTCATCTGTCATAATTCATAAAGAAGAATAATGAAAATGAATTTTGATAAGGAATGATGACTGATTGCTGTCATCTGCCATCCCATGATCTATAGGAAATGGATGGAGTCAGAATCTCAGAATACAAATTGAGTGTGTGTGAGTGAGTGAGACGAATCTCTTATTGTAATATTCGTATGCTGTCATTTGTGCTGTGTTTACATTATATTTACAAATGTGAAAAGTCTTCTGGTATAGCAGTCTACAATATTGTAGCTGGCACTGTCACCGCCATATTTGGAGTCGCAAATAGAACCAAATATCTGCCGTTTCAAATATGAAAACAAAAGAGTTTAAAATTTGTAGGTAGGTATATTTAAAATAAAATACCAATTTTTTTTTTCAATTTTGTAAAATAGACCAAATGCCATCATTAAAACAAAATCTTTGAATCAAATAAGTTTTTAATTAGTTTTTTAAGTAGAAAAACCATTCCTGTAGGACCAATGGTCTAGTAGGTATGGAGCAAACTCTTACACATATTTTTTTCAATTTTGCTTCTGAAGCGAAAATTCTTTATACTTTTTCCATAGCTACTATACCACTGATCCTAGAGGAATGATTTTTACATCTTCGATTCTGATTCCAATTTTCTAAGTGATGACTGTCAAAGATTTTTATTTTAATAAATATTTTCGATTTTGTCTTCTTGGCGGACGAATCAATATCACTTAAATAATTGGAATCAGAATCGAAAGAAGAAAATCCATTCCTGTTGGCTATGAAGCGAAATATAAATAATTTTCGCTTCAGACGCCCTCAGGATGAACAATGATAAATGTATGTATGTATAATATTAAACAATAAATCTTAAATAACCTTTTTTTAACTTATAAATTTTCATATCCTATAAATCAGCCACATAATAATTCATCCTCAATGTAAAATAACCCACTTTCACCATTAATTTTTTTTTATATTCCTTCTGCAAAAAAAAATCCACAAATTTTCAGTCCAATTATACCACACCATGTTTACACATATGTCGAATCTCATATTTGTCATCGAATCCTTTATGCTCTGCTATACAGCTCTTACAACCCCTTGCATGCTTCCAAAGAACTTTTTTTTGGTATCGAAACGTGTGACAAAGACACCAGCAGCGCATCTCTCGACTAGAATCCTCCTCGCAGTCTTATATATTCCATATTCCACATCAATTCAATTAATTTCAAAAGAAGACACAAAAATAAATATCCTTTTTGAAAAGGATATTGTAAATACATATGACAGGCATTCTATAATTTCTTTTATCTGTCTCTCGAGCTCGACACAAATCCTCGTCAGCAATCGAACGACGACGGCGAACCCCTCTGTATGCTTCATAAATGCTTCATCTTCAATCTAGCTTCCAATAAACTGTTCTGCTGCACATCATGTGTTTCAGTTACCGTTACATCAATATGATATAGCAGAAGGACTATTTATTTATTATCTTGTCACTTTGTTGCTCTGATTTCCCAAAAAAAAAAAAAAAAAAAAATCATCATACATCAGTGAGGAAGACCATATTCCATCCACCACCTCCTTCACGATTTTTCACAATTTAATTTTTTTCAAGGACCTACTTTTTACACCAGTCATTTTTTTTCTTTTTTAGTTTCATTCATTTCGATTTATGCCGCCTGTCAACAAGTCCTTGTTGTATACTGTTAATAGAAGAGTGTATTGTAAATAAGATTTTTTATCATCCTTTTTTTGTAGTCGAGTGTTGTCTTCTTCAATATTTGACCAGATGCGACTGTTCACGACCACGAATTATCCTGTAGAAGCGCATATGACAGATTCTGATGGGGGATGGGAAGAATAAAAGGAAATGTTATAGGATTCACTTAATTATTTATAACCAACCCATTTGCGGGAGGATATGGAAAAAAATAAATATCTGTCATATTGAGGAAGTGCTTTATAGTTTTGCAACTTGTATACATATAAGTAGGTTTAGGCTCAACAAAAACACACACCTTTCGATACATAAAAATAGCACGAGTATAGCATTCATCGATATACCACTATAATACCACACCATTGCATACCCATAGAAACCACTTAATGAGCATCGTCTCAATTAGGACTACGGAGAAGAAGGAAACAAAATGCCTAATAGCCATTAAGAAAATTGGGTTATGTGCCGGTTAATGCTAGGTTTTTCCCTATCCACAGCCCCAAGCAGATTGCTCATTAAGGCAACAAATTTGATGAAGTATCGTTTCCCTTGCAACTTGTACATTAATTACCCGCAAACAAAGGACTAACAACGGGAATCGAAGGAAATATAGAAAAATGAGAGGGACCATAATCGTTTGCTAGGATATTTTGTATAAGCTTTCATGAAGATGGGGCTAAGGACAGGATAGAGTGTATTGTCTTTGAGTTACGAAAACAGTTTTTTGAGTTATCACTTTTGAATCAAAAATCCCTGTGTCTATAAGATTTCACTCAGGAACATAAAAAGACACAATTCCTATCGGATTCAATTGAAGCGTTCAGTGTGTCCTTAATCAAAAGAACTCCTTTAGAGGGTTTCTCAGAGAATTTTTAAAGATTTTAAATGCATCAAAGAGACCATTCGAAAGAAGAATGCAGAAAAACAGATGAAAAAGAAAGGGTCCCAAATGACTACCCTGAGGCTGACCTGATAAGACTTAAATAAAATAAACGTATGCGTCTTGGGACGCTCGACAGAAGTGATAACTTAAACTAATCTAAGTTGAACTATTTAATATTGAAATTGTTTAACTTGAAAAAAGCTTAGGTTATTACTTAAACTTTATAATGTGAGGAAAGGTTATTTATTATACGGCTAGCACTGTGGGTTAAAGTGAGAGAGGCAACCTGCTGCTGCCGTATGCGTGAGAGAAAGGGAACCCAGACAAAGTGACACCGTAACGCGTTACGTTACAAAGCGGTTTACCCTCCCATAAGAAGTTAATACTTTAAAAAGGATTTGCTTCCGTTTTTATTTGTAATATAATGATTCCAACCATTTAAGAACCCGAATCTGTAGTAGCGGAGCGACCACTAAAAAATACATGCTGTGACGAAGTTATGATGTCTTTCGCCATAAAAGTTTATCTACTACCCCCCTATCCTTACAAATTGTGACCAGTAGCAATTCTGTCGTTTTTCACCCACTAGGCACGATTTTTCAAAATTTTGGTTCAATCATCCAGTGACTAACATGAGAGTGCGTTCAACATCAACACATGAGCAACCGAAGTGTTCAGTGATAAGAAATATTTATGTGGAGACCTCGAGTTACTTATGCTATAGAAGACCTAGTGACCAACTATTGCGCTTAAGCAATACTCTTTTGACCTTAAAGTCTTTGAATTGACTTGTAGACTTGAAAAATCATCCTGGTCAAGACCCGCAATTATTATCTCGGGCTTAAGGAAATCTATGAGAAAGACCTAAAGGAACCTATTAATAGTTGCTCTAAGTGGGCATCTACTATTGAATAAAAGTTTCGGTTGGTAAGCTTGACATTTTAGCTGAGGCTGATGCAGAAGGTTTTGAAATTGCTTCCACTTTATTGAGTCAATAGCCATGTGACAGGTACTGTGCCTATACTATTAACTTACCAGTAAAAACCATTATTATAGTCTTGGAATGTAAAGCGTCGCGTTACGTATTCCTTAGCTTTGCCTGAAATATTGTGTCGATCAAGGCAGTTCAGTGTGAACTTTGTCCACAGAAATCAAGCTGTTTCCACTAGACACACCATTTTTTGTTCAGTTGATCTTAGTACAGAAGCCGTTTTAATTAAAAGAAGATCACCTGGGGCTCTAATAAGAATCATTCGAACCCTTGAAAATATCAAAAATGTTCAAACACCATTGCGCAGTCGGACTTCTTTTCCACACCTTATAAACAGTTTCAACATAGGGATTCCACACAAGGACTGGATACACTTTTTGAGCAAAATGAGAGCTTCTTTAATGAGAAAAATGATGATCTTCAAATTTTTTGAAAACCGTTCGTCTCTTAGGAATTTCTAACCCCCTTTATGTGCTGCTCTGGCGAGATCCAGCGAAGCAAAACAGTTTGTTTTACATAGCAACCCCTTTGAGTGCCCAATGTAAAGGTGATTTGAAAATAGGAAAGATGTTCAGCCAGTAGATCTTGGAAGAAAGATAATTATTTAATTAAGCTGACTCGGAATCAAATTAAGAAAGCGATGACTTCGTTTAATGGATATGTTCTTCATGGGTATACTACTCTACTACTATAAAAGTGTCCGCAAGAGGTTACTTGTCTTCCTGTCTTGTCCGAAGTTCTTCTCTTTATAGATATTCTGTTAAGGTTGTAGATACGTGGCTCATGAAGAAGGAACGGAGCAGGGCCTTCGGTTCAGTAAAGCTTAGAGTTCGTAACGACAGAACTAGATAACCAACTCTGCCCGTCCATTGAGTGTATTTCAAAAGTTGGCCAACCTGATTTCCTTAGTCAATATACGCATCCGTTAATACAAGCGCGAGGAAAAGTAGAAATGTGGTCAAGGGACAACAATTATATTGCACAAAAGTAGTGAATGAAAACGTTCGCATTGGCACTATTCCTGTTGTACCTATACGGAGTATGAATGTGTTTCAATGTACCCCATATGCCTTTATGTTGACGATTGTTGAGTCCGAAACGGTTTAAGAGAGAAGTTGTTGACATTTTTGAATAAAGTCTTAAACCGTAATAAAAAATATTGGAGTGCCAATGCAAATAAATTTTTTCCCGAAAGATTGAACTTTTGAATAAACTTGATGGATGAGAATACTGCTTGATGGTACAGTGGACCAGAATTTATTCCAACATATTTTGTTATTTTGTTTCCTTAAATTTTATTTTACCTTTCAAAGATGTTTTTGTTTTCAAAATGATTGAAATTTTACACATTATATTTTTCGAGACTGAAGAAAATCAAAAAATAAATCAAGCTAAAGATGTAGGAGGGGGGTGGTTGGTTGAGAAGCAACTGCAGTTTATACATCAACCCCGAGGTGCACAACTAAAATTCCATAAATTAAAGCCAAGGAAATAAAACTTTTCTCTTGCGCATAAATCACAGATCTTCAACATAAATTTATGGCTGCCTTTTGCGTGGATGGAATGGGTTAGGATTTTCTGTATACTATACCATAGATGGGGTTGAATTTTCTACATTAATGCTTATACTGGGGTTAGAAATCTACCCCCAACATCATGCAGTAAAGTTTTTTTATATACGTTTACGGCAAAATGCTCTGCGATCTTATGTGTTTTCGATTGCATATCGATGTGCAGATATAAGTATATCCTTGTTAGAGTGCACACGGGTGTATAATGTGTATCCTCCTTCACTCGAGTCCATATATAGGTATTGGTTCTACTACAATGCTTCAGAAAGTTACTTTTGAAAGTAACTTGAGTTCGTGTGTATGAGGTTATTTATTAACGACATGATTGTGATGGAATATATGGGGTGGTGGTAGGTAAATCAAAGGTGGAAATGGAAAATGTAGAAAATTTATCAAGAGAATATAAATGTTTCCTGTTGAATTTTATTTGGTTAAGTATTTTAAATATTAAAAACATTATAATCTATTGTTGCATTAGACTTGTTTTTGCTTATCAGAAAAAGATGAATCAAAACAAGTATAAGTATATCATGAGAACAAATCTTGTGTACATTTTCACGGCACAATTTCGAATGAAGGTGAGATAAATTTAAAAATTGTGTAGGTACTCTATAATATTTTATTATTTGTTCCGCTGTGGGCACGACGGAAGTTCCTCTATATTTTTAGAACTTATCTGTTAAAATATAACTTTGTTGTTGTCAAAAAGAACAAAAATCAACTTTATGAATATTGTAAATGTTCATTGTGAAATGGGTGAATTTTTGGAGCCTCTGAACTTTTATATTTTACCCACAATTTATTGGTTTGCACTCAACAATATCTTCTGTTTTATTAAAGCTAATTTTTCTGCTTTCTCTAATAAGTTTTTTGAAGTGAAACTTCTTTAGGCGCATAGGTGTAAAATTTTTACTGATGCAGCGAAAATAAGCGTGACTTCCGTCCCCGAAAATGGAGAGAGCGATTAAGACAGGTTGACAGAGAGTGAGAAAGGGCGAACGTAGCACAAAGCCATGGAGCGAGAGTAGGGAGCAAGCAATTGAGAAAGATCGAGAGAGAGAGAGAGATAGAGAGAGAGAGAGAGAGAGAGAGAGAGAGAGAGAGAGAGAGAGAGAGAGAGAGAGAGAGAGAGAGTGAGATAGAGTGAGATAGAGCGAACGTCTTATCACGCTCACGCACAGTGCCATGGGGAGAGAGAGCTTGAGGTTAGGTTAGGTTTGTTTTATAATAGCACAAACTGGTTCTGCATATCAACTGTGAGTAGGTCGGTGGCTGATGGTTTAAATAGAACGATGGGTAGCAGGGACGGTATGCATTACATGTGTCTTATCAGACAAAAGTGTTTCGTATTTCCACTGTAGGCAGTCGGCAGTGTTCCCAGATTGGTTGTTTTTCCCACCAAAATGGTTGTAAAAAAACTATTTGATGGGGTAAAGTAGTGGGACAATTTTTGTGGTGGTTTTTATGGTTGGAAAATTTCCGATTGGATTGTTATTTTATGGGGTGATATTATTTTGAGGATAATTCAGTACGACATAGGTACATACCTACATCCTACATACATACATAAATATTAAAAAATTATTTTATCACCAAAAATAAAAATATGTACAATTAAGGCAACCAAGATCATGCGATTTGACACCGTTAGATTTTTTTCTTCAGGCGAGTTCGAAAAGTTGCTAAAAATCACCTCAAAAGAATAGCATGATGCGAATCTTCATGAGGAGCCTATTTTAATGATATATTTTTTCACACTTAATGGCAAAAACCAAGCTTTATAATAAAATAAAGGGTGTTTGTACATTTTTCGGAGTTGGTCTTTTTGGCAGCTGTCACTTGATTTATGTTGAATTTGTTCGGTCGACATAATCGCAAAGGAATTTATTCGAGCCAGCCGGCGCGGCCACTTTCCCGAAATCATTTTAAAACATAATGGCAAACCCTTATCTTTATAATAAAGTTAAATAATTCTTGGCCATAACAATAAGTTTTATTTCTTCTTGAAAACCAATCGTCTAGGACCCTTTAACATTTTTATAAAAAATGTATCGCTGGGTATGTTTTGTAAAGATTTCGAAACTGAAAAATGAATTCAGAAAGGCTCTCCCAACTGCTTACTGAAAAAACAGAGTTCTCACAAAATTACCTTGGGAAGGCGTTCTTAAGAAATGAATTTACTGGAGTAGTATTACCGTATAGTTGTATCCAGTGTAGAGACACCATCAAGCGACCTTTAGCAGTAGGTAGTGTTGAATACGTGGACCATATCAATTGGCTGCGTTTAATTCTCAAGCAGTCCCCTTAAAATCAGTTTCTTCTTAAAATAAAGTTTGAAAATTTCAGAAAGGCTTTTGACCAAGTGAACAGAGAGTGCATATGGAGATCACTGATCAGGTCACTTTAAATGGAATCCTCAAGGCAAATACCTAGGTCCCAAAATACTTTTTAACAAAGGTGTCGATTATTTTTAAGAACACACGGAAACAACAACTTAGTTTGAAAAGCTGATAACGTTCCGAGTTTCATTTAAGGCCAAATTAAAATACGCCAAAAACAATTGCGAGACGAGCAAAATTTATTTTGATAATGTCGAAATAAAAATTTGTGAAACAATTTCTAATGAAATGCCACGCTGCCGTTAGGAACATGTGTAAACTTACTTAGAAGACCTTGTTTTACTAAACTGCAACGAAAGCGCATGGTAAAGCTCACCAGATTCTGATATTGGAAGCATTTTCCAAGAATTAGCAACTGTGTGGAAAATGAATGCTTTAAAAACTCAATGTTGGCTTCAATTGAAATCGCATTCCGTAAACCGAAGTGGTTCGCGTACTACGTGTGTGTATCTTGAACCAATTTCGGTGGAACTTAGAAATATTTAGGATTATTAAGACGTGAAAACTATATTTTTCATGATCTGATGCGTTTGCAATTTCTGAGGCTTACATCAGCCCAGAGCTTGAGTGTGATCTTAGGCAGATGCCAGGATAGAATTCAGAAAATTGAATTTAAAACAATAGGGCATAGACGCACAACATAAACCTTAGTTTCGTTCGAACATCATCGAAATGTGAACTTATTCAATCGCTACTCCTATTAACAATGCTTCAGTGGAAAATTCAGTTGCATTCCTCCCTTGAAAAAATTCCCCCGTAATACTCGCATTGCTAGGAATTTCAATCAATTTGCCCTTGACCTTTATTTCGCAGGGCGTGTTCTTATTGAGC
This sequence comes from Platycheirus albimanus, assembly GCA_916050605.2. NCBI lineage: Eukaryota > Metazoa > Arthropoda > Insecta > Diptera > Syrphidae > Platycheirus > Platycheirus albimanus. The sequence goes on along the minus strand of OU696698.1, from coordinate 30,563,373 downwards.
CACACTACACGAATGTGAAATGATCTACCCGACTCGCTGACTCTTCTTGAATAACCCTATGAATAACCCCTTGACTACTGCACGCTGATTATTAAAGAAAAATGCCTTAGTAAACGATATTTTAAATCCGTTCTCCAAATCGAAAAGTTTTTGAGTGGCTTAATTTAAAAGCATTATGAAACGAAGATTAAATATAAAATTAATTTCAAATCAAAAATTTATTCAGCTTCAAGCGGGCGTTTTCTAAATTCATCCCAAAGTCAACGTTAACTCAACGTCAACGGACATGGATTTCTGGTCTAGTTTGATGGTGATACCATATTATGTTTACCGTGCGCCACGCCTGAACTTGACTCACCATACTCCGCTCTACTAGTCCAGTTAGCTGCAACTTAACCAGGCTTTTAGATTTATTAACCCAAATAGGCGCGTAATGAAAATAATTAAAAAAACAAATTGTACATAATTTTCTTAAATGCGACTACTTACTATTAAAAACGGTTTTTTATCAATCTCGAGCATAGCGAAGTCATAACATAAGCAATTTAAGTGCGGTCAGAATATCTAATGTTGTCATAAAAATTTTAAACTAAAAAGATACAAGTATCTAGCCTAGCGTGCGTATATCTGTGAGCTCCTACCTACGAAACAAAGTAGGTATCTAATGGACCATTTAAATGCCTTGTAATACAATTAACCAAAAATTAATTTGAAAACTAATAACTGGTTTTGTGTGTGATTCTAATCTTTTACACACGTGCCGCTAGTTTCGCTCTCTCCTTCATAATAATAATTATAGGTTACTTGAGGTTACGGAAAGATTTTTGAGACAGTATAGGGTCATGTTCAGAAAAATAAACAGATGGTTTTCTTCGGGACATGGGGAGTATGGAATGGGGAGCTATAAATTGAAATTGTATTATTTTAACTGTTGATTTTGTTCTCCTTCCTTATCGATGATAAATTTTCTCATCCAGTTAGGTAAATTCAAAAACGTTAAAAACCCAATAAATCACCGAAAACAACAAGACTTCGTGCTCAGTAACAAAAAATCGCAAACGTTTTGTATTTTTTTATGGTTTTTAGGTAAAAATCTGATCCAATTTCGAATGTATCTTCGTCCCCCATAACCACCACCATCACCATCAGACTGATGATTATGGTTGGTGATGGTTTTACACATTAACGATGCAAATTTGGTTATACTCATTTTTAGTGCCTGTTTGCTGTTTTTTTTTCATTTTTTATTGGAATTGTTGCGCGCACAGCGAGTGTCGTCAATAGCCCACTTTATGCCATAAAAATAAATTTTATGAAAATCACGATTTCAAACTGTCACATCAGCGATATAAGTATGGGTAAGAGGTACCGCTTAATAAAATCTCCAATCGAAAACAACAGACGTTATAAGTTTAATGTGAACTAAATAAAAATTATATTGTCTTCCCTGGGGCTGGGGCCATCGCATCGCCATAATGAGAAAGTTGCCTCGCGCATGATTTCACGGAAATTATATCTTCCTATACCACAAAAAAAATGTGTCATTTATATGAAAATATATTAACTTATGGTAAAAATGTATATTTGTATCTTTTCGATATCGTTACAGTAAATGGACATGTGATGCAGTTATGATACATAAAATAATCAGTATTAATCATTGTGTGAACTTGCGGTTTATATGATGGCCAAGACTTCAAGGCTTCAGTTCCATGATTCTTCATTAGAAGTTTTGTTTAAGTAGGTACTTTTATTTAGGAGCTTATATCCACTCGGATCACTACCTAGTTAAGGTCCAAAATTTTAGTATTCCGTAATTTATAGAAGCTCTTAGGTGAAAAACAACTATACCGAGGGATTTCAAAGTTAGACAACTTAAATTGAAAGTTACCGCTATAATTTATGCCGACCACCTAGCTCTATAGGTTCATAGAATAGAAATAAAAATAAGCAGACCTAGACATACAGGACGCAGATCAGAAAGAATACTAGAGAGTTCGCAAGCTCTACGATGAGCGAACTCAGGAGGAAGAAGAAAGTCCACCATCAACGTAAAGTAGAGGAAATGTAGAGTGCTTAAGTAGGAAGGAGGTGCGGAAATTCTATAGAAGAGTTAAGCCGCCCTAGGTACTGGAAAGATGGGGATGGAAACACTATAGGAGATAAAAATTCGATGGAATCCATTTGAAGGGACTAGTTTAACCAGTTTCTTAGTGGTGATAACACACATGTAAGAACCCGCCAAAGAGTGAAGGGTTCCAGTCAATCTAAATGATAACCAAGAGTTGAATCCGCTTTTCACGAATACTTGGCCACATATCACCATTGCAGGGAAATAAGTCCCTGTTTACTAAGTCTACCAAGTAACTAAGTTCCCAAGTAGTGAGAGCAAAATCCACTTACTAGAAGTGGACTTTGTTCCCATGGAGGATAGGACGTTCTCCACTTTCTTATGGGAACTAAGAACACACCTCGAATCATGAAGGGGGAACGAACTTCCAACAACAATAGCTAAGATAATCTTCTGAAGTGATCAAAGCAAAATAGCGTGATTTGCTTACATGGCAACTGACCTGGGCCTCCACAAAAGAGACCTATCTTGGCAACCCATTTGAAAGAGCATACAACAAAGAGCATACCTTTCGTTCACTATTTACGGACGTGTGGTTTTCAATCTGGCAATACTTTTTTCGGATTTGGTCTTTTTGACAGCCGTCACTTGAGTGGCATATACAATGCGATGCAGTTTGGCGTTTGAACCATGTTCTGGTCATTCTCTCAATTTAGTTGGAAAAGCAGCTGATAACTCTTGTCCATCGGCGCGGCCAGCAATTCAATTCTTTTATTTTGTTCAGAATTTATATATGTTTTTCACAGCAAGTATAGAACGATACCGAATTCTTATTGAGAAATTATCGAAGGAAAAAGGCGGACAGTTTTACGTTTTGAAAAAGCTTAAAGAAATTTGTTTGTTTTGTCGAGCTGAAGCTGCGAAGGCCATTGTTGACGACAATGCTTTATTTGCAATCTTTTGGAACAATATCTTAGAGCGGTTCAACGCTACAAATATGATGTTGCAGGAGCAGGACCCAAAAATAATTCTTGAATCTGCAGTGCGTTCTTTAGAATCATTGAAAACATTCGTGGGATCAAAAAGAAACAATTTTGATAAATACGAGGAAGCAACCAAACTCAGGAATACGTACAGTCACGCACGAGGTTGAATCCGCACGATTATAAAGCGCAAAGCGCAAAACGCAAATTTGTCACCGAAGAAGAAATACAAAGTATTCGGCTTTATCCCAATGATCGTCGACCAGCTGTGTGTTTCTCTAACTGAAATACTCCACGTAAATGAAGCTGAGAGTTCGAGATTTAGATTTCTTAAGCGCTTTCAGAAGATGAATGCTGGAAATTTGAACGCTTCAACAGAGGCATTGATAGAACATTAAGAACCTAGTCTCCGGAGGTATTTTACAACCAAATTCTCGAAGAACGAAATTACAGAGCTACATTCCCAAACCTTGAAATTGTATTGAGAATGTATTTGGTCTTGATGTTTTCAAATTGTAATGGGTATAGCAAACATTTTCACAAATGAAAATCATAAAAAATAGGCTGGCGAACCACGATGGGACAAACCCGTTTATCAAAGCTATAGCTCCTAAGTATTGAAAGTGATTTATTTCGGGAACTGGGTATCAGTAAAATCATCAACGATTTTTCAGCGAAAAAAGCTCAGAAGGTTTCGCTCGCTAACTCTTACATTTGATTTCAGATAATACTCATTTTCGATTAGGTATATTTAGGTATGCAATAAATTACTCCAATGAAAAAAATTTTTCATTTTAATTGGTAAACATTTTTGGGTACAGTGGGCTCCACTTCTTTGTTGCCACAGGGCATCCAGACCTCCAACTCCGGCCCTGGCTCCATATTTAGCAAAGAACAACTGATGTACTTTGGGATCCGTATACCTTCAAGCATGTAGACTATGTGCAATAAAGAGCATGATGACTGAAGACGCTTCCCTGGTGTCCGATCCGATTTTTCTTTTAAATCTATCAAAACGATGTTTTTTTTTAGTTTCTGCTTTAACTTTAATTTAATTTAGTTTAATCAAAAGGAATCAAAGTCTGATTCGACATTTTTGTTTAGGTTTCGTGTCCTTGGGGAAAAACACATCTCATTTTAATATGAATGTATTTGAGTCAGACTAAAACGTCATCAACATGTTTTTTATGACGTCCTTCAATAATATCTTAAAGATTTTATTACAAACGAACTTTGTTTCCAATCTGAGTCTCTGCCTGGAGGTTTGTTTAACTCAAATCCTGAGCTAAACCTACTTAAAGTAGCACACCATAATATCGAACACAAACATGCCAATATGGACTCATGTTCATTGCACTCGTTTCGCATTTATAGAAAACATCACTCGAAGGATTTTTTTTCGATTATAAATATGTCCATCATGTGGTGGTGGCATATACACTTTACAGATTGCGATATGCAAAAACCGATCGAAACAACCAAACGACCAACCAGTTGTTGTTGGTTGTGGCAGCCATTCTAATGGCCCATTGTCCAGTCACTTCACCTGAAGCTACATAATTTCTAGTATAGTTCCGGCAAATCATTTTGCCGCGAATAAGAAGCAGTCTTTTCTCTTTCTGGCTATAGTCTACCCAGCTATATGCTGGTTACAATCTCTGGTATACCTTCCTAATAACAGCGAGCGACTTGCTAGTCCGCGAATGTGAAAGCTAACAAGGACTTGTACCTATCTACTATACCAACCTACTGTAGTAACATCCAGGAACACCAACTATACTACGATGACGCCGTGCCGATGCTGGGGCATTCTAGTTAATTTTCCATCTCATATCAGCAACAAACAATTCCGAAAGTCAGTCAATCAGAACCTGTCTGACCATCCGTCAAAGTTGCACATCACCATATCACCTCCGCGAAATTATCCTTCGCGCGAATCTATTTTTTGTTGTTTTTGCAATCCGTTGTTATGCCTGTAAGTTGCCGCGCAGCCGAATATTCTAGCGCGCCGCGCCGCACGGCCGAAACATCTCTTTGAGGACATACCGAAGTATATCTACAACACACCATAATGACATATACCAATACGTAAGTATTCCTGTACAGCCAGGCCAGTCAGCATCCAGCCAGAGATGGATGTGATGCTTACTGGGATGAACGGGCGCTGCTGCTGCGAATGAAGATGGATAGTTGAATGGAGCTGGAGGAAGAGATGCTGATGACGTTACATACCGAATGGCGGTGAATATGCTTCAATTGCGCTTCCACCACTCTTGTGCCGCTTGCTGCTGCTGCGATGCGATGTGTTGTGGGATTTGCTGATTTGCCATGATGCGGAATTATCAGAGATCCTTACGGGGGGAGCCATCATTAAACTGCTTTCCAGGGACAGTCAGCAAGGACGTCAGAGGGGAGGTAATCACTCCCCATCAACCTTATGTGTGTGCTTATACATACTTCAGCAATTATTTCCGCAAAACGTGAACGTTCTGTTTTGAACTCCACTTTCGGGGAAGGGATGCACTCCCCCGATTTGTTGTCTAAATCTATGTTTTTTTTTTAACGGGTGTGTGCAATGGAAAGACTAGATGAGAAAGGACTCCTTGTGGGTGAAGAGGACTAATTTGATGGTGAAGCGATTTTTGAAAATTACTCGTACTCCACGCGGTGATTTGCTGAAACCGTTTCTTCTCAGCAATTATTCAGTGCTCCACAAATGGGCAGAATGGGCAATCGGTTGAATAGATAGATGGATAGATGGATGGATGAATGTGCGAGCATGACGCAGCAATTGTAAAAGTCACTGTGGGTGGTTGGATATGTATACTTTTGGGTGGCCAAGCTTTGGCATGGCATTCAGATTGCTCCAATTATTATAAACTTTGATGTCATGTTCCATTCGGAACGTAGTATTTGAGTACAGCTTGCAAATAATTTTGGTATTCCTCAAGTAGGTACGTAGGAAGGTATGGTAGATACGAAAGAAGGCAATTTATCATAATTCGAGTAAATTAAGTAATTTACAAGCACCATAAACTTTTGGACGAACATATTATTGTACGAGGAAGGAACATTTTGCAAAGCTAAAACGGTGATATAAAAAAGATTGATATCACGTTTATTCCGTTCACCCAGAGCCAAGTTATTGAACGGATCTTCAAAAAATCATCCTAATGCGTTGGTGTTAACATGTGAGGCGCGTTCCATAGTGCCTCAAGAAGAATGTTGAAAATTTAAATGGTTGTGCGTCACCTTGTCTTAGCTTTTTTCGAAATCAAGTGAGGCCGTGGCTTTTTTCTTAAAAGAGAACGAGCTCTTCATCATATTCCGACCACATTAGATGAGTTGGTGCATTTCTCTCACCGAGTCATCCATCGCTGCCGCTGGTTTTAAAATGTCGGCCAGGAGGACATCAACTTTAGCTGCCTTGTTTCACTTAAGTTTAGATATAGCTTCCCGAACTTATTCCTCAAGTTCTTCCTCAGGTCAAGTGGATGGAAGTCTTGCTCATTGTCGTCCAAAGCCAAAAGATGCTGACTCATGACGGAGTGTATCTAAAAATCCTACAATCTAAGACGAAAGCCTTAAACCGAAAAAGAGAAGTGACATAAAGCAAATTGAAAAATAGAAATGGGATATTCTGTGAGATGACGTGCTCAACTCTACAGTCAGTGCTGCCTTACAAATACAGGGTTTTTTAGTAGAGGTATTATTTTGATATTCAAAGAAAAATGGCAGTTTTTGAGATAAATGATCAAATAATTATTTAAATGTAAAGAGAACAGTATGCCATTAATAATTAATAACATCGGTCCGGAAACTTTTTCCGTAAAAGATCGATGGTTTTGTTGCTTATGTGGCACGTAGCTCCGTCTTGTAAGTAAATGTTGTCCAAATCAATACTAATCATAAAAAATTATTAATCATCTCTCGAAAGTGCAATCCATTCACCGTAGCTGTTAGTCCAGCCTCATTTTTGAAAAAGGAAGGTCCAATGACCCCGCCGGACCATAAACCGCACCAAACAGTGTCTCGTTGAGGATGGAGAGGCTTTTCAACAATAAATCTTGGGTTTTCCGAGCCCCAGATGCGACAATTTTGCTTGTTGACTTCGCCACCGAGGTGGAAATGGGCCTCATCAGTCAAGATGATTTTTCGATGAAATTCCGGATCATTTTCATGCATTTAAAGGACCCAATCAGCAAAGACACGACGTTGTTGATGATCGCCCGGCTGGAGTTCTTGTGTTAACTGAACTTTATAAGCCTTAAGACCCAAATCTTTTTGCAAATTACGGTGTAATGACATTTGTGAAATGCAAATTCCAAAGAACGACGAGGAATGGACAAGCCTGGGTTTTCTCCAACGCTTTGGGCTACAGCAGCAATATTCTCAGATGTTTTTGAGCGACGTGCACTAATTTGCCCCAACAATTAAAATTTTTCCACCAATTTCTGATTTGCGGTCCGACAAGCTGCTTCCCTACGACCAAAAAGTGTTTTAGTTTTACGAACCATCTCTGACAATTTTTTACAATTTTTATAATGAATTTTAATTATTTCAGTGCATTGTTGAAGCGTGTACCATTCCATTTTTATTAATGGCGTAGTTTCTATTTGTCAAATGTTACAAAATTACAGCTTCGAAAATGACAAATACCGAAATAGCATGCTATTAAAAATAACACCTCTTATTGGAACACCTTCATATTTTGGATTGATAAATTTGAATATCCAATAACACCTTAACTTGAACATTCCCAAAGGAAATGGGCATCAAATTTCTCGAACGGTATGCTCTGTGTATCGTATAATATCGCAAATATTAGCTAAGCCTCCCTTAGCATCAATCGCGAACGCAGGATATTTCACAAAATAATCCAATAATAATAATTTTCGGGAAAACTAAGATTGTATATCAAAAAGTTTATTAAACTATTGATCACCAGTTCCCTTTTTTGGAATAAGGGTAGAAGTAGTCATGAATCATGGCCGAACCACAAACAAAAACACGCCTTCACCACACAGCAGGATCTATATCTACAGGATTCATCTTGAGCTCTCCGAGCAACGTACGGTTGTGTCACAATATTTTGATAGTACCCAATTGTATGGCTAATTTAATGCAATATTAAGAAATACACGTGCCATCCGACAAATGATAACAAATCCACACACAAATAAAAAATATCCCAGACGACGCAAAATCACAAGGACTAGTCGTCATAAAGGATTTGTTGTATAGAAGGAGAAACCACACATTTGAAAACAAAGGCAGGCAATCTTCGAGCGTATGCCTTCATAATTCACATTAATATTATACACCAAACCGTTCCATAAAAATATAATTGCAAGAAAAAAAGTGTGAACAAGAACTCGTATCCTTTAAGGCGATTGTCCTCCCCGCCTGAATCACGACTATTGTAATGTCACAACAAATTCTAAACCCCGTAAGATTTTGCTGAAAATTAACTTTGCTGATCCTTGCGGAGGATAAAAATAACGATATTCACACATTTAACGGCAACACCCCCACACGCGAGCTTCTATGTGAAAAGGAATACAAATAAAAAGCATAGGTACTCCTAATCCCACAGGATAAAACCAGAAATTGCAATTCATAAACAAAATACTGAGTAAAAAAAAATCTTTAAACGATTCACGGCAACAAACGAGTGCAAGGGATGAGTCAAGATTACAACATGTACCGTTGCATGACTCCCTGCATATGTCCGTGTCCGCTTAGGTCGTTTCTATATTCCATTTATATAAACAGGACGGTACTATTGGTGCAGGATGAACGAAGGTATACTTTGTGCATGCATGGCGTGTGCAATAGGATTAATGGAAAAATTATGCAAAAATCCTTCCATGTTTTAGGTGTGTAACAATTTATTATGAAGTGTCAGCTCCTAAATTGCAGATTAGGATATAAGTTATGGAAAATTGATTACAGCGCAGGGATTTTTGCAGTGGATTTTTTAAACAATTTAAAGATTCAGTTGTGCCGTGCCACAAAGGGAACAAATGGAATAGTCTGATGGAAATTATTGCTTAAAAGTGTTTCTTTGTTTAAAAACTCTAATCTGGTAACATAAGTAGAGTATTTTGTGAAATAATTATGAACCATTCGTTATCATAAATATTTGCATAACTCACTCGAAAGGTTGTCTTCTATACACATTGTTGTGGCCAGTAGCGCACCTATTTAGGGGTAAGAGGGGCAATCGGAAATCAACCATTTAGGGATGCCTCCCAACTGTAAACAAAAATTTAACTTCACCGAACTGCGTTGTACTAAAATTTTATAAATAATAACTTTCAAATAAGGCTCTTTCCAAATTATTCAAATTCAAAATGATTTTATCTCGAGGGCACCGAAAACGTCACTGAAAAGATCGGAAATTGTAATCTTCTATTGTTTTTTTCAAGGCCGCCCAATTAAAATGACAAAAACCCAAACAACACTTTTAAAATTATTGTATTTTAGGCGAAACAATACAAAATATAAATTTTGAAGAGTTGATAAGCGAGAAAGAAACATTTTCCTTTCCTTCTAAATGATTAAAATCTTAATCTTGTTGGATATAGTTCACATTAAGGTTTTGTCAAAAATTCTATGTAAGTTGTACTAGAAAAAATTAAAAATTGAGTATTGACAATGGTTTCTTTCACTGTATGTTTACAGATGATTCCAAAGTGAGATTCCTGGATGAAATGCCAAATTTTTGTTGGACTAAAGGCCATAACAAGCTACTTTGAATCGAAACACTTTTCAGTGATTCTTCATAACATGTAAAGGGCTTTTCAATAACAGCGGGTATATGTTGAAATGAAATAAAACAAGCTGTTTGTGAGGTATAGACAAAAAATCTTCTTATTTGAGAGGTATTATGTATGGAAATTATTTCTCCCTTCCAATGGGTCCTGTAGTCAACGACATTCTTATAAGACAAGAAATAGTGGAGCCAGACTAGTAGCTTATGCAGATCAATTAGCTCTGCCAGCGACTGGAAAATAACTTCACTATTGGTGAACAAATAGAAGGCACCTTGTGACCATCTCCTTGGTTAATATAGCTGGTGAAGGAGATGCGGACTTGTGGTCAATCCGCAAAAGACAGAAATGCTCCTCTTAACCAACAAATCACTCCAAATAGCGAAGGAGTCTCAACATCGAATAAAGAGCCATGAAGGCAATGATAGCATTAGGGGGCCTTGTCCCAAAATTATCAGGTTTATGTAGGTAGGTATACGGCAATTAATATTAAGACCGATATTGACATATGGTGATTCGGCGGTCTGGTGTTAAGCGACCAAAATTGCTTCCAATCTTAAAACAATTACATAAATAAAAATAATGGTGTGTATAGGCACCCCCGGTTCTATATAAGAACTACCCCTACAGCAGGACTGGAAGTTATTCTAAGTCTAAGCCCCTCGGACATCATTGTGCAAGAATCTACTTCAGCGCCCTCCAGCTAAGTCAAACTCAAAAATGGAAACCGAGTCAGACAGCCCGTGCACAGATTCAACACCGCGTTTAGATTTTGAGAGACAATTCACTACTTTTTTCCCTAATAGAGAAGACTGGCTTGATAATCAGACCAGACAGACAGCAAACGGCGAATTAATCCTTTAAATCCTTATATTACAGATGGTTCCAAAATGGGAATCGGTGTATTTGCAGGTTTCTACTCAGAAACACTCGAACTAGCTGGATCAATCAGGCTGCCCGTTTGCAGCAGCGTCTTCTCGGCTGAGGTAGTGCCAGTGATAACAGTTGCTAAACAAAGGTTCCTGGCACGCAGCATAACATAAGACTCTGTTGGGTTCCTGGCCATGGAATCAGTACTGTAATAGGAAATGAAAAAGCTGATGAGCTGACAAGAAAGGAATAATTGATAGAACTCAACCAGGCAGACACAACCGTAAATATCCCAAACTGTAACACTAAACAGACGATTGAGAGAAAAGTACACATTGCAGCTAACGAGAGATGGGACTCCCTTGAACTCCCTTCTATGTTATAACCAGTACACTGTGTTCCTACTTAAACAAACAAGGAACCTAGAAGATTCTACAGCTCGACGGACTACTCGTTCAGACGACGTGGTAAAGATGATGTTCATGAAGACATTCCGCATTTACTCTGTCTGTCTGTCACTGCCCAGCACTATGCCACTTCAGAAATGAAGTTCTAGGATTCACTTCTCCTATGACTTAGAAAAACTATCTAAGTAAGCGTTCAGAAAACTGCTTACATTTAATAACGCCTCAAAATGGTTTGAAAATGTATAGCTTTTCATAGGTTCCACGCTTAAAGGACTCAAAACCCCCCAAGATAGCACAATTGATCTACATTTAGACTACTATTGACGGATATAACATCAACCATCAGCCCACTTACATTACATCTTTATCTGCATAATCCTGCGACTTAAGGAAAACCAACTTGAAAGTCTAGCGGTGCCAAATCGCATGGCCTTGGTGCCTAATTCACATCATCTCTGTGATTGATAAACTTACCCCCAAATCCCGTTTACAAAAATTTCAATCGTTGCGTGTTCTATGTGGCACGTAGTACCGAGCTGTCTTGTCTTCTGGGCCCATGTGGTTCAATTTGGGCCGTAAGACACTGGTTATCATCCTGGGTCAGTTAGATCTTTCGTCAAGTAGTCTGCTTAAGGCCGGGTTCTTGGAACACAACGAGAAATCCACTACCTTGAGTTCCGCTGAACATTTTTACGGACCGCGGCGATGATCTCGTCCGGTCTTGCTGTTTGCACTTACGAATACTCGTTTTGATAATAAAGTCTTATCATATGGACCTAATGTTCAAGTCTATCCGCACCAATTGAAAAACGCTTTATAAAAGACCATCATATCTTATACTTTTATCGAAGTTTTTTCAACAATATTCATTCCTAGAGTGTGACACAACGTTTCCCGCCCCGAGTGCCACCAATGGTAGCTACGCCACTGGTTGTAGCTTGTAGCTCACAATACAAGTCCTATTCGGTTGACGGAACCCTCATTATTAAATCAAACGTGCTTTTTCCAAGCAAGTTATTTATATATATTTGTTAGATAAAACATTTCGACACAATGACAATAATTGTGTCAAAAATTAAGTATTCAAGTTTTGGCTTAGTATACATACGAGAAGATACTACCAATCCACCTCTGATGGAAGCGAATGATATATCCAAAACATAAATTAATTGATAAGCTAAGCGAAATATGATATTACTAGCGGTACCCGGCTCGCGTTGCTACGCCCAAAAAAACACTTATGTGTATTTAATGTGAAATTAAATTTATTTATATATTTTATCTCAATGCTAGCGGATAAGCAATATTTTTGGTCGTTTTGGTTGGTGTATAAATATACAAATTTTTTGGCATACACACAAAGTGCAGTTAATTTGATATTTAAACTGAACATGATAACATTTATAAATTGTGGCTTGAATATTTAGCTGCATTTGACAAAAAATTGGGAAAATAAAATGTCTTTTGTTGTGCGATTCAATTCCTTTTCCGATGTTCAAAAGTTGTTTGGAAAATGTTTGGGTGGACGATTCTTGCACCAAATGGACACGCACGTTCGTTCAGAGTTTGATTTTTTCGACTCAGTTCCATTAATATGATGCTTTTATTCAACGAAAGGAAAACATTTTTATAAAAAAGTTGAAAAAAAAACTTTGCCAAAAGCCCGCATTTTTCTGTCTTCCACCCGGGCATTCCGCTTAAAAATTTATGAAAAACACCAAAAAAGAATTAAAAAAAAACTGAACCAAAATTGTTAAAAGCATGCATTTTTTTTCCTTCCACCCGATCGGCACGAAACCTTCACAGGAACCATCCCTGGACTAAACTATATTTACCCCAAAAATTTCATAAAGTTCCATTGGGTGGTTTATGAGTCCATACGCAACATACATATATACACACATTCATTTTTATATATACATATATAGCCTTTAACCGCGGCTTCACTCGCGTTTCAGCTGATCAAGAAGTAGACTGTACCTTGAGGAGTATAGTCTATCGTAATCTAGCTTCTTCTTCTTTTATAGCTTTATAATTTAATACCTACATTTAACCGTGATAAAAAGAAACATATAAGATATACCAGATTATAATCTAGCTTTGCTAAATTTCATTCCGATCCGGTCAGCCATTCTGGTGTGATTTCAAAAATAGCCAATATGCTATTCCAGACTATAGTCTATCTCTGTGCTAAATTTCATTCAGATGAGTTCAGCCATTCTGGTGTGATTTCAAAAATTAAAACAAATCTATCCCACGTTAACCATACATTTTACCGGGATAAAAAGTAGCCAATATGCTATTCCAGACTATAATCTATCTCTGTGCTAAATTTCATTCAGATCCGTTCATCCATTCTGGTGCAATTTCAAAAATTAAAACAAATCTATCCCACGGGAACCATACATTTTATCGGGGTAAAAAGTAGCCAATATGCTATTCCAGACTATAATCTATCTCTGTGCTTATTTTCATTCAGATAAGTTCAGCCATTCTTGTGTAATTTCAAAAACTAAAAAAAATCTATCCCACGGGAACCATACATTTTACCGGGATAAAAAGTAGCCAATTTGCTATTCCAGACTATAATCTATCTCTGTGCTAAATTTCATTAAGATCCGTTCATCCATTCTGGTGTAATTTCAAAAATTAAAAGAAATCTATCCCACGGGAACCATACATTTTACCGGGATACAAAGTAGGCAATATGCTATTCCAGACTATAATCTATCTCTGTGCTAAATTTCATTCAGATCCGTTCATCCATTCTGGTGTAATTTCAAAAATTAAAACAAATCTATCCCACGGGAACCATACATTTTACCGGGATACAAAGTAGGCAATATGCTATTCCGGACTATAATCTATCTCTGTGCCAAATTTCATTCAGATGAGTTCAGCCATTCTGGTGTGATTTCAAAAATTAAAACAAATCTATCCCACGGGAGCCATACATTTTACCGGGATAAAAAGTAGCCAATTTGCTATTCCAGACTATAATCTATCTCTGTGCTAATTTTCATTCAGATCCATTCATCCATTCTGGTGTAATTTCAAAAATTAAAACAAATCTATCCCACGGGAACCATACATTTTACCGGGATAAAAAATAGCCTATCTGCTATTCCAGACTATAAGCTATCTCTGTACCAAATTTCATCCAGATCCGTTTAGCCGTTCTGGCGTGATTTAGCAACAAATATCCAAACATCCAAACATCCAAACATCCAAACATCCAAACATCGTAACTTTCACATTTATAATATTAGTAAGATTATACAAAAAATAACAAAATTTTTAATTAATTTCAATGTTCTTTTGCTTTTTAAAGTTATTGTCAATTTATTCAAATTTGAGATGACATTTTTTTTTTAATACACAAATGATTGAAACTAGGGTACCCACGGCCCGGCCATTAGGCATATGAATATTTTTACAATAAATGCTTTAAGTTTATTGTTGTTGGTAGGTTTTTTATATATTTTTGCATGTTTCCAGATACCTAAACATTTATGTAGTTTATTTTATTGAATTTTGGAATTTTTGAATTTTCCTTTCGAAAAACATAAAGATCCATTTAGATAAGAAAAAATATATAAATTTTGCTTTGGATGTGAATTTTGGAGAGGAAATATAATTTATTTTTTTAATTTTTTGTTTAAATTAATTCACTTTGCGAATGGCTGGCTGTGGGATTAGATAATATTCATAAATTAATTTATTTATAATATTTCGAATCAAAAATTATATGAGTCAGATAAACTTGTATGATGTTGTGTCATATTCATATGGGATAGGCCGATGGTGGCTTTTTCGAATTGCTTTTATTTGTTCCAGTGGCGGATTCACGGAAGAGTTTTGGGGGTTAAGTTATGTTAAATGGCTTGCAGCTATAGCAATGTATTTGTCTTTGCCGATGGGAATACCCAGAAAGCTTTGCTTGTTTAAAATGGGTAATGTTGTTCCTTGTTGAAAAATCACCAATTGCGAAATATTCAGTTGCAATTTACAAAACATGTTTTTTTTTGTAAATCACGGCGCTTTGATTCGAAACTGATAGAACAATTGGCAATTTAACTTTCAATTCATCGCAAATTACAACAATTCCTGAGTTGCGATTTACAATTAAAAGTTATAATTCAAGCTTGTGCCCTTCAAAGTAAATTACAACCTTTTTGTCGCAATTTACTACTTCAAGGGAATAATTCCATTTATACTTTTTACCAATCTGGATTTGCTAAAATTTGTTCGTGATTTACAATCACTGAGTATTAAATTCAACTCAAGTGTGTCTGACGGCTACGTCGAAGGTCCGGAGTTCGATCCCTGCCTCCAACTAATAATTATCTTTTTTTTTTTTGGTACTGTCTCTTTTGAGGAAATGTAAAATTCTCGAAAAATAAATCTGGTTAATTTTAAAAGTGGATCTTTGTAAGCCATTCGGATTCAGCGGGAAATGATATTCCACCAGAATATCAACGCACATATACAGGAATCGTTCAGAATATAAGTCATTAGGCCCTGGCCCCGCTTGTGTCTCCAATAATGCCTTTTTTGTAGTTCTATTATGTACATAGGGAGTACAAGGTTGAATTTCAACTACACATTATATACAATTTCTTACCTTTATTTAAATGATCATCACAAAAAATTGTACATTAGAGGTTAGACGTCCAAAATAAGACGACTATATTTTTCTCGCCAATAAAACATAATCTTAATTCAGAACACCCCTAAAATGTAACTCATATTCAGGTTGCTTCTTATTATTAATTTTGATATCCGACTTGGATGCATCACCATGGCCTAGTAGATGTGTGCTAGGTTGGTATGCAGAGGGTCTCGAGTTCGATTCCTAGAATCAGCCAAGTAAGTAAAAGTTACATTTTTCAATAAAAAATAATAAATGCTTTTCAATAAATAGAAAACGTTGCTCCTCTCAAAGCAATATAATTTGTTACAAATTGAGTAAAATGGGGTTGCAATTTACGACGTTACCACTCATTTTTTCAAAAACATATTTTTGATTCAAAACAAAAAGATGGAAATCTACGACTAGCTTTTTTGCAATTTACAATCGAGTAAATATAAAATTGATACAAATTTGGATCAATTTTCGATTCGCGATGGCAATGTTTTATTTCTCAGGATCGAATTATTGACCCAAAAAAGTGGTAATTTGCTATTTTTGAGTGTCAATATCTTCATTTCGTTCAATTTTGAAAATTGCGAACAAGGAGTCGTAATTTACAAAACCCCGAGCTAGGGTGAGAAACTGCATAAGATTTTCGTGATTTGCAGCTCATTTTTCTTGATCTGATCTAAAAATTCTTTCCGTGAAGTTCGAAGGCCTTGTCGTTCCCTAGAATATGTCTTTGACTTGGGACCCAACCGAGATGAATGTTGAACTGTTCCGCCATCTCTCTGTTATCCTTGGAGGATATCACGTTTTCTTTAAATAAGGATAAAACCTACTTTATTCCCATTAATTCTGCCTGGAACAAGCTATGCAATGGCTAGGAAGACTGGAAGACGGAAGGAAAGACTTAGATTTAGTTTGTTAAAGGAAACACCACGCTCCCCATCATTTGTTTTTGAACCATCATCCAAAACTGGATTTGACGGTCTTCCAGGAAGGCATTATTTGTTTTTCAGAGTGATTAAGACTATGGTGATTTGGAAGATTGTTTCAAAATGTAAAAGAATTGTGGAATAGTCCATTTTAATTTGTGGGATATGGAAACCATTCAGTATGTTGGCGTGGCTGTATAGTTACTATTATTCCACTGTGAGATCTAATTGAGGCTAGTAGCTGAGCAAGTAGCACTTTGTTTGATGAAAATATTTAGGGCGATTGAGGAAGGGGAGGGGGGATTCGGACAATAATGTCAAGCGCTATAGAGGGAGAAGTGTACAACGCACCACAACCACCGCATAGGTGAGAATCGGTCTACACTAGCTTTTCTCACTCTTTCTTGTAAAGGGTGTTTTTTTAGACGTATGGTTTTCAAGAAGAAATAACACATATAACATTAAATAATATCTTATGGCCAAAAATTTAGCTTTTTTTTTAAAAGATAAGTGTTTGCCATTATGTTTTAAAAATGATTTCGGGCAATTGACTGCTGCAGGCTCGAATAAATTCCAGCCGAGAGGCCCAATTTTCGACAAATTTTTGCAGCAATTGGGGACGTATGTCAGAAGTAACGCGCCGAATATTATCTTCCAATTCGTCAATCGTCTCGGGCTTATCTGCGTAGAAGCGCCTTCACATAACCAAAAGTTTCCTTCAATGAATTGATTGTTTCGTTGGCTGTAGGGAATGTAGCGCCGTCTTGTTGGAACCAAAGGTCGTTCACGTCAACACATCCTCCGATTCAAGCACGAAAAAGTCATAAATCATTGCTCTATAGCGTTCCCCCGGCTTCATTTTTAAAGAAATATGGACCAATGATTCCCTTTGCTCATAGAGCACAGCAAACAGTGACTTCTTGAAGATGTAGCGTTGTCTCAACAATGGCTTGTGGATTATGATCACTCCAAATATGCAATTTTGCCCATTAACGTACCCATTCAACCAAAAGTGAGCTTCGTCGCTGAACAAAATTTCTCTTGATGTGTCGCTCAAACCGAACCATTATTTTGGTAATAAATTTTCACGATTTGCAAACGTTGTTCAGGAGTAAGTCTATTCGTTATGAAATGGCAAAAAAAGCTGAGCTTAAATCAAGTGACAGCTGTCAAAAACACCAACTCCGAAAAAAATAATGGCAGAATGAAAACCACACGTCTAAAAAAAAAACATCCTTTTTGTTGAATTTTCAGCTTAATTTCTTGTCCAAAACAAGACCCAATTATTTTGCTTCGTCAGATAATTTAAGACTTCTTTTTTTCTTGAAACGGCAATAGCAACGTCATCACCGTTAGCAGTTCATTGACCAATTAATTCGGTTTTTGTGGTTAGAACCACGGACCAATAAGATACAGACCGCCATCTCACTGTATGGTCTCTCTTTTTGCCTACAAGCTGAAAATCAGCGGATGTGTTATTTATTCTGAGAGTGTAATGTTGTTGGTGGTCTGTATTGGTCTGTCGTTAGATCGACTTAAAATTATTTTTAAAAATGAATCCGTAATAATTTGAAGACGTTCCCAAAAAAGAGGTTTTTTTAAATATCCGTAACACCTCAAAAGCATTTGTCCAATACGTTTTCGAAAATTTCATTCAGGACATCATCTTCTGCTGAACTTATTGGTTTTGTAAGGTCTTGATCAGGATATTGCAATTGGAGGCCTGTATCAAAACACTGTTGAATTCTTTTTCGATGTCGAGAAAGCCGACGACTTGGTGGTTGTTTCGCATTTCAAAGGGGGTCTATAAGTAAAAGTGTTTTCCCCTTAGCCGAACGCTTAATCAAGCAGTTGCTAGTGTAGAATTTCATCAGTCTTTTAAGAATATTGTTCATAAGCTGAATCCAGAGTCTGTGTGGTCTTTCTTCTTATTAAAGATTATCGCAAAGAGAATCATTACCGAATGATGATAGCGTTGCCAGATTCTTCGCGTTCCACAGGATCACTATAGGCATATTGTCGTTGCTGATGTAATTAGACAATGTGATGGTCATGGAATCTAATCAGTGAACTTATTGATGCAGATTTGACAAATTTCAAATAAATATTTCGTAATGAAATGAGTTCAACGATAACGCCGAGCATTTAGCAGTTGCATTTGTAGAGGGATCAAGGAATTCTTACTCTCCATTTCATAAACCTCTACCAAATCGAAATAATGCTGAACCGGTGTGATCTCTCTCGTTCAAAGCTTAATTGCTTAACATCTAACTTTGGAACTTTTATGATGTAAAATAAGGCCTTTGAAAACAATGGTCAATTTAATTAGTATATTTTGCAAGAAGTTCCAGGTCAATTTTTTCTCTAAAAGCTATTAGTTTTTATTATTTCAACTTAATTTAACTTTATTTTGCCTCTTCCAATTGCGTATATAATATTCTCCAGAAAAATATATTAAAGCAATTCCTAATGTGTACGGAAGTCTAATAAAATATTAAATACAAGATGCCTTCAGTCGCTGATGACAATTTTTAAAATCTGATTTGAAATACTGATATTGATTCCTATAAAATTAAATTAAATTCCTTCACATAAATGTCCATGAAACCCTTTCTCGGCTGTGCAGTATCCTGTGTTTATTCAAGGGTTCATTTTAAAACTCAGTTCGAGGACCCTATCCTGTATCGAAATAATCGAATCATGGAAATCGTGAATTTCAAAGAAATGGTAATTAAAACAGTATCTACCTGTCAGGTGACTTAAATGATTTACTATTCGTAAAATGAAACTATTAAACCCTTTCTACGAATCAAGTCAGAGTATAAAATTTCTTGAAATAAAAAAAAAAAAAAAACTAGCAGAAAACTATAAAACACAAATCAAAAACAAATAAAATATTTCATAGATATCTTCAATAAACAAACAAATAAAAAATGTTAACCATTACTTCTAGCACACCAGCTCGGCTGACTGCGGCTCTATCAGCGAAGATCTCTCGCATATAAATTAATATCGAATAAGCCGTAAATCAAATTCCATGATGACATGATGTCATATCTTTCCCCCTTAGCTACAAGTTACCTATATTTTCAATCCGAATTTAGATATGGTAAAGAGTCATCATCGGCGGCAACACCAGCACCAGCAGAAGCATCGGGATCAGCATCAGCATCACTTACACGCACCAAGATCGTAAGGCGGTAGCGTTCAACCAAAACAAGCACCAACAAAAAAGACGCGAGTCTTCTATTTACTTTTTTTTTTTTCCTTAAACAGACCTCACCTGTGCACCAAAACAAATGACGATGACGCTTCCCAGCTCCCCGGTAGCTGTATCTTTCACCGAATGGATTGTCGGGCCATTGTTTAGCTCCGTAACCTTTTCATCTCTCCCTTTGCTGAACCTGATATTGATTTTAATCGATCGATTGACTCAATGGGGGGTGCCGGCCGTCTTGGGATCTTTGAGTGTGAATGTGGTGAGGCTTTTTGTATAGCTACGTCGTATTTATGATGAGTTTTATATTTTTTGAGATTTTTCATAATTTTTTTATAGATACTTTATGTTTTTTTTTTATTGTTGAGTATAAACAGATCTTTCGTGGAAAGCTTCAGTTTTTTTTTAATATTATTTTTAAGATTTTGTGGAGGAGATAAGGTTGCTGATGGTTTAGCTGGAAATGTTTATTCAGTGAGTTAAATGGGGCCTTTTTCATTCATTTGGATTCAATACGAGGCAATATTGAATTTTAAATGAATGAAATCCACTTTAATGAAGCTGTTCGGACGAGGTTCTTTTTCTTGTTTCTATCATTTAATAGGTGGTGTTTCCTTTTTGATCAAATTTTAACAAACATCCATCTATCCATCATATAAATAAAATTTGGTATATATTGTGGTTAAATTGAGCAGATCAATTTTTGCTTTTGGTTAAGTTTTTATTGCATTGATTAATAATCATTTGGTATGATACACCAAAGAAATATTCTCATTTGGAATGCCTGTAAGGTTGTAGCAGTTAGGCAGTTGGATGGCTTTTTAATAAAGTAACGCGCAATCAAAGGGTTGTGACTACCCTTTATATATTTTAAGTTTTAACAAAGTGCGAGTGCTAAAAACCAAAGGAAAGTTTAAGTTGGAGATAACGAGGTACAGGACTGGACATTGAAATGTGAAGGAAAATAGAGTTGGATACACATTCGTGAAGTACGACTAAGAAAAGAAACTCTGTAGATACTTGATGGTATAGGTAAAAAGTTTGACTCAAGAGTATAACAATGGACATTCATAACAGAGCAGGTATCACAGAAAGAATATTTTAGGGGAGAAATGCAACTGGCTCTCTCGCTTGAGCACTGATTAAAAAGTAGCGAAAAAACACTGAGAGGCAGCTTTAAAACTCTGTTTGGAGTTTTATTTAGGAAAGTTAATGGTCTTTTAAGTGCTCCAGACGAGATATGAGAATTGTTCTCTAGCTTTGGACGTACTTATGTACCTTAGAAACTTTGTCAGATCAAATGGACGAAAACGCACTAGTTTGACGAATCTTCAATTCCAACCTGGTTGGCATTACTGCAAGACCCCATCTAAAATGGGACGATCAAGTGGAGAACAACCTCAACCAACTGGAGGCCACTGGCTAGGGAAAAATGTGTTTGCATCTTCTATGGTAAATGATGCACATTCCCAAAAAATAGAAAGTTTGTCATTCTCATTGAAAGTATATCTACCTTCAATAGATGAAGCAAGGAGGGGGTATTTCGCTTCAACAACGACAGAGAACAGCTTTGGGCAATATAGAAGCGTAGAATTCCACAACGGTTTTTGATACCCCAGGCAACAATGTTGCTTAGGTCGGAATTTGATTAGGTTGTCATTCTTTCCCGTTGTTGTTCAACTCTCAAAGGAGTAGAAGGGGAATTTGGAAAAAAAGTATGACAAGCTGTTTGTACTGTCGTTGACTAGCAATTTCAGACAAGAAATAAATGATGAAAATGAGAAACAAAGTTGGAGACATTATACGGAGATTTGAGGTACGCCAGAATTTGTTTTTTTAACCAACTTGAATTGAAAGGTAATAGTAACAAATCCACTGAAGAATTAAAACATGTACATGATCATTAAACAAAAAACCATTCAATTCAAGTTGTTTTGACGGTATTAAGTCTGATGTTTAAAATAATAAATGCTGGCGTGCCTCAAGGTTCCGTCGTGTCTCTGACTTTGTTTTTTGTGTTTATTAACAATCTCCAAGACAGCACTCACAGGATTTTGTACTAATTTTCAAAGATTCCATTCGTCTTCTTTGGGCTTTTAACAACAAAGCGTGTATCCGATCTATTTACAAAGAGTATCAGAAGTTATATTGGATTTTGTGAGTGGTATGGGAGCATACGGATCTATATACCCTTTGTCCAGATTTCAGACATACCCTCAGGTGCAGAGACACTTTTTTTGCCGTACTATACACAAATGTTGAACAACTCCTTCCCATTACAATGTCCAAACACTTAAAACAAATCTTCATCATTATATCCAAATTAACCCGAGTTCTGTTTCCTACACGCGAGAATATGTTAAGCGTAGTCTTTTAATTTTGAAATAATAATCCTCAAGCACAAAATGCTGAAACACAGAATCTTGAAGCAACAAAATCTCAAATCACATGATCCTGAACACAGAACCCCGAATAACACACATTACTGAAACAAAGTTATAGATACTCCTATACAGCGCCCGGATCTAGGAAGAGGCAAAGGGGACACTTGCCCTAGGCATCAAAGTTTGGGGGGCGCAAAACCACTGTCATTTGTCATTGTCACCTATGAATATAAGATGGAGAGATGAAGAAAGAGCCCAGGACGTAAGCCTATGGGGTGCAAAACTGCTATGGTAGGTGCGCTAAATGCCAAATTCGACCCCTTTCCACAAAACCGTTCGTACCCTATACCTAACCCATTGATACGAAAATGAATTTTAACTCTATTTTTATCTCTTTATTTAATCAGTGCCAGTTTGGGTACACCCAATTGCATCAATTATATCGAGACTGACAAAATAACGAAAATATTGCATGCAAATAGACACCTAACCTAGACCTGTCTGAGCAAAACTTACATCTGTCAAACTTTCGTCTTAGTCATTCTCGGTGGTTAGTGTTTTCGGAAGTAACCGAAACATAACGAATCAGAACTGGCTCCCAATCTTCCATTATGGCTACTTTTATAAAGATTGTGTAAAAAATTGTGAAAGCCGATGATGCTATTTAGTTTTGTCCTTAAGGCTTCAAGGTTGATAATACTATTGTATAAGCATGAGTATGAAGCAATTGATATAGGGATTTTGACGATCATTGAATTATTGGTTTCCTGCAGTTAAAAAAAAAATCAAAACACTTGTTCCGGAACACTTTAACAACTTTAAATTAAATCCAATCAATTACATAATATCAATTTAACAGAAATACTTGAAAAATGCATTTAAACATCCACTTACTAAGCACACTTCAAAGGAGTGGTACAAAAACCAAAAAATAAAAATAATCAAAAACACTACCAAATTCAAACGGCCCAGCCGTGTAAAAATAATGAAATTATTTGCAGTTTTTTTTTTCGCCATCATCAAAGTGCTGGTTAGGTATCCCACTGCCAT
Source organism: Platycheirus albimanus (assembly GCA_916050605.2). NCBI lineage: Eukaryota > Metazoa > Arthropoda > Insecta > Diptera > Syrphidae > Platycheirus > Platycheirus albimanus. The sequence continues at coordinate 30,540,044 of OU696698.1, read as the reverse complement.
CGTAGTTCCCCGATAGGGAATACAAACTGTTTGATTACACAATTCACTCAAATGACACTCGGTTGTTGCACATGAGAAGCAAATGTTGTCGCCCATAAACAGCCAAACAAAACGCAAGAAAAAAAGATACATTTAACCAAAATCTTAAGCAAAATAAACAACATTTTTTTTGTTGCTAAAAATGATGAAAAGTAAAAAAAAAAAACTTTAATTCATTTAAAATCTGTATTCGAAGGAGAAAACCAATCAAAAAATCGAATCGCATGTCTGGGGCAATTTCAGTCGTTCAGATACAATAATTCGCCAATTATCATCCATCCACCACCCACCCATTGCACCCATCGGGCAAGCAAGCAGGTAAAGCCACCTCCTCTAACACTGCCGCCCCTCGGTTATACGTATAGTTGCCCCTCGTTTAAAGTTGCTGCACCTGGACGAACGATGATTGTCGAACGACGAAGCCGACGACGACGACGGGCGACGAGCGATATAAGAGTTGATTTGAAGTTGACGTGTGATCGTGCACACGTATGTGCAGCATACCTATACGGTATCGATATAAACGGCGAGAGTGCGCCAAGAGTGCAAATAATCGAAGGCGGACATTAAACATCCGCTTAAAATGGTTTAAAGAACTACATTATGGCGCATACATTATGGAACAGGTGCACGGAAAGAATTTTTAGATCAGATCAAGAAAAATGAGCTGCAAATCACGAAAATCTTATGCAGTTTCTCACCCTAGCTCGGGGTTTTGTAAATTACGACTCCTTGTTCGCAATTTTCAAAATTGAACGAAATGAAGATATTGACACTCAAAAATAGCAAATTACCACTTTTTTGGGTCAATAATTCGATCCTGAGAAATAAAACATTGCCATCGCGAATCGAAAATTGATCCAAATTTGTATCAATTTTATATTTACTCGATTGTTAATTGCAAAAAAGCGAGTCGTAGATTTCCATCTCTTTGTTTTGAATCAAAAATATGTTTTTGAAAAAATGAGTGGTAAAGTCGTAAATTGCAACCCCATTTACTCAATTTGTAACAAATTATATTGCTTTGAGAGTAGCAACGTTTTCTATTTATTGAAAAGCATTTATTATTTTTTATTGAAAAATGTAACTTTTACTTACTTGGCTGATTCTAGGAATCGAACTCGAGACCCTCTGCATACCAACCTAGCACACATCTACTAGGCCATGGTGATGCATCCAAGTCGGATATCAAAATTAATAATAAGAAGCAACCTGAATATGAGTTACATTTTAGGGGTGTTTTGAATTAAGACTATGTTTTATTGGCGAGAAAAATATAGTCGTCTTATTTTGGACGTCTAACCTCTAATGTACAAATTTTGTGATGATCATTTAAATAAAGGTAAGAAATTGTATATAATGTGTAGTTGAAATTCAACCTTGTACTCCCTATGTACATAATAGAACTACAAAAAAGGCATTATTGGAGACACAAGCGGGGCCAGGGCCTAATGACTTATATTCTGAACGATTCCTGTATGTGCGTTGATATTCTGGTGGAATATCATTTCCCGCTGAATCCGAATGGCTTACAAAGATCCACTTTTAATATTAACCAGATTTATTTTTCGAGGATTTTACATTTCCTCAAAAGAGACAGTACCAAAAAAAAAAGATAATTATTAGTTCGAGGCAGGGATCGAACTCCGGACCTTCGACGTAGCCGTCAGACACACTTGAGTTGATTTTAATACTCAGAGTTTGTAAATCACGAAAAAAATGTAGCAAATCCAGATTGGTAAAAAGTATAAATGGAATTATTCCCTTGAAGTAGTAAATTGCGACAACAAGGTTGTAATTTACTTTGAAGGGCACAAGCTTGAATTATAACTTTTAATTGTAAATCTCAACTTAGGAATTGTTGTAATTTGAGATGAATTGAAAGTTAAATTGCCAATTTTTCTATCCGTTTCGAATCAAAGCGCCGTGATTTACAAAAAAAACATGTTTTGTAAATTGAAACTGAATATTTCGCAATTGGTGATTTTTCAATTCTCTCCGTGTGTTTGTGTGTTGTGTACATATATTTCTACCCCCGTCGTGCTTCATGTAAAAATCAATTGCGGAGGAGGACAACAAATACAATGTTTTACACACAACGGGATGTGGTTACAGTATAGTGAGTCGATTGTGGTCACGGTGTAATTGCCATGACCAAAGCTCACGCAAATTATCCTTTTTTCGAAATAGAAATCAAAATATTGCTTTGGATTATTATAGGATGTGTGCATTGGCATTAGAAACAATAATAGGGTAACCTGGTGTATACTGTTTGAAGGGTAGTTTTTTTTATTTGGGTATCATTATCTCTGAAAAAAACACTGATTTTTTTCTTCCTTGGGTGCTTTTAAAGACCGCTCAATTTAACATAGACTATGGGTACATATACTACAGTGCAGCTTATGGAACGTATGGACAATACGCACAAACATTGAGGGCCAACTCCGTACTGAAAGACCCAATCTAAGGTAGCGCGATCAAGTGGAGAATGACCTCAACGAACTTGGCGTGTGTAACTAAAAGCAACTGGCTATAGGGACCGGACTAGCTGATGGGGTATGTTGGGCGCCACATTCAGTAAGTTGCTTATTAATGACGCAAGTTTCATGTGGAGAACTTAAACTACTGAAAATTGTATCTACTGAAATCTTGATTTGTGGTCAACTCTGAAGAATAAGTTGATTCATTTGCAATGTTTGTTACCGATATGAAACTAACATAATGTCGCATGACACCTCCTGTTCATATCTCGATTAACCAAACGGCCAATTGCACCTACTTCCCTTTTTTCCAAGGTCATGGAAACTATGATAGAACATCAGATAAGGGATTTCTAGAGAAACCTAAGCTTCTTAATGACCGGCAGCATGGTTTTCGTAGCAATAGCTCTACTGGTGATATGATGTCCGAACAGTCAAGTCGTTCCGTTTCGTTGTTTTGTTTTATAGCCTGATATTCACAAAATAAAAGATGGTGTCTCCCAAGGCTCTGTTCTGTCACCGAATCTCTCTCTCTCATCTTTATCAATAATCTCGTGTCTAAGACTTTTTACTACTTACACCAAATTGTTTTGCTCTCGAAATCACCCTGTCCTTCAGATGGTGAACTGCAACGGCCAGCGTATGATGAGCTCATTAAACTCCAATATTCTTGTGTAGGTCAAGTGTAACCTACCTTTTCTGTGTATTAGTTTTGATTGTTACTTCAGACATGTGTATTTCGTCGCCAAAAATGAAGTGAAATGTTTAGGATTCCTATAAGTTAGGATAAGGAAGCTGTTAGCTAGGACGGTATAAAATAAGCTTACACACTTAGTCCAAGAGGACAGTGTGCATTTTACAAAAAAGTATTTTCCTCCAGAGTGATATCTTGGGTATGCTGTGTCGGATCGCCTATGAGAACCAATGGTTTTGACAATGGCTTTCTTGCAAGAGAAAAGAGAATACAGCTACTGTAGCTTTCCATAATCTTTCTTATGTGTTGGATTCCAGCTCGATTTCTTGTCCAAAAAAAAAACCCAAGTATTTTCCAGTTTCATCTCCGCTACTTTTATAAAAAGTGCTCCAGCGAAAAAAGCAAACAATTTCCCCGTGACACTCGCACTGCTAGGAATGCCCATGAATTTACACTTGAGCCTAATTTCGGACGTATCTACTATTAAGTATAGAGACTCACCTTTGGGTCCCAGTACAAGAATGTAGAATGGTAAACATGGCTTGATTCTGCGATCCCATTACGATTTGCAGATACATCAAAAACCAATGTTCATCGGTATCGCCTTTTACCTATCCGCTATGCTATCCAACTTTACTAAACGATCGCACTGTGTAAATGCATTTTTTAAACCACAAAACCGTTGTTGAAAATTCTACCAGCATATTTTTTTGAAGGCATACAAAAAATGTCTCCGATGCGAAAGGGGCAGGTAGATATTGTCTGAAATGCATTTTTTGTCCGTCATAAATCAAAATCCTTGCTTCCACAAATTTTGTCAAATTTAAACAAATTACCCTCGTCCTTTATGTCATCGCTATGCACACAATTAACATTCTTAAATGTATAAACAAAATTTTTTCGAACGTGAAATTATTCAATTTAAGGGATGACACTGAAATAAACACAGCTATTTCTTTTTAACCATATTTCAACAACCCAATTCCCGTTAAATTGATTAACAGGAGAGGGACTACCTAAAAAAAATAAAATAAAAAGAAACATGAAATATTGTCTGACATTATAACATGTTATGTTACACGATGCTTCAAAGTGCACAAAGTCAGTCACTCACTCAGTCAGTCCACTGCCTGGATCCCTTTTGAAATAGTCACGTGCATATATACGAGTATATACATATCTCCAGCACCTTCTGTCAGCTAGACGTCATAACAGCCAACCGTGTAAAATATAAAAACCAACGAAAGAGATATGCGGCACCCTTCTGCTTTGAGGCGCAATGACAAGGCAAATTTCTATCATGTCTCTTAAAGAACAAAAAAAAAAAAAAAAAACAACGGGGAAAAAAACAACGGAAACAAACCCTTCATAATATACAGTAATATTAATATTTGTCACCCCCAAAACGGAAGAAGTGTGTGTTGAACCGTTTTTTTAACCACTGTCATCGGTTATCCTTAAACGATGACATTTGTGATGACTGCAACTCATACCAAGCTAATTGCTTCCGTTTGCTGAGACGAGTGTCGGATAGCGAAAGGAGTCACGAAGTCATGGGAAAGATCATTTATCAATTTTGTAAGGGGTGTAAGTTAACAAATAAAATGTGTCAAACCTATCCAAACATAATAAGACTATTTTTTGCACAATTTTTAAATTTAGTTTAGTGAACATCAATTGAGCTTTTAGTCGGGGCGGCGCGCGGCGGCCGGCGTGTCGACTTGTGCTGTCTGAAATAAATGATTTTTTTCATCCATCTACATATGTACATATTAGGCCCATTATATGGAAATAGAATATACATATTTGCAGTGCTAAGTTTCCGATCCAAAAAGAATACTTGCGTGGATCAATTCCAGAGTACCAGAAATGTTTTTTTTTTTTTTTAAGATAAAAGCTGTCTCTAACCTAGGACAAGGCGTTCTATTTAATTTGTCTTGCCTGAATGGGGAAGTACCCTACCTATACTAGGGAACTGGAAGATGTCTGATGGTTTCAGCAGGACGGGGCAGTAGCCCACAAAGAAAGAGTTGTAATGGAACTTTGGCTTGACAGATTCTCCGAGCGGATCATCTCACTTTGGGACAATTTGGACCGAACTAGGACGATCTCCTGAAATGGTCACTCGTTTTGGCTAAAACAAGTTGAAAACGAGTTGCAATTTCAAGATGGACTACACGAACAGATCTTTAAGTGATGTTATTGTGAATAGACTCTCAAAAAAAAAAGAATAGCTGACGGCTTGCTGTCATAACAAATTCAATATTTCTACGATTTGAAAGACATTCTTGGCAGCGGTAAGTAATATTTTATAGCAATACTTTTAGCTGACTGTTTTTTATTGTAGGTAATTAGGTACCAACGAATGGAAAGAGCATTTGGTTGTGAAGCACTTCTCTGTCAAGGGTCATCTGGAATTCCGTGCCCTGATGCTCTTTTTACCACTTCAAGTACCTTTCGATCTCTTTGAACCATCATCATCATCACCGACATCTTCCTAATCGGGCTCTTTCTCGAAGAGCAACTTCATTGGGTAGCCTGAACTGAGAGAGCTTGTTAACGATTTCCTTGTTCTTGCTCTCCTCCAAATATTAGGCCTGGCCATCCTTGAAATTCAAAACTATCTTTTTACCACGTACCAAAGGCTCAGATTTAACTTTAGTTAAATTGAAATTTTTAATTTTTTTTTTCAAACAATTGAAATGTCAGACAAAAATGAGTAAAAGTTTAGTGTGGTAAACGAAAAGCCAAAACGAGTTAGTTGTGAAAAAATTGATTTGAGGTGAGGTTCCAATTTTCATATCACTTACAAAGGTTTAAGTAAAATGCTTACTATGGCATACCCCGACCCATTTTTACGCTAACATCTCTTTTAATACTACCAATAGGAACTTCATTGAGAGTCTTCTTTTTAATAAAGAGATATTGCTTTACAACGTGCATGCATACCTAATAAATATAACGTTATACTATTTTTCAAACTCATGGTGATAATAGCTTCGTTTGTTGAACTTTACCCAGGGTCGCCCCAGGTTTTCTTGACAACTCCAAGAGTTGTCAAAAAAACCTGGGTTTTCCCGATTTCAAAAAACGCTTTAGGGCTGCTGGTTGTATATTTTTCACAATGCACAAAATCAAAAGTTTCCATTTTGCTTTATTTGTTCGATTTGTATTTACATTTATCAAAATAAATGCATTCACTTGCATTTCTTTTAGTTTCTTTCCAGAAAATTTAATACAAAATCAAATACAGAAGAAAAATGCACAATAAATGCTTGACAGCAAAAGTCACTTCAACAGCTGATTCGTTACCTCAACTCGCCCTAGCTTAATATCGAGATCGACTTCAGGGTGACTTCAGGGCGACCCCAGGTTTCAAAAAACAGAGAATTTTCTCTTGAGGGCGAGTTGAGGTAATTCAAAAAACGAGTTGTGGCGACCCCAGGGCGACCGCAGGGTGACTTCAGGGCTCAACAAACAAAGCTAATGATAAAAATATAAATTGATGACAAGTTTGTGGAAAACCCCATAAATTTATAAAGTTATTATTCTTTTAAAAAAACTGGAGATAGGCCTTTGCTGTAAGCTGCAGCACAATTATTTTGTCCAAACACGTCCATAAACCATTTCCCAAATAATTGTCTACGAATTACAAAACACCCTGTATGTGTATACATACATATATGGTAAGTGGATTTTTAATTCAAATCAGGTAGCGAACTGTTCTTCTCAGAATTTCGAACTATTTTGGATGCTTTGATACGATACCCTTGATAGAGTTTGGAACCAGGATCTCTTAAAAAACGCGTTCGTAATATGATATCGACGAACCCCTTCTTTGATGGATAGTTCCATTCGAGTGGTTTTGGACGGATGACAGCCTGATATTCAAAAAACAAATACATATAAATAATTATTAAATGGTATCCCCCAAGGCTCCCTTCTGTCACCGAATCTGTTTCTCGTCTTTATCAATGACCTCTTATCTAAGATTTCTTGCACATACCTACCAACAAGCTGTTACACAGGAGTGTGCTTTTGGCTCTGGCTCCTTTTACATTTTTACTATTAAGTGTTTTTGCAACTAAAGTTCCTTGTTTTTGCTATCTATCCAGCGCTCTTTTTGCAGATTTCAAAATACAAAACAACCAAACACATCAACATTACCTTACCTTTCCTTAATATGACCCGGTCACCAAGAAAACATTAAGAAATGTCAACCAGATCAGAAGAAATAAAAACAAAAAGCATTTTTATTCAATTCCATTTAATTGTTTTATTTTCTTTGTTTTTTTTATATATATATTTTTTGGTTTGTAATAACTTATTACATTGTTTTTTTTTTCTTTTTTTTTTGTATATTATTATTCCTATGTCTAACTTCAGTTTTTTTGTTTTTATTTTTATATTGACAAATATTTTTAAACATATCCATACACTAACATCTATTTTATTTATAAATCATAAAATTTATATATTTTTCTTATAAGCTAGTTGAATTATTTTAATATAAATATTTACAATAACTTGATGTACATATATATGAACTAAAGGAAACAAAATTAAATGAAATTCCAACATCACAAAATATTTTCTTTTTTTTCTTACTATTTTTTAAAAATCTAAAATATAAAAGATTTCATATTTGATTGATATTAATTTAGTTATACATGTTTATATATGTTTTTTTTTCTTTTAAACTAAACCTACTTTTTGTTGATTTGTGTAATTAAAAAGTACAAACTTTTATTTTTGTATGTTTTAGTTCATTTAAAATTAAAAGTGTTGCCATATATATATTAAATAATTTAATTTGATTTGATTTATTAATTTCTACTTATTATTTACACATAATATTTTTATCTAACATTTATAATATGTATAATGGATAGTATCACAAAATTTTTGTTTATATATTAAAATTGTTAAGCTTAGTTTTAAAAGTTAATTTTTAATTTTATCTCTCGTTTCATTTTTGTATTTTACCAATAATATAGAATCTATAATCTAGATAGATTTATATTACATATAGATAGATTAGATTTTTGTTTATTTACAAAAGCAATGACGAAGAATTTATTTTTTTAAATTAAGGGAGTGAAAATATAGTTTAGTTTAAGGTTTTTTTTACATTTTTACAACAATTTCCTGATTAAAAATATTCGCCGAAATTATTTTACCAATTTATTTGTTTTAAATTTTATTGCACTTTTTTATACAAAATAATTTCACGACGACACACGGCGGGCGCACGGATGCGATGAATTTAGATTTTAATGAATTCAATTTTGTATTTTTATATTTTTGCGAAGAATTTTCCTTACGTTCCTTTTTTCTTGTATTTGTATGATTTTATAGTCTGAGATTTTTCTAATGTTAAATGAAACGAAATCAGTCTCTTGTCTGGCGTTCTAGTTTTTTTTTAATCACACATTGCATGCATCTTTGGATACGTTTCATTTAATAGTTTTTTGTATATATATTCATTTTTGTTGTTAATTTTTCTTAAGATTCCCATTTGAATGTCTTAGAATATTTTTGTAAAAGAAAATAAATCAAATAATTCACTCATAAACAAGATTATCGAGAACAATAAACGCTTGTGTCTTAATTTGTATCTTTAAATCTTTTATTATGCTATTCGCTGTGCAAAATTTTAATTTTAGAGATGAAAAATAAAATATTATTCTGCCAGCTTTTATGCTAATTTAATTTTTTTTCTTTTGTAGGATTGTTCTTATGAAACCAGTAATAATGAGATTTATTTTGTAGTTTATGAGCAATTAATTGTTTTATTTTCTATTTTTCTTTTCATTTGAAACGATATTACCAATTTTTTTTTTTTTTTTTTTTTTAAGATAGAACCAATAATATTTTGGAGATGGCTTTTTTTGAAAATAGAAGATAGTTTCCACCATCCACCAACATTACCTTCTGTCATTTAGATTCTTTAAGATGACTTTTGTTTTAAATTTAATTTTGAGAAATTTTATGAGATCATTGTTTAGGACGATATCAGCACAACGAGGAGATAAAGAGCGGGAATGGAGCGCAATTAGATTGATTCCTTTTTAATGGCTCAGGGTCAGTGATTTTTGATATCAGGAAAGTTTAGTTGGACTTACTCGTATTCTTCTTTCCAGCCGCTCATCTAGAATGAAAAGAAGACAAAATTGTTCCCTGGTAAGTAAAATATTGAAAAATAAACATTACTTCTTAAAATAAAATAATAAAAAAAAACGAGGCGATGAACAAACGTGTTTACATTTGATGTATCAGGAGACAAGAGTTCCGATAGTTCGCCTCCCAGTCATTCTTGTGAAAGATCGTTCGAACAAACCTAACAATTCCGGAAAACAGAAACCTTAACCAATCGTCTTGAGAAAAAAACACAAGTCGGTTTGTTCAGATTTGGATACCACAATTGTCAATGTAACAACCAAAATTGTTAAAACGAAAAGAGGATAAGAAATGTGAAAGTAAATTTGAATTTTCGAAATTGAGATTTCAAGCAATGCGGCATACGTGAAAATGCTCTTTTACTCGTAATTCCCGACTTAGGACCGAAAAAAAGATATCCAATTATGCTTTTTGGCTTTGAACACAGTGGGTTAGACAGAGCCACAAGATTTCAGAAAAATATTCTTACTGAATAAGACATTATTTTAGCTTCGTTCACTTATTTTAACAACATAAAAGGAAAAGGGTATTTTTTTAACAGTTAGCTACAGAACTTTAAGTTGGCAGCACTGTTTTCGTTGGCAGCCATTTTGTCATCAGCCATGTGATTTGTCTTAAGTTTTTTTTTTTCATTTCATGATGAATCCACTGATGCCTGCAAAACAAAAAGAGATTGTCCAGGTTTATTTCGAAAAACATGGTTCGGTTCGTGGAAGGATTCGCGCACTACGTCCATTTTATGGTCGACGTAATCGTCCAACATAGCAGTTAATTCGATTAAAGATGGAAAGTTTTGTACAACGTTAACTCTAAATGATGATACTGAACATCTGAGACGTCACGTCGTCGTACAGTGCGTACCGAAGAAGCTATTGCTGCTGTATTGAGGAAGACCCGAATCAGCGTACAACAATTCGTTCGAAAGAGACCATGTTATAGAGCCATGATCAATCATTTTAGGGGAGCTATCGTTTCAACAAAACGCAAACGGGGCAACATGTCACATAGCGCGTCTCACAATTGAATTGAGTTTTTGAACGAAACTTTTGGTGAGTGCATAATTTCGCGTTTTGAACTGGTGAGTTGGCATTGAGGCTTGTGCGACCGTGTTAGATCGCACAAACTTCAAGACTATTTTCTTTTGGGGTACCTATGTGAAGTTTTTAATTTACACCGATACGCCTTACGGACGATTGATTACTTGGAAAACAAAATTCGCAGCGTTATTGTCGATACGACCCCAAATTTTGCAAACAGTGATCGAAAATTGAAACTTAATATTGGACTACATCTGAGCAAGCCGTGGTTGCAATATGCCGGAAATTACATTCAAATAAAAATGGCAAAGAATTTATTGTCCTTCAAATAAAGTCAATTTTATGGCAATTTGTGCACTTCATAGTTATATACCTCTGAAAAAAACACCCTTTACAATTGAAATGAAAAATTGTAACGAAGATTTTAGTTTTTTGTGAGTTTTTCTTATATTTCGTCTTGTTTGCAATGCTACACGAATTACTAAGGTATACGAGCTCTTCCGCTTGACTACCAACTACATATGCAATTTACCGACGCTGAGGTGCAGTTTGTCTGAAGCGTTGTGCGATTTAACTCATACAATTTCACACAAAGAAATTGAGCAATTGCAATTGCCTGAGCAGTTCCAATGAAGTGCAATTCTGCCAAGTGCGGTTTTGCCTTTTTTGCCTGTTGCACCGTATAATTTACAGACGACACACACGAGTATAATGCATGACTATATGTTGAAAAGATCCGAGGTTGACTTAATATTTCCAGTCAATGCAAGATGATTTTGTTAATATGGTTATTTAATGTTTCAATTTATTTTCTGTTTTAAAACAGCTTTTCGGGAAATCTGAATCTGTTTGTTGATACATCTTATGCGAAACACCCTGTACACAAAAATTTGTAAGGTGACCATATGGGAACAATTATAGGGAAAGATTTAAGGGTTTAAGAAAAAGCCCAAGAAGACTAGGAAAATGGAAAAACTGGCTGTCTGCGCGGACGCGGTCATCTTTCATTGAATACGCTATGGCCAGTATTGCCAGACGTAACATTTCCCCTGCAAATTATAATAATTGCTGAGGCCAGCTGTTTCCGACACATTCACGAATTTCTCATATGGACCCCGGTTAGTAATTTCGCGTTCTCTCAATTATTTAAATAATTTTTAAATGATAAAATATATAAAAATAAATGCAAAAAAAAACTCAGCGACAATGAAACTTACATACTTGACAGCTCTATTTCTGAAGGTCTCCTGCTCCATGTCCCGAATTTTATGAGTTAACATATGTTGCTTTAGATTTCCCTGAAAAATAAAGAAAATAAAAAAATTTTGATTTAATTTTATTTTGTTCGGAAGGAAAATTTAAAAAAAATAGTTTTTAAACATAAAAATAATAAATAGTTGTTGAAACTAAAAATGTTTTTATAATTTTTGTTTATTGAGTAAAAATAAAAAAATAACTCACCTTAGTTGTGAAACCTCGATCACAGATGGAGCATTTGAATGGTCGCTCTTTGGTATGACTCCTATAGTGGATTTCTAAAGCCGAATGGCATGGGAATGTTTTGAAGCAGATACCGCAAGTTGTGCTCCCTCTGACGCCTTGAAAAAAAGCAACAAAAAGTTAAAATTAAAATTAAAATTTAATCAAAATGAGTTGGGTCACACAAAAATAAATAAAATATTTTTTTTTGTTGATAAAAATGTTTAATTTTGTAAATTTTTAAAATAAAAAAAAAATATTATAACTTTTTATTTATTTTTTATGTTTTCACTTTTATTATTTATATTTGAAAAAAAAGTTGGAAACTCACAACTCACCCGAAAGTGCTAGTGGATTGAACGGTGCAGCTGGCATCACCGACTGAGCAATGGAGTTCATGGCGGTGCACATGTTTTGTGTTGTTGAGGGCGGGAAAAGTGGAATGTTGGGAAACATTCCGAATGGAGGGCGAGCAGATACCATGGCCGGATTTGGTTGAGGTGGTGGTGGAGGTTGGAGAGCATGGTGTTGCTGTTGTTGGGCTTGATGTTGAGCTTCCTGTTGCTGCCGCTGCTGGTGTAAATGTTGCTGATGCTGTTGTTGTTGGTGATGGTGGTGGAGTTGCTGGTGCAGATGTTGTTGATGGTGGAGGAACATGTTTGGGTGGGTTGGAGGAACCGGGCTATGTTGCTGCTGCTGCTGTGGCGGAGGAGGTTGTGGCTGTTGTTGTTGGGGCGTTTGGGGTTTAGGTTGAGGTGGCATTGGGGGTGTTGATATCTTGGTGGGTGCTGGGGCAGGCTGCTGTTGACTCAGCTGTGATCTTGGTGTTAGGTCCAAGGCACCTGAGCTATCTCCAGGTGATGCCAATGGTTTGCTGGCAGCAACATTTTCAGTGGGGCTTGTAGGTGCTGAGGTAGTATTTGCCTCAATTTTAAGTTTTTGCTCAAACAACATTCCTTTCATGTCATCGCCGGACTTTGGACGGTCAATCGATTCATCGTGGATCGAAGACATATGTTCGGAAGAGACGTCATCGTCAAAGTCATCACTGCAATCCATGTTGTCATCCATGTCACCCAGAGATGATTCCGATCCCATAGCACCGTTATGAGGTCCACCAGGTCCCATCGCACCAAAATGAAAGGCGAACGGATTTAAAAATGCTCCTGGCATCATTGAAGGTGGAGGGTCGCGAATTTCAGCTGCCTGAATTTGTTCCGGCGTCAAGTCGGTGGGCTCACCAGTGTGCAAGCGAATGTGTTGCTGCAACACCAAGGCATTAGAGTATTTTTTGTGGCACACAGGGCACTGGTGGAAGTTCCGCATTGGAGGACGAATTTTATGAACTGCCATATGAGTTTTCAAGTTTCCCTTTGTTGTGAAGGCCCGTCCGCAAATCCTACACTTGAAAGGTCGCTCACCGGTATGCGTCCGATAGTGCATTTGCAAGGCACTTTTACATGACAAGACTCGGTCACAGACAACACATTGGTTTGGGTCTGTTATCTTTTTGTTCTTCATCATTTCTTTTAGCTTAAGGGTCTCTGAAGTGTTGGATACTTCAATAAAATTCTCCCATGAGTTGTCATTGCTATGTGGTCTCGGAAGTAGAGCCATTTCATGTTTCATAGCTGCTCCAAAAAATGGTGATCGTGGGATGCTCGCTGGACTGCGGATCGGTGAACGGCGATCGGGTGAAGTCCTCGTGAAGTTTAAGGGGAACCGATCTGCAAAGAAATCGTCTCTATGAAATGACGGAGGTAGCTGTCCTGGAGTAGGGAGTAGTTCGATATTTTGAGGTGGAATTGGTCCTGGTGATGGTTGGGGATGTATAACTGATTGTTGAGGTTGAACTACCGGAGGCAAAGCTGATTTCGTTGGTGTCGGTGGTGTTTGTGGAGCCAGTGGCCGCACGGAAATGATAGGTGTTGGTGTTGAAACTTGAGTTGCAATTGGAGGTGGAGGAATAGGTTGTGACGGAGGTGCTGGTGGTGGTGGTGGAGACCTCATTCGATCGCTGTCTCGCGAAAGTTCATTCTCCTCTTGGACTTCTTCCTGTTTGATTTTCAAGCTCAATGGCTCCTCAGCTGGCAATGGAGTAACACTTTTTGTGCTTGTCCTCTCCTCCTCGGGCTCAGGTTCTTTTACTTGCTCCGGTGAACTTGGAGCCGATGGTTTTCGAAGGTCAGTTGGCAGTTCCTGATCACGTTTTAATGCTGCTGCCATGGCTGGTGGCAAATGCGGCAGGGATGGGAAAAATGGATTTGGATACGGTCCAAGAGACTTAAGGATATCCAACGGAGGACGATACAAGCCCGGAAGTCCGGGATATCCTGCACTCGGTGGGAATGGTAGAGGCAATGAAACAGGAGGCATTTGCTGTGGCATCTGAGGCTGGTGGGTTGGGGAACTATCTGGTGACATCTGTTCCAGCAACGGTGGATGGAATTTGTCCAGGTGTTCGGGAATGGGAGTTGCATTCATAGGAATATGGGGGAACTTATGCGCATGCCTCTGGAAATGGACTTTTAAATTACCCTTTGTGGTGAAGCGACTTCCACAAACATTGCACTTGAATGGGCGCTCACCGGTGTGGGAGCGGATGTGAATTTGTAAAGCTGAGTCCGAACCAAACACTTTGCCACAATATCGACAGCGGTGTTTAAAAAATGGTTCGTTTCGACTTTTCCCATCGGCTGTCTTCCCATCCTTACCAAAAGCATATTCATCGGCTAAATTATTCGCGAGAATACCTTGCGAAGCAGAATCGAGTACTTCCTGAGCTCTTCGTTGCAGCATTTCAAGAGAGTTTGGCTCGTCTAGCGATGGAAGATCATCGTGATTTGTGATTATGCTCGAAGCCAAATCATTCCCGAAAGGCAGTGGCATATTCTCATCTTGTTTCATGCTAGCAAGCATTTGGAGAGAGTTGTTTCTGCTGAACTCTTCGTATTCTTCGCGCTTTCTTTTCAACGATTCGTTGTTGTTTGACTCACTGTTGGTTGATGAAGCATGCATTTCTCCGCGATGGCATTGGACTTCGTCGTCAATTCTTTCTCGTTTTATCCGAATTTCTCCAGGTTCTAGCTCTTGGCTATCATTATGATCTCTGTCTCTCTCAAGATCTTGATCAAGGTCGATATCCTCGTTCTCCTCCTCGTTTTCACCGTCACCTTCACCTTCGCCTTCTCCTTCGTTTTCACTTTTCCCACCTTGGTTCATAGCTAACTGCGACTGTAGTTGCTGAATCAATTGAATCTGGAACAACTGCTGTTGTTGAAGATTAAAGAGGGTTTGTTGTAGAAATGCCAATTGCTTCATAGCTGCTTCATTGTCTGCTCCCGCATTTCCATTTGCAATAGTCTTCGCAGCAAATTGTGCAATGGCCATCTGCATGTTTTGTATTGCCTCTAACGTTACTGGACCAGGAGCAGGGAATTGTGGCATTTGCAGAGGTGGACTACCGGGGAGTGGGGATGAGATGGGCCGGATTTCTTCTTCCGCACAGTCTTCTTCAGTGGGTTTTTCGCCTTCAGTCGGTGTTGGGACTCTCTCTTCAATATCTATTGCCATTGGGGCGGCAGCTTTCTCAATTTCTTGTTCCACCTGAATCTGAATCTTTTCCCTCTCATCAGTCTTCTCAATTTCCTGCTGCTGTTCTTTCGAAGTTTCTCCTCCAACAACCACTTCTGGTGATATCCTATCCAAAGGCTGATTATTAATTTCCAGATCTGGTGGCGTTGGTGATGGTAATTTACTATTTATTCTCTCAATTTCTTGCAGATATGTATGTTGTTCACCTTTCATGCCGCCCATTATCTCCGATTGCTGATGATGGGGCAGATGAACATCGTTATTATCAAGCGGTGACATTATGCTATTATTATTGTGATTGGTGTGGTCTTCCAAATGATTTAAACTACTATGATTGCTTAAATGACTAAATGGATTCAGGTGATGATGCATGTGATGATGATTATCTAACATAGCTCGGGTATCAGCTAAACTAAAGGCAACACTAGCACCAGTAGTAATAGTTGCATCAATTTCTCCAGCTTCAGCTGTGGGCGAATGTTGTGATTGCATTTGAATGTCAGGACTATTTGACTTGCAACTGGGTGAACATGAGCCAATTTCTTCTTGGTCACTGGCTATATCTGTAACATCAAAAAAAAAATATGTTAGCATACAGACGTAAGGCAGGAAACTATGCTTAAATTAATAGTAAGAGTCTTCCCATTAATATTTGATAGTTCTTAGAAAAACGATATCTAGACATCCTGAAAACATAACTGGCGCCCAACGTGAGAATCCTAACTTTTCTAATACTATTATAAATAACCTATTCTTACTGCTTTAAATTAATTTGTATTCAAAATTATTTTGTTGATGCTTGGAAATGTCAAATAAGAGTTAAAAGTCCATGTATGGTTAAACAGGTTTGGCGCCCAACGTGGGGACCACATTTTCAAATGTTTTTTTCATGCATACTTATTTCATATTTTCGCTGTTACCTACTTGTAAAAGCTAAGTCACACAAGAAGATGAGTTAAAAGTAATTCTTTAGTGAAACAAAAGTGGCGCCCAATGCGGGGACATTTTTTTCATCAATACTTATTTCATATTGTCGCCATTACTTTAAAAAACTAAGTCATACAAGAAGATGAGTAAAAAGTTTTTTTTTATAGTATACCAGAAGTGGCGCCCAACGTGTGGAAATTTTTTTCAAGGAATTTTATTATTTTAAATAATTTTTTGTTTATAAGTAAGTTGCTTGATATTTGTTGAGTGAAAACCAGAAGAGAATTGTAAGTCTTTTTGATAATTAACAGACATTGATTGCCACACAAAGCGAGTTTTCCTTAAAGGAAAACCTCACCTTTTCTTTGTTGTACGAAGTATTTTGTATTCCGACAATGTATTTACAATCAAACTTTCCATTTCAGGATCAAGTTTCTATACAAAACATTTTACCTAACCGGCAAATATGGAATCAAAACATTCTCTGAATTCTTTAATGCAGTTAAACCGCAACAAGATCGTCTGTGTCTTCTTAAGGCGAAGATCACTTATTATTATTGTTTTTTTTTTAATATTTTTCTTTTTTACTCTCCCACGGTTGTTTGCTTGCTCACTCATTCCTAAACAACAATGGGACACGATGGCACGTGTTTTCCTCGAACCACACACGCATCCCGCTGTCATCACAATACACACCCCACCACGCCCCTCATCAACACCAGTTAAGAAGAAAATAATCTCATCTCTCTATATGACTTGGGCATGCTGCTGCTGGTGCTGTAGGAATTGGAATACCTGTTGCCCGCCGACCACCGCGTCTGGTCGGCATGGCATGTGTGTAGGTATTTGCAGCAAGAAATTATAAAAATTGTATCTATTAGATACACTATTTCTTGGTCAGTAGATCGGAAATCAGCACACACTACAACAGACAAACAGATACAATGAAATATGTGGCAAGTGAGTCGTATTGGACCTCAAATGCTTTTGTTGCAAGCCTATATAGCATTGCATTTATAAATGCTGCATAGACGTGATGAGGTGAGGAGGAGAGGAAGCAAAACGGAGCTCCGACTTACGACGCGACGCGACGACAAGACGGACGAATAACCAATGTATGAAAAAAAATGGAAGTTCATTAAAAATTTTGATCGCACCATTAAAATCTATTAATGCTGTTTGTTGCTGTTGCGCTCGGTTCGGATTTCAACAGCCATGTGCAATTTACTTTGCAAACATACACATACAAATATATGCACATTTGTCTAGAGTAGTATATTTTTGCCTAAAGACATATGGGTTTCTCCTCATCCTCCCTTGGAAACTATAAAATACAAAAATGAAAATTTTTTAATCGAAAAATATACAACAATAAACCATGTGCAATATTTTTTCAAATGTATCTATCTATCTGTATCTGAGATCTATATTTTTGCAATGTGCAATTGTAGAACAACAACAAAAACAAAATTGTATCTGTATCTTTTATTTTTGTGTGTTAAAGATGTCTTAATCAGAGGTTTTATTATTAACAAAACGATGAAAAAATATCTTTTTTTTTCAGGGTTTGCACTAACTTTTGTATCTAATGACGAATCTCCATGGCCGAGCCGGTCGGAGTGCCGAGAGCTAATTATTACACTCTCATTTTAACACCAACAATGCGATTGTATAATAGATACAGATTTATCATTATCAGATACAAAAAGGCGTTACAGTGTTGAACTTTTTCGCAGCCGCCCGACGCGACGCGCGCGGCATATTTGATTGTGTTATTCTTATTAAATTGTAATTAGAAGGATTAAATATTTCAGCAATTTGCAGTTAGATGATTAACATATCAACAATAAATATTTTCTTGTTTGGAAAACATGTCGCTTGGGGTCAGGCCATGTTTAACTAATTCCAATGTCGTGTTTAGAAATTGAAGTTGAACACACCCGTCGGCGTGCATCGCGCCGCGTCGGGCGCTTTGCACGATCTTAACGATAGGTTGATGAGCTCACAATTATTGCAATTGAGGTTGCAGAGTCAGTTTAGGTTTTAGATCTTTACGTTCGAATTGTATCTTACAAGTCTGATTTGACTCTTCAACAAAGTCACGATCGGGTTTTAGTGATGTTTTAATATTAAACAAATAATTGAACATTGAACAAAATTATACATATTTTGCTTATTTTGTATCTTAAAAAATAAGAAAGACAGTAAAAATTGATTTTATGTTGAAGGGTTTTCCAATAAGAGCTGTTATTTTGAATAGCCCGCTATTTCGGTAGTTGTCACTTCTGAAGCTGTAATTTTTGACATTTGACAAGTAAAAGCTAAGCCATTAATAAAAATGGAACGATGCATGATTCAACAACGCATTGAAATGATTAAAATTCACTATTAAAATGTTGAAAATTTGGCAGAGACGGTTCGTAAAACTGAAACATTTTTTGGTCGTCGTGAAGCACCTTGTCGGACCGCAATTCAGAAATTGGCTTAAAAATTTGAGCTTTTGGGAAAAGTTAGCGATGTGAAGAATAAAACCCGTGCACGTCACTCAAGAACAATTGAAAACATTGCTGCTGTAGCCCAAAGTGATGAAAAACCCAGGTTTGTCCATCACTTGTCGTTCTTAAGAGTTGGGCATTCCACTTTCCACACAGTATTTTGCATAAAGACTTGGGTCTTATAAAGTTCAGTTAACACAAGAACTCAAGCCAGCCGGTCATCAACAACGCTATGTCTTTACTGATTGGGGCCTTGAAATGCATGAAAATCATCCGGAATTTCCTCGATCTTGACTGATGAGGCCCATTTCCACCTCGGTGGCTATGTTAACAAGCAAAATTGTCGAGCCCCAGGCTCGGCAAACCCAAGATTTATTGTTGAAAAGCCTCTCCAACCTCAACGAGTAACTGTTTGGTGCGGTTTATGGTCCGAGGTGCGGGGTCATTTTACCTTACTTTTTCGAAAATGAGGCTGGAGTTTCAGCTACGGTGAATGGATTGCACTATCGAGAGATGATTAATTATTTTGTATGACCGGAATTGGATGGTATTGATCTGGACAACGTTTACTTTCAACAAGACGGCTCTACGTGCCACACAAGCAACGAAACCATCGATCTTTTACGGAAAAAGTTTCCGGACCGTGTTATCTCTCTAAGTGGTGATCACAATTGGCCACCTAAATCTTGTGATTTAACATCTTGCGACTTCTTTCTTTGGGGCCACGTGAAAGATAAAGTCTACGCCAACAGCCCAGCGTCGATTCAGGATCTCAAAGATAGAATTCGTGAAAATTTTATGAAAAGGATATGATTTCTGGTTCTGGCATATAGAAACCTCGACTGGCACGGATGCAGTCCAATCCTGCGATCCAAAAGTGGATGGAAACAGTTCCAACGATGTTACGATGTTGGATGAACTAATTCGGGTCTTCTTCGATGCTGCGCTTTACAGCAACAATAGCTTCTTCGGTTCGACCGCGACACGTCTCAGATTATCAGTATAATCATTTTACTCTAGTGCGAAAGTCGAATTCATTGCTCTGATGGTAAATTGTGTCGACCATAAATGGACTCAGTTCGCGAACGGAATCTTGTTTTCTGAAATAAATCTGCATAGTTTGAATGCGTTGTTTAGGCGTCCGTCTATTCATCATTAAATGAAAAACCAAATTTCAGATACATCAAAAATGACAGCTGACAAAATGGCTGTCAATTCAAACAGTGCTGCCAACTTAAATCTCTATAGGTAACTCTAAAAAAACACTTTAAATAATTAGGGATCCTTTTCATCCTTTTAATAAAATTGCAGATTCCTTTGGTTTTAATATATTTAGGGTGACTAAAATCCACATTTTAATAATTTTAAATCGAGAAAACTCTTTTTTCGTCCTCTTCTTTCTCTCTCTTATTGCTAATGGGTTAAAATTAAATAGTTCCGTCAATAAACAATTTAAAACCACAAAAAAAAGAACATCGATTCCAAACTTTATGTTGGATGAAAAGTTAACGAAGGGGAACCCATAAAATTATTAGATACATATTGAGAAAAAAAGTGTGGGCATTTCGGTTCCCCCTTTTTTGTTAATTTAATTTATGAGTGCCTATCATATATTTGGAGGCGGTGCGAGCGCGGCGTTCTTGTCGAAGAGTTGTTTAACGATTTTTAATTTAATTGGAGCAACAGGCATAATTTGTTTCAATATAATGTAGGTGTATAGATTGGAGGAATAGTTGAATTAAATGGTATTCGTGTTGGGTTTTTTTTAATGCTTAACGAAACGATATCAAAGATTGTATAATTTAAAAAAATTGGGAGCTTGCATGTTCAGTTTATTGATCAGTTTAAAAATTAAATAAATTTGTATATTTTAATGAAAAAATTATGTGATTAGAAAAACTGGAAAACGCAGTTTATATTTAGAGAAAAACTATTGAGTTGTAAGATCTTTTCCAAGCTATGAAATCTGTAATAAAATACCAAGTGTAAAACTAAGCAAACAAGCTTTATTTTCTTGAAATGACAGGTTGAGAAATGCGATATGTTTTTTGAGATTTGTGTTTCCTTGCATGCATGCCTGGTTTTGTGGCCAGCGTTGGAAAATTTAAACTATCAGGACTATCTCGAGATATCTAGGATTATCAAATGGCTGCCTAACTGTTCAAAAACGGCTTGTCGCTGGAACTGTGGCAAAAGTTGGAAATCACCGAATATGAATTTCCCAGAGTTTTTTTTAACCCGCGAACAACATTTATGTATTTGCTCATAAATCGACAGTTAACAGGATTCAAGCATATTTAAAAAAAGGCTACTGCTAACGCTGAGCAGACCAGTATCATGCTTAAAATGTCAAGCGGACTCGATTTGGGAAATAGACCTTTGTCGATTTTTATTTTTAACAAAGCCGTCAAAAAGTTCTTGTGCACGAGGATTGTTAAACTAACCTTAGTCAGCCTCCATTTTAAAGCTTATTTTGAGCCAAAAAACTGTTTGTTCAAATTCACCTTCCGCAGCATTGGAGTTATAGGTTTGTCAGAACCATAAGGACCACGGGGGAAGGAATATGAAAGAGGCAAGAATTTGAGGTCACGGTCACATAATATGCCGAGGTCGCGAATCGATTCCACTGTGGATATGGGTTGGTTTAGAGAAGGTTATGAAGAGAAGGTTATATGGTCTGGCATTTGGTAATGCTCTTAGCTGTTTTTAAGGCTCCATAGTGTGAAACTGTTGAGATCAAAGTGAATAAGAGAAGAGTAGTGTGTCAAGGGTATTGTCTTATAGTCAGTGTATAGAGTGAGATATGTAAATATTATACGACCATTTGAATATTGTTGTAGTTAGTGTGTTGAACTGCCACGCCGAAGGTTCTGGGTTCGATCCCTGACTCCACCTTAGTTTTTTTTGGGGTACTGTCCTTTGCGAGGAAGTGACAAATCCTCTAAGAGTAAATCATGTCATGGAAAGTGCTTCTCTGTTAGCCGTTCGGATTCGGCGGTGAATTGTAGGTCCCTTCCATTCCTGCAGAATATCAATGCACACACAGGAATGGTTGAGAGTAAAAGTCACAGGTCCCGGCCTCGCTTGGAGCTGTTGTGCCAACAATTTTTTTTTATTATTTGAATATCGTTAAAAGTAAGAATGAAAAGTAGAGGGCCTAAGTGGGTGCCTTGGGGGACCCCTAAGTTAGCTTAAAATGGACTGGGATTTGCAGATCTGAAACGAACACTGCAAAATCGTGTTTCTTGTTAAAAAAAATTAATTTCGAGATGATAAGTAAAGTGTCTATAAGTAAAAAAGTACCTACTGCAGTCTATACAAAATTTTATCAAAAGGTTTTTATATAAGAGCTATTTTTGATTATACTAGAAGCTACTTAAGTCACGTGCATAAGCAAAAATTCTTCTATTTTATTTGACACACATAAATATGTGACTTTTTTCAATTTGAGACTGAAAAATTAGTTTAAAATCTTATGTTTTGGTGATCACCGTTTAAAACACGAACATCGAACATACCAGAGGCAGTTCATAAAGTACAAGACAAAATGTCAAAAAATGTAAATCACTTAGAAGCTATTGTTACAACCAACAATGCAGATACAACACGTTAAATTCATTGAATTGCCATTTAATTCTGTTTCCTTCAAAGAAGACGAGAGATGATCAAGAAAAAAAATATATAAATATATCGCATATTTGTAAAGAAAATACAAAATTCCCAACAATTTGATAGACACCCACGCAGAAAGATGAGAATACCATGTTTCCTATCTCGCCGATGGAATCCAAAAATTTAAAAAAAAACCCAAAACTTGATGACAGCCTGAAGTTTTTTTTTTTTTTTTTTTAGGTATGTTTATATATCTTGAGAGTGTGCGCTTGTCGTTTGGTTAATCAATTTTTATGAGATGAGGTTCCTTATTTTTTCGTGTATCCATCGCTCATTTAACTTTTGTTGAGAATATGGCGGCAGCAGCCACAACGGATGGACGACCGACGACGACGCCACGCTATACGCAGATACATATAGGGATGATGCTCTGCCTCAATGGCGATGGCTGTATGGTGTATGGCTATTATAGTGATGGTGGAGAGGAATCACGATTGAGACCAGACGCAAAGGAGGCATACACTATACAACACACATCCATAGGATATCATTAAAGTTGATTTAAGAACCACAGAGACGATTTTTTAAGTGTTCTGCGTTAATAATAAATGAACAGTGAAAAAAAAAACGAATTTATTTATTGCATTGGCTTTTCTTTGTGGTTGGTTTGAACAGAAACAGAATATACTATATATAATGTTCCGCACCTACCTATATACAAATTAGAGAAAAATTAAAATGGTTTGTTTGTTTTAATTGGTTGAAGATTTATGAAATCATAAACTTTTAACACTTTGGACGGATAATAGGCAGAAACAGGTTCAAATTTATTGATTAGATACAAAAAAATATTGTTGTTGGAAATTTAGTTCAAAGTATCTATTACTTTGAAATTTATATCTCAACTCAAAGTCATTCTAATTTGTCGGTATGAATTATTTATTAAAACCCAATAAATAATAAAAAAAAAAATATTGAACTTCTTTTCGACACCATTTTGTGTATAGCTTCCCATTGATTTTGTAGATTAATTTCTTATAAATGTGTTTATTGCATTTCGTTACACGCTTTTTACAATTTTTTTGATTTTTCATATTAAAGTTAGTATGAACACAAAATTAATTTTATTATGAATATAATTTAGATAAAAATAAATAAAAACACTGGCTAATGTATTTTAAAGATACATTTTGGACACAATAATCATAAAATAATCAAACACAGAAAAAAATACACAACAATAAAATTTTTAACCAATCATAGTCAAGTTAGGTATATAGATATACACAAATGTATCTATACGCTATATTATCGAAATCATATAGTTGAATGATCCGTCCTCGGGAATACTAGGTATAGAGCGGTATTCGAATGCACGTGTTGGTGATTGAACGATTTTTTGTTTTTTGTTTTATGTCCAGCTAGATATCTAAGACTTTACTCGAATAAATAATATCATATCAAATGATAGAGATACCTAATAAAATTAAACAAATTTTTCGTCTTTCTACCTTTCATCTTTTTTTTTTATATTAACATGATTTTGGAACAAAACAAGAAAAATTTTATTTTTTATGATTTTTTGATGATGGAAAAGAAAACAACGAAAAGAGGTTTCTGATAAGAGATAGAGAAATAAAACAATAAATTTATAATTAATTCAATTGGTTTTAAGTTTATATATTAACACTATCTGGATTTATATTTGTATAATGCGCATAAATGAAGATTAATCTTTGGTATTTTTGGCTTCCTTTCATTTTTGTTTTTGTTGTATTATTTTTTTTTTTTCATTTTGAGTTTTTGTGAAGTTCATTAAATTTTTTATCACCTTGTGGGCATTAGATTGTAAAATGCAAATCGTGAGATACGTTTTTTTGGTTTTATGTTTCTGTTACGGGTTTCTTAGAAAAGTGATCTAGTTTAGATCGGGTTTCATAATGGGCGTAATTTGTCATCGCTAAGAGGGCTAATTCGACAAGTATATTGCTTAAAAATGTTGGTGGGGATCTAAAAAGCATCCGTTTTGTTTTTCAGGGTTTGATAGTTGATACCAGTGACGTTAATGGCAGAAAGTTTATATACTTATTCCTTTATAGAAAAAAAATATAGGAGAAGGATGCTGTTGGGAGTAAATATGTTATATTCGAAATTCCACTATGAATTCAAATTGAGAACGCTACTTTTCTTCAATAACCCTGTCTTATGTAAGGTATTAGAAAATTCGGAATATTTAAGGAAATCGCAAACGCTTTTGGAACAAAGACAAAAAATTAAACTTTTTGAATAAAATATGACTTCTTTAGTACTGGGAATAGATCAGAAGTCTTGAGGAGATTGAATCTAGCAGTAACATCAGGGGTAAGAAGTACCCGCGTAACATTTAAAAAAAGAAAAGTATATAATATTCATCTTCTCCATATAGTTATAGCTTCCGTTATATCCATTACATTTGTTAATTGGAGAGTAGCCGAAGAAATTTTGAGGGTGATCCTAAAAATAAACGGGGTTATTTCGTATCTCTGGTCTTGCTCTGCACACGGTAAAGATACATTGCCTGATGTTTATAGTTTGTTCTTTGGTTTAAATTTTAAATTTCAGTGTTTTTTACGTTTAGTTCTTTGTCTTTATTTTCAAGGCGGGGCTAGTTGTACCACTTTTCTGGGGTTAATTGTAACATCATATTAGAATTCAACATGCTGTGAACTGATTAGATAATTTTAGACCCACCATTTTAATGGAACCCCTACTTCTCAAATGGATCATCCACATTCATTTCAATACGTTGCTTTAGCTTCTTAACTCCCTTTTAAGTCCTTATCCAAAAGCAGAATAGAGAAAGAGAAATGATAGATACGGAGCAAGGGCGCCAAATATGGCCCAACCTTAACACTTTCTTAAATAAAACTGTACATTTAAGTCTAATTCATTATTTAACTTAAAACAAAATTTTGCTGGTATTATGGCCCACTCATTTTAAAATATGACATATTTGAAACAATGTTTTTTTTTAAATATTCTGTGATGGTAAGGCAGAATTCACATATAAAATATTGCTTTTGATTGCCGTGATGTGATTATATAAAACAAAACCAAACAATTCAGTATAAACATTGTTTTAAATATGGCAGACTGGTTTATAACAAAACCTGCAATAGGCCATATTTTCAACACTATGACAATTTCACTTTTTTTAATTTTTACAAACTCAATTAATTGCAATCAATTTTTTAATTGCACATTTGATATCATAAAGTATAAGACTTGGTACATAACACAAACATTTATTTAATTCCCAAAAATTAAAACGAACACGAAAAAAATTAACAAAATGCACTCACTCCCATCACTAATCAACTACAGTCTCCAAAACACAATGGTGCAATGTCGGCTTGAATGTGTTTTATTTGAATGGTTAGTTCAGTACCTAGTATTTTTTATTCATAAAGTATTGTAGTAGACCATATTACCAACCTGGCCATATTTGCGACACTTACTCTACTTATTCCTAAGCCATTCTTGAGGAGGAAAACAAAATGTATGCTAGCCAAAACTCAATAAAAAAAGGGCGCCAAAATGTTTTAGCCTCTTCAACTCAAAGAGAGGTTCAGCCGTGATATTGGCTTATTTGCTTGCTGTTTCTGCAGAGTTATAAAGTACATAAATGGTTATGGAGATTTCTCGTACTAATTTTTATCCAACTTCAATTTATTTTTTTATTGAGTGAACTTTCATTTAGTTTCCCTGAGTTTCTAATATTTTTGCATTCATATAAAATGTTCCTTTCGGTCCTTTCCGGCTATCTCTTTAGGATAAACTCAATAATTCTTGATACAAATAACCCCACTGTATGTTACAACCAACACCTTGAGCGGGATTAAATGAAACATCACGGTTTTAATTCGACATCATTATATTTTCTAAGCAGGTTCTCCTTGAATATTTTGGTTAGTTTTGCGACTAAAACATGGCTTTCAAATCAAAACAAAAAAAATTGGCTAACTTAATTTTGCATAGGTATTAGTAAAAATAATTTATTTTTCCCAACCCTTCATTCACTTCTTGACTATCTATATTAGTTATAAAGCATCATTGAGCGAAGTTTTTTTTTTGTGGCATTTTTCTTTAAAAAATTTAAAGAAATACATTTTTCCAGTATTTCCTTCAAAATATTTTGTATGGGAAAACTTAGGAATATTTGCATATAAATCTTTCATTTTTTACGATTTTTTTTTTCAATCTCATAATTCATAGATTCATAAAAATTTTAAAAATTCCCAAATAAATAATAAATCATTATCAAATTAATCAAAAAATCAAAACAAAAAAACAGTTTTCCACCCACATGCCAAAAAAATAAAAAATAAAAATATCTAAAACAACAAAAATGATGCTTTCTAATAACTCATTTCATAATTCAAAATACAAAAATAAGTTTTTTATGTGTTTATTTCATAAACATCATAAAAAAATATATTCAACCCATCTCAGTCGCAAATAGCAACGATATATAGGTATATGGACATGGACCTGGTCCTGGTATCTGGATCACATGAAAATGCTTTTAATATAATTATTTTCCACACTAGGTGTTGTAGGTGGTGTATATGCGAAAATTCCACATTCGTTGATGCAAAAAAAAAAAATTACACACAGATTGTATCATCCTGCTATATACCTACTCGTATGTCTGGAATGGGTGCTGGTGGTAAAATTAATTGTGTATCTCATGTGAATTATGGAAATTCTAAATAAAATACGATTTATATCTGACAGGTTGGAATATATAGGGAGCTATAGCTATAGACAATGGAAGCACATAATAATTTTTAACTGATTGAACCAACAACAATAAAACATACATAAAATTTGAATTGATAGGCTTGTAAATAGATTGAAAATTCGGATAAACGATGTGCGCCAATAGATATTAAACCAGTAGCAGGAGCAAACCTAAACATTAAATGTGTGTTAGCAGGAGACGAGATGTATGGGCATTGGACATGGAGTATAGATACGTTTACGAGTTACAACAAAACATTCCGAACTACTGGTCGCGCCAACACACAAAACCCAGTACAACACAGAGTATAGAGTACACACAATCTGAGGTCAACATTGGAATAATTTAACCTACAATACGTGTGCAATAGACTTGCATAAAAGTATCTAAAAGGTAAAAAAAAACAAATACAACAACAAAATTCGATAATAAAAAGGGTGACATTGCCATACTCAACCAACGACGACCGACGACGTACAGATAGATAGATACTTTGTGTTTATCGCTCCATATTTGCAATTCGAATTTTCAACTCGTTCTTTTTTTGATTCTACATTAAACGAAATAATAAATAAAATTTTTGTTATGCGTTAAAAAAAATCGTATTTCTACAAAAAGGTATATCCCATTGCTTCTTTTTATTTGTGGCCTAGCTATGGTAGGTAAGGCAGGCACTCTAGGAAGGTATCACACACCGTTGTTCGTGATAATGATTTTTTGTATAAATTTATAACCAAACCAAACCACTGTCGAGTATCTTTCTAGGTATATCTACTCATTCTACACTCGAACGTATATGTGGTGCCCATGAAATTAAAATGTAGATAGATATAGATACTTATTGCTATCAAACGCGGGGTAAATAGGCAGTTCCTATACCTACCTATCTATAGAGGCACAAATAATTGAAGAATTTGCATATGAACAAGAAATAAATATATCAGGGAGAATTTCCTGAATACCTTACCTATACTTATCATTACCTACAACCATTATCATATTATTAATATTTATTTTTTTAGACAAATTAAATTAAATTAAATTGAATTAAGTAAGTAAGTTTATTGTTTAAATTGATATGAGCTTAATGAGGGCTGAAGGTGGAGTTTTTGTCAGTGTTCATTTGTGGGTATGTAATTTGATGCGTAATTTAGTATGTTTGTGTTTATTTTATTATTTTTAGTTTTTGTTTTAAAGGAGTTAAATTTTTAGTCTCGAGTATATTAAGAAATAGAATAGGAATAAATTTGACATTTACATATTTGATAATATTTTAGATGTTTTTAAGTCTTACAGTGTCTTGCTTAACCTCTACCAGGAACCTCTGGACTGTGGAATATCTCAAAATAGTTTCAAACAAAATATGGAGTACCCCAGGGTTCTTAACTCAGCCCCAGACTATTTGCGATTTAGGCAAGTGGAGTCGAATAAGCGGCGACACCTTCATAAAAGCTCTCTTTTTGGAAGAAAAAATTGTGCTTTTTGTTCTTACAAGCTTACAAGAAGACATACTCGTATTTGACGTTCCTCAAAGAGATTTTTAGCAGAAGAACTAGGTATCACTAAAGTTCCCTAATGAAATAGATGTGCTTTAAATGTTTCAATTTTGTAAAATTTGCACAAGCTCATAGAAGCAGAATTTTTGAAGCGAACCGTATCTTTAAAAGTAAAATTTTACATTTTATACCTATATTAATTGAGTTCTGGATAGGACCTTACATCTTTTTGCATTGAAGAAATGTGTTGGCTTTCCCTTTATGATCACCTATCAGGCAGTAGAACTGTGTCGGAAACGAGAAGAACACTCAAGAAGATTCAGAGTGACTTTTTTTTATAATTTGGGCACACTCAAGGATAGGAGATAAAAGGAGATATCGATGCACATTGCTTTGGAACACCTGTATACCACAATTAGAGGGAAAAATGGAGCCGGGTAAAGCATTCTACATTCTTGTAGTGCGGCTAAAAAAAGAGTCTCTATACCTAATAGTACGCCCGAAGTTAGGCTCGAGGGTAAATTGATGGGCATTCCTAGCGATGCGAGTGTTACGGGGAAATTGTTTAAGGGTAGGAATGCATCTGGTTATTTCGCTGGAGCACTGTTTGTGAAAGTAGCCATAAAACAAAATTAGACAAAAAAAACTTTACGGCAATGATAAAGTAAAACAAATATTTCAGTAATGGTTCTTTCTCCTATAATTTTTAAGCCTCTTTTTTGAATCCTATCCAGGAGGCTCAAGTGAGTGACAGGAGCACCTGCCCAGATTTGAGAATTATACTCTAGTATTCTTAAAACTATCGGAGGCTGTCCCTCAGCAAGTTTCACTCGTCGCGTCGGTTTGGTTTGTCTTTCTAAGAGATCTCTGTGATTTAAAATATTTCAATTTTGGCTTTTCTTATCCGGTACAGTAACTTAGTTTTTAAGTCAACTTTCCAGGCTTAAATTTTACAACAAGGCTGTTAGGAACATTTTACAAAAACAACATCTTAAAAGTTGAACAGAAACCCATGGACACTGTGACAGCCATTTTCCTTTGGTCTCGACAGGAGTGTAAGTTTTCAAGAAGGTTTCCTTTGGAAAAGATAATTTGTGGTATTTTGTGGGTTGCTTTTATTCCTTCTTTTTGTCGATGAATTTGTAAAGGGAGTTGAAATCTTAATAATAATAATAATTTCAACTATATGCCTGTAAGACTCAAGGTCTTTTGAATGCAAATTGCACGGCATTTGTAAGTAGGAATAGAAATATAGGAAAGAATTTTTGTTGGTACAATGGACTGAGAATTAAGTGATATTTATCTCACGAAATTCCACGGGTGGCGTCCTGTTGAAGCTGGAGAAATATTGAAAAAATGGCTGTTAAGGCTGGGGCTCGAATCCACAACTCTAGGTTAGCAAACAAGCACAACATCCACTGTACCACTGTCACCCGCATCTTGTTAAACGGAACAATGTTTTTGGTAGTTACAGGTGGCAATCTCAAGTTAATGGAATTTTACTAGATCCAAATTTGTTACCAAGAGTTGTGATCACTTTTCTGACTGATAAAAAAAAAACATTCTCAATCGCACATGTGGTGATACAAAATCTGACAACCAGCTATCGCCTCTCTGGTCGATTTGTTTCCAGAAATAAGGGGATCTACTTACCAAATAGTCACTTATCAATCATATCTATTCTAATATGAATGTGTATTTATATATGCAGATTTTTGTGCCAAAATGCTTGTTTTAATTCTTTTTTTTTGGAAAGAGAGGGTCATTTATAATGAGGGCCAAATGTTTTCCATCCAATAGGTCATTGTTTGATAAAAAAAAATTAAGCTCCCAGACTATCATCAAAGTGTTGATGGTTGAACATGAACTTATGATGCCAATAATTTTTGGAGGATTTCTGAAATACTAACTTGATGCCTTTTTGAGATCGCATTTCAGTAAAATGATGAAGGACTGTAGAAGTAGTTTTAAAAAAAATTAAAGAGATATGACTATGTTAGTTTCTCTTTATCTAATTTTGTTTCAATATTTTTTGGTTCCTAATCACAAATTTTTCGAATAAATGAAAATGTTTCCATACTTAATTGACCAAAAGTTCGTGTCGATGTCGACATTTGTCTATATTTTCTTAATTAAAAACAAAAAGCTGCCTTCCTAAAATGTCAGTTAACAAAATCAAACTCATATCTACAATTTTTTTTTTTTTTGACTTGAATGACACATATACCTATCGACCGACGACCAATTCTCGACAAAATATTTGACTGAGTCTTTTTTCAAACCACAAAATCGTCATTATCATGTTAATAATTTATCAATTTCAAGTTGTGAGTGATTTCACATTTGTATCTCATTTTTTGTCTGTCAACACAAAATTTGGCTGTTAAGGTAATTTTTCGTCGATTCGTTCTGCACTCATTTGCCTATCACTTAAGTGGGCCTTAATGAGTGAACATATTTTTCTTTTTTTTAATATAAAACAAAATCCAATTTAAACAACAAATCCAACAACAAAAACCCCATTCAGCATCCATTATTATAAATCTCTTCTTCTCACAAGATATACCTACAAAAAAATGTATCTAAATAATCAAAAATTCAAAAATTTCCCCTCAGACCCCTATGAAAAAGCAAAACACAAGATGATACATGAAATTCAAGCTAAAAGAACGAGAAATATTATGAACGAAGATACACAAAAAAAAATAGTTATTTATTGATTCATTTAAATGTAAATTGCCTCCAACGTCGTCGTTCGTCGTCGAATGTATCTCATCTTTGCTACTGTCACCATCATCATCATTGAAAGTATCTCCACGTCATTGGTGAACTCTCTCACACCAAAAACAAAGAAAAAGATACACAGATTCTTCCATACCTCTTTTAGGAGCTCTGAAGATGGCTAAACACTAAAGTGCTAAGACTAGAGTATAGCGTAAATCTTTTAGATCAGAGAAAGAGATGAAAATCAATATTCCAAAACGCCCTAAAGCCCAGAGCCTATATAGACCTTTGTGAACATTTAGATTAATTTATTCATAATTAGTTAGTTACATTCATATGCCGGCCCTTAAACCTTAAATATCATCCGAGTCCATGGATTACACACATCTTAACAATTTTTGAACGTTTGCTTTTGATGTCAAAGTATAACTTCTTTTTTGTTGTTGTATTTTTGTTGGGCTTAGTCGTGGACTTAATTTTTCTACTTTATCACTGTGAAAGCATTTCGGATAGCCATTAATTTTTGTTGTTGTTCTTTTTGGCCTTCAAAATGTGGCTGGCTGAACGCTGGAGAGCCGGGCTTCTTTAGTTCATATGTGGAAGCTCAAAAATTGTAAACATAAAGTGGAATATTAATTATTAATATTAAAAACATCCCGCTGTCTTATTTTTAATTTTATTCTACAAGATGGAGAAGATTGGGTTTTCTTTTTTTTTTCAAAGAAAAATAAACAAAAAAAATTCAAAGATGGTGAAGATTTGATACCAAAGTGACCGCATCTCGATACTAATTAAGCCACCGGAGTTAGTTTAGCTTGACCCGTTCGTTCATCTCTAGATCTGCCTTCCCCTTTTACTCTTACTTGTATGCAAAGTAAAAGAAGACGATAGGTATAACTTCCAACAAAGAGACAAAAAAAAGATGGAATTTAATGGCGGTGCGTTATTATTATTATTTCCCTTGTAGATATGAATTTGGTTTTTTTTTTTATTTTGTATCTTTCAGGTTCGAAACAAGTTTAATTGACCGATTAATCGGAATGAGAAGGATTTTTATCAGGAGTCAGGGAATATTTCGTAAAAGAGCTACCAAATACGCTTAATTGGCAGGAAAATGAACCGAGTTTCTTTGAAATTGTGTTAACTAATCGAAGCGATTAAGCGAGATCGAAAGGATATGATAAAAAAAAGGATTTGAATGATATTGTGAGCTGGGATTTTTGAATGAATTTTAAGGTTTAAGTGGCAATTATTTGAATATTTTAACAGTAGAATTGATGATATGTTTTTTTTGGGGCTATAAAACAAAATGCCGACGGTAGTTTCAATTTAAGTGCAGTCAAAGATATTTCATCTTATATACAAATATTTGATTTTATATGAAGATATACCTATGAAGGGAGGAATGTGGATGAAAGAACTGAATTGAAATATTAGACTGTCAATTTAATAATTTTGTAATCATGTAAGGCTCGAAAACAGGATCAAAATGTGTTAGGAGTAGACGGCAGATTATTCATTGTCTTAAAAACAAATTGAACAGCCACTGACAATAGGGTTTTTTTTAATCTTAGAAAAGAAATTTGATTCGATTGACATGATTGTTGATTAAAATTTGTTTAAAAAAAAATTGTCAACAAAACAATGTTTTCGGTTATATTTTATGTTACATTTTTGATGAATGCATGACTTTTTTGTATGAATTTTTTTTTCATTTTTGTTAGAACAACAAAATTTGTATTTAAACAAAAAATAAAAGTATGTGTTTTCGATTAACTTGTGTGCAGATAAAATAATCGATTCTGTAGATGGATACGATTTTCTGTATCGGTTAAAGAGTTCGCATTCATGCGAGAGATCCAAATTTCGTTTTTTAGAAGAAGCACATATTTTTTTACAAAAAGGAAGAAAAGATAGAAAAAATGAAATTCTATTTACCAGATTTAATTAAAATTTGACAATTTTAAAGAAGCGCTTTGTTGACGTATTTTGACAACTATTGTCAATTTAACCAAGATTATCCGCTCTGTGTAAGCTTTTGATAGAACATTTAACATTCAAGTCTTCAGTCTGCATTCTGAACAGGCAACCCCTTAGACTTAAAACCAAGGCCGGAACCTTATAAAAAGCCCTTCCAGGCCTTCTTAAAATTCAAAACCTTGAGCTGCTGCCGTTTTTGAATTTGAATAAATGTTCTTAGGGCAAGATTGCTACCGTCATTTTCTTTATGAGTTGGTTAGATGGGAAACAATTGGTGCGTTCTTTTTCTAACCATAGTCAACATTTGTTGTTATGTCAAAAAAAAATTGTTAAACTGTCTTTGTTAGGATTTGTTGTTAACGATATGTTGTTTGATTTTGTTAAACTGTCAAATAACCACTTTTAATATTTTTTTGTATAGGTATTGAAGAAATAATAAATAATTCTTCCTCATCCCTCAAAAATCAAAATAGGTGAAAAGTCTATTTTATTCTTTCTTGTTGATCACTCAAAGAAAATCAAATTGTTCTTGCTGCTCAAATGGAGAATTTGTAATTTTTTGGATTGATTTTTAATAAAGACTTTGAATTGTTTAATACAAAACGTCCAGTTTGACAGATCAACAATATCAATTCATATCATGGAGGTGAGT
Organism: Platycheirus albimanus; assembly: GCA_916050605.2. Taxonomy (NCBI): domain Eukaryota; kingdom Metazoa; phylum Arthropoda; class Insecta; order Diptera; family Syrphidae; genus Platycheirus; species Platycheirus albimanus. Next base: position 30,505,872 of record OU696698.1, on the reverse strand, counting down.
TGGAAATAGTAACAAATCGTAACTATATTTGACACTACAACGTGAGTTTGGGAACGCTTTTATGACGTCATATAATTACAAATCGTAACTAATTTGGATTAAAAGAACGCCATTTTGTTGACTATTGGAAGTAATATTTGACTATGGTTAGAAAAAGAATGCCCCAAATAACTTCCAGTCAGGATCCCAACACTTCAGATTACAGGTATCGGGCAACGAATTTTGTCACTCGGATCATAGCAGCTTGTTTTGCGGAGCATACTTCTATAGATAACATTCTGGCTCAAAGGTTTTTTGTAACGCTCCTGAATAAGCGTTTTGCGCTAGACTTTCCAAGACAAGTGTTCTCAAACATTTCACATGCTTTGGTCAAAAAAAAAATAGAAGCCAGAAGAATAGACACCATTATGATCTTGACCGGTAATTTTGTTTTGGTTTTGGTTTCTTTGTTTAGAGCCTTGGACAAAATCTTGAACTCCGTCTTGGGACAAGGAGGCCAGCAAATGGTGATTTGCAGCTTTTCTTAGACTTATTATATCATCATTTAGCATGGGATGTTAGAATCTTATTCATATCGCTGCTTTGATTTCCCTCAAAGTGCCATTTTCGCTTTTTCCGGAGGAACTCCACAGTTCCTGTTCTGATCAAATTTTTTCGAGGTTATTGCTAAGACCTTCCAGGAAACATTGATGGATTTTTAAAATGCCTACATAAAATGAAAACAAAAAACTAGAAAGGAAAATTGTAGGTAGGTATGTAGGCACGTTCTCCTAAAAAAAGTTCTATCATCCGACCAACATCAAGTGTGAAGGAACATGGTCTTGAATAAGCTCTAAAGAATAGGTATGATTTAAGGAAAGGTTTGGTTACGTATCATCCTTGCAAGTTGAAATTCAAAAATCTATTTAAAATTGATTTTGTGATAGTGAACATTATGTATATTTGTATTGTTTCTTTTTTACAACAAAGAAAGTACTAATATCAAAATAATTTAAAAACTTTTTCCTATGGATCAATGAAATGATTGTTAAAAATTCGATCAACATTATGAATACCTACCAACCAACTTAAATCTGCTGACGTCAATGGACGAAATGAAGTGTCTTTATTTTTTTAAGTCTACACATTTCAGTCTCTGCAAAAGGAAACAATAAAGCAAAGAAAATCTATAACTATGCTAATTATGGTATCAATTAGATAAAAGTAAGAATATTAATTTTAAAAAGAACGGCACGTTTTTGATCATATAAGTAAAGTAGACAAAAGTATCTGGATCTACCATTCGAGAACCCGTCGACATCAAGCTAGCATGGGTTATTTATTATAAATTAATCTTTCCGTTTTAATTGCTTATTAAAGCGGCAATATGAAATTTAGTAAATTGATTTTTAATTACGAACAAAATACGAATTGATGGTATAAGAACTGAAATATAATTATTAGAGAAACGAGATAGTGAAAACATATTAGGTAATTGACAACTTTCGAATTTGGAATACCTACCTAATATAAAAATTATTTCTTATTTTATTTAAAACGAGTATGAAACAGATTTATGAAATACACGGAATTCATCGTAGTTAAACTATGTATATGTATGTATAAGCAATGTCGATGATATCTAGCGTGCCTTTAAGAGCTTTTTCCTTGAATTAAAATAGGAAAATATTGATTTATGAATTGATTTATTGATTTATTCGCATTTTTGCCAGGATTTCAGTAAGTTGGGGACATTTTTGTAACGACAAAGAACCATGCCTTGTTCGGCACCTAATAATAATAATTTAAATATATGCCTTTAAGACCCAAGGCCTTTTTAATGCAAACTGCACGGCCTTAGTTAGAAGAAATAAAAAGATAGGAAAGATTTTTTGTTGGTTTAATGGATTGAGAACTAAGTTATATATATCTCACGAAAATCTCACGGGTTGCATCCAGTTGAAGCCACTGTATACCATTTTTCAATAAGACTATTCGAAAGCTTTTCACATCTACGTATGATGGCAAGAAATAAATGAATTGGATTATTAGACTATTTATTTAACTTTTAGACCTCTCAACTTTTAAATTGGAGTGAACAATCATTTTTGCATTAGCTTCGCTTCAATATTTGTCATTAAGAGTATAATCGGTAATCACCAAAGAGAAAATGGATACGATGTGAAAGATTTTATAAAGTTAAAATAAGTCTGGAAACAACTTAAAATTTATTTGTTAATAAAAAGTGCTCAGATTCTGTCTATGCTATAAGAACTTAATATTTGTGTCCGTAATTGATGTAGAAATCTGTGTAGGCATCTACTTAAACTAAAAGAACATTCTTTATTTAAGAACTAAAGAAACATATCTTATATTAATAAATAGAAACAGTGCCGGCCTTAAAATGGTGTCTTGAGGATGCCCGATAGGATAACAAAACCTACCTCCAACAGAACGCATTCTTTTTTGATAAAGGGTCGAGGCATGTTGTTTTAAATACAGTATCTTATTATGGTAGTTATTCATTTGATTTTTGAAAACTTGCGAGAAAAAAATGGAGCAAGAGTTTTGCATGAGTTGTGTCTTAAAGCCTATTATTATGGAATTGGTCACCTATTTTCACCTATGTTCTATGTATCTACATTCTACACCTATAAGACATTTTAAGTAAGTTTCTTTTAAAGAAAACAATAGTTCTTATATTTAGGTATCTTGATCTGCGTTAAATTTACAGAAAGTAGTTGGGTACCTACATAGATACACACTTGTAAAGAGACCCAAAGGGGTATCGTTCCCGAAAACTATAAAAAACTGTCATTCCTTGATTCGTTTCATTTGATTTGTCAAAACATTCAATGCGTACCTACTTAGTAAGTTACCTACTACCTAGTTATTATTTATTGTTTATTTTGGGAATACATTTTGATAAAGCTAATACTTTCTTGTCTGATTCAATAATTGTTTCCCGAGATTAAAAGTTATAAAATAACAAATTAGGCATTTTATTCCGGTTCATTCTCCTTTCTATACAATCAGAAACGTTGATAAATAATGCTTCAATTATTTTTCAGCCCTTTGTTGTATTAGGTACATGTATATTTTTACATATTTCTGTTCAATGAACCTAATATTTAGACACTAGGTTACCTATCTGTGTACCTACTTACAGGTTTCAGTAAAGCCTTCGATTAGGTGTGTCATAAGACTGTGACCAATAAACTAAAAGCTTTAAGATTTAATGACAAATTTTTGATGTGAATTTCGTCTTATTAAAGTAATTGAAGTTAAACTTTTACTTTGAGAAATACGCACTCAACTCAACTTAAGCTAAAGTCCGCTGTTCCACAAGGAAGCCATTTAGGTCCCCTATTATTTTATTTTATTTTACTATTTTATTTAACTCAAACAATTAAAACTTTTTTATTTTAATAAACCTATGCCGGTGACACTGTGACATAAATATTTTTAAAAGCACAGACTCAATAAACTAGAGTTTACAGATTACAGCTTCATGGCAATCTTAGAAAATTTAAGAAATGTGCAATCCAAACCGACATTTGTTGAATATTTCTGAAACACTTGCTAACAAATTTTCATTGCTCTCGAAACACAGACAGTAATTTATTTAATTGTTAAACTTAATAATTTAAAATTTTAGCATAAGAATATATAGTTGCCTCTTTGTCCGATATTCAGCAGAATTAATTATGGTGTCAACAGTCCTTTAAATCAATTGATTTCAGTCTTGAATAATTATTATTTTTAGTTTCTTCTATATAATCGACAATTTTCAAAAGCAAAATATTTAAAGAAAAATATTTCTCATTCAGGTTCCTACATAAATATAATTTAAATAAAAAATATATTTACCTATAATTAAAAGATATTGTAGGTGAAATAGGTAGGTATAGGTACACTGTTTTATATAGTAATAAATTCTAACGTTAGTTTATTAATGAATTAAACTTAGTTGTCTAAGATTAAGAAGTGCAATATTTTCGCTGGAAATATAATGTACCTACCTATACATAAATGTATACCTAGGAACGTTATACTTATTTGTTTAGCCTAGAATTTTTTAATTTTTTTAATAGCTATCTTGGTTAATTTTTTAATTTGTTTTATTTGGAAACCTTACATGCATAAAATCAGCTAACCGGCTTGGAACCTTTTTGAATCAACAAGATAAATGGTTTAAATCAAATACATGACCTGATACGTACTAAGAATAAATCACCCTTTCCTAATCGTATCAAAATATGAGAATTTAATTTCAAATCCTTTCTGGCTAATAATAAAATTTCTTGAGAACGCAACAGTTTATAGGTAGGTACCTAAATGTGTTGTCATTTGTTAAAAAAAATTCCTACCAAATATCTATAACTATAATGTCTTTAACAAATAAACATGACTTAAAAGCTTTTAGTTTAAGGCATAACAAGGACACTTCATCGACTTCATGATGTCCTTCATGGACATATTGAAATACCTACCTAGTCAAAAAAAACAAGAGTCAGAGGAAAGTTGTTTAACAGTTTCTTGTAGGTATTTTTATCGGATAAATCAGTTAATGTTTCACAACTTTTCAATAAGAACACTAAATTTGTCCACACTTCCTATATTCTTTGCCCCGGTCGGTCTGCAAAAAAAAGGAATCACTTTTAAATTTTCACTCACCTCGTTCAGATCTCGTTCGATCCTTAAGCTGCTTAACAATTCCATATTTAACAGTCCCAAATTGTATCATTTTATTGATAGTATCTGTATTATCTTTAAAATCACTTCGCATTTCACCCAATAATGATAAAAAATTATTTTTCATTTAAATATAACTTTTCAAAATTAAAAAAAAGGATTAGATTGGTTCACTTTTACACTTTTACGGATCATAGAAATGAAATAAATCGAAATCGAAATTAAAAAACCTTAACCCGAACTTTTTTTGTGTTGTATTTTGTGTCCCCGTCCGTTTAACTCATTCGAAGAATCATTTTGTAAAATTATCTTTAAATCCACGTTTCATTTGTTTAATTTTCCTTCCGTCCGATTATTCACTTCACTTCATTTTTTGTTTTAAGTTATATTTTTTAAACTAAAAAACATTCATATTTATTTCACAAAAACAACAAAATTATATTATCCTCTTTTTTATTTTTTTGTTGAAGACTACGCGATATCGGTTTCATTAGTTTTGATTTGTGTTCACACAAAAATACCGTTAAAATTAAATATTTTTTTAAACTTTAATAACAACAATTATGTAGGTATAAATAATTGTATCGAGTGTGTGTTGTGTGTTTACACTGCACGTTGCCGTCATCAACTGTCATCATTATTTTCGAATAAACGAATAATAACTCTAGGTGCTCATCATCATCATCAACATCATCGTCATAATAATCGAAACACATATGTATACGCGTGCATTACATAGGCATATACTATACTATACTCATCCATCACACAGTCTGTTTTCTGTTATGCGCCTACCCCTCCCCACGTTATCGGTCGTCGTCCACGTCGTTCTCGTTACTGTTACTGCCGAGTGCTGCCGTGCCGATGTGTATATGCATGTGTGTTTTGTATGAGTTATTATCGGACAAAACGTCTCTTTTTGGTCTCGATCTCAACTATACTATACTGACCGGACAGTTACATTTCATATTAGACACACAAAATTTTCTTACAAAAAGAAATATTAAAAATTACGGTATTGTATCTCTTGTCTTTATATATAAAAAATATATCGCAATAACACGAACTGTTTTCTTTTTTTTACGTTTACGAATTTTTTTCGGCTGTGATTTGCAATATATGAGCGACCGCGGTACCTTCCGTGATATGGATATGTTCGGAACGCGCGTCAAAATAGCACTGACACAACAACAGTACGACAACAGGAAAAATCACTCAATTTTGGTTTCTTTTTTTAAATTTTCTCATTTCAAGTTCTTTTTTCTCTTTCTGTCTTGCCTTGCCACTTATGTTTTCTTTCATTTTGCGCTCTCAATCAGAAATTGCTTTCAAGTATATTTCTTCTTTTTCTTAGTTTCATCCTATCTTTGTTACACTCATGTAGAAATTATGAACGAACGGCGAACCAGCGAAGACCAACTGTAGATGTGAACTTTTAATGTCTCCGATTAAATGAAAGAGGGAGTAAGGTGGTTCATATTTTGTTCAAAGAGAAAAAAAGATAAAATTATGATTGCTTCTCACCTTATAGAAGACTCCATCTTTAAATTTCTCATTATTTTTTCCCCGCCTGTCATAATATCATATTTGCCCCACCCCTTTTCATAATTATGTATATAAAATATTATGTCACCACCCAATCTACCAAAACTTTTTTGACATCCATTGGAACCCCCCAAAACCCGTTTAAGGTATTTATTAAAAATAAAAAAAGAACCCACAATATAAGGAGAAGAAAAGACAAGCCCATATTTATCCCCTCTCCATTTCTTTTTTTCTTGGAACAAAAAAAAAACAGAACAACAAATAAAATTCATAATTCTCCTACACACACTCATATATTAAGCAAATATCTTGAACCAAGTGGAAAGAACGAGATAGAAAACCTGTCATATGCATATTAACCGCACCACCACCACACACCGACACGAAACCAACCAACTAACAAAATACCCCACCGAACAAAACATACAAACAAACAAACAAAAAAAAACACCTCATATATGATTTTCATCATAACTCTGTTATTTCTTTATTTCCTCTCAAAATTCATTTTTGTTTTCCTTTTTCAACTTCCTTTATTTCTCTCCAATCTCCATCACCATGTCCGTGCTCCGTCTGCGTGCCGTGGAGTAAAACAACACGAAAGACAAAATTAAAACCCCATTGAATATTATTTCGGGTTTTGACTTTTGAGTAAAACTGGTTTCGAAGTTATTTTCGTCTTACTCTAACTCAAGCTTCCAATTGGATTTGCTCGTTTCTATTTCAATCAGAATGCAGAAACTGGTGTTGGTTTTTATTTTTCGTATAACATTTAAAAAGAGAAAGGTTAGTTTGTATGGGAAACTCTTATACTGGGCGACCATTGTATTTTTCGAAATTGAAGAGTATTTTCGAGGAGAGGGGAGCTTGAAATTTTAATAATGGCCTCGAGGTGAATATAATTATAACATATGATCGTGGTGAATTTCCTGTCATGGCGATGGATTGGATAAAAAAAATAAGTGATTAAGTAAAATAATATATGGCATGGGAGAATGGGAATTTATAATGTGTTATCCTTTGAGTGGTGCCCGAAAATAATAACATTTTGATTTTAGGAGATTTAGGGAATTATTTTTAAGCAATCATCTATATTAAATTGAATAATACATGGGTAATATATTCATTTTGTATCCTATTTTGTTAACAGCCACAACCAATGTACTTCTCGAATCAGAACATCTCCCGTATACGAAAGATAGAATCTTCCTTAGTGTTGCTTAAAATACCTAGTTTATTTAAAGGATATGTAATCTATTGTTGACCTTAAATTCATCTTTGTTTTAACAAAATTATTATAAATAATATTTGGAGTAAATTATATAATATGTCTGTATACCTAGCTTTTGCCCGCGTGGAATTCAGAACTAAGAGTCTATATTTTTATTTTTGCAGAGGAAGTTGAGAATTAAATACCCTTACATTGGACTAGGAACGGGTATGTAGGTAGTTAGTGGTTATTCTTGTGCAAAATGAACAGCAAATAATAATTAACGTTCTACCCATAGGAACCATATAAACAAATAATAGAATTGCACTTTAGTTTGTGGATATGAGATATCATCATCTTCAACTTTCTTAAAATAGGTATACTGGGATTTATCGCAACTGCTCGATCATTTTTGGGCGTATGTATTCCTCGTTCACAAAGCGAAGAACTGTTCTGACATGTTAACTATGTTCTTTTTGTGATTTCTGTTTCATTTTGTGTGTTCTTCTATTTGATTCTATGGCTATATTATTTGTTTTGACTTCAACTTTCTACGAACGGACGAATTAAAGCTAAATATTGTTTTGTTATTATTTTAGATTATAGTTGTAATCGGTTTATATATTTCATTAATTATTGTATATAGATATAGATCTTAAACTAATACACAAAATGTTGGTTATTCAAAACAACACCGCAGAAACAAAAAAATTAATAATCTCAATTTTTTTTCAAACTACATATTTCCTAATTTCAGTATCCTGTTATGAAATTATAAAACGAAACAAACTTAGGTATTTACAGGACAATCAACTTCTAATGAAATGTATTTTGAAAAACAAACAGAAATTGAATATTTTTTTAAATTTATATTTTTAAAAAGAAAAATTGCTTACTTTTGTTCAGATCATATCCGGATGCAGGTTTTGGAAAGTGGCGAGCGCTTAGTTTCTCACACTTATTTAATTGAGTTTGGATCTGTCTAAGGTTGTTGACAAAATATTCAAGCCAGTGCAAGAAAAAATCATTTTGTTACCTAGGTATACATAATTTCTTGTTGCTTTTGATGTAGGTACCTACCTTGCTTTGACGTTTCGATTAATAGTTAGTAGGAACGGATATTTTTTTAAATCAGAGACTCATGAATCGATAAATTGAAACAATAACACAAGAAATAATTTAAATATAGAGGATTCAGATAAACCATATTTTAAATTTAAGAATCGTTGTGTTTTATACGAGGCTACAAGTCTACAATATTATTATAAACTACTCAAAACAAAAGCTTGACTTTATCCCATTTTCACTGAGATTAAAAGAGTGAAAAGTTCATTTTTGTGAGAAGATGGAATAAAATAAACATTTTTCACTAATGATGTGAACTCAATTTCTTAATTCTAGGCTCAAATATATTCCCAGAAAAAAATAAAATAACCAACAATTCATATTTACCTAAAAACCCTGTGGGCCCAATTTTCTTTTGAGTAGTTTAGAATGTATTTAATAAGTCAATCTCAGCTCAGCTATTGCGAAGTAAGAAACTAATCCATTTTTATTCAACTATACATAAAGAGACACCGCATTCATAGGAAAATCTTAAGGAACCTAGGACAGGATGAAAACTTTGTAAAATACATGCCTTTTTGACTCTCACCCGCTATTGCTTGTTAGAATTTAACGATTAAAAGTAGTTTGGTAGTAGGTAATCTAATTAAATTTTAACACCAAGCACGTATTTCTCAGTAATTTTGTTTTTAAAAATATGAACACACTTTTTTGGTTTTTTTGGATTTAGTTTTAGTGTTTTGAGGAAAGCTTGAGACAAAATAAAATTATTAAACAATAGCTAGTGTCATTAATTTTGTTAAATATTTTAAATAATTTCAGCGTCCTTAGAACTTTATTTACAGTTTACACAATTAATAACAGATGTGAGCCTCACAATTGATTAGGGAGCCACTTTTCATACCTTACAATAGAAAAGTGGAAAATATATATAGGTATTTTATTATCCGCACAGTATATTCTCGCTATAATATAAGGATGGTAAGGTACCAACTCTGATTATGTGTTTTTTTATTATTAAAACTAATAAATTCAACATTTTGATGGTAAGGTATCAAATTAAAACTCGAAGAAAATGTTTCTGAAAACAAGCTATATATCGGTTTAGTTGTTGTCAAATAAATCATTCGACAGTCAAGCTGATTTTTTTTTCAGCTTATTCAAATTAAATCCGAAAATAGAAACTTCCAACAAGTGCAGTATATGAAATGGACATTAAGAATGTGCAACACTTAATGATTAAGTTATAATGTACTATATTCAAAATTAAAATATTTCAATCCTCTGAATGGCCTTGGTAATCTCGAAAACGAAAAACAATTGTAAGGCTCACATATACCTACAGTACACTCTCGAAAAGTCGAATTGATATAAAACAGGCCCCGTTCATCTTTCCGAATTGGTTATGTTTTAGAACCGTTCATTGATTGATAGTGATATTGAAACAAATTTTAAAAATAACATAAATAAGGAGGTTTTGGGCCGCTTTGTAGTTTGTTCTTCTTAGTTTCGTACATTGAAATGTGAGTTGGAGCATATTTTCGAGTTACGACAAGAAAAGGGCTATGAAGTGACTTTGCATCTTTTAAAATACTTGCGTTTAGTTTCTGTTTTAATTTCATTTAAATACTTGTGAATACACTTTATAAAAAAGGTGTTGGTTAAAAGGTAAGGTATAGGTAATGCACAGAAAAGTGATGCCTTAACAAATTAAAAATCCTGCGTACAAAACTGACTCTCAGCTTCATATTTTTTAATTAATTTGAGCCATTTTTCGCAAACTACCATTTGATTCCAGTTATCCTAACCGTTCTGGATGTAAAATAGTTTTTTAAATTATTTTATCTTGCAAAAAAGAGTATATGCATACATGAAAGAATATTTGAAAATCGCATTTAACAAAGCACCTATACATTATTTGGATTCTCCAGAAAAAAGCATCTTGAAAACATGCTTAAATCAAGGACTTGTCCGTAAAAGAGTGGTTCAGCACTGAATCTCGTTTTCAAATCAAATTCTTTATCCATAGACCAATCTTATTTAATCCATGGAAATCGGTGGGTTTAGATACTCTTAAAGCACTATTGAACTTTGATTATGCAAACACGAACCGAGGTCAATCGTTTTAAAAATTTTATCAGACGATGAACCTCTATATAATTAATGTACAACTTGGCCTTAGATACCTCGTATGAGTACTTAGGTAGAAAAAATTGTTATGTGAAGTCACGGTCGCCCTTTTGATTTTGGTTTCTTTTCTTGCCTGTCCACTTTTTACTCCGTCCAAACCCTTTTATTTACTCTGGACGAAAAACAAAAACACATATTATATTTATACTTATCCTTGTTTTGACAGTTCAGGTTATGGTGTGGAAGAAAGATACTTCAAGGAAAAACTCGATTTTATGAATTAGCATCAAAAATAATTGTCCTTACCGACAAGATCCTCAACTACCTACCAACTCCCCCAACTCCAGCCTTCGTACTATACAAGTTCACCCACATTCACAGGTAGGGACTACTTTCCCCTATTCTCCTCGCTCTGCCCGTCTATAACACGTTGGGTTTGGGTCTATTTATTTTTTATTTATCAAAAAAGTAACTTCGAAAATCGAAGAAAAACTCAAAAAAATCCTCTCAAAATGTACTCAATTAATTTACTCAAAAGTCGAACACCGACACCAAGCAGTGCACTCGAACAAATTGCGCAAAGCGCAAAAGCCATTTTAATCACAAACACAACTACAAAGCAATGTTTCTCTTTCTAACTTAAACAAAAACCTTTGCTCCTCTGATCATAAGAGATAATATGAAAAGATGAAATTTTATAAGGTTATGACAAGGTTAGGCGGAGCAATATAATAACAATTCGCTTTCGCTCGCACACTGCCTCAGCCAGGTACGGTAACGGTACTCATGCAACAGTGGGTTCTCCGTTCTCCTTATTATTATATGAAGTAAAAAAAGTGTTTGTGTGTAAGTCGATATCCTTTTCTCCAACTCACTCCCACCCCAAACGTTATGAGGGTTTAAGAAGGTGGATGTGTTTCTTCAGAATTTATATTTTTTATTTCTTGGAAAAATATACTTCTTTTGTGTAAAGCATAAAGGGTGCAAAATATTACGCTCTTTTTTGCAGAGAGAGGGCGCCAAGCTTCAAGCGCCATATAGAAATAGAAAGATGGTCTTGCATTGCATTTATTGTTGTCTTGTAAGCGATGTATTTTATTTATTATTTTTATTATTCTCTTTTTTTATGAAGGGGAGGAGGGTGGGCGAAAAAAGCAAAATATTCTCATAATTCTTCTCTCTTTTTTACATAGCACAAGCACAAGTACGAGGCACCTAAAGCTATGCTCTTTCCTTGTCTAATTTTGCTTGCACCGTTATTCTTATAATGTTTCTTGCAAATGCAACGGGATTATGAAAATCTTCTTTTACTGGGGGTGGGTGCTGTGGGTGGCTCACAGAAACGGTGCTTGATTGTTGTATTAATAATCTTCCTAGAAGTTATAGTTGTTGTAATTCTGCTGCTAGTGTGCTGTTGATTCGCTCTTTCACATCATACGACGAGAAATAAGAAAAAGAACGCATAATATTGTGTTGTGGCTCAGCTGGAAAAGACGACGACGACGACGACGGTGGTTGCTGGTAGCGAGTATGTGTAGGTAATATGCGGTAGTGGGTGCTGGCTCTGGGGTGGTGTTGGCAAAAAATAAAAAGAATAGGTACTTCGAAATTTTTCTTCAGTTCAGATGAGCTTGAGAGCTAGAGTATTGTTGTAGGTAGGGGTAGTTTTTTTTTCCCAGCGCGCGTTATGTGAAGAATATCCTTTATGTGTGGTTCGGTTCTCTTCGTCAGGTGGTCCTGTCCTGACAATCATGGGAGGATGGGGGTGAATGAAAGAAAAATATTTTGCTGTTGTATTGTGAAACGAAAGGTGAAATTTTTATTTTCTGGGCGTGGTCATAAATTTTTATTTATTTGGTAAGGTTCTTTATTGTTGTTGTTGTTCGGAGCACCTGCACCAACATTCTTGGGTAAATATCTATACCAAGCCATCTACCTATTTCCAAACTTATATGTACCTACGTAGGTATCTATGTGTTCTTGATAAATGAGAATAAGAAAAGCTCAAGTTTGTTTTTGTTTGGAATAAAAGGTGTATAGAGGAAAAGAAAATTCTTTCGACCTCACAGATGAGACAGTGGCCAGCCGAATTAAGAGTGAGGTCCTTCGAGGATACCACCTACACTTTGTGCTCTGTGTAGCTTGAAAGTTAAGTACTTTATCTAGTGGTTTGGGTGTCTCCTCTTCCTGTAAGAGTGCCTCAGGTGAAAAGCGAATTCTCGTTTCTGTTTGTTGAGCTGAGTTATCTAAGAGCTTCCTAAGGTTCATACCAATACACATATACATACACATATCTACATAGGTTACGAAATGGGGTGATTGTTATCAAGTGTCATGATTGTGGAGAGTGGATAATTGCTTTCGGGAGGCTTTTGGCCAAACATTGTTGGTGTTAAGATAATTTTTTGATTGATTTCAGTAGACCTGGAAGAACCAATAATGAATAGGTATTGTAGGAATGTGTGGATGTCCAGATAAATCGAAACAAAAATCACTTTAAGGATTTTGTTGGATTCGGATTGCGCTACACGATTGCAAAGCTTATAAGACTACTAACAAAAGGAGTGTTATGATAGCGTCTAGGGAACATTCGACATTGACTTTATGCTCAAATATGATGAATTTAGTAAAAAATATTTTTCTTTATACGATCCTTCATAGCAATATTATGTTTAAAATTTTAAAAGAAATTAGTTAAGTATGTAGATATATCTTCATAAATAATTTAACCAATCATTAATTCGGTTTTAAGTAGGTACATGTTAAATGAAAACGAAAGATGGATATTACAGCTGGATATTAGATACTCTCCTCCAAGAAAATGTTGCTTAATATTGAAAACCCCATCAGAACATACTTATAGTCTTTCTGGAGACCAGTAAAACGATTTCAATTGTTTTAAGTTACTTACATTTAGGAGAGTCTTTCAAAAACCTTAAACATTCTGTGCCATCTGAAGTAAAGGGTGTTTCTTTTAAGAGGAACAGGTAGATATAGAACTTTTAATTGTTAGCACTGTTTTCATTGACAGCCCTTTTGTCATCTCCCATGTGTTTTATTTTTAGTTTGGTCTACCATTTCATCTAGAATTGACTGACGCCTGAACAATGCATGCAAATTGTGCCCAGATTTATGTCGAAAAACATATTTCTGTTCGTGAAATTTTCACGATAAATTTTGTGTTCATCCATTTTTAGTTGAACAGCTTTGTCAACAAGAGAACAGCTGCATTTGGAGTTTAGATAGTCCACAAGCCACTGAGAGCTGGTGGAATCTTATTGGTCCTTTAAAAGCGAGAGGTTTACCTACAGCCAATGGAGAAAATTATAGAACCATGATCAATGTCGTTCCCTGAATTGAATCACTTCGATGTTTGGGGAGGGAGGGGCTGTGGTTTTAAAATCAAACGGTGCATTATGTTACACAGCGTGTGATTTGTTAAAGGGAACGTTTGGTGAGCTCATAATTTCGCGTTTTGGACCTACGAGTTGGCCTCCGGAATCGTGTAATTAAACGACCCGAAATGCTGCTAAGAATACCTAATCAAAACTGGACCTCCGCTGCCTAAAGGACGAAGCTCCAATCATTTAAGCCAAAAGGCCTAAGTATATAATCAACGGTCAACGCATTATTATATTCCACCTCTTTAAAGTATACGAAGTATCAATCTACACGTGTCACCGTGGAGAGATGAGAATAGAGTTTGGTAAGACTTAGGCCAAATAGAAGCATTTGTACACGCTCTCTAGACGGCTTTAAAATACGAAAAAAGATGTTCTGCGGTACTCAGTTTAAACGTTCACATAGAGTAGTCCACAATAATTTATAGGCGACATTTAGGAGACTAGCACCTTTATAGTTGACGCAGTTCAGAGTATCTCCTGCCTTGCTTTCATCTAACCAAATTGAACAGATGAGTTGGTATATGGTCCTCACCAAGGCATCTGGGAGGTGCGCGCCGTGGCACCCCTCAATAGATTCGACTAGCTATCCGGAAGCACTTTTGGCAGCTCTGGTTCTGATCTGCAGTCTTTGTTCTAAGCTTCTTGTGATAGCCAGCACTCATCATTAAACCAGGTTTTTCGTTGTGCTCGCCTTGTGAAACCCAAATAATCATGGCTCGGGTTCTTTGGGCTTGGCAATGGTGCCACTCGGGCTATGATTGTCCGAGTAATGTTGCCAGCCTAGACTTTGGCGGCATGTCTTCTGTTGATCACAAGAGTTCAGGAGATATCTTGGTATATCGAGTTGATATGGGCATTTAGTACTTGCTTCGTTGCTATGATGATACTTCGCCCGCAGCAAAGTCGAAGAGCCTGAGTCGCATTATCGGATGTGTGGTCGTGCCGGCTTTTCTTCCCGATTATGTTACCGTAACATGGGGTTACTTTGCCCCAGCAGGGGTAACTTTGCGCCACTGACGAAAATAGTTAGTTTCTTGATTCACGCTCAGACATGTTAGATTCTTTATATCAAAGCTACTGTAATATACACACACACATATATACATCTGCCACGTGTTGCAACGGACCATCTACGGGCAATTTGTAAGAAGCAGTTGACCTGTGAAGTTGAGGTAGGAAATTCGTGTTTTTTTTGTGTAAAAAATTTGGTGTGTAAAACCAGTTGTGTGATACTTGATAAAGTAAGTACAAATATTCTAGTTATAATATTATTTTGTTATAACTCTGCGCAAGGCATTTATTTGTTTAATTAATAAATAATAATTATTGCATTTTTTTAAATGTGACTAAGCAGTTTTTTGTTTGTTTTGGGGTTACTTTGCCCCTGTTATTAGTGTTCCTTAAATTTATTTTTATTTTTATAATTAACTGTTTTTTTTTTTTAATTCTATGTATATTTTTATTGTTTTTAAAACAACTATTTTTTCGTTTGTTAAAAATTGTTATTTATGTTTATTTTAAACTTATTTTGTTTAAATTAATGAAGTTTTCTGTTTTTTTTCCTTTAAATATTATTTTATTTATAACCATTTAATGAAGTAAAAGAGGTTGTTTTGTTTTTTATAAAAAAAAAAACAAAGTTTTGTGTGTACATTTTTTTTTTACAGATTTAAAGCTTTGATGCAGGGCCATTAAAATACAATAATAACTTTGCTCCAGCTCTTTAAATACAGGCAGTATAGTTAAAAGTTTCAGGTGGAGCAAAGTAACCCCGTCCCTTGGTCTACTTTGCCCCACTTTTCAACTTTAAAAAAAAAATATTTTGACTGTTATTTAAATAAATTTTATAAAATAAATGCATTACTTCATGTCTTATTAATGAATAAAAAAAAAAAGATAAAAAGATTTTATCTACCATTTTTAAGAGGTTTTCTTTAAATAGTGCAAAAAACGGAGCAAAGTAACCCCATGTTACGGTACCAAAGTTACCCACCTCTCAGATTTTTGTGTTTAAGTCATCAACAACAATTTGTATGTCTCATTACGGCATTCATCATTCATCATACGTCTTCTCGGGAAGATCAGAACTCTTCTTTCTTGATCGGAAGCATAAAAGAATATCAGCTTTAACTTGTTAAATTGGATTCTTCTACAGGCGGACAAAAGCGTTTGTATAATGAATACGAATATAATTTTCAATATCCTTAAAAATCTCAAGACCTACTAAACAAATAAAAATAATTTAAAATAAACGCAGTCCTGCATCACGTTCGATTCTAATTATCATAACCATTAGAAACCGACACATTTCTAAAGGGTTATACATCCATTTAAACGAAGTCGCTTTCGACGTATATGCTACCCTACAACTAGCACTTGAATAGACATACAACATAAAGGGAAAAAGGATGTGCATCCAGCACGCATAAGGCATAACTATTTATAATTTTATTTTATTGGTGTTGAAATTAATAGTACCTAACCTACACAAGGTGCTGATACGATCCATAATATTGTTGTCTGGTGCTACTACTCGGTCGGTTTATGTATTCCATTTGTGGCACCTCCAAAACTTGAAACAATTATTATGGCCTTTCCTTTAAGAACAATAAAAAGAAGCGCTACTGCTTCAAAGGATTATTTTTATGAGCGAGTGTATGTGCATGTGTGTGCATCTATAATTTTTTTATTTGCCTTCAATATTTTCGGCTGATTTGAGATTTTTTTTTGTCCATTCTGACAACGCAGCATACCAATCAGTCAAATCGAAAAATCATTTTGTTATTCCTTGGCCTTGCTTTACTTTCTTTCCTTGGAATTGTCGGCCAAAAATTTGGAATAAAAGGATTTAATTACGATCCTGTGCACAAGCACATCCCTGCCATTTAAATTATTCTTTTTTTTTTCTGATGCATGCCGCCAGTATAATAGTCTGTATCTGTATGTACTGAGGTCGAACACATACAAACAGACTAACATATCATGGCACAGCATAGAGGCAGTAAAATGTGGGATAGGTACAAATTTTTCTGGAATATAAACACAACAGACAACAATATATTTTTATGGGATTTTTATGATTTTTTACTATCATCCTCGGGTGGTAAGATGAATTTTAATATTTTTAATAGATGTTTTCTTTTGGTTTACAGCATTACATGCTGCTCATCCTTAAGGTTCTCAGTTTATTTGTTTATGTAGAGTTTTATTACATCGACATCCAAGCATCAGATTTTAAAGGCATAATTAATTTTAAATGAATGAAATGTGTTGTTTAGGTTTGTTTCTCTGGATGAATCAATCTGTTTTTTCTGCATTATAGCTTTTGTAATTGAAAACAATTTTTTTTTAAATAATGGCCTTCAATTTAAATTGGTATCTATACCATAGGGTGTCCCTTATTTGTCGATAATATTCAATTTTGTTATCATTTATCGGGGATTCAAAAAAGATCTTGCTTTGGTTTACACTAATGAAGGAAACTTCGTTCAGGCTTTCTTGGAAAAATTCCAACCTTTGGAACTGCTTTTAAATAAATCAAGAAAATTTTTATTTTATTGTGGATAAAGTGGTGATACCACTCAAGTTGTTACAGTTCTTGAAATCACCTTTCTTTGGTAGCTTGACCATAACTCCGTCCATCCATTTCCTGGCAAAGGTTTCGTTTTCCCAAACAACAACTAACATGCTATCGATTGGTGGTCTGCTTTTAGAAATTCGGATGGTTTGCCATCAAGTTCAGCTGTTTTGTAGGTTTCTGTGCGTCCCATAAGAAAAATTGTGTTCTCAGATATCAGATTTGTCTTGATCGAACAAACTGGTCGCTTGGGGCCTTAAAAATAATTCTTTTTGAAGGCTTTATTGCTATATGTGTAAATTTTAATAAATAGCTCAAAATTTTAGATAATGATTTAAAAAAAATTCGGATTTGAGTTTTGTTGTTGTATTTTTTTTTTTTTTTTGCATTTTCTGAAAAAATTTACTATTGTGATGCATACTTTTTTTACCCCATCAGAAAGTAGAGATTTCAAGGAACAAAAGGCCTACCGACTTTAAAACAAAGAAGATATTTTGACGTAAGAATTTTTGATTGACAATTAGGGTGTTTTCCGATATAAGGTCAAAATAAGACAAAAAAATAAATATTTTGAATCCAAAAAATTACAGTGTGTTTGTGACATTCACATAATTTGTAAACAATTTTTTTTTTTGTAAAACATAAAACTAAAAAACCAAAAATTTTGTTATTTGAATTTTTGACATACATTTTGAGGTTATGTTAAGAAAGTGTGTATAAAAAAGATCTTTTAACTACCCAAAACTTTGCTATTTAACTGTTTTTTCCATAGGTAGGACTTGTAGTTTTGCCGGAAGATAAACCGTTTTTTTTTCCTTAAAAACACTTACCCCCCCCCCCCCTCTTATCTTCATTATTTTTCCTTTCATAATTGATATATTCTCTTCCTTTTTCAATAGGTTTTATCCTACCTATCGACCCTGGTCTATCATAGCCCAAACGCTCCAAAGCCCATTCCGGTTTTTATTTGGGCAAGCTGTTAAATCGTGTAACTTGCCATGGTGATTTGGTGATTGCTGAATAATAAACAACAGATCAAAGGCAGAGGTATGTCAATGAAAATAGGGCTAGAAGAAACAACGTTAAGAATTAAAGCTAAAACACAAGGTTCACATATTCAAAATCTCGTGACTTCCTCTTAGAACGGAAGAGATACAGATCTGGTTGCTTGGTGAGGATATGCATTATTTATGTATTTCATGTGTTTTGCTTAAGTTTAGTCCGTGTTCTTGTAGATTGTTCTTTGTGTCAAATTTGATTAGTTGTAACATTTTTACGGAGCGACATAACTTTCTTCGTCTTGATGAAAGACCCAGATTCATGATTTCGTTATTTTTTATAATTTTCTCAAAAAGTATCAGACAGTTTACAATAAGGTTTTCTTGTTTTCGACTGAAAATTAATAAAAGCACCGCATTGTGACAACTTATAGGGTAAAGTCGGGTGATATGGCACCCTTTCAATATCTCCCACTTACTGACTTCTTTTCAAAACAAATAGAACAACATATCAATCAGTTTAACGTAAGCTATTAGATTGTCCAGTTCAAATCTCAGCAGCCCTTGAAATACTATAAATACAGCCGAATAAAAAAAAATAGTGGGTGCGTATTAAGCAAAAAGTTTTTTTTGTGTATTAGTGAAGTTCATGGTAATACGAAGATATTTGACGCCAGGCGTTCCATTTTAAAAGACAGAAAAGAAATAACCGTGCTTGTTTGGGTTTGCTGACCGTTATAACTGTGCGGGCTTGATTTCTCATGTTATTTGGAATAGCAGGAGCAAGGTCAAAAACGTAATATGGCACCTCAGAAGTTTGGGTGATATGGCCCCGGCGCCATTTCTCCCGCTCTTACTTTACTTTCATTTTGAACTAGGCACTTACTTAAATTGAAAAAAAAAAAAAAAAGTTCAAACAGAAAGTCAACGCCGAGGACAGTATACGTCAAATTACGATGAGCAAATATGGTTGCAAAATGACTCAAATGGTCCAGAAGATTTCAGGGATAATATTTGTGTGGGGATAATGCCCTTACAACAAAACCAGACGACTGGCTAAACTGCATAATATGTCACTTTTAGTCAAATGAATTCCTGTACATCGTATATAACAACACCTGCAACAAATGTAGAAAAAATTACAAGAAAAAGTGAAGTGCCATTTCACCCGCAAGCAGGTGCCATAATTAAACTCCATTTTTAAGTCGTCTTTTTTTAAGGTTTTTTAATTTTGAAAAAAAAATTATTCAAAGAAGTTCCTATTTTTTGCTTATAAACTATTTTAATAATAAAATTATTTTGGTTTGAAATAAAAATATTTTTTAATTTATAAGTTATATGGAAAAAGAAAAATGGTTGTCATATCCCCGACTTTATCCTATAGTACGTAAGTAATACTTTGCAAAAATTAGTTTGAAAATTAAAAATAAAGATTTTCAAAATAACTTTGAAAATTATTTTTTTTTTTCAAAAATTGTTCACTAAAATAACTTTTTTGTATAGCTACAATGGAAGAGAAGAAGTGTGGCATGGCTTTGTAGGAGTAAGGTATGTACCTACCGCTTTTTCTTTTAATCTCCCATTAGTCCAGTCAAAGTGTAGTTAAAATCGCCCTCGTGTTACAAAAAATATACAAATGGATTTTTGTTTGATAACTATGTTTTTTGGGTCGCTGAATCCGAATCTGAAGAAATCCAACAAAATTTCCTGGTGCGTTTTGAGATATCTGCGAAAAACCACGTAGTTTTCGCACTTTTTTCGGTTTTTGCTTATATCTTGGAAACTATGCTTCCTAACTGAATTTTACCCACCACAAAATTAAAGACCATTAAATTTTCTACAAAATTCATTTTATTGTTTATTTTTCAGACGTACAATTTCCCATTTCTGTAAGAAATTTTTTTTTAATATGAATTTTGTGCCTTTCAAAACCGTTACGAAATTCATATGTAAAAAAAATTGTTTTTTTTTTACAGAAATGGGAAATAGTATTGAAATTTCAACGCGCTCTTACGGGCTTACTTACAATATTGAAATATGAACAATAATTTCAAATGAAACACTATTATATTCTGACGTTTTCACGACTTGGAGTCAAGTGTTAGGGGCATCCTGGATATTCATTGGATGCGCTGGAAATTGCTTTATGTCATCTTCCTGGTCAAAGTATAAGAAAAATAGAAAATATCCGATTATAGATATAGATTTTCTTTTTCTATTTTTAACCTCAAAAATTTACTCTGATTCCAAAGAATTACATTATACCAACACCAACACATTACATAAAATTACTCTACTTATACAAAGAAGTTATATGTTATATTTTTACTGGCATGTTATCTTTATTACTTGAAAATACCATTCTTTTAATTGATGTTTGTTTTTCTATTTTCAAATTTTCCGTACCAGCACTTAAACACGATCTCTTCCATTGACCAATATTCCGGAACAGCACATCTTTACTAATTTTCTACAAACACCAAATACCACCACATTCAATTTAGTTCGTACCTAAAAATTTCTATTTTCACGTCCTTTTGCGATGAAATTTTGATTATTATCTTGCTGCCAGTAAGCCATAAAAATGAAAATAAAATTTATAAACTAGATCATAAAATCGGTACAATGCAATGAGCAAAGGAAACAATACTAGCCAAAGCAAACAAACCAGCCCTCGGACTCTCCTACCTGTATTCCTAGTGTTTTGGGGGTGTAACTCCTTTCGCACTAATATCCTTCCACGACGGACACAGGTATAAACTAACCTAGAAGGAAACCTCAATCAGAATTTAAGACTTTTCATAATTCACAACGGCAGCGGGTCAACGCAGTATATTTGCAATTTGCAAAAAAGGAGTTTTTAACAACGATTTGTGCAAATCCTTGCGACATGAGAATTGAGAAGATCATCAGGTAGCTGGTGACCGGAAAATCCGATTGTCAGAAATCCTTTTGTAGGACAAAATGCTCTATGAATCGTATGAGAAAATGATAAATGAACCCAAAAGATTGTTGGGTTTTTGGGCGAAGACAATAGGCTGGGCACCATTTAAGCAATTAAGTCAAATATTTTGCGAGCTAATTAAGAGTGTCCGATGGCGATCGCTTCATGAAGGATTTGCTTTCAAAAAATCCCTCTTGAGCACGGCTCAATGGGATCAGTTCAGTTTTGGCATATGTCTGAGACGGTTATTTTTTGATAAATGGTTTCGAGTGAAAGAAAGTAGGCATACCTATATTTGATGTCAATATGCAGATTTAGAGCTATTACCCTTTTGTTATGCAGCACTATGTATCCGAGTATATCCTTTGTGGAAGGTTTGCTAGTTTTAAAATATTCAGGGTTTTTGATTTTTTCTCAGAAAGAAAAATAAATCCTTTCGATATGCATGAAGGATGAATTGTAACATGCAAATATTTACTGAAAGATAATTTATCAAAATATTTGAAGGTCGTTTTTGAACGACGGACGTCGAAAGATGTTATAGGATAGGCGGTATGGTCAAAAAGAGTTATCCTTCAAAATATTGAGAGGATGCGAAATTTCATGCAAACAGTTTTAGAAAATGTTGTAAATTTGAAAAGACAATTAGAAGAATTTCTTCGCACATCCATTAAACTATCGGACTCTAGAATGTGTTAAAAATTGTATACCCAAGCATTTTCGTCCTTGAAAAAGTAAATGTGTGAAACAATGATATAGAGTAAGAAATAAGTTCTGTAGTCGTATATTTTACTGAAATATATTTATACCTCATTTCGTTTTTATATACTAAAAGTGGCACAGGCAGTCCATTGTTGACCAACATTCCATATGCCAGCTAGTCCGGTCAATAGCCATCAGTTGCCTCCAGTTACAGACGCCAAGTTGGTTGAGGTCGTCCTTCACTTGATCGCTCTACCTTAGATGGGGTCTTCCTAGAGGTACTGTGTTGGTCGTCAGGGTTAGAATTGAATACTAGGCGCGCTGGTGCGTATTCGTCAGTACGCTTCTCATGCCCCAGCCATCTAAGCCGATGTATTTTCTGCTTTTTGACCAGGCCAATGTCGCTGTATAGAGTGGTTGAATCTTCTTTTCCATACTTTATTGATACTATATAGGACCGATTTTCACCCGGAGAATCTTTCCCCCATACAGCAGGATCGGGATGAAGGCTAGAATCCAGTATCGTGTCTCCGTGGTCCTTTGACAGAGAGCTCCTAAGATGCTTCCTTACAGTGATTCGCTAGAGTTGTTCTTCGACTGTTCTCTGATTTTATATTATTTTGAGAGGTTATAGTGGAACCCAAAAACCCATTCTCACCGCCTCCACTTCAATATACATTCGAATGCTCCACTCTGATACCGCGCATCGTTCTTCCGATAGCGTCAACATCATCTGCAAAGCCAAATAATTGAACGAATCTATAAAAAATTGTAAGGCTCATATTTACACGGGAGTTGCGCACTTTTGCCTCAAGAAAGATGTTGAACAGGCTGCATTATAAAGCGTCATCTGTCTTAAGCCTTTCTTGACATCAAAAGAGTCGGTGATGTTCTTACCAACCTTGACTGTGCAGCGACAGAATAGCCGGCAAGATATTAGGTGACATACTCGTATAAGAGACTTGTGGATAGGGCCCACGAGCCACGACGCTGGAGTTCTGTTAAAAAGGCATACTTTCATCCGACCAGATTGTTCAGATGAGTTTGTGTATGTTCCTCACCAGGTCTTCTCCCGCTATGCTGCTTTTAAGTGTTCGTACGGAAAAACATTCGCTCCAGCGGCCATGTTGGATTTATGAGCTTAGATACCACTACCCGAACTTCTTTCTGTTCGGATGGACAAAAGTTTTGTGAATCAAAGTCCAGATCGAATGGATCATTCTGCCTGACAGCGAATAGTTTTGATTGCCATTTAGCAGTCTGCAGAAGTTTTGGTTCCAAATTCTCAGCACCGACTGCGCATCTACTATAACTTTTCCTTCTATTTTTCGTGAACCCACCCTACCAAAATGAAGTCAGGATTTACCAGATGGAATCGATCGTTAATCTACTCATTGAAATTCTTCCACTAAGCAAACTATAGCCACTCCAAAATTGTATTCCATAATCTTCAAAAAATTGTGTTCATTCCGAAGCATCCTTAAATTTTGAACTAAACAAAATATAAAAATAAACACATACATATCTTTATAAAGTTTGAAGAATATAATAAGAGAGGTCATAAAACTGCTGACAGATTTTATCATAAAACTCCTACTCCATCATCAACCAGCTGATGAAATGCCCCAGCAGCAGCTCCGGATATAGCATCATTATAGTATATCTGAGCTCATACAGGATATGACGAATAAACATTTCGTCATAACACACAAAATCTTCAATCTTCATAATAATATAGGCAGAGGGATCGTAAAAGCCAACTCGCCCCTCATCATCTACACATACGAGTATATATGGGTAAAGTATGGGCAACAGGAATAGAGCCATGTCGCCGAGTAATGGGTCCTAAATAGCGACACGTGGCATGTATTGGCAGCTAGCTATACACGCAAAGGACCTTCACCATATACACCACCATGAAGGCTCTGACTTCTTGTCATCGCATCGGTAACATTATGTCTACAAAATAATAATAAAATACAAAAGGGAAGGGGATTTATGGAAAATAATTTCATAATTCGGGGGGTTGATCTTATCCTGTTGCGCGTTCTGCTTCTGTTGCTCCTTTTGTTTGTATCGTCGTCGACAGGACTCTCTATGACAATGTGTTAACATAATAATAGATTTCTTTTTTGTTTACTGTTTGTGCTACCCCAGAGAACCCAGAGGGGTTGATTTAATTCGTTCGTTTCATATACATAAATATCCTTGTGCCTCTCTCACTCAACAATGATTATCCTAGATGATGGTTATTAATAAAATTCAAAAAGAAAGGATATAATATGAGGTCACGTGTCGGAAGGCGTTATGTTTTTATTTGTCACATTCCGTGCTTAATGTAAATATTAGTTGATTGAGAAATTGCTCAAGTTAACAAATAAAAGGGTGGGGATTGTCGCGTCGGTGTCGTTGTTGGTCGGTGTGGGCTTTATACTTTGCATTGATTGCGTGCATTAATGCGTAGTTAATGGGTGATGGCGCATTGGCAGAAAAGTACTTTTGCAAATAAGAAACATGATAAGTTGTATACCTACATATACATAATACAATGTGTGTTTGAGTTTCTTTTCTTGAGTTGTCCTTTGTCGCAAAAAAGTGATTTCCATAATTTTTGGATTTGATTTGTAGTTGAATTGTTCAACGGAAGTTTATTAGCAGCGGGATAAGGTTATTTATTAAGTCGGTGGGCGTAAAGGGAAGACTTTTGAAAGTACTTGCAGTAGAGACGATTTTATAAGTTCTTGGAGTATTCGAGAATTTCCATGGCATCACATGGTAAATTTTTAGTTGTAAGTCACTAATGTATAATATAGGTCCTTATATAAAATAGTTCTTAGTTCTGTGAAATAAGTTTTTTGGTATTCCAGTACGCATTTTTATACAAAATACTATTCTTTGGATTGGACCAAGAGGTAACTCAAAATTTTTTCTTGTCGGACTAATTTTTTTTTTAAATACATATATGCATGGTATCCTTGTGCGTTGAGTTCCTTTTGTGCAAATATATCGCTTTAAGGGAATTAGAACTTTAAGCCTCTTAAGTGGATTAGCTCTGGGGCTATTTCAATTCAATTTCAATTCAATTCAATATTTTCTTTATTCTCAGTGTATTAGTATCTTAACAATTCGTTAATAAATAACTATATCTTATAAAATAATAAATATAATGATACATATACAGAGAATAGTTAGTGACATCTTTTATATTAATAAATAATTGAGGTGATGCCACTTTATAGAAAGAAAAAACATTGTGAGGGGTGCACATTTGTTCATATTCAGAATATAAAGATTTCCGTTGTAAATTTTCTTGAAGTTCAAAAGCACTTATGATCTCCTCAATTTATTATTTTTCTGTTTCTACTACTGAAATCATTTTTGCAAACTTATGTAATTTTCAGAGATTTCAGAGAGTAAGCTATATGTGGCTAGGCTATAGTGTGCTCATCTGCGCTTACATAAACTGTCTTGCCAAGTATTTCACTCTAACTTCCTTATCTGGTTATAAATAATCCTATACCTTACTACTAAGATGATCATCACTCTTAATAGGTATGTGCATTCCATCTGGTAACAGTCGATAAGCAGTTTCTTGGGTCCATTGGTATTTACCCATTATATTCCTCTAATTTATAAAAATGAATGAAATGTTTTGCAGGACAGTTGAAAAAAAAATTACTGGAGCGGGTGCGACCCTTATTTTTGAAAAAAGTAAAAATAGAAATATTTATTTATTGAACCATTTGAAACTACTTTATAGATGCAACATTTTGTAAGAATGAGTTCATTCGTTTTGAAGCCAGTCGGGTTTAAAGCGTTTGTTGGAAAAAATATTTTTGGTCATCAGATAGGCCATACCCCCAATAATGTAGGTAGAAAAACTATATGGGTGGAAGAACACTTAAGATTAAGACCTGTAGGGTGTGCTTATCACCTCTGATTTGGCTGAAAGTTTTCAACCAAATCTTAGTCAAACTAAGCTTGGGCCGTAGCGCACGCTGATCAAATCGTGCTACTGAATTCTGGAAAATGTGTTCCCACACTGTGCAAATTCTTATACAAGGAGCCTTTAACAAGCTCCATCAATTGGGCTAACAGCTGCGGAGTTAATGTCAACCCAACTAATACTGATCTATATAAGTCTTGTTTACAACACAACAAAATTTAACTGCAAAATATCTGGATATGGTGCTAGATCGTTAGCTGAAGAAATCACTGCATTCTAGTATTGTAGTTGGATCTTTGCCAAAAGATGTGTATACAGGCATAAAAAGACCGATTCTGAGATTCTGAAAGACGACTGTTTGGTCTGAGTGGGCAGCCCTAGAGAAGGAAACCAATCTCAAAACCCTGGCAAACATTCAGAGACTATAGCGTGCTTGTTGGTATCTATAACACTATTTATTTTCGAGAGGGATGGCGGCGAAAAGCTCATTACGCTGTAAACAATGTATAATAATTCGAAAAGAGGCTTCCCTGGGCATAGAACCATATTGAACTTTGCTGACAGACATGGAAACTAACTATATATATTACACCGCACATATAAAGACTTCAACCCAAGTGGCCCTAGCGGAAGGGAATGCTGGAAGGAGAACCGGGTACAAGATCAGGTCTTGTTTACGGACTAGTCTTGGACAGACGATATGTTAGGGTAGAATATGCAGGTTTCTGCAGTGTATTCCAAGCTGAAGTTTTTGCAATCTGTGAAGACGCAAAACGACTTGCCATCAGCTGTGAATCCAACAAGCAGCTGTTTCCTCAATAATCATTAAGTCAAAACTAGTGGATAGCTGCCACAAAGATTTAAGACTTCGAAGTGTTCATGCCAGATAAAATGGGCAAAATCGATTCTTCACTCGAAGCAAGCCAACAATATCCTCAATACTCATAACACTTGAACAGGAAAAAATATAATTCACGAGAGATTCTTCAAATCTGCAAATGACAAATAGTATTGGATAAGCTCACTTGTCGAGTGAATCTATATGGAGGAACCTCTCAAAGAAAAAAACAGAATACGTATTCAAGCTGAGCAGGCCGCAACTGTCCATGTTAATTATGATTCTAATGGGTCAAAATTCAATGGGAAACCACCTGAGCAGAATTGGCATTGGTTCACTTCTGACATATTCAGATGGTGTCTAGACGAAGAGGCAGAGTAAGACTCATTCCACTTCATCTGTTAGTGCCCCAGTTTAGCACAGACTTCTAGCAGCCCTCGGAGAATATTTCCTCAACAAATTGGGCCATATCTCAAAGAATATCCTTGAGTTCAGCCAAAACTCAGGCTGGTTCAGGGGCAGCCCATATACGTCGACACACACCCTGAATTCCATTAAATCTTTTTTTCTCATAACTGACGGAACTGTACCTAACCTCAGACTTTTCTTTGAAGGACTATACACTAAATGTTTAAAGGAACAGTTCCTAAGGAACGATTGATATAAAAAAATAATTTAAAATTCATAGCGTTACTCGAGGATCAAAATATTTTGCCTCAAGTGCACGGTGTCAAGGACACATGCCATTGGCAATTACTTAACAATTTTATTGCAGGAACTAATAATGGCTCACCTGAGCCGGTCTTCCTGTTCATACCCTTGTCATATTGATTTAAGTAATACAACAAACAACCACCAACATTACATCCAAACAAAAAGTGCACAACAATTCAGCCCGAGAGAGAATCTAATCAATCCACAAATCTACAAGCAGAACAAAATCAAAAAAATTCATAAAAAATGCATCTGCAAAAACTGTTCTATTTTGTTCACTTTTAGTAAAAAGGTGCGTTCATGTAAAGATACTTTTTTTTTATTATTTTTGATTTGACTTTCATGATACTACAAACAGTCGACACATAAATTAAATTTTATCAGACTATGGCGCCTGCACAAGGGATATAGAATTAAGGAACAAAAAATGTCATGTCTCTAAGTGCATAACACACATACATTAATGTATAGACCTATACATAAAGAAAGCAACTAGTATTTACGCAAAGTTGTATCTACATTCTACAGGTATATATTATTGTTTTTTATCCATATTGCGTGGGATAATATTTTTTTTAACCTGACTCGGCGCCAATTAATTTCATTGATAAAGATGATCCTTTCGATTAGGAAAGGATATTTTGTTTTTGTTTAAAACGCAGGATATAATCATTCTTGAGGTATATTATGTGTCACAAGAAAAATACAAAAAATTAAGATTCATGTATGGCACGTAAGGACGAATGGATAGGAAAAAGGAACATTAATGATATTGAATTTATTGCGAAGGCTCTAGTTTCTGGCACTTTCAAAATGTTACAGGATAGATATAAGCACGCTATGTATTTGAGGTATATGGTGTATCCTTCTTGTTGCCACGTTCAATGTATGTATCTATATTATATACCTTTGTATATTTTTTTTTAAAGAAAATATTAACAAAAATTGTTTGTGAAGGTTCAGGTGTTTGATCATAGAACAAAGTATATTTACTTGATAAAATATATAGAAATGTGAAATCATATTATACGGAAATATTTTCTCTATACTTTTGTACGGTCTGTAGCGTAGCTAGGGGGAGCGATCCGCCAGTTAAGAAATTACACCGAAACTGAAAAGTTAACAACAGATTTGACAAATGTTTTCAAAATAACATGGCCTCAACAGTCTGTCAAAATCAACGAGACGTCAATTATTAAAATCAATAATTGAAAAATCGTATTTAAGACATACATTGCATTTTAAATACATTTTAGCCTCCGCGCTTTTGGCACAATTATAAAACTTCCAACCAGATTCTAATTTTGAAGTTTTTTTTACTTGTGATTGAAAGTTCCCCCTTTTTTAAATAATTCAAAGATTTAAGAAGATTTTATGCCATGCCATCAATGTAGGTATAGGGCATATAAATTCGGATTTAAGCCTCAGCTCTGAGAGATTTATATTTATTTTAACAATTATTACGTTTATTCAAAAAAAAAAAAAAATTGGAATGCTATTTCGGGAGAAAAACTACCCGAAAGTCAAAAAATACGTGATATCTTAAAACTGAGACAAGGTATAAAATTTATTTAAACGCATTAACAAGAGTTATTATTTCTCCTAAAAATCAAGACCCACATGAAGTTTCTATCGTTAGTATACTAACATCAATGATATCAAAATTGGATATAGGCTTTTACTGTAGAACCTGTTCTACAATATACCAAAGAATCATGCCCTAAAATATTGCCTACGAATTAGGGGACACCCTGTTTAACAAAATATAGAATGGTACACATTTTAGATGAAGGTACTTATTTAATTTCACAAAAAAACATTTAGAAATGACATGACTTGGCAGTATTGGCAATATTTAAAAAATTAAAAGAGCGGTACAATACAAACCTACACAAACCTTTCCAGAAATCCAGCTCCAATTTAAAACAAAAATCTATGAAAATTACCAACATCACATACCTACCAAGGTTTAGGTTCAAAAAATCCTCTAAAACATCAAACTATCAAAATTTACAAACTATGTACATTTACATTCAAAAAAATATTATAATTCCTCGGTGCATCGTGCATGGTTCTTAGCCTCAAGCTATAGGGATAAGTGAATATAATTTAATCAGACTTGTATTCCTATATTGGGCTCGTAAACCAATTGAAAACAATTGAAGAACAGAAGCAAAGAATTTTAAGCACGCGTTTATGGAACAATTAAGTCGACAGCACGATGACAAATTGTGCATTAAAATCTGACACGTGTCTCTTCACAACCGAAAAATATAATCCCCTCGTTCTTGGTGAAAACAAAAAATAATAATAATAACTGTCTAAAGTGTTCCCGAAATAAAAACCATAATTTGATCATAACCCACAAATATGTATATCGAATAATGTGACATCAAAGAAGCAATTGGATTTGTCGTCTGGATTCGGCGTTTTTAAAAATAGGATCCACACCCTGATGAACTGGAAGTAATTTTTTTTTTTAATACAGTTTTCTTGACCTTGTTGACTGAAGTTCAATTGTGGAGGGAACATTGTCATCGTCCTCTCGTCAGAATATACTCAGAATAGAAAAACACATCTATGTTTGACATTGAATTGAATTCAATAAATCTAGACACTTGGCAGTAGCTTCCTGTGGGGGGATCATGCCTCTAAGGTGAGTAGATCTCGATCACTCTGGTGTTGTACCTATAGTCGAAGTCTTTTTCCTCCTGGCGGTGTATCTATGAGCCGTATAAGCAGGAGGAAGATTTAATTTGAAAAATAAATTTCTGTGATTAGTTGATGTCATGTGGATGTGGCTGTGGCTTAGGGGAGGTGTAGCATGCAATTACTTATAAGTGCACGTGTTGGGATATTAATTATCATAAAAAAATATACAAAATTTTCCCTCATGTCTCTTGGAAAGATTGATTTTGGTAATTGAAAACATTTTCAGTATATATTTGACATTTCATAAGAAAATTTAATTATTTCCTAATACTCGTACGGCACCAGTGAAAGTCACGCGAAAGCATAATTTATACAACATTCCCAAAATAACCTTAATTCAATTACTTGTCTATATAAGTAGTTACATGACTCCCAGATACGAAGCTCTCTATATAATCTATATATTTCGACAGCACGAGAAATGGCGCCTTGTGCCATTATCCAAACCATCGCACTTTTAATATAGGAAAAAAAAAACATGGCACCCATTATGGCTTTTCATATCCTGCGAATTTACATTTAATTCACTCATCTCGTGCGATGCTCCTGTCTCCTCTGCCTCCTGCTTTCGTCTCTGCTTCTACTGCTCCCAAACAACAACACAACGAACTCGAATCCATGGATAGGATATGGATGACATTGACAAGGATGCGTGTTTGAGGAGTCTCATGATGACGACAATAATGCCAGTGGGGGATGTATGTATATGTATTGTGATGGAGTTCGCCAGAGCATGGGGGATGAATAAACAACGTGCCATATTAAGCATGATAAATTTACGTTATGGGTTTTTACAATATTTTTTGTTCCATTTTTTTTTTTTAAAGAGGGTGTCGTTTTCTCCCCTTTGGGATACTTA
This sequence comes from Platycheirus albimanus, assembly GCA_916050605.2. Lineage (NCBI taxonomy): Eukaryota > Metazoa > Arthropoda > Insecta > Diptera > Syrphidae > Platycheirus > Platycheirus albimanus. Next base: position 30,474,554 of record OU696698.1, on the reverse strand, counting down.
GAATCCCCGATTGTGTACACTATGGTACACCAGCGTTTCCGCTCAAATATAAGAGATACGAGTATCTTCTTCCAACATATAAATGTATGTGAGAGGGGATCATTTTTATTTTTTAAGGATTTTGTTACAAAAATGTTTTCAAAATAAAAAAAAAAAAAATTCATAAAAAAAAGTGAATTTTATTTCACCCTCGGGAGATTTTATTATGCTTTTTTTATTCATTTCATTTTTGACAAACAACGGGTGTGGAGTTTTGCTTGTTATTTGTTCATTTTGACTTTCTTGCTTATTCAACTGTTTTCTTTGAGTAGACCTAGATGCGTACGTATATATTTGTTGTATGTTCCAAGAGTTCTACTTCTACGTCCTTAGTTTTTATGAGATAGGTTTTCCATTTTCATGGCTTTATTACATATCAGTATACTTTTAAGTGTTTTAATCCATAAATCGGATTTAAATTGTAAAAACATTATTTCAGTCACTAATTACCGAATGTAGCTCAAATAAGTTGGTAACATACGAAAACTCGTGTTAAAAAACATCACGCGTTTCACAATGCATATGCTGTTCAAAAAGGACTTTGAATGCAGCAATAGCATTCAAAGTCCTTTTTTGTGTACCTTTCCAAATATATAGGTTTCGATGAGATTTTCAATAACAGTTCACAGATTTTCAAAGTAAGTAAGTTTCCGATGTAAGAAAGTCAACCACAATGAGGTTAAACTGAATAATTTCGAACAATCCAGGAAGATCTTCCTTCAATGCTCCTATTCAAAGAACCGAATTTTCGAATGGATATGGGAGAGTGGGGCAAGAAGGACCACGGGGCAAAAAGAACCAAACCGATTTTTACCATGGTTCTTAGCTCCATCTTTTTTCAATAGTTAGAATTAATACAAAACCTACTTTCCCAACACATCCCTTAGTTTCATTGAAAAACTGAAGTTAGTTGCGGTTTAAATGATGAACGTTTTAAAATGGCCTATATTTAAAAAAAAATTTCAATTTGAAAAACCCACCCAAGACGATAGGTTAATAATCCCGAAGGTTTTTGTTCATTTTGTTTGTGATCGTTAGTGTTTACTTTAACTGCTGGAAATATTAGGTAGGTATAATTAATATTAAGATAAACAAAAATATTTTTTGTAAATAAACTCCTTGTGGGGCAAATGGAACCAGCACGTAGTGGGGCAAAACGGACTACCAGTCCTTCCTTTCATCACACGGAGATCATTAAGCAAATTTATTCGTGTTTTTATGAAAAAGTGGGTTCGGTTATTTTTAAATAGCTTGGTAACAATAAGTCCTAGAACCATACGGTTTTTTGTGTAGTACAAAAAAAGCTAATGAGTTGCGTTGAATTTTGACAACAACAAAAAAGTACTTTATTACGTAAAATTTTGAAAAAAAATTCGTTAAAAATTTATTTTTAATTTGTTAGTTTGAAAGCAAATTTTTCAAAAACGGTTCTCTAAAATAACTTTATTTTAAATAATAGTTGAAGAAGAAATGATTGGCTTTACAAAAAGGTATAATTTGTCATTGTTGGAGGTACAGTTCTTTAATATGTTTTTTTTTTTCAATTAAATCATGTTTTTAGAAAATTGCCCCTCCCGGCTAAACGGAGGGAAATAGACCCCTCCCATACGTTGTGAGGCAAAACGGAATTTTGAGATAAGGTTGTAAAATTTGTGTATATCTCTAAATACATTTGTTTAACTATTTTGATTGTATACTTTGATAAAGTTCAAAGGTTGAAGTATTATTTGAAAAAATATTTGCTTCTCTTTTAGGAACAGAAACAAATTTAGGACTGTCTAAAGTTTAAGTGGTCCGTCTTGCCCCACTCTCCCCTTCAAATTATGCAAAAAGTACTGCAATGTCCCAAATATAGTAAGAAACATTTAAGAATCATTCGGAGTTCCACTAGACACTCCTGTGGTCAAATCTAAGGCGAAAACTTACTTTTTCAGCACAGTTTGCTGTTAATTTGACCCTTCCACAAGTGATATTGCTCCTCCTGTTATGGAGAGCGTAAATGGTTTTATGGGGGCTAAATCTTATTTCGTACAGCTGCCCTGCAACGTATACTTTAAGACCTGGACCGGGTAATCTCTCTCCCAATTGTTAGCAAATGTTCTTTAAAGAAGAAGTGTGCTTTCAGCTGTCACAACCACTGAATAGGATTTTCCTTCTTTGCTATTCAGCAGATCTCTTTCTCTCAATTAGATGGAAAACAGCATTTTGTCTAACTAGTTCCTAATAATGTGGCAATGGTGCAGTGGATGTAGTGCTTGGTTGCTAACCTAAGAGTTGTGGGTTCGAGCCCCAGTCTGGGCAGCAATTTTTATTTATTCCCCCAGTTTCAACTGGACTCCACCCGTGGGATTTTCTTGAGATAAATATCATCTTATTCTCAATCCATTGTACCAACAAAAATTCTTTCCGATCTTTCTATTCCTTCTAACTAATGCCGTGCAGTTTGCATTCAAAAGACCTTGGGTCTTACAGGCATATAGTTAAAATTATTATTATTATTATTAAAGCATTTGAAAGAGCTTGGCATTAGGCTATCTTATCAAAAATGTAGGTACCGAGTCTCCGCCAAAGAGAAACTAAGCTGGGTTTCGGAAAGATCGATAATGTGTGGATCATTTCAACTCCTAACGAATAATTCTTGAGCAATCGGGGTATCAAATGCCACTTTACCACTTTTTCGTGGATTTCGAGTGTTTTCGGGAGATCTTTTGATGCTAGCTGCATCCCAGAAAATATAATGCTATCATCAAAGAATCGTTCAAAAATGCAAGGTTTTTAGTTTGGCACAGTGTACCGCTTTTCGATGCATTTGAAGTGCTTCAGGGAGTGAGACAGGGTGATGTCTGTCACTGATTTTGTTCTTCTTTGCGATTGAACTTGAACACGGTGTCACTGCCACGGTGAATGAAAATGACAGACTAGGTATTCAATGGGATCCATTTCACAAGTTTAGCCATTTGGACTATGCTGACAATATCTTTTTAATGGCAAACGGCATTGGTGCCTTTAACCAAATCTGTGGTTCCCTTTAACAAAATAGAGAAGCGGCTGACCCAAGGATTAGCGCCAAAACTTCAGAAATAATGCATACAAGCTGGAACCAACAACAGCAACAAACGTGAGAAATGTGACAACACAGGAGTTCACTCAGTTCATCTATTTAAATATTTTTCCGTCAGTCGATGGTGGAACAGTTGAAACCCTTTCACGTGAAATCTATGCTGATTTGTGCCTGTGAAACGTAGAAATTCTCTCTCAACATCTAAGAGAATATTGCGAGCATTTTTCAACAGTTGTTTGTATTACTACTTGGAGATTCGGTGGCCACTAAACCTTATCCAACAATGGACTATGGCTTAGGACTAGATAATCAAAAGTGGCTGATTACACCAAGCAAAGAAAAAGGCTCTGGATCAGCGCTGCAGCTGAAAAAAAAATCGGTGTGCCAACTTTTATTCAGTTGGGTGCCACAGAGTGCCAAGCTATTAAATCCAAGTAAAAACATAAGCGAGAGCTACAGTACGTTTGCAACGAACTGTTGGATACCCTATTCCCTATATTTTTGTATGTGTATGCGTCTGCCTCCGAAACCAGCCGATGTTTCAGTTTCAGAAACAAAATTCTTCTTTAGCAGACAGAAAACAATTCAATAACATTAATTTTGTGTGGTGTGATGTTCAATTAGTGCTAACACAATAAAAAAAGGCGTGCGCCACTCCCAAAGTTAAAACTTTTTATTGCCAAGGCAATTGGTATGAGCTCAGTGACACTCAATTTTATTCATGCAGATCGATTTGAACAAAACAAGACACAATTTAAATTTTTTAAAATTAGATTTTGAATGGAAATAGCGATTATGGGTGTTTTTAACAATTCTTGGACCACACTCTGCTACGTAGCCAAGGAGTATAAATCTAAGTGTTCATCTTTTTACTTCAAAACTGCGACCGATAGTTAAGAAACGTTAAAAAATTAATGCATTATATATACGATTTTTGACGAAAACGCCCCTTAAAAGTGGGCGTGTCCTAAAAATTTGAAGCACTAACTGAGCTTTGATCATTAGTCAGTATTTAGGCATATGTGTAAAACTTCAGCGGAATCGAGTAGTTTTTAAACGATCTTAGCTGAACAAAGGTATTTTATCAAAATCACGCCTTTAGAAGTGGGCGTATTGAAAAAATGTACACACAAAAATGTAGAGATATATTTCTCAAATAACAAACGGAAGAAAAAATATTGGAAGTACCTTAAATTTTTGAGACTACGCGTTTTTCGTTCTTTCATGAAAAGTGGGCGTAAGCCACACAGAAAATTCAAAAATTTCTTTTCATACACAAACTTTTTAGTTTCTACTAAGAGACACAAAATTTTGATTAAAGATTCATTATAAATACCGTTTATCTACAAAAACAATTTTTTTATAAATTCTAGTGAAAAGTGGGCGTTAGCCAACCCCAAAATCAATTTTTTTGATTTCATACACAAGATGTTTATGTGCAAGTAATACCCACAAAATTTAATGTTTTTCGCTTTAATATAACAATTGTCATTTTATAAAAACAATATTGATGGTTTTGTATGAAAAATGGGTGTCAGCCACGCCCAAACTAAAATATTTTTCTTTTATAGGAAGAAGGTTTACCTAAAGCTTCCGTGTGCGTTATGCTTTTATCGTAACTGTACAAAAAACATAATTTAATTTTACCAAATTGAGGTTGTTCAACAAAAATGGCGATTGTGGGCGTGTGTGGGCGAATTTCTTATTAATAACAAACTGTCCTGGCAGATGTTCGAGTATGTACATTTATGGGAATTTGTAGTTTGCATCTGAAAAATAATGTTTAAAAAATTCAAAATACCCGTTTCCAACATACCTATTTCAAAAGGAAATTTTTTTTTATAAAAAAAAATTATTAAAAATGAAAAAAAAATCAATTTGAGAATTTTGAAATGCCATATAATAAGTTATAAATGACTTATTGTTTTCAAAATTTTATTGAAATCGGATTTATAGTTGCTTGATTTAAAAATTCTAGTTCCATAAGAGGTACCATTATAAGGCAAATTCTGAAAAATATTTTCCAGACAAAAAATAGACTATTCTAAAAAAATAGCATTCTGAAAGTTTTATCAAAATAGTTAGAGCGGTTTTTGATCAAATCAAACTTTTTGTTTAGGATTGCATGGCAGATACCGTTATTTTTGGACTTATAGCAAAAATAAAAAAAGACCTCGCTAGATAATTTCAAATAAATACTAAATACCAAATTTGAAGCAAATCGGCCCATAGCTCAGGCTCTAGAGGTGCGAACAGACGGACAGACAGACGGACGGAATTTCCAGACTTACTTTTTTCGACTTATAGATTATAGTACCTATAATCGCAAGTAAAAAATCACCCTATATACACAGCTTGTTAAAAAAATCATTATTGGACACTTCACACTTCTGACATTTCTTCGAATGTACAAGTGCCAGTGTTGTAAGCAATTATTGTAGTAGATTTTTTAGGGGTTTACAAAAAGAAGTAACAAATGTGAAAAAGTTGGTTCAATTTTTAATATTTGTTATGAATTTGTTACTTAAATGTATGATATTTAATTTAAATAAAAAGAAGTGCCAAATTTTAAATTTTTGAGTGCCAATGGGTGCCACAGTGCCAAACTCATTTGATAGTGCCAGATAGGCCCTATACTGAGGAAACCTGTTGACAGCATAGCAAATCAGTGCTTTTAATTGAATCCTCGCAGGCCGATCTCAGAAATATTTTCCACAATCTGATCTTGCTACGATCTTCAATGCCAAATAAGCTTCATAAGTGTTCAGGTGTTCCTATTACATAATCTCCTGGATAGACTTACTGAGACATTATTGTATCACTTGAACATCGTCGTAACTTTTCTTGTTGCTATACTTCTGTAAATAGTACTCCAGTGAAACAGCCAGATGCATTCCTTCTCTTGGGCGATTCCCCCGTAACACTCTAATGGCTAGGAATGTCCTTAAATGTATCCTTGAGCCTAGTTTCAGACGTACCTACTGTTAAGTTTAGATACTCATTTTTTAGCCACACTACAAGAATGTGGAATGTTTTTCCTGGTTCGATTTATTCCGATTCGCAGGCATTCCAAAATACAGTAAAATTAGTCGGTGTCATATTTACGAACACATTTTTAGTTATGTAAGTCTTACAAAAAATGCATAAGACTATGTCCTCAACTATTTTTAAGATAAAAAAAAAGAACGACAGTTTGTACTCGTCTTCCTTATCAAAACTCAAGTGTTTTTGAGGAAACCTTCGATTTTACATCAGGGATGCGAATCTCCAAAATCATTAGTTTGTCCTTTAGCCTAACCCCAGAGTGACACAGTTAGGAAGCACATTATCTGGGACAGCGGTTTAACATGACGAATACAAAACATTAAAAAAATCCTTATAACCAGACATTTTTCAAGCTACAAGCATCTTCCCATCAGATCAGAATCGAAATCCCTATTTCTTACACAACTAACGATGTCCTTAAAATTTTTTCGAGAGTCTCATCATATTTTCCTAAGAAACTTCAAATTAAATTTGTCATAAATAAATGTTAGTTCAATCTAGAAAAAGATTATAAATAAATACAAAAAATTAAAATTTTTCGAGAAAAAAGCTTTTTTAAATATAGTTTTAAATGTATAAAAGCCAATTTTTTAACCAAACACATTTATAATGCACAAAGAGTCCATTAAGTGAGTAGTGAGTCAATAAATGTGAATCAAAATCTAGGAATACAAAAATCAATAAAAAAACATTTCCCTTTGAAATAGACAACAACTGTGGCTCCCTAAATTGCCATATCACTCACATCACTATATGCCCAAATTATAATAAAATATTCAAACCTGTTTATCATTAATCGTTCCAAAAAGTGTTCGCTTTGACAGAAAGTGTACCTACAGGACAACATGCCTAGATACCATTATCTCGTATACATAACGAGATAGCTCTTAATAAATATGTAAATATCCAATTTGATTTTGTTACAAAACCATCTAAAATACTTTTGAATTATTAAAACCACCTGCCAACTAATGCTAACTTATTTATACCAAGCCTCCACCCGCTGCCACCCATATGTCCTTTATTTGAGCTCCCGTCACCCTATACCCAAAAACAAAAGCTGACAAAAATACACTCGACTCTCGACAATCACTCACATCATTTCTAATCCACAAACGCAACGCAAAATGTTCAACAAAATCCATATATACAAAGGACGAAATCAATGCAGTTTTTGGGGTCGGTCTGTATAACGTCTAACCCAAGTCCAAAATAGAAGCACCCCCAAACTTGATGCAAACTATACATTGCAAGGGGCTTTATTCATTTACATCCCCATATTACCCCATCATCCTTCTTCTTCAATGGTTTGGTGGTGGCATATAATACTGTTCTGCCATTTGGCAATCTAACTGCACTCAGGACGCCGTAAATATTCGAAATGTCATTTGAAATCCTAATTTACGCTCTTGAATTGTGTGTGTGATGAGCATGCAATCAAAATTTAGAATTTCTACACAACACATGGCCGACCATTGCGCTTCATACATACATATTGTCCTTTTTATCCTTCCTAACCCCACTTTATGCTTTCAATCAGCTGCACCAACCAACCAACCAACCGAACGACACACCATGAACATAACAGAGAGATAGAGTAGGTATAGGAAAATTAGTGCAACATAACTTGTAACGGTATGATTGCATTTTGCACAAGGATGAGAGATACATTTATAGTAGTTATAGAGAGGTACAGAGTACAGAGGTACAAAACGAGAACTCTGTCCTCTAGCTCCAGCTCCAGCTCCCGATATCCCATCCACCAAATATTTGAGGGGATTATTGCGAATGGAAAATTTGCGTGCAGATTCAAATGTTGGATATAGTTCCTATTCATGATAAAGATGGAGGTTATAAAGGCAGTTTTGACGCAAGGTATGCACTGCGCTTTTCGGTCCATTGATGGCATGGGTTAAAACAACAACACAAACACAACACAGTCACGTTCGTAGGACATAGCTAGCATCAGGAACAGAAGTCCCTGTGTTTCTGTTTGTGCATATAACATATAGTGACAGGACCCGCAATGAAAAGAGGGGGTGTTTTCGGTGGGTTGAACCGGTAAGCATAATCGAATATTGGCATTTCTGACATAAGTCCAGATGGATTGTTCTATTTCGGAATTTGGAATTGTTGATTAGAAATGAACAGGGTGATGTGTTTCAAATGAAAGAGAAAAGTGGTTTTCTGTTCATGAGGCTTTGAAGTTGAAGAGTAGAAGCGAAACCTGAAATCGCATACAATGACTCTTGAAAACAATGGGAAGAGACTAGGTTGACCGATCATTGTAAGAAGTTGCTTAAATTATTTAATGATCATATTGGCGTTCAGGGATCACGCAACTTTCTGAGTAGAGATTGGCAGCAAGGTTCCTCTATTTCTTACATCAAAGCAATAGACTTTAGTGAAGTGAACTAATAAAAATCAGGCCTATTCTCTATTACGAGGTTGTTCAAAATATCTAGCGTTGTGTTTAATTTGCAATCACTATTGTGAACACGCTTTTTTTGTCCATTATTTTGGAGTTGTCTGTAACATATTAACATATTATGTGCCGTCAGTATACTGGATATGGATAGTCCACTTTACGCACAATCGTATGCCAATAATTGTACTTTGCTCTTATTATGGTATGGAGTTCTTCGTTTGTCAACTCACTTCGCTTTTTAAAGGTTGCAAGGACTATGGGATGTGGGCTGCTTACCTATATTGTCACCTGACTCATCTTTATTTTCAGCTTCACTATTTCGGACAGTTTCTCCGTCTATAAGATGTTTTACAGAACGTCAGAGTTTTAACTCTTAAGGAGATGTTAAAGTTTTTTGCAAGTATCTCGTGAACGAGTGAGTCAATCAATTTGAATTTAATTTTATTAGGATTGGAATGAACATGAACAATGTAATTGCCACCCAACTTTACCAATGTATATAATCAACTTTGTGCTAAAAACTACACAGCCCATTCGCCCATTGACACTTCTGACAATTCTGAGAAGAAAATTTCGCTTCTATGTTTGAAGTCACTATCTACTCAAGAAGCACAAATATGTCAGCCACAGAATATTTTGTGGAAAGTGCCTATCTATTCACTTGAAGCAGGCTTTTTAAGTTTTGCTTGTGTCGAACCTGGGAACAAATTTTTAAGTCCAAAAACAACTATTTATATAGGTACCAAAGCCAAAAAAATGAAGAGCAGTATTGAATACGAAGACAGAGTTAAGATCGGTTTATTCTTCGTACCGGGCCACCTTTGTGGATTTGCGTAATAGACGAAACTGGTAAGTGTGAATCGAAACTGCTTCGATATTGAGCAGAATCAATTTTCCTTGTTTTATTGAAAAGTGCTGTAACAATTTTTTAAAGTGAATCTTTATTTTACATCGCCTCAAATTTTTTGGTTCACCTGTCGCATGTCGCAATATGGCGGCGCCATCCAATAGCTCGCATTAGCTGACCGTGAAGTATGTAGTATTTTATATTCTCACTCATTCAACCACGTGCTCCGCGGCATTTGTGTTTTGCTTAGTGTTATTATGTAAAACCGGTCAACAAGTGAAAAATCAAGAATAGTGCGTAAAATATCGGACGATGAATTAACTTTAGGCCGTAAGAAAAAGCCAAAAGATTTCGTGTTTGCAAGGACAAGAAAATGCTCTTGGTGAGTTAATTTGATTTTTTTAGTTAATTTATTAGAACGAAAAAAATTTCACTTGCATCGTGGTTTCATAAAACCACACAATTTTTTTTGAGTTTAAAACTGATCTGTTGAGCTTGGTCAAAGACAACCTAAAGACAAAACAAACGAAATACACCAGGCTGACATTCTGATGGTGTCTTAAGACTGTGTCTCTCTCTGATGTCTCAGTCTTCGTTTCTAATAGCTGAAATATAAACGCTCTGAAGATAGTAGCAGTCACTCACATGACAAAATTTAATAAGTCTTGAAGTGCGCCCTCCCCCTAGTGATAAATACGAAAACCAAATCAGTTTCTCGATTTTGCATATGTTTATTTTTTTAGCGGAAATGAAATTGGTTAATTTTCACATTTTTGTAGCCAGTTTAGACTTCGCTGTTTTCGAAAAGCTGGAAAATATACAAAAAAAGGACCAGGAAAGCCTTCACCTGTACTATCATGACTTTTACTGTCAAGACTGTGCAAGCCATTGTTTACATGCAAAGGTATTTTACAACATCAAAACTCTTTCCTGGAATGAGCATAAGAAATGGAAGCGGACATAGAATTTCCCCAAGTTGGGAGCTCACATATGTGTATTGATGTCAATTCGCCAAACAAAATCCATGTCCGGATCTAGAAGAATTTTAAGCAATATAGGTAAGATGGAGCTGTTGTGATCGAAGGTGTGATCATAATAAGGTTTTATCCTTAAATATTCGGCGTGGTTTAGTGCAATTTATTGCATTTTGCTTTTTAGGAAGAGGTTCTTGCCTCGACTAACAGTTCAAAACTTAGAACTTCTCATTCAAACACTGGTGATCTATCTGAGGTAGACGTACAAATGACAGACAATTAAAACAAAAAATGTAAATTTTTAAACACAAATAAATGACTTGAAAAATGCGATTTCAAATACTGTATATACTTAATATTTATCCGGTAACTTCTTCTAAAGCACGCATCGGATTCTAAAAATATTTTCACCACTATGCAAAGCATTTTGGCTGGAAGGTTTATAGTAGCTTTAATCAAAAAAAAAAAAATTCTGAAAGATGTAGCAACGGTATTCAACACTCTTAACTCGAATCGAACGCCTACGAGTATGCAAGAAAGATTTAGGAAACGTCTATTAAGCGGGAAGAACGTCTTAGTCTTGGACTACGAACTAAAGAGTCTCCCATTGATCGTAAAGTTAGTATTAGCCATTACATGACCAACAAAATCTTTGAGAAATAAATATTTTAAAAAATCTTTTCCATGTATTAGGTAACTGTTGTTATGGAACAAACAAAAATGCAATTTTTATTTTCACTCGAATTATGTTGTAGGCTTAAAAGCTGAATAGTATTTTTTCCATTTATTCTACGATATTTTTATTTTTTAAGCAAATGCCAAACTTTTAAAAAAAAGAAGAATTTACCACAAAAGTACACTTATTCACTTCACCCTGCACTTGAACTAACATTGAGCACTCAGTGTCAATTAACAAAGTCATGCATAATTGTTAGCGAATGCACTTTGAACCATGGCATACACAATAAACATCATCAGCATCACAAATACTCGGTATCAATAAATTTACCTATTCGGTGGTAGGTACCTTAACTCAACCTCCATCATGTTCCATATATATATGTGTGTTATATATGCTGTACAGGATACACTACCCCCTCTCATCAAACCATCGAGCATAATGTATATCGCTACCAAATTGCTGACCCATTGTGTAATCATAAAATCAACGATGCACCACTATTATTGGATTAGAAACACAGACACATCAACTAAATAGTCGTACATCATCGTTTGCCAACAAGCAAACCAATATAAACGGCAATACGTATAGTTCCAATCAAAGGAAATAAATTTTCATTTGCGTATTTTCACAAAGACCCCAAAACAAACATCCATCTATGTGCCATCTACACATTCTGGAGATAGAACTTGGAAAAGCACATCGTTATTCCTATACTAACTCTATATGGATTCTGGACGATGATGATGCAGCAAAAAACAGAATTCCCAGAAACGCATTTAACAACTTTACACAACAAGTAGCGCTCCACGGACAGAAAAAAAATGCAGTTCCAATGGATCCCATCCCATCCCATCTCATCCCAATTAAATCGGAGGGAGCTATAAAATGGTGGATCACACCGCACACTGAAAACGATGATATTTTATATCATCGTTCGCATCAATATCCCATCCACCTGTACATAATGCGTGTTCTTCTGTTCCTATATAGGTACCGATACCGATGCGATGATACGACAACGGATGGATTCACCAAAGTGTCCAACTCACAACCTAATCATGGGTCATGTGGATGGATATCGATCACCCATAACACCCAGCTCGGTCGCCGGCTATGGAAATATTGAATTTCATTTCTAATAAATCTCTGGATCGTCGAGGTTTTCCAATGAAGTCGTAAAGATTAAAACAAACGAACAGAGCTACGATTAAATTTAGGTGGCCGCGTATGGAGCAGATCATGATGGTTCGCTCACCGCACCACAACCGCATCCGCATCATCACATCATCGTCCAGAGGCTCCAACCGATCAATCAATAAAACAAAAGCAAAAAAATACGAGTGGCCCTGATGTGAACTTTTTATGACCAAAAAGTGGTTATTGGTCGGTGGACCTGGACATTGCGTTGGGTTAATGTTCCCAAAGTCGATGTCGATCCATTCAAAATATTTCGATAATAAAATAAAATTGTTCAGTTGTGATCATGATCAGCAGCACCACCGCACCGATGCGATGGATGATATCCATTCGATGATGAAAGGGTGAAATGGTATTCGGTTTGCTAATGGAATTCAATAAACGCGAGGGTAATAAAAAACAATAAAAACAATAAAACAAACACAACATTATACTAGAAAGAAAGAACAATTAGAAGTAAAATGATGAGAACAAAAGAAATCGGGTAGCCCGGTTAACGCATTTTCTTGGAAAGGCTTTCTCTCTTAAAATAGAAAAGATAAAATAATATCGACGGAAGATTTTTGATTTTCCCTTAATTGCACCCGGAGTAGGTATCATCATTCGGACACGATTTTATATTGTGTGTTTTTCAAAATTAAATAATGTATTAAGAAGCAATAATAAATACGTAAAGTGAATAATAAATTTCATACTAAAATGCTATAAATTTAAGTTTGGAGTCGTTCGTCGCGTCGTCGGTCGTCGGTTTGTCAGTCGGGTTGATGAAGGAGATAATTTGTGATCGCATGATGTACTAAACTTCAATTTATTTGTGTGTTTGTTTAATTGGGTTTTAATTGCTTCCAAAATGTTCATTAAGAGGTTGCAGACCTTTTGTTCTCTCTATAATGGTGCAGGACCAGGAGCACTTAGATTAGATACTAATTTTTTACTGACGTACTTTTCTCAATTATTGTTTGATTGGATATTGGTATCCAATAGAAGACATTCCAGTAGTATTAGAATTTACTTTAGATCTATTGAAGAAAATGTTCTGATAAGAACAAAAAATCCCAAGAAGAAAGGAGCTATTTCTATTCCCTTATGGAAACGTTTTGGTCAGGCCATTACTAAAAACATCACTCATACTGTGGTTCGTGTACCTACTTCAAGTATCCTTGTGCATTATGCACATACATTGTATTTTATTCTTTAAACGGACTTATCTGCCACCTATATGTGAAAAATAGCAATTTCTCAGTTTAGTATTTGTTTATTTGATGTACTTACAAAGAGAAGGAACATGCTTGAAAGCTCAAGCTGTTGTCACATACAATAAAGATCGTCAAGGTTTTGGGTATAGCTAACAGTCTTAGGACCAGTACTTTTTTCACGAGTTAATAAACGCCAGATACAGTTCAAAATGTAAAATAAATGTCTATCAGAAGTATTTCAAAGCACAGTAGGTGAACAATTATAAGGGACCCTCTTGAATCCTCTGAAGTCTTTGACTTACACCTTGCAGGTTGAGCGACGGGCTTCAAAATGCATCAGTTTTTATTTGCTGACAATAAAGTGATGTCCCTTCAACAAAATAAGTTTTCACCTAGTATATAATATAACGATATGAAATCCTGTTCAGCGTTTAATGTGAGAGTGTCACCTATTTGGCCTTTAAAATAAGGCTCCAGAATTGTTAAATGCGTGACCGACCGCAGATCTTTATATTACGCCAGAGAGACCTCTTCATCGATTTCAAAGCAGCTAAGGACAGTATGGTTTTGATGGTCACAAATCGTTTTCTCAAATCCCCAACTCATCCTATCGAGAAAATTCGCTGTTTTTTGGGGTTGCCCTGAAGTCGCCCTAAAGTCTACATTGGTATTTTGCTGTGGCGAATTGAGAACCAAAAAAACTATAACTTTGACGATTCTTGGGGTTATCAAGAAAACCTGGGTTGGCATTGGGTAAGCTTTGAAGAGGAAAGTTAGTGTAAATGGCGATGAATTCAAACGTACCACGCTTTAAAATTCCTGATAAACTGATACGTCTTAGCAGGTTGGATTTGGAAAAAGTTCTCTGTCCCGTTAAAATTGATAGGGGTTCCATTTAAACGTTCTGTACCACCACAGGCTGATTCAATTTTTGCATGGAAATGTAATACACTACACAGGCTGTGTTCAGAAAGGGACTGATTTTAAACAAGGAGAAGGCAAAGTATATCCACACTTTCATCAACAAACAGCATATCCTACCACTGGCTTGGTCAGAACTTGGTCTGTTTCCGATACTGCATTTTGGAGTAGGAGCATGCACCCTCTCTCAGTCGAGGAAGAAAACATCTGGAGAAGAAGATGCAACGATGAAATGTACTATACGTCCTGTACAGCGACACAAAATAGTTAAAATTTGTATTCAACTGTTAAGATGACATCAAAGCTCCAGCCCGTAAATTCTTCAACACCAGCCGTGTCAGAGGGAGTCAGAAGCCAAGGTAGACCTGATCGAGGTAGAAGGAGACCTCCGAAAACTTCGTCCGAAAATGCGACGGCAAGCTTGAGATCAATTACCTAAAGAACCTCGTCACCATTAGCCGCATATTTAAATTAACATCATATCAGGACATAGGGGAATATCGAACAACAGAATGTATTTAAACACCGAAAAGAGAACTGAATGCTGAAAAGCAGGCGTTTTACTTTAATTGAAGTTCCAGCACTATCACCACTCACAATGTCGGACAACGTGTACACAAATCATGAGAATCAATTAAAAATACCTCTATTGAAGATGTTTCGCACGACAGAGTACGAAGATCGAAGATCCAAGAAAGCCTTAGACGAAAGGCTCAATATTTTAAGGAGATATTTAGAATACTCCATTAAAATAATACAGTATACACATGTGGTTCAAGGGAATCAAAAAAGTCTTTCAAACTCTTAATTTGATGCAGATACGAAACTATATTGGAACACATGCATACAAGTCAAACTGTCCATGCATTGCAGCTGGACTGAGAACTGTGTGTTCTTGTTCCCTGTATCGAGATTTTAACAGTGCAATATTTGTATAGTAGTCTCTGTACAAAATAGTGTGTGTTGAACATTTGATTTGAATTATTGTTAGTGACAGACCTGATCGATACGCCAACACTGTTTAAAAAATAAAAAGTTTGTCCGAGGTTAACTTAATCGAGCATTTACAGTTTTATTTAGGAAAAACTGGCTTCAGCACTCCTGAAACCTACAAATGCAAGCACCAAGGACACGATACTACCGTCTTCGGATATTATGCATACATTGGAAAAATACGAAACCGTGAAGCTTGCCAAAGTTTTCTGAGGTTCCACAGGTGAAACCTTCATACAGATACATGGTGCAAAGCAGTTGATTGGAAGAGTTGTTATCGTATTTGGAAAAGTGAAAAGAGAGAGTTCATGCTAAAAGCAAACGCCCTATTAATTTCAAAAACTCGGATTAATGGATTTACTCGGTAACGTCGACTAATTGAAGGTACAGTTTTGTTTTTTTATCTATCAATTTGAGTCCAGTTGAAGCTGAGGGAATATTGAAAAATTGCTGGCCAGGCTGGGACTTGAACCCACAACACGACCCAAAATGTAGATATCCAGATATGTTTTGAGATTGAACCAGCTTTTGTTCGGGAAGCCCTGCCTAGGATGAAAGTAAGTTCAGATAAAAGGAAACCAATTTGCAACTTTGAAAAATGTTATCCTCCAAAAACCATCAAAGAATGAATTTCCTGTAAATATTTGCATAATTTCCCACATTAATTTCCTCTCCTTCACACACAAAATTGCACACTATAAAGTTAAATTGATGACCATTTGCATAAGATGCACTTCTCCATTGTCATTACCACTCCAAAGTGCACATACAAGCCATTCAAGAGGCCCTCACGCATTATTACCTCCTTCCTTCTCGGTGACATGACGGTGACGGTGGCTTGCGTTTACGAATATGTTGCTTACATCAAAAATATTGTGCCCACTCTTGCGGCAGAATCCCATATAAATGTGGTGTGAAAATTGTATGTGCAAATTATTTTAATATAAAAAGACTCGGTTGATTTCGAGAGTGCAAGTATGTACTCAAAAATGCACATGAACGGAACACTCTCACACCCAAACCATCATCATCATCAGAACTCGTGGTCGTCAGAAGAAATAAAAGTGCTGATCAGTGAAGTGCTCAGCATATTATATGGTGTCCTTGAAACTTTGTGTAAAATAAAATTTGATTTTCTTGCTGGGTGATCGAGTAAGGACACTTGAATAATTAACTTCGAAAGTAAACTCATACCGCGGGGGTACTTAATATGGAGTGTATACCGTACACTGTATCCCTCCCCTGTTAATGTGGTCCTGCTCTGGACGCACTTAATTAAAATGAAATTTGCTGTGGCATGTTTTTTTTTTTTTGTAATTTTAGTTGTGTCTTTTTTTCCAAGGGAATGAACAAATATTTGATTTTTGCACGCACCACCCTCTAAAATTAAGGATAATTTTGTTTTGATAAGTAAAAAAAAGGAAAGCCAACGATTATTTTCGGTTCGTTTAATTTCCTTGGTTTGGGGAAAACAGAGTTTATTATATCATGATGATGATGATGTTGGTAATAAAAATTTAGATATTTAATTCCTCTAAAATAAACCTTCTAGATAGTGATTGAGATTTTCAAACCCCTAAGATGATATGCAAATAGTGTTTGCTTTTAGGAAGATTGTGAAAAAAGATTTGTTTCGTTTGTAAAAGGACTTCCAAACTATGCTAGCGGCCATATTGCTGTAGCTACATCTGTCAAATTGACTGTCGTTTATTCAATCAGATTAACATGGATGCATATAGCGTCCAAAAGCACATCGAAAACATAATTTTATTTTATCAAAATGAGTGCTATGTTCGGGGAACGTTCCACGCTACTGGCCGAGCTCACGGTCGCCAAAACCGTCCTACGCAGAGGTCTTATTTTTATTTATTTATTTATTTATTCATTATTCTAATTACAAGCAACATACAAGTTTTTGAATCGACATATAGATGAAACTTACATAATATTTAATAGCAAGTAAGAGAATAGTAAGTGACTTTTTATTTATTAACAAAATAGAGGTAAAGTCACTATAAAACAATTTAAGCTAAAATACTATTATTTGTGGGGTGAACATTATACAATAACATAATAAAAATTAAGAAACAAAGGAAAAAAAACTAAAGAAAACTAAAGAAAACATGGCAAGTAATTGTATGTCTACGTTAACATTTCGGCAATAAAGATAACAGATCAAACAGTATAGCGCAGCAAAACTTCGATTTCATTGTGATGGAAATCAAGAAGCCAATATTTGGTTTTATTTAAAAATGAAAAAAGAGTTCTAATGACTCGAATACCAGCAGGGAGTCTATTAAACAACTTCCGGGAGACAATTGAGTAAGAGCTTCTAAAATTCGTTGTACGAAAAGCAGGGATGGAAACAATAGCTTGGTAATTGCTGCGAAGATTGTACACTTCAGAAATAGGACTCTACAAATAACCACATCTAATGAAGAAAACCTTCAGCACCTTGTAGTTAAATAAATGTCTGACGGGAAGAATGTTTGTCAATCTGAAAAATTCCATTGAATGAGATAAGCGGGCAGCGTTGCAAATCTTTCTAATAACACATTTTTGCAACACCAATATCTGCTGAATCTTATTTTTACTAGCAGCCCCCCAACAGCTTATACCATACTGCAACTTCGAATGAAATAATCCATAATAAATCGTTTTTAGGGTGCTATTGGAACAAAGTCTTCTCAGGTGATAAAAACTGCGAACGGTAGAAAGAAGATACTGTTGGCGTGTGACTTAAAAAATTGAATCCACTGGTTCAATAAACGTTGAAACAACACCCGTCGTCGTGGTCGACGAAACTCTAGATCTGTCGAAAACATTGTCTTTTCCGTGAGGCTAAGTGGCTGCGCACAATGGTGTAGCTGCAGCAGTAGTACGTAGCACTGTGCAAATTAAATGTACGTTAATCGTATTGCACGGCTACAATGTGAAGTAGCAGCTGCAAAACAACAACAAACCAAAATAGCAGACATGATTTTTGTTTGAGTTCAGTGCTGCAGATTATATTTGTGTATGCTGCTAAGTGCGCTTCTTTTTATATCCTATTCCATAGAATGGGTATATTGTATTTGGTGTGGAGTTTGTAACATAGAGAAATAATACCGTTAGGTATAGAAAAGTATATATATTCTTTAGGTAAACCTTCTTCCAATTAAATAAAAATATTTCAGTTTGGGCGTGGCTTACGCCTATTTTTCATACAAAAACATCAATATTGTTTTTATAAAATAACAATTGTTATATTAAAGCGAAAAACATTAAATTTTGTGGGTCTTACTGGCACATAAACATCTTGTGTATGAAATCAAAAAAATTGATTTTGGGCGTGGCTGACGCCCACTTTTCATTAGAAACTGTACAAAAATTGTTTTTGTAAATAAACGGTATTTATAATGAATCCGCAAGCCAAAATTTTGCGTCTCTTAATAGAAACTAAAAGGTTTGTGTATGAAAAGAAATTTTTGAATTTTGGGCGTGGCTTACGCCTACTTTTCATGAAAGAACGAAAAACGCAGCCTTAAGAATTTAAGGCATTTCCAATGTTTAATTTAAACCTTTTTCCTTCCGTTCGTTATTTGAAAAATATATCTCTACATTTTCTTTTGTAAATTTTTTCAATACGCCCACTTTTAAAGGCGTGATTTTGGTAAAATACCTTTGTTCAGGTAAGATTGTTTAAAAACTACACGATTCAGCTGTAGTCTTACACATATGCCTAAATACTGATCAAAGCGCAGTTAGTGCTTAAATTTTTTTAGACACGCCCACTTTTAAGGGGCGTTTCCGTCAAAAGTCGTATAATGCATTAATTTTGTTAACGTTTTTTAACTATCGGTCGCAGTTTTGAAGTAAACAGATGAACACTTGGATTTATATTCCATGGTTACGTAGCAGAGTGTGGTCCAAGAATTGTTAAAAAAAACACACATAATCGCTATTTCCATTCCAAATCTAATTTTTAAAAATTTAAGTTTTGTCTTGTTTTGTTCAAATCGATCTGCAAGAATAAAATTGAATGTCACTGAGCTCATAACAATTGCCTTGGCAATAAAACGTTTTAACTTTGGGCGTGGCGCACTCCTTTTTTTTTATTACGCCAGCACTAATTGAACATCACACCGCATAAAATTAATGTTATTGAATTTTTTTCTGTCTGCTAAAGAAGAATTTTGTTTCTGAAACATCGGCTGTTTGCGGGAGGCAGACGCATGCACATACAAAAATATGGGGAATAGGGTATCCAACAGTTCGTTGCAAACGTACTGTAGCTCTTGCTTATGTTTTTTTTTGAAATTGACTTTGACATTGCTACGTGCTATTGATGCAGCTACACAATAGTCCGCAGCCAGTAATTTCTGGATTGGGTTCGTCAACAAAAAAAAGTTATCGAATTTAGGGCGACACCATTCCAGCAGATGACGTCATCGGTCCATATTCCTTTGAGAATGACTTTGACCAGGCCAT
The DNA here is from genome assembly GCA_916050605.2 of Platycheirus albimanus. Classification (NCBI taxonomy): domain Eukaryota; kingdom Metazoa; phylum Arthropoda; class Insecta; order Diptera; family Syrphidae; genus Platycheirus; species Platycheirus albimanus. The sequence continues at coordinate 30,454,698 of OU696698.1, read as the reverse complement.
CGCCGTCAACGGAAAGTGCTATAAGCCGCTGGTTAGCAACTTTTGTTCGCCTGATTTGGAAGATATGGATACTAACGGTATATGATGGCTTCAATGGGACGGTTCTACATGCCACACAGGGACAGGACACAGTTCACGATTGGCAATTCTGCATAAGCTATTCGAAAGCATGGTCAACTCACGACGTGGAGGTAATGTGAACTGCCCACCGAGATCGTACGATTTTTACACTGTAAGACAATTATTTTGTGGGGTTTTCTAAAGTCGCAGGTCTAGGCGAATAAGCCACAAGCCCTCAATCTGGCTTCACGCTACAATTTTTAAAGGTGCTCCTGTTACAAGTTCGCATCTCGTGATGGATAGGATTTAGAACAGAGAACCATAACGGAAACATTGTTTTCCACATGAACATGCCCGGTAGTGTTTTTTGTCTCGGCTTGCCCCAGTAAGAAATGTCCATATAAAACTTTCATTGATCTAAATGCCCTTTATATTACCCTCGAGTCTGAATTCGGGGGCACTGTTAAATATATGAACTTATTGCACTTTTTCGCGACACGAACACGATCGGGGGAGGGGCATCTATTCAATTAAAATTAACGTCGATCTATTTACTCGCGAGCAATTAAATTTAAAAAAAGGAACCAAACAAAGATTTAACGCGTACCGACGGCTACGCACGACACGATATAAATTTAATAATTTAATTTAAATTACTTTACTTGAATCGATCTTTTGAATCGCGATTAATTAACTTCGAAAGGAAAGAATCAATTTTGCACCGAAACCGACGGCGGTGCGCGACACGAATTAACTATTGACAATGCCGATCGACCACGAATGACACAAAAGAGAATGCGAAAAAAAATGCAATCACAGCTAGATCAAAGTAGCTGTCACCACGGCTGCTCAGTTGGGGTGGGTTCGGTGGAAGAGTTTTTGGTTTCTGTTGATAAACTTTATTGATTTATCGAATCAAAATAGTTTATCAAAAGAATATATACGTATGCACAGTAGGGTGCAAAAGAAGTTAGGCGCCAGGAATTTTTTTTCTAAAACCGAATTAGAAAATTCCAAAACTAATTTTAGGATTTGAAGAACCGATATTTTAAATAAAAAAGAAGGAAGTCAAATGTAGGTAAATAATTATTTTATTGTTTTGGGAAACCTTGGGACAGAAGGTCCCTGGACGAAAACCCAAAAGTCTTTTCAAATGAAAATGTTAAACAAATAAATATGGCCGTTTGGCTCAAAGGAAAATTTAACAAACAATTAAGATTGAAATTACATAAAAGGTAAAAGCATATAAAACGAACCAGAAAAATGGGTTTTTAAGAAAACTAAGGCGCGTCCCGAAAGTTATGGGGGGAACTCGAACACGGTTGAATATAAATATATATTTTGAAATTGCAAATATATATTTACATTCAAAATTCAACACGAACTACTTATCTTATTTTTGTAACGACTCCTATCTCCTATCTCCTTTTAAAATCCTTCTCGTCTCGAATCCTGATTTTCACCTCTACTCCTTGACACAAAATTCCTTTTTCTCCAAAATAAAACAAATGTCTCCTCCTCGATTTTATTTTTTTCTTTTCCAAAATTTCTCGATATATTTTTCTTTTTCAAATTTCGTATTCGCGCTTGTAAGTCTCTCACCAGAGTGCCTTCCAAGCTCATTTTCATCAACAACTTTCTTCCCTCGTCCATTCCAGTCATTCACTCATACATACAACGCTACAACACAACCATTCGTTTCGAGATCATCGGTCACGGCTTTCTGGAAGCATGACGCTCTCCTAGAAAACTACCGTGGTGGGATCTAACGAAACATACTCACACGCACACAAACACGGTTTCAACAAGTTGTTGGATGTGTTTCCAAAACTTGCCAAAACATTTTTGAGCCGTACTACAAGAATGTGGAATGCCTTATCCGGCTCGGTGTCACTATCTCCTTTTATCTCCTTTCCTTCCTAAACCCACGCACTGTGTTATTTAATGATAAGGGTATTAACAACCCTCATAGTATGAGTGCATTATACAGGGTGATTCACCAGCGTTGTGCCAAAAAGCTAGAGCGTGTAGGTTAAGTTAAGACAAGAAAAAAATCGTATGGGAGGGGGGTCTATTCCCCTCCGTTTAGCCGGGAGGGGCAATTTTCTGAAAAATTGACTTATTTTGTAAAAAAAAAATTTAAAATCAACGGGTTCGTTTACAACACCGTGTTATACCTTTTTGGAAAGCCAAAAACTTCTCCTTTTATTTTGTTTTTAGATTAAATTGTTTTAACGAAAAACAAGAAAACCTAGCCTTACGGGATGGCACAAGTGATTTTAAATATTTTTTTTTACAAAATAAGTCAATTTTTCAGAAAATTGCCCCTCCCGGCTAAGCGGAGGGGAATAGACCCCCCCCCTCCCATACGATTTTTTTCTTGTCTCAACTTAACCTACACGCTCTAGCTTTTTGGCACAACGCTGGTGAATCACCCTGTATAATAAAGCTCTGCTTCCTAGTTTCTAGAAGATGTCGATGCATTTTTTTCTTAAATAGTATGCCTTTAAAAGGGACTTACAAAATAGAATGCGAGGACGTTGATTTTATAACTAATAATTTTTTTGTTCATCAAAGTCTTATTCTGGCAAAATTGAAACCCCAACTTGATCACGTTATAATTTTTTTTTTTCAACCGAAACGCCACAATAAATCAAACGTTGGAAGATGATATTAAATATTATATTGGACTTCTTAACCATTTCAACATTTCGCAATTTGTCGAGGCTGTTTTTTTTTTTGTCTTAAATTTTAGGTTTTCTGTCTCCACCTGACCGAGGACGGAAGACGGACGACGACGCCGACGCCTGTCTGTCAAAACCCACCCAAAACATCATAAAATCATAATCGAATGCATTTTGGAAATTGTTCCTTCCTTTGGTCATCTACTCCGCCGCGCACGCCGCGCGCCGTCCATCCCATTGTATCCCTAAAATTTGACCACCAAGAATCGAAATATATTCCCGTGGACAGTTCTAAAACGCGAAATTATGCGATTAATTCCCCTGCCCCTTGCACAGGAGCCAGGATTCAAGAGTGCCTTTCACAAGAAAAATATTACACACGACACAAAAAGTATCTTCTCAGAAATAAATCAATCAATTAACTCGCGCTGCCTGTTTATCTTTTTTTTTTTCTTTATGAGGCACTGGCCATCATGAATACACGAGTATGATGATGCTGATGATGACGTCCGGCGTCGCCATCATGCTGGACCAGAAAAATGTCAAGCAAAACTTCTTCTTCCTGATGACGATGGACTTGGCCGAAAGCTTTTCTAGTTAATCGTGTTCGTTTGGTAATTAAAATTTCGGCTAATATCCACCGGAATGAAAAATTCTCAATGAGAGACGAACATGTGACCATGATGGAGCCCTATGGAATTTCGAGAATTCCCTGCAATTTTTTTTTCATTTTTAATTTACTTGAGCCCTAGCCAGACTTTGGACAACGTCGTCAGAGGGGGCCATCATATTAAATTGTGATGATGATGATGACAATGATGATGATGACAACACGATAAAAACGGGCATAACTTATTATCAATCAACGTGGACACGGAACTGCCATTGAAATGCCACAACAGCAGATTCGGGCAGCGTATATCATTTTTATGTTGACTATGTGGCTTGGACCTGCGCATTTGGTGGGCGCCATTCATCTCCATAATAAATTCGTCAAAATGCTTTGGAATCATGATGGGCGAGGTAGTGGTACAGGTATAGACTTTGGATATATGGACCAAAGGATTTTTGGACTGTTCTGTCTTGAGTTGGCTATGTGGTCCTGATGGCGTCAGTTTTTGTTTGGCATTGCATTTTTGAATGTTTGGCCATTTGAAATTCCTAATGGCAGATACTTAAGAAGAAAAAAAACAATGTTCTGGTATTTGGATGATACTTGAGGGATTTTTTGGATGAAACAAGACGCTAGGACCTGTTGTTCAGTTTTGGAAGATAAGTTTGAGCGGTTGAAAAGCAATTATCAATTAACTATAAGAATTCCTTGTTTTTAAGAATATTTATCGATATTCAAGTGATTACGAGATAAGCAATAATATTTTTGAAAATAGAAAGGACCTCTTTCCTGTCCTTATATACATACCTAAAATCACCACTTTCAAGAAATATGGCTAGGTACATTTAATTTTACTAGACAAGGAAGCAATGAACATAAAAAATTTTCTTCTAAAGGGCATCGGCTTTTTCTAAACCAATCGCAATGGGATGGATGATCCGGAAACTGTGTCACGATGATGTTGGGAACTTGGCCGATTAGAAATCGCTCGAAAGAATCAAGAAGTTATTTTCGTTCTCGAAATATGGAATAAGCTCATATGCCAAAGTGAAGGAACAAAATGGAAAGAGCGCCTAGACGTTCTCGGATCCTTCTTTACCATATACCAGGTATGATTTCGCGCTGGTAGACAATTTTACAGAGCTGATTGTTCGATAGTGACTAAAGATTGGACAAACTATTCAACGATGGCAAGTAGAAACAGATATTCCTTCCATATACGCCCAGAGGATTAGGTATTGGGTGACAAACTACTACTGAATTTGGTTGAACCGATTTGGGTGGATGAACGCAAAGAATGGAAAAAGGGTGTTGTTTGAAGTTGAAGAATATTGAGCACAGCTCACCCAAGTCCTTCAAAAGTCAACGTTTGTCGCAAAGGTTCAGCGGCTGACACACTATGAGTCTTAAGATCTTGTGCCCAATTTTGTCTTCTTCGGTTAACACAGACAATGCTGCTCATGAATGCTAATCGGACTGGGAGAGCGTGACGAGAATGCTTCTGTACTAAAGTACTACGGGTTTGTCCGTGTTCACAACAGTTTCCAGGTAGACAAGTTCTGAGCAAGTCGGTGTGGAAGGACCGGAATATTTTTGATGAAACTGTATATACTGCGTCTTATCTTCGTCAGCAAACCCAAGTTATTGAATTGATTTATTAAAGGTAGCATCTGAGGTCCTGGCATAGGTAAGAAGCTGCGTATTAACTTTGCAATCACAGCTGCATGACAGCACGTCCTGTCACCTTGTCTTTGCCCTCTGGTGGTGTCAAGGATACGTTTGAAAGGTTGTGAATCCATTGTGCTTCCCAGGCTTATGTAAGGATTATAGAGAGAGGGTGAGTAGATTTCATGAAACTTAGGGTATATGTACCTGTTTATGGGCCTCCCCTGAACCAACATAGGAAGCGAAAAGAGTATTCCTCCGGCTCATCGTCTTGACACCCACTGCATAAATCAGCTGTACCGATGCCCATTCTTCTTATGTGGGTTCCAATTGCTTGACTAGGTGTATCTACTTAGTATTTTTCTTTAAAAGGTTTACCCATAGATTCCTCGATACTCGCCAAGTGCTTATCCATTGATTTTCCTATTCAAGCGGTACTCGTATCAGTTAAGTAGTTGTTTGGATTGATTGAGTGAAGATCCAATTTTGGGCCATTTATCTGCCGTTTCGTTCCCCTTTATATCACAGTGTCTTGAACCCAGCAGCAATCCTATCGTTCCGATTTCGTGATTATTGAGGAGATGGCTTTGATGGTTGCTTGGCTGTCTATGAAAATATCTATTTTTGTATTGGCTAGTTCACAACTGACAAACAAATTTGCGGCTCCACCGATTAAAAAACCATCAGGTTTTAAGACCCTTCGGAAACCTTGAAAGTTCACTTGAGCAGCTTTTTTGTGTGTTGGCTGAAAAAAATACCTGAACCTACCATATTATCCGCCTTAGACACACGGAGAGAATTTTTAGATCAGATCAAGAAAAATGAGCTGCAAATCACGAAAATCTTATGCAGTTTCTCACCCTAGCTCGGGGTTTTGTAAATTACGACTCCTTGTTCGCAATTTTCAAAATGGAACGAAATGAAGATATTGATACTCAAAAATAGCAAATTATCACTTTTTTGGGTCAATAATTCGATCCTGAGAAATAAAACATTGCCATCGCGAATCGAAAATTGATCCAAATTTGTATCAATTTTATATTTACTCGATTGTAAATTGCAAAATGCGAGTCGTAGATTTCCATCTTTTTGTTTTGAATCAAAAATATGTTTTTGAAAAAATGAATGGTAAAGTCGTAAATTGCAACCCCATTTTACTCAATTTGTAACAAATTATATCGCTTTGAGAGAGAAGCAACGTTTTCTATTTATTGGAAAGCATTTATTATTATTTATTGAAAAATGTAACTTTTACTTACTTGGCTGATTCTAGGAATCGAACTCGAGACCCTCTGCATACCAACCTAGCACACATCTACTAGGCCATGGTGATGCATCAAAGTCGGATATCAAAATTAATAATAAGAAGCAACCTGAATATGAGTTACATTTTAGGGGTGTTTTGAATTAAGATTATGTTTTATTGGCGAGAAAAATATACCTAGTCGTCTTATTTTGGACGTCTAATGTACAATTTTTTGTGATGATCATTTGAGTAAAGGTAAGAAAATGTATATTATGTGTAGTTGAAATTCAACCTTGTACTCCCTATGTACATAATAGAACTACAAAAAGGCATTTATTGGAGACAAGCGATGCCAGGGCCTAATGACTTATATTCTGAACGATTCCTGTATGTGCGTTTATATTCTGGTGGAATATCATTTCCCGCTGAATCCGAATGGCTTACAAAGTTCCACTTTTAATATTAACCAGATTTATTTTTCGAGGATTTTACATTTCCTCAAAAGAGACAGTACAAAAAAAAAAAGATAATTATTAGTTCGAGGCAGGGATCGACCTTCGACGTAGCCGTCAGACACACTTGAGTTGAATTTAATACTCAGTGATTGTAAATCACGAAAAAAATTTAGCAAATCCAGATTGGTAAAAAGTATAAATGGAATTATTCTCCTGAAGTAGTAAATTGCGACAAAAAAGTTGTAATTTACTTTGAAGGGCACAAGCTTGAATTATAACTTTTAATTGTAAATCTCAACTTAGGAATTGTTGTAATTTGAGATGAATTGAAAGTAAAATTGCCAATTTTTCTATCAGTTTCGAATAAAAGCGCAGTGATTTACAAACAAAAACATGTTTTGTAAATTGCAACTGAATATTTCGCAATTGGTGATTTTTCAATTCTCTCCGTGCACGTCCGCACTCTCGAAATATGATATTCGTTCATAAAGCAGTCCCCCTTCCAGCTTTACCTTGTTGGAAATTGCGTCCATGCCACTGGGTTGAATTCAATTCTTCGGATTTCTTCAGGATATTTGGAAAAGATCGTTTAGATCATATGCAAACGGCTCAAGATCAGAATTTTTGCTGGATTGGCCTATTACGTATTATATTTATAATTTTGCCATCAAGGCGTTCTGCGATGATCAAAGAGTATAAAACTGATCCATAATATTTCTTTAATCATATCATGACTCAAAATTGGGTCTTCCAAACCAACAAAAACAAAAAGCGATTATTTTTTTATGACAAAATTGATGAAAATACATAATTACAAAAAAAAAAAATTATTGTTATTTTTTAATGAGTTCCTGCTAACGACCTCAAGGCTTGCATGGTTTTTTTACTACTGCCCACTTTAATGACCGCAATCCGCACTCGGTATCTCAAGCTTCTTCTTCAAAAATGAAATTATATATACGCGCATGATGGAACGACAGTCAAATAATTTCTTACAATCATAACTGGCACGACAATTATGTATCCTGATGGCTGACTTTACCTACCCCAGGATCACGGTTTTATTGGATTATTATCTTTATCGTTTCGACAACTGCTATATATGCTTTGAAGGCGCATTGCCACTAGGGCCGTTAAATACTTTTTTATAATGTTCGTATGCCTGTAAATATAAGTGGCGTACAGAAGGGAATACGTATTGCCTTTACAAAGAAAATAGAAATATGTATTTATAAGTGATTATTAAAACAATCATCTGATATATACGTAACGATTGAGCTGCCCTCTGACGTGGGGATAGCTATATCAGATTTAATTCGATTTTAACAACTTGATTAGCAGCAAATTAAGATTGAGTACAATTTATTGACCTTTTGTTCAACAACAAAAGAAAGAGGTCATTTTGAACACATCCTTATTTGCCAATCTGTCGAATTACTAAAGACTTTTCGCCATTTAACCTTCTTCAACAAAAATAAGTCATTTTACGATAATTGTCTATACATACACAGACAGGATCATGAATCACATATGTGTAGAAATTGCATCTTAAACCTGACCAAACCATCTTCTATACCCAATGGAATAGCCCTAGCAAAAGAGAAGAGATTTGCTTGGGAGAATCGTTGGTCTAGTTATCATCGACGTATTTACAAGCTTAGCGAAGGAACTATCGAACAGTAGCGGGTTTAGACTTAAGCCCATGAGGCCCAGACCTAGGGCGGCAAATTTTGAGGGGCGTCAAAAATGTTTCATACAAATAAAATTAAAAATCGTTTGGGTTTTCTGTAAATCATTAAGACCGAATTTTAAAGTTCAAGGGTAAAATTTCTTTGTTAAAATAATTCATTAGGAAAATATTAAAATCTGATATATCTAACAAAAAGATTAAACAATTTTTGTTTAATACTACCATATTATCTTCACGAAATTTTTTAAATATTTTTCAATAAAAATTTAATTGTAATATTTGTTTGCTCTACCTATATTATTAAACAAAACATTATTTCTCCGTGATGAATTATACAAGTATTTGGAAGTTTTATAGTTTTACGTAATGTGAAGCCCCCAACACTCAGCAGAATGAATTTTAAAAGTTATAAAAATATAATACGAAACACGAAATAAATTAAAACTTAAAAAAAAATAGAATTGCTCTTAGTCAAATTTATTTTTATCGTTAGGTATAGGGAATTGAGGGGCATAATTGGTACTTAAAGATATTTTTAGTTTTTGAGGACTCACATACGCCAAATCTTTTTTTTTACGAAAGAAAAAGAGTGCCTATCGGCTTGGGCCTAGGGCGCCGTCAAACCTAAATCCGCTACTGCTATTGGAACTATATGTTCTGGTTGTCAAATCTGGTCTAAGTGATTGAATGCTATTGGCATATTTCTTTGGCTCGGTGCAGTCTTATTTCCTTTGTCCCGACACCTGGTGTGACTAAAAACAGCAAGGTTTAAACAAGCTGCTGGGGAAGGAAACAAAAAACCAATCGTAAATGAAATGGAAATCGATGGTACTTAAAGAGGAGTAACACAGATGAAAAGAACTTTCTATGACTTACTCAATGACAGTTCTGTGGATCAAGTGGTTTAAGGGATCTTTGAGCTAAATGACAAACGCCGATCCTACCGAAATATTGTGGCATCAAACATCGAGTAGCAGCAGAAATTCAAACAGCGATCCTTCAACTCAAAAACATTAAATAAACTGGACCGGGACCGGGACTTGATGGCATATCTGCCGAGTTCCTGAAAGTAGATTCACCCCGTCATGGCGAATGGCAGAAAAATGCAACTTTCGCTGGCTACTTGTGAAAATTAAACCTATTCCAGGAATTGAAAGGATGGGATTATTGTTAAGCTACTAAAGAAGAATTTTTTATTTTCTCGAAGCAAGTGGCTTCAATTATTCTTCAACGGATCTAGTAAGAATTGCGAATCTACGGTCAAAAAGCATCTAGAGGGCTTTCGCCCAGTGGTTGATCATAAGCAAACCATATCTGGGTGTTGACTTCGCACATCATCCTCGACCAATGAAATGAGTACCAGTCCTCGTTGAACCTCACCTTCATAAAAATAAATAAATTGTTGTCACAACAGCTCCAAGTGGAGCCGGGGACTGTGACTTACACTCTCAACCATTCCTGTGTGTGCGTAATATTATGTAAGAATGGACGGGACCTACAATTTACTGCCGAATCCGAACGACTAACAGAGAAGCACTTTCCATTACATAAATTACTCTTTGAGGATTTGTCATTTCCTCGCAAGAGGCAGTACCCCGGAAAAGAACTTAGGTGGAGTCAGGGATTGAACCCGGAAACTTCAGCGTGGCAGACCGAAACACTATCCACTATGTCGGAGACCTGTGGTTTCAACAAGATGGCACACCATGTCATACAGGTCATGCCACAATACGCCACGGGGTACTACCTCACATTCATAGATTTCGAAATTTTCTGTGTACGAGTAATGGGTGGGGGGGGGGGGGCTGAGTTAGCAATCAAGGTCTTCAAATGGAGTCCTTAACAACGTATAGATATCAACTCTCTTAAGCGAGAGCAACTTGGACCCGGAATAAAAGGATGGATGAGTTTTGTTTGAGCCCTATGTCCCAGACACGGGGTCAGAATGATCGATGTTACCGAATGATTTCAGATCTAGGACTGAAATTTGGGGAAACTTTTTGTCACTTGAAGGTGGAACAGACCTGGATGTTAACAACATAATAACAAGGTTAAAGTGCACTCGGAGTACATTATCAAGTATGGAAATGAAAAATGTAGCTTCGCACCGAATTTAAGCTGAGCAAACTACAAGTTTCTGTTAACTGTAGTATGCTTTTCACAAACCATTTTCAACAGCTAACAGTGGCTTTGGACAATACAAACAAAAGTTTATTTAGACACCATATACACAAAAATTGGCTCTGGATTGCCCATCCACTGAGGAAGCCTATCGACACCATAGCAAAACAGTATTTTCAACGGAATCTTTAAGTTGAAAGACCAAAGAAATCATGCAGGTCAATTTTAATGAGGGATGCTAAATCCTAGAGTTATGAATTGTGGTCGCAATACTTCAAAGTTTTCAATACCAACCATGGGAGCAACGCAGTACTAGAAGATTTCATCCGAAGTAGAGCGATCAAGTGTAGGACGAGGATCAAGTGAAGGACCAACTATAAAACTAAGCGTGCGAAACTGAATGCTGCCGGCTAGGGACCGGACTTGCTGGCGAGGTATGTGATCTACAATGAACTGTATACTCAAGTAAACTTGAGTAAGTAAAAAATGGTTGAATTGAATTTATTCTTGTCGTTCTCCTTTCAATCCTTGAGGTTGGTTTCAAAAGCTAATGATTTGCCTCTGTCGCTACCCTGGAAACTAGTACAACAAAACACCATGCCTTCTTCTTCAGAGAGCATGGGGTTATCATTCTTTTTACCATTAGTTTGGGTTGGGATGATACATTAGACAATGTCTCCTGTCAGGCAACAGAAAAAAAAAATACAGATAAATGTAAGGATAACATGATTTTCATTTTATTTACTTTTTACATAAACATATTTTTAGCACACAAAAAAAAAAATGAAGCAGATTTGATATCTCACCCAAAAAGTGTCCTTATACCAAATGGATGACGAATGTAATGTCGAATGTCTCTGATGAGCAGAGCATCGAGCATGTGAGTAGTGTAGTGAGTAATCCGTCATACATTTCACGAAGTAATGTTTATTTTGTCAATCACTCTCGTGTGCAACCCTTTTTATTCCTCCGCGGATGCGGAACCCTTCAATTGCCATTTGCCATACGAAAACGAAACGGAACCAAGAAGATCTCGCGAGCGAGTGTACTTCAAAATGATGTAATGTACAACAACCAGCTTCTACAACCCTTTCGCCGTGTGTGCCTGATGTGCAGTCAATCGGTCTACAGTCTGAATGCCATTATGACGGAGCCAAGCCGGGGCAGGAATACCCTATACAACACTATATACAGCAATATAGACAGTAAATTAATCAATTTAATCAGTTTAATGCGAAAAAGTTAAATGGCATAAAAAATATGTTCGACAGCGAGCACATTTCATTTCATTTGCCAAAGTTGAGTGGAACTGTGACGCGCGATGAGTCCATGGGATTCGCTTGGACCCGTATATTATGCTGGAACGTAGTTTTTTTTTTATTTGTATATATAAAAATTATTCAGCAAGTAAGTGAATTACATTTTTATTTTTATTTTTTTCATTTTGGATGTATGCGATTAATAAAATTGACCAAGAGAAGAGGAGAGCGTCAGACGACGCGATGCTTCGGATATTGCTCGTTCAACCCTTCCTATCATTAAGGGTGGTGCGGGTATGATAGTATGAAAAAACTAAATGAATATTTTGATTGATTTTATCTTACATATCTGGACTTCGTTTACATATAAATTGAACATACTTAATTAATTAAATCCACAAAATTTTGTAGTTATTTGTTTTATAAAAGTGATTGTTAATGAGGATTATATAATGGCAGTTAAGGAAGCATGTGGAACCATATGAATTGCTAGGAGTTATATCACAGAAAAAGGAGACCGCCTACTCTGAGCCAATTATAGCATAAGCCTTCTAAACATCGCTTATAAGATCCTGTCCAACGTTTTATTTGAACGTCTTTAGCCGTTCGCTGATGATCTAATACGTCCTTATCAATGCGGCTTCAGACTTGCAAAATCTACTACTGACCGAATATTCAAATTATTACGCCAGAGCCTGGAGAAAACCCTAGAATATAGCATCGATACCCAATACCTGTTCGTCGACTTTAAAGTAGACTACGACAGTGTTAATAGAGTTGAACTGTATCGTTCCAATTTAAAACTTTAAAATCCCTGCTAAACTGATACGACTTATCAGGATGACGTTGAAAACTGGTCACTGTTCCGTCAAAGTTGGTTGGGACTCAACTGAAACCTTCGAAGCCACCAGAGGGCTTGTACAAGGTGACGCACTGTCATTGTGCTCGAAAATGTCATACGGAACACCCATGCCAGCACATCGGGCACCATTTTTTATAAATCGACTCAATTACTTGGGTTGCGGATGACATTGACGTGATACGAAGAACCATTGTATATACAACCTAAAGTAATATGACTTGGGAGTTTTGCTGCTCGGCCACGGCGCCAAAACAAGTCATTAACTCATTCCAGATTGTAGGTGAATAAGGAAGAGATGGAACGGAGAAAAGAACATGCTGAGAATATTGTCATCATTGAAAATAATAAAGAAATGAGAGCTCTACATTATACGGTTTAAAAAAGTGACAAGTATAAAAGGGAGGAAAAAATAAAATGAATTTTATTTCTACACATTTTCTGCATCCACAGCGCTTTTAACGGCAAAACAAGACATTACTATAAATTGCCAAGTGATATTACTATAGGTTCTATATACAGTGGAAGAACAAAGCGAGCAGTAACCGGTGCCTTCAGGGCCCGATCCAGCTTTTCTGCCGTCCTGGGAAAATATTTAATTTGCCGCCCTTTGCAACTAAAACATAGATAAGTTATAAAATTGTTTTTGCAAAGATTATTCGATTTTTGACCGACTTTTGAAAGTGGAGGAAATCTTTCTTTGTTTGAGTTGTATAACCTATATTCACATCCAAGTCTTCTTAACGAGTATATCAAATTACATAAGTTTATATGTGTCATGCATGTAGTAGGTACCTACGTGTACATATTTGTAAATTTCTCAGAGCTACTGATAAGATTTAATTCCCCTTTTTTTCATTGACTTACAAATTCATGAAATTCAGTAGTTTAAAAGATTTAGACTAAAATGTTTTTTTTTTTGTTTATGTTAGTTTTTATTTTACCTACATTATGTTTATATTTTGTAACATCGACTTGCTTGGCCTATTTTTTGCATTTGTACACTAAGTTTTAATATAACGAGTCAGATGACGTGTTGCTACAATGTTTGCAATAAAACATACAGCTTTGTTCCATTTGTCGCCACTGTAGCGCCACATGCTTGGTGCCTCACATCTAAAAAAATTTTCTTCATAATTTCTTGGTTTACCAGGCGCTCATAAATAAAAGGAGGCTATTTTTTGGCATTCATTTGAAAAAAAATGGGTGGAGCCAAAAACTGGAAGAAAACGGTAAAGATCAGTTTTAAAGTTAGCTATGTGCTGTTTGTGTTTGGATCGCCTTAACAACTTCCCGTTATTTCTTTCTTTTGTTATTCATGTCCTACTTTGGTTCCACTCATTTTCAAACTATCGGCAAAAATAAAAGGCTTGTTGCTTCTTCTGAGCGCCTGGTAATCCAAACAGTATTCATATGCGTTTTGCACTCAATTTAAACGTAAGGAAGAAGAAACACGTCAAGCAGTGGTGTTGACATTGTAGAGGCATATTTGCCGCCAAAAGTTTTATATGTGAATGGTGTGATGACGATCACAAAGAGGAACAAAAAGTTACGGTTTCGAAGATCACCTTTCTCACTTGCTCATATAAAAATTTAATACTTTCCATTCACTCCGATTCATCTGATAAACAGAAGAAAGTATGAAAAGGCTTTTTATTGGCTAGGGTCAGTGGCGACCATTTTCGCGCTGGGCTTGAGTCAGGTGGTATTTTTATAATATGTAACAGGGTGACTGTGCTTTTTGTTTTGAATATTTTTTTTTTGTCATTTTTTGTCAAGCGAAAAAACAAAAAGTGCTCGTGCTGTTTTTGTTTCTATTTTAATAATTTATTTTATTTTCCAGAATTAAAGTATACCTACTTTAAAATAAATATTTATTTAATTATTACTTTATTGGTTTTTTAACTTAATTATATTTTTATGTATACTTCGACTATTTTGTATTTTGTTATAGAATTATTTCTTTGCTTTTAATATGATTTAAGTTTTTAAACATTTTCTTTTATCTAAAACGTATAGTCTTTGAAATAATAACATTTCAAATGAAATTATTCTTTTGTTTGTTTTGTTATTTTTTATTTGCTTATAGCCACAATAATATTACTGTTACACCATTTAATCGTGAGCCCGTCCTGCTCGGATCGCAAAATTTTCATCGTTTCTGCTCCGGCACTAAATCCAGTTTATTTCAGCTATTGAAGCTGCGTAGCGTCTGCCATAGGCTTCAGAAAATTCATTACGGTCGGTGGTAGTTTTAATATGACTTGTGCTGTACAACAGGAAACGCCTGGAATTAGAAAATTGAAAAGTTCAAGACACATTTTTCAAAGACGGGATTTCGTAAATGGAATTCGGGAACTACATAATTTTGACACTGACACATTCAGAAATTGGTAGATTTCTACTACGAAAAATCTAAATTCTTTCTGAGTTATGTATTTCCCCCCTTGATGTTGTTGAGGAAACAAGTACAATTATTTTGGATAGGTCTTTAGCTATATTTTTAGTCCTCAATTTTAAAATTTTGCCGCCATGGAAAATTTGCGTGAATTCCCGGCTGCCCTCCCCTCCCCCCTGACACAAATATTTCTGCTGAAGGCATCTCAAGACCTTCTCTTATATGGCATTTAATATGTATTCGCTGACCAAATCAAGCAGCAGTTTTACTTGAAAGTCTTTATCGTGTGCAATGAAACAAATCTTTCCTTTATTAAAGATACAAAATCAATGCATAATTAAATCAAATTCATTAGTCCATAAACCGCACCATACCAAACCATCCAGATCCACACTATCCCATTCCGAGTCACAAAAGACCAAAAATAAACAAAACTTTTATTAAACTCTACAAGGTTTCTTCCAATTTATCTCCAGAAGAACAGAAGAAACCAGCTTCAAAAAAGGGTTTTTCATCATATCCATACACAAGGATAGTGTGGTCCATTAACGTCCATCGGAACTCATTAATCTAACCGCCCCTAAGGGTTGTGGATTTTCTTGTAAACTACTATCAACTTCATAGCCTAGCATAGCCTAGCCATTCCTCTCACTTTGCCTTGGCTGTTGGCTGTGTACTGAATGTTAATCCTGGTATCACAAGGTGTTAATCCTTTTCGCCCGGATGAACAAAAATGAAAATAATTCAATTTTCAGGACTTTCATCTTCAGTCCAACACGTAAAACATATACAACCAAGAGTGGGGGAGAGAAAGAGATGGAGAAAGTATACCTAAATGAAACGCCTTTCGGCATTTAGCAAACTTTATCTTGATTCCTTTGCTGCAATCGATTGGAAAAAGTTCCCCTTCTACCACCATTGCCAGCCAACTCACTCCTTAAAAATCGGATAAGAAACCTATCTCATACCGCTTCAAAGAAAATTCCATCCTTTAGTAGTAGCTCCTGAAAACTTTTTCCGCAGAGTCTGTTTTTTTTCGTCCTTCTGCTTCTTCTTTTTGCAAAAGATATACCAAGAAGATGCTCCAAGATCTAATATTTTCTAACAAGGGTAGGTGATAAGTGGTGATACTATGGGTGGGTGTCTGGTGTTGGAGCAGGAGCAGGAGTAGGAGTGTGCTCTCTACAAGACTGTGGTAAGTCAATATCGGGGTAAAAGATTTTTCAATTATAAATCAATTTTCGATTAAAATTACTTTGGTTGTACGGCTGCTGTTTTTTGTGGGTTTGGGGCTTAGGGTGATGGTTTTGAGGTCTGCTGACACTGTCTTATACAAAAAAAAAAAGACCGATTCGCATTGTCTTATAACTTTTAAGGCGATGAGATTTTCGCGGATCTTATTCGCGCTGTTGTGCCTATCATCATCTGCGTAAAAATCATTATAGTAAATATGTATGTCTCCAGAAGATTGCAATCAGAGTTGCCAGGTTTCAACCATGCAAAGATTCGTTTAATAAAAATAGCTTCAAAGTTTAAAGACACGAAACTATAAAAATTGTTTTAAATAAAGGGGAATCGGGGACGAAATACACGACGCTAAGGTAACCGGAGTTTGAAAAACTTATAAAATACAGTTAAACAGATGGTTGCACCTCCCCAACTGAAAATCTGGCTGACCAGGATTGTAAGCTCAGCTTATTCATAGTGCACCCCTTATTCGTGTTCAATATGTTCGCAACACCATCTTTTCGAAAAGGTTGTCATCAGATTACGTTACGGTTGACAGTCTGTGGCGGCCATGTTATTTTGTTGGCATCTGTCAATGTTATTCGGTCACTTCACTGGTGCTAAATCACCAAGTTACGCGATTAAAGATCACGTCTTAAGGGTTGGAATAGTGTTCGTAAGTGGATACTGTGAGCGGCCATTTTACTGTAAATGCATTGGCCCTTTAAAGTCGACTCCCCAACGGTTAAGTTAAAGACTAGTGGTTCGGTAAGCAATCAGCCGTCAAATAAACGCCAGATCAGCCAAGAACACTGCTGTTTGTGAAAGAAGTTTGCTTGAAAACCGGATACAGTCGATTACTCAGCGTACTAAATGACCCAGGGACTCATAGTTTAAGAGTATATTCGTTACCGGACTGGATTTCCAAGTCCAAGAAAATTAGGGCCAATGTGGACCATACGGACTCAATAAACATACAACGCCATATCCAGTCCGGTCTTAATCCAGTTGTCTAAAGCTCTAAAGCAACGCTCGTCAAAGTAAATTGAAGTCGTCCTCCACTTGATCGTGCCACCTTAAATGGAGTCTTCAACAGGGTGGCGCAGCAGGGTTGAATAAATTTTAAATTCTTCTGAAATCGTCAAATTCCGAGATATCGGCATAAAATAAAGCTTAAAATGTAGAGCCATAAGGAATTGTTACAACATAGAAGTTTTAACTATAAATAATGATCTCAATCGGATGCCTTCCTTACTGAGCGATGCATTCTTGAAGTCACTCACAGAAATTCCGCATGGCTCTCTCTGGGGTCCACACCGACGGTATTAAACCACGAATGAAGCAACACAAGAACCAGTTGCTAGGAGTTTATTCACCCAACTCAAAATTTTGTTTCCTGAAAGGCAAGACATAGCGAAAAAGAATGTTAAAGCACCCGAGAGCTGGCTGATTGAACGCAGGCTTGACGGCAACTGCTGGCTCGCACAAACTCCTCAAGGCAAACATACGACATCGAAACTGAAACTCTGCTCACAATGGAAGGGTCGAGGACCCCCTGACTCCCCCCAAGTGGTGGGACGCACTTACAACATCCCAATTTGTTGAAATTGAAGAATCGGCGAGCAGGTGCGTTTTCGTCCATGCACTCTTCATGCCCCTGCCATCTTGAACACTGTCCAGCTTTTGTGTCATGGTCCACGCTTCTGCCCCTAAAGCAGGACTCGGATAGGGCTGTATAGTGTCTGATTGATCCATTTAAGAGAAGGTTTTGCTACTCAGATAGCTTCTCAGCTCGAAAACATTTTGTCAAGCATACGATAAGTCATGTTCTTCATCGTTCAAATATGGGACTCTGCATACGACATTGCCATGCTTGTCTCAACAGGGTTCAGCTTTGTACCCTTTGGATGAATACTCCACACTCTAAAGTTCCGTTTTTCTCGCCAAAACTGGATTTCAGAAGAATCATCTTACCTATGTCAAAGCCCCTGGCAACACTGCTACAGTTCCTGAGTCTCCCTATTCCATAGAAAATGTTTACTGCAAAGGAAAAAGTTAAATTGTGTGGTGTTGTGTTTGGGCGTCTTAAGAAATTAGTTTTCAAAGAAATTTCCAGGGTGCGGCGGAAATAAACGCAAGACTGCATTCTAAAGAGCTCTTCGGCGTGTGGTCGGGTAAAAAGGAGTCTTATTCGCTTTTGTCCTATAAATGCAAAATAAGAGATGGAAAGAATTTTTGATGATGAATTCCCAACGAAATCCACGAAACCCTAACAACCGCTACGCGATACCACACCGAGTGCAATAAGAGTATTCCTTTGCCTTAGAAGTTGGATGCATTTTTTTTTTCGTTTCTTTAATTTTAACAGTGAGGAAAGACTGATGATGATTTTTTTTAAAATTTAATAAGGAGCCCACTCCCAAGCAAGTTGATATATTAAAAATCAATTAACTGCCATGATGCGACATCACATGATCCAAGAGGACAGATTGTGATCGTAAAAAGTCAAACAGAAACATCATCAATACCCAGGGGGAGTCCGAAACAACTACCTGACGGACGATGTTGAACGACTTGATGGGAAATCATTGATGCCTCAGATGTGATGGAAGGATCTGTTATGGTGCCATTAAACTTGGTTTATAATTTAATATTGCGCGCGTTCTCAATAAAATGATGATGATGGTGATGTTAATGCCGATGATGGCTGGAAAGTTATAAAACCACATCCGATCCAGCATAAATCCATATAAAAATTGAAAAGGAAAATGTTTCAGGTTTTAATTAATTAAAAAAATCCGTTGATCTTGGTATTGGTATCTATAGGATTGAGATGGATTGTCGTTTGTATATGTTAGATAATGTGACCAGGTGGAATGTGAGTAATTTCCTTTTTATTTTTATTTATGACTTGGGCGAGTACATACAATCTTTTTTATCAATTCAAGGTTGAATTTAATGGGGATATTACTAGGGAATTGAAATAATTACCTACATGAACAGGTAAATATGTTTACCTTAAAGGGGTTATATGTAGTAAAATTCAATCCGAACGAATGAGAAAAAGGCCGATTTCGATTAATTTTCTATACATAATAACCTAATATACAATTAATTTGCCCATCCTATTCATCTGTTTACTTCTTGTAAGCCACGCAACGGATTTTGAAAAATGTCTTGCCATTATTTATATATTTTTTCCGTAAGGTTTAGGTATGTGCAGCTTTTATCAAAAAAAAAAAAAAAAAAAATACTGACAGCAGCAACAACGTACTATTAAAAAGCGAACGTTTAAACTTGTAAAGATATGCAGCAACACTCCTAATTCGGCTCCAACTTCTATATGATTTTGGAAAGGAATAAAAAAATGTCTAGTCTATTGAACTTGAAAAACATCTTAGATCCAGTGAGTCTCACTCTCTTTATAAGTGAAGTTTGTCAAAATTGGACTTTTACGAAACCGGGTCGGGTTTTAAGTTATTATTATAAAATACTGTAATGTTTTTAGTCTTAGGTTCGAAAATAAAGACTTATTTTCTTTTACTTTTAAATCACCACTTCTATCTCTCTATAAATCAAACTCACTTTTATCTTAGTTCAAACTCTTTAATATAATTGTTCACCTAATAATCGTCACTTCGGTTAAAATCAAACTGTCCCGTCTCAGTTTGAGATGTCTTATTTATACGTTATACTGATATAAAGGTTCTCGAAGAATCTAATACTCGAACCATTCAGAACATTAAAGATGCTTTTAAAGCCTTAGAGCTTTCAAATTTCATAATGATCAAGTGAAGTATTGGCCGATAAGAATTATTACAGCATAATTGTTTTAGTATAATTTTAGGCGAATTGTGACCAAAGACAAAAACTATTCATAACCTTCACAAATGAAAATTCACTACAATTAAAGTTCGGGATGGCGTAAACTCAAAGTAAAAAGATTTCATAAAGCCTTTGCGTGAGACATTTTTGCTTTGTGCTGAAAAGAAACAATTAGACAATACAAATTAATATATTCGTTGGAGTGTGTCTGTGTGATAGTGTGAAACTTCCAAAGGACTTGATCATTTAAAGTTTTATTAAAAAAAAAAAACATTAACTTTATCGGGACGATGGTTTCAGCTCAGTAAGAATCCGAAAAGTGGCACGCTGATCGCTGATCTTATTTTATTGAAATTCTTGCTTATATTTTAATTGCGATTATCATAAAACTGTGTACCAAAATTGTACAGAAATGACACATAAAAAAACTTTCCCGAGAGATAGAAAAGTCATAGCAATGTACTGTATAAAATGTTTACGTCGATTTACACTCCTGAAGGTATGCACCAACCTTAACTCTGTTCAAACATCTATAAGAAGAGAAACATTTTGAAAGGCTGCAGAGTGGCCATTTCTGATGCACAACTAAGTCGCAAGGAAAATCCATGACATATATATGCAAATTCTAGGTGGAACATCTGCATGAATTTCTGATAAAGAGTTAAATTATGATGCGTGTTCCCGTGTCAAATAATAATCAAAACAGCACTTTGGGATTTCGACTTGGGAATAACTTTGGCAAGCAACATTTTCTCGTCGTGCACTTTGACTGGTGCCTTAAAGTCATTAGCTTTAGCAGCATTAGAACTTTAGAACGCTGGTGATGGCCGCCTTATTACGCGATCGCTATGGAGACGGAGCCGCATTTACTAGTGGAACCACTCAAAAACAATGGCTCAAGCACAACTGCTTCTGCTCAATTTTCTATTCGCACCCTTCAGTTTCACCTTGAGCTGGTGTGAGCAGCCCAATTCGTATAGGGATATATTTAATTGTTCCTCGCTCACTCAACTCCGTTGTTGGGTTTCAACGCGTATAACACCCATAAATTTGGATTCAATAATATGTCACATGTATCGACATTTCCAAAATATTTGGCAATACTGCATGCGAATAGACACTCCCCAATCAATGTTCTGTGGCTGAAATTTGAGTTATATTTGTGTTCGTTATTTTTGAATGGATTCTGACTTCAAATCGAGAAGCAAAATTCTCTTCTCAGAATCGTCAGAAGAGTTTACCAAAGGAACGGTTTCGGGAAAAAGCTATTAGCTTAAATATGTAATTCGTGCAGCATTTTTCACATATCAAATTCGAAAGGTCTGGCGGCTGCGACTGTAATTCAGACTTCATTTCCTAGTACATCCAAAGCTTAATTAAAGGCTAGACAACCTCATGATGGTAGTTATGTTATAATAACCTCCATCCTCATGAATCATGATATAATGCCTCAAATTTTTGAGTTTAATTGAAAGTTAAGTAATTTTTGTTTGAGCAATAAAAGTGTCTATAAGAATATTCATATAGTTTATAGTCTCCCCCTCATAGGGTGTGTGTGTCTGTGTATGGTTGTGTGGTGCGCATGCGCATATATTGATCAATTCCACATCGATCATACAAGTATTTACGATCGACATTAATTAATAAATTATCTTATATGGATTTAGATAAATCACAGCAAACAATAAAGCAATAGCAAGAGCAATGCATGAAAAATATGATTTTTATTTGTAGATATGACGACGCTGCGACTTCAAAAGCGCGCGTTGCCAGCGTAGTAGTCACACATGCTGCCAATTATGATCGACTAAATCTGATGAATATGCCACATCGCCACGTAGATACTTGTACACGTCCATGTCTGGGCCAGGATGATGGAGGTGCTCCATGAGGGTTCCCTATATTGCACGTCAAACAGCGCGACGACGGACGACTTCACATAACAACTGCATATAGTATATTGTGGTTGTGGGTTCAAGTTTGTGCGCAATCGCGCGCCCGTTTATTTGGAATTATATTTTTCTTGCAATATTTACGATGATCATAAAGAGGACAACTGCTTTTCATTCTTTGTGCCATATTTGGCCGCATTACAATATATTTTGCTGAGATTTTTTTGTATGCCCCTCCGTTGAGTCTGCTGATTGATTTACATCGAATCGGTGAGTTTATAATGATGAAATGAAAAATTAATATCGATAGAGTGGAGGAGGCTGGAGGTACGTACAGACAGACAGAGACGGTTGGCGGCCAGGGCAACAAGGTTTATCGCCGCATCTCGCGCGGTCTGTTTATGGTGCACATGGAGTGCGATTTATGGCACCTTGTATTGAAAGCCGTCCGTCAAAAAGTATAATATCTTTGTGAATTCCTGAAGCTCATGTTGATATCTTTACGGTTGCAATGACCCTGATGATTGTGAGTGATATATTGATATGGGATGAATTTCTGTATCAGAAAAAGTCAAGGATTTGTTTTATTTTTATTATTGAAAAGTTCAATGAGCAATGCTATAGCCACGTGAGGATCGACAAAGTTCAATTATAAATTTTGTATGTGTGTTGATTAGGGCAGGATTTTTTATTGGAGTTCAGGAAAGTGTATAGCATTTTAAGGTTTATATTTTCCAGGATATATTGCTTCCACTCCAAAAATAAAACCTTACTCAGGACAAAAAATATTAATCTTGAATAATTACGTAAGTGTTAAATATGTTTCCATAATTCTTTCGGGAGACATCAACACAAAACAAATCCTAAGAACATGTTCATTAAAACATTGCAACTTAAACTGAGTTAGTAGGACATGGCAACATGCTGCTGGTTTTTGGAAAGTTTAATGTTTTATTTGATTATTCGGTATTTTAAACATTAGTTTGTATGATTGTTTTAAAAAAGTCGGTTTTCTTACTTGTCGTAAAGTATACAACTTTAAGGCTTCGTGCTCCTGTATATTTTTTGGTGTGTTAACTTTTATGGAATTGTTGCAATTGGATTACTTACTTAGTTTTTTGTGGTTTTTATTAAAAAGAAACTGAAGTTACGTAAGAAGAAGTCACAAGTGCAGTAGCTTTAAGGTCCCAGCCTATAGAATCCGTTGTTCAGTTGCGTCGATGGAGGAAAATTATAAAAGTTCGGCTACTTTGTGCGTTGATGCGTTGCGTATGGACCGCTTCATATAAGAACACGTGTATTTAATCGAGCTGTCAGTTGACGCATCGGACTAATGGATTTTTTGGGTCGGGGCCTTTAGTTGAGAATGGACGGAGTGTGCGGAAAACTAGAGTCAACCGTCAGAAAAGCCATCCAAAGGTTCAGAACAACATAATCCTTTACTCAAGCGGTCAGGCGACCATGAGTGGAAAGTTGTCTGAGAGCAAGAGACCCGCTCGAGTACTGCATTTCACGGTAGAGTACAAGTTAAAGTGATGCTGATTCGAGTTTGCACGTATTCACCAAGATTGGTCAGAGGCTGACTGCAGCAGAGTTCTCTTTACTGATGAGTCCAGATTTTGTCCGAGATCTCTAGATGGACGTAACAGAGTCTGGAGACGACCAGATGAGAGATACTCTTCCGAGAAGATTGCCCAAAAGGAAATCTACTGGGGACTGGGGAGATCTTGTCATGGTTTGAGCGGGAATCTCCGTGAGTGGAAAAACTGAGCTATATGCATCGTGAAAGGAGCGGTAAATTATAGCAACTATCTCAACAACATACTCGAAGAGTATCACCAGTTATTGGTGAAAACCCCTAACTGGACAATTCTAGGCCACATGTCACCAGGTGCGTTATGAATTATTTGGAAGAAGTGGAAATGGCGATTATGGATTGGCTTGCGATGAACCGGGCATGAATGTCATTGAACTTGTTTGAGAAGGATAAGAAGATGATCGTCCCTATCAGAGACACTCAGTGCACTGAAATCTACATTCGTAGTGGAAAGTGGAGTGGGATAATTTGGACGACATGTTGGTAAGAAGTCTAATCCAATGTATGCTGTGCTCCGTCGAATAAAAGCTTTGATTAATGTTTGCGGAGGCAATACCCACTCGGGGAAAAAAATTTAAAAAAAAGTGTTAAACTACAATTTTATGCTTTATTTCCAAATCCTTATAATTTTTTTAATTTTTTTAGGTGATTTCCTTTTTTTTATTTTATAATTTATAGAACTGTATTAAAAATATTGCAAAATTTAAAACTGTGCCACTTTTTTTTAGTAACTCAGTGTATTTTCCATATTATTTAATTACAGTTTCCAAAGGGAATGGAAGACAGCGTTTCGTTCGGTTCGCTAACTTTCAGATATTTGCTTTTGCGCCCTTTAGATTTCTATAGCTTGTACTCTCCTTATACTGGGCCTAGGTCAATATAGTAGGAGGGAATTGCAAATAACCCTTCTCGGTATCAGTATTCCTAACAAGGACGGAGTGTGAGTTATAAAAACAAATAGCAAAATTCTGTATACAAATGGTTTGATTTCTTTTTAACTTGATAGACTGCTCTGCTCTTACTTCTTGAAAAGCCCGGCACATGTGCCAAGCCCAGAGGACCAGTATGGCAACATTGCAAACTAGTCATCAAAAATGCAGCTCCTGAAGTTTTGGGTTCCATTAGGCGACCACAACGAAAAACCCTGTTTGATGATCGAGCGCATGTGGTATTAAAGCAGGAGCTCCTAGAAGGTGGTTGGGATAATCTTAAGCATTTCTAATGGCCAAATAATGTCTCCCGTCAATATTAGGAACAAGATCAGTTTGATTGCGGGCTCGACTACCTGTTGGCGATATTCCTATATTCATACCTTTTTATGGATGCTAAAGTGTGTGAATCGTGCTCAACACCTTGTTTTTCCTCCGTACATTCCAATTGTAGTGCCAGAAAAGTACTCTGGAACTCTGGTGAATCTCAAAGCTTCAGTTTAATTAAAAACGCTAACAGTCATTATATTTAAAACAAAGCATTTCTGAATTTGTATTTTCTTGTTTTTTGGTCTGTGGTGTATATATTATTTAGGAATCGCTCCGAAAAAAATTTCATATAGGTACAGAATATTATAGCCTTATCTCCTGTTCCTAGCTCATATTTACCTCTAAGGCTTACATCAACCTGCTTCCATGGAAAAAGAAATATCAAATAGCAAAGTTTCCACATTTTTTTTTAAAGGACAAAGTGCCCATAAAAAGTATCAATCATTCATCACATACACGTGTCTCCAATCATCAATTCCACAGAATTCCTTAATCGACCTCCTTAATGTTTTATCAACTCAATTTTAAATTGAATTCGTAAACATCAGCCCAAGACCATAACCCTTTTCATACATTTCCATTTTTTCCCGTCACTACAACGCCACGCCATGCCATCATGCCACCTATCAAAATCGTCGTGTGGTCCTGCGTCAGCTACAGCCCGGCCTAATAAATAACTTATAAGAACCAATTGACAGCCCATAAATACTAACACAGCCACAAGAGAAGCCTATATTAACTAACCGACAACGACAAAGACGACCCACGTCGTCATATATAATTCTTCCTCCCCCAAGTCTATCGCGGTGGTAGCGGCGGCGGCGGCCGTTGGTGCTAAAAAAAGAAATATCCTTACAAAAAAGTTGCTCTGAAATATTAAGATGAAAAAAAAAACACACTAAATCCACTTGCCCATCGATCAATCACCTCACATCCTTGACGACATGGAATGGGTATACTAGGACTAAACTCGTATAATACCCTAGCACCTCAATGTTATGAATCTGTTTCCTTTTTCCTTTCCGTCACAAAGTTACTTTTATTCAATTTCTTTGTTGAGCTCCTTTGTGGATAAAAAAAAAAAACATTCAACGTATTGAAAATTCAGGAGCATTTTGTGAAATAAAATAAAATCGGACCCCCCCATTTCAGTTGCAAGGAAAGAAGAACTCTCAAGGATATTCATTTCCTTTCCACAATTGTTACCAAGATGCTGCTGCTGCTGCTGTTTCAATTTCAGTTGTGTTTATTTTTTAAGATTTTTTTCTTTTGACATACAACTGTAATATATTCATCCCTGGAGACTGGAGACGAACTCCAGATTTTCTTTCTTCGTATAGTTTTTGGAAAATTTTCTTCATCTCCAAGGTTTTCTTTCCCGAGGATATCCTTTATCTTGGAATGGCTCTTCTATTCCTTTCTGGATTAGTCTAATGTAGTACCACTTATCCGTGATTTTGACATGACGTTGAAGTGTGCAAAAAAAATTCGGGGCAAAAAAAATAATATTGCCACCCCTCATGCTCATGTGCTGTCACATTATCCTCGTTGTCATCATCATCATCATCAATGGTGAACAACTATTCCATACTCACATATCACATCATGTGTCTTGGGGTTCCAAAGCGCTCTAACATGAGTGATCTTCGTTTTGCATGCGTGGACGACAAAATGTCACTTCTTTTTTACATATGAGTGGGGTTTTTTTTTTTTTTTGGCATACAAAATGCCAAAGGACTTCTATTACGATATTGATTGATGACGATAAGTGAATTTTTATGTTGGAAAATGTCCACCTTCGCAGAAGTGTCAAGAACACTCGATTATGAATGAGTGATTTTCGAATTCCATAAAAAAGGGCGGAATTTTGGTAAAAAAAAGACTTAAAAGCAATGTTGTTACAGAGTTACACATTTTTATTATCCATCCCAACTTAGAGCCACCATTATCCTGAGTTATTTAAAAAAACAAACCGTTGCCTCACGGGGAAATATGGAAAAATACCAACGTTTCCGAAGAACCATGCACCCACCGCCCGTTTAAACAGACCGCAGAAGGTTTTAAGGCAGCTATATTCATCGTGAGGGTGCAGTTCATAGTATCTCTATTTTTCTGGATACCACGATGCTGCGGTTCCATTCGTCAGACATGCTTTCATTTCATCCGACCAGATTGTACAAAATGAGTTGGTGTATGTTCCTCACCAAAAGTCCCGCTGCTTTGAAGAGTTCATCCACTCCAGCGGCATTGTTGGACTTTAGTTTGGATATCGCTCGCTACCCGAACTTCTTCCTGGTCTGTACTGGTGGGAGGATGTTTAGGCATCATCGCCCAAACCGAAGGCATCATTCTGCTTGACATCTATTAGTTGTCTGTCTTCACCGTTTTATAGTCTGTAGAAGTGTTCTTTCCAAATTCTCGGCATTCTCACGCATGTCTCGACAGGTTTCAGGTCAGGTTTTGCATCCCCTTAGAGCTTAGGTAAAACTTCTTCATGTAAAATCTTCCTCTGGTAAAACTTTCGAACATGTCTCTGCCGAAGAACCCTTCTAAAGATTTCACAGCTCTCATTTCGAGTTCTTGAATGAAAAGTTTATGTCCTTCTTCCTCTTTCGTCAGTAGATCTCAAGGACGGCACTCTTGACACGTGTGGATCTGGTCTAAGGCATTGCTGGATAGGATTTGTTCTTATTTGTGTGTGCTAAGCCAGATCTGTTTCGCTGTAGTGACCTGGTATAATTCAAAACATCAGTAGCGGCATTCATGATGATTGCCAGTTTTGAATGTTACAAATTGAGGACCGTTTTCGCAAAACTCAACAAGCGCCAAAAATCGAAAAATGAGATATGGGTATCAAAATTTTCCTTATTTCAAGGCGCATCGACTAAGCTAAAAAAAAAATTGCAAAACTCAACTGGTGCTATAAAAAAAAACTTTGAAATCTATGAGGTTTTTTTTTATTTAAAAAAAAAACTGTTGATTTTTGGGACTCAATATTTTCTAAGTTCAATATTTCATTATTGCTAGTCTTCCGGTTTACTATGACAAAGTTGTCTTATAGGGGAAAGGCGTTTTTATATTTTTAAATATATTTTTTAATGTTTTGATACACACACAAAAAACCTTCTCCTGAAAAATTTACAAAATGGACTTGTTGAGTTTTGCGAAAACGGTCCTCAATTGTCCTTTGAGCTTTTCCATGGTGCCCGACTTTTCTCCCAGCTACTCGATTCTATGGTCCTGTGGATAGTGGATTCGTAATTTAGCTTTACCTACTGCAAAGCAATTCCAAGTCTGGAGCTGTGGGAAATTAGCGCTAGCTATGATGTTAACTGTAAACGAAACCTAGAAAGTCTCTTGAGAAAATCGCAGGCTGTTATGAATCGCTGTCTGCGTCACATTCTGAAGATTCGCTGGCCAAAAACTATTTCAACCAGGAATTGTGGCACAGGAAAAATCATGAGCGGTTGGACGTCGACATAAGAAAGCGCAAACGGCAATAAATTGGTCACACACTTAGAAAAGCAAACGATAATATTGCGGAGCAGTCTTTTGAATGTAATCCTCAGGGTTCATGGCGGGTGGGAAGACCAAGAACAACATATGGAAATCACCAGTCTAGCAGATTCCCAGAGAAAGACATGGCCACAGTTAAGATATCTAGCAGCAGACCGTGAAGGATGGAGACGTTTTTTTGGCGCCCTATGCCCCGAGCGGGATTACAGGATATGATGATGATGATGACACTAAGTTATGATTGTGGTTTCCTTAACAAATATAGCTCAACATCTAACATTTCCTCAAAAATAAGCGACAAATTCATATTGTTCTCTTTTGTAAACTATTTCAAATAAACCTTTGTTAACTGTTACAATCAGCCCCGCACTGGTCTTACTTGGAACAGCTCAAAATTATTAACAGTGACTTAAAATGTTGATATTATCTTTGAAAATAAATAACGCATATTTTATTTATTCTTGTGGAAACGCCTTGATAGAATAATTGTAAGCTCTTATCAATCTTTCCATTCAATTACATGTCGCTATCCCCTTAAACACAATTTACTTGCAACAAAGTCAAAATCCTGATGGATAAATGTACAATCAAATGTATATCAGCCAAAAATTGATAAGAAAACAATTGTATATGTGTAGGTATGTGTATAAATGGTGGAGAAGAAGCTGGAAAAATGTCCCTCGGGAGGGCTTAATCGAGCACTTGACCGGGGGGACTAAGAAGAGAAAAAAAAAAAAAACAATACAAAGTACATACAAGAAAGAAAAGGAAACGTTATAAATAATGAGTTGCACTTAATCAAATGATAACCACCCACCCCACCACGATGATTTAGGGGCGCAATAAACGTAAATTAATTACGAGGACGGCTTACGGAGATTAATTATTTTGCGCCGTTTCGCATAAGCTTAATGTTTTTTTCTTCTCTTTGTCCTTGCATTGGTGTATAACAGTGTTGTTGGTAAACGTATATGTTAAGACTACGACGACGACTGACGCCAACGCCGACGTACCGTTACGTTGGCGAGAGCTATTTAATGTATTTCAATGGCGCATTACATCGGTCTGGACAAGCCAGTCCAAGAGTGTTGTGCGGTGTGATAGACTTTGGACAGGTGAGGTGAGATAAGTCTTCCAAAAGAACCAAAAAAAAACGGAGGGTAGATAATGAGTTTGCTTGGTTCTTGGGGTTTGTATCTCTGCAACAGTTTTCAATATTGTTTTGGGTGCTCAATGTGGTTTGCCCAGATAAATTAATGACCAAAAAAAAGCTACAACAAAAAATGAGAAATGAAAACGAATTGCATTTAAAAGGATATCAAAAAAATTTTTTTTTTTCTAAAAATGCCTGCATTTAAAGGATGTTCTTTTTGAATATGGTTACCCTTGAAACCAAAAATGAATTATCAATTCAAAAACGCTTACCGCAATGGAATATGTTGCGGTATAGCTTCTTTTCAGTACCTGCATTTTGAGTCCTTATAGCCATTCATAGAACCCGAACACTTTTCAATACACATATACCACAAAGAGCTCTCCAGAACCCACCGCCACAATCAAGGAATGTGCACATGAACGGTCTAATCATTTCTTTGAATTACTTTTTATTTACTCCAATGGGGGAAGTATTGGCTTCGTGCAAAAATCAAAAATTGCGTTTTTAGTCAAAAATTACATAACAGGAAGTCCAAAAAATTGGGTTTCGTCAAGCCGTCCGTCAAAATTTTCCCTCGAACTTTATACAAAGCAGTTTAGAAAAATACGGTTGGTAGAGTGTTTTATTTCGTTACGGTTCGTCTCAAACTAGCGCCTTTCAAGCAACTGCTTTTTTCCGTTTCGAATTTGCTCGAAAACTTTTCTAAAGATGTTAATTAAACTTATAATTTAAATTGTCGTTATAGGCTTAAATGAAAATCAAGTTTGAAAGGTTTTTCCAACTGGCTATACGTTGGCAACGGCTTCATCGAATTCACTCAAGTTTTGTTTGACATTGTTCTTTATAGTTGATACCATGTAATCAGCCGTCTAAAGCAATTTTTTTCCTGTTTCCTCACATTTTTTTTTTAATAATTTGTGTTTCCTTTTTCAGTTAAACAATGTAACTTAAATAATGTTGTTTTTTTAGCTGCATGAGAAGTTTCGATGGTTGTTGTCTATTGTTTGACAGTTGAGAATGTCAAATGGTTACTCTGTTGACATTTCTGTTCAGTAAGTTTTGGCAATTCCTCATGAATCGTTTAATGCCTGGAACAACGTGGAAAAGTTAATTGAAAAAATAAATCTGTTCGTTAAGTTGATAGCGCACTTCGTCCATTTTACTGTCAATATAATCGAGCTAGTGAGCAAACAGTTCGTGGATTTTTTGTTTCCAAAAATTAGTCAGCGTAACATCTACGACATAATATGGTTCCAACAAGTTGGCGCAACTTTCCATACAGCGCTGGAAATCATGTTTAAAAAATAAATGCCATGACATTTTCTACCAGAATATAGTCATACAAATTAATATTAATTAATTATTTAAAGTTCTAGAGCTCGTAACAAAAACACCCTTTATTGTAAAACTGACAATTAGTCCGAAATGTTACACATTAATAAAGGATATTTTTTTAAGAGGTAGGTATCTATAGAACTTTTAATTGGTAGCACTGTTTTCGTTGACAACCATTTTGATATCTGCGATTGCTATTTATCTTTTGTTTGGTTTGCCATTTCATCATAAATGGACTGACACCTGAAAAACGCATGCAAATTTATTTCAAAAACATAGTTTTGTTCGTGAAACGCATAGCGCACTACGTCAATTTTATGTTCGACACAACCGTCCATCAGAGCAATTAATTAGATTAAAGATAGAACGTTTATTCGCCACGTTTACTCTATAGATAAGAAGTCGTACAGTGCGTACCGAAGAAGCTATTGCTGCTGTAGAGCGCATCATCAAGGAAGACCAGAATATGTAATTCCATCTGCAATCGTGCACATTGCACAACAATTGGATCTGTGTCCATCGTCCATCCACTTTATGAAAAATTTTGACAAATGATCTTGGTTTTCTGGCTGACAAAATCCAACAAGACCACCGGGCACAGGGCGTATATTGAGTGAATAGGCTTGAACTGCGATTGCTGTTGACCCCGATTTCCGCAAGAAAATTTTGTTCAGCGATGAAGCTCATTTTTGGTTGAATTTGCTACGTCAATAAAATAAAAATAAAAAAACTGCGGCATTTAGAGCTTAGATAATCTTCAAGCCATTGTTGAGACGCTGGTGCCACGCGCCGTTACATTCAGAAAAACTGACAGTTTCATGTGCTTAATGAGCTGATGGAATCATTAGTCCCTACTTCTTTTAAAACCATGTCGGCAAGAAGGTTACAGGCAAGGGACCGTTATAGAGCCATGGTCAATGACTTATTCTTTAATAAATTGTATCACCTTGATGTGGGGGAGCTGTGGTTTCAACAAGACGGCGAAAGATGTCTCACAGTGCTTGGCATAATTGATTTGTTGAAAACCTGTGTGTTGGCCCCAAGATTGTGCGATTTAACATCGCTGGACTATTTTCTGTGGGGGTATGTAAAGCCAGAGACAATAATTGTCACGAACCAAAGGGATTTGGATTTTTGGAAAGCCTTCTGCTTTGGAATTGGGACGTAGATAATAACAGCTTTCTTTGTTATTGAACTTGATTTCACGAGCCCGGGTAATGTGAAGATCCCTCAATTGTGGCTTCAACTCAGAGTTCATTTCCAATTCCAATAGAGCTTGGGCAATGGATTTCTCGAGCTCATCGGGCTCAGCACCATTACGCTTGATAATTTTGTTTCCAATCATCATAGCCACTGATTTTAAGAAAAAAAAGGATTTTTCAAAAATCATGTTTACATAAAAATGGCAATCATAAATTATATTTCAAAAAAAGTAAATTGACATATTAATACTATTTATTTTTGTTTCATTTTATAGTTCTTCGCCTCTTAAAAAAACACCCTTTACTTCTTTAAAACTTTTTCGCTTATTTAATACAACTTACAACAGTAGTTATTATGTTCAACAACAAAATATTGCTATAAGTTTGCTATTGGAAAGCACCCACAGAGCAAGTTCGTGCGACCCAGTCGTGCGTTTTATTTTAAATGCAGGAATAAAGTTTTCACCGTGATATAAGTGCTCAGCTCATCCTTCAATCCTGTTTCTTTTATTTATTTTTATCCTGCATTCATTTTTCCAGTTTAATTTTCACTGCACATGAGAGGTGGAAGTGGAATGAATAGAAAAAAAAATATTCTGCCTAAGGTGAGTGGCATTCTTTTTGTATTATTTTTCTGCAAGGATAAATGTATATGTAAAAACGAGATATACCAGAAAAAAATATATTTAAAAAATTATTCACCCAAACACCACCATTTCCGAAGGTATATAGGTCTTACGAGTATACCTAAGGAATGTATGGATAGAGTGTTGTATAATAGCTAGCGCACTAAAATAAATGTGCTTGGAAGGGAAATCAAAAGAGAAACTTTTAATTAATTTTGCAATAAATTCAAAAGAATAAATTGCTTTTTGTGTTATCTATTATTCTTTCTTTTATTTGATTTTCATTTTAATTATTGTTCTTGTGTTGGTATAATAAATCATTTTCTTCTTTTTTTTTTCTTTATTTTTTGGTAGAAGAAGTTTTTAGCGAAGCTTTATATGGATGCTTAATGGAATACTAAATGAAAACGTACCTAAATATCCATTTTTCCAAGGAAATTCCGAAGGACGCGGAAAACGCTAAGGTGTGTTTTTAAGTTCTTTTATTTTGTATTAAGTGCTAAAAACTTTTAAGTTCATTTATTCGTCAATACTAGCATTTTCCATTTTTAACTGTTATATGCTTCGATTAGTATAGTTAGGATTTGTATTAAAGTATAGGTACTGCAATGTCTAGAGCCAACTCAATAGACCTAGGATCGAGGAAAGGAAAATCCTTGTGGTCCAGAGCCAGTAAGTGTAATGCACAAGGGGACCGAACAGCCACCGGTTTAAGCAAGCAACCCAGTATTTCTTATCGAGCACAACCATGTCCTTCGACGGTACAAAAATCTCCCTTAAAGCAGATGGAACTGCATATATGGTGGTAAACAGTGTGAAAGTGTAATGCGGAAGGAGTCTGTCCCGTTAGGCTACAAAAGTCGGCTGTTTTCGAAGGTATATCGACCATCCAAAAAAACAAGGTATGCTCATCGAATCGAAGGCTTGTTTTTATAATGCAGTACTTATGTTATACAGGTTCGTGATATTATCCGCAACCGGTAAAACAGCTAGTGGACCGGGAAGTTTTTCTTTTTGAAATATGATAAACAACTGAATACTGAAACAATTCCCAAAGTATGTTGTGTTCTAAGAAGGAGGAGACTGGCAATAGAAAAAGGAAATGGTGTTGGTAGAATGCTGAAAAGAAAGGCTTCAAAAGCTTAATTTCCTGGAATTCAGTTTTAGCATTGATAATGACATAAAGATTCAACTCTTAAATTCGGAAAGTCTCCATCTTAAAATGTAATGCTATCACGAGCCCTTGTTGATTTTTGTAACGCTCGTCAGCTGCTGGTAGGTAGAACCGTTTCCCGAGCAACTCTGTCATAAAGTTATCTGATATTATCTCTCCGAACCCAAAATGACTATAATTTTTTAATTGAACAATGAGGGAAGAATTCACTTTGCGATGTGAAATCTGATGCAAGAATCGACCATCACCTACTACTAATGCAGCTTACGAATAGAAAATTCAATGCAACCGATCTCCATCTCATTGTGGGCCTTAACGTTAATGTTCCCATTGAGACGATGCGACATGGGAACGGGTTAAACTGTTTTTATGGAAGCTGGATCTGAAACGGTTCTGAGGCAATCTAGTGATATAGATCTGTAGGCTTAAACAACTTCAAAGGAAATTATTTCTACAAAACGAGCTAAGAGCAGCTTGCAAAGTAGTTCAGAGATGTGTGAGATGAGATGAGCAAAGAGCAGTGGTGCTGCACACAATAACTAAGTACCTTGTAGCTCAACAACGAATGGTAACCTTTCAGTGTCGAGGTAAGGTCAGTAACGGAGGTATAAGGAGAATTTCTGTGCACACGTCTGTCCTTTCCGCGACAACACTCGTCGTATTCGGCTTCACACATACCTAACTCATGAAATTCTCGGGTATGCGAGAATACAGGGACAGGGATATAGGCCGTGAGAAAGACTTCCCTAAGACCCAAGTGAGACGAAACTCATTGTAGGAGCGAAAAAGCAGCAAAAACCCATCTCTCCGGCGAGCTATGAGGTCGTGCAACCCGCGAGCGTGCCAAAGCTGCTCGGTTATTGAGATATGATAACCTACCAAAACTTTTAGCTCACTACAAAGTGGATCTTCCAGAGGCATTAATATTAATACCATTAGGAATCTGCTGGTGACATCTGCTTAATGGCATACGGAATTGGTGCACTTTACTTCTGTGGCACTCGCTACAAAAAATGGAGAAGGGGCTGATGGCTTAAGGTTACTCCAAAAAGATGAAGTTAGAGTAAATAAGATGGAACCCAACATGTGAAAGTTATTGTGCGATACGAGACGATACAGGCCACTGGGTGTCAAAAAACGACTTCCTGTGAAACTTGGAAACCCTCTGATAAGGTCTCGTATGAGCTACAAATCTTTTTTAACCGTTGTCTGCATTATATATTAATGATTCGATCGCCTCAAACCATATTTAACAACGAACTTTGACTTAAGACTGGACGAACAAAAGTGGATGGAGGCATCTGGCACTGCATTGGCCATACAGTGAGGAGTGAGGAATTCCACGAACACCATAGAACTGCAAACTTTGCAATGTTATCATCAAGAGGTGGAACGGCGGTTTGGCAAGACCTAATAAAGCCTGAAGAACGACTTTTTTTTAAAGGAAGTTGAGTCCCAAAATTCGCAGCCTTGATCACATCAGCTAAGATATCGTGCTAAATAAGTTACTGGTTGCCAACCTATAATCCAGGAGGACTTAAAGTGCCTGGTAACCAAGAACGGGAGAGAGAGAGAGAGAGAGAGAGGAATTATATAATTAAATATAAGTGTGTGCTTTTGATGAGCTTTTTCTTAGGAATCATCGTTGTACAACAAAGCATATTATAAAGTATCTAAATTTGTCCGCCCGTCACGGTATCCTGTATCGAACTTAAAAGCGTTTTATTAATTCCATTTGCATAACAAATCGAGTGCAATCGATCGACATAATTTAATTTCCGACAGCAGTTTACTTTTTCTTACCTCCATATCTCATTCCATCTGTCTAATATTTCTATGCCATTAATTTATGAGAATCGCCTCCTCCCATCATCCATCCAATCATTATGTCCTGCAACACTGTGTGCTTCTTCTTCTTCTTCTCCGTATCCGTAGTAAAAACACATTTCTTTAACTTAAACAAAAAAAAATTCTAAATAATTTTTGAATAATGATTAGCATAGCTTCCTCGCAATATTAGCTTCTCCGCATTGGCTTCTCCTCTTTGAAAGGGGCTCCAATTTATCAAGTTTCTTGTGAACATCAATTGGGTGGATGGATTCTCCATTGACTACAAAATATTGTAAAAAAAAAAAAACAGAGATACAACATTCAGCACCGCTGTTTTACTTGATCATTGTTATTATCATTATCATAACGTGCCAGCAGAAGCAACATCATCCCTCACTCTAAATCTAAATGAACGAATATAGGGGATGACGATGATGAGGGTGGCGAAGTTTTGAAAACTCAAACTTAGTATGCGAGGGAATTTTTCAATGCTCATCACCCCACAAGGAATGAATTATGGATGTCAGTTTTTCCCGGTACTTCTTCTTCTTCTTCTTCATCTTCAAGAAATGAAAAGTTGAGAAACATCCCCAATAACTTACCAAAACCAGCCATCCCCCTTTAGGCAGCAACCGCTATTTCTTGTATTTCATTAGCTTTAATTTGGCCTTTGCCGCTTACTTTTGTTGTAAGTCGTTTGTTTGAGTGGCTTAACTTAGGGTAACTTTGGGTGGATTTTTTCAAACTTTTCAGTTTGAGGAGTTGAAGAACATTCCCGAAGGAAATTCGATGATTTGTGGAAATTGTAATTGGCTACAATATGTTTTATTAGATTTGAAAATGAAATGCACGACATGGTCGCATGTACTTGCTCTGCGGGTGCAAAAGCATCACAGTAAAAACAACAATCTCATTTTTATAACATAAAACTTACATTTTGATTCCGTTTTGTTTTTTTTTTCATACTATAAAAGCCTTAAATGAATTAAGTTCTTCGTATAAAAATTTGTAAAGGAAAATGTAAAGAAAACCCATACAAATGGCATTAAGATTAAGACGTTCAGTCTTAGCTTCCGTTTAAGAAACCCTCAGGCTTACTCTAATGCAACGACTCCTCACGTAAACTAAGTTTAAGCCTTTAGGCACATTTGATTTTCATGTCAACTTTGGCCAATTTATTGAGAAAATTAAAACCAGACTTTTTTTACGTGTAATACTATGCTCTTGTGAGAGCTCCCAAAATGTCACATACGAAGTTTGAACAGCCATTTTTGAGGTTCGATAATTCTGTATGTCTGTCTATCACTATAGTTACCTACAGCCTAAATGGCCAAGCCGATTTGCTTGAAACCTAGTTCACTGTTTTATTACGACGTCCTTCAGAGGGGGTTTCTTAATTAGTATTCCAGTTCTAAAGCTAACGGCACCTACCATGCGATTTTTAATGAAAAGTTAATTTTACTCAAAAACGCCTCCTACGATTTTGATAAGTTTTTCTGAATGGTTTTTGTGTAAGCTTTATGTTTTAGTTGGAGTAGACATATTTCAGAAAAGTTTTATAACATTACCTCCCATAAGACCGGTTTTCTTAAATCAGATTTTATCGTAAGCCACTTGACGGATTTTTATGAAATTTTTCACATAGAAGCCCTTTTATATAGGCAAAATGATATTAATTCTTAAGTTTTTCAAAAAAAAAAAAATTGTTGAGCTTATTAAAATTTTTTTTTTATTTTTTTCTAAAGCGCTGGGATCAATTTTTTTAATACCTTTTATTTTTTAATAAAAACTACAAAGTGGTAAAAGTTGACATATTATGTACTTAAAATGGAATATGTTTTCGGAAAAACCGTTTTTGTAAAAAAAACTTACTTATAGGCCCAAGATTAAATGGTGTAAGATTATCGTGGCTATTAAGCAAATAAAAAATAATAAAACAACCAAAAGAATATTTTTATTTGAAATGTTATTATTTCAAAGACTATGTTTTAGATAAAAGATAATGTTTAAAAATTTAAATCAGCAAAAAGTGAAAAAGTGAAGAAATGATTCCACAACAAAATACAAAATGGTCGAAGTATACATACAAATATAATTAAGTAAACAAACCAATAAAGTAATAATTAAATAAATATTTATTTTTAAGTGAATACTTTAATTCTCGAAAAAAAAATTATCAAGATAGAAAAAAAACAACACGAGCATTTTTTTATTTCTTCTCTTGATGAAAAAAAAAATCAAAACAAAAAGCACATTAAACTTGTTACATATTATAAAAAAAAAGCACCTGACTCAAGTCCAGCGCGAAAATGGTCGCCACTCACCCTAGCCAATAAAAAGCCCCTTTCTTGCTTTCTTCTGTTTATCAGACAAATCGGAGTGAGTGAAAGCATTAAATCATATCATCTCATATTACAGAGCAAGTGCGAAAGGTGATTTTCGAAACCGTAACTTTTTGTTCCTCTTTGTTATCGTCATCACACCATTCACATATAAAACTTTTGGCGGCAAATATGCCTCTACAATGTCAACACCACTGCTTGACTTGTTTCTTCTTCCTTACATTTAAATTGAATGCAAAACGCATATGAATACTGTTTGGATCACCAGGCGCTCAGAAGAAGCAACAAGCATTATATTATTTTTGCCGATAATTTGAAAATGGGTGGAACCAAAGTAGGACATGAATATCAAAAGAAAGAAATAACGGGAAGTTGTTAAGGCAAACAACAGCACATAACTTCCAAATTGATCTTTACCGTTTTCTTCCAGTTTTTGCCTCCACCCATTTTTTCAAGTGAATGCCAAAAAAAAGCCTCCTTTTATTTATGAGCGCCTGGTAAACCAAGAAATTATGAAGACAAACATTTGAGATGTGAGGCAGCAAACATGTGGCGCTGCGGTGGCAAAAAATGGAACAAAACTGTATGTTTTATTGCAAACATTGTAGCAACACGTCATCTGACTCGTTATATTAAAACTTAGTGTAAAAATGCAAAAAATAGGCCTAGCAAGTCGATGTTACAAAGAATAAACATAAAATGAAAACTAACGTAAGAAAAAAAACTTTTAAGTCTAAATTTTTTAAACTACTGAATTTCATGAATTTGTAAGTCAATGAAAAAAGGTTAATTAAATCTTATCAGTAGCTCTGAGAAATTTACAAATATGTACACGTATGCATCACACATACACTTATGCAATTTGATATACTCGTTAAGAAGACTTATCAGACTTAAATATGGATGTGAATATAAGTAATACAACTCCAACAAAGAAAGATAACCTCCACTTTTCAAAAGCCGGTCAAAAATCGAACAATCTGGGTAGGTAATACTTAAACGACAAAAGACAGCATATAGTTTTTCAAGCATTAAATTCCACCATCAGACAATCAAGATCGGAACTAAATGAGATTATTATACGCTGTCGTTCCAGTTCACCGTCTGAAGACCAAGGCTGTGAATCTGAAAAGCTGAAAGAACTGCCAACGGGAAAAAAAATTAAGTGGATTAGAATTCTTTAAAAAGTTATTATGTGTTTTTTATAAAGTTTTAGAAGAGAGCACACGGGTATTTATTTCAGACTGAAAACTTCCTTTTCTCGAATCCTCCGAAGATGGGGTTCATTGGGACATAAGTCCATAATGGACGTACGTCCCGTTAAGAAAAAGTGGGACACAAGTCCATAGTGGACTTATGTCCCACTTGGGTGGGACATTACTCCATAAATCGATTTATGGAGTTATGTCCCACCCAAGTGGGACATAAGGACTTATGTTCCGCTTAAGTGGGACACAAGTCCCAAAAATAAAAGTTGGGACTAATGTCCCTGCGCCAAATTTGGGACTTATGTCCAGGTATATAAGTCCCTATTTTGGTGCAGTTACATAAGTCCCTGGGAAATAATTCCCAAATTTTATTTTTGGGACTTGTGTCCGACCTAAGCTGAAGTCAACTGTAGAGTTCGGCATATCTTCATAAGAAAAAAAAGCGAGGCATACTTATATGCGTCGAGCTAAGATTATTGCATACCTTCAAGAGTTATCAAAAAAGCTGGGAATACGTATAGGCGTTGGAGTTGTGTTAAGAGTGTAGCACATCTTCAGGAGTACAGTGATATAAATTGAGGTATACTTTTAGGCATTATTATCGAGTTAAGATAGTTGCATACCTTCAGGAGTAAATTTACATCACTTCAAACCTTCAAAGTCTTCGTAAAGATTCTGGTTCCAATTTCGGCTGTAGAAAAGCAGGACTGAACTGCTCTAC
The DNA here is from genome assembly GCA_916050605.2 of Platycheirus albimanus. Lineage (NCBI taxonomy): Eukaryota > Metazoa > Arthropoda > Insecta > Diptera > Syrphidae > Platycheirus > Platycheirus albimanus. Next base: position 30,414,738 of record OU696698.1, on the reverse strand, counting down.
TGTTTGTGGTCAATGTCATAAATAAGCATCAAATAATATAGGAAGAAGATTAACTGGGGTCTGAATTAAAAACTGACTTTATACACAACCATATACGTTCAGCGGAAGGATAAAACTAATTATCTGTCAAATCAGACATGAGCTAAGTGTTACCATTCACGAAATAAGCACTAGTTGAAAAAAAAGTTAAGATGGCGGACCCGTTATTTAAAGAATATAAAATATTTTTGTTTCATAAAAAAACAGTGGATTATACCTCCGGGGAAAACCACATACCAAAAACGCAATTGATACAGCAAGTTCGTGCGACCCAGGCATGCACTTTGTAAATTTAATTTTTTTTGAAACAGCATTAAGGTGATTTATTGAGATACAAAATTGCAGCACTCAAATGATTTGTGAACATAATCGAAGGAAAAAGACTCTGCCGAAATCACTGGTGTTGAAATGTGGTTTTTGTGGCAAAATATTCATTGGGTCACACCGATCAGTAAATTACGGCAACATCAACGGATCAGTTGCCGCAAAGGAAGCAACGGATTCTATGTATCGGGGCCTTAGTTTCTCATTCCCCTCCCTAACGATTCTTGCGTATTAAAGGAAGAAATTCTATCGATAAAAGAGATTTTTACTTTTGCTCAAACAAATTTGATAGGCACAGTGGATCTTTTTAGACAGCCAAGCAGGCCTTAAATCATTCGGTGCCATTTCTACAAACTCAGGAACAGTTTGACATTCACATATTTTGGATGCCGGGAACACTTTTGACCAATGAACCCCATCTTCGGAGGATTCGAGAAAAGGAAGTTTTCAGTCTGAAATAAATACCCGTGTGCTCTCTTCTAAAACTTTATAAAAAACACATAATAACTTTTTAAAGAATTCTAATCCACTTAATTTTTTTTCCCGTTGACAGTTCTTTCAGCTTTTCAGATTCACAGCCTTGGTCTTCAGACGGTGAACTGGAACGACAGCGTATAATAATCTCATTTAGTTCCGATCTTGATTGTCTGATGGTGGAATTTATTGCTTGAAAAACTATATGCTGTCTTTTGTCGTTTAAGTATTACCTACCCAGATTGTTCGATTTTTGACCGGCTTTTGAAAAGTGGAGGTTATCTTTCTTTGTTAGAGTTGTATTACTTATATTAACATCCATATTTTAGTCTGATAAGTCTTCTTAACGAGTATATCAAATTACATAAGTGTATATGTGATGCATGTAGTAGGTACCTCTACCTACGTGTACATATTTGTAAATTTCTCAAAGCTACTGATAAGATTTAATTAACCTCATTGACTTACAAATTCATGAAATTCAGTAGTTTAAAAGATTTAGACTAAAATGTTTTTTTTTTTATGTCAGTTTTTATTTTACCTATGTTTATATTTTGTAACATCGACTTGCTGGGTCTATTTTTTGCATTTTTACACTAAGTTTTTATAATAACGAGTCAGATGACATGTTGCTACAATGTTTGCAATAAAACATACAGTTTTGTTCCATTTTTTGCCACCGCAGCGCCACATGTTTGCTGCCTCACATCTCAAATATTTTTCTTTAAATTTCTTGGTTTACCAGGCGCTCATAAATAAAAGGAGGCTATTTTTTGGCATTCATTTGAAAAAATGGGTTGAGCCAAAAATTGGAAGAAAACGGTAAAGATCAATTTGGAAGTAATGTGCTGTTTGTGTTTCCCGTTATTTCTTTCTTTTGTTATTCATGTTATTCCTAATTTGGTTCCACCCATTTTCAAATTATCGGCAAAAATAAAAGGCTTGTTGGTTCTTCTGAGCGCCTGGTAATCCAAACAGTATTCATATGCGTTTTGCACTCAATTTAAACGTAAGGAAGAAGAAACACCTCAAGCAGTGGTGTTGACATTGTAGAGGCATATTTGCCGCCAAAAGTTTTATATGTGAATGGTGTGATGACGATCACAAAGAGGAACAAAAAGTTACGGTTTCGAAGATCACCTTTCGCACTTGCTCTTTAATATGAGATGATAAGATTTAATGCTTTCACTCACTCCGATTTATCTGATAAACAGAAGAAAGTAAGAAAAAGGCTTTTTATTGGCTAGGGTCAGTGGCGACCATTTTCGCGCTGGTCTTGAGTCAGGTGGTATTTGTACAATATATAACAGTGTGACTGTGCTTTTTGTTGGCCGCCTTAACAACTTCCCGTTATTTCTTTCTTTTCTTATTCATGTCCTACTTTGGTTTCACTCATTTTCAAACTATCGGCAAAGATAAAAGGCTTGTTGCTTCTTCTGAGCGCCTGGTAATCCAAACAGTATTCATATGCGTTTTGCACTCAATTTAAACGTACGGAAGAAGAAACACCTCAAGCAGTGGTGTTGACATTGTAGAGGCATATTTGCCGCCAAAAGTTTTGTGAATGGTGTGATGATGATCACAAAGAGGATCAAAAAGTTACGGTTTCGAAGATCACCTTTTGTACTCTTTAATATGAGATGATAAGATTTAATGCTTTCACTCACTCCGATTTATCTGATAAACAGAAGAAAGTAAGAAAAAGGCTTTTTATTGGCTAGGGACAGTGGCGACCATTTTCGCGCTCTTCTTGAGTCAGTTGGTATTTTTATAATATGTAACAAGGTGCCTGTGCTTTTTGTTTTGATTATTATTTTTTTTTCTTTCATGAAGAGATAATTTAGTTTTTTTTTTCGAGAATTAAAGTATTTACTTTAATATAAATATATATTTAATTATTACTTTATTGGTTTGTTTACTTTATTATATTTTTATGTATACTTCAACCATTTTGTATTTTGTTGTGGAATTATTTCTTCACTTTTTCACTTTTTGCTGATTTAAATTTTTAAACATTATCTTTTATCTAAAACTTAGTCTTTGAAATAATAACATTTCAAAAAAAAATATTCTTTTGGTTGTTTTATTAATTTTTATTTGCTTATAGCCACGATAATGTTACACCATTTAATCTTGGGCCTGTCCTGCTCGGATCGCAAGATATTCATCGTTTCTGCTCCGGCACTAAATTCAGACCTTCCAGACGCTGTTGAAGCTGGGTAGTGTCTGCCATAGGCTTCAGAAAATTCATTACGGTGGTAGTTTTGTATGGCTTGTGCTGTACAACAGGAAACGCCTGGAAATAGAAAATAAAAAAAATTTAAGACACATTTAACAAAGACGGGATTTCCTAAATGGAATTCGGGAACTACATAATTATGACACTGACACATTCAAAAATTGGTAGATGTCTTCTTCCAAAAATCGAAATTCTTTCTAAGTTATGTATTTCCCCCCTTGATATTGTTGAGGAAACAAGTTAAATTATTTTGGAAAAGTATATAGCTATATTTTTAGTCCTCAAAAATTTTTAGTCCCTTGAAATTTGCATCTTTCTAAAGAAGATGGTGAATTTCGTATTAAAAAGATTTTTTGAAGTGAAACTTCTTTCTCGGCGGGCGTTGCAAAATAAAATGCACGACTGGGTCGCACGAACTTGCTCTAATGTGTGACAGTGGTCTAGGGGCTTGAGATTTTGATAAAAATAAATTCTTCAAAATTCTTAAATAAATACTTAAACTAATTTGAGCTGAAAAAGGAGTAAGCCATTTTATTTCTTGGATAAATCTGAAATTATGAGAATAAATTTTTAAAAATCTGTGGAGCCATTTTTGAGAAAAAAAGTTTTTTTTGAAAAACTTTTTGAAAAAAAATTAAAAAAAAAATTCAAAAACGCCAGTTCCTAGGTATTCAGCAAATACATTTACTTATAATTTTTAAAAAAAAATTTAATGGGCAGTTTTCAAAATATATATTTTTAAAATTTTTTTTCTTAAAAATGCTTTTAAAAATACAAAAAAATATTTTTTTGAAATATTGGTATGCAGTACAAATTGAGCTACCTACAACTATATATGTGTGATATTTCGAAAGAATCGGTTGAGTCGTTTTCGAGATAGTCGAAAGCAAAAAAAACGGTCCTATGGAAAGTACCGTTCTTAGCCATTTTTTAAAACTTTTTTTTCAGCCATATGATTGATCGTACCTAAAAAGTAACACTGATTTTTTTAAATCAAAATCGTTAGAGCCGTTTTTGAGAAAAATAAGCTTTAACGTAATGGTTATATGGCAGGTACCGTTATTTTTTGAGCTAAAAAAAAAATTTCAATTTCCCCTCTGTACAATATCTAAAAAACTCTGTATACCAAGTTTGATGCAATTCGGCCCACCCGTTTGGGCTGTAGGTGTCTATACATACAGACAGACAAACAGACAGACAAACAGACAGACAGACATACAGACGGACAGAATTTTTAGACCATCTTTTTTCGTCTTCGCTATCATCGTAATGTCATGTTTGATTGTTATCTCAAAACTTTTTTTTTCGACGAATGCATAACTTGCCTTATAGTACCTATAATCGCAAGTAAAAATTAACAGTCACATTTTTCGGTTACGCGTCACATTTTTACTTGCGATTATAGGTACTATAAGGCAAGTTATGCATTCGTCGAAAAAAAAAGTTTTGAGATAACAATCAAACATGACATTACGATGATAGCGAAGACGAAAAAAGATGGTCTAAAAATTCTGTCCGTCTGTATGTCTGTCTGTCTGTCTGTCTGTCTGTATGTATAGAGACCTACAGTCCAAACGGGTGGGCCGAATTGCTTCAAACTTGGTATATAGACTTTTTTAGGTATTGTACAGAGGGGAAATTGAAATTTTTTTTTAGCTCAAAAAATAACGGTACCTGCCATACAACCGTTACGTTAAAGCTTATTTTTCTCAAAAACGGCTCTAACGATTTTGATTTTAAAAAATCAGTGTTGGTTTTTAGATACGACCAATCATATGGCTGAAAATTTTTTTTTGTAAAATGGCTAAGAAGGGTACTTTCCATAGGACCGTTTTTTTTGCTTTCGAATTGCATACCAATATTTTTGAAAAATATTTTTTTGTATTTTTAAAACCTTTTTTAAAAACAAAATTTAAAAAATTAATATTTGGAAAACTGCTTATTAAATTTTTTTCTAAAAGTTTTAAATAAATGTATTTGCTGAATACCTATAAACTGGCGTTTTTGAATTTTTTTTTTAAAAAAATTTCAAAAAGTTTTTCAAAAAAAACTTTTTTTCTCAAAAACCGCTCCACAGATTTTTATAAATTTATTCTCATAAATTCAAATTTATCCAAGAAATAAAATGGCGTACTTTTTTTTCAGCTCAAATTAGTTTAAGTATTTATTTAAGAATTTTGAAAAATTTATTTTTATCAAAATCTCAAACCCTTAGACCACTGTCACACATTAGAGCAAGTTCGTGCGACCCAGTCGTGCATTTTATTTTGGATACGCGCCATCTTTTTCCTGTTTTTACTCCATCACTGCACATAGCCATGGAGCGAGAGTAGGGAGCAAGCGAGTCAGAAAGACCGAGAGAGAGAGAGAGAGAGAGAGAGTGATATAGAGCGAACGTCACATCACGCACAGGCACAGTGCAATGGAGAGAGAGCTGTAGGTTAGGTAGGTTTGTTTTATAATAGCACAAACTGGTTCTGCATATCAGCTGGGCTGATGGTTAAAAATAGAACGGTGGTAGCAGGGACGGTATCATTATGTGTCTTAGCAGCCAAAGGTGTTTCGTATATCCACTGTAGGCAGTCAGCAGTGTTCCCAGATTTGTTGTTTTTCTCACCAAAATGGTTGTAAAACAAACTATTTGGTGGGTAAAGTAGTGGGAAAAAACTTTTGGTGGTTTTAATGGTTGTACAATTTATGATTGGAATGTTATTTTATGGGGTGATATTATTTTAAGGATAATTCAGTACGACATACGTACATATGTACCTACACACTTAAATATTAAAAAACTATTTTATCACCAAAAATAAAAATATGTACAATTAAGGCTTAAAGTTTGATTAACAAAAAAATAGTAATTGAGCTCAGCAAGTATTTTTTACACATAAAAGTAAGATTTTTTTTTTGTTTCCTGAAAACCGAATTATGACAATTGGTATTTGTATGGTCTAGGTAACTAATGAAAAAATACAGACTTTAATTTCATTCCCTACACGAATAAACTATTTTGCAATTCCAGTTTCAAACTGGTGTTAAATCGATTGCATGTAAGCGGAATAGTGTGCTTTTAATACTTAATTACATGCGCAAACTTAACTAGTTGACTGCAATGCGATAAAATTGACTACGGTTTGAAACTGGGATATTAAATTTTCGACGCAAGTGCAAACGTTTGGGTCTAAGGTGTTTTTTTTTTTTTTTTTTTTTGAAAAATGCATTAAGTAGGGTTTTAGCGTTAAACTTTCTATTAAACAAAATATGGTGTTTTTAGGTAGGGGAGCAGTACAAAATTAGTGGGATTTTATTTCGAATCCGGTGGGATTTCATGGTTTTAAATTGGCGCGTAGCAGGGATGTGATTAAATGTAGATAATGAAAGGTTGATATGACAAATGTGATGTGTATAATATTAAATGTGTTAGGCAGGTAAGCGGCCTTAAGGAGCTGCACTGGTCGGTTGATACGGTGCAAAAAAATAAAAATTAATTTGCCAAAGAAGGTTCACTTCTTACATGTGTACACTAGTACACGCGCACACTTTTTTTTTAAATCCGTGGCGTTTAGTGTTCAGTAGGAGGTATGTTAGCAGTTTAATTATTTTTGAGGTCGCTTCAATACTCCAAAAGATTGTTACCTCAGATTGTCTAATGAATTCAGTCAACTTCTTGCCAATAATTCTTCTTACACAAAATACAAAAAAAAATCTTTGCCGAAATCATTTCATATTTGTAATCAACAGCAAACGCAATCATAAGAAACTAGTTTTGTCCATTTTTTTTATGGCATCGGGTGGCACGTTCCAAGTACAATTCCATTTCCATTTGGACTTGGTCCAGAATCCAAATTGCTTGCATTTTACTGCAACGAAATAAAAATAAAAATGCCACTGACCATAAATGTATCATGACACGAAACGACATAACCATTATGAGTGCAAACGACTTCTTCCTCCTCCTCCTGTCCAGTCCATGTCGCTGGCTTCAGCTTCAGCTTCAGCATAATGCATTCGTGCATCAGCTGCATCAGCAATTCAAAAAAAAAACCATTCCACATAGCCTTTAGACGTCCGTCGTTGTCGTCATAAAAAAAAATGTATAAAAAATTCAAGCGCGACTATACTACTTTCAAATGCAACGCGTTTGTAACACATTAAATCATCTAGGTCCATAATTTGGTTGAAAAATTCAGTCGTTTTTTTTTCCGTGAAAACGATAAAATTATTATCTAAATCGTTCCAGCCGAATCAGGTACTCCACAAAAAAACATTCGTCATTCAAGCACACATTTTTTTTTGGAATTATAGACACCAACACCAGACCTAGTGCCAAATTCCAGGAAACTTGCGATGCAGTCTTTCAAACAATGTTCACATAGATAGATACGTTTTGTCCCAAAAATGTCTCTCCCCAAAACCGTGCGATATATCAGATCCAGAACCACAATTTATACCAGGCCATCGACTCATTAAAAATATTAACTAGATAGTCGCGCATTCATAAATATTCATTAGCGGTTCCGAATCCAAATCCGATGCTGTTCATATGAAATTATCGAAATAAAATACCAACCTTTTTTTTTTTTGATATTTTTATTATGAATTATACGAGGGTCTTTGTTTTTATAGTGGAAATATTGGTGACATACAATATTTTTGTTGATATTATTGGCGCTGCTGGCGGTAAGTAGTAACAGGAAGAGGGGGCAGTAAAGCCGGTCAGTCGAGCGTGACTTGGACTATGACTACAGCGGACGCAGCACGGTGGCTGTCATAAATCGTTGATGTTTCGAACATAGACTTAGAGGTCGCTCATAAAGTAGGCCGGAAATTTTAATAGCTCAAGTTTTGTTTTCATAATTTCAAACAGCTTTATAATACCGTTTTAATTAATTGAAATATTTCAAAATTGATTTTAATAATTAATATAAGAGATTTTAACGATTGCAACGTTGGAGCTAGGAGCTTGTGTGTAGCTGAAGCATGTGTTGATCAAATAATTGGTCATTATAAGAAATGTTTGTGGAAGCGTAACGATTCTAATTAAAATACAAAATGAATTAATCCAAATTAATATCAATATGTTTACGATTGATTAGATTAAATTGAATTGGGATTAGGGAGAGGTTATGCTACCATGACTCTATCGTGTCTGGATGATTCCTACTGTGCCATCCGACATGAGTTTCTAGAGCATATAATAATATGTTGATAGTTTCTTCATGGAAACGCACTCATCACTAGGTGCCCGCTTTTTAGAAGATGGAGGGTACAGGACATTTGGAGAAGATGAGCAGAGGGATTTCTTCACTGCAAGTGGGGTCTATGTCGTGAAGGTGTTTTCTCAAACAGCAGTGTCTTGTTATTATCCCACTTGCTTTTTTAAGAGTTTTTCTATCTAGGTCATTGAATATATCTATAAAGTATAGTACTCTTAATAAGCGGAACGTTAGGTGCGCCATCTATGGACGACGTTCACAAACACTTGATTGGAGAGTTAGCAGTAATTTTTGTCTAGATTGCCATGGGAAGCAAAAACAACAATAGAAGACATTTGATGTAAAGTAGATAAGACAATAAACGCCGCCATTGACGAAGTTCACAAACAGAAAAACATGTTCCATGAAAATACTATAAAAATATAATATACAATGGCTAAGTCGTTATTATTTGACTGATTTGATCAGGGATTATTTGAAATGCTTCATTAGACTCAACTCCTGGCAGTGTCTTTAAAGTGGCTTTTATCCAGGTTCTGGGTTCAGGACCTATATGCATATTTATGGCATTAATATTTTTATTTAGGCGCATGAGGATAATATTTTTACGGATGAAGCGGAAATTAGCGCGACGGAAATGTGGGATGTTTCCGTTCCAGAAAGGGAGAGAGCGATTGAGACCGATTGACAGAGAGTGAGAAAGGGCGAACGTAGCATGAAGCACATAGCCATAGAGCGAGAGTAGGGAGCAGACAAGCGAGAGAGAGAGAGAGTGAGATAGAGCGAACGTCGCATCACGCACAATGCCATGGGGAGAGAGAGCTGTAGGTTAGGTTAGATTTGTTTTATAATAGCACAAACTGGTTCTGCATTTCATTTCTGGCTAGGTCGGCGGCTGATGGTTAAAAATAGAACGGTGGGTAGCAGGTACGGTATGCACTATGTGTGTCTTAGCAGACAAAAGTGTTTCGGATATCCATTGTTGGCAGTCCGCAGTCAGGTGGTTGATGGTTTTAAATAGATTGGTGGGTAGCAGGGATGTGACTTGGTGTGTGGTTAAATGAGCGCTGGAAAGTTGATATGAAAACTGTGATGTGTATAACATTAAATGTGTTAGGTGGGCAAGCGGTCTTAAGAAGCTGCACTGGTCGGTGCAAAAGAAATAGTTTGCCAAAGAAATTTCACTTCTGACGCACGCACTTTTTTTTATTGTATCGAATAGCTAACAGTTTTTAATAAACTTACGTCTATAACAAACCTTTTAAAAGCTATATACTTAATATATTCAAGGAACCGGCCTTTTTAATGCCAACGTACTCTCTATGTGACGGGGACACAGCTACAATATGATAATTACAATTTTTTACTTGCTCTATAGGGCAAGTATTGGTTTCGTGCAGAAAAAAAATCGAGGTTTTAATCAAACATGACATTACGATGATAGAGAAGCCCAAAAAAGTGGTTTTCGCCATACCGTCCGTCGGTCTGTCTGTGCGGATGTGCGTCTTTGCGCTTTTTCATGTCATGCTACAGTCTAAACCGCTTGACGGATTTGAAGAAAAACGGTTGTCGAGGTTTTTTTATTTCGTTTCAGTCCGGCTCAAACTGGTACCTTTCTAATAACGGTTTTCTTCAATTTGGATTTTCTCGAAAACGGCTCTAACGATTTCGATTAAACTCGAAATTTAGCTTACTTTAAGCATTTCTAACAAAACTGCGTTTTTCGTTTTTGGCTCAAATAGTCCTAACGAAAATCAGGTTTTAACGGCTTTTTTTCAAATGGCCATAAGTTCGCATTGGCTTGATTGAATTGACTCAAACTTCGTTCGGCATCGTTCTTTATAGTGTTCTATTGGATGGCTTTATAAATTTTTCAGTGAAGCGTTTCTAAATGGTAGCTGCCATACAACGAGCCGTTGAGTTTTAGCCAACTTTTTTTGGTTTTTTCTAATTTGCTCGAAAATGGTTCTAATGATTTTGATTAAACTTTGTGTGTTATATTCTTTTAGTGTTTTTAAGAGAACTGCGTTTTCAGTTTTTGGTTAAAAATGCAAATAACGGAGGTCTGCTCTTAACAGCTTTTTTAAATGGCCATAAGTTGTCAACGATTGCATCGAATTCACTCAAATTTTGTTTAGTATATATGTAGTTTCTTTTAGCTTCCTATCAGATGGCATTAATTTTTTTTCAGTTTCTTTTTTTAAATGGTGGCTCCTATACAAAGAGCCATTAGCTTTAGGCCAATTTTTTCGTTTTTTCTAATTTACTCAAAAAAGGCTCCCCCGATTTTTATGAAACTTTGCATGTAACATAATGCTTCAAAGAAAACTGCATTTTTAGTTTTCGGCTACACATGATAATAGCGGAAATTTGATTTAACAGTTTTATTATTTTGGCCATAAGTGGACATTTGTATCATTTACAACACCCAAAAGATGACATCTTAATTTTAAATATTAAAGGTTTCTTAACGTTAGCTCCCATATATCGGTTTTTCCAGTTTCAGTCAACATTTTTTAGGTTTTACCAAATTTTTCAAAAATTAGGTGTTCTTATTGATCGAAAAGTTTGTTTTCATCGTACTATTGCACCCACAGAGCAAGTACGTGCGACCCAGTCGTGCATTTTATTTTCTTCCAAGTTCGAAGATTACTGAGACCAACTGTCTTCAATTAGTTAAGATCTTATAACAGACTAGCTGACCCGGCGGACTACGTATTGTTAAATATTTGACTAAGTCAATTTAATTGAATTATAAATAAGAATTCAAAACAAATATAATCTGAGCCACCATTATTATCAATTTAATTAAATTTAGAACAGTGAAAAACCCGTCAAAATCGGTTCATAAATAAGAAATTTTTCACAAAAGACCGAAGCAGCACCCGGAGGGGTAAATGAAATAACCTATGTGACTCCTTGCATCGTCAACTACCCGCCAGTGAAAGTCCCCTTAAAATCAGTCCAGCTGTTTCCGAGATTAGCCGGAACAAACACACAGACAGACAGACAAATTTAAAATGGCTAGTTTGTTACATATAAGAAAGTACCGAATATTCTTTCATATCCAGTTAGTAAAAAGCTGAAATTTTGAAATGACAAACAGACACTTCACCGAAAACTGAGTATAATTCTCATATTTGGACAGGTGCTCCCGCCACTCACTTGCACCTCCTGAATAGGAAACAAAAAGGTGGAAGAACCATTAACGAAACATTTGTTTCACTTGAACACCGCCGTAATTTTTCTTGTCTAGACTTGCTTTATCACTACTTCCATAAACAGTGCTCCAGCGAATTAGCCAAATGCAATCCTACCTTTAAACAATTTTCCCGTAACACTTGCACCGCTAGGAATGCCCATCAATTTAAGTACTTATATAGAGACTCTTTTTTAGCCGCACTACAGGAATGTGGAATGCTTTAACCAGCTCGATTTTTCACTCCTATTGTGATATACAGCGAAATATCTGGCAAATTTTGACATTTCCACAAGAGTGTTTCCATTTTGCCCAAAAATAAGTTTCGTGGTTTACTTATAAATGCATTTTAAGTGACACCCACTTTTCGATCATTTTAAAGAATTAAGGACCGAAAATTCCACCAGGCAATAAAGCAAAATAAACGTTCAAATTTTTTAGATGTGAAGCATAAATATTAAAAGAAATATGAATGGAATTGAACCATTAAAATAAAAAGTTATCAAGTTTCATTTGATCTACATATTTCTTTAATTGGAATAAATAATTCATTTTTATCACGCCGCGGCATCATCCCTGAACTAAAATTTTCTTGTGAAAATCGGGATCAAAGCAATCTCGTATCGATGCATTTCACGAACAGAACCATGTTTTTTCGAAATATATCTGCAAAATTTGCATGCGTTGTTCAGGCGTCAGCCAATTCATAAATGCGCAGATGACAAAATGGCTGTCAATGAAAGTCAACGAAAACAGTGTTACCAACTTTCAATTCTATGCCTCTGAAAAAACTACTTTTTGTCTTCATTTGATTTATAAAAGTGATGTCAAATTGTCAAAACTCAATACCGATACCGAATGATTGGAGTTGTTTTCTTTTCCGAAAAATTTTCTTTCGAAATTCAAATTGTCTGGTATCTCCTTTTTCTGTGAATTGGTCTTATTTTATGCATAGCCATCCAACATAATCCACAAAAACAGTGCGATTTATACTAAGTGGCAATAGTATAACTCAAACAATCCCTCTTTATTGTGCTTCAGTCTCAATCTGAAAGTTTATATGAATCTTCAACGATTCGCGATGTTGGGACATCCAGAAACGCCTTGAAAATTGTCGATTTCGCACCTTTTGACGAATATCTGTCGATGAAAGTTGTTGTGACATAACGACAAAATATTATTAAATTAAATCACAAAAAATTTAGTGGAAATTTCGTAATCTATCATATACAACATTACGTTTTTCAAAATCTTTGTAACCTCTCACTGTCCATAGTAAGGCCGACATGGAGTGTGATATGTCATCATTGATTCGAAATGTGTTGACATGTTTCTCAATTAAGCTTGAGATTGGCATATACACATATTCTCCAAGCCATGGTTGATGTGTCTCACCTTACTCAGGTGCATTCATCTCTCAAATCACATCCATCATCGTACCGTATACCGCCGCGCATTAATCATAAACTCGCATTCTGGACAGACACATAGTTTCCATCGATGATATTGATCTGAATTTTATTGATCACCATTTCAGATCACAGACCATGCAACGGCTGCGTCCACGTCCACCAGGTATCCGTAGATATCTTTTAGTTTAGTATATTTGATATCGTGAATCCCCTAGTGTATTAGTCAAGCCGCCGCGCCACTGTGTCGTTGTCGTCGTCGTCGCAGGTTACTATGTCAACTAGTACATTTGTAGAATATGGTTGCAACAAATAAAAATGTTGATTGCATAAAAATTTGTTTATTATTATGGAAATTTTACATGAATACTTGTTGCCCGTCATCGTGCATGATTTATACAATATCGGAACGGCCTGATGTGGAGTATAAACGCGGCTCGAAATGCTAGATACTTGTTCCCTATTTGGGGCCCTCGCGGTGTTGAATATGGATTTATGGCATCGCAGCAAGCAACACTTAATAAGCGCTCGAAATACTCGTGCAAAACAAAATTCAATATACTCCGTAATTAATTAAATGGCGATTTTAGTAGCTATTAGCGGGCTAATTTGGTTTTAGACGAATAAGTTTTGTGAGCAGTTAGTCGAGTCGTATACTGGACGCGTGTCACAAATGGATATCGGAGAAGGTTTTGTATACAGCGTTTTACATGGTGGCACTGTGTGTCATAGAATATGGAATGTGCTTGGCGACATTTTGAAGTTGAATCGGTTTTCATAATGCGTCGGAGCGCCTAAGCACCCGAGTGCAAAATGGTATTTAAATTACGAAAAGGAATCTTAGTTTGGCACTGCACTTGATTGCCATGAGAGCACGCATTATATAGATTATTTCAGAAGAGTGTTCTGTTCATTATTTTATGGACTCTTATTTGTAATTAAATGTTAAAAAAGATTTGAACATTCCGTGTTTAATTAAATGAATTTGAGTTGTTAAAGCTTGAATATTTGTGGAAAGATCGAAGTCAGCTCCATAAAGGAATAGATTTAGTTGAGTATATTAAACTAGGCAAACGGCTTTATTTATTCCTATTTTGTGCAGCTACAGACCTATTGGCTGTTAATTAAAGACCAAAATTGTGATGAAACCTTTGACTCTATACATTAAAGAGAAGACCGAACCTATACCACTGGATTACTGGATTCATCGGCTACCTCTGAAGGGTTGGAAAACCCAAACAAAATGTATGATTTAAGATATTATTATCAAACACACACTTCCATATCTCCATTTTTGCAGCATGATACATCAACTCTGACCACCGACCGCTCCAAAGGCTCGGACTCAGCTTGATTCATAACAGTTGCTTTGGTCTTTCAACCCACCTTTCATTCAAAGATCATTAACTTAGTACGACGCGATATTTCTTTCTGTAGGTGTTTGAGCTGGGCGAATTCGAAAGTAAACGTTTTTCTTCAACTGCTTTATATGAAGTTTGAAGAAAATCCGTCAAGCCGCTTAGGCTGTAAACTGACTTGAAAGAGCGCAAAGACGCACAGCGGACAGTCAGATAGCCGGACAGCATTGCGAAAACTATTGTTTGGGCTTCTCTGTTTAATACTTGCCCTATGAGAAAGAAAAAAATTGACAGAAAATCTAGAAGCGGAAGAGCTGAACGTTTTTGATGGTTCATTGTTGATTCGAAGCACAAACACACAACCGAGCGATGATGACATGAAAATCAAATAAATGCTACATTATATAATACAAAATTCATTTTTATTTACAGAAAAGTTAAAGAAAATTCCCGAAAATAATTTTTTGAAAAATCATAGAACGGTTCAGTTACCAAAGAGCAATGATGAAAATTCTGAAACCGCTTTTGATTTAAGTTTAGAAACATTTTATAGTAAAGAGTTCAAAATTGTTCTTCAAACTTTGACGTCACGCGTAAAATATAACTTAACAGATAATTTAACCATTTTTGAACCTATTAAAAAAAATTGAAAATACCCTCTTCTAGAGCCGATGCCACAATAGAATTAGTCGAATATATTGTTTAATGGGATCTTTTTTTTTAAGAAATTGTGTAATCTACATATCTTAATTATTTATTCTTCAGTTTTCTTGTCCCGAAAATAATTTTTTGAAAAATCATAGAACGGTTCAGTTACTAAAGAGCAATAATGAAAATTCTGAAACCGCTTTTGATTTAAGTTTAGAAACATTTTATAGTAAAGAGTTCAAAATTGTTCTTCAAACTTTGACGTCACGCGTAAAATATAACTTAACAGATAATTTAACCATTTTTGAACCTATTAAAAAAAATCGAAAATACCCTCTTCTAGAGCCGATGCCACAATAGAATTAGTCGAATATATTGTTTAATGGGATCTTTTTTTTAAGAAATTGTGTAATCTACATATCTTAATTATTTATTCTTCAGTTTTCTTGTAACGAAAGCTCAACCTCTTTGCTTACAAAAGAGGTATTTAAATTACTAATAAATTTTTTTTTTTTTTTTTTTATAATGCACACGCGCTCAAGGGGTTTGTTATAGTCCTTTTAATGATAAGTCACAGCGCGAGCGATAGGAAGTTAGGAAGGAAGGGAAAGGAGGTGTCGATGAACATTGATCTTGAATATTTGAAGATCAAAATGGGAAGGAAAAATTGTGCCAGGCAATCCATTCCACATTCGTGTTGTACGGCTAAAGAAAGAATCTCTATATTTCACGGTACGTCCGAAATTGGGCTCAAGTGTAAACTGATGAGCGTTCCTAGCAAGACGAGTATTACGGGATGTGATGAGCCTTTAAACGAGTTTGCTTCATGTTAACCGTTCTTTCTTTAATTGTGAAAATAATACTTTTATGTCTTTTCTTTCTCTAAAATTATTATTCCCAACTAAATTAAATTTTGTTTCCGGATGCAGTCGGCAAATTCGTAAAATTAACCGGCATTTCACTGAAAGTCACCCCCCTTCCCCACATGAGTGTGACCCACGTTACGCCCCTGTGTGCACTACGAAACACTTTGTTTTGTACATAGTCGAGTCGATAGGTACTTTAAGGTGGAAAAAGGTCAGAAATTAATTAAACTTGGAAAATTCGTTCAGGGGTAGTAAGCTAACGGCTCCGTGAAATAACTCCCCAAGAAATAACTCCCCAAAAAAAAAATGAAATAACCCCCCAAAAATTTGTATGAGATTGGGGAGTTATTTCATTATGAAATAACTCCCCAATTTTGGGGACTTATTTCCTGTTTTTTGGGGACTTATTTCATTTTTAGTTTGGGGAGTTATTTCATAATGAAATAACTCCCCAAAAAAGTAGTGAAAATAAATCCTCAAAATTTTATCGGTTTTATTTTCTGATAATTTGGTAAAAAAAAATTTTACATTTAACTTTGTTTTAAGAACAATTTTCAATCACATTAATTTATTAAGTTTCTTTGTCGAATGTAAACAAACTTTTAATATAAATAGTGTTGGAATAATAAATAAAAATCAGTTCTATTTTGAAAAGAGTAAACTTATCATCATTAAGAAGCTACCACAAGTTGTTTCCGAATATGGACAATTTAAGTAAATTTGAGATTTTGTGCGCACAAAATCTCAAATTTACTTAAATTGTCCATATTCGGAAACAACTTGTGGTAGCTTCATATCAGTGTATGCATTGTTTGTCAAGATTCTTAGCCAAATATCCTGTATATGCCATGCAGAAATCTTAAAGTCTGTGCAGAATGCAATTTGAAAATGCAAGCCCAGTCAATTGCTGAAGGTCTTCAATTTATTAAATGTCCCTACCGTAGAAGCAACGTTGAAGACACTATTCACGTATATACATAACTTTTCAAACATTTAAAATAATTTTTAATAAAGGAAGTTACCTGAATTAAAAATGTATATTAAAATCTTATTTTGCCTTATTAATTAATCCTTTTTATTGAAAAATATATAAAGTGGCAACACAATTCTTTAAATTTGCAACTTGTTTCACAATTTTTTTGGGGAGTTATTTCATTATTTTTTGGGGACTTATTTCATGCTTTTTGGGGACTTATTTCATTATCGAGTTTGGGGACTTATTTCATTATGAAATAAGTCCCCAATTTGGGGTGTTATTTCATTTTTTTTTTGGGGAGTTATTTCTTGGGGAGTTATTTCACGGAGCCAAGCTAACATTTGTTGGCGAGCTAAAGAGGAGGGGGGGGCGGCTGCAAATTGTTCGACCTTGCTCCGGTTACTACCGCAAAAGCATTTTTGTAGAACATAAAATTTAATACAATTTTGTTGATAAAATATTTTTGTATGTCAAGTTTTTACCGCGATATGGTAATTCG
The DNA here is from genome assembly GCA_916050605.2 of Platycheirus albimanus. Classification (NCBI taxonomy): domain Eukaryota; kingdom Metazoa; phylum Arthropoda; class Insecta; order Diptera; family Syrphidae; genus Platycheirus; species Platycheirus albimanus. Next base: position 30,397,491 of record OU696698.1, on the reverse strand, counting down.
AAAAACATGTAATTTTTCTAAACTTATTTTGATTTTTTATCGATTTGAAAAATGGCCTGTTTTGCTCTACAAAAAAAAAATAGTTGAATATGGTTTTGAAGTAAGTAAACAAGTTATTGAGGAAAACCCAGAGCAAGATCGAAAAATTTGCAGTTTCCAAGCCCTCGGGGTCAAAAACTTAGCAAAATATTAGTTAACTATCCCTGAACAAAATCCCCAAGTTTTATTAACTTCTGACCCTTTTTCACCTAAAACCCACTCTTTTCGACCTGGACTAATACTAACAACATCTTTGCTAGGGATGTCTCTAGCACCAGATCTGCAGATAATTTCACCACCAAGACGATCGAAGGGGTTTTTGGAATCGACTAACATGAAGTTGAATGAAAACACGCTTGTTGCTATTTTAGCGTAGACTCGTGTCTGAACCTTATCCTTTTGAGAAAACATATTATGTACCATTAACTTCGAAAATGCGTACAAAATAGTTACTACAGATCTTTTTATCTTTTGAAATTACATCCTTTCGTAAGCTTGACGAAAATTCCGTCTCTCAGTTTCCTGGGAAAAGTTTCGTTTTACCAAAACAGCCTTGACGAGTGGCAACACATCATTTTGTATACTTTTTAAACTGAGGGATCAGATTTTTTTTATTTCACGTGTGGAATGGTTGCGTTACGAACAACGAGCTCACAGAAAGTAAAACCCTAGTGAAATGTTGTGCATGGTTTAGGAGGAGACTGATACAGAACCTAGTCACCTGGTGTTTTTTTTTTGTTATGACATATCCATATACATATGATTCCGGGCAAATAAAATCAGTGCAGGCTGCAGGCTATGCTGCATGTGTCGACTACTTCAAGTAAGTTGAGAATCTGTATTCTTTACGATAAATGGCGATGGCAAATACAAAATTATGCTCATCGGCCACACATCAGAACATTATATTGCTGAAGACGGCTATTAAAGAACGCAGAAGAACAAATCAAATCAAAACTTCCTTCCTAAGCCCGTACATGTACAATCACATTTCCTTCCGTAAAAAGTTTAGGTTTCTCCAATGCAAGCAAAAACAAATACAGAATTTTGTTAATCATTGTTCTATGGATAGAATCTTCAGAATACACTCTGGGTTTTGAAGACTTACCATCTTGGTTGAAGCTGACACCCACATGGAAACGTGTTCACTTTAAAACATGAAGGAAGAATTTTGCTTACTAACAACTAACATCTGATGCACTTCTAAATGATGAGCCAGTAAGCACATGTCATTGTCTATAAGCTGAATCTTCGATCGTAAGTTACGCTTGCTTTAAGTCTCTTACTTTAGAGATCTGCTATAGTGCAGAAGAACTCTTCTGATCGTGAGTTCCATCTGGTTTCTGTTTTTTCATGTTTGCGTAAATTCCAGCCAAAAAAGTTCATCATAGGATATGGATAGGTATACACTAAAATATTGCCACAAAATTCTTCTTTCCTTTTTTAAAAAGATCTGACACAAATCTCCATCCTTCAAAAGCCACACGAATATATTTCACCTTGTTAACTCGTGTCAAAAGTAGTCATTGAATCACTTAATTTGCCAGCTCAAACCGCACCCACGTTGATATCTCTCTTTTCAAATCCCTGAATGGAGTTCCATCTTTCTACGAGAGTATACGAGTTTATTGTTAAGTTTCATTTCTGTTTCTGCATCTGCACCCATCCCACGTCAAGGCATTAGCTAGCGATGCATCAAGCTCTCTATAACATGCGGCCTAGGTGCAATAATACAATATAATGATTTTCAATTTATTATTTTGTTTTTGTTTTATTGTTTTATTCTTTTTTGCAAACTTTTATTCACGCTCCGACGATGCAGATGAGGAGGTAAATTATGCATATAATGTGAGGCATTACATTCATGTAACGACAGACGATTTACATGACATAACGTCTGTTATAGCATGTAGGTATCAAATTGACGTTTAATTCATAATCCTGACTTCCGGTAAGCCCGAGTGGACGGTGTATGACTTGGCAGACTTTGGAATTGTAAGCAAAAACTGTCAGTGTGAATTTTTTTTACCAAAATAAATTTGATTAAGCGAATAAGTATAACTAACGCGTACATTTAGTTGTTAAATATAAAATTTGGAGAATCTGGGTTGTTAGCCGTGTAAAACAGCCATTATTGCGGTCGCCATTTTTGTTTTCTTAAAAATCTTATTTTGTATTCACATAACCGTTTTTTCCCTTTAAAATACTGAGTAAGACTTAATCTTAAGACAAAAAATCGTTGCTTGGGAATAGGTAAGCACAGCTTCAATCTTTGGTCTTATTCTTCCGAGTATCAGGAAGGTATTTGAAAAGGTTCTTAACAGAGCTCTGTCCAAGTGGGTAGAAGATTCCAGGCACTCAGTTTGGCTTTAATTCAGGTAATGACACCGTTAATTTTTTTTAATAATTTTCTCGCAATCATCACACACATTGGGAGCGTTTAGGAAAGTTGGACATAAAATAAAAGGAGATACCGATGAACATTGGTTTGGAATGTCTGTAAATCACAATCGACCTGATTAGGTTAGGTTAGATTAAGGTCGCTGTCAAGCAATTACTAACACACTCAGCCAAATACTAGGTCCATTGTGATACCACATACAAGGTGGGCCAAAAGAAATCACCCTATTGGAAGATGCTCTCATTTTTGCAAATGGCCGACAATATCAAATCTGTTTTGACATTTGTGGACTAGAAAGACGCCGAATACAAGTGAACAAGCCATGGAGCGATACATGAAACGACATGAACCGATATTCTGAAGGCAGCGTTCCTGAGTGATGAAAAATGCGATAAACCGAGCAATCAATTGTGACGGCGCCTATTTAGCCGATTTCATCTTCTCGACTTGACCAATACAATTCTAAAGGTTCAAATAAACATAATCGAAAAACAGAAACGAAGTTTTTCATTTAGAAAAAAAAGGGAGCCAAACAACATCGGATGGATGACTTCTTCTGGCCCACCCTGTATGAAGGTTATTCACTATCTCACTAATTTGAAAATCATTTGGAACTTTTAATAAAGCGATTAAGATCAGCAATTTTGTTTTGTAGAAGAAATCTCCTAAGTGTAGATTTTGTCTTTGTGTGAGAGGGCAAGGAATGAACAAAGAAGGTGAGCTATAGTTTCTCCTCCTTCCTCGTTCATGTGCAACTTCTGCAGACGTCGTTTGAGAAAACGCCATCTGGTAGCATTTCTGCCTATAAAACAGTGTCCATTTATGAAACCAACTAAGGAGCTAAGGTGAGATCTGTCAAGAGATAACAAATATTTGGTCTTTGGTGCGTTTTGACAAGTGGTTAAGTTTGTCCATCTTAGATTTGTTTTGTTCATGGCATCCTATTTTAGGATAGGTTTACATACATGTAGCGATGGGAATCCCAATAATCATCCTGCAAGGTGAAATTGGTTCAGTAGTTCCATTTCTCGCTAGCTCATCAGCTTTGCAGTGTCCTGGAATATCTGTAGGTATGACCCCGCACCCATAAAAAGTAAATATTAAACTGTTCTGCCATCTCTACGTGAGATGAGCGACAGTTGCTGAGTTTGTGGAAACCACTCTGTGTGGATTTTAGTGCTGCTCGGCTGTCTGAGAAGATACGGATATTCAACCTGGATAAAGTATTTCACATTCTTGTAGTGCGGCTCAAAAATGAGTCTCTGTTACACGAGGCACGAGGTTAAACTGAAGGGCGTGTGGATTAGAAGTCTTGCACAAGATATAATTTATATATAGATGAGGAAGAGAGTCGGAGACATAACGGAGCCTTGGGGCACACCAGTATTTATTTCATGGATAGCAAACTGAAAACCTTCTAAGACAACGCAAATTGAGCGATTCGAAAAGTTATTTCTAATTCTTCGAAGAAGGGTTTCGTCGACAAAAAATGCACTCACTTTCGATATCAAATGCTTTCGAAATATCAAGATCAGTAATCCTACTTTCTTCAAAAAGATGTTACGGATGAAATGATTTCTACATGACATTCACTGTGTTAAATAACGAGACTCTTTTTAGAAGAATTTTTATTCTATGAGATTATTGAACTTATAAAGCTTGATTTAATTTTTTAGTTTAGTTTTAGGGGAAAACACTGCAATTTCTTAGGTATCAGAACGGTTCTTCTTTGGTCAAAGTATTTCAGAGTGTTCAATCAGAAAGCAAATTCAAGCTTATTTTACTTAACCTACGAGTATGTACAACTATGTCAAATCGTAAGGTCCTAAGGTAATGGGAAGTGTTCCATAATTTTGATGATCTGTTAGTCAGTGATTTCCTATTTTGAGATGTTCCAAGCCCTCAAAATATTCATGTTGGCAGAGAATTTCCATGTTTCATAAGCATATAATATCACAGATTTAGATAACGTTGGATTCAATCAACGCAGTCACATCGTCGATTGCCAACAAAAAAAAAAATTGACATCTCCTTGACGCACATCAAAGGAGTTGGAGAGCTGTCCATTGTGCAGAACGAAACACCGTGCGTTTTTGTAGGATTCTTTAATAACAACGACATTCTCTCAGGGACACTTCTCGCAACAACCGATCTAAAGATGCATTCACTATTTACCCGATCAAATGGCTTTTCAAAGTCTTCAAACATGAGGTACATCAATGATTGATACTAAGATGATTGTTCAAGGATGATTCGCAAGGTGTCGATGTGGTCAACTGACGAACGATCGACCACTGCGAAAACCCGATGATGCCTTCTGACCATAGATTTGATCCTGAACTTTAACTTCTCGAGAATAATGGTTGCCATTAACTTCGGGAAAATGTACAGAACGGTAATTTTTTTGACTTATACAATAACTCCATCCGTCCAGTCCCTTGAGTAAATTTCCGTCTCCCAAATAGCCTGCATTAGCTCGCGCAAAATTACAGAAGCTGCTTCTGGGTATACTTTTAGGAATTCTGTAGTTATACCGCCAAGATTCAGCTGCTCTGTTCGCCTTTACATAATGGATTGTGTTTTTTATCTCTGAACTTGTTGGGGGCTAATGTCAATACTCAGTAAAAGACCTGCGATAGTAGTTCAATTGAGGATTCAAGTTTGCGTTGTAGTCGTTATTTAGCACTGCACAAAAGTACTCCTTCCATCTGTGCAACTCATCTTCTACCGTTACGTTAGCTTGATTTTCAAATTCAACACTAGATAGTTTGTGTAATTCCGCTGTGACCAACAATGTCCTTCCTGATTTAATACGGAATACTTCCTGCAACATTTTATGCATTCTTCTCTTGTTTGTCCGTCTTTGCCCTCTTAACAAGACTCACACACCGCTGTACTGTATTATGAAATGCTCGCGTTCCGTAGAATCTTTTAACGCATAGCACCACACTTCCTGAATTGATCTTAACTTTAAGTGATCTTCAATGTGTGATTTTGTCCAAGGTGTCTTGGGATATCCAGTCTTGTCTGCTTGTTACAGTTTCAGTTCCATCTTTCATATGAAAGTGCTCTTAATTCAACCCCACAAAGCATCTATATCGGTAAGCCAGCGTTTTGTTAGTTTCACGCTCTGACGAAGAGTGTGGTACGACCGACGTACATTATAGGATCATTTAGAACGCTTTGCCATGCCCATCAACATTTGTATTCCAGGATACCAAACATCTGCAATAACTACAACTCATCAGATATAAAAATAATTATCACCCATTTAACAGCTTCAACAGCATCATTACGCAACATTGTATCGAAGAGATGCGAATGAAATCCAAAGTATTCCTTCTATTTTCTTAATGATTGATGATTCAGGGCAGTATCGCGCAATTCCATAACCCATTTGTATACACTTTTCTCAATATAAAATCCACATTATACTGTTGGGCAAAACTGCGATGACTGCGACTGTTGCAACTAGTTATTACCAATTCGAGCTAAAATTCTGCATTCACGATTCACGTTTTGTCCAGAAGCAGGCCAATATCTGTCCCATAATTATTATGATTCGTGCAATCACATATTATATTGCGAATGCCATTAAAAATTAATTATAAATGCGTTGCACATAAATCTCTGGATGTATGTATACCAATACCAAGACCAACTATACTACATCGTCTCGTGGAGCGGTATTTACAACTCTGATTTACGTAATAATATTTCTGCGAGGTGTGCGCCATATAGGGCTTCAGATTGTAGAGTAGAGACGCAGACGTTGGGATTTGGAGGCAAAAGGCAATGTACAGACTACAGAGCGGGATCTCCTCGATTACGGTCTATCATAAAAATGCCGGGCTTTACCATAAATTCGATCAAAATATATACGTAGATACGTGTGTATGTGTTTGTGTATGGCAATCATATATTGACAGATTGATTAAAGTTGATATTGCGATACACAGATCGATCATGCAGAGCATGTCAATCACACAGGTTTGGTGTTTTTTTTTTTTTTTTTTGAGAAATATTGTGTTAAAATATTTTATGAAATAAGTTTCTATATCAAGTGTAGGTAACCCTGTATGACCATATTTTTATAGATCAATTCACATATCGACAATTTGGAATGTGGTCACAATGGGAACACATATAAATCAAGTAGATTCAAATTAGGAATTCGTTTTAAATCAACTGATCTATTACGCATCTTATTTATTAGGTTATATTAAAACTAAACTTAACAACGTAGGTTAAACAAATCGAGTCCGCAAAAACTTAGACTTAACTTTTAACCTTGTAAATTTTCAATTTGGCTATTTTAATATGTCATCATCTGGTGCATCAGTGATTTGTTTTACGGGAAATCAATTTCAAAATCTACCGAGTATTTTTAAAAACGAGGGCTTAAAAAAACATACACTTTAGTTTATCGTTTTCTTCTTGATTCTTTGGAAGCTATATTATTGGCAATTAGCAGCAATAATTTAACTTCAGGGTATTCCAATAAGAGGTGTTATTTTGATATTCAAAGGAAAACAGCATTTTTTGAGATACATCATCGGATGTATATTTCAATGCAAAGAGGAAAGTATGTCATTAATAACGGTTTTCCATTCAGCCAAATGGCCACCACGGCTACGCTTACACAACAATATCCTTTTCATGAAATTTTCCATCACCAAATAGCTTTCACGAATTTCATCTTTGAGGTCTTGAATCGACGCTGAGCTGTTGGCGTAACCCTTATCTTTCACGTGGCTCCGAAGGAAGAAGTCGCAAGGCGTTAAATCACAAGATCTCGGTGGCCAATTGTAATGACTTCTTTAAGAGATTACACGGTCCGGAAACTTTTCCCGTAAAAGATCGATGGTTTTATTGCTTGTGTGGCACGTAGCGCCGTTTTGTTGAAATTAAACGTTGTCCTAATCAAAACCATACAATTCCGGCCATACAAAATTATTAATCATATCTCGATTAATCCATTCATCGAATCTGTTGCTCCAGCCTCATTTTCGAAAAAGTAAAAACCGCACCATCAAACAGTTACTCGTTAAAATGGAAATGCTCTTCAGCAATAAATCTTGGGTTTTCTGCGCCCCAGATGCGACAATTTTGCTTGTTGACGTACCCACCTAGGTGGAAATGGGCCTCATCAGACATCAAGATTTTTTCGATGAAATTCCGGATCATTTTAATGCATTTCAAGGACCCAATCAGCAAAGACACGAAGTTGTAGATGATCGGCCAGGTTGAGTTCTTGTGTTAACTGAACTTTATAAGCCAAGTCGTTATGCAAAATATGGTGTAATGACGTTTGTCGAATGCCCAATTCCAAAGAACGACGAAGAATGGACAAACCTGCTACAGCAGCAAAATTCTCAGTTTTTGTTGAGCCACGTGCACGGGTTTTATTTTTCACATCGCTTACTTGTCCCAACAGCTCAAATTCTTAAACCAATTTCTGAATTGCGGTCCGACAAGGTGCTTCACGACGACCAAAAAATGTTTTAGTTTTGCGAACCGTCTCTGCCAAATGTTCACCATTTTTGTAGTAAATTTTAATCATTTCAATGCGTTGTTGAAGCTTGTATCGTTCCATTTTTACCAATGGTAGTTTCTACTTGTCAAATGTTAAAAAATTACAGCTTCAAAAGTGACAACTATCGAAATAGCGGGCTATTCAAAATAACACCTATTATTGAAAACCCTTTACATTTAGCATATTGAGGCAATCAGATTATTTCATCTCTCCCTTGCGTGACCACATCTGAAAATTCTGGGACTGAGCTTCCTTCATGATAGTTGACCTCCATGTTTTCTTTGGACTTCCAAACCGCCTTGCACCTTCAGGATTCCAGTGCTAAAACTGTTCGGCTATTTTTTCATCAGGTTGCTTCATTTAATGGACAATCCGGGGTAACTTTTTTTGGTTGATATCATCTTAAACTTTTTTTTGGCATGTTCTTAGCTAAAATTCATTGTTGGTTTCATCCTGCCGTCTCCGATTCAGCATTCTAAATAGTCGCAGATCTCAATTTACTTAGCCGGTTAATTGAAGACGAGGTGTTACTTTGGCTGATGACTCCTTCTGACACTGCGTTGAAGACTGTATGAGCTGGAGCGTTTATGTCCATTCGCCCCACATGGCCCAGCCATCTTAAACGTTGAATACGAAATTTTTTGACGAGTCTTATGTCGCTGCTGACCCCATGGTAGTGAAGGCATCAGTTACTGCGCGCTTTGTTCTTCCTATTAAGCGCCAATGTCGTCCGCAAGCCCAAGAAGTACTTGTGTCGATTTTTTAAAGATGATGTTGCCTGATGTACAAGCAAGGGTGTTTCGAAGTACTTTTAAGCATAATGTTGAAATAGCTGCTCTATGGTTGTGTCGAGGTTTTGAGTAGAGTACAAACTTGGACGGAAAAGCGAGTATTCTTGCACATCATTTTGATATGACATGTTCATTACGCTGGAATTCTATAAAGTTAGACATGGCACGATATAGTGCAACTCTTTTTAAAAATCGAAAAATAGTTGATGGGTATCTGCTTCTGGCCAAGTCATATCCAACGTATTTAAAAAACTCCCTTGCAGGCCATTGGCACAAGTTGTTATGATCGTTTTTAGCCTGGTGATGGCTACTTTTCTTTTTCTTTTTGGTCGGGCGGATGTTGCTCATGGTTGTCATCTCGATTAACTGGTACATGTCGATCATGGGCAGGAACTTGGCTGACATTTGGTGTTTCCATCCCTATCTTTGCATTGCCAAGGGCGGCTTGTGAATCCTGATATTGCATATTTCACTCTTCTATGATGATCTTTTTTTCTCATCGTTTTTTAGCTCGATGTAGAGATTTTCGGTTGATCTATTATCTTTCTAGGGCAACGACTTGTATGCCTCCGCTTTGGCTTTGTTTGCCTGAGCAAATTCGGTGTTGACCCATGAGATTCTCGAGAGGTGGTTGTGAGAAGCCAAACACTTCTGGCACAGCGTTTCTCACTGGTTGTTGACATAGCTAACATTAGTCTTGCGGGTTCATATCACTAGTCGTGGGATTTCTCGCAAGCTCAATGGATACGTGGTTGGTATAGGCTGCAACCATCTCTTCCAATTGTAGTTGTCCATTTAATTTTCTCGTTTTAATTGATGTGTTTCCATAGATATTTATTCGTTCTCAAAGTTTTGCTCCGATTAGGTAGTGGTCGATTTGGTTTCAGGTTCGACCATCTGTAGTCATGAGCCCTTGTAGTAGTAGTAGTCGAGCATGCTGCTCAGTATCATGCTCTTTCCAACAGCAAAATCGATAAGCTTGGGTACGTTATCGAAAATGATGTCGGGTAGGTTTTGCTTTACGTCGTATTTTTCTTCTGTAGGCCATGGCCACTTAGAAGGCCTAAATGGTGGAGTTTGGCTTTTATACGGATCGTTGTCACTCTCTCGCTGACTTCGCTAAAGCTTAAGATCCTTTGCCCTAGTCTTCCTCTGACAGTTAAACCAGGTGTCATTTTCTCATAGTAAAAATCACATTTTTCAGTTACTCTAAGGCCCGGCCCCATTGAATTAGCTGGAAAGCTGTTCTGTTACCTCAACTGTTATGTCAGCTTGGAAACTTGCAGGGGTATATCGGCTCTGAGTGGCATGTTTAATGTATGCACGTTCTTAGTGCACGCACGTAAATCGTTGTCCATTTTCCGTTTGTGGATCTGGGTTTGTCAACATTTTTGGTTTGTTCATCCAAAGGACTGTGCATAACGTGTAGATCGTAATGCGGTAAGATCTTCTTCTGCTCCTAGTTCTCAGGTCTATAACACAACACATGGATACGATGGATCCAGCGCTCGTCGTACGTTGGTTATTCAACGGGCACCGCATGGAGGTGATTATGCATGAATTTTAGGGTTTACTTGTGTACCCTAATTCAAAGTCAAAGAAGAATGCCAAAAAAAAAAACACAGCGTCGATTATTTAAATTGCACATGGAGCCTTATCTTAGTAGGTACTCAAACCATTGTTTTCAACATGAAGAAATTCATTGATAATAAAATTGGAAAAATTGTCAAGGCCAGTCCTGGGGATTACTTGAAAAGAAAGTAATTACATATCCGAAATTTACAATGTATGCCCTTTTAAAACATATATGTTTTATCCAATATATGTTTTTGGGCATTCTCATTTGATTTCATTAAAAACCGACTCACCGACTGGCCGACCTTCAAACAAATTTTAAATAATTTCAGCACTATGTCACCTTTAAATTGACATTTCACTTTCTATACGCAATGTGTTTGTCATGACATATCGACTTGTTAACTTAATCTAACTATCAATCATATCTCAAATTCAACACGCCTCTTCTAATACCCCTCCGCATCTGACATCAATCTACTTAATTTTCCAATTTGTCAAAAATTAAATTCAAACCAGATGGACTTTCACCCATCAGCCTAATAAATTAATGTGTTCGTGTATATAGATACTCAACTCAATCTTTAAGTTTCAAAACTAAAGTGACAACACGAATCATATGTCATCGTTATTAACACCAATATGAATCCATTTTTCCAACACAATAAACCCATATGGCTAATGCTTAAATTCACTTAAAAACACCAATAGCACCCCAAGGATGTCAGAAACCCCCTTTCCTTTTATATATGAAGTCAACCTGTTCCTAACCAGTCGTTTGGCATAATTTTGAAATTATATTTGAAATAATTTGAAAATTATGTACTCCGGGCACTGTGTTTTAAAACTTAAAATTCCCCCTCAAAAAAGGATATTCCACGGTATGATTGTAAAATTAAATCAACACACACCCTTCTGCCTGGCAGCCTTTATGATGCTATACCTATGCATGGTGTCATTGACAATAAAAATTCTTTATTATGATTTCGCATACCACAATGGATGGTTGACGACGCAAAGCACGACGACGTTATTTTTCCAAATGGAAATTATTCAATTTTAAAATGTTTCCCTTTTTTGCGGGCCAAGGCTAGAGGACTTTATTCCTTATAACACACAAGAAGCTTAAAACAATTCCCAAATGACTTCCTTCCTTCTTCGTTCAGTATTCTGGGTTATTATTTTATTAAAATGAGGACATCAAATTGAATTTTCATATTGTTTCTGTGTGGAGTGTTAAAAATCCACCCTCCCTCAAGGCGATGATGGGGTGGATTTTAAGCTTGTGTGTGCGAGTATATGAGTGAGTTTGCGTGAAAATCCTATTTCTTGTCACTTGTATCACTTAAAAAGTGATTCATGTCAACCAAAATTGTTAAGGAATATTCTCCTTCTCCTTGGACCTGGACCTGGCTCTGAGCCTGAGCCTTAGTGCATATTTCATATGATTTTGATGTGCATGCATCACATCAAAAATGGGGGTGTGTTTCACCCTCTTTTTGGCTGTGTCTTTGTATTAAAACAATATTTTATATGCACTGTACTCGTGTGTTAGCTTACAGTTTTATTCACACTTGAACTGAGCATAGACTATAAACTTCATTTGGGGTGAAGTTCTTTTTATGAATTAACATGCGTAGCATATTATTGATGATGGACTAGAAAAAGGGACTAGCATCAGAGCCACGACACAAATGGGAATGTTGTAATGCCGCAGGATATGGAAATGAAAACGAATATGGAAATGGAAGGAAATGGAACCCGAGGAAGGGGTGACGAATAAAAACAAGTGGCATCTGTCAAATGAACTAAGTGTGAAATTATCCTTACAAGTTATTATATTGTTCGGAATATTTACAGATTCTTTTTATTATGCTTGTAGTCGGCGAAGCGGGCGGGGTTCGGGGTCGGGGGTGATGCTAAAGCTGCTGAAGGTAAGCTAAAAATTCAGCTGAAGATTAAAATAATTTTTATCGTCTGTGGGTGGTTGGTGAGTTGCCGGTTATAGACGGGATGTTTATATCGGCTTTGGAGGGTTGGAAATATTTGAGAAAGGTTAATTCGTTTCACCTTAGGTAATAAATGATTATGTGTGCCGTATGGAATTTAAAATTAGTAGATTTGAACACTTGTCCAGTCGTTTTAGGATTATAGGCAAGGGGGTTATAAAGCGGATTTGAATTCTATTCTTTTATACTTGATTTGAAATCGGGATAAGTTTTGAGATTTACTATTCTATATAGGCTTTTTCAGATAGGTACGAAGATACTGAAAACTAAAAGGTGGGGATTTGAGATTCCCTGATTTTTGTCCTTATTCTAAATAGGTTTAATTTTTTTTTTTTCATGTATGAGATCACATTTTTTTAACAGCCTAAATTCTTTCAAGACTTTTGAAAGTCTATTACATTCTTTGCAGTCTTGATTTCTTTTGAAATCTGTTATTTGGATCGACGATTACAAGCTTGTTGCGCCGGTATTCAACAAGATATGTAGCTTTGCATATAGATTTGGTTTATTTCATTAAAAATCTTCTTTAAGTGTGACAAGCAAAATAGATACACATTAGGGAATATAAGACGGATCCTGAACGAACCCCCAATAGCTTAAGTGAGTAAAAATGTATCTGTTTTTGAAATAGAGGAACACATCGACATCGTTCAAATGCCTGCATTTGGCACGGATTACAGTTGACGAATTTTCAAGGACTCTTTCACATAGATCCGGCTGAATTTGAGCGATGGCTTGTAATGTTCTTCTTGAAAGCAACAGTCGATTGGTATAGTTTGTTCGGATTGACCTACAACTTCAGAAAACTCGACACTAGTTCCTCTGTAAACTACTGATTGCAGCACTTTATTGATATTTTGTATATTAACTTTATTACCACTGCTTATCTGTTTATCTAATTATTGTTATAATGTACAAAATATTGATAAAATAAAAATATTGAATTGAATTGAATTGAGAAATAGTCTAGCTCTGTCAAATCGAAAGACGTCAGTGGACAAGTCACGACACCTCTGCCTGAGATAACCTTAACCTCAAATCGTTCATGCAGAATGTCAATCGTGTCGTCCGCTTTGTGGCACGTAGTGAAATCCTACTGGAAGCGCATGTCGTCTCGGTCCATATGGTTCAGTTTGTGCCAGAAGAAATAGGTGAACATTATTCTGTAGCGCTGGCCATTGGCGATAGACAATGAAGCCCCGAGCCAAAATCCACATGACACGGCAACTTTTTGAGGGTACTTGGTGAACCTGGTGTGGGTTGGTGTCTTGGGTTTTCTTGTACATTTTTACGGACTTCATCTGTGTTCTCACCCGATCTCGAAGTTCGTTTACGTATACATATGTTGGCTGATTGATTATCGAACCGGTGCGATCGTCTCAAATTTCGCTACCAGAGAGGCGAAAACCTATTGAGTGACAATTCAAATATAATACCACTTCTCGAATTGGTGTCACTCAACAGCACTGCAGGACTGGAATACTCTTTCCTCACTTTCTTGTTCACTAGGTATGATTTATATGAGCTGAATTATGAGATTTTGAGCAAACGCCAGCGGATGAGATCTCTACGCGTGCATTGCAGTCTTTTGCATAGCAAATATGTAATTTTTGAAACAAAAAATTTTGAAAAAAATTTCTTTAACTTTTGTTCTTAAACATTTTCTGGGCAATTTGTGGTAACATTTGGGCCTTTTGCCCTTTTTTCTTATCATTTTGGGTGGTGTGTCAGTTTTTGGGCCTTATGTCATTTTTTATTTTTGGTGTTATAAACAAGAACGATAAGTTTTAAAACTAAAAACGTCACCAAACTTCAAAAACATGTCATATTGCCCAAATCCAAAAACTACAATTCTTTTGGGCACTGTGACATTTCCTCATTTGGGCTTTATGACATTTCAAAAACGATTTAGGCGTTATGATATTTGTTTGAACTTTCTGTTGCTTTCTTGCTTTAAACTTTTAAAAAAATCGGTTTTTGGGTGATATGACATTTTGATATTTGGGCGATACCTTGGGCGATAAGACCAAACGCAGTTGTGGACCAGTGAGTTCGCCTCAAAAATTATGCAATTTAATACCGCTATAGACTATTTTTTGTGAGGGCATTCTGAAATCGCTAGTCTACATCGATATACTAGCCTCGATTGAATATTTGGAAATCAACATTCGACGCGTGTAATAACCGTTTATAAACAGCGCTCCATCAAAATAGCCAGGTGCATTCCACCCCTAAGAATAATTCTTGAACCTCGCTTCGGACGTGGTGTTAAATATAGATACTTATATTTTAGCCGCACTACAAGAATGTAGGATTCTATTTACTGGCTCAATTTTTCTATCAAATTACGATTTGCAAACATTCGAAACCAATTTGAATCTGTATTTCCTGTTCAACTTTCCCCATTTGTTCGAAAATATTTTTATTAAGTCAAGGACTGCAACATATTCTCAATCGTTGTGAAATTATTACAAATGTTGCCAGATTATCTTTATTTTTCATAAAAAGACACATTTTTTAATCTCATAAAAAGTATCAAAATACATTTCTATACAAAAAACAAATCTAAAATAAGTTCAAATTATGTTTGTATTGTTTTCAAATCCTTGAAATCTTTTGAACAGCCATTATAACGTTCAACTTAAAACACAGTTCCATCTTATGGTCTCTCATAATAATATTCCGGTCGCATACCAAGTAAAAAAAAAAAAAAATAAACAAAAACAAAAATGGCATCCACTTTGCCATAACAATAATGGCGTCCAGTTGACATAGCTGTTCCCATCAGCATCAAACAAAAAACGAAACGAAACGAAAAGATAAAATAGACAAAGACCGAAATTCATTTTGGGTATTAATATTTTTGTCATATACACACTATAGTTCTCTACTTAAACCCCATTGAATCCCTCAAAGCATTCCCCCCATCAGAGTATATGAGTATATATTTTATTATGTTCTAACTCTGGACTCGTTGGTAGGTATAGTGAACCCCATTTCGCAGAAAAAGGGATGCTCCTCACAGCTGTACAAGTGTACACTCATGAACATTGAACATTGTTGTTAGATAAATTCTGTATTCTGCGTGCACAGCATTTATGCCAAATAACAATAACACATTCGTTACTACATAGTCATACCCCCCTCCCAACAAAAAAAAGGACACCCATATTCACATTTAGGCATACTCGTATATGAGATGACGATTTGTGTGTTTTTGTTCCTGATGCCATCTCCCTTTTATATTGAGCTGATATTTTTGCACTCTCCGGGGACGTAGACGACTGAAGGACAAAGGACGACGGTACAGGGTGGCCAATGACACCCAACTTGGTCTCCAAAAGTCCAAACGTTCGTTGCCAGGATACCAATAATAATGATAATCCCACCGTGTGTCTGTATATTGCCATCAAAATATTCCATTTAGTTTTACCACAAGCTTGACCCTCCACATCCATACATGTGCTGCAGTCCACATCATCCATTCCATAAACAAGAGTGTCCTTTAGAAGGAAATGAAATACAAAACACTCATATGGATGGGATATGTGTGTATCCATAATATCCAACCCCTATATCGGCTTATAGCAACTCCATAGTCCGTATACATTTGTTTCAAATCGCCAGCAATCGTTTTCTAATGTCCACTCTTTTAGTGGGTGGTTGTGGTGGTGCGGTGGTGGTGGTGGCACATAAGCATCCCTTCGTTCACCTATAGAGTCCCTCAAACCTACTATGTATAGATAGAATTCAGAACAGAGAGATGAACCATGGTTATGAGTGTGTGCCTTGGCCTGCAAAAACATCCACATGAAGCTCATAAATATTACTTTTTGGAGCACCCCATATGCGAGCTGGGGCTATATTATATGATGTTGGTTTGAAACACTTGTAGACACACATGGCCGTTGCTCTTTCGTTCAATTGCCTTCGCACGTACAACTCTGGATACGAGAGTAGATGGACTTATTCCCATCTTCCTGATTCTATATAGATTCTATACACATTTGGGTTTGGCTTAAGTTGTGATTCTGTGTATTGTACCCTTTCGATTTTGCTGACACCGCACGTGTAGCGTAGGAAGGGTATATTTCGTTATTTTGAGTGCGTGCATGCAAAGATATATTGAGAAATGGAATTCTGTGTCCAATATATAAAACAATACTACGCTGAAAGACAACAGAATTTCATCGATATCGAGTGACTGTTTACGAGGCGTGTTTTTGTAATGAAAAAGGATATTTTCTGTTTGGAAGTGATTTTTGAAGAGCAGAATCAAATTTAGAAAGAGACTGCATGCATATGTTTTTTGGCGTTCCAGAATAACAATATTTCGAAATCTTTATAGTATCTCTCTATATTAAAGATCTTTTATAGGCATGCACTGTTATAGACATTTGTATAAGTAGAAGCTTTAATGCCTTACGTATAGAATTAGAAACAAGGATCACCTAAATGTTAAATATTTTATCGTATTCAGTGGTTGCTTCTTTGTGGTCGTTGGGTAGGATAATGGGAATATAATTTCCAATTAAATCTTCTAACGGTATAAATTGTACCTTTTTGTTTGTGTATATATAAACAAAGCTTTGTATATTATAGCACATATGATTTCTCCCTTTTTTTCTTCAGATACTCAAAGGATACAACCCTTAACTCGTATTAAATTAAAATTTAAACACATAAGGATGAGGCTTTTCTGAAAGAGTAGGTACACGCTGTTCGCTTGAATAATTTTTTTATTTAACAAAATAATTGCTTTTTGGAGAAAATGTATCTAATGAAAATGATTAATAAAAAAGACGATTGTTAACGCTCCACAATATTCATGACTACTAATTTCTGATTATTTGTTCCTTGGTAGATCATATAATATTTAAAATATGAGTCCTGTCCTGTCAAAAGTTATAGATAAGTAGTAAAGAAAAAGGCAGTTCCAAATAAACCAACCACAATTCAAAAATGTGGGATGTTTTTATTGAACAGATTTGTTTAGTATCCGCACATAACTTTGCTATTTACCTTGTTGAGGCAAATCAACTAAAATGACCATTATGGTCATGCTGATCAAATCGAACAGAACTAATAGACAAAATGTGAAATGTCAAACCGAAAATTGAAAATGGTGTCTCGACGAGTCTATTAGTGTCATTGAAATGGCATGAAACGTGTAACATAATGGATTTAAAACTAAAACGATCTAAGAACTAGATAGAGCTTAGAGATACCTATATTATGTTAATGTTGTTCCTATGTTCTGTAATTGAATTAAAATTTTCATACTTGATTAGTTTTGGTAGCTCTAAAGTGATTGTTTAAAAAAAAAAACAGTTTAAATTTGCTTGTTTATTTAT
This sequence comes from Platycheirus albimanus, assembly GCA_916050605.2. NCBI lineage: Eukaryota > Metazoa > Arthropoda > Insecta > Diptera > Syrphidae > Platycheirus > Platycheirus albimanus. The sequence goes on along the minus strand of OU696698.1, from coordinate 30,379,786 downwards.
TACTAGCTGTCCCGGCAGACGTTGTTCTGCCCTTCCAAGCAGATGATATAAACGATGATTGATTAGATATGAACATTTTGAACATTAAGCGATAAGTTTGACTTCTTAATATATTCAAACCGCCCAATTAGTTTTTCTAACATATCGCACCTCCGGTGTAATATCGCCATAATGTCAAGCTTCATGTGTGGTAAAATCGACTGTATAGTCTGCTATTTTTAGAACTCTTGAAGTCGATCCTGTAGGCCTATTTTAGGGCGTTTTTGCATTTTGAATAAGCAAGCAAACTTTAAACGTAATTCCTCAACATTTCAGAAAATTGCATTTACGGAGGGGCGATATGAGAATAGGGGCAATTTTTTTTTAATTAAATTAACTCAGAAAAGTAAGTATACAGGGTGATTCACGAGCGTTGTGTGCCAAAAAGCTAGAGCGCGTAGGTTGAGTTGAGACAAGAAAAAAATCGTATGGGAGTGGGGGGTCTATTCCCCCCGTTTAGCCGGGAGGGGCAATTTTCTGAAAAATTGACTTATTTTGTAAAAAAAAATATTAAAAATCAACGGCTTCGTTTACAACACCGTGTTATACTTTTTTGAAAAGCCAAAAACTTCTTTTTTCATTTTGTTTTTAAATTAAATTGTTTTAACGAATAGTTTAAAAAATATACATTTTCAAACTCAAAATTTTGAAAAAAAATTTGAAAATATAATTTTAAAACTAATTTTTTTTTCAAAATTTTACGTAATTAAGTATAATTTTTGTTCTCAGAATTCAATGCTTCCATTAATTTGTAATCCAACACTGAAAACCGTATGGCTCTACGACTTTTTGTTGCCAAGGTATTCAAAAATAACCGAACCTACTTCTTCACCAAAACAAGAAAATCTAGCCTTACGGGATGGCACAAGTGATCATTTAGCCAATTTTTTCGTGTTTTTGTGCAGAAGTAGGTTCGGTTATTTTTGAATACCTTGGCAACAAAAAGTCATAGAGCCATACGGTTTTCAGTGCTGGATTTAAAAGTAATGGGAGCATTGATTTCTAAGAACAAAAGTAATATTTAACAACGTAAAATTTTGAAAAAAATAGTTTTAAATTTATTTTAAAAAAAATTTTTTTTCAAAAATTGGAGTTTGAAAATTAATATTTTGAAAACGTTTCAATAAAATAACTTCATTTAAAATTACAATTTAATAACAAGTTTTTGGCTTTACAAAAAGGAATAGCATGTCATTGTAAGAGTTACCGTTATTTTTTAATAATTTTTTTCAAATTAAAGTCGTTTTTAGAAAATTGCCCCTCCTGGCTAAACGGAGGGGAATAGACCCCCCTCCCATACGATTTTTTTCTTGTCTCAACCCAACCTACACGCTCTAGCTTTTTGGTACAACGCTCGTGAATCACCCTGTATATTTAACTCGCTGACCCGCGAATTTCGTTCCGCCAAAATTCATTAATGTATTGAAAATAATAAATCTTTCATATTATGCATTTAGTAAACAGCTAATATTTTATACAAGCAGACACTTAATTTGTATTAATGTGTATAGATCTAGATGACAAACCTTTTTTCTGGAATTAAGGAAGTCGAAAGTGCCCCACCCTACCCTAATAAATATCAAAATAAAGATATTATGCAAACGTGTAACAGGAGCACATGTACAGACATCAGACATGAGAATCGTAATCAAGCTTTGTAGATTATTACCAGATCAGATATGGAAAAACATTTCTTTTATCGATTTGGGACACATAAACATTTTGCGGCATTTTTGGAGACGTTAAATAAATGTGATAGTTCCACGAAAGGTGATAATTTATAATACATACCTAGAACGCAAAGCTGTTCGTTTTTCTCAAGGAAAATACCACTCATAGATAGTGGTGATGATAATATAAACCTTCTTGTTCATTTTTCATAACACCAGAGGTACATACAACATATTCTTAAAATATGAACACAAAAATTATTATTTAATAGAAATAATGGCATTCGCGAGCACCATTCATGTTTGACTCAATTCTTTTCAAAAGGATGGCATTGATGTAGTGTTTTTTTAGACATGTGGTTTTCAAGAAAAAATAAAACGCATATAATTTAAAGTTATGGCCAAGAATTAAGTATTATTATAAATGGTTTGCCATAGTGTCTTAAAAGTAATTTCGGGAAATTGGCCGCGGTTGGGGGATTATGTCGACCGAATATTCGAAGCAGCGCACGATGCGTCGCGCGAACCGAACCATAATGTTGGTAATAAATTTGCATGATTTGCAAACGTTGTTCAGGAGTAAGTCTATTCATTATGAAATGGCAAACTAAACTGAGCATTAATCAAGTGACAGTTATCAAAAAGACCAACTCCGAAAAAAGAAATGCTAGATTGAAATCCACACATCTAAAAACACCCTTTATATAAAATATAGTGTATCCATAGTCGTTGTCTCCAATAGCAAACCTCTAAAACGAGATCTTCGTCATCAATACGTAACCACTTTTTGGCCTTTTACCCCTCTTTTATTAAGGCAGTTCTTCAGGACTTATTGTATTTATTTTTAAGGCCGTGAGTCAACTGCTTTAAAATGTTAGCTAAATTTTGACAGATTAAAGCACAGATTATCTGTCATGGAAATTATTTAACATGATTGCTGCTCCATAAAAAAAAAATTATAATTAATAATAGTGTAAAATCAGTAAAAACAAGTAAAAATTGAGCTTATGTGATGTAATTTTTATATTGGTGGTTTAAATTTTTGCTTTTCAGCTGTCTTTTATACAAGGTGGCCAAAAAGAAATCACATTATTGGAAGATGCTCTCATTTTTGCAAATGGCCGCCAATGTCAATCTTCTATTCTCATTTTATTTTTTTAATGAATACTCTTTTATAATTCAGAATCCAAACGAATGAATTTACGAATATGAGATATATGAAAATTAAAAACATATTGAAAAATATATATCTACACACATAAATAAAAATGAAGTGTCTGTTTGTAATTTCAAATTATCAGTTTTTTACTAAATGCGTATGAAAGTATGTATATACGGTACTTATAACAAAAACGCAATTTTTAAAATGTTTGCCTGTCTGTCTGTTTGTTTCGGCTAATCTCGGCTAAACCGATTTTGACGGGATTTTCACTGGCGAATAGCTGATGTTGTAAGTAGTAACTTAGGCTATTTTAATTACTCCTGTAGTTGGCACAGCGGTCGCAATTTTCAAAAATTCTTATTTATGGGCCGATTTTGACGGATTTTGTACAGGCAGATAGCTGATAAGCCGAATTAACTTAAAATCACACAGTATTTATACACATAAATAAAAATGAAGTTTAAAATATCAGCTATTTACTAAATGTATATGAAAGAATTATTATTTTCAATACCAGTACATTGATGAACTTTGGCGAAACGAAGTTCGCGGGTCAGCTAGTATATTAATAAATCTGTTTTGACATTTTTGGACTAGACAGATGCAGAATACAAGTGAACAAGACATGGAACGATACATGAACCGACATGAACCGATATTCTGAAGGCGGCGTTCCCGGGTCGCCTCATCTCTCGTTTTGGCGATTTGCACTGGCCCGCAAGATCGCCCGATTTAACCGTTTCAGACTTTTTTGTGGGTTTTTTTTTTGAAGTCCCGTGTTTACGTGAACGAGCCCGAGACTCTGGAAGCCCTCAAGGACAACATTCGACACGAGTGCGAGCATCTGTCGCCCGAAGTTCTCGCTGAAGTGATGAAAAATGCCATAAAACGAGCAATCAATTGTGACGGCGGCGCCCATTTGGCCGACCAATACAATTCTAAAGGTTCAAATAAACATAATGAAAAAACAGAATCGAAGTTTTTTATTTAGAAAAAAAAAGAGAGCCAAACAACATCGGATGGATGACTTCTTTTGAACCACCCTGTATAAGAAACTAATAAGGCACACGTTTTTTTTTATAAAAAAAAAAAAAATGTTAAAGGAAATTAAGAAAAATATGTTTCGAAAATATTCTTTCTAATCCAATTGATCAAATTTAATCATTATTTGAAAGGCCTAAGAACATACAAATAAAAAAAAATAAAAGAAAACACAAATATACAATACTTAACACAAATTGTAGTACACGCATGTTATGACATACATACTAGTTACATAAACAATTCATTTTATTATGGAACATTAAACTTTTATGAGAAAGATGGAATACATTGATTGCAGGACTTATCTGGAAATGTTTTGAAAGAGTTTGTGAACATTGAAATGGTCTGCACACGTAACCTATTAGGTATAATTCAGCACCACACGAGCCCTACATTTAGACAAGGATTTTCATTTCCCTATAACTTTATCATCTCATAGTTTAACTATATCTGCTATGTCCTTTTTTTCGAATATAAATAAAACAACGAGCCTAGTAGGAAATAAAATACTTTTTTCTAACTTTTGTCCTGCTTTTACTGAAAACAAATCGAACTTACACCTTCGTGTGACCATTTTTTTCCTCAAGTTCCCCGAATGTGTCCTTCACTCAAATCCTTCTCTGATAAAAGGCAAGGGATTTAATTTTATTTTTCTCCCCAGTCTCTTTTTTTTCTTATTTCTTCGTAATTATACCGTTTATTTTTCTAAAGGGTGAATTCTTAATCGCTGTTTTTTTGTGTGTCAAATATAAATCTAATAAAACGAGAGGAAAAAAAACGAATAAAAATGTCACAATCTATGAAAGTTTGGGTACACGCGGGTGTCATGGGGATTGTCTTTAAAAAAAAAAGGTAATCTGGATTAGTATCTGAAAATAATGTCCTACAGAGATATCATTTCATTCGGGACATTATTTTTTTTCTGGCTTTACATCTTTGCAAAGATGGCGTTTTTTTTTTTTGTTGTTCTTAAGTAAGAATAGAAAAACTTGGGATCCTTGTAATGAAGGAAGGAAAAAATAAAATTAACATATTTTACTTGTTAAGTTCTGTATAAGGATGCATAATTCTAACTTTCTTTTTCATCATCAGGATTAAGACGAAATTTTCTTGGATTAATCAAGGTATTATTTTTTTTCTACTTTCAAAAAAAAAAACCTTTTGTTATAAAAAGAAAAAAACAAAAAGGAAATAAAAATGGCAGAGTCATGAGCCCGAGAAAACTAATTACAAATTCAATACGCAAATTCTATTAATTCCCAATACAAATTAACCATCCAGCTATACTTCCCGATATTGGCATTGTTCGGTATTTCGTTTTTTTTTCAGTTTCGTCCTTCCCAGTCTTCAGTTTTTGATATAAAAGCCTTACGTTGATGTTGGGGTTGGGGTTGGGGTTGAGGAGGATGAGGGTCTGCTATAGAAATGGAATTTTTACTACATATCCCCAACTACCCTTTTTGGAAATTATTTTATTCACAAGAGAAGCAAAAAGGATCTAATATCATTATGGGTGGTTCCCGCACAATCACATACCAGACCAGAGCACAGAAGGCAGGATCAGGAACAAGGATAAATCGTATTTATATATAAATTTTATATGCTATATGTTGTGTGTTTGTTATACGCATTCACTTGTGCAATGCATAAATTTCGTTAATTGGATAATAATGCGAAGTAGGATTTTATTTATGTCCTTGTATGTTGTTTTGCTCACTTTTTCCTACGGCTCGGCTGGGCTCCTTTAACTCCAACTCTACACGGCCCGGCCTGGCCTGAGTCCTGAGATCGGACTTCAGTGTGCGCTGGTAATATTTTACTAGGATATTATTTTTTCTCGTTTTGCGTGTCTGTTTGGGTCCTTTTCGTTCTCTGTGTGATTGTATGTATTTTTTTCCTAGAAAGTTTTCATGAATAAATATTTTTTTGAATTTTTTTATTCATATCCTGCTGGACTGGTGTTGGTGGATGGTGGTGTTGTGAGAAAGGCAACATTTCACTTCTCTCCTTGGTTTTTTTTTTTGTTAACGGTTTATTTGTAATGAAATTTCATATGAAGGTAGGTATATCCAGTTTATGTAAATGTCCTTCAGTAGGCTATATGATGGGGGGTTATACCGACATACGTTATTATGTATGTAACTTGTGTCTGTAAAAGCGAACGGACGACCCCTTGAATCGTTGTGAGTTTCTCTCAACCGTAAAACATTTAATCTCCTTTGAAAAATATGGTAACTTGGGGAGTCCAGGAGTCCAGTAGATTCGAGTCGGTTCGGAGTTTTGTCCTTTTGATATAGGCACTGGTATAGGTATGGCATATTGGGGCTGAGCATGATTACAAAAACATATATGCTGGGCTGTCCTGGCCTGGCCTGGCCTGGCCTCATACATTTGGACTTTAATTGGGCCAATTTTTTGGTAAATTAAAAATGAAGAAAAAATCCAATAAAAATGTTCTTATAGCACTGGTACATTGTACACATACCTAAACATACCTATATGCGCCGCATAACAAGAGACCAGAGAAAGTCCTTTTTTTTAGTATAGGTACGTATAAACGTATACGTATGTACCTGCTTACCATACACATATGCTAAGGACGTGTTTTTATGATTGCTGTACGCAATTAAAATTTATTGAATAAATGTGTGGAATGTTAAAAGGGATTCAATTGAAGTCAAGTGGCGTATGAAAAGAGGGGAATTAAGCTCAAATCGAAATATAAAAAAGATTCAAAGTTGGAAGGGTAGAAAATTGCTGCTTTCGGTGTACCTACACATGCTTGCGATTTTTGTTTAAGAATCTAAATTCAGTTTTCCTGATTTATTCGTTGATTTAAAACAAGAAAAAATGTATGTGAATTACCAAATCGAATATACAAACTGAAAGATCCAGTATAGTAAATTCAAATTTAATCTATACCTAATGACCAACCTACACATAAATAAACATTTCTTGGAAAAATCTTCCGTGGATATATTTTGGAATACCCACTTATAAAGGTCGTTTTTTAGAGGCAATTTTCGATCACTCCTGCGGTTATTTTAGGTTCGCATAGGTATGTATATGAGAAAGCAGTGAAGATGAAGAATTGACATACAAATCTAGTAGTGTTTGGACAAAGGATTAGGTGGCTCGTAGTCAGCAAGATGGATTTTATACAAATTTGCTCTTCGAACTGCGAGCTGAGGAGCCAGAATTGTATCGCAATTTTTTGCGCATGGATTCTGAACAATTCGATATTCTTCTAGCTTTGGTGACTCCACACGCAAAAGCAGGAAACGAATATGAGCACGGCTTGTATTGACTCTACGATCTTGCGACCGGCGAATGTTTTCCGTCAATGCAAATATTTGTTCAGCATTTCTGCCTCAACGATCTCGTCCATCATTCCAGATGTTCTGGATGTCATCTACAAAGTGGTCGTGGGCAAATATCTTCAGGTAATTCATTCAATATAGGTATACAAAACAGATACTAATTTTATTGGTTGGAGACGCCAACAACTCCAGAGGATTGGGATGCTGTTGCCAGCAAACTCAACGAACTGTGGCAATTTCCAAACTGTACTGGAGCGGATTTTGTTGGATATCATACTAATCTTATATATGTGAAAGTAAGGGTGTTTGTTTGTAAGTCAATCACGCCTAAACCACTAAACCGATTTTTAAAATTCTTTCACTAATAGAAAGCTACATTATCTGTGAGTTACATAGGCTATACATTTCTTCAGACTCAATTAGAGATCCTTACGAAAATTAAAATAATGAAACCCAAGTATTCAAAAATATTCCTTTAAAAGTCAATAATTGAAATGCGCTGCAATTTTTACATGCGAATATAAATTATACTGCAAGTTATGCATTCGTCGGAAAAAAAAAGTTGGAACGATGATAGCGAAGACCAAAAAAGTTGGTCTTTTTGCCTATCCGTCTGACTATAATGTATGTACTATGTATGTACATGTACAGACATTTACAACAGACCAAACGGGTGTGCCTAATTCCTTCAAACTGGGTATATCTATTTAATTTTTCGGGTATTGTACAGAAGGGTACACTCTAAGAAATGTTAGTAAAATTACTACAATAAGTGTGTAAATATTTTCAACATCAGTTTAATTTTACTACAATGATTGTAGTAACGAAAAAAAAGTGTAGTAATTCTCAACAGTTGCTGGATATTTAACATAAATATGCTGAATTATAAACATATGTTTTAATTTCAACACTTTTTAAGCATATTTGTTGACTATTATATGAGCGTGTTGAATAAAAATCGCCAGTGTTGAAAAGCTCCACAATATTTGCTGAATATTAATCAAAATTTTGCTGAATAACTATTTTCTATGCTCGATTTGGGCGTCATTTTGAATTCAACAATCCTGAGTTTTTTCTAGTTACTTAACGCTAAGCAAAAAAAGAAAATATTATATGTTTTTACTCAATTCTTAAATCCGGAAAGTTCCAAGTGTTCATAATTGCTTGATTATTTTATGTAAATATAATTTTTAGTATATTTATTAATATATTTTTATATATTCAACACATTTTGTTGAATTTTAAACAATATTTCCTGTAATTACCGAACTTTGTTTCATAAGAAATGTTGAAAAAGAATATCTTGTTAAAAATTAATCATTATCTGTTGCATAAAACTTCAATTTTAACAAACATAGAATTATTCAACAACTAACAATAAAAATTTGTATCTGCTTGATGAATAAACAACGTATGTGTGTGATTTCCAGCAATTTGTTGAATTTTTGACATTTTGTTTAATTATTAACATTTACTTGTGGACAAAAATGTGTTTAAAAGTCAACATCGCTTTCATTTTGTTGAAAATTCAACAATTTGTTTAAAATGTACCGTTTTGTGTTTAATAATGAGAATTTTCATAATTTTAAATCACTTTGTTGAAAGTTCATTAAATTGTTCATTTAAAAACTTTCGTTCTTAATATTAAACAAGAACTATGAAAAGTCAACAATTTGTTGAAAAACATAATTATTTGGTGAATATAAAGAATTTTTTTAAATGTTTTCATCATTTTTTTGCAATAAACAATTCAATGTTTATTCAACAAAACGTTTAATATTTGTCTTTGTTTGTTGAAGTTCACTATCAGGTCAAAATAAATCAACATATTTTTAAATTTTAAACACTCATCTTAGAATCCAACATTTTGTTTAATACATACTAAGCAATGAATGTCTGTTATTTGACACTTTGCTGAAAATTAAACGAAGTGTTTAAAATTCAACATTTTATATTTACACATTTGCAATAATTTTTTTTAACGTTTGACTTAATAATTCACAGTCTCTCCTTTCAGTGAAATTCCATAAGTAGGAGTGAAATTTGCATGACATATCGGAGTCGAACTCCCAGCCATTGGATATTCAACAATTAACGAATAAAATGCAGCAAATATTATTAATTTTCAACACTAATGCTGATATTTACAGGTTTTTGTGTTTAATTTTAAACACGCCAACTGGGTTTTAAACATTAATGTTGAATATTCCCCAAATATTTTTTTTTGGTGTTGGATATTCAACATTTAAAGAATACAATTCAGCAAATAATATTAAATTTCAACACTAATATTCATAAAGGTTTTTGTAATGCATTTTAAACAGGGTTACTGGGTTTTAAACATTTATGTTGAACATTCAGCAAATATTGGATTTGGGTGTTGGATATTCAACAATTAACGAATACAATTCAGCAAATAATATTAATTTTCAACACTAACGTTGATATTTACAGGTTTTTGTGTTTAATTTTAAACACGCTCATTAGGTTTTAAACATTTGTGTTGAATTTTACTGTTTGTGAGCTGAAATCGTACAATTTTTGTTTAATTCTCTGAAAATTTTTCAACTTTTTTGTTGAGTTTTGTTGTGTAGGTGTTGAAATTTAAGGTTTTTTTTTGTTAATTTGTATTATTTTTTAAACATTTCTGATGAGTTTTATTGTCTTTGTGTTGAAATTTAGTGTTTTTGCTTAATTTTTCAGTTTAATTTTCAACTTTTTTGTTGATTTTTGTTGGTTGTGTATTGAAATATAAGATTTTATGTTTAATTGCCTGATTTTTTTGTTGAGTTTTACTGTGTGATTGTTGAATTTTAAAGCTTTTGTTGAATTTTTTGCTAACTTTTACTATGTTTTTGCTTAAATTTTAAAGTTTTGAGTTGAATTTTAAACGTATTTCTCTCCAAAAACAGTCCGAAGGCTTTGTTGAATAACCAACAAATATAGCAGTCAACATCTAATATTCAACTATGCTGAATATTAAGCATTCCATATTCAACACGGTTGTTGAGTTTTCAACTCCGAAATTTTCTGTTTAATTTTACTACAATAATTGTAGGGGACTTGTTGCCTACAATTATTGTAGTAATTTTCAACAAATAATTCTTAGAGTGTAATTGAAATGCATCCAACGAATAAGAGTTTCGAAAAATACATTTCTTTTCAAAATCTCATGCAATACTTTGCATTTATTTGAGTTTCTTTCAAAAAAATAATAAATGCGAAATCCAAAAAAAAAGGGTGGGTCCAATGGAATGCTTGAGAGAGTGACTTCAAAGCAAACCCCAGGTTTAAAAAAAACAGAGAGTTTTCTTGTTGAGGAGAGTTGAGGTTTTTCAAAAACTATTTGTGGCTATCCGTTATAGGAGGTTTAACTATAAATCATAAGTCACAATAAGTAACTTGCTTCTTTGGCCTAGGTTTGTGCCTCATCATTTAAGACTTTAAAAGTCAAGCAGAGGGACCGTTCAAGATGTACACCTTATCTTGACACCTTTGTTAATGGCTGAAAATTCAATTTTATTGAATTAAAAAAAAACTCCTTAGAAAGAAAAGGACAGTAAAGAGTGGGGCTAAGAGCAACACTTTTCCCCAAAAAACGGTATCTTTTTTTTAATTATGAAAGCCGTCTCAGCTTAAACACCCACTAAAAATAATTTAGTAGAAATTGATCAGAAAATGTTAATATTCTTAAAGAATTGGTTTCAACGTATCCCACCTACTTATAGGGTAATTTGTTACATATAGGCCGGGGTAAGATGGTGCAAGAAATAAGAGATCAGGTCGTAGCTCGTAGGTATATATTACGTTACAAAAATGTTGTTGGAATTGAAAATATAAATTTGATAAAAAAAAACTAGGTATAGGTCACTAATCAAATTTTTCATTTGACAAACAAAAGTAAATATAGAGTTAAATGAGGATTAGGGAGAGTATGTCAAGCAATTAATTTAAACCAAGTTTTCTCTTCTTAAGAATCGCTTGTTTTTCTGAATCTCCACAGAAATGTAACGTATTTCAACATGTTACAATTCACCGTCAAAAAATGTAACAACTAGCCCCATCAAGAGAATTTTAGCAAAAACAACACAATTTTTAAGAAACAGGATTTTAAACACAAGTAGGTACACACAATTTTAACTAAATCACAAAAATACATGTCTAAAAAACATCCATCACAGGTAGGTACCTTTCTCAGGTAAGGATGATGACCAAAAATTCAAACAAATCTGCTTGTTTTCCAGACCTTCTTCAGAGTTCCCTTCGTTGACCAGAAATATGTAACTTAAGAACATTTGACAATAGCTATACCCAGATAAGATTCTAAATTTAAAGACGAACCCTTTTTTAAGCTGTTCCTTCTTACCCTTGCAACTTATAGCTCCACTATAATATAGGCTCGCTAAAGACAATATTACATCTAGAGACGAAATGTCATAAATAATGAGGCCTAAGAAGGCAAGAAAACAAAGATTCATAATAAACATTTTAATATTAAATTCATGTTCTTTATACTATACCTGAGCACAATGGTATAGCTGCAGGCTTAGTATACGTAGTACTGTCAAAGTTAATTTCAAACAAAGTAGCTCACTAAGCAGCATGCACGAATACCTGGTGTTACACTGAATTAAAACAAAAATCATGACTGCCATTTTGAAAGTAGCAGTCGAGTCGACTTGTAATTCGGTTACTTGCTGTGCTGCATCTGCAACTTCACGTTGTAGCCGTGCATAACAATTTACGTTACATTTAACTTTGACGGTGCTACGTACTACTGCTGCAGCAACACCATTGTGCTCAGGCAGTAAATCTTATTGACGCTTTTCAACAAGGGATTCCCAAAACATAAAAACAATATCTGCACGAATACATACGAACATTTTGCCATGATTTAATCACAGCTTCAGTATGGTTTTCCAGTCAAAACAGAAACCTTTTTTCAAAAACACGGTTTCAATTAAGTAATCTAAGACACCTACTAGCTATAGTTTACCATTTAAAACATCATCCAATGACTCGTTAGATATTTCTTTAAACACCATTTTGAAAACATTCATATTCCTTCCAAGTCTTTTTGAGTGAGTACAAGGATCAAATTCACCAACCACATCCGAAACCGAAACCACGCCCAATAAAGTTATGAAAATAATATCATAAATCCATAAAGCATATCAAAAACCAACTTTTTACCTCGACACACGCAACCGCGGAAACAACCCCTCAAAATAACATCCCAAACACCCCCTCGTAAAAACACAAAAGTAAAGCCCATATTCTCAAAAAGTGCCCTTCACATTTTGTTTATGTTTGTGTTTCCGTTCCTTATAATATACGAACTCAAATTAATTTTTGTTTTTCTACCGTGACGTGAGGATGGCGATAGATGGCAAAAACAATATAAACCTTGTTCCGACCCCTCAGTTTTTGAAATTATAACGAAAGAGGAGAAGTTGGTTTGGTATTTGAAGAGTGGCCAGTAAAAAAAAAAAAAAAAGGACAAAATAAAAACAATACATATAAGATATAACAAAACAGGTCGTTGTCCACGTGAAGTCCACGTAGCGTTGTCGTCGTCCATCCGATCCGTCCATATCCATATCTATCCACCCACAGTTCGACTCCTTTTATGACAATGACTCATACATATAAAGCATGCGTTGTGGCTCTCTGTATTGTTTAGGTATAGAAAGAAAAAAGTCACCCAAGCTAATAAAAGTATGACATCATATTTTCCATATAGATAGCTAACCCCCAAACCAACCTCTCACATGCCAAGGATGCGATGCCATATAGCAGACGTAGAGCTCAGGGGTGGTTTTTTTTTTTATCTCTTCCTTCGTTATGAGCTACTTCGACACAAGAATAACATATAATATTCCTCTTTTATAGAGAAGTGGGAAAAGAAGACTGGGAAACAAACACAAATATAATAAAATTTCTTTTCTCATATAAAATATTTTCAAGGATATTGCGCAATGATAGCCAGCTAGCCAAAGCCAGCCAGCCAGCCACCTCCACTACTACACGACGACGACGCGACGTTGATCTGGCACTGGCAGGACTCTACTAGGCAAGGCACCCACGTCATACTGTGTATAAGTACAACATCTCTCATCCGAAAGCATAGAACAGAAGAATAAGAAGGTGTACTGTTACGCGAACGTGCGGTGGCTATCGACCAATAATATTCCGTTATGTCCACTCCACCTCCACCTTCACTCCAAGGATTAACAAGAATTTCTTTTTCTGTTATGTTTTCTCTATAACTGTATTTTTTTTTTTTTTTTTTATTATTATTTTTTTCCTTTCTCTTATCGTGGTTTGGTGCTTAGGTATGCATTTATATAAGGATCCAGGAAGACCATCACCACACCAACAACACAGGGGGGTGATTGTGGGTCGAATATCAAACTGTATCCGGATGTAATGCAAGAGAGAAAAAAAAATAATATACGGAACGGGACCCCAGCCATAAAAACAGCACACAGCACAGCGTTTTGTTTCGTTTCGTTTCGAATCGCCTCGACTTGACTCGACTCGACTTCGAACCGAACGTATTCCCGATATTAATAAAATGTCAAACGGGAACGAGAAAATTGAAAGCATGGACTATACTGGGGGATACAAAAAGAAAAATACTTTCGGGACGGGGGATGGGAAAAACATGAAAAACCTTACGCCCATAGTGGTGTCCTTCCCGCCCATCCCAATGTTGAAAAATTTATATCTCCGTTTTTATATTTCTTTTATTTTTTTTTTTATTTTTTTTTTCTGTATGGCTCTCTTGGTCCTTCTTCATTCGTTTTTGCCCACCTTTGACAGCTATAAATTCCCTGCAATTTTTCATCCCCATGGGTAGTGCCTTGTTAACCCCAACCATTGCACAGCAGAGCTGCTCGGACTTCAGTCCATTGCTTTTGTCCTTTCGCTGACTAAAGGATTTAATCGAATGGTCACCCTTTTTTTTATTTATGTATTTTTTTTAGCATTTTAAATAAAAAGCCACATACATTATAGTATAGCATTTGAAGGAGTCCAGAGTCAGAATGAGGATTTGTTTATGTGGCCCCAGGGGGCTGCGGCATGGCACGGGCTGAACATGAACATTGTCTTGATTATGCGTTTCGGTATACAATAACTGTGTTGTGTGTATATATTTTGAAGACGATATCATTTTTTATAAATTTCAATTCACAAAAAAATGGGAGTTCGGGTGAAGGTATTGATTTATTATAGTTTGTCCAGTGGGGTATAACATAAGTTGGTCGTACCTGGCTCTGCTTTTCGTAAATTGGATTCATTTTTGAGATTCCTTGAAAGTTTCAATGAATCAAATATTTACGTCAATACATAGATACGCTCTAAATTTCGAAAGCTCTGGAGATCCATAACTGAGCTACATTATATCGAGCGAAAACAATGCTTATCTACCTCCGCTAAAGGACTATGGCTGCTTGGAGTTGTTGGGGCTTTGTATAGATCCACTAAACCAAAGAGCCTATACCACTTTGGATCGCTCGCTGGCTGGCTGGTTACTGCAAAATCACGTGTTACTCACATCCAACGAAGGTTACAGGCAAACTGCATCTTGCTTTTTTTTTTTTTTTTTTTTTTTTTTATAATGCACACGCGCTCAAGGGGTTTGTTATAGCCCTTTTAATGATAAGTCACAGCGCGAGCGATAGGAAGTTAGGAAGGAAGGGAAAGGAGATGTCGATGAACATTGATCTTGAATGTCTGCAGATCAAAATGGCAAGGAAAAATTGTGCCAGGCAATCCATTCCACATTCGTGTTGTACGGCTAAAGAAAGAATCCCTGTATTTCACGGTACGTCCGAAATTGGGCTCAAGTGTAAACTGATGAGCGTTCCTAGCAAGACGAGTATTACGGGGGAAATGTTTAAGGGGTGGAACGCAACTGGCTACCTCGAGTGAGCATTTTTTGTAAAAGAATCTGTAAAATAAGGAAAGACATGAAACATTTCGACGATGTTCAAGGGATGTAAATGTTTCCATAATGCTTCTCTCTCCTATCAATTTTAACGCTTTTTTCTGAACTCTGTCGAGCAGGTGAAGAAAAGTTTGAGAAGCACCTGCCCAGAGATGGGAGTTATACTCGAGTTTAGGGCGTATAAACGCTTTGTAAATTGTAGCCAGATCAGAAGGGGTGAAAAACTTCTTGCATCTATTAAGAAAGCCTAAGCATCTTGCAGCATTCTTGGCAATCTCAAGTATATGATCATTCCAACGAAGATTGTCACTGATACACATACCGAGTACTGATAGCTTTTCGGCCTCCTCGACGCAAGTACCATTCATGGATAATGGCATAGGGGGTATGTTTAGCTTCAACGACAAAAGACAGCATTGAGTTTTCGACGCATTAAACTCCACACGATTTCTAGTACCCCAATTCACAATGCTGTTTAAATCGGAGTTTAACGAGCTTATCATACGATTTCGTTGTAATAACACGTCCGAAGGCGAAGGCCGTGAATTATCAAACGTATATGAAAAGCTGAGGGTTGAGTCGTCAGCAAAACAATTTAATGGATTAGAAGTCACAGACAAGAGATCATTTATAAAAATGAGAAAGAGAGTCGGAGACAGAACGGAGCCCTGGGGCACACCAGCATTTATTTTGTGGAGATCAGACTTGAAACCGTCTAATACAACTTGTATTGAACGGTCCAGAAGATAGCTTCTAATCCAACGAATAAGAGTATCATCGATACCAAATGCACGCATTTTCGATAAAAGAGCTTCATGCCAAACTCTATCAAATGCCTTTGAAATATCAAGCGCAATAATCTTGCTTTCGCCAAAGCGATGCACAGATTTGTTCCACTGTTCGGTGAGATATGCCATCAGATCACCAGTGGAACGATTGCTGCGAAAGCCGTATTGCCGGTCATTTAAAAGCTCCCGATCTTCGAGATATTTCTTGAGCTGACGATTTATCAGCGTTTCCATGACCTTGGAAAGAAGGGACGTAAGTGCAATTGGTCGGTAGGAGGAGGGGGAGGAGGAATCACCTTTTTTTGGGACGGGCTGGACAAATGCTGTTTTCCATCTACTAGGAAAGATTCCTGAACGATAGGAGCGATGGAAAAGCTTACGCAGTGGTTTTGCCAGAGATGAAGAACACTTCTTCAGAAGAATAGGGGGTATACCATCTGGGCCAGCGGATTTGTGTATATCAAGATCTTGAAGTACTCTTGCTACTGTACGAGTGCGGAAAAATATCTGTCCCATAGAAGAATTAACGTTCTCAAGTACAGGAGGGGCATTGTTGCTTGCAGGCAACGTAGAACTTGCAGCAAAATGAGCTGCGAGCATATTTGCCTTCTCTGAAGAGCTGACAATAGGTTTATCGTCGACGATGAGCGTTGGAACTGATGATGACGTTGAGTTCTTGACATTTTTTACAAATGACCAGAAGTTTTTACTGCCTTTGGGACATTGCAGAATTTTTTGCCGTAACTTCTGGTCATGTAAAAATTTCGTTTTGTGTATAACGGAGTTGCACGAGTTCCTAACTTGTTTGTGTTTCTTCCGATTTTCCTCAGTTGGGTTGGCTTTGTAGGATCGGAAGCTTACTTCTTTCAACCTGATAGCTTCTTTACACTCTTCGGTAAACCAAGACTTTTCTTTTGGTTTGATACATTTTGTTCTGTGAGGGACAAAAGTTCTCATTCCAAGAAAAATCACTTCTGTAATCATTTCAGCACTGGCATCAATGTCATTATCGAGGAAGCATAATGACCAGTTAAAGTTGCGAAAGAAATTATTCAGACCGTCCCAGTTGGCTTTCTCGTATTGCCAAACGGTCCTAGTGGGAATTTTTTCTTTAACTGGATGGTTGGAGATCGAGAAATTAGCTGAAATGACACAATGGTCCGAGGTGCCAAATGGAGAAGTTACTTTAATAGTATATTTATCAGGATGGGAAGTAAGGAACAAGTCAAGTTATTGAGTCGATTTATTAAATATGGTGCCTGATGTACTGGCATGCTCATGGGTGTTCCGCATTACATTTTCAATCACAATGTTGAAACAGCTACATGACAGTTTGTTGTTCGTCATTTTGCCTTAAACCCTCTCGTGGTGATGTATGTTTCAGTGGAATCCCCTACCAATTTGTATGCTTTCTCCAATGTCATCCTAATAAGGCGCAGGCGTGTCATAGCAGCAGGAATTTTGTAGTTGGCCATAGCTCGATATAAGTAGTTCAACTCTATTAACACTAGGCTGCTTGAAAATCAACGAGCAGGAGCAGGAGGTAGGTATTGATGTTAATTTCTTGAATTTTTTCCAGGATCTGGCGTAATGAGTCATGAAATAGTTTGGTTGCTCAAGTGACTGCTATGGGCTTTATATATGAAAGGGCTCACTAGCATTAACTGATTCCCATACACATCACTTCAACTAACAAACTGCTTCCTTGAAAAAAAATTTTCGCTTTTGGGAAAAGTCGGAATGAATTCAAAGAAAATATATGTCCTTAAGGCACTGAAAACTTTCGGTCATTCGTAAGAAATCGTGAGAAACTCCACTATGTCTTCGCTCCCGAACATCGTCCGCACTCTCAAATCCAGGCTGGTTCATTTGCGGCACAGTTTGCTGCTGCTTCAATTCTAACGCAGAGTAATATCGCTCCTCTTGCTCTTGTTTTATGGGATATTTCTTCATTGGGGTCGTAAGAGTGCTAAAAACTTCGATGTACAAAAATCCACTGTTCCAGATAAAATCTCCGCCATTTTTTGAAAAGATGTATGTCCACGCTTGTGAAATTAATGCCTTAAGCTTTTCTACCTGTTCTATTCTACAGATTTGTCCAACCCGTTCTTTGGAAAGCCGTATTCCTACCCCCTTTAACTACCGGCTTGTTATAGTTACTCACGTCTCTTTTTCCTTACATCATAGAAGCTTCGATAAAATATAATAAAAACATTTAATAGAGTTTGACATCATGCTCTCTTATGGAAAAAGCGTGCTTGGACGGTTTTCAGTCTGATATTTACAAAATAAATGCTGGAATGCCCCAAGGTTCCGTTTCGTCTCCGACTCTCTCTCATCTTTATCAACGATCTCTTGTCTAAAGCAGGAAATAGACGATATAATATCGTACTGACTTGAACCATACTGATATCGCAAGGAAGCACACACACACCATTCGATTTTCCTACGATTTCATAAAAGTAGAAGTAGACGACTTCTGGTTTTCGTTTGATAGCATTCGACCATGATGCGATATCGGTACAGTGGATCATTTCGTGTACACACAGGATACAATCATCGTATTCGGACCAAATTTTGTAGGATAATGGGTATTGTATCGTGTATTTCCTGCTTAAGACTTCTAATTCTCCTAATTGTTATTCTGATACAATACTTTCAGCTTTTTATATTGATTTCCAGATTCACAACCCTGTTCTTAGGATAAAATTCTAATCTTTGGGAGTTTTCAACAGTTTATAATTAAATGCTTCAAAAACTCACTGCTGTCATCTGACATTAAAGCAAAACATAACTCCAATAGACTATTCATGACTGGCACTTCCATCCAGGAAATGGAACAGCTTTACGATCTGTTTTTATGGCGAACCACCTTTTGCGAAATGTTAAGCTTTCCTAGGTCGGTGGAAGAAAATGTTCCCCATCTGGTCTGGCTATAATCTTCAAGCATTCATTGGCCCGAACCTTGAGTCTTTTTCTCATTTAGGACAGATGTGTCCGTTATATTATTGCGTCTACTGGACAGAATTCAAAAAAGAGCCTTAGAATTGATATGTGAAAGGACCATCGAGGAAACAATTGTTTCATTTGAACATCTTCGTATTGTTTCTTGTCTCAACTTGTTTTGTCGCTATTTCTATACACAGAGATCCATCAAAATAGTCAATATCATTCCTCCCCTTAAACTATTTCCCGTAATACTCGCATCGCTAGAAATGCCTATCAATTAAACCTCAATCTTAACTTCGGACGTACTGTTAAGTATAGAGCCTAATTCCTTAGCCGCACTGCATGAATGTTGAGTGCTTGAACTCACAAGGTTCCAAGTTAATACCGTTTTGGAAAATTGTATCGAAAAAATGAAATTTAAATTTTAAATAAAATTTGCATTCAAAATATCAGAATGAGTTTTAGATTCCTCGAAAATGTTCTAAGAAATCAAAAATATTTGTATTCCGTTGTTGTTCCTCGAAATAAAAATAGCATCACTTGCATTCAAAAAAGGAAAAAAAAAATCAAAAACTGTCATTGCTGTTTGGTCATGTGTTTCATTTTGTCACTCGAAGGAAAAAATAACGATGACACGAAGAAATATTGGCTATCGCAGGACCAGAAGTTGACTCAATTCATCTCTGGATGGACAAAAAAAAAAAAAAGATGGAGGATAATATAAAACTCGAGAACAGTGAAAAAGGAAAACTTCATTCAACCCGTCGCGTTGCCATCTCCCCCACATTATGTTGACCAGACCCAGGAATTGAAAAAAAAAATTATACATATATTTTTTCCTCATTTAACTCCAGACTTTCTTCTTTTGCTGTTCTTCGCCAATGCTCGGACTTTTTCTCCAGGTATTCCGGAACACGGTATATACGAGTGTATGTATAAGTTCGGAAAAAACGTGACGAAGGGCTCTTATGTAGGTGCGCTTCCGTTATCAACAATACATATATGGCACAGAGTAGAGTCCAGAGTCCACGAACCAACCTGTCTGAAGTGGAAAAGAAATAAAAATTGTGCTTCACAAGCAGTTCGATTTTTTCTTCGCTCACCTTTTGCAATGAAAAATGGAATTCCATTTCTTTTATTTTTTGGACTTTCTTTTTTTTAAGGACACTACAGATTCTAAGTTGTATAATTTATTCGATCGACCAAACTGGACATCTGTCTTTGAAATGCTCACTGTGATTATCTTGGGGTTGACTGATTTTAACTCTTTGGCTTTTTTTTATTTTATTTTTGAAAACCACATTTTTGTGGTGGACATTCAAGGACCAAGCGACAATTTTAAATTGGAAAAAAGGTATCCTTCTTTGTAAATCATTTTCAATATTAAGAGTACCGAAAGTATGTTTCAAATTACACAAACATATTCAAAATCATGCATGGATACTGATTTCAAAAACTTTCTCGATCAATTTAAATAAGGTTTGCCTCAGATGGGCTTTCCAAAAAGTAAAAGTTTTTTTCAGTTTAAAAAAAAAAACTAAACTCGACGCCCAAGGACAAAATAGATTTAAGGTTATGCCTTTGGATTTTTTTGTTACTTAAAAAAAATGGTAAAAACGCTTGTATCGACTGTTTTCTCGTCGATATAAATTGCAAATAATAATATTCCCGAGTGAAATATATATTTTCCATTTTGGATTTCTTGTTGTTGTTCTGGAGTTGAAGTCGTCATCGTCTATCGCCGAACAAGTAGTATATTCCTTCCATAAAATAGAATTACTTCTATTCAGCGTTATTCAGCGCACAGGAAGGCGCCAATAACGTATCAAAATCTTTGGCAACAATAACGTATCCTTGGGCGATTTTGCATTTCTATGCCTGCCTGCCTTTTTTTTTTTTTTTTGATAAGCATATCGAATCTGATGGGGAATTGAAATTGAATCAAAATCTTTTTCTTCCCTTTGTTATCGTGGGCTATAGCGCTATGTATTGCTCCATACTTCGGTTCAATGAGGAAAGGAAGTTTTATATGATACTGTTTTGGAGTATCTATGACAGGATACGGTTATTGGTCGGGATGACACGGGTGGATATCGTTTTAAAAAGATTTTCAAGATTCTTTTTTTTTTTGGCTTACTTATTGAGGTTGTGATTTTATGTTGTTAGCATAAAATTTCACGACACAGATTACATTGAGGGCTTTTGGTTTCGGCTTCGGCTTCAACATTGGCTTTGGCTTCGGGGAGGCCTTTTCAGTTAGATATTCTATTGTGAATAAAAAATTACATTTTGGGTGGGAAGAGTTTTATGTAAATAGATTACTATACAGTAGTAAGATTTTTTTTCACTTAAAATTGATAGGTTTGAAGAAGAAACGGTATCATCTTTTATATGGAAGAATGTCCCATAACAATCGAGAAAGTTTTAAAATAAAATAATTCACAAAATTTTTTGAATACTTCATGTATTTTTATTGATACGAAGAAAATCCTTTTTTCTTTTGCATTGTTCATCGAAAGCCTTCATAAATTCTCTCTCTTCCCCCCCCCCCCCCCCCGCCTTCTTTAAATTTAATACAGAGATTTGTGGTCCTGAAGGAACTTATAGCTACCAAAAAACAGTATCGGCGTCAGAAGCAAGCTTGTCCAATACAAATTTATCGGAGAATCGTCCATTGTAAAGGATACGCCATTTGGCATCATGTATCTTATCTCAAATCCCAATTCAGTGTTTAAAAAAGTAAGTGAATTTCATAAGTACTCCATTAATCTCACGCCAGAGTAAAAATATGGATTTGGATGAAAGGTCAACTGAAAAATATTCCGATATCGGTGGTCTGGACCAATTCCGTCTTTACAATAATGGCACACGGGCCTGTGCCCAGGGCCCCTTTCGTGACGGGGGCCCCGAAAGGCTGATATATTCAATTACACTATATACACCAAGTGTGCTCTCTGGAAAACTATAAAATGTCATAGGGACAAATCAAATCCACGTTTCAGACGTGAGGTGTTCGTTTATCCATGGATGCAACAACCTTTTTTATTCACTTTCTCGATACTACCAATGGAACAGAGACATTCGTCATTTCGTTGATTCGGTCAAGATCTCAAATGGTGTTGGCTGTTGCAACCTCTGGCACTATTGCCACCTTGTTGGAAGGCGGTCGAACTGCACATACCGCTTTGAAGCTACCTAAGAATCTTCTGACGTTTCACAAGCCAAAGTGCACAATGACCAATAATTCAGCGACAGTAAAAATACAAAATCATCATCTGGGATGAATGCACGATGGCACATAAACGAACTTTGAAGACAGTTGCTAAAACGATGAAGGATATATGACTACGAACATAAGAGTCGCATTGCAGAGCGACCCATCGCCTGCCATATTCTCGAGACAACTGCTGGCTCTTGACATTTGACAATGACCAAATTCCCGTTGATGTTTTGACTGGATTAATATCGTTCCCGGCAAATTTATGAGAATTCACATTCTCCTAGAAGGAAGAGCTCGTCACCAAAGTGTTTCCCGGCATTGTACACAATTATAAAAATCTTGATTGGATTAGTGAACGGGTACCTAATACTAGCAGCGAAGAATAAGGACGTCGGCGTCGATAGCTTGAATTTCATAATTCAAAGTCAAATCGCTGGAGAATTGCATTTACACAAATCCATTGACAGCGTGACCCATGAGGATGAAGCGACCAACTATCCGACGGAGTTTTTGAACTCGCTTGATGTTCCAGGAACTCCGCTGCATAATTTACAGCTGAATGTGGGATCGATCATAATCATGTTGCAGAATCTGAATCATCCGAAATTGTGCAACGGTTCGCGATTCTCCGTCAAGAAACTTATGAACAATGTCTTTTTCTTTGTTGTTTGTTTTTGCCACGGAAAACAGATCGAAAAACATTGTTTATCACTCTCTACTGGTTTCGATTCCATTCAAATAAATTTAAATAAAAATGTTTTTGTCATTCAATTTTTTAATTTCCAACAGGGTCCCAATTCCTTGTGTGCCCAAGAGCCCCGGAATGGTCTAAGACGGCCATCGCCTGGACAGGCTAATCCAGGAACTCATCGATGCAGTGGTTTTGCCCATGACGCACAAGGGCAAATTCGAAAACTTGGGAGTCCATCCACCAAAAGTTTTCCTTGTCTATGTCCCACCTGGAACCGGTAAGACTCTTTTGGCGCGATCTCGTACTGTCCAAACAAAGTCAACTTTAATCAAACTCGCTATCTTGGAATTTTTGAATCAGCTGGACGGATTCAGTTCTGCTCTTCACATGAACCTACGAATCGTGCGATATCTGGGATCCGATTTTTTTTGTTGCGTTCTGAACGTCTGGATCGTAAAATCGAATTTTCACATCCAAAGCCAGAACTATGCAAATCCATTTACGAAAGATGAACGTCACGATGAAACAATAGATGTTTCAGACACTGAGCATGAGCACAGCTTTCAATATGTCTTCGATATGTTGATTGCTTTACAGACCCAAACAGTAGAATGCTTCGGGAATATTTTGAAGGGTTTATTTTTTGTTTTATTGCTATATAAGCTTCTGAAACCCTGACAAAAACCATTCTGCAGCTGCAGCGATGTGAGGAACTACATCTTGACACGAACATGTGTGTTGGCCAAGGTTATGAAGGATCAACAAATATGTCAGGTCACTTAAGATGCAACAGTATTCAAACGAGAGCTGTCGAATCTTTTGAGGGGTGATTCGGTAAAAGCAATGTTCGAAAGTTTAACTAGATTGTAAAGCATACGGAAAAGGATACAGAGCCTGAGCTGAAGGCTGTTGAGACGATCGTGGGAATGTCGTGGTAGATGCAAAGTGGGTACTAAGAACTTTGAAAGAACACTTCTGCAGATTATTTTATGGCGAAGACAACCAATTAATAGATGTCAGGTATAGATTTGGACGATGATGAACAAAATTTCCGTGAACCCGATCACGAAGAAGCTTGGATAGGAAGCAATATCTTAACAGAAGAATGGAAATACTCTACATTAGGTGTAAGGGGCCAGTTAAAGCGATACCGAAAACCAAACCAAAAAAAAAAATTCAAATGTAAAATTTAGTACGTTATGGTTCGAATTAAAACACAAATTATGTACATTGATCGATAGCATTTAACTCAGAGAATAAAATTGTATAAAATTTTTAATTGAACTAATACTTTTTATTAAAAATGTAATTTTTTATTTTTATTTTATACGTATAACAAAAAAAATAAACATAAAAAATTTTTAACAAAAAGTACAAGTTTAAATCAAATTTTTTTTTTTGTAAAATAAATTCCCTGAGTTGGTTGCCATCGATCAATGTAGCCTTTGTTTTTTAATCGGATTATACAGGGTTTTTCAATAAGAGGTGTTATTTTGATTTTCAAAAAAAAAATGGCATTTTTTGAGATAAATGATCGAATGTTTATTTTAATGTAAAGAAGAAAGTATGCCATTATTAATGAAAAACAATATCAGCCAAATGGTCACGACGGCTACGCTTATACAACAGTATCCTTTTCATGAAATTTTCCATCACTAAATCGCAAAGTGGCTGCTGCATGCCCTCAATAGCTTCACGAATTCCATCTTTGAGGTCTTGAATCGACGCTGGGCTGTTGGCGTAGACTAAATCTTCCACGTGGCCCCAAAGGCAGAAGTCGCAAGGTGTTAAATCACAAGATCTCGGTGGCCAACTGTGATCACTTTTCACTTGAAGGATCGATGGTTTCGTTGCCTGTGTGGCACATAGCGCCGTCGTGTTAAAAGTTAATGTTGTCCAAATCAGTACCATCCAATTTCGGCCATAAACAATTTATTAATCATCTCTCGTTAGCACAAGCCATTCACCGTAGCTGTTGCTCCAGCCTTATTTTCGAAAAAGTAAGGTCCATTGACCCTGCCGGACTATAAACCGCACCATCAAACATTTACTCGTTGAGGATGGAGAGGCTTTTCAACAATAAATCTTGGGTTTTCCGAGCCAACCGAAGTGGAAATGGGCCTCATCAGTCAAGATGATTTATCGATGAAATTACAGATCATTTTCATGCATTTCAAGGACCCAATCAGCAAAGACACGACGTTTTTGACAATCGGCCGGCTTGAGTTCTTCAAATTTAAATATAACACTTCTTATTGGAAAACCCTTTAATATACTAAATTTTCCATCTGAATTTTTTTTCTTATGTTTGAACATTTTCGCGCGTGAACTGATTGTCCCATATTATTGTGACTTCAGGCCAGCAAAGTCGACCATCGACAAATTCCACACTTCGACAGATTTTAGAAAAGACCCAAGAATTCCAGATCGATGCCCGCCATCTTTTAACGATTTTAAAGTCACCTTTCACAGCGTTAATAGGCGCGCTTTACACAGCCATGTCCCTAATTAACAGCCCCACGAAACTCTATGGACAGATTTCACTCTTCCGCCAAGGTTGGGAAGAACACTAACGACTTATTTGATGAGAGAAAGGCTTAAGTCAATATGTGACACGCTGTTATGAAACCTCTTCAACGTCCTGAATGAATCAATATGGATAATGGAGAAAAAGATTGCATGACGAACTGTCAAATTAATATCCAAAAAATTATAAAAATACTTAAAATTTCATGGAAACCGGTCTTGGGGTTTACGAAAAAGCCTGATTTAGCAAAACCGTTTCTATTACAGAAACATTTAAAAAGGTTGTTCCCAAAAATCCATTCAAACTACAGTAGTCTCTCGATAATGTGAATCACCGATTTGTGAATCTCTGTGTTTCTATGTCAAATCAGTCATTGTTCCGAATCAACATGGCGTTACAAAAGGTCGCTCTACTGTACGTTTCTTATGGAGCTAACCGATCTTTGCATTGATGCATTTAAGAAAAAGAAAGTAATTGACTGCGTCTTTACGGACTTTAGTAAGGCATTTGATAAACTCTCCCATAAGATCTTGCTAAAAAAGCTAAGAAATTTTGGTTTTAGCGAAAATTTTGTTATGTGGCTTCAATCTTATTTATTAAACAGATCTTATGCAGTGTTGTTTAGCGATTGTCCATCAAATTATTTTACAGTTAACTCTGGAATACCACAAGGTAGCCATTTAGGACCTCTACTTTTTATTTTATTTATTAATGACTTACCATCTATCTTGAAGTATTCTAAATGACTCATTTACGCGGATGATGTGACAATTTTTAAAACTATTTCTAGTATTAGTGATTGTGAAATGTTGCAATCCGACCTAAATTCGTTTTTTGACTGGTGTGTTCGTAATTGCTTGTCTCTTAATATAAATAAATGTAATTTTATGAGCCTCACAAGAAAACTTTTAGTAACTCCATTTAATTATTCGTTAAATGAAATTTCCCTATCATGTATGGAAAACGTAAATGTTCTTGGCGTCATATTAGATCGAAAGCTTGAATTTATTCAGCACATCAACTCCATATCAAATAAAGCCAATTCAATTCTAGGCTGGATTAAGAGAGAGTCACTGCAATTTTCAGATCCTTTTGTTACAAAACAGCTTTTTATAACATTTGTTCGTCCCATTCTTGAATATGCTTGCCAGGTTTGGTCACCCCATTATGAATGCCATATATTAAGGTTAGAACGTGTTCAAAAAAGATTTCTGAGATTTGCCTGGCGGGGCTTAGGTTGGGAAAATCCTTACGAGCTTCCCGCATACATCAATCGACTGAAACTAATTGATTTGCCATCCCTTGTGAATAGACGTTCTTATCTAAGTTTTGTTTTTATCGTTAAATTAATAAATGGTAACATAGACTCTTTGTACCTTTTGTCTCGAATAAATTTTAATATTCCTCAAAGAAACTTACGGAATCTACCTAGCTGCATAAATGTTCCAAACTGTCGTACTAATTATGAACGATTTTCTCCCTTAAACAAAATGTTTGAATTATTTAATCTTCTCAATAATAGATGTAATAACTTATTTGACCAATCGTTAAATTTTTCATCTAAATTTCAGTCAAATTTGTATTCAATTATATAATTGTACTCTTATTATAGACATATGTACTTATATCTGAAGCTAGTCTTTAGCTATGTAAATCTTACTAATATTATAAATGTGAAAGTTACGATGTTTGGATGTTTGGATGTTTGGATGTTTGGATGTTTGGATATTTGTTGCTAACTCACGCCAGAACGGCTAAACGGATCTGGATGAAATTTGGCACAGAGATAGCTTATAGTCTGGAATAGCAGATAGGCTATTTTTTTTTATCCCGGTAGAATGTATGGTTCCCGTGGGATAGATTTGTTTTAATTTTTGAAATTACACCAGAATGGATGAATGGATCTGAATGAAAATTAGCACAGAGATAGATTATAGTCTGGAATAGCATATTGGCTACTTTCTATCCCTGTAAAATGTATGGTTCCCGTGGGATAGATTTGTTTTAATTTTTGAAATCACACCAGAATGGCTGAACTCATCTGAATGAAATTCAGCACAGAGATAGATTATAGTCTGGAATAGCATATTGGCTACTTTTTATCCCGGTAAAATGTATGGTTCCCGTGGGATAGATTTGTTTTAATTTTTGAAATCACACCAGAATGGCTGAACGGATCTGAATGAAATTTAGCACACAGATAGATTATAGTCTGGAATAGCAAATCGGCTGCTTTTTATCCCGGTAAAATGTATGGTTCCCGTGGGATAGATTTATTTTTATTTTTGAAATAACACCAGAATGGCTGAACTCATCTGAATGAAATTTAGCACAGAGAATTTGGGGATAGATTTGTTTTAATTTTTAAAATCACACCAGAATGGCTGAACGGATCTGAATGAAATTTAGCACAGATATAGATTATAGTCTGGAATAGCATATTGGCTACTTTTTATCCCGGTAAATTGTATGGTTCCCGTGGGATAGATTTAATTTAATTTTTGAAATTACACCAGAATGGATGAATGGATCTGAATGAAAATTAGCACAGAGATAGATTATAGTCTGGAATAGCAAATTGGCTACTTTTTATCCCGGTAAAATGTATAGTTCCCGTGGGATAGATTTGTTTTAGTTTTTGAAATTACACCAGAATGGCTGAACGGATCTGGATGAAATTTGGCTCAGAGCTAGATTAAAATCTGGTATAGCACAAAGGTTTCTTTTTATCAGGGTTAAATGTATGTTTTAAATTATAAAGCTATAAAAGAAGAAGAAGCTAGATTATGGTAGACTATACTCCTCAAGCTACAGTCTACTATTTGATCAGCTGAAACGCGAGCGAAGCCGCGGGTAAAGGCTAGTAAATAAATAAATTCTAAATTCACCGATAATGCGAATTTCTCCAAAATGTGAATCGTTAAAACTTAACATTGTCATCTCTATAATGTGAACTTCCGAAATTTTGGAACTCTTAAATGTGAATTCCTTAGGAAATTTTGTATACCTACCTACATATACATATTTTTTTTATCTCTTGATAGTTTTGCATGCAATATAAAAGAAAAGAAAACCTAACTGATATTCGTCTAAACAAATTTCGAAGTTTTGCAATAGTAAGATCGAATAAGGCTATTCACTATGTCGATACAGATATTTTTTTAATGATTTCTTTTGCGTAGTAATTAGGTACTCCTACATAAGTAATGTGTTTGTTTTTCTGAATAAATGTTGAGACTGTGTTTTACCCGTAATTTTGTTTGCAATAAATGGATACGAGTTGTTTCAAACTCTTAATAAGAACCGAAGAAAATGTTCCAGTAATGTGAACACCTCTAAAATCCGAAAACGCCTTGTTTTAATTAGTTCACATTATCGAGGGACCACTGTAATATAAATAGATCGGTCTTCGAAAACAGCACCCATACATTTTATTTAAAATCGGGGAAGCTGTTAGTTTAGAGGCTACATATAATACCAATTTCGAAAACCACTCCGTAAGAGCATTAGGATAGAAGGAAATCGGTCTACCCGCGTATCTGCTTTGGCTACAGAGGCTCGAACAGACAGATAGACTGACGGACAGAATTTTAAAAATAACATTTTTCTGAAAGGATTACCAAAAACATCTGTGCGCGAAATTTGAACAAATGTTTTAACATTTAGGCTCTAGTTCACTGTTCCGCCAGAGACGCATATAACCACATCCAAACGAGCAGTGATGCACCCTACCGATATTTTTGTGATTGAACAGTTTGATTGCTCATATGATTACTATATGGGAATTGGTAATTGCAAGTTCACTCTCTTAACGCCTATTGAAGTCACTTCAGCAATCATATACTGTTTCGTGACAAAAACGTATCTGTCCACAAGTATATCTTCCATTAAATCAACTGTCTTTGTTTCCCTGAAATTGTGAGACCATAGTGAGACTCTGTTTACCACAACTGATTAACGTTAGCGTTGATATAGAAAAACGTTTCGCTCCTATAAAGTTGATATCGAACGACACCCAAAGATGACCACAATTTCCAACAAATGCATCCTTCCTTCTGCGGGCGACTATGGGGCAGAGATGCTGGAAATACGGCAGCTACTGGATATACATACGATAGCCTTCATATTCTCATATCTGCAAGGACCTACTTCCTCTTTCCTCTGTCTAAAGTAAAAGTATATTGTATGTGTGAGTTATTGCTTTAAAAGGAGCAGACAAAAAACAACAAAAATAATCGATATTCCCCCATTTTATGAGGAAAAAAAAAACAAGGAAGCCATGTGCGAAAAAAAGTCCATCTCCATTTTATGTCTCACATTAAACATTTTTTCTCGCCTCGCCACTTTTATCCTTTATCTCCGTCAGAACTCAGGAGCAGGAGGTGATGGAATAGTGGGTTGGGTTGGTATAGACTTTCTCGTTCTGATAAAGGATGCCCGAGACTACACAATCACTACTGGTCTCCCACGATAGTCCTTCCAATGATGTTATTTTGTTTTTTTCTTTTTTTTGTTGCCTCCGCTTGGCTTGGAATAAGACATCCCTTGACCAATATTATGGTTCAACAAGGATGGCCAAAGAAAATATGTATTGATATGTGAAAGGACAATGTTTTTTCTTTTATTTTTCTTTGGTCCTTATTTTTATCGATAGAATTACATTTGTATGTGTGTGTTAGTGTTTGTAATATATGCGGTCAGTGTGCTGTGTGGTCAGGTAAAAAGTAACCTCGCGCTGCTGCTCACTCTTGGTGTATATGTATGTGTGCGGAAACAATTTTTTCACAAACGAGTCCTATAGTTGAATTAAAAAATAAACCAAGGACTAGCGAGGGTCTTACCTTGTTCCAACTATTTTTTTTATTTTCTAAATTCTCCATCGACATTGAATCGATGCACAGAGAAGAGAAAGGTGCTTGGTTTTATATCCATAGAAGCTATGCAGGTGGGACATCTTTTCTACTCCGGCGACGCGACTGTAATAATGCTTGAGTTATGCTACGACCAATGGCGATCTGCCAGGATGTCTATGTAACCAATGTCTTTTGTATGCAACTCGATGGTTATTGGTCGACACAGCCACGCGTTTTCATAAAAAAAAAATAGAAATCCTTTTCGCGAAAAAATCTGAACTATCGTCCGTCGTTGTCGCTCGTCGTCGGCATCGCGTCGTTGGTCGCTGACGGCTGGGGAGCTGGGTATTTCGAGCGTCGAGAGACGTCTTTTTTCCATGATGTCATAATGTCCAACAGCGACATTGTATGGTGTGTCTTGCAATCTTGCGGTGCTATTGCGGTAGGAAGGGAGAATGACAACAATAGAAAAACCAGGATGGTGGAAAATTGCAGTCCTGTTCCGAAGTTGATTTCAAATAAACAACGGAGCCAGAGTTCTTTGTCAACATTTTGCGTGCATCACCACCACACTGCTGCTGCTGCAGTTGTTGGAGTATATGCGAAAAGCGAGTTGATTGGGGCTGTATAGGAGCTAGCTACGTCCTTTCCGTGGCTATATATGTATATGGAGGGAAAATTGCAATAGTGCATCATGCATAATGTCTCTGGTCTGGTATAGTTTTAAATTTGATAACGACGGGTGGAGTTTCCACTTGGCAATTGAATTGTATGCCAAGCCACTAGTTTCGGGTTAAAAGTGAGAGGTCTTTTGTGGACATTGCGGTTCTGGGAAGGAGTAGGATTGTTGATATGAATGATTGTCGGTGTGTCGTGTCGTGTGTGTGCTGCCATTGCCATTGTTATAAATCAATTATATGCCAAAGCTTTTCTCTTGCTTATCTTGTGGTTTTCCGGAAGATGATTTCTTGGCATCAAGGCACGTATCATCGTAGCTATGTAAAAATTGGCTTTTCTAAGTGTATTTGTAGTTAGAATTTATAGTGTATTTCTTTCGTTGGTTTTATGTGTCTTTCCTTGTTATATGTGCATTCTTGGGTAGGTAGTATATACTGTCCCGTGGCGTAGTGATTAGTTTGTTGGATTGGTACGCCGAAAGTTTTCGGTTCGAATACTGATTCCACCTTTTCCAGATTACTGGCTCTTGAGAAATTGTATCAAATCTTCCGAGAGTAAAACTTGTAGTGATAGGTGCAATTCAAAAATTGATATAAATAGTTGGAGTAACAGTTTCAAGCGGTGCCGCTGGGCCCTACACTCTTAAAAAGCTTGCGGAGATGCTCCTTTTTCATGACAAGATTTACTCATGTATAGGACTTGACGGCATACTTGCAGAATATCCAAAAGAAGACCCGGAAGCAGCTTTCGACATTTTGCACAAACTACAAAAAGCTGTTTGGGAGACGGAAGATTAACTAAGAGACTGATGGAAGGATTGGAGTTTTTGTAAAGTAAGGAAACCTCAAAAACGGCAATAACTGGCGTGTTATAACTGTTCTGTCCGTTATTATGAAGTTAATGGCAACCAATTTTTTTCTTTGGGGTAAAAGTCCAGAATCAAATCTACGCTTAAGGCATCAAACGGGTTTTCGCTGTCATCGATCATGCATCGACCACATCAACACCTTGCGAATCATCCTTTAACAGTCATATCTGAGTATCAGGCCAGGCACCGCTGTACCTCAAGTTTGTAGATTTTGAGAAGAAGTTCGATCGGTTGAATCGTGAGTGCATCTGGAGATCGCTTATTGCGAGAGGTATCCCTGAGAAAATGTTCGCTGTAATTAAAGAGTCCTACCACACCGCATGGTTTTACATTTTGCACAATGGACAGCTTTCTGATTCCTTCGATATGTGCGTCAAGGAGTGATAGAAGGAGATGTCTTGTCACCAATTCTATTTTTGTCGGCAATGTACATATGAAAGACATGGTGTCCAATAGAAACCATATAATAAACTAAGTCACATAAAGGGTGTTTTTTTAGACGTGTAGTTTTCAAGAAGAAACAAAACGCATATAATTTAATGTAATGACCAAGAATTTATATCTAAGGGTTTGCCATTATGTTTTAAAAATGATTTCGGGCAAATGGCCGCAGCGGGTTGCTCGAATAAACTCCTGGTCGATTATACCGACTGAATATTGGACGCAGCGCCCGATGCGTCGCGCGAACCGAACCATTATTTTGGTAATAGATTTGCACAATTTGAAAACGTTGTTCAGGAGTACGTCTATTTATTATGAAATGGCAAACCAAACTGAGCATAAATAAAGTGACAGCTGTCAAAAGACAAACCCCAAAAAAACACTATTTGCAACACAGCTGGCTTGTATCAAATATTTCAATTGCTCTTATTGAATGGATAGAAGTGGCTGGCTTAAGGATCAACGCTAATACGACCAAAACAATAATCACCGGCCAAAGCACACAACAAGTAGGTATTTCTAAGGCATGGAACAATAGATCAGGTTACGCAGCTTAATTATCTGGGCTGTTATATAACACTCGATGGCGGAACGGACCTGGATGTTACCAATAGAATACCTAAACAAAGCTCTTGTTGCATTTAGAACTCGTGTGTGGAACTCCAGCGAAGTATCACTGAGCACCTAGTTAAAACTCTTCGAATCCAATGTAAAATCCGTGCTGTTATATGCTTTAGCAACATGAAAATGCTCTGCAAATACTCGTACCTTTAGCACACTGCAGACATATCGGACGTGGAACTGTGGAATAGGACCGGACGAAAAATTTTGATGCATGCATCATGCAACGGAAGTGGCGTTGAATTGGCCATGCACTTAGGAAACCTAACGTCCATATAAGAATTCAATTATGGCCACATTTAAGGCTGGTGGCGGTTAATCGGGACAGGGGAATAATCTTGTTACTGCCCTATATTATCTACCCCAGAAAGTGTTGAAGCGCTACATAACTTGCAGCCGGACAATTATATAAATAATCAGAATTGTAATTCTGGATTTATATCAAAGTTCATATGATTTATTGTTTGTGAAACGTTAAAAACCTGCACGAAATATTAAAAGAAAACCCACTGTTCATTCAGAGTCCACATATCTAAGGTGATATATTACGCTTGCTGTCAAAATCTGAGATGTCAAATTTAAAACAAAATGGCACTGCGAGAGACTCACTTCCATACAAATTGTTACTGTTATTGTAATTAAAAGTCCACAAACACTAATCAACAAGTTGTGAAGGCTGTCTCTGGTGGCTACCATTTTCTTTCAAATTTGACAGACGTAACGTGCAGAAGTGAATAATAATTCAAACTTTCTAACTTTCTTAACTTTCTGTAGCTGCAGCTGAAGTTGAGTTTACTTGAACTTCAGCTACTTGTTCTCTTGGGACATCTTAAATTGTAGCCGTGGCAGAGGAATTACGTATACTTTTAACTTTGACAGCGCTACGTCTTATAGCTGCAGCTGCATCATTGTCTCAAGGCAGTTAATGTGTATTAACAGTAAATGCGTGATGATTCTAATTCTTTGCGACTCCGAGTGCGCACCCGTTTCATTGAAAGTATTCGCAACATTGAATTCGTGTGTATTCCATATTGTGACAGTTCATGCGCCTGCGGCTCTGCCTCCATTGTGTTCCAGAATTCATTTTCCGTGTTTGTGCCAGAGACAGAAACTTGATATTATTTTTCAACCAAATTTATTGGCTTGGTTCAGATATAATTTTCTATAAAAGGGCAAACTGATTTCGTATCTTACACCAAGGATTGTCAAATACATAAAGCATTTTTTTCAATTGTAGGTATTGTTTTCGTTTTTCGCAATTTATCTATCAAATCGCCAAAAAAAACACAAAAAGGTGCATAGACACCGATTTGCTGGCTTGAAACTGGATCTGGATAATTTGGATTGAATTTTTCGGGTGGCAGAAAAATATACTTCGATTTTATTGGCAGATTTATAAATTTCCCAAACAGTCTAATTGGAGATAATATAAGTTTCTTGGTCGAATGTGT
Source organism: Platycheirus albimanus (assembly GCA_916050605.2). Lineage (NCBI taxonomy): Eukaryota > Metazoa > Arthropoda > Insecta > Diptera > Syrphidae > Platycheirus > Platycheirus albimanus. Next base: position 30,345,510 of record OU696698.1, on the reverse strand, counting down.
ATCTATCTGTTATCAGGTCACATAGGACACCCATAACTTTCAAAGACGAAACACTCACTATACATACTCAGAAGATTAATCAATACAAAAAAAAACAATTTACCATCCAAAGGACCTCGTCGCCAATTGAATTGTATAATAAAATATTTAAGACCTTCGGAACAAAATCAAATAATATCCGAAGAAATGGACATTCCAAAAAAAAAACAAAAAACATGCACCCCCTTGTTCAACTATAAAGGAAAAAGGACATTTTTATTATTCCTCAGGCATGAGAAGCAATGAAGAAAAAAAAACTTGAAAACATTTGTATTTGGTGTAAATATGAGTTTAATGTTATCCTCAGGGAATACTACGAACCCAAACTTATTCTCTTTTACACACATTTTCTGTCAATTTTTCACTTTAAACACCTCCCAGCCCCCCTCCCCTCACACACGAGTTTATATATTTTCTCTCTGATGTCCAATACACCATACGTTCAATAAAAAAGTATAAAGAAAAACACACAAAACTTTTTTAAGTGCAAATCCTTCCAAAGGACATTTATTCTTCTTAAAATTAAATTGATTTGCCTGAACATGGCGACTGGATGGACTGGACGGACAGGACACACACAAAAACTCAACTCAACTAAAAAAAAATAAAAAAAAAAATTACCTATACCAAGGACAGGCAGAAAAAAGTTTTATTGACTTGAATCAATATAACAGAAAGGACAACATCAAAACATGACCCATCGTTCGTCGTCCTTATCCCTATAGACGAAGTAAGGATGATTTAAGAAAAACGAAAGATTGCTAAAAAAAAAAAAACTCTTATCCCCTATGGAACAAAATAAATTTTTCATAAAACTGCTGGGTCATTTTCTTTCAACATTGACTGACGATGACCATACAACAAGGTACAAGGAGTTTACCCGCCTTCACGCTACGCTCCTCAATCCGGAATCCTGCACACTGCTGATGTGCAGATGTATGTGTGTGTTGTGTGTGCATTGAAGATTCAATTGTTAAATAAGCTAACATTACATGACATGACAACAATAACTTTATAGCCTTCAAACTATATCTTGACTCCTTGATTTGGGCTAATTCATCCCTCTTTCCGTTTTATTTGAAAACTCCAACTTATAACGGTATAATAATATCAGCTTGTGTCTGTATAAATGTTTACCTATTGCAGGACTTCCAAATACACTCATACAGATATGTATATTGGGTGGACATTTTGAAAATGAATATTTAATAAGGCAAGCTGCGCCGGCTATCATTCCATTGCATACTAAAATGCGGATAATATGATTTTGTGTTTGGAAGATTCCTTGAATACGACGAGGCAGGGACGAATATACATACCAAGAACTGCTACTCTGTCCCAAATCCTAATTTTGAGGACACATTCGAAGGTAATATGTTTTGTTCGTTCCATATATCCCATCTATAGAAACGAGAAATGAACAGTGTCCAATGTTTAGGTTCTGCTTCATCTTTTTTCCTCACCCCCATTTAGGACAGGATACATTCGTACATTGTATGTCCTGTCCTGTGGATGTAGTATAGTATAGCTATAGTGTATTGTTCTCATGCTCATATTAAGTTGGTTGCCAATTCCCAGTTGAGTTTTGTGAAACATTTTCCTGCTTTAAGCCTGGATGGATGGAGGAGTACTTATACAGGAGGATGGTGCGTTATTTCTATTTGTTGATGGTCGTTCGAAGTACCATACATACATATATCCTTGGCGGTGAGGATATAGCGCATTTATATGAACGAGCAAAAGTGTATCTAACCTTTTTGTGCGTTCTTCGTTGATTCTATCAAAATGCACAAATGGACAAATGTAATCGGGTATGCATGTCCTATTGAAATTCAAGTTTGGACATCATATATTATTCTCTGTAATCTCGGCCCTGCTAGGTCCTTTTAGTTACAGAATTCATATATTGAATATGTAATTTGCAAAGCACTCTTCATGTGTGGTTGCAAAAACGTGTATACTTTCATTCACTATACGATATAAATATTTTGTCTGAATGGCTTGTGTTGTATTTGTTTTTTTTTTTTTTTATTAAGGACAAAATGGCAGAGCAAAGTGACATTTGATTGAAATAAGATGGGGATTTTACATTTGCCAAAATATGCATTGAACTGGACAAATAATATAAGAACAGAATGGACTTCGTTGGGGAAGGATTTAGATTTTAGAAGATGCCATTTCAGCTACGATCAAAAAAGGGATGTGATTTGATTTTGTGTTGCATACCAGTAGGATGATGAATTTCATTCGTTAAATTTTAAAATTTAATATTATTTACGTTACAGAAATTTTAATTGAATTTGCATTAATTAAAAAGATTTAAAGGGAAATGTTTTTGTTGGGTCTCGAAGTAATTTTTTGTTGTTGTACAAGTATAGTTGGGCGAGCTGATAAGAAAAAGGCTTTGTCAACTTATTCTGCTGCCAAATGTTCAACTTTTATTCTGAATCAGGGTCCTGCTAAAGACATACTTCACTTTACGAGCTGGTTCTTGGGGAAACCCTCAACTTATACTTGGAAGACATCTCTGACGTTCCAAATGTATCCGAACAAACTAGCTAACTCTGCCTAGATGGCATGTCGTTGGTAGAGTCTATTAAGGTTAATTGTCTAGGAGATCGTACAGCAGATTGATCGCCAAAGCTCAATCAACCCCCACCCACAAACAATGCTCTCATCCCAGATTAATTAATAAAAGGTTTCGTAGAAGCCCCAAGAGAATTCAATAGGAACATCCCGCTTATTTGGCGTTCTATGGTGGTAAGCGACCTAAAATCTGAACAAATCGTCAGACGGATCAAACCAACCTCGAAGTGAAGTGCAAACTACCTAGGTATAGTCACCCATCTCCCAAGGTGACATGATCAAGTCATGATTAGTGATCGAAGTCACTTAACTTGGTGTGCCTTATTCTAGACAACTAAGGACCGGACTTTCTGGAGAGGGATTTTGGTTGAGTCAATGGTGGTCCACCATCGACTTTCAGCGCCACCAAAAATTTGGTCCATTCTGATACCACATAGAGAGGGAAAGCGCTACCTTACTAATTAAACCACTTCGAACTTTCGATAATGTGTTTTAAATCGCTGAATGTTGAAGAAGAATTCTCCTAAATAGAGATTACATCCTTGCGAGAGAGAAGAGCATGAATAGAGAAGGTGTGGGGTGGTCTCTCTTATTTCCGCAGAAGTCGTTTAAAAAACGCCCTGTCTAGTAGCGTGCCTACCAAAAGGGCAGTGTCCAGTTGAGATACCGATTACGATGCTAAGATAAAATTAGTATGTTGTAATTCCATTTTTGGCTAGCTCATCGACTTTGCATTTTTCCGGAATGTCTCTGCCTCCCGGCATCCATCTCCCAGAGAGAGCGACAGTAGCAGGAACTTGCCGAGTTTGTAGAAACCGCATCAAGTGATTCAATAGGGCTGCTTCGCTATCCGAGCAGATTCGGATATTCGACGTGGACATCATATTTTCCTTGAATCAGGATATTACTTCTCTTATCGCCAGAATTTCCGCCTGGAGCATGTCGCCACCAACGCCATCTTCGATTTTTGAACCATCAGTATAGAAATGAACATACCCATTGCATCTCTCAAGAATTACCTCTAGTCCCAAAAGCAGATCTTCATGGAATGGTGACTTGGAAGTTGTTTTTAAAAACCAACTGAGGGATGTTGTAGCCGAAATTACATGATATTCATCAGAATGAATTCAAAATTATGGTGGGACCAATTGTGTTCTGTTCAAATTCTTTTTTTTTGAAATGGTTAAAATTAAACAGTGAGGCAGATTCAAAAGTCGAACAGTGAGACATGGCTCAACCCTTATGATTTTTTTATTTTTGTTATATTCTTAGACTTTTTTATTTATTAATGTTAGCTTTTGTCGTCAGCTTGGACAATGTGATAATGAGACATAACATTACGGCTGATAAACGATAAAACCCGGATATCGCCTATAGAGGCAATGAAAAAGGCTGTTGACATTGTCAAAGAGGGATGTTCCCGGCGAAAAGTTTTTTATCTTCAATGTATATGTTTTTTGTTGTTTTTGCTTTTATAAATCAATAAATAATATGAAAAACGAATATAACACGTATTTTTTTTATTTTTTAAATATACAAAATTGTTTAAGACGCATTTTTATTAAAATTACCGTACAGTCCTACACTGTCGCAGTCTTCCAACCCCCGGTAAACAGTGAGACAGTTTGGCTTTCTTCAACAATTCAACTCATGGTGAAATTGTCTTTATTTATCTACTCAAATGTGTAATGGCAAAATGCAGGGAAAACATGTCTTAAGATATAGGTACCATCCAAAAACCATTTTAATAGTTCAAAAGTTTTCGGAGATATAGTCGTTTGAAAAAAGTGTCTCACTGTTTCACCCTTTCCCTATATCTTACGCGGCTAGGGTGCCGTACGAAGCATGCTAATCGCTAGACTTTGCTTAGACTAAGTAACTTTGTCACTTCAAAGTAGTCCACTATATAAGTAAGTATCGGTCCCTTAACCGCTGTATGTAGCTAGGTGAGTAATAAGTACCCAAGTAACATGGTTGGAGCTGCTAGTAATTAAAATGTTCCTAAACAGCTAGATAGATGCCAAGCTCATGCTCCATTTCAAAGATATTTGCAGCTCTGGGGTTTTTTGTTTTAAATCTGTCTCTATATTGCAGTATAAGAACAATTCTTAGCTCTATTACTTTAAAAAGCCTTTAGCTTTACAAAAATACTCTTTAACTTCGTTTATAATGGCTGTATTAGAGCTCAGTCGGTATTGTCTTCTTGTGCTTTAGATAAGCTTTTTAAAGAGTCACTTTAGAGTTTGAATAGATCTGTTTATGGTTAAGACAATCACAAATCTCAATACAAAAATGTATTGCTATTATAAAACTGTTCTAAATTTTAAATAGAGCACTTTTGTGCTACCGCCATGATAGAGGAAGAGAGAGAGAGAGAGAGATTATAGTACTTAACTTGTAGTATGAAAATGTTTGTCAAACGAATGAGTCGCTTCGTTTACCAACTTTGTTGTTTTTTTTATTTGTTAAAATACGCCTTGTTCATAAAAAAAAGACTCACAAGCAATATAACATATTGGGAAAGTGTTTGCAGTGAGTAGCTAGACTGTAGACAAATAAAACTGAAAACAAAATTAATCAGTATGGAAGAAGTTAATGAACCTGCGGCACTTTCACAGACCAAGAAAGAATAAGTTTTAATGGCCCTTTTAAGAAAATAAACTATAAAATGAATATTGAATATGTTCCGAGAACTAAATCGGAATGAATTATGTAAAAATTATGAAATTTTGTTAATAAATGATTGAAATTTTTTCTGAAGTGTTTTGAATTTTTTATGAAAAAAAGAAAATACATAAATAATTTAATTTTTGTCTGATTGCTGTGCGTAAGGAGTTCACCTATTATAGAGCTGATTTAAAGCACTATTATGCATTTACTAGTTCTTAAAAAGTTCGATAAGTGTTTGTTTTTTTCATTCAAATCAACTGGCACAATCGAATCCCTATTTAGAGCTTGTTTAAAACTTAGTTAAAACATCAGCCTTTCAAGAATGTGGCATATTATGTACTGTTTTCTTGTGTTTGTGTTATGAGCATCGTACGCGCTCCAAAAGGGTTCGTTGAGATAAGTACATTTGAAGATATTTTTTCACCAGATAATTTGTGTAGGTAAACAGGGTGTCATATGAAATAAAATGCACGACTGGGTCGCACGAACTTGCTCTAATGAGTGACAGTGGTTTAGGGGCTTGAGATTTTGATAAAAATAAAATTTTCAAAATTCTTAAATAAATACTTAAACTAAAATGAGCTGAAAAAAAAGTACGCCATTTTATTTCTTCGATAAATTTGAATTTATGAGAATAAATTTATAAAAATCTGTGGAGCGGTTTTTGAGAAAAAAAGTTTTTTTTGAAAAACTTTTTGAAAAAAATTTTCAAAAAAAATTCAAAAACGCCAGTTCATAGGTATTCAGCAAATACATTTATTTAAAATTTTTAGAAAAAAATTTAATAAGCAGTTTTCAAAATATTAATTTTTTAAATTTTTTTTTAAAAAATGCTTTTAAAAATACAAAAAAATATTTTTCAAAAATATTGGTATGCAATACAAATTGAGCTACCTACAGCTATATGTGTGTGAAATTTCGAAAGAATCGGTTGAGTCGTTTTCGAGATAGTCGAAAGCAAAAAAAACGGTCCTATGGAAAGTACCGTTCTTAGCCTTTTTTTAAAACTTTTTTTTCAGCCATATGATTGGTCGTACCTAAAAAGCAACACTGATTTTTTTAATTAAAAATCGTTAGAGCCGTTTTTGAGAAAAATAAGCTTTAACGTAACGGTTGTATGGCAGGTACCGTTATTTTTTGAGCTAAAAAAAAAATTTCAATTTCCTTTCTGTACAATACCTAAAAAAGTCTATATACCAAGTTTGAAGCAATTCGGCCCACCCGTTTGGGCTGTAGGTCTACATACAGACAGACAGACAGACAGACAGACAGACAGACAGACAGACAGACAGACATACAGACGGACAGAATTTTTAGACCATCTTTTTTCGTCTTCGCTATCATCGTAATGTCATGTTTGATTGTTATCTCAAAACTTTTTTTTTCGACGAATGCATAACTTGCCTTATAGTACCTATAATCGCAAGTAAAAATATAAAAATGACAAGTAATATTTTTTTTTGCACTTAACACTACCAAAACTTTTCTAAGATATTAAAGTTAAAACCTCGACATTTTAAGGATTTCGGATTAAAATCTTGTTTTTTTTAAACTAGTTAATAAGATATTTGAATTTCCCTATAATAATAATTATTTTAACTATATGCCTGTAAGTCTTAAGGTCTTTTGAATGCAAATGAGAAGGAATAGAAAGATAGGAAATAATTTTTGTTGGTATAATAGATTGAGAACTAGGTGGTATTTATCTCACGAAAATCTGGTGGGGTCCAGTTGAAGCTAAGGGAATATTGTAAAATTGCCGCCCAAGCTGGGGCTCGAACCCACAACGTTAAATTAGTAAAGAAGCACTTATTGTACCCAAATGTTTAAAAAAAAAAAAAATTGGACTTCATATTCATTCATGTCACTTTTTGACTGTTAATGTCCTTCTTAGTTTTGTACTTGTCAGTATTGAATAGAAAGACTTAAAAATATTTTTGTTAAGTTCCACGAGGCTCAAAGTGAAGAATTTGAAAAGAAGTGACAGGAATTACGCCTATAGTACTATACTTTATTAGTAATCTTCCGCAGTCTAGGCATACTCAGGTTATATACGTATGTTTTCGCTCAAAATGTATGGACAAACTGTATATGAAAAGAAATTTTAACACCGCCAGAAAAATTAACAAATTAACAATTTGACCACAATGTTATAACTTTTAAGCATATATGCATCCCATTTTATTACATATCCATATCCGTTTCCAGAAAAGTATGTCTTCATATTTGTACGCAAAATATTTTACAAACGCAAAACTTAAATGAAGTACATATTAATATTTCAAACGCTTTGTTTACAGTAAAGGACACCCTGTATTTTTTAAATCTGTCATATCGACTTTATAGTTAAATATAGGTTCTCTTAGCTCTAGTGCAACAATACTTGGGTCTCACGCCAATATAAGGGCTCGATAGAGTATGAAAAATTTGCTTCAAAAATGGTGACTATTAAAAAAAAAAACAATGCAAATAAGAAATATTTATACAAATTATTTGCTGAAAATCTGTATCTTCAAAATAAAACTTTACTAAACGTTCTTGACACTGAGTAAAACATTTATTTTAGTCTTTTCGATGTGATTTGTTAAAAAAATTTGTTTTTTGAATAAATAAAACTGAAAAATTATGCTATTTGATAACTTAATATTGATTATTTTGCGGGCGCATTGTAGTTTTTCCAGGTAACGTGTTAACATTTGTGAAAAATTTTAAATCGCACTAAGAATCCACTAGAAGTTGATCGTGGTTATTTATTTTTATTAATATCAAAATTGTTATCATATTCTTTTAGATATTACTGCAGGCATCGTTTTTTTTTTTTTGTTCTTGCCAATAATAATTATTGATGGTATGCGAACATAAAATTACAAACACAAATAAAATCTCGTTCAAATACAATATCGACAGACTTTTTTTTTACAAATACGTATTATATCTATAATATGTGTTACTAACACTTAAGCAAATCGTTTTTATATTTCGACTTCTCAGCGAAAAGCCTTATAATTGGCTTTTGATAATGTTTAATAGAGCTAAAAGTGCTCTTAATAAAAATGTAAATGTCATTTTGTTTCTATTGTAGAATATGCAGGCGTTCGAGCATCATGTTTGGAGCCCAAATCGTGCTTTCTTTTACTGAAAAAGAAGCTTTTAATTAGCAGTAAAGTGACAACAGCACTAACACTAATGCTATTGCCCACTACAACCGCTATGCAAGAACTAAAATGGAGCTCATATTAGCTCCCAAAGTCGAAAAAAATGCTCTAAATAAGGCTAACTACAGCTTTATTGGCGCTTATAAGGCTAAGTGAATTTAATATAGCCAAATAATGTAGCTTTTTAAGCGCTGATAGAGCTAAGAACGAACTGGAATTGTTACTTGGGTATGTGGGGATATGTCCCATTTGTTTCCGATGGATTTTTTGCATGGAAATAGAGCCCGATAATTCTTTCCTGAATTTTGAATTTCCAGCCAAGCTTTTGATTTTGAACAAGGCCTAGATTTTAAGCTTTACTTGAGAATGTAAGGTGAATTTCTTGAATGGGTGGAGCTTTGAATTTAAACATTTGTTTTAGGGCTGTTTACATAACCTCAATCAGAGTTTGAGCATGATTTCCCGATACCTTATTGCCAGCGTCATCATCGTATGCAGTCATTTTGGAACCCTGCTTCCATTTCAACTAGAACTTCAACCAACATATTGCGGAAAGCCTTATCTGAGGTTACGAGAATTAGGACTGGCTGGAGGGGTATGTTGGTATGTTGGTTCTCCAAACTTTGAAGATGTCAAAATCCTACAAACGGAGAAACATGTATCTAAACGATATACCTTGGAAACATTACATATACTAAATAACAATAATAATATGAACAGAAAACAAGACACACAAAACATTTCTTCTGTCTATTGCTCTTTAGTGTCTTCGTCCTCATAGTTTTCATTCTTTTGTTTTTTTTTTTTTAATACACAGACGAAACTTCATTCGAAGTGTCATTTTTTATTTTAAAATTTTTTAAATTTACATTTTTTTTAAAAAACAAAGTAAGTGTAATTCAAACTGTTTTAAATGTCACTATATATTTTGTATAATAAATGTATTTTTTGTTCAAATAAAGTTCCCCTGAGGAAGGCAGCAATCCCTGCCGAAACGTCGGGAAAAGCAAATGTAACAGAGTTGTTTCATTGCTAAAACTACAGTGACCAAAAAAGCCGACGGAAAGAACTTTTCCAAACACAAATTAATAACTCCAAATTGGTCAATAGAATATTCTTAAGTATGTTGGTTTAGGACATGTTCCAGAATGGACTATCAGCACCACCTTAAGTAAGTAAAGAAGTACTTAGGAAATACTTCTTTACAAGTCTTGATCTCCCATTTGCACCTTCCGATTATGCAAACTATCGCAATCTTGTGTGAGCTTTCATAAGCGTAGGTACTTTTCTCTTGACCAGCTCTTCATTTCTTATTAACTGGAATAATTTCGTTCGCATCTGTTGATTCGGCTTCCAGATTCTTTAATTATTCAAAAAGCTCAAAAAGAATCCCTAGGGTTCAATTTATCTAGAGAATCCTTGCAAAAAATATGTTTTGTTTTAAATTTTATCAACATCCGGGTAGTTTCATTGAAATTCATCTCTCTGTTAAATCACATTGATTGTTATTTCTTATGTCCTTACAAATACATATGTACCTACATAAATAAATAGGTATAATAAACAAATAATAAATATTATATGTTTATTTGTTTACGGTTGAGCAATCACACAACAATTTGATTGATATTCCTTCAAGGTCCGTCATGGTCTAAAAACCAAAGGGATAAAGTATCGTTCTTCGGCTTCGGGCATAAGCAAAAGCTTGGAAGAAGTAATAAATCTAACGAAATTTATATTATAATGGACAAATGTCTGTCGGTCAGTCTTTCGGATCATCATATACATAATATAAATAGCTTTCCTGCCAATATAATATTGCCACACCCCAAAGTTTGCTTTCTTTGTTGGATAAACAAGCAACAGTCCATCTGCTGGGCTTCAATAATAATAAAGCCAAAAGGACACCTCGTCCTGCCATTCCATCAGAGCATCGGAATAAGAAGCCCATCGCTAGAGAAAACTTTGCACACACTCGTACTTCGTACCAATGTCAAACACCACAATCATCATACATGTTATCAACACCAACTTGGAATAAATGTACAGATGCATAGATATGTGTGTATGTAGATGTATAAAATTATATCCTTCGATATCGAATTAGTCAGCCATGCCATATCACCCATAGAAATGGGAACTTGGATCGTCTTCTCTTGATGGGTGTTCTGTTAGTGTTAGGTAGGTGCCAAGCAGCAGGACATCAATATAACACAGAATAAATAAAAAATAAAAAATTATTCTATATACTGCTCGGGGGAGGGTCCGATTGACGACGACGAAAACAACAACAACAACAACAACATCAGCAATGACGACGATGGCGACGGGCGATGGATGCCACGCAGTCTTCCAATGTGATCTGCCATCAGGACATAATAAAATTTTCATTAAAATTGGCAAACAACATAAATTGCGCAAAATCCCTTAAACTGCTTTGAAAACAAATTGAACACCACCTCTACCATCCCAACACTCTCGCCCTCGCCACGGTATCGTCATTGTATCGTCACCGTGATGCCACCGTGCCACAGGATTCATAGGAAATGTGTTTTTGTGTTCTGTCGATGGAGAATGACTATGACGACCACCCATCGATGTGTCAACGCAGTAATCTAGAATTTTTAGATTATCCTTTTATCAATGCTCTGTTCCCAAACCCCATTCCTTTTAACATTCCCATCCCTGATGTTGCCTTCTAGCCAGGAATGATTTTAATAAGAGAACACGAAGTATCACAATGTTTGCATAACGATTTTATATTCATCGATAACTTGTCATTGTGAGTCCGTCATGCAGGGGGGGGGAGGGGTTAGAGAGTAATAGAACAGCTTGTGAAGCTAATGTTAAGCCAAGCCCGTGTGGATAGGGTAGGGATAGTATCTAACAGTAAATGACCCAAATTCCGGGATTTGATGGGATATTTACACTTTATTCGTTCCGCTGTGATTGATTGGTTTTTAACGTGTCCATTTTATGGTTGCATCATTTATGTATGAGGTGCAATAAAAACAATATTGCTTTAATCCCGTTAACTTTTGTAACATTTTTATTAAAAATCATGTCAGAGTACAAATCAAATAAAGTTTTTTGGTCCTTTATGCAGACCTGAAGGTACTTTTCTAAATGAGATTATATTTTTAACTATTTTACCGGGGTCAGTTGTTGGATGGAGCACCGTACGAAACTGACCGCTAGCTGTTGACATGTGTTAGGGGCCGGATTTAAGGGAGGGCATCTGGGGCAACTGTCTTGGATTGATTCAACGCTAAAATGATGTTTGAATCTGCAGTGCGTGCATTAAAATCATTGAAAACATTCGTGGAATCCGAAAGAAACAATTTTGATAAATACGAGGAAGCAGCCAAAAAATAGCCCACACTGATCAATACGTACAATCACGAACGAGGACAAGAAATGTGAGGTTGAATCGGCTTGATTATATAAAAACGCAGACGCAAATCTGTCACCGAAGGAGAAATACAAAGTATCCGGCTTCATCGCAGAGTTCGCCCAGCTGTGTATTTCGAGATTTGGATTCATAACCACATTGAGAACCGCAACGCTGCAGCACTGGCATTGGTGAAAGTGCACAAAGATGACTTAGAACCTGTAGTTTTGGTAATGAGTTGCTTCAATTTGTATCTTTAATCGACGTGTACAAAAATGACTATGGAAAAGACCAATCTTTTTTACTAACAAATTCTCGAAGACGTATAAATTTCAGAGCTTCCTTTTTTAACCTTGGTTTTGATAGTGACGAATTACACTTGAAAGCGATCTCGAAGATCGGGAGCTTTTAAATGACCGGCAATACGGCTTTCGCAGCAATCGTTCCACTGGTGATCTGATGGCATATCTCACCGAACAGTGGAACAAATCTGTGCATCGCTTTGGCGAAAGCAAGATTATTGCGCTTGATAATTCAAAGGCATTTGATAGAGTTTGGCATGAAGCTCTTTTATCGAAAATGCGTGCATTTGGTATCGATGATACTCTTATTCGTTGGATTAGAAGCTATCTTCTGGACCGATCAATACAAGTTGTATTAGACGGTTTCAAGTCTGATCTCCACAAAATAAATGCTGGTGTGCCCCAGGGCTCCGTTCTGTCTCCGACTCTCTTTCTCATTTTTATAAATGATCTCTTGTCTGTGACTTCTAATCCATTAAATTGTTTTGCTGACGACTCAACCCTCAGCTTTTCGTATACGTTTGATAATTCACGGCCTTCGCCTTCGGACGTGTAATTACAACGAAATCGTATGATAAGCTCGTTAAACTCCGATTTAAACAGCATTGTAAATTGGGGTACTAGAAATCGTGTGGAGTTTAATGCGTCGAAAACTCAATGCTGTCTTTTGTCGTTGAAGCTAAACATACCCCCTATGCCATTATCCATGAATGGTACTTGCATCGAGGAAGCCGAAAAGCTATCAGTACTCGGTATGTGTATCAGTGACAATCTTCGTTGGAATAATCATATACTTGAGATTGCCAAGAATGCTGCAAGATGCTTAGGCTTTCTTAATAGATGCAAGAAGTTTTTCACCCCTTCTGATCTGGCTACAATTTACAAGGCGTTTATACGCCCTAAACTCGAGTATAAATCCCATCTCTGGGCAGGTGCATCTCAAACTTTTCTTCACCTGCTCGACAGAGTTCAGAAAAAAGCATTAAAATTGATAGGAGAGAGAAACATTATGGAAACATTTCCATCCCTTGAACATCGTCGAAATGTTTCATGTCTTTCCTTATTTTATAGATTCTTTTACAAAAAATGCTCACTCGAGGTAGCCAGCTGCGTTCCACCCCTTAAACATTTCCCCCGTAATACTCGTCTTGCTAGGAACGCTCATCAGTTTACACTTGAGCCCAATTTCGGACGTACCGTGAAATATAGGGATTCTTTCTTTAGCCGTACAACACGAATGTGGAATGAATTGCCTGGCACAGTTTTCCCCTGCCATTTTGATCTTCAAACATTCAAGATCAATGTTCATCGACACCTCCTTTCCCTCCCCTAACTTCCTATCGCTCGCGCTGTGACTTATCATTAAAAGAGCTATAACAAAGCCCTTGAGCGCGTGTGCCGTATAAAAAAAAAAAAAAAAAAATTTAAAAATATGAAAATCAAAAAAAAAAAACAGGCTGCGAACCACGATGGGAAAAAAACCGTCTATCAAAGCTATCGCTCCTTAACATCGAAAGTGATTTACTTGGGGAAGTGGATTTTCAGCGAAAAAAGCTCGGAAGGTACCGTTCGTTAACTCTTGAACTTGATTTAAGATAATTCCCGTTCTTGATTAGGTATTGGGCCCTATCATGGTAACCGATCGGAGAAAAATTGTCTCTAATTCGGACGAAATGTACGAATTTTGTATCATGGTACCTCTCCGATTGATAAATCGGACACACATCCGAAATATAATAAAGCATGCGTTGAAAATGTCAAAATGACAGTGACGCACAGCGAATTCATGGGATGCATTGCTTTTTTATATTTGTATTTCTCTCGATTGTCTCCGGCAGCAAATTACTTGCGGACTTTTGTCGGATGGTAATAACAAAAATACAAACTATTTAATTTCATGTGTATTTGTTTTTTTTTATTATTTTTCCTTTGTTTGAGGCTTTCTGCTTGTGTTATGTATTTCATCCCCTAAAAATACAGCTGCGCTGTGCAGTTTTATTCAACTACAAAGGAGGTTCATACTTTATTTTTTTGTTTTCCTCATGCCATGGTATGCACGTCGGTACGCATTTGTATTTCTCTTCCGATTCGGTTACCATGAACACAATAAATGCTCCGATCGGAACATTTCCCCGGTCGGAGGATTCTCCGATCGGTTACCATGATAGGGCCCATTATGTACGTGTGTTTGGTTTCACAAACTAATTTATTGACTGACAAACTCGAGTGAACAAAAATATCCATTTTATTTGGGAAATCAATGGGAGAAGGGGGGTCCACTTCTTTGTTGCCCCAGGGCCTCCAGACCTCTAAATCCGGATCTGCATTTGTTGTCTGTTTTGTCTGCCTCTCTCTGTCGTGTTATAGTCTTGGTTGTCTTGAGCCATTAGCCTAAGTTAACAGTGCTCGTTTTTTTTTTTCTTCTTAAATGCATACGGTGAAGATAAAAAGATGGAAATAAAAGGATTGGTTTTGAATGTCTGCAATTCGTAATGGAAAGAAAAAAACCGAGCCTGTTTAATAGTCTAGCCAACAGGTCGGACAAAGTGGGTTTAGGTGGTAAAAGGTCGGAAGTTAATGAAACTTGGTTTTGTTTAAGGATATAGTTAATTAACATTTGGCCCTTTGGGAAAAGACGTGAGTTGGGGGGGGGGGGGGGGGGGGGGGGCTGCAAAATGATTGACCTTACTCCGGTGTTTCCTCTATAACTTTTTTTCCTTAAAAACATAGTAGACTTTTTTTGCAAAAATTGTTGTTAGTTAATTTGCAACCTACTAATAAAATTCTCCGAAATTTAACGCTCTACAAAAAAGCTGTAGGATGTAAGGAAACATAGTTATTAAGGGAAACCCCTGATCAAGGCCGAAAAATTTGCAGCCCCCCCCCCCCCCCCCCCCCCCTTCTCTTTTTCCACAGGTTAGTTAACGAGGTTCTTAATATTGAAAAGCTAAGAGTACCTTCTATTGACAGCAAAACAATTTAGTGTATAAGATGTCTTCGACGAGAGATCATTTTAAAAGATGAGGACACAGAACGGAACCTGGGGGCACACGAGTATTTATTTCAGATAGAAAACCGTCAAAAGAAACTCAAGTGGAACAGTCCGTAAGGTTACTACTAATCCATCGAAGAAGCATTTCGTGGTGCAAAATGATCGCATTTTCATATCACAATGGATCAAGACATTTTTTTAATTCGACGTAAGAGCGATTGGTCGGTAGTTTGAAGGGATTGATACACATTCCATCGAATTGGAATTGACTTGTAGAATAGGACAGATAGGACGGAGGTATGTTTGTGAGGTTTGTTTGTTTTGATGTTAAACAACGCCAGCAAGCCTCCCATCACAGGTGTTTTTCCATTTGTCTTTAGCAGGAGTGTTTGGGCCTGTTTTTGTCTTTCACGCTTATGTTCGGGATTTGTATGGCTTTGATATCTCAAGCGAATACTGGAACACCAACTGAATTGGTTAAGCTGTATTTGAGTGAGAAAAACTTTTTAAATGGAAACTCAGAAATATTCCAAAATTAATTTCCTAACTATGCATTTTACCCCATCTTGTAATTTTGAAGAATGTTGAAAATGTATCTTCCCAAGCAGGGAGGACTGGGATTAGAATAATGTTCCAAGAATTATGTCTAAATATATTTTCACAGATGGATCAAAAATGGACATAGGTTGGGTTAGGACAAGAACAAAATCGTATGAGAGGGGGGTTTTTCCCCTCCGTTTATCCGAGGGGTCCAATTTTCTAAAAAAAAAAAATAATCACTTTAAAATCACTAGCTATAAAGTTTTTAGGAAAAAATTAATTAAACCATCTGTGTTCTTTTACTGTTTTGAATTTTAAGGAAAAAAAATTACAAAATCGTCGGACCAGATTTTTCAAAAAACGGTTTTTTGAAAAACTTTTCAAAAACACATTCCAAATTTTTTTGAGCATGCCAACTTTTAGCTCTTTGTAGTTTTTATCAGGAAAATAAAATTGAAAAAAAATTGATCAAACAATTTTTGAAAAAACTAAAAAATAAAAAAAAAATTAACTTTTTTTTTTAATTTTAAAAATATTCTGTTTGGAAAAATTTAAGATTTTTTTTTATTTCATTTCCTATGTTAAAAATAAAATTTCATCGAAATCCGTCAAGTGGTTTATGAGAAAATCTGATTTTAAAAAACCGTTCTTATGGGAGGTACCGTTATAAGACTTTTCCTGAAAAACCTATTCCAACCAAAACATAGTTTGCACAGAAAACATTGTTCAGGAAGTTTAATCAAAATCGTAGGAGCCGTTCTTGAGAAAAATGAATTTTTCATTCAAAATCATATGACAGGTACATTTAGTTTTAGAGCTAGAATGCTAATTCCAAGATCCAAGAACACCTCTGTAGGATGTCATAATAATACTGTGAACCAAGTTTGGAGCAAATCGGTTTAGCCGTTTAGGCTGTAGGTAACTATACAGACAGACGGACAGACAGATAGATAGACAGAATTGTCGGACCCACTTTTTAAGGCTTCTCCATCATCGTAATGTCATATTTGATTGTCCAATTTTTTTTTTCACGAATGCATAATTTGCCATATAGTACCTATACACGTTGCTTAGATGTTAGATACCACGTTAAAAAATTACGTTTGATTGAAGAAGACTTCTGCGGTGGATGTAATTACGAGGATGGACATGAGGATTGAGGATATAACCCACTTCCTCTTTCATTGCCCAAGCCTATGTTATTTAAGAAACAGGACGCTCGGAAAACACTATTTCGAGAACATCGAAAAGAAGTCACAGAGTTCAATAATAGATCCTTTGTTGAGAAGATCACAAGAGAGGACGGATGGCTGGAAACTCAATAAGGAGCACAAAATCGAGTGCGAAGCTCTCAAATTTATACCGCAATGGATTTGCATAAACGATAGATCCAATTGTGGTGGAGAGTGGAACTTGCTTACTTTCACCAGCCCACAAACCAATCCTGGCTTTCTGTAACATGTCAATGGTGTTACTGCAAACCAATATACATAGCAAGTCTAAGGATATACTATACAATTACTTATACGGGATAACAGGTGGATTTATTGAGATAATTGTAATGAACATCCTAGAAAGTAAAAGGGTCTATTTTTATTTCCTTTTTTTTTCAAACAACATTTCTATATAGTAAATCCTTCGTCACATATCTAAGCACTCTTAAGCAAGAAATAATTAGTCGCCTGCCATTCATTCCAACTAACGCAAAAGGACATTTTAAAAAATATACAAAAAGGCAACAAATAGACTATAGCGAAGGCCAGAACAGAAAAATATATAATTCTTATGCAAATGAAAATTAATTTAATCCACAGGACATTTTCATTCGATTTAATTACACACGAAAACTGGTCTTGAGTGCTGTGATGTTGTTGTGTCCTGCTTCCTTTTTTTTCACTTAAAGTATAAAATAAAATTCCTGTTAAAAAAAAAGCTTGTATAATGAAGAAAGAAAAAAAAAATGGAAGAAAAATATAAAAATAAAAATAGGAAACAAAAAAAGGACGATGGACGACACATAAAAATGTCTGTCAATTTTAATCCATTGCAATTGTTTTAATCTTGCGCTGAAAATTATGAAGGTCCTTTACTTTTATATTATTGGCAACGATACTATGGAACTGTGTTTTTTTTTTGTACTTGCTTGGGAGATGGCAATGGCAAGTCCCAAGTTCCTCTCAAACAAATTGCCTTTTTTTCTTCTTAGTCGCTCGTGAGCTTTTGAGAGGACTCAAATAATTACATTTATTTATCTACGCTGCCCGAAGGAATGAAGATGGAATGATTTTTTTTTTGTATTAACTTGGTCTCTATTTTTCCAGTTTTTTTTTACTGGGAGAAGGCGGAGCAATAACAAATTAATTAGTTCACTTCAAGCAGAAAATGCAATTAAAAAAGATTTCGCTATTTTATTTGATTTTTTTTTTTTTTTGTATTTTGTATTTTGTATTTTTCTGTTGTGCCTGCAATGTCCTTTGCTGATTTGTTGGGGATATTCTTAGCCCTTGGTCTAGTCCACTAAGATTGCAAACAATTCAAAAGAAAAGCGTCCTTTGTATTTTTACAACTGGAAAAATTAAAATTAAATTGAAATTAACAGGGAAAAAGATGGAGGACACAATTTTATTTTATTTTATTCTTCCTGGGCTCTTCAAAATAAATAGAAAAAGGAGAACAAATAGATAAATGGGAAATAGGAAAGTCGAGTGTCTGTTTTGTCGCCGGCCGGGAACTGCCTGAAGTGTTGTACAAATAGAAAATGCTTGTATAAGTTTTATTATTTTTGTTGTTTTTCTCATTACCGGAACGGGATGTCGACTTTTCGGCTTCAGGAAAGTCCTTTGGGGCCTTAATCTTGATTTTTTTGTTCCTTCAAGAGCTTCAATTCTATAATTTATTTGTTCTGACAATTTTCATTTTCAAACTGACGTTGTCTATTTTCCTGAGACTGATATCAGAATTTTTTCGCCAAAAGTTATTTCGTAGAAACCTAGGGAAAACACAAAACAAAATAAGAGTTGCAATCGGACCCCCTCCCGCATCAACAAGATCTTTCAAAAGAGACAGTGGGTTGGGAAAGAAATCCCGAATTAAAATATCCCGAACGACAAAATCCCGAATTGTTTGTTCACTACCTACTTTTTTTTGGTACTGTCAATACCAAAACAAAAATTTTAACTATTATACTAAGGCGGTTCTTTTCAGAACTTTAAATTTTTTCAAAGAGATACAATTTAATTTCAATTTTTGAAAAAAATAAATATTTCAATTTATAAAAAAATTAATAAAAAAAATGTCAATACCTTACCTATACAAAATAAAATGCACGACTGGGTCGCACGAACTTGCTCTTATGATAAGCAATTGCGTAGTGGCTGCATATATGGATATTAAAAAAAAATTAAATAATTTCGAAAATTCTTTTATTTTTTAAATTAGTTTAGGAGTTTTCTCGGAAAAACTAAGTATGCAATAAAATTTCAAAGCTATACGGCAATCTAGGAAAAAAAAATATTGAAAATCGTTGGACCAGTTTTTTTTTTAAAAGGTTATTTTTTATAAAACTTTTTCAAAAAATATTTTGAAATTTATTTGAGTATGCAAATATATGGCAATCTGTAGTTTACATTTGAAAAATAATTTAAAAAAAAATCAATGTACCCGTTTCCAACATATTTCGAAAACCAAAAATTTTTTTGAAAAAATTATAAAAAATCAAACAAAAAAGTTTTTGAAAATTTTGAAATGCCATATTAATAAAATTATGAATGACTTCCTGTGGCCAAAATTTTATTAAAATCGAATGTATAGTTTACGAGAAAATTTGATTTGAAAATATTGGTTCTATGAGAGGTACCGTTATTAGACAAATTTTGAAAAAAAATTTCAAACCGAAAGATAGATTTTCTTGCAAAAATAGAATTCTGAAAGTTTTATCAAAATCGTTAGAGCCGTTTTTGAGAAAATCAATTTTTGTCTTCAAGATTGTATGGCAGGTGCCGTTATTTTTGGACCTAGAGCAAAAATAAAAAATACGTTCCGAGGGACGGCCAAATAAATCCTAAATACCAAATCGGCCCACCCGTTCAGCCTCCAGAGGCGCGAACAGACAGACAGACAGACAGACAGACAGACAGACGGACGGAATTCCCAGACCCACTTTTTTCGACTTCTCCATCATCGTAATGTCATGTGTGATTGTTATCTCAAATTTTTACTTGCGATTATAGGTACTATAAGGCAAGTTATGCATTCGTCGAAAAAAAAAGTTTTGAGATAACAATCAAACATGACATTACGATGATAGCGAAGACGAAAAAAGATGGTCTAAAAATTCTGTCCGTCTGTATGTCTGTCTGTATGAAGATCA
This sequence comes from Platycheirus albimanus, assembly GCA_916050605.2. Classification (NCBI taxonomy): domain Eukaryota; kingdom Metazoa; phylum Arthropoda; class Insecta; order Diptera; family Syrphidae; genus Platycheirus; species Platycheirus albimanus. The sequence goes on along the minus strand of OU696698.1, from coordinate 30,325,466 downwards.
CAGCCCAAACGGGTGGGCCGAATTGCTTCAAACTTGGTATATAGACTTTTTTAGGTATTGTGCAGAAAGAAAATTGAAATTTTTTTTTTAGCTCAAAAAATAACGGTACCTGTCATACAAACGTTATTTTAAAGCTTATTTTTCTCAAAAACGGCTCTAACGATTTTTATTTAAAAAAATCAGTGTTGCTTTTTAGGAACGACCAATCATATGGCTGAAAAAAAAGTTTTAAAAAATGGCTAAGAACGGTACTTTCCATAGGACCGTTTTTTTTGCTTTCGACTAACTCGAAAACGACTAAACCGATTCTTTCGAAATTTCACACACATATAGCTGTAGGTAGCTCAATTTGTATTGCATAACAATATTTTTGAAAAATATTTTTTTGTATTTTTAAAAGCATTTTTTTTAAAAAAATTTAAAAAATTAATATTTTGAAAACTGCTTATTAAATTTTTTTCTAAAAATTTTAAATAAATGTATTTGCTGAATACCTATGAACTGGCGTTTTTGAATTTTGTTTGAAAAATTTTTTCAAAAAGTTTTTCAAAAAAAACATTTTTTCTCAAAAACCGCTCCACAGATTTTTATAAATTTATTCTCATAAATTCAAATTTATCCGAGAAATAAAATGGCTTACTTTTTTTTCAGCTCAAATTAGTTTAAGTATTTATTTAAGAATTTTGAAAAATATATTTTTATCAAAATCTCAAGCCCCAATACCACTGTCACACATTAGAGCAAGTTCGTGCGACCCAGTCGTGCATTTTATTTTTTCTGCACGAATCCATAACTTGCCTTATAGTACCTATAATCGCAAGTAAAAATCAAAAATATATATTAATATAATATAGTACTTTTTCATAGTGCTGACAATCCCGAAAAAGTATTAAATAATTTTTTCGGGAAAACGTGATTCCTACTATTTTTATTTGTCTTTGAAAATGCACCAACAAAATTCGGGAAAACGTTACTGGGAATATCTTGTTTTCGGGAAAACATTACGTTCCGGTTAAATTGCAACATTAATATTTTTAAACATGAGAATCAACAAGAACGAACAAAACATAAATAAAATTTCCCTAAATAGTGTAAAACTAAAAAGTTCTAAAAAGTACAGACTTCAGGATGTCAAATCGATCAATCGGGATTTTTTCGCAGTTCGGGATTTTGTCTGCGGGATTTTGTCGCATTCCCACGGTATAAACATACCTATGTACAAAATAAGACCTTCATAGCCGTACGATTTATTGACTTAGAATTGTTTTTATGAAACCCAAAAATAAAAGGTATGCATATTAATTTAATAACCCAAATATTTTGTGACGTCACCACCATATTTCAACATGATTTCGTTTCTTAAGTAAAGACTATTGTTTTTAAAATCAGAACTTAGAGTTATAAAGCATGTTAGAAACTTGAAAATTAAAAACTGTATTTATACGTTTTCTATCCTTGCAAAGTCAGATGATTTTGACGTCACACAACACGTAGTCCTCATACCTTATACAAGGAATCACCCTATTGGAAAATGCTCTTATTTTTGCAAATGGCCGCCAATGTCAAATCTGTTTTGACATTTGTGGACTATACAGATGTAGAATACAAGTGAACAAGCCATGGAGCGATACATGAACCGACATGAACCGATATTCTGAAGGCGGCGTTCCCGGGTCGCCTCATCTCTCGTTTTGCCGATTTGCACTAGTCCGCCAGATCGCCCGACTTAACCGTTTCAGACTTTTTTGTGGGGTTTTTTGAAGTCCCGTGTTTACGTGAACAGCCCCGAGACTCTGGAAGCCCTCAAGAACAACATTCGGCACGAGTGCGAAAATCTGTCGCCCGAAGTTCTCGCTGAAGTGATGAAAAATGCCATAAAACGAGCAATCAATTGTGACGGCGCCCATTTGACCGATATCATCTTTCCGACTTGACCAATACAATTCTAAAGGTTCAGATAAACATAATTAAAAAACAGAATCGAAATTATTCATTTAGAAAAAAAAAGAGCCAAGCAACATCGGATGGATGACTTTTTTTTGGCCCACTCTGTATAACTCGTATACAATTCAGTGTTTCAAAGCTGTTTTTTACGTTTCATTTTATTCTTTTCATTGAATTCTTAAATATTCTATATTAAGACTGGCCATTCGTCTGCGGTAGCGTCGATTTAAGGGGGGGCAAAGGTGGACACTTAACCTGGGCGTCAGCCTTAGGAGGGGAAAGCAAATTAAGAAAGAAAAGAAAGAAGTGAAAGCAAAAAAAAGGGCTTGAACAAATCCTAGATCCGTCGCTGGTCTACGGCTCCAGATGCGGCTTCTAATGTAATGTGTTCCGGGCTTACATCTTAACTTAAGGTGGCGCAGACAGTCCATTGTGGACCACGGCCTCAACCAACAATCCTCGCCAAGTAGGCCGGTCCCTAGCCAGTGGCCTCCAGTTGCGCACACCAAGTTGGTTGAGGTCGTTTACCACTTGATCGCGCCACCTTAGATGGGGTCTTCCAGAACTGCGTCGGCCCTCCGGGTTGGAATTGAAGACTCGTCGGGCAGGAGCGTTTTCGTCCATACGCTCCACATGACCCAGCCATCTAAGCCGCTGAATTTTCAGCTTCTTAACCAAGTCAATGTCGCTGAATAGCCCGTACAGTTCGTCATTGAATCTTCTCCTCCATACTCCATTGATACATACAGGCCCGAATATCACCCGAAGAATCTTTCTCTCAAAGCACCCCAGCCTGTATTCATCCGATTGTGTCAGTGTCCACGCTTCTGCCCCATACAGCAGGACTGGGATGATAAGGGTCTTGTATAGTGTCTCCTTGGTCCTTTGAGAGAGGGCTTTACTACTAAGATGCCTTCTTAGCCCGAAGAAACAGCGATTGGCAAGAGTGATTCTTCGACTGATCTCTTCACTGATGTTGTTTTGAGAGGTTATAGTAGAACCCAAATAGACAAAGTCCTTGACAACCTCAAAGTTATATCTGTCCATTGTGACGTTTTGTCCGAGCCTACGGTGATGATCTACTTCACCCGAGGACAGCATATACTTTGTTTTATCTTCATTTACAGCCAGACCCATTCGAGCCGCTTCCACTTCAATACTTGCGAATGCTCCACTGACAGCGCGCTTCGTTCTTCCAATAATGTCAATATCATCAGCATAGCCTAGTAATTGAACGGATCTAAAAAAAATCGTACCGCTGGTGTTGACATGCGAGTTGCGTACGATTGCCTCAAGAATGATGTTGAAGAGGTTACATGACAGCGCGTCACCCTGTCGTAAGCCTTTCTCGACATTAAATGAGTCTGTGGTGTTCTTACCAACCTTGACGGAGCAGCGCGAGTTCTCCATAGTCATCCTGCACAATCGAACGAGTTTTGCAGGGATGCCAAGAAGCGACATGGCTCTGTATAGCTCGTTCCTGTTTACGCTGTCATAGGCGACTTTAAAATCGATAAAGAGGTGGTGAGTATCGATCTGGAATTCTTGGGTCTTTTCCAAAATCTGCCGAAGTGTGAAAATTTGGTCGGCGGTTGACTTACCGGGCCTGAAACCACACTGATAGGGGCCAATCAGTTCACGTGCGAAAGGTTTCAGACGTTCACACAGAATGGCCGACAAGATTTTATAGGCGACATTTAGGAGACTTATACCTCTGTAGTTGGCGCAGCTTAGAGTATCTCCTTTCTTGTGGATAGGGCACACAATGCTGAGGTTCCATTCGTCAGGCATACTTTCATCCGACCAGATTGTACAGATGAGTTGGTGTATGCTCCTCACCAAGTCATCTCCCGCTGCTTTGAAGAGTTCAGCCGTAAGGCCATCAGCTCCAGCAGCCTTGTTGGACTTTAGTTTAGATATTGCTATCCGAACTTCTTCTTGGTCGGGAGGACGGATATTTTGTTCATCATCATCCAAATCGAATGGATCATTCTGCCTGACAGCGATTAGTTGGTTGTCTTCGCCGTTTAACAGTCTGCAGAAGTGTTCTTTCCAAATTCCCAGCACCGACTGTGTATCTACAACGACATTCCCACCCTCGTCTCTACATGCTTCCGCTCGGGCTTTGTAACCCTTGGACGAATGCTTTACCCTTTGGTAGAACTTTCGAACATTGCTTCTGCCGTAGCACCCCTCAATAGATTCAACCATTCGTTTTTCCAGTTCTCTTTTTTTTCTTCTGAAAAGCCGATGTTCCTCTTTCCTCTTTTGCTGGTACACCGCACGGAAAGCGCTCTTGGCAGCTCTAGTTCTGGCATTCAGAATTGCATGATAGGCTTCGTCTTTGGCCAAGTGTGCGAGCCTGCACTCATCATCAAACCAGGTGTTTCGTTGTGGTCGCCTAATGAAACCCAAAACATCCGTGGCAGCGGTTTTGATGGCCATTTTGCAATGTTGCCACTGGGCCTCTGGGTTTGGCGCAGGCGCCGGGCTTGTCAAGAGATAAGAGGAGACATGATTGGCAAAGGTTGTGGCGGTCTCTTGCGATAGTAACTTCGCAACATCAAACTTTCTCACAGTGGATGTTCGACTATGCGGTCTGGTGGAGATCCGCATTCGCACTTTAGCTACAACAAGGTAGTGGTCCGAGTCTATGTTCGCCCCTCGGAAAGTGCGGACATCCATGACACTGGACGCATGTCTGCTATCAATCGCAATGTGATCAATTTGGTTGACGGTATTTTGATCAGGAGACCGCCAGGTCCCCTTGTGAATATTGAGGTGTGGGAAGTATGTGCTAGCTAAGATGACACTTCGCCCCGCAGCAAAGTCGATTAGCCTGTGTCCGTTACCGGAAGTGTTGTCGTGCAGGCTATGCTTTCCGACTGTCGAGCCAAAGTTACCCTCCTTTCCGATTTTGGCGTTGAAGTCACCAAGAATAGACTTAGTGACGTACTTCGGGCATTCATAATACGTCTTCTCGAGAAGATCGTAGAATTCTTCTTTGGTCGTGTCATCTTTTTCCTCCGTGGGGGCGTGGACGCAGATCAGCGAGATGTTGCTGAATTTGGATTTAATGCGGATTGTGACAATGCGTTCGCTTATGCCACGAAACCCCAAGACTTCTTGCATAAGCCTTCCTCTTATCACAAATCCGCATCCAAATAGCCGCTGTTTCCTTGTCCTGTAGCACTTGCCGTAGTAGATGTCACAGTTTTTTATCCTCCTTGTGCCTTCACCATCCCATCGCACTTCTTGGATGGCTGCGATGTCGGCTTTGACATCATCTAGGGCTTCCACTAATTGTTCGGCTTACATACTCACATATATATTGACATGGGTAACAGGTGCCAGTTAGTTAAATCCACCGAATTCGATAAAATAAAAAAATTACATTGTGGTACAATAGCTCCAGCATAGGACAAAGCCTAGCGACTTACACTCACTATTATGCCTCTGTGTGCGTTCATACTTTGCAGAAATGGAATGGATCTTCAAAATAACCCAATAACCCTATTTTTTTGATAAAATTACCTCTTTGTGGATTTGTCACTATATGTACCTTGCTATAGAAGCAGTACTCAGAAAAGCCTTTTGTGGGATAGTTTCGCTCAGTGAAAGTTTACAGCAGAACTCGAGGCAGTTCATCGTCAATGGCAAGCGCCCGAGAACGATGACAAGCAATTTCTTGTGGCCCAAATTGAATCATATAGACCTAGAAGATATATGATTCCAGCAGGGTGGCGCTTCGTGCCACACAGCGGACGCCACGATTGATATTGAGTATAAACGGTTTGAGGCAAGGTTATCTCTCGCTGAGGTGAAGTGAAATGGCCACCAAAGTCATGCTATTTGACTCGACAGGACTTTTTCTTGTGGGGGTTTCCTGAAGTCGCAGGTCTATGCGAGTAAACCACAATCGACTATGTCCTTAAGGTGAATATATCAGAGGCTTACTCTCAAATTCATCAGGATCTATGAGGAAGAGTCATTGAAAATTGGACTACTCGGATCCGTGCCACTACAAGAACCCAAGGTGGGAATTTAAACGATGTCATATTCCATACATATTCCTTTCAAATTGAAAAGAAATTTGTGAATACCTCACATGCTTGTTTTATTCCATTTCAAAATCTACTACTCCATAAGAATTATTCGCTTTTCAGTTTTGAGTTGTGCCCGATTAAATATATATAACCAGAACTCAATCTAGAATGACGCCATATCTAGGCACGCAATTCACAAAAGGCATTCATAAAATAAACGTTACTGGCAGCTGCATGCGATATGCGAATATCTATAACCCATCACGCAGAACGGTCTTCCCTTAGCAACAACATCAGCTCCAACCCGAATCCAATCCGTTCAATGCATCCAATTGAACTCCCCAAAATGGCTACCATTCATTTCCGACGCCTTCGACAGCCGCATAACGCGCGTATTTTTCCCGTTCAATTGGTGCAGAGCGCGAATTCATTTCAAACAATCGCACATTAATCATTCGGTTTGCCATTGCAGCGCCAACAAACACAAGAGAGGACATGGAAAATCCTTGCAAATTCAGCAAGGCTATTCCTATATTCCTTCTGTACTATTATACTATATACCTATGCAATGTATGTGGCCTTACTGCATCACGTACGGATAGTATAGGATGAATTAACAGTCCACTATACTCGTGTACACTCTCCGTCACAGCACACAGGATAGTTTGGCTTGATTTGTCTAAAATCCTCGAAGCCATAAAAGCTCACTGAGAATTAGAATAAATTCGCGAAAGTGGTTTTTTGACAATAATTGCGAGGAGTGAACTGCAGCAGCTCAGTGCATCGATATCTATTCACAGAACCCCCCACACATCCACTCCCCAACTCATCCTTTAAAAAAAATACCATATCACCATAAGGGACCTTCAAAGCGTTTTAGAACATCCAATTGATGGACATGCCCATCAAAGAGAGTCATCCAGAGCTAGAGCTATCGAACCCATCGCATCGGCTTTTCCATTTACGGAGAGTGGCAAAGCCACCGCACTCTATATGTGCATGCACATATACGACACTCAGCCCCCCATCACCCACTCATCTTCGTCCTGTGCCAGAAACTAGGACCAGGACTAAGCGTATAGTGGAATTCGCGATTAAATGCGAACTAGATTGTGGGCAGTAGTTTTTTTTTTTATACACAAAGTGCGTACATCTGGGCTACACGATGTACTTGTACACATATACGGTCCATGGTCCAATCCATGGGTTCTTCTATGTCCTGTAGGAATGATTTTTCGGCCTGGTGAACTCACTCTAAATTTGATTTGTAAATCTTTTGCAAAGCGGATTGAATTGCTAGATAAACGAAGAATTTTTATATGAGTGTCTATGTGTATATAAATTTATCTATGTGTATGGGTATTTCAACCGCATATTCTGCATCCGTAAGTTTTAGCCGCTTGGCTATATGGCTCCTGCTCCTTACACAAAGCAATGGAAAGTTGGTTTTTCTTCTGAAATTCCGCTTTGGAAATTAATTCCAATTTTTTTGAAAAGGATATTCAACCTCTCCATCACTGTTCACTGCGAATGCAATTTTCAACATCGCATCGCATCGGTAACCGGAGTTCATCTTCAGGAGAAAATTGAAAATGTAAAATAAAAGGATATGAAGGATGCAGATTAAAAAAAAATGAACAAAAAATAAAAAAAAAAAAACCTTTTAAAAGGAAAATCTTGTGCAATATTTCAGTCAGCATCGTTCCGTTTCTAGGTATATACTTGAAGAAAAGTGCAATTTATTTTTCTTACTGCTGATGGTGTCCTTCTTCTTGAGTACCTTTTATTTCGGACTATATGCGGAAAGTGAGTCATGGGGATTGAAAGCAGCACTTCGTTATTATTTTTCTAATTAATTTTTAAAATGGCTTTTTTATTTCTTTTTTTATGAAGACAAATATGCAAGCGTTGGAAACCATTTGCTTTATACCTTTGGTGTATAGGAACAGCTGGATCACAACTCTCCCACTTGTCTGCTTTACAATAGTGATCCGCCTGTGGGTTTTGCCGGATTGAAGCGTCGGCAAGTTTCAGGGTCTTGGGTTTGGGTTGCTCCATTTCTGGAGACCACAATAAATCGCTGCATTTTTTTAACCCTTTTAATGATAAGTCACATCACTAGGAATTTAGGGAGGCAGGGAAAGGAAGTGTCGATGAACATTGGTCTTGAATGTTTGAAGATCAAAATGGCAAGGGAAAATTGTGCCAGGCAATTCATTCCACATTCGTGTTGTACGGCTAAGAAAGAATCCATATATTTCACGGTACGTCCGAAATTGGGCTCAAGTGTAAACTGATGAGCGTTCCCAGCAAGACAAGTGTTACGGGGGAAATGTTTAAGGGGTGGAACGCAGCTGGCTCGAGTGAGCATTTTTGTAGAAGAACCGGTAAAATAAGGAAAGACTTGAGACATTTCGACGATGTTCAAGGGAAGTTTCTAGGCCCGCTTTTCTTCTTTCACCCGCCCAATCGTTTAGGAACGTTGTATAGGGTTTTCCAATAAGTGGTGTTATATTGTTATTCAAAGAAAATTGGCATTTTTTTGAATAAATGATCGGATATTTATTTCAATGTAAAGGGAAAAGTATGCCATTAATAATTGAAAACAATATCAAACCAAATGGCCGCCACGGCTACGCTTACACAACAATATCCTTTTCATGAAATAATGTTATATTACCATATCGCAAAGTGGGTGCTGTATGCCCTCAATAGCTTCACGAATTCCATTTTTGAGGTCTTGAATCAGCGCTGAGCTGTTGGCGTAGACTTTATCTTTCACGTGGCCCCAAAGAAAGAAGTCGCAAGGTGTTAAATCACAAGATCTAGGTCGCCAATTGTGATCACTTCCTCGAGAGATAACACGGTCCGGAAACTTTTCCAGTAAAGGATCGATGGTTTCGTTGCTTGTGTGGCACGTAGTTCTTGTTGAAAGTAAACGTTGTTCAGATCAATACCATCCAATTCCGGCCATAAAAAATTATTAATCATCTCTCGACAGCGCAATTCATTCACCGTAGCTTTAGCTCCAGCCTCATTTTTAAAAAAGTAAGGTCCAATGACCGATGACCCGGACCATAAACCGCACCAAACAGTTACTCGTTTAGGATGGAGAGGCTTTTCAGCAAAAAATCTTTGGTTTTCCGAGCCAAATTTTGCTTGTTGACTTAGAGGTGGAAATGGGCCTCATCAGTCAAGATGATTTTTCGATGAAATTCCGGATCATTTTCATGCATTTGAAGGACCCAATCGGCAATCGGATGATGATCGGCTGGCTTAAGTTCTTGTGTTAACTGAACTTTTTAAGCCTTAAGACTTAAGTTTTTATGCAAAATACGGAGTAATGACGTTTGTGGAATGCCTAATTCCAAAGAACGACGAGGAATAGACAAATCTGGGTTTTCTTCAACACTTTGGGCTACAGCAGCAATATTCTCAGTTGTTCTTGAGCGACGTGCACGAGTTTTATTCTTCACATCACTAACTTGTCCCAACAGCTCAAGTTCTTAAACCAATTTCTGAATTGTGGTCCGACAAGGTGCTTCACGACGAACAAAAAATGTTTTAGTTTTACAAACCGTATCTGCCAAATTTTCACCATTTTTATAGTGAATTTAAATAATTTTAATGCGTTATTAAAGCATGTATCGTTCCATTTTTATTAAAGGCGTAGTTTCTACTTGTCAAATGTCAAAAAATTACTGCTTCAAAAGTGACAACTACTGAAATGGCGGGCTATTCAAAATATCACCTCTCTTTGTTTTTTTGGATTTCCATTTCATTACGAATCGACCGACGCCTGAACAACGCATGCAAATTGTAAAGATTTTTTTTGGAAAAATATGGTTCTTTTCTCGATACGCATCGCGCACTACTTCCATTTTAAGGTTGACACAATCGTCCATCAGAGAAATTAACTCGATTAAAGAACGTTTTCACACGAAGTTGATTAATACCTATTCATCATCTGACATCTGATGAAGACCCGAATGAGTTCATCCGCCATCGTGCAATGGGATCTGCGTAAACCCACTTTATTTGAAATTTAGAGGAAATATCTTGGTTTGCTGGCTTACGAAATCCAACTCGTGAAAAAATTGAAGCCGCACGACCACCGGGTGAGACGTCGCGTCGTTCATTACCCCCACAGAAAATAGTGTATCACAGTTCCAAAACCCGAAATTATGCGCTTATCAAACGTTACCATCAACAAATCAATTGTGGGACGCACTGTGTGTAACATGTTGTGCCTTCTTGTCGAAGCTACAGCTCCCCCCACTTCAAGGTGATTAAATACAGGAGCGATGTCCAAAGACGGTAACTCTCCAGTCGGCAACATTTTTAAAGAAGTAGGGATCAATGATTCTCCAGCCCATAAAGCACACCAAACGGTCAGTTTTACTGGATGTGATTGCGTGCCAACAATGGCTTAAGGGTTATCTACTCTCCAAAATTGATGTAGCCATTCAACCAAAAATTAGCTTAAACGCTGAACTTAATTTTCTTGTGAACCGGTGCAATGTGTTTCACGAACAGAACCATGTTTTTCGAAATAAATCTGCAGAATTTGCATGCGTTGTTCAGGCGTCGGTCGATTCACGATGAAATGGAAATGCAAAAGATGAATCAAATGGCAGATGAAAAAATGGCTGTCAATGAAAGTCAATGAAAACAATGAAATGTTGCCAACTTAAAGCTCTATGAAGGTTTGAATGAAACAACAAATTGTGTGTGCTACTACCAAGTTTATAGGTTGGAGTTATAGCTATTTCACGGGTACCAACCCAATCATCAGACTCCTAGTGGTGCTTAATCGCTTTAGGTTCAATTTTATATTTGAAGAACTTTTGCCCGAGCTGTGCCGAACAATAGCGACCTACAGTTTTATGCCTCTAAAAGAAACACCAATACGTGTAGTGCATATAAAATCCGTCGATTTGCTAAAGGTATAACTTTAACATGAAAAAACTACATAACCGCGGTATAAGAACGGACTTTTATCGTTATAAAAATAAAACACGTCTCAGGAAATGAAGTCAAGAAATGTCTGCATTTTGAAACATGAAAATCCATCTAATACACCTACAGCAGACATGAACCACAACTCTACCGCCACCCTCATCACATAGAAAGCCCACCCCACAAAGCTCAATTAAAACATAATCTAACATTAATTTCCTTGAAATTCAAATACATAGTTCGAAAAGCGAAATATCCTTTTTATCCTTTTATTTGTTGTGTTGTGTCGTTTTTACACAAAGAAGGTACACCTTCCCTCTTCCAGTATAAAGAAAAACTGAAGCATCTATCAAAGAAACTCTGTCCCAGACTGTGGGCAAACAAAAAGTCACATCTCCATTTTCTCACTTTCTTCTTGGTGAGACTTGGTAAGAAGAAGATATACCTAGTAACTTCTTTGACTCATACTCACAAGTGACAAAACCCCCATCCATAAATTTTTGAAGCTTTCCATAGCCAGAAGCAGCAGCAGTAGCAACCATTTATTAATGAAAACTTCAGCACCAAAATGGAGACTCCTATAGCAGACTACAGAATTTATAAGAACCATCCTTTTATCTACCGATTTCATCATAATGCTGAACGAACGAACACCATCTTAATTTTGAACGGATAGAACAATTAAATGGCGCATCCATCCCAGGTTTTGTGCTATTCCTTCAAACCCTTCTCTTCTCGTCCTCGTCTTCGTCATCGAATTTCTGTCTTTATCTGTCGTCCTTGGTAAAGCAAAAAGTGTCAAATAAAAGCCACCGCAGAAAACTTTAACACTGTTCAAGTGGATGATGGTAAAGATCAACCATTCCACCAGAGCCCTTTTGTATAGGCATTTAAGTAAGAAACATAAAGGAAGCATCCTTGTGTGTGGAAGAATATACTCTTTTCAAATATGACGATTCATTTAGAGAAATTATACGAGACATCCCGATAAGGGGGTCGCAATTTATTCGAAAGGTTTTATCCAAAAAACAAACGTAAATGTAGGAAGGTATAGTATGTATCCTTTTCCTAATGTGTAAAAGGATGTTAATAAGGCACAGAAGGTGGAAGCAGGATGAAAGACAAAACGACTTCCTTTAGCCCACCCAACAACACGTAGACACCATAACTTCTCCATTCAGCATGGCCTGTCTGAATATCGCATACCTTCGCTTTCGCTTAGGTGGAATGAAATTTAAAAAAGCTTACATTTTGACAAGGTATATCGCAGAACGATGTTCTCATCAACTCTATGTCAGAAGATTTATTCAAAAATGACAGAATTCTTATGGTGTGTCACGTTGTCGCGTCGCGTCGCCTCTCGTCTTTCCAGTCAATTCGTCGGAATGAGCATTCATAAGCTCCCTCTGGCCTGGCATGGCCCGAGGCCCGACCCGTTTAAAACCACCCCTTTGTCAACATGAAAGGGTTAAATCGTGATAATACATTTTCAAATTACAATCTTCACATTAAGGACATAATTTTATCTTGGAACCTTGAGTCCTTGAGTAAAGCGAGCAAAGGTGTGGCATAAAGTTTAACTGGAATTTCTACACGATTTTGAAAGTGATTAAGCCTTTAAGTTGAAACGGCGGCGCGGCGTGGCGCCGGCGGGCGGGCGGTGCTGGGGCTGAGGTAAAGGTACTTTCGCTTTTCATTTTCTGACGACGACGGAACTGTGAAAAATTAATTTGAAATTCCCAGTGTTGGAAAATTTTAATAATAATTTAGAAAACACATTATCACGCTTTCGTCTTTTCATAATTGTATTAGTTTTCGAGTGGGGATTGGGTAAAAAGGGATAAGAAGACGAGACTAGGAACATTGACATTGAGGTATTATTTTCATCTGTGAGCGCTCAGTTCAAATAATTTGTGTTGATGAGTTGGATTTTTTTTTATTATTTTTTAAAATAAAACGTTTCTGAGACACAAAACAAGGGGAATTTTTGTGCCTACGTTTTGACAAAGAATTTATTATTTGTCCTTATTTCCAATTATTTACCTTGAGATCCAGGTAGGTATCTGGAGTGTAGTAAATACTGAAGAGTAAAATTCCTTAAGACAAGTGTTTTGGTATTTTATATCAGCAAACGCTTCGCTATTAACTTTTGGAATTGTTTTTTAAATAATTAGACAAAAGCTTATTATGCTTTTTAATTTTAGAAAATCAAAAAAAGTCTCCTTGTATGAATTTAGAACTTGAACAGTAAAAGAAGACTATGTTAAATCAAAGTGTATGAGGCTTATTGGAAAGCCTTTTCAGCCTTCTCAATCTCTAGCCTGCCTCCCTCTACCGTTCCGGTCGTTCCATCGACGATGAGGTCTTCCTTTGGCTTCGCAATCCCTCTGCTTTGGCATGGAACGTTGAAATAGAATTTTTCGGGCTAGGCTTATGTCGCTGTACAGCACGTATAGTTCGTCGTTGTATCTTCTTCGCCAAATGTTGTGTTCTCGGTTAACGCAGACAGGACCATAAATCGTTCGCAGCACTTTTCTCTCGAAGACTCCAATAAGTGACTTTACATCCGATTGGGAGAGGGTCCATGCTTCTGCACCATATAGCAGGACCAGGATGATGAGTGTTCTATACAGTCTCCTTGGTTCTTCTCGATAGGGTTTTATTCTTCAATTGCTTATTCAGCGATTAGCAAGAGTTACTCTGCGTTTGATTTTAGCGTTGATGTTGTTTCCTGTGTTTACAGCAATACCCAGGTAGACAAATTCACTAACTACCTCGAAGTTATATCTATCAATGGACTTTTGTTGATGAAAGCATATACTTCGTCTTGTCCTCGTTTGTTTTGAGTACCATTCTGCTTGCTGCTGACTCCATGGTAGTGAAAGCACCAGTTCCTGCTCACTTTGTTCTTCCTATTCCGCATTAAATTTTCAAGGACAATGTTTTGAAACAGCTGTATTACATTTCGTCACAGCCGCCCGTCTGGTGGTGTCGAGGTTTCGATAAAGTCAATACTAATTTTGACGGAACAGTGAGAATTCTTCAACTTCATCCTGATAAGGTGTATCTGTTTAACAGGAATTCTAAGGTTTGACTTGGCACGATGTTTTTTTTTTTATGTAAGGGACACGCGCTCAAGGGTTTTGAATAGCCCTTTTAATGATTAGTCACAGCACAAGCGATAGGAAATTAGGGAGGAAGGGAAAGGAGGAGTCGATGAACATCGGTCTTGAACGCTTGAAGATCAAAATGACAAGGGAACATTGTACTAGGCAATTCATTCGACGTTCGTGTTGTACGGCTAAAGAAAGAATCTCTATATTTCAAGGTACGTTCGAAATTGGGCTCAAGTGTAAACTGATGAGCGTTCCTAGCAAGACTGGTGTTACGGAGGAAATGTTTAAGGTGTGGAACGCGGCAGGCTACCTCGAGTGAGCATTTTTTGTAGAAGAACCGGTAAAATAAGGAAAGACATGCGACATTTCGACGATGTTCGAGTGACGGAAATGTTTCCATAATGTTTCTCTCCCCTATCAATTTTAACGCTTTTTTCTGAACTCTGTCGACCTGGTGTAAAAAAGTTTGAGAAGCACCTGTCCACATAGATGGGAGTTATACTCAAGTTTAGGGCGTATAAGCGCTTTGTAAATTGTAGCCAGATCAGAAGGGGTGAAAAACTTCTTGCATCTATAAAGGAAGCCTAAGTATCTTGCAGCATTCTTGGCAATCTCAAGTATATGATCATTTTAACGAAGGTTGTCACTGATACACATACCGATTAGTACTGACTACTGATAGCTTTTCGGCCTCCTCGACGCAAGCACCATTCATGGATAATGGCATAGGGGATATGTTTAGCTTTAACGACAAAAGACAGTATTGAGTTTTCGACGCAATAAACAACACACGATTTTTAATACCTCAGTTCACAATGCTGTTTAATGAGCTTATCATACGGTAACGGTATCGTTGTAACAACACGACCGAAGGCGAAGGCCGTGAATTATCAAACGTATACGAAAAGCTGAGGGTTGAGTCGTCAGCAAAACAATTTAATGGATTAGAGGTCACAGACAAGAGATCATTTATAAAAATGAGAAAGAGAGTCGGAGACAGAACGGAGCCCTGGAGCACACCAGCATTTATTTTGTGGAGATCAGACTTGAAACCGTCTTATACAACTTGTATTGAACGGTCCAGAAGAAATATAGGAAAGCTTCATGAAATATAGGAAAGCTAATTCTAATCCAACGAATCATCGATGCCAAACGCACGCATTTTCGATAAAAGACTTCATGCCAAACTCTATCAAATGCCTTTGAAATATCAAGCGCAATAATCTTGCTTTCGCCAAAGCGATGCAAAGATTTGTTCCACTACTGTTTGGTGAGATATGCCATCAGATCACCAGTAGAACGATTGCTGCGAAAGCCGTACTGTCGGTCATTTAAAAGCTCCCGATCTTCGAGATATTTCTTTAGCTGACGATTTATCAGTGTTTCCATGACCTTGGAAATAAAATGCACGACTGGGTCGCACGAACTTGCTCTTATGATAAGCAATTGCATAGTGGCTGCATATATGGATATTAAAAAAAAATTAAATAATTTCGAAAATTCTTTTATTTTTTAAATTAGTTTAAGAGTTTTCTCGGAAAAACAAAGTATGCAATAAAATTTCGAAGCTATACGTAAATCTAGGAAAAAAAAATATTGAAAATTTCGTTCGACCAGTTTTTTTTTTAAAAGGTTATTTTTGAAAAACTTTTCCAAAAAATATTTTGAAATTTATTTGGGTATGCAAATATATGGGAATCTGTAGTTTACATTTGAAAAAATAATTAAAAAAAAAAATCAATATACCCGTTTCCAATATATTTCGAAAACCAAAAATTTTTTTGAAAAAATTATAAAAAATCAAAAAAAAAAAGTTTTTGAAAAATTTGAAATGCCATATTAACAAAATTATAAATGACTTCCTGTGGCCAAAATTTTATTGAAATCGAATGTATAGTTTACGAGAAATTTTGATTTGAAAATACTGGTTCTATGAGAGGTACCGTTATTAGACAAATTTTGAAAAAAAAAATTCTAACCAGAAGATAGATTTTCTTGCAAAAATAGCATTCTGAAAGTTTTATCAAAATCGTTAGAGCCGTTTTTGAGAAAATCAATTTTTGTCTTCAAGATTGTATGGCAGGTGCCGTTATTTTTGGACCTAGAGCAAAAATAAAAAATATGTTCCGAGGGACGGCCAAATAAATCCTAAATACCAAATTTGAAGCAAATCGGCCCATCCGTTCAGCCTCCAGAGGCGCGAACAGACAGACAGACAGACAGACAGACGGACGGAATTCCCAGACCCACTTTTTTCGACTTCTACATCATCGTAATGTCATGTGTGATTGTTATCTCGAAATTTTTTTTCTGCACGAATCCATAACTTGCCTTATAGTACCTATAATCGCAAGTAAAAAGGGACGGGCTGGACAAATGCTGTTTTCCATCTACTAGGAAGATTCCTGGACGATAGGAGCGATGGAAAAGTTTACGCAGTGGTTTTGCCAGCGATGAAGAACACCTCTTCAGAAGAATAGGGTATAGGGGGTATACCATCCGGGCCAGCGGATTTGTGTATATCAAGATCTTGAAGAACTCTTGTTACTGTACGAGTGCGGAAAAATACCTGTCCCATAGAAAAATTAGCGTTCTCAAATACAGGAGGGGCATTATTGCTTGCAGGCAACGTAGAACTTGCAGCAAAATGAGCAGCGAACATATTCGCCTTCTCTGAAGAGCTGACAATTGGTTTATCGTCGACGATGAGCGTTGGAACTGATGATGACGTTGAGTTCTTGACGTTTTTTACAAATGACCAGAAGTGTTTACAGCCTTTGCATTGCAGGTTATCTCCGTTTTATTCTGGCTATGACTATTTGAATTTCATTTTGGTCAGGTGGATTCAAATCTTAGTTGTCATTTAGATTGACCGGTTCGTCATTAACGAGCTCTTGCCTGTCATCGCCAGTAAGCAATTTTTAAAATAAATTCCTCCAAATGGTTAAAACATTGATTATTTTTCTACTAGTGTTTCCAAACTTTGCAGGGTCCATTTATGTACCCTGATGTTGATTGTTTCACTCTTCCGTAGAATTTTCGCACCTCCTTTCTGCTAAAGCATTACCTCGATGCACGGTGACTTCACGTTGATGATGGTCCGTGGTCAATTTTCTTTTTTCTGAGCAAGCGTTTCTTATCCTTCTTTCGCTCATCGTAGAGCTCAAGGGACAGACAAGTTTTATTCCTCAGCCACGACCGTTATGACATTGTGATTTGTGACCTGTGATTTCTTGGAGGTTGTTATCAGAAGCCCGGTTCTTATGGCTTGTTGACATAGCTGGATTTCTGGTCCCTTTGAAAAAGAATTCTCCTAAATAGAACTAGCATCTTTGGGTGAGAGCAGGGCATGAACAGAGGAGGTAGTCTCTGGTTTCTTCTCACCCATGCAACTTCTCCAGAAGTCATATTTGAGAAAACGCCGTCTGGTAGTGTGTCTACTTATAGGGCAGTTACCGACGGTGGTTAGATAAAATTTGTGTTGAAGATCCATTTCTGCCAAGTTCGTAGGCTTTACAGTTTCCCGGAATGTCTCTGCCTCCCGGCAACAAAAAAATGGAATATTAAACTGTTCTGCCATCTTAATGAGATATGAGCGACAGTAGCGAGCAAATGTTGTGTTCAAGGAAACTGCACCAAACGATGTTAGGGCTGTTTGGGTGCCTGAAAAGATACGGAGCGGATGTCCGTTGGTCATAGACTCAGGCAGATCTTGGTGGAGTGGTGACTTAAAAGTTGTTTTCAAAAACCAGCTGGGTGATGGTATAGTCGGAGTGACTTGGAATTGATCTTAATTAATTCAGAATGACGGTATATCCTATTGTGTTATTGGTTCATCGAGAAATGTCTCAGAGAGGAATAACTATATTCGCAGCAGTTTGTTTACTAAATATGATAGAAGGGGTATTAGATTGAAGAGCACGGAGGGCTCCGGTGACACATAAGATTATTACGGTTAGTCACTTTATCTAAAACAGTTCACTATAATAATACCCCATAATTAAATATCGGTCAGTGTGGAGCACAGACATAATAATACTTGTACCCCTTGTACTTGTACTTGCCTAAAACACCCTTGAAATGTTTATATAAAAGTGTATTTTCATGCCTGCGCACTTTATTTTACACTTGTAGGTAGTCCTCATTTAAAATGCACGGGGAACTTTTAAATAATTTAAATATTAACATACTCAAAATAAAATTAACATCAAGCTTGTAGGCAAAAATGGCTTCCAAGCTTCAGTCGTCAGTCTGTGTTTTATGTCTTTGTTTCGAAAAATGTTCCTTCAAACTTTGGATATGCAATATTTTGTAAGTCTATCAGATCTCCTTTCATGTTAACTTTAATTGAAATCGTCTAAGACGTTAACGACCAAGTCAGAATCTTTAAAAATAAAAATCTAGAGGACCAAATGGTACATGACATTTCCCAAATAAGGACTAAGTTTCAATAAAATTAGTCCATCTGATAAGTTTTTAGGTATAGTTGGGAACAGATAGACAGACCAGGCAGATGGACAGAGTTTTCGGACGCACTCTTTTGGACGTCTCTATCATCTTTGTGTCATATGAATAAATGTTGGCTTTTAAGTAAAACTAAAGCTTAAAACATAAAACTTACCATCATTTATCATTTGATTTTGTTTTTAATTCAAGGTTCTTTGTCCATGCCACCAGATTTCTTGAAATTTATAGCAAATCTGAAAGTTACATACAAAAACATTTTTTAAAAAAGGAAAAACAAATCATTACACATTTTGACATTGAACATAAACTGCTGAGTTTTTTTAAAATAAAACATTTTTAATTTGTTTGGTGAATAATACCATTTTTAATTTATTAAAAATATTTGCTTATATAAATGTGATAATAAGGATAACTAACCCTCTTGTGAAATAGAAACCTGGTTGGATTTATCTTGCAACAACACAACATCCATTTTATGAGGCAATAAATGTTTTATGGGTTCCAATATAACATTCTGCTGAATAAACGTTATTCCTTCGTTTTCCAGAGTTATCAAGTTAATACCGAGAGCAGCAGTGAGTGTTGCTTGGGGAAATAGCACGTGAATACATCGCTGGATGTATGGAACCAAATCATAAGCAAAACAAGAACAAAACCTTACGAAATATTCTCGCTCATTGCCAGAGAAAGCCTGCTGTTCCTGGCGATAGAATGAGAGAATCTTCCTAGCCACAAACTCCAAAGATAATTGAACATTCTTAGTGACATCATTGGCTATGGCGATGGGAGCACATAATCGCAATTCATTTAAAACATTTAAATATCCATTACACAATGCAGCAAGTGGATGGAAGTCGAGCAAGGTTTCTGGAGGATTCATTTGATCTTGCTCAATACGTCTGTTGTGAATTCCTGATGCAGCTTTGTTAATCAGTGTATACTTCTCAAGATCACGTTCGAAGGCTGCATTAACTGTCTGAATTGAGTTGGAGAAGTTTTGTTTGATAACTCGGATGAAAATTGGTGCCATAAGAGCACGGAAATCAGCTCCAACACGACTAAATGAAAGTCCGAAATACATGCATTGTCCAAGAACTGTGTCCAAAGAGTTTACTCCTTTCAGTAAATCAGCTTCAAGGGTCTCGAGGAAATTAGTGATCTGGAAAATTACAGTAAACATTAGATAGACAATTATAAAAACCTCAATACATTCACCTTGCGTTGTAACCAGGATTGAAAAAGACGTCCACAATCGCTGGATAAGCTAGACGGCTTTGAGATTGAAGTTCCATCCTCGTCTGGAAATATTGCACGATATTGCGTGATGATGTTGAAAAGATTGATTCTCGTTACTTCGATTGTTTTTGTAAGATGCTGTTGAGCTGAAAAGATGGTGGTGATTAGTCAAACATTAACAGGTAAGGTTGCATCAGCAGCGTGAGGTCAAAATGACGTCAGAAGCACATTTCAAACAGTCTATGATTTACTGCCCTGGTTAAGCTGTAGCTGCAGCTAAAGTTGAGTTTACTTGAACCTCAGCTTTAGCTTCACCGTTGAGATAAGGCAGTGACAAGTGTTTTGTCTTTTATTTTTTTGTGGGTAGTGTCAAGGTTGGGAGAGGAACTAGGAAGTTCGTGTAGCTAAGCCAAGACCCCTTTGCAGTTCTTGTAGTTAAGACCAAAACCTTACTAGTTCAGACAAACGACAAACTTAACTTGACTCACCATCGTCTTTTGGAATGGAATTCAGGGAATTCGTCAGCCAAGCGTCTCTCGCTTGGAGGAATTTCAATTTGAGCTCGTTGTTTCCGAACGCCTGCATTCGCCTTAAGTATCCAACAATTTGCAAGCATTTTGGTAGCTGCAGATCCGTCCTCAGCTGTGCAACTAGTTGTGCCAACATAGTGTGCCATAGAGACTCAACGGCAACAACGATGCTCTTGAAAAAATACGAAATATAGTTTTGTCATAAAATAAAACAAAAATTTGAATACATTTATCACAGCAATAGTTCCGTGGTTCTGGCCTAACTTTTGCACATAACTTGCTAGTTCCAGAGCCTCTTCATATCGGCCTTCACGAATACATCTCTCCATTAACTGTGGCAGTTCGAGAATCTCCAGCAGCTGGGCATTCTTTTTCAAAGTTATACTATTTAGCCGTCTGTTTTCATTGATTTCGCTAGCTTCACTTAAGAACTCCTCACATTTATCACTGAATTCGGGAAGTTTCTCAATAAGCTTGTCCACTTGCATCTCTGCATTTTGAAATTCAGAAAATATCGACCTTGAGCATTCGGAAGTGTGGATAAATGTTTTGTAATTGGAAATAGCCAAGTCCTGTGTTTGTTCAACAATGCTTTTATTCTCATCTTGTAAACGGGATTGTTCTTTTTTTAATTGATCAACTTTGTATGTTCCTAGTTTGTTTAGATAGACGACCAATTCCGAGTTGTCTTGAAGATTTTCTGTAAAATTAAGGTACATAGGGAATGTAAACTACTGTTTTTTATTAGTCTATACCTGGAACTCCGTTGGGAAATATTAATTTCAGGACTCGTTCGTTGTCCAAATCCATTTTTTTAAGAAAATATTTAATTTGTTTTTATCGCCGCCGAGTTTTCTGCTAACTGTAAACTTCAAACGTCATCTGATTTTGGGTGACATTTTGATAACATCTGTTAAGTGACAGCAGCAACAGAGAACGTTAAAGTGTGAATTTATAACTAAGCTCCTCAAACTGTTTCCTAAGGTCACGTTATACTACGTTGTCATTAGGGCCGAAATTAATATATTTGAAAATTTGCTAAAAAAATGACATTTAAGAAAATATCTATTCAATTGTTTTCAATTTAGTTGCGTTTGATTTCTTTTCACATAATTTGCAACCTTGATTTCGTCCAAATCAAACAATTTTAATTTTATTTTGTATGGGAAGTGGAGGCAAATTTGGAAATTTTCTACGAAATCACCTTATTTTCCCTAATGAAAACGTAGTATTAGGATTTGGTTTTTATGCTAATACTACGTTTTCATTAGGGCCGAAATTAGGATATTTGAAAATTTGCTAAAAAAGTGTTTTCATCCAGGTTTGCACATTTGGTTTAACAACAGGCTAGCTTCCATCTATTTTTTTTTTTTTTCATTCCTTCCTTTTGTTTTGTATTTTTTTTTCTACTGCCGTTGCATTGGATTTTATTTTAAAATTGTTATTTTGTTTTGTTTACTCTTCTGCCTTTGCCTTGCATTTTGTTTTGTTTAATCTTGCCTTAAATATTGTTTCTAAATTGAAATTTTATGAAATATTATGTGCAATTGTTTTCAATTTAGGTATGCGTTCGATTTTTATTTCACAGAATTTGCAACCATAATTTCGTCCAAATGATAGATAATTTGTATGGTAAATGAGGTCTAAATTTGCTACGAAATTACTTCTTTTGCCTTAATGAAAACGTAGTATAGCACGCAGAGTGCACAAAACCTTTTTGGTGTCTCCTCCAGTAAGATGTCGCAAAAGCACTTCATTTTTCCTGGCATTGGATTGTAAGCGCCGCGAACGAGAGTGAGAGTCTCACAAATAATACATCTGTTTATTAACCTACTAGTCCTATTAAGTGAAAGTTTGGATGTAGATGCATGAGTGAATGGATTGAAATATAGGGAATTTCTATTCAAAAAAGTGTACGATTCTATGATGATTTCAGCAAGACATTTTCCATAATTGAGAATGGTACACCACCGGATGAGAGAAATACTTTTTTAAAAGCGTTTCGCAAATTCTAAAGTCAAATTTAGCGAAGCTCCACAGTATGTATAATTCAAATATTTCGAGTCAGGTGCCCATAAGCATCAAAGCTGTTGCGAATCAGAGATTCTAATAGAAACGGGGCATAAATGGTTAAATTGATTCAGAAAAGGATGAAAGTATTTCTCACTTTTTTTAGAACTTGCAAAACACCAAAAGTACCGAAAAGTGTTTATACGAAATACGAGAGGTCAGTGCTATCACCAGGAAACGATTCCGGCAATATCCTTAACAAAAAGACATTGGAAGAGTTAGTCGGTGTTTCTCGGTGATGTTGATGTACTGATGAGCATTGGATTACAGTCTGCAGTACAAGTGCAACTTAACCTGTAAAATATATATCAACACTATGATGCGTAATCTTGATGCAGCGTACTCTGCCACATGGGCATGAGAACTGGAGCTGGAGGAGTCTATCATAATAGCCACAATTATATTACCAGAGGAGCGAAAGGTGTTCTTTGAACTTTACCCAGGGTCGAACCAGGTTTTCTTGACAGCCCCAATAAAAAAAACACATCAGGGCTCCTGATTCCTGATTGTTTATTTGGCACAACCTATAACTTCAAAGGTTTCTTAATTTGTTTGAAATTAATGTTTGTACCTAACTTCGTATTTATTTCAATTTCTTTCGAAAAAAAAAATAAAAGAAAAATCGTATACAAAGCAAATACACCAGAAACACTTCACAGCAAACTTCACGCCACTTTAATAGCAAAATACAAAAATCGACTTCGGAGTGACTTCAGGGCTACCCCAAATACAGAATTTGTTCGTTAGAGCGAGTTGATGTTTTTCTAAAATAAAAACTATTTGTGGCGACCCCAGGGGTCAACAAACAAAGTACTTCTCATTGGTCTTGCAGAAATCAATCAATCTCCTAAGTATATAGCACCCTAGCCTAATCCCATCCTGATGCGGCTGCCATTCATAACATCTTTGAAAATTGCCATAGTTTCCAAAGTTTGCTGCTGCCGCCGCCATCAGGAAATTATCTTGTCCGTTGTCCCAGTGATCGTCTTCGTCGTCTTACTTTATCATACTTTAAGTTTTCTGCAACATCAAAGACCCCCCACTCAGTTCAGTGTGGTAACACACAACATATCTCAACTGATTCATTTGAATAGAACATGAAGCATTTTGACAACTTGGATTTACACCATACACACGTATAAGTAGTATACACTCATGTACATATGAATAGTCCTGGTAGGTGTCTGTCACCGCTGCTAGGTTTTCTTATGGGACAGTATGGTTCCCAGGTATACATTTGATCAGATGGCATCATCTTTGGGCAAATGTAAATAAAATTATACACTAGCGCACCTAGTGAGCAGTCCTCTCTCTGATATGCTCCTTTAGTCATCACTGGCGCATGCAGGCAGGCCCCCACGCCCCACTTTTTCCATTAGACAGGCTGCAGGCGTATTAGAAGTTTGGTTAATGTAAGACTGAGTAAATATTGGGACGCTGCTGTAGTGCGGTACATCATGTTGCATTTATCGAGACAAAAATTTAAGAAATCCTCTTTTTCCTTCGCACGATTCTGAAACGATCGTTGATCATTGTCGTCATCATTGCCACCATCATTGCCATTGGTAGCTTCTCAAATACAAACATTATGGTCATCCATGGGAACTGTGCAAAAGAAAGTCTTTCACCATTTGGCTCTCATATATGAGATTGGTTTACAGCTTATATAGCCGACAAAGAAGATACGAATACGACGCGACGCGACGAGGAATATCAAACGAGAAGAGACTCCATGGTGCAGTCGTTTTGTTGGAACTTTGAAGACATACACAAAGAGTACGATTGAAGTACGAGTTTGGGATCAATCTGCAGGTTAATGTACAAACATAGGTAGATATACAATCCATTGGCTGTTCAGACTGTAAGGTGAATCTGGATAAGGGTAAGTCGCGTTGCGGCTGTGCAGAGTTCCAACTACTGTTGATATGAGCACTTGCATTTCTACAAACATATCCCGGCGTGCAGTAAAAGTAGGTAAATCATCTTCTTAAAGTTGTTTGCTCTTTTCTTGAAGTATCGTTTAGTGTTTTTTTTTTAGATAAAAGTAGACTTTGCGCCATAGAAATAAGTAGCTCATTAAGTCGTGTTCCTTACGTGTTGGATGAAGCAGACAGTGTAGACTGTAGAGTGGTAATAGCGACGCCTATTGGGTACAAGAAAGTTTTATTTGCGTTGGAAAACTTGTTCTATGAATTAAAAGGAATAATGAAAGGGAATAATTGAATGTACTTAACCGAAGTTTTATTAGGTAATTCTATTTGCTCTGTGTTGATCAGAGATACATCATCGATCTGTTTAAACTATAAAATTCTGAAGATAATTATTGTCAAGTCAAAATAAGAAGGCTTTTATTTTCCGCTTTTTTAACCAAATTAAAGTTGTTGTATATACCCCGTAGCCCGTGCAGTTTCCTCCACACTTCATTAAAACATACAAGACCGACTATCCAAATCACCCGAAGAATCTTTCTCTCAAATAACTCAAGCTGCTTTTCATCTGATTGTGCCAGGGTCCCAGCTTCTGATGCTTCTTACAGCAGGACTGAGAAGGTGAGGGTCGTGTGTAGTCTACTAAGATACCTTCCAAGCCCGAAAAACAGCGATAGGCAAGAGTGACTTTTCGACTGATCCCTTCACTGACATTATTTTGAGAGGTTGCTGTGGAACCAACCCAAATAGAAAATGTCCTCGACTACTTCAAAGTTATGTATTTGTCCATAGTGAGGTTTTCCAAGCCTATAATGATGACGCTCTATGGACAGCACATACTTTGTGTTATCCTCATTAACAGCTAGGTCTATTCTCGCCGCCCACCCCCACTTCAATACTTGCCAATGCACCACTGCAAAACATCGTTATATAAAAAACCGAAACGCTGGTATCCCATCACATGGGAGTTGTGAATGATTACTTCAAGAAGGATGTTGAAGAAATAACATGACAGCGCATCATCTTGTATTAAGCCTTTATCGACATCAACGAAGTCGATGGTGTTCTTCCCAGCATTATGACGGAGCAGCGCGAGCTCTCCATAGTTAACATGCAGTTTGGCTTGAATGCTATATGCCGTGACATGGCTGTGTATAGCTTATTGTCTCTGTTCACGCTCTCATAAGCGGCTTTGAAATCGAGAAAAATTTATGCGGTCAGTGATACTCGTCATCTGGAATTCTTGGGTCTTTTCTAAAAATCCGTCAAGAGTGTGAACATTTGGTCGATGGTTGACTTACCTGGCCTGAAACCACACTGATACAGAACAATTAGTTCACGCGCTATAGTGTTCAGACGTTAACACAGATAAGCCGACAAAGAAAAAAGCTAATACATAGGAATAAGCGAGTGCCCAGGAAAGTAGAATACTACCCAGATGGAGGAGCCAATTCAATTATACACAGGTCCCTTCCCAGTGCATGGAAAACAGCATTTTTCTAACGCTTACCTCTCTTCATCTACCCTGAATTACTGACCAATTGCACTTGCGCCAACCTTCTTTTTAAAGCCAGATTAAGAATTGTCCTCAGTAGCAAAAACTATTCTTAGTTACCTACCGAAAGTGTGCCGTCTTTATAAAGTTTCGGAGAAGAGAATATTATTACGCTTGAATTAAAGCGTCTAAAAATGGGCATTAGCAAACTCTTTAACCCTATTTTAGACGAACTGTTAATAATAGACTCCCCTTCTTTACACGCACGAGTTCGCACATGCAAAGTTCAAAAATTACTTCTATTTTCTAGAATTATTTTATTCCTGCAGCATCTCCCCGTTTATCGTAAAAGGCGTCTCGAAAATGAAATCACATCTAAGCAATTAAAACCGAGATAAGCCTAGTGACATTTTAACATCTTAAAACTTTGACACAAGTGTGCATGCAGATCCCTGAGTTGGTAAGATTGGAGATCACCGGCGGTGCCCGTAAAGACAGATTAAACATAAAAACAAAGGGGAAACGTTTCACGAGGAGACACTAAACAAGACCCTTATTATGATCCCAGTTCTGCTGTATGGGGCAGAAGCGTGGACACTGACACAATCGGATGAATATAGGCTGGGGTGCTTTGAGAGAAAGATTCTTCGGGTGATATTCGGTCCTGTATGTATCAATGGAGTATGGAGGGGAAGATTCAATGGCGAACTGTACGGGCTATACAGCGACATTGACTTGGTTAAGAAGCTGATAATACAGCGGCTCAGATGCCTGGGCCATGTGGAATGTATGGACGAAAACGCTCTTGACCATCGAGTCTTTTCAATTCCAACCTGGAGGGCCGACGCAGTTCTGAAAGACCCCATCTAAGGTGGCGCGATCAAGTAGAGAACGACCTCAACCAACTTGGTGTGTGCAACTGGAGACCACTGGCTAGGACCGGCCTAGCTTACGAGGATTTTTGGTTGAGGCCGTGGTTCACAATGGACTGTCTGCGCCACCTTAAGTAATTAAAGAAACGTTTCACGAAATTTTGAGCAGCAGCATTACTCCGCCAGGCACCTTCCACTGCTACGCACGGTACTGATCCTAGATTGAGCGGAATAACTCAGATCAAAGCTATACTCCCAAAAACTTTCACAACCTACTTAAGACCATCCCTAAAGAAAGAGTTTTTGTTTGCAGACGGAGATTTAAACGGGCTTATTGGGAAGACAATCGAGGACTATACACGACCAGCTCACCTGGTATTGTCACGAAATGGAACAATTTTAAACCGGTAAGCTTGCCGACGGACGCTTTATGTGATCACCGGATGAACCCTACAGGCGGTTTAATATAGTGTGAAGCAGACTACAAGTAGGATAGTTTTGGTTCACCTGAGATCAATTCGGTGCCGAAAAGAAAAATAAGATGTCATGTAAAATAGGGGAACCATTTTAGAATTGTATATTATTACTACTCATTTTATAAACTTAACGGATATCATAAAAATCAATAAGCGTAGGCTTACATCAAGTAATTTGTATCTTAACGATAAGTCAGCCCGCATGTTAAAGAAAATATTGACTCCATTCCCACACAATGCCGTTGAATATCCGCTCGTCATATTAAATTTGCATAAAGTTTTCACTTATCTTCAACTTAATCAAAAACAAAAACGCATCATTCAAACACCCGGTTTCAAACAGAAACTAAACCACGCACGCTGCACAACTTGCAGTTCATTTGAAAACATCCATGATCTTATCCTAATCTTCTCATTGACACCGTGTATACTGTTCTAATGAATGAAAAGTACATATGTACTCTGAACGTGATTTCTGCGTCGGTATCGGTATTCTACTCCAAAGAGACCTGTGTTTTTTTTCTGGTTTCACTAACGTAAACAGAACACTTATCACCGCCAGATTAGAGGTGAAAGCAGAACGGCCGTTGCGTTGCCGTCGCGTCGGTTTCCGTAGGAGGTGTTGTTTGTTAATAAGTAGGTGGTGTAAAGCCACACGCACCTGCCCCGCTTCAATGAGTTAGCGACAAACGACAAGACTCCTCACAGAAGCAAAAATAATGCCCGTCTGCGGTATCCTAGACTATCTCCGCACACGCAGATGCGGGGTCCACATTCACACATTGGATAGATTCGATCCAAAAGATACAACTCTTACGGGGACTGATATTAAGTAATTAAATTTACTTAGAAGCATTAAAATTACTATGCCCACAAGAAATGATCTTCAGTATGGTAATCTGGAACACTCATTCATAGAATGCCGATGACACGGTCATTGACAAGTCATCTCTGCGTTACATCATGTGCGTGTAGTGCTTGCGTGAACGTGTGTGTCTGGCTCTGGCTTTGGCTTTGGCATCTGGCTATTTGCTCCACTTTGGAAAATTGTGTTGAAGTTGCAAATTTGCATGTTTACGACTCTGTTTGTTTGGATTTGTCGCTTAGGCGTTGAGCGTGTTCCGATTTTTCTGCCGATGAAGGTGAAGAAGATTTCACTTGGGAATCTTTTTTTTTTTTTTTTTTAAATAAAACTGACTCATCCGATATTCTGATCAGACAGAGAGTCTGCTTTAGACATTTCTGAGGATAGATTTATGGTTTGCTGTGGGCTTTGGGAAAGGAGTTACGAGAATTTGATATGTGTGTCAAAGGAAGCTTTCTTTATGAATCAATAAATGGATGAGTTATTGCATTGTACAATGTACAACATGTGCCTATTGACACATTTTCAGTTTTATTTTACTTTTTTGATAATGAAGTAACTTAGCTCCTTTTGAGAATTTATTACAGCTGGCAATTCCTTCGTTAATAAATTATTTATCTTTATTTCTTTCCGATAAATCTTTATGACAATAACGTTAATAAAGAGAGTTTTTTGTTTCAAAAACTTTTATGTGTCATACTCAAAGACTTCCTATATTCCATGCGAAAAAAGTTCATTGTGTCAGGAAAGCTTCTAAGGCGGGATTCTTGAGACAAATTACTCCCAATTTAGTTGATCGACGTCAAATCACTGTATGGTATGTTAAGCAGGAGGATATTTGTAAGAGAGGTGTTTGAAAGAAAGCAAATTTTCCTTTAAGTCGCCACTATGCAAATATTGCGTAGTCCTGTAAAGTGTTGGAATCAGGTTGCTGACGTTTTTTCGCTCTTATAGTTCGGTCCCATCCATCTATACCGCTGAAAATTAAGCATCATCATCGTAGGCTTGGACAAAATGTCACGATGAACAGATGTAAATTTGAAGCAATGACTTTGTCTCGAAAATCATTCAATCTTGCCAGTCACTGTTTCTTTGAGCTTAGAAGGCATCATCTTAGTAGCAAAACCTTCTCTCAAAGAAACATGGAGACACTATCAGAAGCGTGGATCCTATCACTATCGGATAAAAAGTGGTTGAAGCACTTTGATAAAAAGATTCTAGGGGTGATATTCAGACGCCTGCATGTATAAATAGAGTATGGAGGAAATGATTTAACCAAAAAACCATACAGCCACATTGACTTGACAAGAGTCCTCCATTGTCATCCAACAAAGTCACAAAACCTACGAAAGGATGCGGTGATTCGACGTGATTCCGTGTGGATGGGCCTGTTCAATCAATCACAGGCAATAATTAAAAAGAAAAGATAGTATGCATGTATTTGGAATTCTGGAGCCAGCATGACTTTGGTCACACCTGTGAAGATATTTTTATTAGACTAATTTCTTCAAATTATAAGTGCTGCTCATCAAGTCATAAGAGCATCTCGCTTTTCGTGTTCGCTTCTTATTTTCAGGGAAATATCTGTACAATTTTCTTCCCAATCTGTACAGCAAAAAAGGAGCTTTATTCAAAGCTATGGTTCTTGCCTGCAGCATTAGGTTAGAGCGATAGGCGAGGTTTAGCCAAAGTTTAATAAGTTTACGGTGCTTTTTTTTTTATAATGAACTCGCACTTAAGGGAATATAAATACCCTTATAATGAGTGAAAATTTGCGAGCGAGGAGAGAAAGAATAGACAGATAGGAAAGAATTTTTGTTGGTACTGTGGATTGAGGTTTAGGTGTTATTTATCTCACTAAAATCCGACGGGTGGCATCCAGTTTCAAACTGGGGGAATAAATAAAAATTGCTGCCCAGGCTGGCTTTGAACTCACAACTCTAGGTTAAGCAAGCAAGCACTACATCCACTGTGCTATTGCCACCCGCATCGAACCGGAGAACGCTACATTACATTACATTGTGTTTTAAAAATTCCGGGTTATAGCGCGGGCTTTTTATTTCAATTGTCATACCAAAGTTAACCTCCTTCCCGATTCTATATTAAAATTAAACGTCGCAAAGAAAATTCTTTACGTCTCACTCTGCGGCAGTCATATGTAATACACTCGTACTTCTTCCCAAGAAGATCATGAAATTTTTTTTTGCGTGGAGTTTTTTTTTCTTCACTTTAGGAACGTGGGTGTACAAATAAGCCTTGAAATTGGTCTTAATGCGGATAGTGACCATCAGAAGCTCACTTTTTACTTGCGATTATAGGTACTATAAGGCAAGTTATGGATTCGTGCAAAAAAAACTTTGAGATAACAATCACACATGACATTACGATGATGAAGAAGTCGAAATAAGTGGGTCCGGAAATTCCGTCAGTCTGTCTTGGTGTCTGTTCGCATTTCTACAGCCTAAACGGATGGGCTGATTTGCTTCAAACTTGGTATTTAATTATTATTTGGAATTCCCTTGGGGGGTCTTTTTCCGTGTTTGCTCTATAGGTCGGAAAATAACGGTACCTGCGGTACAATCATAAATAAAAATTTGATTTTCTCGAAAACGGCTCCAACGATTTTGATAAAACTTTAAGGATACTATTCCTTTAGTATAGTCTATCTTTTAGTAACAATTTTTTTCGGAATTTGTCTAGTAACGGTACCTCTCATAGAAGCGGTTTGTTCAAACTAGGTTTTTTCGTAAACTATTCTTCCGATTTCAATTAAAATTTTAATGCGGGAAGCCGTTAATAATTAAATATATACTGCATTTCAAAATTTTCAAAAACTAATTTTTTCAATTTTTAATAATTTTCTAATAAAAAAATTTATTTTCAAAATATTTTGAAAACGGGTGGATTAATTTTTTAAATTTTTTTTGCTAGGTGAAGACCAAAAATTATTTTATAACGACACACTCAAAAAAAATTTTAAAATATTTTTTCGAAAAGTTAAAAAAAAAACTGGTCTAATGATTTTCAATATTTTTGTTCCCTATATAGATTAAGCAATGAAATATTATTGCAAACCTAGTTTTTCCAAGAAAACTCTTAAGCAAATTTAAAAAAATTAAAGATGTTTCTAAATAGTTTTTTTTTTTTTTCAAAATACATAGACCCTAAGCAAATATCTATCATAGAAGTTCGTGCGACCCAGTCGTGCATTTTTTTAAAGTAACATACAAGCAAGTGCTGTTTCC
Organism: Platycheirus albimanus; assembly: GCA_916050605.2. Classification (NCBI taxonomy): domain Eukaryota; kingdom Metazoa; phylum Arthropoda; class Insecta; order Diptera; family Syrphidae; genus Platycheirus; species Platycheirus albimanus. The sequence continues at coordinate 30,294,217 of OU696698.1, read as the reverse complement.
TAATTCTCCTTTGATCGTCCTGAATTGAAACTCGTGGCTGATAATTTCTTTCATTAACTTAGTCAGACAATCTTATTATTATTTCCGAGGAAATATTTTGTTGATTTTCTTGGAACCATCATGCAGTTACTAACTTTGGCGATAGTTCAATCGTTATTTTATTGAAAGGTCCGCAATAACCTTAGCTTAAAACAAGTGGATGTGTATCTCATAAAAAAATTACCAAGATGGTTGTAAATGACTTTTCATCAGGAAATCAGGACAGAGCAACGTCGTGTGACAACTTTAGGTTTTAATTTATTTCCAATTTATATATAGACAAATCCAAAAGTGTGTTTTTAAAAACATATCTACCTATATAAATACAGGGTGTCCCTTAATTTGTCAATACTATAGCAAGACCATTCGCGCTGTTAGTACAAGTGATACGACTTCGTTTAGGTCTTAATTTTTAGGATAAATACCAGCCTTTTTTATTTTTAATAAATTTGATATGTTGTCTCAATCTTCAGATGTCTAGTGTCTAGGGTGTTCTATTTGTCTCCTCGAAATAAACATAACATCTTAGAGTATACTTCTGACAAATTAAGGGGCTACGTGTACATATAACGAATTTCGTACCTCAAAGTTTACCCAACTGTTCAAACTGAATTCATACTAGCATTGCCATTGCCCAATCTTGATATGTTTACTTTCAATAAACTGAAATGAAAGAAAATATTGCCTCACGCTCACTCATGTCATACTCAACTGAAAGTGAAAGAAAGATACCTTTCCCGATCCCCCCTCAAACATAAAATTATTGCCAACAAAATTTCAACACCATGCACATTCCTAAACGCATATTTTACACTTTCACTTCACCATAATATATATTATAATAACAATAATTCCATCACAAATTTTGCGGGGCACAAAAACACGAAAAAGAATCAAGCAAACCACAGCACCAATCTTGTATCTATTATAGCCACAAAACCAAAACCAATATCTGCGTGCTCTTTGGCTTCTCAGATACAATATAGTCTCCAGAAAGAAGTTCATACAAATTCATATTTTGAATTTGTTGGTTTTTCATTCATTTTATATGATTTCGCAACACTACGCAGCCTGCAAATTAATTTCATTTTAACCATCCGCATTTGTTCCATCCATCCATCTACCATTGTGACATTCGCCGCATGTGGTCGCTTCGCCATGCCGGAATATCATATGTTCTCCAACTCCAACTTTTGGTTCCCATATTGCCATTTGCCAAGAAAGGCTTAAAAGGCAATTATAAGTGATTTCATTTGTATATACGGATAGATACCATATCTTACCAACCATTATACCATCATGCGCACCTTTCTTTGAAAGACGAAGCTACACCGACCATAGCAACGTCAATGACGACTCTATACGACTACGATACGGCGATGCGATGGTGTGATGGTTCGGCGGGGTATCCATGAAAGAAGAAAGAAAATTAAATGCAAGATTTGCTTTCTTCTCTAAAGTTGTGCTTTCTTCAAAACCATGGCTTTAGGCAGCATCATGGGCACAAAGGAGCCCCTTCCTATCGTGTGACGTAGTGTGAGAGCTGAGAGGTGCTGTCCCTCGACCCTTTGCAAAGATGCACTCTTGATACTGACACTATAAGTTAGACCGGCAGACAGTGACAATCAGTATCTCTCTCGATTTTCATGATTCAGCTGAGCTGAGCTGAGACCACCATCCACCACCACAACTATACTCTTTCCAAACCAAAAGCAAAACCAATATCAACTGATGGTTGTGGTTGCACTACCGTAGCAGTAGATCGTCTTAACAAATTCGTATTTCAAGTTTTCAGTTGGTAGAAGACTGTGCGCCTTACCATCATCGTCTTTGGCTTCGTCGTCGTTAAATCAAACACTCTTCGTGCTCACACGTCGGCGTCCGTCGAGTCGTAGCCGTCACGCAAGCCTAGTAAGTAATACATATACGAGTAGCAGCAACAAAATCTGCAGCACCAGAAACAGAGTAGTAACGTAGTGTAGCAGAAACAGCTGGTGAACGAGGAGAAGGCCACTACTGACCTACTAAGATCTGTCTCACTTCGTGTTCGAGTATTATACTCTATTCCGGGGCTCACTTTTTCTTGTTTGTCACAGTCAAATGTGCGACGTTCATTGGTGATGACGACGGGACGAATAATAATAAGAAAAAGTTTTTCTTCCTCTGGCTTGCTTCGCAACTTCTTGACAACCATCGAGGTGTTAAGTTATTTAGATTGATTTACATCTCTCCGCTTTTTTATTTTTTATTTTTAATCAAAAGTGTTGATTTCGAAAGTAAAAATTGCAACAACAACAACAACACGAAAAATGTTAAATGTGCTTATGATGATGTTCTCGGTGATTTTCATAAATAAATTCACGTGTGAAAGTTAAAGTGTATAACTACATGAGAAAATTTTTTAAAAATATAATTCAAAAGGTGAAAAATCCGAATGAGAAAAGTGTCAACATAGTTAATATTAGTGAATGGTTAAGACAAATAAATTGCAGTTTACCATAAGGAATACTTACAGATGCGGAATGTAAATATGGAAAGAGGATTAAAATTTGGAAATAAATCAAGAGTGAGTTCAACTTATAAGATCTTTATTTGGTTTTGTTAATGGGGAAAAAGAAAGGCTTTAAGTTGGATTTAATGTTTTAAATAAGTTGATATTGGTGTTAAACATAGGGGTTTTTTTGAAGATTTTAGTTTTCTGAAAAAATGGAAAATATCTGCTATACTCCATAAAAACAAAAGAGTTGAGGTGAAAACTTTCAAAGAAGTATTTTTATGTTATGACGATTGAATCTTGTTTTCAGAACTAAAATTAGCGGTATTTGTTTCCAAGTCAAAGAAAAAAGAAACTAAATCAGATTCAAGATTTTCAATTTCACCCAACAAAACACTAGATATTGAATTGGAAAGAGAAATTCACTTAAACCAAAGTAACGTTTTTGTGGGTAAAAGAATTATTAACAAATTTCAGCAATCCTATATTTAAAAGTAAAGAAAAATACTCTACATTGTCATTATATTTTTTTGTTAGGATAGTATTAAATAAATTGAATGGAAACCTTGCAACCATTGAGCTCGTCATAACGAATTTTTGAAAACCACATTGTGTGTGACAGTCTTCAGTTTTATAACTATATTTGACTAGCTTTTAACTTCGGCTTCGCTCGCGTGATATATATCACCTAATAAGACATTGGTCGTGGCTTGAGATTTTGAATAAAATTCAAATTTTTCAAAACTCTTATTCTTTGGATGAATTTCAATGTATGGTAGTAAAATTATCAAATCTGTGGAGTGGTTTGTTAGAAAAAAAAGTATTTTTTGGAGAACATTTAAAAAAAAATTAAATACCCAATACATAGGTATTCTGCCTTTATCATATAATTTTACTTATCATTATTGAAAAAAGTTAATGAGCTGTTTTCAATATACCTAGTTTAAGGAAATTAGACACACCCGTTTGGGCTATTGGTGTCTGTACATACATATAGTCAGAAGGATAGGCAAACAGATAAGACAGACAGACGGACAGATTTGTTTGACCAACTTTTTTGGTCTTCGCTATCATCGTAATGTTAAAGCGCATTTCAATTATTGACTTTTAAAGGAATATTTTTGATACCTTGGGTTACATTATTTTATTTTTTAGTAAGGATTTCTAGTTGAAACTAGTGGCTTAGGCGTGAAAGCTTACAAACAAACACTCTTACTTTCACATTTATAATATTAGTAAGTATAGTATGATGATGATTAATTACACAATATGCACAAGAACAATATGGCCTACTCACCATAACATATATAATTTTAAGTCAATAAATATGGTGTATATTAAAGACAAGGAATTGAGCGCTTGAATGTTTAAGACAAAGAAGTTATTGCAATAAGGGTTTTGTGTGTTTTTTCGCTGAAATACAATTTTTATATACTTTTTTCATAAGTAATATTTTTCGCAAAATCGTCATGTGAGCTTATTTTATTAAATTTGAATACATTTCCTTGTTCTTCGAAGTTTCCATTTTCATTTGAATATGCTTTTTGGTATATGGATACCGCGGCTGGTTCTGATGTATATTCCAATCTTGAGGTCAAATGTTCGATAATTCTTTGCAGTATTTGGGGTCGTATATCGGGAATAATGCGGAGAATGTTGTCTTCCAATTCATCAATTATCATGTCTGGCTTATTGTTTTAGACTAGCAAATTCACATAACCCCACAAGGAATAGTATAGCGGTGTAAAATCACACGATCTTGGAGGCCAGATCACAGGTAGAAAACGGAAAAATATAAGATCACCGCACTTTTCCTTCAACAAATCTGTGTGACATGTTGCACCGTTTTGTTTAAACCACAGCTTCGCCCAACATCAAGGCGATTCAATTATATAATTATAATCATTTCTATTGACTGTAACCCTCTGGCCATCATCGTTTTTAAAAAAGTAAAGACCAAATTATTTTACCAGAACATAAAGCACACCAAACTGTCAGTTTTCCTGTTTGTAACGGTCGGTGTCCCAATAATGGCTTGGGACACCGTAAACTCCAAATTTGGTGGTGTGCTTCATCGCTGAACAAAATGTTCTTGTTAAAATCGGGATCAACAGCAATCTCGTTTCAAGCTCAATCTGCACAATTTGCGTGCATTGTTCAGGCGCCAGTCGATACATCATGAAAAGGCAAACCAACTTTTGTTTTACTGCCCCAATACAGGACAATATATAAGGAAACAATCATAACACTATCTTGAAATTATCAAGTGTCTATTTCCGTACCTTGTTTGAGTCATGAAACATAAACATGAACAGCAAATTTTTGAGGAAAATTAGTTTGAATTTCGGTTCATGACCGCTTTTCAAAAATTGGTTCCTGCAAAGTGTTAAGTTGAGGGGCTTCTCTACAATCTTTATTGGACAAATTTCCCACACGCGTAGTTTTTATATATTTAGCTTTTAAATCACTATTTAATTCTGTTGTAAAGAGTTCATAAAATTTTGCTTTCTAGCTTGGTCGATATGTGAATAATTGTGATTAAGTTTCAAAGTTCCATTATAGGATTTTTTTAAAAGCCGATATCTTTCTTGACTTTCAAAAACAAAGTTGAAAATTAAGCTCTTCTCGAATTTTTGTTCCAGTTCTTACTTCCAAAACGTTGCTACGTGTTTACCCACAATTTATGTTTTTTTTTAATGACTTTAGTCTTTTCCCAGACTTCACTACAAAGCGCTCTCGATATGATAAATAGTCTACTCAAACACTTTTATTTTCCTATCCTCATTTTCCATTTGAGAACTTTTCAGTGATTTGTCAGCAAACTGTTGCTGCTGCACGTGACTGGGTTTCAGCAGTATCAATGGCTTTTGATTCCAAAGAGCCAGTGCGCTTCAAAATTGCACCAAGATATAATTCCTAAGACTTAGGTAAGTTATTTAAAGACATTATAAAAAAATTTAAGCAAGCCACGGAAATACAATTTCAATGAGTGCAAGAATTATACTTGGTTGAACGTTTCGCAACTTAATACTATGATCTAGTATAGCACAACAGAAATCATGGTAAAATTCATTCTCCTGAATCAAATAATGCTGAAATAAAATTTTGCAATCATGCATTTAAAATATTTTTCAAAAGCATAAAGAAATAAAGCATACGACTGGGTCGGACGAACTTAAGCTCTAATGTGTGACAGTGGCCTTGGGGTTTGAGATTTTGGAAAAAAAGCAGGGAATAAAGCATTATGAACATAATATTGATCACTTAAAAATCACTAGTTAAAACGTTTTTTTTGGAAAAAATGAAGCAACCCATCTGACTTCGTTTACTGTTTCGATTTTGATAATTTTTTTTAAATCGTTTGACAATTTTTTCAAAAAACTGTTTTTTTTAAACTTTTCGTAAACATATTCCAACTTTTTTTTGATTACCTGTGCCAAATTCTAGCACTTTGTAGTTTTTATCGGAAAAATAAAATTAAAAAAAAATTATCAAACCGTTTTTGAAAAAATCAAAAAAAAAAATATTTTTTTCTTAAATTAATTAAATAATTGCATTTCGAAGAATCTTTTAAGTGATACTATTTCATTATTAAGAAAAGGCTTCTACTTAAAAATTTCATCAAAATCCGTCATGTGGCTTACGAGAAAATCTGATTTAAAAAAACCTACGTACCGTTCTTGAAAAACTATTCCAACCAAAACATACAATTTTCATAAAAAACACTTTTCAGAAAGTTTTATCGAAATCGTACAAGCCGTTTTTGAGAAAAACTTATTTTTCATAAAAAATCGTATGGCAGGTACCGTTCGTTTTAGAGCTAGAATGCTAGGACGTCATAATTAAACTGTGTACCAAGTTTGAAGCAAATCGGTTCAGCGGGTTTGTCTGTAGGTGCCGATACAGACAGACAGACGGACGGACGAAATTGTCGGACCCACTTTTTTCGACTTCTCTATCATCGTAACGTCATGTTTGATTGTTAGAATTTTTTTGATACGAATGCATAACTTGCCTAAAATTTTAGTTTGAATTCAATTTAACTTTTCTTTAATTGTTATCTCCAAACTTTGCATAGTTCATGTAAGATGCACATTTAATAGAAGATGCACATTTAGTACTAATTGTACACCATGATTCAGCCGTGAACCGCGTCTAAATTTAATCACAAATTCTTGATATGGGGATTAGCTTTATTCAATCAATTGGATCGGCGAGTTAACTCTTAACTTTGACTATGCAAACAAGAAACGAGGTAAATCAAATTCAAACTTTGATCCGAGTATATGGTCCACTATCGGTCGCCTGGTTCAACTTTATGTCTTACTTCAAAAGTCGTTATTTTTTATATTTTGCTGAAAAAAAAAACTCAAGAGTATTCTCATAACAAAGCTTTCCTTTCCAAACAAAACAATTTTGTTTATAAACCATCCTACAAAACAACTGACAGCATATAATTTAAAGAATATGTATACCCCATCATTGCAGGAAATTATTTTAGATTTCATTAATTGACCTCTATTAACGTTTAACGTATGCGAGTTCAACAAATCGATTTTATTTGGAAAAACTTTCTAACCTCGTTAATCGTTTAAGATACACAAAAAATAACAAATAATTTGGTCTGTGTATCAATTTAGTCAACAATCAGTGCAAGGAAAAGTTTGATTTTCACTTTTTAAATACATATACACCTTACAGCACCCATACATCACCAACGAACCCAAATATAGTACACAAAACAAAATAAACAGTTTCACACTCACAATGTCCAACAACCAACACTCTTCTCTTATGTTAAAATGCCAATTTTATTTTAATTCAAGTCGCTAAATAAACATTTATGTATACATTATGTACACTGTTGTAAATGGTGCCTCGTTGATTTGTTTCAATTGAAACATAATTATTATTGAATGACCAATTTGACAACCTTTGCATCTAAAACAAAAGAGCTGAGCGGCAAACCTTTTTTGTGTGTTTTTAGTGATTCTAGGAGTTTTAACCCTAATGCAAGAGAAAGTATAGACTTTAAAGGAAAAGAATAAAAAGTTTCGATGCTGTTCGCTCTCAAATTAAATAAAAATCCATTAAAAAAAAGATTTTCACACCCATTTTTCTTCAAGACCTATAAATCATGACTTCTTGTACCATTAAGACAAAGTCATTTAAAGACTATCGTGCTTTAACGTAACTTTTTCTATTTAAGTCATTAATGTGTGAACAGAAGATTAAAAAAAAAAAAGAAGACGTAATGTAGTAAATAAATCTATTGGTTTTAAAATCAGGTATGGCGGTAGTCTACTCGCAACTCGTAAGTATAAATAAAACGTGTTTAATGTTGTATCACTGAATTGCAGAGAGTTAGGAGCAGTAACAAATAAAGGAAGAAAGTTTCTATAATGTGCTCTTGGTTTGGTAAAAAAAAAAAAGATGTACTTTGAGTTGATTTAGAGGCGGACTGAAGAGTAGGTAACATGGAACAAAAAACGAGTAAACATTGCTGCATTGAAATGACAAATAATGTTTTATAAGATACAAATACAGGTATTCAGTAGTAGATGAGGTTAGTAAATGATGTTGATACGCTATATGATTTTATGATGTCTACTTATGTCTTAAGTGTGATGAAGTGCTTACGGAGTTATACTGACATAATAATCAGGGGGATCCACACTGTGTTCTTTTTGTTGTGTGACAAGTGATCTAGGTCGATGATGATGATTTTCAACTTGTTTGCATTTTTATTGTTAAGCCATTGTTAAGCCTTGTGTTTTCTAAAGGTTAAAGGATGCAAAGGAAAAATTGACTTACTTGTCTAGCTGCTTTAAATTTATAATTAGAAATTTAAAAAAATCTTTATGGGGTAATATTTAGGTACAAAATAAATTATAACATATTTAAAGTCCACTTTACAAACTTTGCGCTTTAATTTTTGTTTTGGTCTTCTTTGCGTGAAATTTTGCAATCAATAATTTTAAATATCTTAAACAAATTTTGATGGGGAAATGTTACATTTAGCAGCAGCATTGTGTTGGCAGACGAATAGAAGAGTCCTAGGCTTAGTGGCTCAATAAATTGAACCATTATTCCTCGATGTGTGTGTTTATGTTGTTAAGGAATGGAAAGGAAGGAGCCAACAATTTATTGGCCCACTCGCACTGCTAGCAAATATTTATTTTTCAAGAGAAGACTTTAAGTTCGCAGTGTTCGAAATATCAGACATTACCTGGCTGTCGTCTTACGTTACTTACTTTCGCAGAACTACAAAGCCGGGTAATGTTCCTAGGCACCACTTAATATGCATCTCCAGTCGGCTTGATATATAGCCTTCCGTCTCCAATTTCGCAGTCGGAGATGTTCCTTTACCTGCTCGCTCCGTCAAAGATGAGGCCCACCTTGGCTTGCCTTTCCCCCTTGTATGGCCTTGAATATTTAACGAGCTGGAGCGTTGATGTCCTTTCACTCCACAAAGACCAACATACTTTACTTCTCCGTCAGCGTCTTCTTTCTATTCTTTAGAGACATTTGCATTAACATATTTGTCGCAGACAGTCCATTAAAGACCACGCTGGCGCTGCCTCACCCAACAATGCTCGCCAGTAAGGTCCCGGTCCCTAGCCAGTGGCCTCCAGTTGCGCAAACCTTGTTGGTTGAGGTCGTTCTCCACTTGATCGTGCCACCTTAGATGGGGTCTTCCAGAACTTCGTTGGCACTCCAGGTTGGAATTGAAGACTCGTCGGGCTGGTGCGTTTCCGTCCATATGCTCCACATGGTCCAGCCATCTAAGCCGCTGTAATTTCTGTTACATCACTTTTTACAACCGATGAGGGTCTCGCAGGTTCCACGCTCAAAGACGTAAATTGTTATCGGGTTTCAAATGGTTTTAACTTGATGGTGCTAATCGAAATTTGTCTAAAGTTCCTCACTGGAGAAAGGGTTACAAATGCATTACGAGCTTTATTTGTTCTAATGTTGATGTCCGGGTCTCTTCTAACAAATAACTTCCCGCATATAAATGAACTAAGTCCTTCATTGTCTCCTGCTGTTGTTGGTTCCGGCTGGTGTGTGAGTTATTTTTTCTTGTCAAACGCATCCTTTTCTTCTCAAGCTGAGTTCCAAACTGGCATTATGGCATTCTCTTTTCATTGCAAACTCATGCCACCAAAGAAGAAAATTAAGGATAAGAATACGAACTTATATAATCTGTAAGCATTTGGTGTTCGCATGTACCAAAAGCAACACATCATAAATACATAAAAAACCGTTAAGGAATAGACGAACCGGACGTTGGAATTTATGTAGGCATATGAATAGTATTGAAACTATTTTCTATATCTGAAGGAACACCACCCGCATAGAGAATCAGTCCCCACATGAACACAATCCAAACTGCGTTCAGTTCAATTTTGAGTCCATTAGAGTGGATCCTCTTCAACGTATCTATATATTTATAAATGTTCTCTTGAAAAACATCCATCATTGTCAATATTTTTCTGTGCTAAATGATCATTTCTCATCACAGCCACTACTGCTTGTAGAATCCAAGAATTATAAAACAACGAAATGGTTTCCGGCTTTCACTCAAGATGTTCATCCAAACGAACGAAGAACATGCTGACCATATAGTGAGCATGTGTGCGACCGGCATAATGGTCCCGTTAGTGGTCAATAAAATCGACGAAATTTACTTCAAGATTCGGAAACTTTCCATTTCATGTCTCATACGAACCTGTTGCGAGGGAAGGGGATTTTATATTAACTTCTTTTTTTTTGCCGGTGCGGTGGCAGAGTAGCAGATACAAATATTGTTGGATGGTTTTTATGGTTTTTGAAATTGATGTCGCCGCATGTAAAATGTGTGCCCCTCCTTTTGGTTCTTCTTATCAAAACAAATTTGGTTTTTAAAGATAACATAAATTATAAATAAATGTGTGTGTTGATTAAGTAACATTTCTTGGAAAGGTTTTGTAAAAGTGATGATGTTATGCAACAAGATATCTTTTACACAAATTCTTTTTTAATGGTGCAGGTATATATTCTAAGAAGGGAAAAGGTACATTTTGTTAAGGTAAATGCAGTTGAGATCGTTCGATATCGATTCAAAGAGAAAATATTTCTTCACAAGAAATATTTGGAACACGTTTACTTTTACTTTTGGGCTTCTACATCGAATCTTGAAGTAAACGTAAGTTGAAAATTAATGCGCATAAAATTGAAAGTCCTTGTTGTTGTTTTTTTGTTCGGATTCTGTAAAAAGATTTTAAAAAATTATGTATGTAGTTCCAAATAAATCTATCTATCTATCTATATATATAAAAATTTATGTTTCCGCAAAACTTCCGAACGACTAGACTCTGCCAAATTGGATGATGAAAAAAAATCTTATGGTCGGATCTTTTGAGGATTTCTACAAAAGTTTCTGTGAAGTTTATTCAAAATTCGGTAAAGTAATTTGACAAAAATGCATTTTTAGTGCATGCAAAGTTTTAAAATAAATTTGTTAGATTTTACTGGATTGCAATGCGCCTTAAATGTTTTGGCATGGTGGGTAATAGCGAACAATATAAGTGTTGTTGACATTTTTTTCTCATTAAGTAGGTTTTTTACTTGCGATTATAGGTACTATAAGGCAAGTTATGCATTCGTCGAAAAAAAAAGTTTTGAGATAACAATCAAACATGACATTACGATGATAGCGAAGACGAAAAAACATGGTCTAAAAATTCTGTCCGTCTGTATGTCTGTCTGTCTGTCTGTCTGTCTGTATGTAGACCTACAGCCCAAACGGGTGGGCCGAATTGGTTCAAACTTGGTATATAGACTTGTTTAGGTATTGTACAGAGAGGAAATTGAAATTTTTTTTTTAGCTCAAAAAATAACGGTACCTGCCATACAACCGTTATTTGAAAGCTTATTTTTCTCAAAAACGGCTCTAACGATTTTTATTTAAAAAAATCAGTGTTGCTTTTTAGGTACGACCAATCATATGGCTGAAAAAAAAGTTTTAAAAAATGGCTAAGAACGGTACTTTCCATAGGACCGTTTTTTTTGCTTTCGACTATCTCGAAAACGACTCAACCGATTCTTTCGAAATTTCACACACATATAGCTGTAGGTAGCTCAATTCGTATTGTATACCAATATTTTTGAAAAATATTTTTTTGTATTTTTAAAAGCATTTTAGAAAAAAAAATTTAAAAAATTCATATTTTGAAAACTGCTTATTAAATTTTTTTCTAAAAATTTTAAATAAATGTATTTGCTAAATACCTATGAACTGGAGCTTTTGAATTTTTCTTGAAAATTTTTTTCAAAAAGTTTTTCAAAAAAAACTTTTTTTCTCAAAAACCGCTCCACAGATTTTTCTAAATTTATTCTCATAAATTCAAATTATTCCAAGAAATAAAATGGCGTACTTTTTTTTCAGCTCAAATTAGTTTAAGTATTTATTTAAGAATTTTGAAAATTTTATTTTTATCAAAATCTCAAGCCCATAAACCACTGTCACTCATTAGAGCAAGTTCGTGCGACCCAGTCGTGCATTTTATTATATATAGTACAACCGCTCAAGGCTTTCGGATAGCCCTTTTAATGTTTTGTCACAGCTTGAGCGATATGAAATTAGAAAGGAAGGGAAATGAGTCGATAAACATTGGCCTTGATTGTTTGAAGATAAAAATGGCAGGGAAAAATTGAGGACCGTTTTCGCAAAAATCAACAAGTTTATTTTGCAAATTTATCAGGAGAAGGTTTTGTGTGTGTGTATCAAATTTTTTTTTGCGAAAACGGTCCTCAATTGTACCAGGCAATTTGTTCCACATTCGTGTTGTACGACGGAAGAAGGAATTCCTATATTTCACGGTACGTCCGAAATTGAGCTCAAGTGTAAACTGATGAGCATTCCCAGTATTAGGCGTAAGCAAATTTGAGCACCACCTACCCAGAGATGGGAGTTATACTCAAGTAAAAGGCGTATAAAACAAAAGCATTTTGCAGCGTTCTTGGCAGTCTCAGGTATTGGTCATTCAAACGAAGGTTGTCACTGATACACACACCGAGTATTACTGATAGCTTTTTGGCTTCTTCGATGCAAGAACCATTCGTGGATAATGGCAAAGGGGTATGTTTAGCTTTATCAACAAATGACATATTTCGACGCATTAAACTCCACAAGACGTAAACATAAACACGTCAAAACATTGATTTTTTGATAAATCAACTGATTTTAATTTACTGGAAGCGTTAGATTTCCCTAGCCTCCTACTGTACACCTGTGTGGAGCTGAGGCGTTTATAAAAAGTGAATCAAAAAAATCAGTATTTTCGAATATATTGAAAAATGTGGTAAAAAGTTTGCCGGGTCAGCTAGTATATATATAAAAATCGATGCTTGTTTGTTTGTTGATAGGTTATACCCAAACCGCCGATCAAATTAAGCTCTAGCCGGGTCCTTGAAAAGTTTCTAAAGGGTGTTTATTTAGACGTGTGGTTTTCAAGAAGAAATAAAACGCATATAATTTGATGTTATGGCCAAGAATTTAGCTTTATTATAAAGATAAGGGTTTGCCATTGTGTTTTAAAAATGATTTCGGGCACGTGGCCGCCGAGGTTGGCTCAAATAAATTCCTGGACGATTATGTCGACCGAGTATTGGACAAAGCGCGCGATGTGTCGCGCGAACCGAACCATTATTTTTGTATAATAAATTTGCACAATTTACAAAAGTTGTTCAGGAGTAAGTCCATTTATTATGAAATGGCAAACCAAACTGAGCATACATCAAGTGACAGCTTTCAAAGAGATCAACTTCGAAAAAAGTATTGCCAGATTGAAAACCAGACGTCTAAAAAAACACCCTTGATATTAAATTAAAAAAATTCTTTTTGAAAGGTTGTATAGTGCTTGAAGGCTAAATATTTTTTTTAAGACTTAGCTATTTATCGGTTACTAAAAGACTCGGAGGGTGTTTATTATTTCTAACAAGATGTTTGAAGGGTGAAATTAGGAAAAAATATAGTATAAGGTAAACCAGTATGGTAAACACAGGCGTATGCGTACTTTTCTAAGTTTATTTAATTTTTAAAAAATCATCCATTTTTCCATATTTTGGACAAATTAATTTGACGGTATAAACATAGTTAAGAATGCAAACTTATCGCTTAATGTTCAAATGTTTATATCTATCATCGTTTTTTCCGCGCTATCTGTGAGGAAGGGCAAAAAAACGTCTGCCGGAACAATTTGTAAATTTTGCTATTTTGAAGGTGATCATGGAATCATCAACTAAGTACCTACATACATACTATGGGTGAGTTATTGGATACTTTCACCAGCGGCTAAGCTCGCGAATTAGTTTTTGTATTAAGGAACAGCATAACGTTGTTGAACAGCAACTTTCTCCAACATTCACTTGTTCAATTGTTTATATTTATTTTTAACTTTTAAGTACTAAACTCTTTTTAATTAATCTTAAACTTGTTTTCTTTTTGCAGGGGCATTTCCTGTTCCTTTTACTTTTAACCATCACAGTCCATGGGTCTGTTGCGTCAGGATTCGATTCGGCAAACTCATGCAGTCCGAATAAAATGTCACGACGTGGGAGAGCTCAACTGGTTGCAACTATTCCATGTGATTTTTCACGTCAGGCATATTGTCATCTGCCAGGAGCAGCATATCCATGGCATGCTGTAAGGCGATTCGTTCATGAGAATCAGGGTCTTATGAAAAGAATGTATGGTGATGTTAAACACATCTCCATATTAAAAACTGAAATCCAAAACAATGACATCGATGTGGAAGATTTAGAACAAGCTGCTGCAAGATATTCCAGAGATGGAATTCGCAGAACAAAGCATTTGCACAATCAGTTTGAGAACAATCGAAATAATGACATAGTGAAAGAGCCTCATTTTAGGCCTGTTTCATCAACAACATCTGCGTCCACTAGTTCTTCTAGCAGTAGCACCACATCGACCACAGAAGCTCCCATTACAATTGACGACTCAACGACTATACCAACAGAACCAGCAACTACACTAGCTGATTTAAATCCTCAGACCACGACACAAAAGGTAGCAACACCAAAAATTCCAACAACAACATCTGAAGGATATAAGAGGTCAACATCAAGATTGGATGATGTAGAATTTGATGAAACTGACGAAGAAGAAGAAGGTGATGAGGATGATGATAATGATAATGAGGTTATCTTGGAATCAAACAGCGTCTATGAACTGACTTCACCATCATCTGTTACTGTAGGTGAAAATATAAAAATCGTGGAATCGCCAAACTTGGTATTGCGCAATGTTACCGCTACTATTTCCACTACCCTGAAAGTCGTTCCGCCTGCAGTTAAAACCGAAACCACCGCCACCGCATCGACGACTACTACTACAGTCGTTGGGCCAACCGAAGGAGATCGACTTTCTGAAACGATTAGTCTTATTGCGAATTTCACTAAACTAAGGGTGAATGGATTTTCAGCTACAACACCAGTTAAGACTGCTGCTCTTAGCAGTAGCACAAATAGTAGTCTTAACAATGTTCATAATCTCTACAACACTGCACCAACAGAACCAACTGTAAAAGTTACTGATACTAAGAAACCCACTATTGCAGCACCTGTTACAAAGCCGGTTCTTCGAGACGGACAGCTCTTCCAGGATACAATGCAAAAGGATCTTATCCAAGTTGGAAATCTAAAGGGAATGTGAGTATATTATAGAATTAGAAATCTGATGTTATTAATTATATGGATAACCCACTGGCGTGCAGCCTTACTGTCTTACGGAGGCAATTCTGGACGACAAATACATGCATTAGGTTCTATCAGATGAGTACTGTTGATCTTGGTTTCATCCGGAAAATACCATTTTCCATTATGTTTTGTGTGACCGTTTTAAGCTTGAACTTATAAGCGTATTTAATTTTTGAATTTCCGTTAATTAATAGCACTTTCCATTGGAGGGGGAAAGAAGGGTCCAGAAGCAACCGGGAGTCTTCTGAAACCGTTCCATTGGTTAACAAATGACACTTCAGGTGATTCTGAGAAGAACTTGAGTCGAAATTAAGCAAAAGCAATTTTGGTTTTTGTAGCGGTTATTGTGTCGGACTGCCGCGACGAAGGTTCTGGATTCGATCCCTGACTCCTCCTAAGTTCTTGCAATAAAAGGGGAGGGGGAGGGGGACTGCAAATTTGCTGACCATTTTGCAGGTTTTCCCTCAATGACTATTTTTCCTTCGTCCTACGGCGAAAGCATATTTTTATAGAGCGTTAAATTTCCTCTAATAGGACAAAAATTGAAAAAATTCGTTACCAAAATATGGGGCTTTCAATAACAGGTCATTTTTTAAATCGATAAAAAATGTCAAACACTTTTGAAAAACGACCTGTTTCTTGGAGCGCCATATCGAAGATATAAGATGTAAGGAAAAAAAGTAACTAGGGAAAAACCTGAGCAAGGTCGAACAAAGTGGCTGCCCCCCCCCCCCCATCTTTTCCCACGGGTCCTTCGAGGTCAAAAACTTAGCATCATTTACCCCTGAACAAGATCCCCAAGTTTCATTAACCTTTTTCGACCTAAAATACCTGACGACTGGACTTATAACTAGTTGCATGTTAAGCAGGGCTGTAGGAACTTTTTATATTAATTTTTTTTTCTTATGTATTCACAGAAACGCATGCCCTGTTAAAGAAGAAGTCGTTGCTCCATTTTGGGCAAATAACACTCGAGGAGAAGTACTGGCCTTGTTGAATCTGTATCCTTTTGAACAATACGTTCACTGGGAGAAATGCACTCACGAACTAAAACAGATGTACTGTCGCGATGGATGCCGATGTGAACAGCAGTACCGACTGCACCGACTTCTTGCCTACGATCCGCACAATGAATGCCGTGGAATCTTTTCCGATTGGTTTCGATTTCCATCGTGTTGTATCTGCAAGTGCTATGACATTCCAATGGAATTCAGAGCTACATCAAGGAGTCCCCGATCTGAATCCGAATTTAGGAATCCGGCTGAAATAGCTGAAGCCGAAGTGCGTAAGGCTGCTTACGAACACGCTTCCGAAGATTGGTATAGACCGCGAGATGAACTTGACTTGTACGATTAGATGGTTTATTATATTTTGTGATTGTTTTTTTGTTCAATATTATTATTATTTTATAATTATTATTATTTGTAGTCTAGTCGAAAGAGAAAACACAAGTTAATGTGTATAATTGTAAATATATATTAAATCGAAATGAGCGAATGTACCTTAACAAAAAAAAAAAAAACTACTTATCTTCCAATCATAGTGATACAAGGTGCGCACCTGTTGGTGCAACCTAGTCTAGTTTTAAATATTGATACAATTTTTATTGCAATCATTTTGAACAGAGTACTTGTTACTCAGAGATCCGACCGTTACGCCGCTGTGGAGACTCCTGGAGCTCTGAAATCAGTGCTCACTCGAATCAGACAAATGCCATTAAGAAAGCAGATATTTTATAAGGGGAAATGGACATTTAGATAAAGTTAATGTATCGTCAGAGAAGAAGATTTAGAGTACCTACAAAAGATACGTTGGACAGGGAAATCTGCTGAAAGTCGTACTGAAGCATAAGGTAAGCAAAAATCAAAAGTTCTCGCCAGGCGCTAAGGAATACGCTAAAAGTGATCACAGACACACCGACGAGAACATTTTGTACGTTAAAGAAAGTAAGCAAAGTTTATTCCAAAAGTTGAAAGGGAACACCACCAAGCAAATGTAAAAACGTGGTGGGGATTGAGCTATGATTGCATGACCAGCCTTAAATTTTGTGAAAAAGCATTCAAGCTCTGGAAATTTCAACAAATGTATCTGTCTTCATACCACCACAGATATGGAAGTCCAAACCTGGACCCTTTGGTTTAAAAATCGTTGTTTAAGAAGGAATGGTGGCTTGCCTTCTTATTTCCAAATTATCGCTTCTTTAAAGCGAGTGAGACTTTGTCCGCGTAGTCTCCGTCTTTTAAAATTAAGATTTGACAAATGTTAGTTATAAATTTGATTTTAAAAATATTAGTGCATCTTCATTTGGCGTAATTTTTGCATTGTATCATTATTTATGACTAGGCTTAAGGTTCTTCCTTGGACTTTGGCGGAATACATAATTGTTTTATATAAATACTAAGTAGCACTTTTTTTTTATTTTGTAAATTTTATAGAAACAACAGATTCGATCTGGCCATATTTTTTTACTCGAATTTTATTATGCACCAATAAATCAAAAACATTAAGGATTACTTCAATAGTTAAGAGCAGTGTGTATCAAGTTCTCCTGCTAGTTTGATCCATATCCTCTGAAATCCTCTTTAACCCAGTCTTAAATGCCATTCGACTTAACTTTGTATCCTGTTTCTCTAGATTCTTTTTAGAACTTTGATTACTCCTTCTAGTTTCTTAAAATCCTCTCTAACTTTAATTTAGTAAAACCTTTATTCACAATAACCAAGCACAATTTCAATTAAAAACAAATTTAAGTTTATTTTAAATAAGTAAAATATTTATTTTTATATAGCTTTTATAAAATGATATGAATTTATTTTTAATTTAACAAGTGAATATAATATCTATATATTTATCTGTATTGCATCCATATCTATTGTTTTTTTTTTATTCTTTATGCATAAAGTTAATATAATTATTGTATATTTTTTATTTATTAAAAAAAAAACATTGCAATATCTAAGAAAAGACAAACAAATCGCGAACGAAATTAAAAAAATGCATATATTTATTAAAAAATAAAAATAAAATTTAAAGAAAAAATCTAATATAAGGCTAGTGATAGATAAAAAAGTATAAAATTTAAAAATTGTTTCTAATGCATACTTAAATATTGTTTTTCGTTAAATCTTTTTTATAACAATCGTTTTTAGGCTATCAAAAAGTTGTTAACGTTATATTTAAAAAAAAAATTAAGGCAATAAATATATATTTTTGTGTGTGTGTAAATTGTT
This sequence comes from Platycheirus albimanus, assembly GCA_916050605.2. NCBI lineage: Eukaryota > Metazoa > Arthropoda > Insecta > Diptera > Syrphidae > Platycheirus > Platycheirus albimanus. The sequence continues at coordinate 30,275,692 of OU696698.1, read as the reverse complement.
GTTTTCTTTCATCGAAAAACTGGAAGATTTTTTTTTACCAAATGCTTTAAGCATTAGAAAATATTTGATTGTATTTTATACCGTTCAACATTTTGTTTAAAAATTTTTATTTTAAAGGCACTTTACATATTGCAGAAAACAGAAAACAAAAATAGTAAACAAATAAAACATAAAAAATACATTAGTTGCTTTTAAATACTTATAAAAATGTATAGGTACGACACATTGTACCTAATAATAATATTTTTTAATAATAAATTGTGTGCAATATCTAAAATATTAAAATATTAAAATAAAATTTAAATAGGCAAGGCAGGGAGAGTGTTTATGTTTATGGTAAAATAGCATGCACTCTTAAAATTCAAAAATCAAAAAAATAAAACAAACAAAAATTAGCAGCAACTCTAGGCGTTGGAGACGGGAACCCACAATAGCTTGTCTTGTTCCTTGTCAACTGAGTCTTTGATCTGTGTGCACATATGTTTGATGCTGACTCCGGGTATAACAGCTAAAAAAATAAAACGAATTATGAAAACGCCGTCGTCGTACAAAATTTCAAAGAGACCCAGTCTTACCAGAAATGTACTGTTTGTAGTCAGATTCTAACTTAAGAGCCCGTTCGTACATTTCCTTTGCAGCTTTAGCAGATATTTTATCGGTGCCATAACGTGGATCCTTTATTTCTCGTATTTGTTTTGCCGATTTGAATCGTAGTAGCAACACTATCGGATAGATTTGTAGGCGCTGTAGGCGCTCCACCGCTGAAATCGATATGTCTAGAATACAGTGACGACGATCCTGGAAAATTAAGTAAGACCGAAAATGATTATTAGTTTAAGCTTTATCTGGAAAGGCAAGCATTTGGGAAAGTTGAAGAGGAGATAAAAAGTGACAACTTTGTTCTTTGGTTTTGAATGTCTGAATATTGCGATGGGGAAGGCGAGCTGAGCCGGGTAGAGTATTCCACAGTCGTTTAGTTCGGCTGAAAGTGTCCGAAATTAGGTTCAAAGGTAAATTAATGAGCATTTTTAGCTGATAGACTATTACGGGGAAATTCTTTGATGAGTATAATGCAACTGGCTATTTTGTTTCAATAGTGTTTATAAAAGTATCACCTATCATGTTAAAATCTCCATTCTGAAATCCATCGAAAAGACCGAGTGCAACGGTAGGAAAAGTTATGTCTTATCAATTGAAGAAAGGGGGTTGTCGATTTCAGTTGCGTTGTAAAGAGGAAGTTCAAACTACTGGTTTTAATCAAGGGTTGGCAGAAGAGCTGAAGTCTTAAGAATACAAATTACATACCACAACAACGTTGCAGATCAGAAAACACTGCGAATGGAAGCTATTGATTAAGATTTTATCCATGTTTGGATACGAGTAATGATGGCGTATGGCGAGCTTCGGAACTTTTTTGCTATCCAGGCTACTTAGAATTCCTAGTCAGACTTACATTGAGTGTTTTTTATGTATGTATTTCGCCAATCAAGAGCATTTTACATAACTCTATAATGACTACATTGTAAACTAAACTATTAAGATTTCAATAATTGAATGCTCATTCGAGGTAGCCAGCTGCGTTCCACCCCTTAAACAATTCTCCCGTAACACTCGTCTTGGTAGGAACGCTCATCAGTTTGCACTTCAGCCCAATTTTGGACGTACCATGAAATATAGGGATTCTTTCTTTAACCGTACAACACGAATGTGAAATAAATTGCCTGGCACAGTTTTCCCGTGTCATTTTGATCTTCAAACATTCAAGACCAATGTTCATCGACACCTCCTTTCCCTTCCTCCATAATTTCCTATCGCTCGCGCTGTGACTAGCCATTAAAAGGGCTATACAAACCCTTTGAACGCGTGTGCCGTATAAACAAAAAAATTACATATAATTTAAATTAAATTCAAAACATCATTCTTTATTTCTTTTTGAATGAATTAACCAGTTAAGTGTCCTATCACCAAAGTTTATATAGGTTACAGGTATTTTACGGGGAGTGCCAATCCGATTATCAGACAGCTCTAGTTGGCGATCAGTTTAATTTTGGTGCATTTGAATATACACTAAGAAGTGAACCAGCGTTTTCTTAAGCCAATGCTCTTCCAATTTCATACCAAAGACTCACAAGTGTATTCTAATAGATTGTGGTTGTTCATTAGGTTCCTTTCTTTTTCCATACTCGATGTGTAAGCTAATTTTATCTAAACACAATTCAAGACAGCATTTGGAAAGTAAAATGGGGATACCAAAGGATTTTGAAAATGCTGATGAATTCTGTATAAAACACAGTGCTTTTCGAGTTGGTTCGCCTTTTAGTCTTGGTTTGGCTATCCTTATGATCAGTACGATACAAACTATCTTATGCGCTACCCAGCCAGCAATCTGACTAGTTTTACACAAAGTATTTCTGGCGTTATCAGGATAAACTAAATCTCAAAGCATTGAGATGGATCTAAGAATAGATACTGGATACGAGCCGTGTCAAGTTTGCAGAAAAGGTGAAAGTCTGCAATAAATCTCGCCCGTTTCAAACACACAGAAAGCATCATTTATGTATAGGCACTCCCTGGGGTATAACATCCCAGCAAACATTTATCTGAAGGTTCAGATTCTATTCACCAAAAATGAAGAATAATATTAATGAAACCTTCAGTTTTTTGAATGAATTGTGAATGTATAATAAAGATCCTACAAATTTTTACTTTAATTCGAATGAGTTTTTTCTTTGTTTCCACTACCGTGCATTGAAAGGATTCAAATTGAATCATAAGTGAATTCTTTTTCGGACGGTTTTTTCACTTTTATGAATTAATTATCGTTCATTTCTGAACGAAAATGTTTCCTGGGATTTCTAGATTGGTTTTTCTCCAAGAAAGTATAATTCTCATCTGTGGGAAAATCTCACCATTATACCTAACACCGTGATGCTACCTTATTACAGTATTCACCTCCAAATGCAGTATTTCAAACGAGCCCTACACTTGACTTGAAGATTAAAATATTCACTACCTAAATTCAAATCGAGCAAAAACGAAATAAAGCAGGTACTTACATTCTTGCAAGAGTTATTAATTGACTCCACTGTTGTGCATTCAAATTTATTGCCTCGTCGTCGATAGTCTACGAATATATTCTCCTGCAAGCCTTCTTCCATTGCTTCTTGTGAGCAATCCATCGTTGTTACTTCACATGATTTAAAAAGATTAACAAAATCAATTGTCAAGCGGTCCATTACACATTCGGAAAGCGGACCAATTATTAAAACCGGACGACGGATTGGGGCTGAAAAGAATAATATGGAATTTTTAAGGGTTTATCGTAGAAAAAACATTTAAAACATCTTACAATCCAATCTTTCGACTCGTTGATAGCTCAAAATTCCACCATCATCATTCAGCATTCCGGAATCGGGAAAGAAACTGAGTTGGGTGTTGCTAAAGCTTGCAATTTCTGTAGAGTCCCTCGACGAGCTACGTTGGTGCTTTTTTCGGCGAAAGAAAGATCGACGCGCAGATGTGCTTCCACGACGAGTTGTTCCGCCATCACAATCAACAGTCTCACCTGACCGGAGTTCTTCTTCAACTCTGGAAATAATAAATAATTAGAAAAATACAAAAAATAAATCCGTTATAAACATACTTTGATTGACTTGGTATAATTCCACACTCTTTGCGATGTCCTTTCGCATCAAGTTTCCAAGCTCTCCAGAGGCCGAATGTCCCTCCAAATACTGTATTGTCTACATAGAGAACCTCGTCCTTCACAAACTTTATCTCGCCTTCATTTAAATCTCCTGTCCTGTCAAACCCCACCCGAATATAAAAAGAGTCTCCCGACCTATCCTTGATCTGTTTCAATACTGTTGACAAGAAAGAAAAAAAAAAAGGAGCTTGAAAACTCGAACCAAACATAAAAACCGGATTAAAACTCACTTTGTAGCTTGTTCTGCACCAACATTGTCACAGTCTCAGTCAGCTTTGATATCTCATTGGCGGCCTGCTCAGCAGTCACACATCTCAAGTCGACCCCATTGTATTCCAAAATCTGATCGCCCTTCCGGATGCCAGCTCGATCGGAAGGTGATCCTGCCGTAACATCGTGAACGAATATCCCAACTTTATTTCCACCAAACAGTTTAATTCCGAGGTTTTTTGACTTGTCCATGTGCAGTGTTACGTATCTTGCTTCTTCCTCATAGATAGTAGTCGGAATATCTTGGCTACTTACATCCGATTGATTCTCAAGGCTATCGGCAAAACTTTGATCCTTGATAGGAGTCGAGATCAGCGTATTGGACGGGGGCATTATACTGCTATTGGTCAGTGCACTTGAAGTGGTCATCGGTGAGGATGCTATCAACGATCGAACCGGTGGTCGTGGAGAGTTACGTGGCGTCGGTGATCCAGAATGGTTAACACTTTCCGGTTCTAGATTATTTCCTCCGTCATATTCTGCAGAGAGAAATTCTAAACAAATTAAAGGTATTCAAATCACTCTTGTGGAGGATTTTTGGACAAGAATCATAACGTTTGTACTTACTCTCTGGATTGTACTGTACCAGCATGGTGATAGAGTTGCCACACTGGCGAAGCACATTAGCTGCAATGTCATTGGTGGCCGAGCGCATGTTTAGTCCGCATACTTCTAAGAGTTGATCGCCCACCTGAAGACCGGCACGAGTAGCAATGCTCTTCTCGGCTACTGTCGATACGAAAATACCACCACCATTGTTATTACACTGAATGGTGATTCCTAGGGATTTGTCGCTCTTTTCAATCGTGACTCTTCTCAGGTCTCCAGGGCAAAGAAAATCCGAAGGCACGTTCGAATTTCTCTTGCTTCCGCCGTGGCTAAGAACCTCGACGTGTACTTGAGGCATTGGCGAGCCTCGTTCACTGCCACCATGATGGTCGATGGAACCAGTGCTGTTCTTGACACCGCTTCCCTTGCTCGCAACGCTGTGGTTCGAGGGTATACGCAGTCGTTGGTGTTCTTTTTTGCGTGGGAATGTGCCACCCTCATATACTTGTGCATACCCTGAGGGCATGTCGTCATGATCTCGAGTCGGATGAATACTTCGACCACCACGGTTGTACGGATAGTCGACCGAAGAGTTGTAGGCGTGATGTGGCAAAGGCGGTGGGCTGCCATAGTCCATGTCAAACTTATCTGCAGACGAGTGAGCTGCATGCTGTGGGTCTATAGAATGCGGCAGAGTTAGAGGACTAGAGTGACGGATCTTGTGTGGGTGATGGGAATGGGGTATGTGAATAGGATGCATTTGGGAGCTGTTTGATGTGAAGGTAGGGAAGAGCTGTGTGTGACGATGTTGAGGCGCAATACTGCTTCCGTTGACACTATTCATTTGATCGCGGTGGAAGAGAAGTGCCCCACCTGTATGTAAACCAGGGTGGTTAGCTACTCCAGATGCTATGCTCTCGCTATCGCTGGGATACTTTGACACATTCTTTGATTGCATCCCTACGGCAGGAGCGGCTGGTCGCTTGGGAAAATTTGCATACTCACTTATAGGAGGGCTCTTCTGCGAGAGAATCGAGTCGATTGAGTTCTGCGATTTGAGCGATATCATGTCGAGGGAGTTTTGCTGTGCGCTATTCCTTGCAAACGCTGTACTATTCGATTGCGGTTGACAGAATAAAGGCGGCTGTGGTGGTGGGCTTTTTATCATTTCGAAGAGCTGCTGCTGCTTTGAACCAATGGTTATTGCTCCAGGAATTACTTGTTGTTGTGCTGTCTGACCAGTAGTCTTGTACAACAAGCTGTTCTCTAACGGAGTCAAATTTAAGCTATACCTGTTTTGGTAATGGTTTGCGTGATGCTGCCTTTGATTAGTGTGAGTACTGTACTTTCCCATCAACTCGGAAGTCTTGATTCGCATGTTTGGTGCTACCAGCGGAGGACTACGAATACCGACCGACTTGGATTGTTCAAGAATTATTGGTTCAGATTCTAGAGCCGTTCCGTAAACTGAATGACGATATGGAAACCCATTCGTGGTTGAATTTCCAGTGGACTGAAAAAGACTTGATGCAGGTATTGGATTTGAGTTACGATTGGGATTGTTCTTTGATGATATCAATGTGCTAGAACTCCCAGCACCACCCATTTTTTCGGGCTCTTCCTTATCCACATTTATGGGAGCTGCTGTAAATAGTGATAGTGGGGCACGTTCTTTTTTCCTGTGCTGCACAATGGTGCCAGTAGGGTTCTCTTGTGATGTGTTGAGAATATTCGTTCGGGGCCAAGTTCCCATGCTTTTCGAGGTTTCCTTTTCTTTTTTGCTATTTCGTTTACTACGCTTGAAGAGATTCTCTTTGCTTTTTTCGGAACTCTCACTGAGGACAGAGTCCAAGGCAGCCAAGGCGTCATTTTCCTGACTGAAATCAGCACCTGGCTTAGAAATGTGCATTTTTTCACGAAATTTGCTAAGCATTTCGGCAATTTTCGAGGGATGTTTTGCGCTAGTTACTTTGTGCATTGAATCATTGGAGTCTGTTTGAGCAGAAGTGGTAGTCATTCGCCGATGAGCCTCTGGATAGCTGACATCTTGAACATTCTTCAGAGCAAATATTGTGATTGAGTCATTTCGCAGATCGTTAAGCATGTTCATTACTTCTTTCACATTTTGAACGCCTTCCATGGACTTGTTATTAATGCTAAGCACACGATCTCCTACATCCAGCTCGGGTTCGAATGCAGCCAGAGAGTTCTGTTCAATCTTTGATATGAACACTCCAGTGTCCAGATTTAAACCATGATTATGATTCTCCTGAAGATTCAGGTGAACTGTGTAGAAATGACGCTTACTTTGACGGGTGCGTGACACCAATAAGCTACATCTTGGTGCACTTGAACGCACTTCGTCCAACACCATTCGCTTGGTCATCGATTGGCAGTCTAAATTGTTCACTTTAACAATGACATCATTTATCTTAAGATGTCCGAATGCAGGTGACGTGTTAGTCACTCCACATACCAGCTGCCTATTGTTTGTGTCATCCAATATAATTCCAACATCGCCGTCCTGATGGTAATTACACAACTCAATTTCGATCATGTCATCGGCATCATAGGTGCTCAAACGAAAGCTACGACGCAAATCATGCGAATGTGAATTTTCAATTTGCTCTTTAAGGCCCTCGATTTCTCTTTGTGCTTGATCTTTTTGCTTTTTGATCTTTTCGCTGTCTCGTATCGCAGATAACAAATCACTGATTGCTTTGTCTCGTTCTTTTCTTAAGTTATCACAGAGTGTTTTAACCGAATCACGTTCTTGGACGATCTTTTCTCGCTCGGATATAGCCCAGTCACGGTGTCTTTTGGCAATATCGGTTTCTTGAATTGATTTTTCCACTTCGGAATGAGCCTTCTCAAGACATTTGCGTAGTTTCTCAATTTCTTTAAAATCATCCTTGCTGTCAGAGAATTCTTTGCTCCAAGATGACTCTCTCGATTTGAGAAGCTCTCGCTTTTTTAGCTTTATATTCAGATCGTCTATGTTGTGCATTAGCTCTGAATTTGCTTGCTGAAGAGTTTTAATGTCAATTTTGTCTTTCTTCCTTTGAATTTCAACTTGATCTAGTTCTTTTTTAACTGCGGCAAGATCGTCGCTCATTTTCTGCGTTTCTTGTAGGACATTATCTTTTTCTGAAAGGATTTGATTCAATTCATCCTCAACACGATTTCTGTGCATAGTTGCCATCAACAATTCATTGGCCTTGGAGGCCAGCAAGGCTTTAAGTTTTTCAACTTCCTTCTCGAGCTGATCTCTTTGCATACTGAAAGTTTCACGTGCTTCACGATAGTAATTTCGTTCCTTCTTGACATTGTCCAACTCATTTATGACCGAACTTAGATGCTTCTTGAACTTCTCCCTCTCAGCTGAAATTATATTGCGATCCTTGGATAAGTCTGCATACCTCTCCTTGCAGAGCTGCAACTCCTCGAGAAGTTTCTCAGTCTCTACACATCCACCTTCGCATTTCTTTCCACCCATTTCGTTGTAATGCTCACAGTAAAACGATCCAGATTGTGTGTTTCCATTCTCACTCTCTTTTTGTTTCACTGACTCGATGACCTGCAGCAACTTACGCTCCAGCATCATGTTTTGTTGAGTGAGTCGAGCGTTTTCCGCGGCTATGTCCGTAAATTTATTGCGATCTTTAGATGAAGATTCCAATTGATTCATTGCTGCCATATACTGTTCTTGATAGAAGGCTAATTGTGAAGCCATTTCTTCACAACGACGCACCGTATCTTTGTGCTGATGTCGAAGATTATTCAGTTCCATATCATATTGTTGTTTCATTAGATCGAAGGGCTTTTTAGCATTTGGATTGTTGTTGGCAAGATTCGCCGCCGTTGTACTGCCGCTACTATTGGAAGAGGGTCTAAGTGTTCGATCGTAACCGACGACATATTCGGCACTCTCTATAAAAAAAAAAAAATACATGAATAAATGTTTTGTGGAACAAAAGATTTCAGTGTTTATACCTTCTTGACTGCTATTGCTGGTTAAAGAAAGATCTCCAGAAGCCATTTTCAAATCATTTTCCACAATGAAGAAGATTCAAATGATAAATATATCTGAAAACAAGAAAGCAAATTAGATTTCCGTGCACAAATTTGTTTTCCAAAGCAAGAAGGAAACCACTGAGCTGAAAAAAGCATTCTAGGTTCGTGTAGTGAGGCTAAGGAAGGGTTCTCTTTATTCACCAGCACTATCGAAGTTACACTCAAGGATCGACTAATGGACATCATAGGGATGCAAACATTACGGGCACATTATTTGAGAGACAAATGTAATTCCCTGGTTCTCTGGGGAATTGTCATTTTTGAGGGAGTTTATTTTAGAAATTAAAGCCAGGTGTAAGGGAGAAATATTACTGGCATGTCTTAAGAACCTTAACATTTTGCGGTATTTTTGGAGATGTAAAATATTTGTTCGTTCCACGAAATGAGGTTTTAATACCAATCTTTTAATCTAGAACTAGTGATAGACATGGGTAGCGGTACAAGGGTAGGTTGCCTATATTTCGCGTTGAACTTATCATGCGCTGCCGTTGCAGTTCCAAATTTGAAGATCGGGCACGTAAATCTGGAAACAAATATGAAAAGATCCGGATAGATGCAAAAGCTTAAGCAGTGGTTTAACCAACTACGGAAGGCATACTATCTAGACTATCTAGATGACTTGTGTGTTCCAAGATATTTAAGTAATGTTGCAACTGTACGAGTGCGAAAAATGCATTGCACCATACAATTATTTTTGATCTCAAGGGCAGGAGAAGCAGAACGGACAACAGAAGTGCTTTTGTAAGCGTTGAAATCGAAGAGTTTCAAACGTCCTTTTTTTTTGAATGGCCAAACATTTGTATTAGTTCCTTTGGGAGGGATTGTAATATTTTTTGCATACTACAATAATTTGGTTCTTTGAATTTTGTAGCTATGTCCTAGTTTCTTTTGGTTACTTCCCTGACCTTAAAAGCCTATTAAATTAGCAATCCGGACCATAGCTTCTCTTTGTGTTTGGTTCAAGCGATGATTTGGTCAGGTCATATACATACGTGTCTGTCTTTCGCAGACGAAGCAAACGCACAGTCTATGCTGAGTATTCGGATGAACACTTCTGCAAACTTCTTAATGATTAATTTGATTTGGACGATAATAAAAAATGACTCACTTCCAGCAGACAAGGAAGAAGTTCGGGTAACAATGTCTAACAAGGCTGCTTTAGTGGATAGCCTTTCAGAAAAGATCTTCAAACCACCAATAGATAGATGACTTGGTAAGGAGCATAAATCTGGTCGGATAAAACTATGCACAATAAAGGAGCGCCATCTACAAAAGTATAACATGGCTCTGTTAGGGGGGCAGTTGCATGTATTGTATCAATGGGTCTGACTGTTTATGACGATAAGACAAAGGGTTATGTTGATAACATGGTATCTGTGCAAAGAGCAGTCGAAGAATCTATCTTGCCAATCATTTTTTTTTTTCGGGCTAAAAATGTACTTCAGTAGAAAAGCCCTCTTCTAAATGACACAATACACAATACAAATCCGACAATCAGACGAAAAGGACGATTTTCGGATGAATATCGGTACTGTGTCAATGGTCTATGGAGGAGAAGATTAAACCACGAACTGTACGGGCTTTACAGCGACATTAACCTGATTGTGGTATGGACAAATACGCATCAGCCCGTCGAGTCTTCAATTTCAACAAGGAGAGATAACAAAGCAGAGGAAGACCTCATTTAAGGTGGCCCAAACAATCGGAGGACGACCTAAGCTAACTTGGAGTGCATATCGTTCGGCAGTTGGATTGGGACCAGACTGGCTGGCTATGTATGTGATTTGAGGCTGTAGTTTACAAAGGACTCAGAGCTCCCAATTTCGTAGCCGCTTTGATCAAAATAAAAGACTTGTTTTAATTTGCCTTGGAGGAGTATCGTTTATTAAGAATGAACTATCAACAACCGAAATAAAGCAAATCTTCGGTACATAAGATTTTTAGACAGCCTATATTAACCAAAATGGTAAAAACACCTTATTAGATTCGTTGATGATTTAAATGTTTTCGTAAAAGAGAACAAGACAATCTGCTTTAAAGGATTTGAGGTGAGGTCACATCAGGGCCACAAGGCAGTTCTTATATTCTGGCATCTGGCGCCCGTGCTACCTTTTTTTATATAATTCACGCGCACTAAAGGGGATATTAATGCCCTTAAAATGAACAACACAGTGCGAGCGTTTAGGAAAGTTGGATAGAAGATGAAAGGAGGTACCGATGCACATTGGTTTTGAACGTCTGTATATCACTAGGAGTGTCTGTATATCCGAAGTTAGGCTCGAGGGTAAATTGATGGGCATTCCTAGCGATGCGAGTGTTACGGGTTCTTTCACCTATAAGTTTTAATCCTCTTTTTTGAATCCTATTCAGGAGGCGCAAGTGAGTGACAGGAGCACCTGCCCTGATATGAGAATTATACTCAAGCTTCGGGCGAACGTATGCCTTGTAGATTGTAGCCCGATCAGAAGGGGGAAAATATTTCTTACATCGATTTAGCATTTTGCCGCATTTTTGGCGACGTCAGATATGTGATCGTTCCACAAGAGGTGGTTTGTAATACACATACCTAGAACGCAAAGCTGATCGGTTTCCTCAATGCAAGTGCCACTCATGGATAGTGGCATAGGGGGTATGTTATGCTTTAACGACAGAAAACAGCATTGAAGCGTTACCTCACCACTATCACCGATTCAGTACTGAAGGAAGAGAGGCTCAAAAATCTTTATACGAAGCAATTGATTGCTCATTTTTTCTTAATAAATTCATGGTTTAAATTTGAACACAGGCTTGTGTGCTTATTTTATTTATTTTGGCTACCTACGTGTGTTAAGCAGACCAAACTTAATTGGAGCTGCGGGAGATGACCTTATTAGCAAGGAAAGGTAGGTAGTTTTTTTTTTTTTTACTGAAGCGATTAATGTTAAAGAATTGTTATAAATTTGTTTTTTTTTCACGTTATTTCATTCACTACTCATAAACAAGTTGTAGGGTATTGACAAATTTGCGATAAGTGTTAGTTAACCTGAACAGCACCAGCAAAAGAGCTTTCAACCAACCAACCAGCAACTACTTAATTGAATCACAAAAGAAAACCCACTAGAAACAATGATTTTCTTCTTTTAAATTAAGATTGACAGCGACGCACTCTTAAATAGCACCATCACACTAGACTCGACTCTTTAACACTAGAAAGACTAGACAAAACTTAGAAATTTCATCATTACGTCAGCGTGTATTTTTGACTCGAAAACGCTAAATTAAACAACAATTTCGGCAGACTCTCGCAAAACAATTGACTAATGACCGCTTTTGTCTGTGCTCTGTCTATCACAACGTCGAACGTCGAACGTCGAGCATCGAGAAGGTGGAGAGGAAATAAAAGCATTGAACTATAGACTACCTATAGACAGAGATTCAAAATTCAATTCAAGCTGCTGTGTTGTATACTTTCTTTCGCAAACAAAAAATCCACTAACTATACCCCAAAGCCCAAACGCTATGAGGAACAACAACAAAAAATAAGTTTCTTCATGTGTTCATGCACTAATTAGCAAATTCAAGTTAATTGAAAGGTGCAGGCAACAATAGTCGTGGCACTGGCACTGGCAGGCAGCAGCAGCAGTACCAGCACCAGCACCAGCACCAGAAGACTCGGCTCCGAGTGGAAGTGGAGTGACAATGGCAAAAAAAAACAGCAAAAAACGAGACGAGGAGAAACAGCAGCAGTTAGCGTAGCGAGTGGATGGATTGGCCAAGTATATTGAGTTACCTTACCGTAGAACTGGTTTTTTTTTTCTTTTTTTTTTTTTTTTTGGTGGCAATAGACTTGTTTCTTTCGGGGTTCGAGCTCGGGGACCATATATATATTTTTTTATTATAAATGTAAAAATATAACTTACCAAAGTTATATCTCTGTTCGGGTGTATATGTATATATATTAATTTATATATAGAACACGATCCGCGACCCTTCTTAGTGCTCCTCTTTTCTTTTCCGGAAGATTCTTGTTGCTTGTTAGAGTTGACCTAAAACTTTGGATGGTCTTCCGTTCCGTCTGCCCACAAGGACTTCTTGTTTCAATAAAAATCACAATATTGTTCACACATTTACGTTTTATTGATAAATTTTTATAAAATTAATATTTATTTTTATTTTTATTTTTTATTGTTGGATTGGAGGAGCAAATAAGAATCTTATCACGAAGAGAAAGGAGAAGCAGAAACACACAAAAAAAAAAGAAAACCAATGACGTTAACTGCTTTCGTTTTAGATGCGATATTAAACAACTTTTTAAAGGAAATTTCGCTTTAAAATATAAATAATTTAATAAAGCACAAACTGGTGTAAGATAAACGGTTGGATATTTGCTAATAAAATGATGCAAACAAAGTTAAAAATGAAAATTAAAATAAATTGCGAAGGAGGAAATTATTATTTCACATTCACTGTGGCAATGCACTTGGAAAATTTTCCTCTGCTCTGACAGATGATGACAAATTAGCAATATCTTTCTACTGAGATAAGTGCCAGCTAGCGGAGATAGTTCGTAACCACTATTTTGACAAAGCTTTTGTGGAAAGGTTTGAGGTGGAACTGCAATGGATTTTTTCTTGCACTTGGCAAATTATTTTGCTTAATAATATTATGAACCTTGTGGTAGACAAAGAATTGAACTCTTCATTTCCAACTTTTAAAAAATGCCTGATTCAGAACTTTTTACAAAGTTTATAACCTATTGTTATTGAAAGCCTGTGCTAGATGGCGCTGAACTATATGATTTCTTATCTAAACCATAGTTAATCCCCAACATGCAAAATTAAGTACCATAATTTTTAAGTTCGTATCTTTTCTAAGCCTCACTAGGCAGCAGTGGAACTGAACGATTCAGAAACGTTGAGAAGAATACTAATAACGAAACTTTACTGCAGCGTAGTGCAGTTCCATACAAAGAATATTATGTTCAGTTCAATTGCATTGATGTTCCGGCTATTACTAGTCTTCAGAGACTGCACTATTCAGATATAACACGTTACCACTACTCATAGTACTATTTTTTGTAATGCTCTAATGATGGCTTTTGGCTGTGGTGCCCTCTATATACCCAATACACTGCGAAGAAAATAGTGGTCGCTAACCTTCACCATTTGCGACATTATTTACTTTTAAATTATAATATTATAGTTTCTTCAAAAAAGGGTACACCCAATTTTCTGACAGGTGGTGACTTTGCCATATAAACTATAGTACTTTGAATAGGAAGTAATTATTGTTGCAATCAGTGGCTACAATGCACCACTGCTATCTTCAAATTGTATTTAAAAGCTTTTAGAAACGAAGTGTTGAGGCGCTAAAGGACAACACACAATGCAGGTGATACAAAAAACCCTCTAGTGTGAACTCAGTTGCATTGAAACTGCTGAAACTTTAGACGTTAGTGAGTACTATTATGTGTATCCCAGTTTCTATGAATCTGTGAGTCTTAAATTGATTCTGGCTTCAAATAAACACCTCAAACTTCTCAATGCTATTTTCCTCCAAGGGCTATATATTTAATAACAAATTTCTCAAAAGACAAATGCACGATTTTGGCTTTGTATAATATTATTATAATTATTCTTACTTTATTAATATGTAATAAATTACACAATCAATAATAATATTGTTCGGCAATAGCACTACCAGAACAGAAGAGAAATAATAATATGTTGGTACAAGACATACAAAAATGTTTAAACAACACAACTTTTAAAAACACATCACACCCCTGTTCAGGGAAAATTTAAAAGCTCATCATAAAAGTCAAAAATTGACAGCTGTCAAAATAAGACCAAAGGAAAACCATGAAAAAAGCCATTTACCACCAGCAAGCACCAGCAGCATTTTGATCTGTATGTGGCCGCCCATTAGACTTTCATTACTTTATTATTCTACACATAAAATATAAATACAATTAAGTTAAAACAAGTGAAATATTACTTATCCTAGAGTCCTTAAATAAATTATATAGTTTAACAAGAAAGATAAAACCTCCAGAGTAGCAAGAATTTGCAGTTAAAAAAAAAAGCTGTGATAACTTAGAAATCAACATCAAAATGGTGAGTAATCTTTTTTTTTCATTTTTTTAATTCATATACCGTGAGATGTATGCGAGAAACTGGAAAAAGTATGTCACACCCAAAAGGAGACACAACAAAAACATTGAAGGGGCTAGCTACTCCATGGAGAATTTCCATATTTGGTGATAAATTGGAGAACCCTAAGGTTAATTTTCTTATCGCAACTTTGCCAGTGACAGGAATGGATGGATACCAAAATGCGTTTCAAGAGGGTGATTAAAATTTGGCCTTTCTAGTGATATACTGAATGCCACCAAACCAAAGAATGGAATATTTTGGTAGACGCGTCAGTGACTTGAAAATTATAAAACGGGTTTTCTCCGTCGTCTTTTCAGCATAAGCGTGAGCGGTCAGATAAAATCAATTTCTTCGTGGTCACTTTACTGGTGACTTTCTCGTTTCTGCAATGTTTACACGGGCTTGAATGTTACTTTGAATGAACTTCATTGTGTCTACAAAAGACTTCTCATTATCGTACACTCAAACCAAAGGAGATAGCTCGGATACTTAGGGATTCATGTTATCTTATGCTGTGTTCTGAACAAAGTAAATTTAACTTACGTTTGAAGCTAAAGGTTGTATCTTGTTTTTCTGTTATGCAGCCTTGCTTTCCGGAGTACCTTATGTGCTCTTCTGCTTTGCCTTCAGCTAAAGTGAATGATTTCTCTAGACTTCCGTGTTGGACAAAGATTCCCAATTGGTTTTGAGAATTTAGAAAATAAAACTGGCAGACAATTAAATGGCAAAGATTAGATAACAAAATTATCGCTGTCTGGCAGAATGATCAATATGATTTGCATGTTCACATGAACATCGTCCACCCGACAAGGAAGAAGTTCGGCTAGCGATATCTAACCCAAAATTTCAACAAAGCTGCTAGTGCGGATGGCCTCTCGTCCAAGCTCTTCAAAGCAGCGGCAGATGTCTTGGTGAGCATACACCAACTCATATGTGCAATCTGGTCAGATGAAAGTATGCCTCATGAATGGAAGATAGGCATCGTGTACCCTATCCACAAGAAAAAGGAGATATTGTGAACGTCTGAATCAGTAGGAATTCAGGCCAGCTAAGTCACCCAGCTACCAAATTCACACTTCAGAAAAGATACGAGAAATCCAGATTGATATTCACCATTTTATTTGTCGATTTTGAAGTCGCCAATTGCGGGGTGAATAGAGAAGGTCTATACAGAGCCATGTTACATCCTGACTTCCCTGCCAAACTCATTCAAATTTGCTAGAAGACTTTGGAGAGCTCGCGTTGAGCAATCAACGCTTGTTTGATGTCGGTACGATTTTTTATTGATCCGTTAAATGACTTGGCTATGATGATTATATTGAAATCATCTAAAAAACCATGCACGTTGTCAAGTATTGAAATTGAGGCGTACAGAAAGGGTCTGGCTGTTAATGAAGATAAACAAAGTATATGCTGTCACGATGGACTGACATAACTTTGAAGTTGTCAAGGTCTTTGTCCAATTTGGGTACCACTATAACCTCGTAGAACAACATCAGTGAAGATATCAGTCGAAGAATCACTTGCCAATCGCTGTTTTTTCGGCCTAAGAAGGCATCTTAGTAGCAAAGGCCTCTGTCAAAGAAAACACTAACAAAATTCTTATCATCCCAGCCCGGCAATAGCGTTTACTTTGACACAATCGCATGAAAAGCGGCTGGGGTGCTTTCAAAGAAAGATTGCCCGTGTGATTTTCTGTTCTGCGTGTATCAATGCTAAAAATACAGCGACTGAAATAGCTGTGGCCTTGTTGGGCGTAGCTTAAGCTAACTGGCTGGTCATCCCACTCCAGTTATTGCAGTTTTTGAGAATACCTTTCTTCTTTAACTTGACGATTACTTTATATTTCCATTCCTTTGGAAAGGTATCATTTCCCAAACAACCTGAAAAGAACGGCTAAGACTTCGAAATATGCTTTCAGAAACTCGGTAGGTATGTCATTAACTTCAGCTTCTTTGTTGTTTATTGGAAGAGGGATCGCGGTTCTGTTCTGTGTTTGTCAGGGAATCGATTAAAATGCCAGTAAAAGACCAACATATATATCTGCAAGTTAAATATTTGCATTACTCTGATCTAACAATGTAACTTTATCATTGAATTGTCGAATGCAAAACATTTCTCTTGAGATTTCCACAATCTCTTGCCCATTTTTGTATTAAGCCACCTATTAAATTCAGCAAGAGGCTGTTCGTAGGTATTGAAAGAAGACGAAGAAGCTTTTTTGGCGAGCTTTTCTTTCTTGAAAAAGCAGATCGACACTGTCTACTTAAACACATGACCTCAGTTTTATAAATCCTCTCTCTTGCTCCTAAACCACCATTGTTTTTATTAAGATCAAACAAAATACAGCTGAGCTCATTTTATCTTGGTTTAGCTGAGCTCAATTTTTTGAACCTAGCTTTACAATTTTGTTGTTTGCTCATTTTCGAGGTTGATGTAACCAAAGAATTAAGTACGATAGCGTTGTGGCTTTTCTCTAAACGGTTCTTAGCTTTCAAAAATGTCACCACTATCATGAAAACTCATGTAATGATTTCCAGAGTCGCAAGGTGTTGGTGATAATTTGTTACAAACAGCCATTCCAACTGGCGATGGCGCTGGCTTCAACCAATTTTAATGATATCTTGTTTAGCTTTTTATATGTATTCATAATTGTTTTTGTATTTACAGACGGAACTACAAATGGATTGTGCCCTTGACCTAATGCGTCGCTTGCCTCCCCAGCAGATTGAGAAAAACCTTATTGATTTAATCGATTTGGCTCCAGATCTATGCGAGGACCTTCTTTCTTCCGTCGATCAGCCATTAAAAATTGCCAAAGATAGAGAAGTTGGTAAGGACTATCTGTTGTGCGATTACAATCGCGATGGTGATTCATACCGGTCTCCATGGTCCAACACATACGATCCCCCACTAGAAGATGGACAAATGCCATCGGAAAGACTGCGAAAGCTAGAGATCGAAGCAAATTATGCCTTCGATCAATACCGTGAGATGTATTATGAAGGTGGCGTGTCGTCAGTGTATCTTTGGGATCTCGATCATGGCTTCGCAGCTGTCATCTTAATCAAAAAAGCAGGTGATGGAAGCAAGAAAATCCGTGGTTGTTGGGATTCCATCCATGTCGTTGAGGTGCAAGAGAAAACAACGGGTAGAACAGCGCACTACAAACTTACTTCGACTGCCATGCTGTGGTTGCAGACAAACAAACAAGGTTCGGGCACAATGAACTTGGGTGGATCATTGACCCGACAACAGGAGCAGGATGCAAATGTAAGTGAATCGTCACCCCATATTGCCAACATTGGGCGAATGGTCGAGGAAATGGAGAACAAAATTCGTAATACCCTGAACGAAATATATTTTGGCAAGACTAAGGATATCGTTAATGGACTGCGAAGCGTTCAGTCCCTATCCGATCAGAGAGCGCAAACTGATATGAAGCAACAGCTCGCCGCAGCAATTCTACTTCGCAATGTTAAGCCTGAAACCAACTGAGAAGAGGGTGAGTGAGGTATATCTTCAAACGATAAAAAACAAAAATACACCTCGCTTGTTGATAAAAAAAAACTGTATTATTTTTTAATTGTATTAAATAGTTCACAAATTTTTTTTGCATTTATCGTTGCGCTGTTGGAATTTTGTATTTTTTTTTTTTTATTTTTTATTTTTAATGCTTCGAGAAACTCTTCCACAGAATTGTCACTTCTTTTTTAATTTAATAATTTGTTTCTTCTTATAATTAAATTTTTTTGTGTATTCAGACAAAGAAAGTGAAAATACTGAAAGTTAAACGTTGGGTAATTATTATGAATAAGTTTTTATATTTTATTATTGATCAATAAATTATTCATCTGAAGAAGATAGAAAAATTTCGAAATAAATAAAAAAAATAAAAAAAAAAAATTAGAGGAAACAATTTTAAGATTATGAAGAAATTAAAAAGAAAATTAAAATTTTATAATATGTACCAATATTATTATTAACTTAAATAAACAATTTAAGACATTATCTTTAATTTGTATGACATGCGCCTGTTTCCATTTGATTTCTGGTTAATGGGACAACAAAGTATATATTCCAAAATCAGTGGAGGACAGTTTTTTAGATGACCCATGTTATTTACATTAGAAGGAAAACATAGTATTTCAAAAATCATGTGAGCTGTTGTAAATAAAACTATTGAACCAGCCCAGCCAATTCTTACGCTAAGGTCTCCCTTAAAAAGAGTGTCGTGTTAATAATGGTGCTGTTCGTGAAACAGTATGTTTTGGATGAATGGCTATGTCAGCAAGCAAAACTGCCGCATTTGGAGTATAGCTAATCCTCAAGATATGGTTAAGACTCTGTTACATCCAGAAAAACTGACAACTGGAATAAATTGGTCCTTACTTCTTTAAAAACGATGCCGGTAAGAAAGTTACAGTCACTGGATACCGTTAGAGAGCCAAGATCAATGACTTTGTCGTTCCAGAATTGAATCAGTTTGATGTGGGGGAGCTATGGTTTCAAACTTTCAACGAGACGGATATAATAATATGTAATTGAACTTATTATGATGGTAATTAATACAATTTTACTGTGTTTTATTTCATTTTATATAGTTCTACACCTCTAAGAAAACACCCTTTATAAAATATCTATAGTACTCTGGATAATATGTTTGACTGTATATGTGTTGCCCTCTAGTGGCTCAAAAAATCGTCTCTAATAGCTTATATACAATACAATCTGAATATAGCCGCTCCACCTAGTAGCCACTGATTGAAACAGTAATTACTTAAATAGTCTTAAGGTTTATGTAGCTGACACGGCACTAGATTTGTTTTCAGAGTTGAAGAAGATGTCTTTCACAATTCCAAGAGTTGTCAAGAAGCGTGGGCTGTTTAACTCTAAGAAAAACAAGCTCAAGAGTCTGAATGTGTATTTGTCTCAAAATTCGTCTCTAGTTTTTCTTAACTTTTATTAATAAAAGTGTTTTATTTTAGTTTCTTTCAAACAAAATAAATGAAAGTGCATGAAACGCGTGAGCCCACAAGATAAGCTTGTAACAGACGTCACGTTAAAGATTCCCATCTTGCCAAGCAAACCACCTAGACCTATGCCAAAATCCACACAGGCTTAAGAAATTAAAGAGAATTTCCTCGTCAGGATATGAGATGAAAAATTTCGAAAACCAATTTTCTGGACTTCCTGCAGAGTAAAAATATTGGTTTCTTTGTTCAAAAAGTAACGGTTTCAGTTATAGTCAACCGAAAAAAAGAGTATTTTTCTCAAGAACGGTTCCTAAGATTTATAAAAGACACGTTTGTCTGCATTCAAAAAAAGGATACAATGGAACCCTCCATAAAACTGCACGGTGATTTCCTTTAAATTTTTATTTCAAAACAAATTTCCAAAATCGTTCATAAAATGTAGAAAGCAAAATAAATATTAACAGGATACGCATAGTTTAAGTTTATAAAAAAAGGAAAGACATCAATTTTACACTTTTAGGCATGTAAGTTTTACTTACGAAAGTTACTCACGTAAGCAACTTCTGAAAAAAAATTACCAATGTAAAGGGCTCTGTAAGTGACACAGTAAATTTTATTAATTAACTTAAGCTGTAAGTTGAAAGAGAAAATTACAAGTGTACACGCTTTTTTTTTACACTTTACGGAAATCTATCAGCTTACACACCCTGCAGTGATAAGTTTACAACTTACGGGAAGCATTTCTTACTGTAGGTTCATCTACAGTGTAAACCTAACTATAAGTTACTTTTGTAAAACTACGTTAGTGGTAAGTAACATTTACATGTGTGTAATCTTAGCCTTAGATTTAGATCATTATCGGAACAATGCAGCGCCACCATACCCGATTATTTTCCTTCGCCTGAACGACAATATAGAGATCATTCACCTGATCTCACCAAATACTCAGATCTCAGCAACGATCAACCGCAACCGTTATGTGTCAATTGACTCCCGCATGTCTCTAGAAAATTTAATTAAGCGATAAATAAAAAATTTTACACTGAAAACATGGAATTAAGGTCAAAAACTCGAACCCCAGAGTTTCAAGTGCTCCATTCAACACTAACAGGTATAATTGCTGCACTTTCTAGAAAAAAATATTAAAAAATGATCCCCGTGTCAGAACTTGGACTCTATGAAAAAGGCATGGACTTGAATCAAATGCGGCAAGTGATGGGTGCAGTCGATGAGTCCATACATGAGACTTCTTTAAATATAAATAATATTGATCAAGATATGGAACTTGCATTGAGAGTAAATTAAAAATGTTGCCCTATTTCTTGTTAATCTTTCCTTAATAAATATTTAAATTTTTAAAACGAAAGGAAAGTGAACGTGATTTCGCATCGGCCAACATTTGCAACTCCACGATGATTGGGTAAAAATTGGCATAGAACATGAGCATTCATATAAAAAGTGAAATTTCTTTTTATTATAGTTTATCGGAGAATACCAACGTATTGCAGACTTCATCCTTTGTCCAGTGTCAACGCAAGTGCATAATTATAGCCAAAAAACTTTTATTTACTAACCTAATACTTTTTCTTTTAAAAAATTGTAGTTTCGGATCCTTCTCATCGCCCTACAGTAGCCCGGAGGTGGGATGTGTTGAGCGAATCATTGTCAAAGCTGAAGTTCATCATGAATTGAATTGGACTCCAAAAAAATCATCACCATGCACTGATGGGGAAACGAAGCGCTTATCAAGGAAGAGAACTGCCGATGCAATATCGCAGGAAGATTCCGGTGTAATTTTGTCCTCAAATAGTTTATTTGAAACAACTAGTTTATAAGTTTAGTATTTACCAGGCACGTTTTTCATTCATCTCAAAAAAAAGGTACGTTAAATTTATTATTCCATGGGATGAACAAAAAATTGTGTGTCTATTGTTTTGTTTTAAGTCTTTTTAGTTATATTATTATGTTGATTATATTGTTATGTTGAAATTTTTTGAAAATTATTCATTTGTTAATAAATTTATTGGCACGCTTTGTTGTACATAGATATTATACTTCCTGGTTTAAAAAGAATATCCTACCTATTTGCTTATACATGCCAGATCTGGGTTTTCTTGTCAAGGAAACCTGGGTCAATCATGGCGAAAGTCAGAACAAAGCTTTTGTTGGCCACCTAACCCTGACGCCACACATGCCAGCTACTGGCAAGCAAGTTACTATATGTATTAATAAATAGTCAGGATACCTATCACCTGTGTTTCAGTTGGCTGGAAGTTTGTCTGTTTGAGTGGAAAATGTGAGTGTAGTTCAACTGTCCTGCCAGTATTTGGGATGTGTGGCGTCCGGGTAAATCACAATAGGCCTTTTTCCTAGTGAACCATAAAATTCAAAAGTTTATTCAATTCTCCTCAATTCTTTGTTTGTAAAAATCCCACTCTCAGGCAACTGCGATGCATGGCATAAATGATTGCTGTTCTGCAATTTAACCTTTTTCCATGCAAATATTCATTTTAAAACTTTTTTGTCCCATCTTCAAACATTTTGCGACTTCTCTGTTCTAGAAAAATCAATAGATTAGATAAGAATTGCAAAAATAGGATATTTGGTTCAAATATCGATTCTGGTTTCTATTACGCACCAACAATCTCACGAATCGACAACAAAATGAGTCACTTAATATTCCAATCAAAAGTGTTTAATGCGGACAGACCATAAGTGTGTTAAAATCTGAACTACACAAGAATTTCCCTCTTCCTGCGCCACCTGCCATTCGTTCTGATAACCAAATAGAAATTTCCTCTTACCGCCATTTTTTATTGTAGTTTGACATCAAAATAGAAAAGTTTAATGACGTCGAAAAGCAAAGACCAAAACAAAATAAATACTAAAAACAAACTTTGTGTAAAAGTTATTAATGCTCACAATTAAATTTTAATATAATTTACTTGAATTCAAAATTTAAATGTATAATCAAATAAGATCTACATCAAGCTACCCACCAAGAGAACCAATTGAACCGCCCAAGTCAGATGATGAAGACGACGATGAAAAGAGAATAATATTTGTCGCTAATCTTGATCAAAGGGTTACCGAAGAGTTGCTTTATGAAGTCTTTCTGCAAGTAAGATTGATTAATTAACTAGTCAATAAAATAAAGCAATTAATTATGTTTCCCCTTTCCAGGCTGGACCAATTGAATCAGTAAGAATACCCAAAGACAATGGAGGGCGACAAAAAACCTTCGGATTCATAACCTATGTCCACAAGTGCAGTGTTCCATACGCATTGAAATTGCTAGCTGGTCTCAGTCTCTTTAGGAAATGTCTGACTATCAAATTTAAAGACCAACCGGCGGTAAGCCTACCCAGCGATTGTGAAATCCTTCAGCGAAGAATTGGCGGTAACATGGGAAACATGGGAAACATGGGAAACATGGGAAACATGGGCAACATGGGCAACTTTGCCATGCGTGGAAACAACTTCAATGGGAACAACAATCCTTTCAAGCAAGATTCGTCCCCACCGAACAGAGTCGAACGGGGCTCCCAGCAGAGACGAAGTGATGAGCTACAAAAGCATTCATCACAATCTTCACGCCAGCACCAGACTTCACCATATTCTCGTTCAGATCCTTCACGGGATCACGGAGGTGGAAATGGGGGAAATCAAAACAGACATAACAACAACAACAGACGTTCCGAACAAAGAAACAGACAAAGATAACAGCTCATATTGAGCAACTTCTTAACAAATTTACACATCCCTGCGGCAGCGGCAGCGTAGCGCGTTAGCTTAGGAACCGATCTTTGTTTTGAACTTTGAAAAGAATCATTTATTTACTTACCCCTTTGTACATTGTTCCAGATTTTTTCTTTTTTAATATGTACCTTAAACATTGCCATATTACATTTCAATATGTCGATGAACTCAATAATATGATTTATGTTCTAATTCTTAAGTCCTAGTTGTGTTTCCTTTTTTAAACATAGAACTTCTGTTAAATTCTTATTGGCATCCATCAAACCCGGCTGATTGCAATTCTATATTCAGTCATAAGCGCTAGGAATTCGTTGTTTCTTCATAGGTATCGGCAAAGGATTTCTTGGAGTAGACAAATTGAAAAACTAATCAACCAAACGAGTCTGAAATTTTTGAGAAAACGTTTGGAATGAGGACTGGGCTCATTTCTACAACAAAGTATCACATATTTTGTCAACGCTCTTGTTTATATCGGCACGATGCCAATAAAGGAGAACAAGTCAACGCAAGTCTCGATCTTACCCAAAGGACCAACCTGGCAGCCGGCTTACTAAGCATTTAGTGGCTAGAATCTTTATTTCTGTCACTCATAAGTATGTTGTATGCTGAAACTTGAATTGTGGTTTTTGATCCCTGCTGTGATGGCAACCCCACAAATGAGCAGATCTTTTGAAAATAAGGCTCAATCAATTTTAATGTAAGCAAGTATCTACAACACAGTTGGACTGGAACATTTTATGATAATGCAATGAACAAAACAAGACCGATACAAAAGGGCAACAGCACTTATGGAACAACTATTTCTAAAGTGGATGCTGATGTAATGTTCTGATTGGATAACGCTTTCGTACATTCATCCAAGAGTAGCAAAAGAAGACGAACCTTTATTCTGAAGCCAGTTAGTAGGTAGGTCGAGACCAAACTGTTAAAGTTGCAATACCTAAGACGATTCTCCTTCTTCATAGTTTAAACTGGATACGAAACTATCTTGGCGATACATGAAAAGAACTAATTGGAATCACTAAGTCCTTCACAGCAAATTCTGGCTTCATCTATAAAATATCAGATAATTTAACATGGTTATTTTACCTCTGTGCTAAGCGGACACCAAAGGCAACTTTAAAAAACATCTTGAAACCATCAAAGAAATCTGAATCAGACGAGACCACTCTTCCTTCATAGAGAATACTCGATCAGATTTTATCTACTGGTAAGTAAATTTAAATATTTCACTTTAAGAATAACAGAGGCACATCTCAAAAACGGCTTTCTGAGAAACGCTAATTGAATGTTTGGATTGCTTTCATTTGCCTCTTAGCCTTATAAAATGGAAAACACATTCTGTCCCATACTGTTTAAATAGCTCTTCACACGTAGAAACAAACCCTGTAGTGGGTTACCACGATTAATTTTTGTTTTCGTTATTAAGGGACAAAAAGACTATGTTAACAAATAACACATATTATTCAAATTTGTATTGTCGGAATATTGTCCAAAATTTTAACGAAGACTCTAGCTACTTCAGCATTCGCAAATAAAAACACTTGGCGTTGTTTGAATGGACAGGGTAAGCTCGGCCAAGAGCATCTGACCTGTGATTGCGTTAAGAAAGCATTTTAATAGCTACTATATTTTTTCACCCCATTTTACCATATAAGCATCTTGTTACAAAAATCAATCCTCCGACCTTTTAGAACGTGTAACCTATCAAACAGTAAGAATTTTCTAAATCGGATACCACATTTTTACTTCGAGTCCATTTCACCCTATAAACGGCTATAAGTCTCGCAAGAAATATTTATTACTTAAGCCACCCGCAATTTTTTTTTGGATTGGAGGGTTGGTTTTTGAGTTTAGCCTTAGCAAACAAACTAATGAAGCTTTTCAAGGACCTGGAGTGTCTTTTTTCGCCTTGTGGCCAAACTGCATGATCTGTTTGTTTCTGTCAAATTCAAACATCTCACTGGTCACTGCTTCAATGCTCTCTCAGATACATTTTCGGGAAGGACACGCTCACCACCAACGGTAAATTGATTGAACTAAGCCTATAGCCCTCGCGCAAGTGCACACAATATATTGCCGGGCATTAAAACCCATGACTGAAAGGCAATAAGCCCCGCGACGAACATATATTGCTGCTTCCGGTATGTAAATAAAACACTGCAATTGATTTGATTGTAAAACTGCATTTGTGGCAAACCATACTTTAACGAATTTTGTCCATACTTCACAGAAACCTTCGTAGACATCCTTAAGAAGACTCTACCAAAATATTTCTTGGTAATTTTACAAAATGCACTAAAAAAGCATTTATTGAAAACCATTTAAAAGAATTTTGACCACTCTCGGAACAGTACCAAAGGTTTCTTAAAAGTTTAAGCTCAATAGAATGGACGGTTTCGGAGTCCAAAGCATTCTTACAAACAAACATACATCCATTTCTATAAATAAACTAGCTGTCCCGGCAGGCGTTTGTCCTGCACTTTCGAGCAGTTAGCGTGTAAAGTTCGACTTCTTAATTTATTATATATGTATTTATACCGTAAAATTAGTTTGTCTAAAATATGAGAACATGGATGATTTTTTTTTTTTGTAAATTAAATAAACCCAGAAAAGTACGCATACGCCCGAGTGTACTATACTGATTTATCGTTGTTTTTATGTTGAAAAATTGTCAATTGCAGCTAATTTTCTTTTTAGTTCATCCGTTCATTAGTTAACTCTTTGAATTTAAATGTGAGTCATTTGGTTTTAATTTAATAAACCTCTTCTTCTTTGAATAAGTATTTACCTTTCTGAGCTTTGCATGCACAAAGTCATGAGCTGTTTTTAGTCTAATAATCACAAAATACATGCTTGCCAAGGTTCCATTCTGTCTTCTAAACTCTTTCTCATCCTTATCAATGATCTCTGACGACAATGAGTACCTACAGGCGACAGCATTTCATATTCCTGTCCAGACTTACTGTTCTGTTCTTTCGATGTGGAATTGTAACGGCAGCGTATGATAAGCTCATTAAATTCCGATTTCGACATCATTGTCTAAAGGGGAATTATCAACCATATGGAATGCTGTCTTCTGTCGCTAACCTACCTCTTCGGATCGAACACATACTTGACGTAGCCAGAAATGACGGTATGATCTGGATGCAATATAAAAGGCTGAAATTCGCCAAAAAGCTTGAGTATAATTCTCATATCTGGACAGGTGCTCCTGTTACAAATCTGCGTCTGCTGGTAAGGATTCAGAGAAGAGTGCTACTTCTCTGTAATACTCGAATCGCTGGGAATGCCCATCAATTTTTCAGTGGGCCTAACTTCGGACGTACTGTTAAGCTAATAGACTAGTTTTACAGCCGCACTAAAAGAATGTAGAATGCTTTATTTCTCTCGACGTTTCCCTCTCATTATGATTTACAGAAATTCAAATCAAATGTGCATCGGTATCTCCATTTAGCTACCTTTTCCAACTTTCCTAAACACTCGCACTGTACTAATCCATGATAAGAGTATTTAATAGCCCCTTGAGTGTGCGTGAATTATAAAAAAAAACTTTCCCAATGTGAACCCACTACCTGAAGTTATTTCTCACGATTAAACTACAACCATTCCTGAAAGAAATTTAACAGCAGTTCATTTGTGACAAACTATTTGGTACCACATTTTTCTTGCCTTGAGTGGATGTTATAATTTTGTTCATTTAAAATTAAAGCTAATCACGGTGATATAAAGTCGATTTTGATGCATTTTTAAGATAAAACCAGTTTTTTTTAATAAAACAGTTTTCATGGTTCACAGAAAACGAAATACATTTTCTTTAATTTATTCTTTGTGTCCTCTTGCTGTGTTTTTTTTTTCTATGTGTATTAAAAAAAGTTGGCATCTGGCGCCGGTTCCAAATAAAATTCTTCTTTAACATGTTAAACAAGAATTGTATTTGGAACCAACGCAGACAGGAAAAAATATAATATGATTAATTTTGTATGTGCCTGTTGCTGTTGTTCAATTACAAAAAAGAGGCGTGACAACCTTAAAAATTAAAATTTTGTATTGCCAAGGCAAAACCTTTACCATAAGCTTAAAGTGTCACACAATTTTAAGCTCGATTCTTACTTCAAAACAAAAAAATTATTTTCATTTGAAAAATTAGATTTTAAGAATTCTACATTAGCAAACAAACAAACACAAAATTTGCATCTTCTTGTTTCAAAACTGCGACCGATAGTTAAAATAGTTAAAATTGAAACATTAATTCAGATTAAGAATTTAAACGGAAACGCCCCTTTAAAGTAGGCGTGTCTAAAACACAGTATATAACATTAACTGAGCTTTGATCGTTTGTCAATTTTTAAAAGTATTATCTGTAAAACTACAGCTTAACCGAGTAGTTTTTTATCAATCTTACCCGAATGAAGGCATTTTATAAAAATCACGCCTTTAAAAGTGGGCGTATTTAAAACATTTACACAAAAAAATTTTAACGATATATTTTTCATACAACGAACCGAAAAAAATGGTTAAAATGAATTATTTGTACCTTACATTTTTAAAACTATGTTTTTTGGCTTATATACTTAAGATAAAGTAACGTTTATTTGGCAACATTTTTTTAGCTTTAAATGAAAAGTGGACCCAAAATCAAATTTTTCTTTCTTACACAAGATGTTAACGTACTGCTTATACCCACAAAAATCAAGGTTTTACGCTCGAATATAAGCATGGTTATTATATAAAATCAATACTAATGGTTACCTATGAAAAGTGGGCATCAGCCACGTCCGAATTCAGAGAAATTTTACCCATAGCTTGTGTGCAAAATTTGTGCATTGTGCTTTGGTATTAACTTTTCAAAAACATATTTTAATTTTGATATTTTGTAGAACGAGAATGTATATGATGGGTGTGTTTGTGGGCGGAATTTACCAGTTCAAATACTTACCCTCATTAATGGACCAAAGATTATACCAAATTTGAGCCTTCTAGCTAAGCGAATGCGATCTCTGAAAAGGGTACATACGGACGCAATAACATCGCTAATGAACTCGACTTTTGATTCAAATTAACTTTTTCTTCACCTAACGGTATTATTTCTCTATTTTACAAATTCCACACCAAATACAACATACCGATTCTATGAAATATGGTATGCACAAATAATAATACAATAAAATAATCAAACACTCGATTTTTTGCGACACCCTGTTTTACGAGTTCGAAATCAACAGTACCTACCGTAAAATTAACACAATAACACCTTTAAATGATAAAAAAAAATTAAGCCTTTATAAATCAATATTCATGTCACTGCATTTTAAGATCCTCATTCTATATTAAACAAAACAAACAGTTTATGAATTAGTTTTTACATAAAAAAAAATAATATTCCATCAAAAGGACACCCAAAAAACAGTTTGAAATAATGTATAATATTATTTTTATGTGCAACATCTATAAAACAATTATTTTAAATACTATATTTACAAATAATAATAATTTCTTAATTTTAACGAATATTTTTCAAAGTTTTTTCGATGTTTCTATAAGTCCTAGTTGGTATTATTTCTAAAAGCAGCCGTGAGTAATTCTGATGATTCGAGAGCAATCGGAAAAGAGATTTGGCGTAACTCCTTGTTTCGAGACTTCCTTCGAGCAAAAGATTCGCTCCTGTCAAAATAAATTTATCTCGGTTTTCTCGACCCATTGCATAAATCCTATCGCATCCAAGACGATCTGCTAAGCGATTAAGCAGTTTTGCTGCTGTCGTCCGCACGAGGGCGTTCTGATGATTTGCTCCTTTGGTACACAAAATATTAAGGACTTTCGGTGGCGTAAGGTTATCACACATTGATTCCAATCCTCTCGTTGCATCAGCACGAAGAAATTTATTTGTGTCCGCTGTCCGGTGAAGCAAGGCACACACCAAATCATCACATTCTTGTTCCAAGAATTTACATTTCATGGTAAATAATTCTGTTGAGGCTTGACAAGCTGCCCGTGAAACCTGAGATCTTAAATTACGCACAGATTTTGTTAATTGAATGCATGTCATGTGCATTTGATTGTCCAAGGTGTCAGGATGGTAACGCATTAGTCGCACCATTGACTTCAATCCTATAACATTAATTTCCCAGTTAGATGAGTCTAATTGGTCGAATGCCTTATTCAGAGCGTCCCTTGGTTTCTCAAAGCGGGTCATGTTTTGTGGGTAGAGTTCCGCTTGTCCCATCTTGATTGTTTGCTTAACAGGGGAGATCCGGCGATGTTTCTTCATGAAGCCAGAAGTCTTCGATTTCCTTTGCAAGGGGATGTGTTGTTGTTTGATTGGAGTAAAATCGGTGAGGGTATTGTTGAGGTGGCTTGGCTGATAGTCTGAACTTGTTTCAGTGCTGTTGTCTGCATCTAGTTTTGATAGTGCTGGATCATATAGAGACTCACAACTCTTTGCAAATGACGATTTCCGGGATAGAGCTCTGATTTCTTGTATAGTTGGAGATCTTGGTGGGGGAATGTGAGTATGAGTATCTTGGATGTTGGAAACATGAGCTTTTCTTTCAGTTTCATTGTCAGGATTGTGATGACTGTGTGCCTTGAATGGGGTTAACGGCTCGATTGGAGATTTTGAAACAGCAACGTTGTCTTCATAATCACTGATATCCTCGAGCACCTCCTGGGTTGCTTCTGAGATCCTGTCAGGCTCAACTGTCAATGGTTCGCAGTCAAGTTCCTCTTCGATGACTTGTGACTTTGTGGAAACCGCTGATGGTGGACGAGAAACTGATGTAATTGCTTGTGATTCATAATCTGGTGTGTCGACTGTGTCGACAGGGTCCTGGGATTTGTTGGTTTTTTCTTCAGTTGTTATCCTTTTTATAGGTGTGCTTGCTTTATTATTTGGAGAGTCCTTTTCTGATGATGATGGCAATGGTTCTATGATAACATCTCCACTTGAACTTTCCTGCACTTCGCTATCAGATATGACTTTTTCGTTAGTAACTTCTCTTTTTATTAATTGGTCTTTGGAACTTTTTAAGTCAACACCATTTGGTGAACTTTGCAGTGTTGCAATGACTGTTGTTATTGGAGTGCTACATGGCTGTTCGTGCTCAGTATGTGAATTCAACTGTTTCTTATATTGATGCTGAGGCTGTTGTTGTTCCCTTATGCCATCTTTAGACCAGCTATCGATAATAATGTTTTCATTGTGGTTATCGGTGTTCTGTTTCGTATGTGGTTTTGTAGGCAAAGTAAGTGGTATTATCAAGTGGGGTGTTACGGATGGTGTTTCATTGACAGGGGATGGTGTGACTGAGTTTCCATTTGAATGTGATTGGAGGGACGTTTTGCTGCTGAAAATAAAACAAACAATAAGTTATTTTACAGTGAATAATATTTTTTTTTCCAATTGAAATTGTTACTCGATTCAATGTGCTATAAGAAAAAATTAATTTTCATGATTAAAAAATACAAGGCTACAAGAGATGGGTGGCGCACTGGGTAACGAATATTTAAAGCTTTGTTCTTTGGAGCTTAATAAGGTTTTATTCAAGTTTTCTTGATAAAAAGTTGTTACGAAAAAATGGCGTTTTCTATTCCAAAAAAAAAAGAGTTTGTGCTGCTTGTATGTATTTTGTCACTACCCTCTCTCAGCATCAAAAATGTTCATGTTCGTATTTTTTGAATTGACTTTACAAAGTACAAAAATCGACTTTAATGTGACTCTAAATATAAAAAAAAAAAAAACTGAATTTTCTAGTCAGGGCGAGTTTAGGGTTTTTCAAAAAACGATTTGTGGCGACCTCACCGTGACTTCCGGACTTATCGAAAAGCTAAAGTACAAACTTTATATTAAATACAAAATTAATCAATACTGTCTGTTCGTTGTTATAATATCAGAAAACGATTAGAACCATCTTTAAGGTCAGTTTTTCACAAGTCTATCGCCAGCTTTTCGGAAGTCGCTTGCAAGCCCTTTCCAGGCTTTCGCATTCAGTCAAGCGAGTAAGGGTATGGAATATAATTGTCGCTCTTTCATTCCAGCCAAGAAAGATGTTGACCCACAAACTGGGAGTTAAAAGGTCAAGGATGGGGGTCCTTGCTTATGTTTTTTTTTGTAAATCCTTCTTAAATTCAGAATTACAACGAACAAAATATTTTTTTAATTGTAAATAAAGGGTTTTCCAATAAGAGGTGTTATTTTGAATAACCCGCTATTTCGGTAGTTGTTACTTTTGAAGCTGTAATTTTTCGACATTTGACAAGTAGAAAAATGGAACAATACACGCTTCAACAACGCATTGAAATTATTAAAATTCACTATAAAAATTTTGAAAATTTGGCAGAGACGGTTCGTAAAACTAAAACATTTTTTGCTCGTCGTGAAGCACCATTTCGGAGCGCAATTCAGAAATTGGTGGAAACATTTGAGCTAATGGGACAAGCGATGTGAAGAATAAACCCCGTGTACATCGCCCAAAAACAACAGAGAATATTGCTGCTGTAGCCCAAAGTGTTTGTCCATTCCTCGTGGAACTGGGAACTCCAGAAACGTCATTACAGCGTATTTTGCATAAAGACTTGGGTCGCAAGGCTTATAAAGTTCATTTAACACAAGAACTCAAGCCGGCCAATCATCAACAACGTCGTGTCTTTGATGAAATTGTAGCATCTGGGGCACGGAAACCCCAAGATTTATTGTTGAAAAGCATCTGCGTCCTCAAAGAGTAACTGTTTGGTGCGCTTTCATGGTACGGCGGGGTCATTGGACTTGAGCCTTACTTTTTCGAAAATGAGGCCGGAGCAACAGCTACGGTGAATAGATTGAGTTATCGAGAGATGAATAATAATTGTTTATGGCTGGAATTGGATGGTATTGATCTAGACAAGGTTTACGTTCAACAAGACGGCGCTACGTGCCACACAAACAACGAAACCATCGATCTTTTACGGGAAAAGTTTCCGGATCGTGTTATCTCTCCAAGAGGTGACCACAATTGGCCAACGAGATCTTGTGATTTAACATCTTGCGACTTCTTTCTTTGGGGCCACGTGAAAAATATGGTCTTCGCCAACAGCCCATCGTCGATTCAAGACCTCAAAGATGGGATTCGCGAAGCTATTGAGGGCATACAGCAGCTACTTTGCGATATGGTGATGAAAAATTTCATGAAAAGGATATTGTTGTGTAAGCGTAGTCGTGGCGGCCATTTGGCTGATATTGATTTTGATTATTAATGGCATACTTTCCTCTTTAAATTAAAATAAACATCCGATCATTTATCTTAAAAAATGCCATTTTTCTTTGAATAACAAAATAACACCTCTTATTGGAAAACCTTATATCTGTTTGAAAAGTTCTTTTCTTTTCTACTATACGAATCTAAGCATTAGGCAAGAAACTAGTTCAACTCCACCACACTAAGATCTATAATGACCCATTGCGATATCCTTCCTAGAGTTTACCAATTCTTCATCTTAGCATACCCATTTTTGAGTATGGTTATTGGACTCTGTCTGACAACTTCTCGATGTTCTACACAGGCTTGTGCACTGACAAAGAAAGTGGGTTATATCCTCATGTTCATCATCGTCATTGCAGGCTCTGCAGAAGTCTTCTCCAGTCAGACGCAGTTTTTTTTTTTTTTTGGCGTGGTATCTATTGGATTTTAGAAGCGTTGCTACATTTTGATTCAAAATTAAATTCTAAGATAGTGGCAAGATTTGTGCTCATCGAACAACAAATTCTGTTCTTTTCTGATCTTTTCTGTACTTCGCTGTGCTACTTAAAGCTTTTTCCATTTAAGGATTAGAAGCGCCCTAGATAAAAAACTATAAAGAAACATGTCAAACCAAAGTTTAAGTGCACCTGATCAAGCCGTTGCCAACATATGGCGTTTTTAACCTTCCTTATAACCACACAAAATATCTCAGATTTCCCAAAAATAGCCTAGGTTTTTTCAGTTTTAGTTTGATCAAAACCGTTGAAACCATTTCTGAAAAAGTCTAAAAATAAATCAAAAATATAAAAGTCCTAAGCGGGCTTAAACGAAATTTAAAAAAATCGTGAAACGGTTCGTATATAAAATCTGTCAAGCCGTTTTGGCTGTAGCTTGACGTTTTAAATTAAGAGGCTATTATTAATGACATAACTATGATAAGAAAGTCGTAAAAAGTGGACTAGAAAATTCTGTCCGTTCGTCTGTCTGTTCACACCTTCAAAGCCTACGCGAATATTTTTATTTTTTGTAGTTTTCCCGGGGATATTTCTTATTTTAATTCTGGGTCCGAAAATAACAGTTCCTTCGAGACAATCCTTGAGCTTAATTTTCTCGCAAATTATTGTCCCACCGATTTCGATCAAAACTTTCAGGGTTATTTTTTTGTCAGAAAAATTATCTTCTAGTTCGAAAGTTTTTTTTTTCAGATTTATCTAACTACGCGACGGTTCCACTAATAGAACCGGTTTTTCACACCAAACTTTTTCGTTAACCACACAACCGATTTCAATGAAAATAAAGTGCACGACTGATTCGCACGAACTTGCTCTAATGTGTTAAAATGATCTTGAGTGCTTGAGATTTTGAGAAAAAGCGTTGAAAAAATCATATGAAATTTTATAAATCACTTAAAAATCAATACCTTAAACGTTTTTTGGAGAAAATGAAATAAGCCATCAGGTTTCTTTTACTTTTTTGAATTTTTACAAAAAAAATTTTCAAAATCGTTCGACCAGTTTTTTTTGAAAAACTTTTTTGAAAAACTTTTTCAAAATATATTCCAATTTTTTTTGAGTATGCCAACTTCTAGCACTTTGTAGTTTTTATCAGAAAAATAAAATTAAAAAAATATAGATTAAACCGTTTTTGGAAAAAACAAAAATTGAAAAAAAATTTTGAAACTTTTTTAAAAAACTCAAAAAAACTTTTTTTGAAAAATTTAAGAATTTTTATTATTTCTTTTATAAAAGGGCTTCTACATTAAAAATATCATCGAAATCGTTCAAACGGCTTACGAGAAAATCGGATTTAAAAAAACCGGTCCTATGGGAGGTACCGTTATAAGACTTTTCCTGAAAAATCTATTCCAACCAAAACATAAAGCTTGCACTTAAAACACTATTCACAAAGTTTTATCAAAATCGTAGGAGCCGTTTTTGAGAAAAATTAATTTTTCACTAAAAATCGTATGGCAGGTACACGGAGAGAATTGAAAAATCACCAATTGCGAAATATTCAGTTGCAATTTACAAAACATGTTTTTTTTTTAAATCACGGCGCTTTGATTCGAAACTGATATAAAAATTGGCAATTTAACTTTCAATTCATCTCAAATTACAACAATTCCTAAGTTGAGATTTACAATTCAAAGTTATAATTCAACCTTGTGCCCTTCAAAGTAAATTACAACCTTTTTGTCGCAATTTACTACTTCAAGGCAATAATTCCATTTCTACTTTTTACCAATCTGGATTTGCTACAATTTTTT
Source organism: Platycheirus albimanus (assembly GCA_916050605.2). Lineage (NCBI taxonomy): Eukaryota > Metazoa > Arthropoda > Insecta > Diptera > Syrphidae > Platycheirus > Platycheirus albimanus. Next base: position 30,240,743 of record OU696698.1, on the reverse strand, counting down.
CGTGATTTACATTCACTGAGTGTTAAAATCAACTCAAATGTGTCTGACGGCTACGTCGAAGGTCCGGAGTTCGATCCCTGCCTCGAACTAATAATTATCTTTTTTTTTTGTACTGTCTCTTTTGAGGAAATGTAAAATCCTCGAAAAATAAATCTGGTTAATATTAAAAGTGGAACTTTGTAAGCCATTCGGATTCAGCGGGAAATGATATTCCACCAGAATATAAACGCACATATAGGAATCGTTCAGAATATAAGTCATTAGGCCCTCGCCCTGGCATCGCTTGTCTCCAATAAATGCCTTTTTGTAGTTCTATTATGTACATAGGGAGTACAAGGTTGAATTTACACTACACATAATATACATTTTCTTACCTTTACTCAAATAATCATCACAAAAAATTGTACATTAGACGTCCAAAATAAGACGACTAGGTATATTTTTCTCGCCAATAAAACATAATCTTAATTCAAAACACCCCTAAAATGTTACTCATATTCAGGTTGCTTCTTATTATTAATTTTGATATCCGACTTGGATGCATCACCATGGCCTAGTAGATGTGTGCTTGGTTGGTATGCAGAGGGTCTCGAGTTCGATTCCTAGAATCAGCCAAGTAAGTAAAAGTTACATCTTTCAATAAATAATAATAAATGCTTTCCAATAAATAGAAAACGTTGCTTATCTCAAAGCGATATAATTTGTTACAAATTGAGTAAAATGGGGTTGCAATTTACGACTTTACCACTCATTTTTTCAAAAACATATTTTTGATTCAAAACAAAAAGATGGAAATCTACGACTCGCTTTTTGCAATTTACAATCGAGTAAATATAAAATTGATACAAATTTGGATCAATTTTCGATTCGCAATGGCAATGTTTTATTTCTCAGGATCGGATTATTGACCCAAAAAAGTGGTAATTTGCTATTTTTGAGTGTCAATATCTTCATTTCGTTCAATTTTGAAAATTGCGAATAAGGAGTCGTAATTTACAAAACCCCGAGCTAGGGTGAGAAACTGCATAAGATTTTCGTGATTTGCAGCTCATTTTTCTTGATCTGATCTAAAAATTCTCTCCGTGTACCGTTAGTTTTAAAGCTAGAATGCTAATTCCAAAAACCCCTCTGTAGGACGTCATAATAATACTATCTACCAAGTTTGAAGCAAATCGGTCCAGCCGTTTAGGCTGTAGGTGCCGATACAGACGGACGGACAGACAGACAGACAGACAGACAGACAGACACAATTGTCGGACCCACTTTTTTAGGCTTCTCTATCATCGTAATGTTGTTTGATTACCCAAAACAAATTTTTTTTTTTACGAATGCATAACTTGTACCTATAATCGCAAGTAAAAATTGTAAAGCTGATTTTCGAACAGCAAAAACTTTCGGAGAACTTCAATTCAAACCCAAAATTATGTGCATATCAGATTCAACAGCGGTTTTAATCACTTTTCCGAAAAATTTTGATCGGACATGAAACATTACAAATAAAGTTTGCCTAAGTGTTGAAACTTTATGAAAGTTGTAATGCGAAGAAAGTTTGAAGTAAAAAAGTAGTCAGCTCAAGGACTTCATTAAATATTTTTTCAAATCACAAAACAGCGTTAAAAATAACAAGAAAATATATGTACTTCAAAAAGAGTATAAATATTGGTTGTTTGCTCGACTAGCTTTGTCTTATGAAATATTAGTTCAAACGTCCTTAAGGCACGAATCCGTTCAAAAAACGTTAGAAAAAGGTCACGTATGGCTATTTTCTTCGTTTTCTAAGAAAATCCTCACTTAAATAAATTAGCACACGCACTCTACACTATACGAGCTTACACAAAGTGCAACAACAAAAAGTTCTCATGAACATTTAACAATAATTATTTTATCTAGATACACATGTTGGAGTTATTGTAAGCAAAGTTCAAAATGCCCATCATCATCGTATCAGGAGCGTTTTTAGTTAACAAATACACTTACAACTCGCCATCAGTTATTGCTATTGGTATTACTGGAGTTCCCTGGGCAGTTCTCAGGTTATTTTCTTGGATTACTCCAATCGATTTACGTCTTCGATAATAGCAACACACACAACAATACTTATCACACCAATATGGTACACTTTCGATGGTGGAGCAAAGTTTGTCCACTAAGTACTCCTTTGTTTGAATGAATTTCACTCGAGTCCTTCCGAAATAGTCCATTATTTTCATTTTTCATTACAAAATTTTTAAAATATTTAAAATTTACAAATTAATTTACACCAAAGGATAGACAGACAGACAGAATAAAAAATAAAAATAAAAATGGGAAATTCAGGAATGCAAAGGAAACGCGTTTGTCGCGGACTAAATAACATCACAGACTGCTTGGGCCGCGTCGGTCACTATGGTTTAAAAGGACTCTCATTATATTGTGCTTGTGAGTTGTGAATGGACGACGACGGACGCGACGATAATGGGGGTAGTAGACTCACTCACAGGCGATTTAGGGTTTGAGGGGTCATTTCCAGGATTGACGTTTCGTGAGGTGGAAAAGGTAAGAAACATTTAAACATGTAGGTTGTGGATTCGTTTTTGCATTTCTTTTTTGTTTTATTTTATTTTATTTTATTTTCTAGATCATCCCCATAAGTTGTAAGTGGTCAGACAGCACAGGGTGGCATGTGTATGACTGTATGTATATACATTTTTTTTGTTAATTGATTTTTTTATCACAGGAAACAAAGGGTAGGTTTTGGGTTGTTCTAAGAACAAGTTTTGATTTATTTGAAATTTTTGTTAGTCTAAAGCTGTGACCATTTGAGCTTAGGTATTTTTAGAAGTTTATTGCTCACACAAATTGGTTAATTACTTTTTTATTTTATTAACGGCTAATCTTGAGCAAAGGAGCCAAAACCTTCAATTAAAAGGTGACCGGGAAGTTTATATCAATTTCTTCAACGTAATATAAGACGGTCTAAGAATAGCTCATTAGTTCTGATATTGAAAAGAAAATCATGCTGAACGCACATGTGTTGGGGATCGAATCATGCAGAGTGGCAGCGATTCAACAGTAAAAAGTTTGAATAATTTAAGTTTCAGACTGTTCCAAATTATAATATCTTAAAGCTTATCAAAAAGTGTCGTCTAAAAGCATCTTAACTTCATATAACTTTCAAGTTTATATTGAAGATGCAGAACCCGGGAGCCTGTTGAACAAAGTCTTGCTGCACTGTACTGGCAAGTATTGGCTTCATGCAGGAAAAAAAAACGAGATTTCAATCAAACATGACATTATGATGATAGAGAAGCCCTTAAAAGCGGGTTTCGCCATGCCTTCCATCCTTCGGTCTGTCTGTGCGCCCGTGCGCTTTTTCACAGCTACAGCCTAAACCGCTTGACGGATTTTGTTCAAATTTCAAATATATAGCAAATGAAAAAAAAAACGCTTAGGAATTTTTTTTATTTTGTTTAAGCCGCAAAGTAACGGTTTATTTCGTTTTGGAATTGCCAGAAAATATGGCAATAAAACTCAAAATTAATAAAATTTTAAGCATTTTTGACATAACTGGGTTTTTGTTTTTGGTTTAAATTGTCATAACGAAAATCAGGTAAACGGCTTTTTTGACAACGGCTTGATTGAAATCACCCAAACTTTGTTCAAACTTTGTTTGGCATAGTTCTTCATAGTTTTCTTTGGGATGTCATTGCAGTTTGTTCAGTTACTCCATTTTAGACAGTGGCTTCCATATAATGAGCCAATTTTTTTGGTTTTTTTTTCAAATGTGCTGAAAAATGGCTCTTGAATCACCTATATGTATCCAATATACTTATAATATATTTAAGAGAACTGCGTTTTTTGGGGCATAACGAGATCTCGCATTTTTTTTAATTTCGAAAAACGAAATCTCGCAAATTAAAATTTCGCTTTTTAAAATCTCGCATTAACGTTCCACACCCAGAAATCTCGCAAATTTCAACTAAAATCTCGCAAATCAAAATCTGTTGACATAGGCACCTGCCAGACGACTAAACATACCCTAAGCAACGAAGTTGCGTGAGCGGGTGTAACCCCAAGAAAAGGAGCTAAAATCCCTTGATCCCGCGCAGGTACTGTTGTCTTTTCCGAGAATCCATTGTTGTACGGACTAATCGATATAAATTTATTAAACTCAAAGTAAAATTATATGTAAATACTAAAAAAAATTATTTTTTATAAAATCACCCTTTCTGTCTAAATGGGGAAGACTTTTAGTTAACAAATGCAAACTCTTCTCTTCAAGAATCCGTTATTATTTTGCTTTGCAAAAGTAATTGTACTCGTTCGTTAAATACTGTTGAAAAAAGTTGACTGCAATAGCCTGGTAACGTCCTACTTGTATATAATTACAATTTGTTTTTAAAAGCGAGATTTTGATTTGCGAGATTTCGTAACCAACTCGTAGAGTCTATATAAAGGGTGTTTTTTTAGACGTGTGGTTTTCAAGAATAAATAAAACGCATATAATTTAATGTTATGGCCAAGAATTTAGCTTTATTATAAAGATAAGGGTTTGCCAATATGTTTTAAAAATGATTTCGAGCAAGTGGCCGCGGCAGGCTCGAATAAATTCCTGGGCGATTATGTCGACCGAATATTGGACGCAGAGCGCGATGCGTTGCGCGAACCAAACCATTATTTTGGTAATAAATTTGCACGATTTGCAAACATTGTTCAGGAGTAAGTCTACTTTTCATTATGAAATTATGAAAAGCAAACTGAGCATAAATCAAGTGACAGCTGTCAAAAAGACCAACTCCGAAAAAGTATTGCCAGATTGAAAACCACACGTCTAAAAAAAATGGTTTTTACCCAATTTATCAAAAAAGCTTACAAAATTTCGATTCATTGTGTGAGTACTGTTTGAGTGTATAGTACAGCCTCGCTATTACGAACTCATAACGTTTCGGGTGTGTCTGGAATATCAACATTTCCAGACAATATATACATAACAAAATAAAGTGTATGTAAAGGTAACATTTTGAAATTTTCCGAAAGAGGTGTCCGGACCACAGGGGTACGGTTTATGTATCTTACACAAATTTCAATATGCTTAAAATCCTGGATATAAATACTTCCTAAACAAAGAATTTGAAATTCTTTTCTTATTTTATACAACTAAGAGTATAGTTGTTATTGATCGAAACGTCTGTAACGTGCTGGAAACTCACTCCTAGTACAACAGAGGGGTTTTTGGAATTGGCATTCTAGGTCATTTATGTCAAAAATATCTCCCAGGATTTTGTTAAAACTCTTGGAATAGTAAATAGAAAAGTTATTGTATATATAAACTATAGTATGTATTACCACGTGAGGTGCGCCATCTATGGACGGAAAACTAAGCTCTTGATTTTAGACTTTAGAGGTTTTTGTTTAAATTATGGGAAGCAACAACAACAAATTTTTTTTACGTTCCACAATTTCGATTATTGTTGTTGCTTGGTAATCTAGACAAAAACCTCTTAAATCAAGAGCTTAGTTCCTTCCATAGTTGGCGCACCTTATAATAATTTTAACTGTATGCCTGTAAGACCGAAGGTCTTTTAAATGCAAACTGTACGGCAATAGTTAGAAGGAATAGAATAATAGGAAAGATTTTTTGTTGGCACAATGGATTGAGAAATAGGTGATATTTATCTCACGAAAATCCCACGGGTGGCGTCGAGTTGAAGCTGGGGGAATATCTTTTGGTTGGGATATATTAGATAGAACGGCAACTTCCATAGAACGGGTTTTTCCAAATCAGACTTTCTCAAAAAACAGTTCAGGAAAAAAATTTTTGGAACATGCTTTCGTATAAACTTTTCAAAAAAAGAAATCAGATGGCTTAAGTCGTTTTTTTCATAAAAACGGTTTAAATAGTTAGTTTCATATTGATTTTACCTCACTTTTGTCACATATTGGAGCAAGTTCGTGCGACTCAGTAGTGGAGTTTGTTTAGATTCTGTTATCAATTTGCATTTATATTACATCTCCAAACGTTGAAAATCTTCAATCAAAACTTTCTTCCTTCTGAAACCTATTCGACCAAATTGAAATGTGTGATAGTGGTTTTGGGGCTTGAGATTGTGGAAAAAAAACAAGGGAAAAATCATATGAAAATTTATTAATCACTCAACAACCACTAGTTTAAATGTTTTTTTTTTTTTTTTTTGAAAAAATGAAGTATAAGCCATTTCATTTCTTTTACTGTGTTGAATTTTAAGAAAAAAAAATTCAAAATCATCGTCGGCGCAGTTTTTTAGAGAAACGGTTTTTTTTTAAAAGCTTTTCAAAAACATATCCCGCTTCGTTTTTAAACAAAAAGTAAAATTTACCTTTTTTTTAAACCAAAAAAAGTTTTTTTTTTTTTAAATTTAAGAATAAATATTATTTTGTTTATAAAAAGGCTTACAAAACTGGCACCAGGGATTTTTTTTTGTAGAATGCACTCGCAATCAAGAGGGTGCGTATACCCTTACGAAAAGAGAAGGAATAAAAAGAATTTTTAGTGGTACAGTGGATTGAGATTTAAGGTGATAATTATCTCACCAAAAGACCTGGTGGCATCAAGTTGAAACGGTTAAAATAAATAAATATTGCTGTCCAGGCTGGGATTGAACTCACAACTCTAAATATAGCAACCAAGCACAACGTCCACGGTACCATTGCCACTAGCATCATCTTCAATTATCATTTTCATCAGTAACTGAATAAAAAAACACCAGATCTTACAGATGTCGACAAAACAACATGGCCGCCAAAATCTACGCGCGCAAATTCAAATTCCGATGTTAGTTTTTGAGGAAATTAACTGCTTGTTAAAGAACTGTTTGGTAGGAAACATTTTGTTATAATAACGGTTTCATTTGGATGATTCCATGATTCTTAAGGTTTTTTTAACAAAATCTTCAACAAAGTCTTGCATTTTGATTTAACTACAGAATTTTTCCGGTGTGATAATCAGCGAACAAAATTAGTTTTTTGTTTATAATAGTCGAAGTATTATTTCCTTGAAACACTTATTTGTATTAATGACTATAATTTTGTGCATTTATAGTTATTAACTTTGCAGGTTCACCCTGTAAATAAGAGTCACACTGCGCGGTCATGTTAAAGAAGAAAATTTATAAGGGGAAAAACAAAAACAAAACCAAACTGACCCCCCACGAACTAATTCCTTCGCATGCACAGAAATCATATAAAAGCATGAGGAAGTGGACAGCTCCCGAAGTCTCCCCATTCGAAGTTAGAGTTATGAAGGGTAGCCATTCAGTCACCAACAATATATTCTAACTCTCAAACACGCAGCATGGACGTACAAAAAAGTGTCATTCCAGTTATTCTCTTTTATATTTATGATGATCAGTCAAAATAATCACCTTCTCGGTTTGTGGAGTGGGCGTGACTGGAAATTCACATTGGTCTCATTTATTAATTTATTACTTCTAGGAGCCTAAGTTAATTTGAATCATTTGTTGCTGGCTGGCACATTCCTATACGTCGAATATGGGTCAGTTCCGTATGCTCTACTTTCAATATTTTAAACGACAATTTATGTGCTCTGTGAACAGAATCTAACTCTCAAGACTTATGATGCCAAATATCCGTTCAATTTTTCAAATACCGTGCGGTTTGTTGACACTTAGAAAATTCACTGTGGCGTATACGTACTTTTTTTTTTTTGATAATATTGTGTTTCTTTGTGATTATGACGTGGCGACTAAATGGATACAAATTAAGTTGTCTTATCCGAGTGATACAATTTGTCCATGGTTAAAGCAATTCAAAAAATACGACACAATTTGACAGTTTACTTAGTAAATTCCCGATGAAAGTTCAGATTTGTAATTGGTAAAGGTTAGAGGGCATTGTACAGTACATGTGCAGACATAATTGATGAATGTGTCCAGTATATCAATCATGAAAATGCCAGTCCTTATTGTAAGAGTAAGGGTTTGATTTGATTAAGGAATTAAAGTCTGGCTGAAATTTCATGAAGAAGTGGTAGTCTTCAAGGAGTGGTTAAGGTAGGAATGGTTAAGATAGAGCTGAAATTATGGTTAAAGTAAAGACCCCTCTTTTCTTCTTTGTAAATGATTTCATTGATTGAATACTTGTAATGGATAGGTCGTTAAGATTTGATCCATTGGTTCTCGAAGTTCAAATGAAAAATTAACATTGATGGATAGATTTAAAAAAAAAAAATTATAAAGAAAATATTTTACGTTTGAAGAATTTTCAAGTATGTAACAAATTCTAATTTCACCATTTTTGGAAAGGTGATATTATAAAGACGTAAACAACGTTAAGGAATTATTTTTTTAATACAAAACGTTACCACCCTGCATCCTTTATTTGAAATAGAATTCTCTCTCAAAGGCCTGAATGACCGAAAATCTGCAACTTGTAAGATTTGTTTAAATTGTTACTCTTATACAAAATTTACAAAACCTGGATAAGATGTGTTTGTTAAGGTTTTCGAAAACTTAAAAGACTGGCAAGTCTCATTTTGGGACTACACCCAATCCTTCACCGCCTCTCTCACCAAAAAAGCAGCTCTCAACAAAAAATCAAGGGGACCCCCTATTGCTAATTATCAGCAACTAAGAAAATGTTGAGGCTTTCTGTATGTTTTTGATTGTCACAATCCCGACTTCTAACTTCAAACCGAACTTCTTCACAGTTGTCCCCCCTAGCGAAGACTGGGAAACTTCGAACCACATCCTTCTAGCATGGACCTGTACAGTATTTCAACCGCAAAAAAAAAAAACAGAAACTGATTCCATTATTTTTTGGTGCTAACTTGAGCAAAATGTTCAGTAGTCTTTGGTTATCATTCATCAAAGATACAAGAATCTTTACCTTCTCAGACAGCCAAGCTGCTTTAAAACGCACTGGGTTTATCTGTCATTAGATGCAAAATTTTTCAGAAGACTGTAAAAGTACTCCCTTGCAAGGAACAATTTTGTAATCCCCCATTGGAAAATAAAGAAAGCGGATGAGTGATGAGATTAGTTGGGTTTCTCACAACCACCCCCGAGAAACCCCAGAAAACCCTGGTTCGATTCCGAATGTTCCCAGAAAAAAAGCAGGCAGCAAACAAGTCGTGGCTCCAGAAACTAGAAACAAGAGCGACCAGAAATTTCCACATCGAGCGAAGGAAGGAAGAGAAATGCCTACTCTGGAGAAAGAAAAAAGACCACTTACAACGTAAGTCCAGGAGATGCAGAGATGCTTTATCAGAAAAGAGGTTCGAAACTTATATAAGAGAGTGAAACAATCAACATCAGGATTTAAAAGCCACCCTTGGCCCTGCACTGATAGAAATGCAAACAATATACATAGTAGATACGCAGTCGATGTTAACCATTTGGAGGGACTACTGTAACTGGTTGCTTGTTGGTGACGACATTCAATATCCGTCTATGATCGAACTGCAGCAGTAAATCTAGATGACAACCATGATCCACACCCACCTGGTCAAAGTAGCCATAACCAGACAAAAAACGAACAAAGTATGGAAAGGATTTTTTTAAACACGTTGGAGATGACCTGGTCAGGAGAATGAGCCAACTTTTCTGCAAAATATTGTCAGAAGAAAGTATGCCCGAATCGGTAGGGTCGTACGAAACGAGTCATTTGGCGAACAAGATACAAACGATTGACTATACTTGTTGTACAGCGATATAAGACTAGATAGATAAATTGGAATTCAACGACTAAGATAGCTTGCCCATGTAGAGCGAACTGCAAAGGGACATTAACGCTTCAGCTCTAAAAGTCTTCAACGCCAAACCAGAAGGAGTCAGAAGCTAAAGTAGACCCCATCTTCGATGGAGCAACAAAATTGGAGACATAAAGAAAAAAAGCTCACACAACATTCCAGCATAATTGCGGATGCTAATTTCTTGTAACCTTTACATTTACATTGTTCAAGCCAGTACAAAGGCATCGGGATGTGGTTAGATCAGACATGGAACAACCCAAAACTAGGAGCCCTGCCGACGATTTAAGAACTCAACACGACAAATATTGGTGGCTCTTCAAGAGTTTTCCCAGTTGACATTTTAAAATCGTGTTGAAAAGCGGAAAGAAGAAGACATAAGTAAATTCACAGTAATTCAAACTACCGACCAAACGAACTTATGTCCCTTCTTCAAGGAAACTAGGATGAACCTTCAAATCAAAAAAATATCTTGAGAAACGAAAACTTCTCAAAAACAGGCAATACGGTTTTCATAGCAACAGTTACACTGGAACAAAAAAAAAATGGAATCAATTTTTATATGGCCTTGGAGAAACTAAGAATTGTTTTCACTTGACATTTAAAAATTATTTGAAAGAGTTTTAGCATCAAGCTATTTCATTAAAATTATAATCCAAGAATTCTGTAGAAATTATCTTAAGGACCGCCCACCCTCATTGTTTTGGACAATGTTCAGCCTCATTTAAAGAAATGATAGTGCGCCCAAGGCTTCGTTCTGTAACCGAATCTCTTTCTCATTGTTATCAATGACCTCTTGTCCAAGATTTCTCATCCACTTAGTTGTTTTTCTAATGACACAACCTTAGCTTCTCATATTCGATTCCAGATTCACTGCAACGGCATCATATAGCAAGCTCAATTACCGATCTAATACGCAGCACTACACGAATGTGAAATGTTGTAGACCCGGCTCGATTTTTCCTTTCCATTACGATTTTGCAGACATTTAAGACCATATACTCGTAGCTTCGGTATCTCCTTTTCCCCCATATCCAACTTTCCTAAACGCCAGCACTGTATTACTTTATAATACAAAAAAATTGAAAGATGCTCCAAAAAATTTCATTCAGAGGTGTGGATAACGTAAAACGTTACAAATGTTTTTTTTTTTTTTTAATTACTCTACAGTTTTGAAGAAAATCATCAGAACCATTAAGGCTGCAAGTGCTGTACCGGATTAAAACAAACAGAATTGTGTGATCCACTTTTTTACTACCCTGTCTATAGTGCCTATCATCAGCATAATGTCATGTTTGATTTATTATTTGATTTTTTGTGCACGCTAAAGTAAAGATAGAAGCACTTAATACTGAAAATGGAATTTATAGCTAAAAAGGACAGTATACCAAGTATTTGTTTAAATTAGAAGTTGTCGTGATTAAAGTTCCGAATCCAAATGTAAAATAGTCAGTGCCAGAACATGAAGTCAACTCCAAATAAGGCCACTATCCTAACCACTTAACTATGGCTGAATAAACGGAGAGTGTTTCGTGCACTCCAAAGCAAAAAAAAACCCAAACGCTCATTGATAAATAAGATGGCGATCATTAGCAGACCGTTTAACCCAAAATAAACAAGGATATCGTGCATCATAATCTGATTCTATCTATAAAATAAAATGTATAAAGGGTGTTTTCTTAGACGTTTAGAACTTTAAGTCGGCAGCACTGTTTTCAGTGACAGCCATTTTGCTTGGTTTGCTATGCCATTTCATCATGAATCGGTTGACGACTGAACAACGCATTCTAATTGTGGAGATTTATTTAGAAAAACATGGTTCTGTTCGTGAAACGCATCGTGCACTACGTCCATTTTATTTCCGACACAATAATGGATGATTAAGCAATTAATCCGATTAACGATGGAGTGTTTCGCACCAAGGCGTCGTACAGTGTATACCGAAGAATCTATTACTGCTGTAGAGCACAGAATCGAGGAAGACCCGAATAAGTCCATTCGCCATCGTGCACAACAATTCAATCTTTGTTCATCCACTTTATGGAAAATTCGGAGTAAGATCTTAAAAGAATTGAAGCCGCACGACCATCAGTCACGGTGGCGGATATTCGATGAATGGGTTCGAAACGAGATTGCTGTTGATCCCGATATTCACAGTAAAATTTTGTTCGGCTGTAAAGCTAAATTTTGGTTGAATGGCTACGCCAATAAGCAAAACTGCAGAATTTGTGGCGCAGAGAATATTCAAGACATTGTTGAGACGCATCGTAACACACAGAAAACTGATAGTCCGGTGTGCTTTATGAGCTGGTGGAATCATTGGTCCTTACATCTTTAAAAACGATGCCGGTCAGAAAGTTACAGTCAATGGACACCGTTATAGAAACATGATCCATGACTTCTTCGTTTCTGAATGGAATCGCCTTAATGTGAGGGAGCTATAGTTTCAACAAGATGGCGCAACATATGACACATCGTGTGTCACAATTGATTTGTTAAAGGAAATGTTTGGTGAGCGCTAGTCTACACTGATAAGCCAGAGACAATTGACGGCTTGGAAAACGTTATTGCCGATATAAAACCCCCAAATGCTTCAAAGAGCGATTGAAAATTGAACCCTAAGACTGGACTACATCCGAGCCAGCCGCAATTACTATGTGTCGGAAATCGTATTCAAATAAAGCTGGCAAAGAATTAATTTACATATAAAGTCAATTCAATGGCAATTTACACAGTTAACCTCTGTTTTATTTCATTTTATAGTTCTATGCCTCCGAAAAAAAACACCCTTTATAACAGCGAAGTACTTTGCATTTTTAAAGTCGGATTTTCGAGTTCAACGCACTTGTTTCACATTAGAACAAAACTACCCACTAACAAGTGCAACAACTCGCTTATGGAACAAGTAGATGGATGCACTTCCCCGCATTATATAAATCAAATCCTTCAAAACTTTATCTAATTACCTCTGATGGATAAACTTTTCCACATTCACAAATCGTCTACTGCCGTTATTTGTGGCTTCGTGATTGTTGTAATGGTTCTGCTCTACTGTTGCACCAAGACCAGTTCCGCACCCAAAGGCCGTTGGAAATTCATTGCATTCCTCACCAAATGAACTTTCATCGAATGTATCTGTTGGAATGCGGAAAGAAGTTTAAAAAAAAGGATGTTAAAATTCAAATTCAGAAGTTCAATGCACATTTGACTAACCTTGTGGTGTGTAGTATGGTCGTTGGTTGGTCCTTGATCCATGTTTGCGATGTTGTTGCAGAGTGTAATTTACTTTCGGATAGGTGGAGTTAAGGTGCACCTGATTGCGTGCGGTGGTGGTGGTGGTGTGTATTAAGAATGGATTTTTGTAGGATTGTTTGGGCATATAATTTGCTGTCATGTCAATTCGTTCCATCGTTGGGAATCTAGGTTAGATGATATCAATTTTTTTATTTTTTCAGGATAATGTTTGGTTTATGAATATTGAATAAAACTTACCTCGAATTGACAGATTGTCTAGCAAAGCGTCCATTAAGGTTAATGGCGCCACCGTTGTTGCCACTGCTGCTGGTATATGTACTATCGGAACTTCTTCCGTCTCCGGAGGAATCCGAGCACGATTTGGTTGCTATTCTTTTCCCGTAAATTCCAATGATTTCACCTGCTAAATATAATGAATCCTTTGAGTATTGTATTTCAAAAACCAAGACAACCAAAAAAACTGTTTGTAAACATAAAACTGTATCTGTTTACTTTTCAAAATGCAACTATGACACCAAAACAAAAAGACGAAGGTGTTTACTAAATTTACTTACCACCGCTGCCACCACCACCACCACCGCCGCTACTGTTGCTGGTGGTGCCGCCTCCACAACCATTTTTAATCGATTTCATTGACGTGTATTGCACTGGCACGGTTTTTCCCAGGACATACTGTATACTGTTGTTGGCCACAGAATGATTGTCTTCCTGTTAAAGCAAAAAGGAAGAAAAAAAACATAAACAAAGTCAATATGGAGTTCTGGAATTATTCCGAAAAAGATTGGACTGAATTCGAAGAAATCCGGTTACCAATTTAATTACCGGGACCCAGTTAATCAAGCGATATGCCAAAAACAGTTGAACCATTTTAATAAGCAGCACTGAACTCTTCTGCAACGTAGGTACGAGTATGTATATTTTTGAATTAGGTATAGTGTATCCGTTTGGGTCCTTTTCCAACAACAGTTCCCAACCAACTGCAGGAGCAGGACTCAATTCACATGCATATACGAGAGTATACTCTGCTACCAACCAAGTCGGCGCGGCGAGTAAATGGCCCGTCAGTATTATGTGTGTGTTCTATTTAAAAGGGGTCACCCATTTCAAAAATATACCTCCATCGCACAAACGTATAGAAACATATAACCTAACCTAGGGCTAACCTGTGGTGGTTCGGAATGGATTTTATCGAATGTAATTCTAGAAAGAAATTATTGCGTTATTACGTGACCGGGTGACAAAATCGATATTTATTTAAAAATTGCACGCGAGCGTGGTCAACACGCTGCCGCTGGCGCTGGCTGGTTAATTGGGTTGGACGGATGGTATGGGCAGATGTACTCGTAGTTGGGACTTTGGATGACGAACGTCTTGGGATAATTTTTTAATATTTGTATTTATTGTTGGAGATTGACGGAAAATTTGCCAGATTAATTTGAACATAGCCGTATCCATATCCTCCTTGTTATTATAATTAAAAATGCGTGTGGCTGGAAAATAATGGGAAATAAAGAATTCGAAGTGACTTTTTGAATAATTGCAAGATGTGGGAAAAAAAAACTTTGAATTATTGCTCGTGTGTAAAAACAAATGTATGTTCTGATCTTTAAAGGGTAGAGTCTGATCTGAAAACCAAGAATTTCGGGGTGGGTATAGAATTTTAGGACGCTTTTAAATACATAAAAGCTTTCGAATGCATTTTGTGTACTCTCACTTCTATTTTGTTAACGGTCCAGTTTAAAAAAAAGTCTTCTTTCTTCTTCCTTTTCGAAAGCTTTTGTTGGTATCAACACTTAAACTCCTACTTGATCATATATGGCAGCATTCAGATTCTTCCATTCTACTCTATTCGCAGCATGATACCTCAGCTGTAACCACGATTCTAAATTCAAGAACTCAAATGTTGATCTCCAGCGTTTCATTTGGCCTTCCAACCCGTCTTTTTTGAGAAACCCATAAAAAGCACTGCTTTGCTATGGTGTCTATGGCCCTTGCCAATCTAACGCCACTTTTATTTCTTCGACTGGATCTTTAGGATACAGTCCAGACAACGGTTGACAAAAACTTGGAACCTAAATTCGAAATGCTGCTATAGCATTTTGACTTTCTTGAGGCATAAATCCATCACAAGAAAGAAAGATACTCTTAACTGCGCCAACAACAGAGGTATAAGTCTCATGTCCATGGCCGTCTTAGGCCATACCTGGGCCCACACAAGAATTCGGGGCCCTGTCAGATTTCGTGGGATAAGGACTTCCACTCCTTTGAACTTTGAACTAATTTATGCAGCGGAGTTCCTGGCACATCAAGCGATTTCAAAAATTCCGTCGGATAGTTGGTCGCTTTTCATCCTCGTCGGTTTGAATTATGAAATTCAAGCTATCGACATCCTTATTATTTGCTGCTAGTATTACCCGTTCACTAAGCAAATCAATTTTTTTTATAATTGTGTGCAATGCCGGGGAATATTGTGGTGATGAGCTCTTCCTTCCAGGAGCAAACATTTGCCAGGAACGATATCAATCCAGTCAAAAATCAACGGGCATTTGGCCATTGCCAAGCGCCAGCATTTTTCTCAAGAATTCGGCAGTCGAGGGGTCGCTCTGCAATGTGACTGTCATGTTCGTGGTAAATTTCAACTTCTTGCTCGAATCACCTCATAAATCCTCCAGCGTCCATTAATCGCAGATGATGATTTTGCATTCTCGCATCGATTTCGCTGTTGCCGAATTCTTTTCTTTGTCATTGTGCATGTGCCCACTGGCTTGTCAACCGTGAGAAGATTCATAATCAGCTTCTAACCGGAATGTGCAGTTCGACCGCCTTCCAATAAGGTGGCAACAGTGTCAGAGGATGCAATAGCCAACGCCATTTAAGATCTTGACCGAATTGTTGCCAGAACCAACAAAAAGACGAATATCTTGCCTGTCCTATCGGTATAGTATCAAGTATCGAGAAAGTGAATGAAAAAATGTTGTTGCATTCATGGATAAACAAACGGGAAGCGTACAAATGGTCGACAAAAAAAAATGTCGACTGGCTAAATACATATTTCATCGACTGTCAAAATGTCGACTGATGCTTGATCGAATCAAAAAAAAAAGTTAACAATTTAAAATCCAGACTACGAAAATGTCGACGGAAAAAGTGTCCGTAATAATGTCGACTTTTATTTTGTTAAAAAGTGTAGTTTCTTGGATTGCATCGACAGTTCAAATCTTTAAATTTTTATTTTTAAATCACAGTAGTAGGGGTGCAACACTGATCGCCAGTGGCAAAATGAGTGATGTTCACATGCATGCGGTGCCGAATGCATTATAAATTGACTTTATAAGAGTCAACATTTTGATCAGTCGGTATTTTTACCAATCGACTTTTCGAAAGCCGACATTATGACGATCGATTTATTTAAATCGACAAATCGTACTCAACCCTAAGCAAACACCTCACGTCTGAAGCGTTGATTTAATTTATCCCTGAAATTTAATAGTTTTCCAGAGAGCACACTTGGTGTACCTATTGTGTAAGTGAATAACTATATCAGCCTTCTGGGGCCCCCATCACGATAGGGGCCATGGACACGGGCACCGTGTGCCCATATGGTAAAGACGGCATTGGGTACCTCATGAGTAAAGACTTGATCTTCGGCTTTATCCTCTCGAGAATGATAGTGGCTATTAACTTCGGAAATACAGACTAAAAGGTGATTTCCATTCGCTGGAAAAAGTTTCGTTTTCCCAGCCAGCTACTTTAGGCTTTTTTTTTTATTCAAAAAAGAGCTTTGAACAGAGTTCGAGTATAATGAGCTCACTCTGAACTTCCTCTGAACCAATTGTCTTCAGATTGCTCTGAACTATTTATGAAACGAATTTAATATCCCGCAATTAATTTTCTCATGCCATTTGAGAAATCTGAAAATAATTTTTTTTTTAACATTTAAAATACCTTCGGCGGCCATTTTAATTGTTTTTATTTCCAGCAGCCGACAAAAACCTCTAAATCAAGAGCTTAGTTTTTTGTCCATAGATGGCACCCAAATAATAAGATCCTAATAAGACCCAAATTCCAGCCAAAGCACACAAGTTATTCTAAGGTAAGGAACTATAGAGAAGGTTACGCAGTTTACCTGGACGTAAACAATATAATAAACAAAGCCCGTTATGCTTTTGGAATCCTTTCTCCTGTGTGGAACTCCAGGAAAATATCACTACGCATCGCACCAATTTGAGATTCTTCGAATCCAATGTCAAATCTGTGCTGCTATATCTGAAACATGAAAATGATCTGCCAACATCTAGACCAGACTGCAGACTTTCGCTAACCATTGGTTAGTTCCACGGGGAACTGTGGAACAGAACCTTGCAGGCAAAATTGAATGCAGACAAAATGCAACGGAAGTTGCGTTGGATAGGCCATACACTGAGGAAATCTGACGGCAATATTGCCCTTTTTCAAGAAATTCAATCATGGCGAATAAGGACAGTTGGAAAGATATTGTTGCTGCGCTATGCTTCAGGACTCAGGAGGAGTTGAAGCGCTGCAGTACTTGCATCCGGACACTATATATTTTTCAATATTGCGGTGCCAACGACAATAAAGATGGGAGGTGTCGCAGCCGAAATTCGGAAAGATCACGTCGGAATCTATGAAATCACAACTTTCAAAACTGCCGGAAAACGGTCCAGATGAAACTACTAAAGGAATGCACTTTAAGGATATGGTCCCGAAAAAACTATATTAATCAATGAAGCCGGAAAAAAGTGGAAGTTGAAAACATTTTGTTTGAGTGTGATTCGTTCTATAGGTTTATGCTTCCTGTGTTTTAAGAGATCGATCGTGAAAACAGCGTTTTGTTTTGAATAACTCCCCGAAAAAGTTGTTGTTCTTAAAATCATTTAATTATTATTTTTCAAGCTTTCTTACTAATTATAAAATTTTAATTTATTTATTTTAATTCCACAAAAAACGGTAATGAAATAAATCTTTGGATGTCTTTCAAATGCCTAAAAAAGTAGAAATAGGAAATTATAAAATGAACTTCAACTTACTGGTGTGGCATTTAAATCCCTTACTCCAACTCCAAGTGCAAGCATTTCATGTGGCGCACGATATGTTTTCGTATTTTCATGACTGTTTAACAAACATGTAAATATAAGAGTAAAAAAAATTAATAACTTTTTTTCAATCTAGATACATTTTCTTGTGAATTCGAAGCATCCAACAATAAAGCGCAAGCTACTGTGAAATACTTTCAAAATTGCACCAAAGTAAATATCACGTTCACGGCATTCTTAAATCGATCAATATCCTACTGCTACTCCTCGTAGAAAGAACCTGGCTAAAGATACCTTCTACGACGTTATACTTTCTTCTTTCCAAATAAAAATAAAAACAAAATTAAAAATCGATTTTTAACTATCGTGGACACAATCATGTCACTTATGTTGGCAAGGCAGTTGGCACTTAACTGATGGGTGTCAAATTCGAATTCACATGCAAAAAAGCATTCAATCCGTGTGTCTGTCCGTATATGTCTCTGTCTGCCTGTCAATGCTTACCTATTCATAGAGTAATTGAAAGATTGGCAACAACTTTGCTGATTGCGGTATTTGTGAGCTCTGCGCTTCAGCGAAGTTGGGGAGACTGACCCCATACCTGAAGCTATCCATTCCAAATCTGATCCCATATTTGCTAGTGAGGTTCTTTCATTGGACTGAGGGGATGGCACTCTCAATGTGTACTGAACAGTTCCGTCTGGGCTGACAAGTGGTAATTGCTTGCGTGATAGTCTCGCCTTTACAGCAGCAAAGAACTCATTTCCATTCTCCCTTGAGTCAGCTATTTCTTGTACAATTTCAAGAACCATACGAGGTGACGTTACTTGTCCCAGAATCGCAAGGACATCCAAAGCTGCCTGACGAACCCGTTTCTTGCGATCCAGACCAGCCAGAGCTGCACTTGTTACACAGGTGTTCGTATCGAAACAGGTACTGGGAAAAGTCATCAAAGCGTACATCACCATTTGCAAGGCGTTCTCACGAAACTATACACGGTGAAAATAAAAAAAAAACAATCACTAATTAGTAATACAGTTCTTGCCAATAGCAAAAAAAAAATGAAGGGATGTTATGAAATCAGCCCTTTATTTATGCAATTGGAGCATTCACAGCGCATACCCTTGAGCTCTTTGCATGCAAAAAATCCTCCGATATCAATTTGAGGACAATTACAGCCGGTGGTAGACGTTGCATTAGAGCCTTCGACGCACGATTTGCCCCCGGTCCACCTTGTCGACAGAGGCCAGTCATGATTTGAACAGTTCTATCCTCGAGATTATCCAACGGAAGTCGTGAAATCAGATTCATCAGGACACGTCTCTTGTCTTCTGCCACTTCTGGGTTTTTCTCTGAAGAAAGTAGTGTTCGCAGTAGGGAGTCCAAACAAGGCTGGACACGTGCTAAATTTTCAGAAGACCGAAGTGCATCTTCGAGGACATAAATCCCATTCGAACGTTGTCGCCAGTCCTGCAAAAAAGATTTATATTATTTTGATAACTTTCAGCAGTTAAAATTATTCTTAGAAATAAGTCCTTCGGTGAAGTTTCAATAGCGCCAACTAAGGAAGGCTGACGACAAAGTTTGGAAATGTCGTTAAAGTTAAAGTTTAACTGTTGTTCAAGGTATTTCTCTGCATACACGTATAAGAAGGGAATTTAATGAGATACTATAAGCTTTTGCTTGTGAAAGTATGTGACTGGGTTTGTTAAAATGTGAATGTGACTTCGCAAAAACGGTTTTTGTTAAAAGGTTGTTGACCGAGTAACTTTTGTAAAGAATTACTTTTTATTTTAAGCAGGGTAAGGGTGCCAAATGTATTATTTTAAAAAATGTAGAAACTTAAAAAAAAGCTGTAATTAAAGAATTCCTGCTACACTGCCTTTCAGTAAAATTAACCATTATAGACCGAGAGCCAATGACATAATGAATCAAGTCATTTATATAATGTTGTAAGGCATATCAATAGAAAGCGTTAGGGGAGTTAGACAATAAAAAGTTTGTCTGGCAGTTTTTTGGTGTGACGAACATGGGGTAAATTCGACACAAAGTATGACAAAATTTCAAAAATTAACTTATTTGGGTACTTTTGTAGCAGAACGAATAGGCTGTGTTAAAACAAGAAAAAAATCCTGAGAGAGGGGGGGCTATTCCCCTCCGTTTAAACGGGAGGGGCAATTTTCTGGAAAAATGACTTATATTCGAAAAAAAAATATTTAAAAATAACCGCACCTCCTATAATGCCATAATATACGTTTTTGTTAAGCCAAAAATCTTTTCTTTAATTGTATTTTCAAATAAAGTTATTCTAGTACATCGTTTTAGAAAAATTAATTTTCAAACTCAAAACTTTGAAAAACAAAAATTTCAAACAATTTTTTTTCAAAATTATACGTAATTAAATATTAATTTTTTTTTCAAAATTGTATGCTCTTATTAGTTCTTAGTAAAACACTGAAAACTGTATGGCTCTAGAACTCTTTGTTGATAAGCTATTCATAAGCGAACTTAAAATGATCACCTGTGCAATCCGTGTGATGATTGTTAGGCTAGATTTTCTTGTTATTGTGAAGTAGTAGGTTCGGTTATTTTTAAATAGCTTAGCAACAAAAAGTCCTAGAGCTATACGGTTTTCAGTGTTTTACTAAGAACTAATAAGAGCATACAATTTTGAAAAAAAAATTAATATTTAATTACGTATAATTTTGAAAAAAAATTGTTTGAAATTTTTGTTTTTCAAAGTTTTGAGTTTGAAAATTAATTTTTCTAAAACGATGTACTAGAATAACTTTATTTGAAAATACAATTAAAGAAAAGATTTTTGGCTTAACAAAAACGTATATTATGGCATTATAGGAGGTGCGGTTATTTTTAAATATTTTTTTTTCGAATATAAGTCATTTTTCCAGAAAATTGCCCCTCCCGTTTAAACGGAGGGGAATAGCCCCCCCTCTCTCAGGATTTTTTTCTTGTTTTAACACAACCTATTCGTTCTGTTACAAAAGTACCCAAATAAGATAATTTTTGAAATTTTGTCATACTTTGTGTCGAATTTACCCCATGTTCGTCACACCAAAATGCTGCCAGACAAACTTTTTTCTGTCTAACTAATCAAAAGCCTTCTATTGAAATGAGTTACAACATTATATATGTGACTTGACTTAACTCATTTTTGTCACACTTTTGGGTCGAATTTACCCCATGTTCGTCACACCAAAAAACTGCCAGACAAACTTTTTATTGTCTAACTCCCCTAACGCTTTCTATTGATATGCCTTACAACATTATATAAATGACTTGATTCATTATGTCGTTGGCTCTTAGACTATTATGGACATACGTTTTCTCGAATGAACAATATAAAATGGACAAACAGTTAAACTTTAAAAACCAAAACATCGCCTATCCTCTCGAAAACGAAAGATGCTTTGAAATTAGAAAATGGCTTCTTTGGCTTAGAAAAAATGTTTTAAAAAGTTTAACTCGAGTAACCAAACACTAACTAACTAACTAACAGTATTAAACCCTCATAACCCGTATCGGATCAAAAGGGGAAGAGCTTAGTTTAGATATGTTATTTACTTGTTCCGGACAAACTAATACGGGGACACGAATCTTGCCAGAAGGATACGTACATATTCAACGACTTGGATCTTTGTGTTGTGAGAGGCTATGAACAACAATGCTTTAGTTAAAAATTTCACATTTAAAAATAGAATGACTAGCCGTAGAAAGTTAGAATTTTGAAGAGTTTTAAATGGATTTTTTTAAAACTACTTGGTTCTAAATCCTAATACGTTCAAAATTTTTGAATTGCAATCCTAAATTTCATTCTAAGAGTTGAAACTTTTAAGTGAACATTTTAGAAAATATTTCATGATCTGAGAGTATTGGCATTGAAAAGTTGTCATTATTTCAAAAACTTTCAGCTAAAGGGTGTTTTTTTTAGACGTGTGGTTTTCAAGAAGAAATTAAACGCATAATTTAATGTTATGGCCAAGAATTTAGCTTTAGTATAAAGATAAGGTTTTGCCATTATGTTTTAAAAATGATTTAGGGCAAGTGGCCACCTCTGCTGGCTCGAATAAATTCCTGGGCGATTTTGTCGACAGAATATTGGACTCAGCTCGCTATGCGTCGCGCAAAACGAACCATTATTTTGTAATAAATTTGCTCAGGATTAAGTCTATTCATTATGAAATGGCAAACCAAACTGAGCAAAATCAAGTAACAGCTGTCAAAAAGACCAACTCCGAAAAAAGTATTGCCACATTGAAAACCACACGTCAAAAAAAACTTCCTTTACTGTTTTTTTCTTGCTCTACTATTGGTTTGGTGCAGACAAAAAAAAATTCGAAGATTTATTCAAACATGAGATTACTATGTTGGAGAAGCTCCAAAAATTGGTTTTCGCCGTGCTGTCCGTGAGTCTGTCTGTGCGTCTTTGCGCTTTTTAACGACAAGCTACAATCTAAACGGCTTGACGGATTTTTTTTTTATTTCATATATGTACAGAGTACTTCCTAATTCGTAGACCGTAATAAAAAAAAATATCTCCAATTTTTTTCAAAGAAAATTACCTTACAGTACAAAATTTGTATGGGAACATTTTTACCTGATGCGGATTTTCCCAAGTTTCATAAAATCTATGGGCTATTCCGTAAACTTTTCATTGATTTTTATTTGTTTTACTGTTGCGTTCATTCAAAAAGTAAAAGTCCTAAAATTGAAACAAAATGTAGAATTCCTTTAAACGGTTACAAAGGCTAATATTTTAACTAAAAATAAAGTTCTAAAAAAGTTTCTTTTACTATTATTAAGAGATCTGTTTGCGTAAACATACCCTAACCCAAAGTTTTTCTAAATCTCAAATTATTGTCTAAAAAATAGGAAACACCCTGTATAAAAAGCATTTGAGTAATTTTTAAGGAAATTATATTGATACCTACTAAATCTGACTTTAATGCAGTTAACGAAAGATCAAATATCTACCTAAAACAATTCAATTCAATTTCATTTTATTCAATTTACTATAAAGTTTGTTTACATAGAAAAATCTGCGAAGCCTGAATGCAGAATGTTGTTTAAATTTTTTGTATTTACAATTTTTTAGTAAAGTAATCTTAAAAGAGTTACATTTATTTTATACAAAAGTGCATCCACTCATAGAAAACATTTTTATACTAAGTTCTAGCACATTAGGTTTCCTTGTCATCTCATTGACTTTTATGGAAGCAATCGTTAAGAAAATATCAATCTGGAAAATTGCAATGCCTTCTTCTTGACATTGTAATCCTGGAAATAAATAAAATACCAAGTTAAGTCAGTTTAATAGGTTCTCTTTTCAATGCAGGCCAAACGTTAAATATTACCGTTAAAACCAGATTTCCGGTATTCGTAATTTAAACAAAAAAAAAAAAGAATTAGTTAACTTTAAAATTGTCCGTATAAATCTCATAAAATGGGGTTTGAGTGAATTCGATTCAGCCGTTGCTAACGTATGATCGTTTGTAAAAAGCCGTTTAAACCAAATTTTCGTTATGAACATTTAAGCCAAAAACCAAAGAAACAGTTTTGTCAATAATGCCCTAATAGTCCAGTCGACAGGTCGGAAAAAGTGAATTTTGATGGTAAAGGTCGGAAGTTAATGAAACTTGGGGATTTTGTTCGGGGTAGTTAATTAACGTTTTGCAAATTTTTTGACCTCGACAGCCCTGTGGAAAAAAGAGAAGAAAGGGCGGGGGAACTGCCACTGGACTTAAGGAAAAAAAATTATGGAGGGAAAACCGGAGCAAGGTCGAAAAATTTGCAATTCCCCCCCCCCATTTTTTCACAGGACCCTCGAGGTCAAAAACTTTGTAAAATGTTAAAAAGCAAAGCCAACGTGTTACTGTATTAGTACACCTATGACGTATAGTAAGGTTCTTATAGTGTAAGGTTCTTATAGTCTTTCACAAGAAGGTAGAAATTGAAACGCTCAGGACCCTTAACTTTTTTTTTTTTTTTTATTGTATAGAATAGCTAACAGTTTTTAATGAACTTACGTCTATTATAAACCTTTTACAAGCTATATTCTTGATAAATTCAAGTTAAAAAAGAAATCATAAACTTAAACTATAGGTGTATACAAAAAGAAATATTATTAATTCAAACCTACATTAATTGGATATTAGTAATGATAAAAGAGATTTCATCAGGAGCCAAACCAAAAACAGACCAAATGAGACAAAGAATTGTAGAAAGATTTAATTTAAAATGGAAATGAAAGATGAGCCACATTCACTGACAATTTTTAATATGACATTTTTAGGGTTTACGTTTTGTTTGCTATAAGTAACCAAAACATTTGTCACAAGTTTAACAAAAATTGCCTTTCGTTTAAATGTGAAAATAATCCCTTATATGTACATCCACCGGCCTGATTTAGCTAAATCACTTGATTTAGCTAAATCATATCATTAGTTATGTGATTTACCATATCTTTTCATGATTTATATTTACGTGATTTAAGCTAGATTTATTTTAAATTACTTATCTGTCATCGCAAATCTACACAAAATAAAATCAAACATACTCTCTCTCTCTTCTCTGTCTTGATTCAGCACTTCATTCAGAAAAAAAAAAAAAAATTATCAAACTGTCAAATTTTTAATTTAAATTGCTTGTGATCGGTGAGTTTTTTTGGTTTTTTTATTCGTTATTTATATTTAAAAATGAATGTATCCCTGCTGCTAAGCAAACCCAGACAGAAAAAAAAGAATGAAATTGCCCGATTTGGACGAGCTAACTTCCGGGAGCTTTGGCAGTAGAAGTTTGTGAAATTGAAATTTAGAAATGTGATGTCAAAGTTGACATACTCGTACATGTCAACCTAAATCGGGTAATTGTTCGGTGTGACCGTGACCGCCTTTCGTGATTTATAAATCATTTAGCTAAATTAGGCCGGTGGAAACATAGTATTAGAAAATCGCATAGAACTTTGAGTTGGCACCACTGGTTTCATTGACTACCATTTTGTCTTCTGCCATGTGATTTATTTTAAGTTTGATATGCCATTTCATTATAAATCAATGGACGCCTGAACAACGCGTGCAGATTGTGGAGGTTTATTTTAAACAACATGGTTGAAAAAATTGCTGTTGACCTCGACTTTCACAAGAAACTTTTTGTTAAGCGATGAACACATTGTTGGTTGAATAGCTAAGTAAATAAGCAAAACCGTGGCATTTCTAGTGCGGAGAACTCTCATGCCATCATAAAAAATGTAAACAAAAAGCATTGCGGGGACGGAGGCGAGGAAAGTTGTCTCTCTCTCTATAAGTATCTTCTTTCTGGTCTACACAGTTAAGTCAGAAAAACAACATTCGCCGCGTTATTGCCGGTAAACAACCACAAATGCTGCAAAGATTGGAAATCGGAACTCAAGATTGGACTATATATCTGAGCCAGAAATCATATTCAAATTAAAATGGCAAGAAATATCTTTCACATCAAATCAAATTTATGGCAATTAGTACAATATATCTGTGTTTTACTTCACTTTGTTGTTCTATACCTCTAAAAAATAACCTCTCTTAGACTAACATTTCGATTTGGTTCTACATGACACCCTACAATATATTTTAAAAACCTACTTTCATATATAAAAACTTATGCGTATTACTCACAAGGATTTTCATAGTGGCTCCAAGACTGAATGTTTCTTTTTTAAATGAAATGCGTAGTTGGTTATTTAACTGCATAGCGCATTTCCCATATAAGACCCATTCTATAGTCCACCAGCTAACTAAACTTTCATTTATGCGAAAGAAAAAAATGATTGTACCAAACGTCGGTACAGTGATAATAATAATGATTCCAGGAATATTGTTTTGCCATTCCGTAGGACAGACTATGTACATCAATCCTGGCTTTAATTAAAAACCCCAAAACTGGGTGAAAAACTGCGTTGGGTCATACTGAGTCCCACTTTTTTGCTTTCAATATTTTTAGCCGAAACTCTAGCTCACTGCAAGTCAATTTAATATATTATTACGTTACGAGAACCTGCGATGAGTAGGCAACATACTTTTTGAAGTGACTAGTATGAGTAGTATTGTGCAACTGAAGTTAAAAGTCAAGCCTTCATACTGTTTCTTACTACCCGAAACGCATTTAAGTAATTATATCCAAGTTACAGACAGTTTCGCTTTCGATAATTTATTGACCTTTGAATAATTCGTATCTAAAACAAAAATGTGTGCAACCACATTAACTCATTTTCCAAACGCATTTCTATGGATCCATCCAATAAATTGCATAATTCATATATCCTTACGAAGCCTTGAGTTAGTCTGTCAACATTTTTTATATTTCACAACGTCACGTCAAGCGCAGATTTTTAAATTACATCAATTGACCTCTTTTACATGCGACGGCGACGTATTTTGAAAAGGCTTGCCGCATTATGAATGCACTTCGATTCTCTTCATCAAATTTTGAAAATACATTTTCATAAATTAAAAAGCTTTGTGTACGGGTTAAGTAATTTTTCAATCTTTGACTTGCCCTTTTAGAAATGTTTCTTCCCATTCAAACTAACCCCCCCCCCCCCATAGTTCAGGCCAGGGTATGCGCCGGTAAAGTCAATTACTGAAAGTGATTTCTTAGCCCGCTCCTTGTTGACAAGCACGAAAACTAAAGACGAAAAAAAAAGAAATGCAACGCTTGGAATTGATTTTTAATAATTCATTAAAAGTGGATGAAGGTAACGTCGTCGGTCGGTCTTCGGTCGGTGGTAGCCAGGGAGGGTTATTTTGTTTTTCTAACGATTTCCCCAAGATGGATTCCCTTAATGTAGGCATAGTCCTGAGCTACCTACTCGTATTTCCTTTAAGAATGATAAATAAAAGTATATGTAGATGTGTAGATACATTTACATAGTGATGGCAGTTGTTAACAAGAAATTTGACCTTGTGAGTTGTACTGGGCAGTTTGGAATGCTTGAGTGTCCTTAAATAACCCCATACAGTTGGGGTAGTCTTTCTATTCCATTTCATATCTCTATTAAAGGTTCCCTCTATTTTTATACCCATACTTCTCTCTCGTGCCGATGGCGCATTAAGCATTCAGGGCGAGCGAAAGTTTGTTGACAATCGATTTAGAGTCACTTTATAAGTTTGATGTTCAAATTTGAGTCCTGTGCTGAGAGGTGTCGTTTTGTGAAGTGGTTTTTTTTTTATTTGATGTTAATTCTAATTTACGACTTTTTTTTTCAAAAGGATTAAGGATGATAAGCTGGTCATGTTTCAATTGACTGAAGTTGATTTTTATTTCCTAAACTTATATAGGGTGACGCGTGACGAACGCATTAATTTGAAAAAATCAATAATACGGAAACTGTTTGAAAATTTCGATTTCGTTTTGTTTTTCCCTGGTTTAAGTTTATAATGTTGTATGCAATATTCGGACAAGAGGTTCCGTTATGCTCCAAATATTGTCTTACGTTGTTTTTTGAATCGTGCATTCTTTCAAGAATTAAAACAGCGATTTGAAGGCTGTGGGTTCGGATGTTGTCTGTGAGGGATTCCTGAGGCAGTCGTTGTTAACAAGTGTTTTAAAGAATCATCACAGGGAACTATCGGGGGTGAGGCTAGCGAATCCCTTAGAAAGATAAAGCAATCGCCATACATGTCACGCAAAGGGTCTCGCTAAACTCTTGCTGCGTAGGCTTTTGCCCATCCTGCTGAGACCAGACATCCTCTAGCTCTCTTTTTGCAATCCAACAAAAATAAATATATGAACAATGTCCGGTGAGATGTGACAAACAATTCCAAATGCATCACTGGCTTTATTTAATATATTCTCAACATCCAAGGCCTTTCCGCCATCGCGTGCTTTATAACTGCGAAATATCTTCTATGGTTCTCTGCCTTAGAGTAACCATGTGTGTGTGCTTTTTCCCGTTATCATTATTCTGTTCTTATTGGCGTTGATCCTTGCCAGCAATTTTGGTTTCCATTCAGATGCAGTGACTTCCATATTTGATTCAAACGTAAGAGATATATCGTCACCATAACCTTTGTGACTTAGTTGTCAAATATAGTCTCCATTGGATATCATGTCTTTCATTTGTGCCCACCATGGCAGTCATAACAACGTCAGCATAAAACAGAATTTGACACAAGACATCAAAAGAATCTGAAATCCGTCCATCGTGCAAAACGAAACACCTTGCGTTGTTGTAGGTGTCTTTACTAACAGAATATAATTCTCGGAATAAGCGATCTCCAGATGCATTCACGATTTCCCCGATCGATCGCCCTCTAAAAATCTGCAATTATAGTACAGCGGTGACTGATTCCCAGATGATGGTTCAAGGATGATTCTCAGGGTATTGATGTGGCCGACGCACGATCGACGACGTCGAAACCCCTCATGATGCTTGCTGGACTTTATCTTCTCGAAAATACTGGTTGTCATTAACTTCGGAAAGACGGACGGAAGGAGTTTGTTTCCATCTCCCAAACAGCCTATACGAGTTTGAGCAAAATACCGGAAGCTGCTTCAGGGTCTACTTTTAAGAATGCTTCAGGTATACCTTCAAGTCTAGATGCTTTGTTTGCTTTTAGAAGATGGATCGCGCTACTTATCTCCGTACTTTTTGGAAGACTGTTGTCAATATAATACCACCAGAAGACCTGCCTATGATGTTGTTCAATTAAGGGAGTGCGCACAAAAGTGCTCCTTCCATCTTTACAGCTGACTTTCTATCATCACTAGGTTGCCGTTTAAATCCAACAAGGGACATTCTGAGTAATGACGTAGAGCAAAAGCTGTTCGTTAGCTAACACCCTGTAGCAAGTGATGATCGCTGCCTGTATCAGTTTTTTTTTTAGTTTCTAACATCGCTCAGTGACTTTTTTCCATTTCTGTTGTAAAATGGCCGATTTAATTTTTAGTTCGAACATCTAGAAATTCCCACCACCAACCACAAGTTGACCCGCATTGCAGAAGTCGACAAGCATAATTACCACTTTCGTTATGTTGACCTAAACCATGCTCACCTTCATCTTCACACGTGGCGACAGTATTGTGAAAGACTTTTAAATGAAAACTATCGGATTGATCCAGGGAAAGTTATCTTCTTACAATCTATAAAGGGGATATACGAAGCTGTGATAATTACCGTTAAATTAAGTTAATGTCATCGAAAAATTCCAAGTTACCCTAGGTGTACACCAGAGAAGCGTTATCTTGAGTCTCCTGCTTTTTATTGCAGTCATTGACTACTTGCTTGCAGGTATAAAGTGACAGATCCCAAAGTGCATCAGTTATTCTTTGCTGACGATGGAGCCGTCATAAGCTAGTATCCTTCATCTTTGGAACGAGCACTGGACTTGTGGGAAAATGTTTTGGAGGGGAATGGGTACCATATAAATCCAATGAAAAGACGGAATATCCACACGTGCCTGTTCCAGACACTTATATGAATAAAACAGTGACTCCCAAGTGTAAAAAGTTTAAATATCTGGGGTCTTTGACTAATGGCGAAGCAATTATCGCAAAAGGCGTTGGGTGGACGAAGTGGAGGGGAGTCACCACTATCTCTTATGTGAAAATTCAATCTTGCAAATAATGGAATGAAGAAAAGAAAACAAATGCAGTGACATCAATATTTCGTTGGCCTCTGAACGGGAACAATTGGACACCGCGAACCGAAGATGAAAAAGAAGAACAATGGAAGCTCCCATACTTCTGGCAATGCTGCCAATATTTTGGAAATTTTAAAGATTTTTAATTAATCTTAACATTGGCTTGAAAGATCTTTACAATTTTGGTAAAATGTATTTATCATCAATTAAAGGATTCTGAAAGTTAAAGGGGTAGTGGAAATAACTGCCGGGCGACCCTGTCGTGAAATTAATTATTGCTGTCAACGTGGCTCCAGCTTTTCTCTCTGCACTATGTACATTAGGGATTTTTTCGTTGACAATAGTAAGGGATTCGGTCTAAGAAACAGTTTTGAAGTAAATCCCCCTATCAGATTCTCTAGATGACCTCAATTCTGGAATTCAGATAGCCTCACGGACAAAGAATACGCACAATATTAAAATATTCTCTTTTGTGTTTTGATTGACACAGAGCCACAACACAAAATTCCATCTACATACAAATTGGGTTAATACCATGGAAGCACGGAATTGCCAAAAAATGCTTTGCATACTCTAGGAAAGAAATCCCCAACCCCAAACCCCCAAAAAAAATAATAAACGTTTATAAATGCAATAATAAACGTTGAAATAACGCAAATAAATCCAAGACCGGGACAAGTTATTATAATGAAGACTGGCTGGATGGTGGATGGTGAATTTGGCCAAATCCCTGGCATGAGGGCAGGGTACTTCAAACAACATGCATGACCCACTAACATAGTGTTCTCAACAGCTCCAGTCAATAAAATAACTCATGCGGCAAGAATGATATAATAAATAGCACGGGTCCAAGAAAATGGAATGGGTAGAAGTAGTAGCCCATAGATGGAAATTTCTCTCAGAATATATTATCCCAATTGCGGTCTGGGGTTAGGGATAAGATTACAAAATAATAATTGAAATATATATACAGAAATAAGATGACCAATGCGGTTATGGCGGGGGTTAATTAACCGCAGATGCAATTCAAATTGCAAAATAAAAATAAATTACAAGTGGGGCGATTTTCTAAAAGCATTTTAGCCAGTGGCGCCGTCGATAGCATTTTCTGGTGGGGGATATCATGCCTTAGAATTATTAAACATGAAACATTTGTCTGAAATTAGGGAATTCAAACAACTACAAAAATAAATCATATTCTTCACAGATATATATTTTTGAAAAGCTATGTTTTTGATTTTGCTAAAATATACTTCGAGAGTGAATATTGTCATGGAAAAAGTGGATATGTATCTGCTATATGCTTGTTTTCGGCTCTTAATCGTATGTCCCTTGAATTGCTGGAGAAAATAATGCACATATGTATATATAGGAATTTTCGAGAGATGTGAATATAAGACACCGGCCTGCTTGCGAATGTTGGGCCAATAATTTATTTTGGGCTAACTTATTTTATCCAGAACTTCATTTTGTGTATGCATATTTTTGAAATTTAAGTATTTCAACAAAACTGAGATGGGGGAGCGATTTTATTACTCCCCTATCTATGCCACTGATCACAGCAAATAACTTCACCCACCAGATTTTAGATTTAGATTTATTTCGCAAAAAATTTTTTAAAGGTATAGTGTAACCGCACATTTTACAATTCAGAGATTTGATAAAACTTATCTTACATCTGAAACAATATCCTAAATTTATTGAAATTTCATTTACATAGATGGTTTATTTGAAGGAAAAGCTTATAAAAACCTTCAATTTAAAATTAGAGAAAAAAAAGTGACTAGATTGCAATAAGTTAAATAATTAACCAAAAACATTTAAACGACAATAATAAATAAATGAATTAAAGTAAATATGCAAAAATCAAAAAAAAAAAAAAAAAAAAAATGTCAATGAACAAATAAATAAATGAGTTAATAAATACACAATAATTAGATAAATAAATAAATAAATAAATAAATGAATAAATAAATAAATAAATAAATAAATAAGTAAATAAATAAATAAATAAATAAGTAAATAAATAAATAAACCAGCAGATCTTATGTATCTATTTGTAAAGAGATCAAAACAATCAGAGGAATGATAAACTTTGTGTAGCTGTTCATTGACGTGCTTGAAAAAGCAATGAAAATGAAAAGATTACCATATAAAGCCTCCAAACTCATATTCAAATATAATCGGTATTGCTTTATCAACTTAAAAAAAATATTACCTTGTGTACCTCTAATTCATAAATTCTAATAATGTATTCGCTGGTGCGATTTTAATTATCATTTGAAATTAAAAAAGAATATACAATTTTCAGACAATTGACTGATATAACATAACCATTATATTATCATATCATCAATTTTGTTCAGTGAGTGTTTATTACCAAAAAATATCGTGAAACAAGCTAATAAATTCTAATCTGAACACTTGAACAAGATATCAAATGTATCTTAAAGCAGTTGCATTGCATTCAAAAATTAAGGCCAACGGAACGTTTTTACAAAACAAAAGGTTTCTCCCAGCCTCATTTTCTAAAAAAAAAAAATGGTCCAATGATGCCAACGCTCCACAATCCACAGCACACTGTCAATTGGATCTTGAAATCGATTAATAATGGATGTGCAGAATTTTCATCATGCTAGTGCGTGAAGTGTTGAGCTGTTGATATCGATGGCGAGTTGATGTTCGTGAATTAAATCTCACCCTTTCGGAGACAAGTCTCACTACGGTGACAACAAGTGTTGTCCACTAGCATACCAGCCTCATGGACTTTTACACATACAGAAGGCGCAATGGGTTCTTCATTTCGGCCAAAACTTTTTCCCAAAAAACGCACTGTTTGGACTACAGAACACTTATAAGTTACCAATATTTCCCAACGTTGTTCAAGCGACTCATGGTACTGATTTTATGTAGGTTTAAAGAGAATGCCCAATGGGTTTTGTTCGTAATTTCTATGTAAAGGTTTAGGAAAAGAGAAAGTTAAAAAATATTGAACAGGTGGTGCTGCAGGTTTTTCAGTTAATTTTCAATAAGTTTTCGAGTGAAATAGTTTATACATTTACGAAATATATAGGACACGACTATTTTGCAACAACAAGTACAACTGTTGTACACTGTTAAATTAACAGCAATAGAGTGCGTATGATCAACCGATGAAGGCTATCAAAGATGGAAACGGTGGACTATTATATTTCCTTTATGTGCCCGGCTGGACTGAGAAAATGTTCCAGGTATCATTGACATTAGCAGCAATACGTGTTCAAAATGGAATTGCGTTAGCTTTCGCATCTATACCGGAATTGTTGCAACATTGCTGAGAGGTGGAAGAACGGCACATTTAGCACTGAAGCTTCCGTTAAATTTGCAAATAAATGAAAATGGCAAAAGTGTTGAAAAGTTGTAAATTGAGCATACCGGGATGAGTGCACGATATTGCTTAACAATAGTCGTCGCTTAAGTGACGTGATGATACTGTAGGGTGCCAAAATACTTCCCGTTATTCCGAAATCAACAAGTAATCATATTTGTGGAGATACATACGTGAAAACCATTCTATTAAGTGTTAATATGCCAATATTCCTTTAATAGGATAGAGCCGCAGAAGTTTTCTCCAAAGAATAATTGCATATTTGAAATAAATAATACATGCCCTTTTAAACCATTATGTACATATGTATATATTTCATTTCTACCGACAATTGGTTTTTCACCCATACATTTTTGGGCATTGTTCTTTGATTTTCTTATAAGTGTCCTTAAAAGGCTTATATAAACTATCGACTAATTGCATTTATGCCTTTTTTTCCGAGGTCATGAAAACTACTATAAAACATTAGATTTGTAGGTCATCAATATATGTAGGTCTACGGGTGATGTGTAATATGATGATTTATCTCAACGAACAGCAGAAGCAATTTCTACATCGTTTTGGAAAAAATAAAATTATTGCGTTTGATATGTTGAAAGCTGTTTCATTAGCGCAACATAAATGATAGAATAGTATTTTGGAACAAGGCTCCGTTATTTACTCCGATTGTCTCCGTCAATGTCTTTGACTTATGTATAATCCACGAAGTTATTTTACTGACGACAGCACCCTGCATTTTTCATATTTGTTTCCTCACCCTGTTTTTTGGATACGAAAGTGCAGAGGTAGCGTATGATAAATCCCGGTTTATATGACATTTTCCAAGTTGAGAATTATCAACCGTGTATAATTGAATACTTTAAAAACCTTGGGCTTTAGGTATTTGTGTCACTAGCCACGACTACTGTGGAACGAACACATATTTGACTTCGCGACGCCAAAAATGCCGAGAAATGTTTAGTTTTCCACGATTCAAGAATTATGTTTCCCCTTTCTATCTTTGGTTTTAATGTGTAAGGTATACGCTTTGAATTCAGAACAGTGCGTCAAAAATGACAAGGGATGAGAACACAACAGAAACATCATCCAAATGTTTCCTTTGTCTCTAAACAGTCCTTCAGCAAAACAACCATTTACATTTTTTTTCTTTAAAAATGTCTCCGTAATACTTACGTCGCTAGGAATGCCCATCAATTTACCATCGAGCCTAACTTCGGACGTACTATTTAGTATTGAGACTCATTTTTTTGCCGCACTACAATAATGTGTAATGCTTTACTTAGCTCGATTTTTCCCTTCCATCGCTATTGGGTATGTTGTGTTTTAATGATATTAATAAGTGTGAAGCCGTACAACTCACAAGGTTGATAACTCCTCATTGGACAATTTTATAATCAAATACATTAGAATTGGATGACTTAATCGTACGCTGCAGTTGCAGGAAGTCTTCTAAGTGGAAAGTTAAACACTTAAGTGAAGATTGAATAGATTGTCAGGAACGTTACTTTGCTCTGTTGTGCCAAAAACTACAACAGGTTTGTAAATGTCTGAAACGGACATTAAGGGAATAAAACTGAAATATTTTAAAAAAGTTTCCTTTATGCTTAGAATTTATTGACTTTTGCAATAAAACAATTTAGTACTAATATTAGATTGAATCTTTTCAATTAAACAACAGCCAAAACTATTGCGTGTATAACATCTAATCTTTCAAGAGAGAAATTAAATAATTCTCTGCTGCAGTGATTCATATCGAAACCCATATTTCGGTCCTCACTTGACCCAGTTACCCGAAATGTATAGTAATTCCTTTGATATCCCCAACAAAGTTGATCGCCCGAAACTCAGCAAGGAAATAAAAGTGAAAGGCTTGCTGAGTCTACCACTCCAACAATACAATTTCAAAAAAAAAGAACCTCATATTATTCCTATCCACAACTTCATGCAAGGGGTCTTGGGAAAACCATATTATGTATATATACAATTACCGGAGACTTTCTATAGATGTATTTGCTTTCGATAATAATTATTTTGCCTCTTTCGAAGGACATTCATGTGGCCGGATTTACCAGGCAGGCAAGGCGGGTTAGCTGGTGTCCATCTCTTTCACCAAATGGTAGTCATAATTCTTTTATTGTTATAGTTGGCCTAGATTTTGTATAATCTCTAATTCCTGGCAAACCTTATCCTGCAGGAAATCTGAATACAAAAAAAAAAAAAAAAAAAAAAAAAAAATGAACATAATAAGTGTTTTATCGCAACGTAAATTGTAATCGCGTGGCAATGGGTAGTCCTTTCATTCGTGCGGACTCCGGTCAGTTTTAATTCTTCCTGAAGTCATTTTTACAGGATAAAGGGACAAACGTGTGAAAGTACTGGTTTAATACCAGAAGGAGCTGTTTGTATAGTGCGTTTATATTTTAATTATTATTGCAATGCACTTTTTACAAAGTATGACGTAAATAATGATTAAATGGTTGGGAAAAGAAGGAACAAATTGGGTTTTTCTAGAGCATTCTCCATTGCCCTGCTTTCGAACATGGAAACTTTGAAAAAAGTGGGAAAATTGAATATTTTAAGAATAGTGTGAATAGTTTATAA
The DNA here is from genome assembly GCA_916050605.2 of Platycheirus albimanus. NCBI lineage: Eukaryota > Metazoa > Arthropoda > Insecta > Diptera > Syrphidae > Platycheirus > Platycheirus albimanus. The sequence continues at coordinate 30,205,109 of OU696698.1, read as the reverse complement.
AAATTTAATGACTGGAAAGTTTTAAATCGTTAATAAAATTTAAGTAACTACAAGTTTGATATAGGAGTGTGATTAGTGATGTGACATGTATTTTTAGTGGGTTTTCCAATATGAATAACATAAAATTAAATATGTTTTAAAAAAATATAAGCTTCTGGCAGGTCCTTTAATCTTCTCTACGTATTCCAAATAATTATTGTGCATTAATTTAAAAGATATCTCATCTTAAAAAGAAATAAGGTCTTTGAAATAATAAATACAAAAAATAGGGCATCCATTTGTGATTCGGAAAATATGGCTTTGTAGTTTTGTCAAATTGGAACCCCACATAAGTGCAGAAATGAGGACCGCGACCCTGCTCCAACTTGGCAGCAGGCCACTCGCTAAGGCTGTTTGAGAAAACGAAACCCTTCCCAATAAATGAAAGGACATAATTATCGTCAATATAGGTACCGTGTTACTGGCCTGGTATCATCATTTTTTAGTTAGTGGCAATTATCATTCTGGAGAGGATAAAGTGATCGAGCTCAAGAGACATTTCGCAATCATGTGTCGATCATAGACCTCGAACAAGTATCAATTGCCGCTCTCTCATCTCATCTTATGTTCGGCGGTTTTGAAAATTTCTTTGATTGCGTTAATCGCGTTTGTACCTGGAGATTTCACAACAGCAATGTGTTTTGTTTTACACAGTGGACAGTAAATGAATTTGAAGTGCGTTAGTAAGTGGGACAGGGTGAAGCGCTGTGCTGATAGGGGTGTGAAACGTAGAAATGCTCTTCCAAAATCTCGAGTAGGTTGCAAGCCTTTGTCAACCGTTGTCTGAATTATATCTTAAAGATTCGGAAGCGACAAACCAAATCTTACAATAAAAGGCGAAATCAAGGTGAAGGGGTTGAAAACCCAAAGGAATAAATAGACTTAGACTGTCATAAATTTAAGTGAGTTGTGAGTCACAGAATTTAGAGTCGTGAGCTGAGGTATCGTGCAAAGAATAAATATAGATGGGAGTATCTGGTAGCCGTCCTTTGTTCCAGGAAGAAATCAAATGTTGCTGCCAAGTGCAGCTTTCGGAAATCAGGAGAAGAGATTAGTAAGATATTTGCATTACTGGATGATTGATAGAAAATATTACTGGAGTAGTGCAGAAAGAAAGCCATACCCACAGACCATATACAGACCGCCAACTCGTACTCCTCTTGCCTGAAACACCCTCGAAATATTTTTTCTAGTCTGTAAATACGTGTACATCTCTCTCTGTGCATTTTGTAATGGCAACTATACCTGCGTATGCCATTTATTTTTTAGGTGTGTTTGCTAAAGGGGTTTTAAAGCAAGGGAGAGCGTCACACTCTCAAAATAAATGGCATATCAGCTGATTTTTAGCTTGGTGGCAAAAAAAGAGAGAGAAAGAGGTGAGTTGGCGGTCTGTATCTTCTTGGTCCGTGGCCATACCAAAATTCAAGTTTATCGATTCTTCGAAGTGCTGGGATTTTGGACCTGTCTTAAGTAAAAATTGGAATTTAAACTTAAAAGTTCAAATCATGCAAGAGTTATAGCCGCGCCGCATGGAGTGTGCGATACATTGTGCTCTCAAAAATATCTGATGCTTTGACCAAATTATTATTCAGCGAGAAATATCAATTTTTCGTTCGACGGATAGGTACGTGAATTTATGTATTCGGGAAAGCCATTGCATCGTGTTTTCGTGGGAAATTTTCCAGTGCTCCAATTTTGAAAACAAGTTTGTCTATTCGAGATTTCGTAATTCCAGGAAACAATTCTATTTGACGTGCTTCAGGGGTTTTTTGAAGTGAAACTTCTTTAGGCGCATGGGGGTAAATTGTTTACTATTGCAGTTGCAGCGGAAATAAGTGTGACTTCCGTCCCAGAAAATGGAGAGAGCGATTGAGACCGATTGACAGAGAGTGAGAAAGGGCGAACGTAGCATGAAGCACATAGCCATGGAGCGAGAGTAGGGAGCAAGCGAGTGAGAAAGATCTAGAGAGAGAGAGAGAGAGAGAGTGGGATTGAGCGAACGTCGTCGCATCACGCACAGTGCCATGGAGAGAGAGCTGTAGGTTTTGCATATCAACTGTGGGTAGGTCGGCGGTTGATGGTTAAAAATAGAACGGTGGGTAGCAGGTACGGTATGCATTATGTGTGCCTTAGCAGACAAAAGTGTTTCGTATATCCACTGTAGGCAGTCACCGCAGTATTCCCAGATTGGTTGTTTTTCCCACCAAAATGGTTAACAAAAATATTTGATGGGTAAAGTAGTGGGAAATTTTTTTGGTGGTTTTTATGGTTGGAAAATTTCCAATTTGATTGTTATTTTATGGAGTGATATTATTTTAAGGATAATTCAGTATGACATAGGTACATAAATACGTAAAATGTTAAAAAAATATTTTATCACCAAAAATAAAAATATGTACAATTAAGGCTTAAGTAAGCGGCCCACAGACACCACATTTGTGCGTGCGCATGTGTCGATGCACGGAAATGTGTGGTGTCTGTGGGCTGCTTTAAAGTTTGATTTAACAAAGAAAAATAGTAGGTATTTGAGCTCAGCAAGTATTTTTTACACAAAAAAGTAAGATTTTTTTTTGTTGTTTTCCGAAAACCGAATTATGACAAGTGTTATTTTTATAGTCAAGGTAACTAATGCAAAAATACAAGACTTTAATTTTATTCCATAAGGCTATCCCTACACGAACAAACTATTTTGCAATTCCAGCTTCAAACTGGTGTTAAATCGATTGCATTTAAGCTGAATAGTGTGCCTTCAATACCTAATCACATGCGCAAACTTAACGAATTGACTGCAATGCGATCAAATTGACTACGGTTTGAAACTGGGATATCAAATTTTTGACGCAAGTGCAAACGTGCGATTCTAAGTTTTTTTTGTTTTGTTTTTTGAAAAATGCCTTGAGTAGGCTTTTAGCGTTAAACTTTCTATTAAACAAAATATGGTGTTTTTTTCCCCTACTGTACATAATTAGTGGGATTTTATTTCCAATCCGGTGGGATTTTATATATTTCATTTGGCATCATTGGCAGTCAGGTGGTTGATGGTTTTAAATAGATTGGCGGGTAGCAGGGATGTGACTTGGTGTGTGGTTAAATGAGCGCTGGAAGGTTGATATGAAAAATGTGATGTGTATAATATTAAATGTGTAAGGCGGGTAAGCGGCCTTTAGAAGCTGCATTGGTCGGTTGATGCGGTGCAAAAAAATGAAAATTAGTTTGCCAAAGAAGTTTCACTTCTGGCATGTGTACTTTGTACGCACGCACTTTTTTTAAAGTAAAACAATCTTTGTGACATTGCAGTAAAATTTTAAAGTTATAATCAAAACATTTTGATTTAAAACGATTTGTTTATAAATTATATCAGACTATCAAAATAAAGCAAAAAATAATTGAATAACAACAATTTTGGTATACTTGAATCAATGTTTCTGTTCTGCAGATAAAACACTTAAAAATTTCTATAGAAATGGGTTTTGGCCTTGAGTTTTCCTATGTCTATAAGTGTTAAACTCCGTGTTTCCTTATATGATCACATTAGACTTTTTGTTAACAGACAAAGACTGTTTGACAATATATAGAGCTAGGAGTAGACCAGCAATTTTTATTTATTTCCCAAGTTTCAACTGGACGCCACCCGTGGAATTTCCATGAGATAATTATCACCTAAAATCTCAAACCACTGTACCACCTTTCTTTCCTATCTTTCTATTCCTTCTCTTTCCTCGCTCGCACATGTTAATTCATTATAGAGGTATTAATAACCCTTTGAGTGCGAGCGCATTATAAAAAAAAAAAAAAGGAGTAGACCAAATGTTAACAATTAATTTTGGGGCTTACCATGACATATATAGAAATACAAATCTAGAGGAAAAAAACCTAGAAAAAAATCTAGAATTAAAAAAACAAGAAAAACGAAAATCTAAAAATTTTTAAATTATGAAAATGAACTATGCACATCATCATACTTCATACCTATTTTATAAATGTGAAATAAAGGGTGTTTGTAAAGCTTTCACGCCTAAGCTACTGAACCGATTTTAAAAATACTTTCACTAACAGAAAGCTACATTATCTGTGAGTAACAAAGGCTCAACTAGAGATCCTTACTAAAATTAAAATAACGTAATCCAGGGCATAACAAATTTTCCTCTAAAAGTAATAATTTGACGTGCGATGGCATTTTGTTTGACGTATTTGACGCTAGCGAAGTCGCGGGTAAAAGCTAGTTGTATATGTATGTATATATGCTTTTGAAAGCCTTTTGATGTTTGAAGTTATGACTTAAAAAAAGCGACATGATGCCAACTCCAAACTGTCATTTTAATGAGACTCTCAAACCATGTCATTTCAACGAGACTCGTGACACCATATTCAAACCTTTTTGCGACACTTGGTATATAAGGTGTTGTTTGAGTTTGATTTGAGTTTCACGATCGTATGTTTTTAAGAACTCATAGCCATGCAGATATAACCAAATAAAAATTCAATCTCTGTCAAAGAAAAAAGTATAACATCCAATTAATGTTTATGAGTGTGCTTTAAGAATTTACTTATTTAGAAACGATTTATCCTGGTAAAATAAAGCCTTAAGAGAGCAGCGTAAAGATTTAAGAATTACAGTTTTCTAATAAACATAAAGTTTAATTTAAGAGAGCGCAAAAAAATAAGTGAAGAGATTTGTTTCAACGTGCTGGTGCTGGGTGGTGTTGGGGTTGGCAGCATAGAAAAAAAAAAAAAAAGAACTGAGACCGCCGAACATGGTTCTCTGTTTCTGCATCCAAACTGAAAATCTGCTAATATCTATTCTAAAGTTTGTTTTTTTTAGACGAGTGGTTTTCAAGCTGGCAATACTTTTTTCGGAGTTGGTCTTTTTGACAGCTGATTTGATTTATGCTCAGTTTGGTTTGCCATTTCATAATAAAGAGACTTACTCCTGAACAAATATTGCAAATCGTACAAATTTATTCCCAAAATAATGGTTTGGTTCGCGCGACGCATCAAGAGAATTTTTGTTCAGCGATGAAGCTCACTTTTGTTTAAATGGGTACCTTAATAAGCAAATTTGTCGTATATGGAGTGATCATTATCCACAAGCCGTTGTTGAGACACCGTTACATCCACAAAAACTGACTGTTTGATGTGCTTTATGGCTGGTGAAATCATTGGTCAATACATCTTCAAAAATGAGGCCGGTCATAATGTTACAGTCAATGGGGAACACTAGAGCCATGATTAATAACTTTTTCGTGCCTTAATTGGAGGATGTTGATGTGGACGACCTTTGGTTCCAACAAGACGGTGCTACATGCCATACAGACAAGAGACAAGGAAACAATCAATTTATTGAAGCATAATTTTGGTGATCGCATTATCTCGCGTCGCGGGCCTGTGGCGTGGCCTCCAAGATCGTGCGATTTAACGCCGCTGGACTATTTTTTGTGGGGTTATGTAAAGTCGCTTGTCTACGCAGATAAACCCGAGACAATTGATGCCTTAAAAGAGAATATTCGGCGCGTTATTGCTGACGGTCCCATTTGCTGCAAAAAGTGGTCGAAAATCGGGCCTCTCAGCTGGAATTTGTTTGAGCTAGCCGCGGCGCCCGAAATCATTTTTAAAACATAATGACAAATTCTTGGCCATAACATCAAATTATATGCGTTTTATTTCTTCTTGAAAACCACACGTCTAAAAAAAAAGCATGGAATACATGTTGGTGTTGATCTTTGTGAATTTGATTTCTAACGGATACCTAATGCAAGGATAACATAAAAATACCCAAACACACTGACTCGAATCCACTACAAAATGCGCAGACAAAAATGTATGTGTATGTAAGACAACACCCTTTTATTAGTTTAATTTTTAATTCCATTCAATAATACCCTGTTGGCTATTAATTTCATCCAAAGGGACGTTATATGTCATATCGTATCACATTAAATTAATGTACAGTTGCTTTTAATTTTGATTATATTAATTTCGTTCAATAATTTTTATTGGGATATTCTTACATGCAATGACACGGTGCCGTGACATTTTTGCGCGTCATATGGCTATATTTTGAAATATGGCCAACAACACTGTCAAGGTGTCATTTGTCCACTATGGCCTAATGTCACTTTCAAACGCTTGTTCGTATTTGTGACTCATAAGCACGCATATAAAAGCAAATAATTGAAATTTGAACATCGTGTATTATAAAAACAATTATACTGACTTTTTAGATAAGTTTTCTTGCTGTGAAATTGAAGTCAAATTTTGAGAAATAGTTTTTTAATTATTAGCAACTAGGGATAACAAAAGATAAAAGAAAATGAGTAATCGCCAAATTCACTAAGCGTAGCGAGCGTGGAAACAAATTTCGCCCAAGAGAATCATATGGGGTGTGAAAATAATAAATTCGCGCGAATTAAAATTAAAAAACCATAATCAATTTAAATACATATGTACATACATATGTATGTACATACATACATATGTAAGTGGAATTTCAAAACTGCCTGTATCGACCAAAAGAGTACAAAAAAAAAATCAAATAATTCTGGGTTAGTCAGAAAATAATCGTTCCGGGTGAAATCTTATTCAAAGTAGTAATTCGTAATTTTTTCTTGAAATATACATACTCGTATGTATCTTTTTTTAAGTTCAAAATTATTCAATTCTTGCTGAGAATATTAGCATTACTTTTAGAGAATGTGTTAATGCTACTCGTAGTTGAAATATTTGAGTTTTCAAAAACACTTTTTCATTGAATAATGTATAAGCTAACCATCATGTACGATTAAGAACCCCTATGTGACATTAAAAACAACTGAAACATATCTCCGTAGCGTCGATTTAATGTTGCTCACACCAGAAACACAGAAATCTAAACCTACTATTAACACAACAGCTTCATCAACCATAACAATAATTATTAGCCCTTCATACTTCTAACAAGCAACAATTAACTTTTACAAGTGTTCCAACCTTGACAGTGCTTAAAGTTAGTTAGAAATACAATTTTTCGAATCCATGTCAAGGACTCCTGTGTGTTAATGACTCTTCTCGGAATAACAAAAATACAATGAATCCTGACACATCCCACTCCACTCCCATGGTGAAGATTAATTAAATTGTGAAATTAATATACTTACTCCTGATCTCAAGTCCATTAAAACATCATTGTCAACAATATCGAGTTCCTCCCAGGATTTTGGTGGTTTTGGTTGGTTCTTAATGGCCTGATGCTGGTTATTCATTTCGTTTTTATCCGTCGATTCTTCATCATCCAAACGAATACTAGCTCTCCTCGCTCTTAGTGGAGATGGTTCCCTCTGTAAATTGTGCAGTACTTCGATCTCTTTGTGTGGAGGTCTAGGACTAATGATATTGTCTACTGAACTGATATTAAGGCGTTTAAATGGCGATCTGGGTGATACTTCCTTTTCCTGATTTTCTTGTTCTTTTCTTGGAGGAGAAGATGGCGATACAATAGTTGTTGCAGCACTATCACTTGAGTCATGGCTGGAATGCTTACAACATTGACTTGGAGGAGATTCAGAAGAAATGGGTTTGGTGTTGTCGTCGGGTATTTCAACACTCAAAAGATTTGTTTTTTCATTCGAAGAGTCGTTTGGTTCTTCGGTAACAATCGTAGCATCACTGTCCGGAGTCCGCATCTTGACAATCTCCCCACCAAATGTAACCCGTCTTGGAGTTCTCGGAGTTTCTGGAGTCACATAGTATTCCGATGCACCGATATTTCTATTGATTTCTTCAACTTCACTATCCGATAGGACATGAATTATACCAGTTGTTTCTATAGGTGGTCCACTAATAACTTCGTCCTCTATGCTGCTGGGATAAGTGTCCGGTGCTTCAGAGTCCTCTTTTTCCTCAAGTATTCTCATCGTCAAAGTATCATCGTTGATTTGAATTTCAGTCTCCATTATGACCTTCTCCTTTGATGCATTAGCACTACACATCCCAGATGAACCAGGACATTCCAAAATGTTTTCTTCATCTGAAAACTTCCAACAGCCTTCAGTTTGATTTAGTGAAAGTGGGCCACCTTCGGATTCTAAAGTAGGCATAAGTCGCCATGACTTTGAACTCGAGTTCAATTCCTTGTTCTCACCAACTCCATAAACACTACACAGCAATTCAAACTCTCTAAAGGCTCCGTGAGACATATACTCGGCAAACTCTCGATTTCCAATCAATTCCCGAACTTTGGTCAGTACTTTCAATGTGATTTCTTGGTGAGTGACTTGGCCCATTTTGCCTACCAACATGTCGATGGTAGTCCGCAAGATATAATTTCTTTTTTTCGTATGCAATGTTGACTGGACCAAGGCTGGTAAGGATAGCATAACACCGCATGTTAAACGTCCACCAAATGGTTCATTTGTGATCTTCTGATTGAGTCCAATGTCCAGTATTTGTAAAAGAACAGTCTCTGGCATGTCTGTTTCCGCTAAATAAACTCTCAGGCAGTCAAGTGCACCTTTCCGGACCGTGGGAGCCTGATGTCCCAAATTCTCTACCAATTGCGATACAAGTGGATCCATGTATGCATCTGCCTTTGGACCCATCACAACTAAAACATCGACGAGTACTCGCAATGCATGTTGTCTTACTTGCCACTCAGCATCACGTAAACGTTCCAAAAACTCAGAAAACATATCCTTCGGACAAACGTTGTCCGGAAGGGTGCGTGTCCGTAGGATATGCTCCCATAGTGGAGTCAGCTGCAAGACTGAACCGGGTCGATGCGAGCCGGCTGATGATAGGTTTTGTTGGTTCTTCCTTGCCATACGTGGCGTAGAAGAGAGTACATGACGTTGCTGCTGTGGAAATGAAGAAGATACACAGCTATTGTCCTCAATGAGGTTCGTATCCTTTCGCGTGAACATCCGGCGAAAAAACATATTACTTCTAATCAACTCTCAAATTATGCAACTGGACAGTGCATATGAAATAATAATAAAATTTTTGCAAGGAGCAACAATATGACCGAACCGAACTAGGAAAAACTCATGACTGAATTGGTGGTTCGGAATTCCAAGCTTTTTGTTTAGCCAGTGCATGACCAATGTGAATCGGTAATTGCTAAAGAGCTTTTTCTTAGTGGACACAAGATGGTTAGTGGTTAGACTACAATGCGCAGGATCTGAAAATCCCACATGTGGCAGCAGCAGCAACACCTCCTGTTGAATGGTATAGTCAGGATATAGTGTATGAAGGTATATAGTGGGTATGCGTTTCAACTGACCTGGTTTGGTCTGATAACAGGAATTATGAATTTCAATGCTGCCACCACCACCGACATCGACATGGCGAAAGTTGTTGAAGTGAAAGTAAATTTCCTTAGAATGTGTTTACCACTGTGTCCGTTCTGAGAATTTAATCCTTCGTCTTAAGGATCTTAGTATGTTCGTGTTGAATGTTTAGTTCATTTGAAGGAACAGGAAAAGGACTTGTGATGGGTTGTGGAACGTGGTATCCAAGAACGTAAATAGTTTTGGGTTAAAGATTGGAGAGATTAAAACAAGGACGTTTATTGTTTTAATGTGTTTTTTTATTTTTATTTTCTGTTAATTAATTAATCTTGAGGTTAGATTTTTGACAAATTTTAACTGTAGTACTAAATCATAAAAATAAGTTTACCAAATTGGGTCCTTAGACCCTGTTGACATTTGACCAGTTAAACGATTTCATTTCTAGGTGAATATTATATTGTATGCTTTCTGTGCCGAAAAAAATTCTAGTTTTCGAGCCATTTGATATTTCTTATTTAAAACGGACATATCTTATAACTAGAAATCTTATAACATTTTTATTTTTATTTCAGAAATTAGATTCAGACAAGAGAGCTGCCAGCTGCATCCGTTTTGGGCATCAGATCTCTTCAGGGAGGGCGAGTAAGTATTGTAATAAGGAACGAAAACAAGTCTTCTTTCATTGCTTCGTTGTCCAGTAACAATAAAGCCATAAGTTAAATGATTTGAAATCCTTCATAACTGTTTAGATTTTATGACGACAACAAATATGTACTTCCTATTCAACCTTTTCTGAGGATAAGGTGTAAGACTTCCAGCCCTCTAAAAACTTTAGGTGAAAGAAACAATTTATTGAACAGGAAATAGAAAAAGTTCAGTGAATATCATATTACGAGTACCATTTCTTTTGTTGTACATTTAATAAGTTTTTCATGCATGAAACAAAATAATAAAGCCTTTTAAAGCTTTTATAAAATATTTTATATTAAAAAAAAATTAATATGATTATAAAAAGAAGAGTGCCTATAAACGTGTTAAATTAAGAGTAATAAGGGTGTTATTTTGGAGGTACAATTTTAAGTTGACAGCCCTGATTTCATTGACAGCCATTGTCATCAGTTAATGTGATTTATCTTAAGTTTGGTTCGCCATTTCATCACAAATCACAAATCTACTGAGACCGACGCGACGCCTGAACAACGAACAAAAAATTAATCAGGTTTATTTAAAATAATACGGGCAAGTGCGAGTCGGACTCGGGCACGGAACCCTTCGTACATTATCTATACAAACGGCCAAAAATCACGTTTGTTATATTAGCGCACTCTTTATATTTATTTTATTCAATCAAAACACATGCTGAAATTTCTCATTGTAACAGGCGATCAGGATAAGCAGAAGACAACGAACTGATAGTTTATTTAGGAAAGATCGCGCCAAAAATTATCTTGTTTGTGTGACTGAAGGAAAAGTAGCAAATCAGCAAAAATAAGAACAAACGGAGACAGCTATGCATGTAAATTCAAGAATTCTAGAAATCCTTAAAGAAGAAAAGAGCCAACAATACCGACTTCTTGTTCTTTATTTGACATTCATTTTCTTTTCTATTTTGTTTTCCGTTCGAATTCGAATTCGAACACGAATAGAAGAAAACTGAGCTTTAAAAGCATACATAGGTTGGCTCTTTTCTTCTAAAAGAATTTCTAGAATTTACCAGTACGAGTAGGTAAAGCTGTTTCTCACTCACACAAACGAGAACATTTTTGGCGCGATCTTTCCTAAACAAACTGTAAACAAGATGTCTTCTGCTATTCCCCTGGTCACATGTTACACTGAGGAATTTCAGTAATTTTTTATAATTTAATTGAAGCTAAATGACGTGTAATTTTTTAATAACTCATACATTTTATTATATTTTATCTTTTTAGCACGATTGTAACTGACGGAAATAATAGTGATCACATCACGGAATTTTAAAAATAAAAAAATACAAATCAGCAAAACAAAAAAGTGATTCTTCTAAAATAATACAAAATACTATTTAAAAGATTTAAAAATAAAAAAAAAGTGCGAAGAAAACTATTCATAAACATTTTGTTTTTATTTTCGAAAATAGTTTACAGTTTCCTTTAGCTTGTCATACAAAAGCCATCTAAAAAATAATGAGTGCTGATTGCTGCTGAAACTCTCGTATAGTGAGTGATACCTGAAGATAAACATCAGATCGTCAGGCTCATGGGCTAAATTATGTCTAACATTGGAAACATGATGTATCGAACAGTAAAAAAGGATACGTTGGTGTACAGAGATTTGTTTTCTACAATAAAATCATATAATAAATTAGTGTATGTTTTAAACAATCCCATTTGTATCAAGATTGAATATGGCAGTATATACGGATACCGAATACCCTTGAAAAACTCTCTGTAGGTTGAGAGCAAAACGAAATGTCTGTGCTACAATTATTTCTAGTTTTCGGAGCGAAAGTAGCTTAGCTATCAACTCGAATTTGTTTGTTCTGACAGGAAAGCCATTCCTCGCAAATTCAATAAGCCGTTTTCATTTCTAGAATTTATTTAACAGAATATACACGAGTTTCCCTCGAAATGGAATTTTTCGCTGTGTCTTTCCTTAAAACTAAGAATAATCCAAAGATTACGACACGCCACACCCCCTCACCACCCATTAGCCAGACAACATTTTACAAACAAAAATATTTGTCTTCTATTTTTTATTTAAATTGCTACCCAACATTCCAACAGTCAACCGTTTTTTCAAAATTCAAATTTAAAATTTATAACGACATTTTTCCCATATTTGCAAAAAAAAAATTCGAGCTTGAGAAATTATCGAAAAATTTCATGAAATACCAGGCGATCAGAAACCACAGCAGGTATACTCACCACATGAATCGGCGCCAAAACACTCCTTTAGGTATGCAATACATTTTTGCTATGTCTGTGGACCATCTATTCTATGAGCTCCTAAAAGCACGCTTTGAGAAAATTAGCTTGAAAAATAATTTAAACCGGAAGTGTAGTATGTGGGATTTATTTTTAAAGCATAGTTTTGGGAGTGATTTTTTTTTGTATGGTGGTGAGTATACCTGCTGCAGTTGCTGAGCGCCTGGTATTTCATGAAAAATTTTCGATAATTTCTCAGGCTCGATTTTTTTTTTTGAGACTGGTAAAAATGTCGTTATAAATTTTAAATTTGAATTTTGAAAAAACGATTGACTGTTGGAATGTTGGGTAGCAATTTCAATAAAAAAATAGAAGAAAAATATTTATGTTTGTAAAATGTCGTCAGACTGGTGGGGGGGGAGGTTCTTTGGATTATTCTTTCCGATTTTTTTTTGTTTGAGACTGGTAAAAATGTCGTTATAAATTTTAAATTTGAATTTTGAAAAAACGGTTGACTGATGATAAGCAGTAGTAAATGGGAAAGAATTATTTATGTTTTTGTTAAATGTTTCCTCACTAAGAACGTGATTGGTATGTTGTAAAATCACATTAAATTGTTCTGTTCAGGGGAGGAATTATTGAAATCTGCTTTCTCTTCGTCGGAGCTATCTTTAAGAGTGCAAATAAATGCGGGCTTAGACAGCGGTACCTACAATTTAAGGTTTGAACTTTTTTTTGTCAATTGGGAACAGCTGAGTCCAAATTTAAATGTCAACAATGGTAGAATGAAAAGGAATTAATCAATTTTATTTTCGTATAAAACTTTTATTTCCTAATTATTTTATTTTATTAAAACTAAATCTAAATTTAAAAAATATTCTTTAATCTTACGAATACTAAATATTAAAAATTTTGATTTCTACAAAAATTCTTTTCCAACTTAACTATTTAATATATTTTTGTTGTTGTTTAAAGACTCAGGCTTAAGGATACCACATGACCCTTTCTTGATTTGTTTATTTTTAAAATAATAATTTGTTTTTAAATTATAATTTTTAATTTGTTTTCAAATTTAAAGTGAACTACATTTATTGTATTCATCATCACTAACTTGGAATACTCTTGTTTCAATAATTAATTTTACAAATAATTTTTCAAGTCAATTCGCATCTCGAAAATTTACGCTCGGTAAATAATTATGGCAAGATAGTTTTGTATTTTTTTTTTAATATTTTATAGATAATATAGCACACGGGAAATTTTAGTCTGATTTAAGAAAAAAAATAGTTTTATCCTAAGAAACTAACTTTAATGAGGTGTTAGCTAATTTGTTTTTGAATATTTCTCATGCCACTCTGGAGAAAATATTAAATAAAAAAAAAATATTATTAAAATTACAAATTAAGCGGATGCACAAACCTTCATTGCGTGGGTTATTATTGTATTTAGGATTTGAACCTTGATACAAGGTGATTAACAATTACTATTATTTTTAACTATAAACTATGAAATGGTAGTATATAAGACAATATTAACTAGGACGTCTATTTTCGTTCGATTTGTGTTTTGGATTTGACAATGGAAGCCCAAAATTGATTACAAAATTCTATTAAAATCAACCGGTTGGTTAATGTCTATGCTAAACTATATTAATATGGTTCTTATCTAAAATAATACAAACAGCTTGTGCTTTTTAAAAATATTTTTTTGTATGTACAGAGGGAGAGAGAGAGAGAGAGAGGGAGAAAGAGATTGGAAGCATCTACACATATTCTTCGGAGGCTTTTTGTACACTCGCTGGTATCCTTAACGAAGGCGGGTGGTGTTCTCCTACAGAATCAGGAAGTTCAGCTATGTCTTTGAAGACACCCATCAGACTTTCGAAATTTGGTCCCCAGTTGAGGAGGTAGTCCCATCCAAGAGTTGTTGTGGATGGAGATGCAGCACCATTTGGCTGACGGTACATTCCACCCATGTGCGTCGAAAGATCATCATCAGAAGCGACTAGAGTACTGAGAGAACCTCGGAATGAAGAATCAAAGCCGTCGTACGAAGGCGGTGGCATAGGTGGGGCTTTATTAGAGTTCGTGACGCTTTCATTGCCACGTCGGTCATCTTCGCCACCACTTTTGGTGTACTTATCCCCAGTGATGCTATTGTTGTCGTATTCTATTTCAGAACATGTAAAACTATCATTTCCACTCTCGTCTGTCGATGTTGAACTCTGAGCGTCGACATCAGCTGAATGATGGACTCCTAGGGAAAGGTGATGTGCACCACCAGGCACACGAGGTGCTTCACTACTGCTAGACACTGCATCGAGTGTTGAGACAAGGCTTGATGTACGAGGTCTTACGTTAAGACGCTCAATTTCTTCGGCTGTAAGGCCCATGGGGGCTTGTGGAGTTGACTGAGGTGGAACTACCGGCTTTTGGCGGCTAGCACTGGAACTCTGTCCAGAAAGTTGTGACATAACAGGACTGTTGAGACTTCTTTCACTATTGCTATGGAGAGCATCTTTGCCAACTCCTCCTGAACTGGAAGTTGTTGCTAGGAGAGCACTTTGAAGAGGTTTCCCTGAAATGTCATGCAACGTGAGGATGCGTGGCTGCTGGGAGCTCAGTTCAGAACTTGGCGAAAGCCTAGCAAGTGGAGTACTCTGATGGGGACGTGGTGTGCTGGATGGTGGAGGCTGACTAGCTTGTGGCGGAACTCTGGGTGCATAAGGGCCTCCGTGATGAGGAGAATGCCTGTGTTGTTGCTGCGCTGGAGATGCTTGATGCTTATGATGCGTATAAGAAGCCACAGGTGGAGGCGTAGCTTTATACTTTCGAACACCCCCTGCTTCTCGATAGCCTTTGTAGTGGTAAACAATATCAATATCAGATGGAGCTATAGAACTCGCATTTTCCAGGTCATAATGTTCAGGGAACTCGGAACCTAGATCCACTGATCCAGGATGGTCATGAGGATGATGAGATTGGCTTGGTGGTGGAATAGGTGGATGGTGTTCATCTCGTAATGGCGGACTTTTACTTACGACTTCCCGTTCAATGATATCGGGCCTTTGCGGTCGTTGATGCTCACCGGGACCAATCTCTCGTTCTTTGTATTTTTTTGATATCAACTCTGGCCCTACCATGTGATGCCCACCAACACCTCGAATCAAGTCACCGTTGTCTCCATGATATCCGACATTGGCGTCATTTGAATGTAAACCTCTTGCCATAACGCAGTCACCATTATTACCACCAAGACCGGAACTACCAAGCATCGTTGATCCACCGTTTTGTTTACTTTGAAGACCAGGTGCTCCTCCAGGGCCACCGATCTTTTCTTTTTGCTGCTTCCGGAAACGAAAAACTACAAATGATACCAATATGGCTACCAGAAGAATAACGAAGAACACAATGACCAAAGTTATTCCAATACTAAGTGGATCTGAAACTTGTGCTGCACCGATGCCTAGTACTCCGACACATCCTTGAAACACTTTTCCCCGCGAAAGTACCTCACTGAAAACGCTTCCTGACCCATTAAATGGTTGGACTTCGTTATTTATGGTAAAGTTTGCCAGGCAGCCTTCAAAGCTCGCAGGCATTGTCTCTTGCTGCAAAAACTCTCGACGAACTCCACCTACTGACAAAACTGTCAAGTAGGGATCAAGGAAGTCATGAACTCCAGCTGAGTCCAATTCATCTCCAACTCTCTGGCCATCGATCAGAAGTCTCAGTACTCGATTAGAGGCGTGAAGTGTCAAATTGTGCCACCTGCCGTCGGAAAGACTTTCTGGATCGTGAACAGTCATATTCACCGATGTTCTTTGGCGTGAGCTATACATGAGCTTTCCAGATTTCAGTTCAACTGAGGTAAAATGTTTGTTGGTTGCAGCAAAGAGAATTATCCCATTCGACTGAACAGTTCGGAAAACTAAACTCAAGGTCTTTGGTGGATCGCCAATCTGGGCCATGGATGTAATATTATCATTATTAACAATGAAACGACGTCTGCGGGATTCCACGTCATAAGTCCAAACGTTGTTTCCTCCGTACAAGTTATCCAATAGCTGCATTCTTCGGTGTTTCTCAGAGATTTTAAATTCCACAAAGCCGCCATCAGAAATTGAGATGGGTTCCAAAGAGCTGTAGCAATCAGGTGATAGGAGATTACCGCCGCACTGACACATAGCTGTATGCCATCGGTCCATGCATATTCCGAATGATCCACAAAGTGACAGTGCCGGATCAGAGGGGAGACCCTGCTGACATGGTCCACCATTGTTATTTCGATTGCAAGTTGGTAGAACCCCTCTTTGTTTGAGAGGGCTGCTCATATTCAAAAGACGACCATTGATAGATACACTGTGGACGCACCCAACTAAGTCATCGGTGTGAATTTGGCCTGGTCGCTCTAGAACTGGATCAGCTGTCGAAAGACCTCCCACTAACAAAGGTTGTTTGTTGAAGTTCAAGGTTCTGAAAGGAAACAAAAAAATATGACTTATGACTTGGTGTATAAAAAGAAAATGGTGAATAACTTACCCTGAAGGTCCAACATCATCAGCATAACAAGTTGCATCTCCTGGTCTGCAATCTTCGCAGACATCTCCGTTTTCAGTGCATTTGGCCACACTGAGGGACATAACTCGACCATTTCGTGTTGCTGTGACCTTGTGCCACTTTCCATTGGCAAGAGTATTGTTGCTTCCACTTCCAACAATCACAGTTGTTATGGCAGTGCGTGATCCACCAAATGAAAACAAAGCCTTCCCCTTGACGACTTCAATGGCAACAAAGTCTGATCGTCCTCCACTTTGGATACCATAATTATACAAAAGCAAACCATCGGGTTTCGTTGTGGCAAAGATGATGGAAATATCATTGGTAGCTGCGTCTAGAGATGGGAACGCCATGTAAGAGAGTTCCTCAAACCCAAACGTGGTTTTTTCACAGTGCCTGCCATAACGGCCACCCACACAACTGCATTTGTAGCCCGGTTTGAGTGCAACACAAAGGCCACCGAATAGGCAAGGGTTTGGTCTGCAGGAATCGGCGATGTGCTCACATTGATTCCCTCTGTAGCCTGGCCTGCATAGGCAAAAGAATGATGATCCATCGGGGCTTTCTCGGCATGATCCTCCATTTCGACATGGACTTCCCGCACAAACATCACCTCTCTCCAATTGACAAAACTTTCCTTCTCTGTGCGATGAACAAGTACATTGAAAGTCATAGCCTTGCCTTCTACACTGACCATTAGCTTGGCAAGGATTGGGAGAGCAGGGATCCTGACGCTTTTCACACTGTCGTCCAGTATAACCCTCCGGACACTTGCAGACAAAATCATGAGTCACCAGAGGTGCAGTAAATATAAGAGTTTGGCTGTCCACAATATTAAGTGACCTCATGTCATGTACTCTAAAGTCTTCACTACAAACTCCGCCATTGTCACAAGTGTTTGCTCCCGAGCACGGTGTGAATCCAATGTTCACTCTTCCAGGAGATTGCAGCAGTCTCTCTATGGTTTCCAGCTTTTTGTTTAAGCGTTCTGTAATATATCTTGGTGATCGATAGCTTTGACTTGAAGTTTGAAGGGCCAACGCTACTTGGAAGCCAGTCTGATTCAAGGTATTCCTGATACTGTACAAATTGTATTCGTCTCCTTGGTCAGAGCTGGACTTGAGAATGTCCAAAAAGCTTCGATAATAAGTTGTAAGGAATGTCTCCGCTGTCATGTTGTCCACATTGATGGTGATCGAGTTTGCAACGGTTGTGTTATCAAAGCTTTTGAACTCCACTGTCACTGTTGACGTAACATCATTATGTTTTCCATCGTTCCCAGACACGGAATACGAATACCCATGAGTCGATGTCTTTGGTGTTGTATACAAATCACACTGTGCTGGAATCGTAAGGATACCCAAAGGACTGCCCTGGGAATCTGGCTTAATGCGACACTTGTAGTCTCCTGTAGTGTCAGGATCATTTGGATGGACATCAGCAATTTTTCCAATAGGAATCTCATTGTTAAAAACATGTAACAGTACATGGACCATTCTTGGAGTAGAAGGGCTATCGTTTTGGTCAAGAATATTCACAGTGATTGTGTGTTGTGATTTCATCTTTGGTTTTCCATTGTCTTCTACTTCTACGATAATGTCAAGACTAGGAGTCGCTTCACGATCTATACTTCGAGTTGTCTTCATGAGCCCGGAGTGTTTGTCAACACTTACCATTGTCTTGTGCTTTCCGCCAATGAGATAGTATGTGAATGGGCCACCATTCGGAGGCAGATCAGGATCGTTAGCTGAAAGTGTCATGATTGATGTTCCAGGAGGCTCATTTTCTGAAACATAGCCGATAACTCCATTCGCATCAAATATTGGTCCGTTGTCGTTGACATCTAACAGGTCTATCTTGACAGTAGCAGTTCCTGTTTGTGGAGGAAGCCCGGTGTCAATGGCTCCTAGAATAAGGTTGTACGTCGGAATGGTTTCCCGATCAAGCGTTTTTGCAGTTTCGATCTGACCGCTTTGAGGATCTACTTTAAAGGCCTGATTGACGTTTCCGTTTATGATTGAATAGCTAAATTGATTATTTTGAGGACGAACATCTTTGTCTACAGCTTTAACAGTGGTTACTTTTGTGCCAACTGGAGATCCCTCAGATATTCTTGCTTCATAGATGTGATTTAAAAACTCTGGAGGATCATTGCCATCTTGAATTGAGATGATAACTTGAGCCTCATCGGTATCATTGCCACGTATTCCGCCAAAGTTCTTTGCCAAGACTGTCAACACAACTCGGCTTTGAGTTTCACGATCGAGATTTCTTGAAACAAAAATCACACCGGTCTCAGTATTTATTCCGAATCCCTTGTCATTACTAGAACCAACTAGAAGATAATAAACTTTGCCATCTTCACCGGCATCCTTGTCCGTGGCTTGAATAGATCCAATAATTGTTCCAACTTCAGCAGATTCTGAGACATCGAAATGAAACACCGGCTGAAGAAACTGTGGATAAAACTCATTAACTCCAGTGATGTGTACAACAACCTCAGCATAGCCCTGCATCGGGGAGTCTGGATTCTCAGCCAGGACCTGCAGCAAGTACTCTTTCTTCTCTTCGTAGTCAAAACTGGCTTTGGTGTTGATCATTCCGTTGCTTGGATTGATTTTGAAAAGATTACGACCAGTTCCACCTGTTATCGAGTATCGGATGATGGCGTTTTTCGGGGAATCCTTATCCGTTGCATAAGCTTGGAAGACAAAAGAGTTTGTTGGCTGATTCTCGGCAATGTAGGCATCATATTTGGACTGATTGAATTCCGGAGCATTGTCATTGATGTCAGTAAGAATCACCGTTAACATTGCCACAGCACTCTTCGATTTGAAACCCAAATCCTCCGCTGTGATATTCAAATGGTATTCCTGAATTTGATCATAGTCAAGGGGTTCTAGGATTGTGACTGATCCCGTCTCTGTATTCACCGTGAATTCTTTCCTCTCATTGCCTCCAGAGATTGAGTATCGGATCATTCCATTTGGACCATCATCTCGATCAGATGCTTTGACACTGACGATCTTCGAACCGATCGGTTCATTTTCTGGCACGATCACTTGATAGCTCAGGGCTGTGAACTCAGGCGAATAATGGTTTTCTCCGGTAACAATAATTGTAACTGCAACTTCATCACTTTGTGGTGGAACACCACGATCGATCGCTTTGATCTTCAAAGCAAACGCTGTATTTGGTGGAACTTTAAATGGCTTCGAGACCGATATCCATCCATCTTGCTTGTTGATCACAAAATGGGTAGTTCCATTGTCTCCTATGATGGAATAGTCAATTTCAGCATTCACACCATAATCGAGCTCATCCTTTGCAATAACTTGAACGATCTTCTGTCCAGTCTTGGCATCTTCGGGAACTGGTGAAAGATATGAACGGGATTCAAACCGAGGAGCATTGTTATTGGCATCAACCACATTGATATTGACCAGACATTCGGAGTACATTGGAGGCTTGCCATTATCTGTGGCCAAAATGGTCATGGAGTACATATTTTCGGGAGAAGCTTCAATTTGGGAATGTTTGTATCTGATCGTTCGCTTGCTGTAAAGTTCTCCAGTAGCCGGATCAATTGTAAACAAATCTGACGGATGCTGCAGTGAATATGATATCACAGAATTAGGACC
This sequence comes from Platycheirus albimanus, assembly GCA_916050605.2. Taxonomy (NCBI): domain Eukaryota; kingdom Metazoa; phylum Arthropoda; class Insecta; order Diptera; family Syrphidae; genus Platycheirus; species Platycheirus albimanus. The sequence continues at coordinate 30,184,707 of OU696698.1, read as the reverse complement.
CTGTTTATCACGGTCGGTGGCGATAACTTGTCCAACAAATGCTACGGACCGTTGAAGCTCAGGGAAATTGAAACTATAGTAGCTGTGTTCGAATTCTGGAGCATTATCATTCTGATCTTGGATGGTAATCGTGATAGGTGTTTCTGATCGCCAGGCTCCATCGGAAGCTGCAACTTTCAACAAATACTCATCCTGCTGCTCTCGGTCAAGATGTGAAGCTACTGACACATTTCCAGTTATGGGATCAATGATGAACTTTTCTCCAGGGTTCTCAGTGAAGCTGTAAGTTGCATTCGCATTAACTCCAATATCAAGATCCGATGAAGTGACCTTTATCACAAAACTTCCAATTTCGGCATTCTCAGTCACGTTAACACTAAAAAGCCTAGTGAATCGAGGGGGATTGTCATTTTTATCCAACACGGTAATTATCACACTGGCACTTCCAGTCAATTGTGGCATTCCTTGATCAACGGCTTCTACAATTAGTTCGTAGGAAGCAATATTCTCTCGATCAAGACGGATTTTAGTGTAAATACTTCCATCGACGGTGTCTATTTCAAAGGAACCATTATCATTAACCAGTTGATAAGTGACTTCTCCATTTTCAGCAGAATCACGATCTCTAGCGTGAATTTTGACAATAAAAAGATCTGGTGGTTCTCCTTCGAGAACTTCTGCATTATAAATCAACTTCTCCATTACTGGAGCATTATCATTTGCATCGGTGACATTGATCGTAAGCAACATGACACTACGAAGACTTGGCTGATCGGAATCAGCTGCTTCAATCCATATTTCATATTGATGAGCTGTCTCATAGTCCAAGCCATCTCTTCCAATTGTTATTTCTCCAGTTTCATGATTAATTCGTATTGCTTCTCCAATATTTCCACCAGCGATTGAGTACCTAATGTTTCCTGCGGAATTGTTCTTCGGAGAAGTAGCTTGTATTTTGGTGATAAGTTTCCCTTCTGTCACGTCTTCGGAAAGTGTGAACTGAGTGTTTGGCATGTATGAAAATATTGGGAATTGTTGAGCTGGTCGCAATAAAATTGTTAGATCGGCACTTGTAGTGCGGGGATCAGTGCCCTGGTCGGTGGCATGCATCAAAATCGAATAAACCATGTCAACTCCGTTCGAGGACAGCTCGACCTTGGTTTTAATAACTCCAGATTTTTTGTTTATATCAAACTTATCCGCGTCCTTCCCACTAAGAGAGTACACAATTTGTGCATTCGCTCCATCATCTAAGTCGATAGCCCTGGCTCCAAATATGAATTCGCCACCTTTGATACGATCTGGAACAATTACATTGAAGCTGGAACTTTCAAAAGCCGGAGCATTGTCATTTACATCGAGAATTGTAATAGTCAGATTGACAGTTGTAGCACGTGGTTCTGTCGAAGAACTATCCTGAGCCATTAAAGTTAGATAATACACAGAGGTGTCTTCTCGGTCAAGGGCTGAATTTGTTGTTATTTCTCCAGTATCAGCATTCACATGGAACTTGTCCATTTTTTCACCGAGCAAACTAAATCGAATCTTTGCATTCAATCCAGTATCTTTGTCGGTGGCAATAGGACGAAGGACTTTTGTGCTGATTGGAAGATTCTCTTGAACACTTGCATGATATGATTGGCGTTCAAATTCCGGTCTATGATCATTCATATCCTGAACATGGACTCGAACAATTCCAGTGCCAGTCAATGGCGGGGATCCTGAAATGAAAAAAAAAAATTGGATGAGTATTACGGTTGTAGGTACATATAGATTTGTTCATTCAACATCTTGATAAGAGAGATCCCCCACCATATTCTAGAAGACAATGTGTGATCCCTTGGAAAAGAAATAATAAATTGCATCAAGAAGCAATAAACCACAAAACAACTTGAGAACCCAGATGCTGTTCAACAGATATGAGTGTTTCCACCTCCTCTGCCAGAACCTGGAACGTATCGAGGCAAAGTATATCACTCTGAGGTCTGAGAAGGAATATATGGTTTGAGTGGTGCTACTTTTGCCTGGTGTTTCTGATCTAATTTAACGAGCAAATTGAATAATTCCCTTAAAAGGAGCCCAATGCGCATATACAGCAGTAACTCATGGCATAGACTACACATAGGTTCGTTCGAACATATATTCCTGAGAGCAATTGGAATCCGGTGGATTCCTATCAAGAATATCTCTTTCTCTATTTCGGTTCGGATTAATGGATTCGGTTTCGGATTCGGATTCTTCTATACGGCCACTTATTCATGTATACCTAGCCTACTATTTTATAACTACTATTGTGGTGTGTGGTGTGCCTTATGCGCAAATTGAGTGCGCTATTGGTGCGCGATGAGGCACAAAAGAAAAGCTTGGTTGGAGACTGCCTGAGCTCTGCGTTGGCTGTGCTGGGAGTGCAGATATATACGCTATAAATACCTACGCACAAAGGTCGTGTCGTCTGTTTTAATATGATTGGTTACGGTTTATAGATAGGATCTAGGTGTCGCCTTTTTGGGGTCGAGAGCTCACAGATAGATTTCGTTAACTATATATAATTGGAATTAAGTATAAAAGGATGCCTGAAGTTTGTAGAAAAAAATATCATTTGCCATCTGTACGTGTACAAAGGAGACTTTCGGACTAAATTGCAATTATATAAACGAAATTGGCAATTGAAGTTAAATGGCAAGTAATAAATGAATGTGTAAGGAATATTGGGATCTTTAAGGATGGAGGTCCAAATTAAAGAAATGAGGAATGTTTTGTGAAAGTTTTTGTAGGAACTGATTTCACATTTGGCATTCTTAGCAAACTTAGTTATTGTGGCAGGGCTAATTTAGAACCAAGCCTTAATAATTTCCTAATCAATTGCAACATTTCGTCTTCCCAAAGAAGAAGAAGAACATACACTTTGAGAGAGAAGCATATTGAACCGGAGATGTTATGAGGGTGTCTACTTAAGTTTTGATATAGAAATGTAAAAATAATAATTCAAATCCGAAAATGGCTGAATTGTTTTTCAAATATCCTCCTTGAACATCACTTCGATGAAAACTCATTTTGTGTTTGATTAAGAATCAATCCCACCTTTATGGGGCATAACTCCATAATCGATTTATGGAGTTATGTCCCATCCCATGGAGTTATGTCCCTGTCCCTCAAGTGGGAAATATCTCCATAAATCGACTAAAGACTTATGTATGTCCCATCTTAATGGGACATAAATCCATTGTGGACTTATGTCCCACTTGGGTGGGACATAACTCCATAAATCGATTATGGACTTATGTCATATTATGGTGGGGTTATGGGAAATAAGTCCATAACCGATTTATGGAGTTATGTCCCACCCAAGTGGGACATAAGTCCATTATGGACTTATGGCCCATGGAGCTATGTCCCTGCCCCCCAAGTGGGACATAACTCCAGAAATCGAATATGAACTTATGTCCCACCTTAATGGGATATAAATCCACTGTGGACTTACGTCCCATTTGGGTGGGACATAACTCCATAAATCGATTATGGACTTATGTCCCATTAAGGTGGGACATAACTTCATAAATCAACTATGGACTTATGTCCCATTAAGGTGGGACATAACTCCATAAATCGACTATGGACTTATGTCCCACCTTAATGGGACATAACTCCATAAATCGACTATAGATTTATGTCCCATTAAGGTGGGGTTATGGGAAATAAGTCCATAAGGTGGGGCATAAGTCCATAGTCGATTTATGGAGTTATGTCCCACTTGGGGGGGCAGAGACATAACTCCATGGGACTTAAGTCCATAATGGACTTATGTCCCACTTGGGTGGGTGGGACATAACTCCATAAATCGATTATGGACTTATTTCCGAAAACCCCACCTTAATGGGACATAAGTGAATAATCGATTTATGGAGTTATTTCCCACCCAAGTGGGATATAAGTCCATAATGGACTTATGTCCCATTAAGGTGGGACATAAGTCCATAATCGATTTATGGAGTTATGTCCCAACTTAATGGGACATAATTCCATAATCGATTTATGGAGTTATGTCCCACCCAAATGGGACATAAGTCCACAATGGATTTATGTCCCATTAAGGTGGGACATAAGTCCATAGTCGATTTATGGAGTTATATTCCGCCCAAGTGGGACATAACTCCATAAATCGGCTATGGTCTTATGTCCCACCTTAATGGGACATAAGGCCATTATCGATTTATGGAGTCCCACTTGGGTGGGACATAATGGACTTATGTCCAATTAATGTGGGACATAAGACCATAGTCGATTTATGGAGTTATGTCCCACTTGTGAGGTAGGGACATAACTCCATTATGGACTTATGTCCCACTTGGGTGGGATCGATTATGGACTTATGTCCCACCTTAATGGGACATAATTCCATAATTTACCCTTGAAAAGTGGGACATAAGTCCATTTTTTTCGAATAAAACTAAAAATTGATAAAAAAGGAAAGAAAAACACGTAATAGCTAAGCAAATTGATACAATTTTACTGTGAACAAAACACTTCATTCATAGTTGAAAACAAAAGAAAGAAAAAATAAAAATATTACTAATAAACGTATTAGATTCTAACCCATAAAATATCAAAAATATAGCTTCATAAATAAAATAGACAAGAGATTGTTATTATTTGCCTACAAAATGGGCTCATTAGTTCATTTTTGTTACTTATTGCGTCATCGTTTAGTTTGGAGAAGCACACGCTACACATTTTGCAGGGCTGAAGAAGCACATTTCTTGGATTTCCAAAGCAAATTGCGCAGGTTAGTGTTGTAACTTTATGTTCTTGTGGAGGGTTGTTATCTTGCTCATCTTCATCTTCTTTGCAGATGGCACTTCACTCAATGAACAATCCGTAAAACAGGATGACCCATATAGTTTGATAAAATCTCTTTCCGATACTTTGTTTTTGTCCAATTTTCTTGTCATGTTATATATAAAACTGTCCCTTTTTTCAAATTTCCATTATGGACTTATGTCCCAGGGAGTTATATTCCTGCCCCGTAACTTATACAAATACCGAGTACTGATAGCTTTTCGGCCTCCTCGATGTAAGAACCATTCATGGATAATGACAGCATTGAGTTTTCGACGCATCCACACGATTTTTAATACCCCAATTCACAATGCTGTTTAAATCGGAGTTTAATGACCTTATCATAGGGTATCGTTGTAATAACACGTACGAAGACGAAGACCATGAATTATCAAACGTATATGAAAAGCTGAAGGTTACGGAAAACAATTTAATGGAATAGAAGGCAAGAGATCATTTTTAAAAATGAGAAAGAGAGTCGGAGACAGAACGGAGCCCTGGGGCACACTTGAAACCGTCTAATACAACTTGTATTGAACGGTCCAGAAGATAGCTTCTAATCCAACGAATAAGAATATCATCGATACCTCAAACATGTCTGTAACGATATTGTTGTATTATTTTTTACTATCGTGATATTGCTCCCACAGAGAGGGTACGTGCGACGCAGTTGTTCATTTTTTTTTTACTTTAAGCTTCGTTAATCAACTTCTTTGATTCCCAATGAAGCCTAAGCATCGGCTTACTAATTGACCTTTCATCGTGTCTCTTTAAGATGATCTTTGAGTTTATGGATCAGGCAGATGGAACCGAGGTTTCGATCATCAGACAAGCTTTCACCCGACCATCTTTTTGAGATGGGTTTTTATATGACACTCAGCAGGTATCTCAAGCGTCCCTCAAAAAGCTCAGACCGTAGATTTCATCGGTAGGTTGCGCAAATAAAGGTGTTTATCTAACTTAACCAGCTTAAACTTTTCATCGGTAGGATACTGACTATAATCACAATTCAGCAACAGTTGATGAAGTCTCTTGAGATATTTACATTGACTGGCATTTCAACTGCGATGTGTTTCCCTTATTGTTTGAAGGCTCCAGGGCAGCTCATATGAGAATTGATAGAAGTTTGTTCCACTCTTCTGAAGAAATGAGCCACGTCTAATAAAGCATCTCTTCTTTTTCCCTTACTCCTAGCAGTTAATGTTCTTTTTTAAAGATTATAAGATATTGAATCTTAGAATCATCGCTATTTAAAAATGTACAGGGCCAAGAAAGCAAGCATTTAGTTCCTTAACAACCCAGTTTAGCGAACCAACACTAAATGTAAAACTATGAGCTTAAGACTAAAGTAATCAACTTAAGTTCTTCCAACAAACAACAACGAAGCCCGTATCTATAATTATTATTCTAAAAAATAATTTTTAAACATTAAAATTTGTTTTATAATGCCCTTAAGCAAAACACAAAGAACATTATAACCATCACCTTCCCACCTTTTGGAGAGAAAATCAATCAAAATAAATCGCTTCTTATGATTTATGACACCCGCTTGCATAAGACATTTCTACAAAAATAAAGAGATGGGAAAAAAAATCATAAATTTAACACCCAACAATAATTCTAGGTAAGGCACTCCAAACTCCAAAGTATTAAAGTACCACAAATCCACTTAAAAGAAACTATTCCCTTATGCTCGTTCCAACTTCCAACAATAACAATGTGTGCGTGCGCACTTTTTAGTATGTAATATCCGCCAACGATTATTGCATTGTGGGCAGAGTATTCTATTGTGGGCTTACTGCATAAGTTACCATCTTCGTCATCATCGTCTGAACGATTTATGTTTGAATATAGTTCCTTAGACTTTGTATAGTTTGAAGTGTGGACACGGAAGAAGAGAAAGAACTATGTATCTGCACTGCACAGTGGAAACATACGGTCTACACATAAAATCTTTGAAACAAAGTATTAATCAATAATGCAACATACAGGAACAGATACACGAACAAATAATATCCATCAGCCATTTTAACATTATGAATTTGTAAGTGTGATTGGATGCAACAATTTTATTGTATGCTCTGCTCTATACTTTTAGAGGGAACCATAACGAACTATTTCAGCTGACATTGTTGCTTAATGTTTCATGAATCATGAGTGTGTATTTATTTAAGGTCAAATAAGGGTATTGCGAAAATGTTGTTAAAATCATTTTACTAGAAAGGTTACACGTTTGGGCCACCTGGGAAAGGATTCAGAAAAGAGCCGTAAAACTGGAAGGTGAACGAACCATTACGAAAACAATAATTTCACTTGAATATCGCCGCAATGTCTCACGTCTCACCGTGACTTATTGCTACTTCTATAAACTGCGAAATAGCCAGAAGAATTCCTCCCCTTTAAATATTGCTCTTACCTCGTTTCCCTCGAGCCTAACTACGGATGTACTTCTAACTATAGCGACTCATTTCTTAGCCGCACTCCAAGAATGTGGAATGATTTACCCGCCTTTTAAGCATTGCAAGATCCTGTCTAGCTTTTTATGGGAACGTCTTAAGCCATTTGCTGATGATCTAATTAGTCTTTTCGAGTGCCGCTTCCGACCTGGAAAATCTGCAATGAACCAGACCTTCAGAATGCGCCATATTCTGGAGAAAGCTGAAGAATCCCAAATCGATATCCACCACCTGTACCTAATGGGGAAGAATTATGTTGTGCCATGACAAGCTTCAGGACACCTGCGAAAACTTATTCGTCTTATCAAGATGACATTGGAGAATGCACGCTGTTCCGTCAAAGTTGGTAGAGAATCTTCTGAAACTTTCGACACAACCAGAGTAATACAAAACACCCATGTCAGTTCATCAGGCACCATCTTTAATAAATCAACACAATACTTGGGTTTGCGGACGACATTGAAGTGATAGGAAGAACAGAGAGAGAGAGAGAGCAGTTACCGGTGCCTACGCAGAATGGGACTGAAAATAACTGAGGACAAGACGAAGTATTTTGCTTTCGTCAACGAAAGTCGTATTTCACCACCGACTTGGTCAAAACGAACTTTTATATTCAGTTGCTGACGTCCAGGTAAAGGGTGTTTTTTTTAGCACGTGTGGTTTTCAATCCAGCAATAATTTTTCGGAGTTAGTCTATTTGACAGCTGTCACTTGATTCATGCTCAGTTTGGTTTGCCATTTCATAATGAATCGACTAACTCCTGAACAACGTTTGCAAATCGTGCAAATTTATTACCAAAATAATGGTTCGGTTTGCGTACAATATTCGGTCGACATAATTGCCCAGGAATTTATTCGAGACAGCCGCTCGCCCGAAATCATTTTAAAAACATAATGGCAAACCCTTATTTTTATAATAAAGCTAAGTTCTTGGTCATGAGTCATAAAATTAAATTATATGCGTTTTATTTACTCTTGAAAACTACACGTCTAAAAAAACACCCTTTACCACTCCAGTTTGTACGATAACTCCGGCCTTCTTTTCCTTGGGAAAAATTTCATTTTACCAAACAGCTGTACCGAAGAGCAGCACAAGCTGCCAAGTTGGGTTCTGCTTTAAGAAATTCCATCCAGCGCAGCTGCTTTGTTGTTTTTCAGGAGTGGGTTCGCGGTTCTCATTTCTGCACTTATAAGGCGGGGGCCAATATTGATGCCTTTTCCAGACAATTTGCAGTAATTAGTAGTGCACATGCACACCCCCTTCAAGCTTCTTCAAATGGTCTTCTATTGACATTTAAAGAGTACTCGTTTACACTGAGTTTTTTTCTCTAGGTTGCCCCGTTCCGTTTCAGATCCAGATTCAAGAAAAGCCATCGATGACTTTTAAAACACTAATAAATTGTCATCGTCTTCTCAAAAAATGTGTACAAATTCTAGCAATCTGCCAGGTGCCACCCTGTGCTTTTAATCAGTCTGACAATCTATAAAATGGACACGAATTGTGGGGGTAGAAAGCTTTCGACATTTAGGTACGCATCACTCTCTGCGACCATAGAATCAATATTGCAACCGTTACTAGATGATCAGCTGGCTTCTGGTCAGGGATGGCAAGTAACTTAACATTTTTGTAACTTCAACCTTTCGCTATGCTAAACTCTTCTCTAGATTCTCCTCCTGTCAACCATGTTGAATATTTAATTTCCTTAGCTTTCTATAGAGAACAAACATTTCGATTGTGTGCTTTTATATGAAAACAAAACCAACGATTTCCTGCGATCCAGCTATGACAAACTTTCTGTCTCAGAAAAAGTATTGAAATAACGTGAAACAGATACACCATAACTAAAGTCACCATAATGCCACAATACACCTCCGCCGCCATCTCAGAAATGTAACACTTCGAGAGGAAAAAATATTTTTTTTTCGCAAATGTGGACTCCAAATTCCACCTGGAGGCTCACCCAATTTTATCGAACCAGGTGGGTTAAGCTGACGAATTGTTTTTCTCCCGTCTATCCAAATGTAATGGAGTTTGACCAAAATCGAAATCCCTCTTATTGCTCTAGCTAACAGCAAACAAAGTACTGAGATTGAATCGCATGAACAACATACATATACGTACACTTCAGCTCAGCTGAATAGGTACCAAATATTAAATGGTTCAAAAGCAATCGAGCAGAGCGTTTGAATGATACCTCACATAGAACTGATTTTACTAATCTCAATGACACATGGAACGATTTCAACGAAACTCAGAAAGTACTTGTTCTGTAATAATTTGTTTTTTAATGGTTTTGAAAAATTTGAAACCTCAAATCTATTTTTAAATATTTTCAGATATAAAAGCAGGTCATGAACTTTATTTCAGTATGGAATGCTTTCCAAGACAGGCATAGTGTCTTAAACATTTTTCAAACCCTACTTTTTTTGACGGGATAAAGTCTTATAAATCGATGAACACCGGCTGCATGCACGAACAAATGTCACGTTTCGCCTCAGCCGAGCGTGCAAGCAAGAGCACGGAACAAGCGAGAAGCGATAGAGAGGCACAAACGGTCTAAGCGTTCCACTCCATCGGCCGATGCGTCCGAGTAGGAGAGAGACAGCGCCAGCACACAACCTACACGTGAACTGTTTTATCGACTGTGGTGAAGAGAAGAATTTATGTGGTTTCCACTGTTTATTACAAAACCAATTGTTGTAAAAAAGGATATCAAGTAAAATTATCGTCCGTAAACCGACTTTACAGACAACAATTTTGTTTAAATCAAAAACAAACTGTTCCCAGAGCATTATGCACATTTCTTGGAAACAAAAAATTTTATATTGTAACTTTGTTGTACCTATTCAGGTGAAACGCAGTGTATATTTGTATTAGGTTAGACGTTAGACCAACTTTCAAGCCCCTGAGAGAGTGTAATTGAAAAATATTTAAAAAGCAATTTTTCATATCGACTGCTTCGCGCCTTTTGTGGTTATGAAGTACCTACCTATAACCTAAAGATAGTTTTTACACTCCGCACTCGAACCATGGTTAGGTAGGTTATTATATTGCTGTTTGCTGATGATGATGGTGGAGCGGCACTTACGCTGAGAGATGTGGATTTTAATCCCGAAACGATTGTAGATTTATAGAGAGAACACTTTGATCTATCGAGGATACATATTCATCTTACTTTTCGGGTTCCATATTATCGTACCATACCACACTGGCTGGCTGGCTGGCTCTACAAACATAAGTGGTCTATAGGAGGGGGATCATAATATCGGGATGTGGTCTTATGGGAGAGAAATTGCAATAGGGAGACAATGGGAAGAATTATGGTCATAGTGCCTACAGTCAGTCTCAGATATATTACTTTGAACTTTTGTACTGTAACAGTTCAATGTGGAGGATTATTTTTCTGTGTAAATGTATTTTTTTTTGTTTTTCTTTTTCCCAATTTGATTGTGGTTGGTTATGAAATTGGAATTTTATAAACTTAAAACTAAAAAAAAAATCGGCGATGCTTTGAGCTTTGGTATGTGTGAGTTTTGATAAATCTATTTCCTTGAAAAGAAGCTAAGTGAGGCAGAATAATTATTTTTGAATTGGAAGGGATACGATAAACTCAATCAAAGAGTAATTAGTTCTTGACTATGTTTAGTGCCTGGAGTGCTCAAGGCAATGTGTGAACAAAATAAGGGTCACATTATGTCACACTTTGTTCACTTTCGGAATCTGCAAAATCTGAACGTCTTGTATATTGAATGCTGTTCGAATAAGTTTTACGCAAATAACCTTATTATAAGGTCACATTCCACCATTTTGGTGACGTCAAATGGACGGCCTAATTTGCATTTACACTTCCTATGGAATGTTCTTAATCTTAAGAACAAATGATGCGAAAATATTTTATTAAGAATCACATTTTGTCACGCTTTTGGTAACTTACAAATGGTCTGCCTTTTTGCGTTTGAATACATTTTCAAAAATAATTTAACTAAGTAACATTTTGTAACAATTTAAATGGCAATTTTTAAAATAATGATACGCTGCTAACTTATGATTGGTGACGTGAAATAAGGCCCAACGAAAAAAGGCCAAATTTTAAATTTGGCGTTATTTCGCTTTTAAAATGGAAATAAGGCCGAATTGGCTGTAATTCTATTTTCAAACCGAAATAAGGCCAGATTTACATTGGAAATAAGACCAAATTTCAAATTTGGATTTATTCCACTTTATTAGTGGAAATAAGGACAATGTGAAACAAAAGAATTTCCACTCCATGGTCGGCGTGGATGGAAAAGGATTTGATATAAAATGATAATTGATAGAAGGAAAGTATATTTCGTTGTGGACAAAAATAATAGTTTCTTCAATTAACAAAACAACAAATCAAATATATTTTCTTCAATATATATGCAAGAAACAAATTAATGAAACTTATCTAAACAAAAAAACAAATTTATCGAAACACTTGACAGAAAAACATAAAAGCTTAAAATTCGCGGCGAATTTTAAGCTTTTATGTTTTTCTGTCAAGTGTTTCGATAAATTTGTTTTTTTGTTTAGATAAGTTTCATTAATTTGTTTCTTGCATATATATTGAAGAAAATATATTTGATTTGTTGTTTTGTTAATTGAAGAAACTATTATTTTTGTCCACAACGAAATATACTTTCCTTCTATCAATTATCATTTTATATCAAATCCTTTTCCATCCACGCCGACCATGGAGTGGAAATTCTAATGCTTCACATTAACACGTACTTCATAATATCTTTTCTACCTCAATTCCCTCCTGATGATAAACTTTGAGACCCCTAATTCGACAAAAGAAGTTTTAGTGTTTTCACTAATAAACGAAATAAAACCAAATTGGCTTTTTTTCGTTTTCTAAAACGAAATTAAGCCAAATCAAGATTTTGGCGTTATTTCCAGATTTAAAACGAAATAAAGCCAAATTTTTGATTTTCGGCTTTATTTCGTTGGCCCTTATTTCACGTCACCCTTATGATTAGGGTAAAATTTTGTCTGATATTTTGGGTCACATTTTGTCTAAGATTTAAATCGTCGGCAACATTTTAAGTAACTAGCTCTTTGGTAAAGGCGCATTCGAACCAATGTTTTGGGAAAGAACTTAACAAGTCACATTAGTTTCTGTCAACGATTTGGTAACAATCAAATTATTTGGGCTTTTTGCGCTTCTTGTGACTTGTGAAAACACCCGTAACGTAATGGAGTTTTCATTCAGATTCCCAGTTCAAATTTTATACCTTTTGAACCAATTCTCGGCACCAAAACAGTTAAAAAAAAACGTTTTTTTAAACTTTTCGAAAACATATTCCAATTTTTTTTTTGAAAATGTCAACTTCTAGCAATTTGTACTTTTTATAAGAAAAATAAAACAAAAAATAAAAAAAAATATTAATTTAAAAAAAAAAAACTCAAAAATACCTTTTCTGAAAAATTTAAGAATTAATATTATTCCGATTATAAAAGGGCTTCTACATTAAACATTTCATCGAAATCGATTTAAGAAACCGGTCCTATGGCAGGTATCGTTATAAGACTTTTCCTGAAAAATCTATTCCAACCAAAACATTAAGTTTGCAGAGAAAACACTATTCAGAAAGTTTTATTAAAATCGTAGGAGCCTTTTTTTCACTAAAAATCGTATAGCAGGTACCGTTAGGTTTAGAGCTAGAATGCTAATTCCATTAAAGGACTTCAAAATAATACTATGTACAATGTACAAAGTTTGAAGCAAATCGGTCCAGCCGTTTAGGCTGTAGGTAATTATACAGACAGATAACAGATAGACAGACAGACATACGGACAGACAAACAGACAGGCAGAACTGTTGGACCAATTGTTTCAACTTTTTTATCAGCGTAATGTCATGTTTGATTGTTAGAATTTTTTTTACGAATGCATAACTTGACCTATAATCGCAATATAAAATAAACTGCTACAGAATGGTAAAAAAACGGCCATATGAACGAACAAAATTTCATGATTTATGTTAGGTTCCAAATATTGGAACAATTGAAAATGTTCCATTTCGTTTTTTTTTTTAAACCACTCTTCGAAGGCTTTTATATCGAATGTACAGTGGGATGCTCCTTAAGTTTTGAGATGAAATGTTCAAAGTCAAAAATGGCCGAATTGTTTTCAAAATATTCTACGTGAAGAATATAATGACAAAATTATTGAGTACTGAACCAGGAATGTTGGGCGGATGACTTATCAATTCGGTGTTTTGACCGATCGAAAATGCACTTGTTTCAGCTAATGTGTAAGACCACAGGTCGACCTGGCAACGTTGCAACATCAGTTTGTGCACGGTTCCGGCTCCGGCTCCATTGTGTTCCAGCAGTAACTTTTACTTCCACGTACTCGTGGCTAAATGAAACCAAGAGTTGAGTTGTAATTTTTCGATGACAGTATTTTTGTTCGAGATAAAATGTATGTAAAGGGTGGTTGTTTTAGAGATGTAGACCTTTTAGCTGGCAGCACTGGTTTCATTAGCAGCCATTTTGTCTTTTGCCATGTGATTTATCTTAACTTTGGTTGCCATGTCATCATACTCGTAAATCGACGCCTGAAATACATGGTTTTGTTCGTGAAACGGAAATGGTGGTATTTTTCTGTTGAATGGCTACGACAATAAACACAACTGCCGAATTTGGAGTGTAGATAATCCTCAAGCGTTGTGACGCCACCGCCGTTACATCCAGAAAAACTGACAGTTTGGTGTGCTTCGTCATGTTTTAGTTGAACCATTGGTCCTTACTTTTTTTTTTTAAACGATGAAGGCCTGAGGGTTGCAGTCAATGCAGACTGCTATAGAGTCATGATAAATGACATTTTCATTCCTAAATTGAATTGCCTTGATGTTGGAGAGCTGTAGTTTCAACCAGACGGGGCAACATGTCACACAGCGCGTACCACAATTGATTTTTGCTGGAGGAATCGCTTGTTATTTGGCCTCTAATATCGGGGTATTTAGCACTATTTTTTGTGGAAGTATGTGAACTCGCTAGTTTACACCGATAATCCAGAGACGATTGAGGACCTGGAAAATAACATTCGCTGCGGTATTGCCGATATAGTGCAAAGAGCGATCGAAAATTGGACCTAAAGATTTTGCTACACCTGAGAAAGCCTACAAATTAAAGTAAAGTTTATGGCAATCAACACAATTTATCTGTTTTGTTTCATTTTATAGTTTCACGCCCCAAAAAACACCCTTTAAAAAATTTCATGATGATCGGTTGAGTAATTAAAGACTGAAAGCCTAACAGAGCAACAAGAAATCATTCGGAAATAAAATAATTTGGACGTCAGGATGTCTGAGGCTCTCACCAAACTAATTATAATATTTTTCTTATTTTAATTTGTTCTTTTTATCTTAACGTCTTGAATAAATGATAATCTTGACAACTTTATTCTTGAATTCCTCTCATCTTGAGCATAATGTTAGTCCTGACAGATTTATGTTATTTCCCAATTTCAGAACAGCTCTTACATTTTATAAAGATACTTTTATAAAGTGCGTCTGCAGGGATCTTGAACAAATATGTTCCATCATTTAGAACTCCACTATGGTGCTGGTGTGATTAAAAGGAATCATTGTCATCCTCATCGTCATCACTATCCAAAGGATTCCCTCTTGGTTCATGTGTATCTACCTAATTTGTATGATACCTTTTCTCTTGGTTTTGGTTGGAGTGAAATAAAAGAACAACAACAAAATGCTAGCTAATCGCGATTGAAACATGGAAAACGCTTGTTAGACAAACACAAGATGTCTCGCGACTTGGTATGCAGCTCTAAAAGATATGGCCAAGCTTATTTGTTTGTTATTATTAGTGTTTTTCTGTCGTCCATATACACTACAGAGTACACACACAAATACATACCATTCCTTCGAAATCACAGATAAAGAAATAAGCTATGACTCGCCTCTATGAAACATAGTATTCCTTTTCTTTATATTATTTTTGTATAGCCTAGTGCGACAGGCCTTCTCCAAACTCAAATTCAAGTTAACATTACTTAAGAGCCGAGGAGAGTTAGCCAGTTAAAAAAAAAAAAAAACTCATGATAGCAATAGCAAGGCCAAAGAAAGATTGAGAGTGCTATGCCCATCTGAGAGACCGGACGGACGGTCTTAGTGCTTGTTGCTCGGCCCAACTTAGTTATGGCACTTCATGGACGTCCAAGAAAATGTATACGTATCTGTACACATGTCCAGCAGAGTGACGTATGCTTTCGGGATGATATTTTGTTTTGTCTTATCTAACCTTGAAGGATGGGGCAGGTTTTGAGAGTTTTCCACAAACATTATTGGACACACAAAGTGGTATACCGTATACAACTCTGACTGACTCGTAGAAACAAAGATCTTCTTCTTCCATGATGGTGATTACTCAACTGTGTTTGGCTTTGAGAAGGAAATGGAATTTGGATTGATATAAGGGTCAGTTGAAGCTTATCTTGTAATTGGTCGTATATATTTCTGTGATCCTGCTGTGTTGCAAGAGTAAACGTCAAGAATGATATGACCCCTCTCCGACCCGTCTCTGATGCTTCCATCGAGTTGAACATGTGTATAACAAGAGTGGCAGTGGCCTATGGGGATAGTCTTAATTAGTTATAGCACAGTTGTTGGTTGTTATGGTGCAAAAAATGGCTAATTGGAATGGCCGTTCGATGGACTTATAAATTTCCTGCCAATGATTATTGCTCTGGCTCATGGCTCATGGCTCATCGTCATTGCTCTTGGCTCAACTAAACTCAACTCAAACTGAACTCATCTCAAGTTGATCGATTCCGCATTCAACTAAAAATGTCAACCAAGTGGTCCGGTCCAGAGCTACGGCAGACTCTTTGTCGAAACATAGTTGCTAACAGTTGTTGACGATGTCACTTGTATGTGAACATTGTCTTGCCTGTTGTCGTATCACCTTCGCCAATAATGTTGTACGAATAGAGCCAAGTATTTGTGTTGTCAATCTCGCGGCCCTGCTGTGTCTCTGATGTATCTGAACCTACGACGGACGCGCTATGCGACGACGCGACGCCGACGGACGTATACCTAAACATTCTGCTTGCTTTCGGTCGCATCTATATCTTTGTCATGGGCCGGCCGTCTGGCATTCGTCGTCATCGTCATCATCATCTCATCGTCATCGTCATTGCGCCGGACATAGATATATGTGGGGACTTATAAACGGATTTTTAACTGTGTCGTTACACAGTCGTATTACATAGTTCAAGCATCATCAGCAACAGCAAAAGCAGCAGAAGCAGCATCTATTGTGGCACCATCGCTGGTCGCATCGTCATCATCTTCGTTACATGGTCACCACTCGCGTAGTTGTGTATATGCGCAGTCACCAGTCAGATGCCATTTCCAAGATAAGGAAGTGATTTCATAAAAATCCATACACCATATTGTGTGTGCTGTTTGGGATTGCTATTGGGTCTGTGATGATTGGGATTTGGAGGGAAATGCTAACAAAAGACTGCCACGCTGCACACTCCCCCTTCTGCGTGCTTGACTAAAACTTTATCTGTAGCGCAGATTGAAGGAAGTTCGTTTATGCTTGGACTGGACCTACCATTCAGCTGTTTTTCCCCTTGGACTCCGCACTGCAACCGCTGCTTGCTGGACAATCTTAAACGCATATAATCGAAAATAATCGACAGTATGGAGGAAGGAGTATACCTATGCGAGAGCGGGGAAAATGAAGTTTTTGTTGCGTATGGATGGAGCATAGAATGCACGAGGCGGATGAGGCTGGGCTTTGACTTGGAACTTCATGTATCGGATGGGACGCGTCGTCGTTGTCTTCTTCTTTTTCTTCGACTTTGGGCTTTGACTTTGGTTCCGTTTGTCTCGTTAGAGCTATCTTCTACGGTTGCTGTTTCCTTCTTCTTCTTCTCGCTTGCTTGCTTTGCTTGGTTGGTGCGGAATTGTCTACAACAAATCTTACTAGTTGTAATATTTGTATCGTGTTACTTTTAACACATCGTTTTGCAGCATTAGATGCATGCAATACCTACTGCAGAATGCTATAACCTACAGGATACATTTATATTTATATGCTATATTATATGAGAACAAACAGACACAGATATTTCGGTAGCTATTTGCAGGAGGGAAACATATGTTTTCCGCGGGATTATTTTAATGATCATCGTCAGCTTGGTTTGCAATCGAAGCGGACCGAACCGGACGAGCCGCAGCCTATGAAAACATGCGGGGTTCTATATGGTTTTGGTGTTCTATACCTTAAACTTACTGCCAACAGTTATCCAGGTCGAGATCTATGTATTTTTCAGCTATAGAACTCCTTGCTTATTTTCTTATAATAACCACCAGCACTAGAAAAAAAATAGCAAAGATGTATGAAAGCATGTAAGACGACGATAGATGGCGCGGCGGCGGCGGCGGCGTGCAACGGTCAGTTTTTTTCGGTCTATTGCGCGGATTTTGTGTGGGAAATTTTTAAATTATTGCTGCACACACGTTTTAACGTTTTTTTTTATGGGAGAAATTTTGTGGGAGTATTTCTTCGGCCAAGAAATATAGAAAAAGAAAAGGTAAAAATTGTTTTGTTGTGTCGTTATAATCATTAAAGTGAAAGAGGAATTTTGTTTAGCATTGAGGCCTATACGACGAGACCGACGCGACGCGACGGCGACGATGTAAACTAAAGGCCATATGGTTGAAAATTGGTGGAAGAAGTTTTCTGCTCAGCTCTTTTGTTTTGTTTGGTTTTGTTTTGTTTCATAGACAGGACAGGACATATGAGATTTATGGAAAGGACAGAGAGTACAGCAATGTTATTTATTTTAAACTTAATTGACATGTTATTAAATTTTGTGTTTGTTGTTAATTGTTTTTGTTTTAATAATAAAATAGATGTTCGGATTGTGGCCAGAGAAAGCCCCGAATGCTTCTGAACCTGAAACTGATTAGATAAGACCCAGCTTTTTTTATTTATCTTTTTTTGCAAACTATTGCACTTCCCAAATTTATTGAAATCTTTGTCACCTTAAGTAAAAAATGGCGGTTTGCAATTCCGAAACTCATAAAAGCCAATTTGAGCTGGAGTGCTTCGATTTTTGTATACTATAACTTACGGGAGTAAAATGATGTTACCTATTAGTGGTTTGTCAGGTTTAGGTCGATCAATCTGCCGGGCAACTCCCTGGGACTTTCAATGTGACCAGATTCCAGTTGGTATGCCAGATAGATTAGGTTGCTGACTTTTTAGCATATATTTGATACATCATTGAGCTCTTGAAGTGTTAAGAAAAGCTAAACAAAACAAGGCACCAGGATAACATCGAATCCCATACGAGTTCTTCCAAGCCGCTACAAATTACTTTCTTGAAAAAGTTTTTGGATCCCTATATTATATATTTAAAGGAACAAAGGTGCCGGAAGAATTTCAGAAGTCAAAAATCTTCCCAATATTCAAGAAAGGTGACCCCAATGATGCACCGAACTACGCAGAAAAAAATTGTATGCGTTTTTTATTCATTTTCGTGAGGCGTTCAACACAATCAACAGAAACTGTCTTTTCTACAAACTTTCGCAAATCGGCGTATCAACGAAGTTCCTAAATATCCTTTTCAACCTCTACAGTGATAATAAATCAGCGATATGGAATGGGAATGAGCTGTCAGATTGGTTTGGAGTAGAAATCGGTGTAAGACAGGGATGTTTTGCTCAGCCCTCTGATATTCTCTCTATTTCTGGACGACATCACAGAGTGCCTGCCAGCAGGAATCATGGTTGAAGGTATCAATATTAAGATCTTAGAAAACTACTGCAAGTTCACAGTGAAGTCGAAAGTGCTGGTATTTAAAAAAGGAACATGAAAAATGGAAATATGGCGGAGAGGAAATGAAACTCAAAGATTCGAAGAAAGCTATCAACTCAACTTGAAAAAGTCTCATGTCTGATTCCAGGGTCGGGTTTCCATCCAAAATAAAGGTCTTCGAAGCTGTTTTGCGTTCTATAATGTGTTACGGTGCACAAGAAACAATCAACTAAATAATCATTGTCATGAGACTTTATGCCACCTAGGTAGGTTGCTGGTTTGTAAGATCACATTTGATGCAAAAGAGAGATAGTTCGGTTTGGGGTTGGTTTATACTAGCCATCCAAGAATCATAAACCCGTCACTTAATCAAAGAGTATGGTACCCAGAAGGTACATTTGTCTACGCTTTATTAGATAGGACAATATGGGGGATTGTTTGTATGTAAAAAGACGGAATGAACTTAACAGAGGATGAGCTATTAACTTCCCCTGGAAATCTATCAAGCTAATCCTATAAGAAGATTTCGCATAACCATAGACTCCAGATCTTATGCCACATATTGCTGGTTGGTAAAGACGCACTAGATCCGTCAAAGAGTTTGATCAGTTATCGGGTTTGACTTAGGAATTTTCCAATAATCATAACCCGCGACCCAAGCGAGATGTATAATTCCCAGGCTGTTAATCTGATATGGGTTTAATTGGTGAGTTTGAAAAAGACGAGTTTTGGTAAAAGTTGCATTATTTTGGGATAGGAAAATTCACTGAAAGTGTACTATAACTTTCACCTGGCCATATCAGATCAGTTTTAGAAAGTAATTTGTTTGTTGGAGGATTATTGCGGGCAGGCCACTTCTTCCAAGATATGATTCCGATAGTTAAACTGCCTCACTTGCGATAAGATTCGGATAAATTGTGAACACAAAAAAATGCCCTTCACCGCTCCAACAATTGAGGCATTAAAGGCTGGTCAATTCCTGGCTAGATTATCGGCTCGTTAATCTCTTCGAATGCCACTGTGAACTGGATTATGGAGCAGAGTAAACATCAGCTTATCCTGGAACATGATAGACTGGATATCCAAAATGGAACCTATTTCTACACGAAATGTGCTACTCGCTGGGGAGCTGATGATGTTAGGAGAAACGCTAAAGAGACAAAAATGATGCCCAACAGCGGAACCAGCGACAGAAGGTTATTGTGAGTCAATAGATGGGGTCACTCAATTTTGAACAGGGATCTTAGTTGTCACTTCTTAATGGTGGAACAGAACTTTATGTCAAAAACTTTACGTTTGCGTGGAACTCCAGAAAAATTCCAAACTGAAACTAAAGGGCGTTTTTTTTTTAGTTGTGTGGTTTTCAATCTGGCAATACTTTTTTCGGAGTTGGTGTTTTTGACAGCGCGGTTCGCACGACGCATTGCGCGCTGCGTACAATATTCGGTAGACATAATCGCCCAGGATATTTTTCGAGCCAGCCGGCGGCCACTTGCCTGAAATAATTTTGAAAACATAATTGCAAAACCCTTATCTTTATAAAAAAGCTATATTCTTGGCCATAACATTAAATTATACGCGTTTTATTTCTTCTTGAAGACCAAACCTCTAAAAAAATCGTCGAAATAAGCTGCCAACTTCTTGAGCAAACGAAAGAACTTTTTTGAACCATTGTCTACGTTCCATCTTGAAGACCCGGTGTCCACAAAATATTTTACAACGAACTGTGGGTTAGGACAAGACAAACACAATGAAAATGGCGCTGGATTTGCCATACACTAAGGAAACGAACTCCAACAATAGCATAGCAGTCTTTTCAATTGAATCCTCAAGATAAAAGTTGGGGTGGCAGACCAAAGAAAATCTGGAGGTCAACCGTGATGCGAACAGATAAAGAGAATCTGGTTGACACCATATGCTCCAGGAGAAGTTAATATGTTACCGTCAACTGGGCTTTCCGGAAACCAAGAGAAAAAGAGAGATGGCGTCTTTCAATACTATGCTAATGACTAGAAAATCTGGTCGAGCAGACTAGATATGGATATGTTTATGGGTAACGGGTAGGTTATCGGTATTTTAAGGCCAAAACTCGAACAATTTTCCAATTTTTTGTCATACATTTCATCCGTAAGTGTGTAAACATTGCAATCAGCACTACGTTAGAGATGGTCCCAAAATTAAAATGATCAAATCATTTTAAAGTGCCATCCCTAACATAAAAAAAAAGTGATGACGTCATCTGAGAACTGTGACACGGTTTTAATAAATTCAAAATTTATTTCGAGGATAAGCTCAAATTGTAAAAACATTAAGTATGGATACTGTTCGTTTAAAAACCCACGTGGTTCCTTGAAAAAAAGTATCTAGTGGTTATGCCTGGCCTTATCCGACTTTTATTTTTACTGCACAGCGTTTAAAGAACGTTTCTTCTAATAACAAGGCGGCAAAGGTGCACTTAAATAAAAAATGAATTAAAAGAAGATAAAAATATCACTTCAAAGATTTAAACTATAAACCCTAAGGTCTATGAATATTGAACTGAACATATATTCCAAATTATCATTTTATAGTTCACAATTAAAAAATTTAGATACATCCGTACCTTTAGATAGTTAACGAGCCTTTTAAAGGTGTTGATTGGAAACCACCTGAACTGCAATCTTCCACACTATTTGCCTGAAGCTTCAGATTTAAGAATTTAATTCCTCATCCAGAGGATATCTCAGTAGATGCCACAGATTATTGCAAAAGTTTTAACTCCCCCTCTTAATTTATAAGTGGATTCAAGCGTGTTAAAAAACCCCAATTACAACAAAATTTTACGAAGCAAACAAATTACAATAAGCAATATCGAATATTAAACCAGAGTTTCCGGTGTAAAATAATTGCAGATTATAACTAAAAATTCTGAAAATCCCATTCATAAGGATTTGCACGGAAAGCAATAAAGCTGGAATGCAAAAAAAAAGGAGACAGCAAACTGCCACAAGGCTAATAAAATTGTTATCGGAATTTTTAATATTTTCCTTAAAAAAAAAAGGCATGAATATAGAAATAAGTCCCAACTCCTTAAAAATGGTGGAAAAAAAAACTTTTAAAGAAAAATCTGTAATGCAAGAGTCTTAACGTTAACGTAAAACAAAAAAGAACAGGTACTAGTGAGATTCCCTGAGGGATCTCGTGGCGTCACGATTTCATAAAAGCCTGAGCAGCAGCTCCCAATGAACTTCATGGACCGCATGATGACGAGACTGATGTGGTGTAGTAGTTGTTGTTGGTTAGTTGGTGGTGCTTCGAAAAAAGGTTTCTCACTCCTTTTATTTCTCAGTCAGCGGACAATAAGTGAGAGAGATCTTGGAGTTTAGTTGCAAAATAGTTAAAAGAAAAAGTCCTAATAAAGTTCTTTTTTTTTTTTTTTTTTTTTTTGGTTTGGTTTTCAACTAAAGTTGTTGTTCTTTGTGTTGTGCAGAGTTGTGACGTGATCACAGCCAAGATATACGAGTGCTATTCGTTTGCTATTAATAAAGCGAAGGAGTTGTAAGAAGTGTGTAAGCACCTTTAGAACAAAAAGAAAGAAAAAAAAAAACTGACAGAAAGGAGAATACCCAGGCATCAGGAGGTAACACAAGACACAACAAAGGATGATTGGCGAAGCACAATTATTAGATTATATGGAGTGCTTATGGTTCTGTGCATTGTAGGATGAAGTCAACAGTAGATAGATAGGAAGATAGATGGTGTATTGCCTGGAGAGATGTGGTTGAAGTTACGCCCTCGCGTTAGGTTCTGTTTCCTTTGGACAGCCAAAAGGGATTTTGGATTTTTTTTACTTTTCTTAAAACAATAGAATGGGGTAATGAAAAAGTGTTGAGATCGTCAGAGGGTAAGATCCTTACAGGTTATCGGTTTGATTTTATCGGAGCTGCTGTGGAGGAGGGATTTTTTTTGGTATTATATTGCTAAATTGTCACGACTTTCATTGCAGTACAACCATTTTGGTTGTTTTTTTTTTCTGATGGGTAAAATATATTAATGACTTTAAAAAAATGTTGCACAGTTCTTTAAGGAATTCTGCAAGAAGAAATCTTTGCCGCTTTTCATAGCAGAAATAGAAAAAATTCGCACTAATGATCTGCTCTTTATAGGGTCAGTTTGCAAAATTCTGATAATTTCGAAACTTCGATTTCGTTTAGCAGTGACGTTTCTTACTTGGAATCATGACCCCAGCCGAAATTAGAATATGCATGAATTTTAAGGAACATCAAAAACTTAAAAAAAATCTCGCAAACCAATTATTTTTTTATATTTTTCTCTGATCTGTTGAAAAGTTAAATAAAAACGGACCAACCAGAAAACGATTCTAGATTCGATTCCGATTGGAACAGATAAAATATCCTAAATGTCAGTTTACAACTATTTACGTAGAAACGGGAAAAACAAGGTCTAAATTAAATAATTATTCAACTATTCCTGTGGGTTGTATTCTTGGGTAATATGTGTAACTTCCTCGAGGCAGTACCATGGATATTGCACCCAGATGCCCAGAACCATCGGCCGGTGTATAAGTCTCAAGCATTAACCACTACGCAGGGAAGCAATACAATTCAGAAATTGTCATTACGAGAACGACTTAGGCGCCTGCCTGACAACTAAACATACTCTTTGTATAGCTGTGGTTCGGTGCTCAACCATGTTTTTAAATTTTTAATCTGTGGATTAACTTTATTTAACCCGTTCGAATCGGTGGGTTAACTCTTAAACCACATTCTAAACTTTGATTATGCAAAAACGAACTGAGGTAAATCGTTTACAAATTTTGATCCGATTATGAACCACTATGTTCAACTGGGCCTGGGGCTTAAGGTTTGAATACGAAAAAAAGGAGTTTGAAAGCTTTTTATATAGCGTAGCCGGCTACCTTAGTAGGCTTTTGATGAGACTATTTTGATCGAGATTTGAAGTTTTTTTTGAGGATTTCAAGATTAAACCTGTTTGATAGTTTGGTTCACGGACTTTAGTAATTTGAGGCTTTGGGACCTGAAATTTTGTGTTTGGATATTATATTTTTGAGGGCTTTTGTTTTAGAGGAACTTACTTTTCAATTAAAAATTGGGGAGACGGAAACTTGCCCAGACACTGGAAGGATGGTGTTATTGTAATAATGCCAGAGAAAGGAACCCTCAAAAACTGCAATAACTGGCGTGGTATTTCCTTTCTGTCCGTTTTTCCGAAGTTAATAGCAACCATTATTCTCATTCTCGAGAGTATCAGGGATCGCATCTGCGCTCAGCAAAAACCAAGCAAATCGATTCTGTGTCGATCACTTCAACAGCTTGCACCATCATCAAAAAATCATCTGAACTTCAGTCACCGCTGTACCTCATGTTTGTAGAATTTTGAGAAGGCGTTCGATCGGGTAAATAGTGAATGCATCTGGACTCTGATGATCGGTTAATTCGAGAAGAATCCCTGAGAAAATTGTCGCTGCTATTTAAGAGTCCTAGAGTTTCGTTTTGCACAATGGACAGTTTTGCGATTAATTCGATGTGCGTGAAGAAGTATTGTTGGCAATTGACGATGTGATGGCTGCCACCGTAGGTACAAATGAAATACATGGTATCTAATATAGACCATTTGACAAACTAAGTCACAAATACTATGGTGACGATATAAGTCTCATGACAAACAACACGGCTGGTTTAAATCAAATGTGTCAGTCGCTGCAACTAAGAGGAGTAGTGGCTGGCTTAAGATTCAAGGATCGAAGCTAGTAAGAACAAAATAATGACCACGCGCCAAGGCACACATTAAGCTATTCTTACGCAGGGAACATTCTGGAGATCCAGTGACCGCAAACCATATGGAACGAGAAGTTGGGCAGGCCATAAAAAATAGTATACAAAAATTCCTCTAGTTAGTCTGCCATACTATCATTATTCATTGATCCGGTCACCTTTCACCTGTCCAGCGGTGGGGGTGAGAGTGGTTGGCCAACAAAGGTAACAAAAATGGGGGTTTTTTCTTATATTGACTTATATTTCAAAAACAGTGAGCTTTAGCCAAAAAACAAGTTTAAAAACTTATAGCTTAGTAAATTTCAAATAAAATTGCTCACAAAGGTTTTCGCATACCATTTACCATTTAGAAGTTATATCACTTCAAATATGTATGTGGTTCCCTAAAGTATGCAATGTTTTTTTAAGGTGCTTTACTGTCAAAATTATTTGTCAAACAACTTATAGAGATCTGTATTTGGTGTCGTATTATAGCTTATTATGTATTTAATTCGAATATAACATTGCCAGGAGTTTTGGTTGGGGGAACAATGGTACCAGGTGACGCGACGACAAGGGCAAGAAGTGCACGCCTGTAGTCAATCAAATGCTGTTATAAAATATTTTTGTACACAAAGTAATTGCAGTTACTTGTCTGATTTCATTTATTGTTCCAGTTCGCTTATAATTTGCAACTATCAGTTTCGGAAATGGTTGCCGCAGCCCGCAGGCTGCCTAAGGCTAGTTGCGTCGAATTGGGACATGTGGAAGGATCTTGTTGCTGCCCTAGAAGGAATTGAAGCGCTTAGGTACTAACAGCCGGACAAAATATAAGGGATTTTAGTTCGTTCCATCGAACTAGTTCTTCAGGGTACTTTCACTCCTACAGAATATCAACGCCGACACAGAATTAGTTGAAAGTGTAAGTCAGTAGACCCCAACTCTTGAATTTTTTTATTTTATCGCGATTGCTGAAACAACATTCCTTATCGAATTACAAAACCAAAAGTATGGTTCCAATTTTAAGCCAACTGATGTTGAAGACCTCAGAGGAACACAAATCACTAGGATTGGAGATGATTTGCTTCACCAAACAAAGCTTCCATGCATCTAAGCACACGATGTGCATTGAACCGCTAAAAATGTCAAATTGGCAATCTTCTTTTTTTTTTTTGGTTTTTACAATTTTTTGTTTGTTAAATTTTCTTTTATAAATCGATAAATTTCCCATTTGTACATAAAACACAGCTTAACTCATCGCTTATTACGAAATACCATAATTTACATAAAATTATTACCCACAGAAGCTTTCTGCGAATGGATTTTGAATTAATAGATGCTTGAAGTCAGCCTCCTTGCTGCTGCATTCCTGCCATAACATCCCCACTAGGTAGGGGTACCTACTTCTCAATAAAACCTCACTTTTGTGGCGCAAAGTGCAACCAAAAAAGAAAAAAAGCAAACAACATTTGCAAATTGCAACTTTCGGCGGAAAATGGAAAAACAATTTGATTGTGAAATCTCCATTCAGCTCCATTTAGACGTGCCGAAATTTTCTGCTGCACAATTCACACAGCATCCCGCTGCGACCGACTATTATTTTTTGTGAATGGAAATTTATAGATAAAAAAAAGATACATTGATTTTCTTTCTCGGTGTTGTTGTTTTTGTTGAAATTATTGCTAACTTGAGGCGAGACTTTAACATTAAGAAGTTATCTTAAAACGGCAGCTTCAGCAGCGGTTAAGCGGCTAGTTTTCAAAAAGAATCTGGTTTTTTTTTTACGGGCCAAACAAAAACTTCCTTATTTATTAGGTGAGCGGTACTGTGCGGCTTACTAACAAAAATGCATCTAAAAAAAAATCTTGCAGTTTCGAAATTATTTTATATCCCATTTGGGGATATAAGCACAGCCTACAAATCACCCGTGGGTAAGTGTCAAGTCAAGCTATTGAATATGTTTTTTTGAGGAAAATTTATGGGATAGTAATTTTTACGTTTAAAGGATTTCTAAGGTTGCATATCTTCAGGTTTAAATTTTAACGATTTTGTGTCGAACTTCTTTTTCGTTGAGTGTGGTTTATACCATAGGTTGAAGGTCACAATGATGAAATAAGTTACTCACTTGGAAAGTATAATTTTTAATAGCCAATTTACATAGTCTTATTAGTTATCTATTATCGTAGATAAGGTTAGGTTGGTATGACGTCGAATGATTTCACAATTCACCCACATGATGATCATGATCAGTATAATATGGATCAAGTCAATTAAAGGGCGATTCGTTTTTCATTCGTATGTACCATTAATGTTTTTCCTGGCTTTTATCTTTTGGAACAGTGTTGTATAACATTGTCAAGCATACTCTTTCCAGATCTAACTTCAAAAACATATTCACTTCATTCAAACGCCCTTCACGCCGGTTCATGCGATGGGAAACTATATTATTCTGATTTAAAATGCAAAATATGCTTCGGATGAAAAGGGACAGTGATTTAGGTTGCAAGCCAAAAGCAAATCTGAATAGCTGACCGAAACTTACACCAGTTTCAAAGGTGGAGTAACAGCTCTCCAGGAGATGCGATGGAATATGACGGGCGTGAGGAAAACTTCTGTTATATGGGAAGTTTCACCTCTATGGGAAGTCGGAATTGTTTGGATGCGATTTATCTGTCAGAGGAAGACTAAGGAAAAGTGTCTTGAGATTTCGCAAAGTGAGCGAAAGACTGATGACAAGACCAACGTAATGCACATCCAACATGATACCACTTTTGAAAACAGACTCAGGCTCATCGGGCACATGACGGTCACCAGATGGTGCAACCGAATCGGGATACACTCTTAGAGAGTTTAAGATGGCCAGACATTGAGAGAAGCTGTTAGGCGAACAACGGCCATTACGAGGAAATTCAATGTTGGAAGACTTTTATTGGAAATGCCTTAGCTGGTACTGGTATGCACCAGAGGTCCAATGGCAGAAATGTCAACAAGCCATACAGAAAGCAGTATTGGAACCACCTCCGAGAAATATTTGGTTAAGGAAGAAAGACGATTGGAATATTAGAACACTTTGCCTGCTTCATACTTGACTATCAGCAACTGGATTCTACCAGCGACCAGATCTTAACATTGAGCCAGAACCTGAAGAAAACTCAAGAACACCGTGCCACGGGCAGCTTTAGAATTTCTGCTAAACTGATTCAGTTCAACAGGATGACATTGTAGGATCCTCACTGTTCCGTCAAAATTGGTCGGGATTCGACTTTGACACAATACAGATTTAAGATAATTTGACGCGGTGACATGCAGGTGTTTCAACATTGTTCTTCAAAACGTAATACGCTCAAAGATCAGCACAATTCACTGGGTTTGCGGACGACACTGATGTGATAGAAAGAACTTAGCGAGTGGGAACAATCAGTACCATGGAGTCAGCAGCCGCCCATAATGGAACTGAACATAACCGACGACAAGACGAAACAAATGTTTTGTTCAACAAAAGTTCAATCCTACTACCGACTTGGTCAGAACGTAACCATTGATAGCATAACTTCGAGGTAGTCAGTAAATTTCTGTACTTGGACACTGCTATAAGGACAGGAAACAACATCATCCCGGAAATCAAATCCTTGCTAATTCCAGTTTCGTTGGGCAAAATAAGCAATCGAAGAATAAAGCCCTAACGAAAAGAACCAAGGAGACGTTGTACAGAACACTCATCATCCCGGTCCTGCTATATGGTGCAGAAGCGTGGACCCTCTCCTAATCGGTTGGAAAATTGACTTGGAGTCTTCGAGAGAAAAGTGCTGCGAACAATTTATGGTCCTGTCTGCGTAAACCAACAAAACAACATTTAGCGAAGAAGATACAACTATCCGTGCTGTACAACGACATAAGCCTATTCTACGACAAAGATGGCTGGTCCATGCATAACAACGCTCCAACTTGTAAAGCCTTTAACGCCTAACGAGAGAAGCCAAAGTAGACCTTATCTTCCATGAAGCGACCAGGTTGCGGGAGATCTCCGACTGCTTGGAGATGGCAGGCTAGAGATCGAGTCAGCTGGATCATAGCTCGTGGTTGCCAATACCGATGTCCTTGTAAGACTTCTCTGATTCAATTATGGCAGATTAAGTCGCATAGTCGTTAGACATCCTTTTTATATCACGCAGTCGACATCCGATCACTACTGGTCCTCAAGGTTTGTTACCCTTCGTCTTGCATATTGGGCGAAAGTGACTTTTGTTCCCAGTTTTGGTGGTATTGACCGAATCTTCGAATGAAATATAGAAGCAGCTTTTCGAAAGAAAATCCAGGGAGACTTTAAGTTTTAAGCAATACTGGCGCATGCAACACAATCTTCGTCATGCACTAGCAGCTGTCCTTGAACCTGAATGAATGACTTGGGTTAACAAAACTTCTAAGAATTGTTTCCATTTCCACTTGGGTGACTTGAAGAGGGTAAGGCCTTCATAAAAATAATCATAAGTATAAACTTTTTGCTCGAAGTGGAAGTAGGGATCCTTTTGATCCGCCTATTTTTGCAGCTTTTGTTGCACACTTCGAGGCATGCTTTTCAATTTTTTTATTTTTAAACTGTAAGTTTGAACAAGCATTCAAAACTGCTTCCCTCATTACCACTCAACCAAACCAGACTTTTTTGGCTTGTTGGAAGTGCCCATGTGATACTTTCAATCAAGCTCGGTATGGAGAATGCCACATCCTTATCCTGGCTTCCCTTGATTTTAAACTGTGCTTCCACTATGACACCGACAGTTTTGCATAATTAAAATTTAAAAAAAACATAAATCATTTAAATTCAATTTCAAAGTTGTATAATTAATTTAATTACAACAATGGAAAGCTGCAGGCAAGTTTCTTTAGCGGTCACTTCTTGCATGTTATGTTGTTCCCTTTGAAACACCTCCAGCATTCATGAAACATTCTAAAAGTTCCGCCCGGCCGGCATGGCATTAATAGACTCAATTGCACAGGAATATTATTTATCTTTGCCTCCTTCAAAGTTATAACTGTTGTGAGCATGTTGCACATATCCAACTTTGTTCACAAGTTTTTCTTCTAATCTTGTGCATGTGGTGTGATGGGGACAATACTATACCTCTCTTTGTCCAGACTGACCATCATATAGTGACCATCGAAACAACATTGGTTCTTAGTTCAATGTAAGTGAGTGCAGTTACAATTGTTCACAGACTTGTATAGTTTAACAATAGTTCTTTTGGCTTATAAGTTAAACAACACACATGCCACATGAAATCGTCCCACAAAGAAAAAAAAATATCAGCTGGAGCTGGAACCACCATCGAACAAGGAAGATCTTTTAAGGGGCAAATAAATAGTGGTCTTATCTTCGGACAGTGTGCAGCATGGCAGCAGCATCCATGCAACTGCAACCCATAGATACACTTCCTTCCTAAACTAAACATCATCGTAGGTTAGGTATTAGTATTATAGGTGCTCCAACAAAAACAACAACAACAACAACAACAATCTGCAGTGCAATGCCATTTTGGATATTCGTGTAGTGTATGGTTTTTAGTTTGGAAGAAAATCCAAAGAAAAACAAGGAAAACTCTTATGGAATTATCCGCTCGTTGGTCTTGTTTTATGACAACGATTTGTTGTGGTGGGCCTCCTCGATATCCAATCCATTGGAATGCTCCTCATTCACCTGAGTTCGAGTTTTATTGGTTTTTCGATTCTTTATAGCCTTAGCATCACCATCCAAGAGCAGCAGCCGGAGCAGCCTCCTCAACCAGTTACTACTTGTACACGTAGATATTCTCGTAGAAGCAAGCAGCACGAAACATTTTAAAAATAAAATTTGAAAATTCCCGATGAATCGATGAAATTCAAGCGAAAGGCATTAAAAAAAACCTAACCAACAAAATTTGAACAAACGACTAGTTTATTAGATTTACTCTTCCAGCTTGTTCATTTCCTACTTCTTCACATTATGGTGTTTTCACAGTGCGGTTCGCTTGTATAGGCACAGTTGTAATATGATTTAGAAGAAAAAATACATTTGTTAAACATTACTCTCTACTTGATAAGAGATCTATAACGTTAGTTTTACTTTGCATTTTTAAGGTTGATCTGACTCAATTTTCCTTGCAATGTTTTTAATTGTTTTAATAATTTTTGAAAATATTGGAGGCAGAATAGAAGTGATTCTGTCTCCAATCTTTCTTCAATTCACATTCTTGGGGGGAAATCAAGATTTCAAGAAAACCTAACTATGGTGGAGGATCTATTTTAGCGAACCGCATTGTGTGTGCTCGTATAAATAGCCGGTGGTCTATTGGCGGTGGCTCTGGATATGCAGAAAGTGCAGAATGGGCTCCAGGGCCTCTTCAACAACCATTGTCTTATAATTTGTGATGATAACAATTTTTTATTTTTTTTATTATTTTTCTATTCTTGTGCCGCGAATGATTTCAATTTTTTTTTTTAAGAAGCCCTTAACCAGAGAGTAAGTATGAAATAAAGGTGGTATTATGAATATTGCTATACTTTTGTTCACTAAGCAAGCAATGCTGTTTTGTGAAATGCCATGATTGCACGATTTATTGCATGCATTTTGGGGTTTTATTTTATTTGAAGTTCTTTATCTAGTTTTCTTAAGGTTGATAAAAGTCATTAGGACTATTTTGAAAAATATGAAAATGGTCATTGGAAAAAACAATGAAACTCTACCGTAGTTAAAAATATTGTTTGATGTCGTCAAATTGGATCCCACACGCATGCACGACTTGTGCATGTAAATAAGTGCTAATAGCAAACAGACAATTTTAAAATAAAAATTTTTCAATTTCAAAAAGATTGCGCACGTTGAACTAAAATATTAAAATATGCAGTGGGTCAAAAATTAATGACTAGACTATTCAAAATAAAAATCGTCAAAATGAGTTGCGTCCTTTTATCATGGCCGTCTCCATAGAAACCGTTAGAGTAACCGGCGTAGTTTCATAATTGCATTCTAAGCCAAATTAAAAAAAAGTCTATAAAAGGTAGCCACCAAACCATCGCCTCGCCGGTCTAGAAGCAAAATTAATTCAAAATTCCCTTCTAAACGATAAAATGAAATACAAAAAAGTACCTAGTTTACATCCTTCCGTTTCTGGCAATTCAATGAATCTGTGCGCCAATACGCATGCGTGCGTTTTCTCGTTAAGCAAAGAAAACAGTTCTGATGAATTTTCTTCAAACATAACAAACAAAGTTAAAGAATAGTTTCCAGCTACTCCAAGAGGAGCGGAGACAAAAATAGCCAACAAGGGACATGTACATTGACAACACAATCCTTAAAGTGCGAATCAGTGGGCAATATCCAACAAACCTTAAGAACAAGCATATTGCCTGCTGAGAGTTATCTAAAAGTGTTTACAGTGATAAGAAATATTCCCAACAGACCTTTTTTTTTTTATTTTTGAAACTTCTTAAGCCCCGCTTGATTCAACGGAATCTGTTTCTATAAAATTTATAAATTAAGAAAATTTATGACGAAGCTTTAGCTGAAATCCAGTGTTGTAACTGTCTAACACACATCAATCTTCCTTACCTAGTAGTTGGTACTGGTTACTGATCATGTTCTAAATGATATGCCAAACTTATAAGCGTAAGTGTTGAATGGATCTCAGAGAACCTGGATGAACACTTCAGAATGCCGGATGAGTTTCAACTAGTCACCATTGGCGTCGGCATCGGCACCAACAGTCATCGTGGTAGGCATTTTTTGAGATTTGCTTGGACATATTTGGGTTACTAAGTGTGGACTGTCCAGGTTTTTTTTTGCCAAAAAGAACAGCATAACACGTGTTCAGGGTAACTTCCCTAAGCTGTAAAAAACAATCGGTTCCCAAAAAATCAGCTGCCTCGGATATGGATGACCGATCTGATGAAGACCCAACCAATTTTAGACCTACCAGTTTGGGAGAAATGATTTGACCACGACCTGTACGGGCTATACGGTGAAATTGACCTGGCTGAAAAAACTAAACATTCAGTGTTTTGGGTGGCTTGGGTATTTGTATGGAATGGACAAATATGCACCAATCCGCCGAGTCGTCAATCCCAACCCTGAGGGCAAACACACCAATGGAAGACCCCACCTATCATGGATGGTGTCGCGGTCAAGCAGAGGATGACCTCAATCAACTTGGTGTTTGTAGCTGTACGTTACTGGCTAGGGTAGGAACCAAAATAGCTGGCGTGGTATGTTGTTTTAGGTCGTGGTTCACAATCAGCTATGTATAAGCGCCATCTTAAGTAAGAACATACTTATTTTTTTTTGTAGTCAAATGACCAAACGTTAACAAGGAAATTGTTGATGCGTTTTTCATCCATTTGTCAAGCACAAGATGACATTGCATTTTTGTGTGGTCTTAAGTATCCCTAACTGTAACTTCAATATGACGGTCCATTCTTGCTCGGCGAGTCTTTCCGTATTTCTCAAAGTAACGTAGAAATCTACTTTTCCTTCTTTTACTACATTTTGACAAAAATTTCCAAACTAGCGTATCCTCTAGAATCTAGATCACTTGTAGGAAAATGCCGTGACAATTATCTCACAAAAATCCCACGGGTAGAGTCCAGTTGAAGCTGGGTGGTATATTGAAAAATTGCTGCCAGCAGGCTGGAGCTGGAAGCCACAACTTTAATTGAGACTATCGGCCCAAGACAACACAAGACAATAACAAGACAGATAGAGACAGACAGAACAGAATCGAGAAGAACTTGCACGCAGCTAGTAGCAGTAGTGACGGTCATCCATGGGACCAATAACCGTGCAATGATGCTTGATTTTGCTGATCTAACGGATAGCGATGTTTACCAGAGCCAAGGCCTAAATGACTCAATCTAATGGCGATTTTTTTGTTGTACACGTCAGATCAATTTTTTGACTTCCATTTGTCATTGGTCAACAGGTCAATCTCAGAGCAAAATTTGAAATCTCATTTTCAAACGAGATTTAACACACACACCACAATACTTTTTGACATTTCTCGAACAGCAGTTTTTGAAGTTTTGTTTTTGCCATTGCGAGAAGAACACACACAAATACAAAAAAAAAATATAAATCTCGTTATCGTTTCCTTTGGGCGAGCATAATCTGAAATTCGAGAGCAAAATCTGTGATTACCAAAAAAAAAAAAAAAAATCGCCACTCCGTGTTCCAAACCATTGAAACGTGTTTCAGGCGGAGTTAATGGTGGTAAAAAAGGTGGGTTGGTTGAGTCCGTGGTCCACAATATACACTGTCTGTTCCACCTTACGTAAGTAAATAAAAGAGGTTTTATCCTGGTTTAAGGAAATGGTGATATCCCCTAAAAAATCAACATTTTCTCGAATAGGCACTAGGCTCCGCCATTGTATATATATTTTTATAGTTATTTCATGGAACATCTTTTTGTGTTTGTGAACTTCGTCTCTGGCAGCACTAGTTGTCTATCTACTTTACATCAAATGTCTTCTATTGATGTTTTTGCTTCCCATGACAATTTGGACAAAAAACACTCCAATAACTGTCCAATCAAGAAAAGCCATTCTAATAACTCTCCAATCAAGTGTTTGTAAACTTGATCCATAGATGGAGCACCTAATAATCCTCTTATTAAGAGTACTATAAAATATAGATTTTATACAATGGCTGCGCTCAAATCCCTGGATTCCATCTTCACTAACTGGAAAACAGGTTTTGGATGTCAATCATCTCTCAGAGAGATGGCAGCACACATTTTACTATACAGGGTGATTCACCAGCGTTGTTCCAAAAAGCTAGAGCGTGTAGGTTAAGTTGAGACAAGAAAAAAATCGTATGGGAGGGGGGGTCTATTCCCCTCCGTTTAGCCGGGAGGGGCAATTTTCTGAAAAATTGACTTATTTTGTAAACAAAAATATTTAAAATCAACGGGTTCGTTCACAACACCGTGTTATACCTTTTTGGAAAGCCAAAAACTTCTCCTTTTATTTTGTTTTTAAATTAAATTGTTTTAAGGAATAGTTTAAAAAATATAAATTTTCAAACTCAAAATTTTGAAAAAAAATTTGAAAAAATAATTTTAAAACTAATTTTTTTCAAAATTTTACGTAATTAAGTATAATTTTTGTTCTCAGAATTCAACGCTTCCATTAATCTTTAATCCAACACTGAAAACCGTATGGCTCTACGACTTTCTGTTGCCAAGGTATTCAAAAATAACCGAACCTACTTCTTCACAAAAACACGAAAAAATTGGCTAAATGGTCACTTGTGCCATCCCGTAAGGCTAGGTTTTCTTGTTTTTGTGAAGAAGTAGGTTCGGTTATTTTTGAATACCTTGGCAACAAAAAGTCGTAGAGCCATACGGTTTTCAGTGTTGGATTAAAAATTAATGGAAGCGTTGAATTCTGAGATCAAAAATTATACTTAATTACGTAAAATTTTGAAAAAAATTAGTTTTAAAATTATTTTTTCAAATTTTTTTTCAAAATTTTGAGTTTGAAAATTTATATTTTTTAAACTATTCGTTAAAACAATTTAATTTAAAAACAAAATAAAAGGAGAAGTTTTTGGCTTTCCAAAAAGGTATAACACGGTGTTGTAAACGAACCCGTTGATTTTAAATATTTTTTTTTACAAAATAAGTCAATTTTTCAGAAAATTGCCCCTCCCGGCTAAACGGAGGGGAATAGATCCCCCCTCCCATACGATTTTTTTCTTGTCTCAACTTAACCTACACGCTCTAGCTTTTTGGCACAACGCTGGTGAATCACCCTGTATATTCACTTTTGTTGGGTGCCTGGGAATTGAGATATTACAGAAAACTGCAAAGCCGACAAACTTTCAAAACAAGGAACAACATTACCTACTCATGTTAACTAAGCACCCCTTTCTGGGTATTCCCATCGCTATAATAATGTAAAGTTTTGTTATAGGAAGATGCAACTGAGAGGACATATCTTAGGTGGTAGCACATGTACAGCGATAAAGTGGATTGGGCCAAAGCTAGATCCAAAATGCTCTACCGCTTTGATCTACCTGAGCTGAGCAGACTGCATATAATGGGCTCCATTATAGGTGTCGTTACAGGACACTGTCTCATAGTCAGAAACGCCGAGAGACTAAGTGTACTCGTAAACGATTTTTGCCGAAGCTATATTTTGGACGAAGAAAGAATAGGAGAACACTAATCACTTCCGGTTTTTTTTCAACTTATTGAAAGCAACAAATTAATCATAATAAGGATCACGTTTACCCCATTTTTGAAGTCCTTCATTACCGATACTCGAATTATGTTTGCTTTGCAAGATTGCGATATCAATTCTTTTTTGTTCCTGGCTTATATACCTATAAAAAGTACATAATTATGTTATTATATTGCTAACTTATCTATAAGTAGAACCTACTTATTGATTCATTTTCATGCATGTTGTAGGTCCCTACGGGTATATACAATACCCTACACATAGATGCTGCTTTTCTCACATGTCTTCAATTAAGGGCCTTAATTGAACTTTCAGGTGTAAACGTTACATACAATCATTATTTTAAGTATACAAATTTATAAAAAAAAAATTAAATCGAACAATGGGAAACCCTAGAACCCATTCATTACAGGTGAGTAACGAGCAAGTAATCGATTTTTTTTTAGTCCTTCGTGAAAGAAAATAATTCAAGAATATTATGTGCGTGCAACCAATACTTCAAAAAAAAGGGGTACTCTACTAAATATGCAATTTCAGTTAACAAAAAAAAAAAAGAAGGGAAATTAACATTCACTCAAGGAAAATTGGTGTTATGTCACCGTAAGAAGTTTATGATAATATTTGGGGTCGTGATTAATGGCGGTATTATGTGTTGTACATATTCACTAAACTGTTTTTTGTATATTTAATTTTACGACGATCAGGTGGACGTTCTTATTTTCAGTTCTATGCAAATAAGGGTATAATTTTGAAATTTTATTAACCATCGAAATGGGAACACTGTTGAGAAGAATTTGTCGACATTTAGTGCAAAAAAAAAAACAGTTAAATGAGTGAAAATTTACAATGAAAGAGTTTAAATGGTGGCGGTTAAAGTGACTTAAAGTATGGCACTTTGAAAAGTACTAAGGTCACTTTGAATAATCTAATTGTAAGGCAGAATAAAGTACACCCGGCGCGGCGGGCTGGATATAATAATGTGAATGATTGAATACAAAATAATAAAGTATAGCTGCCGGTAATCTGGAAGGCTGCTGCGGGCTTATTTCGGGTATCACTTGAATTAATAATTAAGGGTGTTTTTTAGACGTATGATTTTCAAAAAGAAATAAAACGCATATAATTTAATATTATGTCCTAAAATTAAGCTTTATTATAAAGATAATTATTTGCAATTATGATTTAAAAATGATTTCGGGCAAGGGGCCGCCGCTATTGGCTCGAATAAATTCATGGGCGATTATGTCGACCGAACATTTTACGCAGCGCGCGAACCGAACCATTTTTTTGCTAATAAATTTGCACGATTTGCAAACGTTGTTCAGGAGTAAGTCTATTCATTATGAAATGGCAAACCAAACTGAGCATAAATCAAGTGACAGCTGTCAAAAAAACCAACTCCAAAAAAGTATTGCCAGATTGAAAACCACATGTCTAAAAAAAACACCCTTTACAAAGAGTTTTTCCATTTAGCTTTGGTAGATTTGTTTGACCTGTGCCGGCCATGTTGTTTTGGTGACATCCTTCGAATGTGTTGAATATTATTCACATACAAATGGAAAATTACCATGGCAAGTAAAACGATTGAAAACTCTTTTAAATGATAGAAATTTATGATCAAAATGAGTGTTCGGTAGTGCAAAAATTGAGCGCGTTGCGCCCATTTTATGGTAGAGAGGTGATGGCCCTTTTCAATCAACTCTTCAAATACGCTGTGGTCGGTTAAAGTGTATAGCAGAACCCAAGGCAGTTGATTTCTCGTCAAGCACAAGAATTTGGCCTTATGCAGACTACAATTTAGTGGATTCACGTCGAGACCTACGTCGTAGGCCTTCATCCGAACAAGATCCAACTGACCCAAGAACTAAAAGTTCATGACTACCTATAGACAGTGCCGTTTGTTCGCTGACTGGGCTTCGTTTAGAAGAGGACCCCCAATTGTGTTTGAAACATCATCCTTAGCGACGCAGGAGATGTATTTTTGGAAAAATGGCTGTGTTAAAATTTGTCCGGACTTTTTCAAAAACGACATTGATGAGGTAGTCACCGTCAAGGCAGACTGCACAAAGAATTGGCAAACAACTGCGGGATTTTTCTTAAAACTATTTTTATGAAACATTAAGAGCAACAGGTACATACTCAGACACAATTTATCAAAAAAAAAAAAAAAAAAAAAAAATGCTGACTCGACTGCAACATTTTGATACACTTGATTGTGGCGCACGTACAAGCTTAACGAACTGAGGATGTCACTAAGTTTGGAAGAATAAAGAAATCATTGAAACCCTTCTTCTTCCTTTGATGGCACAACTAGACCGTGGTGCTCCTAGACCCTGATTAATATTTCTCTCCAGCCGGCGCGATCACTGGCCTGTTGTCTATACAGTTTCGTACACTCAGTAGTCGGATATCTCAATCTACCTGGTCGTTCCAACGTCAATTTTGGGTTCTGATTCGCTCTGGTTTGGCGTTGATGACCTTACAGGCAAGAGCGTTGAAGCCTATTCGCTCTACATGGCCCAGCCATCTTAGCTGACTGACATCGTTGTATATATTCTTCGTCAACTGCTTTTTTGCATCTGTTTTCGCACACAGGACCATAAATCGTACGCAGGATTTTCTCTCGAATACTACGGGGTGGGCCAAAAGAAATCAGCTTATTGGAAGATGCACTCATTTTTGCAAATGGCATCCAATGTCAAATCTGTTTTGACATTTTTGGACTAGAAAGATGCAAAATAGAAGGGAACAAGCCATGGAGCGATACATGAACCGACATGAACCGATATTCTAAAGGCGGCGGGCGTTCCCGGGTCGACTCATCTCTCGTTTTGGCGATTTGCACTGGCCCGCAAGATCGCCCGATTTAACCGTTTCAGACTTTTTTTTGCGGGGTTTTTTTAAGTCCCGTGTTAACGTGAACAAGCCCTCAAATACAACGTTCGACACGAGTGCGAGAATCTGTCGCCCAAAGTTCTCGCTGAAGTGATGAAAAATGCCATAAAACGAGCAATCAATTGTGACGGCCGGCGCGGCGCCCATTTGGCCGATATCATCTTCTTGACTTGACCAATACAATTTTAAAGGTTCAAGTAAACATAATCGAAAAACAGAATCGAAGTTTTTCATTTAGAAAAAAAAGAGAGCCAAACAACATCGGATGGATGATTTATTTTGGCCCACCTTGTACAAATGACTTTTTATTCGATTCAGGGAGGATCCATGCTTCTGCACCAAATAACAGGACTGGGACGATTAGTGTTCTATACAAAGTCTCCTTGCTGCTTCTCAATATGGCTTTATTCATCAATTGCTTGGTGTCCATCAGGTTGAC
The DNA here is from genome assembly GCA_916050605.2 of Platycheirus albimanus. Taxonomy (NCBI): domain Eukaryota; kingdom Metazoa; phylum Arthropoda; class Insecta; order Diptera; family Syrphidae; genus Platycheirus; species Platycheirus albimanus. Next base: position 30,145,273 of record OU696698.1, on the reverse strand, counting down.
AAATTCAATGACTACTTTGAAGTTATACCTATCAATGGTCACGTTCTGGCCAAGTCGGTGAAGGTAGGTGATATTATTTTTGTTGATGACAGCATAAATAGTTCATCTTGCCCTTGTTAATTTTCAGTCCAATTCTGCTAGCTGCTGACTCCATAGTAGTGAAGGCACTGGTGGCTGGATTCTTCCAATGAATAAAGTCAATGTCGTCCGCAAACCCAAGTAATTGTGTTGATTTATAAAAGATGGTGCCCGATGTCGCACCGACGCCGACGGCAGCTTTCGTATTTCAATATCGAGCACAATGTTGAAGCTGTATGACAGTGCACTCTATTATCGTAACCATCTGATAATGTCGAAGGATTTAGTAGAGTCCCTACCAACTTTGACGAAACAGCCAACATTCTCCAACGTCATTCTTATAAGGCGTATCAGTTTATCAGGAATTCTAAAGTTGGACATGGCACGATAGTTCAACTCTATTAACACTGTCGACGATGTTAAATTCTTGAAATATTCAATATTTGATCCATTCTTGGTCAGCAGTGGTAGACTGTCAATCCGCAGGAACTCATGGGTGTTCCTTGCCAAAAAAAATTAGAAATACAATATTTGTATCCATAAATGCTCTATTACATTCCCAAAGCCATCTCAAACACTCAAAACTGCTCTGCAAACATTTGCCCGATCTTCTTCCTGCATATCTAGCTGCCCATCCCCAAGGCACACATTCTTCCAGAGCACCTAGTGAATTTCTTCCCAAGCAATCATTACAAATTTCCCCCATAAATTCTAATTTAGTTCTTCCAATAACAAAAACTTCAAGAACATAAAAAAAAAAAACTGACTTCAAAACACAACACACAAAGTCTTGCGCGCCTCAATAGTTAACATGCTATTCAAAATATTTCCGTCATTCTAATGGGCGGTCACCCATGTTCCATTCACGTTCCATGGCATTCAATTTCATAATAAGAAGCGCTACTTACATCTTTCGCAGATCGGGCTATCTCGCAGCCTAGTTGTGTACATCATTTAAGCATGGAATGACGATTAAAAAAAATATATACATATATATACCAGCTCCAGCTTGGAACACCACCAAGAAACACACTCCCGGAAAAATCCCACAAGAACACTCTTTTATAGTGGAGGACATTAATCAGCACGAAAAAATGTTCAGCGCGTTTTAGTTCTTTTTTTTTTCTTCCTTGGCTTGGTACTTGGTTGGATGTGCTCACTGGCTCACTCACTTTGGTTCTTGGTGTTACATGAAGCTCCACAGGAGTAGCTAGCATAGCCTTGTCCGCTATCCGCTATCCGCTACTTGCGTTTGATATTTCGCTTAAAAAGTTCCCTCTTTAGCTTCGACATTACACCCGGCTTACAATGTAAATTCGAGCATTAAATTCAAATATCATCGAGAGGAGCCCTCCACATTGGATCCCATTATATTGGCCTAGTGGTGGTTATTGCTCCTGCTCCCCCGATATATATATGTAGGCAGACGCACAAGCAGTATGATTGGATTGGAGGTTTCTAGGCTTTCAGTATAAGTACGATTCCTGCAGTGATTTTGTGTAAGACAAGAAGACTTCATGCGTGTAGCCGTAAATTGTGGAAGGTTCCAGGAGCGCATTTAGAGGGAAGCAGCTTGGACTGAATCATAATGTGAATCGGATGAGTTTTGCATTTTAAGGCCTATCACTCGAAATACCACCTTGGATTGGGTCATCCTCTCCGCAACTGCGAAAGACTATGCATGCATACAGGATTAGGAACCTTTTATAGAATTAAGAAATGATCGAGATCGGAGTCATACTATTTCCATCATTTCCCATTTCCATAGAACTATTGTTCTCCGTGTGTGTACAATGTTCTGGTACATCTCACGACATATGGCGGGCTATAGATAGAGAATTCGCAATGCGTTCCCGGATTTCTTTTGTCCTCGTCGATGCGCGGTGGTTGCGTCGCCGTCGCGTCGTTGCGTCGTCAAGTAGCGTTCGATTGTCGCTTATGATTGGAGAATGCAGTGAGAACAACACCGCATCTTGTCGCCATGGCTTTCCTTGATAAAACTGGAGCAAAACTAGGTAAAGGCATCATCAATAGGCATGTAACCAAGGCTAACAAACCAAACGGAATTTTGTGTTTGGGATTCTGCGCTGCTCCTTGGCCTGGCCTATACTGGACTGCCAATTGCCAGCCGCCAGGGATGTGATGGGGGAAAATATGAAGATATATGCACAATATGCTAGTGGGCCCTAGTTTGCATTGTATAGAATGTAAATTGCTCCTCGCTAGTCAGATATAGTCCAGAGTGTGTGTCTTGCACTCGCTTATGTTGTCTTTTTTTGTATAGGGAACTCTTTTCGAGGGGCTCGTTAAAGATTTGTTGTTATGTTTGACCTACTATCGCTGACTTGAGATCTGCATATATATTTTTTTGTACACAATGGAATCGACAGTTCTCAGTTCTTTGTGAGCGAGCAGCAACAACACAAACATAAAGCGGTACACATTTCGGAAAACGATAACGATGACCAGGATGATGATGATGACGATGACGATGTTGATGGGATTCACCTTTAAATGTTGTTGAGTGCACGGGAAAAGGGTCAATTAGAAATGTCCAAAAATAGGTAAAAGGATCGATCGAAATGCTAGCAATGTTTTGAGTCTTTTGTGTTTTTGATATGGCATCCAGATCTAGGCAGTGAGAGGGAGGTAAATTATAGGATAGATGGACTTACTATACATTAAATCAAAGAACCGTAACTAGGATGGTTGAGATTTTGTGATATTGGTAATTTTGGTAAGCATAAAGTTGTTGAGTGAGAGAAATTCTGGCCTTAAATGGCCACTCCTACATGCATGGAATGATACTTTTTTGTGCATAAAGACTCATGATTTTGCCAAGTTATGATTGTGTAAATAAGAGAAATTCTTGTTTATCTTCTGAAGAAGCATTCTTCTATCAAAGACGCCGACGGTAGGTTATATCGTCCAAGGTCATAACGCCCAACTACGAAGAAAGGCTTAATGTTCAAAATCCTTGTGTTTTTACTTGCTATAAGGCAAGTTATGCATTCGTACAAAAATCAAACATGATATAAGCCTAAAAAAGTGGGTCCGAAAATTATCACTGTATCGGCCCCTACCGCCTAAACGTCTGAACCGATTTCCTTCAAATTTGGTACACAGTATTATTATGACGTCTTACAGAGGGGTTTTTGGAATTAGCATTCTAGCTCTAAAACTAACGGTACCTACCATACAGTTTTTTATGAAAAATGCATTCATCTCAAAAACGGCTCCTATGATTTTGATAAAACTTTCTGAATGGTGTTTTTTGAGTAAATTTCATTTTTGGGAGTCTTATAAAAGGACCGGTTTTTTTAAATCAGATTTTCTCGTAAGCCACTTGACGGATTTCAATGAAGTTTTTAATGTGAAAGATTTTTTATAAAGAAAATATCATTAATTCTTAAATTTTTCAAACAAAAAAAAATTTTTGAGTTTAAAAAAAAAAGTTAATTTTTTTTTTGATTTTTGATTTTTTTAAAAACGGTTTGTTAATATTTTTTTAAATTTTTGTTTTGTGATAATTCCTTCAAACTACTAGATGTTGGCATACTCAAAAAAAAATTTTAAAATTGGTCCGAAGATTTTGAATTTTTTTTATGAAACAAAACATCGCGTGGTTTTAGTGGCAGAATCAGCTGGCTTTGCAGTAGAGCATTCTGTCACTCCAATTTTTCTTGGAGTCAACCTTTTTGATGGTTTCTGGCTGTAGCTCAAGGATTGCTTGGATGATATTGGCCTTAAGTGCTTGAATTATTTCCGGATTATTGGTTGGCATAACATTGGTTCCCAACGACAAAAAAAGCCCGAAGGGGTCAAATCGCAGCTCCGAGACGGCCAATTGACATCGCCAAGATACAACAGTTGGGCTCATCAGTTAGATGCTGTTGTACCCTTCTAAGACGCAAAATGTTGGTCGATGATTACTTACACTTGTAAAAATTACAGCGTGAAAACACTGTGAATTCTAATTTTAGGGGAATTCGTTTGAATTCATTAGAATTCACAGTGTATTCACTTTTTACAAGTGTCAGTAATCATCGACCAACATTTTGCGTCTTAGAAGGGTACAACAGCATCTAACTGATGAGCCCAGCTGTTTTACCTGGGCGAAACGCATTTGGACTAAAGGTCACAAAATCTTTTAAATTGAATTTACTTCAATAAAGTCCACAAAAACAAGCTTCATCGCCAAGATAGCTGACAATTCGATTTGGGAATTTGGTGAGCAAAAGATCAAGATCGATTATGGCTAGGCTGTGTGGCATGGCACTCCATTCTGCATGATGAACCAGAGGTCGTCCAAGTCCATGTCCTCAATTTCAGTGAAAAACATTCGGTTGGTTAATAATGCTCTGTAAGACCCACACCGTTGACCGAGTTGTTCCCAGCCTTTTTCCTCTTCTGTACGCACAGTACGACGATGGAGACGATGAGTGTTGTTCAAGAATTCAAGTATCACAAACTTTTTGCCCACACTTGCGTACAGAAGGCGGTTTGGTGCTTCATATCGGCCAAAACTTCTTTTCAAAAACCGCACTGTTTGGGCTACACAACACTCTCTTTGGAAATAAGTTTTCGTTCGTTCCGCTGAGATATGATACTGACTATCTGTCAACATTTCGAGCGCAAAACAGGTGTCAGTTAAACAATCGAGTGCATTAGAAGCCTTAATCAAGAGATCATTTATAAAGTTGATGAATAGAGGCGGTGACAAAACGGATCCTTGGGGCAGACCAGCATTTATTTTGTGAATATCAGACTGAAAATAGTCCGAAACATCGAAAACTGAACGGTTCGGAAAGTAACCTTTAACTCATCAAATACATTTTGCACGCATTTTCGATAAAAGGACTTGATGCCAAACTCTACCAAATTCTTCTGAAATATCGATGCAAAGAATGGCTATACTGTTTGGTGAGGTATTGCTTCGAAAACCGTTCTGCCGCTGCCGGTCTTTAAGAAGTTTTCATTTCTCAAGGTTTTGCTAAGTCTGATTGCTTATTAGAGTTTCCATGACTTCTGAAAGAAGGAAGGTATGTAAGTGAAATGAATGGGTAATGTGTGAAGACACGTTTTTCTTAGAAACAGCCTGGACAAAAGCTGTTTTTACATCCACTCGGCAAGAGACTTGTGTAACAGGGTAGATGAAAAAGCTTACGCAGTGGCCTCGACGCCTCCACCAAAGTGGAAGCAAACTTATTTTCAGAACTATGGGAGAGATACTATCTGGGCCAGCAGATTTGTGTATACTAAGAAGTATTCTTGCAATCACTAGAGTTCGAAAGAAGATTTGTCTCATAAAACCATTTGCCCCTTAAGAGCACTTTGTAACTCTGTGGCAGCAAATTAATTTGTGCTAAGGAGTTGGCACATAAGTTCCATTTTACAATAAAGCGTCCGATCGGAAAACGTTGCGGAACTTCGTGCGTAATGTAAAAATATGACCTTACAAATTTTACTGCCTTTGAAATACTACAACTAAAGGGTCATTCATTTCGTGGCTTCAAGTTTATAGCGCTGGCATTTGACACCTGTCAAACTCAGATGTCATCTTAAGTGTCCTAATATTAGTTGAAGGTTTGCCATTTACGAGAATAGATAGCTTAACAATCAATCAAAGCTTTAAAATTATTCAAACTTACTACAAAAGTAGTGATTCAGACGTAGCCACTTTTCACGCATTGTGCTATGATTATGGTCTTCTTAAATTACCTACTACGCAAGTGCAATCCATAAAATTGTAAGGAAATTTGAAGACATTGAAAGCATTAGATACTGATGTCGTAAGGCCTGTACATCATCGTAATGCATGCACTGTGGAAAATATTGCTGCTGTCATGGGAAAGTATGTTGCTGATGATTCGAACTCATCGATTTCCCGGCGTTCGCTGCAATTAAATGTGTTTGAACGTGACGTTAACCAATTTTTTTTTATAGAAATATGTGGTTCCAACAAGACGGGGCGACAAACCACACAACAAGACCAATTATGGAAAAGAAAAAGTGGTTAAAAATTACCTCAAAAGAAACGCATGCTTAAAACCTTCCCTAGGCGGCCATTTAAATGATATTGTTTTTTACACTTAATGGCAAAATCAAAACTTTATAATGAAATAAAATGTTCATCAAAAATGTATCGCTGTGTGTGTTTTATTTAGCTTTACTTTCGAAACCAAAAACTGAATGACCCTCACGAATACAATTTTTGGTCCTTCGAGTCTGTACCCCGCAGATTGTCACCCATCCCGTGGTTCCCATGGCCCTATTATAAGCTATTGGAGGTGTGACAAAAGTAGATCGGATAAGGACTTAAATTAAAACCTTTTCCTATTTCTAAGCCTCAACGCAGTACCAAGCAATTTAAAGGTTAATTTTAACTTGTGAATTTACTGTGTCTCATAATGCATTTAATTTCATACTCCAATTAAGAAAAAATCCGTGACAATCCTAACGTTCATCTTGGCCAAGGAAACTCTATCCACTCACATCCACTAACCTCCACCTCCACACTGACACTCTGAACCTTAATAAGAATGCTGCAAAGCAACGAAACTTGACCTCAGTACGTTAGTCAGTGTGTGCAGTGCGCACAGCACCGCAGAGCACCGCACAGCACAGCACAGCACATCCCATGATAAATTAACTAAACGAGCAATTAATTTTATTCTGCTGGGTAATTTCAAGTTTTAAAAAAGCCCACCACGCCATCACTATATCCACTCCCGTCGTCCGTCGTCTGTTCTCCTTTCATCCATGTACCCACAGACTCACTGCCAATATGTGGAGGAAAATCGTGGAATCCGCGCAGGCACCACCAAACAAGCATCTTTCTTATTTCCAGAGTGCAGCCTCATTACAAGCCATACAACGAGGTAATGAATTTCGGATAAACACAAGCGTCCTTCACCATCCCATACCTCGTCTGTCCTCCAGACATTCTGAAAAAATTATGAAGAGTTATGCCAGCCAGAGTCAACCATGGAATTTCCATTGACAAAAAAAAAAAAAAATATACAAAAAAGTTGCAACTTGCTATCCATTCCATGATGTGAGCTGTGAGCATGGAAGACCAATCAGAGATGCAAAAAGTAAAATTACACATCGCCTTGACGAGAATCTTCTAAGACCCTTATAGCTCTCCTCTCCCCGTCATATTCCTCGATTCCTTTCCTCGGATGAACGACGCGACCGACGCGACGGATGGATGGATAGATGGATGGATGGATGGATAGCTGGATGGCTGGAGTTTGGGGAATTCTCACAAAAGCATCACCATCAGGCTCGGGCTCCGCTCCTCATCCTCAGTCATCATCAGTCCTCGCAGTCCTCATACCTATATAATATATTGATAATTACTCTTCGTCAGAGCGCATATACTGATGCTGAGTTTGGGCCATAGCTTTGGATGGAAGATGGAACAGAACTTTGATGGTAGGGTGCTGCTGTTGATGTTGCCTTGAAGATGATCGAATGCTTGCAGGGATTCGTGGTGTTGGCTTTTCGGCGACTGGCTAGAGTTGAGTGCCCCCAGACAAATGTGTCATTGTGCAGGCAAATGGTTATGATGGTTATGCTGCTATGGTACCACGACGACCACGACCAAGAAGATGATGATCATATGTATGCTGTTGATGATGGTGGTAGTGGGCTGGGCGCATAGTAATTAGCTACAAAAAAAGGGCGCGTATATTCATTTCTCATGATGATGGTGAAGTGAAGGTGGCGTTTGGCTAAAGTTGATGCTTCACTGGAGCTGTCCCAGTCCCATACGCACCTCGTTCTTCTTCTTAGTTTTTATTTTTTTATAGTTTAGTTTGGTTATGTTTGTGGTCCTCCCGAAAAAATACAAATCGGTACTTTTCGTTTTATTAATTTAAATTGGCATTTCGTTTTTAATTTAGATGGGGAAACAGAGAAAACAAAAAGGGAAGGCTGGGAAGAAAGGAAGAAAGATCCACTTTTTGGTGAGTTTGCTTTCAGAGTTAATTGCCTAAATGCTTGATGATGAAATGTGTGCCTGAATGTGCCTGCGATAAGTAGGTAGGCAGCAGCAGGAGCAGCAGGTTGATGTTCCCTTTTTTCCAGACTTAAGGGTTCACATCCATACACATAATGCCGTGTGCCGACAAACACAAAAGATTGATATTGTGGCAATGAGGAATAACATTCGGGATCAAGGTTGAATGGTGTAAAAGGTTGCTGATCTCATCAAATCAGAGCGGGAATTAAATTGAATTACCCGTTTCAGGCACAAGGTGTGTGTTATTGATACTTTAACATTGTGACTTGAAAAAAAAAAACCAAGAAAAAATAAGGAACACTCCTAATGTGGTGGATTAAGTGAAGTGTTGATGAAGGGTTTCAGTTTTGTTAATTATTGTACTTCCGTGATTTCGATGGCGATGCTGATGGCGAAGTGAAAAGTTAACAATTATTCTTCCTTTTTAAGTGAAAATGTCTTTTGAGTTAAGGGTCTTTAAATGTACTCCCGAACCTTCCTCATAGTGTAGATATGTGAGGTGATTAAACTGAGGTGGATTCAGTTAAGCTTTGAACAGTTTCTTGAGATTTTTGACAACAATAAGAAAGGTTATGAGAAAGAACCTCAATTTGACTTCACTAAAAAAGCTACTTTAGTAAAATCATAGACTTCTCAAAAAACTTGACTTTGACACAAAGATGACTCGAAGTAGGGAGACGGAACCGGCACCGGTGGTGGCGCTGGCCGAGCAGTAGATCCCTCTGATCCATGGGTTGTAGGTCCCTAAGTTACTTTCCCATTAACTAGGAGCAAAAGAAATTATACGTTCTGAAGATCCAACCTACACACGTCTTGCTCAGGTCTCACAAGCCAGTCATGAAAGGGAAAATTCTATTGTGTGGAAATGATAGATATGCCTTGGATTTGAAAATCACTATGTCGACACCCCCCCCCCCCGCGAACGAAAAACGGACTACTATTTATATGCACTTGGAAGGCTTAATTCTAAATTTTAGCCTTAAAAGTGCCCATGCCCTTCCGGAAAAAAGACGACGATTTTGAAAGATACTCCCCAAAACTTACGAACAGTGCTCCAAACATGACATTAAAATCCTCTTGGGAGACTTTAACTAAAGAATTAAGAGAAAGGACTTTGATATGACTTTCGGAAAACGCAGCCTGAACGACACCATTTCCGAAAACTGGCTCAGCCTCATCGATTTGTATCGCCTCGACACCCACAAGATGGTCGAGCCTGTAACCAAAACGATCATGTTGCGACTGACGGAAACACTACTCTAGCTTTCTCAGTGTCCATACATTCCGAGGAGCTAACATCGGCTCGGACCACTACCTAATTGATGCAAGACTTCCGAGTTGCGGATATCCATGGAAGCTTGTTAGTGAACATCAACAACGCCGGGGAAATTCAATGATGGAAGAGACCGCTTATCGTACGAAATGGTTGGGCTTCTCACAGCCACCTCTAAGGGATACCCCTGGTTCGCCTCCGAGAGTTCTCAGGCATTAAAAGTCGTGGCTCCAGAGAGATACTAGAGCGGCCAGAAATCTCAACATTGAGCAAAGAAAAGATGAGAAACTCTTACTTAGGAGAAAGAAAAAAGATCATCAACAAGGTGACGTTGGGGAGATGCAGAGATACGAACCTTCTGTTGAAGATTGAAACACTAAATATCGGGAATCACAGACCACGCTGGGCACTTCAAAGATGGGGATGGAAACGCTTCAGTTGATACATCGCAGTCGATGTTAACCATCAGGAAAAACAACCAGTTGTTAAATGGAGATGACAGCCAAGATCTTGCCCAAGATCGACCTGTACTAGTTGATCTAGATAACATCTGCCCGACCACAATGAAATCAAAGTAGCCATCAACAGACCAAAAACGTCCAATGTATATACATTTTTTTAACACGCTGGAAATGACCTGGTCAGGAGCATACACCAAATCATTCGAAAAATATGGTCTTACGAAAATATGTCCGAAGATTTGAATTTCAGTATTAACCATCCCATCAGCCGTTTGCTGATGATCTAGTAGTTCATTACCAATACTGTTTCAGACCTGAAAATCTTCAACCAACCAGATCTTCAAATTGCGCTAGATTCTGGAGAAAGCTCGAGAATTTAACATCGATACCCATAACCTGCTCGTCGATTTTAAAGCAGCCTACGACAGTGTGAATAGAGTTGAACTGTATCGTGGCATGTCCAACTTTAGAATTCCTCCTAAACTGATAGGGCTTATCAGGATGACGTTTTAGAATGCCAAGGCCAACTGTTCCGTCAAAGTTGGTATGGAATCTTCTGACACCTTTGGCGGCACCACGAGGGTTAAGCAACTGTTTCAACATTGTGCTTGCCATGCTATGGGCCATGCTAGTATATCCGGCGCCATATTTAATGAATCAATAGAATCACCAGGGTTTGTGGACGACATTGAAGTGAAAAGAAGAATAAAGCGATCAGTAGTCGATGGCTTCGTTTATATGGATTCAGCAGGAAGCAGAATGGGACTGAAAATAAACGAGGACAAGATATCAACAAAACTCCAATTCCACCACCGACTTGGTCAGAACTCAAAACCTGACCATTGCATTGACAGGTTTAACTTCGAGGTACTCAGTGAATTTTTCTTCCTGTACACTGTTTTAAGAACCGATAAAGCAATATCACCACGGAAATCAGACGTAGATCTCTGTTTCCTTGTTCATAGTAAGCAACTGAGGAATAAAGCTCTATCGAATAAAACCATAAAAACGCGCTCTATAGCACACTCATTGTCCCAGTTTTGCTGTGTGGTGTAGAAGCATGGACCCTCCCCAATCGGATGAAAGTTCGATGGATGGACCAGTTAGAGGGACATCTCCGACTACTTGGAGTGCAAGATTGGAGACGGCAGGCTGAAGAGGCATATAGAATATGACATAGGATCACTTTAGTGTCTCTAGTTGTTCCATCAAAAGCAAGTTAAAGTCCCAGTTTAGATTATTGGGTTTCGGTTAAAGAAAAAAAATGTCATGTTATACTTTATGTCATTTTAAAATGTCTCACGAATGTCACTTTTAATTAAAATTAATATCTCGTTTATTAAATGACAAAAACACACAACATACACTATTCCCAAAAAAAAATACAAATTTTGGAAAATCTTTAGCAAAACGATTGAGGCCATCCATCCATCCTTCATTTTATATGCAAATGAGGGACTCCAGCTGCCATTCCTCAAATGTTTAATTACTGATAAAATCGGCTACACAAACGACCATTATGGTCATCATTTAGTTTGAACATTATTTTTATATCCGAGAAGACATCATTCATAATTTTTTGTCAGATGAGTTACATTAACTGCCTCCTTTTTGATCCATCATAAAAAATAAAATAAAAAAATACACTCATACACACACAAAAGTATGCAATCAAAATAAAATAAAAAAACTCAAACTCAACCCAGAAAAAAAAAGTAATGGCTGCGGGGAGTAAATTAAGGTTGCAGCATATTTTTTATTTTACTCCGTACCTACTCCGACTTGATCTTGCCCTAGAGAGAAAGGTTTCCATATACGACGACATTGTTTGGATATGTTGCACACTAAGGTGGCTGTTGGGTTTCATATTTTGTTCTTCATCATCTTCTTCTTCTTCTTATAACTCCTCCCTAATGGTCGAGTTTAAGCCGCCTTTCGAATGAATATAAAGGATCACTGGCAAGGATTCCATCAAAAGGTAAAATCACTCAGATGAGAGCTCATACCTTAGATTTAGCCTCAGCCAGCACGGAGCACAGAGCACAGAACACAGAGTACAAGGGAAACATACAAGAGTGGGGGAACATACATTTGGAAAAAAAGCTCCTGGCAATACGCAAATACCAGAGTGCAAAATTTTTATCTGTGATCTGGCAGCTAAAATCAGGCGCAGATACACCGCGCATGTGAATGAATCTTCAAACGCGAAGGAACACTCCGAGTTTGCGTCTGCGTCTGTGCACTGCGCGCTCAGAATCGTGATACCTCGTGCATCTTTTTCTGGTTGAATTCTTTGGCCTTAAGATAATACGTTCGAGTAATTACAGTAATTTGTAAATGTGCATGTGTGTGTGCTGCTGCTGCTGCTGCACAAAAGTCGTATCGGTATGCGTTTTTGATAAGCCAAATATAAGAAGAATAGGCAACACAAAAATTCATGGTTGTTAAAAAAGATGCTTATGATGCGAGGCCAGGTTTAGATTTCATCCCTTGGGGGTCGAATTGTTAAATTTGCGTATCGTGTGTAATTTTACTTCTTCTTCTTCTTCATATTCAATATATTTAGATACAGATAGATAGATATACCTATAGATACTTTTAGTTAAAAAAAGAACTAAGAAACTTACCGGTATCCATGGCAACGAGGGTAAGTGTGTATTCGGCTTGCATCTCACGGTCCAGAGCACGCAGTAAGGATATCTCGCCAGTGGATGCATTAATGCGGAACAAATCAGCATCGCCTTCCTTCAGGAAGTAACGAACTTGAGAGTTAAATGGTGGTGTATCGGCGTCATATGCTTTCACTGTAATAACATATCCTCCATTTGGAGGGATAACATTTTCCATAACATAAGCCAAGTAAGGTGAATCCAAGAATGTTGGCGGATTATCATTGATATCGGTGATGACTATAGTAAGTTCAGCCGTATCATATCTTGTTTCGACAATAGCTGTTCCAGCGACATCAGCTGCACAATCTTCAGCACGTACGGTCAGTATATATCGGGATTTTCTTTCATAATTCAAATTCTTTGCAACCCTCACGACACCCGAGTCCTCACTTATACTGAAATCACGATTATTGTCACCAGCTGCTATGGAGAAGCGCACCCTTCCATTTGATCCTTCATCAATATCAGTTGCAGACACTTGTAGAACCATTGCTCCAATACTGGCGTTTTCTGCAACTGATGCACTATACTGCTTGGGGTCAAACACTGGGCTATTGTCATTTTCATCCAAGATCTTGGCAGAGATTTGGGTTTGTGTTGAACGTGGTGGTTCACCTCGGTCTCGGGCAGTTACGCTCAACAAATAGCTTGAACGTATTTCACGATCCAATCGACCAGCGACTCGAAGTAAGCCGTCAACTGGGCCCAATGTGAAAGGAACCGATTGCTCAGAAGCTAGGATGTATTCGATGTAGCCGTTGCGACCTTCGTCACGGTCAATGGCTTTCACAGCCATCACTACCGTACTCACGGCAATGTTTTCCATAATTGTTGTTTCGTTGGCTGATGTGAAAATTGGTGATTCATCGTTGACATCCTTCAGCAGTACGGTGACCTGAAAAAAAATTAAAAAGTTATTTTTAAATTAAATTTATTATTTCAAAATAAAATCTTTCTCTGATCAAGAGGATCAAAGCTCTGGGTTAAGAATATCTAGGAATTTTTCATTAATTGGCTCTTTTCCCATTTTCTATACGATATTCTTGATTCAATCCATATTGGAGTGCCTACATTTCATACAGAATGTGATAATTGGAGCTCTCAATTCCACTTGACGTATGGGTGGACGTTTTAAAGAGAAATGGGTACTGCATATGAGCCAAACCTTGAACTGCCCGTTTTCTGATCCACACATTCCTGTCCCAGATGATTGGTTAATGGATCAGTGATTACCAAAAACAAAAAATGAAGAGAAGATTCTACACCTTAGTCGTGCGTAAAGCAGTAGCGAATTAAGTTTTGAGGGCGCACTAGGCTCAAGACCATATGGCGCCATTTTTATTTCGTATTTGAGTCCTTAAAACATAGTTTTTCCTACAGTACCCTGTTACGACCATCTCTCCCCTATAACGATATAAATATATTTTATTCAGATCAATTTTTCTTCAAGCTTACATTTTTTTCGTGTTTTGTATTAACCTTTCAAAATTTTTCAAATTTATTATGTGACTCTTTAATACTGATCAATAATGCTGCTCGTTAGCATATTTATATTTCGTAAAATTGTACAAGAACTTTAAAAATTAAAATATTTATTACGGACATTAAATAAGATTAGATTTATTGTTAGGGAGAGCTTATACTGCTCAGGCAGTGCGGTACCATCGAGATACCTTTTGTGTGAACCCTTTAGAGATTCTAGAGCAGCTCTGTTGCTCCAGGCTGAGACCAGAACTTTAGGATATTCTGTATATTATTTATTTAGTACGTTAAATGCTAACATTAACGTTTAACGTGGAAGCTTTGAGTTTTTCCAAGGGAACGATCCTCGCGCATTCTTTTATAGCTAAGACCTCTGCTTGAAATATGAACGAATGGTCCAAAGTCAACTGACTTGGTCATGGTGAATAAATTGTGCTTTTTTTTATAATAAAGAGCAAACAAATATTACAATAATTAAATTTTGATTAAAAAAATTAAAAAAAACTAATTTCGTAAATAGATAATATGCTAGCATTGAATTTTTTTTAACCTTTTGTTAGATATTTTATATGTAAGTATGTACTTTCCGAATTAATTACTAAGAAAAATATTTTACTCTTGAAATGAAACGATGCTTAGATTGTCTTACCGATTACAGAAAACCCAATTGGGTTTAAATTTTTTTTCTTAAAAATGTTGGCGCCCCTCAAAATTTTTCGCCCTATCCCGGGTCTCACGGGCCTAAGCCTTACTCCGCTACTGGCGTCCACCCTGAAAACCCCCTCAAAAAGGAAATACCATACAACTTTCTAATACAATCACGAGGGAGGAAGAAAAGAGGCAGACCTTAAATCTACTGATACAAGCAAATGCAGGGACACTTGTATTTCGTTGGCCTCAGAAATGGACAAATCCGAAACCAGAAGGCTTGACGACGCTTTTTGATGTCACCCGGCAAATTCCACAGAAGGGAATTACACTATTGTGAATCAGACAACTGACAACTGAGAGAGTTGTGAGTTGTGATTTGTGATCACTCTGTGAACTAATATTATAATGGTCCCGAAAAAAAAGAAGAAGACTATTGGAAATATAATTTAAAAACTAAAGAATTGGTTGCTGTGTCATCTTCAGGTATTTTTTGTTTTGAAACTGATATTTTTTCGAAAACTTAGCGAAAAATTTATTATTCTCAACAATAACTCCAACGATTTCGATAAAATTGTACAGTTGGTAGTTTTGTCTTTGAAATCAAGTTTTCCGGGAGAGAATGACAGCGATATACCTTTTATTGAACCGATTTCTTGACGAAACTTTAGGTGTGGGTAGTCCTGCTTAAGCAGTCCCAACCATCCTATTCAAGACACGAACCATAGCCTTTCAGTGTCAATAAAAGACGCCATGATTATGTTGCTACTTGCCCATGCTCATACTTTTAGAAGAATTGAACTTTTATCAGAGAACGAAGGGCTTGAGTTGTATTTTTGAATTTAATCGAGGTTATATTTCTTAATATGAGATGTCTTCAATCGAGTCTATATGCTTAAAAGTCACAAAGTAGGTTCTTATGCTTTAATCAAATTAACACCTTGCGAATAACCTTTGGTTGCTTTGCTATTGGAGCTTTTAACCAAATTTTTCATTTGGCGCAAAAGGATGAGGAGGTAGGGATCCTGCAATTTTGATGTGAAACATTTATAGGCAGTAAAAAATCGATCGTAATCGTCACGAAAAAGGGCATGACGCTCAGAAAAATTTGTCAAAAATGGTGTATGGTTGGTGGTTGTAGGTGGGCTGTGTGTATGGTGGTGATGTGAGGGACTTGGTTTGGGAGAGGGGGAGTAAAAAATTGATAAAAATGGAAGGTGGTTGGTTGGTGGTTGTATGTGGGCTGGATGTATGGCGGTGGTGGGGGATTGGGTGTGCGGGTGGTTAGAGGAAAAATGTTTTCCTATTTATAAATGTATCTTTATAATCTGTAATAATTGTTATTAATTGTCTGTTCCTCGTTTAACATGTTACTGATCACTTTGTTCTTCTTGTTACGTCAGAGTCGTCGTTAGAGTACAATTCCCATCAGATTGCAGGAACTTTCAAACTGGTCATGGCACAAACAATGTTCCTCTATTTATACTGTTGTTTGCGGATTGGACACACTTAGTCCACAAGAGGACCATTGTGATACCACAGATTTTGGTGTTTGACACAAGAGAATTGATCTTTGAATGTTCATAATTGAAAAACAATTCATAGTGTATAAGCAAGTGAAGGTCATATACAACAGGAGAGATGGACAATTCCTTCCTCCTTTTTTCGTCCATACAGCTTCTGAAAAAGTGGTTTGCGAGAACGCCTATTCGTGGGGAGTATCTTGGGGAGAGATCAAAGTATTAGAGCGTTACGGATCCAGCTTTAGCCGAACTTATGCTTTGTGGCTATAGACATGTGTTACCACCCATCCAATAGCATCTTGATTAAGCAAAAATTTACATGTGGCGATGGGAACACCCAGAAAGCCGCCCTAAGTTAAAATGGGTAAATTTGTTCCTTGTTTTGCAAGTTCTTCGGCAAGTTCTTTGCAGTTCTCGGGAATATCTCTATATGCCCTTGCACCCAAAAGAAGTTCACTGTTATGCTACCTCTCTAAGAGATGATCTACAGTCGAGAGCTATTTTGCAGTTAATAGAGATTGAATCCAAGGATTCCAGTAAAGCTTGGCTAACTGAGAAAATGATGACGCCCTTGGAGAATATCACGTTTTCTTTCCTTAAGTCAGAATAAATCCTCCTTTATCGACATAAATAACGGGATACGCTACAATGGTTTGAAAAATTGAAGCAGATAATAAGTTTAAGTCTGTAAAGGTCAACGAAACGACAACCCCACCCCCTACCCCGTCAATTGTTTTTGAACCATCCGTAAGAAACTGGATTTGTTCAATTTGTTAAAAGGGATTTTTGGAGTGATATTGAGGGTGCTCTTATTTGGAAGTATTTTTAAAATGTAGTGGAGGTGTGGAAACTGTGGCCGAAGTTACTATTCTTCAACTGTGAGATCACCTTTAGCCGAATTGCTGGCCAAGCTGAATTTTGCTTGATAGAAACATCTTGGAAAGGTTAGATTTAACAAAATGTCGAGCGCTGCAGAAGGAGGAGTGCCCAACGCATCACCACATTCATCACGATTTTTCTTTGTGGCAGTTCACTTAACGACCACCCTGTATGTGAGAATCTGTATCCGCTGTGTATAGCCAATGAACTATACGAGGTTTTAGACCTTATTGATTGCCAATGGCTTTTTTGTAAGCTTTCCATACTCTTCCTTGTATGTTTTGGTTTTCCTGCTTGATTTCCTGTCCAAAACAGTACCCTAGAATTTGCCTTCATTAGAGAATTAACGACTTAAACCATTAATAAATGGAAAATAACCTGCGGAAATATGTTTTTTCCCTTGTAAAGAGGACAAGTTAAGTTTTGTGGAGGCTTACACCTAGTCCTCATCATATCTCCCAGTTAGTAAGCTTGGACACGGTTATACAAAATTTAGTTGTTGGAAGTGTCAATTGGCACTGCTTCCATCAAAGATTATCATGGCAATCTTTCAACAGACACCTGCCATCTCCATTTTGTTTGAATTTATCATGGCCTTAAAAGTAAATGAATTAAGATGTCCACGTCTAAAATATAGATTAACGGTACTTCCTTTTGGCGGCTACATAAAGCTATAAAGTGAATAATCAATCTGTCCTGCGTTTATCTCTTCCATTTAAATTCTAGCACAAAACCTATTTAACTGAAACGATATCTCCTCAGAAACCCAGAAACTACTTAAGCCTAAAAATGCACTTAAAGGACTCGCATTTTGAATCCCAACTACGCCATTAATTTCCATTTATTATGCAAAAGTCCGGCGTTTATTTTAGGAGCAAAAAAGAAAACAAAATCCTAACTAAACGCTAACCTTCTTTCGAATTGAAATTCAACTCATGGAACCTCTTTAATTAATTAGGTAGGAAAAAATGAATCCAATATATTTTTTTTTAGTTTTTTATTTTTTAAATGTGCGCAACGCAACGCGCCTCCTATCCTTTTTCAAAGACTCAAAGACGAAACGAACAAATGATAAATCTTGAACATCACCTAAAAGATTAGCAGTGATTCCTATTCAATTTCCATTTTGTGCACCTTCCCGCCTTGACTGTCCGGCTGCTGTTGCTACAGCGAACTCTCTAGGAAGAGATATCTTTCTTAGGAAGAGCCAAATCCACTTAGATTTTATTTTATATCACAGTCAGGATCTCTCAAATGCAAACGGCATCGGCATAAGAAAAAAATAAAAAACAAACACCACACCCGCTTTATAGCTCGAAAGGGGGTTAACGATAAACTATACGACAAACGCATTTCAGGCCTAAGCTATATTATATGGCGGCTGCGGCAGCTTCAGCTTCAAGCCAACAACATGTTTATACCAAACAACTTCATTAATAATCGCAACATGTATCTGTGACTGTGAAAGATTATCTGCCACTAACTATGAGAGCGAGAGATTCAAAGATACACACTCTTATCCGAAGGATTAAAAAAAAAAAAAAAAAAAAAAAAAAACACCTTGTTTAGGTTCCTTCTTCCCAATACCTTAACAAAATAAAGTGAACCGAATTTTTCACATTTGCATAATGTGTGTGTGTTTTTTTTTTTTTTCAATTTACTAAGTAAACATTAACAGGGTGTTCCTTAGATGATTTTGTCTTGAGACAAGGGGTTATTTATACCATTAACATGAACAGTACGAGCGTTTAGGAAGTTTGGATTTGAGATACCGATGCACAAATGTTTTGAATTTGTGTAAATCACAATGGGAGACAAAATTGACCCGAGAAAAGCATGCCACATTATTTAAGTGCGACTTAAAAATGAGTCTCTATATTTGACAGTACGATTAAAGTTAGGCTCGAGGACGAGTTAACGAGCATTCCCAGCGATGCAAATATTACAGGAAACTGTTAGATGGAAGAAATGCAACTGGCTATTTCACTGGATCACTAATTCCTCAATGCAAGTGCCACTCATGAAATATTGCCTTTGATGACAGAAAACATCATTGTATTTTTTGAAACATGTAATTTCTCATTGGACGGACAATGCTCTCAAGATAAGAATTAAATGAACTTATCAGACGCTGCTGTTGCAGTTCCACATTCAAAGAACAAGGTTGTGAATTTGGAAACGAATATAAAAAGCTGAAAGAACTGTCACCAGCAAAACAGATAAAAGAATTAGAATTCTTATCCAAAAGATTAGGAAGAGAGTCGGAGACAAAATGGAGCCCTGGGGCACACCAGAATTTATTTTGTGGTTAGTAGACTGAAAACGAAAAAAGGTCTGTAGAATAATAGGACCAATGGAAAACATAACGATTGGAACCTCAGTACCTACTACAAGCCCGGTCAAAAAGACTTAGAAGAATCACTTATTAATTCTGTTATCTGAACGTCTTGAGGTGTTATTATTGTGGTTTCAGACCAAGGAAACTTGACAATGATCTCGATCCTTTAGAAGACACAAGAATGAAATATCGGTTACAACTAACTGTTCCTCGATTTTAGGACAGCTTTATCGTGTCATTTCAAGCCGCGACATCCCTACTAACAACATGAATGAGCCAAAAAGATGCGCTTTTGTGGAGTTGTTTCAACATGTACTGAAAAAGCTGCAAGAAGAGGAAACGTAAGACTGTTGTATAAAATTCCTAAGGACCTAGTACCTGACAAGAATGGTAGCCACCAGTTAAGGATGTTTAGGAAAACGAAACCTTTCTCAGGGAAAGGAAGGCTGAAGTTATCATGGTGTCAAAGAAAGGTGATCTCGAGAATTGTAACAACTATAGTATGGTATCACCATTTTGTCCATATTTCAAAAGCTAATGGTAACTTCAGAGGATAAAGTACAGACTCAAGTCAACCAACGCTCAAGAGGCACCAAGCGGGATTTCGGAGTGGTCGATTATGTGTCGATCACATTCATGTCTTAGAATTATCTTTAAGCTATCATCGGAGTATCAAACTTCGCGCCACTCTACCTCATGTTACTTGCTTTCGAAAAGCCTTTGAACCTGTCAGTTTTCATGTCATCTATGGGAGATCTCTTGAGGATAGAGGCATATCTAGTAATTTGTTGCTTTAGTAAAAAGATCGTACAACAACGCAATGTTTTTTTTTTTGCACATTGGACAGCTTTCCGATGTATTCGAAAAATGACAGGGTTATGTTCTTTCACGGATTTTGTTCTTATTTGCGATTGTTGATGTTCTGGCTAGTACTCAATGGGATCCATTTCAAAATTCTATGTTGATCATATCTGTTTATTGGCAAACGGCACTGGTGGTGCCTTTAACCAAATGTTGAATTTTCTTCAACAAAATGGAGAAGCGGCCGATTTAAATATGAACACCAAAAAGACAAAAAGAATGCACACCAGCGTAAACCAACAACAGCAGATTAATGTAGGACAGGAGAAAATAGAGGAGGCCACTCAGTTCAACTACTTGGGAAGTTATATGTCACTATATGGAAGAAATTAAGTCTCGTGGTGCTTTAAGAATGCTTTCTTTAGTGAGGAACTCTCAAAAAAAAAGTATAGCTACGTACTTAGTTGAAACTCTTTGAATCCAACGTGAAAATGCTCTACCATCATCTTGGGTTGGTTGCAAGCCTTTTGCAACCATTTTCTGAGTTCGATCCTAAAGATCCGGTTGCTACAAACCATATCCAATAATGAACTGATGCTTAGGACTGGACGAATAAAAGTGGATGATGACATAAAACAACGAAAGTGACGTTGGAGTGGCCATACACTGAGGAAACCTGATAAAAACATGGAGGTCAACTGTCATGACAGAATCTCAGTCCCAGAATTTGCAGTCGTGGTCACAGCTGAGGTATGGTATTGCGAATAGAGAAGAATCTCGTAGACACCCTATGCTCCAGGAGAAGTTAAAGTATTGCTTCTAACAACAGCTTCCGGAAATCAAGATGAAATAGTACATTGACAAACAGTAAATAACGAAGGACTTGAGTCGCAAAATTTAAAACACCCTTCTAGATTTGACGGTATTCAATACCTTCCCCTGACAAAAAAAATATTTTGTAATCTCTTAAAAATAATCTTAAGAAATTGACAAAATAAAGTGTATGACTGGGTCGCAGGAACTTGTTCTAATGTGTGACAGTGGTCTTTTGGATTGAGATTTTGAAGAAAAGTAAGCAATGAAAAAATCATATGAAATTTGATCAATCACTTAAAAATCAATAAAACATTTTTTTTTTGGAAAAAAACGAAGTAAGCTATTTAATTTTTTTTTACTTTTTTGAATTTAAGAATTGTTTTTCAAGATCATTCGACCCATTCCAAAATTTTTTTGAGAATGCGAATTTCTAGAACTTTGTAGTTATCTAAAAAATAAAATTGAAAAATTTCATAGATATCAGTCAAGTGGATAACGAGAAAATCTGATAAAAAAAAAAAAAAAAAAAAAATTACACAAAAAACACCATTCAGAAAGATTTATCAAAATCAAAGGAGACGTTTTTGAGAAAAATTAATGTTTCACTAAAACATTAACTAACTACCGTTAGTTTTAGAACTAGAATGCTAATTCCAAAACCCCTCTGTATATGAAGTCATAATAATACTGTAAATTTGGAGAAAACCGGTTCAGCCTTTTATCCTGTAGATACCGATACAGACAAACAGAAGGAAAGACAGACAGACAGAATTGTCGGACCGAGTTTTTTAGGTTTCTCCATCATCGTAATGCTATATTTGATTGTCCAAATTTTTTTTTTTACGAATGCATTACTTGCCTTATAGCACCTATATAATCGCAAGAAAAAAAAGAAACCGAAATCCAAGACTGCTATTCCAACAAACGAACTTCACGATGACAAAAGCCAGGCCTAACCTGGCCAGTGACCAATCTGCTGTGATTCACACAACATTTATACTCTTGTACAATAAAAGTACGAAACAACTTTTTGACTTAGGCTAGGGAATGTGTTACTATTTGACTTTCGGAAGACAGTTTTATTCACATTAAATTAATTACCTTATAAATTCAATAAATTATTTCTCTATACGCAATACACCAGCTACAGCTACAGCACCAAACCAAAGCACAGCAATTTCACAGATCACTTGCGCCATTTGCATTATTTGCAGGAAAGGACGACAAAGAAGAAGACAACGACAACGACAACGACCACGGCAATGGCGACGACAACGACTAAGACAACGACACATCTCGGAAGATGAAAAAGAAAATTTAAAAGTTGCATTAAGGATAAGATAAGCCTCACAGTGTTAGCTACTAGCCACTAGTGGCTTGCATGCTTTAGAACTGCCATTCGTCGTTCTGCCGCAGCGCCGCCGCCGCACCGCCATCGCCATCGCCATTGGCACTCACATTGGCATTTGTTGTGTATGGACTGGACACCGCCAATGGCCATACCATCACCTCTGCTTCTGAAACTACTATCATCCATAAGTAAAGTTAGTGGTGAGAGAGCATCATTTTTATCCTCAAGGTTCAGGTAAAACCAACATTGCTGCTTACCACAACGCAGGCAGGTACTCCATTGATAGTGCAATAATGATCATCAACACAGCAGCAGAGAGCAATGCCAGTGGATTTCACAGCGCCCAAGGAGTTTCTGTCCTCCGCTCCGTGTCCAGTCCAGCAACGAATGACCAGCCGAAATTCAAAGAGTTAATAGAAAAGAATGACTCTAGGAGCGGGAGTCCATCCATATACTCTTCCTTTTTCTTTTTCATTTTTCTTCGAAGAAAATAAAATATATTTTGCAAAAATTTTATTTTATAAGATGTTTTTAATTTTTTTATTTCTTCTTTCTCTTCACTCTTCCCAGGTAACTTGGTCTCTATATACGTTACGTACGTATACTTTGCAACAACAGGAAGTGTTCGCGCTGTGCACAGAAGGCTCAGACTCTGGCCCAGGCTCAGGTCAGGAGAACTAATGAAGAGGGAAGTGGTGGTGGATGACTAACTTGCAGTTGGATTTGGAGTTGCAAGTTAGAGCTGAAGATGGTGGCAAAGCTAGAGAGGATTAATATGCACATTGATGCCGACGTCAACCACTTGTTGACCAGGTTCGTAGGTATAGTAATAGTAAAGCGGGTCCATTTATTTCTGTGATATCTTCATTATTTTTAGTTCGTAAGGATATCTTGTTATTATTCTTGTTCCTTCTTTCGTGGTTCATTTTTGTGTTATTTGCATGCGTTGTGATGCGCTTGCACTTTGAGGTGAATTTCTGGATTCTATTTTTTTTTTATTCGTTTGGGGGCTGTCAATGATTACACATACAACATGATGATGGCAGACCGACGGATAGACGGACGGGCGAAAGGATGGAAGAAAAAAATGTGCCTCTATATGCCTAGGCCATGCCATATTATTGCAGGATTTGTGAAGTGTTGCGCACACAAAATTGCGATAGCAGAGTGTCGCCATTATAGAGATTTTGATGAAATTTTAAAGTGGCTTGTCCTAATGGAGATTTCGTTTTTTTGGCTTTGTTTTTATCCCAATTTACAGTTACTTTGAGGAAATGTGGGACTTTATAGTGTGTCGGAGTGTATAGGCTTTTAATGGAATTGTTGCACTCTGTTTGTTCTATAATGGATGGTGTGATGGTGAGGTTTAATTAACCGAGTCTTTAAGCCGAATTTAATGAGTTCGAGATTGAGGTAATGGTAAGTAGGCTAATCAGAAAGTTGAAACTTTAGATACGTGTGATGGAAATAGTAATTTTCGTTTCGTTTTTTTTTACGACGGTGATTAAAAAAAAGACAATTGAACCAAAAGTAGAGTGGTATGGTAAGTGAAGTTATTAATTAAACGAGCTTTGATTTGAAGAAAATACCTTTTTTAATTCAGATCAGCAGAGAATCTGGTTTTTAAATTGATAAGTGATTTGCACTACATTACAGGAGTAGATTTTGGAAGGAAATGGCCGTATTTTTGCACATCTCACTCAAGGTACCGATCTCGCCATAATGGGCTGTGAGATAATGACTCTTAAACATCCATTTTAAAGTGTCACAAAAAAGGCAAAATTCAAATATTTAGCCCTGGAAAATTTTTTTGGTGGACTGAGACCTTCATCTGCTTGGAGCCATCAAACGCCCCCAGCCCTTAGACATTTTTTTTTTTTTATATATATATATATAATGTACTCGCACTCGAGGGGAAATGAATACCCTTATAATGATTAAACATGTGTGAGCAAGGAAAGAAAGCATAGAAATATAGTAAAGAAAAGTGGTACAGTGGATTGAGATTTAAGGGGATTATTATCACATTACACGGAAATTCCATCTCAATAAAAATTGCCCAGGCTGGGTTTGAACTCACGGCTCTCAGGTAAAGCAACCAGGCACTACATCCACTGTATCATTGCCGCACCTGCATTGCAATTCAGCCAATTCTTTCAATTTACTTTCAGCATAGTATTCCAAAAAAGAAACAAAAATGTTAGTGACAGCGACAGTTCCGCCATTCTTCTCAGGGAACGGGCACATCTTATGGAATTGATTAATTTAGAGTTATAGAAATTGGCGGACACTTGTTTTTATTCTTGCTCTTCAGAAATGAAATCCGGCTTCGCTATCACTACATATACCGATAATTATTTTGATCTTTTTGGAATAAAGCTAAGAATTTAACGTCTGAACTGTTCATAGCTTTCATTGCTTCGTATAGGAATACAAATTGAATTAAAAAAAATGGCAGCAGAACGACTTTTCTGACTTTTCCAAAGACTTCCTCTATGATAAGTTCCTACAAGAGGTCTAGAACTTTCTGCTAGCTGTCTTACCCGAGACATAATTGTGTTAAAGCAAGTATTTGAAATGCAATAATTTATGAAATATAGCATTGTTCAAATGCCCGCCTCGGCTTCTTACGTAGGAGCAGAATCGAGTGGTCTAATTTTTATAGACTCTTCTGCATAGTCCAGTCGACATGTACTTTTAGTTGGAAAAAGGTCAGAAATTATGAAACTTAGGTATTTTGTTCAGGGGTAGTAAACTAACATTTTGGTAAGTTTTCTATCTCGAGGGCTTTGTACTAAAAAAGGGGAAGGGGGTTCAACCTTCAAATTGTTCGATCTTGCTCAGGTTATCCCCCAATAACTTTTTTTACATGGCCTCAAATTTTTTGGTTCACCTGTCGCATGTCGCGATATAGCTCGCATAAGCTGACCGTGTAGTATGTAGTATTTATATTCTCACTCATTCATGCACGTGCTCCGCAGTATTTGTGTTTTACTCAGTGTTATGAATTATGATGTAAAACCGATCAACAAGTAAAAAAACAAGAATAGTACGTAAAATATCGAACGATGACTTAATTTTAGGCCCTAAGAGAGGCAAAAGGGAAAAGAAAAAGCTCTTGGTGAGTTAATTTGATTTTTATAGTGAATTTATTAGAACGAAAAAAGTTTCACTTGCATCGTGGTTTCATAAGACCACACAATTTTTTTTTCTACTGTAAAAAAAAAAATTTTTTTTTTGGAGAATTTTTTGTAGAGCGTAAAATTTCCTACAATTTTGATAATACAAAATTGTTGTATGATATAGCCTTTCGAAAAACAAGCCATTTTTCAAATCGATAAACAATGCCAAATTTTTTTGAAAAACTACCTGTTTTTCGAAGGGCCATATCTCGGTAACAAATTGACATACAAAAATGTTTGTACAAACAAATTTGTAGGAAATTTAACGCTCTACAAAAAAGTTTTATATTCTTTTGCCATATAACGTAAGAAAAAAAATTATTAAGAACAAATCAGAGCAGAGAGTTCCCCCCCCCCCCTTTTTTTAGCACAAGGCCATCGAGGTCAAAAACTTAACAAAATGTTAGTTTACTATCCTTGAACGAAATTCTCAAGTTTCATTAACTTCTGACCTATTTTCACCTGAGCCCACTTTTTCCGCCCTGTTAACTAGACTAGCATACACCTGAATTCGAGCGATGGCCTGTGTAAGGTTCACTTTAAGAGCATCGGTAGATAGTAGTTTATTCGCATAGACCTGTGACTTCAGAAAAACCACAAGAAAAGGTTTAGTGCCTGGGTCAAATCGCATGACCCTGGTGGCCAATTCACGTCACGTTTGCGAAAAGTAACCTTGCACTCAAATCGTTCATGCACGTACCACAATCGTGTGGCACGTAGCGCTGTCCTGTGCTGGAACCACATGTCTTTTAGGTGCATTTAGTTAAATTTGGGCCATAATTAATTTTTGTTTATCTATCATCGTTCTGTAGCATTTGCAATTAACGGTGACTACCGCCGCACCAACGCAACCAATGGCACCGCGACTTTTTGAGGATGCATTGTCATCATATGAGCCTCGTGTAAGCCTCGCTAAAGATGAAATTCGCAGCCAACATTTGGTCCTTTTCCAAAGACTCCAAAGACCAGCCAGCGAAAAAACGTCTTTGTCTATGGTTATGTACTTTGACCGCTCCATTTCAACCCAATTTCAACCCGATTTCAACTCAATTTCAACCTAATTTCAACTATATTGTTCGTGCTTGGGCCCAAGTCCTGACGCAAAATTCGGTAAGTTGAAGTCTGCGCAATGCCGAAATATTGTGCAAGAAATTGACAGCTTAGGGTTCTGCTGTACTTACATTTTCACGGACCGCGGCAATTTTCTCGACCAATCTTTCGTTCCTCTGACTTACGAAATGGCTGATCAATTACCTAAACGGTCGTCTCAAATTTGGCCAATAAACGTTGAAGAGGTGGCGACTGTGAAAGACCACTACTTCTATCGTAAAATTGCCCAAACGTTTCCACTAACCAACACTCATTTTGATATTAAAGTTTTATGTTTTGGGCTTGCTGTGCAATCGTGTAGCATTCCACGTTAACTTTCACCAAATCAATAATACACAACAGATCTGACAGAAGCCACTAAAACAACATGGCCTCCTCAGGCCGCCAAAATCTACCCGCTCCAATTGAAATACCTTAGAAAACAAATTGATTCAAGGTTTTTAGAAACGGTTTGTCATATGTTTCTTGGATAGCGTTTGTATATTTAAAGCTACAAATAGAAACAACCCTTTAAGTTGAAAAAAAAGAGATTGAAGTAATATTGTACGACACAAAATTTAATGGGAATGGTGGCTGATAAAATACTGTCGATAGGGCTGCTCTATTAATGACTTCCTTGGTTAGCAAAAATTTTTACAGATGACGAGGTTTTAATTTTTTATTTTCAAAGTTGTTGTTATCTTGTAAGAAATTACAACTCTACTACCGAAATTCTTCACATTGATCAGTCAAGTATGCTCGCCGAATTTTAAAAACGTCATTTGCCATGGCCGTGGTTTTTGTTTGCATTGTCTGCTGTCAAAAGTGTTCAAAAGCTCCTACTTTGACGAGTTTATTGACATGTTGTTAGCTTAATCTATTTAAATCGTTTCTAATGACCTGCAGTTTCAGTCTGATTCAAACGATTCTCCATATCCTTGTGTGCGTACTACTTATTCATATCTTCTTCATCAGGTCTTGCAACTTCTTCTGCTCTCATAGAAATCATCTTCATCAATTTAAGGCTTAGTAAAACCTTCCAACAACTTTGTCCAAGTTTCCAAAGAAACGCGCAAGTACTCAGCCTTTTTTAGAATAGTAGATACAGTAAACAATTTCATTCAAAACGTCAATACCCATGTGTCAAAAACTCGTTTATTATGGCCATCCTAGAATATCATATTCACCTTAACTGTAGCCGAAACGCCATTTTGGTAAAATATGGCGTATAAAATAAATGTGCACTTTTTTTTGACATTTACTTTAAAAAAATATCTAGTTTACTTTATGGTTCAAGCATAATCAAAATGTCAATTTAAGATCTATTTTTTATTCTTTTCATATCGCAACATCATTGCAGAAATTCTTCAAACTCCTTACTTAAAGGGTAACCCTTTATATCGATCGATGAAATTCATAACACATAACCCAAGTTTTTTTTTTCATTTTCTTTTTGTTTTTTTATCAAAGTTTAAATCGAAGCTATATAAAAATTGAAGTCACGATATTATTGTGTTCCATACCAAAAGGCAATGGCAAACCTGCTCAAATAGCCAGTCGTTCCTACCTAGTTTTCGATGCAATTTTTATCTTTATACACAACCACAAAAAAAAAAAACCAAATCGAAGAACTGGATGCTTGTGCCTCCAATAGCGAGAATCATGATGATCATAAAATTAATATCTTTATTCGTGTAAACATTAAAATCTCTCTGCAGCAATAAATTATCAAGCGAAGCGCATAAAACAAAATAAAAATAAATACAATACAAAAAAAAAAAAAAAAATTCATCTCTTACCTGCACTGTTGAAGATAACTTCCGTTGTTCAGGCTCCTTGGCACAATCTCTTGCGGTCACAACTAAATTGTACGAGTTCCTTGCTTCACGATCGAGTTCACGTTTTGTACGAATTGTACCGTTTTGTGCAATTTCAAAATCATCATTATCGTCACCCGCTGTTATGCTGTACTCAATTCGACCGTTATCTCCTAAAATAAATACAAAAAAAAAATAAGTGTATTCAAGTATTCCGCAAAATGTGTAGCAATCAATAAATTTTGAACATAATTTCTATCAATTTGAAGTGATTTTCATTTTAGTTTGTTGGTATAGAGAGGACGAGTCCATCATCGCCCGCCCGCAGGATTTCAATAAAGATAGTCTTTTTTGTATGGAAATTAAATTGAAAATTGTTATTAAAATATTTTTGATATTCGCGCAAACCCGTGAAAAAAAGACCTCAGGCGTACATATCTACGCTGGATCGGTTTTCCGAAATGGTGACCTGACCGACCACACCAAATGCTCCCACTATGTGATGACTTGGCTGTTGGATAACATATACATCACAGAAACTCTGAAACTCCAGGATGATGATTATGATAAATTGATGCAATTTTATGAGAAATAATATTTGTTTTGTTAAGCTAACTTTAGCTTTCATGGGGCCACTTTGTGTCCGTTGCGCTTCGGGTGACCAAAGGTGACATTTTAATTTTTAGAAAAATTATATAGGATCGCCAAAGCCATTACTGTTATTTTGTGATAATGTTATTTATTTTTACCACATTAATTTGCAATAATTTATAATTTTTTTTATTTACACAAGAAAAACTAATAAAAAAAAATGTGCAAAACAAAAGAGCTGAGTAGCGAACTTTTCTTTTGTTTGCTATGTGATGTTATACAAGGTAGACTCTCTACGCTGCGCTGGCGCTGATGAGATAGATGACAGATGTTTATGGAGGGTAATTATCGGTTTCGTTGGTTCACCATTCAACTCATGGTATAACCAGGCTAATTTCTTTGGCAATTAGAGTTGAAGGTTTTTGAACATAGAGAGGATTTGCAATGCAGCTGCGGCTAATATTGGCACTTTTGATTGACGAGAGTTAAATTTTTATGGTGCATGTGTTAAAAATTACTAAGAGTTTATTTTTAAATTCCAAAAAATTAATTGAGACCACAAATTGAAGAATTTGACTTAGTTTTAGTTTCTAGGTTGCGAGGTTATTGTGTACGATTGAGATAATCTAAGCTGAGGCATTGGGTTAGAACTATTGTTTTTTCTTATTAAACAATTCGTTCTTTGTTAAAAATGTTAAAGATGTCAAATTGAGATAAAAGCACAGTCCCAAAAATTCAAACAAAATGTCAAACAAAAATTAAGTAAAAGAATCTACACAGATTTTGAAAAAATAAATGAGTTCAAATGAAAAACAGTTTTTGTCGATTGATATGATTTTGTGTATCTGTTGTCAGTAAGAGCCATGTCATGGGTCAGTGCAATGAATAGCTAAGTCACCTCTTTTACAGTCAAGCAGATGGACAAATGTGGGTTTTAAATAATACAAACACACCTGGTTTAAAAAAATTATGTAGTGCATGAAACAAAGAAAGACTTTTTTTATAAAGATTGGACCCATTTTTAAAAAGGATTTGTTTTATTATTTAAAAGGCATATGCATGCGCTTTGCACCAAGCAAGGATACGAAAGGTCCAATAAAAGCCTGATCGATGTTGAGTTTTAAAGCATCAACATCCTAGAATAGTCTAACGGGGTCAAGTCAGACGTCGCATAACCGTCAGACGAATTATATCCTAAAACACCGCTCCGGTGTAGATTGTCTTTACTTTGATTTATTTTAAAATCCAGGTCGTGGATAAAGATGGCTTTCGGACCAAAATCATCGTACTGTTTCTTCCAAATGCTTTGAAGCTCAGTTAGTCAATAACTCTGGGCTCTTGGGTTTAATTAAATATTGCATGGGAGCTGACCCAATGGAAGATTTACAATAGAACTTTGGAGAGTCGACTTTGAGGGGTCACCAAGTTTGCAGTAAAAGGGCGCAGCGCTTGGAATGTTTGCACTTAAAAAAGAAGTTGTTGGTACAGCTCCAAGCCCGTGACTTACACTCGCAACCATTTTTGTGTGTGCGTTAATATTTTGCAGGAATGAAAGGGACCTATAATTTAACGCCATGACATTATTTACTGTTGGAGGATTTGTCACTTCCTCGCAAATAAGCCAGTACCTCGGAAAAAAACTTAAACGGAGTCAGGGATCGAACCCTGAACCTTGGGCGTGTCAGTCCGACACACTAACCACTACGCCAAGGAGTACTACTACTGTTGCGCTTATCAACACTAAAATTTATGATGAAATTAAATCATATAGACGGGTTGCTCAGCCGCCTTATACAAAATGTTTTCCAGTAATGGGAAATAAATAACAGGTGCGGCCAAAACATCATGGCCACTACAGACCACCAGTCCGAAGGGCCTCCTCTGAACAAACCTGCATCCTGGATGAACTTTACTGGCTTGTCCGAGATATCGCCCAAATCGCTGAAGAAATATTTTCTGAGGGCTGCCTTTTTAGCCCATGTTAAGCTGAGGCATTCTTATAAGAAGTAAAATTAATCTTTCTCCCTCTTCGTGTTGACACCTTCTGCATAAACCAGATGTTTCAGCGCCTATTCTGTTCAGCTTGAGTAAGAACTCAGTTTTTTTCTTTGAGGAGATTGGCCATTCTTTTTTTTTCTTGTTCAAGTGGTATTAGTATCGCGGAGACTGTTTAGCTTTATTCGAGCCAAGAACCGATTTTGGTCATTTTGTCTGCCATTTTGTACCCCTCTATATTGTGTCTTGGAACCCCTTAATAGGTATTGGCTAGTAGTCCAGTGGGCAGGTCGGAAAAAGTGGGTTTAGGTTAGAAAAATGTCAGAAGTTAACTTGGAGATTTTGTTCAGGAACAGTTAAATAACATTTTGTTAACTTTTTGACCTCGAGGGCCTTGTGTTAAAAGAGGGGGAAGGGGCTGCATTTTTCGACCTTGCTCTGTTTTTTTCTCAATAACTTATTTTGCTTACGTCCTCTGGCAAAAGCATATGCTAATTTTTTGTAGAACGTTAAATTTCCTATAATTTTGTTGGTACAAACATTTTTGTTTGTCAATTTGGTACCGAGATATGGTGCTTCAAAAAATAGGTAATTTTTCAAAACTTTTTTTTGCATTTCTTATCGATTTGAAAAATGGCCTTTTTTCGAAGCGCCGTATCTTGGTAACAAATTAACATACCCAAATGTCTTATCGACATTGTAGGAAATTGAACGCTCTACAAACAAATCTGAAATGCTTTTACCGTTCAACGTAAGGAAATAAAGTGATTGAAGGAAAACCGGAGCAGAGTCGCACATTTTGCAGTTCCCCCTACTCTTCTTTTTCCACAGGGCCCAAAACATCTTCAAATGTCAATTAACTATCCCTGAACATCCCAAAGTTTCATTAACGTCTGACTGTTTTCTACCCGAAAATAGTGGACTAAGAACAAAATAATAAATTAAAATTACTGCGGCATGACAATAGTAATATGGGTATACCTGAACCATTGTAGGCAAGTGGGGATGGGTGGGGGAATTGTAAAAGTTAGTGATTTTAATGAGGAACCATAAATACAACAATATTTCATGATCATTTGGGTACATCCAAGGAAATAAGGTGAAATTCTTCATTTGTTGGCATTTTTTGGCGAATTTCTAAAAAACACCCGTTTTTCGAAACGCCATATCTCGGTAACAGATTAACTTACAAAAATGTTTGTACAAACAAAATTGTAGGAAATCTTATGCTGTAGACGTTAAGCAAAAAGGAAGTGAGGGAAAACCAGAGCAGGGTCAAACCCCCCACCCCCCTTTTTGCACAGGGCCCTTGAGGTCAAAAACTTAGCAAAATACCCAAGTTTCATTATCTTCTGACCTTTTTCCACATAAAAGTACCTGTAGACTGGACTACAGTTCACAACAGACAAAACGTTTTGCAGCTTCACATATTGTTAAGTTTGACCTTGGAAGACGTTTATGGGTGGGCTGGATGAAAACAAATCTGACCCTATACCATATCATCTGTCTTAGAGATCTTTTAACGTGAGACATGATTATGACCCAGCTTTCCCTTGTTAAGAAATCCGTCAGCGTAACTTGGTTGAAGTCACTGTGTGGTTTTATGTTGTCAATATGAATGCCAATGCCAGTGAAGTTCATTATGATTCTATCTATGCCCAGGAAGCCTCTTTTCCAATTATTGCATTGTTTAAGCGGTAAGGCACTTTTTGCAGCCATCTTTTTCATGATCAGCCCCTATTAAAGAACCCTTTTATTTCATTCTTGAAACTATGGTACCAAGTTTGTGTTGTTAAAATAATTTAAGATCCAAAAAATCTAACAAATTTAATAATCCTAGGCCATGGTTTTGGTCTGAGACCAACAAAATATTATGAGAAAAAGAAAGGAGCTGTCGAATATAAAAAAAAGAATTACTAAAATACAACCCTCTTAAAAAAAGCAATGAATAAAGTTTCTCAATTGAAATCTTTTTGAGAAAGTGGCTTTTAAGGCAATTTTTGTTAATAATGTACTCGCGCTAAAAGAGTTTTTAATGCCCGTATCATGTTCTTTGGAGAGAAAGAATTATAGGAGTTAAGGAATTGAAAATAAATGTTTACTGGTACAGTGCATCCAGATTCAGCTGATATTTATCTCAGAAAAAAATCCCACGTGTTAAATACAGTTGGAACTATGGGGGATTATAAAATAAAATGCAGCCTTGGCTGGGACTCGTACCCACAAGTCTAGGAAAGCAACCAAGCACTTCATCCACTCTACTATTTTATTGTTATGCCTTGGTCAGAAATATTTTTCTTTTTGGAAGAAACTCAATTCAAAATATATCTAAGGCAGAACTTCAATCCAAATACTTCGTTTGATTCCAAAATAAATTCAATTCATAGTTACAATTTTTGCACTTTCAGCAATTAACTAAGTGGAACTAAGAATAAATTGTTGTCTCAAAGCAAACGGGCTTAAGGCGAATTTTCGAAAGAATTTACTTATAGGTACACTCATCTTTTTCTCATCTACGTCACATTTAACCGTCTCATCGATTGCCATATGCTCACATTCCACAACAACTTTTTTTTTTTGTTTAT
Organism: Platycheirus albimanus; assembly: GCA_916050605.2. NCBI lineage: Eukaryota > Metazoa > Arthropoda > Insecta > Diptera > Syrphidae > Platycheirus > Platycheirus albimanus. The sequence continues at coordinate 30,111,663 of OU696698.1, read as the reverse complement.
TTGAAATAATTCAGGAATTTAAAAAAAAGAAGATATTAACGAAACCACGAACCTTTAATTCACAATAAACTGCATTTAAATATGTTAACGACCACAAATAAAGATTTTATTTCAAAATTTGAAACAAAATAAAGCATTCCAAAAGCTTTTAAGAGGTTCTTAAAGTCATAACTCTCCAGTTTAGTGAAACCTTTTTCTTGTTTTTTTTTTAAACCTCGTTAACACTTTATAAAAATCTTTTTTAATTGATACTTAATTTTTATTTCTGTGCTTTCAGCTTTCATCAAACTAAAAATCACTTCAAATTATGTTTTATATGTTTTTTTTTCGAAATGGGCTTTAATATGAAATGTTTCTCACCTGAATCAATGTCTGTGGCACTGACTGTAACAACTGGCGTCCCAATAGATACATTCTCAAAAATCTCATTTGAATAGCTCATAGGATCAAATACCGGTGCGTTATCGTTCAAATCAAGAACATTGCAGTAAACTGTTAATGTGGTCGACAAACTCGGGTGACCATTATCTTGAGCTTGTACAACCAGAATATAGTGTTGCACCTAAAATAAAAAAAATGAAAATAAATAAAAAATACACAAAAAAAAAAGATACATCAACAAAAAAAAAAAAAAGATACAACTGTCGTGAAAGACCATAGCTACAGCTGTGTGGAATTTTTTAATCGTTTCCTTGAAAAACACAAACAGACGGACCACAGGAGCTTAACTCAAAATACAAGAACTTCTTACAGCAACATGAGTTCAAAAAAATAAATAAAAAAATAAAAATTGGCAACGTTACCTCCTCATAATCAAGACGAGCTGTCAGCGTAAAGACACCAGTTTGCGGATTCAGACTGAACACATCATTAGCCCAATCGGAGATTACCGTATACGAGACCATTGCATTATTACCCAAATCTGGATCCGTCGCCGAGATAACACCGACCTGATAGCCTCGTGGTGCATTCTCCGGTATGTCAAATGAGTACACTGCTTCTGAGAATACCGGCGGATTGTCGTTTGTGTCCGTAACCTGAAATCACAAAAAAAAATACAAATACAAATAAAATAAAATACTCAGAATAAGAAATTAGTAAAAATTCTTGCAAATACAAAAACATAAGAAAAAAATTTGGGAGCCATAGTGCTCATTGTGAATTCATGTCACAATTCCATCAGCATGATGACGATGACGAAATGCAGTCAAAATTCAGCATCCTAAAGCCCAAAAACCGCCGAAAACACTCGCCTCGGTCCATAATGACCATAAGGCGATAATTTCAGACTGAATCGCAGATGAAGATCGGGAATTTTCACTTCTGGAATTATTGCTCTGATCGCTCGGTCGCATCCATCCTTGCACAGATCGATGATGTGGCGATCAATGCTCGATGGAATGGACAAGGATAGGACTGGACAGGACGGCCGGCGGAAGGATATAAGGTACCAACCAAACACAAAAATTTAACTGCACCTCATTTACAATTCAGAACAACAAACATTTTGTCTGCGGTCTTTAGGTGAATGGTTTTGGTTGTGTTTAATGCTTGATGGTGCTCGTGGTGCTGAAATGGTCGCCATGTTTCTTTTGCTACTGTTTTGCTTGTTGGCTATATCGAGCCTGGAGATGGCTTGACTTTGGCTTGGCTTCAATCAAATTTCACCGCTGTGCTCGCACCACTCTTGAGAAAGAAAAGAAAAACAAGATTTCACTTTGTGCTGTGCTGTGCTGTGGCGTGCGTGAATAACTTAGAAATGCGTTTTTCTTGGCTTTGGCTGTGAACAAAGTGAGAAGAGTGAGGAGCAGTGCGATGCAGAAAGATGCCACTAAAATATCTTTGTTTGAGTTTTATATGAAAGCGAACATCAAATAATGCCATACTTTGGATTCCAATTGATATCTCATTTGAAGGTATCTCGCGCTCTATACCTATTTGCTTTTGTTTGTCCTTATAGTTAGGAAGGCTGGACCGGCCGGCGGTTCGGATTGTGTCCTTTTTGCTTTTGCCGAAATGGACTTCTGTTTTAAAGTCAAACGGAATATTTAACATATACACATGTATTGTGCGCGATTTGTCGTCTTGGTTCTAGATTTCTACGATGTGATAAGGACTTGGATGTCCGTTGCCCAGCGTTGCCCGCTGCTTGTTCCTTGTTGCTCGCCCGCCGTTGATGAACAGAAGTCAAGTATTTGAACAATTTTAGTTGAAAAAGGATTGGGATAATATTTTATAGCTCTACGCAAGATGCCTGGCGGCGATAGCTTTAGGGCTGAAAGTTGATGCTGTAAGAATAAAATGTCAATGGAGAATGTTTTGCTTTTTTGCGTTGTTGTTGTAAAACTGACTGTAAAACGAAGGACGGTGGTGTCTATATACTCCTTAATACAAAGATATGAGTAGTTTAATGAGCTAAAGAAAGAAAACTGTTTGGGTTTTTTCACTTAAAGTTATATAACCAATTGAATCCGATCAGTATCTCAAAAAATTAAGCATACAATGTAAGTGGTCGAAACCAGGAGAGATCAAGGATTCTTTGTTATTTAATTTTCTAACTAGATGGTTCCTTACAAAGTCTTAGCTTGACTGGGGAAAACGAGTTTCTCCTAAAAACAAAAAACAGGGGATTATGATTATGACTTTTAGTCTAGAAGAACCAAATCTTGAAGGTTAGAAATCTAAAAAAAAAAAAAAAAAAAAAATATTCGATCTAGCATGTACAAAAAACTGAACTAGAATAATAAGGGTACCCATGACTACCTGAATCATGAATTAACAGAGTGACATCGTTTAAAAAGTTGATTTTGAATGTCTGTTGGTATATCGCAATGGGAGTATAAGGTCGAGCAAAGTAAGGCATTACACACTCTTGTAATGTGGCTAAAAAATGAGTCTCTTCTATACTTAACAGTACCCCCGTGTTAGAGTGAATGATAATTGATGGTCATTCCTTGCGTTGCAATTGTTTCGGGTAATTTTTTTTTAGGAGAACACATTCATCTGACTATTTCGAGCACTTTATAGAAGTCAACATAAGATCAAGGTGAGAAAAGAAGCCTATTACGGCAGTGTTCAAGTGAAACTAATGTTTCTATAATGGTTCTTCCCTATCAATTCTCTAAGACTCTTTTCTGAATCACCAGGAGACGCATATGTGTAACAGGAGTATATGTACCTGTCCAGATTATAGAATTATTCTATATCTTAAGGCGAATGTATGCCTTGGAGATTGTAGCCAGATGATCAGATGGTGAAAAATAGGAAAACCTGAACATTTCGTGCAATTTTTCACATTTGGATGAAACGCCATTTTTTGGAAACGATCAGCACAAATGCCTTTTTTGTGTAGCTGATTTGTGTTTCTCGAAATTTTTAAGAAGTCTTGCAAAGTGCAACAGAATGCGAAAGAAGATTCGCCCCAAATTTGTAGCTAAGTCAACCTCCGCTTGCGAGTTTCCCATAGGAACGAGCGTCGAAACCGAAGACGTAGTGGAGTTTCCTACGTATTTTGTTTTACAGAAGAACAAAATTTGTATCATCTTTGGCACATTGTAGTTGTTTCGCAGTTGTCATTGTTTACAAAGTTAAGTGCTATTTTCTTGTAAGGACGTTGTCTATGTGCCAAATATATTTTCCAACACACAGCCAAAGAATTTTTTTTGGTACTGCAAAAGTTTGGGGGTCATAAAGATGCGGTGAGGTGAAAAAAATTCTGAGTCAATCTTTTTAAAACACACTTCGAAGCCACTTAGTAAAGTTGGTAATACGATCCACATACACAGCTGGTCAAAAAAATAGGTGCAATTATTTTTTTTTATATAAACTTAATTTTTTAATAAGTTTTGTTTATTTAAATATTATTTTAACATTAGTTTTCATTGGACTATCAATACTTAATGAAATATTAATATTTAAGGCTTTTAAATTAAGTAATTATAAATTGTATACAATAAAACCGACGGTGTAGACATTTGCGCTTGGACAAAAAAATAGGTGTGTCTTCCAAAATTATGAATAATGATAGTTTGAATGCAAAATTTGTTGTATTTTATAATAATTTTCGTTTACCATTTTCTTATAACCCGAGTATACATTGTTATCCAAAGCTTTTTAAAGTCAGCGTGGTATTAACTCTACAAACTTTTGGCATCTTTCTTGGGGTATAGAATACCATTCACTCTGAACAGCATCCCACAATCGATTCCAGTTTGGAAAATATTGGCATCCTAGTTTCCGCTTAGGCTCATTCCTCAAGTTCTCAATCGGGTTGAGATCTGGGATTGACTTGGCCATGAAACAATTGAAACTTCTTTCTCTCGATACCACTCTTTCACAAGATTTGCCATATGTTTCTTATCGTCATATCCTGCTGAAAAATCATTCGGAGAGTCATGTTTTCTTCGGCAAATGGAAGCATGATATCTTCCAAAATATCCCTATAACCTTATTTGGTCAAGATGTAACTAATACGGAATATAAGAATTAGGGCCCACACCATACTAGAAAAAACGGACCCAGACCATAATATTTCCTCCTCCGTGTTTAATCGTCTTTTGGGTATAACGAGGGTGATAGTCCTTTCTTTTTGGTCGCCTGAAATACGCCCAGAATCTGATGAGAACAAATAAATTTTTGTTTCGTCACTCCAGAGGATATTGCGCCATTTTTTGGTCCTTCAGGTCCGCTCCAACTTCTATGGCTAAGATATAAAATTTAATCACACCTATTTTTTTGACCAGCTGTGTATATACTCATTCTGGTGACAAGGGCTATCGATGGGAGACTATAATATGGTTTGAGGCTTGACTAATTTCAGGCAAGTGTTGTGTTCTTTTTCTAACTATAGTCATTGTATGTATAAACTATAGTATTACCACTTGAGGTGCGCCATCTATCGACGAAAAACTAAGCTCTAGAATACCATGGGAAGCAGCAACAACAATTAAAATGGTGAAAATTGTTGTTGTTGCTTCCCATGGTATTCTAGAGCTTAGTTTTTTCGTCGATAGATGGCGCACCTCAAGTGGTAGTACTATAGTTTATATAAACAATGCTATATAGTCAACAATTTTTTGTATGTCAAAAAAAATTAGGATCTGTTGGATTTTTTTACAAAATATTTAGGAACCATAAGTTGTTAGAATTTGTTTAACTGTCAAATGACCATCTTTAACATTTTTAAATTTTAAAGTGATACTTTTTTTCCATCGCCTCAAATTTTTTTTATTCATCTGTCTCAATGTCCGCTGTATTTGTGTGTTTTGGTGAGTGTATGGATGTTAATGTTGTATGGTTCACTTGATCGTGATGGACAAGTATACAGCTAGTGAGTATTAAGTCAAATAAACCGATCAACAAGAGAAAGCCAAGAAAAGTGCGGAAATATTCAACGATGAATTAACGTACGAGAATGCCGAGAGATTTTATGCTTGTAGGGAAAAGAAAAAGGCTCTCAATTTTTAAATGAATTTATTAGAATAATTAGATCGAAAAAAAGTTCACTTGCATCGTGGTTTCATAAAACCACATAATTTTTATTCTCATTATTGTTTATAGCGATACAAAAAAAAAACATATATCTATTTGGCGTTTCATAGTGTTTAATCGCACCCAGAAGTGTTTTCAGTTTAGCCATTGACGAATAAGGAAGTTATCGTAGCAAATTTTCAAATTTGACGACATTTCTCATATGTACATACAAGATTAAATTTGGATTTTTTTTTTTTTGAAATTTAAATGTTTTCTAAAATGTCAATTTGCAAACAAAATGCAAGGCAACGGCAAAAGTTAACAAAACAAAACAAGAAGAAAGGATGAAAAGGTGGTTAAAAAAAAAAGAACGAAAATAGCTTGGTATCAAAACAAATACGCAATCCTAGATGAAAACACTTTTTTAGCAAATTTCCAAATTACCTTATTTCGGCACTTATGAAAACGTATATAACGTCAATTTTCCTGAACTTTTTTACCGACAAATCTGCCAAAGTAAGAGGAACGAATTGGAACTAATACGAATAAAATGACAATCAACTATTGCAAAAAATAAATAAACGCATTTTCAACAAAACGATCTTATAGCAAATCATTCATTTAAAAATCTTTTCTGATTGGATTTCCTGATTGCTATAGCTGGTCCCTTTCCTCACACAACGCGAAATTCCTTGCACAAATCGGAATTCAATGTCTGATATGGACTCTGTAGTTGTTTGAAGAAAAGATATTTTCGTTAAATTAAAAACTTTTATCATATTGGCAATGCACAAAATCATGTTTTTTTAGCGCAGAAGGGAGACAAAATTTTAAAACTTTTATGCAAAACAAGAGCAAAACTTGCAGCAAAGATTTTCTTATATTCTAGAATCCAGATGATACTTTAGGCGTTAGGAAATAGCGCCCAAGGAAATATCGCCCAAACTGCTTTGGAAATAACGCTCAAAAAACAGTCGAACAAATTGTTGTTGTATTTATTTTTCCATTTTGGGTGCTATTTCCTTGTTTTAGTTTGTTTTTATAAAAGGCAATACTGCCCAAAATATAAAGCTGAAATGGTGTAAAAGGAATTAAAGCCCAAAAGTAGGAATAACCGCCCAAAAGTGCAAGTACAAAAAGAAAAAGCACCCAAATAGGGGAAATATCGCCCAAAACTTTATTTTTCAAACAAATACTTGTATACTGTCTATCACTATTTGCCTGTATAATGGACACAAACAGTTTTCTTGTATTGAACAATATCCTTAAGATGTGGAAATTAAATTCGGTGAGTGGGGGGGGGCGACGCGGGGGGCACGCGGCTTTGCGACCGCAGTCGCGCGACGGCACGCTCCCGCCGAGTTAATTTCCACATCTTAAGGATATTGTTCAATACACTTTACCAGAGATTAAGTAAATGTTACATGCTTCAAAATTGTTTTTAGGTGATGAGAACCAATACTTAAAATAGTAATTGGAAATTACGCCCAAAATTTTGGAAATATCGCCCAAATATTGCAAAAACAATTTCCATATACAATTTGTGGGCGATATTGCCATTTATTGATTTGGGCGATATGGAATTTTGGGTGTTAAGCCAAAACTTATGGGTCATATTTCCTTTTCTTTTTTTGATTTTGGGCGTTAACAAATTTTGTTGGCGTTATTTCCAAATCAGTTTGGGCGATATTTCCTTGGGCGCTATTTCCTAACGCCGATACTTTACTATGCCACGCTACCGGCGCCGTTTGGGATTGGGATTTTATGTATCGGAATTTCGTTACCAAACCGCGGCATGAACATATTTTTTTTTGGAGTAAAATTTCTTTATGGCACGTTTTTCTTATATTCTATAAGATGAAGTTACGGGTTTACTTAATAAGGGTTCAGTTATATAACCCTATGCAATTATTTGATTTCAAGCCAAGGAACATTTTTATAAAACAAAAAATTCAATTAAACAAACAACTTTCGTTAAAAATTTATTTATTTGTTTGCCTGATTGAATTTAATTTTTCGAACCAACTGATCGTCATTTCAAACCAGTTGCCGTCTTTCCAATTATTTGTGTTCCGAGTTCCGACTACCACCCCTTTAACTTCTGGATGAAAGTCAGGAAAAAAATGTGTATGCATTTCATTCAGGAATAAAACTTGGCGGTATACCTAGGCTGTTTGTGTATAGCTTTCCAACAATTGTTGCAAACGGTGACGTTTAGGAAACCATTCATGCATATTTTTTAATTTTTTTTTCTGATCGCTATAACTGGCCCTTAACTGAAAATTTATCACAAATCCGCACAAAAAAAACTTTTGTGCAAGGAAGAAAAGCATACCTGCATTTGCGTTCAGTGAAGCGGGCACTTTTCTCTAGACTTTTTGAATTTATTTTCACACGAGATTTGCACTACCGACACAATTAGAATTTAGAACGCTCAATTTTAATTTACAAATTTAATATTTTTCACTGTTTTTAGTAACACACTACACGTTCTTTTCAAAAACTTGATTTTTAGACAAATGGAGATCTTGATGGCCGACCGATTATGGTGGTTGATTTATCACTTTTGAATTCTGGTTTCTGGTGGTGTGGAAGAAAACAAATGACAGCTGATTGCCATTTGAAACGGTTGGAAATGAAACAGCAGCAAAATATTGAATGAAACATTTTACGTTAAGCTGATAACGCATGGGGTGTTGTTTTGATAAGGGTGTGCTTGCATGCGTGTGTTGTATGATTTGTATGACGCATGTAAAATAGAATAATGATTTGCTGCGATAATTAAAAAGCCTCATGTGAACAAAAATTCCTTACAGTTTAATAGAAGGAAATTCCTTAAATTCCTGTGTTACAGAAACAGAAAAAATGTATACCAACTGTTGAATTAAGTAAACTCATCAAAACAAAATAAATAATACCTTTAATAACTATGGGGAAGTATGTAGGTATATTTATATTTTTACTCAAGAAAGCTTGAATTTGGTTTACGTAGTATTTGGTCCAAGAGTGAGGCTTATTTCTCGAACAGGAAAAATCCGCCCACAATGGCCATTTTTGTTAAACAGACTCTGTTTTTTCTTTTTTTTTGGAAAAACAAGATAAATCACAGACCGAAATTTGCGATCCATTAGTCAAAAATTATTATATTGTGCATGAAAAGTTCAAATTTTGGGCATGCCTTACCACCTTTTTTCATAAAAGTACAAGAAGACGTAGTTTGAAAATTAAAAGTACGCTTTATGAATTTGAAGCAATTTGTTCGTACATTATATTATTATGGGTGTGATTTTAAGCTAAAATTATAAGAAAATTGGCTGGATAAAGTTATAATTTTAACATTTATACTTTAAGAATGATTAACGATCAAAGCTCAAAGCAAAGTTTCAGTACAAGCCCACTTTTTGGGCCGTTTTCGTTAAATGTCTTAATCTGCATTAGTTTTCGAATACAGTCTGTACAGTGGTGGTTCATCCTCGGGACAAAATTAAGAACGATTGACCTCGGCTCCTGTATAGGTACATAATTAAAGTTAAGACGGTGGTTCAAGAGTTAACTCACCGATTTCCGAAGATTAAATAAAGTTGAATCACGGATTAAGAATTTAAAAACGAGGTTCAGTGCTGAACCACTATTGTACAACTGCTATACTAACTCAATATCGGTTATGTAGCAGGTTCATCTGCCATGTGATTTATCTAAAGTTTAATTTGTCATTTCTTCATGAATAGACTGACGCCTGAACAGCGCAAGCAAATTGTGCAGATTTTTTTCGAAAAACATGGTTCTGTTAAATTGCTGTTCATCCCGATTTTTAAAATAATTTTTTTTTCAGCTTTGAACCTCATTTTAGGTTGAATGGCTACGTCAATAAGCAAAACTGCCGTATTTAGTGTGAAGATAATCCTCAAGTCATTTTTGTACGCCGGCGCCGTAACATCAAAAAAACTGGGCGTTTTGTGTGCTTTATGGGCTGGTTGAATCATTAAGCCATACTTATTTAAAAACTATGCGGCCAGCGGGTTAAGGCATTTTATTTATAATCTATAGTACTCCCAATGAGGTTTGGTGCGCCATCCATGGACGAAGTTCACAAACACTTGATTAGTGAGTTAGGAGTGGTTTTTGCCTAAATTGCAATGGGAAGCAAAAACATCAATAGAAGGACATTTAATGTAAATGATCATGAATTGAATCAACTTGATGAGGGGAGCTGTGGTTTCAAAAAGACGGCACAACATATCACACAGCGCGGTCCACAATTGATTTGGTTGGGCTTGTGAGTTAAAAAATAAGATCGTGCAGAGTCTATTGACGACTTGGAAAGCAACACTCACCGTGTTATTTCCGATATACGACCCCAAATGCTGCAAAGAATTATCGAAAATTGGATCTCAAGATCTGACTACATCCGAGCTTTCTAATTAAGTCAGGCTTAGAATATATGCTATATACAGACAGGCCCAGGGACAATAAATCTTTACAAAATCATTAGTTAAAATTTGATTAAGGCATCAATTTTGTGGACACGAAGCCAAAACTGACAGCCCTCTACAGCAGGTGTCTTAGCTAAACTCATGAACTCGGAGAACATAAGAATTTAGATTCCCTTTAGATATTATTAAAAAAAAAAACATTCTTTTTTCGTCTTTGAGAGTCGATAAAAAATCAAAGCATTGAAAGCTATTTTACAATTACATAGATATTACTACTGGCTCCTCAAGGTTATGCATGACAGTCCTTAAAGCCCCTAACTGGCCTAGGACAACACAGCCCATAACAACACGCATATGGACAATGGAATTCCAAATCAAGCCAAACCAAAAGTATTTAAATGGTTTCCTTTTTTTTTGTTGACTTGAACAATACACAACAAAGTCCGTCCTCCACCTAACTTAAAAAAAAAATCGAGGGTATTTCGAATAAAAGTTAAAACAAATTCAGCAGCAGGAGCAGTGCCTGGCATCGCCAATAACCATCACCAGGTAACACAAGACCACGTAAGTAATAAATGTCACCTTCATTCAGAAGTGTTTAAAATGACATTTTCTTTCCGGGTGTTCAAGTAAATTTAATTTTTTACTTATATTTCTGTTCATATAGGCATCATCAGGCACACACTCGTTACGTCCCTTCCCATCCTTCTGCCAGTCTACCTCAACAGTCTACAACACTACACACATAATCTCTGGGATCCGACTGAAAATCAGGAATAAAAAAGGGTTACAAGAGCAACAGCAATCCTAAAACAACAACAACAACACGACAAAAAAAAAAGACAAAAAAATTGTGTCGCCTTGAGCCAAACTTGTTGCTCTACGACGATGTTGTCGTTGTCGTTTTCGTTTCTTTTCGGATGAATTTTCGATCTTTTTATCGGCCAGATAAATCTAGATATCTTCAGCTTGCCCCCAAGAGGCAAGAAATCTTTAACACAAACACACACTCATATTCATTGCGATGGACAGACGGACGGACGCAACGGATGGACGCGATGCGACGGACGGCAATTTAAGCTTGTAATCCATATTCATACATTAAACATATTTTTTATCGCTCACTTAAAATCAAAGTGCGAGCTCGAGTCCCAAGTTCCAAGCAAAGCAGCGGCGACGGTGAAGGCGATGGCAATGCAGGAACAACCTCACCACCAACACAGATCACAGAACTTGTATCTCTTCTCTCCATAAGCAGTCGCCAGCATAAAGGAGGTGCAAAAAAGGTTGAAACCGAAAAACCATTGAGGCGGTTTTTTAACACGCGGAGCATCAAATTACCAAAACCGGCAAAGAAATTAATAAAAATATAAAAAAAAATTTGATGAAAAAAAAGAAAAGGAAGAGCGCCCATCGCAGATACTCGTACCTTCTCAAAAAAAAAAACCAAGAATAAGTTTCCTTAAAAGAGCACAGCAGTAGCAAGCAAGCACCATATGTGTACTGTTGGATGGGCTTTAAGGTTACCTTTCAACCACGCATACCGTACCGAGGCTCCTCTCAGTATAAGGCGGCAGAGTTTCACATACCTACTCTGTCTTTCGTCGTCGTTCCAACCAAAAGATACAAAAATCGAAAAAACACATATTTTTTTAATGAAAACGGAAAACGGCTGCCACAACGAAACCAAAAGCAAACCAAACCCAACCTAACCAAAAAAAAAAAAAAAAGGACCTTCAGGTCGGTGGTTTTGGCACTCACCTGTACGATAACAGTGGTTTCTGTATGCTGTACACCATCGGTGACACGTATAATCAGGTGATAAACATCTTTGGTTTCACGATCCAGAGCGTCCTTTAAGCGCAATTTACCCGTGTCCGGTTCAAGTAGGAATTTACCATCGTCTCCATTGATCATGGTATAGGTCAGAGTTCCAAGTGTGTCTGGATCGGTAGCACGAATTGTTGCAACTGTATGGCCAGCACTAAGGTCTTCGCTAACGCTGAATGTCAGTGGAATATCACGGAACACCGGAGGGCTGTCATTTTTGTCCAATACTGTCACTTTAATCTGAAAATACAAAAAAAAAAAAATGTTATTAAAAAATAAGTTTAATTTTAATTGTGAATTATTTTTATGAAATTAATTTTATAAATGTGCATTTTCAAGACAACCAATCCAATGTGAGTAGGTTTTTTAAACAGTTTAATATTTTAAAACGGGGTTTTCAAGCAAGATTAAATCAAAGCTGCAGTAAAAAATTTCTAGGCTGGACTGTTTTGGGGAAGTTCCGACACAAAAATGGGAAGACACTGCATTCACAAACGCAATTATTTTTCTCTTTTAATTTGTTAAAGACTACTTAAAGAGTTATTTTGTCTAGACAAGTGTCATCATAGCACTTATTTAGCACAATTCAATATACATAAGAGGGCTTAGCGGTCTCCTGATAAATCAAACCGTCAACCAAATTTAGAAGACTTGCCACCACTGTCCTGGATTTAAACACTTTCCAAGGGGCGAGGCCAACATAGACTCGGACCACCATTTTAAAGAAGCGGAACAGTGAAATTCCACCAAAACTGCAGCATGGAGCAGCTACTGTGAGAAAGTTTGATGCAACGAAGCTGCAATCACAAGAGACCGCCAGAAGCTTTTCCAACCGTGTCTCCATTTACCTCCGAACAACCCGGCACCTGCGCCAAGCAAAGAGGACCAGTGGTAACATTGCAAACAGCCCATCAAAAATGTAGCTACTCATGTTTTGGGTTTCATAAGGCGACCACAACGAAACACCTGGCTAGATGATGAATGCAGGCTGGCCGACACGGCGACCAAGAACGAATGCTGCAGGAGAGAACTAGGGTCACCAACAGTCTACGACTTTTCAGAAAGAAAAAGAGAGCGATTGGTGGAATCAATTTGATACGGCAGGAGCCTTGCTACAAAAGAGTAAAAGCATTCGTCCAAGGAAAAATTGGGAAAGAACACTTCGGCAGGCTGTTGGACGGTGAAGACGAACAAGACCATAACTAAAAACTGCGAGGCAAAATGATCCATTCGATTTGGACGTCCAACATATCTCAGGGATCTCTTTAAAGCACCGGAAGATGACTTGGTGGGGACCATACACCAAAGCATCTGAACAATCTGGTCGGATAAAATTGTGACTGGCGATTGGTTCCTATATCAGTGTGGTTTCAGAAAAAGTAAGTCAACCATCGACCATATTTTCACGCTTCGAGCCATTTAAAAAAAAGACCAAATTATTGCAAATCTACACCAGCTTTAAATTCGCCTTTGACAGCGTAAGTATAGGGACGATCTTTACAGAAACATGTCACTTCTTGGTATCCCTGCTTTATTCCTTTGATTGCTCAGGATCACGCAGAGCCGTAAGAGTTGGTTAGAACGCCACCGACTAATTTGATCACGGACCAATAAGATACAGACCGCCAACTCATTGTATGGTGTATGGTCTCTCTGTTTGCCTACAAGCTGATGTGCCATTAATTCTGAGAGTGTAACGCTCTCCCGTGTTTTTTTTAAATGGGAGCAGTAAACACACCAAAAATAAATGGCATACGCAGGGATGGCTGCCCCCACAAAATGTACAGACAGAGATGTACACGTATTCACAGACACGAAAAAATATTTCGAGGGTGTTTCATTCAAGAGGAGTACGAGTTGGCGGTCTGTATTGGTCTGTGAATTTGATGTCGCGAAAGGCAAGGTGAAGAACTAGCATGTAACTCCAGAAAAAAAAAAACAGAGTACATGCTGTCTTGTTTTTATTTGCAGAATATTATCATCGTAGGCTTGGACAAAACGTCACAATGGACAGATAAAAATTTGAAGTAGTCAAGGTTTTCATCTTTTGGGTTCCACTGTAACCTCACAAAATAATATCAATAAGAGTTCGGTCAAAGCATCACCCTTGACGATCGCTATTTCTTAGAGCTAAGAAGCTATCTTAGTGGCTTTTCCACTCGCTCTAAGGAACAAGTAGACACTATACAAGACCCTTATCATCTTATTCCTGATGTATGGAGCAGAAGCGTGGATCCTGGCACAATTGTATTAAAAGCGAATGGAGTGCTTTGAAAGGAAGATTCTTCGGGTGGGAATTGATCTTATATGTATCAATGGAGTGTGGAAGAGATGATTAAATGAGGACTTGTACAGCTGGCCTGTTAAAAAAGCAGAAAATAAAGCGGCTTAAATGACTTGGTCATGTGAATTGTAAGAACAAATACGCATCAACCAGCCTAGTCCTCATTTCCAACCCTGCGTACGTAAGAACCAATCTTACGTGGGGCGATTTAGTGGAGGACGACCTCATTCAACTAAACGTGCTTAACTGGAGGCAACTGGCTAGGCACTAGATTGGCTGGTGGGGTTTTGATGCGGCCATGGTCCACAAACCACAATGGCCACCTTAAGTAAGTAAGTCGATGAAAAAGTGGTGAGTGACCACTTTCATGTCATGTATTTTACGTGGCCTAAAGAGCCTCTTTATAAGGGTCTGGGGTTTGGTTCATAGAACTGCATGATGCATGATCCTGACCAAAGGCCATCGCTTGTCTTTCCCGCAAACAAGTTAGGATTCAGCTAATGGTAGCAGTGGATGTAGAATCATCTCAGCGCTATGCAGTTTTCGGAATGATTTTAACATAAATCATCAGCATCGACTGTTCCTCAACTACGATGTTTCCTTACTTGATCGTGCTTAAAGGCCCCGACCCATAGAATCCGTTGCGTCCGTGCGTCCGGCAAATCAACTGACAGCTCGATTAAATACACGCGTTCTTACCAGAAGTGGTCCATAGACAACGCATGCCGCAAAGCAACGGACAAAAGTAGCCGAACTTTTAACTTTTTCTTCTCCGGCAATCCGTTGACAGCTGGTTGACAGCAATTTTTGTTCGATTTGAAGTGGTTTCGTTTTGGCATTGAAGAAGAGAAATATATTTCTTCTTCTAAGGGTTTTGGTTACAGTTGTAATTATGTTTATAATACGTCAACGCATTCATTGGGTCACCCCCAATCCGGCGATCCGGCAAACTTCAACGGATGAGTTGCCGCAAAGGACCAACGGATTCTATGGGTCGGGGCCTTAAGAGTTTCTACTTATTTCCTTATTTTTCAAGGTTTGTTTTGGGAACATAAAGTTTACCTAAAATTTCATATCAACGCAAAAACGTCACTGTCAGGTCAGAAATCCTGACCGATTTTCAAGCGAAGTGCGAAATGCTTCCAGCATCGTTCAAAACGACATCCTGCACGCCATTTGATCAATCAAAGCTATCAAGTGTATAGCAGACCGAATAGTATCAAAATAATTGTTGCCACATCTTTGCGTACAAATGCTTAATAAAGGAACTTGATGAATCATTCGACATTTTTTTTAACCAACTACAAAGGTCATTTTGAGATGTTTAGTTTGCATAAAGATAATCTTTCAAGCGTCACACATGTTAACAGTGCAAAAGCGTTAACATTTGGCAGAGATTTCAATGAACCATAACTGCATGCAGAGATTATCGTACTGAACTCAAGAAGTAATGTACCAACCAACACCTGGTCGCCATATGTTTTATCCATAAGGTCTCACTATCCATCCATCCAGTTACAGCACACCAATGGATATCCATACCTATCCAACACACACTATTATCAAAAGTGAATATCACATTTTTTTGCACATTCGTTGGAATAATGTGACTTTTATTGACCGCTGCTGATTTTCCAATCGCGATGCTTGGCCATTTCAAAGAGTGTGCTGGGGTTACTCTTTGATTTTTTATTTAAAAAAAAACGGAAAAATAAGATGCTCAAAGTTTTTATGATACACCATGAACAAGTCGTAAGATACTTTTTAGTATAGTTATCTAGATTCAAAGAAATCGATTCATCCTAATTGCTGTTAAGACAGCTCATTTGTATTTTAATGTTCAGTTTGATAAGATCCTTTTGCAATTTGTTTCTATTTTTGTTTTTGCATTAACTTGAATAACTTTGACTCCGTGAAAGTGCGGTTAAGTCACCACTTAGAGGCCAACTAAAGTCATCTGGACAAGATAGAGATAACAATAATTTAAATTGTGAGACTAAGTACTCCCAGGTTGCAGTCAACAACGTTTGCTTACAAACTCCAAGGAGCTGTGAATTTGTCTATATGATGTGGGAAGGATTTTAGCGATTTCTTCCAGGGGCTTTTCAATGGGCGCTTTGGCGGCCATGTTGTTACTTTGACATCTGTCAGATCTGATGGTTAGTAGGTATTCAGTTACTGATGCCAATCGTCATTCAGTATAACCGATTAAACAGAAAAGATTGATGAGACTTAATTATCAAATTTTATGCTAAACGTGTTTGCCTTTTACAGTGGACTCTTCAAATTTAGTGGCCGAATTCAAGACGACCAGTTTGGTTATCAATCAACTTACATGGCGCACTTCAAACAAACGCAAGATCAGTAGAGAACAGGGCCGAAATCCGCGAAAGTATACAGTAGAATCTGGGGCAGTCGATTTCTCGCCGTGCACAGGAAATCTAATTTTCGCAGACTTCAACTTGGCGAATTATGCGTCGGGACTTGGGCCTACAAATGGTTGATTATACCGAGGGGTGTTTCTGCAGAAGAAATGTTCGAAAGTTCTACCAAAGCGTAAAACAGTCGTCCAAGGATTACAAAGCCCGAGGGGAAGCCTGTAGAGACGAGGGTTGGAATGTTGTACACAGTTGGTATATGCAGAATGGTCTATTCGAATTGGACAATGGTGAACAAAACTTCCTTGCCCCCAACCAAGAAGAAGTTCGGACAACAATATTAAAACTAAAGTTCAACAAAGCTGCTGGAGCGGATGGCCTTGCTGATTTCTTCAAAGCAGCGGGAGATGACTTGGTGAGGAGCATACACCAACTCATCTGTACAATCTGGCCGGATGAAAGTATGCCTGACGAATGGAACCTCAGCATTGTGTGCCCTATCCACAAGAAAGGAGAAGGAGATACTCTGAACTGCACCAACTACAGAGGAATAAGTCTCTTAAATGTCGCCTTGTTGGCCCTTCTGTGTGAACGCCTGAACCCATTTGCACGTGAGCTGATTGGCTCTTACACTTCGGCAGATTTTGGAAAAGACCCAAGAATACCAGATCGATACCCACCACCTCTTTAGCAATTTTAAAGTCGCCTATGACAGCGTGAACAGGAACGAGCTATACAGAGTAATGTCACTTCTTGGCATCCCTGTTAAACTCGTTAGGTTGTGCAGGATGACTATGGAAAACTCGCGCTGTTCCGTCAAGGTTGGTAAGAACACCACCGACTCATTTAATGTCGAGAAAAGGTTTACGACAGGGTGACGCGCTATAACCTCTCAGAACAAAATCTGTGAAGAGATCAGTCGAAGAATCACTCTTGCCAATCGCTGTTTCTTCGGGCTTAGAAGACATTTGAGTAGTAAAGCCCTATCTCAAAGGACCAAGGAGACACTATACAAAAGACCCTAATCATCCCAGTCCTGCTGTATGGGGCAAAGCATATACACTGACGCAATCGAATGAATACAGGCTGGGGTGATTTGAGGAAAAGATTCTTCGGGTTATATTCGGTCCTGTATCTATCAATGGAATATGGAATACAAGATTCAATAGCGAACTGCATACAGCGACATTGACCTGGTTATTAAGCTGAAAATACAACGGCTTAGATGGCTGGGCCATATGAGGCGTATGGACGAAAACGCTCCAGCCCGACGAATCTTCAATTCCAACCCGGAGGGCCGACGCAGTCCTGGAAGACCCCATCTAAGGCGCCACCTTAGATGGGGTCGTCCAGGATCAAGTGGAGAACGACCTCAACCAACTTGGTGTGTGCAACTGGAGGCCATTGGCTAGGGACCATTGAATTGATGGCTGGGTACTGTATGATATAGGGTAGACTCTGATTGGGATCAACTTTGCGATGTCCAGCGTTGTATATAAGTACATATGCACCAATTGTGCTTATTTTATCTCCTAGTGATAGCCATTGGGTACTGGCCTTGCCCACCCGAACTTGACTTGTTAAGCTTATAAGCGCGAATTTTGAACACGGAAATATAGAAACACTATAATTGCCTTGCCAAAAAGCTCCTCTATTTCTCTTGTTGGCTAGCAGTTATTCTGGACGAACCCCTCAGAAAGCAAGCAAGCTAGCGGCGGATGAGCTCCAATTAAGAGAACCAACGGCGACGCCAACAGTCAGCATGTCAGGCACCCCATTGATCAACTTCGACATATTCGGAGCTTAGGTCATTGGGTCCTTTCAAGTCAGAGTAGTGAAATAGAGAAGGTAGTGGATGAGCCTTTATAGGGCCAACAGTATAGCTCTCGCATCCCCGTTATGGGTTACTGACTCTGGATCTCTCCAGCTTCTTTTGTCCAAAGAGAGCAGTATAGGACCTGGTATCCAGGTTAGGGGTTGTGCGCCGTTGTAACATCCCTACCACGTAAAAAAACAATAGTTCCGAAACAACCAATTACCTCGGATATGGGTGACCCTAGCACGACATGTCCGATAAAATCTAAGCAGGCCAACATCCGTACAAAATTCAACAGACCCAAGACCACGCGCACATATTTTTTTGAGCTATGTGAACTGAAATCTCAACTAAAAAATTGTATTACTGCAGTCGTTAGTGTCGTTACCCGTTGATTACATTAAAATTGTAGCTCCGGGTAGTACCCAAAGCTGTTCTAGGTGCTGCTGGTTTCATCTTCCCCAACTGCGGGGAAAAGTGGAAATCACCTGTCCTGTACCCACTGACAAAATAAGAACTGAATTTAAATGTTTGCTCTCTCTCTCAACCATTTTTGTGTGTGCGTTGATATTGTGAGGGAATGCAATGGACCTACGATTTTCTTCAGAAACCAAACAGCTAGCAGAGATCTATCAGATCAGAGATCGACTATATTCAATTTAATGTCAACAAAACGCCAACACAATTGAGAGCAACAATTTCTGCAGGAGGCATCAGGTGCAATTCCCGTTTAAGCTTAGAATATATGCATGGAAGGAACCAAACATCCAATTTGGCCATTTATCATTGAGATACATCATTTATCTCCAAGGCATCGAATTTTCCAACCCCCTTGCCCTTAGCCGCCTAGACATAGACATAATCGATGATGAGATGAAAATTCACTGGTTCTGTTGCCCATTTGGAACAACATAGGCTTCCCTCGATGAAGCTCGAGCTGGCTGACTCACTTCGCGCTGAAAATTTCGAATTGAAAAATGACTGATAATGATGAATGAGAACGACGAAGCTGGCGGATGCTCTCAAAAACAAACACGTTGCTTGTATGGTGTATCTAATGGATGCATGTTGCAGTGTAGCTCTTGATCATCTCATTTCTATGCGCCCAGAGTGCTTGCAGTCAGAACGATTTCAAAATCGAATACCTCTAAGCCCGCGCGTGGTTGCTGCAACTGCTTTTCTTTAAAGAAGATTTTGCTGCTGCTGCATGCATGCATGTGCGCATTTCAAATTCATCGACTTGCGAGTCAAGTTAGTTTAGTTAGTCCATGCGTCTGTCTGTCTTTCTGTCTATCTGTCCAGATGTCACTTTTGAAAAATTAATGTGAGTTCCGTTGTGTGTGCTTGTGCTCTGGAGCCTCATGCGCCTGTATATGTGCACAAGCACATAGAAGATTCATTCCCGGATTACACGCTTAATGTAAATAATTTTCTTTAGTTTCAAAGTCGAACCTCAAGTTTTAGTATGCAGAGCCAGGGCCTGCCAAAGTATCTTTGGGATACGAGACGCCAACTTAAGAATTGGCCTTTTAAGATTAAGCAGATAATTGAATGGCATCAGCTAGCAGCTATAGTTGTACCATCGGCAGTTCGGTGCAAACACATTACAAACGGCGCGGCCGCGGTGGTGGAGAAAGCCTTTTGTGCGTAAGTGAGTGTGTCCGTGGTTTTATAGTTGAGAAGCGTTGGAAGACTTTTTTTTCAAGTCTTCTATGTTCTGCCCAGAAGTAGCTGCACTGCCGCTCACAGATCAACATTATTAATCAAAATGTTTTACTTTTCTAGATATATCGATTTTTTTTTTTGGGTTCGTAGAAATTTATCTTGGAAGGCGCTTCTTAGATAGTTCTATACCCAACTCCGTGAGTTAAGCCAATCCAAGCTCTGTTGAGTTGTGAAAATAGGAAAAATATTTATTTGAAGCGCACAACTGTTGCCTGTTGCGTGTGAGTAACAATTCTATTTAAGAGGTCATGATACTCTCTGCGAGGCAGTGATTTGTTTGGGAACAAGTTTTGGAATTGTGAATTATTCCATGGAGGATTGTGTTTGTTCTGGAAGTTTACGAAAGACAAAAAAAAAAAAAAAAAACAAATCGACAGCTTTATTTTGAACTTGACCTGTGGTTATGATGCTGCGATATGGGGATGAGGTTCATGATAGCAGCCTCGGACGATGGAAGTTATGTTAATGTCAATCATCTGGAAGAGCAGCAGCAACAGGTTTGATGCAAGATCAAGTGGTTAGTTTTTTTTTTTGTTCAATGTCAAAATTGTGTTCGTTAGTTTCAGAAATTATTTTTTCTCAACAAATGACTCATAAGTTTTTTTGATTTGAATTCAAGATGTGCAACCTCCTAGCAAAACATCTCTGTCTCTGCACAACCACTTTATGATGAAGATGATGAACAGAAAAGATGGCCATGAAACTTCTTTTACATAAGACTTTAAAAAATTACGTCCTAATTCTACGTTAGATCATCCATTAGGTATAACAGTTTTTTTTCTCTCATTGGCAAAACGAATGCTTGATGCTTGATAATATAAAATGCACGTCTGGGTCACACGTACATGCTCTGTGGGTGTAATAGTACGATGAAAACAAACTTTTCGAGCAATAAGAACAACTCATTTTTGAAAAATTTGGTAAAAACTACAAAAAATGACTCCCTGAAGGTACGCCATAGGAAATTACGCAAAAAAAAAAATAGAAAAAACGCCCAAAAATCCATACAATATTTTGGTTTTTTTTTCCTAGGAAAAAAGCCCAAAAAGTTTGGCTTTATTTCGAAAAATTTTGTGTCTTTTTTCTGTGAATTTTTGAATTAAGGAAAAAAGCCAAAAAAAAACGCCCGAAAAAAAATTTTACCCTTTTATCGAAAAGGGAAAAACGCCAGAAAACAAACTTTTTTCAATTGATTATTGAGGCGGTTATTATAATGTAATCAGTTTAAAAATCGCGCGATATTTGAATAAATTATTGAGGCGATTATTATAATTTAATCTGTGTAAAAATCCCACGATTTTTAAACAGATTACATTATAATAATCGCCTCAATAACCAATTGAAAAATCGCGCGATTTTTAAACTGATTACCTTATAACTTATAATAATTGCCACAATAAATAATTTAAAAATCCTCACATTGTTTAGAAAAAGTAGTTAAGAAAGATCCTTGCAAATCAATATCTTTTTACTTTTTTCCAAAGCCATTTTGGAAATTAAGCCAAAAAAGCTGTTTTTTGTATTTTTTCCAAACTAAGTTTGGAATTTGAGCCAAAATGTTTTCGTATTTTTATTTTTTGGTCTTCTTTCCTAAATTGCGGCGTAATTTCCATGTTTTTTGGCGAAATTTCCAAAAATATTTTGGGTGTTTTTTCAAAATTTTGTACACCCAAATTTTTTGGGCTTTTTTTCCAAAACTCTTTTGGGCGTAATTTCCTATGGCGTAATTTCAGGGAGCCAAAAAAATTGGCTTTAACTGGAAAATCCGATATACGGAAATCTAACGTTAAGAAACCTTTAGTATATCAAATTTAGATGTCGTCTTTTGGGTGCTATAAATGGTGTAAATTTCCGTTTGTGGCTAAATTAATAAAACTATTAAAACCAATTACCGCTGAAAGAAAAAAAATTGGCCAAAACCTTGTGGCTCTTTGTATGGGAGCCACCATTTAAAAAGAGTAACTGAAAAAATGCAATGCCATCTGATGGAAAATTGTAAGGAACTTTACCAAACAAAGTTTGATTGAATTCGATACAACCGTTGACAACTTATGGCCATTTAAAAAAAAGACGTTAAGACCACATCTCCGTTATTAGCATTGCCAAAAACTAAAAGATTAATCAAAATCGTTAGAGCCATTTTTGACTGTAGCAGACCGACGGACGGTATGGCGAAAACGACTATTTTGGGCTTCCCTATCATCGTAATGTCATGTTTGATTAAAACCTCGATTTTTTTCTGCATGAAACCATTACTTGCCCTATAGAGTGAAAAATCTATTGTAAAGGGTGGTACAGTCATAACACACGTTGCTAATTGTAAATAATACAAACAATTTTCAGAGAATTAGTCACGGCTTTTGTGTCGTTCATCTATCCCATGGTTTATATATTCAATGACACTGAAGAATAATATAAGGTTCAATGTCATTTATGTGCCGAATTTTCTCAACCTTAGGTCTTGAATTATTTTTGACTTATTGACGTACATTTCTTCTTTTGAATATCCTCAAAGAAAGAAGTCCAACGGTATCAAATCACTTGATCATGACGGCCAATTGACACCGACATGACGTGAGAAAACACGGCCATTGAATTTCTGACACAAAAGAGACATCTTTTGTTGATTGCGTGGCAAGTTTCACCATTGTGTTGGAACCTCATATCATCCAGCTTAATATCCTTAATTTTTAGCCACAAAAAGTCCCTTATTATCTAGCGATAGTAAACACCATTTACGGTAACTGCTTGGCCGACCTCATTTTCGAAAGAGTATACGGGACGGCCCGATGACGCCGCCAGCCCAGATTGAACGGGGCGAGCATGCACACATTTTTCCACATCTCATATAGACCCGACTTGATGAAATTTGGGCCTTATTGGTCGATTATGCTAAACAAAAAAAATCACAAAGTGCATTTGAACGCAAATTTTCATAAAACGCTTTAACAATCTCAACGCACTCTTCAATAAACTGTGCACCTTTCCATGGTTGAATTTGTCAAACACTGAAACAAAGAATGTCAAATAAATTTGGGCAAAAAACTTGACGTTAAGGTGTGACCCACAATTAACATAGTGCGTTATGGTTGGCCAACCCTTTATAATAAGGAAAATTTTTGATTTTGGGCTTGATTATGCCAAATTTGTACACAAAAACAGAAAAACTTAGTTTAAAGAACTGAAGGTACCCGTTATCAATTTTAAGGAATTCTTTTCTTACGTAATATAAAGAATATTTCTTGATTAAGTTTGTGTAAAGTTTTCCAATACGCCCACTTTTAAGGGCGTGAATTTTATAAAATACTTTTATTCAGTTAAAATTGTTAAAAAACGGTTATTTTAATTCTAAGCGTGCCTAAAAAATTCCAAACGATCAAAGCTCAGTTAGTGCTTAATAGTTTCTTAGGAAGTTGTAGAGTACGCCCACTTTTTAGGGGCGTTTTCGTTTAAAGTCTTAGCGTGCATTGATGTTCCAATTTTTACTTACTATCAGTGGCAGTTTTGAAGTAAGTTGAAACATATGTATTCCTTGATTACAGGTTGCAGGTTGTGTTTCAAGAATAGTTAAGATACACCATTTTCATTCAAAAGCTAAGTTTTCAAAACCCAAATTTAATAATGTTTTGCAAATAGAATCATGTCACTACTATGTCATTTAGCTCATAGTAATGGTCTTGTCTTGGCAATATAAATTTTTAATTTTGTTAAAGAAAAATTTTATTTCTGGAACGATTTTTTGCAAGAAAAATTTGTAACCAAATAGTTTGTCACATACGAACTCTGTTAGAGTATTCAAAAGATTGTTGCCATGTTCATGTGATTTATTTGTGACATAAAAAAAAAATACTCCCAATTTTTCAGCATCTCAAAATATTTTTTTGAATTCAAGAACAGTGACTAGCCGTGTCACCTTGTTTTAAATAAAAATGTGAAAAATCTGGATGTATCTAAAAAAACATGGGGACAAAATATATTTCAATAAGTACATTATCCAAAAAAAGGTAAAAGAATGAGTCTTGTTCGGCTAGTTTCAGGCCGTTTCCATTTAACACCGTATGACCGCATATTGCTTTTATTATGAAGTTAAAGAATTCCCAAACGATTCCATCATTTCGACGATGGAATCGTTTAATTCAACGGAATAAATAAATACAATGTTTACCAACTATTACTTTGTTAAAGTATAGTCACAAAAGTCACATCAGAAAGGAAAGAATCTCATCGAGGAGTGAAAGGAGTAAAGGAAGCAAAGTTGCACTCAGATCTCTTCCTTTTCTGACCAAATTCACGATGTTATGGCGATCACGATCGAAATATCGATCGATCGAGTGCTCAAATTTGAACCCTATGGGGGTCAAGAAAATACTCTCTTCTTCCTCTTCCCCGTACAGAACAATATGTATATTCGCTACTTGCTCTTATTTGCAACAAAGAAACAAAAACAAAATAAAAGGAACATGAACAAAGCCGAAAGGATTTTCGATCTTGAGTTTTTTTTTGTCTTAAACACTCTTTGAAGAACCGAACTTATGGGAACTTCTGGAGCAAGAGAGGAGAAATCAATAGAAGTGAAGAATTAATATGAATTCCTTGTGCATCATGTGTTTTTGGTTTGGGTATCCTTATGGTGGCCCCTCATTGTGTGTTGCACTTTTGCATTTAAAGAAAAAGAGGAAAAATGGCCAATATGAAAAGGTATGGAAAATTTCATGAAACTCAACCAGAAAATTCCCAAAAGGCAAATATTTATCTTTTGTTGAGCAATTGTTCCATGAGTGGTGTATAGTGGTGTGGTGTGCTGTGGTGGACGTATCTTCTTGTGCCTCCCTGATTCTGTGTTTTGCGAGAAAAAGTATTTTATATCGATATTGCTATTGAAGAACGTCCAGCGTCCATGTAGATATATATTTTAAGTTGGAGATGCATTTTCAGTATTAAATCGCATAAATCAAAAATTTGTTCATATTTCATGGCCTGATAAGCTAACAAGGATAACAACATGATCAATGGAGTTCCTTGGATTTTTATTTTTGTGGTTACTTTCTGTTGTTGATGTATTTTTTGTCTTCTTGTTATGATTTATTTGTTAATGGAGAGAAATGGGAGCACAGGGATATTGTGTTGAATGTAAGTTAACGATTTTTTATTTTATATTATTTTCTTCATTTTACTTGATTCAAAGTCATGCCTTCGACCTCTTAAATACATTGTATCGTGATTGAGTTTCAGTTTCATACAATGTATGAATCCCTTCAATTTGCCCTTTTTTTGTCTTGAAAAGGATAATCTTAATATATAAAAGTATGCAACCGCCCAGCCGATTCCAATGAAATGTGTTTAAATGGTTTCAGATTTTAAGACAATATTTATATTAACACTAAAAAATCACATAACTCAGCTGGATTTATTTTCTGATGATCTTTTAATGAGATTTCGAAATTTGCGAATGTTTAAAAATATGTCGTTTGATATAAGAGTGTAAAACAATTCTAGCCGTAGTGGTAAGTGGTAAGGGTGTCGCGGACTGCCACTGCGAAGTTTCTGGGCTTGATCCTTTTGAATCATGAAAAAAGTGCTCCTCTTCTAGCCGTACGGTTTCGGCTGTAGAATGTGGGTCCCTTTCATTCCTGCAGAATATTAACACTCAAAATAAATGGTAGATAGTATTAGTTGCTAGGTCAAGCCCTGGCTCTGACTGGAGCTGTTTTGTGAACAATTTATTCATTTCAGGACAAATAATTTACAATTTAAATCTATTTTTCCCGGAGACTAAATCGCATGATACATGTTCACGTGTTGGGAAACTGTCAAATGCATAAATAGCTGAACATTAGTTAACAAAAGAAGCCAAACGTTGCAAAAAATTGAAAAAAATGCCTTTATATGAAAAATTTGATTTCGATGTATACAAAAAAATAAAGAGAAAAAGAATCGTCTAAAAGGATCCTGAAATCTTCTCATTACTACCCAAATGACAAGATGAAAATAAGCTTAACGTGAACACCTGACATTAAAGTCGTAATTTCACGACGAGCTTACTCGCATTCAGAGTCAAATTGGGCTTAGACCAGGGCCCTAAGATCTACCCTAAGGTAGAGTCTTTAGTACCAATTTTATGGAACATGTTGAGGCATGTCCACACTCTTTGGTAAGGGGCGAGGTCTATCTAACACCTCTTGCATCCATATGTTCTTGGATACCATATGTTTCCGCATTCGGAGTAACCACAACCACCACGATACTCCCACAAAGGGGGTCTAACTCATAGATAGTCTCCCAGGTGACTCGGCCACCCGGGTGGACACTATCTCCCGTGGTACCAGAATATATAGCTTCCGGTGGAGCTTCGCAACCATAAGGTCACTTCCAGATGAGCACCATCAATTCTCAAGGCCTGGCAGCCTTAAGATATGCACATTCAACCACTTGCCGAGGCAGAAGCAAATGGCCAAATATACACATCTATACACACAAACACAAAACACTCAATCACTCCAACACATCATTCAACATGGCGTTCCCTAGTTAGAGCGGAAATAGTTCCAATCAACCAGCCTCTCACGCAACTGGAAGATCAGAACAAGCCCACTACTTCGCCAGGTAACACCAACCAAAAAACAACTTTTCAAACCTATGGGTGAGCCTAATTGCCCAATCTCTCAGCAGGGCCAAAAGATCGTGGTCAGACCTCCCACTTCCTTTTTAGGGAAGTCTAGTTGCCCGTACTCTACAGAGAACAGGGCCAGGCTTCCCAACCTCCTTACATTCACACATGTGGTTATAGACAGCTAGTGAGCCTGAACCAACCACCTTTTCCGCATACTTTCGTAACACGTTACAGAAGGTCCTTGGCATAACTTTCTCACGCATACTCTTGTAACACGTTACAGTTCGTCAGAACAAGCAACACCAGCCGTCTACCACACTCTACCGAAAAAGTCCAATTGCCCGTTCTCTCAGCTCGGCCAAAAGATCGGGGTCAGACAATTCCGTCCTTAACAACATTTCAACTCAAAAATCAACTTCTTTCAACAAAAACACGACACCAGTGTGCCTCCTTTGGGTTATTTTAGTTATCTGAACTCTCAGCTGGATGCTACCAAGAGAACAGACGTAAGCCCCCCCACCACGACAAGGTACAACCCAGGGGGACTACCCAAATGACAGTTCTGACGATTCTGAGAAAAGAGTTTTACTTCTTGATTTAAAGGCAGAATGCACTCAAAAAACCTAACTGTGACTCAAATGTCCGCCACAAAATATGCAGGCAACATTACCGGAGGTATTCCTGATGTTGTCGACGGCTGTGTTAACAAACAAAATTTGCATTTAGGTAAGCCACGAACCCACACTAGGTTCACCAGATTTTTTGTTTTTTATAAGGCACGCGCTCAAGGGTTTTCAATAGCCCTTTTAATGTTTAGTCACAGCGCGAGCGACAGGAAATTATGGAGGAAGGGAAAGGAGGTGTCGCTGAACTTTGGTCTTGAATGTTTGAAGATCAAAATGGCAAGGGAAAATTGTGCCAGGCAATTCATTCCACATTCGTGTTGTACGGCTAAAGAAAGAATCTGTATGTCTCACGGTACGTCTAAAACTGGGCTCAAGTGTAAACTGATGAGCGTTCCTAGCAAGACAAGTGTTTTAATGTTAGAGGGGTGGAACGCATCTGGCTACCTCGATTGACCATTTTTCGTAGAAGAACCTGTAAAATAAGGAAACACATGAAAACATTTTGACGATGTTCAAGGGATGGAAATGTTTCCATAATGCTTTTCTCTCCTATTAATTGTATCGTTTTTTCTGGACTTTGGCGAGCAGGTGTAAAAAAGTTTGAGAAGCGCCTGCCCAGAGATGGGAGTTATAATCAAGTTGAGGGCGTATAAACGCTTTGTAAATTGTAGCCAGATCTTAAGGGTCGGGAAACTTCTTGCATCTATTGAGGAATAGTCTAAAAGCATCTTGCAACATTCCTGACAATCTCATGTATGTTGGCATTCCAACGATACAAATACCGAGTACTGATAGCTTTTCGGCTTCCTCGATGCAAGAACCATTCATGGATAATTTCATAGGGGGTATGTTTAGCTTTAACGACAAAAGACAACATTTAGTTTTCGACGCATTAAACTCCACAAAATTTCTGATACCCTAGTTCACAATGCTGTTTAAATCGGAGTTTAATTAGCTTATCATACGCTGTCGTTGTAATTACACGTCCGTAAGCGAAGGCCGTGAATTATCAAACGTATATAAAAAGCTGAGGGTTGAGTCGTCAAATGACATAATGCATTTTCAAAAATTACTGTGCGGTGTGGATTTTGGGCTGCGGCGTTATTAGTCCGTACTTTTTCGAAAATCGTTCACTGTCAACGACGACCGCTACATAACTATTATAACCAATTCCTTGCGACGCAAGTTGATCCATATGGGCCTGGAGGACATTTGGTTCCAGCAGGACGGCGGGCGTTAAGTGCCACACAGCGGACGCAACGATTTACATCCCCATCTACCCATCTTTATTGAAAAGCCCGACATAATATACATTCAATTCGGCACTTACAATTTCCTTACGCTTTCATGCTTACAGTTATTGATCACATTTAATTTCAATCAATTGAGGAAATATGTATAGTCAGTCACTATAAATCATTTATCTATCCGGTCAACTTTCAAACATAATTTTTTTTATTTGTTCTGTCTTTTTAAGCCCCAAAATCTGATACAGTTTCGACTCGTTTTTTTCAATTTGGTTGATTGTTTGTTTGATTAAAAAAATTATCAATGCAAATTTATTTAATATTTTATTTAGGGATAAAACAACTCAATTCACACTCATTGAAGATTTCGCGGTTTATTGGTTTGTGGTCTTTTGTTTTAATATAACCCAGGTCCAATCAGAGTTTTTTTGTGTGGTTAAATTGGTCACTTAATTTTGTATTTGGCATCGAGAAATCAAAAAGCTATAAAAAAGAACACGAATAAGACATTTATTTAATTTGATTGAAAAAAATGCCTAGCATTAACGAAAGTGTTGTTTTGCTTCTTTTGTCGTGACGGTATATTGAATTCGTTTCAGCTGTTTTAAATAGCTCTTTGAATATGCAAATGAAATTATTTTTTTGTCAAATGCATATTTACATATTAATTACCGCATATCATGTGCATTGAAGACAACTTCAACATCAAAAAAAAGAAGAAAAACAGACAGAAATTAATTTTGAAGTTCGCTGCTCAGCTCTTTTGTTTGCGCGTTTGTTTTTACTCTTACTACCTACTTTTGTTACAAAAAAACTTGTTTTCAACGCTTTTTTGTATAAACCATGTTTAATAAGACGAAAATACAATCACGATGTTTGGTTTAACAAGCTTCCAAATTGCTTATCATCCGTGAATAAGTACCCACAGAAATTTAAGTTTGGCAATTTACATGTGCCTCTGAACTGTACCATCTCATAACTATACAGTGCGTTCAATTGGCAAAGATATATTTCCCATAACAAGCAAAATGCAAACCGGATGAATGAAAAAGAAAAAAAAACAATGTCTGATATTTTGGAGCAAAACCTAGAAGTAAGACAAATTGAACAATAACTTTAATGTTAATTAAGGAAGAGAATACACTTAATCAAGCTTTTTTTTTCTTAGTTCAATTAAATCAAGTGGCCGCAGGTGATGCGTGGATTGAAGCATTTTTTTTTCAGTGAATAAGTATGCGTAGGTACATCAAGGTAAATATACTCTCTGAAAAAAAAAACTCCTCAACTCACGAAGATTGTGTGCTAAATGTTCCAATCAAAACATACAACGGCAGCATGGATCGGTGGTAAGCGACCGACCGACGGACGTATCATTGTATTTATTAATATTATTGAATGTATCCCATAAAATTTCAATGATGATTGTCTTGTGTGCTGTTTGACCCATAGCAGCCGAGTATATGGTTGGCGTCATCGACATCATTCATTGATTCAGTAATTTCCGCAACGAAGAAGATATATTCTGTTTATCTTTACCTTTACCACAAAAAAAAAAAATGAAAGAAAAAAAATCTGAAGAACAAGAAGAAGTGGAGCTCTGAAATGAATTCTTTGATTGAGGGAGAGAGTTCAATTACGAAAATTTCTTGTGTGGAAACACACACGAGGCCGAGGCTTTTAATAAATAATCGCCTGTGCAATTAGGAACAAGTTTCATATTACATACAGTAGCGGCCATCAATAACACAATCAAAGGAATGTACGAAAAAGGTTCGCTTTAAAGCAAGCTTTGGTCTTTGTAGCTGTTAGCAACTGAAAGGGTATGTTTGTTGAGGCAGTGGTCCAGAGTAAAATGTAAGCGCCACCCTTAATAAGAAAGCAAAACCAAACTTTCCTATGAGTGATAGTGATAGTATAGGAAATAAATTTTACTTTGTAGTTGGATGCGGGATTGTACAACACCAACCACGTGCTATTGAGATGTGTTGTTCTCTTTTCTGTTCGGTCTGTCTCTCTGAGCTGATGGCCTCAGTTACTAGTGGTTACGAGCAGATTTAAAAAAATAATTTTTACTTATTTTTGTTCAAACTGAGAACAGCCCAGAAATATATTAAAAAAAATCGTTTCATACTTACAAATATTAAATTATGTAAGAAATAAAGCATTGGCACTTTGAGTAAAAGAATTATAAGCATGGGCCAATTTTTTGAATATTTTTATCCCAGATCAAATTTTGTGGACAAACCATTTCGCATTGCCATTATGAAAGAATTGTTGCTAGCATCTGCACAAAGTCTTGAAAAATCAAATTAAAACTTCTTATTGGCGAACTACCGACGCTCCAAATGTTTTATTAATTTATTCTTTTTAATTATACAATTGATTGCGTTTATAATTAAATCCGTTAAATATTGGTACAAAGTTGTTATCACAAAACCGAGTTCATTTAAAGCGGGCTTTACTGTATTTATTTTGCGGTTGACCGATGGTGAAGCAATGATATAGTCAAGATAATTTCGAAACGAAATCCCAATCGGAAGTTAATTATTGTGATCAATGTGTTGCATCAGTAGCATACAACAACAGCAGTTAGCATTTCCAGAAATGAATGCCACAATTTGATTTAATTGGTCAACATACGTCTTGGCTTGGTTATGTTTTTTTTTTTTTTTTTTTTTATTAAGAAAGGTCAATGATGAAGTACAGTTGTTTGTTGAAATAAGAACAGTTGAAGGAACTATCGGAAATCAAAAATCTTTTATTTCTGTTGTGGGAAGTGGCTGGAAAAAGAAATTAATTAGACAAGGTTCAAGCCACTTCAGCTCTAATGTGCTTTTCAGCCAAATACAATTTAAATCTTTTAAAATGTACAATATTGGCTGATATGTGTTCTGAATGCACAAAACTGCCTTACGAACTTGTACATTTGTTTTAAGTAATATATTTTAGTTTTATGATAGCACTTTTTGTACAACTGGTTTTGTAATCGTTTTCACAATCCATTTTACTAATTTTGGAGTCTTCTGAAGCCGAAATGATTTTTTTCTTGTCCTTTTTTTATCAGAAACTTTTTTGGAATCTTGAATGTTAACACTTCTTCTTAAAATCTTATTTTTAGAATTTTTTTTTAAAGTATGTATTCTAAGATAAGTTGTATTTATCTACCATAATTTTTTAAAAGATGAAAACTACAGATTTTGTATTTGCTCTATAGGGCAAGTATTGGTTTCCAATACCCAAAAAATGGTTTTCGCCATACCGTCTGTCGGCCTGTCTGTGCGAATGTGCTCTTTTTCAAGTCATTCTACAGCATAAACGGCTTGACGGATTTTCTTCAAACTTGATACATACAAAACTAATATGGGCGTGTCCAAGGTTAAGAGCACCCATTTTTTAACTAGAACCCTACTACGTTCTTAGAGACAATGTTGTCAAAATCAAAATCAAAATAAACAAGGAGTCAAAAAGATACAACTTACCAGAAAGAAACTCCCAAAGCTAAGACACAAAAACATTTTACTGACAAACTGCAACTAGGAATTTATTTGAGCCAGTATAAGGCATATATAGGGAAAGGTTGATCGGGTAATGGAATTAAAGTGTGTGTCTTTGTTTTCGTAAACATATGGACCACTCCTGAACCACCCTGAGTAGTGGATATCACCAAATTCATTGAAGAAATCTCGCAGGGTTGCCATTCAATTCCGTGCAAAATTGGGGCATAGGCACCTTTTTGTCTTGACAACCATTTCATAAGTAAGAGGTGACAATGCCCTTTCTAATCATATGTGTTCCCATTGAATTCTCAACTGATAAGACTCCAACCAACAGGGACATAGCTCAGTAAGTATACCTTTGATAGTCTTGGGCGCAGATTCCTCAATACTCGACAAGTGCTTATCCAGGACCACCTGTCGTTTGCGGATTTGAGAAAACTCACGTTAATTCTATATTTTCCCTGTTATAGTGGTTTGAGCATCGAAAGGACTGTTTGGCTTGATTCGAGTCAAGAACCAATTTTGGCCATTTTATATGCCATTTGTTCACCTCTATATCCTGGGAATCAGCACATATAGTTACTCGAGTAGTTGCATTAAGAATCTTAATTCTTTGCGGCAACTATTTACCAGCAATGTCTATCACAATATCTATGTTTTTTTGGCTAGTTTAAAGCTGATAAGACGTTTTGCTGCCTCACAGATTGCAAAAGTTTCAGCTTGGAAGTCGCTGCAGAAAACTGGAAGTTTTATTCAGCCTTTTAAAGATTGCAACATGCAGATTCTGCATATCACAGTACATATTTAAAATAGAGAAGGGCAGGTTACCTTCTTTAAAAATAGGTCAAGTGCTGTAGGGTGAGCATATATTCTCATCTAGTGCTTAAATTGGGCATTAGTCCTTTTCTCCATTTTTATTCATTCATAGACTCATCAGGAAAACATTGTGTTTCTAATCTAAGATAACATTTATCTGCAATATTTCCAACAAAAATGCACAAGATATGATTCTAGAAGTTTCAATTGACACCCGTATTTCATCATACATACCAATCTGTAATGCCAACTCAATAATAAAATAAAAAAAAAAAGATATCCACCAAGAGTAGAAGTAAACCTTGACCCACACTTACATCATACTTCAATCATTTTTCTGCATGCAATCAAGGTGTGAGCGCTAAGTTCCCCATCGACCTGTATGTTACCAACAAACCTACCATCCTACCATCGATTGCTCAATTTTCCAGCCAACTTAATTAAGAAACAATAGAATTGATTATTTACCTTTCACAAAAAAAAAATTCTTTGTCAACATTCCTTAACACAATCGTGATTCGATGTCACTGAGAGTCACAATGTGTTTCAGGGATTCTCACACCAATAGAACTTGTATCTCCAGATGGTGTTAAAATGAAGATTGAGACTCAATTTTATAACAATGAAACCTTTAAA
Source organism: Platycheirus albimanus (assembly GCA_916050605.2). NCBI lineage: Eukaryota > Metazoa > Arthropoda > Insecta > Diptera > Syrphidae > Platycheirus > Platycheirus albimanus. The sequence continues at coordinate 30,078,293 of OU696698.1, read as the reverse complement.
ATTAAGCTTTGACAAAAATATATATGATCCATTCTATTTGGACGATATGATGAATAAAATTTCCGACCACCCGGCCAGGAGGAACTCAACTAATGTCCAAAACAAGGCTGCTGGAGCAGATGGGCTTTCGGCATATTTAAAGCGACGGGAGATGACTTGGAGAGGATAGCATTCACCAGTTCATCTGGTGAGATGAAAGTGTTTCTGATGATTGACCCTTACAAGTGTGGCTCCAGGACAGGAAGCTCAACCACAGACAAAATTTTTACTTGATAAGATAGTGCGGTTAAGAACCGCTAGACTATTTTTTATGAAAGTGTGTGAAGTCACTAGCCTATACCGATAAGCCAGAGACGATTCTCCCGTCATGGTCGATATACTACCCCAAAATCTGTAAATAGTGGTCGAAAATTGGACCTCAAGATCGGACTACATCGGAACCAGCCACGGTGGCAATATCCTGGAAATCATATTCATTTGAGAATGTCAAAAAATTATCTCTTACTAGTTTTGCGTTTTATAAATGTAAAAAAACATGCTTATATACATATATGAAAGGAGGAAATCCAAAAAAATACACCGATAGCCATCTTAAAACCGTACAAAGAATTTCACACTTTTCGTCCGATTTCTACGCTTTTCCAAGTGAAAGACACCAATAAAAGTAAATTCAAAGATACAATCTTTTATCAATGAGCCGAGTATGGGTAATGTATCTCATTGTTTTATCTTGTTTTCATCAACTGCAACTGAATAGGGTATTCCAAAAGCATCCACAAGGACACAGACACATCATAATCGCTCCTTCCTTTCATCAGCGATGACGCGATATGTGTGGCTTTGGTGCAAAATGTCATCGTCATGATTCATTTGGGAAAGCTTTCTTCGGTCTTATGGTTTGGACTTATTTTTTGTTATCGCATTAATTTTCCAGCCATATATTGCGGGCTCCAGCAAAGAAAAATTTGATCATCGCAGATAAAAGTTTTGTCTTATGAGGAGTATGGAGTTGAAGCCATTCCATTTTTTGAGTGAAAATATTCCACTATTAACCGTTAAATTTTTACAGATTTTTTTTTTGACCAGTTCATGAACGCTGTTAGCTTTGGTTTTGTAAGAGCTATGATTTATAGCACCGATTAAGACTGAATCGCGAGTGCAACACGCTTTAGACGGTTTGAAGGTTCGCCTTAACTTAGTCCATCAGTAGCAACTCAGTCCAGACCAGACAGTGAGTGCAGAGAAAAAGTTGTATCTATGAACATGAAGATGGTTTTCATGCTACCGACGCGACGCGACGACGACGAAACGGACAGACGGACGTTACTTGTCGGTAGACATAAAAGAATTGTATAGCCTTTAAGGAGAGGACTCACTGTTATGGGTTGCAAGAAGCACATGTTGTGCAGATTGTTAAAAAGATTTTTTGGTTGAGGAGGTGAATAGTATAAGCGCGGTTTCTCTTGGAGCAATATCTTTACTGATGCGCATATGGAACCCAACCATATTTTTCATCTGCAGATAGGAGAAAGTTTTTTTTTTTTAATTATTTTTGATCATAGAGATATTCCATTTTTGGGAGTAAATTGGCCAAGAGGAAGATTATGATGATTTCAGATTTCAGGTATGTTAAATGGATAAGAGGAAGTAGTTTTGTAGGCGAGAAATTGTTTTTCGTGTTAGGGGTTATCGAGATGGTGTACGTATAGCATCTGAGGTCGATTAGTTTGCATTAATGGTTGGTTTTAGGTTTTTAAGAGAAAAAAAGCTTCAAATCAAGAGATTATTAAAGCAGGACTTTTAACCATAGACACCAAAAGAATACATGGAGTTGGAAACTTTCGTTGTTCATTTTCTTTTCAAGAAGTGAATCATCAATTTAAATTAGGCTTATTATCGACGAGTTGATGTTAACAAATGTCAGTTATGTTGTACTTGCGAAAGTAGAAACTATAATGCCAGTTAAGTTTTTGGAGAGTTATGGTGCAGGAGAAAAGCGTGGGAAAAATGTATCCCTCGCACATTACGCCAAATCAAATGGGGAAAATAGTTCAATGACCTAAGAACCCTTGTGATTTGGCGATAGAGATAGAGTGGAGCCTTGGGGCACACCAGCATTTATCTTGTGAATGCCAAACTGAAAACCTTCCAGGACAATGCGAATGGATCGGGAAAGGTTATTTTGTATGCAAAGAAAGAGAGGGTTGATCGATACCAAATGCACACATTTTCGATAAAAGAGTTTCATGCCAAACTCTATCAAATGCCTTTGAAATATCAAGCGCAATAATCTTGCTTTCGCCAATGCAATGCAAAGATTTGTTCCACTGTTTGGTGAGATATGCCATCAGATCACCAGTGGAACCATTGCTGCGAAAGCCGTACTGTCCGTCATTTAAATGCTCCCGATCTTCGAGATATTTCTTGAGCTGACAATTTATCACCGTTCCCATGACCTTGGAAAGAAGGAACGGAAAAACAATGGGTCCGGTAGGAGGAGGGGGAGGAGGAGTCACGTTTTTGAGGGATGGGCTGGACAAATGCTGTTTTCCATTTACTAGGAATGTTTCCTGAACGATAAGAACGATGGGAAAACTTACGCAATGGTTTTGCCAGTGACGAAGAACACCTCTTCAGAAGTATAGGGAATATTTCATCCGGGCCAGCGGCCGGATTTGTGTATATCAAGATCTTGGAGAACTCTTGCTACTGTGCTACGAGTGCGGAAAAATGCCTGTCTCATAGAAAAATTGACGTTCTCAAGTACATGAGAGACTTCGTTGCTGGCAGGCAGCGTAGAACTTGCAGCAAAATGAGCTGCAAGCATATTCGCCTTCTCTGAAGAGCTGACAATTGGTTCATCGTCGACGATGAGCGAAGGAACTGATGATGACATTGAATTCTTGAAGTTTTTAACAAATGACCAGAAGTTTTTACTGCATTTGGGACATTGCCATAACTTCTGGTTATGTAAAAATTTCGTTTAATTGATAACGGAGTTGCATGAGTTTCTATCCGGGTTCATATCAACTGTGGCGGCCACTTTTGATTGAAGCCGACTAACATTGAACTTACTTGGCATAGTTGTTCGAGTAAGAGTGGCCATAGATATCCGCACTTCAAGTTTGTCACCAAAAAAGCTAGTGGTACGGGTCGATAATGTCTCCTCTGAAACTACGGACATGTAAAACTTATGTTTGGGACATTGGCCAAATGTTTTGGCAAAGGTGTCATAGATACTTGACTTGATCATCAGCATAATTTTTCTTTTTTCTAGGGGCATGTGCTCCAAAGATATTGGTATACTTTTTCAAAGCTTCCAAACATATTTGATAAAACCTTAATATCAGCCAAACTTCACCCATGGCAATTTAAATCAATAAACTCTTTTTTGAACATCAGCCAGAGCCACCATAAAATTGCTTGACTTTGACCTGTGTGTCAGTGCCAGGTTATTTCAATTTTATTAACTGTGAACTTTAAACAATATTAAAAAAAAAAAAAACCAAATCCAAAAACGAAAACGAAAATCATGCCGAAGCAATTCGCTTTCCCTGCAATATTATTGATTTATTGCTAATATAGCGTGCAGATTCGCCTTTTGAATGCGCGCCTGTTCAAAGGGTCGTTCGCGGTTCCTAAGCTATATATAGCTTGGAACTTTTTTGTATATGTACCTACTTTGTCTGTACATATCCAGTAAATTTTTGTTTAGTCCTCTAAGATACATTAAAAGTGCACTGCTCTGTGCATTTATTAAAAAAAAAAATGAAAAAAAATCATTTTACAATAAATCACGATTTCCGATAAATGCAATGAAATGCCAGCGTATTAAAGATTGTGCCTTAAAAACCTAAAAAAAAAAAAAAAAAAAATGAAAACCTAAACGACTTTCAACAACTATTCTCCGGTTGTGAATAATTTTCTTTTGTTTTGTGAGCAGCAAGCACAAACACACTTGATGCTGCAATGAGTCGAGCAAAAAAGACAATTGGAAGGTCTTTGGCCGGAACGAATAATCTTATCCTTTTGATGCAACATTCAAGATGGCAAAATGTGGAATATTGTTCCTTTGCTATAATGAAGTGGAATATTAAATTATTTTTGTTAGATTGAAGAAGAAACGTTTGACTGATTTTAAGCTATTGTGTACATCTTACAAGTACAATGAAATTGTCTTAGATCTGGAAACAAATGTTTGGTAGATGGCGTCAAGAGCCGAAACAGTGTCTGTCAACACTATTGGATTAATGAAATGACTAGGTTAGTTAATCAAAAATCAAGATGACGACGTAGTTCTAATCGATCAGCGATTAAGGCTATCAACTTCTTAAAACAAACATCAAAGAAGCATGCACCAACACATCTGTAAACTCTAGTCGGGCGAAAGTATGCTTGACTAAATTGGAACAACAGTTCCATCTGCCCATTTCACTAAGAGCACAACCGCCCACCTTACTAAAACGAAAGATGATATAGAACTTTGAACGGGCCTGGTTCAAAGTCCCAAAACCCAAAATCCAGAAAATTCAAAATCAGCAGTACTTGTCTTGACCGCTTCGCGGGATCTAGCGATTTTTACTCTCTTTTTTGGGGACACAACCTACGTCGTCTGGCGGGGCGCATGTCACAACAGTTTTCTTTATTAGTAGTAATTTTGGGTGCGACTAGGGATTTGCTTTTGATCATTCGGTATTTTAATCATTCGGGATTTTGAACGGCTTCCACTTCTTAAACACCGTCTTTAAATCTTATGAACATCTCAAGTCGTGCCTACGATTAAACTTGCACTTAACTAATCGTTTCAGGACCAGGAAATTGTATCACCGTTAATAACAATTAACAACTCCCAGTCAATAGTCTTTGTTCTGATTAAGCATCGTTTCCCATAGATCAGCGAAATCAAGCATCATTGCGCATGGTTAGTTGTCGGACGGCCGGCGGTCCAGACGACACTAACTCCGTGATGTTGACATGTGTTGTTTGTTCTTCTCTCTTCTATTCTGTCTATTTCTCTTTCTCGCATGTCTTATTGCCTTCCGGTATCGATGACCTCGGTTGCTAGTGCTTTTAAGTTTGTCTACTTTGTAGATTCCTCTTCCTGTTAAGCCTATTCAACTAATTCGAACGAGGTTCAAAGCACGTCTTCTATTACAGACTTGAGTTCCCTGGATAGATTTTAGGATTTAAATAAAAAAAAAAACCGAACCATTTTGTGTTATTCAAACAACACCAAAATGTCTTCTATCACAACAAAAGCAAATTTTGCGACACGAACAGGGAGCCAGGGCCTATAGTAAATTTCACTCTCAACTATTTCTGTGTGCGCGCTTATACTTTGCAGGAATGGAATTGACATACAATTTACCATCGGATTCAAACGACTAGTAGAGCTAGAGATGCACTTTTTTAGACAAGTTTTACTCTTTGAGAACATTTAAATGGAGTAAGAGATCGAGCCGAGAACCTTTAGCATGGCAGTCCGACTACATGGCAGTTACTATCCTATACTATTGCTCTTCTGTACATACTATCGCACTACTATGGATGCCATTTAGTTTACCCTTGAGCCTCAAATAAAAGATAAAGAAATATTGTCTTTACGGAATTTAATGGATCGGTATCAAAAGTCATGTTTCGGTGTTCACAGACGGCACCAATATGACTCATGATGTAGTAATAAAGAGAGACATATTTCTGGCAGACGGTTTCTAACCACGCCCAAAATTTTATTTATTAAATATTTTCTTGTAAATTTTCTATTTGAATTGAAAAATAAACTAACTAACTAACTAAAACTAAACTATTTCCAGATTTCTCACCCATTCAGAAACGAATACTAGTTCCATATTTCTGTAGTGTCTTCCAAGCGTTGAATTCTGTCAAGCTTTCTCGAAGCACATGAACTATTCAGTAAAAATATTGATATCTTTATAAAATCAGAGGCAAGTACGAGGCAACTCGTATCATAATGCAATACGACACATCAGAATTGTACATAATGCAATACGACACATCAGAATTGTACCTATACAGTACGGAAATGCCAGCTAACCTGTCCAAAAAAGTTGGAGTCCCAAAGCGTCACAGCTCGATCGTAATCCATATGATGGGATAGGGACTATGTTGCTTATCTGACTTGTGCTTGAGATGCCGAGTTAATAGGTTGTAAACGGAGTCATCTCATTATTTTTGTGAAAGCCCGATCCAAGCAAAAGCGCCATTGGAAAACATTTTTCGGGCGAATTTTGTGAGGTCTCTTAACACGTGTCAACTTAGAGCCATGAAAATGAAATGAAGATCCATTTAAGCTTCAAATACATTATCTTCCGATTTCCTTTTCTTCCCTTTCTTTCTTATTAATCTGTCATACCAACGTCTGAGTAACACAATAGATCCAACCCCACATTCCCTACTTCAAATGTAATAGGTATAAAAGGATTGGTTCTTTAACCACACTTTACGAATGTGAGATGCTAAGAACCAATGAGCATCGGTATCGGTATCGGAAATATTGAAAAACTGCTGCACAGGCTGGGTCTTGAGCCCACAAATCTAGGTTAGCAACCAATCACTTCATCCACTCCCGCGGTACCATTGCCACCCGAAAAAGTTTGGCGTATAGGAAAAGTTTAGACAAAAAAGTTTTCAAAAATATATTTTTCATATAACGTACGCAAAAATTGGATAAAATTGATAGTTTTTTTATGAAAAGTGGGCGTAAGCCACCCCCTTATTTTTTTTCTTTCATACACAGTATGAATAGCCAAACATTAATTTTAGTTATTTCGCTCGAATGTAAGTAACGTTAATCTAAAAAATAATTTTGATAGTATGAACGGTGGGCGTCAGGCAAGCCCAAATTCCAATATTTATTATGATTTACAGAGAATATACCCAAGGCTTGTTTATGCAAAATTTAAGCATTTTGCTTTGATTGTAATTGTACTTAAAACATGATCCAATTTGGTAAAATATAGGTTGCTCAATAAAAATTACGATTGTGGTCAGATTGTACGGGTTGAAGAACTTAGCTTTCCTCTTGGACCAAATATAATACGAACAAAGTTTAAACCATAATGCTCCAAAATTGCCAACTCTAGGAAGAATATTTACGGATGGAAGAACTGATATCGCTAATTCAACTCAACTTTTAATTGTAAGTAAAAATGTGTACCTACATAATTTATATACTTTTCTGTATCTAACGGTACTATTTCTCTATGTTACAAACTCCGCATTACATTAAAATTTATAAAAACCAAAAAGAACAACATGGTTGCAATAATAACGGTATTTTCAGGGATCCGACATTTCTATCTGGCTGTAAGAAAAAAAACGAAAAGGCCCAACTAACAATTAAGCTTGTAAAAGGTCCAACTTTACGAATTTGGCTAGTAATAGTTTGTAAAACACTTCTATAAGGCAAACTTTAGCAAGCCAAACATTTTAAACATTAAAAATTATAATAAAAATAACTGCTGTGAGACCTTTGAGAGAGAAGTTTATCAAAAGTTATAGGAAAAGTTTTAAAATGGCTTGTAAAATACTTTCTGGAATTGCTTACTGAAAACTAAAGATATAATAGCTGCTATAAGGCTCTCCGCGACAATATCGAATAAAACGCAGCTCCCCAGATCAAAACATTAATGAGAACATACTCATTTTATTCTTTAAGTCAACCAAGCAAGTCCTTTACATTTTTAAGAAAAAGATAAAACTCAATCTAATATAAAATGTTTGAATAAAATAATTTACTCTTATGACCAGCAAAGTATTCTTGACACTTATAAGTATATCCCTCTTTTGTACCATAAGCCTTGCCCAGGCCCACTATAGGTATAGGTTCATTACGAGAATACCCCATCTCAAATCGCCTCTTACCACACTCGTGACTCGTCATCCTTTGGTTGCATGTGTAATAAAATTGTGATCTTTAATGCACACAAAACTCTTATAGTCTCGCACTAATGAAAATAATCTGCACAAAATAAAATAAAATATTGTGACATCTGCATCAGGCACCATCAAGGACAGCAGTGCAGCACAGGACAGCAGAATCAGAATGAGAAGATATTATTAGACTCAAGGAATATAAATTAAGATGTAAACACTCTGATATGGTCTTCAGTCGAGACACTAAGGTGTTTTCATTTTAATTTGTACAAGATGTAAGAATTTTACAAGAACGGCATAAATATTCCTTTTTATTTAAATAATTTACCACGGCGGCAGTGCGGCGGTGCGGCGCGGCGGCGGCGCGGTGGGTAGGTTAAGTCATTTCACAAAAGATAGAGTCAGTTCGACTATAGATAGTTATAGGAGAATATTTTCATTTTTGCTGCGTTTGGCTTGAGTGCTTCACAATAATATTATTATGTACTTCCAAACGAAGCAAGGCAATCCTTTCTTTCAGTCTAAAGCACCCATCATCGTTGTTGGCAGTCACGTATAAGATGTTTCACACCGATTTGACATAGTCACACCATTCATAAGCGCGCTCCAAGAGCAAACAATCTTATCCATACCCCTTTTCCAAGGAACAGGAACGAATGAACGGAGGAGAGATGCCAAAAGGATGACTTCACTCCTTGGGGATTATAATTTTTTTTTTTTTGTTGTTTTGATCATCTTCTTGTTTCCCGAGACAAAGCCAAGTGGAATGGAAAAAGAATCAGAAGGACCATTTGGGAAATTAAAAGTTAAAACAAACTTGCTCTCTTTTCTGATGTTTAAGTAGGAACGAACATATTAAACTTGAAAATGCGAAAGGAGATCCTCTCTGAGTTCAATTGGTTTGGTTGGGACTTGGGATACTATATGGTGGTGGTGGTATCTTCAGGCCGATATTGACTGAGAATTTACAAATACAGGATTTGCAGCTACTCACTGGAGAAATAGAAGGAGGATGAAGAGGAGATATCTTTTACCTGGGCTACCTGTTGCTTCGTGTGTGTCTGCCAGGTCTGATATCTTCAGATATGGCGCGACTATTACAAACTTCGAATACAATGTTGCCGAACAAGATCAGAAATCACAGAATTAATTACCAGTCGTTTGGGGCGAACATTGGCTGTTGGTATCTTTTTTTTTTTTTTTTTTTTAAGTATTTCCTTTGCCCGTTCTGCTTTCTTGAGATTTTTTTTTTATTCGAAGTCTGATGTTGTGTGTATACCGAAGGTGGAATTTGTCATTATTAAGGAAGGAGTAAAAACTTGCGAGGAGTTTGAGCATTTCAAGTTGTGTGTATCTATATGTTGTGTTAGAAATAGGCACTCATAAAAAAAAAGGGAAGTTGTTTTGATAAGGAACATGGTCTACATTGTGAGCCTTTTTGTAATCATATGCTTTGAATCGAACATGGTGAGTGAGCAACCTTTATACTACCTATTTATCAATTAAACAATAACATATGTACGTAACATCGAAGAAAAAATAAACATTATATTTCTGTAAAGGGTGTTATTTTTAGAGGTACAGAACTTCAAAATGGCAGTACTGTTTTCATTGGCAGCCATTTTTTCATCTTTTGTTTGGTTTGCCGTTTTATCACGAATCGACTGACGCCTGAACAACGCATGCAAAACATTGCGGATATACGATGGTGCACAAAGTGATCGAAAATTAACATTGGACTATCCGAGCCAGCTGCAGTGTCCATATGCCAGAAACCATATTTTCTTCATATAGTCAATTTTGTGGCAACAACTTCGCTGTTTATATTATATTTTATAGTTTACTACCTCTTAAAAAGTACCCTTTATTATCATACTCAGATAGATTGTTAGATTGAATTTCAGCCTCAAGGTTAGGGTTTGGGCTTAAATGGAGTTCGAAACCAAACAAACTTGACTCTTAACTGAAAATTCGATCCAGGAACCTCTTTAAAGCTAAACTAAATTCCGATGAAAGCCAAAAACCTGGTCAGAAGTAAGAAAATTAACAAGTTCACACGAAAGTTAGGTTGGGAGACAATTTTTTGAAAATAGTTCATCGAAGTATTTAGTTAAGAACTAAAAACAACGGCATTTGCCCTTCATTCTACCCCATATCAAACGCCACACTAAAGATCTAAGCATACCGGAAACACAGGGAAAATTTGGTTTTTCAGTTGAAGGTGGTTCTATTGTTTCCCTCTCAAACAAACCTACAATATTGTAGTAAACTTAGGAAGCTTAAACAAAATGGCTGGCACCACAAAATACTGATCCACGGACGCATTACTCTTTGTCCTGAATCTTTTACCATTTTGGATCATCATTATACAATACTTGGTATCCTGCAGGTGATCAGACAAAAGGATATTCGTGGGTGAACTAAAATATCTTATGATTGCAGAAACTTCTCAAGCCTTAGACATGCCGATTGAAATTTCAGCTGTATTGACTTCCGTGTCAAAAAATTGAACCATTGTTAATGTTTTTTAACTTCGCTAGCAGATCTCGAATGGAAGATTTAAAGGAAGATCTCGATACAACACAGTTAAGATCCTGTTAGGAGCTCTGAAGGGAATTGATTCCCTTAACTTTATTATTTGTTCAAATCGCAGTTGGAGGTAAGGAGTACTTATTAATATAAGAACATACAGCTAGACAAGGCATCTCGTGTATCATTTATTTTCAATGGTGTATGAAAGGTTGAGGTAGAAAAGGTACCAGTTTCTCAATTTCTGTGTTAATGTTTCCGAGAATAAGAACATCCACCATCTGATTCAAGGCCTGGGTGCGCCATCTATCATAACAAGGTCCCCTTATAACCGGCATTCTCTCTAGGTGGCATATCAATAGGAGTTTGTTAATATTTCGAAAACGGTTCATTAAAACAACTTTATTTAAAAACACAATAAAAGAAGAGGTTTCTGGCTTCAAAAAAAAAAATATGGCATGGCATTCTAGGAGTTATCGTTATTTTTTAATATTTTTTCTAATTTTAGGCATGTTTTTAGAAAATTGCCCCTCCGGCTAATCGGAGGGGAATTTACCACCCCTCCTATACTATTCTTTCTTGTCCCAACTCAACCTACTCGATCTAGCTTTTTGGCACACCTTAAGTGAATCACCATGTATAAACAACACCTTTGGCAAGTACGGCGGTTTAAATGGAGCCTGACCAAGGTAAGCAAACTGAGTTGGTAGCATAGCCACTGGAGTCATACGCTGACCGTTTCGAGCATCATCCGATAAATAAATTGATCGCCTCAGCCCAAAAACTAAAAAAAAATTAACTGCTGTTGTAAGATACAAAAATATAACAGATATTTTTGCCGCCATTTCAAAGCTGAATAACTTATTTGGGCTACATATTTTTTATAACGAAAATAAAGTGCACTGCTGGGTCGCAAAAACTTGCTCTTATGTGTTATGGTTTTTTTTTTTTTTAAAACTTTTCGAAAATATATTCTAAATTTTTTTTGAGTAAGTCAACTTCTAGCACTTTGTAGTTTTTATCAGGAAAATAAAATTTTAAAAAAATTAATCATAGCGTTAAAAAAAAAAAGTTTGTAAAATTAAAGGATTAGTATTATTTCTTCTATAAAACGGGTTCTACATTGAAAATTTCATCGAAATCCGTCATGTGGCTTAGGAGAAAAAAAAACAGGTCCTTAGGGAGGTACAGTTATAAAACTTTTCCTGAAAAATCTATTCCAAACGACAAATAAATCTTACACAAAAATCACCATTTAAAAAGATTTATCAAAATCGTATGAGCCGGTTTTGAGAAAAATGATTTTTTCATAAAAACTCATATGAAAGTCCGTACCGTTGAAAGTCATAATAATACTGTCTACAAAGTTTGAACAAAATTGGTCTAACCATTAAGGTTGTAGATGTACAGACAGACAAACGGCCCCAATTTTGTTGACTCCTCTATCATCGTAATGTCTGTTTGACTGTCAGATTTGTTTTTCACGAATCCATAACTTGCCTTATATATTGTAGTACCTGTAATCGCAATCGCAAGTACCTGAAAATTACAAAGTTATTTAGATAAATCTTTCAAACAATCATATCAGTTTCATAGTTGCTTTATATTTTCAAATGCAGCATTAATTAGGTTATAAATGACTTCTTGAATTCAAAATTGTATACAAATCAAAAGGCGGTACATTTTAAAAGAATATCGGATCTGAAAACCCCGATTCTTTGAGAGAGTAGTCTTTAAGGCAATGCCTAAAAATTAATCAAAAAAGTCTTATCAAAATCTCAGAATCTTTTTTTGAGAAAATTAATTTCCGTGTTAGCGGTTGTATGGCAATAAACCCCTAGAATAAAAATGCTTTTTGAAGGAGTAGGACTACCAAATAATAAGTACCAAGTTTGAAGCAGATAGGCCCATACCCGTCTGGGATGTAGAGATAAAGAGTTAATTTTGTCCGTTATTTCGTTATACTAAAACAAAGACCTCCAATTGTATTAAGTTAAACAGAAAGATGTTTGTTACACCTATTTGAGCCATAAATTAAAAACGCAGCTAACTCTAAAATACAGCAAAAAAAACCCGCAAAGTCAATCAATTATTAAGGCAACTTTTGAGAAATTTTATAAAAACTTTAACAAAATGTTGGTTTTAACTGAACGGCTCGTAGAATGGGAGCCACAGTTTAAAAATGAGAAACTGGCAGGGATTTTGATCAAGCCGTTTTTAAATTATGGCTTAAAAAACAGTTTAAACATAAGTTTCGTTATGATTTATGATAAGACAAACACTAAAAACGCAATTTCGTCGAAAATTCCCTAGGATTATTAATACCGTTGCTAGAAAGGTACCATGCAGTTTGAGCTGGGCTTAAACCAAGAAAAGAAAATCGACAACCGTTGTTCTTTAATCTGCTATAAATGAAATCCTTCAACCCGTCTAGGTTGTACCTAAACTTAACGCATTGACAGACCGACCGACGGGCAGCATGGCGAAAACTACTTTTGTTATGCTTCTCCATCATTATAATGTCATGTTTAAAGCCAATCGATTCTTGTTTCTGCACGAAACCAATACTTATCCTATAGACCAAATAAAAATTAAATCAGAAATCTGATATATAAGCTAAAATCTAGTACAATTTTTAAAGAAGAAAGTATTTTTGTTTATCAAAATTATGTAGCGAGAGGCACACACAAAATAAAAATCAGTGACTCTCCTATAAATTATACATCATGAAATATAAAAAAAACAGGTACATAAACGAAGCATTTCTAAAATAATGTATGACCTTTAAATAACCTCATCTCGCTACATTGTTTATTTTTCTTACCTCACAACAATATATTTGCCAAGTAATAATTCTTAAACTTAGCCATGCATTCCTTAACTATTCAAGAACACACGAATATAATATGAACTCCCTTTCTTTGAGAGTCACATTTGTGAACAAAAAAAAAACGAAACACCAACTCATCATCCTTGTATGTTGGATCATCTTGAACTTCCCGCATCTTGAATGGAAAAATAGTTGAAAAAAAAGAGACCCTAAACTAAAAGTATCTTTAAATACCCAAACCACATTAAGTATAACTATCTCTAGAGAAATATCTTTGAGCTACGATCTTTTTGGTTACCTTACCTATAGACCATATGAAGCTATATATGAAGGGGCACGGGCACCGGGCACATTTCATCTTTTCAACAGCATTTTTAGATACGGACATGGTATTATTTTAATGTAGAACCATTTTAACATAATTTTGTCGTGACATTGCATGCCGTGCATTTTTCGCACGTAAACATGTCGTTCTATGTGGGGTACAAATTTTTCTACTTCATAATCGAACAAACCAAGCTCTAGATATATATATACTATACCTGCGAACTACGACAACCGACGACCGACGACGAGACAAGTATAGAGAGCCTGTTAGGATAGACTTGGTACCAAAAGCTATACGAAAAGCATAAGGATTGTTGTTGGCAAAGCAACCAAGCCACAGATCGTCTTATTTTTTTTTTTTTTATATATATTTATGTGAATAAAAATGTATCTTAACCCAAAGGTAAAAAAAAGAATACAAACTAGGAGTACTTAACTTTAAAGACGAATTGGCAAAGTAAACATTGAGTTATGGCTATGGCTACGAAGCAGCAAAGATACTTTTATAGTTTGGTCATTGCTGGGGGCAATACTTTGATTGGAAACAACATTTAATTCATTAAAGAAATAATAATTCTAATGCAGTTTGAGCAAGCAGGGCACTAAAAACATAGCCACAATGAGGTCAGATCGATTAATAAATTTAATGTTCAGATACATCTGGAAAAATCGTGATTATTTTATTCTTTAAACGGATAGCTAGTGTACGAGTATCTATTAAGGAATGAAAACAGTTGTAATGTCTGGTGTTGTTTTAATTTAAACTATCTTTATTCTAGCTCTTCAATAAAAAAAAAAAACATGATGCATATTTAACTTCCTTTTATAGGGGGGAAAACATGACATGAGATACTTTTGCATGACATTCTGATGATGGTGTCTGTGTTGTGAAGTGATGCTTAACTGTGTAATTTAGACACCGTTCTCAACTAAAAAGGTTGTCCCTTTTGTATCATTGCAAATGGCAGGGACGTTGCCGATGGCGATGTTGAATTTTTTGTATTTATATTTGTATGCCTGTATTCACATCTGTGTTGATGGTAGTGGCAATTATAAGCATTTTGCTGCCATTTTTTTATGTTATGAAGAAATATGTATCCATCACCCCAATGCTTGATTATGCACAAAAAAAATATTTATAAAAAGAATATCTTGAAAGTTAATTAGCCGTAATGGGAAGGCGGTTCTTTTCTTAACCAATCGTGGTGAGTCTTGACTTCATTTTGAATTCTTAATTTGGTTCGAGTGTGAAAACAAAAGAGCTGAGCAGCAAACTGGATAAAATATTCAACCAAAATTTAATGTGGTAGGTTTGTTTGGTTTTATTGTTTATTATAATGAATTCTTATAGAAGGTTTGATGTTTGCGATGTTTCTTGGTTAAAACAATAAAACTGAATAAATTGAAACTTAGGGAAAACATTGTCAGCGCGAATAAAAATAAGAGTAATAGGTTCATTCACATTTGCCTTGTTCTCTTGGTGTCTTCTATGTCATTTGTTTTGGAAGAATCTTTCCCAATCCAAAAGCCGGAACTGAAACTGTACCAAGACAGACAAGAGCAAGAGTTCTGGGATATCCCAACACATCTGGAACAAAGTTACATATCGAAGATAACTAAGTCTTAAAGTAATGATCAGTTCAAAAATTGATGCTCAGCGAAAAGTGATTCCAACGAACGAGTACAGAGCCTGATTGGTATGAATGCAGAACTCCTAAGAGTATACCCTGAAACAGCTTCCGCTATTTTCCGCAAACTTTAGCACCGGCTGCGGCTGTTTGGGAGACGGAAACTTACCCAAGAGATTGGATAAATTGAGTTATTTTAGAGCTTAAAACTCGTTCCGTCCATTTTTCCGAAATTGAATGGCAACCATTATTCTCCAAAGGATAAAACCCAGGCTAGAATCTAGTTTCAGCAGGCAGCAAACGGGTTTTTACAGTGGTCCCGATCGTTTTTCGACTAGCTTAAGGGTCCATGCTGATAAGACAAAAAAAATGGCCATGGGCCAAATTACACAAGTTATTTTAAGACAGGGATCCATAAAGGAGGTTGCACAATTTAATTATCTGGCCATTTTTATAACAGTCGATGGCAATATTAATATAGCAAAATAATATTTCGAATGGAGTCCCAAAGGTAATAAACGCGTCGGTAGACCGAAATCAACTAAGTGGTCGTCGGTAGTTAAAGAAGCTCAATCTCAAGAAATACTTTCATTTCTACACGGGACTAGTGAAAAGATCTTCTTGCTGCCCTATGTTGTAGGAGGAGTTGAAGGGCTGATGCACTTGCAGCCGGACAACATGGGCAATAATGATGCCTTTCGACGATCAGATGAAGAAAATATTTTTTGCATTGACCAAGAAAGCCTTAACAGTTTGCAGGTCTTTTGACGACGTCCAATATCCTCATCGAGAACAGAACATAATTTGCAATACACAGAATACACAAAACTAAAAAACAAAGCTGTTCGGTTTCCTCAATGCAAGCATCACTCGCCATGGAAAGTGACATCGGGAATTAGCTATGCTTTCACAATAGAAGACAGTATCTATTAGAATTTAAAGTTGCAGATTCCAAACGGTCTAAATGAGCTTATCATACGCTGTCGTTGCAGTTCCAAATCTTAAGAACAGGGATGTAAATCTGTACACTAATATAAAAAGCTAAGCGTGATAGCGTCCGTAAAAAATTCACTGGATTAGAAGTCTTAGACAAGAGATTATTGAGAAAGATGGGAAAGAATGTCGGAGACAGAACGGAGCCCTGCGGCACTCCAGCATTTATTTTGTCAATATCATACTGGTCTTTGGGGATCATTATGAGGTTGCTTTCAACTTCAATGAACATGTGTTTGGAATAGTCTCCCAACATTGTAATTTTTCCTCGTAGTTCCTGATCGCCCAACTTATTCGTTGGATATTCTTATACGTATAGTTTGGTAGCAACTTTATCTAGGTATGCCAAGTCGCTTTATTGCCTGCTTCACAACCCCACTTTGAGCTTCGCTTTGACAGAACGCAAAAGTTCAGACACAGGAATTCGTGAATAATGCTCACAATGAGGCGTCGAGCTTTGACGTTACGTTTTGGCATCAAAAAGTAAGTACACAAACCACGTAGCATGAAGCGAACTTTAAGCAAAAGTCGAAATATTTGAACATTTGCGCTCGTTTGACGTTTCAAACTACTGTTACTGTTTCTGTGTGTTTCCTTTTGAGTTTTTTCAATTTCAAAAATGGGTTGATATCCCTCGGTGAATGGATGATTGATTGACTTTTTGTATTTTCGTCCTCTATTTGTGTGCATTGATTTCAAAGTTTTAAGCATTTAATCACATGATTTGGAATAAATAATACAAAATTAAGCCTGAAAAGCTGTGAATTTATACAGGGTGTCCCCTAATTCGTAAGCAATATTTTAAGTGATGATTCTTTGGTATATTCTAAGCAAAAAATCGTTGAACAGTAAAGGCCTATCTCCAATTTTAATATAATTTTTTGGGGATATAAGAAAAGGCTTACTTTGGTGACTCACGTTAACGGTAATTGTGATGTTAGTACTATGTACAAACGATAGAAATTTCGTTAAGGCTTTTGCTTTTAGGAGAAATAACAGTCTTTGTAAATGTTTTCAAATAAATTTGCTATCTTGTCTCAGTTTTAAGAAATCCCGTTTCTAGCCTGTTTCATTTTTTCTCTCCATGCTAATTTTTTGACTTCGGGTCAAATTTCTCAAGGAAATGTGCAATAAAAAGAAATTTTTTGGAATTAACGTAACGTAACAAATAAAAGTCAAAAACAAGTATGCAGAAAAACGCTTATATTTTATGATACTTGGAAAAACTTGCAGCAGGATATAAAGAGTTTTCTGATTTTGCACCTTAACTTCTAACACAGTTGACAATTAGAGCGGTTTCCCGTGGTTAGCTGGAAATCTATCTTTTATTACTGCTCCCTCGTACATGTCATGAGCATCTGCACATACATATGTACTATATGAAGGTTTCTAGAACTCCTCGTTGACTGAGGATCTCGTGGTAGTATAAACCACTTCCAAAAAAACTTCTATAATTGAAATTAGATTTTTTGTATCCATTCTGAATTTCAAATAATAAAAAGATACTTCAAACGAATATTTGCTTCCTTAGAATTATTAATTTCGATTAGTTGGTTCACTCAAATTTCATCTTTCATTTCGACGCCTCCATAAAGCTTACTCGAAGTAACGTAAGCTAAGCGGGATGTAAATGCGTCGTTGTTATTCAACCATAAGAACCGAATCTTAAAAAAGCAAATAAGCACTGGATAGAAAATCAAATTAGGGCCCAGAGAGCTGACCAGCTTCTTGTCATTTACGTCCTCCCAGAGACAGGTCAACGGCGAAACATCCGTTAAATTTCGCCAATGGTGAAAGTAAGAATAAGAATTGAGCAGAATTTGGTTTATAGCAAACCAAGTATCTATAAGTATACGTGTTAACACCATCAGAAATAAAAGTACAGATTTTTCGAAAGATGCGTGTTCCTAATTTTGTCAAGCCTTGCATAGTTCCTTGAAGATCATCATTTTCAAATGTTTAGAAATTTTATGATGTTCAATTTTCAAAACCACCATATTAACGTGTAAATTTACGATCACCTTTCTTTTATCAAACATATTAACCCCAAATTACCCCCCAACACACGTTTACGTCTGCCAGTATACCCAAGTACATACCCAAGTCTATAATTCAAAAATTATTTTATTGTTTAATAGCGAAGCTATTCTTATACTAGTTTGTAAATTTTTGCGATATCTGATTAAAAAAAAAGGATACAACAACAACACGCAGATATACTGATGTGTGATCATAAAATGGCTCATATACTTTTAGTTTATCTTTGGATGCAGATTGTGTTCTTAAATGCGTTTACTATCCTTAAGTAAGCATTTTTATTATGGTTCTCCGAAGTCCAAGCTGACTCAAGCTACATTGCGATTCATAAGTGGACAATCTTTGGCGGAATTTCCTCGCAAAGTTGGTTAGTTTATGTGAGGTTAAGGTGTCGCGGGACTGTTGGAATCTCATTGACTTTTATTTTTGGAAAGCAAACTATACGACTCAAAGTGGAATTTTAAGTTAAGAAGAAGGTTTTATACATTTATACAAGAAGGTGCAGGCGAATAATTGCCGACATAAACTTGCAAAAAAATGACTGTATTAAGGAAAAAAGGAATTCCATTTTATACTATCGAATCAAAGATGGAATAATAATTGGTTGTTTCTTACTTTAAGGTGTTTTCTTAAGTACATCCATGCAAATGGAGATGTGTGGTTCAGTCTTACATACCTGAAAGTAAAAGAAGAAGTGAAGACGTTAAATAAATGTTAATACAATAAATTGATAAATAAAGTATACAAAATATTTTATAAGAATTTAGAACGCAGACGAATTTTAAATATTTTAGGTTTTTTTGTTTGTCTGATTTTTCGTTTAAAATTTTTATAGTTAGAATTTTATTGATAAAATATGGTAAAGGGGGGATTTTCAAATATTCATCATTTTAATATAAAGAAAAAATTATTTTCCAATCCGATAAATCTCCGGTCGAAAAGTCTTCTTCCGAGCTTGAGTAAGGCATTCGAAAAATTTTTTAATAGAGCTCTTACCAAGTGTACAGAGGACAAAAATACTATTCCGGACACTCCAGTTTGATTTTAAGGCAGGACATGAGACCATTCATGCAGCTTCTAAGCTAATGTCTGATGTCCAATGGAACAAAGTTATAATGGATAAATAACGCACGGGTGCCTCTTGGTTGATTTGGCAAGAGACTTCGATACCGTTTGGTTAAAAAGTTTGTTGTCAAAAGTGACAATGTAACTACTACCACAGTCGCCGATCATGTTAAGTATTTACACCAGCGATCTGATAGGTAGTCTTACTCTCATGCGATTGCGTATGCCGACAACCTTGTAGCGTATGGAACGGCTCCAAAAGTTGAGATCATCAGATCATCTTCCACAAGATCAAATAATATTGCGATTATTGGAAATTCAAACTAAAGTTCCAGAAATATTTAGAACCCCATTGTCTATTGAGAAAAACATCTGTAGACATCAAGTAATCGCTGACATTATCTGGCGAATAAAAGTGGATCTCGCTGGACCAGTATCTACATGTCAACCAACATAAAGATGCTGCTCTGTACAGACCTAGAGAAGCCTTTGCCCTTAAAAAGGGGCAGTTTTATATTAGTCGTCTTGATAGCTGGGTAAATGTGAATTGCTACATGGCTCTCATGCAGCCGATCGATGATTGCCTATGG
This sequence comes from Platycheirus albimanus, assembly GCA_916050605.2. NCBI lineage: Eukaryota > Metazoa > Arthropoda > Insecta > Diptera > Syrphidae > Platycheirus > Platycheirus albimanus. The sequence goes on along the minus strand of OU696698.1, from coordinate 30,058,398 downwards.
GTGCCATGTATGTTTCAAAGCTGCCCTATCTCAAATGGGAAAGATTCGGGTTTTTGAGAGGCAGTGTTTTAAGAGCTGAATCAGATTAGACCAAAGTCGGAGATCAAACGATATTATTCCATCGAGGTCCAATACAATGGGGTCTACATAAACAGGATATAGAACATTTTGTTGAAACTTAAGCGCGTTCACTTTGCGAGAGCTGTGACGGCTCGCTATGGACTCATTTTTGAAGCTTACTTCCCCAAATGATGAATGTTTTCAACGAGTTCGTTTAAGCGGCTACATTCCACCCAAGGCTTGTTATATATTCAAGATAGTCAAGCACAAGATAGATTGGCGGTTACCTTAATCAATAACGTTGGTCGTTATACTGTTGATCGGGGACTGCTGAACAACCCATACATCAGGGCAGGAAACGGAGTAGTGAGCCTTTGCTTCAGTAGGAAATTTTTTACAATCGGGACTAATAAACCTCAGACTCAGATGCCTCTTAAATTGTCCATGTTAACCTAAATCCAAGTTTTATAGACCGCGATCAACAAATCAATCCATCCAAGTTGGTAGGGACTCTACTGAAACTTTCGAAATCACCAGAGAGCTAAGACAAGGTGACGCACTGTCATGCAGCTGTTTTTACAGGGAACACCCGAATGCCAGTACATCGAGTACCATCTCAATGAACATCGACGCTCCAGCTCGTAAAGTTTTTAAAGCCAAACCAGAGGGAGTCAGAAGCAAAGGTAGACCTCGTCCAGTTAGAGGGAGACTTCCGACAACTTGGAGTTCGAAATTGGAGACGGCAGGCCAGAGATCGAGCCGGCTAGAGGGCATTTTAAGCAAGGCCTAGGAGAACAAGACTCTAGTGGAGCCATCATAAGTAAAAAAAGTAAGTAAGATCATCAAATCAATAAAAACCGAGCTTCTAAAATTAACAACATCCAATCCAGGAACGATCCCATTGTAAAAAATGATAAATTAAGTTTTGGTTTCTAAAACAGAGCTCACTTGAAACTTTGCCTTAATCAACAATTCTCTTCAGAAAGTCGGATGTCGGACCAACCACCTCTAGTGGCGTAGAAGGATTTTTTAAAACTTCTTCGGCTTAGACTTGCTACCTTAAATGTAGCTTTTCTCTTCGCAAATTTCCCAACCATTGGAGTCATTGACCCCTTTTACTATTGGTTAGATTTCAACTCGATTTCAACCCGATTTCAACTCAATTTCAACCCGATTTCAACCCGATTTCAACCCTATTTCAATACACGTCAATTTCAAATACGTGACCAAAAATAATAAAATCCTCATCCAATCTTGATAATAACGTCCTGCATCATAGAGAAGATATTTGAGTTAGATGCCGGCTTATGCGGTAGTTTGGTTTCTCCTTTGATGACCTTATTACTCATTGGCTTTTTCAGCAGAAGTAAAATGCCATTTTGAAGATAAAGCCTTCTTTTATTTTGAAACTGGAGTCAGTTCTCAAGTAACAGCAGAACCAAAGACAAAGAAAGTCAAATGTTAAGGTTTTCATTTATAACCTTTTGCGGTAAATTTAATTGAAGTGTACAAATCCTTGTCAATGCAATAGACCTAATACCATCATTGGCGTATTACAGGACTTAAATATCAACATTTGAAGAATATTTGTTCGCAGATAAATACCCACGCTCAGAAAATGCCTCTAAAAATTATGTCTAACAGGTAACATGACAGATCATTTCCTTGCTTGGATGATTGTTTAAAGCAAAGGGCCTAGAACAGTATTTCCAACGTTAACACAGTCCAATGTTATGTTTAGCATCTCTTATCTGTATAGCTGGAGGACTTTGCCATGGACAAAGGATCAGACAGTTATTTTTATATCGCTCTTACAAATATGTTGTCATTAGCAGTTCCGAAGTCGACGAAGAGGCATAGTATGTATCGACTTGGTATACTTCCTTTGCCATAATTTTGATATTTGGCTGATGATTGGCTCTCCTGCCCTGCGACCGATCAGGTACGCCATGAATGGTTTTAGACACTTTCGGACGCAAAATACAGCTGATTTTTTTCCTCTGCGTTTTTTGATAGATCGAGTATCGTGTAACGAAACATGGTTTGCACTCTGACCATAGATTAATCATTAAGATTCTTAACACCTTATCTCTTGCTCAGTTATCGAGCCATCACAGATCTAGGAGTTCCAATATTTCTAAGCTTTTTAGTTCATTTAATTAAAAATTCGACTTTATAAGTGTCGTTTAAAAAAAAAAAAACAAGTTCGAACGTCAGCTCTTTCGTTTTAGTATCTTTTTTTCTTATTCCCCAATAAGCGCTTATAAGAGAACTGTTCTCAACAAACTATGAGGACATTTAACAGCTCGATTTAAGCTACAAACATAAAACCAAAATATAAAATTCTATTTAGTTTGTAAGATAAAAAAAAAAGAAAAAAAAACCTATGTTCGTTTCGTGTAACATAATCCAATAAAAGCCATTAGCAGTACGATTATGCTAAGACTCTTGTATCACAAATGCTACTTTTACAAACATATACGTATGTGCATATTTTTTGAACACGATTCTTTTTTTTTTCGCTGTAACATTTATCTTTTATGACTAACACGAATTCCCCCCGAGGGTTTCGTAAACTTTTTCGAAACACACAACCCCAGTAGAAATGGCACAGAAACAACTGTACAAATGCCTGTTGTACTTTCTGGCTATATACGCTCCTATATGCGATCTTTTTTCTTCTGTTCAGATAATTTATGTAAAGTTATTGTTAGAAACATCAGAGCCGAGCCGAGGAGAGAGGGGAAATACTACGTGTGGTAGCATTTATTTTATGTCTGCTGAATTATGTCACTCACATTGGCGCTTAAAGATTTCCAATAAAAAAAATAGTAAAAACACACACTCAAATCCATGTTGAGTCAGTCGTGAAGACAGGTTGATAATACAAAATAAAAATAAAAATAATAATAAAAAAAAAAAAAATCCAATAAAAAATTCAATTACAACATTTCACCACTAATTACAACATTTTATTTCGTAGAAAACGCTCAACACATTTATTGGATATCTTTCCAACAAAATTTACTACGAATCGCCGCCATCCGTCGGTTGTACAAGATTATAAGCCGAGCAACCCACAAGCATGTACTCCTCAATTGCTGAGCAAAATTAGTTTTCTTAAGCAACGGAATTGGGAATCACAGTTCCAATAGTGTTGGCTTTTTTTTTGTCGTTTTTGGTAAAAGATACAATATCTAAAAAAGGCGACAAACAAGAGTCACAAATTAGATTTGAGATATAAATCTCATTTTGTGCAACTACAAAACACACAGCAAGACGAGATATATACCGAAATGTGTACGTTGGCACGCTGCGCTATACCACCATCAGAGAATTCAGCATTACCGCCAACGCTGCCATCGCCGCCGCTGCAGCAATCCAACCCAGCCGCTGCGCCAGTAGTGCAGATTTGTGTACTTTTTTGTTTATGTTATTATTTAACATTTAGGCATAGTCCTCCGCCATTATCCATTAGTAGCGCAGCATACCCCAGCTTGGGTTTGGGTTTGGGCTTTGGGTACACTCTGAGTGAGATTGCTATTTTGCAATTATCACCAAAAAGTTAAAGTTAGGCAAAAAGTCGCCTTGGAATGTTCTCAGACGACAACATCGTAATTACTGAAACGCCAAAAAGGTGCGAAAGTGCGCACTGCGCCGCCCGCCGCACAACAGTAGTGTTTATGGTGGTGCTGTTAGTGTATACACAGTTCAATGTGTCTTCAAGAAGTGATGGACTTTTGGCCTCCAGAAACTGGGTAAAAGGCGATCGCGTGAAAAAATCAAAAGATTTTCACAATCTGATTTTCATAACACCTTTCGAACTTATGGGCACGAATTAACACCACTTCGATGGATACAAGAAAATATACATCTGCATCGATCTGATGTTTAGTGGCACTTTCCCTTGGTTGCTTGAAGTTGATGCGCTTGGGAGAGGCTCTAGCAAGGAATTTTCAAATATACATAGTTACATGATGATGCTGATTTCCTTGTACGGGGGCGCACCCACTTTTAATATTAAATGAATGTCGTTATTGTCTGCAGCGACACTAGACCAATTAAAAGCAAAAGACGAAGTTATGCAGAAGGTGTTAAGCTATGAAAGCTCTTCGAAAAAGTGAACCATTTAATTGCATACCTTTAGAGCTGAATTTTTTTTTGCAAACGTGCACTAATTTTCAAGTTCTGCTGTGGAGAAAGAAAAGCAATCAGATATGATTTTGTAAACTTGAATTTCAAAGAAGAAGAGTTATTTGCACTGTGCAACACCTTAAGATGAGGAATTAAATTTTTGAAAATTGGAAGCAGGCAGATAAGTCAAGTCAAGGCATTAAATATCTTAAATCATATATCCCGGCGGGTTAGTAGGTACTATTACCTTAAATCCACTGTATAAAGGCTGTCCTTAAATACCGGAACCTTGTGTGCTAACATGATTCTTAATTGAAAAAATTAATTGTTTCTGGTTTTGAAGGGCCCAGACAGATGCGCTACATCAAAGGTTCTGGATTCCATATCCGATCCCATTTAAATTATGTCACACAGACAAATTCTTCAAGAAATAAACTTGCCGAGAGTAGTACCTACCCAGCTCTACTAGCCGTTCGCATCCGGTGGTAAAAAAGGCTCCTTTCATTCGTGCAGAGATGGGATCCGTGAAGCTGTTTTTTTTTTGTATATAATGTTGTTGGTGGACGATCAAGGAAACTAGATTCCAGACGGTATACTATCTTGGTTTAGGTGGGCAGTCCAAAAGAGAACCGTTGTGATACCACAAAATTTGGGGTGTTTTTTCCTAAAAAAATGCACGCACCTAGAACCAATTAGAGCTTCTTGCGCAAGAGAATTGATGTCAAAATCCATCATCAATTTCATGGAAAAGGATTCTCATAAAAGAGTTCCCATCTATGTATATGCAAGTACATTTCATATTTAAAGAAGATGGACAATTATCTCATCCTCTTCTTTGTTTATATAGCTTCTGCAAAAGTTGTTTGCGAGAGCGACTAGTCTCGATTTCGGTCTACCTATAAGACAGTGTCCTCTAATGGAGCCAATGTGCCGTCTCCTGAGAGAGATCAAAGCCTTAGAGAAGTTCCGATTCGGCCATGGCCAAATCTGCTTTGTCGATAGACATTTGTTACCACTTATCAACATAAGATTCATTCTCTCAGTAGCATCTTACTTTAGCAAAAAAAAATTAGATGTAGCAATAGGAATGCTGTGTTTAGTTAAAATGGGTAATATTGTTCCTTGCAAGTTCGGCGGCTTTGCAGTTCCCCGAAACATCTTTATGCCCTGGCAGCAGGCGCCCAACAGTGGTGAATGTTGAACTGTTCATAAATCTCTCTGAGACATGATCGACAGTCAAGAGCTGTTTTGGAGTTAATGGAAATGGAATCCAGGGATTTGAGCTCAGTCTGGCTTTCCGAGAAAATGATAATATTCTTGGAGGATATCACGTTTTCTTTTATTCATCACCACTAATTGCGGTTGGAACACGCTATAATGGTTTGGAAGGCTGAAAGCGAGGCTTAGATTTAGTCTCTTAGTAAAAACCCATCTCATCAATTGTTTCTGAAGCATCTTCCAAGGTACACTTGATGATTTTTGGAGTTCCACAAAGATCATTATAGTTAGCCAAATTAGGGAGGTATATTTTTTTAGTTGAAATTGAAACCCATATTAACCTGTGGTCATTTCAAAAAAGGACAAGGTTCAACTATAGCTGAATTAGAAACTAGGCAATCTGATATATTGCTACGGTACACGTGATCCTTCCAAATCCTCGTATAGTTTCAGAGTCGGTTGATCATACTCCCAAGGAGTATAGTCCATCGATAGGCTGTAGCCTCCATTAACCCTTTAAATGTATTTATCATTGTTATTTATTACAACACAAATCCGTTTTATTTAAGATACGAATGAAAAGCCGCTGTCCAAAGCAAGGCTGCACTAATTCAATTCGATTTTTGGATTAGAACTGAATTGAACTACACTGCAATGTTAAACATGAATATGGTTTGTGTGTGTTTGAAGGCAAATGGGGTGTATAAAATTTGAATTGGTGTGTGGGGAATAGTTTAAATACCGGTTTGGGTCAAGTGTCTGAAGTAACTACCATATTGTCCATTTGAGAGCAGGAATCGGCTCTTTGATATTTTTTTGACTTAAAGTTTTTCATAATCCAAGGTGGTCTTTTTAGCTTCGTGTTTGGCTTGCTCTACTAATCAATATAAACTGCCCAGCCTTATCGTCAATTAATACATTGTAGATCGAGTTCTCCATTTTCAAGCTGTTCACAACTATAATGAAGATTTTTGTCCCAACATTTTTTTGAAAACCCGTAAAGGTCTTACATGAGCAGCATTAGAAACTACTTTGACATGAGACATTAATTATATTTCAAGTTTTATAGCAGAAAATCATAATAAAAAAAAATTAAATATTTAGGTCGCAACATGTCACATGCCTTGCAATCGTGCTTCACTTAACAACATTGTTGCACCAATCGGCATCTCTATCATTTAATAAGGCTTAGATACTTCACAATCTTGGTTTTTTTTCCTGTTTGAGTGAAAGCATCATCATCATCACCCACAAATCATTAAAAACAGGAGCGCTGAAACAATTAACGACTTCATGTCGGTGGCGGTTAAGTCGCTTTTATAATTCCCACATAAATCCGTCCAATTTTATCATCGCTCAAAAATCACCAAAACACGATTAACCCAATTCGCCTCGCAGATCTCCGGTTTCAGTTTTTTTTTTTTTTTTTTTTATTTTCATCTCTCCTCGAAATGGTAGCTTCATTTTCACTCAAACCAATGACGCGATGATTTTCCTGTTCCAATGGATAGGTACATTTTTTTTTTGATAGCAAAGTTTCCATCCCAACGAAATGGAAGCCAATCAACTTTGCATTCAAATATAAATTGATTGTCTGGATGTGTGGGCCTGCCTGCGAGCCGCCATCGCCAGCCGCGAGTAGGTGAACACAAAAGTCCTTGCTTTTTTTACTCTGACTCTGACTCTGACGTCTCTGACTGCCAATGTTTTTTTTTTTTATAAAAACGGCAAAGAGTTCATCAAGGTAAAATCATGTTAACTTAATTAACATGGCTTATTTCGAATTTCTCTCTTGAATAAAAATTTTTCTGGCATAATATTCGCTAAAAAAAAGAGACTAACAGATACATTTTGTCTATTTGGAAAAATGTTGTATACCGTTTGGAGGCTTGAGATTGTGGGGTTGTGTAGTTAATGAATCAATTGGTTTCGCTTTGATGTCATAACAAAAGTAACGACAGAAAACACTAAATGAATAGCTTCATGATGCTTGTAGCAATCTTAAGGAATTCTCGACAACCATTTTTTTTTTTTTTTTTTTTGAATTTCATTTAGCGGACGATTTCGGTTTCATTACTCGGGTAATGTTAAGCACATTTTAATGCTGCTAAAAGTGTGCTTCATTTGTTAACTTATTTGGGTAGTTTATCTACAAAGACATATATTTTAAACAGATCTCAAGATTTCACAAAAATTCCAGAGTGTAGCCCAGTTGGAGCTGGGGAAAAGATTGGGGCTTCAACACACAACTCTGGGTTAACAACTCAACACTATATCAACAGGACCATTTCCACTCTTAAAAGCAGATAGGGACTAAAGTATTGATGGGTGGGTAGCCTTAGCCAATGTTTTTTTTTTCTTCACCCGTTGAACCCGTTTTTAAAAAAGTTACCAAATAAAGAACCGGTTTATTTCTTAAATTTTTAATTAACTTCGCAATTTGGATACAATTATTTGTATCTTCGAATCCTGCTTCAAACATGCACACAAATTAAAAAAAAAAAAAAATTTTGGGCGAGGTCGTGATGTTTTGTGTAACTTTGAAAGTGAAGGGTTCAGAAAAAAAAACCCGTAAAAGTTCAAAAAAGCTAAATGAACCAAAAAATACAAAAAAAGGGAGTTTGGTCATTTGTAATGAACTAACTTAATTCCATTCACTCCTGTGGTCAGCACTCAAAGCTAATTTCTAAGATCAGGGCAAAGCACAGTTTGCTGACAGTTCCACACTACCGTAGAGTGATAAGAATCTTTATGTTTTTGAGAACAGTAATAGTCTTATCTGACGAATCTCCTTTTGCACTCACTCTTTTGCAAGAGTTTTTAAAAGTCTCGGTATACCTATTGCACTGGCACGGATAGTATCTCAAAAAAGGTTTAAAGAGGTGTGTGTGCTTTGACGCTGACCAAGCGAAAACGGCTACAACGATTTTGATAAAACTTTCAGAATGCTATTTTTTTGGGTTGGAAAAGATTTTTTTGAAATTTGTCTGATAACCAGATTTTTCAAGTCAAATTTTCTCGTAAACTACACATCCGATTTCAATAAAATTTGTGAATTCAGGAAGTCAGTTTTGATATACATATAATTTCAAAATTTTTAAAAACTTTTTTTTTTTGATTTTTAATAATTAAAAAAAAAAATGGTTTTCGAAATATTTTGAAAACGGGTGAGTTGAATTTTTTAAAAATTATTTTCCAAGATAAAAACTACATATTTTCTCAAAATCACATACTTAAAAAAAATTTCAAATATTTTTTTTGAAAAGTTTTTCCAAAAAAAACCCCTTTTTAAAAAAAACTGGTCGAAAGATATACATTTAGTTTTTAAATTTTATTGCACACTTAGTTTTTCTGAGCCAAACTCTTTAACTAATTAAAATAAAGTGCACGACTGGGTCGCACGAACTTGCTCTAATGTGTGACTATGGTTTTGGGGCTGGAAATTTTGGAACAAAAGCAGGGACAAAATCATATGAAATTATATTAATAACTTAAAAATAACAAGCTTAAGCTTTTTTAGGAAAAAGTGATGAAAACCATCTTTTTTCTTTTACTATTTTGAATCTTAAGGAACAAAATTTTCAAAATCATTGGATCAAGATTCAAAAAACTGTTTTTTTGAAAAAAACTTTTCGAAAACACTTTCCAAATTTTGTTTGAGTATTCCAACTTTTAGCACTTTGTTGTTTTTATCAGGAAAATAAAATTTAAAAAAATTGATAAAACCGTTTTTGAAAAATAAAAAAATTGAAACTTTTTTACTTTTTTTTTTTAAACTCAAAAAAAGTTTTTTTTTTTTTTTTTTTGAAAAATTAAAGAATTAATATTATTTTGCTTATAAAACAGCTTTCATATTAAAATTTTCATCAAAATCCGTGAAGTGGTTTACGAGAAAATTTGTTATAAAAAAAACTCCCCCATACAAAATCATATGGCAGGTACCGTTAGTTTTGGAGCTAGAATGCTAATTCCAAAAACCCTCTGTAGGACATCATAATAATACTATGCACCAAGTTTGAAGCGAATCGATATAGCCGTTTAGGCTGTAGGTGCCGATACAGACAGACGGACAGACAGACAGAAAACCTGGATTGTTTTTTTTAAGAATGCATAACTTGCCTTATAATGGGTGATTTTTTAAGAGGCTTAGAACTTTTTTTTAAAAAAAGACACAAAAAATTCGAAAAAAATGATGGTATGCCCCAAGGCTCCCATCTACCTCCGATCTTTTTTCCATCATATCATGCCTAAAATTCCTCCTCTACTAAATTTGTTTGCCGACGAAAGTACACTCAGTTTTTGGTGTTCGTTTCCAGATTCACAACCCTCTTCTCCGTATGCTAAATTGCCTGCAACGGCAGTCTATGATAAGCATTAAATTCCGATCAGCATTTCCTAATAGGAAATTATCAACCTTATACCCCAATTCTGTCTTCTGTTGCTTAAGCGAAATCAACCCTCTATTCCACTACCAATGAGTGGCACTTAGATTGAAGAAACCGAACAGCTTTGCATTCAAGGACCGAAAACATATTTGACGTCACAAAAAATACAGCAAACTGTTTAGATTTCCTGGGTCGATGTAAGAAGTGTTTGGGCCCTTCTGATTTGGCGCTACAATCTACAGGACTACAGGGCATACATTCGACTGAAAATTGAGTTTGGTTCTTAGATATATCTGGGTAGGTGCTACTGTTACACATTTGTGTTTCCTGGATGGGATTCAGAAAAGAGCCTTAAAATTTTACTTGAACTCTCATGTCTTCTGTATCACCTTGAGTTATCGTTTCTTTATAAACAGAGCTCCAGTGAAATAGCCAGATATATTACTTCCCTTTTATTATATCCCCGTTACACTCGCATCGTTAGAGATTTCAAAAAATTTACCATTGGCCATAATTTCAAACATGCTGTTAAGTAAGAGATCCATTTGTTAGCCGCACAACAAGAATGTTGAATGATTTACCTGGATCAATTTTTTCCTCTCTTGTGATTTGCAGACTTTCAAAATCAATGTGCCCTTTATATCCTATCGAACTTTCCTTTGGGTACGTGCTCATTATATTGAGGAAGACGCAAGGTCTAGATTTTATTTATAAAAAAAATTCACAAAATTTGAGTGTAAAACACTTTTAAAAATAAAGTAATTATGCTGAATTAAAACAATTTTAATTAATTAATTAAACTAACCATGGCCTTGCGAAGCATAGGAGGCTAAACGCAAGTTACAAATGAAATAATATTTTAAATGCGAATTCACTAAGTCTGCTGATCCCAACTCATCAGCTCCAGACCACAAGCCACCCACCCACAAGCCTTCGTCTTCAAAGAGGCTCTCTTTTGTTCAGCAAATAGCAGTTTCCACGTTCAATTTGCTAGGATTTAATGATATGAAAATTTCAAAATCACATCAAGATACACAACAATTGCAAGAAGTAGCTCCATGGTAGTCTGGAGTCTGGCTTGGATTTTGTGTTTGGATCTCATTTCATTTTCTTTGAACAAAAAAAAAAAAAAAAAAACTACTGAAAGTAAAACCATTCCGTTAAAAAAATAATGCGCTTAAATCAAAAGACCGACATTTTATTTTCATTTTGTTGGATCTCTGTGCTTTTGTTCCTGCTCACGTTTTAGCAATAGCATCCGATTGTGTGGCTTTGTCATGAATGTATGTCTGTCTATCTGTCTGTCTGTCTGGCGGGCTTTGACTATCTGCCAATATAATACCTTCCTTTGCCAAGCAGCGTGTATGTTACATTGAACAGAGCTGACGAAACAAAAAAAAAAATCTTAGTGAAAATAACTCTCGCTATTGCTACACCTCTTTGAAAAGGAGAAGAGAAGAGGACTCTTCGACTCCAGGAGCTAAAAATAAAATCTAGAAACTCAAAATCCCAATAAAATTAACATAAAACAAAATTGAAATAAGGAAGTCGTGGATTGTCTTTTTGGCATGGAGATATTGGAATCTAGTTCATTGGTGTCACACTTTTCTATGTGGGATTGCGGACATGTGTGACTCTGGAAGAGAGCAATCTCAGAAATAACTTTCTTGCGACGATATATTGAATTTAGTTTGGTTACCAATGCACTGTCTATTTCTTTACAGATTGACTCATCGGTCAAACGAACTTCTTTGATTAATTTGAACGCCATTTTTTCATACGATTGGAAACCCGTACCCAGACTCGACCACTATTTGCGTTTAATAAAAATTAAGGTTTTTTTTTTTAAAGGGAATACCTTTATGTTGGCAGCACTATTTTCATTGGCTGACATTTTATCAATTTCCATGTGATTTATCTTTATTTTGGTTTGCCATTTCATCGTGAATCGACTGTTGCCTGAACAACGCATGCACATTTCGGTGAACGAGCTCCAAACGAGGGATAAAGCCAAATTTAGGAGTGTAGAAATTACATCCAGAAAACCCGACAGTTTCGGTGTGCTTTTTAAGCTGATGGTTGGTGCCGCGTTAGGGGCCAGTTATAGCGATACGGAAAACCAAACCGAAAAAATTTTCAGATGGAAAATTTGGTATATTATAATAAGATCTAAGACACAAATCCTACACTGATCGATTGCAACAAACTCAGAGAATTTATTTTGCAAATAAAAATTTGAATTAAACTTGTACTTTTTGTTAAAAATGTATTTATTCATTTTTCTGTTATACGTATAAAAGCAAAATAAAAAATTACATTTTTAACAGAAAGTATTTGTTTAATTAAAATTATTATGAACAAAAAAAATTGTCTGCATTGATTGCCATCGATCAGTGTTGCATTTGTCTTAAAAATTGAATCAGAACATACAAAATTTTCCATTTGAAAATTTTTTCGGTTTGGTTTTCCGTATCGCTATAACTGGCCCCTTATAGCCAATATACGACCCGAAAAGCCGCAAAGAGTGATCGGAAATTTGGACTGCAAGGTCAAACTTCACCCAAGTCAGCAGCGGTGGCCATATGCCAGAAATCATATTCAAATTAAATGGCGAAGAATTACCTTTCAAATAAATGCATTTATTTCAAATGATAGTTATTAACATTTAAAAAAACACCCTTTACTTTACACACTAAAAAAGAAACATCAAAATAAGTTTAATATTTCAAAAAATTTAAGAAACACTGAAATAAATTGCATTCCAGTGTACTTTCAGTACACATGTAAATCAATCAACGATTTCCTTTCTATAGTTTCATGCAAATCGAACCACGCTGCTGCTCTGAAGTAGTGGTGAAGGAAGCAACACGCTTTTTGTATCCAACGGATAAATATCTGCACCAAAACCACACATGATTTGTTATAGCAACAAAATTTAAAAAATCGATTTTCATATATCTCAAGACGGGAAAGAGAAACCTTTATACGCTACGCCTCCATAATGTCAGAGAGCTTGAAATGTTATTCAAAGACATTCAGGCTAATCATATGCGGTCAGAAAAAGATAATGGAAAACTATTGCATCGAGTGTATCCAACAGCAGAACAGGACCCCCGTCATACTTGAGTTGAACTTCTCGTCTCCTCATGGAAAATGACAGATCTATGAAAAAATGCTTTCACTTTTCAATGCGTTTGCAGCAAGCAGTATCTATACCACACAGTGAGACAACTGAAATGCACAACACATACTTCTTCCCCCCTTCCAAATTTGAATGACATGCAACACAATTTGTTTGCTTTTAAGATGGACTTCATTTTTGGGGCCATGTTTGAGTCTATTTTTTTTTTTTCTTTTTAATTTATTTTGAAGGTTTGTCTTGTTGGCGCTGTTCTCAACCTTAAAACATGACTTTATAAACAAATTTGTGTGTGTTTTTCTGATGGTTTCAAATTGGTTGGGAGTAGAGATACCAATACCGCAAGTGCAACCGATGCCAGAGGAGAACAATGACATTATGCAGCCGAAAGCCGATAGAGTTTGGAGCATACATGAATGGAAATATGACAAACGGTCATAATGTTCATCAGGAAAGCAGCAGCCGCTACAGTGAAAAATGCAGGCTGCTTTTTGAATTTGTATCTTATATCTTTGTTCGCAATTTGAAAGAACAAAGGCATGGGCGAGTGTGAGTATCTAAAGGATTTGAGGAAATAAATTATGAAAATATGTGTAATTGTTATTTGTGTTTGTTGAACTCGCTGTGTGTTAAAGTAGACTGCATGGGGTCTTTGGAATTCAGCTTACCTATATGAAGTGGAAGGCCTAACATTTTTGAACAAACTACAATTGACTGTGCTGGCCTGTTATGATTCATTGGTGGTAAAGAGCAAGGTTCCAAGTGTGTCGCAAGGCGATTTGTTGCAAAATAAAGGAATGTTAATGTTGGAAATATGACATTGGTACATTTTAAAGGCGATGAACCGTTACAAAGTTCCTGTAAGTGATAAACACCAAAATACTTTCTTCGTTTTGTCGCTGTTATTAAAAAGTCCTACAACAACGCAAGGTGTTCCGTTCTGCACCATGTTCATGGACAACTTTCCCACTATTTTGATGTGCGCCAAGGAGTGATACAAGGAGATGTCTTGTCACTAATTCAATTCTTGTTGGCAATTGACAATTTGAAGACTGTGTTTTTTTTTAACTATAGAACTTTAAGTTGGTAGCACTATTTTAAGTGGCAGCCATTTTGTCAGCTGTCAAGTGATTTATTTTAAGTTTAGTTTGGCATTTGAACATGAATAGACTGACGTCTGAACAACGCTTTCAAATTGTGAAAATTTATTTTCCAAATCATGGTTCTGTTGGAAGTACGTATCGCGTACTACGTCCATTTTTTTAGCGATGAAGCTCACTTTCAGTTGAATGGATACGTCAATAAACAAAACTGTCATATTTGGAGTGAAGATAATCCTCGAATAAAGTAATATTTCATGTCAATTTAAAAAAATCATCTTTGTTTTATTCCATTTCAAAGTTCTAATATCTCAAAAAAAAACACCCTTTACAAATCAAAGACTTGGTATCTATTTGGCAAACTTAGTCTAGTCACATATGTAGATTATGTTGACGGAAAGTAATTCAATTATGGCCACAGCTAAGGCCAGTTGCGAAGAATCGGGACAGGTGGAAGGATTTTGTTGCTACCATATATGCTTCAGCAGGATCTGAAGAACTGCAGTAGTTACAGCCGGACAATATATAAGTTGCACGTTTTCCGAATAGTACTTGAGTGATGTAGCGTACTTTTCAATAAATATTGCGAGTGCATGTACTAGTAATCCTAAGATTCCCCGCAGCTTACAATTAAGGGTTTTCAATTAAGGCGGGAATAGATGTTAAACTAGAATGAAACAAGTTGTGCCTGAGGTTGAGTTTTTTTTTCGGTGGCTTCGGTTTTTTACGGTGGCACAGAACCGAGTGGTCCAATTTTCAATGAATCTTCCGCATAGATTAGACTGAATTTGAGCAATATGGCCTGTTTTATGTTCATCTAAAAGGCATCGGTCGATTGAGGTTTATTGAAATAGACCTGCGACTTCAGGAAACTCTACAAGTCTAGCAAGTTCCATACGGGTTACAAGAAATAAGTTATCATCGTTCTGTAGCGCTATAGACATTGGGGATGACTATTACCAACTTCGTTTCGAAGAAGTACAGACCAATGACGTCCGCCACCAAGTTGGCCCAAAATCCACACCCAATGATAACTTTTTGACTATTCATTGTCACCTGGTGAACCTCATGTGGGTTTGTGTCGTCCTCTTTTAGGCCATTTTGCTTGTTAACAGAGCCATTTATCTGAGAATGCCCCTCCACACTTAGGGATGACTTTTCAACCAAAAGCGGCTCGGTGTTGTCTATGATCAAAAACTTTGATCTCCTAGGTTGGTTAGATCTTTTCCGGATGTAGACCCAAGTCCTAACGAAAAATTCGCCAAGGTGTAGTCTGTGAAAAGCTGAGTTCTTGTGCAGTAACTTTATACTTTCAAGAACCGCAGCGATGTTCTTGGCCAATCTTGCGTTCATTTGACTTACTTATGTGTTTTGATTAATTACCCACCGAACATGTGGTCTCAAATTTGTCTACTAAAAGTGGAAGAGTCGACTGTGAAGGGCAACCACGTTAACCGTAAAATGAACCGCCAAGATCTACAAGCGTCCATTGAAAACCCTTGAAATATATTGCAAACTATACAAAAAAAAAATTAAGTTCTAGCACAAAGTTTGAAGAAACTTGCTTAAAGTAGGATCCCATTTTTAAATTTAATTACTTTCTCAGAAACAGCACAAGAAAGTTGGATCAATCGATCTTCTTCTATCTACATTTATCAAATGTCATCCCAATCCGTCCAGTTTTAGAGACTTAATTGTGAAAAGAAAAACATCCAAACTTTCACATTTATAAACAAAATTTATTTCACTAAATGTTTATCACTAATGTTGTCAATTAAAACTTTAAACACTTTCAAGAAGTGTGAACATTTTGCAACTTTAAACTAGGATACCACAACAACTACCACGCACGTTCGCAAGTCTTTGAAAATTTGCGTCGTTGATAAATAAAAAAATGCAAGTGCAAAAAAAAAGAAAAAAAAAACTTGCTCTCATAAATTTTATGAAGCGTTTCAATAGCTTGTTCCAAATTTGAAAATTAATGGTTCCATCAGAAAGTCGGCGACTATTAAACGTCATTTATGGGTTCACTTGCACGCAACACAATTTAAACTTGAAAGTGGTACACGCGCACACGTAAGTGGTTGCCATTTGTTGCAATTGACTCGAAATTGTCATTTGCAGCCGTTTGTTGTTTATGATTTCGCCAATAAAATGCTTTTCAACTTCAAATAGACACACACAAAAAAATAGTCAAAAAAGAAAGCTTTTTTATTAAAAAAAGTATTCAGTCTTGCGTTTCTGACTCTTAAACCTGGTCTCTGCTGAAGGTCGCACAGGATGCAATTTAGAACTAAATGCTGTTTTTTTTAACTGCATGAGTTTGGATGGTTGTTGTCTATGGTTTGACAGTTGAGAATGCCATATTTAGTTTACATAGACAATAGTTTACAAGAGACAATTTAAAACTGTTTAGACATTTCTGTTCAGTAAGGTTTGACAATTCATCATGAATCGTTTAACGCCGGAACAACGCCGACAAATTGTGGAAAAGTACTTTGAAAAAATATATCTGTTCACGAAGTTCGTGGAGCACACTTTTTCCATTTTACGGTCAACATAACCGGCCTGGTAAGCAAGCAATTCGTGCAGTAATTAATCGTTTTTGCACTAATTTTACTCTTCTCGATTCAAAACCATCAGGTTAACACGCTGGCAGCATCATTGGTCCTTTTTTTCTTTCGAAATGAGGAAGGAGCTGAGGTAACGGTGAATGGCGAGCGTTATCGAGCCATGCTGACTGGTTTTTCGTTTCCAAAAATTAATCAGCTAAATATCAACGACATTTGGTTCCAAAAAGATGGGGCAGCTCACATACAGCGCGCTTAACCATCAATTTATAGCAAAATCAATTTGGTGACAACTTTAGTTCTAGAAGTGGTCCAGTTAACTAACTGGCCCCTCGTTCGTGCGACTTAACACCTCTCGATTTAAGTCATTGGTGTATGCCAACAAACTAGCATTGGAAGCTAATATTCAAGCCACCATTGACGCAAAACGTCCGAGTTATTGGAAAAAGTAGTGAAAAATTGGACTTATCGAACGGACTTGTTGTCGCGGCGCGGCGGGCATAATGCTTGAAATCACACTTAAAAATTACTGCCAAGAAATTTCCTACCAGATTATAAAAATAAAAAATTCATTGTTACAATACTTCAGTCTTTATTTTTTATTTCAAGTTCTTTCTTTCTTTCTTTATCACAACTGAGACGAACTTCACATTTAATGGGGGATTCTGCGGCTCTCTGTAAGGTATTTTGGTCCTTGCCATGATTATACGAACTTCAATTATTTCAATAGACGTTTTTCTATTCCATCTTGAGTATTGATTGTTGCATACCTTTAGGAGTGTTAATTAACGATCGCACGCCTTAAAGTGTGTTGCTACGCCAATCGGTACTTTTTATAATTTATAGGTTAGTTTACATGTAAACCTTCCGGAAAAAACAGTCTACATGATAGTGAAAACCAATTAAAAATCCGTTGAGTGGTTTAAAAGGAGTTAGCGGATAAACAGGAAAGCAAATTCCTTTTATGGTATGTACAGATAGAAGACGAGAAAGTGCAAATGTTTGGATAACTGTTTCACTATCACGCCTCAACTGAATGGATTTGGAAGGTAAATGGATGGGACACTGGATTAACTGGATTTCAAGCCCGGAAAAAGGATTGATCCTGTAACAGAGTATGTTTGGATGCACGTTCAATTATTCCCTTCAATGGGTAGCAGTAGAGACATTGAACCGACACTCGCACGATATCCGTAGTAATCAGACACTGGTGGGAATTTAGACACACTTTTTCTCCATTATATCTTCAGCCTCAGAGTATATACCGGCGAATGAGATGAGTGGTTGGGGGTAGAAAAGATTCGCATAACGCGCAAAATGCGGGTCCACTTTTCAAGAATTTGGAATCAGGAGCCTATGCGTCTTTCTGAAACAGCTGATCAATTCACCAATGATGTTTCCGATCCAGTGCGGCAGATGAAATTATTTCAGACTTTCTTGCAAAAGAATTTAAGGAAGGAAGAGTTGTAGTGAGAGAGTGCAGTGTGCTATCGCCAAGAAATGAAAAAAGGTATCTCAAAACCTTGGCGGTAAGGCAAGCTAGTGCGAAAGATTGCCGTCCCGGCTTTGCTGATGCGTATTCTGAATGTACCGAGATCATGCATTGGCTCTAGGCTACGTGTCACAGAGCTGGAAAGGAATATCAAAGCGGTCATACTGGAGGAGGTGAGAAGCAGTTGCTCGCGAATGTGAGTTTGTTTGCTTATAAGACCTTAGCGCCGTAACTGCTCGAACCTTCTTCATGAAATTTTGTACATACATCAACACGGGTACAGGAAAGGGCGTAGTTACCGTTTCGTCCCGAAAAACATATTGTTCCCGATGGATAGAAAAGCCGTAGCATGTATCTTTTCACAGTCCTATAAGTCTTTACTACTTTTTCTACACTTAATAAACTAGAAGAAGTTTACGGGGATGTAGCACCCATCAATTTAACTGCTGATGAACAACAGCAAACGAACGTACAGCGTAAAAGTACTTTTAACAACGAAGCAGGAACATCCCAATTACCACATTCAATCTCAATTCCAAAGAACAAAAACAGGAGCCTCTCAACTTTTCCATTAAGTAATAGGTCATTTTATTTTTGTTCATGCATAAAGGTTCAGAAAAAAGCATTCACAACAACAAAAATACAAACAACAAGGAATGCATCTGGAAATGAGTTCCTAGATACCAGCCCAACAACAAAATGACATCTTCCATTTTGACACTGATCCGTGCCGTAAAAGTATTTAATAACCACATATGCTTCTCATTCCATTTGACCGTTGGTTGCCGGCCGTCAAGATTTTGTTGCGCGCCATTTGAACAAGATGCTGAAATCATCATTTTGTAGACTTGAACCACAGTGCCCGGCCCTGATGCCTAGACACACACCACAAGTCCACAAGTAGTTATGTTTGTAGTTAGTTAGCACACGGTGCGGCGGCGGCGCGGCGGGTGTGCTGGTTAAATCCGTCGTAGTTGGTCGCGGGTTGTCCAACTACTTCCCGCACTGATAGACACAACACAGACAGTAATCACAAGGATTGATCGAGTATGACTGTATCTTTGAGTGCGCAGATGAATGCAAAACCAGCAGACATTGTTGTCCGTTCAGCTTGGTGCTGTACAGCGGCGCTGTGTTCCCCAGATACGCGCATCACGCAACGCATCCACATCCACATGTACACATCCAAAAGAAACGCTTTTAGTAATCCCTTAGTTGGACGAGTTCAAGTCTGTGTAAAGATGAACATTACTCAATTAACTCATCAAAAGTGATTCCAAGTGATAGGCGAAGTGTTAAAGATATTTTATCTGACAACTGAAATGACATAGGATCTGGTTGGATTGCGTTTGCATTTGCCATTCCATCCCATCCCATCTAGCAAGCTATAAGAGTTTAAGTGCGTAGCTTTGCATACTATACTCGTATTTCGTAGATACTATATTGGCGTATCTATATATTCACTCATTTATTTGTTATTATAAATTTTTTAAAAGATGTGAAGATAATAATCTTCAGTAGTTGAGGGATTTGCTAGAAAACCTTTGTAGTATGGGGTCTTAAGGTTGTTGATATCCTTGATGGTATAATTGAATGCACAAATGCAATAGCGTTAAAGGATCTTATGCAAAGGGTAAAGGGAGTGTGGAGCGGGAACAATTTATGACAGCCAAGGCCACCTTTTAGGAATATTCAAATTGTGATGAAGTTATATTGGAAATAGTGTGAAAGATTAAGATAGAAAAGATGAGAGGAGATAAAGACATACCTCTTGGTAAGAGGTATGTCTTCTTGCTGTCAGTATACGCAATTGATAGAATCATAATTTATTAAAACATCCTTGATGTAAAAGATCACATCACTATGTGTATACTTTATAAAAACATATACCTTTTTGTCTTATCTTTTTTGTAGTGTTGAGAAATATGATTTTGGTTTAAAGGTATTTTTGAATGGCAGCTCCAGAAGGAGCCAACGCCAAGTTTAGTGACATACACTCTCAACCATACTTGTGTCTTCGTTGATACTCTACTTTCAATTCAAACGGGAAAAAGATATTCAGTTTTTATGACAATAACAACTCTCGGAAAACTATAGGCATTTTCATAATACAGAGGCAGAAGCCCGGAAAAATGATTTCGGTGGAACCAAATCAGGGGTTGAAAACAGAATCATTGACATGGCTCGTCGATCTGTTGTAGCTGTTGATAAAAGTGTGATTTTAGTTCTTGTTTGAATAGTTAAGGTTGGGTTAAGATTGCTTTCAGCTAGAAATGTTTAAGTCCGAAAGAGTGATATCCCCTAGAAACTTACTCACGGAGAATCAAATTTAAGGTTCTAATGAAGCACACTAGATAATTGGTGCCAAAATCCTTCAGTTAGCCAATGTTTTCCGTCCAAAGAGTTTCCGTCTGTAAGCAAGTGCATGGAGAATTGTCTCCTCCTCTTCTTTGTCCATTCAACCAAGTATTGCGGTGTGTCTCCCTATGAGAAATTGTCCTGTAGTGACAGCTTTAATAACTTATGTGCCATCTGCTCAAAGAGATCAAACTCTAGGGCGTTTCGGAGTCAATTTCGACTAAATCTGCTTTGCCGTTTCCAATTTTCCACTCAAGTTTTTTCCCTCAGTAGCACCTTTGCTTTTGCAAAAATTTAGATGTAGCGATGGGAATACCTAGAGAGCTGTCCTCTTTGCCCAGCCACCAAACAGAGGTGAATGTTGAACTTTTCCCCATCAATCTGATACATGATCAAGAATCACGGGCTGTTTTCGAGTTAGTGGAGATGAAATCCAAGAATTTCAGTACAGCCTGGCTTTCCGAGAAAATGATTTTCCTCCTATTTCGATACTAATTTCCTCTGAAACATGCAACAGTATTTTGGAAGACGGAAGGAGACTTGGTTTAAGTCTGCTAGAGTATACATCACCTCCTTCAACCTCTCATTTGTTTTTGAACCATGTTATCAGTGAAAAACTGGATTTGTTCATCTTCCAAAAAGGCACTTTGCTCCAAGAAGGATCTAGAGGGTATGCTGATTCAAAAGCTTTTGTCAAAATGTAGTAGAAGCTTGGAAACAGCAAATACTACGTTACTTTGAGGTATATGGAAAGCGTGTTGGCGTGGCCGTAGATACTTTTCTTCACTGTGAGATCACCTTTGGACGAGTTGCTGAGCTAGCAGCAGTTTGTTTGCTGAAAGTTTCTATAATGATTAGATTAAATATAATATGTAGAGCTATCTAATCAATCTTGTCTGTATTGACGAATGGAAAATAAACCTGGTCCAAAAAAACGTAACATTTTTCGGTCATCTAGATTAATGCAAGCTCCAGCACACATTTTACAACAAAATCAAGAAAATCTTAACTTTTCAAAGCGTGATGGATTTTAAAGAGGTCTCCAATGACTTGATACACTTAACAAAAGAAACAGAAAACTTATGATTCTAGAATGTGGATTATTCAAATACCTGACCCCAATCATCCAAGAGCACACGGAAAGAATTCTTAGATCAGATCACGAAAAATTAGCTGCAAATCACGTCAAATGAATCCAGGTTTGTACCTTGGATTGGAAAATAATAAATCTATACTTTCTATTTGCAATTTTAGAAAATTTGCGAAACGAAGATATTGATACTCTATAATCATATTTCAACATCTTTTAGTATCAATAATTCGATCGAGAGAAGCAAAACATTACCATTCGCAAATCGCAAATTGATCCCCATGAGTATCGGTTGTAAATTGCAAAAGCGAGTTGTAGATTTCAATCTTTTTGTTTTGAATAAAAAATCTGTTTTTGAAAAAACTACTGGTAAAGTCGTAAATTGCAACCCCTATTTGCAATTTGTAACATTATATCGCTTTGGGAGGAAGCAACTTTTATTGAAATGCATCTATTATTATTTATTGAAAAATGTAACTTTTACTTACTTAATTGATTCTAGGAATCGAACTCGAGACCCTCTGCATACCAATCTAGCACACATCTACTAGGCCATGGTGATGTATCCAAGTCGGATATCAAAATTAACAATAAGAAGCAACCTGAATATGAGTTACATTTTAGGGGTGTTTTGAATTAAGATTATGTTTTATTGGCGAGAAAAATATAGTCGTCTTATTTTGGACGTCTAACGTACAATTTTTTGTGATGATCATTTGAGTAAAGGTAAGAAATTGTATATAATGTGTAGTTGAAATTCAACCTTGTACTCGCTATATATATATAATATAGAACTACAAAAAAGGCATTATTGGAGACACAAGCGGGGCCAGGGCCTAATGACTTATATTCTGAACGATTCCTGTATGTGCGTTGATATTCTGGTGGAATATCATTTCCCGCTGAATCCGAATGGCTTACTAAGATCCACTTTTAATATTAACCAGATTTATTTTTCGAGGATTTTACATTTCCTCAAAAGAGACAGTACCAAAAAAAAAAAAGATAATTATTAGTTGGAGGCAGGGATCGAACTCCGGACCTTCGACGTAGCCGTCAGACACACTTGATTTGATTTTAATACTCAGTGATTGTAAATCAAGAAAAAATTTTAGCAAATGAAAATCCAAATTGGTAAAAAGTATAAATGAAATTATTCCCTTGAAGTAGTAAATTGCGACAAAAAGGTTGTAATTTACTTTGAAGGGCACAAGCTTGAATTATAACTTTTAATTGTAAATCTCAACTCAGGAATTGTTGTAATTTGAAATGAATTGAAAGTTAAATTGCCAATTGTTCTATCAGTTTCGAATCAAAGCGCCGTGATTTACAAAAAAAACATGTTTTGTAAATTGCAACTGAATATTTCGCAATTGGTGATTTTTCAATTCTCTCCGTGCATTTAGATCGGCCTCTCTTCTTTTGAAAATAATTTTATAAGTTGTACGATGTTGAATTTTATAGAATACCATACGTAACCCTTTTTTAGACCGAGAACCTTAAAATGACAAGTCTTTGATTGAAGATCGACACACACACCAAGCTGCGCTTTTGCAAATTTTTAAATTGATGTTGAAAAAATTAGGGGAATTCAAAATACTCAAGTAGCATCACGTGCATTAGTGCCCATAATAGTCCATTAGAGCGATAAGATATTCAAAATAATAATACGCTCCAACAAAGATGTCGTTAAATTCACAACAAGAAGTGATTGGCGCTATGAAGCGAAGGGTAGCTGACAATCGAAATGTGTCAATGGGTCGACGTGTCCAACAATTGAACTTGCGTGTTCATCTAATTTGTATGGAAAATATTTAGTGTCTGAAAATTGGACTTTGAAAAAAAAGAGCCGATTACGCCATCTTTGCTCCAGCGGTGGCTACCAAAAACCAGAAATCGTGATTGAACTTCAATGTCATAATTGTCTGTGGTTCATTTCAATTTAAAGCTCTATGCTTTTAGAGCAAAGAACTATTGTAATCTAAATCGTCACCCAGGACTGTATCAGACCCAATTTTAGACCGTCACTTAACATTCGAATAGAGAATCTTTCAAGTTAATAACCAGCTGACTAGGCTTCGCTGGTGAATGATGACTTTGATAAGAAATAACTTGTTGATATCATCATCTGGGCAATATCATCATGCAGGTTTTGGAACTCGCTTCGTATTCTTGACATCACACCTATTTCAAATTGAAATGACACATTCCTTTAAGGCATGATTTGTACCTCAGGCTTTGTTTCGCATGAATATAGGTTTACCATGTAGGGTGAGTTTTCTTAGAGGTATAGAAATTTAAGTTGGCAACACTATTTAAACTGGCGGCCATTTTGCCATTCAGCTGTCAAGTGAACTATTTTTAGTTTGGTTTGGCATTTCCACATTAATAGACTGATGTCTCAACAACGCTTCCAGATTGTGGAAATTTATTTTGAAAATCATGGTTCTGTTCAACAAACAAAACTGCCGTATTTGGAGTGATGATAATCCTCAAGTGTATGTTACATCCTCAAGACACCGTTACAACCACAAAACTGACTGTTTGGTGTGCTTTATGGGTTGGTGGAATAATTGGTCCGTACTTTTTAAAAACGATGCTGGCCAGAACACCTCAGTCAATGGTGACCACTATAGAGCCATGATTATTGACTTTTTCGTTCATCAATTGAACAACAATGATGTGCAGGAGCTGATGTGGTTTCAACAAGACGGGGCAACATGTCACACAGCTTGTGCCACAATTGATTTGTTGAAGGAAGCGGTCGGTGAGCGCAGAATTTTGCGTTTTGGTCCTGTGAGTTGGCCTCCAAGATCGTGAGATTTAACGCCGCTTGACTATTTTCTGTGCGGATATGACAAATCACTAGTCTACGCCAATAAGCCCGAACCGATTGGACATTTGGAGGACAACATTAGCAGCGTTATTGCCGATATACCGCCACAAAAGTGTGATAAAGTCATCGAAAACTGGACCTCCAGATTAGACTACGCCCGAGCCAGCCGTGGCGTTCATATGCCAGAAATATTATTTAAATTATAATGCCAGAAGATTATCTTTCGAATAAAGTTTATTTCATGTCAATTTAAAAAAATCATCTTTGTTTTACTAAATTTCAAAGTTCTATACCTAAAAAAGAACACCCGCTTTATATCTTTTAAAAGGCACTTCGAGCAGTGAGACACTTTTGCATGTATTTCAAGTCCTACAACCTTACCAAATTTCATTATTTTGCAAAAAGACAGTGTTTTCAAAAAGAGGGCGGATTTTAAGCCTACTCAATAGAAAATTAAGTGCATTCCAGGCACGGTGTCCGAAAGTGATCCATAATTTGTATGATCTACTTTTCAAGTGAAATACAGTGACACGCCTATGCTGGATTATTACTCAGCGAATATATAAAATATTTAAAGATCATGAAATGATCGGTTCTAAAATAAGAGGTGGTTGAACATTTTTCAAATGTTTTTTCTAAAGTTAAGAAAGCGACACAACATTTTTGTCTGTAAATTTTTAGCCCAAGAAATACCCTCCATTTTCGAATAGTCATTGACTCAATGCAAAAGAAAATTACTTCCTTCTTTGGCACTGGCCTTCCTACATGAATGAATTGTACAAAACAAAACTGAAGAATAAAGTATAGTAAAAGATTAAAAAACCTATTACGTAATAGATTGTAAGAAAGGCTGAAACAGAGTCCCTCGGCGACAAAGACTTATTGTTACAATCGAATTGGAATCTTTTTACCTCTTTGATTTCTATGTAAGTATTTGTGAGAGTCTGGAAAATTGTTTAACCCCACATGTGTGAGTGGTATTAGATATAAACAAAAGCAAAAGAAAAGACATTATCCGAAGAACAGAAAAAAAAATAAGAATGTTATCCGAAAACCTAAAAAAAAAAAATCTTACTAATCACATGGCCCGAAGGTGCTATTTGTCTATTTAATGATTTCATTCATTTGGAGCCGATTTGGTAAATTGTAGCCTTTTGAATGTGTGACGTTGGCAAATGGTACTTGATATAAATACACGCAGCACAGCTATCTTTAAAGTGTATAAATAGTTATCTATATTTTAACCTATCTTTCACAGCGGCGATGTACGCTTAAATGTGTGTGTTACCTGGATGACTGCGATGATATAGAAGAAAGGAGAGTGATTGCAAACTTCTGGTCTGGTGTTCTAAGGAATGTCTGTTTCTAGTTCGTTGATGATGGAAAAAAAGACGTTACAAAACAGTTTAATCAGATAAAACTCGAGTTTTCTCATTTCTCTCATATGAAAACGAAAGAGCTGATGCACGAACGCAATAAACATAATCTGTGAACAAAATAAATATGGTTGCCTTAATTTATGTGCTCATGAAAGGGTTTCGAATGTGATCTTTAGCCTTGTTGTTTGGTTTTGGAATAGTTAAAAATGTATTCAAGGATTCCACAGGGGAACCGAAGTTGTCTCAAATGGAATGAAAGTACAAGAACATTTAAAATTCTTGTAACGCCAAAAAAAATCACATGGTCTTCTTGAAGTACAATGATCCTTGAAGAGATTCTATTTATTTTGTTTAGACTGCTCTTAAGTTGTGTCTTCAAATAAAAAAAAAAAAAAAAAAAAAATGATGAATTCACACGTTCAATTGAATAGGTCTTTTCTTTCATTTCCTGTGTATTCATGCCGAAGGTCTTCTATTTTTTTATGTTTTTGCACACCTCGTCACTTTAAAGCAAGCTTCAATTTTCGGCAATATGTGAGGAAATCTGCCAAAAAGGACAATTAAATAACGTGCTTTTGTATTTATTCAAGTCAGTGTGAAGGCAACACACACAGTAAAAATAATTTTGATGCGCATAAGAACAAAAGGTATAAGTTAAAGCATGGACATGGACACTACATTTAATATGAGGATTTCAGAAACGAAAAAAATAACTACAGCAGCTACGACTATATATGACGGGTCAATTTTTAAAGAATTGACAGGATATCATGGCTAAGTTTGGCAGATTTATTACTAACTATGTCCTTGAGTCACTTTGGATAAGGTGAAGTATTTAAGTATCTTGACTTATCTGTGTTTTTAATTTTTTCCTCTATGGACATAAACGAGGGAGCAGTGACAAAAGTAAGATGCCCGGCAACAGTTACCGAAGAATTTGAATTCATTACATTTACATTACATTTAGAATTATGTAATTGGTATTGGTTTTTGTTTTATATAATACTAGCCTTTACCCGCGGCTTCGGTTGCGTTTCAGCTGATCTAGAACTATCCTGTAGCCTAAGGAGTCGTCTCTCGTAATCTAGCTACTTTTATAGCCCGAGCTTTATTATTCCATACATTTTACCGCAATAAAAAGTAACCTTTGTGTTATTCCAGACTATAATCTATATCTGTGCCAAATTTCATCTAGATCCGTTCAGTCGTTCTGGCGATATTGAGCAACAAACATCCAAACATCGAAACTTTCACATATATAATATAGTAGGATTCACATTTAGTCCAGTCGACAGGTACTTTTAAGTGGAAAAGGTCAAAAGTTAACGAAACTTAGAGGGTTTGTTCAAGGATAGAAAGCTAACATTTTGCTAAGTTTTTGACCTCGAGGGCACTGTGCTAAAAGAGGGAGTGGGGGAAAACTGAAAATTTTTCGACGTTGCTCCGGTTTTCCCTCAATAACTTTTTTTCCTTACGTCTTATGGCAAAAACATACCGACATATGGTGCTTCAAAAACAGCTAATTTTTTAAAATTCGCCAAAAAATGCCAAAAAATGAAGACTTCGGCCTTATTTTTTTCGGAAATACCCAAATAATCATGAATTTTGTTCGTAATTATGGTTCCTCGTTAAAATCACCAACTTTCTACACCCCCAACCTATCCCCGCTTGCCCAGCAGGTGTCAGGCCATACACATTATTATTGTCATCCCGACGTAATTTTAATTTATTATTTTGTTCTTAGTACAGTTGGCGGGTAGAAAGTGGTCGGAAATTAATGAAACTTTTTGATGTTACTTAGGAATAGTTAATTAGCACTTGAGGAAGTTTTGGACCACGACGGCCTTGTGGAAAAAGAGGAGGAGGGGAAATGCAAAATGTTCGGACCTTGCTCCGGTTTTCCCTCAATAACTTTTTTTCTTTACGTCTTACGACAAAAGTATGCAAGACCTTTTTTGTAGAGCGTTAGATTTATTACAGTCTTAATAGGCTGAACATTTTTGTATGTCAATTCTATACCAAGATATGGACAAAGAGGTGGAAGGGGTAACTGCAAAATGTTCGACCTTGCTCTGGTTTGGCCTTAAGTTTACTGTAAAAACTAAATTAAATTAAATTAAATTTAATTTAATAAGTTAAATTTTTCACAGTTTCAATGGTTCAAAAATTGTTCTATGTCAATTCGTAACGAAAGCATGGTGTTTCGAGAAACAGCAATGTCAAGAAATGCAGAATTCCACTATATTTCTATATTATATAGTATATACCCGAATAATCATTAAATGAAAAATGAAATGTTTTTTGAAGCGCCATATCTCGGTAATAAAATGCACTTACAAATCATTTGTATAAAAAAAATTGTAGGAAATTGTATGTTCTACAAAAAAGTAGAGTATGTTTTTGCCATAGGACGTACGGAAAAAGTTATTGAGGGAAAACCGGAGCAACGTCGAAAAATTTGCAGTTTTCCTCCGTCCCTTTTTTAGCACAAGGCCCTCGAGGCCAAAAACTTAGCAAAATGGTTGTTAACTATCCCTGAACAAAATCCCCAAGTTTCATTAACTTTTGACCTTTTCCCACCTAAACCGACTTTTTCCGACCTGTCGACTGGACTATTAACAATGCAATCGTTTATGAAATTTGTTTCAAAGTTTCGGTATGCTGTTTCCATTGTTCTATTGAGAACATCGATTGAGCCACTAAATTAGCTGCCTAACACCTCGCATGTCAATTTAAGTCATATATGCTTTGAAATCAGCAGCATCAAACTGCTAAGCGGCAACGGTTCAAAAATGTTAGAAGATTGAAGTGCTTCAAGAATAAATTAGCTTGAATTTATTATTGCTTCGTGTGTATTTTTACAAAGTTATTCCCAAGGGCCCTCACAAAAATTATATCTTTCTTTGAAGAAGTCCCGCCACAATCAATTGAACACAGTTTAACAGTTACAAATCTAACAAACTGAAGAAGTAAAAAAAAAAAATATTTATGAATTAATTTTTATTTGTATCTCCGCAAGTCTTTTCTTCCCATCATAAAGATTGTCTTGTTGTGTCTTACCCATTAGTGTCCTATCACCAGACATAATTGACACCCAAGTGTAAATTGATATTTTCCTATTTTACTCACGTTCATTTTCAAATTCCACTCTTTCCCCGTGATGACTAACAAAAGTTGCTTAATTCAAACAACCGCGAAGAGCAAAAAAAAAGAAACTAGAAAACTATATGTTCATGGAAACAGTCAACTGAATTGTCAAACCATGCGCATCTCCGCAATACAAATAGATGAAGATGAAGAATAAAATGGCCAACTCTGACTCTGTCCGGGAGCACTGTCACCACCACCGAGCACCGACCGTGGATAGTTTTTTTACAAAAAGCGCGGTAAGCGGTAAGGTTAGAAAATTTATCCTCCAATTAGCAACGAAGAGAATCCGCACAATCGCTCACCTAGCTATAATAGTTGCATCTGATAGATTGCATTTGGCTTTGGCTTAGAGTAGTCTTAAAACTTGACTCTAACAACAAATAACGAACTTTTCTCGTTTTGTCCGTTTTGTCGGCGCAAGCAAACAACTTCTCAGATGCAAGATGGGTTTGATGCGGTACACTATAATGTATCTGCGATTAGAAATCAATCAAATTTCTTCATACAAATCAATTAGATAAATCGTAACGGTAAAAATCATCATTATGTTTAATTTAACCTTTTTTTTTGTATAGTTGGAGTTAGGATCGTTCATAGATTTTATTGAAGAAGTCGAAGAAGAAAGTCGGATGTGCTTGATCTTCTCTGTGTGCCATCGCCAATCTTATCAAAGCCAGGCTGCCGCTCTGCCGGCGGGAGCAACGTTTGTATCTCAAAGAAAAATTATTGTTATTATTGTTCGAAGGAAACAAACAAAACAATGAAATTAACTAAAGTTACGAGGGAATTTCAGTCCATTTATTATTATGAAACTTATAAAAATGTGAATGAATTCAATTTATCATTACAAGCATCGATTTCCTGGAAGTTGACGGGAGAGTTCATGAACTATTTTTACAGTAGGAAGATGTAGGTTTGGTTATGTATAGATGGCTGGGTGCTGTATGAATTGGGTAGGGTGTGATTGCGGCATCAATCTGGCGATCTGCAGTGTTTTAACTATCTCATTTCTCAAACGCTTCCATTATGAATATTTTACTTCCTAGAAGTCGTAGCCATATCAACCCAGGCTGGACTTTCTGAGCTTTATGGAGCGTGACTGTTGAACACGAAAGAATGCAACACTTAATGCCATGCCAAAATGGTTTTTCGAGTCTTTGACAATCTGGATGAACTCGCCAGAGAGTGAACGAGCTGCGGATGAGTTCCAATTAAGTAAACTAACTGCCGGCGACACCAGCAGTCATCATGGTTGGCACCTCCACGACCTACTTCGACATATTCGGAGCATAGGTCACTTTGTCCTTTCACTATTAGTCAGGGTAGTGAAATAGAGAAGGTAGCGGATGAAATCTTAAAGGGCCAACGGTAGCTCTCGTATCCCCCTAGTGGGTTACTGACTACTTCCCTTCCATGGAAAACAAAATTTTGGAAACAGCCTTCGGCCTCGGACATGGATGACATTGTTGATGACGATTCTAGAAAACAAAAGAAGGACAGTGAATTCCGGTTCTGTAAGTGGAATGTTCAAACCCAAAACAGGCCACGTGTAGCCGTTAAATTAGTGGAAACCTTAAATAGAATCATCAAAGACGACATTACAGGCATTCATCAGAAAGATTGATGAGATCGTAAAGGCACAAGGAGTGTGGAAAACTTTGATATGAAACATCGGTAATTTGGGTGCGGTGCTCTTAGACAAGAATTGTTAAAGTTACGTGGCGTTATTCCAAACTTAATTACATCTTGCTGATCTGGATCAACGCCCCCAAGGAGGAGAAACATGACACAGACAAAGGAGAGTTCGGCGATCTTCTTGAGAAGACGTATGACGAATGCCCGAAGTACGACACTCAAATTATTCTTGGTGATTTTAACTTGAAAACTGGAGAGGAGGTAAACTTTGGCTCAACAGTCGGAAAGCACAGCCTGCAGGCTGCAGGACAACACATCCGGCAACTGACTCGGTCTAATCGAGTTTGTTGCAAGGCGATGTGTCATCACAGCTAGCACTTGTTTCTTACACCTCAATGTACACAACGCGACTTGTCGGTATCCTGCTCAACATACCGTCAGCCAAGTTGAAAATAATGCGATCGATACCAGATGTTGCAGCCAATGTCTTGGGCGCAATTCCCGAGGGGAAAACATAGATTCGGAAGGATATCCACAAGAACGCTGTATCCAGCTACTGTGAGAAAACTTGATGAAGGGAAGTTTGAATCGCAAGTGACCGCCAGAACCCTTGTCAACTATGTCTCCTCTTACCTCAGGACTAAGCAGGCCTCAACTATCCCTCCTGGTTGGTATCCTGACGGGTCACAACACGATGGGAACCCACATGATCAGAATGGGCATCAGCACATCTGACTTATGTAGGGGATGCCAGGACGAAGAGTCTGCCTCTTTTCACTTCCTCTGTGAATGCCCCAGCTTAGCCCCAACCAGGAAAGTTACCCTCGGTAAATATTTTTTCAACGAGTTGGTCGATGTCTCTAGCATGTCTCAACATCCTGAAATTCATTTAGAACTAAGGTTGGTTCAGGTAGGTCCCCAACACTTAACTCACCCTGTAACCCTCATTCCTTAACCCCTCTTACTTATCATCAAAGCCAACCCGGGGAGCGCAATGGACCCAACGAGATCCGAGATCCCCACCTAACATAACCTAACCTAACCTCCCGACAACCCCGCACTTGTGCCAAAGGACCAGCGGCAACAATGCAAACTGGTCATCAAAAATCTAGTTACTTATGTTTTGGGTTTCATAAGGCAACGACAACGGAACCCCACATATAGCCAAGAACAAAGCTTACCAGACAATGCTGCAGGCCAGAAACTGCCAAGGACATTACCAGCACGGTCTACCAGCAAAAGAGGAAAGAGGAACATTGACTTTTCAGAAAGAAAAAGAGAGAACGGGAAAAGCGAGTGATTGAATCTATTGAGGGGTGCTACGGCAGAAGCAATATTCGAAAGTTCTACAAAAGGGTATGGCATTTGTCCATTATTGGATTGGAATGTCTCAGAAGACGTGCAGTCGGTACCGAGAATTTAGAAAGAACACTTTGACTTGGATGCAATGAGCAAGGTACTCCGTGCACCCGACCAGGACGAAGTTCGAAAGCGATATCTAAGCTAGAGTCCAACGAGGTTGCTGATCAAATGACCTTCCGGTCGAACTCTTTACAGCAGCGGGTGATGACTTGGTGAGGAGCATACATCAACTCAACTGCCCTCGATATTTTGGTCGGATTAAAGTGTGCCTGACGATTAATAATATCATTGTGGTTTCAGTGGTTTCAGGGCAGGTAAGTCAACCTTCGACAAAATATTTGCACTACGACGGATTTTAGAAAAGACCCAAGAATTCCAGATCGAAACTCACCATCTTTTAATTGATTTTAAATTTGCCTGTGACAGCAAAAATAGGGACGAGCCTTACAAAGCCGCGGCAATACTTGGCATAATTGGAAAGTTCGTTCGATTGTGCATCATGATGACTATGATGGGCGAACTCGATCTGCTCCGCCTAGGTTGGTTTTTAAGCAAATTAGAAAAAACCCCGAACATATGCTGGCTAAAACTGTGCGCCTCGTTGTTTTAAATAGGTGTTACTGAAAAAATGCAACGCCCTTAAAAAAAATTATGAAACCGTTTCCAACTTATGGTTATTTGAAAAAATTGCCTGATTTTCGTTCTGGCCATTTGAGCCAACTTAGGTTTGTAAAATTATGATTTTGAGTTTCAGAAGCTTGAAAAATCCGTTTCGGATATAGCTTCCCGTGAAAAATCGCACAGACGAACATACGCAAACTCAATGTGATTTTAACTCACAGTCATGTCATTCAAATTACTGAGTTGAAACGCAATCATTAACACTTTTAACTCTTTTAAAACCCTACCATGTTTTTTAACAGCTTTTACTACTTGTGGTATTCGTTACACGAACGATGAACCTCTACAGTCAGCCAGATACCAGATTTCTCATTAGAAATAACCCTCTTCGCTGATTTCTGATGTTGTTGTTGTTGTTGTTAACGCTAACGCTTTAACCAAGTTTCATTTTTCTCACCTTCATGTATATTCAACGCAACAAGAAGAACATGTAGGGATATCAAATTTCTTCCTTTCGCTTGAAATAAATTAAAAAAAAAACACCAACTAGTCTATCCAAAGCAAACAACATGAGATACATGCCACCTCAATCACTAGCGTTTGAGATACAAACCACACTTTATAGTTAAGGTAAGGTATCGAAACAAAGACCTCCTATATAAAATAAAAAATTCTATTCACACATACTATAGCAGCACAACGAAACTAATATAGTGACCCATATTTAAAAAAAAAAAAAAAAATATTTAAGCAAGAAATGCTAAGATAACATATCAAATTTCCTTTTCTGGGCTGAAGCAGTTAAGCAGAGTTAAGGGGGGGGGGAGTAGTGGGGGCTGCTTCTGTCCTCCAGCTCCAGGTTCAGCTCCAGCCCTGCTGTTGCTACTCCGTTTCGCTAAGGTCTCCCTCCAATAGACATTAGAGTGTATTCGATTTTTTTTTTACTTCTTCTGCCTATACGATACGACTAAGCTAAGAAGATGAAGCCAAAACAAAAGCGAGCAGAGTGTCGGATGCAAGATATTTTACTATATTCGCGCTCCTTTTTTAAGATACTTTTTTTTTTGGTCTCGTCGTCGGCGGCGTCGTCGTCGTCGTAGCTTCTTCGATTGCTCCTTGCATCATCATATCAAGATGCAGACACATACAACACCACACTGAACTGAGAAATTCATTTCGACACCTTTAAAAAAAATTGATTTTTTGTTGCCCCTACTTTTTTACCAACACAAAAAAAAACACCAAACGGTAGCTGAATGAATGACTTTTAAAGTGAAATGAGTATCTCAGCCCTCCTCGTGAATTTTAACAATAAGACAAACTATAAACGCAAGCTCAAGCACCAGCACAAAACTATGCAATTTTTTTTTTTTTTTTTCCGTTTTATGATAAGTTTGTAATATTTAGTTTATAGTGGGGCTGTGTGCAGGGAAATTAAATCCTGATTTCGACACACAGCAGTCCGGGAACAAAAGGCGGAGGAGAATAAAATTGATATAAAGTAAACCATAAAAAACACCTACGCTGTCGTAGTTGTGAGTTCGAGATACTTTTTTTGGTGGGTTACGGCCGGAATGTTTTTTTTTTTTTAATTTTTTTTTTTAACCGGCACCAGATGTTTTTTGTGTTGCTACTGTTTAAGTCTGAATTGAAAACATTTATATATCCAGCCAGCGCAGTGTGATTGTGTGATGACGACGAGGAATGTCGTTACTGTAGGTAGCGTTGCTAACGAGCAATACAATTCCGAGGGAGAAATCGCTTTCGATTTCTATTTTAATTTTTCGTTTGGCTGTTTGTTGTTGTTGCGCCATTTGAATTTCGAATTGACAGGAAAATGGAAAATTGAATTGAAAAACAGACGGCTGACGGTTTTTTCTTTTTAATTAGTTAAAGGTAGCAAAGTTATGTACCTTACCTACATGGGGAAGTAAGGAGAAGATAAAGAAATTTGGATTTGATTTGTCCAGATATGAGACTTATAACTCAAGTTTTGGGCAAATGTATGCCTAGTAAATTATACCCTGATCAGATGGGAACAAATACTTTCTGCATCGTCTAAGGGAGCCTTAAAATGTTGAGGCGGTTTTAAGCGACAATATGGGAATCAATTGAGATTAATCAGGGCAATAAATCGAGTAACCTTACGACGGGTCTCTGAGCGTCAAGATATAAAGGGTTTTCCAATTAGAGGTGTTATTTTGTTACCACTATTTCGGTAGCTGTCACTTTTGAAGCTGTAATTTTTTGACATTTGACAAGTAGTATAAACTACGCCTCTAATCAAAATGGAACGATGCACTTTTCACGTTTCATCAACGTCGTTTGCTTATTGGGTCCTTGAAATGCATGACAATGATCCGGAATTTCATCGAAAAATCATCTTGACTGATGAAGCCCATTGCCACCTCAGTGGCTACGAAAACAATTTTTGCATCTGGGGCTCGGGAAACCCAAGATTTATTGTTGAAAAGCCTCTCTATCCTCAACGAGTAACTGTTTGATGCGGTTATGGTCCAGCGGGGTCATTGGACCTTACTTTTTTTGAAAATGAGGCTGGAACAACAGCTACGGTAAATGGATTATGCTATCGAGAGATGATTAATATTTGTTCATGGCTGGAATTGGATGGTATTGATCTGGACAACGTTTACTTTCAACAAGACGGTACAACGTTCCACGCAAGCAACGAAACCATCCATCTATTAAGGGGAAAAGTTTCCGGATCGTGTTATCTCTCGAAGAGGTGATCACAATTGGCCATAGAGATCTTGTGATTTAACTTACTTTTTCTTTACTTTTCTTACTTTGGGGCCACGTGAAAGACAAGGTCTACGCCAACAGACTAGCGTCGATTCAAGACCTCAAAGATGGAATTCGTGAAGCTATTGAGGACATACAGCAGCCACTTATCGATTTGGTGATGGAAAATTTCATGAAAAGGATATTTATGAGATCAATAAATGAATTACTTACTTACTATTATTGTGTAAGCGAAGCAGTGGCGGCCATTATTGATATTGTTTTTCATTATTAATGGCACTCTTTCCTCTTAACATTCACATTAACATCCGATCATTTATTTTAAAAAATGCCATTTTTCTTTGAATATCAAAATAACACTTCTTATTGGAAAACCCCCTATATACTGCCACGACATGGCTAGTTAGCTTCTGGGCCTTACTCAATATACCCCTTCAACCGGCTCTCTTTCTAGCCTGCCATCTCCAAAATCTCGATCCAACTTGTGAAAAACCCCTTTCTACCTGATTGCTGCGTTGAAGATGAGATGAAGTAGATCCAATGACGCACTACACGGGCTATACAGCGACATTGACTTAGTCAAAAAGCTGAAATACAGCGACTTAGATGGCTGGGGCTGGGAACGACCTCAACCAACTTGGTGTGCGCAACTGGAGGCCACTGGCTGGGGACCGAAATAGCTGGCGAGGATTGTTGGCTGAGGCCGAGGTTCACAATGGACTGTCTGCGCTACCTTAAGTAACTAAATATGTCGAACGTTGATGTCCATTTCTTCTCATGGCCCAGAAATTTTACTCATTGGTTACGAGTTCTTCTGAATTGAAAAATGAAAGGCACGGTAAGTACTAAACATTTTTATTTTTAAGGATTTGCACCCAAATATTGTTCATGAAGAAGTTCTTAAGATATGGGCACCTTTAGACGACTGGACAAAAATCATTCAATTTTTCAATTGGCCATATTTCTTTTTCTAGATTTTCAGGATTTTGAATTTTTAGGAACTCTGAACATTATGGACTTGGATTTAGGTGATATCAAACGACACCTGTGACGGTCTAAATGACTTGACGGATTTGGGTTGGCCACTCTGAAATTTCAGAAATATGTTGTTTCAAAATGAAAGGTTCTGATAAATCTAACAACTTAAGCAAAATATAATTGTTCGGACCTTAGGGAACACGACTTTGCCAGGATTATTCCATTTCACTACAGAGTCTTACACTAATTGCAAAAGTCATCTGTTAAGCTCTCTAATTATAAAACGTTGTGAGCCGTAAAAACCACTGCTCGCACCTATGTCCACTTTAGCTGTCACATTTTTTTTTTAAAGGCTGAAACCAACTCCTTTAACTGCATCGTTCACACAACCAAAGTATAATTTTCAACGCTGTTGACATGAAAACTCACAGCGATTAAAGTATAAAAATACCGTAGGCAACTTAACCAGAAGCGTTTAAGCCGCTGAATTGCCACTGGTGACTGCCGCTTATCACCTCTTAAACCACCACTCAAATGGACGTGGTATATTTAAATGGGATTGTTGAGCTTGAAATAAAACTAAAAAAAAAATTATGTAAAACCGAAACACGATGAAAATGATGTAGTTCACCTGAACGATCTCAAAACCGCAAACTTAAGCATATATTTTAATTAAATAGATCCAAGTGGGTGCGGCGGTGTCCATCTAACCATATAACCAAACTGGAAGTTCAGCTTTTAATACAAAAATATAAAAAAAATCCTTAAGTCACACACAGAGTGACCAGCAGGGGACAGAAAAGATTTCCTTGATGAATGTGTTAAGATAACACACCACCAATGCTGGCATGCCATTTAAGACCGAGATTGATGAGTGAAATGTCCATCTCTTCTTAATCTCTTGGATAAGAATCCATAGATCTCACTTCCTGATGATTGTCCAGAAAGAAAGAGGAATGTGGTGTGGATGGATCTCCATAGTCCAAAGTTTCTATTAAAAGTCAAAGCATTTAGTTATTCAAACCAGAAACGCATAACGATGTTGTGTGATTGTCACATATTTGCCACTCAATCCAAGAAGTAGAGTACTAGATATCCTGGTTTAACACACAAGTCTCCCTAATGAATTGACTTTATATACCAAACGTATAGGCTTTGGATGATGAATGCTCCACACTCGCGACGCGACGGACGCGACCGACTCTTTATTGAAAACGGTCTATCAGCAAAACATTTTTCTGCATGAAAAGGAAATTTCTATTTGCTTGAGCAAAAAGTATGTATCAAGTCATGTCAGATGTCTCTTGCTGGCGGAGACTGATCGAGTGTTGCGTTGAAAGCAATAAAATACCATTTTGGAATTTACAAGACACTATATATATTTTCCAATCTACTATTCGTGTGTCTTGTCTTAGCAGTCTATACAGATACCTCCAATCAGAGACGCATTGAATTTTTGTACGAGTATGGTTACGAATCATTTTTAAAACTGGAGCAGCAAATGGTTATAATAAATTCTATACCAAGGAGCTCGTATAAATCAACAATTGGAATGAAAAAAAAAATATACATACATAAGCCCATAACAAAAATAATCGAAAACACTGTATGAATGGGGATTTAAAAAAAGAGTGGGCTAAGCTTAGATATAGGTGCACAATTTTTATTCAAATTAGCTTTGAGCGTTGTGTTTTGTCCAAGTTAGTCAATTAAGAAAATTAATTCAAATACGAATTCAAAATGAGCTCGGAACTTGAGCTTGGTCGAGACAGATACATTTATATATTTAGTGGTTTGGTGTTAATTTGTAACGGCTTTACAAAAAAAAATTGTTATAGTAGGGTTTTTACACGCGCGTAATTATCGTCACCGTGCATGTATTACAACTTACCAAGTATATCGTTTGATTTTTGATTTTTTTTTTGTTGCTTGCAGAGCTTTACCACTCTTGTTTACGGTGTTGTTTAATTACTATTAAGTTGACAGTATGATGTGAGCTTACCTGTAATGAGAAAAGGAAGAAATTAGTTAGAGCTCAGTGATTGCTTGCACGAGATACTTTTAATTGTATGCTGGGTTGGGTATGTCAGTATTATAAACAAAAGAGCTGAGCTTCGAACTCGGTTTTAAGAATTATTTCATTTTATTTATGTTAATTTGCAACTTTTGTAGACTTTTTGTATCTGTCATCATACATGTATATTTTTTATAAATAAAATAGTAATAAATACGATTGCGGGTGGCAGTATAGAATAGAGTGACTTTAATGTTGAATTTTTAACTTAAATGTGGCGTGTCAAGTAACTCTAGACCTCTATACGAAGCACTATACTCTACTCTGAGATTTTCAGGAGATAAAAATGCAATGAAATTAAGTCAAATGTGTTCAAGTCTAAACTAAATGTTTGACTTTTAACACTTTTAGGAGTGCAAGAAACATCAAATCGACTTTGGACATTCTTGCCATTCGTCAGAGGTAACTGAGTAGGTGAGGTAGAAGACCAAGCAATTTCACCTACTTCCCAGCCTGCTCGGCCTTCTGGACTTTGTTGGCTTTTAAAACTGCAAAAAGTCCAAAATTTGAGTTTGCATTTTATTGTATTTGATTTCACTTTATGGCCCGAATAAAAAAGACTCCCTACTGGCCTAAGAATTAATGAATTTCATAAACTTATCAGTAAAGGGTGTTTTTAAGAGGCATAAAACTATGAACAAAAAAAATTGAACAACACAGAAAAATTGTATTTATTGAAATAAAGTTGACATTATTTGACAGACAGTTCTTTGTCATTTTAGAATCTTGAGAATGCACGCGTTCTGTGACATACTACGCCAACGTGTTGGAACCACAGCTTTCCCGCATCAAAGCGATTCAATTCATGATCATAACTCATTGGTCACCATTGACTGTAACCCTCTTACCGGTATCTTTTTTAAAGAAATAAGGACCAATGATTCTCCCAGCCCATAGAGCACGGTGGCGTCTCAACAATGGCTTGAGGATTATTTACACTCTAAATGTGGCAGTTTCGCTATTGAAGTAGCTATCAACTAAAAATAAGCTTCATCGCGTCGACAATAAGACGGGACCTAGTGCCCAAAGCGTTTTACAAGCAGAACAATGTTTTCCCTAATAAATATGCAAAATTCCCATGCGGTGTTCAGTCGTTAGTCGATTTATAATAAAATGACAAACCAAACTCTAGAAAAATCACATAAAAATGGCTGTCAATGAAAACAGTGCTGCCAACATGAGGTTCTATGCCTCTGAAAAAACACCCTTAATAAAAATCAGATATTTTTCGTTTTTCTTGTTAAGACTCGAGAACTGTTCGACCGATTTAGATGAACTTTTTTTTTCTTTTGAAAAAGAGAAAGCCGAAAAATTGCCACCCGCATTTTGCATGGACATTTTGTATAGGAATACCACTAACGAAAATAGTATTTCGAAAATATATTTATACTTCAACGTCATATAACTTTCAACAGATGGCATATTATGTTGCGGACATATGTACATATTATTTGACAACGGCACAGTGCATTACATATTTTTCATTCGATTGTTTATTATTTTTAACGACCGGAATGAAGTCGTCAACTGTCCCAAAGTTTTTTGACGTGAAATCGGTCAACACCGGCTGCTCGCACGAAAAAGTGTCACATTCCGTAATTGTCAGGTTCCGGAATTGTCACGTTCCGTAGAAAGATTATCACGTAAAATTATAGTTCGTAAACCGACTTTACACATTTTTTTTTTTTTTTTTGACGTGATAACGTCTAATAAATCGGAATATATGGGCAGCACGCACGAAAAAGTGACACAGTCACAGTCACGTTCCATATCTGCTTTGATAGCATAGAAAGTCGATAAAATGGGAGAGGAGGGTGTTGGGTGGTTGGTGATTGTAAGTGGTGGCGGGTGTGTGTGTGTGTGTGTAGGGGGGTGGGGGGTTGTATCGGGAATAGGAAAAATTGTAGTGGGTGATTTTAGTTGGTGTGGGTGGTGAGGCAAAAATTGTACAAATTACGGGTGGTTCCTTGGTGACGGCAAGTGGGAAGGGTTTTGGTGTTGGGGGAATTTGGTATGGTTGGGGGCGGGGGGGTTGTCAAATATAGTGAAGTTGGTTGGCGGTTGTAGTTGGGTTGGGTGGTTGGCGGTATTGGTGGTGGTCAGTCAACGAGGAGATCCAGAAATCTATGTGCGGATGCTCATGGACATGTACAAGGGAGCAGTGACAAAAGTAAGATCTCCAGCTGGAGTTCTAAATCACAGTAGATGTATACCAAAGAAGCGAGTTTTGAGTCCCCTATACTCTCCGAAAACATGCTTCAAAAAAATACATACATACTTTGAAATCATGTAACAAAAACGCTTCCATGCACTAAGCCAACAAATAAACAAATTGTGAGCTAGATACAGTTGATTATGGAAGGCCACAAAAATGCAGACAAAACTTTCGGAAGATTTATTACAATTTTTTTTACTGATTTTATGGTATGTGCCTTCATCGGACCAAGAGCCAGCCATCTAACTACAACTGGTAGCTGGTGGTTCACATCATCTCCTTCATTCCATCCAATCCAGCATCCACGTGTTTTTCACAATGCGCTCTAGCTATTGCTGCTGTCAAGCTGATTACGAAAATTGTTAATAACAATTATAATGAGAGGAAAAGTTGTGGAAAAGTTACCTAAACAAGAGTCAGGGCTTGCATTTGCGATGAGAAGGCGAATCGCATGTGATACCACCAACTAACCAATATTATAAGCCAACAATTCCGCCTCATAAGCGACATGATATCTCTCTGAACTGAACTGGTGGTTTGGCATATCACTGGCTAACTACTATTATAACACAATAACCGTTTGTTCATTTTTATTAATACCAGTGAGATTAGATTACTCATGTAGTATGCAGTAATTTGCAGCATGCAGTATGGAGAAATGCAGTAAGATGTGGTGCTTTGTAGAACAGATTTCAAGTGAAAATTATTTTGTTTTTTTTTTTCACTTGGAAGTTGGAAAGGTGGTTTAAATTTACACTTGCTTGCACAATTTCTATAACTTGTTTTAAATTAATTATTGCTCACGCTTTAGATACAAATAATAAATGTTATACCATTTGAAGAAAACTCCATCTCAATATCGCGGTTGACAACGACCAAAAATTCAGCTTTTTTAGGGGTTATGACTATTCTTTCACTCACAGTGCAAGCGTTAGGAAAGTGGGGAGGGCGAGGGGTGATAGCGAAAAGATACCCATGCACATTGGTTCTGAATTTCTGAATATCACAATGAAAGGAAACAAAAGAGCTGGGTATAACATTCCACATTCGTGTTGTGCCACAAATGAATGAGTATCTGTAAACTGATGAGCATTCTTCGAAGCAGGAGTATAATGCAACTGGCTGCTTCAACAACAGAACATATTTTACAAAAATACCGATTAAATAATGATAAATAAGAAACACGCATGGTGTGTTGAACGGAAGTGATTCAGTGGTTTTATCATTTTAAAAGCTCTTTCCTTTCTTCTGTCCAAGAATTTCATGGGAGTAGCAGGATCACTAGCCCAGATATAGGAATCATATTCTGGATCACAGTCTTTGCGGCATTTTGACGACATCAAGTATGTTATCATTCAAGTTCAGTTTCTTTAATGAAAAAAAGAGGCAGCATTGAGCTGCAAAAAAATGGTTGTCTGTGACCTTTTTTGCCTAATTTTTTTTTTTGATATGGGCAGCACGCACGAAAAAATGTCACAGTCACAGTCACGTTACCTAGCTGCTTTGATAGCCTAGAAAGTCGATAAAGTGGGAGGGGAGAGTGTTGGATGGTTGGTTGGTTGTGGTGGGAGTGTGTGTGGGGCAGCCGGGAGGGGGGGGGGGGTAGTAGCTGGTTTGCGTGGTGAGACAAAAATTGTCAAAACTAATGGGTGGTTCCTTGGTGGCTGTAGGTGGGATGGGTGTTTGGTGTTGGGGCGATTTGGTATGATTGGGGAGAGGGGGTGAATTGTCAAATATGGTGGGTGGTTGGTTGGTGGCTGTAGGTGTGATGGGTTATTGGCGGTGTTGG
This sequence comes from Platycheirus albimanus, assembly GCA_916050605.2. Lineage (NCBI taxonomy): Eukaryota > Metazoa > Arthropoda > Insecta > Diptera > Syrphidae > Platycheirus > Platycheirus albimanus. Next base: position 30,016,050 of record OU696698.1, on the reverse strand, counting down.
GTGAGTGGCAAGTTGTTGTAGGTGTAATGGGTGGTTGGATTTGGGGGGAGGGTGTTGTGGAGGGAATTGTCAAAAATAGTTGCACGGGGGGGGGGTGAGGAAAAAATTGTCAAAAAAGGTGGTTGTAGGTGGTTGAATTTGCATGGGGGGAATTGTCAAAAATAATGGGTGGTTGGTTGTAGGGGGGTGGGTGATTGGTAGTGGTTAGGAAGGGGGGATTTACTGTGTGAGGGAGGAGGGACCAATGTTCAAAAATGGTGGGCTGTTGGTTGTATGTGGGGGTGGGAGGCTGGTGTTCAAAGGGTGAACAAAATTTTAAAATGGTGGGTGGTTGGTGGTTGGAGAGATACCTATACACATGAAGTGTTTTGGTTACTGGTTATCACGTAAAATTATCGTCCGTAAACCGACTTTACCGACAACCTGTTTTTTTTACATATATACGGCACACGGGGAAGGGAAAGGAGGTGTCGATGAATATTGGTCTTGAATGTTTGATCAAAATGGCAAGGGAAAACCGTGCCAGGCAATTCATTCCACATTCGTGTTGTACGGCTAAAGAAAGAATCCCTTTATTTCACGGTACGTCCGAAATTGGGCTCAAGTGTAAGCTGATGAGCTTTCCTAGCAAGACGAGTGTTCCTTAGCAAGAGAGTGAGAATTAACATTCACCTCTCTCTCTCTCTGTTGGGTGCCAGGTCATAAATATATTCCAGGGATCTGCAAAGCCAACAATATTGCAAAACAAGGAACAACATCACCCAGGACAAAAAATATTAAGTGGACTGGTTGAAACACATGTCTAGCAACAAAGCGGATCTGGCCATAAAGGTGGATACGAAACGCTCTACTGCATTGATTTTTCAAAGCAGACTGGACAGTAGTTCCATTATAATAGGTGTCGTCACTGAACATTGTCTCATAGAAGAAGAAGATGTATGAACAAAGAAGGGGATGAGACAATGCTCCAGCTCCTGTACAAATCTACATGCCCTGCACTTGCTTAAAGACGGAAACTTTTTTGACTGAATCCTTTTTCATTGTCATTGATGAATGGATGGATTTAGACATTAATTCTCGTGCGCCCTTCGTTAGAAGCTGTAATCGGTTCTAGTGTCTAACTTTTTAGGCAATAACACCATAAAGTTTGTAATATTCAGCATACACCTTTCTAGCTCACAGGTACTTTAACCTTAATTAACCCTACCTGAGAGCTGAGACCGCGGAGTTCCTATTTCAAGCTTCCTTCTCTTCGAATCCCAGTAATATCGACACGCTTTTCTTTCAGACATTAAAGTAATCTGATTTTGAATTGGTGCCACACCATTTTTTCATATTTGTACTAGACAGGATGACCACGTCTAACAACCGTTCTAATTTAAATATATCTACGCGGTTATATTCAACATTTTTATTCGTTGAATTACAAGGCATACTTATGCCAAAGTCCAGTTGCGCCCATATTTTCCCAAAAACATGCCACATTCTACATTACCAGGATCAGGACGCATAATATCCCGCCCCCCTATGGTAATCGTATAGATTCTAAGCCTCTCCCATATTCACATCGCCATGTGTGGAACACTCTTGATCTATTTGGGGAATGGTTTCAACATAATTTTGGATCTACCTACTTGGATATGTTGGATCTAAGAAGAACATAAACTCGAGGTGGAATCACATGAAAATGTATTTCCAAGCGGCCATGCCGATGGCAGCAGCTGCATTTGAACATTTGAATTTTATTTGTATCTTAAATAATTCTGTTCGGACGATTACAAAAGAAGATAGTTATAACGCGTCCTACGCAAAAGAGAAACGGTAGCCGGGATCAACATCAGAATTGTGCATGGAATGCGTAGAATTAAGTTTTGGTTTTTAAATTTCGCACGATCTAGTACAAATCAGTGGGCAGGAACACAGGAACACTATCTGGTAGCAGCAGGTATTGAATAATTTGACATGAAACTTATAGAGGAAGTGATGATGATGGTGGTTGGTTTCTTGGTGATGGGGTGTCGCATGCCAGTGCCAATGCCCATAGTTATCCTTTCCAATTCTCAAACTGTATGTTACACTAATTCACTCTGAAGAAGATAGTATGCTGAAGATAAATTGCATTCCAGTGCAGCTTACTCTAGAATTTTTTATTGTAATTACTGTCAATTTATATTAAAAATAAAAAGGACAATGCTATTGTCATGCCCAAATACATTTCCCTCTGACCTCTGTCATCAAGTCAAGGACTTGAAAGCATTTTCTAGAATCTAGACAATAAAGTCAATTACATACGACGAAACTTAATTTTAACTTGGGTTACTTTATAAATATTTTAAATACTTGGCTTTAGTGGTGCGATTGCCATATGCCGTATGCCAAAGCCGATGCCGTCAAGACTCTAGACTCTAGAGAAACGACAGTCATTTTCTCTTTATATAGTTCGACAGTATGGAATTTTTTCTGTCATCATTCCTCATGGTCACAAACTTGAAATTCGATCTGACAACTTAACGTAGAATTATTTTCACCCATAAGTACATTTCGCCAATTCAGAAACGCTTTGACTCATTTACAGCAGCAGGAGCAGCTATTTTTAGATAAAAAGTGCAAAACAGAACAAAAAAAATACTTTAAAAAAGGAAATATCCATCAGATTTGAAAAGAAGAAAAAAAAAATAATTAGCCGCCAGATAAAAGTGCGAGGCTCTGAATCCTTGAATCTCGATTAGGTACTCTTTTGCTTGTTGGGATAGCTCAATAAATTCCTTAAATATTTTCCAAAAACGAACTCATATAGGTTCGTTCTATAGACAATATTGACTAGGTCTTTTGATAAAAAAATATAAAAAAAAAACTCCAGGCACGTGGAAGACGCGAATTGGAAAAATAATAACGGCCAGCTCGTTACTCGGATCGATCATCATTTCTATATAAATATTTATGTACATGTAGATAGTACATTTTATTTAAACCCAATGTTTTGTTTTTTCTGTAAACATGCTACACTGCGGTTCACTTGAATATGGGCACCGTTTTTTTACACAAAAAAGTGTCAAGTTCCGTTAATGACGAGCATCATTAAAATTCTTAAGTAAACGTGTGGTTACAGAGTGTTTGAAAAGAACTCCGCATCAAGAATCAAAAGGGCTGTAGTACATTTGCAATGAACTGTTGAATGTATTGTTGTCTGTTGGTTCAATAAATGAAACACACAGGAACAAAAACAACAATCCTGATTGTGTTTTCCTTGTTCAATTACTAATAACACATTTAAAAAGGCGTGTGGCATGCCCAAGGTTTAAACTTTTTATTGCCAAGCTTAAATCATTGCTTCGACCGTAATTTTATTCGATTTGCTTTAAAAGGTCTCTCCTGGGCAGATCCATACAACCTCCCACCTTACGAACACCGGATTCAACTTCTACAGATTCAAACTTTGTCACAAAGGCGTATTAACAATGATGTTATTTTTATTCACCAACTTTTAACGGGATCTTTGGACTCACCCGATCTTCTATCGTGTGTAGGTTTTAACTATCGCGGAGGGGCTCATCATCTTCGTAGATTAGAGCTATTGCATTGTCCCCAACACCGTACTAATTATGGCATGAATGAACCTCTTACCCGCATGTGCAAACTTTTCAACTCAAATAAAAGTATTGTTGATTTTAATATTAGTAAATCCTCTCTAAAAAAAACATTTAAAACCAGTGCACCACGCTCATAGTTTATGTTTTGTATGTTCTCAATGTTTTTGTATCTATTTTGTATAAATGTATGTGTTTATTAATTTTTTATTTTTTGTGCTTGTGTTATGCTATTTGTATATTTTGCTTACTAACAACTAACACCTGCACTAAATGATGTCGCCAGTGAGCACATAATATGTGTTGGCTAGTCTCTGATTGTAAGTTAATGCTTGATATAAGCTTCTTACTCTCGAGAACTGATAGTGTAAAAAAAAAAAAAAAAAAAAAAAAAAATGACATACAATTTTAAGCTCGCAACTCGATTTGAACAAAAAAAAGATATCTTGAACTTTTCAAAATTTGATTTTGATTATGGGTGTGTTTAACAATAATTCTTAAACCACATCCTGCTAAGAAACCAAGGAATTCAAACACAAAATTTTCATCTTCTTGCTTTAAAACGAAAACGCACCTAAAAAAGGGGGCATGTCCTAAAACTTGGCTTGAGAACTAAAAAACTAACTGAGCTTTGATTGTTAACATAAAGCATATACCTACCTGAAATTAGAGCTCAATTGAGTAGCTTTTTACTGATTTTTCAACTGAATAAAAGTATTTTGTAAAAATCACACCCTTAAAAGTAGGCGCATTGGAAAACTTTCCAGAAACAATTTTTTTAAGAAATATTTTTGATTTTGCATGCTGCAAATATTGGTTGGAGTTGATTTTGGGTACCTTTATTTTTTAAAAGTGGGTGTAAATCACGCCCCAAACTTGGAAATGATCTTTTATACACGAGAAATGTATAGTTTCAACTAATTGACACAAAACCTGGAGCTTGTGGCTCTATTATAATAATTGCTGTTAATTTGGAAACCTAAGTTTTTTTTATATTAAACATTGTGCTTAATCTAAAGGAATATTTTAATTAGGCCAAATTGAGGTCAAGAAGAAAAATGGTCACTTTGAGCGTGTTTGCAAGTGAATTTTACTGGTTCAAGAGTACCGAATTTAGGCCTTCTAGCTGAAAAACTGCGACCTCTAGAGAGTACTAGAGATTATATAAAGGGACGGACGGATGGACGTCGATTACTCGACCTGACTTTAGAGTAAAAATGTACATACTTTTATATACCTAACGGTATTATTTTTACAAACTCCACACCATACTTTTAAAAATGTTCGTTCCTTTTAAAAGGGAAGTTTTTTTTGTAAGTGTATTTCAATGAGAGTTATGAATCCTCTACTAACAATCAATAAAAATATGCTGTGCATCGTCTTTTTTTCCACCGTTCAGTGAAATTTTATTTGTGGCTTCATTCAAGTGATTCGCAGTGTATATATTTGTGTGATGGGGAAACTTTTGTTACATAGAATAAAACTCATTCCACCATGGATATGGATATATACGTGACAATATTAAACGCACAATAATTGTGTGTGCCATAGCATTGTGCGAAGGAAGCTGCAAAAGATACAAGAAAACAGAAAAAACTGGTGGCATATCTGTGAAGTGCATGTTGCAGCTCATGCTGACTAGTATATTCCACTCGGATGTGGTAGCATCAGATCTTCTTCTTTCCGCCGATTGCATCGCAAGTCGCTACTAAAAGAAACTAAAAGGAAACAATAATTTTCTAGATGGAAACTATGCCTAAGGCATTGAACACACCAAGACAATTGGTTAAGGGTTCTTTTTTATTTGTTTTTTGCTTCTTTTGAAGGCAACTGTGTTGCACATGTGTTTGGTGTGTTTCTTCTGTTTTATTTTCTTAACTTTTTGTTTCTAGTTTTGCTCCCCCAATTAGGCTAGTAGATATTTTGTTTGTCAATACATCGTAGATACAAACAAGAAATTATTTTCCCAACCATTTCACTTGTGCATTTCTACTAAAAGGTGTGTTTCAATCTGATCCAAAATATGTATATTTTGGAAGCTAAAAGTTCCCGAAAAAAGCATTAAAGGCAAAAAAAAGAAATTTTGTCATGCAAAAATACATTGCTTTATTTTACTACAATTTGTGATGATTTTCAATTCCTTGATGCGACATTTTTAAGTGTCTTGAATACAATTTGCTCACCCTGTACAATGTACATATCAAAAATCAAGGTATGCACGTTTAAGAGTTTGTGAATACAACTGGACGTTAAAAGCTACTCAGTTCATCGGTCTTTTTTGTAAATGTGAAATTTCTGAACCGTTCTTGAAAAAAAAAGAATCCAAACGCATAGGAAAATTTATTCAGAACTATGATGGTCACAAGCGCAGACTGAAAAAAAATGCACAACTGGGTCGTACGAACTTGTTCTTATGTGTGACAGTGGTCTTGGGGCTAGATTTGAGATTTTTGAAAAAGCAGGAAAAAAATCACGCGAAATCCATCCGAGTTTTTCTACAGTTTGGAATTTTAAGAAAAAAAATTTTTCAAAATCGTAGCACAATATTTAAACAATGTTTTTTTTTTTTTTTGAAAAATTTTTCGAAATCATATCCCATATTTTTTTTTTACTTTAAAAACCGGTCCTGTGGGAGATACCGCTATAAAATCTATCCTGCGAAATCTGTTTTAACAAAAAACGCCCTTCAAAAAGTTTTATGAAAATCGTAGGAGCCGTTGTTGAGATAAATGAGTTTTTCATAAAAAATCATATGGCAGGTACCGTTAGTTTTGGAGCTAGAATTCTCATTCCAAAAATCTCTCTGTAGGACACCACAATAATACTTTGCACCAAGTTTGAAGCAAATCGTTCTAGCCGCTTAGGCTGAGACATACATTTTGAGGATTATGAGTGAACCTTGGCAAACACATCTTGCATCTCCCTATTTCAGTTTCATTGACGGCTATTTGAAGATAACCAGGCCTGTGCTCATGTTTGTTTTTTACGTGATAACGTCTTTTAAATTGATGAACACCGGCTGTACGCATGAAAAAGTGTCACGTTCCGCCTGAGCTGAGCGTGCAAGCGAGAGTGCGGAACAAGCGAAAGAGAGGCATGACAAAACGATGTTTTCTCGGACTTTGAAGGCATATAAGTATGGCAAACAGTTAAACAGTTTGGTCTAATTTGGTTACTCCAAAGACAAATCCTAAACAAAAGCATGAAATTTAAAAGTTTTTTTGTCTTCATCCTTCAAAAATTTTATATTTCTTAACACGAGTGTCTTTTTTTTCTCAAGCTTCGAAATAAAATGTTCACATCTGATCAAGCACACATAATTTCCTAACAGCCCATTCAATGCTCGAATTGACGCCAAACCACAAGAAATACAAAAAAAAAAAAACCAAAGAACTACTAAAAATTACTTAAAAACCAAATCGCTTACTAATTTCCAAAAAAAAAAGTCCTCAAAAACATTAAACATTGTCGATCACACATAAGAAAACACGCTACATTAAGTCAATTTGGATGTTTGTTAGCGATGTCGCACCTTGAAATACCAAAAGATACAAACTTGTATCTTTTGAGTGGTGTATTGGGTTTTTTTATGTATCTTTTTTTTGTGTGCTAAAGTTAGACCTAGCTAAGTGCAATACAAGAACGTTTAAGGCCAATTATATATTGCAACCAGCTACTGTCTTCACCTTTTGTAGTTTTTTTTGTTTCTTCTGAACTGACCCAAATGAACAAAATTTTGGATACTAACATTCTTCGTTGTGTTTTACAACACTCATACCAATAATTGACATACCTTCCCATCGAATATTCCCAACTTGTGATTTGATTCCAAAATGAAAAAACACACCTCTTTGGAGGTAACTTAACACACAACGGTCCAAAACGATAGAAAAAGGCGTTCGGTCCAACAGACAGCAAAGCAAAGCATGTCTCTCTACTCTTGAGTCTTGACTCTTTTTGTTGCTCAACCAATTCAAACATAGCTAATTCTTCCATCGGAGGCAAGGCTATTTAATTCATTTGTCTGCATCTTCAACACTAGCGCCATGGAATTGTCGGCTGTTTTTTTTCACATCATCCATTCAAGCATCTGCAGCTACTTCCACTGCCACCAACTGTGCCAACAGACCGACAGACCGGGGCAAACTCAAGAAACACCACATCTTATATGAACCGAACCGAACATACAGGAGATTGACTAATTGAAAATTAAATCGAGTTGCAATTTAATTACCTGGTGAAATAAAAGAAGGTGATCACAGCAGCTCCAGTGCAGCGTCAAGAAGATTTAACCAGAAGCTGGAGCTGGAGCTGGAGCTGTAGCTGGGCTTGGGGATTAATTGAACACAATATTCTATGATATGTCTACAATGTGCCACACCACCACAACCGATGCAAGTTGTATTATGAAACAAAATAATACAAAATGTATGACGAATGTGTATCTATAAGATACATTGCAATTCTTATATTACATTTTTAATCTGTTGAACAAAGCTCGTAGGTTTAATTAAAAGTCTTGATTGTGGGACTTTGGAGGACATGTGTAACATTTGCTCAAGTACTGATTTGTTGATAAGCATACTAGCAGTAGAGCAGCGCCTTCTCCTCTCCATCAGAACTCACATCGTTTTCAAAACAGTAGCTGCGTCTGTGTCTGCCTCTGCATCCTAAGCAACGCCCGACTTTGACATGCTGCGCTGCTGCATAAGAGTAAGTGCAGTTATCTGCCACCCGTATGTACGTGATGGCTGTAAATAGGTCCGTCGAACATGTAGATTACGAAAAAAAAACTTTGAGATACATATACGGCCATTAATTAAATAATTATGGTGTATGAGCAAAGTGGGTGTGGCGAGCTGCTTTTAAGCACATGGCGCAGGTGACTACTGGTCTTTTGTGGACCGCTCTCTCCACTCATGTAGCTGATCTGCTTTTGTATATACAAGTATGAATTAAATTAGCAGTTCTCTGTTTATTAGAATATATTCAAGTTAACACAGACACACACATATGTATGTGGCTGGTGGTTATGGTTCATTGACACTTCTTGATTATCATTTGAAGCCTAGGTAATTAAAGGGGCTATAAAAACATGCTACACATGAGTCGAAATTTTTGCAAGCTTTTGCCGTGAACACAATAGATGTTAAGAAACATGTTGGTTTTGTGGTTTGAGCAAATTACTTTGAAAGTGAACTATTAGCCGAAGACTAAGATATTTTTGTGGCCCGACGCTACGACTGACAATAGAGAAATAACCTTGAGAATATGGTCGTTGCATTACAAAGCGCTACTATCTCCATAGTAGGTACAAGTCTTGATTTCATGTGAAAGAGAACCTTGGATAAGTAATTTTATCCATATCGTCTGTCGGTCAGTTTGTGAATCTGATCGCCATTCCTGTGTCTGCCTTGATACTCTGCAGGATTGAATGGGACGAAAAAATTCTCACCGGATCAGAACACTGAACGGCTAGTAGATGTGTCCTTTTCTAGACAAGCTTTAAGCTTGGAGGATTTTTTACTTCTTCTCAAGTGGCTGTACATAAAAAAAAACGTATGTGGAATCAGTTATTGAAATCAGAACCTTCGGCGCGCGTAGCAGTCTGACACACTTACCACTATGCGACGAGGCACTTAAAAGCGTTATCCCGAATTAAGAGCAGAAAAAGACAAATTATATGACGAACACTGCCAAAGATCTGGAAGACTTCAACGCTATATTCCGAGAAGTTAGGCTACATCACATCATCACTTCCTCGTGGTTTCCGTTGGATAACCGAAATTTAAACTAACGACAAAAGTTGGATCCTTCGGATATTTAGGTTATAGAGAGCTGAGTAACCTTCACAAGACTAAAAGCAGGAGAAAAGAAATGCTCTAAATATGCAACCACAACACGATCTTCATCGTCATGCACATGTCTCACAATCCGGTCATGAAAAAAGATGCGTTTTTGCTCTCACAGAAAGACTTAGGCAAAGGGACTTAAGCTTACTCGAAGTCAGCAACGATGCATATTAAAACCAAATTCCACCACATATTTAAGCCTTATAAACGCCCATTCCTCTTCTGAAGAGAAAGACAGTTTCTCTGACTTCTCAAAAGTTACGAGCAGTGCCCCGAAAATGCATTAAAGTTCTCTTGGGAGACTTTACATTCAAAATCGGGAGAGAATATATCTTTGGTAAAACGATCGGAGTGCAAAGCTTACACGACTCCACATCCGATAACTTACTGATGCAGGTAAGAAAATATGGTGTTGAAGAGCAAGCCATTCCTATACGTCTCAAAATCCACAAGGCCACAGGGAGGTCACTACATGGTCGAATCTGCAACCGAATCGACTATGTTGCGATTGAAAGAAGACTCTCTTCTAACATTCTACGTGTCCAAACTTTCTGAGAGGCATCGACTCGGATCACTACCTAGACTAGATGGTACCAAACTTCAAGTGCATATATCAATGGAAGCTCTTAGGCGAGCAATTATGCCGAGGAGGTTCAGATGTAAGTCAATGCTACAGCCTACTATTTCTTGAGCTCGAGAAGAATCCCATGACTGTTGATATGAACTCGGAAGTCCAATGGCAACAAGGTTTGACAACGAATGTGCTCAGGCAAACAAAGCCAAAATGAGGACTCACAGGTCTTGGCTCAGGAACTGTCGGAGATGACCTGGTCGGGATCATTCTTCAGCTCAATCTTAAAATATAGCCGGAAACATATATGCCCGACGGTTGGAATCTCAATATGTTCAATTTGCCACATCCGCAAAAAAAAGGCTACCTCCTACTCTATGCCAATTATAGAGGAACAAGCCTTTTAAACATCGCATGCAATATCATGTAGAGCATCTTATGTGAACGTCTTAAGCCTTTTGCTGACTATCTAACAGTTCATTGCCGAATGCGACTTGAGATCTAGATCTGGAAAATCTAAGACCGACCGTCTATGCACATTACGCCGGATCTTGCAGAAAACTTAAGAATTTAAAATCGTGCCATGACAAGCTCCAGAATACCTGCAAAATTGATTCTTCTCATCAGGATGACTCGTTCGAGAATGCTTGCTGTTAGAAAATCTACTAAATTGGTAGAAATTCTACTAAAGACTTCGACATCACCATGAGGCTTAATGCAGGGTGTTGGACGCACTGTCATGAAACTGTTTTAATATTTTACTTTTAAAGGTTTTCATAACGCCAATGCCAGTACATATGTAGTACATACCCCGTGGCGTAGTGGTTAGTATGTCGAACTGCCATACCTAAGATTCCAACGCACACACAGGAATGGTTGAGAGTGTAAGTCACAGTCCTGGAGATTTTGTGCCAACAATTTATTTTTATTTATCAATGCCAGTACATCTTACATCGTACAATCTTTAACAAATTTACACAAAAACTGGGGTTTGCTGAGAAATTGACGTGGTAGGGAGAATAAAGACTACCGTAACTGGTGCTTTCGCATAGGTTTGGTATCCAATCCACCAACATTCACACGTCAAAAGAACGCGCTGCGAAACGCTAACAGTCAATTCCTTGCTGTATATAAGAATTTGACCTTTCGAAGACATCGCATTGCCTGATTTTGCGTTGGGACTTGAACCTACACTCGTACAATCTTAAACTGACCCAGGAACTCAAAGTTTATGACTATAGACAAGTTGCCATGCTGTTTGTTTGCTGACGGAGACCTAATTTCAGAGCGTTTGGGAGAGGACCCCCCTTTTGGCTTGAAAATCATATTTATCGACGAGAAGCATTTTTTTGATGAATGCCTGTGTTACAAGCCAAATTGGCGTTAATGGGGCATAATCAACCCACACGAGGCTAACCCAGGTGACTACTCATTGATCCATAATATTTCGAAAACCCCGTTGCGTTGGTGCGGCGGTCATCATCAATGACCATTTTTGTATGGCCTTAATTGAACCATATAGAAGACATGTTACTCCAGCAGGACGGCGCTTTGCCAAGTGCCAGAGTGGATGCCACAATTGATATTATGCATGACTTACGAGGGTAAATGATTTTTAAGTTACGATGTAAAGTACTATCAAGACTTCATTTCTTGGTATTGCCAGGGTATTAACTTTCCTTTAGGAGATATATCCTTATACCAGGGTATTGTTATATGAATGATTTTTGTCTTTGGTTACAATGCGCCCAAAATTATACTACAGTAATAATGATGTAATAATTCTGACCAATACTGTACTTAAGCATTATGAAATTTGAAAGCTCTGAAAGCTTTAAAAGCATCTTGAATGTTCTGAATGGTTCGAGTATTAGATTCTTCGAGAACATTTCTACCAGTATAAATAGGACATCTCAAAATGAAACGGAACAGTTTGATTTTAACCGTGGTGACAAATAAATGGTGAATAATAAGTGGTGCTAAGATAAAATTAATAAATAAAGAGTTTGAACATAGATAAAAGTGAGTTTGATTTAAAGAGATAGAAGTGGAGATTTGATAGTAAACGAAAATAAGTTGTATTTTCGAACCTAAGACTAAAAACAATACAGTATCAATACTAGCAGCGTGTCACAGTCACAGCTATAATAGTCGGAGAGCTAGCTACGTAAAATAGTATACATTTTATAGAGCAACAAAATCCAGTAAGGCTGCCATTACCATTATTCATTGCTCCGGGCACCAGGCATCTGTTCAGCGGTGGGGTGATTGGGCAACAAAGGTCAAAAACTGGGGTTTTCGCTTATATTGAGTTATAGTTCAAAAACAGTGACTTTTCACACACAAAAATGTTGAACAAATCCATAGCATAGTAAAATTTACATAAAATTGCCGACGAAAGTTTTTGCATATTAATTTCCATTTAAAAGTTATATCACTTCAAAGTTTTATATGGTTCCCAAAAGTATGCAATGACTTTTTTACCAAAATTATTTATAAAACAATTCATAGAGATCTAGATTTGGTGTCGTATTATAACTTGTTATGTATTTAATTCAAATACAACATTACCAAGAGTTTTGGTTGGAGGAAAAGTGGTACCAGGTGACGTCCACGAAGCGTTTGCATGATGGAATCTGAAAATCACTTTGTGGGCTTTTAAAAATTGTGAGAAACTTTCGATCGATAACACTTAAATGTGAAAATGAATGAACTATTACATTCAATTAACAAAAAATCCCTGCAACTACAACTAATTTAATGAAAAACTAATAGCTCCTTATCGACGAACGACGGACGCCCGCCGAAGGGGTACAATCGAAAGTATCTGCGACTTGGGTTGGCTTACAGCAGCGCTACATTCATAGTAACCCTATTCGTTAATCAATTTGTTCCAATCACATTTTTTTTAAATAAAAATTAAAAAAAAAAAAATATCAAAAAAGGAGAAACTGTTGAAACCACAGCAAAATTCCATGTCCCAAATAAGTAAAGTCTCTTTGCCAACCTGGAACTGGAAATATGATCGCACTTACAAGGATGGATGTCGTTTGTTGTAAGTATTCTCGGCCATAAAGTCTATGAATTACAACAACAGCCAACAACGGTTTAAGAAACACAAGGTCTCCATGGAAATTCCGAAAATTTTATTCGTGGGCCTCACATGTAGCCATGTAGGTATCTTACGATAGATACAGCTCACAAGCGAGTCAGTCACAACCAAAGACGCCGTTAACAGTCTTTCCTCATCTCTAGAGCCAACCTCAGCCAAATTGTTTAACCATTTGAAGTAAATGACTTAATTAAATGGCATCTAAGCTATTAATTATATATTTTCATGGTAACACTAGGACTATGGGATTTAGCCTCTCGTCTCAGTCACCACAAAAAGGAAAAAAAAAAAATTTTGATCACCAGAGACTCATTTAAGACGCTCCGCGCCGCCAACAACAGCAACATGTTGTTGTTAAAGATTTATCTAGAGTGTATACCATTGGCGTTGTGTGGCCACCTTTTGAGTCAAGAAAATGTAAAGAAAAAAAAATTGTTTCAATTGCACCACACACAATGAAAGCATTCAACAAGTACGCCATAATCTTGATCGATGGACGACCCAAGTCTAAATTTGTTGGAAAACGCGCGCCACTGGCTAAAGCTATATGTTCGTTTAGACACTGGTTAGGAGTAGATATTATAGCATATGGATTGGATATTGGAAACCTAGAACCACTCCTGAATTTTTTACCTATTTTTGTGGGTGAACACACCTCGTTCGGTATTTAAAGCTGCTTTTTTTTTGCTGTCCTCTTGTTTTGTGTTTTGTGACTTGTGTTGCGCTGATTTCATATTTTCCTAATTGTTATTAAAAAAAATTTATTTTATTAAACCAGGCAGCATGGTATTGTGCTGAAATATTGCTTAGGTGGAATGGCATTAAATGTTTGTTCAATGTCTTGTCGAACAAGTCTTCCGTAGGGGTGCAGCATTTCCTATTTCTTTTTTCTTAGCCGTTTTGCTTTTTGGTTTGTGCTAGATATTTGATTCAAATTAATTCACGCAAAGGTTATTCAAAATTAAAAAAAAAAAATTAAACATTCCATAGAAGTATTGTTTTCTTATCCATTGTTTCCTTTTTCATACATATGTACATACATAAATTTGAAAAAGCTCTAAGCCTAAATCAAAATGGGAAATGAATGCGAATGTTTGCCTGGAAAGGTTAGGTTTCTAAAAAATAAGATTTTGGGAAAACCCTCCAGAAAAATCGACATTGATTTTTTGTATGGAATTTTATGTGCAATCCTTCCAATAATTTTTAAAAGTTTGCATATAAAAAGTGAGGTTATTGCGAAACATTAATTTTATAAATTTTTTTCATTTTATTTTGAATAGGATTGTCGAAAATGAGATGAGCTGGCCGAAGGTGTCCGAACAAATGTGCTGCTGTTGAATGACGAGGAGAAGAGCGTGTATAATTCTCTGTTTCAGGTAGTTGACAATAGAAAGGGTGTCTTCTGGATGCTTCCGATGGGATAGGCTAGACATTCGTCATCCGTTGATTCTGGCAACAATACGGTCAAGATCTCAAATTGAATTGGCTATTGCATCCTATGGCATTGCTGCCACATTATTGGAAGGCGGTCGGACTACACATTCAGTTTTGAAGCTATCTATGAATCTTCTGTTCTACTGCTGACAAGCCAACGTGAACAATGAAAGAAAATTCGTCGACAGCGAAATTGACGCGAGATTGGGATCAATGCACGATGGTTCTTAAACGAGCTTTTGAGGCAGTTGACCGAAAGATTTACGAGGTAATTCGAGACGATTTTGTGGAGCTCTCTGAAAATATCCGTCAAACGCTTCCCTTCATACCGATATATACTGCTGTCGATGAACTTAATGTATGCCTGAAATTATGTCAAGAATTTGAAACTGACCACTAACATTTGAGTAGCATTGCAGAATGACCCATCAGCTGCTGAAACCTCGAAACAACTGCTGGCTCTTAGCAATGACCAAATGCGCGTTTATAGATTGACATCAACCCCGGCAAATTTTTAATTTTTTTATTAGTTTATCTGAAACCGTTAAATTTGGAAGAGATGAAGAGGAAAATCGTGAAGCATAAAAACTACGACAGTGAACACAACCATGCTTTTTTTTACTTGGTAAGCATCAGAAAGCCAACAAAGAAATTCTGGGCAAAGATCAGCTTTAACCAAGTAATTACAAGACAAACATTTTATTCTAGATCTCCTACCAGATCAAATCTAACCGTGCAGATCACTTAAAAAAAATTCAGGATTCCTGAATAGGGAAAAATTTCATATTTGTCAGCGAATATCTGTTAAAAGCTTGTTGACGTTATGAAAAAACAAGTTCTCCTAAAATTAAAAAAAAAAAAAAAATTGAAATTAGCAAAGCATCCATAGGCTTGACAGTACGCCCGATCGGTCCTTTAACAATTCGATACGTTTAAGACTTTGTTTCTGTTCAAAAGATTAAACGGAAACCATCTTGAATTTCTTTAATAACTACGATCTTCTCATTTAAGATTGCAGAAGGTAAAGCTACGACAATTTTTCATATACAGTGCGGTTCGAAAAATGTTGGTCAAACCCTTTATAACCCTTTTCCGGCGCAGTTCTTGGAATTTATGAGAGGTACGAGATTTTTTGCACTTGGTAGCAAAATGTCGTTTAAAAAGTGCATAAAAGTCGCCATGTTATTATGAAGAAGAGGTGCATTCAGCTCGTGATAGCAGTCCGAGGCGAACCGAAGTGATTTAGTGAAACAAAATGGGAAAAAAAGTTCGGAGTGCAAAGCCAATATTTTGTGTCTGTCACGTCTTAATTTGATAACTCATAAAATTTCCAAAAGATTAAATGTTCCTCAACAAACTGTGGCATGGAATTTGAAAAAAATATCGTGCGACCGGAACTACCAGCAGGAAAAAGGGCCCAGGGAGGCCCAAAAAAGAAGACCCCAGTGGAAGATCGTTTTTTGGTGCTGTAAAGCCGGTGGCATCGGTTCAAGGCTTCATAGTGGATCTTAAAAACGATCTTTGTCGAGCTACAGGAAAAGTTATTTCGACAAGCGCAGTGAGAAAAAGGCTCGTAAAAGGTGGACTTAGAGCACTCAAGCCAGTACTGAAGCCGGATTTTCCAATAAGAGCCAGAGAAAAACGATTGGCCTGGGCTCAGGAGCATCTTAACTGGACTCAAGAAAGACATGTGGAACAACGTCATCTTCTACGACGAATCAAAGTTTAAGCTCATGTTGGAGATGGGAGGATTCTTGCGCGAAGAGAACCAAAGGAAAGAATAAGCTCTGAATGCATTTTGCGGATGCCCCAAAAACTGAAGGTGTGATGGTCTGGGGCTGCTTCTCTGGAGATGAAAAAGGTAGAATGGTCTTTCTAGAACCGAAAGTCTCAACAGAAGTTTAACTACGGGTTCTGAAAAATGAATTTGAGCCCTCTGCGCTGGAGTTTTTTGGTGACACTTGCAGATTCATTTTTCAACAGGACAATGCTCCTTGCCATACGTTTTACTCCCATGACCGCGTGTAAAAAATTATTTTACTCTAAATGTATCATGAAACCATGGAAACCGCATAAGAAAACGAAGCCTCATTAAAATATATGTAGTTATTGCAACAACTTTGACAAAATTCGATAAAAAAAGTTTTACCAAAATTTTTCGAACGGCACTCTTATGTCAACTATGTTGACGTTTCTGTTCAGAAAGATTTCGCAATTCACCATGAATCGTGTAACGCCGGAACAACGATTCCATATTTTGGAAATTTACTTCGAAGCAAATAAATCTATTCATTTCCCTTAAATGAATTTTCGTCAGTTAAATCTAATTATTAGTTTTCCGCAAAATATACATATCCGGATCCATATTTTCTTTGAAAATCAATGAACTTATGTTTTTCGTAACCGATTTGCATATATTTTTTGTTTCAAAACGAATTCAAGCATATTAAATATTGCAAAAGAAAATGTTTGCGTATGCGTTATACTGATCGCTATAACCGGCCCCTTATGTAAAGAAAAATGACAAACCTGGAATTTATTACACTAAATTCAAAAAACGAGACGTAAACGCTCACGCCAGATTTTTTTGGTGGCTCAGTCAGAAATGCAAAGTAGAAACCTTCGATAATAATTGATACCCTGAGCGTTCATCGTAAACGATGATTAAGTTCTTATAAGAACATCTAATTATACTTGAACATTTTTCATAGTAAAAATGAAGAAACTATGTAACAGTAAACTGGCCATATAACTATATTTATTATTTTATTTTTCTGCAAAGTTAAAGACACATTTCCAAATGTAGGAATTGCATTTCGAATCTTTTAAGGCATGATGGTAGGTAGGTAACTGCAGGGGAACGCTCCTTTTTCAAATCGTAAAGAATGGAAAATAAATTAAGAAGTAAACTATTCTTACAAAATAGTTTTATTTCAGGGTATTCAAAGTCCCATTATAATTACGTGCTCACGGCCTCAAACAGATTAAAGACGACAAAAATTGGACTACATATTTCTTCTTACGAAAATATTTCCTAAATCGACCTGTGAAACCAAAAAAGATGCTTGTTCCTCAGAAGACATTTTGTGATATACCATACACATAATCGCTAAGTAAAACAATATAGCTAGTATAGAAAAGTTTTAGGCAGGAGATCATTTATAAAGATTTGAAAAAAAGTTGGAGGCAGAACGGAGCCTTGGGGTACACCAGCATTTATTTCGTAAATATTAGATTAATAACTGTCGGGTGGATCGGTTCGAGAGGGAACTTTTAATCCATCGAAGGTGTTCGTCAATGCCAAAAGCACGCAGTTTCTTAAAGACATCCTGGTGCTAGACTGCAACCAAACCAGACAGTTGTTCTGACCACGGCAAGGGTGCGATAACAATATTTTCTTACAAAATTGTCGATATGATTGACTGCGGTGTTGAATGACAATACTCAAACTTAAAATAATTTTGAACCAAAACACTTAGCTAGTTCTAGAAAATTTAGGCTTCAAAATCTTAAGGACTTAGTTTGTTTTATAGAATACACCAAATTATGGCTCAAAGTTTAAATTTACCTAAAAACAATCTTTGACAGTAATTATCGCATTATCTTAATAATTTTTGACTGCCAAAAATATATTTTCTCCTCCTTCGTAGCTATTTCTGAAATGCTGGTTCAAATATTGGTGCCATAAACCAAAAATAAAAACAAAGAGCTAATTTCAACAGAAGGCAACCAATCCCCCAGTGTCAGTCAGAGTGCAATGGTGATGATGGCCTTAGGATAACCATAACCAGGTCGGCTGCTTCAGTGGTTCCAGTTTACAAATTTGCAGTTGGTGTTGAAGTTTAATCTAATAATTTGTGTTGGTGGCAATGGTTATGGTAGTAAAGACTGACAGGCAACGTAACGGTGGGGTGGGAATTGGTAATTGGATAACTCTATGGCAATTTTTAAAATCGTTTATAATTCATTTTTTTATACCCTATTCCATAGAATGGGTATATTGTATTTGGTGTGGAGTTTGTAACATAGAGAAATAATACCGTTAGGTATAGAAAAGTATATATATTCTGACTCAGAATCAAAAGCTTAGTCGATTTAGCCATGACCGTCCGTCCGTCCGTCCGTCCGTCCGTCCGTCCGTCCGTCCGTCCGTCCGTCCGTCCGTATGTATACTCTCTAGAGGTCGCAATTTTTGAGCTAGAAAGCTGAAATTTGGTATATATAATCTTTGGTTCAAGAGTAAGGCTAAGTTCTTGAACCGGTAAAATCCGCCCACAAACACGCCCACAACCGCCATTTTTGTTGAACAACCTCAATTTAATAAAATTAAATTATGTGTTTTGTACAGTTACGATAAAAGCATAACGCTAAAATTTTGCACACGTAAGCTTTAGGTAAACTTTCTTCCAATCAAACAAAAATATTTCAGTTTGGGCGTGGCTTACGCCTATTTGTCATACAAAAACATCAATATTGTTTTTATAAAATAACAATTGTTATATTAAAGCGAAAAACATTAAATTTTGTGGGTCTTACTGGCACATAAACATCTTGTGTATGAAATCAAAAAAATTGATTTTGGGCGTGGCTGACGCCCACTTTTCATTAGAAACTATACAAAAATTGTTTTTGTAAATAAACGGTATTTATAATGAATCCGCAAGCCAAAATTTTGCGTCTCTTAATAGAAACTAAAAGGTTTGTGTATGAAAAGAAATTTTTGAATTTTGGGCGTGGCTTACGCCTACTTTTCATGAAAGAACGAAAAACGTAGCCTTAAGAATTTAAGGCATTTCCAATGTTTAATTTAAACCTTTTGCCTTCCATTCGTTATTTGAGAAATATATCTCTACATTTTCTTTTGTAAATTTTTTCAATACGCCCACTTTTAAAGGCGTGATTTTGGTAAAATACCTTTGTTCAGGTAAG
Source organism: Platycheirus albimanus (assembly GCA_916050605.2). Taxonomy (NCBI): domain Eukaryota; kingdom Metazoa; phylum Arthropoda; class Insecta; order Diptera; family Syrphidae; genus Platycheirus; species Platycheirus albimanus. Next base: position 29,996,565 of record OU696698.1, on the reverse strand, counting down.
ATTGTTTAAAAACTACTCGATTCAGATGTAGTCTTACACATATGCCTAAATACTGAAAAAAGTGCAGTAAGTGCTTCAAATTTTTAAGACACGCCCACTTTTAAGGGGCGTTTCCGTCAAAAGTCGTATAATGCATTAATTTTTTTAACGTTTTTTAACTATCGGTCGCAGTTTTGAAGTAAACAGATGAACACTTGGATTTATATTCCTTGGTTACGTAGCAGAGTGTGGTCCAATAATTGTTAAAAACACCCATAATCGCTATTTCCATTCCAAATCTAATTTTTAAAAATTTAAGTTTTGTCTTGTTTTGTTCAAATCGATCTGCAAGAATAAAATTGAATGTCACTGAGCTCATAACAATTGCCTTGGCAATAAAACGTTTTAACTTTGGGCGGTTTTTTATTGCGCCAGCACTAATTGAACATCACACCGAATAAAATAAATGTTATTGAATTTTTTTCTGTCAACTAAAGAATAATTTTGTTTCTAAAACATCGGCTGTTTGCGGGAGGCATACTCATGCACATACAAAAATATGGGGAATAGGGTATCCAACAGTTCGTTGCAAACGTACTGTAGCTCTTGCTTATGTTTTTTTTTCAAATTATATTTCTATCTTATTTTTTAAACATAATTATTGAACCAACAACAACATCATTAAAATAGCAACAATAATATGATTTTGAACGAGGCAAGGGGGAGAATTTGGTATGATTTTTAGTTGAGAGGTTGACCATGTCACGATTTTTTTGTAATTTTCTGTTGCAAATATTGATTTGGCCAAAATCGAAACTTGTAATTATAAGATAAAGACTCAATTCTGATGTTGATCCCGAATTGTAATTGCGTGATCCATTGCGTTGTTTATTTGTAATTGTTATAATTAGTTTGGAACTAGGTGAAATATTAATTTTTTGAGTTAGATTTTAATATAGTCGACGGAAGAGTGAAGACAAGCCCCTCAGTAACTGAGAGAAAACATGGAATTCATATCTCGTGCCTATAAGAGCGGATAACTCTGTTTCGTCAAGTTTTCGATAAATTTTGTTAACGCGACAAGCTCACCTTATTTACTGCGCATTTTACGAATGGAAATTCATGAACAGAAATAAGGTTATTTAGTTTGTCTGTGACGTCACAGTCATCTTATTGTTTTTGGTGACAATGAAAAAGATTCATTGATACCTAAACCGATTTTCAATACAACAATTTATTGAAAATTAACAAATGAAGACAATTCTTGGCCGTCAAAAAATTAAAAATTATAAAGTTGATTGTGACGTCACAAAATACCATGATGATGACTTCAATATATGTTTTACTTCCGTTCCCTTTAACGTGTTCATTTGACAGAACGAAAGTGAACGTTTTTTTCTGTTTTGACACAAGTTTCCTTTTGCTTCTGCTAATTATAAAATCCAGCCTCAGTCCTTAATAATTATAAAACTAACATACCTTTTTTAACAGCATTTTTAGTATCAAGAGACTTACCTGAAAAATAAAAGAAAATATTATTTAAAAAAGTGTACTTGTAGGTTTTAAAAATGGAAAAATAAAATGTTTAAATATTCTTAATATATGTATATACAAACTAAATTATTAATCTAAATACCAAAATTTTCGAGATTAATAATCCTGAAAGTAGCATTTTTAATAATAAAACCGATATGTTAAGTGAAAGCCAAATCTAAGCTTAAGTTAATTCCCAGGGTCACAGATCTTTAAATCTAAAAACTCTGTGAACCCCTTTGATTTACACACACTTTTTGTATCAAACGCACACCGGAATTTTTTATATAAAGCTGAATTTGGTGCTCATTTTCTTGAAAAGGTCATTGTCTGACATGCTGCACCAGACATCAAAACTGTCAATTTAAGCTTGTAGATCAATACAATCAAAAGCAGAGTTAAGGGCTAATCGCTCATTAGATTAAATGCAATAAATAAAGCGAGAATAAAAAGAATTGGGCTAAGATAACAACCTCATGGGACTCCTGATTTTATTGAAAAGATTAGAAAACGATATTTTTTTCTGAAATTTAACATAAGCTTTTAGTTTAAATTAAGCTTTATAAGAATGAAACTATGTAGTAATTGAGATGTCTGTTTACAAACAGTTTGACTCATGTCCACTCCACTCTCTAAAGCTCGAGCTCTTCTAAGTAAAGTCTTGATGGCAAATTAAATTTTGCAGGAAGATAAGCGTAGGGCAATTCACTTATTCCTGAGTCACTGTATAATAATTCTAAATTTTTTAAGGAAAATTATTAACCTTGTAAATAGTATTTAGTTAAAAAGATTTTCACTAAATGTTACCTAGCCATCACTACAAGCTGGGCTGGGACCTCTTGTGACTTACACTCTCAACAATTTTTGTTTGAGCGTTGATATTCTGCAGGAATGGATGAAGCCTTCAATTAAAAGCCGAACAACACAATATTCTCATGACAGCATTTCCTTTTGGAGAAAACGTCACTGTCTCGCAAGAGGCAGTACCCCGTAAAAATACTAAGGTGTAGTCAGAGATTGGACCCAGAACCTTTCGGGTGGCAGTCTGATAGGTACTCTAACCACACAATTATTTAATTAATCATTATTAAGAACACTAGTGCTTACTCTGCCCATGTGCCTATATCTAATTGTTATTCATGCCGAAAGCCGACGAATACAAAATTTAAAAAACTTACCGGAAAATACGGCCTCAAAAAACACATGTAGTTCTTATTTGTACACTACCTATTACTTTTTAAATATAAGAGACCGAAAACGTTTGCTAAAACCAGATAACTTAAATCCCGTTTTTTAAAAAAACATAGCAAAAAGTTTTAAAATTCCTTTCCTGAAATGCAATCAAATATCGCTCCCTTGACCCTCACCCCCTCCCTTCTTTATATGTAAGTACAACCAAATAAAAAAAGTCAATTAAAAAAAAAAAACATTTTTTAATTAACTTCTCAAAAAAAAAAGAATCCAAACGTCCCACTGTATCAACATCGATTACAATTCAGAAGAATTCGTTCAGGGATTACCTCAGCCAACTGTCCCTCAGCACCGCCTTCAAGAATAAATTCTATCTCTACCCCTTTGATGCATTCGTAATCCCTTCTTTTCCTTTAAGATACATGACAAGAATTTCACATTAGTTGGGGATTGCTCTGATATTTGTATGTATAGTTTGTTTTTTGGGAGGCAAGATTTTCGGGTAAATCTTGTTTTTGATTTTCTCTGCTCTCAGAGCGACGACCAACGCGACGGCTGGTGTGGGACGAAATTTTTGCAATAAATTACAGACGTTCACTCGTGCGATGCGATGCCATGCCTGTATCCTTTCTTCCTGACTGCGAGTATTTGAAGACTGAAAAAGAAAGGTTCTAAGATTTTTATGATTTACCCTTCCTCGTAAGCAATTTGCGATGAAAAATTGAAGGTCAATTCTTGATTGAAAAAAGTTCAGTGGTGGTCGTCGCTATAGTCTTTCGTTGCTCCTCGATATTTTATACAGAATGCAGAAAATATCGTGTTTTGCCTGAGGAAGCAATATATTTCGTTTTATTCATTGCAATTGAATTGCAACAAACATCGTGTTTTGTGTCATGCATTTGGGACTTAAACAATGACATACATCTTCGTTTGAGCACAATTCATATCTTTCTGACAATTACACGTTTGTATCTTTGGCAGAACGAGCAGATATCAAACGACCACCATCATCGTGATCGATGAGAAGCGTATACCCGAATGTATCTTTTTATAAGAATGCATTGAGATACATCAACAAAACATAAAGACAGAGTCTTGGAATAGATAGATGGCCATGGCAGGGTATACTCATAGATACATCTATCTGTTTCGCCACGTTAAGTTGTAAATTCGTTAATTGGTTTTAAGTATCTGGCCGCTACTTGGTTGCCGGTCGTTAAGTGTTGTAAGAGGTGATGGATCTGTATCTACAGTGTTGGTCGGCCTTGAACAGTAAATTTAGCACCAAGCAAAAACATAAAAACAATTGTACCGGCAAATTATAATATTTCTTTCCTTCATGGACATGAAAAAGCAATTGCAATTCATTTTTGTTTGACTCTTATTTTTATCATTTAAATTGGTCAGATACTGAAAATGATTTGTTTTTCTTCTTGCCGGCCATAAATATCATTTTAATTGAGTGATGATATCGATCACGAAGTGATTTCGTGATACGATTACGTTAATAGTCTAGTTTAACAAATATTATTCATGAACGAAAACTGGTGGATACGTACAATATACTGTTCGCAGTCCCAAGCGCAGAAAAATAATAATAAAAAAAAAATAGCTGTAAAATTTTTTGGTACGTGAGTAGGTATTATAACCATGATGATGATGCAACTAAAATTGTATTTATTGATACTAGTAATATCTCTCCCATAGGTTTGAAGTGTGTGGTGTGCTTGATTTTTATTTTGCATAAGTATACTTAAAATAGGGGTTTCTTCATCCCCCTTCAACCACCAACCCTTCTTTTCAGGATCACTATACTGATGCTCAGATAAAAAATCAGATTAAGAAGTTTCTTGAGAAACATAAAGATCTTAATAACTTGCATCACAGCTTTCATAGCCGCAGGTCTATATGATAGTATATGTATGTCTCACCGGGTCTGATTCAAAATCCCCAAAAATCGATTCCCGGAATATGACGATTCCGACCGAAAAATCCCGAAAAGCAATCAATACTGAAAAATCAAATAATCGTAGTTCAGTAGCCTGGGTCAACAGTTTTGTTAAGCAGCAGCACTTGGTTGATTTTGATTTTTCAGAATTAAACGGCTCCCTGTCTCACCGAACAGTGGATCCAACCTTAACATCGCATCGTTTCGGAGAAAGTAAGGAGTCTACACAGGTGGCAACACAATTGACAGTTTCCCCGGCTATACTTTCCAATAGCTGGCCCTCAGACAACGAGGTCTCCCAGAAACCTATGTACGTGCGGATAGTCATGAATATTTACAAAAATTAGATGTTTAACTGGAGTCACTGAAAAACTCCAAATTACAGTAGGGCTTACACAAGGGAAGCGTCTTGAGTTCTCTACTCTTTATTACAATCTTTGACACACCTGCTTGGAGGTAAAGTGATGGATTCCAAACATCATCAATTATTCTTTGCTGTTGATAAACTTTACCACCCAGGAGGGTCTATCACTCGTGGTACCAGAAATCAGACGTAAGCCCTCCCACCCGACAAAGTACAACCCGCGGGAGGGTCTTTGAATGGAACAGTGATTCCTAAGTGTACAAATTTTAAATATATGGGATCAATGATTAATGGGGAAGCAAACTTTTGATGACGATGTCAAAAATCTCCTAAGACTGGGGTGGAGGAAGCAGCAGGATAAATCCACTATTTTATAAGAACTACGAAAATCCCAGAAAGCCTTCACGTTAAAAATACCACCTTAAAAACGTTCAAGGAAGAGACCCCGATCCTTGAGAAGCCCGTCAAAAAAAGCCAATACAACACAACCTTCCAATACTTATCGCGAAGGAGAAATAACAGGATCAGAAAAAAAAAACTTTTAAAAAAAACAAATGCAACGAAGCGGCCCAGCATTTAGTTGGCTTCAGAAATGATACAATCCAAGATTGGAATTCTTGCCGATGCCTTCTGATGTCAACCCGGCGACCCTCATAGGCGGATCACTATTGTGAAGCAGATAATTGGGAGAGTGGTGATCCACCTGAGACCATAACGGTGCCGAAAGGAAACAGAAGAAAGAAGTTGAAGATTTTCTTGTTTGTAAACCTGATTTACCCTCTTCCAGTACAGTTTTAGCCACCTGAAAAATGGCCCAAAGTAGCCACCTTTGCTCTATTCCACATAAACAGGCAGTACACGTCTTATGGGGAAGCTTTTTTTAAATCAGTTGCGTGCAATATTTTTGCACTATACTAAATTGAAGGAAACCCTCCATAAGAATTGTTGAGCCGCCAGTGAATTTCCAATCGCATCTGACGTGGATCCTACGTCTTATTCAGACTCAGAGCACATCTAAATGTGCACTGATTGGCTGTGGTTAATGCTTTTTAAAATTCAACTTCAACCCCTTTTTAATTGATGTGCATTCAGAGTTACCAATGTTCTTTTGGTAACTCGTTCAGGTTTCTGCTGATGAGCTTTTGCTTGTAGATCTTTAAAAAAGAGTTTTTAATGATCTGATCAGTGTTGTCGTATATTTTAAATGCTTACTACGGAAACCCTACAAGAGCTTTTGTATGAAACGCCTTTACGGAAAACAAAAGAGTGCGAATCAGAGACAAACATCCCTATCATCTTCCCTGTACCGCCGATTTATGTGGAACAGAGTATAGGTTCACTCTGTTTTTAATTTTCATTCAGGTGGAGAAAATGAAATCATTCACTTTAACGCAAACGCATATAATCTTACCCCTTTCTACCTTCTACATAATCAACCCTATCCACCATAAGAAATTAATTCCCGACCTAAGCATACTATGAGCTAACATTTTTGAGACACCTCGGCTACTCAGCACTGCCTTCCAAATGTGATTACCATATCAACAAATTCATATCTTAAGAATTGAGAGCAAAAATATTTGAACTTCGTGGACTAAATTGGATTGATCCTTATATCCTGTCTCCTTATCCGATCTTATATGCTTGAGAAATGTAAACTTACCCGATATGGACTGGAAGGATGGAGTGGTTGTAAAGCTCCCGAAGAAAGGAAACCTTAAAAACTGCAATAACTGGCATTAAGTGGTATAACCGTTCTATCCGTTCTCCCAAAGTAAACCAATATTCTCGATAAGATAAAGTCCAGGATTGTATCTGTGCTCAGCTTCAGTAAGAGAAGCTCAGTCTCAAGGAATTTAATCATGATGGCAACATCTAAAAGCCAGTTGCGGCGAATCGAGACAGGTAGAAGGATCTTATTGCTGTTTTATGCTCCAGATAAATATATATACCTACAAATTTAAATATCTAAACCTTCGTAAGTAGTATCTTAGGAAACATTATGAACCATCCAATCGTGTTAAGCAAGCTATATGAACACTAAATTAATCGTTCCTGACCAAAATATTTCGCAAGCAAATATTGCCAAAAAAAAAAAAAAACAGCTGCTGCGCTATAATTTATACTCGAGCAGAATGTCTCAATTCATCAATGTCGATATACTGTCGCCAGGAAACCAGGTATACCAAGTATATCAGGGTACCACCCGCTCCACATAAGACATAACAGCCTGCACGATATTATACCTACTCAGCACATAATAACAATTATTACGTAATTATCATAAATTTATTAATGCAACTTTAGCTTTCATATCTTTGTCTTCTAAAGTCCTATCCGATAAAATTAAATTATGATCTCTCCACAAAATGTGATATCTATACCCCGCCGGCCGTACCTCCTCCTCTAATGCAACCGACGACATCCAGGCATAACACCGCAAAATTATAAAATACCATAAGGTTATAGTCGTAGATAGAGATACTCCAACAAAGCGAGACTTCAAATTACTCTCACTTTCCATCAGACTCTGTGAAGAGATTATCGCCACATTTGACAACGTGTCGGTCGCTGACGATGCCGCAGATACTCGTACCCAGGAGTATCTAATGCAAAAGAAAAACGTATTCCGTTCGCCATATGGGCTGGCTGGCTTGGCTATAAATAAACTTTTCATAAGATTGACTGGCAAACGCAGAACGCATACGGAAAAGCCTCCACCCTGGCTTGGTATTTTTATATCTTATGTATTGCTAGCACAGCACTGGGCAGATAGATAGAAAATAAGATACTTCATTGCGGAACAACGAGTGGAAAGAGTGAACAGCTCCGATCTCCGACTGACTATGACTGTGCGAGAGTATATTTTATGCGAACTTGTTGAAATCGCGAATCGAGCTTTGATAACCACTATCTCAAGTGGATGGATACGATTTCAGTTTCAATTTCAATTCGCTTTAAATATTGAACAGGGTCTTTCGATAAGGTAACTCGTTAATTTTTTTTTTATTTAACGCGTAACAGACCAGGCTTGATGGAGAGTGGGGAGCCGGGAGGTCATAAATGAGGAACGCATTTTAATAAATTCAAAATTAAATGTGATTAATGATACAATAAACAATATTTGTTTCATATGTATCTTTTGGATTAGGTAGCTAAGAGGTTGAACCTATTTCAACTGTGGTGGGCGCTTATAATACTGGGCACCTTGTTCGCGTGTGGGGGACAAATATTTATGATGTATTATAATTTTTTAAATATGACAGGCAGGTTTTTAATTTTATCCAAAGCTTGGACTGGCCAACACACTTGCTGGTTATTTTGGTTATTTATGGAATTAATTATTAAATTAATTTTTCAAGACAACTTAACACAAGACTAATGGATTGCAAAAGAGCGTGGTCTTTGACTTTCGAATGAAGACAGCTTTGAAGAAATTTTTGTGATAACATATTTTCAATTTGTTTTAAATTTACATAAAAGTAATTGTTTTGTTACTAAGAACTAACATTTTCCTGACAGAAGTTGGAAAGTTTAAAGAGAAATGAAAAATTCCATGCAAATTGTATAGGCTTTGTGTACCTGTTGGTGTATTTAATAAATAATAAATGAACTACTGACCCGACCCGACTTTGTAATCGCTTTTTTTTTTTTTTAATGGAGCTTTAGGCAGGTCCTGAATCATTAATTTTAATTTTGTAAGAAAGCATAATCCATGAGATTTAGTTTTAACTGGTAGGTACAAGACAAAAAATAGTGTTTTCAGAATAGGGAGGTTTATCAGATGCCTAAAGAATAGATGGAAACAGAGTAGGTAAGTTCACCGCCCTCGAATAAAAAGGGACTAAGGTCCAATTTTATAGTGCTGCATTAAACTTTACAGCATTCAAAGTAATGTTTCAACGAGCTCCTCGCCAAAACTTACGAGCAAACATGACAATAACATCCTCTTGGGAGACTTTAACTTAAAATCAGGAGAGAATATACCTTTGGTAACACGATTGGAGTGCATAACCAACACCACACTACTTCCGACACCGCAACGGACTCAGGCTTATCGAATTTGAAGCGTGTAAGAATATGGTGGTGAGCATCTCTTGATTCCCACGTCTTGACATCCACAAAGGCATGCGGCGGTCACCAGATGATCGGAACTGAAACCAAATCGATAAGGTTGCGATTGAAGGAAGACACTTTTCTAACATTCCACATGTCCGTATGTTAAGAGAAGCCAACATCAAATCAGATCACTAACCATCTTGTGCCAAACTTCGCGTGCGGATATCAATGGAAGGTCTTGGGCGAGCAACTATGCCGAGGAAGTTCAATTTTAGAAGACTCGAGGAGAATCTCACGACTGTTGACATGATACCGGAAGTCAAATGTCAACAAGCCATAAAGAACCCAGCGTCAGAAGTGCTGGGCATTTTGCAACTACCATCGAGAAATCCCTGGTTTGACCTAGAATGTGCTCAGACAAAAATACTGGTTCTCTCCATGAGCTCTAAGATGAGCGAAGGAAGGATGAAGGCCACTTGCTCAGGAGAAAAAAGAAAGACCACTATCGACGCACGTGGAATCTCTTTCTATAGAAAAGTGAAACAATCAACTTCGGGAATCACTACCCACCCTGGACAGTGCAAGGATAGTGATGGAAACACTGAAGTAAATTACAAATTAATTCAAAACAGCCATCGCGTGACCAAATTTCATTCATCTGTTCTAACATTGTGCTTGAAAATTAACACTCATACTAGTACATCAGGCAATTTCTTTAATAAATTGAAATAATAACTTCGGTATGCCATTATCCATGAATGGTACTTGCATCGAAGAGGCCGAAAAACTATCAGTATTTGGTATGTGTATCAGTGACAACCTTCGTTGGAATGATCGTATACTTGAGATTGCCAAGAATGCTGCAAGATGCTTAGGCTTCCTTTATAGAAGCAAGAAGTTTTTACAACTTCTGATCTGGCTACAATTTACAAACCGTTTATACGCCCTAAAATTGAGTATAACTGCCATCTCTTGGCAGGTGCTTCTCAAACTTTTTTACACCTGCTCTACAGAGTTCAGAAAAAAACGCTAAAATTGATAGGAGAGAGAAACATTATGGAAACATTTCCATCACTCGAACATCGTCGGAATGTTTTATGTCTTTAATTATTTTACAAGTTCTTCTGCAAAAAATGTTCACTCGAGGTAGCCAGCTGCGTTTCACCCCTTAAACATTTCCCCGGTAATACTCGTCTTGATAGGAACGCTCATCAGTTTACACTTGAGCCCAATTTCCAACGGGAAATATAGGGATTCTTTCTTTAGCCGTACAACACGAATGTGGAATGAATTGCCTGGCACAATTTTCTATTGCCATTTTGATCTTCATCAAACATTCAAGACCAATTGTTGATCGACACCTCCTTTCCCTTAGTCCCTAATTCCTATAGCTCGCGCTATGACTAATCATAAAAAGGGCTATACAAACCCCTTGAGTGTGTGTGCCTTATAAAAAAAATCCAACGTTGAAATGCTCCTCCCTTGAATTTGACGTTGAAAAATTGTTATTCTGGCTTGTGAGGTGAGTGTTTTGATGAATTTCAGAATCTTAGAAAATGATTCCTAGAGATTCCTCTTACTCCATGCAGTTTTTAAAGCTGCTCATGAAACATTATTGACCCGAAAAGTATGGAGTAGTTTTTTTTTATTCTTTGACTTCGAATTTCAGAACCAAAAATTAAGATTTTAACTCAATGTTATTAGTGTCCGAGTTGAATTTCGTTCGTATTGTGATTTGGGGTTTCCATATTAATAAATAAGATATTGAAAGCAAAACTTAATTGTCCTTTTCAACTCAAGGACATGCCAATTGTTTCTGTTACTAAAATAAACTTCTAACGATCCCCTTTCAAACTATTTATTCCAAAATACCTCGAGGATAGGCTGCATGATTGCAGCTGTCTCCCTCTTGTCATTGTCAGAGTTGAACAATTTAAAAACTTGCTAACCCTAAGGCCGTTGGTCGTCGTCATCGCACTGTTGCGTGTTGCTCCAAAGTCAGAGTCACCACTGCTGTGCCAGTCCGAGCGCTGAGCCTATGATCATTTGAATTATACGCGCATACCGCATTCAAGCTTGGACAAAAAGTATTAACCGCAGCATAACAACAACAACATTTCCAAGTAACTTTATTGGCAAAAACGTTTAACCTCTTATGCTAAAATAATTCTCAATTGTTTCCCAAACGTCGTCTTTCAATCGATCGGGTACCGACAAAAACGGTTCGGCTGTGCGGCAGCGACCGCGGCAACCGGCAACAACATTAAGCTGCAACACATGGCATACTTAAAATAGACAAAATTATTATTATTTCAATATCTCGGGGAGATTTTCTATTCCTATTTCTATTTCTACCCCCTTTTTTCCGTCAGAGTATGGTGGCAAGAGTGTATGTTTAGCTTAAGAGTTTTGACTGAGCGCAAACTCGCCATCTTGGGCCGGGAATCTAGGGTGCATACATTTCTAAAACTCTGGCAGCCATTTCATTGGGCTTATAGTAAATTGCAATGGCATGTTGCATTACGAATACTTGATGCTGCCGCCACATTTCCCTCGCGCCTGTCCCACACTATCGGCTCTGCCGAATATTGCAACAAACTTGAAGCAGTCAATTCTTATTATGGTCTTTGGATGGCTGACTGTATCTTTATTTATTTTTGTCTTTGTCTATATAGATATTTTTTTTTGAGTAGATTTAGTGAGCTGTTGCGGCTGCTGCTGCAGCTGCGGAATATTATTGATATTCTTTAATCTAGTTTTGCTGTTGACTTTTTTTTTGTTCCTGTAGCGCTTAACTAAACCTTACCGCAAAAACCTCATATTGGATACAGTTTGAGATACTGGTCGGTATACAAAAACAAAATAAAATGCACGGCTGGGTCGCACGTACTTGCTCTGTGGCCTGTGGGTGCAATAGCCAGAATAATAACTACTATTTTTGCCATTTTTAATTTTTTATAATTATGTCTTCATCCTTAAATCTTTAATTGAACTAACTACTTAATATGAAAAATTAGTAAAGTAATTTTTGAGGGAATTTAAGGATATGTGAGGGAAACTGAACAAAATTAGCTTAGACCGAACTGGTTGCTCTAAGCGGCTATACCGTTTAAAAAGCGTACGCAACGGCTCATGGAAAAAAGTCGCAAGTTAAGTCGTGGCACATTTGATTTCCGTGACATATTATGGCCAATTTGGAATTTCATTCTATGCCAAAATCTAGAAATGCAGTTTTCTTGTGAGAACTCAAAACATTTCAAACACGAAGTTTGAACAAAATCCTTTAAGACATTTTTGGTGAAATGAACAAAAACTTAAATATTTTGGATTAAACTGAACGGAACGTTGCATGGGAGCTACCATTAACAAAGTCTTGATTTTCGAGTTTTGGACCTTTTGTCGAAAATGCTTAGAAACATAAGCTGCCAAAATAAGTCAGTTTCGTAGATTTAGCCAAAAAAAGGGGTTTCTTATGCGGTTAAAACTTTAGGTAGGAAGCACTGTTTTCATTGACAGCCATTTTTCAATTTAATTTATTTTTCGTTTGGTTTGCCATTTCACAATGAATCGACTGACACCTGAACAGCGCATGCAAATCGTGCAAAAATTCGGTGAATGGGCTCGAAAAGCCGTTTTGTGAAATTTAAGAAATGTTGGCTTAAACTGGACGGGTCGTTATATGAGAGCTACCGTTTAAAACGGCGTTTCTGAAAAAATTGCAACAAAAAAAAACGTTTTTCTTTTAACTGCTATTTTTAAAATTGACGTGAAAAGCACACAGAGGCATTGTATTTAAAATCTATAGTATTCCTAAAAAGCGGAACGTTTTGTGTGCCATCTATGGACGACATTCACAAGCTTTGATTGGAGAGTAATTTTAGTGGTTTTCGTCTGAACTGCTATGGGAAGCAAAAACAACAATAGAAGACATTTGATGTAAAGTAGATAAGACATTTAGCGCCGCCATTGAAGACGACGTTCAGAACTAAAATAAAATGTTCCATGAAATTACTATAGAAATGTGTATACAATGACAGAGGCACAGCCGGCACAGACAGACAGACAGACAGACGGAAGGCATTGCGAACCCAACTTGGATGGGCTTCTCTACATCGTTATGTCAAGTTTGATTAAAACCCCGATTTTATTTCAGCACGAAACCAATACTTGCCCTGTAAAGCAAGTAAAAATTGTGACTAAACCCCGCTATCAAAAATTTTTGCATTTTTTTGTCAAGGGATAAAATCACTAATGCAACTTAATAGGAAAAAATTGAATGAAATCGAATAGAAGCGCTCAGATTAAAAACAGTGGATCAATCGATTGGAATAAATGAAATCATGCGATCAATTAAAATTGCAAATGTGTAGGAAGGGTGGACAAAAAATTAAAGCTAGTTGGGAATCGCCGGAGTGCAGGGAACCATGAGAATGTATATCTTATCTATCCCAATGCTACCTACTAGCGGCTCAAGTCTCCATGCAGTGTGTCCCATTCGGATGTGTGTAACCTAGGATTCAAATATGCATGTATGTGTAGGAGGTATCTACGATATACGCCACCACAAAGTCTTAGTCTGCCTGTCTGCGCTCAGAGTCTTTGCCATTATTAAAATGTAAGTTGATTGACGGATTTCAGGTAATTGTGCCACTGCAAAATGAATATGGAAAATGCTTTTGGCATTTGGCTATATGCAATATGCAACATGCTTGCATGCATGCCATGCGGTATGTGGCATGACTGATGTGCCAGCGCAGAGCGGTGATTGGATGCAATGTGATGTGATGTGTAGTGTCGATGGACTTTTACGAAATTTTGATTGATTGCTAATTGCGAAAGCGTTTGTTGGTTATGGAAGAACGAAAAAATAAAATTCAGGACAGTTAATCTGATGGAGTCATTTGGAAAATTCGATATTGTCTTTCAAATGGTGAACAGCTGGTACCTACTTTTGTATAGTTATTTGGCACAAGGTAAGATTGGATGAGACGATATTTTGAAATCCAAGTACCCAATTCTAGGAAATTCTAAACCTTCAGAGTGGTAGACACAACGGTTGTAGTCATTCTTTTTACATAAAATCAAAAACAGGGTACAGTTCTTGTAATTTAAGCGAGTCCCATTTCAAAGCACAAACTTTGAACGGATGGTTATTACAGAAGAATGTATTCGCGGATCCTAAAACCAAACAAAAAGCAGTGGAAAGTTGGGAAAAACGAGCGTTAAAAAATCAGGCCGGAACTATCGGAGTGCTTAAGGTCAATTTTAAATTTTAAATTTTTGTTGTAGGTTCAATACACTCAATATTTCAAATTTCATGGAAAAGACTCGAATCGTTGTGAGCCCTTTAGATTGGACAGAAGCACAATTTGATTTCGAAAAGGCCTTTGATCGCCTTAATCTTGGTGATCTCTTCAGATCTCTTGCTGCTTGAGACATTCTTAATGAAATGCTTTCTTTTTTGACGAAGTTGAAAAACCACTAAAGGTTTTTCGTTTAGCACGATGAATAGCTTTTCCGATGCATTAAAAATGAATAGGAAGTGAGGTAGGGTGTGTTACCGATTTTGTTCGAAACCAAATTCACAAAAGTTGCAAATGGTACTGAAGACCTTAACAAAATGTGTTATTCTAACTTAATTAATTACGATGACACATCTAGGCTTAATATTTAACCTGCTGTTTGAATCTAAAGTGAAATTTGTGCTGCTGCCTGCCAAATGTTTAAAATGTCTGCCAACATTTCGGGTAAACAACAGTTGTGCTTTACATCTCAAAGATCCGGTGACCACAAATCATGCTCATCAAGAAAGGGGTGTTTAGGAATAGACAAATAAAAATGGAGATAGGAAGCTTGGTCGTAGAACAGTAGAGTCGTGGCCAACGCTTAAACATCGTACAAGAAAAAGATAAATGGACGGAACTGGTAGTAGTCCTTACCGCGGGAAGTATAAAGGCAGCACACGGAAATCAAGAAAAAAGATGGTGTACAGTAAAACACTCTCAGGAACTTAAATTTAATGAACACTTGCCAATATAAAACATTTTGAAAAAAAAAATTAATAAATTTCAGAATTTTCAGGTTCGCAAGTCAACTCTTTTGTTTTCAAATAGATTTTTTTAAATGGATTTAGTTTTAACTTAAAATGCAGCATAAAATGTCAATATCATTCCCCAACATCTATGAAATATTTCTTCAATTGATGCAGCATTCCATATAAGATCCTTTTTTTTTAATAAAGTAATAAATTTATCTTTAAAAAAAAATCCCTTGTCATAATAATCTTATAAACACCTCACACTTATTAATGCTTGGGTTCCATTATTTGAGATAAAGATACTCCTACCACGCGAGAGTGGCTTAAACAAATTTACAACACAACTCCCTCTGGTGGGCAATAACAATCATTTAAATCAAATAAACAAAGCCAGCAAGCAAGGCACCCACACCTTTAACAGAGTATACTAATTTACATTTTTACGATTGCGCTGTCAAGATAGAATGGCTTTTCTATCTATATAGTCGTCCCTATTGATGATTCCTTTTTTTTTTATTTTTTGTCAGACATATCTATGCATGGTGTAATGAAGATATCAAATTCGAACCGACTGGAAGTAATAACCAATATTACTGCACCTATAAAAGGTTATTCCATCAAACAACAACATAACACTTTATTTTCTTAACTCTTTCTCTAGTTGGTAAGATTTTTTTTTATATTTTTATTGGTGTTTCTTAACATCAGTATTTTTTTTTTATCTTCATCTCTCACTTGAATAGATAGAACCCCTTTCTTTGTGATGGCGATGGCGATGGCGATGACGATGGCATGCTCTAGAGCCCGTCACCACGCTGGTAAAATAAATATCTAAGTGGTACAACAAAAGAGACAGACAGGTATAAAACTAACTAGAAACAGATGAAATCAATGACCTAACGAGAGGTTTTACAAAAAAGCAAGAAAAAAAAAAAAGACACACACAAAAGATATCCCAGAACAAGTGCAAGAAAAATTCCAACTTTAACTCGGACTCGAACTCAAACTTGGGCCTCTTTGTTTTTTTTCAGTTTTTTTTTTGTTCGTGTGTCTTCTTCTCGTTCTATTATGTCTGGTGTGGAATAAGATCCGCCTCCTCCATTTGCTGGCTGGGACAAACCATCGCATCGTCATCTTTAAGATTCAAGATACAAGAATCAAGAATCAAGACCATAGACCAAGACCATACCATAGAGAAGAGAAAGAGCGCGCGGCTTTTTTGCGCTGGCTGCGATGAGAGTGAGCAAAAACTCCCCCTATAAATCCTTAACTATACTACAATTAGGTTTATCAATTTATCCATTTTGATATCTTTCCCTCATTTATTACTCGCATTGCTGCTTTTTATTGAAATAGATGTGCGGATTTTTATTTTTATTTTTATTCTTTTTGTGATGTTCAATAGCATATCCGTCCGTATAGCTTCTGTGTAGTGTGTTTGATGTCCATTTAGATGTGTATTTTTATGTGTAGATACATATACACGAGAAGATGCGTTTCTTTCGAGTTAAGAGTATCCTTAAGTCACAATAGATACTATACTACGCAGTGCGGAAAATATAAACCGTTTCTCTGATTGGGACAATTGTCTGTACTTTGGCATCGTTCATATCTATAATCTTTTTTTTATCTTTTTTTTTTGCTTGGAACATTTAGTTAGTAATTCGTGTTGGTATGTTGTTGATGGTGGTGTGGTTATAAGCAAAAGCATGTTTGACCATCATAGGAGGATGATGGTTAGGATGTTAGGATATGTGATAGAGAAGAATATCTGGAATCTTTCTGTAGCATCAAAGTGATGTAAAACTTGATAATTTAATGTGGCTATAAGAGCAGGTGAGGGGCGGTGCGGAGCGGGTAGATTTTTAGTCATTTGTCGCCAAAGATGGCTTTTGTAATTTAACTTGATTGGGTTGTACTATACACTCTTTTATACAGAATGTGTGGTGTGTGTGTGTAAGAGAGAAAGGAAATGGCAGATCCTTAAGTTTAATTACTTTGGTAAATGATGTTGAAAAATTGTTTTGCAGCATCAACAATATGACTATATGGAAGAAGCGTTGCAGCTTGCAGGGCAATTTATTGCGACAAGCTGATTATTTGATTCGTGGCTACGTGTTGTATAATTAAAGTGACAACTATAGACATGCGGTTTGTCGAATAATTCATAGGTTTTCTTAGCAACCAATTATGGATGTGTGCATTTTTTTTTTTTTTGTGTATTATGTATCATTCGTCGAAATTATGTAGATACATTACATTAAATTGGGGTATTGACTTTAAGGCAATTTTTTTCTGAAGAAACTTGTTGCTGCTGACTACTTAAATTATTGACAACAAAGTTTCTTAAGACAACATTTTTTTTGTTTGATTAAGTTTATAGTAAGTCAATTTTTAGAAAAATGTAACGCATACGACCCTATCGAGGTATCCGTCGAAACGGAAGTTTCTCCGATTTTATACGATTCAAACGATTTTTGTTCGAGGGGTTTTTCCGACTACTTGTTCGGAATATTTCTCCGAACATTTTTAACGTGTAGCGGAGACGTTGCAGTACTTTCAAGTACATTTTTTATTGCAATTTTTGACAGCTAGTACAATTTTGTTCCCGATTTGATCCGACACAAATTATTGGCAGAATTTTTTTAACGAATTTGAGGAAACTCTGGAAATATGTAAGAAATAAAAAAAGTTACGATTATAGACACCTCTAATGCAACGGAAACTTCCGAAAAAGTATGCATTTCTAAAAACTGTCCCCTCCGACGGATACCTCAATATGGCCGATAACTTGACTAAGTGAGGACTTTTTGAAACATTGTCTTACAAGAAGGTTAAATGTGCTTTTTAATTGAGACTTAGTTTGCCCCGATTCCAATTAACAGTTCTGTTTTCTTTATTTTATTTATATTTTTATTTTATTTAATTATTATTTTTAAATCCAACAAGAGAAGCCGCTGTCTAGAACAAAAAGCTGCACTTTTCAGGTTAGTTAGTGGATGGATTAAGACTAATCTTATACTTGAAAAATAATTTTGTAGGTGTGGGTGACATCTGAAACGTTATTCAAATATAAATCAATCATGTCTAAATTATGATAGAGAACAAAGAAAATGTAGGTCAGGCAATTCAGTCCGTCAATTTTTTCGTCTAAGTCTTTCAAATTTTCAGTTTTATAATCTGCAAACCTTTCCATTTTTCAACTTCTAAAGCCTTATCAATCTTTCAATCTTTCAATCTTTCAATCTTTCAATCTTTCAATCTTTCAATCTTTCAATCTTTTAATCTTCCAATCTTCCAATCTTTCAATCTTTCAATCGTTCAATCTTTCAATCTTTCAATCTTTCAATCTTTCAATCTTTCAATCTTTCAATCTTTCAATCTTTCAATCTTTCAATCTTTCAATCTTTCAATCTTTCAATCTTTCAATCTTTCAATCTTTCAATCTTTCGATCTTTCAATCTTTCAATCTTTCAATCTTTCAATCTTTCAATCGTTCAATCTTTCAATCTTTCAATCTTTCAATCTTTCAATCTTTCAATCTTTCAATCTTTCAATCTTTCAATCTTTCAATCTTTCAATCTTTCAATCTTTCAATCTTTCAATCTTTCAATCTTTCAATCTTTCAATCTTTCAATCTTTCAATCTTTCGATCTTTCAATCTTTCAATCTTTCAATCTTTCAATCTTTCAATCTTTCAATCTTTCAATCTTTCAATCTTTCAATCTTTCAATCTTTCAATCTGTCTATCTGTCTTTCTGTGTATCTGTCTATCTGTCTATCTGTCTATCTGTCTATCTGTCTATCTGTCTATCTGTCTATCTGTCTATCTGTCTATCTGTCTATCTGTCTATCTGTCTATCTGTCTATCTGTCTATCTGTCTATCTGTCTATCTGTCTATCTGTCTATCTGTCTATCTGTCTATCTGTCTATCTGTCTACCTGTCTATCTGTCTATCTGTCTAACTCTCTATTTCACTGTCTTGTTCTAAATTGGAGTCGTCTGCCATTTTGACTCTTCATAAAATATTATTTAAAAATAACTCTAACAATTATTATAAAACTTTTTTGAGGGAAAGAAAGAAGGAAAGTATTAAAAAGTTGCTTTGAAAATGGAGAAAATCGCAATGACTAGACTGTTTAACTATCAGTAGGGTAGGTTGGGGCAATTTTTGACCAAAGGGGCACTTTCGACTTTCTTAATTCTAGAAAAACCGTTTGTCATAAAAGATATATTTTGATGATAAACATCACTACAACATTGCATGTATGCATCACACACGAATTGTGACAGTTCTTGTTCAACTGTTGCGGTGGTTAGACCGGTTTTTGTGTTTCTGAGTAAATTTGTGTATTTTCGCTTGTGTGCGAGGTAATTGGTTTTTTCGCTGTTTTGTTTTAGACTTATTGGTATCTCTCTGTTTTATGATTGTGGTAGTATGTATATTTAAAGTTTCCATAATAGTTATTTTTATTACTTTTATAAGTTTTGTAAAAAATATTAAAAACAAAAAATAAGTAGTATGGGGCACTTTCGACTAAGGCACATGGAAAAATTCTTTTTTTTAAGGAGTTTAATATGGTTGCTTTAACGTCCAATGGTATATTTTTTATTAACAAAACTTTAATCCTAATTTCTTTTTATTATGTTAGTTATTTATTTTTTTTTAAATCACATATAAATACAAAAAAAAAAACATGTTTAACAGTTTCCTTTAATATACTTAACTTTAATTTATAATTAAGAGTGCTTTCTGCTTCCAAAACAATCATGCCTAAGGTGCCCCATTTTGCTCCATTTTGAAAAAAAAAAAACTGTTTAAGCTTCGAAAACTTTGCAATAACGATGCATATTTGTAGTTTAATAAACATAGTTTCGTATAAATTCCAAAAAATATTTAATTATTAATTTTGGAAGAAATTATTTGCAAAATTCAGGAATAGGGTCGAATTTACCCCATCTACCCTACGTGCCTTATTGTTTTAGTATCTATTATTCGGTCGAGTATCTTTTGTATATAATAAAATTCCAATCTAAGGATAGATACATATTCCTATTTCATCCTGTTAAAAACATTTTCCATTCCATTACAAAGTCGAAGTCGGTCGTTAAGTCTTCTTTACGATATCGTTAAGTTTTTTTTTTTTTCAAAACGCATTTCATTAATCCCATTATCTATTCACAAATTGTAAAAACTTAACTATATGGCTTCCCTCAAGAAATACTTAATAATTAAGAAATTACCACCAAATAAACTTCACTCAATGCCTGTCACAAATTAAAAAAAAAAAAAAAAAGAATAGAATAAAAAGAGCGAGGAACCAAAAAAAAATAAACTCAACCACAAAATAAATGTTGTCGCCTTCCAAAATACCCATATCCATGTGCGTGATTTGGTTAGGTCGCCGCTTAAAAGCCCTTATCTCATCTTTTTCTTCGGCCTCTTTTGTCTGCCGAAATTTTAAAGAAAAAAAAATGATATAACTTTACAATCTTTTCCAGCTTTGGACAAACGTTTGTTTCTTAAAAGTTGGACAAAGGGCGAGGGAACCGAAGAACAAAAAACCCACAACCCACTTCAAAAAAAAAAAAGACGAATATTCATAAAAAAAAAGAATTTATTATCCCTAGGTAATGCACCACCAATAATCTCGATATCTCATCAACAGAAAAATGAATCTCACGTGAAGTCTTTTAGGGAAAAAGTATATCTCCTTTGGAATGGGCACCTCAACCAGGCACTCTTACACCACCATCACCATCTTTCTCATCAACATCGTCGTCGTCATCATCTCGCATTCGTAGTCTCTGTCTTCTTTGCACACCACCATCTTCTTCATCATTAACTTGGAGAGATCCAGGAGCGAAATTGTTAATTTTGTGTTATAGGGCGCAACATTAATGCTAAAGTATTAATTCAGTTAATTTAACATCTTGCCATTGATTCTAAATTTACAAAACTGGCAAGTTGCCAGAATTTCTTAACTTATTTTCCATTAAAGTGTCAATGTTTTTACATCTGCCAGTTTGTTTGCCAAATAAGACTTACAAGTTGCCAGTATTTCATTTCTGTCACTTTTGATCATTGTTTAGTCGAAACTGGGAAAAACCTACGACTAGTTAAAAAAAGTGTCTTGTTGTGAAAGGACATTATAAACGTTTCTGTCACTTGTGGTCATGATTTGGTCAAAATTATGTTTTTTATTGACAACTTGTCATTGCCAATCATATACATTTAGTGCATTTATTTTGTTTGTATTAAATCGTCGTGTAAATGTATTTCTTCCAATCATGACTGAAAAGTTTTCAGTAATTCTGCCATGTGTGGTCATTATTTGCGAAAAATACTGACAATGTCGTAGTCAGTCAAGTAAATATTGTCGTTGACGTAAATGCTTTTTGTATCCAACAATATTTTCTTAATATTTAAAAAGTTACCAGTATTCCTGTCAATTCTGAACATAATAAAGGTACTCATGCCAATATTTTTTCCAACTATGAATACAAAGTTGTCAGTATTTTTGTCATTATTTGGCAAAAATTCTGTTCTTTTCAACAAAGAAAAAAAAAACTGATAATAGATACTGGCATCTTGTCATTTTCATTCATTTATATTTTTTTTTGTACTAAATCGTATTTTAAATGCTCTTCATATGCGCCAGTACATATTTTTCTTTAACATGACTGACAAGTTGTCGGTATTTTTGCCATTTCTGAACATTATTTGGTCAAAATCGTTATTAAAAAAAACCCAAGAAACCTAACAACTACTTGCCAGTCGTACAAGTGAGCATAAACGACCATAAATGCCAATATTTCTTCCAAGCGTGCCTGAAAATTTGTCAGTAATTCTGCCATTTGTGGTCGATATTTAAAAAACCGGCAATGTCGTAGACAATCAAGTAAATTTGTAAATGACACGAATGCTTTTTTGTATCCGCCAATATTTTTTTTAAACCTGAATGACAAGTTGCCAGTATTTATGTATGTCACTGCTGAACATAATATTACTCATAAATGCCAATATTTTGTCCAAAAATGACTAAAAATTTGTCAGTATTTCTGTCATTTGTAGTCATTATTTGGCAAAAATTACGTTTCTCGCAACAAACAAATACTGGTAATAACTGACAGAAATAATGACATAAGCAGTCATGTAGTTTGTATATGAAGTGTAGATGCTTTTATATCTGCCAAAAATTTTGTTTAACATGAATGACAAGTTGAACGAATGACAAATTGCCAGTATTTCTGGCCTTTATTTGGCAAAAATCATGTTTTTTGACAAACGAAAAATGGCATAAAGTTGAATGGTCATCTTTAGCCAATATTAATGATCAGTTACAAGTATTCCCGTATTTTAACAAATACTGGCAATTTTCTAGGAAATTTTTTTTGATATATAAATAATTCATGATTTTTGAAAAAAAAAACTAAACAACGTTTTCTAATAAATACGGCCCTGACAAATGATTATCTTCCAGGTTGCCGCGTGGCTATGTTTGCACCATACTTTTAAATTTTAACTCATGGTTCCTGTTCGAGGGGAATCCGGTTATTTCAAGAGTCTTTCTTGAGCACACACAGGCCATGACTGTGTTTCACGTTTTTATCCTCTTTTGGGTACTCTTCCTATCTTTATGTTTTCCTTCGGCCCGATTCGTAATACTCTCCCCTACTCCCCGATTTAACCAGGAGACTAGGGAGTCGTTCGATACCAAACGAACGTGCGTGGCTTTGTATGACTCGCTGTATTCTCTGTTAAGATTGGTTTGGTCCATGGAATAGGTTGGTATTTTTTTGTTCCTTCCTTGGTATTTCTTCTTCGGTCGCTTCTTCTGCTTCTGACATACCATCGAACAGATTTTGAGTGTTCTCCTTCTACCGCGCCTTTCGTGTTAGTCATGTTTTAGAGTTGCTCTCTGTTCGGAAGATGTTGGGGTTAAACTTACTATATTTTTTTGTTCTCTACTTAACCAACATTGAGGAACTTTATATTATTTTTATTTTTATTGTTATGGTTGCTGTTTTCGTTTCTTTTCTTTTTTTTTTGTATTTGTGTTACTACTTGCTGCTGGAAGTGTTTTGTGTTCTAGTATAGTATGGAAGAATATGGCGATGGCTGCTGGCTCCTTGTTTATGGTGTTGCCTTGGCCATAGCAAGTATTTGGTTGGTTTGTACACCACAATGCGTATTCAAGATACAATAAAGTGCGTCCCACAATGATTTTTCTTGACCTTATCTTTATCTACGGCTAATAACACGATCGTATTTTTTTTCCAACACCTTGGACTTTTGTCTCTGGTCGAGGTTTTTTTGTATATACACATTTCGGCTACGCCATTTTTGTATATAAACTTGAACACAGATACAATTTTCTTTTTAAGAATTTTTTTCGAAAATGCAAAATAATTTTGACTAGTTTGAGTGATTCTTCGGAACAACTTTTAGGTTAGGGGGAAAGGAAGGGTGAAAAATTATACAAATGTTGCTATGATAATACATTATTTATACCTTACTCATTAAAGTTCAACACACGAACATGTATATTTTATTTAAAAAAGTCATGTGATGCTTTAATTAAGATTGATTATATACCGATCGTTCAAAGGGGGGTTTCTTTTGATAAAAATCATTTTTTAGGGCATGTATCTATTAGGCTTAGTTCGTGCTTCATCTAGTGAATACTAATGAGAAATAAATACTTCAACAAAGAGTGTGTCTTTGAAAATGAGCCTTATATTTAAAAGCCCATGATATTTAGTATCTTGAATCTCATCTATGTATGTATTCATAGTTTGCAAAACACCCTTGTTTTGTTGTTAAAGTTGATTGAAACTTTTTTATTAAGACATGTATAATTATATATACACATACATATTTAAATAAAAGGATTAATTAAAATCATATAAAATTTTTACCCACAATTATTGGGGGCTCCAAGATTGCCATCGTGGTCGTTGATGGCGTATGCTTGACCAGCTCTTGTTTTCTTGTTAAAGTTCATTGAAACTTTTTTATTAAGACATGTATAATTATATATACACATACATATTTAAATAAAAGGATTAATTAAAATCATATAAAATTTTTACCCACAATTATTGGGGGCTCCAAGATTGCCACACTCGTCGGAGCTCGGAGGGAATAAGGTCTTGATCTCTGACAGAACTGTGCAGACAAAACTTATGCCATAACTTTGCGTCGAAGTGCTGTGACGCACTAGAAGTTTATCATTACCCACCCACCCTGCAATTGTTGCCATACTCGTCAGAACAACATCTTAACTCGCCATTTTCCGTTTCCTTCAATTCATTTCAGCATCACTTCACCTCAATTATTATCCTATCAAAATTACTTAAACATTCGCTTTCTACTTCCAGGCTCAAATAAGTTACGTTCGGTAGCCATCTTTTCCAAGGTTCACTTTCTTGACTCTGAAATTTTTTTAAACTAAAATGAACAAAACTAGACTAAGCCCCATCATCAAAAGAGGCCGATGGTTAGTTTAAGCTTTAACTCCAACCTTTACCAAATTGATCGTAGAACAGCTGTTCCTGTAAACTCCTAATCGTATACTACGTTGTGATGTGAGATCCAAGTTCTAAAAATTCCGGTCATAGCTAACTGAAGCTACTCTTTTTTTTATTCTTTTTATCAACGACATTGAAATAGTCATCACTCATCATCATAGTCATCACACAATCCCATTATTTTTTTGTGTACGCACACAAGTTGGGGCTCTAGAAAACGTCCAGAACTCTCTTTCTCTATGTTAAATGAAGGAAGGACGAGAAACGTTTTTTTAAGAGGAAGAAAAAAGAAGAAGAAGAAAAGAGGTGCGGAAGTTCTACAGAAGAGTGAAACACGTTTCACTAGCCGCCCTGGGCCCTGCAAAGATCAGGATGGAAACACCATAGTAGAAACGCAGGCGATGTTAGCCATCTGGAGGGACTACTTTAACCAGTTGTTAAATGGCGATGACAGCCAAGATCCCACACAAGATCAACTTGTACCAATTGATCTAGATGGCGACCATTACCTACAACCGCCTCGACAAAATGAAATCCAAGTAGCCATCACCAGACTAAAGATGTATAAAATAGCTGGTTGCGATGAGTGGAATCTCAGTACTATCTGCCCGATCCACAAAAAAGAGACCGCCTAATCTACGCCAACTATAGAGGCGTAAGTTTTTTATATGAACGTCTCAGCCGTTTGCTGGCGATCTCATAGGTCCTTACCAATGCTTCACACCTGGAAAATCTACGACGACACCCACTACCAGTTCCTCGGTTTTAAAGCAGCCTACGACAGTTTTAATAGAGTTGAACTGTATCGCGTCATTTAAAACTTTAGAATCCCTGCTAAATTGATATACGCCTTATCAAAATGACGTTGGAAAATGCTAGATGTACCGTCAAAGTTGGTAGGGACTCTATACTGAAACATTCGAAACCATAAGAGGGCTAAGACAAGGCCACGCACTGTCGTGCAGCAGTTTCAACATTGTGCTTGAAATTGTAATACGGAACACCCATGCCAGTATATCGGGGACCATCCTTAATAAATCGAAAGAATTACTTGGGTTTGCAAACGACATTGAAGTGATAAGAAGAACAAATTGGGCAGTAACAGGTGCCTTCACTACCATGGAGTCAGCAGCGAGCAGAATGGGACTGAAAATAAACGAGATAAGACGAAGTATATGCTTCCATCAACAACAGTCCAATCCCACCACCGACTTGGTCAGAACGTGACCATTGATAGGTATAACTTTGGGGTAGTCAATGAATTTGTATACCTGGATCCTGGACACTTCTGTAAACACAAAAAACAATATCAGTTCCAAAATCAAACGTAGAATAACTCTTGCTAATCGCTATTTCTATGGGCTAAGGGGAGGAATAAAGCCCTCTGATCGAGAAGAACCAAGGAAACGCTGTACAGAACACTCATCGTCCAAGTCCTGCTGTATGGAGCAGAAGCATGAACCCTCTCCCAGTCGGATAAAAAGCCACTTTCAGCATTTAAGAAAAAAGTTCTGCGTACGATTTATGGAACTGTCTGCGTGAACAGAGAACGAAACATTTGGCGAAGAAGATACAAGATGAACTATAAGCCTAACCAGAAAAAATCGATTTCGACGACAAAGATGGCTGGTCCATCCATTAAGGGCGAATGGACATCAACGCTTCAGCTCACAAAGTTTACAAGACTGTGCCAGAGGGATTCAGAAACCAAGGTACGATCTATTGAGAGACGAGAGGGAGATCAACGACTTAGTACTTGGAGTACTATATTGGAGACGGTTAGTCAGAGATCGAGCCAGCTGGAGAGGCATGTTAAGTAAGGCCGAGGAGCACCACCTTCTAATTGTACCATCATAAGTGAGTAACAAAGTATAGGCCATGTAAGGGTTTGTAATAAATTGACGCACTCCAGCACTAATTGGGTCTTGTTAGAGACGCATGGACCGGATAAAAACTGGAAAAAGAGTCATAAAAAAGCTTTAAAGTCGAACCTTATAAACAAAGTAACCAAATAAAGAAAGATAAGTTCCTGCTCATTCTCCATTGGAAGGATAATTCATCACGTCACAAAGAAAAAAAAAACCTTTCCAGCACTGGATTAACGGAATATATTAATTTTTATTGCAATTTTAACACTATTTTGCATAATGAATGCCATTTTTTCTTTGTTTCGTTTTTTGTCTCTTAATTCGAATTACGACAAGGCAATAATTTTCAATTTACTTATCAACAGCGGCATCTGCATGTGAATAAAGGCTGGAATCAAGAAACCCAAAAAAAAAAAAATTACATCCCAACTTTGTTGCCTGCGATGATCCTGCGACTCATGGATACACGTTCACTCTTCTTTTTTGTGTGCGTGTGTGTGTGTTGTTCCCCTTTCTGATTCTGATGATGCAGAAACTATGGTGGTGGCGAAAACAGAGTGGAAAAATCTCAGACAGAATCAAATGGAATGCACTTAAAAGCAGAACAACCGTGAAGTCACTATCATTTTCCAATGTCACTTAAAATGGAAAGTCATTCATCTAAAGGGAGTATAACACTACAACAACAACACCACATCAGTTAAAATGACCAATGCACAAGCCAGACATTAACATTAGCAATTGCTGATGCTGAGCTGATGGTGATGCTGTAGCATCATCAGGAGTAACTTCAGCAGCAACCAATATTGCCTGCCACTGCACCCGTCCATCGTCTCCATCGCGTCTTCGATGTTGTATTGGATTGGATGCATCTTTAAAAAAAAAAAAAAAAATCTTAATCCTTAATCCTATCCGTAGTCCGTGGTCCAGAACAACAACCAGCACACACCACACAACATCTTCTAGAAGCATGGCTGTTCATTCGACATGAGAAGATTAAGCAGTAAACAAGTAGAAAATCTGCATCTGCATGTGAGAGTCTCTTCCCAATGCGTTATTGGTCACCAACTGCATCTACTCTACGCCATCGAGGACACAATCCAGCAGCAGTGCCTCCGCGACTCATTAAGAGTGTAACCCAAGTGATTTTGTATATATACTCGTACTTGTACTCATACTCGTATGTGTCTTAAGTTTCAAGTGCCAATGATAAAGGGGGGTTAACTAGTGGCGGAGTGCAGTCCCAGTCGCTGTTACAGTCGCAGACCAGAAATTGATTTATTGTATCAATAAATGGTAATTGAAAAACTCTGTTTAATTAATCACTTAAATGCATTCCTCGCGGGCAGGCTGATACTGGTACTCGTACCATGGTCTTGGCCATCTCATCGTCAAACAAATCTGCATCCAACAATATACTTTGCGTGTGCGCACAATGCCACTTGGAATGGAAATACTTGCAGGTTGTTCACTCTTCTCCATGTTGTCACAAAATTGTATTTTTTTATTATTTAAATTTAGTTTAATTTTGGGAAACCAGTTGATCTTGAAAATTTTTAAAAATTAATGTGCTCCTGAAATCATTTCTATTTTGTTAGCTGTATCGGTGCCATGCCATTTGGCCATATGACACTTTTGAATTGTGTCATATGACCATATTTTAATATATGGCTATTTGTCGCTTTGGTAATGTGTCATTTGACCATATTTTCTTGTGTCATATAGCCATATTTTTAATTGGATATCTGTAGAGTGTATACAAGTACAGAAACATTCATACATCATATATACATAATGTACATTCATACTTCAGGGTTCAGGTACAATAATTGGTAGCGAGCGAAGCGAGGGGAAAAAAATTTGCCCAAAAGAGAATCAATTTGGGGTGTGAAAATAAAAAAATTCACGCGAATTTTTTTATTTTCACACCCCAAATTGATTCTCTTACGAGAAAATCGATTATTCACAAAAAGAAAAAACAAGGGGGTTCGAAAAGCAAGCGGTGGAACAGAGGAACATATTCAAAATTTCTTCCAGTGTGTGAATCTGTCGGCCAAGCCTTGACGAGACGAAAGAAGTGGGAATATCTAAGTAGATGCACACTCAGTGCTGCGAATTCAAAAAGAACACTTCTGCAGACTGTTAAATGAGGAAGAACACCAAATAATCAATGTGAGGCTGAATAATCCATCCGATTTTGACGATGATCAGCAAGATATTCCGTGCAGCGATCTCTTAACTAAGGTCCAACACGACTGCTGGAGCAGATTGCCTCCCGGCTTAGATTTTGAAAACAGCAAGGGATTACTTGATTAGAGCAAAAACCAATTCTCCTACACAATCTTATAGCTTGAAATAATGCCTATGACATCGTGCTCTGTCCACAAAAACGGACATACCTACTCTAGGCTGCTCTAACTACACAGGCATCAGTATCCTAAGAGTTGCTTATAACCCTTTCGGGAGTGAACTGATTAGCCTAGATCGGGTGTGTTTTTAAGCCAGGTAAGCCAACTATCGAAAAAATTTTCGCACTCCGAAAAATTTGATAGAAGATCCTAGATCGATACTCACGATCTTATTACCGATTTGCAAGTCGCGATAGCGTGAATAGGGACGAGCTATATACCCCAGCACCACCTACTCCTTTGATGTCGGAGAAAGGCTTAAGATAAGGTGACGCGCTATCATGTAACCTCTTTAACATCCTTCTTGGAACTTTGTCTATTAGAGTGCCACCAATCCTCAGAATAACATCAGTGCCAAATTCTTTCGAAGAACCACTAATCGCTGTTTCTTCGCGCTTGGAGGGCATCTTAAGCCCTCTGCCAATCAACAAAGAAGACACTCACTATACGAGACCTTTATCTTCTAAGTCCTGATGTATGGGACAGAAGCATGGACCCTGACACCATCGGAAGAAGAGCTTCTGTGGTGCTTTGTGAGAAATATTCTTGGGTAATTGTTGGTTCTGTATGTATAGAGTGTGGAGGAAAATGAGTAAACTGTAATTGATATGGTCAAAAACCACAAAATACAACGGTTTATATGACTGGGGTATGGGGATTGTGGATCGTATGGACGAATACGCACAAGTTGGTTCAGGCCGTTGTCCACTATAGACTGTCTGCGACACCTTGAGTAAGTAAGTAGTGCTTCGTAATGCTAATTATGATCAAAAGGAATGGTAGTGCCCAGCCAAGTTTGGCATAATACTCTTTATACAAGAAGAAACTCAGGCGATTTTCGACCACCCCCACCCCCACCTTGTAGATCAAGCACAGGCGCCTAATCGAATTTAAACTTTCATAACATTATAGTGTTTCCTGAGAACAGGGCCGGATTTAAGGGAGGCCATCCGGGCAACTGCCCTTGAGCCTCTGCAAAAGAGGTCAATCTTGTCAACCCATTTGAAAGAGCATGCAAACAAAGAGAGTGGCCATGTAAATTACCTTTTTCCCACGATTTACGAAGTACTGTACTGATCAGTTCCTCTTATCTCTTGACAAGCCCGGCGCCTGCGCCAAACCCAGAGGCCCAGTGGCAACATTGCAAAATGGCCATCAAAACCGCTGCCACGGATGTTTTGGGTTTCATTAGGCGACCACAACGAAACACCTGGTTCGATGATGAGTGCAGGCTCGCACACTTGGCCAAAGACGAAGCCTATCATGCAGTTCTGAACGCCAGAACTAGAGCTGCCAAGAGCGCTTTCCGTGCGGTATACCAGCAAAAGAGGAAAGAGGAACATCGGCTTTTCAGAAGAAAAAAAAGAGAACTGGAAAAACGAATGGTTGAATCTATTGAGGGGTGCTACGGCAGAAGCAATGTTCGAAAGTTCTACTAAAGGGTAAAGCATTCGTCCAAGGGTTACAAAGCCCGAGCGGAAGCATGTAGAGACGAGGGTGGGAATGTCGTTGTAGATACACAGTCGGTGCTGAGAATTTGGAAAGAACACTTCTGCAGACTGTTAAACGGCGAAGACAGCCAACTAATCGCTGTCAGGCAGAATGATCCATTCGATTTGGATGATGATGAACAAAATTTCCGTCCTCCCGACCAAGAAGAAGTTCGGATAGCAATATCTAAACTAAAGTCCAACAAGGCTGCTGGAGCTGATGGCCTTACGGCTGAACTCTTCAAAGTAGCGGGAGATGACCTGGTGAGGAGCTTTCACCAACTCATCTGTACAATCTGGTCGGATGAAAGTATGCCTGACGAATGGAACCTCAGCATTGTGTGCCCTATCCACAAGAAAGGAGATATTCTAAGCTGCGCCAACTACAGAGGTATAAGTCTCCTAAATGTCGCCTATAAAATCTTGTCGGCCATTCTGTGTGAACGTCTGAAGCCTTTCGCACGTAAACTGATTGGCCCCTATCAGTGTGGTTTCAGGCCCGGTAAGTCAACCGTTGACCAAATTTTCACACTTCGGCAGATTTTGGAAAAGACCCAAGAATTCCAGATCGATACTCACCACCTCTTTATCGATTTTAAAGTCGCCTATGACAGCGTAAACAGGAACGAGCTATACAGAGCCATGTCACTTCTTGGCATCCCTGCCAAACTCGTTCGATTGTGCAGGATGACTATGGAGAACTCTCGCTGCTCCGTCAAGGTTGGTAAGAACACCACCGACTCATTTAATGTCGAGAAAGGCTTACGACAGGGTGACGCGCTGTCATGTAACCTCTTCAACATCATTCTTGAGGCAATCGTACGCAACTCGAATGTCAACACCAGCGGTACGATTTTTTTTAGATCCGTTCAATTACTTGGCTATGCTGATGATATTGACATTATTGGAAGAACGAAGCGCGCTGTCAGTGGAGCATTCGCAAGTATTGAAGTGGAAGCGGCTCGAATGGGTCTGGCTGTAAATGAAGATAAAACAAAGTATATGCTGAGCTCGGGTGAAGTAGATCATCACCGTAGGCTCGGACAAAACGTCACAATGGACAGATATAACTTTGAGGTTGTCAAGGACTTTGTCTATTTGGGTTCCACTATAACCTCTCAGAACAACATCAGTGAAGAGATCAGTCGAAGAATCACTCTTGCCAATCGCTGTTTCTTCGGGCTAAGAAGGCATCTTAGTAGTAAAGCCCTCTCTCAAAGGACCAAGGAGACACTATACAAGACCCTTATCATCCCAGTCCTGCTGTATGGGGCAGAAGCGTGGACACTGACACAATCGGATGAATACAGGCTGGGGTGCTTTGAGAGAAAGATTCTTCGGGTGATATTCGGGCCTGTATGTATCAATGGAGTATGGAGGAGAAGATTCAATGACGAACTGTACGGGCTATACAGCGACATTGACTTGGTTAAGAAGCTGAAAATTCAGCGGCTTAGATGGCTGGGTCATGTGGAGCGTATGGACGAAAACGCTCCTGCCCGACGAGTCTGCAATTCCAACCCGGAGGGCCGACGCAGTTCTGGAAGACCCCATCTAAGGTGGCGCGATCAAGTGGTAAACGGCCTCAACCAACTTGGTGTGCGCAACTGGAGGCCACTGGCTAGGGACCGGCCTAGCTGGCGAGGAATGTTGGTTGAGGCCGTGGTCCACAATGGACTGTCTGCGCCACCTTAAGTAAGTAAGTAAGTACTGATCAGTTCTATGGTTGATAAAGTACTAACTGTAATAGTATCCAGATTCCAGAATTAAAAAAATCCAAATATTATTCTGTATCAGTGTACTTAACTCCCGACAAATCTCATATCGATCAATTAAATATAGTTGTTCGATATATGGAATTACCTATTTCAAATGAAAGATTTCTTACCTTTTTACCAAACTGCAGTCATACTGGCTCAAATTTTTAGGTGACCATCAAATAGACATTCTGGATTGCCGCTGCCAATCATACGACAATGCTCTAAACATGAGTGGCAAATACAAAGGTATGCAGGCTCTTATTTCGGAGAAAAATCATCAGCGTTTGTACCATGTTGTGGTAACTCTCTAAATTTAGTTGAAAAAGCAGCTGATAACTCTTGTCCATCGGTGATTCAAATCTTCGATTTTGTTCAGAATTTATATACGTTCTTCACGGCAAGTACAGAAATATACCGACTTCTGATTGAGAAATTATTGAAGAAAACAGGCGGACAGTTTTACGTTTAAAAAAAGTTTAGCGACACTCGTTGGTATTGTCAAGCTGACCAGCATATCTTCCGATTAGAAGCAAAAAGATAACTTGAGGAATGAAGCATCTCACCTTCTACAAAAGATGAGTTGGCTCAAAACTGCTTTATTTGCAATTTTTTTCAACAATATCAGCGGTTCAACGCTACGAACATGATGCTGCAGGATTTTAAAATAATTCTTAAATCTGCAGTGCGTGTATTAGAATCATTGAAAACGTTCGTGTAATCCGAAAGAACCAATTTCGATAAATACTAGGAAGCAGTCAAAAAAAAGCCAACACTGATCAAAACGTACGAGGACTAGAATTATGACGTCGAATCCGCTCGATTGAATAAAAGCGCAAGTCTGTCACCGAAGAGAAATACAAAGTATCCCGCTTTATCCCAGTGGTCGTCATCCAGCTGTGTTTCTCTGACTGAAAGATTACATGCGTATGAAGCTGTACGTTCGGGATTTGGACTTCTTAATCGCATTGAGAAGATGGATGCTGAAAATG
Source organism: Platycheirus albimanus (assembly GCA_916050605.2). NCBI lineage: Eukaryota > Metazoa > Arthropoda > Insecta > Diptera > Syrphidae > Platycheirus > Platycheirus albimanus. The sequence goes on along the minus strand of OU696698.1, from coordinate 29,963,404 downwards.
TACACACTTTATCAGAGGCATTGGTGAAAGTGTACAAGGATGATTTAGAACCTAGTGTTGGTAATTAGTCAGTTCAATTTGCATCTTTGATCTACGTGTACAAAAAGGACTAAGGAAAAGCCCGATCTCCGGAGCTATTTTACTACCAAATTCTCGAAGACCAGCATTTCAAAGCTGCATTTCCAAACCTAGAAATTGCATTCAAAATGTATTTGGATTCCATGTTGTCGAATTGCACTGGAGAGCGCTCATTTTTAAAAATAAAAATTATAAAAATAGACTGCGAACCACCATGGGATAAAATCGTCTATCAAAGCTATCGCTCCTGCTCCTAAGCATTGAAAGTGACTCGCTTTTGGAATTGGGTTGCAGCGAAGTCAACATTTTCATTTTATTTGGGAAATAATTTTGGGTGGGAGGCGCCAATTCTTTGTTGCCATAGGGCTTCCAGATCTCTAAATCTAGCCCTGCCTGAGATATTAAGCTTCAAAAATCACAATATTCATATCTAACTGAAACTGATTGACAGACTGACTGACAAATCATCAAAATTATGGAGAACTTCCTGACATGCAGAACTTCATTCAAAATAGCTTTTTATGGCCTTTAGTCCAACAAAAATTTGGCATTTCATCCATTAATCTCACTTTGGAATCATCAGTTGACATACAGTGAAAGAAACCTTGTCAATTTTTCTAGTACAACTTACCTACATAGAATTTTTGACAAAACCCGAATGTGAACTATATATCCAACAAGATTAACATTTTAATCATTACGAAGGAATTTTTTTTTTTGCCAGTGGCCTGGTTAAAGGCCATAAAAAGCTATTTTGAATCAATAATTCAACAGTCCATTATTAGTGCTAAGTCTTCTACTTGGTTGATTTTATTATTTAATTTAATTTATCAATGCAAAAAGAACTTCCATAAATCCAGAGAAAACTATTTTAGGTTTTTCATCTAGTGGGCGTGGTATCTGCCTTCTCAGAATTGTTATCAATGATGTAAGCCACTTTCGATTGCTGTAGTATGACGAAGGTAGGGTTTATGTGCACACAAATAAATGAAAAGAAAACTTGTGATCTATTGAAGGGTGTGGCATCCACCTACTTTATTAAAATTCTTATCATTTACTCCGACTTTTTTAAGGAAGCTCTAGAAAATTTTGTAGATTGAAAATTTTAGTTTTATTTTAATTATCTTGTACCAATCATATACGTAACACTTCCGATAAATGAACAATCTCGGCACAGTGCCAGCTGTGAGCCTTGTGGTAAACACAAACAAAAAATGAAATTCATGAGGGGTTAGATCTCTACATTGTTATTAACATTTATAAAATATTGGCGACTTTTCTCATCTAGTCATTTTTCTTTTATTGTTTTTAATGAAACCTTATCGTGACATTAAGCGCACAGAATGCGCCTTCGCTAACATTTCAAACATATTGTTAAAGCTTCAATAAAACAAATAACTCTATTTTTTCCCCCTTTTACCAAACATTTGCATATAAATATGGTCTGACTTAGCATAGTTGCATATTGCAATACCTCGCTGAATAAATTCAAAAAAGCTTACCATTGTGCAGTCTTTCAAGGCTCAATATTCCCACGCATAAGGTTTGTTTTTTAATGAACATTCAAATTCAAATTAATGAGACATTTTTTTTATCGGAGTGAATTTGTGCAGGAAAATTAATAATTGCCAAGTCAACTTCTCTATCTACCCCCGAGCAAGTTTTCCAGTAAGATATAAATATATAATTATATCTTAACCTCTGGGTAGGTCGGCTGAACGGCGCCAGACCCCGTGAGTCTATTATTCTGAAATCTGAATATAGAATGTTGAATGAATTAAAAAGGCTTTTTTGTCGCGCAGGAATATAGAACGAATAAGGTTGGCTTTAAAGTGTGTGGGGGAACAAACTTTTTGTGTTGACGTTTGAAAAGATATTTTGAGATACTTAAGAGTAAACGGGCGCAAATTGCATCAGCAGAAAAAAAATATGGGAGTGAAGGAATTTTTAATTAAGCTTATTGGAAAGCGCAATCATTCGAAAAAATCGCAATCACCAATTCAATTACTTACTTTTTCATTGAAAACATTTTTAACATCGATATTTTGAAGTTTTATTTTTTAATTAAAACCATTTGACTAAAGTAAGCAAAAATGGATGTGAACTAATAGCAGCTTCATGTTAACTTAAATCAAGGTGGATTGTATAATCGTCTCTAGGAACGTCGGATTTTTGTATCATTTCAGCTTTTTTCTCGTGCTACAAAATACCACTAACATTAAGAAAACAAACCTACCCAAAGAGAGCCCTATGGCGATACGAGAAAGCCAACTGCGACAGTCTTAACAATTTTTTCAGAAGCTTTAACTGGTCACTTTGTTTCCTCAGTAGTGCTGCCATGATTGAAAACATTATTCTCTGTGGTGTGAGAATTTTCGTTTTCAACAGAACAAAACAGAAGTCTACCAAAGTGAGGGTAGTAAGTTTAAGATGTTAAAACCCCATTTCTTTTGAAGAAATTTAAAAACATTACGTAGAAAGTTCTGTAATGCTCCACTTTCAAGGAACCAAATTTTAACATGGACAAGATTACGGCAAGAATCACTAAAATGAAAATTTCCCGAAGGTAGTAGGCAGTTTAAGTCAATTGTAAAAAACGTACGTATTTCCACAACGTCTTTTGTTCCAAAGCTTGTTTCCAATAGCACTCCTGTGGTCAACTACTGTCAAGCGAAAGCAGCTGAGTTTGCGGCTACCACAGAGTGATATACATAAATGAATCCACACGTACTTGGGAACGAAAATCTTTTTAATGGACGAATATTTTTTCGTAGATACTCGTTTAGTTGCAAGAGTAGTTAAAGGCTTCGAGAAACAGAAAAAATTGGATCGGCCGGATAATATCTTTTCCGTTATGCGTAGTGCTTCCACGCCAATGTTCAAGCCACTTGAGTATATGGAAAATGGAATAAAGTATTTGTTTAGCTTTAAACTAAAGAAGTGTCTTTTGTCGTTTTGGATGGTTGTAAGTCTGCTATCCGCTTTCAAAAACAGAGCTCTGATATTTATATTTGAAAATTGAAAGAACCATGACGGGAGCATTTTCCTACTTGAACATCGTTTCCCCTAGTTGTATTTATGCAGTTTACCATCGAGCCTTACTTCGGAAGTGCTGTTAAAAACAACACCTAAATCGCATCATCACCTCCGAGCGTTGGATCCATGGGTTGTAGATACCTGAGTTACCTTCTGAGAAACTAAGAGCAGGAGAAAAGAATATCCAACCCCAACACGATCTACACTTCATACACTGCACAGGTCTCAAAAGGCGGACACAAAAGGGAATATTTTTATTGTGATGAATGCTGGCTATTCCGTCAAAGTTGTGGGGGGTTTTACTGAGAAATCCACCAAAAAATTAAGACAAGCGGTGACGCACTACTGGCATGTAGCTTTTTCAACATTGTACTTGAAAATAGAATACGAAACATTTTTGTTTTTTTTTTTGCGGACAACATTGACGTGGTTGGAAGAACAAGGCGAGCAGTCACCGTGAGTCGCCTTTACTACTATGGAGTCAGCAGCAACAAGAATGGGTCTGAAAATAAACTAGGACAAGACGAAGTATATGCTTCCATTAACAACAGTCCGGTCCCAACACCGACGTGGTCAGAACTTGACCATTTATAGGTTTAACTTAGAAGTAATCAGCGAATTTGTCTACCTGTAAGCTGCTTTAAGAACCAGGAAAGCAGTATCAGCGCAAAAATCAAACGTAGTTTAACTCTTACTAATCGCTGTTCCTCTGGACAAAGCAAGCAAATGATGAATAAAGCCCTATTGAGGACAACCAAGGATGCACCATACACAACACTCATCGTCTCGGTCCTTCTATATATTGGAGAACATGGAACTTCTCCCATTTGCATGGAAAGTAACTTGGAGTATTCAAAAGAAAAATTCTGCGTACGATTTATGGTCCTGTACTATACGTCCTGTGCAGCGAACAGGCCTAGCCAGACAAAAACGATTTCAACGACAAAGTTCAAAATGGACATCAATGCTCCAGCTCGTAAAGTCTTCAACGCTAAACCAGCAAGAATCAGAAGCCAAGGAAGAAACAGGTTTAGGGAGACCTCCGAATACTTGGAGTACGAAATTGGACAATTTGCTGAGATTCAAAACCAAAATACATCGGTATGTCCTTTTACCCTCTATCTAACTTTCCCAAACGTTTGCATTGTGTTTTTTCATGATAAGGTTTTTATTTTCCTTATTTTCCACGAACTTGCTCTATTGTGGGACAGCGGTCTTGGGGCTTGAGATTTTGAACAAAATATTATTTTTTTTAAAATTCTTTAATAAATACGTAAACTGATGCTAGCGGAAACAAAGTTCTCCATTTTATTTCTTGAATGAATTTATATTTATGAGAATAACATTATAAAATACTTCGAAGCAGTTTAAAAATTTTTTTTAAAAATTTCAAAAACGCCAATTCGTGGTATTCAGCATAATACGTACGTACATACAGGGTTTTCCAAAAAGAGGTGTTATTTTGATGTTTAAAGGAAAATGGCATTTTTTGAAATAATTGATCGGATGTTTATTTCAATGTAAAGAAGAAAGTATGCCATTATAATAATGATAATAATGGAAAACAATATTAGCCAAATGGCCAGAACGGTAATTCTTTTCAACAATAAATCTAGGGTTTTCTGAGCCCCAGATGCGACAATTTTGCTTGTTGACGTAGCCACCGAGGAGGAAATGGACCTCATCACTCAAGATGATTTTTCGATGAAATTCCGGATCATTTTCATGCATTTCAAGAACCAAATCAACAAAGACAAGACGTTATTGATGAATTCTTATGTTCTTGAGTTCTTATGTTAACTGAACTTTATAAGCCTTACCCAAGTCTTTATGTAAAATACGGTGTTATGACGTTTGTGGAATGCCCAATTGCAAAGAAAGACGAGGAATGGACAAACCTGGGTTTTCTTCAGCACTTTGGGCTACAGTAGAAATATTTTCTGTTGTTCTTGAGCGACGTGCACGATTTATTCTTCACATCGCTAACTTGTCACAACAGCTCACATTTTTCCCCAAATTTCTAAATTGCGGCACGACAAGGTGCTTTACGAAGACCAAAAAATATTTTAGTTTTACGAACCGTCTCTGCCAAATTTTCACCATTTTTTAAATGAATTTTAATAATTTCAGTGCTTTTTTAAAACGCGTATCGTTCCATTTTTATTTATGGCGTAGTTTTTACTTGTCAAATGTCAAAAAATACAGCTTTAAAAGTGTCAAATTGCGAAATAGCGGGCTATTCAAAATAACACCTTTTATTGGAAAAGCCTTTACTGATCAATTTTATGATCTGTTTATTAAATTAAAAAAAATATAAGCCGTCTCGGGACGTACGGCAGATGTAAAACATTGAAGTTTACATTAAAATTCATAATTTTTATTTATTAATGGGAACAACCCCTCCACCACTACCACCCCACCCAACCTAACGACCACTCAACCTATAACCTCCAACCATCCAACACGCTCCAGTCACACTTTGAAGATTTTTATCAATTTTAGAGAGGGTCATGCCATTTTTCGTGACGATTACGATCGATTTTACTGCCTAGGTGCGCCAATATGTGTTTCACATCAAAAAAAAGTTTTGAAAAAATGCTTTTAAAAATACAAATAAAATATTAATTAAAAATTTTGGTATGCAGTATGAATTGAGCTATCTAAACCTAATCGGTAAAGCCGTTTTTGAGATAGTTAAAAGCAAAAAATCGGTCCTATGGAAGGTACTGCTCTTAGCATTTCTTTTTTGTTGACCCATATAATAGTTCATACCTAAAAAATCATGTTTGATTGTTATCTCTAAACTTTTTTCTTTTTACGAATGCATAACTTGCCTTATCGTATCTACCACCTACCTATTATCGCAAGCAAAATAAGCAATAGATTTTTTTTCAAAGAGACTTCCTACGAATACCAATGCTCAAGATTGCTGACCGAATTAAAAATCTTTTCACATTTCATAATTTCTGTTTATAAAAACAAGAATTCTTTAAAGCCAACCCAAAAAATCATCCATTCAACAGTGTTGACACTCTGAAAAATCTTTCGCATGTCTCCAATACGATGATGGCTTAAAAATATTTCCGCAATGAAAACTTACAGAAGCTCCTTGAAGCGATCATATTTATCTTAAAGATTCAAGACCAACAGCTCCTTCAATTACACCGAGAAAACAAACACACGTAATCTCTGGCAGTTCGTTAAAATTATTTATCAGTCATTCTTTTAATAATTTTGATTTTTTTTTTTTTTGTATCTTTTAGCCTGGCCTGAACAAAAACATCTTTCCAGCAGCTACTTCTTTTAACACAGACCAGCAGAGAGAGAAACAATTAAAGTAAACAAAAAATAAATTTAAAAGCCTTTTCAAGTTATAAGACAGAAATACTCGCACGCCGCTCTGCGCTGCGCCGCCGGGAATATTGCAAACGACAAAAATTCACTCATTATAGCCAATTTATCAAAATTTAGGTAGCACCGTTGAATCCTCGGAAGACCGATTCGACGCGACGCGACGACGGTCAAAAGGAAGCTCAACAGCCCTTTAAATGTTAAAAAAAAAAAATCTAACAAACCAAAACACAACGAAAATACGAACGAATGAATGTGTGTCCGTGTCTGTATATACAAATACACACGAGTCCATATTAATGCAGTTTGGCTAACCACCAACATTTAAATAGTCATGCGTAACGTTATGTTGTGAACAAAACGGTTTTTCAAAAACGACGACAACATCAAATTCAAATGGGCCCACTAAACGTTGCCCATAATAGCGTGAGGACCAACAAAAAAAAAGGATTCACCACCGAAGAAGAAGAAGAGCGACAACAGCAGTTCGTTCGCGAAGCCTTATAGCCTTAGCCTTGTTTGAAGAAGTTCGTCTGGAAGAAGGAACCTTTTTACGATTCTTGTTTTTTTTTTTACAGCCAGCCAAGATAGTTTTCTTTGAGGATTCTTATAATTATGCTTTATGTTGTTTATGTGTCCATTATCATAAAATATCGAAGCCCAAAAACGAATACGTGAAATAAAACAAAGGTCGGTGGGTCGGTCGGTCGGTTAGAGGGACACACAACATGGTAAGGTGGAAGAGGTAGAGTCCAGCCACTGAGTGGAGTGCAGTGCATCGTTTAGAATCGAGAAAAACACCAAGAAATCCCTTGGAACATCAATGGATAAATATTGAAAGACGATGATGACGAACGACACAACCAGCCACCAAGATGCCAAGCCAGGCACGCAAACACTTAGTAGAAATTCGCGCACACAAAATTTCGTCGTCGCGTCCGTCGTGCGAAGACGAAGACGATACACACAAACCAAACCCAAAAGAATTTTCGGCAATCCTTTCCCAAAAAAAAAAGCAAAAAAAGATACAAAAATAGAACAACAAACAAGTATTTCAAAGATACATTTATGCTCTGGAAATACATTGCCGATAAAAACATAAAAAAAAAAAACAAAAATAATAATCAATGGTTAAATGCGTAGCTACTGCAACTCTTGCATACGAAATTTAATATAAGAATATCCGGACTCCTGCGTCCTGACTCTTGAGTGAAACATCGTGATCGTGGTTCTCGAGGTGTTGCTTGGTACCTATAGATGGAGAAAAAATCAAGCTTAATGTTGCACAAAAGGCAACAATGTTGCAGTTGTTTTAATTTAAATTGCTTTCGTATGTCAGAAGGGTGAATATTAAAACTGCTTTTTTTCGAGTTATTTGGACCGGACACCAGAGTGAGTGCCGTACAAAAAAAAATTCATGATTTATTTCTGAGGGAACATTTTCGGGACCACACATTAAAATGGTAAATTTATCACAAGATAATCCATCCATTCAAATTTTAACACTTTCCTACGTATTATTAAGTCAAAATTAGTTTGGAACTCTTGCAAGTGATTCGTGATATAAATCTTCTTTAATTTGCAAAGTGTAATAAAAAAGCTATACAAATGTCAAAATCTGAGAAGCTGCTACCCGCACTATGCTACATGGTCAGGTGGGGCAAAGATCAGGAAATGGAAGGTGTTGTGCGGTTGTTTGGGAGATGAAGTTTTCCTATTTGAGTGGAGAAGGTTTTTTCTGTGATTAATCTTTATAGGGATGTTTTGTAAGGCCTACCGTAGGGTTCACAATTTGGACCTCTTCTTTTAAATTTTATCCGACTTTCTCTAATGTACACGTTTACTGATAGACTAACATTTTCAAAAACCTTTTTTTTTTGCTGTTAAATTGCACCAGCACTCAAGGGGTTATTAATACGCTTATCATGAATTTATTAACACCGTTCGAGCGTTCCAGAAAAGAGAAGGAAGAGAAAGATAGACAAAAATGTTTGATGGTACAGTGGATTGATGTTCAGGTGATATTTTTCTCACGAAAATCATAAGGGTATACCACTGCAGACTGCACCATTTCCACATTTTTATTGACGTCCGTTGGACCTTTCATACTTTCAAGATCGTTTGACCAGTTTTTTTTTAATGGTTTTCTTTAAAAACTTTTCGGGTCAGCTTTTTTCCAAAAAAAAAAAAACGTTTTTTTTAACTCTTCGAAAACATATTTCAAAGTTTTTTTTTTTGACTAGGTATGGCAACTTTAACCAGTTTTTAGTGCTAATCAGAAAACGAAAAACTTAAAAATTAAAAAAAAACTTTTTTTTGAAAAATTTAAGAATTACTTTTATTTTTTCTAATGCTTTCACATCAAAAAATGTATCGAAATCCGTCAAGTGGCTTACGAGAAAATCGGATTTGAAAATAAACGGTCGTATGGATGGTTCCGTTATAAGACTACCTGAAAAATCTATTTTGACCAAAACATGGAGTTTACCCAAAAAACGCATGTCAGAAATACTTAGAACGGAATACGTAAATCGTTTTTTGAGAAAAATTAAGTGATCAAATTTCTTTTACTGTTTTAGATTTTAAGAAAAAAGAATTTCAAAATAGTTCTCCCAGTTTTTTCCAAAAATCTGTTTTATTGAAATGAAATGAAAAACTTTTCGAAAACATATTTCAAACTTTTTTTGAGTATAGAAAACTCTAGCACTTAGTAGTTCTTATCGGGTAAATAAAATGTAAAAAAAATTAACAAACCGTTTTAGAAAAAACTTTTTTTTGAAAAATTCAACAATGAATATTATCCGTTTTTAAAGGGCTTCCACATTAAAAATTTCATCGAGATCCGTCTAGTGGTTTACGAGAGAAATTATTTAAAAAACGGGTCATATGGGAGGTTTACAAAAAAAACACCATTCAGAAAGTTTTTTTTCAAAATCGTGGTACAGTACGCCCTCGGTATAAGAGCAACCGATGAAAACTCGAGCAGTTCCGTTAATTAAGGTTGTTGCAATAACCAAGTCACAAAAAAGTTTTGCCTTGAGAGAAAATTTGCTAGACTCAAATAATTGAGGAACAAAAATGTATTAACACACATAAACTGAAATACGGATAAGGTGAGAGAATGTGCGTACAACACACGCATACCATTTTACCGATGGCGTACTGTAGCTGTTTTTGAGTTAAATGAGTTTTTCATTAAAAATCTAACCTAAGAGTTGTGGTTCGAGGCCCAGTCTGGGCAGCAACTTTTCAATATGCCCCCAGCTTCAACTGGACGCCACCCGTGGGATTTTCATGAGATTAATATCACCTATTTCTCAACCCATTGTACCAACAAAAAATCTTTCCTATCTTTCTATTCCTTCTAACTATTGCCGTGCAGATTGCATTCAAAAGACCTTGGGTCTTACAGGCATAGGTACTATAGTTAAAATTATTAAAAAAAAAATCATATGGCAGATATCGTTAGTTTTGGAGCAAGAATGCTAATTCCAAAAAAACCTCTGTAAAATGTCATAATAATACTGTGTACCAAGTTTGAAGCAAATGGATCCAGCCGTTTAGGCTAGGGTTGCCGATACAGACAGACAGTATTATCCTATCCACTTTTTTCGACTTCCCTATCATCGCAATGTTATGTTTGATTGTTAGAATTATTTTCTACGAATGCATAACTTGGCATATACCGGGTATTCGTATTCGTCTTCCGTTTAACTGGGAGGGGATATTTTCTAAAATAAAGTGCACGACTGGGTCGTACGAACTTGCTCTAATGTGTTAAAATGTCTGTCTGTCTGTATAGTTACCTACAGCCTAAACGGCTGGACCGATTTGCTTCAAACTTGGTACATAGTATTATTATGACGTCCTGCAGAGGAAAAAGTCTTATAACGGTACCTTCCATAGGACCGGTTTTTTTAAATCAGATTTTCTCGTAAGCTCTTTTTAAATTTTATTTTCCTGATAAAAACTATAAAGTGCTAAAAGTTGGCATACTCAAAAAAAAAAATTGGAATATATTTTGGAAAAATGTTTCAAAAAAACTGTTTTTTGAAAAAACTGGTCGAACGATTTTGAAAATAAAATTTTCTTAAAATTCTTAACAACAAACAAAATCATATTTCTTACTTCATTAAAAAAAAAAAAAACGCTTTAACTATTGATTTTTAAGTGATCAATAAAATTTCATATAGTTTTTTCCCTGCTTTTTTCCAAAATCTCAAACCCCAAGACCACTGTCTCACATAAGAGCAAGTTTGTCCGACCCAGTCGTGCACTTTATTTGAGCTTAGTGATAAAACATTTTATGCTTGCAGCTCGATCCTAACTAAAACAATTAAACCTTATTCAACCAAGCCAAAGATTACTTTATACAAATGTTTTATCTTCTGTACTCAAAGTTTAGACCAATAGTAAGTCAAATGGGCGTGTCTTAAAACTTTTGTATTCTATTTACCAAAAACTATATGAGCTTTGTAAGCAAATATGCGTGTAATTACAGCTGAATCCGGTCCTTTTCTAAACAATCTTAACCGAATAGATGTATTTTATACAAATCACGCCCCCAAAAGTGGGTGTAGCGGAAAAATGCATACAAAAAATCTTTTTTAAGAAATATTTGTTATAATTTTTTTTAAGAATGATATGGATACGTTTAATTTTTGAAACAACGTTTTTCTTTTCGTAATCCACGACCGGAAAATTAAAAATGGCCCACAAAAATGACTATTTTATTAAGAAATATAAAAATTATGACTTACTGATCAAATGATTGCACATTGAGGAAGTTTTAACATACCTGAAAAATAAAAGAGAAATCGAAATTAAACACAAGAATAAAATCAACTGTAAATATAGTAAATTTAAAAATCTCATAACTTCAATAAAACCAGGTTAAAACTTGCATGCAAGTGTACAATTAAAATAATATCTTTCCTTTCACACCACACTTTAATAATAAATATAGAAACAATGATAACATCTTATTTAATTTTGTGCAATTACTTTCGCAAAGTTCAACTAAACAATCGCAATCGTATAACCCTAGTTCAATTTCCTCAAAATTTCAAATCTCAAATAAAGCCGGCAAAATACACGACTCTTTGAAAAGATACCAAAAATAGATACGAGAGCAATTATTATGACTTAAATAATTTTGTCTGACCCCAAAAGATGACCTTTTTTTTAATTCAAAGTGAAAACTTTAAAAACTATCCATTCGGGGGGAAAATTTCCTCAAAAATCTTTTCCACTCTCAATTATTATGATCTGGATAAAAAATAAAACCGCATCGCTATGACCATCGCCTTAGGCAGTATATCACGCATTTAATGTGGCGGCGGCGGAGCGGAGTGGATAAAAATCTCGAACTGGCGAAAGTAAATATTATTTGCACAAAGATAAAACTAAGGCAGCGTATAATTACACCTTCGAGCTCGTGGAGACTTTTGGCACTTTGGCCTCTCAGCCAATGAAGAAGTCTCATTAAGCTGATGTTGCACTGCTACGGAAGGCAATTACCTTTCATTTTTTTGGATGTTGAATTTTTTTCTTCCTAACTTTGGTACTTAGCCAGGCTTCAACTCAAGACCGTCGTCGGTCGTCGCAACGTTGGTAGTTGTTCATGTTTCGAGAATGAAAAATTAGAGACGATTTCAATTACAGTTTTGGAAATGGGGTTTGCTACTTTTGTTTTGAAAAATAATTTCATGGCCTCCGAGTTTTGAAAAAAAAAGGTTTACCCACCTAAAGGCAAAGGGGATTGGGAGATGCAGAACCAGCATGAACCTGGGAGCAAATCAAATCACATCTCTAAACTCAAGAGATATTAAACTATACTCGTACGTACTCTGTTTGTACACATCCCATATTTCATAGATACTCTGCGGCGAGTTTTCCAGCTCTCGCAGCTCAGCAGCGTTTGTAACAGTAAGGATAATTTATTGCTGCGCAAATTGGATAAATCTAAGCACAGTAGGTAATGTGAGATGTCGGCCATTTATGGTCTGGCGGCAGATATATGCGCGCTCAATCGAGGATATTGTGGATCTGGCTGGTGCTGAAGCTGATGCTGGTGGTGGTTCAGTGTGGTTAGGTGATGTTATTATCTTCAAAGCTAGACTCTCCGGACTGGTTCATTGTTTTTCCTTGATTTTTTTTTTTGTTGCTCTCTCTTGAAGTCGAAGAAAAGTGCTTAAGCTTATTCCCCATTGAAGGAATTTTCATTGATATGAAAACACAAGCATTAATGTAGGCAGGCACAGGTATAGTATAGAAGCATCAAAGCATCAAGGCTCAAGAGGTGAGGTTTTGTTTTGACCTCGATTTGGTTAGAATGGAAATTCCTTTTAACAGCTTTCAAAGAATTGATGATAGATGTACGGTACGCATAACCTGCAGGCGATTTTTTTTTTTTGTTTCGTTTGCCAAACTACATATACGAGTACTACCAACAACTGGCTTCGACCATTTTGGCGGGTGTCTTAAGATGGAACCCACTTTTGGAATAGTTACAGCTACATAATGCACTGCACCATAGGTTTGGTGCTTCACCCATATGGAGAACTTAAGTTAAGGGTTAAGAGATATATGACTTTTGGTTTGCCCTGCTAACGGGGAAAGTCAAATGCGGACGAAATGATGGTTAGTTATTTGTTACTTTGGTTGCGGGATGTTACGAGGGCAATAGGTTTTCAACTTCGAAGAATTGTAGGAAAACTGATTGGAGTGGAATAAAATTAGTTTCTGCCAATTGTTTCCTTCCAATCCAGGATTTTTTGATGGTTTTAGTTTTTCAGTACAGTTCGTGTTGAGAAAGATCGGAAGTTATTTCAATTTTTGTTCAGAGTTCTGAGTTTTGAACAACGCTTATTTTTTGACATTTGCTTGGAATTGAATTTACTTACCCTGAAACAGCTAGGTTCGCCATTCATTGGCAATGAAGCCGGTTTGATTCAATGTTCTAAGAAAAGTGGTTACATAATACTGTCCGTTTTGTTTTTAGGTCATACAATTTTAGCTTATGTAACTTAAGAAAAAAATCTTGGCAGGGGGACCAGATGGTTGAGACTCCATAAGGAACGCAAAAAGGAGTAAGTGAAGATGAAGAACTGTCATACAGCTGTTTCAACACTGTGCTTGATAATAAAATACGGAACAACCATGCCAGTACCTACATCAGGCACCATAACTTGGTTTTGCGGACGACATTGACGTTATAGGAGGAACAAAGCGAACAGTAACCGCTGCTTTCTGTAACATGGAGTTAGCAGCAAGCAGAATGGGAATGACAACAAACGACGCAAGCCAAAATATATGCTTCCATCAACAACAGTTCCCACCTAGGCCTTGGTCAGAACATGACCATTGATAGGTATAACTTCGAGGAATTCAGTGAATTTGTCTACCTTGATTCCGCTGTAAGCACAGATAACATTAGCGAGGAAATTAAACTCACACTAATAGCTGTTTATCAAGGCTTTTCAGGAATAAAACTCTGTCAAGAAGAACCAAGGAGTCGCTGGCGCTGTACAGATCACTCATCACCCGGTCCTGCTGAAGCACGCGGTCCCTCTCGAAATCAGATGAAATGTTCTCTTTCGTACGATGTATTGTCCTGTCCATGTTGTGAGTATTTGTAGCTGTATTTCCTTTCCTTGCACTATTGATTCCTTACCGGTAACGTATGCACGGTAAAACTTGTAAGCGGCAAAGAGAGGAAGGTTTGGTTTGCGCATTTGGCCATTTGCTTCTACCTTGGCAAGTAGTTGAATGAGCATATCTTAAGGCTGCCAGGCCTTGAGTAAATATTGCTGGTGCTTATCTGGAAATGGCTTCACGGTTGCGAAGCTCCATTGGAAGCTATATTCTGGTACCACGGGAGATAGGCCCTCCTGAGTGATGAAGTCTCGGCTTCGTCACCTGGGAACCATCTATGAGGTAGGGCCCCTTGTGGGAGTATCGTGTTGGTTCTGGTTAACCGATTGCGGTAACATATGGTATCCAAGGATTTTATTCTTGGATTTAAGAGGTGTAAGATAGACCTCGCTCCTCACCAAGGAGTGTGGACATGTCTGAAAATTCAACATGTTCCATAAAATTGGTACTAAGATGGTCTAAGCCCAATTTGACCCTGTATGGGAGTAAGCTCGCCGTGGAATTTAGGACTTAATTGTCAAGTGTCCCCGTAAAGCCTGTTTTCGTACTGTTCTGTCCGAGTTGTCGTTAAAGACAACATCTGACGAAGAAGATATAACGATGAACTACACTACAAATTTGAATTCAACGGTAAAGATGGCTGGGCCATGTAGAGTTAATTGACATCAGCGCTGCAGCTACACCCAAAAAAAACTTTAGTAAAATCATTACGAAACACTTTCGTAAATTGTTTTTTCGTACATTGTACGAAATTTAGTAAATTAAACGAATATTTCGTAGCAAATATAAGATGCAAAATACCATGTGTTACGAAAGTTTCGTAAAATAAACGAAAGTGCTTTCGTAAATTTTGTTTTACGAAATTTAAGTAACATGTACGAAAAAATTTGTTTATTCTACTTAAGTAATATGATATTTTTCTAAACGCCTAATTTCCTTTCTGTTTTGTATTACCATTACTAATATTTTCGTCAAATTACAAAAATTTTGTAAATTTACCAAAATAATTGTAAATTTGAATCTTTTCGAAATATACCTGCTGCAGGAAATGTATGTCATTATTTTTGTTCAATCACCAATATTTTTGTAGAAATACAAATATTTTACAATTTTACAATTTAGCAAGTAAGCTAAGTCATCGTTTGTATTTCAATTGTGAAAGTGTTTAAAAATGAAAAAGTGTATACATAAGAAAGTTTTTTTGTTTAAATAAATCATAAACAGTTAAATAATAATAATTCATTTGGAGCAGTAGTGCGGTGTTAGTATTAATCTCGAAATAAAATAATAATTAAATAATAATAAAATGCTGGTACGTTTGAATTAATTTTCTTACATTTATATATTTTTCTGATTAATTTTTTTTAATTTAACATTGTGATATGTACACAATTCCGCGTAAATTGTTCTTTATAATTAGTAACACCTTTTTATCAAATTTCCAAAGTATTATAAATGTATTGTGAGTGTCAAAATTGGGTGAGTTGCATATAAAGTGTGACAAAAAGGTTGAGTTGAGACAAGAACAAAATCGTACGTTAGGGTGGTCTATTCCCCCTAGCCCCGTTAAGCCGGGTAAGTAGGTACTATGTTTACGAATGATTTCGTGCATTGTACAAAAGATTTTGTAATTTTACTAAATAAAATACAAATTTTTTTGTACAATGTAAGATTTTATTCGTACCGTTTCTACGAATCATTTCGTGCATTGTACAGAAGCATTTCGTAAATACACTAAAGCATTCGTAATTTTTATTTGGAAAAATTAGTTCAATTACGAATGCCTATTCGTACAATGTACTAAAAACATTCGTAGTTTTGCACCACGAAACTTTCGTACAATGAACGAAAGTTTTAGTAATATATACTAATTATTTTTTTGGGTGTAGTAAAGTCTTCAAGGATTGCAAAGGGAGTCAGGAGCCTGGGCAGAACCCCATCTTCCGTGGAGCTACCAAATGGAGAGAGATTCGAGATCGATATGTTAGAGGATCATCAAAGGCCGAAAAGATCTTAGGAAACGAGTCTGAATGCTAGCAATTCTAGATATATGAATCTGTTGATATTATGACCACACTGGGCAGGAGTATAGCGGACCTGCAAGGTCGGAGAATTCTTTCGACCATCGTCTCACAAAACAAAGAGCTGAATTTTATTTTAAGATCATATCTTCAATGTGTGTCAAAATGTTGAGCTCTCGATCACATAATTATGTGGAGGTCGCGTTTCCTACAAGTATGACATTAACAGTAAATATGGGTTTTATTCTCGAGAAAATGGAGACGGGAGGAAGATTGTAAGTAGTATAGTGTGACATGAACTGTTGGTAATCTTCGAAACATAATCTTCAATGCTCACGATGCCTAATACGGCGACAAACAAGGTCTCAGATGTCTATGAAAGTTAATTTAGACAGCTGAGGTCATACTCAGACCTCGAAATCATTAAGTGTAATGGTCAATCGCAATTCTCTTAAGAACACGGTGTCTGCGCCATGGAATAAATACTGCCTGCATTGAGACACGACAGCTTCAGGAGCTGCACAGACCTGTGACGTAAACTCTCACGCGTTGATGATGTTCCGCCGCATACCAACGTCTAGCATAGATGCACTTCTTCAAGAGGTGGAACATGGAAAAGAAAATCAGATGGAACCCAGACTTTATGCTGGCAGACCAACTAACAAACCGATACACAACGCCTTAGTTCTTCGTACTCCTTCAATGGCTCATATATGTATTCAAAGCCCGTACCTGTATATACAAAGATGCTTCACCGGAACCAATCAAAAAATAATCACTTCCATTTATCAATTAAGAACCCACTCAAAACCCTTGCACTGCTTGCTCGGCCAGACCTCTCCTCTCAACCTTCATTTACAAGACTGCATGTAAAAATCAAGGAAACTTAAATAGCCGTTTCAATAAGTTCATTCAGGGAACTCATTCTGAAAACCAATGGAAGAAGAAATAATGCTTCTTCTGAAATTTGAAGCAGTGTTTGTTCCCATGCAAAATTTCCGCCTTTTTTTAAATGTCAAACTGGTGAGTGCAGCCTGATTTGCAGGGTAAATGAACCATAATTCCATCATAGTATTCAGTACTCCTCTCACTCAATTTTCTTGCTCAGCTTAGGTGGCTAGTCGCAGCTTTGGATTTAAAAGAATGTCACCTGTGTGGACTTTAGCGAAACTGGCTTTCCAAAAATCAAGAAGCCAGTTCTCTTCTCAGAATCGTTAAACGTTTCATTTTTGCACAGGGTCATTTATTTCGTGGGTTCAAGTGTACCTATTGTATCGGATTGCATGAGTTCTGGCAACTCTGCATCCAATCGTTTCCTATATGAGAAGGTAAAATAATAATACATATAAAACTTAACGAAAGAAAGAGCTTGTTCTGCGAACAACTCTAACGAAAGTTTAGTCATAAGCAGGAACTTGATCGTGAAGGAATAAAATGCTCATAGTGGTTTTTTGATATAATTTTTCCACTTTAAATTGATTGTGTTTTTATTTCTTATATTTTTTAATAATGGTTTTACAGTCCGCTGCGCTCCGATACACCTATCAAACTCAGCTGTCATCTGAAGTGTCATAACACTAATTCAATCTTCAATGTTTGCCATTTACGATAATGGATCGATTTTTGGAGCAACATTTTCTTCAGCGAGGAGGCACATGTCTCACACAGTGGGTGTGCATTGCTTTTAATCATACATATACTAATCTCCAAACTATCCGGGTATCCGAAAATAAAATTATGAGACAGATAAGGTCCGAGTGAATTCGGATATCCGAAATATCCGGATACATTGAAGCACGAGTATGTAAATGAGCCCACAAGTGATCGAAGAGGTACCGTTGTACCCTGATAAAGTGACTGTTTGGTGTGCTCTATGCTGAAAGATCATGACTTGGAGGATATGTGGTTCCAACAAGACGGGGCAACAAGCCACACAACACGGCCGAGATCCCACCCGAAATGTGAGAACAAGTGGTTAGAAACTACATTAGAATGATATTGCTTTTGACACTTAATGACATAGTTCAAAGGAAATGAAATGGAATGACCCTATACTAATGGAGAGGTTTGCTTCTGGATGATTCTTTTTTTTTTTCGATGTAAAGTGGTATTAATTTTTAACAAAAGTCCTTTAAAACGCTTAATGAACCCAATCAAAGTCGTATTTGCTGATCCGAACAAATTGTCAAATCAAACACAAATTGAAAAGAAACAGGTCATCAACAAATTTAGAAAAAGGAGGAGACAAAACAAGGAAAATTCGATCTCGAATCCTGGGCCTTTCACAATTTCGAATCTTTCAAGCAATTATTGTAAACGAATTAACTTTAATGCAACAAAAAAACAATAAAATTTCCAGAAGAAGAAACATTCCCAGTACCAAATTCGTGTCCCGTGTCGATTGCACCTAAAAATGTTCATTGCTTTGATGATTCAAAAATGATCCCACAAAAAACCACATATCTCACAAAAATAAAAAAAAAACTTACGATAATTTTTCCCGCGCATTTTCTCAGTCAATTGGTGTTTGAAATTACCGTAAATCAACAATGAAAGAAAAATATATAGCTATGTGTACGTGTACCTAAAAAAAATCTAATAGCTTTGGACAAATACAAACACCTATGTGAACATGGTCATTTCCTTGAGCAAACACTGGCGCTGGCACGTCCGTCTGTTGATTTTTCGGGAACCCCATTCAATGATGATGGGGATGACGCTGGACTCAGCCAGCGGGAAGACAAAAAGTTATTCACTATACTCATAGGACCATCATCACTGAAGCACTGAACCACTGATGCCATGCCATGCTGTGCTGGTATCATCATCTGCAATTACCACAAAGATTTTTGCGGTTATTCCAAAGATATTTTTGTTTTCTGGTTCTATATACGAGTAAGTTGAGATAGGTTCTTTCTCGCCTAGCCTGGGTCGATCTTCCTCGTCTGTCGTCTCGTCACAAGCTCACTTATTGTGATAGAGGTGTGCAGTGTGCATCATCACTATATAGTTGCAGTAATGCCCCCTTTTGGGCATCATCATCGTCATCGTTGCAGTCGGTCTTCCTCATGAACATCATGTCTAGCTCACTATAGCAGCGAAGAAAACCAATGCGATGCCAATGGTTGGAAAGGTAATGCACCAAGAGAAGACCTCTCTTCCAATTGTCATTATGGATTTTCTCTAATCGTTCTCAAACATCAAATCATTTCTGGTTCCGTTAGGAACTCTTACTCTATGCTCTATGAGCACCACTTGAGGCTTGGAGCACTTGAGCAGGCTCTTTCAAACTCTTTTGCGCTTTTGAATATTTTCTTCCTCCTGGGATGGGGCTGGGATTGGAACTGGGATGAATGCTGTTATTGTTATTATAACTTTTGCCGTTGTTATTGTTGTTGTTATTTTTATGATGGTTCCTCGAGTGCCCATCCCTTTTTTTTTTTTTGGTGCTGCTGCTTCATGCGGACGTAGCCGCTGTGTCCTGCTTTCTCCAGCAAATTTCTATTGCCATTGGGAGGTGCAGTGCAGTGTAAAATGAGGCATAATAATGGCATTTCTATGCTAACAACTTGAAGCCACAATATCTTCGTCATTGCATCGTCGTTGCCGTAGCCATCGTCGTGCGACGAACGTCTCGTCGACGGACAAAGTTGTCGTTAATATCGGTCGTCTAGATGTCGGTCGGTAGTTTCGTTCTGCCATCGGGTGAACATATCATTTTCCAATACAGCGCCCGCCGCGCCGCTCTCTAACTGTGTATTGGGCTTACCTACCTTTCCTATCCGTCCTCGTCCGTCCATCCGTCCGCTTGTAGCCTGCAGCTTGTAGCTGCTATTACCGCGAATAGAACGTTTTCTTTGCCTCGCGCCATTTGGTGTTAAGGCATACCCATACCCAACCACATCATTCAATGACGGAGGCCTCGCTTACCATTTTCCACGAAGCCTTCATCGAAGAACCGAACCCGAACCAATCCAAACCGATGCGATGCGAAGACGCAATCGCGATGGAAGGGGGAATTTTGATGTCACCAGGGTCCAACGTGGTAAATATTATTATTGCTTTGATGGGATAATATCATGACATATTGACATGATATTTGCCTTTGGTTTAGCTCCGCAGGTTCCTTTTTTTTTTTTATTTTTTTTTTTTTATTATTTTTATTCCTGCCATTGAATGCAGTTCAGTTGGCATAACGTGGTCTTTGTATAGAGCTGGGGAACTTGGGGATGCTGCAGTTTTTATGTTTGGAGCTCGTTCAGTTGTCTAAAGTGAGAGAAGACAAAACGAGTCTGTGGTTTATAATGGATGGGTTTCATCGCATCGGGTTTAGTTTGGTATATATGGTGTCTGACATGGTAGGAATGTGAAGAGGTTGATGGCGTTTGCCTCCTTGCAGTTTTATGGATTCTCATATACGGGGATATCAGTTGAAGGAATGGCTTAGAATAGTTCAATTCGAGATCATTTAAGTGGTTCATTCTATTTTTAATTTATGTAGAAATTTCTTCAAATTTGTTTGGGATAGACGAACCTTTTGGCATTTGATGATTCTCAGTCTTTCCAAGGCAAAGAGCACGACTGAGAATTGTTCTTAGTTAGTATACTGAATTTACCTTTACCCTACTTATTGTCTGTGGTAACCGTCATCATCGGAAGAATGTTATATTTGCGGACATCTCTTAGAAACGCGTTAGGCCCTTCCGATCCCTTTCTCTAATCTCTTTAAGACAAACCCAGAAACTTCAATTTCACTAAATTTTCTAAACATTGGAATGTCTGTAAAAAATGTGTGTGAGAAAATCAAGCCGAGTAAAGCATTTCACATTCTTGTAGTGCGGCTAAAAAAAGAATCTCAATACATACTTAACAGTTCGTCCGAAATTAAGCTCGAGGGTAAGTTCATGGGCATTACTAATGATGCGAGTGTTACGGGGAAATGGTTTTAGGGGAGGAATGCGTCTGGCTATTTCGCTGAAGTTTATAATAGTAGCGATAAAACAAGGTTAGACAAGAAATATTCCGACTGTGTTAAAGTTACAAAAAAAAACGGTTCCGCAATGGTTTTTTCACGTACCAATTTCATGGTTCCAATCTTAATTCAATCTAGGCGACGCAAGATATGAAAACTGCCAGATATGAAAACTATTCTCTATAGATTTGGGCGAATATAAGCCTTTTAAATTGCAGCCGGACCAAAAGGGGATAAATATTTTTCTTGTTTCGACCAAGGAAACCTAAATATTCCGAGGCGAAAGCATTTTGCAGACGTCAAATATGTTTTCGGTCCTTAGAAGAAGGGTTGTACGTTGTAACACATGCAACTAGAACTCAAAACTGTTTGGTGGCTTAGGGGGAAAGTTATTCTTTAAAGACGGAAGACAGCATCGAATTTTTGAAGCATTAAATTCCACGCGTTTGATAATTCAAAATTGGAAAACGCTGTCAATATCGTAATCTTATGAGCTTATCAAGCTCTGGCATTCGAGCTCCACATCCAAAGAACAGGGTTATGAATCAGTTATTGGTACTGCCGTCAGCAAAATAATTTAACGGATTAGAAGTCTTAGACAATAGATCATTTGTACGGATAAGGAAGAGGGACGAAGACAGAACGGTACCTTAGGCCACATCTTATAGGATAAGAGACTGGAAATCGTTCAAGACAACGCGAATGGAACAGTAGGAATAGTGATTTCTAATCCATCGAAGAAAGTGTTCGTCGATAACAAATGCACGCATTTTCGATAAAAAAAAACTTGATGCCAAACTCTATCAATTGCTTTGGAAATGGGTTGTTGATTTTTTTACTAGAGACATAATCCCCAAAAAGAAATCCCCAAAGTAAAATCCCAAGCATCAAAATCCCCAAAGAAAGAATCCCCCTTGCGAAAATCTCCAAGCCAATATCCCCAAAAAAATATGTTCAAGTAGTGAATCACGCGCTCGATTTAATCGCATGATTCACTACTTGAACATATATTTTTGTTTGTTTACTTTATATTGCAGTAATGAAATAATGCAACCAAAATACTCAATCGAAAAGACAATTAAAAAAAAAGTTTCTGTTTATTCTTAATGTTTATGAATACAAATAATACGGGCAAGTGCGAGTCGGACTCGCGCACGAAGGGTTCCGTACCATTATCTATAAAAACAGCAAAAAAAAAAATCACGTTTGTTGTATGGGAGCCCCCTTAAACATTTATTTTATTCAATAAACACTTGCTTAAATTTCTCATTGTAACAGGCGATTACGATTTGCAGAAGACGACGAACTGATAGTTTGTTTAGGAAAGATCGCGCCAAAAATGATCTTGTTTGTGTGAGTGAAAGAAAACTGGCAAATCAGCAAAAAGAAGAAGAAACAGAGACAGCTATGCATGTAAATTCAAGAATTCCAGAAATCCGCAAAGAAGAAAAAAGCCAACCTATGTATGCTTTTAAATCTCAGTTTTCTTTTATTCGTGTTCGAATTCGAATTCGAATTCGAATGGAAAACAAAATAGAAAAGAAAACGAATGTCAAACAAAGAACAAGAAGTCAGTATTAAATTTGCAATTAATTTTTAACGTCTCAAAAATAAATATGTATGTATAAATGAATAATAACTTCTTTAAAATCAGATCGAGACCTCCCAGTACTTCTTTTGTAAGTTTAATTTAATATTTTAGGATTAACAGTAGTTTTAATAATCCATAATTAATTCAGTGATTCAGTATTAGCAGCAGAAGAAGAAGCAGCAAGAAGCATATATAGAATTTTTTTTAATAAGAAATTATTATTATTTATATTAATTTTTAAGATTTTAAAATTTGGTCGGTAAGAAAATCTAATACCGACTTCTTGTTCTTTATTTGACATTCGCTTTTTTTTCTTATTTTGTTTTCTATTCGAATTCGAACACGAATAGAAGAAAACTTAGCTTTAAAAGCATACATATGTTGCCTCTTTTCTTCTAAAAGAATTTCTATAATTTACATGTAGGTAAAGCTGTTTGTGTGAGTGAAGGAAAAGTCGCAAATCAGCAAAAAGAAGAACTAACAGGGACAGACTTCAAGAAACCTGGTGATGGACGGACAAACATAGCAAAAACGAGCAAAAAATTACGTTTGTTGTATGGGAGCCCCCATAAATATTTTATTTTATTTAGTTTTTAGTATTTGTTGTTATAGGGAACACAATAATACATCATCTGTCCAAATTTCAAGTGTCTAAGTGTTACGGTTCATGAGATACAGCCTTGTGAAGGACGGACAGACGGACAGACGGACAGCGAAGTCTTAGTAATAGGGTTCCGTTTTCACCCTTTGGGTACGGAACCCTAAAAAAGATTATCTCTAGTTTCTTAAAAAAATTATACATTATACGCGGAAACTGGGGATTTGGAGATTTCGTGGAGATTTTGGCTAAGAAGATTGTTTCCTTTGGGGATTTTGTCCATGTATGTAATGCCTGTAGGGATATTAGCTTTTATTTATTTTATTTGTTTGGGGATTTTAGTCGATGGGGATTTTTTTTGGGGTTCCTTAAGACACCCTTTGTAAATCAAGCGCAAAAATTTAATTTTCTCAAAAACGATATTAAGATTGTAACGATTGATCAGTGTGATATAACACACTTCGTGGAGCGACTGCTACAAAAAAATTCTAAATCTAAATTCTCCCATAAAAGAAGTTTTGATATTTCAAGATATTTCCAAGACTTGAGAAAAAAAAACATACGAGCCATTAGTCGGTAGTTTTAGGGCGATGAATATATGGAATTTTAAGGAACGGGCTTGACAAATTGTGTGTCCCACCCATGCACTTTGATATACAAATGTAGAATAAAACAGTTGGAAAAGCTTACGCCGTAGTATGGCCATCGTGGAAGCAGATCTCTTCGAAACTATGGGAAGATACTATCCAAATGAGCGGATGTACATTTGAAATTGTAAGTGTGAAAGAAAACACATGTATCGTAAAACCATTAACACTCTCAAGCTCAGGGAGATCCATATCTCTCTGATTTGATTTCGTATTTTTTTTAAATAACGAAATATGTTAACGACCTTTGGGCCATTTTTGTATTTTTTTATGCAATCCAATTCGTCTTTCTTTTTCTTAAACTTTTCAAATTCGATTTCACATTTTTTATAGGTTAGAACCCAAAATTAAGAGAACTCGGAAATCCGTTTTTCAATTTAGCTTTGAAATAGAAACTATAGAATAATCAGTAAAATCATGGAGTAGTAATTTCTGTCGCAATTGCTGCATGCTAGGTGCCTCTACTATGTTCTCTGTGGTTTATATATCAGCTATATGATCCAAATTCTCGGGCACCAGAGGGCACCACTCAAAAAGACAGTCATTAGAAAACTGTAGTCTATATACTTATACATATATATATATAATGATTAAAGCGTACCTACAATAAAAGTGTTCTTTACAGTAAAATATTTCTCATGATTTCATGAACTTTTACTCTGAACTATCATATAGTTTTTTTTCGAGTATAGTATGCACTATCAACACCCACTACCTTCGACCCATCCCCCTGCATTAATTTAATTTCTTTCGATTCTTGGTCTCTACCAGCAGTTGCCAGACAACACATATCATTCCAATAAAAATTAATGTTCATATTATATAATTCACACACACATGAGCATAAAGCGCAGAATATGCTATAAGAATATTTCAAGTAATTATAGCATTGCGTTCGAGATTGCTCATTGCAATTTACATATTCCCCGCTTTCCGATACGGCATGCAGTGGAAGCCTTTGGGCCATTTTCATGGTTGCCATTACAATAAGAATAAAGCTAAGGAATGTGGTTCATAGATTGGATATGGAGCCAGAGTTGAGCGGAAAACAATGCCACCGGGTAAAAATTATAATTTTCTAGTTTTCTGCATTTTTCTTTGTAGTTATGTCTTAGATATAGAATCTTGGGATGCGGGAATTACTTTTAAGGCTGATGAAGCAATAGGATATTATAAGAGGACCTTCCTCCTTAAGAAGCACTATTATAATGAAACCTAGATATATGGAAATCTAAGGAAATGTATAATTTTCGTTCATTTCTGCCTTCTGCCTAAGGATGAGAGATGGTGCTACTCCCTCTGCTCGTGTTTAGAATATAAAATAACTTGTAATCTCAAAATCTAGTCCCCATTTTGTTTGATAAAGAAATCTCACACCGCATAGCAGGTCCTTTGATTAATATTTTGTTGTAATGGAATCAATTTGCAAGCTTACCTTACAAAAATCACGAATTAACATGAAAAAGAGAGACCATCAGCAGTCTTGAAACTTGAATCTTGATCTTGTTCGGCCAGCAAACAAAACACACGATCACTCACAATTTATCTAGTTACTTTATAATGGAACACTCGCAACTAAACAAATTTACATTTAAATCATTGATTTATTAATTTATAACTTTTATATAATTTGCATAAATATAATTCATATATATGTAATTTAACACGCACTATTCTCTGACTTTTAATATTTTTTTTTGCAAAAATGGAAGACTACGAATTTAAATTAATTTCAATCTGACACACCGACCGACACCGAACGAAGAAAAGTTTGACACTGACTGAGGGCGTTATTGTTGAACTTGATAAATGAATGAGAAAGAGAGCAATGCTTGCTAATAAAATAATAATAAAAGTAGCTTACAGAGAATTTTACTGTTAAAAATGCACTTTGTTTTGACATTTGATTTCGAGAGAAATTACTCTCTTAAATAATTTTGTTTTGTTTTTGAAAATTTAACTAGAAAACTTGATTCGTTATAAAAGGCACTCCACAAATCAGCAAGTATTTTGTTTTTTTTTTTTTGTGTGAATTTCAGTTTCAAAAATTGGCATAAAAGGCCTTAAGATTATATAAATGTTCCTATTTCTAATATTTTCAGACTATTTTCAATATTTGTTAATAGAAAAGAATGCAACCCGAATCAGAGAAAAAGCGAAAGAGCACTGTTTTGGAGAATGAGAAACAAATAATAGTTCTATTCCATGATAACAATATACAAGATGGCGCATTTAAATTATCATTTCTCTTCGTTCTGCGCACCTACGTCATCGGCGCGCAATGGAGTTTTTGAATATAGTATGTCAATATATGTTTTTCGCTGCGCTCTTCGTCACGGACATGCAATGGAATTGGACGTTTTTTTTTCATTGTATCATGCGAAATGCCATACGTTATTTAGTTGTCTTGTATCATGCCCGCTGTCCACTGAGTACAATCAATTCTCGTGGAGGTGAATGATCAATTTCTTAAGCTCTGTTTACACAGGACACCACAGAGCGTAGACATACAATACAGAATAGCGACTGAAGTTTGGTTCGCTCTTTTTGCCTACAAGCTGTTAATCAGCTGATGTGCATTATAGAAGTATGGTAAAGCTCTCCCATGCACTTAAAATGGGAACTAACTAAACTTGAGTAAAATAAAATGCACATGCATGAATGTGGTTTTTGAACACCGTGATCTAGGATCAGGCTTGGAGTGGAGTTATGATGAGCTTCTCTCTTTTGGATTAAAATCCATTTGCTATATTTTAACGTTGGGAGGTTCTTTTTGTGGTTTTTGTATAAGCTTAGGACATTCTCTTATCTAACACCAACAAATACGAGATTGAGCCTTTCGAAAACACTCCTGGGTTCTGATCCATCTTTTTGACTATGCGAATGTTGAGGGTGGCTGCTTAAGTTTTGAGATAGAAAAGTAAGAATACATATTTATATTCGAAAGTGGAGTTTTAATTTTTTAAATTTTGAAACAATATTTGAAGTACTTTTCTCCGCTTGAGGTGCATTTTTTGTTTGATCAGTGGATGTGGAAATAGGAAGAAATCTTTGGATTCCTGGACTATCGTTTAGATATTTTGAAAAACAAAAGCGGCCATTGAATTCGAAATGCTTTGAGTGCGATGGGTTGATGGATTGAGCACATCTCGAAAGATAAATTCAGTCGATTGGAGTTTAGTTCGTGATTCGTCACTTCGACTGTGTAGTTCTTGTATATTTTCATCATTTCTTGATGCTAATTGAACGCGAAAAAATATTTTTGTTGAAGCAATATTCAATGTAGCGGAATGGAACGTTGCATACCTATGTGTGTCTCTGAGCATGGCCCTTCACGATCTGTTTTGGCTCAACAACCGATTTTGGCAACCTCCAAAAAATTTGTCATGTAGCGCAGTGCCCCGACGATTGACATCGGAAATCTACCAAAAGTCGAAACGTTACTTATAACTTGCACCGAGGCCTAGTGGTTAGTGTTTTGTACTGCTATATGTTGAAGGTTCTGGGTTCAATCCCCGATACAATACAAACATTTTCTCCAGCTATCACCTTTTACTAGGAAGTGGAAGATCCTCCGAAAGTAACATATTTCGAGTAAATTTTATCTCTTCCGTTGGAATCTTTCACTCAATTATTGAAGGTCCCTTCCATTCCTGCATAGTATCAACGCACACACAGGAATTATTGATTTTGTTTTTGCCACAGCATTGTTTGATCAATATTCATATTCATTTCCTTAATACGAATTTCTCCTCAACACTATACAACTGATTTTGATAAAATCTCTAGATTGTATACTGTCAAATTCTCTCATCCAATCAGACAAACAAATTACCTGCATTCGTAAAAAAAGAACCAGCACATCTTCTAGACTCCAGACACATGGAATTTATAAATCAAAGTTCAATGAATAATAGTGTTGCCTTCCATGTTGTTTGTGATTCGCCATCAAAAACTTGATGCATTGACTAAGCCAGCCTACATAAACGCTGATAATGCAAGCAAGAACGGCTCAAAAAATGTCTGATGCCCACCACACACTAGGTATACATGATCACCGCTGCGACGGACGCGGCGCTGCTGGCGGTGCGCGGATAAAAAACGCACTTCGTTTTTGTAGCGAATTTCTTGTCACATTTCTTAAGTGTGCTGTGCTGTGTGCCTTGTCTGTGCAGCAACAATGTTGCAAACACAACTGGTTGTAGAAGATACTTAAAAAAACAGCAAGTGGTCTCCAATTTGTTCTTGTTTTCATAGATGGCTTGCGTCGGGAATATTTACTTATACCTAGTCTCTATTTCTCTTGAGGTGTTGCATCTAAACACTTGAATATCTTTATATAGGGTCAAGGAGTGAGGCAAACTGTATCTACAAGTATATATCTACTCTTCATAGTAGGTGCTTTGGAAACAGAATTCTAGATCACATACATATTTAATGTTCTTCTGCCTGATTCTATGGACAGAGCCATAAAAAATCAAGTTATATGTATGTAATTTTGAATTGAACGCTTCAAATTGTTTTTGGACATTCACTACTACTTAAACACTATACCTACTTCTGGTTCATAATACCCTCCAGTATAGTGAACGCTAGTGCTATCTTATTTTTGTGACCTTACAGCATAAATTAACAAATTAATTCCTTTCAACCTCAGGACCGTGTTTCATTTGACATAAATAAATTTTCTTTTATAGATGCATTAAACAAGCTAGGTGGTGCTGGGTTGTTGGTGGAATGGACTTCTAGTGGCTTAAGATACACACATTGTATGCTGCAGTGTCTCAGCTCTGAGGAAATGTGGCATTGCGTCGTGTCGCGGTTGGGTCTTTATAAAAGGATAGGAAACATCCTCCACGCTCCACGTGCGTACCTACATTACATTGTTGCTGGGACATAATTTTCCTTTTGTTCCCACACAGACACACAAAGTATACGCTTGGAGATACTTTTTTATCTTTTTCCCTTTTGGTTTAACTCGTGGTCATTTGTTATGTGCTTTTTTTTTAATTTTTTAGCCTCGGCCTAGAAAAGATGCTGCAGTGCGGTAGATTAATTACTTTTATGCAGGATCAAAAATATGGAAATACCGAGAGAGTCGCGCATAGCGTGTTTTTCTGCGATGTATGTATGTATTTACAATGTATTTACGTACATACATAGGTAGAGGTAAATACATGCATATCGATCAAGTCTAATTTTATTTTTAGACGCTGCCGATGGTAGTAGTGCTACGATGGCCTCTTTTGAAAGTGGTTTAATTTTTGTAGAACACTGAAAATAATTTTCATGCAAATTGACAATATTTATATGAGTTTCAATTAAAGCAAACTTGTTTTATCAAAATCGATCAAGACTTCTTAAATAAAACAGTTAAGTCGATATATTTATTACGTTGACGTGTGTCTGTCTGTGTTTTTTATTGAAAACTTTTTTGATGTATTTACAAAAATTTAGTAGTTTGGGCAGAAATATATTCTAAGATTGTGTTTCGTCACTACTTCTTTTATTAATAGAGAAGACTGGATGGACAACCAGACTCCAAACGGCGCGGCGAATCAGCCAATAAAATCTTGACACAGCTCCAAAATAGAATTTGGTGTTGGTGGAAGATTTCTATTCGGAAACACTCGAGCTAACCAGATCTCAGATCAAGCAGTCTTTCAGCAGTGTCTTTCAGCCTGAATTCCTTGCAGTAATGGAAGCTGCTCAACGGGCTGCAATGAAGGCAATACCACCTGCTGATATCACCTTTTTCATTGACAGCCAAGCAGCGATTGAAGCAATTTCTGCTATTGAAATAAAATCAAAGCCTGTAACTTGGTGCGCATCATTAACATAAGATGAAAGAGCTGATGAGCTGACAAAAAATCAGGCAGACACAACGGTAATGATCCGAACCTGTGACATTAAACAGAGGATTGGTACTAAAAATCTCGCTGCAGCATACGTGAGATGAAACTTTGGCCTTACTTTAACAATAACAGAACCGAACAAATTCTACAGCTCAACAAAAAATCGCTACGATCTTTTCTGAGCATACTGACCGGGCACAATAAAGCTGCGGTACCAAAGAAAAGAAACTCGAGCATGGACCACTTGTTGTACACAGGTTGTGGCGACCGACGTTCATGTGCATGGTGACACTTCCTCTAAAACTGCCCGGCACTATGCCGCTTAAGAAATGAAGTTCTAGGAAGTCACTTTTTCTAGGACTTAGAACTATAGAACTGTCTAAACAAACGGGTAGAAACCTGCTTAGATTTATTAACGCCTCATGATGATTTGAAATTATTTATAGGTTTTTCATAAATCCCATGCTTGAAAGGCCCGAAACACCAAGGGTGTCACAATAGATCTTCTACATTGATCTACGGGTGATATATAAAGGGGTTTCCAATAAGAGGTGTTATTTTGAATAGCCCGCTGTTTCGGTAGTTATCACTTTTGAAGCTGTAATTTGTTGACATTTGATAAGTAGAAACTACGCCATTAATAAAAATGGAACGAAACACGCTTCAACAACGCATTGAAATTAGCTTTGTTTGTTGAGCCTTGAAGTCACCCTGGGGCCGCCCCAACTCGTTTTTTGAAATAATTCAACTCGCCCGCAAGAGAAAATTCTGTGTTTTTTGAAACCTAGGGTCTCCTGAAGTCACCCTGAAATCGATCTTGGTATTTAGCTGGGGCGAGTTCAGGTAACGAATCAGCTGTTGAAATGACTTTTGCTGTCAAGCGTTTCTTGTATATTTTTCTTCTGTATCTAATTTTTCATATCTTTTTTTCGACAAAAAGTAAAAGAAATGCAAGTAAATTAATTTATTCAGCAGCCTCAATGCGTTTTTAGAGAACGGGAAAACCTGGGGCGAGCCTGGGTTAAGTTAAAAAAATAAAGCTATTATTAAAATTCACTATAAAAATGGTGAACATTTGGCAGAGACGGTTCGTAAAATTAAAACATTTTTTGGTCATCGTA
Organism: Platycheirus albimanus; assembly: GCA_916050605.2. Lineage (NCBI taxonomy): Eukaryota > Metazoa > Arthropoda > Insecta > Diptera > Syrphidae > Platycheirus > Platycheirus albimanus. Next base: position 29,932,478 of record OU696698.1, on the reverse strand, counting down.
AAGCACCCTGTCGGACCACAATTCAGAAATTGGTGGGAAAATTTGAGCTGTTGGGACAAGTTAGCGATGTAAAGAATAAAACCCGTGCACGTCGCTCAAGAACAACTGAGAATATTACTGTTGTAGCCCAAAGTGTTGAAGAAGACCCAGGTTTGTCCATTCCATCTTTGGAATTGTGAATTCCACAACCGTCATTTCACCATATTTTGCATAAAGACTTGGGTCTTAAGGCTTATAAAGTTCAGTTAACACAAGAACTCCTGATTGGGTCCTTGAATTGCATGAAAATGATCTGGAATTTCATTGAAAAATCAGCTTGACTGATGAGGTCCATTTTCACCTTGATGGCTACGTCAACAAGCAAAATTTTCGCATCTGGGGCTCGGAAAACCCAAGATTTATTGTTGAAAAGCCTCTCCATCCTCGAAGAGTAACCATTTGGTGCGGTGTATGGTCCGGCGGGGTCATTGGACCTTACTTTTTCGAAAATGAATTTGGAGCAACAGCTACGGTGAATGGATTGCGCTATCGAGAAATGATTTAATATTTATTGGCCGGAGTTGGATGGTGTTGATTTTGACAACGTTTACTTTCAACAAGACAGCGCTACGTGCCACACAAGCAACGAAACCATTGATCTTTTACGGGAAAAATTTCTGGACCATGTTATCTCTCGAAGAGGTGATCATAATTGGCCACCGAGATCTTGTGATTTAACACCTTGCTACTTCTTCCTTTGACACCACGTGAAAGATAAGGTCTACGCCAACAGCCCAGAGTCGATTCAAGACCTCAAATATGGAACTCGTGAAACTATTGAGGGCATACAGCAGCCACTACGATATGGTGATGGAAAATTTCATGAAAAGGATATTGTTGTTTAAGCGTAGCCGTGGCGGCCATTTGTCTGATATTGTTTTCCATTATTAATGGCATACTTTCCTTTTAACATTGAAATAAACATCCGATCATTTATGTCAACAAATGCTATTTTTCTTCGAATATCAAAATAACACCTCTTATTGGAAAACCCTGCCTGTACAACATCAACCATCAGTCCCCTAACCTAACCTAACCTAACCTTAGAGTTTATTCACTGAGTCAGTTAAACAAATAATTTAAAATTTTGACAGAACTTGTGTCAGCTTAAAAAAAAGATATGTAGATGGATATGATTTTCTGTATGGTTTGAAGAACCTACAAATGATCTCATGTCAAGGATTAGAAAAGGGGATCGCGTAGTAGGCTCCCACCCCGGAGATCAAGGGTTCGCTTCTCAGGAAAAGGAAGTAAGTTGTTTCAAAAAATTCGTTACCTAAATGAAACTGAAGACGAGTAAAGGCAAGAGGACTAAAAGGAAAGAAAATTACAAAAAGGAATTTTGTTGGACCAAACAATATTTTGTAAGTCTTATCAGAATCGTACGATTGAATTAAAATAAATAAATTGTTGGCACAACAGCTCCAAGCAGGGCCGGGGCCTGTGACTTTCAACCATTCCTGTGTGTGCGTTGATATTCTGCAGGAATGGAGTGAATATCGAGATATATAAGTAATATTATATTCAAGTAAGCTTACGGATATAAAGGTGCTAGTAAAGTTAATTAGAAATCTAGAATGGGAATTCCGAAAAGCAATCTAGAGTTTATTTACTAAATAGACACTATAGGCCATGTGTCAAATGCGTTGAAATGTTGGTTGTGGTTGTGGTATATTGCTAGCACTTTACTGTCATTAGTTCTAAAGACAGTACTCTTACAATTTCACCAGGTGGAAGAAATAAATTTAGATACCATCAATATGTCAATGAATTTAAACAATTGAAAAAATATTTGTATAACAAGATTAAATAGAATAGGCCTTAGTGAAGAACCTTGTGGAACTCCGATCTTAAGAAGCAGAGACTCAGAGAACATTTTTTTGAATAATCTTTATCAAATAAGCTTCACAGTCATATTATGTAAGCCAAAGTAAGGCTTAATTTTTATACAAATTTTTTGATGGTTAAACCGATCAAAAACACTTGGAAAATCCAGCAAAAATCTACCATCAAAAGACCTGAAAATACTTAAGCATACAATTATTTCTTCGATATTAAATTTAGGACGTGAATATTCTCACTCAGATGTTTATTATTGTTGTTTTTTATGATTTTTCTAATATTAAACAAATCTTTAGCAATCACGACACAAAGTATAAAAACACTATTAAAAATTTAGTATGATGCTTTTCCCGGTTGTAATTCATCCCAAAGCAACCATGATAGCATCCCAAATGCCTTACGTTATTACTTTTTTTTTATCCAGAAAGTTACTCTATTCATCTTAGCCAGATCCTGAACATGGTCCCAACTCCCAACATCCACGCAAATCTATCCTACTCCAGCATAAAGCAAATAGAGCTGCCATACGATTTTTATAAAATTTCACGAGCAAGATAAAATAAAAAAAAAACACTCTCCTAGCACACATCATAATAATTCTTAAATGACCCTCCACACGGTGCAAAGTTGCAGCGTGCTTAACGCCCACGCGAACATTTTTCTCATATTTTATAGTGCGCATGCAACACGAGTGTGTGAAGGATTAATGCGCAACATACGATTGCTTGGCGTTTGAATCATGTAGGCTATCAAATTCCAAAATCACCACGAAATCAATAAGTTTTTTTTTTTTTTTTTGCAATTACATTTTTAGCTATTTGATAGAGACATGGGAAAATGAGAAGAAAAACGTTAGAATCAAATTCGAATGTTAAATGCCCACAAGAACTGTCCGAAAATCATGTTCTGTTCATCATGCCAATGATGATGATGGTGACGGTGATGGCGATGGCGATGGTGATGGTGATTGTAATATGGTGGTGGCCAAGCCAATCGTGCAATGGTCGTGTTGGATGTCATTGCGCGGCACACAACGTAATGTAATCATGACGTGAGCAGCCATTCAGAGAGGGAATAAGAAAATGGCTGCATTGGCCAAATGACACTCATATGAATGTGTTTAACTGCCCATCCCATGTCACCTGCCTACGCAAACAGGAAGTCCAGTGTGCGCTTAGAGTGCGTGTGATTAGAACACAACGCATGCTGTGACTGTGATTTCAATCGTTCTCCGCAATTCCCATTCACGTTTCCATCCCGTTCGCGTTCGGTCTGAAATATACGACTGTCTGCTGATCTCAGCGCTCAGCCTGTTCATGGCGAAAGAATGTTTGTACTTTCATATTGGCGGATGGAAGTGGCATCATCACCGAGTGTTGCACACATTTCCTTGGTCTAGAGAAGGCTTTAGTTTTTTAGATTATCGAGGTTTATGAAATTGGTGAAATTATTGATTTAATGTTAAAATGAGAAACTATAGTTTTGAGAGTGCCATTCACAATGATAAGGTGGTTTTTGAAGACAGCCGGTCGCGACGGTAGTTTTTTAGACGAACAAGCTAAGATGAAGACGATAAAAGAAACTGGCTAATTTCTCAACTTCTGAACCAAACTCTACTAAGGTACCCGGCCGGCGTTACAATCGAAAAACTTAGTGAGGCGGTTAAAATTCCAAAAAAGGCAAAGTGGTTGGGAGAGACATGATATATCCTAAGTTTTGGTGATATCGGGGTATGTTTCTCATGATTCTCATCTCCAAGCTTAAAAGATGTGCCAAAGGTTTCCCAAGCAATCTAGGAAAAGTTACCTTCTTTAAATGTATAAAGGGAAGGGAGGTACACGAGTGTTGATGGAGTTCTTCATGGATCTCATTGTTTGCCATTTTTTAGTATTTACATAGCATTGCAAAACTTAAGTTCGGTAACCAGTTTCTAAGATATACAATATATCCCTAATTCAGTCCTAAATTATGGGAAGTGAGACTTTCCATCAGAAGACGTCCTACAGCGTGAAGCTCTTCACAAAAAAAAAATAACCAAAAAAAAATGTTTCAATTCGTTTTCCCGATTTCTTGTACTAGGTTTAACTTAATTTGTTACTTCATATTCTCTGTAATTTAATCCACCCACCAGATGGCATCTTTATTTTTTCCCAACTCTTAAAAACACGTGTCTCTAAGCCTAGGAAGTTAATACAACAAATTTACATTAATTCAACCCGAAGCACAAGGAACATCCATTTCCATTCCATGGAAATTCATTTCCTTAAATCCTTTTTATTTGTCTTCATCCCATTGCACCCGATTTAACTTCCTCAATATGTTCACAATCGAATCAAGCTGGACTGATCCGGAATTAAAGGTATTCCACTTTGCTAGAGACACAAAAAAAAGGGACTTGAGATCCAGAAATTGTATAGTCACACACACACACCTACAAACTTAAAGCGAATTAAGAAATAAAATCAAAGCTAAATTCAACTTTCTTAAACCATCTTACCAGAAATACCAACCCGTGATTCTGCGCTGTGCTGTGCGTGTGTTCAAGAACGATGGAATAGTATGAGCAAATGGGTAGCCCTTAGAAATGCAAAGATTTTTGTTTTCATTATGCTGATCTTATAACGATATCTTCAAAGTGTAGGGTACAATTGCTTTGTTTAGATTATTCAACGCCAAGAAACGCAAATTCTTAATATTTTTTTTTTTTTTATTTTTGATCGAAAGATTTGAGCTTTAAATCAAAAGTTAATAGTGCTGAAAGCCTTGATTGTTCCAAAACAGAAAATCTAGGAGAAAGTGACTACAGACAAAAAGTGGAGAAAAGTCTTCATTCAGTTCACTGCCTTGGCTCTGACAAGGCATTACTTCCAGATAGATCAGCGAAATCAAGCATCATTGTGTTTGGTCAGTAGTCGGATGGAAAACCGTACAACTTAACCGTGTGCTGTTGCTGTTGACATGTGTTGTCCGTCCGTCTCTCTCTATCCTCTGTCATGTTATTGTTTAGTGTTGAGTCGATGGCATCAGTTGCCAGTGCTTGTAAATGTGGCACTTATTAGGTTCATCTCAGAGTAGATTAAAATGTTATGTAAGGTGATGTGTTCATTTTACTGGGAACTAAGCCATCTAGGTTCTAGGGCTGGATCTACCTCCGAAAACAAATCTTAACAAGCTGTGAATTGATCAAAGAAGAATTTCGCGGGGTGGGAGGGTTTCTAGGTATACTTTGTTTAACGAATCTTAAGCACAAAGCTTGAGATTCATTAATCTTAAGCCACAAGAAATTTTGAAGCAAGAATCTGCAGCAGTTAAAGCTCTTCGGTTGAGTGAAACACAACATTCTGTTTAGATTTTAAAACACAATTGACAACAAATGGCCTGATCGATTCAATTCAAGGATTACAGTAGCTTTCTTAAGTCTGAGTTTCTGGCAGGGTAGTGACTGCAGCTCAGAAAGGCAGCGTATCAAAAAATCAGTCAGTTACCAAAAAGATCTCAGTCTGCAATTTCAAACAGAAAAGTGGGGAAAGAATAAAATTGGACGCTTGCTTTTAAAACGGGAGCTGCGTTCCCTATAGCATACTGACCAAACTCAGTTCCGTCAACCTGTACAGACGCGCTGACGACGATGATATCCCACACTATTTTGTGTGCCCTAGCGGATTTGCCAACAAGGGAAAGCTGGAGTTAGAACCGGGCTACTAACGAAGATCATGTCTCGGTGTTTACGTACGGATCTAAGAAAACGACATGGTAGAGTCAGGTATTATTCAGCCATTCCATCCATAAACAGCTCAACAAAATTGTAGCGTCAGTCTCCTCGATACTCGCACCACTTGAACAGGAAATACATAGCTATGTACGAGAGTTTCTTCAAATCCGCAAACGACAGATGGTCTTGGATGAACACTTGTCGATTATCGAAAAATACCCAGATTCTCAAAGAAAAAACCTGAGAACTTATTCAAACTTAGCAGGCTTCAACTATCCCTGTTGATTGGGGAATGGGAACACACATGACCAGTATGGGTGTCGGCATATCTGACTTATGCAGAGGGTGTTAAGATGAAGCAGTGAAGGAAAATTATTTTCACTTCTTATGCGATTGATCCAGCTTAGTACGGACTAGAAAGGAGGAAGACCCGGTTAGAATATTCCTTCAATGAATTGGGCAATATCTCGAACAAGCCACTAAAGAAAATCCATGAGCTCATCCACAGAAATCAGGTTGGCTCAGGAGAGGCTTTTATTACGTAGACATATCCCCCCCCCCCCCAACACCATCCTTTAACACGGTTTTACCAATTGAATACATAATATATTTTTAAATGTCAAAAAAGCGACGAAAATCGTATGACAGATTCCATTATATTTTTGATTTAAGATTAGCATGTCAGTTTCCCAAAAATAAATGACGGTCGAATACCCCCCCTCCCGACTCTTTACAAACAAAAATTCTATTCGGAAAATAGATCGGTCATTATCGCTGGCTGTCCTTTTAACACAGCCAGACAGTAGGTATACTTCTTTTAATCTTAATAATAGGGTATCACATAAAACTTTATGCACTAAACACGAACTTCTTCTTAACTTTTTTTTGGGAAGAAAAGTTATCATATGTATGTACGTGCTTGACCCATCCATGGCAACGATGCCATGGCTTGACCATGGAAATAGACAACCAAACTGAAATTCTTGAGCGGTAGCTACCGCGCTGGCCGCGCCGTTACTCTTGGATTATTTTCTGAGTGGGACGAAAAATTCCTTCTATACACCGCACCACATATATTGTGGATGTTATATTATAATATGTTAATTACCTTCTCCTCTTGGACTCTCTATTTATAGGAATTTTGTCGAGCCCAAAGGAAGCTGAGAATATTTGTACTTATATGAATAGCAGCTCCTCCTCAGCTACTTTTTGGAACGAATTCGTATAATTTTCATAGCCCAGTGGTTGTTTCTGGTTGGTGCTGAGCAATTTGGAACGACTGAAAGGATAATAATTCTTTTTCGGTTACAGAGCTTCCTCGATCTTACTCTAAGTTGTCTTCGTAGAGCGCAATGATAATAATTAATTTTATTTGAAATATTTGTTTTGGCCCAAATGGATCCAAACCGGGCTAAAACAAAACAAATCCACCATTTCAATCGAATTTTTGTTGCATCAGCTAGAGAGATTCAGGTATCTGCCCAGGCTCGTGTGTGAAGTGCAGACTGCAGAGCAATGTGCCTTTTCTATGATCACACCATTCCAACGTGGGGGTACATTGTGACATAGAATTTCCATGTTTTTTTTTTTTTATTCTCTCTCCACTGCCCGCTGTTACAAGTTGCGACCACAAAAAGGACATTTTCTTTGGGACTTGATGGTCGGTCCATCGTGGTTCCCCACCATTGATTCCAAAGATCTCTCTCCCGTTTCTTGTTTAGAAAGACAGACAACGGAGGTGTTCTATTTGACTTGTTTAACGAATTTAAATGGGCAGATTTAATGTCAAGGTGGTGGGATTACATATGGTATACACAAAAGTGGATAAAGATAGATGATAGTGTGGGCACACTGCGTCGCGTCGCCGTGCCGTCGCTCGCACTCACAGCACTGCACCAGCACCATGCAATCCTGGATACACCTTACGTTTAGTTATTTTACACTTTTTCCCTCTTTTCCTATATACACAACACATACGAAAAAGAAAGAAGAGCTAGCTCTAGCTCTTGGAATAAGAATCTGACAGGGTGCATGGTCACGGTGTGATTAATAGACTGAATCTGAAATATATAAATAAATGTCCTTTAGTGCGGTTGTTCAGCAGAATTGTGTTCGTTTCTTTTCCATGCCTTCATTATTTGTCATTATGCATGTTGTTTATTTTTTTTTTAGGGAGAGGGGGAATTGTTTGTGGAACTTATGCATAGATTAGATCGACGAATTTAGAAATATAGATGGCGGATAGGATTGCTTTCCTGTGATTGATTATAGCAGTGAATAGGAGTGCACTGCACATACAGGCACAATTAGGTTGTTTTGAAACGTGAATACATTATTTATTGAAGTAAAGTTGATAAGAGATATCAGATAAACCTGTAATTAATTAATGATTTAATGATTGTTCTTATTCCGAGAATAACTGGGGGAACAATGAGAAAATGCTCGTTAAAGTAGTTATTTTTGAAACTAAATTAATTAAAAAATGTCAAACTCTTATGAAAATGACACATTCTTTCTAAAACCTGTGTGGAAAATGTAAAACCCGTTGTATGGTACATGCCAAGACTTTGCAAATGTTTTCTGGTTGAGAAGTTTTCAATTTGTCGGACTGTGGTGGCCATGTTGTTTTGGTGACATCTGTCAAGTCTGTTGTTTATTATTCAGTTCCTGACGATAAATCGCCTATTGAACAGCACGTACAAATGATAAAACTTTATTATTAAAATATGAGTGTTCGTTTATGTAAACGTTGTGCGAGTTACGCCCATTTTACGGTAAACGTGGGCTCCCTAAAATTACGCCATAGTAAATTACGCCCAAATGAGTTTTGGAAAAAAAGAAATAAAAAATTAAAAAAACGACGCCCAAAATATTTTTGGAAATTTCACCAAAAAGCATAGAAATTACGCCGCAATTTAGGAAAAAAGGACAAAAAATGAAAGTGGAAATCAGGCCAAAAAATATAAACTTTTTGGCTCTATTTCCAAATTTAGTTTGGAAAAATGCTAACATTTTTGGGCCTTTTTTCCTAGGAAAAAGAACTAAAAAATTGTATGCAGATTTGTGGGAGTTTTTCTTATGACGTAATTTCAGCTAGCCTAAACGTGTTGGCATTTCACAGCCAACTCTTCAGCAAACAGCCAAGATCGGCAGAGAACATCATCGCGGTCCTTAAAGTACAGCAGGACCTAGATCGAGATCTCGGTCCTTCGAATTTTAACTCGGGACTTCGGCCTTTACCCTTACAAGATTTATATGACAGAGGACCTCAAAATTGATGGCCATAGAAAACGCCGTATGTTTGCTGACTTGGCTTCGCAGGGTTTGGAAGAAAACCACAATTTCGGCCGAAAATCATGTAAGCGACGAAACGCATTTTTAAGATAATAAGATAATGAACAACTGTGTTACCAAGCAAATTTGCCACATGGAAGAGGACGCCTATACACACGAGGTTCTACAGGTAAAAATGCATCCTCTAAAAGTTATCGTTTGATGTGGATTTTGGACCGGTGCGGTGGGGCCCTTGGTCCTTACTTTTTCGAAAACGACGTTGGCGTTGGTGAAGCAACCAAAATTCAGATACATGGACCAAAATTATATGTATTTCTAGCATGACGGCAGCGGCCGTACTACTACGTGGCACACAGCGGACGCCACGATTGACATTCTACAAGAACGATTTGAGGGTGAGGTGACGTGAATTGGCCAAGAACGTCATGCGATTTAACCCCTAGACTTTTTCTTATAGATTTTCTATCACGATTGCTCGATATCTTTGAGGTTCACACACAGCTTGTTTTATTCCATTTCAACATCTACCCGTCCTTATTGAAAAACACTTTCTTGATTTTAACAATTTTCTACAAAACTACTTGCTTTATTTTTTGAGAATCTAAACCTGGATATTCTGGCATATTGTACATATTCATTGCGTGTACAGTTTTTCAAGTCACTTTCACAACAGATACACAAAATCTTATCCACCGACAAAAACTTTTTCATTTGCACAAATCATTTAAACTTCTAGTTCGAGTTTAAAAGTCTTTATATTTTTGGGCCCAAGAGGTTTTGCAATGACGATGTCCAAATTTTGACACATAAAATTTTCATTGCACAGACTTTTTACTAAAGAAATTTCGGGAACTGATATACAAGTGACATATCAAACGGAAAGATACAAAATTATAGAATTTCCCATACGCTTGGCTTGTTAGTTAATTTGCTAAACTACGTTTATAACAAAATAAATAATAACAAATATGACGCGTGTTCACGTGTTCAAAAACCCTCATTTCCTATGTGCATTTCCTATGTCCAATATAATAAAACTTATACCTGTATCACACTGCTGATATCGATACCATGGTAATCGAGTATACCACCTACGTTCGTACATATGTAACAAGTAAAACTATTTTAATACCACGCGAGCAACATGGTATTGATACATGTGATCACGGACCAATAAGATGCAGACTGCCAACTCACTGTATGGTGTCTGTTTTTGCCTACAACCTGAAAATCAGCTGATATGCCATTTATTTTGAGAGTGTGACACTCTCCCTTGCTTTTTAAACCCATTTAGCCAACACACCAAAAAAATAAATTGCATACGCAGCAGGGATGGTTGCCATCACAAAATGCACAGAGAGAGATGTTTGTACACGTATTCACAGACAGCAAAAAATATTTCGAGGGTGTTTCAGACAAGAGGAGTACGAGTTGGCGGTCTGTATTGGTTTGTGCTTGGGATTTTATTGTAGTATACAATACAAATCTTTTTAACGACTGCAGCGCCATTCTTCTCAAGCGATTTGCTGCTTTAACAGCGACCCTCTGAAATCATTTGTTGTGGTTTGTTTGTTTGTTTTCTTTTTTGACAAATAAATGTCAACGTATACTACAAAAGCATGATAAACATAAATATGAGATATGCTTACTGTACGTGTGACGTCACTATCATCTGATTTTTTTTTTTTTTCGAAGTGAAGAAAAATAAATGAAATAATTTGACTGTTTTTATTATGTTCTTATATTTTCATGGTTCTTAAAATCATTAGACAATTTGTTTAAATACTGAATTCAAAAATATTGTCTTCACTTGAGAAATAAAATTATTATAAAAGATGATAGTGACGAAATAAAATACCAAGATGGAGATTTGTATGTTACTAGTCAGCATACCTGGTATTCTATGTATCATGCTACACAAGTGTGTGTCACACTCTATGATATTGCAAATACCATGGTATCTATACTATGGTATCGATAACAGCAGTTTTCCCGGCTATTAAATAAACATTCAAAATAAAAAATATGCAAAACGAATTCTTCAGTTTTTCTCAAAAAGAAAAATGCCCATAACATTGACACTTACAAAAAACATATTGTGTCAGGAAAAGCTCCAAAGAGCTTTTTAAATTAGACTCTCAGCCATTCTTTTTTGTGTGTCGTTGGTACTCTGCAACAATGAAATGGACCCAACAATTAACTGCTGGATCCAAATAGCTTGTAGATGTGAACTTTTCTTGACGTGGTTTACCATTTAGGAATTGTTATTTAGTACTAGCAAAAGGTAGTACCTTAAAAAGATTAGGTGGAATCAGCGATTGAAACTAGAACCTCCGGCGGCGTAGCAATATGACACACAACTAACTATCTTACAGGGCACTCAAATTGACAATTTAAACAAGAAAAAAAATTTCATAATTATACCTTTCTGTCTAATATTTTCGAAATGAAGACAATTCTGTCGGATTCCATCACATGGGTCTATTATCGCGTATTGGCATTGTATCAATAACCAAGTATAAAGAAATGCGCCTGATAAAAGAGTCACTTCGAATACGCTTATCTTCAAAATAGCTTTCCTGTTTTTCTAAAATTAATAAAAACCTGGTTCATATCGGAAACAAAGACGAAACTTAATATAGCAGGAAGTACCTACTTTCTTATCACTTTGAATGAGTCTCCTTTTTATCGCATTCTCTTCGTATTTACATATTAACTGTTGGGGTATAAAGATACAAAAAAAATCCTTCTCGAAACCATTTAAATGCCTTAATTTTCTTAGAACCAAAAAGAAAATATAAAAAATACAGCTTTGGTGCTTTGGTATGTCGTTTAACACAAGAACATGTTGGATTTCATTAATTTGATGTATTCACAATATTATTGCTGTATTTAATGTCCCGAAAATAAATAAAATTATTTTTTTTTTTTTTTGAAAATAAAACAAACAAACCTACAAAAAAGGTAACTCTATTAAGAGCTTCCTAAGTGGTTTTTTGTTTGTTTTGAAAAAACCCTCAAAACATATATTTTATGTATTCCCGTTTGCATATTATGCAGGTATAGGCTCTGTAGATGTAGAGGTATACACTCCAACTTTTAATTCTTAAATCTTGTCCATCAGTTTCACGATCTAATAAATTTCCTGTAATTAATCTGATCAAATTTCAATTAACTACAACGTGTGTCACCTTATTGGAATAATCGTAAATTTGTTTCTTTGTGTTTGTTTCATTCGTCAGGGGTTTTTGTGTAAATAAATTTATTTAAAAAATAAAAGCATTTTTATTACCCGTGTAGGTGTAGGTACCTCCTGGCGGCCAGTGGCGGCGCGGCGGCAGTATGAGATTCCTTAAAATTGATTGAGAAATAAAAATAAAAAAAAAATCTAAAATAAACGACCACTTTTACGTTTGCTTTTGGTTTTTTTTTTTTTATTTCCATTCGCAGGTAGCCAGGATTTGGACTATCAATTTATGGAAATTCCTGAAGACGTTTATCGAATAAATAAATCGCTGGGAAAGGTTGTTAAATTTTGTTAATTTGGTTTATTTTACTCAAGAAAAAAGAAGAGGAAATCAAATTCAATATAGTATCCCATTTGATTGATTATGATGATTGCATAAGTTTGGTTTTATTTGCTCCGTTAATTTGGAAAAAAAGAACTGGGTTCTGCGTCACTGGTCGTGCACTTCGATTTTCGACATTTTTACAGTATCAGCGTTTATTCAAGTCATTTTGAATTTATTAAGAATTTCTTTGAAAATTCTAGGGCAATGAGCATAATGTACCAGGATAATCACCAAAAAAAAATTGAAGCGAACTAATCTTTGATGGAAGTTAACTAACAACAATGAAACAGGGAGGAATTTTAGATACGAGCAAAAGAAGCGTCCAAAAGCATCAGGAAGTCTTCCAAAACCGTTCTATTAATTGGTAAAACAAATGAAACTTCAAACGATTTTGAGAAAAGAATTATTTTGCTTCGCAATTGGAATTCAGAATCCACTCAAAAAGCACACACACAAATATAACTTAAATGTCAGCCACAGAATACTCAATATTCGCACGCAGCATTGCCGAGAGTTTTGCTATTTTTGACACATTTGAGATTTGACACATTTTTAAATCCTAACCTGATGATTTGGTGAGCGGTATTGTATTCGAGAAACGAGTTATCCTTTTGGACCGTGAATCGGACTGTGTACACCACTTTGACATTAGCAAAACTTGTGAAATTGCGGTGCGTGCGTATACCAATGTGTCAAAATTGATTTCAGAAAAAATTACGGGGTGCCCGACAATTCGTACTTTTCATTTCGCAAACAATTATCTGGCGAATGTCTTAATATTTTTAATTTATTTCGCAAGAAGATTCAGTTGGCAAATTGATATTCGGAATTTTAATCATTTCGCAAGGGGATAAAACAAATTTGCCAAATAAGAACTGCGAAGTAACAAGATGCGAGAAAAAAGCTGCTAGTTGTACCATACCCGGAATTATGCTTGTTCCATTGGTTGTCCAGAATGAGTGGTTTCCCGAGTGAAATCAATGGATAGGGCTTTTAGTTTCGTTACTTTTGACGTCCATTCAATTACAGTGTGACTATGTTAGAAGGAGGACAAACTGTACATTCTGCTATTGAATCTGGAAGTCAAACCAATCAACTTGCAACATTGCTAATACCAATTCTACAGAAATGCAAATATGTAGATCGTTTCGGACGAATGTACAATAGCCCGAAAAAGGTCTAGAGCTAGCGATTTAAAAAAAAAAAACACATGATTGGCTAAGCGGACGGGCTATAAACAAACCAAAAACCAAGACTTCAATGGTTTAAACAGTCAAAATAATATATTCTTAACAGTTGTTTTACTTCAATAGTTACAAAGATGTCAACCAGGATGAAATAGTCAACTATCTAAAATCCAACAGATTTCTTGAAGAAGGATGTTGCTGCGTAGGTAACATAAATCAACCTCGGCTGTTCAAAGGAACGAAATTATGGATCCTGGCTGTAAAAAAACTTATGAGGTTGATTAAGAGTTTACATGCTTCGGTCATGGACAATTGTATGTGACGTGTTCGCGTGTTGGCAAGCCATTATTTTTAGCACCGATAATTTTGTCAATGAAACTAGAAATTTTTTTTAATTTGCTTGCGTTAACATTTATGGTACCTTTATTTCCTTTAACAATCAAATAATACCTTAACGAATGCAAAAACAAGACTCTAATTTCCAAGGCGTTTCAAGCTTTTAATCTTTAAAACATGTTGGTGTATTCTGAGAGTGAAATTATGTGGTTCCCTGTATTATTACAATCATCAACCCTGACATAGACCCCACCCAGACATCAGACTTGCATCCATTTAGTTTATACTCCTCAGATAAAAACAAGGAGAAATATTTTCCACAGAAAAGATAATTAAATATTGCAGTTGACCAGCGAGTAGACTAGTCTGACAGTTCCAACAGTAAAGATTATGACTTTGTTAGAAAAAGGAAATATGAGATACAAATTTTTTTTATTTTTTTTTATGTAACTCTATTAGATACTCTAAGGCCAGTTTGTCACAAAACTGTTTGGTTGTTGGTCAAGTGACTTATATGTTGGGAACGGTAATTGCTGGTGGAGGCACTCTCATATAAAAATAGCATTGACTTGAGCAACCAAATTATTTCGCGACGAAAAGTATTCTGTTGTTTTTAAAGACACTAAAAGATGGGTAATTTTCTTTCTAGTACATTATACGAGTACAGTACACAACACATGTTATGTAGCTTTGTATTAGAAGGAGGCTTTAAATGGCAACTTGGATGCCAAAAATTATTTTTTCTATTGAGAGGAGTATAAGCAATGAAATATTAACTATTTGTTTTAATGTTCCGAAGTTCTTTGGAGTAGTAATTTTGCAAAACATTAAGTTCCAATACAAATTAGGTTATTTTACCTTAAAAACATGGTTTCCCAAAGAGCCCTTTGACTGTTGATAACTTTCTCATGAAATGGTCGGATTTTGTTTTATAGATTACGTACATTTAAACTTACCTACAGATTTTAGTATGGTTTTTGACGAATTGTGAAGTCAAGTTTTGATTGAAAAAAATTTGCACTTTTATTTTTAATGACTGTTGTAAAAAGCATTTTTTCTGGAGTTCTGCAAGGAAGCCATTTTGATCCAATTCTTTTAATAATATTCATTGATGAACGTCTCTTAATGTACATATGTATGTATGTATGTATGTATGTATGTATATATGTATCTTTTTAATGACGAACATTTTCTTTATGCACGCAACGCACTTTAGTACCAACCGCCGCCAGAATTCTTCTTCTTTAATTTATGAATTTTAAAATTTTTAATTTAATAATTAATTTTTTCAATATTTGTTTTCCCAACTACTGACATTAAATGAAAATTTTATTTTATAATTTATAAATTACAAGAAAAACAAAGTACAAGGCTTGATATTTAAATTTTGAGAGCAAAGTAAAAATAAGAATTCAAAGTTGTAAATGTGTTATTTTTTTCAAAATATTCTCCACGAAAATCAATAGCCTATTGCATGCGTTTGGGCCAACTTAAAACGCTTCTTCCAATCTGATCTGATTGAGAAACGTACGTCTGATATATGCATTTTTGAATGCATCAACGCATGTTCTTCAGGTGTCGAAAAACGTTGACTTAGCATTTCATCTTTGATCTGTGGGAATACGAAGAAGTCTTTGTTTTCTTTTTTTTTGAGCTAACATTATGTGCACGATTTGATGCCTGTCGCCATTTGCTAAGGCGTCTTTTTTTGACAACAACCGATACTAGCTTTTTTTGAGCGTTTGCCGAATATGACGCAAACAAATCTATTTCACGGCCAAATGTTGATGCAATATTGAGTTAAGAAGGGTGGTACTAATACCCAAGCATGTCTGTGCATGACGAACTCAATAGACAAGTTCGCAACCTTAACCGATTTTGAACGATTCTTACATAAATTTGTCATGTAGTTTAGCGCGACTCACTCCGATTGAATTCGGAAAGCCACCGACACGCGATGGTACTTCATTACCAAAAGTCAAATCTTTTTAATCGGCACATTAATATTGGTTTGATTCACTTCGAAAATCGCACGTGCTCATTTCAAACCAATAGACCAGGGTCGACAATTTTTAAAACCAAAAAAGAAATAAAAGACGAATCAAAGCCACTTGGAAAAGGAAGAGAATATGACAAAAATGAAAGGAAAAATAAATTACGGCGCTGAGGTTGGGAAGTGGAATGAAGGGGGGAGGGTGTAAGTAAAGTGTTATGGACAAAACAGGTGTGCATTTTTTTTTTGTGCAGTCAAAATTATTTACACAGGCTCTTATGGGACATCCCCACCCAAAATATGCAGGGGTTGCAGTGACTGCGTGATGTCTCTATTTCTAAATTGGATGCCTAGTTTCATGGCAGCCACAATAACAAACGAAAAACCTGCAAATAATTGTTATCTGGCATTACTTATTTTGACAGTACCTGTCCTTCTTCAAACGAAGGCAGCATGTATTCGCACGCACGAGTGTCTTAAATTACACCAGTTTCGATAAAGTCGAAACGGTTAAATTTTTTTGAACTGAAAAAATGTTGAGTAGGGTGCTAGCCAGACAACTTTAGTGAAGTAACAATATTGCATAAGGGGGACTGACTACGAAAAGAAGTTTATTCGCAAAAAATGAACATTCCCATTAGTGTACCTTTTTTGAAACTGGTGACACTGGTGCATACGAATAGACAAAGACTAAATTATTTTTGGCAGAAGCAGGCATCAAATTTTTCGAAGAGCATGCACATCTGTCTTAGGAGCGGAGCTGCATGCAGTCACGCGTGCATTCTGACTGCCCATCTGTTTTCAGCATTAAGAGTAACAAACGGCTTATTTCTATTTCAATTTCGAGGTTATGTGAAAAAAAAATGTGGACACAAAAGTTGTAGATTATCTTATCCTGGAAAAAGGAATGGTTTCTGTGGGAAAGGTTTAAACAAATACCTCTTAGAAAGTTTCTCAAATGCACAGGACATTGTGTAAGCCCCCACTAGTACTTTTCACAAGGAAATACAGAATGCCACAACTCAAATCTCCATCCATAAATGGAACTCCTCTAACTTCCTCAAGGGAAACTAAATAAAATTTGTTGTTCTTGATAGAAAGCTTAACAGGAAATCCAACATTCAGGAAAGAGTAAGAATAGCCACGGAGTTAGTTCTTCCTGCCAAAATGCCATCGAAAAAAATGAGGCATATCCCCACATATCACTGGCTAAGTACAGCAGTTAAAAGCACGATACTTATTTATGGGGTAGCAGTGTGGTGGTTTGCTTTGGATGAAGTGACTAACTGTTACAAGCAAAGTCCAGCAATGAGTATATCTATGTGTCGTTGGAGCCTTCTATACAACATCTTCAGTCGCGTTAGACATACTTTTTGGTTCCACACATCCACACCCGTCCACATTTTTAGTAAACGAACAGCCGCGTGTACAGCTATTCGTCTGAGAGCCACCTCTCAATTGACCAACAACTCAATAATTGGACACCCTATCTCAATGTCAATTTAGGAGATTCACCAAGAATTAATTTTCCGTGTATTATTCAGTTTGGTTTATAGTTTAACCTTTTCTGAAGAAATTAGTTCTATCATGCATCTTTTGCATGCTAGATGCCTCTGCTATCTTCCCTATGTAGTAAAAATCAGCTATCAGAAACAAACTCTGGTTCACCAGATGGCATCGCAGTTACTATGAGAGCATACCGCAAATCATAATTGAAATTGCATGGTCTAAGTAGCCTGAAGACAAAGAATGGACACACAAACCGGACCTGGTCATGAATACCCAGCTCATATTAAAAGGAATTCAATAATATAAAATATAGAACCACAACTTCTGAGTCGCTCAACTTTATATAACACAATGAGTCAGGGCATTTTAAATAAAAATGAATTTTTAACCTCTGCGCGAAATACTCACATCCAAATGCTATAACCCAACTTCATTATCGGACATATCCATCAATGTTTGATTAAATTGTTTGATTGCATCATATAAATGTATCCCAAGAATACGCATATAACCGCACACCTACCCATACCTACATTTACCTCTCAATTGACTGCTTAAGCATAAGATAAAACATAAAGTACCATCTTAACTGTCAATTTGTGTTGGAAATTGCAACTTCAGTGTTCTTCCTTTCCCTGCATTTCCGATATTCATCTGACTTCGCAAGATTTTTTTTTTTTTTAAATTATGATCAACTGTCATATGTAAATCGCAGTCAATTAGTCATTTCTTTCTTGAAACAGGCCAGTTCCGTAACTTGCCTCCCGTCTCTATCCTCGTTTGTGTATCGGAAATCTTGTCTTGTGCATTGTAAAACAATAAAACCAAAAAACTCACAAAAAAAGGCAAAGGATTTCATACAACATATACACATATGTATGTGTGGAACAACCATATCAAGGAAACACAGAAGACACACAACCGAGTGATAGCCTCGGAGCGATTTTTCGAAGGAATTTTTGTTGTTTTGCCCCTCATCACAATGATTTAACGATTTTATCGACCTCCCTGTAAGATAAGCAGCAATGAATTGGACAGGACTCTGGAAATCAAATGCATATCATCCTTCATTCAGTTTGTCCGTCTTGAGCTTATAGGCATTCTTTTCTTCTTCTTCTTCTTCTCTCAAGAAGACAAAACTGACCATAAGAGCCGCATCAGCAGCCGCAGCCGGTGCAGTGCGACTCTACCGTGTAGCTGACGCGACGGACGCGCTGCGAAGTTTTGATGGTTTCTCGACGAACCACCACCGCCGATCACCTTGATGAAGATGAGCTATATTCAAAGGCCCGAGCATCAACAAAAGTGAATCAATCCTCTCAAGCTTAAATGCTTAAACGAAAAGAAAAATGTCGACCATCCTTCCGCCCGCGCTGGCTGTTGGTTGGTTCAGTGTTCCACCATCACAGTCAAGTCCGACCACTCTTCAGCTCCTGCTGCTGTTGCTAAAAAAATTTTTTTTTTTTTGGTTACCTGTCGCGGTCGCCAATCAATTTGTAGCTGTTTCTGCGTCGTCAGGAGTGCGGTGCGGTACGGTCGGGGCTGAAACCGACTAGTGTCTGGGCCGACCAAGCAAATGTTTTCTTTTCGATTATTATTTATGAGCGGTCATTATTTATTGAGATATTGTCCGGTCGAATGCAATTTCTAGCGCCCTGGGCATCAATATACAAAACAAAAAGTTTACACAGTTTCTTTTTTTTTTTTTTGAGTTTTTTACATATTTTCTTGGAAGAAAATAAAATGGCCCCAGTTGGTGACTGTGCGCGGTAAATGTGTTCCATGTTCCGACAGAACATCATCAGACGACTACTCTCCATCTCTCAAGTCTCAACTCTCAAGGTGTATGAAGATTTTCTTTGCTTCCTTTTTTTTTTTTTTTTTGTTAAACCACTTACTTATGCAAAAATATTTACCACTTCTCTTTAGTTTTGTGTTTCTTATTCTTCATCTTTTTTTTTTTAACCGGGGGGACAGTATAAAAGATGGAACATTTGTATGCCCCTGTTCTGTGCCTATAATCAGAGAGTTTGACTTGGTAGGTTTCGTGACTTTTAACTCTTCAAGCATCACAGAAACAAGACGACGAGGATGAGGACGAAGATAACCATGATGATGCCAAGATGTATTTTGGAAGAAAGTCTAAGAAAATGTTTTTTTTTGCTATCTCAAAAAATTTGTATCGATAGATGGAGATGTAGACGAACCAACAAAAAAGATGTTTTTTTTTTGTATTTCAGCATATCATGATGGTAGCAATAATTTTTATTTAAAAACGTCTTTGGCCACCGATTAGGTCGAAAAAAGAGATCCACCAATGAAACGAGTTCGGAATGCAAATTAGAGCATATTCTTTGATTTAATGTTGATACCGCAACCCGCAGGGAGTCTTCTGGTGCTCTATTGGATAAACTTTGATACTTTGCTTTCCCACGTAAGTTTCTCGATTGTTTCGAAATTTATTTTCAAATAATTTTTGGCGAATTAAGATCTTGCCCAGGCCTTGGCTCTGGAAATTATTAAAAGCCAGCGTGTTGTTGGCCTCGACGATCCGCCGGCTCTAAACTTGTCCCCCGCACAGTGACTCTGATTGTTTCTGTATCACAGGGCTCGCTGTAAGCGGTTGAAGCCTTGGGTCGTTCAAACAATCAGATCCGATTGAAGAGAAGTGTCTTGTCTTCTGCATAGCTCAAAGTTCAATTTTGTATTTAACTTACAGCAAATTGAAATTGCAATTAAGGCTCTCCCAAAGGTTAGGTAAGGTTAAGGTGGCTGTCAGGAAACATCTGACAACTTAAACTAAATACTCATTAACGAAACCACTAAGAACTTTAAATAAAGCTATGGAAACGGTGAATGTCTGACTGATTAGATCGCTGGTATCGTTGAAGAAGAATTCTCCTTAATGTAATGTTCGTCTTTGAACAGAAAAGCTAGACTCTTCTTTCTCCTCGTTCATGCAACTTCTGCAGAAGTCATTTGAGAAAACGCCCAGTCTAGAAGCATGTCTAGGGCAGTGTAGTTGTGATATACCGATACCCAAGAAAATAAATAAATATATTTTTGGCACAACAGCTCCAAGCGGGACAAGGGCCTGTGACTTACACTATCTCAACCATTCCTGTGTGTGCGGTGATATTCTGCAGGAATGGAATGGACATACAATTTACTCACAAATCCGAACGGCTAACAGAGAAGCACTTTCCGTGACATAATTAATCTTGGAGGATTTGTCACTTCCCCGCAAGTAGGCAGTGCCCCGAAAAAGAACTTAGGTGGAGACAGGGATCGAACCCAGAACCTTCGGCGTGGCAGTCCGACACTCTAACAACTACGCAACGGGGGGTACTACCAAGAAAGGTACAATATTAAACTGCTCTACCATCTCCGGGAGAGAGAGAGAGAGAGGGAGAGAGAGAGAGAGAGAGAGAGAGAGAGAGAGAGAGAGAGAGAGAGAGAGAGCGACAGTATCGAGGAGTTGCTGAGTTTGTGGAAACCGCAACGAGTGATTAAAGGCTGTTTGGTTGTCTGAAAAGATGAGGATATAGGACGTAGATTATCACGTTTTCCATGAGCCAGGATAGGACCTCTTTATCGCTAGAATTTCCGCTTTTAACACGCTATAATGTTTAGGAAAACTGAATGAGAGACTAAGATCTAGTTCGTCTGAATACACGAAGTCACCCACCCCTTGACTTGAAAGTTGTTTTCAAAATCCAGTTGCGGAATGGTGTAATCGAATGGCCTTGGAATTGATCGTAAGCGCGGCCGTTCGTTTATTTCGAAAACGTAGCTCTCTTATACAAAACGATAAAGATTTTGGTTGTTATCTTTTTAACTTTCAGTTCAATAATCTTAAGCAGTTAGTAAGCACTTCACATTTTAATTTCATTTGTAAAAATATAAAGGAAAATAAAGCGTTTTCGTTTCCTGAAATTTGTAATAGTTTTGACAATGTAATGTATGGAAATTCTTAGTTCTTTTCATTATGTAACATAGTTGAAATCTTTTTTGAAGACATGCCATTAGAGACTTCAAGTGGGTCTAAAGAATTCTTGGAGCCCTTCTCTGCCACATACAAATTAATCCACTGCATCAAGCTTATTACAACGCTACAAAAACTATCAATTAATAACTTTTAAAAGAACTTCCTTATCAAAATCATTTGAATATGGAATTTTTGTCGCACCCTAAGCCGCGTGATTATAAATTAATGCTTTCAATAAAAACATTTTCGAATGGCTAAGAAATGTGTTGGTTTTTTGTAAATTGATACCATTAATATCATTCTTTTTTTTTAACTCACATCAGATTAATTTTAAAAAGATGTAGATTTTTCTTGTCGAAACCGCATTTCCTGTCCCAAAAATATTCAAAATGAGAAACGAAAAAATGTGAAAATTAAATGAAAATGGTGTTGACGCTAATGCTTCGAAGAAAATTTTTTGAAAAACAAATAAGATAATTTGTGACTTAAAAGTAGAACAAAATAGAATGCTAGTCTTGTAATATTCTGGAGTTTTTTTGGGCTGACAACAAAATACTCCGAAAAGCAAATTAATTTAACCCAATTGCAATAATACTTAACCCTTAAACAAATATATTTAACCTTTTAACAAAAATATTTACGAATAGCTGGGCTCACTTAAAAGTTGTCGTGTGTGTGCCTTCATTTTCGAAAAAAATGTTCTATACATAGGTTTAACGTTTAAGCATTTTGATTCTTCCATTATTAAGAAGCCATAACCTTATTTATGTTTCGTTAAGTTTTTCTGTTATTTTGTTAAGAAAACAACATATAATAGGTCGTCAAATGAGTATAAACTACAGTATGAGATAATATCCCAGTAAGAATAGCTTTTATCAAGGAAAAAATGTACAATCTGAGAAATTTGGCTGTAAAGCACTATACAAAAAATTGCATAGTTTTTGGGAACAATATACGACTTTGAAGAGATATAACTTCTAAATGGTGAATGGTATGCGAAAACTTTCTTGGGCAATCGTATGAAAAATTTACTTAGATATTAGTTTGTAAGATATTTTTTTATCTAAAGCGAAAAGTCCATTTTATTGAATTTGGAACCCTTATGACTGACCTAGCGTAGGTACCTACATGGGAATGTTGGGGATGTTTCTCAGATTGTAAACCACACATCAATACCAACCTGTGTACCAAAATTCAGCATTTTACAAAAATGTTTTCCTTTCTTTGACAATTTTTTTGTTTATTCTTACTGGGTTAAAATGTTCAATGCTCAATAAAAACCAAGTTTGCTGAGAAACAAAATATCAAAGAGTTTTAAAGTGACTTATAGCTAAGTGTATTCACTTGGATTCAGAAAAAAGTCCCATTTATTTCAATGCTTTTATTTGCTTATATATATTTGTTAAAGGGTTAAATATGTTAAATTAATTTGCTAAACGGTTAAACTTATTTACTATTGTGTTAATTAAATGTACGAATGCTATACTTACTATTAACGAATTGAAAAAATAAATCATCATTTTAAGAGAATCATTTTCCAACTTTCTTGGAAACGGCTGAATAGATTCTTACAAAATTTCTTATTTTTAAATAATTCATATTGCTAAATGCTGATTTGCATACATTATTTTTACTTGCGATTATAGGTACTACTCGTATAAGGCAAGTTATGCACTCGTAAAAAAAAATCTAACAATCAAACATGGCCTTACGATGATAGAGAAGTCGAAAAAAGTTGGTCCGACAATTCTGTCTGTCTGTCTGTGCGTGTGTCTGTCTGTCTGTCCGTCTGTCTGTATCGGCACCTACAGCCTTAACGGCTAGACCGATTTGCTTCAAACTTGGTAGATAGTATTATTATGACGTCCTACAGAGGGGTTTTCGGAATTAGCATTATAGCTCCAAAACTAACGGTACCTGCCATACGATTTGAATTTTGAAAAATTATTTTTTCTCAAAAACGGCACCTACGATTTCGATAAAACTTTCTGAATATAGTGTTTTCTGTTTAAATTTAATGTTTTGGTTGGAATAGATTTTTCAGGAAAAGTCTTATAATGGTACCTCCCATAGGACCGGTTTATTGAAATCCGACTTTCTCGTAAGCCACTTGACGGATTTCGATGAAATTTTTATTGTAGAAGCGCTTTTATAAAAAAAATTCTTAAATCATCCAAAAAAAGTTTTTTTGAGTTCTGTAAAAAAGTTTCAAAAAATTTTGTTTTCCCAAAAACGGTTTAATCCATTTTTTTAAACTTTATTTTTCTGATAAAAACTATAAAGTGCTGGAAGTTGGCATACTCAAAAAAAAATTTGGAATATATTTTCGAAAAGTTTTTCAAAAAAACTGTTTTTTGACAAAACTGGTCGAACGATTTTGAAAAAAAAATTGCGTAAAAATTAAAAAAATTAAAAGAAACTTGATTTTCCCCAAAAAACGTTTTAGGTATTGATTTTTAAGTGATTTATAAAATTTCATATGATTTTTTCAACGCTTTTTTCCCAAAATCTCAAGCCCCCAGACCATTTTAACACCTTAGAGCAAGTTCGTACGACCCAGTCGTGCACTTTATTTATATAATTTTTCAAAAACTCAAAAATTTAATTTTTGTATTAAAATTGTAATTTTAAAACCCAGTTCTTGAGTTTTTATCAATTTGATTCTTAGATTTTGATTTCTAATTTCAAGAAATTTTTGTTATTTAAATTGTTCTCCAAAAGTTGACAAAATGCTGCTTTATAAACCACTTTAACGATTTGGAATATTTTATTCTCATGAACTTTAAGTATTTCAGAACTTAAAGCATAGAGACGCACGGACTCAAGACGTGGTTTTAGTCCCCAAGACGAAATGCTCTTTTTTCTTTATTGTGCGCAAGTATATTTTTCAAACGCCTCTCGATCTCGATAGTCTGTTGCAGCGTGCTTTCTGTTAAACCATACTATTGCGTGTCAGCTTATACCTTCAAGGATACTGAAAATGTGTCCAGTCTATGACTAGAGAACTGTGTCTCCATCAAAACACATTTTAAAATCGAGCCGGTTAAAGCATTCTACATTCTTATGGTGCGGCTAAAAAAGAATCTCTATTCCTTACAGTGCGTCCGGAATTAGGCTCGAGGGTAAATTGATGGGCATTATATTAGCGATGCGAGTGTTTTGTAGGATTGCATCTGGCTATTTTGCTGAAGCAAAGGTGAGAAAAGAAACATTACGTAACGATGTTTGAGAATAATTTCCGTAATGGTCTTTTCATCATCAATTTCAAGGCTCTACAGCAAGAACAGTGATGTACATGTAGAAAAGAATATAAAAAGACAAGAGATCATTTATAAAGAAAAGAATGAGATTCGGAGACAAAACGGAGCCTTGAGGTACACCAGAATTTATTTTGAAAATAGTACAAGACAACGCGAATTGAACTGTCCGAAAGGTTGTTTCTAGTCCATCAAAAATGAGGTCCGTCGATACCATAAGCACGCATTTGCGACAAGAGATCTTGATGCCAAATTCTATCAAATGAATTTTAAATATCAATAGCAACAATTTTACAATCTTCGAATCGATGTAAAGATTGGTTCCACTGTTTTGTGAGAGTTCAGTTGACCTGTTGCTACAAAAACTTTTTAGTCCTAAAATGCAAGCCAATTTTACGGGTCAACCTTAACTAGACTAGTAGAAAAACTTTGTTGCACACTTTATAAGCAGTAAGGGTGCTTGATTGATGTAATATTAGTTTCGTAGTTTGCGCATTTGAGTGAATAAAATGAAAAAAATTGTTCCGAAAGTATAAATTATGAAATAGAAATAGGCAACAATTGGCATTGCAATGACTTGTTCAGCTCTCTCAGTCAATAGAACTAATTTTGAACCTTTGAAAGTAAAAATGTTTCAACCTCAGCTCTTTTGTATCTCCGCAGCATTTAATTCTAAGTAATATAAAATGAAGTACCATTCAATATTTGTATCAATATCTTCGATGGTTACCGAAAAGCTTAAATTTACTGTTTCAGAAAAACCCATATGCTGTTTCAAATCTTGATTTTTCCTTTTCCTTCCCTTTTCCAAAAAATCCGAAAATGGTTAAAAGCCCTAAAAATATGGACAAACCACAAAAGGTTCACAATGACTACTGTCAAGTTTTATTGCTATTATTTGCTACTAACGTAAATATATGGTCTTCGGAAAAAAAACGAAGATAACATGCCATAACATCTGCGTTGAAACAAATTTGACTTTTCAATGAAAAAAAGAACAACCAACTGTTTCCTGGATTTCCATGTTCCGTGTCAATAAATTAAAAAAAAAAACGAAAATTCAAACAAGACCATAAGACGAACATAGGGGTAGCGGGTAGGTAGGGGTATAAGACTTTGTTAAGGTTCTTCACATCTTCACCCATTTTTCATGAAATGTTCACGTGTTGCATTGCCAAATATAATGATAAAGTCCCGAACATTGGTTTTGTGGAAAAAAGGGCTATCTTTTTATGGATTACACGCACAATCTGCAATGGCACAATAAAATTCAATTCACCGCTGCCTGATTCCTTTATTACAATGCAAAACAGCCGATCCAGGAAAAATAATATCCAAAAAGGACACACAAAAAACAACAACAAGAAAAACAGTGATACGCCAAAACAGAGTGGTTGATAAAAATTGAAGCGATTGAGGTAGATTCAAGAGCATGCAAGAGTTCTTCTTGTTCAAGGAACAACATCAAACTTTGAGAGACAGAACGTAAAAGATAGCAAACGCATTAAGGTTGGTGGGGTCTCAATTGATGTTCGGGTGGCAGGGCAGTGCGGCCGGCCGGCGTCCCCATTTATAAGACACAACCTCTGTAGAAAAAAAAAAATAATAAAAAAAACGAACGAGACGAATGCGATAAAGTAACAAATACAAAAAGAAATAAATGAATCAATGGACCAGATGAAATAAATTTTCTCAAATCCTGATTACGAGATGAAGAACCCAAAGTCACAACCAGAACTCCACTATAATACTCGTACGTACCATCCAATATAACCACAACCTCCTCTCCAGTTTGAGAACTTCAGATTCTGTCTCGATTTATGCACAGGCACAAGCACAGGCACACACAGGAATTCCTCTCCGCACTCAAAGAGCAAATAAGTCCTTTATGTACTTCCTTATCGGTAATGTCTTTCCGAATCCATTCAAATTGTGAAAAGTAGAATAAAGAAGTGCAATATACGCTGCGCGTATCTGTTTTTTTTTTTTTTTTTTTTGGTTTAAAAATCTGCACGCAGCAGCGCAGCACATCGAGTGGAATCCTTCTCTCTTTCTTATACCTCGAGCCTCCATAAAGAAAATTTATTATAATTTTTTTTCTTCTTACTTCTGACTCTGCTCCTTATCCTTGTTGGTTCCTTTATTTTTTTTTTTTTTTTTTTTTGCCTTATTATAGTATACTGATGGTTAGTGCAGAGACGATGTGCAGAGTGTGGTTTTTGTTAGGTTCGCCTTTAATCAGAATTGGTATCAGCAGCTAACATTAAAAGCGCATTAGTGCTCTTTCAGATTTTGATAAAGAGGCGACTTTGGACTTGACTGTTGGTGGATTTTCTTTTTTTTTGTCCCTGTTGGGTTTTATATTATTTTGAAAGGAAGAAATAGTCCAAAAGGGACAAAATTCCAGTTCACTCTATTTATTCCAAAAGGAAGGGGGGGGGGTTCGTCTGAATAAATAGCAGAAATGGTTACTTTGGGCTAAGAAAGTGTTGGCATGTGCTCTCCAATTATAATGGACGAAAAGAAAGTGTACCCAGTGAAAGTGGTCTTGATTTTTTACTTCAAAATAATCAATTTCATAAGAAACCCGTAAGGGGGGCTGAATTAGAGTTTTGACAAAAAGAAATGTTTAGATACATTTTTTTTTAAATAATGCCCCAACGGGCCTACAGTTTGGAGTGGATCTGTGTCTCTAGCTAGCCAGTATTCAGACATGAATTTTCAGGGATGCCCTAGAGCAGAGATGAAGACCCTATGGGTCAGAGTGTTGTTTAAAATATTTCCTTCTGTCTCAATCCAAGTAGGGCATTTAATTCAGGACCATTTTGATCTAGCTCCCTTAATAAACGTTACAAGTCGGGAGGTTTGGATATTTTATCCCTTCAATGGCTTCCTCTTCAACAAGGTGTTGGCAGCCACCACTCATTTAGGAAGTGAGAACATCAACTCCCAAATGGAACAATATGTCTTCTAGTGTCGTCCCGATGGTGTTAACATCATCAACTTGGGCAAGACCTGGAAGAAGCTAATGTTGGCTGCTCGTGCTATTGCTGCCATCGAGTACTCACAAGACGTTTATGTAATCTCGTCTCGCCCACTTCGTCAGCGTGCTGTCCTTATGTTCGCCAAGTACACCGACACCGTATACCAATTGCTGGACGTTTCACACCCGGTACATTCACCAATCAAATCCAGGCTGCCTTCCGCGAGCCACGTCTGTTGGTTGTCACCGATCCATCAACTGACCACCAGCCTCAAAGATGAGGCTTCGTATGTCAAAACTCCAGTCATTGATTTCACCAATACCGACAGCCCATTGCGTTTTGTTGATATTGCCATCTCATTCAACAACATGTCACAACACTCCATTGGTCTAATGTGGTGGTTCTTGTATAGTGAATTTCTTCGTCTGGGTGGAACCATTTCGTGCCAATCTGAATGGGGAGTTGTTGTAGATTTGTTATTCTACCGCGACCCAGAGGATACTGATAAGGAGGAAGCCGCAGCCAAGGAGCTGTTGCCAGCACCAGTCAAGATTGACCAAGTTATCGACCATCTAGTTGAAGAGACCAACAACTGGGCCGATGAAGTCGTTGCTGCTAAGACAGCAGTTGCCACTACCACAGCTGTCGCTGAGGACTCGGCTGACGATAACATCAAGACATCATGGGGTGGCGATGGAAACTTCTAAACACTCAATGAAACAGTTGATCTTGGTTCGTAAACAATTTTTACTCTGAAATAAAGCAATTCGTAGTAAACTTTAAACAAACAAAAAATCAGTCGAAGGATTTGTCCTCCACCAATTTGGTTCTCCATTCGATCTAAATATTGTCCACGTTTATAAACCGTAGAGAAGGAATGAGGTACTCTAAAGGAAGACATCTAACCTAAAAATCTCAAAATAATAGAACAATTTTGATTGATATCCATCTGCGTAGAGCCAAAGACCCAACTTTGGTCTTCACAGCAAAACACGCTTGCTGCAAAAAAAATGATTAGAAACTGCCTAACATCACAAAGAGTACCCTCAAGTCGCATTCCTTGATACTCAAGGTTTTTTTCAACAAAGTAAGCAACCTTGCCTTGCAATCATAACGGCACTGAAAAATTTAAAGTGGATAGCTCATTGATGAGCTTTAAGTAGAAAAATCAACTCAACAAGGTGGAGTCTTATCAAAACATACATATTTGTCATCGAACTTCTATTGGATCTGGAAGCAGAAGCTTTCCGAAAAATGAGCTATAGGTCAATGTTTCAAAGCCCAATACTTAAACTCAATCGACTGCATGAGTCACTGTCACTGTTGGCTCTCAAAGAACAGCGAAGCAAATATAACCGCCCTTTTTTTTCGGAATAATTATACCTACATGTTGCCCTCGTGCCATTTCGAATGAAACATAACCATGTTTGCCAACCGCAGAAGAATAACCATTCTCCACCAAAATAATGCAAGCTTTTACACATCGGCTGAAACAGGTGAATTTCTGAGCACCCGCCCGTACAGTCCGACATTTTTAACTTATTTCGGCAGATCAACCATAAGATGCGAGGTCACGGATATTGGTAATGGGAGTAGAAAAATTGCTTCGAAAATTGTTTCAAACGCATGCTAAAGTTTATTGCTCTTCTAGTAACCCTATTTAAGTAAACTTTTATGAAAAGTTAATCTACAAGCCCCCACAAATTTGTTTGTGATTCTGCTGTATGCAAACACAGGATAGTTTAGGTTTTGTGTGCAAGGTTGAGGGTCCAATAAACTGACGATACAAAACAAGCATTTCAAATTAAATATTTCGTTAACCGTCCTCTACAAAAATTCCATTCTAATTCTCAACACAAAAAGAACTTTAAAAAAGGAAATACGAAACACCTTGACTTATTCTGCGGAACTAAACAATTTCGTTATCTTTTCGAAAACAATTTAATCAGCAACACCAAGCGTGAACTCTTCATGCAACTCAGCACTTTCGTTCCTTTTGAGTTTTGAGTAGAAATTGTTTCGAGAACCCTTTTGTGTTTTCTGCTCATAATTGTCACTTCATCACTCTATCTTTTGACTGAAGTAGACAACACTTCAACATTGTGCCTCTTAATCGCTTGTATTTTTGTATCTTTCCATCAGACTTTTCTACGAATCATAATTTTAACGCCTATTCCGATCGTCCAAGTTCTTTACAAAATGGTTCTTTTAATATCAAACTCAGATAGATACTCAGCAATTCAAATGTATCTTTTTTTTTTGCTTAGACTTAGACAATCACTAAAGAAAAGACACACGGAATTTTTGAGTGAGAGGACTGAAGCCCCTAAGCTGAAGCGGTCGCTGCGGGCGGTCTCTGGTTGTGGCATTTTATTTTTTAGTCATTGACTTTAACAATCTTATGAATTGAATTTTTGATTTAATTAACAAGAAGAAAAATAGATTTAAATTGTGGAATCGAATGTCGACGTCCGTCGATTTCAGTCGCTTGCTGATCATTTGCCACAGACCAAGATAGAAAAATATCGCACCATACCAAATACCGATACCGACCACTCACTTGGTTGACGTTCAATTCAGGTGATTATTTTATACGATTGATTTGGAACTGTCGTTAAAAGTTAAAAGATTTATTAATTTTTTTTTCTCAATCGCATAGGTATTTTTATAAATTCATGAGTAGGCGAGTGTGCAAGAAAATTGGAGTAATATAATATTGATTAATGGCTGCTTAGGATCTTTGACAGTTGAGATATTGCTAAACCATCTAATAACGATTGTTAACACACACACACACACACAGTACACTGACACACGACATAAGAATGATTGGGGGGCTTAAAAATATAAAAGTTGTCTCTGGCCATCATTTTGGTAATCGATCACAGTTGACAATTTTGACAGATATAGTTCTCGAACAGGAAACGAGGTGTTTGTTTCTTTCTGGGGACACAGGACAAGATTGAAAGTGAATATGCCATGGAACACTTGATTTTACATTAGTTAATAGAATCTCTGAATGAATTGCAAACAAATCTATTGTTATGTGTATAACAAAGAGTGGTATAAGCTCTCCCTAAATTTTTTAAATTTAAAATTCAAACAAAGAGGGCGTTTGCTTCGCCCGCCGGCCATTTCTAATTTAGGCCGTATTTTACAGAAAGTATACTTCATTGATAATATCTTTCACAGAAATCTTTATTTTTACTTGCGATTATAGGTACTATAAGGCAAGTTATGCATTCGTCGAAAAAAAAAGTTTTGAGATAACAATCAAACATGACATTACTATGATAGCGAAGACGAAAAAAGATGGTCTAAAAATTCTGTCCGTCTGTATGTCTGTCTGTCTGTCTGTCTGTCTGTCTGTCTGTCTGTCTGTATGTAACCTACAGCCCAAACGGGTGGGCCGAATTGCTTCAAACTTGGTATATAGACTTTTTTAGGTATTGTACAGAGAGGAAATTGAAATTTTTTTTTAGCTCAAAAAATAACGGTACCTGCCATACAACCGTTATTTTAAAGCTTATTTTTCTCAAAAACGGCTCTAACGATTTTTATTTAAAAAAATCAGTGTTGCTTTTTAGGTACGACCAATCATATGGCTGGAAAAAAAGTTTTAAAAAATGGCTAAGAACGGTACTTTCCATAGGACCGGTTTTTTTGCTTTCGACTATCTCGAAAACGACTCAACCGATTCTTTCGAAATTTCACACACATATAGCTGTAGGTAGCTCAATTTGTTTTGCATACCAATATTTTTGAAAAATATTTTTTTGTATTTTTAAAATCATTTAAAAAAAAAAAAATTAAAAAATTAATATTTCGAGAACTGCTTTTCAAATTTTTTTGTAAAAATTTTAAATAAATGTATTTGCTGAATACCTATGAAATGGCGTTTTTGAATTTTTTTTGAAAAATTTTTTCAAAAAGTTTTTCAAAAAAAACTTTTTTTCTCAAAAACCGCTCCACAGATTTTTGTAAATTTTTTCTCATAAATTCAAATTTTTCCAAGAAATAAAATGGCGTACTTTTATTTCAGCTCAAATTAGTTAAAGTATTTATTTAAGAATTTTGAAAATTTATTTTCATCAAAATCTCAAGCCCCTAAACCACTGTCAATCATTAGAGCAAGTTCGTGCGACCCAGTCGTGCATTTTATTTTTAACGAAATAAAATTCACGACCGCGTCACACGAACTTGCTCTAGGGTGCGAAAACACTATAAATTCAAATGCAAGTATTTGAAATAAACAGAAAAGTTTACAGAGCAACTCTCTAGAAGTCGCAATTTCTGAGCTAGAAAGCTGAAATTTGGTATATATGTATATAATCTTTTGTTTAAGAGTAAGTCTAAGTTCTTGAACCGGTAAAATCCGTCCACCAACGCGCCCACAATCGCCATTTTTGTTCAACAACCTCAACTTGGCAAAATTAAATTATGTTTTTTTTTACAGTTACGCTCAAATTTTGCACACGCAAGCTTTAGGTAAATTCTCTTCCAATTAAATAAAAATATCAGTTTGGGCGTGGCTGACGCCCACTTTTCAAACAAAAAGATCAATATTTTTTTATAAAATAACAGTGCTTATTTTAGAGCGAAGAACAGTAAATTTTGTAGGCATTACTTGTACATAAACATCTTGTGTATGATGTAAGAAAAATTGTTTTTGGGCGTGGCTGACGCCCATTTTTCATTAGAAATTATAAAAATATTGTTTTTGCAAATAAACGGTAGGTACTTAAATAATGGATCCACAAGCCCAAATTTGTGCGTCTCTGAGCCAAAAAGCTTGTGTATAAAAAAAGGGAATTTTGGGCGTGGCTTATGCCTACTTTTCATGAAAGAACGAAAACGTAGTTTTAAAAATTTACGGTTAAAATATTCAATTTTAACCGTTTTTCCGTTCGTTTTATGAAAAATATAACCTTAACTTTATTGTGTGTAAATTTTTTTCAATACACCCCTTTTAAGGGCGTAATTTTTAAAAACATACCTTTATTCGAGTAATTACTAGTCACGATAGGAAAAAAGGGAGGAACGGAAAGGAGGTGTCGATGAACATTGGTCTTGAATGATTGAAGATCATAATGGCAACGGAAAATTGTGCCAGGCAATTCATTCGACATTCGTGTTGTACGGCTAAAGAACGAATCCCTATATTTCACGGTACGTCCGAAATTTGGCTCAAGTGTAAACAGATGAGCGTTCCTAGCAAGACGAGTGTTACGGGGGAAATATTTTTAAGGGGTGGAACGCAGCTGGCTTCCTCGAGTGAGCATTTTTTGTAGAAGAACTTGTAAAATAAGGAAAGACATGAAACATTTCGACGATGTTTTTTTTTCTGAACTCTGTCGAGCAGGTGTAAAAAAGTTTGAGAAGCACCTGCCCAGATATGGGAGTTATACTCGATGAACATTGGTCTTGAGCGTTCCTAGCAAGACGAGTGTTACGGTGGAAATTTTTAAGGGGCGGAACGCAGCTGGCTACCTCAAGTGAGCATTTTTTTTTTAAATAATCTGTAAAATAAGGAAAGGCATGAAACATTTGGACGATGTTCGAGTGATGGAAATGTTTCCATAATTCTTCTCTCTATTATCAATTAAAGCGCTTTTTTCTGAACTCTGTCAAGCAGGTGTACAAAAGTTTGAGAAGCACCTGTCCAGAGATGAGAGTTATACTCGAGTTTCGGGCGTATAAACGCTTTGTAAATTATAGTCAGATCAGAAGGGGTAAAATTGACTAATAATCAAAGCTCAGTTAGTGCTTTAATTATTTTTTTTTTTAATTTTTAGGACACGGGCGTTTTCGTCAAAAATCGTATAATGCATTAATTTTTTAACGTTCTTTAACTTTCGGTCACAGTTTTGAAGTAAAAAGGATGAACATTTAGATTTAAGTTCCTTGGTAACGTAGCAGAGTGTGGTTAAAGAATTGTTAAAAACAACCATAATCGCTATTTGCATTCAAAATATAATTTTTAAAAATTTAAGTTTTGTCTTGTTTTGTTCAAATCGAGCTGCAGCTCAAAATTGAATGTCACTAATCTCCTAGAAATCGTCATGAGTTGTCAGTAGAGCATTCGAAAGAAATTACCGTGAAGACACTATTCACACGCCGAGGTTTCAGGGTTCGATCCTTGACTGCACCTTAGTTTTTTTTTTCCCGGACACAGGCTTTTGTGAGGAAGTTAAAAATCCGCCCAGAGTAGATCTTGTCATCATGAAAAAAGTGCATCTCTGCTAGCCGTATGTCCTTTCCTTTTCTACAGAATATCAAAAGGAATAAATGAATTAAAAATACTCCAGGCACCTGTGTTAGCTCATATTGAAGGGTATTAATAACCCCTTGTATGCGGGCTAATTATAAAAAAATGCATTGTTTTAGAGGTACATCAAATGGAATGGAAAAAGTGCTTCGAAAACTATTTCAAACGCTTGCAAGAGTGCAATGATCTTCATGAACAATGTTTTGAAAAATTCTACTATTATTTTTACCTTTCTATCTCAAAACATAAGAATCCGGCCCTGTAGTTCCAAAACCATACCACAAATCCTGATTTAAAATTTAAAATAAATAAGGTTGAACTTGGTAACATCTCCATTTCAAATCTTCTCCATCATCCTCATATGGCAAAGTTAAAACACACAAAACTACAAATCCAAACAGAGAGGGCAAAGGTGCCAATTTGGCCAATAAATTAATCTACTTAAACACCTTCGCCATTTTAATATTTTCCAACGTCAATTTTCTCAACTCTTATCTCGAAAACGTGTTATGCAGTCCTAATTTGTATAAAAAAAAGAAGGGGAAGACGGAGAGATCATGCAAGACCATTGGTTTGGATAAGAAATGACATCTATGTGTGTTCCAACAGAGAATGTCATACCTATGACGACAACGATAAAGGTACATCTTGTGCAGTTGTGCTCCTGGCTTCTGCATTTTTGCCAGTCCCACCTAAGAACCGTTTTATCTCTTCGCTTCGTCTCCTTTTTCAAATTGGAGAGGCTTGACTCTGGACTCGACTTAAAAAACTGATATGCTTTGGAAGTCTAAGAGCTCGTCTTTTTTGCATAGGCCCGTGCGTCGGTCGCCTTCGTCGTCATCGTGGAAAGTGCGAATTATTTTTGTATCTATATACTTTTATTAAGAAGAAGAAGAAGTTGTTCCTCGTGTTTCACTTTTTGTGGCACTTGGGCTGTTTTTTATCCTTCATTTTATTTCATTTCATTTCGATGACCCTCGAGTAGCTGTAGGTATGTAGGTAGATACACCAAGCAGTAGCCATGATGGTGGTCATGATGGGAATAGGGAATAACAAGTGAGACGTATTGAAGGTGGTGGAATGGAAATGGAACCCAGGCAAAGAGTCTAGAGAATAAAATTTCATAAATCAAATAATGGATTAACATTTATTATTGCTCCGGTAATGGTGGACAAGTCACACCACTAGGGCTAGGCTTTTATCGTATATAAAGACATTTGAATCGATATTGTGGATTGCCTTGTACCTTGTGCCATGTGAATATGTAGAAAGATATACCAAGACAAAGTCCAAGTCCTGTTGTGGACTTAGTTGGTTCTCGTTGGCTAGTTAAGTCGTCGAAGTAATTTATTTTGTTCGGTAATTAGGTGTGTATAGTGGTGTTCTTTCGAGAGACTCATTCTCGTTATAGCATTGTGGTTCCATCATGGTGGGAATAGAAAAAGGATTCTTTAAAACTTCTTCTTAAAGGTCGTAATGTAGAATGAGATTTTATGGTGGTTAAGAAAATTGCAAGTGATTATAGAAATGTCTACCGATGAGTGACTTTATTGCTGAGGACGTTATTTTTATGGGATGGATTTAGGAAGCCTGAGAAACAGGTAGTTTACTATGGTATTTTATTCTTTTGAATTTAATTTTTATTTGCCGTAGGTCTATAGCTATATAAATGTAGTAAAAAAGGTAGTGATTTGCATTCAATATACGGATAGTTTTTTTTTTGTTTTTGTTTAATAGAGGCACGAGTTCATGGTATTAAAAAATAAGGAAATAACTAATTTGTATTTTATGGGAAGAGTCTTGCATGCAATTTGTTAGGTACATTTATTGAAATAAGGATGATTTCCCCTTTTCAAGGAAAACCTTAACTTTGAGGCAATAAAAACGAATACGTATGTCGCCTTTGTGATCGCAAAGAAATACAATCGCCCAATCAGATTTTATGTTCATTGTTTTCTTGCAAAGAATAAAATATGATGCGTGTTCACGTGCTGGGCGCTCATCAAACATTTTTTGTTCTTGTAAATGATACCGGTAAGAGATACACATTAAACATAATTTGAAATTTGTAGGTAAAGTGGATTCAGTTGTAATGCATTTGAAATGAAACAGCCTACCGTGACCACGTATCTCTTGAGCTTGAGAGGAATCATATACGACTGTTGGATATTTGACTGGAGGCCCAATGGCAACAAGCCATAAGAATTGCAGCTTCAGAAGTGCTGGGCTTCTCACAAACGCACCTCCGAGAAACTCCTATTTCGATTCCGAATGTGCTATGGTAAAATAATGCCAAAACGGATGCCTACTGGTCATTGCTCAGGTAGGAGACTAGTGTGTCTCCGTGAGCTCTACGATGAGAGAAGGAAGCCTGCAAAACATAAAGAAGAACGAAGATCAATACAAGAGTGAAACAATTAAGATCAGGATTCACCACCTGCCCTAGATCGATATTAACCCTCTAGAGAGACTTCTTTCAGCAGTTGCTTAATGAGTCGTTAGCAGTCATTCTAAATGACAACCAAGAGTTGAATACGTCCCACCGAAATGAGATAAAAACAGCTATCGCCAGGCTGAAAACGAACAAAGTGGCTGGAACCTATGGAATACAAGCGGAACTCATTAAACATGCCAGAAGTGACCTGGACAGGAGATACACCGACCTATCTGCAAAATATGGTCGGAAAAAAGTACTCCCCACGATTGTAGTCTCAGTAAAATTGCCCGGTCCCAAAAAGGATACCGCCTATTCTACGTCAACCATAGATGAATAAGTCTTTTAAACATCGCATATAAGAGTCTGTTCAGCATTTAAGTGAACGTTTTAAGCCATTTGCTCATGATGTAATAGATCCTTTAGACCTGAAAAATCTACGTATGACCAAATCTTCACATTACGTCAAGACATTGAGAAAATTCAATAATCTAACAGAGATACTCCCTCCTGTTCTTCGACTTTAAAGCAGCCTACGACAGTGCTAATCGAGTTGAAAAATATCGTGACACGTTTGTCCAAATCTAGAATTCCTGCTATACTGGTACGGCTATCAGAATATCGTTGAAGACTGCGTCGTTAAAGAACGCTCGATGTTCCGCCAAAGTTGGTAGGGAATCTACTGAAGCCTTCGATACCAACAGAAGGATAGGTTAGGTGACGCACAGTAATGCAGCTGTTCCAACATTGTGCTTGAAAATGTAATACGGAACACTCATTCCAGTACCTTCATCAGGCACCATCTTTAATAAATCAATATAATTAATTGGGTTTTTGGAGGACATTGAAGTGATAGGGAGAACAAAGTAGCGTAAGTAGACAGGATTAAAAATGAACGTGGACAAGGCGAAGAATAGACTTTCACCAAGAAAAGGCCAATCCCACCACCAACTTTGTCAGAACGTGTCAATCGATGGGTATAACTTCGAGGCAGTCAGTGAACTAGGCTACCTGAGAAGAGAACAGCTTGCAAGACAGGGAACAAAATATCAGAGCTAAGATCAAACTTAGATTAACTTTTGCTAATCGCTGTTTTTTTTTTTTGGCCAAGCAAGCAATTGGGATCGGGACAGATGGAGGGGTACATTGAGTAAGCCTGAGGAGCACACTGGCAACAATAAGTATGAGTTTCTTAAATAAGGACAAAAACATGCAGTTACTCTGTTTATGGTTGTTGCAATCAAAAACGATTAAAATTTCTGGGAACTCGCTTTTTCACAAATTAATAAGAGCAAAATTTATAAGTGTTCCAACTTAAAACTTGCCCTCAAAACGTTATGATTCATGAACTTCTTCCATTAGTTCTGCTAATCAATTTTTACAAAATAAATAATTTAGTAAGCCAGAAACAAAATTAAAAGGTACAAGGAATTTCAAATATGGCGCATATCATAAAAAAGATTTATTTTAGACTCTTTCTTAAAGCAAACGCAAAGCAAGCTTTGTCCTTTCACGAGATGCGGTTATAAAAAAAAATTCAGTTTGTAATTCTTTTTATCGACCTCCATAACTCTGTCGA
Source organism: Platycheirus albimanus (assembly GCA_916050605.2). Classification (NCBI taxonomy): domain Eukaryota; kingdom Metazoa; phylum Arthropoda; class Insecta; order Diptera; family Syrphidae; genus Platycheirus; species Platycheirus albimanus. Next base: position 29,894,484 of record OU696698.1, on the reverse strand, counting down.
TCTTTTTGGGCCAATTTCATGGCTACACGACTTGCACAGTGTGTGGTATGTAAAATATATCCTCTACCCTCACTGGAACGCAGTTAATGTGTAGGGCGAGATATTAAAACTTCTGGAATTATTCTGGATATTTTTTTTGTGTCCACTTTGTATGCAGGGATTATGAGAAAGTATTTTTTTATTATCCTCTGCATGAATTTATAACTACAGCAAGGGCATTTGGAATATTAATATTTTTAGAGATACATTGTAACAAGTTAAAGTTTTTTAATGTTCTTAAAACTCAAAAAAGACATACCTTGTAGGACCGTAGACAAGTAGTGTATACCTTCACTTTTAGTTGTGACTTAATTTATAGTGATTAAGTAAATTCTTTTCGCTAACTCAAACTTAGCCAACCATATCAAGCCTACTACATTGTTTCTACTTCTTCTTCTTTTTTTTTTTTTTTGGAATACCAACCTTTCAGTAACACCTTTTGAAATTATAAATTATCGCTTAGTCAGTTGTCAGATAAAATCGTCTATCTTTCGGCTTGTAAATTAGTGAAGGAAATTCTATTAAGAAGAATGGCACAGGCGTTTTTGTTGGCTTTTGGCTTTTAACATGTTCATGATGGGTTAACAGAAAAAAAGTCCATGAGAGAATAATTTAAGTTTTACAATAAATTAATTCGGAAAAAGAATTGCTGTTGAAATGCGGGCTTCATGTTTATTTTTTGTCTTTGCATGAACATCTCACAGAAATAGTGTGATAAGTGATTTAAATTAAATAAGTACAAAATTATTGAGAAGAGTTGCTGGTGGCATTTTGGGTAAGACTAAAACCAACCTGTAGAAATCGATTGTTTGGAAATTTAACTGATTTCAAACAAGTTTAATGAATACTTCACCGAGGCTTCAGAAAAACTCCATTTAACCATCCCAACCATACATACATAAGTGATGGCATTTCAAGCCCGCTTTAAAAAAAAAATTGGCTTTAACTTGGTTACGTATTAGGGTTAGTTGAGGTAAGTGGAAGCAAGGGGTAAATGGAAATGTCAGATTTTTTTGCCGTTAAAATGATAATTTAAATTAAATTTTAGTGCAAAGTAGTGAATTATACCTCGGGTTCTTTTCTTTTAGTTTTTTGTTGAAATTTCTGTAAAAAAGTATTTTAATATTTTTGTTTTGAAGAATGTTGTATATTATTATATTTTTTTTTCAAGTACAATGAATAGCAATAATCTTATCTGTTTAAACAGTTTCTCGTAATAAGTAGTTAGTTTTTCACATTTAAAGTGTTCTCATTTACCCCAGTAGAATAAACGTCGGGCGTAAATAAAAACATGAATTTGGGGTTAATGAGAACAGTTTTTTAAATGATGTTGTGAACAAAAAAATTAAATGAATAATATCATATTCCAAAAACTGTTATTTTCAACAGAATAAAAGGCCAAAAACACCTCTCATAACAGTTGGATCTGTTCGAACACCTGCCATTGCTAAAGAAATTAAAGATGAACGTTTTTGGTGACAGTTTTTGCAATTTCAAAGACATCGAAATTAAATTTTAAATTAAAAAACAAAATTACAAGCAATTTTGAACTTCTAAAAGTGTTAAACTTATAAAATAATGAGAAGAGTTCATTATCTAATGGCTTTGTCACGTTATGGTGAATAAAACGTGCAATAATTTGACGTTTTCACTTACCCCTGATTTCAAAATAAAATTGTGTAAATGGGACCATTGCGGGGCAAAATGAAAACATCAAATCGTCGTCGTTCTATTAAAACTCCCTAAGTCCATTTTTAGTAAAAATGAGATAAATACGCCAAGTTTATTCAAATGACAAGATCTTTGTTCTATCAAAACTCCCTAAGCTCTACGTTCCTCTATTATCAAACTATATAGTATTAAAACTCCCGAAATCCAAAAAATTCTTCGATTTTTTATATTGATTACTAGCTTTAAATGCAAATATCTCAAAACACAAATAATGGACTTAGGGAGTTTTAATAGAACGACGACGAAATTATGTCACTTAATATTCATCATAACCTGACTTAGTTCTTAGATAATGAACTTTTCATATTATTTTATAAGTTTAACATTTTAAGAAGTTCAAAGTTGATTATAATTAATTTTTATTTTTTTTTATTTTAAATTTCGATGTCTTTGAAATGCAAAAACTGTCCCCAATTACCCTTACTGACCCAAAGTGTTCTAAGTGGCTGTTGTACGACTTTTTTTTAAATAGTAATAGAAAGAATATTTTATATTATAAGCCCATTCCTTTCATATTAACAATCTCTAAAATCTTTTAAAAAATTAGATGTATGAGCTGTATTAAATCTATAATGGCACCCTTTTCTGACTGTCCAAGGCACTTGCCATAGTTGACCTTAACATGGATTTAGGGGTATTATTAACAAATTGCTTCTTTCTTATTTTAAATGTGGAGGACAAAAAGTTAGCATAAATGTATACTTTAACGAATTTTGGATTTTTAAATGATGTTCCACAGGGTTCTGTTCTTGGTCCCTTACTATTTTTAGCTTATAAGACTATCAATATCCCAAAGCCTTTGCAAACTTCATTGCCTTAACTTATTAATTCAGCTCAACTTTCGAGTGTGCCTATCGTTAGGATTTCAGAAGATCTTGAAATTTTGAGAGATCGGTGTACTGAACATAGTTTAATGTCGTTTAAAATATCAAACTACACTTTTAATGATTTTAATTTATGTTCTTATGTACAAGATTGCAAGATATTTTGTTAGCCTATTCATAGATGACGTAAAAGTAATTTTATCGGTAGCTCAAAGCGTACAATTAATTTATTTACGGTCTAACAGGAATCCGCTGTCCATAGCAAAGCTGCATCTCATAGACATTGGTGTCAAATTAGTATTTAACTTTATAATTCCTCATCTTGAATAATACTGCAGGAAGAAGAATTAGAAAACGCATTGCGCTAGCAAAAAAAGTTGGTTTGTTGTCGTTTTTCGTCTAATAATACATATTTATCTCACGATATATCCAAGGGGGGCATCCAGTTGAAACTGGGGAAGTATAGAAAAATATCTCCAAAGCTTGGGCTCGAACCCACAAATCAATTTAATTTTTGAACAAAGATTTACTGGCAAATCCTTACTGCTCCATGACAAGATATATTTTTGGAGGATTTCTTCTTCAATGTTTTTGGTGAAATCAGTGATAAATCCAGGCCTGTGGCCGGAACCGATTTAATTCAGCAAAATTTATTTGACCAAAATCACCAAAATTGTTTTTAAATAAATCCAGAAAACCAATTAAACTGTAACTTGAAAAGTGCCCATTGGAGCCAGGCTTAAGCAAAAGAAATCCCTTCAGACTGTGGCTCTACGAAAAAAAAGACACGCGTCAATAGGAGTGGCGGAAAAAAATTATTGGGCTTCTATAACATCCTAGTGTGTATATTTTTTTTACTGTAGTATGTCCAAAAAAAGGTTCATCTTTGAATTAATGCTTCATTTGATCAATGCCATTTTTTCCAAGAATCAAATGAACCTTGAATGCGTAGGCAATATATATCATACCCAAAACAGCCTGATATGGTGATGCAAGTAAAGTGTTCTGCATCATCAAAATTTCAATACGGTGCATGCAAATAATTTACTAAAATTTTTACCAAAATATGTGTTCAATCACTCACCTTAGTACTTGTAGTCCTTGGTACACCGCCTAAAGCTATGGCATACACTTCGATCTCGTACGTACCCACGCCAACTTCTCGGTCCAATTCCTTGGCAGTTGACAGAATTCCCAGTTTTGAATCGATGTCAAACAAACGATCGACTTGTTGATTAAAACCGCCGTTAATACCAACACTTGTCACATTCGTCACGTAAAACTCAATTTCGGCGGAATTGAGACGAGCATTTACCGTCAAAATACTCTTTCCCGTCGGTTCGTTTTCTTCAACAGTGCCAAATATTTCACGTTGATCAAATACCGGACCGTTATTATTTGCAGAAGTTGCAATAATTGTAATATAAGCATCGGAGCTTTTGCGTTCGGATTGGACGGCTTCGTCGGTTGCCTTGAGCGTTAATTTATATCGGACTTCGGGGGACGAAATTGACCGTCGAAGAGATATTGCACCAGTATTGCGGTGTAGTTTGAATAATTCCGTATTACCGTTAACCATTTCATAAGTCACTAGTCCGTTAGTACTGGAATCAGCATCACGAGCGTTAACATACATTATAACTAATCCATCTCGACCGGGTGTAACTTGATTTTTACTATGTAACGGAAGAATGGCTGCATTCATTGAAACAAAAACTGGAGCATTGTCATTGATGTCCTCGACTATGACAGTCACGATTTTTTCAGCTGAAAGCCTCTTCGCTGGAGGATTGGCTTGATCAATTGCCACAACTGTCAATCGGAATGTGTCAATTGTCTCACGATCTATTTGCCGTAGAGTATGGATTACCCCCGAGGTTGTGTTGATTCCAAAATGTCTACCCCCAACAACTTCGGGTTCTTGTCTTGAAATCGCATAAGTCACTTTTCCATTGACTCCAGAATCTGGATCTTCAGCTGTCACGGTGACAATCGGAGTTTTTATTGCAATTCCTTCTTTAATCTGACGAACGATTGCCGTATTGGGAAAACTCGGTGAGTTGTCATTTTCATCGACCACATTCACGGTGAACATAATTGTTGTGGAAAGTCTTGGTGTTCCTCCATCGGATGCAGTTATGTTCAAGATATATGTCGTGGTGTCTTCATAATCCAAGGACTTATGCAGATACAACGAACCACTTATTGGATCAATGTGGAACGTATCTTTTCGATTTCCAGCAGTTATAGAAAACGCCACCTGGCTATTCACACCCAAGTCCGAATCACTTGCCCGAAACTTCATTAATTCCGTTCCGATTGGACTTGTTTCTTTCACTGAAATTTGTATATCGGTTTGCGTGAATTCAGGTGCATCATCATTTTCATCCAACACTTCCACACTAATTGTCGTACTCGCTGACAGCTGCCCCTTTAAAGCCGCATCCCGTGCAACAACTGTCAATTTGTAAGCTGCCTTTGTCTCGCGATCCAATTGTTTAGCCAACGAAACCTGGCCCGTTGCGTCATCAATTGCAAAACGCCCATCCTGATTGCCATCGCTAATTGAGTAATAAACATCACCATTGAGACCCTCATCTGCATCGATCGTGTATACTCGAATGACCTGTGTCCCAACAACAGATCCCTCAGATATCTGGACTTTGTATGGTGCCCGCAAAAATTGCGGTGCATTATCATTCACATCTGTAATGAAGATCTTCACTTTGACTTTATCACGCAATCTTTGCAACCCATTATCACTGACGATCGCTTCCAGCTGAAGGAAATTCTGATTTTGATTCTGCACCAATTCCTCACGATCGAATGGATGCAATGTCTTAATGAAACCATTGCGCGAATCAATTGTAAAATCTGCCTCCTGTGATGACAATGAGAAGATCAATTCTGCATTGCGACCAATGTCACGATCGTATGCGGTCAGCTTACCAACAAATGAGTCCACTGGCTCATTCTCTGCTATGCTAAAGGTAAATGTTTGATTGGTAAACTGCGGAGCATTGTCGTTCTCATCGATGACATGGATGATCACCGGCACCACTGATGAGCGCGATGGTACGCCATCATCCTTGCAAGCAATTGTCAGTGAATAATAATCCTTATTTTCTCTATCCAACTGAGACTTCACGAACAAATAGCCGTCAGGGAAAATTCCAAACTTCCCTTCGACATTCCCCTCAATTATCTCGTAGGATATCCTACCATTGGCTCCCAGATCGGCATCGGAAGCAGCCAATGCAAAGAATCGCGCATTCACTGGTGTTGACTCCAACAAAGATGTCTCGTAGGAGGTATGATCGAAGACAGGTGTATGATCGTTAACATCGGCTATCTGAATGGTGATGGTATTCTTGGAGGAGAGTGTCATTGGTGTGCCACCATCAGTTGCTGTCAGTTCAACGTGCAAAACTGTCCCTGGTTCGGCACGGATCGGTCGATTCAGGTACAACACACCAGTTGCTGCACTAATGCGAAATTGCTCATCGGGATTGTATGTAAGACTATAAGAGACACGACTATTAATTCCAGAGTCTCTATCACGAGCCCGTGACAAGTACACCTCTTGACCAACAGCAGAGTTCTCTGCAAGCAGGATCTCATCACGATCGTGGGCAAAAATTGGTGCATTATCGTTTAGATCTAGAATCGATATGTTCACTGTAGTGCGGCCGTATGCCAATCCAGCCCGAGCAACTATCGTTAGGGTATATTGAATCATCGATTCACGATCGATCCTCTTCGATGTTGTTATGACCCCGGTGTGACGATTTATTTCGAAATTCTCATCAGGATCACCAAACACAATGGAATACTCAATCGGTGGTTGTTGTTGTTTGCCGCCAATACTCGTAGACTTAACCTGAACCCTTCCTACCTCACGGCCAATGTCAGGATTTGGATTGCTCTCATGGTCCTCAACAATCTGAAGTTCATATCCAGTAAAAGAATCAAATTCTAAATTTTCCATTTTTGATTGTTTGAGAATCTCCACAACAGCATCGCGTTCCGATCGTCGTTCCCCATGATCCTTGGACGATATGATCAGTTTGAAGAGTGCTTTATTGCCACTACCATTGTTGCTACCACCGCCACCGCTGTTGCTTTGTTGAAACAGATTGGAACGCAGGCTGATGACTCCAGTGCGAGTATCAATAGTAAATAGATCATCGCCGCCGCTCTCCAGCTTGTAGGTAATTAAAGCATTATCACCGAAGTCACGATCGGTGGCAGTTACCTTGAGTATGGATGTACCGATCGGTGCATCATCGGCAACAGTTTGAAAATATTGTTTCGGATAAAATTCCGGGCTATTATCGTTGATATCCTCGACGGTTAGGTAGACGGTAGCAGTTGATGATTGCGGTGGTGCACCCTGATCGCGAGCAACCACAAAAATCTCATAATGTGCGATCGTCTCACGATCGAGCTGATGCTTTGTGGTTAATTGACCAGTCAACGAGTCAAGGGCGAATTGATCGGGATATTTTTGTTGAACAATTGCGGGTAGCGTGTAGGTGACACTGCCATTTGTGCCCTGGTCGTGATCCGCTGCTGTAAGCATCGCAACCAATGTCTGTGCTGGAGTATTTTCACTGAGACTTACATTAATGTGCGGCTGAGAGAATTGTGGCGCTTCGTCGTTCTCATCGAGTATGGTTACTTTAAGTTCAGTGTATGCCCACTTTGGGTTAGGACCACCATCCCTCGCAGATATATTGAGTTCGGCAGTACCCTGAATTTCGCGATCGAGTGCAGCGCGTGTTGTTATCAGTCCAGAGGCTGGATCGATGCTGAACCATTGCTTGTCATTACCAGATACAAAGTCATAAAAGATCTGGGCATTGACCCCAGTGTCCTCATCAGTTGCTGTGATGCTAGCCACATAAGTGCCTGGTGGAGCCAGTTCACTCAGCACGGCTGTATATTCTGATTTTTCAAACACAGGCTCATGATCATTGACATCGTTCACATGTATGATAAGATATGCAGTAGCAGTTCGTTGTGGAGTTCCTTTATCAACAGCCACCACTGTCAAATTGTATTTGCCAATCTCCTCACGGTCAAGTACACCATTCACACGCACAATATCAAAACTGGGCGTCTTCTCCAGACGGAAATGCTGCATCTCATTGCCAGATATTATCTTAATGCTGGTATCTCCGTTAAGGCCTTCGTCCATGTCGACCACAGATACCGCAGCTACTACACTTCCATTTGGAGCATTTTCATCGACAGTGGCAAAACTACCCGTTGGTGGAAAGTACTGAAATCTTATCATTGGATCATGATCATTCGTATCGACCAGACTAATGGTGACATAGGTGCGTCCGTCTTGACGCGGAGAGCCATGATCTCGGGCAAATACAGTGAACACGCAACTTTTCGGACACGAGTCGTTCTCGCAATTTTGGTGTGGACACGATAGTCGCTGGGTCGTGGAAATGACACCTGTCTCTGGATCTACAGTGAACTGCGTCTGCGTGTCGGACAGATAGTATGTGATTTTACTGTTATCACCCAAATCATTATCGGATGCCATTACTTGGAGAACCGGTGTTCCTGGCGGTATGGATTCAATCAGCGATGCGTTGTAGTCACTATGGTCGAAAATAGGTGGATTGTCATTAACATCGACAATGGTCACATTCACCTGAAGATATCCAAATTGTGGCGGATAGCCTCCATCACGTGCTGAAATATTCAATGAGTAAAATCCACAAGATTCACGATCCAGGCTTTTGGTTGTTTCCAGATGCAGATATGACACATCACCGCTAGGATTAGTCGTCACAGCCAGGCGAAACTTGTTGTCATGATCACCATCCACTATGCGATAGTCATCGGTAACACTATTCACGCCAATATCACGGTCCGTTGCAGCGTCCAGCAGGAGACGAGTTCCTGATGCGGCACTCTCCGAAAAAGAAACCGCTATGCTCGGCTCGGGAAATTCTGGCGGGTTGTCATTCACATCTAGCACTGTGATGCGTACTTCAATGGGATAAGTTGGTTGACTGGATAGCACCACTAGATCGTAACGATCCCGCATTCCTTCGCGATCTAAAACCATATTAGTTTTGATTTCACCTGTATTCTGATCAAGGGTGAATTCCCGGGGTGGTTCATTAAACCTATATGTAAACCCCAGCTTAATTGGAATAAATCCTACAACTGTGCCCCTTGGCTGACCTTCAAGGACCTCTAGCTGAACTCGCGTATCAACTGCCCTTGATTGCATTTGCGCACTGCCATCGGCAGACGAACGTCGTCGCGGGAATGCTGTATATTGGGCAGATGATGATAAACTCCCCGGACCCGGACCGGGCACATGCACGCCGTTGATCGTTACGCACGATAAACTTAAAAAACCGACTACTATCGTGATCAGCCATCTGCTGCTGGTAAAGTATCTTGTTTTTATTGATTTGGATTTTATTCTTCTGGTTGTGTGTTTGGTTGGGATTGGGACTACTTTTGTAGATATGACACTCATTCTGGGCACCGATTCGTTTGCCAATCGGCTGCAGAACGTCATAATTGGTTGTTAACGAAATTTTTAGACGAATTTTGTTGCTTTTGGCTTTTATACTTTTGATCGAAACATTTATCCATCAGGCGATGAAAACTATGTTTATATTTTTTTTTTTTTTAATTACGCGTTTCCCGAGAGATACAAATTTATTGTTCAATTGGTATTCCGGCGACCGACGACGTTACTGCGAAACCGCGCCATTTTGCCAATTTACGCGACACAGGGTAGATATAAATTCAAATTTCTAATTAAGGGGGGGTTGGGTTTTTATCACTTTTACGTTTAAACTTTATCCATGCGGTGGCGTCTCGTTATTTTGCACTCAGACCACGCACCAAAAATATCTGCAAATCAATAAAATAATAGGTTAGATATTAATTTTTTTTAATTAAATAATTTTTTTTTATAAATTTTAGTTAAAATCAACTCTACATAACTCTTGGATTTAGGGTGTTTCCTCAAATAAGAATATTTTGTGCTCATAATGTTAAATTTTAAAAGAAAAAAAATATATTGATTTTTATAGCCTTTTTAACGAAACATTTTAAAATTCTTTTCAGGATTCATGATTTTCCGTATCCCAAGGAAAAAGAAACAAAATGGTTTCATTGTGTGCGGCCATTTAAAATTTGAAATTATAGCTTTGTTTGTTGAGCCCTGAAGTCGTCCTGAAGTCGATCTTGGTATTTAGCTGCGGTGAGTTGAGGTAACGAATCAGCTGTTGAAGTGACTTTTGCTGTCAAGCATTTCATGTGTATTTTTCTTCTGTATTTGGTTTTTCATATCTTTTGTTTCAAAAGAAAGTAAAAGAAATGCAAGTGAATGCATTTATTTTGATGAAAGTATATAAAAATCAAAATGGAAACTTTTGATTTTATGCGTTGTGAAAAATATACATTCAGCAGCCCTAATGCGTTTTTTGAGAACGGGAAAACAGGTTTTTTGACAACACTTGGAGTTGTCAAGAAAACCTGCGGCAACCCTGGGTAAAGTAGAACAAACAAAGCTTATGTCTTAAAGTTTTAAAACTTGAGATTTGTTCTGAGATTGATATTGTTTTTATTTTTGTGTTTGCAACAGGGATTTGACAGGTCATATTGTGGTCATTGTCATATTGTCGAGATTACATCTGTCAAATTTACTGTTATGTCAAGAGTTATAGCGTTCAACAACATGTTCAAACGATTAAATTGTTTAATGAAAGTGGGTTTTCTGTTCGAGCTAGATTTCGTGCCGTTCGTCAATTTTACGGTCACCATGACTATATACAAATTCATGATAAATGTTAGCCACCGAGATCATGCGATTTTACCACGCTAGACTTTTTTGTGGGGTTTTCTCAAGTCATAGAAGGGCATGACAAATAACCATAAAAAACCACTCTAGATTTGAAGTATCGCAGTACGAGTAAGCAGTGTTTAAATTTCTTCAAGACTTTCAGCAATGGAGCTCGAGATTTTATACGCTATTAGGTATATCGTATAGAATGGGTATATTGTTTTTTATACCCTATTTCATAGAATGGGTATATTGTATTTGGTGTGGAGTTTGTAACATAGAGAAATAGTACCCTTAAGTATAGCAAAGTAAATATATTCTGACTCGGAATCAAAAGCCTAGTCGATTTAGCCATGTCCGTCCGTCCATCCGTCCGTATGTATACTCTCTAGAGGTCACTAGAAAGCTGAAATTTGGTATATATAATCTTTGGTTCAAGAGTAAGGCTAAGTTTTTGAACCGGTGAAATTCGCCCACAAACACGCCCTCAATCATCATTTTTGTTGAACAATCTCAATTTGGTAAAATTAAATTGTGTTTTTTGCACAGTTACAATAAAAACATAACACTAAAATTTTGCACACGTAAACTTAATTTACCTTCTTGCAATAAAATAAAATATTTGAGTTTGGGCGTGGTTGTTTTTATAAAATAACAATTGTTATATTAAAGCGAAAAACATTAAGTTTTGTGGGTATTACTTGCACATTAACATATTGTGTATGAAATCAAAAAAATGATTTTGGGCGTGGCTGACGCCCACTTTTCACTAGAATTTATAAAAAAATTGTTTTTTGTAGATAAACGGTATTTATAATGAATCTATCTGTAAACCAAAATTTTGCGCTCTTAGTAGAAACTAAAAAGTTTGTGTATGAAAAGAAATTTTTGAATTTTGGACTTGGCTTACGCCCGCTTTTCATGAAAGAACGAAAAACGTAGTCTCAAAAATTTAAGGTACCTCCAATATTCTATTTAAAACTTTTCTTTCCGTTCGTTATTTGAAAAATATACCTCTACATTTTCTTGTGCAAATTTTTTCAATACGCCCACTTTTAAAGGCGTGATTTTGATAAAATACCTTTGTTTAGGTAAGATCGTTTAAAAACTACTCGATTCAGCTGTAGTTTTACACATATGCCTTAATACTGACTAATGATCAAAGCTCAGTTAGTGCTTCAAATTTATATATATATATATATTTATATACGCCCACTTTTGAGGGCCGTTTTCGTCAAAAGTTGTACAATGCATTATTTTCTTAAAGTTTTTTAACTATTGGCAGTTTTGAAGTAAAAAAGATGAACACTTAGATTTAATTCCTTGGTTTCATATAGCAGAGTGTGGTTCAAGAATTGTTAAAAACAATTCGCTATTTATATTCAAAATCTAATTTTTAAAAACTTAAGATTTGTCTTGTTTTGTTCAAATCGATCTGCAAGAATAAAATTGAATGTCACTGAGCTCATGCTAATTGCCTTGGCAATAAAAAGTCTCAACTTTGGGCGTGCCACACGCCTTTTTTACTGTGCCAGCACTAATTGAACATCACACCACACAAAATTAATGTTATTGAATTTTTTTCTGTCTGCTAAAGAAGAATTTTGTTTCTGAAACTGGAACATCGGCTGGCTGCGGGAGGCGAACGCATACACATACAAAAATATAGGGAATAGGGTATCCAACAGTTCGTTGCAAACGTACTGTAGCTCTCTTATAGTAATGAACATCTTAAGTAACAAAGAAAAATTATTGATGTTGGGCGTGGCTGACGTCAGCTTTTGATAAGAATCTACAGAAACTTTTTTTTTTTTTGCAAACAAACGGTACTTTTAATAAATCAACAAGCCCAACATTTTGTGCTTATCAGTAGAAACTTTATATCTTGTGTTTGAAAGAAAATTTTGAAATGTTGGGTGCGACTCAAGTCCACTTTCTATGAAAGAACAGACAAAATTTTTGTTTATTTAAGTTTAAAAAAAGGTTGCTGCCCAAAATCAAATCCAACCAAGTTTTTCGTACGAAATATGAAAAATATTTCTTTTAAAAGTTTTTTATGTAAAGTTTTCCCTTTTAGGGTCGTGAATTTTATAAAATACTTTTACCCAGTTAAATTTTAGAACAAACTCGATTTAGCTGTTATCTTAGGCATATAATTAAAAAATAACATAAGATCAGTTTGTGTTTAATGTGTTTCAAATCAAGTCTTAGCTCATGCCCACTTTTTAGAGGCGTTTTTGGTCTAAGTCTTAGTCTGCCCCACTTTGTCACTAACAATCGGTGACTGTTTTGAAGTTGTAAGATGCAAAAATTGTACTTGTAATCATTGGTTATATAGCAGGGTATGGTTCAAGAATACGTCAACAATAATTGTCATTCCCATCCAAAAGCTAATTTTTCAAAATTGAAACTATTTTTGTTGTTTTGTAGTTATAATCAAGTTGCGAACATAAAATGTTCTCCTCTCTGTGAAGGTAGAAATTTTATTTCAGGGAGGGGCCAACTTTTTATACACATGAACAAACCTTGTCAGAAATTAATTCCACAAAGAATAAATTTAAAGCAATGTGTTTGGTTTGCATTTTCTGTGAACCATGATAACTGCAAAGGTTTTTTTTTTCAAAAACTTGTTTGTATCCTAAAATGCTTCAAAATCGACTTTATATCACCGAATATCCTTGCGAATATAGGTACTGCAGTTCTCGCCTCGCTCATGTTTTTAAACTATATTCAACTCGAAGTTGTTTTTTATTAGTTTAATTATTTTTGGGACTTTTATAAAGACCCTGTCGCTCCCGAAATTCCTTCATAGTTTCTTAAAACAGAATTCAATAGTCAGTTTTTTGTTAGAAAAAATAAAAAGAAACAAATTCGCTTTGGAAATTTTAATAAAGTTTGCTTAAAACTTGACAAGGCTTGGAGAACTCGTTCGGTGCGTAAAAACGTTTTTTTTTTCAAAAACGGTTGTTAAACTATTCAGATATTCTTCTTTTAAATAATAAGAAAAAAAGCGAATATAAAACTAAATTACAAATGTAAAAATTCCTCCCAGCCTACATAACATTCTTATACTAATATGTTGGCTACAATTTCAATTTTGAGACGTAATCGTATGGTTATGATTTTTTTTATTTTCAACACAAGTGTCATGGACCCGAAAAAAAAAATTATTTGATTGATAATCTGTTAAAACTCGATAATTGGTCGAGAGACTTCTAGAAGTGTTTGCGTCCAATTCTTATGTTAATTTAATTAATGGTTCTTAAGATTTAAAATTTGCATATATTTTAATTAATTCAAGTATAAAAGAAACACGTAGGCCATACATTTTTTGCTATAATTCAATCAAAAAAGTATGACTTAAACATTTTGAAAGGTGGAAGAAAATCAACGTAATGTACTGATTTATGTTTTGAATAAACGAAATTTGAAATGAGTATCTCACACAGTAGAAAAAGAAAATTTAATAAAAATGGATGGCAGGCTATGTTAAAAAATAATTTATTTTTAACAATAAAAATAAGATACTTTTTGATTAATTTATCTCTATTAATTTGTTGCTTAAATAAAAAACAATTTAAAACTAATATTTTACATGTCCAAGAAATATTGCTACTTGGCCATTTATCAATAGAGCTCCATCAAAACCGATAGCCGTTAAGCGTTCGTTCAACCGGAAGTTAGTAAACCTTTTCGATTATACAACTTAATCTAAGATAAGTCTATAAATCTCTCCTTTTGTGTTAAACAAATAAACATAGTGTTATTTAAGAAGGAATAACTCTGGACATAGATCAATGTCATATTGCTCCGGCCCCGTCCGTGTCCCAGGCCTCGACACGGCACCATACTGTTGTTATATCAATTTACTAATTCTTCTAAAAAAAATTATACATTTTATGGAAATAAATCATTGGAAACTAATTTATTGTTATTTATGATGTGATATTCTTTCCCAGCCTTTAGATACAAATTAAAATATTATATATTTTTTTTTCTCTGCCTCATTCTTCGGCATTTTTTTTCTTACTTTTGATGATATTGATTGTAATTAAAGTAACAAATCACTCCTTTTTTATTTTATTGGAGTGTGGTTAGTCATAGATTTATTAAACGATTTACAAAAATGTTTGATGTCTTATTTTTAATCCGGTTGATTTGCCTTGATTCGAAACGCTTTGGCCAGGGTAGGGGATGCATTTCTGTATTTTATAGACAAATTGAGTTTGAGTCTCTATTCTAATAAAAAGGGTTTTCAATTTTTTTGAGAGAAGAACCCCAATATTTACTTGCTCTATAGGACATGTAATGGTTTCGCGCGAAAAAAAATTCAAACATGACATTAGACGACAATACAAAAGCCCAACAATGTGGTTTTCGCCATGCCGTCGTCCGTTGTTCTGATCCTAGATGGATTAACGTTCTTTCTTCAAATTTCATAAAAAGCAGTATAGTTGTTTACGATTTGGGTTTTCTCGAAAACGAAACTATTCACACTTGTGGCAACGTATAAATTTAATAAAACATCTTCAAGATAACACTCAAGTTTCAAAAATTTAAGATTTCTCAATTTCTCATTCAGTTATAGCCAAGATTTTTAAGTTTTTAACGGTTTTCTCGAAAAAGGCTCACACAATTTTGATTTTGAGTATTGTAGAGTAATATATCCTAAGTTGTTGGCTCAAACCTAAAGCAACCGAGATCTGTATTTAACGGTTATATTGAACAGACCATACGTTAAAAAGGACATTTATGAAACTGGTCAAACTTGGCAATTCATGTATTTTAAAAAGGGCGTTGCAATTTTCTAGATCAACATTTTCTAAATGGCAGCTCCGATATATCACCACTCAGATTAAGCCAAAATATTAAAGTTTTTGTCAATTTTCCAAATATGGCTGAAAGGATTTTGTTTAAACTTTGTGTGACTTATTAAGAGTTTTCCCAGGAAAATTGCATGTTTAGTTATCAGGAGAGAGTAGACCTTATAAAAGACTGGTTTTATTATTGTCTTACTAAATTGGCCATAAGTTGACAAGGAGATCAAATGTGGTTAAACTTATTTTGGAACTATTTGCCATGAGCTGCCTTTTTGTAGGCTAATAATTTTCAAACGGTAGACGCATAAGTAGAAGAAGCCGTTCAGATTAAACCGATAACTTTTTACGGGTTCCCTCGCATATTCATAAATTATCTCAAAAATTACTTTACCAATTGTTGTGCAAAGTACTTGATTCAATTAAAAATTAAAGTGTGAAGAAATAGGATAAACAAAATTTTACTTATCTTATAAAAATAGCAAAAATAGAAGTTATTGTTAAAAAAAACTTGTTTTTATCGTGTTATTGCACCCATACAGATTTTAAAGGTGTTTTTATATATTTCAGGCCATTTTTGAGGAAATTTGTAAAAACCATGCATGCAGGCTTTTATTATTGTAAAGACTGTTCATATGATTTATAATTGTTTTGAACCAAAAAACCTCATTTGCCTTTTGTGTGTTCGTGCTCTCTATAAATAAATCGTTTGAGCCATTTTTGAAAAAAAATTACGAAAACCGAAGAATATCAGAACGTTAGCGGTGAGTTTAGTAAATAAGTTATCTACTGCATCTCTTCGTCTTTTGAGGAACTACTCGTATTTGGAAAATCGTTTTTAAAAGGTTGAAGTTGAAGGTGGATCCTCTGCACTCTTTTTGGTAAACTCAGGAGTGCCACAGGGTTCTGCTTTAGGACCGCTTTTATTTTAACTTTGTATAAACAATCTGCTGAATGTTGTCAAAGACTTAGCTCACATGTACATATACAGATGATGTTTTGATTTATATCACTGGCCCAATTGCATTGAGAGAAGATTCCGTTGCAAGAACTAATGAGGATCTGAATCGCATTCAGCTCATATGCTCACATTATATGCTCTTTTCAGATATGAAATTACGTTTTGGTTAAAACTCTTATAATGCCATTTTTTATGTTTAATTGCTCTGTGAACCCGTGTTTGGATTTTGAATGCAAGTGAAAACTGAACGTTGCCTTCAATGATTGCTTACGATTCATATATAACAAGCCCAGGTATGTGAGCGTCTCTGCTCAAAACAAATACATTTTAGGAATACCATTTCACACTTATTATGATTTGAGAAACATTCTTAATATACATGATATTATATATGGCATGTGTCCGGAATATTTAAAAGATCCGTTGCAATTCGCTCAAACACAAATAGGCCTTAAGCTCATTCTACCGTGATTTGCTCACACAGTTGCAGAGCGATCTTTTTATGTGTCAGCAATCCAACTATGGAATAATCTTCCAATCCAGTTACAAATAACCTCAAATACCTTAAACTTTAGACGAAGCTACTCTTACACCTCTCAAACTAATTAAATGTATTTATTTAAGTTGTGATTATTATTTTAATAAGAATTCGTTAAATTCAATGTATACTTATGTATGTTCTTCTTTTCTCTTTTTTATGTATATGATTATATTTATATTTTTTTGTTCATTTGTTCAATTCTTGTTAATGCTATGCTAGGATACTGCTTTTTAAAGATGTTTTCTTTTTGTGTACATTGTAAATTTTTGATTTGAAATAAACAATAAACAATTGTTGGCATTCGTTGGTATAGTTAGTCTATCTTATGGTAAGAAGGAGTATCTCAGGAAATCTTGGAATTACGAAACCTACAATATAACTGAATTTCTATGATCACAATTTCGATAAATTTGAATTTCTTTATTTACATATGTCGCATATCAAAAATTCAACACAAATTTTCAAACATCCTTTAATTTAATTTTAATTTGAATATTCTAAAAACTGGTCGATTGCTTCTTATTATTTTGGGTTCATGCGGATTTTTTCTGTATGAAAAACCTCTTTGAATGAGAAACTACAGTATGTATGGATTGAATGATTCTTTGAATTTCCAAAAGCTTCAAAAATCTTTCGAAAAGAAAATTTTTGTCTTTCAAATCCATTTTTTAAACAAAACAATTATAACATTCTGTGACCGAAAAATACCTTTTTAATAGCGATTTTGAAACGATTAAGAAAATGCATGTGTGTTTGATGTCTATTAATCTCTCGTTTTCGGAAAAAATGTTGAAATAAGAGGTATACCTACGCGGTTTTGCCTTTTTAAAGTGATATCATCTCATTTTCATCAAACATATTCGAAAAATAAAAACATGGCTCTATTTACACTATGGAAACCCTCAAACACGAAGGCGGTAATATTTAAGTGCGGGCGTGATTTTCTGGACTTAGATTAATGTATATTTTTCAAATCAAAGAAGAATATACCGCTTTGTTGGACATTCCAATAAGATAATGATCCAATTTAAAAAACTTTGTTCACACTAACCCGACCTTCTATTTCGGCCAGCTGAATCATCGGAGAGAAATACCTTCGGGGATTGGTATGTAAAAAATGGTATTTTAAACGAAAAAAAGTAAAACATGACAGTTTCCTAGAGAGGATTCAGTCAGAAGTATTGTTAAGTATGTTTGAAGCAATTTTAAAAAATGGTTTCTTCGGTATCAAAGACCAACCAAAAAGAGTAAGTATTAAAACATAAATATTTGATAATATCTCAGAATATAATATAATATTGATTATTATAATATTTTAGCACGAACAGCTGCAGGGAAGCAAAGCCTATTTGTTCACACTCCCAAACATTAATAAATCTGAATTCTTGAGCTAAGAATGAAACGTGTGAATATAATTGGAGTTTATTTTTATTTTTAATTAAGTTCCACAATGTGTTAAAAAAAAATATTAATTTTTAAAATGATGACCCAATTTTGTATGGGTAGCCTAGGGGTTTTGGGTTCGAGCACTAACCTGGATGCCACTCTTAAGATCACCTAAATTTCAATCCACTAAAAACTCTTTCCTATAGGAATAGAAACTAATGTCGTGCAATTTGCATTCAAAAATACCTTAACTCTAACATATATATAAAGTAAAAAATTATAAAGACAAATAATTCAAAATACTCATGTCTTGGCTTAGAAATATATACATTTTATAGTTTTGTAATTTTCAATTGAAATGTTCATAATCAAACTTATTAAACAATTTTTGAGCCCATTTTACAAATTCCTATTATTCTACTTTACTCTATTTTTAAATATTTTTTGTTATATTTTTATTCCAACATATTCAAAAATGCTTATTGCTTCCTTCTTCTTATTTCAAAAAAAAGAAACAAATAAATTCATCATACAAAATGGGATAAATTAATTTTTAAACAAAAGAGCTGACCTACAAACTTGAAAAAAAAACTTGCCGCAATGATTTCGTTTTAATAAAATTCAGCTCACATCAAATCAATTCAAACTTGATTCAATATTTATAACAAATTTTTTGATTTAAGAACAGACAATTGATAGTTTTTCCAAATTGTCTAGAAAACAGAAAAAAAAAGATTTTCCAGTGGACGTGAAGGTGGATGCATTTTGTCGTTAAACTTACTCTTTGGTTTAATTTATATTCAGCTGATTTTTGTTTTGAGGAGAGTAAGACAATTTAATTTAGTTTTTCCCATCAACACGCATAGTTTGAATGTTCTTTCCTGAACCCATCTTTTATAGACAAATAGAAAAGAACGAGAGCTTCCCCCCACTTTTTAAAAGAACGTTTCAGTAACACTTCCTATATTTTTCTTCTCCCGATAACAAGACGTGTATTGTGTAAGTAGTTTGAGGTAAGATATCATAGACACAATTTTCATATTGCCTCTTCTAACTCCTCAGACGTGAGCAACTATTGAACTTGCTCAAGATAAATCCAAGCAAAAGAAAGTAATAGCACATAAGACGACCGACCGACCGAACGACGGCGACGCAACGTATATTATACATCATAGCTAGCTAAATAGAGTTTGTATGTGTGTGTGAGAGAAAAACAAGAAAATTTCGTTGTAATGGCCAACACTTTATAGCCTACAGGCGCACAGCGCACAGCACAAGCTAGTTGAACACGGCCATAAGGAGAAACGATGAAGACCGCGACGACGACGACGCTACGACAAACTAGGTCTATTTTGTTCAGTTTGAGAAGTTTGTTTTGTATCCTTCATTCTATGAAGCAGGAAAATTTTCAAAAAAAAAGTAAAAAAAACATTTTTTATTGATTTGTACTCCTTATATGAAAAAAAAACCAAAAACAACAACAACTTTAGATACATTTATGACAAAACGAAAGGGAAAAACAAGATTATGTATGTGTGTACGGGTGGGTATTCATATTCATACAAACAACGAGGATCATTGCATCCAAAAAGAAAATCCAAACCAAAACGAAAGAGATAAGAAGATTGAAATGACAGAGATGGAATAGAATGAAGATAACCTCAGATACAGGTGAAAATTCAAGTTAAAAATATGCTCCACGCTACCTGTGTTCTTATTTTCTCCATCGCATTGCCTTCGTGGTCTTGGTCGTCGTCGTCGTCGTCGTCGTCATCATCGTCGTCACCGAACCCACCGTAGTTCGTTGTCGGGAATATTCTGTTTTTTTTTTTCTAATCCATCTCTCTATTTTATCTCTTCGTTCGTTTTTCGGATATTTCTTTAGGTCAAAAAACAGGATTTTCAAATCAACCAAAGAAGAATAAAAAATGGAATTTCGTTAAAGGAATGGAATCTAAAACGACAACCAACCCAACGGGCTCGGGACGGGACGGTCGGTGCATCTGCATTTATTTAGTGGTAGAACCAACTTTAAAAGGTACCTGTGCGGTTAGTTGTTGTAATATTCCAGGAACCAACCAAAGGTATTATGTTTGAATAAAATTCAATTCATGGAATTTGGGTATCCTGCTTCATGGACTTTTTGTTTTTTAAACCCATTATTGCTCATATGTCAGACACTTTTTTTTTAAGTGTCTTTAAATGACAAAATGTCTTGGGGAAGTGCAAATTCAACTTAAAGCAAAATGGATATCCACATTTTGTGTCGGTAGATAATAAAATTGAGAGATTAATTGATTTTAGTATGAGTCATGTCTGAGATTTGTATAGGTAGGTATGATGGTGCTTGGGACAAACGAGAATGTGGTTTGGAGAACAATCATGGTTGGAAGAAGTAGTTATAATGAATAAACATTAGGCTTAGATTCATATATTGGCTACTGTTTTACGACTTCTTATAATGTTCCAAGCTGAATTTTAAAAGGTGCTATTAATTTTAGTAAGCAAATAAAATGTATCTAATACATCCAAGCATACTTTGTATGGTAAATTTATATTAAACTGTGTTTAATACAATAACATACGTATGTATACCTTAAGTTGAAACATGATAATTCCCTTGGCAAGGGGCGTGTAATCTCTTCTTTTAAGACATGGTAAACGGTCTATTTTATATACAGTTGGAAATTCCTTTAAATTAAATAAGAAGACAAGCAAAATAAACATAAAAAGGCCCTTATAATTCTCCTGATTTAACTTGAAAATCGTTTAATAGTACAACAACTCCATTTTTAAAGAATATTGATGATTAGAGCTTTGGGGTCCTTTGTGTTTCTCGTGTAGACCCAAGTACATGCCAAAACATCCTGTATATAAAAATTTTAAAGACAAATCTATCCTATCCTTCTCATTGCAATTAGTTTTGAATATCTGTAAGTCACAATGAATGGGAAAAATCGAGACTGGAAAAGCATTACACATTCTTGTAGTGCGGCTAAAAACTGAATCCCTGTCCCTAAAAGTACGTCTGAAGGCTCAAGGGTGAATTGATGGGCACTCCTAGCGAGTATATGAAGAACATTTTTCAGGGGAAGAATTCAACTGGACATTTCGCTGAAGCAGTGTTCATAGGAATAACGATTAAACAAGGTGAGACAAGATATCTTTACGGATATGTTCTAGTGTAACAACTGTTTCCGTAATGGTCTTTTCATACCTATCAATTTTAAGGCTCTTCTTTGAATCAGCAAATTTTGTTTGGGGCATCATGAGAATTATACTCAATCTTCGGGCAAATGTTTGCCTTCTACATTGTAGTCGGATTACATGGGTAACAAAATTTCTAACACCGATTAAGGAAACCTTACCATTTTGAGGCATTTTTGGTGACGTCAAATATATGATCGTTCCACAGAACACCTAAAACACACATAATGTACAATGCTGTTCGGTTTCCTTAATGCAAGTGTCACTAATGGATAGTTACATAAGGGGTAGATAATGCTTAAGCAACAGAAGACAGCGTTGATTTTCGAAGCATTAAATTCCCTGCGGTTGATAATTAAGCTATACGCTGACGTTGCAGTTCCACGTCCAAAGAACAAGGTTGTGAAACTTGAAAGAATATGAAAAACTGAGAGTAAAAGTCACCAAAACAATTAAGTTTACTAGAATTCTTAAACAAGAGATCGTTAATAAAGATCAGGAAAAGAGTCGGAGACAAAACGGAGCCTTGTGGCACACCAGCATTTATTTTATGAATATTAGACTAGGAGCCGTCCAAAACAGCTCTAATGGAACGGTCTGAATGGTGATTTCTAATCCATTGAAGAAAGTGTTCGTCGATACCGAATACACGCATTTTCGATAGGACACCTTGATTCCAAACTCAAAAAAATGCTTTTGAAATATCCAGCACAATAATCTTACTTTCACCAAAACGAATGCTTCTACTGTCGGTGAGTTGGAAACTGTCTGTAGGTGTCATTAAGAAGTTTCCGTTTTTCTAGTCATTTCTTAATCTGATAATTGATCATGGAAAGAAGGGCCGTAAGTTGAATTAGTCGGTAGTTTGACGGATTAAAGCCATTTTGAGAAGAACTTAGGAGACACTGTACAGAACACTAATCATCCCGGTCCTGCTATATGGTGCAGAAGTATGGACTCTCTCACAATTGGATGAATAGTCACTTGGAGTCTTGGAGAGAAATTTTCTGCGTACGATTTATGGTCCTGTCTGCGTAAACCGAGAAGACAACATTTGGCGAAGAAGATACTGTACAGCGATATAAGCCTAACCCGAAAAATTCGAATTCGACGACTAACCTGGTTTGAGCCATGTAAAGCTCGTAAAGTCTTCAACGCCAAACCAGAGAGAGTCAGAAGCCAATGTAGACCTCATCTCCGATGGAGCGAACAGGTAGATGGAGATTTCCGATAACTTGTAGTGCAAAATTGGAGACGACAGGCTAGAGATCGAGCCGGCTCGGCTGGAGGGGCATACTAAGCAAGGCCTAGGAGAACCACACTCTAGTGGAACCATCATAAGTAAATTAAGTAAGTAGGGAAAGTTTTACGGTGATGAAGATGAGCTTTTTTTTCGGAACTCTCTGGACAAATGCTGTTTTTCATGCACTCGGAAAGAGACCTGTAGAATAGTACAGACAGAAAAACTTACGCAGTGATTTTTTCAGCTTGGGGGCACATTTCTTCAGAACTATTGGGGGGATACTATCCGCACTAGCAAATTAGTGTATATCGAGATCTTTAAGTACTCTTACAACTGGGCTAGTGCGAAAGGGGAATTTGTTCCATAAAACCAACCAAGCTCTCAAGAACAGGGGGAGTCATGTCCCTCTGTGATAGTGTCGAAATATGTCAGTTTTTACTTGAGAGCTTATTACTGGATTGTCACATCGACCTTATGATCTACTTATAATAGGTTCGTTTGTTTACTGTTGTGGGCTAAAATGGGAAGTCTGTCAAATATTGAAGAGTGGGGATGAAATTCTCTCAAATTCTCTCAATGAGAGAAAATTTGTGAAAAAGTAAAAGAACGGGTTGAACACAAAAATTGTGTTCAACGTCAAAAAATTAAAACGTCAAGAAAAAATAAATGTTTAACTTGGTTTTTTGTCGTGATTTTCCGAATTTTAAATTTGAAAAATGAATAAAACAATATAAATTTCAATTAAATACACACAGGACGCAAAAACCACGTGATGAAACGCAAAACCGCAAATGATAAATTTTTTTTTTTTTTTTTAAATTGTCAAATTCTAGTTTTGACAGAACTTACATTTCTACCCGAAGAAATTTCTTGGGCTAAAATCGGCAGGAAGGGGAAATGTTTTTCTCTCTCGTGAGCGCTCTCTTCTGCCTAAAACTACCGAATTTGTGAGTTATCGAACAGGATTCGGCAGAAATTGGCAGAAATTGGCTGTTTCGGAGGTAAACAAACAGACCTAATGTGTGTTGTACTTTGGAGAAAGAACACTTGAAAATGATGGGTGTTTTGAATGGTTATTTTATCTTGGCTATTAAAAAACACCCCGTATTTTCTTGTATTTTAATCATAAATTAATTGTTTTGTCATCATCAGTAATCAGTGTAACTCAGTTTGGCAGTTTACGAATTAAGGAAAATAAGATCTATGGTAGGCTCCGTTAAGAAGTTTTGTGTGTGTGTGTATGTGTAGGAAATCGTCTTTAACATTACGCGGATCAATTATGCCAATATTAGTGAGTGAAGCTTTTTTTGTGTATTAAAATCAACCTTCTGTATAACGCGATTAAATACTTCACTGAAAATGAAGCGAAATGTTTATATTTAAGTCTCTTAGGTCTTATTTGATCTGGCTACAATGTACAAAGCATAGATTCGCCAAAAGCTTGAGTATGATTGTAATATTTGGGCAAGTGCTTTGTTACACATTTGCGTCTCTTGTATATGACTTAGAAATAGAGCATTGAAAGTGAAGATTTGAAAGAATCATTACCGAAACATTTGTAATGTTTCGTAAGCTTATAGGTAGCTTCTTTTAAGAACAGTGCACCAGCGAAATAGCCAGATACATTCATTCTTGGAACGAAAATGCATAATATGTAACAAGGTGTGGGAAAACGGATATGTTTTAAGAAGAAATTCTTCTAAAGTAAGGGTCTACTACAATATTGACATAATTTGCTGAATATTCAAAAAAAGAGCTTACTTTGAAGGAACCTGTTTCATGTTGAAGTGATTGCCTCTCCTAATTTAAAAATTAGAAACAAAACTTAAAACTTCATTTTTAGAGGAAATATTTATTTAAAACATGTCCAGGTCCAGTCCATTAAAGAATTTCCCAAAATATTGTCATCAAACTATTAAAAAACCAACATTTTTAACTTCTATATTAATCCCCTGCATAAAGCATGAAGTTAATGTGAATTTGCAACTCTTTCAGACATTTTTGAGAGTCTAAATATCCAGTCTTACAGTCAAGATGATTCAGAGTTCCTAAATTGTCAATTTCGTTTCACTTACCTACTTTGCTAAACTGAATAAGTTAAGAAACCTATGTAAGGGCATGTATTAGCTTTAAATTTCAAGTAGATTACCTGCAAAATTTATTAAAATCGGTCCTGCCGTTTCAAAGACTATCGCGAACGCACATGCATGTATCGATTTTCTTGTATAAGGTGTCCCTTAACTATGGTCAATAAAATGTAAAGCTATGATGATTGAGTATAATATTCTTAGAAAAAAATCTTTCTACAGTAAGGGTCTATCTCCAATTTGATACCATTTATCGGGATTAAGGAAAAGGCTTACTTTTATGTGTACCCTGACCCATGTTTGTAATTGCATTTAAATACATTTCATATCTTTTCTCAGTCTGAAGATATCCAGTTTCTAGCCTGTTCCATTTTTCCTACCCATGCTCCGCCCTTACTGTGAAAGATTTTTATCATGCCCTAAAATATTATTGACGAATGAAGAGACACCCTGTATATATAGATTTTTCTAAAAGAAACATGCCTTGGAACGTCAAACATTTCAGCAGCATCAAAGTTAAACAATTTTTATTTAAACTGCGGCTGGTAGTGAAACAACAACAACAAAACCAAAACTCATTAAAAGGGTATTTATCAAAACTGTTGCAGCCGGCATGCGTTCTCTGAACATCTCAAATCGTATGATGCTTCCCAACACACCTTTTAATTTTGTTTTTTTTTATAACACACACAAGTTATTAATTTTCAAAAGTTGTGTTTGCTTGTTCTTTTTATTAAATTTTTTATCAAAGAAAAGCACAAGACTAACCAACGAGAATCAAATAAAAATACAAAAGATACAAAAAAAAAACAGATTTCGCACGCGGAATGTTCCAATAAAACGAAGTCCTTAACATAACAGAGAAGGAACAGGGAAGAACAACAAAAAAAACCTCTTCACACATATGAAACAAAAGCAGTGAAAGAATGAAGTTAAAAGAACCAATGATGAAAAAAAACGACAAATAACAAACAAAACTCAAAGAGAAACATTAATTATTTTTTCTTTTTTTTTTTGAAACATGTTTTTGTTTAGAACCCCAAAATATTTTTCTACCTAAAACTCAATTGTAACTGTCAGAATCAGAACTGTAGCTTTATCAACCTCAACAATAAAAAAAAAAACCATGACGAACATATTTCATCGAGTTTTATAATATTCATTAAAGCGATCTTTTTTTTTCTACGTCTAGCTCCATCCCAATACATTTAAAAGAATGTTTTCATCTATCCTACTCTGTTATGTTGGTATTTTGTGGTAAATTTTAAATATTCATGTTCACAACGCAAGAGACCGTTCACTAACACAAGTAAGATATTCCGATTCCATGATGGCTTCAGATGGAGAACGGTAGAGAGACCATATTTGACGTCGACGTTAGAGCATACAGGGAATCTTTTTTATTCCAGTGATGAAGAAGACTAGCCATGGTATTGATGGTCGAAAAATCTACTAATTTTTGTCTTATGCCTGGATTCTTTTTTTTTTTAAATATGCGTAGAAGAAAGTCTACAAAAAAGAATGGTAACCCTCTCAGCTCTCGCGAATCAAAATCAAAGAAGAAAACCAAACAACCACACAAGTAGAATTGAAGAGAGAGGCTTAAGATTTTGAATGTTTGAGTGAGAATACACAGACACAAAACAAGCTTACTCTCTCTCTCTCTTTCTCAGATTCTCTTTTACTATGGGTATTGTTTTTTGTTGTCTCATTTCCAATGGAATGAAAAATCAAATCAAACAATCTGAAGAATAGAATCAAAACAAATGGAAAAAATAACTTCAATTCAATATTTGAGAGAGTTCTGTTAACACAAGCGAGACGGCTTTAAGGCGATAAAAAGAGATACACAGCGGTAGCCATGAATGTTAAAAACGTGCTTAAGCTGTTTTGAAGGTTCTGTGTTTCTTTCTGCTGCTCTCTGAGCTCTGACGGGCTACTTTTGTCGATTTTGTGCATTATTTTTGATGGTAGGCTTTTCAAATTGTACATAGATGAAGATTTTGGATACTATTTTTCAACAACTAAGACAACAAGTCTGATCTATTACAAGAAATTAGTTTAGGGTTTGTACATCAGCTCTTTTGTTTTAATGCAGGAATTTTTTTAAACATGATTAGGTATAGAAGATGCACAATGCACATATTAATTTTTTTTACAGCAGATAGTAAAAGTTATTACTGAATTGACTTATAAAACATCAAAACCCTTTGCTTCATTACCGTTATTCACAAAAAAGAATGGAAAACATAGGTTTATTTATTTTTTGATTGGACTTTTGTTACTTCTTCTGTTGACTTCAATAGAAGCCCAGTGACAAAGATGGAAGGAAAATGTCTGTGCACTGCTTAGCGACGAATAGAGCGTAAATGAAATTTATCAAATTCCGGTTATGCGTAGGTCTTCCAGAGGCATTAATATTGACCCACCGACAAGTACCGAAATAAGAACCGCGAAACTACTCTTAAAAAATAAAAAAAAACCAGCTGGATTTGGTGAAATTTCAAAAAGCTGACCACGACTCAGCAGCTATTACTTTTTGACACTAGATAAGGCTTTTTGGGAAAATGAAACCTTTCCCAGAGAATGGAAGCATGGAGTTTGATGTTTTGTCGCCGATTTTGTTCTTATTTGTGATTGGTGATATTATGGCTGCCAATGGTTAGCTAAAATAAGAGGCTTGGTATCCAATATGACCTATTTCAAAAGTAAAGTTACTTGGACTTTGTTGATGACATCTGTTTTAAGGTAAATTGCATGTTGGCCTTCAATTAATTGAGTCAAATGATTCAACAAAAGAAGGGAATATCTGACTTTAAGTTTAACGCCAAAAATACAAAAATATGCCTGTGAAACATATAGGTAATCTCGAGTAAACTATAGGCTCTTGTTAACCGTTTTCTGCCTATGTACTACATTTTAAAGATCCGGTAGCCACACACCACAACCCACACAAAATGGGATAATCTCAACAAGCAAAGAAATTGACGATGAGTGAAAGACTGGTTGATAGACCGAAGAAAACCGGGAGGTCAAATATTTTGAGGGAAAAGCTGAGGCCCAGAATTTGAAGTCGTGGAAACAGCAGAGGAACCGTATGGCAAACAGAGAGGGGAGGAAACTTTAGTCGCTCCAATGCTTCAGAAAGTGTTAAAATTATGGAAAAGATAGAGATGAATTGAGTATCGACATGAAGATGCGGGTGGCAATGGTACAGTGGATGTAGTGCTTGGTTGCTAACCTAAGAGTTGTGGGTTCGAGCCCCAGCCTGGGCAGCAATTTTTATTTATTCCCCCAGTTTCAACTGGACGCCACCCGTGGGATTATCTTGAGATAAATATCATCTTATTCTCAATCCATTGTACCAACAAAAATTCTTTCCTATCTTTCTATTCCTTCTAACTAATGCCGTGCAGTTTGCATTTAAAAGACCTTGGGTCTTACAGGCATATAGTTAAAATTATTATTATTATTATTATTATTATTAAAAAAGATGATACAAACTTGCTTTTTGATATTCAACTCAGAGTCAGAATCCAAAGCAGACCTCGTCTTCGCTGGACCAACCACGTAGAGTGGGATCTACAACAGCCTGGAGTGCGAAATTAAAAACGGCAGCATGCCAAGGATTGAACCGACATGAGGGGCATAATAAGTGAAACTCAGGAGCAAAACGCTTTGTAGTTCCATCAATAGACCCTGAACATTGAGGCACTGGTCATATGCATTGAGTAATATGTGTTTCTAATTTGTTTTCAATGTTGCAGATGAAAATGTTTCATATTATTTTGAGCCAATGTCAATGTCAAAGCTACGCAATCATATAAAAAGGAATCAACCTATGGTTACAGCCAGGAAGAACTCTTTGATGAACACTTTGCAGACTAAAAAGAATGGGTACTTGGAGAAGGTGATATTCACGTAAAATATTATTATTTCAGATAGCCCAGCATCAGCTCTTGAATCATACAATACGGGTACCACAAATTTAGCAACTTTCCGTTGCTATCGCTTATATCCCATGGAGATGGCAGAACAGTTTAAAAATCACATTTTTTGGGAGCCATCAGGACACACCGGTACTCTGGGGAACTATACAAAGCTAATGAGCTCGCCAGAAATGGAACTTCAACACCAGTTCCTCCCACCGGGATGCCAACAATAAGTTTGACAAACGTAATTACTTGTCTAGCTTCAAAACAGATCTGGCCAAAACGGTATTTAAAACGCTGTAAATGCTTGTAATTTCTTGGCAGATCTCATCTCTGCTCCACAGACGTGCTACTTTATTCTAAATTTTCTGAACTGACTCCTGCAGAAGTTGGGGAGGAAACAGAGGCTATATCCTCCTAGCAGAGACCTTCTTCTATAACTAAAATCATCTTTGTTAACCCTAAACTATGGCAGAGACACCTTACTCTCTTAATTCCTTAAAAATGCGTCAAGATTGTTGATTAAGATCTGACCAACCACAAAACCACATATCTCAAAGATATGTCCATGACTGATTGTCATGAAAAGATCCTGAAATCTTGAAAAGGGCACAAACTGTTCAAATAGTCGTGCAACAACAATCCTGCTGAAATAAGCAAAATAGATTTCTGTATTTCAAAACCTCTGTGATCATGTCATTAGCTGTTAAGCCCGTAGTGGCGTCCTGTTGGAACCACATGTCATCTAGGTCCATGTGGTTCAATTTGGGCTATTGAAGCATAGAAATTGGTTATCATCGGTATGCCATTGGCGATTACAACCTCACCAACGACATTTTTGAAAAACTACGTACCGATGACGCAACTGACCCAAAATCCACACCATCGATAGTTTTTTGAGGATGCATTGTCACTTGGTGAACCTTGTGTGGGCTTGTGTTGTTGATAAAGACTTTTTCTCGGTGAAAACTTAGGCTTATTTTGACATTTGAGTTTCATCATTTGGACTTAAGTTGATTTAACAAAAAATTGTAATATTTTTATTATAAGAATTTAAATAAAGTGTTCTTAACTAACTAACTAACTCATTTGGACAAGCTGTTCTGTAGTGATTTGGTATCAGTAACTGAATAATAAATAACAGATTTGACAAATGTCGCTAAAGCAAAATAGCCGCCAAGATCTACCTGCGTCATAATTGAAAACCCCTACACTTTTTAACCTTCCTAGACTTTTTCAAACGCTTTTTTTGGTTTGTTGTTAAACTTTGCTTTGTTTGCTTTTTTCAATTATTGTTAAAGCAAATCTCTTGAGGCCGCTTGTTCTCGAGAGAACTCTCGTAAGTCCTATCCACATGACCTACTCTTGTTTTCCAAGAAATATATCGGCACAAATATCGACCAACTACTAATTGGCTACCCAACTTAATTTGGTTATGTTCTCATGGAAAGCCACATTAAAAAGCGACACAAAAATGTAAAGTATCTTACGCAATTCCTTCCTTGGATAGCAACAATGTATATTATAACCTGATGCTGTAGATCTATGTTGGTACACTTGGTATACTGATGTTATGGGCATAAGCAACTTATCCATTTTGAGAGATTTTTCTTCACGTTGTCAGTATAGTAGACTCTTCCTTTTTGTCCGCCATCAATATGGTGACAACGGCAGACATGTCACTAAGCCATCAGCACCGCAGTACCTAGTTTTGTTGACTTTGCTTATAATTCTCAATCACCTTTGTGTGCGGTAACAACCCAATATGGATTTGAAGGAATATTAAATTAAAAACACTGGATGAACAAAAAAATTCACTGAACGAACATTGAAGTTCATAATAATGTGCGGTACAGTCTTCTCTCAAAGGCCCATATGTCATGCTCAGCTAAGCTTGAAAGAATCATGTGCTGCTACTGATGCCACACGCCACGAAGTTGATATGGTGGCGGACACAGTAAGGTAGTGAGATTTTTATTTCAAAACCGCTGGTGTTGAACATTTCACCTGTGTCAACACACGTGGGAAAAGGGTTGCTATATGGAAAATGCCTCTGCGGAAAAGTTTTTGGTTGGCTGAGTTCGTATGGCTTGAGCTGGATTGCTTGAATGCAAACTTTATTATGGGTGGTTAATTGTTTAACAGGCGGAAAATTGGTGTTAAGTGATGAGTTAATTTATGTTTTAACTACTTTATAAGACTTATGTCTGGATTAACAGATTTTAAGGTAAAATAATTCGATACAGTCAAATGGATGGGTGGCAATGGTGTACACAGTGGATAAAGTGCTTGGTTTCCTAATTCGTACCTAGAGTTTTGGGTTCAAACCCTAGCCTGGGCAACAATTTTTCTATATTCCCCTAAATTTAACTGTACCACAAAAAATTCTTTAATATATTTATCTATTTCTTTTCTCCTAAACTCTAGCACAGTTTCAATTCACGATGAGGGTATTAATAAATCCTTGAGTACTAGTACATTAGAAGGTATATTTAAAAAGTTATAGACTTTAAATTGGCAGCACTGTTTTCGTTGATAGCCGTTTTGTCATCTGCCATGTGATTTGTCTTTAGTTTGGTTTCCCAGTTTCAGCATGAATCGACTTTTTTTTTTTTTTTTTTTTTTATAATACACACGCGCTCAAGGGGTTTGTTATAGCCCTTTTAATGATAAGTCACAGCGCGAGCGATAGGAAGTTAGGAAGGGAGGGAAAGGAGGTGTCGATGAACATTGATCTTGAATGTTTGAAGATCAAAATGGCAAGGAAAAATTGTGCCAGGCAATCCATTCCACATTCGTGTTGTACGGCTAAAGAAAGAATCTCTATATTTCACGGTACGTCCGAAATTGGGCTCAAGTGTAAACTGATGAGCGTTCCTAGCAAGACGAGTATTACGGGGGAAATGTTTAAGGGGTGGAACGCAACTGGCTACCTCGAGTGAGCATTTTTTGTAAAAGAATCTGTAAAATAAGGAAAGACATGAGACATTTCGACGATGTTCAAGTGACGGAAATGTTTCCATAATGCTTCTCTCTCCTATCAATTTTAACGCTTTTTTCTGAACTCTGTCGAGCAGGTGAAGAAAAGTTTGAGAAGCACCTGCCCAGAGATGGGAGTTATACTCGAGTTTAGGGCGTATAAACGCTTTGTAAATTGTAGCCAGATCAGAAGGGGTGAAAAACTTCTTGCATCTATTAAGAAAGCCTAAGCATCTTGCAGCATTCTTGGCAATCTCAAGTATATGATCATTCCAACGAAGATTGTCACTGATACACATACCGAGTACTGATAGCTTTTCGGCCTCCTCGATGCAAGTACCATTCATGGATAATGGCATAGGGGGTATGTTTAGCTTCAACGACAAAAGACAGCATTGAGTTTTCGACGCATTAAACTCCACACGATTTCTAGTACCCCAATTCACAATGCTGTTTAAATCGGAGTTTAACGAGCTTATCATACGATTTCGTTGTAATAACACGTCCGAAGGCGAAGGCCGTGAATTATCAAACGTATATGAAAAGCTGAGGGTTGAGTCGTCAGCAAAACAATTTAATGGATTAGAAGTCACAGACAAGAGATCATTTATAAAAATGAGAAAGAGAGTCGGAGACAGAACGGAGCCCTGGGGCACACCAGCATTTATTTTGTGGAGATCAGACTTGAAACCGTCTAATACAACTTGTATTGAACGGTCCAGAAGATAGCTTCTAATCCAACGAATAAGAGTATCATCGATACCAAATGCACGCATTTTCGATAAAAGAGCTTCATGCCAAACTCTATCAAATGCCTTTGAAATATCAAGCGCAATAATCTTGCTTTCGCCAAAGCGATGCACAGATTTGTTCCACTGTTCGGTGAGATATGCCATCAGATCACCAGTGGAACGATTGCTGCGAAAGCCGTATTGCCGGTCATTTAAAAGCTCCCGATCTTCGAGATATTTCTTGAGCTGACGATTTATCAGCGTTTCCATGACCTTGGAAAGAAGGGACGTAAGTGCAATTGGTCGGTAGGAGGAGGGGGAGGAGGAATCACCTTTTTTTGGGACGGGCTGGACAAATGCTGTTTTCCATCTACTAGGAAAGATTCCTGAACGATAGGAGCGATGGAAAAGCTTACGCAGTGGTTTTGCCAGAGATGAAGAACACTTCTTCAGAAGAATAGGGGGTATACCATCTGGGCCAGCGGATTTGTGTATATCAAGATCTTGAAGTACTCTTGCTACTGTACGAGTGCGGAAAAATATCTGTCCCATAGAAGAATTAACGTTCTCAAGTACAGGAGGGGCATTGTTGCTTGCAGGCAACGTAGAACTTGCAGCAAAATGAGCTGCGAGCATATTTGCCTTCTCTGAAGAGCTGACAATAGGTTTATCGTCGACGATGAGCGTTGGAACTGATGATGACGTTGAGTTCTTGACATTTTTTACAAATGACCAGAAGTTTTTACTGCCTTTGGGACATTGCAGAATTTTTTGCCGTAACTTCTGGTCATGTAAAAATTTCGTTTTGTGTATAACGGAGTTGCACGAGTTCCTAACTTGTTTGTGTTTCTTCCGATTTTCCTCAGTTGGGTTGGCTTTGTAGGATCGGAAGCTTACTTCTTTCAACCTGATAGCTTCTTTACACTCTTCGGTAAACCAAGACTTTTCTTTTGGTTTGATACATTTTGTTCTGTGAGGGACAAAAGTTCTCATTCCAAGAAAAATCACTTCTGTAATCATTTCAGCACTGGCATCAATGTCATTATCGAGGAAGCATAATGACCAGTTAAAGTTGCGAAAGAAATTATTCAGACCGTCCCAGTTGGCTTTCTCGTATTGCCAAACGGTCCTAGTGGGAATTTTTTCTTTAACTGGATGGTTGGAGATCGAGAAATTAGCTGAAATGACACAATGGTCCGAGGTGCCAAATGGAGAAGTTACTTTAATAGTATATTTATCAGGATGGGAAGTAAGGAACAAGTCAAGAGTATGGGCGGAATGCCCATCAACATCCGGTATACGAGTAGGCTCATCGACAAGCTGGGTAAGATGGTTATACTCAGCAAAGATCTCGGTATACCTTCCTTCGAGTGTTGTCTGGCCAGAATATCGGAGCCAACTTGAATTGTGTACATTGAAGTCGCCCGTAATCACGACTTCAGTGTGAGGACAATGGGAAACAATTCGGGAAATTGAATCTGACAAAACATCTAACTCATCACAAGTAGACATGCTGTCAAGATTCGGACTCCTGTAAAGAAAACAGTAATGAATGATATGCTTGCGGACAGTGAATTTGAGCCACAGGAAGTTAAAGTTCGTATTAGAACAATGCCCATATTGGGGAAGGCTCTGGCAAGCAATATCATTCCTAACATAAACGACAAGACCATGGTGGGAAAAAAGTAATGGCACTAAGTTATATCCAAACAAACAAAATTCTGATAAATCAGTATTCTGTCCAACCTGGGTTTCACTTAATGCCAAAACAGCTGGCCTGTATTGCACAGTATGGGCGTACACAGAAAAGAAATTCTTTCTTAGCCCACGAACATTTGAATATACAACACAAAAATCACTTACCATTTTGAAAAACTAAACACAAAAGATTCAACTTTGACGAAACTAATTTCAGCCGTGCAGTATAGGCCCATATTAATTCCAATTATAAACAAGCTGTCCTAGGTGTTATGCCCATAAAACAATTTGCAAACGGGACTGACGCCTGAACAACTCATGCAAATTCGTTGAATGGGCTCAAAACGAATTTGCTGTTGATCCCGATCTTAACAAGAAAATTTTATTCAGCGATGATGCTCATTTTTGTTTGAATGTCTACCAATAAGCAAAAGTTCCGCATTAAGGACGAGTTTATAAAATCCTCAAGCCATTGTTGAGATGCTGGCCGTTATATCAAGAAAAATTGGGAGTTTGGTGTACATTATGGGCTGGTGGAATCATTGGTCTACACATCTTTAAAAACGATGTCAGCCAGAGGGTTACAGTCAATGAAGACCGCAATAGAGCCACGATCAATAAATTTAAAGTTTCTGAATTGAACCGCCTTCGATTCAACACTGCTAGACTATTTCCTGTAGATGTATGTGAATGCGCAAGTCTACACCTATAAGCCAGAGACGATTAACGACTTGGAGAACAACATTCACCGCATATACCGATACACGATGCAACCCCAAGTGCTGGAAATAGTATTCGAAAATTTGACCTCTTGATTGACCTACATCCGAGCCAGCTGTAGTGGCCATATGTCAAAAACCATATTAAAATAAAAACGGTAAAAAATTATCTTTCAATTATATTCTATTATATGGCATTTAATAAAAATCATCAGAGTTCTATTTCATTTTATAGGTCTATACATCTTAAAAAGACACCCTGTACAAATCAAAAATGGAACTGCAACCCTATCAAATTCCGGAACTTTACTGATCCGAACCAAGATGATGAATTTCGGTTATAAGTAATTTTTTTTTAAGCTGAAAGCAGATCCTATTCCCGAAATCGAAGTACGTTTGGTTAAAAATTATCACAACCTCAGAGCCAGTTTAAGTGTTGTTGCTTGGGTATTTCGCATCCTGGATTAGTAAGTTCCAAAAAAATGCTATTCCAGATAAGTGATTAATTGCCAAACAAAAACACTTTACAAATCTCTTAAAATTAAGAAGCTTAAAAGGGACTGCGTACGGGATTGACTTATAGGTTATCGAACTTCACATATTGCTTTTTATCATATCGCACAAAATGTCCTGTCTCCATCCAGCTGTCAGAAGGCAGTGTATCACAAAAAATTAAGTTGAATGAATAGATAACTATTTTGATGTTAAAATGATAGAATTGGCAAGTAAAAAATAAGGGCTTGGCCAAAACGGAAAAACAATAAGTGTACTTCTTTTTAGGCCGTATTCAATCGTCTTAAGAACCAAATGAAAAGGAATCTGTGAATTTGAAACTCTCTCAGCAAATAAGTAGAAGGATTAACGAAATACACGCACTAGCCCTTAAAAAAAGGACACCCAATCGTTTGATGAGATTCCATGGTTACAAAATCCAAGCTGGAGAGCCCCTGAGAAAAAGGATCTCCGCAGCCTTTAACAATGCATTTGTGAAAAAATGTCCATTTTAATCCACTTTTTTCAGTTTCAGACAAGGGTGAAACTTTGATAGCCAGGCTCAATGAGAGGATATAAAAGGAGATACCAATGCACATTGCTTTAAAATGGCTATAAATAACAGTGAGGGAAAACTGAGCCACATTCTTGAAGTGCGGTTAAAAAAATAATTTATGTACTTTATAGTCCACCCGAAGTTAAGCTCGAAGGTAAATTTTGATGGGCATTCAAAGCGATGCGAGTGTTACGGGGAAATTGTTCAAGGGAAGGAATCTGGCTATCTATCTGGAGCACTGTTCAAAGAAGAAGCGAACAATAATCAAATGAAATGATTCTGTAATGGTCTTTTCCTCCATTTATTTAAAGGTACTTGCATCCTATCCAGGAGACGTAAATCTGTAACAGGAGTACCTCCCTATAGATATGAGAACTATACTCAAGCTTCGTGCGAATATATAACTTTGTATTGCCTTATATTTCTTACATCGGTTAAGGAAATCTAAGCATTTTTTAAGTCAAATAATGTAATCGTTCCACAAAAGGTGGTTTGTAGTAAACATAAAACGCAAGGATTTTAGGTTACTCAGGGATAGTGGCATAGGGGGTAAATAGGTTATGATTAAACTACAGAAAACAGCATTGAATTTTTGAAGCATTATTATGGTTGACAATTCTCGGCTCCGCGAAATTAGGCCCCAGGAAATGAGGCCCCAAACAACAATGAAATAAGGCAAAAAAAAAACACAAAACAACAACGACGAAATTTCTCAAATTTTGGGAGGTTGTTTCATTTTTTGGAGACTTATTTCATTCAGTTTTTGGACCCCTATTTCATAATGTCAGAAGGCCCTAATGAAATAAGACCTCAACATTTATTTTTGGGCTCAATTTCATTAAAAAAAAAAACAATTTGGAACCTTATTTCATTTTTCATAATTTACATGAAAATAAGATTGTCTTTCACAAAAAGCATTGTGAAAACCCACTAATCGAGGACGACCCAGAGCTGGCAAACTGCCGCTTGTTGTGGACACACCATGTTTCAACATTAAAATTATGAAGATAAAACGTTTGTCGCTGTGTTTAAATCGGAATAACGTAGTGTTTTAAGTGCGGAGTTTTACTAAAAAATATTAATTAAAATCACACGATTTTTCGCTGCTATTCTGATACTCGCTAATGGTTTTCAACACAATCTTAACATTGAAAAGAATCAGAAAGTAACAGAATAGCTGAAAAAATCGCGAGATTTTTTCTGTTGTATTGTAAGCAAATTAATGATTTGTAATGAATGCAACATGAATATTCAAGCGGAATCTATTGCTGAAACGCAGAAGAGCTACTAGTGTCCTTGTTGTAGGCAAATTGTACAAGATACCATCCAAGTATTTGTTTAACAGTTGGGGGTGTTATTTCATTTTTAAAATGAACTTTAATACGAAAAATCAAATTGGGGTTTTATTTCATTATTGCAAAATCCAAAACACGTTGGGGCCTTATATCATTTATTTTAGGGGCATTTTTTCATTTCGTTTCATTTTATTTCAATGGCGCATATTTTCATAATGAAAAAATGCTCAAATTTTGGGCCTTATTTAATTTTTTCTTTTGGGGCCTTATTTCCTGGGGCCTAATTTCGCGGTGCCGATAATTCACCACAGTGCTATCGATATCGGGATTAAATGAGCTTATCATACGCTGATAAAGCAGTTCCACAATTGAGTGTATAAGAATTCTTTGACTTAGATAAGAGATCGCTGAAATAGATAGAGAATACAATTGGAAACAAAACGGAACCTTGGGGCACACCAGCATTTATTTTGTGGATAGCACATTGGAAATAGTACAATAGAATGCGAATTGAAAACAGTATTTGTCGGTACCCAATGCTTGCGTTTTCGATAAGCGAGCTTGATTCCAAACTCTTTTAAATGGTTTTAGAATATCAAGCGCAAAATATTATAATATACTTTCTGTAAAGCGGTGTAAAAATTGGCTCCACTGCTTGGTAAGATATACCATCATACAACGAGTGGACATATTGCTAAGACAAAATGTACTGCCGGTCATTAAGAAATTTCCAAGTTGAATCGTCAGCAAATAATTCAGCTTTTGCTTGTCCACAGTAAGGTCATTGTAAACGAGCATCGGAACCAAAGACGTAGTATAAGTTTGTATGTTTTTTGCAAATCGCCAAACATTTTTACTATGTACCTTTGGGACATTGTAGTATTTGTTGTCTTAATTTTCGTTTACGGACAAATTTGGTTTTAGTTTGGGCGTCCTTTTCTTAGTTTTGTGGGTGCTCATGCTATTTGTATGGTATATACTCAAAAGATTATCTACCATTTTATTTCCGAACACTGTTGCTTTATATTTAAAAAAAATGCAAATTAAATAGAAAATGTACATATGTATATGTATAATGTGAGTTTGATGAAAACCAATTAATTAAAAATGCACTTGTCGGATTATTAAAAATGACAGTTATTGACCATAAACAAGCCTCCTAAACCAACATAAAAACTTAAATTTTGGTACCAACATGAATTATACACTCTTCCCCATTGAGAAAAAAATATTTTTTAAAACAGACCACACTTGAAGATTACACCAACCAACCATCACATTCTTCACAACCTACACTCATATAAATCTTCAAAAAAAAACCACTAAGACGTCTCTCAAACAAAACACTTCTAATCAACTTAATTTATTGCCTTTAAGATTCACCCTTGTTGGGAATTTCGTTTTCATATAAATACCGAAGCATTTTTATGTGAATATAATGATGATCTTCATCAACAACACAAAATAAATTAGTGAATGTACAACATCAGCAGCAGCAGCAGCACCAGCACCAAGGTAAACCATCATCAGTAAAATAAATTTACAAAAAAAAAAAGTTTGCCTCACTGAATACCATTCTTCTTTTTTTTCTTGTCTTAATAATTAAATACAAGACAATTTGTTGTAAGGCCAAAAATAAAAAAACAAATAAAAAAATATTATCATTGTAGA
Source organism: Platycheirus albimanus (assembly GCA_916050605.2). Classification (NCBI taxonomy): domain Eukaryota; kingdom Metazoa; phylum Arthropoda; class Insecta; order Diptera; family Syrphidae; genus Platycheirus; species Platycheirus albimanus. Next base: position 29,855,744 of record OU696698.1, on the reverse strand, counting down.
CTGGAACTGTAGGGTAGAGTGTAGATGTAGAACTGTCATTAGAACAACGAGAGAACTGACTTCATAAATTAACAAGTTTTTGCGTCAACTCTTTCGTTTTAATTTTCTTGTTGCGGGCTTATATAGAATAATCAAGTTCACAGACGCCCACACTTCTTCTTCTGGAAAATAAAATTAATCTTACAGATCGATCAAGTGATATTGGAATGGTAAGCACAGAGAGTACAATAATGGCAGAGTCTAATTGTAGCAACACCTCTATAGATGGACATACACCAGACAATTGCTTTTAATTAAAATTAATGAGAATATCATTTAATTAATATTGTAGTTGGTGGTTGTGCGTGATCTGGCAGTTTTGTTGCAGAAAAAGTAAAAAAATAAGATGAAGATTGTTTCTGATTGTTGAAGGCACATTCAACTGAAGGCGCTAAGCTATTCTTGAGATTAACAGAGTTTGATTGGAAGATCGGAAGATGTTCTCATAGGAAAGGTGGAAAAATAAAAAAAAACTGTTTGTTTAAAATCTTTGAAAAAAATTGCCGTTCTAAATGATTAATCGCTTTTCTTTCAAAAATACAACTTCGAAAGTTTCCTTATTTATGTTTTCCTATTTTTTTTTTTTTTTGAGTAAACGCTATTACGCTCACATAAATTTAAATTCGATACTTTAAAAGTTTGTTGCGATAAATTCTGCGGTTATTTTTTTTCAAATCACGAAGAAATGTTTCTCCTAATCTGGTTAATGGATTTCTTCCAAAGTCTCTACCTAAACACATTGTCACTACAAAAGAAACAAAACCTCCAGTTGTCTTGGAAACAACATAACTAATAGCTTAGTGGTTCAAGTCGCATCTTTCCATTCAATCACCATACAGGAAAAAAAATCAATGGAGATTGTCGCAGCTTAATTGGCCGAGACGCTATGGCGATGGGGTTCAAAAATACAACAAGGTATTTACTTTCAAATGGACCTGAAAAAAAACTAAAATCCACTCATTCCACATCTTTTTATGGGTCATTTTTGGAGTTTTTTTTTCTTCATTTTTTGAAAGAAACAAATGTCATCCTCTATATTCATTCCTACAAAGACACGGTTACAAAAAATTAAATCATTTTAAGCAGTTTATCAGAGAGTAAAGTTATTTGAGATAACCCTTCTCGAAGTATACTATACACTCAGCGGTTGTATCTTATTTATCTTTTCCACTGTGATAAATAGGAATTTTAAATTCAAAGAAGTGAGAAAAAAAGAATGTTCAAAAACCCAGACAGACAATAACAATGAATGTGATGGAAAAAATGTCTTTTTTGGATTATGTTAATGATTTTCGGTTCGAATCTATATTTTTTTTTTTTTGGTTGAGTGGATTGGTGCCTGGATGTGTTAGTTATTGTTTTGTATGAATATAGTTAACTGTTTCCTATGACACTGTCAATTTATAACCTCTTTAAAAATTAAAGAGAAGACTTTTTGAATGATTTGAAAAGAAAATTGATGGTTCATAATTTCGAACTCAAATCAAATCTTTGCGAACAAAAATGAAAACAAATAATTTTGTTCATTAAAAATATTTTCTTCTTTAATTTTGGAATGCTGTATGCAATATCTAGGAGCTTTTCCTATGGTCTTAAAATTGAGTAAACGCACCAAAATCTGCATTTCTACTAGTCAACGTGGACTGTTGTACAATTCTTATCTCGTCAGCGCCAACACCGCAGTTAACTCTAAAATTTCCCGCGGGTTTTCTTATATTGTATTGAATTTCATGCAACCAAAAAATCACTCTCAATTTGATCTCCAGCACTGTTCATTTTCCATGAAGCAAAAAAAGCAATCTAAATTTGATCTCAGATTGAATCTAGATGAATTTTTGCGAATCTCGATCCAGAGTCATACTTTTACACACACACACCAAATTGACATTCCTAACGTCATTAGTTGGAAATTTATTTTTCTCATTGTGGTTTTGTGAAAAGGAGGACATTTATTTGCAAAATAATATTTTATATTTTTTTTTAAATGGAGCAGCAATTATTTATTATATTTTAACATCATCCGGTGATGGAGAATTTTTCAAAACTGAAAATTTGCTAAAGAAGACGAAGAAGTGGGTGATTATTTCTGTTGTTAATGACACCCCAAGTAACAATTTAGCTTGTATAAGGGCCAATTTTTTGAGTTTGGCAAGTAATAGCTTGTATACGGTTCGTATAAGGCAAATTTTCGCAAGCCACACATTTCAAACGCTGACAATTAAAATAATAGCTAGTATAAGCCCTTTAGAATTTAATTTGAAAAGTTCTATACAAGGCTTGCTGATAAAGGTACAATATGGCCTGTATAAGGCCTTCTGAAGTTGTCAACTGAAAATTTAAAAAATATAAGCTGCTATAAGGCTCTCCACGACAATTCAATGCTAACAATTTGTGTAAGGCTGGCCATTAAAGGCCTTACACAAAATAAATTAATTTGCTATTATCAATAGTCTTAGTTCTTAAAAATGTAATCAGTTATGTAAAGAAAGAGAGAATGGTATGTATGTACTGATTACTGGAAAACAGAGAAGTTTTTAAATTAATTCCAAACTGTAGCCAAAAGGCTACTTCCTTTATCGAAAATCTTCACAACTTTGTAGCAATGCATATTTTATCCTTTTCACAGCCACTTTTGTACGCGTTTTAACTGAGCACTTTTCGATTAAGATTGTCTAAAAGGAACTAACAATCGATAGTCAACACAGTCAAAACCTATTTTTTTTTTTTATTATTTATGACAGTTAAAAGCTTGCTTTGGATGTTATCAAAGGTCATTATAAAAGCAATTTGATGACAGCTACCGCACATAGCTTGCCTAAGATGTTAAAAAAAAGCCTTATAAAAGCCATTTGATGACAGCAATCGTGCATAGCTTGCTTGAGATGTTATGAAAAGGCCCTATAAAAGCCATTTGATGACAGCTATCGTACATAGCTTGCTTGGGATGTTATGAAAAAGCCCTAAACAAGTCATTTGATGACAGCTACCGCACATAGCTTGCCTAAGATGTTAAAAAAAAGCCTTATAAAAGCCATTTGATGACAGCTATCGTGCATAGCTTGCTTGAGATGTTATGAAAAGGCCCTATAAAAGTCATTTGATGACAGAAATCACACATACCTTGCCTGAGATGTTATAAAAAGGCCCTATAAAAGGCATTTGATGACAGTATTAACTAGTTCACATTTGATGCAAGAATTATCAACGTGTACACGCAATAACAAAAACAAAATGAGTCTCATTTTGTTTTCCATTCAACCAAAAAAATCGTGAAATCTACATCAAAGCTGAGAGCGACTTTGAAAGTGTCGTGGAATTCACCATTACAGATTTCGTTTTACTCATATTGAATTCCATGAAGCCAAAAAACCACTCTTGATTCGATTTCGAGCACTTTTCGTTTTCCATGAAGCCAAAAAAACAATCTAGATTCGATCTCAGATTAAATCTAGTTTGCTTTTTGCGAATCTCGATTCAGAGCCAGATTTACACATGCTTTCACACACACACAAATTGACATTCCTTAATGTCATCAGATGGACATTTATTTTTCTCATTGTGATTTTGTGTGTTATTAGCAAAATAATAAGTACTTTATTATTTTTTTAAAATTGAAGCAGCAATTAATAATTATATTTCACTATCATCCGATGATGGAGAATTTTTCAAAACTGAAAATTTGTTAAAGAAGACGAAGAAGTGGGTGATTATTTCTGCTGTTAATGACACACACATTAACAAAATAAAATCAGTCTCATTTTGTTTTCCATTCAACCAAAAAAATCGTGAAATCTAGATCAAATTTGAGAGCCACTTTGAAAATGTCGTGGAATTCACCATTACAGTTTTGGTTTATATTCAGTTAAAAAAAAAAAAAAAAAAAAAAAACGATAGACGCTACCATCTGATATATTTAGAACTAGATTTCACCGAAGCGTCGGCATTTTAACAAAACAAATAAATATTGTTAAAATTTCAGGATTTGTTAACTTATTGGAAGCCAGTGGTTGGACACACATGAAAAGGAGATGCGTTAAACGAACCTTATCGTTGTCATACTACCAAAGCAGAATCTAAGTAAACCTAGGCTTAACAAGTCAGTGCTCAATATTGATACCGGTCATCGTCAATGGGGTGTTTCTTTCAAACTTTTGGTGATCAGTGATCCTGCTTTTTCTGAATAAGCATATCCCACATCTGAACGTCGAATTTATCCTCGTCTTGAGGTTAATCTTTTTAGGTTTATATACGAAAAGTTCTTACACGTCTTGCATGATTTAAACGTACCCTAACATAAGAATGATGGTCGAATTTTTTCGCATTAGTTTGGAGGATTAACAAGAAGCTAGCAATTTATTTGTCTAAGCAACATCTTATCCGATAAGATTCAATTGGAAACGCTGAGCCACATCTCATATCATTAGATATAGAATAATTGGTTACAATGGGGCTAACAGTTTAAATCCTTCATTTTAATTTAAAATGCTTTCAACAGACAGGTATGCTAGTTCCAAAGAATATTATGTTCATCCTACTTTGAAAATGTCGATATTTGTATGTTTGTTGCTCAATAACGTCAGAATGGCTGAACGGATCTGGATGAAATTTAGCACAGATATAGATTACATTCTGAAATAACACATAGGCTTCCTTTTATCCCGATAAAATGTATGGAATAATAAAGCTCGTGCTATAAATGTAGCTAGATTACGAGAGACGACTTCTCAGGCTACAGGCTACTTCTAAATCAGCTGAAACGAAAGCGAGGCCGTGGGTAAAGGCAAGTTATTGTATAAAAGGCAGGTCAAAATTGATCCTGATTTTTCAAATTGGCGGAAACCAAGAAAAAGATTTCAAACCAAGCGTCTTCTTGGGCACAAATGAGAATTTAAAACCCCTTCTTCCATTTTAAAAGCATTATGTAAAATACAGAATTTGTCCTTAGTTATGTTTGCGATTGTTGGACTCTTTCCATAAAATGCGGATTAACAAGTGAGTCTTCTGGTTTTTTTTTTTAGCAATTCCGCGAATAAACATTCGTAATTTTGACTTTCTCGTGTTCTGAATTCTGACTATGATTAAAAAAGAACTATTTGGACTAAAGTTATCTTTATATTACCAAAAGAGTCGGAAAATATTTTGGTATTCCTAAATTTCTTGGATTACCCATGAAAACCGATACTACAAGAGCGTGTTCTATTCAAATGAACCAACGCGGACCAGGTACTTTGCATCAATTCGAAAAACGTAGATCATAATTGCATTCTTGTTAAGCTGTAACCATCTCTACCAGACTTCCATCAGTGTTATTTTGGTAAGTATAAAACCTTCATTATACTTCATAAAACTCTCAATATATCAGTCTACTACCTACCGTTAGTACTTAACGAATTCAAATAAATAAAATAAAAATAAAATAAAATAAAATAATCAAAATCGTTACAGTTGTGTTCGAGAAAATTAGAACGACAATGGCAAACAAATATAACGAGTTGTTGTATGGGATTCACTTTAAGAAAGCATGAGACCTGCAATTTCACCTCATAGAAGCTTATGAATTAACGTTTTAAGCCGAGTTTACATGAATTTAATTAAGACTTTTATATATACATAATTTTGGTCATTTAAAAAAAATTAGCAACAGATTTCCGTGAATAGAAACTGAGCCAAAAACTAAAAGGCAAGATCATACATTTAATCAACATCATTTGAGTCGTTTTTGAGCAAATACATAAAGACAAAAACAAAGCTTAGAAACAATCGGTATGTATCATCTTTCTTTACTTCAATTTATATTTGACTTTTGAGGAAAATCTGTAAGGACGTTTGCTTGAAAAAGTCTAAAAAACGCACAGACACACAGGCACACCGACGGACAGTATTGCGCATTGCACTTCTCTGTGAAGTGATTTTGATCCATTTTGTATAAATCTATATCTTCAAAAAAGCTTGTAAGAATATTGATTCCTTTTAAAACTACATTATTATACAGGTAGCCCAAAAAGCCAGTTAATCTTTCAAGTAAAGATCTTTGTTAATTGCTTAAAAACACATTTTTGGAAATAAGTTCTTGGTTATAATTTAACCCTCATGTAATCCTTTAAGCTCATGGCACTTTTCTTAACGAAACAGAATTGCCCTCGCAATACTGCAAACAAAAAATTGCCTCAAATGTTGTGTTTAAAATGTATGTCACCTTGGTAAGGGTCAAATTGGTTTTAATTAGAGTCTAATTAATGCTTTAGGTTTAACTTGACGAAATAATACGACCCGCGCAAACATACAAGTCATAGTCACACTTATAAAACATGATAATACAACTGAATTCACAAAAGCCCTCAAAATTAGTTGTGATCATGATCACCAACGCTCTCCAAAATTATATTGCATTTACCCAATTATTCAATCAAACAGAAACTGACTTTGAGAGCACCCTGTATTACTTTTAAAAGATGGTATTTCGTTTAAATAATGAATGCTTGCGATATTTCTTACAAGAAAAAGGTTTTCAAGAGTTACCAGCTGGTGTGTTATGAGAGGGCTTAAAATGAGGGTCATATAAGGTGAAAATCTCCTTAAAGGGTCGTAAAATTTAAAACAATAAAAATAATACTTGGTTTTTTAAAAATTACGTTAAGAATTCACCAAAAAAAAAATAAAGGATTGTGATATTTTTACACGCATGGCTTGTAACTTTTTTAAATATTTTTCGAATCTGGAATTCAACATGATCTAAGATCTTACGGCTTCATTCAGAAAATACTGCTTTCAATACAGTCACCCTGACTCAACATTGTTTCTATATTTTTTTTTTTATATTTGGTACCTATATTCAACAGATTGCAAAACGCAGTTTTTTTTGGAACAAGAATGCATCAATGAAAATTTTGACTGTTAATTTTAAGATGATTGGTCAAACAGAACTGAGTTTCATTGGAATTGAAATAAATCGTTTGAATTCTAAAATATTTTTTAATGCAAACAATTCATCAATCTGATTAAAGTATATTTTTTGCTTCAAACAAATTTAAGAACTCATTACTCTCATTTTGATAGATACCAATAAAAACCCCGTTCTGTTTGTTAAATAGCCTGAAAATCAACATTACAAAATTTTCACGGATACATTTCAGTTAAATCTATAACTGGCCCCTCAAAATAAAAGAAACTGTGATAGTCCATGATCGTTTTAAAAGAATCAATATTGGACTCCTCGAAACCTGTAATCGAATATTCCAAAATCCTAGTGTAACTCCATTTGCTTATTCTAAATACTTATTCTATTTTTAATCCAAGAGTTAAGTTAATCCAAAGTGAATGGGAATCGATTTGAATTCCATGAATATGTAGAGTTGACCAATAAATTAAAAAAAAAAAAGTAATCCAAAAGGAGTATTTTTTAGTGACGCACAGCCGCTGGTATATCAAAGTATCCAGGAAGTACACTTTTTTTTTATTCTTGAGAAGATACGATTTAAAACTAACACTTTGTGTAAAAGATATAAACACTTTTTTACCTTTATTTTAACAAAAACAAGATCAATTAATTTGTGTATTCTCTTATTTGATCACTTCACTTAACAATTCACATTTATCACTTGAATTTATTATCTTCCTTTCGAATAGCGTTTCAAAGCTATCAAGGTAATTTTTCTTTTTTATTTATATAATTGCACTTTATTGATTAAATAGCGGGAATTTATTTTTTATATTTTAGTATTTTTTCTGATCTTTTGATTTAATCGTTAGCCATTTTTTTTATATTAAATAGGGAATATAATACAGAAAATTAATAATTCCGCGAAACGATACCTCTCAAAATCGCGGTCATTTAAAAACTGGAGAGCACGATGATGGCCACCAAAAGAGGAACGACAAGATCAAAATTCAAACCTGGTATAGGTGAGAGAAAGAGAGAATTAATACTTTGTTTTTTTTTTTTTCCTTTTACTATACACAACAGCACAGGTAATGAAAATCATTGCTCCGTTCATGCGGTTGTGTTTGCGTTTATTGGAGTTCTCCCACACACCTGATACACAAATACAAATGCAAGTAGGTATACGAACAAGCCGATGCGATGATGATTTTCTACAAGGTATCCATTCCAAACTTTACATTTTTGTTCGTATACGTAGACGGCAGACGTACTTGTTTGCACTTCTCTATGTTCCATCAGGTCTACTTGTTGCACAATGTAAAAAAAAAATACACAGGTAAAAATATGTCTTAGGGTTGCCAATGTTTTTATTTTACTTAAAAGTTCTTTAGAATTTTTGAAAAACTTGATTTTTTCAAAAGTGGGAATTTTTTATAAAATGTTTAAGAACTTTATTAAATATAATAAAACAAATAAAAGTGGGTAATAATACATTGTGATATAGTGTTATCTTTCTTTCTTTTAATTATCTTTGGACCAAGATTCACAATACCATGAGCAAGCATAAGCCATAGGTATTAAAAATAAATAGGAACGATTTTAAAGTTCAAGTCTAACGAATAAGGAATTGTTTTTTTGTAGAATGATCACAAGAAAGACAAGAAATGGATACATTTTTGGACTTAATAGCTCTTAGTTGAATAAATGTTTATAAACTCTTATATAACCATACAACAGGGGTTCCTAAATGGTAGATCTACGACAACTTGGTTAAATAGAATTCAAAGATGACGTTTAACAAAAACTCACAGAAGTTTATATCGTTCATATCTCTCTTTGGTTCCCACCTAGTTTTATGCAGTGGATGGAATCATGCAAATTAGATCATAGATATCAGCTCTTGTTCAGATCTTTAATATCAGGTCCGCCTGTGTCTCTCATGGGATTCATATTGGCCTATCAATTTTAGCCTGTTTCTGTAGTGTGCAATACATCAATGGAGCAGAATTTCTGATCGAGCGTTCCGAAGTTTCTACCGGATGACATGAAAACTTAAGGAACGATTTCGTCTCCCCATGATGTTTTTCTTGTTTTTCTTGGTGGAGAAGGATCTAAACGACTTGTATGTTGACGAATTTCGATCAATTACATATTCCCGCAAACTTTTTCATTAATCACCGCGAAACTACTATATCAAATATCAACGACGCTCTTGTTGCCAGAGTTACGATCATTCGAGACTTGGGAGGTGATTTTTGTGATTTTGAACCATTATGAAGACAAAGTAAGAGTCATAGTGACATAGTTACAGTGCTCTCCGGTTAAGCCAAGCCCAAAACTGGAACGCAAGTCTTCTTTGATTGACCGGATTTAACAAATATATATGGGCTGTATAAACTATACAACGTTTAGATTTCGAAAGACCTTTCCCTAACAGAAAAGATTGACTTAACAACCAGTTTCCAAACAGCGAGTGAGCCATTAAAATCTTAACAGATGACTCCAAAATATAAATTGGTTTTAGTGCAGGTTTCTACTCAGAAACGCTTGGACTAGCCGGATCAATGAGGCTACCCGATTACAGAAACGTTTTAAAGACTGAGGTCCTGGCAGTGACGGGGTTGCTTAACAGAATGCAATGAATACAATTCCACATACTTTTTCATTGAAAAGTCAAGCAGCGACTAAAGCAATTTCTACAACTGAAATAAAATTGAAGCTTGTAGCATAGAACGGACAAGATTCTAGTGGCTTAACAAGAAATCTCTGCAATCATTTGCGAGTATACTGACCGGTCACAATATGCTGGGATACCACAAAAAGATGTTGAAACTCAGCACGGACGACTTGTGCAGAGGATATGGCAACGTAGATGTGCATGAGAACTCCGCACTTTTTATGTCACTGTCCAGCACTCTGACGGTTAAGAAATAAGTTCCTAAGAAGTGACTTCTGCCAGAGCTTAGAAGAACTATCTAAACGAAAGGGGACGAACTTGCTTGGATTTATTAACGCCTCAAAATTTTTTGAAATTTTTAGGATTTTCATAGGTCACGACTTATAAGGCCCAAAATCAAACCCAACCCAACTTGTTAACCTGAACTTAGACTGGGCAGTATTCTTAAAACCTCAGATTCCGCTTCTTCATTTAATATTCATATTAAAGTAGCAAGCGGCAACCCATATTCACAAGCATGCCAAATAAAAAATTCTCTCTGACTCTAACGATCGATAATCAGGTTTTAAACAAAATTTTTGAGTTTAACACCTTCATAAAACTATTGGTTTCGCTCTATTTTTATATCTCCATGTCCATCGTTCTTCGTCCCTCCATAACGAAATTCTCCTAGCTCTAACCTCCATCACCACTCCAAGCTCCAATATCCAAGTTCCAACACAAATACTTTTGTAGATCTTTCATAATATTAAGTCCCGCTCTCATCATGGCTTCTCCAATGTTGTGTATTTGTATTTGTGTTTTGCGTGAGCCTCTTATACAAGCAAAAATACCTGTTTCATTGAGGTGGCGACTTTGATTGTAGGTAATTGAACTAGGGTCTCTGACGTTTTATTGTTCTTTCGCTCATTTACGGCTGCTTAAAAGCAGGTTTTTCTTCCAATTTTCTGCATTTCTCTCTCATTCTTTTAAGTCTCTCTTGAACACTCACACACACACACACACACAAAACAAACGATGAAAAATAACAATTTTAGAATGGCCGCTCTGCTAGGCAACCATTAAGATCTATCTCCTCTATACATCCAAACCGTAAAAAGCCGGTTGGTTTGTTTTTGTTTTCATCCATAGTTTGGGGATACACCATATAGTGAAGAAGGAGACAGGTATTTCTTTTTTTCGTTTTAGTTTTTAGTTTTAGAAACGAATAACAACACAACGCAACGTTTGCGAAAAAAAGAGAAATAAGAAAAGAAACAAAATTCTTTTGGAACGTTCAGAAAAAAGGAACTCTATTCCAGCAAGAATTTCAATTTTTAAGGTTTTGTTTTTAAATGTTTTTTCTGATATGAACCCTTATCATTATGGCAAAGGATTTTTATCCCAATTCTGAAATATGTTCTAAATGTTTCGCTAAACATTGAAAATTATAATTAAAAGGAAAGAGTCAGTAATTTTTAGAATCATTTTAAACCACACTACATTTAAATTATATGTAAATGTGTAAGTTTGTATGTTTGTCACGCTTTCATTGCTAAACAACTGAATGGATTTCGATGAAATAGGTTCCTTTCTATACCGGAAAAATTAATGTTTCATGTGGGAGAGGCGTGTCTTAAAGTATAGCCACTTCGCCAGCCAGTGATGACAGAGAACGAACTTATTTCCTAGGGTTTTCCGAACTTGCAAAGCAAGATACCTTCGTTACAAAGAGTGGTTATGCCAGATGGCCAAAAAATGATTTCATTAATAACCAAAAAAATTACATATAGTTAGTAAGTTAGTTAGAATTCTTTATTTCACATGATACCTATAAATACATTATTTAAAACTTAAGAATAAGAACATTGCTTAGCTGCCGTCTGCCTAATTGACGATTCTTGAACTTTAAAATTACATATATTGGAACAATTGTTCGATAAATCCACAAAATATACATCAGTAGGCATGGCGATGCATATGGACGACAGTATTGTTAAATTTTTCAATGGGTACCTTGAAACAAACAGGAGTGATGTCTTTCCATAAACGGGAGCTAAAGACTGGCGTCCCAGTTTTGTTGATGTGTAATCCTGATGCACGAAGATTCTTGTGCAATGTCACCATTCTACGTGTCAGAGTGCTGGAGAGAGAAATGTCATAAATAGACAAAGAAGAAAACGTGTTGATTTTCCGGAACCCTTATTATCCTCAATAATCTGCCATATTCATTTAACAAAATGCGGTTTTCACTAAAGCTAATGGCATTTACGATGACCAATAATATGTCTCAGGGACACACACTGAAAGTGGCAAGAATTCAATTGGACACTCCTTGCTTCTAACGTTGTAAGTTTTATTTCAGTTGCACAAGAGTATTGCCAACAACTTACTCTTACTGGCTTTTTTTCTTTTATCAGCAACTTGACAGATTCTAAAAAATGTTGGGTCAGTAATGATTAAAATGAAAGTTTTTTGACCTAGTTATATCCACTATAGGGAAATACTTGATTGACACTCCTACAAGGGGTTCTTTACGTGCGGTCTCCATATAAGCAAAAAAAATGTCGTATACCTTCTGTTCTGGATTCTGACTGATAGACCAATGGACATGGAGCATAGAAAATCTGTCACAACGAAATGATCTAAGTACCTATTCTCTGTTGACAGAAACTCCAGATTTTGATATTCCAAAAGAACAAATTACAGGTTTGCCATCCACAAGCTTGGATTTTAAGGAACACAGCTTCAAACCATAAGGCAATTACTAATCTGAGGACTCGTAAGGAAACATAAGAGCGGAATCAGATAGAATGTCATATTCTTGAAGTATTCCGTCCAGCATCCCTCATTTTAGTGAGCGGCAGACGCTTGGAGCACTGAACAGAGTGCTGTCCTGATTTGACTTCGATTCATGTGTGGATGTGCATACCTGAAATCTTATTGACATCGATCTTTTCAGGACTTTGAAAGCTCTCAAAGACACCATTCTAACTTAAATCCATCAAATTCCTGTGGCAATGCATTAAATTAAAGAATGAACGTTAACTTCAAAAAAGGCTTAGACAATGTTTGGAGTTTAACGCCGCCATTTTGGCCGAATACAAATATTATTCCTGTTCGAACAGTTTTTGTTTTATTGTTTCATACGATTGAGGCGTACCACCCTGTATTCAAATATATCGTAATAATTATATATATGCTTTGTTTTGTATGATTGCTTAAGATTTCAAAGATTCCTACTTGTGAAAACAATATTCTCTATAAATCGAATTTTGTCCCACTTTCATGGCTGACAAGTTGTCAAAACAAGTTTAAGTTTTCCTTGATTTATTCATTTTGATATTAGCATTTCACTCAACAAAAAAACTTGGTTGTCTGTAAAGTCGGTTTACGGACGATAATTTTACGTGATAACCAATTAACAAAACAGTGCATGTGTAGGTTGTATCTCCCCAACCACTATTTTTGAATTTTTTTTCTCACCCCTTCCCCCAAACATCAACCTCCTACCCCACATACAACCACCACCAACAACCCACAACACCTAGAACCACCAACCAACCAGGACACTATTTTTGACAATTCCCTCTCAAACATGGACGCAAGCTAACGGAAGCTAGTGTCAAAACCAAACGACATTGGAAAATTAAGTTTTGTTTCGTTCAAATAAAATTTGGAGTAAGATAACAAGTTTAAGTTTTCCTTGATTTATTCATTTTGATATTAGCATTTCACTCAACAAAAAAACTTGGTTGTCTGTAAAGTCGGTTTACGGACGATAATTTTACGTGATAACCAATTAACAAAACAGTGCATGTGTAGGTTGTATCTCCCCAACCACTATTTTTGAATTTTTTTTCTCTTACCGACACTACCCCCCCCTCCCCTAAACACAGCCCCACCAACACCACCCTCCCCACCACCACCACCACTTACAACAACCAACAACCCAACACCCTCCCCTCCCACTTTATCGACTTTCTATGCTATCATAGCAGATATATAACGTTACTGTGACTGTGACTGTGACACTTTTTCGTGCGTGCTGCCCATATATTCCGATTTATTAGACGTTATCACGTTAAAAAATATATAGAAATCAATAATTGCTTTAATTTGTTCGTTAAACAATAAGATGACTGTGACATCACACTCAAAGTCAGCATACCCTACATTTCAATTCACAGTTACATAAATGTAAAATTTTCGACCATAAAATCTGATAGGGAGTGCAGTTTACGTCCGTAAACAAAACTGATCAAAAACTTGACAAAACAGAGCAATCCGCTATTTCGGTCACTAAATAGGTATGAATTTGTCTTTGATTGATTGAGAATCACGAGCGGGCCCATCAGCACCGTTTCACCCATTATAGTTCAGCCTTTGGGATGTACCTTGATTTTAAAGGATACGATTCACCGTTGAGAAGCTCACTGTCCATATTTAAAACAATTAAAAAAGAAAACATAAATTAAAGAAGAAATCTTAGCCATTATATAAATGAGTATTTTTTTTTTTTTTTAACAAATAACTTCGATAAGACTCACCACCACTTACCTACCTCTATCATTCACAAAATCCTAATAAAATAAGTCAAGTCCATAGGTCTCGAATTGTTTTGTCCCTGTTCTGGGTTCATTTGTTATTATTATTGTTTAGATTCTTCAAGTTTGTTCGTCTTTCGTCGTATAGTTTCTCATATATTCGTTGGCCAAAAGAAACCATCATCCAACATCGTGGTCCACTCAGTTGCAGTTCTTGCTTCATCGGTCGCCGCACCACAACCCGTGCACGGTGCACGGTGCATCACGTATTATTATACCAACTCAACTTTGGATGCCGCTCCGTTGCTGATGGTGCTTCTCTCGGCCTTGGTTGTTGGTGCACTGCTGACTGTTGATGCTGTTTCATCTTCCAGGTTCCAGTCCAGCCAGCAATAAGATTGCACTGCATGGTACCTATAACTATAGCATGTAGCATTAGTCAAGTTATTGCCCATGGTGCCTGGTCACATTTTTATCTTTTGAGGAATATTACAAAAACACGCAATGTCTGTGCACAAAGGGAATACGCCAGCGCGCCGGCCTGGCCCGGCCGTGCCGTTGCAAGTTGCCAGTTGCCTTGCTGTTGCCATTGCCATTGCCTTTTGGTTTTGGTTTTGGCATGATGGTAGTCTTTTTCTTCGTCTTCGTGGTTGTCATGACGAGAAAAGGAATGCGAGTCACTACTTGGTTATGGTTAAAGAGGACAAGCATGGAGAGGGTGCTTGATGATCGACTGGCGGAAAGCTGCACTCAACTGAAATGTCTTTAAAATTCAAATTTACCTCTCTCTCTCTGCGTCTCTCTGTGCATCTCTTTCTACTCCATATCTCTTTCAAAATCCATGAAGTAACAATTTCTTTTTTGCCAAGATTTCTGTATGAAAATCAAAAATCGTGATGAAACTCATTAGCAGTTTCATGCCCTCCTGTGATGTGTACGGAAACGAATGAATTCAAATTTTCAAATTCAAGACCCTCCTCCTTCCTGATGGGCCAAAAGCTGAAACAACGACGACAAACTTGCATGATAATTGCGAATAAAAGAGCATGATGCAGTATGCCAGATCCCAGATCTGACGATGACGATGAGGTGAGAGCGCTCATTTTTGAGCGAGATACTTATTTTTGACCGAAAGACAAAAAACAATTTTTTGTTTTTTTTTTTTCTTAATTTGGCTGAAATATTGTGATAATAAAAATTTGTTCAAATTTCCATAGCAGCACACGTTCTTGCACCAAAGTGCATTAGCTACCTTTTTGGCATCTATATACTTTTCAACGGATCTGGGAGCTGGGTGCTGGAACTTGGGATGCGAGTTTGAAGCCATATAAAAACTAAATCTGGAGAACCGTTCGTTTAATTAATTTAACTACGTGCCGGCTGCAATGTGCTGGCTGATTTGTGCTTATGGGGATGCAGAGCCCACGATGCGACGGCGATGATGAGAAGACGACGCGACGGGGTGTTAGGAAGGGACCGAGCAAAGTATCACTAATTGAAAATTGTATTCTAAATTAGCATTCAAATTTGGAGTAAGCAAAGCAGTTCCATTTTGATCCAAGAGCAAGGTTTCAATGCTAGTTCCTACTTCCTACCTATTTTAAGAGCTATCTACTTTTCATTTATGTTTTTTTTTTCTGCGAGGACTTCGTGACTCATTTAGAATTTTTTTTATTAGGTATTTGTTTGATTTTTTTCCGCTTTTTGATTAAAACTGTAATAGATAATGAGGTTTTATTTTTGTGATTCTTGTGAAAAAAAAGCAAGGTATGTTTAATTCGATGGAATATCTTCAATACATCAATTTAAACAAATATTTATTCAGAATCACATAGTAATTTCTGTCTTTTCTTGGACAGATATCCTTGTCCTTTTCTGTCAAGGATTACTGACAATTTTATTAAGAAGGTAGTGATATTTTATTAAAGTTTGTATAATTAGACATTTAATAGTTCAAAATAAATACTTTTTCTGTGAAGCCGTTTTCTTTAAGTTGATCTCCTCTGTTTATCCGCTAACTTCTTCTAAGCCATGCAACTGGTTTTAAATCGGATTTCACCATCATGTAGATAATTTTTTCTGGAAGGTTTATATGTACTTATAGTACATTTTATCCCCTTAACAAAATATAGAAAGCCGTTGCGCTGCACTATTATAAGCAAACGTTGATTTACGTTGATTTACTCCTTAGGCTATGCAACAGTTTTAACTATAGGCCTGAAAGTCTCCCATTGTACGTGAAGTTTATATTAGCAACGACAGAGACCAACATAGCTTCCAGAAGGCAGCAGAATCATATATTAAATGTTTCTTCTTGTATCAGTCGGAGGAGAGATAGACATAGAACTAGATTTTTCAAAAGCATTTGATAAAATTTGGCATCAAAGTCGATGGACTAGAAATTGCCTTTCGGACCCATCTATTCTAGTTATTTTGGAAGGTTTCCAATCTGATGTTAATAAAATAAAAACTGGTGTAGGTACCACAAGGCTGCGTTCTGTCTCCGCTCCTCTTCCCAATTTTTATAAATGATCCCCTGTCTCAAACTTCAAATTCATTTAATTGTTTTGCTGACGACGCGACGGTGCCTTTAGCTTCTAATACTCAATTAAAGATCGACATCCATATTCTCATTCTCATATTTGACGAAGCCAAAAAATGCTACGAAAAGTTTAGGTCTCCCCAGTAGATTTTAAAAATATTTCCCCCCATCTGACTACAATGTGTCACGTGTTTGACTTTTTTTACTTGATTATAAGTCCCATATCTGGGCAGGTGCTCAGCATTTGCGTCTTCTGGATAGGCTTCAGGAAAGAACCATACAATTGATATCTAGGTAATAAATAAAGTGCACGACTGGGTCGGACGAACTTGTCCTAATGTGACAGTGGTCTTATGGTTTGAGATTTTGGAAAAAAAGCAAGGAAAAAACCTTTCGAAAATATATACCATGCCAATTTCTAGCACTTGTTTTCAGAAAAATAAAATTTAAAAAAATAGATTAAACCGATTTGGAAAAAACAAAAAATAAAAAAAAAATTTAAACTTTTTTAAAAGACTTCTACATTAAAAATTTCATCGAAGTTCATCAAGTGGCTTACGAGAAAATCTGAATTTAAAAAACCCGGTCCTATGGGATTTCAGACTTTTTCTGAAAAATTTATTCCAACCAAAACATAAAGTTTGTTTATTCAGAAAGTTTTATAAAAATCGTAGGAGCCGTTTTGAAAAAATTTAATTTTTCACTAAAAATCGTATGGCAGGTATAACGTTAGTTTAAGAGCCAAAATACGAATTCCAAAAATCCCTCTGTGGGATGTCGTAATAATACTATGTACCAAGTTTGAAGCAAATCGGTTCAGCCGTTAAGGCTGTAGATGGCGATATAGACAGACGGACAGACAGACAGCTAGAATTGTCGGACCCACTTTTTTCGACTTCTCTATCATCGTAATGTCATGTTTGATTGTTAGAATTTTTTTTACGAATGCATAACTTGCCTTATAGTATATTTTCCTATAATCGCAAGTAAAAATATTACGGAAAACATTGTTCCACTTGAACATGTCTCTTGTCTCACCCTGTTCTATCGCGCTTTTTCTATAAACAGTACTCAAGCGAAATAGACAAATGCTTTCCTCCCCTACAAACGCATCGCTAGGATTTCCCATCAAGTTACTCTCGAGCCTAACTTCGGACGTACTGTTAAGTATAGAGACTCATTTTTTAGCCGCACTATAAGAATGTGGAACGCTTAACCGGCTCGATTTTTCCCTTAAATTGTTATATTTACAGACATTCGAAACAAATTTTTAACAGGTGCAAATTATTGAAAATATTGTTTTTCAAGTTTCATTGGCTTTCCTGATGGTGTATTAATAGATCGATAAAAAGGTACGACGATTGCAACAGTGCGAAACTGGACTGGTTTGCTAGTTTCTTTTTAGATTTTACGATAATTAAGACTTCAAACCATTTCAAATATTCAACGATATCTTATACTGCAAGTTAAACATCCAAATCCAGATCTGGTTCTTAGATATGCAAAAGATATTGAAAGCTATCTTTTCCTAAAAACAGAAAAACAAGCCTTCTGAATATGATCTGCAAACCAATCGCAGACTCAATAAATACGCCCACTCTCAAAGCTGCGTTCTGATTAATTTTTTGAACGTTGCTGTACATTTGTTTTAATTTTAATATTTAAAGAAAGTATTCGCTATCTGCGAAACTCAATTATTTGGTATACACAATCGACCAACGCGCCAAATGTGGACGAAATGTAAAAATTCGGCAGCTCATTTGAAATATCAATCAGTCATCTTTTTAATTGTATGCATGTTTTTTGTTGTTGTTTTTGTTGCAATAATATAGAGGCGCTGGCATCGTGAACAGGCAAAACGAATTAAAAACAAAGCAAAAAACTAAGGAAACGTTTAAAAAAAGTTTAATAAAAGAGCTTCAAATTTTAATAAGAAAACAAAACTTAGAATAGGTGGGTAAGGTACTAATAGATCCATCGTCCAGTCCCTTCGATATGACGTGGCTGGCCATCGATCGCTAAAAAATCATTTCACTTTTATTCAATCAGAAAATAACCTCGTCTATAATAGTAGCACATCAATTACCACCCAAAATGCCATACACTTGTACACAAGAAGAAACGCTTCGGACATCACTGATCAACAGCAGCTCGCGCTTGGTATCCCCTTCAATCCGCCAGCCAGTCCAGCCATTGCAATTGCAAAGCACACATTGCATTGGGTGTGTGGAATAAGGGGCGCGGTAGGGGCGCACGAGCAACAAACTCACCAAAACATAATTTTGTCAATCGCTGGTATTACATGTACTTACCTTGAAAGTCATCATCCACGCCACCGCACACTATCATGAGGAGCAATCGTCTCCATCCTGATGCCACGGCCCGGTCTGGAAATATTATATTATCCCGCCGCCATATTCATGACCATCGTCATCGTTGTCAGTTGGACGCCTGGACCCTGGACCAACCAAAGTAGATTCCCTCATGGCGAATCGCGCGCTACATACATTAGTCATTTGCACAGCGCTCTCGAGTACGGCGCGCAAAGATAGCCTACAAAGTCTGATTTATAATGTTCTCCACTTTCGAGGGGCTTGAAGTGATCGGTGTGATGGTGGGACTGATGACTGCTTGGTCGCACAGGAATCTCATACACCAAACCGTCCATCGGCCCGGCCGTCCAGCCAGCTATGCAGCCTATGATGTAGGTACATATTATAATGTATATCTCTACGTATGTTGCACCCGAGTCTACAATGTCCCTTATAACGTAGTCCCTCTTGGCTGATGGTGATTGTGCACGTTCTGTTCCTGTGCGCTGCTACAGCACATGATGGCATTTGTCGCGTTTCTTATCCTCCGAGGTTTTTGTGTTAATTTATTTCCATCCCCCCAGGGGGAGAAAAAGAAAGATTATTTTAGGGTATGCTGGCGCAAAGAGAACGCTACACAAGAGACGAGGGCTTCTATTTTTTTGTGCCCTTTTCGTATGTAAATTTTGACATCACACACGCACTTAATGCCTCAAATAACGCCTGAACGGATAGACGGAACCATGCGCGCTATACACAGAGCACACAGCGGTAACATTTTTTTTTTTTTTTTTGAGGCGCACGAAATGGGACGCATTTAACGATTGCAGGCTCTTCGAAAGATGGACAAGGAAGACGTAGGTATTAAGGATAAGAGGTAAGGGGCTAGATAGCTTTTCATATCTCATAAGAAGGTGAAGTGTAATAGGTCTGTTTAGGCAAGCAAGACCTACGAGTGATGGTTTTACTTTGAAGAGAACAGACTCTGAAGAAGTTTGGCTTCCGTGGTAGGAGAAGAGCTTACCTACTTAACAGAAATCCAATTTTATAAGTACTTAAAGACATAATGTAAACGTCAAATATAGGTGCGTGAGCTCACATAAGCTAAAGCTGAAATCATTCTCGTGTCAAAATCTCAAAGACAATCTTAAGTTCCTATGAAGAATATATCTTGCGGATAAGCAAAATGCAATGCATTGACATTCAAAAATCCAAAACGCTGCAGAACAAAATAAACGTCAAATAAGCCATTTTTTTTAGTTGACAGCAGAGCCTGAGTTGTCATTTTTCAAACAAAAATGTGTGTTTCTTTTTTCCTTCAAAAAGTGGTCAGAGCTTCATCAGAGCACGCTGTATGAGCTAAGAGCTGAACACAAATAAACGTCAAAATGACAAGTGGCGCATGGACACAAAAGAGAAAGCAAATGGCCACAACTAATTGGTTTAAAAACGTTCCAAAAATAGTTTTGAATGCTCAGAACACACTTGGTTCAGACTTCAGAGGGCGTTCAGAGCATGCTCGATACAACCAAATGAATCTATTCAGAGCACAGCTCCGCTTAGAACTATACGTGTAATGACCACGTTCCGACGATAATGGTCTTTCCTGGGGCAACCGTACTAGATTCGCATTCTAACACCAGCGAGCGGTTCAATTTGTATAGATCTGTTTAATTACTTGACTATTGTGATGCTGATGATAATGACACCTCAGGAGAATGATGCGCGCTGTCATCGGAGGTTGCAAGATAATGCAAAGTATGTGCTGTCTTTAAGTACAAAGCGTCACCATGCATCGTAGGCTCGATCAAAACGTCACGAATCTTTGAAGATTGATATAATTTTTAAGGAGTTGTCTACTTTATAGGGTTTTCACACCGAGCCGAAACCCCGGTTTTCAGCTAAAAGTTTACGAAAACCTGAAAATTATTCACACCGGACTTTTCAAGTTTTCGTTTGACATTTCACTTCATTTTTACAACAACTGACTATCAAATTTTGAAATGAAAATATTTTCGGCTGCTAATTGATTTTTTTTTTTGACGTTTATGCGCTTTTTAGGTGTGTTTGGAAAGAATCGCAACGAACTTAGGTGTGTTTGCTTTGTATTCCAACAAGTTTTCGACAGGTTTTATATAAAACCAGTCGTTTTATAAAACTTGTAATGAGGAAAAACGTATGGTAAGACGTAAGACTTGTGTTTTCGTTCAGGTTTTGGGGTTTTTTCGCGAAAACCGCGTTTAAGCTCGGTGTGAAAACCCTATTAGTTTTACTTTATGCAGTTTCTTCAGATGTTATTCGCCCCTGTATGTTAGAGTGGAGTGTAGAGGAAAAGATTCAACCACGAACTGTACAGGCTATAGAAGGATTTAGACATCAATCATGGTCGCACTTCACTACATGACGAATTTTATAAGGTACTGTTGTCATGTAACATACCATGATTGAGGCATGCTTGGACATTTGTACCACTTGTAAATCTCCCCTCAAATAGAGTTGCTTGAGTTGGATTCCGCATAATTTTACAATCGCTAAGAAAAAGTAAATATTAGTTGCTGCCAAAAGACGCCTATACGAAATAGTGACAGGCAAAAAATCATGCACATAAGCCCGGAACTAAACATCAGTCGACAGAATGGGTCTTTCAAGATTATTCAAATAAACTAAAAAAGTTTTTGGTTCTCGAAAAAATTGGACATGTATTCTTGCCACCAGATCCTTAGAGCAACGTAGAACGGTCAATTCCAAACAGAATACCACATTTATGTGCCCAACGTTTTCACAAAAATTAAGGGAAACCAATAGCATAAGACGAATATTCAAGCTCTCACACATTAGGTAAAACAAGTGCATTTTTGATAATTGAAAACAGCGAATTGATGGGTCATCCTGCGTACAGTCCTGACTTGGAACCCAAAAATTCCCTTTTTTTTCGACGCATGAAAAAGCGGTTGCTTCATTCAAAATGCATATTTTGAAGATGGAAAGGTACCTCAATCGGAGTGGGAAAAGTATCTACTTCGGAAATTGGTTCAAACGGATGCGAAATTGTGTCGAAATTCAAATGGAATATTTTAAAAACCGATCAAGCTTAAGAACTTCTCATCGGAACGGATCTATCAAAAATAGTGATTGATGACATATTTCAACAAGACCAATAAATAATCAACAATTTTTGAGTTTCTGGATTTTTAAATTTGAATGAACCGCCATGAGTTTCAGAATTCAATCTCGAGCAAACTTCCTAACTCAAGTAACATCCAAAGATAACCCGACCAGCCACGTGAACATCTTATAGCAACGTATAGTATATAGGGACAAGTGCAGTTAAAAAGAAAAAAATCCACATGGTACTCAACTCTCGGTGCCAATTTGAAACCTAAGAAACTCTGTCTGATGAGTTTGCTGTGCTCCACTCTTAACTCTTGTGTCGTCTTCTCAGCCTGGATTTTTAATAACTTGCACTCGAGTATTATTTATGAGCTGCAGGCCTCTCTCAAATGCAAATACCATACATGCGATCTCGGCTGATCTCGTCTACGTCGTATGTAGGTATCTCGTTTTGGTTCGTTCTTTTTATTATACTTGAGCGGAAAAAAAAAATAATATCCTTAGGGCAAACACTTGCTACTTGTTGTGTAGCGACGAACGACGAAGGTTAGGCCTTCAATGACAACGATGGCATCTCTCGAGGTCTCTATCAAAATGATAAGTGACTACCATCAGAGAATTCCTAGCATCCCAGTCCTAGTCCTAGCCCATTACAAAGCCAATTCTTTCGGGGTGAAATAACGAACAAAATACAATTTTCGACAGGGAAACTCAGATCCCGTTTTTTCATCAGTGTTCAGTGCCATGCGTCTTCGTCTACAGAACTCAATGACATATTGTCAGACACTCGCCTCGAACAGGGAACCTATACGAAACATAATTTGTTCTACTAGGTAATATATCAGGTCTTGCCTAACATTAATACCTATCAAGTGTCATGGAACAACCCCGGCCCCGGTAGAAGGGGGCAAGCGAACATAGATGGAAATATCTTGCCCCACCCACCCACATAATTGTCGTAGGTGTTCTGGTCCGCATGTCGAGGTGTCCTTTTGATATGTGTACATTAGAGTGGAAGACTATATATATAGAGACACTGCGCTGCTCTGTTCAGATCAGCTCCAAGAGACACGCAACCATTTCAGGTTTCAGAATTTGACATTCAGAATGTTGTCATATGTGCGCACGGATTAGGGCCCTTGTGTTGAGCATTCGGGACTGTTTATGTGCCCACGGTGCAAAAACATTGCGCTAGAACAGATTGATATGAGTTCTCTGCTCGCCAAGAGATTGGATTATATGATTGTGGGAGGCGATCAACGATGCATGGTTGGGTTTTGTGTTCCTTTAATACTACAACTAACAGTATACAGGTTTTATAGAGTTGCAAGTGGGAGTGAGACTTTATAATCCGGGAGTAACTAACTGGCGGATGGAGTCAATCGAAGGAATTATGTAAATGGCGCAGGAAGATTTGTAATTTTTTTTTTGCAAATAGAGGAAATGTTAAAAAAAAAATTCTTATGTGAAATGGAATGCAGATTAGAAGTTGAATGGGGGCATAATGCTGAGTCTTCCTTCTTCTTTGTTTTAATTCTTGAATTAAAGAGCGTGTCAAAGGATTCAATTTTTCAAACCAAGCCATTGATTAATTAGAAAAATGGAAAACTAGAAAACTAATAATATAATTTGAAAACAGGATTTTTAGTAGAAAATTAATTTCACAAGAAAAAAACTTCTTGCAGTGTCTCTTTAATAAATTACAAGATTTCTTATTTCAACACTATGGTCACGGCGCAACGAAAACCCGACCCAATTTTTCATTTTAATTCAACATAAAACTAGGTTTAATTTATTGAGACCTATGAATTGCAAGAGGTTATTGGGTTTAAGGTTCTGGATTCCATCCCTGATTTCAGGGTAGCTCCTCTTGCAAGTAAAAGACAAATCCCCCAAGAATAATTAACACTTTTCGAGAAAAGTGTAGGTATCTAGGATAAAGTCGGGGGATATGGCACCCATTTTTCTTTTTCCATATAACTTCCAAATTAAAAAAGATTTGTATTTCAAACCAAAATAATTTTATTATTAAAATAGTTTATAAGCAAAAAATAGGAACTTCTTTGAAATTCACAGTCAGTTGAATAATTTTTTTTCAAAATTAAAAAACCTTAAAAAAAGACGACTTAAAAAATGGAGGGTGATATGGCACCTGCTTGCGGGTGAAATGGCACTTCACTTTTTCTTGCTGTTTTTTCCACATTTGTTGCAGGTGTTGTTATATACTATGAACAGGAATTCATGTGACTAAAACGAAACCGGACGAGTGGCCGGTTCGTTGTAAGGGCATAATCCCCACACAAATATTTTCCTCGAAATCTTCGGGACCATTTGAGTCATCTTGCAACAATATTTGCTCATCGCAATCTGACGTACTTTCCTCGACGTTGATTTGCTGTTTGAACTGTTTTTTTTTTTTTTTTTTTTTTTTTTGCATAGTTCAAAATGAAAGTAAAGTAAGAGCGGGAGAAATGGAACCGGGGCCATATCAACCGAACTTCTGAGGTGCCATATCACCTTTTTTACCTTGCTTCTGCTATTCCAAATAACATGAGAAATCAAGAACGCACAGTTATAACTTTTTAAATTCTTTTTAAATTGAACGGCTGGCGTCAAATATCTTCGTATTACCATCAACTTCACTAATACACAAAATAACTTTTGCTTAATACGCACCCACTATGTTTTTTTATTCGGCTGTATTTAAAGTATTCTAAAGGCTGCTGAGATTTGAACTGGACAAAGTAATAGCTTAAGTTAAACTGATTTATATGTTATTCTCTTTGTTTTGAAAAGAAGTCAGTAAGTGGGAGATATTGAAAGGGTGCCATTGTGCCATATCACCCGTGGTGCCATATCACCCGACTTTACCCTATACTTGACGTTTTGATGCTGTTGTAAATTGTAGATCCCTTTCGTTTCTGCAGATTATCAACGCACACAAAGGAATGGTTGAGGGTGTTAGTCACAGGCCCCGCCCCAGCTTGGAGCTATTGAGCCAACAAAATTTATTTATTTTTAAATTAACCATAAGTTAGCAGGGACAAAATCGAGTGCTTAAACTTAATTTTTCAACGCTTATTTCAATGAGTTTTTACTGTTTTTTTTTAACAAAGTTAAAACCAATGTTTTTGATATTTCACATTAAATAACCTGTACATGAAAAACCAGCTGTTTTGGCATTCATTGACAGAGATTCAATTTTCATTAATTGAGGTTGTTATTCTTTTCTGGCTTTCGAGCCTTTAGTAAAATCTGTCGAACGCATGGTATTCTTGCCTTGTCGTGCGAAAGCACATCTTTAATAAAATAAGCAATAATATAGTAAAAACATTATGCACTAGAATACCATTTGCAAAAGTGCCAAACTTGCAAATACAATTTTTTAGACAAATTTTGAAATTTGGCAATTTCACAATGCTAGATAGGAGACTATTGCCAGTCCAGTCGAATCGTGTTTAACTTTTATTAACGTTTGGTCTCTATTTGATACACAAAATAGCATTAGGGGAAGGTGGTCGAATGGCGGTCACTTAAGGGAGAAGTAAGAAAACTCACTTAAATGTTTTTTAATATATTTTTTTTAATGCAAAATATAAATTAACTAGCGGTACCCGGCGCACGTTGCTACGCCAAAATAAACACTTATGTACATTTTTTTTAAAAAAGTTAAAAAAAAACTTTGCCAAAAGCCTGCATTTTTCTGTCTTCCACCCGGCCATTCCGGAATTTTTGCTGATGTTTGAAACCACTTAAAAAATTATGAAAAAAACCAAAAAAAAAACTATAGAAAAAAATTGAACCAAGTGTTAAAAGCCTGCATTTTTTTTTCCTTCCACCCGATCGGCATGAAACCTTCACAACAACTATCCCTAGACTTTACTATATTTATCCTGAAAATTTCATAAAGATCCATTGGGCGGTTTAGGAGTCCATACGCAACATACATACAGACACACATCCATTTTTATGTATATAGATTAATTCTTCAAGTTTCTCAGAAGCAACAAATCTTCTATCACATATGTATATATTTTTTTAAGTTTTAAAAAAGTCTAACTTCACCGCCATTATCCATCATAGTGGGTAATGATGGTCATGAACTCGGGTAATCACGGTAAAATAATTGACTTCAAATATCGGAACAAAGATAAAAAAAACTTCAATTTTCAATTAAAAAACACTTGACAATACTAGATATACAGTAATACAGTCTTGTGCAAATTAATTGGGACAAATAGAATTTTCAACGTATTTTGTTTTATATTTTCTAATAATTTTTACAAAACTAATATATTCTTTGTTTTAGAAGTTTATGGCCCTATTACGGCATCAGAAACTTCTTTAACCATTTTGGGCATTGATACATTTAGGGCTTCGCATAAAATTTTGATTTCTTGGTCATAGAACCATAAACCTGAATAATCGCCGAAATCGCTTACTTTTTGTGGTGCGATCTTTTTTCCTGAGCCTCGCTTTGATAATAGACCACATGTTATTAACTGGATTGATGTCGGGTAAATTGTTAGGCCATTCTAAAACATTAACATTGTTCCTTTTGAAGAACGCCTTCTTTTTTTTGACGAATGGCATAGAGCAAGATCTTTAAAAAAAATTGCGTTTTAGGCTGGTCTCCTTCGAATGGTTGGAAAGATCATCATCACCCTAAAGTTATATTTTGGGGTTGCTTCACCCTGAATGTCCTGGAAGTTTGCAAACAAACGATGGAATGCTGAATAGTAATAAATATGCTGAAGTATTGGTACAGAAGCTGCTTCCAACCATTCGAAGGAGACCATCAGCCCAAAACGCAATTTTTCAAAAGATCTTCCCCATGCCACACGTCAAAAAAAAATTAAGCTGTTCTTCGCAAGGAACCATATTAATGTTTTAGAATGGCCTGGCAACTCACCCGACATCAATCCAGTTAACAATATGTGGTCTATTATCAAAGCGAGGCTCAAGAAAAAGAACGCACCGCAAAAAATAAGCGATTTCGGCAATTATTCAGGTATGGTCCCATGACCAAGTAATCAAAATATTAAGTGAAGCCCTTAATTCCTCAATGCCCGAAAGGGTTAAAGAAGTTACTGATGGCATAAGATGGCCGTACAAACTCCTAGAACAAAGAATGTATTAATTTTGAAAAGATTATTAGAAAATAAAACAAAACACGTTGAAAATTCTACATGTCCCAATTAATTTGCACAAGACTGTAGGTACACACAGAAAAAAATCCAAATGTAAAATCGGAATGAAAAATTTTTGTTTTTATAGTATTGCACTATTATTTTTTTTTTTTTTTCAATTTCATTTCGATTTGAAATTGTTTCATTTTATATTAGATATTTTTAATGCTTGGTTTAATCCGAATGATCCTTTATTTAATATAATAAAAATTTATAAATTTTATTTACACGGAATGCATATTAAAATGAAACTACTGTTTATATTAAATTCATCTTCAAGTCATGTCAAAGTAAAATCTTTGTCTAAACAAACCTCAAAATAATAATATAATTCAATCGGAATCGTGGAGTTAAATCAATATGCTATTCACTTTTAATTAATTGTATTTTTAGTTATTTTTATATGAAAACGTACGCCTGTTTTATAGGAAATCCATTTTAAATCAACCGAAAACACCATTAGAGCAAAATAATAGCCAAAAAATGTTGAATCATGTTTATTTATTTTTTTTTTCTGTGTGAAAAATTCCGCCATTAAAAGTGGGTGCATTGAAAAAATATACGCGAAAAATATAGAAATATATTATTCATATAGCGAACCTAAACAAAATTTTAAAATTGAATACTGGTAGGTCCTTAAATTTTTTAGTTTCGACTAAGAGACACAAAAATTTGGTTTTGTGGATTCATTATAAATACCGTTTATTTGCAAAAACAATTTTCTTATAGTTTCTAATGAAAAGCCACGCCCAAAATTATTTTTTTTTTGATTTCATACACAAGATGTTTATAAACAAATAATACCCACAAAATTTAATGTTTTTTGCTCTTAAGTAGGCAAGCATTGTTATTTAATAAAAACAAAATTGACGGTTTTTTATGAAAAGTGGGCGTCAGCCACACCCAAACTGAACATGGAAAATTTCAGCGTAGTGCTTTTATCGTAACTGTACAAAAAACATAATTTAATTTTACTAAATTGAGGTTGTTCAACAAAAATGGCGATTGTGGGCTTGTTTGTGGGCGGATTTTACCGGTTCAAGAACTTAGCCTTACTCTTGAACCAAAGATTATACAAACATACGAAATTTCAGCTTTCTAGCTCAAAAATTGCGACATAGGTATAGAAGGAGAGTTTATATACAGGGTGATTCACCAGCGTTGTGCCAAAAAGCTAGAGCGTGTAGGTTGAGTTGAGACAAGAAAAAAATCGTATGGGAGGAGGGTCTATTCCCCCCCGTTTAGCCAGGAGGGGCAATTTTCTGAAAAATTGACTTATTTTGTTAAAAAAAATATTAAAAAGCAACGGCTTCGTTTACAACACCGTGTTATACCTTTTTGGAAAGCCAAAAACTTCTTTTTTCATTTCGTTTTTAAATTAAATTGTTTTAACAAATAGTTCAAAAAACATAAATTTTCAAACTCAAAATTTTGAAAAATAAAATTTGAAAAAAATAATTTTAAAACTAATTTTTTTTGAAAATTTTACGTAATTAAGTATAATTTTTGTTCTTAGAATTCAACGCTCTTATTGATCTTTAATCCAAAACTGAAAACCGTATGGCTCTACGACTTTCTGTTGCCAAGGTATTCAAAAATAACCGAACCTACTTCTTCACAAAAACAAGAAAACCTAGCCTTACGGGATGGCACAAGTGATCATTTAGCCAATTTTTTCGTGTTTTTGTGAAGAAGTAGGTTCGGTTATTTTTGAATACCTTGGCAACAAAAAGTCGTAGAGCCATACGGTTTTTAGTGTTGGATAAAAGATTAATGGGAGCGTTGAATTCTGAGAACAAAAATTATACTTAATTACATAAAATTTTGAAAAAAATTAGTTTTAAAATTATTTTTTCAAATTTTTTTTCAAAATTTTGAGTTTGAAAATTTATGTTTTTTAAACTATTCGTTAAAACAATTTAATTTAAAAACGAAATGAAAGAAGAAGTCTTTGGCTTTCCAAAAAGGTATAACACGGTGTGTTGCAAACGAAGCCGTTGATATTTAATTTTTTTTTTTACAAAATAAGTCAATTTTTCAGAAAATTGCCCCTCCCGGCTAAACGGAGGGGAATAGACCCCCCTTCCATACGATTTTTTTCTTGTCTCAACTTAACCTACACGTTCTAGCTTTTTGGCACAACGCTCGTGAATCACCCTGTATAGGTACATACGGGCGGACGGACGTACATGGCTACATCCACTAGGCTTTTGATTCTGAGTCAGAATAACCTAACGCTATTATGTCTCTATGTTACAAACTCCACACAAAATACAATATACCCATTCTATAGAATAGGGTATACAAATCCTCAATGCTTAAGTGCGTTAACACTGTGCCCTGTGGTTGGCCTATCAAATAAATTGCAAACACAGTGATGAAAAAACACGGAAAAAAATGTTTCACTGCTTTTTAAGATTGCACCAGGGCTGCGGACGTTTCAGTGTCGACATTAAACAATCCTATGTTTAAGCTTTTCTTCAGCCGTAACATGACAAGGATATTGTTCTTTGAAAGCATTACCCCGGAAATAGAAAATCTGACACAATTTATACCTCATTTTTTGAAGAATTTTGGAACATTCTTGTTTTTCAATGTCAAAAGTTATTCAAGACACATAACAAGTTTAACATCTGAAGCCTCCCACCTCAAACGAACACCTCCTGGTGATCAAAACGCTTTAATTAACATGCTTCCATCACATGTATGTAGTTGCAATCCGCCCCTGAATAATAACACACATAAAACCTGAGTATACCTATACATATACGCTGTACCTTTTTTTTAACCAAAATAATATATTTTTTTTTAGTTTTTTTGATTGACGCTTGATTCTCGAAAAATTAAAAAAATCCTCACACGCTACTGCCACATCATGCAATATGTAATCGTAATGTATCAAGTGCAAACAACAACAACAACAAGAAATAATTTAGACCAAAGGAATTAATTTTTTGGCACACTCGACTGAACCGTGTCTGAACTTATTACCAAAAGGATACAAAGAGGCGTTACCTTTTTCAAGTTTTTTATATTCCTTTGATTATTTTTTTATTCCTGCTGATCGAGGCATCAAAAAGTATTATGAATTGAAAAAGAAATATTTAAATCATAATATAAAAAGGAAAGAAATTAAGGTGTTGAATGAACATCACTTTTCATCTCCCCCACAGGTTTATGTCTCATGTCCCTCTAAGGATATTATATGGCAATAACGTATAAGTGAAGTGTAACGGGTAGGAGTTAGGAGAGGGAAAGGGATACATTTTATTTTTTGGGATTCATCTTTTTTTTCTATTAATTCCATGCTTCTTCCCCTTTTGTATTCGAGGTGAAAAAATTAAATTTTTGGATACATGTCAAATTGAAAGGCATCCAACAGAGTTAGCAGCTTAAGGAGGTCTTCCCGAATATAGTAGAATGGAACTCATATCAAATATCTTACGAGTACCTATAATGTGTTTGAAAACGAAAATTTGATTTTTTGCGTAGGTTAGGAGATGATGATGCTACGAGAAAAAGATGTTGTTTTGATGAACGAAGATGACAGGACAAAAATGTCAAAATGTTGTGTAGATGCCAGATCATATACAAAATGTCATCATGATGGCATGATAATAGCTTTGTTTGTTGAACTTTTACCCAGGATCGCCCCAGGTTTACTTGACATCTCCAAGAGCTGTCAAAAAAACCTGGGTTTTTCCCTTTTCAAAAAACGCATTAGGGCTGCTGATTCTATATTTTTCACAACCCACAAAATCAAAAGTTTCATTTTGCTTTATTTGTTCGATTTGTATTTACTTTTATCAAAATAAATGCATTCACTTGCAGTTCTTTTACTTTTTTTTCGAAAAAAATACATGAAAGATCAAAATACAGATAAAAATACATAAGAAATTATTGACAGCATAAGTCACTTCAACAGCTGATTCGTTACCTCAACTCGCCCCAGCTAAATACCAAGATCGACTTCAAGGTGACTTCGGGGCGACCCCAGGTTTAAAAAAACATAGAATTTTGTATTGAGGGCGAGTTGAGGTAATTCAAAAAACGCGTTGTGATGGCGACCCCAGGGCGACCCCAGGGTGACTTCCAGGGATCAACAAACAAAGCTAATGATGCTAAAGGTAGTTCCACACTATCCCACAGTGTAGTACGAAATGTCAAAAAAAAGTGTGAAGGAATGTGTGATGGTTTTACATTCAATCCTAAAAAATATTTCAGATCTAAACACATGTCAAATCGTATGAGATCTGCGCTGTCATATTATCCTGTTTCCACACTATTATACATCTGTTTCATCACACATTTTTGACATGTCGTATTACACTGTGGGATAGTGTGGAACTACCTTAAGGGAGAAATCTCTATAAAAAATATAGCTACTCGTACCATTAAGTTTGTTTGTACTTTTAAGTTTGTGTGTGAGTTGATACTTTGCAGGAATTGAATGAACTTGCCTTTGAGGATTTGTCACTTTCTCCCAAGAAACAGTAGGTACCTACTCCGAAAAAAAAACTTTGGTGTAGAAATACTTCATAAATTAAATATCCATTATGGTATGTCTAAAATTAATCGATTTCAGATAGTGAGGACAGCGTATACACTTTATAGATAAGCCAAACAAAAAGTTCAAGTCATAGACATACAATTTTGTGCCGGTGTAGGTACACCAATCATCTTCTTTTATTATTTTATTTTTTAGGTGAAGTTTGAATGCAGAATTTAAACGAACTTTTAGGATTATATAAGAACTCAAAAAATAAAAATCGTTATAAATGTAGGTACTTACATATAACCACCTAAACTGAGTTACAAAACATAAGCGAGAGCTACAGTACGTTTGCAATGAACTGTTGGATACCCTATTCCCTATATTTTTGTATGTGTATCCGTCCGCCTCCCGCAGCCAGCCTATGTTTCAGTTTCAGAAACAAAATTCTTCTTTAGCAGACAGAAACAAATTCAATAACATTAATTTTGTGTGGTGTGATGTTCAATTAGTGCTGTCACAATAAAAAAAAAAAGCGTGCGCCACGCCCAAAGTTAAGACTTTTTATTGCCAAGGCAATTAGTATGAGCTCAGTGACATTCAATTTTATTCTTGCAGATCGATTTGAACAAAACAAGACAAAATTTAAATTTTTAAAAATTAAACTTTGAATGAAAATAGCGATTATGGGTGTTTTTAACAATTCTTGGACCACACTCTGCTACGTAACCAAGGAATATAAATCTAAGTGTTCATCTTTTTACTTCAAAACTGCGACCGATAGATTGAAAACCTTAAAAAATTAATACATTATACGACTTTTGACGGAAACGCCTCTTAAAAGTGGGCGTGTCTTAAAAATTTGAAGCACTAACTGAGCTTTGATCAGTATTTGGGCTTATTTGTAAAACTACAGCTGAATCGAACAGTTTTTAAACAATCTCACCTGAACAAAAGTATTTTATCAAAATCACGCCTTCAAAAGTGGGCGTATTGAAAAAATTTACACAAGAAAATGTAGAGATATATTTCTCAAATAACGAACGGAAGGAAAAAGGTTTAAATTGAATATTGGAAGTACCTTAAATTTTTGAGACTACGTTTTTCGTTCTTTCATGAAAAGTGGGCGTAAGCCACAAAATTTCTTTTCATACACAAACTTTTTAGTTTCTATTAAGAGACGCAAAATTTTGGCTTGAGGATTCATTATAAATAACCGTTTATTTACAAAAACAATTTTTTATAGTTTCTAATGAAAAGTGGGCGTCAGCCACGCCCAAAATCAAATTTTTTGATTTCATACACAAGATGAGGTTGTTCATCAAAAATGGCGATTGTGGGCGTGTTTGTGGGCGGATTTTACCGGTTCAAGAATTGAGCTTTACGCTTGAACCAAATATTACATATACCAAATGTCAGCTTTCTAGCTCAAAAATTGCGACCTCTAGAGACGGATGGACGGAAGGACGGACGGACGGACGGACTGACGGACGGACGGACATGGCCAAATCGACTAAATCGACTAGGCCATTGTATTTATATCTTATAGTAATTTCATGGAACATTTTATTTTAGTTCTGAACGTCGTCAATGGCGGCGCTAGTTGTATTATCTACTTTACATATAATTGTTGTTTTTGCTTCCCATGGAGTTTAGACAAAAACCACTCAAATAACTCTCCAATCAAAGCTTGTGAACGTCGTTCATAGATGCCGCACAAAACGTTCCGCTTCTTGGGAATACTATAGATTTTAAATACAATGACTAAGCTTTTGATTCTGAGCCAGAATATATATAAATACTTTTCTATACCTAACGGTATTATTTCTCTATGTTACAAACTCCACACCAAATACAATATACCCATTCTATGGAATAGGGTATGAAAAAGTGGCGAACTCATATTTTTTAACTTCTTTTTGTCATTATGGCAACATTCTGCTGTTTTTTTGAGAAGCTTAAAATTTAAATTATTTCTTAAATATTTAGCTGATAAATGTGTATGCTTGTTTCCAAAATGTTCTTTTCTGTGGTGCGTTTACGACCAATTGAACAAAATGTCGTTTTTTCGTACTTGTCTTAGAGTACCTAAACAACTTTTAGGTTCGGTGCTCCTGTAAATATGTTTTGGTAAGTCAGCTTTTATAAACTTGTTACAATTGGATTAAAGATTAGATTTTTGTGATTTTCGTGAAAAAGAAATGCAAATCACGTGCAGGTGCAGTTGTTTTAGTTAAGAATGGACGGAGTGCGCGATATACCGCTCTCTTTATCAGAAAACTAGAGTCAACCGTCAGGAAAGCCAACCAAAACATACTACTTCACTCAGCGTCAAGATTAAGGTCAGGCGAGAGAAAATTCTGAGATAGATGATGATCATCGAAACGGGAATCAAACGGGAGACGGAAACAATCCAGTAAATTCAAAATCCCGAAAACAAAACAGAAAAAGTACCTAAGGAAAACTCTTCCAAATTGTCTGTTCAAAGCTATTCTTTCTAGCTATGAAACATAAAATAGAACACCATTTAAATAACAATTTAAACATAAAATTATAACTTAAAAATTAAAACTCACAATTTTGTTGATTTTGATTCACCGATTTTTTCCCACTTATGTAATTTAATCACAATATTCACAACACAACGCCTACTGACAGCACAATAACAACTTGAAATCATGTTCAAAAAGAGAAATTAATTGAACTTAACAGTAATTTTGTATTTTTACGTTTTTTTTTTTCTTAACTTTACACTTGGGATTATTTTTCCGAAATCTAAATCCCGAAATTATGCTTGCGAACATATCCGCTCAACAAAATGGTAGGTGATTGCAGCCATATAATATACAAAACAGACCAGCGCCGTCGCAGCGACTGGTTCCCCCTAGCTTAAAACAGATGTACTTAAACAACTTTATTCACCACGGTATAATGTAGGTCACGGACCAATAAGATACAGACCGCCAACTACAAGCTGAAAATCAGCTGATATGCCATTTATTTTGAGAATGTGACGCTCTTCCTTGCTTTTTAAACCCATATAGCAAACACACCAAAAAAATAAATGGCATACGCAGGGATGGTTGCCATCACAAAATGCACAGACAGAGATGTACACATATTCACAGACACGAAAAAATATTTTGAGGGTGTTTCAGGCAAGGGTAGTACGAGTTGGCGGTCTGCATTGGTTTGTGATGTAGGTTAGGTACATCCCTGCGTTTGCATTTTGTTTTAATAAAATGGTAAAATGTGACTGTCACATGT
Organism: Platycheirus albimanus; assembly: GCA_916050605.2. Lineage (NCBI taxonomy): Eukaryota > Metazoa > Arthropoda > Insecta > Diptera > Syrphidae > Platycheirus > Platycheirus albimanus. The sequence continues at coordinate 29,820,709 of OU696698.1, read as the reverse complement.
GAAAATCAATTTGTAGCTACAAAATTCTTACGTTGTGACTATCATTTATCACAAATCAAATTAGGCGGAGGGTAAGCCATATAATTCAACAGGATTTAGTATGTGTTTATGTTTTGTATATTACACCAGGAGGCGCCACGTTACATGTGATATGATCTTTTTCAGTTTTGCAAGTTTCATTGCAAAAACAAGAGCAATTCTAGATCAATTCTCAACACGAAAGATTTCATCTCTGATGGGTTGGGTGATGCGATCTGAATACTTTTAATTATATATAAAACGTTAACAAAAATGTACTTTTCTGTCAAACGTCACATGAGAAATAACTTGTTATTTTTTTTTTGGTTTGTTGTGAAATTGTTCCAGTCTGTGATAAATAAAACAAAAATAAACAAATAATGAACGAAGAACTTAATCAATTAGCAATTATATAATGTTTTCAATGATGACAATTCTCAGCACTCTCTTCCTTCTTCACCAATTAACTAAGATGAGTTAATGCCTTGCTTTGCCGTCTACTATTACTATCAGTCAAAATACATGCAGCTTTGTTTTCAATTTCTAGCCACCATAGCGCTAAATGTTTTGCTTTATCCGTTTTACTCACATTTCTTTGGCGTACTCTGTGGTTGTTAGTGGTAGCGTTAGCCGCTTTTTTGATTTAAAATTAAATTTGTTCTCATATTTTGTTATTTAAAATTTATCTAAGCTTCTTATAATTATATTTAAATGCCTTGTTTTACTTGTACTACCAAAGAAGGTCCTTTCCAACGCCTTAATGCTGGAAGAGTTAAATATATTCGAAATGTCCATCCAGGTTTCAGGGTAAGTGTGTGAAGTGTTCCAATAACATTTACATAGGTAGAATTTATTTTATTGGCATCTTTTTTAACTAGGATGATTCATATTTGTGCCTGGGATGCTTTGCACAATTTGAAAAAATTTATAAATTGAAAGCTAAATACAATAGCAGGAACATGACTGTATCAAGTGCTGCGTCCACATCAGTGTCCACCATCAGCAGCTTACCAAGCCAAAACAATGGAACTGCTGTACAAAGGACAAACATTGACTCATCCGAGAGTCCGTTACGTCTTCAGTTTAATTCCCGTTCCATGGATTCAAGCACTTCCATTGATTCCACCGATAGAATTGTTCAAATGGTCCCCGAAATTCTTTCGCTAAGGGACTCGTCCCGAAAAACAACTCAAAACCCAGAACTAAACATAGCTCGTCATGGAGCAGAAGCTGCAGTACAAAGTGTATTAAGACGTAAGCGGGAAAAAGCCATAGGTCCTGCTAAAAACCCAGTTAGACTACGCAGAGAGATTTTGCAGAGAATGGAAGAAGAAGAAAGCTTAGACGACTTCGAAGTATCTTCGCAATTGTGTCCAAATGATTTAGCGCATACTGGGCCAATTGTTAAGCGTAAGTCTTGTGAAATTTAATTATTAAAAATCTTACATTTTGTTTTAATAGGACGCAAGGAACCAATAGTCCATCAGTGCGACGAAATAATGAACATTTACCTAGCCGGGATATCCGGTGGATAAATAAGTTAATTTTTCTCTTTTTACAAGCATTTACTGCCTTTGTTTTCTCCTCCCGTTGAAGGGATTATTTGTCTAGTTAATGAATTCTAGTTTGTCGACAGAAGACATTTTTATTTGTACTTTCGTTTGAAACAAAATGTATTAAAAAAATTATGACGAGCTCCTTTTATTAGAAAGGGCTAGGACTGAAATAACTTAACTTAATTTGTATTTGTAGTTTGTTTTTAAATAAATGTTTTGTTTTTGCAAATGAAGAAAATGTATTTTAAAACGGTCGGCTCCTCTAATAGTCCGGATTTAAACTGGATTGTAACTTGTTTTAGCTTTCGGAGGGCCAAAGATATGGGTTAATAGGAGTCCTTCTCTTATTTTAAAAACGTCGTTTATCGTGCTGCGGCGGGATTGATAAAACAAAGTTGGCTACTGTCTATATTTTTCTCCTAAATAATCTTTTTTAGGGCAGATCCTCCCAACAAATCATACATTTTATTTTTGCTGCGTGCTTCGTGGTGGAAACATTACCGACATTATGCGGTTTTGTTGGTAAGTTGCTTTTCGTTTTATAAAAAGTCGGATGGGTCTTTTCTCCCTATCACAAAAATCTTGGTCTGCATGATCAAATTATATACGTTTTTCAGAGCACTCCTGAAGTAAGTCGTCATTAGATTCATGAAGAAAATCTGGACTGGGCTTGCTTTGCCAATATGACTAAATGTTCTGTACCTGAAGTAGCCCAAACAAAAAACTTAAATTTACTTTAGAGCTACCTAAATTCACAAGCATTCAGAATTTTCTAGGCAAGGCTTCAGTTGAGGTTTTTAAAGAAAGGTTTTGGGCACCCCATGGTGGCTTCTACATTTTAATCAGTCAATCAATTTTAGAAAGCTATTGAAAAGGATGCCAAAACTTAAAACTTAAGGGTAGTCTACGATATCTCGGCTTGAGCTTGAATTAGAAAAATGCATCAAACATGATTTTCAATTAAAATTCCAACAGCAGAGTGATGCACTATCGATTCGAACTATATATTTCCTTTAACTAAGAAATTCTACGGCGAGCCTACTCGCATACAGAGTCAAATTGGACTTTGACCAGAGCCCTAAGATCTACCCTATAAGGTAGAGATCTCAATACCAATTTTATGGAATATGATGAGGCATGTCCACAATCCTTGATGAGGGGCGAGGTCTATCTAACAACTCTTGCATCCAAGAATAAAATCCTTGGATACCATAAATGTTACCGCATTCGGTTAACCACAACTACCACGATACTCCCACAAGGGGCCTACCTCATAGATAGTTCCCAGGTGACGAAGCCGAGACTTCATCACCCAGGAGGGCCTATCTAGAGTGGTACCAGAATATAGCTTCCAGTGGAGCCTCACAACCATAAGGTCACTTCCGGATGATCACCGTCAATACTCAAGGCTTGGCAGCCTTAAGATATGCGCATTCAACCACTTGCCAAGGTAGAAGCAAATGGTCAAATGCACACACCAAACCCTCCTCTCTTTGCCGAATACAAGTTTTACCTTGCATACGTTACTGGTAAGGAATCAATACTTCAATGAAAGGAAATACAGCTGCAGATACTCACTCCTATTTCATTTACAACAATTTCCCTGCCATTCATATTGTTCCCGGGTTACCACGCGGAGGAGGTGGATAGGCACGTAAGTTTCAAATTTTATCTCAGAGCCACACCCACTTCAAAGAAGTATTGGTTGGATAGAAGCCAGCTACAAAATATCGTCAAAACTAAGCCCGGCAGGTTCCCTAAAGGCGAAGAGGTGCCGCTGCCTCAATGCTCCAAGAATCCTGCAACGAAACAGAAGGAGTGTTGCGATTTATATTTGCAGCTGGGTTAAGCGTTTAAAACGCTTAAGAGGGTATAGTTCAACCCTGCCCCCCCCCCCCTTCGAATCGAACGTTAATACTGTGCTGTTATTTGCTTCTGAAAAATGGAAAGGCCCTACCAACATCTCTAGCACGCTACAGGCCATCGTTAGCCGTTGCTTGCAGTAGAATCTAAAGATCCGTGGGCCGCAAACCATATCGAACGTTGTACATCGTGCAACGGAATAAGCGAAGGCCATAACATTGAGGCAACCTGACGAAAACTTAGCGAAACAATCCTCCGAATAGAGGCACGTTAAAGAACCAAAACAACTTTTGAAGAATAAATGAGCGATCTCAATGTATTGTAGTTTAGGCCGGCTGCGAGTTTCGGGAGGATGTTGTCATATGTTAGAGGAAGAGTTTTTCTCATAAGCGACTCTTATGACTTTGATTAAGTAGTTCGTCGAAATCCGTCATGTTCAGTTGGCTTTATTCTAAAGGACCTTGAATACATTGTTCATCAAACACATGTCTGCGACCGAGGAAGCGTTGTGTGTTCAAATCCTTTTCGTGAAATCCCCTCAAAGTTTGTTTTTTTATTATTCATATATCGCACGCGCGCTCAAGGGGTTTGTATAGCCCTTTTAATGATTAGTCCCAGAGCGAGTGATAGGAAATTAAGGAGGAAGAGAAAGGAGGTGTCGATGAACATTGGTCTTGAATGTTTGAAGATCAAAATGGAAAGCGAAAATTGTACGAGGCAATTTATTCCACATTCGTGTCGTACGGCTGAAGAAGGAATCCCTATATTTTACGGTACGTCCGAAATTAGGTTCAAGTGTAAACTGATGAGCGTTCCTAGCAAGACGAGTGTTACGGGGGAATTGTTTAAGAAGTGAAACGCAGCAGGCTACCTCGAGTCAGCATTTCTTGTAGAAGAACTGGTAAAATAAGGAAAGACATGAAACATTTCGACGATGTTCTCTCTCCTATCAATTGTAAAGCTTTTTGCTGAACTCTGTCGAACAGGTACAAAACAGTTTGGGAAGCCCCTGCCCAGAGATGGGAGTTATACTCAAGTTTTATGCGTTTAAACGCTTTGTAAATTGTAGCCAGATCGGGAAGGATCTATAGAAAGTCTAAGCCCCTCAAAGTTGTCAACTTTGCAATCTGAACCATCCTCAAAACCGATTTGATGGGCATTTCAAGAAAGCCAGTGCAACACCAAACCTATTGGAATTCGATGAAAATGCAACGACTATCCCTTAGCAAGATAAGCATGGAAAATGATGTGCTCCTCATTACATCAATGTTTAAGACTTAAAAGGTGCAGGCTTTGGAAGAAAACCGAACGCATTTTATTTACTTTTTTATTATTAAAAATTAAATTATATATTGTATCTTCGAACTTAATTATTTTGTTATGCAACACCATACACCATACTTATTTAAATACAAAAAAAATAAATGCTTTAACAACAATCGATAGAGAGAAGGGAAGTTTTTAAGAGAGAACAAAAAAATACCAATCATTGCGATTTAACATATTAATACTGTTAACTTTTACATTCACGCCGCTTTCTTGAAAAGATGTCCCATTAGTTCCGGTAGATCAAAATTTAATTTATATTTCTGTATAATGTCCTGGACTTTAAGGCGCCGTCGCACATGCGGAGGTTGGAAACTGACAAAAAAAAAAGAATTTTTTAGTAAATTTGGTGACGACTCGCACCGACTTTGAATTCTTACCCATCATGATCTAGCCTTTTTCGTTTTGCCATGTTATGGGCAGTCTGCCGCACAAGATTACCGACAACTCTTTCACTTAGCACCATACCATCGACCAGAGGGGTGGCAAAGCTCATACGACCGCTTGGTCCTTGTAGTTTGACTCGCATCAATCCCGTTTGCAGAGCATGCAGGAATATCACATGACAGTCACTGGCTTTGAGGGTTTGAGAAAATTGAGATTCCTCGCCAGTGCAGGTATAGCAAAGCAGATCATCTAAAAAGATAGGATTAACTATAAATTCTGTTGGGGTAAACGTATACGAATTAGAAGTACCGATAGGAAAATGGAGGTAATCTTCATAACTCTCTAGCCATACGACGAAAATCTTTGCGGGTGGCTGGGGCAGAAGCAATGGTTTGGTGACATTTTTTCTTCTCGTTGGTGGAACAGGTTCCTTCGATTGGTCCAATTCGAGAGATAAGGTTCTTGGCTTTTGTCCCGAAACTGATGGCTGACTTGCTGTCGCATCTGCTGAGACGTTTTTTTTATTCCAAACATTTTTGTCGCTGGCGGAATGGGACAAACCACTATCATCCGTTGTGCTTGGTGTTGTCTGTTTATTGTAGTCAGTTGGAACAATAAAAGCTATTTCCGAGCTCACATCACACCAATATAAAATACACGAACTTCCGTTAAATCGCAAGTCATTTGGCTCTTCCCTAGGAGTCTCTGGTATTGGTTTTAATATCCAGCTTGTTGAAACAGACCCAGTCCAGCCACAATGGTCTTCAATAAACACTGGCACACCTAGAGTCAATAACATTTTGCCAAAGTTATGACTTAAAGATTGTAAATTTTCTGCACTCATATTGGCAATTATTTCATCAGCTGTAGTCTGTCCAGACTTCATGTAGAATATATGAACTGTGTCGTGACTCCTTGGACTTAACTTATCTAGAAAATCGATGTCTTGAGCAAAGTTTTTGTGCGATGAATCCAAAGCTATGAGTTCTCTGTAGCCTGGATATAAGGCTTTCAGTTTCTCTTCTGGCTCAAATTGAACAAATCCAAAATGCGCAAGGAACAAACGAGCAGTTTGGTCTGTGGGAACAGGTTCAGGTGGAAAGCATTCTTGGGCTGGGCCTAACGTTTCTTTCGATTTGGCTGTTGCTTCCCAACACTGTTGTTCTCGGACATATTGTTCTTCAATTAGCTTGTCCCAAAGCTTCATTCTTTCGATACCAAATTGCTCTCGCAAGTGTTCCAAAGTCGGAATGGAAGCGTCGGTAGCGCAAGGAGGTGCATCTTCTACTCCATCAGGCCAATGCTTTTGAGGAACTTTTTTCCGCTTCGGAGGATCGTCCATTGGAACCGGTCGTCCTGGATTCACAGGAGTTGTTTGTGCGCCAGACTTACTAAGTGGTAGAAAACGCATGTTCAGGTGCCAAAAGTGTCGACCATAAATACTTCGAAGCAGTACTAGGGATTGAAAAAGGTTCGACAAATTTTGAAAACAAATTAAAAAATAAAGCCACTTTTGAATTGGCTAAAAATTTCTACTACTTACATGTCAAAGTGGGTTCTGAATCTTTTAATTCCATTATTGGTTCCTCTAGCAATGCTAGAATCGAATTGTTTTCCGTCACGAAATACTTAAACTTTTGAAAAGCTTGTTCCGTTGTAACGGTTTTAGCATCAACAGATTTACAATTTTTAACCAAAGTGATTTCGTCTACCATTGCTGATATCGTTTCTGCCGGTCCACAATCCCTCACATAAAAGTCAACTTGTTCCATAATAATTGTAAACAAAATATCAGCAGCATCACGTACTCTCATCGAAACTGGCTTCAATTCTTTTTCATGTTTGAATTTAGGAGGCTCACCGGGTTTGCCAACACTTTTTGATCCCGAAATACCCAATTCGACAACTTCGATTACAGTTTTAAAGCAATCTTGATCCTTCAGAAGATAGGGATGTTGCATTACCCATGCGGCTAAGCACTGATATGCAGCAACTATAGTGCTATGCAGATCCTTGCTATGGGCAGGCGGAGGCCTCGAACATTGATAACAGATGTAATCACAGATCCACTTCACCGCTCGCTTGCATTCTAGAGCGTCTGTGGAAATTATCGTTAGATTTTGACTTGGTTCTTCAATTGCTACTAATTGTTCTATACAATGTGGTGGTTGTGTTCGATCGAATGAGAACGAACAAAAAGATGTGTGTTTAAGTTTTTTTTTTGTTTTTTTTTTTTTTTTTTTTTTTTGAAACGAAAACAAAAAGTGCTTGTGTTAGTAAAATGAGTGAATGTCTATTACCGTTGGTTAGTTTCCTGGCTGCGATTTTTAAGTTTTTTTTTTTTTTTTATTTTTCAATTTTGTTCAATGGGAGAGAGGAGTTTGGGGGCAATGAAAGGATGTTTTTGAGTGATTATTTTTTTTGTTAAAGAGAAATAGAAAGATTTTGGAAAAGGGTTAGAACCATTTTATACAAATATTAGATAAGTCTAGTCGAATTTGAATTTGAATTTACAACATTTTATTAACAAAGGTTAGCTTTGAATTTGTTTTTTTTTTTTTTTTTTTTTAATATTTTCAAGAACTTACCTGAATCCCGAATCTGAAGGCGAGCAAGCCCTGATAGGAGTTCGAGCGCAGCCAATGATACATTAAGATCAGTTTTCCACGATGAAATCAACCGATGGCACACAAGGTATGTGGCCCGTACGAACAGTGCATGGGCACTATCTGCAAAAGTTTAGTTATGAACTTGATTAAACAACAAATTCAACAAAAAATTTTAATCGCGTTTAGCATTAGCATATTGTTTATGGAATTAATGAATGACTGCAATTGTTTGTTATATATCAGTTTATGTTTTGTTCTCTACGGACTTTTTAGAATTGGGAATTGATGGCCTCAGTCAAAATGGTATATTACTTGAATTGTTCGAACGACTTGATCATAACCAATTTTAGATGAAGCAAATTCTCCGAAGAAAACGTGTTGACACTTATACACACATAAAATATAAGGCTGCTGGAGCGACTTCATCTCTACAATCTGGTCGGATGAAAGTATACTTGACGAATTGCACCTCAGCATTGTGTGCCCTATCAACAAGAAATGAAATACTTCGAAGTCCGCCAAGTACAGAGGCATTAGTCTTCTATAAAAACGATATCATGAATAACTACGAGTTCTACAGAGCAATTTCCCATATTGGCTACCTTATTAAGCTCGTTCGATTGTGTAGGGTGAGCTCACTGTGCTCTGTCAAGGTTGGTAAGAACACAACCACATATCCTTTGTTGTCGAGAAAGACCAAAGAATGAGTAACCTCTTCAACATCCGTCTTTAGGCATTCGAACACAACTAGCATGTTACAACAGAAGTATGATTGTTTATAGATCCGTTACATAAATTCACTGTGGTTGAACGATGTGCACTATCAATGGAGAAATCGCAATGCGTGCATTTGGTATCGATGATACTCTTATTCGTTGGATTAGAAGCTATCTTCAGGACCGTTCAATACAAGTTGTATTAGACGGTTTCAAGTTTGATCTCCACAAAATAAATGCTGGTGTGCCCCAGGGCTCCATTCGGTCTCCGACTCTCTTTCTCATTTTTATAAATGATCTCTTGTCTGTGACTTCTAATCCATTAAATTGTTTTGCTGACGACTCAACCCTCAGCTTTTCATATACGTTTGATAATTCACGGCCTTTGGACGTGTTATTACAACGACATAGTATGATAAGCTCATTAAACTCCGATTTAAACAGCATTGTGAACTGGGGCATTAGAAATCGTGTGGAGTTAAATGCGTCGAAAACTCAATGCTGTCTTTGCTCGTTAAAGCTTAACATACCCCCTATGCCATTATCCATGAATGGTACTTGCATCGAGGAGGCTGAAAAGCTATCAGTACTCGGTATGTGTATCAGTGAAAACCTTCGTTGGAATGACCATATACTTAAGATTGCCAAGAATGTTACAAGATGCTTAGGCTTTCTTAATAGATGCAAGAAGTGTTTCACCCCTTCTGATCTGGTTACAATTTACAAAGTGTTTATACGCCCTAAACTCGAGTATAACTCCCATATAAAGGGCAGGTGCTCTCAAACTTTTCTACACCTACTCGACAGAGTTCAGAAAAAATCGTTAAAATTGCTAGGAGAGAAGCATTATGGAAATATTTCCATCCCTTGAACATCGTCGAAATGTTTTTTTTTTTTTTTTTTTTTTTATTTCATTTATTTGGCAATATTTGCCATTTATAAAAGTCATTACAAACAATTATTCACTCAATAAATTAAATAAATCTATTTTTAACATATACGCTTAAAAGTTTTTTGAATTTGTGTAAATTTTGTTCTAATTTAATTTCATTAGGTAAACTATTATATATATTCAATCCTCTATGAAGAACCATATTTTGTGTTTTTGAATTTCTATACATTGGAAGCCTAAAATCATTAGCATTGCGTAACGCAAAAGGTTGTTCATCATTTACATAAGTTATATATTCATTTAAATAATTTGGTAATATATTGAATTTAATTTTAAATACAAAGACTATAGCATTAAACATAATTCATGTCTTTCCTTATTTTACCAGTTCTTCCACCCCTTAAACATTTCCCCCGTAACACTCATCTTGCTAGGAACGCTCATCAGTTTACACTTGAGCCCAATTTCGGACGTACCGTGAAATATAGGGATTCTTTCTTTAGCCGTACAATACGAATGTGGAATGGATTCCTTGCCATTTTGATCTTCAAACATTCAAGACCAATGTTCATCGACACCTCCTTTCCCTTCCTCCCTAATTTCCTATCGCTCGCGCTGTGACTAATCAATAAAAGGGCTATAACAAACCCCTTGACCGCGTGTATTAAAGTGGAGGCGACGATAATGGGCCTGACTGGATAAGACAAAGTATTTGCTGTCCTCAGATTATTGTAAGTTTGAAAAAATCGCCACGATAGACAGTTATAACTTTGAAGTAGTCAAAGACTTTGTCTATTTGAATTCCATCACAACCTCCCAAAATAATATCAGTGCAGAGATAAGTCGAAGAATCACTCTTGTCAATCGCTTTTTCTTCGGGCTAAGAAGGCTTTGAGAGAAAGATTCTTCGGGAGATATTTGATCCTACATAAGTAAATGGATTGTGGAGGCGTACACTAACTGTGCGGGCTATACAGGGACGGACGTTGGCGTAATCAAAAAGCAGAAAATACAGCGATTTTGATGGCTGGGGTATGTGGAGCGTATGGACGAATACACACCAGCCCGCCGAACCTTCAATTCTGACCCTGAGAGCCAACGCAGCAGTCAGATACCCCATCTAATGTGATGTGGGGCCATCAAGTGGGCGACGACCTCAACTAACTCGGAGTGCGTAACACAATAGGATGTATCGCACCACCTTAAGTAAGTAAGTTATAATATGCGGCTCCACACCGAGAAATATAGAGAAGATTTTTTCATAATCGGTCCCTCCCATGGGTTGTACCTTGACGGGGCGGGAGGGATTTTGACTGATCTCTCAGTTGACGTCCTGAGGAATCAGACAACTAAATCAACCCAAACAGATGGCACAATGTGACGTATAAGGTTTTTTGAGAAATTATTGTGAATTGAAAGGTGTCGATAAGGTTTAGTGGGAGAGTTTTACCCTGATGTCTCATCCTAGCTGAGATAAGGATTTTTCTGGGTTGTGTGGTTAAGGCGGTGAGGTGAACATGGACCACCCAAACAACATCAAAGTGTGTTTTTCTGGTTGAATAAGTTGGAAAGGGAGTTTTTTGCGTTGTGTATTGTATCCTGGTGATGTTGTGGGCTTGTTTCTGATCTCTCAGTTGCATGAGAAGCTGGGTAATCAGATAACTTTGTCCACTTTACCTAGGAAACATCAATGTGTTTTTTATTAGTTGATAGTTGAGTTGAATGTTTTGTTTTTTGTTTTTTGTGTAGTCCCCCTTGTGGGAGTATCATGGTGGCTGTGATTAACCGAATGCGGAGACGAATGGCATCCAAGGGAATCCAAGAGATGTTAGATAGGCCTCGCTCCTCAACAAGGGGAGTGGACATGCCTCAAAGTCAACATGTTCCATAAAATTGCTACTACGGTATCTACGTTAGGGCCCTTTTCAAAGCTCAATTTGACTCTGATGCGAGTAGTCTCGTTGTGTGATACGTTTTAATTGGCAGGTATGCACGTAAAAGTCTACTCTCATACTGTTCATAATTATTATGAAAAAGTATTAAAAGTAATCTCTACAAAGAACGTTTTAACTTGTAGCGATTTTGTCTAATAAATCGTCATGGAGTGACCGAGAGCAAACTGAATGCTTTGAAAATGTTTCAGAGCTTAGGATGGGCAGAACATTTACGGAAGACGAGGATTGTGTGACGGCCTTTTACGTCTTAACGGACCGAAGACATTTGGTTGATGTTACAGTTTAAGCTATTCGAATGGTTTCCTCAACACTCGATAGAAAGGGTTTGTGAGGCAGTCTGCACGAAATGTTAGCCATCATTTCAGGTTTCAGTAAAAAAGATCTTATCGATTAAATCTCTGATCTATCTGGATGTCGTAATATTTAACAGACTTTTGGTTTACCCACTAATTATGATAATTATGTTAAAATGTATACACATGTTTCAATGTAAACAAAGCTGATGTTGTGGAATAATATTATGAAATGTAATGGTTTTTTGTTATCAAAAAATTAAGCTAAGAAAATAAATAAACACACAAAACAAAAGCTAAATAAATACAATTTACGTGTGTGCAATCAAAATTATTAAGCTTAGAAATAATTACTAAACTTTTTGTTACAGAAAATAAAATAAAATTAAAATAAAAAGATTTCTGTTAAGAAAGAAATAAAAATACCAAATGAACAAAACAAATTTACCATAGACCGAAGCTGTTTCAAATTCTTGTAACAATTCCACTGGGAAATCATCGGAGACAGTCAAACTGGGATAATCATGTTGTGAAGAATTATCACGCCCACTTGAACCTTTGCCACCACCACCGGTTACAGTTGCAGAACTTCCACTTGCTCCTGATGTATTGCTTCGTCCAAATGTGGGTGTATTTTGGGCACCCAAGCTAATGTTTCCAATACTTGAAGCTGACCTCTCCGAACCGGCTATACGTTATATTTTTTGTTTGTTTTTGTTTTTGTTAATACAGTTCAAAAGAATTTTAACATAAGAAAGAAAAAAATAAAATGAAAAAAAAAACAAAAAATAAAAACAAACGATAGAAAAAAACACAAAAAATATTGAATGTGAGAGCACAAGAAGCTGATTCGCGAGTGAAAGCTGAAGAGAAAAACAAACAAACAGGGCGAAAAAGAACCAAACGCAAATGTTCACACGAGAATGAGAATTTCAAACCTGAACTAAATATATTCGTTTCGGCAGGCTGCGGTTGGGGTTGGGATTGTGGTTGTGATTGAGATTGAGATTGTTGGGGTTGGGGTGATGACGACGATGGCATATTCTCCGCTTTCATTTCAATTTCTTCAAAATTTACAGCATCCTGAACGGTGAGTAGAAGTCCACCCAACAGCATATGGGTATTTTGTGCATCGGTTTCTACTTGCAGAGCATTCATCAAAATATTTATGAGACGTGGTTTGAGTTGAATAAAAGTCGTTATCCTGCAAACAAACAAAAAATTAGATCGTACATTTATAACAGTTTAAAATTTTACCTTTCTGGAAATTCATTTGTCAAATCCCGAATGGGAAGAGTCTGAAAATGCAATGGAAGCACTAACATCGATAGAAGAATATTGATTGAAGCTCTTCGTAGCTCAGTTTTATTGTAGTTCACAGCGAGTGATCTTATTTTCAAGTCTTTCTCAGGTAAAACAATTTCTAGAGCAGCAATATAAATGGGCAATAGAACATGAATTCCATCCAAATCCAAGCGGAATATGTCTGAGGAGTTTAATAAAATCGATGCTAAAGTTTCATCACATTCTTTGCTTTCAATTTTATTCATGCACTGATGTAGACCCATGTAAAATCGTGCCGAATAAACGGGGAGGATCTCTTCTCCTGTTTTCTTAGAGCAGAAAATTCTGCATAAAGTTCCAATAGCTTCAGCACGTCCCGATTCAAACTTATCGATGGTAAGTCCACGGGGTAGATTTGCAGGATCATTATTAGTATTTGGGTGTGATAGGGAAATGCTTCCTTTGCGATTTTCCATTACCATTGAAGATGGTCGTTTGCTTGCTTCTGAGGCTTGACGCTTCATTTTCTCTAACCATGAGGCACCACCGATGTAAGCAGCTTCAAATAGCCATTCGCCAAAGAGATGTAGAATATTATTGACCATTGGACGGTTTTCAGCCAATGATGGGCGCTGCTCTGGACCCATGGATGGAAGGGCTTGAATAAAAAAATTATAATTTTAGTTTTATACAAGCTAAGGCAAGGTATTTTTATTTACAATTCAAGCTACTCGATGATGGAGGTCCCGAGGTTGGAGTAAGTGGTGGCTGGGTACTTTGTGATCGAGAACTGGTCAGTCCAATCAATGACGCTTTACTGAGCCCTAAAGAACAAAACAGATTTATCAATAACACAATTTATTATTACCAAATTGAAAAGGAAGCACACCATCAGTTTATAAAAAAAACATTGGCAAAGCTAAAAGAGCGTCAAGGCTCTTAAATTCTAGTTTTTTTTAACTACCACGCATCACTTTAAATAAAAACACTACTTAAATGCTACTAAAAAAAAGTTTAAATAAGCTTTAAATGGGTTTTATACTTCAATTTAAAAAGAAACTCAAATTTGACAATTCTTAAACTTGAATCTTTAACATTCATACTGGGCATCAAAAATATAATTTAAAAGTTTGCTAATGGAAAAAAATACAAAAATATTTGTTCGTTAGTAAAATATGAAAACCACACATAAAAATTGCTTAGAAAATAATCAAAATATGTACGTCGAGAGTCGAGTTTCTTTTTTTGTTTACGAATTTCTAAACATTCTCTACAAAAAAATATTTAATGCGAAGGTCAATAAAATGATTAAACAGTTTACAAACTAATTCTATAAAGGCTTAAGTGGCTTGGCAAATGTAAAATATTATCATACTTGCCAGACCAATTGCTAGCACTACAGCTCTGTTCTAACGAGGTCCTTTTGAAATGCTATCTTTACCTTTTCTGTGAGTGCAATGATAGTTGTGAATAGGTAAGAACAGAGGGGAACTGCCGTTTCGTTTTCAATCCGAACGCCTGGCTAACGATCACCCAAAACCACATTTTCGCGCAGTTGTAAAGGTGGAGCGGGTGTAAGGCCCACAAAGAATTATGAAATTTAATCATACAAATTGCAATTTTTACAAGCGGAAAAGAAGCCTCCAGAAGCATCCGCAAGTCTTTTAAAAAAATCCGCTTCCTTTCTTTCAGAAGCACGAGCGGAGCTGACTACGAAGAATGAAGTTATATCCCTTCAAGCGATACTAGGTAAAGTGTAACTTGTTTCAGTCGTTCTCCAAGTGAAAGGAAAGTTCTATACGGTTTTGGGTTATTTGAAAGTAGAGTTCCCTTACCAAATGTAGCAAACATTATGCCATGAGGAACAGGAAGTTCGGAACTTTTGAATTTTCGAATGAAAGCGGGTTTGTATAACTACACACGCAGAGTAGGGTGCAAAGAATTCGCTCCATCATATATGTATTGACATAGAGAAGGTTTGAAATGAAGGACAACAACTTAAAAGTGGAACCACCAAGCTTTTGAAGGCTTAAGTTAGCTATCTTGTCTGCCAAACCGATCATGAGAATCCTTTAATAGTGTTTAGTCTTATAGTTTGGAGCACCGACCAGGCTAGCTGAGCCATCATAGGTAATTAAATCCAATATTTTTATTTATATTTAAATACAACCTTTCCGGAGCCTATGCACTTCATATCGCTCTGTTATAACTCCACAATATTTCAACTTGGTGATAGCACACTAAAGTTGTTGGTGTTCCATTAAAAATCTTAATTTAATTTCCTTTAACTCACCTAGAGTTTATTTACGCGTTTAGTCTTACTACGCAGAGTTAGTCCAAAACTTGAATTAAAGAAAATCCCGGCTGTTGTTTATTTCACGATTTTAAAAAATATGCCTAAATACATTTAAATCACTAAAAACTCTGCAATCTTTTAGTTTTTTCAAACTGCTAAGGAAAGCTTGAATAACTGCGTGCCTGCTTCTAAAAGAAACAATGACTATTTTTGATAGTTTTGGATCATGACTTTGGATCAACTGTATGGAACGTGTTGGAATGAGGAACACAACGCAGTCGCTACCGCCGCGCTGTCACTACGTTTTGAGCGTATCTTAATAATCTTTGAAGTAGAATTAAAAATACAAATAGGAGGCGTATTTACAACTTCAAATCCAAGATATAATTCTCAATATAGTATACGGCTGGCCCGCTCGAACCAAACTGAATTCCATGGGAGGAAGATCTGAGATAATAAACAAATCAAGTTGCATTTTTCTGGTTACGCTTTAAGTTCGGTCTCATTAATATGTATGGCCAATGTCAGGTCTGCATGAGATACAAATTACAGTGCTGCACTCAGAATCGGGCAGTTCTGTTTGTCCATTATCTCAGCTCCCCGTGGCTTAGAGTTTGGTGCCTTTTTTGAAATATTGCAAACGCACAAAAACCTTCCCAACGATATGTGTTCTGCTTATGTTTTTTGGAACAAATGACATTTCTCTTTTTGTTGTTTAACCGTTTAGGGTTAAGTTCTGAATTTTTGAGACCTTTTTCGATTAGCCTATCATGTTTAAATCTTATCAGGACGTGTAGTTTTTTGGTTCCAGAAATAGCATGCATTTTGTTGTGAGTCAACGCCGACAGTCCTTTCTAATATTTTCTTATGTTAAATGTTGTGAGCAAAGTACTGTGGTGGAAAATACCCAAAATGAAATAGAAGCATAAAATGACATAAAACTTAAATGGAAACCAAACGGGCAAGCAATGTGCGAGGAAAAACAAATCACTCTTAAGCTTAATTTTAAATGAAAACCAAAAGACATTGTAAATATCGCAATTAAAACCACACCCTTTTGTGACGATAAAGATGGTGCCACACTAAATGACTTTGCCAGGCGCCTTTGCAATGGCGGAGTAGGTGAATGTGGTATATGTTCTCCTTTGTCGACACTACTACCTAAGCCCGAAGTTGATGTTAATGGCGTTCCATACGACGAGCTACTGCTACCGCTAGAATGATGGTGATGACCAATAATCGCGTTAAGAGCATGTGTGGCCGAATTGCCACTTAAGCCACTAAGAAACGAGGAATTACCACCTTCGGTAGCTCCTGTTTTACTACTACTACCACCACCTGCACCAGAACTAAAACCAAATAAATGATAAGTGTTGTGATTTAAACCAGAACCGCTACCGTGAATGGCATCGCTCAATGATGAACGAATGTCCATTAGATTTGTGATATTTTCATCATGATTTTGCAATGGCTGATAGATACCTGCAGCAATTGAAATTGAAATTTAAATTTAAAATTAAGTTAGTTGAAGATAATAATGAATGATAGATAGAGACTCTAATAGATTTTTACTTACCCAAGAACGCATCAACCTGTGATGAGATGCCTTTGATGGCTTTAAGGAATATTTGAGGCAGTTGGAGCAAGCAGGGATGTTGATAAGGTTCAGCGCCCTTGTCGCGAGTTAGAGCCCACTGCATAAAATGTGAAGTCTTGCTAATAACATGCGGGTAACATAGAGCTGTTGGATTTCCAATTGTCCGTAAGAATCGATACCATGCTTGTGCAATGCAATCGTTTGTTATTCCGCTTGGAATCAATTGCAAATCATCATCCGCTGTAAAGGTATTAGAGGAAATCTTTCATTCAGCAAAACAGAAATATATACAATTATTTTTTTTTTCTTACAGATTTTGAGTTCTGGAAACGTTGGGCCATACATAAACTGTAAGAGCCGTGAGGTAAGAGCCAAATTAACTCGATTCCATTGTTCAATTAGAGCCATGCGATGTCTCCAAAGCGTACATGATTCTTGCAGTGTCTTCCATAACGAAGGCGATGGAAAACATCGGACGCATGCCAAGAGCCAAACTTCAAATAGCACACTCAGCACACGTTCACAAAGCTGATCGCCAACATCGTCTTTGACCGTTGGAGGTGCTAGTAAAATTTCATTGATTGCGAGCAAAAAAAGAAGAAGAGATTCCCAAGTATCGCGATTCATTGTTTGTGATATTTGTGCAGTTTGTTGCAGTGTTCGGAGGACTCGATGACATAGAACAGCTTGTCGATTGATTTTATCCGCACCTAGGGAAGAAGAAAGCATATAAGTCGGGATTATGCCAAGCAGTGAATTTGTATGTTTACAAATAACCTACCCAAGCTTTGATACAGAAATGGTAAGACTTGAAACAAAACAAAATATTTATTTGATTTGATTAGATCCCGATATTTCTTAAAATGTTTTTCTTACACAAAAAATAACTTCAAATTATAAATAAAAAGTGTATATGCACACGGCTTGCTATCTGTTCAGGCGGGAGGAGCAATTTTAAAAATAAATTATTCATCTACGAAAGTTTACGTCTGCGCTCAAGAGGCACTAAGTCGGGTTCCGGAGTGGTCGATCAAATCAACGCCTTACGAGATATCCTGTTTTATATATATATACGGCACACGCGCTCAAGGGGTTTGTTAAAGCCCTTTTAATGATTAGTCACAGCGCGAGCGATAGGAAATTAGGGAGGAAGGGAAAGGAGGTGTCGATGAAGATTGGTCTTGAATGTTTGAAGATCAAAATGGCAAGGGAAAACTGTGCCAGGCAATTCATTTCACATTCGCTAAGGGAAGAAGCCCTATATTTCATGGTACGTCCGAAATTGGGATCAGGTGTAAACTGATGAGCGTTCCTAGCAAGACGAGTGTTACGGTGGAAATGTTTAAGGGGTGGAAAGCAGCTGGCTTCCTCCACGTACATGATAAAGCTATTTGGAATAAGCTGATAAAACATGTTTGATGGGAATCGGTACTGAACTTCTTAACCCAATGTGGCAATTGCTTGATAAACGCCATAAAGACAAAACTAATGCAAATCAGAGAGGACCAACAAGAGCAGGTTATTGTGAGACAGGAGAAAATAGAGCTCACTTAGTTTAGATATTAGCTATCTCGGTAGTTATTTGTCATACTATGGTCGGAAAGTCCTGGAGGCTAGCAACAAAATAAATAAAGCTTGAAGTGCATTGGGAATTTCGTTTCCAGTGTGAACCTTTAAAAAAAAAATGTTCGCTCCTTACCATGCATCAAGCCATGATCCACCCAAATTTCGAGTAAACCACAGGATTTTGAACCGTTGCGTTGCCTGCGGTTACATGTTAAAGATCCGATGGCCACTGTTGTAACTGACAATGCTTTGAACTCTTGGCACAAATCAACAGTAAAACACACCGATTGCTTAATTCTTGACACCTTGCAAGACAATATGTTCATTCACCAAATGTCTTGAATTGGGTCCAATTGAAGTGAAGCAATGCATTTGAGCTGAGTATTAAAACGTGTCAAAAAACGTCCACTGGTAGGTTTGTGGCTCACGATTGATGGAATGACACTACAGAGTTAGAGTCTTAATATATCAACCAAAGAGTGCGGTCTTTTTACTCATAACACCACAAACCATATCCAACAACGAACAGGGGCTTAGGACTGCACAAAAAAAGGATAAAAACATCACACAGAGGATTGGCAATGCACTGAGGAAGATCAGTGACATAATAGCAAAGCAGTCTATTCAATGGTTGTAGTACGAAAGTTCTAGGTTCGATTCCTGACTCCGCCTAAATTCTTTTCCAGGATACTACCTCTTGCGAGGAAGTGACGATAAAGTTTAACGAATAAGAATAACAAGAGTTAATCATGTCATGGAAAGTTCTTCTCTGTTAGCCGTTAGGATTCGGCGGTAAATTGTAGGTCCCTTCCATTCCTGTAGAATATCAACGCACACACAGGAATGCTTGGAGCTGTTTTGCCAAAATTTATTTATTTTTTTAATCTTTTCAATGGAAGCCTCAAAATGTAAGGCTGGTAAAAAGAAATCTGGAGATCTACCTTTGATGGAATTTGGAGTCGGTTCACAGCTGAGGTATCGTGCTGCGACTTGAGAGAGATGGAAGGATGTGAATGTCGCTCTATGTCTTAGGAGGAATTATTGTCGTGCTGCTTCTCTTCCCTTACAGTCAACACATGATGAACGTGTGCATTATTCAGGCGAGTGGGGAGAAAGTCGTGTGACCAATGTTTATTTGAAAGGGTGTCGAGAAAGGTGGAACGTTGATAAGACGAGCCTAGAAGTATTTACATCGTCATGCCTTGTTTTGGAGAATTTTTAACTTTCTTGACATCTTAAGAGCTCATTTTATCAACTATTTTTGTGTCCAATGCATTAATCAGACAGGGGCGTACGCTGTTCCCTTGCATGTGTTAAGGTGGTCATATAATTTGACTGAGATTTAACAAAGACTAGAAAGCGTCCGTTTGGATACAAATAAATTTGCTATCTTTGCAGATTTTGCTATAATGAGAAGGCTTCCATTACGTCATTGGAAAATGCTTTTTAATGACAAAAAAAAAACTAAAACTGACAAGAAATTTCTTCGGGTACGCAGAGGACATTACGAAGAATTTTGGATCAGTGTTTAAGAAGTTGAAAGGGGCAATGTTTTCAAATCTTTAACGTCTTTTGTTTTTGGGTTAAACAATGGAGACGTTTCTTATAAGACAGTTTCATTCCGAATCCTATGAAATTATGTTCAAATATGAAAACGATGTAAAAATTGGCTCCAGAAATATCATCATTATCACCAAGTGATCGAAATTTTGTCCAAATGTATGTCAGTAAGCTCCATGATAAAGATATCACAGAGACGTACAAATAAATTGACACGACAGTATGGCCTTAACGATTTGTTTTTCAAGTTATGACTTTTCCTGAGTTCCAAGCTATTTTGTCGATGCATTTTTGAGTCATTGAATGGGACGGCATAAGGTTTATGAGTCAAACTGATAATCTCAATTCGAATAACACGGAAGAGGAAATATCCCACCCAATGTTTTGATTGTATTTTTTAGTTATTTAGAATATTTCAAGAAACTGCCCTTGCCCGCTTGCTAACCCATAGACTTTTTGAATAAGTACTTACTTTCTCCTTGACGTGGGACAAAAAGATTATGAAAATGATTGATAATTTTTCTGCAATACATATTCGGATCGTCACATATTGGTTTTGGAACACTTATCCTTGGATTTGGATGCAGAGCAGTTAGCCATTCACAGTAAACATTCACACAATCCTTGATAGTCTCGTGCTCTTGCAATGGCAATGAAAGACCAAAACAAATTACATCCATACACCATTGTACCTAGGAAGTGTTGAAAATATTAAAGTCTATTTAAACAATTAGGTAGGTATTCAATCAAACCTCTTCGTCTTTGACCAAATGGCTTGGTTCAGCATTTTGGGTAATTCCTAGATTCGAAGCTAGCTGCTTAACGACAGAAACTGCAACTTCTTTTCCGGCTGATGCTGGAAATTTATTCAGCACACTAGACGATTGTGCTTCGGAACTGTTAGCCGCAATTGTCGCGGATAACGACGCCCATTCGGAATACATAATGAACTAATTGGGAAAGCAGGAACAATTGAAATCCAGAAAACTTATCTACGTGTGCATTATTTGTCTTCGGGAATTTTCTCTGAATACACTGTCGCGTTGTGTTTAATAAGGAGTCTTTAAAACATATGTGAGATTGGAGTAGTTTGTTTAACCAACTAAAATAGGATATGAGCGTGATTACACATTTATTAATTAGTTTTGAAACCTATTTTTTTAATAATAAACAAAAATTTATTATCTGCGGAAAATTTAACTGCGACTTTTTCACTTTTTTTCATTTGACACTAGGTCGAAACATTTTCGAGTGCAGGGATGTGCGCTGAATTGGAGAGTTGTATGAACTGTCAGTTTGCAAACAATAATAGCGTTTTCCATAGGCTAGAATATTTTTGTGACATAAATTTACATGTTACTTGTTTTTTTCTTTATTAGTGCACTTCACAGCAGACCCTGAGTTGTCAAACAAAAATTAATCTTTCTTTTTTGATTTAGAATATGACCAGAGCTTTATCAGGGCATGCTCTATGAGCTCCAATCAAATAAATGGAACAGACAGCTAACAAGCTTAAGTAAACGTCAAATTGAAAATTACTAAAACGAGAAAAAAAAAGAAAAATGGAGAAAGTGGGACATAGTCATAAATTTTGATGGATATCGATCTAACAGAGTTAAGTTGAAATGTAGCTTTTTAACTTAGCTCCCTCAAACTAAGTTTTGGTTGAGGTTAGAATATTTTTTATTTTTTACATTTCTGTCTGTGCATTTTTTGATGACAAGCATTCCTGGGTGTGCCATTTAGTTTTGTGGTGTGTTTACTGCTCCCATTTAAATAGAACGGGAGAACTTTACACTCCAAGAATTTTAATGTCACTTCTCCAAGGAATTTGAAAGAAAAATAATTTGTCTTGCAACGGTTCGATCGTTTCATAATTATTCTTTTGTGTTCAAAAAAATACCTAACAAACAGAACTACCAAACTACCTTACCGCCTTAACTCAAGCTACGTCATACAAATTTCTGACACAAAAATGAAAACAAAGCGATTTTCTACCTACAACAAAAACGAACTCAGCTGCTTGTAAATTACTGATTGCTACGAAAATAAAAGCGTAAATTATAATTAATTATCGAATTTCCCATCCCAAGTTTTTGAATAATCTAATCACAATGTTAGAATCGGTTAGATACGAATGTAGTCAACAGCAATTAATGCGTACAAGCAACGATAGCCAACACCAATCGCCAACTCCAATGGACGAACCAACTGGAACAGCACAGGTAGCTTAAAGAAGGGGATGCACCCTGATTTGTAATAAGAATTTATCTTATTTTGTATCTGTTTTTCATATGAACTGCGTTTATCTAACACGTAGATTCTTTGTACCCACGATGGCGTTCTACTTAAACAAGCAAGCGCCGAATACATTGCTGACCTCAATACCAGTGGGTCGTTGAGTGTTGTTGAGTATTCCCCGAGCAAGCGAAAGTATATTGAATGGCATCCGAACGAAAATATTTTGATTGCCGATGACACCCAGGATCAAGGAGACTGGGCATTGGTGGACACCATATCGCGAAGAACTCGCACCACATCCGAATGTCGTGTGTTCAATACGAAGCCAGAAAATCTGGCCAAAGCCCGATGTATTCGATGCAATTTAGAGGATCTACGTTCAATAGAAGTTAAAAATCGTGGACAAACAATTCGGTTGTTAAAGAAAGAAACTGCAGCACTACACAGTGAATACTTCTTTCAACATGGAAATGCCGATATGTTTGTCCGTTCGATGCGACAGCTACACATTCTTGACATCTCCAATGCAAACCGCGATGAATTTGTGGTCCTAAGCATCGAAACGCAAAAATTAAAGAAAACCTTTGCCGAACTCGACATTGGCGAGATCAAATCGAGCTCGATTGGGTCCGAAAGTTGGTTACCCAACAAATTGGTTGGGTTCTTGGTCAATTTTCCAGATTACGTTCCACCACCGTTTCATAGGCCACAGCCAAGATCCAGACCAACTGCGAATGAAAATTATCAAGTTCTGAATGGCGACCATAGCCACGAAGTTACTCCCGAAACGGAATCACCATCAAAGGACGAAGGCGAGGACAAAAGTAGAGATGATGTTGTCGAAAATAAATTGCCCAAAAGAGAAATCGTTGAAAGAGGTGAGTCAGACACAAACTTAGGTACTTACATCGACATCGTGCCGTGCCAAGGCCATATAAAGGTCGATGGCACAGGTTTGTTTTTGTTTTTTTTTTATCTTTTCATAGACAAACTAGATTAGCCCGTCATCGTGGTTTTTTTTTTTTAATAAAGCTGGAACTGTACCGCCCTAATATTTCAATTTTAATTTTAATGCCTGCTAAAGTTCTAACAAAGACATGATAATGCATTCGGTTTAATGAGTGTTAAGTGATAAGACAACGAGTTCTTCAGGGAGTTGTTTTTTAGTGACCAGCCTAGAGTTGTTATCGATGTTTAGTATTGTTTTTAACAGCTTGTATACAATTTTATTTCTAAAAGGTAATGAGATTCAGGTCAGAATTATGTCAGACTACTCAGTTGAGCCACTATTGTGCTGAAAAGAACAACTTTTTAAATGGGAAGGCATAGTTTTACACGCACAATAAAGTTTTTTTTTTAAGAAGAATTCAACTTTAATTAAACTAATGGAATATGAAATTGTTTCCTTTTGGAATTATTATTATTACTATACACAGTCAAACGACAGGGACATAGTTTTTTGTTTGGAAAAACGGGTAAGTCAGTGTAGATAGTTGAGGTTAACATTTTTTTATTATACTTCAGCTGTTGAAATATACGAATAACGATTCCAAACACTTGCCAGAAATACATCTATTGCTACTAAAATGATTATGGGTAAGATTGAAGCCACTTCGTCCTTACCCAATTATTGTGGTACGAAATCAAAGCTAATGTTGATGTCCACTGTTATTCAAAAGCGAAGGAAAATTGATGCAAAGTTAATGATCAAAACTTCGGCGAATGAATGACAAAAATTAGCATAATTCATAACAATTTTAAGACCCCAAGTAAGTTTTAGAACAAAAAGTAATATCTAAAGGCAATGTTTATAATACAAAAATGCCAAATCAGCTAAAATTACGGCGTCCAGCTTTGCATAAAACAGTTAAAACTACCTTTTTCAAGTCCCTTTTCCAGTCGAAACAAATGTACATTTTTCCATTCCAAGACGAACAATTATGGTGAACCCGAAAATACAAGTTTTGTATCTAATACACCCCCAAACAGTGAGCGTGGCAAAAGAAAGTTTGTATTCCAAAGTCGTAACATTAACTTTATTCTTAGCTTTTGTAAAGAACGCAATCCTAATTTGTAGCAAGCTTAAGAAGAGCAAGACAGCCTTTTTTTAATTATTGTGCATGTGAGTGGGCCTATCGCGATAAGGAATACGGAAATGGATACGTCATATGGTACATTATGCATATTCCGGAAGTAATCTGTTTATTTTCATTATCTTATTAAAACACGAAGTGGTTTTTTCGTTTAATAAGAAACTTGTGATTTTAAGATCAATAAAACGAAAAACCGACTAAGGGCCAATTGTAGTTCATCCTCAGATCAAAATTTAAAAACGATTTACCTCTGTTCTGGTTTGCATAATTAAAGTTTGGACCTATTTACACAGATCAAAAATTTAAAAACTTGCTGTACACAACTGGCTCTAGGGCTGCAAGTATTTATATAATATATTCATCTCCTCTTGTGTGGATCTAAGTAGTCTCCCCACTGCTATGCGTTGTCTCAATGCTCTTGCAGTTTATTTTTCTGAAGTATAAGCATTCACTATTCAAATTTGTAAGTTAGTTTGCTGTAAGACCCACCAAGAATTTGAAGTAATCAGCGCTCATAAAACCTACTACGAATGTGAAGAAATTGAGTACAGTATTTGGAAACGAACTTTTGGATACTCTCAATAGAAGTGCTTATGACACTGCCGAGTAGTGTT
Organism: Platycheirus albimanus; assembly: GCA_916050605.2. Taxonomy (NCBI): domain Eukaryota; kingdom Metazoa; phylum Arthropoda; class Insecta; order Diptera; family Syrphidae; genus Platycheirus; species Platycheirus albimanus. The sequence continues at coordinate 29,795,843 of OU696698.1, read as the reverse complement.
TTTTTTTTATCCAGGCTAATCTGGTTCACTCTTCGTAAGTCAGTTGTGCACTTACCCTTCCTACTCGTATGGATTCTCAGTGAGTATGGCCTTTACGGTCTATATCACAGTATCCTGGGCTACTTGGAAGATTAACTTTATTGCGCTGACAAATTTGAACTCGGTGTGGCAACAATCCACCAAGTCAGGGGGTTGTTAATTTTTTTTAAATTATTCTGAACTTATTGGTTTTAATTACACACAACAGATGCTCGAAAATTATGGCTGAAATCGATTAAATCGTAAATGAAAAGTTTCATATGTGATTAGAATTTACAGCGCTTTAATTTTTTTTATTTTAAAAATAACTAAAGTATACGAATTTACATTTTACATTCCAGGTTCACCGCTCAGCGAAACACAATGGTTGGAATTTCAAACACCAGACGGACGTATTTCCGATCCGACTCGCATTAAAGAGATCATATTTCGCGGAGGAGTTGACAATCGTCTTCGCAGTGAAGTTTGGAAGTATCTACTCAATTATTATAATTGGGATGACACCGATGTCGAGCGGGCTAAACGTCGCAAAGAAAAGTCCATGGAATATTACAGCATGAAAGCTCAATGGCTATCGATGACACCAATGCAAGAGCACAACTTTTCTGGTTATCGTGACCGAAAGTGCCAAATTGAAAAAGATGTGAAGCGCACCGATCGCACTCTAGAATACTTTGCCGGAGAAGACAACCCAAATTTGATGGTTCTGCAGGGCATTCTTATGACTTATGTTATGTACAACTTTGATCTAGGCTATGTGCAGGGCATGAGTGATCTTCTGGCGCCAATTTTGGCCATAGAAGAAAACGAAGTCGATGCGTTTTGGTGCTTCGTTGGCTTTATGGATATGGTATTTGCTAATTTTGATATAGATCAAGCTGGTATGAAGAGCCAGTTTAATCAACTGAAGCGCTTGCTAGAGTTTGCCAACCGTCCGTTGTTCCAATACATGAAGACTCATGACTCAGACAACATGTACTTCTGCTTCCGTTGGCTATTAGTTTGGTTTAAGCGCGAGTTTAACACAGATGACGTGTTAAAACTATGGGAGTGCCTATGGACAAGACTGCCATGTCCAAATTATCAGCTTTTGATAAGTGTTGCAATTTTAGATCAGCAAACAGATATTATAATCGGAAACCAGTATGAATTCAATGAAATTCTTAAACATGTCAATGAACTATCGGGCATGATTGATTTGAAAGCTACGCTCGAACTTGCCGAAGCGATCTACAAACAGATTAAGACTGCTGATTCCCTAACAAATGACATACGAATTATTATTGGAGAACATCCAACTGAACCATTTGGCAGTCAAGAACTTCCTCAAGATTTCGATGATAGCTTTGATGAACTAGTTCGTGAACTAACGCCCGAAGAAAAAGAGAAACAACAAGCAATGCTTGAAGAAGCCTGCGAACAATCGATGTTCTTGCAGTTCTTGTAGATCGAAATTGAACAAAAACAAAATTATTGATCGAGGCTTAGTTAGATAGCCATTAAGCCAAAGTTATGTTGAAGTTGTCTTCTTATTTAATTTTTTTTTTTTTTTTGTTATTTTCAAATTTGATTTGTAGATAGCAGAGGTTTAGATAGACGCGAGAAGTTATGGAAAATATTTTAAATTCTTAGTTCGCTCAAATTTGATGGCAATACGAGTAGGTATAGGCCCACGAAGCTTAAATTCATACAAAAACATAATACAATGTAGATGATGGATCCTGTTTGGTCGCTGAAACTGTAATCCCGCAATACTTCTGCACTTGAATCGTATTTTATTCAACTTAATTTAATTATTTTGTTCTTTTTTTTTTGGTTGTTTAGATGTATATTTGAAATTAAAAAAAAACTCTTATACACATTATATACATTTTTAATTATGAATAGATCTGCAAATAATAATAAAAAAAATATTTTATAAATTGGAATTGTTTTGGAAGATGCTTTTTTATTTGTTCGTTGGATCAGTGCAAAGCAAGTGGTGTTGGCATCTGTGGAACATAATATTATCTTTGTTTTGTAAGATCACTTCTAAAGGTTTAGATGGATTTTTGATGGGAATACAGCCAAAAATCTTCTTAAGTGCATTCCGACATTTTTTTTTTTTTGAACCGGTGTAAATTTATTGCAATTTGTCGACGGGAAAATGGGTTCTTAAAAATGAAAAAGTTCAATTTTGAGAACCCGACGCGACGGCTATAATTACTATTTTCACGAGCTGTGAAGGCAGTGTCATGTTGTGGCTAGCTATTTCCTTCTACGAAACCTTCGATTTCCAATTTCTACATCGAAAATGAAGCAAATGCTTATAAAGGTGTGCTTGAAATGGCCTTCCCACAGATTCCACAGACTTGTTTGGGCCATTATCGTTGAAATTCCAACATGATAATGATCCTATTCAATTCACACAGCGAGGATAGTAAAACAGTGGATTGAGAGCCAAAATGTGAAGAAGCTGATGTGGCCTCCATACTCCTCTGACTTTTATATCATAGAGATTATGTGGGGACTTCTGCCACATAAAGTATACTAGTCAGGGAGACAATTTGAAGATAAAAGGTTATTAATCGAAGCAATTGAAAAAGCCTGGACCGAAATTTTACTTCAATCACTGGAAAAATTAGCGATTTTAAATAAGAAAAGACATGAAACATTTCGACGATGTTCAATGGATGGAAATGTTTCCATAATGCTCTCTCTCCTATCAATTTTAACGCTTTTTCTGAACTATGTCGAGAAGGTGTAAAAAAGTTTGAGAAGCACCTGACCAGAGATGAGTTTTGGGCGTATAAACGCTTTGTAAATTTTAGCCAGGTCAGTAGAGGTAAATAACTTCTTGCATCTATTAAGGAAGCCTAAACATTTTGTAGCTTGTCACTGATACACATACCGAGTACATAGTCCCCCCTATCATGGTATCCGTTCGGAGAATCCTCTGATCGTAGAAATGTTCCGATTTTCGAAATTTTCTTGTTCATGGTATCCGATTCGGAAGGAAAATGGAAAACGTGTAACAAAGTAATTGACATAAATCATAAGACTGAAATGAGAAACCTTTTTCAAAGTGAATGTTTGTTATTTCAGAGCTCATTAAAATCAATCTCATTTAAAGTTAAAAATAAAATGCACGACTGGGTCGCACGAACTTGCTCTTATGTTCAATAAATTGCGTAGTGGCTGCATATATGGATATTAAAAAAAAATTAAATAATTTCGAAAATTCTTTTATTTTTTAAATTAGTTTAAGAGTTTTCTCGGAAAAACTAAGTATGCAATAAAATTTCAAAGCTATACGTCAATCTAGGAAAAAAAAATATTGAAAATCGTTGGACCAGTTTTTTTTAAAAAGGTTATTTTTGAAAAACTTTTTCAAAAAATATTTTGAAATTTATTTGAGTATGCAAATATATGGCAGTCTGTAGTTTACATTTGAAAAATAATTTAAAAAAAAATCAATGTACCCGTTTTCAACATATTTCGAAAACCAAAAATTTTTTTGAAAAAATTATAAAAAATCAAAAAAAAAAGTTTTTGAAAATTTTTAAATGTCATATTAATAAAATTATGAATGACTTCCTGTGGCCAAAATTTTATTGAAATCGAATGTATAGTTTACGAGAAAATTTGATTTGAAAATACTGGTTCTATGAGAGGTACCGTTATTAGACAAATTTTGAAAAAAGAATTCAAACCAAAAGATAGATTTTCTTGCAAAAATAGCATTCTGAAAGTTTTATCAAAATCGTTAGAGCCGTTTTTGAGAAAATAAATTTTTGTCTTCAAGATTGTATGGCAGGTGCCGTTATTTTTGGACCTAGAGCAAAAATAAAAAATATGTTTTGAGGGACGGCCAAATAAATCCTAAATACCAAATTTGAAGCAAATCGGCCCACCCGTTCAGCCTCCAGAGGCGCGAACAGACATACAGACAGACAGGCAGACGGACGGAATTCCCAGACCCACTTTTTTCGACTTCTCCATCATCGTAATGTCATGTGTGATTGTTATCTCAAATTTTTTTTTCTGCACGAATCCATAACTTGCCTTATAGTACCTATAATCGCAAGTAAAAAATAGAGAGCGCAGTGCTAGTTTCAGAAGGTATGAAGAGAAAGAAGAAAAAAGAAAATCCTTAAGAAATACCCCAGCGAAGTTCCTGGCAATGTCTGGCTTGGCCTTCATCATTTCAACCAGCCGTTTTTTTGCTTTTTACGTCTTTTTTTTTATAAAAAAAAACATGTATGTACATATATAAATATAACCAAGATAAATTAATGTTAAATTCAACTTACAGTTCAGACGATATATTCACAAACATTTTTTGTTTATTTTACTTAACCAAGATAAATTAATGTTAAATTCAACTTACAGTTCAGACGATATATTCACAAACACTTTTTGTTTATTTTACTTTTTCTTTAATGTTCTCCGACAAACTACCGTATGCATTGTATTTATATTTTATAGTATTCCCAAGAAGCGGAACGTTTTGTGCGGCATCTATGGACGACGTTCACAAGCTTTGATTGTGCAGTAATTTTAGTGGTTTTTGTCTAAACTGCCATGGAAAGCAAAAACAACAATAGAAGAAATTCGATGTAAAGTAGACAAGACAACTAGTGCCGCCATTGACGACGTTCAGAACTAAAATAAAATGTTCCATGAAATTACTATAAAATATAAATACAATGCCGTATGCAAATGTCTGCCGGCGAAAATTCGAGAAACACAAACCTATGAGACACCATGCATCGCAAAAATTCTGTGTGCGTAGCCATTGTATTTATATTTTATAGTATTCCCAAGAAGCGGAACGTTTTGTGCGGCATCTATGGACGACGTTCACAAGCTTTGATTGTGCAGTAATTTTAGTGGTTTTTGTCTAAACTGCCATGGAAAGCAAAAACAACAATAGAAGAAATTCGATGTAAAGTAGACAAGACAACTAGTGCCGCCATTGACGATGTTCAGAACTAAAATAAAATGTTCCATGAAATTACTATAAAATATAAATACAATGGCTACAGTGTGGAAATAACGGCAAGTTTGTTCCCCCAAACTTAGCATAATAATGATGATCTTTCATTACACAAACACATGTGATAAAGAGAGGCTAACAGTAAGGGGAACAAAATTTGAACCTATTTAGATGAACGGCAGCATATTTTTTTAAAAATTGAAAAATCTATCGATTGGAAAGAAAGCATGAATAATAAAAAAACGTTTCTGTTTACATTTTTTATGATTTTTTTTATTGTTTAAGTTTGAATTTATTTTCATTTCATATAATTTGTTGTTGTTTTTTTTGTAGTTAATTATGATGTATTTTTATATATATTTTTAAAGTCATTTCTTTAATTTAAACTTCCTAATATCTAGTTTTTCTTTCTTTCATTAAAATTGTTTATACTTAAAAATTTAAATGAAATATAAAGAATATGTCAGTAATACATATTAATAATTAAAAGAATTGTTTTTTTTTTTTGTAATCAAATCAAAATGAAATTGTACAAGAGAAGATGATGTTTACTCCAAAACATATATTTCTACGTATAAATTAATTTTATAATCAAATCAAATACATTATATTCCACCAAAATGAACAAGAAGAACAACAGCAGCATTTTTGATTTTATTTCTCGTCACAATTTTGGGGGAATAAGTGGTATTTGATAAATTAATTAAATCAGTCTGAGCTTTGCTTAGAAATCAGTCAACAGCAGCATTAAATTTATACATAATTACTAATGCACAGCCACGTTACGTAGAAACAGATTGATCGAAGTATCTCCTTCTCCTCTCTTTACAAAAATTGAAGTGTTTTTTTTTAATTTTTTTTTTATATATAGTCTAGATTGAATATTTTATTTTGAAACGTTATAATGAAGAAGATTTGTAGGTTGTTTTTTTTTTCTTTCGATTGATAATTAATATCATTCGTGTTGTATTTTTTTGTTCAGTTTTATTATAATATTTTTGTTTGTTTTTGTTTATTTTGGGTTCCTAGGATTAGTTAAATTTGACGTATCCATTCTAATAAAATCATATATTTTACATAAAAATAATAATTAAAAATATCTATTAAAATTGAATAATTACAGAGTAAAATGTTGTATTAAAAAAATCGGGAGACCTACCTTTTTTTGTATTTTATAATTATTTTCTTATCTTTTATAATATATATAATATTTATTTAAATTGTTTAAGTTTGGAAACTATATGTGTGTGGTTTTATTTTCAAGCAGTTTGTTTTTTTGTTTTGTTTTTCGCTTATTTATATTCATTTTCATTTTTTTTTTTATACAAAATATTTTTATTTTTTTTAATCACAATATTTGATGGAATTTCCTCAACATGTTTTTATTTGTTGTTATAATTTTATTCTTTGTTTTGTATGGAAATTGTGTTTTTTTATTTTTAATGATAATAACTCTAAGTATGTTATGTTGGTATGTTATTTTTTTTTGTAATTTTACTCACTCATCTCGTACCCTTTTTAAATTATTATTATTTTATTTTTATTAGTATTGAATGTAGTCATCAATTAAAAAAAAAAAAAAGAAATAAATATTGATTTTCTTTCGTATGCATGCTTTCCAACTTTAAGTTTCTATTTTAAGAAAATAAAATATAAATAAAAATTTTAGAAAGATAAAGATACATGCAAGGAAGCAAGCGAAAAGAAAAAAAAGAATCTACATTCACACACTTGAAAGAAAAACTTCGGTGTGGTTTTTTATTTAATTTATTTTTTTATTTAACAGCAGCATGCAGTCAGTCAGTTATATTCATTTAAAAAACTATTCTCTTCTTTGTTCAACAACATTTTTTAATATTATACTTTCTTTGGAGATGTTAGATACAAAATGAAGCGGATTAACACAGCAGCAAAGTTATTTCCGCATCTTTATCCCTAAGCACTCCAGAAACTCGTCGTTAATTATATTTTGTTTTTGTTCTAAAATACATTTATTTTTTTTTATAGATAAATCTAAATGTGTTCCTATATCTTTATTATTTATTTTTAATCAATTGAAAATTCTAGAATAGTGTTGTATTTTAAAAATAAAAACTTTCTAGTCTATAATAGTCATAATTTTAAAAAATAAAAAAAAAATATTTACTTTTTTTGCTTAACATAAATAAATATTTTTTTTATTTGTGTAGACATTTTTTTTTTGTTTTTGTTTTTGCTATAAAATATATGTTTTGTGGACAAAATTATGCGAAGGATGTGACATAAATGTTAGATATATAGTTACTTAAAAATTAAATACTTATATACAGATGCAGGAGGAATATCCAATAATTAAAAACGTTATTAACTTAAAATCAAAAGACAAAACATTTAAAATAAAAAATAAGTTACAAAATATTTTAAGCGTTTGAATTGGGGGAGGGGGGTGTTTCTTTCACTTTACATTCACAAAAACAGATTAAAAAAAAAAAAAAAAAAAAACACACACACACACAATACAGTTAAAAGAAATAATATCATCATTTCTGTGTTTGTGTTTTGTGGGGCAAAGCATCGTCTATTTTTTTGTTTTAGTTTTCATATTATTTTTGTTTTTCGTCGAATTATTTGTATTTGTTGTTGTTGTTGATTTTTGTCGCGTACTCCTTCGGACATTCTTTATTCCCTACTGATCTCCCTTGTCGGTGTCATTATCGTTATTCGTTGATAGATTCAGGGTTTCTGAATTTGATCCGCCACTTTGGCGGGTATGTCTTGTAGAACGCAGTTCTCTCCTCTTTTCGGCTGGACTGTCTAACGAGTGTTCACCACTAGATCGAGGTCTTTTCAATCTGCTTGAGGATCTACGTTCTTCATAACCATCGCCGTCGTCGCCACCACCACCGCCACCACCAGACTGCTTCTTTAAAATCGGTTGAATTATCAACTCGTCAGCTTCTTCATATGGCGGTGGAAGTTTAGCAGCATCGGCTGCATTTGTTATCGTTAGACTTATACGACTTTCACTACGTTCGCTTCGGTCACTGCTTGTACTGGCGCCGGAGCTAATCGGTGGTGCTATAGTTATGGTCGTCTGTGAGGGTAGATTTGCTGCAATACCAGCCGAGCTTAATGGTGTCAGGGTTACTTTGTCGATGGGATCACAACCAGAATGACCACCTCCTCCCATTGAACTTGATTCCCTGCTTCCACTACTACTACCACTGCCGCCGCCACCGCCACCACCGCCACCACCTCCGCCGCCACCACCCGTCATTCCACGCAAACTCTTCTCAATATTACTCATAGAGCCAAGATTCATAGGAAGACAGAGTTCATCTTTGGAGCTACTCGAGGTGTGACTGTCCGAGCGTGAACGTTTCGGCTTGTGGTCATCATTGAGACTAGACGAAGAGGCCGATGATGTTGGAATCAATGATATACCAGAGCCGAGGCCTAGTGTGCGCGTGTAAATGTCCATTTGTTGTTTGCTGAACTGCTCGAAAGCATCTTTCATTTCTTGATCACGGCTTCGTTTGCTACTACCTCCTCCACCACCACCCATATTGCCACCAGCCCCACCGAGACCACTGCCTCCCATTGAGAGTGGACCAGATCCGGCCGCTGCAGCCATAGCTTGGGCAGCCATTTCAGCGAGGAACGCTTGGCTAAGATCTCCTGCCATTGACATTTGTGGCAATTGCGAAGATGAACCCTTAGATCCACCCTTGCTCGATGATGAGGACTGTGAGCTAGACGGTAGTTTTCCTTGAGTGAAAGCCTGCAATGTAGCTAGGTCAGGTGGCAAAGCACCTCGGGCTAAGCTTTCCATCCATTTCTGTTGCTCCTTGGCTACTTGTTTTTCGTGGGCTTCTTTCGAAGACATTGACGATGAGGCAGATGAACGTTTTTCAGATGGTGGATTTGGTGGTGCACCAAGACTACTCATCAATCTTGAAGCTTGTCCCAAATCCATACCAGCCATGCGGCTTAGTGATTCCAAAAGATGTGGATCGGCATTACCCATCAACAGGCTGGACAATTGAGCCATCTCGTTCGCCGCAGCGCGACTAGACGCTGAACTACGACCACGCCCACTGCTCGACGTTGACGTTGAAGCTCCACCCATGTTCGCCGTGCTCATGGCATTCGAACGTGAACTACCGGACTTGCCTTGCGACTGATGTGAGCTCTTTGATGTCGATGATGAAGATGTCGGTGGATTATTGGCTCCATTCAATAAGTTGTATTGTTGTGCCAACTGGTCATATGCAGACATACCAGATCCAAGGGAATATGGATTCAAACCACCCAATCCCAGTGGTGGATATAACAAACCAGGATTTGGAAACAAGAAAGGGAATGCACTGTTTCCAGCTGCAGATGATGCACTTGATGTTGGAATATTTTTACTTCCACCACTATTGCCGCCTGATCCTTGTCCTCCACCACTACCACCTTGTGATGAGCTACTGCTCTGCTGAGAGTTGTCATTGTTTTTGTTTTTCTTGCTTGACTGGGAGCCGCTTGTCTTGCCACCGCCACCTCCTTGAGATGTCGAAGCACCACCCATTCCACCTAAGCCTGCGGTACCAGCTGCAGCCAAAAGTGCTGCTAAACTCTGCGCATCCATTCCGGGCAAATTGCCTAGTCCACTCAATGCTGCCAGATTATTACACAAATTCATGTTACTCATGTTTCCAAGGTTTCCTAGAACACCCATGCTACCTAAACCGGGCATTCCTGCGAACGGCATGAGTAGGGGATTCTTTGGATCGAAAGCACCCAAACCTGGGAGCCCAGACAATAGATTTGGATTGAGACCAGCCAATCCGCCAAACTGCATTGCATTCGCTTGATCAATGGCGCTTTGTCGACTCGATTTCTTCGACTGTGACTGTTGAGACTGCTGTTGTTGTTGTTGTTGCTGCTGCGGCTGTTGTTGTTGCTGCTGCTGCTGCGAATGGCTACTGGTCGATGCATTGCTTGAAGTCGAAGATGGACGACCACCTCCGTGGTTTTTGCTCGAACTTCCACTGAAACCGCTTGTATCCATTTGATTTGATTTTGTTGATGGTGCAGCCAATGCCGACAGTGGGTTTTGCATATGCTCCAACCATTTCGGATCGACTTCGTAGGCTGGGTTGTCGGTTAGCCTGCAAAGAGATGGATTTGAATTATTATTCTTTAAAATGAAAGTATTCTTAACAACTCCTCTTAAGTAGAGTTATAAGAAAAAGACAGAGTAATTTTAAAACATACCATTGCATGAGTCTCTTAAGTTGTGGCGCTTTGTTTCCTGTAAGCCGCTTGCCTGTCTGTTTGTTAATAACAACCACTGGTTCATCACCGGTCAGACTTTGCGGCCCAGCAAGAGAAGATTGTTGTTGTTGTTGTTGTTGTTGTGGCTGTGGAGGTGGTTGTTGGGGCGAGGCTTTAGGCATTGATGTTTGTCCAGATGAACTGCGATTTGATCGACGATAGTCCATGTTGAGCTGTTCGTTGAGTGCAGCATTTTGTTCAGCTAGCCATTTATTAACCTTGACGTCATGAGAGTTGTATTTGGAACTGAAAAATAGAACGTCGTGATAGAATATTTTGTTTTAAATATGCCACGAAAGTGTTTTGCAAAACCACTATAAAATAAAAGCTTACGTCATTTCGACAGCCTGCTTCATATCGGCTAACATAACCTCGTACGCTTTACGTTGTGATGCTGGCAAACATTGCATCATTTTCTGTTGTTGTTTAAGGAACGTCTGAGGATCGGCTTGCATCGTTTGAGCTAGCAACGCATTTAAGCTATCCTTCGATGGTACACCACCCATGGCCATGTTTTGTAATGCAGCTAAGCCAGATGATGATGTATGCGATTGAGAGGAAGATGTCGATGGCATTGATGATCCACTCTTCGATTCTAGATAAATACAAAGAAACAAGAAATAAACAAAATTTTATAATACCAATTCGTTGTCCTTTAATAATAAAGAGACCATCCTTACTTCCTGGAACACTGGTAACCGTTATCGTAAATGGTTTCTGATTACTTTGACTGGTCATCGCCGAAGGCACATTTGCCGGGGTAACCGATACACTTGGTGTAATGGTTTGTTTTTTCGACGAAGGAAGCGATGGATCGGGGAATGTCTTTTGTTCTTTAGCCGCCGATAATCCCAGGACGATTTCGTCCAGTTTCTTACGTTTCTTTTCCTTGCCAACAACAGGTTCTTCGATTGTCTGTGAAGGGAAATTATTCAATCGGTTTTCGTTTTCGGCTTTCTTGCTGTTGTTAGATCTTACGCAGTTATTCTTTTTCATTAATTTGCTAAGAGTATCATCGAGTTTGCCCTTGTTACCGCCAATGCTTCCGCCGCCCATTGCTGAAGCAGCGTAGGCTGTGCTCATGGCAGCCATGCTCTTCTTATTGCCCATCGAGAAGTCTTGCACTTCACTCAAATCGATTGGTGCAGCTGCTGCAGCAGCTTTGAGCATTTCACTTATATTTCCACCCTTGGGAAGGCTGTAGACAATTGAAAAATAGTTATGAAATGTAAGATTCATTTCCAAGCAAAAAAAACTTACCTTGAAGAGAGATCCATAGGTCCACCCATTTGTGGTGGAGGAGTCTTCATGGGTGGCACAGCTGGCTTATTGAAAGACGGAGGCCCAGGTGATTGCCGTGGTGGATGTTGATGTGCTGGAGGCGGTTGTAGCGATAACGATGACGAACTTCGTCGTGAATCATTGCTGTCTTCTTCACCCCATCCTTTTTGGCTCACTAAAATAATTGGAGTAAACATGTATGTATTAAACTGTTATCCAAAATTAAAGAATGGCAACTCACTTGACTGCGTACTATTTAGTAGAGCATGCAACTTAGCACGCTCTGTTTCGACGTCAATGGCAATATGCCTCTTTCTCTTCTTGCCTGAGGAGCTACTAGCCGATGACGGTGACCCACTAGGCACCGAGGACATCATTTGTGCTTGTGATGGTACAGCGTTAACAGGCATTTGGGTTGCCTGAAGCTGTGCCTGCAAGTGTTTTGGCATTCCTTGATCCGTAGTGATAGTAATCACATCTGGCGTTTCTGAGCGGCGCTCGATCACATTTAACTGACCAATAGTCTCATGAAGAGCAATATCCAAATCGACACCCTGACAACCTGCATAAGCAGTGTAATTCGGCCCAACCGGCCATTGATTCTGCTCTACGCAGGTGACGATATGAGAGATTCGTTTCTCCAAGGCAAAGTCCTTGAACCATCTAACCATACACTTTTCAGCTTTGGGGCGTTCTTTATCTGCCTTGTGTTTTACCGAAGGTTGTATTACTTCAAGATCAGGGAAGCGTGCTTTCAATTCTGCAGCTTGTTTCTGACACTCTTCTTCAACAGCTTTTTCTTTTTCCTTCATAACTTCATCATCATCCTCAATATCTTTCTTTGAACTTATAGAAGCCAAATCTAAAGCATCATCAGTCTTCTTGGTAGACAAGTCTGTACAGTCCATTGGTTTATCAACAGGACTTGCTGGAGAAATTGAATCATTCGCAACAGGTTCAATGGGATGTTCTTTATCGGCATCCCCATTTTCGTTTCCTGATTCCTCTGGTTTTGGTTTAACTTCATTAATATCTTCACTTGCACTATCTGTACCTGAATTGTCTCCTATGGTTTCTGTTGCTCCAGTTTCTTTTTCTGGAGCAAGCTTCTCTTCAGGCACTTCATCTGTATCCATTTTTATTTCCGCATCTACAACTTCACGCTTGTCTCTAATAGGTTTTTCTAGTTCACAACGCAACTCAGAATCTTTAACATCAGACTCATGCGTCTCCGACCGGGCACTAAGATCAGAAGCGACTTCTTCTTCTGCAACATTTGAATCAAGTTCTTTCTTGACGGCGGACGGCACTGGTGATTCCCTTTCAATAGATTTGTCTGCAGGCTTACATGAAGCCGATAAATCTTCAATTCCATCATCTTGATTCTTCACAAGCTCTGCAACGTCAGCGCTATCTTTCTGTTCGCTTAATGGAAGCTGTGATCCTTCAGGTAATTCTTCTACCTTCGGCTTAACTTCAGAATCTTCGATTTCCGTCTTCACTTCAGGAGCTGTTTCTTTCTTTACTTCTTCTTTGAGAGGACTCGTACTCCTGTCTAGGTCGATTATTTCGTCTTTAACAAATGGGGGCTCGGCTTTAAAGCGCTGAAGTTGTGCTTCCAATTCTCGTAAGAATCTTTTTTCCGATTCAAGAAAACTAAACGTTGGATCGTTGAATATAAAAGTTTCTGATCGATAGAGACCATGTTTAAGGACTGCTGCTACGAGCTCCTTGTCGTGTCTTCCAGGATCCCACCAATCTGGAGTGTCTAAATTATTCTGACACAATTTTAATCGTTCATCAAACATTTGATGACGAACTATCTCTCGAAGTTTCGACAAAAGTTCTAACCGATCGAGAATAAGCCTAGCATGATCTTCGATAATGTCTTCGACAATTCCCTCCAAACCACGTTCTCCTTCAGTGAGTTTTACATTCGCTTGACGCTTGCACATTGCTATAAAGACTTTGTAGTAATCGCTCAATGTTTCGTCACTCTTTCGTTCCAGATGGGCCATAGCTTTGAATTTGGTCCAATCGGGTGCAATTATACTGATGCCCTGTTGCAAATCTACACCATAGCCGGTCAATACACGCAGGAATTCATATTCTTCGCGGCGATTCCACTTTTTGGGTATACTTTCAAGGCGTTGACGCTCACGCTCTTTCGCGGCAATTTCCATTTTTCCTTGACGCTCCATTTTCTGGAATTTTTGCAGATTCTACGTTATTTGAGATGTTTTGAGAAAATAAAAAGTTTTTAACTATGTGTTTACTCAATTTACATACTCAAATATTTATTTAACTAAACTATATTTTTTAAAACATGCAAATAAATAATATGTAAGCTACAAACTAAATCATGAGCAATGGACAAAGCACAAATAATGAATTGAATTTTTGTTTTATGAGTCGATGGAATCTTATGAATTATGTTTGACTGAAAACGTGGAATAAATTAAGGACAAATAAATTTTAAGAAATGATCATATGTATAAACATAGCAATGCATGGGCTAAGAAGGCATCTTAGTAGCAAAGCCCTCTCTCAAAGGACCAAGGAGACACTATACAAGACCCTTGTATGGGGCAGAAGCGTGAACACTGACACAATCGGTTGAATACAAGCGGGTGTGCTTTGAGAGAAAGATTCTTCGGGTGATGTTCGGTCCTGTATATGTGTCAATGGAGTATGAAGGAGAAGATTCAATAACGAACTGTACGGACTATACAGCGACATCGACCTGGTTAAAAAGCTGAAAATACAGCCGCTTAGATCGCTGCGCCCTGTGGAGCGTATGGAAAAAAACGCACCAGCCCGACGAGTCTTCAATTCCAACCCGGAGGGCCCACGCAGTTCTGGAAGACCCCATCTAAGGTGGCGCGATCAAGTGGAGAACGACCTGGCTAGGGACCGGCCTAGCTGGCGAGGATTGTTGGTTGAGGCCATGGTCCACTATGGACTGTTTGCGGCACCTTAAGTAAGTAAGTGACAAATAAGCATTTCATTGTCTCAAGACATGGAGCGAATAAAAAGTGTGAGTTGTTCTTTTTTTTCCCTTCAACCCAGAGTAAAACTAGAGGCGGAACTTTGGGAATAAATCGGAGGGAGGAAAGTAAAGTGCTTTTTAGATGCGGAGAACTTTAGACTGGCAAGGCTAACGCTGATTTGTGTGAGAGACAATTGCACAGTTCTCCGTTGTTTTAAGCAAAGACATACAAAACAGACCAGCGACCCAAGTTTAGTTCTTTCTTTTTGCCTACAAGCTGGTAAACAGCATTTTATTATGAGTATGTAAACGCTCTCCCGTGCAGTAAAAATGGGAACAGTTAATAACACGAGTTAACAGTGTTAACAGTTAAATTAAATTCATACAAATCGAACATAAAATGCATTGTCATAGTTTTGGTTTCAAGGTCTTGCGTTGTTCGAGGCGATGCCTTCAGTGCTTTTCAGTGTCTCTATTTCGTATATTTGAATTGTAATCGAGCACCTGGAAGTTGAAACCCAAAAGTCAACGCGTTATTGCCGAAATACGGCAAGTCTTACTGCGAAGAATGTTTGAACATGGGACATTATGCTATGTTTTGGTGTCCACATGCCTGAAATCTTATTGAAACATAATGATGCTCTTCACATTTATAGTAAGTTGTCCATACAAGTCTGTTTTTAAATTTATTTGAAAGGGAACGTGATTAAATAGCAAGACAACCTAAGGTAAAGTTAAGTTTAAAGACTCTAAGAAGCATCCTAATCAAAAGATTCTGAAAGAACCCGGTGAGAAAACAAAACCATAGAGAAGTCAAACAGAACGACAGTAGTTTTAGTGAGTTGCCTGCGTTTTCTGGGATCAAGTTCCAGCTGTATGACAGTCACGATCGAGTCCATAACATCGTCAAAAAAGATATTCTTGTCAATAGAGAGTAATATTTTCGAATGCTACCTTTAAAACATGCACAAAGAGTAAACATCACTTTTACAACATCAACATTCAAAAATAAATAGAAAAAAGCAAAGAAAGTTGTTAGTAATTCTACAATATCGTTGAACAAACAAATGGGATCTTAAAACTAGCTGCAAATTGTTTCTTCTCTTAATATGTATATTTTTATTTAATTTGTGATTTTTGTATTAGTTTTGAAGCCATGCTTGATAATTATAAAAAAAACATTTTGTCTGATTTATGTAAATGGTGTGAACAAAACCGTATTTAAAAAAAAAATATTTGTATTAATAAAGCAGGGTAATTTATGAAAAAAAAATCCACAATGTATTTATTAAATACGAGATACTAACCAAATACATGGCCAACTTATTGAAATCCAGGTTGGCCAATTGGCTGGCATCGACTGGATTCAGCAGGCTTAGCATAAGGCCAATATCGGCTGGAGTTGGCATTTGTATTTGTTGTTGCTGTTGCTGCTGTTGTTGCAGCTGCTGCAACTGTTGCTGCTGCTGTTGTTGCTGTTGTTGTTGCTGCTGCTGTTGCTGCTGTTGTTGTTGCTGCTGCTGTTGCTGCTGCTGTTGCTGCTGTTGTTGTTGTTGTGATTGGGAGGATTGCATTGCAGCAGCGGATGTACTTGCATTCGAAGACGATTGTTGTCCACTACCACTGGCACCTCCACCACCACCAACAGCACCACTTCCACTATTTGCCGAAGAACCACCAATTTGTCCACTTACCATATGACCCGTATTATTTGAGCCTTGCATCATTGCTTGCATGCTATTTTGCTGCTGCTGTTGGTGTTGTTGTTGTTGCTGCTGTTGTTGTTGTTGTTGTTGTTGCTGTTGGTTTTGAGAGTTACAACCACCTGCATTCTGCATCATTTGTTGCATATTTGAAGTACTGGGCACTGACAGTGGGGGCGTTGATGAGACCAGTGCTTGCAGCTATATTTTAATAGGTATACATAACACAGACATGGTTTTACAAAACAATTTTATACGGATATATTGATTGAGAAATCGTTTTTTTTTTCTTTTTTTTTTCAATTTAAAACACACAAAGTTGAAAATAAAAATGTGCCTTTACTGAATTATAATAGTATTTTCCGCGCTTCCCTAATTTTTTCGATCCCAAAAACGTAAATAAAAAACAACAAAATACAAAAATTACAAAACAAGTCTACTCAAATTTACAAAAAACAAAGACTGGTTAACCCAACCAAATTTCTAAAAATTACCTACATAGCTATGTATGTACTTAAAAAACTCAAAAGTTAAAAGTTTTATAGTTGAAATTGTATAAATGTTTTCACAATTACTGGTTAGGAACGAAAAATTACAAAAAGGTAGTTATCCTCACCAAAAACTCGAAATTCGAATAACAATAGCTTTGTTTGTTGAACTTTACCCAGGGTCGCCCTGGGTTTTCTTGACAACTCCAAGAGTTGTCAAAAAAAACTGGGTTTTTCGGTTCTCAAAAAACGCATGACGGCTGCTGATTGTATATTCTTCACAACACACAAAATCAAAAGTTTCCATTTTGCTTTATTTGTTCGATTTGTATTTACTTTCATCAAAATAAATGCATTCACTTGCATTTCATTTAGTTTTATCGAAAAAAAGACATGAAAAATCAAATACAGAAGAAAAATACACAAGAAATGCTTGACAGCAAAAGTCACTTCAACAGCTGATTCGTTACCTCAACTCGCCCCGCTAAATAGCAAGATCGAGTTGAGGGTGACTTCAGGGCGACCCCAGGTTTAAAAAAACAGAGAATTTTGTATTGAGGGCGAGTTGAGGTAATTCAAAAAACACGCTGTGGCGACCCCAGGGCGACTCCAGGGTGACTTCAGGGCTCAACAAACAAAGCTAATGTGTGAAACAAAATATAAACCCTTTTTATAAAAGTAGCTAGTTAAGTCTTTTATTTCTTGATAAAAAATATGGCCACTAGCTAACATCCTAAAAACGCTCCTGAATCCCTTTCTTACCTTTACCACCATCCCCGTTTGTAATAGAGTTGCAAAAATGTAATAGATGTCGTCTTAATCATCTTTCGAAATGTCTCTCAATTTAAATAAGATTAGCTCTGTTCGTTTACCTTTCGGACAAATTTCGGCAGAACATTTTGGAGGAGTGAAAATGAGCGCTTTTCAAAAAAAAAGTAAGAAAAAGTAATGTAACACGTTGAGCAAACAATCTGCCCCACATTTTATATGCCAAGAGATTATAAAATGTTTTACATTTGACAGAACAACATTATTTTTGCCCATTGAATTTTCTTGACAGGAAGGGGATAAGTGTATAGCATAGCTACGCGATTTTGGTATTAACGAACACGATTTGGGTACATTTTGTTGTCCTTGTTTTATGAAGTCAACGAATACAGCTGTTACTGCAGCTATGCTACTAAATAGTGTCCGGTTCAACTCAATTCGAATTTCTAAGTTTGATTGCACGATGGGTCGTGAACAGCATGAAAATAAATGCAAGGATCGTTGCCTGGTTGTACAATTTTTCGATTGCTCTTGACCAAACATAAACCAATAGCATAAGAGCATCAAAAGAAAATAAGATCTTCTCATCCTTCAAAAACAAACAAAGAACATAATACTGTCACTAGGTGGCGATGCATCAATCAATTGTCAAATGTTTTTGCTTTTCGTAAATTATGGCTAGAGCGTCTTCGAAACCTTGACTTTGATTGTAATACGCCACGTTGCTTAGCGTTGCCTGAGCATTTACTATGGAGAAAAGTTATGGAACCTATTTGCGATATATGCAAAACTTTGGTGATAGTGGCGCCATTGTTTTCATTGTTCTTTAGTGAGCCTAACTTGAACTGAAGGTAATTTTTACTTCTACAGTTTCTGTTTACTCTGTGAGCATTGCAAAAATAATGTATATTCTAAAGTACTCTAATAGAGGCGGGCAGTTTATCGTGACATCCTCTATATCCCTTCGTTTCGGAATGATAAAATGGTACAACTGTCGAAACTTGAATGGAAAATCTTTAACTGTGTTCGTTGAACCTAAAAGCCGCCACACAACAAAATAAAACACTCGCCCTTAAAAGAAAATTCTCTGTATTTTGAAACCTGGAGTCACCCTATAGTCAATCTACATTATGTAGGTATTTTGTTGGAGCGGGTTGAGGCAACGAATTCACGTGACGTTTTTCTTGACCATCAGCAGCCTAAACGTGCTTTTGGAGAACCGAAAAACTCACGTTTTATTGACAAATCTTGTGGTTTTCAAAAAAAAAAAACCGAGTCAAGTTCAAAGAACGAAGCTTTTTACGATAGATTGTTAACGAATTTGCGCCGTAATGTATTATGGTGAACATTCCGATTTCAGTTAAATGTGTACTAATTTGTTATTTTTTGTTTGAAAAAGAACCCAATGGACTGTTCTAAAGGAGACAATGCATGGCAGTATAACATTTAAATCTTGTTTTGGATAAGAAATCATGTATACTATATAAGATTCATTTATGCAACCCCGTAAAACCGTCGTATATTTGGGAAAGTTTACGACATAGGAAACCGAACTGCCAAAAATTTACACGGGACATTTTTTACCACAAATTGTAAGATTTTCCCTCCCGAATTTCTATCTTTAATACGATAACAGTCAACGTTTTAAAAGCTATTAAAATACTATTTTTAGTAAACGTTGTAAATGCTGTTTTAACATTTAAATTTGTCAGGCAGGCCGGCACAGGTTACAGAATAGTGATTTGTTAATATTTCAGCCTCAAATGTACCACATGTTTTTTTTTTCAACCTGGTTTCTGCTAAAACAGAAACTGTTCATAAATGTGTAACATCTTTTCTTCCCGAGGAACTAAAGCTATATTTTCAATCACTGTGGCCAATCTTCTGTATTCTAACCTAAATTCAACTAAAAACAATTAACTTTTGAGTACTATATTACTAAACAATACTAAATATGGAAAATACTACCTCAGAATATATTACATTGCTGATTTTTTTTAACACGCATGTTTTACGAACAAAACCAAAAAAAAAAAAATAACAACTTACAAACTGTGAAATTTTCAAAAACTTTTTTTTCCCAAAAAATATTTACTCACCTTGGCCTTTTGTTGTTGCTTCATCTCCTCTTTCTTGTAATTTCTTTGATAGGCAGTTATCACACGTCTGAGACGTGTATTCAAATCTTGCATCGATGGCCAGACAGTATCATCGGATGGCATATTTGTTGGTGGATAGCAACTGCTAGTACCACTTTCCTCCTCGTCCAAGCCTAAACATGAGTTTGACATTGTCTCAATGTTTGCGGCACTACTTTCATCGGCGCTATTCTTACCCGATGAACTGGGTCGATCTGGATCAGCATCTTTGCTACTTTCACCACCAACACCTGGTTTTGAATCAGAATCTTTGGTTGCAGTACCATCATCATCGACTTCATCAGCATCTTCATGCTTTGAATTCGCATCGTCCTCAATGCTAATTTATGTGCAAAAAATAAATGCAAAAATAAATAAAAATTTATTAATTATTATTGCGAGTGTTAAAATAAATGCATTATATAGTTTTGCTGTTTAGTAATTTGTGTGCACTCTGAGAGATGATGAGAATTATTTTTTGTTTTTGATTTTGAATTTCATTAACATTAATTTTTTTTCGAATTTTGTATCAATTAAAGATTGAATTTTGTTTGTTTTGTATACAACAGGATAACATGCTTCAACGAACGACAATAGACAGTAGAGAGATTTTTTAATGTTATATAATGTATTATTAAAAGTAAACACATAAATGAAAAATAAACAATAAAATAAATAAATGTTCGTATAACAATTATATATGAACAGTTATTATAAATTATATCTCTTCCTATAACAACAACAATACGTCTCACTGTCTACACGAACACACGCATCATACATAATATGGGAGAGATTATGCATATTATATATATATATTTTTTTTAATAGAAAAACAAAAGGATCTCTTAGCCTATATTGATTCTGATTTTTATTTGCTACGTTGATACACTTACTTCGGATTCATTGGTAGTGCGCTGTCATCGCCAGGACCGACATGGCTTACGAAGCACAAAATCGGATCGGCACGGATTTGCCGGTACATTTCACAGCCATGCTTATACGTGCCAACCAGTAAGCTCTTGTCGCAACAGTTTGGATTCCACCAGGAGCTTGGCGTCTGATCGGGTGTCGGTGGAGGGCGAATGGGGAGCTCGCTACACACATGTAAATAGGTTTCATTAGGTTTTGACAAGTTCTAAAAGTTTTTTTTTGTTTACTTCTTTTTTTCTAAAAGCCAATTTTTTTTGTTTGTTTTTGTTTTTATTATCAAAAAAAAATTTACCGAATCGATTAAATTTTACATAAAAATGATTGTTTTTGTTTTTTGTATGTATCTGGGTAAGATTATTTTTTTTTTAAATAATTAATTCAAAATAAATAAAAGCTTGATAAAAATTTAAAAGATAAAAATGTACATGAAATGTATAATATTAACAGATTCGGTAAAACAAGAGAAAACTATTTATCTAAAATATTTTTAATCTTAAATTTTAATTGTAGCATTGAAATCCCTATTCGCCTTTCGATAAAGGTTTCTCGAACTTTCTATAGGTACATATATACTTTGTACATTATTGTGTTTGTTTGTTTTAATATTTAATATTTTCACACTTTTATATGAAATGCATAAATCACTAATTTCCTAAACCTAGAAGTTGAAAAGGGATATTTGAATATGTTTTCAGTGTTTTTGAAGATAATCAAAGTTGTTTTTTTATTTTATTGCATGACACGTTTGCAACATGTTATCACGTTTTATTTTTAAGTCTAAAGTTTTTTTTTTTTTTTTTTTTACTGATATTGGAAATGAATGACGATGTAAGATGTATGCGTTATGTTCTAACCGATGTTTTTGAAGGGTTTTATAAAATACAACCTACAAGTATAAGACGCAATTGTTATTTAAATGCTAATATGAGAACAATATTGCCGTTGTTAAGATCGGGTGGCACAAACCATCTTTAATAATGAATCGTGGCAAAGGAGTAAGCAGATCAAAAATGGACTTTCGAAGTTTAAGAAATCAGCATAGACAACATAGGTAATCGATGCTTCAAATAGAATCCCCCAAGGTTAGAACAATTGGTATGAAGAAAGTCCCAGGATTTAAAATCGTGGAAACAGCTGAGGAGTACTACAAGTAACTATTTTGCATATGACATGTAGAATTATTGCTAGATCGCTATCAAGACAATTTTTTGCTGATCAAACTAAACTAAGAAGGTTTTGAATGAAGTAAAAAAACAACTTGTCTGCGCTACTACCAAGCTCATAGGCTGAGTTTATAGCTATTTCACGGCAACCATCCCGATCATCAGACTCCTTTAATTTTTCAAGCGACTTTGCATATGTGAGGAGCTAGTACGCTACGTACTACGCTGTAAGCCACTTACAGGTTGTTTCGTTATATAGAATTACATTGAAGTAGCACTTTAATAAGCTCACACAAGTGTTTGTTGTTGTTTATTCAGATTTGTTTCAATTTTCTCCGCTCTTTTTCATAAGCCAACAATTCGATTGGATTTGCATGGAAAGGGAGACAAGACAAAAGAGTTTGATGCTGGTCAAATTGCAAGATGAAAACATGTCCGTAAAAAAAAGTTTTCAGACTTTGAGTGGATCCTGGTTAAAAGAAAAACACGTGAAATAATCTGCCAACATTCCCAGCAGGTTACAGCTTTACGTTAACAGTTGTCCAAGGTATCTGTGAAGATGTAGAATATAACCGGACAACGAATATAGATTGATTGGATAGGTCATACACAGAGTAAATCAGACGATAACATAGCGCGCAAAAATGTTTTTTTTAATGTTATCATCAGGGTATTGAATAACTGCATTCAAAGAAGCTCAGTCGGTAACGGTCATGTTCCTGCCATATGTTCCAGGGAGAGTTCAAGTGTTGCAGGCGGACAATTCAACACATACTAGTATTCAAACTTAAACTTAAAGAAATTTCTAAAATTTGATGAAATCACTTGGTTGTTTTTTTTTTTTTTTTTTTTTGCTGTTGTTTGCTTCATTTCAAAAATTCGTTAAGCACCCGCCAGTGATCGTCTAAACTAGTTTATTCAAACGTTAATATATTTTTCAAATACGTAGACTGGATTAAGGATTACATTCATTTAAAAGAAAAGACATTTAAAACTCAACGGATCGATCCATTGAAAACAAATTCAACGAATAAAGAAGAAAATATTTAAACATCAGAAAAAATATTCAAGATATCATATAAAGACTTGCAAAAACATTCCGAACTATGTATAAAAAAGATTTTCCTAATTTTTTTTTTATTTTTAATTCATTTTTTTTAGAAGAAAAAGTGTTGCATGCTTAACTTTGGAATGAATAATTTTGTTTTAATATAAAACTTCCTAAACAGAAAGCCAATAAACAAAATTTGCATGGCTTTGATAGTTCTTTATAAAAGAATATTTATATAAATAATCCATTTAAAAAATAGAAACCCACTGAACATCAATCAAATGAAGAAAAAAAAACACACCTTTCTTAAAAATTATTTTAAAAAATTGTTGATCAAAATGTCTGTATCAACTAAACTACTTTTCATTTTATCAAACTTGTTCTCTTTTATTTTTTTTTATAACAAATAAAGCATTGTGTCGAAAGCTTTTTTTTAACAATAAAAAATATGAATATTTAACATTTAGAACTTTTAAAAAATTGGCCTCCAAGAAATAGAATTAACTCAAAGAAAAAAAAAAAACAATGAGAATGAGATGTTATAGATGTTTTTTTTTTTAATAAAATGCAATTAGAAACTTAAAAGATTTACCTTGCGGGAACACCATCGCTGATTTGTTGCACCAAGTCTCCAATGACTTCATGCTGGATGTAGTATAACATTCGGACGCGCAATAAAACCCTGAAAAAAATAATAAAAGTTAGTATGCGCCGAAGAATAAATGAATTTTGTTTAAGTTCCGATTCCACACGACTCACTTATTCGCGTGCCGACCCAAATGCTTCTTATATGGACCCTCTAGATAGACATCGGCATCGAATTTCTCTTGCTTGCTCCAGTGATTCGGGTCAAGTAGATTTTGGCCACAAGCTTTTTCACCATGCTCTGGCTTTGATGGACCACCAGCAGCACTGCTACAAGCTGTTTCTTTTGTATTCTTTCCACCGTTGCGACCTAAGAGAGTTAAGTATTTCGAGAGAAAAAAAAGGTAAAAATACACGATTAGCAAAACTGGACATAGAATGTTTTCCGGGAAGCATCTAAGGCATTGGTTAGAGCGAAGCGTTAGTTAGATAGTTTGGTAAAATACTCAAAATTTACATACTTATGTGATTTGTATATATTTTTTTTTACAAACAAAACAGAGGAGGGGATTATTACGGTAAGCACTTCAAAAATGTAAAAATATACATTTCGAAATATTGTTGGTGATAAGAATTAAGATATAAAATAATTATTGCATCGATTGCGAGAGTGTTTTAGAAATACAATCCTTATTGTTCGTGCTGAGCGTTGCATGATGAAAGTTACTTATTGCACTCTTTCGAATTAGCTACTGTTTCCAGCTCTAGGGTGTGTGTGTTTGATTATTTGTGTGTACGTAACATTTCACAACATAAATAGCGGTGTGTGTAGATCTAAAACACTGCAGCCGATGTTTTTTTTTTTTTTGTTGTTCTCTCTCAAAAATGCAGGTAAAAATACCGTTCGTTTTTTACCATACCTTTTGCATTCCTACCTCGTGGCACCAAATTGTGTAAGCCACTATGGTCCCTGCTGATCTTCTGGAGCTCACCATCTTCTGTCGGTGTAATTAGATCCCAAATGAAATTCTTGATCTTCTCATCGCCTTTGTATACTTGTAAGCAATACAGGAGCTGAAAAAAAAAGAAAAGCAAAATTTTAAAACATTGTAAGTTGATTCGAATACTTTTAAGGCAAGGTGGTATAATTTGTTTCCCAATCAGTAGTGAGAAGTTAGTTTTACTCAGCGAAAACCTAAAGTTTCCTTATTATTAGCATGGTAATCATCACATGGGAAGGATTGAACTATAAAGTAGAATTTGGCGTTGAATCGTAAAGTCTGGTTCAGTTATTGTTCATGTTGGTTTGTTTTATTTTGCAAGAAGGTTGTTTGTCAGAAAATAAATTTAGCGAATGTTTCCGGCCACTTTTGTTAGGACATCATCTATATCTTGAGCATAGAGCAAAATAACATTCCCTCTTTTCTTCATTGTTATTGTTTGCGAACACTTTTAATGTTCACAATTCTGTCCATTCATCATCTCCGAGGAACTTTTTGTTGGCCTATAAATTATATTTGGCGCAATTGATATCATCGAGAATTGGAGACAACACATAGAAAGGAATAGCTGCTATGAAAGTTCTCGAAGTGTAGGACAGCAGAAAGTTTTAAGACGGCTTTGCTAATAAGACAAAGGAAGTTACAAGAAAACACCGTGTGAGCACAGGCCTTTTGAAATTGTTAGTGTGACGACCACACCCACTAATTCCAGTAATTTTTGCTCTTTTTTGCGGATCTTAAAAATACCCGAATCCATATAAATCATATCGCTGATTTTGATAAGAGTCTCTGCACAGTGAACAAGTTTTCTCACATTTTTTGAGGTGCAACAATTAGCAAACAAAGTCTTCTCGAAATCACCTTGCTCTTGATGGTTCGTGATGCACTGACTACTATTACTTCAAGCGATGAAGTTTAAAATACTAAGCCTTTGGAACTTTGCCGTTGATGCCTGTTTCCAGGCAAGACCTCTTATCACTTGGACACTGCTGTCTCTGAATATGAGCGAAGAGTTCCACCGAAGGGTATCTTCATGGAAGACTTTAAATCAAAGCCAGATTACAAAGCATCGCAGAGGTAATCGTGAACAAGAAGGATGAAAAGACTTAGCTATGTTGACGATATTGCGAATAGAACGAAGATTATGATTTCGGAATTTCATTCGATATAATATCTCAAGAACATTTTTTGCTCCGAAAACCACAAAAAAAACATACAACAAGAACCAGCAAAGACTGAGACATAAAAAAAAAACATAATAAAACTGTTACTTACAATAACACGGGCACATTCTTCGACGTCGCTTTCACGCCATCCTCGTTTAAACTGGCCAAGCTCTTGAATTTCCGTCCAACGTCCCCACCTGAAACAAATCAAAATAACAATTACAAATGTCTAAATAAAACTAAATATTTTAAAACAAAGAAGTATTTTACATCTTTTCGATCAGTGAGTGAGAAGGGATTTTTACTCAGCGAAAACCTAAAGTTTTCTCAATATTAGCATGGTAATCATCATGTCGAAAAGAATGTTGAAAATCGTTCTCAAATTAGTTTACGAAATAAATATTTGCAGGTTTGATATTCTTTTGACCTGGAGAGGTATTAATAATTTACTATTCTCTTGAGCTAACAATGGCGTAGCCTTGGCAGGTCATTGAAAAGAAGAATAAACACTTTGTTTTGAAGAAAAATACTTGATCTTCACTTTTTTGTAAAGCTCTTCATAGAAATATCTTTCAATACCTATATTTTCTTAGTTTTGTATCACTTCAAAGTTTGAAAACTAAAAATGTTCAGTCTACTCGAAAGCAGCAGCTATGGCCCTTCTACAACGCCACGAATTGATAAATATATCTATGAAATCTTATTCACAGCTTATAATCAACGGGACACCGAGGAACTGAAGGACTACCTTGAAAAAAGTGACGCTCTCGATGTATTTCGTATGCTCCAAGAAGTCAATAGAGAACTCACCTCGGTTAAGTTGGAAAATATAGTTTTAATAGATTTTCTTGAGAAAAACGATCCAAAACTTTTAATCGGCTTGGATCATGTAAGACGACATACTATTGAAGTTCGAAATTCGACCATGGAAAGACGAAAATCACGCATAGACAGCAGTGAACTTGCTTCGCCGACTTTGCCCCGAACTGAATCTAGGACAATGAGTCTAGCTGAATCTGCAGTCGGTTCTATGCGAAAGGTTGCAACCGATTATCGCATAAATTATCGAACAAAGGCAGAAATTGCCGAAAAGTTGGCAGCAGAAATACACAAGAATTGTATAGCATTAGAAGTTAAAGGGACGAAGGATATTAAACTACTCAAAGGTCAAATTGAGGAGCTACAATATCGATGTGCTGACACCCAAGAGACCATAACCAATTTTGAGATGCAATTTTTAAAAAACGACACACTTGAGATTGCAACTGAAAAACAAAAAGAGACGCATCTTCGGAAGTTCATAAACAACTGGCTTAAGAACGGCAGAGCATTATTAGGAACGATGCGTCTGAAAATTAATTCAATACAGGAACAATGCAATCAACAGCGAACAGCCCTCATAAGCAAAGCTGATCTCAGTGGAATGTTGGGACCAGTTGATTTTGAGCAATTACAAATAAAACGAGATGACCAAACGAGATCTCTTGATGAAAAGAATATCAGTCTGGCTGGTTTAAAGGAGGCCGCTGGCAAGGCATCACTGGCCTTAGCCAAAGAAAAGAAGCTACTCCTTGCCAGCGAGAAGCAGTCAAAGATTTTACACCAAAAGACTGTTGATGTTGAAAAGGGCATTTCAAAACTAATAAAAGAATCAAGAATTGTCGAGAAAGAAATAGAATCTGCCAAAGAGTCTCTCGAGAATATAAAAATTCAACATGGAGAATACGAAGCTCCAAGTGTAATTGAGTATATTGACAAGAAAGAAGAATTGATTGCCTTAGAAAAGGAAGAAAAGCTTTTGCAACGTAAAAGTTATATTCAAAATATTAAGTTACAGAATATAACCAAGAAATTTAAAGCGAGAAATGATAAATAATTAAAAGAAATGTCAAACCTTTAATATCAATAAATGCTTTATTAAATTTGAAAGTTTGTAAGTTAGAATTTTGAGAGCTTACTTTGATATTTCACTAAAAATTACTTTTCCAAACTTACCCATAAGATAGGAGTCCCTTCTCCACTTTGAAGCACTCTGATTTTGCCCAGTTTCCGTATTGAATCTCTTCTAAGCCCATTGCAGCCAATGTATCGCGATCCCTTGGAATATAGTCTTCATTGCCATTACCACGGCTTCTACGAGCAAGTTTTTCTTTTCTTCTTCTACTTCGTAATCCTTAAAGAAAAAAAAAACAAAAAATAATGTTAAAAACCCCTTTCGTATATCCAACCAATTTCATCCCAACCCTCACCAATGCTATCTTCATCACTATTTTCTGCAGACGAATCCTCCGACATATCCATCACATCTTCATGTCCATATCGTTTGATTTGTGTCCTTCTTCTAGGCTCCGACAGAACCAAATTCTCTTCTTCATCTCGTTCACATGCATCGGGATCAATGTCTGCTCTTTTTGCCCACTTCGTCCAAAAATCTGGATCATCGACTTTGATGTCAGATCTGTTGCCTGAAGCAGCAAATGAAGCCTTCGAGAAGGTGGATCCCTTTTCTGATTCCATTGTGATAACTTGTGTTCTACGTTGTAAGATCGAATCAATATCTTCTTCGCAGAACTTATCGCCTGCATCATCGTCCATAACAGCTCCATAGGCTCCCTTTTTGAGTAAATCTTCGATTTCTTTTTTGGAAAGTTGCCTATTGCTGCTGTCTTTGCCCTGTGTCGTATTCATCGACTGAAGAATAGCCTTATCCAGACCCAATTTAAGTGAGGCTTTGTCAAACATCTCCCGTTCGTAGGTATTACGACAGAGTAGACGATAAATCTTTACCATCTTTTGCTGACCAATACGATGGCAACGAGCTTGCGCCTGCAAGTCATTTTGTGGATTCCAATCACTGTCATAGATAATCACAGTATCTGCGGCTGTCAAATTAATACCTAACCCACCAGCTTTGGTACACAATAAGAATACAAAACGATCTGAATCTGGTTTTGAGTATCTATCAATAGCGGCTTGACGGAGATTTCCACGAATTCTTCCGTCAATGCGCTCAAATGAATATTTCTTGTAAAGTAGGTAGTCCTCTAAGATATCCAAACATCGTACCATCTGACTGAAGATCAACACTCGATGTCCGTTTGCTTTCAGCTTGGGCAGAAGTTTGTCAATCAATACCATTTTGCCGGCCGAATTTATGAGGTTCTTATAATAAGCTTCATAATCCTCTCCATGTTGCAGACGGTAGTCATATTGAATCTGCTCCTCCGCTCCATTCAAGAGATACGGATGAATGCAGCATTTTCGCAATTCCATCATGGTATTCATGAGATTCGGAATATTCGCTGATGTGGTACCTTTCTTCAAGAAAGAAAAATTCTGTTCCAGAATACCACGATAGTATTTTTTCTGGATATTAGTCAATTCAACCTCAATAATTGTTTCCTCTTTAGGGGCCAAAGACTTTTCTACGTCGTCCTTCAAACGTCGCAACATCATTGGCTTAAGCAGAGCTTGAAGTTTCTGGACTTCTTCTTCGGTTCTTAAGCTTCCAAATTCAGTCATAAATGTCTCAGCAGATGAGAACTGCGCTGGCTCTAAGAAATTTAACAATGAGAACAACTCACTGATGTTATTTTGCAAGGGAGTTCCTGATAGCAAAACCCTATGGTCCAAGTTAAGTTGTCGCAACCCCTCTAGAAGTTTACAATTTCGATTTTTTAAACGATGCGCCTCGTCAATGACGCACAACCTCCAACTGAAGTTCTTCAGATCCATATAATCGGTAACAATCATTTCAAATGTTGTAATTAAAACATTGAACTTAACCAACTCTTTATTGACCTTTCCTGAGTCCTGCTTGTAGAAGAACTCATAGTCTTGTATCATTTGTTTGCTGGTCACTGAACCATGATAGACAACAACATTCATATCAGTCCAACCCTCGAACTCACGCTGCCAATTGGGAATTGTGGAGAGAGGAGCAATCACAAGGAATGGCCCTCGTATTCCATACTCCCAAACCGAATGAACAAAAGTCAAACTCTGAATGGTCTTGCCAAGACCCATTTCGTCGGCTAAAATACAATTGTGAGAGTTGTACCAGGAGAACTTCAACCAATTCAAACCCTCCAACTGATATGGTCGTAGTGTATTTCCATTTTTGTAAACAGGGGTCTTCTCGAGTTTTTTCCAAAGCTCTGGTGCTGGTCGCTTCTTTGGTTTCCACTCCGAACGTGGTGGCAACTTGGTAAAAACCAAGAACTGTTCGATTTTATCTTCGTCCACGTCTTCTTCCAATTCCCACGTACAGTCTTCATAAGGAAGTGACTTCCACTTGACCAAATAATGTTTCGTTATTTCACCAGTGGCAGTGTCAGTATGCTCGGACATGTCCAACACTCGATCAACTTCAACAAAATCTGGATTGAAGGGTTCTTCTTCGATATTTTCAAAAATATTCATTTGTTGAGCTTGTTTCTGTTGGAAACGTCGGACCTTTGCAGATATCCTGCGATCTCCTTTGAAGAGCTCCTCTTCGGTTCTCCATTCACAGTGGAGATATGAAAAGTTGCGATATTTCACAAAGTACTCCTCGACTTCGATGAATACCGGCTCGACTTTGGGTTTATCTGGGTCCGCTTCTTCTTCTTTTTCTTCTGCTTCTCCCTCGGTCTTTTCAGTCTTTTCAGGAGCAGCTTCTTCGTCTTCTTTTTTCTCTTCGAGCTTATCTGTTTTTTCTTTGTCATTGGTTGCATCTTCATCAACTGCTTCAGACTCTATTTCAACTGCAACTGCTGGTTTATCCGCAGTAACAGGTTCTTCTTCATCTTTAACTGGTTTATCTTCTGATTTTGGTTCTTCTACTGGCTCATCGACTTCCATCTTTTCAGTTATTGGGGCCTTTTCTTCGTCTTCATCTTCTTTTTCTACTTCTTTTCCTTCTTCTACTTCCTCTTTCTTTGTCTCAATTGTTTCTAAACTTTCAACTTCACCGCCTTTAGTTTCATCTTCTTCAGTCTCTTTGGGAAGTTCTTCGTCGATGATTTTCGTTTCCAGTTTTTGCTCTTCTCCTTCTATTTCAACCTTCTTTTCTGTTTCTTCTTCTTTTTCAGCAGCTTCTTCGGTTTCCTTTTTCAACTCTGGTTCATCGCTTGGCGTCGCCTTTTCTTCGCCTTCTTCTTCGCTGGC
This sequence comes from Platycheirus albimanus, assembly GCA_916050605.2. Taxonomy (NCBI): domain Eukaryota; kingdom Metazoa; phylum Arthropoda; class Insecta; order Diptera; family Syrphidae; genus Platycheirus; species Platycheirus albimanus. The sequence continues at coordinate 29,765,111 of OU696698.1, read as the reverse complement.
ATCTGTTTTCACCTCAACTTTTGGCTCTTCTTCCACCACTTTGGGTGGTTGTGGCGGCTCTGGAGGGCGCAACTCTCTCTTGCCCATTCGAACTGCGAGAACATACTGAACGACCATGCTATCTTCATCGCCTGTGTTCACGTATACATAGTTGGGCTTAGAATTTTCACAGATTTTTTCTTCCTTTTGTATTGGAACTGGCACCTCTTCTGGGATTTCAGGATTCAATGTACTTTCTAGCAAAGTCTCTGTGCCAGTGTTACTTTCTCCTTTCTCAGCATCACTATTAACTCCTGATGACGCTGCTGCCGATGCACTTGCAGACACCGATGCCGGAGTTGAAGCCGCAGAACCACCACCACTCTTTTTCTTCTCCTTTGCAGGGGAGGAGCTTATAATTGCGCTTCCCTCATCGTCGGAAAATCGTAACATGACATCGTCAATGTACTTCTTTCGCGATGTATTCCTAGCCGATCGTCTCTTTAAACTATCCAATTCGGCGTCGGGTGGTGGTGATGGGGGTGGAGTCGTTGCCATATCATCATTTTCACCATCGGATTCTGGGACAATCCTTCCGCGATTTTTCCTTTTCTTACTGGACAAAGACTTATTACTACTTCCCAAAGATGCCTTCCTTCTACTGCTACCTCCACCAGATGACTTCTTTTTCTTTTTTGAACTAGGAGTAGCGGAATCAACAACAGAATCTTCGTCGCCATTCTTTGTTTCTTCGTCGGCATCTTTCAAATCATCGCCACAAGTTGATTTTGGTATTTTCGAAACTGGAATATCATCATAGTCTGGCGTCTCGCCATCCATGGGAAGTTGTTCATCTGAGGTTGTCGTTGGTGGCTCTGGAATTGCACCTTCTTCGTCGTCTTGAGACTTTCCAGCCTCATCACCACTTTCAGTCTTTTTACTATTCGAGTTCTCCAACAGGAGGTCTTCACCTTCTTTACCAACCTTTTTCGCTTTTTTGCCTTTGCCCTCTCTGGGTTCCTTTTTCTTTTTTTCCTTCGGCGTTGCAGTTTTCTCCTTTGGAGACTTATTTGGATCTTTCGGAACGCGTGGCTTGCGCGGTTTCTTTTTCTTTCCACCCGCAGCGTCAGTCGATGTATCCAATTCGTTGGATGAATGATCTTGCGATATGTCACAGCTCTCGTTGAAATCCATCATTGATACTACGGATGTGTCACCAGCACCTTGAGTTACACAGTCTTCGGAGACTGGCAAGTTTGCTGGTAAAATGCTTGTGTCTGGAGGAAGTTCTCCAGCAGCCAATGCCTGTCCTTTATCGCCTCCTTTTTTGGCTCGTGGTTTCCTCGGTTTAGAGGCACCTTTAGTTCGACCTCGCCCTGTGGTGCTGGACACCTGAGGACTCTCTACCATTTGAGTATTAGTATACATTGAGTTTTGGAATATACATTGCGGGCCACCATTGCACTGATCTGTTGTTTCATGAGCCTGCAGCATGTTTAGACGCTCTTGCAAACGAATGATCTTCTCCTGCGTGTCTGGGCTTGGTGGGATACAGAATAGTTCCTGTAGTTGCTGCTGAAGTGCGGCACGTTCTTGATGGTGAAGAATAGGACCAGGCACGTAGGGATAAGGCCCTGGGTAACCAGGTGTTGGATGCATAGCTGCCATCTGCTGCGGATCGTATTGCGGTGGCATAGGTGTCATTCCTGGAGCACCTGCTGGACCGAGCAAATGCGGTGGAAGAGGTTGTAGCGCAGGAATCATTGGCTGTAGTTGTGGTTGTTGTGGCGGTTGTTCTGGAATAACTGGCAACATTGTCGGTTGGATTTCGGTTGCAATCAAAGGAGTTGGTGATTGTTGTATTTGTTGGGGTAGTTGTTGTGCAATTTGTTGTGGTATTTGTTGTGGCATTTGCTGTGGTATTTGTTGTGGTATTTGTTGTGGTATTGGTTGTTGTGGTATTGGTTGTTGTGGTATTGGTTGTTGTGGCATTGGTTGTTGTTGCTGTAGTTGTTGCGGTTGCAATAATTGCGGTTGTTGTTGCAATTCTGGTAAAGGTTGTAGAACTGTTAGTGGTGGAGTTGGAACATGTTCATCTATAGGTTCCACAAGCATTGGTTCCTCAGGAGGAATTTCCTGAAGCTGTTCCTGCGGATTCAGCAACTGTGGTGGTGGTGGTGGTGAAAGAGTGTCCATTTCAGGAACTGAAACGAGTTCTTGCAAATCGTTTCCATGTTCGCTTGCGTCCATTGAGTTCTCTGATCCAATCATCTGTGGCTGTTGTTCTTCCTCCTCCCGCACTGTCTCGGGCATAGAGTCTTGATTTAAAACGCCTACATCTGGCACTGGTAGAAGCTGGAGCTTTGGCTCTTCTATTGACATTTGATGTTGTGAATCATAGTCTATTGGTGTTGTCGCCGTTGGTGGCATCGAATTCGAGTCAAACATTTGGATGTTGCTTGGCGTTGTTGCCGCTGGCGGTGGTGCGATATCACTGCCCATTGCTTCAGGAGGTGTGCTACAGTTCTGGTTGTTGCTGATTATCGAGTTCTGGGAGTTACTATCGTGAATAGATGTTGGTTGGTTATTAACAATGCTATTGCTTGTGCTGTTGCTATTGTTGCTGTTATTACTATTCGTATCGTTGTTTACCACCAAGTGAGATGTCACCGAATCATTGGAGTTGGTCTCGTTGAGAGAGGAAACCGGTGGTGGTGGTGCTTGTTGTTGCTGCTGCTGTTCTTGTGGTACCACTGGAACTGATGGTGGAATCGATTCGACATTTTCAAAAGAGTCCATAAGTGAGTGGCTGAGTTGATGTTGTTGCTGTGGAACATGTGGTTGTTGAATATGCTGTGGAGAATCATGAACTGGAGTATTACGCGCCGATTGTGGGGAAATCATTTGTGGCAAAGGTTCAACTGTGGGTGGTGGTGGTTCATTTGTTGGCATATGAAGACTTGGTTGTTGAGAGTGTTGTTGAGTATGTTGTGGCTGGTGTTGCAGCAGGAGTTGTTGTGGTGGAGAGTGTTGCTGCTGCATCAGATGTGATGTTGGTTGTAGAGGAGTTTGTGGTGAATGCTGCTGATGTTGTTGTTGTTGAGATGGTGGTGGAACTGGCTGTGAAACAGGTACAGACTGATGACCGACAATGTCGTTTATGGAATGCTGTAGCTGATCACTTAGTTGCTGTTGTTGCTGTTGCTGTAGCTGTTGTTGCTGCTGTTGTTGTTGTTGTTGTTGCTGCTGTTGTTGCTGTTGCTGCTGTTGTTGTTGTTGTTGTTGCTGCTGCTGTTGTTGGTGTTGTTGTTGTTGCTGCTGTTGTTGTTGCTGTTGCTGCTGTTGGTGTTGTTGATGCTGTTGTAGTTGTTGTTGCTGTTGCTGCTGCTGATGTTGAGTTGGTTGCGGGGGCTGTACACCTGGATGTCCCCCATGCACTGGCATCTGTTGAGATGTTGGTGGTGATGGTTGTTGTTGTTGTTGCTGCTGTAGCTGTGGAACAACACCAACACTCTGCGGCTGATGGCTCATTGCCTGTGATTGTGCGTACAAATTCATCTGTTGCTGCTGTTGTTGCTGGTGCAAGGTCGATTGCATGCTCAGGTGTGGCGGCCATTGTTGATGTTGGGGAGAAACCGGCATCCGGGGACCCATTGGTGACATGGGATTATGTCCAGCTTGCCTATACGGGGGATAGTCTAGAGGGCTACTGCCTAGACTTTGTGGTGGCATGACCATTTGCTCAAGAGCTTGTAATGTATTTACAGGTGGCCCTGCGCTTTTCGAAGATGGGGGTTGCGTCTGAATGCTAGGTGGCTGAATTGGCTGTGGCTGAGGACCTCCGCGGGGACTCGTAATGCCGACCATGCCTGATATCGAATGATGCGGAGGTTGTGCAGGATTTGGTGAATGCACTTGTTGCTGCTGCTGCGCCTGCTGCTGTTGTTGGGGTGGCTTAGCCGGTGACATTACGGGCCTGGGTGACATTTGGGGATGAGGCGACATTTGTGGAGGCCTGGGTGACATTTGAGGCGAGAGCTGCGGGAAAGGCGCACGATACTGGGGACTGCTACTTAATTGAGGCGTAGACTGATGCTTTGCCGTCGTCATATATGGGGGCTGCTGGGCTTGCTGCTGCTGACTTTGCTGAAGGTGGCCATAAGTTGACACCATAGAATGTGGTAGCCCCCCAGAACCACCTACAGGAGAACTGTTGTGCAGTAATCCGACGTGACTGGGTTGGCCTTGGCTTAGCAAATGCTGGGCTTGAGCAGCAGCTGCAGCTGCCGCTGCTGCTGCTGCATGCTGTTGCTGTTGTGAAGGAGCGCCCAAGCCTGGTGGCAGTGTTGATTGGCTCGTCGCAGGATGCGATGGCTGTTGCGTCTGCTGAGCCTGCTGTTGTTGCTGTTGTTGTTGTTGCTGCTGCTGCTGTTGTTGTTGTTGCTGTTGTTGCTGCTGTTGTTGTTGTTGTTGTTGCTGGGAGGGATGTGATACGACTTGGCTTGGATGCAAGCCGGGTGGAGGTTGCGCTTGAGAGGCGCTCAAATGATTTTGGCTGTGAAGCGTTTGCTGTGGCTGTTGACTTGCCAGCTGCGATGTTTGTTGCTGCTGTTGCTGTTGTTGTTGCTGCTGACTGCTCAAATGATGACCACCGGGTGCTGAGCTTGGCACATGCTGTCCATAACTACTTTGGTCGAGAGCGTGAGACCCATAGCTCAGTGCCCCATGTTGCGTGGGTCGACCTGGCTGATGTTGCATGCTCGTCGGTGTTCCGTACGGACTATATGGCTGTGGTGCTGGCGCACCTGCCTGAGCCTGTGGCCCACCGGGGTACATTGGGTGGCTGCTGGTTTGCGGGTAATGTTGTGGTATTCTTTGTTGTTGTTGTTGCTGTTGTTGTTGCTGCTGCTGCTGTTGTTGTTGCTGTGGTGTCGGCTGTTGTTGACTCAAAGCCACATACCCGGGTTGCTGCATTATACCACTCATTAGACTCTGTTGCGTTGAGTAACTAAGTTTCTGCTGATCTTGCTGAGAATAAGCACTGAGATGGCGGTAGCTTTAAAAAAAAATTATTTTTTAAAAGGTGTTTTGAAAAAATTGAAATAATAAAACAAACTTACCTTGGCTGCGAAGGTGTTTGCCTCTGCGGCGGAGGTGCCGCCTGTGGGTGACCATACGCACCAAGTCCTGGCCCTGGATAAGCTCCAGCTTGGCCAGATGTTGGACCCGCACCCCAACCACCTAAGTCACCCAACCCCATTGCACTATGTTGATCAGCGGCACTAAGGGCGTATAAATTTTCCGCCGATGGCTGGTACGATGGATATTGTGGTTGTTGTTGTAGCGGATGCGGTGCCCTATGTCTTGGGGGATATCCTCCTGGAGGACCCATGGCTCGTGGTGTGGCTGCGGCTGCTGCTGCCGGGTCATACCGATAGTAAGGGTCTCTTTAATATTAAAAAAGAAAATATATTAATTAAATTGAATCAAATAAAACAAAGCCCTCTTCTCTGTTCTCACCCTTGATGATTTCCGTGAAACATATTTTGTGCATTTCCATCCATCAGTTTTCAAACTCAGAAAATAGATGAAAAAGTTCCTGCTTCTTTTCTCTCTCTCACTCTGTCGCTCTTTTCCACGTTTTCGAGCTATTTTGTCGCCGTTTATTTGAAAATAAACAAATCTTCAGTTCAACGACTTTCCGACTCACACACACACATTTATAACGGATATTATTGTTATTTTGTTCTTTAAGTTCACGTGACAAAAAATGTTTATAAAAAAAAAATATCGACGAAATAATAGTATACAAATAATATACGAATAAGTATTTTAACCGTTGTTGTTTACAATGTCTGTAGGAAAATTAAATTTTCCAAAAGAAAATTAAATAAACAATAAATTTATAAATTAATTGTTAAGTATTCTTATTTTTTTTTTTTTGCGCTTAAAACACTTTTTTGCTTGTTTTGTATTTTTTAAAATTTTCCGGTTATATTTATTTCGCTTTGAACTTTTTTTTTTATTAAGTTTCAACACAATGTTCTTTTAGTCATTCGATTTTTTGTTTCAATGTAGGACTTCGACATTTTTGCTTTTATTCTGTTAGCTGTAAGAAAACAATAAAAAATTAAATAAGTTAGGTGCATTTTCATTTTTAATAGGTAAGTAAGATTGCTAAAAAAAAAGGATTTAATTTTTCAATTGGATTTGTGGAAAAGATCAAAGTGTGATGTTCCTGTTAGAAGAGCGGTATTTGGAGGAATCGACTTCTTATATTTTTAATCTGAAAAGAGAAAAAAAGACCTTGTTAGTGGAAGTTGATTTGATCTGGTTTTTTTTTGTAATAAAAAAAATAAATTAATTAGAATCAAAATAATTAATAAACTAAGAATATATTCTATGCTTGAGGAGTAGTTGACGTTGACAAAATAATCTATTCTTATCGGATAATTTCACCTGATTTAAGGTCTAAAAGTCATATGAGAATCTTAACCTTATGGACTTAGGTTAGTATGACTTTCTTTCGATCTTGCTTTTCGTCGGTTGAATTTTTCAAGTTAAGATTTAATTTAGTCCAGTAAAATAATGCTTTTAAGATCAAATTTTTTAATTGGTTGATTGTATATTTCTTGAAGGTTAGGTTAGGTTAAAGTGGCTGTCCGCGGGAGATGTATTAGCTGACAAACTAAGTCCAAAAGAGGATCATTGTGATACCACAAGTTTGGAGTGTAACTTGCACACTTGGAACCAATTAGAGCTTCTAACTTGCACACTTAGTACCGATTGGAGCTTATAACGAAGTGAACAAGAGAATTGATATCTAAGCCCATCAGTTCCTCAATGTCATTGAAAAAGGATTCTTCTAAAACGAATTTAAGTCTATAAGCAAGTGCAGGGCATATACCTAAAAGGTGGAGCATGGTCTCCTCATCTTTCTCGTCCATATAGCATCTGCAAAAGTCTTTTGCGAGCACCCCAAGTCTTGCAGGGTGTGTATCTATAAGACAGTGTCCTGTAATGTCACGAATGTACCCTAGAAGCGTTTCGAATTTCGGAAAGCTGTGCTTAGCTAAAATTGGTCATGTTGAAAGTATGCCCGACAAATAGAAACTCAGCATTGTGTGCCCTATTTACAAAAAAGGAGATACTCTGAACTGCGCAAACTACAAAGGTATAAGTCTCCGAAATGTCGCCTATAAAATCTTGTCGGCCATACGTCGACCAAATTTTCACACTTCGACAGATTTTAGAAAAGACCAGAGAATTCCAGATCGATACCCACCACCTCTTTAACGATTTTAAAGTCGCCTAAAACAGCGTGAACAGGAACGAGCTATACAGAGCCATGTCACTTCTTGGCATCCCTGCTAAACTCGTTTGATTGTGCAGGATGACTATGAGAACTCGAGCTGCTCCGTCAAGGTTGGTAAGAACACCACCGATGCATTTAATGTCGAGAAAAGGCTTAAGACAAGGTGCCGCGATATCATGTTAATTTTAAAACCTCTCAGTGAAGAGATCAGTCGAACGTCGAAGAATCACTCTTGCCAATCGCTGTTTCTGCTGGCTTAGAATGCATCTTAGTAGCAAAGCCCTCTCTCAAGGGACCAAGGAGACACTATACAAGACCCTAATCATTCCATCATGCTGTATGGGGCAGAAGCGTGTACACTCACACAATTGGATGAATACAGGCTAGGGTGCTTTGAAAGAAAGATTTTTCTGGTAATATTCGGTTCTGTATGTATCAATGGAGTATGGAGGAGAAGATTCAATGACGAACTGTACGGGCTATACAGCGACATTGACCTGGTTCAAAAGCTGAAAATACAGCGGTTTAGATAGATGGACCATCTGGGAGCGTATAGACAAAAACGCACCAGCCTGTCAAGTCTTCAATTCTAACCCAAAGGGTTGGTGACGCGATCAAGTGGACAACGACATCAACCAACTTGGTGTGCGCAACTGGAGGCCACTAAACTAGGGACCGGCGAGTTTTGTTGGTTGAGGTCGTGGTCCACAATGGATTGTCTGCGCCACCTTGCGTAAGTAAGTAAGTAACATAATAACCTTTTGCTTGAAAACTCGCAGAAACTCATTGTTGTAGAGTATGAACAGAAATTGACCTAATTTCCCTAAGGCATGCTGCATTTCCTTACTCTCGCTGAAAACATCTTTTATCTTGACTCAAAAAAGGTACATAATAATATACAAGTTGTTTGATAAATCTTAAATTGGAAAGCGATGTTTAATTTCTATTTCAACGATAGCTAAACTTACAAACAATATATAAAATGTGTTGTAAGCTTAACAGTTTTCCGCCATTATTTGTGAAATCCCATAACGACCTGGATACGCTCAATGATGACAGTTGAATGTAAAACAAAAATGCTGCCAATTTTTTTTTTTTTTTTTTTTCAACATCATACTTTTTTAATAGTTTATTATGCTTCTTTTTTTAAAAATCATAAAAATAAAATTTATTAAGTTTAAAAAAATTGCCTTAGGTGGGCAGATAGGATTATTGCAAGGAACTTATGAATTCTCTTTTTAAATTCAAAAACCATCCATCTAAATCACCCTAAGACACGTTCAAAAGAGTTCATATTTATGAAATAAGTTATTTTTTTTCGATATTAATCGTCTGTAGGTATATAATCCCATTGTCAATGACCTTTAGAGACAATCAAATCAAGGTTGGTTCTAATAAATAAACATTTACCTATCGAGCATAATATTATGATAACTTGAGGAAACTGCCTGCAATCAGAGATTTATGGAAAATTTATTTTTAAGTTTGACATTTGTTATTATAGACTATAATATGGGTAATCATGGAGCAGTGATTTCTATTGCAATTGCTGCATACTAGGTGTATCTGATTGTGTTCTTTTTAGTTTATTTATTAGCTATTAGAGCCGAGATCTCGGGCACTAGAGGGCATTACTTAAAAACACCGTCCTTAGAGTACTAAGTCTATATAAATACAATGGTTTGATTTGTGATACCTTATTTTATTTTTAACTATTTTTTGATCTAGTTTTATGTTTGTTAAAGATTTTTTTATAACAATCTTGACAATAACTATTTCAAAAACATATTTTTAAATATCATACCGATTTAACACACTCGCGAGGGATCAAATGAAAACTTTGTCATAGAAAAAAGAAAAACACGTATATCGCAATAGGTATAAGAACTCGCGACAAAAATGAAATGCAAATTTGGTTGTCAAAAAAACTTCGTTTACACTACACAAACTTAGCAAACAAAATGTCAGCCATTTCCAGACAAACTTCACAAATTCTATAGGTAGCCCGTAAAAACAAAAAAAAACACACGACATTTTATTTGATATCAATCGATTATGTATCTGATTTCAACAGTTTTTTTTTTCGCTTCATAACAAAAACAAATTATAATTTTTGAAGCAAATATGCATAAATACACTTCGAATGAATAGCAATTTTTTTTACAATTAAAATTAATCAATTATAGTTTTGTTTTGTAAACTGCAATATGTTAAATAATCAATCGAACGAGCAAAATTACAGCGGCCACAAAAACCAATCAAATTATCTCACAAAAATCTATAACAAATCGACAGATAGACTGTGTGTTACAACAACATCACTTATTGACTGAATATAATTTTCGATGCATATACATTAACATTAAAGGGGAAAAGCTATACGCTTATGAATATCAAAATTGCAGCACATAAAACGTACAGCATTACCCCTTAAATGTCATGTCTTTCTTGTTGATTTATTTTTTTTTATTTAAGTATTCGTATTATTTTTTTTTTTGTATTATAATTTTTTTTTTTCACTACGTGCAATATTCTCTTGTTAGAGGTTGTGTCTCTTTGCAGCTCTTGTTTTTATTGCAAAATCCCTCTTTTTTATTACGCCCGCCGCGGTTCGCCCTCCCGTGCGTAGCGTATTCGTTCGTTTCGTACTCGTATCTGTAACCTAAACGATACATATAATTTCAATTTCTACCTGAAAGTTTATACACTTAATGTTGGTTGTTGTTTATGGTTGTTGTCTATATAATTCGTAATTTTTTGCACATTCCATAGGCAAACATACTTATTTTTTTTCTTTTCAAATATTTTTTTATTTTGAATAATTACAAATCAATACGAGGCGAGAGAAGAAAACGATAAGCAACGGAAACTTTGAAGTAAATAATAAACACTCGTACAAGAGCAGAGATACAATATCTTTACTCTGTGAGAGTTATATTGATGTCACCCGTTTGGGTGTAAGTTTCTTTTTTCGTGTCCCAGATAATATCATTCTTGTTGTAAGCTTAGAGACTTAATTTTTCAAATCAATTAGCGATGTGAAGTATGTTTGAATAAACACGTTATTTTTATTTAATTTAACACAATAAACAGCACATTATAACATAATCTGAAAGTTTATATTTCCTTGTTTCTGAAGCCAGTATCAATTTTTGGCAATATTGGCTTGAATACAATTTTAACAGAATATACCAATTGTATATTATTAATGCCCGATCTTAAAATTATAAAAAAATTGGCATCGCTTGTGTTTTCCAGCTAACATCAATACAATATGATGTGCCTGTGTGGCCCTCTTGTGCCTCAAAACTTCGTTTCTAATAGCTAACATCTTGTGATGATAGAATCGGAGGTTAATCAACAGAGAACAAGAACGCCCATGCCCTCCCCAAATTAGAACTCGCCAAACATAGGACCCTATTCATCGATACTCACGAAAGTTCTTATAATAATTGCATAATTGAATAACGTCATTCTAAATCAGAATCTTAATTATTAAAGCCTAAACTTGGACTTGGCAGCATTTCATTTTTGCTTGTTAAAATATATATAATCATTTTTAAGGTTAGGTTACTTAAAGAATGTCAAGTGTCAACGATAAACAAAATTAAACTTCGTCGTGACAAAATGTACTGTTTAAAAATTTTCCTTCATCTCTTGCAAGAAGCAATTTATCTGAAACTTTTTAGTGGAAGTAGTCATTGAACTGAGACGAGATATTGCGGCTACCGAAAGATTCAATTGCTATTCAGATGAGAGCGACCAACGAATAACGAATGTACAAAAAATCGCCTATTTTGACGTTTCATTCGCGCGAAAATTCTTTTGTTTATCGCAAACAACGAACAACAAAAAATGTCCGTACATCATAATTGAGCACTGAGCTTTTCACGTTAGTCGATAAGGTGAAATGTAAAAACTTTTCAAAACCTCTGACTTAATTTTGACGTACAGCCAGCCAGAGTCTTATTAAAGTGCTTATCAGACGCGTGACGTCAATAGCACATAATCATGTGGATTTAGGGTGTGGAAGGTATGTGGAAAGCGAATTTATTTATAACAATTTAACAAATTTAAACAAATTGCATCACAACGACGCGTTCATCTTAGCTTCAAGTACGTTACGTCGAACAAGCTTTACGGATGCGCCGAGATGAAAGATGACGTTTGAGTAAATCAACTAATCGAAAATAATAATTCTAAGCAAGCAAATATTTTTTGGAAGTATGTATGTAGGTATCATATTATTATTTGTTTTGCAATGAAAACAGAAAATCTAATTTCAATTATAGAAGTTTTTGGGAAAGTGGATTGTACTGCCACGAGATCCTCAGTCAACGAGGAGCTCCAGAAACCTATGTGCAGATGCTCATGGACATGTGAGGGAGCAGTGACAAAAGTAAGATTTCCAGTTAAGGCGTCAGTTATAGCGACCAGTAAAAAGCATCAGTAAAAATCGAAAACAAATGAATTTGGAGCTTTTTTACTGACGGTCGTTTATAGCGATCAGTAAAATTATGTCTGTAAAAAAATGGAAACAGCAACGCATCCTGTCTTTTTCTTCTTCTTTCTGGTCGCAAATGTACCAGTAATTTATTTCCGGATGAACGAATTTATTCCGGATGAACGAAACAGTAAGAAACTAGAATGAATTATTGTTTCATTTTGAGTGACATGACAATCAGCTGATACGTAAAATGAGTTTTTGCCAGTAAAATCAAATTATTGGTTTTCCGTAAAAAATACATTACCGAATCAATATATTTTTTTTAAATAAATTAATTTATGTTATTCGCCACCGATTGGTATACACTTTTTGTTTCAAAACGCATTCAAACATATTAAATACTACAAAAGAAAATGTTTACTGATACGTTTTACTGGTCGCTATAACTGACGCCTAACCACTGAAAAACGCTCTTATTATGTCAACTGTTGTTAGAAACTAAGGTGAAAATCAGAAAATTCTTTTTAACCTGATGCAGGTTTTATCACGTATCATAAGAAGTATGGGTTTTTCCTGTTTTAGTACACACCACAAGATTAAATATACCCAAGAATCATCATCTTAAATATTGTATACGAATTAGGGGACATACAGGGTATGTGTATAATTTCACTTTCTTTTCAGACTTAATTTTTGTATTATTTGTTCCAAATCCTTTCATTAAATTTGTAGAACTTTGAAATCAATGCACACAGATAGAGAACGAAAATACCACAAGGCGATCCATTAACCGAGGAATATAAACCCATTTTTGAAACTGAAAAAACTTAAAATAAAACACAGTAACAGTAGTTTGAAACGTCAAACGCGAGCAAATGTTCAAATATTTCGACTTTTGCTTCACCTTCGCTTCATGCTATACGTGGTTTGTGTACTTACTTTTTTAACGTAAGCTCAACTCCTCATTGTGAGCATTATACATGAATTCCTATGTTTGAACTTTTGCGTTCTGTCAAAGCGAAGCTCAAAGCGTCATTGTGAAGCAGGCATAATTAACAATAATCCCTATAGATCGGCCTGGTTTTAGCAAAGGAGTTACTTGCATAAATGCTTTAGATAGATCTTATTTGGTCATTATTTCGTTTATTAATTGGTCGCTCTCATGCGAAAACTTTTTATTGTAACTTACAATCAAAAGAACTTGTGACGCGAATAATATTCTTGCAAGAAGTTTTTTTTCGTCAATGTGTTCAAAATTGTAATATTAAAAACAGTTTTGTTGCTGTCGATATATTAAAATGCAACGTAACATACACGTATTCTGTCTGAACGAGGCCTTATTGTTAGCATTTGTGGCAACACTGATTTTGGTAAACGTCAACCGGAAAAGACAAGTGATGCCATATTAATTTTTTTTTGTTGATGCAGTAAAAAAAATAATTTTAGATGCAACATGCAAATACAAAAGAATAATTATGTTAAGTCCATTTGATTTAACATTAAACGAAAAGTTTTGGTAACATTCTGAAAAGCTTAAAGTGTATGAATTGTCAGTATTATCTTTTAAAAAAAAGTTACGGTTATAATAATGAAAAATTACATTCGAAAAGCAAGGCAAGAAAAGATATTTTGTATACATAATTTATTTATAATTAAGGAAAAATTATTTGTTTGGTGAAGAGCAAAAAAAAAAAATGATTTTATTTATGGACATCAATTATATCGCAACTAAAAGTAACATTATGGTATTTTGACACATGACAGATGTATCTTTTTTACAACATTCATGATTGATGAATAAAACTTCTATGGAAATTGAAAGAATGTAATGAAAAAAACCGGGACAGACACGCCAACTTAAGTGGACGAATAATATTATTTAATTTCAGAGGAAGTGTAGGTTGTTTTAAGTGCACTTCATAAGCCCAGCACAACCGACCGTTTCCACGAAATTTATAAATAGATACATAATCATGAAATAAATCAATCGCTTTAATTATATAGATATCATTTTTTTTATTATTTCGAAATATATATTTTGTTTAAAAAAATACATATGTATATACCTACGCCTGAAAAAAAAAATCCATGGAAAAAGCATGTCCATTTTATAGTAAGGACATTCAAAGGATATAAAAGGATAAAATAAGAAAAATAATATAAAAAAATACACTGTACGTGGTAGGTATGTACATTTACATAGTATAGATAGATACATAGACACATAAATAGATACGAGACACACAGTCAACGAATGGCGGGCGGTATTTTAAGGAACAGGACGAGTCGAGTTGCGTGAGCTTGAGTGTTGAAGTATGGGGTGGTTGGTGGGCATAGTCACCCTTACTACCTCTTATCCAGAGCGTTGGTGGTTTCCATATTTCGGAATTTTCACATTGAGCATAGAGGATACAAACAACGCCAGCACGAGCAACGAGCAGTCCTTGTACCAGTAGGAGGTTATAATGTAGCTAGCACCATCAGCAATAGTATGGCTCTCAGATAGACCGAAAAGAGGAATAGGAATAGTATACCTACGGTGGTGGTTTGGTTTTTTGGTGGATTTCCTTCCTCTCTGTACCCGCGATTTGGGATAAATTTGGAAGGGTAACAAGGTGAGCTGCTCACTCACTAACCTAACTGACTGAGTGACTGACTCACTGTCATGGCCTGGTGTGAGAGGAGAACTGGTACACACAGCTACTAAATTTTAGCTCTGTAGCGTGAAGGTAAAAACGGGAGACAAACAAAAAAAAAAAACGAAAAAAAAGTTTAATGTGGTGTGCAGGGAAGAATCATTCGATTTCGCATAATAAACGTATTAGTTTATTTAACTTGTATTGATTTGGAACGCTCTTCTTTCTGACGTGGTATCTAGTAGATATGGAGATGGAGAGGAGATGGTGAATGCGTGGGTTTGGGTTTGGTTTTTTTTTAATAATCCCTTTTTTCCAGTACAGCATTACTTTTAACTCAAAGCTGCAAAAATTTTGCAGTGGAAAATCAATACTCACGACGACGGACGCTCCCGAAATGTTTGATAATTTTTTTTTTTTTTTACGTTTGTCACTTTGACATCGTAATTGTTATGACAGTTGTTTTTGTTGTGGTAAAAAGAAGAAGCATTTTTTGTTGTAGGTAGGTATATTTGATTCCACAATGCAAATGATCATCTATTGGATTATTTTGTGTTGGACCCAGCGCAGCGCCAGCAACAAAATGATAAATGCTGCTGACAAAGAGAACAACACATAAAATGTATAATTATTCTTGCTCTCTTGTGTACATGCTACATGGCTTTGCAGCTAAACAGGGTATACACAGAAACATATAATAGGGAGTTGAAGATTTTAGTTTAGTAGCAGCAACAACGAGATTGAACAACACAAAATTAAAACGGCTGCCACATGACGATGATGGCGCTGCTGGATAATGAGATATTTTTGCGCGACCTTTTTACTCCATTTCCATTGTGATGATGGTTTTCTCCATTTTCTGGTTTTCTCTCTGTTTCGTGTGTTCAGTTTCAGAGCTCACAATTTCAAAATTGTTTGATTTTTTTATAGGTACTTAATAATTATTGTTTCCATTTTTCGTAAAGCTGTAAGATAAAACGAATGGAAAATAGTTTTAATTCAGTCGACCAGAAAGGGACACCCGATGTCAAGAGTTAAACAACTATAGGGAACATCAAATCAGTTATGTATTATTATGGTATTGAACAGACGACTACCTACCTATAAGAGCAGAAGCACTATTTTCTTAATTCTACAATCCACACCATCCAGGGTGGTTTGGTTGGTTGTTGTTTAATAAGTATAAATTTATTTATGTAGATATGTTTGTATAGCTTGTGTTTTTTCAACCCCGAATGTGGAATAATAAATGCAACAATCATCATGGCGATGATGATGACGATGTTAATGTCTATCGATTTTTTTTTTCATATAAGTATGAGCATTAAAACAAACAAAAATAGAGCATAAAACAAATAAGAAATCGTGTGCGGCTAAATTTATCACAACCTTGTATGGGGACAGCAGCAACATGGAGAAGATTCAGAAAAAGGGATTTCTTTTTATTTCTATTAATTTACTTTTTCTACTACCTACTCGGTCGAAAATTTGAAATTGAAAATATACGTAAGAAGCTTTAAAGTTATGTACCTATGTACATGCCTCACAAACTTTTATTTCTTGTGATAAATATAATTCTAATTAAATGCTAATTTTTGAAACAAAACAAAAATGCTTGAATTGGCAGCACTGAAATTTGCGTACTTGGAATGAAGGTGCCATAAGGCTAATGGCGCATTCGCAAAGCTGGATCCACAATGTTTTCTATTTTTCTGAACTTTGTACTGAGACCATAAGTCTGTAGGTACGGAGTTGAAAAAAAGATGTTTTGCGTCAGGTCAGCTGTCATAAAAACAATACTGATGGCCTGGAACTGGAACCGTGTAAACACGTAAAAAGTGGGGTTAAGAGTGAATAAGAATTACTACATTTGATTTTTACTGTGTTGACTTTTCTTTTGTAAAATTAGTTTGTATTGTAGATTTTTATCTGTGAATGTGATTGGTTCCATTTTAACTCTTTATCTATAATTCCATATCAGTTTTTTTTTAAGAATAAATTTGTCAAAAGTTTCAAAGGCCCTCTTTGCCTCGATAAAGACGGTAACGATTTTCATTATTTTAGGTATGCAATTCTATTTGCCAGTCGGTAATAATTAGGCTAATCAGAGATATGATCTCGATACCGATTCTAAATATAGGTACAAATAAAGCATACAGTTATTTAGGAGGCCAGAGCACGTTTAGACCCAACATTCATATTTTCTTTTTCACTTATATGTTTTTTCGTAGCCACCTTTTCATACTTTTTGAAGTGTTTACTTCTTATGGGAGGGAAAACCACTTTGTTACGTAACGCGTTACGCCGCCACTCTGTCTGGCTTCCCTTTCTCTCGCGCATACGACAGCAGTAGATAGCGCTTGCCGTATAATAAATAACCCTTCCACGCATTATCATTTAATATAGGTACCTTCATAAAGTTTAAGTAATAACCTAAGCTTTTTTCAAGTTAAGCAATTTGAATATTAAATAGTTTAACTTAGATTAATTTAAGTTATCACTTCGGTCGAGCGTCCCGAAACGCACACGTTTCTTACTTCTAGTTCCAGTTCATGTTTCTACAATTTCGATGATTCCCTTCTCATTATTCTTTAGCCAAAACCATGCTTCCAACCAAAATTCTTCATTAAAAGACATCGCCTTTAGTAAAGTAAAATTCGCAACTACATCTATTCCTAAGATATGATAGAATATCATTTCGCCAAGTACCTACTATGTTCATAGGTAGTCTCCGCCAAATATTTAATTCACCTCATGATACCCGTTTAATAATTGGCAATTATTAGAATGCTAAAATAAGCAGTTTACTAAACGATAACGTATAGGTACGTCAAAATGTTTGTTGAAAGCTTTCGGCAGTTAGGGAACATTTGGCTTATAGCATTTGACTGTCTTCTTGTGAAAGTTACTGTCAACATCATAAACGCCAAATGTCAAAGTTTAGGTATTATTTAACCCTTAAGCTAAACAAACTAACTCACTGCTTTAAACAAACGGTTGCCATCACAAAATGTACATTCTGTGGGAAAAAAATGTCATAACTGATTAGAAATTGTGTTTTTCTTCGTCGTGTGGCGTGTGGCATGTCGCCTACGACAAACTACGATGCTTTACAAAATCCCACAATGTCAATTTTTTGACGTAAACGAATGTCAACAACAAAATGAACAGTCACAACTGAGTTAAATATTGCAGACAGCCCCACGAATAAAACTCTTAGAATTCTGTCACAATCAGCTGTTGAAACAAAGCTAAGGTCGTTGATTTTTGGTTCGAATTTGAACTGTCATAATTTTCTATGAAAAGAAGCTTCAAAAGAAATCTTTTTTGGAATCAAATATTTATTTGCTCATGTTTGTATGACCTATACATAGCTGTGTTTTCCTTTAACATCTTCTGACGAGATTCCCACATTTTCCAAAAACAAAAATATATATCCATTTAGCATCATATTCCCTCTGTCAATTTCTTTTATTTTTGTTGCCCACTTTATTTGGATTTTCGGTAATTTTGTTGTTGTTGTTGTTTTTGTTGTTGTTTTACTTGAAGTCTGTGCTGTCTGGCAATCTGCTGGCATGCCGGTGCTGTGTTTATGCCGGCAATAACAGTAGCGTGTTGTGTTGTAGGATGGTTATCCATAGCCAAACGCCAGACAGACGACAACACAACAAGTGAATGAATGAAAGTGGAGGAATCGACGATAAAGAGAAGTAAAAAGTGAAATATAAAAACGAAAAAGTTTGTATATTTAAACATTTTATACACGACACCATGTAGGTAAGGTTCTACATACATAGTTATACTTCATGTACCATGTACCTATATGTGTAGCTGGCTATAATATTCACAGCTGCAAAGGGATATTGTGGTTATAGCATAGGTTCAATTTTTGTTAAAAGAATCGGTTGAGAGCAAGGGTGCGATGAAAAGAAAAAAATGACCTTAGTAAATGGCGATGGCGAACATTGACAGGAAAGTAGTGTAGAAGTCAACTAGACATATTTGACAATTCGCCAGATTAATGTCATGACAGCCGAATAAAAAGACAGAAAAGCCACATGTATTGACATTTGACAATGATTTGATTGATTGTTAGATTGTTACGTCAATTAAACGTGGTATCACGTTATTTAAAAAAAATAATTAACAAATAGACATTACATAAGACAAAATCATGACATTCTGAAACATTGCACTTTTTTAAGTACCCTACCTAGCTATGTATGTATGTATAGAGAATAAAAATGTCATACCCACAAATAAATCAATTGGAACAGAAAAAGGCATTTAGTGGCACAATAAACTATTCAAAATGAAGAAGAAAGAACAAGCAAATAGGTATAGGTACACAGCCTTTCAAGTGAGTAAGAATAAGAAGGGAATGTGGTGTTTAAAATAAGAAAAAAAAATATGTACGTAGGTAGGTATATCTCAGTGAACAACGCCGTTCGATTCGAAAAGTAATATGTGTGCTTTGCGACGCGCATACACCAAAATTAATTAATGCGAATGCGATAGATACAAAAAAAAATAAGGCAAGCAAGGCGAACGTACCAGAACATTGTTGGAGAATGGAGACCACATTCAGGCATCAGGCTGCACGAGGCACGACCGACAGCAGCGACACCAGAAAATCTGACAGTTGTCCGTCGTTTTGTCTGGCTTTGGCTTTGGTTCTGTTTCTGTTTTTTGAATGTGGCGGCTGGCGGTGGCGCTTGGAAGCAGAAGAGGAATATATCAATAGTTAAAAGAGTTTTAGTAAAGAGTGCAAGTGTTTTTCTTTTTAGAGCAAGAGAAAAACCAAAGAGATAAAGATTTGTATGCGATTGCGATGGTGATGAGCGAGCGGTGACGGTGGGGTTTGGGTGGGATAATATGGCGTGGGATGTGGGATTCAGATGGTTGGTAAATAATATGATTGGTTGGGTATACGACCTCAAAAAGAACACCGCCATTGAAGGATTGCGATTTTTATACTACTTATGTAGCTATTCAGTAGGTAAGGGTACAAAAATATCGATGTCGAAATTATCATTCATAAGCTTTTCATTGCATCACCCTATGCACTTTAAATGTTTGGAGACATTTTGGATTGCAAAATGAAAGGTTTGTTTGTTTTGAAATTTGATTTAATTTTTCAATTCGTTCGACTCGAAGAAAAATTATAAGTACCTAGGTGGGACCTACCATAAAAAGGTTGATTTGAATAAAATAATTGATTGTTTTATGTTTTAGACTTTTCCGCGAGCCTCTCCCATTTTCATTTGCAACAATAATTTTCAGTTAATAGGTACTTACAAAAAAAAAAATTATTAGGTACATTAGTGTTGAAGAAAATGACAGCGAACTTTTAGGTTGTATTAATGACACAATGTGTCATTGTGTGGATGTAGAGTCAGAGTGTAAGATGGTATACACATTTTTATTTGATTATATTATTTTGCATGTGATGATGCTCTTCATCAGTGGGTTTACTCTCTTTTTTATATTTTATTCGATATGAAGTTAGGTGTTACGGATACAGACGGAGGCAGGTACCTATGTATCTACATAGATATAGCTATATGAAAACGGGTTGTCGGACTTTTGGCCGTTGGTCGTTCGTTTAGCCAAAGGTAACGTCACACTATGGGTATACCTTTAACGAAATGTCCGAAAGACATAAAATAGATAGGTAGGTAGGTGAAGGTAGTAATGGGAGCACGTTTTTGTAGAAAAAGTGCTAGGTACTTGATTACATAGTGAAACGAGACATATTGCGGGGTGACGTTGCGTCGATGTAAGCGAAGCAGAATTTTTCTTTTTCTTGAAGATAAATGGGAAATTCTATAATCGAGCCTGATAAAGATATAAGGTACCTATCTACCTATCTATAGATGGGAAGAACTTGTTTAATACCTACATAAACAGAAATGTGAAGTAGAAATGGTATTTGATATTTTAAGGGTTGATAGCTAAATATATGTTATTGAATGTATAGGTAGGAACCTATCTCGATAAATATTTAACTAGACAGATAGAATATCATCCATATAGAAGAATAATTGGAAATGCATATACCTACCTACTCCATTTGTTGGGAGAAGGCAGACAGATACCTTACCTCCGTTTCATTTCTCAATTATTTGCTCTCAGGAGTGCTGTCACCTGTCCTAAGTAACTGACCTTGAACCAGACTTGGATGGTTTGTTACTGTAGCTTTGTACATACCTACACAAATATCAGTTGGTAATGCCAGTGATGTCTTTTGTAAGGGTCGCTTGATTTTCTTCCCAATTCAGTAAAATGATGTAAAGATTGTTCGTTTAGATAGGTATTGATTTGACGATATGAGGATAGGTATTATCTGTTAAGCTAGCTGTCAAAGTGAACCCTAACATTGTTTGCAAATCTTTAAAATAATCGTCACAATTCAGATGAATAGAATGAATGAATAGAACGCGATATTTTTTTGAAATAATGCAAGCATTTTCGGAAACTCTTGGAATTACACCCGCATAATGTCAGTTTGGTTGTTTGGATGCTGCATTATTGGCCTTAATTCTTTTAAAATGAGTTCTAGTTGCGAAATCAACGGGGAAAAAGGGATGAAGTAATATAGGTACATTCCTATGGCAAGAAGGGGAAAGAGTGTCGATCTAATGAAATCATCATTTTATTTCATGAATTGGTCAATTGGGCTTGTAGATAGTGTGATGGAACATGGCACTTTAGGGCTTACTTTCCCGTAGTTAAAATTGAAGATTGGAAGCAAAACATTTGGCGCTGCTATGGCAAGATATTTTTTAATCTTAATTGTAAATTATTTGAAAGAGGATCTGAAACGATTTGATTCGTGTACACCACAGACATACAAAACAGATCAGCGACCGAAGTTTGGTTCTGTCTTCCAACCTATAAGCTTGAAAGGTTCAATTCGAACTAAAAATGGATAATGAACGGAATAGAAATAAAATATACTGATTACTAGAAGATAATTGAAAAAAAAAAATGATTTATTCAACGAAACAAAGTGTTCACTTGTGTTACTCCCCACGTTGGGCGCCATTGTTGCAGGTTCCTTGCTTGCCGTCTAGCCAACCGAAGTATATATAACAACTTTACCAATCGTCATGTCAGTTGAAGTCGCTTGTATATTCACACAATCTGGAGCCAGAAAGATTGTTTAAACTTTTATTAAGCTACATAATTTTGAAAGTAAAGTTTAAGTTTATCAAACGCACACTTAGCAAAATTTGACAGCAATATTGGAAATCGGATATTGCAGCGCCACGTGTTCAATTCAAGCACTATTCCAATGAACAATAATGGTAGAGTCGGAACTACTTCAGATATTTTTGGAATTTTTTTAAGCTAGGAAATTCAGATTTGTTCGTACATAAGGGTGCATTTAGGACGATTTAAGTTTATGGACAAAATGTCTTGCAAAACGATATACACCAAAATATGGTTGCTTCAGTATCCTTTGCAGCAATATTTGTTACCTTATGCTTATGGCAATAGGAGTAGGAGCGATCATCGATAGAAGTGGAGCAAGAAATCAACATCAAATGGAGAAAACAAAACGAAACAAAAGTAGGTAGGTAGAAGTTGCAACTTGCGACAGACAACTCTTCAATTATTGTGAATCGATTTTAAAAATCATTTGAATTTGATACACCAACACCATAGAGCAGAGGTGGAAAAAAAGATTAAGAACTAGGTACTCTCTAACCAAATTTGAGGGCTAAGACGACACAGGGTGACGATGACAATGATGGATACGAACTGAGAATGAGGGAAGAACTATGTATATGTTATAGGTACCATTTATATTTAAAAAAAATGGAGATGAAGGAATAAAGTAAATAAAATAAAAAAAAAAAAAAAACATACATGGCAATGGCATATTGGATACTGGCATACTGGAGAATTGGATTACAATTGCAGACAGCAGCACCCTTGGAAGCGCATACACGCGCTTCTTTATCTTCATGAGTGAGTGTGCAGCACCCCAGTTTGTTGGCTCGCATGTAAACGACTATTGCGAAGAGCCAACAACAACGACGACGAAGATGTCGACGACGCCAAAGCCAAACATAGATGGATATAGAAAATTAAAAAAAAAATGTATATTAGACGACATGATTACAATAGTAGGTACATGAAGAAGAAAAACACCAACAACAACAACAACACCCATTATTATGGCACATAAACGATTGTGCAAAGAAGAAATATCTCGAAAGTATCTTTATTTTAACCTCCTCTTGTCTTGTGTTGTGTTTCTCTTTGCATGGAAGTTGGAACTTGGAACTTGGTGGAAGTACTCGTTTGAACGAAACGCGCGCTAGGTAGGCTTACTCTATAGGCATTTGTATCTCTTCTTTTTTTTTTTTATTGTATATTATATGTGTATATGTATATTTATTATAATTTTCTTTAACAAAACCCCAAAGAAGCAAACACAAGACACAGGCCATGCTATGCCATTGCCATATAATATCCATTCGAAGCAAAACTGAACGAAGAGCAAGTAGCGAGAGACAACAAAAATAACAGCAGCAGCGGAATAAAAAATGCAATTAAACAAATACACGTACTTAAGTATAAGTTCGAGATTTAGAAAACGAAAAATAATTCGCAGCAGCAATCGCGCACAGAAATGAAATACTTTGCGATTATGAATGTGAATGGGTAAATGAGAAACGAGATAGACTAACACTGAGCGACGAAGAGAGAGAGAATGAAAGATAGTGAGTGTGTTCAGTGTTGTGTACAAGCTTAGCAGCAGCAGCACAGCGCCAACAAAAAGCGGCGAGAAATAATAAGAAAAAAAAAGTTCGTTAACCTCATTCCGCTATTAAAATCTATAGTGTAACTTGCAATTTTTGCACCTACCTACCTACATTAAATGTGATATTCTTTTGTATTTTTCTCTTTTTTTTTTTAATTATTGCATAAAAATGTAAAACACATTGATACCTTTTGTTCTGTAGGTAGGTACTTTATGCTTATCATAAAACAATGTTCCTAATTATGTATACATAGCTACAATACATAGAACGACAAAAAGAAGCATAAAAACTTTTATCAAAATGTACAGTCCGCTCGATGACTAATGACATTTCTTCACTTCCAATTATTATAGTTTTTTTTTATATAAGACATTCGCCATTTAAAATAAAATTTATATATGTAGGTATGTATGTTATTTAGGTACCTTTGGGTGTTTGAAAAACACAAATGTATCTGTTAGGTCAACAATGGAGAGCACCAACAATTACAGCTATAGTTTTTTTATATTTCAATTTTATGAGTACCTATATTTTTTATCTGCGTTTGGTTATGTGCACAAGTGCTAGCAATGTGAGAAGCCACAAGGGTTAACCAACTTCAAAGTACATAATATAAAAATATAATCACAATTAGGTAGGTAGGTATGTATAAAAATATGGTTCAAGAGTAATTCTGGCCTTTAAACGATCTTGCTCAATTTTGATGTTGAAAACAATATGGGACACTGAACAAATGGTGAGAGCTTTTACATTCACTCCACTGTCCACTCCATTAAAAGATCATTGACTTTAAACGAGGCAACTATTGTACAGACCTTAATTATATATTTACATATGTAGGTATGTGAAAGGTCTTCAATAAATTATGCCCAAACATAATAGACATACGCAAACATAAGCTTATGGCAAAGACTTTCCCATTTGTAACTGTTTTTTTATAGTTCGAAAATAAATGTTCTTCAATTGTACAAAATAGCATAAAAAAAAAAAAACATGATTTCGTGTAAAATGTTCGTTCTTACTGTACAAAAAATGAAAAAAATTAAATTAGGAACTCTGTCAAATCTACTTATGCTTTGACAGTCAGTCTTAAATAGCTGTTTATCTATTTCCCCTGTGGTTCTTGCGGAATTTAACACACCAACACATTAATTTTGGCATTACACCATGTCTTCATTGGACAGAAAACATCATCAATTTCTAAGGCACTGCTCTGGCATGACATAAATATCATTTGTTCAACATTAGGTAATTGACATCTTTTATTTGTAGGTATATAAAGGGTGTTATTTAGACGTGTGGTTTTCAATCTGGCAATACTTTTTTCGGAGTTGGTCTTTTTGACAGCTTTCACTTGATTTATGTTCAGTTTGGTTTGCCATTTCATAACGAATATTCTTACTCCTGAACAACGTTTGCAAACGGTGCAAATTTATTACCAAAATAATGGTTCGGTTTGGGCAACGCAATGCGCGCTGTGTCCAATATTCATTAAATTATACCTAGGTATGCGTTTTATTTCTTCTTGAAAACCAAACGTCTAAAAAACACCCTTTATTTGAAAACGCATCCACAAAAAATAAATCAGCACAGACTTTAGAAACATATAGGTACACACTATCCATCGACAAGTTTAAGGAATTGATTTCTCTTTTGCTTCTAGGAAATGCTTTTGTAGCTCCATAAACCCTTTTTTGATTATGAATTTTGACAAAGGAAATGTCAAAACCTGTCTTAGTTTCTGCTTACGGAGAAGACTAGGCAGAACGCCAGATAGTTATGTTGTGCGTCTGTATATTGGATAGTTTATATAAGGCAGAACAGAACGTATGACCATTTTTGATTAGTGTTAGTCTCTGTTGTCAAATTTACGACCGTTAAATATGAGAGGACAGAGGAGGTTTTTTTTTTTTGTGACAAAAAATTAAAACTATCAAAATTTCTCAAATGACAGAAAAATCTCTCTCAAGTAAACACTAGTTCTGTTTTTTAACTGTTGTGGGCTAAAATGGGAAGACTGTCAAATATTGAGGAGTGGGGATGAAATTTTCTCTGAGATTGAAAATTTGTGAAAAAGTAAATAAACGCGTTGAACACAAAAATTGTGCAAAAACCACGAAAATGAAATGAAATGATAAATAATTTTTTTGTTTTAATTGTCAAATTTGACTTTTGACATTATTCACAATTTCTGCCCAAAAAAATTTCTTGGGCTAAAATCGGCAGGAAGGGGAAATGTTTTACTCTCTCGTGAGCTCTCTCTTCTGCCGAAAACTCCCGAATTTGTGTGTAAAAAAACAAGATTTGGTAGAAATTGGCAGAAATTCGTAGAAATTGGCTGTTTTCGGGAGATAAAAAACAGACCTACTATGTCTGTTCGCGTACTTTTTGTGCCAAAAAATGAAAACTGTCAAAATTTCTTAAATGAGAGACAAATCTCTCTCACTTACCGAAAAGTACACGAACACTTTTTGTGTAAAAACTTGAAAAACGTCAAATTCGAATTTTTTGATTGGTTAGCTCTTCGCGGTAAGGGTCATCTGCAACAACAAATGTTTACGTCATTCGATTTTGACAGAGTTCAAGTTTTTACCAGATGAAATTTCAGTGGGTAAAAACTTGCAAATAAATGAACGAAAGAATAAAACAGCTGTTATTTTCTTTCGTTCATCTCTCAGTACGCGAACGCTTTTTGTGTTAATGTAAACGTATGAAATCGAATGCAAACTGTTTCATTTGGGTACGCGAACAGAGGTACTTTTTGTGTAAATTCTTGAGAAACGTCAAACTCGAATTTTTTGATTGGTACGAACGCTCCTTGTGTTAATGTAAACGTACCTATGAAATCAAATGCAAACTACCTATACCTAATTTGATTTTTGTATTGTAGGCTCAGTATATCATCTTATAGCATTGGTTCAGTCACATGCGCCTACGTCTCATAAAATCACTCTTTCGAAATTAACTATCGGCTGCAAGCAATAACAATAAAAATAATTTTCGTAGATGCTGTCTTGTTACGACAAATCAAGTAGAAATAGAAGGATATGAAAGATTTCTTTTTCATAGTAGAACAGATTTTATGTGGGTGAGTAAGCAACTCGAATGATTCCTACGTTTAACGTCCTGCAAATATTTTATTTTTCATATAGGTACCTATACCTACCTATATTTCCGGTACCATAAAAAGATCTACTCAAATTCTTAAATATGAAAATGTCTCTTTTTTTTCAATTTCTGTACCTAGTCAGTTAGGTAAATAAAAGACAATACAGTTGAACCACAATTGAACATCGTATAGCCTGCTTCAAACGATTTTGAAGTATGACCTTTTCCCGCCATAATAAGTCAAAACAGATATAAAAAATAGGTAGGTACCTACCTAGGTATAGAAGGAAGAAAAAATTATAAAGGAATCGTAAAAAAGGATACTTACAGGTAAAACGTTGCGGTTGGTTGGTAATCTGTTTGTTCGTTGCTATAGGCTATAGGGTATTTAGGTTTCTTGAATGAGCAAAAATTCCAAAAAAAATAGGACAACACGTATATTTGTCGTATTTGCCTGCTTAAACTAGGTTT
Source organism: Platycheirus albimanus (assembly GCA_916050605.2). Classification (NCBI taxonomy): domain Eukaryota; kingdom Metazoa; phylum Arthropoda; class Insecta; order Diptera; family Syrphidae; genus Platycheirus; species Platycheirus albimanus. The sequence continues at coordinate 29,738,378 of OU696698.1, read as the reverse complement.
AAAAAAAACAAAAGTAAATCAAATAAGAAACAAATAGGTGCAGAAAGTTACGAACGCAGCTCAAACTATAAAACAATTTGAATTTTTATAAAATGGAAATCGAGTGAACTGTCAGCTGTCAACTGCTAACTGTCAAATGTCGAATGACATTCGAAGCAACAGGTCGTAGCGGAGTCCCAGTTTTTTAAGAAGAAATGGCAATAATTGGAGCAATACCTACCTATAAAATGAATAAGACGAATAATGCAAGTTATTTTTCAATAACTTTGGCTTACGAACCACGAAAACCATCACAAGCTGCCTGCCAACATGCTATTTAGGTTGTCAACACCCTGAACAATCTGGATGTCAACAGAATCGTTAGGAAAGAGTTGGCATAGGTACATATTTAGTTTGAATCCTAATGCATTGTACCTATAACAACCCAACTCCATAATTCAAAAGGTACCACCTACCTATATTAATGTTTCCTATCTCATCTGTTCACTAATGCCGTAATTCGGCTCCTGATCGTGTCGTGACTGTCATTTCAAAAACAATATTCAAACACAGGAATGTATAGCTGTAAGGATGTAGCCTAAAGTATAGAACCAAAACTATAAGAGAAATCATGTTGAGAATTTTGATACAAAAGAAACCAACAACAAAAACAGAAAAACAAAATAGTAGCAAAAGAAGGAATAAAACTTAAAACACAAGGAAGAAAAGGAAGTTTTTGTAGGAACTTGTTAAATAACATCTACCTATAGGTAGTGTGTAATGTGGGAAACTAGAATAACTGACACACGACTCACTAGAACAGGAAAATCCACAATTTTGTAAAAGCAAAAAAAAAAAATTAAAATTAAAAGATGACATTACAGTTCAATGGCAAAAACTGTCATGGATATTAGTTTTTGCGTCTGTGTACCTATCAAGTAGGAATGTGCATGGAGTACATGGGACATTATGTAGGTACATGCCTACTTATGTTATAACTTATAACCTACACGCAGTCACATTCATTATTGAATAGGTATTATGCAAAAATATGTTAGGTTTAGAAAATTAGGGAGGAACCTACAGAAATAGCGAATAGGTATGTCAAAATGCCAAATTGTTTAAAAAAAAGTACCTCATTGCAGTAAACTTTCATATTAACGAACTCCGTACTTTATGACATTAGTTTTCTTACCCTTTTAAATAAATATATGTAATTAGAAAATAAGAGCAATGTGAAGTGAGCAAAAAAAAAATTGCCTTAGAAGAGAGACGAAAAGTACATCATCAGATTGAGATTGAGAGATTCAGTAGAGAAATGAAAATGTATAATAAAAAAAAATGTGAATTGGTGGAAAGCGTGTTTGGTATTCAATTCCAACGAACGACAATAAGCACAGAACACAACGGTGTATAGTAGTTTACCTCTATACTCATGAACTTTTTTATTATAAAAATGTATGTAGGTAGGTACGGCGGCGGACCTAGGTACTCATTGATTGTTGGAAGAGAACAGCATCATATCAGCTTCAGCTTGAGCATTCAGCAGCCCCAGCCAGCCAACAGCCACCAACAACCAACTAAACCAAAACCAAAAAGAGTGAATTCTGAATTGAATAAAAAAGATAGGTAGGTAGCTCTGTGTTGTGTAGCTGTTCATGTGCTTGTGGTATGAATAGTGTTGTTGTTGCTGTTTTTTTTTTTTTTTTTTTTTTGTTCTTTATAACCTCACCCTTGCCTTTACTCCCCCATTTGGGACGACAGACAGCGACACCATCAAGCCAACAAACAACGACGACTACAAATGTGAGGATGATGTTGATGATGAAATTATGAAAATCATTTTCTGCCTATCCATTGTTGTAAAAATTTCATTTTTTCTCTCAAATCTTACAAATAAATTAAGAAAACCATATTGGTGACGTTTTGTATGTCGTTTGAGATATTATAACAATTTTTGACGTTTCGTTAAGTTTGTGATTTCGTCGTAGATATTCTCGGGAATTTATACTTCTTATGAGTTTTTATGACGTTTAAATTTTTGTAAAGGAGCACTTTTTAAAACATAGCTACATTTTATACGCCTACAAATGAATGGTTTTCATTATGCAAATACTATTTCTTACCGAAGATAAATCGACGATAAAGTAGAGACACACTTACAGAACTGGCAAATCAAACCACGAAACTTGTTAAATTTTTAATACCTAAGTCTATTTAAAATAATACCTAATACGTAAAAAATACAAAATAATATGGCAATCATAACTTTTTTTTTTTTTTCATTTTCTTTGATTTATGAGAAAATTTTATTTAAAAGATTAAAATAACGCATAAACAATTGCTTATTGTGTACATACCTTCAAGAACATGGCAGGTGCAGCAATATAAAATTCCAAATTTGGTGATGTGCTGAATGCAATCTGTTTGATTAAACACAAATCGGCTGAATGCAATTTATGATGCAATTCAAAGTTTTTTTCTTTTTTTAAGTTCCGATATTTTTTTTATTTTCAATAAAAAAGCAAACACTTTGATTTGATTTTAAGGGCGATAAAGTAGTCTTTTTAATTAAAAAAAAAGTACCAATATGTCATGGAAAGGATTTCTTTTTGTGTGTTGTCTTATTCTTTATTGCAAATCGAAAGAGATACATACACACATGCATGATTATAATTAGGTAGATTTTTTCATTTCGATCAAAACTCTCGGTTCTCGGACGAATCATAGGAGTAGGGAGCAGAGAAGAAGGGAAATCGGCATAGAAGGAATTAATCTAATTTATTAATTGTGTACGGCAGGCGATTTTATGTTTCTTCTTCGCTGCTGCCCCAACACAAGCGGCACTTCATAAAATTGTTAATTTATTATAAAAAAAAAAGAACTGCCCAATACGAACGAAACGAAATCATAAAAAAAGAAAACCGAATAATTATAAGAAAGCAAAGACAAAAAAAAAAAAAAGAATCAAACTGACGGTGACCGGAAAGACAACACCGCTAAAGAGTAGCATTTACCACCATCTTTTCTTCATTTCGTCCGTCTCCTCCGTCACAGTCACCGTAGCTGTAGCCTTTGTGTGTTACAAAACTCTCTTTTCTTGTCGCCTCGCTGTTCTCAACAAATTCACCAATCCAATCCAAAATCCAACACTTGATTTGTTCTTGTTCTCCTTTCCAATTCCTTTCCAATACCACCAATTTTCAAGTTTCAACACTCAAATGCACCGAACCGAAAACCGAAAAGATTTTATAATTTCCACTTTTTTATTACAATTAAGAAATATTTTTTTACATATTCTTCGTTTCGTATCAATTTCTTGTAATTTTAATTAATTTAACACCGAAAGGAAAGAACAAGCAAAGCACAAAACAATCAGAAAACAAGAGAAAATAAAAAGAATTAAAAAAAAAATCCAGCCCAAATTATTTGTCTACTTCTCTTTCTCACACTTTAATTTCTCGCCTTAATTTCCACCATCTTTTTGCACAGTCTTCACAGTTCAGACAAAACCAAAAAGAATGATTTTTTTTATTGGAAAAATTACTAAAAAAAAAAAATTTTCACCACTTCTAACAGAAAAATTTACATATTTTAGTTTGTTTTTGAATAAAATTTTTATATAAAAGAATCCAAAAAATATTCATAAACAAAATTATCTCCCAAGTCTAATCCAGACATCACACTTTTTCATTTTTTCCACAGCAGAGCAGAAGACACATCTTATTTTATTTTATTTTTTTTCGGAAAACATTTAATGCAGTAAATACGGAGATTTAGATAGATTTTTTTATCACAATCTTTTCATTGAAGATTAATTAATTGAATTTTGATTAATTTATGAATTAATTATAAGTATTTATTACCGAAATTAGAAGTTTTATTTAGACACTCAACAAAAACGTACGCACCACATCAAAGACCTCCATTTTGTTTTTGAGAATTATTTTATGTAAAAGGGAGCAAAAACCGAGAAAGATGGGAGAGGAAAAAAAATTCTACAAGAAGTTTAATTTTTTGTTGGGTAGAAGAGGAAGAAGCGAGAAAGACCGAGTGGTTTTGATTTCGCCGCATTTTTTAATGGCGGCAGTGGTAGATTGTGGCGCTATCTTTTCCTACAGTTTTGTACTGTTCAACGTGAAAACTAGATAAGGTCGTCGTTACACTGGTAATTTTAAAATTGTTTTTATTAGAAATAATTTATTTAAAGACAAATAAAGTTTTAAATAAAATATTATGCATAAGCTAGATCTAAATAAAAAAGTTGAGAGGTGTCAAGGGATACCCGGATGGAACGAAGTTCCTTTCGATTAATTAGAGAAGGAATTGTAATAAAATTTTATTTTTTTTAAGTTATAATAATATTTATTACTAGCCTTTACCCGCGGCTTCACTCGCGTTTCAGATGATCAAGAAGTAGACTGTAGCTTGAGGAATCGTCTATCGTAATCTAGCGTCTTCTTCTTTTATAGCTTTTTAATTCCATACCTTCATTAAACCGTGATAAAAAAAACCTATGTGCTATTCCAGACTATAATCTATCTCTGTGCTAAATTTCATTCAGATCCGTTCAGCCACGGGAACCATACATTTTACCCTGAAAAAATAGCCTATCTGCTATTCCGGACTATAAGCTATCTCTGTGCCAAATTTTATCTAGATCCGTTCAGCCGTTCTGGCGTTAGTCAGCAACAAACATCCAAACATCGTAACTTTCACATTTATAATAATTATATAGTAGGATTTATTATGTACAAAAAACCTGTATACACTCAACAAAAATAATTGTCGCGACACCACACTGTTCAATGCGAAATGGAAATGAAAATATCTGGCTTGCTTTCTATAAGAGAGAGAGAGAGAGAGAGAGAGAGAGACAGACAGAGAAACATGCGCACGCCGCACAGCTTACAATAGCTTACTATAGCAAAAAGCGTCGTGACAACTTTTCGTAAGAATTTTTTCCGTCAAGCCCCCTTTCACAACGCGTGATAAGGAACTTCGTTCCAAAAATAAACAAAGAAAAAATGTCTCGAAACAAATAAAACAGCACGCAGACAGAGATGTACCATAATATGAATTCGAGCAGTAGTGCAGAAGTTTTCACGAACACGAATAAAATATTTTAGAGGTGTTGTTTTAAGAGATAGACAACCGTTCACTTTCCTAGGTAAACATGATTACAGATCAATAAGATATAGACCGCCAACTCACTGTATGATCTCTCTCTTTGCCAAAAAGCTGAAAATCAGCGGATGAACCCACTGATTTCGGTGGATTAAATAAAATTGACCCACGGATCAAGAATTTAAAGACGAGGTTCAGTGCTAAACCACGATTGTACAACTGGTACTAACAGTCTTTTTTGCCTTCAAAAATCACAAATTTTAGAAAAGTATTTCATTTCATGTCTCGGATCGAGAGAAAAAGTATATTGCCGTTCGCTTAAATGGTCTATTGACAGATCAACAATCTCAACTCATATCATGAAGGTGAGTTGACACTTCAACGTGAGTTTAGGAATGCTGCTATGACGTCATGTAGTTACAAATCGTAACTGATTTGGATTAAAAGAACGCTTTTTTGTTGATTTTTGTTGACAAATAATGTTGACTATCGTTAAAAAAAGAACGCACCACCTATATGACCCAAAGGAAATGACAATTACCGTTCGCATTCGTATTCGTTTCGTTTTATTATCAAGCAGTCTACTTTACTTTGCGGTTTTTTGTTTTGAAATTTTTTTTATTTGAACTTTTTGGTGTAAATTGCCGGTATAATTTTGATTTATTTTGATCCCAGGATATCAACCAAGACGAATTTGTATTCCAATAAATACAAATTGCCAGCAAGCAAACCAAACACCTTCGAAAGATGAACTTTCGTGTGGAACTCAAACATTTGTTGGTATTGTATTGGTAGCTGATATCGAAAGACTCCAGTTACTGCCCGCTCTCCGCTTCAAGTGAATTCTTCTTTGCAATGTTCTGCAGCAGCGGCAGCCTAAAAGAAGCAATCAGCGGAAGGTCAGGTGAGTGATTTAACTAAACAAATACAAATGGTTTCCAAAGCAATCTAAACCAATAAAATAAAATCACAAATTTCGGATGGTGGAGATTTAAATACTTAATAACTCGGGTAGTGACACCTTTGAGTGCTATAACTTTCACAAGGACAACTGGGAGATTAAAAAATCTAGGCACATGCACCGACGCTCTCGTTGTTGAACTGCTTTCAATGGTCGACTTGTAATTGCTCGATTGTCGTTTTGAACCAGATCGGAGTTCAGTCGTAGAATGCGATCCTGGAAACAATAAATGGACAGAGCTGCCCCATTTATTACCTGTTACTGTTAGGGAACCACTACCCAATTACCTGCTTTTTTTATAATGCCCACGCTCTCAAGGGGTTTGTTGTAGCCCTTTGATAAGTCACAGCGAGATAGGAAGTTAGGAAGGGAGGGAAAGGAGGTGTCTATGAACATTGGTCTTGAATGTTTGAAGATCAAAATGGCAAGGAAAAATTGTGCCAGGCAATCCATTCCACATTCGTATTGTACGGCTAAAGAAAGAATCCCTATATTTCACAGTACGTCCGAAATTGGGCTCAAGTGTAAACTGATGAGCGTTCATAGCAAGACGAGTATTACGGGGGAAATGTTTAAGGGGTGGAACGCAGCTGGCTACCTCGAGTGACCATTTTTTGTAAAATAAGGAAAGACATGAAACATTTCGACGATGTTCAAGGGATAGAAATGCTTCCATAATGCTTCTCTCCTATTTAATTAATTTTAGGGCTTTTTTCTGAACTCTGTCGAGCGGGTGAAGAAAAGTTTGAGAAGCACCTGCCCAGAGATGGGAGTTATACTCGAGTTTAGGGCGTATAAACGCTTTGTAAATTGTAGCCGAACAGAAGGGGTGAAAAACTTCTTGCACCTATTAAGGAAGCCTAAGCATCTTGCAACATTCTTGGCAATCTCAAGTACGTGGTCATTTCAAAGAAGGTTGTCACTGATACACATACCGAGTACTGATAGCTTTTCAGCCTCAAGTACCATGCAAGTACCATTCATGGATAATGGCATAGGGGGAATGTTTAGCTTTAACTACAAAAGACAGCATTGAGTTTTCGACGCATTAAACTCCACACGATTTCTAATACCCCAGTTCACAATGCTGTTTAAATCGGAGTTTAATGAGCTTATCATACGATGTCGTTGTAATAACACGCCCGAAGGCCGTGAATTATCAAACGTATATGAAAAGCTGAGGGTTGAGTCGTCAGCAAAACAATTTAATGGATTGGAAGTCACAGACAAGAGATCATTTATAAAAATGAGAAAGAGAGTAGGAGACAGAACGGAGCCCTGGGGCACACCAGCATTTATTTTGTGGAGATCAGACTTGAAACCGTCTAATACAACTTGTATTGAACGGTCCAGAAGATAGCTTCTAATCCAACGAATAAGAGTATCATCGATACCAAATGCACGCATTTTCGATAAAAGAGCTTCATGCCAAACTCTATCAAATGCCTTTGAAATATCAAGCGCAATAATCTTGCTTTCGCCAAAGCGATTCAAAGATTTGTTCCACTATTCAGTGAGATATGCCATCAGATCACCAGTGGAACGATTGCTGCGAAAGCCGTACTGCCGGTCATTTAAAAGCTGCCGATCTTCAAGATATTTCTTGAGCTGACGATTTATCAGCATTTCCATGACCTTGGAAAGAAGGGACGTAAGTGCAATTGGTCGGTAGGAGGAGGAGTCACCTTTTTTAGGGACGGGCTGGACAAATGCTGTTTTCCATCTACTAGGAAAGATTCCTGAACGATAGGAGTGATGGAAAAGCTTACGCAGTGGTTTTGCCAGCGATGAAGAACACTTCTTCAGAAGAATATGGGGTATACCATCCGGGCCAGCGGATTTGTGTATATCAAGATCTTGAAGTACTCTTGCTACTGTACGAGTGCGGAAAAATACTTGTCCCATAGAAAAATTAACGTTCTCAAGTACAGGAGCGGCATTGTTGCTTGCAGGCAACGTAGAACTTGCAGCAAAATGAGCTGCGAGCATATTCGCCTTCCCTGAAGAGCTGACAATTGGTTTATCGTCGACGATGAGCGTTGGAACTGATGATGACGTTGAGTTCTTGACGTTTTTTTACAAATGACCAGAAGTTTTTACTGCCTGTGGGACATTGCAGAATTTTTTGCCGTAACTTCTGGTCATGTAAAAATTTCGTTTTATGTATAATAGAGTTGCATTTGGTTTGATAAATTTTGTTCTGTGAGGGACAAGAGTATCGGTGGAATGCCCATCAACATCCGGTATACGGCTTACTATGTAAGCCTATAGCGAGCCTTACTTAAATTTAATATCCTGTGATTGTTAAATGATTTTATAAAAAAAAAACATTAAAGCTTTTGTATTCCATCTAAGCTGAGAACTCGTGTTTAGAACTCAAAATTAAAAAAACAAATGTTTCATGATAGTTTCTTCTTTTTATTCGGTTGTTCATTCATATCCTCATCGTCCTCATCATCATCTTCTTCTTCTTCCCCTGATGAACTTTCTCCAGAAGACGACGATAAACAAATAGGACCAGCTCCTTTGGCAAACATAATTGTTTTTCCTAGCCTTCGCGATTCTAAATTAAAATAAATAACAAAGACGTCTCTTCAAGTTTGTAAATAGATTATGTGAATTAAAATAGGTACCAGCTCTCAGTATCAACTGGCGACAAGTGCTTCCTATCGAATTTTTTCCTTGATCCTCAGAGAGTCCAAATATAAGAGCCCTGTCAACATTAAGCAATGAGGAAAGGGATTTTTTTTAGTTCACAATGTAGGTACTCACAAATTGCTAACATCATAAGGACCCCTCAAGTCAAATGTATTTTTAGCACAACTCGAGAGGATGATACTTTTTGATTTGCCTTTAGCATGGTAATTGTGGGTTAGTTTGATCGTGTCTTTACGGCAACTGGAATTTTTGATAACTGGCGAGTATTTTATTTCGAAGAAAACTCCACGTTTAACAGCGACTTGATAGTTTTTACGGTTCACCAAAAGCTTTCCACCCTCCGGGTCAAAAGTTACAATATCACCATTGAATGTTGTACAACAATGCTACAAGAAAAGGCCAACTTGTGTTATATACGACATGTTCATACTACAAGTCAGGTGTGATTGTTCTTACAGTCAATGCAGTATCGTTCTTTGGCAGTCCAGCTATAATGTTAAATTTCTTAATGTTCATTGAATTTGTCTGGAAATAGTAAAACTTAGCTCTAGTTAACACCTCAACCTTGGTCAAAAACAACTCACCATGGCATGTGATACTGATACATCTATGTAGACGATGGTCAATCGAGTGAGAATTCTAATTTGATTTTTGAATTCTGAGAGATAACTTACATCGGATGGTTCTGGGAACATCTCAGACCCTCTTTTAACCAAGTCCTTCTTCGAATGATCAAATATTTCTTCAATTGCTATCGTTTTGTATCCGACTGAAATAAATTATACAGAGGCACTTTTGTGTGAACTTTGATTTGTTTCAAATCAAATGTAAGAATCACTAACGTTCAATAAGTTCTTTGACTAGAGATTTCATGACTTTTTGATCTTTATTGAAAGGAACACAAAGATCATAGAATCCTTTAGTTATTTCCATTACTTTGCCGGCTTATCTTCAGAATTTAGAATTAAAATTTTTAATTAAATAAATTGTAAACAAACCAAATGTTCATGCACGTGAAAGTGAATAAAAGGAAAAATGTCAATTTTTTATGGCAGCTGTCAGCCGCATCGCTTTAAGGTGAAGACAGAATGCGGGGCGTGTTCACAACGTTATGATATCTGTAAATAACTGAACGCTGCCTCACAGTTGTCCTATCATTGAGTTGGCTTTACATGGAGCTGCAACAAAGTGTAGACGAAAACGCAACAACAACAATTATAGTGCAGATGATGAAGATAAATAATCCCTGCAAACCAAACTGCAGTAGTTTTCTAGAAAACACTACTACAACTAAAAATATATAATTCGAATGTGTGGGTTTTTTAATTTACTACTTCCCCTGCGCCGTAGAGTATACCCCTGCAAACAAGAAAGTACGGTAACAATCGATGAAATATGTACATCAAAGGAAGTAGTTTGGTTTCTCCTGAAAAAACAATTAACGATTCCCTTTTGAACTGTGCGAAGGAGAAATCCAAGATGTAATGCAAAATGTCTCTTTTTTTTCTTGTTGTCGTTTGTTTTTTTTGTCAGAGTGATCTTCGATTCAAAACATAATCATCAACAGTTTTTAATACTACGTTTTCATTAGGGCAAAAAATGTGATTTCGTTGAAAATTTCCAAATTTGAGTCCACTTTCCATACAAAATAATATTAAAATTTTTTTTGATTTGGACGAAATCAAAGTTGCAAATCATGTGAAAACAAATCAAACGCAACTAAATTGAAACAAATTGAATAGATATTTTCTAAAATGTCAATTTAAAACAAAATCCAAGGCAACGGCAAAAGTAAACAAACCAACATGCAAAGCAAACGGCAGAAGTAAACAATATAAAATAACAATTTTGAAATAAAATCCAGTGCAACGGAAGTAGTAAACAAAACAAAACAAGAAGAAAAAATGAAAAGGTTGTAAAAAAGAAAAAGAAAGAAGATAGCCTGATGTCAAAACAAATGTGGAAACCTAGATGAAAACACTTTTTTAGCAATTTTTCAAATATCCTAATTTCGGCCCTAATGAAAACGTAGTATAAGTTGAGTTGAGTTTGTTGTGTATAATTTGACAATATGGCGAATCCTTTTTTTATGTAAGTTATTTTATTTTTTTGTGATATTTTTGTTTGTTTTTAATAATAAATATATTTTTAATAATACAAATGTAAATAATAATATAATATATTTAATAATAAAATTATTATCATAAAAATGCATTTTTCCTAATTTTTTTTACTTCATGTCTATTTCGGTTCGTTGTTCTACATTCACAGCGCGTGCATCTTTGGAAGTACGAATATAACTGGTGGAATATGCGCTTCAAAAAAGTACTTCAGATGTACATCCATTGAAGTAGGTGCATCCCCAGAAGTACTTTGGATGTGCTTTGGAAGTACTTTTATTGGCGGGGAAGTGCAGTACTTTTTTGATATTTTTCTTTTTTAGAAAGAGATAGTGCCTTCATATATTCTTATATACAGTAGGTATATAACTGAATTTTTTCCCGATCGCCTATCCTTTTTCAGTGGAAAGGAAGTACTTCTTTTACGTACATATTCCACTGGTTATTTCTGTACTTCTACGTTTGCAGGGATACCTTTCCAAAATATTTGTACTTGTTTCCTTCTTCTCAACAACATCAAGAGGGAAAATAAATAAATCGGAAATAATTTCGATTTTTCGCAGTGTATAAGTAAATATCTAGTCTCAACCCAAGAAAAACACAAAAACGTATTCGAAATCAGAAACATCCTTCTTACTCTACCCCCCCCCCCCCCCCCCTCCCTGTCAAAAATATAAGGCGAAGTATTTTATTAATCACTTACAAATCACTATTTAGTAGTTGCAATGTTTTTGAAACAAATGAATTAAGCTTTCTGATTTCATGTACCTAGTAGGGGAGGACGGGGCAAAGAGGACTTTTTGTTTAAGACGATAAGTAAGTAGTGACTAGCCAAAAAGTTTTAGGAAATAATAAAATCGCCCATCTATCTCCTCAGTTGGTTATTGTCTTTTGTGTGTACAAGTGCTTTGAGATCGAATAAATTAAAATGTATTCTTTTTTAAGATAAGTTTATAAAAAAAAGTCTATAAAAGTGTCGGTGTTTACAATTTAAAGGCTATGTAATAACAATTTTAAGTTTTTATATCGAAAGCAGGGAGTTTAGTGGTGCTTTATGCAATTTTATTTTTGCGAATTATTCGCCGTCAAGCACCTCAATATCATTTTTTAAAGGCATTCGTGTTGGGGCACAGAGGAATTAGGTGGTCCCTTGTGCCCCCTATAGAATATAAACCTGTTTAATTTTTGATTGTTTTTGTTGTAGATGGTACCCAAATTAAAGTGAAATGAAGTAAAGTTTCAAGTTATGTTTTGATTAAAAATAATAAAAGAAAGGCCTACCTGTGTCAGAGTTTGCACATTGTTATTACTTTTTGAGAAGAAGATTTTTCATAGGGGCCACCTAGGTCCTATGTGCCCCAAGGACCAAAAGTACTTTTTTTGCATTCGATTTTAAAATTAAGTTTGAAGCGAATCGGTTCAGTCGTTTAGGCTGTAGGTTCCGATACAGACAAACGGCAGATATAATTATTGTCGGACTCACGTTTTTTCGGCTTCTCTATCATCGTAATGTCATGTTTTATTGTCCAAACAAAATTTTTTACGAATGCATAACTTGCCTTATAGTATGATAACTCGATAACAACGTGGTAAACGAACACTCAAACTATAAAGAGAAATATTTTTCTTAAAAATCGTATCATCTTTACTTGCTCTATGGGGCAAGTATTTGTTTCGTGCAGACAAAAATATCGATTTTAATCAAACTGGAATACCTTTCAAGTAACGGTTTTTTTCATTTTAAATTTGATCGATTTTTTCTGTCAGTAAAACCTTTCTAATCGGTGGCTTACATACAAAGAGCCGTTCAGTTTTAGCCAACTTTTTTTGGTTTTTTCTAATATGCTCAAAAACGGCTCAAACGATTTTGACTAAACTGTGTGTAATGTTCTTTGAGTGTTTTTAAGAAAACTGCGTTTTTAGTTCTTGGCTTAAAATGCAAATCCGGTCTTAACGACTTTTCTTGAAATGGCCATAAGTTGGCAATGTCTTGATTGAATTCACTCAAATTTTTGTATAGTTCCTTACAGTTTCATTTTAGATGGTATTGCATTTTTTACTCTTTTTTAAGTGGTGGCTTCCATACAATGTGCCACCAGGTTTTGGCAAACTTTTTGCGTTGTTTCTAGTATGCTCAAAAAGTCTCTTAAAGTTTTTATTAAACTATGTATAAAATATACATAGAGAGCTTCGAAGAAAACTGCATTGTTAGTTTTTGGTTACAAACGATAATAACGTTCTTAAGTTTTGGTTTAAAATACAAAGGTAACGTACAAAGAATTTGAACTTCTTTGCTTATTTTATCCAATCGAGAGTATAAAAGTTGTCATTGCTTGAAAAATTTGTTATCGTGCAATTGCACCCATAGAGCAAGTACGTGCGACCCAGGAGTGCATTTTATTTTTTTAAGAATTCGGGTTGCGAAGAATTGTGTAAAAACAACCTTGCCTACTGAAGGCAGGGCAGTTTTTTGTTTTTATTTAGTCCGTTCGTCTTCAGTGCTGAAATATCTTTAAATTTTAAGGATACCTCGGATTTAGAGATTTTAGAGCAACATTTTTATAACGATAAAACCACAATGTCGTAAACTTTACAAGGGGTGCGAAATGGATGTGTCTCAAAAGTACTTTGACCTTTTTCATTTCTAGATCAGTGTATCGAATTCTAAATTTTGAAAATTGCGTTTTCCTATAAGGAAACAGATTCAGGTTCAGCTTTTTGTAAATCAAACAATGGATTGAAGTTGAAATTCTGAAGTCTTATGACGTTTCACTATTATTGACCCGGCTCATTAAAAAAATTGAGGAATTTAGAAAGAATGTTTCGGTGTCATAATTATGCATTTCCCAAATTCCATTCACGAAATTCCCGCTTTGTAAAATGAAATTTTCTATTTTCAAATTCTAGGCGTTTCCTGTTGTACACACAAGCCATACAAAATAATGAATTTTCCTGCAGCCTATGGCAGACACTACTCAGCTTCAACAGCGCCTGAATTTAGTGTCGGAGCAGAAATGATGAAAATTTTGCGATCCGAGCAGGATGGGACTTAAGATTAATAAAATGGTGTAACATTATTCCTGAAGTGGCTATTAGCAAAAAAAAAAAAAAAACAACCAAAAGAATATTTTTATTTGAAATGTTATTATTTCAAAGACTACATTTTAGATAAAAGATAATGTTTAAATATTTAATCAGTACTAATTTTATTTTATTTAAATCACATTAAAAGCGAAGAAATAATTCCACGACAAAATACAAAATGGTCGAAATAAATATAAACAAACCAATAAGTAATAATTAAATAAATATTTATTTTAAAGTATGTACTTTAACTCTGGAAAATAAAAGAAATTATCAAGATAGAAAAAACAGCACGAGCACTTTATATTTGTTCTCTTTATGAACAAAAAAATGTTTGTCTGTAAAGTTGGTTCACGGAAGATAATTTTCTCAATAATAATAATAATAATACTCAACCCACTTACAACCACCAACCATTTTTGTATTTTTTTCAACTCAACCCAAACACCAACCTACCACCTCCACATTAAACCACCGACCAACAGCCCACCATTGAAAATTAGTTCCTCCTCCCCCACACAATAAAGCCCCCTAACCACCACCAATCACCCACCCCACCTACAACCACCCACTATTTTTGACAATTCCCCACCATGCACCAAATTCAACCACCCGCTCCATCTACAACCACCTGCTACTCACCCACCATTTTTGACAATTTTTTCCTCGCCCCCCTCCTACCCGGTAGAACTATTTTGACAATTCCCTCCACTACGCCAACCCCCCCCCCACCCGAGCAGCAACAAATTCCCGGTAATCCAACCACCCACCCAACCTACAATAACCTGTTACTCACCCACCATTTTTAACAAATTTTTCCTCCCCCACACCACATCACTAAATTTCTAAATTCCCACCACCACCGCCACCCACTCACCAAACCTATAAACCCCAACCAACGACCCACTGTTTTGTCAATTTTATCCTCACCCCTTCACACAATAAATCCCACCTCACTTACCATCAAAAACCACCCACCCCAAATACAACCACCAACCAAACACATACCATTTTTGCCCCCCCCCCTTCTAAATCTTTTAACACCAACCATCCATCCCACCTACAGCCAACAACCAACCACCCAACATTTTTGACAATTCCCCCTACACCTAATCACCCTCCCTCCTCACCCCTTCACCACCACCGCCAACAGCCCACCCCACCTACAACAGCCAATGAACCACCCACCATTTGTGACATTTTTTGTTCACCTCTTAACCCAAACACTAACCAACCACATCCACATACAACCACCAAACAACAGCCCACCATTTTTGAAAATTTGTTCCTCCCCCACACAATAAAGCCAGCCCTTCCTAACCACCACCAATCACCCACCCACTATTTTTGACCATTCCCCCCATGCACCAAATTCAACCACCTACTCCACCTACAACCACCTGCTACTGCTACTCACCCACCATTTTAGACGATTCCCCCCTACCCAGTACAACTATTTTTGAGAATTCCCTCCACTACACCCCCCCCCCCCCCGTTGCGAGCAGCAACAAATTCCCGGCAATCCAACCACCCACTTAACCTACAATAACCTGTTCCTCACCCACCATTTTTAACAATTTTTTCCTCCCCCACACCACATCACCTCATTCCCACCACCACCGCCACCCACCCACCAAACCTATAAACACCAACCAACGACCCACCGTTTTGACAATTTTAACCTCACCCCTTCACAAAATAAATCCCACCTCACTTACCATTTTTTGTTCACCCCTTAACCCCCACATGCAACCAACAACCCACCATTTTTGAAAATTTGTTCCTCCCCCACACAATAAAGCCAGCCCTTACTAACCACCACCAATCAACCACCCACTATTATTGACAATTCTTACCATGCAACAAATTCAACCACCTACTCCACCTACAACCACCTGCTACTCACCCACCATTTTTGACAATTCCCCCCCCCCCCCACCCCAGTACAACTATCTTTGACAATTCTCTCCACTACACACCCACCCCCCACGCGTAAGGTTTTCCTTGAAGTAACCAGTCGTCAATAATTATCACTTTGTCTGACAAATTCCTCATAAAACTAAATCTTCAGTCCAACCATATTTAAAATTCAAATTTAAAATTTATAACGACATTTTTACCAGACGCAAAATAAAAATACGAGCTTGAGAAATTTCCAACAAATTTTATGAAATACCAGGCGATCAGCAACCGCAGCAGCTATACCCACCACAGCAGATTCGCGCCAAAACATTAACTATACTGGTATGGATATGCAATACATTATTTGCTGTTAAGCTCCTAAAAGCAGGCTTTAAAAAAATTCACTTGACAAATAATTTATACCGAAAGTCTAGTAGGTATGTTGGATTTATTTTTAAAGCATAGTTTAGGGAGTTTATTTTTTTGTTATGGTGGTGAGTATACCTGCTGCGGTTGCTGATCGCCTGGTATTTCATGAAATTTTAGAAAATTTCTCAAGCTCGAATTTTTTTTTTTGCAAAAATCGTTATAAATTTTAAATTTGAGTTTTGAAAAAACGGTTGACGTCTGGTAAGCAGTAGTAAATGGGAAACAATTATTTATGTTATGAACTTCCTGATATCAGTTCTCCCTAGTGAGGAAGCCTTTACCTCACTAGGGAGAACTGATATCAGGAAGTTCAGCTATGTCTTTGAATACACCAATCAGCCTTTTATATGTTCCACGTATTGTTCCACGAGTTGGTCTGTCCACACCAGTTTGACATTGACAAATCTTGTCAAACTGGAAGGTGCGAATAGGAATTGCTTGTTCCATTGGTTTTCAGGCAGAGTGGTTGGCCAAATGAAGCTAACGGAGTGTGTTGCTCACCAATAACTTGCACGTTTAGTCTTTATTTTTCAGAATTAGGTCGACAATTCACTCTAGCTATGTACTAGGCTTAAATAACGAAGTCAAATTAAAACATTTTATAGTCAAAATAATTTAATGTATACATACACTTTTATCTTTAAATTAAATATAAACAATATTAATTTCAATAAACTTAGCATATTTTCTATTCAACTATTTTTACATCAACTTTTAGCAACAGTACAGGTAGTGTCTTGATCTTGATCTGCTTCACTTATACTATCGTCACCGCTCTCACTCGAATCCTCGTTTTCAACAATTTTGTCCCCAATAACATATGGTCCTGCGTTTCCAAAAGTTTTAGCTTTCTCTCGTCGAGTTTTTATCAGGCACTTATGTCCAGCACAGTCGTAATTCTCTGTATAACATTTCTCACGGCAGCATATCCGGCATAGTCGAAATTCACACTTGATTCCCTATACAAGATACATACAAAGGAAACATTAATATTTAACTGTTTTATTTATCTAGCCTCGATAAGAACATACCACCGGGTTAATACACAAATCACAGCTCTCTAAGCTGCGTTCATGTTTTCCTTCAGGTTTATTGGGACGCCGACTTTTCCTTCTAAGCCTCTTCATTTTTTTCCGAGAAATTTGATTGCCATCCTCATCAAAGAAGTGACGCTTCACGGTATTGGGATCGTGAGCTATTCGAACTTTTTCTTCTATAGTCTTTTTGTGCACTTCAGGCGCTGGACGAATATAAGGTTGGCACAGCCATGGAGGAAGCGATAAGTTGTACTGTATTGGGAGAAAAATTAAGTTACTGATTTTTAAGAAGATTGTTTTTAAGATTACCCCTTGGTTCTCTGCTGGTAAATTCGGATCCATTTCCTCATCTTGATAAGTTGCTTCACCATTGTGATATGGTTCATATTTGTCTTTAAGCAAATTAACAACATTTCGAAACTCATGTATTTCACGAGAAACTGCCAGACCTTCTCTTATTTTTGAGTTTGGACGCAAATTCAATCTGAAATCAAAAATTTGTGTTTTTAAACCAAAAGAAGAAGGTGCGGCTTTAACTAAAAACAATATAAGAATTTTAAATGAACTAAGAGAAAATACTGATAAATAGTTGTTGAATACAATAGTGGTTCATCCTCTGATCACAATTTTAAAACGATTTATTTACGTCGGTCCGTGGTGTAATCCAAGATTAAAGTGTGGTTAAAGAGTTAACCCACTTCTTTGCGCAGATAAGATACAGTTAAGGCCCACTTCAAAAATTTAAAAACTACATTAAGTGATGAACAACTGTTGTACCTAAGATACTGAGGGCATTACACATCTTAAAATGGTCGTTAACATTACTAACGGCTATATCACACTGACAGTGAATTCACTGACCACTGGCAAGCAGTGACGTCAAAATCGCGTCACAATGTCGTCAGTGAAGTCATCCGTAGTGTGATAGCCAGTTTTGGGACGCCCGCCAGTGAAGGTGTCAGTTCACTGACGTGTTCACTGACCAACCCAAATCGCGTCAGTGACTGACTCGAAAAATGACAAGTGTGATAAGTAGTCACTGGCGCATAGGACCACTGACACACTTTTATGACAAGAGCGTCAGTGTACTGACCCTGTCCCATCACTGGCAATACACAAAATTTCTCGATGTGCCAGTGAAGAAACCCCGTCAGTGAACTGACCCGTTTTTTGATATTTTGTTTGAAAAATTTCAAGTACCGTATTTTTTGGGAAGTTTTGAAAAACACTTTTTTTACCAACTTTTTTTTTGATTTTTTAGAATTGGCATTTTCTAGATCACGATTATGCATTTTTGAAGTCGCTAGGTCGCTTAGTTTAGCCGCAAGTCAAGTTTAAAGATGTCAACTTTGATGCCTTTATCACGTCTAGCTTAGCCGCAAATCGTGTTTAAAGATAAAAGTCGATTTTTCATATAATGAGATACCGTTAGTTTTGGAGCTAATATTAGATAATGCTAATTCCAAAAACCCCTCTCATAATAATGCTATGTATCAAGTTTGTCAGTATAGTGTGATAGTCAGTTTTTCAGGCGTCAATTCACTGACCGACTCGGAGAAAATATCACTGACAAGCATGAGGTGTCAGTGAGTTTTGGGACACTCTGGCACAGGCCTGCCAGTAGGTGTGATAACCTTTTTTTCTCAACTGACGAGCAATCGCTTCACTGGCATACAAATCACGTCAGTTTTCGTGACGTCACTGCCTGCCAGTGGTCAGTGAAATCACTGTCAGTGTGATATAGCCTTAAACGAGCTCTCAAACCCCGTATTAAAAAGTATCCCTTTTTTTTCATAATTCACGATCTAGTGTAGTGAAATTGGGTTTTTTTTGTAGATTGTGAGCGCACTTCTTCCGATCTCTAGAAACACTCACACAAATGAATGTCAAAATCAGTTTGACACAAATGATAAAAATTAAGTACAAATTTCGTGAAAAATAAAGTGCAAAAGTGTTGTAACATTTAGCCATTAAATTTTGTTGTTTCAAGTGCAAGAAAATGTCACACTTTAGAACTTTTGCAGAAATTAAAGACCAGAAGTGAGTTCTTTTTCTAACCACAGTCAACAATATGTCAACAAAATGTTGAAGTGTCATTGTTAGGAACCCAGCAAGTTTCTTAAAAATCATTTAGGAACGATAAGTTGTTAGATATTGTTAAACTGTCAAACCACTACTTTTAAAAGAGAAACGGATGACATTTTTTTTTTAAATAAAGACTACCATTTGCATTTAAAAAAATAAAAAATCATGTTTTGTTTTTGTTAGAGTTGTTTTTCAAACAAACGGCAATTTGACAGACCAACACTCTCAACTCGTATCATGCCAGGTGAGTTGCAAATAGTAACGACTAACGAATAGTAACTAAAGGGTTTTCCAATAAGAGGTGTTATTTTAAACAGCCCGCTATTTCGGTAGTTGTCACTTTTGAAGCTGTAATTTTTTGACATTTGACAAGAAGAAACTACGCCATTATTAAAAATGGAACGTTACACGCTTCAACAACGCATTGAAATTATTAAAATTCACTGTAAAAATGGTGAAAATTTGGCAGAGACCGTTCGTAAAACTAAAACATTTTTTGGTCGTTGTGAAGCAACTTGTTTTACCGGAATTCAGAAATTGGTGGACAAATGTAAGCTATAGGGACAAGTTAGCGATGTGAAGAATAAAACCCGTGCACGTCGCTCAAGAACAACTGAGAATATAACTGCTGTAGACCAAAGTGTTGAAGAAAACCCAGTTTTGTTCATTCCTCGCCGTGTTTTAGAATTGGGCTTTCCACAAACGTCATAACACCGTATTTTGCATAAAGACTTTGGTCTTAAGGCTTAAAAAGTTCAGTTAACACAAGAACTCAAGCCGGCCGATCATCAACAACGTCGTGACTTTGCTTATTGGGTCGTAGAAATCCATAAAAATGATCCGGATTTTCATCGAAAAATCATCTTGACTGATGGGCCCATTTCCACATCGGTTACTACGTCAACAAGCAAAATTGTCACATCTGGGGCTCGGAAAACCCAAGATTTATTGTTGAAATGCTGTTTGGTGCGGTTTATCGTCGGGCGGGGTCATTGGACCTTACTTTTTCGAAAATGAGGCTGGAGTAACAGCTACAGTGAATGGATTGCGCTATCGAGAGATGATTAATAATTTTGTATGGCCGGAATTGGATGGTATTGATATGGACAACGTTTGATTTTAACAAGACAGCGCTACGTGCCACACAAGCAACGAAACCATCGATCTTTTACGGGAAACGTTTCCGGACCGTTTTATCTCTCGAAGAGGTGAAAACAATTGGCCATCTTGTGATTTAACACTTTGCGACTTCTTCGTTTAGGGCGGCCACGTTAAAGGTCTACGCCAACAGCCAAGAGTCTGTCCAAAGTGAGTGCTGTGTATCTGAAACAGTGTTCAAAAGTTTTGGCCGAATTTGGGCACCCATCGCGCCTGCTGTACACAAGTTTGTGCAAAAAGTTCCTGAGACTGGTATGCTAGTGGACAGCACTCATAGTCCTAGTCATAGTTTTTGATTTTGCAATTTGTCAACACCATGTTATCTCAAGCAGTGATACGTAAAATAGCACATGTAGGTATATCAAATATATGGAATGTAAGTTGTGAGTTCCACACATCTCTTTTGATTCGCACTTGAACTGAATGATACATCTTTTATCCTTGTGTCAAATGTTGTGAAACCAAAAATTTGTTGGTTCCAAAATCATCACATCGTTTGTTTATCAATAAATTTGATTTGTTACAAATTAAAAGTTTTGCATTGTGAAGCACTAGTATGGGAGTTGAATAAGAAAGCTAGGCTCAAGGCTTAACTTTGTGACCCTCCGAATATAACACTCAGAAATTGAACATGACAGTGCTAGAGATCTTCAAATACATTTGTCTAGTCTCTAGTGCTTTATTTTGCTGATTCTCCAATCAGAAAGCATTGTACAGGTTAATAAAATGGAAACACGAATGCATTCCACAATTTGTTCTACGACAAATATCATTCAAACTAGCGCAGCGGTTGGAAGTGACAGTTGCCAAATAAATTGTGGAATGTATGTTAATCCAGTTCCACTCAGATGATTTTATGTGAAAGTTTTAATTTTTAAGGACATTTTTAAAAGAAAACTCAGGTTTTGGGATTTTTAAATGTTTTCGTTTACATTTTTTGTTTTTACCGAGAAGCCGTCTAACATCGCCACGAACCTATTATAGAAAAACAAAAGAGGAATAAATCATAAAATAGTTTTGGTCATTCAAATTCTCTAAACCAACTATCTCGCATTCAATAAAGGAAGGCCCCAACAATAAAAAATTAGTATTTTTCTCAGTTGGCATAAAAATCTACTCACAGGTGATGAAACATTTTGAATAAATGCCCTCTAATGTATGATATCGGGCAAGGATACAACTCAACAAAATTCAGGTATTCATTTGCCATGTCCCAGGTCTTCGGTGTGATTCCCATGAAAATCGCTGGATTGTGTAGGTTGCCCTCGGCAGACATAACCCCATTAACGTTAGTCTCTTCCATGCACCTCTTGACATCCTCCAACGAAAGAATATTCCCATTGGCGAACATGGGAATTCTAATATGCTCCCTAAAGTTATAACAACAAAAAAGAGTTTTTTGGTTAGGTACCTACTGTTGTTGTAGTTTTAAAATCACATTAAGGACACACACGCAACCATCATAACTCACTTTACGTCCTTGATGTAGCTCCAATCAGCAACGCCAGTCAGTGGCCCTTTTTGTTCTCGTGTCCTACCATGTACAGTCAACAGCTGGCATCCTGCTGCCTCGAGCATTTGCGCGTATTTGATTGTCTTTTGTCTGTCTTCGAAAACACGAATTTTGCATGTCACTGGGACCGACAGGCTATTGCATAGCGTTTTTACTGCAAAATAAAATATGATGGAATTTTCTTTTAAATCATTCACACATACGTTTACATTTTTGTTTCAAAATTAGCTTTGGTCATGTGATTGTGAAATTCAAATTTGATAATGCCACTTGTCACGGCAGTTATAGCCAGGTCATTCATTCATGGTGGACAGTCACATTCATTACGATATGGGTTGGTTCTTTTTGATGCTTTTAGTTTGATAACCTACTCGTTCGTAACCGAACCATCTCTACTAATCCTTTCAAAAAAGACCTGCTACTACCTTCATAATGTACCTCTTGTTAACTACTCGTAAAACTCACCAATGTCCTCGAGTAAATCCCATTCATCCTGCAAAAAAGCACCATAGTGTCCACGTTTGGCAATGGCTTGCGGGCAACCAAGATTTATATCGATAGCGTCACAGTGGTCCTGTGCCAGGAGTGCAGCTTCCAGTATAATTTTCGGCTCATTCCCGCAAAACTGTTGTACAACACAAAAAGAAAACAAAAAACAAAATTTATTGCAAATATAATTAAAAACGAAACAGGAGACATCGTTATTCAGTGTCCGAAGTAACCTCGAACAAGCAATTCTTTTTATCATCAACTCGAGAGCATCACCTGCAAAAAGGGGACATCAAGGACACTTTTTGTTTGGCTTTACTTGACGTCGATTAAAAGAGTTCTTAAAAAGAAACAGTTACTTTTTTTGTTTATCTCATTAACTACTGAACGGTATAGGGCATAGCAACCATGACCTAGTTACTCCGTTTGGATTTTGATAGCCCCTCCCCCACACTTTGAATTAAACATAATTAAAACACAAGTATACAAAGCTTTGTATGCCAATTAAAGTTCGTTTCCTTAGCTTCTGGAAGTGCAAAAGTTTTTGCAATTATGTACCTATGTACATACCTGAATAATTAGTGGTCTATCCTCGGGACATGTTTGAAGAGCTTCCTTTCGGTATTTGGGATCTTTAGAAAAAAGATTACTATGGAACATGGGGGAATAACACAATTCAGCACCGTATTTCCGACAAAGCATTCTCCATGCAAGTTCACTTTGGTCTACCATCGGAGCTACCTGGTTGGGAAATTAAAATAAACTTAAGAAATTAAAAGAAACTTAAATGAGATTAAAATCAAAGAAAACTCACGATATGTCGGGGGGACTTTAGAACGTTATTGTAAAAGTTCCAAGCTGATGACTTTTGTGTCGTGACGGTGTTTTTGTTGATGGCTTCTTCGTTGTTATTTTCCTGTACCATTGTGCTGAAAATTTAACCAGAAAATTATAATTAAAAAAAACTCTTTTGAGTTGAAAAAAGTTCATCGTGGAAGATAGACACATAGAAAATGGGCTTTTAAGCTCCAAGCGGTAACCCAGAAGATCGGTTTTCGTTTAAATTTCATCGAAACCACAAGATTTCATAAAATAGTAGTTTTTGGTAACACCCCTCAAAACCTAATAGCAATTAGTGAGTATGTGGAAAAGCAAACACTCATTTAAGTCCAACCAACTTGTCGGTAAGATAGTTAAGAGAAAAGGCGAAGTTTTAAGGGATTGTTTGCTTTAAAACTCAAGTGTTTTTGAAACGTCAAACCGAACCCATCCTTTACTGTAAAAAACAAAATAGAAAACAGTAGTACGAATATATTGACACTGAGTTGTCTTCATGATACATAGAAATACCAGATACAGGTACTAGGGAGTCTAAAGCTGGTAAATGATGAGTCATATTTATGAACTTCACCCAGCAACGCAAAATCAGAACACCTTATAAAGAGTTTTCTAATTTAAGCGGTTAGCTTTTTGCCGACCTGTGGCAGACATGTTGTTTATGTGACATCTGTCAAATCTGTTGTTTTATATTCAGTTGCTGATTGAAAAATATACGTCCAAATCATATAAAACTTAATTGTCAAAATGAGTGTGTTAGTTTAAACGTTGCGAGCGTTGCGCCCATTTTAAAGTAGACATCGTGCCCTTCA
The DNA here is from genome assembly GCA_916050605.2 of Platycheirus albimanus. Taxonomy (NCBI): domain Eukaryota; kingdom Metazoa; phylum Arthropoda; class Insecta; order Diptera; family Syrphidae; genus Platycheirus; species Platycheirus albimanus. The sequence goes on along the minus strand of OU696698.1, from coordinate 29,714,187 downwards.
CAGTCGACTCTTCAAGGTTTGGTAGCCAAATTTGAGACGACCGCCTCGGTAATCAATCAGAAAACATTCGTCCGTCAAAGGAACGGAAGATCAGATAGAAGTCAATTTCTCGCTGTGCACAAGAACTCGGCCTTTCGCAGACTTCAACTTAGCGAATGTCACTTCAGGACTTATACCTACAACCGTACAAGATATAACTAACAAAGGAGTCCAAAAAATACCAATATTTGGTCAAAAGTTCTTCTTTAGCGACTAGGCGACATTTTGAAAAAAAGTTCACGAGGTGACAATGCAAATAAAAGTTTGGTGTGGGTTTTGGACCGGCGGGCGGCGGTCGACGTCCGCATTAGCCCATACTTTTTATAAAACGGCGTTGGTGATGTGGCCCCCGTCAATGGCGAGCGCTACAAATAAATGATGGACCAAACGATATGTGCTTATAAAATCAATAGCAGGTACTCTGGAGTTGGCATTTGACTATGTTGCCCTCTAATGCAACAAAACTACGTTATAGTGGCTAATGTACAATACAATCTGAAGCTAGCATCGACGACGCACTGTGCAGTGGTGACAAGTTAACACTGATTGCAACAGTATTTACTTTCTTTTCATAGTATACTCTAGTTTATATAGCAAAGGTGCCACAAAGCGGATGCCACGATTGACATTCTTCATGAACTATTTAAAGGTAAAGGTTATCTCTCGCAGAGGTGATGTGAATTGGCCACCAAGGTCGTGTGATTTGATCCCGCTATGTTTTTTTCTTGGGGGGTTCCCTGAAGTCGCACTTCTATGCCGATAAACCACAATTGACCGATGCCCTTATTGTGAACATAACACAGGTCATCGCTAAAATTCAGAAGAGTCATAAAAAGACAGAAGCTGGATTTAGCTCTAACCCCAAAGACGCAATTTTTAGTTTTGGCAAACTCTTCGCAAGTTGCCAAATTACAGACGGCCCTCATTTCATTATTTACATTTTTTTTTCTCAAAAACGAACCTACGCCATCTGACGTCAAAATGTTAAATTATAATGCTATCAAAACTTAAAAGTCTAATAATGAAATCCATGCAACCAAAAAACCAATCGCGATTTGATCCCGAGATTTTTCGTCTTCCATGAAGCCAAAAAAGCAATCTTAATTTGATCTCAAATCGAATCTAGTTCAATTTTTGCGAATCTCGATTCAAAGCCAGATTTACAAATCCTAACAAAATTGACATTCACTATAAACGTCGCGTCGCGTCGGTCGGTAGGAAATTGACCTTTAACGGTACGTTTTGACATCAAAAAGTAAGTACACAAACCACGTAGCATATAGCGAAGGTGAAACAAAAGTCGAAATATTTTCAAACTACTGGAACTGATTCTGTGTGTTTCCTTTTGAGTTTTTTTTTATTTCAAAAATGGGTTGGACACAACTGAGGCCTAGACAAAAATAACTTTTTTTGAAAAATTAAAGAATTTTTATTATTTCGTTTATAAAAGAGCTTTTATATTAAAATTTTCATCGAAATCCATGAAGTGGTTTACGAGAAAATCTGATCTGACAGTTCCTATGGGGTGTACCGTTATAAGACTTTTCTTGAAAAATCTGTTCCAACTAAATCATAAAGTTTACTCAAAAAACACCATTCACAAAGTTTAATCAAAATCGTAGGAGCCGTTTTTGAGATAAATGAGTTTTTCATAAACCACCCACTTTTTTAGGCTTCTCTATCATCGTAATGTTATGTTTGATTGTCCAAAAAAATTTTGTTTTTTTTACGAATGCATAACTTGCCTTATAGTACCTATAATCGCAAGTAAAATTGTGTGCGTCTCAAGATGCTCGATAGAAGTGATAACTTAAACTAATCTAAGTTGATTTATTTAATTATAAAATGCGCTGTGGCTTAAAGTGAGAGAGGAGGAGCCTGCCTACTGCAGCTGTATGCGTGAGAGAAAGGGAATCCAGACAGAGTGGTACCGTAACGCGTTACGTTACATAGTGTTTACCCTCTCATAAGGAGTTATCACTTTAAAAAAAAAACCAATAATCTCTTTCTTTTCAAAAATCTGTAAATTTTTTTTTTTTTTTTTATAATATACGCGCACTCAAGGGGTTATTAATACCCTTAACATGAATTAACACAGTGCGTGCGGTTAGGAAAGTAGGATAGGAGATAAAAGGAGATATCGATGCACAATGGTTTTGAACGTCTGTATATCACAATGGGAGGGAAAAATCGAGCCGGGTAAAGCATTCCACATTCTTGTTGTGCGGCTAAAAAAAGAGTCTCTATACTTGACAGTACGTCCGAAGTTAGGCTCAAGGGTAAATTGATGGGCATTCCTAGCGATGCGAGTGTTACGGGGAAATTGTTTAAGGGGAGGAATTCATCTGGCTATTTCGCTGGAGCACTGTTTGTGGAAGTAGCGATAAAACATGGTTAGACAAGAAACATTACGGCGATGTTCAAGTGAAACAAATGTTTCGGTAATGGTTCTTTCACCTATCAGTTTTAAGGCCCTTCTTTGGATCCTATCCAGGAGACGCAAGTGAGTGACAGGAGCACCTGCCCAGATATGAGAATTATACTCAAGCTTCGGGCGAATGTATGCCTTGTAGATTGTAGCCAGATCAGAGGGGGAAAAATATTTCTTACATCGATTTAGGAAACCTAAGCATTTTGCGGCATTTTTAGCGACGTCAAATATGTGATCGTTCCACAAAAGGTGGTTTGTAATACACATACCTAGAACGCAAAGCTGTTCGGTTTCCTCGATGTAAGTGCCACACATGGATAACGGCATAGGGGGCAGGTTGTGCTTTAACGACAGAAGACAACATTGAGTTTTTGAAGCATTAAATTCCACACGGTTGGTAATTCCCCATTGAACAATGCTGTCCAGATCGGAATTCAATGAGCTTATCATACGCTGCCGTTGCAGTTCCACATCCGAAGAACATGGACGTGAATCTGGAAACGAAAATGAGAAGCTTAGAGTACTGTCGTCAGCAAAACAATTTAGTGGATTAGAAGTATTAGACAAGAGATCATTAATAAAAATAAGAAAGAGTGTCGGAGACAGAACAGAGCCTTGGGGCACACCAGCATTTATTTTGTGGGTCGCAGACTGAAAACCATCCAAAACAACGCGAATTGAACGGTCCGAAAGGTAATTTCTAATCCATCGAGGAAGGGGTTCATCGATGCCAAATGCACGCATTTTCGATAAGAGAGCCTGGTGCCAGACTCTATCAAATGCTTTTGAAATATCGAGCGCAATAATCTTACTTTCTCCAAAACGATGTAAAGGTTGGTTCCACTGTTCGGTGAGATATACCATCATATCACCAGTGGACCTATTGCTGCGAAAACCGTACTGCCGGTCATTAAGAAGTTTTCGCTTCTCAAGATATTTCTTGATCTGAAAATTTATCAGGGTTTCCATGACCTTGGAAAGAAGGACGTAAGTGCAATTGGTCGGTAGTTTGAAGGAGATGAAGATAAGCCTTTTTTTGGAACGGGCTGGACAAATGCCGTTTTCCATCCACTCGGAAAGAGACCTGTAGAGTAGGACAGATGGAAAAGCTTACGCAGTGGTTTTGCCAGCGTGGAAGCACACCTCTTCAGAACTATTGGGGAGATACTATCCGGGCCAGCGGATTTGTGTATATCGAGATCTTTAAGAACTCTTGCAACTGAACGAATGCGAAAGGAGATTTGTCCCATAAAACCATTTACGCTCTCAAGAACAGGAGGAGTCATGTCACTCTGTGGTAGTGTCGAATTGGCAGCGAACTTTGCTGCAAATAAATCAGCCTTTGCTTGAGAGCTTACCACAGGAGTGTCGTCATCGACTAGCGTCCGTCGGAACCGAGGACGAAGTGGAGTTTCGTACGTTCTTTACAAATGACCAACAATTTTTACTACCTTTGGGACATTGTAGTATTTTTTGCCTTAATTTTTGTTCATGTAGAAACTTGGTTCTTTGAATATGGGCATTACAGGTCTTTCTTGCTTGTTTGAACTTATTCCGGTTTTCCTCAGAAGGGTTGGCTTTGTAACAACGGAAACTAACTTCTCTCACCTCGATAGCTTCTTTACAGCTCAAGTCGAACCATGAATTCTCTTTTGGTTTGATACTTTTTGTCCTATTCGGAACAAAATTTCTCATTCCGCAGAGAATAATGTTTGTAATCATTTCAGCGCTGGAGTCTACGTCACTATCGAGGAAACATAGTGACCAGTTAAAGTTTCCGAAGAATTTATTGAGACCGTCCCAGTTGGCTTTCTCGTATTGCCATACGGTTCTCCTTGGGATTTTTTCTTTAACTGGACTGTTGGAGTACGAGAAAAAAGCTGAAATGATACAGTGGTCCGACGTGCCTAGAGGCGATAATACATCAATAGTGTATTTATCAGGATGAGATGTTAGAAACAAGTCAAGTGTGTTTGGCGTGTGACCCGCAATGTCAGGGATTCTTGTTGGCTTGTCAATTAGCTGAGTTAAGTTGTTGACCCCAGCGAAAATCTCGGCAAACCTTCCTTGGGTTGGACACAACTGAGGCCTAGACAAAAATAACTTTTTTTGAAAAATTAAAGTATTTTTATTATTTCGTTTATAAAAGAGCTTTTATATTAAAATTTTCATCGAAATCCATGAAGTGGTTTACGAGAAAATCTGATCTGACAGTTCCTATGGGCTGTACCGTTATAAGACTTTTCCTAAAAAATCTGTTACAACTAAATCATAAAGTTTACTCAAAAAACACTATTCAGAAAGTTTAATCAAAATCGTAGGAGCCTTTTTTGAGATGATTTTTTCATAAAAATTCATATGGCAGGTACCGTTAGTTTTGGCTAATTCCAAAAACTCCTCTGTAGGACATCATAATAATACTATATACCAAGTTTGAAGCGAATCGGTCCAGCCGTTTAGGCTGTAGGTGCCGATACAGACAGACGGACAGACAGAATTGTCGGACCCACCTTTTTAGGCTTCTCTATCATCGTATCGTAATGTTATGTTTGATTGTCCAAACAATTTTTTTTTTTTTTTTTACGAATGCATAACTTGCCTTATAGTACCTATAATCGCAAGTAAAATCATGTGCGTCTCAAGATGCTCGATAGAAGTGATAACTTAAACTAATCTAAGTTGATTTGATTTATTTAATTATAAAATGCGCTGTGGGTTAAAGTGAGAGAGGAGGAACCTGCCTACTACAGAATGGCACCATAAGTCGTTACGTTACATAGTGTTTACCCTCCCATAAGGAGTTATCACTTAAAAAAAAGAACCAATAATATCTTTGTTTTCCAAAATTTGTAAATCTGAAATTGTAGTGGAATTCGCAATTCACCATCATAAAGTAGGTCCTGGTCCACAAGGATTGGACAGTAAAAATCTTATTGATCTCTTCTTTGTTTTTTCCGCTGTGTATCGCACCTAGAATATGATAAAAATCTTCAGCACGATTCTAATTATAAGTCGAATTTCTCAAGCAATAAGTGATACGGCCAAATAAACCATTGAGTGCTATCAGCAAGGATATTAAACACAAGGTGCCTCCTTTATAAGTTCAGAACACGTATACTCAAGCACCTGTGAGATGTGTGAGCATAATCAAATCTTTCAGCAAAATCTACCCGAGCGAGAAGTGTGCACACTTCATTTGCAGTGGCTTCTCCTATACTGCTGTGGCTTTTCCTCAAAGTCCCCCGCTCCATGTTTTTTTTGTACGTATTGATAAAAAGAACCAAGAAAGAAATTTGTTTTCCTATAAAATAGGGTGATTTTAAATGCCACTCTCACTTTAAAGCCCCAGGCTTTAATGTTTGTTATGTCAGAGCTCATATCAAAGGTTGAAGTGGCTTCTCTAAGAACTCTTTACCTAGTTCAGTTCTTCTTTTTTTTTTTAGTCTTGTGTTCGTTCTCTTTTGTACTGTGCTCCCTCATTTAATTTATTTTACGTGAAGATAATAACATGCGGCAGAAAGTAGCATCATCTTTAAGGCTTTTAAAGGAAAAAAAAGGAGAACAAAAAAAAATTGTGAATGCAATGAACAGCACAATTATTCAACTTGTTGAAATATTTTTTTTGATGAGAGGAAAATTATTAAAGAAGCACAATTAATTAGTGTCCATCACTTGCCCTGGAAAAAAGGCTGAAAAAACCGAACAATTGAGACAGGTACAGACAACTTATAGGTGGTGAAATGGAAAACAGGTCACACAAAATTAGCAGAAGGGGGCGCTTTAAAATAGGAATGTGCTAAGTGTAGACAGCTTAACACCCTTGAGGCCTGTGGTAATTAAATTTTCCAACAAACTTGAACCTTTTTTTTTGGAACCAACAAACTTCTTTTTTAGGACCAAAGATCCCTGATAAAATGGAGGTGGAGGTGTTTACAATTTTGCGGTGTACTTAGACGTGTCGTCGTTGCAAACTATCCTTTCACAGTTTGACTATTTTTAGAATTGATTTTTTTATTTTGAATGAAAAATCACTTTTTATTTTTATAAATGAAAAATACTTTGTCATTGGAGGTCATATAGCTAAGGGCGCATATAAATCAAGCTGCGGAATATCTATATAGTATAGTGGTTAAGCAGGAAACACAATTTGTTTAGTTGTTATATTTTCTATTTTCCCCTCTTCTTTTTTCATTGTTGTACATTTGTCTATCCTGATGGCGCTGTTGTCCTTTGAGTAATAAATTAGATTGCTGTTTATATGTAGGTAGTAAGTGTGCGATTGACTTTTCATCGCATACAAATACAATATATTTAATGAAATTATATTAGTTTCTCATAAATTGCATAAAATGTAAACGTGCGAAGTGTGATGTGACAACAAGGGATATTCATTTTGAATACGAAAGTTATTTATGCGACCGTAGGGATTCATTTATTATTAAAGTGTCAAGGCAACGCATCATGATTTTGGTGTCAAGTTATGTGTTGAAATTTTTTTTAAGAATATTGGGTTCGTGAGTTTGTCTGGTAAAGACGAACAACTGCGGCGGGTAGGAGCAGATGTGGGGGTAAAATCAGTTTTGTACGTTGATTCATTTCGAAAATATATAGGCAGTGAAAAGAAGAGAGAAACAACAGGACTGTGCTATTGAAGCAAATTTTCAGATGCATACGTGTTACATGGGTTCTATTACTATGTTTCCACGAAGGGTAGTTAGAAATGGCGGTATTCAGTTAAGCTGGAAAAGTTTCTAAGAAAAATCCGCAATTAGCCCTGGTGTGGGCCGTTTTGTTATACCATACCTAAACAGCTTAACGAAGGATTGGAAGCATGTAATCGGATGATTTCAATGGGCGATTGGTTGCAGCGATCTAACCTGGCAGGCGATTTTTGGTTGACGGGATGGGAGGGGTTTTTTATGGAGAAGGACGAGCACTCTTCTGGAGAACAACTCGATCTGTCAAGCTAACCTTATGACAGATTCTTGTTACTATGTACTCCAGACTTCATGCCACCTAGGCAGGTTCCTGGTTGATGACCAAAACTTAATCCGCATAGTGTTTCCACACCCGGAAAGATTATCATAGGTACAGATTATTTTTGACATCTCCAACATTTGCATGTGACGTCAAATTATATCGCCCGGTCTTAGTAGGTATGTTTATATGTTTGCTGTTCTTAGAATTTTACACCAATTAGTTAAAATTCTGAATTTTAAAACATATTCTTCATTAAAAAAAAGAAAATAATAATAAAAGACGATTGTGACGTCACGAAAAACTAATGTGGAATTTTGGATGTGTCAACTTAGCATACCTCTTACTTCGGTTTACCAACAATTATTGACATTGACGTTTGTTAGATGAATTAAACAAATTTGAATGCTTAAACTCGCGATTAAGACAAGATTAAGCAAGGATTTATGTAAATCTGGGTTTTGTGCTCGGTTAAAGCACATTTCAAGCCTTGTAAATCTTGCTGAATGCTGACATTTGAAGCTGCTCTTAATTTACTCTCATGTTTTGTACATTACGCGAATTTGTGCGCCGTACCTGTGTGAGTGCCGGACACACAACTGAGGTGTAGAGGTGTAGAGTCTTCCCTACAGCTAAGGCTATTTTTCGATAACAGAAGATAGCGGAGTTTTCCCGCCACTTCGCCCACCTGACGTTTATGCGATGATTGATGTCGTCATCTCAAGTTGCTTCGTCATTAATAATATGTAGATCATAATATTTAAACTTTTCAATCACTGTTCTTTCAAATAAACGTCTGATGGAATATGGATGTGTGCATTTCTCTCAAAACGTCCACCTACGTCAAGCGCTCGTTGCAGGGATGAAGGGTTCTCGCCTATGATGGCTCCGTCGTCAACAAAGTATAACTGAGCACATTGGAGTACGTGTCACTTTAATTTGAAGCAGTTAGTCAAGTACTGCAATAAAAAGTAGGGGACTCAAGACGCTTCTCTTGCACCAGCAGGTGGGTGAAGAAATTCCTTTCAGCTCACTCTACAGTCTACAGGCCTTCCCAACTGTTTGCTTGATTTTAGGCGCACTTATTCTTCGTTTCTTTTCTGCACCTTTTGATGGGCACTTTAACCAAGCTTTGACAGCCGCTTCGTTCTAACTTATCATTGGCTTAGCTTCATCATTCGACCACCTGGTTTCTTTCGCTTGTTGGTGAAACTTTGTAAGTCTTAGCATAGGGAACCTTTTATCCGAGGCTTCATGCCTCTGGTTGCCAAATGGTAATCCATATTTCATTTCCATTACTGCTGTAAGTTCCAAGTGTTTGACGAACATAATTTTTAACACAATAAGATCGTATGATCTCAGCAGCGTGTTGACAAGTTCGACATATAATTCTCCGGCGCGGTCTCGTTGAGATCTTTCAAAAATAATACAAATGTAAAAATTTAACATTTCGAAAGTAGCTTTGTTCGGGTTGTTTTTGTGCCAAAAAATGAAAACTGTCAAAATTTCTCAAATGAAAGAAAATCTCTCTCATTAACCGAAAAGTAAGCGCACACTTTTGTAAATGTAATCCTTGAGAAATGTCAAATTCGAATTTTTTGATTGGTTAGCTCTTCGCGGTAAAAGTTATCTGCAACAACAAATGTTTACGTCATTGGCTTTTGACAGAGTTTAAGTTTTTACCAGATGAAATTTCACTGGGTCAAACCTTACAAATAAATGAACGAAAGAATAAGTCTAAGCGCGCACTAGACGGCCAGGTCGCGCGGCCAATGAATTTTTCTAGGAAGCATGCAAGTACGCGCATTAGGCGGCCAGCGACCAGCGGCCAAGCTCATGTAAAACCTGGCCGTTGTGGCCTGGCGCGCCTAGCCTAAAACAGCTGTTATTTTCTTTCGTTCATCTCTCAGTACACGAACGCTTTTAATGTTAATGTAAACGTATGAAATCGAATGCAAACTATTTTATTTTGGTACGCGAACAAATCTAGTAGTATTTTCGAAGTCAAATCTACTGTCAAATTTACATATTTTGTTGGTCAGTTATTGACAAGTAGTGTATATAGAAAATTAAATTGCTCTCAAAATCTTTGCATTCTAAACTAAGTTTTCTTAAATATGCATTTCTTAAGCTATTCAACACCTAGTCACAACAATGTTAGCTCAGTAGAAAACATTTTATATTCGAAAGGACAACATCCTGACATTTATTAAAAATAAATTTTTCAAAACTTCTTGTTAAGGTGCAAACAAAATGCATAGTAAGTTTCTCCCTTAAAACTATTTAAATCTCTCATCTATTTGACACTGTGACATGTTTTTCTTATTTTGCTTCCGTTTTTTTTCTTCTTTTTTTCAAAAAAAAAAAAAACCTTAATCAAACATAGTTTAGAATTCAGTATCCTTTTTCGTTCAGCTTTCCTATTTGTGGGGCATACAAGAATATACATAAACTTTTATAATGCCTTACCCACTCACTATACATAATAACATTCTTGAAATAGGTCGTATTTTACTTTAGAATAACGGCTCTGTTGAAGTAGTGAAGTGGTGAAGTGAAGGAAAAGTGGTGAAAAAAAAAAAATAAAAACAACAAACACAAGAAGGATAGAAAAGTATGATTGGAGAGCTGCCACAAAAAGCAAGTCCTTTCTTTCTTCTAATTTTCCACTCTGATGAAAGCAGCTGCCTCCTTCTGCACGTTAAATGAGCATTAGGTTCACAAAATGCTGTCACTCTTATATATATAGAATGATAGTGGTTCTTTTAGCACATCCTAAAATGGGTTTTATTTTGTGTGCAGTGTTGTGGGTGGAAAATTCTTCAGAGTGCATATGGTTCACCACGATGCAGTTTTGAGCAAAATTAAATGAATTTTCAATTGGAGTGCTTAAGGTCGATGCTTATAACATTTACCCCAGATGTGAAGAGCGCATTAACATAATTTATGTATGTTTGAAATCATCCTCTTAAAAACTAGCTTTCATATTAAATTAAGCCAGCTTGGTTTTTTATATTAATTCTATACAAATCGTACATATGTAGATTAAATGAAAAACTTCATTTCATTAAATCTCAAAAACAGTGTTTTACTGCATCAGGGATGGAAAAGACGATGTGGAACTGGGTAAGAACGAGAAATTCATACCTTGTGCCTATAAAAGTGGATCGCTCTGATTCGGCAAGTTTTCGATAAGTACACCTAACGAAAGTAAGCTGCGCTCTATTTTGAATTTTACTGACAAACATTTGACAGATGACTATGCACCATCTGATCTGTTTACAAAATGAATTACGTAACAGTGAACGACTACACAAAATACCAAAATGGCGTTTTAGATGCACTAATTCGGCACACATGGTACGATGCCTTTAAATCGGTAGATATTAACATCTTTAAAGCATGAATTCTTGAAAATATAATCGTCACCTTCGCTTTTATCAGTCTAATTTATAGTCCAGGAAAAATAGCTTTTTGCAAGGAAAAAATTAGATCCTGGCTGAAAATTTGGTGACGCACCCTGTATTTTTACAGGGCCTTTGTACGGAAAATCTTACTTAGATGTGGAAAAGAGTCAAGTTTCACTGCAGAGCATATTTTGTTGAATATTCTACTTAGGTCTTCGCCCTCTGTTTCTGGGATTCCAGAGATGATGGCATCGGAACAAAACTTTTTTCTTTCAGATTCGCCAACCGAACATTCCAACCGTTGCAGATTTTTATTTAAGATATTAATTAGGTAGTACCCCATGGCGTAGTGGTAAGTTTTTCGGACTGGGCACGCCGAAGGTTCTGGGCTCGATTCCTGACACACCTAAATTATTTCCCAGGGTACTGCCTCTTGCGAGGAAGTGACAAATCCTCCAAGAGTAATTAATGTCATGGAAAGTGCTTCTCTGTTAGCCGTTCGTATTCGGCGGTAAATTGTAGGTCCCTTCCATTCCTGCAGAATATCAACGCACACACAGCTAGCCTGTTCGTACCTCAGACTTCCGTCTCCGATTTCGCAATCCAAGCTGTCGGAGGTTTCCGTCTTCTTGGTCGCTCTATCGAAGTAAGGTCTACCTTGACACAGCCATCTTAGCCGTTGGATACCAACTTTTGTGACCAAATCCATGTCTTTTAAAGCACCTTTATAGTTCATCGTTGAGATGTTTTTTCTTCATTAACACGGACAGGACCATAAATCGTATCCAAAACGTTAATTTCAAATAGTTCAAGGGAAAATTCATCTGACTGGGAGAGGGGGTCCATGCTTCTTCACTATACAGCAGGACCTGGACGATCATGGCACGATATAATTCTTCCCTCTAAATACTGTCTTAATCTGCTTTGAAATCGGTGAACAGGTGGCGAATCTCGATCTGGCGCAATGTGAAGATTTGAGGGGTTGAAGATTTAACAGGTCTGAAATTGGCAAGGATCAAGTAGATTAGACGGTGATGGGGCAAATTTGTACTGAGATTCCAGTTACCGATACTTTCTTCCGACCATATTTTGGTGCACGCTCCTTACCAGGTCATATTCAGCAAGTTTAAAGAATTCTTCTTATAAACCATCGGCTCCAGCAACACTTCGTTGCCATTAAGGTTGCCTGATAGAATTATCTAACTGACGATATTTTGGTTGCCATCACCATTAAATGACTGGTTAAAGTCGTCCCTCCAAATGGTTTATATGGACTGTATATCTGCTACAGTGTTTCCATCCATATCCTTGCAGGTTCCAGGGCAACAAGTGAGTCCTAATGTTGATTGTTTCACTCTTTTATATCAATTTCTGCTGAATCATCTCTGCATCTCTTCGACTTCACGGTAATGGTGCTCCTCCTTGGCGGACAAACTCTGTGCAAACATTTGAAGCCTAACTGTGACTCTGATCTTTATGCAAACTATACAAAATTAACATTTTTCTCCTTAAACAACCAATTTTCGAATTTAATTTAAAAATGTACCAAGCATTAACACAAAAACCACAATCACAGTCAAACGTAAAAGTCGTCTCCAAATATAACACAAGGCCATAAATGTCAAAGTTAAATCACTGCTGCATCACGGAAAGCCATTTCGTTTTTAAGTAGAATTCTTGAGAATAATTTGCATTTTAAGAATGAAACTTGAAGGATTTCTGCACGCACTTCAACTAGGAGTGTGTGGCGCCCTTGAGGCGCAGCAGTATAGGACCTCTTGAATTATGAGGTTGATGTATGATTTCCTCTGTAACCTTCTTCGGTTCGCGCTAGGTTTTTGTGTGCTTAATCCTTCGTGACACACTTCTTGGTACATTATGCACTTTAATGCATTATATTTTTTTTACTCTATATACATCCACACATGCCACATAACCTGCCATATTATTAGATTGAATAATATTTACATAATAAAGCAAACAAAACTGAAGAGTTTTGATCTTTACAAAAGAAGGAACAGAAACTGCACTGTAAAATTGCACACATCATACAAATGCTCATCATATTATCTTGCTGATTGTGAGCAGTCAGTCTTGTATAAAAGTTTCATGGATCTAATTGGTTTGAAGAATCAGTCTTTTCACTTCGACTTCCCTCTTAATTCATCCGCATTTCAGTGCAGTCGAATGGAAACACTTCCACCATCACATTTTCAATCAGTTATCCGAGATAGTGTGTCTGTTAATAGTGCTACTGGCAATTAACAGACAATTGTCCAGCAAATCGGCTCACATCGTCATCAGGTCGATGTACCTTGGACTAAATGTTGAAAAAAAAAAAATCAATGCAATTTTAAATCAGCCATGCAACACACGTTTGCGTTTTTCTACATCAATTAAAACCAACACGAAAAACGAAACAGTTTTGATCGATATACGACGAGGAGTATCGATTGGGATAAGTGCCTTTTTAAATTGTTTTACCGTGTTGTGATTTAAAATTCGCAGTTGTTTTCCACTTAGTGTGGATTTAGGGCTTAAAAGTACCTAATGAGTTTCTATTTAGATGGGGTGGTTTACCCGCATTACAGTAACTCGTTCATCATCGTTGAAATGGCAAATCTCGTTAGCCAAGATGATACTTGACGTAATTTTATCGTGTTGTTCGTAATGAATGTGTTTTTTTCAAGACGAAACGAAAATGAAAGCATGACTCGGTTGCACGAACTTGCCCATGATGTGTTAATCATTAGCAAGTAGGTTTTACTGTTTCTCGACACAGGTTATGAATTTCAAATTGTACGAATCACGTCTTTTTCAATTTTAGTACGAGTTTTGGTTATACTTTGTTTTTGGGAGAGTCAAGGCTACATTATTATTCTTTTTAAATTCAGATACAACGGTATTCGTAAAGGTAGTTCCACACTATCCTACAGTGTGGTACGGCATATCAAAAAAAAAAAAATATAAAGAAATGTGTGATGGTTTTACATTCAATCCTAAAAAAATATTTCAGATCTAAACACATGTCAAATCGTATGAGATCTTCGCTGTCATATTCTGTTTCCACACTATTATAAGCTTGTTTCATCACACATTTTTGACATGTCGTATTACACTGTGGGATAGTGTGGAACTACCTTAAGCACCACTACTTGTGCATCATGCTATTCCATCTCACCACCATACGAGCTGCATCGAATGAAAACGTTTGGAAACTTGGGTCTGTCACGTAGTATAGCGTAATATGAATTGTCTCTAAACGAAACTAACGCTATCTGTTTCAAAATTCATCAATTGCACTACAAATTCATGCTAATTTTGACAGCACAATGTCAGTTTTTCTATTGAAACTAAAGTTTAAGCTATAATATTAAGTTAGTGAATATTAGATCAGAACAGCACAAGTAAGTAAGAACTATTAGAGCAAGTTAAAACAGAAGCTAGTTGTTGACAGGTCCAATCAGCTGTTTGACAGTTTTCCAATAATATTAATTTGGACTCTTTTGACATTTCTCACGCGCATTACCAACCCAAAAGTAGGAGCTAAAAAGATTGTACTAAACTGAGTTGGACAACTTGCATATGAAGGGTGTTTTTTTTAAGACGTGGTTTTCAATCTGGCAATACTTTTTTCGGAGTAGGTATTTTTGACAGCTGTCATTTGATTTATGCTCAGTTTGGTTTGTCATTTCATAATGAATATACTTGCTCCTGAACAACGTTTGCAAATCGTGCAAATTTATTACCAAAATAATGGCGCACTGTGTCCAATATTCGGTCGACATAATAGCCCAGGAATTTATTCGAGCCAGCCGCGGTGGCCACTTGCCCGAAATTTATTTAAAAACATAATGGCAAATTCTTACATTTATAATAAAGCTAAATTCTTGGCCATAAAATTAATTTGTATGCGTTTTATTTCTTCTTGAAAACCACACATCTAAAAAAAACACCCTGTATAATAGAGGTAAAATACTGTCACATGAAATACCAAAGTTGAGCTTTTTCGTGCAACTCAGATTCATTAAACACACTTATTATCATAAGTCAGTAATTTCTTTAAGCAACGCTGTACTAGTGGTGTATTTTAGATCAGCTATTAAAAACGAAGTTTGGGAATATAGAGGGTGCGACAGTTAAGGACTGTTCACATGGGAGCGACCAACGAATGTTCGCCTATTTTGACATTTCATTCACATGAAATTTTTTGAATTTCTTGCGAACAACGAATAGAATGTCCGTTCACCAGATCTGAACTCTGAGAATTTGAGGCAAGTCATACGCGAATAATTAATTCGTTACGATATGCTATGATATAGTATGTGGTATATAAATAGAAGAGACTTTGACAGTTCGTGTATCTATATAAAATGCGGTTAAAAAATTGTGGCTTTATCAGAAAATACTTTAATTTTTTTAAAAGATGGCTAAAAATGTCAAATCGAAACAATTATTCCGCTTTTTAAGGATTCATAGCGATTCATGTTTTCTTGACATGTATTTTTAACTGTTATATTCAGGAATTTCAAATCGAATTTACATACATGTTCCGCCATTCTCATAAATCATAGCATCTTTTGGCAGAGTGACACCTTGCTTATAAGCTTTTGTTTCTTTTTAGAAAAAGGCTATAGGTACTCTCGCGCCCAAGACACTGTTGATAAAATTCTCAAAGGTTATGAATTGTTTTAAATTCTTGGACACAAACATTTACAGGTACTATGAAGTTTTTGACAGATCAGCTTATTGATAGACTTCAAAGCAGTCCAATGCTTTGAAGTCTACCAATAACTCGAAAAAAATCTCAATTCTTTGGAAACTCACGCCAGTTATTAATGCCACTAAAAAATGTGGCTATATCTTATAATACAATAAATATATACACGGCTTTTAATGGAATCCAAACCAGAAATAGCTTAATAAAAATTTCTGGTAAACAAATCCATTTTTTAACCTTGGAGAATTTTTCCTATAGATGACACAAGGACAGTGGACAAGCAAGCTTACGACAAAATCAAGTATATTTCTCAACTAGCTTTCATGTTGCTTATTAATTATTCCCAATGGTGGGTACATCACACAATAAAAGTTATACTTATTTGAAATTCCTTCCTCGTGTGAACACAGCTTAACAACTTATGCAATGTCACAATAAACTACAGTTGAAGATGTTATTTCGAGTCTCGTTTAAATGACATTTCAAACGTGTAGCCGCCGTTACATAATTTGAATTTTAAAAAAAAAACTCGATCACTTTGGGAGCGTCAAAATTCTTGATGAAAACCTAAATGCAATCAATAAATTATCACAGCTAATAAATAACGTCAGCAATAAACAGGCTTAATTACATGCTTCACAAGTCTTTTCTCTAAAAAATAGTATTATTATTCCCAACCATGATCTGTTCAGATGAATTATAATAAATTTCAACAAAAACTCAACTCAATTATCATTAAAATGGAATGGATGATGTGCCTACGAGTATGCATACGGCACGGCAAGACTATTAAGTTTCAAAAAGTTGCTCGCGTTCTCGTTATCAGACAATTAAGCCCTAATTTCAAGGACATAAATCACTGTTATAACCAGCCCTTACGAGTATATACCCCCATGGGACTCATACTTGGTATGATTTATCTAATGCATGAGGTGGTGTTGAACTAAAAAAAAAAAAAAACATAGTCCATGCAGTCCTGGCATGGCACTCTCAGTTAAACTCGCTTAACACACATTAAATGCAGATGCCTGCGGACCGAAACCGAAACGTTGTCCTCCTCAGTTTCACGAGAGAGGAACAAAGCGACTTCGTGGTGACAAATCGATTTTGGTCTCCTCCTCCGCCCACAGTGTATATTTTCCTTCGTTACGTCATAGTGCAGTGTTAAGTGTACCCGCGATGCTGCATGATTATGCACCACTTGTGCCGACGACGACATTTTATATAGCATCCAGCCAAGCAAACGAGGTCAAAGTCAGGGTGAAATGTATTCGGTAGTCGGTATAGTAGACGGTTTTCCATTTTCTATTTTCTTGTTTTTTATGTTTTGTTTTCCTCTGATATTGTTGCTGCCTCTTTTGTTGGAATATCGAATTTTTTGACAGCAGCCAAGCTGTGTGCTGGGACATTGCGCGTACACTGTGTCGTATACGTAACATTTTTCCTATTTGTCTTTTCTTATGTAGGATAAATCTATGAATTTATTGATATTACATACTCATACTTATATAACTCTCACACAGACTATTGTATATGCTGGCCTAGCCATAAGCGAAATTGCCTGGCGCCAACGGCCATTGGCATAAACGACAGTATGGACGCGGAGTCTGGAGACTCTTATCCTGTTAGCTGACTATTTAAGTGAAGTTATTTCTTTTTATCAGAACCTACTGGAATTTTTTTTCTACTTTTTTTTGGGCTATCAAACGAAATGTGTTTTGACAGAAGAAGAGGAAGAAGCCTGGCAAAAAACAAGATTTTATTTTTAAATTCAAATATTGAAAAAGTTTATCCTTTGAATCCGTGAAAAAAGGTAGGCAAAAAAAACTTGCCAATTTTATCTTAGAGAGCGATTTGGTTTTTTGTTTGTTTGTTTTAATTTTAGGATTCTTTTTCTTTAAAAGGTTTCTTATAAGGTAATAGGTCACCATGTTGAAAAACTAAACAAAAACAATTTCCATGCTAAATGTTTGGACAGTTAAGACAGCCTTAAGCATTTTCAAAATATGTACATACATACATACCATGGCATGATTGAATCAATAATTATCTTTATTGCGTTGGAGCCATGGTTTTATCTTTTATTTACAATTTTGTGGCTCATTAAATGTTAGGAAATGATTGATTTTTATCTTCATATTTTAATGAATAGTCATGGTTTGCTAAGGATATGTGTGTGATAGCGATTTCCAGATTGTATTTAAGGGCAATGTTCATGGTTTCAAGTCGGTGCTTTATGTGAATGGTTTATTTATTTTAATAAAGTTGAGAGTAATTTTTTTGCCTCTATATTATACTTATGAACATTACAAAAAGGAGACCATATTACTTGTGATGCATATTCTATTCAGATTCACGTGGTCAATCACAGAATTATTAATTTAAAAAACATTCATATCGTCAGCGAACACAAGGGATATCACTTGAATGAATGGACGATGTTACGTCATCGCGTAGTGAGTATAGAAAGATTCGGACCTAGGTGATTGCCTTGTGGAACTCCTGATTTTGCTGTGAAAGGTTTCTAATGTCTGAACTTTACTATTTATAATCTGTTTTGGAAATATGAATATCCAATTGACAAATCTTGCAGGGATTTTTTTCCAGTTTGTAAATTAAGAAGTCATGTGATTGTTTTTGAAAGGCTTTTGAAAAGTCTGTTTAAATATAATCTTGCTTATGTTCAGTAGCGGATTTAGGTTTGACGGCGCCCCAGGCCCAAGACGATATGGCGCCCTTTTTCTTTCGTAAAATAATGAAATATTAATAACAATAATAAATCTAGGAACTTTAGGAATCAATTAAACACTTATTTTTTTAACATAACAATTAAGTAAAGAATTAATAATAAATTGCTTGTAATTATTTGTATCTGATAAATCATATTATTATGAATTTTAAAATTACTTTTTCAAATTCCAACCGTTTAAAACAATACAAGTAGGCCGGGTTCGGACTTTGCTGCGAAAGCAGTAGATCCACTGCGCTTTTTTCTTAGTTTTCAAATCTAATGGTGGTGCACAGCGCTTTTTCTACAATCTACTGCGATTATGCTGATTTTGTTTGAAAGATAGTACTTGTAATAGAAATTAATGTAGAACAAAATGTCAAACATTAAAAAAAAAGATTTGTCCCTTTCATGCAAGTCTTGTCAACTTATTATGTTGGTAGTTTTCACTTTTTCAGTTATACTTCTCTGCAAACATTTCTATTATTATGTGACTAAAGTTGGCCCCGCCATTTTTTATTTTTTATATAAAATTTATTGTGCTGCTTTGTGCTAGACTTGTGCTACTATGTGCCGTAAATATAAAAGTTGTATCTTTAAAGCTCTAGCTTTTATAGCCAAAAAACGATTTTATGACTAAAGTTAGCCCCGCCATTTTTTATTTTTTTTTTAAGATTTGTTGTGCTGCGTTGTGCTAAGCTTGTGCTGCTATGTGCCGTAAATATGAACTTTTTATCTCCAAAGCTCTAGCTTCAATAGCCAAAAAACGATTTTTACACTAAAGTTAGCCCCGCCATTTTTTATTTTTTTTTTTAAGATTTCTTGTGCTGTGTTGTGCTCCGTTTGTGCTGCCATGTGCCGTAAAGATTATTTTTTTATTTTCAAAGCTCTCCGTTTTATAAGCAAAAAACTTTTGTATGAAAAACAAGAAAAAAACCACAGCCATTTTTTTTTTTTTTTTTTTTACTTGTGCTGACTTGTGCTCCTCTTGTGCTATCATGTGCCGTTAAAATAGAAAATTTATCTTAGAAGCTCTAGTTTTTATAGCCAAAAACCGATTTTATGACTAAAGTTAGCCCCGCCATTTTTTATTTTTTTTTTAAGATTTGTTGTGCTGCGTTGTGCTAAGCTTGTGCTGCTATGTGCCGTAAATATAAACTTTTTATCTCCAAAGCTCTAGCTTTAATAGCCAAAAAACGATTTTTACACTAAAGTTAGCCCCGCCATTTTTTATTTTTTTTTTAAGATTTCTTGTGCTGTGTTGTGCTCCGTTTGTGCTGCCATGTGCCGTAAAGATTATTTTTTTATTTTCAAAGCTCTCCGTTTTATAAGCAAAAAACTTTTGTATGAAAAACAAGAAAAAAACCACAGCCATTTTTTTTTTTTTTTTTTTTACTTGTGCTGACTTGTGCTCCTCTTGTGCTATCATGTGCCGTTAAAATAGAAAATTTATCTTAGAAGCTCTAGTTTTTATAGCCAAAAACCGATTTTATGACTAAAGTTAGCCCCGCCATTTTTTATTTTTTTTTTAAGATTTGTTGTGCTGCGTTGTGCTAAGCTTGTGCTGCTATGTGCCGTAAATATAAACTTTGTATATTTAAACCTCTCGTTTATATCAGCAAGAAACGATTTTATGACTCAAGTTAGCCCCGCCATTTTTTTATTTTTTTTTTAAGATTTGTTGTGCTGCGTTGTGCTAGACTTGTGCTGTCATGTGCCATTAAGATAAAGTCATATCTTCAAAGTTTATGTTTTTGTAACTCATGAAATGATCTTTGAAAAGAAAGCTGGCCCGCCACCGGCTGTGCCTACCTATCTTTCTATATATATTATATGGTTATATATGTAACTATATATAAAATAGCCTTTATATTACCATCATATAATATAGTTTATATGAAAGTCTGCACATTTTTTATAACGGATTCATTAATCGTACCAATATGTACTGGTATGTATTCCTTAATTTTGTGGATCACGTAGTAGGTGTAAGAATATGACATGTCTATTGTTCTGAAATTAATTTTCTAAACAATTTTACTATGCCAGGAGTTTGTTTTACCGCCCACCAAATATAACTTAAGTACCTGCTTTTAGTAAAACAAGAATGAATATCTTACTCATTCATATTTTTTCCTGAACTACCCTAATAAATCATTTTCTAACCAACACCCAACCAAAAAAGGAAAAAAATATCTCACAATTAAAATGCAAATGCAATCGCATATATACTGTAGATACATTGTACAATGTACCGACATAGTATATCTTATCTACTTACAGAATGTCCAATAGTTCATCAGAGGATAAAGCAATTTTTTTTCTCCTATCTAGGTACATGGATTCAAGTCACACACTATAATAGATCCATATACTCGTACCTACCATTTTTTTAAATATAAAAGTCAAAAGCACTCCTAATTATCATTCATGCAACCTATTAAAGTTCATTGGACACTTTCTTCACCTCCATATTCGTACATATTGTACATATGTAGGTACATAATGTATATATATTTTGTGTAAGTATTTAAAACATATTATATTGCGTGCGAAAATTTAATAGGTATGTATGTATGTAGGTACCTAAATCTTTAAAATTGCATATTTATCTTAACATCAAATTTTCCCTTCGATTTGAAAAGGATCGGATTTGGGTATAAGGAAATATGGCAGGTAAGAAAAATAACAAACCAATCAGAACATTTGTTGCCATATCATCATCAAACAACCACGTTTCTTAGTTAGTTGAAGTTGTTGTTGGTTAAATGTATAAATTTCCAATTGGGAAAATCCACAGATTGCTAGTGTGAACAACTATAAAAAAAAAACTCAGCTTTATGTAATTTGTATAAAAATAAACCAATCAGAACATTTTTTGTTATCATTATCATTGACCTAGAATCGATCCTTGTATTGGTCACCATTACGGTGCGGTGGTGTTTTGTATCGAAACAGGTACCGCGGACCAAAAAGGGTTGCTCATGTGGTTGTTGTTGGTTGTTATGAAGGTCAAAGATGAACAATATCCTGCCGCCGCCGCTCGCGGATACAAATGGTTGTGACCTAAGATCAATCCTTTAAATGGTCACCCGCTATTTTGTTGTTGCACTTGTTGATTTTTTTGCGCTCTTATGATGGTTTTGCATCGGAATTATGGCTGGTCCGCAAAAAGGAACAGAAGGGATTACGAATATCCTGGCACCGCGCCGCTCGCGGATACCGTTGGTTGTGAAATAAGATCGATATTTTTAATGGTCACCCGCTCTTTTTTTTGAACTTGTTGACAAATCTGACAATTAGTCAGATTTATTCACTCTCATTCTAATCTAAATTCAGGCTAAGCTCATCCATATCTTGATCGATAATTTGTACCCCGCATCAGATGGTTTTTTCTTATGTGTAAAATACTTTCGCCAGATGGAAAATAATGTAATTGCAGATAAAGTTTTACAAGCCAATGTTTAACAAAATGCCGATCACTACATTTTTACTTGCGATTATAGGTACTATAAGGCAAGTTATGCATTCGTCGAAAAAAAAAGTTTTGAGATAACAATCAAACATGACATTACGATGATAGCGAAGACGAAAAAAGATGGTCTAAAAATTCTGTCTGTCTGTCTGTCTGTCTGTCTGTCTGTCTGTATGTAGACCTACAGCCCAAACGGGTGGGCCGAATTGCTTCAAACTTGGTATATAGACTTTTTTAAACATTGTACAGAGAGGAAATTGAAATTTTTTTTTAGCTCAAAAAATAACTGTACCTGCCATACAACCGTTATTTTAAAGCTTATTTTTCTCAAAAACGGCTCTAACGATTTTTAATTAAAAAAATCAGTGTTGCTTTTTAGGTACGACCAATCATATGGCTGAAAAAAAAGTTTTAAAAAATGGCTAAGAACGGTACTTTCCATAGGACCGTTTTTTTTGCTTTCGACTATCTGGAAAACGACTCAACCGATTCTTTCGAAATTTCACACACATATAGCTGTAGGTAGCTCAATTGGTATTGCATACCAATATTGTTGAAAAATATTTTTTTGTATTTTTAAAAGCATTTAAAAAAAAAAAAATTTAAAAAATTAATATTTTGAAAACTGCTTATTAAATTATTTTTAAAAAATTTTAAACAAATGTATTTGCTGAATACCTATGAACTGGCGTTTTTGAATTTTTTTTGAAAAATTTTTTCAAAAAGTTTTTCAAAAAAAACTTGTTTTCTCAAAAACCGCTCCACAGATTTTTCTAAATTTATTCTCATAAATTCAAATTTATCCAAGAAATAAAATGGCGTACTTTTTTTTCAGCTCAAATTAGTTTAAGTATTTATTTAAGAATTTTGAAAATTTTATTTTTATCAAAATCTCAAGCCCATAAACCACTGTCACTCATTAGAGCAAGTTCGTGCGACCCAGTCGTGCATTTTATTTCTTTGAGAAATGAGAAAAAATTAAATTAATATTCACCTAAAATTCCTATATCAGGAAAGTGAATGCAAATTTTGATATGTAATCAGCAGTTTCGATAGTAAAAAACTTTTAAATGAATTAAACATTTTTTGAACAAATAAAATTCCAAAATGTAAGAAATTTGGTTTTTCGACTCGGATTGCTTTTTAAACTAGCTGTTACCTACATGCAAACAGTTAAATATTAGCGTTCATAAAATGGCAGTAGTAAAAGTAAAGTACATAGTAGTAAAGTAAGAAATCTTAAAAAACAAATAAAAATCGTTTTTTGGCTATTAAAGCTAGAGCTTTTGAGATAAAAAGTTTATATTTACGGCACATAGCAGCACAAACTTAGCACAACACAGCACAACAAATCTTAAAAAAAAAATAAAAAATGGCGGGGCTAACTTGAGTCATAAAATCGTTTCTTGCTGATATAAACGAGAGGTTTAAATATACAAAGTTTATATTTACGGCACATAGCAGCACAAACTTAGCACAACACAGCACAACAAATCTTAAAAAAAAAAAAAAAAATGGCGGGGCTAACTTTAGTCATAAAATCGGTTTTTGGCTATAAAAACTAGAGCTTTTAAGATAAATTTTCTATTTTAACGGCACATGATAGCACAAGAGGAGCACAACTCAGCACAAGTAAAAAAAAAAAAAAATGGCTGTGTTTTTTTTCTTGTTTTTCATACAAAAGTTTTTTGGTTATAAAACGGAGAGCTTTTAAAATAAAAAAATAATCTTTACGGCACATGGCAGCACAAACGGATCACAACACAGCACAAGAAATCTTAAAAAAAGAAAAAAAATGGCGGGGCTAACTTTAGTGTAAAAATCGTTTTTTGGCTATTAAAGCTAGAGCTTTGGAGATAAAAAGTTTATATTTACGGCACATAGCAGCACAAACTTAGCACAACACAGCACAACAAATCTTAAAAAAAAAATAAAAAATGGCGGGGCTAACTTGAGTCATAAAATCGTTTTTTGGCTATAAAAGCTAGAGCTTTAAAGATACAACTTTTATATTTACGGCACATAGTAGCACAAGTCTAGCACAAAGCAGCACAATAAATTTTATATAAAAAATAAAAAATGGCGGGGCCAACTTTAGTCACATCTATTATTCCTTTTCTTATTCTAGAGTTTCTCATCCTAGAGTTAATGCTCATATTAATGTGACAATTATTTGTGTTCCTTAACCTTATACTTATTATTTAAAAACTAACCACAGAATGTGGACTTCATTTAATATTATTTATTCTTTTGTTTTGTTAATAAAATAAAGCGCACGACTTGGTCGCATGAGCTTGCCAGCGATCTTGGGGCTTGAGATTTTGAAAAAAAATTAGTGGGGAAAAAATCATGAAATTTAATCAATCACTTAAAAATTTCTAGTTTATACGTTTTTTTGGAAAAGTGAAAAGTGAAGTGATTCCTTTTAATGTTTTGAATTTTGCAATTTTTTTTTTCAAAATCGTTCGACCAGTTTTAAAAAAAAACGGTTTTTAAAAAACTTTTCGAAAACATTCAGACATTTTTTTTTAGAATGTGAACTTCTTGGAATTTATAGTTCTTAACTGAAAAATAAAATTTAAAAAAATTGATCTAACCGTTTTTGACATAATCAAAAATTAAAAACTAATTAACATTTTTTTTGAAAATTTGAAGAAGCAACATTATTTAAGCGCTTTTACATTAAATTTTTCAGCGAAATCCGTCAAATAGTTTAAGAGAAAATCTGATAGGAAGCGTTTTTGAGAAAAATGAGTTTTTTCATTAAAAATAATATGTCAGGTACCGTTAGTTTTAAAGCTAGAATAGAATAATAATTCCCAAAAACCCCCGTGTAGGACGTCATAATAAAACTATATACCAAGGCTGAAGCTAATCAGTCCAGCCGTTTAGGCTGTAGGTGCCGATAAAGACAGACGGACAGACAGAATTGTCGGACCCACTTTTTTCGGCTTCTCTATCATCGCAATGTTATGTTTTTTTACGAATGCAATTCATATCTTGCCTTAAAAAAAAGTAAAAAATGCTAAACTAAGCACGGAATAAGGACTGTGTTTTATATTATAAATTTTTTTTTGTTTGTTTTGGTAGTAATATAAAAGAAAATATAATTTTACTGCGATTATTTCCACACACTGAAAACCCAATCGATTTTAAATTTTAGTCGTCTTCAACATTTTGGCGCCCCCTAGAATTTGGCGCCCTAGGCCTGGGCCTCACGAGCCTAGGCCTAAATCCGCGCCTGCTTATGTTCATTCACTAACGCCCTTGGGCACTTGTGCATAAAGGCTAGAAAGTTAGAAGATTATTTCTGAAGTTGATGGCATATTTAAGTTTTGCCGAAAAATTTGTTCAAAAGGCTTTGAAGAAAGTTTGGAAAATGTTTTGTAGTTGACGATGTCAGACTAACTATTTTGAATGCTTTTCGCGAAAAAAAAGCCTTTTTTTTTTTTTTTTTTTTTTTAGTATTGGAAGCCAGACATAATTATAAAGTCAGCAGCATGTATATTATAATGTATTCAAAGCTAAATTTGTGAATTTAATCTTCAATAAAAAAAACTGAACTGAAACCGAACTAAAACTGAACTGAACCTCAACTGAAACTGAACTGAAACTGAACCGAAACTGAACTGAAACTGAACTGAAACTGAATTGAAACTGAACTGAAACTGAACTGAAACTGAACTGAAACTGAACCGAAACTGAACTGAAACTGAATTGAAACTGAACTGAAACTGAACTGAAACTGAACTGAACTGAAACACTTTCGCTTGGAAGACCTTTCAAAATTCCGGAAAAGATTTATGATTGACCCTGTTTGAAGGAGCGCACACATAG
The DNA here is from genome assembly GCA_916050605.2 of Platycheirus albimanus. Taxonomy (NCBI): domain Eukaryota; kingdom Metazoa; phylum Arthropoda; class Insecta; order Diptera; family Syrphidae; genus Platycheirus; species Platycheirus albimanus. The sequence continues at coordinate 29,688,573 of OU696698.1, read as the reverse complement.
CCGAGTCATTTTAGGCATTTTAAACCCCAATCTGCGGAAAAATTCCAACCAAGCTGAATTTTGGTACACACCTTTATTACGGCTTTGTAATGAAGATGTGAAAAATCGACATTGATATCGTGCCGGCAAAAAAAGTTATGAAGGTCAAAAGGTCACGAAAACCTAAAAAACCGTTTTTCGCAAATATCTCGGTTTCTATAGCTCCAATGATTTTAACGTGTATGACAAAATTGTAGAGCATAAAATTTGCTACAATTTCGTTAATCAATTTTGTATGTCGATTAGTTACCGAGATATGGCACTTCGAAAAACAGGTAATTTTTCAAAATTCAAAATTAACTGTACATTATATTTGATTAAAATGATGTCATGTGACGTCATAGTCACTATAAATCCCTAATCTATTGAATGGGTATATTGTATTTGGTGTGGAGTTTCTAACATAGTGAAATAATACCGTTAGGTATAGAAAAGTGTTTATATTCTGATTCAGAAGCAATCGATTTAGCCATGTCTGTCCGTCCGTCTGTCCGTATGTGTACTTTCTAGAGGTCGCAATTTTGCAGCTGGAAACCTGAAATTTGGTATATATAATATTAGGTTCAAGAGTAAGGCTAAGTTGTTGAGCTGGTGAAATCCGCCTACAAACACGCCCACAATAGCCATTTTCGTTCAACAAGATCTATTTGGCAAAATTAAACAGTGTGTTTTGTACAGCTACGATCAAAGCAAGCTATATGTAGATCTTCTTTAAATAAAATAAAAAATATTTCAGTTTGGGCGTGGTTGACGCCCACTTTTCACACAAAACTATCAATACTAACTTTAAAAATAACGATCCTTATATTAGAGCGAAAAACATTGAATTTCGTGGGTATTACTTGTACATAAACATCTTGTGTATAAAATCAAAAAAAAATTGATTTTGGACATGGCTGACGCCCACTTTTCATTAAAAACTATAAGCAAACTTATTTTTGCAAAGAAAAGCATGAAAAGAAATTTTTAAATTTTGGTCTTGACTTACGCCCACTTTTCACGAAGGAACAAAAAACATAGTTTTAAAAAAATTTAAGGTACCAATAATCAATTTCAACCATTCAAAAATATGTCTTAATTTTTGTCGTTGTACGTTTTTTTTTTAATACGCCCACCTTTAAGGGCGTTGTTTTTTATAAAATACTTTTTTCGGGTAAGATCGTTTAAACTCTACTCGATTCAGCTGTAGTCTTAAACATATGCCTTCAAACTGACTTACGATCAAGCTCAGATAGTGCTTTGCCAATTTTTAGGACACGCCCACTTTTAAGAGGCGTTTACGTTAAAAGTCTTAATAATAATTAATGTTTTAATGTTTTCTAACTATCGATCGGTCGCAGTTTTGAACTAAGAAGATGTTCATTTCGGTTTGTATTCCTTGGTTACGTAGCATAGCAGGTTGTGTTTCAAGAATTGTTAAATACACTTATAATCGCTGTTTCCATTCAAAATCTATTTTTTAAAAATTCAAGTTATGTCTTGTTTTGTCCAAATCGAACTGCAAGGTTAAGATTGAATGTCACTAACCTCATATGAATTGCCTTGGCAATTACAAGTCTCAACTTTGGCGTGGTACACGCCTGTTCTTATTGTGATAGCAGTTGTTGGACATCAGCCACACAAAATTAATGTTATTGTACTTTTTCCTGTCTGCTAAAGAAGAATTTTGTTTCTGGAACTGGAAATCGCAGCAGGTAGCTTATGTTTTTTACTGAAATAGTCGTCGATGATATCATATTAAGAAAAATTATGGTCAACACGAACCGCATTAGTTTTTATAATGTGGAATTACGTTTCAACTGCAAAAATTTCGAAACTCATTTTTCTGTTTCCTCATCATCATAATGTCACTTTATGTTAACTTAACCTAAATGCAAAATGGAAGCCGTCATTAACTTAACGTAGATTCAAACTGAAAAGTTGTTTTGATAGATCATGCGTGCGTCATACATTCATCTGTCATTTCGACTACATTCCAACTCAACCTCAACTTCTCAATTCATGTATTAAAACACAAATAAGTCCTGTATACTTAAGGCTCACGGTGACAAATGACAGTGGTTTTGCGGCCCCCAAATCTCACAAAAATTTCCACATGTTTATTCCTCACAAAATTTAGAATTGACAGAACATTAAAAATGTCCGAAAACCTCTTATTCAAATCAGTCAAGTCACAAATTACTAGTTGGTTGTGTGCTGTACCACATCATGGCACACATAAAAAAAAACTGCCACCATAAATGACAAATCCTGATATTATTCGAGTTGATTAAAACTTCAAAATTTACAGACTGTTTTATCTCGAAATGTATGCTTCCATCATCAACCACATTTCCTTCCAATCATACTCCATGCCTATCCCTTTCAAGTTCATAGAACCCTTTATACTGTCGAGTCGGGCATGAACCCACCATGTCTGGGCTGTGGTGGCTGCCCAAAATATAAGTAACCCACAAGGATCATTAAACTTTTACAACAACCATAAGTTATGTCAGATATCCCATCAGCATGCAATCAAAAATAGGATGTGAGAAATAAAAGTTTTCTCGTTACTTGGTAATGTATATTATGTTCTAAAAGTATATCAGATACAAATCTACGTTCATATCCCAGCCAGCGCCAGCATAGTAGACTTGCAAGTGTAAACATTGCAAGTTCCGAATATCGGTCAGGAAATATAAAACAAAACACGGAACAGTGTAAGGATATTCGGATGATGGATACGGAATAAAAGAAAAACCACACCACCATGCACTCGCAATTAAAAAGTTTCCGAGGCAACAAATTAATTTTAATGAGATGGGAAGAAGATATAACGTCGCGTCGTCGTTGCTCGTTGGTCGTCGGGGATTTTTAGCTTCTCTCCAGAGCAGCGCCAGTGTCAGTTGCATTATCTAGACTTGTATGAGAGTCTATATATCTCCTATATTTTTAGTCTAGTATATTGTGTGTTATTTCAAGAGAATAGAAAATACTCCCCACCGCAATGCATACAATTTATCCTGGCATTTTTTTTTTTTTGTTCTATACTATTTCGCCGAGAGTAGACAACAAATAAATGGAAACTTGCTCGGAGGACTTCAAAATTCGTTATGCAGCATTTGAATAGACAATTCTTCTTCCATTCCGATTCAGTTGCTCAACAGTCTCTACAACATTTTGTCGTCCACTTGAGCAAAAGATGAAAATTTATCTGCAATAATACGTCGTACATATATGTATAGTAGACACTTTTGGCAGTGAGAACGTATTAATGTTTTTATTCGTACAGTTTGCACTAAATTGTGCAGTTCCAGAATGTACACACGAGATAGCGCATTAAAAGGAACTCTGCCTAACAATAAATACTTGTCTTTTTTCCAGTAAATGTGTTTGGCACTTCCGTTTTAAAAGGACTCTTTGCGGTATACTAGAAAGAAAAATTAAAAAAAAAAAAACAATTTTTTTTGTCGGCTTGCAGCTTGAAGTTCCAGAGGCTTGGCCTATATTCAAAAATTTTATTTGTAGTTCGAACAAATTGTATGGCAACCTTTGAGATAAAAAAGAATTTCATTACATTTTTTTACTAACTTACTTAAGGAAGCGCAGACAATCCATTACGGACCACGGCATCATCCAACATACTCCGCCAGCCAGTCCGTTCCCTAGTTACGCAAGCCAAGTTGGTTGAGGTAGACCTTCACTTAATCGCACCACCTTAGCTGGTGTGTATTCGTCCATACGCTCAACGTCCACATGAGAAGTTATAGTGGAACCAAAATAGACAAAGTTTTGGACAACTTCAAAATTTATTATATCTGTCAATCATAACGTTTTGTCCAAGTCTATGGTGGTGATGTTCTGCACCCGAGGACAGGATATACTTTGTTTAATCTTCATTTACAGCCAGACCCATTCTCGACGCCTCCACTTCAATCCTAGTGAATGGTCCACTAACAGTGAGAATCGTTCTCTTCAGCATAGGCAAGCAGCAGCCCGAGTTCTCCATAATCATCCAGCACAAGGGAACTAGTTTAATAGGGATGCGGAGTATTGACATGGATCTGTAAAGCTCGTCCCTATTTACGCTGCTATAGGCGACTTTAAAGAAGAACAAAGCGAGCAGTAACCTGTGCCTTCACTACTATGGAGGCAGCTGCAAGCGAAATGGGACTGAAAGTCATCAAAAGTCCAATCTCACCATCGACTTGGTCAGAACGTGATCATTGATAGGTATAACTTCGAGGTAGTCAGTGAATTTGTCTACCTGGGCACTGCTGTAAACACCGGCAACAACATCAGGGCTGAAATCAAACGCAGACTTGCTCTCGCTAATCGCTGTTTCTTTGGGGTGAATACGCAATTTGAGGAATAACGCCCTATCGAGAAGAACCAAGGAGACACTATATAGAACACTCATCATCCCGGTCCTGCTATATGGTGCGGAAGCATGGACCCTCTCCCAATCGGATGAAAGGTCACTTGGAGTCTTCGAGAGAAAAGTTCTGCGTACGATTTATGGTCCTGTCTGCGTAAACCGAGAAGACATTTGGCGAAGAAGATACAAAGACGAACTATACGTGCTGTACAGCGACATATGCCTAGACCGAAAAATTCGAGCTCAACGACTAAGATGGTTGGGCCAGCTCGTAAAGTCTTCAACGGCAAACTAGAGGGAGTCAGAAGCCAAGTATACCTCATCCCCGATGGAGCGACCCAAGTAGAGGTAGTCCTCCAACAACTTGGAGTGCAAAATTGGAGACGGCAGGCTAGAGATCGAGCCGGCAGGAGGGGCATACTTAGCAAGGCCAACATAAGTAAGTAAGTAAGGCGACTTTAAAATCGATGAAACTGGAATTCCATGGGACTTTTGTACAACCTGTCGAAGTGTGAAAATTTGGTCCCTGATAGGGACATTAGTTCACGTGTGAAAGGGTTCAGACGTTCACTTATACCTGTGTAGTTGGCGCAGTACAGTATTATCTACTTTTTTGTGATGGATAGATGGAGGATGCTGAGGTTGAGTTGCTGTATGCTCCTCCTCAAGTTATCACCCGATGCTTTGAAGAATTCGGCTGGAAGGCCATCCTATCGCTAACTTAGTTTCTCATTGGTCTGAGGTATTGTTCATCATCGTCCATAATCGAATGGATCATTCTGCCTGACAACCATTACTTTTCCACTATGTACAATTTGGGAAGTGAAATGTCTGATTGCGTTAGTAAACACCGACCTTAAGCTGAAGGTTTCTCAAGTAATGGTCACATATTGGAGTGCAGTGGCCGTTATATGTTGCATTAAGTTTTACGTAACAACTTTTCATGACGAACCGACTTTTTCACCTGCTGTGAATTGAAATTGAATAGGTACGATCCACAATTATAGCATTGGCCGAACTTGAAACCGTGTGAAATTTGTCCAACAATTTTTTTTATTTAAACAACAAAAGCTGTGGGAAGGTAAGGTTATGAAACTCAATTTAAAAAAATTTTTAAGGAAATATAAACTTTCACTCGAACTACGGCCCAGTCCACAGTGGATTGAAAACAAATTTCATCAAAAAAGTAATGGCGTTCATTTGCTAAAGGAATAGGTATATCAATTTCACACATGTCCCTAACGTTATTTTAATTTGTTGTTGCCACACATTGCGAACATAAAAATATGGCGTTGCGAAAATTGTGGACCGTATTCAATTTTCATTTCACAGAAGGTTAATATATATTGCGGGTGGCAATGGTACAGTGAATGTAGTGTTTGGTTGCTATCCTAGAGTTGTGGGTTCGAGCCCCAGCCCCAGCCCCGGCAGCAATTTTCCATTATTTCCCCAGCTTCAATTGGACCCGTGGGATTATTGTGAGATAAATATAACCTAACTCTTAATCTATTATAGCGAACAAATTATGTACTTCAGTTCCGTGGAAGTATTTGAATTCCATACAAATATTCCGCCGTGGATTTCATATTTTTAATTTTCACAGTTTGCAATTCTTAATGGCGAAGATTTTGACATGACATGTGTCTTTATTCTCGTTTTTTAGGACTCTTACATGAGGTAACATAGGGGAGAGTGGGCACATTTGCTTCCAAATGTCATAAAAATATATTTTTTGAACGATTTCTTGCATAATTTAACTCTTAGATATGGATATAAACTTTAGTATGAGTCTATAAATTAGTTATTTTTAAAATGATTTTTTATTATTGTTTTTGAAATAAAGCAAGTATTGATGTTCAAATGTGCCCCCCATATGGGGCAGCTTTGAACTAGGCTGGGGCACTTTTGAACGGCAGTTTTACTAAAACTTTTTATTTGTAAATAAGACAAAGACGCTTTGATTTTTTAAAAATTGAATAACTTTGTTATATTTAATTTTTAAAGAAGCCAAAAACTTAACATTAGCAAACTTGAATTCTCAAATAACTTAAATAATAGTAATATTATTAAGTTTATGCATAAAATAAGGAAGGTAACAAGGCAACAGATATGAACTAGAATTCACAAATTACTCAAAGGAACAAATAAATAAATTATAAATCTTTTTCATAAATTTACATTTACATGTTTAAACGTGTCCCGCCCGTTTTGTTCAAACCTGCCCCGCATGCCACGTCATAAACAATTTTCCATAAATAATCACTTTTTCAATATTTTTCAAAAAAAACTTGTGGTTCCAGATGAAAGATTGTACGTATAAAAACACTCACCAAAAAATGTTTACACTCTTACAAAATATTTACAAAAAATAAAATTTGGAATATCATTTCAAAAACCTTCACATCCAACTACTTTCAGGCGGCTACTGAAGAGAAGAGCGAACGGCGTTGAAGGTTTAAGAAAACAATATTGATGCCAAGTCAAAACTTCTGATTTGGTTCGAAAATATTTTTAAATAAGATTTTATTAGCACTGTACAAAGGTACCCCGTGTTCAAAGGTGCCCCACTCTCCCCTATTGCAAAATAAAATAAAATACTGGAAGTGAGATCCAGGTTAAATGTAAGAACGTCTAACATTTTTCAAATAATTTGTAGTGTGGAACTGTTAGAGACGGAATTGCAAAATTCGACCCTGAGTTTCGTTTTTACTCAGTTCCCTTGGAAAATGTTTACAACACCAGCAATATTAAATTAAGATGTTTAAATATAGTTTGGTAAAGCAACAAAAACTTCCGATAGATGGTGTTGATTATCAGCTAGGAAGATTATTTATAAATGTACAAACATTTCCATATTACATTCATATTTCGTTGTGGTGTGCATTTGCAATTAACTTTGGTGCCTCCTAGCGGGAAAAGCACATCAAAGAATAGCTATGAAGTATAGATTTATATTTAAATTTTAATTGCTTTGAAAGTTAACCCATAAATAGTAATCCCTATATTCCCGCGTTCATTTCTAAAACACATAATATCGATTTCATTGCAAACAAAACTAAAATCAAAATCACCATCTATCCACCAAAAGCGGAACCCCCTTACTCATACCTACTTCAAATAATTCAAAGCAAATCTCTTTATTATAATGAATTCCAAAGATTGTTGAAGTGTTTCGCTGTCAAGTATCCAATTATTTGTTCCAATCAATTTTAGCCAAGAAAGCATAAACAACAAAATACCTGAGCTAAGAGGAGAGCCGATACTCACTCACACTCAGATGAGATTGTAAAAGCCTTCTACACTGTACACTGTTACGTCATCGTCATCTATTTTAAATCCATTTAACGACGAACCTATTTCAGATACACATAACGATATAGAAAATCCAACAATCCACAAAGATTCGCTTAGCAAATAAATTAAATAAATTGCAAACAAAAAAGAAAGAAAAAGAAATCTGAAAAGAAAATTAGAAATCATTATTTTTCTCGAATGAGATATTACGACTACGAGCGTAAAAAAATACCAAACTTTATATTGATTCGCGCATAGCGTATTGAATCATCATCTTTTACGCCATTTGTATTAAACCTAAACTTCCTGACTCCGCATCATCCAAACTTCCGCAGGTATTATGCAAGTATCGATAGCGATAACATAGATACACAGACTGACGGACGAACCGAACGGGCGGATACCAGGACGATATCTAGGTTTCAATAGATTTCCGTTTTATTTCCCTTTGACAAGGACAAAGAATACGACAACGAGAAATGTGTTGCGTAGCACTCGAAGGATTATATCATTGAGAAGGGAAATTAGTATTGCCTTTTGGATAAGGAAGGGCCAATCGTGAGATGCCTACTTATTTACATGAGGATATCTTTAGACACCAAAACAGATTCCATAAAGTGGGCACATTTACATTCCAATTATTGAGGTTTTATTTGTGTACCTACACCTACACCATTAAGGCATGTGGCGTTGTGGCGTGGGAAACTAAATGTTTCCCAACACAGTTTCTGTTTGTTGTTGTTGTTAGCATCTACTTTTACTTTATATTTCCAAGAAAAGGACATTTAAGTTATTTCAAACAAGGGTTTTCTTTGATTTAGTTTTTTTTTTCCTTTTTCTAGAAATGCCATGGCGATTGGAAGAATTTAAGGTTCAAGTTGAGAGGATAATTTGAAATGCGTGCGCTACGTGAAATGGCAATAACTTGCTATGGCGTTGGAATTCGTGTTTTGAAATATGTAGTATACGTTGTGTTGGAGCGTTAGAGGTCGTCGTTATGTAATGTACTGACATTGATATGATTTAGTTCACCGGTAGAGCACGTACCGCGTGATGATAACACGGTGCAGCCATGTGTGGAAGAACACGTGTGCCTCATGGAATTTGAATTTTATATTTATTTATTTTGTTTCTATTTTTCATTTTTCATTTCATAGCTGATCAAGTGTGTAGTATTTGAGTTAAAAAAAAAAAACATTTATCGAATTTCGTTGGCACACTGTCTCTGTCACTAGCTTCATATAAAAAATGGCCCTGGTTTGGAGAATTTGTATGTTATGTGAGAGTTTTTTTTCTGCTATAGCTTACAACTGGAGAATGTGATAAAAATTTGTGATGTCAAGTTTTAAGACGCTAGAAGTAGAAGGTTTGTTCATTGGGAAATAGCATCACCTCATTCCGGTACCAATAGATCCATAGTGTTTCCCAGGGAAAGGTACAGAATATAAGGAAGGGTTTAAGGAGGTGAAATCATTCGATCCTGAATCAACTTGAACTAAAGGTGTTTTAAGTAGCTTGTTCAAGAAGAAGAAGAAGATGCCCACTCACCAAAATGGACATTTGAGGCCTGCTCATGCTCACATTGAATAATTTCTTTTTTTGTTTGATCCGGCCATAGATTCCGATACTATTTGGACCCTCCAGTTACAGAAATAAGGACCGCGATTATGCTCTTAAAAAACAGCTAAAACTGCAGCTGGAATAAAAGCAGATCTACTTGGCAGCAAGTATTTTACTGCCACTCGTCAAGGCAGTTTTCGGAGTACGAAATTGTTTCCAAGTAATGGAAGGACGGAGTTTTCGTCTAGCTACCAAAGAAAGGTGATTTCAAGAACTGTTACAACTAGCGTAGTATCACCATTTAGCCCGTATGTATTTCCGAAGTTAGCGGGGTCTCGGAGTGGTCGATCACATTAACGTCTTACAAACAATTCTGGAGCAACCATCGGAGTATCAAACGCCACTCTATATCTCATGTTCGTCGAATTCGAGAAGGCCTTAGATCGCGTTTATCGCGATGTTATCTGGAGATCTCTTGATGGTAGAGGCATTCCCTGTAAAATTGTTGATGTAATACAAGAATCGGAAAAAAAATGCAAGTTGGAACAGACCTGGACGTCAACAAAAAAAAAAAAAAAGGAGGCTCGTTGTGCATTCAGCACCCTTTTCCCAGTGTGGAACTACTTGAATTCAATGTGAATTCTGTGCTGTAATATACTTGTGGATCGTTGAAATATTATGCCAATATCTCGAGTAAACTACAGGCCTTTTTGAACCGTTTATGCGTGAGCACTGTTTTTGGAAGTAGCGATAAAACAAGGTAAGACAAGAAACATTACGGCGATATTCGAGTGAAACAAATGTTTCGGTAATGGATCTTTCTCCTATCAGTTATAAGGCTCTTTTTTGGATCCTATCTAGGAGGCATAAGTGGGTGACAGGAGCACCTGCCCAGATATGAGAATTATACTCAAGCTTCGGGCGAATGTAGATTGTAGCCAAATCAGAAGGGGAAAAATATTTCTTACATCGATTTAGGAAACCTAAGCATTTTGCGGCATTTTTGGCGACGTCAAATATGGGATCGTTCCACAAGAGGTGGTTTGTAATACACATACCTAGAACGTAAAGCTGTTCGGTTTCCTCAATGCAAGTGCCACTCATGCTTAAACGACAGAAGACAGCATTGAGTTTTTGAAGCTTTAAATTCCACTCGGTTGACAATTCCCCATTGGACAATGCTGTCCAGATCGGAATTCAATCAGCTTATCATACGATACCGTTGCAGTTCCACATCCGAATAACATGGATGTGAATCTGGAAACGAACTGTCGTCAGCAAAACAATTTAGTGGATTAGAAATACTAGACAAGAGATCATTAATAAAGATAAGAAAGAGTGTCGGAGACAGAACGGAGCCTTGGGGCACACCAGCACTTATTTTGTGGGTAGCAGACTGAAAACCGTCCGTGCAGACATCACCCAGAAAATGTGGCGCTGGATAGGCAATACCATGGAGAAAGATCAATGATACAATAGCAAAGCAGTCTTTAAAACGGAATCATCAACGTGAATGTCACGTTGGAATACCAGAAAACCTGGAGGTCAACTATCTTGAATGAAGCCGAGCTTCAGAATTTGCAGTCGTGGGCAAGGTTGAGGTATCCAGTGAGAGAGATGGAATGATCTGGTTGTCGAACTTTGCTCCAGGAGTAGTTAAAGTGTTGCTGTGCTGCCGACAGCAGTTTCCAGAAACCAAGAGTGACAGAAAGCGTACACAAAGGGATACAAACCTGATTTGGGGCTACTTTTAAAAGTACATATTTTCAATAGGCACGAAAACCTTTATACCTTCATCTTCATCGGCAACTATATTTCATGAGTTAAATTTGGTTTTCTTTATAGTTGCATCATTTTTAAATCTGTAAATCGATGTCTTGGACACACCGAAATCTAACGTTGAAGAATTGAAAAACTCCATTAATTGTAACAGGTGTTTTTTTTAGAGGTATAGAACTTTAAGTTGGCAACACTTTTTTAACTGGCGGCCATTTTGTCAGCTGTCAAGTGATTTATTTTAAATTTGGGTTGGCATTTCAACATGAATTGACTGACGTCTGAACAACGCTTTCAAATTGTGCAAATTTATTTTTAAAATCATGAACCATGTTCGAAGTAGGTATCCCGATTTTCATAAGTGAATTTTGTTTAGCGATGAAGCTCACTTTTGGTCGAATGGATACGTCAATAAACAAAACTGCCGTATTTAGAGTGATGATAATCCTCAAGTGTATGTTGAGACACCGTTACATCCACAAAAACTGACAGTTTGGTGTGCTTTATGGGTTGCCGGAATAATTGGTCCGTACTTCTTTAAAAACGATGCTGGTCAGAATGTTACAGTCAATGGTGACCGCTGTAGAGCCATGATTAAAGACTTTTTCGTTCATCAATTGAACAATCATGATGTGCAGGAGCTGTGGTTTCAATAAGACGGCGCAACATGTCACACAGCTCGTGCTACAATAGATTTGTTGAAGTAAACGTTCGGTGAATTGGCCTCGAAGATCGTGCGATTTAAAGCCGCTTGACTGTTTTCTGTGGGGATATGTGAAGTCGATTAACCACTTGAAGGACAACATTCGCCGCATTATTTCCGATATACGGCCACAAATGTTGGAAAAAGTAATCGAAAATTGGACCTCCAGATTAGACTACGTCCGAGCCAGCCGTGACGGTCATATGCCAGAAATATTTAAATTATAATGCCAGAAGATTATCTTTCGAATAAAGTAAATTTCATGTCAATTAAAAATAAAGTGCACGACTGGGTCGCACGAACTTGCTCTAATGTGTTAAAATGATCTTGAGTGCTTGAGATTTTGGGAAAAAAGCGTTGAAAAAATCATATGAAATTTTATAAATCACTTAAAAATAAATACCTTAAACGTTTTTTGGAGAAAATGAAATAAGCCATCAGGTTTCTTTCACTTTTTTGAATTTTTACAAAAAAAACTTTCAAAATCGTTCGACCAGTTTTTTCAAAAAACAGTTTTTTTTGAAAAACTTTTTGAAAATATATTCCAATTTTTTTTTTTTGAGTATGCCAACTTCTAGCACTTTGTAGTTTTTATCAGAAAAATAAAATTAAAAAAAATATAAATTAAACCGTTTTTGGAAAAAAACTAAAATTGAAAAAAAATTTTGAAACTTTTTTAAAAAACTCAAAAAAACTTTTTTTGAAAAATTTAAGAATTTTTATTTTTTCTTTTATAAAAGAGCTTCTACATTAAAAATTTTATCGAAAGCGGCTTACGAGAAAATCGGATTTAAAAAAACCGGTCCTATGGGAGGTACCGTTATAAGACTTTTCCTGAAAAATCTATTCCAACCAAAACATAAAACTTGCACTTAAAACACTATTCACAAAGTTTTATCAAAATCGTAGGAGCCATTTTTGAGAAAAATTAATTTTTCACTAAAAATCGTATGGCAGGTACCGTTAGTTTTAAAGCTAGAATGTTAATTCCAAAAACCCCTCTGTAGGACGTCATAATAATAATATCTACCAAGTTAGAAGCAAATCGGTCCAGCCGTTTAGGCTGTAGGTGCCGATACAGACGGACGGACAGACAGACAGAATTGTCGGACCCACTTTTTTAGGCTTCTCTATCATCGTTTTTTTTTTACGAATGCATAACTTGCCTTATAGTACCTATAAACGCAAGTAAAAATCATCTTTGTTTTATTCCATTTCAAAGTTATATGCCTCTAAAAAATCACCCTTTAGTTGTGTTAGTGGTCAAAGAATGTGGAACACAGCTTCCGGCCTTCATTTTTCAAAGGCTACCCTGGATTTTGTATTTGCAAATATTTGAACCAATCCCTCAGTCAGTAATGTTTTAAATAAAATAAAATAAAAAAGCTAAACTTCAATCAATTCTTTAACACAAAACTGTACACAACACTTAATTGTGCGAGTCACTACTATTTCTAGGTTAATCTCAACTCTCTTAACAAGCGGTATACTAGGCAACGCTATGCCAGAAGATACATCGTGCTGTCCATTAACCATGAAAATCATTGACTTCTATCATTATTTTCCGCGCTGAATAAGTCTTATCAAATGAAATATTTACTGGTATCCGAAAGATAAATTATTAAGTAAAAAAAATAGATACAATAATTGAGATACTCAATTTCTAATAAATTTCATTTCGCACGCCAAATTAATTACATGCAGCAGAAGGTTTGCTTACTTTTCTCCTATCCGCTTCTTTGGCTTTTATACCTCTGTTTTTGTTGTTGTTTTTTAGGTTGTTGGTGGAACAGATAATCTCAGAACACCCTATTAGAGCTCGAAATGTAATTTAACGGTTGTTGGACTGTTTAAATGGCTTGGTAAAAAAAACAAACCATGTATGCAAATAATTAGGATGAACAATGAACAATACTGTTTTGTCATGGGATATTTTTTAAAAAGGCATTATTTTAATGAAGAGAAATTTAACACCCTACAATCTACAATCGCCCACACCTGTAATGAAAGTAAGAGTGTCAAAGACCTCAGGTGATAAAGGAAGGTGTAATGAACGATACTGATGATATTAATGTACAAAGTACAATCTACTAACTTTTCATAAAAGCTTTTACTTTTTCATGTCAAAAAGGTAAATTTATTTCTTTTTTTTCTTTTTGTTGACACATTGTCACATTTTCTTTTTGAAGTCAGTTCATGCGTATGATGGACGAGGAATTTTAATTAAGCACACATTTTTTTTTCTCGGTGAGGTGACATTATATAATTTCTTTTTTTTTGTTTAGCATTTTTGCGCAAACAAGAAACGTATACCTATGTATGTCTTGATGGCTTTGTGACTTGTTTAATTATGATTTTAATTACAAAAGTTAATGAACGCTAAGCAAGTTTTTTTTTATTTATAAAAATTTTAATACAAATTATTTGAAGGTTTATATACCGGCTTATGACGGATAGCTGAATGCAATAGAGCTTAATAGTAGATGGCACCACCTAATTTATGTAGTCCAGAAGAAATATAGCAATGGAGGAAAATCGATGAAGTTTGGCGTACTGACAGTACGTTTCAAAGTGGTAAAAACCTTTGGGACAGGTGGTTACTACATTGTCAACACATTTTTTAAGTTCAACAATTTATTTATACTAGCATCGCTCAGTGGCCAAATGCCCAAAATTGGGGGAAAAAAATTTCACAGCGAATTTATACGAACAAAATGGTAAAAACAACACACCAAGACATTTTCACCTGTATTCTAAAAAAAAAAATTACAAAACAAAATATTCCCAGCACACCTACTCAGTAATACCTTTCCAACGATATATAATTATATCTTCTCAATCGGTTGGGTAACCACCTCGCAATTGGTACCACAAAAAAACTGCTTGCCTATTTATGTATAGATTTAAAGAGAAATTATTATTTATTAGATTTCACCAAAACTGTTATAATTAAAGCTTTGAACAACACAAAACCAAAACACCACATTGAGAGGAATATAATGCTTTTTGTTTGACAATAAGATAACCATTAACACGTTCTTAAATCACTTTCCCGTAACACGTATTGTGTGTCAACTGCCACAATTGACAAATGGGAAGGCTTTTCAAATAAGAAAGAGAAAGGAAGAAGTGGTTCTTGGAAATCCTTAATCTGACAGGTCTTGGTCTTGTCAAGATAACAGTGAGTGAAATAATTGATAGATATGCTGGATGCCGCGCCGATTACGTTTGTTAAGTTACTCATCTTCTTATTTTTCAAATCAAAAACCGCAAAGATCAATCTGAAAATTTGTTCGTTTCTTTATTTCCAGCAACTGCCTTGACACAATGGTGTAACTGTAGCTGCAGATGAAGTTGAGTTTACTTGAACTTCAACTTCTTTTTATACTAAAGCTACAACTTCAATAAATTGTACCGTTGCTATTCGAATTATGTACATTTAACTTTGACAGCGCTATACGGACTGCAGCTACACCTTTGTCCAAAGGCAGGAACAATATGTATTTAAACCAGATCAATTTGACGTCAGCTTTCTGATTGTTCAAATTGTTGATTTCGAAAATGGAGTCCGGGCACGCAATAACGCACTCTAGTTTTTTACAAGGGGTAAATAATCAGAGTTGTGCGTTTGGGACGCCTTAAATAAAGTAGTTTTTGAAATTTTTTAAATGATATTCGTAACTTTGAAATCAAACTCAAAGACCGAAGTTTTCTGAACCCTCCATAATTCTTTAAATTATGAACTCTGTGCAAAACTGCTGTGTTTTGTTAGTCAGTCTTTTTACTAAGAGGATCCCAGAAGATACCGCATTTTACACCCCTTGAAATTAATTTATTTCGGATCGTCAATTTGTATGGGAAATGAGATGCCCTGGAATTGAATTTGGAAATACGAAAATTTGGCCAAATGAAAATACAGAATAAAGTCTTAATAGAAAAGCACTTTAGGTATTCAAAAAATTAGCTACTAAATTTTTATATTAGGCTAGGTTAGGTTAAGGTGGCTGTTATAGCTAGGAAGAGGTATTAGCTGACGCAAGTCCAAAAGGGGAGCGGGTCAAAATCCTGGTTTCAAAATACTGCTTTTCAAAATTCTGCTTTTAAAACGAAAATTCTGCTTTTTTTTATTCTGGTTGACAAAATTCTGGTTTCAAAATTCTGCTTTTCAAAATTCTGGCTATCAAAAAAGAAAAAAAAATTCTGCTGCTTATTTAAAGTAAGAGTTTGCAACGATTATCAAAATTCTGCCAATTATAAGGAAAAAGAAGGTTTGGAAAATGTTGAAAAGCGCGCGCTTTTTAATATTTTTCAAACCTTCTTTTAACCATATAATTGGAAAGCAGAATTTTCGTTTTAAAAGCAGAATTTTGAAAAGCAGAATTTTGAAAGCAGAATTTTGTAAAAAGAATTTTGACCCCGGCAAAATTTGGGTAGTGTCGTTTCCGCTTTGCATGTTCTTTTTGGAGTAAGAAGATGAAATGGAATCCACGGATTTCAAACCTAGCTATTCGAGAAAATGATGATGTCCTTGGACGACAATAAGTTTTCTTTAAACCAGGATAAAATCTCATTTATCTCCATTAATTTCGCCTGGAATACACTACAATGGATTGGGAGATTAAAGGAGAGACTGGAGACCACCCCACACCATCAATTGTTTTTTTAACCATCAGTGAATAATTAATGGACTTTGAAATGGTCAACGTGCTTCGAAAAGGATCTTCCGCACGAATGATTCTGAACGAACCCAAGAATAGTTTTTCTTTTTAATAAAACACAAATTCTTTTTCATTTGTTGTTGTTTTAGGACTTTTGCTAGGACTACTAACTGTATTGTCTTATGACATTTTCTCGTTAGTTTTTGGAAAAATATATGTCGGTTATGTTGTTCATCTAAACTGAGACAATTAAAGCCAAACATAGTCCCTTGTTCCATAGCTTAAGCATTCCAACAAATCCCACTATCCTTATCGCATTGTTTGCCATCACCCCAGAGAAAAACCATTCTTTATAAACAAAAACAAAGCGATGGGAATTTCAAAAGATGTTACAAAATATCAACTCATTATTCAGCCAATAAATTGTTGTTTACACTCGCTTTGTATCCTTTTTTATAGTGTATCCCTAAAGAGCTTACATCATCTAGATTCTCTCGAAAAACTGTTTCTCTCCCATTCTCTGTCTGGTGTGGTCTGGTCTAGCTGGTTGGGTAGTTGGGTTATCCTTGTCTCGCCCATCCATTAATAACTTATCATTTTAAAAGACCATCGCAGGGCAAAGTGTTTATTCAATCGATTAATTACTAAACAGAAAATATTATAGAAACATCAATCTTATGACAACATCCTTTGGACTTTTTATAATAGGTTTCGCAGTTGTTGCATTGCAGTGATACAGAACAGACATAAAAATGAATTTGAAAGTATCTATTTTGAGTTTGGAGAGTATTTTAATTATTTTAATCCTTTGAGTGCTGGCAAAGTGTTTACCTTGAGTATTATTATGAATTAATTTTGTTTGCTTGATTTTAATTTTTCAATACGAAAATACACAGACTTATTCATCTGAAACTTATTTTTCTCTCCTCTGTCAGACTTTTATTGATATCACTGAGCAAATCATCTTTTTTGATTCGATGTCTCGAGAAATTTGAGAACATTATTAAAATAACGATATGAAACTTGTTTGACTAACACTCTACCACAAGGACTATTTCGGTCAAACGTCAAATTGCCATTTTTGAATTTTGTGACGTCACATTCATTTTTGATTACTATTTTATTATTTTTTAAGCGGAGAACAAATTAGAATTCAGAATTCACGTTTATAAGAACTTTACAAAATAAAAAAAATAACTGGCAAATAAATACATTTTTTTGTATATTTTTCTACAATCAAAATGAAATGTAAGTGACGTCACGATACATGCAAAGTCAGCATACCTTCCATTTCTATGTATGTATGGTGTACATGGTTTATAAACTATCATTATCATTACACCAACAGATAAATGTGATGTTTTTGATTTTATAGAACCAATACTTTCCCTTAGGGCGAGAAAGCAGACACACTTTATTTAAATCGATAGAAGGAGGCTTGCCATTGATATTAAAAAACACTATTAGACACAAAGGAACTCCTCGGCATCATGGCATCATGAGTCTTTTGTTAAATAGTTTCCTAACATCTGCGGCTTTTTGGTTAGCTTGGACTCAAGAATCCAATGGAATAAACGTTCTATTTTACTTGGTTTGTAAGAAACGAGACCAAAGGTTGTAAATCCTATGTTCTATTATTTTCCATCTTAACGGTTGCTACACGAAAAAAGTTGACTAAGAAAAGGAAACTGTTAACTTCCTCATTTTTTTTGCAACATTTTCACTCACCTACGTCCGGAGTCCCCCAAGGCTGCCATTAAGGTCCTTTTGTTTTTATGTTTACATTAACGATATTGAAATCATCGTCATTCCAATACCAATATCTTTAAGAGAATATCGTCTCAGTCTGGTCTCTGGTGATGGTCACTTTTTCACGTAAACGTATACAACTTCTTAATATACATCGACAATATTTGATTCTCTCTTGTTTTCCGGATGCTACTGTCGGCAGCAACAGGCGGGAGAAAATACGACTCGCTTAAGCCTTTAAACGCTTAACCAAGGCAGCGAAAAATAAATCGATAAAACTCTTTCTGTCTTGGCAGAATATTGGGCGTTGTGGTAATACACCCTTCGCCGGGAGCATGCTAAGCTTAGCATAGTTAATGTTTTTGTAGCTGGCTACTATCCAACCATTATTTTGAGTCTTTGACTTGATAGAAGGTGGCTCTGAGCTCTGAGTAGTTGGACAGCATAGAAGTGTCTATCTTTCCCCTCCTAGTGGTCTCTCTGGAACAATATGAATGGCAGGAAATTTGTTGTAAAATGAAGTAAGGGTGAGTAATTGCAGCTATAATTCTTTGTCTTGCGTCTACCTTGGTAAATGGTTGAATGCGTATATCTTATAGCTGCCAGGCCTTGAGTATTGATGGTACTCATCTGGAAGTGACCTTATGGTATTGAAACTCCACCGGAAGCTATATTCTGGTACTGCGAGAGATAGGCCCTCCTTGGTGTTGAAGTTCTGGTGTTTCATGACACTGGGTTTTGTCACCTGGGACTATCTATGAGATAGGCGCCCTTGTGGGAGTATCGTGTTGGCTGCGGTTACTCCGAATGTTTTTCCAACGCGCTTTCACCTTGAAGATTCCATTAAAAAGACTGCTTTGTTATTGTGTCATTGGTCTTCCAATTCAGCGCCACTTTCTCTGCGTGATGTCTTTATCCACTTATGTTTTCCCAGTCCTTGGCCACATTTCGTTGTTGAATTTGCTTTCTGACCACCAAATCAAATCAAAGATGTAACGCACTGCACGGTTCACAAAAGCTTGTAGTTTACTCGTTGTTCACAAGCATATAGCAGCACAGGTTTCACGTTGGATCAAAGAACTTCAACTTAGTACGAAGCCGCATCTTTCCATACTATAAGGAAATTATTCCGAAAGCACTACGGGCTTTATTTATTCTAATGCTGACGTCCAGGTCTGCTCCACGATCGACTGACATATAACTTCCCAGGTAGTTGAACTTAGTGACCTTCTCTTTTGTCTCCTGTCTCACATTTTGCAAATGAGAACAAAATCGGTGAGAGAACATAACCTTGTCGAACACCGGAAAGCTGTCCAGTGTCCACTGTGCAAATCTAAAACACCTTGCATTTGTTTTCGATTCTTTTATGATAGGAATCAGTTGTTTCGATTCAACTTTCTTTGGAACCTTGATGATAATCAGTCCTTCCATTGCTTGGGAACAATTTCTTGCTCCGAAAACAGACTTAACGAGTGTCAATAAAATACTTGCTAAAAAGTCGGGGTCTGCTTTTAGAAATTCGGCAGGTATGTCCTGAAGTCCAGATGCTTTGTTTTTTGTTAACAGTAGAATAGCGGTTTTGTGAAATGATGGTCCGTTGACTTCTCCGCTTGTATCCGCACTTATTATGGCTCTAACGAACTTATCTTAACAAAAACAGTCTCGGTACTAACCTCTGCAAATCCCTGCCTAAAAAACTCCTTTTGCGAGTTTATCTTACCAATTCAAACCAATAATAGTTAGTTGAGATATAAAGGTTGTAATGGGAATATTGTCTCCATCAAAACAAAACTGGAGTGAGGAAGTGCATGTTAAGGGCAGACTATTGTATCTTAGGGTTGACATGGAACAAATTTTATAAGATTTTTTGGAAGGTAAAGTTATTTAGGTACAGTACAGGGTACACCTTGTTCGACGAAATTTCTTCCATGTCTTCCTTATTAACACAAAAATCCTTAGTATGTTATGTATGCAAGTCCCTATAATAGAGACACAATTAGGAGAACAATCTCTCCATACTCATGACACTCCAAACAATAGTTCACATAATAATTAAATTAGGTGCATTATTTTATAAAACAAAAGAGGAAAATTCAGAAAATGTTGTGCTTTAAGTGTTCAATGCCATATTTAAATATCAATTAAAGTTCCTTCATCCATGACCGACACAACTTACAATTTATATTTTTATACATACAACATACACATACACATAGTAACAGAGCATAGATGTTGTTGACAAAAGGATATCGAAGGGAGAAAAGAAACAATAAATTCGTGTCTATCAACCAGAAATCACAACCATTCATTACAATATAGGGATGCAATCAATTTTACACAAGACTGCACACAAAAATCGTAAGACACCACACTTACATAATACATTGTGTCCTTGAGAATTTGTAGGAACAAAGATTTTTCAAACTCATCCCTTAGTTACTTTTGGCTGGCTGGATGGTTGGTTGGTTGGTTGTTTGGTGAACAAATCGAAGATGATGATGTGACTGAACGCCAAGAAGCTTGAGACTTTTGAATAAATTCCCTTGTCTCGAAGTCTATCAATTTTTGTCGCCTTATTCATGTGACAAAGGATATGGTTTTCGAATCAGCCACAGAGACGGGAGTTTAAATCTTGGATGGTATTAAATTAATTTTTTTTTTTTTGACAGCGTTATGCAAATGAAGGGGGATTTAGACGCGGAAAAGGAAAAAGTTTCAATAATTGAACAAAACAAGCAAAATTTTGAGTTGAAGTCTTATAACGAGAAGGAAAATAATCCAAGTCGATCAGGAAAAATAATTAAGAAAATGTCAGAAAGAATCAGAAAAGGAAATGGTTTTTTTAATGAGTGCTTTTGCAAGAGACTAAGACGCAGTTTTAGCAGCTTAATAAACAAGAGAATTGACAGTAAGAACTATAATTACACTTTTTGTCCAATATTTGACGTCTCGGAAGAAATTTCTTTCCCAGGTGCTGATGCAAACCAAGCTAAGACAAAACAACATGAATTATGAAGCAACCATTTTCAAAATAGCAGCTCAAAGAAGGACAAACGCTCGGTAGATTTGTTCGCCGAAGTTCGTTAACAATGCTCAAGGCCAACATCTTGTGGAAGTCGACAAAATTCTTCTCCGGCGACAGAATTGCGATGGTTTTTTAAATGTTTTCCCAGTTATACTTTAAAACTGTTGGAGCTAACTTTACTGAAGTACCCGAGGCGTCGTTACATAAAGTTAGTAAGGCAGTTAAAAACTACAAAAAAGGCAAAGCTGTTGGATATGGCGAGATTCCTTCTGAGTTTTGGAAAAAGATGGGTTATATCGGGGTCAGATGGCTAACTCAACTCCAAGATGCCTGAACAATGGAGGGAAAGGTACCTTCTCCTAGTGTATCAAGGGAAAAGGGGTACGAAAAGCTTTCTGATGAAAAGTGAGGGTTTTTCGCAGGAAAGTCAACAAAACATGCAATCCAAAGTACAAGGATGAGCATGGATAAGCATTGGGATTCCTTAGAGGATTTTGAAGAAGCATTCGATATACCACCACGAGGTCTGATATGAGGGAAATGGGTACCGTATAAGACCAAAAGAATGAATTCTTGTGCTGCCAATTTTCTGATTCATACACAGCTCAAGCCCATTCCAGATATTTATTTGAATGGGGCAGTGATTCGCAACTATTTAAAGTATAAATATCTGGAATCTATGATTTATTCGCGATTATCTTCGAATGTGATCGAAAAATGCCCCCTAAATTAAGGGAAGACTCAACATCTCAGTTATACGTCCGACACTCCCAACCGGCTTAGTTGGTATTGTCACGTTCAAAAGGGAAACTTTGATGCCGCCATTAAAAACGATATGTCATAAAACGTTCTTATACAAGGTGGGCCAAAAGAAATCACCCTATTGGAAGATGGTCTTATTTTTGCAAATGGCCGCCAATGTCAAATCTGTCGACTGCGCAAGCACTGCGTCGTTTGGCCACCAACCTTGAAGAGTATGGGAACACACAAGACGTTTCCAAGAGTGGCCCCGGAGCGCCAGTTGTGCCGAGAATATCGCCGCTATTGACGAGGATGTCGAGCTGTTGCCGGAAACATCGACCAGACGCCGACGTGCCTCGCAATCAGCCATCAGCCGGTCGTCCCTAAGGCGAATTTTGGTCAAAGACTTGCGCATTTTCCCGTACAAAGTCCAATTCGTGCATCACCTGCTGCCTGTAGACCGCCAAACATAACATACGCCCAAGCCATCCTCAATCTCGAGGAAGAAGTGGACGATTTTTCGACCAAAATCATAATGAGCGATGAGGCTCATTTCCACATCAGCGGGTACGTGAACAAGCAAAACTATCGCCTCTGGGGCACCGAAAATCCACGAGTAATGCACGAGGAGCTATAACACCCGCTCAAAGTTACTGCATGGTGCCAACAGGATGGAGATACACACTGCGCGAGCCACAACCGATATTCTGAAGGCGGCGGGCGTTTCCGGGTCGCCTCATCTCTCGTTTTGGCGATTCGCACTGGCCCGCAAGATCGGATTTAACCGTTCCAGACTTTTTTGTGGGGTTTTTTGAAGTCCCGTGTTTACGTGAACAAGCCCGAGACCCTAGAAGCCCTCAAAAACAACATTCGACACGAGTGCGAGAATATGTCGCCCGAAGTTCTCACCAAAGTGATGAAAAATGCCATGAAACGAACCCGTATGGCAATCAATTGTGACGGCGCCCATTTGGCTGATATCATCTTCTCGACTTGACCAATAAAATTCTAAAGGTTCAAATAAACATAATCAAAAAACAGAATCGAAGTTTTTCATTTAGAAAAAAAAGACAACATCGGATGACTTCTTTTGGACCACCTTGTACAATACGATTTTTACAAAAAAAAAAGCTGCGACATTCGGAACTGGGTTCGGGAGGCTTGCCGAAGCTTTCTGAGGTCAACCCGAGGAGTGAAATCGTGCTTTTCTTCGGAGTGTATTGGTGTTTTTCTTTAAAAGTAATGGCGAAGCTGGAAATTTTTTTTTGGGAATTATGATTTGTTTTGTCCAAAGAACTGTTCAAAGGAGACCACCTTATAAACAGAATTGTTGAGTTTTCTGTCTAATATTCGCCATATTGAGAAACTTCGACAGAGTTTGATATTTTGGCTGTCAAAGTTTATTGACAGCTGAAAACTTCCACTGAGCCCTAAAACAAATGGTGCCCTTTTTTTTAGCTGCTATTGTTTTGCGTAGACAGACGGTGTCTCCATTAAATAAAAACTTTCTCAGTTCCTGTTTTCTTGTGGACCATTCTGTCATGACAGATTATTTGCAATTACACAATTTGACTCGATATCATCGTCACTTCAATTTTACTGAGCCATCCGATATTTGTTTCTGTCACATATATAACGATCAACGAACTCCGTGACTTTCTTTTTTGTTTAAGTTTCAAATATTCCCATATCTCGAGGGGTTTTCGCCCCTGCTACTTTTTAAATAGCCATTTGCTTAGAAAAGCTTTTTTTGTAATTTCATAAACACTCATATGTATATTTTTTGAAAATCTATCAAATTCAACTCCGTTTTTTCGAGACATATTGCAAAAATAAAATTACTTGTTATTTTAAATGATTAATCATTTGACAAACGAAATGCCGAGTCTATAATGTTTGGGTCTTAGTTCTGGGAGTTGCTTCTAAAATATAGCTCAAACCGGGTTCTTCGGAACCTCCCATATATATTCCGCTTCCTATTCTAACAATACATATAATAATTCAGAATTCGAATGTTTAAATAAACATTTGTTATTATTGTAAAGCTCAGTTCTAATCCACCAACCGAGAAGTGCAGCCTTTTGCTTTAGACAGCGGCTTCTCTTAGTTGAATTAAAATAAACAAAATAAAAATGTGGTTTGCATAAAATAAATAATAAAAAAATAAAGTTCTCTGTTTAGCTTACCACGAGGACACGAACTAAACTACGGCAGACATTCGCGTGGAAAATTTCACGATTTGTATATAATATATCATACAAAAATTGACAGTTTGTTCACAACTACGTAACAATGTTTACCACACTCTCACGAAATTGCATAAATACTCCTGCTCGATTTTTTTTTGTTCGAAAAATACCGTCTGCAGTTGTCCTGATTTTAAGGAGTCCTAAGGTACAAAAATTCCTTTTCTTATATTAATTCTTCGAAGGTCTTCACAATTTCTGGTCGATTCAATTTTTTCCTAGAAATTTAAAATATACAAAAAAAATTAAGGACATCTGTGCAATTCACATTCATATAAAAATAATTCATTCATATTGAATTGTGAGAAGATCATCAGGCACGAAAACTTGTTGCCATCAACACAAACACTGGAAAGGACGTCAAAACAAAATAATATTTTCCACTGCAGAGTCTTGTTCCTTGTCTGACATGGCTTTGCAGAACACCCCCTTCTATTTATAACTGAGAAAAAAAAAATCCTATTTTCACATACTAGCAAATAAAATCCTAATTACACCAATACAGTCATTGAATAATTCCTCTTATCGATTTTTCATATTTTCCTGATTTGACGTTTCAGAGTGCTTAGGCTGATGACGCGACCGACGCACGGAGACGGTGCAACACACGTGCAACAAAAAACGAAATACCAAGCTTACTTAGATATATATGGTTTTTGTGTGGTAAATGGAAAATGGTGACCCAAATCGGCAAGTCTTCTTGAAGTTTAATAATTCACGACTAATTTAAGCTGCTGAAGGACATACACTTGAGGGTGATTGATATGAACTTCTTTTGTAGGCTTATAAATTCGTCGAACAATGTGACTATGGTATAAGTGGACTATTTGTGTGGTTTTTCTTGGTTTTTTTTTTACTTTTGCGATTATAGGTGGTTTTAAGGTTAGTTATGCATTCATTCAAACATTGCATTTAAGTGGGATTTAACTGGTGATTTCTTATGTGATTAATAAAATAAATTTATTTTTTAAACCTCAAGCCCCAAGACCACCGTCCCACATCAAAGCAAGTTCGTGCGACCCAGTCCTGCACCTTGGTTCTTGATTTGAAATATTTGGAATTGTCCTGATTTCGTTGCTTTCATGTCGCCTAAGTTTAATTTACAAAGGACATTGTACAAAGGTCTTTTATTATAGTTGACATAAGGGATAATGTTATCACAATCAGTATAATCGGATTATATGAGCATATAAATATTTCTCTGAGGTTTGTGGATTTCCTTTTGATGGATATATTGCACTCAGTTTTATAGACTTTTTTTCGGCTGAAAGGACATACTTTACATGGTATTGTGTTTATAAAAGTATATATAAAGTAGACCGGTTTATGAACTATCTTATCTTAATGTTATTTAAATGACTTATTATTATGAGAAAAAAATGTTCCTTGGTAGGGTTGTAATTTTGTAACTATGAGGCTATAAAAACAGCATATTATTGCGACCTTTTTGATGAAATCCCTCAAAACCTTAAACCAAATCTTGATTATTTGAAAACAAACACACTTTTTAGGCCAATCAACTCACCAATAAGACAGTATAGTTTGCTCAGAGTCTATGAGAAGTGTGTTTTTTATTTTAGTAAAAACTTTAAGGAATTTCGGAAATAGCTACATAGGTCCCTTGAACACCTAACATATTAATGAAATTAAATGTCAAACGAACCAAATTTTTCGTTCAGTGTGAACGCTCCAACGAGGTTTTGTAAACCTTTTGATGTCGTGTTTTAAATGTGAATTTCACAACTTTACCATCCACAGCTTACAGAGAGTTTTTCAATTGGCGCGGGTAAATTTTGGTGGCCATGTTGTTCCGGTGATATCTGTCACCAAACTGATGCAAAATCACCTAGGCAAGTTACACGATTAAACATTACGTTTATATGGTATGACTTCATGATCAAAATGAGTGTTCGTTAGTGCCAACATCGGGCGTGTCCCGCCCATTTTATGGTAGACGTGAGGGCAATTCCAGGAGCTCGGCAAATTTTGAGTCGGAATTTGGGTCTACAGCCGTAAAAGATCCAACAGACCTATAAGATCGAAATTCATGAACATAGACAACGCTGTCTGAGCCTTGGAGGGTTTGGAAAAGGACCCCAATTTTGGCCAAAATCTCATCTATAGCGACGTGAAATTTTTTTGGATGAATGGTTGTGTTAACAAGCAAAATTTACGTT
Source organism: Platycheirus albimanus (assembly GCA_916050605.2). Lineage (NCBI taxonomy): Eukaryota > Metazoa > Arthropoda > Insecta > Diptera > Syrphidae > Platycheirus > Platycheirus albimanus. The sequence goes on along the minus strand of OU696698.1, from coordinate 29,662,248 downwards.
TTAGGGGTGACACCAACCCAAACGAGGCTGACTAGGTGACAATGAATCCTAAAAAAGGAAATGATATCGGGCTGGTGGGTGTGGCTTTTCGAAAACGATTTGGTGAGGCGGTCACCGTCAATGGCGAGTGTTAAAGGACGATTATAACCAATTTCGTATTGCCTAAATTGTGGTTAAAGCAGAACTTGGCTATGTGCCTTACAGCTCCACGACTAACTTTCTGCATGAATGGTTTGAGGGTAAGGTTATCTCTCGCAAAGGTGCCGTTAATTGGTCACCAAGTTCATGTGATTTGATCCCTCTACACTTTTTAACTGAAGGTCAACATAAGTAGGCCATCGCTAAAATTCAGACAGATCTATCCGCGGAAGTGTCATTGAAAATAGAACAACTCGGATTCCTGTCACCGTAAGAAGCTTAGGAGGGCATTTGAAGGATGTATTATTGCAAACATAATGGCATATAATCAATAAATATTCTTTTAAATATTAAAAGAATTTTGTTAATATCTCACTTTCAGCTTGTTTTATGCTTTTTCAACATCTACCCGCCCTTATTGAAAGATCCTTTATTTTTAATTGCTTTTATATACAGGTTTGGCTCGAACCTACATTAACAAACCTACAACTCCAGGTTTACAACCAAGCACTACATCCACTGTACGATTTTCAATAGAACGAAGATTGAAAAAGCACTCCCTTCTTTAGTAACTCCAATAAGGGTGAAGGATAGTATTTGAAACGAACATTTTCGCTTTGGAATTTTCTCTCTGTTTCATGAGTAAATTGAATTATATATAAAGGGTTTTCCAATAAGAGGTGTTATTTTGAATAGCCCGCTATTTCGGTAGTTGTCACTTTTGAAGCTGTAATTTTTTGACATTTGACAAGTATAAACTTCGCCATTAATAAAAATGGTACGATACACGCTTCAACAACGCAACGTTTTTTTGCTGATTGGGTTCTTGAAATGCATGAAAATGATCCGGAATTTCATCGAACAATCATCTTGAAACTGTCGCTCGGAAAAAGAAAGATTTATTGTTGAAAAGCCTCTTCATCCTTAACGAGTAACTGTTTGGTGCTGTTTGTGCTCCGGCTGGGTCATTGGACCTTACTTTTTCGAAAATGAGGCTGGAGCAACAGCTACTTTGAATGGATTGCGCTATAGAGGGATGATTTATATTTTTTCATGACCGGAATTGGATGGTATTGATCTGGACAACGTTTACTTTCAACAAGACGGCCGGCGCTACGTGCCACACAAGCAACAAAACAATCGATCTTTTACAGGAAAAGTTTACGGACCGTGTTATTTCACGAAGAGTCGATCACAATTGGCCACCGAGATCTTGTGATTTAACACTTTGCGAAGTTATTGAGGGCATACAGCAGCCACTTTGCGATTTGGTGATGGAAAATTTCATGAACAGGATATTGTTGTGTTAGCGGTGCCGTGGCGGCCATTTCGCTGATATTGTTTTCCATTATTAATGGCATACTTTCTTCCTCTTTACATTGAAATAAACATCCGATCATTTATCTCAAAAAATGCCATTTTTCTTTGATTATCAAAATAACACCTCTTATTGGAAAACCCTTTATATCTTTTCGTGATACTAAATAGTAAATTATAACAAAAACCATAATAATTTAAAAATTTAGCATGAACTTACTTTAAATTCCTAGAGCTTCGTGGTCCAAAATGTTTTCAAGAAGATTAGTTTGATTTTTCAATTGTTTTGACACGCTTTATTATTCGGCCAGTTCCAAGAACGAAGATCTCAACAGGGACAAACCAAAATACGAAAAAGATTTCTCAGCAATGCTTTTAAATTGTTCTCTAACTCCCTCCTGTCAGATATGGATTTGTGTTAAACAAAACGAAAACTAATCATTGTTTGGTAGTTTTGACAGTAAGTTCCTGTTTTTTTCTCAACACGTTCGTCATAATTTGTTTTGTGACGTTTGATTGAGTGATGAATGATTTGGATGTGTTCATGAAATTTATTTTAAAATGGTGGCCTCACGAAAAATTGGTGGTCTTTCGAAAATTAGCGATGAACAAAATTAAGTTATGTCAATTTTTTGCTGATTTTCTTTGCAAAACCGCATTAAGACTTTGTTGTGGAGAGTCTTTTATAAAAATGAATGTCATGTTTGAAGAATTTGAGATAAAAAGCATTTTGTGTCAAAAAATTCTTTATTTCAACAAAGAATAATAATTAAATGTTCTACTTGCTACAAATTGTTTACAAAAATATGACAATTGAAAATAAATTTGTGTATAAATTATTATTTATTTTTCAAATTGTTTAATAAGTATGTTTGTATGTAAAACTTATTATTTGTTTTGACAAATGCGGTTAACCATGCTTTTTCCTAAAATTTAAATAAATTTTCACAATTTTGTTTGTAACTTTTTTTTTTTGATTTAATACTAAACATTTTTTTTTAATTTAATTTTTGGTTTAAACATTTATTTTCATAAGTATGCTACATTGATTACTTAGACATTTATTCTGTTGTGGTTTTTTTTTGGTATGTTTGTTGTAACAAGAATATAACTTTATTACTTATAGTTTATTAATTTTGTTTTAATTTTAATTGATCACATTTAAATTTTGTTTTTTTTTTAATATTTTTAAATTCTTAGCTAATATGCAAAATTAGTACAAATTTTTACTACTTGTTGCGCTTTGTTTATTAATATAATATGTTTGTAAAACAAATATTTAATTTATCCTAGCTACCATAGCTATAAATGGATATAGATACAAATATTATTTTATTAAAAAAAAAAAAACTTTTTCTTATTTTTATTCCAAAAATTGTAATGCTTATCAATAGCATGTATCTAATTTATTTTCTGGTTGCTTTAACATTTTTCTATTCAACAAAAGCACAGCTGTCAAATTGCAAAATGACATTAACAAACTTTAACATTCAAAACCACTTTAATCGTTGATGCTGATGATAGCTGTTGGTTTCCGTACCGCCATTTTAGATGTATAAAAATACAAATCTCTGTTTTTTTTTCGTTTAGTTATTATTATTTTTTTTTTTTTTTTCAAGAAAGTTCATCGAACCAAAAGTGTTATATCGATTATGAAACTGATATCGTTACTGGCAGCTAAGTGCAAGGATTACCTAGGTAATGGTATTATGGTATTGGATTTCTACGGGAATAAGGTAAACAACCAGACAGAAGGGATCATATAAGGGTAAAAGTTTCAGAAAACGTACAAAGACTTAACGTTGATAGGGTGATTGGCGTTTGAATATGGTTTTGCTATTTGGAAATGTAGAAATGTCATCAAAGAAGTGCTTTCACCTTCTCCATGTTTATTGAATCGTAGAAATTATATCTTTTTCATATTTTTTTTTTTTTTTTTTTTTTTGATTGGTATTGGGTTTCAAATGAGCTTAACAGGTGGCCATGGTTACTTTGTAGAAGGTGAAGGGAGGGAAAACGATTCAAAATGAAAATGTTTGCAAGGCAATATTGATTGTAGGGCTATTGTTTGAAATACATGTACGGAGTTGAGAATTAAATTAAAATTATCTTTTATAACAGAATTGTTGCTTTTTTTCATATCCGAAGGGCCCAAACATAATTGACAGAGGTCAAGAGTTCAATGATATAACAAATGCTCTTTGAATTGTGATTATTTTAATAATGGGATTTTTCAAGTTTTACTTCCGGTCAATGGCCGTGCATACTTGTATAACAGCTGTCATTTCAACGAAGTTCTCGACACCATATTTGTAACTGTCATTGTGACATTTAGTGTTTTCTTCTTACAAAAAAGATTGTCAAAGAAGCATCGCAACAGTTTTTCTCTTCCTCACATGATGGTATCGTCAACATTCTCAAAACGTTGAAAGAAGTAATCTGAAAATGCTACCATTTTGAACGTACAAAAGTTTTTGACAGTAGTGTGTGTCAGTTGACGTTAGTGCAAGGCTCATTTGATAAAGAAAATGCTGCCATTGTTTACAATGTCACCTGCTCATATTTCGGCTTAACCAAAATACTCGATTTGAACTGAGAATTGGAAGACCACAAACCACTGACACCAGATAAATGCTGCTACCTACCTATTAAAAACTATTTTTAGTAAAAATGACATTTCCAAATATGTCGTCGTGGATTTCTTAATCTTACATTCAATATCTTTTATTCTTTAAAGGTTCTACTATTTCCCATGTTCCTCAAGTTTTTTTTAAGTGGTCGCACATTGTGTGATTAATAATATAGGGTGAAAAAGATTGAGGAAAGTATTCATTTTTTGATTCACACGAGGGGAGTATTAGTTGCAAAGTGCAAAGTTTTCGGTTATTAATTGTGTCACGATGGATAGATATATTTTCCTAAGGTCTAATACATTGTGAACCAATTGTGGAATATAGTGTGGAACGTATACACATCTTCCCTTACGACTAGTGTAAATGAACAATAAATAACGTGTCATCTTGGAATTTACGACTTTACACTTCATTCCGAAACATAACAAGTGATTTCAAATATGCCACAATTTTCAACTTAACAAAAATTCTTCCGTTATTGTGCAAAACTCAAAATATTTTGTGTAAAAGATGTGGAACGTATTCATTTGTCACTTTTAAAGAGGTTTAATAAATATACACGTTTCGATGTTAGTTAAAGAAGGGGCCAGTTATAGCGACCAGGAAAACCCCATCGGAAAAAGTTGAAACCCGATTAGGTTTTATAGTGATAAGGAAAAAAATTCGACATTTCAGAAAATGAGCGTTTATCCACCATTTTATTTGGCATTGTCGAATTAAGAAACTATTCACAAATACGCCAACCAGACGAATGAACAAACATTGAGTGGAACAACAAATCGATGCACATAAAATATTGTCACACTGCTTTAATGGTGGAACGGTGAGTACAATGAAAGACTAACGCCAAATGTGGTTCAAGAGTGGTTTAAGAGTTAACGCACCGATTTCCACGGATTAAATAAAGTTGATCCAAGGATTAAGAATTAAAAACGAGGTTCAGTGCTGAAGGACTACTGTACAACTGGTGGTTAAGTAGAGTAACGATGTTGTATGAGGGAGATTGACTCCGTAAAAGAAGTATATTCTGCAAAAGTTTGCCACCCACATTATTGTGTCCCTTTTAAGACTGGTGACACTGGTGCGTACGAATAGACAAGGACTGAAATGTTTTTGACAGAAGTAGGTATCAAATTTTTCGGAGAGTACACATGCACATCTGTTTAAGGAGGGGAACTGCATGCAGGCCCACTGCACATCTGTTTTCGGCCGTACACACGAATTTTTTTTTCTGACATATTCTGTCAGGTCTCATTTTGATAGAAACGACAGTCAGATTGTACGAAAAATTAAATTTCACCAGAAAGGTATCACTATCGTCAGACTAACAACGATAACCAATTAAGGACGATTTCATTCACAATAATGTTAAAAAGTTTGAGAATATTTCAAAGAATTTTTGAAGAGGTGATATAAAACCTAGTTATTTATGTGAATTCTGAACTTTAAACACCTTAGAAGCCTGCACCCTTTTCGACCTTCAACAAAATCGAAAGAATAAAGGAAACGCAGAAAAAACTAAAAAATGCTTTCCTTGAAACACGGCATTACCATTTCCTTTGCTGATTTACGGATTTATGCTCTACGAAAAAAAAAACTATTCACGATGAAAAATTCCATGAAAACCATTCTTCTTCACGTTAAGACGTTAACGCCTTTATGGAAGTTTTTTTTTTTTGAATCGTTAATTTCCAAAGCCCACTTCCATAGGTTAAGGTCAAGTTTTTAATGTTCTTATTCAGCCACACGATAACCTTTGCCTTCTTCCGTTAAAAGCATATAATTAATAATAAGAAAATGGCAACGAGAAAATGTCCTTACACGCAACATTCCTTTCCAAGTTTAAATTTGGGTTTACCAAACCATAAAAAAAATATGTGTTTTTTTTTCTCTTCGCTATAAATATAGGTATTTGTCAAACATTATTTCACACACCATAATTTAATAGATTATAATTAATTCAAATTCAGAAAGGACAAATGTTATTCCATAAAAAATCGTCCTTGACAAGGAAACAATGTTAACCATATGATAAATAGCACTCTTCTTAATCAAAGAACAACACAACTATAAAAATAAACTGTTAGTTTTTATAGAAGAGAGGTTCGTTTAAGCGTGAAGGATAAAAGGCGCGGCGGCCATTTATAGACATGTTTATTGTAATATTACTACTACTCTCCAATCTCCTGTTGCAAAAATAAGCAACACGCTATATTAGGTGCGGAAACCTTGGGAATCACATTTGAATAATCCTGCAAGAATTCTGTGAATTTCTTGAATCTTTTGGGAAAATATTGCTTAGAATTCTTTAATAATTTTATAATTATTATTATTGCTGTGTCGTTCGTGGTCATTTAACGGATATTCAAAACCTGCAATAAAATTAATTATACTCGACATTCATAAAGGGTGTTTTTTTTTTTAAAGTATAGAACTTTAAGTTGGCAGCATAGTTTCCAATGAAAGCCATAGTTTGTTATCTGCCATGTGATTTATTATTAGTTTGGTTTGCCATTTCACCATACATCGACTGACGCCTGTACAACGCGTCCAAGTTGTGCAGATTTAATACGAAAAATATTGTTCTGTTCGTGAAACGTTGGCTTATTACGTCTATTTTATGGTCAACACAACCGTTCATCAGATCTCGTTTTTGGTTGAATGGCTACGTCAATAAGTAAGTAACTGCTGCATTTGGAGTGTAGATATTGGAACGGATGTCTAACTATGTTTTTGGAGAGTGCTGAATTCTGGTTTCCATTAAAAGCTTCTTATCTATCTATCTATTTATCTATCCTATATTTCGCAAGGAAATCGTTATAATGGTATGAAGATTTAAGGAAGACAGTCACAACGAAGGGCTGAGACATGTTATTGGTAAACTTCGAGCTTGAAATAAGAACGATATTACAAAGTTTCACATTTCAATGCAGGAAACTATACCGAAAAAGAGACTTTTGAAAGATGTCTCAAAGACTACTATAATAGATGAAGTGTCCTTAACAGAACTGTTAGAGTTCGAAGGAATCTTAGAAGCATCTCCAACTTTCATTACAGATCGGAAAAGGGATAGAATCAAATCTAAACCAAGGGACGTTAAGAACTCTAGGAACAAGCGTGAAAAGTTTCGGTTTGCACAACAAATAAGGATGCCAAAAAAAAGCGCTTCCGAATAGAAATGGCAAAGAATCTAGGAAAAAAGCAACTCATAAACAGAAAAGACCAAGCGGGAGTGGGAATTTCATTTTTCGTACAAGTTGATTGTCATTTCAATCAAAATGAAACAAATCGTTCCAACTATTTTGTTCCAATTTTGTACTGTTCCCCTGGCAGATATCTGTCAGAAAAAATTCATGTGTAATTCAATCAAGGAAATACGGCGTAAGTGTTTAATCGCAGTCACCATGCCATCAGTGTCACTAGTATCACTAATAAAGCAATGTTACAATATTTTGTGTGGATCGACTACCGGGATATATACATTTTTCTTGATCAGTCTCTCTTATGCAACTTTGTTGATCCACTCAACTTTTGTTCGCTGGCGTCTATGTCTATGGTTGTTTAATTCGACAATTTCAAAACTTAATAAAATACTGAGTGTGGATAAAGGCTTGCTTTGTAAAATGTCAAATAGAAATATTTTTCATGATATCTTTTTCCTGATCGCCGTACTAAAACATCTGTTTCAATTTTTAAATGATTTTACTGCCAAACTTAAAGTTTTAAAAATTAGATTTTGATTGGAAATAGCGATTATGGATGTTTTTAACAATTCTTGAACTACACTCTGCTACGTAACCAAGGAACACAAACCGAATTGTTCATCTTCTTACTTCAAAACTGCGACCGATAGTTAAAACACATTACAAAATTAAGACTTTTGACGGAAACGCCCTTTAAAAGTGGGCGTGGTCTAAACAATTGAAGCACTTACTGAGCTTTGATCATTAGTCAGTTTTTAGGCATATGTGTAAGCTGAATCGAGTAGTTTTTAAACGACCTTACCTGTACAAAGGTATTTTATAAAAACCACGCCTTTAAAAGTGGGCGTATTGAAAATATTTACACAAGAAAATGTAGAGATATATTTTTCATGTAATGAACGGAAAAAAGGTTAAAATTGAATATTGGTAGTACCTTAAATTTTCAAAACTACGTTATCCGTTCTTTCATGAAAAGTGCCCAAAACTCAAACATTTCTTTTCACTCACAAACTTTTTAGTTTCTGATAGAGACGCAAAAGTTTGGCTTGCGGATTCATTATAAATAACGTTTATTTGCAAAAACAATTTTTTTATAGTTTCTAGTGAAAAGTGGGCGTCGGCCACGCCCAAATTTTTTTTGATTTCATACACAAGATGTTTATGTGCAAGTAATAACCACAAAATTTAATGTTTTTTGCTTCAATACAACAATTATTATTTTATAAAAGTAATATTGATGGTTTTGTATAAAAAATGGGCGTCAGCCACACCCAAACTGAAATATTTTTATTTAATTGGAAGAAGGTTTACCTAAAGCTTACGTCCTTGCGTGTGAAAAATTTTAGCGTTATGCTTTTATCGTAACTCTACAAAAAACACAATTTAATCTTGCCAAATTGAAGTTGTTTAACAAAATGGCGATTCTGGGCGTGTTTGTGGGCGGATTTTACCGGTTCAAGAACTTAGCCTCTTAAACCAAAGATTATATATACCAAATTTAAGCTTTCTAGCTCAAAAATACGACCTCTAGAGAGTATACATACGGACGGGAGGACGGACAGACAGACGGACGGACGGACTAAATCGACAAAGCTTTTGGTTCTGGGTCAGAATATAAATATTTTTCTATATTTAACGGTATTATTTCTCTATGTTACAAACTCCACACCAAATACAATATACCCATTCTATGAAATAGGATATAATATAATCACTTGACAGCTGACAAAATGGCCGCCAGTTAAAAAAGTGTTACCAACTTAAAGTTCTATACCACTAAAAAAAAAACACCCTTTACATATAAGCAACATGATTATATAGGATTTTTGAATTACAAAACTTGTCAGATGTTATAAGGAATACGTTCTGTTTAAAAGACAAAACTTTTTCCATTTCTTACAACATCATCGCAGGGCTTCGAATTTAAATTTGATTAAGACTTATTAAATTATCCCTCTCCGAATTGGAGCTTTCAATAAGTCCTGAAAACGAAATATTTTCCAAGATCAAAGTATTAATCATGCTCCAGAGACTTTGTGATATAATTCTTGGAGAATTAGAAATCACTGTACGCAGTTGTACGAATACTCATGAATAAATTATCAAACATTAAAACAGATAACTTGGATAAATCTGGCAAACACAATCCCCTGGAGACACCAACATTTCTTGAAAAAAACCCACACATTTGCAAAAATTTCATTTAAAAAAATTACGACATATTTTAATAATCCTTTCAGGTATAGGTATTTATATCCATGTCAAAAGATTGCAACGCTGTATCGTGTTTCAGTTTAATGATAAATTAAATTACTTTTAAAGATTCCATAAAATTTTATTAAATCTTTGGTCTTGTTTATAATTTTAATCTGAAATCCAAATGAAAAGCATGAGTTTCCGAAAATAAACTTTAAGCTTAAATACACGAGGAATGGTTTTTTAATCTCGTTTTCTGAAATCCTTCTTATACAAAGCCAGAAAGATAAAGCAAGGCAATTCTTTGAAAAGCGCAACATCATTATTTCACCCCTGAATACATTCATTATTTTTCTCGTTTTGCAAAATAGGTGAGTAAATGTATCTATCTGTATCTTTATGTTGCTTGGAATTTCAACTCAAGGCAAAACCATCACCCCTTTTACAAGAATCACTTAGTTGAATGAATCATTCATAGGAAATAAAGATAAACCAAGGTACACGGAATTCCGGTGAAAATCCTTCAAAACGATATACTGAACAACAATACCATCCGAAGTCAGTAGAAATAGAAATTACCAACGTTCTATGAAGTTAGAATTTCACAAGTTGGTAGCTATTCGTAGGAGTTTACGATGCGATAGATGGTCTATAAAAGGGGGATTGGTAAGGATACAATAAATGCAACAAATTGTGTTGACTATTCCATCATCGTTAGTGAAGTTTTAGAGTGCAAATACAAATCATTGGAATTCAAAGGGATATCGAATTTCTTTTTGGTTTTTTTTTCGCTTGCTTTTTCTAAATGGAAATTGTTAATGTTTCTGAAATTGCCTAAGGTCAAAGGTTCGTATTTAAAACTGGAAAAGTCTTATAATTAACTCAAAAAGAGTTGAATTTGATTATTCATTTTTGTTTCAGAAAGTAAGTGGCAATTATTAATTTGCAGCGAACTGATTGAGTTTTGATTTTTATTTCCAACAGTGAAACGGCACGGTTTTTTTTTTCTTTCCATTTTTTTCAAAGCGCAAATTCATAGCTTTTCGATAAACAACAGTCTAATTTATTATTGCACATACATTATTAAAATAAAAAATTTATATAAATAAATATTTATTTTGACATTCTTTTTATTAATTTTTTTTTTTTAAATTTAAAATTAGTCTTATGAACAAGCTTAAAAACTATTTTTTACAAAAATGTATTTCTTTTTTTGCTTTGTTTTGTTTAACCTAAAAAAAATTCAGCTATAAGAAATATTTTTGTTTGTAATTTTTAATTTTTTTAAAATGCTTTTGTATGCAAAGCCATGTTTTTCAAGTTTTTTTAGTCATTTAAAGTTGAGGGTTATTTTTTTTTTTAAATTATAGCTATCATTTATGCAAATTGCTTTTTAAGCATCATCATTAAATCCACAACTTTAGATTCCACAGCTTATATTTTTGTAATAAAATAAATACAACAATTTTCATCCAACTTCAGTACTAGAAAAATTGAAACAAAAGACTGCGGAATTATTTTTTTTAAAGTGAAAATGTAATTTGCAATTCATATAAAAATGTGGTGGTAAGAACTTTGCATTTTTACATTCCACCTTTTCACTGTCCTAATATTGTTGTTCGGTTATTTTTTTTTTTCATTTGCACATTTTGTGTGAGCTTAAATATAGTGGAAAAGATTGTGGAGCGTATTCATTTTTCATTTGTCAGGAAGTGAGCACTAAAGGGCTATTCACATGAGAGCGACCAACAAATGAACTATTATTCGCCGATTTTGACGTTTCATTCACATGAAATTTCTTTTATCGGTGTGAACAACGAACGTCATGTCCGTATATAACAATTGATTTTGAGGTTAGTCGTGAGCGAATAATTTATTCGTTACAATGTGGATGGCATGTGGACCACGAATAGACTTTGACAGTTCGTACGTAGCAAACATTTTGCAGTTCACGTTGAACAGTTTATTTAATGCAATTTTACTTATTTAAACAATAAAAATTACCTATTTTGTTATACTAACATATTTTAAAATTCAATCTCTATCGATTAGTATAGTTTAACCTAAGAAATAAGCTATATAAACGCTTAAAATATAATTTGTTCTCCAATTCGTCTATTCGTTGGTCGCTCTCATGTTAACACTCTTTAAAGGAGTGTAAAGGAGCCACCAACGAATGACCGAATTGAAGAACAAAAAGTGTTTAAAGCATTTATTAAGTTTATTTTTTACTAAAAATGAAAAAGAAATTTTGTATTGTTTAAATGAGTGAAATTTTACAAAATAAAATGTTCATCGCAAACTGTCAAAGACTAATAGCTTTCAACATACCATCCACATCGCAAACAATACATTTCTCCCGCGCGATTATCCTCAAAATCTCAGTGTCCAGTTGTGGTATAAGGACAAGGACAAGCTGTTCATTTTTCGTAAGATATATGGTACAAGAAATTTTATGTGAATAAACGTCAAAAAGGTGAACTTTCGCTCATCGTTTGTCGCTCATACGTATTCCAGAAAAAAGTGCCGACATGAAAATCAAAAAACTTAATGTTCAGCAACTTATATTTCGAAAGAAAACAATTAAACTGGTCAGTGTTCCAATCTACTTCAGCTTTAACTTTACGTTACATTGCGATTTTGAAATTCTGGTGTGAACACAATAATTGTGGGACGTATTCGAATGAACAAATTTTTGACAAAATCTACATTAGTATTATTTTTAATGTTTTTTCAGGTGAATCTAAAGCGTTAAAAAAATTAGGACAAGATTTGTCTACTCTTCTTTATCCACCTCCACTATCTTTACATACTTTGAAACAAGAACGCTTCCCTTTTTTCGGTCGAATTATACGTTAAGGGACTATTCAAATGAGAGCCACCAACGAATGAACGAATAAATGAGATTTTTCATACTTCTAAACAATGTTTTGCAAAAAAAAAACCATTTCAAAGTGATAGAAACTCATTAAATCTAATGTTGAGATACTAAAATCTGCATATTAATTGAAAAAAAAAAAAGAAATTTTAATAAAAACAAGATTAATTGTCAAACCCTATTCGCGTTCCACATACCATCCACATCACAACGAACAAATTATTTCCGCGCAACTAACCTTAAAATCTCACTGTTCAATTAAGATATACGGACATGAAGTTCGTTGTTCGCAACGAATTAAATAAATTGCATGTGGATGAAATGTCAAAATTGACAAATGTTCGTTCATTCGTTAGTCGTTGGTCGCTTTCATGTGAATAGTCCTTAATTGTGGAATGTATTCACGAATGAACTGCCAACATCTACATTATTATTATTTTTAATTTTTTTTTGCAGGTGAATTTAAAGCGTTTAAAAAATTAGGACAAGATTTGTCTAATTTTTTTTTTCCACCACTACTATCATAACATACATTGAGACAAGAACACTTCCCTTTTTATCGGTCACATTATACGCTAGTGGGCGTAGAAGAGTCAAAAAAGGTTGACTCTTATAAGACAGAGAAATGAATGATTCCCAATTCATTCAAACGTAACACACGACACACCACGGAGTCTTTTACAGAATTTATCATGTTATTCTGAAAACTCAGACGTTTTGACATTGATTGACATTTAGGGCAGAATAATCAATATGGTCTACTACTGTCATTTCCACAAACGGAAATACTAGCTATGGATGCCAAAACTTTGGGAACAAAATATTTTCTTAGGAAAAAATAAAGTAATTTATTTTCAAATTAAAATATCATTCTGGTTTTGAGGGTTTGTTTCTTGTAGAATAACACTCTCATGTAATGCAAACAATTTAAAAATATTGGTTGGAAGTCGACAAAGTTGATAAAATAGAACAAGAAGTGCGTGTATAACAGTTTTTTACATAAACTTACAGCAGATTAACAGGTATTTGTAAATTTTTCTCACACAAACACCTTATGTTCCACAGCATTCGAGTGAAATTAAGTCCAAAGCTCAAGCCCACCTCCAGTGCAATGAAAATAAAAAATCGCACCTTCCACAATATTCCACGCTATATTTTAAATTTTGATGCATTCAAACACATGGGAAAACCTCAAGGGAGAGTGTCGCACCTGTCAAACAATTCGTTTTGATAAAAAAAAAAGCTGTGGAAGGTAATGCGGTAAACTCCACTCCGACATATTTGAATTAAATTTTGATTTCCACTTTAAATGTGTAGTAGGCTTAAGGCCTTGAACTCACCTGTCAACCATAAATGAAAACAAAAGACTATTTCTAAGGACTCGATCGCATCACTCCGTCTAGTTGACGTTTTAAAAAGTTTGACGGTTGAAATTATTATAAAAATGGGAAAGCACGTTTGAAAAACAAATTTGTCTTGTTTTTTTTTTTTTTTGTGTTAACGATTTTTCTACGAGAAGAGATTCAAATATACGATTTTTATATCTGTAACACACATGGCTTAAAAAAAATTTAACTTGGTTTTAAACCAAGCAGTTTTGAAGGACAAATAGAACAGAAGTACTTAGCTTTATAAGCTCTATTAACTTTAAAAGGACGGACAATTTTACCCTCATCGTTATCATCACTAACACATTACTTCACCTCTCAACTTTATGACTAAAAAAAAACTCAGCTGGAACTAACCTCCTATCGCATGCATTATTATGTTCAAAACAATACAAACAACTACGAGTAAATGTTGTATATGTATAATTATATCTACGCTATAAAACTCACACTCTCTAAGTAGCACTACTGCTGTCACTGTCGGTGTTTAACGATCCATTGGATGCCTTCAGTTCTGAGCTACAAAAATTCTTCGATACTGTAGCCGGCGAACATGATGCACTCATTCCATGACGACACGGTTGCGGTGATGTTGGATTTGACAAGCCTGATTCATGAATCGGCGATAAAGTTGGCGAACGTGTTCGTAGAAAGTGTTTCCTTCGTTGTCGCCGATAAACAGAATTAAGCGCTGGCAACCTTTGGGAATTTGTTGGAATGTGTGAAAAGCTAAGCGTGTCCGCCAGTTCGTCTAGGTCTGTGGGATTTGGCATCTTTCGTCGCGCAGGAGGTGGTGCTGAGGGCATTGTTAGCCCATTAGCTGCATTGTAGGTATAGCTCTCTTCGTCTCGGATAACCGAGGTTGGCAAAATAGTTTCTATCGACTGAACACTACTGTGATCACTTGAAGGCGAACTGCTGCTGTTGTTATCATACATCGGAGGGTAGGGTATTGGCCGGATTTGATTCTGCTTGACATTGCATGTCGGGGCAGGATGTTGAGGTGTATTGACAGCATTTGCCATAGATTCGTTGTGTCGGCAACGGGGTCTTCGATACCGATTTATCATTCGCATCATGTGTCGGAACCGGGCTATTGGCCAGGGTCGGTTCATGCGTGGCCGCTGGGGCTGCTTAAAATTGGCACCGTTTGTCTTGATGAAATGCACAGGGATCTGAGTTGGGTTCTTCTTGCCCACCATAACTCCATTACCATGTTGTTCAACATCAGGCCTGCTAACACCCATTGAAATTGTCGAAATAATATCATTCGGCACATCAGGGCTGTCAGGCACGCTCGAGCAGCAATTCCATTTTCGACGCCAGCGGTGGTGTTTCGAAATCGTTTTAACATTCTCAGTCTTGAGAGGAGTTTTCATGTGGAACGTGCAAAAGGTGCACTGTTCGCTGAAGTGCAAGAAAGAGCGAGTTGTTGCCGAAGTTTCAATTTCACTAACCAGTGTTGCTTTGCTCGCTGCTGTACTTAGTTTCCGGCGTCTTTGGGCAAATTTCGAACAACAATGGAAGGTTTTGGTTTTGCACTTTTCCACTGCTTCGATGTCACCAGCAGCAGCTGAAAGAGCAGCTGCCGCAGTAGTTGTGGCTGTTGTTGCTTCGTCTGCCTCGAGCAGCGAACACATGTAGTAAGTCTTGAGGGCAGTCTGATGATATTCACGGGAATTTTCACAACAGTGCAGTGTTGTAGGACGGTCTTCGGGTTTGGCTTGGAAAAGACGGAAATCATCGGGAAAACTATTAGGATGGCGCAAACTCGAACAAAAATACATTTGACTGCATGAGTCCTTCGAAGAATCAGGACTGCTACCATCTGGACTGCTGTTCATGTTGTAAGTGACATTCTTTGGCAATGTGGAGAGTGCTTGTTGTTGCTGCTGTTGTTGTCGATGATTGCGAATGTACTCGTAAGTGGTGAGTCCAAGAAATGAGATATAGATGTGAAAAAAGCAGAGATGCAGAAGCAAACCGGCTGTTATTGCAGCCAAAACACCTAGGAACCCTATGAAAACAAGAAATATGGTGTCACTGAATCCAATGCCATTGGCAGCTGCTGTCTCAACAACTTCTTTAACCAGGTTCGCTTGAGTCGTTGTGTCATTGATAATATTATCTGTTGAATTCTCCAAGCTCCGGTTGAAAATTTGCATCGTATCGTTCCAGAGAGTTCCATTTTCCGGACTCAATGTTACATCGTCTAGTTTGATGGTTTCATTAAACAAACTCTGCACAACAGCTTTTGGAATTGCCATCTCTGCATCCATATACCAAAAGCTCAGCCATTGTGGGCTTAGATGGTATAGCAAAATTTGGGCTAATGCAGCGGCCACAATGACCAGAGTCGCTACAACCGCCGACACGACACACATCAGGAATGCTACATAGTTTCTCGAGCCAATGCAATGATTTAACCACTTGCAATGATGATCGAACTTCCCCACGCACTTATTGCAAACGGAACAGTGTTTTGTCCGTTGGCTAGTAGTTCGTATATTACACAAGTGACACCGGCCGTTCTCGATGACATGCGAATGCTTAGCTCGATCAAATTCAGGAACAATTCGATCGTTGCGATGTAGCCGCCGTAACTCACGATCCGCTGGATCAATTAAAAGCGCTGCTAAATGCGAAACTATATGCACAATATATAAGCCTGAGACCAAACCATAAAGTGGTCCTTGCAGCTCACTCGTAAAAGACGGAATAAGCACCCAAAAGGAAGCAATGCCAAATATAATCAAAACAAACCAGCCAAACACTTGCAAAGGATGCAATGGAAATTGCAATCCGTTCAATCGACGTCCTTTACGATGTTGCAGCTCAGTGACATTATCCTGAAAGGACATACACTTCGAGAAATTACATTTAAAAGCGGATTTTTTGTTATTGGCTGAATTTTCAGATTCATTGTCATTATTAGAGCCATCATCATCGTCGACATCTTCGTGGTAATCTCCTTTATAATTGGAGTTTGTGTGCTTGAGTGCGTAATGCACAATATGGGCCTTTGGATCGATTTCAATTTTTCTTAGTCTTGTATCTATTGTGGATTGTTTATTTAAAGAATGACCGTTGCTACCGCCGTTCGTTTCGATTCGATTCGATGCGTTTGTATGCTCTGGGAGCATGTTACAGCGATTATTTCGATAACACAACTACACAGTGGGACAGAAGGTGCACAGGCAAACGACATTCCATAAAGTTTTTTTTTAATATCATTTAAATTGGCTTTTTAACGAATTTTTGTGTCTAAGTTCACTTTGTTTTTTCTAGAACTTTGAGTAGCGAGAATTTTAAACTATTAACAATATCGACTTTCTGAAGATCGTAAAAGTTACACTGTTAAAATGTGACAAACTGACATTAATCGACTTTAAATAAACTTATTACATGATTCATATTAAATATTTATTATTATGTTGTAATATCGTAAATATCGTATTTACGATATTGTATATTTTTGTTGGAATATGTTTTCTTTGCTTGGATTTATATCTCAATTACTGAAATACTGAAAATTATGTTAGACTTGCTTAGATCGTAAACTTTTTTAAACATTCACTTTTCTTCATAAGGATTATATCATTCTTATGTGTTTGTATGTAGACAACGTTTACACTAAACCGCATTTAGAGTTGGAAATCTTTGAATTTTCGTTGTATTTATTGTCATATCGTAAATCACTTATGTACGATATTATCAGCGCTTGTTAAACAAAATTCTTGATTTTAATTTTAATCAAATATCGTGAGAATCTTTAAGTGGAGATATTAAATGTATCCATTTTTTTAATTCATCTTTTTACGATAAACCGATATTATAACACTTTTGAATGTAGATCGTAAATATTCGCGATGTCAGATCTAAGAATCTGGCTGTTTTTTTTCAGGATTTTCGAATTCTATCCTTTTTTGAATTTCATTTCACCCGATTAGATCGTCAGATACTCAAAAGGGACACAAAAACCACTTGACTGAAATTGTTTAAAAAAATACTCGACAATCCTCGGCAATTATTTTATTTGTTGCGACACAAGTATCCTTTCAGGATTTTTTTTCTTGCTTAAAAGTATGCTCCTTTTTGGCTGCTATTGAGTGTATTTTTTTTTTCTTTTTTCAGGGTGTGTTGAGTATCTTTTTTTTTCCTTCGTGTTTATGTAACAATAATTGTTGATGATAGAAGTAGAATAGAACAACAGCAATAGACAGGTTGAAAGGAAACAAAAAAATAAAACTACACACAAACAGGGTTACTTTGTCCTTTTTTTATTTTGCATATATGTTTTCTTTTTCAATTCACTGGATAAAACACCAAGTTTGGAATTGTGTGTGGTTTTTTTTAACAATAAATGACAGCAGTTACATTGAATACACGTAGTTTAATTGACAAAAGCACAACTTCTATTGTTGGAAAAGGATTGTTTTCGATGAATTCACGACAACCGACGACGACGACATGACAACAATACAACAACAAAAAAATACGATGTACACAATGGATGGATGGTTGTTATGGCATGTTTTGTATCTGTTTTTTTTTTTTTTTGTTCTTCCAAATTCACTTGTTTTGAGATAGATTTATTTTTGTTGTATTCAATTCAACAATATACAAAAAGAAAAAAATAAATTAACGAAATGTTGTTACGGTTTCTAACCATGACGGACGGGGTATAAACTACAACTGAATCTCATGGATGTATGGTGTATATCTTGAATGACCAATAAGCTAGAGAGTTTTTGTTTGGTTTAAAAAAAGCGTTTCTTTCTCTCCGAGCTCCGACGCGACGTCCGACTTCGACTCCGAACCGAAGTCTAAATTCTCTGAGTATTCACATCATCCGTTCACATTTTGTGAGTGGAATATGGAATGGATATCAAACTTTAAGCTTTAATCAAGTAGCGACTATACTATACTTGTATATCCTATAGATACGTTTTGAAAACCCAACTTTGGGTGGAAAGATACCTACTCGCATATTGAAGTTTATTTGTGTATGAATGTATATACAGAAATAGAAGATGTGAACATCTTTTGATGCTGAGTAATTAATCACTTACCTTGAGAACTTCTCACTGTAATTAGTTAAATTCATAGGAACGAGATGATTTTGTTTAAAATTTGCAAAGCTTAGCAAAAGATTAGCAAACGACAGCTGCTGCCTGCTGCTGCTGCTAGTAACCTGCAAAAGATAAAAAGATATAAATATTGCCATGGAGTTAGCACTTCAATTATAAATTTAGAAGAGATGAAACGATGACGAGGCGAGGGCAAAACAAAGCACCCATTAAGTGTTTAAAAATAATTTGAGCCTTAAATATACAAGTAGGTACATTCATACATATGGAAATAGATGCTGGATAAATTGAATAGAATTTTGCATAAAAGGGATACAAGAAAATATAAAATATTTAAAAATAGATATATGTACATAATTCCAGTCTAGACAGATATAGAATGAAATTTTATGATATATACGTATGTACCTACAATTAATTATATAAATAAAACAGCTCTTAGGAACTGCAAAAAACAACACTTTAACAATGTGTCAATTAGTGGTTTTTTAAAGAGTAAACACAGCAGTTTTTTTAAGTGCAGAATTTTGTTGATTGAGGTAGAATCTTTATAATTTATACAGATTACAATAAAAATGCTAATAAGTTGGATTTTATTGATGTTATTCCTAGTAAAAATAATTAAAAAAATAAACTTCTTCGGAGTTTTGAAATGGACTTTTACAATTCCCTGCATGGAGTTAACTTTCGATTGCACATTTGGTCACTTTTTTGCCAAAAAGGTAGAAACGTTGGCAAGAAATCCATCAAAATGAACTGTCACCATTGATTGTTAAGAACTTTGTCGCCCTCAAACGACCAACAACTGGCCCTCAGATAGTGATTCAGCAGTGAGCCTCGTTTTTATATTATTGATTAGTGGACTAACTGCAATTAATTCATTTGAGCTTCGATTATGCCAACATTTATTAATATTACTTGACAATTTGGTGTTTTTCCCGGTCCCATTTTTTCTAGACACGCTATAACTTGAGAACGGCTTTACAGATTTAGTGTTTTTAAATACTTCGTAGAACGTTCGTACATTTAAAAAAAAAAATTTAGCAGAAAATTAGAAATTTTTTTAAAAAACAAATACAAAAAAAACTTAGCAAAACTAAAACACCATTTATTTGGAATATTTATCAATCGCAATTTTATATGTACGGGGTGGGTCAAAAGAAATCACCCTATTGGAAGATTCTTTCATTTTTGCAAATGGCCCCCAATGTCAAATCTGTTTTGACATTTTTGGACTAGACAGATGCAGAATACAAGTGACCAAGCCATGGAGCGATACATGAACCGACATGAACCGCTATTCTGAAGGCGGCGTTCCCGGGTTGCCTTATCTCTCGTTTTGGCGACTTGCACTGGCCCGCAAGATCGCCCGATTTAACCGTTTCAGACTTTTGTTTGTGGGGTTTTTTTAAGTCCCGTGTTTACGCGAACAAGCCCGAGACTCTGGAAGCCCTCAAGGACAACATTCGACACGAGTGCGAGAATCTGTCGCCCGAAGTTCTCGCTGAAGTGATGAAAAATGCCATAAAACGAGCAATCAATTGTGACCCACCCTGTATAAAGGGTTTTCCAATAAGAGGTGTTATTTTGAATAGCCCGCTATTTCGGTAGTTTTCACTTTTGAATCTGTAAATTTTTGACATTTGACGAGAAGAAACTACGCCATTAATAATAAAATGCACGACTGGGTCTTATAAATTGCTCTTATAAATTGCTTAGTGGCTGCATATATGGATATTAAAAAAAAATTAAAATAATTTCGAAAATTCTTTTATTTTTTAAATTAGTTTAAGGGTTTTCTCGGATAAACAAAGTATGCAATAAAACTTCAAAGCTCGTAAATCTAGAAAAAAAATATTGAAAATCGTTCGACCAGTTTTTTTTTAAAAAGGTTATTTTTGAAAAACTTTTCCAAAAAATATTTTGAAATTTGAAATTTTTGACGGAATTCCCAGACCCACTTTTTTCGACTTTGCCATCATCGTAATGTCATGTTTGATTGTTATCTCAAAATTTTTTTTCTGCACGAATCCATAACTTGCCTTATAGTACCTATAATCGCAAGTAAAAATGGAACCATACACGCTTCAGCAACGCATTGAAATTATTAAAGTTCACTTTAAAAATGGTGAAAATTTGGCAGAGACGGTTCGTAAAACTAAAACATTTTTTGGTCGTCGTGAAGCACCTTGTCGAACCGCAATTCAGAAATTGGTGGAAAAATTTGAGCTGTTGGGACAAGTTAGCGATGTAAAGAATAAAACCCGTGCACGTCGCCCAAGTACAACTGAGAATATTGCCGAAAGGGTTGAAGAAAACCCAGGTTTATCCACTCCTCGTCGTTCTTTGGATTTGGGCATTCCACAAACGTCATAACACCGTATTTTGCATAAAAACTTGGGTCTTCTCTTAAGGCTTATAAAGTTCAGTTAACACAAGAACTCAAGCCAACCCATCATCAACAACGTCGTGTATTTGCTGATTGGGTCTTTCAAATGTATGAAAATGATCCGGAATTTCATCGAAAAATCATCTTGACTGATGAGGCCTATTCCCACCTGGCTACGTCAACAAGCAAAATTGTCGCATCTGGGGCTCGGAAAACCCAAGATTTATTGTTGAAAAGCCTTTGGTGCGGTTTATGGTCCGGCGGATTCATTGGACTTTACTTTTTCGAAAATGAGGCTGGAGCAACAGCTACGGTGAATGGTGAATAATATTTTTGTATGGCCGGGAAAGTAAAAAGTACCTTGCAAGTGAATACTTTCTAATTAAAATGTTGATAATGTTACCAAATTTACATGCGCCAGTAACAAGAGTAGGAAGTTCTCTTTGAAACATGATTTTGGTGTCTTAATCAAACCAGTAATTCATTATCTTAGGGTTTGTCCACATCAAAGAAACTTTTTTCAATTAATTTCTGCAACAAAGGAATATTTCTAAAACGTTTCTTAAATGTATTTTTTGGTGAGGACGCTTCACGAAAAATTTCTGAAATGTTAATGAAACGTTTCTCTGTTTCCCATTTCAGACGGAAAGCTTTCTCTGTTTCTCAAGCATTTGCGAAGGTATAAAAAATGTTTTTGAAACAATTTTTCCTGAAATAGTTCACACACACCTTTACATATCCAATGAAAATAACTTTCACCCCACATCAGTAGCTCCAAATAATAATAGGAATATAATAGAAGTACCTATAACCTTTCATAATCATTAATCTCCTCAATTGAATGGATATTGTAATAGATTTAAGTCTGGCGCTGAATGATTTCACTTAATTTGCAAAACAAATCTTGTCCAAACTAGGTTCAAATTAGATTATTTCAAAATGTAGATCTATGGAGGAATCAAATTTGGAAATTTTTTAACGAAACTAGCTCATTCGGGAAAACTGGTAAAGTAAAACACAAATTCATCCTTACACAAACCAACCAATTAAGGAACCAAATATCTGCTTTAGATTTCCCAAGATCTTTTGTTGCAAACAATAGATTTTAATAATAAGACATCGCACATGTTTCTACTTGGTTATAAGGATTATGTCTTATAATATCAAAAACAAAAACAAATCCCGCACTTTTTCCATTCACAACACATCCACTTAACAGAAAATGGCTGCGAGGAAAAGCTAGGCCTTGACCCTCGAAAGTCGAAACCAACAATAATGATGTGTCTTTGCAGAAAAGTTATTGAAAGTCACTACCCCAGAGAGCTAGCTGAACGAACAATATTATTCATCAGAAATTTCTTATTAGATACACAAGTACATATACGTTCTTTTCCCTCCATTATATTCAGTATTCAGTTATGATAAAAGTAACATTGAAAACCTTTTTTTTTTCTTGATGCATCTTTTATGAGAGAAAAGTTTTCCCCCCTACAACATTAGACATATACATTTGTACTACTTTGGTGGTCGGTCTCCTCATGCCTATCGTCAAATTGAATTTACTGAACAAAAAAAAAATAAACTCAAGAACACAATTATTTATGAATAAAACTTTTCTGTATAGTAATTTTTTTTTCTCATACTTAAACTTCAAAGAAACTACACTTAAATAAATCTTTTTTACTTGTCAACTTTACCACAAAATGGCTGTTGACAAAAAGCAATCTCTTTTTGGTTACTTACACAATATTGGCTTAGGAGAGGGCGAAATCTCAGTAAAAATGTTTATTTGTTTATTTCTTCCACACTTCTTTCATTGAATAAAGTCCTCATAAAATAATAATTCCCTAAATAAACCCATATTATTGTCGTTGTCGACGATAAAATGAAGTTTACTTTTTCTATGTGCATTTAAAAAAAAAAAGGAACAGTTAGTACAAAATCTGTCAAGTGCAAACAATGTAAATTATTACTTGTCACGTGTCCACCGTTACTTTCTTTGAATAATTAATAATGGAACTGGTTGACAGAACAGACGACATACCTTATTTTGACAGTTTAACTAAAAATGTCTGCCAAAACTTTTGTATGCTCTTAACCCCATTATACGGGAAATGGGGGTAAAATTGTAACTCCCAAACTTGCAATTATGTCGTACATACATGACGTAAAGGGGTTAAATCCACTTGTAGTACCTTTTTGTAGTGCTATTACGTGTACTGTACACTCCGCGTAATCGAGGGCACACACTTGAAAGAATATAGGATTACCCATACCCATACCCATACATAATATTGAAGTCTACCCACCTATCTGTGTGTCTGTTCATGTTCATCCCCTCGAAGCCCGAATCTGGATACAGTCCTTCTAATTTCCATTTAAAAGACACTGTACATCGTGTTTTAAATATTTCCGCCACGCCGCAACGGAATGCAGGGGTGGTTTTGTCTGGCTTAGTTGTTATTTTTATATTTTCAAACTTTCAAAGGAGTATTATAATGGTCTCTGTTTTTTACTTAAGGGTGATCTGGAGGCCCATCTATACCACCCAGGCCAGGCCATATAAGCCGCAGAGAACAACCAGAACAGATATTAAACAAAACAAAAACAGTATTTTAATGACACAGGGGGTTTAGACGGAGTTGTTTTCAATAGAATCCGAGTGACGTAAAACGAAACAAGGGTTTCGATTGGGATTTGCCGTAAATGTCGTGACTTAACTCTCTGAAACCATTATACGCATATCTCAAAAAATGATGAGAGAGCTTTAAGGACATCGCTTTTTTTTGTAAGAAAAAGCAAGAGAGAGGAAGCGAGAGAGAGTGAGAGTATAAACATAGCTTCCACTCAAACAAGCTTTTGAGTGTTTTTTTTTTAAAGAGCTTTTACAACTCGTTCAGTTCTTGAAAGCCACCGTTTTGCTTATTTTTTGCGAAGTTCAAGCCATATCCGCTTTAATGTTTGCTTACCGCTTGTTTGCATTGTATATACAAAGAATTCACAATGGCGAAAGTAATCAAATAATTAACCTAAGATTAAATTCAGCGGAAGGAAAATAATTGAGTAAAAATAAAAAAAGTAACCAACTCATACATAATGTTTGTACACACTCTATAACCATAAGGAAAGGGGAATAGAGAAAGTTTTAGATCATAACAAATTCAAACAACCGACTTTCGACCCTTATGGAATTGAGGTTTTGTTTTTTTGTTATGGTTTATTTCTTGAACTTTGGAATATTGAACCCTTGGGTATTCCTTTTTGGCTTTTATGTGTTTTATTATTGAGATGTGCAAATAATGTGATTACGAATTTCAAATTTAGGACATTGGCCAAGGGAAAACCAAACCAAAATCAAATGATATTTTGGTAGGATTAGATAAATAGATGAAGATAGGGAATTTACAGTTCAATTACACCATCAGGAAGATGTTCCCTAGCTGTACTCTTCCAGTTCCAGCCATCAAGAAGTCGGAAAATTTATTGGTGTGTTTGTTTTATAGATTAGCAAACACACTTTTAAAGTCTCAATTCAAAGATAATTTAAATTGTGAATTGATTCATTTTTAAAGTATTAGAATTGAGGAAATTTGGGGGTTATTATTTGGGATTTGTTTAGATATTGTCCGTATTTGAGGAATTGTTGAAGTTTAATACCTATAACTGGTAAACATATAAACATAACAGTCTCACTAACGCAAGGAATTTAAGTGAGACCGATCAGTCTAACCTGCCGTCCTAAAACCTGAGTTAACTAAAGACAGAGGGTTTACAAGGGTGTTTCAATTGGCGCGGGTAGATTTAGCGGCCATGTTTAAGTTGCCAAATCAACAAGGCAAGTAACGCGATTGAACAGGAAGTCAAAATAATTGAACTTGATTATCAAAATGAGTTTTTGTTAGTGTAAACCTGCATTTTAGGGTGGACTTGGTGGCCATTCATAGTCGACTCTTGAACGTCAAGTGGCCAACATTCCTACGTCAAAGGAACGAGATCATCGCCGAGGTCCATGAAAGTGTATGTCGATTCATCGCTGTGAACAAGTACTCAGCCTTTCGCAGATTTTAACTTGGCGAATTTTGCGTGGGGTCTTAGGTCCACACCCGGAGAAGATTAAACTGAGCTAGGAGCTCAAAGTTCTTGACCATAGACAACGCCGTTTGTTCGCTGACTGGGCCTTGGAGGGTTTGCTAGGGGACCCCAATTTTGGCCGAATGATCATCTTCTATTTATAGTGACGAGGACTATTTTTGAATGAATGGTATATAGCCATTCATCCAAAAATGATGTTTAAGGGGCGGCACCAACACGAGACTTACTGAGTCGAAATGCAACCCCAAAATGTAAAAAGATATTGGCCTTCGGCACGACGCGACGGGGGAGTCATTGGTTCGTACTTTTTCTAAAATGACTTTGGTGAGACGGTCACCGTGAATGGCAAGCGCTGCAGAACGATGAAAACCAACACACTCATAGCCAAGAACGAAGCTTATCACGCAAAGCTGCAGGCCAGAACCAGAGCTGCCAAAACCCAGGAATTCCAGATCGATACTCATAACGCAATAGGATGAAAAGCGGCTGTGGTGCTTTGAGGGGAAGATTGTTTGGGTGATATTCGGTCCTGTATCTTTCAATGGATTATGGAGGAGAAGATTCAATGACGAACTGTACAGACTTTACAGCAACATTAACTTGGGCAAAATGCTGAAAATACAGCGGTGTACGCAACAAGAGACAGACTGTTTGCACCACCTGAAGTAAGCAAATTGAACCATATGGACCAAGATGTCATGTCGTTCCAGCAGGACGTGGGAGGGTTAAGTTCTCTTTCAGAGGTAACGTGAATTGGCCACCACGGTGATGCGATTTGACGCCGCTAGATTTTTACTTGCGATTATAGGTAAGACTAGTGTTATGCATTCATCGAAAAAAAAAGTTTTGAGATATAATCAAACATGACATTACAATGAAAGCGAAGACGAAAAAAGATGGTATAAAAATTCTCTCCGCCTGTATGTGTCTGTCTGTATGTGTGTATGTATGCATAGATATAGAGACACCTATACAGCCCAAACGGGTGGGCCGAATTGTTCAAACTTAATGTATAGAGTTTTTTAGGTATTGTACAGAAATTTTTTAAGTTTTTTTTTTTAGCTTACAAAATATCGGTACCTGCCATATAACCTTTTCTTTAAAGCTTATTTTCCCCGAAAACGTCTGTAACGATTTTGATTTAAGAAATTCAGAGTAGCTTTTTAGGTACGCCATATCATATGGCTGAAATTTTGTTTTTAAATGTCTGAAAACCGTACTTTTCATAGGACCGTTTTTTTTTTTGCTTTCGAAAACGGCTTAACCAACACTTTCGAAATATCACACTCATATAGGTGTAGGTAGCTTAATTTATACTATATATACCAATATTTTAAAAAAATATTATTTTGTATTTTTAAAAACATTAAAAAAAAAAACAAAATTTAAAATAATATTTTGAAAACTGCTCATAGTTTTTTTCTGCTGAATACCTATGAACCGGCGTTTTTAATTTTTTTTTTTGAAAAATGTTTTCAAAAAGTTTTTCAAAAAAAGTGTTTTCTCAAAAACCGCTTCACAGAATTTTATAAATTTATTCTCATAATTCAAATTCATAGAAGAAATAAAATGGCGTACTTTTTTTCAGCTCAAATTAGTATAAGAATTTATTTAAGAATTTTGAAAAATTTATTTTTATCAAAATCTCAAATACCCAAGACCACTGTCACACATTAGGAGCAAGTTTGTTTGACCCACAATCGACTGATTTCCTTAAGGTGAACATGAACATAAATCAGGTCATCGCTCAAATTCAGCCAGATATGTGTGAAGAATCATTGAAAATTGGACCACTAGGATCCGTTCCACCTACAATATAAAGACTTATACGCACTCCAATTGTTTTAATTTAGTTTCTTCTAAGTTCTGTCAGCTTGTAGTCTTTATTTTAAACGTCGAATTGTTCATTTTTTTTTTATATATTTTTACTTAAAAATCATTTGCAATGCCTTCGGCAAAAACTACGAAATTCATCGAAGAGATGGAAAAACTCTTACATGCAAACCTAAACAATAAATTGGTTGACGTCAAACGTCCAGCAGGTCTTCCGATAAACCCTTTACCAGGCTGGGAATCGATTCCTCTTCACTCGAAGCTTCCAATGATCAAGTGTCCAAAAAATTCAATTACATTTACTAAAAACAAAATTGGCAGATCTGTATGCTTTTATTTCTTAGTTTTTTAAAGCCTTTTCGTCAACTTTTTATTTTAAGTTTAAGAACAATAATTCAAAACGAGACTTTGATTCAGGTTGTGTCATTACAAACACGGACTATAATCCTTTACATGACCCTCATTTAAAAAGATTCTTCTTATCGAACGAGAAAGTTTTGAATGTAAGATTTAATTTTAATTATTTTAATATTGGACTCAATGGTTGTGATTTTTGTTAGCGACTGCGGGAAAACGGTGAGATAAATGAAAACAATGACGTCATTTGTAACCTTAAGGAATTTAATAAACACCGTTTACAATTGAATGAGACATATGTGTCCAGGATTCGTATCAGGAAAAACCAGCTTATTGAAGAAAATCAAGATATACGGATGATATTACATGCTGAGAGAATCGCTCTTCGAGAAGAGGAGCTCAAAGTGAGTAAGAAGTACAAACAGCTCTAATTACATTACATTGATTGACATTCAGTCTGATTTTGAAAAGGTTTATGTTTTTGACACACCATATATCAGGACTGAGATAACAGGGGTCTTCTTTAACCAAGGAAGGGTGATGGCATTGGGTCTGTGAAAGGAATACCTGTTGTTCACCCATTACCATTGATACGAAAATTTTCCCGTAGCGTGGTGTTCTAGGGCCCTTTTTTTTACACTACATTTTGAGGACTTTAAGGACGGTATCCATCGATCGCTGTTCAACCTATATTAATAGGGACTTACGAGCGTTCGTAAAACTTATGAGTAGTCATGGTAAATATGTCACTCATGGTTATATCTTCTTGAAATAAGACACTGTCGACATTAGGCATCTTCCAAGAGACTCAACATATTATTAACAAAGTTGTTTGAGCCGGACTGACTGAAACAAAAAATAATGTAAAGGCGCAAAATATTATAAGTGTTCGCTGACGTGGAAGAACCTCATAAGAATTCTTCTGCTGTTTCCTTGGATGCTAAAATTTTTGTTTTGCGTTGTTTGTTCTGTAGATCTTCACCACGGTTGTGACAAATTATTTATTAAGTTCAATTTCGTGGCCGCTAAAACCTTTTCAACATCCTGTCGATTTTTGTTTCGATATCTAGCCCGCCGTCTCCAATTTCACAGTCCAACGAGCTGTAGCGTTGATGTCCATTCCTATTTTTCTGAATAGGATCGCTGTACAGCCGAATAGTTCATTGTTATTTAGAGATATTTATATCAACGTTAACGCGGACAGAACCATAAATCGGACGCATAACTTTTCTTCAAAGGATTTTTAAAACCGACTGGGAGGGGGCCCTTTTTCAGCATACAGCCTGAAAGGCACGATGCGTGTTCTGTATAACGTCTCCTTGGTTCATCTTGATAGGGCTGTATTCATCAACTGCTTACTAAGTCCAGAGAAACAGCGATTCGAGAGAGAAGATTGTTTTGCGCGTAGATATTGATACTTGGACTTTTGTTGATGAAAACATATAATTTGTCTTGTCCTCCTTTATTTTCAGTCCTATTCTGCTAGTTAAAGCTCGCTTTGTTCTTTCTGCCATGTCAATTTTCTCTTGTAGACCATCGGATCCAGCTGATTTGTTCGTTTTAAGTCTGGTGATGGCTATTCTGATTTCATTTTGGTTGGGTAGGTATATGTAGCTCATGGTCATCTTTGCATCTACTGGACGTCATGTTGTTGATGTTCTGTTTTCTTTGTCCTAAGTAAGTGTATCTCATCTTTCCTTTGATGAATGGAGAGATTTCTGGTCGCTCTAGAAGTTCTCTAGAGCCATGACTTGTACGCCTCTGTTTTAGCTTTGTTTGCTTGAGTACATTTGGAGTCGAACCAGGAATTTCTTGGTCTGACGAAGGATTTTTCGCAAGCCAAGGGATACGCGGTCGTCCTTGGCTGCGGGTCGCCTAAGAGCTTCCATAGACATCCGTACTATTAGTTTTGGACCAACTAGGTAGTCGTCCAAGCTTAAAAACTTACAAGCTTAGAACGAATTTGAGCTTCTTACGAAGTGCACAAGAGAATTGATGTCCAAATCTATGAGTTCATCAATGCCATTAGAAGGATTCTCTTACAGGAGTTTCCGTCTATTAGCCATTGCAAGATGGACAATTTTCTCCTCCTTTTCTTCGTTAATACAGCTCTTGCAAAATTCTTTTGCGAGCACGCCAAGTTTCGAGGGGTATCTACCTATAATGCAGTATGGTGTAATGACTCCTTTAACGGAGATAATCTGCCTTCTGCTTAAGAAGAGCATTTTGGATTCATTTTTGGTAGTATTACTACTATCCACCTTAGATTTGCCCTTTCAGCAACATCCTGGTTCAGCACAAAAATGTAAATGTAGCGATGGGAATACCCAGCGGCTATGGTTAATTAAAATGGGTAGTGTCTTTCCTTGTTTGGAAGTTCGTCGGCTTTACAGTTCCCTGGAATATCCCTATGCTCAGGCACCCGACAGATGTGATTGTTCAACTATTCTGCCGTCTTTCTAAGATGTGATTGACATTCGAAAGCTGTTTTGGAGTAAGTGGAGATAGAATTCACGGATTTCAGCGCAGCTTGGCTATCTGAGAAAATGATGATGTCCTTGGTAAGCCAGGATGCGAGCAGTAATATATTAATTTCACCTGGAACACGCTACAATGGTTTGGAAGAGTGAATTATAGATTAAGGTTTTGCCTGTTAGAGTTAGCAATCATTTGTTTTGGAACCATCAGTGAAAAACTGAATTTGTTCGTCTTCCAGAAAGACATTTTCCTTCAAGAGCGGTTAAGCGATTATGCTAATAATTTTTCTAAAAAAAATTAAGAGTTCTCAGTGGTTTTCTCCTGGCCCCGGAGCAAACTTTTTCGAATCACGGTTGATGTTTAAATGTTTCCTGTTTATTTAGTTTTTTAGCAACAAATAAATTTAATAATTTTTATGCGAAAGCTGGTGTAAGATAGGGCATGGTTCGAATCCGATGACAGTATAATTGACGCACTCATTCAGTTGCCAACGGAACTCATTTGCCAACCTCTCTTCTCAAAAAACTTTTGTGAGATAGGTCATGCACTCATAAACTCTGGAATCAGCCTTTTATATATTATTGGTTGGGCGACTAAATCAAAAGTCAAAATCTTGCTTCATTAATTTCCTGACCTGTAGGTTTTTTCTTAGTTATTCATTAAGTATTTCTCTCTTCGGGAATATCAATGATTTGTGGGAAAACCTTCCCTTTACTGAGATAAGTATTAATATGCGAAGCTATTTTCATCGGTATAAAATATAAGACTTTTGCTTTTAAGAATAGGTTTGAAGTCAAACGGTTGGAAACCTTAATCAAAAGATTTCCTGGTGTAAGGATTTAAATTAAAAGAAAAAGAAAAGTTACTGTCTGGCCGCACACGCCATTTAAGGCCCCAGCCTGTAGAATCCGTTGGTCCGTTGCAACTGACAGCTCGATTAAATACACGTTTTCTTATGGGAAGCGGTCCATACACATACACAACGCATTAACGCACAAAGTAGCCGAACTTTTAACTTTAAAAATTTCCCTCCGGATTCTATGGATTCTATAAATTAAATAAAATCTTGGTCGAATATAATTTACTTGTTTAATTTTTTTTTCATAAACAGAATAAGAAAGCCCAACTCAAGAATCAATCACGTCGCCGTTTGAAAAAAGCTCCTAAACAAAAGAAATTAGTTAAAAACAGAAGACGTTCTATAGAAGAAGTGATTTGTTTTATAAAATAACAAAAGTCTTTTTAAACGATCCTTTAAAACCACTTTTTTTAGACTGAGTTCGATCACTTGAAGTATTTAACATCTAAAGATATCCACAACGCTCTTGAAACTGCCGTACCCCTAGAATATCTTCAACAGCTTCAACATAATCATGATATTTTGGCCAAATTTGACAAAGATCTTAGCGAAGACAAACATATTGAGGCTATGGTTGCGAGGCGCATACAAAGATTGTTTATCAATGTGAAGCAGTACGTTCTAAAGGTGGATGGGTTTCTTGATATGATATTCTTTAAACAATTATTTATTATTATGTTTTACGCTTCTAGAGAGCAATCCAAATAATTTCTTCCGATCGTTCAGATTCTGAGGAGAAAAATGTGAGCACTTTATCCACAAAAAACAAGCGATATTCATTGGCCAAAGGTGTTTCATTCAATAGCTTTTCTACCTTGATTGGAACGGGTAGCTATGCATTGAATGATGGCGATTTAAAGATAACTACAGAAAGACCTCCCACCCCAGCGGTAATTCCTATGACAAACTACCATGGACATGGCTGATATTTTCTTAATTGTATTTTTAAGGGCTCTCTGACCTCAGTTGTGATTGAACCCGGCGATGATGATAATGATGATGAAACTATTCCCAGAGATAATTCAAGTCTTTATGATTTGTCTAGAGATGAGCGCATCTTTGTTGGACACTTGTTTAAAAAATTCAAAAGGGAGCTAATAGTGGGTATTATGAAGAGAGTTCTCGCAGCAATTGAATGCCACAGGAAGAACAAAATACTTGACGTAAGGAAGGAACTCCAAGGTTGTGTCAATGTAGTGTTCTTCCATCAAAGGGACTTTTAATTTGATAAATCTATTCATTTCAGATATTGATAAGCAATATCTCGTCAAGCTAATGACACGCTCCATCCTAAGTTATGCTATCAACAAAAGTAATTTCTTTTCTAATTCAATTTTGTGTCAATACACTTTGGCTGCTGATATTATTTTATTCTTTCAAAAGGATTTATTGAAACCAAAACGTGATCCTCGGGTTATTGTACAACCACGTTCTAGAAATATTTGTGTTTTAGCTCCGCCGTTTTCAGCATAATTGCAAATAAATTTCAAGTCCAATTTATAAATTTTTTGATGGAAATAGTTTATTGTACTTACAGTTGCTTGGAAAAGTGCTGAATTTGCTGGAAAACACTCACAAATTCACGAAATAACAAAAAAAGTTTAGAAATTTTGCAGACAAAGTCATATCAAAATAAATTTTGATGTGTTTTAATTTTGCAGCTGTCAGTCAAGCTGACGTTTGCTTTTGGTATTTTCTTCGTTCTGCGCACGTGAAAAAATAACAATGTCAACCAGGGATGGAAAATGACATTTTTCGATTGTACTGAAAAACCTTTTGAAATTGTACTGAAATGAAGTCAATTGTACCGAATTTTTCTTTTAATGAAAAACTATGTAATTTATATGTAACAAAAATATTTTATTATTCAAAACATAAAAACAGTTCATTAATGTACATGTATTAACATATGTTCATAAATATTTATCATAAGACACACAAAAGTTGAAAAACGTACAAAATATGTTTACAAGTAGATAGGTACTTTGCCAGAAGTGAAAATTATTCTATAGTTTTCAGTCCAACAGTTCTTTTGTCAAAATGCTTGCATTTTGCACATTATTTTTTTAAATATTTCCATTAAGATCAAAACTATAACAAATTTTTTGTGGCTATCAAGGCAGAACAAGTTTGCACTTGCATTCTGTTTCAACATTTCGACTTAATAATATTCTGATAGGAAAATATTCGTTCCACATTTGCCGACGAATGGGAAACGGAAAGAACGGCATGTGCAATTTTAAAAAAAAATATTACCGAACATGAATACATTGCATTCATTTTTGATTAAGCTTACATATCTCATTCCAAAAATCAAAAATACTATAATGTCTTAGCTGTTGAATTTGGGCAGTCTGTACTCGTTGTTAATTTTTTCAGTGTTATTTTTTCATTTGGAAAAATATTGAAAATAAATTTTAATACCAAATTATACTTTATTTTGTGTTGTAAAAAGTGATCCCAAGTTTTAGATGTAGCTTAGATGTGTCTTAAAAAAAGAAGTGGATCTCTGATTTACAAAAGAAAATTGCAAGGGATTTCAAAATTTGAACGATTAACACAGAAAGGAGAATTGTACTGAAATAAGGCAAATTGTACTTTTGTACTTGATCAAACTCGATTGTATCGAATTCGATACAATTGTACCGAATTTTCCATGCCTGATGTCAACTAATTCTGTAAGAAATCTTTAGGCGGTGACCACAAGGCAGATGGCGCAAATATCAATTTCCATTGGAGAAAAAGAATCGTCCAGAAGCATCTGGAAGCCTTCTAAAAAAAATGGCTATTCTATCGATTCATATATACAAGAAATAATATAACTCGAATATTTTGACAAGCGTCTATTCACACGAAGGTTTTCCAGTTTGGCTAGTGTCGACACAGGTGACACCGAAGCTGAGCAAGGAAGTTTTATTAACGGCACATAATACGAGGATGGATTTATGCCTTATTTACTGCTGGAACACAACAGAAAAACGCAGCCGGAACCGCAGCCGCAACCGTAGCGCATGCCGTACGTATCTAATTAGAAGTGCCCACAATGGAGTCGTACGTACTCCACGTTTTTTTTACAATTTCCACTGAGAAACATACATATATATGAATATAAAAGATGATAAAACATATATCGCATCATGTATATTCTTTTCAATAAATTTTTAATTACCTGACCTAATTTCTAAAAGGATTTTATTAGCACGTTGCTCTTTTTTTTTTTTTTTTGTATGGAATGTCAAAAATACGCACGTATTTATTAAAAGTTAGCCAACTCGTCCGTCGCGGTTTGCGGCTGCGGTTGCGGATCCGTCTCGTTGTGTTCACAACATTGAATTCGTGTGTATTCAATATTTTGACATGCGATACGGCTGCGGCTGCGGTTCCGGCTCCGGCTCCATTGTGTTCCAGCAGTTATCCTACGAATCAGCCTGCACACACCAGTTTGAAAAAATTTTGGAAGAACAAACTGCATCAAAATTGAAGAAAACAGTTTTTCTTGTTCTACTGGTTTTCAGAATGAGGAACTGCTCTAATACTACGTTTTCATTAGGGCCGAAATTAGGATATTTGAAAAATTGCTAAAAAAGTGTTTTCATCTAGGTTTCCACATTTGTTTTGACATCAGGCTATCTTCTTTCTTTTTCTTTTTTACAACCTTTTCATTTTTTCTTCTTGTTTTCTTCCGTTGCCCTGGATTTTATTTCAAAATTGTTATTTTGTATTGTTTACTTCTGCCGTTTGCTTTGCATGTTGGTTTGTTTACTTTTGCCGTTGCTTTGGATTTTGTTTTAAATTGACATTTTAGAAAATATCTATTCAATTTGTTTCAATTTAGTTGCGTTTGATTTGTTTTCACCTAATTTGCAACCTTGATTTCGTCCAAATCAAACAAAATTTTAATATTATTTTGTATGGAAAGTGGACTCAAATTTGGAAATTTTCAACGAAATCACATTTTTTGCTCAATGCTTGCAAATAATAGGTCATGCTAGAAAGGTATCCAATATCCACCTTAAAATCTTCAAAAGCTTCGTTACAGATGGGAAAACAGACAATGACAAAGTTTTATGTCCAATAGGCACACCTCATAAGGGTTTAATTATTTTTCATACAGCAAAAGTATCGCGGAAGATTCGCTGAATAACCGCTTGTATCTCGGGTAACTATCCTTCCCTTAACCAACAAATACCAAGCGAACACAGCCTTCACTGTGTTTTCGCCTTTAAATTCCTTGGATGACAGTTTCAATATGACAAAATTTGTTTACAAAAATTTCAGTTCTAAATAATTCTGGAAAGAAGATAAGCCGGCAAAATAATGGAAATAACAAATAAGGATCTCTGTATTCATTTCAATAAGGATTAAGGATAAGGATCAAAATGTCATGAAATCTTTGAACGTAAGTGTTCTTCACTTTGGTTGGAAACAAAAAGTTCACACAACAATACCTATGATTAATTTTAGTGGGATACAAAACACGCGAAGAAGGACATGGTTGAAAGAGGGTCTGAGATGTTCCCAGAACCATCCGATGTAAGTTATATCTCAGAATTCAAAAATCAAATTAAAATTTTCAGTATAAATGACCATGATCTATTTCATATGCCATGGTGAGTTTTTGACCAAGATTGATAGTAATTTAAGCTAAGTTTTACTATTTCCTAATCCAAATTCAATGGACATTAAGAAATTTAACATTATCGCTGAACTGCAAACGAATGATACATTAACTGCTAGGATAATCGCACCTGGTTTCTTATAAACGTATATAACTAAGGTTAGCCTTCTAGCATTGTTGTAACAACATTCAATAGTGATTATAACTTAGTTGAGTTAAAATTTAGTCACGCGACGTTTATTTAATTTGTTTAAGCCATATTTAAACATTGCACAAAAATACACAAAATAATCTGGATTTCAAAAGAAATCAAAGTAAATTTTGATATGGCCATTCAAAATTGACTTATAATAAGGGTTCAAGATATCCTTCCGCGGAAATATTATGCAAAATGTGTCTTAAATAGCAATTTCACCGTAGTACGGAGCACGATCCTCAACATTATAATAATTTTATTATTAAAGTTTCTATTTTGAAAATAAATGGACCTGTTTACATTGTTAATAGCAAGTAAGTTTTGGTTGAAACTTGGTATGTAGGCAGTAACGGGACCCCGTCTATCCTACTTATCATATTATTTCAATAAAGGTTAAAAACCTGAATCGTGACCTTCTGCAACTATTAGTCGATCATTTCCATTTTCGTCTTTCACTCATTACTGTGAACGTTATACCATTGAACAGAATTATAACCAATATAGTTATAATAATTTCCACCAACTATGCGCAACCGCTACGCACCGGCCATCGATTACAGTCGTATTTATAATCACTAATTTAAAAATAAATTGACAGAGTTAATTTAATTTGACCCCTGAAATCGTTTCATTATCCCATAGAAACAACTTGTAGTACCCCGTGGCGTAGTGGTGAGTGTGTCGGACTGCCACGCCGCGCCGAAGGTTCTGGGTTCGATCCCTGTCGACTCCACCTAAGTTCTTTTCCGGGGTACTGCCTCTTGCGAGGAAATGACAAATATTTCAAGAGTTATCAATGTCATGCAAAGTGCTTCTCTGTTAGCAGTTTAAATTCGGCGGTAAATTGTAGGTCCCTTCCATTCCTGCAGAATATCAACGCACACACAGGAATGGTTGAGAGTGTAAGTCACAGGCCCCGGCACCGCTTGGAGCTGTTGTGCCAACAATTTATTTTATTTATAGAAACAACTTACTCAATGTAACTTCACCTGCTCACATGTTCTCAATCCATCCCCATCTCCAAATGACACAACTTTTATTGCTCTACTTCTATCATCTAATCCCACATTATCTTCCACTAAGAACATTTTCCATGCTTCCCCCAACTGTTAAACTCGCCGACAAATTATCTTTCTCTATCATTGCAAAGCTTATCAGTTTATTACCCCGTACTAAAACCAGTGAGTTTTACCTGAACTCTCAAAAGCTTCCCTATGAGGTATTGCATTAACTGAAACGAACCTTTTGAAAGAAATGTCCATCAATTATGATAAGGACATTTATAACAAAAAAAAAAATCATTTTTCTTAGAGATTTACAAAAGACATGCGATTTCCTTTTATTTGTTTGCTTTTTTTCTATGTTTTGTGATTTTTGAGACATGAAATATAATAATATACTAATTTTGTTCTTAGTGTTTCGTAATATTATTTAGCTCCACAAAAATCTTTTATCAATTATTTTATAATATTAAAAACTATAATTAATGTACAGTACATATAATAATACATACATACAGGACCTTTACTATGTTATTATTACATTTATGTATATATGAAAAAATAAAAAAAAAATGTTTGCTTATTTAAAAGAACAATATCATACTTTTATAATACAAAACACAGAAAGCATTTTGATTTCAAATTGTACATTTTGTTTTTTTTTTTTGCGTTAATATTACATTATTTTTCATTAGGTATCAATTTATGTATATAGCTATGAATCTTAGGGTACATACGGGTGTACACATAAATACATGTAGATGTTATATAAATATAAATATTTTTTTTTTTTTCATATCCAATTTTACTGGAATTCCTAAGAAAAATGTTGATTTGTATCCATAAAACAAAATAAAAAACTAACTTTGATTTGAATTTGAGTTTTCACAATTGAAATCCTATTATTTATTTATTTGTCTACTTAAAAATAATAATTTTTTTTTGTAAATAAATAAACGTGCCGTTGTGATGAATTTGAATTCACCTTAACTGCACAATAATATATTATTATACCTTTTTTTTTTATTAATTCTATTCACAAAATGAGGGGTGCTTTGAAAAATTAACTACATAATTTAATTTTAAATTCAAAAGAAAATTATAGAACCCCGCACAGTTCTTAAAGCTCTTCAAGAAATAAATTAAAATTAAAATGTGATTCACTATGGAACTTGATCATGTACAAATCTTGAATTTCTGATTTGTATTTTGGATATGATTAAAAAAAAAGCATACTGAAAGGTTAAAAAACAAAACTTTTTTCGAGTTGATCCTTGTTTTGCCAACCACAAATACTGTCAACAAAATTTGGGGCTACTTTCCAAACATTGAACATTGAAAAGTTTTAATATCATTTTATTTGTTTCAAATTAAAAACAATAAAGCTTTTCCTGCAGCTCGTGAAATCATAACGAAAGTGCTCGACAACTCAAATAGTACAGTCAGGTGCTTCAAAAAAGGATTACCTGGAAAGTATTCATTCTCCGGGAGTTTTCAAAATTGGTGGTTTTATAGATTTCGACATGCTCTTTACAAAATTTCTATTTTGCCATCTCGTATCGTTTCCGCTCGTGCCGCCTTATAAAAAAAATATCCTACTTTTACGATAAAATTAGTTATGTACTAAATTAAACTAGAGAACATTTCTTAAAATTTTTGTTATAAGCTTTTTTTTTAGTCAAATGTATGGTTTAAGCGTAGGAGTGCTGCGTAATCGACTCAACAAGCTTATTGTTGAAACAAAAAAACTCATTTCCATACCACCAAGAAGTAGAGTTAGTGGCGCAGTTTTATTTAGTGTGGTATCCTTAGTAGTACTAAAACTATTTGACAATTTATTTGTTTATTTAGCTCGCCTCAACTTTAAACCTAAATCTATTGCGGGCAGGTTCGGATCTTCTCCCCATTTAAAAATAAAACCACGCTTTCAGGCTATATCTTGGCGACTTAAGGGCTTAGCGAACAAAGCTTATATTAAACTGGAAAACACTTTGTTTTCACTTTTGCTTTTTCATATTTTTATTTAAAAAACATTATTTTAAATGTAGAAATGGGTTTTTGATCTGTATTGAGTTGTTATAAAAAATCCTTTAATCTGTTTACACAAGGATTGCAAAATTTCAATTTGTTTCAAAAGAAAAGAGGGTAACAAAAACGTATCTTACACGTTACAAAATTCACTGGAAGCGCAATAATATTGGAATCAATTTAATTTTAATTAATAAAATAATCATTTTAACAAATTTAAGAACAAATAATATTTTAAAAGAAAAAGATTATTATGTTGACTGAATGATTTAAGTGTTGTAAAAGGATGTTAGTTGTACAGAAACGGCAAGAAGAGCACAAAACTAAGTTTTCCCAAAAATGTTCTGCAATATGTCCCTCTGTGTTCTATTAAGTTGCCCAACACTCAGTTCAGTACAATATTTTGATCTCTACTTTAGAGGTGCATGAGACATTTGAAAAGTGTCAATTGGATTGTTATTTAAATGCAATCACTAAATTGTAATTATTTTTATTCAAATGCTGAAAACGTCCAAACTGTCAGCAAATTGAAAATAATTATCTAAACCAAGAAATGTTCAGGTATATTGAATTCAAACTTCACAGTTGATAGGTTAATAGGACAACTCAGGTCAGCAACTATACTCTGTTCCACATAAATCGGCGGTACAGGCAAGATAGGGATCTTTGTCTCTCATTCGCACTCTTTCGTTTTCCGTAAGTTTGCTTCATACGAAAGCTCTTATAGGGTTTCCGTAGTAAGCATTTCAAATATACGACAACCCTGATCATTAAAAACTCTTTTAAAGCTCTAAAACCAAAAGCTCATCAGCAGAAACCCAAGGAAAGAAAGCTGAACGAACTGGTAACTCTGAATGTACATCAATTAATTAAAAAGGGGTTGAAGTTGAATTTTGAATAGCAGCAGCCACAGCCAATCAGTGCACATTTATATGTGCTCTAAATAAGACGTAGGATCCACGTCAGATGCGATTGGAAATTCAATGGCGGCTCAACAATTCTTATGGAGGGTTTCCTTCAATTTAGTATAGTGCGAAAATATAACACGCAACTGATTTAAAAAAAAAGCTTCCCCAGACGTGTACTGCCTGTTTATGTGGAATAGAGTATAGTTGCCTTTTCGGTTCTAACTTGTTCCGAGAGTGTTGTTTTCAATAACTTTTGCTGTTCTGATCTAGTTTCCGTTAATAAAACACAATTTATTATTTCAATGGAGCTTAGTCCCAAGCCCGTCGTTAAAATAACTGTCGCTGGAATTCTATCAAGAATAGAATACACTGTGTTCGAGTGAAAATGAAAACTTTACACATTTATGCAGACACACCATGTAGTTTCACAGCCAAGTTTAAATAAAACGGTTCCTCTACAATTTTCCTATGTAAACGCAAATCTTGAACAATGTCTACGATAAAATTGTAAACGAGTTTTAATAAAAGGCACCCTAACCTTTGTTTCCCTTTTTTTATTTGTTTAAAGCTCAACATTTTAATTTAATGCATTCCAA
Source organism: Platycheirus albimanus (assembly GCA_916050605.2). Taxonomy (NCBI): domain Eukaryota; kingdom Metazoa; phylum Arthropoda; class Insecta; order Diptera; family Syrphidae; genus Platycheirus; species Platycheirus albimanus. Next base: position 29,622,050 of record OU696698.1, on the reverse strand, counting down.
ACTTGATGTCGACACTAGGTCATGTGACATTTTTTTCCACCCAATGACTCTGGACTGTCCCAGGTTAGGGAACAAAATCAGAGCTGTCACATCAAATTCTAAATACGATATGTTTTGCGTGCGCTTTTGGTAACATTCCAAAGAATTCGAGTTTTTGTTTGACAAATCAGGAAAATAAGCAATAAGTGAATAAAATGTTGACCATTTGTTTCCACTTGATAAATAAATTGTTGGAACCTGCTGATTAACTGAAGTATACAGTTGTAAAACAAAGTTTGATGCAGAGGCTTTGTAGTCTTTTGACATTTCACTTAGCTGCACAGACATTTCTCAGTGATCGAGCACTGGGCAGAATACATCAAACGCACCTAGAAGCTTGGTCTTGAGAGATTAAGCCTTTTGATCCTCCAACTTCTAAGAGGCATATGAATGGGCCTGATGTGTACTAGGCGCGGATGCTATTTTTAGATTATATTGTATAAATCTATTGGAAACAAAGACTTGAGACAGTGGATGGCATCACAGTCAAATGCGACCTCCAGAGTAATATAGATTGTAAATACAATTAGATCATCAAGGCAAAACGAATTTAGTTTGCAAATAAAAAAGCAATTCAATTTGCGATTGAAGACCAGCACCAAAATGATTCATGGAACCATGCAAGAAGGTGAAGCGAGAAACTGGACATTTCTTTTTCTACACCAACAAAACCAAAATAAAGGTGTGCTATCTAAGAATGTACTGAAGTGAGTTCTGGTATCTTGAATTTTGAAGATTCCCTCTGCCAGAAAAGAGCACGATGTATTAACGAGTATGTAATCTCAAAAATTCTAATGGACGCTGAAAACAATTCGTTCCAATATTAACTAAAGTTAAGTAAAAAAAAAATATAACCTTTTATTAAACATTAAAATAAAAAATAAAAATACTTCTTTAACTCTAATCTCTGTGTTCTTAATATAGTATTATTATAATACAATCAATACTGGGATATAATATTTAAAAAATGATACAAACAAAAAATTTTGGTTATTTACAAACAAACAAATATTAAATTATGGAATAGAAATGCAGTTGATTATTATTATTATTAAAAAAAAAAAAAAAACAATAATCTTCTTTAGTCAACTTAAATAATAAATATTCCTGACAAGAGCCATACACCACATTACACTAAGACTTTTTTCTCTAACCTTCATAATTACTAAATTAAATTAAATTAAAATTATTATGTATAAATTACAATATGCACCTTAAAAAGAAAAGAAAACAAAAAAAAAATTCCTGAATTAACACGGAGGAGTTGTAACATATTTGATTACTTGAAATCTCCAGTTGGTTTGGTAAATCAGTTCAGAGCAAAAAGAAATAATATTATGTTGGCTTACACATCATGACTTAACAATGGAGCATCATATTTTCTAGAATTAAAGTTCGTACATGGCATTAGCCAACAGGCTGGATGTCCGCGTCCAAAGACATCTGCTAATAGATTTAGCTTGCGACGATTCGGTCGATATGAGCCCTTTTGTTGGACAGCTTCAACCGCAGTTTCATCGTAGAGTATCGCATGCATCTGGTCGACCATAATTGCAAGAACAAAAAGGCCAAACAGTGCTGATTCCAAGAGTAATATTACGCTGTGTAGCCTGTGGGAGATAAGGAAATTTTTTTGTACTCTATTTCAATTCGAGGCAAATATATGAACAAGAAATAAGAAATTAAGATGGTTTTAACTTGTATATGGTTTCTTTGTTTATTCGAGTTTGAAAAACATTGGGCTTCCTTAGAGGATTTGCATGTGGTGTTTGTTGGTATCGATGATACTCTTGTTCGTTGGATTAGAAACTATCTTCTGGACCAATACAAGTTGTATTAGACGGTTTCAAATATGACCTCCACAAAATAAATGCTGGTGTGCCCTAGTGCTCTATTCTGTCTGCGACTCTCTTTCTCATTTTTATAAATGATCTCTTGTCTGTGACTTCTAATCCATTAAATTGTTTTGCTGACGACTCAACCCTCACCTTTTCATATACGTTGGATAATTCACGGCCCTCGCCTTCGAACGTGTTAATTCAACGACACCGTATGATAAGCTCATTAAACTCCGATTTAAACAGCATTGTGAACTGGGGTATTAGAAATCGTGTGGAGTTTAATGCGTCAAAAACTCAATGTTGTCTTTTGTCGTTAAAGCTAAACATACCCCCTATGCCATTATCCATGAATGGTACTTGCATCGAGGAGGCCGAAAAACTATCAGTACTCAGTATGTGTATCAGTGACAACCTTCGTTGGAATGACCACATTCTTGAGATTGCCAAGAATGCTGCAAGATTCCTAGGCTTCCTTAATAGGTGCAAGAAGTTTTTCACCACTTCTGATCTGGTTACAATTTACAAAGCGTTTATACGCCCGAAACTTGTGTATAACTCCCATCTCTGGGCAGGTGCTTCTTAAACTTTTTTACACCTGCTCGACAGAGTTCAGAATAAAGCGTTAAAATTGATAGGAGAGAGAAGCATTATGGAAACATTTCCATCCCTTGAATATCGTCGAAATGTTTCATGTCTTTCCTAATTTTACAGATTTTTTTTTACAAAAAATGCTCACTCGAGGTAGCCAGCTGCGTTCCGACCCTTAAACATTTCTCCCGTAACATTCGTCTTGCTAGGAACGCTCATTAGTTTACACTTGAGCCCAATTTCGGACGTACCGTCAAATATAGGGATTCTTTCTTTAGCCGCACAACACGAATGTGGAATACATTTACTGGTAAAATTTTCCCTTGTCATTTTGGTCTTCAAACATTCATGACCAATGTTCATCGACACCTCCTTTCCCTTCCTCCCTAATTTCTATTAATAAAAGGGTTATACAAACCTACTGAGCGCGCGTATACAAAAAAAAAAAAAACATTCGACAGACAACCACGAGATCTGATATGGGTGGCCTTGAGGCAACGAGGAGCCGAAAAACACCATGACCGTTCGGAAATTACTGCTGCCAACCTCTATGTAGTCTCGTTCCTTAACAAATTTCACCAATGTAAAGCAATGAACCGAAAGGAACTGGGACGGACGACCATGGTCGAAATGGAAATTAAACTTAAAAAGCCTGAACCGGTATTCCAACATCCTTATACGGTTCCATACACAAGAAGGGTAGTGCTATCATTAATGGTAACAACTTTGTTGAGCTGCGATGTCATACAGGAGTCTAAGTCCGAGTTCGCTGCACCAGTCGTACTTGTAAAGCAGAAAAATGGTAAAGACCGGATGTGGGTGGATTATAGGCGACTCAATACCGTCACGAAGAAAGTGAAAGACTCAGTAATTAAGTAGGGTATGACTACTCACTACTTTATTGTATTGGATTTGGCATCGGGGTATTACCAAATACCCATAAAAACGGAACATATTCCTCTTACATCTTTCATTACTCCGGGTGGGCTATTAGAATTTAAAGTTATGCCATTGAATGCCCCAGCATACTTAGGAAACTGATGAGAATCATAAAACAAGGTATGTTACCGGAACGCATCGTGAGTTACATGGATGATTTTGTCATACCAGCAATGTCATACGACAAAGGAATGGAAAAGCTAAGAAAATTCTTGGGGTTACTCGATAAAGCAAACCTGACAATAAATTTGAAGAAGCGTGAGTTCTTTAAAAAAGAAATAGAGTTGCTCGGGCAAAAACCGGTAACATCCAACCAGGTAGAACAAAGACGTTTGCAATAGAAGAGTTTTTGACACCCACCTTTGAGCATCAGATTAGACAATTTAAAGGAGTCACAAGCTACTTCAGAAAATTTATAAAAGAGTATGCGTTAATTGCAGCACCACTAACTCAACTTACTACGACGGATCCCAAAGTGCATCTGATATTCTTTGCAGACAATGGAGCCGAAATTTACGAGGATCCTTCATCCCTTCTACGAGCACTTGACGTATAGGTAGACGTTTTGGAGGGAAATGGGAACCGTATAACTCAAAAAAATTGTGATATCCATTTTCTGATCCGCACATGCCTATTCTAGGCATTCATTTGAATGAAACTGAGATTCCTTAGTGTGAAAAGGTTAAGTATCTGGGATCTATAATTAATGGCAAAGCAACTTTTGGTGAACACATCAATCATCGCGTTGGCTGGCTTGGCTGAAGTGGCAGGAAAACACCGCTGTCTTCTGTAAGGGAAAAATGAGGAAGACTCCAAACCTCAGTTTTGCGTCCGGCACTCACAAACGGTTCGCAATATTGGACAATGAACAAAATGTATTGAGATAAAGATGCTTCGTATGACAGCAAAAGACTTGATCGAAGAAAGAAGAAAGACCCTAAGAACCCCTGAAAAAGGCCATATCATACAACTTTCCAACACGATCGAGAGAGGACGAGGAAGGTCAAAAGGTCCTGGTACAAAAAAAAAAAAAAACGAAATCAAATGGAACTATCCAAAACTGGGAGGCTTTGCCGACGCTTTCTGAGGTCAACTCGGCGAAGACCACAGGCGGATCACTAAGACAAAAGGGACAGTTTTGATCCACTAGAAATCATAAAAAGGCGGGCACCGAAAAGAAAAAGAATACCAAGTTGAGAACCAAGAAATAATGGTTAGAAGGAACACAAAGATGAACTTTTAAAACAAATGTCATACGTTAGTTTACGAAATGATGGAGAACTGCCGATGGGACCAAGTAGAAGTTAACACGATAGAAAAATATGCGCAAATAAACCTGAACACCGCTGGAAAAACATTGCAACTATATTAGAGTCAGGCAGCACTCGAAGATGTTCTTAAGTATCATTATCAATCTCAAAAAGTGCTGAAGAACCTCAAACACTCTAGGTATGCTAAACATAATACACTTTGCTGGGCGAGAGGCCATGTTTATGTCGAAGACAACGGAGAGACTGACTGTATTGGAGAGAACATGTCCAAAAACAGAATTAAAATAAATGAGGGCACTAAAAGATGCAACCAGTGAAAACAAATACTCCTCAAGCTACCGCGAAACTACAACCAAAAACGATTTACCGCTTGCAGAAACAGCTTAAGAATAATAACGTGCTTTCTTACTGGGCCCAGCCAACTAAATAGACACCTAAACATCCTTGGGCTAGCAAACAATGACACATGCAAATTCTTCAAAGAAAAAGACGAGAAGAGAACCGAGGTATATGTGGTGCACTAATGCAGCCTTTAACATCAAGAAGCTACTAGATAAAGAAGGGCAGGTTGCCTTTTTTAAAATACCTCGAATACTTAAGTTTCCGAAAGAAACTAAGTTGCAGTGAGTGCTGAAGGGTGAGCTGAACATGAACAAACTTTAATTATCATTTTTGCTCTTTAAAAAGAAATTGAACCCGTTCATTTCTTTATTGGATTTGGTTCTCAAACCGCAGTTTGTTGACATTTACAAGAGACAGACTACGGTATGCGAAACATGGTTTTTTTTTTTGATAGAAGTCGTTGTAATAGGCAACCTTAACACCATTCCATGTTCTGCCCTCAAAACTCAATTGACCGGGTGGGGAGGCAACTTAATGCATTGATAGAGGACCTTGGCCAGCCCACCTGATGAATACTCTTTTCATACACTTTCGTTGGGTAATTGGCATTTAAATTATCAGCCTTTCCAATGTTACACACAACCTTTGCTCACATAGGTACCTACTTTCTCAAACCAATTGTTGAACTTTTGTGCATAATTCAATTAGGCAAATTTAATAAACAAATTAAAACCTCCCCTCCCTCCCTCAACAGCTCTATTTGGAATATTCAATAATTATGTAAACTAAAATTTTCATACTTACATCCTGGTTTGTGACTCCACAATATTGGCATTACATTCTTCGCATGGATAAATCCACGATCCCAGCACTAGACCGACTGAATAGAGTGACAAAATACCCACATAAACTAGAAACTGCAAGAAGAACTTTTGATTGCGCTCTCCAACGCAATTGTTAATCCACGGGCAGTGGTGATCCATTCTTCGGATGCATCGTTTACAGATGCGACAATGATGAGCCCTCGGCGGACGATATGTTTCACATCGCGTGCATACAGTCCATTCACCATGATCATGGCTGGAGCCATTTTTTTGATTGGCATGCAAATCGGAGAAATCTAACCGATTTAATGGGAGTGGTACTGTGCCCGGATCGGAAAGGACTGCCTTTAGGTGGGACATGCCCAGAAGGAAGACCACTGTATTAAAAAGTACAACATGCAGCGGTGCCCAGATACTGAAATTTGTTCATTACATTAAGACGAACATTAATATTATTGTTATTAACTATTACTAAGTAGGATTTAGTATGTATGTACCTTGTTTGCATTGTTTGAAGGATAATCCATCGCATAACAACATAATCGGCGTAAAAAACAGCCAAGTATGTAACCAATAAACAAACAATACCGCACGGATCACGCACGAATGTCATGGTTATCTAATATCGAATGAATTTTGATTTTTATTTAAATAATTTCGAGTGAAAATTTATATGGAATTTATGAAAACATTGATTGGTCGGTCGACATTTTCACATACCACATAAAAAAAATTGTATTTCTCTTGTGTTTTTCTATCTACATTAGAGTGACGTTTAAAACGTCATTGGGAGTGAAGCAAAAATTTGCAAACAAATCGATAGAAGATGGAAAAAAATGAAATGCAAAATTTTCGAACATTCGAAATGCAATGACGTTCCGAGTTGGTAAAATTATATACATGGATTTCCAAGTGTTGAATTCGAAAATCGAACATTTCGCGCGATCCGTTTCTTAACCTGACGCCATACATGCCAGCTACTGGCAAACAAGTTACTACATATTTAACTTGTCAGATACACATCTGTGTTCCAGTTGTATTGCAACTATCTTGCCAGTAGCTTATTGCCAAAAAGAACTATCGTCCCTTCTGTTTTGTTTGATGAATTGTCCAACAGACCAGTATACTTTTCTGTCTTTGCATTTTGCAGTCCATTAGTTTGCAATTTATTATACTCGTTTAATTAACTGCCCAGTTTCAAATACACGGGAGTTTTAAGGCAAGTCCGTACTAGCCGGAACTACACGTATTTATGTTTAAAATTTTATGAGTTCAAATGCTGCAGTGGAACTCTACTACAGTACCTAATTGACGTGGTTGGTATTCTACCCAAATAGTGCAGTGCAGTTCCACCTAGTGCGGTCTTCTTTAAAAATGTGCCAACAATTGAACTTTATGTAAAATTTTATGAGTTAAATTGCATTGCGTTGCAACGAAACTGCATTTTACCGTAAAGGTGGCTTTACATGGAGCTGCAGAAAATTATAGTGCAGACTAAAACGCAACAACAACAATCATAGTGCAGACGATGAAGATGAACATGTTCGTCTTCACTATAATTTTCAAGCTGCATCTATAATTTTCCTATTATCTGCACCCATGAAGACGTCTGCATTTTGGCCTTCCCTCTCTATCACACAAGTTATGATTTATGTATTTTGCACCCTCTTTTTTGCATATCATGGCTTGCAGCTCCATGTAAAGCCACCTTTTACGGCATAGTTGGTAGTCTAAACAACTAGTTTAAGTGCAGTTCCTTCAAGTGTGGTATCTCCTAAATTTGTCATTGATGACTTGCAGAGGGAAATGTATCAATGGGATTCTTAGTACAAATCCCTCCAATATCTCTAATCAGAATAAAGAGATTCTGTGACTTTTCACAAGATGGCGCGCTCTTCGTTTTGATTCATCTCCTTAAACTTTTGTCTTGGCAAATAATATTTATTAAATAAATCAGTACAAATATAACGAGTGACTTTCGATTTTCTGTCGAAATCATTTAAAATTTAAATAAAAATCACTATCAAATCAAGTGTAGTCATACCCTAAGCACAGTACAGAAATCCGTACCAACAATTCCACTGATTCCTAGTGACACTGCAACTTCGTGTTTCAAGACAACTTTTTCCTCAAAATGACAGCTCATTTTCGTTTCGTTTCCATTAGTCACTGACTTTACGTATATTTTTTTTTTTTGTAATTTATCTTTTCTCAAAGTATTCTGTCGTAAAAATTTTCTCCTCGCATAAAAATACAAAAAAAAAAACGAAGAAAACAAACACACGTAGCAATCAAATCACTTTAAAAATTTATTAAAACAATTTAAAAGCAATAAATTGATATTAAATAAAAGCCAAATCTATTGAAAAACATTACAAAATGGGCCTCTTCGGACAGTCGACACCGTTTGATGCTGACATTGGTAAGTTTTTTTTTTTTTTAACTCATGAGCCACAAAGAAAAATTAATCAAAAAAAATATGCGAAGTGAGGAAGAAAATTTAAATTTTCCAAAAGCCAGACGACAAAAGAAAGGCAGCCAGCTGTAGCAAGATTAGAAATTATTGTGGGGTGGATCACCTCCATTCTGCAGCTCCAGCAATTATACGAGGTCTTCAAATGGGTCGCTATTTTTTCCAATTAGCAGCAGCATTTAGGGGGACAAAAAAGTCTGTTTATCGATTTTCATTTTGATTATTGTTTTCTCTGTTTGTATATTATATGACATTCTTCAAAAAAGATGACTTCATTTGATTTGGAGCTTAGAAAAGACGACGTATAGGTAGTTCCCTGGGGATTTTCAATTGTTTATTTGAAGGAAGAAGCGGTCGCGTGACTCATTTGGTTTAACGAGAGTCTGTTCTGTCGAACAACTTTAAGGGCAATGCTATCAGTTTCGGAGCTCGTAATCTAAAATCGTAAAATTAGTATCGATAACAACAATTTGATTTTATTGAAACGAATCATCTCAATGTCATTCTCCTCTTTCCTCTTTTTTGTGTGTGTTGTTCTTTGTTCAAATCACGACAGACTTCGAGTTAAGTTTATTTACTCCGGAGCGAAGATTGAACAAAAGACTGCCAAGCGCCAGGAAGATGGTGACGTTTTTGTTCTTCAACAGAAATGACTTGGTTAGTTTGATGGGTTCAAGAATTGTTTGAAGAAAACATTTTGAACATTTGGGGGCCAGTTGGGAGGATGGTTGAATCTCACACACCCACCACAAAAAACCAGTTCATCAAAAGATCTCGGCTTTTGACCCGAGATTCAAATATCTTCAAAGGTAGTTGGTCGGAAATGGGTGTTAATGAGTAAAAACTGAAGCCTGATTAGTGATGGAGTGCTTCGTTTTGCCAGAGAACAAGAGTGACATTCAAAGCGAACAGAAATGTTTTATGACAACCGATATTTTAATAAAATTAAAAAGGGATAAGTATTGCGACGATCTGCCGGACAATCACCTGGATTATTCATGCTACCCAAGCAGGTTGCTGATTGAAAAGGGTACATTTGATCTGTTACAGGGTTTTCTCTTTTGCTGGTAGACAGATCTATTCTCTACCGTAGACAGATCTATCCTCTTCCTGTGCAGTGTACCAGCAAACGTAGAAAGAGGATCATCGGCTTTTAAGGAAGAAAAAAGAGTGCTGGAGAAGCGACCGGTTGCATCTGTTCAGGTCCTTGGGTCCTTCTATATGGATGGGTGGCAATGGTACAGTGGATGTAGTCCTTGGTTGCTAACCTAAGAGTTGTGGGTTCGAGCCCCAGCCTGGGCGGGAACTTTTCAATATTCCCCCAGCTTCAACTGGACGCCACCCGTGGGATTTTCATGAGATTAATATCACCTATTTCTTAATCCATTGTACCAACAAAAAATCTTTCCTATCTTTCTATCCCTTCTAACTATTGCGGTTTGCATTCAAAAGGCCTTGGGTCTTACAGGCATATAGTTAAAATTATTATTATTATTATTATAGGGCCAACGGTAGCTCTCGCATCCCCGTAGCGGATTACTGACTGTATTTCTTCAGCTCCTTATGTCCAAGGAGAGCAGCATAGGGCCTGGTCCCCCAGGTTGGGGGTTGTGCGTCGGGGTAACTTTCCTACCACGTAAAAAAACTAATAGTTCCGAAACAACTAATTGCCTCGGATATGGATGACCCTACTGATGACGACCCTAGCAAATGAAACAAGGACAACGAATTTCGGTTCTGCACGTGGAATGGCCGGACCCTTAACAGACCACGTGCAGCCGAACAATTAGTGCAAGCCCTAGATGGTGTCAAAGCCGACATCACAGCCATCCGAAAAGTGCGATGGGATGGTGAAGGCACAAGGAGGATGAAAAACTGTGACATCTACTACGGCAAGTGCTACAGGACAAGAAAACAGCGGCTATTTGGATGCGGATTTGTGATAAGAGGAAGGCTTAGGCGAGAAGTCTTGGGGTTTCGTGGCATAAGCGAACGCATTGTCACAATCCGCATTAAATCCAAATTCAGCAACATCTCGCTGATCTGCGTCCACGCCCCCACGGAGGAAAAAGATGACACGACCAAAGAAGAATTCTACGATCTTCTCGAGAAGACGTATGATGAATGCCCGAAGTACGACACTAAGTTTATTCTTGGTGACTTCAACGCCAAAATCGGAAAGGAGGGTAGCTTATTGGCTCGACAGTCGGAAAGCATATCCTGCACGACAACACTTCCGGTAACGGACACAGGCTAATCGACTTTGCTGCTGGGCGAAGTGTCATCTTAGCTAGCACATACTTCCCCCACACACACATTGCGATTGATAGCAGACATGCCTCCAATGTCATGGATGTCCGCACTTTCCGAGGGGCCAACATAGACTCGGAACATTACCTTGTTGTAGCTAAAGTGCGAATGCGGATCTTCACCACACCGCAGGATAGAGCATCCACTGTGAGAAAGTTTGAGGTTGCGAAGTTACAATCGCAAGAGACCGCCACAACCTTTGCCAACCATGTCTCCTCTTATCTTTCGACAAGCCCGGTGCCTGCGCCAAACCCAGAAGCTCAGTGGCAACATTGCAAAATGGCCATCAAAACCGCAGCTACGGATGTTTTGGGTTTCATTAGGCGACCACAACGAAACACCTGGTTCGATGATGAGTGCAGGCTCGCACACTTGGCCAAAAATGAAGCCTATCATGCAGTTCTACAGGCCAGAACCAGAGCTGCCGAGAGCTCTTCCCGTGCGGTATACCAGCAAAAAAGGAAGGATGAACATCGGCTTGGAAGGAAAAATAGACCTGGAAAAGGGAGTGGTTAAATCCATTGAGGGGTGCTACTTCAGAAGCTATGTTCGAAAGTTATGCAGGGTTTTCCAACAAGAGGTGTTATTTGGATATTCAAAGAAAAATAGCATTTTTGAGATAAATTATCGGATGTTTATTTCAATGTAAAGAGTTAAATATGCCATTCATAATGGAAAATAATATCAGCCAAATGGCTGCCGCTGCTACGCTTACACAAAAATATTCTTTTCATGAAATTTTCCATCACCGAATCGCAAAGTGGCTGCTGTATGGCCTCAATAGCTTCAAAAATTCCATCTTTGAGGTCTGGAATCGAAGCTGGGCTGTTGGCTTAGACCCTATCTTTTACGTGGCCCCAAAGGAAGAAGTCGCAAGGTGTTAAATTACAAGATCTTGGTGGCCAATTGTGATCACCACTTTGAGAGATAACACACTTTTCCCGTAAAAGATCGATGGTTTCGTTACTTGAGTGGCACGTAGCGCCGTCTTGTTGAAAGTCAACGTTGTCCAGATCAATACCATCCAATTCCGGCCATACAAAATTATTAATCATCTCTCGATAGCGCGATCCGTTCACCGTAGCTGTTGCTCCAGCCTCATTTTCGAAAAAGTAAAGTCCAATGAACCCGCCGGACCATGAACCGCACCAAACAGTAACTCGTTGAAGATGGAGAGGCTTTTCAACAATAAATCTTGGGTTTTACGAGCGACAGTTTCAAGATGATTGTTCGATGAAATTCCGGATCATTTTCATGCATTTCAAGGACTCAATCAGCAAAGAAACGTTGCGTTGTTGAAGCGTGTATCGTTCCATTTTTATTAATGGCGTAGTTTCTTCTTGTCAAATGTCAACAAAATACAGCTTTAAAAGTGACAAGTATCGAAACAGCGGGCTATTTAAAATAACACCTCTTATTGGAAAACCCTTTATGAAAGGGTAAAGTATTCGTCCAAGGGATACAAAGCCCGAGCGGAAGCCTGTATAGACGAGGGTGGGAATGTCGTAGTAGATACGCAGCCGGTGGAGAGAATTTCGAAAGAACACTTCTGCAGACTGTCAAACGGAAAACAACTAACTAATCGCTGGACGATGATGAACAAAACCTCCGTCCACCCGACCAAGAAGAAGTTCGAGTAGCAATATCTAAACTAAAGTCCAACAAGGCTGATGGAGCGGAAGGCCTACGGCTGAACTCTTCAAAGCAGCGCGAGATGACTTGGTAAGGAGCATACACCAACTCATCTGTACAATCTGGTCGGATGAAAGTATGCCTGACGAATGGAACCTCAGCATTGTATGCCCTATCCTCAAGAAAGGAGATACTCTAAACTGCGCCAACTACAGAGGTATAAGTCTCCTAAATGTCGCCTATAAAATCTTGTCGGCCATTCTGTGAGAACGTCTCAACCCTTTCGCACGTGAACTGATTGGCCCCTATCAGTGTGGTTTCAGGCCCGGTAAGTCATTCGTCGACCAAATTTTCACGCTTCGGCAGATTTTGGAAAAGACCCAAGAATTCCAGATCGATACTCACCACCTCTTTATCGATTTTGAAGTCACCTATAACAGCGTGAATAAAAAAGAGCTATACAGAACGATGTCACTACCCTGCATCCCTACTAAACTCGTTCGATTGTGCAGGATGCTGATGATTATCATCGGAAGAGCAATGTGCGCTGTTAGTGGAGCATTCGCAAGTATTGAAGTCGAGGCGGCGAGAATGGGTCTGGCTGTAAATGAAGATACAACAAAGTATATGCTGTCCTCGGGTGCAGAACATCATCACCATAGGCTCGGGCAAACCGTCACGATAGACAGATATAACTTTGAAGTTCTGAAGGACTTTGTCTATTTGGGTTCAGATCAGTCGAAGTATCACTCTTGCCAATCGCTGTTTGTTCGGGCTTAGAGCAAAGGCTTAGCAAAGCCCCCTCTTAAAGGACCCAGGAGACACTATAAAAGACTAATGACAGAGTGGGGAAAATAGTTCGTTCAGTTTTCGGGTTAGTTTAGCATTGCTCCAAGAACCATAGCTAGAAAAGGGATTGGTTGGTATAAAAAATTCCACAGAAAAATAGTAATTCATAAAACTGGAACACCGAGTGAAATTTGTCTTTGATCTTTTTATCGATGAGTTTCTCAAGGTCTTTATAAAAAAACTTTATCAAGAGATTATACTGTAGAACAGTTCAACTACATGGAAATAGGAGACCTTTTCTTCTCAATCTCTTTATGATCGGCAGTAGATTTTACGAACGATTACTAGCCCTTTGAAACGGTTTCAAGGAAATTCATGATGTCCCCAAAATGTCGCCAAGGTCTTTGTAAAATGCTTCATCAAACAGCCGTATTTCTAATCTACGCAGGACGTCTTTCGTTTTCTGTCTCATCTTTACATGATTGGGAAACCATGAACTTAAAGCTGTTATATCCCGTGGCGTAAGAGTTAGTTTTATGACTGCCACGCCAGATGTTGTGCGTTCGATCCCTAACTCCACCCTAGTTTTTCCACGAAGCACTGCCTAAGAAACGACCAATCCTCAAATAGTTAATCTTGTCAAGTGCATTCTTGCTAGCAGTTTAGATTCGGCATTATATTAGTAGGTCCCTTCGATTCCTGCATAATTATGAAAGCATATTGCACAGGAATAGTCATAATGCCCCGTCCCTGCTTGGAGTTGGTGCACAAAAAATTTGGGTTTATTTGTAGCTTAAATGTCTAGAGACGAACATGCTTATGAGTCTCTTCGAGGCAATTTTAGAGAAGATTACACGCTTCTTTCTGCTTTGCACTGCTTTATATAATAATTGCCGTAATTTAACTTTCACAAGTCTTGTTCAATGTCCAACATGCGAAAGCTCCACGTGCAACTGCGTAGTAAAGAGTACTCTTCAGCAAAGAGGCCATTTATCCATCATAGAAGATAGCTTCGGTTCTTATTGCTTTATCAACCCTACCTTTAATCGATGCTCGCTTTCATCATCACAAGTTGGTTCGATTTTGACTATAGATCCCAAATATCAAAATTTTTCAAATGTACACATTTGTGGGTCACAAAATAGGCAGTAGGTACATTTAGTCAGTCATTCAGTCATTATTGGACCAACGGTTTCCCAATTAAACATCCACTTATACTTCAAATGGATGCAATGTCAGCAGAGAATGTTAAATTCATGTTTTGCATCCGTCAGTTGACCTTCAAACGGATAATCAAAGACTACAATAAAAAACAGCGGCCTCAAGACGCTTCACCAACTGTGATTCAAAATTCTTCTGTGACTCCAGCTGCGTCTCGTACATGTCCATTGAATCCGCAATTTAGATTCTTGGAGATCCTCGTTGTTTGAGGGCCAGTAATCTGAGATGTCCTAAGGGTTGCTGTGCAATATTCCCGGCCTGATGTGCCTTAAACCTAAATTTAATTCGTAACTGTATGATGGGTTGCTGCCCATGTCACAGAGTCCCCGCGCCCGTCAATAATACCTAACTTTAATGTTAAATGTAAAGTTTCTCCAATTTGTTTTGAAAAATTTATTTTTTTTTTTACAGAAAAAGCAACAAGTGAAAAGAATACAACCGAAGATTGGACCCTGATATTAGATGTATGCGACAAGGTAACGTCGAATCCAAGAAATGCCAAAGAATGTCTTAAGGCAATTATGAAGCGCATGGGACATCCTGATCCACATGTTGTTATCCAAGCAGTCACCTTACTAGATGCTTGCTGCGGTAATTGTGGCAAACCGTTCCATTTAGAGGTTGCTTCTAGGGAGTTCGAAAATGAATTCCGTCGGTTGTTGTCGAAGGCTCAGCCGCAAGTGTCATTGGTAAATTAAAAAACATTTTATTCCACAAAAAAATATTGTTCTAATGGTTTTCTATTTTTTTTCTTAGAAAATGCGTCAACTTGTCAAGAATTGGGCGGAAAACGATTTCAAATCAGACCCACAATTGAATCTAATACCATCTTTGTATCAAAAGCTAAAAGCCGAAGGATATGATTTTTCGGATGCATCCCAAAAAGCACCCAAGTCTGCATCAACTATTGCAGCATTAAAAGATCCAAATGTTGTTAGCAGCCAACAAGAGGAAGAAGACATTGCCAAGGCAATTGAACTATCCTTGAAGGAGGCTAAGAATAGTCCAAAGAAGCAGGCAACAACAGCTCCAATGACATACGTAAGTACCCACACAAAATAAAAAGTTTTTCAACTGTGTTTTGAACATTTTGTAAATTTTAAATTGACAGCCATCATTATATCCATCATTCTCTGGTTCATCGGGATCGATTGGAAGTATTACATCAGGTGCATCGTCAACTTCTCAACCCGAGCCACGTAAGGTTCGTGCTCTGTATGATTTTGAAGCTGCTGAAGAGAATGAATTGACATTCGTGGCTGGGGAAATAATTCATGTGCTAGACGACAGCGATCCAAATTGGTGGAAAGGTTATAATCAACGTGGTGAAGGGCTTTTCCCATCGAATTTTGTAACGGCCGACTTAAGTGTCGAACCTGAACGTCTTGATATAAATGTTAAGACCAAAAAGACAGTGCAATTCGAAGAAGAGCCCACATCCAAGGGTGAAGATCAACAAAAGACTGAGGAAAGCAACTATGTTGTGGAAATCGACGAACAGAAGATAGATCGTTTATTACACTTGCTTCACGAAGCTAATCCCGAGGATTCATCGGAAGACACCGAAGAAATGCTGCGCCTAGAACAGGAAGTCCATCAAATGGGCCCGCTGATCGATGCTGAGTTGGAACGTGTCGACCGAAAACACGCTCAGCTAACGCAGCTGTCAAGTGATCTTGTGGATGCCATTAATTTGTATCATACTTTGATGCGTGATGATCGAGCGGCTGCATTCCCAACGGCTGGATATAATAGTATGCCTCCGATGGGATATAATCCACAGCAAATGTATGGTCCAGGACCTGGGCCCGGACCATACCCTCAATACATGCCGCCTCAACAGCAAAACTTTCACCTTCCCCAACAGTATCCCCCAATGAGTATGCCGACAATGCAGCATCCTGGCACACAGCCTCCGACAAGCGCTCCCGGACATCTACCTCCGGTCAGCACTGCCGTTTCAGGTGTCAATCAAATGATTTATGGTCCACATATGCAGCACCCAGTGCCCCCATCGACACAGCAACAGCAACAACAGCAGCAACAGATGATACCGGTCCAGTTCCAAAATGGTCGCTTGAATTCCCCCCTGCAAAACGGTCAATCTTCAATGGGCAACAATAATCCACAACCAAACCCTCAACAACAACAGCCCTTCACACCACCACAGCATCATCAACAACAACAGCAATCAACTCAGAACTTTTCCCAACAACCATTACCAACACAGTCCCAACAAGCAATGAGCCAACATCATCCAATGATGCAGCAGCAACAACAACAACAACAACAGCAGCAGCAGCAACATCTCCAACACACCCTTCCCCCAAACGGGCCGCCACACTCGAGTCCAGTTCCAGCACAAGTTCCCGGCCAATACCACCCACAACAAGCTTTTCTCATGCGTCAATATCCCATACCAAATGGCAGCGGAGGTTATGCCCCACCGCCAGTATCCACAGCTGCACCTCCCCTTGATATGATATGCAATCAACAAATGCCACCTGGCGGGCTAATGACTTCGGCAATGGCCCAACAAATGGCAATCAATCAACCTGTGACACAAAACTTCCTCGTCCAAAACGAGGCTAAGACAAACATTCCTGTATTCCAGCAGCAGCGGTAAAACCGCCAATCGAAAAGCTGGTAAACATTAAAATATTATTATTTTTGTTTTTCTTTCTTTGCCAAATGGTATAAAACTATTCAACAAAACATTTATAAAACATTATACTATTGTGCGCAGATGTTTTTTGCATAATAATATTAATCTTACATAAATAATATCGGAATGGAAACTAAAAAGAGAGATTTAAAAAGTATGTTTAATTTTTAAAATTTTATTCATTTATTGCAGAAAAAAAATATTTTAAAAAGTAAAACGATACACATTTATACCACTCTCACACTCTTCTTTAAGAATAATCGTCTTGTTATTGCCCTTTTACTAATTTTTTTTAATTTGTAACCCATCAAATATTCTTTTTTTTTGTGTTTCGATGATGATGGTGGCATAGATATGTATATTTTTAAATTCTCTTTCTTTTGTCAATAAAAAAATTTAAGTTTGGATAAAGGACAATGTAAATTCACTCAATACTCATTCAGACCGCCGGCCGCGCTGCGCCGTCTCCGTCGAGGATTGTCGCTCTTTTGTTTACAAACAAATTAATTAATCGCGTTTAATCTATTCGCGAATTTTTATTTGTTGTATGCCATTTCTCACTATATCGGTATTGCTGAGTGCGGACACTACACTACTTCAGCTGAATGTTGTCCATACTTTTTTCATCGACTCTGCATTGGCCTCATTAAAAGTTCCAAATAATTTCTTGCTGATTAAGCTCACACAAGTTTTTGTTGTTGTTTACCCAGGATTCTTCCTATTTTCTTCGCTCTATTTCATAAACCAATAATTTTGATCGGATTTGAATGAGGAGGGAGCAGGGAGATAAGGAATTGATTACATCAAAGTTTTCCTGTATGGAATACTTTCAAAAAATATGCGCAGTCAATGGATGAAGATCCCTCTTTCCTCCGCACTAGGACACTCGCAATGAAATAGAAAACACAGCTACAAACTCTTGAGCCTGACATTATAATAAAATACGTAAACCTAATCAGTTGAGTTGAAATGTCTGCTATCAAATGGATCGCTCTCCGGAGAGAGTAAAAACCTCGATTGATGAAGTTGCAGATGAATTATGCTGCCTTTGTACTGTAATTGCTTAAAGCCGTCAAATTTTTGGATGTCGATTCACCTCTTTATTGCCTGCTGCGTCTTTCCAACCGATACTCGTTGGAGAGAGCTAGAGAGACGGAATTCAAAACAAAGGTTCTATGGAACTTCTCGTCATAATTTTCATCAAAGTCTATAGAAAATTTCTAGATGTCACTATGGCAGATACCAATTTTTGTAGACCTCGATAATTTCAATTTCATAACCATCTCAGGTAGGACCGCAAACGCATTGAGTAAAGAGCTTAATATTAATTATTAATCCAGCAATAAGAGCTTCAGAGTTGTACAGACGCAAACAGATTAACAGAATTTTGTTTAACCCTGAACTGGTAGAGTTGTCATTTTGTATGTCTACAAATAATTTCAAAAAGGTAGTTTACTAGAGTCAGTAGGCAACATTCTTTGTCGGGCACATTTCAAAACTCAGTCATTGTATTATCAGGTTATAGAGGCCCCAGAGACACGGAAGTCGAATCCCGACCCTATGTCTAAAACGGGTATTTTGAACTCTAAAAAAAGAAAACACTCCAACCATGGATTGCTGCGTTCAAAATTCACATTTCGTCTAATCCAATCCTATACTAAAAATCGTTTTGGAGCTACACACCTTTCAGTAAGTTTTTTTTTTGTGCAAAATGTAACCATGTGTAATTTTAAAAACTTGCCTAAAAAGCTTTTAGAAACCATCTGCGATACAAACGAATAAAAAAAAAAACAAAAAAAAAACGATAACTCTTTGCTAATTCAATTTAAAAAAAAATAATGTTTTCTGTTAAGCAGTTATATTTGTTGAAAAGTTTTAAATTGGTAGAACAAGATCGTATGAAAAATTTATATATAAAAAAAAAACAACGTAATAATAAGAGATAATAAATAAATAATTATTATATAAATTAACTTAAAAATTAGGGAAAAATACTAAAAAGAAAAAATTATACATGATAAGCATGTTAAACGATTATTTGTATACACTCATAAACTATATAAATAAAAATATTAAATTCGAATCAAAAGTGTATAATGTTTATTTTAATTTTGCTGATTTGGTGACATTCACCAATACAAACGCTTCTTGGAAAGGCACATCTCAAACATTTGGAGTGAACTGGATAAATGAACTTCCTGATACCAATCAGTTCTCCCTAGTGAGGAAGCATTTAACAAACATAAATAATTGTTTCCCATTTACTTACTGCTTAACGTCAACCGTTTTTCAAAACTAAAAAAAAAAAAAAAAAAAAAAAAAAAAAAAAAGTTCGAGCTTGAGAAATTGTCTAAAATTTCATGAAATACCAGGCGATCAGCAACCGCAGCAGGTATACTCACCACCATACCAAAAAAAAATTACTCCCTAAACTATGCTTTAAAAATAAATCCAACATACTAGACCACTTCCGGTATAAATTATTTGTCAAGTGATTTTTTTTATAGCCTGCTTTTAGGAGCTTAATATGACAAATAATGTATTGCATATCCAAACCAGTATAGTTAATGTTTTGGCGCGAATTTGCTGTGGTGAGGTATACCTGCTGCGGTTTCTGATCGCCTGGTATTTCATGAAATTTTTCGATTCTCAAGCTCGAATTTTTTTTTGCAAGTCTGGTAAAAATGTTGTTTTAAATTTTAAATTTGAATTTTAAATAAGGTTGGACTGAAGATTTAGTTGTATGAGGAATTTGTCAGAAAATGTTTGACCTACTTTTGACATCCATTATGTTAGTCTGATAAGTCTTCTTAACGAGTATATCAAATTACATAAGTGTATGTGTCATGCATGTAGTAGGTACGTGTACATATTTGTAAATTTCTCAGAGCTACTGAAAAGATTTAAACAACCTTTTTTCATTGACTCAGTCATTAAAATCGGTCGACTTAATTGACCTATTTTTTGAACTCATTGAAAAAAAACCACTTTGCCTTCCTTTTTTTAACTAAGTCTTAATATAATGAGGCAGATGACGTGTTGCTACAATGTTTGCAATAAAATATACAACATTTTGGTTACATTTTTCGCCACCGCAGCGCCACATGTTTGCTGCGTCACATCTCAAACATTTTCTTCAACATTTGTTGATTCACCAGGCGCTCATAAATGAAAGGAGGCTATTTTCTGCATTTATTTGACAAAATGGGTGGAGCCAAACGCTGGAAGAAAACGGTAAATATCAATTTGGAAGTTATGGTTTCCATTCTTTCTTTCTTTCTTTTAACATTCATGTCCTACTTTGGCTCCACCCATTTTCAAATTATTGGCAAAAATGTAAGGCTTCCTGCTTTTTCTGAGCACCTGGTGATTCAAAAAAATTTTATATGCGTTTTAATCTCAATTTAACGGTGTGTGTTTGTGTTAGTTACCTTGTGAGGTAAGGAAGAAGAAACCTTAAGAAGTGGTGTAAACATTGTAGACGCATATTTGCCGCCAAAAGTTTTATATGTGAAGGGTGTGATCACGATCACAAGGAGGAACAAATAGTTACCGTTTCGAAGTTCACCTTTCGCACTCACTCACTCCGATTTATCTGATAAACAGAAGAAAGTAAGACAAAGGCTTTTTATTTTTATTGGCTAGGGTCAGTGGCGGCCATTTTCGCACTGGGCTTGAGTCAGTTTTTTTTTTTTATAATATGTAAGAGGGTGACTGTGCTTTTAGTTTTGAATATATTTTTTTTTAATGAAGAGAAAAAATAAAAAGTTTTCGTGCTGTTTTTTTTTTATCTTAATAATTTCTTTTATTTTCCAGAATTTTGAAATAAATATTGATTTAATTATTACTTTATTAATTTCTTAACCTAATTATTTTTGTATGTTCACTTCGACTTTTAATGTGGTTTAAATAAAATAAAAATGTAGTTCACCTCAGTGTATCTTCACGCTGAAATAATAATTAAATTGCCAAGAAAATGAGAATATGATAAAAAAAAGAAATGAAATGGTTATTATGGCAGACATTTAAGCCGCCCATACTAACGACACTACTTGTGAAAGTTTGTTAAAATTTAGAGTGTACCGTAACGAATCTTTTTTATCGTTCCGTACTCAAAAGGTGAAAACGTTATAACAACAAATACTGAAAACTAAATAAAATTAAAATTTAATGGGGGCTTCCATACAACAAACGTGATTTTTTGCTCGTTTTTGTTATGTTTGTCCGTCCATCACCAGGTTGTCTCTTTTCTTCTTTAGAAATTTCTGGGATTCTGGAATTTACATGCATAGCTGTCTCTGTTAGTTCTTCTTTTTGTTGATTTGCTACTTTTCCTTCACTCACACAAACAAGATCATTTTTGGTGCGATTTTTTTCTTTAACAAACTGTCATCACGTTGACTTCTGCTATTCCTGGTCACCTGTTACAATGAAGAATGTCAGTATTTTTTTTTCAGCGGGAGGTTTTTTTTATATCTTCCTAGAGCGCGAGAGCTTAAAATCACTCAAATCACCTCTAATGCCAATAAAAACAATAAAAGATTTAACATATTCAACATTTGTTTAACATAATATATTTATAAAATAATAATAAAATCCGGATTAAGGGTTTTTTAACGTAAGTATGCTGAAATTTCTCAGTGTAATATTTGACCAGGATTAGCAGAAAACATCTTGGTGACAGTTTGTTTAGGAAAGATCACGCCAAAAATGTTTTCGTTTGTGTGAGTTAGAAACAGCTTTACCTACATGTAAATTCCAGAAATTCTTTTAGAAGAAAAGAGCCAACCTATGTATGCTTTTAAAGCTCAGTTTTCTTCTATTCGTGTTCGAATTCGAATTCGAACGGAAAACAAAATAGAAAACAAAACGAATGTCAAATAAAGAACAAGAAGTCGGTATTGTTGGCTCTTTCCTTCTTTAAGGATTTCTGGAATTCTTGAATTTACATGCATAGCTGTCTCTGTTTGTTCTTCTTTTTGCTGATTTGCTACTTTTCCTTCACTCACACCAACGATATCATTTTTGGCGCGATCTTTCTTAAGCAAACTATCAGTTCGTTGTCTACTGCTAATCCTGATCGCCTGTTCCAATGAGAAATTTCAGTATTTTTTTCAGCGGGGTTTTTTTCTATATCTTTCTAGAGCGCGAGAGCTTAAAATATATGGTATATGGAAGTATGCTTTCTTCTTTATTTTATTGTCATTGGAGCTGATTTGAGTGATTTCAAGTCTTCAAACTCTGAAATTTCTCATTGTAACAGGCGATCAGGATTAGCAGGACAACGAACTGATAGTTTGTTTAGGAAAGATCGCGCCAAAAATGTTTTCGTTTGTGTGAGTGAGAAAGAGCTTTACCTACTCGTACATGTACATTCCAGAAATTCTTTTAGAAGAAAAGAGCCAACCTATGTGTGCTTTTAAAGCTCAGTTTTCTTATATTCGTGTCAAATAAAGAACAAGAAGTCGGTATTGCTGGCTCTTTTCTTCTTTAGGGATTTCTGGAATTCTTGGATTTACATGCATAGCTGTCTCTGTTTGTTCTTCTTTTTGCTGATTTGCTACTTTTCCTTCACTCACACCAACAAGATCATTTTTGGCGCGATCTTTCCTAAATAAACGATCAGTTCGTTGTTTTTTGCTAATCCTGGTCGCCTGTTACAATGAGAAATTTCAGTAGTTTTATTGAAAAAAATAAATATTGAAGGGGGCCTCCCATACAACAAACACAATTTTTTTATGTCTGTCATCCGGCTGTATCTCATGATTCGTGATAGTTAGACAGTAGAAATTTTGACAGATGATGTATTGTTGTTGCCGCTATAACAAAAAATACTAAAAACCGAAAAAAATTCTAAGGGGGGACTCCCATACAACAAACACGATTTTTTGGCCGTTTTTATAGATAATGGTACGGAACCCTTCGTGCGCGAGTCCGTCTCGCACTTGCCCGTATTATTTCTTAATCGAATGAACTCTGGTGGATGGTATTTTGTGTGTTATCATCCATCATTGGTGACTGCCGAAACTCATGTTGTGTGAATGATAGCTAAAGAGGAGCCTTACCTTGTGACTTACACTCTCAAACATTCCTGTGAGTGCTGTGATACTTTGCAAGAATGTAAGGCACCTTAAATGAACAATGTAATTTAAGTAAAATACCTTTTTCAAATAATCTTTTCTTATTTATTATTACGTTAAATATGTGTATGGAAACATTTACAGTTGTTTTTTTTTCTCGTAATAATAATAAATCGTCGACACAATAAAATAAATTTATTTTGTATTTATTTATATTTTTAGGTATATTAAACATAAATACCTCCTAATAAACCTAAAATAAGACTTTAACATAAATCTATCTGTAAATAATTATTTAGAATTTGTTTTTAAAAAAATATATGAAAATAAGAAACATTTTGTTGCTGTTTTATAATTATTATGTTTATCTAACTAAAACTAAGAAATTACATAATTTGAGTTAAATATAGATATAATCTCTTAAAAAATACTTTTTTTTTTAAATTACATAATAATTATACCTAATATAGTATATTTTGTAAAAAATAAAAATAAAACGAAAATAAAACTTTAGGACAGAATGTTGAAATTAAGAGAATAAATTGCACCATCACCTCTAGATAATTTTTGTTTGCTTTACAAATTATCTTAGAATAATATTTATTTATCTAAAATGTTATTATTTATTATATATTATGTATGTATGTATAATTTCATTTGTTTCTATTTTTTATTTATTTTTAATACTCTTTTGTTTTAATTTTAAATGCAAAAAGCCTGTAAAAAAGTATACAAAGGATATCTGAGGATTTTGTTTTTATTATTTTCTTGTTTCCATAGTTGTTATTATAGTTTTTGTTAAATTGTATAATTCTTGTTTCATTTCAAGTTCAAATAAATAAAATAAAATTAAGTTTAGACTTTAGAATATTATCGCATTCACACGTGGTAAACATTGAGGATAAATGGGATACATACAGATTTTGTTTTTAGTTTTTATTTTATTTTTTAAATTTAAATCTTATTTTTCTTTTTATAATATAAAAATTGTGTGGGACACTATCAAACGTTTTAGATTCTATTTTTTTAGCATAAAACTTTATTATATAATTATTTACAACGATGGATCCGTTATCTTTAAAATAAAAATATTTGTTTTGTATTTTTTTTTCATTATAAATTCCTAACATAAGTTTTGTGCTAAACACTCTGGTGTCCTTTTCTTCACTAAAAATGATATTTACACAATTTACTATAGTTTGATGTTTAGTTTTAATGATAATAGATAGATATGCGAAAAAGGACATTTGCGTTTTAGTTTTTTTTTTTTTTACAGTAAAAATCTCTATTGTTAGCCTGGGTAGTTTCAAGGTTTTAGTTTTAGACTTATAAAAGGTTTTTGTTTTATGTTGAGAGGAATGAATTAAATAAAAAAGAGTGTTGTTTTAGAAACTAATTCTTTTTATGTATGTCTTGAAAAAATCTTTTAATTTGAGATTCAAACTGCAGAAATAAAAGTCCTTCTTGTTGTTTTTCACGGTCGGAATATGGTTTATTTAAGATAAAAACTATTTTATGAATTTACCACGTTCAACAAAAGTAAATTAGCTTTGTTCGTCAGGCCCTGAAGCTGCGTTTTTTTATAAACCTGAACTCATCCGGGATTTGAGACCTAGAGTCGACCTTAACTCGCCCTGAAGTATAATCTATGTCGTTTTTCTTGGCGTGAGTTGAGGTAAACTGTCAAACTGCCGAAGTTTTCCATCATTTGTTGAAGTTTCACTCCATTTTTTGAAAAATTAAGAAAATTCGAACTATTAAAACTAAACTGGAAGTATTTGGCTTTGGAAAACAAAAAAGGGCTGTCAAATGTTATTCAGAACCGAAAAAATGGATTGAACACTTCACTTTTCTAAGCTATGTGTTCATGTTTGTTGTGAGCCAGCAAGAATGATTGATACATTTCCCACTAAGTTTTAACCCAGAAGTCAGGAGTGGCGGTACAACAAACTTATCACACATAGCACTTCCATTGGATATCCTCGGGAAACCACTATCTGAAAACCAAAGGGAGAAGCAAAATAATTTGATACAATGTCTATTTGTACGGATCAATTTCACAAGTTTTGATAATGTCAAACTTGTGTATGTTACATTCAATACCGCTCACTAAACTTTGTTTGTCAGGCTTCATCAGATTTTGATTTAATATAATGTTACATGTGTTGACACTACCAAAGCAGTTGGCTATCCTCCGTGCGAATAGACACTCACTAATAAATATTTTGCTGTGGCTGACGTTTGAGTTGTGCTTCTTGAGTGAATTCTGACTTCAAATTAGAGAGGACATAAAGGAGAGGGAAATCTTTCGTACTTCTCAACCTCCAAAACCCATTTCCTGTTTTTTGTATTTACTTCCTTGACATAGTGTCTGTGAATAAATGATAAAGCCCACAGCACAAACAACAACAACAATCCATTCACAGCTGAGAGTGTATGCGAAGTTTTACGCAAACCTTATCAGCTTATCCGCGGTATCCGTCAAATCAGCTTGTGAGCAAGATTAAATTGTTTGCCTGCATTAAACATTCCTTATATTATCTCTGCTTCAAATCAAGCAGACAAATTCTGCTATCGGAATCGTCAGAAGCACCATTTGTGTAACAATGGAAAGGTTTCTGAAAACTTCCGAATACTTCCCTACAATAGAAAATACTCTTTAAGGCACTGCATTCGAGCAGCTTTTTTTTTTGGAGTTATACTTCTCCAAGCCTGTCGGAGGTAAAAAGGTGACACTGTACTGAAACGTCAAAGAATTGAAAGAAAGTGTGTTCAACAAATAGACAACAGTTCAAATTGTATATGCGAAAAATGTGAGTGACAGAACTCATATTATGTCCGCCAGAATTTGACTAACTTTCGTTAAGAATTTATTAGGTTAGGTTATTTTTGCTGTAACACTATTTATCTGAAAAATTACGATTTTTAATTCATTTCTTGGCACTCGACTTTAACACTCAAATTAAGAATTAAATTTATCAAAAACCATATTCGACCCTACAAAAAAAACGACATAAACGTTATGCAAAATTCCTTTATAGGCTTTGTTTTGCTTAGCTTTTAAGCTTAAAAAATTTTAAGGGCTAATAACTGTGCATGTGTTCATAATATGTGCATTAAAAAATGCTCACACATTCACTTGATTGTTTTTTAATCTAGACTAATTTTAACATTAAAAATCTATTTTAGTAATATATTTACACTATACGCTTTTTATAATATTTTTTTTATTTTACTCGTAGATTGCACCAACAAAAATTGTAATTCTACTACAACTTGAAAAATTAATATTTATTCTTATGATATGCGATTCACATTATTTTTGTATTTTTTAAAATAGTGGAAAGTTAATATGATGGCTTAACAAAATGAACAACAAGCAAGACGATGTACGAAAGTAATTGTTTTTTTTTTTTTTTGTTGAAATCCGTTTAGTTTTGTGGTCTTGATTTAAAAAAATCACCATTTCCCAAAAATTGGAGTTTTTCTTAACTTTTGGCAGAAAATTTTGAAAATTGTAATACGGAACAATAACATTTTTCATTTTTCTTAAATTCAGCTTCTAACTTGAATTGGGCTGTGGAACGTATTTAAAATGTTCGTTTTCACTTGTTTAAAATCTTCGTTTTTACCTCACTTTTAAGTCCAGTATACTAACTGGCAATGTAATAAAAAATTAATACGTTCCACATTTTTAACTATGTCTGGCTTTAATTTTGCAGTGGAATAACCTTAAGGAAATGAAAAAAGCGTTATATATGTCGACCGGTTTGTTTTGTTAATAAAATTTTAGCTGTGGAACGTAGGAATTATTTGTAAAGAATTTTAATTTTCACAGGAACAGGAACTTTGATACTAGTCCTATTAACAACTACTGTAAGCGAAATGAAAAATGAATACGTTCCACATTTTATTTCCCTCTGATTTTTGCAAATAAAAGTTCATGTTAATTCTAAAAAAAATGCATTGGAAGTGTTATACATTTTAACTTTCACCATTTAAAGTGTTTTGATTGGAGGTATTTAAAAGATGTGAAATTAAAGGTCGTAAATACGGGTGGTGTGGAAAGTTTCCACTTTACTAAGTGTACGTAATCGAATTCGAAAAATACCATCCACTATTTCAATTTTAAAACAACGAAAAATCATCACTTTTATCGAATATATGAAAATACGCATAAGTTTCGAACACGCAATTGATATTTTGATCAATTTTCATCTTGCTTATCATTCAAAATCTCACATCACATTTCGCTTTTCTATTTAATTCAATAAAACCTGGGGTGGAATCGGCTAATGAGATTTGTGATAAGTGATAGTCACAACGGAAAAACTTTGTCTTTACAAAGTTATTTTCACATGTGACAATCACATTTTCGTAAATATTTCGTGTGATAATTAAATAGTTATCACAAGAAATGATCACACAAATGTGATGGTCACATGGGAAAATCACTTTTTAAAGACATAATGCTTACGCTTTGACTATCACCTATCACAAATCACCTTTGCCGATTCCAACCCTGTTGTTGTTTGCAGATTTTGTTTTTCTTATACACACACTTGTTACCTTTTCTTATTAGAAAAAAAAAAGATATTCACGATTCTGTTACTGTACAATACAACCATTTTCTTTTTAAATTGAAAAAAAAAAACATTCTATCAAGATTTTTTGAAAGCTTAAAAAAAACTTCATTACTTCGGATTTTTCTTTTGTGTGAAATTAATTCGAAATGAAATGCAATGAATTATGACACATGTAAAATTAAAAAAGATTTAAAATACAAAAACGCTTTCTTTTTCACGGCATTTTTGAAAACTAATTTTGTGATCTCTCCGAAGTTCGATAAATAGATAAAATGGAAATGTTTTAGGAAGACTTAATTGCAATTCTGTGATTTTTTCGACGACTGAGTGATGAGTTTATGTTTTTAACTTTTTTCATTTGTTAAAACAAAAAATTTAAATGAATATTTTGGAGTTGACTTGCCGCATGAAATGTTTGTATATTTAATATTAAAAAAAAAAAATTAGAAAAAGAAAACAAAATTTTTAAAAACATTCAAAACTCATCCTTTGTCATTTTTTTAATGGGCTTGCCATTTAAATTTAGATTCCATTAGCCATTGTTGTCCCTTGGAATAATCACAAGGTCGTAACAGTGGCGTGCTGGCATCATTACGTGGTGCTCGCTGCAAGCAATTACCCGTATTCGAGTGACGTATCGATTTGTCCTGTAAGGTTATTGATGATTCAATTCAATATTAATTTAAGAGAGATTGATCTTACCTCTTCGTCGTAGACCCATTCCTGATTGCCACCCATGTTGTGGCATCGTATCATTTTTACTGGTCCAGTGGCGGTGGATGCATCCAGGCAAAGATCGTCTGACATCAACTGTTGCCGTTTTGTGTAGGCAAAGACTTGATTGCCACCCAAGCCGTGGCAGTAACTTATACCGATATTCTCATTGTACTTGCGACCCATCGTATCAAGACAGGTTTCGGTGTCAGCGTTGCGGATCTGATATAACGAAAAATTTCATCAATAATCCATTTAAAAAAAAAACATGGTTTAAAATTTTTGGTAACATTATCAGAAACAATTAAACTTTTATATCAAAGAGTTGGCGAGTGGAAGCGGTTTTTGACAGTAACTCATTAAAACAAATTTAGTTATAAGAACCATTAGGTTCTCATTTTAATTCACCAATACCGGCAAGTGGGAACACAGAGTATTGCCCTGGGCTTTGAATGTAAGCAAAAGGAAAATTCTTATTGGTGATTCGAGGTTTAAGGTGAATATTTTCACAGGGTAAATGAGAATTTTTTGAAATTTTCCAGACACGATTCTGAATTCTCATTTACATAAAAAAAAAAAACTGACTTTAAATACTAGTTTCGAAGAGAATAGGCTACTTTATATACCATTATAGTATCATGCATGGACCTAATAAGTATGGACTGCTAGTTGATTTTCGTTTCCATACAATATCTGCGAAAATCGTGTCGCCAACGAAACTAGCTCACTGAAAAAGCAAGTTGTGAAATATTTCCCTACACGAAACTTTTTTCATAGGCGTGTCTAGGATATGAGCGAGGGGGTGTTGCAGCAGTTTACTCTAAATTTAAATTGCCTTTAACCTTTCTTAAGTAGAATACTACATCAAAAGTATGAAGTTTCGCAATAGAATCATATTTTAAGACAGAAAGTTGTAGCTCAAATTTATAATTGGACATCTTTCTGATATATATTTTTAAAAGTTGAGAGGGGTTAGTTGCCCTGCTGCCTCTACCAGTGTACGCACCTGCATGGAAATGACGTTTCTTTTGGCAGAAACAACAAACAAGGGTATTCCATACATCATATTTGTGAACCAAGCTTATAAATTATCTTGAATAAGTGATATCTCGGTTATTTATCATAAGTATTCTCAATGAATACTCGCATTTGAATAGTAAACAAATCGATTATTTCCAATTCAATAAGAATGGTTCCTAATTGGAGGAATTGGTGCCGTCTGTGTGCTCGGGAAGATACCGCCAACACCCATCTCAATTTACTTGAAAATAAATCTGAGGCATATTCCGAAGTTATAAGCAAATGCTTCTCCATAGACGTAAACGACAAAATGATTCATCTAAGAGATGAAATGATAATTTATTTTTCTATATTAAGGTACACCATGGCGATAATTGGCCCCGGAACATCTGCACTCAATGTCATCAATTCATTGCAAGTCTCATTAACTTTGTCCATAGAACATCCAAGGTTCAAGCGATGTTTGCCGAGATATTCAACAATCTGGATGATCTTGATGTTGAACAACTGAGAGCTCAATATGACCTCGATGAACTTGGCGATGTTGAACTGGATCTTAAGCTGTTCTCGAGCAGTCCATCCCAAGAACATTTTGATCCAAAAACCGACATGGGAACAGATGTTTCTTCTGAGCAAATGATAGATCTAGAAGAAATCGAATACATCGACGATGAGATGTTAAATCCAACGCATATCAAAACCGAACGGATAGATGAAGACGATGGCAATGTCTTTGAAGAAGAGTGGCATGACCAGCTACAACCAGGGAAAGGAGATGACTCTGACAAAAGCACCACCTTCACAACAAAGGATGAAGAAAAAGACTCTGATGACAATGGAGACGCCGACGTCGAAAAGTCCAAAATAAAAAAAGGGGAAGGCCTAGAATAAAATTGGAAACCTTCTCTTGTTCTCTTTGCCAAAAGCAATTCGCTCCTTATCCAAAGTATGCAGATCATATGCAGGAAGACCATGAAATCACGGTCGACCCACTTCCATACAACTGCAAAAAATGCAACAAGGCCTTTTCCACACAAAAGGCATTTCAAAAACATGAACTTAATCACCTACCTTTGGAACAGAAACTCAAAATTCCCTGCCCATATTGCGATAAGAAATTCACCAAAATGGATGTGGTTCAAGGTCATATTCGGGCAGTTCATTTTGGAGAGAAACCTTACATTTGTGAAGAGTGTGGCAAGGCTTGCAAAACTTTCGGGGCTCTAAAGGAGCACAAATTGACACACACTGAAGAGACGCCGTTCCAGTGTCGCTATTGTGAAAAAAGTTTTAAGAATAAATCAAGATTAAAAGTAAGTATTAGTCGGGTCTTCATTTTAAATGGACAAATATTTTCGGGAGCTTCGGGGTATCGAACACGGTCATAATAATATTCTGATGGTCTTTTTTCAGACTCACGAGGATACGCACAATGAAACCAACTACATTTGCACCCCTTGCGGGTTACAGCTTAACACACGAAGAACGCTTAAAATGCACATGCTTGTCCATTCGGATCAGAAGCGGCACAAATGTAACTTCTGTGGGAACGAGTACAAAAGGGCGAAAGCTCTAAAGAATCACCTCATCTTACATACAGGCATCAAGCCATATACCTGCAACTTCTGTGACAAGACATTTACCAATGGTTCTAACTGCCGCAGTCATAAAAAGAAATCACATCCCATTGAATTAGCGGCTATGGAGGCTTCTGGTAAGAAAATCACGAATGCAAACATTCCCAAACTGGAACAACTCAGAGCTGTGTGAGTATAGAAGTTGAAACGGAAATTTTCCAAAATTGTCTTAATTGTTTATTTTTCAGAACTTCAAACAAATCAGTAATTAGTACTCAACAGCCGGCTGCTTTGGCCAAACTTAGTCAGCATTTTGGATCAACTGTGAGCTTAGTGTCAACTCCTGATGATATGGAGTCATTGAGAGGTGACGACCACCTAACAACGCCGACGATGATGAAAGCAACAAAAGAGGAAGAACAAAGTTCTGATTTTGTCAATAATATGAGTTTTGAAAAAAATTTAAACTTTGAATTTTATTTTGAATGAAAATATAAAAGCGCAATTTTGCAATCAGCTGTTTCTCATCTGTCAAGATCATTTTGTTTCCATGTTTGACAACTGGCTTTCAAGGCGCTAATTTGGAACCAACGTGAAGTTGGCTCCTAGCAGTCCATACTTATTAGGTCCATGGTATCATGAATATGAATTATTTATTGTGACTACTAGGCGCCGCTGCTATCTTTAGATGGTAATATAAACCAGGGTTTTCCAATAAGAGGTGTTATTTGTGAATTTTAATAATTTCAATGCGTTGTTGAAGTGTGTATCGTTCCACTTTTATTAAAGGCGTAGTTTTTACTTGTCAAATGTCAAAAAAATTACAATTTCAATAGTGACAACTACCAAAAAAGCGGGCTATTCAAAATAACACCTCTTATTGGAAAGACCTATATTGTAAATAAGCTATTTGAAACAATGTTTTGAGGCACTAGAGGGCAACAAAATCAAACGATGTCTCCAGAACATAATATATTTTACATACAATGTAATGCCTACAAAAAAAGGGAAACCTCAAACTTAACTCGCCTACAATTGCCATTAAAAAGAAGGAAAAGGAAGATGCTTAAATGAAGAAGAGGGAAGCTATGCAGCTGTCAAAAAAAGCTAAAATGAATAATTTCAAGCTCATTTTGGAACTAATGACAACGTTAGTTGTAGGTTCCAATTTGAATATTTCGCGCCACCAAAAACTAACTACCAAGTCTATCTATACTAAAATTTTAAATACATATTTCAAAAAGTCAACACACTTACCTCTCCTAAATAGTAATAATCGAGTGGCATTAAGCTCTCTGGGTATACGTGTTCCAAATACCATTTGAAGCTCTTGCACTTCAGGCGTTCACGCAGGGCTTTCCTTTCACTAACATCACCAGCTGAAGCTTTTCTCGCTCCTATATTTTTTTTTTGTTAGAAAATAATTAATACAAAAGAATTTTTATTATAATTTGAAAATAATAGTTTAGCTACGAAAGAAACATTAACTTTTTTACAACATGCACAAACCAAGTGAATGGACGTGTATTTGTGTGTATGTAAGTGGTGTCGTTTTAATAAATAATAAAGATGTAATTGTGATTGTGAAAAAAAAATTAAATAAAAAAAAACAAAAATTATGTAAAACAATTGTTTTTTGTGCTCATATGGTGATAAGAGTTAATTGATTAGTAAACAAAACAAGAACAAATAATAACCAACACACCAATATAAACCAAAACCAAACAAAACCATCCATATTTTAAGAAGAAACACTCAAAACTTTCATTGTGAATTTTTATTTATTTATAAAATTAAAGCAATTTATTTTTATAAAAAGAAGATCAATGACGGATTTACATGGATCGACAATTAAACATTGGTAGAGTTCCCATAAAACCACTGCAGTATACCCTACATAATTAATTGCAAATCTGGCATCACTTTTATTTTTTATCCACAATCATATCTGTCAGATCATTTATGAGTAAAAAAAGGTGTTACCAGGTGTGCAAAAAATGACATACCGATCCATATGAGTCCAACATTTATAGAATTTTCTTAAAAATAATTCCTTTTAACTTTATTTAAAATTAATACAATGAAATGTGTTGTTAGATTTAACCCTTAAAATTAAAGAAATACATTTAATGGAGTTCTAATGTTTGGGACGATACAATTTAAGGATTTTTAATGCTGCGCATGCATTTTCACTACAGAAAATTCTACATTCACCAATAAGGACTTTAAATACATTGCCGAAGAAGTTTTTTTTGAGTAACAACGAATTTTTGAACCTGTCACTTGAATTTTTTTCTGATTCGATATAAACTGTTATATAAAATGTTCAACTGTTTTTCTTTTTCTTTTCGCCCCTATCATCTCAGATGGATCATTGTACCCCTTCCTTCATCGCGATCGTATTGGAACATTGTATGATATTGCCTTTTTGACGGGTTTATCAGGGTATCTCCTTTGAAAATACCAGTTGATTTCAAAAGTTTGACTGTTCAACCAAACAAAATATGACATGGTTCCTTAGCAAGTTCAAATTGATTTTTTAGGTAAATATTAGGCAGACGACACAGTAGGCGTTCGGTCGTTTTCTTCAAAGAAGTAAGCGCTGATGGTTGTCATTCTTGATACTGACAGGCACTAACCCACCCAATAATTCGACTGTGCGATGGGCGGTAATGATTCAAACTACGTTTCAATTAAAACCCTTTTTCTTACCTTTGGAACAACCTCTTTTTAAACATCCTTAAAATCTAAACACACACTATCAAAATTGACAGTTCAATGTTTACATTTACCTACAATTGTTTGATTTGAATGTCCTTAAAATCAAATTAAGCTTCAGCTGTCCAGATTGCGTCGGGTTTCAAAAGAAAATTTGAATTTTAAAACTTGAGAATAATACTGTGTTTTCATTGAGGCAAAAGAAATAAATATATCTAATCTTATCGTGTTGTCAAACGAATTTCGAAGTTAGGTGATTTCGGTAACGTAGTAAGGTGAGGAAATTGTTTTTTTTTTTTGATACCTAACTGTAAAATCATTTTCAGGTTTCAAAGATCTGAACACGAATACTTGCTGTCACTTCCCTCGACATTTTGAAAATAATAGGTCTGTTTGATTACGACACTGGGGCGCCCTGATGAGTTCTCAACACGCACTGAAGCGTTTTATGTCAAAACTTTTTTCACCCCAGTGTTTTTGCACTGTGTTCGATGTGAACAATGGTGCGCACTGAATGCACTCTCACGCGCCCCATGTTTTTTCTTGGGGTAAGAAATCAGAGCTGTCAAAATTGAAATCAGCTGTTGGCATAAGTTCAATTTCGAAGAAGAAATAAATATATCTTGAAAGTTTGGTGCACTATCTGGTAAATATTAAATGTTTTGTACGTTATTTTGTAATTTATTTATTTTTTACCAAATTTGCATCGTCGCTATCAGAATCACAGATAATAAAATCATCTTCATATGATAGAAATGTCAAAAAATTGAATATGGTGCATTGGGCTGTTCGATGTTAAATCAAACCCGAGCAACCATGCAGTTTTTTGACAGTTGAATGAAATTAACTGACATTCCCCAGTGCGCACTGGGGCAGTGAACATCAAACAGACCTAATGATCTCCGAATTTTAAGGCTTCATTATGCAAGTCAAACAAAGAGCAGATCAATCGAAAATGGAGTTGAAAGCTGTCACATTACTTTATGTATGTTTTTTTTTTTGTTAAAGTGTAGTTTTTTAATACTTAATATATTTATATAACTAAAGTTTTTCCTGTAGATGTTCATTTTTTTAATTAACATAATACATATAAATGGTAACTTCTAAATTTATGCGAAAAAGTTTTTCGATTAAAAAAAAAAAAAAATTAAAAGCATATAACAAATAAAAAATTCCTCGGCAGTGCATTAAGTCCTGTTTTTTGTTTTGTTTTTGTTGTTGTTATTATTTTAACAATTAACCTGGATAAAAACTGTAGTAAAATTCTTTCCAATCGTCCAGCCACACTTCTACCAAACGAGCATTATTGTGATTAACAATTTCCGTTGTACCACCAGGAAATGTGTATGGCGTTGATTTTCTAAATACATGACCAACTCGTGAACACGGTATTATTTCTAGATAGCCGCCACACATCCAAATCTATTGCACACACACGCACATACAATTATTACATGTAAATGTTGTTGTTTTAATAGTAATATTTATTTATATTTTATAATTTTTTTTAGCGATATTATGCGGTTTTTTTAAATTATTTTTTGTTAGTTGTTAATGCATTTTTTTTATTAGAATTTTGAATGTGAAAGTACAAGTTGTCCCAGTGTGTGTAATTGCATAGAAATAAAGAAAACAAAAAACAAATAGAAATACATTTTTAGTCAAAACACAGATTTTTTTTTTATTATTCTTTTTTTTTTGTCCAAAAAAATGCAATTAACATGCGGTTATATTATGGAGAAGGATGTTAAGGATACAAATAATTATTAATGGGGTTGCTGATTTTTTGCATACGTCAGTTGATAAAAAGGTATATTTTCCAAGGATAACGGTGTTTTTTAAGAACCTTGTCTGGCTTTTATTTCGATTCTGTTTAAAAGTGGAGATCCTTCGAAAGATGGATATAATATTTATAAAATGACAGTTCGCGGGTGGCAATGGTACAGTGGATGTAGTGCTTGGTTGCTCAACCTGAGAGCTTGGAGTTCAAACCCAGCCTGGGGCAGCAATTTTTATTTATTTCCCAAGTTTCAACTGGATGCCACCCGTGGAATTTCCATGAGATAATTAACACCTAAAATCTCAAACCACTGTACCACCTTTCTTTCCTATATTTCTATTCCTTCTCTTTCTTGGCTCGCACATGTTAATTCATTATAAAGGTATTAATAACCCTTTGAGTGCGAGTGCATTATAAAAAAAAAAAAAAAAAAAACCCGGACGCCACACATGCCAGCTACTGGTAAGACAGTTGCGATACACTCATACAGGCAAACTTCCAGCCAACTGGAACACAAATAGGTATCTGACAATTAATACATGTAGTGCTTGCCAGTAGCTGGCCGCGGGGTTAGGATAATTGAAGAAATGAAAACAAAGCATTATTTTTGTTTCATCTTTGATTTTCACACTTCGCCTAGTTGCACGATTCAAGATCAAGGCATAACATTTTTTGAATAAACAGCCAACTACGAAGTTGACTGTCTCTGAAGAAGTGCATTTCCATTGCCACATTACACAATTCATAAAGAATACGTGCAGGTCTATTGCAATGCTGTTTCGCCTAGTGCGGTCTGGTCTTCACATGGTTTAAGGCTGTGTTCGCACAAAACGGAGGGCACAAAAATGTAATCTGCCAAAAAACAAAAGGACTCGTTCCAAATCTGCCAAACTATCCTGGTTTTGCAAGAACTCATACTAACTTTGGTTTTTTCGTCAATTATTACTTTTTCTGCAACATCAAAGTTTTAATTTTGTTTAGGTTTTTCCTTATCTTTAGTCTTTACTTAAAAAGTGCCAGCAAATGGGCTTCACCTTGCGAGTTCACATCAAATTCTTGACAACTTTGGTATTTCCACTCACCCCGGTAAAAAACTTAGATCTACTTTGGGCTTGTGCATGGAGTTTCCAGACGGACAAAAACATACATTTTGCTTTGTATTGTTTAAGTCATAAAACGCTTTAAGATGACTCCATGCAAAATTTAGCTTTGTGAATGCCAAGGAAGTATAGAGGCAAAAACTGTGCGGTTATGCCTTCATTTTTCAACTCGCTATATCGGGAATTTCTAAATATCACGACTCACGAGTCATGACTTTAAATGCGCAAAAAGCATATTTTGTTTTGACGCAAATTATTCGCACAAGCTTTCGTTTGCTTCTGCAGATTATCTATTAGCACTTTCCATCGGTTTCACTCAGGAAACTATTCATTAAGAAAACAAATGGAACAAGAAAAATTGTATCTGCTCAATTCTGACGCAATGTCTATTCGCACGCCATTTCCACCATTTTTTTTTTTTTTTCAAATGTCAAATTGGTGTGTGCAACTCCCTCACTCAGCTTTGGCACCTATTTGATCAAAATTATTATGGACAACAGCAAAACTTTTGGAAATGTTGCGTGCAAGAAGACAAACCCCAGAAAATTTTCGATGGTGGACAGTTGCGAAACATTTTCTGGTTGAGTTCTGACTTCAAATCAAGAGCAAAATTCTCTTCTCTGAATTTTCTTGCCAATGGAACGGTTTGAGAACACTTCCGGACGATTCTTTTTCTCCAATGGAAAGTGCTATACCTACCTATGTATGTACACATATGTATTTAGGTTGCAAAATGCTATAATTTGTGCGAATGGTGGTAAATGTCAATCTATTATTCCGCGTTCTGTTTTTTTTTTGTGTCTGCTTAATTCACAAATGTCAAACAGGAATTTAAATTTGTTTATTTAAAAAATTCTAGGATCTTCCAATAGGATGACAACCTTTTCGCCAACTTTTGATTGGCACTTAACTTCTGTGAGGGCAAATTGATTTTATTTTGGTTCTCTCTTAGGGGCCAGTAATAGCTATCATTGAAACACAAATCAATAATACGATTTATATTTTCACTGACAGGTCGATTAAAGCAATCATTAAAATATTCATCATTGCTTAAAAACACAAATAAAAGTTTTCACTGATGAATTAATAACACGAGTAGCTTAAACTGTTTTTAATACGATTTAACAAACAGAACTGTGTTTTATTGGTATAAAAATAAAGATAATGAATTTAAGAATTTTTGTTATTTTATGTTTTCTTGAATCAGGAATCGATTTCAATGAGCAACTGAATTTCGTGTTTGGTATTTCGAACACAACCGTTTCACTGGATGTGTGCGATATTGTTTCTGTTGTCATCTGTCAGATTTTCTTTCAATGATCAACTCTAAAGGGCTAACCATAATAATTGAAGAATGGTACGTACGTTGACTTACGAAACAGTAGAAATACATTTGATTTGTATACCCAACCCGAAATGACTTTTTGTTCAGTTTCGGCAAGTTTCGTTTCTTATTTTTAAAGGCTATTATGGGCAACTGATGTTCTTTACAAATCGGAAGGAAACTTTTCGTTCGGTTTTGACACTTGCTTACTTTTTCTTTCGCGTATTACGGTTGGGCCTTAACCTTATAATTGATTTTTGTATCAACTTATTTTTTGTTCAATGATGACCTTTGATTGCTATAACCGACTTTGTCAGTGTTACAACTTTTTTGAATAAAGAGTATTGTTTAAGGGTCCGAGTATACTTATGTATGCAAAAAATCACGCAACAATAAAATTAACAAAATAATTAAAATAGAACATCAATTGAAGCAAATTTATTTTTAAGCTTTAGTTGAATTGTTTAGTAGTCTTATAGATATGGCATTTCTAAACTTTTATTTTGGAGAGCAATGACCTATTCTTAGTTTTGGTTATTCCTTTCAAAATGAAGCGAATAATGAAAACGGCTTCATAATTTATGATTTCCCCAGATTAGCCTAAACAAATTTACGGTGTAAGAAAAAAATTAAATGTAAGTAACGCAACTTAACACAAAACTTAAACTGAAATTAGTAAAATATTAAGCAAAAAAAAAAAAAAAATAATCACTGAAATAAAAATAAACTTAAATAAAATTGTTAAAAATTAAATCTTAATGGTGGTTAATCACAGTTAATTATTATTAAAAATAAAAAAACTAAAATTTTGTTTTAAAAATTCCAAACGCAATAAAATTCGTCAAAAATGGGATGAGCACAAAATTCAATGTTAAGAGAAAAGTACAAAACTTTATTCTGAAATTTGTTTTTGTTTTTGTGTTGTTAAATAGTATGAATTACTATTTTTTTTTATTTTTCGAACCTGTGCTCATTGCATAGTAAAAATCTCTCCATTCGTCCAACCATACTTCAGCCACTCGGGCGGCATTATGCAAAACGATTTTCGCAACACCACCTGGGAATGTGTACGGTGATTTATCACGGAATACATGTCCCACATGCGAACATGGAATTATTTCTAAAATTCCACCGCATTGCCATATCTAGATTAGGTTTGATAATAAAATAAAATTTAACTTTTTGATTTTGATTTTTGATTTTTAAGGGGATAAGGATATAAAATTAGGAAAAATATCAACAAAATAAACAATATGATAAATAAATAAAAAGAGGAGCTTTGATTGATGAAAATAATAAGTCTTTTCTCAACTTTGCT
Organism: Platycheirus albimanus; assembly: GCA_916050605.2. NCBI lineage: Eukaryota > Metazoa > Arthropoda > Insecta > Diptera > Syrphidae > Platycheirus > Platycheirus albimanus. The sequence goes on along the minus strand of OU696698.1, from coordinate 29,582,899 downwards.
GTCCCTGCCCCAGCCCCTGCCCCACACTTTTATATTAAAGTTGAGGCTTAAGTTTATTGAAAGTATTGTGCCATACTCACTCTGAAGGACATTTCAAGATTTTCACCACCCCAAATGTCCATACCCTCGTCGTATGAACCAATTTCATAGAAATATTGTTTGTCTATTGAGAAGAGACCACCAGCCATGGTGGGCGTTCTTAGAGGAGCTGTTCGGTCATTATTGCGTCGCTCCATTTCACGTTGAGGAACTCGATACCTGGAAGATTCAAATATGTTAAATATGAAGAAATTAAGCTTTGATAGTTAAAGGTTTAAAAGAAAATAGACTAAAAGTCCATAATGGACTTTTAACCCACCCTCATGGGTTATAAGTCCACAAATCTGTCATGAACTTATAACTCATTCTTGTGAGCCATGAGTCCAAACAAAATTTCTGTGCACTTTTGAGGACTGACTTTGTCTAACGCGGGACTTCGTTCCCACTTAATGGTAATTTAATCCAATCAAGAAAAGAGATTTTAGTTACTAAGTAAGGTGGTTGGTACAAACTTTCTTAAACCAAAAAGTGTTTTTATTTAATTAAATAAAATTGCAAAACGAAGAGTGTTTTTTTAGAGGTATAGAACTTTAAGTTGGCAGCACTGTTTTCATTGACAGCCATTTTATCATCTGCCATGTGATTTATCTTAAGTTTGGGGTTGCCATTTCACCATGAATCGACTGACGCCTGAACAACGCATGAACATTTTGCAGATTTATTTCGAAACGATTTTCTCCAGAAATTTTGTTCAGCTATGAAGCTCAGTTTTGGTTGAATAGCTACGTCAATGTGCGGAACTGCAGTATTCGGAGTGGTGTTATAACCCATAAGCCATTTCATTTTTGAGACGCCGCCACGGCGCCGGCCATTACATCCAGAAAAATTGAGAGTTTGGTGCGCTTTATGAGCTGGTGGAAGTGGATTATTTGGCCCCTACTTCTATAAAAACAATGCTGGCCAGAGGGTTACAGTCAATGGAGAATGTTATAGAGCCATGATCGCCTTGAAGTGGGAGAGCTGAGGTTTCAGCATCACGGAAGAACACGCATAATGAGCACATAACTTCGCATTTCGGACGTGTGAGTTGGTCTCCAAGACCGTGCGACAGACGAATGACGACTTGGAAAACAACATTTGCAGCGTTATTGCCGATATACGACCCCAAATGCTGCAGAGTGATTGAATAATGGACCTCAAGATTGGACTACATCCGAGCCAGCTGAACCATCATATTGAAATAAAAATGGCAAAGAATTATCTTTCAAATAAAGCCAATTTTATGGCGTTTAATACAATCGATCTGTGTTTTATGTCATTTCAAAGTTCTATATTTACCTCTAATAAAATACCCTTTACTTGACTTGATGTTTGATTTGGGAATTGAAACCACACGGTTCTTATTGTATGCCCACCACAGCACTCAAAAATAGGTTTGTTCCCTTAAAGTGTGAACCAAGTCTCACGGTGGACTTGGTTCCTGGGGAAATATTTCCCAGCATCGATCGTCTTTAATTGAACCGAAGTATTAGAAAGAAACATTTTGAGCTCTGACCGTAAAGGCGCCACCATAATACGCGAAACAAAAAGGAAGCAAGTGTCAAAACCGAACGAAAAGTTTCTTTCCGATATTTCAAATATATCAGTTGGTCACAATAGCTTTTAGAAATAAGAAGTTTTGTCTTTTTCTTTCTCTTTGAAAAACAAAAAAAATGAAAAAAAGCAATGTCAGATTTTCGTGCGAAATATACGACTGAAAGCGTACTTACGTACGGAAGCAAAAGTGAACGAAGCTTGCCGAAACTTATCAAAAAGTCATTTCGTGTTGGGTATACAAATCTACTGTTTCGTAAGGCAACGAACGTACCCATTCTTCAATTACGTCAAAAAAACATTTACAAAAGGGGTGTGTTCAAAAAATCGCGCGACTTTTGTGAGCATTATGGCATTTGTCAAAATCAAACAGTTTTTACCATATCCTCAAAAATCAGCAGTTGTTCATAATATAAATTATTTGTGGACTTATGGCTCATTCTATTTTAAGAATTATGGAATAAGGGCCTATTTATGTGTGGACTTTTGGCTTACTATGGTGGGTTGGGTGATTAATTCACAGTAGATTTGGGACTTATATTTTGACCCTGGAGCCGAGTTCTTAACTTACCATCTAAAATTCAGCTTCCAATTAAAGCCACCCCACGTCTGATCGGATGCTGTGACATACTCAAACGTCTCGTCAGATATCACATCGATAATTGGACAAACTACAGTTCGTCTGTTTTGTACAATGCGCGCCAGAAGTGGCTCAAGCCAACCTTCTGTGCATTCACAATGTGCATCTAAGAATGTAATAACTTCACCCTGAAATTAAATTAAAAAGAAAAAAACATTCTCATTAATTATCCCAAGGTCGTGTTATGTTAATGCGTGTTTCAATTTTCATACCGTTACATGCTTTGCGCCCAACAGTCTCGCTCTGATTAAGCCAGAACGCTTTTCAGTGCGCAGAACAAACGTTCGCACTGGCAGTGTCGCCACATAGTCTTCCAACTTCTTACCCAAGAAATCTATGAATTAAAAAAAAAAAAAAAGATTCGCTTTTAATATTAAACAGGATCAGGTTACTTTAAGTAGTACACACTCTACCTCTCTCACTGGCATCGTCCACCAAGATTACCTCCTTGAGCAGTGACCTAGGTGAACGATTAATTACACTCCATACGGTACGCAAAAGTGTGGTCCATGCCTCATTGTGGAACACGATCACAATGGAAGTGGTTGGAAGCTTTGATGGATATGATTTCTTTTTGCACCTGCAAAATGGGTTAAAAAAAATATTCATACAAGATTGTGGTTTAGCATTGACTTAGTAAGTGTGTTGTGTTGGATTGGATTTTTTTTTTTACTTTTCATGTCGCACGTCAGTCAGGGAACGATTCAATGACATCATATCACTGGCCAGCAGGTTGAATTGGTTCTCTTTAAATTTCTCTTTCATTAAGCCTTTCATCTCGGCTGGGATTTTTACAGGTTTTCCTTTATAATTAAACAAGCGGATATAAATTATTAATAATGATTTTAAATATCAAAAGTTTTGAAACTCACCTAGCTCTCCAGGTTGGCTAGCGTGTTCTTGAACTGTTGGCGCGGTTCGCCATCTTCGAAGAACACTGTTACGATATGTGATTGGCACTGATACACCTCCATCGAGGTTCTTAGCTGTATCTATTTCAGCTTCATCTACAATTGAGTCTTCGTCCACAAGACGTTGACTTTCGGCGGGTATCTAACAACAAAAAGGTGATAATTAAATTTAATTAGAAGTCCAAACATGAATGAAAAGATATCATATTTTTTACAATCACTTAAAGACGTTATGGGGAAATTTTAGAACAGGTTAGAAATATATAAGGGATCGATCACCTTAAAAACATCGACCCATAATGACGTTGGACAGTGGATTGAGATTCAAAAGCCTAGGAAGGAAACGACAAATCAACCCTCAACAAGTGATTTTTAAAGTTATAGATTTCTATTTTAACTTATTCACATGTGTTGTGCGTTTGTAAAGAATTTTCCAATAAGAGGTGTTGTTTTGAATAGTCCGATATTTCGGTAGTTGTCACTATTGAAGTTGTAATTTTTTGACATTTGACAAGTAGAAACTACGTCATTAACAAAAACGGAACGATACACGCTTCAACAAATTTGAGCTGTTGGTTATGGTCCGGCGGGGTCATTGGAACTTACTTTTTCGAAAATGAGGCTGGAGCAACAACTACGATGAATGGATTGCGCTATCGAGAGATGGTTTATAATTTTTTGTGGCCGGAATTGGGTGGTATTGATCTGGACAACGTTTATTTTCAACAAGACAGCGCTACGTACCACACAAGCAACGAAACCATCGATCTTTTACGGGACCGTGATATCTTCCGAAGAAGTGATCACAATTGGCCACCGAGATCTTGTGATTTAACACCTTGCGACTTCTTCCTTTGGGGCCACGTAAAAGATAAGGTCTATGACAACAGCCCAGCGTCGATTCAAGACCTAAAGATGGAATTCGTGAAGCTATTTAGGGAATACAGCAGCCACTTTGCGATTTGGTGATGGAAAATTTCATGAAAAGGATACTGTTGTGTAAGTGTATAGCTGGCGGCAATTTGGCTAATATTGATTTCCATTATTAATGGGATACTTTCCTCTTTACATTGAAATAAACATCCGATTATTTATCTCAAAAAATGCCATTTTTCTTTGAATATCAAAATAACACGGGTTGGGTTCGGGAGCCCGTTTTTCAGAATCCTGTTTTTTAAAATCCTGTCTTTAAAATCCCGTTTTTTAAAATACTGTTTTTAAAAATCCCGCTTTTAAAATCCTGTTTTTTACCATCCCGTTTATTAAATTCCCGTTTTTATAAGCCCGCTTTTGGAATCAACACAAGGTGTTTTATTTTAAAAATCGCCGCGATTTTTAAAATAAAACACCTTGTGTTGATTCCAAAAGCGGGATTGAATTTATTTAACAGCCCAATGCTGATGATGATGAGGTGACATATGTTCATGGGCGTTATGTCGTATGAAAGGAGACAAAAAGAAAACAAAAAAACAAATATTTGGAGAAGTTTTTTTTATTGATTTTGTAACTTAACAAATAAAAAAATAAAGAACATAGAACATAACAAAAATGAGGTTTCAAGATTTTAGATATTTTTTCGAAATATTAAGATTAAAGTTTTATGTTGTGAGCTATACGGCGCAAAAAATCTGTTCTAGTCATTGATTTTCTATCTTTAATTATTTTAGAAATTGCTCTAGATTTCAAAACATTAATTTTTTTGAAAAGCTTTTCAGCTCCATTTTTAATTTTTTCAATTTCTGTTTTAACAACTATGTTTTCTTTAGCTAAATTTTCAATAAGTTTGTATTTATCAAAATACGAAACGGGCTAAGCGGGATTAAACGGGATTTTAAAAAGCGGGCTCACGAGAAACGGGATTCTGTTTAAACAGGATTATTGAAAGCGGGATTTTAAAAAAGCGGTACTTTAGAATCGGGATTTTAATTTTTTTTTTTGCGGGATTATAAAAAACGGGATTTTAAAAAACGGGCTTCCGAACCGCTCCCAAATAACACCTCTTATTGGAAAACCCTGTATTTTACTAAGAGCAGTGACACGTTAACATATGAATGAAACTCCAATAGCAAAGCAGTTTTTTAAACTGAATCTTCAAGGTAAAAAGATCTCCGGTGAACAGCTTGTTATATACCGAATAGAATGAGGGGAAGTTTTCTTGCCAATGGAAACCGCGTGCTATGAATATTGGACAGATTTTAAATATCTTAATTTTTATCTTAATGGGAGTGCCATTCCATAGAGTTAGAGCGGACTTGACGTTACTTATTTGAGGAGACTCTACTACTAAAAAAGTATTGAATCTATTAAATCAAAAGAGTTGAACTTCGATTGCCTGAAAGACTGTTTAAGGTGATGATGTGCTCCAGATTCCTTAACCATCTGCATAACCCATTCAAAGTATCATTTGCATTTTCCTTTTTACTATAGTTTTGCATTTTATTGCCGTTTGATTAAATTCTCAAATTCAAATGCACGACTATTGTAAATAAAATCTATAGAAGGTGAACTCGTGGTGATGGTTGACTATGGCGCCCTCTATTTTGAATGATATGGAAAGTAGCTGCACCAAGGCTTCATGCAGCGTAGCCGACATAAATTAAATAATTAGAAATAAATATCTAAATTTTTTATGGCAAAGTCAACAACTCATCTGTTCTGTTCAGGAGCCTTTATTTTTTAATAACATTAAACGACAGACTCTTATGGAATTAAAAATTAAATATAAATAAAATAAACTAAGGAAGATAAATATTTGCTTAAAAACTTCTGTTTAACTTTTTTAATTAGTCATAATGTGCCACTTGAAAGGTTTTTTTTTCTATGTATTGTTTGCTCACTTAACGTTTTTTTATTCCTGCTTTTTTATGAATAGATACGAATAACACTTCAAACACAGTGTTGATGTACACACACACAAATTTATTTATATGTTATAGAACTTTGATAGGAAATTTATAAAACAGACAGACAAACCGAGTGCACTAAGGGGCCAGTTATAGCGATACGGAAAACCAAACCAAAAAAAATTTCAAATGGAAAATTTTGTATGTTCTGATTCGCTTTTTAAGACAAATGCTACACTGATCGATGGCAATCAATGCAGAGAATGTTTTTTGTTCATAATAATTTTAATTGAACAAATACTTTTTGTTAAAAATGTAATTTTTTATTTTTCTTTTATACGTATAACAGAAAAATGAATAAATACATTTTTAACAAAAAGTACAGGTTCAATTCATATTTTTATTTGCAAAATAAATTTTCTGAGTTAGTTGCCATTGATCAGTGTAGCATTTGTGTTTTAAATCGAACCATAACATACTAAATTTTCAATTTGAAAATGTTTTCGGTTTTGTTTTCCGTATCGCTATAACTGGCCCTAAGTCTTGTTGAAACGGGTCCGAAAACTTGCAATTTTGTTTGCAGATATAAAGCCGTTTTGACGTTACCATCGGAGATGACGGATAACATGTTAACTGTCATTTTAACAAAACTCCAAACACCTAAGCATTTCTTAACAAATGATTAATTAATTTGCTTTTTTCGCAATTATGAAGACAATCACATTATAAGCTATGTTCGTGTATATCCGTTACTGACCAAAGTTGACAGCTCTAAGAATTGTCAAAAAATCTATGTTTATCGCGTCACGAAATAAATCGAGGGTTGACGTTTATGTTTTTTTTTAACTGAGAACACAAAAAATGTCCATTCTGTTTTATTTGCTAGATTCGCAAAAAATTGTTGACAGCTTTGACATTTAAAAAAGGTCGAGTTGAGAAAAAAGGTTTTTAGAAGGACCCGGTGGTGCTTACAGGGAATGTTTATAATTTTCATTCGAATCCGACCAACTTTTTGTTGAAATTAAATTCAAAAAATTACACCGCCCGCCGCTTGAAACCAGATCAGTGGGTTTATAAATATGTTATTTGCTTTAGCTAACCTAATATTTGTGTTTGTCTCAAAAATTAAATATCATTTTGTATGAGGAGCAATCAAAATGTTAAGCAAATATACATTGGATTATTGTTTTGTTTAAAATTAGGTTTTATTGCCAGTATTATTTTTAAACTTTCCTCAAAAAAGTTCAATGCCCGAACCAAAAAAAAAAAAAAAAAACTGTGGTAGCGTGGTTAGTGTTTAACGATTTTTTTTAAAGCAAATATTTATCAAAATGTGTTTCGTTTGTTAAACAAGAAATGTGGGCCAGTGGGTGACACATTTTGAAATGAACAAATTAATGTATGAAGTGTTTGTTCAATAAGTACAATTCTGAACTGAAACTAGTTTTAGGGGAAAAGAGAGAGATTTTGATGTGAAGTTTTTGAACTAGTCAAGTTGATAGGGTAGATATTTGTAAAAGCATATAAAACTCATTCAACTTACGAGTAGCAAAGATAGTGAGCAGTTTCTATAAGTTCTTTATAAAGAATCGTTGAATCAGAGCTCTTAGGGAAGTGTTCTATTTCTGATCTGTTTTGGGATGCCTTTATTACACTTGAACACATGAGAATTTCGGGTTTCTTTACCTGCATTTAGCGTTATTTTACAGAACATTATCTTGTCACTGAAACCTTAAGGAACTCCAGTCTGTTATTCAGTTGTGTAAGCCAGTGGACTGTATACATGCCAAATCAACCTGACAAGTTACACGATTGAACAGCACGTCCAAACGATAAAACTCCATTAATGAATGTTCGTTAGTTACTGTTGACGTGATATCCCTTGACGGTCGTTTCTACACCGTTTAGTGGCCTACACAAAATCGGCCGAGCACATCGTCGCGGTCCGTGAAAGTGAACAACAGAGACCGGGGCAGTCGATTCCTCGCCGTGTACAAAATCGGGGTTTTTCGCAGACTTTAATTTGGCGTATTTTGCGTCGGGACTTGGTTTTTAGCCCACAGAAGATCCAACTTACCCAGGAGTTGAAAGTTCGTGACCACAGAAAACATCGTTTTTAACCCTAATTTTGGCCGTAAAAATATTTTTAAGCAATGAGGCACATTTTTGGATGAATGGCAAAATTGTCGTGTACGGGACGACAACAACCCACACAAGGTTCGCCAGGTGACAATGCAGCCTCAAAAAGTTACAGTTTGTAGTGGATATAATTCAAGTGGTTTCAATGGTCCGTACTATTTTGAAAATGACGTTGGGGAACGGTCACCTTCAATGACGGGCGCTACAGAACAATGGTATAAACTTTCTTATTACCCAAATTGAACTATTTGGACCTAGATGGATCCACATGTCGGATCCAGAAGGACAGCCCTACGTGCCACACAGCGGACATTCTGCTTACGACTTGAGGGAAAGGTTATCTCTTGCAGAGGTGACGTGAATCCTTTTCTTGTGGGGTTTTTTGGAATTACAGGTTTCGGGACAATAAACCACAATCGACGGATGCCCTTAAGGTGGGCATAACATAGGCCAACGCTCAAATTTAGCTGGATCTATGCGGAAGAGACATTGAAAATTGGATCACTCGAATTCGTGCCACCGTAAGAAGCCAAGACAGGCCTTTGAGCGATGTAATTTTCCATAAATAATGGTATACATGCGCCTTTAATATAAAAAAAAAAAACAATTTTCACAATTCCTCACAACATTTACCCGCTTTAATTGAAAAACCCCTCAGTATAAAAAACATACTGCGGAATCATAGATATTTCACGTTTTGTTAGCCATATTTCAACTTGTTTTACAGATAACACTGACAGTACTTGGCATCACCTTTGATATACATATATAGTAGATTTTACTATAAATATGAAGTATTTACTGTTGCAATCAGTGGCTGGCTACAAGGCACCCGTCGCTGCTATCTTCAGATTGTATTGTATATAAGTTATTTGAAACGAAGTTTTAAGGCACTAGAGGGCAACACAGTCAATCGCCGTGTCCAAAATACCTGTTATAGATTTTAAATACAAAGTTGGAACTTTCCAATGCTTCGTTGAGTGTTCCAATGGTTTTCTTTTGAAAATTTAAATATGTTCAGCAAAGCTCAAAACATGACAGTTACAAATTAGAATTTATTCTACATTTTTTTTTTAAATATGCTGTCTTCAGAGTTGGAGAGTATTCGTTATCTATACTGAATTCTGGTTTTGGCTTCGTATCTGCTCTGCTATTTTGTGAAACGAAAATCACTTAGGGTCCTAGATCTAGTAAATTTGTTTCATACATTTGAGAGCAAAGACATAAGACAATATTATATAACACTTATTGAGTTATTTAAAGGTAGATATAGATACAAGCTTACATACAACATTAATTAGCGGCAAAATTGCCATTTTTTAAAGTTTAAACCATTTTCTATTCAATACTCACCTCTACATCATATTCGCCGGGCCGTTTACACCGCCATCCGTCTCTGCCTATACAATCCGAATAATTTGTAATTAATATTAAATCTATTATCACCCATACGAGCGATGTGAGCAATACTATCCGGCAGGTATTTGATCGTAGTCTTCCACGTAACATTCTCGATACGTTGAGGTTCGTCATACTTATAATAAATAAATTGGTCTTCTACCGCACTTTCGACTTTACAAGCAAACCGATCAACATTCACGTTAAAGCGAACATAAATTTTTTTTAATAAATTATACAAAATAACACAAATTTCAAATCGAACAAAAGCAAAAAAAAAAAAAAAATAAAAATTAAACCACAAAGAAAGAAAAAAAAAACTATTTTAATTGAGTTTCTTGGCTGGACAAACTATAGCGCAAACAACACCAAAGAAACGATTAGTCACACAATCTGAAGTTCAATATTGTTGGATTTGTATCTGCATTCGACATTTCCGCGCTCATTAAAAATGTCCAATTTGGATTTGCCGATGCCGGTCATTGAGTTTCTCCACCAAACTGATGCTGTTGGTTTATTGTTGTATTTGTATCTCGTAGACTATATGGATTCAATTGGGTTTAGTGGATGCGTTTGAATGTATCTTTTCATTGGACGATGATAGGTTTGAGTGTTGCAAACTTCTTGACTATTTCTGAATCACAGTTGAGTTTGATTTATGTTGGGTTAACATTATTTTTGCATCACGGATTTGATGGTCAGGAAATAGGTCAATGTGCTAACACCAGGGTTTATGCAAATTGCCAAATATCTTTATCGTCATCATTGTTGGAGCGGTTTTGTTGATGTTGATGTGGATGTGGAAGCATCAAGTCATTCAACGATTTATTGGCTTTTTATATGTAGCTTCGGGTGCTGAAATAAACGTGAGAAAAAGAAAAGGAAAGTTAGATTTTGTGAGTCTGGTGTGGATTTTTTTGTTTGTTTTATATTGTTCAATTGTATTGATGGGTAATTGGATAAATATTTTTAAAGTGAAAGGATTTTTAAATTTTAATTTCAACGAGTTTGTAGGTGCACAGATATTCAAAGTATTTGAGATTTGATGAGTGAAGATACTTTCTAAAAGAAAAGAAACAATTTGGTTAGACAAGTTTATTTAATTGACACTAATTTGTTTTACACATTTAAGAATTTTAGCGTTTGTATACAAGGTGACATAAAGGTATAAAATAAAATGGTGGCAAATGTCAAATCGAAACAATTATTTTGTATTTTTTAGAAGCAGAGCGACGCACAGTGGTTTGGTTTGTATGGGAGAGCGGAAAAAAATCTGTAAAATCTAAACTATTGAACGTATTTTAATAAAATTTAGCACAGATATTTAAATTGGCCTTATGCATAATTGGTGAAAATTTGGTTGAGAAAAAATTGCTAGAAAAAAAGTTATTGAGATTTTTCTAAAATTTGAGGGTTTGGTTTGCAAAGAATTTTTTAAATCTGAACTATATTACGGATTTTTATAAAATTTGGCACAGATGTCAAGATGGTCCTTGTGAATAATTGGTAAAAATTGTGTAAAGAAAAAATGACTAGAAAAAATGTTATTGACATTTTTCATTTTTGTAAAATTTTTACTAAAATGAAAGTTTTTTTCTTAAAGATAAATCTCAACTTTTTATTATAAATAAAATTTTATAAATAATGTATTACAAACATAAAAACAAACATATAAAATTAAAAACATGTCTTTCATGAAATGCCTGCTGAATTGTTTTTTTCTGAGCATCTCTAATTTGTCGGGTCTCATTGTTAGTTCTCCATGCTTTAAATGGCAAATTGTAGGCCACATGGAGGATACACTCCATAAATTTTATACGAGCGTGAAGAGGAGACATTCCCAATTTCAAAGCTTCCCGGTTTATAGGTTTGTTTTTTATTTGCGCCAGGTTATTCATCCCAGAAGTTGTAGTTCCACATATGAAACAAGAAGAAGCTGCAGGAGTTTCTGTTACAGATTGGGCTGTCTTCCCGTCTAGCATTGTGAACATGAGTTCGTGGTTGATTGTGAACTGACGATTGGCCATTTGAACTATCGTCTGGGATAAATTAATGATTTCTGTGTCGATTCTTTGTTTCTCGTTTCGTATGACTTCTGCAGTTTCTTTAACAAAAGAAAATTGGATGGCTCTGCAGTATCTCGTAGAGGATGGCCTATCATTATTCCACACAATAATATCCTTTTTATCCCTAATAGTCATTTGAATTGGTACCAAAGATGTCATAAACATATTAGCGTCCGAAATTTCTTCATCGTCAAATTTTTGACTGTACTGTTGCTGTCCTGAGGCACCATCACATCCCCATTTAGTGTATAGCGTTAAAGAATCTCCTTCAATTGTATTTATCTCTTCGTCTGTTTTGCTTTCTAATAATCTTGTTGCAGTGTGGTCTAACAATGCTTGTAAATTCACACTTGCTGAGCCTTCCGTAATGTTTACATCTAAAGGGTAGCACCTTTTCTTTGCCTCCAGCAATTTAAGATAAGGTGGAAAAACATCATGTCCTTCGTCTTTAAGGGCATGTCTCAATACTTCATATTGGTGTTTCGACAATTCAGCTTGTATAAATAATGCAAGAGCCTTATCTGGATGAAAGTGTGAAGAAGAAAAGCTTTCCGATGTTGCTGCATAGTTTATCTCTTCTTGAGTAAATATATCTCTCATTTGGTCTCTCTTATACCTTTTAGCTCGATCGGAGCATTCTTCAAAACTCTTTCGTGGTCTTCCCCTATAAGTTGACGTTTCGGCCAGTTCATTTTCGGCGAATTTCACTTCGAAAATTCTTTCCAGCCATTCCGTGTATTTTTTTTTCAAAACGGCTTTTGTTTCTCTCTACTGAGGTCCATCGACTTGAAAAATGTGAAAAAAAAACGTTTCTGTAATTCTGATATCACTATTTCTATTTGCTCAGAAGTTAAGTTGGGGTATTCCCTTTCAAAATATGGTCGTAGATTTTGTATATTACGACCATTAGCCCAAAGTTTGCTACACAACACCGAATAACGAATTGCTATTGAATCCATGCTTATGGGGCTAGAACAATTCAGGTTCAATAATTCACTGTTACTTCAATATCTGATGCTTGTATTTATTTTATTTCACTTCAATTTCACTTATTTGATCAAAGACTTATAATATTCTGGTATACACCTTGCACAAATGCACAATCACTTAATACTGACTTATTTTTTTATATTCTTTAAACATATATATAGTTTAAAGTAGGTGCTTAAACAGTCTTGTAAGACATCTCTAATCCTCATAAGTCATAAAAAAATAAACAATACACAACAAAAACAGGGTAATAAAATTTAAAAATGATCAAAAATTGTTTGTTTTTGATTTATATGAAAAACGCAACAGGTATAGGGAAAACCTCATATACAGGCAAACATCTGAAAAAACACCTCTTTTTTATTATTACCTGTCCCAAGTTTTTGCGCTAAATAAAAAAAACTGCAAGATTATCCCGAATCCTTTTGTTTATTTATTATTAAGATACATAATATAAATAAACCTATCATAAAATAATAATACTTTTCTTATATTTTTTCCATGAAATGGAGTTGAAAAATAAAATATTTTGCAGGCAGAAATAATTTTTTCCGCGAAAAGTCCAATTTCTCAGGCATGGGTTTATGTATGAATTTTATTTTACTTTAGAAACAAAGGTACACATTTTATCTAAAAAAAATTGGCTAAACCAGTCCGTTACGATAATCAGTGCCGAAGAAATTATAACTCTTTAATATATACCAACTTCAAAACCGCGGTTTTTGCGACCTCATTCAATGAGACAAATTTGAACATAACTCCGAAGATGGCAGGTAATCGCAGATGGATTTTTCTGTGCTGTAACTTGAAAGTGCGGTGCATATGCTGGTATATACCGTTACGTGGAGGCAAGTGGAGCTAAATTTGAAACTCAAAAACTTTTCATAAAAGCCATTTTTTTAAGTACCAAGGTTTGAGACTTCTTATATAAGCCTTTTTTTTTATCAATTTCACTAAATTTTTTTTTTAATTTTAAATACTCGAAAACAGACCAATAAAATGATATATAAAGTAATAGAATGTATGTTAAGGAACTCCGGAAAAAGACATCTAAAAGTTTGTTGAAAATGTGGTTCGCGACTTGAATAATTTTTTTTTCAACTTTGAGGGCTTGTAAATAAGTAAATAAAATATATTAATTAAAAAATTCTTTTCCATTATATGCTGGGGTTATCCGAGAGTACTTAGACATAAAAATTTAAAGGCTACGTAAAACTTTTTAAAAAGCATTTTTTTCCGCGCTCAAACCACTGTGCGACGTGCTCTTGATAGTTGATGTTTTTTTTTTCTTTTTCAGAAATGTCAAAATAGAATGATTATTTGCCAATATTTGTTAAGATTATGGCATGTGATTTGCGACATTTTAGCACCCTGTTTTTTTTATGAATATTCCGCCCTGGATCTGCGAAGATATGGATGGAAGCACTGTAATAAATATACACAGTCGATGTTAACCATTTGGAAGGACTACTTTAACTGCTTGCTTAATGATAATGATAGCTAAGATACCATCAATGAGCTACTAAACTCTATTCCAGTAATTCGTTCAGTATACAGGGAAGATAGGACGTTTGCCTCTCAGTCTGGCTATATTGCCTTGCATGCATCGGTCTCAACTTAAAGCCCTCACAGGGTTTCCGAACTTTGCATAATAAATTGCCGCAAATCGAGTAAATTGTACATTAGGGCTACCATCTGCTGATTTAAAACAAAAATCAAAAATTATTTATCTTTTTCCACACCACCAACGACTTATTCAGAAAGGATACAAAAATAAAAACAAATGACAACACCTCCCTTCAATTAAAAGCTGAAAAACTACAAAATCCAAATCAAAACGAAACAAAAATCAGTCCGCTTGTTGCAGTCAAATTGAAAGGTCATGGGTGTGGACAAATTTATAAAAAATCAACAACAATTCTTGTGTAGTTCAGTGGTTGAGGTTTAATTTCAGAGGCAGGTTCTGTTTTAGTTTGCCATTAGGATTACCTGCAGGCATCATTGGTAGATAAAAAGCTCCCTCATAAGGCATGTGCTGAACGAATTACATACTTGAATAGAGTATAGTATCAGTCAACCTAAATGTTAACTAAGTGTTGCTTCTGTCCAACCAAAATGAAATCGAAACAGCCATCGCCAGACTACAAACGTTAAAAGCAGCTGAACTCGATAGTTTACAAGCGGAAATGTTGGAGATAGCGACCAGGTATAGGGAGAACTCCGACAACTTGGAGTTCGAAATTGGAGACGGCGGGCTAGAGATCACTTTGTTGCCATTAAGTAAAAAAGTAAGCAAGTATTTTAAAAGTGCCAATGATTGATTGGTTTACCCTATTAAATGCAGACACATACATTTCAAGTCATATCTTGCCGCCATTTCGAAAAATTTTGACAGATGAGTAAACATTTGTGCAAAAAAATGATTCGTTTGAGTTTAAGATTCAAATGTTGATAATTGCGCATTTCAAAGTCCTGAAAGAGTTCTTAATATCAAATTATGAGATTTCTTGAGGCATTGTGGGAAAAATAAAAATGGTTTATATGGAACCTGGATCTGAATCGGTGCCGAGGTAATCTACAGGTAGAGATCTTTGGATATCCCAAGATACCTGAGAGATGCTCGCTTATATGAAATTGGAAATAGAAGACTAGTAACGATGACGGAAGGAGCATTCCTGAACAGGTTGTAAACGAAAGTTATCAGAGGCCACCCATACGTAAGTCTTACAGAGACATGAATTGGAATTCTAATCTATTTTAATCAGGAAAATCTTTTGTTGACACTCGTTATAGCTTTTTGGGAAAACAAAAACTTTTCCAGAGAATGGAAGAACGGAGTTATCACTGTACGGAAGAAAACCATCTCAAGAATTGTAACAAGAGACGTTGTCCGTATTTCAGAAGTTAATGGAAACTATTGTTACCGGGAGGATAAAGTCCAAAATCGAGTCGACGCTCAAGAGGCACCAAGCGGGGTTTCAGAGTGGGCGATCACGAACAATCCTGGAACATTCATCGGAGTATCGAACAGCGCTCTACCTTATGTTCGTCGATTTCGAGGAGGACTTTGTCTGGAGATCTGTTAATGCTAGAGGCATCCCTAGTAAAATTGATGTATAATAAAAGAATCGTCAACCGTACAACGCAAGGTGTTTCGTTTTGCACAGTGGACACCTTTCGGATGCATTCTAGGTGCAAGAGAAAGTGGGTCAGGATGATGTTGTCTCACTGATTTTGTTCTAACTTGCGATTGATGATTTTATGGCTGTCACTGTGGGTGAAAATGAGAGATTTGGTATATGCAAGTCAAGCCACATGGAGTATGCAGTATGCTGATGATAACAGTTAAGCCCTTATCCTAATGTGTATTTCGCTAAAAAAAAAAAAGGGAGAAGCGCCTGGTTTAAGGACTAACGCTAAAAAGACAAAAATAATGCACACCAGCCGGCACCAACAACAAGAGGCAATAGAGAAGGTCACTGAGTTCAACTACCTGGGTCCTGGAAAGTCATGTGTCATGTGATCTGGACGTCAACAAAAGTATAAGCAAAGCTCGTAGTGCATTTGAAATCTTTTTTGTCGTGTGGAACTCCAGAAAAATTTCGATTCGTATACAAAGTTGAAACTGTTTGAATGCAACGTGGAATATGAGCTGCTATATGCCCGTGATATCTGGAAATGCTATGTCAAGTGTCAACATCTCCAGTAAGCAACAGGCTTTTGTGGAATGTTGCTTGCGTTACATCTTAAAGATCCAGTGGCCACAACCCGTATTCAACAACAAACTAGAGCTAAGGACAGGACAAACAAAAGTAGATGTTGGATTAACGCGAAAGTTGCGCTGGATTGCTTATACACTGAAGAAGACCATTGACACAATAGCCAAGCAGTCTTTTCAATGGAATGCTCAAGGTGAAAGGCGCTTTGGTAGACCAGAGAAAACCTTGGAGTCAATTGTTTTAAAGGAAGCTAAAAATTCCAGAGCTTAGAGTCGTGGGCACTGTTCAGGTATCGTGCTGCGAACAGAGAGGGATGGAAGGATTGGGTATAGCCAAACTATGTTCCAGAAGAAGTTAAAGTGATGTTGCTGAAAGCAGTTTCCGGAAACCATGAGAGAGATTAGACTTCCGCTTGAATCTAGATTCCGTTTTTGTTGGATTGTAAATTTTTTCTCGCATTGTATTTTGGTGTAAATGAATCAAAATTATTTCACGTCCTTGCCGTAATCGTAAAATTTACGAAAAAGAAAGGAAAATTAAATAAAAGTTAGCTCAAAATCTTACATAACCTGCAATAATATATAGGAATGAAATTTTATCAACCTTATGCATAAATTAAAACAAGTTTTTTCATTCAATTCAAATACCTCGGTCTCTATGGTCAATCACAAGAGTTTCTATTAATAATTAAACTCCAAATTTTGTAATCCGAAACAAAAAACCAAACACATGCCAACTATATGTAGATTCAATTTGAGCCTACTAACCAAACCAATCCGTTATTGTTTCTTGTCTATTTTTGCCATCAAAACTACCAACTTTAGTTTTTTTTTTTTTTTGGTTCAACTAGTTCCAATCCCTTAATGCATAACAGTCACGCCACTACATAACATACACACTATCATTTATGTAGTTTTACCGGTTTTTTTTTTTTTTTTTGAAACTGTTCTACTTTGATGAAAGTGACTATATTATAGCAACGAGATGACTAATGATAACATGAATACAAAATTATTTCCACCAATAGATTGAATTATTTAGATACAAAAGCTTATTTAATCCATTTTTGTTTAAATAAGTTGGTTTTGAATAGATTTATAGTTTAGATTTAAAAAAAAACTGCACAAATCGAATTGTTTGGTGAACACACCCCCTTCTTTGACAGTTGTTTTTAATCAAGCTTGGTGCAGTGAAATGTTGCCTCATATCGTGAACTCTCGTTGTCAAACAATTGTCAATTAACAAACCATTTCGCGCCCATTTTTGTGTGTGTGTTTTATTTATAATGACACGAGAATTGCATCAGCTGCATCTGCATTATTATGTATCCTATAATGTGCTGTGCACACATGTCACTTTATCCTCGCGAGTTTATTTAATATTCTCCATTAAATAATTCATCATAGTTTTGACTGATTAAAAATGACACACAAGGTGGAAACACTTTTACACTACCAGCCATACTGGTGCCAGAGTGAAAAATGAATATATGAATGAAGTTCATTGGCCTGATGGACGGGCCAGGCCAGGTTAATAGGAGTGTATCTGAGACCTGAGACTGCTGCGAGATGTGTTCTTTATGGTGAATCACATGGCAAAATTACAATAATAATATGAAAAATAAAAAGAGCAAAATCTTTCTCCAAAAATAACTCTAAAAGTTCAAAGAAATCTCGCGTCGCGAGCAGCAGAGCACTCTCGATTCATTTGGAAACCCATTAATTCATTTTAATTAGCTACCTGACCTCAAAGGACAGTCATATTTTCGTTCTCTATTCACTGCAGCAGCAGCATTAAGACCGTGTAAATTTCACCTTTATTATAAGATTACACTACACACGAGACACGATACACGAATTACAAAAGGGACAAAGTGGGAGAGTGCTGAATCTGATACACACGCTACATCACAGACAGTAGCATTGGGATTATAGTTGGAGCAGCCACCATGGTTTGAGGGAAGGTGCTGTTCAATGCTCACGTAAAGTCGTGAATAATTTAAATTGACCGGCTTTTGCCGCATGTGCCCGCATCAAGCGCTAACCAGATGGTTGTTTTTGTGTGCGCGACGCCAGTATTATTCACATCTTTTGATATTTTGATTTGTTTCACCCGCACCACTTCCATATAAATATAAAGTGAGAACAAACTGTAATAGTAGTTTGGTTGGATTGGATAGAAGGTACATATACTGCAAAGGTATGTAATTATAACTCCTAGCCCACATATTTATATATCTGATGAATATTACAGTAAGCGCCAATTAAATTGATACATCACGACAATTAAATTTTGTTTGTGTGTGCCAATAACGACAAATGGATAATGATCGTTTTGTTTTTATTTTATTGGTGTCATTTGAGACTGTGCGAGTCAGCTGACTCATTTTATCGATTTTATCTTAAAATCGTGATGAGAATTGTTTAAAAGATTTTCAAGATGTTAAGCTTATTTGTAAAAATACGAATAAATGCCGTTGAACCTATCAAATGGCAAGATGATCACTAAGCAGGTATTACTGCGCTGTATAAGTAGGTAGTCGAATGACGAGTGCGTAAGCTCAAACCGTTTTCGAAGCACCAGACTGGGAAACTGTGGAGATCTACTTGGATCAGAATCAATAAATGATAATTTGTGTGACATTTTGTCGATAAGATAAATTTAAATTTTTTGCCCATAAAAAATTAGATCTATCTAACCGATTTAAGAGAAGAACCTTGCAACAAAGAAATCGCCTTGAAAACCTTGGTATCGTCAGAGTCATCTAAGGAGATGTTTGATGACCATTTCAATATCGTATCGTAAATAGAAAAACTGAAAAGAAGAGGACCTAACTGACTGCCTTTCGGTACCCCACAAGAATCAGATATGAATGGCCTGGAGACGCCTGATCTGAAACGAACGCTGTAATAACGAGTTTCAGGATAGAATAAAAGACCATTTTAAGAAGAAAAGTTCAAAACAGACGAGTTTCAAAATAAATAATCTATCAAAGGCGTTCCCAAAATTCTGAAGAGAAATCATCGACGAAGGGTTAATGAAGTGGCAAGAAAACTCTACTACTTTATGTTTTCAGGCAGGAAGGCCGGCTTGTCAATAAAACTGTGCATGCCATTACAAAAATACAAAAAATAGCGAGTAGTCACCACCGGAGCTATAAGAACCACCCCTATAGCAGGGCTAGACACTTCTCAATCTAAAACCTTCATGCTCATACCTCTTTCTGCAAGAATCTAAACAGGCCATGTACAGATTCTACAGAGATAAACGGGCTTTAATGTTTGCATAGACAATTTTATGGAACATGTTGAGGCATGTCTACACTCCTTGGTGAAGGGCGAGGTTTATCTAACAACTCTTGCATCCAAGAATAAAACCTTTGGATACCATATCTTTCCACATTCGGAGTAACCACAGCCACCACGATACTCCCTACCTTATAGATAGTCTCCCAAGTGACTCGGCCACCCGGGTGGGCACTATCTCCCGTTGTACCAGAATATAGCTTCCGGTGGAGCTTCGAAACACTAAGGTCACTTCCAAATGAGCACCATCAGTATTCAAGGTCTGGCAGCCTTAAGATATGCTCATTCAACCACTTGCCAAGATAGAAGCAAATGGCCAAATGCGCCCACCAAACCTTCCTCTCTTTGCCGCATACAAGTTTTACCTTGCATACGTTACCGGTAAGGAGACTATGTGTCTTTACTTTAATAAACTGGGAAGATTCTGCACCTCAACAAGACATCGATACGATACCTCTACACTTTCTCGGTCACTGCCTATCACTCAGCTGCTTAAGAAATAAATTCCTATATGGAGTTACTTCTTCCAGGACTTGGAAGATCTATCTGAACTAACGGGTACATACTTGCTTAGATGTATCAACGTCTCCAAATACTTTGGAAACATGCTTATTTCAGAGAATCACAGAGAATCTATACACTGATCTACGTGTGATGGATCCAACATCAACCATCAGCCCACTAGCCTTGCCTAGTTGAACACATGTGACAGCAGGGGCAAGAAATATCACTAGCATGAGTCATTTAAAGATCCGAGGAGGCCGTCAGGTCAAGAATATGATAAGGCTTGGAACTGTAAAAAAGACAAAACCATATGTATCGTAGCTCAATGGACTGTATAACCATCTCAAGTAATAAATATGTGAAAAGGAATAAAACACGATAATTTATAGTGGCAAAAATGTTATAAAAAAACCACTTAGCACATTTATTCCTTCTCAGTTCAAAATCCTGCTTAAGACTAACTCTCATTCGGTCTTGTTCGCAGAACTAGCACTCTTTCGTTAAGTTTTTACGTTTAGTTTTATTTACGTTTAATTTTACCTTTTTATACATATGTGAGCATCGAATGCAGAGTTACCAGGACTCATGCGATTCGATACACCATCCAACATTTCAAGACAATAGTGAAAGCAAAGAGTAATTAATTTTGGTTGACTTTGCACATGGAACAATTTAATACTAGGAGCCTTGCAGTCTGTTTCTGATGTCAAACTTCTCAGGCGGATAACTAGTCTGAAATAGTTCAGTTTTTAATTTTATGAAAAAAGGCCGCCACTGTACTTCTGGTGTTTCTCAATCCCAAGTCATATTTTTTACCAGTTACCTTAACATGCTGTATATTACTAAATGGTACTCGAGTGGAAAACACAGCATACACCGTACAAAAAACTAAGCTTTCAATCCCAATTTGACAAGGTACAATAAGTCGACAAAGGTAAAAACTGTCAAAAGCGATATTTTCCCGTTACCAATACCTATTCGGTTTGGGTTTTAATCTATCCAAAGAGTGTACTTGCATCCATAAAAAAAAAAAAAAAAAAAAAAACCAACAGTGCATCCATATAGCAATCAGAAAAAATAGGTGACAAAGCTGCACCTCTCGTTCACCTATAACAGATGCTCCTACTCAAGCCACCACAAGCCATAGTAACCGTAGATCAACCTATTGAGGTGGCAAAAGAAAAAGGTCGTTCGTTGTTCCTAAGAGAGCTCAGACATAAAAATATATATTTCTTTTGTGTGTCTCCACAAATCTGCGAACAATGAGTGAATGGATTTGTGATGCCTGATGCTGCGAGCGAGGTCTGTAATAAAGTGGCTTATATAAATACCAACCTTCCTTCTTCTTGATGTTGTTTTTATGAGCATGGGATGTAGTGTAGGTATAGGTACCTATTCCGCATAGGAGGTTAATAGTGATTGTGTGTCATGCCGATGCCATGGCTTTACAAGAAACCAACCAACGCAACCCTCTGAATCCAAAGTAAAGTCCGTGTTGACATTTTTAAGATGGGAAAAAAAGAAAGAGAAGAATACGATGGCAAAAATGACGGTTAGGAGGGGGAAAAATAGCGACACGGTGAATTCCGGTGAAATGTTAAAACACCGTACGGCATAAAGTCACGAAGATGATGATGCTGATGATGGTGATGTGCCGATACCGATAGAAATGCTATGTTGCCCGTACTTTCATCTCACTGAGAGTAGCTCAGTGATTGTGCTGGCAGCACATTATGGGCAAAATCTAATTATACGGAATCGTATTCAGTTGAGCCAAGTGCCAACAACTGGAAACATAACATCAGAGATCCATCCATGAGGTTGTTGTTGTTTTTTTTTTTTTTTTTTTTTTATGATGCCCGGCGCACACTTATATTGTCCGACAAAAGGCAACGATAAATAAAATTTATAGGAAGGTATAATAAAGTAATATCATGGTTACCCTATACACAAATGATAAAACCATCATGATGCCATTCATGATCATAATGATGATGACGATGACGATGATGACTATGGTGGTTGGTGTCCACAATTGGTATAACGTTTAGAAAGCTTAATTGACATTTGATTGGAGATTTAATTTCAATATAATACAAAGTGTTTACGGTGGGATATTAGGATTTATTTTGCCCCCGAATTAAAAGAAACTATCAAAATAAAGACCCATTTAATTTAATGATGAAGCATTAAAATTTTAAGTCATGTTTTTTGGAATCAAACCGTGGCAATGTTTTCATGAAAAAACAAGGTAAGCTATCTCTTTTTACATATTTGTGTTTTTGTTGATTTAGGAGTTAGTGAATAGGATTTTTGTGGATGATGTCTTAAGGGGCTTTTAATACCCTTAAAATGAATCAACACAGTGTGAGCGTTTAGGAAAAAAATTGGAGATACCGATCCACACTGGTTTTTAATGTCTGTAAATCACAATGGAAGGGGATAATCGTGACGGGTACAGGATTCCATATTCTTGTAGTCCGGTTAACAATGAGTCCCCAAACTTTAGAGTACGTCCGAAGTTATAGGCTGGAAGGAAAATTGAAGCGGACATTTTTTAAGGGGATAAATGCATCTAGCTATTTCACTAGACCACTTTTTGTAGAAAAAGTGAAATAATTCTTTCAGGAATCGTTGTTTCAACTATCAATATAAGACCACAAAGGCAGTCGAAATATCTCAATGCAGGGATTCCGCAACTTTGTGGAAACTTTTTAAGAGAAAAAATGGCAAAAAGTTTAAGGTTGGGTTAAATCTTGATACGATGCATCTGGTAAGTCATTTCAAAAGTATCTTGAATCAAACAAACGCTTTAAATCTTCCAAGATTCCAGTGATTCCAGTATGCAGTACCCAATTCAACAAATGAGCTCTTTTGATAACTCCATATTGCAAGAAGAAGTCAATACTTGGCTGGACAAGAGCAAAGACGGAAAAGCAGCTGGAAGTGATGGCATTCCTATCGAATTTTATAAATATGCGAACAATGAGCTCATAGCTTTCCTTGCAAATGAGTTCAATAGGATATTTGAAACGGGTGAAATGCCATCCAACTTCAAACAGAGCGTAATTGTTCCCATCTTCGAAAAGGGCCACCCGAACCTGGCGGAAAACTACCGAGGAATTGCTTTTTCAAACTCGTCTTTAAAAATATTGATGGGTATCATGGCTCGACGTTTCCAAGTGTGGACCTTACAAAATCATCTTCTCTACAGTTGATCAAATTTTCGTTTTTATGACTGTTGCACAGAACTTTTGAGATTAAAGGAAGAACTGTATGTGTTCTTTGTAGATCTTAAGTTAGCATTTGACACTGTAGATAGGAGTGGACTTTTCCATTAGTTATATAATAAAGACCTATCGAGAAAATTTGCAAATCTCATCGAAAAGCTTTACGAAGGAACATCATCCGCTGTTTGGGACGGGAAGAAGCTTGGAGATTTCGTCGAAAATATGACGGGAGTTAAGCAGGGATGCAATTTTAGCCCCCAAGCCTTCATTGCATAAGAATTAGAGTGTTCACATAAAAAGTTTGCTGTATGCAGACGATATGGTGTTGCTGGCAGACTCTTCGGAGAATTTGCAAAGAATGATCAACCAGCTGCAAAGGAACTGCCAGAAGTGGAGGCTGAACGTAAATATCATAGTCAAAAACAATGGTGTTCAGAAAAGGTGGAGGAAGATATGCCAGAAACGAAAAGTGGTTTCTTGATATACAAGAGTTAGACACAGTCAAAACATACAAGTATTTGGTAATGAACATTTGTAGTAGGTAATTTGAATATGGAACATCATTTTAAAGAGAAACTTTCAGTAGCTAAGTCAGCCATAAATGCAGCCTGGAAAAACTGTTTAGAAGATAAAAAAAAAATATCGTTGAAAATAAAATATCAAATTTTTCAAGTTCTTACCAGGTCAATCATGCTGTATAGTGCCCAAGTCTGGGGATTGGCCTTCCACCTTTATTCACAGAAACACTCAAACTGCATTTGAACTACATTTCAAAATGTAGGTATGTCAATCGATGAAGAAAGACAAATTAAACGTCTATCAAAGTATGTTGTTGAGGCGAAAATACTGTTTTTTGAGGAATGGCAAAAACTTCCTGTGTTCTGCGGATATAACCTTGAATTAGATTTGGAAAGGATGAGTCACTTTAAAGAGGAATTTGACAGCTTAATTTCTGCCTTGGATGAGAAGATGCTTTCTGATTCGAATTTAAAAAAAACACTAATTGAAAGCAACTATTTCAACGAAAGATATCCAATAGAATTTATATCCACGATCTTTAAGGCCAAAGGCGAGATATTGAACCTAAGCTTTTGCCCGCATAGATAAGATCTGCCAATTGCTTGCTCTTTATGCAATCTACGAGAGGGCGAGAATGTTTATTAATTCTTGGGCAGGTGCCCTATTTTAAACGAGTTCAGGCTTCGAATTTATGAAAAGAGAGTGCTGGAAGAATCCTAAATGACGAATATCTTGAATAGTTCAGATTGCAATAAATTATTGATGAATCTTTTTAAATAAACTTATGAAATTTGTCAAACTTGGGCAGACGGTGTTAAGCCATGTCGTTAACTTAAATGTTTTATCACAATTTGTTAATTCTATAAAGATTAGGAAGAGATTTGGAAACAGAACGAAGCCATGTCCCAAGGCCAGCATTTATTTTATGAATATCATACGGAACTCCACCCAAAACAACTCGAATAAAACAGTTCTACATCAAAGAAAGGCTTCATTGGTATGAAATGCACGCATTTTCGATAAGAGAGCTTGATGCCAAACTTTCCCTAACACGATATAAGATTGGTTCCAATGTTCGGTGAAATATACCATCATATCACCAGTGGACCTATGTATTATTAAGAAAACCAAAAAACCTCCATTCATTAAAAAGTTTCCATTTCTCAAGATATTTCTCAATCTGATAGTTTATCATCATAGTTTCTATGACCTTGGAAAGAGGGGACGTAAGTGCGATTGGTCGGTAGTTGGGATAAAGATATATTTTTTAAGGAACGGGCTGGGCATGGGCAGATGCTGTTTTCCATTTACTCGGAGAGAGAGAGAGCTGGAAAATAAGACAGATGGAAAAGCTTCGAATTCTACCAGGGTAGAAGCACACCTCTTCAAAAATATGGGAGGAGATACTATTCGGGCCAGCGGATTTGTGTATATCGAGATTTTTAAGAACCTACTCTTTCCACTTTCAATTTTGTGCAATTACACTGAGAAATTGTACTTATCGGCCACCGTTATGTTCCCTTTGAAAAGCAAACCCATTGATTGCGGTTGATTGCATATAGACCTGCAATTCAAGATAACTAGGATTTGCATCACACACGATATAGGTATCAGCATTGCCGAAACGATACTACCACGCATTTTTTCATTAGAATGGCACTTTGGCACAAAAACATTTTCTCTGGAAATTTGATTTCGGTATAGTTTAAATATAAATACATTTTTTATGATATTTTTAAGGCAACACTTTTGCTTTCACTAACAACAAGCTTGCTTCCATAGGTGCTGAACGATTTCATTTTAAATTATTCGTAACCATTCAGAAAAAGGTTATCTGTCAAACTATTTTAATTTTTGAATATGATTTTTGGAAAAAATATCGTATTTTCTTTTTCTTTTAATAATGTTTAGTTTAAAAATGTTTCTAAATGCAACCTTTTTTATCCTGTTCTATAGAATGGGTGTATTGTATTTGGTGTGGAGTCTTAAGAAAATAATACCGTTAGGTAAGAAAAGTATATATATTCTGACTCAGAATTAAAAGCCTAATCGATTTAGCCATGTCCGTCCGTCCGTATGTATACTCTCTAGAGGTCGCAATTTTAGAGTTAGAAATTAGGTAGGTATATCTCAATCTCAATCTTTGGCTCAAGAAAAAGGCTTAGTTAAACAACCTCAATTTGGTAAAATTAAATTATGTTTTTTATACAGTTACGATAAAAGCACATCGCTCAAATTTTGCACACTCAAGCATTAGGTGAATCTACTTCCAATTAAATAAAAATATTTCAGTTTAGGCGTGGCTGATGTCCATTTTTCATACAAAACTATCAATATTGTTTTTATAAAATAACAATGCTTAGGTATATTAGAGCGGAAAACATTAAATTTTGTGGGTATTACTTGTGCATAACCATCTTGTTTATGAAATCAAAAAAAAAATATTTTGGGCGTGGCTGACTCCCACTTTTCATTAGAAACTATAAAAACATTAGGGGTATTCACGATTCACACAAATGTCAAAATCAGGTTGACACAAATGGAAATCTTTATTGTCTGCTTAAGAAGAATATTGTTTCTGAAACGCTAATGTTTTGACCTATTTTTCGTCAGATAAATATAACCTATATTTCAATCTACAGTAGCACCAAAAATTCTTTCCTATCTATCTATTCCTTCTCTCCTAAGCGTTCGCACGTGTTTGTTAATTCATAACATTAAAAGAAGTAATCTCCCCATTTTAACCGTACGACCGAGGTAAGACTCAAGAATTACCGAATGAGAATTTTGTAAAGACTGACCAGCGTTTTATGTGAACGTCTTTAGCCGTTTGCTAACGAAGGTCTGAAGCCAGGCCTAAAAAAATAATTACGACCGACCAAATGTTTATATTACTCCAGATCCTGAAGAATATTCAAGAATTTAACATCGACACATGTTTCAACATCTAGATTCATTTAATTCTGATCCTGAGAACATAACCAAGTTAAAGACATGAACGTAGACTCATGGCTGTATGTTATAATAAACGAGATATGTCTGGCAGTTTACCTTTAAAGACTTTCCATAATCCTTGAAAATAAGTTTTTCTACAGTGTCGTTTTATTTTGTTGTTGTTTAACTACCTAGGCCACTCCCAGAGACAACTTGTCGCCGTCCCAAATCCCAACATCGCAACAACAATCAAATAAATCAAACCCATTTAAGTGCATCATTCTTCTCTCAGAAACTACATGGGGAAACTGTAAGAAAGGCGCTAATCATTTAACGTCAACAGTTCATTTTGGCATTTCCCTTTTAAGCTTTGTTTGTCGGTCTGAAATTTGACAGGCAGGATTTAAGGGATTTATGTACGTCTTTATAGTTTGACAACTTCAGAAAGTTTTTATAAATGCATATACA
Organism: Platycheirus albimanus; assembly: GCA_916050605.2. Lineage (NCBI taxonomy): Eukaryota > Metazoa > Arthropoda > Insecta > Diptera > Syrphidae > Platycheirus > Platycheirus albimanus. Next base: position 29,555,601 of record OU696698.1, on the reverse strand, counting down.
TAGATATAGTTAGGATTCTATGTAACCAGCTCTCATGATGATTCTAGACCATTTTGGTTTTGCATTTCTTTCCTAAAAAAAAAAAAAAAATCCCCACACACATTTCTTGAGAAATTTGATTTTAGGTGCAAAATCCATCTTACATGAGCACAAAACTTTTCTATTTAACCAAACAACAAACTGTTTTATGTAATCAAAAATCTTGAACCAAAATTGCTCCACCACTGCCAGCAGGTGTGCCCAACGACAGAGTCTTCCAACTTTTGCCATAGGCACGGTTTAGTTTCTCTTCAAAGTTTAGTATCCAAATCCAAAGTAAGTAAGTATATAATGTAGCTTTGTTTTCCAGTACTTATAAATCTTTATGTTCAGAGTTTTGAATTTTTATCTCGAACTATATCTCTTTTTTAAGTTAGTTTTTTTTTCTTTCCCATGAAAAAAAACAGCAAACTGAAGTAGAAAATAATAAACTTTACCTGGAATTCTTATTTTCTTTTGGCCCGTGAGCACTTGTGTGCAACAAAATACTTGTGTATCCATTCATATGAAGGTAATAAATATGCTTATGCTATGCATATTGACACACTTCTGAAGTCATCAAAAATTTACAAATAAAAACATATTTTTTCTTTTGTATCTTTATTTTTTTGTGCAAATTCTATTCATGCCTTTTAAATCGAGGTCATCATGTTGTAAATTAGAAAACAAATAAAAATATATTTCTATGTGTCACAAAGAGACACAAAGAGATACTGTCACTAGATGCACTAAGTTTTAAATATCTATGGATTTTGTATTTGGTCAACTTAAAAAGGGTGTAGCTATTTGTTGTGTACGAAGTGTAGATTTTGACACTTGCATGTTGATAATTTTTTTTTTCTCTTGCTATTGATAGCAACACTTTAAATCCTACTAGAGCAACAATTAGATCCTTCCATCTTTCTCTGTTTGCAGCACGATACCTCAACTTACTGTGACCACGGCTTTAAATTCTGGAACTCAGCTTAATACAAAACAGTTTACCCCAAGGTTTTCACCTTGAGGATTTCACTATAAAGACTACTTTGATATTGGTCTTCCTCGGTTTATGACCAATCCTGCACCACTTTTTCTTACCTTTCATGTCTTCATAAGCTTTTATTTGTCCAGTCCTAAGACACAGTATGAAAATTAGCTTATCGTGGGCACCAGACAATTAAGTTCTATATTCCACGGCTAGTATACTCGTATACTAGAGTCAAATTAAGCTTAGACCATGGAACATGTTGATTAATGTCCACACTCCTTGTTGAGGAGCGAGGTCTACCTAACACCTCTTGCATCCAAGAATAAAATCATTGGATGTCATATATTTCCGCATTCGGAGTAACCACAGCAACCATGATAACCCCACAAGGGACCTACCTCATAGATAGTCCCAGGTGATAAAGCCCAGTGTCGTTAAACACCAGAACTTCACCACTCAGGAGGGCCTATCTCTTGTGGCACCGAAATAAAGCTCCGGTGGAGCTTCGCAACCGTTAGGTCACTTCCAGATGAGCACCTCAATATTCAAGGTCTGGCAGCCTCAGATACGTGCATTCAACCACTAGCCAAGGTAGAAGCAAATGGCCAAATGCGCACACCAAACCTTCCTCTCTTTGCTGCATACAAGTTTTACCCTGCATACGTTAGTGACAAATCCTCCAAGAGTAATTAATGTCATGGAAAGTGCTTCTCTGTTAGCCATTCGGATTCGCCAGTAAATTGTAGGTCCCTTCCATTCCTATAGAATATCAACGCACACACAGGAATAGTTGAGAGTGTAAGTCACAAGATTTGTCTTCGCTTGGAGCTGTTGTGCCAAGAATTTTTTTTACGTTACCGGTAAGGAATCAATAGCTACAATTACTCACTCTTATTTCATTTACATCAAATTCCTTGCCATTCATATTGTTCCAGAGAGACCATTAGGAGGAGATTTGGATAGAAGTCAGCTACAAAAACGTCGACTATGCTAAGCTTAGCAGACTCCCGGCGAAGGGTGAAATACTATAACGCCTAATAGTCTGCCAAGACAGCAAGAGTATTGTCGAATTTTTCGCTGCCTTGGTTAAGCGTTCACAGGCTTGAGAGAGCCATCGTTTCTCCCGCCAGTCCTAAGCCACAGTTCGTTGCTGGATATGATTCGTGATGATTTTGGTTCCGGCTGGGGTGCGTTACTTTTGGTTTTCTAAATTTTGTTAAAGGGAATTACACATTTCGTGAAGTGTTCAACAGATATCAGCATAGTCCATATGGCTAAGCCTGCGAGTACCAAGTCTCTCATTTCACCCACCTAAGTACCTAGTCATAACATCATCAATCACAAATAAGACACAAAATCGGTCAAAGAACATCATCCTGCCCCACTCCCTCTTGCGTCGGAAAGCTTCAAGCTCTGCGAAACGAAACACTTTGCGAAAATCGATGAACATGCGCGGTATTCGAAATTTCGATATGTGCTCAAAGATTGTTCGTATGGTGCTAATGTGATCGACAAATGATCGAAAACTTTGAAGCCCCCGATTGAGCATAGAATCGTTTCTTGACCGAGAATAATAGTTGCCATTAACTTCGGAAATACAACAAAATTGCGATAGGTACTACGTCAGTTATTACAGTTCTTGAGATCACCATTCTTCGGTAGCTTGACAAAAACTCTGTCCAAAAATGTCATGAATTCTTTATATAAATTTGTTATTTGTTACTTTAAAGTCAATGCAAGAGAGACTTCAGCAAGTTTTCTGAGCGCAAGGTGGCGCTCTAGTCGTCAATGCATTCAAAACAAACTAAGCAATAATAATTCTTGAAGTTACGAGTATGTTTTTTTTATGACGGTTGGCGGTGAACATTTTTGTAATTAGATTATAGCGACACATTAACTTTCATCACAGGAATAAATTATTCAAATGTCATTGAGACATTTTGTGGGGAAAGTCGTTTATTTGACCTCTTCTCGTTTATTTTGCTTCTGCAAAAGTCTTTTTTATAAATACGTCAAGTTAATTGTCCTAGAAGTCAACATTCTCAAGATCAGTAGGTAAGTCGTAGCCGTCTGAGCGAATTCCTGAAATTCAGACTTAAGTTCAAGTTTTCGATTAACGTAACGTAAACTTTTTTTTTTTCTTACGGACGTAAGCTACACTTCCATTTGCATTTTAACGACGAACATTTGACAGCTGTCTATAAAAATAAATGTATGAAAAAGATATTTGGCTTTGACGGATATTGTTGTGCACTTCTGTCAATTACGCGAAAGGGTGGAAGGGACGTTTCGTTTGGTTCTAACACTTAATCTAGCGTTTTTTTCGAAGAAGGATACAAACTCAGTTCCTCGCAATGAATGGGTCAACAAAGGAGGAACGCGAAAGAATGCTGCATTAGCGCGTAAAATCTGCGTAGTTAACCCAACAAGCAATGGGCGAATCATAAGCTCATTTCAAAACTAAAGCTGAACATGTTTGTACATGTTGATTGAAAACTATGTTCGGAAAAAAATCAAAACTGCAAAGATACAGTAGGTGCCTACTGCTAGGGGGCGTTTGGAAATGTTGCTTCTTGATATAGTTAGATTTATTCACATGTTGTCCATATTATACTCATCGGGTTGGGACAATCGACAAAGTAAAATAAAAATGTACGCTTTGGTACTTTATTTGCTTATGCCGAAGGCCGGCTTTTTCCGATGGGCTTAGGCTTCCTCCTTCGACATAAGCATCTTTTCAAAGCACACGCCAATAGGCATCTTCGACATACTATGGACCAACCTTTAGACAGGTTCTTATTCGAAGCTTATGCAATAAACAAATTAACAGAATATTATATAATATCAACATCAACTCCACAATTAAATCATCTGTTAATTGAAATTGAGATACGCAGAAACATCAAGATACAATCCAAATAGTATTGTTCCGACTTGATTTACAAATGGATTTTCTGTCCAATAAGCTCTTCCAGTGGTGTAGTTGTCATGCCGCAAGCCAAAGAAGAAGGTTAGGAGACGCGTGGAGGAGGACTAACGGGTTAATTCCTTTACTTCCACATCCACACACACTCTCTCTATCTCTGGCGGCCATTTCAGAAAGATGCATTACAAAACATTTTAATCCAAGTGCTAATTGTTGGTTAAGAAATAATCAATCGCACAACACAGTTAAGTGGCATGGGATAGGATAGGATAGGCGATAACGCGCCACCATCATCCAAGTTGTATATAAGATCAAGTTCAGATTCCCGCATTTGCGAAATCCAAATCTAAATTCAGATTCCAATAGAAGATACATACGAAATGAATCTCTCTTGTCCTGTTCTGAATTGATTGTGATTGACTGTGTGTGTTGTGTTGTGCTGTGTGTGAGTTTGTTTTGTTGGAAACTGAAGAGAAGCATTAGTGTACTGTTCGGATTAATTGAACAACAATTGCTTATATTTCACAGATAGCTCACCCATGTCTTAAAACTTATCTCTCTGGTCATTGTCCCACAATAATTGCAGATTGTTCTGTTGTGGTCAGATGCATATACACACACAGACACCAATTTCACAAAATGTATATATGCCCCGCAGAGAAAGATACAAGTTTATCTTACGGTACGGTTACTATACTTCGTCTTTCATCTTCTTTGCCCATCAAAAGTCAGATAGATTGTGGGGTGAAACGTGTTTACATTGGACATTTACGGTCAAAGCATCTTTCCATTTTCTTGCCCGCAATGTCTGCAATTGATGGGATGAAACATGAAAGAAAAAAAAAAACAAAATAATAATGTATCTGAAAGATTGAAAACCCATGAATAGTTTGTACCAAAGCGTACTTTTATAGCCGGCATTTTTCTGTTATGGGGATTTTGAAAAAAAAAAAAAAAAAAAATTCTACTGCTTTAGAGGTCAGTGTCGTTCAACAACATTGATGTATTCCGATCCGAGAGTTAAGTTGAGTTGGGTATACTCGAAGCTCGAAGGTTTTCGGAATGCACGTCGCGCGCTCTCGATTTAATTTGTTTGGCTTTGGCATAGAGTGTGGCTCTTCTATAAAACATTGTTGCATTTTTTTTGTCCATAATTAATTAAAGTGTTGTGGTGTTGAGGGGAATCTTGTTTTATTTTATTTAATACAAACAAATTGAATCAATTAAAATTGTGATTCTTTACTTTCAACAGTTTGATGTGTGTCTCGGTTTTGAATCAAGATTTTAATTTTGGTTGAAGTTTTTCTTTCAGTGTTTTTTCTAGACAGATAATGATATCTTGCAAAAATTAATCATACAATTAAGCTGTTTACAGATATCAAATAAGTTGAACAGAAGAAACATAATCGGAACATATTTTATTCTTGTAAACCAACTGAGCAACTCTTCACTGTACCAAACCGCACATATAAAAAAGTTGTCAAGCAAACGATCTGATCATTATTTTAAAGGCGTTTGAAAGAGTTTTTCAGCAGGCTTCTTTAACGAACGAAAATGTGTAAACTAGGTCCTGCTAACCATTCTGACAGCTCAATACGAGTTCTGTCGCATACGGAAGGTTCCAAGTCTCAAAATCACAAAATAAATGGTGGTGTTCCGCAGGGCTCTTTTATGTCACCTATACTCTTTATATCGATTTTATCAACGTTGTTCTGTTAAACCTCTTATTGATCACGCTGTTCTCTTAAAAACCCTTGTTTTAATTTAACATAATAGATCCACATTCATCTGCTTCTTTTGTATTCAACAACGAGCACGTATTTGACAGGCCTTGCTGGAGCGGCTCTGGATCCAGTTACATTTTGTTAAGGCAGTAAATCAGGACAGAAATCAGCCCCATGCACTGGGGAAATCGAGCATTTTTCAGTTCTCGTTACGTTTTCTCTCAAGACTAATATTTAAAATTGCACGATATAAATGGTGCTTATCAATTTTGAATGGCTTTTTGAAAAGAAGTCTGCTTTTTATCGGGGATCCAGGTAACTGTGCCCAGTAAGTGTAGTTTTCAAGAAGAAATACAACCCACATAATTTAATGTTATGGCCAAGAATTTAGATTTATTATAAAAATAAGGGTTTACCGTTAAGTTTTAAAAATGATTTCGTGCAAATGGCCGCCGAGGATGGCTCGAATAAATTCCTGGGCGATTATGTCAACCGAATATTGGACGCAGCGCACCATGGCGTCACGCGAACCGAACCATTATTTTGGTAATAGATTTGCACGATTTGCAAACGTTGTTCAGGAGTAAGTCTATTCATTATAAAATGGCAAACCAAACTGATCATAAATCAAGTGACAGCTGTCAAAATGACCAACTCCGAGAAAAGTATTGCCAGATTGAAAATCACACGTTTAAAAAAAAGCACCCTTTATAAGTTCCTTGTTTGGCAAGTTCGTAGGATTTAAAGTGCCCCGAAACACCTCTGTGTTTGGTATTTAGCAGAGATAAATTTTAAACTGTTCCGCTATCTCCCTGTGAGATGACAGGCAGTCGAGAGCTATTTATGAGTTAAGAAGATCGAATCCCTGGGATCTAAGCGCAGCCTGGATGTCAGGTGGGGAAATCTATATTACTTTGTGGGATGCTGAGTATTGTGAGATGGGATCTTCCAGCACTGTGTTGGCCAAAATGGTTAGATTTGAAGATTCGGCGGTATGGTTCGTATTTGTCCATATACGCTCCACATGTCCCAGCCATCTAAGCCGCTGTATTTTAAACTTTATGACCAGGTCAATGTCGGTGTAAGGTCCGTACAGGTAGCCATTGAATCTTTTCAGCCATACTCCATTAATATATACAGGACCTAATGTCACCCGAAGAATCTTTTTCTCAAAGCACCCCAGCCTATTTGTATAAGGCACACGAGCTCATGGGTTGGGAATAGCCTTTTTAATGATTAGTCACAGCGCGAGCGATGGGAAATTAGGGAGGAAGGGAAAGAAGGTGTCGATGAACATTTGCCTTGAATGCTTTAAGATCAAAATGGCAAGGGAAAATTGTACCAGGCAATTCATTTCATATTCGTGTTGTACGGCTAAAGAAAGAATCTTTATATTTCACGGTACGTCCGAAATTGGGCTCAAGTGTAAACTGATGAGCGTTCCTAGCAAGACGGGTAATACAGGGGAAATGTTAAAGGAGTGGAACGCAGCTGGCTACCTCGAGTGAGCATTTTTTGTAAAAGAACCGGTAAAATAAGGAAAATTTACTCTACTATCAATTTTAAACCTTTTTTCTGAACTCCGTCAAGCAGGTGTAAAAAAGTTTGATAAGCACTTGCCCAGAGATGGAAGTTATACTCAAGTTTCGGCAGTATAAACGCTTTTTAAATTGTAGCCAGATTAGAAGGGGGGAAAAACTTCTTGCATCTATGAAGGAAGTCTAAGCATCTTGTAGCATTCGTGGCAATCTCAAGTATGGTCATTATAACGAAGGTTGTCACTGATACACATACCGAGTACTGATAGCTTTTCGGCCTCCTCGATGCAAGTACCATTCATGGATAATGGCATAGGGGGTATGTTTGGCTTTAACGACAAAAGGCAGCATTGAGTTTTCGACGTTTAACTCCAGGCTTCTTGATTTGTTTGTAAAAAAGGTCAAGTTCAGTATTGTGAGGACTTACAACTACCTAATTCACATAGACTCGCCCAGTTGGTAAGCTTGTTAAGTGTGAATTGAAATAGTTCACATAGACTGTTGAGAGACTTTCCTCAAACTACAATGACAATGTCATCTTCATAAGCCAGCACTCCGAATCACTTTTCTTCTAGTATTGGTATAGCAGCTCGCGTTACACCTAATTTTTAAAGGAGTGGGGACAGAACACCACCTTGTGGCATACCTTTTATAACAGATAGTCTTGTAGATGCTTCACTTAAAACAGTGAAGTTCTAATAAGGCATCCTGGATCTGGTCTGGACTAAGACACTGTAACTCGAGGGTACATCGAGAACCATGTAAAAAAAGATTTGCTTCAGCCCTCACTTTTTGTAAGCTTCACTATTGTAATTGATTATAACCTCTCACCATTTTTTATACATAAAACTTGTGCTTCAAAGCAACTATATACAAATTTAAAAGTATCTGCATTTTAACCTGAATTATACAACTCGTTATTCTGAATTTGGTTACACTTATTGACACCTATATTCCTCGATTACAACACTTCAATTTGATCTAAAATTCCATTCCTTTTAAGTAATTTTACGTGTAAACTTGTTGAAAATACCTATTTTTTTTAAAGAGTTCTATCTGATTGTGGGTACACATTTTGTAGTGTTTGACAGTCAATTTTATGTGAACGTAAAAGGCATTTCAAATGAAGTTCTCTTAAATGAAATAAAAAAAAATAACAGAACGAGCTGAACAATTAAAATTACCCGCACTATCAAGCATTTTATGATAACAAAACAGATATTTCCGGAACAGCAACAACATACGTATACAACAACTACCCGCAGTCCATGGTGTTTGCAGAGATAGCCTAGTTTAGGTTTCTATATAATAATTGTATCTATATACAATTCCACAATAGATAGCTAGTCTTTTATGCGTGATTGCAAAAGTTAATTAATTAATTTAAGTGAACCCTTTTATTTTGTGTTGGGCATGCTATTCTCATTTTGATTGTGGTTCATTATAATAGTAAACTTAACTGCCCTAACTATACAAGGCAAAAAAAAAAACATCTGCCACAGGATTTTTTTTATTCAATTAGTGTCGAAGCTGGTGTTAAGGGTGTCATCATAAAATAATTTGTTAATTAATTTGTTCATTGGATTATGAAATAATAAGCCTTTATCTGAATTAAAACGTTGTCATTTAATCTTATTAAAAACTATGATTTTAAAATTTGCTTTGGGACTTTGTTGTTGTTCAGGATTACAGCAAACGTTATTTTGACGAAAATCAAACCATGCCATTGGTGCGTTCTTTTTCTAACCATAGTCAACATTTGGTGTTATGTCAACAAAAAAAAATTGTTGAAGTGTCATTGTAAGGATTTGTGCGTTTTTACAAACCATTAAGAGACGATACGTTGTTTGTGTGTATAACTGTCAAACGACCACTTTTAATATTTTTTTTTATATTGAGGAAACATTTAAATACCTCATCTCTCAAAATTAGTGAAAAGTCTATTTTATTCTTTCTTGTGGATCACTCAAAGAAAATAAAGATGTTCTTGCTGCCCAAATCGAGAATTTGTGATTTTTTGGTTTGGTTTTTAATACAACTTTGGAATTATTTAATACAAAACGTCCAATTTGACAGATCAACAATCTCAACTCATATCTTGGAGGTGAGTTGGAAATAGTACCAAATCGTAACTGTTTGACACTTCAACGTGAGTTTAGGAACGCTGTTATGCTGTCATATAGTTACTAATCGTAACTTAACTAGTTTGGATTGAAGGAACTCCTTTTTGTTGACTATCGTTAACTTTGGTTAGAAAAAGAACGCACAATCATCCCGTTCAAACTTCGAGACATAATATTCTAGTGTCATTGTAACATTTTGGATGTGAACGCTTGCATAGGTTCGTTCGATTCACACGCGAAACGGATTGTGAACGAAGTCGAATCTGCATGAAACTTAAAGAACGCGGTACCTGTCCCTTTCTGCTAAGCTTGACTGATTTTTTACACAGATGTTATAACGTCATATTTCATACATGTGTTAAAACTCAAGATTAAGCATTTGACATGAAATGGGAACATAATTTAATGATGCATGCAGACGAAAGATTTGGAAGTTCCATGTACAAGAAAAGGTAAAGTGATATATGGTTATCTAAACGTCAAATACTCTGCGCCATTAATAAAGCATTTAAGCAAAGCGAAATACATTATAGCTTTGTTTGTTGAACTTTACCCAGGGTCGCCCCAGGTTTTCTTGACAACTCCAGGGCGACCCCAGGTTTAAAAAAACAGAGAATTTTCTCTTGAGGGCGAGTTGAGGTATTTCAAAAAACGAGTTGTGGCGACCCCAGGGTGAATTCAGGGCTAAACAAACAAAGCTAATATCCCATCCTAATGTCAAATTTAAAGATTCCACCGACGTTTTAATGAGCACATTCCTATAGTAAATATGAACGTGAAATTACGGAGATGACATTTAAAATAGTATAATTTTTGATAATAGACAAACAGTTCTTAGATCTGCTCAATAGTTTTGTTCACCGGCCAGAATACAAAAGTACGGTATGTGCTCTAGTTGATGGTCAACTGCATTTTCAGGGTGGTTGTACTACAATTTGATGCACGATTGGATATGATATACCTAGGGGATTGCATATATAAACTATAGTATTCCCAATTGAGGTGCGCCATCTATCGACAAAAAACTAAGCTCTAGAATACCATGGGAAGCAACAACAACAATTTCAACCATTTTAATTGTTGTTGTTGCTTCCCATGGTATTCTAGAGCTTAGTTTTTCGTCGATAGATGGCGCACCTCAAGTGGTAGTACTATAGTTTATATATACAATGCCTAGGGCACTAGACCAAGGAACTCGGCCTTAAACTGTCCTTTGCTTCAACGTTTGTCAATTGAACTATTGGCTATAAAATACTCTATGGCATGATAGAACTACTTAAGATATGGCAATGCGCATGATACAATGAAAAACTTCAAACTCCGACGTAGAGCGCACAACGAACATGTATTTATTTTATTTAATACGTTAAAGGACTAACGTTAACTCTTATTACATATAATATATCTTAAAAACTAGTACCTATATAATATACAACTTCCATTACAATAATGTATTAAAAAAGGAAAAAAAAAAACATTAAATATCTAATGTACATTATGGATTATTTTGAATAAAAAATATTTTTCTTAAGTTGAGTGATTTTACATTGTCATTGGTGGAATTAATTAAATTTGAATTTTGATTGTAAATATTTATTAAGAGATTTAAAGGACTATTAGCACCGTAGTTTGATCTACTATAAATGTTGGAAATTGGCAACTGCCTTCTCAAATTATACTGACTAGCTATGAAATTCAATCGACAAAGTATCAATGGGGCTGTTATGGATCCATTGATTATCCCGACAATAAAACAAAATTGTAGATATGCTCTGTGACTCGTTAGAGATGGAAGATTTATTAATTGAATACGTTGAGCGTAAGGTGGCAAGATAATTCTATTCGACCATGGAAGAAATCTTAAACAAAATCTCATAAATCTTCTTTGAACGGACTCCAATCTATTTATATGAACCGCATAATATGGTGCCCATACAACACAACCATACTCTAAGATGGATCTTACGAATGAGACATAAAGAGTTTTTAGAACATAGGGATCACGAAATTCTCGAGCAAATCTTTTAATAAAACCGAGAGTGATGTTAGCTTTTTTAATAATAAAGTCAAAATGGTCAATAAAAGTTAATTTTGAGTCCAACACAATCCCAAGGTCAGTAAAGCAAGACAGGTTACTAAGAGGTGACAAATCAATTGCATAATTATAGATAATCACATTTTTCTTGCGTGTAAAACACATTGTTTTACACTTGTCAATATTTAAAACTAAACCATTAATATTGCACCATTCCCAGAAACTTTGAAGGTCTTTTTGTAAGAGATCACAGTCTTCTACAGAGTTGATTGTACAAAAAATTTTTACATCATCGGCATATATAAGAGACAAAGAATTTACTAGGACGGACGGAAGATCGTTAATAAATAGTACAAATAGTAACGGGCCAAGGTGGCTACCCTGAGGTACACCGGAGTTAACAGTAAAACATTTAGAACGTTCACTTTAAAAAACAACACTATATAACCTATCTTTAAGATATGAGGATATCCACAAAACAAATCTATCGTTAAGACCCATATATTGCAATTTTCTTAAAAGAATATGGTGGTTTAGCTTGTCAAATGCTTTGCTAAAGTCAGTAAAAATACAGTCAACTTGTTGTTTTTTTTCAAACGCGTCAATACAAAATGTAGTAAACTGTAACAAATTGGTTATAGTGGATCTCTTTTTAACAAAGCCATGTTGGTTGTCACATAAAACGGAGGAACAGTGAAAAGACAAGATATCACAAATAATAGATTCAAACATTTTGGGTATAGCAGATAGTTTAGCAATTGGTCTATAATTTAAAATCAAATTTTTTTTACCTTTCTTATGAGTAGGAATAAGGAATGCGTTTTTCCAAAGGGTCGGAAACTTACAGCTATTTATAGACTGATTAAAAAGTAAAAAAAACGGATATGACATATATATTGCACATTTTTTTAACATAAAAGCAGGAAAACCATCAGGACCAGGACTTAAGCAATTATCTAATTTTTTAATATACTCTAAGATAGTTTCCTCAGTAATACTAAAGTTAATCGAATTAAGATGTAAAAACTCATCAACAGCGGGAATATTATTTGTATCGCAAGTAGATACTTCAAAAGCACACTGAAAATATTCGGCAAACATATTTGCTATGTCCTCTGGGTTGTGACTCTCAGAATTTTGATAACACATATTATTTGGGTAACCATCAGATTTTCTTTTACAATTGACATATTTCCAGAAGTTTCGGGGGTTAGATTTAAGATCATCTTCAGTTTTAGTGATAAAGTCCGAATAAAGAAAATTATAGTAATTAATAAACTCATCTCATAGTTTAATGTAATCATTTTGAGCCTCTACGCTCCAGAATCGATTCAACTTCACCCAAGCCTTGTTTCTTTTATTTTTAAGAGTTTTAATATGTTGATCAAACCACGGTGGAGTGTTATTTAAAGGTCTTATTTTTCGTAACGGAATGGTTTCTAAGAAACAATCAAATAAAATTTTATAAAAACGAAAGACCATTTCATCAAAACTGACATTAAAAAATAAACTATTCCAGTTAATATCTTGCAATAAACGATAGAGTTCTGAGAAATTACATTTTTTAAAATTGAATTCATGCATATTCTTACAATGATAAGTTACATTAATAATATTTAGGTTTAATTAGATAGATAATGCAGGATGATGCCGATCTTCCTCAATGAGTTTTGCATCCGAAAGTATCACAGTTCCATCAGAATTATTAAGGTCAGAAAAGTATACAAGGTCTAAAATTTTACCAAACTGGTTTTTGACATTGCTTAATTGATTAAGACCAAATGAAATCATTTCATCGATAAAAAGAACTTCGTTATTGCTCAACGCATTAGCAGCATGATAAGATTCATGTTCCGATGATTTAGTCCATTCAAGATTTGGCAAATTGAAGTCACCAATAACAAAAAGTTCATCTGAAGGTTCAATTTTGTCATTTAAAGATTCCAAGCAATCGATAAGTTTATTGTAGACATCACTTGTAGAAGAAGGCGGGATATAGCAAACAACTACATATAAATGACCAGACGGGGTTGATATTTTCACACATATTATTTCGAGGTTGAAGTCCAAAAATGTAGAACCACTGACATACTATACAAATGTCAATGTATAGAGCGTAGAACGAAACAAAATTTAAAACAGGATGACGAAAACGAGAAGGCGAGTGTGTCCGTGACGTAGTAACGCAGAACGAAACAAAAATTAGAATTGGGAGGCGCTATATTTTTTAGTTGTATCATGCCACTCGGGTATTCATACAACTGTCAAAATTAATCATGATACACAGAAATAGTAGGTAGGTATGCTGAGTTGATGAATTCAAAACGACATTTTGGTATTAAAAACTATGATTGTCTTCTGTCCAATAGAGACACCGTGTTAAGAAATTACACAAAAAATGTGTTAGAATTATGTACAATGAAACGTCTAATAATATAAGGTTTTCCAATAAGAGGTGTTATTTTTATATTCAAAGAAAAAGACATTTTTTGAGATAAATGATCGGATGTTGAATTCAATGTAAAGAGGAAAGTAAGCAATTAATAATGGAAAACAATATTAGCCAAATGGCCGCCACGGCTATGCTTACACAACAATATCCTTCTCATGAAATTTCCCATCACCAAATCGCAAAGTGACTGCTGTATTCTCTCAATAGTTTCTCGAATTTAATCTTTGAGGTCTTAAATCAACGCTGGGCTGTTGGCGTAGACCTTATCTTTTACGTGGCTCCAAAGGAAGACGTCGCAAGGTGTTAAATCACAAGATCTTGGTGGCCAATTGTGATCACCTCTTTGAGAGATAACACGGTCCGGAAAATTTTTCCATAAAAGATCGATGGTTTCGTTGCCAATTCCAGCCATAAAAAAATATTAATCATCTCTCGACAGCGCAATCCATTCACCGTAGCTGTTGCTCCAGCCTCATTTTCGAAAAAGCATGGTCCAATGACCCCGCCGGACCATGAAACGCACCAAACAGTTACTGATTGAGAGGCTTTTCAACAAAAAATCTTGGGTTTTCCGAGCCCCATATGCGACAATATTGCTAGTTGACGTAGCCACTGAGGTGGAAATGTTCCTCATCAGCCAAGATGATTTTTCGATGAAATTCCGGATCATATTCATTAATTTCAATGACCCAATCAGCAAAGACACGACGTTGTTGATCATTGGCCGGCTTGAGTTCTTGTGTTAACAGAACTTTATAAGCCTTAAGACCCAAGTCTTTATGCAAAATACGGTGTAATGATGTTTGTGGAATGCCCAATTCCAAAGAACGACGACGAATGGACAAACCTGGGTTTTCTTCAACACTTTGGGGGCTACAGTAGCAATATTCTCAGTTGTTCTTGAGCGACGTGCACGGGTTTTATTCTTCACATCGCTAACTTGTCTCAACAGCTCAAATTTTTCCACCAATTTCTGATTTGCAGTCCGACAAGGTGGTTCACGACGACCAAAAAATGTTTTTGTTTTACGACCGTGTCTGCCAAATTTTCACCATTTTTATAGTGAATTTGAATAATTTCAAAGCGTTGTTGAAGGGTGTATCGTTCTATTTTTATTAATGGCATAGTTTCTACTTGTCAAATGTCAAAAAATTACAGCTTTAAAAGTGACAACTACTGAAATAGCGGGCTATTCAAAATAACACCTCTAATTGAAAAACCCTTTACCTTGTTTATTGATACCGTAACTTAACACCAGATGTCAAGGTCTTCTCTTGCGATAATCAATTTCCCAAAAGTGTAAGTAGAAATTATAACAAATTCGAAACTAAACCTTCCATTTTTTCTTCATTGTTACCGAAAATCTTTACAAACTGTTCTACGGGTAATAATTAAGTAATTTGTACGGTTTGTTATAGTTTAAAATTTACATACCTACTTTTCGAGAGAAAATTCAGCGGGTCAAACAATGCGAGCGTTAACATTATTTTCGGTTAGGGTTTGCTGCTGCTCTATGATAGACACCACTTAAAAGCGTATCAAGGGAATCATTTTCATATAAATTTGATGGTTACGCTCGGTGTGGGAATATAACTGACTATTTTGAATAAAGTGATTTTCATCCATAATTATACGTTTTGTTTTAATTATTCATCATTCTGAAAACTTTATATTGTGTTTATAAAATTGCTTTCCCATTCTTTCTCGCGGTTCCCCTTAATAATCGGATAGTTTCATTCATGTATTTTATCAAGCAGATTTGCATAAGATCGAACATAGAACTGAAGATCTTAACTTTACTTTTACTAAATGATTCTGATCTTGAATTGGAACGGAATTAAAGCATGACACACACTATCAAACTAGATATTGATTAATGAGGATGTTTTAAGCGACACGTCAAATGTCATTTCATTGAGACTTGAATAAGCACCATAATGTAACTGATTTTTTTAAAATCAGCTGTTACATAAGTTCTGTTTGATTCGCAAAAAATGTATAATGACATTTTGCAAACAAACAAAACTCCAAATGCGATTGGTCTTTATTAAAAAATTTCATTCTGAAAAACCCCATGAAATAATTTATTACTTATCAATTTTAAATGTTTATTTTTAATTTAAATAAAGTTATCAACATTAAACCATGTGGGAGTGGGTACCTAGAAATTCGGAGATAAGTAGGTACACAGCCTAACTATCAGGCATATACAATACGTGCAAGCCAGCCGTGCAATATTTTTTTTTGGGTTTGAATTTAAATTTGACAAGAAAAATAAATTGCAAAATTAGTTAAAGCTTCAAGTTAAAAAGGAAAAGCTGTTCAGTTCATCCCTCGATGACAGTACCAGCATTGGCTTTAAAACGGTAAAAATGAGAATGTTGTACCAACATCAGTGTCAAAGACTTTTTACCACTTTTTTTTTGTGTTTTTCTTCTTCATGCTTTTTTCAATGTGTATACGGTGTGAAAGTGTTTTGTATTTGAAGGATTACATTGTAATCCGAAGGCTTTTAGTCTTATGAAACTCTGATGGAGGCAAACATTTTGCTAATAGCATCGGCTTTTGTAATTTTCGTTTTTGCGAAAAAGAATCACTCCACACAAAGTTACAAAGCTAAGTTGGGCTTGTGTACAGAATGTGGGACGATGACGACGACGACGATGGACGAATTTTACTCTAGTGTTTGATATTACTACGAGACACATAGACATATTCGTGCTGCTTCAATAAGCAGTACACGATTAGTTACCTAGAATGTCTAATGTCGACGACGACGGACGACCGACACGACACGCAGCTAAATACACATTAAAGCATTGGTTTCAGCTTCTCAATTTAGGGAAAGTAAAGGTAGATTTTTGGAAGTTATATATTTTTAACATTCCTTTTCTTGTGAACACAGCTTTAAATTATGCAATTTAAACCAATGCAAACCAAACAGAACGTATACAAAAGCAGATCAACAAACAATGAAAATGACAGTTCAATATGGCGTCTGGAATTTCGTTGAGATATGACACACCATGTCGAGTCAATAATTGCAGGTCAATCAAATATTACGGGCATTCTTGCAACATCATAAACCATCGTAATTGTCGGAATTAAGACGTTGTAAAACGAACTGTCAAAATATGTATCGGACATTTTTTTGTGTCGTTTAATGAATAAAAGCTCAGGACATTACAGAAGAGCGCAAATTAGTGAAAACTGTCAGGACAAGTTATAACAGAAAAAAGCAGCTAGGTACTTTTTTACAGGAGCTTACCGTTAAGTTTGAAAATTTTGGAGTTTTCTACTTTGGTCACAAAACAACTGACACTTTTGACATTTGTCATGCACTTGTATTAAATATTTTACTCAATTGAGTTGAAAAACTTGATCGAACAGAAAGTGACAGATTGTAGGACAGATATGAGCAGGATTTTCGCTCATGGAACACCGAATTCTGTGATCTTCAGATCTTTTTTGTAATCTACTGGGTAAGGCATATTCTTTGAACACACTTTAATGCAGAAACCCGATATGATGACATTTATGTGATAGATGATGATAGAGCACAGTGACTAGTTGTTGCTTCTGCTGGCTCGGAGTAAGAACATGTTTTCATTTTCGAGTTCACATCATGAATATTTTTTCGGTTTGGTAAAAAAAAAACAGTTGAGAAAAATTGCATTGCTCTTTCGGAGCCGTCAATAGGTGGGTAGTAATGGTGGGTTTCAGGAACTTCATAAAACCCAATTTAAGCTAGAGTGTGCCAAAATAACCAAGTAAACTGGTGCTAAGTAAGACCATCTAGCTTATCCTGATATTGTTTGGGTAGTTTGCAGGACAAGGTAGCCGAATACATTGCTTCGAAGATGTCTATATAAAGTAGTTTTCATAATTGGAGCGGGTGGTTTTGGTGGCCATATTGTTTTGGTGACATGTGTCATATAACTTAAACTGCTTTAAAACTTTATTATCATAATGAGTGTTTGTAAGCGAAAACGTTGCGCCTATTTTACGCTAAATTTGGCCAAATTTGAGTAGATCTGTTCAATAATTAATTCGTTCGTAAAAAAGGCAAATGATCAACTGAGAACATCGCCGTGGCTCTTGAAAGTGTGCGTGCAGCAGAACTAGAGGCATTCGATTCCTCAGCGTGCAAGAGAACTCGGCCTTAATTGGCTTCAACTAGGAGAACTTTGAGTCGGGAAGAATTGGGCCTACATTCGTACCAGATCCGACTAACTCAGCGGCCCAAAGTTCATGATCAAAAACACCACCACGCCGCGCTGTTTCTTTGATGACTAGGCTTCGGAGCGTTTGGAAGACGACCCCAATTTTTGGCAGGAAAAACATCTTCAGCGGTGAGGCGCATTTTTGGATTAACCGCTATGTTAAAAAGTAAAATTGTCGTATCCCATCACGTTAACACAAACGAGGTTCACCAGGTAGATTTCGAGCCAGCGGTGTCATTGGTAGGTACATACTTTTTCGAATGGAGAGCACTAAAGAATGTCGAAAAAACTGAGGCTTATCTTAGAGGGGAAGTTAATTGGCCACAAAGGCAATAAGATTAGACTCCGCTAGACTTTTTCTTGAAGGGTTCTCTGAAGTCGCATGTCTGTGGGAATAAACCATAATCGACCGATGATCTTGAGGGGGCCATCACTCAAACTCAGCTGGAACTCAAGTTTAAACTGATGAGCGTTTCTAGCAAGACGAGTGTTACGGGAGAAATGTTTAAGAGGTGGAACGCAGCTGGCTACCTCGAGTGAGCATTTTTAGTAAAAGAACCGGTAAAATAAGGAAAGTTTGCTCTCCTATCAATTTTAGCGCTTTTTTCTGAACTCTGTCGAGCAGGTGTAAAAAAGTTTGAGAAGCACCTGTTCAGAGATGGGAGTTATACTCAAGTTTCGGGTGTATAAACGCTTTGTAAATTGTAGCCAGATCAGAAGGGGTGAAAAACTTCTTGCACCTATTAAGGAAGCCTAAGAATCTTGCAGCATTCTTGGCAATCTCAAGAATGTGGTCATTCCAACGAAGGTTGTCACTGATACACATACCGAGTACTGATAGCTTTTCGGCCTCCTCGATGCAAGTACCATTCATTGATAATGGCATAGGGGGTATGTTTAGCTTTAACTACAAAAGACAGCATTGAGTTTTCGACGCATTAAACTCCACACGATTTCTAGTACCCCAGTTCACAATGCTGTTTAAATCGGAGTTTAACGAGCTTATCATACGATTTCGTTGTAATAACACGTCCGAAGGCGAAGGCCGTGACTTATCAAACGTATATGAAAAGCTGAGAATTGAGTCGTCAGCAAAACAATTTAATGGATTAGAAGTCACAGACAAGAGATCATTTATAAAAATGAGAAAGAGAGTCAGAGACAGAACGGAGCCCTGAGGCACACCAGCATTTATTTTGTGGAGATCAGACTTGAAACCGTCTAGTCTAATTCAACTTATATTGAACGGTCCAGAAGATAGCTTCAAATCCAACGAATAAGAGTATCATCGATACCAAATGCACGCATTTTCGATAAAAGAGCTTCATGCCAAACTCTATAAAATGCCTTTGAAATATCAAGCGCAATAATGTTGCTTCGCCTAAGCGATGTGTCATGCGAAAGTGTCATTGAAAATCAAACCACTTGGATCCATTCCACCGTAAGAAGCCGCGCTGATTTGGACTGTTTTCTATTATACAATAATGACATAAATGGGCCTTTCAAATAAAGTATTTTGCTAAAACATGTCACACGCAGCTTGTTTTATTCCTTTTCAACATCTACCCGCCCTTATTGAAAAGCCCCAATCTACAAGCTCCCCTCATTGTTAGAACTTCTGCATTCCAAAATTCAAAATTTATTCGTACACGTTAAGTGCATCTGAAAAGACACCACCACCAAATCCTCATTCCACTTTCAAGACATCTGTAAAAATTGTTATGTCGAAGACCTTCGTCACATCTTCTTTCTCCCAATCTGTTCTAGAAAGGAGAACTATGTTCTTTGAAACCCTAATAGAGCCTCCGAGAAGCGCATAGTAACCAGTTCAGTTCGGAGCAAAATCAGCAAGTCAAAGAGTTGAAAAATTCCTATGAACGCATGGTCTTTCAGTTCTTTAACCTAACTTTACCAAGAACTTGCAGTCAATCAAAACAAGCATCTTTTCAAAAAACATCAGTAATTTAAGAATTTTGTTATCAAACTCATTAAAAAATTTTGTTTTCATTTAACCACCGCACAGAAAAACTAAACGATAAAAATTCTTTATCAGCAAATTTTGTTTTCATTTCGAGGTTAAAATGAAAAATGAGCTCCTAATGACAGTCAGTTTTATCAGAAAAAAAAAAAATGTTTTCACTAATTATTAATGATAAAGCTTTGCAAAACTCAAGCCTGATGGCAACCCTAATTAGAAACTATCGTTATTATAAGTTCTTGTTCTTAGAACCCAACCAGGCATTATAGAGGAGCATATCAATGAGACCAATTAAGGTGTAGAAACACTACTGACTCTTCGGCACATTTGCATAATAATTCTTTCAATTTTTATTTTAGGACAGTTCTTGCATTTATTTTAAAGTGCTTCCATGCCCAAGTTATATAGATAGGTGTAGATTCTCTATACTCGACTCGTATGCCTATACTCTACTACGTGTTGAATTAATCAAGTTCAAGTTTGTGTGGATTGCTGGATTGTTGGATATCTAAAAGAGCAATGAGTGTTCTTTATTCGTTTTGCACTTCACAACTCCAACTTCAAGTCTACACCGCATCATTTCGTTTGAAGTTGTTGGCTGAATGGTTAGCAATTGAAGGAACAACAAGAACAACCCAACCCATTCCAACTCAACGCAATCTCAAAACCTTAGAGCCTTATAGACTTAAATGAATATGATGACAACGGGAACAAGTGCGAATCTTAAATAAAAATATATATCTAGTGATAGCGTCAGTGTGAATGCGATATGTGAGGATTGAGGAGCAAGAAGAAGAAGAAGATGAGCAAATAGCATATTGAAGATACTTTTTCCTTCGTTTAACGTTTTGCTATGAGTTTTTTCTTTTTTTTTTTTTTCATTTCAAGTTAAGTAGTTTGCATAATGTTACACATTTTTGCATTTAAAATGAATATGAGCCGGAGTCAGAGTCAATTTCGGAGCATAGAAGAGTTTGCCTTTGAAGGAAGGAAAAGAAGATGGGACTGGGATTCGGTTTGTGAAAAAGAATGAGGATCACAAAGGCCATCATCATTGTCGTCATAGCTTTGACTATAGCGATGAAGTTCAAGTGAAAAGTTTAGTATGTCAATAAAATAGTAGTAGAGTGACATGTGTGGCGCAATCAAGTGTGTAAGTTGATTTTTTTTTTTTTACTTTTTTTGAAGTCTTAGTTGTCATTCAGACGACATATTAGAAAAATGTGCCTCCTGGGGCTACAGAGTATAGAAGATATAAAAATATGACGCAAATCCTTATCTCAATTTTCGTAATGTGGGGGTTGATAAGAAATGAAGCTGCTGCATTGGGATTTTTATCTGACGCAAATAGAACTCAGAGAATGTGATATCGAATGAAATGAATTTTGAATATGTCGTTAGAAGAGACATCTGTTTTTAATGGTTTTATTTTGATCGATTGGAAAGCCAATAAGAGTCTCAAAACATGTTTTTTCAATTTAAATGGCATATTTGAGAGTTGGTAAGCAAAAGCTACACGTCCAACAACTAACATTTATAATCCAACAAATAAACTAGGTATTATGTATTTAAACGTATCTGACAGGTGTTGCTTTCTGCAAAAAAAAAAATTACGAGTTTCCCCAATAATGTCGTAAACGCCCTTTAAACAATTACGGTTGTACTAAAATGCCATTTAAATGGCATGACTGTTTTTATATTTAAGTTATATATTTTTCTCTTGGTGGCAGTTGATTAAAGCGCCCTCTTTTTGTCTAAAGTACATTTAGTCTGACGTTGGGTTCGCCAATAGACGAAGAAAAATTGCTTCTAACCAACTTTTAGGCAGGGTTTGTTCGCCTGCACCATTTTCACCATTTTTTTAAATGTCAAACTCGTATATGCAGCCCAATTCACCGGATAAATGAATTATAACTCCATCCTAGTATTCAATACCACTCACGCAACTTTCTTGCTGGGCTTCTGTGCCTATTTTTACTTGCAATTTTTGGCGCAAAATATTTACTTGCAAGCGTGAACTAATAAATGTGTTTATCAACCGACCATAATTGTCAATTGTAAAAGGTGGCGGAGAAGTCATCACCCTATAAGAAAACACCGTCATTTTTGCAAATGGCGGCAAATATCAATTCTACTTTGACATTTATGAAGTATACAAAGTACACGTTAAAAAGACACTAATAGGTAAATTCTGACAGAAAGTGGATTAATTGTTTCGATTTGAGTCTACTGAAAATTGTACTGTTTTAATAAAACACAGCCATATTAAACTGCCAAAGGTAAAAAAGATGGCATTTGTTTGACAATAAATTTGAAGTAGATAGATCGAAAGGAAATATAAAGTTTATACGGCAGAGCCCATATTATAGACCAAGATCGTCGGATTTTGCCTGGAATCGGATGAGAATGATTGACTAATTGTTTGTTGAGCAGATCAATGTTCACAAATGTGTTAAAAAAAGAAGGGTCTTATTTGCTGTGTGCTCAAATAAAGACTCTATGTAGGCTGCACTGTCACGTTTTTTACAGCAGTGAGTGACTGCCTAAGCAAAATGTTGAAGCTGCAGCAGTAGTACGTAGCACTGTCAAAGTTAAAATAAGTTAAATGCGAAATTCTTTAAAATTCTAGTTGACAGTAGGATTCGTATAAATTTGCAGAAATTGACAGTGCACAAAGTTGCTCTCAGTTATAACAAGTGAATATTTTGTACTAGAACCAAGTCGATTCAAACAAACATCTGTTTTTATCCTTCGGTGCTATGCATAACGCCGCAATTAACAACTGGTCGCCATTTTTGTCTTCATGCTGAAAATCAGCTGATGTGAATTTTATTGAGCATGGTAGAACTCTCCCGTGAATTTTAAATGGGGACTAACTACACGAGTAAAATACACACACAAGGACATATATTTACATACTTTGTTGAATAAAATATTTTAAGGGGAATACTGGTTGCTGGTCTACGTTATATGTCAGCTTCGAAATTCAGTGTTTCTGACACTTGGTTTCGCCCTTAACTCGCCCTGATGTAGTTCCAGGTTTTTTTTTTGATGTTAGTTGAGATAACGAAACAATTACCAATCTGTCAAAGTTGTTAAGTATTTGTTTTGAATTCATGCAAGCAATACAAGCAGATAATGTAAAATGGATGCTTTTGATGATTTTTAAAAAGCCCAACGCTTTTGACCTCGGCGTTGCATAGAAACTTAAGTCGACCCCGGGTAAAGTTCAAATCTAGTTAAAAAAAAAATTTCATTTTGAACGTTTTGAATACAAATCATTAGCTTTTTTAATGAAACAACAGCATCTTGTGTGTGATACTACGAAGTTTATTATCAAGGTGTTCCATTATACAAACTATGTCCCAACAAACCCCATCATCAAATTCCTTGAAGAACTTTTCTTCCCGAGCTGGGCTTGAACATTAATTTTAATTTTTAGGTTTAACGATTTAATATTTTATTTGTTTTAAAGCTAAACAGCTGACAGTTTTTTTCAACATCAGAATGTGCCACACAATTGCTAGCCATATTTATTTTAACTTGGAAAAAAATTATGTGTTTTCAAACAGCTTTATTCAGTTGGGGAAATAAAGATGAAGATGAATGCATTATGTATACATAGAGAAGTCTTATTTGTTTTTAAGTTGTTTCATTTCTAATATCTGGATCAACGAACGAAGGTTTTGAAAAGTTTATTTCAAAAGCTGTTATCTAAGTACACAAAGTTTGTTTGACACAGGCAAATATTAAGATTACTTATACCTACTATCTCCAAGGTATCCCTTGTTTTAAAATCCAACAGCTCAGACAGATATAATGTAAAGATTAACGAGGGCAACGATATCGACCAATTTTGTAATCGAAAAATCATCGTAGAAAGTCTCCAAAAACAATTATTGTAGTTCCAGCTGTTTCAGAAGCATGATTCTGTCATAAAAAATCTTCGTCTTCTTTCGTTATGATGGTATCATTATTTTTATTTTTTAATTCATTTTCAAAACACCGCATTGTCATGTTTTTAAATCATCATAAAGTCAAGGACTATATAAATATTCGTTATTTTTATTTAATATGCTTGCTGGGAGTGCATACTGATGTGCTTGTGCGACAGTCCTCGAATAAAAACTGACAATTTATGCGTTAGTTTAATTGAAATTGTTCACATCGCAATCTGATAACGTCATTTTGAGAGGCTATCAAAAACTTATTTATAGACAGAAACCTAATTTACTGATAATGGCAATGAAATGTAGTTTAATGAGATTTTAATACCTAACAGTAAGGGTCAAATAAAAAATCACTTAAAACATTGTTAAATGATTTCTGTTTATGTCACGTATTTTCACACAATAGTCCATAACAAGGAGTTCCAGAAACCTATATCTGTAAATAGCGAAGGACGTGAGAGAGGAAGATTTTATTTATTATTCACAGCTTGGGAGAAATGTCTTGCAAGGCAGTTGTGTGTCCAAAAAGCAACAACTCACATACAGTTTATAGTGTTATACGATGTTAAAAAGAATTTAAAAATACGATAGATGCCTGACAGCAGCAGTGAGCTTGTTAGAGCAATAGGAACTTAGATTTAATTTATACAAAACTTTACAACAACCACAGTGGAATATTTTATATCGAGTCCAGTTGAAAGGAAACTGTGTTTCGAAAAAGTGACGTGTCGCTGAAACTGTTATACACATTTCTATAAAGATGATCTTAAAAAAGACACATTATTTTTGGAGTCATTATAGTCATCAAGGTGATGTATAATGATTTGGGCTGCAATATCGTACTAGAACTATTGAGCTTTCTAGCCACTTAAGTGGACTTTTTAGTAGGATAACGCCCCAGTCCACCACGTCAAAGCCGTACGAATAAGCTAAATAAATTAACAAAACGTTAGATTGTTGTAATAGCTTCTCTACTGGTAAGACCTAGGTACATATTATTGAGAATGTTTGGGGTGGATCCGTCTATGAAGCATGCAATTGTGGCAACGATTTGAACATAAAGCATCACTGACAACAACAAATGAACAAAAATGTACTATTCCATGCCAAATAGACTTTTTGGTGTGACTGTGAATAAAGGAGGGTCGACTCATTACTGAATGAATAAAAGAAAAAAAGGGCAGCTTAAGAGCGAACTGTTTCTGTTTTCATTTTCGTAATTAATACACGTGATCCTATTCTATTGACCGGCAGTGTATCTAATTAAATTTTGGTCTAGAACTGTTGCCTCGTTTTGTATACATTCACATTTTTGTTTGTGATAAAGATAGTTGACCGCAGCCCACCAAAATCTTAAGGAATTCCCGAAAAGAACTGCAAAAATATAAAATTTAACTCGCTTTAAGAAGTCTTAGTAGAACTTTTGGCAAGTTTTCAGGAGAATCAAGACGTTTAAATTTGTAAGATAACAAAGGGATGTTTAAGAATGATAAGGTGCGGTTCCTGAATTCATAATTAGCACGGGGTTTACATTCGTATACCTACATCAAACTTTCCAGACAATTAAAATTTCAGCGTTCACCAAGCTAACGCAATGGCAGGCAATGTCTTTCCAATTGGTCATACATTTTGAAGATGATGTACATCTTGGCGTCCAATCAATCTATTGATTGCTCACTAGACTTATCGTTGTAGCTAGGTAAACAGGCATGGCTGTTTTCTGCGGTGGGGTGCGCTGGTCGTTTTGTTATTATGACTTTACGAAGGAATGCAAGGAGTGTTCGAGGATGATTTTGGTTGTAGGTTATTAGAGTTATTGCGATTAATCTTTTAGACGATCCCATAGATAGACAATCAATGATCAGATTCCAGACTTTATGCCACCTAAACAGGTTGTGGTTGGTAAGGTCACATTTGATGCGCCAGAGATATCGTTCAACAATCATAAACCCGCCACATATGCAAAGTGTTTGGTTCCCAGAAGGTACTTCTGCCTTCAATTGGACAATAGGGCAATATGGGGCGTTGTTTTTATGGAGAAGGACGGGGTGATCTAGCTCTACCATGGAACACGACCGTATTCTAGCCTTTTTGCCACCTAGGCAGGTTACTGGTTGCTGAGGGTTCCTTGTGTTCATCAAACGGTTGACCTAGGAATTGTCCAAGAATCACAAACCACCACCTAAGCGAGATGTATGGGTCCTCTGCCAATCATTTGATTGAAAGGTTCTGTAGAGGTACTTGTTCGGGATGAGCGATTCATTAAGATCCACTTTGTCGCATCGAGGGAAGTGATTATATCTTTGATCTTTCTAATGAATAGTTGGGCAAGGTTTTCATCAAAAACTGTTCTTCGGATGTGGAACCGCAAGGGTAGCATATGATTAGCTCACTGGATTCCGATCTAGACAGCAATGTCCAATGGGGAATTATCAACCGCGTGATCGCACCAATATTCCAGTCAAAGCTGTTCAGTGACACAATGAATTAACGACAGTGTCTTTCTCTGTTTCATCTCTGCAAGATCGGCAGTAAGGAATACCTAGCCTTACGGCATGAACTTGTACACCTATTGACCATTGACACGTTTTTATTGACACCTCACCCCGGTTCTTTTTTCAAGGTATTTCGTTTGTTTGAGATTTGTTTTAGACAGGCCACATCTTCCTAGATATATGTAATAAGTAAAACTGCCTAGATGTGTCAATCTCTGCGGTTGAAGGGAGGAATAGGAAAAAGACAAAAATAATACCAAAAGGACCCCTCCCACAACAACGTATTTTTCTACATGAAACGCCTGTAGGAGAGGTCGAACAGTTTAATTACCTTGGAAGTACTGTTTCAGCAAATGGTGGTACGGATCTGGACGTAAAAAGCAGAATAAATAAAGCTCGCGTTGCCCTTGGTTCTCTGTCTCAAATTTGAAAATCAAATCAAATCTCCTTACGGACTAAGTTGAGATTTTTCAAATCCAATGTTAAATCCGTGCTATTATATGCTTGCGAAACCTGGAAAGTCTAGGCTACCATCTCGAGACTATCACAGGCTTTTGTGAAACGCTGTCTACGCCACATCCTAAAGATTCGCTGGGGACAAACTATTTCTAACCAGGAATTGTGGCACAGGACAAGTCATAAGAAAGCGCAAATATCAATAAATTGGCCACAGACTTGGGAAAGCAAACAATGGTATTGCAAAGCAGTCTTTTGAATGGAATTCTCAGGGTTGGAAGACCAAGAACAACATGGAAGTCAACAGTTATAGCAGAAGCTAATTCCCAGAGAAAGACGTGGCCACAGTTTAGATATCTAGTTGCTGATCGTGAAGAATGGAGACGTTTTGTTGGCGCTTTATGCCCCGAGCGGGGTTACATGATATGATGATGATGATGACAAGATATGGATGCAATTCACAGCCCCTATCGAAATTTTGACTTCTTCAGCGCGTGAGCTGTGAAGGGTTGATCCTTGTCTGGGCAGCTCTTAAGCTACCTCATTTTCTTGAAGGCCAATGTGCCCTGGAACCAAAGTAGACTGACTTTCAGGTTGGTGCGATCATCCAGCTCATCTAGACTAATTTGGTTGTGTTTTTTTTTGCCACATGATTTTTCGTTCGTCTTTACAAACGCGGACTTAAATCGTGCGTAGAACTTTGCCAGCAAATATAGCAAGGGACTTTTCATTCAATTAGGAGAGGATCCATGCTCTGGCAACCCACAACAGAACCCAAATGATTTTTTTTTTTTTTTTTTTTTTTTTATAATACACACGCGCTCAAGGGGTTTGTTATAGCCCTTTTAATGATAAGTCACAGCGCGAGCGATAGGAAGTTAGGAAGGGAGGGAAAGGAGGTGTCGATGAACATTGATCTTGAATGTTTGAAGATCAAAATGGCAAGGAAAAATTGTGCCAGGCAATCCATTCCACATTCGTGTTGTACGGCTAAAGAAAGAATCTCTATATTTCACGGTACGTCCGAAATTGGGCTCAAGTGTAAACTGATGAGCGTTCCTAGCAAGACGAGTATTACGGGGGAAATGTTTAAGGGGTGGAACGCAACTGGCTACCTCGAGTGAGCATTTTTTGTAAAAGAATCTGTAAAATAAGGAAAGACATGAGACATTTCGACGATGTTCAAGTGACGGAAATGTTTCCATAATGCTTCTCTCTCCTATCAATTTTAACGCTTTTTTCTGAACTCTGTCGAGCAGGTGAAGAAAAGTTTGAGAAGCACCTGCCCAGAGATGGGAGTTATACTCGAGTTTAGGGCGTATAAACGCTTTGTAAATTGTAGCCAGATCAGATGGGGTGAAAAACTTCTTGCATCTATTAAGAAAGCCTAAGCATCTTGCAGCATTCTTGGCAATCTCAAGTATATGATCATTCCAACGAAGATTGTCACTGATACACATACCGAGTACTGATAGCTTTTCGGCCTCCTCGATGCAAGTACCATTCATGGATAATGGCATAGGGGGTATGTTTAGCTTCAACGACAAAAGACAGCATTGAGTTTTCGACGCATTAAACTCCACACGATTTCTAGTACCCCAATTCACAATGCTGTTTAAATCGGAGTTTAACGAGCTTATCATACGATTTCGTTGTAATAACACGTCCGAAGGCGAAGGCCGTGAATTATCAAACGTATATGAAAAGCTGAGGGTTGAGTCGTCAGCAAAACAATTTAATGGATTAGAAGTCACAGACAAGAGATCATTTATAAAAATGAGAAAGAGAGTCGGAGACAGAACGGAGCCCTGGGGCACACCAGCATTTATTTTGTGGAGATCAGACTTGAAACCGTCTAATACAACTTGTATTGAACGGTCCAGAAGATAGCTTCTAATCCAACGAATAAGAGTATCATCGATACCAAATGCACGCATTTTCGATAAAAGAGCTTCATGCCAAACTCTATCAAATGCCTTTGAAATATCAAGCGCAATAATCTTGCTTTCGCCAAAGCGATGCACAGATTTGTTCCACTGTTCGGTGAGATATGCCATCAGATCACCAGTGGAACGATTGCTGCGAAAGCCGTATTGCCGGTCATTTAAAAGCTCCCGATCTTCGAGATATTTCTTGAGCTGACGATTTATCAGCGTTTCCATGACCTTGGAAAGAAGGGACGTAAGTGCAATTGGTCGGTAGGAGGAGGGGGAGGAGGAATCACCTTTTTTTGGGACGGGCTGGACAAATGCTGTTTTCCATCTACTAGGAAAGATTCCTGAACGATAGGAGCGATGGAAAAGCTTACGCAGTGGTTTTGCCAGAGATGAAGAACACTTCTTCAGAAGAATAGGGGGTATACCATCTGGGCCAGCGGATTTGTGTATATCAAGATCTTGAAGTACTCTTGCTACTGTACGAGTGCGGAAAAATATCTGTCCCATAGAAGAATTAACGTTCTCAAGTACAGGAGGGGCATTGTTGCTTGCAGGCAACGTAGAACTTGCAGCAAAATGAGCTGCGAGCATATTTGCCTTCTCTGAAGAGCTGACAATAGGTTTATCGTCGACGATGAGCGTTGGAACTGATGATGACGTTGAGTTCTTGACATTTTTTACAAATGACCAGAAGTTTTTACTGCCTTTGGGACATTGCAGAATTTTTTGCCGTAACTTCTGGTCATGTAAAAATTTCGTTTTGTGTATAACGGAGTTGCACGAGTTCCTAACTTGTTTGTGTTTCTTCCGATTTTCCTCAGTTGGGTTGGCTTTGTAGGATCGGAAGCTTACTTCTTTCAACCTGATAGCTTCTTTACACTCTTCGGTAAACCAAGACTTTTCTTTTGGTTTGATACATTTTGTTCTGTGAGGGACAAAAGTTCTCATTCCAAGAAAAATCACTTCTGTAATCATTTCAGCACTGGCATCAATGTCATTATCGAGGAAGCATAATGACCAGTTAAAGTTGCGAAAGAAATTATTCAGACCGTCCCAGTTGGCTTTCTCGTATTGCCAAACGGTCCTAGTGGGAATTTTTTCTTTAACTGGATGGTTGGAGATCGAGAAATTAGCTGAAATGACACAATGGTCCGAGGTGCCAAATGGGGAAGTTACTTTAATAGTATATTTATCAGGATGGGAAGTAAGGAACAAGTCAAGAGTATGGGCGGAATGCCCATCAACATCCGGTATACGAGTAGGCTCATCGACAAGCTGGGTAAGATGGTTATACTCAGCAAAGATCTCGGTATACCTTCCTTCGAGTGTTGTCTGGCCAGAATATCGGAGCCAACTTGAATTGTGTACATTGAAGTCGCCCGTAATCACGACTTCAGTGTGAGGACAATGGGAAACAATTCGGGAAATTGAATCTGACAAAACATCTAACTCATCACAAGTAGACATGCTGTCAAGATTCGGACTCCTGTAAAGAAAACAGTAATGAATGATATGCTTGCGGACAGTGAATTTGAGCCACAGGAAGTTAAAGTTCGTATTAGAACAATGCCCATATTGGGGAAGGCTCTGGCAAGCAATATCATTCCTAACATAAACGACAAGACCATGGTGGGAAAAAAGTAATGGCACTAAGTTATATCCAAACAAACAAAATTCTGATAAATCAGTATTCTGTCCAACCTGGGTTTCACTTAATGCCAAAACAGCTGGCCTGTATTGCACAGTATGGGCGTACACAGAAAAGAAATTCTTTCTTAGCCCACGAACATTTGAATATACAACACAAAAATCACTTACCATTTTGAAAAACTAAACACAAAAGATTCAACTTTGACGAAACTAATTTCAGCCGTGCAGTATAGGCCCATATTAATTCCAATTATAAACAAGCTGTCCTAGGTGTTATGCCCATAAAACAATTTGCAAACAGGAATTAATATAGACAAAAAACACGAAAGAAATATGCATCAAATGCTGCTCACCATCCAATGCAAAATCTCTTGCGATAAGCCCCACAAGAGGCTTGCATTGTATAGAAAGCAACAGTTATGAGTGGCGCGGGTGGAGAGGGTGGGTATTGTTGGATGCTGTGCTGCGAATGCGAGCGAGGTATTTGGTGTATTTTTTTTTTTTTCCTTTTCTTTTAATTGGCACTGATTCTATTTATTTTTCAAGTTTAGGGCTGAATTTAGTTTACGGCTTTAGATTTATTGCAGCGCACAGAAACAACGCGACCGCACACGACGAGCACTTGATCGACACTGAAATGATGAGTATTTTGTATTGCGTCTCTTCGCATGTCCCCCATAGGGATTTATTTCTTGCTTCTGATGTTATTTAACGAGTTTAAAGCAGTGCTCAATGGAAAGCTAAGACAAAGGTCATGTTTTGAAAGAGTCTGCTGTGGGAAACAATATTTTGAAGAAAAGAATACCTCTTTCCTTGTTTTAAAACGACAAGCAGAGAAATGAGAGGCATACATCTTTTAAACATCGCCTATAAGATCCTGTCCAGCGTTTTATGTGAGCGTCTCAAGCCGTTTGCTGGCGACCTGATAGGTCCTTACCAATGCGGCTTCAGACCTGGAAAATCTACGACCGACCAAATTTTCACATTACGCCAGATCCTGGAGAGAACCCAAGAATATAACATCGACACCCACCACCTTTTCATCCATTTTAATAGAGTTGAATTATATCGTGCCATGTCCAACTTTAGAATCTCTGCTAAACTGATATGCCTTATCAGGATGACGTTGGAGAATGCTCGTTGTTCCGTCCAAGTTGGTAGAGACTCTACTGAAACCTTCGAAACCACCAGAGGGCTAAGACAAGGTGAGGCACTCTCATGCAGCTGTTTTAACATTGTGCTGGAAAATGTAATACGGAACACCCATGCCAGCACATCGGGCACCATCTTTAATAAATCGACACAATTTCTTGGATTTGCAGACGACATTGACGTGATAGGAAGAACAAAGCGAGCAGTACCCGGTGCTTTCACTACTATGGAGTCAGCAGCAAGCAGAATGGGGCTGAAAATAAACGAGGACAAGACGAAGTATATGCTTTCATCAACAAAAGTCCAATCTCACCACCGACTTGGTCAGAACGCGACCATTGTTAGGTATAACTTCGAGGTATTCAGTACTGCTGTAAACACAGGTAATAGCATCAGTGCTGAAATCAAACGCAGACTAACTCTTGCTAATCGCTGCTTCTTTGGGCTGAGTAAGCAATTGAGGAGTAAAGCCCTATCGAGAAGAACCAAGGTGACACTGTATAAAACACTTATCATCTCGGTCCTGCTATATGGTGCGGAAGCATGGACCCTCTTCCAATCGGATGAAAAGTCATTTGAAGTCTGCGAGAGAATAGTCCGGCGTACGATCTATGGTCCTGTCTGCGTAAACCGAGAAGACAACATTTGGCGAGGAAGATACAAAGAAGAAATATACGTGCTGTACAGCGACATAAGCCTAGCCAGAAAAATTCGAATCCAAAGACTAAGATGGCTGGGCCATGTAGAGCGAATGGACATAGACGCTCCAGCAAGTCTTCAACGCCAAACCAGAGGGAGTCAGAAGCCAAGGTAGACCTCATCTCCGATGGAGTGACCAGGTAGAGGGAGACATCCGACAACTTGGAGTGCGAAATTGGAGACGGCAGGCTAGAGATCGAGGGGCATAATAAGCAAGGCCTAGTAGAAGTAAGTAAATAAGCAGAGAAATGCCAAGTCTTTGACAATGAGGTTGAAGCATCTACACGACGACACGTCACTTTCTTTCTATTTCCGGTGTTGGTGTTGAAGGTCATAGAAAATCTCTTCCATTTCCTACCAAGCACCAAACGCTTTTCTGGTTAGACGAATACGCTTTAACCGAATGATATGTTAGTGACTGATTTGGAATTGAATATTTTATCAACAATCTTTAAACAAAACACTCTCAAAATGCTATCGCAAATGCAAGATAACAAGCACCCAAACAATTTCAACTCAAAAGTTATAAAAAAAAAACACGAACCTAATCTTGTTAACAGTGAATCAAGAAATCACTTTAATTCCACCGTAAACTAGATTAATATCAGCAAATACAAATTATCCTCACAAACAAAGTGTTACACAGCGTTGTAAATAATTTTTTTTTTAAATAACAACACTTAAGCCGAGAGAGCTTAACTTAACTGCAGCAAATCTAACGACAAAGGGATGTTTCCGAACCTAACTAACATGCCAACTGTTACGTTACAAAAAATAAAAACACCACCTAAAATCTAATGAAAAAGAATTAGATTAAAAGAAAAACTAGGTTCGTTTCTATTCAACGCAACAAAACACATCGGAAAATTGCAATTGGAGTCTAAACATATAGGCACTAGGCTACGGAGATTAAAGTTGCAGCAGGTTGTTGTTAATGGCCAACGGCCAACCCCTCTTCTTGGACATGGAGGACTGGTTAAACAACTTGTCGACTCTTGTGTGTCCTCAACCCACGGTTACGGTTTGGGCAGTACGGCTTGGAGCGTTGCAAGTTGCAACAACCTTTTAACGTATGTCGTCGCTT
This sequence comes from Platycheirus albimanus, assembly GCA_916050605.2. Classification (NCBI taxonomy): domain Eukaryota; kingdom Metazoa; phylum Arthropoda; class Insecta; order Diptera; family Syrphidae; genus Platycheirus; species Platycheirus albimanus. The sequence continues at coordinate 29,522,173 of OU696698.1, read as the reverse complement.
GCTTTGGTCAAAGTAATAACCATTGCAAAGTGGATCAATTAAAATCCTATCAAGAGCTCGAGAGACTCGGTGATGTGGCTTGCCACTACTTCAAACCATCGCCATTCAATCGTTGTTTTTCTATCGATTCAAAAAAAAGTGTGACGTGCGTTGGCAAATAATTAAGAAGAAACAAAGAACAGCAAATAATGGCTCGACGCTCGAGGAGTAAAACAAAATATGGGTCGCGCGCAGCAAGTGTGTGAACAGAATAACGCGAAAATCAGAAACAGAACACTCAAACACCCAATCACCCAATAAGCAACAACAAAACGCAGTCTGGTTTTGAATTTAGATGTCGTTTCGCTTTTAGTATCTGAAGGTGGATCTAGCTTTAAGAAGGGAAGGAAACAATGAAGGTGGAGTGGCTGCTGGGGTCAACGTCAGCATCAGCATCAGCATCGCCATAACCATAACCATTACCATTACCATCACCAACAAAGCCCAAAGGAAGCGAATCTTGCAAAACCGGTTCGCCGCCTCGCTCGAGTCCGGTTTTGTTCTATAAAAACCCCTTTGGAAGAAGGAAGCCTTGATAAAATATTGCAAGCTATGCCTATTGCAACAGCTACAGCAGCAGCAACAGCACAAAAGTAAAGCTCAACATGTTCTATGCTGAAGGAGAAGGCAGTCGGCAGGTAGAGGGTGTCGCACGGGGGCAGCAGCAGCAGAAACTGCCCTTGTTTGTTGGATTACCTGTCATTGTCCCGCGACACTTTCTTTTTTTGTTCTCCCACTGCCTCTCTGTCTGCCTTGGTTATTGGTTAATGATCTTATTGGAATTTTTTTTTTTTTTTAGGTAGAATATTGAATGCTTAACTTGATTCTGACCTTGGATTCTTTACAAAACGATACTTAAAGTCTAGAGAGTCAAGTCTATTGAACTTACATTTTTTTCTTTTATCTCGCCAAAATGCTTCTTCCAACCGCGCCGCGTTTGGATTTGGAGACAACGGCAACCGTTGCCCGTGGTGCTGTGATTGATGTTTTTTTCTTTTTTTTTTTTTTTTTTTTTTCTTCAAGATGTTCCTTGTCCAATTCTACAAAACTCGTCGCAGCTCGTCGTCGTTGCCCAGCTTCCTTGCGTTCCTGGATTTGGTGCACATACACAAATTTTCTTCTTCTTTTACACACACACTCACTAGGAATGGGATTTTTTTTTTCTCTTTTTTTTAATAATTTATTTCACATAGAAACACTTGTGACTTTTAGAATGAATTTTATATCGAAACACTTTTGATTAGGTTGGGGTTTATTTTTAAAATTGATTTTATTTAGTTTTTTAAATGGAATTTATTGAAAATTCGAGTTTGAGTAGAGAGGAAAAAAGTTTCGCGACCTGCTTCAACACAACACATCAAATTGACAACACATCGGAATGAGCAGGTTAGCCAACTGTTCTGCGAATGAAAACAAAATTTTTTTGTAGATGGGTGAGTGGGGTGACAGCAGCTGTCAGTGGGGAGTTGTAGTGACATCTTGGGAGTGATCTGAGAAAGTCAGTTTAGTACAGAACGAACAAAAACTTTGGAATTGCATTTTATAACCACTTAATAAAGTAAGTAATATTTATGAGGACCCGTGTGACTTGCTATTGTAATACATTTTATTAAAAATAATGTCCTCAATATAACATTTAGTACTCAGATTGTGCTGAAATTTCGCTTAAGCTTTCTTCTCAAAAAACAAAGCAAGCCATGGACAACAATCAGAAGAAAATTTATTGTTCTCAGCTATAATTGAGTGTAGCATGACAAAAAGAAACAATAGGATGAAAGAATGTTTGTCGGCATTTTTCCAAAGACAAAATCTTTTTAAATTTATTAATTTTTCACTCCAAATATGATTTTATTTTCTTAAACACACTTTAAAGCCCTTTTAACTATGCCCTGAAACGATCTGTCAAAATTAAGCTGAAACAATACCTATAAAAAAATATGAGCTTGTTTTATCGAGAGCTTACATTGTTCTGCAACATCTTGATTTGCAAATTAAAAAAAATTAAGCGGGGAGTACGCCGTTATAGAGAAGAGTTGAAATTCCAGGTTGAATTTGATTTCTCCTACTACTTATAATCCTAATTTATCAAGATGTTGTGCATTTTGATCTCCCCTCTTTATCAAACAAGAATGATTTTTTGCAGAAATCAAGATGTAGAGCAATGTTAATCCACCATTATTCTGACATGTAAATACTAAGTATTGCAATCAGCGAGTACTAGGCTCCACTGCTATCTTCAGATTGTATTTTATAAAGCTATTAGAAAAGAAGTGTTGAAGCACTAGAGGACGACACAGTCAAACATAATCTGCAGAATACTATATAGATTTTATATACAATGTACACTCATAATAAAACGCACATCAGCTGATATTAAGCTTGTAGGCGGAAAAGCAGAACCAAACTTCGGTCATTGGTTTGTATTGTCATGACAAATAAAACTGTTTGACTTTTGACAGCAAAAAGAAATCGCAACATCAAAACATACCTAAAATATCAAAATTGCTATATGAGAACAAATTTGTTATACTGGAATCGTGTATATTCATAAATTTGAGAACTTCTGCTTTTGCCCTATTTGATTATGCAACAGAAAATCAAGAAATAAACGTAAATAATGTGTTGTTTGTTTCTTTGCATGCTTTCATGCCGATACTACTCAATTCTCAATCATGATAAAAAAAATATACCAACGCATTTTATAATAAACGAACGTTGATTTACACTGCTGAAAGTATGCAAATGCAACACTCTTAACACATATAAGTATAATGTACAAGTACATCGAAAACAGGGTGCTTCTTAATACATGTACAATATTTCTCATATATTATGATTAATGGGCATAGTATGATGAAAACTTGTTCCTAAAGGTCTATCTTTAATTTTTATATCACTAACCAAGGTTTTAAGAAAAGGATTACATTGGCACACCCTGACTTGATGGTTGCTAAACCTGTGAGTTTAAACTCAGCCTGGGCATATTTTTGAGACTGTAGGTATTATAACCTGGTGAGCCTTGTGTGTGTTGTTGTCATTCCATATAAGGCAGTTTTGCTTTTTACCATAGACATTTTTCAAAAAATGAGCATCGTCGCTAACTATGGTTTTTCGGCCAAAATTGAGGCAAGTGAGCGAATAATCGGCGACGCGAGGCGTTGTCTTTGATCATTGAGAGGTGCTGTTTAATCGTGTTACATCCCATGGTAATTTGACATCAATAAATTTATAAAAAACAACAGATTTGACAGATTTCATCAAAACAACAAGGCTGCCATAATCTACCCGCCCCAACTGAAAACCCCTTTGTATAATATGCTGTGGTGATATCTACGGCCTCTAGGCATTAGTATGGAGACAATATAAAGATACCGCCAGATAATGAAAATGCTATAAAAAAAAAACTACTGAATATTTTCTCAAATTTCTTTTTTTATTTGAAAGTACAATCCTTCCGGTTAATAATGGAAAATAATTTCATTCAAATGGCTGCCTCGGCTGGCCATGCAGTAGCCTACACGATCGGTCCAATTTTTAAGCACATTATCGATTGTGTGCAGCTGTATTTCACCAATGGCTTCACAAATATTATCCTTTAAAGCGTCAATTGTCTCTGGCTTGTCGGCGTAACACTTATCTTTTACGGCACCCCACAAATAATAATCCAACGGTGTCAAATCGCAGTTCCGAGGTGGCCAAACGACATCAGCTCTGCGGCTGATAATGCGATCTTCAAAAACAGGGCGTAAAACATCGAGTATAGCTTCGGCTGTGTGGCACGTAGCGCCGTCCTGTTGAAACCAAATGTTGCCAATATCCTCCTCTTCAATTTTTGTGAGCAAAAATTCGTTCAGCATGGCCCGATAACGATCGCCATTGACATTGACTGTAACGGCCACTCCTTCTCATTTTTCGAAGAAAATGGCCCAATTATGCCTCTGGACCAAAATCCGCACCAAACAGTGACTCGTTTTGGGTGTATCGGCTTTTCAATGTATGCGTGCGGGTTTTCTGTGCCCCAAATGTGACAATTTTGCTTGTTTACATACCCGCCAAGACCAAAATGAGCTTCATTTGAAAAGATGATTTTTTTTTTTGGCAAAATCGGCATCTTCTCTAAGTCGATCGCAGGCCCACCTAGCGAAGCGAAAATGCATTGGATGGTCAGTTGGCTTCAACTCCTGAACCAATTGGACTTTGTATGGCGTCATACCAAGGTCTTTATGCAAAATTCGCCTCAATGATGTCTCCGAAATGTTCAATTGTTGAGAACGACGGTGAATTGATGTTGATGGAGCTTCACGCAAACTTTCTGCCACAGCAGCAATATTCTCGGGTGTACTAACTGTTTTTGGCTTTTCACGCTTTGGTTTATTGATGAGGATGCCAGTTTATTTCACTTTTTTCACAAGATAACGAACATACGGAGCTGACGGTGCTTCTCTTCTTCCAAAATCCGTACGCAATTTTCGCACACATTCTGCAACATTACCATGATTTTCAAAGTAATGTCGCAATATTTCCCAGCGTTTTTCAAACGTATACACAACCATATTCACTTAGCGGAAGGATAAAACTAATTATCTGTCAGATCAGACATGAGCTAAGTGTTACCATTCACGAAATAAGCACTAGTTGAAAAAAAACGTTAGATGGCGAACCCTTTACTATTTTTACTCATCACAAGCGAAATTTTTTGACGGTTTTTACTTTTATTTTCAATAAAGCCCACCCATTGCAACATATTAAGGATTTGACCAATTGAATTTTAGAAATACTAATAGTTATAATTTATTCAAATTTATTTCCATCTCTTTTCAGTTTTAACAATCCAAACTTATAATCCTTATATCCAACTGATGCTTCAAATTTAATAGCTTAAACAGACACCTTACAGCCTACACTGAATTATTTTATTTTAAGAACATTCAAATAACTTTTTCTTTTGTTAAAGGTACGTCTTGTGTTTTATATAATTTTTAATTTATTATTTTTGTGTTTTAAGCTTTTATTACTTCCAATTAGTATATAGAATACCCGCAACGTTATATTTTGTGTCCAAATAATTCCTTTTCCTATAATTTAGCTTGAATTTAGGCACTACAATTTGAACTAAAGACTTTTGCGAACATTTTTAGCACATTAATTAATTTTGTTACATAAAAAACAATTTACATTTACCATTATTTTTGTTGTTTTAATTATTTCTGATTTATATTTTACTTTTGAAAATCATTTTCTGCTAAAACATATAATGTTAAGCATAAATATTTAATTATTTTTCGTATTCTTTTCTACCTTGATCACAATGTCGTGTCTTTGGACGTTTATTTTCAGCCATAATTTGTTAATAAAACATTACATAGTGTTATACATACAGTATATATATATATTTATATACATAATACAAAATAAATAAAAAAATGTTATAAGATATAGGTAATCGCAAATAAACAAAACATAAAAAAATCATTGTTAAAAAAATTCGATACAAAAAAATCTTTCATAAAAATAACGACATTATTTTTTTTATAAAACAGAAATTAAATCAACAAAAAATTATTTTACTAAACAAATAAAATAATAATGTTAAAAATATTTCAAATTAGATTTTACATTAGAGGCTAGGTACTTTTTTAAGAACTATTCTATCATGTGTGTATTCTATTTGTTAAAAATAATTCATTGAAACGCTTTTGGAGAATATTTTGTTAATTTTTTTTTTATTTTAATACTCTAGCTTTGCTGATATTTTGCTTCTCGGCTTCAGTGAATTCTAAGATACTTTCGATTGCCTTCAGATGGCCCTGAGAGTTTTCCTTGTCAGTTAAAAAGTAATAGACAGCACTCTTGAGGAACTGAAGGGTCACTTCGGGATCAACATGAGTTTTGTTCTTCTGGGCTTCCAAAAGGCGACGGTAAATTGTCTGTATGGAATTAATATTTTGTTTTGTTATTTTTAATTTTTTTTGCTGGATTTGAAAAGGTTTTGAGTATACTATTAGGAACAGTAATTTAATAAGAATGTATTTGTTTGATGGAAAATTAATTTTTAATGTATGAATTAATGTTAAAGTGAGATTTTCTGCTCTGAAAAATTGTTCATGGCCGGTTTAAGGTAGAGGTGATTGATGGAGTTATGTAAGAACTCGATTTTCTAGGGCGCTTAGGGGCCACTTATAGCTATCATTGAAATACATCCGTGAAAATATTGATTGCTGATTTTAAGACGATTTAGCAAACAGAACTGTGCCTTTATTGATATCAAAATAAAGCTCGTGAATTCTAGAATTGTTTTAATGTAAAAAATAGTTAAATCTGATTAAAACTGTGTTCCAAGTACCAAAAACGAAAATCAGTTGTACGTTGAAATCGATTTCTGTCAGTGAAATAATAAAAATAGATATAAAGAAATGTGTTTATCAGATAAAAGTATTTTTTACATTAAAACAATTCTAGAATTCACTAGCTTTATTTTGATACCAATAAAAGCCCAGTTCTGTTTGCTAAATCGTCTTAAAATCAGCAATCAATATTTTTACGGATGCATTTCAATGATAGCTATAAGTCATATGGAAAGAGATGGGGTATTGTTGGTGACTTCATCTTTTTTATCACGGTATCAAGTTTCTACGGAAATGACATAAGATTTAAGAATATGTTGACATTGTAAATGATACCAAAACACTGTTCAGAAAGCTTCCAGCTTCTTCGCTTTCTGTAAATGGCTGTATCATTGGTCATTGCAAGTAATTTTAATATTATTGATTTAAAATATATTATATAAAGGTAAAAATAGACTTTCGTAAATACTTGAATTTGAGCCAAACCCTTCGATAAATAAGAAAAATCAGTTCAGCCATTTTGAAATCGAAAAAAACGGTCAGTTTGGAATTACGAACAGACGTTTGAATTTTGTTGTCGTTAAGATGAATAGAGCTAGCAGAAGAAATAACAAACGGCTGCCCTGCCTTCTGTGAACGAAACTAAAACGAAACAATAGCTGTTTAAGACATTTCCAACACAATTTGTTGTATATGATTTTCCATACGAATTTGACAGTTCGCTTACCATGTTTTCGACGGAAGCTTTTCAAATTTAACGACGTGATTTTTCGAAATCGTTGGATTGTTTTTGAAGTAAAACATTTTGACGTAGGTATTACCATAAATGTAATCATGAAAACTGTGTTGGTTGACTCTTGTTGGTCACGTTTTCCAGGATTAAGGATGAAACTCTCACAAGATTTGAATTTGCAAAGAAGCAAAATAAACGTTGAGTGAAAATTCTGCCCAAAATTGCTTACGTCAAAAGTACATTTAAAGGAGTCAACGAAAAGTATTACGTTTCACTATCCCAATCACGTTCAATAAAATTTCTCTGGCTAAATTCGGCATGGAATGGAAATATAGACAGCCCTGAGCCCTGTCCTCTTTTCAAAACTCTTCAGTTGGAGTGGCAACAAACACAATTTAGCTGAATGGAATGTAAATTCGAAGATATTTGTTGTTTTGGGAAGTAAACGAACCAGACTCAGTTGCGGTTGTCAAGTTTCGTATATCAGTTCTGTTCGATTTCAGGTTCACTTCCGCATAGTGTTAAATTGTTTCAACTTAGGGATTATTGAGAGGAGTAAAACTTCCAACGCTGAAGACTTACTCATCATTTTTCAATCTGATTGAGCCCCGTCATGCACTTTATCTTATTTTTGTATGTCTGAAAACAAATCTACATGAACCCCTCTAGATGTTAAAAAACAACAATATTTTGCAAATATCTGTAAAACAAAAAATTACATTCCACCACCAATATTGTTTAATGAAAAGTGTAAGTTGTAAGTGAGTGAGATACAATGATTAAAAACAAAAGCATTTTGACGCGAGAACTTTTACACCGAACATCTAAATTATATGAAACAAACATACCATACCTTTATATTTGTACAAACATAAATTTAAAAATAAATAATATGTATAACATTCTTTTGAAATGACTTTGTTTTCATTTAGCAAATTAAAATTAATATAAAATTTTGTTTTTAACTAAAAATGAGATTCCATTGATTTTACAAACCTTCCTCGCGCCAAGTACCCACAAAGAAATAGCCTCTTTTGCGGTAAGGAGAGCATGATTACTGCCGCATTGTGTTCTACATTCTGCTGCCTATAAAATATACACATACATAGATATTTTTTGTTCGATTGGAATACATTTGTTGTTGTTGTTGTTTTTTTTTTTAATTTTGTTGTTTATAAAGAAAAAAATAAATGCTAAAATACAAATTTAAAATCTAATAAAACTAAGTAAAAATTGTTGAATTATAGGTGGCGAAAGAGTCGTCTTCCTATTGGAAGAAGCCATAATTTTTGCAAATGGCTGCAAATGTCAATTTTACTTCGAAATAAACAGTTACAAAATACACATCGAAAGGACATGCTTATAAAGAACGCGGATGAATTGTTTGCATTTGACATTTGCCACCATTTGGAAAAATGGTTCCGATTAAGTGACTTATCTAGTGCCACCTGTTATAAATCGTAAGAACATGCGTCAACGAAAAAAAAAACTGTTAGAAACAAGTTAAAAACATGCAAATAACTTAAATAACCATTTTAAAATTTAGTTTAATTTTTCCCCGGCTTTAAATAAACAATTTGCTTTGTATTTAATTATTTCATCTTAACCATGCCCTCCTATTTTACTGTTAATATTATTAATATTATTTGCGTGTGCAAAACCAAGCGTGTTTTGTTTAATGAAACTGAAATGTAATTAAATCCTTCTTTCAAATGAAACAAAGTTATGCATTTTGTTGTAATATATAAAATATTTAATAAAATATTGATTTAAAACTTAAGACAAAACATTTATGTTCAGGAAGCATTATAAAATGGGAACTATAAATCCAATGACAAAGTGTTTTTTATTTAAATGACCGGTGTATAAAATGGAGTAAGAAAATGTTTGCAATTTAACACACGTATTTATAAATAATATTGAAGAAGTATGTATTGCAAAAAAAAAAAAAATATAATTATAATAAATATAGAATGATTAAATAAATTTAACAATTAAACTTTATATAAAGTATGTAATGTATGAGATTAAACGCGTCACAATGAAAAATGCAAAATGCAAAACAAAATGGAGAATAGAATGATAAAGATTTTAAAAAATCTTACGCGAATATTTTCCAATTCATCCTGAGTACTTTGCAGTTGATGCAACAGTTCTGTAATGGACACCTTGTTTGGAGCTCTGTGCGCCAATTCTAGTGCCTGGAAGAAAAAAATATTATAGGTAACAAAAAAAGAATAAATTATCAAAGTTATTATTTTGTCAAAAAGATATTGGACGTTTTCAAAGCAGAACACGAGCTGTCAGGAAAATGTGAAAGTAAGCCTAATGTCAATATAGGCTTCTTAATAATTTGAAGAAGACGACCATTAAGGAAGTTGACCAAGTTATTCCCCGGAGGCATTGAATTATCTGACAGTAGAACCTAGTAGTATTTGGGTCTGGGCCTGTATTTGAATTTAAACATACATAAATAGAAAGTAAGTCTTGCTGTGACCGAAAATGTTCTTTAATCTGAAGTTGTAAGGGCTTGATAAAACTTAACGAAAACTACAGCGCTGCGTGTTATTAGCTGTTGGTAAGACACTTTCCAGAACAAAATGTTTAAATAGTATGCAATACCTTCTGTCATAACTTAACGAACATTCTTGTTTCTCAAAACGCAAAGAAAAGTCATAGTGAAAATTGTTTGCGTTTCTGCTTTTAAATGTTTGTTTTCAATTGTCACTCTCACTGCTGTAAAATTTACATAATGTCTGAGCAGAACCCGACCTTCACAAAACTTAACGAAAAGCATTTGTGTCCATACTCAACGCTAATTGAATGTGTGTTGAGCGTGTGAATTTGAGTGTAGTGTGTGCTTGATCATTCCTATTCGATGCAAGGACTATGTGAGCTGGAAGTCTCAAAACATGTAGAAGTTACGTCAATTAACTATCAACAAACAAACTCTTCAAGTGAAGGGGTATATAAAGGGTTAGTGAAGGAGTAGCCTCACGTGTAAGTTAGCAGTATTTTTCTGATTTTTTAGAGAATTTCCCATTTTTAAAGGCACTTGGGAAGCTCCGCCCATTAAAAATATATAAAAAGTACTCACTTGATCAGCCCGAGCTATTCGCTCTGCCTCCTGTCCCTGTGTGTACATATGCAAGTACATCTTATTTTGTTTATCATCTTGTTCAACCAGTCTACGTTGGAGATCCTCCAATTGTTTCTCCAGTTCTCGTATACGCTCCTTTGCATGCTCATAATCAGGTACAATATCCGCATAGCGTGTATTGCATTCGGCAAGCTTTTGCAACAAAGCTTCTACTCTATCGTTGTGAGTTCTTTTAAGATCACTCGTACTCGAGTCTTGCGTTTTGATAAGTTCCTCAATACGCTCTTCGTATAATTTAATCAACTCTTGCCGTTGTTCCTCATAGCTACTTGGTTCATCACTGCCACATGCGATGTCATGTGTGTGATGAGCAAATGACGAAGAATCTTTCGAGTGAACTGACGATGTGGTCAGATCTTCAAAATGCCCAGAGTCAGCATAGGAACTCTGCATTTCAGATTGGCAAATGTGATGATGTTGAACACCGTGTTGGTTGTGTGGAATGTGCCTGGGGCTGGATTTGACTGCGGCTCCTTCATCGACCATGTCAACAATAGGCGAGACATCTTGGGAGGTCTTCAAATCTGCCTCACGGACGGTAACCGCATCACTGGAATTAGAACGATCTTCTGGTGATGAAAGAGATGCCTTGAACAACCTTAATTCTACAACTTCTCGGGTCAAGCGAAGAATTTCAGTGTCTTTTTGCTCAAGATCATGACGAGCTGAGCATAGAAGTTCTTTCAATCGTCGTATTTGGCGCTGGGCACGTTGTGTTGGAGTCAAATAGTCTTCACCGATTTGTCCAGCGTAATTCGAGCAATGTACTACATACTTCATCTTTCGTCCACTGAATGTGGTGCCGTTTCTAAATAAAAAAAAGGAAACGAAATAGTTAGATGTTTCGATATAAAAAAAACCATTATCAAAATACATACCTTGCCACATAAGGGTGCTCGCAGGACATTGTTGAACGCCCAGATGTCGTAGTTGCAAAACTGTATAGCGAATCTATATCATCTTCGAGATATAAGCTTGGAGAATCAGGGGTCACTGGTGGTGTCTTCGGTGTAAGCTTCGATTCAGGCACCGTTGACAATGGGGTTCGTGTCAAAGCTGGTGGTGTCTTTGGGGTTCGTCCAGTTGGGGTTCCAGTCTTTGATGAGGACGCACACTTGTTTGCATTCGTTGACGGTCCGTTAAGGTTTAAAGACTGTTTAAGACAAACAAATCAGAGAAAGGCACATTATTTTATTTTTTTTTTCACGCTAAGACTTTGCAAATTAAACAAAATTGGTTAGGTAGGGAAATTGAAGTTTCTTTTGTGGTATTTTTTTTTTCGTTCACTTCGTGAAGTTGCAAAAAAAAATAAGAAATGAAGACAGTGAATTTCATGCCTGAATTGTTTGGATTTCATTGAATCGGGCAGCACTCATCCGTGTGGTTGTATCTTATAGATTGTTTTGTTTTGTTTGCCTCATGAGTGCACAGTGCACTGGCTATATGATACTCGTATAAACTAAGCTATTACAAGGTGCAATCTTGCGCTTAAAAGGTGATGGTTTATGCTCCAAGAGTTTGAAGTAATTTTTATTTTTCTTTAGCAGTTTCTAGGCGGGAAAAAATTATAAAAATATTGAAATCGAATAATAATTGAAGAAGGAAATGAAGACAACCAAAGACGATTGAAGAATGTGTGAATTTGGTGTTTTGTTTTAATTGTTTATTTTTTTTAACGAAACCTCATTAAGGTAACAAGTTGAATTTTAATTATATTCTCAAATTAGCATTTTATGATTCTTATAATTTTTTGCAGATGCCTTAACGTATTTTACAAATGGGAACCAAAACAGACGGAATAACAATGAAGTTACCTGGGAAATTCAAGAAAAGAATAATTATTATGTGAAGAAGTCATTTTTCGTCAAATGTGTGGTGAAATTTTAATTGCATATTTTTGCATAAGTAGGATATGACCCTAATTTGTGAGTTGAAAATCTCAAATAGTAGTTAACTTGACACATGATAAGAATTTTAGTTTTAATTTCCTTACAAAAGAAACTAAATCGGTGTTTACATCTTCAAAGCAAGGTAGGGTCTTTAGAAAAGGTGGTTAGCGAATCGGAAACTCATAAAACCCAACTAGCACTGGAGGTAGCTGGTTTATTACCCTGGTAATGTATCATGTTTGGACCGATCAATCTGATGGATAATCCGCTAGATGATCAATGTGACCAAAATCGACTGCCTCTAAGGCAGGTCGCTGGCCACTGGTCGCTAAAGTTGAGTTTTACCGGGTTCGTTCAGTTAGTTAGAATTTCTTCAAGAAAGTCAGTTCTTATAAAAGGTGGTTGGTTGGGATCAGAATGTCCACAGGAAAGTGATTAGTCATTTCAATTTTGTCGAATTGAGAAAACTCATCAAGTCTTTGATCTTTTTGGGGTCCCCCAAGGTCTCTATAAAAAGTTTTACCAAATATCCGAGACTAACACAGAACAATGACACACAAAACGGGCGATAGTCTTCTTTTCTGTGTCATATTTGCAAGTTTGGTAGGAGTCATGAGTGTACCTTAATTCATCAGATGCATTTCACGAACGCTCGGGGAATTTTGGCTGCTCCAGCAAGTGAGCCATGAAGGGCTGTCTTTGAGTGACGAGCTCAGAAGATAGATAGTTCGGAATATCTTTTTTCCCTGAAACTAAAAGCAGAGTAACCTTAAACTTGGTCATAAGACTACCCATATCATCTTGGAATGGTTTGACTTGTACAGGGTGTTTTTTTAGACGTGTGGTTTCAATCTGGCAATACTTTTTTCGGAGTTGGTCTTTTTGACAGCTGTCACTTAATTTATGCTCAGTTTGGTTTGCAATTTCATAAAAAAAGATTTACCTACTTACTGAACAACGTTTGCGAATTGTGCAAATTTATTTCCAAAATAATGGTTAGGTTCGCGCGACGCATCACGGGCTGCGTCCAATATTCGGTCGACATAATCGCTTTACATATTAGAACCATCTGCGGCGGCCAATTGCCCGAAATTATTTTTAAAACATAATGGCAAACCCTTATCTTTATAATAAAGCTAGATTCTTGGCCATAACATTAGATTATATGCGTTTTATTTATCCTTGAAAACCACACGTCTAATAAAAACACCCTTTATAAAGAATGTGGTAGACAAAGTTACTATTATTGCGTTGATATCAGCCTGGGCATTAATAAAATACAGCTACATATATTGCTATTTTGATAATGATTTTGCTGTAGAAGTCTTCAAGCTTTTCTGATTGCAAGAGCTTCTGTCTGGAAGGCACTGTTAAAATAAATCAATTCTTCAAAAAGCTGGTCTTGAGAACTTTGTGAATAATCTTAAATGACGAACGAATTTCTAATTCTAATTTAAAGATTGTAAGCAAATCCGCTCATTCAAAATGATATACAAAAGTCTAACTAAAAAAAATTATGTTGCGTATACGCCCGAGTGAATCAGTTTTTAATTATAATTATTTTGTCATTTTAGGGTCACCATCATCACTGTCATCACTAGGATATTAAGTAAAATCCTTTCTGGTAAAAATCACCTTTCTTCAGTATTGAAACTGAAACGTCTTAACCTAACCGACAAAAGATGCTTTTCATACAATTAGAATGTGATTTAGATATTCCAGTGAGCTATAAAAATACAACAGACAAAAAAAATAGTTGGTTGGTTAATCAATCTAAAGAAAAGCCCAAGGCTTTCTGACTGCACGTCAGTGACAACCCAGACAAAAGCCCATTCTTGATTTTTTAATAAAACAACTCACATCATCATAGAAATCATACACTGTGCACGTCGACGTCGCTAGACTGACCTAAAAAAAGGAAGACAAAAAAACTGTCCAACTTATTATCATCTCTGCTGAGTTCTACATTAAGGCATTAGACCCATTTAGGGCTAGGCAATGTTTCAAAAACAATTTATAGATCGTTATAATCACGAAATTAAAATAAAAGTGGCAAAAGGGAAGTGATTCATGGCTAAAATACTAATTCACATAGAAAATTGTGAAAATGTAGAAATATTTCTGTAATTTTTTGTTTGCCTTATTCCTTTTCAGGAAGATTTCCAAGATTTGTCATCGGCACAGGCCCAGGTACGAGTATGGAATATATTTTTGTAGTCATTTGAACAAACTTGGCATTTTTCCAAATGCACCACAATAATAATTCTTAATACAATATACTAGTACAAACCAACCCCAACAAATCCGCTCCAAAATAGGTCACTTTTATTCTCATTTGCACATACCGATACCAACAAGGTATCTATGTGGATAGATACGGTGACGGTGATTTAGAAGGAATTTAAAATAATAAAATCATTTGTGAGTTTTAAGACAATATAACATTGTGCCGAAGAAGGTTAAAGTTCATCTTCTTTTTGCTCAACCTCAACCGACGAACATAGATTGTACGTTGTAGAACCTTTAAACTTTTCACTTGTTTTCTTCAAGTTCTTTTTGTTTTTCTTTCCACAACGGATTGATTTTGTTCTTCTTTTTTTTAATTTTATTTTTTAATACAAACAACATAAATAAAGACAACAAACAGCAGCAATCTGAACTAATTTCAAAAGTAAATATATGCACAAGCCAAAAAAGGCAAAGAAACAACAACAAAAAATCAATTTCTGAGAAACATTTTGCTTAGAAATTACTCCAAAAGGTGAGCGAAACAAAATAAATTGGTGTCATTCGAGAATTTGTAATTTGTATTTTTTTGTTGTTCTTCGTGTTTTCTTATATTTTAATTAATGGAACTAATATAATTGGAAGAGGTTGTGACACTAAGACGAAAGGACCCTCAAAAACATGACAATGCATATACTAAAAGCAGTAATAAGAGCATCTTAACCTCTTTTGTTTATGAAAACTTTTATGATCTGATTTGACGTTCTTAAGTTATTTTTAAAATAAATATTCTTTTGACCTCATCTGAATGGGTAATATGTCTGCGGTGTAGTGGGTTGTGATTAGACTGAGATAAACCATTTTATAAAAATTGTTAATGTAAAGTTTCAAGCATATTTCAATACAAAGCACTTTTAGATTCTTTAAAACAAAATGGATACATTTTAATGTAAAGACAGAAGTTTGGTGATTCTATAAACTTTAATATTACTCCCTAGTGTCCAAACTTTGACATAATTATCTATATATATAAAAATGGATGTGTGTATGTTTGTATGTATGTATGTTGCGTACGGACTCCTAAACCGCCCAATGGATCTTTATGAAATTTTCAGGGTAAATATAGTTTAGTCCAGGGATGGTTCCTTTGAAGGTTTGGTTCCGATCGGGTGGAAGACAAAAATAAAATGCAGGCTTTTAACATTTTTTGGTCAATTTTTTTGGTTTTTTTCATAAATTTTTTAGCGGTTTGAAACATCAGCGAAAACTCCGCAATGGCCGATAGGGTGGAAGACAAAAAAAATGCAGGATTTAACCAAAAATATTATTTATCCGCTATAGCATTGATATGAAATAAATAAATAAATTTAATTTCACATTAAATAAGTGTTTTTTTTAGCGTAGCATTGCGCGCCGGGTACCGCTAGTGTTGTATATTTTTCTTTATTCAATTTGAGTTGTGGTTAGCTTTTACGTTCTTAATTTTTTCTTTCTCATGAAATAAAATCTTTTACAAGTAAGAGTAAAAGAACTTATGCACCAGATGTAGTCTTTTATTCAATAAGGTCAACTAACTGTCAAAAATTGTTAAATTGTATCGTTTCTTAATTCGAATATTGACAATATGTGCAACGTAAACTTCTGTGTTTTATGAATGTTGGTATTATCATAATGTTGCATTCTGTAACAATATCCAACTCGTCTTTACGACATGCGTTAAGAATGTTGATCTGTCAAAAGTGTCATTGAAACGATTTGCTTACAAATTTATTTCGACTTTTAACTTTTAATTTGTTAACGACATTAATTTTTGATATTACAACTGCCTGGAATAAAACTAACTACTGACACCTTTTTAAGCGTTTCCGTATCGTATTTGCATCTGAATCTGAGACAAGTTCACATAACAGAAGTCTTTTAAGACTCTTCTTCCGTAAATAAGCACACAAAGTTTCTGCATTTATTTTTTTGAGTTCAGCCATCTTGAATTCTCTGCAAATGCTATAAATCTTCATGTTGACATATGAGCAGAACATAAATGACATTGAATATGTCCAGTCATGGAGTATACGAAATCGGATCATTGGATCTCTCTCGCGATTTAGTGAGTGTGTTAGCTTAAGTCTAAGCGTTTTTCTTTTATTTAGAACGGAGTCATGTATTTCGAGCTCACTCTGTCTGCAGTTACTCTGACCCAAGCGTATACGTAAGCCTACTATTTTCTGACATTTGAACTGTCCCAATTAGCCTACCAAGAAATATTCAGCACCCATTTTTTGTTCTTACTTATTTTGACAGATTTCAATCACTTGTGCTGTTCTGCTCTGGTTAGCTGTCATTGATTTTGGTTAAGAAACATTTTCCATTTTCGATAAATAATGGTCTGGTCCTACCAGCATTTACAAATGTGATCTGAGTAGTTTATTTCGAAAAGTACTCACCAAAACTTCAGCCATTTTGGGAAGGAGCTGTGGTTTCACAAACGTTTAAATGAGACAAAAATTTAGTGTTTTTTGGGAAGCGGAAAAAACTCAAGTATCGAGTTGTCATTGTGTCTTTGTTTTCAAAAGGCAATATGGTCCCTATCTTTCTCCGTGTTTTTTGACATGATTAGTCACCGTTCAATGCTATAGGATGGCAAGAATTCCTCCTCTTCCGACGAGCTTGGATCTGCAGTCACTCTATATAATGCCTCAACAACCTTCACTTCTTCATATTGCCAGAATTAGCGTCACGGTTCCTCTAGACATGGTCTTGTACCGTTGGTAAAGGAATGTGGTCTTTCTCAACATCGATTCGTTACAGGTTCAAATAGAAGGCATTACTCCAAAACTAAAACTTCAGCGGATTCCTTTGGCGAATATTAGAATTTGAAGTAACTAACCGCATTTTTACTCTCCAGCTCTTGTTGTAAAAAGTCCTTCGTTAAAAATTCCGATCGGATACTAAGAAATCCATCCCATCCACTACTTTTGCATGAATTACTTTGCGGAGAAAAATGTGGAGTACCTACTATGTTTGAACTAGTTTGAAAGGTACTTTGATGGGATCATCGTTCAGAGATTTGGGAAAAGACAGCTTTGTATCCATTTTAAGTCAAAAACTTTTCACATAAAAAAACAATGGATATTCAAAAATTCAGCTTACAACATAGAAATAATTTTATAATTAGGTTATTTAACATTTACTGCCCGGGTTGTGTAACAAGAATGTCCTTTTAAAGAAACTACAAAACATACATATAAAAGACAGACAACACACAATCTAACTTAAATATTTACATTTATGTATATTTATGTCTTTAAGATTTACGTAGTATTTTAAATAGTAAAGATAAACCCACCTTGGCATTGCCTGAAGACTCTCACGTTATGTAATTAAAAGTTGACACCTTCGGGAATTTCAAGAGAAATCCTCAAAACCAAACGATTTTCCTCGCAACGAAAAGTTGAACACAACTAACCACAATCAATCCTTAAAAACAAATTCTTATGATTGATTTCTTTAACTGTTCGTTCATCAAAAGCACATACCTATTATGTACATAGGTCTTATACTTTCAGACCAACTTTCTTATTGATTAACACAACATTAAAAGTGTATGGCCAATAAAGTTATATACAAAAAGGACAATGAACTCAGTAACCTAACGCATGAAGCACGGACTCGCTATGTTTCTCCGTATTCTCAGTCCTTACAATAAAATTGCTTGTTTGCATGACAACGTAACACACCTTCGATTTTTGTTTCCCAAGTCACAATTTCCTTGATAAATAAATTCTTGGTAAATTCCACCTTTGAGAATATCTATTTAACAACTTATAGTCAGTCAGTCACTCACTCAACAGAACAACGGCGAAGTTTTCTAAGTGCCCAACTAGAGTAGGTCAAGCTTGAATTAATAGCAGGAAACTACGAGCAAGAACAACAATATTCCCACAGTCAGTGGCCAGTCCTCAATCGTATGGAGGAATCGATTGTTGGACTTCACACAAACCACATAATATAGACTAAAACATATGTATCTACATACCATTTATTAGATAAAATACTGCAGAACTATCGTGTTCTCATTAGACCATCTTGGAATGCACAGTAATTTTCATAGCGAAAACTTATTTGGTATCCGCAATGGAATCACTTTCATTTAGGAATACAACATTATAATCTCGTACGGAGTATTACAAAGAACATCACTAATTTGACCCGATACGAAGACTCGTTGCAGAAAACTGAGGATGGAAAAGTTCTGCAACGCTGCGCTGTATGCACTTAGTACTAGTACAGTGAGTATAATCAAATCATCATTCATTCATCCATCCATCCCCCCACCTGGTGCCAAATTCTGTAAGCTTCCTTAATGCATAAAGGAAAAACGACAGCGCAACGGAAACGTTCCAAGAACCAATGTATTCCTCCATTAAAGTGAGTGATAGACAATTAAAGGGATGAACAGTGGTGTTAAAAATAATTGCAACCAAATTTTTTTAATGACTTTATTCTCCAATTAGTGAAGATATGTATCTATCTCTTAGTACCAGTTGTACTAGTCGTTCAGCACTAAGCCCCGGTTTTGAATTCCTGATCCGTGGATTATCTCGATTTAATCCGAGGTAAATCGTTTTAAAACTTTGATCTGAAGGTGAACCACGATCGTGCAGGTGGCATCCAGAAAATGATTGTCTATCTTCTTGGCAAAAAAGTCGGAAAAAATAAATAAGTAAGTGTTCAGAGAATGCAGGCCTGGGGTTTCTGCATACAGCAGCTTTTTTCTTGAAACTGGAGTGAGGCGTGTAGACTGACACTTACAAAAAAAAAAGCTCATGGGTTGCTGTCTACAGAGCTGGTTTATAAAACCAAGACTTTTTATCTGTAAGCACATTTTATCATTTAAGATTTAAAGAATCCAAAATCCTTTTCCGATCATGTGGCATGTAAATGACTCTTACAAATACAATCAAATGTATACCATAGAATTTTGATATGGGGAATTTTATTCACACACACCACTGTCGCCAGTTTCGCCAATATCAAATCGATACACTTTTGACAAGTGGACATACCTTCAGCGGCTGAAAAAGACGTTACCCGGCGAATGCTTCCTGTTAGATGAAAATGAACATTGAGAAAAATTCTGTGAAAGCTATTTATTGGCACTTCCATTGAACTTTCCTGCGATTCTTCAAAGAGATTCTTGGTCTGATAATAAACGTCTCTATTGCGTGTAAAACTAATATGTTTTTGTGTTCCAAGGATTTATTTTTTGGTTCAATAGTTGTGAGTCTCATAAATGATAGTAATTTTTACACAAGGCAACAAACGTCAATTCTACTTTGACATTTGTAAGACAGATACAAAATACAAACTGACAAGGCATACATCGCTGAACCCCTAAAGAACGCGAATTTTTTTTTCCCATTTGACATATATATACCTCCACTTAATAGCTTTAACAGCTTCTCCCAACAGGCTGACAAATTTTAGTTTCCGGAGTGAAATAATTGGAAAGTGATGTATAAGCCAGAATGCCTGGTTGAACAATATTTTCTCTAAAAAATATGAATTCCATACAAAATGAATCATCGAATCACAGAAAACTGTACTGAGACCCAATCTTACAAAGTGAAATAAAAATTGGACTTACAAAACTCCTCAAAGATGGGGCTGAATATTTTTTTTTAAGTGAAGCTTGGCGATTTCTGAAACATATAACAACTAGTTTAAAAAAATTTAAGTACCTGTAAGATTACGTTATTCACACATTGAATAAAATTTCGGAGCACACCGCTATACAAAGAGCTACATAGCAACTAGAAAATACCATAACGGCGTTTTGGAAACAAACAAAATTATGGAATCATATGAAACCATTTTTTTGACATTAAAAATCTAAGTTTTTTGTACGCCCTTCTTAAGTATTTATCTGTTTTATTTATCAAAAAAGATAAATTTATTTTCGTTGCAAACTTTTGACAGACACTGTTTGTTTACATAAAAAATGCACAATCCAGCTGAAAAAATCAATAGGACTTGCTACACATCCGTGGGTTAAAAAAATAAATGGTGGTGTAACAAGAAAGTTGCACCTCTGCCAATTTGGCAAGGACAACAACTTACTTGAATGACAAGACACTCCTTTATAGTTAACCAACACACAATGACAAAAAAAAAGAACCACAACTAAGAACATAAAATAAGAAAACAAGATTAAAATTGAATAAACAAAACAAAAAAATAAATCCACTTACCATCTTATTTAGATCCCGTTTTTTAGTTATTCCTTCTGATGTTTTCTCTTCCGGGTCCATATTCGCAGATGAGTATCCATTTCCTGTCTCATCGCTACCACCAACCCCATTTGTTTGTTCCATATCTTCGATAGTATTATTAAGTTTTCTTTTGCAATTAACCTCGTCCTTTTTCACATCCCCAAACGAGGAAGTGCCACTATTATGATCCACTTTTCCACTTGAAATTGAGTTGCTTCTCGGATCGACTATGGTAACCGACGACGTTGTTGGTGATGAACGCTTCGAATGAACCTTCCTGCGGAAACTGAAACCGGTGTGGGTGATGCCAGTTTGGTTAACACCATCAGCAAGTGCTGTTTCATTATACAATCGTCCACAACCCTCCATAATTGGGGTGGCTATATGTTCCATGATTCCACAACGAGGAACGTGTAAGTTACTCTTCGTTCCACGCAGACGCAATGAGCCACTCCTGCTGAAGAGCTTTGGTTCCCCTGATGTAAGGATTGATAGAGGGTATGGAATTTTTGAGTTCTGCTGCGACTTTGCTGGCGATATTGGTGGCGTCAGTGGTGACGTCGTCGTTGTGGCAGGAAGTGTCGTCAAATTAATGGCCGTGGTAGCGTCCTTCAGCGGGGTTCGCTGATGATGTTCTTTGATGGTGATGTTAGCTTTATCGGTCAATAGGTCACCGTTTACTTTGGTCCTAATTGAAGGTGGTGGTGATGGCGATGGTGATGGTGAAGGTGATGGTGATGATGATGTCATCATCTCGTTGCACGCACTTCAAAGTCCCTATCTATCTTACTTCATAGATTTTGTGTGTGTCCAGATATTATGAATCAGGTATTTCAGCAGTGTCAGCTCGTAATCCAGTTGTAAACTATTTCTATCTGAGCAGCATCATAGAAAGTGGACCGACAAAAGAAGAAAATAAAAGAGAAAATTAGCTTGTAATGCTGAGAGGGGAAAAGTTTTATTATTGTATCTTCATCTTTATTTTTTAATTGCATCTGTTAAAGCATTTCTAATTACTGTTTACATTTCGGTGGCTTTTTAAGGTCACAATTGTGGCGATAACGTGAGAGAAGTGATGCTCTTCAAATTGAAGCATCGCAGATATTAAATCTTTTGTTTGAAAGTGTTGTTTCGAAAGAACTTTTCTCAGGCACCTGTTCAAACTAAAAATTGAACTTAAACTTTTAAAGAGGGTTTTTTTTTTATTTTTTCGTTTTCAAAATGGTAGGTTCAAAAAGCGTGCATTTGCATTCTGTTTGTTTTGAACAAAGGATAGGGGAACGAGATACAAAGATACTTTAGACTTTCTATAGAGTTTTGTTTGAATTGTTTTTTTTTTTTTTTTCATTATGCTCTCGTGCCCATTTTGCAAAGTTGAGTGATTTTGAAATTAATGACTGCGGCACCTCGTGCAATAAACTTTTTCAATGGAAAGTTAAAAACGAAACCATATACAAAAAGATTGTGGTGCTGCTGCCGGCTTAGGTAATTCGTGATAATATGCTAAATTAGATGCATTTTTGGATTCATTTAAGAAATCTGTAGTGTGTAAGTATGTGAAGTAATTTAATTGTGAAATATGCAAAACTATATGGTGCGGTGGTTTGCAAGTTGAAAATCGCATTAAAAAGTAGTAAAAAGTATTTTGTTCGTAACATTTGAATCATTTGCAATAAGTGAATGGTTTAATAAGAGAG
This sequence comes from Platycheirus albimanus, assembly GCA_916050605.2. NCBI lineage: Eukaryota > Metazoa > Arthropoda > Insecta > Diptera > Syrphidae > Platycheirus > Platycheirus albimanus. Next base: position 29,499,816 of record OU696698.1, on the reverse strand, counting down.
AGGTGGCGCTTTGTTAAAAAAAAAAGTTTGCAATGAATTTTAAGGTATTTCATTAAGTTTTATTTTACATAATAATACTTGGGTCTATTGTTTTGGACAGGAAATAGAGCTGGCAATCGAACATACAAGAAAGCTCAGTAATCGGGTCTAGAGCCTCGTGTAGTTCATTGGCTATACACAGCGGTTATTAGACGGATTCTCATCTATGGGATGATTATTTGGCGGACTGCCTTGAACGCAAGGTGAAATTGTGATAAGCTGGGGAAAGTCTAACGCACTGCTTGTATATGAACTACTTCCTTAACAGCGCTCGACATTTTATGTATCCTTATCACTCTAGATATTTTCAATAATAAAACTGCTGCTTGCTTAGTAACTCGCCTGTGGAGGTGAACTTATAGTGGAAGAATAGTTACTATGGGCAAGCCAACAATACTTCCCTTAACCCCCATGGACTTTCTTATCTACTCTTCTACTTTATTTTGACAAAAACTTTCGAATCAGCATACCCTCTAGATCACTCTAGGAGGAAAATGCCTTCCTCAAACAAATCCAGTTTTTCACTGATAGTATGATTCACAAACGGTACGGATGATGTTTACTCTTACAAATATTAAATCTACCGGCTTTAAGAAAAGGTGATATCTTCCAAGAACATTTTCTCGGATAGCCACGCTACGCTGAAATTCCTGGATTGTATTTTCACTAACTGCAAAACAGATAATCTCTCAGAGAGTTCGCGGAACAGTTAAGCATTCACCTCTGTTAGGTGCTAGGGAGATATTCCAGGGAACCGCAAGGCCGACGAACTTGTCAAACAAAGAACTCCGATACACATTTTTACTTAACACAGCTTTCTGTGTGTTCCCATCTCTACATATACACCTACGTATTTGCTAAAGCAAGATGCTACTGAAAGGACCGAACTTAAGCTCTCGTAGCAGATGGCACATTATTTCGACTATAGGTGTCATTTCATGACACTGTTTCATAGGGAACCACTCCGTTAGACTTTGCGTGCTCGCAATCCACTTTTGCAGAAGCTGTATAGACGAAGAAGAAGAAGACACAACTGTCCATTTCCTATAATGTACAAGTACCTACATTGTACACGTCCTGCTCTGGTTAATAGACGAAAGCTCTTTTAGGAGATAACACCTAAGCTTTGTGGTATTTCCTTTGGACTAAGTGTGTCTGCTAATAACCTTTATTCTAGCTGATAGACACCTTAACCAAACATAACCTACATAATTGTGTGCTTACTCAGTCGATTTATAACTGACGGCTTGTCAAAACCAATAATTATGTGGTTATTTATGGTATAACTACAGAGGCTTCCGACAGGTGGCGTTGGTTTCATCCGTTCATTTCATCCAAAATCGTGGTTTAAGCTTTATTGCGTTACTGCTAGACAACAAAACTTAACTTGAGAAGCCCACAAAGTCAGATAAAGGGCCAGTTGTACGAGAGTGTCAGAGTATCAACGGAGAATGAACCACTGTTAAGCAACTAATGACCAACAAGTGACATTTTAAGTTCGGCCAAATGAAAAGGACATTACATACATATGTTATGATTTATGGTAAGTTGCGTTTGTGGGCATGCAAAGAACATTAACCGATTTCAAACCAGTCGCAAAATAGTCACATTATTGCTTCACATTTATATACACATATCTTAACCTTTAATTGAAAAATCATTTTGACAAGGCTCCACTCATCACTTTTAAAATTTGGGAAAATAAGTTTTTAAAAAAGGGACAAGATATTAGAAATTAGACTTCTAAAACAAATCTCACTTTTTGACTATCTCAGCGTAAAACGTAAGCAAAGGTCTTCAAGGAGTACTGGAACGAGTCGTATAAAACGTTTAGATAAGAATCGAGATTCATTTTCTAAATAAAATCAAAGTAGCTGGACTATACTGACTTAAGTGCAACTTATACACGGGACTACAAAGATGGAGCTATTTCGAAGTTACCAAAGAAAGGATAAAGTACAGGATCGAGTGTACGAATTAACTATTATAGCGAAACAAATCTTTGAATAGAATCCCTAGAATTAGAAAGCGTTGGAAAACAAATATAACTTGGAGGTCATCTGTTTGAAAAGTATAGCTCAGTTTCATGGTGTTTTCAATAGTGATCAGAGCTTAGACCAGGTGCGGCGTCGTTCTGTAGAAGAAGAGTTGAATTGATTTGCTGTCATGCATCTGGAAAATATATAAGGTAACAAGCCAATGACGAATAAACACGGCTCTCTAACAAAAAATAAAAATAAAAAAAAATATGGTATCAAAATAAAATAAAAATCATTTAACAGCTGTTGTACAAAATGTCACAATGAGTTGAATTTCATTTCTTGAGCTTCGTTTAAATGACACTGTGTCTCGAGTGCGTCATTGCAATGACAGTAAAAGGGTCGCTGTTACACAATTTATTCCCCAAGTATAGCTCCAAGTAATTTGAATTTTCGATTCCATTTTTTTCCCAATAAAAAAAGCTGGTAAAAGTTTTTTTTCAATAAAATCTTAAGGAAACAATTTCTCCGTTTCACAACAGATTCAAAGGTTATTCAACCGAATGAATAGATTTAATTAATTCTCACTTATTAAATAATTTAAATTACCAAAGAGAATATCGCATAACCAAACCAATAGGAAATAAAAACAAAAAGCCACAAAAGAAGTAGCAAAAAAAAAAAAAAAATTGTGGTTGTCCCAAAAACAATACCCAATTAATTATAAAAATCTGAAAAGTATCTATAAGTACCCACATACACGCAGATACTTAATACAATTAGAGAGGAAGTAGCTTCTCATAATGTGCCACTGAATTTTGATATAACTATCCGAAAGATACACCACATTCCTTATGGGTAACTCCAGCAAGCAGCAATTCCAGATCCAGCTCCAGTCAACAACTTTTCTGTTGTGAAATACAATCTCGCTTCTCGCTAACCGACCGCATGCAATTGCATTGCGTACTAAAAAGTTTTAGGGTTTAACGTTCTCGCGTTTTGCTTTTTACCTATCGTATGACTTGACTGTATGACTTGACATGGAATTGTATCTTCTTAGGTGTATCTTTTTACCACAGTGTGTATGAGATGCTGTGTAGCGAACCGATGCGCAATGCAGCGGTAGCGTTGTTCTTACACAATTCACACGGTGAGACTGAAGTTTTGTATATTATACGAGGCATATGTTTGCAGCTACTTGAGGTCGACGATCCGAAAATGCATTGCAAGGTCGAATGAGCCTTACAAGTCTGATGGGCTTAAAATAATGTTCGATCTGATGGAGCATGGAATAAAGCATCTCGCGCTTTATTCCATGTGTCTGTGCTTGCGCCCAGACCTGACAGCTTGATTTATCGAACATAGTTTTTTTGGATTCAATTTAAATTCTGAGGTGGAGCATGAGTGCATCATGGATGGGGATTTAGGAATAAAAGACGTGTCTGCAGTCTGCCTGAATGTCAGAGATACAATTTTGTTGTTCTATACGAGTATCTATGTATGGACGAAAGTATTTTGTTTTTTTATTTTTTGGTAACAATAAAAGAAACTCACAATTATTTTACTTAATTGTGTAAAAGTGAGTTATGTCAGGGTATGCATCATAACAGATGTTGAAATAAGGAAAGTTTGACCTATTTCTTCAAATGATTCTTGGCAATAAATTTTAATAGGTACCTACTGTTTTAATGGTGTTTTCTATTGTGGCGGGTAGGCTACTTAATCGAAATAGCCTTTGTATGATTTGGGTCTTGGAACTAATAGCTTTGATTAAAAATATGATTTGGCTGTAAGTTAATGCCTAATTTTAAAGCCCACCGAAGAAATCCCTTTATGACTTAGAAGTTTATTTGATTGCAGTATATTTATATGAACATGAAAATTGATGGAAATAATGTTTGTTGGAGCAATTAAGGTTATCCGTAAGCAATTTATCAATTAGAGAAAACTGCTACACCCTACACGCTGAGACGTAAGACAGAAAGGGCGCTGCATTTGTAGGATGATTTTCAGAAAATACATTTACATGATCTGCACGCACAGATATAAATTTCTAGCGAAGAATAGCTTCAAATTTCTTCTATCAAAATAAGTGGTGCTTATCTCTGTCAAACCGGAAAAAAAACTTTTTAGTTCTATAACACGTACTTATTATATCAAAAGTTATCACTTTATCAGAAGATGCTTTATTTTTGAAAATGGTGACTACTGTCACCTCCAATTTGACGTTTGTTTGGTTAACAGATACATGATTCCTGTTAAGGCCCAAGACAAATAGGAACGTCAACTTGCTAAAAAAATAAACCTTAAAGTCATAATTATAAAGGGTAGAACGGAGTGTACCTAAAGGCTAAACTACATTGAGGGAATGGAGCTGTTAGTAACAGAACGAGAACAAGAAATTCATTTTCTCTGACTCTGCCTATTAAAAGCAGCGGATTGCTCCGTTTCGTCAAGTTTTCGACCAGTTTCGCATTCGGGTGTAAACTCAAATTTGACAGCTGACTGTGGTTCATTTTTTTTTCTTTTACGTTGTTTGTAAAGTGTAAAAATGAAAATGAATAAATTAAGAAAAATTAGAGCGAAACAAACCTTAATTTAGAACATTAATAATAAGTGATTTTCAATTTATGCCGGGAGACTTTAGCGGCCGTGGCAGCCATGTTGTTTTAGCGACATCTGTCAGAACCGTTATATAAGTATTATTTAGTCAATGATGCCAAATCACCATGTCAAGTTAAACGATTAAACAGGACGTCCAAATGATAAAACTTTATTACAAAAATGAGTGTTTGTTAGTCTTAATGTTGGTTGCGTTGCGCCCATTTTACGTAAGACGTGGGGGCCTTCACAGTCGATTTGTTAAACGTGAAGTGGCCAACATTTGTATGCCAAGGGAACGAAATCGCGGCCGAAAATAACAACTCGGCCTTTCGCTAAATTTAACTAAGGTAATTTTGCGTCGAGACTTTGGGCCAATACCCGTACAAGATCCAACTGGCCTAGGAGTTCAAAGTTCATGACCATAGACAAATTGATTTTACATACATACCAATACCTATTACGTGGGATTTTTAAATTAAAAAATAATTTCGTTAATATTTCACACACAGCTTGTTCAATAATTCTGCTAGAAAAGCATGTTAGTAAGTCCTTTTTGTCTTGTGCTTCTCTAAAGCTGACTTCGGACATAGTTTTCCCTCCAGGGTGTTTTGGACCTTTGTGACCAGATGCGTCTACAGGTTCCTAACTGGAACGATAGACTCATTTAGGATAGCTTTCCGAGCCCTTTAGTCATGTGTTCTTTCTAACCGGACTTTTGACAAAGGATCCCTCTAACGCTTGCAATCAGACATTTCTCCAGTCTCCAGATTGCTACTTTAAACATAGTACTTTTCTACTAAGGATTGCCGCCCATCTATGAAATACTTCGTAAAGATATAATGAGACTAAAATGAAAGTAGTCTCGAAGAGAACACTTCAAAAACAAAAATTTTCGCTGTTTTCTTTTGTGAGCAAACGTGAAGTACTCCAGCCTCTATATTTACAAGCATCACAACTCTTCCAAACGCAAGCAAAACCAGAAACAACTGAATTCACCCACCTTAAAATATAAGTCACAAGAAACAGAGTCACATCTTTAGGGGCTTGGTTCAATATAAACTGTGGCTTTGTTTGTCATACACATTTTATATGCCAACTTTTGAACCTTTCATTTTATCTACGTGACAGCAGTATCATGGCCGTTCTTACCTTTTTTTTAACCCCTTTGTATCACTGCTTGATGACTTTGACCTAATTTTAAACAGAACTTCTTTGCACCGATTTGTATCTCATTCCATAGAAAAGTTGTAAGCAAACAGATCTAGTTGAACTACCTTTCGAGTTCATACAGAAGAAGATGGTAACTGCACTTAAATTGCAACGTTTTAAATTTAAAAAATGAATGAATTTTTTTTAGTTGGAACAATGTGTTCGTTCATTACAATTTTAAATACTTGTGTTGTATTTTGAAAGTTGGTGTATCTGTATCCATTTAATGGCTTCTGGTAGATGAGACATTTTTGTTTTCCTGACATGAATCTGTGGACTGTGGGTATATATATCCACGTCAGCCCCTGGCCCTGAGCTTTAATTTTAATTTGTGTTTTATATATTATGTATCACAATCTCCTGTGTTGCTTTATAATTACACAGCTGGTTTGATATCCAACCGTTTTATTATTATTATAGTGCACACACAGAAACACATTCTCTCCATCTTCACAAACTGAAACTGTCTCTAATAAATGCTTATTTTATTACATACAATGATTGAGTTCAAAAATATCCCAGACATAATAACACTCATGAAAGAAAAATAATATTTAATTGGCTTTAGTTACGTGAGTTTTGGTTTATATTTTTGGTTTGTTTTTAACACGAAAGGGAAAAGTGCGTGTAAAGTGAATTTTACCTGCAGACACGTGTAACGCAGCGCAGTTTTAAGTAAAAAAAATTGTTAAAAAATGATGTCGTAGCACGAATTGCTTCAACACACGACTGTCAGTATCCGTATCTTTATAAACAATAAGCACAAAGTTATTATTATTTTAACTTCGATGACTCCGCTTATTTGAAAGATACTCTCTCATGCTCGATTTTAAACAAATTCGTGTTCTTATCAATTTTTGATAAGAACAACGAATACTCTGAGAGCGTTTTAAAACTGTATTACTCAAATTAGGGGGGTTGAATTGAAATTGTATGCCTTCGGAATGTGAAACAATTTTAGATTTTGACAGATCGGCAACATGATTTATTGACCAATAGTTCGTGCACTTGATGGATTCCTGATTTGTATCTTACGGATGCAGCTGTTGCTTTGAGCCAACAGTAAATCTGAATTATAACAATTTTTATTATTGCTCTGATTCAATTGTTCAATTAGGTTTCATACAACCATTGTAGTGAAAAAAATCAATCAAGCGATCGATGGTATAGATTTCAATGGCAGATTTATTTGTATATCTGATTGCATACTTTGATAAAGGAGTTTTTTTTTTTTGGGTTTTTTAACTGTCACGACATCTTGATAATTGCAATTTAGTTTTTTTTTTACTGCCATATTACACAAACAATATTCAATACATAATATGATTTGAGTAAGCTGATCATTAAAATATTTTGTTGCAGAAAAACAAAGGAAAGGAATGGATACACCACAAAGATTTTGTTTGTCTTTGAATCTACCGGATGCGCAAATAATATTGACATAGGTAATGTATCTTAAGTTTTATGGACTAATAAAGGGTGTTTTTTTTAAACGTGTGTTTTCAATCTGGCAATACTTTTTTCCGAGTTGGTCTTTTTGACAGCTGTCACTTGATTTATATGCTCAGTTTTTTTCCCATTTCGTAATGAATAGACTTTTTCCTGACATAATACGGTTGATATAATCGCCCAGGAATTTATTTGAGCCATCCTCGGCGGCCATTTACCCGAAATCTTTTTTAAAAGCATAATGGTAAACCTTATCTTTATAATAAAGCTAAATTCTTGGCCATAACATTAAATTATATGCGTTTTATTTCTTCTTGAAAACTACATCTCTAAAAAACACCCTTTATGTTTGATCTTTAGAAAACTAATGTTTAGTTAACTTATGATACAATTTTTAATAAACAAATGTGTTGTCCTCCAGACCCCCTGGTTTTGTAAAGCTATGTATGTATATGCACAGACGGTTGTCAGATCTGACAATATTTTCAGGTCTAGCATGCTTTGACAATTAGCTGAGAATTGCAAATGTCGGACAATGCTGACTTGTCGGTCAACAAGATGGTAGGTTTTGAATCCAAGTCTGACAATGGCCGCTGTCAGGTGATTGGTTTGACAATGTTTTTTCAAGTTGAAAGTTGTCAGTTCAGACGTTTGCAAGTTTGTTCTTAAAATAAATTGTCAGATACGTCGTGTAGAATCAAAAACAAAAATTGGACAGGTTAAAGATGTTGCGATCATTCAAGATGTATTGGAAAGCAGCATGGAAAGAGATTAACAACAAAAATCTCGTAGTGTGTATGCTGTCTTCAGTAAGATAAATTTTAAACTTTGAGGTTGAATCGCCCAGTTTTTTAAATATTAAAATAACATTTAAAACAGTAAAATTGAGTAACATTAAAAATTTGTGTTGTTATATATGTAGGTACATTGAACACAAGACACATACATAAATTGTCTAACAAGGAAAAATTTGTCAGATGTCATTGAATAGCCCATCTGACCGTTTATAATTAATCTAACAATGTTCCATGCCTTTCTAGGCAACATCAAAAGTTGTAAACACAGAACACGAAAATGTTTTTTTTTATTTTAAGAAATGCATGTTCCTTTAGGTCCTCTTGAAACATTCAAAGTTATTTAAAAAAAATGCTTCACAACTTCAACAGTTTGAAAATTTATTAATTTCTTGAACTCGCTCCAGCGATAACCTTGATCTACCTCGAAACAAGCTAGGTCGAACTTTTGGTCTTAAAAAACAGACTTTTTCCTTCAGGGTGGGCTGAGTTTTTTTTACGTAAAAACGTTTTTGGGCGACCCAGGGGTGACTTTTGGGCTCAACAAACAAAGCCAAATTTCTTTGCTGTTTAAATCTCCACTAATAAAATAAAATAAAATAAAATGAATGAAAATATAAAGACGGCTCCTAAAAGGAAATAACTCATTTGGCTCAACAGTCGACAGATTGAGTAGGGTATATTTGAACTGCGTTATTTAATAACAATGAAACTGATTTGGAAAAAAAAATCTTTTTTAAAAATCAGATCCGTTCAAACGACGTGAGGTTAACCAAGCAATAAATGTCAAACAAAATTAGTAAGTAAGTTTCTTCTTGCTTTGATAGGACGATATGTAATATTCACATAAGTACATATGTCCTTCTGAAGTCATTAACAAACAAGCTTTTCGTCAAAATGGAGTCAAATATGCATAACTAAGCAGTTCCTAGAAGGCATCTTATCCTAGCTTTAATATTACTAAGCCGAGTTAGTTCTGTTAAAAACGCTACATGCTATACATTACATGCCATATCCGCTGTGCATTAAATATTAGTTATTAAAAACCCAGTTTGAGGCACCAGGAGGAACCACAGTCAAACACCACCGTCACCGTGAGATAGTATACAATCGTAGCATAACTCAATAGAATTATTGAGAGACCGTATGTGTGGTTTATGAGAACAGTATTTTTTTTTTTAAATAGATTTCTTTTTTATTGTGACAGTTGAGTGAAGACAGATAGACCTTTTAATATAAGAACCTCAATATGTCTTCCCCCAATTTTGTACTTCTTAATATTTAGGAGGAACCTAAACAAATTTAAAAATGGAACTATTTCAGGACACTGACATCTAACCGCACTCCTCGAAAATCAATCAATTAACAACTAGAACAAGAATGTTTGTTTAAATTTAAGACAAACATGAATTTATTCCTTGCAGACATAAATAAACTACACAGGGTGATAAAAATAAGGGTTTAAGTATTTCAAACAATGCATTCGGTTGTACTTTATTTTTATGTAAGAATGTCATGTCCAAAAATAGAATTTTAATTCTGGCTTCACTTGCAAAATAACTATGCGCTACCGCCCTCCAATAAGATACATTCACTGAGCATAAACAATAATGCAACACTAACCTTTAAATTATGGATTTTAAATTACCCTTCGATAGCGTATATATGTTTTATCCGTTACAACCACTGAACACTGCAATTGAAATTTAATCGGATTCGGATCGGAATTCAATTATATATCGATGAGTTTAAAAATTTTCAGTTTTTATTTCTTATTTAAATATAAAAAAACATAAATAACCGTTTAAAACAATAATATTTTATTTTATTGTACGGAATTTAAAATTACAAAATTTATTATATTCTTCATAACGAGGACACTTTAAAACTAACTGAAACAATGATTCCAGTCCAACCGAAGAAGAGAAGATAGAAATTTATGTTTCACCAACGACGGCGATGTTCATCAACAAACTAAATGCACCGAAGCGAATTCTTCAGAACTGAAGCAACTGAAGCACGGAACCGCGGCGAAGTCTTCAGGTATATCTGCTGCTATGTGGCTGGCTGATGGCGCTGCGCTGATGTAGCTGTAGCTGGAGGAGGATTGAGGTAATTAGTTTTGATTCATTTCGTTTGCTTTTGCTGGTTTTCGTGGGGTTTCCGTGGTGGTGCTCGTAAGTGCTCCGTAAATGTATAAACGATGAATATAAGAGTATCGATGGCAAACTGTGAAAATCGGCGTGTGATAGGTCTGACGTCTGAGCTCTGAGACATTCATGGATCTGATTTTTAATTGATTTTTTTTTTTTTGCTTTTCTTTTTCTTTTTGTTTATTTTGTGTCTTCCTCATTTTTTTTTTCATTAAATACGTGAAAATGAGGTTATTCGAGTATATCACGTTTTTGAGCTTAGTTTATTTTGGGGACTTATGGTACACTTACATAGCTTAAAATATGTTGAATATTGGTACGTTTAAAATACCAAGTAAATATTGGTTTCGTCATAGATCTGGGATGAAGAGACTTTGGACATTGGCTTCAAAATTGGTACTTAACAAAAATAGTCCATGTTCAAAACCTGGTTGCATGAACCTTCTTCAATAAATAGAACAAAAGCCGCCACTAGAAATAGGTGTATTAACGTACATTCAGACAAATTTGGGCTCAATCAACGGCTTTATAAAATGCTTCGTTATTTTTAAAACAACAAAATTTTGATAGTCTGTTAAAAAGACTTGTAGAACCCGTCATTAGTCATTTTAACACAAAAAATGTTCATTACATTGAGTATGTGTACACGTGTGGCATATGCAAGTGTCAGCATGACTTAAACAAAATTGAAGGGTATTCTTATAGTTATGTAAAAATATCGGCATTTTGCTAAATTCATATAAGGGAAAAAAACAAATTTCAAAATGAACTTTTAGATAGGGTCGACATAGGGTTTTTCGACAACCGCAAGAGTTTTCAAAAATCCTGGGTTTTTTGGTTTTCAAACTACCACATCAGGGCTTCTATGTAATTGTGTATTTGTCCCAACATCAAGGGTTCATTTTGTTGAATCTGTAGGATTTCTTGGTTTTGTTGCTGATTCGTTATTGATGACGTCTCAATTTTTATTTTGTATAAGGAATCTACCGAAGTATAATGTGCGGCTGCCGTTTCTGTCGTTGTCAATTTGTATTTAAAAAATATATTCTCGTTCCACTGCTGGTGGTCTCCTGGATAAGGTTAATAACACATAATTATATTTTATATAAAACATTTATTGAAACATATACTTAAACCAGGATTTTGACAAGTACCACCAGCCTTATGGATGATCGAACACATACACAACAAAATTAGCCGTCACGGGACGCCCGGCAGATGTGAAACATTCAAGCTAACATTAAAATTCATAATTTTTAAAAACCATAAAAAAAATGTGGAGTCTTATTATTTTACTATAATAACAATTATTACAGATTATATTCATTTATAAATAGGAACAACATTTTCCTCAACCCACCCACCAAATCCCCCCACCACCGCCATACACCCAGCCCACCTACAACTACCCACCAACCATCCACCATTTTTGACAATTTTTTTCGGGAGATGTTCTTAAACCCATCAGGATAAGTCTGTGCCCTGACCAGCAAATGCTGGGTTGACTGCTTATTCCGGCATCTGTTCGTTCAGTTTATGCGTTAGCGTTACCCGCTCTCCACCGCGAGGAGCTTCACATAGGGGATTTTTCCTTTCATTGAGTCTGGGACCACCGAGATGGCGTTACCTAGAGCTCTGCAGTATAGTTAGTTAGTTAGAGACCTATACTGATTCGCTAACTCAATTCGCAAGGAAAGTACTTAGATCGACTTGGAAGCGACCTTAGGTTTCAATTTGTAGTACAAAATTTCCCATAGGTAAATTCCCATATGTACGTAATTGATGGCTCGAAAGCTTTTCGACGTTTACGATACGATATGGTTCTGTTACGTCACCGTGCGTCGGGTGAAAGTTTCGATCGTCTCATAATTAGGTACTTCCTTTTTCAAGAACCTCTCTTTGATAGGGAGAACCTAAAAGAAACTAATTATATTTGTGCATCTTTTTCTTTATATTCATTTAATGATGGGAAAACTTAATCAATTTCCTGATTTCAGTCTTTATACTCATTAGCTCCAGTGCCCCACAGGCCACAGTCAGCTTCTTTCTGAGTCCTTTTAAATGAGATTCACAACCTTTCACTTCAAATAGACATTTTGGTTGTTCCCGATATAAAAAAGACCACTCAAGCAGTCTGTCTGTCTCCGATCACATCTTTGTCTTGTGCTTGTGGGAATAATGTATTTGCAACATTTGAAGAATAAGTAAGTATATAAATACATTTTCATTGCGATCCGCCCCCATCACACTGATGTACAGATTCTCATGTGCAATTGTTTTTAATTGTAACGATTGCCCTATATTAAGTTGATTGTATCTATGGCATTGTGCGGTTGAATTTCTACTGGGTTAACCACTTCATCACACTATCGGAATTGCTCAACAGTAGTTTATTATCATGGTTATTCCGATCTCTGGCTTAAATATATTATGCAGGCTGAGTTAAAAAAAAAAAAGATTGAAAAAAGATAGAAAAAATAGATAGGGATTGTCAGTGTGTGATCGTCGCATCGCGGCGCATGAGTTTCGAAGCGGAACGAAAAGTAGATGTATGTATTTATATATCTCCGGAAAAAAGCCAGTTGCAAGGTATACTTAATCAGGGAATTGATTAAAGGGTCTCGGCTTGATTTTTACTGTTAAATCAAGGTTTAAATAGAGCATGTGTGAGGGACAACATTTAGATGTAACAGTTTTGTGTATAAGATAAGATTTCGAATCTAAGAAATATAATACTTCCATTCTGCTATCTTTACTGAATAAGCTATAGTAATATGACTAGGAAGTAATTACGATTTCAATCAGTGGCTACTAATCACCGCTGCGGTTTTCATGGCACTAGAGGGCAACACAGTCAAACACCATCGCCAGAGTAGATACTATAGATTTTATATAAAATGCTGTTATACAATTTATATAAGAAAAGTGCTTAAACTAAAGCTGAAACAGAAGGTTTAGGTTTTTTTTTTACTGTCCGTTATTTTCATAAATTTAAAATAAGAAAAACCAAAATTAAACTTACTGTTTGGTTATTTACCCTATGAAATGTCATAAAGTACCTTTACTTCGTCTTAATCTAAAAGTGTCAAAATCTTTTTGATGAGGTTGTGTCGTGAAAGAGAACCAGAATAATGCCACATTTCCAAGAACTCCTTAAGTCGGTGAACTTGCTTTTAGCCATGTCAGTAAAACTTGCTATTGCTATCCCATGTGAAGCTAATGAAAATTAGAGAGGATTATGTTTTGAAAGGCATACCTACATCACAGGGTCACTTAATTAATATTTACTAAAGAGTCATTGCACTCCAGTTTAATAGGTACAAATACAGCTAGCAAAAGTAAAAAAATATTCATGGTCTACTGCGTGAAACCAACAATGCAGTCGGTGAATACGAGTAAAGGTAGATTATAGAAAAGTTCTTTGAAGTTTTTGTTATGACACACACGTTGGGAAGGTACTGATGCAATTACTTTAATTTCCGTTTATGTCAATGGTTTTGTGGTAGGTAGGTATTGTGTTGTAGAATTAGGTCAATACGAATTTCTTCTTTTTGTATGGTATGGACGTAAAAAATGTTAATGGAATCTTTTTTTTTTACAAGACTTAGATGACGTCAATCCCAATTGTTATTTATTTTGCAATTTTTTCACTCTCCCAGTCTAAAGTTAGGTAGGTCCGTGAAAACCAGAGAGAATTAATGAAGGAGAGTTTAATCTAGGCAGAAGCTGTTTTGAAAGATACCCCTTAACTATTGCGGAGAAGTGCGTAATTGATTCTTGTTTTTGTTTTGCGTTGCTTGTTTTCAAAGAATAAAAAAAGGGGTGAGGTTGAAACGTACGAAAGATTTGCCTCTCCTTTATGTCCTCTCTGGTGAATACTGATAGCACTTTCCATTTGAGGAAAAGAACCGTCCGTCCAGATGTCCAGAAGCATCCAGAAGTCTTCTGAAACCTTTCTATTGGTATAAAAATGACACTTCTGACCATTCTGGGAAGAGAATTTCGCATCTTGTTTAGAAATAAAGATCCAATCAAGAAGCACAGACACATATACATACATATGACTCATAATTTCCGGCACAAAAAATTCATTGGGAGTGTCTGTTGCCTTGCAGCATTACCGAAAGTTTTGGTAGTGGCGACACATCAGACATATTGTTGAAGTTCATTGAGCCGATTTGAATACGAAGATCGAGTAAAAATCCCTTTGTACAGTGAATCGTGCTGCGTGCACCTGTTCACCTGGTGCGAATTGACATTGTATCCATATTGAGCAGAAGCAATGATTTCGCATGGAAGTGCTATTAGATTCATATTAAACAACAAACAAACACAAACATAAAAGCTATGTATTAGAAAAATATAGAAAGTACCTAACAAATATGACATAATGTATATTTTATTGACAAATTAATATATTAACAGAAATAAATAAAATAAATTTTACTTGGATACAAAAGGAAAGAAATTGCGACATAAATTTGTAAGCATTATTTTTTCTAACACAATTATTTTCATCACTTTAGTTAAAAAAAAATATTAAAGTGTGCATGTACGTTTTTCATAAATCCTGCATTTGGCATTTCTATACAAATAAAGACAATAATGAATCAAAAACTCTTGAAACTGGTGCCTTTCTATATATTGTGCTGCACTTAATTATTAGTAAATAAAATACAATGCGAAGTGACACAAATTCAATAACGGCATGCGAAATAAGGTGGCTTTACTGCTGGAACACAATGGAGCCGGAGCCGGAACCGCAGCCGCAGCCGTATCGCATGTCAAAATATTGAATACACACGAATTCAATGTTGTGAACACAACGAGACGGATCCGCAACCGCAGCCGCAAACCGCAACGGACGAGTTGGCCAACTTTTAATAAATACGTGCGTATTTTTGACACTCCATAAAAAAAAAAAAAAAAAAAAAAGAGCAACGTGCTAATAAAATCCTTTTAGAAATTAGGTCAGGTAATTAAAAATGTATTGAAAAGACTATACATGATGCGATATATGTTTTATCATCTTTTATATTCATATATATGTATGTTTCTCAGTGGAAATTGTAAAAAAACGTGGAGTACGTACGACTCCATTGTGGGCACTTCTAATTAGGTACGTACGGCATGCGGTACGGTTGCGGCTGCGGTTCCGGCTGCGTTTTTCTATTGTGTTCCAGCAGTTACGTGGAGCTGGCTTTACATGGACTTCAGACGAAAACGCAACAACAACAATTATAGTGCCACTATAATTTTCAAGCTGCATTCATAATTTTCCTATAATCTGCATCCATGAAGACGTCTTCATTTTGGTCTTCCCTCTCTATCACGCAAGTATGATTTAAACATTCTGCATCCTATTTTTTTGCAGATCATGGCTCTGGCTCGCAGCTCCATGTAAAGTCACCTTTAAGCACCGTGTAAATTGAAATTTAAAATCATCCCATCAAAAATTTAATTTTCCACACTGAACACAGCCATCCGCCGTGAGCCTAGCCATCTTGTTACTTGCACATTTTTGCTAAAGCCATTCATCTGTCAAATAAAATTGTGCTGTGTTGTATCTCGTCAAGGAACATTTTCGCCGGAATCTTACTCATATACCTATTTCTTTTTATAAAACTAAACAAAGAAAACTATTTTGGTAAAATAAAAATACACCTTATTTAACTCTTTCAAATAATAAATATCTTTTTTGTAGAATAATGGATCGCCTACTTCGTTTAGGAGGTGCTATGCCCCAAGCCCCACCACCAACAGATGCCCCTGTTGTAGATACAGCCGAACAAGTTTACATCTCATCGTTGGCTTTGTTGAAAATGCTAAAACACGGCCGTGCCGGAGTTCCCATGGAGGTCATGGGTTTGATGTTAGGTGAGTTCGTTGATGACTATACCGTACAGGTGATCGATGTCTTCGCCATGCCCCAAACTGGTACTGGAGTCTCAGTCGAGGCCGTCGACCCAGTTTTCCAAGCAAAAATGTTAGACATGCTCAAACAGACTGGCCGCCCCGAAATGGTCGTCGGCTGGTACCATTCCCATCCAGGTTTCGGATGCTGGTTGTCCGGCGTCGATATCAACACCCAGCAATCGTTTGAAGCTCTAAGTGAGCGCGCCGTAGCTGTGGTCGTTGATCCCATTCAATCGGTTAAGGGTAAGGTCGTTATTGACGCTTTCCGACTGATCAACCCAAATATGTTGGTGCTTGGCCAGGAGCCACGACAGACCACATCGAATTTGGGCCATTTACAGAAACCCTCTGTTCAAGCACTTATCCACGGTCTCAATCGGCATTACTATTCCATCAGCATCAACTACAGGAAGCATGAGTTGGAGCAGAAAATGTTACTGAATCTGCACAAAAAATCCTGGATGGATGGTTTAACTCTGGCCGATTACAATGAGCATTCCTCCATCAACGAAAGTACCGTCGCTGAGATGCTGGAATTAGCTAAGAACTATAATAAGGTAAAGTCAGAAGAATCTATTTTGGTGGCTATTTTTGTATAACTCAAACACATCCATCATCCTCTTGCACAGGCTCTCGAAGATGAAGAAAAGATGACTCCTGAACAACTTGCAATCAAGAATGTAGGCAAGCAGGATCCAAAACGGCATCTCGAAGAAAAAGTAGACAAGGTCATGCAGAACAACATAGTCCAATGTCTAGGAGCCATGTTAGACACAATAGTATTTAAATAATAATTCATGTTCTCATTAAAATGCTTTTTTTTTAATAATTCAGTTTATATTTATAAATAATAACTTTTCTATAATTAAACTCCCTTTAACCGACACTGCAATTTAAATAACAACAACTGCAAATTAGGTATTTTAATCAGAACCGAAATTGTTTTTTTTTTTTTCTAAATTTATTTGATAAGCAAAATATATATTGTGAAGAAAAATTTGCAATGTTGGAGAACTTAACTGTATATTTTTAATTTTTGAAGTTCTTTTCGACCGCAACGTGTCGTGTGGAGAAAGAAAGGACAGATTCAAATATTTGAGGTAGGAATCGTAATCTTGACAAAGAGGCATGAAATCAAGGTTTTGAAAGTTAAACTCCTTTAAAAATGCTCCGTCATGTGAGCTATTTTCAATTTATAGGAACTAAGACGTTACGCCGAATAAGTTACTCTAGATTCCAAAAACATTAGTCCAACTGTACTTGAGGAGTTGCGGACTTCTAGAACAAAACGTAAGAGGATCAGATGCCTTATCGTTTGATCTGTTGAAAACCCATGGAGTTAGATTGCTAAGAAGAGGATAACACATTCGTAAAATCAAGGTTATAGTGTAACAAGCATAAACATATTGTTCATCCTCAAAATAGGAAGTAAGACATCTCTGCGAAAGGCTCATACAAGGTAAACCACACAGCTAAGCTGAAGAACCCTATTGATATTGGTTGAGTCTTTCATAACTGACTATTTTACAACTGCAAACATTTTAGATGAACTGCTTGTATAGACAGAGTCACAAAGCTGCTGACCACTTTGGACATGTTTTGATGTTTCTTTTGTTTTGTTGAAAGTTTCGTTACTTTAGGAGCTGAAGAAGTAAGGGATATAAAAGTATGTATCAAGAATGAATTTCTATTTTCTTATAAATACGTAAATTCTAATTATCTTGAAAGGTGTTCCTCTCTTCGTTTTACAACGCTTTAACAGCGGATTCTGTCTTTTAGAATTGTAAAATTCATTTCGAGTTTTCTGTTCTCTTTTTCTCCTTAAAAAACTGATTCTTTATTTGAATTTTGTAAGCAATCTTGGGGACTTACAAAAAACTTTAAATTGATTTAACCGATCAATCTCTTAAGCCTGAAGTCGCCATGGCTCGTTTTAAATCCTTTTTTGAAAACCTCAAATTTCTATTTTTAATAAAATAAATGAAAACACATAATGTATAATAGAATCTATGATGTTGTGACAAATACACAACACTAACGTCTTTTTCTGGGTAGTTCTTTTGACTTTTCTGAAACTAAAGGTCGCCCTAAAGCATGAACATCTAGGTTTTCCGTTGTATACCTATAATTTGCAATTGAATTTTTCGATAGAAGTTAGAATACATCGATTTTAATAAAAAATAAAGTAAAATATAAATGTAACGTCAGCCTAAGCACCTTATTCACCCCACCTGGCAACCATCACCTTTGTTTATCAAATCAATAATACTCTGTAGATTCGATTCCATTTGACTGTACCTAACGCCCCAAAACATCGTTAAGAGTAGCTTCATTCAATACTATCTGAAAATAGCAGCGGCGCCTAGTACCCACTGATTGCCACAGTTGTTGTTGATGCTTTCTAATCATAGTATGTACTAAAGTTTTATAAAGCAAAGCCATCACATACAAAATTCCGAAAAGAACCATGTGAAACTTGAGTGGATAGAGCATTCAAAAATGTATCACCGTTTAGTGAGTACGTACTGCACTTGTTAAGTGGATTACAAACTATGCAGTTTATTGTCGCTGCAGTGAAGTTCTTTTACAGCGTAGTGATTTAACTTACATAAAAATCAATCGCATTGCAGTTTGGTGTTCCTTAACTGCCCTGGCACAATGGTGTAGCTGTACTTGCAGCTGAAGTTGAGTTTACTAAAACTTCAACTACATTTTGTACTACAGCAACAACTTAAATTGTTGCTGTGCTTTAGGAATTACGAATATATTACTTTGACAGCGCTACGTACTACAGCTCCAGCTACAATATTGTGCCAAGGCAGTAACTCAAATAATTACATACAAATATATACGTATATAGTATAGTTCCTCTTGGTATCATTCCTCCTAGTGCGGTCTTACCATACCCTGACGCCAAGCATGCCAGCTACTGGCAAGCAAGTTGCTTCATGTATTAACTCTGTCAGATACCTATCTGCGTCCCAGTTGATGTGAGTGGAAAATGTGAGTGTATTGCAACTGTCTTGCCAGTAGCTGACATGGTATGTCGTCCGGGTAAGGGAAACGAAATAATTTTAAGCCTACGATACAAGTTAGTATCGCAAAAGATTTTCCGAATAACCACCGTGTTCTCTGCTCTTTTAGCAACTTTTTCTTCTTTAAACCATATCTTGTCCGCTCTATATACAAATAAATTACGTTTCATTTTAAAAACTTAAAATATGAGCAATATTTATAAATCATTGTCAAACTTTATATACAAAAATAAATTATTTTTTCCATCTAACCAACTATCGCAATAAGCACCCTATACAAACTAAAAACTTGGCATCACTTGACAATTTATCGATGTCAACGACAACTGCCAAAATCGAAACAGCTGATTGACAGTAGTTTGTTTTTTGTTTCTGTGCAATCAATAAAAATATTTGTTTTATCTCGAGTTTCAGGAAGTTGCAGACAAAAAAAAAACTATAGTTGAAAGAAAATTGAATTTTTTTCCGTCGAACTGATATCAAACAACCACTTAAAGTGATAAAACAAAAAAAAAAAAACAAAAACACTGAAATGGCAATTCAAATATCAAAACGAAAGACCTTATCGAATTTTTGAACTCAAGTGGCATTTAATTGTTCCAATTTAATTGTTGGTTCGCTTTTTTTTTGGTTTTGGTTGGAAAGCACAACGTAAACTCTATTTCTGTTCCTAACAAATTAAATTTAAGACAAAAATGAGTGGAATAATATGGCGGGAATTGTTCCCCACAAAATTAACATGTTTAATTTTTATATTTTACATGTCTTTATTCATAAACCAAGGTAAGAAAGAAGTTTATTTTCAACAAAAGATGCAAAACCTTGGCATAGATAGATTTGATTTATTTGCTTCTTCATTTGAACAGGCATATTGGTGACGGCATCACAAGAATCCAATAATTCATACAGCTATAACACTGTGACTGTGGTGCTGTTGACCGAGGTCTTGAAATTGGTTGTCTCAACTGGATTGTATTGCCGAGAGTAAGTTTTGAGAGATGACTATGGAAGTAGTTTTGACCATGATTTTTCAAACTCTTTGATTGCAGAAATACAATGAATTCACTGGTGAGCGACATGAAGAAGCATTCCAATGTGATGATGTTATACTTTGTGCCGGCATTCTTGTATTGCTTGTACAATAATTTAGCTTTTGTTAATTTATCAACATTTGATCCAACGACCTACTATCTTCTTCTCCAGTTGCGAGTTGTCATTACTGGCATATTGTTTCAGGTGAGTATTTTTTTAAATTTAAGATAAATAATTATTGTTGTTGATAAAGTTATTGCAAGCTATGTATATACACTCAGGTGTGTCTGGGATACACACTTTTTTTTGTAAAAGCAATTTGTGGGCATGTAACGTGCATGTTTGACACGAATTTTGCATTTAAATTTTACAAAAAGGTTTAAGTGACTCAATTAGCCAAAACAGATGTTATCATCGGTGGGGGAGTTCCATATTTTTTTTTGTAATTTAATGAATGAAGCACAAACATGTGTCTCAAAGTATTTGACTTTAAAAATTTAATATTTCATGTGTGGTTACATATTTACCTGTTCGTTAGCGCCAGCTAAAACTGTTGATCTCTGGAGTTCTCGATGTCAACTCGGTTCTGTAATCGAGTGCCATTTACCGCCAATACATTTTGATTCGTATAAGGCTATTAGGGCTTGGTTTCGGAAATCGGAATCATCTATCAGCAAAAGCACTTCAACTCTCCTGGAGCAACTAGATTCTTCAATTTCTCTACATTTCTTCGAACGATACCTTAGATGTGACTACGACTCCAAATTCTACGACTTAGCTACCTTCATAACAGTTGATCACTATCTTTCGTTTGGTCTTCATACCGTTTTTTGAGGATTCTATTGAGAAGAGGGCTTTGCTATGGTGCCATTTGGTTTGCTTTGGGTCTCCATATGCGGCGTGAGCCCTCAGGGGCAGGATTAACGACTCCATCTGGTTGGCGCATTATTGTGCATAAGCATCACATACCCACTTAAGTCGATTTTAAGGTTTTTGACCACGATTTTCAATGATGTATTGTGGCATGCCATGTGGGGATGGAACTATGACTCTCTTAAGGTTTTTACACGCTTAGCCAAGACTGCAAATACATATCGCAATTCGCAACACTTCTTCTGCTTCGTTGCAGGATCCTTTCAGCGTTGATGCAGCGGCACCTTTTCGCCTTTAGGGAACCTGCCGGGCTTAGTTTTGACCATATTTTGTAGCTGGCTTCTATCGAACCATTATTTCTTTGAAGTGGAGGTGGCTATGAGATAGAAGTTGGAACTTAAGAGAGCATAGACTTGCCTATCCTCCGCTTCCGCGTGGCAATCCGGGAACAATATGAGTGGCAGGGAAATTATTGTAAATGAAAGAAGAGTGAGTATTTGCAGCTGTATTTCCTTGCCTTGCAGTATTGATTCCTTACCGGTAACGTATGCAGGGTAAAACTTGTATGCGGGAAAGAGAGGAAGGTTTGGTGTGCGCATTTGGCCATTTGCTTCTTCCTTGGCAAGTGGTTGAATGCGCGCATGTCTTAAGGCTGCCCGGCCTTGAGTATTGATGGTGCTCATCTGGAAGCGACCTCACGGTTGCGAAGCTCCACCGGAAGCTATATTCTGGTACCAAGGGAGATAGGCCCTCCTGGGTGATGAAGTCTCTGCTTCGTCACCTGGGAGCTATCTATGAGCTAGGCCCCTTGTGGGTGTATCGTGGTGGTTGTAGTTAACCGAATGCGGTAACATATGGTATCCAAGGATTTTATTCCTGTGGCATGCCATGTGAATCACAACTCTCTAGTTCTCGGTTGTCTAGACAAATGTTTCTTTTCGGAGCCGTCTGTGAAGTCAGCCGGTTCAACGTCAGAAAGCTTCAACAAGCCTCTGGTTTTGGATTGTTTCATTTCTGAGACCAATTAAATACCGGGGTTTCTCCTTTGAATGTGACAATGCCAGCTGAGCCGGTCGTGTCCTTTTTTTGCAAGATGGTATTTTGAAAGCTTCCTCGAATGTACGTTATTGTAATTATATCAAGCCTTGCCACTCCTGCTGCCATACGAAGCATCTTCATCTCAGCTGCTTTTCATTTACTCACATTGTCAAGACTTGTGAACCGTATGTAATATTCAGACGCAATTCTGAAGTGTAGAATCTTCCATTCAGCTTATGGAACATTTTTCGGTCATAGAAGATATCTGAGTTTTCCCGCCACTTCATTCACCCCACGTTTACGCGATGATCGATAAAGCCATCACAAACTGCTTCGTTATTCTCATCATAGATCGCAAATATTCGAACTTTTCACACTTGGGACCAACAACTGTTGCATTCAAATTAATGTCTGAAATAGGCACACGTGTGGATCAGAAAACGGGCAGCACAAGTTGTCTTTTTTGGACTAAAAAGGTACACATGTCCATCCAAAACGTCAAGTTCTCCATTGTAATGTAAATGAATTAATGAGGCACTTTGGGGTCCGTCACTTAACATTCAAGCAGATAGTCAAGGACTTTTATAAAGAGCAGAGGGCTCAAGACGCTTCCCTGGTACCTACTGTTATTTAAAATTCTTCGGTGACTCCAGCTGGACACCTGACCTTTGTCACTGCTCCCGTACCTGTCCCAGGACCCTCCTGAGGGCCACTTGATTGCTTTTTCAAAATCAACAATATTCAAATCCACAAATTTTTACACAGCAAAGCTAAAAGCATGTCCATCAAGTAACTATTAAACATTTTTCGAGTCCATAACCCGTATCGACATTTACATCGATGTTTGGTGTGACTACTTCAATTTTGGGACAGCTGTAAACTGTATAGCTCCTCAGACTTTAAGTGGAAGGTTCAGGCGGGTTTTTAACTGCTTTACCATCGTAACTCATGATAAATTTATTTTATTTTCAGATTATATTTAAAAAATACTTGACACAGCGCCAATGGCTCTCCCTCATCCTCCTGACACTCGGTTGTATGCTCAAACAATTCAATTTCAATACAGAAACCACATCCGAGCTAGTATCTCAACATAATGCCACGATAAAAACAACGAATCTCGAAGCGGGAGGATCCTCGAAACTTTCTGGAAAAAATATTACCGGCTTCGACTTAAGCATAAGTGCCGTTTGGATTCTAGTCCAGACAATATGTTCATGTCTAGCCGGAGTCTACAATGAATACCTCCTCAAGGACAAAGGAGCCGATGTGAATATCTTCGTACAGAACGTCTTCATGTACTTTGATTCCATCGCTTGCAATGCTGGCATTTTAATCTTACGCGGGGAGCTTCTTGATGCCTTCACTCTGACAAACATTCAGTCAGTGTTTCGGTTTAGTGTGATTGCTATCATCATTAATAATGCAGCCATTGGAATCGTAACGAGTTTCTTTCTCAAATACATGAATTCAATACTCAAAACCTTCGCTAGCGCCTTAGAACTCCTGTTCACTGCAGTATTATGTTA
Source organism: Platycheirus albimanus (assembly GCA_916050605.2). Classification (NCBI taxonomy): domain Eukaryota; kingdom Metazoa; phylum Arthropoda; class Insecta; order Diptera; family Syrphidae; genus Platycheirus; species Platycheirus albimanus. The sequence goes on along the minus strand of OU696698.1, from coordinate 29,476,166 downwards.
TTTCCTATTCGCAATACCAATCTACATAAACACAGCTCTGGCCATAGCTGTTGTTTCATTTGCCATTTATTTGTATTCACAGAGTCCAGTGGTGAATCTGGGCAAGGTGCGTCAGCAAAGCTCATCGTTGGAAACGAATTCTATGTCCAGTCGCAAACTTCTAGATCCAGACACGGATCTAGATATGGAAGAAGTTTAAGATAATATTTATTTATTCAATGTACAGAAGAACATGCCTACACTTAACCAACCAAATAATGATGTTTCAAATAAAAATATTTTTATAGTAGGTACTCTTTTATTTAAAACAAATTTAGGCTTAACTATTTTAAGTAGTTACGGTTTTATTGTAAAATAAACTCCTTTCGGGAATTTCATAGTTATTGGAAGCATTTTATAAAAATGCATCCGCGTCAATTTTGATCGGCGGCGGTCCTGAAAGACCTTTCGTAGTCACAGTGGTGGAAATTATGGCGTTCGCGGCAAGTTTCGAGGTGTTCTTGCATGGAACCTTGCTTAACGAGGTGGCATGCATTGTAGATGCAAACTTCCAATGGTGGTCCGCGATAGCTTTTTTGGCATTTCAGTATATGCCCAGGTAGTCGGAAGGTAACAATTCTATGTTCACTGTTGAAGGGGCAAATTGAGTAATCGTTGGAACTCACCATCTATTTGTTTTGAATATTGTTTGAATAATTTTAATGCAAAGTTTAAAAGATAAGGCTTACTTTTATGATATTTTCTGAAACAAAAGTTAAACAAAAATTCAACCGGGGAACACAGGAAACAATCAAACCAAAAAAAAGATAAAATGCTAAAAAAAATCGTTTGTCTTGTCTCGTCGTTGTGGAATGTGGAGTGTGGATTCAAAATAGTTCTGTTTGTTTTTATTGTTGAGGTTTAAGGTCATAGCCCAATGAAATGACTATCCCGCGAGCGAGTACATAGAAAGTTTGGCAAAGAAGCGTCAAAAGACATGATACAAATATAGAAGATAGCGCATTTTAATTCTCATTCGTTCTGCGCACCTACGTCATCGGGGTGCAATGGAGTTTTCGCCTTCCCGTTTTAATTTTTGTTTCGTTCTGCACTCTATACGTTCTGCACATTGACATACTATCCATACATTTATAGTTTGTCAATGTGTTGTGCGCTCCACGTACCACGTCATCGGCACATAATGGAGTTTGACCGAGTGTGACGTTTTGCATTGTTTAAGCGCAATGCCATATCTTGTATATTTGTATCATGGTCAAAAAAAGGAAGTAGTTGACAAATAGCAATCCATGTATGTTGTATACAATGTCAATTCCTGTCGCCACACGAATTGTTTCCTCTCACTATCTGTCACTCAACAGTTTTTGACATTTGGCAAAGCGGGAGCAACTTTTATCTCATATTTTTGACCTCTCACGTACTTCAGTTCAGTTTAACAAACTCTTTCGATTCTGTATTGTGAACCAGCCCTGCGGCTTAGTCTATATTGTTGTTTTTGACACTTCTGACATTTATAAGAAGAGAGCAATTTGCCCATAAGTCATAAATGGTTTGTTCGATGTTGACAATAAGCCCATATAAACTGACACTGAACTGTTCGATGCGAAACGAAGTCCAGACCAGTTTTGTAATGTCGATTTTTATTGGTCACGTTAGATCAATCTCGTCAGATTGATTTTTTTCCCAGATTTTACTGTCAAGATTGATTTTTCTTGTGAAATGAAAAACAGAAACGAGATTGATTTTTTTGTAATTGTGTGTGTGTGTCAAAATGACAATGTCGCAACAAAAGTGAAATTATTTGTTTCCAAATTCCAATTCATGATGTCGGAAAATATTAATGAGGACTTAATTAATTATTCCGTTGTTTATGTGGGAAATGAATTGGTTTATTTGAGTTTATTTCAACAGATAGTCCTCAAATAATAAAACCACCTGGAGATGATCTACTGGATTCAACTGAGGCTGCTAAAAAATCAGCAGACGCAGCAGCTGAAAAAGAAAAGGAAGCATCACAGTCCCAGTGTCCGACGATCAAAACTACAAGATCTACGGCTATTGCAGGCGTGTTTTGCCTGAAAATTCGGATACATGTCTTCCGCTATGTTACTGTATTAAAAGCGAATGTAAAGCTCTGGGACTTTATCAGAAGCTACTAAAGGAAGTTGAGTCCCGACATGGACAGACAGAGACTGAAATGAATTCAGAATATTCAGTAATCTACAGAGCTGATATTCCACCCGCTGGCAAGTGCTTACACATAAAGATTCCACTTTTCTCACGTCCTGTGATCTACTCCACAAAGCATATGAGTTTGGAGCAAATTCCAAGGGTATAAAGGAGTCGGCGACACTAGAATCTCTATCAGAGGGTTCATCAGCAACTCTCCAAGATAGTAGAAGAAGTTTAGTTCTTGCGAATGAGAGCCAAGGGAAGCCATATGACCCGTTGGTTAGTCGAAACCTAATCAGGGATCCCCGCTATGATGAAATATTTATCCGGCGACCGACTGACTTGCGCCTGGAGAATACGGAATAAAGTGAACTGCTCATCTGCCTAGGTCCTGAACTGCTAATTGATGTCTTGAACGAAAGGTTATCCTACAGAGTTGTAATATTTCTCTGCTCTCAAAAGCAATTCTGGCCCGGCAGACAATGCTGTATCCATTTCAGTGGCCTTACATTATTGTGACTATTGACACTATTGCCTGTAGGCCCGCTACTTTCTGCATCTCTCCCGTTAAACAAACACTACCGACAAATTAAACCTACGCCACTTCTTTCACATCTCATGGACATTTTGATAAATCTATTCAATTCCATATACTTCTTTAATGAAAATATAATAATCATAAACAATTAAAAAGAATTTTCTTTACCAAAAGAATTGAATTCTCGCAATAACAAAAACAAAACTTCACTTTATAATTAGAAAGAATTTTATTTTGCCAAAAATAATTGAGCTCTCGCAATGCCAAGAACAAAACTTCACTTTATAATTAAAATAATTCTTTTATCAAAAACAAAACTTTATTTTATAATTAAAAACAATTTTCCTTAACACCAACAAATTTAATTTTCACAATGTCGCAATGCCAAAAACAAAACTTCAAAAACAGCTGTTCGAGAGTATTGTGATGGTATGCGTTAAATCTCGAAAAAAAATGAGATTTAACATATTGATCTCAGATCGAAAAAAAAATTGATTTCTTGACCAACATAACAAAAAAATCTAGCTGTCAGATCGAAAAAATCGATCTAGATCGAGAAAGATTGATCTCACGTGACCAATAAAAATCGACATAAATGTTTGGCATTTCTACGAACAACACTAATATTTTTGAGAGCACATCAAATTCAAACAAACCTAAAGATCCGACGATCGTGATGATTTGTTTTGTTGTTGTAACTTGCTTTCTTAACAAAATTCAAACACAAAATTTTCAATAAATAAAAAAAAAAATATTTTATTTAATAAAAATACACTTTGACACTTTAAAAATAAGTTCAATGTCGTCACTTATCGTACACGATCATCCCATATGTCTGCAACACTATCAATTACCATTTGGGGGGTAGAAAGCTTGTGCCGCATGAAATGACCTTGAATTTGTGCCGGACTCACTGGTTTGCCCAGAGCAAGAACATTTTTTGCAAATTCTGAAGCCGCATTTGAGCCATTCACACTTGGATCACCTTTGTAGAATCGGTTAAACATCTCCTCCAATTGATACGCTCCACAATAACCGACATATTCTTTCATGTCTACACGGCCAGGACGAATGAGAGCTGGATCTAGACGATCCAAGTAGTTTGTGGTCATAAACACAATTCTTGCCTCAGTGGATGCAACACCGTCGAGACAGTTCAATAGTCCACTGAACGTAACTCTGTTTAATCCTTCGTATGCAGCCTTCTGTTGGGGTACATCTTCTCTTGAAAGAAAAGCCGCATCGATATCTTCGAGTAGAATAATGGACTGCTCTGGAGCGACGTTAAGAAGATGATTCAATCGGTCATCGGTGAGTCCTCGCTCGGATAAATTCAGCAAGCAAATACCATATTCCAACTCTCCAGCCAAAGCAGTGATAAAGCTGGACTTTCCGCAACCTGGGGGACCATGGAGAAGGTATCCCCTGCGGTATGGGATTCCTCGCTCGGTGTACCACTTTGGATTTGCAATGAAATCTCTGCAGTCTTTGATAATCTTCGCAGCCACACCCTCGTCGAGGACTACCGATTCAACGGGGCGACGTTTTCTAGGATGACCAAAAGGCCTCCACTCAGCTCCCATGGCAGTATACATAATTGTCTTACCTTCGTTGCCTTTCAGTGCCAGCTGTCGAGCTTCCTCGAGGATGTTGAAGTACAAGTTTCGATCTCTTCCAAAAGCCGTCAAGGTTACTGTCTCGAATGGTAGTCCCATGTGAAGATCAAGTGTTTGAGATTCTCTTGTCCTTTCGACTTTTATCCAAATACCTTGATAGCGCATCAAATGTGTTCCAATACTGGGTATGAAGTCATAGTTTGTACAGATTTGTCCAGATTCTTTTTGTACAAAGGAAGTCTCAACACTCAAGTGTTGTGTTTTGCGGGCACCTTTTATTGTTATCCACTGCAGTAGCCATTGATAAGATTTGTCACGACATGGCACTTCAAGTGTAATCATCATATGTCGCCGGAATAAGATCAATGCTCCTTGTAAACCTTTCCGAAGGATTGCAGCTCCCGCTCCGAGGCCAAATAATCCAAAACCAGCTCCGAAATAAGGATTTGTGGATAGTCCATCGATGATGTCAGTGATGGGCATTTTAAAACTCGGTGAAACTTGATGATTTGAAAAACAAAGTTATTTTGTAATTCTTTTTGGAATGAAGAAAAACATTGCGCAAAACTTTTCTTTTGCGAATTCTGTATAACCTCACAATTACAGCTGATTTTGATAGATCGATGACAGATTTTAAAAAGAACTGTTTGATTTTAATTTGTCTTGCCTTTAAGCTGGAAATGTATGTGAAACTACAAAAGTAAAGCAGCAATTATTCAGAAACGTGAATATAGAGAAGTATCTGATGAATAAGATTTTTAAGATCCAGTTACCCAGATGTTTTCCCTTTCAGACAATTCAACAGACAAAACAAAATTCTTTTTCTTAATATAAAGAATCGAGTTATAGCCTATTCACACCGCACTCGTTTTGGCTATTCGTTTACCAAAACGAGTAGAGCGTTCACACCGAACATTTACTCGTTTTTGTTTGACATTTCAATTGTCTAAAATTAAAAATTAAAAAAAAATCAAATTAAATTAAATTAAATCCGAGACTTTGGTATGTCGTACAATGTACAAAGAAAGTTTTGTATTTTGTATAAAATGAGGACCAGGGCCAGGGGTAATATTTGGAGGAGAGCAAGACCAAGGATATCGTCAACAAGCACTCTCAGTTCATTGGCTACCCAATGAAGATGCTCGTCGAGAAAGAGCCCGACTAGGAAGTCAAGTGACAAATAGTGAAATGGAGACCGACGAGCCTAAAATTGAAGATGCCGGCTAAAATGATGACATTGATAAGAAAAATACTGTTGAAATAAAATTATCTTTATTTGTTTCTACATATAAAATTATTTTTGAACTTCGCTTTGTCTTCTTCGCTTTTTTTTCCTCCCCTCGTCTTGAGGCAAAAAAAAAATCCGTCAGGGGTCACAAATACCAGCCTTTATATTTCTTGATTTGCTATCGCTAGCTGACATATTTATGCGGTTAAAACAATCTGCCAGCCAATTAGTAAAACTTTGTTCTGTTCGAGCATTTCATGGAAGGCGTTCAATGGGACATCTTCGGAATCAACAACACCCTTTGTAAGGAATAGATACTCTGGATAAAGATATTTTCATTCGCAGTTGTCCATCATAAACACACACGATTCACTCACAACTTGATGGCTTGATTTGATGCTGTTATGCTTTCTCTAGTTCTCAAAGAGATCGATCGAATGGTACTTGAACCCTCGACAGAAAAGTGCTTCACAACCAAATGGTCCTTCCATTCGTTGGTACCTTATTATTATACAAAAGAAAAACAATGATATACAAGTATTTTTTAAAAATATTAGGTACTTACAGCTGCCAAGAATGTTTTCAAATCGTCGAAATATAAGATTTTTTTTGACAGCAGCCGTCAGCTGTTCTTTTCTTTTTAGTCTATTCACAATAACATCACAAAAAGATCTGTTCGTCTAGTTCATCTTCAAATCGCAACTCGTTTTCAAGTCGTTTTAACAAAAACGAGTCGTTTTGCAAAACGAGTTGGGTACGAAAAATGTATGGGAAAACGAGTCGTTTTGGGTAGTCGTTTTGCGAAAAACGAGTAAATGCTCGTTTTTCGTTTGGTGTGAATAGGCTATTAAGGTCTAAGCATTTCTGAGAAGTCCCGAAACGACAATACACTGTTCTGCTACCTGTCTTCTACATCTTCACGACATGAGCTCAGAATGTTGATCTGTCAAAAGTGACAAAGGAAATCATTAGCTTATAATAATGTTGGGAGAAGATTCGAAGTTTAAAAACGATGTTCAGCGCTGAACCGCTATAGTAGATCATCCTTGGATCAAAATTTAAAAACGATCTACCTCGTTTCCTGTGTACATAGTTAAAGTTTAGACGGTGGTTCAAGAGCTAACCCACCGATTTTTATGGATTAAATAAAGATGACCCACGGATCAAGAATTTAAAGACGAGGTTCAGTGCTGAACCACTATTGTAAAACTGGTACTTAATATTCGTTCAACAATTCAACAATATTTGACGTTGTATCGATATTAAAAGAACGTTCCATGGGACTTCAACAAATTTTTTTTGACATAACACGCACCTGGAGAAAAAGAACGCACCACTAAAGGTGATCAGAGTTTCTTTCCAAAAGTGTGATTATGCCTTTAAACCGCGCCGGCGTCTCTTATGTCAAAAATTATAAACAGCTGACAGTTGAAGAGTCGTTTTCCCAAAATGTGTTTGCAAATACAATAATTTATAAATATTTCAAAAATATTCAATAAATGCATTGCATTGGGTTTTAAATTGAAGTGTTTTCAAGGCATCTATCCATTATTTCCCTATTCATCTAAAATGCTATCCAATTGATCCATCCCAAAAGACCTTGAACACATTTAACTCAACCGGCTTTTGAGGTTCTTCAAGTAGCAGCCGGAAATATTTACTTTTATTAAATGAATTAAGTATAAATCACAAAATGATAAAAATAACAGCTCTCAATGAGTCCGAAAGCGAGGAAGAAGCTACAGATGAAACTATTGTCACCGATGAAGCACAGGTAGATAGATGCACTTTGGAGTTCTTTGACCTGCAAGTGCAAGGTCATCATTTGTTTTGTTTTTTTTTTCTTTCATAGGAAACTATTGCCGAAAATGAATACATGAGAGCTTTGAAATATAAGGGAGCCGGCAAACCTGACTTGGCTCTATCGTTGATGTTGGAATTATTGGAAACTCGTGTCCTTAATGAGGTAGTCGCGCTGACCTAAATATTTGTTAACCCAATTGTAAAACACTCGTTATTTTTTCAGGTTTGTATGGAGAGCCATAATGAAAAACTACTTGCCATTCGTTATAACTGCCATAAAAATATAGCTCTTATTTACGAAGACACAAAGGAGTATCAGAAATCCTTGGATCATTTTATGGAGGTAAGAAATCTTTTACGTCTGTTAACTTCTTCCCTGGTCTCCCTGGTTCCTTATTCCTGTGGAACTGGTCTTCAAGTTTGCATCCAAGTTAGGTTAGGTCTTGTAGCGTTATTCGCAGTTCCCACCCGACTTTCTGACCTTTTCCTACTGTCTTTTTTCCAAAAGCAATAAACAGCCATATAAGCTGTGTGGTATTCGCTACTCAATGCAGCTTTTATTTGGGCGTCTGACTCGCCATTCAGGTTCGTCTTTAAAGATCTTATATGACCTTTTTTGTCTCAGGTGTCTTGGAATGATATGATATTATATTGTCCGGCTGTAAGTACTACAGCACTTCAACTCCTCCTGGTGCATAGGGCAGCATTAAGATCTGTTCACCTGGTTCGCCGCAACTGGCCTAAACTGTGGCCATGATTATTTTCCTTAACATTGAACTTCTGATGACCTCCGACGCGGCTATTACCCTGATGATTCCATTTGAAAGATTTTTTCGCTATGTTTTAGTCAGGTTTCTTCAGTGTATGGCCTATCAATCGATACTTCCCTTGCATGATGTCTGCATTTAATTTTTTAAGCCCGGTCCTGTTCCACAATTCCACCCTCGATACGGTTTAAGGCCACCGGATCTTCAGAATGCCTGTTTTCACAGCATTTCCATGTTTCAGAAACATATAACAGCAAAAATTTAACGTTGGATTATATTTTGCTGGAATTCCACACAGGAGAAAGAATTTCAAGTGCACCACGGGCTTTGCTTATTCCATCATTTCAGTTCCTTGGGTAAGTTTCCGTCTCCCAAACAGCCTGTTCTAGTTTAAGCAAAACACCGGAAGCTTTTATAAAGAATTCTGTAGGTATACCGTCAAGTAGGCCTGCTTTATTTGCCTTTAGAAGATGGATCGCGTTACTTATCTCTGTGATTGTTGGGGAAATGATGCCAATACTCCTAGAAGTCCTGCACATGTTGTAAAGGGTTTTCCAATAAGATGTGTGGTTTTGTGTAGCCCGCTATCTCGGTAGTTGTGACATTTGACAAGTGGAAACTACGTCATTAATAAAAATGGAACAAAACACGCTTCAACAACGCATTTAAATTATTAAAATAAATAAAAATGGTGAACATTTGGGAGAGATAGTTCGTAAAACTAAAACATTTTTTGGTCGTCGTGAAGCACCTTGTCGGACCGCAATTCAGAAATTGGTGGACAAATTTGAGCTGTTGGGACAAGTTTGCGATGTGAAAGTCGCTCAAGAACAACTGAGAATATTGCTGCTGTAGACCAAAGTGTTGAAGAAAACTCAGGTTTGTCCATTCCTCGTCGTTCTTTGGAATTGGGCATTCCACAAACATTATTTCACCGTTTTTTGCATAAAGACTTCGGTCTTAAGGCTAACATAAGAACTCAAGCAGGCCGAACATCAACAACGTCGTGTCTTAGCTGATTGGGTCCTTGAAATGCATGAAAATGATCCGGAATTTCATCGAAAAATCATCTTGACTGATGAGGCCACTTTCCACCTCGTAAACAAGCAAAATTGTCGCATCTGGGGCTCAGAAAATCCATCTCCATCCTCAACGAGTAATTGTTTGCTGTGGTTTATGGTCCGGCGGGGTCAATGGACCTTACTTTTTCGAAAATGAGGCTGGAGCAACAGCTATGTTGAATGGATTGCGCTATCGAGAGATGATAAATAATTTGTTATGGCCAGAATTGGATGGTATTAGTCTGGATTGTTTAGTTTCAACAAGACGGCGGCGCTACGTGCCACACAAGCAACGAAACCATTGATCTTTTACAGGAAAAGTTTCCGGACCGTGTTTTCTCTCGAAGAGGTGATCACAATTGGCCAACGATATCTTGTGATTTAACGCCTTACGACTTCTTCCTTTGGGGCCACGTGAAATATAAGGTCTACAGCAACAGCCCAGCGTCTTTTCAAGATGGAATTCGTGAAGCTATTGAGAGCATACATCAGCCACTTTGCGATATGGTGATGCAGAACTTCATAAGAAGGATATTGTTGTGTTAGCATAGCTGTGTCGGTCATTTGGCTGATATTGCTTTCCATTATTAATGGCATACTTTTCTCTTTACATTGAAATAAACATCCGATCATTTATCTAAAAAATGCCATTTTTCTTTGAATATCAAAAGAACACCTCTTATTGAAAAACCCTGTACAATTGTAGATTAAAGTCTGCGTATTCAGCTCCCCAGCGTCCTTTCTTCTTACAGCATGTTCCGAATCCTCCACAAGTTTGCTCACCCTTGCCCTCTTAGCATACCGCTGCACTGTCTTATGAGATTTTCTGTACTGGGGGGTCATTCCGTAACTCGATTATCGTCAGACGATATCGTTTCGACGATAGACTTGCTTCACGTAAAATTAAAAATCACTATCGTCTGGACGATATCGTTTTGATATTTAAATTTTTGCTTCACGTAAGCCAATAATCGTCAAATCAATGTCGTCTAAACGATAGCGTTTGCACGATAGCTAAATAGGTATCGTTTCGGTTTGATTTTTAAAATGTTTGATAATTTGTTCTTTCAGTTAAATGTTTCCACGTAATAATTTAATTATTTTAAGAAGTGAAAATGAAAATTATAAAAAAAAAAAAAACAATACGAATGCGGGGACAATTAAGAGATAAATCCAATTCTTTAGCTCTTCCAAGCCGTATGCAAGTACTTTTTTTTGTATATTAAAGTAAACATTTAAATGTTTTAATGTAATATGTAATATGAACTATCCCAGTTTTATTCAACGCTTTCGGCTATCGCAAGAAGCATTCATTTTGGTACTGGAAAAAATAAATTTGTCAGTTGGTTGCAGTTCAACTTGTGTTCCTCCATTATTAATACTGCTGCTACGCTTGAGACTTTGGGTGGTGGAGGCTATCAATGGTTGACTGGTAACGACGTCGGAGTTGCTCTAGCCCAAGGCACGCTTTCTAAAATATGTCCTTTGTGGATAAAATGGATTGTCTTAAACGAAAAGGCTGAAACAAAGCAATTCTTTTTTTGAAAAGTTTTCCATTCCAAACACAAAACTATTTAAATTCACATTAAATTTGAAATTTTTTTCTCAAATAAAAATCAATAAAACCGAAACCGCGAATGCACAAAAATTAGTTAAACCTAATCGCGAAAATTTAAAAAAAAAAATCCAAATTTCATTCACTACTTCATTATTTTGAAACTTTTTTAAATTTAATCAAAGAAAAGCGTAAAATGTTTGTTTTTTGACATTTCACACAGTTTGAGAGTTTCTGAAAGATACTAAACGCTCTCAAACTACATTTTAAAATAAACGATAGACGACACGATAGACGAGACGATAGTAGTAAGTTACGTGAAGCAAATTATTGACGATATCGTTCACGACTATCGTCTGGACGATGATCGTTTTGAAAATTACGGAATGACCCCCCTGGTTTTTTTAAAATCAATTAACGATGATCATCAGTTTCTGAATTTATCCTTACTTTAAGTGTTATGCGATATGTGATTTTGTCCCAGGAGTCTCTCGCTCTTGTCTGTTTTGGTAGTTTCAGTTCCAGCTTCCTTGAAAACGCTCTTCGTTTGGGATCATATAATGGGTTCCTTAAATGTGGACAATTTGTGCAAATTTCCTCGTTGAATTTATCTCCACAAACACACAAATATTATTTTGTTTTCCAGATTTTAAATAATGTTTCTTTTTCTTATTCTTTCTTTAGGCCATTCACATTGACGACACCGACGTTTATACCATGCATCGTTTGGGTCAACTTGCCCTTCGTTTACATGTCCTTGACGTAGCTGATTATGCATTTGAAAAATGCCTCAAACGCAATCCAAACCACTGGTCTGCTGCCGATGGAATTCTTCAAGTGATGTGTCTCAATCAAAATTTAATGGGTGCATACGGTTGGGCTCTGAAATGGTATCTGAAAGACAACAAATATGAACGTGCTTTGGATGTGTTGACCGAAATTACAGAAAACTTTCCGCATTTAATTGAATTCTATCAAACAATTTGGAGTACACCATTTTTAAAACCCAAAGGCCGAACTTGCAGAGGCAAAAAAAGTGTCTTCCCCGAACCAAAGGACATTCCAGAACCAGAAACGAAAATGATCAAACCAGATCTTGAACAGTTTCGCGTTAAGACACTTGATTGGCTTTCGATTGGCAGATACATTATTTCAGTCTATAATCATTTACATGAAACCAAACAATGTATTCTATTTATTTTGTCAGTTGATGACTTTCTTGAGATAGCTAAAGATGAAGATAATGAGAAGTCATCACGAGACACTAATTTATGCCAAGTACCAGGACCTCGACCTGGACCAGCAGCCGAAAGCAATGAAAACTCAAACGAACAGTCGAGTAATTCAAATCAATCGCCTGCAAGTAATAGTCAGCCAGATGAATGTGTGATTACTTCGGGAAATGATGCAGCGGTTTTTATAGCACCATCTACGGATAATATTGGTTCGAGAACACCTCAGCAGAACAACAACGATTCGAATGCTGAAGACTCGGATACAAACAATGCAAAACAAGATACGGAAACTAGTAAGCCGAAGGCAAGACGGCGATGTAGTGATTTGAGTTTCCTCGAGCAATGGGGTTGGCACAAAAATCGAAGACACACAACGAGGAAAAAGAGTCAACAGGATAGACCGGAAGTGGATACGACATTGAATGGGTTCTTGAAACGGATCTTTGCCAAATTTACTGAGTGAGTAAAATTTTGAGTAGGGGTTAGCATTAAGTTGAATGGATCGAAATGCGAAGGTTCTGGGTTCAGTCGCTGGTTCCACCTATTTTGTACGGGGTACTGCTTCTTGCTAGGAAAATCCAAGTTCTTACAAGCATAAAGCTAAAATTATAAGAAAAGAGTAACTAAAAGCCCTCCAAGAGTCATGAAAAAGTATTCCTCTGCTAGCAGTTAGAATCAGGATTTAAATTGTAGGTCCCTTCCATTCCTGCCGTTCACCGAACGCACATGAATGGTTGTTAGTCATTAGAACTCGGATCCCCGATAAGGAGTTTTATGTGTACATCGGAAAGTATCCCATCACAAATTTGAAGAGGTTTGCTTCCACGCTAGCGTAAGCCAGCCTACCGGATAAAAAACAGCATTTGTCCAGCCCATACCTTAAAAGGGCGTGTCTTCATCCTTCTTAAACTACCGACCAATTTCACTTACGTGCCTTTTTCACAAGGTTTCGGAAGCTCTGATAAAAATCTTGAGAGACCGTGTTGCAGCAATAGGTAAACTGGTATATCTCACCGTTAAGTGGGACCAATCTACATCGTTTTGGAGAAAGTAAAACTTTATCTTGGACGGTTTCTAGTCTGATATTCATTAAACGATTCCTGGGGTGCCCCAAAGCTCCGTTCTGTCAACTTAATTGTTTTACTGGTGACAATACTCGCAGCTTTTCATATTCTTGTCTAGATTCGGATATGTAAACTGGGAAGCCAGCGTATGTTAAGCTAATTAATTTAATATCTAGAGAGCACTGTCCAATGGAGAAGTATCAACCGTGTGGAATGTAATGCTTCAGAAACTCAATGCTGTTTTCTGTCGTTAGAGCATAACTTAACGGCCATGATACTATCCATGAGTGGCTCTTGCATTGAGGAAACTGAACAACTTCACATTCTAGGTATGGGGATTATAAATCACCTTTTGTGGACGAACACATATTTGATGTCGCCAAAAATGCTGCAAAATATTTGGCCCCATCTGATCTGGCTACAATCTACAAGGCATACATTCGCCGAGGGATACGAGGGTTAATTCTAAGCGTGAAAGTTTGACTTCTCATTGCAGTGACCTTTTGGGAGGTCGATCAGTGGAATTCAGGGATTCGGTTGGGAGGAAAGTTCCCCATTGTAGGGTTGCGGATGACGGAGACAGAGCCGTTTGAGTTGGGATATACCCATATACCTGATACTTCATTCTCGCTATATCGCAATTGGATTTTCTGCCGAATAAATTATTGAATCTGACTGTTCTACTGATGGGACTGGGTGGGTTTTCCGCTGGATTCTTTCTATCATGCTTTAAAAAAAACTATACACGTGGCGTCTGCTATGTTTCGAATGTTAGGGTAGGAACATATTGTTCAACACCTTATTATTAACTTTAGATTTACAGCTTTTCAGCGTTTTACTTAAAATCGAACAAATGTATACAGTATGCCTAAACCTACTTCTTTTTCAGTGAAATATTTGAAGATGAGTGGCCCTTTAAATCTCTGGGAAACGATGAAAAGTGTCCCACAAGCGAGAACGATAGTGGTTGTAAAAAACAGCCATCAGAACAAATATCTTTCGAAGAATTCCAAGCCGAAAGCCAAGATGATTTTAATAAGTTCCTCGAAAAGATGAAAGCCAGTCCGTTTGATCTCATTCTCCTCATATTCCGTTGGCTTAAATATGTTTCAAAATACTGGGACCGTTTCATGGGAGACGATATGAAAGCAGCGTATCATGAAATTTTCACATTCTACATGTAAGCACAAAAATAATGTGTTTTTTTTTTAAAGAGCCCTTAAGAAAACTAAGACTTATTTTATTTTAGGAATCACTATGATTTTGTCGCTTGGAATCAATTGTCCAACGATAACTTTAACGCTTCATATCGCATGTGCATGTTCTTTTTGGAACTTGATCTGGAAAAGACTGTTAAATCAGAAAGGTAGTAAAAAACCCATATTTTTTCTTTATAAACTTAAATGTCCCCCTTTTTTCTTTATCATAGTGAGATAAGTTCAATGTGGCAAAGGCTATTCTTACATCTAACCTTCAATTCTGGATGCGCTTTTGTTATCTCAGACGATCTCTATGAACGGAATATTATTCGTTTGATCCATATGGAATATTGCTGGGCAAAATATGAAAACCGTTTGAGTCAATGTGTGGAAAGTTTGCAGCATTTAGAAGAATTGATTGGCGAGCAGAAAGAGGATTTCTTCTTGGAATTGCCAAACATGAACGAATGGAATTATCTTAGTGGCGACAAAGTTAAAGTAACCAGAAGTGAAACACAAAGGTAAGTTTTGTTAAAATTTGATTTCTCATACTAAATTTTAAAAAAAATTCTTTAGAAAAATCGGTTTGAACAAAGTGAGAGACTTGTATGAGCAAAAGCAATGGAAGGAACTGATTCTGATTCTCAAAGACAGTCTCATAAATAGCAAGGAAGTCAAAGACAAGGAGGCTTGGACTAAAGACCTTCAAACTCAATTCGAGGTGCTATTGGAGTCATTTTGGCAAATTTGTGACTATGATGTAGGTGGATTTGTCTGCAAAGCCTTAATATAAAAGAAAATAATTGTTTTTTGTGCGTCTCAGGAATGTCTTATTTGGGCGGAGCGATGTATGCAGTATGCCGTCTCTCAATATACAGCTGAAACGGTAGAATCATATATACAGAGGAAGTGGGCAGAAAATATAAACTACATCTTTACATACTTAGAAGCTTTGACGCTCAATGAAGGATATCAAATACGTGAGTACAACCATATCATAACTTTACCCATATAGATCATAGGATTCCTCGGAGTTTAATATGAATCTGCTAACAATGACCTGGGTATTGCCATCGCTTTTTTTTAATTTATGCTAAGCCAAAACCTATTACGAGAACAAAAAATTTAAAACAGACAAGTGATACAACATGTCTAGCGATAAATCAGATGTGGCCAAATCTGGATCTTAATTCCTACTTCAAATTGATCTCAATAGGATCATTGCAAGACACTATATCTCATAGGAATACGCCGCTAGAATTGACGTTCTAATGAGTTCTGCAAGAACTTTATGACTTCTTTCTGGGCGAATTCTTCTTACATTCGACATGAGTACAAAAAGTCGGTTTCGCGACTCCGAAAATACACCAAAATATCTGTCATTTATCGTCTAATTTTTAATTTTATGCATTGTTTTGTTTTTGGTGTCAAAATTGACATTGCCGCCGAAATTCCAAAATATAGATGTGCTGGTGTAGTGCGAATAAATGAAATGATAATTACAGATGAAAATAGACTTTAACGTGCGCACCTGCCTATTACGGCTTAGCACACGGCGAGCCTTCCTGCATCCAGAGTAAAATTAAACTTTTTCCAGGGCCCTAAGAAACCCTTAGATTTCTAAATACCAATTTTATGGAACATGTTGAGGCATGTCCACACTCTTGTTGAAGAGTGAATCCCATCTAACACCTCTTGCATCACTAGATGCTATTCATTAACGCATTCGGTTAACTAAAATCTAGAACTTCACCATCCAGGAGGGCCTATAACGCGTGGTTCTAGAATATAGCTTCCGGTGGAGCTTCGCAACCAAAAGGTTACTTCCAGATGAGCACCATCAATACTCAAGGCCTGGCAGCCTTAAGATATGCGCATTCAACCACTTGCCTAGGTAGAAGCAAATGGTCAAATGCGCACACCAAGCCTTCCTCTCTTTGCAGCATACAAGATATACTTGCATACGTTTCCAGCACAGGAATCAATACAGCATGAAAAAGAAATATAGCTGCAACTACTCACCCTAATTTCATTTACATTAAGATCCCTGCCATTCATATTGTTCCAGGGAGACCACTAGGAGGTGGAGGATATGGACGTCTTTGCCCTCTTAAGTTCCAACTGTTATCTCAGAGCCATCTTCTTTCAAAGTCATAGACTCGAAATAATGGATAGAAGCCAGCTTAGCAGGCAACAGGCTAGCGGTGCAATACCTCACTCAACGCCCTTATACCCTGGAAAGACAGAAAAATTATTGTCGAATTTTTCGCTGCGTTGAGAGCTTAAGAGAGCCATAGTTTCTCCCGCCACTGATAAATACAGCAATTTATTCTGTTTAGCCAGAATGTGTCAGCACTCTTGCCTGCTAGGCACTGCTGTCTCCAAGCTAGTGGTGTGCCAGAACCGCCTCGCTAAGTTCTTCAAAAACACATCGATATCATCTGCAGATCCAAGAAATATTTTTAAAAAAATGTACACAGACATCGTTGTTGCTCTTTTTCCTTTCAAGCACAGTGTTTAAACAAGTGACGACAGAAATCACCATGTCTTAGCCGTCTGGAGGAGTTGTAGTTTGTAGAATCTATAATCCCTCGCAATTTTTATGGTGCAACGACCATTTTCCAAGCTCATTCTAATAAGGCGTATCAATGTTACAAGTATACCGGAGCGTGACATAGTCTGACATAGTGATTCTCCGATGACTCTCATAAAATGCCTTACAATCGATGTTGGGTATCGATACTAAGTTCTTGGGCCTTCTCCAAGATTTAGCGTTATGTGAAGATCTAAATAATGGTATTTTTCCCTGTCCTTTGTAGCAAAGACCGATTAGATCTTCAAGCAAATTGCTGGAGACGTTCAAGTTAAACCCTGAATAGAATCGTATACGCTAACGCTATGTTAAGAAGACGTGAGCTCATGTGGCATCGAAAGTATGAATTATTTTGACATTAAAGATGTAACTGGGGGATAAATTACGAATCGTACGAGGCACATACCCATGTCCATTTAATATTGTAAATTATTAAATTTTCATAAACCTTAATCCTTATGTTTTCTTTTATTTTTTAGTTGATTGTCTTGAAAAGTACTTACCTCGCTTAGTTCAAAACGTCATGAAACTCCTGGCATATCAACTAGATGCTCCATTTGATAAAAATAATAACTTACAGCATCCTTTAGAGATAAAACGACCGTGGATAGTATTGCATCAAGTTTTATTGAGGTTCTTATTCTAAAAAAAAATTTGTATTCAATCAAATCAATTAAATTTATAACTTTTGTTTCCAGAGAAGAAAATAATAGCCCGATTGTAATTAAAACTCGTCCCGCTGATGTCACGATGGATACTGAAGAAATCGAGGACCTACTGCCGCATTCATTCTTGACCCTCTTCACTGCTCACGAGTTCCTTGGCAAGCGTCAATGGTGCACCCGAGACAATGGCCAATTGCTTTTGTACACAATTGAAATGATTGCACCTCATTTACGAGCTCCTCTTTATGACTCGTGTCGAGATATTGTCATGGAATACATGGAACAGGTTTGTTTGCTATTTTTATTTCAAACTGGGGAATGTTTTTTTATGAATTCCTTGTAGACAACATACTGCCTATACGGTTATCCACCCAAAAAAGCTCGATCGCGTCATATTGAAGAACACGAAGCAACGTCGGTGGAACTAACGTGGCCAAGAGCAATGCAACTTTTTGACCTCTATCGGCCGGAAAATCTCCCTGAATTCAACTCCTATAAATTGGAATCGATTTCAGCTGATATGGAGCAGCTGTTGCTTAAGATTGTCCAATTGATTCCTAAAGAAATGGATCCCACTTCAGTAATTTCAAATATTCATGACTTTATATCTGGGACGAGGGAATCTTTGCCAGACAATTGTGTTTTGCTGCCTTATAGAGTATCCTGTATCTACTATCTGCTGGCAGATTATTACTTCAAGAGTAGGGACTTTTCGAAAACCCTTAAATATTACCCTTTGGATCTAGCCTGTCATCCAGATCGCTTTGATTCATGGGCTGGAATGGCACTATCAAAGGCCAGTAAGATCGAAACAAAACTTAATGGCTTTGTGACGATAGAGTGAGTTTCAAAAAAATGATTTTTAATTACTGGATTTAATTTCGTTGTACTTTTTATTCAGTATTCCTGCCTTTATGTCCGAGTGCGAGGACACTATTCGCTGCTTTAAACAGTGCACCAAGCTAAACCATGAACAAGTTCTGGTATGGATTGAATATGGATCATTTGCTTATACATTACACTCGTTTTGTTCAAGAGATTTGAAGCATTCTTCTGATACGCTATCACTGGAACAGTAAGGTCACGAAATTTTATCCATGGTAGTAAATTGATATGGTTTTAATTTTTGTCAGATTCACCGCTGTGGAAGTTCGTAAAGATAACTTCTTAAAAATAGCCAATGACTGCTTCTCAAAGGGTGATGCCATGCTGCACAACCAAACCGAAGAGGAAAATGACGATGATAATGAGTCTCATGACGAAAAGTGGCTAAATCAGTATATGCTTGGAAAAATTGGAGAGAAACGCAAAGAACAACCATCAGCTTATATGAATCATTATTTAAAAGTAAGTGGATTTGAGATCATAAAAAGTTTAGGGTCTAAATTTGATTTTTTTTTAGGCCGCAAACTACCTTTACGAAAACAATGCAACATACCCAATCAAGATTAACCACAGTAATCCAACAACACTTTCCGTTGAAGCTCTGGAAATGTTCTATCGAACAAACGCAGCTATAATTAAGTTCCTTGAACAGGATAAAGTGATAACACGAGAAGTTGGTGATCTGTTCAATCAGATTCTGAATAATTTGGCGAATAGTCCTTTTGCTTTTAACAAAGCCAAAATTGATGGTAACAAGTCACTTTACACAAATTTGTGTCTAAATATTGGGAGGCACTTTTTTTTCCAGATAACAGTTTGAATGCATTCAAACGCAAAATTGCAGACAAAGTTGAAAGCAATGCTATTAAACAAGCAAAACTGGATGAAGCAGCAGCAGCAGCAGCTATAGCTGCCGCCACTGCTGCTGGAGCAGACAATTTAAATCAACTAGTAATATCAGAAGTAAATGAATGTGTTGCTTTTCCTCCTCTGGTTGCTTCTCCAATTGCTGTTGCTGTTCCAGTTATTGTAGAACCTCAAAAAGAACCAGAGTCTTTGCTTATGCCAAAAATCGAACCCCCTGAAAGCTTGGATAATGTGGGTACGCGAGTTCGTTCAGGAAATGTTACCGCTGCTACTAGCAAAGCAACAAGTCCTTCGAGGCGGGCGTCACAGGTAATTAATATAATGTTTGAATATATTTTGGCATATTTTGAAATGCAACTCAAGCTTGCACGTTACAAGTTTGTAACAAATATGGAAAGCTATGTACAAATAGGCTGCTGCATTAGATCGAAATAAGGGTTTGGAAGATTGCTACCTATTTTAGGAATTGAATCCAGTTCGTCTAGTATAGCAACCAAACAAAAATAATTCCTTCCATTGCCCTTTCGCAAGTAACTAATTGTTTTAAGAATTTTGGAAATGGAAGGTTTGGTTTTTGAAAATAAGCTTATGTTTGGAATATTGTTCACCTTTCCAACTTCATTTAATACTTTCTCAAAACCCATTTTTGGCCTTGCTGGCTAAAATGAGAACAAATTATATACAAAGAGATTTATGTGGGATGGTGCAGCTTGCCGTAAAAATTAACATTTAACATTTTTGTATTATTTTTGTTTCTGAGGTGTCATTTCTAAAGTAGTGGGTTAAGCGTTCGCGAAAATCTAACAAAGATGTTACTCGCCTGGGCACACTTTTAATAAATGTTGCTAAAAAGAGTAACATTCAAATTCAGAAATAAGGCTATGAATTGTCTCTCGAAGGGCAGGTCCAACATTTTTTTAAAAAGTACTCATGTCCATATGTTCATTCTCGCAGTAAAAGCCAACTAGGCGATTTCCACTTATTTCAACTACTCGGTACCGCACCTGGCGAAGCGAGGTCTAGCACAGTCCTGTATTAGCAAAAAATTTCCCCAATTAGCGGTACGAATAGTGCCAAATATTCCTTCAGCATGTTTTTGATGAAATGACAAGAGTTCTTCGATCCTACAATGTTTATACTCATGGAAATACTGCTACTAGCGCACCTCCCCAAAAATGTTCCCGCTGGCCTCTCTCTCTCTCTCTCTCTCTCTCTCTCTCTCTCTCTCTCTCTCTCTCTCTCTCTCTCTCTCTCTCTCTCTCTCTCTCTCTCTCTCTCTCTCTCTCTCTCTCTCTCTCTCTCTCTGTCTCTGTCTCTTGCTTCCCAGAATCTGCTGTGAGCAGCAACGCTTTGATATTTATTCAGAGCATAGAGCAGAAATCAGATCAATTGTTCCGACTACTCCAAATTCTAGGACTCGACTTCCTTCAAAACAGTTGGCCTCCAGGTTTTCTTTCCATTGAAAAGCCTAGCCTGTTTTGTTATTGTGTCATTGGTCTTTTTCAGTGTATGCCAAACCAAACCCACTTTGTCTGCGTGATCTCTACATCCACTTTTGTTTGTCCAGTACCAATCCACAAGGCATTGTTTGATAAGGTTTGTCTTAACCAGATCTTTAAGATGTGCCGCAAGCAACGGTTCCTAAGAGCCTGTAGTTGACTCGAGATGTTGGCACAGTATTTTAACGTTTCACAGGCATATATCAGCACAGATTTCACGTTAATTTCAAAAACTTGAGGTGTATCTCTCACTTGATCTTCTCCAAACTCTGCTATGTATCTGGTGAGCGCAGACAAAACCTGGGACTCATAAGTAAAATATACTCCAGTTTGCCTCGGTTTCCCTCTGGTGAATACGAATAAATTCCATTCGACGTCGCTTATAATTCTCGTTAGACGGGAGCTCTTGATTTACCATTCGCAGCTGTTCCTGTAACGGTTCGAAGTCAGTGTGACAGCTCAACCACTTCTTGGTAAAAATCTCTAAGGCTTTGAACCAAATATCGATTATCCCTTGCATAAGATACTCTGGGCGACTTAAGCTTTGACTGAATGAAACCACATATTGCGTACATAAAAATGGCTGCCAACACCATAAGCTTGTAACGGCACCTCAGTCATACGTTTTGCTAGGTTCAAGGACTCTGTGATATAGGGGGCGAAATGGCAGATAAATTGTCCAAAATGGGTTCATCACTAAATCAAATAATCATATCGCTAAAGCAGGGCAACTCAAAATGGTCTACAGCTAGCTGTTGTCGAGTGTCAAGGAATCTGTGATCGGACCTTTCAAAAACAAAAAATCGTACTTTCTTACTGTGCTTCTTGGTTGAAATCCTGACGGGTTACTATGAGTGTAATAGCTCAAATCTGGACTTCCCAAAGGCCAAGCGGCTGTTGCGAAAAATCAAGAGTATTTGACCTAAGCAACTTGTCTTCAAACTCGTCTAATCACGTGGTTTTAAAAGTTCAAAAAATTTAACAGTGTTATTCCTGTCTAAGAGAACTTATGGCTCGACAAGATAAAAAGAGACTTTAACTACCCACTGATTGCAACAGTAATGACTTACTATTAATAGTAATAGTTGACGATTAAAAATATATAAAAAAAAAACATAAGCTTAAGCTAGAGCACATTTACAACATCAGTTTCGTACAAAAATGCTCGCCCTAAGTGGATCTGTCATACATACCTTAATCTTAAATCTTTTCTAAATACATCATTTGAATTTTGAAAAAATAGATTTTGAATGATAACGGCGATTATGGTCCTTTTTGTGGGTGTATTTTTACAATTTCGCCCTTCTATCTGCCCAAGGACAAAAATACAAAAATTTAATGTTCTTATTAAAACTATTGAGCCAATAGTAACTCAACATTTGAAAACTAATGCAGACGAATGTACTGGAAAACTTCACTCAATTTTTTTTGAAGAAATCTGAAAAGTGCGCATACGCCCGAGTGCACCATACCGTTTAATCGTTGTTTTAGGTTGAAAAATGGACAATTGCAGCAAATTTTCTTTTATTTTCAATGCCTTTATTAGTTTACATTTTTCATACTAAACCAACATACACTTTCTCGGAATATGAGTGATTAATATTGAATGATTTTCAAATATGTACATATGAGATTAACATAAGCGGGAGATACAGTAAGTTTCCAACGAATTGTTGGATACCCTATTCACTATTTTTTTATGAGTATGCATTCGCTAGGGCAATATAAAAAGGCTGTGCCACGCCCAGAAATGAGACTTTTTATTGCCAAGGCAATTACTATGAGATTAGCTCGATTTTAATAAAATAAGACATAACTTGGATTTTTAAAAAATTAGATTTTGAATGGTGAAATCGATTATGGGTGTATTTTTAAAAATTCATGGACCAGTTCTTGGAAATGTCCATCTTATTACTTCAAAACTGCGACGATAGTTAGAAAATATTAAATAATTAATGCATGTAACGACTTTTAATAAAAACGTCTCTTAAAAGTGGGTGTGTGTTAAGTACTGAGCTTTGATCGTTAGTCAATTTTTAGGCATACGTACAAAACTACAGCTGAATCGAATAATTTTTTAACGATCTTACCCGAAAAAAGGTATTTTATAAAAATCACGCCCTTAAAAGTGCGCGTATTGAACAAATTTATACACGAAAATTGTAGAGATATATTTTTCATATAACAAGCGAATGGAAAAATGGTTAAAATTGAATATTGGTACCTTAAATTTTAAAAACTATGTTTTGTGTACTTTCATAAAAAGTGAGAGTAAGCCACGTCCGAAATTCAAACATTTCTTTTCATACACAAGCTTCTTAATTTCGATTACGAGACGCACAAATTTGGACTTGTGGATTTAGTAAAGGTATACCGTTTATTTGCAAAAATAAATTTTTTATAGATTCTAATGAAAAGTGGGCGTTAGCCACACCCAAAATGTTTTTTTTTTATTTTCATACACAACATGTTTTTCGTACAACTAATACCCACAATATGTCAGGTTTTTTGCTCAAATATAAGTATGTTTCCTTATTTTATAAAGACAATATTGATGATTTTGTATGAAAAGTGGGCGTCAGCCACGCCCGAACTGACATTTTTTTATTTAATTTAGAGAAAATGTACCTATAGCTTGCGTTTTAACGTTGTTCTTTGATCGTAACTATACAAAAACACCATTTAATTTTGCCAAATAGAGGTTGTTGAACAAAAATTGCGGGCGTGTTTGTGGGCGCATTTCACCGGTTCAAGAACTTAGCCTTACTCTTGAACCATAGATTGTATATACCAAATTTCAAAAATTGCGACCTGAGTGTATACATAAGGAAGGCCGGACGGACGGATGGACGGACATCGCTAAATCAACTAGGCTTTTGATTCTGAGTCAGAATATTTATATACTTTTCTATTCCTAACGGTTTTATTTTTCTATGTTACAAACTCCATACCAAATGCAATATACCCTAACATTCTTTGGAATAGGGTATACAAAATATCTCGAAAGAAAACTAATATACAAATATTAGTGTTTATAAATTACAAAAGTATACATATGTAGCTCAAAACCAAACAAATAAAATGAAGCTCAAGTGGACATTGTTTGCTATTCAATTTGCTTTTGTAAATGATCAATCATGCCAGAATTTAAGCATCGTCCGATGACAACTATTCAACCACCTCGTATATATTTATTTCAACTTACTTTTGCACTATTTTAGTTCAGTCCCAACCTAAAAAAAGCCCGATAAATATTTTAAACATCATGCAAAAAAGGTTATAAATTAAATATTTTTAAAGTAAATGACTTGTTTTTTTTTTAAGTTACAACCTTAATTATTTAAATTATAGGCATTTTTCCTATTTTCTTTATTTTATTACATTTGGTTCTTGAATTTTTGATTTTTAAAAAAATTCAATTTTTTTCTTCTGATATATTTTATGTTTCATTTATATTAATAAATTCATTTGGTTATTCTATCCTGATATACTCGTATATATATTTAAAATATAATATTTCATATTACAAAACCAAATTTAAAAATACTTCTTTTTTTTTTTTGTTATATTTTTATATAAAAAAATCTTAATTTTTAAGTACTCTTTTTTGTTTTGTGTAGATGTTTCGAATTTTATTTAAAATTTAGCTTTTTATTTTGTTTAGAAGAAATGTCTTAAGTTTAGCTTAGATTTAACTTAGATCTTAAACTTAATAGAACACACTCTGTTTTTGTTTTAGTATCTGGATGATGTCAAAATTTACACAGATGTATATAGGGACTTCATTTTTAGTATTCCGGATGTATCTCATGTATTTTGGTACAGTTTTGGTAAAAGTACAGAGACAATCAAAAAATGGCCATGATAGAAACCTAAAGCAAAATTTTGCATTGGCAGAGTCAGCAGAAATAGAGGACCTGTGTCAAATCCAAGAGGTTGACAGCAACGCACTTCTTCAAGACGAGGCTAATTCTTGGGGAGTCGTTACTTTTTAGCAAACGGCAGTTCCTAAAAAAGATATCAGCGTAATTGGATACCCGCTGTGATAAGTTTATCAAAAGAAAAGTCGTACCCCATTGCGGGGTAAAATATTATGTTAACAATCATTCCAACGAGTCTCGAGACAAAATGTCATTTCATCGACTCGGAGACAACGAATCCGCCGTTGTTTTATTTAAGATTTGTAATCACATATTTTTAAGATTTGTTCACGAAAGTATTTTAGTACCAACCTTTCACTTTTTGGAGTTAAACTTTTGTGTTATTGTCGGGGGAATAATTTATAGTTACAGCGACATGTTTACTGTCATCCCAACGATAACCCAGACACCATTTTAAATCGTAGAAGTGATATTTTGTAATCAGCTGTTGAACTATAGCTTTTAATGGTACGAAGAGTTTACTGTCAATTTAACGAGACTTCAGACTCCATTCCATTTTTTTTACGAAAAAAACCTTGGTTTCTTATTGATTTGCATCCCTTACGAAACACATCCGAAATTCTACTTCTTTTCCTCGACATACATCTGAGTGTTTTCTTTATAGACAGTTTTTATTGAATTAATGATTACCTCCTACATTATAATGAATGATTTTCAATTCCGTTAGATAGTTCATTAATTTTTTTTTCGTTAAATATTTTTTACATAATATTGTAGTCTATTTTTAAATTATATTTTCTACAAGGATATTTTGTTTTCGCTGGAAGTTCTTCGTTAAGTGTAAAAGTAAAAAAAAATTAAAATAATTTTACAAAATACCTATATGAGTTTGGAAATGCTTAGATGATTTTTTTTATATGAGTGTGGAGTGTGCCTTAAAACAAAAGTACAGGCTTAAGTTCGAGAAGACAATAATATTTATTTGTTTTCTTAATTCAATGCCAACGTTGAATTATTTGAATGGAAGGACTGCGTCATTTGTGATGATGGACAAATCAGTTTCTTCTGCGCTTGATGCCATACTTTTAAGCGATGGCTTATTTCAGAAAATGATGGTCTTCTTACTGATTGCTCGTGCCAGCATTCAATCATGAGGGAATAAACAGCTGTGGGGCATGCTTCTGGACACGCAAGAAGCTGACGGGATCTAACCATGTTGATGACTTCTTGATTACTATGACCGTAATAGGGCTGAAATGGTTTTTTTTTTTTTTTGATATTCTGGGTTTCTTTTGTAAGTGTGAAAAAGATGATAACAAACCTGCATTCCATAGCTGTATATCTCCCAAAGAACAACCCCAAACGACCATACATCACTTTCTGTTGTGAATTTACCATACAGAATGGACTCTGATGGCATCCATCGGACAGGCAATAGTGACTTTGATTGAACCCTAAACAAAAAAGAATCATGTCAAGTTCTCGAAACAATATAAAACCAAAAAAAAAAAAAAAAAAACCAACACTTACCGGTAGTAATCGGAACTGTAAATATCTCGCGATAAACCGAAATCTGATATTTTCACAGTAAGATCCTCACCGACTAGACAATTCCTGGCCGCCAAATCCCGATGCACATAATGATGTCCTGATAAATATTCCATTCCTTCGCTAATTTGCAAAGCGATATGTAAAAATTCCAACTGACTCAAACACTTGCTCTCTGTGGGTGAATTAGCAATGAGGAACTCGTGAAGATCACCCTGAGACATGTATTCGAATAACATGCAAAATGGTTCCTTATTAAGAACAACACCCAAAATGCAAACGATATTTTCGTGTTTCAGATCGGATATCAGTTCGATTTCACGCCGGAAATCCTGTTGGGTCTTGAGAGAAGCATTCTCTTTTAGAGCTTTAACTGCGACAAAGTTTTTCTCACCAGTTGGTTGAGTGAGTTCGCCTTTGTAGACTTTTCCTATAATTGTGACAAAAAAAAAATGTGATTTGCTTATTTTGGAGAATTAATGTTAAACATACCGAAAGCTCCTTCTCCAATTTCTTCGACAAACTCTACGTCTTGCAAAGTGAACTGAGTCACTCGTAGCAGTGAGCTTCTATCCAGGTTTTGAGCAAAACTTGAGTTTTCATTGCCACCATTCAAACGAGCCATTTCTAATGAGGAGTTCATTTGAGAGTTGCCATAGATGTTTTTATCTGCATTTGGAGTATTTATCTAAAAACAAATTAAAGGTTATTATTTGAGAAACCGTTTTTATATTCTTTTCTCGTTTAGAATTCAGCACTGAACAAAGCACGTTCTTCATAATTTTTGAACTTCGTTTTTAAAGAAGAGGTTATGTTTTTGAATTTACCGCCCACAAAAAATTTTAGTTTGCTGATCCATATTTGAATTTTGAACTTGTACTTGTCAATCTGACATTTCATTTTAATCTTATAAAACGCGCCCGATCATGCTCTGAACGAAACAAGAAACACATTTTTTTGACAGCTCCACTCTGAACGCAAAAAAATGCACTATCCTCGGATTGTCAAACTTATCAAAATTTTTCACTTACATTTTGTATATTTGTCATTCCACCGTTCGTGTGTCTTTTGTAGTACACCACTCCGGCATAAAGTAAAAGTATGCAAATAATTGTGGCAATCGATAGATAAATATAAAACCATAGTTCATCGGCACACTTGCGGATGTTACAATGTTCAATGATCTTCTCGAAAGACTTATCATCCACAAAACACCATGGTTTCTCTTCTGTCACTCCTGGGTTCCTGAAAAATCAATATAAAATCCCATTGTTAGCTTAATTTAGCATAAACTTTCCCCACCCAATCCACCCACCTGCAATAGTTTTGGCCAGCCAATTCTGGGTAATCGGATATTTCCTTCATCAACCATGACCATCGCAGGCATGGTTTCCCCGAAGCAGATACTGCCAATGTACCCCGATACTCTGAACCATATCCCCAATAACAATGCTCTTCAGGATTGACATCGATTGCAATTCCAAACGAAGAACAATCACTGGCATGAGGTAAACTCTGGCATTCTTCAAGGGGTAATTTCTGTCCGATGGTTGGATGTCTTTTCGCTATGGCATATTCCTTTTGGCATAGTTCATTCTCTAGCAATTCGCATTCGTCCCGACAAATACGTCTTAAATTCTCCGATTCTCGTGTCGGTGGGTATTGGCTAGATATATCGCCAGTAAAGATGTCATCATAAGCTATTGCAGATTTTCGTTTGAGAAAGAGTTTCCGCTCTTTGGTGTTTTTCTCTAGGAAACGCTTCCGTCTGCGATCGATTATATGATTTCCGATTGATGATTCGTTGTGTGCTTGATTTTTCTTCGATGATTTGCGTTCCTTGTGGGTGGCACGATTTGAAAAGTATAAAAGATTTGTGCGTTCCGGTGTCCGGCAAACAGGCAGTGTACTGTAACATAAACTTGGCAGTGCATATATCCTGCAGTTTTGATTCATGTCTCTGTTGAAAGAAAACAGAACAAAGAAGATAATTAAGGATAATGAAGTTAAGGTTTACAAAAAGAAATACAAACTTTGATTCTTTTATTACGCCATAAGCGGCTTTAAGGCGTTCTTCTAGTTCATTTAGGGTCAAATTTGGTGGGATGAATACAGTCTCGTTTTTGAGGTATTTCTCACAAGTTGTACCATTGTACACTTGACAGATACCAATTGGGATCTAAAATTTAAAGTTCGATTCGTATTCTTTTTTTATAACTATGGCTTATCTTACTTCTTCATTTCCATTATCGTGGTGAGTTTCTTGTTCTGCGATGAGACTGAAAACAAAGAACAAATGTTATTTAATCATAAAAAAGAAAACTTTCTAAGACAAGAATTGAATACATTACAAAAAATGGTCAAAAACAATAACTGAATCTAGCAACATATTCATTTTTCAAGAAAAAAAATAGAATTGAAAGAAATATTTCTTTTTTTGAAACAAAATACAAAATATGACCTTGGCGATTTTTTTTAATTTTAAAAAGCAACACTTCTTTGCGCCCGCCGTTGTGGTGGTAAAAATTACATGACAGAAACATGTTTACTGTAATTTCAACGAAGCTCAAAGCTGCGAGACTCGAGACACCATAGTTCAAGTGTTTTTGCGAACGTTGACATAACAATACATGGACTACTATAGTTAAACTTAATACCAAATCAACGCTGCTTCAAAGTTCAAACTGTGGCAAGGATATTCGTTTCCACTTAAATAATAGGAGCGAATAAGAGAAACAATATTTGCGCCATTAATTTTTTTTAAAGAAACAATACAAAATTCTCTGTTTTTTGAAACCTGGGGTCGCCCTGAAGTCACCCTCAACTCGATCTTGCTATTTAGCTGGGGCGAGTTGAAGTAACGAATCAGCTGTTGAATTGACTTTTGCTGTCAAGCATTTCTTGTGTATTTTTCTTCTGTATTTGATTTTCCATGTCTTTTTTTCGATAAAACTAAATGAAATGCAATTGAATTCATTTATTTTGATGAAAGTAAATACAAATCGAACAAATAAAGCAAAATGGAAACTTTTGATTTTTTGCGTTGTGAAAAATATACCATTAGCAGCCGTCATGCGTTTTTTGAGAACCGAAAAACCCAGGTTTTTTTGACAACTCTTGAAGTTGTCAAGAAAACCCAGGGCGACCCTGGGTAAAGTTCAACAAACAAAGCTATTATTTGAGTTGAAATGACCTACCATGCACTTCAGCGACACTAAAGTCGTGTTTCGCTGAAGTGCAGCTTCGCCAAGTGCCGTGTCTTATCTGTACGTTAAGTTGGCAACTTGCAGTCTAAGTGTACTATGTCAAGGGTTATTACATTTGCAATCCGATATTACGTGAGTTCTGTTCGATTTGAGATTCACGATCACATGTTCTTGAACTGTGTTCACACTTAAAGAAATAAATGTAAAGAACTCAAATAACGAAATGAACGCGTTCAACTAAACCAGCCAATATTTTGAATGTCAAACATTTGAGACGAAGTTTTAACAAACAGCTTTATTTTTTATAAGTCCCATTCTTTTGAACTAAGCCTTTTTTGACAGAACTCATATTTTTGCCAGGATTACATCATAAAAATGCTGGTGTAAAAAGACACAAATTGATTCGTAGACATTTCGAGAAATTTGAAGTCTCACACTTGTCAAAGAATCATTACCTACTTCCAATGAGTGCGTTCACACTCTTCTTTTGTTTTTTTAGCTGCCGTCGGGAGCACAGAAAATAATTACCAAGTATTAAATTGACAACTCCCGGCAAATATTCCAGGTAAACCCCGTTTTGAAAGAACAACAAAAATATATTTGCAACATGTTGATACACGAAAACCCACTTCAAGTCAAAGAAATTCGTTTGAGTAACCCTTTCTTAGTCAGGAGACTCCTGAAAGTGACATTTTCAAATCTAAGTCTCTAGACAAAGTGATATTTTTTTGTGTCGAAAATTTCTAAGAACTCCATGTGAATTACGCCTATTGTGTTAAAGACGTACCTACACTACTCTCATTGTTGGAGAAGTTCTTTATATCTGTCTGCGGTGACATTTAATTTAAAACAGCCCTGCAATTGTAATGACTCCCCTTTCTCCCCTTAGGTGTCTTCTTCAACGCTGATTGTTTCCTTTTTTTTATATTTTGCTCCTGTTACAAGCAAACATGAATCACAATGAAGCCGTCAAAAGGAAAAAGAATGTTAAAAAGGATTTGCAAGGGACTTAAGCATATATTTTTCGCGTGCGGCTTTTTAACGTTGCACATACAATTGTATGCATATTTTATTAATTTTTATTTGAACAACAACAATGACACGAACACGGCGGGCGCGTCGCGCGAACCAAGGAATATAAGTAAAAATCAATATTACACATTCATGACTGACAAAAAAAAACCAACGTTGAAACGGTCCAACGGCAAAGGCAGATTTTCTTCAATATGAAAAATGCTTTGCAATAAAATTCAATGAGTGCCGGTTGAGGCATTAAAATGCAGAAAAAAAAATTATTTATAAGTGAAAATGAGTTATACATGAGTATATAGAAGGGAAGAAGGATCCCCACATCCCAGCCACCAGCGAGTAAGAGCCAAGGACGCCATAGGACGAATGGCTCTGTTGTTGAGAAATGTTTCTGGTAGCCATAAATAAAAATAAAATTAACAGACATATGTAACGTTTTATGGCGGGAAATAAACTACATTGTACATTTATATCCTTGGAATCCTTTAGTACGCAGTGAAAAGGCCAAAGAGGCCCTTGAAATGATTTAATAATTATTATTTGATGAAAAAATTAATGAAATTTTAAGTATTCACTCTGTAGTAAAATATTTCCGCACTTAATCATTTCAAAAATGGATGATGGATTCATTTGTTGGTGTACCCTGACCCTGTTTGACCTTAACAAACAAATTAATTCCATTATGATTTGTTACAAACTGAAACGAATTATTATTTGATATCCTGATTGAAAAGAGCTGAATTGTTTTTAAAGTCATATTATGTCAACTGCTGGTTTTTAAAGAACTTTTGTTTTGAAAAATTACAAGAAATTACAAAATGTTTTGAACCTGATGTCCTTGACGCTTCTAAACCGTATCTGCAGTGTACTATGTAAATAGTAATATCCTAATATTAATAGTTTCATAATATAGAGTGTTGTTTTTAACGACGAGAGGAGAACTGTCGATAGCCAAACCAACTGTCAAACTTGGAACGTTTTTATATTTGACATTTTTGTTCAGTACCCTTTGAAAAAATATTGTGGAAATTCAAAGAAAATTTTGCGTAATAACGTGCTGCATAACCGTCAGTTTAGCAGCTAAGAAGCAGCACTTTTGGTTGCTTTGGTGACTCTTTTGGAAAGTGTTATCCATAAAGAGCTCATATACTGCGCGTAAGTCAACAAAGGTGGAACTTTAATGGGTGGAATTGCGATAACTGAGCCGCTGTAACTAAAACAACTCAAGTCTTTCATATGTTGTGCATATATGTAGCTATAACAGCTCATCGCTTTATTTCGTCAAGTTGGATTACTTTCCAATTGCACTTTACATAGGATGACAGCTGACGTTTGCGGTTTGGTTCTGACACTAGTTTCCATTTGCTTGCGCTGTTGACAAAAGGCCTTTAACTGTGGCTGTTGTTAACGAACGAAAACAAGTTCGAAAACCTAAGTTAGTCGATTCGTCGCTTATGATTTGGAATTTGTCCGTCTACAAGGTCTTGACATTTCATGCCCATTTGATAAAGTCTTTTATGTGATATAAGGTATTGTAAAAATAGCTTTAAGTAAAACATTGACAAAAAGACGTTGTAAGCCGTCAATGTCAAGTCGTCTAATATCACCTTTATTTAAAACAAACAAAATATTTCCGTACAAAATTGCCGCATGTGTTTTCTTCAGAAACCCCTTCGCGGTACCGGTAGAAGTAAATGGAACTGTATGCCTAGCCTAAATCTGGTGTTCTTGAGTTTTTATTCAGTCA
Source organism: Platycheirus albimanus (assembly GCA_916050605.2). Lineage (NCBI taxonomy): Eukaryota > Metazoa > Arthropoda > Insecta > Diptera > Syrphidae > Platycheirus > Platycheirus albimanus. The sequence continues at coordinate 29,444,011 of OU696698.1, read as the reverse complement.
TTTAAAAGTGTTCGGATTCCGAAAGCACGTACTGCGTGTGCTTTTGAAAGCTTTCATTTTGCATAATGATGACAGTTGTCTTGTCAAAAGAGAACAAAATTGATTTCTGACATAAAGTGACAACTAGTACCAGAATCACACACACGGTTTTAAAACGCCACAATGGTAATATGTCATTTTTTCCCCTATCAAGCTTGCGCTGGATTTTCTTGAGACCAATATTTCTTCTAAGGCTTGTTGGCAGGTTTAGCCTTAAATTTATCTAAAAACTTTATTTGGTTATAGCCATTGCAATTTTTTAAATCCTTAAAAGGAAATAAGGCATTCGCCACGTATTGCAATAACCTGACAACATTACCACAACGATAAATTTTGACGTTCAAAACGAGCTCATGATGGCTAAGTGAAGCGATGACAAACTTAATCACATTTGCCTAGGTTGCATATAGTTTCAAATCCGATTTATTTTCCTCTAACATAGGCATTCTTTCAAAAAAAAAAAAAAAAATGAAAATCATTTCCAAAAAAGGAAAACATCATCAATAGCTGGCCTATCTACTATTTGGATCTCTTCAACCATATTGCAATAAAAACCAATTCGACCATTAAAAGTCAACATGTCTGTCATTATTGTAACGATAACATCAAAAACGTTTGGTACACCAAATCGATTTGGTACACCAAATTGCCGCATCATCCGTTCCGTGTCCACATCCGCAACTCATCCCATTTCAAACCCAACCGACCAAAAAAAAAAATAACTATAACAAACACTTTGCTGTCAATTCGCGTTTGTGTCCAAATATGTACTCGTACGGAGTTCACCTGAGTAAATCTCTGATTTATTTGTTCAAAACCATTAGCGAAAACCTATTTTGTGGTTGGTCGTTCAATGTGTCAATTGTGTGTCAAAACAATTTACCCATAAAAAACCCCAATGACCACTTCATAAATAATTCTGCACAGAATACAATAATTCATGTTCATACACGTATAGATGATACACAATGGTTAAACGCGTGAACGTGAAGTATAAAAGTAGAAATGTGAAGTGTGCGTTCAGTTAGATATGTGATTATGATGATTTGCAAAAATAATATGTACCACGTTTTCGAACAGAGCTAGTATACATAGTTATAGGTTAGGTATCCTTAACCACATCATCACACCACACTTTGTGTTCACACACATGTGTTTATCAAATCGATATAGGAAAAAGCTGCCTACATGCGGATGAAAGTTTAAATAAGGACAAAAAAGAACATGCAGTTATTCAATCAGAAGTTGGAAGAAATGCAAATATTGCCGGCATAGTGGTAACTATGGTAAGTGGTTTAGAAAGTGACGTTAGCTATACCCTTTTGGCTGACACATCCTGGGGTAGGGTGGACTTTTTCTAGTCGCCTCTTGCCTCTCGTCCAAACGCAAATGTTTAAACTACTTGCTTATGGTTTGTCTTTCCTCGTCTGTCGTCTCGTCTGCCTCTGTACATATTCCATTACTGATTGGAGTTTCTTCTGCATGAAAACAGTTGAAAGTGAAATAATATGTTAAATAAATAATCGCAATGATGGAGAAAGTTCCTTCGCCTACACACTATAATCGTCTTTGGTCGTAGGTAAATCGAGGACGAAGAGGAATCTAAATAGATAATGTGCGGTAGGAAGTCTGAAACACACACACACACATTGAAACTTAGAACTGGGCCAATTGAATGGTTGTATGGCCGACTTAAAGTGATTAACAAACAAAGTTAGAAAAGTTAGGGGGAAACATTACAAGTATATATAAAAAGAAAGAAAAAAAAAACGGAAACCACTAACGAGATTCCGTATTCTTCCGTAAAGTCAATTTAATTCTCTTCAGAGGAAAGTTTTTCCCCCTTAACCTCAACCGTGAATGTAAACACTGCTTTATTTTTCGGGGGGTTTATGGACAGACTGAAACTCACAAAACACACCCTGTTTTGGAGTCATTTTTTCTCACAGGACTATCGGCGATGATGCACACACGAAATATGGAGGAAGGGCATCAGTTGGTTTTGGTTTAGTTGTCTAGTCTAGCGGCATCGAGGTGTGACAGCTCAGGTAACACAAAATCGCATAAAATTCCATTAAATCTCAAAATTGACTATTGTGAATTATTTCTAACCCAAAAACTGTCAACGAACACGATAGTTATGACTCCGTGATATTAGTTCATAAAAAAACACACAAACAGAACGACAAAGTAAATTAGAAATGAGTGATTCACGCCATATAACGGTAATGCGTTGTTTCCCTTGCAATAGGGGCTTAAACATTGTTCCATAAACCCAACCGCCAAGGCACATAATTCAACGCACATATTTAAATACTGATTGCATGTCAGAGGATAATAATTCAGCGTTATTTTTATTTTCCAGTGCATTTCATGCAGAAGCAACTACTATACACAACACACCTCATGGGGAAAATAATATATAAGAAGGTACAAACATAAAACGAACACGGTAAAATGTAGGCACTGCTTAAGAATGCATGAGATTTGGCAGCATTGTTATACACCATAATAATTTTATATGTATGATGTTAAAGTTTTAACTCGCTTTAGGATAAAAAGGCAAAGGTTATTTTTTTTTTTGGTAAGTTAATGGGAATTTCATTCAGGAAAAGTTACGAGAAACAAAGTTGACGACATTTTGTAGACTAGGTAGCTTCAATTTTCCAACTAAAGTTTGTCCATGCAGAAGGACTTTGTAAATGGAGACTTCTTTTTGAATATAATTATGGTGGCATGAGTGCGCTTTGCAGAAAATATTAGAAGAGTGTTCTTTGGCATTTAATTTCTCTTTTGTTTAGGAACTATAGGAGGAAAGTATCTTATAGTGTCTGGTGTCAGTTCTTAAATTGATTAGGTGTTCATATAGGTAGACCAACACGTTCAACGTCCTGATGCATTGCACCAATTTAAGGTGGTACTTTTATTCAGTTGTTCATATAAAGAAGATAGTATATGTATGTACCGAGTGACAGGTTAATGGCTAACAATTGTGTCTTCTGGAGATTTGTTTTAACAGTTATTTGGAAAGTTTTACTTTGCTAAAATTTTTGGATTAACCTACCGACCGTTGGGAGTTAAACTTTATGTAACAGGAATAAGTCTACTGTCGCTTTAAAGAAACTTGAGACACCATTTTATTTCAAGCACCGATCACCTGTCATTGTGACATTTTACATGTTGGTTCTGTTCGATTCGTTCCAAGTCAAAAGTATATATGCCAATTTTGACATAACTCATAGTAAATTAGACAGTTCATATGTTAAAATAAAGCATTTTCATACACATTCAAAGTTTCACACTTCTTGTCAAAAGGAAGCAAGTTTAATTTACAATGCATGTTCAACAGTACCTACCTACAAAACAGAACCAAGATAAAAAGCATTCCAACATATCTGGATCAAGTACCGTAATTAAACCAGCACTTTCACAAACAAATCAAGTTACTAATTTTGTAATTTAAACCTTAAATGATCCTTCCTGAATGCTTCATCTGAAATAAAAGCATTAAATAACACCTCTTCTCGCGTAAACACCAATTAAAATGACGTTAAACCAAATCCAGCCATTCACCTTCTCCCATATAAACATCCAATTAAGTTGATGCAACCTGACTTATGGCCCCAACAAACCAGCCCATAGCACCCCTCTTCGCGCTGTATATACATAGTAGTAATATATGTATGTGTGTATTATACAACACACAAACACAACAAAAACTAACCGCTATACATGGTTACACTTTGTCAATGGGGTGCTCGAGCTCTATCAAACGTTTCATTACGTCTACGTGCTACGTCGCGTCGTCCCCCCGCACGTTCTTCTCTTTAAAAAATAAAAATAATTAAAAAAAGAAAAACAAAATTATTTCTCCACCTCCGCAATGCTTTAAGGGGAGGTTAAACATTATTCAACCGGCTTAAGCCTCCTCTTGAAAATCCTTTTCATTCACTACTGATGCGCTACAAACCATCAAAAGCGTGTGCTATTGACACAGTACTCATAAGTTGATGGCTTCATACTCTTAATGACATTACTGTGGTAGAGAAATTATATATAAATACACACAACATAGAACGTATAGTATTTTATTTTTTCAAAATTAATTTCACTACACACATGACTAAATATGACCTAAATTTTCAAAAACCAACCACCCGCACACCCAACAACCTCCCCGGCATAGAAATCCCCAACGAAACTAATTGCGAGCAGAGAAGTGGTGTACTTTTGAAATTAAAATACCTCACTAGTGGAATGGAAAAATGCAAAATGCAAAATGAAAAGTGTCTATGGAAATGTGTAGGTACAAGTGGTTTCTCCAAGTGGAACGAACAAATTTGATAAAAACAAAAAAATCGTATAGCATAGTGTGGAGAGTTTTTTTTTGCATTCTGAGGTTTGTCTTTTGACAGTTTTTGAATTTGCACAAAATGTCAAAAGCACATTCAGATTGTAAGGTAAATCATAAACGTCATCGTCATACGATACGTATAACCCATTACGTAGACTCAGAAGAAATTCAAATTTAAAATGATTCATTACCGCCACATCTAAAGGATACAATGAAATTTGAGATAAAGTGCAGTTAGCAGTCAGCGGTTTTCTCTTCGTTATTTCCACCCCATTTAAAGATAATCGACGTTTAGCGAGAAAGCAAAAGCCAAACACCATTCATCTCCCCCGCCCCATCCTTCCCCAATATTCTATAATAATGGTGGTGGTGGTTGTGTGGTGGCGTAGCGTAGCTTACAAACGTCAAAACGATGCCCATCTATTGGAAATTATTATTATGGAAGTGCATTGATTCGCCTTTCCATTTCCAGTCACAGTTCACAGACCAGACAGTAGGGTGCCAACGATGATATAGAAATAGATTCAGTGACAGTGTTTAACGAATTGATTTCACCCTCACAAATTGCTTAAAGAACACCGACAAAGAAAGTGTAGAAGTAGAAGCAAAAAAGGAAGAGCACAAGAAGAACGACGACTATGCTATGTTGTGTCGTCGTCAGCCATTTAAAAGGACAAACTTAATAAAATATCACATTTTCTACACCCTCCCTTTTTTTTTTTTTTTTTTTGTCGGTGTCGCACATCCCATATGGATGACGATGGCAGATTTTTACTCTACTTATCATCTGAGTAGCTGCATATGAATGGAATTTAAAGGTCCATGCCTTTGTAAAGGATGTGTTATGTGTATCTATTTGAGTTTATTTTCTCGTCATCGATTATGTTTTGATACAGAGCAATCTTTTTGATGGGAAGATGAATGATGTCTAGGCATATGAATGTATGTGTTGAAATGTGTATCAGATTGAATGACGTTTTGTGTTTTCATAAAATAAGATGTTACAAACTCAATTATACTAAGTGTTACTTTAAGAGTACATTATGTTTGTTTTGTACACACACAAAATTGGGCATTAAAAGTTGTTTACTGAACATTGACTACAACTGGATACATTATTGTGTCGATAGAAATGTTGTCTGTACAAATAGGATTTATTTGGATTTAATGTGGAAATCGATTGACAGTATCTAGAACCTAGATGTTAAACAAACATTTAACTCTCCTTCCAAATACAATTTCCTTTTGCTGCAACTTGGAACTTTCCTCTTCAATTGTGAAGTCTCAAACGCCATATTGACGTTTAATAGAAAATGGTTTCACATTTCATAATGCCGACATTGTTAAATTTCTTATCACAGAGTTTTATAGATGGATAAACCTTAGGAGTGTGTAATATATGGTCCTCCTTCCATTATATGAAATATATTATCTGCTTTGCATAGAAGATTTATCACCTTTACATCATTAATTTTTAATATTCAAGGATTTCTTGCCTGTCACTTGCAGTCATCGAAGCCCTGCTGTGAATTGAGTTGGAAATAACCGATTTTATGTATGAAGCATAAATTTATAACATTTCTTATAAGAAAATATCAATGTATTAGTGTTGAAGTATTCACACATCTCTTGGTAAACAGTTTTAAGTACATATACCAACTTGTCACAATTTCGGAAGACATTTTAAAGTAAATATTTATAAATGACTAAAGAGCCGACAATATTTGCTAGGTAGATTTTCATTAAAGTTAAATCTGTTTGAATTTTCGACATACATCGCCGCCATATTTGCTATACATATGAACTGTTATATTACTAAAGGGTGTTTTTTTAGAGGTATAGAACTTTGAAATGGCAGAAAACAAAGATGATTTTATTAAATTGACATGAAATTTACTTTATTCGAAAGATAATCTTCTGGCATTATAATTTAAATATGATTTCTGTCATAAGACCGCCACGGTTGGCTCGGCCGTAGTCTAATCTGGAATTTAAATTTTCCTTTTTTCAATATTTGTGGCCGTAGAATATTGACATCACATACCTATCCCTAAAGAAAATAGTCAAGCGGCGTTAAATCGCACGACCTTGGAGGCCAATTCACAGGACCAAAACTCGAAATTAAGCGTTCACCGAACGTTTCCTTCAACAAATCAATTGTGGCACGAGTTGTGTGGCATGTTGCGCAGTCTTGTTGAAACCACAGCTCCTGCACATCATGGTTGTTCAATTGATGAACAAAAAAGTCAGTTATCATGGCTCTATAGCGGTCACAACTATTGACTTCCGTTCTGGCCCGCATCGTTTTTAAAGAAGTACGGGCCAATTATTCCACCAACCCATACAGCACACCAAACAGTCAGTTTTTGTAGATGTAACGGTGTCTCAACATACACTTGAGGATTATCTTCACTCAAAATACGGCAGTTTTGTTCACTGACGAATCCATTCATCCAAAATTGAGCTTCATCGCTAAACACACCGTAAAATGAACGTAGCGCTCAGACGTCAATCTATTCACTTTGAAATGCCAAACCAAAATAAAAATAAATCACTTAACAGCTGACAAAATGGCCGCCAGTTAAAATAGTGTTGCCAACTTAAAGCTCTATACCTCTAAAAAACATCCGTTATGAATAGGATGTCACCATGTTTCGTGACACTAGAGGGCTACACAGTCAAACGCCAGAGTACTATAGATTTTATAAACAATGTCGTCATAACATAAACGACGTAACTCAAATTTTTGCCGGTGGTCAGAATATTATTTACATTCCAAAGAAATTGCTACTGACCATATAATTTTATGAGAAGTTTTGTCAGTTTTGTCTATTGAATTTAATCCAGTATTATAGTTGTGAGTTCTTGTGACTCAAAGTTAATGTTAACTTGGCAACAGAGATGTTCTTTTTTATTAAAAGTAGATCGCCAGTAGGTACCTTTAAGTTTTAATGGAAGTTCGTTTTATAATCAAGACATCTAACACAAAATAAAACATAACCTGAAGTAAGTTTCTTGAATTTGACACCGCCATTAGGTTTATGAGGTTTTACCAAAATAGGAAACAGAAAAACCTATGTATTGTCGCACCAAAAGTAAGCGATCATTTGGATAAGTTGGATGCCGATAAGACATTTGGTTCCGGACAGACTAACTATGGCTGAACACAATGGTGTAGCGGCTGCAGTAGCACGTAGCATTGTCAAAGTTAATGTCAAAAAAAGTAGCGCACTAAGCAGCATACACAAATACAATGTGCAACACTGAACTCAAACAAAAATCATGTCTGCCATTTTGATTTGTTGTTGTTTTGCAGTGCAGCACGTTCGTGAAGGTGGAGTCGAGTCAACTTGTACTTTAGTTGCTCTCTATGCTGCAGCGACTACTATTCGTTCTCATTGTAACCGTGCAATACGTACATTTAACTTTAACATTGCTACGTGCTACTGCTGAAGCTACACCAGTAAAGCAGTCCAAAACCATTCTGCGCAAGGTGATGTCAAAATGCATGTACATTTTTAACTTAACTATCATGTAAAAGACCGGTGGGCAACTATCTGATTGCATCTTTTTGACCAAAAACCACATACATTTATATTTCTTAATAGGTCTTGCAATCTATTAGTATTGTGCATGTAATGTACACTGACCCTAAAACTGCCTTGTTCTATGCAATAATATGCTGGCCGTAGCTGCTACCTTCACCGTGTATTAGCTAAAAGTAAGGTTTAAATGTAGGGCTCCACAGTCAAAAGCCACTATGATAGTACTAGATTTAATATAGGTACAGTAGCGTCATTGGAAAAGGATAGAAGTGTTTTAAGGGCTTCCCAACTGCTTTTAAGAAAACCGACATCTATAGCATAATAATGTTTGAGTTTTATCATAAAGTTTGGACTTTGATAGGCTACCTAGCCTCATCTCTCATTTAGACCAAGGATATCATCAACTTATCGTGATAAACATATTTCAAAGATGATTGCTACCAAAGGTACAGCCCTTATTTTATATCCTGCTTCATTTTATTGTGTCTTTTTATTTGTCTACCCAAAGCCACTAATAAAATCTTTTTATAAGTGAAATCAATGTATTTACTCAAGCAAACAACGCCAATAGAATACCCCAAATCCTTATGGTTTCCATCAAAATGTAATGAAATATTTCAAATAAATTCTTTCCTAAAACGAAAATCAATACACAAACAAAAATCGAGAATGAAAAATTTGTTTCCAAATTTGAAAACTCAAAAAGTTTCCAAATTACATTACATTTTCTTCAAATGGTAAACCCAATACCAATACCTACCACAAAAATGAATCAACTTTTAAATCAATTTGAAAAGTTTTCCCTTATTTTGTTTGCAAACTTTTTGTTTTATACAAAAAAAAAAAAACTTTTAAACACAAACAAATAAAATAAGAATGTAAGTATTAGCCCACAAATATAAATAAGTCTTCAACTCTTGCGATTGTACGTATTTTATGTTTTCGAAAGTACCTACTTTTGTATCAGAAACTCAAGTGAACTACTTACACATAAATTTCGACCTTTTATTTTGAAGGACTTGTCCCATAAAAATTTATATACATATTATATGTTATTCAACTCAACTCAACCCCAGCTAATTCCTGCTTGGGTTTAAGTACAAGTACCTACTCTCTCTCACTGATGCTTATAAACTAAATCTGCATACTCATGATCAAAAAAGGACAATGAATCAGAGCTAAAGCATGTACACGTTTCAGCAAAGCGTTGACATCAGTTTCCGAAAGAAGACTCATTCAAGAAGGGACAAACAAAAAGTGGAAAGAAACTTTTTTAATCCCTTTTATGGAAATGGTCACAAAAGAAAATGAAGCTAGATGATTCCACTGAAGGCTTTAGAATTTCAATGGGATTTATTGATTTATGAAAGTTTTTTGGTCGCATCTTTGTATTGTTACTTTCAGAGCCAGTGGCTAAGGATCAACAGTTGATGCTGAGTGCTTAGGAGCATATAAATTTACTGTCAATCTTCCAAAAAAAAGGGTGCACATAAAATGTTCCCTTTTACCTAAATCAACTTCAACTTCATCATCAAATAATGTGTGTGTGGCTTGTTGAAGTTTGAAACTAGGAATTCTTTGAACAAAAAAACCACTGACAAAAGAACGTATCTGTCAAAGTTGTCAAAAAAGTTATGCGTACACTTTTGAGTTTTGCGGGGAAGGGACTTTTCTTCCAAACTATAGATCTTACATTCAATGGAATGAACTAATCTAAAACGTATAGGTTTATAAAAAATTATTGAAATAAGGAATGAAATATGGAATTTTGTGGCTTTATTTTCAAGCTTTAAATTTGAGATAACAAGACTAAGTTCCTAACAGATCGATGAATGGGAAATATATTTCGTGAACGCATTTATTCTAAATGTTATGTTATTATTCTTCTTGTATAAACTTAACGGTTTCGCTTGTGTGATATTGATTTAAGTGGCCCGCTTTGCAGAACAGGCATAGGTGTTTTAACTCCTTCTTCAAAGTCAGCCCAAGTCTCGTAATAACGTTTTCTTATTTAGGGTATGACCACAAATTTGACAGTCGTCTGTCGACAGTTTCCCTACGCAGAAAAAAGTCATAGTGTCGAAACTGGTGACACCGGCGCGGCGATGGTTCTGTGTGAACAGACACTCTGAGTCGAAACAACAATAGTCGTGCTCTGAAAATTGACGTCTCACATAATTTTTTATGACAACAAATTTTAAAGCCGATGTTGCAATCTCATAATGTTTTCAAAGCAGATAAGAGACTCTTGTTTTAATTTAAAAATAAAGGTCTCGAGAAACTCAAAGATTTTCGTTTGTGCTGAACATTAACACGCCAAATAAAAAGAAGATTTTTCTACGTAAAACTTCTTTACACGCGTTATTGGTACAAATTATAGCAAGAGCAACATGTTAAGTGTCATCTCAAAGAAACTTTTCATTGTGACGTTTCGTATAACAGCTGAATGAGTACAATCATTTTCTTTTACATTCACTATTTAAAGTTTGCAAAAAAGCATCCTTGTGCATCTGTCTCCCTCTCTTTAACTTATCTTGCTTGTCTTTGACAGGACGTGTGGTTTTCAATCTGGCAATACTTTTTTTCGGAGTTGGTCTTTTTGACAGCTTTCACTTGATTTATGCTCAGTTTGGTTCGCCATTTCATAATAAATAGACTTACTCCTGAACAACGTTTGAAAATTGTGCAAATTTATTTTGAAAAACATATTATTTATACTCGTGAAACGATTTTCGATTTTCACAAGAAAATTTTGTTCAGCGATGAAGCTCACTTTTGGTTAAATGGATACTTTATTCCTCAAGTGTATGTTGAGACACCGACTGGGTCGCACGAACTTGCTCTAATGTGTGACAGTGGTGTAGGAGCTTGAGATTTTGATAAAAATACATTTTTCAAAATTCTTAAATAAATACTGTAACTAGTTTGAGCCAAAAAAAAATACGCCATTTTATTTCTTGGATAAATTTAAATTTATGAGAATAAATTTATAAAAATCTGTGGAGCGGTTTTTGAGAAAAAAAGTTTTTTTTGAAAAACTGTTTGAAAAAAAAACTTCAAAAAAAATTCAAAAACGCCATTTCATAGGTGTTTAGCAAATACATTTATTTATAATTTTTAGAAAAAAAAATTAATAAGCAGTTTTCAAAATATTAATTATTTAATTTTTTTTCTTAAAAATGCTTTTAAAAATACAAAAAAATGTTTTTTCAAAAATATTGGTATGCAGTACAAATTCAGCTACCTACAACTATATATGTGTGAAATTTCGAAAGAATCGGTTGAGTCGTTTTCGAGATAGTCGAAAGCAAAACAAAAACGGTCCTATGGAAATTACCGTTCTTAGCCATTTTTTTTAACTTTTTTTCAGCCATATGATTGGTCGTATCTAAAAAGCAACACTGATTTTTTTAAATCGAAATCCTTAGAGCCGTTTTTGAGAAAAATAAGCTTTAACGTAACTGTTATATGGCAGGTACCGTTATTTTTTGAGCTAAAAAAAAAATTCAATTTCCCCTCTGTACAACACCTAAAAAACTCTATATACCAAGTTTGAAGCAATTCGGGCCCACCCGTTGGGTTGTAGGTCTCTATACATACAGACAGACAGATAGACAGACAGACAGACAGACAGACAGACAGACATACAGACGGACAGAATTTTTAGACCATCTTTTTTCGTCTTCGCTTTCATCGTAATGTCATGTTTGATTGTTATCTCAAAACTTTTTTTTTCGACGAATAAGGCATAACTTGCCTTATAGTACATATAATCGCAAGTAAAAACTGACTGTTTTGTGTGCTTTATGGGTTGGTGGAATCAATGGTCCATATTTCTTCAAAAATGAAGCTGGCCATAATGTTACAGTCAATGGGGAAAATATAAAGCCATGATTAATGACTTTCTCGTGCCTGAATTATAGTATGTTGATGTGGACGACCTTTGGTTCCAAAAACACGGCGCTACATGTCATACAGCCAACAAAACAAACAATTTATTGAAGAAAACTTTTGGTGAGCGCAATATCTCGCATCGTGGGCCTGTGGCGTAGCCTCCAAGATCGTGCTGGACTATTTTTTGTGGGGCTATGTAAAGTCGCTTGTCTACGCAGATAAGCCCGAGACGATTGACGCCTTGGAAGAGATTATTCGGCGAGTTATTGCTGACATACGGCCCCAACCGCTGCAGAATTGGGCCTTTGGGCTGGAATTTACACTTGCCCTAAATAATTTTTAAAACATAATGACAAACCCTTATCTTTATAAGAAAGCTAAAATAAATTTTATTTCTTCTTGAAAACCACACGTCTTAAAAAAAAACACCCTTTATATGCCAATTTTACTTCACAATTTGTGTATAAAAGTACAATCCAAATACACTCGTCTCTTTTTGTTGAGTAAAATATTACTTGACGACGTTTAAATATTTTTAAACCTTCTTTCTTCCCATTTTTCTTAAAGACTTAAATTCCCTTAAGGCCCAACGAAATAATTGGTGCATTTCATAAAAGATTGTGATACCTGAATGCATCCTGATAAAAACACACTGGAACATGCGCCCTGAGTATTTGTTCCATTCTTATTGATTTGATTGAATCCATCATCTCCAATCCAAATACATCAGCGTTGATCCCTTCTGGGAATCCAAATAGAAACCACACAAACCCACAAGTCTTCAAAACGTTAACATATTGCAGCCATTTTTTTTCCTCCTTCCATATTTCCATCTTTGATGTGAAGTAAAGTAATCAAAAAGGAGATTTTTATGTTAACACCCAACCTCCTGTCAGAATAAACATCATGCGAGAACAATATGCAAATGAAGAAAGCATCAGTTTGTATAATATAACATTATAGTGTAGTTTGGAAGGCAACGAGAGGCGAAACTTCCGAATAACCAAATAACCATCTCCGACTCAACACTATAATAACACTTTACGACACTAGCTAGATACTCGAAAGATATACTATACCTACTTCATATGGAAATGACAGGGAGACAGTTCGCTTTGGATGCCAATTTGCATGCAGCTCATTTCAAACGTATTTTTATGCAAAATTTGTCTTGAATCTTCAACTTATTTTTTTATATATCTCAATTTCCTAACGGAAGCGGGAACGGGAACGGGAACGGAAGACACTTACAAAATCTCCTTTTTTGTTAAATAAACTCATTTAAATGTACATTCCTAATGCCATTTAACTCTTTCCGCATTGCTAATCCTTTTTCTGGTGTTTTTCGTTTTTTTTTTTATTTTATTTTTTATTTCGAGGAGAATTTCATTTCCTGTCAAGATATTTTTAAAGGTACATCGTTGACGTAAGATTTTAAAGTCTTCCTTTCTGTCACATTTGACAGGAAGTTTTATTTGTTAATATCAATTCTTTAGTTCCCGTTGTGCTGTTGTTTGCTGTAAGTTGCAGGCATAAAGTCGCCAAATGAAAACAATAGGAAATGAAAAAAAAAAAAATAATGAAATTCTATTCCCTCTTCGGCAAATAAATATGCAAATAGTCCTCATTTATCCTGTGTTCCATTTCATTGCTTTCATTTGCAATGAGGGACAAAAATAGAGGAGGCACAAAAAAAAAGAAAATCCATCCAAATAAAGAATAGAAAAGAAAGAATAATAAAAATAAAAACAAAACCAAGAATATGCCTCCTCCTTCGCGTGCTTCATCTTTCGTCCTTCGAGCTTCGACAGAAAGAGCATTGTCTTTAACCTTTTGCGCTCCATGTGCGATGTGCCGAAGCTGAAGCCCAAACCGAAGCCAAAGCCGATGATGCTCTTTAGCTTTACCTTGTGTTGTTTTGTGTTATGCTTGTGTCATCGTCGGGTGGTCGGAACTCGGAAGGTCGCTACTCCTGCCTGGAGAGTGATATATGAATGCCAATATGAATATAGCAGTATTTTTTGTCTAGTCCTATCCTAGTGAGGGACTGACTTCACATTAAATACACCCCCGCAATATAGTGTAACACTATGCTTTAATATGACGAAGGAAATCGGGCAGAAGATGAAGTACTAAGCAGGAAAAATAGAATAAATGTCGAATGAATGAATTGGATTTTATTTATCTTCTTGGAGCTATATGTATAAGGGTGTTCCATTGTAGTCCTTTCGCATGTCTGGGCTTAAGTTTTGCAATAAATGTTGATAGCTAGCATACCTTTTTTTATTTAGATTTTTCTTCTTCAATATTTCTTCTTTCCATTATTTATTTTTTTTTATGGTATTATGGTTAGGTAAGGGAAGAGAGAAGTGATTTCTGCAAATACCTTCTCTGAAAGGAGGACGTGCTGATATTTCTTCTTGCTTAATTAAATTTGAATGAAAGGTAAAATATATAATTTAAAGTTTATCCTTAGAAATTCCTCACTATATATATAAAGAGTCCATATGAATCGATTTTATGATGTGAGTGCTATAAAGCTATTATGAAATGAAATTACTTTGCTTTTAAAATGAAAAGGCATATGAATACGGAGGGAAAGAAGGTAGGATATTTTAGAAAATTGAATGTTGCACGAAAGACATACAACATTATTTTATGTATGCAATCTTTTGAACTGACGTGAGTACAAAAGTGTGATTGTGTTAGGCTTTATCTTGTCACCAACTCATTGAAGTGAGCATATTTTCGAGGTTTTTTTAAAGGATTCTATAATCATGTTCCACACACATCTGTTATGTTTTAGTTCTTGTTATTCTTGACAGGAATTCACTTTACCTTACATTCCACATGTAACAAATATTTTGACAAATCACAAACTCGTTCACATTTATAGCTAAAGCCTTTTCCACGTTGTTGCAATGTTAAACAAAACTTGAAAAATATTCTGGAACGTATTCATTTTTCATCGTCATTCTTATATAAATTCAATTAGCAGCTTCAGGAAATATAAAATGTTGACATACCAAAGTGCATTGCCGCGGAATTCGTAACCTTAGATCATATGTCAATTTTTCCCTGGCCAGTTGTCTGCCTGGGAAACTGAAAACATGGCATGTAAAAGATTGTGGAATCTATTGATTTAACATTTAATTGGCGAGGTAAATGACTAAACGCTGTTAAACACAATACCACTATTGGCAAAGGAAATAGGATGTCGTCTATTCACATCAACTGACTTGAAAATTAAATTTGCCACCATGAAATACAAAACCATATATTCCACAGTTTGCTTTCAAAAATGACAAATTGATGAAGAGACACATTTTCACTCCACGTTCTTTAATTTCTAACCGTTACTTAAATGTTCCCATGTAGTCGCATGATGGAACATATTTAATATGGCGTGTTAAAGATTGTGGAACGTACCTATTCACTTTTCATTTCTCGAGAACTATGGGTTTCATAATGTAGAAAGATTGTGAAATATATTTAATTCCACAAAGAATTGAGTTCACTTAAGAGCTTGAGATGGTGAAATGAGGCATAATTATAAATGAATGTGGGATGTATTTAAATGATTAAAACTATATTTTCCTTGCAAACAAGTTTATTTTGAAACAGCTTAAAAAAATCATACAAAACAACTGTAATACATACCTACAAACGATAGTTTCAAATGCAAATACAAAATTTGCCTTGTATACAATAATTGTGGAACGTACTTATTTGCATTTTCACAAAAGTATAGACTAAAGGACTATTCACATGAAAGGGACCAACGACCAACTAGTAAACGAACATTCGTCCATTTTGACGTTTCATTCACATGCAATTTATTTTATTCGTTGCGAAAAACGAACCTCATGTCCGTATATCACAATTGAACAGTGTGATTTTGAGGTTAGTCGCGCACGAAGAATTTATTCGTTGCGATGTGGATGGTATGTGGAACGCGAATAGGGTTTGACAATGCATAACAGTCGGATTGAAATTAGCGACGAACAACTTGTTTTCATTAAAATTTCTTTTTCTTCAATTAAAATGAAAATTTTAGCATCTCAACATTACATTTAATGAGTTTCTATCATTTTGAAATAGTTTTTGTTGCAAAATATTGCTTGGAAGTGTGAAAAACCTCATTTATTTGTTCATTCGTTCATTCGTTGGTCGCTCTCATGTAAGTAGTCCTTAAAACCAATCTTTCCAAAAAATTGCTTCACGTTTAAGACTTCACATGAAATAATGCTTTAAGTTGCTTCACGTTCAAAAATTCACATCCAATAACACTTAAAGTTCATTGACACGAACCGCATTTGAATAAATTGAAAAAAAATCACACGTCCCTCACAAAAAAAGGAGCACTGGGATGTTTCCTTTTTATTATATTTATCATCTGTCGCGTGGCATATCAATATTCTGAACAACTCCACAAGCAATAGATTTACACACCTTTTGTATAAGATGTACCCACACCTTCGGTAGTACATACATATAAACATAAATATACAATATAATAGAAATATATAGATGTTTGATTTGATATATATATATTATTTCCTCAACAGACTTTCTATGTAGCGTTTGCACTGTGTACGTGAGAGATTTTATTTGTCCTTGGTATTTTGCATTGACACTTTTCTCGAATACAATTTGGTTAGATATACATGTGTGAGTGAAAGAATCAAACATCAAAGGGTAACAACATTCTTCAAAATTTACACCAAAAAGTGTAGAAATAAATCTTGAAGGGGATCCTATTCACAATAGCTTCATTAAATTAAATTATGAAGAAATTTCTTTTTTTTTTATTTTGATTTTTGTAATAAATACACCACCATCAAGTGGTTGGTTAAATTTGACGTTAAGTTCACATTTCAAAGATGTCAGAGGGTTCCATCATCTCGGAACAACATTTTTCCAGAGACATTTTCACCTTTGTTGTTTTTTTTTTTTTTTTTTTTTTTTTTTTTTTTTTTTTTTTTTTTTTTTTGGGATTTGCTTGCTCAGTTATTTCGCAACTGAAAAATACGTTGATTGAAAAGGGTTAGGGATTTAATTTAACCTTTCGCTGAGGAATCGTTTTTAGATTTCTTTTCCAGCATCGTCAAAGTGAAGTAGCACATTTAGGAGATATTAGAAACTTGAAAGATATTCCCATTTGAATTGGTAGGTACCTAAACTGTATATATTTTCTTTTTAAGATTACAACTCAAATGCAGTGAACTGAGAAATTAATGCGATACACAATCTTTTTCAAGTCATATTTTTAATTTCGCAATATGCCATCACATGGGGAAATCTCAAAGGACGTTAAAATTGTGGCATTTTTTCAACTGTTTGTCTTTTGACAAAGAATTAAGCTGTAAAAAAGAAGAAGTTCCAGACTTTTGTACTCAGTGCTTTTTCTCAGATTTTGATTTCCCTATATTTATGACAGATTCACAGTTCATGAAAATTGAACATAATTATGTTGTATTCGAATGCATGGTTTCGACAAGGTTTTTATGGTGGGTTAGCACACGCATTAACTCACTTTCTCTAGTATATTAACTGTGAAATTTAATTTTCACGGCAGTCAAGGCTTGCACCTCAAAATTTAATTGTCCTTGCAAACTTGCCACGTGTGAATGAAAAAGATGACAGCTCAGTGTATTTTAGTGTTTCAATGTTAAAACAGTTATTTTTTTTACT
Source organism: Platycheirus albimanus (assembly GCA_916050605.2). Classification (NCBI taxonomy): domain Eukaryota; kingdom Metazoa; phylum Arthropoda; class Insecta; order Diptera; family Syrphidae; genus Platycheirus; species Platycheirus albimanus. Next base: position 29,426,485 of record OU696698.1, on the reverse strand, counting down.
GACATGAATATTTACTAATGGCTGCCTAAGAGTGCGGTTACACTTGCGAGTTGCTTTTCCCTTTCGTGAGAGAAGTCATAGTCATTGTTTATAAAATCTATAGTACTCTGGAGGCAGCTTTTGACTGTGTTGCCCTGTAAAGTGCCTCAAAACTTCGTTTCTAAAGGACTATTCACATGAGAGCGACCAACGAACAACGAATGAACTTTAACGTTTCGTTCACATGAAATTTCATTTATTCGTTGCAAACAACGAGCGTCATGTCCGTATATACAATTGAACAGTAAGATTTTGAGGTTAGTCGGGAGCGAATAATTTATTCGTTGCAATGTGGATGGTATGTGGAACGCGAATAGACTGACAGTTGTTGGTAGCAAACATTTTGCAGTTCGCTTTGAACACTTTATTTAATGCAATTTTAATTATTTAAACAATCAAAATTAATTACATATATTTCATTACACAAATATATTTTAAAGTTCAATCTCTATCGATTGGCAAAATTTAAGCTAAGAAATAAGCTTATATGTACATAAATGCTTAAAATATAGTTTGTTCGCCAATTTGTCCATTCGTTGTTCGCTCTCATGTGAACACTCCTTAACAGTTAAAGACTCTGAAGATAGCAGCAGCACCTGGTAGCCACTGATTTAAAAAAAAATACATCGTTTTTGACAACCTTTGATTTGTTTTTCAATTTTCGTAAACTTTGACAATTGAGTTGACAGATAAATCTTTTTTTCGGCAAAGAATAGTGTGAATTGTTATGTAGAATAATTGGTGCAGGGAAATAACTTCACTGGGAAATAACTTCACATGGGAAACAACTTCACCACCAGTGGGAAATAACTTCACTTTTTTGATGTGAAGTTATTTCCCACTTTGAGTGGGAAATAATATCACTTACAATTTGGTGAAGTTATTTCCCACCTTGTTTTCTAAGAATTGTTTGATAAAAATAGCAAAGAGTAAGGGTTTTTTTATTTTAATAACAATTTATTTGAAATTGACCACCGAAAGTTTTTTATCGATGGCACTTTCAATGTTGTCTCAGTATCTTGTGCAATTGCTAATTGTTCATTTTCCTTACTCCGAACATATAAGTATATACTTATTATTTGCATGTTATGATCCGCACGATTTTTTTTACAATTACATACTATATATTTAAAAAAAAAAATTGTGTATATAGTATAAAGTAATTGTGAAAAATTCGCGCGAATTTTTTACAATTACTTAATTTGAACACTTTTCACGTCAAGAACCGATCTCAGACTAAATTTTACACAAGGCCAATTTCAATAGCACGAGCTGTTTGCAAAGAAAACTAACTTGTAACTTAGCAACATGAATAATTGCAACAACTCTGATCGAATCTTAAAAAAACTTACGTAAGAGTGAAGTTATTTCCCACTTAAAGTGAGAAATAACTTCACCAACAAAAGTGAAATTATTTCCCACAAAAAAGTGAAGTTATTTCCCACTGGTGGTGAAGTTATTTCCCATGTGAAGTTATTTCCCAGTGAAGTTATTTCCCTGCACCAGAATAATTTCTTAGACAAGTTGTTCACACTTATGTGCAATTTTTTTCCAGAAGCGATCATTTCAGAATCGATTAATTTACAAACAAAATGTTAAGGAATCAAGTTTTTTTCGTCTCGGCTGTCACCTTGATACAACTACTAAAGATATGGCATTGGGGATTATACAATGAAAAACGTAAAACACCATTGCGTGTCCGTGACGTAGAGCGCACAACGACATAGACATACTATATACAAGTATAGTATGTCAATGTGTAGGACGTATAGAGCGTAGAACGAAACAAAAATTTATACGAGAAGGCGAAAACTCCATGCGTGTTCGTGACGTAGAAGCGCAGAACGAAACAAATATGAGAATTGGATGGCGCTATCTTGTTTAGTTGTATCATGGGCTGTCACTAATGATGAGTAACTGTGACGTTTGAAATGAACGCATTCAACACAGTGTAAATGAAATTTCAATCAAATTGAATATAACAATACTTTATGTAGGAGAGCTTTGCTTGAAGTTTTTACTGAAATAAAATATAAAAAGTAATGGCTTCCTCTGAGTTCTTATAGAAATTAATTTAAAATAATACAAAATGCTTCCTTTTGTTTTTTGAAAACCAAATAAAAGCCATTGCATCCTCAGACTCACAAAAAGTTCAAAAATAGATCAAACTTGAGGATTGTCTTTTATCTCGTGTTCCAAAAGTGAAAACTTTAGTTCTTAAGAAAAGCTCAGCAGGAGCACTAGCACACTAGCAATGAAATGAAAGGATTTAATCCACCATTTTTATGTGTCAAGACTTGTGTTGTTACCAAAATATATTTAATTAAAGGATTTTAATATAAAACTTTTTAATTGGTAAGTAAGGTTGTGTCCTGCAGCAATTAAATTTGAGTTTCTTTTTTTTTTGTGTCCATTTAAACGTCCAAAAATTTCAATTTCAATTGTCATTTTCCTGGGACTTATCTTATTTCCTTCATTCAACAACACCATCAGTATAGTCCCATCAGATCCAAAACCCAATTCCGTAAAAAGTACAAAGTGAATCTTAAGCCAGATAAATATTAAGGTCAGGTTGGTCGTTGCTCGTTGGTATATACTGCTCCTTCTGCTGATGAAAAACCATTTTACAACTCGTTGACATTTTACCACCAATTCATTTGGAAGTATTATTTTACTTTTTTTGTTGTTTTGTATTTACATGCGCTCCTCTTACTGTCATGTCGTCCTCGTCGTCGTCAGTAAATTAATATATTCATGGGGTTTCAGCTTAATTAAATATACAAATTCCCATTCAAACCATCATGCAACGCAGAGAGAAAAGTAAGTACGTATAGGTAGAGCGTTGAGGAGAGAAAGATATCCATCAATGGGCTTAAATAGTAGTACAATTTGTATAGGTATGTTTGTGGGTAGGAAGGTATAGGTACAAAAGAGGGTGATTGCGTGGGGAAGAACCCAATCCACCCCCACATTAAACCGAACCAACCCAGAAAAAAAATAAAACCAAAATTATTGTCGACACAAAGGCAAACGTTGAACTCTGTATAATATGTAAGAATAGACATAGAGAGCCTTGAAAATTGCATCGTCCTTAAATCATGTCCTTATGATAGGAGTTGTCGCTGCCCTGCCTTCGTCTCGCTTTGATTTGGTCTACCAAACTTCTGTTGGGATGCCGATGCCGCCTTTTGGGAATCCTGCATTTATCATCAAGCATCAAGGCGAGGACGAAGACGAAGACAAGGAGGATAGATTAAATTCGTTTTGTTAGATTTTTGTCTCTGAATAGTACTTAGCGATGGTATAGGTAGGAAAGTAGATATATATTGCTTCCCTTTTATTCTTCTTCCTCTTATAGTTTCTATTTATATCTATCTATACTTATATTCCTTTTGGAAGTGTAGATTTTTGCTTAGCTTAAAGGAATTTATTAGGAATCCCCCCAACAAAAAATAAAAAAAAATAAAAAAAAAACAACAACAAAACGAGATGAAACCTAATCGCATTAACCCACCACGAATTGAGATGAGACAGGAACAGGACGACAAAAAAAATATATATATGTATATGTTAGTACCTAGATAAAAAGGAAGAAACATACAAAAGGGCAATTGCTGTTTAAGGACTAACCCATTAGATCGTCGAATGGCACTTATTCCCAGTGCCAGCTCCTTGCTATCATTATCATTGAAATTATCCTTTGAACTCAATTCGATTGCGGTGGCTGCCAGCGACGACGACGATGATGACGATGAAGACGACGACGACGATGCTTCGACCAGCACCAGCAGCGATGGTTTATCTTGATATCCAGATCCAGCAATGACAAACACCGCTATAATATACGAAATCATTTGCTGCATAAACATTTTCGTCGTCTAGAATGGTTCGTCCTTGATACGGTGCAGTTGAAGTGAAAGCGAAACAAAAGACCAAACAATATATACAATACAACACAAAAAAAAGAAAAAACTTAAAATAAATCAAAATATATCATCAGCATCAATAACAAAGGCAAGGACGATACAGCAGGACATTCGGCATTTTGTGTTGTTGATTTAATGAAAACGATGAGAATATGGTATTCATTCGAACCGCGTTGGAATTTCCTTCCTTAGATTCACGGCGAAAAACAATATATTCACACACAACGAACGGTATACACGGTCGTACATACAAGCAAGGACGAAAATAATTTCCTTTGTTTTTTTTTTTCCAATTCACATATTTTTGTTCAAACACTTTGTTTCACTAAAAAAAAACATAAAAATAATACAATAAATAAACACGAAGGCAAAAATTAATTTCCATTTGACCACGCCAAAATAAATTGAAATTACACTTTGTACCCTCACGGGGGCGTTCGGCGGCGTCGGCAAAGGACGGTTTGAGAACACATGTACCTAAATGCTACATACGCAAATTGAAAGGATTTGTGGTGCTTTGCTCTGCTCTGACTCTGGATCTGGCTCTGGCTCTGGCTCTGGTTCTGCTCTGCTTTACTCTCTTTGTGTATGGAAATTCCGTAGAGAATTTATAGAAACGGCTTAATATACGGTGTGTAGATAAAATATCCGAAGCTATGACGACAAAGGAGCGGTGTCGGTGTGTGATGGTTGAAAAGCGAGATGTGTATTTTTGGGGAACGGGAGAGTGTATAGTATCGGAAATATGGGAGTTTGTGTGAAACTACTTTATGAATTTTCTAATTCTACTTCGAGCACTACGATGTATCAGAACCGACTGCAGAGTCCGAACTGTTGGATGGTGGTGGATGCAAAAAATAAAAACGGGAATTTCCGAAGGGTTGTATTTTGTGCGAAGTTAGATTTTGAAGTAAAAGTGTTTCTGTGGTATATTGTAAGGGTACTTTAGTAGCAGATATAGTTAACTAACGGTACGTCGTTGAATACAAAAATATCTGGTACCTGATATTTTTGATAGAAAATAAAATGTTTGCCGGGCTGAGCACCCAACTCACAGAAATGGACAATTGTCACAGTTGACATTTGACTTCTTGACAGTATTTCTGACAGCTATACAGCATTTCTGACAGATTTATAAAACAGCTCGGAGCTTGTACAAAATATTTCATACATTTGGATCACAGCACACACATTATCTGAGGTAATATTGGCCATATTTAAATCTGAAAGGAATGAGTGGTCCATTTCCATAAAAGCTTACATTCCTATTATGATAAAACAATTGACGAGTGAAAAGGCCGTGAATGCAGCCATTTTCCTTCACTGTACTTTCTTCGAGGCTTAGATTAAATGGAATTCAAAATACACATAATTATTTGCTTCTGACGTCACGTGGGTGATTTTTCTTTAAAAAGACAGCTGTAATCTACTCCTAGACTCTGCTTTGTGAAGATAGTTAAGGTGGTGGGAAATTTGAATTTCGTCTAAGTTTCCCGCCGTCGTCATATAAAAAACTGCATCCGCCATATTTTATTCATTCAACTTTGGTCTGCAGAGCTTTTTTTATTCAGTGCGTCCTAAAAATTTAATCTGAGCTTGTATAATGCTATCTGACAATGCTCTGGACGACAAAGAAACTCAAACTGTAGAGCATAGTGGCCGAATAAAAAAGTAAGTAAGTAAGTAAAAGAAGAACTTGGTAACGTGTTACTACTAATTCCCCTTTTCACTACTTTTCAGCCACCTCTGCAACACTGTTTATGAAGTTAATTTCACAACTTCCACCCCAACGCGCATGTGCCACAATAAATTTTATTCCTGCATTTAATTCCACACATCCGTAAAACACAATAGGGTAGGTGCGAAGGGTGACACAAAATATCCGAATATCCTCTCGTCGAGTTCTGTTGGGTTCCCCCTTTATTTTATTTTTTTTGTGATATTCCTGCCATTTTCTATGTTGTGTCAGTTGTGTTCTTTTTTTTTCGCCCTGACTGCCACGTTACTTTAAAATATAAGAAGAAGAAAAAAAACAAGAACAGAAACCTGAATTTGTTTTGATGGAATTCACTTCCGATTCCAAAGCAGAGAAAAGAAACCAGCAACGTCATCGTGTCGTTCTCTTGTCATTATCATCATCGTTTAAACACTGTCCTTCCATTTGGCTACGTCCTCGTGTCATTTAATTCTACTGCTGTGCTCAGTGCTTGCGCTAGTTGCTACTCTCTAGCGGATGTCCTTTCAAGGGTATACCGTACCCAGCGCTATATTCTCCTAAAATGAAACACACAGAGCCCAGAGCGCTTCGGCATCGGCTTTTGCTAACTTGATCCTACTTCAATCCTCTGCCGTCGTCGCCGCCACCGCATCGCCTTCACAGGCTGTAGCGTGTAGCTGTTGTTTTCGTCGTTGCCACTTGCCACCTCTTCGTTTCTCCGCCCGGCCCGGCCAGGCCCGGTACAATGAAAGTGATGCAATTACACACACAGATTATAGATAAAATACGCTCATCCTTTATCCCATATGTAACAACGGGTTGTGTTTTGTTCTTATACTGAATTGTAGAATACCTCCCCTTTAGTGTTATGTGGATGGTGTTGGTATCTTGTTCTTGGTGGCGCATAAGGGACATTTCACCAGTTCAGCAACGAATCAAAAGAAAAATTTGTTTTAACAAGTGAACGTTGGTTTGACTACAGAAAAAGTCTCTTTAGAATTTAGATCATACATTTCACCTTCAAGCAGTCTAGTACTGATATAAAGAGTACTGAGTAGAGGATTGATGACCCTTCCCTGAGGTACACCGTTTGTTGACTGAGTCTGAGAACATTACTTCCTCGTGCATGTCAAAGGCCATGCACTTGAAAGTTTCTGGAACTCTGCCTTTGTCTTCAAATCGCTCCTCGCTGACAGCCAATTAACATCTGCCTGCAGTCAATATAATTAACATATAAATCATTAAGAAGAAGTATCCCGTGGCGTAGTTGTTAGTGTGTCGGCCACACCGGAGGTTCTGGGTTCGATCCCTGACTCCACTTAAGTTCTTTTCCGTGGTACTGCCCCTTTTGAGGAAGTTACAAATACCCCAGGAGTAAATCGTATGATGGAAAGTGCTTCTCTGTTAGCCGTTCGGATTCGGCGGTAAATTGTAGGTCCCTTCCATTCCTGCAAAATATCAACGTACAAACAAGAATGGTTGAGAGTGCAAGTCACAGGCCGGGGCCCCCCTTGGGGCTGTTGTGCCAACAACTTTTAAGGTCCCTTCATTTCTGCAGTTGATCCGGTCTTTGGCAGTTACCACCAGCTACGAATACCGAGTTGGTTGAGGTCATTCTCTACTAGATCGCGCCACCTCAGATGTGGTCTTCACTGGTCCTTTTGTCCCCATGGTTAGAATTGGAGACTCGACTGGCTGCAATTCCAATATTCACTCCACATGCCCCAGCCATCTTAACCGCCTGTAACTTAAGTTTTTTGTTGAATCTAGGACCGAATGTCATCAAAAGAACCCTTCTCTAAAAGCACCCTAGCCGCTTTTTATCCGATTGTGTCAGGTTCTGCATCATTCAGCAGGATTGGCATGAATAGAGTCTTGTTTAGTGTTGCCTTGGTATTTTGAGGGATGGGTTTGATGCCTGAAGAAACAGCTATTAGAATGATACTTCGTCATTATCTCTGCACTGATATTATTTTGAGAAGTTAAAGTGGAACCGAAATAGACAAGGTCCTATCTGTTCATCGTGAGTTTTTGCCAAGTATTTGAACGGATCGAAAAATCGTAACGCTCGCTGGTATTCACATGCGAGTTGCGTACGATTTCATCGAGAAGGATGTCGAAAAGGTTACATGATAGCACGTGACTTTGCCTGCAAATAAGTTCTTCATGTTCTTACCAACCTTGACGGAGCAGCGCGAGTTCTCCATAGTCATCCTGCACATTCGAACTTGTTCAGCAAGGATGACGAGTAGTGACATGGCTCTATGTAGCTCGTCTCTATATTCACGATAACATAAAATCGATAAAATGGTTGAGGATTGATCTGGAATTCTTGAGTCTTTTCTTAATCTCTCGGGTTGACTGACCTTGCCTTAAACCACACTGATAGGGGCCAATCAGTTACGAGCGAAGGCGCAGGGAAACTGGCCCCGAAGTCAAAAGTCCCGAATTTGACTTTCGGGACTAATGACCCATTATGGTGAGTCATAAGTCCCTAATCTTAATTTGGGACTTTTGACCCACCATGATGGGTTATAAGTCCCGAAAACTAAATTCGGGACTTCTGACCCGCCTGGTAATTTTTTTCGGAAAAAAATTATTGAACAGTTTTTAGTTTCATTGTTTTTGCTGTCATACTCATAACAGTAAAAATAGAGTGCTAGGCAATAGAAAGAAACTCAATCCTTCGCTAGCTTTCAAGGTTCAACGCCAACAGAAATGTCTACTTGGCCAAATGTCACTCCATCAAAAAGTCATCGTACTAGATTTAACATTTTGAGGAACGTAACAACAAAATCTTAAGCCATACATTTTTATTTATCAAACCAAAATATTTCAAATCAAATAATTTTATATGATTAAGTATGATGAGCTTTAACATACAAGAAAATGCAGCATGCTTTCTAGCAAGCGTAACGAGCGCAAAAAATTTTGCCCAACATAGAATCAGTTTGAGGTGTGAAAAAAACAAAAATTCGCGCGAATTTTCGTTTTTTCACACCTCAAACTGATTCTATGTTGGGCAAAATTTTTTGCGCTCGCTACGCTTGCTAGAAAGCATGCTGCATTTTCTTGTATGTTAAAGCTCATCATACTTAATCATATAAAATTATTTGATTTGAAATATTTTGGTTTGATAAATAAAAATGTATGGCTTAAGATTTTGTTGTTACGTTCCTCAAAATGTTAAAATCATCTAGTACGATGACTTTTTGATGGAGTGACATATGGCCATGCGGACATATGTACATAACTGTTAAACCATTTATATTTAATTGTTTTATTTTTTTCTTTATATCAAAAATTTTTTGTAGGTACATAAATAAATAAAAACAAATAGATTTATTATATGAACTTAATTTACAATATGGTTTCATTCGGGACTTTTGTCCCATTAGAAACGAAATAAAAAAGGGACTTATGACCCAGCACAGTGAGTCATAAGTCCCGAATTCATATTCGGGGATTATGACCTACCTAAGTGGGTTATAAGCCCCGAAAGTCAAATTCGGGACTTTTGACTTCAGGACCAGGTTCCCTGCGCCACGTGCGAAAGGGTTCACATAGAATAGGCGACATTTAGGAAACTTACTGGCTGCGCACAATGGTGTAGTAGCAGCAGTAGCACGTAGCAATGTCAAAGTAAATGTCAAAAAAAAGAAGTTCACAAAGCAGCATACACGAATACAATGTGTAGCACTGAACTCAAACAAAAATCATGTCTGCCATTTTGGTTTGTATTGTTGTTTTGCAGCGCAGCACGTTCGTGAAGTTCAAGTCTAGTCGACTTGTGCTTCAGCTGCTCTCTATGCTGCAGCTGCTAATTTACATTGTAGCCGTGCAATACGATTTACGTACATTTAACTTTGACATTGCTACGTGTTACTGCTGCTACTACACCATTGTGCGCAGCCAGTTATACCTCTTTAGTTGGCGCAGTTCCGAGTACCTCATTTCTTGTGACTAAAGCACACGATGCTGAGGTTTTATTCGGCGGGCATACTTTTATCCGGCAAGATGGTACAGATAAGTTTGTGTATGCTCCTCACCAAGGCATCTACCTCTGCTTAAAAGAGTTCGGCCGTTCGCTCCAGCAGCCTTGTTGGACTTCAGTTTTTATATCACTACCCTAACTTCTTCCTGATCAGGTGATTTGTTGTTTCGGGACCAATGGTAAGGAATGTTGGAGCATCAAGCAGCGTGGTAAAAATGGAGAATAGAGATGAATAGTCTAAGGTCAGTAACACACTAGGGTTCATCGACCACTTTCCTTACTGCACTAGACTGACGTTAGTTCCCTTACTTCCGCCGACCGCCTTCTTCCTTACTGTTTCATCCAAGTGCCATGCCAAACAGCATGCTCTTAATGTCAAAACACTACTGATGAAATCCACCTAACACCACGAGGCTCCGTCTGCCATCTGTATTGTGTCGAATGTGTTGTGTGTAATAAAAACAATGAAATAAACAAAAAAAACTCCATTGACGAGATGATGATGATTATGGGGAACAATTAAATATTTTGATTGGGGAAGCACCCATTTTCATCTCAAACCCATACCCATCAGCCATTATTGTCTTGGATCAATGCCTTCTTTAGGTGCCAAACCCAAACAACATAGCCAAAGAGGCAAAGACAACAGACAAAACTATACAAATATACGAAGTTTTTCCCCATTCAAGGCCTCAATTTTGTTGGTTTAGTTTTTATAGATACAAAAGAACAAGAGAAGTAGATTTTGTCGGAACTTTGCACTATATATGGATGGAAAGGCCTAATTACTGAGTCTATCCTTTGAAAATCCTCGTTAGGGTACACATATCTGATGGTGAAGTTCCCGCACTCATGTGATTGTGATTTGATGAAATATGGAACTAATTAGGGTTGGCTGAATTGGCTTGGCTTGGCTGGTACTTGTATACTTGGTTGGTAGTGATGGCTTTGCAGATGGGCTATATGGGCTATAGGCGATGGGGGTTGAAAATGGTAATGAGTTGAACGCATGTTATGCGTTTTAGTTAATTGATTGAATTATGGGCATGAATGTAAACGTACGCAGTGCATAAGACACACAAACGATTAATTGAATAGAAACATGCCAACAATAGCAAAACATTAGCGGGTAGCGGAAATCACAACAAAAAAAGTTTATATGAAAGGTACCTATACATAAAAGAGTTCCTTTATTCATGACATAATTCTGAGAAGTTGAAGGCAAGTCATCATGAGGTTGCTTAAATATAATTAACTTAATTAGATATGTTGCACTCGTGGTTTAGGTTGATAAGAGAAATTTAGTGGTTTTTGTTTTGATCTTAATCATTACACTCGTCGGGTTCAAAATTTCTTAATTTTCTTTGAAGAATTTGGGGAGTAGTCAAAATCTCTAAAAACCTAAGATGACTGTTGACTTTTCCTTTTTATTTCTTTTCCGCACAAATACTGCCTTGTGCAGGAGGTGGAAGGTTCGAAACTGGAATGAGAAGCACTCGTTTGCACATCAGACAACCCTTTATAAAGTTTTCTTTTTCCAATAAGAGGTGTTATTTTAATATGCAAAGAAAAATGGCATTTTTTGAGATAAATGATCGGATGTTTATTTCAATGTAAAGAGGAAAGTATGCCATTAATAATGGTAGACAATATCAGCCAAATTTCAATCAATTTCCATCACCAATTTAATTCAAGATCGGCTATGTCGTTTCTCAGAATGATCCAAATACTTGTAAACTTCTGATCATCAAACAACAACAGTCTCTAGGTAAGAATTTCCTTCCATTAGTGCAATAAAAATCGGATTTGGAGTCAGACATCATCTGTCAAAAAGCTGTCAAAAAAGTGTTTTCTGAATATAAAATATTTTCATAAACAATTTTAAATGTTTAGTGAGTTCGTAATAAAAATGCTGAACGAATACATCTATTCGCAACATCGAATTTGTTTATTTTTATTATCTGGACAGAAGTTCTCGCGATTGCGGCTCCGAATGCAGCTTAGGCTTTATTGGAAACCTTAAAGACACATTTTATAAACGCCCCTCTCAATATATTATTATCCAATGCATATCCTCGGAAATAAAAAAAATTGTTCAACTCGCCGAGGACAACCCGAAAATTAAGAACGTATCACTTCCATCTGTCCTAGATCACTTAAAAAAAAAAAAAAAAAAAAAATTGTCACCATTGTCGCTTAAGTGAGGCGTGAAAAGTAAAAGATTTGTAGTTTAAGATTGCCTATACAAATTTTGACAATTAGGTAAAGTTTTCATATCAAATTTAAATGAATAAAAAATTTGTAAAAATACAAAGATACAATTTCAAGGCTCTCCATACATTACCGCCTCATCTTAAATCAAAAAAGTCGTTAAACCTTCTGTAATGCTTACCTTTTAATACAAATAACATGTTTTTTTTTAATTACAGGAAAGCTCTGCAACTACATCAAGCACTGCCACTGGAACAACAAGCTCAGCATCATCGTCTAGCAGCTCAGATTCATCCAGTTCGGACTCGGATAGTTCTGATTCCGAGAGTTCATCCTCAGATGATGGCAAGAAACGTGACAAAAACACTCCCTATTCTGACCACGAACTGGAGGCCATTTATCGTTCGTGTGTTCGCAATTTGGAAGAATGTGTAACCAGATTCCCAGAACACTACAAATCTGTCTACCGTCTAGTTCATCACTACTTACACGCACCTGATAAAATGAAAGATCTTGAAAAATGTCGCCAGCTTCTGATGGGGCAATACACTACCAATTTGGGCAACCAAATCAACGGTCTCTTCTCCGATCGCAAGAATAATAATATTTTTAATGGAATCTGGCGAATTCCTTCGTCAGAAATCGATCGTCCTGGAAGCTTTTCATCGCATTTGGTTAAGTGTGTTAGTATTCTTATACAAGTTTTACGGAAGTCAAACAATCATAAGCTGCTCATAGATGTCGCTCTGCAATTATATCGTACTCCCGATAGTGATAAGTAAGAATTGACTTTGTAAAGTTTTATAAACATATTTTAATTGGAATTCTTAATCTTCTTCTTTAGGCGATACATCAAAGATTTAGAGCGCAAGGAACTCTATCAGCAAGCAATGACATTCTGTGTTCAGATTATGCGAAATATCCTTAAACATATAATGGAAGTTCGTGACAATGTCGACGAAGAATCGTTGAATCTTTTGATTGATATTTATAAAGCTCATAAAAAATGCATCAAACATATGAATCAAAAAGAACCGCTCTTTCTTCAATTGCTTGTTGATGTTTATAAATTCTATATCCAGGACAAGGTTAATAAAATGCCAGAAAATGTAAGTCTCACCGATTTGGCAATAAAGTTGTGTCTCCAAGAGATTGCTGTACGAAAGAATCAAGAAAAGCAAGCTATGGCTTTTTTAAGTGGTGTAGGTGCAGCACAACCACCTATGATGACAGCAGGGGTAGGGACTGGAGCAGTAGAATGCCCGCCGGCTGGACCAAAGCCATCCTCAGTTCCAGCTACCATCGTGCCAGCAACAACTGTAAGTTTATGTTGAAATATATTTTTATTATATGGATTTAATTTTTTTGTAAATATTTACTTGTGGCTTCTTTAACAGAAAATTTTGAGTGTGTAAGACAAAATTCTGTATTTCTTCGATTGCATCCTTTATGGGCTGAACACAATGGAAACTCGAACCCGCGGCCTTAGCTTTGCGTTTCCGTTGATATTTTCCCTTGTATAGTGAAATCGTGAAATGTTCAAATGTGTGTTGTAGATCTGGAAGACATAAATGGCATTTGGTTTGATTTTTTCCTTCCTTGGGGAGTTGTTTTGGGTGAAAGTTATTAATCATGTTGTATGGCCAGAATTGTGAAGCCCACTCTCTCTGATTGTTACAGATGGCGCCCGATGCGGTACTCTTTTGGCCCACCTATTGAAAAATTAATCTTTTCCCTTCTTTCTTCTACCATAAGTTTGTTACAGATGACGCCCCACGTAGGGGGTTGGGCGTTCATAGAAATATTGTAATTTTCCCTTTGTTCGTTCTCCGTCTTTCCAGTATCTGGTTGAGTTTCTTCTTAGAAACTCAGTTTAGAAGCCATAACGTCTAACTACTTTATTGGTTTAGAGAAAATCAATCGCAGTTTTGACTTCTGCCGCATTTGAAGGTTCAGTGACAATAACCAATACAATATTTCAAATTACACCATTTTTCCATCTGTCGGTACGACAGCTGTTGTACGAGTTTTGTTCGGTTAAATATTTATTATCGCATGGTTATAAGCTATGTACTCACGAGAATTAATGTCACAAAAATTATAAGTTAGTACACACTTTGCTCAATGGTGGCGGGTGTGCTCGATTAATTTCGATCTCAACCCACTTGTTTCAAATTAAATCCATTTTGGTTTCTTGATGTTCTGAAGTAAGTAACAAGTGGTTATATTTATTTTGAACATTTGAATTTTCTTTTTGATTTTAGGCCAACAAACCACTTCAGATTCCTGGCATAACTTCACGAGCTCGTGGTCGTCCGGTGGGTAGCAAAAACACCCAACCTCAAGTCAGTACATCGTCATTCCAACAACCAGCAGTTTCATCAACAACCATTCAAGCAGCCACAAATCTTATCAACCAAACGTCATTTGCTTCACTTATGTCCCTCTATTCGAATCCTTCGATGACTGCTCAAATGACAAAAGTAAGAAACTCAAAATTATTTGTTTGCGTTTAATTGTTTTTTATAATTTCTTAATTAGGATCATGCTGCTTTCCAAAAACTAGTCGCCGAGTATTACGCTTTGCTGGGAGGACCAACAGGGTCTGCTACAGCAGCTTTGCTACCCAACCTAGCTGCACCGTCAATGAATCCAATTGTTAATCCATTGGCGGCCTTGCAACCTCCAAAAGCTCCAGCAACGCCAAATAATCCAGAACCTTCACCATCAATAACAACAACTACAAAGATGCCACAATTTGACATTAAGAACCTTATAGCTTCAGCAGCATCTCAAGTTTCAAAAACTGCAACTTCATCTCATTCACATTCAACAACAATCAACATTGGTGGCGGTGAATTGACCATAACTCCGACTTCTTCGAAGGCAGTTCATACTAAAGAACCAGTTTCTAGTTCTTCGTCTAAACTCTCAGCTTCAATGCCATCAACATCATCAACGATTTCGGTCACAAAGGTTCCAGCACATTCCCCAAATATTTATGTTAAACCGTTGTCTGACATGACAACCAAATCGGTTCTCCCTCCGAAACTCCCCGAGCTTCCAAAATCCTTATCGATAACTCCCTCTACCAGTTTGTTTCCAGTTGAAAAATCTCGACCTCAAAAGATGCCTAATATGTCGTTGATGCCTGATTTAAAAATCCCTGACAAAATTCAAGGAAAAGCCAAGAGTTCTTCTAAAAAGAAACCCACCCCACCAACTCCTTATGTACGTCCCCCTTCAGCCCCACCCTCAAATCCAGGAGCAAGTTTGTCTTCTGCAGAGTTGGCTTCTTTAGCAAGCATCAATCCGCAATTTCCGTTGATGAATAACTTTAGCATGGAAAACTACAATCAACAGGCAGCCATGTTGACGCAATATGCTGATCTTTTGAAAACCATGGGCCCCACTAGTTCGATGATGTCTCAAATAGCTCAAATGTCGCAATTTCAACAATTTCAAATGCTAGGTCAAAAGCGTCCCTACGCTAAGCGCAATCGTCAGTCAAAGCCGAAAAAGAACCCACAACCAGACATTCACGCGGCTGTAGAATCGGCTCTTAAATCACTCCCTCCACAAATCACGATGATTCCATCGTCTTCAAAAGCCTCCAAGCAGCCACAGCAGCAGACTTTTAGCATGCCAACTTACACTTCACCTGCAACTCTAACTTCAGTCGGACCACCGCCATCTACATCGATGAGCGGCCCACCACCTCCACCGCAAGGGGGGCGAATAACACCTAGACCTATCCCAACACCGCCGCCATCTATAACTCCGGGCCTACAGCAAACAAGTCCCGTTAAAACTCTTCAACAAAAATTAGCAGAACGGCAGAAAGCCAATCAGCAGATGAATGAAAACGCTCAAAAGCCGTCTGGTGGGGGAAGCTCTTCATCGGGAGGAGGTAAACGTGGCAAGATTGATGTTATAATCCTGGATTAATATATTCTCTGTCTTTGTTTTTAAACACAATTATTGAGTGTGTGTGTGTGTTCGTTTAATTGCATCTTAATCCTATAATAATCAATATTTATACAATAATAAATTATATCCAATAAATAAACTTTATATATGTCATTCTATCCAATATTATGAGTCTATATTTTAATATATTTTTAATAATTTGATACTTAAAGCACGTACTTCGAACATTGGTTTTGAAGAAACGATCAAGTAACAAAGATTGTTTAGAATGGCGCCCAACGTGGGTCGTTTTTTTTTTTAACCAAAAACCCCACCGTTACAGTGAAATTACGAGTTTTTGTTAAAATACGATAGTTCTAGTATGATTTCTGAGCTCTTCAATTTGAAATTAGGAGAGTTAAAACGGTTCGGAGTCGATATCATAAATCGTAGTTTCGGGTGATTAAAATGTTTTTTTCCTCTTGTCAAGTTCCCTTTTAAAGATCGTAGCTGTTCTGAAACAAATTATTTGAGCGAAAATAGGTCCCACGTTGGGCGCCATTTTTGGAAAGTAAATAATTCAGAAAATGGGAAGATAAGAGAAAAACAACTGCTAACATTTAAGAAATATGAACCAAGACACTCAACCTGTCGAAACAAAGATGTGAGTAGGAGTCGGACATAAAACCATTAACCTTCAAAGGCTAAATTTCACCATTTTATCACGAACTTGTGCGAAGCATAATAGAATAAAACTTATTCATATCTACACTCCACATTCCCAACCTCCAGGCAGGTTCGTATTACAACTTAAGCTACACGGTAAGACGATAGAAGGAGTTGCGCTAAGTCCATTTGTGGACAAGATCCCAAGTTAATTGATTCAATGTATTTTTTCCGTAAGCATTCGAACTCCTCTTGTTCTCCTATCGACCATATCTAGCTCCCTATCGGCACATATACATACATCCTAATTCATTGTCACAAAAAACTATTTCTCTTTTCAAATAAAGTTTGGATATGGCAAAAAATGTTGCACAACTGACCCTTAGTGTCTTACTGGGACGAGTTAAGGTTACAAATTAGCAGTCAAAATGACGTCCTTTTATTTCAATGAAACTATTGAAAAATCAAACAACTTAAACTAAATGTAACTTTTTGATGTTGTAGATAGGGGGCAAAAACACGATCATGTGTTTTTTAAGAACATCTCTTGGGTTTGTCAAGGAATCCTGGATAAAGTTCAATGAACAAATCCGTTACAGTTTCGATTCCAAGATCAAAAGACAAATGGAACTTTTCTTCGACCTTTATTTTTTGCATACGGTTTCGATGATAGGGCTAATTGAAAACAAATTTACAGGTGAGAACACCGCATCTTTATTTGTGGCTGTAATTTCTGGAGTTGAACCATTTGTGTACTGATTTTATCCGTGATGAAGTATTTGTGATGTGTTTTAAAATATCTACCTTGGACCGTCTGTTGCTAGCTAAAACTAGCCTACATACAAAAACCCGTCTTTCTTGGGGGTGAAATAAGCCGCGTGAAGTTATAGGTTTGTTCGTTGTCTAAATAAAAAACTATGAACTTCTGACGACTTTGAGAAGAAATTTTCTGTGTTCCTTATCTGCCTAAATCAACAAATTTCTACGAGTTCAACCTTAACAAAAAAAAATTGGTAGTTTTCGGCAGAAGAGAACAAAACATTTTTCCTCTTCCTTCCAAAAAATTTGTTTGAGTAGAAATAGTGAGTTCTGTCAAAATTTAAATTTGAAAGTTAAGAAAAATTAACTTGCAAATTTTACTAATCCATGCGGTGTCGATATTGTTGAAAATTGTACTGAGCCAACCACACAAATATTACAAGCATTTTGCTACACTTATCCAGGGCCCGATCCAGTTTTACCGCCGCCCGCCCTGGGCAAACATTTAATTTGCTCAATTATCCTTTCCACACACACTTCAGCCAAACAGTCACGCATTGGTCATGGATAGGTTGTTCGAAAATGTCTATCCTTTATCACTTTGCGTTCCTTTGTACTAAGTTTTAATTATAATCACGCAGATAGCGTGTTGCTGCAATGTTTGCATTAAAATATTCAGTTTTGGTTACATTTTCCACCACCGCCACCGCAGCGCCACATGTTTGGTGTCACATCTCGAACATTTTTCTTCAACATTGTTTGGTTTACCAGGCGCTCATAAATAAAAGGCCACTTTTTCCATTTATTTGAAAAAATGGGTGGAGCCAAAAACTGGAAGAAAACGATAAAGATCACATTGGAAGTTATGTTTTCCAGGCAAAAGGACGCCTTAACTACTTTCCATTCTTTCTTTCTTTTGACATTCATGTCCTACTTTGGCTCCACCCATTTTCAAATTATAAGCAAAAATAAAAGGCTTCCTGTTTTTTCTGAGCGCCTGGTGATCGAAAATGATTTAAATGATGTTTATTATACTTTTGTGAGGTTAGGAAGAAGAAACACCTTAAGCAGTGGTAGGCATTGTAGAGGTATATTTTCCACCAAAAGTTTATACATATGTGATGTGAAGTGTGTGCTGATAATGACGATGACAAGGAGGAACAAAAGTTACCGTTTCGAAGTTTACCTGTCGCACTTACTCATATCAATCTGATAAACAGAATAAAATATTAAAAGTTGGCGACAATTTTTGCGCTGGGCTTGAGTCAGATGATATTTTATATGTAACAGGATGACTGTGGTTTTTGTTTTGAATATTTTGTTTGTGTTGTTGTTCATAAAAATAAAAAAAAAAAGAAAAAGTGCTCGTGCTGTTTTTTAGGGTTCCGTACCCAAATGTGAAAACGAAACCCTATTACTGAGACTTCGCTGTCCGTCCGTCTGTCCGTCCGTCACGATTCTATATCTCATGAACCGTGATGGTTAGACAGTTGAAATTTTGACAGATGATGTACTATTGTGTTCGCTATAACAACAAATACTAAAAACAAAATTAAATAAAAATTTAATGGGGGCTTCCATACAACAAACGTAATTTTTTGCTCGTTTTTGTTATGTTTGTCAATCCATCACCAGGTTGTCTCTTTTCTTCTTTAGAAATTTCTGGTATTTACAAATATAACTGTCTCCGTTAGTTCTTTTTTTTGCTGATTTGCTACATTTCCTTCACTCACACAAACAAGATAATTTTTGGCGCGATTTTTTTTCTTTAACAAACTGCCATCACGTTGACTTCTGCTATTCATGGTCACCTTCACCTGTTACAATGAGAAATGTCAGAATTTTTTTTTTTCAGCGGGGTTTTTTGTTTACTCTATCTTTCTAGAGCGCGAAGCTTAAAATCACTCAAATCACCTCTAATGCCAATAAAAACATTACAAGAAAGCCATATTTAGTTGAATTTACGTTTTTAAATATTTAAGGATTTAACATATTTAACATTTGTTTAACATAATATATTTATAAAATAAAATAATAATAAAATCTGGATTAAGGGTTTTTTTTTAACGTATATGTAAGTATGCTTTCTTCTTTATTTTATTGTCATTGGAGCTGATTTGATTGATTTCAAATTTTCAAACTCTGAAATTTCTCATTGTAACAGGCGATCAGGATTAGCAGAAGACAACGAATTGGTAGTTTGTTTAGGAAAGATCGCGCCAAAAATGTTCTCGTTTGTGTGAGTGAGAAACAGCTTTACCTACATGTAAATTCCAGAAATTCTTTTAGAAGAAAAGAGCCAACCTATGTATGCTTTTAAAGCTCAGTTTTCTTTTATTCGTGTTCGAATTCGAATTCGAACGTAAAACAAAATAGAAAACAAAACGAATGTCAAATAAAGAACAAGAAGTCGGTATTGTTGGCTCTTTCTTTCTTTAGGGATTTCTGGAATTCTTGAATTTACATGCATAGCTGTCTCTGTTTGTTCTTCTTTTTGCTGATTTGCTACTTTTCCTTCACTCACACAAACAAGATCATTTTTGGCGCGATCTTTCCTAAACAAAAACGATCAGTTCGTTGCCTTCTGCTAATCCTGATCGCCTGTTACAATTAGAAATTTCAGCAAGTGTTTTTATACTCCCATACAACAAACGTGATGTTTTGGCCGTTTTTATAGATAATGGTACGGAACCCTTGGTGCGCGAGTCCGACTCGCATTTACCCGTATTATTTTTATCTTAATAATTTCTTTTATTTTCAACCTTATAACAAGGACAAAATAAAACAATTATTTTTATATATTAAAATTACATTTTATTCGTATCATTATAATAATTTGATTTTTACCTCTTTTTTTCTTCTTAAAAATAAATAAATTGGAAATATCGGATTAAATAAAGGGTGCTGTTTTTATTTTTTTTTTTTGATTAAATTCAGCGCTGATGCATTAATGGGATGTAGTTTTGTTTTTCAAAGTTATTTTCGTATCGGTTTCCTGCCACATAGCCGGCCGGAATGCTTATTAAACAAAATAAATAAACAAACATAAAGAATATTTTACTCGTTCATTTGGAGCAATGAATTAACAGTTGCATCTTTGTTTCCACGATTTGCTTCGAATACGGATTTTACTACTTCCTTGTCGATATCGGGGAACATTTCATGAACCTTTTTAAAGAGATTTTTTAAATTAGAACCGTTTCGTTTTTGTTTCTTTAATTTAAAATAAAACAAACCTGTTTAAGATCTGCTTCGCTGATTTGCGGAACTGGAAGTGGCATTTGAGGTTGTGGTTGTGGTGCCACAAATATTGGCATTGGACGACCAGGTGGAACCATAACCATTGGAGCTGCTGAAATAGCCTGATACATATATGGTGTCACTGGTTGGTTGCCAAAACTCAAAACCATATCGATGCTTCCTTCTAAACCTTCACCTTGTTTGCCGCTCAATGGATACCATTCCTCGTGGGTTTCGCCACGCAGCACCGATTCAGGTATTCTTATGTCTGTCCAAGCAATAAGTTCGTCCATCTTGAAACTACACTCATCGTAGATTTCGACTGAAATTGAATTAACTCCGACTGGAAGCTGACTTTGAATGACACGATTCCAACGGGGGTTTTTGCCGCCATTCGGATCGGTTTGAGTTTCGTAAACGTAGTGTCCTACACGAACTCGAACATATGGATCCATTCGAGTTAGGCCATAGTTGCGAACTAAACGTGCTTGTGCGCATGTTATGCTAAGGCGTCCGACGTGATTTGGGGCCTGAAATGAAGTATTTTTTTATTTTAAATTGCCTGTATTATATTTTGAGATGAGTCGATTTTTAACGTCTGCAGTATTTCGTAGATAACGGGATGTAGGCTTATTTCTATTCTTTTCCAATTGTCTATAAAATATTGTTTTTTTTTTGCAGATTTTAATAAGAAACAAGACAACTTGGAACACAGAAAAGAACTCGAACAGAAAACAGTCGAAAAGCTCAATCCTAAACTATGGCAGAGACATAAACGGTGTGGTAGTGAAAAGAACAAAATACCTGCAATAAGTGCGACTTAATACTGAAAGTAAATTATTTTGTAGTCAAGATGTTTCTAAGAGATCCCATCGATTTCACAATTAATCTACCTCAACACAGTACAAATACGTTATTTTTGTAGTTATAAAGCCTTTTTTGGTCTTTGACTAAAGTTGATATTAATAAATATTTTTTTTTTATTGTAAGGGGACATTTGAATGCTATTCAATAGATATCCTTTAATTACTCTCAAACGAGTAGTTTTTCGCTTAGAAATTAATTAAGAACAAAACAAAAAACTATATTTTCATAACATTTAAGTAGAACACATTTTTGGAATCATAATTTTTATACTGAAATTTATAAATACATTTTGTTAATATTTTTGCAATTTTGTGTTGTATTGTGAGGGACAAAAAAGCATCAAGGTCTCAAGCCATTGGAACTATGCCTTTTGATACTTGACCTGCCGTCTTAGGAGCGAAGAGCTTTAAACCAATTTAACCACAGTAAGTATGAGTGTTTAAGACACAGGTCAGCAGCTTAGTGACGCCTTGGAAGATCTCTCGTGCATCATCTGTTTTAAAATTGTTATTGCGAAAAAGTAGGCAACACACAAGTGGGCACATTAAGCACTATCTTTGCTGACTACATCTACATGAAAGAAAGAACAAAAGGAGCAATAATCAGTGCTTTCACTACAATGTGGTCAGAAAACAAACCGTGAACAAGCTCTCTTGTTGTATCCGAGATAAATGTCCTAAAACTTGTTATAAATACAGGCCAGACAACAAAATTCGTAATCGACGGTTAAGTTAACTGGGCTATGAAGAGTGAACGAGTCTCGGTGCCCTAACAAGTAGAGTCTTCGTTGGAGGCACCAAAGTAGACATCTTCTTCGATAGAATCACCAAATTTTTTTTATATATGGCACACGCGCGCAAAGGGTTTGTATAGTCCTTTTAATGAATAATCACAGCGGGAGCGATAGGAAATTAGGGAGGAAGGGAAAGGAGGTGTGGATGAACATTGGTCTTGAATGTTTGCAGATCAAAATGGCAAGGGAATTTGTACCAAGCAATTTATTCCACATTCGTGTTGTACGGCTAAAGAAAGAATCCCTATATTTCAAAGTACGTCCGAAAGTGTAAACTGATGAGCGTTCCTAGCAACACGAGTGTTACGGGGGAAATGTTTAAGGGGTGGAACGCAGCTGGCTACCTCGAGTGAGCATTTTTTGTAAAAGAATCTGTAAAATAAGGAAAGACATGAAACATTTCGACGATGTTCAAGTGATGGAAATGTTTCCATAATGTTTCTCTCTCCTATCAATTTTAATGCTTTTTTCTGAACTTTGTCGAGCAGGTGTAAAAAAGTTTGAGAAACACCTGCCCAGAGATGGGAGGGCGTATAAACGCTTTGTAAATTGTAGCCAGATCAGAAGGGGTGAAAAACTTCTTGCATCTATTAAAGAAGCCTAAGCATCTTGCAGCATTAGCAGCAAGAGGGAGATATCCAATGGTCTGTCTAGATTGCGAGATTGGAGACAAGAAAATAGACGTCGAGTCCGCTGGAGGGGCATATAAAGTAAAGATTTTTAGCAACATCAAAAGTAAGAAAAATTAAGTTACCTTCTAAAGTATTTAAGTGAACTCTACAGCTCTTTCAATGATTCGGTGGGAGGAAGCTTTAAGAAGACTTAAAGCAACAATTTCTAGGAAGGTTGCGTATAAAAGACGGCTAAGGAAAACACTCTTGAGCAGCTTTTGTGAAGTAAGGATACATTTTATAAGTTTGATAATATCCCAAAGAGCTCCTTGCAGCATATGCCGAAGTCTTATCAATCGGGCTTGTAACAAGCCTATCAAGTAAAGGGTTTTCCAATAAGAGGTGTTATTTTGAATAGCCCGCTATTTCGGTAGTTGTCACCTTTGAAGCTGAAGTTTTTTGACATTTGACAATAATGCCATTAATAAAAATGGAACGATACACGCTTCAACAACGCTTTGAAATTATTAAAATTTACTATAAAAATGGTGAAAATTTGGCAGAGGCGGTTCGTAAAACTAAAACATCTTTTGGTCGTCGTGAGGCACCTTGTCGGACCGCAATTCAGAATTTGGTGGAGCTTTTGGGACAAGTTAGCGATGTGAAGAATAAAACCCGTGCTCGTCGCTCAAGAACAACTGAGAATATTGCTGCTGTACCTAGTCCAAAAGTGTTGCAGAAAACCCAGGTTTGTCCATTCCTCGTCGTTCTTTAGAATTGGGCATTCCACAAACGTCATTACATCGTATTTTGCATAAAGATTTGGGTTGGGTCTTAATGCTTGAAAAGTTCAGTTAACACAAGAACTCAAGCCGGCCGATCATCAACAACTTCGTGTCCTTGCTGATTATGTTCTTCAAATGCATGAAAATGATCCGGAATTTCATCGAAAAATCATCTTGACGATTCTCATTTCCACCTCGGTGGCTACGTCAAAAGCAAAATTCGCATCTGGGGATCGAAAAACCCAATCCACAAAGAGTGACTGTTTGGTGCGGTTTATGGTCCGGCGCCGGCGGGGTCATTGGACCTTACTTTTTCGAAAATGAGGCTGGAGCAACAGCTACGGTGAATGGATTGCGCTATCGAGAGATGATTAATAATTTTTTTCAGCAACGCCAACAGACCAGCGTCGATTCAAGACCACAAAGAGGGAATTCGTGAAGCTTTTGAGGGCATACAGCAGCCACTTTGCGATTTGGTGATGGAAAATTTGATGAAATGGATATTGTTGTGTAAGCGTAGTCGTGGCGGCCATTTGGCTTATATTGTTTTCCATTATTAATCTCAAAAAATGCCATTTTTCTTTGAATATCAAAATAACACCTCTTATTGGAAGACCCTGTATGAACATAAACAAGGAAGAACATTCGCGTCCTTCAATAAGCCACCATAAACGTTGCACTAGAGGCTGCTCATATCACAACCCGATACTTGTTCAACAGCACAGAACAATTATAAACTGCTAGAGGACTGCAGCTCCTGGGCTTTCCTTTTTTTAGCAAAATTCTTTTTGTTTTCCGGAAACTGACAGTTGCCTTGAAAGAAACACTTCAACTATTCCTGAAGCATATGGCGGAATCGTGATCTCTCTATCCCTCTATGTCTGCAGCACGTCACATAAGCTATGAATACGACTCTTAACTCTGCGAGTCAGTTTCTTTTCACATAGATATGAAATGGGATCGCTTATGGCACTAACAATCTTATAGCCTCTTTTGCCAGCTCTGGATATTCTTCTCTTTTTCCATAAATTACCGTGAACCCGGGTGACTTTGGCCTGGTTGGGTGACTTTGGCTTTTGAATGGATACATTTTTAAAAAATTGTTAAAATATGAAGGAGTTGTTTAATTTTTTCCAAGCTTCTTTGTAAATTTGTACAGTTGAATGAATTAAAAAATGATCATACTAGCGTTATTTAACTAAATTTAGATAATAATATGTACAAAAATTTATTTTTCTTGAAAATGTAAATGAAAAAATCATCTGAAAATGTTGGATGGTTTCAACATGTTCCAGAAATATGATTGCAAAATGACATTAACTCCGATATATGTATTATTTTCCAAATTGAATTCTCTTAATTCAACCATTGTAACTATTTTATAAACAATAAATTTTATTTTGTTTATAATTTACGCCAAATGGTAGGGTGACTTTGGCATGCATTTCGGGTGACTTTGGCTGGGTACAAAGTACCTCTTACGAAGAAGTGCTGGGTGTAGCTTGGTAAACCCAGAGAAAAAAGACGTTGCACAAGTAAACAAAAGTGATCTGGAGCAAAAACTTCCTGTTCCAACAGTCGATCGCCGAGAGAAACTTTTTTGTCAATATCCTTTCAAGGAAATTAACATTAACGTACTTGAGTTTAAAAAAAAATATCAAAAACCAAAAATTCAGAGTTAGCTCATAAAAAAAATACCTACACATAAAAAAAAATGTTTGGTCTTTCATTTGGGTTGGGTGAGACTGATTTGCTGCTTGTTATTCGCAGAAAAATGACGAAAACGTACTTCCGGCCAAAGTCACCAGAAATAGGAGGGTGACTTTGGCCACCCATATTTTAGCTTCTATATATAGAACTGATCGATATATTTGTTCAAGACTTATCATACCTATAGAGTTAGCGAAGTAGGTAAAAAGGTTCAAATGTTCATTAAAACAAAAAAATTCTTGCAAAAGTTATTCACATTTTAAAATGATAAAGCGCCAAAGTCACCCGGGTTCACGGTATCAATAGTTTTAAACTAAATTCAATACTCAGCAGCTAAATTCATAAGGCTTTCTTTCATGTTTATGGTAGATCGTCGAGTTGGTCTGACATATTAAAAAAAGGATTTAGTATCCATCTCTGTCCATTTCCACCTTCAAAATCATATTCTGGGAAGTACCTCAATAGTTTCTTCTCCAAATTATGAGAGAAATTGTAACTTTCATAGCCAAGTGGGCTCGGAAAAATTATTCGAATATTCAAAATTTGAATCTTGTAAGAACATCAACAAATCAGCTTTTATTTCCAGAACTCGTGTCAATCCCTTTCCTTTTGACAGCCATCTGACTTCTGTGTGATAAAGGAGATTTCGATGGAGCGAACCTATTCCATCACAAATGATCCTTAACAGCCGAATTTAAAGACAATTTTTAATTCAGCAGGTAAAACCTTGGCTGCCAGAACTTGTCTATGAAGAAAGCAGTGTGTCCATGAACCGTTTGGCATTATCAACTTCAATTTTGCAATGATTCCACTTTTGTTGTCTGTTAAAGCTATAGCACCATCGCTAAAAATAGAAAAATATTTTGTAACAATCAATCTCGTAGTCGCGACAGCTTTCTAAAACCATGTCGTACAAACACTGGTCTGTAGTATAGGATTCTCAGCAATTATATGCGGTTTCCTAGCTTCGGCGACTCCGACTCGCTTTTGATAGCAAGGAGATAACCTAATTGCTGCTGGTTAAAGGATTTCAGTTTTTGTTCGAAAAATTCCAACGGCTTATCAGCTTCTTTAGTATGTTTAGTTGTAGCATAAGCTTTGATGGTTTCATACTTTCGGCTTTAAAAACATATTTGAAGTAATTATCGTAACAAAGTCTATTTTTTCGGCTTTTACCGGATGTGTAAGACTGTGACGGTCGAGGTTTTTTTTTAATAACTGACAAAATATCATTATGACTGTGGGGGTCGCCAGAATGTTCTTACTAACAAAGGGGTCGCGTACTCAAAAAGTTTGAAAAACACTGGTCTAAAGCAACAGTTCGTTTGTTGCGATGGTAGGAATATGGAAACATAACTTTAGGATGGAACTTAGTGTCAGAGTTTTTCCACAGGCAGCATCGCTTTCACGTTGGATTTAAACAGTTTCAACTTAGTACGAACTGATATTTCTCTAGAGTTCCCCAATAGAAAAAGGATATCGAATGCACGACGAGTTTCATTTTTCCTTTTGGTGAAGTTCAGATTACATCATCGAGCAGCAGATAACCAGATCCATACAGTTTAAACTTATATGCAAAAGAATGCTAGCAGGAATTCTACAGAAAGGAGTAACAATCCACGTAAGCGTTGTCGAGATACTGGATAGACACACTTTGAGACAGGCCACCGCAGATATTAATCAGATGGTTTCAAAATTATGATGAGAGCGATCGCAATTAAATAGAATGCGGCTGTCTCCAAGAAAGCAGGTGGCTCTCAATTCTCATTGGCTAAAGCTTTGCAGGAGCAAACACCAAAATACTGCCGTAACAAAATTTGTCTGGGAATTGGAACTTAAATATACCATCAGTCTGATCCCCAATGAAACTGGGCGCCTATTCTTCACGAATATCAGGGGCATTAGCCTGTTAATATCCTAATCAAAGTTTTATAAGAACACGTCTCTAAGCCGTTTGTTAGCAATTTAATCGGCCCGCGCTAATGCAGATTCAGAACTGGTCTACAATCATTGAGCTTGAGCAAGTGTATACAAATGTACACTTGTTAACCGCAAATAGTTTTTACATGAATACACGAGAAAAATCCAAAAAAAAAGAAGCGACAGCACTTGTAGTTCTTCTCAGTAATTATTTTTTTTATGCGCGACTACTCAACCGCTTCTCAGAGCTTTCATTTTGTTTAAATCTTTAAATTTGTTTTTTTTAACACTCACCACATATTGCGGCATAGCCTGTTGCTGATACAATGCCATTGCTGCTTGACAATCGGCTGCTTCCTGAATTTCTCTCGGTGTTGAAATACGAAGAAAATCTGGAGGCAATGGACCAATAATTGCCTGAAAAAGAGACACACCAACAAAAACAAGGTTTTACATAGTTACTCATTCTTATGTGTTATAATTAAATAAAGTAAACAAGATTTACATATCGATATTGCATATAATTAAACATGGCAAGCAGTTAGTTTTAATTGTGCAGCGGAGCGCAGAGAATCTGAATTTTTTTCTATAATCTCGTAATCGTATGCCGTGATATCAAATAGATCGCAAATCTAATCTCAATAATGACTAATTTCTATCTTGAGTTTTGCAATTTTTAGACCTAATCAATTATTTTCTAACGCTCTAGTTTGTTTTGTTATATTTGCATATCAATGTATGACTAATCAAAGCGTATTTGCATTTTAAATGTTCAAGTTAAAAAAAGAAAACAAATAAATGGAAAATTATTTTTGTACCTTTCGCCATCGATTTTCTCGTGTCTCGACGTTGACACCAGCCATTTTCAGGGAACTATTTAATAAGGCTTCCGTTGCAAGTGTTACTAATTTTAATCTTGTAGATTAGGGTTTTTTATTTAATGCAGTCTGGTGTTGTGAAACAATTATTTTTGGTTTAAACAGAAATTAGGAAAAAAATACTACTCTAGACACAAGTACGCCACAAAAGCTAATCATGAATTTGGTAAGAAAAGCAATTTGCTCAGTTTTGACATTTAACAGCTGCTAATGGTGGATGCATTCAGTGATGGAAATGGATAATGAGCAAAGTTGCCCAAAATATATCAGATAGTGTTTCTATGTACACAGCAACTAGACTAGTTCCGCAAATTGATGAAATCCTGCAGCTGGAAAATGCAATCTCAAATCACTCAAACAGTCTGTCCAGATGTGTACATTGATGGACCAAAGCAGTTTGGAAAATTTATTTATGACGTTCATGATAGTCTCATGGCGATTAGTGAATACACATTCCTTTTAAGGAATTCCTGGATATGACATAATTGTATATAGAGTCTTAAGTTGTAGCTTGATTGTATCTGACTGTAATGCCCTCTATATTCCTTTTGAAGCAGACAGACTGTCTCATTACCAATCAGATGATATGCCAGACAACAAAACTTTAACTGACTTGTACTTGCTGATAAATATGATAGTTAAGTACAAGACGACACTGGGCGGAACTGCAATGCAATAGTTTGGTGGACTACCAACTATGCTGTTTACTGTTGCTAAAGTGCGGTTATGCTTGAGCGTAGTTCAATTTAACTTATATAACTTCTTAGAAAATATGTGCAGTTTGTATGCAGTGCAGTACGCTCAAAGAAAAATAAAAAAAAAATGATCTGTCAAAATGGTAAATCACGTGTATTTTTTTTTCTTTTGTTTTAACTGGATACCACTGAATGCAGCCATCCATTTAAATTTTCATCAACTACATCTATCTTCACTTCGCATAATTGGAGAGTCGGCGGATTTGCAAATTTGTTTTGTCATTCCATTTGAAGTTAGATTTTGTTAAATTTTTATACAAAATGGTAAGTTTAACACGTTTTAAATTTTAAAAAACAACTTCCAAGTCTTGTTTGCTTAAAAAACATCAAAAGAATACTAAAATATTGTAATTTAAAAACATTTTCTTTCATAACCTCTACATCAAACAACTTTCATTGTTCTGTCTGTGCGGCTTCTTGCAGTTCCGAAACCAATATGATAGTGATGTGACTGTATGGAGTCCCCAGGGCCGACTCCATCAAGTTGAATATGCTATGGAAGCAGTCAAACTTGGCTCAGCAACGGTGGGTTTAAAAAATCGCGACTATGCTGTCTTGGTGGGCCTTCGTCGTGCCACTTCTGAGCTATCGTCAAGCCAGAAAAAAATTATCCCAATCGATGATCATTTGGGTATTTCCATTGCCGGAATCACTGCCGACGCCCGTGTCTTGAGTCGATACCTCCGTACAGAATGCTTGAACTACAAGTATTCCTACGATACGACCTACCCGGTGTCTCGTTTGATCATGAATCTGGGCAACAAGATGCAAGTGACAACACAGCGCTATGATCGTCGTCCATATGGTGTTGGACTTTTAGTTGCAGGATACGACGACCAAGGACCACACATCTATCAGGTGGTTCCATCGGCCAACTACTTCAATTGCAAAGCAATGTCGATTGGTTCGCGTTCTCAAAGTGCTCGCACCTATCTGGAGCGTCATTTGAGTGAGTTCGCTGATTGTACAAAGGACGATCTAATTTGTCATGGTATCCAGGCGATTCGAGGAACTCTGCCAAATGATGAACTGCTGGCCAAGGACGAACAATCTCCACTTTTGGTAAGAATTTTAGCATTCCACGACAAAGCATTTTATTAACTTTTTCAATGTCTTAGAACATCTCGATTGCAATTGTGGGCAAGGGTCAGGAATTTAAGATCTTTGACGACGAAGAGAACTTACACTATGTCAATATGGCGAAGGATAAGGCTGGTTCCGCACCAGGTCCGTCAAGGGGACAAGAAGACGAGCCTACTGCTGGCGCTGGGGATGACGGAGACGAACCACGTCCACCCCCAAACGATCCTCAGGTTGCCGTAGAAACTATGGACCAGTAAACGCATTTTATGATACCCAATCCGTGGATGACTGCGAACGAGGGATTGGTTTTTGATAGGGGATCCGTTGAATTGTTGGACATGTCAACGGGTCCCCATATTTTTCGAATTCAAAGCTCTAAAATTATTACCGTGTGCATACCCAGTTTTTGCAAGCATACATTTTTTCGGATGGAGTTTCTGTTTAATTTTTTTAATAAATAATAAAAGCTTAAATAACATTACATTGTTTGTGGTTTTGATTTAAAAATTGATTCATAATTTAAATATTTCTTTGTTTTTGGGTCGTCTCCTAAATTGATGGGATAAGGATATGAAAACAACTGTTTTAAAACTTAGAATATAAAGAACAGGAAGAGCTGTATATCATAGTGTATATCATGATACAACTAATAAAGATATATGTCATTGCGCATTATGCCATAAAAAATGTCAAACTCTGTGCGTTCTTATGACGTTGAGCGCATAACTATACTCTATTCGAGTGATTTGTTCAGCATATGCCTTATGAGGGAGCTTTTTATCTACCAATGATGCCTGCAGATAATCCTAATGGCAAACTAAAACAGAAACTGCCTCTGAAATTAAACCCAAACCACTGAACACACAAGAATTGTTGTTGTGATTTTCGATAAATTTGGCAGCACCCATAACCTTTCAGTTTGACTGCAAAAAGCAGACTAATTTTTGTTTCTTTTTGTTCAGTATAACAAAAACAACCCTCATCGTCATCGCACAAAGCACATCTCAAAGGTGTTGCCATGATTTTAAAAAAGGGATCTCGCTACTGCATTTCTATGTTGAGATTTGGATTTTGTAGCTTTTTCAGCTTTTGATTGATAGGGAGGTGTTGTCATTTGTTTTTGTTTTTGTATCCTTTCTGAATAAACGCTTGGTGGTGTGGAAGCAGATAAATAATTTTTGATTTTTTGTTTTAAATCATAAGATGGTAACCCTAATGTATAATTTACTCGATTTGCGGCAATTTACTATGCAAAGTATGGAAACCCTGTGAGAGCTTTAACTTGAGACCGATGTATGCAAGCCAATATAGCCAGACTGAGAGGCAAACGTCCTATCTTCCTTGTGCTGAACAAATCACTCGAATAGAGTATAGCTACATTGACATACATACTATAAACATCATGTATTGTATTATTATTATTATTATTATTATTATTTTATTACAATGTAATTAATTACATAATAATATTTAAAAAGCATTAGCTACCAGGACTATCAGCTTTGGAAATTAAGTGTATTGTATATATTATGTCAATGCGTAGAATTTATAGAGTAGGTTAAACGGGAAGGCGAAAACGAGAAGGCGCAAATTTCAGGTGTTCTTATGACGTAGATGCGCAGGACAAATCAAAAATGAAAATTGGAAGGCGTTATCTCTAGTAATTGTATCATGATCACAGTGTATATTTATTATAGTGTATGTGAGTGAAGCTGCAAATCTAGTGAAAAAATGGAGTTTCATCGGTCATTTTGCCGGGATACAAAACAGTGTAGTTTGATTTTAAAACGTTAACTAAAGTGAATAAAGAGTTTTTAATTGAAAACAACAAATATAGTGAATAAAAGCAATATTTCTATAAAAAAATATATAAAATAATATGAAGTGCTGCGCGAGATATTGTAAAAACGGCTATAATCAGGAGTGCAACAGCTTTTCGTTTCACAGGTAATTTATGTCTAATATTGCACAAAAAGTAATGTCTGGTGTTGATTTTTAAGTTAATATATTATTGTAGAATAATTTAAAATTGATATTTTGTATCATTTTGATCTAAATAAAATGCACGACTGGATCGCACGTACTTACTCTGTGGGTGCAACATGAAGAACTTATGTTTGAAAAAATTGGGAAAAACTACCTACAAAATTTTTGTTAAGACTGGAAAGCCCGATATACAGGAGTTTACGTTAAGAAACCTTTAGTATATCAAATTTAGATGTCACCTTTTGGGTGCTATAAATAATATAAATGTCCGCTTATGGCCAAATTAATAAAATTGTTAAAACAAATTTCCGTTATTATCATTTGTAGCCAAAAACTCAAATGCAGTTTTCTTCAAAACATTATAATATACATTAGGTACATACAAAGTTGAATAAAAATGGGCAGAATATTTTTTGAGTAAATTAAAAAAAAACTAATTTGGCCAAAATCTGGTGGCTTTTTGTATGGGAGCCACCATTTAAAAAAGAGTAACTGACAAAAATGCAATGCCTTCTGATAGAAAGTTGTAAGGAACTATACCAAACAAAGTTTGTTTGAATTCGATACAAAAACTGAAAACGCAGTTCTCCTTCAGTGCACACGTGGGGCCTGACAGGGGACAGGCCCAAGTGAAAATTAAAATACGTATAAAATTGGAACCGTCTTTGGAAATAAAATAATCTTTCATCTACCTTCCTACAAAGTCGATATGTATCTTCGAACACAAAAATAACTGTAATAAGTTCAGTAGATTTTCACTAAATAGAGCTTCGGGCCTAATAGGCCCAAGGTATACATTCACATTTGCCACTTGAAACTCGTTCAAATGCGAGAACATTTGCTGGATTGCTGCCTGTTGAAGAAATAGCGTTTTCCAATAATGTAAGTACCGGAAGAGATTGTGCATTCTGTACAAAACGAAGGAAGAGTCGATACTTCTGCGACAAATGCGGCAAATGCATTTGCCTCCAACATGCGCACTATTGTTGCCCAACTTGCTCTATTTGATATTACTGTACAAAATATTTATGTTTTATTCTCTGTTTTTATTAGTTTTAAGATTAATTTTGAATAAATATTATAAACGAATGTATAAAATTTCAGTTTCCTCAATTATTTCTACATTTGCTCATAAAATTGTGTTTACGGGCCTCTCAGGCCCCACGTGTGCAATGGTGTGATTTTTTTTGAGGTGTGCAATGAAGGGTTAAGAACACTAAAAGAATATAACACACAAAGTTTAATCAAAATCGTTAGAGCCATTTTTGAGCAAATTGAAAATGAAAAAAGCCGTTACATGAAAGGTACCAGTTTGAGCGGGGCTAAAACGAAACAAAATAAAATGCACGACTGCTCTAATGTGTGACAGTGGTCTAGGGGCTTTAGATTTTGATAAAAATAATTTTTTCAAAATTGTGAAATAAATATTTAAATTAATTTGAGCTGAAAAAAAGTACGCCATTTTATTTCTTGGATAAATTTGAATTTATGAGAATAAAGTTATAAAAATCTGTGGAGCGGTTTTTGAGAAAAAAAGTTTTTTTTTGAAAAACTTTTTGAAAAAAATTTTCAAACAAAATTCAAAAACGCCAGTTCATAGGTATTCAGCAATTACATTTATTAATAATTTTTGGAAAAAAATTTAATAAGCAATTTTTAAAAATACTAATTTTTAAATTTTTTTAAAATACAAAAAAATATTTTTCAAAAATATTGGTATGCAGATGCACTACAAATTGAGCTACATACAACTATATATGTGTGAAATCTCGAAAGAATCGGTTGAGTCGTTTTCGAGATACTCGAAAGCAAAAAAAAAAACGGTCTTAAGGAAAGTACCGTTCTTACCCATTTTGAAAACTTTTTTTTTCAGCCGTACCTAAAAAGCAAACACTGATTTTTTTAAATCGAAATCGTTAGAGCCGTTTTTGAGAAAAATAAGCTTTAACGTAACGTTTATATGGCAGGTACCGTTATTTTTTGAGCTAAAAAAAAAAAATTCAATTTCCCCTCTGTACAATACCTAAAAAACTCTATATACCAAGTTTGAAGCAATTCGGCCTTCCCGTTTGGGCTGTAGGTGTCTATTCATACAGACAGACATACAGACGGACAGAATTTTTAGACCATCTTTTTTGGGTTTCGCTATCATCGTTATGTCATGTTTGATTGTTATCTCAAAGCTTTTTTTTCGACGAATGCATAACATGCCTTATATGTAGTACCTATAATCGCTCATCGCAAGTAAAAAACCTCGACAATCGTTTTTCTTCAAACTGAAGCGCACATCCGCACAGACAGACCGACCGACGGTATGGCGAAAACCGGCTCCGTGAAATAACTCCCCAAAAAAGAAAATGAAATAACCCCTCAAATTGGGGACTTATTTCATAATGAAATAAGTCCCCAAAAAATAATGTAATAAGTCCTCAAAAAAATTGTGAAATAAGTTCCAAATTTAAAGAATTGTGTTGCCATTTTATATACACTTAACAGCAAATTAACTGGGCCACCCGCTGTTTAGCAACTCTGCATTGCATTGATTTTCTCAAAAAGTATACAACTTACAACAATCAAAGTTATACTTGCAGAAAGTTGTTTTTCACGTTGATTAAAAGTATAACTTTGATTGTTGTAAGTTGTATACTTTTTGAGAAAATCAATGCAATGCAGAGTTGCTAAACAGCGGGCGGCGCAGTTTATTTGCTGTCAAGTGTATTTTCCAATGAAAAAGTATAAATTAATAAGTCAAAATAAGATTTTAATATACATTTTTGAATGCAGGTAACTTCCTTTATTAACAATTATTTTAAATATTTGAAAAGTTATGTATATATACATGAATAGTGTCTTCAACGTTGCTTCTACAGTAGGGACATTTAATAAATTGAAGACCTTCAGCAATTGACTGGGCTTGCATTTTCAAATTGCATTCTGCACAGACTTTAAGATGTCTGCCTCTGCATGGCATATACAGGATATTTGGCTGTGAATCTTGACAAACAATGCATAAACTGATATGACCTACGTCTTCTGATGAATTTTGTTCCATTTCATCTAGAGAAAGGTCATCCTCGTTCTCCTTCTCCTCAAAAATATCGTCATCAGGCTACATTTCAATACAAACACCTTGGCTTGGAAACGTCATCCTATTTAAAAAATACCATTGGAGCAATTTTTCCTTTTTCCAATAGTCTATTGGCCTCTGAAATGTTGGTATTTTTATCTTCATTTTTCTTTTTTCTGCACTTGTCCCTCCACTATCAGCAAGTAATTGCAGCTCTCTACTTTTGAAGAATTCTTCATCTCGTATAGCTTTAACGCGAATTTGAAGAAGTTGCCGTTTTTCTGAATGATTCGTCCTAAAACACCGTTATAAGCTTCTACAGCGAATGTAGTGGGAATTTCTTCATCAAACACAGAAATTCTATCGGGACCAACCTATAATTCAAGAAAATGTCTATTTAAATATGTCCTCATTCAAAAATACAGATATAGATACATATGTATGTACATACTTTCTCAATATTTCAAAATATTTCATAAATTCAGCGAATTTTTCTCGATTTTCTAATGTATTTATCTGCACTTTTAATTCCTCAAAAGCTACCATAATACATGCTTTTGGAAGCAGAGGAAGTGCCATAATTTTGTGGTAAATCAACGATGCACTCTTCGAAGCTCTTATATACCCCTACAAGTCTTTGAATTTTGTTGAAATGTTTCTCCTAATAGCTTGGCAGAAATGAAACCAGCAGCCAAAGTTTCACATTTCTTATAAACATCGGTTAAGGCAGTTCGCATACCACCTTCGTAGTCGGTGATTATTATAGTTGGTCACATGTTAAAGATATTTTGGTCAATATACTTAAAAAGGTTGACGTAGCTGCTCTTAGATTTATGTGTCATTAACACATAAAACAATGGAAAAATCTGGAATAAGGAATACAAGAGGATGAAGTTCAACGAAGTGATTTTCTGTTTGCAAAAAAAGAAAAGAAAGCAGAATAAAATTTTGTTTCTGAGATCTAAGAAACAAAATCTTTTCTCTGCATAAAATTTGAGAAAAAAGAAAAGAAAGCAGAACAAGATTTTGTTTCTGAGAACTTAGAAAAATAAAAGTGAAAATTCGCGAATTTTTCTGTTGAGAAAAAGAAAAGAAAGCAGAAACAGAATATTATCCTGCTTTCTTTTCTCTTCTAAAAGTAAATTATTTTTCACATGCCGCGCCGAACCCCCCTTCCCCCTTCTGTCTGAAAAACGCATATCACGCGCCTAGCACTCATAGACCTTACCTTGCCAAGATATTCCATGTAAATTATTAAAAGCTGCCGAAAACAACCTGGCACAACTTTAAACGATCCATCCATTAAGTAGCGCCTATTGCCAATAGAAATATTTTGTTCAATAAATGTCATCATAAGATCTGACCCGAAGATGCAAAACGCAGACGATCATCTTCCTCAATACAAGCTTTGAAAAAAGCTGTTGGATTTTTCTCGTCTTTGACTATTCCAAAGTCCTTCCATATGGATTCACGTTGAAAAGCTTCAACAACTTGCAGTGGTGATTGTGGTGAAGAAACGAAAGTTTTTTTTATTAAATAATGTAAACCACGCTTTATTTTCGGGAAGTCAATATTCCGTGTTATTCCCTGATTGCTGAATGAAGAAAATGTATTCATCATACAATTTAAACAAATTAAAAAAACAATTAACAAAAATTACTTGAAAAGTTGTCTGAAAATGTTACGGACTAATAATAATAACAAAGGGATACATACTTTTCACAAGCATTTCGAAAAACAGCACGTACTCCGCTCATAGCATTCACGTCACTTAAAACAGTCGAATAATTCAAACAATCTAATTTTATTTTATTGAGCACTTTTATTTCTTTGCACAGACGTTCATTATTACCGGGATGATTATGTGCAATCCAATTTTTCGGTTTTTCAATATCATTATTGGAAATAATATTTAAACGCACTTTGCAGTTTTTTTCGTAGCATAGCTATTAAATAATAATTTTATAAACAGATTTTTTTGATATAATTGTTTTTCCATAAAAACGTACAAAAACTTACTGGTTCTTCTTTTGCCGCACAAAATCTCAAAGGAGATGGCCCATTTTCCTAGGGAACCTGGGCCCAGTGCGTCCATCTAGTATCTAGTATCAAATGAAAGGTGATATTAAGGACATTATGTGGGTGAAATATTTTTAAAATCGTTCGTGGGGTTTTTGAGATATTTGAGCTTGAAGTTGACTAATTCAGAAGCAGAATTTCACTTATTTTTCCGACAAAACTGCTTATATTTTCCGATGTAAGATACATAGAGAAATAAATCTGGTATCAAATGAAAGGTATTTTGTTAACCTTTTCATCGTATTAAAAATTATTTTTGTACATATCCTATATTCTCCAATATTTTGTTTTAAGTTCTTAGAAATCAAGTTTTTTGTTCTCACTTTTTAAACGTCAATATCTTAAAAAGATCGGCAGTGATTCCTAATTTTTTAACATCATTATAAAGATTATTTATTTACCTTTAATTTGATATATAATTTAGTGCCCTTTATTAAATACAAACTTAGTTTTGAACTAACTTACACTAAAAAGCATATTTACATGCACTATAAGCTATGCACTTTTTTGTTTATCGTTATTTTTTATAATTTCTTAACCAAAAATAGCAAAACATGTATTATTTATTACTTACTTTAAGCCCGATAAACAACATTTATATTGATGACAATCTAGGTGATGTTATTTAAGAAAACATGCATCATGCTACTTCGAAAATATAGTCCATGTAAATAACTTACCGTTTTCTTTTTATTTTTGTAAATGTAAATATGATTCGATTAAGCCTCTCTTCTTTTGTTTAAGATAATAAACATGATCTGATAATGCCTCTCGTACAATATAACGTGACACTTTGGTATTGAGAGTTCCCACGCGCCTTTTAATTGCAGGTGTAAGCTCCGCTAAATTAAATAGTTTATTGTGTTCCCATATTGAAGAAAAAATTAAACAGCTTAAACTAAAAAGCATTATTTATTACGTATTAAGTTACGATGCATTGTATGTAAATATATAAAGTGCGTAAAAAAAAGTGAAAATGAATAGTGGTCAATGTGTTAATTGTAGAATACATTTACAACAAAATATTTTGCAAGTTCGTAGGATTGAAATGCTTTCAAATCCGCGTCGATCAATTTTAGTTAATTGGATATCTCCAGAACAAGTAAGTCGTTGTTTTTTTTTATAAAAAGTGAAAAGATCAGTTTTTTAGCATACTAAGAATAAATTATAGATAGTATATCAATGTTTTTAATTTACAAAAACCGTATTTTTTCTATACTTATAGTAGCTGCTAATTTTTTTTTTTTAAAGCAAAATAAAAACAAATCCAAACACATACTCAGTATTTCTTTTTTTTATGTTTTGCTAATAAAATGAGAAAATTAATAAATAATAAAATTAATAAAAAAATTAATAAAATTAATAAAAATAAAAATTGAGTACGAAAAAAATAGGATAACGTGTAGTAGATCTGCAAATTCCTTATATCCTTTCCTGTTTTATTTGTATTAATTATTATTTAAGATATCTGATTCCGACTTCATATGTTTTAATTGCTTTCGGATTTTGGAAAGAATCACTTTAACAAGTAATCCAATACGAGAATATGGTCACATTAGAATTTGCTTGTGCTGTGGACTTTCGTTAAGATCTCGTAGATCACGAAACGTACCACAAGAATGCATGGAAAGAACTTTTTTATTGCAATGGATTCCAAACAATCAGGTAAATGTATAACATTTGTTAAAACTAAAATCCTTATGCTTATTATAAATTATATATTAGCACCTTAATTTAACAAAAGTCTGTTCTCCCTGTTGGCTGCGTGCTAATAGGGCTGCAAGCAGAAGTCGGGTGCATGATGCTAATCGACAAGATGATTTGCTTCCTGTTGCAAGGGAAAATATCGTTCAAGAACCTGAACAGAATGCATTGCCAGCACAGCCAAAAGTAAATTCAGCTGTTTACAAAAGAGTTGCATCAACAGAAAGACGATGCGTGTTTGCCGATTGCCAAAGGAGTGAACGGTTTCGATTTCCACAGGAAATAAGAGAAAGGTTATTAATTGACCACAAATTATATCTGCCGGAAAGTACCAGAATATGTAACTTCCATCTTACATCGGGTGATTGGATAAATCTCGTAGAAGGTAATGCTTTAAGTGACTTTACTGGAGAGCAAATGGATGAAATGATGTCAACACTTACTGACATTGCCTTAAAGCCAGTTGATTTTAATAACATAGGTAGTATGAATCCTTTTTTATGCCATTATTGGATAGGTAGGAGCTCAGAGCAGTTTACAGAACTGCACAGCTTT
Organism: Platycheirus albimanus; assembly: GCA_916050605.2. Taxonomy (NCBI): domain Eukaryota; kingdom Metazoa; phylum Arthropoda; class Insecta; order Diptera; family Syrphidae; genus Platycheirus; species Platycheirus albimanus. The sequence goes on along the minus strand of OU696698.1, from coordinate 29,387,231 downwards.
GTTCCCGCATTGAAAAGTATTGAACTATTTACTTTTTTATCAAAATTAAGATCCGGTGATAGCGATCGTAGGCTTTCATCCCTTTTAAACGTCCCTCGCGCAACACTAGAACGATACTTGTCTACAGCTAGGAGCAGTTTGTTAAATTATTTTGTGCCCTTTAACTTAGGTCTGGAACATATGTCTATTCAGAACGTAGCTAGTCGAAACAATATGATTCCAAATGGACTTTTTGGCAACACACAGTTAAATGAAAATGACCAACCAGCCATTATCATATGTGACGGAACTTATGTTTACCTCCAAAAAAGTTCAAATTATAGTTTCCAAAAAGCAACATATAGTCTGCATAAGTTTCAGAATTTAGTCAAACCCTTTATGATGACATGCTGTGACGGCTATATAATAGACGTATACGGACCTTATGCAGCAATTGATTCTGATGCAACAATTATTAAAAATCTTTTTAGAGATGAATATGGGAACATGAGGCGTTTTGTTAGAGAAAATGATGTTTTTATCCTAGACAGAGGTTTCAGGGATGCTATTTCAAGCCTAGAATCTTATGGGTACAAAGCTCACATGCCTGAAACTGTTCTGGAAGGGAATAATCAGCTGACAACAGCTCAAGCTAACAAGACAAGATGTGTTACAATGGTAAGATGGGTTGTGGAAGTTGTCAATGGACGCTTTAAAAGAGATTTTAAAGTATTCCGCCAAAACTTTTTTAATTTAGCTACTCCTCACTTAATGGATGATTTTAAAATTGCAGCTGCAATCCTTAATAAGTTCCATCCTCTGTTAGAAGACAATACAGATGCCAGCGTTTTACTGGAGTTGGCTTTGAGTAGATTAAATACTCCCAACCATTTAGGCGATTTTGTTAAGGAAAATAACTTAAATAGAACTAGGGCAGTGTTTCGTAGAATTAACGGACACATTCCAAGCTTAAATAACTTTCCTTTGCTTGATTTGACAGAGCTTCGTAAAATATCATTGGGAAATTATCAAATCAAACAAGCTCGCTCTTATTGTGGGGAACATCTTAAAAGCAATGGAAGTTATATAATAGAAGTTTGTGAAAATGTATTAAGAATTAATTCTACACATCAAAGCCTGGTTGGAAACAATTATTTACTTAGAGGTCGCATTAAATCTCGACACATCAGTGGGAAAATATATTTTACATACATCCTTGTCAGTAATGAATCTGATGTAGCCAATAGTTGCAACGCAATAGAAGCGTACTATTGCAATTGTCTTGTAGGAATGAGAACTGTTGTTGCTGCACTCATGTTATGAGTATTTTGTGGTACTTAGGATTTGCTCGTCACCAACAAAATATGAACATAGCTCCAGCTTTATTTTTAAATTCTATTTTAATAGACAATGAAGTTGAAGGAGAATAAATCTGAAATAATACTTAATACTATAATTAATGTAGGACGTAGGTTATTATGTATGTAATCAAACCAAAATGAATTATAAAAATCTATTATTTCAATGCAATAACTCCATTTCGCATTTAATATAAGTTAAAAGTTATGTCTCATTTTAATAAAAATCATTTAGTTTTAAACCTTTTTGTACATATAAATATTGAAAAAATAAAGACTATAAGTTATTACATCTACATAATTATGTGTCTTTTATAAACTTCTTCTGAAAATAAAAAGAAAACGGTAAGTTATTTACATGGACTATATTTTCGAAGTAGCATGATGCATGTTTTCTTAAATAACATCACCTAGATTGTCATCAATATAAATGTTGTTTATCGGGCTTAAAGTAAGTAATAAATAATACATGTTTTGCTATTTTTGGTTAAGAAATTATAAAAAATAACGATAAACAAAAAAGTGCATAGCTTATAGTGCATGTAAATATGCTTTTTAGTGTAAGTTAGTTCAAAACTAAGTTTGTATTTAATAAAGGGCACTAAATTATATATCAAATTAAAGGTAAATAAATAATCTTTATAATGATGTTAAAAAATTAGGAATCACTGCCGATCTTTTTAAGATATTGACGTTTAAAAAGTAAGAACAAAAACTTGATTTCTAAGAACTTAAAACAAAATATTGGAGAATATAGGATATGTACAAAAATAATTTTTAATACGATGAAAAGGTTAACAAAATACCTTTCATTTGATACCAGATTTATTTCTCTATGTATCTTAAATCGGAAAATATAAGCAGTTTTGTCGGAAAAATAAGTGAAATTCTGCTTCTGAATTAGTCAACTTCAAGCTCAAATATCTCAAAAACCCCACGAACGATTTTAAAAATATTTCACCCACATAATGTCCTTAATATCACCTTTCATTTGATACTAGATTCATTAGTGGACGCACTGGGCCCAAAAATGGGCCATCTCCTTTACTTAAATTTTCCATATCCGGAAACAACTTGTGGTAGCTTCTTAATGATGATATGTTTATTCTTTTCAAAATAGAACTGATTTTTATTTATTAGGGGTATTCACGATCTGGTGCAAACAAGTATTGTAAAAGTGCGAAATTGTTTGTATTTCTTGTAGATCGTGAACTCACTTCTTCCAATCTGTAGCAAAACTCACACAAATGTCAAAATCAGGTTGACACAAATGTCAAAATCAAAAGTACAAATTTTGCACCGTTGTATTTTCCTGTTGCAATGAGGTTGAGGTATAGATAAAGTGCAAAAGTGTAAAAAAAAAAACAGCCAGTATATTTGTTGTTGTATTGCAAGAAAACGTAGCACTTCTCCACTTTTACAATGATGCAAGACAAGTTACACCAGATCGTGAATACCCCTATTATATTCCAACATTATTTATACCAAAAGTTTGTTTACATTCGATAAACAAACTTAAAAAATTTTTTTACCAAATCATCAGAAAATAAAACCGATACAACTTTGAGGATTTATTTTCACTATTTTTTTGGCGACTTATTTCATTTTTCAATTTGGGGAGTTATTTCATCATGAAACTAAAAATGAAATACGTCCCCAAAACACAGGAAATAAGTCCCCAAAATTGGGGAGTTCTTTCATAATGAAATCTCATACAAATTTTTGGGGGATTATTTCATATTTTTTTGTTTGAGTTATTTCTTGGGGAGTTATTTCACTGAGCCGTCAAAAAGCCTTTGGCTTTTATTTAGATTGATTAAAGACCCATTTGTTTTGTGTTCTGTTGTATTTTTATAACGCACTTGACTTCCTAAATCACATTCAAATTGTATGAAAAGTATCTTTTGTCGGTTGGGTGAAGACGTTCAGTTTCTCGACTGAAGAGATATGATATTAACCATAATTAACCAGAAACTGAACATCCTAGTGATGACAATGATAATCCTAAAATGACAAATTTATAAAGAAAAAAGATTCACTCGGGCGTATACGCAACATAATTTTTTTTTAAATAAACTTTTGTTTAATATCTGAACTGAGAAAAATTAACATGAATGGAATGGAGAAGGCGAAATACTTTGTCTTTTTTGAATTCCTGGCGTTGCAGGATATTCTGCATATATTCTTGAATTCTCGTTATTCAGAAAGACTCATAACGATCCTGATAAGTAAACCAATTGATTTATTATCACCTATAGGCACGATTGACCAATCAAAGAAATAGAAACTAGCACAAACAGAAAACCGCATCTTCGAAATTAAGTCTCCAATGAGAGTTTGTTTAAACTCGGATTGATTGACTTTTTAAAGTTTGACTATGGCAACAGTACCGGCTAAACAATCATCCCACATTTGTCATATTTGTGTATAACTTTCTGCGACTTACTTTATTTGTAAATTTTTCAAAGGATTCCAATCAATATGAAGATATTATGTCGATGAATTTACAGGTGACAACTTTTTCACTCAGCGGTTAATACAGATTCAGAAAACGTAATTTTTCAACTGTTCTATTTGTTTGATTGTAGAAGTGTGAAACCCTCAGAAAACTAAACTTATGGACGAAGATAATAGAAAAAACTGCATTACTCTTTTTTCCATTCTTATTTTATCACAGGCTAAATCATAAAGATGTGTTAATGGTTGCCTCTTTTAAGTGTTGCTTTTTTGTTTAATCATATTTCAAATCACAACGTATGTAGCTTAAGAAATTTTCAGTAAAAAAGTCTAACGATTTTTACTATTTTAACTCACTACAAAAATTTAAAATATTAACGAACATCTTAGATATGAATCGATTTTATGTTTTATTTTCAGAAAAAAGACATGAGATTACTTAATTCTATCATAAGAATACTACGACTTACTAAGTACATTACATTACATTCTAAAAAAGTGTACAATTTATTGCAATACACATCATAATGAGAATCATGAAGAATTCTTATAGCGTTTTTGTTTGGTCGTCCAGAATAGACCGGAACCAGAAGGATTCCGAAATCCGAATGATACTGAAATCGTTAGAAAACTTGCATAGTTTGATTGCGGCCTTAAGGTCAGAATCAAACCAGAAGCACTCATATGGTTGCATAATTCCTTCTTCAACCTTTGCTATACAAACTATAGTATTATCATTATGCAGTAGTTTCAGTTGCCAACGCTTCATTCCAGAGGCCGCTGCTTATAAATGAATTTTGAATCACCGTACTGCAAACTCAAAGTCGCCATAAGGGTACTATAAACATTAAATGTCATTTTATGATATTTGAAAAAATCTACTTTTGATACTGAGAGTATACCAAACAAAAACGCTATTAGTGATAAATAAAATAATTTCTTTTTATAAATTTAAATGTCATATAAAACTCCTCTTAAACCCGCAACTGCACCACTTATTTGTCGTTATGTGTCTTCCTTAAGCGCATACAATTTGGTTATTAACTTTAAAATTACAATGTCATGAGCTACTTTGATTGGATTCAATTAACTGGCTTTTCTCAGTAATTCCATTCGAAGATGGTATTTCGAAAGGTGCTTTTGCGTAAACGGTGGTTTCGATGAGTCGGTATGATTTTGGTGCTTCAGTTGTTTGGCTAGATTCGAGAAGAGTGTGATACCAGTCGAGAGTGTTGACACTGGGTCCTTCGCCACCCAGATCCGGAGGTAATATGTCCTTGGCAATGCATTCATGCAACGTTGCTAGGTTTGTGCCGTGAAGCTTGAAACGTTCGCGGGTTTTGTCCTTAAGAAATGGTTTGATCACAGCCAAAGCAATGTCAACATACCAGGGCTGAGCGATGAAGTGGATTGCTTTAAATTTTGCCGGAAAGCAGTCCTGAAAATAAAAAAAAATATTTTTAAGTTTTATTTCATGAATTGAGTTGAAATAAAACCACACTCACTTGCAATCCCTCTATCATCAGTTTCAAAATCTTTGGCTGCATGTGGGACGATTGGCGCAGTGTGAAATTTGTCCAGTCTACTATAACTACAAATCCCAGAGCTTGATTTTGTTTCTCTTCCAACAATTTATCCAGGGTCAGTAGGAAAGCTCTGTAAACATCTTCAGCTGTGTATTTCGTCGGCTCCCAATTCACTGTGTTGAATAGAATAACTTTTCTTCCACGACGATCACGTTCTTTTAATATGCATGGATTTCCATCTCTCAGCGCCATCTGTATGGTTTCATCGAAAATATTCAACTTCTGCAACAGAGCCTTATTTCGTTGTTTATACGAATGATAGTTGATTATCAATTCAAATGCTTCGTTGCATCGAAATTTCCTTGCATATAGGAATCTATTGAGAAAGTCATCATCTGTGCAGCAGGATTTGTCTTTCAAGGCGAAATTCATGCTAGCTCCAATCATGTCCTTGAGGGCGATAAGAGCCTTTCTCCGATCGCGTGCCTCATTCTTATTGAATGGCTGTTGCTGTCGGCCGAGATAGGGCAGGGAACCTGTGTCCAAATATCGTTTGCTCATCTGGAATTCAAAATATTCCGACATTTTGTCTAGAAATTTAAAAAAAAATAATAAAAATAAGTTAGTTACCATTTTCGAAAAGACTGCGGTTATAAATATTGATCTTCAATTTCAATTTTAAGACGAAGAGGATGTGAAATTCATTTTCTGTGCTTGTGCTTTCCACGGAGGAACGATTTGAACAATAGCAAATCATAGAAATTTTGAATGCCATGAGGCTGATATACTGACACTGATAAAAAATATTGTAACCGATAAGATTTAAGGTTCAGTTGAAATCAACTAAGCTTTATCAAAATTGCCAACAATGTTAATTCATATCTAGGTCTGTTTCAGATTTGGTGTCTACCATATCTCGGTCTATTTCTGTTTCAGGTTTGAAGTTAATGACGTCATTTTATGTGCCATCATAAACCAATAAGTTTGATTGCTTTAGAAAATGGGCCAACATTAGAAATGATACTGATAACAGATGACTAAGTACATCAAGTTCTCGTGACTCCGATAGCGGGTTGTACGTTGGGCACAACTTATGACGATTTTAAGTTGAACGAGATTATATGACGAAAAAGATTAAACAAAAGTGTGGATGATAGTAAAGAGCACTATATTCAAAGTCAAGTGATATAGTGCTTATTTTTTTTAAAGAAATAAATACAGCACGAATTTATTTGGATTCCAGACATAGCAATTGATGGATGAAGTCTGATTCAAGATCTTTTGACAATCCCGAGAGTTCTCAAAAAATCCTGTTTTACAGTTATTAAAAAAAACATGCAAGGATCATCGATAGGTAATTCTTTTTCAAACCCACAACGTGCAAAGTTTCCATTTGATTTCTTTTGGAACAACTGCTGAAATAAAAATTTTCTTGCAGCACCGAAATCAACTAAAAACGGTTGAAAACTTTGACAGTTTGAGGTTTTATTGTTAAGAACTCGCTCCAGTAAAAAAATATCTCAAAAAAAAAGCAGATTGAAAAATACAGTTTTTTTTTTTGACAACTCTAAGGGTTGTCAACAAAACCTAGATCGACCCTGGGTTACAGTTCTTGTAACAGCATGGAAAAGTCACAAAAGCTATGTGTATACACATAAAAAAAAAACATATGAGCAGTTTACACGCAGGGGATGTGAAACCATCACAAAAAAAAAACTGCAAGAGAATAAGTCGACGCTGTGCAGACTATGAAGCACATGCACAAACCACACTTAGCGAATATAATAGGCAACACTGTATATCCTATCGCAGGCTCAATACTATAAAGTGCTTCTCTGTTAGCCTTTTGGATTCGGCGGTAAATTGTAGGTCCCTTCCATTCCTAGAGAATATCAACGCACACACATGAATGGTGGAAAGTGAAAGCCACAGGCCCTGGCCCCAATTGGAGCTGTTGTGCCAAGTGTTTCTTTATTTCTTTCTTATTCCTGATTCAAATCCAAAAAAATGTGAAAGCTTTTTATATGGGAAGTTCACATCACAGTCCGTATTTTGTTAGATACTTATTTAAGTATTAAGCATTACTTTTTTTTGTTATTGATTTCTATAGAGCTTCCATTTTATATAAAAACTTGTCAGGAAAATCATATCCTTAAATAAACAACAACATAATAATAAAATAAGACAAAAGTACCTACCAATAAATTGCAATATATTTTAACAAATAATTTTGAAAAGGACATTACCGCCGATTTACACTAACAAACATTACACTTCAACGAAATAATTGCAACTGATTTAAATATCAAGCATACCACTCAGTTTGTCACAGGACACAGGCATATGAACCCGTATCCTTTTTCCTTTGAAAACGCATATACCTATATCTAATTTACCGATTCCCGCATTGAAAGCCTGTGTATATTGTAAATGCGTTACCTACATATTCATAATAAAATTTGACTCGCTCGCTAATGGGTGAACTTATCCTTGATGGGGGTTAGCAAGCCTTATTTAAAAGTATTGATATGTCTGTTGCGAGGGTAACGTGATGTTTTTTTTTTTTTTTTTGTGGTGTTTGGTGTAGTCTAGCAGGTGCACACTGACACTGCACAACTATTGACATAAATTTTGTATCCTATGGCAGCTCTTCCTAAGGGTTGCCAACGATTGAAGTTTGATTTTCTTAAGGAAGGTTTTTAGTGATAAAATCCAATAACATTCATTTTAAATCAAGAAAGTTAAAACAGTATAAAATCGATAGGTTTTGGAGCCATCAAAATCTTTTGATTTTTAAGGATAATCTGTCAATCGTACAACCGCTCTCCATTAATCGTATATGAATATATTGAAACTCCGAATTACGAAATCAATAAAAGCTGCTTGAATTATAAAATTTCCAGTGTGAAGACTTTTCGAATGATTTAGTACATTTTTAATACTAAAAAGTAGTAAAAAGTATTGAAATTATTTATCAAACGCTCTTGTCGATTTTCCTCTTTTGAAAAAGATAGGTTAAGAGCGCACAGTCAGACCAATTAGCTCGTGAATTATGATGTCAAAGGTTTAAGGTTGAAAAGCAAAATGATGATTGACGACTTCTTAATCTGCTCACTTCAACGATAACTTACTCTAAATCTAAAGAGTTTGAGGACATATCCCACAAATATGTAGGGTTGCCAAATTAACAATTTCACCCAAATATTTTTTGTCAAACGTCCTTAAAGACATCCTGTTCTTAAAGTGCATACGACAAATAGTGGAAAACAAATGATAAGAATGGCGAGGAGTACAATTTTGTATATTTTCAAAATTGCATTTTTTTTTTTAAATTTGTAAAGCATCTGGCAATACTGGTGCACCTTTATTTCAGTTAGTAATCACGACTTTTTAATACTTATTGATGGGCAATATGAGTTCCTTTTGTTCCTGGGTATAATGTGAAAGGGATCACAAACCAAAGATATGTACATATGTTTGTAGGTACATAATTACTTATGCATACACGAACACAATCAAGAACACCCTAGTTACGTTGTGTATTACATAGAAGACAATAATGCAATAAAACGACACCTTAGCGATTATGTTTGAATACTTCGCTCCATAAAACTTCCATAAAGTGTTAAATTGCAGGCAAACATTATGGAAGAGCCATCGTGTCAACATAAATTTACTGTTTGATATTGATTCAATATGTCACTAAAAGAATTGACTTAAGAAAACTATCGAAATATTAACTTGATAAAAAGGTGTGTTCGGAAAGTATACAAAATATTAAATTTAGATACACTTATGATAAAAGGGTTTGTTTCTTAAACTCAACCTGGTTAACCCAGGTTTCATTTTTCCTTGACAAGAGTAAATATTAAAAAAAAAACAACAATTTTACCTATTTTAGTAAACATGTGTAGGGTTCTCCAATAAGAGGTGATATTTTGAATAACCCGCTATTTCGGTAGTTGTCACTTTTGAAGCTGTAATTTGACATTTGACAAGTAGAAACAACGCCATTAATAATAAAATGCACGACTGGGTCGCACGAACTTGCTCTTATGATAAGCAATTATTGCTTAGTGGCTGCATATATGGATTTAAAAAAAAAAATTTAAATAATTTCGAAAATTCTTTTATTTTTTAAATTAGTTTAAGAGTTTTCTCGGAAAAACAAAGTATGCAATAAAATTTCGAAGCTATACGTAAATCTAGGAAAAAAAAATATTGAAAATCGTTCGACCAGTTTTTTTTTAAAAAGGTTATTTTTGAAAAACTTTTCCAAAAAACATTTTGAAATTTATTTGGGTATGCAAATATATGGCAATCTGTAGTTTACATTTGAAAAAATAATTTAAAAAAAAATCAATATACCCGTTTCCAAAATATTTCGAAAACCAAAAAAATTTTTGAAAAAATTATAAAAAATCAAAAAAAAAAGTTTTTGAAAAATTTGAAATGCCATATTAATAAAATTATAAATGACTTCCTGTGGCCAAAATTTTATTGAAATCGAATGTATAGTTTACGAGAAAATTTGATTTGAAAATACTGGTTCTATGAGAGGTACCGTTATAAGACAAATTTTGAAAAATATTTTCCAACCAAAAGATAGATTGTCTTACAAAAATAGCATCCTGAAAGTTTTATCAAAATCGTTAGAGCCGTTTTTGAGAAAATCAATTTTTTTCTTCACGATTGTATGGCAGGTGCCGTTATTTTTGGGCCTAGAGCAAAAATAAAAAATATGTTCCGAGGGACGGCCAAATAAATACTAGATACCAAATTTGAAGCAAATCGGCCCATCCGTTCAGGCTCTAGAAGCGCGAACAGACAGACAGACAGACAGACAGACAGACAGACAGACAGACGGACGGAATTCCCAGACCCACTTTTTTCGACTTCTCCATCATCGTAATGTCATGTGTGATTGTTATCTCGAAACTTTTTTTCTGCACGAATCCATAACTTGCCTTATAGTACCTATAATCGCAAGTAAAAATGGAACGATACACGCTTCAACAACGCATTGAAATTATTAAAATTCACAAATAACACTTCTTATTGGCAGCGCCTGATTAACTCTTAGGCTAACAAGGCTGCAGTCTAACGCTCGAGGACTGGGGGGGGGGGGGGGTTAAAATCGTGTCATTATTCAGTTTCGAAAATGTTTCACTTGTATGATGCCTCTCCTAGGTACTATACATATAAGGCAAGTTATGCATTCGTCAAAAAAAAAGTTTTGAGATAACAATCAAACATATGACATTACGATGATAGCGAAGACGTAAAAAGATGGTCTAAGAATTATGTCCCTCTGTATGTCTGTCTGTCCGTCTGTCTGTATGTCTGTATGTATAGAAACCTACAGTCCAAACGGCAGGGCTGAATTGCTTCAAACTTGGTATATAGAGTTTTTTAGGTATTGTACAGAGGGGAAATTGAAATTTTTCTTAGCTCAAAAAATAACGGTACCTGCCATATAACCGTTACGTTAAAGCTTATTTTTCTCAAAAACGGCTCTAACGATTTTGATTTAAGAAAATAGTGTTACTTTTTAGGTAAAATCAATCATATCTCATATGGCTGAAAAAAAAGTTTAAAAAATGGCTAAGAACGGTACTTTCCATAGGACCGTTTTGTATGCTTTCGACTATCTCGAAAACAGCTCAACCGATACTTTCGAAATTTCACACATACATATATAGAATATAGGTGTAGGTAGTTCAATTTAAACTGCATACCTACCAATATTTTTGACAAATATTTTTGTGTACTTTTAAAAGCATTTAAAGAAAAAAAAATTTTAAATCAATGTTTACTGCTTATTAAATTTTTTTCAAAAATTATAAATAAATGTATTTGCTGAATACTGAATGAATTTTTTTTAAACGTATTTTCAAAAAGTTTTTCAAAAAAAACTTTTTTCTCAAAATCGCTCCACAGATTTTTATAAATGTATGTACTTTCATAAATTCAAATTTATCCAAGAAATAAGATGGCGTATTTTTTTCAGCTCAAATTAGTTTAAGTATTTATTTAAGAATTTTGAAAAATTTATTTTTATAAAAATCTCAAGCCCCCAGACCACAGTCACACATTAGAGCAAGTTCGCGCGACCCAGTCGTTCAATTTTTTTTAACAATAACAGAAGTGTAAATATTTGAAAAATACTCAAATTGAAGCAACTTCACAGACTAGATGACCACGCTCATGGTCAATGGCAATGGCAACTAAGTTGTCTATAGAAACTAAGCCAATACAAGTGATGCTTATTTGAAAACCCTATTTATAAATGTCTAGCTGTGTCCGTTAACTTCCCAAAACAATGAGTTTTGACTATATTTAAATATAGGTACATCATCGTGTTCATTGAAACATAAATTGGGTAGATTTAGTTGTTCTATCAAAAATCTCTTGGCTGTGAATGTAAAGCTGATAGAGATATAAAACAGTTTGCTTACACTTTCAGATATACTTTTGACACATTAAATGTGAGCATATTTTTAGTTCAACTAGTTATTTAACTTTTGTAAAGATCCCAAAAAAAGTATTGTCGGCTGAGAGTTTCCCAAAAAGTGATCTCTGAGACCGTTTATTTTTTTTGTTTTAAAGAATATCCCCTCTCTAACCAAACAAGGGTGTCATAAACGTTTCCTTCATATTGAGCTTATATTCAACTCTGACAAATATGTATGTGTATGTGTACCTACCTTTCTTAAACTAATAGTTGTTAGAAGTTGAATTACAAGTTGTATATATTTTGAAATAATTGATTGATGAACTACGCATAACAGATACCTTAGTTCTTTTTTTTGTATTTACCATAAAAAAGGGGTTGCTTATCATTTTGTGTTTGCATTCAAATTTTAGATAAGAATAACAATTTCAACCCGTGAGCAACATTAATTTGTAGCGAAATAGCTAATTGAGGTATGCCGCCTGGTTGAAGGTCTAACGAAGTCTCCTCAAAAGAAATCGTTATCTCTTTTGGGTGTATCTTTTACTCATGATATGCAAGTTTTGTAACTAAACTAATACAATAATGGCGTATCTAGGGAAACACATTAAGCAGGTGCATTTTCAAACACCCTCTTCGCTTGGCTTAACAAGTAGTGAGTTCAATGCACTGACCTGTCTTCCAATATCCAGGTTGGTTATGTATGAAACGTGCGGGAAGTGGCTTTTGTCGGTACTGGCACTGGCACGTCAATCGAACTGAAGCCAACGTTAAAATAAACACGCAGTAAAATATTTTGTTTGTTGTTGTATGGTTTGCATTTCAAAAAACGAATTTGCAGTTTATTATGCCTAGCTACATTATATTAAAATGATTGAAAACCACAAAATAATGAATCGAATTTCCTCTGGAGTCCCTAGATCCAAACAATAATTTATTGAAATATGATCTAGTAAATGGCGAAACAATAATATTATTGTTGAATAAATACATTTTTTGTATCTACATTATACAAATAAAATATATGCCCCTGCTGCCTGCTACTTTTACATTTTCTCTTGACAAGAATTGCATTAATATCATTGAAAAACGGATGAGATTGGACTCAATTCAAAAATGTGCCAATTATGATTATACCTATGTCGAAAAGAAATTTAAATATCACCTCGCCAAGTGAATCATGATATACATGTTAAATGAGTTCGCGTCAGTGTAATCTAATAATGCAAATGAATGGAGATGTTCAACCTAGTTATAGTGTTCGGTTAAAAAATGACAAATGAGAGCACAATAATTTATAACACCTTTTACATCCTATCAAACTATAATAAGTATTTATTTCCAGAGATAGGAATTCACATCAACTTTAATTTAATTCTATATTTAAAAAAAAAACGTAGGCATACACTCTTGAATCCTAGAGAAGTGCTTTTCAGAGTGAAAAGTTTTAAAATGATTTTGTATAGAAGCACCACTGAACACAATAAATGTCAAAATGATAGGTGGATGGTGGAACATAAAACAAAAACAAACAAAAGAAAAAAGTATAACATTTATAAGTTACAAACGTGACGGGTTGGGTTGACACAATGAATACGTTGCCTCACAATTAACATTTCAACAACAGTGCTTTCAGCTTAAGATAAAGTGCACATATCTTATTTTAAAGTAACAAACTGTTTTGAATCTGTGGAACAGTACCTTTGTTCGTTGAACTTTAAAAACGGTCCAACTAGGTTTTCTTGTCAACCCCAAGAGTTATCAAAAGAACCTGGGTGTTTCGGATCGCAAAAAATACGTTATGGCTGCCGATTGTGTATTTGTCACACCCTTCAATGTCAAAAGTTTTCATTTTGATCCATTTCTTTGATTTTGACTTACTTTTATCAAAATAAAATCATTAATCAGTCCAAACTTGGCATTCGCCGTGTAAAGACAAATTCGGTGCGAATATTTTTGACCGCGTGTGAGAGATATAGTTAATACCACAGCTGACTCTTTCTTTTCACGCCACTAAAAAGGTAAGCGATGGATTGGGGGACGCCCCCCCATACCAATAACAGGTTTAGTGGCCTCGATCCAGAGGCCAATATAAGCCTTACAAAAAAACAAAAAAACTCCAAACGAAAAAACAGAGATGATCATGATGACGATTATCCGCTACTACCCATAATTACGAACGACACCAATATCCCACGCTTTCTTATCATAAGTGCAACAGAAAAAGCTGTAAGTGCAACAGGAAAAGATGAAGCACAACTACGCACTCTTGCTTCTTACAATCCCTTCCAAATAAATAGAGGCTTGGAACACATATCGAAAGATATTTTGGAGGTTAAGGCAATGAGGTCAGGTGATCTTTTACTCAAAGTCTTGAATGAAGCAACCGCAAACAAATTCCTCAAAGCTAAACTAATCGATTCTATCCCGGTTAAGGTAACTTATCACACTGCCCTTAACTCTGTACAAGGAAGAATCTATTCTAGACACATAATCGATATCCCTGAAGCAGAACTCTTGGAAGAACTTAAAAAGTTCAAAGTTATGGAGGTAAGAAAAATGATGAAGCGTGAAAAAGACATCTTGGTACCGACAGGTGCAGCAATTATTACTTTTGATTTAATCCGACGCCCACAAGCCATCAAAATAGGTTGGATGAACTGCAAAGTGGACGAATACATTGCTAATCCTATGCGCTGCGTGTTATGCCAAAAATTGGGGCATACTAAGAATCGTTGCACTAATGCAGCACTTTGTAAAGACTGCGCACTCCCGCCACCACATTCATCTTGTACCCGCACATTCTGTATTAATTGTAATGAAGAAACCCACACGTCGTACGATCCCTCCTGTCCCGCTTTCCTTCGGTACAAATCTGTCAATAAGATCAAAGCTGACCGCCGGTGCACCGTTCGTGATGCATGGCAAATCTATAACGACAACCCGTCACTCCACCAACTACCGCCCCCCAGAAAAAGGAAGGAAAATAACCCGACTGTAGCCGAAATAATAAAGAAACGCATAGAGAATCAAACGAAGAACACAACCAACTCCGCCAACTCCAGCCTACTCACTGAGACAAATATACAAAAACCATTTGAAAACAAACAAAATACTCCTAATACAGAACCCATGTCAAAATCTTCACCACACAATCACTCGCTCCAAAATTATTCCAGCCACCTACCACAGCAAACCAACATAATACCACAAACCCAAACACAATCAACGAAAAAATCTCTCTCATCTAACGCTCCCGAATCACAAAATCTCTCTCATCATTCCGAAAAATATGCAAATCTTCCTTCTGCTTCTATTTCATCATATGAAAATACTATGGATATTGACCAGGGTTGCCATGTTTAAAACTAGTTTCATAGCCCAATTTAAAAATTTTTGTAGCCCAAAATCGGAGCCGAAAAGGTAGCCTAAATAGTAGCCCAATACCAATAAAAAACAGAACATTTCTTATAACTTCAATCACAATTCATTTTTATTCAAAAAAAAAAAAATTACAAAAAAATATATACATAATACATTTTTATATAAAAAAACAACGAAAAAAGAAACATAAGTCCATAAAAAAAAGAAGAGTTAACATATTATCATATTTAACATATTAAGGTAACTGCTGCAAATCAGTCTAGAAAAGCGAGTTATCGTCACTGTCATCTTCAAGGGCATTTTTATCACACTGGTACATTGATTGATTAAATTTACTAATCATTTCATTCGAGGGTGAAAAATCTTTACAACAAATTTTTTTTAACTGTAGCATCAATACGTAAGCGCATAATTTCATCGAGCGATGCTGTAGTCAATCGATTTCTTGGTTTTGTTTTTTCACAATTCATGAAAAAAAATTGTGGAATGCATTAAGTGTATGTTTAGAGGTAGAAAAGTGGTTTATATAAATGATTTATGTGTACGGAAAATAAAATCGTCAAAGATTAGATTTGGGCTATTTATAGCCCAATTATGATTGGGCTGTCATACTGAAATTGCTGTCGGCAATTTTGGAAAAAGATAGCCCAATTTCCGATAAATAGCCCAATCTGGCAAGCCTGATATTGACTCCGAATTTGAGCAATCCATTTGCTCAAACTTAACAGATAACTCAAACTTACTCCAAAAAAATCTCCCTCTCTCACAACAACCAAACCACAATACACCACACACACAGCTTTCAATGAATACAAAAACTGATAAATTATAATGGCTCTGTTGGAATTTGATTTTATCATCCTCCAATGGAACCTCCAAGGCTTTTTAAACAATAAACATTGTCTAGAACGTTTAATTAATAAATATAACCCAGATATAATAGCACTACAAGAAACCCACATTACACCTAATACAAAAAAATACTTTAAAATGAAAAACTACCAAACTTTTGAGCACAATAAAAATTATCACTATGCCAAAGCGGGTGTAGGTTTTTTAGTCAAACAGACTATACCCATAGAATCGCATATCACCTCCACATCAAACTTGTTGCATCAAACTATCGAAATTAGAGCAAATAGGACAATTCACATCACTAACATATACAGGGAACACGAAGTTGTCATTACTCCAGAAATCCTAGAGGAAATTCCATTAAGAAATCCAAACCATCATATAATATTAGGTGATATGAATGCACATAATACGTTATGGGGATCAAATGCAACTAACCCTACTGGATTAAAGTTTGAAAACTTTGCAAATGATAAAAACCTAGTCCTTCTTAATGATGGTTCACCTACTTTCTTTAGCACTAGAAATACTTTAACGGCAATAGATGTGTCATTTGCAACGGAGGACATTGCACCCTTACTAAATTGGGAGGTCATACCGTCTGGCTCAGAAACTAAAGACCATATCCCAATCGTTATAAAAACTCCACAAAGTAAAATAACAAAGAAGTTCCAAGCACGGTTTAAAGAAAATTTGGCTAATTGGAGGTTATACGAATCAACCACACAAAGCCTTTCATCAGAAATAGCTCCATCAAACAACATCAACCAAGAAGCTGCAAAAATTAAAAAAATCATCAGGACAGCTGCAGCGAAAAGTATCCCTGTAACAAACCAAAAAAGACACAAACCGAATCCTATTTGGTTCACCAAAAACATTTCCATCCTTGTAAAAGAAAAACATGTTGCTTGGTCAGCATTACGAAGAAGCCCTACAACAGAAAACTGTATTTATTACAGGAAAACCTGTTCGAAACTTCGGAGAGAATCTATCCAAGCCAAAAGGTTGTCGTGGGAAAACTTTATCAATACCATGAATCCAACTCTAGACTCAAGAACACTATGGAATAGAATAAGGTCACTCCGCACCTCAAAACCACCTCAAGAATTCCCTCACATGTTTATGGATGAAACCATACAAACGGATCCGAGAGTGATAGCAAATATCTTTGCTAACAAATGGAAAGTATATAGTGCTGACATCTCCTTCCCTAATACCACAATCCAAAAAAAGATCAGTTTCAATTTAGATAACCTCCCTAATCTTCTTGATCAAGCGGATTATCTCATGGAAGCAATTACACCACTCGAACTTAAGTTAACCCTGCAAGGTTCGAAGGGAACGACGCCGGGAGAGGATAAGATTACATACAATATGGTAAAATATTGTGATGATAGTCTCAAAAGAAGAATCTGTACTCTGTACAACAACATCATGGATACAGGTATCTTTCCAAATGACTGGAAGCGGGCTCAACTTAAACCCATACCCAAAAAGACACAAACATCCCATTTATATGAAGAATATCGACCTATATCACTCCTTCCCATCCTCTCTAAGATTTTTGAGAAAATCCTCGGAAGACGAATTGGTTGGATGATGGAAAAGAAACTGCACCCGGCACAATACGGCTTTAGACCTAATAGAGGAGTTCAAACACTCTTACTGCAACTGGAACACAAAATTGCTAAAAATCTGTCTGCAACTAAGCACAGTATGGTTATGTCATGGGATCTGGAAAAGGCTTTTGACAGAGTTTTAGCTTTTCCAGCTATCAATCAGCTACACTCATGGGGGGTTCCAAAAAAAATCCTACAAACAATTCTCGCTTTTCTTTCAGGAAGAACTTTTCAAGTAAATGTTGATGGATACAACTCGTATCTAACTAAGCTGAAAAATGGGATTCCTCAAGGTTCCCCACTTTCGGTGGTTATATATAATGCCTATATCGACTCTTTAGTAGCACAGTTGGCACTTCCAAGATACAACCTTGACTTCATCGGTATTTATGCTGATAATATATACACCCTAGCATCAGGCGATACTACACACGTCAAACAACTCATTGAAGAAACTGACTCCGTGATACAGAATTGGGCTCAGGAAAGAGGTGCAGTAGTCCAACCAGCCAAAACGGAAGCTCTTCACCTCTGTAGAAAGAGAAAATGCGTACAATCTCCACTAATTCTGCGTGGTATCCCGATTTCACCTAAAAAACAACTTAAAATACTTGGTGTCAACTTTAGTGGTAATCTCAAATGGGATATACACACCAAAAACTTGCTAAATCAATTAAAATCCAAGAACAACGCACTAAAAATGATTTGCTCTCGAAAGAAAGGACCACACCTGGAAACAGCGATCAAAATAGCAAAAGTTTTAATGGAAGGAACTCTGCAACATGGCATGGCAGTCTATATGTTTACAACAAAAAAGAATTTGGATAAAATTGACGCCGCAATCAATGAATGCTATCGCACAGCTACAGGGGCACTAAAAACTACACCAATTGCAGCACTCCGAATAGAAGGAGGATATACTACCTTTGAGCAATTCGCAAAAAAAAGAGCAGCAAATATAACCAGCAAGGGATTAGCTGACGTTATGCACCCCCTACATACTGTACTCAAAGAAGAAATCCTCAGTAGAAAACCAAATCGTAAAAACTCCACTTCCGCCTTGAAGAATATGGTCTCCTTGCTACCCTCAACTCAAATAGTATTTCCCGAAATGAGTCTAAGAAACAACTTCAATCCTCCACCCCCTTGGAAAAGGAACTTGCTTAAAATCGACACCAGCTTAGCACAACTTAGGAAAAATGAAACCCCAGATGAGCAATATCGTAAGATCCACAAAGATATGATAGCTTCTTCAAATGCAGATCGTGTTTTCTATACTGATGGCTCTTTCCAGGATAATAATTCCGCATATGCAGTGATCGAGTTTAAGATGAACGGAATAACAAAACTTATCCATCATGGACTTTTGTTGGACCTTGCTGGCAGTTACATTTCAGAGCTAACAGCTATCGAAAAAGCCATATCCATAGCACAGTGCCTTACCGAGAAAACCATTATCTTCACTGATAACTTAAGCATCCTCTATGGGCTTCGCAGTGGACTTAACAAATGCCCTTCCCTTGAATCAATTAGAAGCAACCTCAATAATCATACAAATATAATGTTAGCTTGGGTACCTGCACATGTAGGAATACCGGGTAATGAATTTGCGGACACATCAGCTAAAGAAGTCAATAAATACCCTTTGACAATAGAAATCCCTATTTCTTATCGGCTTACAAGAAAAATTTTTGAATCAAAACAAAGGGCGCAGATAGCTGAGGAGTGGAAAAATTCAGAAACCTTTCTTCGAAAACATCACGTTTCCCATAATCATACACCATACAATACATCATTTACGAGAAATGACTGTATAAAACTGCTACGAGTCAGGGTAGGAAAAACCCTCTTCACCAGTCGGCATTTGTACAACAGAGAATCTCCAGAAGAATGTCAGAACTGTGGAACTGCTCTCACTATTTGGCATATATTGGTTACTTGCCCTATCTCCAAGCGTATAAATGAAACACAACCTATCGAGCAACAACTCGCAGATTTTCTAGATCCAACTCGCATGCAGTCTCTTCAAAACATCAAAGAAGCAACATTACTGCATAATAAATTTAATGATATTTGAATTCCTATTGATTAAAATACAAGTTCTTTCTTTTTTTTTTCCTTTTTACTATCATTATTTCTCTTTTTTTGTATTCAAATCAACTCAAATTGAATTTTACATATGTACATACATAAATGTTAACTATTTATAACTTTCTTAACGTATTTGTTATTTTTCAAAAGACGACACTATATGGCCTTGCTGCCCCAGTGTCTTCAAAAAATAGTTTATAAATTTATTTTGTAAATTATTTAGATATAAATAAATAAATAAATAAAATCATTAATTTTTGCATTAATTGTTAGTTCCTCTCGAAAAAAAAAATAATTTTAAATTTAAATACTGAAGAAAAACTAAAAAAATATTTGACAGCAAACGTCACTTCAACAGCTGATTCGTTACTTCAACTCTCCGCAGCGAAACACCAATAACGACTCAGGGCAGCCCCAGTTCTCAAAACACAGAGAATATTTTCGTTGAGTGAGTTGAGGTTTTTCAAAAAACGATTTCTGGCGGCGACTTCAAGGCGCAACCAACAAAGCGAGTTAAGTCTAACGTGCGGTTGGGGTCAAAATTCCGTCGGGGTCAACATTCTTTTTACAAAATTCTGCTTTTAAAATGAAAATTCTGTTTTTAAAAATTCTGCTTTTCAAAATCCTGCTTATCAAAATTCTGCCAGTAATAAGAAAAAAGAAGGTTTGGAAAAAAACTGGCTGAATTTTGATAATCGTTGCAAACTCTTACTTTTTTCTTGACAAATAAAAAAATCAATTTTTTTTCTTTTTTAATAGCCAGAATTTTAAAAAGCAGATTTTTGTCAACCAGAATAAAAAAAGCACAATTTTGAAAAGCAGAATTTTCGTTTTAAAAGCAGAATTTTGAAAAGCAGTATTTTGAAACCAGAATTTTGACCCGATCCCGTCTAAAGTGTTAGGTATGTTAAAAGACTAGTCATTTCACAAAAGTTAGTAGTTAACCAAAAACATATTCGTTTGAGTAACATTTTATAAAAAGCAGACTTTTTTTTAGAGTTTTGAAATTTTGTTTAAAAATGACATATTTTTTTATAATCCATCCATTGAACGTCAAATTTTTTATAAAACTGCTCTGTTATAGGATCAACTGGAATGAAAAGTTAAAAGCTTTTCGATTTTATCCGTTCGTCTGTCACATTCGTTGCTTATAAGCTGCTTCCTATAAGGACATTTGCATTCAGTCGAGCTGTAAGTTGAAAACGTCAATACGGTAGGGGCTTTTTGACTTTAGGGTCAGGACTTACAAATTCAGTTTGATATAAAATTGGAACATTGTAAAGTTAGGGAACGGAATTTTTTTTGTATTCAGCAAATAGCGGAAGCTGGTCGACATTAATTTTGTTTGAAAAGGCTCCTGTGATTTTGACCAAACTTTATACCAAGGATGCTGAAAGCCAAAGATGGTCTTTCGAGTCTAGTGAAATGAAAGTGAGTAACAATATATTTTCCCCCACTTTTTTTTAGTAAAGTGTTACTATGACTAGCCCCGCGAACGCTTTTCCAAACAGATTAGGTACAAAAGGTAAATGCAAAAAAAAAATTCTAGCGCAAATGTTTAATTTGCAGGATGTCACTTTGAATTAAGCACAACATTTCCCCTTTGAACAAACAGAACTCATCTTTCTTCATGATGATACATTAATCCCAATCCAGTTCACTAAAGATTGGCAATCAGCTCTTTCTTGTCTTATAACGCAACAGCTGCTGTAGGAATAGTATAGATTATGAGCATGAGGCATAGGTATAATCTGGCAGCATTTCTATGATGAATTACTTAATGGCTTGTGGCTGTAAGCTGTGGTAACGCAAATCTATGGCTATCTCTACGATCTACGAATATTGAACGTGGCGTAAAAACCGCTGCATATACGTTCAATTGAAGTCAATCGATCTGAAGCTTTTCATGGTGGACCGCAAACTGCTACACGATGCACACACAACATACAGAAACACACTCTGATTTCGCGCCACTATTTGCGGTTTCCGTTCCGAGTATATCAAGGAAATTTAAACTCGAATGAAAGGCAATAAAGACCTCCTTTCGTGCGGCTATAATGGACATATATATATGTACATATGGCGATATGAGCAATGCGAAATTCATTCTGTCAACCTACTCACAACAAATCGTTACAAAAAAAAGGCGCGCAAAAAGGAAAAACATTGACTCAGAGTAAGAAGAAGTCTGCCGGGAAAAAAACTATACCTATACTATTGGCGAGCTATTTACGGCCATCGATTACATGTTTTCTTTCATTTGAAATAACCATAACAAGCTGGATTCTGGTGACTTGATGGGATGTGTGAGCTTGTGTCATTTTTTCTTCTTCATATTCCATTGAACTTGATTTGTCTGTCCGGTAAATATGGTCTTTCAACGATTCTACGTTTCAACGGTCAGCCAGCTCCTCAAGCCTTCTTTTTTTGTACACTTTTTCTTTGAAATTCTAGTTTCTTGTGCTTGTTTTTATTGCACAACGACAATAATATCATTGCAACTGGTTGGCTTACTGTAGGCGTCCAAAGACATTAAATATACTTATATTTTTTTGCCGTACAAAAATAATAACATGGCACGATGGGAGTGAGGTATTATCCATATCCACCTACTTTTGCCGTTAGTAAATGGATGTTTATCTTACATGTTGCGGTTTTTAGGGTTTCGTAAGTGTCATTGACTTATAACGTGACCGGATTCGAAAGATGAATGTAACATCTCTAATGTTCCCAGTTCTTTTAAGAAAAATTTAAAATCTCACGTTGGGCGCCATTTTAAAATTTTGTTAAAATAGCGTTATTAAGCTTGAATCAATCTACAAATCTAAAATATTAAGCTTTGAAGAGCTGTAAAAATCTTCCACGAATGAAAGAATATTTTCTCTCAAGAGGCTTGTCAAAACGGTGGTAGCTAAGGCAAGAGGAAGGAAAGAGAAGGAAAATAACTAAATTTTTTGTTTGTTTAAAAAAAAAATATATAATTTTGAAGGTCATTCTTAATAGATTCACATACAATTTAATTGTTGAAATGTATCATTGTTTTGAATATTTTTTCGAATATAAAAGTAAAATATCATGCTACATGCTTTTTTTGTTGTGTACCATTAAATTTAAATTCTTTTATTTTTGACATCACTTTATTATGTCATTTCCAACGACAAAAGATTGTTTTATGGCTATAAAAATTAAAAAATTAATTATGTGCGGAACGCGGCGCTAGCTTTTTATAAAACTAAAACCAGATTCTGTTCTTCTTAATAAGCTGAGGAAATAATTTACTCATTTAATTAAAAAATGTGCCTTTTTTTGTTTGTTGAAAAAATAACAAAATATTTAGAAAAGATAATTTCCTTAGCGAATCAGGTAGAGTTACACTAATGTCTCTTGTGTGCATGGTCACGCTGCCGGAAATCCCTTAACACTCATAATTAAATCCATAAATCCGTACAACGGATCCAAGCTCCTTCGGTCGGATTGATTCGATTCTGGATTGCATATAAAATGTTTGCTTAAAGACGGGAAGTTGCCATTATTCACTTACACACTTTATTTGTCTGATATGGTTCTTAAAGCCATGCGCATACGTATAAATTTAAATAAATTTATTTGGAAAAAGAAAAAGAATTAAACAGAAAGAATAATAATTTTCCAGAAAGTGAATTACCACATCATTGGAGCCGGAGACAGCAAAGTAGACATTCAGAACCAGATTTGGCTTGGGGCAGGATGTATTCGTCACCCGAAATGGAAGTAAATTGCTTTGGTGCGATGAGCAATGGCTTTAATGTCTTTATGGAGTCAACAAGTTTAATTCTGCTAATGACTTTTGTCAAGAAAAGAATGGAAATTTATTGCAGACTCAAAATTAACTATGGTTTTATAACCTGTCAATTGGTTAGCTGGCGGGAACAGCAATGAGCGTAATGCTATCCGAAGACAAGACAGAAAGAAGGTATTACAAGGTGAGCATGGTTATGGGTATTTAAGAGGCTAGTCTTGAAGTTTTCGTTCCTGTGAGTAGAGTAGGTACTTGTATACAATTTGGCGCATGTTTAAGAGTTAGAAGATTAAAAATTGTAGATATGAAAGTGATTGGCCATGATTCATTGCCATTATGATAGTATTGATTAAAATCTATCCGGGCCACGAAATTATAAATATTTAAACAAAACAAAGCAGACATCAAAGTAATTTGTACAAAAGCGCATAAAGTATAGGTTAATGGTAGGGTAAGTTGGCCCGAACTGTCAAGGATTTGTTATAATAGCGCATTCTAAAACTGACAGTTTCTTGTTATGAATGCCGCCTTGTTCGTTTTTTTTTTCATCTGTGCCAAATCCACATAGTTTTGACCAGTAAAAGTTAGGGGAGAACTGGGTCAGGACTTGAAAGTACCATTTTTTTTCCTATACTTATCATCAAGCCGAAAGTTTTAATGTATTCAACATGAATAATTGCATGTAAACTGTTGCATTTTATTCAACCCAGATGTAGTTTTACTTAAGTTCTTTGTATACAATTTCCCAAGGGCCATTGAAATTATGGGGCTTCTACATTTAAACCTTAGAGCGACTTTCACGATTTTCAATACCCATCACCACCGGACCAATAAGATACAGACCGCCAACTCACTGTATAGTCTCTATCAGTCAGCTGATATGCCATTTATTTTGAGAGTGTTGCTCTCTCCCTTTGCTTTACTCATTTAGCAAACACACCAAAAAAATAAATTGCATATGCAGGGATAGTTGCTATCACAAAATGCACAGAGAGGTAGATGTACATGTATTCACAGACAGGACAAAATATTTCGAGGGTGTTTCAGGCAAGAGGAGTACGAGTTGGTGGTCTGTATTGGTCTGTGCCCATCACTCTACTCCATTATATACTAGGTTTCCACATCAGATTCGGATTTGACAAAATGTGAAATATGTCGACACAACTTAGGGCAATGCTGCATGCGAAAGACACTCCCTAATGAATACTTGGAGTCGTACATCTGAATTCAAATCATGAAGCGGAATTCTCTTCTCAGAATCGTCAGAAGTTTCATTTGGGTACCAATGGAACGGTTTCAGAAGACTTCCGGATTCCTCTGGATGCTTTCTTCTACTTCTATTTCCACATTCTCTTCTGGATTGATACACTGAAAAGACCTTACACTTTCCTTGTGAGAATTGAAAACCAGTATTTGTTGTGCTTCACCACCAGGTGTAGCTTTTTTCAATCTGTTTACTTTGATATACCAGAGGAATTAACACCCTCCTCCCTATTAAATTCACAAATTCGATATCGATACTATGTATATCTATGTAGCGCCATTGCAAGTGGTGACCACTAGATGTCATAGTTTTGAATCTGCTTTGATAACCAAGTTGACGGTAATTTGACGAAACTTAACGAAAGAATGAAACTGCAACAACTTACATCAAAATGATTTCAAAATGTATAAATGTGCCAGTTAAACGAAATTGACGGACTTTCTTGGCCAATTCTATTCCGGGGATCCTATAGACTCTTGCCCCCACGTACTCTTTTAGGAAAGATGAAACAAAGTATATGTGAACCATAGAAAAATAAGCTTTAGCTGAAAAAAAAAACAAAATTCATACCAACTCGTACATTATGTACCTACTTTTCGAGTAGGTATCTTATACCTTCAATTATTATTCGTTTTTTTTCCTTGCTTAACCTACGCATCTCCTCAGCAATGAATACCACGTCGGTTGCTGACCTCATTTACAAGTTTCTGGATGCTGTCTTGTTACCCGTCTTTTGTCTGTGGCGCTTTAAATTCTCATTAAAAAAAAACCTACGCAATGTCTTTGACTTAAGTTTTTTTTTTGCAGGTTCGTTAAAAAATATATAAAAATGTAAATTCGGGTGCATATAATGTTTTTCGCACAACTGTCCTTGATCAAGGAAAAATAAACCTTTCACTCGTTATTACATATCATCGATTCGATGCAGATGACAAGGACCACAATCGAACGTGACATTGCAATGAGGGGTTTCTCAGTCTTTGTACATTATTAACTAAGCCTTGCCTTGACATACAAATTTAGTAGATACTTAGCATCTTTATGCTGTAGGGTGACTTTTCAGATGTAATGTGAAATTTAAATGAAACATTATTACCAGGTCTGTTGGATGTTAATACCATACCAGGACGCACTGGTGTACCCTCAAAATTTTACTTTTGTTTAAGGCTTGAAGGATGTATAAAATAGTGCATATGAAATATTATTTGTTAATCTTTTGGTAAACAGAAAAAAGTGACTGGATACGGAGTTCATTTTGGCAGATCAACGATATCACATATTATCGTTCCTTAATGAATCCTAACAATATCTGACGTGACACTTCAACTGTAATCATTGACATAGAAACCATCTGAAATAAAATGACACTTCTGACGACCTTCTTGATTTTAAGTCAGAAGCCATACTCAAGAAGCACAAATACAAATACAGGGTGGGCCAAACGAAATCACCCTATTGGGAGAAGCTTTCAT
Organism: Platycheirus albimanus; assembly: GCA_916050605.2. Classification (NCBI taxonomy): domain Eukaryota; kingdom Metazoa; phylum Arthropoda; class Insecta; order Diptera; family Syrphidae; genus Platycheirus; species Platycheirus albimanus. The sequence continues at coordinate 29,360,994 of OU696698.1, read as the reverse complement.
TTTAGCAAATGGCCGCCAATGTCAAATCTGTTTTGACATTTGTGGACTAGACAGATTTAGAATACCAGTGAACAAACCATGGAGCGATACATGAACCGACATGAACCGATATTCTGAAGGCGCCGTTCCGCGGGTCGCCTCATCTCTCGTTTTGGCGATTTGCACTGGCCCGCAAGATCTCCCGATTTAACCGTTTTTTGTGGGGTTTTTTGAAATCCCATGCTTATGTGAACAAACCCGAGACTCTGGAAGCCCCCAAGGACAACATTCGACACGAGTGCGAGAAGTGATGAAAAATGCCATAAAACGAGCAATCAATTGTGAAGACCCCCATTTGGCCGATATCATCTTCTCGACTTGACCAATACATATTCTAAAGGTTCAAATAAACATAATCAAAAAACAGAATCGAAGTTTTTCATTTAGAAAAAAAAAAGAGCCAAACAACATCGGATGGATGACTTCTTCTGGCCCACTCTGTATAACTCAAATGTCTTCCACAAAAAATATTTTGAAAAGTATCTATTCAAATGTAGTAGTTTTAAGCCGCATATCGGTTTTCGAACTCCGGTTTGGCATTCACAACACCAGTGAAACTGTTGCGTGCAATAAGACATTGTGTCAAAGTTGAACAGAAGCAATTTTTCTTGTTTCATTTGTTCAGAATGAGTAGGTGAAGCATGAAGGAGCAGTGAAGCCAATGGAAAATGCTTTCAGCGGGTTAAAACTCTAAAATTATGATACTATACTATTTAAATTAGATGTGACCGAAATAGCCTAAGTAGCTAAGGTGGTTTTAGGTTCTCAAAATTTTCGAAATAAGTACACGGTTTTCGACACAAAATTCAAATTTATAATAATTGTGTATGAAAATTAAGGTAGGAGCCTGTTATTTGATTTATTATGCATACTCCAATTGCAAAGATAAACTCTTTGTTGACTGTCTTGCTATAAATTTGCAAGCAAACAATGATCACTGTCATCTGCATCTCCTCTTTGGGGTGATATAAAGTTTGTATTTTCTTAAAGCCGATCAACAAAGAAGAAGCCATGGAACTTCCATTCTTTGGTTTTCTTGGTAAATGCGATTTTTGTTAACTTTAGTTTGTGTGTCATGTACATAAATGGTCTGGAAGATAAAAATAAATAATTGTAACTTCCGCGTAGGTATAATGAAGATATATAATGAACATTTTGAAGCATCACATTATTTAAGCATCTAAGTAAGTAACTGACAGTTTGCGTCCAAAAATAAGAACATTTATTTGTATGTAATGTTAGCAAAATACATCTTTTAAACAACGTTTTTTTAGTCATTTAGACGGCATGTATTTCTAGAAAGCTTTCCAAAAAATTTAGTATTGACGTTAAATATCTGTAGGTGGCTTATCAAATTTGTATCATTCATTACAATTTTGTTTGCTATGTACATAGGTATATCTATTGAAATGACACTTCCTTTTTATAAGTTGAAGACAAATTTTTAAAAAGCGATTGCTTCTCACTTGTACTGTGATTCATAGCTATAGTCTCTGTTGTTTGGAACATTGCACCGAAATGACTTTGTATTTACACAAAATTTACACTTCAAATGTAGAAATACACATTTGTGACTAATATCGTGATGCAACCTCGAATACGGCATACGAGTACCTACTATATCTCACCGCAACTTCAACCAACAACGACAATGATGATTTAAAATTAAAAACTTTACACTTCGCTGATCGTAATTATCTGACCACGAACAAAGCAACATAAACATGATATTGCAACGCACGGACAAAGCAACAAATATACTCGTATAGAAGGAAATGGAAGCACTCCAGAGCCGCCCGTCGGTCCAATATCGATGTAGCCAAGCGAAAAGACTAGTTAAGTCTGGGATGAAGTTGGCATTTACATTTTAATAACAACAATTCAATGTCGAAAATTGGAACAGTATAAAAAAATACTACTTCGCATGTTTTTGTATGACTGATAGATAAGTGCGTTATGGGTAATTAACTTTTAGGTTCTTCAGTCTCTCTTTTCATTAGCCAAGACCCAAGAGTAGGCAGTCTGACTTTCTTTATCTCTGTAGACATTTGTCAGCTGTGCATAGGCATTGAGCGTTCATAATATACTTGACTGATGTAAGCTTGCCTCACCTTTTGTCCCCAAATAAAAAAAAGTGTCTTCTTTAAAAGGGGGATTCATATAGAAAGGGGACTTGCATCTTTCTTTTACAATTCAGTACTTCTTGAATGTCTCCAATGTATCTTAACCGGAAACTACCATTTAAGTTGAAATTTCTTCGTTTCGGTGGATAGGTTAACCATTTTTTTTTTCATTTGATTCACACCCACGTTGGGTGCCAACTGCCAAGCCTTTAGATTGCTCAAACTGGATAAGGAAAACATAACATGAATTTTGAACTGTAATTATTAATCTTAATTTCCATTATTGTGACATCTCCAAAACCAAGATCCACCCTTTGATTTTGAGACATCTATAAGGAAATACGAGAAAGCATTATCAGTGTCAAACGATGTATGGCGCTGCAATCGTCTGTCAAATCTCTAACATTTCACCGCTTCACTTTATTTTGTTGATGGAAACATATAAACATATAGGAGGTTATGCAGTTAAACTGTCTGGGCAGTTTTAAAGCACTCGGTGGTGAAACGGTTCTAGATTCTGATAGACTAAACGAAGCCGCTACTATACATTTTGAATTCTTTCTTCTGTGGAGAACTGGAGCAAAGTTTCACTACGTATAGGTACAAAGTTGAATCTCGAATGCGATTGTTATATGCTTCATAAACAATGCAATGATCTACCAACATCTCGAGCAGGCTTCAGGTTTTCGTTAACCGTTGTCTTCAGTAGATTTTAAAAAATTTTCAGCCGCAAACCATATTGAACATTAAACTGACAAAATTTAATGAAGACATCATGTCACATAGTCTATTTTCTTAGGAGATCTAGACCTAGACGCATTGGATGGCTTAAAACAACTTCTAGGTCATCTACTTCAAAGGAAGCTTGGCCTTGAGGGTATTTAATCATGACAACGGCTTAGGCCAATATTTTTTAAAGGAATCAATAAAAGTCTATTTTTCATTTTACACATACATATATGTACATTAGGTACATACATATCTACTCCATTTTTTTGATATTTTCAGCCTGTTTTTCAAATTGTTTGATTTGACTAATTCTAATGGAGACAAAAAAGTCCGATATTATGGCCAATTTACCAGGTCCGTCAGCTTTTTCCATAACTTCTAATCTTTTCAAACAAAAGTCCCCTACTTTAGAGAACTAAATTAAAAGAATCAAAGCTTACTGGGCTTCAGCTGGCTCTCAAAATGTTTGTCTTGTAGAAGAGGCCAGTATTTTTTCGAAAATGTACGCAAACTTTGTTTGCATCACCTACTTTAGATTTCGAAAAGCTTTATAAGATCGAATAACTCGTATAAAAAAGTGACATTTAAAAGTTTATTACAATAAAAGTACCTAATAAAATTTAGCAAACAATCGACCAACACTTTAAATGTACCAGCTAATTGTCAATTTTTCTAATCGACATTTTTAATAGTGTTGTTTATGGTTAGAAGAAGCACGTTTTGAGTTCACTACTTGTGCCCATATTTGTTGCACAGCCAACTTCAAGAAGAAAAAGAAAGTTTAAATAATAATAATTACTATTCTATTACATTTTTTTTTATTTGCCCGGCAATGTTCTATAAATAAACTGCGATGCAATGAATACAAATGAAGATGAAACACTTTAGAATTTACTTTCAAAGCAATTAAACTTATATTTCTTATCTTTGAAGAGGTAAATTGTTGACCTTGTTTTCTTAATAAATTGAAAGTAAGTTGTTCTTAATTAAATTTCGTTGGAACTGATTTATGAAATTTAACAAACAAATACTATGTGTTTTAAAAAGTATTTTTCTGTTAAAATTTAATACGACAAACGTGACAAACGAAATTAGCAAGCAACATGTGAGTTTAGGTTTTCATTGTGACATTGTGAGATATTAGTCTAGTCATTAAATAGATGAAAGCTTAATATTTCACACCTATATTCCCAACATAGACATAATAAGTTTGGGCTCCTAGTTGCTTTTCTGTTGTAAAATAATTCCCTAAAATATAAATCATTTTCATAGGCGTACATAGAATTTTGGAAATTAAAATTTTCTTAAACATTTTATATACAGAAACAAAAATGAGAAGTTTTGCAACAGGAACATAATATCATCGCTCTCATGAGCAGACCTCGTAACTCCCACATTTTAATTTTACAGGAGAGAGGCAAATGTCTCCTGAGTCCTGAGTCTTATTTATAACTTTTCTTAACTAATGTATGTATGTATTTGCAGAGGAGTACCCCGTATGGCGTAGTAGTTAGTGTGCCGGATTGCCACTCCGAAGGTTCTGGGTTTGATTTCGATCCCTGATTCCACCTAAATTCTTTTCCGGGGTACTGCCTCTTGCGATGTGACAAATCCTCCAAGAATAAATCAAAAATAAATAAACCATGTGATGTAAAGTGCTTCTCTGTTAGCCGTTCGGATTCAGCTGCAAATTCTAGGCCCCTTTCTTTCCTGAACAATATCAACGCACACACAGGAATGGTTGAGAGTGTAAGTCACAGGCCCCAGCCCCGCTTCGAGCTGTTGTGATAATTAATTTTTTTATTGTATGTATTTTTAAAAATAATGTGTAAGAATATTTTTAAAACTAAATAATATGCAGTTTTGCTTACCACGAATAAGAGGTACGAGGTTTACCAAGAAATCTTTTCGTTGAAGTTACGAGGTCTACCAGATAACAGAGTAGGAGCTCAGTTATGTATATGCTATGAAAAACTTGAATTTAAATTTATTAAGAGATCAAAAAGTGATACGAGATTTTCTTGGGTGCTGCTGCTGCGCTGTTAAATTTTATATATCTTGTCAACCACAAGACCCATCCTATAACTCAAAATTAATTTTTTAAGTTCTATTTGCTTATTCGCGTTGGAGAAATATATTTTTATTGATGACAGTGGTACAGTGGATGTAGTGTGTGGATGCTAAACCTAGAGTTATGAGTTCAAACCCAGCCTTTTAGTAAGTTTTATTTATTCTCCCACTTTTAACTGGATGACCCCCGTGAGATTAATTGAAATAATTATCATCTAAATCTCAATCTACTATACCACCAAAAATTCTTTCCTATTCCTTCTTTCCTTTCTCCCATATATCAATTCATTAAAAGGGTATTTACAGCCCTTGAGTGCGAGTGCATTATAAAAAAAAAGTAGTTTCAACGAGACTCGAGAAACTTTACTTTATCATGTGCAACTTTTGAAAGTAACAATTTCATGGTCTTAAGGTGTGCTTATACAAGAACCAAAGGCAAATAATTACGACTTCCAATACGTGTAGGTAAACAAATAAATAAATTGTTATCTCCCTGGTGGGGCAGGGGGAGGGGGGGTTCAGGAGCCCAGTGACTTATACCCTCAACCATTCCTGCTGTACGTCATTACCTACTCTGCAGGAATGGAAGGGACCTTCAATTAACCTTCGTAGTGAGGATTATTATTATATATTAAATTTAAACTTTGTTTTTTTTTGTTAACCTTGTTCTTGTTCTTGTCAGATGATTAAAATGAACCACGTGGCACAAATAAGCAATAGAACACTTCTGGACAAACAAAAATATATTCCAAGTATCTAGGTTGGTACATACAACTTTATTTAATTATCGTAGGTTATAATTTCTGCCTTATTTACTTCACTTGGCATATTAACCTTCAATTTGTTCAAAATTGATGTCGTGCATTTAATTGCGTTTTCTCTATATTAATGTACATATGCGTTTTTCTTGATATTTTTTAGTGAAAGTTTAGTGACCTATAAACCTGAAGTTGAACTGTTGAACTCCACAACACTACTTCCTACAACTAATGTAAAATATTGACACACATGTACTAGTTAAAAAAAGACAACTGCAAAACGCTCACGCAACTCAACTTAACTCGACTTTAACCCAAGTTCACACTCAAAAACATTCAATCAAAAAGTTTTAGCTGATGAAATTGCTCTCAATTTTTTTAAAAACCTAGTAATTAACCTGTTGTTACCTTTTGCCTTGATGGCTTTTAATCCAGACAGTGAGTAATTGCTTTCATTAATTTTTTGTTTTGTTTTGTTTTAATTGAAATTTTTACCTAAAATCCAAAGAAAATTGTTTATGTACATGTATATGTATAGGTATGCCATGTATATTTCTATCTTAACAACTTATAAATGATTGTTTTTGTTTTGTATTGTTGTTGTTAGTTCTATAATGAGCAAATTGTCAGTTACGTAATAAATGATTATATATTTCGAGAAATTTTGTGTCGATTCGGAATTATATTTGGCAAGATCGAATTCAATTCCACACGCAATTGGTAGGTATGTAATGGATCCAAATATCTTTAAATTGAAGTTAATCATAGATATATGTATGGGTGATTTTTATAAATTGCCAAAAGAAGAAACTATTAAGTGTTTGTAATAAATAAGGAATTTGTTTTTTATATGCTGAAATCACATTGTACATAATGTGAGTCACAAAATTAAGGAAGGTATTTATGATCAACAGCGAATTGAATTCGAAAAAATTTTATCATAAAATTGTGCGAATGAATCTGAAGTATAGACGTATTGTGTGAAAATAAAAAGCATACATTGTATGTATTTACATAATGTTTTGTAAACTGAACAGATAAAAAACACAATCCTTCAAGATGGAAATACCATACACCTAAAGAACGCGGAAAAAATGTTCTTTTACAGAAAGCAGACAGTGTTTCAGCTGTTAGCAGTTGACCATACTAATCTCGTTTGGGGATTTACTGTTCTAATCTTTATTTTATGATTTTTCTGAAACCACTTTTGTCAACAAGACGTAGTCTCTTGAGAATATCCATCAGGAATTTGAGGATGGAAAATACCGCCAATCGGTCCGGAATACTCGGAACCATTTGATCGATTTTAGTTAAAAAATTAAGACATCGATAATCCAAAGGCAGAACACTCATCATCCCGGTCCTGCTATATGGTACAGAAGCATGGACCCTCTCCCAATCAGATGAAAAGTCACTTGGAGTCTTTGAGAAAAAAGTTCTTCGTACGATTTATGGTCCCGTCCGAGAAGACAACATTTGGCGAAGAAGATACAACGACGAACTATACGTGCTGTACAGCGACATAAGCCTAGTCAGATAAATTCGAACTCAACGACTAAGGTGGTTGGGTCTTGAAGAGCGAATGGATATTTACGTTCCAGCTTGAAAAGTCTCCAACGCCAAACCAGAGGGAGTCAGAAGCCAAGGTAAAAGTCATCTCCGATGGAGCGACCCAGGTAGAGGGAGACCTCCGACAACTTGGAGTGCAAAATTGGAGACGGCAAGCTAGAGATCGAGCCGGCTCGAGGGGCAGATTTGGCAAGGCCTAGGAGCACCACGCTCCAGTGGAGCCAACATTAGTAAGTAAGTAATCCCAAAGGCAGAATAAGAAGTTACAGCCAAAGAAAAACCGGGTATACCTAAATTTTGTAATTATTTTTTAGGTGTTTTGCAGTTTACTTCGTTATGAGCTCAAAGATATTAAATGACATTTTAACGATACTCGAAGCTCTACATTCAACTATTAAATATGGTAAAAATAGTCATATCTTCTTGAGTACATTTAATTATATAACAATTATGATAAAACCGTCTGCAAAGATAATTTTAAGCATCAACAAATATTGTTAAAACCTTGAGAATAAAGATTTCTTTACAATAATTATTTATAATTGTTTATAAGAACGTATTGCGAGGTAAAAAATATAATTTGAGTATTTCAGCAAAAACCTAAAAGATTTTTATTTGCTAAGAATTAAAAATACATACAATAAATTAATTTGTTGCTATCACTCACACCCAACACTTTATGGTCTCTTGCTTTGGATACGAGTATATGTATATTTTGACACTCAGACTACTTGTTTCTCTATACATTTGCTTGTAGAATAAAAGAATTACTTTATTTTGACAAACAAATGGTAGTTATACATAAAACATAATTTAACGAAAGTAAAGAAACCGAAAAAGTGTTAACATTATTGACAATAGTAGTTACGATGACAAGAAGACGTGCTCCCATTGATTGTATTTACCTACTTATTAAATTGTATCTATAAATCTTTGAAGCACCTTCTTTTACTTTGATTGAGGTTCTCAAGGATGTTGGAGTAAGTAGCAAAATGCACTTCAAAATTGCATATATTTATTTAGAACATAATCTTTAAGGTCGAAGGATTTATTAAGTCGTTGTAAGCTTTTTGACGTCGTTAATTCATTTCACAAAAGGCTTTTCAGAAATTGTGGAAGTCTAGCTATCCTCGTAATTAAAAACATTTTCAATTGTCAGCTGGTAAAAGCAACCTGGAATCACTCTGCCGTCATATTTGCCAGGACCTGTGTAAGCATAACTCTACTGTCACCATAGTCGCTTACAAGAAATATTCGTGTAGTAAAGCTTACAATTTGTCGTTAAACATTTCCCATAACTACTTTGACGTTTGAAATTTCGTTTAGAACGTCTGTTACTACTAAGGTGCGTCAATATCCTTTTTATTCTTAACGATTCATAAACTCGTTAAATAACTATGGTATTTGTTTCGTGTTTCCACCAACATATAATCAAAGATTAGTAAGCAAAAAGAGCATTGAAATACAAATAAAAATGTGTCCACCAAAAAGAATCATGAATTTCGAAGTGGTTCCACCAAAAAACTTATGGGCTGTTTTAAGAAAATGGAGTTTTCAACTATTGTCAACAAAAAAATATGCATGATGGCTTAAATGAATGCGTTCTACACAAAATATTTTTGTTGGAAGTTAAAGAATGCTGAAATGACCAAAGGCACTGACGAATAAAATTCTTTAACGTCATAATAATCGCGAGATATCTTTTAAATGATTTTTTAAAATGGTGATTCATTGGAGGATTGATTTGACATTCCAGAGCTCATGTCTTGAAGCTGTTTTCACAGTAGGAAAGGACGTGAAAAGTTGAATTGGTTAAAACTACGAAACTAAAACCAGGTTTAACAATAATAGCCCATAACAAAAATTATGTGCTGAAATATGAACATTCAGCCTTGTCTTCTTAGAATCTGAGTTAACTTGAACTTAACTACCTACTTTTTTAACCAAAACTTCAATATTGTAGACGAGTTTTAACATTTCCATTGCTAAAGAAAAGCGTTCTTTTAATATAATTTTCTTAATCCCGTTATGTATTTTTAGCCTAAAACAACACAAAGCATTAATTGAATCACTGTAGATACTATAATTATACCCCTTCCAAACAATATTCTTCCGCCTGATTGTTGTAGCCAATACTTAGAAACCTTACCTTTAATTAAATTCTCGTTTAGACTTAGACAGATGTTTGTGTGGATCTTTTCTTAAATCACCGGAAAGCACGCTCTTTTTTAACAAATATCACTTCTTAGCTATATTTTTAATAGCACCATATGTTATACTGATTTCACAAATTCTTAAAACACTCGTAAGATCATAGGCCAGTTAAAATTAAATAATGATTGTTATTTAATAACAATTTTTGTAATTGAAATTTCCTCTCACTATCACAATTTTTGTTTATTTATCATACAGAGTTTTTGAATTGAAAATTTTTAAATCTGAACCGCACGCAGCAAACCGCTTAGAGTCTTTGCCAGAAATCCAGTCCGATGACTAATAGCGAATGGCGGCGCGGTTTGAAACACTGAAACAGAACTGAGAAACCAGTTGGTGTTTTGTTTGCCACACACATCAGCTCAGAGCATTGTACAGCGAACACAGTCAGAAGTCCTCACCAGAATCATTTTGTATCCAACCATATTAATATGGAAAGAAACTGAGGCACAAGCTAGAGTCATTATTTTTTTTTTTATCAAAGAGTACAGAGAGTGTAAAATTGTATCCAAAAGATACTTTACTTTGGGAAATTGGAGAACTAGGGAATCGCGCTCTTGGGTTGTTGGCTCACTTAACTTGGCTGGCATTGGTTTTGGTACTAGTATAAGTCATAGAATGTTGTGTATATAATCCGTTGGAGTGGCTTAGAAAAGTTACTTTTCTTGTTTAGAGTTGCCGAGTATTTTTTTGGGGCATACCAGTTGAAAAATGCAGTGACCAGCTTATGAGACACTTTTATAAACAGACCATTGTTTCGTGTAGTTAGAATGTCTTATAATTCTGAAGATCTAAAATAGGAATTTTAGCAGAATTGGAACTACATACATATAGTTTTAAATATACAATCTATGATAAACAATACAAATAATTTGACATTAATTTTCATTTAACCTCTTAGCAAAAATCCCACCATGACTTGCAGTTCCTTGAGTGTGTTCAGATCATTGAATATAAGATTTTACATATCATAAAAGAAGCCATTGCAAACATTTTCGTAGGAATGGCGGCCTGGGAATGTCAAATTAAAAAATTCTGTTTAAGTATTCAAATTGCAGCAGCAATATTAACGTTATCATTCTATAAAAAAAAACACTGAGTTTTCTTTTACATTTCAATACCAGATTGTTCCCACTTGGTAACCATAACATAAGGGGCAGTTTTGAATGACAAAGAATTTGCAAAAATTGGAGAAATTATAGCAACTTTTCAACATTAAAACTGAACAAATTTAATGGTTCTTCTTCTTCAGTTCGATGCCGCACTCTCCTTCTAACTGTCTGCTTAGGCTTACCACTAGTGATCCTTCTGTGGGGTTCGAAGGGTTGACTTCAGAAAGCGTCAGCAAGCCTCCCGGTTTGGGTTGTTCCTTTTCTTAGGCCAATTGGCTAAAATAGAATTAATTAATTAATTTAAATAAATACTGGTGTCGCGTTTATTTGTATCAGGAGTTTTTAGGCCTGGCTCTCCTCTTCCTATCTAGCGATCGTATTAGAACGTTGGATGATATTGCTTATGAACTGTCGTGAACGTGGCCATACTATAGCTGAGCCATTAGTGCTCAGAATAACTGATGCACTTTGGGTTCCGTCACTTTATTTTCAAGCTGGTAGTCAAGGACTGCAATAAAAAGCAGATAACTCAAGACGCTTCCCTGGAGTACACCTACTGTGATTTGGAGTTTTTGGTGACTCCACCTGGAATTCTTTCTTTTGTCACTGCTCCCTCGTACATGTTCATCATGAACATTCAAACATAGGTTTCTCTGGAACTCTTTGTTGTCTGAGGGACATGTCTATCAAATGCTTTTTCAAAATCAACAAGCACAATATGCAAATCCCCTAAAGATTCCCGATGTATCTTCCATAATGATCCTAATACTTTGGATTGCATATCTGTATGACTTGCACATGTTCAGGATGTCCTATCCAGGAGGGTCCCTGGCGTCGTATCCGAGGCGCTTTTGACAGTCTTCAAATCTTCGCCTCTTAACAAAAACTTTTCCTTTGGGATGTTCTTAAGTAGGTTGTGAAAGTTTTGCCAGAACTTATTTTGTACTGGCATTATTCCATACCTTTCCTTGCATCACAAAATTACCAAACCCATTTATCTTTTTTCCATTTCTAAGTGAATGTTATGGCAACCTTATTGGCTCTGTATCATTGTTATGTTACTTACTTACTTAAAATGTATAAAACGCTTGTGTATTTGTGAGCGAAGCAATGCTAGACGTGTGTACTCTTCGAAAGTCAGTTTTTATCTCATGTCCCTCGCCCTAGGCCTTGCGTGTGATTCCTTCATGACAGTAATAGTATCTATTATTTTATCAAACAGAGATATGAACAAGTTAAAGAGAAATTAACAGCTGTTTAGATACTATATACTTTATTTTTTATCTCATAGATAAATAGCTGTTTGAATGTGCTAGTAGTTTGGTAAGTAATATTTAAGGCCATCAAATGTAAACCTCACTCATAAAATCTTATGACTTTTTATTTAAAAGATTTACTGCGGAGAGTTGTAAAGCTTTAAAGTGTCTTTAATGTGTGTACATATATATAAATTTAGGAAGTCAAAGCACGTTTTTTTTTATTGATAATATAATAAAAAAAACTATTAAAAATAAAATGTTTTTTTTTTCTAGAATCTTAAAGATTACTCATCCCAGACAGCGAGATGATACTTTTTATTATTTATTTACATAAAAGTCGACATTTCTCGTGGCAAACTTGACAGAACTGATACAGACGCCACTCGGGCGTATGCGTAACATTCATCATGCTTCTTTGTTTTTTTCTTTTAAGGCGCCGTTAATATTGTCTACTGGACTTGAATTAATGATGAATTAACTTTAAAAAAGATTATTGAAAATTATGGAAAACCAGCACAATCCATTTAAGGTTCGATAGATTGAGAATTTTATCGTTTAATGAGTTCTTATTCTGACTTTCTTTGTTTTTTATGAATGTTATGGCAAACAATACCGAAATTGGAAAAAAATGTAAAAGCCTTTCAAGCAAGAAAATAAAATACAAAAATGAGATTGTCAGTTTGAAGTTTCGATGGAAACGTCACTTTATTTTCAAATACTTCTTTTTTCTGGATTCAAAATATGGACAAACAAAATAATAGCCACAGTGTATTTTTTGGGGCCGACCTATTTTCATATGTTCTCCATGGTGACTGTGTCATTGATTGAATGCAATCAAATCTTTTGTAACTGGGACGTGATTTGGATGTTCAAAAACAGCCTAAAGCGGTTATATCCTTTGAAATGCATCAAGATCAAGGTAAAGACAAAGTTCCATAATTTGAAAAAGAGCTGGTTTAAGCAATAGAAAGTCTTCTAAATGGTACAGTTGATGTAGTGTATGGTTGCTTAACAACATTTGTGAGTTCAAGCAGAGGCTCGGTAGCACTTTTTCATTATTCTCCCAGTTTCAACTGGATGCCACCCGTGGGTTTTTCACAATCCACTGTACCAATAAATATGCTTTCCTATCTTTCAAAAAAAGCAAAACAAAAAGGGGGGACGATTTCAGTTAAACTTCCCCTAAAGTTTATTTTTAAAAAAATCCAAAGTAAGTGTTTTTGTTGGCTATAGGCTATAGCACATGTAAATTGTTACGAAAGGAGGAGTCTAGATTCTAGAACATAATTCAGTAATATATAAGCAAGTACCTTGATACCTCAACTTACTTACTTAAGGTGGCGCAGGAGGACCACGTCCTCAGACAACATACCCTACCAGCTAGTTTCCTCCAAATACGCACTTCAAGTTAGTAGAGTTTTCGCCTTTTACCCGATCTCGACACCTTGGATGGGGTCTTCCAGTATTCTGTTGGCCCTCAGGGTGGGAATTGAAGACTCAGTGGACTGGTGCGGATTTGTTCATATATCTACCTTCCCCATCTCCCAGGTATCAAAGACAGTGTATTTTTAGCTTTTTGACTAGGTCAATAGGTCAATATCGCTGTAGAGTCCGTTAGGACCGAATATCGCCCGAAAAAATCTTGTTATCACCGCGTTCATCAAACGAGGGCTCATCACATATCACAGCAGAGATGGAGAAAGAACCTAGACTACTATGCGAAACCAGTTTCATGAATCATTGTATTGAACATATGGTAAATTGATTCTGGGAGTTCTTATCCTCCTGCAATACCGCCTTTTTAATCGGAGGAGTGGACGCCTGCTTCATGAGACTAGACACACATATCCAATATTTCAAATTGCATCCACTTTTCTTCAACAAAATTTCAAGAAAAGAATGTAGCATTATATAATATTATGTATAAAAGCAGTGGTAGGTACGTATTATATTTTCACTGATAAGTCATTTACAGCAATCATTGAAGAGGTCATTATTAGAGAAAAATGTTCAATGTTCTAGAATTTATTAGCTTTATTTTGATACCTGAACCCTGTTCTGTTAGCGAAGCCTTCTTGAAATCAGCAATCAAAATGTTCATGGATGCTTTTCTGTGTCAGCTATATCTAAACCTTTAGGCCTCAGCCAGCACTGGTGACCGCTTTTAAAAACAATGATGTGGACGTCATAATGACAGCGTTAAAGGCTTAACTTACTTAAGTATGACAAATGTAAAAGACATACAGCTTCAATTTTTTTAAAGGACACTAAGGTAATTGAATGTGAATTCGTTTGGGTAACTATACTCATTATAACTTTCTTAAGACTTAGTTCAGTCAAGTAAACACACTTTTACTATTGTAAATTAGGTCAGAAAATAATTTTAAAAAATCCATCCATGGCTCTAAAACTATTAATTCAGTTTGAATATACATACATAACTCTATTCGCCCAACCAAGCTAGCAAAACTTAAACACAGCTGACCCATTTACAGAGTTTTAAAAATTATTAACGTGTCATTTACAAGCACTTCTCACTTCACCTTACATATATTATGAACTCATCCCACTAACCAGCACGAAGATTTGTTCCATTTCGTATCTACAATTTTGCATTATATGCATTTACTCCTCTTGAGCAGTTGCATATGTTGCATCGAAACTATAACTTTCATTTATAAGCCAATGCTATAAGAAGATTATATTTCCGAGCCATAGATACATAAACTGCAGTTCTTCAAAATAAAATCTTTGCTGGTACAAATTGAAGTAATTTTTATTTTCTTAACAGGGTGTTTACACATTTAACGTCTAGGTAGAAAGAGCAGGATTTTATGGTGACACATTTAATTATATATTTGATAGATAACAATAATGATTCAAAATAGCTTTGTATGGCCTTTAGTCCAACAAAAAATTGGCGTTTCATCCAGGAATCTCACTTTGGAATCATCAGTTGACATACAGTGAAAGAAACCTTGTCATTGTCAATACGCAATTTTAAATTTTTCTAGTATAACTTACATAGAATTTTTGACAAAACCCTAATGTGAACTATATCCAACAAGATTAAGATTTTAATCATTAAGAAGGAAGTTTAAGCCCGTGGCCTGGCTCAGAAGTAGTTTTTAAAATTTTTCTTAATACAAACTCTATATACTGCATAATGTGTCAAACTAAAAAAAAACCACAGCAGTTGCCATCTACATTTGACTTAACATATTTGTCTGCAATTTTGTTAGGACTCATTATGTCAATAGCACCAAAATTAATTTGTGTGAACGGCCATGATATAGTTGAAATGTCAAATTTGAAAGAAAATGAAGAGTTTTTTGAACTTTCCAATACAGTTTATAATAACTAACAAACAAATTGGAACGTTCAAACTTTATTTTAACTTCCATCGTTCTTTCTGCAACACCCTTTACCTACTTTAAGCGTTGTCTCACTTTTTGTGTGGTCATGAAGATTGTGAAAATAGACTTCTTCACGATGATTGAGTTTCACAACCATAATTTATATAACGTGAACATGAACACACTGTGTACCTAATTGTTCTAATTAAGTTAAATTATCGAAGCCGGACCATCATCATCAATGGCGCCCGCCCAGCCACTTTTCTGTTGCAATTCACGGTGATATGTATTCCTACTATATCTAGAGTTTAGACCAACTCGTATAAGAGCATGATAAAGAGCATTAGCGCTTAAACTATTGTGTGTTCGATGAAATGCAACCACTTTGAAGCTGTAGTTGCCGTACAATTATATCTTTGTTCGATCATGGGCTTGCAGTTCCATAAGCCAACAATTTAAACTTGAATGTGGCTAATGTCAAAAGAAAGCTAGCTATTTGCATTTGATAGGATTAGGAAATGATGGCAATAAAATAGCTTTACAGCGAGGGAGTTTATTGCAGTTATGGTATGCTCATAGTGCATGCTGAATTGTCGTTCATATAGGAAAAATTGAAAATTGACAAAATCCTAGAAGAATTTCGGAGAGTTACACAATTTAAAAAAATAATAACTCATTCTTTGACCTAGCGTATATTTCGCGCGATAAATTTGACACATATGTACTTATTTTTAAAACAAAAATCATTGAATTTATCTAAAAAAAAAAAAAAAAACAATAATAAACCATATGAAACACATACATTTTCACCCTGTGTTTAATTTTCTGCCATCGATCGGTGGGGTTTATATTTGCATTTAAAAAACAATTCGTAGAAATTACAATTTCCTTCTGTAGCACGGTAACAACTGTCGCTTGTCATTTTATTGCTTTATTTCTGCGGGTGACAACTTTCTTACACATTTTCTCTGAGATAGCTTTAAAAGCAAGTACAAGCAACCAAACAATATCCTTTATTTTTGCACATCCTTATCACACGTTTCACACTGTTGACTAGGTTATAAGCACAGCAATTATTCAAAAAATTCTGTTCATGACATTCACATAACTTTTTTTCGAGTCTTAGTGCAAGAACCAGATAAGTTCTTTTTTTATTGGTTTTCATATATATTTAAGAACAACACAGAGTTGGAAAAAATGATAATTTATTCTTAAATTAAATTCAAAAATAAACAAAACATTTTGTTTTTATGTATTTGCATATTGTTTGCCTTTAAATGTTGACCTAAATTAACTGATTACAGCCTACCTTTATCTACAGGCGACCCCATCATGTTAGCCGAAAGTAAGAACCCAGAACACTTTTTGATAAAAATCACTCTTTTAAATATTTGTTTCAAATTAAAACAATTTCACTTTGCACTAAGAAAATATTGCTTGCGATTGTGTTTTGCTTTCACATCAAACTAAATAAGAAATTACGTAAAGTCTACAAGTAGTATGTACGTACATAGAACAAGGAAGAAAGCCTACGAACGTCCGTCGTCAGAACAATAAATGGATCGATAAAGTCTCGTTGAATAAGGTTAAGTGGCGCAACTATGAATAGTTTGTCTGAGATTTCCTTAACAATGAAGAATATCATTTAAGAGTCTTAGTCCCTGTATGTATACCCTACATAACTTGATTATTTATAAAAAGCAGATGAACCAAAGGTTGGTCATTATGTTTGTATTGTGCTGTTTTTGTTAAAAAGCAATATTCTCCTTTATTATTTTTGAACTAAACGGCTATAAACAAATTGGGCGGGAGACTAACACGATGACACTTGTTGCATACTGTCAGGCTAAACACAACAACAATGTCATACAGTGACATCTATTGGCATGGTCAAACATTAGTCTTAATATAAATGTTCCAAAGACAAGCACCATCTTATAAAACGTAACGTGACGGGAGCTGCGCTTTGTTTTATATTAAGCAGAGTACACACGTTTGTAGTTCGTGTACTCTGCAATACAAAAAATTTAAAGTACAATTGTTCAGAGCGCAATAGGTGAATTCAAGCTGTCTGCAAAATGTTTGTGAGCATTTTCAGCACCTTGAAATTTATCTAAGCGTTTTGTTTTTACATAAGCCAGTGTGGAATCGGAGTCGTGACCGCTAAACCTGTCAAAACTTGTTTGTTGTTGAAGTTTTTGCTAGCTATAGCAGTTAGAAGAAGAAGTGAACTTTCACTGAAGCTAGCTACAGCTACAACATAGTGCCAGGCAGTAAAGAAGCAATAATCTACGACAGTAAACTGTGGAATGTGGCTAAATAATGCTGGTCCGCAAATACACTCCGACAAACAGCGAAGTAATAAATTAACAATAAACTTTTGTAGCTGTCGCGATAACTGGCTACTTGGGGCCGCTGGTATCTTTACAGTGTAGTATTATATTACCTATAAAAACAAATTTTTAAGGCAGAAAAGAGCAACACAGTCAAAAGTCATTTCCAGAGTACTAAACATTTTATATACAACCGGTGAAAGACAAGGTATTTGTACTTCATATTAAAGTAAGACCACACTAGGCGGGACTACAGTTTAGTGGGACAGAACTATACATAAAATCTATAGTACTCACGAGATGGCGTTTGACTGTCTCGCCCTCAAAACTTACAGTTTCTAACAGTCAATATAATAATTCAATCTGAATATTGCAATGATTGTAACAGTGGTTACTTCTCATTCACAGTACTAAAACAAAGGATTCGCATAGTGCGGTCTTCCCTTAATATTTCAGTCTATGAGAGAAAACTTGGTGATAGCACTCTTGAGTTGTTGTTGTTTCATTCAAAACCTTCAATATATTAGTAGTTTACTTACGAAACCACTTTGAATGTTGATTTTGTTTGATTGTCGGTTTTATCAAAAAAAAATTCCATTACAAATATCTTATAATTATTATAGACTCCATTTTACTTTCCATTTATCCAGTTAAATTTTGCCAGAAGATGTCGCATACGTACTCTTCCTGTCGCCATAACCGAAGTAAAACACAAAAAGTGTCAGCTCTGATAATAGTTTGAGTGACCAGGTCGACCATATAAACACTACCTTCTCACCTTCCATTGATTTTTCCAATGGCAATATCACACTTCTACTTGCTCTCCTCTCACATATAATACATTTTTCAACACATTGCGCAAATTTTAATTCTCTCTTTCCCACTCATAAGGTCTAACATTTTTTAAACAAAAGAAGAAAAAACCTCGTCCCGTTACTTATTTGACATCTTGCTTCCACAAAAATACCAACCAGAATTTCAGTCGATACGACGATTTCATTCGAGTTGGGCATGTTCTGCTACGAATATTCCCCGAAATAATAATATAAACTCACCATTTTTTGATTTTCTCTTCCAAATTTAATTTCTAAAAACAAAACACTCTAAGTTATTTGTTAAAAAGTTTTTTAATCTCCCTTTTGAATAATTCCCCCGCAATAACAAAAATAAAATAAATATATTAATCATCAAACAATGGAAAGCTAGAAAAAAAAAGAAAACGGTAAAACAGTCAATCGAATAGAGAAAAAAAAAGTTTACGTCGTCATTTCGTTTTCGTTTGGTTTTCGTGGTCGCGGTCGTCTTGGTCTTTTTACAGAAGAGACCAGGAAATTACAAGAAATTTAATTTTCAATTTAATAATGAGACCTCTCTCCCAGACCCAGTGGCCAGTGTCGTTGTGTGAATTTCGATAAAATTTTGTGTTAAAATCTAAATTTCAAATCAAAATTAAAAACAGAAAGTGCATTTTCCTCCCTTTTTTCCATTCCACCCTCCACGCCGTTCGTTGTTCCCGGATATATTTTTTTTATATTGAAATTTTTGTTATTTTTTGTTTCCCTTTCGATTCCTTGTGAAAATTTTGTTTGTTCCCTAAAAATTTTCCTCGAAATTATCGATCCATCGAATCGTAAAATAATTCTGCACGCTTCATCGTCGTCGTTGTCTTCGTCCGCCGTCCCCACGGCGCATCGTGTCCAGATTGTTGAGTTGAGACTTGAGAGTGTTTGTCACACACTCTTCTCGGCTCGGGAAATATCCAGATCCACCAACAACAAAACAAACGGGAAAATAGTGAAAGCCAGCAGTAAAAAAAAAATAGTGAATCTGCGAAAATGTCGATTAATTCAAGGTTAAATAACGGCAGTCGCAGTCGGAGCTGCAGCACAGTATCCCTATCAACAACAACAAAAAGTACCGCTAGCCGAAATGCACGTTGCATTCCCGTTAAATTGTACTTTGTAGCTGTGATATTTGCAAGTCTCGTTGCAGAAAGTATACAGGTAAGCTGGAATTCTTTTTTTCTTTTGCTTCGTTTTGTTTTAACGGGATTTTCGTAGCCCTGTTAAAGGTGTACACACATTTAATGCATATACGAGACATTCCTTCCACCACGAGGGGTGGATGAATCGTAAAGTAGGGCGATGACTACGTCATCGTCATCTCTGTCTCAACGGGGGGACACTCCTAAAGAACAAGTAGTGTCTCTCTGTGTACCTTTGTATTCGTACGATGGAATAATTCCTTTATATAGGTAGGTTTAACGGAATATCCTTGCCTTTTCTGATATTTGTTGTCCTATGATGGCACAAAAAACTGTTCCTCTTTGGTTTGGTTGTCCTTGGTCACTCACATCACACAATTTGTATGAAGGATGACGGATTGGATTGCCTCGGCGCTTCCGTCGGCACTATAGGAACTAGTATTTTTGTCCTTGCTAGGGGACGACGACTATTATGAAAATCAGGGTAATGCTCTGAGTAGCGGCGGCGCAAGGGAAGGGGTTGCTAGTTTTTGTTATGTTTGAACATTAATCGATATTTATTTGTTCAATTTGTAATTTGCAGCTTTCTTTTATAAACAAAAAAGAAGAAGAACAGAGACTTGGTAAAGAGTGTAGACACCTAAGGAGCTTATGTTGCTTTAACGAATAGGTACGGCAACAATGTCGTAGAGTGGGTTTTGACAAATCGCTAGTGCTTTAAAACACTTCGACGCAAAGCTTGGCATGAGTTTGTTTCTGCGGTTCTGATTGGAGTCCAGATACTAGTTCTTCAGAAGAGAGTGAGGCCGGTCAAGCGTGCCAGCCCGATCAATGGGCCAAGAATATTGAACCTGTTTTTTTAAATAAGATTCCTTATTACCACAAAATATGTAACAACTCCAAGCTTACGGATTAATGAGGAAACTTATTTGTTTTTAAAGGAAAGACCGCACTAGGCGGAACTGCACTGCACTAGTTGAATAGACTTCCAACTATGTATGTACTGTCGCTGAAATTCAGTTCCGCTGTAGCGTAGTGTTTATACAGGGTTTTCCAATAAGAGGTGTTATTTTGATATTCAAAGAGAAATGGCATTTTTTGAGATAAATGATCGGATGTTTATTTCAATGTAAAGAGGACAGTATGCCATTAATAATGGAAAAGAAAATCGAAATGGCCGCCACGACTACGCTTACACAACAATATCCTTTTCATGAAATCTTCCATCACCAAATCGCAAAGTGGCTGCTGTAGGTATGCCCTCAATAGTTTCACTAATTCCATCTTTGAGGTCTTGAATCGACGCTGGGCTGTTGGCGTGGACCTTATCTTTCACGTGGCCCCAAAAGAAGAAGTCGCAAGGTGTTAAATCACAAGATTTCGGTGGCCAATTATGATCACCTCTTCGAGAAATAACAAAAACGGTCCGGAAACGTTGTCCAGATCATTACCATCCAATTCGGGCAAAAAAAAAATTATTAATCATCTCCCGATAGCGCAATCCATTCACCGCAGCTGTTGCTCCAGCCTCATTTTGGAAAAAGTAAGGTCCAATGATCCCGCCGGACCATAAACTGCACCAAACAGTTACTCGTTGAGGATGGAGCGGCTTTTCAACAATAAATCTTGTGTTTTCCGAGCTCCAGATGCGACAATTTTGGTTGTTGACGTAGCCCTAGCCAGCGAGGTGGAAATGGGCCTCATCAGTCAAGATGATTTTTCGATGAAATTCCGGATCATTTTCATGCATTTATTTCAAGGACCCAATCAGCAAAGACACGACGTTGTTGATGATCGGCCTGCTTGAGTTCTTATGTTAACTGAACTTTATAAGCCTTAAGACCCAAGCCTTTATTCAAAATACGGTGTTATGACGTTTGTGGAATGCCCAATTCCAAAGAACGACGAGGAATGGACAAACCTGGTTTTCTGCAACACTTGGACTAGGTACAGCAGCAATATTCTCAGTTTTTCTTGAGCGACGTTCACGGGTTTTATACTTCACATCATTAACTTGTCCCAACAGCTCCACCAAATTCTGAATTGCGTTCCGACACGACGACCAAAAAATTGTTTTAGTTTTACGAACCGTCTCTGCCAAATTTAAACCATTTTTAAAATAAATTTTAATAATTTCATTGCGTTGTTGATGTATACCGTCTATCGTTCCATTTTTGTAAATGGCGTAGTTTCGACTTTTCCAATTTCAAAAAATTACAGCTTCAAAAGTAACAACTACCGAAATAGCAGGCTATTCAAAATAACACCTCTTATTGGAAAGCCCTTAAGTTCATGATACCGCTGATATCAAAGAAGGAAAGTTATTCGCATCTAGTGTTTCATCCTTGCTTTTGTGTTTTATACCATTGCCTGGCAATCACGGGAATGGTTTTGAAGAAGTTTCAAGCTTTTCTCAATCGTCACTCTATCCCTACGATCTGTTAGACTCAAATTATGGGTAGGCATTCAACCCGGGACTGAAGTCTATCACAAGCTAAGCTGTTGGCCCAATCAAATAGAATCTTCGGGGCTTTGGACGAATTGGAAGGCTAAGAACAACGCTGAAATCAACGGTATTAAAAAGGGAAACCTGTGCTAAGCTGAAGTCTCTGTTGAGAGTCAGACTACCAGAGCTGGAAGAGTTTTCTTAATGTAGCGTCGACTTTGCAGGCTTTGAAAAGTATTGTGATTTACTTTGGAACTATCGTTGGTACCAGCAAACATCGGTTTGGCAACATTTGAACGGTTTAATAATATTCAAGGAGTCGGTAGTGTTCTTTACCATTAGTGACATGGCTCTGTATAGCTCTTTCTTATTCAGCCGACTTATAGGCGGCTTTAAAATATATTATAAAAAGATGAAGAGTATCGATCTGGAATTTTTGGGTCTCTTCTTTACATCTGTGGAAGTGTAATTCGTCAGGCTTACTTTCATGCTCCTAACAAAGTCTTCTCCCGATGCTTCGAAGAGTTTGACACCCTCGGAGACCATCCGCTCCAGCGGCCTTGTTGGACTTTATTTTCGATATCGCTAGCCGAACTTCTTCTTCCTTGCCGGATGGACAAAACTTGTCCATCATCGTTAATCAAATGGATAGTTCTTCCATGACAACGATTAGTTCTTTGTCTTTGCAATTTCACAGTCTGTACTCCGAAGAAGTGTTCTTTCCAAACTTTCAGCACTGATTGTGCATCTACTGCTACAACCCTTGTCTCTCCAGGTTTCGGCTCAGGCTTTGTACCACTTGGATGAACGTTTTACATTTTAGTAGAACTTTCGAACATTGCTTCTGCCGTAGCACACCTCAATAGATTCGCTTTTCCAGCTTTCTCTTTTTCGTTCTGAAAAGCCGATATTCCTCATTCCTTTATTGCTGGTAGATCACACGGTCAGCGCAACTCTGGTTCTGGCTTGCAGCATTGTCTGATTAGCTTCCTTGTTGGGTGTACCAGGCTCCACTCATGATCGAACCAGGTGTTTCCTTGTGCTCAGTAATGGGCGGTTTGCATTGTAACCTCTGCTAGCTCTGTTTATTAAGAGAATGGAAGATGGTTTGCAAGGTGAGCAAAAGTTTTGGGCTGATATTTTAAACGAACGTAAGCAGTTCGCAGTTGACATTGTTGATTGTTTAAGTTCTGCAACAATAGGAAGCTCCATATAAATATCCCCGGTTCAAGTATTTGGGTTGTGTTTTTCAAAAGAATTCAATCAATAAGAAAGAACAAAACAAAGTTCGAAAAGAGAAGGTCTATCAGGTATCCCTAGGACCACAAGAACGTGATGGTGAGCTCGTATTTGATGTTGCTTACATCTATGCCAGTTTCAACGACACATTCGTCTATGTTACTGATTTGTCTTGCCGGGAAACCATTGCCCGTGTTAGTAATTTAATTAAATCTCCGATTCAAAAATAATTGTAGGGGATCGCAACTGCGACAATGAAACTTCAAATTTTGGACGGCAACGAATTGAGGTCGCCAAGATATATAATTATCTAGGTGTAAGAAGTCGAGCAGCCTTCCAGATTATTTTAAAAACGATTTTCTGAGTTACCAAATAGTATCTACTTCTAACCACATCCTTATTCTAGAAATGGGCATTTCTCTGTTGTTCATATCAACAATCAAAATGTAGTCTTTGTTCATTGTTCATACTCAGACTATTCTAAATGGAGGACAGACAATTTGAGAAATTAACACGAGAACTGTTGACGTTGGACTTTTGCTTCAAAACAACGGAATGGACACGTGGAAAAGCGAACTCTATTGTTTAAAAATTTTCTAAGGCTAAGAAAAAAACGAAAATAGGTATTATGTTTGGAAAGCCAGAAGCTCGTTTGAGAGTAGCACATTCCTACGCGTACCTTAACTACAACTTGACAGAATCTTGTGACCAATCACAGAAGCACTTATAGTTTCTCCTGATATGAGATACTATGTGATGCGTTCTTTTTCTAAACCTAGTCAACTTTTGATAATAATAGTTAACAAAAAGGCGTTCTTTTAATCCAAATTAGTTAAGATTTGTAACTACCTATATGACGTCATAACAGCAAAATAGTAACGATTTGTTACCTACTATTTCCAACTCACCTCCATGATATGAGTTGAGATTGTTGATCTGTCAAATTGGACGTTTTGTATTAATCAATCCAAAGCCTTTATTAAAAATCAAACCAAAAAATTACAAATTCTCTATTTGATCAGATTTGATCAAAATAAAATAGATTTTTCACCAAAAAAATGTTGACAGCTTAACAATTTATAACAAAGTACTATCGTTTCTAAATGGTTTGTACAAAAATCCAACAAATACTAACAATGACACTTCAACCTTTTTTTGACATAACAACAAATTTTGACTATGGTTAGAAAAAGAACGCACCAATTGTCTGGCAATACCATAAACGAGAAATCTCACAACACAGTTCAAAAATGTATTCCATGTCCAAAGTGTATACCTTTCCTCTCTAAATTTGACCAAGTTTGTATACAAAAACAAATAGAAATTCTTTTCCTATAACAAAATAAAAACAATAAAGGAAAATAATAAAAAAAAAAAAAACAACTCATGATATCCATCATCTTCGAAGCACATTTCATTTCAAATTAAAAATTCCTCAATAACAACTAAAAATATATTACAAAATACAAACCGCACCGCACCGCACCACACACAACCGACAAAATGATGACCATGTGTGCAATCAATCCATTCCACTTCCGAATATTTTTGTTTTTACTTTCGCAACACAAAATCCACATGCTATTTCCATCCTTCTCGAAAATTAGTGTGTAGCCCACAAAAAAAATCCCAGCTCTTCTAGATCCCCATCTATGGAACAAAAGTATCTAAAACAATTAAGTACCTAGGTAGGTATACTATCTTTGCCAGAAAAAAAAAACTACTTGGACGTGGAGCGTGGAGGTACTGCGTAATGGTTTATTGACCAATGACAATGAAATAAATAATATTCCTCCTCATTACAAAAATTATTATGGTTTAAAAATAGTAGTGAGTTACATAAACAAAAATGATATTAATTATTATGTAACTCATAAGAAAATTGTAAAATAAATAATTTCAATCAATATGGTGGTATGGGGGGCGGGGTTGTCTAATATTGGGTACATTTATAGTTCGATTGCATTGTGTAAAGAGAGAGAACACCCGAGGCAGAGGAAGAACCCAGAAGCAAAAACAGAAAAAGGGGGCTACCTTATTTTGCCTTTGGCTTGAAAATTTTAAATTAGTCATCGTTATTTGTCAAGCAGCAACTTCTGTGGTGATAACAATATAGGTACCTATTCGTACTTCGTAGATACCTAGTCACAGCACAGTCAGAGTCACGTTTAATTTTCTCTCTCATTTTTGTTGTTGTCCACCGCACTATCTACATGCACGTGGAGTAATTGATGCATGCAAATAATAATTTCAGAGAGCGTCAACGCGCATGTAAGGCATTGTATGTGACAGGTGGTGTGTCAGTGTGGTGTGGATGCTCTAGCTCAAGGTGAAGGCGAAGGCAAAACTATCTCACAGTCACAAGCCGGTAAAATTATTTTATATTTTTTTTTAAGCAACAACAAAATAAGTATTGCCTTAATATTTTTTAATTTTTTAAAGGGCTTTGTCATTTTTTTTTTGTAGCAATAATAGGTAATTGTGCCTCGTTAAATGTGAGCAACTATAATTATTGTTGGTAGGTACATGTGTCAACGTTGTTGTTTTTATCTTTAGTTTGTTGTAAGATAACTTATCTCGTATCTTTTTAGACACATTTTATAGTGTTAACATAGACCAGGTTATATAAACTTGCGAAATAAAATTATTACAAAGTTTTTTGTTGTTGGAATTTAGCTTTTGATAGTGAAAATAGAACGAAAAACAAGCTTTGACACACTAGAAACAAAATAAAACTAAATTACAGTACCTACAAAACTTTGTGTGTAAATCAAGGGTCGGTCTGCATTGCTTTGACGGTTTTCAAAGTTTCAGAATCCTTCAAATATTTCCTTTTGAAGGTTAACCAACCCATATAGACTTAGAATTTGAACCATTACTTTTTGTGAATTGACATTCTACAGGAATGGAAGGTGTCTACTATTAGCCTACATTTTAACAGTTATCGGAGATGCAGTTCTTCATGACAACAATTACTTTTGAAGGGCTACTGACTTGATTCTAAGAAGTCAGACCTTCGCCATAACACAATTATAAAAATTCACAATCTAGATATTTATATTTCTCAGTTTCAACCCTTGGAATTTTCGTGAGATAAATATCGCCTTCATATCAATCCCTTGTAGCACTAAAAATTCTTTCCCAACTTTCTTTTCGTTCTCTCCTTAGCGCTTGCTAAAGGTAGTTCCATACTATCCCACAGTGTATTACGACATGTCAAAAAAAAATGTGATGGAATGTGTGATGGTTTTACATTCAATCCTAAAAAAATATTTCAGATCTAAACACATGTCAAATCGTATGAGATCTGCGCTGTCATATTCTGTTTCCACACTATTATACATCTGTTTCATCACACATTTTTGACATGTCGTATTACACTGTGGGATAGTGTGGAACTACCTTAAGTCACGAAAATACTGTTAATATCCTCTTGAGTGAGAGTACATTATAAAAAACATAAGCAAGAGCTACAGTACGTTTGCAACGAACTGTTGGATACCCTATTCCCCATATTTTTGTATGTGCATGCGTCTGCCTCCCGCAAACAGCCGATGTTTCAGAAACAAAATTCTTCTTTAGCAGACAGAAAAAAATTCAATAACATTAATTTTATGCGGTGTGATGTTCAATTAGTGCTGGCGCAATAAAAAAAAAGGAGTGCGCCACGCCCAAAGTTAAAACGTTTTATTGCCAAGGCAATTGTTATGAGCTCAGTGACATTCAATTTTTTTCTTGCAGATCGATTTGAACAAAACAAGACAAAACTTA
This sequence comes from Platycheirus albimanus, assembly GCA_916050605.2. NCBI lineage: Eukaryota > Metazoa > Arthropoda > Insecta > Diptera > Syrphidae > Platycheirus > Platycheirus albimanus. The sequence continues at coordinate 29,333,992 of OU696698.1, read as the reverse complement.
AATTTTTAAAAATTAGATTTGGAATGGAAATAGCGATTACGTGTGTTTTTTTTAACAATTCTTGGACCACACTATGCAACGTAACCAAGGAATATAAATCCAAGTGTTCATCTGTTTACTTCAAAACTGCGACCGATAGTTAAAAAACGTTAAAAAAATTAATGCATTATACGACTTTTGACGGAAACGCCCCTTAAAAGTGGGCGTTTCTTAAAAATTTGAAGCACTAACTGCGCTTTGATCAGTATTTAGTTATATGTGTAAGACTACAGCTGAATCGAGTAGTTTTTAAACAATCTTACCTGAACAAAGGTATTTTACCAAAATCACGCCTTTAAAAGTGGGCGTATTGAAAAAAATTACAAAAGAAAATGTAGAGATATATTTCTCAAATAACGAAAGGAAGGAAAAAGGTTTAAATTAAACATTGGAAATGCCTTAAATTCTTAAGGCTGCGTTTTTCGTTCTTTCATGAAAAGTAGGCGTAAGCCACGCCCAAAATTCAAAAATTTCTTTTCACACACAAACCTTTTAGTTTCTATTAAGAGACGCAAAATTTTGGCTTGCGGATTCATTATAAATACCGTTTATTTACAAAAACAATTTTTTTTATAGTTTCTAATGAAAAGTGGGCGTCAGCCACGCCCAAAATCAATTTTTTTGATTTCATACACAAGATGTTTATGTGCCAGTAAGACCCACAAAATTTAATGTTTTTCGCTTTAATATAACAATTGTTATTTTATAAAAACACTATTGAGGGTTTTGTATGAAAAATAGGCGTAAGCCACGCCCAAACTGAAATATTTTTATTTGATTGGAAGAAAGTTTACCTAAAGCTTACGTGTGCAAAATTTTAGCGTTATGCTTTTATCGTAACTGTACAAAAAACATAATTTAATTTTATTAAATTGAGGTTGTTAAACAAAAATGGCGGTTGTGGGCGTGTTTGTGGGATTTTACCGGTTCAAGAACTTAGCCTTACTCTTGAACCAAAGATTATATATACCAAATTTCAGCTTTCTAGCTCAAAAATTGCGACCTCTAGAGAGTATACATACATACGGACGGACGGACGGACGGACATGGCTAAATCGACTAGGCTTTTGATTCTGAGTCAGAATATATATACTTTTCTATACCTAACGGTATTATTTCTCTATGTTACAAACTCCACACCAAATACAATATACCCATTCTATGGAATAGGGTATAAAAAAGGTGAATAACAGATCGGACTTGGCTTGACACTAGCGATCCGCCTGTGGAGTTTGCCGTGTTGACCTTAGAAAGCGTCGGCAAGACTGCCGGTTTTAGATTGTTTCATTCCTAATTCGAACTAAACACATCTGTGGATGCATTTTTTTTTTGTACCGGCAGTTTTTAGGTCTGCCTTTACTATTCTATTTTCGCAATCGTATTGCAACGTTGTACCTATGTTTTTGCCTTTAAGACGGGGTTCTCAGTGTCTCGACACCGACGGACAATACCAGCAAAACCGGTCGAGCTCTATAGTTTGGAAAATGGTATTTTTGACGTAAAGGCTCCCTCGGATTTTCTTACTTCTTATTCAAACGAACCTGCTGTTAATTTTCTCTCATACGTTTTGTACATACCAGCATTGTGAATAGTATATCAGTGTCGTAGCTGGCAGGGCACTTTTCGTGGGGGGCTCCAATTGATTGCCTGATTTTGTTGCGAATTAGTTTCGCAAATATTTATTTTGTTGCTCTTCTCACTTTTTTAAATATGATTTTTTCGATTTTTTTTTGTATCGCGTCTTGAGAAATTTTTTAGTCTTAATTTGTTCTTCATAAGATTTAAATGATTTTTGCAAAACAATTTTTTTTAGTTTAAACTACTATATTTTTAACGAATTGTACCCGCCGGTTTTCTAGCCACTTCATCTAACCCACGCTAGAAAACGGGTAGCACAAGTATTGTCTTTTTTGGACTTATACGTCACCCATTTCCCTCCCAAATATCCATACGTCATTTGCTCGTTGCATACTTTGGGATCCGTCGTTTTATCTTCAAACATGTAGTGAAGGAATGCAATAAAAAGCAAAGGATTGAAGACGCTTCCCTGGTGTACACCTACTGTGATTTAAAGTTCTTCGGTGACTCCAGCTGGACATCTTACTTTTGTCACTGCTCCCTCGTTCATGTCCATGATGATCATCCGCACATATGTTTCTGGAACTCCTCGTTGTCTGAGGAGCACCCATATTATATCTCATGATTGTATCTATCAATGCTTTTTTTAAATCAACTCACATAAATCTAATACGCTAGAGAATCTCGATTTTTTTCCGATAAAATGCTCCCGTGGCTCCATCAATCAAACTTTTTTGTCTATTTTTCGTAAATACGAAAATTTAAAACTCCACCCAGTGCCAGATAGCTTCGTGTACTGTCAGTAGCAGTACCCATTCCAAAACACTGATAGGAATTTCAGTCCCAAAACGAGCAATGCTCATCAACATAACATGTTTTTGGACAATTTAAAGAACTAATTGGAAGAATTTTGTGCATACTAATCGCAATTCGACGACGAGATTACTGAAACCCTTCTTTCACAGATTCACCCAACTATATTCATGTCATTACTCCAGAAATGATAAGTCTTTTATCTCATATATGTGGGTGTGGGTTGCTTTATTTGAATTCCTAGAATGACACCGCGGGTTTATGTACGATGTCTTATCATCATGATTGAATAGAAAATTATTTCCGTATAGTCTGCATTTTTCCTATTTTCAAAACATATCGGGTAACATTTCTAGGAGCTGAAGTTATCGATAACACACAAAGTCTTTCAACGTAACGTATTGTAAATTAAAAAGAAATTTAAATTAAAAATTTTAAATGTAACACTTCCAAACTGGCAGATCACTTTAACTTTCTGTCCTTAGTAATTTGGGGACAACTTATTTCTGAAGAAATTTTAAATATTTCATTTACCTAGGTATTTATCTACGAAATGTCAAACCGGCAGTTGAATAACGGCGGCCAAAAAGTAGGGATAACCTCAAAAAATTTGCAGATCCTTTTTGAAAAACATATTTTCTAAAACAGTATTATTATTTCTAAAATCCATGTCAAAAGAAAAAATTAACTACACATCACCAAAACGAGAGCAACCATCCGCAGAAACTTTCCTATCCTCTTCCCATTCAAAGCTAAACACAATATTTACCCTTTGCGGCATATTGTGTGTTTGAGTTTCTCAACAAGAGCCATAAAAGTTCATCCATTGTTCAATTCAAAGTCCAATCTTGTTAGTCATACTGTTGTGTATGTTGTGTCGACCCGAGAGTTATCGAGATATGACATCACCACAAGCACTTCCTCTTATGATCCGCACAAATAAATTTTATTAAAAGGAAACACAAACTTGTCTCTCTTCTTTAAACCGAAACCAGAAAGAAAACAACAACAAGTTCCAAATAAGAATACAAAATAAAAAGAGAAATGAGAGAGAGGGTAGTTCTAGTTCTACAACTACTACAAAATAACTACGTCAACAACGATGAAATGAGTGTAAACTTTGTAGAATTGTTTATCTTCTTCAGGCATGATGCTAAATATAGCTCAAAGATGGTTTCTTTTGTTTACATTCTGCATCACATCACAGCCACAGCACATCACAGCCGCCTGCCTCGCCAAAACCTTCAATTCAGCCGCCAACAAGAGCATGCACTTGCTTTCAATGTCATCCTCAGGAACTATAATATATACGAGTGTACAAAAGCCAATAATATCAGTTGGGTGGGAAGAGGGATGTGTATTTTGTAGACCAACCAACCCCCTTCAAAAGAATGAGAAGAGGTGGTTCTGGGTTCTAGGTTCTGCATAAACAAATATCTATTATGAAGCTCAAAGGGTGTAAGAAGTAAGTAGTTCAAATTGAAAAAAAGAACACAACAACCCTTGTGCCGATCCCCGCATCAATCCTCATCTTTGGCAGCTCTTGCTTGTGCAATAAAATGTACAACCCCTAAATAAACGAGCCAAGTGCATTCCACTATGCTGTGTATGATTATTAGTTTTCTTTTCATTTTCAATGAACAAACTTGCAGTCCAGATACAATTCGAGAAACGATAATGTAAAGCCATAAGAATTTTTTTTTTGCACTACCATGCTGCCACCCTCTGCATTTTCCATTTCACATCATCACCATCACCTTCACTATAGAAAATAGAAAACGCCATGGCAATCCAAGAGCAATATACTCTTTTTCTGTATTTCAATGAACAAGAACAACACACCAAAGAACTTGAACTCTCTTTGGTTTTTGATTGTTGTTGTGGCCTGTGTTAGGGGGGATGTCGTTGTCGTTGTCGTTTTCAGACTTGGCGTGCGTCGTCGCTGTCGTTTTCCAACAGAATAAATGGGGTTTTTCGAAAAATCGATATTATTGTTGGATGTATATATCTCGTGTATAGAGTAGGTTAGGTATGTCGTAGATACTGTTGTACTTGCGGGAATGCAATTAGTGCGCTCGAGTTTATTTTAAGCTTTTGGATTGAGTTATGTAGAAAATTTAATAATAATGCTCGTATATTTTTGAACTCTAACATACCTAACCTATACTTATGTATGGAGATGGATTTTGTGATTTGGAAACAAAGTTTGGTTAAAGGAGGAGCAGAGTGAGAGGAACATTTTATTTAAAGATAGATGTTTTTAACTTTTAATTTGACTAAACCGTATATTTTATTTAAACTCGAAATTACAGAAATTACGGAGCACGTACGACGAGGACGCTATACCTATTAGGGCGTTTTTTTATGAAATATTTAAAGGCATGTGGCGAACGTGTTTTGAATTACAAACAAACTTTAATGACCATACTGGAGTTTGGACATATTTATAGAGGAGAAAAAAACAGGGACACATGTTTGACAATGTAAAAAAGTTGTCATTAGCAGAAGTCATTGTTGACTATGTTAGTTTGACAACTTGAAATTAACAAATTACAAAGTTCCACAAAAGGGGATTTTATTGTATTTATTCAGAGTAGAATTCTGATTTGAGCTCGATCATATCGAGCAGGAATTAATATGAAGTCTAGAATGAACGCGTTCTGAACGAGCTCTGAATTGCTTTTTCAAACAAAACTCAAAACATAGACGTCAACTAGTTCCCTCCTGTCATTTGTGACGTTTGATTGTTGTTTGAATATGCTACCCACATGATACAACTACTAGAGATAACGCCTTCCAATATTCATTTTTGATTTGTTCTGCGCATCTACGTCAGAAGAACACCTGAAGTTCGCGCCTTTTTGTTTTCGCCTTCCCGTTTAACATTTGTTTCGTACTACTCTGTGCGCTCTACGTCATAAGAACACACGTAAGAACACACGGAGTTTGACAATGGTTTGACGTTTTGTATAGCACCATGCGCAATGCCATATCTTTATTAGTTGTATCATGTACTACCCAGAAAAAACCCAACGTCAAATCAAAGCGGATTTAAGCCGATTTTGGAATGATTTGGGGTTAAAGGCGAACATTTTAGAATGAAAGAGGAGCATCCTTAATTCAACTTATTTCCCTTTAAAATTCAATGTTAAATCGACTACGGCTCACTTTAAAACAAGAATGAACCTCCTAATATAAACGTTGCGTTGTTAATTCAAATCATTTTCAACGTAAAAGCAAAGATTTTTGTGTACTATTATAAAGGGTGTTTTTTTTTAGAGGTACATAGAACTTTAAGTTGGCAACACTATTTTAACTGGCAGCCATTTTGTCTGCTGTCAAGTGATTTATTTTTAGTTTGGTTGGGCATTTCAACATGAATAGACTGACGTCTGAACAACGCTTCCAAATAGTGCAAATTTATTTTGAAAATCATGGTTCTGTTTGAAATACCTATCGCGTAACTACGTCCATTTTACGGTGTTCAACGATGAAGTTTATTTTTGGTTGAATGGATACGTCAATATACAAAACTGCCGTATTTGAAAAAAATCCTCAAGTGTGTTGATGATAATCCTCAAGTGTATGTTGAGACACCGTTTTATCCACAAAAACTGACTGTTTGGTGTGGTCTATGGGTTAGAGGAATAATTGGTCCGTACTTCCTTAAAAACGATGCTGGCCAGAACGTTACAGTCAATGGTAACCGCTACAGAGCCATGATTACTTACTTTTTCGTTCATCAATTGAAAAACCATGATGTGCAGGAGCTGTGGTTTCAACCAGAGGGCGCAACATGTCACACAGTTCCTGCCACAATTGATTTGTTGAAGGTCTCTAAGATCGTGCGATTTAACGCCGCTTGACTATTTTCTGTGGGAATGTGTGAAGTCGCTAGTCTACGCCGAAACGATTGACCACTTGGAGGACAACATTTGCCGCGTTATTGCCGATATACGGCCACAAATGTTGGAAAAAGTCATCGGAAGTTGGATCTCCAGATTAGATTACGTGCGAGCCAGCCGTGGCGGTCATATGCCAGAAATCATACCATAATTTTAACATAAAAATTAAGATCTAATTTCACGGAAGGCGGTTTTTTTGGTTCTTTATTCACTCAAAGTCGAGGTCCGAAAAGATCTCGAGCACGCTCTGGAAGTTATGTAAGCAGAGTGTATTCTAGTTCTAAGTGTTCTCAACTACCTCTCCCGTGTCACTTGTGACGTTAAATAATTGCTTGCAAGACCTGTCAAAATACTGAATACCCACGAGTTCAATGTTGCGAGTATAATGAAACTGAGTCGCGCAACCACAACCACGTTTTTGAGGTCTTGCGGGTGCAACTTCGACTTTTCCATGTGTTCCGATGAGCATGCTCAATTTAACATCAATTTTTTTAATCCTTTATTCTCTGAAATGAGCTTCCTAACAAGCCCAATGTGGGTGTTTTTAAGAGTGGTACATTTTCGGCGCTGAAGGAATAAAAACAAATAAATAACTGCGCGTGGTTAGTGGTTGGATACGGAACCAGGCGACTCACCAACCGCGTGCTGTTGACATATGTTGTTTTTTGTTCTGTCTTATCTTTCTGTCTTGAGCCTATCGTCTTTGGGACCCGTGCTATATCAGAAGATTTATCTACAGAGTAAGACTTAAAAAAAAAAAAAAATTGGCACTCTCACTAAAGTCTGTGTGCGTTGATATTGGGTAGGAAAGAAAGGGGCCCACAATATAACGACGAGTCCGAACAGCTTGCATAGATGCACTTTTTTACCCTCATGACTTTTGGAGGACCTATCACATCTTCCCAAGACTTAGGTGCAGGCGGAATCAAACTCGAAACATACGACACACTCACCACAAAGGCACTTAGTATGGAATATTTCTACAAATTATCAAATAGCGATGAAGAAAGATAATTCATGAAACAATTCAGCCCCCTGACCCCAAATTAGGTAATATTTATGATACATAACTTCCGTTCATAACAATTAAGAGTTCCACTGTAGCCCGTGCGTTTGCAGATTTAAATCTACTTCTCAATCAAATCTTAGATGGAATCGGCAAGTCCTAGATTGCGTGTGTTCTATTTAAATCCCTGCTAGGGATATACGTTACACCTCCTTTGTACAACATAATCAACGTCAAAATACTACCGAATAAATGTTTATTCTCGAAACATTTAGTACAAAAATTCACAATCTGAATTATACATAACGAATCCAGATTGGAAAATGTTACTCTAACGTCCTTTTTCCAAATGACATTGTTCTTTGGCTTAGTCATTGGCACGACGAAGCCGGCCGACGACTGACGGGCCCCAAACATTTCATGGATCATTAAATTGCCATTACCTTCACATTACCCTCGAAATGTAGGTCCACTGTTATCCTCGATTTGGTTTTAAGGACAGCGCACCAACAACATTAGCACGCTAAGTTTTTCTTTGCTTTTTTTTTCAGTCAATAATGCTTACTAAGGGAAACAAAATGGTGAAGGAAAAATGCAATTAGAGAACCGAAATGCAGGCATAGCGTAGCACACAGAAAAATGTGTATGAAATATGAATAACTCAGTTGCTGACCTCTATTTTTTTCTGTTTTCAAATAAGTTTCAAGTTACACACATTCCTCCTTTTTTAGATCTTCGTTCAAGCAATGTCAGGACTTATTTTTCTTACAAAGTATTGGCCCAAACCAGCACAAAAAAACACTACTTTCCTTCCTCAACATAAAGTTGCGTTGTGTATTTGAAAAAAAAAGAGGTCTTCCATTAGCGATGAACGGATATAAAATATTATTGCTCCAGCCCCTCCCCCCTTTAAATAGAGTTCAAGCCATTAGATTGTCTATAGGGACAAGGTTTGATATGATGGTGGTGGTTTTATCGATTTTTTTCTTGGCTTGTTTTTTTGGTAAAAGCTTTTGTTGCTGCTGTGTTCAATTATATGCGGTTCTGACCAGCCTTGACTTCGTATTCTATTCTTTTGAAAATTGATGGAGTGGGGATTTTCTGTAGATACACAGTGTCAGTAACAGGCACGAACGGGGTCACTTTATAAATTGAAGGTAAGGTTTCGAGTTGATATAGCGATTGCATCAGCAATTAAAAATTTATATTTGATTGGAAAAGTGTGTTTTTGAAATGTAGGGTGATTATCTGATACTGATACACAATCGATCGAAGCGCTCACTGTGGATGAAAAGTGAACAGTGGTCGGCTTGTTAAATAAAAATGAACTTAACTCCCAAATGTGACTGTGATCGGTCAGTTGTTTATGAAATAAATAAATAAATTACTAACACCAGAACTCCAAGCGGGGTTTTTGACTTACACTCGCAATCATTCCTGTGTGCACAATGGTGAAGCTGCAGCAGTAGCATATAGCAATGTCAAATACGTAAATCGTATTGCACGACTACAATGTGAAGTAGCAGCTGCAACATAGAGAGTAGCGGAAGTATAAGTCGACTCGACTCCAATTTCACGAATGTGCTGCGCTGCAAAACAACAAACGTGCTAATGCTGCAGCTATGCCATTGTGTCTTGGAGGATTTGCCACTTCCTCGCAAAACGCAATTTCCCGTCAGTGTTCGAACCCAGAATCTTCGTCGTACACTGACCACTACACCACGGGGTCAGTTGGACACCTACAGTTTTATTGAAAAAAAAAAAAACCGATTGGAAGGTAGGTACTGTTATGTTTCCGAAGATTCAAAAAACGTAATGGGGATCTCTGCTTGAGGTCCGATTGGAAGAAAGAAGAAACACACGACAGAAAGACCAGGTGGAGGTACCCTACCCTAAGCCCCTAGCCTTATGTCTCCTGTAAGCAAATGATCATGTCGAAATCTTAAAAAAGAACCTGGATAAAAATGTCCCAACTCCGAAGATTTAACGATTTAACGATATTTATTGAACAATATAATATTTACAATTGATTCTTATTCTATTTTACTTATGATACTTAAAAAATATTTGTTGGCACATTAGGGGCCTAACTATATACATTGATAATTGTATAATACATTTTTAAAACAAATTGTCATTAATTATACTTATATTAATAGTCAAGTGGGGGTATCCATCTCGGGTTGTTCAAATCCGGTTGTCCTTGATGTGTTGATGAATTGGCTACTAGCCACGGTGGTAAGTTGACGCTGCTTCCTCGTAAAACTGGATAGCCTCGTCGTCGTTGATTGTGATAATTCCTTCGTCCATTAGCGCAGTTATGTCCAGGTATCGTGGTTCAGGATGCCGTTCTTCACTGTTGATTGTGCTCACTAGAGGATTCGGATGGTTGACTAAATTTGACGCCAACCTTTTAGCCGATTCCGTCATGTATTTGTCCAACGGTGTTATCGCTGCTGCCTCGTAGAGTCGTTTGTTGCTTGGGTACTTCTTCCGTCGTTGATCGAAGTGAAGATTCGTGCAAATCCTTAACATCTTTCGCTCAAATACTCCGATTTTCTTCATACTTGTCTTTGATGTTGTGAACCAAACCGGGAAACCGTATGTAACTATGGGCCTTATTAGTTGCTTATATAGAAGCAACTTCGTCTTTTGATTAAGGCCATTTCTTTTTCGCATTAGCGGATAAATGCGATGAAAGGCGTAATTGGCTTTTTTGAGGAGTGCTGATACGTGTGGGTTGAAGCGTAACCTCTCCTCAAAGTTGATTCCCAAGTACTTCACAATTGGCTTGGGTGTCAATTGGGTTCCGTCTGGTAGATTCACTATGATACTGCGGCAAGTAGTGGCTGAACGTGTATTTTGGCGTCGCACGGGTCTTCTGAAGCAAGCTAACTCCGACTTTGCAGAATTAACTACAATGTGAAGTAGCAGCTGCAACATAGAGAGTAGCGGAAGTATAAGTCGACTCGACTCCAATTTCACGAATGTGCTGCGCTGCAAAACAACAAACGTGCTAATGCTGCAGCTATGCCATTGTGTCTTGGAGGATTTGCCACTTCCTCGCAAAACGCAATTTCCCATCAGTGTTCGAACCCAGAATCTTCGTCGTACACTGACCACTACACCACGGGGTCAGTTGGACACCTACAGTTTTATTGAAAAAAAAAAAACCGATTGGAAGGTAGGTACTGTTATGTTTCCGAAGATTCAAAAAACGTAATGGGGATCTCTGCTTGAGGTCCGATTGGAAGAAAGAAGAAACACACGACAGAAAGACCAGGTGGAGGTACCCTACCCTAAGCCCCTAGCCTTATGTCTCCTGTAAGCAAATGATCATGTCGAAATCTTAAAAAAGAACCTGGATAAAAATGTCCCAACTCCGAAGTACGTTAGAAGATGCATATATTTTATCTTTGGGCTAAGCTCAGTGTAAATTAAAACAACGAAGTGCAAAATTGTGCAGAATGAAGTGAAAACTAAGTTTACTGTCGGTTGTTGTAAACGAAATTCACCGCAGATAGATGACGTGACAAGCGAAATGGTACGCGTACGGTACGGTTATACGAGTAATGAACTCGCTCCTTTTAAATTGAGGGAAAAGAAATTCAGGTTGAACAAAATTGGGGAATAAATAATTTTTTTCATTTCGAATGTAGTTGTCTAATTCACAAATCACAATATCCCATCAATCTGCTGTCATAGCTGGCATTTGACTGACGCGCCATCTTCATTTCCAAACTACATTTATTATTGCTGATATCGAATTCACAATGACGCATATTAGCAGCCTCTATTGCATGTGAAAAATGGCGACAAAAATTATTTTCTCATGAAAATTAAAAAGTTTCTGTTCTCAAGAATAGTTATTAAGTTCACAATAAGCGTTTCCCATTTATAATTTACAGCAGAGTCTGAACTGTCAAAAGCTACTTTGTGTTTATTGTTTGCGTCAGTACCAGAGCATAAAATAAATCTTTCTTTTTCCATCACACCATGATCAGAGCGTCTTCAGATCGCTATCTATGACTTCACAGTAAATTGAGTTAAAATCTGAAACGTTAAGTTGACAACTGGAATTATTGGAAAATAAATTAATTTTTTTTTTAAAGGAACCATATTCAAACAACAATCAAACGTCACAAATGACAAGAGGGAAATAAAAGGTGTTGAAACAAAGATGATTTTTTTAAATTGACATACAATTTACTTTATTAGAAAGATAATCCTTTGACATTATAATTACAATATGATTTCTGGCATATGACCGCCACGGCTGGCTTGGACGTATTCTAATCTGGAGGTCCAATTTCCACTGAATTTTTCCAACATTTGTGGCCGTAGATCGGCAATAGCGCGGCGAATGTTGTTCTCCAAGTGGTCAATCGTTTTGGCGTAGACTAGCGACTTCACACGTCCCCACAGGAAATAGTCAAACGTCTAAATCGCACGATCTTGGAGCCCATAATTCACAACGAGAAATTATGCGCTCACCAAACGTTTCCTTCAACAAATCAATTGTGGCACGAGCTGTGTGACATGTGTGTTTGTGTTTGAAACCACAGCTCCTGCACATCATGGTTGTTCAAGTGATGAACGAAAAAGTCAGTAATCATGGCTCTATAGCGGTCACCATTGACTTTAACGTTCTGGTCAGCATCGTTTTTAAAGAAATACGGACCAATAATTCTACCAACCCATAAAGTCAGTTTTTGTGGATGTAATGGTCTCTCAACATACACTTGGGGATTGTCATTACACCAAATACGGCAGTTTTGCTTATTGACGTAGCCATTAAACCAAAAGTGAGCTTCATCGCTTAATACCGTAAGATGGACGTAAGTGCGCGATACGTATTTCGAATAGAACCTTGATTTCATTTTCAAAATAAAATTGCACAATTTGGAAGCGTTGTTATGGCGTCAGTCTATTCATGTTGAAATGCCAAACCAAACTAAAAGTAAATCACTTGACAGCTGACAAAATGGCCGCCAGTTAAAATAGTGTTGCCAACCTAGAGTTCTATACCTACCTCTAAAAAAAAACAACTGTAACATCTTTAATTAATGAAGCCTGTCCAATCACAGAGAAAGTCGTTTCAATCCTCATCATTGCAGCCTCTGCAGAGGTCAGTCAGGCGTAGTTTTGTTGTGTGGAGCGCGGTATCTAAGCATTTTATGCCCCTCTAGCACTTCTACTAGCGTTGCAACTTGCAACTGATTTTCGTCTTCTTGCAAAACTGTATTTGTTCCTTTTCTCTTCATTTTGCTGAGAACACTGTCGTGGACAATAATTATTAAATGGATTAGAAGTCTAAAGCAAGGTATCTGATTTAAAGATTAAGAATAGAGTCGGAGACAGAACGGAGCCTTGAGGCACACCATCTTTTTTTCGTGATTTTCTGTTAGTAGTTTGAGGGCAAAGATTCAGTTTAATTAAGAAAATTGGCATAAGGATGCATGGACATATTGGGTGCTTTAATGCCTGCTTCACAATGCCGCTTTGAACTTCGCTTTGACAGAACGCAAAAGTTCAGACACAGGAAATCGTCTATAAGTTTAGCAACGCTTCCCATTTTCATTTTTGGTATTTAGTCGGTCATTTATTTTTATATTTTTTTTTAAATTCGCACAAAAAAAAAATATTTTGATAAAACAATCTGTAAATCAGACAGCGCCACTACGTGTGCCCCAGATTATACATTTTTTCATTCCAGTTGTATGTCGTCACCATTTTACTTATTGTATACCCTTTTCCTTTTTTACTTTGCGTCACACAGAGACTTTAATTGTTTTTATTTTACATGACCCTGAAATAAAAAAAAAACTAAAACAAAAGCTAAAAATAAAATTCTAAAGAAAAAAAAAAAAATAAAAAAACACCAAGAAAAACAAATCAATACTGTGCTCTAATTAACCAGAGAAGTCGCTTTAAGGCGAGAAAAATCTCATCTTCCAGCGCAGCGTGAATCTTCTTCGCCAAGTTTTCGTTTTTATCTCGTTAGACATCGCCGCGCAATAAGTTGTGAAATTGTTGGGCAATAAGTTGGGGCATGCTAAACTTGCAACGAGATGATGATAATTGAAAACTGTCAAAGTAAATTTTATTTATTAAGAAGAAAAGGCAAGGCGTCAAAATTGAAAGTGGGGTGTGTGAAAAGCTATTTTGAATGTAGGTACCTCAAGGTCGAATCAACTTACTCATACTTTGCTCTGGTTTTGTTTTACAAGTTTAAAGGTAGTAATCACAGGAAAAGTGTTCGTTTCTGCTCTTGAAAATGGATCATCTTTGTGATGAGAGTCCTCTTGAACTCGATATATTTCATTTTTTGTAGTCAGTGTGTTACCTTGGGCAGGGATTGGGTTGAGTGCATAGGTTATTGGCCCTACATAATTCCCAATGTCTACTTGGAATACATAATGGTTCAAAGTCTTAATGTTTGAATTTTTACTTGATGACTTTAAAACTGTAACTTCCCTCTGCGAACGCCATATTTTAAATTCACTTTTTACAACGCTGAAGTCAGTTGATCCGCTTGTTGCAATTAGGGGGTTTAAAAAAAAAATTACGCGAGAGTACCCGTTGTTTTGATTGATGGACTTGTCTCCGGTTCTATTATTTTGGAACTGGATTTTAAGGCAGTTTTTTTTCGTTTGGAATTTTTGTTCTTTTTTGGTCGAAGGAAGCATTAATAAGGAAATTTTGTACGCAGGCCGCTTCGAAGCGAATAAGAGAGTCATGAGTTACGTACAAATAACTGTTAAAACAAGTAGCTAAAGGAAGCGAAATGAAGTAGGCGTGTGTTACAATTTGTAAGAGTTCGGGTAAGATGACGACAGAAGCTTGCAAAAAATATGGATCGGAAGAGAAACAGAAGCGGTGTCATTGCGAATGAACTATTAAGTGCGCTACCGACAGTTCAAAGAAAGTTTTGATAGATGTTACCTAATCCTTGGAACCTTTCTTGTACAATCGTGTGAGTTTGCACCATTCTATCGAGATGACTTTTATCTTCAACGCTTTGATAAGCTTTGCCGTTAAACAATTTTAACGAGCGAACTCTTCATCAAATATTCTTCAAACTTGAAGATCCGCCAGTCCTTCTTAAGTTTTGGCGTTTGGCTATCTAATGTGTTGGCATCCAATATGTTGCTTTCCTTACAGACATCAATCATGGACTTACTACAACATAGATATTTTAGATGTTCTAACGTTCTAAGGTCTTCTTCTTTTTTTACCATTTTTGTTAAGTCATAGAGTATTAAATAAACTCACAAGGCAAAGCAATTGTTAAAATTCGTTCCGAAATTAAACAATATTTGCGTAGACAATTTCAAAATGTCACGTATCATTCGGTCACACAGCAGAGACTTGTCGTTCTCGGGCAGCTCGGTCAGATTTGAATCAGTTAGTAGTATTGACTAGAATCCTTCTTACTCAATTCGCTGTGGTTCACAGTAATTTAGACTTTGCAAAAATCAGTTGACAACCTCTGTAGTCAGTACCATGCGCAATGACGGAAGTTCGTCAAATAAATCTTACAGCATTAAAACCGAGTGAATCGTGATATTTCGAAAAAATTATCTTCTCATCCAAAATTTTTTTTTAACTTGATGACTATTTCCAAGAAACAAAAGTGTCGAGTTTTTAGAGCTGTGAGATCAAGAGTGATCCATCGCAGTGTCATAATTACCAATGTTTGGTATACATTCGGAGAAGCGAAGTAATTGGAATGTTTTTCTTCGAGAATGCGACGTAAGACAGTACTATCACCGTAAACCATTTTTGTTACGGTGAGATGATAAACAACTTATTCTGGTATCCAGTTACAGCAATTGATGTCGAAGATATGGAGTCTTAACTTTAAACTGGACCTGGAGATTTGTTACAGGCCACAGACATATAAATACAGACCGCTAACTCCCGGTATTGTCTCTTTTTGTCTACGAGCTGAAAATCAGCTGATGTGCCATTTATTCTGAGAGTGTAACGCTCTCCCGTGCTTT
Source organism: Platycheirus albimanus (assembly GCA_916050605.2). Lineage (NCBI taxonomy): Eukaryota > Metazoa > Arthropoda > Insecta > Diptera > Syrphidae > Platycheirus > Platycheirus albimanus. The sequence goes on along the minus strand of OU696698.1, from coordinate 29,318,645 downwards.
TTAAATGGGAGCAGTAAACACACCACACAAATAAATGGCACACCCAGTGATGGCTGCCATCACAAAATACATATACAGAGATGTACACGTATATTCACAGACCTGAAAAAGTAGTTTGATGGTGTTTCAGGCAAGAGGGGTACGAGTTGGCTGTCTGGATCTATATTTCTGTGGTGCAGGCGTAATTTGAAGGTAGATTTGGATTGGGGTTTATAAATTGTATTCAAAAAAAGGTGCTTCAAATGAGTCAGGTTACTGAAAAGAAATTTGAATCTTTATTAATCAACAATGTCGTTTATAATATAAAATTATTTGTTATTTCTTGTTTAAACATTTTAATGTAGCCGCAAGAAACCCAGTCGAACAAATAAACGCAGATTACGTGTTCAAAATAAATAAAAGCGATGAGTTCGCAATTTTCCACGTAACAACTACAAACAGCAACAACTAACCTTTACAGCAGCGCGCAATTTACATACTCCATCGAAGCCGCCAAACCGGTGCAGTGCGGTAATCTGCGCCATAATGCAACTTTTATTTCGGAAATGGCAATCTTTTTGTTTGTATAAAAAAGCGAACCACACAACAACAACAAATTAAAATAAACATAAAATAATATCAAACGAAACCGCAGAAAAACAACTTTTGAAGAATTCAAGATTGCGATTTTTGACGCGCGATGACGCGACGACGCTTTGAACGATGATAGAGCAGCAGGAATTGTTTTTGTATTTGTTAGATACATTTTTTGTTTTATTTATATTTCTTACGCAAAAACCAGCACCGATCGGTCTCGACTCTCCGACTCTCCCGGCAATCGGGGGAACACCAATTGTTTATGCACATTGCAGTTGCGTATTGTGGAACTAGGGGCATGTTTTAATTAAGTGCAAACGCACCGAAGTATTGTATTTTTTTTTCATTCATGTTTATAGTTGACAATGAATTTCGCAAACCGATTAAAGAGAACGAGGCAATTTAAATTGTTTAAAGTCGTATCTTATCGCAGACGATAGTAGTTGTGTAGTTTTTTGTTTGTTTTGAAAATATGTTTATGTGGACTTTTATTGTTTACAAAATGATTAAATAAATCTTCTCTGAAAAATAACCCAAGATATAGCTACTCATCGGCATGCGTTTTCAAAACTAAAGATCATGACTCATGAGTCATTATTATTCACTGACGGCGTCGTCGAATCACTTGTTCTTCTTATCACTGTCAATGACGTTCATTGTTCAATGGTTTTTTTTATAGGTACATACTTGATCCGTAAATTCCGCGGAATGTTTTTTCAAGTGTTTACGCAGAAAAAATGCTTTCGGTGACATTCCACCTAAAAAAAAAAAACAAAAATTACTCAAACGAGCACGTTTCTTTGCAAGGTTCCAGATACTTTTTGTAAATTTTATTTTTTGATGGTAATGTGGCAGAAAGTCGCGTCGAATTTTGAGGAATTTGGAATCGGGAATCAAGTTCAGTGAACTGTTCTCATTTGTCGTCTCAAATTGCCTAACAACTGGGTTTGATGCAGTTGTGATTCCTACCAGCATATTCGATTTTGGGAAAAACAACGCTCATAATGAAATAGTTGAGATTGAATTAAAAATTTGATCAATTATTATGTGTTCTTTAATCCTTTCTATCATCACTTTGGTAATCCTCACATAAAAATTTAGATTTTAAAAATAAAAGCGACACTTCAACTGCAACAAATTGAGCTCCCAAATCAGAAAAAAATAACCCAAGTTTCCTCAAACAGTAATTTTTTCCCCTTTCTCTTGCTGCGTAGTAATAAGTTGGTATCCTTGATTTATATCTGAGACGGTCGTTAAAAAAAAATTGAACTAAGGAAACAAATCCACGAAGGAAACACATTGAAGGTAAATGAGAATTGTGCAAGTGTACCTTCACAAAATGGACAACACACGTTTGTTGAAATGCGTGTCCATGTCTGGCCCTGAACATAATAATTAGGTACCTTTCATTTTTTTGTATCATTCTGTCAGTTCTTGATGATCCAAACAAATTCTTACCCTAAAGCCATCAAAAGGGGATTACACAAGTTGTAATTATTTGCAATGGAAATGTGTTTCCTTTATTCTGACAGGAACGATAACCATTTCAATCAAAGGAAATTATATTAAAGTCCTCGTTTCCTTTAAATAATTGTTTTGCACAAGATGCTTTTAAGTCAAGGCTAAAGTAGCTGAATTTTGGGTAGAGGTCGTTCTTAAGAGAGCAGCAAAAAACTCTAGTTTTAAAGGCCTTTTCACCGAGATTACAATTATTTATTCATTGAAATAAGTGGTTACAATACTTCAATGTAGAGAAAGGCCAGGTCTCAACCTGCAGAAAAGTCTGGTCGGAATCAGGACTAGGAACCTATGCCTAAAGTCCGCTAAGAAGAAGCACACGACATAAAATACTAACTAATATTGGGGTCATTCATTTTTCGGTTTCAAAAGTAAAGCTAAATAGAACACACACAGCCATGCATTTTTGATGAAATTTTTGTGTCATTATAAAGTTTGGACTTTGCCATTGAGTTTGGAAAACAATATCATTCAAATAACCGCCTCGGGAAGATTCGTTGGGTGCGATGCTTTTGAGGTAATTTCATCTTCGAGAAAAACGGACCAATGACACCTTTCAACCATAGAGCACACCAAACAGTCACTTTGTCTAAATGCAACGGCACCTCTTCGATCATTTGTGGGTTTTCTGAGCCCCATATTCGGCTATTTTGTTTGTTAAAAAACCGGTGTTTAACACCCACTTTTGTAGTAAGTTTTAATAATTTTAACGCGTTGTTCGATTATTAAGCGATCCATTATCGAAAATGGCAAACATTCAACTAATATTATGACACTTTAGATGACAGCTGAGTTTGACAGGTTTCAAATGCCACGGCTACCAACTTGAAACCACGAAATGAGCGACCCTGTATTTCAAAGCATCTTGGTCTTTTGACTTTTACACTGGATTGGTATTTTCAACACCGAGTCAGAAGATAATTTTGTCCGATTCAAGATTATTTGTTGTTTAAAACCGGTTGTTCTGGATTGGCGAATTAAAGTTGCATCCTCATAAAATTGGAAAGCCTCGTCGTCATTGATTCTCATGTTTGCTTCGTCCATTACGCCGTTATGTCCAGGTATCGCGGTTCAAGCTGTCGTTCTTCGCTGTTGATATCTCTCACTAGAGGGTTCGGATGGATCTGTCCAGGGGTGTTATCGCTGCTGCTTAGAAGAGTCGTTATATACTTGGATACTTCTGCCGTCATTAATAAAATTGAAGACCCGCGTGCAAATCCTTACTATTTGCTTGCAATATTATATTGCGGCAAGTAGTGGCTGAAAGTGTGTTTTGGGGTCGCATTGGTCTTCTGAAACAAGCTAACTCTGACTTGGGTGAATTCACTCATGCCCAATTTTTGGAATTTTCCCACAGTCGTCTTATCCGGTCTTCTTTTCTTTCAGCTGCGATAGGTGCCGACATCGAGTCATCAGCACACACGACTGTCTGTGGGCATTGTAAGCATTCTAAGTATTCAACGTGGTAAAATACTGGAAACTTTCCAGTGGCATTTTTCAACTGGTTTTAAGAAGCAACCATGTTCGAATCGTTTTTACACTTTCCGGGAACATCAGTTGCATGCTAATATTTGCCAGCTTATGTCAGCACCGCTTAACGCACAGTTTACGCGATGGCAGTATTTGTTGGGAGTTTTTTGTTGTTGGTGAGAATTGTATTACAGCAACACGTGATGGTTGTTTCATCAAAACTCACCACACCACATTCTAATGTCAAAGTGACATTTAAAAGAACAACTTTTAAATTAGTTCTATTTCATTGTTTAAAAAGGTATGTTTGAACAGGTAAAGATTTCAATGCTTAAACTGTTGACAATTGGGGGGGAGGGGGGGGGGGGCTTTAACATATTTCCTGTCGAGTCATTATTTATATCTTTGTTTATTGATGATTGTACAACGATTTATCTCGGTTCGTGTTTGCATAATTTAAGTTTAGGCGGTGGCGCATGAGTGGTCTAATAGTTAACTCACCGATTTGCATGGATTAAATAAAGTTAATCCATGGATCAAGAATTAAAAAAATGAGGTTCAGTGCTGAACCACTTTTGTACAACTGGTACTAAGGTCCAGTGGGTAGTATTGTATCCTCGGACCAACAAGAGTTAGCCCACGAATTTTCACGGATTAAATAAAGTTAATCCACGGCTTAAGAATTTGAAAGCGTATTTTAGTGATAAACCACTGTGTTTCAACTAGTTCTTAATTTATTTCAATCATCGGTTATTTTACGTATTTTCGTCCTTCTTCACATAACCTTAAAATAATTAGCAAAATTTTATTTTTAGAACACTTACGTATAAATAATAAATCATTGAGTGAGTGATGCAAATGGATCGTGACAGGAGTAACAACCTTTCGAAACAAATGAAGCACAATTATGATATAAGATATGCGGAGCCGATGATTCTTGATGAGATTCTTGATTCTGAAATCTCTTTAGAGGAAATAAGTACTGTAATCTTCAAAGTCAAAAATGGAAAAGCTCCTGGTGAAGACGGGATTCCTTACGAGTTCTTCAAGAATGCAACTGTCACTTTGCATTTCCAACTTCAATCGTTGTTTAATAAAATAATCTTTGGAGAAAAAGCCCCATTGTCATTCAAAAGATCTGTGATTTTTCCTATCCACAAAAAAGGAGACCTAAACTGTGTTGAAAACTATAGAGGCATCTCTTTCATGAATGTCCTGGCAAAATTGTTTTGTGGTGTGCTTGTCAACAGACTAGAAACGTGGGTTAACACCTACAACATCTTATCACACTTTCAGGCTGGATTCAGAAAAACATTTTCAACAGTTGACCATATTTTCTCACTCACTTCAATTATTAAAGCGTTCCAAGCCAGAAACAAAAAAGTATATGCATTTTTTGTGGATTTCAAGGCAGCCTTTGATCTTATAAATCGTAATGCCCTATTTTATAAGCTTTCACAACTAGGACTGTCTTCAAACTTCATCAATGTAATAAAAGATTTATACACCGGGTCAAAAGCAGCTGTATGGGATGGGTCAATCTATTCCGAGTGGTTCGAGACGAATAGTGGCGTTAAACAAGGATGTCTTCTTAGTGCACTTTTGTTTGCACTCTTCATTAACGATGTTGTAGCTTGTCTCCCTGGAGGAATTCGTATTGCTGATTTAAACATCAATGTCCTTCTGTATGCCGATGATCTGGTGGTACTTTCAGAATCACCGGAAAGCCTTCAATTGATGATTAATCGATTAGCGGAATATTGTCTTAAATGGAGTCTTGTCATTAACTCAGATAAATCAAAAGTCATGGTGTTTACAAGATCAGCAAGAAGTCGGAACACTTATAATTGGTCTTTTAATGGATCTAGATTAGAAGTTGCCAATGAGTACAAGTATCTGGGAGTGAAACTGAACAGTACTCTTGATTTTAAGAAACATCTTTCAGATAAATCAAAAAGTGCGCAAAGTCTGATCAATGTCTCATGGAGAAATATATTCTTAAATGAACGCATCGAACTTTCAGCAAAATATAAAATATTTGATGCCGTGGTTAAGTCTACTCTGTGTTACGCTGCTCAGGTGTGGGGAATTGACGAATACGAGGATATTGAAAAATTCCAAAGGAATTTCATAAAAAAACTGTTTAATCTACCACTGAAAACGCCTAATTATGCACTATATCTTGAAACTGGTCTTCCTAAACTATTTACACATACGCTAAAACTACAGGCAGATTACATTGTGAAGATTCTATCTTACCAAGATGAACGACTTTCTAATAAAATGGTACTATATGAGTTCAGAAACGAGGACTGGTGGATGTCAAAATGGAAAAGCTTAGGAAGTAACTACGGCGAAGTTCTCTCCATGGATCCAGGAAACTTTAACATTCTCAAAGAACAGCTATACCGCATTATTCAGCAACATGAAAACTCTGTACGTGATACTCTTATAGCGAAAGCAAGCGAATCCGAAAGTAGAATCCTATATTCACAACTTAACACCACTCTATTGCAAAATAACTACTTTAACGACCAGCTAAACTTTAGAGAAATATCGCTCATATTTAAAGTGAGATGTGAACTTCTAAGCCTAAACGGAAGCCCTTACAATGGCAGTTTTAACCAATTCTGTTCTTTGTGCAATTTAAGATCCAAAGAAGACTGTTTCCATTTCGTCAGCATATGTCCCATATTCTCGTCACAACGCCTGTCATACTTCGGGAAGAGAACATTAACGTTACAGGAAACTATCAACATCCTGAATGGTTTTGACTGGAAAACTCTTTACACCTTTTTGAGAGATACTTATAAATATAGAATGTTATTAATATCCGAATTTATATAACTATTTTCTACTATTTTATTCAATATTTAATTAAAATAATTTTTTGCATATAAAGATAATAATTGCTAACCGAGCTGACGGCAAAGCCATAGCTTTTAAATTCATTGTTTTTTGTTAAACTATGCTAAGAAAAGTAGAAATAAATGAATTACTTACTTACTTACTTACTTACTTGATATAAGAAGGAGAGTGAATAATATTTTCTTGTGCTGTGGAAACTACAAAAATAGGAATTGAGAGAACCCAGTAACCAACCGAAATAAAGACCTTTTAATCACCATAATTTCCCTCCTATAGGAAGGCAATATAACACCAAAGTCCTAAGAATTATATAATTCGGAGTTTTATTAAGAAAAAATAATATTATTTTGGTGATGTGATGGCCGATAAGGATGAAGGAGTAGAGTGAAGACGTTTTAATTAAATGACTTATTAGAGTAATGGTGTGTTATTTGATGTAATCATTTTATTTCTTCATACAAGTACGGAAGTCATAACCGCAAAAATTGTATTCAAAAATATTTAGGATACCGGAAGAATCATATTTTTTTTTATCAACGTTATCATGCTTATAGATAAGTAATATCACTTTTTCATATCAAAACTATCAAAAAGAATTGAAAACATTTCCTGGTTATTTTTTTAATTAACAGTGGTTGCCAACTATTGTAAAATAAAATATATTTATTTTTTTAAAATAATTGGCATCTTGAAAAAAATCCAAACATTTTAAACTTATTTAGAGATAACCTTGATTTTTAAATTTTCGGAGCAATTAAGTTTCCCAATCACGTGCAACGACAATTGTAACGATAACAAGTGCTTTTACGTAACACAATTGGCTTACAGTTTAAGTGGCAATTTTGTATCTAAAACTGCTGTGCTTTTTTTTTAAATCGCTTAAACTTATGAAATAGTATAATTTAAATAATAATTGCATTCTTTTTTGTATTCAACCGACATGACCAACGCAAAAAAAAAAAAAGAAGTTTCATTTCACTGAAACAATATTCGCAGTCATCGCTATAAACTTATACCTACCTGAGCTAATGATACTTTGAACATTTTATTAGTCTTTAATTTGTTTAACTTTCAATTTAAACACAAATTTAGTGAATCATCATCGGAAACAGGAAAGCAAGCGCGAGCCAAGTGGGAACGTGATTTGTTTTGGTTTTGGGTTTATTTTTATTTATTTCTATTTTTATCTTTCAGTTTTGGTTTTATTTTGAAGTGAATTTATTCAAAAGTTCTCCAGCAATAGGAAAATCAATTTCCAGATACTTTCGGTCGTGGTTTGACCTTCATCTTAAAGGGGTTATCTAAAACGTACTCTCTATCTATAGGGTACGTTTTGGTTTTGAGAAAGTTTTCAAGTTCAAGATTTTAATTAAACTTACGATGTTGCAGAAAGCAAAAAAGTGCATTCCGCATTGTTTTTCGTTAATTTGCCCATCGACGTCAATGTTCTTCTTCTTGATGGAGCTGCTTTCGGCAGCAACACTTTGAAAAAGTGACGATTTATTTTTCAACATAACCTCCTTTTAGCTCAATACACTTGGCCCAGCTATGCTCCAACTTTTCAACCCGTCCAAAAAATAAGTTTTCCCGAGGTCAGCGAAATAGGCGATGGCGGCGATGACCTCCTCATTCGACCCAAATCAATTTATGTCTGCCAATTACGTGCTTAGGGCCTATATTCCTTTCGGAAAGTTGCTTTAATAGCTGATTATAGAACATTGATCCTAATTGATGGCATCTCCTTTATCTTGTAGGTATTGATCGAAATGTTTCTCCGTGTGGTATCTCCTAACTGTCTAGTCTGGGAACTGAATTTTTTTTAATATTGAAAGCTAATTTTCTTTGTAGAAATGAAATGAAATTCTTAAAATAATAAAGGCGTTATCTAAAAGTCAATATCAATATCAATATCTTTGAAGTTCATATATAATACCATAACTGTCCGGTTCCCGCTTTCACACACCCCCTTCTCATTTACATTTCTTTATGCAATGAAAACCATCAATTGATATGAATATTCAATATTATTATGGCTTTCGTTTATGACAATGACAATGACAATGCCAACCAAACAGCCAATACAGAGGCAAAAATAAAGTATCTGCAAATAGAAATACAAATTTTCATTTAGCATTCCCAGTCTCACATAGGTTGCACAACATTACCTTTATTTTTTCCACAGCCACAGGGTCAATGAAATGTCAATGAACATACAATTTTTTAAATGAATCTCTTTGAGAAATTTCATTTTTCATTTTTCCATTCTGCATATCATATAATGTTTGTTACAAAAAAAAAACCTACCAACTTGCTATAAGCTTTTTTAAATTGACCTTTAAAAAAGACTGCGAATTTAGTTTTTTTTTTTTGCATGCAAATGCAAATATCAAAAAGAATTCTTCGAAACCGGCTTTGTCATTCATAGTTGTACAAAAATTGTGAATTTGTGGCTTTGACTTATCCATTTTTTTCACCAAAGTTTTGATACTTCAGATACAGAAGTACTAGTACATGGGCAAATGACGCATTTACATAGTTTTGGAAATAAGTAGGTATTTCGTTTGAACTTTGACATTTTGGGGTTACCAAACCAACCTTATAATAAGTATTTTAAATCCTTTTTTGATTGTAAGATGAACAAAGTTTGAGAGAAATCTTTTCAATTCGAAACCACAAAGCTTTGACGGAAATCATCAAAGAGTTGGTTATAATTTATAAAAGCTTTTATTTTATATTTTTCAAGTTTAATCAAAAAGACGATAATAAAGTAGGGTCAATTGATTCATTGCTTCGGTCAGAAATATTCACAAATTGTTCAACGAGAACGACACGGTGAAGTGATATAGGAAGCTTTTTTAAATTAATTTAAATTTAAAAAAACCCCGTTGACTGCGTTTTTTAAGTCTTGACAACTACCTAGTCATTTGGGAAACACCTTCTAATGTAAAAAAAAAAAAGAATGAACGAGTTTATTTAAATAAATTAAATATACAACTTCTTCGTTCTTACGAATGGAAAAAAATAAAAACGAAAGTTTACAGTTGTATATTATAGATACTTGGAATACCTGATTTAAAAGAGTACACGGAAAGAATTTTTAGATCAGATCAAGAAAAATGAGCTGCAAATCACGAAAATCTTATGCAGTTTCTCACCCTAGCTCGGGGTTTTGTAAATTACGACTCCTTGTTCGCAATTTTCAAAATTGAACGAAATGAAGATATTGACACTCAAAAATAGCAAATTACCACTTTTTTGGGTCAATAATCCGATCCTGAGAAATAAAACATTGCCATCGCGAATCGAAAATTGATCCAAATTTGTATCAATTTTATATTTACACGATTGTAAATTGCAAAAAGCGAGTCGTAGATTTCCATCTTTTTGTTTTGAATCAAAAATATGTTTTTGAAAAAATGAGTGGTAAAGTCGTAAATTGCAACCCCATTTTACTCAATTTGTAACAAATTATATCGCTTTGAGAGAGAAGCAACTTTCTATTTATTGAAAAATGTAACTTTTACTTACTTAGCTGATTCTAGGAATCGAACTCGAGACCCTCTGCATACCAATCTAGCACACATCTACTAGGCCATGGTGATGTATCCAAGTCGGATATCAAAATTAATAATAAGAAGCAACCTGAATATGAGTTACATTTTAGGGGTGTTTTGAATTAAGATTATGTTTTATTGGCGAGAAAAATATACCTAGTCGTCTTATTTTGTACGTCTAATGTACAATTTTTTGTGATGATCATTTGAGTAAAGGTAAGAAAATGTATATTATGTGTAGTTGAAATTCAACCTTGTACTCCCTATGTACATAATAGAACTACAAAAAGGCATTTATTGGAGACAAGCGATGCCAGGGCCTAATCACTTATATTATGAACGATTCCTGTATGTGCGTTTATATTCTGGTGGAATATCATTTCCCGCTGAATCCGAATGGCTTACAAAGTTCCACTTTTAATATTAACCAGATTTATTTTTCGAGGATTTTACATTTCCTCAAAAAAGACAGTACCAAAAAAAAAAAAGATAATTATTAGTTCGAGGCAGGGATCGAACTCCGGACCTTCGACGTAGCCGTCAGACACACTTGAGTTGAATTTAATACTCAGTGATTGTAAATCACGAAAAATTTTTAGCAAATCCAGATTGGTAAAAAGTATAAATGGAATTATTCCCTTGAAGTAGTAAATTGCGACAAAAAGGTTGTAATTTACTTTGAAGGGCACAAGCTTGAATTATAACTTTTAATTGTAAATCTCAACTTAGGAATTGTTGTAATTTTAGATGAATTGTAAGTTAAATTGCAAATTGTTCTATCAGTTTCGAATCAAAGCGCCGTGATTTACAAAAAAAAAACATGTTTTGTAAATTGCAACTAAATATTTCGCAATTGGTAATTTTTCAATTCTCTCCGTGTAGGTTCAGACAGAAGTTACTTAGAATAAAATTATAAGAAACTTGTTTCAAAGGAAAAAATATTCTATTAGTGAATGCGTTAGCCTGCATTCTTGGAAAGTAACACAGGAAAAATCTGAGGGATTTTTTTTTTAATAGTTTTTTTGAGAACCCGCCTTTCTTAGTATCTCGTGACTTTTTATTTCTAGTTTAAATTTGCATAAATATCCAACAAATTGTTTTTAAAGAACATACAGTTACAAGATTGAATTTTATTTAAATTTTGAAGTTCTAAAATTATACTTATTTGACATTTTTCTCGTGTGAACAAAACTCTCACCAAAAGGTTGCAATGGCAGTGTTTCGAGTCTCGTTGAAATGACAGTTAATGTGACACTGTTTTAAAAATTTAATCATTTAACGACCATGAGAGGAAGTTTAACTTTAAAATATTCGCTCGCTTTGAAATAATCAAAAAAAAATTTATAGGTTAAGTAAAACAGTGTCTCGTAGCATTTTTAGGAATTTAAATATTTTTATTAAAATTTATAAGAATGTTTAGTACATATGTGTTTGTCATATTTTAAACAATCTTTTCTGTTTTTTGTTTCGTTTCAGGTAAGACATGATTATTTAAGTGATAATGTTAGAAAAGATGTCCCAACTAAATACAGGTAGCTTATGAAAATGGTCAGTATGACTTGCTTACTTTGTTTTTGAAACATCGCATTTATAAAATTTCGCAATATCATTAAGAAAACGCGAATAAAAAGTGAAGAGATCGATTTTATCGAAATCAATATTGGATGGTGTTGGCATCATACCGGGTGTTTTTTTTTTAACTTTAAGTTGGCAACACTATTTTAACTGGCGGCCATTTTGTCAGCTGTCAAGTGATTTATTTATAGTTTGGTTTGGCATTTCAACATGAATAGACTGACGTCTAAACAACGTTTCCAAATTGTGCAAATTTATTTTGAAACTATTTTCGATTTTCCAAGAATATTTTGTTCAGCGATGAAGCTCACTTTTGGTTGAATGGAAACGTCAATAAACGAAACTGCCGTATTTGGAGTGATCATAATCCACAAGCCATTGTTTATCCATGATTACTGACTTTTTCGATCATTAATTGAACAAACATGATGTGTAGGAGCTGTGGTTTCAACAAGACGGCGCAACATGTGACAAAGCTCGTGCCACAATTGATTTGTTAAAGGAAACGTTCGGTGAGCGCATAATTTCGCGTTTTGGTCCTGTGAATTGGCCTCCAAGATCGTGCGATTTAACGCCGCTTGACTATTTTCTGTGGGGATATGTGAAATCGATAGCCTACACCGATAAGCCCGAAACGATTGACCACTTGGGAGACAACATTCGCCACTTTATTGCCGATCTACGGCCACAAATGTTGGAAAAAGTCATCGAAAATTGAACCTCCAAATTAGACTACGCCTGAGCCAGCCGTGGCGGTCATATGTCAGAAATTATATTTTAATTATAATGCCAGATTATCTTTCGAATAACGTAAATTTCATGTTAATTAAAAAAAAATCTTCTTTGTTTTAGTCCATTTCTAAGCTCCATACCTCTAAAAAAGACACCCTTTAGAAAGAATACTTAGAACAGCGACCAACGGCAGTGGTTCTCGGTGTTTTCATACAAGTTTAAAATCGGCAGAAGTGCATTTTGTTTAAAGAAAAGGAATTTTCAATTGGTGCTATATTGTTCAGTAGCCAAATTTGTTTTCGAGCCGTCGCGTCGCGCGGCGTCATTGGACCGTTTTGAAAACGACGTTGATTAGGCAATTACCGTCAATACGAGTGAGGCTACAGAACAATAATAACCCAAGTGGAACCATATGGACCTGGGATATTGCGGTTCCAGCAGAGGTTACGTGAGTCGGCTTCCAAAGTCATGTGACATAACCCTGTCTTTTTCTTGTGTGTTGTCCTGAATTCGCAGGTCTATGCGAATAAACCTTATTCGACCGATGCCCTTAAAGTGAACTTAACGAATCCCATATCGCTCAAATTCAACCGGATCTATGCAGAAGGGTTTTTGAAAATGGACCAATTGGACGGATACATGCCACCGTAAGAAGCCGACGCGAGCATTTGAACTATTTACGTCATATTTCGACATAATGGTTTCCAAATACGAAAAGAATTTTAATGTAACCTCACTCACAGCTTGATCATTTCACAATCTACCCGCCATTATTGAAAAATCTTTTACTTAAACCATCTTCGCTCGATTGAATACATCATACTATTGGTGGAAAGAGGCGTTCAGGAAAATTTTTCAATTGGTTTCCCTGTCTTCTTCATGGGGATCGATTAAATCTCTATTTTTTTTTCAGGATTAGTAGTTTAAAAACTCAAATCGATACATGTCTTCTTTATGTTTAGTAGATATTTGGAATATATGGTGCAGTAACGTTATAAATTGGGGAAAAAAATAGATCGATACAAACATTTTGAAACTGCTTTTTTTTTATCCTTATACTCAAACATTATTATAGTCTTCAAAAAATAAACACACCATACACATTTTCGAGAGACTTGGTTTTATGACAAGAAAGTCATGCTCTGATAAGTGGACATTTTCTGAGAACCCAATCAGAACGACATGTTCAACGTTACTTCAAAATCAGTCTTGCAATTAAAATTACTTGAAAAAATTATGAATAAGGTAGATTTTTAGAAATTATGTTACTAGTCAAAAATTCTTGAATTATTTGGCATTGTGTCGGTTTCTTCTTTACTTCTTTACTTTAGTTGAGCGACATTGTTACTGTCATTTCCACGAGACTCGTTTCTCTATACCTTAAAATTTGCTGTGACACTATCATATTTCGTAGAATTTCAGTTAAAAAACAACAAAGTTATCATAAAAATGAGTAATTGACATTTTAAGGTTTGAATTTCATTCCTTTATTTTAATATTACCAGAAATTTTACATGCTTAGCTTTAATACCTAAGAAAGTAGAAAACTGATTCATTCCAAATATTTATTTGATAAGAGTCTGACCCACTTATTGAAAATGTATAATAATCACCTTTTTTGTTTCCTGAATATACCTAATTCATGAAAAGGCCTTAAAATAGATGATTGAAAGAACTGTAACGAAAACATTTGTTCCCACTTGAACAATGTCATAATATTTCTTGTCTCTGAGGATTGTGTAAAGAAGTAACGGAAAAATAAGGCCGAAACTTGTAATGGGTGATTCATCGTGAGGTTTGATTTTCGATAGGCTTTTTTTTTTTTGACAGAGCATGCTTGACTCCTATAAAAGTGCTTTGTCAAATTTGCCCAGTATCGTTTGGCGAGTCATCATGGAAAGACTTACAGCACAACAAGTGAATGGGCTCTGGAAGAACTCAATGAAAATCCGGTGTTTTATCGTGAAATTTTGTTCAGTAATGAAGCCCATTTCTGGATGAATGGATACGTTAATAAACAAAATTGCCGTATTTGGGCTGATGAGCAACTCGAAGAGAACCAAGAGCTTATATTACATTCATTAAAAAATATTGTATAGAGTGGTTTATGGGCTGTTGGAATAATTGGTCCATATTTGTTCAAAAATGAGACCAAACAGAATGTTACCGTCATTGGTAACCGTTATTGCGTCATGTTAACGGACTATGTGCTTCCTGAAATTCGACGGCGCTACGAGCCAGAGCCATACAGCGCGTGAAACAATTGACTTGTTAAAAAATCATTTTGGTGAGCACTTAATTTCACGTTTTGCTAGGTACGGTAAAATGGCCACCTGTACTACCCCGTGGCGTAGTGGTTAGTGTGTTGGACTTATCAGTTTACCACGCCGAAGGTTCAGGGTTCGATCCCTGAGGTTGCCACCTTAAGTTTTTTTCCGGGGTACTGCCTCTTGCGAGGAAGTGACATATCCTTCAAGAGTAATTAATGTCATGGAAAGTGCTTCTCTGTTAGCCGTTCGGATTCGGCGGTAAATAGTAGGTCCCTTCCATTCCTGCAGAATATCAACGCACACGGCCCCGCTTGGAGCTGTTGTGCAAACAATTTATTTGTTTTTATTTAAAAATGATGGTGCGATATCACACCCTTGGACTATTTTCTCGGGGGATATGTAAAGTCTCAGAGCTTCAGTAATAAGCCAGCTACAATTGATGCACTGAAAGCCAACATTACTCGTGTTATTCGCGAGATACCAGTCGCTATGCTCAAACGAGTCCCACAAAATTGGACCTTCCGAATGGACCACCTCAGACGTAGTCGTGCATTGCCAATACTTTCACGATATCATTTTCAAAAAGTAAATGCCATGATTTGTTTTATTTTACATAATAAATCAAACCTCACGATGAATCACCCTTTATAAACAATGCTTTAGCGATATAACCAGTTCCCTCCTGAAACTATTACTTGCTCCGTTAGGAATTCTTATCAGTTTACCTTAGGCCTGATTTCGCATGCACTGTTCAGTGTAGAGACTTCTTCTCCGGCCGCACTGCACGAATGTGGTATGTTTCGCTTTCACTATACTATTTATGCTGACATTCAAAACAAATGTGCATTGGCATTCCCTTCTATCTCCAAACTTCCTACACACGCTGCCGCTGGTACTGTGTTAATTCGTGATAAGGGTATTATAATCTCTTGACTCTTGATCAAACCCGGGCACATTAAAAAAATAAAATAAAATAAGAAAATTTATTTGTTTATTTGCTCTGCTTGGTTCAAATGACAAAAACAAGCTCATGTTTTTTTTGTTTTTTAGCAAAGTGCCATTGTTTTACCCATTTTGTCTATTTTTGAATGGAAATACGCTTAAAATGCGTACTAATTTGTTTTTTTTTTTGTGAACAAAATTCTGTTCAAACAAATTTAAACTAAACTCAAAAACATTCCAATAAATGTCTGTTCGACAGCTTTGTTGTTCTAATGCATGAAGTTTTTTAAGTTTCAAGGTGCGGAAATGGAAAGGAATTTCGTTTTCTGAACACATTCAGTCACATATTCGTAGATACATTTTTGGCGCGACTAAGTACTATTTAAATTTTTGGTGTTTAGTTCGAACATTACACAGATGGTTTGATTCTTATTTGAAGCATGCAAATAACCAAAAGTATCTGTTGTTTTGGATAAATTCTTTTAACTCTGAATTCAATATAATGGCTTCGTGAAAAGGCGTAAGCATATCTTCGGAGCAATTGCTGCAAATGAGTTGTCGTGACTATAGGTATTGGTTGGTAGAAAGGCGGGTTTCGTAAGTCTTAACCTTATAAAAACCCAATCAGCACTGGAGTGCGCCGTTTTGTTACCACGATCTTACTTATTAATTTGCCAGCCGATCTAGTAGACGATCAATGAGGCCGCACTCGAGACTTTTTGCGACCTAGGTAGTTTGCTGGTTGGTCAGTTAACATAATGATACATCAGAGAGTTCGTTCAGTTTACGGGTTGGGTTTGTGCCCATCCATGGAATAATAACTCGCTACCTAGGCGAGATGTATGGTTTCGTAACAGGTCCTCTGCCTACAATTGGATTTAAAGCCGTCGCGACGGGGGAGCAAAAAACTCCCTTAGAACCTGCTCGTAAATTGCCAGACGTAAACTCCCTTAGACCTAGGATCAGACTCCAGACTTCATGCCACCAAGGCAGGTTGCTGGTTGGTAGGGGTACACTGAATTCGTTAAAGGTTTGGCTCAATAAGCGGGTTCGGCCCAGGAAATTCTTTTAGAAACATCCCCTAACACCTAGACGAGATTCAGCTGGGTCCTTTGCCAATCCCTTGATTGTTTAGGTCGAGGAGAGGTAGTTCTTTAAGAGGTAATTTATTCATAGTCACCTTGTCTCATCGAGGAAGGTGATCAAATCTTTGTTCCTTTTATTGGATAATTCCCCGAGGTCTCCTTAAAAAAGTTTCACCAACAGATCGGCTCTAATACTAGCTAAAGCAGGACAGTGACGCAATAAATGGGCGACAGTCTCCTTCTTTGCCTCATCTCTGCAGAAGTCGACATTTTGTACAACTATCGGCCAGTGGCTCTTCCTGGTTGCCACTAACCTGGTTATATCAAATCGGCTCTTGAAAAGTAAATCGTTTGTTCGAGATTTGTTGTAAGCAGGCCACATCTTTCTAGAAACGATGCAGTTAGTCGAAATGCTTCACAGCTCCAGCGAAATGTTGACGACTTCTGGGAATGAGCCTTGCCTGAAAGCCACTGTGCCCTGAGCTGGAACCCAGAGTAACTTTCAGTTTGGTCCCAAAACCATCCATGGTACTATCGAACAGTCATTTCTGTCGCCATTGCTGCGTATTAATTGTCTCTTCTTTCATTTCCGTGTATTCTATGTCAGCTTTTAAATACGAATCCTGGTGCACCAGGTGGCAGCACAATCTATCGCTTCCACTCGTGTACCTATTTGTAATCCCTTTCGCAGACTGGTGGAATGGAAACACACAAAAATAATTAGCTTTAGACGATAGCACTATTTCCATAATTTAATTACTTTTAATTAAATATACTGTCCTTATTTTGTAAATATTCCACCAATTATATTGCCTTTTAAATTCCATAAAAAAAAGAATAATTCAAGGAGCCGCTCCTTGACGATTAATTGAAAATAATAACAAAGCGACACAATCCTTGAAATTGATACCAACCACAACACAAACTGCCTGAAACACCGCACCAAAGCAGATTGTGTATTGTGTAGTGAGGCATTACTAATTTCCGGACATTGACATCGATTTGTTTTCCCTTCCTAGTTCCTAAACCCCTCCCCCCACTAGCGCACACATGCCAAGATTCTATTGCAAACATATAAGTTCATAAACTGAGCAACGTGTGTAAACAGCACATGACCAGAAGAACCTCCAGCGACCATGTCATCGTGCCACAAAGAGGCAGGTATAGGAATTAATATGGAGGACATTGAAAGTGGTCAAGAATATCGTGGAATAGCCAGGGTCCGGTCGGTAATGTAGCGTGTTTCACAAAGCCATTGCCAAATCAGGTTCAATAGGTTACTTGAAGAACAAACAAAAAATTAGAAAAAAAAATATTATGTGGAACATGCGTGGGAAGAGAACACTTCATTTTTCAAGAGCGTTTATTGATTTCTGGTCACAAGAGCTGCTCGCAAACACGCCAACACAAGCAGCGTTGGAAGCAGCGTTTGGACTTTGTTTGAAGTGACAATTACTTTAAATTATCATGAAATTGATTTTTTTTTTTTAAATTTCTTACGCTCTCAAGATGACCCATCACCGCATTTTTCGTATCCATGTTCCCAGGAAAATTTCATAAGGTGCGTGTTGACAACGACGACGACGACGTTGACTCGGACACGGACGTCGAAAAAGATCGTAGACTTTGACACAAAGTCACATGAAAATAAGCAAAGAAAAGAAATGCAAGCTGATTGTATTTATGCATGGCACGCAACACCACCCAATTGGCCTCTGCAATCATGCTCGGCGATTCTTAATTCAATTGAACCTATGGAAGCACCACAATTGGCGTCCAATTTGTTTCAATTATATTACACATCAGAACATACAGCTCGATGTACTGTGGTTTGGTTGCGTCATGAAGTGGCATCGAGAATGATTTGTTTTAGACATTAATTTAAAAAAAAAAGTTTTTGAATATCAAATAATATGGAAGTGAAGTTTTCTTCATCTTTTTTTTGTGTGTGACTATTTTGATGACACGAGTTTTGAGCTCCCATGATGACTTCTTTGTCTCTTAATTGTTTCAATTAGGCGAATGTTCCGTAAGTGATTTGTGGCTGCATTAATTGGAAGGGATTTTTTGCCTTTTTTCTGATTTTATTCGGGAAAAATTGGATATTCCCTGAAACGGGCAAGTTACCTAAAGTATTTTTTATAGGTAGTTTATAGGTTGTTGGTTTTAAATGGCGCAACTATAATAGACATGACCAAACATGCACTACTGTCAAAACTTAACAATCTATTTCGTCATGTTTATAAAAAACACGTTAAACTGACACTTAACCGCTTTGAGACATGTAAATTTGACAGATGCAGTTGACAGCCTAACAACAAAAATGGCGCTGACTAAGTGTTGTTGCAGACAGCTACAAAATAAACTCTATTTTCAATTTTCAGTCATTCGGTCTAAAAATTGTCTCCATAAACATGTATAGGTAATATTCTCTTTAAGTCAGCGCCATTTTAGTTGTTAGGCTATAGGCTGTCAACTGCATCCGTCAAATTTACATGTGTCAGAGCGGTTAAGTGTCAGAAATAGCTTACGTTTAACGAAATTACAAGAAAAATTTTTGTAAATCATAACCAATGCTATATAAGTGTGTTTTGTCGTTTATTTAAACATTCAATTTTGACAGTCGCTTACAATGATTGAGCTTTTAGAAAGAACACAAATAAGGGAGGAAACAAATAAAAGAAACATGCAAATGACTTGTAGTCTTCAAACAGTGGAACTCATTAAGCATCTCCCACATTTAAAAAAATTAAGTGCTCAGATGTGAACACATGAACACAATGAAGTCGGAGCCGCAGACGCAGCACCTGTCGAACTATTGAATACACTCGAAATTAATATTGCATATTATTGATTGACAGTGAGCCGCAGTCAAATCTGCAATACAGAGTCGGAAGAGTTGGTTTTGTTCAAATAATTCGTGTAACCTCTATGACAGTTTACTACACCGCAGCACCGCACCAAGCATTTTAAGCTTCATTGTATTTTTTGTCTGCTCCGATTCCCATGCAATCCTTTTAAATTTCATGCAGTTCTGTCTTTCATTTTACTGAAACAGAATGAGACAGAGACATCATGCTATCTGTTATAATTTTAAGCACATATTTTTCAAGCATTAAATGTGGGATGTTTTGTTGAACGCAGACATTTTAAATCAAACAGTTAAAACTTTGTCACATCCCTCCTCTTGTGAAAACACCTTAAAAAGATGCGAAAGTGAATGTCAAATCAAACAGAACTCCTCATATAACAGCTGATATTCAAAATGTCATCCATAACGACAGTTAAATAATATTATGGTGTTTCGAGACTCGAAATGAAATGGATCGAGTATTTTTTAAATATGAGAAATGAGTATCGCTAAGATCCTGATATATTAAGATGGCGTCCACTTAAAAATATTTTTGAGGTTCACTATATTTTAAAGCCAAGACCGCACTAGGCTAAATTGCAATTCAGCGGAAATGCGTATGAGAGAAATCGCACTACGCTGCAGTGGATCTGTACTTTAGCGACAGTATACGGCATAGTTTGTTATTTACCCAACTAATTGCAATATTAAATATGGAGAATTTGAACATTCTTATTTTTAAATTGTTGTTCTTTATTCTACCTATATTTTTTTTTTGGTTAAAATGAAGCTTGATTTCGATTGTGTTTGATACTTACATTTTGTTTCCTTTTCTGACCACTTAAGAACTTTACTATACAGGGTCAATAATGTTAACTTGTTTCATTAACCTCTAAACGGTTGACCAATTTTAATAACTTTGTCCTTTTTATGTTTCAAGTAACTCCTTTTTCCACCGCGACCTTTATAATTCTCGACAGGAATTTGCATTATCTGTGCGGTCGTAACACGAAACCATTAATTCCATTTCACTCCGTTTAAATGTCACGGGAAAAATTAAATTATAAACTCCATACAGTCTACACTCTACAGGGACACTTAATTTTGCACATTATGCTTCTGCAACAAAATGAAAATCATAACAGTATCCCTAATCGCAAAATAAGTGGGATAGGTAGGTAAATCAGTTTCCCCATGGCGTCACAACTTTTAGCGTCAAGTTGATCTTTATAAGGTCATGAACTATGGGACTGTATGTATATTGTGAAATGTCAAGTGTCTCTGTTTTCGTGAAATACAAGGTTTAGAAAACAGGATTTGTGTTCGATGGATACGTTTAAATGTCAAATTTTTGATCAAAGCACATGCACATTGCACATAAACATAGCGGTTATTGGTTTATAGATGCATTTGCAATCCGAAATCCCTAAGGATGCTTGTATAAAGATACAATTTTTGTGTAGACATTAATTGGCAGAATTGTGTTGATTGTTGTTGTGTGTTGGCATGTGATTTTAACTTCACGGATATATATTATAAGATGTAAGGATTGAAAAATGAGAACCATATTGTTATAGTTATGTACCTACATATATGATCACAATGGTTTTTGTTGGGGTCATGTCACTGTCCATGACAAAAAGTATCAAATTACATTTGTTTATTAACTCAATCCAAATCAATTTCAATTTACTACACTGACAATAGAACCTGAAACATTTTTTCAATTCAATACCCCAAACAATATTATGATTAGAAAAAAAAAAATTTACCACACACATATAGGCCTGATATCCTTTTAAACACGAATATTCTTCGTCGTTAACTGAATTATTTCTGATTGCAAAGGAAGGACGATAAAAGGACGAATGGATAGGATAGGATCAACTTAAATATATTGCCTTCGATATTAATGAACACATGCCGCAGAAGGAAACTTTTCTTAATTCAATATCAATGAAGGCTGGTGCTCCAAGCCAATGCAATTAAAATCTAATTGAAGCTTTTAGTTGAATTTATTGCGTTTTAGTAAAGAACATGTGTGTGGTTTGCTTCTCACATTAGTTTTCTCTCTGCTTTCAATTTAAAGAAATCGATTGATTGATAAAAAACAAGAAAACTAATAATAATTGTCGATCTACTGAAGTAGCTGCTTTTGTTTTAATTGCTGTTATTGGATGACAAGCTGCTCCCTTAAAGTTATATAAGTCACAAAATTTACTTTTCTGTATATCAAAAAATAAAAAAAAAGTAAAAGGGTTTGAAGACTTAAGTTGATCTTGGTGCTACCAAGCGTAGTGCACCTGCTCCTGGGTCTAACTTAATATGCCCTTCCGACAAACTTGATTTCTAGTATTTCACACTGCAAGTATTTGGAGATCTCACTTTACCTGCCTGGAAACCTCTGGTATGGCGTTGAAGTGCTTACGTGTTGCATAATTAATGTCCATTCGTTCTACATTACCAAGCCATAGTTGAATACGTCAGCTGTCTTGTTCTTCTTTAATGCAGACCAGACCATAAATCATATGCAAAAGTACTTTTCATCCGACTGGAAGATGGTCCATGTTTCTGCTATATGGTGAACAACCATGAGGAACGGAATGAATAGTGTTTTCTATAGCGTCTACTTGGGAATTAATCCATCACACATAGCGATTCGGAAGAGTTATTCTATATTTGCGGCAGTGTCCAGTTAGAAAGATTCATATACTACATCGAAGTCACGTTCTGACCAAATAGGACTTTTTTTTTTTTTTTGTAAATGCATATAAAGGGTGTTTTTTTAGACGTGTGGTGTGGTTTTCAAGAAGAAATAAAACGCATATAATTTAATGTTATGGCCCAGAATTCAGCTTTATTATAACGATAAGGGTTTTTCATTATGTTTTAAAAATGATTTCGGGTAAGTGGCCGCCGCGGATGGCTCGAATAAATTCCTGGGCGATTGAACGCATTCTTTTGAACCATTATTTTGGTAATAAATTTGCACGATTTGCAAACGTTGTTCAGTCTATTCATTATGAAATGGCATACTAAACTGAGCATAAATCAAGTGACAGCTGTCAAAAAGATCAACTCCGAAAAAAGGTTTGCCAGATTGAAAACCACGCGTCTAAAAAAAAACACCCTATACTTCGTCTTGTCCTCGTTTATTTTCAGCCCCATTCTGCTTGCTGCTGACTCCATAGTAGTGAAAGCACCGGTTACTGCTCGCTTTATACTTCCTATCACTTCAATGTCGTCCGCAAACCCAAATCATTGTGTCCATTTATTAAAGACTAGCTTTTGCCCGCTACTTCGTACGCGTGGATTTTAGAATGAAGTATCTAGGCATATTTTTTATTTTGCTAGACAGGATGTTTTAGGCGATGTTTCTCCTCGACTTGACGTTGTCGGTGATTTTCTTTTCATTCATCTGAGCTAGTGTTCATCAGCAATCCTTCATTCAGCTTAAGGGGTGCTCTAATTCTCTTCCTGAGCAACGACCTGTTTGAGCCTCAGTTCCTGTTCATTACATAATTTTGTATCTTAAAAACAAACAAACAAATGTTGTATCTAATTTATTGTTTTAATGAATTTCCCTATAAAACGAAACAACAACAACACGATCAAGCTTATAATTTTGAGGCTGTTTTGTCTGAGATTCACTGAACTCGCTTACTGGCATGTCAAAACAAAACAATTCATATTTTGTTTGTTTCCCTTACAATGTTTAAATGCAATCATTAGGTATAGTTCAAGGAAAAGAAACTTTATTTTCATAGTCTAACTAACATCACTTTTGCTTTTAATTCAACATAACCTCAAACAAATTTAATTAAGGTCACCCTTGGCTGTTAATTAGGAAATCTCGATTTTACGCGCGTAAGGTATTGCACACAGTAATGCGAACAACTGGAAAAAATAAAACGTCAGAGTAGTTAGGGGTCAAATTCTTGCTTCTACTGTTAAAAATAATTAGGCATAGAAGATTTTCATTAACACTTAATTTATAATGTTGTAAGTTCTCTGAAATTTTTTTAAGTGATACACTTTAGCGTGGTGTTGTTTTGTTGCGAATTGTTATGTAATTCAGCTAAAATTTTATCACCTGTGCAAGTAGTCGTTAATTGATTCACAGGCCTTTAAGTTGATGTGAACATGATTTATTTTTTAGTTTAGAAATGACATTCACAAGGTGTATTACGAAATTCCATTTAAGTGTCCCCAAACTGCTTAAATTGTTGCATGAGATTTTAAGGTTACATTTTTAACGAAGCAAAAAAAAAAAAAAAAAACTAGAAGACAAAAGATCGTTGATAAAGATGAGGAAGAGAGTTGAAAACAACTCGAAGCCTTGCATTTATTTTATGAATATCAGACTGGAAACTGTCCAAAACATCGAGTTGTTGGAAGGAACCGAAAGGTAATTTTTAATCCATTGAAGAAGGTATTTGTCGATACCAAATGTGCATTTACTAAAACAGAGCTTGATGCCAAATTCTATCAAATGCTGTTGAAATATCCAGCGCAATAATATCTTGATTTCTCCAAAATGATGTAGAGATTGGTTCCATTGAGATATATATCAACAGTGTACCAAATGCTGCAAAAATCGAACATCCGATCATTAAGAAGTTTACGTTTCTCAAGGTTTTCCTTGATCTGATAGTTCATGAGAATTTCAATGACTTTAGAGAGAAGGGTCATTAGTAAAATTGGTCGGTAGTTTGAAGTGGGTGACTATGGTTTGGGAACGGATAGGATAAATGCTGATTAAACGTACCCAAAATTTGTTTATTACACTTTGGAGTTTCGTTCATGTAAAAATCTAGTTCTTTGAATGTGGGCGGGCGTTACAGATCTTTATAGCTTTAGCTTGTTTGAACTTTTTCCGGGTTTCCTCAGAAGGGTTGGCTTTTTAATATTGGAAACTTGGTTCTGATAAAGCATCGTTTCCCAATAGATCTGCGAAATCAAGCATCTCTCTCTCTCTCTCCCTCTCTCTCCCTCTCTCTCTCTGTCATGTTATTGTCTTGATCCGATTAACTCGGTTGCCAGTGCTGGTAAGTGTGGCTACTTCACCGATTCATCGACGGAGCAGATTATAATGTAATGTAATTGGTGCGTTCTTTTTCTGACCATAGTTAACTATTGTTTTCAAAAGGCGTTCCTTTAATCCAAATTAGTTACGATTTGTAATTTAATGACGTCACAACAGCGTTTCTAAACTCACGTTGAAGTGCCACATAGTTACGATTTGTTACTATTTCCAACTCACCTACCTTCATGATATTAGTTGAGATTGTTGATCTGTCAAATTGGACGTTTTGTATTAAAAAATTCAAAGTCTTTATTAAAAATCAAACCAAAAATTTACAAATTCTCGATTTGAGCAGCAAGAACGCCTTTATTTTCTTTGAGTGATCAACAAGAAAGAATAAAATGGACTTTTCACCAATTTTGAGTGATGAGGTAGAATTATTTAATTATTTCCTCAATATAGTAAAAAATATTAAAATTGGTCGTTTGACAGTTTAACAAAATCAAACAACGTACCTATCGTTCCTAAATGGTTTGTAAAAAAAAACCAACAAATCCTAACAAAGACACTTCAACAATTTTTTTTTTTGACATAACAACAAATGTTGACTATGGCTAGAAAAAGAACGCACCAAATGAAATGTAATAAAATTCGAAAAAGGGGATTACAGAGCTTCTTTATTTCGTTACTCAAATTTAAAAGTTTACTATCAGCCATTAGATCACGAGCGATCCTGCATTTTATTTTATGAATCTTGGACCTAAAAAGGTTTTATAGTTATTACCTATGAACCTTATATTTTAAATATCGTATCCAAGTATGTACTTTGTTTGTGTTTTTCTCATAAAAAGATAATAATCTTTTAACAACTCGCAATTAACGTATAGATATAGTATTTACCTAAATAAATTATTAAAGAGCACTGGAACTTTGTTTGTTTTAAGTTTAGAATGATGAGACATTTTCTTATGGGATCAAGTTTGATTGCTAACGTGTGCTTGAGAAATGTGATAAAAAGTAGTTGGGAAATTCACCAGTTGTCTCTTTCTATTCGTGTTCAAAACTTAACTTCCAACAATTCTTGAAATTTTAATAAATATTTCGGTGGCAATTGACGCATGGATTTGTCAAAAACTGATAAAAGTGAAAGGGCCTTAAGAAATGTCAAACCGAAATGGTTATCAAACAGGTTTTTGACTTTCCAATAATAAAACGCCATATTGATTTTGTATACATTGACAGTACGTTACTTACGTTTACTCTAAAACGGAAAGTACAGTGCTTAGACATTTCACATTTTCAGTGACATTGTCACAAGCGGAATTTAAATTAAATGGTCGATTACCTCATTTCTAGGAAATGCAATAATATATTTGCTTAACTGCAAGCTAATAAAATTCTCACGATTCAGTTGTTGTAGTTGTTGTTTTTGTTTTAAGGGCTATTAGTTACCTAAGCACTTCTGAGAGGGTATTATTTTGTTTGTTTGGATTTAAAGTAATTTTACATATTAAAAACTATAAAACCCTGCACGCTTGTGTTTTTTTTTATTTTTTGTACACGTACCTACTTCGTAGGTCAAAAAAACTAATATTAAAATTGTCTTAATAGCATCCAGGCACGACACAAAAATGATAAACACAAGTTGAGGTCACGGCAACAAAAATCGCCTGCAAGTAACTGACTGGTGTATAGTGCTTTACTTTATTTTGAAATTATTATTTCAATCGATTGTGACGTCAAGTCAAGACCAAGGTATTCAATTCCCCCTTGGCTCCGAGCCCCGAGGTAATTCTTGTTATATTTGACTTTTGCTTTAGCGACCATATTTGTTTTAAACCATTTTTTTTATCGGTTGAATATGTTTACTGTTTGATTATCATGTTTTTCAGTATGATTCACTGACTAAAAATATTTGGTGATTATTCTTTAGGAACAGTTATTGTCTTGTCACCTAATTGATTAATTTTATACTATTGTTATGGTAAAAGAATATTCTGTTTGATAGGTTTTATTTTGTCGAATAATAAATATGTAAATTATTTAATCAAACTGCAGGCTCTTCTAGATTTAGTCATTTATTTTGTTAGAATTTGAAGAGAATAGCGCTGATTCCTGCTTAATTAAATAAGTTTTGTCCAATGGGTATTTTATATTTGTATTTAAACAAATTGGAAAAGGTTGTTAAAGAATAGGTACTAGATGCACTCAAAATACACTCAGTTTTTGTAATTTATTTTAGTTTACTACGTAAGAAACTTTTTTTGGGGTTTAATTAGGTCTAAACAGAGAGAGGGTGAGGTGTTATTAATCGCAATTTTATAAAGAGAGGACCAGCAAAAAGTTATAATACAGATTTCAATTATGTTTATATTGATATTGGGTAATGAGTGGTGTTCGTGTTGGTGTTGGCAGCATAGAAAGACAACAGAGAACACCGACTAACGAAACGGACGTCTGTGAAAAATCTGCTGAGGTGTGTTTTAATTTGAGTATGTTTATATTTGTCATTGTGCATTTCAAATAGGAACGGTTCAATACAACTATCAGATCAACAAATATTTTGAGAAACGGAAACCTCTTATTGGACCGGATGTACGGTTTTCGTAGTAATCGGTCTATTGCTGATATGATGATTTATATATCACCCACACCACAGTGATACCAAAATCTTTACATTGTGTTGAAGAAAGTAAGATTATTGAAGTTACCATTAGCACCGTTATATTCGATATCCACAAAATAAATATAAGTGGGCCCATGGTTCCCTTCTGTCTCCTGCTCTCTCCCTAATCTTAATAAATGATCCCTTGTCTAAAGGCTGAACTATAATGGACGAAACCAAACGAAAGCTAGTGTCAAAACCGAACGAAACGTTGCCGCCCAACCTGTGAAATGAACACGCAACCCATAGTGGACGGATTGCCGCTGAAGCAAAACATGTATACTCCTTTGAACAATAGGATGTTTGTGACCTCACACACAAAGTCGGCATACCTCTCCCTCTCAATCTCATATCCAATCTATTCACAGTCAGATGTCAAATTTTCGTCCGTAAAATGCGATAGCGAGCGCAGTTTACATCCTAAATGTGACGAAACGGAGCAATCCGTTACTTCGGGAGTGAGACACAAATTGCTTGTTCTCGCGCAATTACCTACATACGGGCCCGTCCGCGCCGGTTTGACTATTTTAGTTCAGCATTGAGACTTCTAATCAACTTAATTGTTTTGCTGATGACAGAAGACTCTTTCAGCTTTCACAACCATGTTTTTCGGATGTGGCACAGCAACGGCAGCGTTAGATAAGCTTGTTAAATTACGATCTCGACTGCAGTGTCCAATATGGAAATATTAACCACGTGAAATTTAAGGCTTCACAAACTCAATGCTGTTTTCTGTCCTTAAAGCATAACCTACTCCTATGCCACCATGCATGAGTATAGCACTTACATTGAGGAAACCAAACAGCTTTGAGTTCTAGGTATGCGTATCACAATTGACGAGAGCTTTTAAATTTTGTTTTATCGCTACTTTTATAACTAAAGCTTCAGCGAAATAGCCAGATGTGTTCCTCCCTTAAACAATTTCCCCGTAATGCTTGCATCGCTAAGAAATGCTCATCAATTTACCCTTGAGCTTAATTTTGACTAATTTTTTAGCCACACTATAAGGATGTGGAATGCTTTACCTGGCTCGATTTTTTCTTCCTATCATGGTTTGCAGAGATTCAAAACCAATGTGTATCGGTTCTTCTTTCCTGTTGGAATTTCGAATCAGGTTCAAAATCCCTTTTTAATACCATTTTTAAATTGAATGATTGCGAACTCGATTAGCGACGAATATCTTTTTGATGTGAGCCATTGTATATATAAACTAAAATACTACCACGTGAGGTGCGCCATCTATCAACGGAAAACTAAGCTCTTGATTTAAGAGGTTTTTCTCTAGATTACAATGGGAAGCAACAACAACATAATTATATAATCTAGCTCTGTGCCAAATTTCATCCAGATCCGTTCAGCCATTCTGGTGTGATTTCAAAAATTAAAACATATCTATCAAACGGGAACCATACATTTTACCGGGATAAAAAGTAGCTAATATACTATTTCAGACTATAAGCTATCTCTGTGCCATTTATTTAATTTAATTTTATCCAGATCCATTTAGCCGTTCTGGCGTTAGTTAGCAACAAACATCCAAACATCGTAACTTTCACATTTATAATATTAGTAGGATGAATTGAGCAAAGCTAGAATTGACAATTAATTTCATATCAAACGAGACTCGAGTCACCATATGGTTATATGAGCTGATGAACCGTTGCCTGAGTTCTGTTTGATTTCTGATTCACAAGAGTAGTACCCCGTGTTTATTGTGTTGGACTGCCACACCGAATTTTCTCAGTTCGATCCCTGACGACACCAAAGTTTTTCCCGGGGAACTGCTTCTTGCGAGGAAGTGACAAATTGTAACAAAATGTCATGAAAAAGTGCTTCTCTGCTAGCCGTTCGGGATTCGACGGTAAATTTCAGGTCGAGAGTTTAAGTCAAGTGTCCCGGGTCCGCTTGGAGCCTTTGTGCAAACAATTTTTTTTCGTTCACACCAAAGCGGATGTCAAAAAATTAAGCACGCATAATAGAAAACGTGGATTCTTACTTTGATTCCTGATTTATTCAACTCCACACCTTAAGAAGGTGTTTATTCCACATATACTTTGTATAATCAATGCGCATTATCTTCTTTAATTTTATTGCTTCCAAGCCGCAATGTAGCAATAATACAAATACGAACAGTCAAAACTGCTCTCGGACAGCATACCAATCATCAACCTGAAACTAACTCCTGGGAACATGTTTCTTCATTTTCATTTCAAAAAAGGGAATTGACTTTCAAATAATCTTGAGAATCCTGTTTAAAACCAGAACACATCCATCCATCTCCATCTTCGGTTTCGTTCACAATCATTCTTTACGCTACGCATCTTGATCATGAGAAAAGTAATCAAGTTTCCATTTCAAGCGCATATGTATGTTTTGTATGTTAGGCATGTGCGCGCATGCGTAATTGATTACATTTTTATTTCCTTCTTTTTTTTACTTTTGATTTTATTTTACGGTCAAGAAGATATAAATTAAATATCCCGAACGTGTTTAAGGGCAAACTTGTAAAAAAAAGGAATCATTTGCTTTGGAATCCCAAGTTCAAGAATTTTTAATCAATTTACAATGTGTCAGATGTTATTAATCTGGTAGATTGCTGAAGCAGTTTTATCGGTATCCGGTGGTTGGATAACATTTTTAATCGTTAGTTGTTCAAGTTCCGATCAAATTGTAGCAACGGCAATGAATAAAATGTCATATGGAAACTTGAATGAAAAAAGGCGTAATGCGAAATACTATCGCTTTTGAAGGTTAATGAACTACGAAATGAATTATAATCACCAAGAATTTCGCTTCCGATAGCTGGGCGAACAAGTGTTGGATTTGCTGTTGTTTTAGTTTGAGTCATGAAACGATTTAGATAGAACGGACTATCAAGTCCAATATCGTCATAAATCCGTTGTTTTCGCCGATGTAATACCTTATCAAATTATATTTCTTTGTTTTATTTTATTTGATGCTTGATTCTTGCACACATATGCCGGCCATGTTTTTTTATCACTATATATTTTTGACGAACATTTTTTCCTCGATCTTTCTACTTTTCAATAAACCAAGCCTTTTTTTATTGTGGAATATGCCTAGCCTATGTAGGCCAGAAAACTTTGGAAAGCGGACCCGGTGTACCATATCACATCCGTGTTGTGCGGTCAAAGAAAGATACTCTGTATTTATAACTCTAAGCAACACGTGCAGCATCGAATACGAAATCACTCCAAAGGGCAGTATAATATAATGGAAATATCGAGAGTTAAAAGGTTTTTGGTTTGATGATGCATGATGGTTGAAAGCAATGCTGTGGTACGTTTGGGGTAAACACAGTAAGAGGCAGCTTGCAATCCTTTACATTCAATGTGGCCGTTGTAATTTGTATTTAATCACCAACATGGTTTAAAATAAGCCCTCTTCACCATGCACAAGAGTTACGTCATTGTTTTCATTCCTAAACGGAAAACTTCCTTGTTTGGCAAGTTTGTCGGCTTCGAAGTTTCCTGGAATATTTCAGAGGTGTGTGTTAGGCTGTTCCGCCATCTTCCTGAGACATGTTCGACAGTCGAGACTCGACAGCTGTTTTGAAGTTAGTGATAGAGATCGAAAAATTTCCGTCATTATATTTATATGGTGTGATTTTGAGGCAAATCGGTCCATAAATATGAATTTTCGAAAAAGGACCCCAGCGCCAACTAGGGACAACATAAATAACGGGTGTTTTTTTTAGATGTATAGAACTTTAAGTTGTCAACAATATTTTAACCCAAAAACTGACAGTTTGGTGTGCTTTAAGGGTTGGTGGAATAATTGGTCCGTATTTCTTTAAAAACGATGCTGGCCAGAACGTTACAGTCAATGGTCACCGCTATAGAGCCACGATTACTGGCTTTTTCGTTCATCAATTGAACAACAATGATGTACAGGAGCTGTGGTTTCAACAAGACGGCGCAACATGTCACACAGCTCGTGCCACAATTGATTTGTTGAAGGAAACGTGCGGTGAGCGCTTAATTTCGCGTTTTGGTCTTGTGAATTGGCCTCTAAGATCGTGCGATTTAATGCCGCTTGAATATTTACGATTGACCACTTGCATCAGGACAACATTCGAAGCCGTATTGCCGATCTATGACCACAAATGTTGGAAAAAGTCATCGAAAATTGGACCTCCAGATTAGACCACGTCCGAGCCAGCCGTGGTGGTCATATGCCAGAAATCATATTTCACTATAATACCAGAAGATTATCTTTCGAATAAAGTAAATTTCATGTCAATTCAAAAAGAAATCATCATTGTGTTATTCCATTTCAAAGTTCTATAGCTCTAAAAAGCACCCTTTAGTTTTAGTTACCTACTTCTTAAAACATCATCTAGCTATCTGACTGTAAAAGTCCTTGCAAAATTGGTCCATAAATAAGAACTTGGAGGGGTCAAATAAATAGTCTACTTCTTACAACATCAGCTATCTCATCAATATCGGTCCAGCTGTTTCCGAGATTAGTCGAAACAAACAGACAGAAAAACATTTTAAAATTTGCTTTTTTGTCATAAGTACAATATATACCTACTGCCATATGCATTTAGTAAAAAGCTGATATTTTGACATTTCAAAACAGACATTCCATTTTTATTTATGTGTAGGTATAGGATTAGTTAAGGTTTCCTAACCCAAAAAAAAGGGTTTGAAGCACACTTTTGCATTTTCTTAGAGTCCGCCATTTGCATTTATCATTTTCGAGTTTCTCAAAATGTCCACTAGATTCATAGTCGGGGAACATTATTCAAGTTAAAAAAAAAATGCGAAACCCAAAAACCCCAGTCACCCTAGTTACATTGCACGTCAAAAGAATTCAAATAATTATTTTCGGACTTAAAAATTGTTTAAAATTCAAGGTGCTCTAGGTATTTGATGATACCCGAAATTTACAAAATTAGGCGTTCCAGTCGCGATATGGAACGCATACATTTGTGCGTCAGTATCTTAAACAGTATTTTCTTATTTCTGTGAACAATGTTACTCATGACTTTCTTGCATTAAATCGACTTCCTTTAAAAAAGATAACAATGATGACAGTGGAACACTATCGTTTAGGTAATAATTGATAACACAACCTTTGGCCCATCAGAATCATTGAATATACTCAAAAATTTATTCAGAAAACCTTGAATCAAATGATGAATTAAAGTTTTTTTTTTTTTTTTTGTGTAATATTGAGTGACTGTCACATTTTGCGGCGCATGACACACAAATAAGTTGACAATTTAAAACTGGAATGTCACAAAATTTCCTAACTAATCGTAATTCGTCATTGAAAGATATATAATTAAAAAAAGCAGGTGTTTTGATCGATCATAATTTTATTGGACTTTTGTGAGACCCCAAATGGGTTTGAGCATGCTTCTTATCAATCGTTCATTCCATTAGTTGGTCGTCGATCGTCGGTCGTCGGTAGTTTTTTTTTTAATGTCAATGCTGAAATAATGTGGAGTTATTGGCACAGGTGCTTGGACATAAAAACGATAAGGTTTCTTAAAATCAATAAGTAAGAATTTGCGTTGAATCACCGTTGTTGGAACGGCCACACTTTGAAGTCTTATCATTTTTTAAGAATAGATTTCACGCAAAAAGGGAGGGGTTAAGAAATTGATAGGTACTATTCTAAGGGTATTATCGGAACGGATTTTTTTTATAGTTGTGTCACATAGATGCGAAGTGACGCGGATATCTTAAATCCACTGCTTTAATTTCTTTTATACTTTTCAGATACTTCGTCCTCTAGATTACAAATTTTTAATGTTCACTTTATATGTAGGTATGTGTTTACTGCAACTAAAAGCTGTGCCATTTTTCTTAGCTATAGATAAGATGTTGTTTTAATGATTCTTGAGAAGAGTTTTTGTATTAATTCTTTGGAACTGTTTTCAGCTTTAAAGTGATTACTAGTCTTGATTCGCGGTTGGCCTTTTTTTTGCTTTGTCTGTTATCAATTTCATTCGAAAATAAAATCCCCATATGATGGAATGTGGTTTGTAATGGTGGATGGTTTTGCTAACTGTTTTCTTTTAAATATTCTTTTAAACAACAATTTCTTAACTTCAATTTAAGAACTCTTCAAATATCCAACCTATTTAATCAGAATACTTTTTCTGATTATTTTGGCACTTCTTATGAAATGATTCAATAAGGCCGGGTAAATGTTGAAATAGAATAAAACAAGCTGTGTGTGAGGTATTAAAAAATAATTTTTTGTTTGATATGCTATTATGTATGAAATATGAATCCGTTCAAATGCCTGTCTCGGCTTCTTACGGTAACCCGGATCAGAGTGATCCAATTTTCAATGACTCGTCCGCATAGATGCAGTTGAATTTGAGCAATGGCTTGTTGTATTGTATTCACCTTGCATGAATTTGATGGCCAATTCACGCCATCTCAGCAAGACATAACTTTGCCCTCAAATCGTTCATGCATAATGGCAATCGTTGCATCCGCTGTGTGATACTTAGCGCCATCCCTTTGCACGCTCTTTAGCGCTCGCCATTGACGGTGACTTTGTCACTACGTCATTTTCGAAAAAGTACCTACGTACCAGTGACGCCACTGGCAGGTCCATTATCAACATTAAACGGTAACTTTTTGATGTTACCTCGTGTTAATTGGTTTCATCCCATTTGAGACAATATTTTTTTCCATTGATTTTAAAAATGCACTCCGTCGCTAAAAATGATATTTCGGTCGCCGTGAAATTCGCTAAGTTGAAGTCTGCTGAAAGCCGAGTCTAGGGTTCTGCTAAACACTTTCACGGATAGCGGTGATGTTTTCGAGTGCCGAATCGTTACCGAACCAGTGGTCTCAAATTTGGCCACCAAACCTTGAAGAGTTGACTTTGATTTGATGCGCTACCACGTCTAATGTTAAATGGGCTCAAGGCGCGCATCCTTTGCACTGACGAACACTCCTTTTGAAAGTAAAGTTTTATCTTTGGGATTTACTCTTCAATTGTGTACCTGAGTTATTTGGCATCAGTTACTGAATAATAAATAGCAAATTTGACTAGATTTCCCCAAAACAATATGGCCGCCACATCGTATCCGAAGATAAACTTGATCGCGACAAGATTTTGTCACCTTCTCCCAGGATGCAGTAACCATGAGAAAAACGTAGTTGGAATCGACTTCTGGCAAAGTTATTTTTAAAGAGCTCTTATGTTCAACTATTTAATCTAATGAAACATTTAAAAAAATTTAAATTCAATAATTCTGTGTTCCCGAATTCTTTTGGTCATTTAAGATTTTCTGTCTCTTCCCTTAAAAATCTATTCTGAATCTCGTAGCTCAACCAATATTTTAATCCTTATTCCTATAAACTTCAACATTGTAATCAGAATTTATATATTTTTAACCTAACCTCTAAAAAAATAATATTTTTTAGAAATTTTAGAAATATTTATAATTTTTTGTTTTTTTTCCAGGCTGATGGTCAGTGTGTTTGGTATGGAGTCTGCAACACAAAAAAATATACTACTTTAAATCAATATTGTGAATATAACGGTACTGCGAAACCTATTTCCCAAGAAGGCCTTACGGCGTTGAAACAACGATGTCCCCATCTCTTGGAAAATGGCCAAAAAGATTTTTGCTGTGATGCCGAACAGGTAAGTTTTGAAATAACCCATACAAGTTCAGTTTCATTAAATTCAGGATTTCAAATATTGAAAAGTTATTTAAGAAAAAAAAAAAAAATTGACATGTTATCTAATCTTGTGGATTCAAGTTCCTTATTGCTCCTTCACTATCCTTACACAATCAATTAGATTCTGAACAGGATTTTAAAAGAAAACTGCTAGGAGCTGCATGCTCAATGTGTTCTTGTTCTTTCGAGGAAGGGTAGTCAAAAACTTTAGATCCAGTAGGAACGCTTTGGTCCTGAGTACCAAACCATAGATCGCTAGTAGGAACGCCCAAATCTCATTAACTTTTGGGATAACCGCCACATGTCGCTTCTTAATTCTGAAACTTTGGAATGTACAACTGATGTTTGTTGCGCAAACCCAAACCTCAATTTTGTTACTTGCGATTATAGGTACTATAAGGCAAGTTATGCATTCGTAAAAAAAAAAAAAAATTTTTTTTTGACAATCAAACATAACATTACGATGATAGAGAAGCCTAAAAAAGTGGATCCGACAATTCTGTCTGTCTGTCTGTCTGTCTGTCCGTATGTCTGTCTGTATAGTTACCTACAGCCTAAACGGCTGGACCGATTTGCTTGAAACTTGGTACATAGTATTATTATGACGTCCTTCAGAGGGGTTTTTGGAATTAGCATTCTAGCTCATAAACTAACGGTACCTGCCATACGATTTTTTGTGAAAAATAATTTTTTCTCAAAAACGGCTCCTACGATTTTGATAAAACTTTCTGAATTGTGTTTTCTGTGCAAACTTTATGTTTTGGTTGGAATAGATTTTTCAGGAAAAGTCTTATAACGGTACCTCCCATAGGACCGGTTTTTTTTAAATCCGATTTGCTCGTAAGACACTTGACGGACTTCAATGAATTTTTTAATGTAGAAGCCCTCATATAAAAGAAATAATATAATTTCAAAAAATTTTCAAAAAAAATTTTTTTTAATTTTAGTTTTTTCCAAAAACGGTTTACTTTATATTTTTTTAATTTTATTTTTCTGATAAAAACTACAAAGTGCTGAAAGTTGGCATACTCAAAAAAAATTTGGAATATATTTTCAAAAAGTTTTTCAAAAAAAACTGTTTTTTGAAAAAACTGGTCCAACGATTTTGAAAAAAATTTTCGTACAAATTCAAAAACGTAAAAGAAACATGATGGCTTACTTCATTTTCTCCAAAAAACGTTTTAGGTATTGATTTTTAAGTGATTTATAAAATTTCATATGATTTTTTCAACGCTTTTTTCCCAAAATCTCAAGCATCCAAGAGCATTTTAACACATTAGAGCAAGTTCGTACGACCCAGTCGTGCACTTTATTTATTATACAATTTGGATTCACGGGCTTACTAAAACCCCTGTCATGCTAAGAAGCGTTCAGCAAAGTGGAAAAGGCGATACAGATTCACATTATTGTTTTAAATGTCTGTATATCGTATTAGGATTGGGAAATAGCGCTGTATACGGCATTCGACATTCGTGTAGTGAGGTTGGCAAAGGAGTATCTTTTATACCTAGATAATCTAGGGTTAATTGGTGGACATTGTTAGTGGAGCGAGTATTACCGGGAAAGATGGGGGTATGTAACTGGCTATTTCGCATGAGCATTGTTTATTAAAGATGAGGAAGAATTCAAGGGAAAGTACGGAGCTTTGAGGTACAGAAGTCCTTGAAAAGAAGGGGGAAATGGCTTCAGAATGGAAATTGGTGTTGGTGTAGGTTTTTTACTCAGAAGTACTCGAATCAGCCTGTTCAATTAGGCTCTCTGATTACAGCATCGGCTGAGGTCCTGGCGGCAGCTGCTAAACAGGCTGCAATGAAGGCAATACCACATGCAGAAATGCAGATATCACCTTTTTTATTGACAGCCAAGTGGCGATTACAGTAGTTTCTGCCATTAAAATCAAATCAAAGCTTGGAACTTGCTGTCGCGAAGAGCTAAAGGTTCTTGGCGTGCTGCATAACAAAAGAGCTGACAAGAAAGGGATCATCCCTAGAACTCAACCGAGCAGACACAATGGTAAGGATCCCAATCTACAACATTAAACAGAAGATTGGGAACTAACTAGAGATGGAACTCGTTCGACTGCTGTGTCGCAGCCAGGAAACTGTGGCCCTACTTTAATAAACAAAGAACCGAGAAGATCCTTCAGCTCAACAAGAAATAGCAATGATCCCTTGTTAGCATACTGACCGCGCACAACATGCTGGGTTACCACAAAAAGAAAATGTAGCTCTGCACTGACGACTTGTGCATAGGTTGTGGCGACATAGATGTGCATGAGGACACTCCGCATTTTCTCTAAACTGCCCAGCACTTTGCCGCTTAAGAAATGAAGTTCTAGGAAGTCATTCCTTCCAGGACATGTTTGCAAACTTGCTTAGATTTATCAACGCCTAAAAATGGTTTGAAACGATAGTCTTTTTATAGTTCCCATGCTTATAGGGCCCTTAACCCCCAAGGTATACATTGGTCTGAGTGTGATGGACAAATCATAATCCATCAGCCGATTAACCTTACCTAACCTAAGAGCAATTCGTCGGAAGTTTGAGGGCTCCTTCTTTGAGTACGGATTGGACAAAATGCATTTTTGAATCTACTCGCCAAGTGACCAGGTAGAATAAGACAGATGCTAAATCTTCCGCTGTAATTTTTCAAGCGTAGAAGAACAATAGGAGACTATCGGAACCAATGGATTAAAGAGTGTATCGAGAACTTTTAGTACCCTTGAGAATGTCTTCTGGAGGAAGTTGTCCAACAATGCAAATCATTAATCTGGCAGACACGATTTGTGATTTGGAACATGCATATACATTTGTTGCATCTCTAGCCCCAGTGAGCATGAGGAAGGCTTCCCAGAACTTTCAACCACCGAATACAAACAAGCCTGTAAACTGATGTAAACATAAACCCAGGCCTCTCTGAAAACAAAATGAAGTTCCGAATCAGACTAAAAGATTCTATCGGTTGGTTAGGTCTTCCTAAGCAGGCGACAATGAAAAAAACAACTTTAAGGGGCCAGTTATATGGAAAACAAAACCGAAAAAAATTTCAAAAGGAAAATCTGTACGTTCTGATTCGATTTTTAAGACAAATTCTACTCTGATCGATGGCAACCAATTCAGAGAATGTTTTTTAATCATTATAAATTAAATTATTGTACAAATACTTTTTTTTTAAAATGAAATTTGTAATTTTTCTTTTATACGTATAACAGAAAAATACATTTTTTTTTTGACAAAAAGTACAAGTTCAATTCAAATTTGTATTTGCAAAATAAATTCTCTGAGTTGGTTGCCATCGCTCAGTGTAGCATTTGTGTTATAATTCAGATTATAATATACTAAATTTTCCATTTGCAAATTTTTTCGGTTTGATTTTCCGTATCGCTATAACTGGCCCCTAAGTTAAGTCAGTTGTAGTATCAAAACAGCGACATTGCAAATACAAAGTTCACCGAATTTGAAATTCCTAGATTCATGAGGTATCACAGTAGGGTCCATGTGCGTCAGCATACTCACTTCAATAAATTGTTGAACCCAATAAATTCGTTTACATACCTTCGTTAACACATGAAGTGCAAATGAAGTTTTATTCAAATTTCCGGTCAGGCACGAAAAATTCACATAACCAATTAGTTCAACTTTAAACATTTATGAGAAACACAGCATCCGCAGGAACTACCGAACTACCTATACCTTTATCTGAATTATTCAAACCCCTTTTGAATATCTTTGAAATACATTTTCCTACATCCATCATCGCTCAGTTATTTATGTATTCCAAAATGTATAAACTAAACTCTTTTCGAAATCAATTTGTTGAATTTTAATTGGAATTCTATTTCTCAGGTAAATATTCTGAACAACAATATTGCGAGAGCAGGAGCCATCCTTGATCGATGCCCGTCCTGTATGGGTAATTTAGTGCGTCATATGTGTGACTTTTCATGCTCGCCCAATCAATCCAAATTCCTTCATGTAAATAAAACAAAAACATCAGAAACAACTGGTAATTTGAAATTCACAAAAGAATAAATTGCAAATTGGATGTTTCAAAATATATACTGTTTCCATTTAAAATTTCCAGGTAAAGTTTATATTAGTGCGGTGGATCTGCATATAACCAGTGACTACTTAAATTCAACTTACAAATCCTGCTCTCAGGTAAGTCCTTCGAAAAAAAAAAAAAAAAAATTAGCATTCCAAAACTTTTATTGATCTCAACTTTTGTACTCGTAGGTTTCGGTTCCATCGACTGGACAAGTAGCATTGGATTTAATGTGCGGTGAATATCCAGCTTCACGATGCAGCCCAACAAAGTGGTTTAACTTTCTTGGCGATGCCGAGGGCAATTCCTTCGTACCATTTCAAATAACCTATATTCAGCATGCCAATACATCGCAGAAAATTGATGGTTATGAGCCACTCGCTCCAACAACAGTTCCTTGCAGCAGTCCATTAAATGTATGTTTTGGAATCAATCGTCTTTTCCGAATCGAATATATATATATTTTTTTTTAATTTTCAGGATAAAACACTTCCATGTGCCTGTTCGGATTGTGAGGCATCGTGTCCGATACCACCACCACAGCCACCACTTCCACAACCATTTACAATTGCTGGTTTCGATGCATATGCTGTAATAATGCTAGTGGTGTTCCTAGTGGGTTCCTTGCTCTTTTTGATGGGTGTCTGTCTGTTTCCATCAAAGAATGCTGAAGGTAAGTTCCACACGCAGCTCCATGTCATGATAAAATGTTGCCATTTAAAGAAATGCATGGTTTTTTGAAATTGGAAAAGAACACGCCAAGTTGCATGCATGTGAGGTTGGAAAAAAAAAATGAAGATGAATCAAGAGTGTCATGCGATTTGAGAGTGGTTTCGAGGGGAATATTAATTATGTTTTGCAAATGGTGTCCAAAGTTTTAAATGAGGGGGTTCAGAATCTGCGAAGCGTATCCATCTGCAATGGAGGAAATATGTTTCGCTTATTGAAGATGGTAAAAATCATTTCGTGGAACCAAAACTTTGTGGGGTAGAAGATTGCTCCAGAATGACTGCTAGTCATTAACGCACTCTATTTTAACAAGAATTTCTTGAACCATGCAAAGATAGATTCTTTAACGTTATGATCTTAAGACATGCAAAATGTGTAATGAAAGATTCATAAGTCGTGACACGCCAAGTATCGTATCCTCAAGTGAATCCGATTTTTTTTTTCATCAATTTTTGTTCCAAAAGCTGATTTTCTGATGCTTGAAACATGACTTGTATTCGAGGTGGAACAGAGGGTGGGGTTAACCAGACTCATTCCTGTCTCGTTGCTTGCCTTTAACCTCATCTGCGACTATAATACCAAATTCTTGGACCAAGCTTTCGTTAAAATTGTTGACCTACACGGTGGTCTTGATCTATTTTTTGGGGCTCAATTGGAATGAAAACAGTGTTTCGCATGTTGTCATCTTATTTCCTAAGCGTTTGGATAACAGAATATTCTTCGTTTGAATTTAAGATCTACAATAAGGGCTGGGTATTCAGAATATTATTTCACCCAGAAAACGTTCCAGCACTAAATGTCGAGATTGCGGTGGCTGTTATTAATGAAGCTGGTTTCGAATTTCTTGAACAGCCACTCTATTTTGCAGATGTAGACCCTTTCTTTTTCTTTGCCCTGCTTGACTAGCAGCTTAACCGTGAATTCGCGAATCGGGAAGCACTTGGAGAGAGTCAAAGTACAAACAATTTTAAAAAGAATTAGGGTACTAGACAGGGAAGAGATGGACTAATTTTAATGACTTGTTAGAAGACTTAGCTTGCAAACAGCTTTAAGTGAGTATCAATGTTCCTTCTTACTTTGAGTATCAATTGAGTATTAATTGAGTTTGTTGCAAATGTCTTGGCACGCCTTAGGATCTGTATCTATTTACTCGAGCAATCTAACATCTTTTAAAATGCTTTGTACTTCTTCTCTAAGAAAAAGTTAAGTTCGGGTTAGGCTGAGGCACTCACATAACCCCACTGCCCATTCTGAACGTATGGATTTCTATTGACCTGAAGTAAACATTCTACTTTTTCTCTGAGAGATCCCGCCAGCCGCCATAGATTCCTCGAATCCCGTGTCAATTGCTGTATACTCCTTTCGAAACTCGCCTTGAGTTGATGGTTTCGTTTATATTACTGCAAGTGTCTAGGTCATAGTAATGTCTGCAACCCAGCTCTCAAAGCTGATGAAAAACTGATTAATCGAAGTCTTTAAGAAATCGATTTTTCTCTTTCGAAGTCCTCACCTACCAGTCTCAAAATACTCAAAATTAAAAGTTTCTAAGAGACGCTTCCACAAATTTAAATTCGTATTCATATATATGTTGTCCGGATGCAAAGCAGCTCTTCAACTCTTCATGAAGCATAGGGCAGCAACAAGTTCCTTCCATCTGTCCCGATTCGCCGCAACTGGCCTTAGCTGTGTCCAAGATTGAATACCTTGAGAACGAGCTTCCCTCAAAACAGATTACCTCCAAGTTGTTCTTGGTCTTCCAATGCGTCTATTACCCTGAGGATTTCATTCCCAGGATTGTTTCGCTATATTGTCAATAGGTTTCCTCAGAGTATGGCCTATCCAACGCCACTTCTGTTGCCTGATGGCGACATCCAATTCATTCTGTCCGGATCTATTCCACAGTTCTACGTTCGATATGGTTCGCAGCCACCGGATCTCCAGAATGAACCACCGACAACGGTTAACGAAGGCTTGCAGCTTGCTCGAGATGTTTGCAGAGCATTTCCATGTTTCTGACGCATATAACAGCACAAATTTCACGTTGGATTCGAAGAGTTTCAGCTTGGTGCGTAGCGATGTTTTGCCGGAGTTCCACACAGGAGAAAGGATTCCAAATGCACTACGGCCTTTGTTTATTATACTGTTAACATCCAGACCCGTTCCGCCATTGAGTGCTATGAAACTACCCAGATAATTAAACTACGTGACCTTCTCTATGGGTCCCTGCCTTAGAATAACTCGTTGTGTGCTTTGAACCGTAGTCATTATTTTGGTCTTATTTGCATTGATTCTTAAGCCAGCCACTTCCCCATTTAGATCCTTTAGCCCAGCTATTTTTCAAGCGAAAGCATTTGCGTGATGCAGCTTTTTCACAGTCTAACAGTAGTCTATAATAAGATGGTTATTGAGTAATAGATTTGTTCTTTGAACATTATCCAGTGTCGACCCAGGGTTTCTAGACAACCCTAAGTGTTTTCAAAAAGACCTCGGTTCTCAAAAAACACATTAGGGCTGCTGATTGTGTACTTACCTCAACTCGCCCCAGCAAAATACCTAGATCGACTTTAGGGCGATCCCATGTTTCAAAAAACAAAACTTTCGCATAAGGGCGAGTTAAAGATTTTCAAAAAACGATGTTTGGCAACCCTAGGCCGACTTCCGGGTTCAACGAACACAGTTTATGATTTTTTAACTAACTATGAGGGAAATTTTAAATAAAATGCACGACTGGGTCGCACGAACTTGCTCTAATGAGTGACAGTGGTTTAGGGGCTTGAGATTTTGATAAAAATAAAAATTTCAAAATTCTTAAATAAATACTTAAACTAATTTGAGCTGAAAAAAAGTACGCCATTTTATTTCTTGGAAAAATATGAATTTATGAGAAAAAATTTATAAAAATCTGTGGAGCGGTTTTTGAGAAAAAAAGTTTTTTTTGAAAAACTTTTTGAAAAAAAATTTCAAAAAAAATTTAAAAACGCCAGTTCATAGGTATTCAGCAAATACATTTATTTGAATTTTTTAGAAAAAAATTTAATAAGCCGTTTTCAAAATATTAATTTTTAAAATTTTTTTTTAAAAAATGCTTTTAAAAATACAAAAAAATATTTTTCAAAAATATTGGTATGCAATACAAATTGCGCTACCTACAGCTATATGTGTGTGAAATTTCGAAAGAATCGGTTGAGTCGTTTTCGAGATAGTCGAAAGCGAAAAAAACGGTCCTATGGAAAGTACCGTTCTTAGCCATTTTTTAAAACTTTTTTTTCAGTCATATTATTGGTCGTACCTAAAAAGCAACACTGATTTTTTTAAATCGAAATCATTAGAGCCGTTTTTGAGAAAAATAAGCTTTAACGTAACGGTTGTATGGCAGGTACCGTTATTTTTTGAGCTAAAAAAAAAAATTCAATTTCCCCTCTGTACAATACCTAAAAAAGTCTATATACCAAGTTTGAAGCAATTCGACCCACCCGTTTGGGCTGTAGGTCTCTATACATACAGACAGACAGACAGACATACAGACGGACAGAATTTTTAGACCATCTTTTTTCGTCTTCTCTATCATCGTAATGTCATGTTTAATTGTTATCTCAAAACTTTTTTTTTCGACGAATGCATAACTTGCCTTATAGTACCTATAACCGCAAGTAAAAAATCACGAAGTTGTCAAACTTTCTTCGTAATGTAATTTATTTTACAGGTAAAGTTGACATTTACGCAGATAGATTGTTGGTTTCAAAATGTTTTACAAACCTTTATATAATTTCGGAATATAACTCTTCAAATCGCATGACGCCATTCATTATTTTCGTGTGGGGTTTTAACTAACAAAGCTTCTGATTATGTAAGCCTTAAAAAAATGTGCCCTCCAATAAAATGCACTAATCAAAAATCCTTTCCATGTATGGTTATTGGTAAAAATGGTTGATTTGGATGTTTCATCGAACTCAAGCTTAAAAATATGGCAAA
This sequence comes from Platycheirus albimanus, assembly GCA_916050605.2. Classification (NCBI taxonomy): domain Eukaryota; kingdom Metazoa; phylum Arthropoda; class Insecta; order Diptera; family Syrphidae; genus Platycheirus; species Platycheirus albimanus. Next base: position 29,275,086 of record OU696698.1, on the reverse strand, counting down.
CGAAAACGACATAAAAGTTCCTGGGGCATGATAAAGATTCAAATATTTAATTAATTTTTAGGTTTTCCAAAACTTGGTAGTGGCATGAAGACATGTATTTTTTTTACCTTAAAACTTTTTGGTCATCGTCATTTTTTCAAATATAGGTTTGATGGATGAAATTATGGATAGCCGGCTTTATAATTCAACCGTTGGTAGAAGATTGGCAGGACATACAAATAATGATGTTACAGCTGATCAAGAAGACTCCCCGCTGCAATCCAAACGATCCAGTAGGTTAAACATTCAAAAAAAAGCTCATGTCTTTGTCATTTCAAAAATATGCTTTTGTCCCTCCACTTTCGCCGAATTCGATATATTATTTTAAAATCTATTTTTTAATGTTGGTTTCTTGTACAAAATTACTAATATAACATTTATGTATAAAAAAGGTGGCGGGATTTTTTTATTTTTTGTATAGTTTTTGCTGCTTATTTTAATCATGCACACAAGCTTTGAAGACATGATTTTGCTATCACTTTTGTTATTTTTGTTTTTGTTTCTGTTGTGTTTTATGTTTTATTTTAATTTTTATGAATTTGTTTATTAAAAAAATAGATATTTCAGGTGATGGAGTTGAAACAGAAGTGGATGGGGCACAAACAGACGCGATTGATGTTATCGACGATGAACCATCAGGAATCTTTGATAAGTTGGGAGCAAACACAGAGAAATATTTGGAAGCTTTCTTCACATCGTGGGGAACCTTTTTTGCCACTTATCCATGGTTGACGCTTCTGGGTGGTAAGTTATTGGCAGGTTTTTTTTTCCAAACTCGATTTTAACTATAATGACAAAAATACTGACACTTTGTCAGTCGTGTAAACCGAAAACAGATTTTTAAATTTTTGTTTCCGTTTTTTTTTTCATTCAAGGTGTCTTCTTTGTTGGAATTCTTGGAATGGGCATCAACTTCCTACACATCACCACCGATCCTGTGCAATTGTGGGCGTCACCACAGTCTCGATCTCGCGTTGAGCGCGAATACTTTGATTCAACATTCCAGCCATTCTACAGAATCGAACAAGTAAAAAGCATACATTCAATCTAAAAATTCCAAAGTTTTAATTTGCATTTTCTTTTTTTTTTAAAGATAATAATCAAGGCACTTGACTTGCCCCAAATCACACACAATACCTCAAATGGTCCGATTACGTTTGGACCTGTCTTCGACAGACAATTTCTGTTGGATGTCTACAATCTTCAAGAAGCAATTAAAGCTATCGGCCAAGAAGAAGGCAAAGGATTGGAAAATATTTGCTATGCTCCACTCACCGAACCCACTACAGTCACTGTATTAAAAGAATGTGTTGTACAATCGTTGTGGGGCTACTTCCAAGATGATTTGGAAACATTCAATGAAACCGACACAGAAAATGGATACGTAATCAACTATCTCGATAAGATCTATGAATGCATGGGAAATCCTTACCTTTGTCTGGCTCCGTATGGTGGTCCAATTGATCCAGCGATTGCATTGGGTGGCTTCCTCAAGGAAGGTGAGCAGTTCTCTGAGTCCACAAAATACGAAACTGCTGATGCAATTATTCTGACATTCCTGGTAAATAATCATCACAACAAGGACAATCTGCAACCAGCTCTGGAGTGGGAGGAGAAATACGTGAAACTCATGCAAAACTACACCAAATATAACATGAGCAAACATATGGATATTGCATTTTCATCCGAGCGATCCATTGAGGATGAACTGAATCGTGAATCCCAGTCGGATGTGCCAACAATTTTGGTATCTTATCTGATAATGTTCCTTTATATTGCCATCTCTTTGGGACATGTCCAAGAGACAAGCCGTGCATTCATCGATGTTAAAATCACACTTGGAATTGGAGGAGTTGTAATTGTTTTGGCTTCGGTAGTGTGTTCTGTGGGGGCTTTTGGATTCATTGGATTGCCAGCTACTTTGATTATTGTCGAGGTAATTCCGTTCCTTGTGTTGGCTGTGGGAGTCGATAACATCTTTATTTTGGTTCAAACTTACCAACGAGATCCTCGCAAACCAACGGAGACTCATGAGGAACACATTGGCCGTATTCTCGGACGTGTTGGTCCATCGATGTTACTTACGTCCGTGAGTGAAAGTTGTTGTTTCTTCCTTGGTGGCTTGTCGGACATGCCAGCTGTAAAGGCGTTTGCTCTCTACGCCGGTATGGCTCTATTCATCGACTTCTTGCTTCAAATTACCTGTTTCGTAAGTCTGCTGACGCTAGATACAAAGCGACAGGCTGAAAACCGCTTCGACGTTTGTTGCTTCATCCGTGCCAAGAAAACCGACAATGCACCAATGACCGAAGGTCTGCTCTACAAGTTCTTCAAAAGTGTCTATGTTCCTTTCTTGATGAAGAAAAATATCCGAATTGGTGTGATGATCGTGTTCTTCGGTTGGCTTTGTTCGAGCGTTGCAATAGCGCCGAGAATCGATATTGGATTGGATCAAGAACTCTCAATGCCCGAAGACAGCTATGTGCTGCATTATTTCCAGTCATTGAAGAAATTCTTGGGCATTGGACCACCGGTTTATTTTGTCCTTAAGTCCGGATTGAATTTTACCGATACCAAAGAACAGAATTTAGTGTGTTCGGGTCAATTTTGCAACGACGACAGCCTTCTTACACAGGTCTACATGGCAAGCAAACGGTCGAATAGGACCTACATCGCAAGGCCCGCATCAAGTTGGCTAGATGACTTCTTTGATTGGGCATCGGTTCCTAGTTCGTGTTGCCGATTCAATCCGGCTACCAATGGATTCTGTCCACATTCTGGTAAGTTATTTTTTTGGTTACCAACAAACAATGTTTAAAATAATAATGTCCATCTCACAGATACTTCATGCAGTACTTGCGAAATGCAAAATAACTCCATGAGCTTGATGAAGCGACCAACGGTGCATGATTTCAATAAGTACTTGCCATACTTCTTAATGGACAATCCAGATGATTCGTGTGCCAAAGGTGGACATGCAGCGTATGGGAACGCTGTAAAATATGTAACCAAACCGAACGATGAGTCCGAAGTTGGATCATCGTACTTCATGGCTTATCATTCAATTCTTAAAACTTCAGCCGATTATTATCTCGCCCTGCGTTCGGCTAGGACAATATCAGGCAACATAACCAACATGATTCGAGGGAGATTGATGTCACAAGGTGTCCCATTGAGTGAAGCTCTCAAAGTTGAAGTGTTTCCGTATTCAGTATTTTACGTCTTCTACGAACAGTACCTGACCATGTGGCCGGATACCCTGAAAAGCATGAGTATTTCAGTGATGGCTATCTTCATTGTGACCTACCTTCTGATGGGCTTTGATATTCACTCATCGCTCGTCGTAGTTATCACAATAACAATGATTGTGATAAATCTTGGCGGTGTTATGTATCATTGGAATATTTCATTGAATGCAGTGTCATTGGTGAATCTGGTGATGGCTGTTGGTATATCTGTGGAATTCTGCTCACATCTGGTGCATAGCTTTTCGATATCAGTGCAAAGTACACGGGAGAAACGTGCTGCTGATTGTCTCACAAAAATGGGCAGTTCGATATTCTCAGGCATAACTCTAACCAAATTTGGAGGAATATTAGTTCTGGCACATGCCAAGAGCCAGATATTCCAAGTATTCTATTTTAGAATGTATCTGGGAATTGTGTTGATTGGTGCTGCCCATGGACTCATTTTCCTGCCTGTGCTGCTAAGCTTTATTGGTGAGTTTTCTATTTAGTTTATTTATTATTTTTTTTATAATTTTAAATGTCAATGATAAATATTTTACTAAAATTCCCTGCGCAAGGCTCGTTTAACAATGGAATTCCATTAAATGGTCGTATTAATACCAAAAATTGAAGACGTATTAATAATTTCGAATCATTAACCAGTTTGTCCCATTAATTTAATGCATTTTGCTCTAGTTTATGTACGCATGAGTAGGAATTTTGCGCAAGAGTGTTATAATTATAATCCATGATGTATGCAAAAAAATTAATTATATCTTATCAAGCGTCGTGATGAGCCCAAAATTGAACGTTCTTAAAAACATAACATGCATGTTGAGGAGAATGTACATATAAACAAAAGAACATATAAACAAAAGAGTATGTTGAAATAAAAAAAAAATCGATTTAACGCGCTTCTGATTCAATCAAAAATAAGGCATAGTAATGCGATGTCAGAAAACGAAGAACGATTTCCAAAACAGCCTATTGAACACCAAATGTCTTTTCCGAAATGGCCTTTACAAGGCGACATATTCAATTATACTTCCAAAAACAGATATGCTGATTTTTTAACTAAGAATTTTCTACATATGGATTAAAGAAGTATTTACTTTAATTTAATTAAAATTTCGTGAAGAATAACTTTATGGAAGATGATATTGCTATACATCTTCTGGTTTTTGGCAATGTACTCAAAACTACCTTCAGGTTAGATAGCTTATTTTGTTCCACTAGGAATATCTACTAAGTATTCCATGCTTTGGAAAACATATTTTCAAAGCGTTATTACTCGTAATTTTAAAAATTATTTTGTATTTATCACTTAGTTTCCAGTTATAGCATTAATTGAAATTTATTTTAAAATGAAACAGAATTTAGGTTTTTTTCGGAAGCATTACGAATGCTTCTGAATTCGTAAGTTTGCTCCCAGATGACAGTTCTTTTTCTGAAGGGAGGAAAGGAAATTTTCAATCAAAATCGAAAATACGCGTTCAGATTCAGACACACAGTTAAAATGTACAAATCGTAAAATAACACTTTTTTGTCAGTAGTTTTTGAAAATTGATTTTGAGAAATTGGCCTTTGTAAAAATTATAAATTTTTCTATTGTTGCTATTTCATTGTCTACAAACGTTAAAAAGGGATGAAAATTCTCGCCATGTTTATTTAATTAAATGAAAACAAGAAAATTCCATTTGACGTTTCAGAAATACAAATAAAATGCACGACTGGGTCGTGCGAACTTGCTTTAATGTGTTAAAATGGTCTTGGGGCTTGAGATTTTGGGAAAATAGCATTGACAAAATCAAATGAATTTTATTAATCACTTAAAAATCAATAGTTAAAAGGTTTTTTGGAGAAAATGAAGTAAGCCATCCGATTTCTTGTACTTTTTGAGTTTTAAGGAATTTTTTTTCAAAATCCTTCGACCAGTTTTTTCAAAAAACCGTTTTTTTTTTCGATAACATATTCCAATTTTTTTTGAGTATGCCAACATCCAGCAGTTTAAAGTGCTTATCAGAAAACAAAAATTTTAAAAATTTTGAACAAATCGTTTTTGAAAAAAAAAACCAAAAAATAATTAAAAAAATTAACTTTTTTTTTTAAACCAAAAAAAAGTTTTTTTTTTCAAAAATTATTTTGTTTATAAAAGAGCTCATTAAATTTTTCATCGAAATCCTTTGAGTGGTTTGCGAGAAAATCTGTTATGATAAAACTGGTCCTATGGGAGGTTATAAGACTTTTCCTGAAAAATTAAATCCAACTAAAACATACATTTTATACTCAAAAAACACCATTCAGAAAGTCTTATCGAAATCGTAGGAACCGTTTTGGAAATAAATGAGTTTTTCATAAAAAAATCATCTGGCAGGTACCGTTAGTTTTAGAGCTAGAATGCTAATTCAAAAAACCCCTCTGTAGGACATCATAATAATACTATGTACCAAGTTTGAAGCGAATCGGTCCAGCCGTTTAGGCTGTAGGTGCCGATACAGACAGGCTTTTTTTCCTTAATTCAAAAGGGAAAAAAAAGCCAAACTTTTTGAGCCTTTTTTCCTCGGAAAAAAAACCAAAATATTGTATGGAGATTTTTGGGTGTTTTTTCCATTTTTTTTTTTGGCGTAATTTCATTGAGCCGTTATCCTCTAGCTGCGCTGTTATCCTTACATTGCAGTATGTTTTCGCTCAAAGAGGTACGAAGACCGAACTCATTTTGAATTTTTGTAACTTGATCTATTCAGTTGATTTTTTTTATTTAAAAAAAAATTCAATCGCATATAAGGAAAAGCAGACTTCCACATTTCTGGCTTTCCTGAGAAATGGATTTATTCTAAACCGATAGGCTTGCCGAAGCGAGTAATAAAGGGGATTTTAAAGAAGACTGACTGATAATTGAAGATTTAGGCATTGACAAAAACAGCCCCAAGTAGGAGCGCCTTGTTCGCTCACCCTGCTAGTCAGTTGAGAAGTTGTTGCCAATTATAAGGCTTAGATTACACATGTAAGTTTTACTTACAGCTTGCATAAGTCTAACAGAAGTATCTTACCGATATATTTCTTTTAAGAATTGCTTCCTGTAAGTTGTAAACTTATCACTGCTGGGTATGAAAGCTGTGAGATTTACTGTAAGTCACAAAGCCGTTTATACGAGTAATTTTTTGAGAAGTTGCTTACGTGAGTAACTTACGTAAGTAAAACTTTTATGTGTAATCTTAGCCTAAAGGAATATTATATCCATCAACTACTGAGAACTTTTTGGCCATGATACATAGTAGTTTTGCTACTTGATCGGACCTGGGGGCTTCCTATTTTTGTGCTCTAAGCCTTCAGTCGTTGATGGCGTAACAAAGTCGCAACAAGGCTTTCCATTTACAAAAAACCGTGACCAAACTCAGCGTTACCCTAAAACCAATAGCTTGGTTAATAGGTTGTTTGTTCATTTTAGATTAGAGTGAGCTATCCAAATGAAAAGCTTAAAAATTAAGATTGAGAAAAATTTAAAATAGATTAAAAAAAAAAAATTTATCAAGGTTACACAAATTTTTTTGCTAGGCTAAAAACTTTTTAAATCACCCATGTTCAATTCATTGCTTTTTTAAAAAAAGTAGGAACAATTGTTTTTAAGTATTCTTCATAAGACATTTTTTTTTTTTTTACGTCTACTTAATAACATTCATTCGAAAAGCATACCTACCATTATCTTTTGTGATTAATATTTTTTTAGGTGCGCCCATGAATAAAGTGAAACTGGAAAATTTTAGACGTCAGCAATATAAAATGCAAGAAACATCACTTTCGACTGTAAGATTTTAAAAACTAAAAGAAAATCTAAATAAAAAACGAAATATTGCAAACAAAATAAAACAAAACAAAAATTAAATAAGAATATACTTGGAATGACTGCCTAAATGCCTACCTGTATGCCTACATTGTCTTGGTTTGCTGTCATAAATATTGTGTACCTACAAAAAGAGAATTATTATATTTTTTTTGTTGTGTATCTACATTTCTTTATATTATAGTAGAAAATAGGAGTTTATAATGCTTCTCTCTTTATTTCGGTTTTTTGTTTCCAATATTTATCTATTTTTGAATGCTTAGTTTTAATAAGTTTATTCGTTGACACTCCAACACTACTTTTATTTTTGTATACAAATTGGTTTCAGAAGTGGGATTGACATATTTATTAGGAATATAACTCGTTTCCATAAGGCTTTTTAAACTTTTAAATATGGCTGCTATGCAAAGTTTTGAAATTGAAAAGTAGAAATTAATATTCATTATAGGCAATGGCTTGATTGATTTTTAAAATTTCCTCCATTTAGATCAATACACTCGAACATCTTTTTAGATTCCGATTGAAGAAGAAATCATTGGACGTTACACCAGGACTTTACGGTAGATAACCCAATTCGATGTTTTGAAAGCTCAAAAAATGTACTTGTTGGTGTGTTAAAACTTCTATTATAGTGGTAGATAATGATTCGTCTTCTGCGATCATTTTCTTTCTTTTTTTGGTCTGAATACTGCAGGCAAACAAAAACTGGTGTACCATTCGGAATTGACCATTCTACATCACTCTAATGGCACTTTGGCTGCATGTCCAATTATTCAAAACATAGGTACATACTACCATTTGCTTCGGAGTGCTTCGTACTCGAACAACTTTCCTTGGATTTGGCTCATCTTGAAAGACCCATACAGTCGTTTGGTGTCAAGTTTCTGGTTTTTGTGCGTGCATAGATCCATGAACCCTATCTAGCCTAGCACTCCAGCATGATCTATTTTTTCTAGCAAAACAACTGATTTTGGACTACCTTTTTGAAATTCGTCGTGTAATCACAATTGATTTCAAATAACATTACGAATATCACTCGTATAACAGAACATATTACTGCAAAAAATGTCATGCTTTACGATGACTATGTCAAATTTGACATATGCACACTAGTGTCGCCATATTTGAAGACTGGTGTAGCTAGCTAGTACGGAGGTTGTATCAGTTATTTAATTAATTTCTAACTTCCGAATAATTTATCGAGTATCCCTATCATTTTCTGATCCAGTTGTTTTAGTTTTGTACTTCCCATTTAGACTCAAAAAATATTTCCCTTTTCATTGTTCGTGACTCGTAGAGGCTAGTTCCTTTTTATTTCCGTCACAAAGTAAAGCTTTTTCCCCACGTTTTTTTTTTTAAATTGAATAAAACCAGCTATGCACCCGAAGCATTCAGTCTTTTTAGTGGAAATTATTATATGGTTTTAGTGTCACTTTTTTTAAAAATGTTCAATTTGTGTCAAACTGTTAATACATTGAAAAATCTAATGAAGGATTGATAAGTGACAGCTTTTAAAAAAGCATTCACAGATTTGCTTAGTCCCTCAAATGTGATGGATTGATTAAGCAAGCTTTTTAATTGCACAAAATTCTTCAAAGACTCTACGATTGTTTTCGTTATTAAAACAATTGAAGTCATTGAATACATATTCTTATAACCATTTATTTTTCGCTTTAAGCTCTTATAGCTAGATACTTACCAAAATTGAATTGTCATTTTTTCTTTCCTTTGGAACAACCAAGAAGTTGTTTCTTTGATCTGTATACTATATACGTCTATAACTGCGAAGGACAAGACGATCAGAGCTTTATAAATTGAGGATTTGGCCCTTCACTATTACACCATTGCCAGCTAAACCCAAAGAGACTTAGATAAGAAAAAGTTATGAAAGATGCCGCAAAAGTAATGACATAATGTGAATTCTGTTTTAATCTGTATTGAATGCAGATGGAGAATTAGTTGACAACTTCTAGCACTTTCCATAAGAGCAAAAAAAGCATCCGGGAGGATCAGGAGCTCACTCAATACGTTTCATTGGTACGAAAACGATATTTCTGATGATTCTGAAAAAGAATTTTTAATTTGAAGAATCCCCTCAAGAATACTATACAAATGTGTCACAAATGTCCAACACAGAATATCTGCTCGGAAGTCACTTTGTCACATGTGTCGACACTAGCAAAACTTGCGATAATGTTCCGAGCGAATACATTGTCGAAAGTATTGCTTGTGTCGACACATGTGACATAGTTTTGAACCCAGAACTGATAATGTAAGCGCCGAAAGCAAGTAAAGAAGTTTTATGCACGGCATTGAATACTATAGGATGGGGGTATAATAATTCAGTTATTCTCGAACAAAAAACTTGGTTTCACTCGGACTATTTTCCATTGAATATATCGCTGAGATATTTCAAAAACTCAACTTCAGATACTCTCTACTCTCAAGGGCATTCTGCGTTTAAAAGGATAAGACATTGGTTTTGTATAACCCTGTCCATTAAGACATTGCCATGCACGATAAAAGTCATGAAGAGGTAGGGGTTTTCATCTAGATCTGCAATCCTAGTGAGTAAAAAGTTCATCAAATACATTTAAAAACGAATAAGCTTATTTTCCACTTCTTCTCCTTCCCATCTACATGAATTTGTTTGATTAGCTGAAAAATAAATGCACTTTTGAATGTTAAATCTGCACAAGCACGCATCTATTTATCTGCACGCTCTTTATTCTATCAAATTTTGACAAAAAACAAGGTTTCTTTATATACATACTCAGGCACACTGCATACACATACCCACACAGCACATTGATGTTTTATATTTATTAATTATTGGATTAAAAGTGTGTTAATTTCTTTCTTATATTATATTTTCTGGTATCGGCTTCTTAGTGATCTTTTACTTGCTTTTAAGTCTGTTCTAAACAAACAAAATCTTATATAATTTATTCAAATTTAACTTTTTGTTCAATTTAAAAATCTCAGGCGTGATGCCCAGAAGAAATCGAAGAGGAAGAACCCAACCCAGGCCAAACCACAATAACAACCCAAGAACGAGTTACCATCCAGACGACACAATCAATTCATCTTCTACCAATTTTTCTCCGGTTCATCCGTCTCCGTCGCAATCATCCTACGGAAGTATAGACTCCCAAACCGGATTGCATCCAACCCAAAAATATACCCCAATCACTCACGATTAAAATAAAAATTAAAAAATTAAAAAAAAAAATGAATAATAAAAGAAGGTGTGAATAATAATAATAATTTATTATACAAAATATATATAAAAAAAAAAACTAAAAGAGTTCAATCAGGAAAATCATAAGAATGAAGTATTTTAAAATATGTAATATATAAAGAAAGTATTTATATTAGCAAACATGTTAAACAAAAACAAAACACTATTTAGCAAAATTAAGTAACATACATAATTCTATTGAAAAAAGCAAAGAAACAGACAATTATTAAGAAGAAGAAACAAAAATCTGTATTTACAAAAACAAGTCAGGTGTTTATCTCCTCAAAGTAGAGCTTTAAGGATGTTGAAAAAAGTAAACTATATAATTAATAACAAACACGAATGCAGAGCATGTCTGAAACAGTAATTTTTTTATTGCATTATTATGTATGTTAAAACGTATATTATTAAAAATACCTAAAATATAAGTATAAACAAAGCAAAAACGATGCCTATTTTGTAAGTTTAAAATTACATTTTAAACAATCTCTCTTTGTTATTCTTCATTTTGTTTTTGTCTTGTTTTCCATTTCATTTTTTTTTTCGCATACATTTCTGTATTTCATTTTAAGAAAAAATTTATTCTCATATTTCTGCGATAGATTCTTATTTAATCACTGATAGTTTAAGCAATTAAAATATTTATACTTATAAACAATATTTTTTTTTCTGTTACGAAACTATTTGTTGACTGACTGTTGAAACATTCTTTCCATGTACTGTCACTCAAAACAATACAAATGAAATGTGAAAAAACTTTACCGCAATTACTGTGTGAAAATCGTTGATATATGACGTTTGCTTAGACCCGTTCCAGTGCAGCAAAATTCTACGAACCTGTAGCATCAATCGCACCAAAGTTTCGAAAGGTCAATTTTGAGAGAGACAGTAGACAAAGACAATTCTTGTAACTTCTCCATTGTTTTAAAAGTTTAAAAGTCTACAGCTTCGTCAATGGGAATTGTAGTAAGAGGTCATAGAGTTTAACATAATGAGGGAGGTCTGAAAAGTCTGAAAATAATTAAGATGGCAGTACTCGTCAACAAGAGTTAAAGAATGTGTTTGCTCTTCTTTTGAATTTTACTCACCAACGCGTCAACACAACCCAGATGTCATTTCTTGAGGTAATAAATCAGAGCTGTCATTATTTAAAAAAGATGCACTGAGTTGTTCGCTGTAAAACAAAGTTCAGAGCAGCTTTCAAGTGTTTTTGACAATTCTCAAGGCGCATTAGAGCAGGGGCAGCAAACAAACCTAATATGAGCAAATTACTAAATGGGGTTACCAAGCTTTCGTTAAACTATTTGAAGGGCTTCGAGAAAGAACAATCAGTGTCAATTTTTTTCGAAAACGAGATTAGGATTCCCTTGTAGGCCTTTGTGAAACTAATAGAAATATAAAACGATTTGGAAAAGAACCATAACAGTAACGGTCGAAATACAGAGGGAAAGATTATAGTTGTCGCGAAACAACGAGCAAGGTCCACGCGTTGACGGCTAAAAACTATCAGAGTCACGTGTAACTTACAATTGGCAATTATTACTGTAAGCCCAAAATATCAGACTTCAAAGTTCAAAGTTTGAATTCTGCAAAATCGTAAAAAGTGACTTTGATCATTTGGTCTGGCAGCCCTTAATTTGTTTTTGGAAGGCCAGTATGCCCAAAACTGTGACTACTAGGTCAACAAATCGAACAGGTAATTGTGGAATGGATTGAGAGATAGCAGGAGCAAGGAATATGATAATCTTAAGTGATTTGATAACCAGTTGACAAAACAGTTCACGTGTAGTTTGTGTGCTGCCGCTGTCTCTCTTCTACTCGGACGCATCGGACGATGGAGCAGAAGAGAGATAGATGCGTCACAAGCCGAACACTTATGCCGATCGTGCCTCTCTATCGCTGTTAGAATTTTATCACGATTGGGGTATGTTTTGTCGAACTGAAATTGAAAAGACTGACGCAGTTTGATTGAAATTAAAGTACAACGACCGGGCTTAATGATAACTGCACAAAAGCGGAAGTTTCAACGAAACTTTCAGCCTAACAAAATATGTATGTGAAAATATCTGCACTCCTGAGAAAAATTCTTCGCGACACTGTTTCTAAATTGCAGCACAAGAATCGATAGAAGATTGGGTTAAAAACATAGAAATGGAATTGTCAACTTACCAAGGACTAGTATAGTAGTAATACTTGATAAGTATTTGAAAAGTGCATGAGATAGCTTGTAACTCTCGGAAAATATTATGATGGTTCAGGAACTACGGTGCTTTTACTTGGATTTAACTTTTGACGAAATAGTCACGGGGCATCTGCAACCGTCTGCCAATAGTTATGTTAGTCATCAGTCATTACCTTCCAATTTTGCTCATGCAAACTTTTGGGTAAAAATGATGTACACAATCAAGAATTGATCTCAATTCAGCTTTTGTAACGAATCCCAAGAAATGTATCAAGGATCTGTTCGTAAACGAAAATGTAACAAAAACTCCGTCTTATGTCCACAATCGAATATAGCACAGGCAACGAATTTGAGATTGGTAATTGTTTAGACCTTAAAACAGGAACGTTGGTGTAGAATTAAAACATCTTTATCTTTATCTATCGAAATCCTGAAAGATTAAAACATCGCACCACGAAAAAAACAGACAAGAAAAACTTATTTTTTGACATGACGTATTTTTTTTTTAGTTTTTAGTTTTCGTACATTACTTTTGAATTGTTTTTCATGTAGTAATTACTAAGCTCCTCCGAGAATTCCGTCTACACGTTATTTGCTTCCTTATTTTCATTTCTGTGCCTAATGACTTTCCTATATATTGTAGAATAATTTTTTCTTTAAAAAAAATTTAATAAATAAATTTGTTTTTTAATTTTAAAGCCTAAGCAATTTGTTTAAGTTTTCTCCATAACCCGCCAAGACTGTCATAAGAAAAAGTTAAATCATAAAAACTCACAAAATAAAATTTAAAAAAAACACCTGAAACCAATAAAATAAAATAAAAAGAAAACTATTAATTTTATAATTTTTTTATATACAACCATAACAACAAAGAAACAACTGAATACAAAAAATAAAAATGTGAAAAGTAAAGTAAAGAAACTTTTGTTATGAATAAATAAATGCTAAAATGAATTGTTGGTTGAAAATAATACTTACTTTTTATAGTTTATACTGAATCGAATAAAATTAAACTAATTATATATTTAAATAAAAATATCGGTAACAGAAGTGTTTAATATAAACAAAAAACAAAAAATATGAATGTGCGTTTATGATGATAACGAATTTCAAAATAAACATGAAAGTGGCCTTTATAAACAAAAATATTTAATTAAATAAACTAACATTTTCATTGATGTATTGCAAATATGTATAAATTATAAAATTAAAAAAAAAAAAAAACATTTTTTACAATAATGTTTAAGAATTAGAAGAAAAGACAAATAATTTAAAAAAAAATAATAATTAAAGAGAAAAAGATTATAGACAAGGCAAGTTTAAATATTTGTTTTTTTAAACCAATTTTAACAACCTAATTTCATGATTACAAATTAGCTAAATACACAATGAGACATTGTTAACAAGATTTTTTGATCCTTTAAGTCTTAACATATCCTTTTTATATTTATAAATGTTGTTAATATTATAATTAAAACCTCCGATTTTCTATAAAGTCACCACCATTTATGTTCCATTGCATGTAATTATCTTTTTCAAAAAAATTAGAGTTGAATGCAAAATGTGAATATCACTTTGAATCCTTTGAATTTTAACCATTTTAATTTGATAAACAATTAGTACCTTTTCCTACTTTAAAAAATCTGTACTGAAGTTGATTGTTTTGAAACTGTTTGTATTTGTTTTCGAAAGCTTTTTCGCTCCAGAAATTATGAGGAACTCTGCCTTGACCTGAAACAATTTGTAGCGTCTTTGTTTCGATGGATGGTTTTTTTCCTTCCTTTGGAAACATCAGATATCTCCCTTCACTTTTGTATCCTTATTTTTACAGTTAACCTAAGGTTCGTGTGAGTCCAAAAATCCGCAAACGTTTTGTTTTCTACATGGTTGAACGGAGTTCCCAGGTAATGCACCGCCACAGATCAAAGTAAAACTGAAAACTCCCAAGCACTCTTCGTGCACATTCAGTGTATTTCGTGTCCTTGAAGATCTGTGGCTATGTCCGGTTCCTACAGCTGGAATTGCATAGCCAGTGTTTTTAAAAACTGGTTGACTTGGCCTCCAGTGCTTTATTCCATCAGATTGTCCCCTTCGTACTATGATTTGTTTCCAAAGGGAAATCAGTCCACGAATTGTCCAAACGGCAGGAAATTATTTAAGTATCTTATCTTTATCTTTCTACTTTCGACAGCGTTTGCTCAATAAAAATGTACGCCAGGTCAATGGATTTGTTTCTGGAAGTAGTCTTTTGCTCTTGCCCTCTCAGCTAACACTTTCGGCCCTATAAAGATTTAACCATGTTTTAAAGGAAGGAATTCGTTGATGTTAATATCAACAGTAAAAGATTTCCTAAATCGATTTAACATTCTAAAATGCTACCTTCTATCAATAGGAGCTGGGCGGTTTTAAAGTACTACTTATCTGACCTTTAGTTTGTCAATTAAATTCGTCTACAGTACAGACAGCCTCTCTGGAAGATACAGTTGATACTCTTTGATAGTACCCGATTTCACAAGTAGTGTTAAGGATTTTCGGAAAGAATTAAAAATTTCAAAAATCAGATTATCCCTTCTTTCAAAACAAAGATAAATTTGCCTTGAATATCTTTTTCTCTTAAAGTACAATCATAAAAATCAAATCCCAACATACCAAAAAAAAATCATCAAAAAAGAAAAATCACATCAAACCTACTATACTAAGCTACTATAATGAATAAATAGCCAAAAGCAACAAAGTTACTCATTTGTCCACTTTAAATAAAAAAACAAAACGTATCAGCAAATCAAATTAATAAATATTATTAACGACAAAAAACACCCACAATCGAGAGGGGAAGTGGTGCAAATATTTTTTAACAAAAAGTGGACAGCAAAAAATACATTTTGAAATATTTTTTTACGCAGATACAAACAAAAAATAGCAACAATTAAGAAAGAAACATAACAAAAAAGTACCTAAGACAAAAATTGTGAAAACAACATAAAAATATAACTATAAATGTATTTTTTTTTTAAATTTAATAAAAACTCATTCCGAATGTTTTATAACAAAAAACAAGAAAACAAAAAAATAAACTCAACTAACCTAAAAAAAAAACATAAATTTATGTCTATCTTGTAAGTGTCTAAGCAAAGAAAATTATATAATATTATTATGTTTTATGTATAGTGAAAAAAATATTAAAAACAAAAGAACTACAATAATAGATCAAATTATTATGTATGTGTGTAGGTAGATAGATATATATATATGTCTAAAATAACATTGGCTAGCTAAATTAATTCAACATTATTGTTTAATTTTAATTATTAATTTTTTAATTAAATAATATGTTTACACTACCTTTCTATTTCTATATATACTTAAATCTATTTATAAATAAATTTCATATTTTGTCACAAAACATTACAAAAAAAAAGAAACATAAAACTATAACTCTATCTATTTTTTCTACACAATTTGGTGTGATATATATTTATTAGACAAAAAAAAACAACCCTATACTATTTTACCAAAATCTATAAGTTTTTGGGTTTAACCTTTACTACACTACACGTTATAATGTTTAAATTTAAACAATTTAATATAAAAAATCAATGTGGGTAAGGGGGTTTTCTGTGGTTGGTGATTAGTTGAATTTCTATTTTGTTAATGTTACTAACTATAAAATAATTTATGAAATAAAAACAAGAAACATTTAAATTATTATTGAAATTTTTTGTTTTTAAATTCAAGGAAAGTAAAGGAAAGTTGTGAAAAATATATATACTTTAAGTGTGTGACTGTGGCTTTAGATAATAAATAAACTTTATTTTTTCCTCTTTTGGTAAAAGTTATTTAAAAAAAAATGGTGTGTTTTATTGATGGGACAGTTTTTAAAGTTTTTATTTTGCAGTGTGATATTCGTAAAAGAACTACAGTAAAAATTTCATCGAAATCCGTCAAGTGGGTTACGAGAAAATGTGATTTAAAAAAACCAGTCCAATAGGAGGTAGGTACCGTTATAAAACTTTTTCTGCAAAAATTATTCGAACGAGAACGAGATCATAAAAAATGTGCAAGTAGTCGCAGGTCTATGCGAATAAACCAAAATCTACCTATCTATCTAAATAAGGTTAAAAAACCACAGGCCATCGCTCAAATTCAGCCAGATCTAATCATATTTACACATTTTATGATGTGTTTTCCTAACTTAAAAAAAAATAATGTTCGATTTCGGGCAAACAATGAAAACAACTACAAGCGTGAACATTAATACCAACATCTTTAGTTTCATAGACTAAGACTTCCTCTTATTACTCTGATGAATTTATTCTGATGAGCGAATTAAATTGATGTGGCATGGCAAAAGGAAGAAGAATGTTGGCTGACATCTTTCGAGTATATCATCAATCCGTCATGTTATGGTCTTGAAAGCTGATGATCTTGTTGATGATGGTGTTTGTTGATGTTTATGGCGGAAAAAAAGTTGTAAAAGAGCCAAAAAAAACAATTCCGTCGTTATGTTATGTTTTTATTTATTTAATTGGGAAACAATAACGTGTGTGTACAAACAACATCACACATGTGAAACATAAAATTATACTGTGTTTCAAACCCGTGGAAGGATTCATCACTTTTTTTTCAAAATAATTTTTTTAAGAGGTCGCACAGTAGTTGCCTTACCATAGTTAGCCCCTGAAAATATGCAGCTTTGGTTAAATTCTTCGCCACCGCAGCGTCACATGTTTCACATCTCGAACATTTTTCTTCAAAATTGGTTGATTTACCAGGCGCTCATGAATGGAAGCAGGCTATTTTTTTGCATTTATTTGTAAAAATAGGTGGAGCCAAAACCTGAAAGAAAACGGTAAATATCAATTTGGAAGTTACGGTTTCCATTCTTTCTTTCTTTCTTTTAACATTCATGTCCTACTTTGGCTCCACCCATTTTCATCGGTAAAAATAAAAGGCTTCCCGCTTTTTCTGAGCGCCTGGTAATCCAAACAATTTTCATATTCGTTTTACTCGCAATTTAAAGTGTGTGTGTTTAGCTGGTGAGGTTAGGAAGAAAAAAACCATAAGTATAAATAAACATTGTAGACGCATATTTGCCGCCAAAAGCTTTGTATATGAAGTGTGATATGAAGTTCACCTTTCTCACTCACTCACTCACTCCGATTTATCTAATAAACAGAAGAAAGTAAGAAAATGGCTTTTTATTGGCTAAGGTCAGTGGCGACCATTTTTGCGCTGATTTTTTTTTTATTTTCATAAAGAGACAAAATAAAAATTGCTCGCGCTGTTTTTTTCTATCATAATAATTTCATTTATTTTCCAGAATTAAAGCACTTAAAAATAAATATTTATTTAATTAGGTATTACTTTATTTGTTTGTTTACTTAATTATTTTTTTTTTTGTTTACTTCGACCATTTTGTATTTTGTTGTGAAATTATTTCTTCGCTTTTAATGTGATTAATAAAATAAAAACTTAGTTTATTTCAACTGATTTCCTTTTTTTATGATTTAAATATGAAAACATTTTTTTTTTCTACATATATGTACATATCTTCTTTGAAATATAAATATGCTGTTGGTTGTTTTATTATTTTTTATTTTGCTTATAGCCACTTCAGGAATAATGTTACATCATTTAATCTTGGGGTCCGTCCTGCTCGGAAAATTTTCATCATTTCTGCTCCGGTACTATAAATTCAGACCTTCAGACGCTGTTGAAGCTGCGTAGCGTCTGCCATATGCTTCAGAAAATTCATTACGTTAGTAGTTTTATATGGCTCGTGCTGTAAAACAGGAAACGCATAGAATTAGAAATTTGAAAATTTCAAGACGCACTTTAAAAAGTTCGTAAATGGAGTTTGGGAAATGCATAATTATGACACTGACACCTTCAGAATTCTGTACATTCCTTCTACATTCCTCTATTTTGTTAATGAGCCGGGGTAATTATTCTTAAACCTCATAAGACTTCAGAATTTCAACCTCAATCCATTTTTTGATAAATTTTGTATTTTGTTTTACAAGAAGCTAAACCTGAAATTGTTTCCTGAATACTTAATAAGAATTTCAATACACTGATCTGAAAAAAATCAAAGGATTTTTGAAACACATCCATTTCTTCGCACCTTATGTCATAAAATTGTAAAGCTTACGACACTACATTATATCATCATTAAAATGTTGCTCTAAAATCACTAAAAATTCGAGCTATCCTAAAAAATTAGAGATATTTCAGCACCGAAGACGAACGGACTAAATAAAAACAAAAAACTGTCCTGCCTTCGCAGTACTGGCTTGTTTTTTTTGCCTAGGATTAGCAGAAGACATCTTGGTGACAGTTTGTTTAGGAAAGATCGTGCCAAAAATGTTCTCGTTTGTGTGAGTGAGAACAGTTTTACCTACATGTAAATTCCAGAAATTCTTTTAGAAGAAAAGAGGCAACCTATGTATGCTTTTAAAGCTCAGTTTTCTTCTATTCGTGTTCGAATTCGAACGTAAAACAAAATAGAAAACAAAACGAATGTCAAATAAAGAACAAGAAGTCAGTATTGTTGGCTCTTTTCTTCTTTAGGGATTTCTGGAGTTCTTGAATTTACATGCATAGCTGTCTCTGTTTGTTCTTCTTTTTGCTGATTTGCTACTTTTCCTTCACTCACACAAACAAGATCATTTTTGGCGCGATCTTTCCTGAACAAACTATCAGTTCGTTGTCTTCTGCTTATCCTGATCGCCTGTTACAATAAAAATTTCAGCAAGTGCTTTTATTGAATAAAATAAATATTGAAAGCTCGCATATATCAAACGTGATTTTTTTGTTTCTGTCCGTCTGTCGTCAGGTTGTATCTCATGATTCGTGATAGTTATAGTTAGACAGTAGAAATTTTGGCAGATGATGTATTATTGTTGCCGCTATAACAAAAAATATTAAAAACCGAATAAAATGAATATTTAAGGGGGCCTCTCATACAACAAACGTGATATTTTGGCCGTTTTTATAGATAATGGTACGGAACCCTTCGTGCGCGAGCCCGACTCGCACTTGCCCGTATTATTACACAATTAATTTGCAACCCGAATTCCTTAAAAAATAAAATGCACGAATGGGTCGCACGTACTTGCTCTGTGAGTGCAATAGCACCATCTATCTTTTTCTATGAATGATACTTCCATCAAGGAGACTGAAAAATTTCGATCCTTTGGTTTGTAAATGTGCATATTCCAGCGAAATGTTTAGGTTTCCTTAGATGATGCGAAAACTTTGTTTCTCCTTCTGATCTATCAACCATTTATACACACGTCCAATGCTAGAGTACAATTCTCATATCTGGTCTGGAGTGCCAAAAACTTCATTAGCTTTCCTATATAGTATTCAGAACAGAGCCTTAAGGCTGATAGGTGATTGATCAACCACAGAAACTTTTGTTTCATTGGACTACCGTAGAAATGTCACTTGATTCTCTTATGTTAATAGTTATTATTTTAATCAGTGCTCTAGTGATAATGAAATAGCCATTTTTTGCATTCCACTACTGATAAGTTTTCCACCTTATACCTGTTTTGCGTAAAATGCTTATCGTTATACCCTTGAGCCAAACTTCGGGCGTACCATCAAGTACAGAGATTCTTTTTTCTCGCACTACACGAATGTTAAATTACCTACCCAACTCTAATTTATTGTCCGTCCCCATTCAATGTCCAACCATTTAAGACAAATGTACGTTATCTCCTACTCATTCCTTCCTCTGTTGCCTAAACGCTCGAACCATGTTAAGACTTAGCACTAAGAGGGTAGTCATAACCCTTAGAGTGCGCATTAGTAATGCAAAAATCAAAGGCATCTTCATAGCAATCAAGTCTTAATTTACAATTGGAACTTTTTGCATTAGTATTAAAATACTCACTTAATCGTGAATGAAATTGATTTTTGTCAAAACTAAATGAATGTGAAGAATACCCTATCCGACAGAGCATGACACAGTAACGACCTATTTCCCATCCACAAAAAATTAAACAATAAAAGCATCTACAAAGGCACATCTGTAAATCTATTTTTTTGTTTTTTTTATTTTATTTTATTCAAAATTTTTGACACGACATCAGTAAAATAGTTGCCAAAATCAAACGCAACCACACAAAACAATACATTCCCACCCATCCCAAAACCAACCAACATAATGGTTGTTCTGAATGTTGGCCAATTTATTTCCTGAGTTGACACTGAAATTGAGAATTTTCTTTTTTGAATCATTGCACTCTAATTCCCGTGTGCTAGTGCAATAGATACAACAAGAACTAGAAAAATTTATTTCATAGATTCAATGTGCGATAGAATTTCGAGGAAAAATTTCAGATATGCATCATCACCAGTGCTACACAGCTTCTAGATACATTATACACGTACATAAGTGTAGCAGCGGGAGTTGACAACAATAGTTTGGCTGAATTTCCCATTCCCAGTTGAGAATTCGAGAAATGCATTGTATTATTATAAATATTTTTTTTTTTGCGTTTTTCTATAAATATCTTTCAGATGCAGATTTAAAATTGCACCAAAAGCGCATTGAGCGGAAAAACACAGTCAATTCGGCTGTTGACACTTGCTCTCCCCGAATCGGAAGGAGTAAAAAGAGGGTGGTTTTTATTGTGAAAAAAGATTGACGAAGGATATAACGACAAATGTCTTTTGATTGTGTGTGCGAAGGATATGAGTAATTTTTAATAAGATTTTATTCGATTCTAAGATTGTTTTCCAAGAATGCCATGATTCGGGTTTAGTTTTTATATTTTTATTGATTCCATATAGACAGAGGGGATTTTTTTGTATATTCAACTCTTCACTTTATACGAGAAAGCAAAATCATAGCAATTATGAAGTTTGCGAACCCGTCTCGAAAGTTTTTGCATAAATTGCAACCAAACAGCAGCTGCCGATTAGAAAAGATACTTTTTGAAGTTTTTTTTTTACCTTAGCAGGTACTGGTGGAGATTGTTTTCTTTTTCTTTTTAATATCTTTCCTTGAGAGTGTAATCCCTAAGTTCAAGGCCATGTCTTTTTGGGTTAGTGAGATGAATTTAATTTGAGGCTTGATGAAAAAACAACTTTATACTAAAAATATTAAAAATATGCTACTAACATGAGTCGTGTTAACTGTGATGGCATTGGTTCAGTTTTGTTTGACATTTTATCGTGAAAAGACTTGGACTGACACAGCGCCTAAAAATTATGCAGCTGGTACTACGCTAATCTTCGTTTTAAAAAGAAAACTCGTGCTAAAATTCAAGCTGGCTTCACAATAAAATAATAATATTCGGGCCTATCGAGGTATCCGTCTGAGTGGACAGTTTTCCTCAACGGAGTTTTAATTGCGTTCGAGGTATATCTATAATCGTAATTTTTTTATTTCTTATACTTTTCAACACTGTCCTTAAATTCGTAAAAACAAGAATTTGTGCTGGAGAAAATCGGAAACAAAATTGTACCTAGCTGTCAAAAATTACACCGAAAAATGTACTTGAACGTACTGCAACGCAATTCCCCGCTGTGCGTTAAAATTTTTCGTAGAAATATTCCGAACAGCTGGTCGAAAAAATACCTCGAAGCAAAAATCGTCCGAATCGTATAAAATCGGAAAAACGTCCGTTTCGACGGATACCTCGATATGGCCGAACAATTTTTAACTATATGCCTGTAAGACCCAAGGTCTTTTAAATGCAAATTGCACGGCATTAGTTATAGGGAATAGAAAAGATAGGACAGATTTTTTGTTGGTACATTGGATTGAGAATCAGGTAATATTTATCTCACGATGCTGGGGGAATATTGAAAAATTTCTATCCAGGATGGGACTCGAACCATCAACTCTATAAATTTTGAAAAAAAAATTCTGCGATGATACAAACCGCTTCCTTAATGAATGTAATAAGCCAAATTACTGTTTTTTACTGAAGGATAACCTGAAGATATTCAGAAGCCATCAATAAATTGAGGCAAAAGCTTGGTTTGATGTGGCTTATGGGATAGTGGAATGATTAGTTCGAATGTCTTCAAAGAAAAGGCGGCTCCGTACGTCAGTAACACCCGGTAACGCTTCATACTACGGACTATTTGCTGACTCGAATTGGAGCTCATAATTGCCACCTTAAGTGAGTAAGAAATGGCCACTGGCCCGGATAGAATATCTCCTATCCCTATTCTTCAGGTCTCCTTCCAAGTGGATGGAAAATTGCATATCTTCATCACCCTTAAACAACTGTCTTAAGCCGTTTAACCACCCGGCTATTCATCCAGCTGAATTAATGATAGAGGGTTAATAACCAAAACGAATATTTCAAAGCCTTCAAACTTTACAAGGTGTTAACTATATATACAGGGTTTCCCTTAATAGCTTCACGAATTCCATCTTTTAGGTCTTGAACCGAAGCTGGGATGTTGGCGTAGACTTTATCTTTCACGTGGTCTCAAAGAAAGAAGTCGCACCTCTTCGAGAGATAAAACAGTCTGTAAACTTTTTCCGTTACTCGTTGACGATGGAGAAGCTTTTCAACAATTAATCTTGGGTTTTCCGAGCCTCAGATGCAACAATTTTCCTTGTTGACTTAGCCACCGAGGTGGAAATGGGCCTCATCAGTCAAGATCATTTTTCGATGATATTACGGATCATTTTCATGCATTTCAAGGACTCAATTAACAAAGACACGACGTTGTTGATGATCGGCCGGCTTAAGTTCTTGTGTTAACTGAACTTTATAAGCCTAAAGACCCAAGTTTTTATGCAAAATACGGTGTAATGACGTTTGTGGAATGACCAATTTCAAAGAACGACGAGGAATGGACAAACCTGGGTTTTCTTCAACTCTTTAGTCTACAGCAGCAATATTCTCAGTTGTTCTTGAGCGACGTGAACGAGTTTTATTCTTCACGTCGCTAACTTGTCCCAACAGCTCAAATTTTTCCACCAATTTCTGAATTGCGGTCAAACAAGGTGCTTCACGACGACCAAAAAATGTTTTAGTTTTAGGAACCTTCTCTGCCAAGTTTTCACCATTTTCAGAGTGAATTTTAATAATTTCAATGTGTATCGTTCCATTTTTATTAATTGCGTAGTTTTTACTTGTCAAAAATTACAGCTTCAAAATGATAACTACCGAAACAGCGGGTTGTTCAAAAGAGCACCTCTTATTGCAAAACCCTTTATAATACAAGCATTTGTTCAAATGGGTACAAATTAAAAAAGGTCCTTTTTCTCTAACTCCTACTGTTCTGTTCAACACAACCAAAACAAATGTATATTCCACCCGCACGCATACTTCGCACATATACCAAACATTGGTTCACTGTGACGTATACTTGTTCATTTTTCTTGAAATGAACACAACATAGTACAAAAAATCCCCTCTACAGTCTACACACAAATCCATCTGTTGGATTTCTGTTAACAGTTTCCCAAACAATAAAATCAAGAACAGAACTCTTTGCCTTTGGACCAAGGTAGTAAAAAAGTAACAGAAGAACAAGGGTATTTTTTTTTTATTGCGTATGCGCTCTAGTTCACCCAACAACCCATAGATACTCTACCATAGGAATTGAACAGAACATGACACTACACACTGTACAATTCCTTACTTTTAGATAATCCCGCCACCAAAGACATGTATTAGTATCTAACAGAATCATAAATTGCATAGATACTTTTGAGGCTCTGTTGATTGTTGTTTCGGTTTTAGTCAGTCAGTAGCGTACGAATCCTCAGGTAGTTTGCGGCTCAGATACAATTTTCGTCCTTAGTATAGTTTCAGTTTTCAAATTGCTGTCGTCCGTTAACCGTCGAGTGCTCTTCAAAATTTTATCCTAACTCTCGTGAAGCGAACTATAAGTTAATATTGTTGAATTTTTGAAGAAAAAAAAAATCAAGTATTTTAAAATAAAACTCAAAAGTGAACATTGTGTTGCTTAGGTGCCAAAAAAAGGACGAAACTGAAATAATAATTTCTCGAAAATTAAAAAGTTCTTTTTTATAAATATTTTATTGAATATTTAAGTGGACTTATAAGACAAAAAAAAAAAAATAATTAAAAATTCAACAATGGCCTATACCTGGGAAAATCGTGTGGACTTTGTTGTCCGATACATGTATGGTAAGTGGAACTATAGATAATAATTTTTACTTGTCAATTTAATTAATCGCCAACGTCAGTGTTAGCTTCCGAGGGGACGTAATATTTTCTAGCTCAATTTTTCAATTGATATTAGAATTTAAAAAAAAAAAACAATTATGTACTGTGTTCCACTCGATTAGGCATTTTTGTTTTGATGCATTTTTTATAGGTCTTAATTAAAGTTTGAATTTTATTTGGCTTCGGTATAGACAAAAAAAAAAAAACCATCCCAAAAAGGATGAAATGATTTTCATTCTTTTTTTGTCAACTCAATTCAACAAAAATCGAGTGATGACTCTTGAAAGGCTCTACTTTTGGCCTTAAGCTTTCAAAGCCGAATGAGTTCATGAATTTATAATTTTTTGTTTGCATATAAAAATATACAAATGTATATTACGTATGTAGATGTCTACATCACTCTGACAACACGGCAAAAGATGTCGAAGAATAATTTTAACATATTCAATATTTTACAATCACAATGAGGTGCGGTTGTTTGTGACAGATATGAAGATAAAAGTTTGCTGACTCACACAGACATTTTTTTAAAACAATTTTATAAACTGTGAAATTTTTTCAAGGATTATACATACATATACAATACATAGATAATTGGAAATTTGTTTGAAGTTTAAAACAAAGAGGAAAGAAATGTTGGATGTTGTTTTTCAGTCGCAATGAGCTCACAACATTTCTTATTTGTATTTTTAAAAAAAGATTATTTTAAAAAGTTGGGAATTTTCGAGAGTGGTTGAAAGGATTAAAGTCTTTTGTTCGTGTTTAATGGATTAATTTAAAAGTCTGCGACACGGTGTAGGACTCAATATGATACATGGCATGTAAAACAAACAAAAATTCATACTTAGAATCATAACACAACATTATGTATCTGTAATATGTAAGATTAAGAAACTAGGACTACGATCTTTACGGTATTTAAAATCTGCAACGGAAAAAGTATAAGTTAAATCATGATTGGTTTCCGAAATATTCATAATTCCATTGTATATTTGGCCAGGTTTTCCTTTAAATCTACGTAATGAACTTCAAAATAGGGCTTAGAATTGATGAAGACTTGACTGTTAGTGGAAACATTTTTGTTTCCTTTTAATCAAAAATTTTCTAATGAAGAAGCCAGGTGCTTTCTTCCCTTAAAATATTCGACTTACAAGGAAAGCTCATAAGTAATACTAACACATACTTAAGACAGATTTTTTAGCTACACAACACGAATGTGATATGCTTAAACCAGCTATACTTTTCACTCTCATAACTTAGGACATTATTCAAAACCAGTGTATACAGGGTGATATATGTATATATGGTCCATCAAAAACCTAGAGCGAGAAGGTTGGGTTAAGACAAGAACAAAATTGTATTGGAAGGGGAGTCTATCCCCCTCCGTTTAGCATGAAGGTGCAATTTTATAAAAAAAAATACTTAAATTAAAAAAAAAAATTAAAAAATAACAATAGTTCCAACAAAACCTTTCCATGCCATATCTTTTTGTAAAGCCAGAAATCTCTCTTTATATTGTATTTTTAATTAAAAATAGTTTAGTGAAGCGTTCTAGAAAAAGTAATTTTCAAACTCAAAATTTTGAAAAAAAAAAAATTAAAAATATATTTTCAAACAATTTGTGTGTCCAAAATTTTAAGTGATTTCACAATTCAATGCTCCCATTTGTTCTTAGTCCAACATTGAAATCCGTATGGATCTAGGACTTTTTGTATCCAAGCTATTCAAAAATAACCGATCCTACTTCTTCACAAAAACAAGAGAATCTACCTAACGAAGATCACTCGGATTGGCAACTAAAAATTAACAATTTTCAATCTTTGACATGCCATTTTTGACTTTTAACTATCAAAATCAAAACTTGAAATTTTGGTTGTTTGTGAGTTCCAAGGTGTATAAAAAAAATCACCAAATTATAAAATGTACACCTTATAAAACGTTTCATCCACAACATCCAAAATAGTTTTAATTTGAAACTTGTTCTAGTTTTTCTAAACTTGGGCTTGAGCGATTTTTGTTTTAATTTGTAATACCTTTCAAGTATCTGCTACAAAAATTAAATTTATTTGTTCAAAAATTATTATTTGACCCTGACGTTGGACTTATATGAGTTTGAACTTATCTTCTTAGAAAGAACAACCACTTGAAGTCTAAGTTCTTGAATCAGAAAAATCCACCTACAAACACACCCACAATCGCCAAATTTGGTCAACAAACTTTATTTGTCAAAACTTAACTATGTTTTTTATTAGTTAAGGAAAAACCCACACAAAATTAAAGGTTAACAAATCTGCAAATAAAATGTAAATATTTTAAATTTGGGCGTTGCTCTTCATATAATACCATCAATATTGTTTTTATAAATTAACGGTGATTATATTCCAGTGAAAACAATATAATTTTGTAGTTCCTAGTTGTAAGCGAACATCTTGTGTAAGAAAGACATATTTTTGATTTTGGGTGTGGCTGAAAACCATTTTTCATAAAGGAACAACCTTATTTAAAAACTTATATACGTGCCAACCCATAATAAACTTCAAGTACATTTTCCACTGTGATCACTTTTTGAGTCGTGACTTTTATAAATAACCTTTATGCAGTTAAAAATTGAAGAATTGTAAAAATTCATTCTACAAACAGGCAAAGAATCAGTAGTTAGAACCGACCTGTCAGAAACTTTGTGTCACTAATCTCATAGTAAATGATGTTTTATCTTTGCAATACAAATTTTTATGTTGGGCGCGACAAACGCCTTTTTTATTGAGGTAGTAGTTATTGAACAATGAATACAAACAACCAATGTTATTATACTTGTCTCCTCTCTGTTAAAGAAGAATTTTATTTAGTAGTGTGGTGGAAGCCATCTTTACAAAAAAGAACATAACCTGTTTTCAAAAATTAAGGTCACTGCATTTTCGTTTAACAATGAAACTTTGAAGGGTTTTTGGTTGAATTCATTATCTTGTCTATTTTTGGGCCGTATTTTATAAACATCTGCTTATGTCTTAAAATGCATCCAAATCGACTCTGTAGTACCGCCAGAAACTTAAAAATAAAAACTATATATGTTTGTAAACAAAAACTTGATATTAAATAGTTTATCACAAAAGAAAATGATGTTGGAACAGGGTATTAAACAATTCATTACAAATGTACAGTAGCTCTCGTTTATGTTTTTTATTTCTTTCATATGACACGAAATGATATCTTTAATTTTTCAAATGGAATCACTGTTTTATTCAATTTTTTTCATCAAATCAACAAAAACAAATCTCTACCACTGTATTATTCTATTTCTTCGACAATAAAATATTTAGCAATAATGGTTTTTATAGTTTCTAAAAAAACTATAAAAACAATTTTTTATTTTAGTATTTCTCAACACCAACAAATATCTTACTTCTTAATCAGCAAGAAAAAACCCTCATTAAAAATTGTTTGCATTCAATTGGTGCACTCGGGCGTATGTGTACTTTTTTGTGTTTAAGATTTTTGTTTTGCTGCACGGAAATGTGGATTTATTATTAAATAATAATTGTACTCACATCAATGAACTTTTTGGAATTTTCATGTTTGATTTGACAATCAGATCAAAGTGATGATCTCTAATACCTAATGTCAATTCTATTGAAATGTTATGATAATAATAATTTGAACCATCAAAAGATACAAAGATTT
Source organism: Platycheirus albimanus (assembly GCA_916050605.2). NCBI lineage: Eukaryota > Metazoa > Arthropoda > Insecta > Diptera > Syrphidae > Platycheirus > Platycheirus albimanus. Next base: position 29,246,705 of record OU696698.1, on the reverse strand, counting down.
ATGATTACAAATTGTGAGGAATTTTTTTAAATGAATATACATAATAAGCACTGAATTTGTTTTCCCTTAAGTAAGCAACTGCAGTTAAAGTATCTGCTTTTTGACATGAGTATTAGCTAACCGAGTAAAAGTGCTGTTGGAAAAGAATTCTGATGAATCCGAGTTTTCAACGGGTTGACACTAACATTGCATGAGTTAAGCTTTCAGATAGCTGGTATAAATACAAAACAGAATCAGCAAGTTCACGGATCCTTGCTGTTGACCATTTCTTATCTGGAATGTTTCACTAGAAAGTACCCTATTGGTAAGAAATCTTTCCTCAATATGTTATAAAGGATGTTCATTCAATAATGCAAAAGAATAGTCTGTCTGACTTGTATAGGCTTGATTGGGTGGTCTCCAGAAACGGTTTAAAAATAAGCATTCCTTTCTAAGAACAACGGTACCTGCAACGCAACTTTTTGAAGACAGATAATTTTCTCGTTGATAGCTTCGAAAATGTTGATAAAGAACAATCATTTCCGATTCCGACTCTCTAATCTGTAAAGTTTTTTAAGAGTGTAAGAGTTGTCTTGGGAAAATTAAGCATGCAATAGTATTTCATTGCTTAATATCGAGCTAGGGAAAAAATATTGAAAACGTGACCAAAAAAGTCATTTTTGAAAAACATTTCGAAAAAATATTAAGAAATTTATTCGGGTATGTAAATATTTGTAGTTTGCATCTGGAAAAATAATGTTTAAAAAATTAATTAAAAATTAAAAATCACTGTTATAAATGAATTCCTGCGTCCAAAATTTTATTGCAATCGGATGTATAGCTTAGAAGAAAATTTGATTTGAAAATACCGGTTCTATGAAAGGTACCGTTATAAGACAAATTCCGAAAAATCTTTTCTAACCAAAAGGTAGACTGTCTAAAAAATAAAGTGCACGACTGGGTCGTACTAACTTGCTCTAATGTGTTAAAATGGTCTTGGGTGCTTGAGATTTTGGGAAAAAAGCTTTTAAAAAATCATATGAAATTTTAGAAATCACTTAAAAATCAATATCTTAACCGTTTTTTGGAGAAAAAGAAGTAAGCCATCAGGTTTCTTTTACGTTTTTGAATTTTTACGAAAAAAATTTTCAAAATCGTTGGACCAGTTTTTTCAAAAAACAGTTTTTTTTTGAAAAACTTTTCGAAAATATATTCCAAATTTTTTTTGAGTATGCCAACTTCTAGCACTTTGTAGTTTTTATCAGAAAAATAAAATTAAAAAATTATAGATTAAACCGTTTTTGGAAAAAACTAAAATAAAAAAAAAATTTTGAAACTTTTTTAAAAACCTCAAAAAAACTTTTTTTGGAAAATTTTTGAAATTATATTATTTCTTTTATAAGAGGGCTTCTACATTAAAAGTTTCATCGAAATCCGTCAAGTGGCTTACGAGAAAATCGGATTTAAAAAAACCGGTCCTATGGGAGGTACCGTTATAAGACTTTTCCCGAAAAATCTATTCCAACCAAAACATAAAGTTTGCACAGAAAACATCATTCAGAAATTTTTATCAAATTCGTAGGAGCCGTTTTTGAGAAAAATTAATTTTTCACAAAAAATCGTATGGCAGGTACCGTTAGTTTTGGAGCTAGAATGCTAATTCCAAAAACCCCTCTGTAGGACGTCATAATAATACTATGTACCAAGTTTGAAGCAAATCGGTCCAGCCGTTTAGGCTGTAGGTAACTATACAGACAGACAGACAGACAGACAGACAGAATTGTCGGACCCACTTTTTTAGGCTTCTCTATCATCGTAATGTTATGTTTGATTGTCAAAAAAAAATTTTTTTTTTACGAATGCATAACTTGCCTTATAGTACCTATAATCGCAAGTAAAAACATTATGAAAGTCTAATCAAAATCGATTTCTAGAAAATCAATTTTCTCTTCACGATTAAATGGCAGGTACCTACCGTTATTTTTGGGCCTAAAGCAATAATGAAAAGTACTTTCCGAGTTGCAAGAAACGTCCAAATATATAATAAATACCAAATTTGAAGCTAATCAGCATCCGTTCAAGCTCTAGAGGTGCGAACAGACAGACAGACAGATGGACAGACTGACTGACGGAATTTCCAGACCCACTTTTTTCGACATCTCCATCATCCATCCGTCATCGTAATGACATATTATGTGATTTTATCTCAAATTTGTCTTGCACAAATCCATAACTTACTTTAATAAAAAAAAAATCGGATCCGCAGTCTCATGGCCTGTCAAAAGACAACGTACGTGCCAAATTAGAAGTGCTCACAATGCAGTCATTCGAAAGGGTTTACATAAATATTGTTTTCCTGATGAATACTAGGTTAAATGAGTTCTTCGTTTTTTTTGTGACGTCACAATGATCTCATATTATTATTATTTAATTTGTTAAATGAACACTTTTCCTTGGAACTTAGAATTAAAATAAATTTAAAAAAATTATATGCTAACAACCGGCAAACAAATAAATTCATGTACTAACCGTCCTAATAAAAAGAGAGAGTAGTGACGTCAAACACATAAAGAAGCATACCTTATATATCTGTGCATTCCATTAAAGCTAAAGTTTTTGTTTGTGAAATGTCAACAATTTTCTTAAAAAATCTTGGCGTCGTCGTGGTCATTTAGATAACATAGTCTATCACTATTTAACTTTGCTTTTTAAACATTTACAGTGTTGTTTTTTGTTAAATAAATAGATTCTTTTGCTGAAAGTTTTTCATTCTATTTCAAACAAATCCTACCCTTTACCAGACTGTTGAAATAAATAAAGAACTTAATATACTTTTCCACAAAATTGTGTTTGAAGTCCGTCCGTTATTCTCACCTTACAACATGAAATCCAAATCTAAACATCCAAGCATTTATAAAACCAACATCCATTTCCGATTGGAAAATAAATTGAAAAGAACACATCACTGTATCTACGGCATAGATCTAACTTTGCACATCTCACGCAGCCAGAACATAAAAGTATCCGTTCTTATGCTCCGAATAAGAAAATAGTAAAACAAATGTATTTATTTACTTTGGTAAACTTTATGGTTTCTAATGGCTTGTACATATTTATAAATCTATCAGTTTTCTAATGAAATCGAACTTTTTAATTCCCTGCTGGGTTTTATATGAACTTTTAATTTATCAATGCTGAAATCCACAAGTTTTTTTTTTGTTTGTTTTAATCCATTTTCACTATTTTAAACTTGTGGTTGGGAGAGTATCAAGATACATTGTTCTTTAAGGTATCTAGGAAAGTGCGTAGCTAGAAAAGATACTATAGTGTATATGTATAGTGAATACATACAAGAATTTAATTCCAATTAAATGAGCAAAGTAAATTAGTGAGTGACTTTTTATGCAACTGCAATGATACTAAGCGATGGTATCTACATTCCACAGACGCGTGTGACAATCTATTTAATTAAAAAAAACATGAGTGCGTATACTATTGTGATCGTGCATTCATGGGGAGCTTTACTTACATTCGTTCTAGTATAAACATAGCTCAAAACCAGGGCCCGATCCAGCTTTTCCGCCGCCCTGAGCAAACATTTAATTTGCCGCCATTTGCAATGAAAACATAAGTTATAAAATTGTTTTTGCAAAGATTGTTCGATTTTTGACCGACTTTTGAAAAGTGGAGGTTATCATTCCGACCCGTTTATAAATTTAATATTGTTGGAGTCTTATTATATTCAAATCCATGATGTAAGTCTAATTATTCTTCTTAACGATTTTATCAAATAACACAAGTGTATGTGTCATGCATGTAGCAGGTACTTGTACTTGTACATATTTGTAAATTTCTCAGACCTACTTGCATTCATTGAACAAAAACCCCCTTTGTGTTCCTTTTTAACACTAAGTTTTAATATAATGAGGCAGATGACGTGTTGCTACAATTTTTGCAATAAAATATGCAGTTTTGGTTATATTTTCGCCTTCGCAGTGTCACATGTTTTAATCCTCACATCTCAAATATTTTCTTCAAAATTGGTTGATTTACCAGGCGCTCATAAATAAGAGAAGCCTATGTTTTGCATTTATATAAAAAAATGGGAGGAGCCAAAAGTTGAAGGAAAACGGTAAAGATCAAATACAAGTTATGGTGTCCAGGCGAAAGGAAATTTAGTTCTTTCTTTTGATATTCATGTCCTACTTAATTATCAGCAAAAATAAAAGGCTTTCTGCTTTTTCTGTGCGCCTGGTGATCCGAACAATTTTCGTGTGCTTTTTACTCTCAATTTAAAAGTTGGAAGGGTGTGAGGTTAGGAAGAAGAAATACCTTAAGTAGTGGTAAACTTTGTAGAGACATATTTGCCGCCAAAAGTTTTATAAATAAGAAGTGTGTGATGACGATCACAATTAGGAACAAAAAGTTACGGTTTCGAAGTTCACCTTTCTCACTTGCTCATATTAAAATTTAATGCTTTTTTCACTCACTCACGATTAATCTGATTAACAGAATAAAGTAAGGAAAACGCTTTTTATTGGCTATGCTCAGTGGCGACCATTTTTGCGCTGAATGTCTTTCTTGGATGTCCGCACTTTAAGTAGCTAAATGTTATTATCCACTGAGAACATTTGATTTGATTTTGATCACCAAAAATCGTGCCAACCGCGGCATGAACGCCAAACTGGACATCTTCGGTTATCCCTCTACTGAAACATCTGGCTGCCATTCCCACCTATGAACAGAGCCTATCATGTTAAAGAGCGCAAAATATGGCTGTTTAGATGGCTGATACAAGTTGATTGTATGGACGAATACAGACCAGCTCGTCGAGTCCTCAATTCCAAACGTAAAAGACAACGAAACAATGGGAGACCCCATCTAAAAAAGCATAAGACGACCTCAACCAACTTGATTTGCGTAGTTGGATCTCACTTACGACAGGACTAGGTGGCAGGGTAAGTTGGTGAAGCCGTGGTGCGCAAGAGCACCACCTAGCTAAACCTTTCAATATGGTGAAATTACCCTTTATGCCCAGCATAATTATTGACAGCCGGTGTTGGAAAGTCGCCATCTAGAGTCGCATTTCTGAAGCCTAAAGCCTTTAAAAAAAAAGTAGGCACTGCCAGAGTTGGAGTAAATAAAACTTTTTCTTATCAAAATAAACACGGTAAAATTTTTAATTGAAGATACTACATCATCCACATCTCACATTGATTCTGCAAATAAAAAATAAATTATAATTGACTTTGATTGCCGCCAGGGATTGAAAAAATGTAGCCCAGGTAATTAAGGGGTTTATAATTTTTCCCATTAACTTTTTTTTTTTTTTTTTCTTTATTTTATATGTATTTCAGTAAAAAGTTATTTCATTCTTCATTTCACAGATACAAAAAAATGAAAAAAAGACAAAACGTACTTCACAGAACATTCAGCAAAAAAAAAAAAAAGAAAAAAAATAATACTGATGTATATTGTATACAAAAGATATAATCGAACTGATTTGTGATTGAAGATATTTTATTTGACAGTATCCATCATAGTTTGTCAGATAAAGATGTATCTACAGATATTGGATGGCACAAAAACATAAAAACAGAAAAAAAACAGGAATGCAAGTGATTTGATTGAACAAGATTTGTGTGATATGAATTCTTCGAAGTACAAGTTCACATAAATTCAGGTAGCTCACGTAATGTGTAAGGTATCTGTATCCGGCTCAGATACTTTTATTGTGTAACGAAGCGTATGAGTGCAGAGTGGAATGAGGTTGGATTTGTTGATAGAATTCGTGTCTGATGGTCTGGTACTGTGGCTTATTAGATGAAAAAAAGATGTGCTTATTGACTTAAAATGGAGGAGAGAACAAAAAAAAATCGAGAGGAAAAAAAAACTTAAAAAAACAACATCTGGCTGAAATTATTTGTCCTTGCTCCTTATATCGGTTTGAGGTTTTTTTTTTCTTCCTTTAAGTTTGGATGTTTATCTCGTAAGCTTTAGAACTGCTCACGTATCCTTGGGTGAATATAAAAAAAGAAAAGCAATGTGAAATGATAGGGCAGGTCGGAATAACTTGTATTTTAAAAATGTGTTTTAAAGAAAGAGGAGTTTCCGTCTGCTTAAGTTTTTTTTTTTTTTATTTTATGAAATTGACTAACCCCCTAACATTGAAACATTTATTCATTAGTATCCTTGAAGTTGCCCTTTTTGAGTTTTTCTGTCAATATTCATTTAATTTATATATTTGTGTGTATGTTTTCTTATTTGAAAGGGCTTCAAGAAACCTTAAGTGTGCAATAATTTGAATAAAATGTTTCTTTGAAGAATTTGTATTTGATTATTTGGTTTGAGTTTCAAGACAAAGGGTAAAACTCAAAATTTAAAAGAACCAATCCCTCACGGGTCTGGAAAGACGCAATTGACTTGGACAAATATATTTCAGAGAATTAGCAAGTGAATGGAGTGTACCTACTTAAAAGATTGAATGTACTAATTTCTCTATATAGTTTGAATTTTTGTATTTGAATCACGTATGCTCGTCAGAAATTATAATTCCTTAGTGGATATTTTGTGATTCAGTTTGAAAAAAATAAAATGCACGACTGGGTCGCACGAACTTGCTCTTATGATAAGCAATTGCGTAGTGGCTGCATATATGGATATTAAAAAAAAATTAAATAATTTCGAAAATTCTTTTAGTTTTTAAATTAGTTTAAGAGTTTTCTCGGAAAAACAAAGTATACAATAAAATTTCAAAGCTATACGTGAATCTAGGAAAAAAAAATATTGAAAATCGTTCGACCAGTTTTTTTTTAAAAAGGTTATTTTTGAAAAACTTTTCCAAAAAATATTTTGAAATTTATTTGGGTATGCAAATATATGGCAACCTGTAGTTTACATTTGAAAAAATAATTTAAAAAAAAATCAATATACCCGTTTCCAACATATTTCGAAAACCAAAAAAATTTTTGAAAAAATTATAAAAAATCAAAAAAAAAAGTTTTTGAAAAATTTGAAATGCCATATTAATAAAATTATAAATGACTTCCTGTGGCCAAAATTTTATTGAAATCGAATGTATAGTTTACGAGAAAATTTGATTTGAAAATACTGGTTCTATGAGAGGTACCGTTATAAGACAAATTTTGAAAAATATTTTTTAACCAAAAGATAGATTATCTTACAAAAATAGCATCCTGAAAGTTTTATCAAAATCGTTAGAGCCGTTTTTGAGAAAATCAATTTTTTTCTTCACGATTGTATGGCAGGTGCCGTTATTTTTGGGCCTAGAGCAAAAATAAAAAATACGTTCCGAGGGACGGCCAAATAAATCCTAGATACCAAATTTGAAGCAAATCGGCCCATCCGTTCAGGCTCTAGAAGCGCGAACAGACAGACAGACAGACAGACAGACAGACAGACAGACAGACGGACGGAATTCCCAGACCCACTTTTTTCGACTTCTCCATCATCGTAATGTCATGTGTGATTGTTATCTCGAAATTTTTTTTCTGCACGAATCCATAACTTGCCTTATAGTACCTATAATCGCAAGTAAAAAATACAAGTAGGTGGCACTTAAGGTGTTTTTATACGTAATGGGACGGTAGATGTTAAAAAATGGAAGCCCAGTCAGTGAACAAACTTCGTTGTCTATGGTCATGAAACCTTAAGCTCTTGGGTTAGTTGGATCTTGTACGGGTGAAGGCGGGTGTTCGGGTGTATACTCGATTTCATTTGAAATGTCAATCAATGTGCCTGTTCGAAAACTAAAGTTCCAATATTTCCATGATACCAACGAGACTGAAGGGTGTTGGGTTCGATATCTCATTTTAGCAGACGGTATTTTAAAACTTTTCTCGTGAATTTTAAAAAGCGGGATTTTAAAAAGAGGGATTTGCAAACGCCTTCGACTGAAGGAAATCTCAGCACAATTTTAAGATTTTACGATTCGTATTCAAAAAAATGGAACATGGAAGTCTCGGTTTTCTGAACACAGTTCCATTGACACCAACCCGTCAGTGGTTATTTTTTGGGAGTGTTTATTCACAAGCAGCAGTAGACGAATGGTTTGTATCTCGAAACGATACTCGTTTTATCAAAAACGATTACGAAAACAAGAGGCAAGTAAAACTGACATAGCCTGATACTGACATACGCAATAAAAGTTAATCATTTGGCTGATCCCCAACGCAAACCATGATGGGAACTTGGGTATGCACTTGATTTCCGCTAAGTTTTTTAAAAGGTAAATATCAGAGAAAACAATAGATACACACTAGGAAGCTTATGTATACGGATAAATTTACCGAGAACAATGAAAATACAGAGACAACATTATCTGACAAAAACTCCTGATTAGAGGAAATAAATACTTTAAGTGTATTTTAATTGCCGCCCAAGTTGTGTTATTTGCCTCCAGTTGGCGCTTCGGTCGATTGTGTTTCAAATAATCTAACCTTGCATATACTCTATTGAGCTTCAGGAAAGTTGAATATGATAAAGTAGAAATACTGGAACTCTTTTTTTAAAAATAGAAAAAAGAGCAAAGCCGATGAATAAGTTTATATTTCAAACGGCTATCAGTTCAATTAAGTTTGATCATGCATATCTTTTTAAATAGAACGATAAAACTACCGAATTCGCATTTGTTTTATGTTTTGTTTTAGAAAAACTCAGAGTTATTTATTTAAAGCCCTCCCCTACCCCACTTCAGCTAAACTGAAGTCACACAGACGACATCACGTGTACATATAAAAAATTGTTTCCATTCGAAAACAAAACTTTTATATTCTAATGGTTGGAGTTACAACCACGAGCCAAAAATAACATTAGATTTCATGACAAATTCCATTTAAACAAACAGACCAATTAAAGAACCCACATCCGATCCATTCAAACCACCCACATGATGGTTTCAATCAAACCGTTGCCGTTGTTACGTTTTGTGTTACTGCGCAAACTAACCGAAAAAGAAAAAAAAAAAAAAAAAAAGATACAATATCTACCAGAGCATCCATCCAATTCAGTGTACCTAATTTGTTTCAATGAAACGAAGACAAATAAAACATAGAGAACTCTCATTTTGATTTTGTAAAACTTATCCATCAACTGACCCCAGCTTCCCTGCAGAATTAGCCAAATAATCAACCATCTAAAAATATCAAACTTCGCATCATCCTTTTGACTGGACTTTTGGTCGGCTCGGCTTGTACAGGGCAGGCAGGCCAATTAGGGCTATTATTTGGAATTTGAGCAATCATCACGAATTGGCAACATTAGACGCATCTAATGGTGATTTCCAAAATAATGGACGACAGAAGAGCGGATAAGACTTTGCAGGCTACTCCATTCGTGGTTGCCAACAGAGTTAATTTTAAATATTTTTCTTGACAGATTTTTTAAATAAAATTTTATGAATTACTGTTACTAAAGTTGGGCAATTATGTCTTCTGTTCCACTTGTTAAGTGAGAATTGCTTAGATATTGCTGTTGGATCTGGGATCTGAATCAATCAGTATTTGTTTGAAATGATATTAGCTCTGTTCTCTGAACTTTGGGTCGACCCCTAAAATTGTCAAAAAAAAAAAAAAACCTGTTGATTTTCAAAAAACACTCTAGCGCTTCTGATTTTGTATTTGCTACAATCCGTAACATCAACATTTTTCATTTTCCTATATTTGTTTTACTTTTTTAAAAATATAAATGGTTTTTAGTTTATCTTGAAAAAATGGATTGGAAATTCAAATCAGAAGAACACAATAAATACTTGAAAACAAACGTCACTTCAACAGGTGATTCGTTCCCTCAACTTACCCTAGCAAATAACTAAGATCCAACTTCAGGGTGACTTTAGGGCGGCCCCACTTTTCAAAAGACAGAGAGTATTTTTGACAGTTCGAGTTCAGGTTTTTCAAAAACGATCTGTTGCAATCCCAGAGTGGCTTCAGGGCTCAATGAACAAAGCTATTATGTTTCTGTAAAAACCACATTTTATTATACCCGAGAAACGACAATTTGACATGAAAATTTTTAAAATACTCTCTCTTCCTTGGTTTCCGGAATCGCTGTCTCTAACTAAACTTAAACTCATGCTGGAGAAGAGGACGGCAACCAGATCTTCTCATCTGTCATCTATCTCTGTTCGTAGCACCACGATATACGATATACCTGTCCCATGACTCCAAATTCTGGGACTCAGCTTCCTGCAAAACAGTTGATCTTCAGGCATTGGTCTTTCAATGCTACTTTCACCTTGAGCATTCTATTGAAGAGACTGCTTGGCTATTGTGTGATTGGTCTTCTTCAGTGTGTTACCAATCAATCGCCATTTTCTCTGCGTGATGTCTACAGCTACTATTGTTCGTCTAGTGCTAGTCCTTAGAGCTTAGACAGACTTTGTTATTGGATATATAGTTCGAGTCCAATGGATCTTTAAGATTGAATGCAGACAACGTTTCAAACGCCTGTAGCTTACTCTTGATGTTGAAAGAGCATTTCCACTTTTCACAGGTATATAGCAGCACAGATTTCAAGTTGGATTCAAACAGTTTGAACAACGTCTGAAGCGAACTTTTTCTGGGGTTCCAGGATTACTAATGCACTACGAGCTTTTCTTATTATATTGTTGACGTCCAGGTCTGTTCCACCTTTAAGTGACAGATATGTTCTCAGGCACTAATTGAACTGAATGACCTTTTCAATTATCCTCTCTCACAATATCTAACTTCTGTTGTTGGTTCCCTCTGGTGTGCATTACTTTTGCCTTTTGTATGGTAATCCTGAAACCAGCTGCTCTCCATTTCGTGGAAGAAATTACACATTTATAAAGAGCACCAGTGCCTTTTGAAATTAAACACTAAACAGATATCATCAGCAAAGTATAAAAGTTGTAACTTATGAAATGGATCCCATTGAATACCAAGACTTTCATTTATACCCACTGTGACACTCATAAGATCATAAATCACAAGCAAGAATAAAATCGGTGACAGTACACCACCCTGTGCCACTCCCTGTCAAACTTCAATTGGACCGAAAATATGCCCATTTGCACTGTGCAAAACGAAACACCTCGCGTTTTACCACGATTTTTAGATGATAACAGCAATTTTACTAGAAGTAGAATTAATTGGCCATTTTGAGTCACTGCTTGACAATTCCATTTTGTAAGATTGAAACACTAAGTTCCAATTTCAAACTCCCAAATCCAGAAAGAAATCGTTTCGGAAAAGAACGTGTTCTGGATGGTTATGAATTATGATAATATAGAAAGAAATAAATCAAATATTTAAGTTCATGTATATAAGTATTATTAGTTTTTCAACCTCATAAGAAATATTTGTTCACACATGGGCACATAGCCTTAAAACCGTTGCTTCTGTTTCGATTAAAAATAAAAGTGCTTCTGGCTTTTTTATTTTTATTTCTATTTTTTTTACAACTACATCCATTACCATCAAACGTCAAAAAAACACCCACATGGCAACCATGGTAATCCGGCCCTTTACAAAATGACTAATTTCGAAAGGTAATCCCGATTCTATCTAACATCGGCAGGCAGTGAAGCAGTGACTGCAATTTAAAACTAAAAACTAATTCCTTTAAAAACCACCACACAAATCCAAGCCACCTTAACTCGTCTGAACTACACTCCTCCACTCCATAGTAGCGCGCTAGCTCGTTTGCCAAAGTGATTTATTTTAATTAAAAGTGAAAGCCTTCCTGTTACTACGTATAGTCTCGAGTTTTAACCCTTAATTCAGATTGCAATGGTAGAAAAATTGTGTAGTTTAAAACTCCTGGTTGGTTCGTCCTTCCATTTATTGTATAGGTACCTACTGTGTTCTGTGTGGAGTGGATACAAGAGTATCTATATTTACTTAAGGCTTTGTCAGTTTAATGGAAAGCCGTGTCGCCTTGAGACATTTTCTTTTGCTAAACAATTATTCGTCACTTTTTATTTGTTTCTTTATTTGCAATACATGCTGGGAGATGTTAATGCAAAACTTCCTGACAGTTAATTTAAGGACACCGAGGAAAAGGACGTGCTATGAGAGATTATATTATATGCTGCACGACACGCTTAAGTGAAAGTATCTTACGTTCTTAACCAGAAAGATACACTTTTTTCTTAATTCAAAGTTTGAGTTGGAGGCCATAGCAATATGGTACTCCAAGGAATATAAGAGCAAAAGAAAGTTAATAATATCGCATGTTCATGAAGAGGTCTTTCCTTTGGGATTGGAATGTGACATAAATTCAGACATCAGTTTCAGATCAATGCTCCCAGCTGATTTTGTTTGCTCTCTGAAACGTACCTATATAGAGAAGTTTATTGTTTTGCTTTATTCCTTGAGCATTTCATCGCTGAAGCGAAATAATCAGCTTAGCACCTTTATGATTTTATTAAATAGTCCTTTCTTTAATATGATTCTCCAGGGTGTTAAAATAAAACTCAAATCATACGCACGAAAAGTGAAGATGGATTGAGATCTAAATTTAGACTAAGACAGCGTGAAGAGATAAAGAGAAGTTAAGGGCTAACCGTAAATTGAAGAATGGATAGGTAGTAGGTACGTTGCCTAACGAAACAGTAGAAATACATGTGATTTATATGCCCAACCCGAAATGATTTTTTTAAAAGTTTGCAAAGATTGTTCGATTTTTGACCGACTTTTAAAAATTGGAGGTTATTTTTCTTTGTTGTAGTTGTATTATATTCATAATTCTTCTTAACGAGTATATCAAATTACATAAGTGTATGTGTCATGCATGTAGTAGGTACCTACGTGTACATATTTGTAAATTTCTCAGAGCTACTGATAAGATTTATATAACCTTCTTTCATTGACTTACAAAATCATAAAATCGGTCGACTTGCTTGACTTATTTTTTGCACTCATTGAAAAAAAACCATTTTGCGTTCCTTTTTTACACTAAGTTTTGATTAAAATCAGGCAGATGACGTGGTTTTGGTAACATTATTCGCCACCGCAGCGCCACATGTTTGGTGCCTCACATCTCAAACTTTTCTCAACATTGGTTGATTTACCAGCCAAAACCTGAAAGAAAACAGTAAATATCAATTTGGAAGTTATGCTGTCCATTCTTTCTTTCGTGTTGAGAATCAATCTAGAATTGCACTTTTTGATTGAATGAAACTCTCAAAAGTGAAAAAGGTCAAATCTTTTGACAGAAAGAGCAATTCTTTTCGTGAATGAAACTCGCTATAAATCTGTCACAACTGATCTGCCTGGCTTTATATTTATTTTTCATCCCCGTGGAGATAAACTGAATTTGATTTTGACATTTTGGTTTCCATTCCTTCTTTCTTTTGATATTCATGTCCTACTTTGGTTTCAAATTATTGGCAAAAATAAAGGGCTTCCCGCTTTTTCTGAGCGCCTGGTGATCCAAACAATTTTCATATGCGTTTTACTCTCAATTTAAAGGGTGTGTGTGTGTAAGTTACCTTGTGAGGTTAGGAAGAATAAACACCTAAGTATAAGTAAACATTGTCGACGCATATTTGCCGCCAAAAGCTTTGTATATGAAGTGTGTGATGACGATCACAAAGAGGAACAAAAAGTTACGGTTTCGAAGATCACCTTACTCACTTGTTCATATTAAAATTTAATACTTGCACTCCGATTCATCTGATAAAGAGAACAAAGTAATAAAAGGCTTTTTATTGGCTAGGCTCAGTGGCGACCATTTTTGCGCTGGGCTTGAGTCAGGTGGTATTTTTATAATATGTAACCGGGTGATGACTCTCTTTTTTTTTTTAAATATTGTTTTGAGTGAGAAAATAAATGGCGAGCTATCGGCGCTGCCATATTGCGACATGCAATACATATGTATATGGACGAACATATTTAAGGCGATAGAAAAAAAGCACATGTCTACCGAAAAAACAGATCTGTCCAAAGCTGCACTCAATACGCTCTTAGGCTTTGATCTCTCAAGCAAACTGCACATTAGCCCTATTGCTGTGTTATTATCATTACAGGACACTGTCTCTCCCACAAGACTTGGCGTGATCGCAAACAACTTTCGCAGAAGCTGTATGAGCAAAAAAGAGAAAGAGGCAATTATCTATCTCCTATGTACTTCCACATACTCTACTAGGCGGAAAGTCTTTTTGGAAAAGGTGTGTCAGCTTTACATCCCTTTCTAGCTGAAAACCACCTCAACCTAATCTAACGCTACCTAGTCTTAGGTTACGTGTTCAAAATTTAGATTCTAACTCATTAACATTAGTGTCACCCTTTTTTTTTTTTTTTTTTAATAATGTTTCAAGGTACATCTTCCAAACCGACCAAGTGGCATGAGTGTATGCACTTTTTATTTTTCATGCAGAATTAATATTCATTCGGCTGGAAAAATATTTTTGCTCCAATGTCGTACTCTTTTTATACTAAAATGTTTAAATAACAAGCCGTAATTTCACTGTATTTTATTCGTAAGAAAACCATAATTCTCTACTTTCCTGATTGGTAGGGTTCATAATTCTATCCATGTCTCTTTGAAACTGCGGTGCTAAAGCTGCTTCTTCTATTCTACTCATAAAAATAGTGCACTCTGTCCTCTATACATTCTGAAAAACAACTCATACATTATTTACAAAACATATGTTTCCCACCACCACAAACTGTTAAAAAAAAAAGAATACAGAAACCACTTACGTGTCCTGCATTCGAAACTTTTGCACTTATGTACATACACGTCTGAAATGATGCATCAAAATTAGTCAGAATTTTCCGCCAATTTTGAATTCAAGTTAATAAAATTTTGATTGCTTTCCATTCCAACCAAATACTTTTGAAGTGCATCCTTCAAAAAGTATACAAGAAAGAAAAAAAAATCAACTGTCAAAACTTAAAGTGTCTTATCCAACTTCTTCAGAACCGAAACCGATGCCGAGGACAGACGATGATGTAAAGAATGGATCTTTTTTATAATAGATGTGTCAAAAAACAAACAGCATGATAAGTACATTGATACTTTTTTCTTAACCTTTGTGTCCCTTAAAAATTCAAAAAATTCAAAAAAAAGAAGGATGAGAATGTATCCTCTTTCAAGTACCTACTCACCCAGCAGCTAACCCAATCCCAACCATCCTCAACGCATATTGTCAGTTCCAGAGATACAAAAAAAAACTTGATCTGCAAAACTTGTTGCTTTGCTCTTTGAAATTGAATGGAGAATGCGAAGCTAGCAGCCCCATTCTTTAGTGAGGGTGTGGGGGTGATTCTGGTTAAATATTCATCTTACCTACCTCATTTTGATGGGCATGGCGCGGCATGTTTTTTGCCCCGGAACTTTATGAACTTGTGTGGATAATTGTAATGTCAAAGGTATACATACAATGAATTTAATATATGTACAAAATTTTGTATTATTTTGTTGTTGTTGTTATTATTGTTGTAGTCTGTTCTGTTGTTTTCCCCAACGACAAGAAGGAGGCATTTTTTCTGTCGGTGGTTGTGTTTTGTATCCATGTGCCCGTACCCGTTGTCAGTCTGTTGGTAATAAGTTTTTGTTGTTGTTTGAATAGAGCCGTATTTTATTAAGTGCCGGCCTGAAATGAGGACTTGAACATTGGTACTCAGCTCTTGAGTTTTTTTTAACTAACTTCACTTCGAGCATATTAAAGAAAGTCAAGGGAATAGTTCAGGAACTTTGCGGATAATAACCAAATTTGACTTGTCGCGAGATATACCGGGATCTCAGTACTTTCAAGGTGAAACAATGTTCATATAGATAAACTGTCAGAGAAATGACAGTAGATATTCAACTGACACATACTGACAGACAGATGGTTGATTTTAGGGTATATTTAGTATAGTGGCATAATTCAGTGCCTGCTACATGCAAGTCCATGCTAAAATCAACCGGCTGCAGCGCGACATTCATTTATCTTAACTCTTACTTTGTTCCTATTTGAAACAAGGTATTTTAATTTCAATACGCTTCTTTTCTCAGGGTAAATACTTTTTCAATGCAAAAAGCTTCCAACTGCAGCGCCATCTATGTGTACTCTGATTCTTACTTTGCTCCTGACACGCAGTCTTCATTGGAAAAAAAAACTGTCGTGCCTTTCTTTTATGCCTAAATCTGTCACAACTGAACCTCCTTGCTTTATATTTATTCTTCGTCTCCGTGGACAAAAACTGAATTTGATTTTGACATTTTGGTTGTGTCAAGCTTTTTGAAAATATTAGAAAGGTCGCCCCTAAAAGGAAAAACCTTTTACTTTTATTTCAACTTTGTTTCAAAAATTAGTAATCAAAGGGAGTGAAATCGTTGTACCTACATTGATCTACTACAATTTCAATTAGAAGAAATAAGATGAAAAGTAAAAGAAGCAAGGATAGAGAAAAAGAAATTTAGTTACGACCTGCTCGAATAAAAACGAAATTTAAAAGTATTTCTTTTTCTAATTAGGGTAAACATTTCTCCCCACACGGTGGCGCTTCTCATTAAATGCCTCTCATACTTTTGACATTTGTTGCTCCAGTAAATACAACCCTGTGTGTCGTTACCATGATATTGAAGTTCCATTCCGGTTAACGTTCCGATGATGTTGGCTATGGCAAACTCTCTGGTTTACAAGCAATATACATTGGCATACTGTACATTTTACGTTACTATAGCTGGGGATATTTGAAATGGTTAATGTCAATGGCGGTGGTATTTTACCTGTGAGCATATATCGACCTTCGAGTTCTTTTGACCATAATATACATAAACCTCTGTAATGCGCTAATGAGAGCTTTACTTTGGCTTAGCTATAGGGACATGTTGTGTAATACCTGCCTTTTTGTTTTAAAATTCACACATAAGGCACATGCCTTCATGTTTTAATTCAGCAGACAGGAGGTTTTGGAATAGTTGGTGTAAAAGAAGGTTCATATTCATACTACCTATGTTCATAGGGGGGCTGATCACTGAATGGAAAAGGGTAATGGCATTACATTAATTCTTCATTGGATGTTGGTGGCGCTGGTTGCTCTTGCTGTGAAGGGATAAGCAAAGGATGAACTTTTAATATTCGATGTCTATTAAAATTTAAACTTGGGTATGGGTATAGTTTTGAAAATAATTATCTCCCCTATTGGGAATAGAATTAAGGATCAGAAGGTATTCGCGGGCACTGTGGTGACTTTGTTTATTCTTATTTATAATTATGTGGTTTTTATAAGCAGTATGTTGTCCTTTTGAATTTGCTTGAAGGGGAAATTTTATGCATACACTCCTTTCTGAAATTATTCTTTTTATTTATGTAGATTGTAGAACATCAGTGTTGAAATTGACTTTTTATAAGGTAGTTTTTATATTTATTTTAAAACTCTTCCAATGCAATTATGGCGACAGCACTGGTCAGTTTTCATATAGAGTAAACGATGTTATTTCCCACCAGGTGTTTCTATTTTATTGATGGCAGACTTAATATCACAGAATTGATGTGGGCTCCTAGATTTTAAACTAAATAGTAAGTGTTCAATACTAAAGTGGAACACGCTATCTAGCGTACTCCCCTGTTTAAGAGCAAAATATTAGTCCCCTGAAATTAATTTTTGGTGCAAATTATTTCAGTCTATTTTGAAAATGTCGTTGCTGTTGGATCCTGAAGTAAACATTATTTATCTCTTTGTTGGCAAAAAATAAAGCGAAACTCACTCCTGTCCTTTTCTTTAGCCACAAAGGGTAAAGACGTAACCATGAACTCGCGCGAGTTATCAGCTGTCAAACTCGAACTCAAAGCAAGGATTAGGCGGAATTGTACGAATACTATGGGTTAGATCGGACTACGCTGCACAGGAGCTGCATTCTGGTCTTGTCTTAACACACAAGTGCTCGTCCCAAATTAAAGTCTTATCAAATGTCATTTCTCATAAATGTAGTGTCTATTCGCACTAACCAGTGCTTTCGTTTCGATAGTGTTGAGAGTGTCAGCACTGCCCCAGCAACACATAAACTCTTTAAAAATTCTTCAAGCACACTTATTACTTCATTCTTTTTTAATGCCATTGCACTTTGGTAGGTGTTCATGATAAGTGTTGGTGACAGTTTGTTTCGTCATATCACACAAAACTGGACCCATTTTCAATTAACAAAAGCAAATGAATTGTTAAGAACTTTTTTGACAGCTGTGTTTTTGACACTTTTTTAAATCTTTACTCTTAATGGCTTCTCTGTTCTATCTTGACAAAGTAAATTTAACAAGAAACTTTTCGATCACAGTCACCACTGTCATCAGTTTTGACAGTGTGACACATTTTTATTTTTGTTCGTGGTTGTCTATAAAACGCAACTTCGTTTCTCGTCATCTATAGATTTTCTCAGTCCAAAAAGATGTTAACAGTTGACGACACTGATAAAATTGATAAAACGTGGTGGTACTTCCTCCTGCAAATAAACGCTGGCTTTTAAGAAAGATGTTTTAATGACCTCTTAAAAGACTAGGAAAAATGTCATGTTGTAGGGATAGAGTATAGCACAAAACATTTGACATTAGTGGTTCCCTAATGAAGAAGCGTGGTCTGATCTCTTTTAATTTGACATTCCCTACACAAAGAGTCAAACTATTTTGGTGCAGTAGACATAAAACTATATAACTCGCAGTTATAAAACGTCAAATCAAGAAAGTATAGTAGTAAATTTGAAGTTCTGACTATTACGTGGTATCTATTTTGTTCACTAGTTTGACACTGACAGTACAAAAAGTCTACACCGCAGCAAAATTGCTAGTAATTCAAGCATCTGATATCAAACTTATCTTGCGCTTACATTTTGTATTGTATAATTAATTCATTTTCTGTGATAATTCTGCAATAAACTAAATAATATCACTATCAATCACAAAAGCTAAGAAAATATACACCCCGGACCGGATAGACGTCTCTATTTTTTTTTTCTTGTTAAATTTAATTAATTCAACATTTGTGTGTACTCGTATTCATTGTTCATGAATATAACGGATGTAATACCCGTATAAATGCGAATAAGAAGTCGTATAAAAAGTCCTCATTATTATACCATACCCATCATCATGTCATGATCATCATTTATGGTCAACAAACAAGCATAAAGGCATTACTTATTTGGATTCATGCCTGGCCATCATAATCCCTGTCCAGTGCCTATTATTCAAAATTTCCCTCGAGTCAAGGACAATGCCATTTAAGTCGTCCTCTTTAGTTATGAGGCCAACTGCCTCAATATGGTTTGGTTCGATGCACTTAGAAATTGAAATCCGATTCATAAACATTTCTATTATTAAAAGCGATGTCCTTGTTATGTGATTTGAGGAGAAAAAACCATACAAAAAATCCAGGGAAAGTAAAAAAATAAATTGTTCTTTTTCGAAATATAAATACGAGTCCTTTGGAAGGATGGATTCTTTTTGAAAAAAATAGGTAAGTGTAGCCCATAAAAGTGAGAATCCTAAATCCAAATAAACATATCTATGAAGGTTAAGAAGAAATGGCATATGTTTATTTTTCAACAATCGGCTTTTTATATTTAAACCTCAACCTCAACCCTCTTAGAGATACTTCATCTATTATTCGTGACTCAATTATTGAGAATTCAAGATTTCCTATCCGGGAAAGAATACAAAGTTTTTTGTTTCCCTCTTTTTTCCTCAATTGAATTTATTTTTGTTTTGCTGCAAAATACCTTGATAATAGTCGTGAAGGGGCTTCTCTGGCAAAGGAAACCCAGAAAAAAGGTCCTGTTTCGCATCTATTGTATTTAATAAAACAGGATATTGTATTAAAATTGGTTCTTAATTCCATTGAATTGGGTGACAGTTACAGGTGGACTTGTTGATAGGTTTATTTATTTTTCACCACGTGTTCTTTTTGAGTGCGATGGAACCTGATGAGGAATAGATTCCCAAAAATCTAATTTTAGACCAACAGTGGTTGTTCGGTTAGTCGATTTTTTTTTTTTTAAATATATTCTCGATTTGTCTCGCTGTTTTTTGTAAACGGTTAAAATATTGATTACTTCTCTGAGTTAAATTTGTATGTTTCCACAAAAAATAATGCTTCTTGGCCTTATTTAATGTGACCCAGAGTCACACTCCATAGTAGTCATTGATTACCGTTGAGCTGTTCGTTCCATGGAAGATGGCTTCTGACTCCATATGGTATCGCATTTAAGATTTTACAAGCTGAAGCGTTTATGTCTATTCGCTTTTTATATCCCACCCATCTTTGACGTTGAATAGGACTTTTACTCGCTAGGTCAAAATTGCCGTACAGCACGTATTGTTCTCTATTGTAACTTCTTCTTCAGAAGTCGTCTTCTTCGTTAGTATACAGACAGGACTATAAATCTTTGACAAAACTTTTACTGAAAGAGACTTTTTCTTCTACTGGGAGAGAGTATCCATGCTCCTGCACCACAAAGCAATTCCGGATTATGATTGTTTTGTACAGCTCCTATTTGTCTTTATGATGGATATTTAGTCTTCAATCGCTGGCGAAGCCCAAATAAACAGCAAATTTTCGAAGTTATATAAAAGTGCCCTTTGTCCTTTTCTGTACCCCTGACAATGTGTGCACGGGATTCTCTGATCATCGGTTTAGTAGTTAATGCGTGACAAAAAAGCAAACGGACTTTTAACCGCATGTAACTTAGTTAAGATAATACCTTTCAAACACAATTTTGAAATAAAGGGTTTTTCAATTATTAAGACGGGTAGGTGTTGAAATGGAATTAAAAATTCTTTGCCTGCGAGGTATTACCAAATTTTCTTTTCTGTTTGAAGATATGACACCATCCAAATGCCCACCTCGGCTTTTTACGCAGCGCTGATCCGTGTGATCCAATTTTCAATTACTCGTCCGCATACTAGTAGATCCACACACAATTTGAGCGATGGCCTGTGCTATGTTCACCTAAAAGGCATCGGTCGATTGTGGTTTATTTGCATAGTCCTGTGACTTCATTAAACCCCACAAGAAAAGCCTGGAGGGATCAAATCTCTTAACCTCGGTGGTCAATTACCTTTAAAATCTTTCATGCAAATTTGCAATCGATCGTGTCGTGCGATGTGAGGTCCATAGCGACATCCTGTTGGAACCACATGTTATCAAGGTTCAATTTGGGCCACAATAAGGCAATTATTATCGTTCTGTAGCACTAACAAGGTCCCTATCCAGCTTTTGCGCAGCCCTGGGCAAACATTTAATTTGGCGCTCTTTGCAATAAAAATATAATAGATAAGTTAAAAAAATTGTTTTTGCAAAGATTTTTTGATTTTTGACCGACTTTTGAAAAGTGAAGATTATCTTTCTTTGTTGGAGTTGTATTATATTCAAATCCATATGTTAGTCTGATAATTTTTCTTAGCGAGTATATGAAATTACATAAGTGTATATTTGTAAATTTCTCAGAGCTACTGATAAGACTTAAATAACATTTTTTCATTGACTTACAAATTCATGAAAATCGGTCGGCTTGATTGACCTAATTTTTGCATTCATTGAAAAAAAAACCGCTTTGCGTTCCTTTTTTACACTAAGTTTATACAATGAGGCATATGAAGTGTTGCTACAATATTTGTAATAAAATATGGAATTGATTTACCAGGCGCTCATAAATAGAAGGAGGCTATTTTTTGCATTTATTTGTAAAAAAAGGTGGAGCCAAAACCTGAAAGAAAACGGTAAATATCAGTTTGGAAGTTACCGTTTCCATTCTTTCTTCCTTTCTTTTGATATTCATGTCCTACTTTGGCTCCAGCCATTTTCAAATCATTGGCAAAAATAAAAGGCTTCCCGCTTTTTCTGAGCGCCTGGTGATCCAAACAATTTTCATATGCGTTTTACTCGCAATTTAAAGGATGTGTGTGTGTTTACTTAGTTACCTGGTGAGGTTAGAAAGAATAAACACCTTAAGTATAAGTAAACATTGTAGACGCATATTTGCCGCCAAAAGCTTTGTATATGAAGTGTGATATGAAGTTCACCTTTCTCACTCACTCACTCACTCCGATTTATCTAATAAACAGAAGAAAGTAAGAAAAAGGCTTTTTATTGGCTAGGGTCAGTGGCGACCATTTTTGCGCTGGGCTTGAGTCAAGTATTATTTTTATAATATGTAACAGGGTAACTGTGCTTTTTGTTTTGAATATTTTTGTTTGTTCATAAAGAGACAAGATAAAAAGTGTTCGTGCTGTTTTTTCTATCTTAATAATTTCTTTTATTTTCCAGAATTAAAGCACTTTAAAATAATTATTTATTTAATTATTATTTTATTGGTTTGTTTAGGTACTTAATTATTTTTGTAAGGTTAATTCGACCATTTTGTATTTTGTTGTGGAATTATTTCTTCGTTTGTAATGTGATTTAAATCAAATCAAAACGTAGTTTATTTCAACTGATTTCCTTTTTATGATTACAATTTTTAAACATTATTTTTAATCTTTGAAGCATAATAACTTTTCAAATTAAAATATTTTGCTAGTTTTATAATTTTTTTTTTTTTGCTTCAGGAATAATGTTAAACCATTTAATATTTTGCCCCGTTTTGCTCGTATCGCAAAAGATTCATCGTTTCTACTGACTACTGCGGCACTAATTTCAGACGCTGTTAAAGCTGCGTAGCGTCTGCCATAGGCTTTAGAAAATTCACTACGGTGGTAGTTTTATATATGGCTTATGCTGTACAGCTGCACAGAGATTGAATTTCGTAAATGAAATTCGGGAAATGCATAATTATGACACTGACACATTCAGAAATTATTAGATTTCTTCTACGAAAAATCAAAATTCTCTCTGAGTTATATATTTTCCACCTTGACGTTGTTGAGGAAACAAGTAAAATTATTTTTGGAACGGTATAGCTACATTTTTAGTCCTCAATTTTACCGCCCTTGAAATAACAAGATGCTACTTAGAGGACAAATGTATGCGGTGAACTCGTGGTTAGACAGTCTAGCGACAAAGCAAATTTGGCCAAAACTCTAAGGCTTGATCTCTCTAAGCACATATGAATTACATTATAGGTGTCATAACAGAAAACTCCCCCACATGTAGACACTCCGCAAGACTCGTCGGGCTCGCAAACGACTTTTGCAGAAGCTGTATTGACGAAGAAGAGAAGGAGAAAATTGTCCATCTCCTATGTGCATGCCCTGCACGAGCCTATAGACGGAAATTCTTTTTAGTAGAACCGTTTTTTAATGACATTGATGAACTGATGGATTTAGCCATCAATATTCCTGTGTAGGAAACTCAAATTGGTTCTTAGCTTTGTGGTATCACAACGGTTCTCTTGGAATAATTGTGTCAGCTTATATCCCTTCCGTGTTGCAGCCATTTTAACCTACCCTAACCTAACTTAATGTATGCTGTAAACCAAATCTTCTCCAGCGGATTTAAAAAGTATTCCGTGTATACCCCCATGGGCTCAGATTAAAATGTGGACTAAATACACATTATTCAGGATGAACAATAATTTTTTAAAAATGTTTGTTTGACTGTGTTTTTAAATGTATGTCCTCATTTCTCGGGGCTATTCTCATGTATTCAATGTCCAATACTCTTTTTTTACAGAGTCACGTTGCTATCGTTAATTTCTTGGGCTGGAATAGAAGATATCAATTGTTTTGCCTTAAACTTGACTTAAATAAAAACCTAGTAGTAAATCAGCTCCATTTTCACTAAATCTGTTATTTTTTTCTCAAAATGTGTCCCTTATTATTTTTCAAAGTACAAATTCATTTAAGCTGGATATCTATCACTCAAGTTAATATCATAACCAAGTCTATAATGTTTCCAGAGCCAAATTGTCGTTCATATACAAAACGAGTTCTAAAATCTACTCGTACCTTAAAATTACCTGTTTTTTTTCTGAAAACAGGGTTCATATTTCATTTGAATATAAATGCATACTTATTCAGTTAAAGCAGCCAGAATTAAAACATGAAAATACAATAAATTCCACACGACTTCCCAATTCCACGTCCACGAGCAGTTCCACATCCACCAACTCCACATCGCTCCTTAGATACTATGACAACAAAAATATAATAATTGGTATTACATAGTAAATTTTTGTGTTCTTGCATAAATATCTCGAATTCATGTTTCCAACCAACAAAAACCAACCAACAAAAAAAAAAAAGGCAATCATATCGTTTCGATACGTTTCACCGAATTATTTATTCAATCCTATGATGAAAAATAATACCAAATGACAGTGGATTATGATTTACGAGTTAATTACACGTAAATACCTGTGGTATAGTCAAATTCTCTACATAATCATGGGTTGTTGTAGGTATCTACATGGTGTATGTATGTAATTATGTATATGTACGAAGGAATATCAAAGGACTTGGAAAACGCGTGGCAACAATAAAACTATTTTCGTAGTATGCTTCAGAGATATCCTTGACAATACTTTTTTCAGGGCGATTGCAAGGCTAAATTTCATTAGGTAGAAAGCAGGGCTGGATTTTCAGTTCTAATTGAAACCTGAGATACATAAAAATGAATCCCCAGTTAACCCGTGAAGTAGGTTTTTCGTAGATGAAGCATGCGGAAGGACCTTAGGAGCTCGCAAAATCAAAATCGATAGCATTTTTTTCGTTAACTCAAAGTCACTCGACAAAATTTTACAATTTTTTAACATTCGAATACTAGCTAGGAAATTTTAAACAATTATATTCGAAAACTTGAAAATGTTGGAATGCAAATTGAAGAAGAATTTTAAATTTTGTTTTTCCGAAATAAGATATAAGATGCTGTACTAAGTTTTATTGATTTCTCAATGTTAAAAAACGAAACCATCGATATCGATAATTTCTAATTACCTTAAACATACATTTTGAATTGTCTTTTTCTGAAATTTAAAAAAATTTAAAATTCATGACAAGTGCGTCATGACAACTTAAACTACGAATACAAAATTAGTCTTTAGTTTAATAAAGTGAAGCGTTTCTATCGACCCGCAGTGTATATTTCAATTCATTTTCGAGCAATACAAAACAAATATATAAGCCGTATTAAAACCGCTTCTGCATTGCCTCTACCTGTGACGAAATTTCCTGATAAAGTGTACTTAAGTTTCTGCGAACAAAAAACTTCAAAATCTGAATTGGATGAAAAAGTTTCTTACAACCCCCTTTGCGGTGACACAATCATACTATAAAAGACATTAATTACATCATCAAAAAGCATAATATTGAAAAACAAATACAAATAGCTACACTCATGGAAACATTCATATTGACGCTTCTTTTGCATCATCAACGAAAAATAAAATAAACATTCGGAAACATCCCTCGCTTCGCAGTAGTCTACATTCCGCGTCTGGAACAACAATATTCCATTGCAAAAATATTTATCCATCGCATAAAAAATGCATCTGGGAAAGCATTCCCATTTATACATTCCCATTCCCACAGATACAAAGTTTGGATTAATTTTCCATTATTTTTCGACGTAAATTATTTTCTTAGGTTTTTGATTCATTGCAAAATGCAGAGATTTTCTGAATTCTTTTTTTTTGGTTTTGGTTACTCATACGCCCCGTGTGACGGTATGACGACGAAAGGTAAATATTGTTCTCCTTTTCCTTCAGCCGTCTCACCATCTCCGCCGGCCTAGTGTGTTTGTGCAAGTCGTCGAAAATGTATAACCATGATGGTGGAAGAGTATAGTATTCAAATATTAACTTACAATTCGTTTACATAATGGACTGTGTAAACACAGGGAAATAGGGAAAGAAGACAAGGGAAGGAAGTAATAGCTGGATATTAAAAGACCAGAAAACAACATAAAAGTGGGAATTTACATTTATTCCCGCTGCGTGTAGAGCTATGTATACTGTTGCCGCCGAAAACCCACGCGCGTTCGTCTCTTCAGAAATTCCGCTCTGATGAACCTATTGGAATAACTAGTTGCACGAACGGACGGACGGACGAACTGACGGATTCAATGGCAATTGTTGCTTTTGCTTGGTAAAACGAAAAACAAGGAACGACCACAATTACGAATAAAAGAGTAAATCGCTTGGTTCGCGTGTGAAAGTTTTTATTGTTGCCAATAGTTGCTGTTGTGTACAAAACGGATGGTGGATCTGGACGATATAGTGCTAGGGTGTCTGGTTATTGTCCTTTAGGATAGCGGGCGCTTTCTCTAGCCTTTGATCTGAGTGCCTGATGTTTTTTATTTTTTGTTTACACCCGGGCTGATGGGCTACACCTTGCACAGTATTTTATCAGAATAGTGGGATCGGAATGTACACACTTAAAAAGTGAGTGTTTTTCACCTTTATTTGTTAGAGGTAAAAAAATGGAAGAATGAAATACACTATAGCTAAGTACACATTTATTGATATTTATCGTTTCCGCTTTGGTTCTGTTTTTGAGTGTTTCCTTTGTGGTATTGTTTGTTTATGCTTTGTTTGTCATTTATTACCAAATAGAAATTATTTGAGGTCATTATAACTTGAAGATGAAATGAAATATTAATTGGGTGTGGACGAAGAATACAAAAGAGGTTATAGATACAAAAAATGATTCTTATGGAAACGACCCTGAGAATTGATGATGTCTATCTACTTTTCTATGAAGCGCACTCATAAATAGAATGGTTGTTAATATCTAAATATTTGTGTAGATATTTTTTCTGTAAGGAAAACATTTTTTTATGAACTGAAAAATTTATAAAAATTCTAAAAATTGTTCAGAGAAATCTTTATACTAACTAAATTTCAAAATGAATAAGGGAAATGGTGCCCATTTGCATAAATGTCACATTCCAACACAGACAAGAAACCTCCTGTCAATTTGAAAGCACAATGCACATAACTGTTGATTTGTTTTTATACTCGTTTAGAGTTTTCCAATAAGAGGTGTTATTTTTGTGAATTTTAATAATTTCAACTCTCAATCTATTGATTATATTAAAATTTCAATGCGTTGCTGAAGCGTGTATCTTTCCATTTTTATTAATACCGTGGTTTTATTTGTCAAATGTCAAAAAATTACAGCTTCAAAAGTGACATTTACTGAAATAGCGGGCTATTCAAAATAACACCTCTTATTGGAGAACCATATTTTCCTTCGCTGATCGTGTATTATGAATTTCGTAGAAAAACTTCCAAGAAATTTTTAAACACACTGGTTATGACCAGGAGCAAAGACCAACAATTCATGTGAAGAATTTGGTCGGATGGAAGTATGCCCGATTATTGGAATCTCAGGACTATCTGCTTGATCCACAAAAAAGTGTCAACTATAGAGGCAAACGTCTTTTAAACATCCCATATAAGGTAGTGCCCAGCGTTTTATTTGAAGACCTTAAGCTTTATGCTGATGATCAACTAGGGCCTCACCAATGCGGATTCAGACCTTTAAAATCGATGACCAACTTAATCTTCAAATTACATCAGGTCCTAGAGACAACTCAAGATTTTAGAATGGATACTTTGTTCGTCGATTTTAAAGCAGCTTACGACAGTGCTTTAGTACACCGTGGGTTAGTGGTTAGTGTGTTGGACTGATACGCCGAAGGTTCTGGGTTGCATCCCTGCCTTCACCTTAGTTCTTTTCCGGGGTACTGCCTCTTGCAAGGAAGTGACAAATACCCCAACAGTAATTAACGTCACGGAAAGTGCTTCTCTGTTAGCAGTTCGAAATCGGTGGTTTTTTCTAGGTCTCTTCCATTCCTGCAGAATATCAACGCACACACAGAAATGGTTGAGAGTGTAAGTTACAGGACCCGGCCGACCCGTTTGGAGCTGTTGTGCCAACAATCTATTTATTTTTTACGACAGTGTTAAAGGAGTTGAACTATATCATGCCATTTCAAACATAAGAGTTCCTGCCTGCTAAACTGATATCCGCCTTACTGCTGGAACACAATAGAAAAACGCAGCCGGAACCGCAGCCACAACCGTACCGCATGCCGTACGTACCTAATTAGAAGTGCCCACAATGGAGTCGTACGTACTCCACGTTTTTTTTACAATTTCCACTGAGAAACATACATATATATGCATATAAAAAATGATAAAACATATATCGCATCATGTATAGTATTTTCTATAAATTTGTAATTACCTGACCTAATTTCTAAAAGGATTTTATTAGCATGTTGCTCTTTTTTTTTTTTTTTTTTGTATGGAATGTCAAAAATACGCACGTATTTATTAAAAGATGGCCAACTCGTCCGTCGCCGTTTGCGGCTGCGTTTGCGGATCCGTCTCGTTGTGTTCACAACATTGAATTCGTGTGTATTCAATATTTTGACATGCGATACGGCTGCGGCAGCGGTTCCGGCTCCGGCTCCATTGTGTTCCAGCAGTTATCAGGATGATCGTCGTTGGAGAATGCTCGATGTTCCGGAACACCAATGCCAATACATCGGGCCCGATCTTTAATATATCAACACAGTAACTTGGGTTTGCAGACGTCATTAAAGTGACAGGAAGAACAAGGTGAGCAGCAGGCCCCGATCTAGGGGGGGGGGGCATTTGCCCGGCGTGGCAAATTTCAACGGTTTATATATTATTTTTAAGTATATGTACTTAATTTCTGGAAAATAAAATAAATTATTAAGATAGAAAAAAAATAGCCCGAGCACTTTTTCTTTTTTCTTTTTATGGACAAAAAAAAATATTCAAAACAAAAAGCACAGTCACCCTGTTACATATTATAAAAATACCACCTGACTCAAGCCCAGCGCAAAAATGGTCACCACTGACTATAGCCAATAAGAAGCCTTTTCTTTTTATCAGATTAATCGGAGTGAGTGGAGGTATTAAATTTTAATATGAGCAAGTGAGAAAAGTGAACTTCGAAACCGTAACTTTTTGTTCCTCTTTGTGATCGTCATCACGCACTTCTAATTTATAAAACTTTTGGCGGCAAATATGTCTCTAAATGTTTACCATTACTTAAGGTGTTTTTTCTTGCTAAATAAATTGGGAGTAAAAGGCATATGAAAACTGTTTGGATCACCAGGCGCTCAGAAAAAGCAGGAAGCCTTTTATTTTTGCCGATAATTTGAAAATAGGTGGAACCAAAGTAGAACATGAATATCAAAAGAAAGAACTAAATTTCCCGTCGCCTGGACACCATAACTTCCATTTTGATCTTTATCGTTTTCTTTCAATTTTTGGCTCCTCCCATTTTTTTAAATAAATGCAAAACATAGTTTCCTCTTGTTTATGAGCGCCTGGTAAATCAACAAATGTTAACGAAAATGTTTGAGATGTGAGGCACCGTGTTACTCTGCGGTGGCCAAAAATGTAACCAAAGCTTTCTGTTAATCTTAAACAGCAGCCTTTGATAAGCCATTCAATTCTAAAAATTGAGTCGGCTTTGTCAGTTGGAATCCTCTTAAACATGTTCATGTTATCCAGGTGCCTTGGTTGGGGATGTTATTCCTGGTGGTCATTCTTCTCATCAGCAGGCATGAGAGATCGCGGACTCCACGAGAAACTGGTCCAGTTGCTTGGCTCGTGCTTTTTCGTAGAATCTTTTGTTGCTATAGTGTATGCCTCTCTCTCGATCAAAGATTAGTCCCGTGCATATCCTCACGTTTTTCCATGCAAGAATTTTGAATTCCTGGAGTTTCGAAATGGCTGATGGTCTGATAAGCTGCTTTTAAATAGGACTTAGGCATGTTCCGGTTAACACCAAGATACTTATGGTTGATGCTGGCTCTGATAAATGAGTAGGTTCAGAGGTCTGCTTTTGGAGATGCCTTTTGGTGAAATATACAGCCCTCTTTATGCGATTTTCCTACATGGCGTACATCTTATATATATAAAAAGTAAACTTTATTTTGTTGGTCGCCGATTCACGCCTTAACCCGTTTACCAATTTCAACCAAACTTTGACACATCTTTGGTATTGGTCTATATATGAATTCGGTGAAGTTTCGTTGAAATCGGTATGTGTGTTTTGTGCGTGCGTGAAAAATAAACTTAAAGCTCACTTAGCAAAACTCAAAAATCATTTATTTGAAATATAATTCATTCATAGTCGGAATTTTATAATATTGGATTTTTGTTTTTAGTTTTGAAGTAAAAAAAAGCGTCAATACTCGATACCCATACATAAACATTTGTTGTTGCTTTTGCTTTTTTTGTAGTTGTATATGGTTTATCGCTGTGTATACAAATACATCAAAGCATTATTGTTGTTCTGAAATAGCACCATAAATATCTATTTTAAACTTCAGTTTTGTATAGTTACATCAACATTTTACTCTTATATCATGTATAACAGTTTTAATTTAATTGCAACTTACAAACATTATATGTAATACCCTATAAAAATACTCTCTCTTAATTTCTTTAAAAGAAACTGTGGTAACAGTTATTCATTTTTCTTAATCTGCCGTTGCTTCTGCTTTGCAAACAAGAATTTTACTTTAATCGGGCACTTTGAAGACATCCACCACCAGAAGCAGAAGCAATCAGCAGCAGCATAAAAATAAGTATCAATTATTACATATATACATTATATACAAATTACACATTGAATTAAACACTTAACATTTATAACGAAAAACACCTCTTTTTAATAACAAATTCATAATTAAAACAAAATACACAATTTACACAATCTACACAAAAAAAAACAATTAATTACCTACAGTCCATATCGTTTAAAACATTGGTCCTTCGAGCCGGATTAATAAAAATTGAACAGTGCAGTGTGGTCGATCAAAGTGATTAAAATTGTTGAGACAATTCTTAATATTGTATTAAGATCTCCAATTTATTATGCTATGCTTTTTTTAATGCTGTGTTTTCTGTTTTTTTTTCGATGCTATGCTTTTTTTGATGAAAACTAATAATCAATTAGATTAGTTGAATTTTACATATGCTATATTTGTAACGTAAGTACATATATATACATCGAACACGTGTTGAATTTGGAACTATTTTAGACATTGAACTTATCATTCGTGAGCCTGTTAATTAATTCAGTGGTGTTGCATAAATTCTTATTGGCGTTATTGGAAATAATTTGGTACAATTAAAGTAAAATGAATCTGCATTTGGTTAAGGGCAAACGCGGTCGCGCGAAGGCTTCGCTCTCGATGCAATTGGGCTTTGCCGAAAACATCGATGAATCTACTTTGCTTTCTACTCTGGAAGTTCATTTAGTAAGGCTTAAGGAAGCCTGGAGTGATTTTAATGATCTCTCAGACAAAATGTATGATTTTGTTGACGATAATGCTTTCGTTGACCCTGAGCCAGAGTACGAGGAGTACGAAAGGAAATACCTTACTGCCCACGCTACAATAACCACAGCTATTCGCGAAAAAACTCCTGTTTCCGAACCTCCATCCCCTCCGCCTGTAAACATCGCTTCAATTAGTAAATCGCTTTCAATGCAACAAGAGCAATTTCTTAAGACTATCGAAAATGAAAAATCTACGAAATCGGTTCAATTGCCAAAGCTAATCGTACCTACATTTAATGGCGATTATAAAGAGTGGCCAGGTTTTAAGGATATATTCCTAGGGACAATTGACACTAATAGATCATTGACTGGTACTCAAAAATTTCAGTATTTGAAATCGTTTCTAGGTAAGCAACCTGCTGAATTATTTAAAAATACTCCGTGTACGGATAGGAACTATATTGAAGCTTGGGATAAGCTAGAGGAACGTTACGATAAAGCTCACTTGATTATTCAATCATTTATTCAAACGTTCTTATCGCTACCGTCGGTTAAATCTCCTAGTGCTGCGCTTCTTCGTAAAGTTTTCGATCAAGCTGATGAGGTTATACGCGGTCTTAACTCATTAGAAGCTACATCCAGAGATCCGTGGATAATTTATATTTTACTACAAAAATTAGATTATGAAACGAAACAAGAATGGGCTCGTGAAGTAGGCTCTAGAACTGACTGCACGATTGAAGAGTTTCTAGATTTCTTACAAACCAGGTGTAATTGCCTTGAAGCTTGCGGTACAGCACCAACAGATATTTCGGTTTCTAAACGTACAACTATTCAAAAAAGTGTTCGGTCACATATGGTGGAAGCTAAGGCAGGTTGTCCCAAGTGTAAGGACGATCATCTTCTTTCTTCTTGCAAATCCTTTTCTTCGCTATCTATTGAAGCTCGTCGGGATTTTGCTAAAGAAAATAAGCTTTGTTTTAACTGCCTTCGGCCAGGACATCCTTCAAATAGATGTCGTTTATACTTACGCTGCAAATTGTGCAACAAGCGGCATAATACGTTGGTTCATCCTACTGAAAACGTAGCTCCAACTAGTTCCAATGGTTCTTCATCGTCAAATATCAACTCTGAACCTTTTAACGTTAATTGTCATACATTGGAACCATCTCGTCAATTTTCTACTCTCCTTCCAACTGCTGTTGTCATTGTTCAAGATAGATATGGAACCCCTCATCAAATTCGCGTGTTATTGGATACAGGATCGCAAGTCTCTTTCGTTACAGAGCAGATCGTCCAACGTTTGGGATTATTACGAAAACCGTCGCGAATTCCTATAATGGGTGTTGGGTCTACTTGTGCCGGTGTTACGAATGGTGTGGTAACTCTTAACTTATTTTCTCGCTACGATACTTGCAATATTGCAGTTAGCTGCTACGTCATCTCGAAACTTACTAAATTGTTACCACCTGCCCCAGTAGCTGTTCAAAATATGAAATCATATCTGTCGCTGGAATTGGCCGATCCTAGCTTCAATAAGCCAGGTCCAATTGATGTCTTGATAGGGGCCGATAGGGTATTCGATATCATCAAGGAACCTTCAAGTACACTGAAACCTGATATTCGTAATTGCATTTCTACAATGTTTGGGTGGGTGATAGCAGGCAGCATTGAACAACAACGTGCGTTCAACTGTCATGAAGTTAAGACTTTTTGTACGCAAATTGACTTTTCCCAAGAGTTTGACTTGGAACGATTTTGGCGCTTAGAAGAGGTCAAC
The DNA here is from genome assembly GCA_916050605.2 of Platycheirus albimanus. Classification (NCBI taxonomy): domain Eukaryota; kingdom Metazoa; phylum Arthropoda; class Insecta; order Diptera; family Syrphidae; genus Platycheirus; species Platycheirus albimanus. Next base: position 29,213,772 of record OU696698.1, on the reverse strand, counting down.
TGGCAACCAATTCTTTCAATTGAGGAAGAAAAAGCCGAGGAACATTTCGTTACAACGCATAAGCGTTCCACTGATGGACGTTACATAGTTGAGTTGCCATTCAAACCGAATTATAGATCAAAACTATGCAACTCATTTGACATCGCTCTAAACAGATTGCGTTCTATGGAGCGCAGATTTTTAACCAATCCTGATTTGAAAACTCAATACACTAACTTTATAAATGAGTATGTCGCGTTAGGACACATGGTCGATATACCACAGCACGAAGTTATGACAAAGTCTTCGGGAAGTTATTATTTTCCTCATCATGCCGTAGTAAAATCTGATAGTTCTACTACCAAATTAAGAGTGGTATTTGATGGTTCAGCCAAGCCTCACAATTCTGAAAAATCTTCTCTCAACGAGCTTCTTCTTGTTGGCCCTACTATACAGCACGATATTTTTACTATTTGTCTTCGAAGTCGTCGTCATGGTTTTGTTATATCCGGGGATATAGAGAAAATGTTTCGGCAGATTTTAGTTGCTCCAAACCACACCGACTATCAGCGAATAATTTGGCGTTCTTCACCAAAGGAACCAATAAAGCATTATAAGCTACTAACAGTAACCTACGGTACTTCAGCTGCTCCATTCTTATCGGTAAGAACTTTGAAACAACTGGCGATTGATTACGCGAAAACGCATCCCAGAGCCTCGAATGTAATCTTGAATGACTTCTACGTCGACGACGTTTTCACGGGAGCTGATTCCATAGATGAAGTCATGTCTCTTCGAGCTGAACTGGTGGAACTTTTGCAGCTAGGTGGATTCAATTTGCGAAAATGGACCACAAATTGTTGGCCGCTTTTACTCTCCTTGCCAAAGGACCAACGTGAGATGTCCCCAATAGAATTTGAAGAATCAGGAGTGATCAAGGTTCTTGGTCTTCGATGGTGTCCCTCTAAAGATTGCTTCTCCTACAAGGTGTCACTTCCGCAACCAACAACTTGCACAAAACGGCGTATACTATCTGATGCTTCGCGTGTTTTCGACCCATTAGGCTTCCTCGCTCCAATTGTTGTTTCGGTCAAAATCTTCTTTCAGGATTTATGGCGAGAAAAAATAAGCTGGGATGGTTATATTCCTGAAGAACTGGTCTATCGATGGACAAAAATCCGTGATGAGCTGCCGTTGGTTGAATCGATTTCAATTCCGAGGGTAATGTGGTCTGGAATATCCCACAAGGAGCTGCACGCATTTTGTGATGCATCTTTGGATGCGTACGCTGCCGTCGTCTACTGTCGGAGTGTTGATCCGAACGGGAACATAATGATATCGATTGTTGCAGCAAAGACCAGAGTCGCTCCGATAAAAGTTATATCATTGCCAAAACTTGAACTCTGTGGGGCTCTCTTACTTACCCGACTTGTAAATAAAATTAAAGTTTCGTTACAGGAGAAAGATATTTCAGTGTTTGCCTGGACCGATTCGTCAATTGTGCTACATTGGCTGGCTACTTCTCCGAAAAAATGGTCGGTCTTTGTCGCCAATCGGACGTCGGAAATCCAAGCCTCATTGCCATTCAAACGTTGGAATCACATAAGATCTCCGCAAAATCCAGCTGATGTCGCGTCACGAGGTATTTCACCGTCACTGCTTTCATCAACGGATATTTGGTGGAACGGACCGTCATGGTTGAAAAGCGAACCTTCAGACTGGCCTATCTCAGACTACAGTATTGAAGATATACCGAGTGAGGATTTAGAAGAACGGAAAAGTACTAAAGTCCAGGTATTCGTTTCAAATTTGAGAGTTAAAAACCTGCTTGAAATTTTAGCTTCAAAATATTCCAACTGGTTCAAGTTAGTTCGTGTTGTCAGCTATATGTATCGGTTTATTAGAAATTCGCGTTTTAAGAACAATCGTAATTCCTTGACTTATTTGTGTGCCCAAGAAATGTGTGAAGCCAAAATTCTCCTCATTAAAAGTGCCCAAGCCTCAAATTTCGGTCCCGAAATAAATGCTTTAAGTAAAGGTAAAGAACTACCGTCGAAAAGTAAACTATTGACTCTTAGCCCGTTTCTTGACAAATCTGAAGTTCTTCGTGTCGGTGGACGTATATGGTTTTCGGATTTGACGTATAATGAAAAACATCCGATAATCCTGTGTAAATCGCATCCTATTACTAAACTTATAGCTAATTCAATTCACATCCAATATCTTCACGCTGGCGTAACTTTAATGATCGCATTACTAAAACATAATTATTATGTTCTTGGCTGCAGAAACCTGTTACGCAATATTGTATTTAATTGTATTGATTGCTTTCGGCAACGTCAAACTTCAACACATCAACTCATGGGCGATCTACCAGTAGAACGCGTCCGTTTTTCACGTCCTTTCAGTAAGGTGGGTGTCGATTACGCAGGCCCTATAAGTCTCCGCCTTGCTCGCGGTCGAAACCCTAAATTTGTGAAGGCATACATCGCGTTATTCGTTTGTTTTGTCACTAAAGGAATCCATATTGAATTGGTTAGTGACCTATCAACAGATACGTTTCTGTTAGCTCTGGACCGGTTCGTGGCGCGTCGCGGTAAACCATCGGAAATATGGAGCGACAACGCAACTAATTTTCATGGTGCACAAAGAAAACTTGGTGAACTATTCGACCTTCTTATGACTCAGCAACGAAACAACATTATCATCGATCATCTATCCAAGGACCAAATCGCCTGGAAATTTATCCCACCTTCCGCACCTCACTTTGGAGGATTATGGGAAGCTGGGGTAAAATCAGTGAAAACCCATTTAAAACGCGTTATAGGCGAACACAGGCTGACCTACGAAGAAATGTACACCGTTCTGACTAAGATTGAAAGCCTTTTAAATTCGCGCCCCATGTGGAAAACGTCTGATTTTGAACCTACTTCTCTAACTCCATCCCACTTCATGATTGGAGAATCTTATTCTTCAGTCCCTACACCTGATATTAACTTAGAAAATGTTTCAACCCAAAATAACTGGTTTCTTTTACAGGCACTTATGCAAAGGTTCTGGAAGCGCTGGCACCAAGAATACTTGACGTCACTCCAGACTCGACCAAAATGGCAAAAAGCGCAACGAAATCTCCAAATCGATGATGTCGTCCTATTAAAAGAGCCTAATCTCCCTCCATCAAAATGGATACTTGGCCGGGTGACGGAAACCCACCTCGGAAATGACAATAATTGCAGAGTCGTTACTGTCAAAACTAACAACGGCAGTTATATCCGACCAATTGTGAAACTAGCTCCCTTACCTTCTACTGAAAGACCGGAGTCTTCCAGGGGGGGCTGAATGTTCTGAAATAGCACCATAAATATCTATTTTAAACTTCAGTTTTGTATAGTTACATCAACATTTTACTCTTATATCATGTATAACAGTTTTAATTTAATTGCAACTTACAAACATTATATGTAATACCCTATAAAAATACTCTCTCTTAATTTCTTTAAAAGAAACTGTGGTAACAGTTATTCATTTTTCTTAATCTGCCGTTGCTTCTGCTTTGCAAACAAGAATTTTACTTTAATCGGGCACTTTGAAGACATCCACCACCAGAAGCAGAAGCAATCAGCAGCAGCATAAAAATAAGTATCAATTATTACATATATACATTATATACAAATTACACATTGAATTAAACACTTAACATTTATAACGAAAAACACCTCTTTTTAATAACAAATTCATAATTAAAACAAAATACACAATTTACACAATCTACACAAAAAAAAAACAATTAATTACCTACAGTCCATATCGTTTAAAACAATTGTGAAGCATGAAATTTGATTTTCGAAAAAAATGTAGTCGTGACCTATATATGTATGTATGTATGTATGTACATATGTATATGTAGTATATCGTATATGTATGTATATACATACATACCACTTATGATGAAGCCTGGTCGCTATGTTTTGAGTAATAGTGAAACTGGAAAAGTTTTCTTGGTTGGCCAATAGATGTTGCATAGTTGGATTTGTGTCCAAGCGATGATGGTGTTTCGATGTGGTTAAGGAGTCTTTTGGTTACCTGCAGATTTAATAATAAAGCAATAAAGTTTCAATGGTTGTTTTTCTCTTTTTTTCATAAAATGGTAATTGTATGCGCGTTAACAGTTGGGGGATCATTACAGTTTTTAAAACATCAAAATCACGCTTTTTGGGTGTATGGCGTATGAGCACTTTTTGTATGTTGGTTTTTAAATAAAAATATGTAGTTCTTTAAGTTCTCAAAGTAAAAGAATTGTTTGAAAATGTGCCAATGATATAATATACGTAAGATTTTATTGATGCGGTAATTTTGAAGAAGCAGTGATCCTGCAGACTTTAACTCTCTGTGACATTATGTTCGCGCGAAATTTCTTAACATGTGATAAAATTAAAGCCAAACATATGTATAAGACAAAAAAACACCAAACATAATTTCTTAGATATACTGACGATTTTATATAGTGCATCCCAGCCAACATGAATGTTTTTGTTTGCATCTTTTATTGGTTAATGTTCCTGGACCTACATCTATTTTGAGTTTAACAAGAGTATATGGGCGTCTTTGTCACACTTATCGTCATGCATGTGAAGAACTGCATTTACTTGAAAATGATAATCATTATGGAAGCATCCTCAACAGGTTTACTGATCAAATAAGAACAATATTTTCAATTATTATCAAAACATGTTTTCCATCAAATCCGGTAGAATTGTGGCAAAATTATCGTGACTATATGACTGAAGATATCTTGAATAGAATGCGTCGTATTTCTAGAAATCAGGAATTAATCATTACGCTGGAAATGTATAATGAGGCATTAGTTATAATTGAAGATATTGTGCTTAACAATCTCAAATAAAACACTGTCACAATTAGGTTTGACTGCTCCTAATCGACCAATACATGATGCATTTAATCAAGAAATGCAACGTGAACAACAATATGATATAAATGAAATGAACACATTTATAAATTTGAATCTTCCCAAATTGAATCGAGAACAAAAAGTGCATATGATACCATAATTCAAGCTCTACAAAACGAAAGCGGAGGAATGTTTTTTTTTTTTAGATACGCCAGGCGGTACCGGAAAAACATTTTTGATTTCCTTGCTATTAGCGACTATAAGATCACAGAACAATATTTGATGTTGGTCGTACACCGCAATCTGCACTTAAATTACCATTGAATATGCAAATTAATGAAAATAAAACATGTAACATTTCTAAAAATTCTGGAATGGGAAGAGTTTTGCAACAATGCCAATTAATAGTGTGGAATGAATGTACAATGGCACATAAGAGATCGATGGAAGCTTTAGATAGAACTTTGAAAGATTTACGAAATAATCAAGAAATATTCGGTGGCGCTCTGATATTGTTGACTGGTGATTTCTGTCAAACGCTGCCAGTGATTCCCCATTCAACTCCAGCAGATGAATTAAAGGCATGTTTGAAGTCATCCAGTTTATGGAGAAATGTTCAAACACTCACTTTAACAACAAATGTAAGAGAACAATTACTAAATGACCCATCGGCTGACGAATTTTCTAGACAACTACTGTACTTATAGGAAATGGACAAATTCCTATTGATGCTACTGCTGGATTAATCACTTTGCCAGGTATTTTTTTGTAATTTCGTAAAAACAAAACAGCAATTGGTTTCAAGTGCCAAACATTGCGCAAAATTATCGAAATCACAATTTTTAAGCTGAAAGATCAATACTGGCAGCCAAAAATAAGGACGTTGAATGCGGATATTTTAAGTGATGTGCCTGGTGAGATTGTGACGTATCAATCAGTAGATATGGTCACAAATCATGATGACGCTGTCAATTATCCTTGGATTTGCCTGGACTGCCGCCTCATCGTTTAAAATTGAAAGTTTGTGCACCCATTATTCTTCTTCAGAATATAAATCCACATCGATTGTGTAACGGAACAAGATTAGCAGTCAAAAATGTTATGAATAATCTTATTGAAGCAACGATTTTAAAAAGGAAAATTTAAAGGTGAAGATGTATTGAATACGCGTATTCCAATTGTGTAAAATTGTGTGTATTTGGAATTGTGTAAAATCGACCTATAATATCCATGCTTCTGCCACGGACAGTTGTATGTTTCATGTTCACGTGTAGGAAAGTCATCAGTTCTGTTTATTTATACCACAACTCCGGGCAAAACAAAAAATGTTGTTTACGAAAAGGCTATGCGACAATAAAATAAAAAGAAGAAGAAATAAAATAAAAATAAATAGAGGGTGTATTTAAAACGAGTGTATTCTGCATTCTAATATTAATGTGATCTGCTTAGCGAAGCAGGCACAAGGTCCATTAACTAAATATTTTTTGCATGTCTTAGCTGTTTATAGGGTGAAATGGGCTAAAAGAAAAAAAGTGGTATACGGTTTTTAAAAATCTTATTGTGTTTGATAGCTTTTACGTACTTCGATGCTTGAGTGATGCTATTTTTAACAAGCTGTTATAAACAGGAATTCTATTGGATTTTTGTTAATGTAATACACTCGGGTGTATACTTACTTTTATCAGTTTATTAAATTAAAAAAAAAATCCAGGTTCTCATATTTTACACAAATTAATTTGACGGTATAAATATAATTAAGAATTCAAACTTATCGCTTTATATTTAAAATGTTTATATCTATCATCGTTTATATAACCGCGCTATCTGCTCGGAAGGGCAGAACAACGTCTGCCGGGACAGCTAGTTTTTATGATAAAAACTAAATAACTTTTGTGCCTTTGGTATATAACTCGATGCTCTGTAAAAATTTCTGGACATCAGCCTAGTCAGCGGTGGAGCACGATGGTGCGGCTTTTCTTGAATAGGGCTTTGGTTGTTTTTATTCAATTTCGAAAATGTGTAGATATCCCTGATTTCTGTCTTTTATAGTAATTCTGATTGCAGAACGAAATGCAATAATTTTTTTTTTTTCAAAACAGTGTCCTAATCATTCTCACACATAAATGGCTTATTCTTGCCTCTGTCGATATCATGCAACCTTTATTTTCAAATATTCAAACACTGAAGGATGTTTGCATTTCTTTTTTTTTTCAATCAGCATTCAAATCAGATTATCATCTTAAATAGCAAACAGAGTATAAACTGCAATAAAACCACTGTCAAAGGATTTCAAGGAGAAAACTATTCAATTCAGCCGCCATTCAACTCGTCCATTAATAAATCAAAGCAATATCGTTGGCCTCTGTGTCGTCTTCTGTACATAATCCTTTTTATCTGCAGCAAATTGCGTTGCATTTTATTTTGTTCTTTTTATATTATCCTCCGTAGACCGAGCAGGACCACCTCAAAATTAAAGGACTCTGTATAGTCTGTAGAATTAATTTCTTGTCTTCTTTCTGCTTGACTCGTGATTTTATTAGAAATAAAGAAAGAGAGAGAAAGCAAAAAAAAGACAAATCAAACGTCAAAGAGGACCTTCTTGCTGTGCGCTGTTTTGCTAATCTTGTTTCAGATTCAAATAATTGTATTATCTCCGACAAATTTCACCAAACGACTAAACTGTCCAATAAAATGTAGCTCCATTTGTGGCTGCTCCACTAATTGACAATAATTTTGCACAATCTACTCCAAAATGCGAAGGAGTATGCATATTCGTATATGAATTTCGTTTTGAAAAGGGATTTCCCAAAGACTTTCCTACACTGAAAAATTAGTATCCTTTTTTGGAATATATCTGTGAAATTTAAATATCTACTCTGTCCTCCCAATTTTTTAGTATAAAAGCAGTTTAATATCTAAGACTGCAACGAAATGCGATCATCAGCAAAACGCTTTATTTTGTTTTGTTAAGTTGATTAATTTCTCTGGGGGCTCATTTGAATATCCTTGTATCGTATAGGACCCGACTGGCCGTGGCCAGAGTTTGCATAGGTCTGGCGCGTAAGCAAACGCTGAGGAAATAATTTTAGCTTATTTGTTCATCATGTCCTGTGTCCTGTCCAATGGACAGGGACACGTTTGTCTTTTGTTCAGATTCTGTTTCAAAATAAGTTGTGGGTGGAATGACTCACTCGGCGAAGGAAAATATCCGTCATTGAAGAATTGAGGTAATTAATTGGTCACCCGCCGAGGTGTGTGTATTTGTTCTTGTTTTTTTTTTTTTTTTTTTTTATTTCGTGCCATGAAGTTGACTTATCCTTCCAGTTTATAGTGTAGTTCCTTACCCAAAGCGAATAATTCCGAAGGAAGTGAGATTTCACAAAATGTTTTGTAAATAATGAAAATGTTTTCATTTTTCGTCCTTTCTCTTCATTAGTGGTTGTTTGTTTGTTTGGTTGTATTTTATAAGGCTAAAGCGCCATTAGCTGGAATGATGATATTTCAATTATGTTATTAAAGTTAAGGCAGCTGTCTTTTGTAAGATGAATTAGTTGTACAGAATGACTTATACGTTTTTGGTGTATGTATTGAGTTAAGAAAAAAAGAGGTCATTGATGAGGAAAGCCTTTGAGTATCCCTAATTTCAATTTAACTCAATATGCGGATTAAATCATGAATGACTTTCTCCGTGACTTAATTTTGAAATTCACTTCCTTGAAAACATGATGTAATTGTTTTTTTTTTTATGGTTAAGGATTTTTTTTTTTGTAGAACTTTTGAACATTGCCTCTGTCGTAGCAGATTAGATTCTACCACTCGCTTTTCCAGCTCTCTTTTTTCTCTTTTCAAACCCGATGCTCGTTCCTCTTTTGCTGAAAGGTTGCACGGGAAGCTCTAGTTCTGGTATTGCTTTGTTGCCTGAAAATCTTCTTTTAGTCTGTTCCAGCCATCACTCATTATCGAATCACTAAATAACTAAAGTTATGGTAGCCTAATAAATCTCAAAGCATCAGTAGCTGCATTTTTAATTTTTAATGGTAAGTTTCCTCCAGTGTTGCCACTGATCCTCTGGGTTCCTAGCAGAGAGAAGATACTATAGAGAGAGACAACTTTCCTCGCCTCCGTCCCCGCACAGATTTTTGTTTACATTTTTTATAACGAGTAAGTGTCTCTTTCTCTCTTATTTAAAGGTCTATGGACAGCAACTTGCATCTGTGTTGTCCTCACATTTTTACTTGCTCTATAGGGCAAGTATTGGTTTCGTGCAGAAAAAAAAAATCGAGGTTTTAATCAAACATGACATTACGATGATAGAGAAGCCCAAAAAAGTGGTTTTCGCCATACCGTCCGTCGGTCTGTCTGTGCGTCTGTGCGTCTGTGCGGATGTGCGGATGTGCGGATGTGCGCTTTTTCACGTCATGCTACAGCCTAAACGGCTTGACGGATTTTCTTCAAACTTGGTATATAGCATTTTGAAGAAAAACCATTGTCGAGGTTTTTTTTATTTTGTTTTAGCCCGGCTCAAACTGGTACCTCTCAAGTAACGGCTTTTTTCAATCTGGATTTTCTCGAAAACGGCTCTAACGATTTTGATTAAATTTAAAATTTAGCTAACTTTAAGCATTTCTAACAAAACTGCGTTTTTTATTTTTGCCTCAAATGGTCGTAACGAAAATCAGGTTTTAACGGCTTTTTTCAAATAGCCATAAGTTCACAACGGCTTGATTGAATCAACTCAAACTTCGTTTGACATAGTTTTTCATAGTGTTCTATAGGATGGTTTAGTAAATTTTTCACTGAAGCCTTTCTAAACGGTGGCTTCCATACAACGAGCCGTTGAGTTTTAGCCAACTTTTTTTGGTTTTTTCTAATTTTCTCGAAAATGGCTCTAACGATTTTGATTAAACTTTGTGTGTTATATTCTTTTAGTGTTTTTAAGAGAACTGCGTTTTTAGTTTTTGGCTAAAAATACAAATAACGGAGATCTGCTTTTAACGGCTTTTTTTCAAATGGCCATAAGTTGTCAACGGTTGCATCGAATTCACTCAAACTTTGTTTGGTATAGTTCCTTACAGCTTCCTATCAGATGGCATTGATTTCTTTTTCAGTTTCTCTTTTTTAAATGGTGGCTGCTATACAAAGAGCCATTAGATTTTGGCCAACTTTTTCGTTTTTTCTAATTTACTCAAAAAAGGCTCCCCCTATTTTTATGAAACTTTTTATATAATATAATATAGAATACTTCAAAGCAAACTGCATTGTTAGTTTTTGGATACACATGATAATAGCGGAAATTGGTAATATCAGTTTTATTAATTTGGCCATAAGCGGAAATTTATATCACCCAAAAGACGACATCTAAATTTGATATACTAAAGGTTACTTAAAGTTAGCTCCCGTATATCGAGTTTTCCAGTTTTAGCCAATTTTTTTTTTAGTTTTTACCAAATTTTTCAAAAATGAGTTGTTCTTATTGATCGAAAAGTTTGTTTTCGTCGTACTTTTGCACCCACAGAGCAAGTACGTGCGACCCAGTCGTGCATTTTATTTTTATATGGAGTTTAATACAGATGCAAGTTGCTGGCAGAATCGCAGCTTGTAGGCTAAAAGAGAGCCATCGTCGAAGTTGCATCTCTCTATTAGTATCTTCTCTCTGTTCCTAGGTGATTGATTCTGCAGTCTACCGGAAAAATTGCATTCGCACTTTCGATGCTACCAGTAGGCAGGGCCCGATCCAGCTTTTCCGCCGCCCTGGGCAAACATTCAATTTGCCGCCCTTTGCAATGAAGACATAATAGATAAGTAATACAATTTTTTTTGCAAAAATTGTTCGATTTTTGACCGACTTTTGAAAAGTGGAGGTTATCATTCCGACCCGTATATGAATTTAATATTGTTGGAGTCTATATTATATTCAAATTCATAATGTTAGTCTAATTATTCTTCTTAACGATTTTATCAAATAACATAAGTGTATGTGTCATGCATGTCTAGTAGGTACGTGTACATATTTGTAAATTTCTCAGAGCTACTGGTAAGATTTAAATATCCTTTTTCATTGACTTACAAAATCATGAAAATCGGTCTACTTGCTTGACCTATTTTTTGCATTCATTGAAAAAAAACCACTTTGCGTTCCTTTTTTTAGGGTTCCGTACCCAAAAGGTGAAAACGGAACCCTATTACTGAGACTTCGCTGTCCGTCTGTCCGTCCGTCACGAGGCTGGATCTCATGAACCGTGTTAGTTAGACAGTTTAAATTTAGACAGACGATGTATTATTGTGTTCGCTATACAACAAATACTAAAAACTAAATAAAATAAAAATTAAATGGGGTCCCATACAACAAACGTGATTTTTTGATCATTGTTGTTATGTTTGTCCGTCCATCACCAGGTTGTCTCTTTTCTTCTTTAGAAATTTCTGAATTCTTGAATTTACAAATATAATTGTCTCTGTTAGTTCTTCTTTTTGCTGATTTGCTACTTTTCATTCACTCACACAAACAAAACCATTCTTGGCGTGGCCATTGTATTTATATTTTATAGTATTCCCAAGAAGCGGAACGTTTTGTGCGGCATCTATGGACGACGTTCACAAGCTTTGATTGTGCAGTAATTTTAGTGGTTTTTGTCTAAACTGCCATGGAAAGCAAAAACAACAATAGAAGAAATTCGATGTAAAGTAGACAAGACAACTAGTGCCGCCATTGACGACGTTCAGAACTAAAATAAAATGTTCCATGAAATTACTATAAAATATAAATACAATGGCGTGGCCATTGTATTTAAAATCTATAGTATTCCCAAGATGCGGAACGTTTTGTGCGTCATCTATGGACGACGTTCACAAGCTTTGATTGAAGAGTTATTTGAGTGGTTTTTGTCTAAACTCCATGGGAAGCAAAAACAACAATATATGTAAAGTAGATACTACAACTAGCGCCGCCATTGACGACGTTCAGAACTAAAATAAAATGTTCCATGAAATTACTATAAAAATGTAAATACAATGGCTTTTTGTTTTGAATTGTTTTTTTTTTTTGTTCATAAAGAGACAAAATAAAAAGTGCTCGTGCGTTTCTATCTTAATAATTTCTTTTATTTTAAAGAATTAAATTAGGTTCTTAAAAATAATAATTAATTTAATTATTATTTTATTCTATTGTTTACTCAATTATTTTTTTATGTTTTCTTCGACCATTTTGTATTTTGTTTTGGAATTATGTTTTCGCTTTAAATGTGATTTAAATAAAAAAAAACATACATATTATTTCAACTAATTTCCTTTTTATGATTTAAATTTTTAACATTTTACAAAGAGGAGATTTCGTAAATGGAATTTGAGAACTACATAATTATGACACTGACAAATTCAGAAATTAGTAGATTTCTTCTACGAAAAATCAAAATTCTTTCTGAGTTATATATTTTGCACCATTGATGTTGTTGAGGAAACAAGTAAAATTATTTTGGAAAAGTGTAGCTATATTTTTAGTCCTCAATTTTAAAATTTTGCCGCTCTTGAAATTTGCCGCGCCGGGCAGTAGGTCTTGGTCTGATTCTATGTTGGAAAGCGGGGGTATCCAAGACATTTGTGGAATGTCTGGTATCGATCGCAATATTGTCGAAAACGAAGAAAACTCTAAGAACATCATCAACAGGTATTCTAGCAAGAGAAAAGGCTTCGTAGCCATCTCAGTTTCGTAGTTTACACCCGTTTAATAACTATGAATTTTTACTTTCAGTTCAGTATTTAAATACGGGTACTGTCGGGAAGGAATTTTTTTCAAAGAGAGTTTTATTAATATAGTTGTGAAATTTAAGAAAGAGATAACAAACAAAAAGTGAAGAGATATATTTTAACGTGTTGGGTGGTGTTGGTGTTGGCAGCATGGAGAGAGAACACAGAAGTGCTATTGTTAAACGTGGATCTCTGTTTTTGCCTGCAAGCTGAATATCTGCTAATGTGCATTTTATTTTAAGTATGTTTCCCTTTGCCACTGTGCATTATTAGGTGGGACGGTTCAATGGTAAAATAAGTAATCATACACACCCATTGATGCGGGTACCAGGGCCCAAGCGAATCCACCACAAAAAGCGAACTTGGAACCGTAAGGCAGAATTAATGCGTCTTGGTAAAGGAGACCGTCTTTATTGCTTTATTGTTGGCCAAGGTATAAAAAGCAGGACGGCTTAGATAAAGCAGCTCAGAAAATGATTCTTATTATAAAGGGTTTTCCAATAAAAGGTGTTATTTTGATATTCAAAAAAAAAATGGAATTTTTTGAGATAAATGATCGGATGTTTATTTCAATGTAAAGAGGAAAGTATGCCAATAGTAATGAAAAACAATATCAGCCGAATGGCTACGCTTACACAACAATATCCTCTTTTCATGAAATTTTCCATCACCAAATCGCTTGCTTCAGCCTCAAACAGTTACTCGTTGAAGATGGAGAGGCTTTTCCACGCACTAAATGCGACAATTTTGCTTGTTGACGTAGCCATTGAGGTGGAAATGGCCTCGTAGTCAAGATGATTTTTCGATGAAATTCCGGATCATTGTCATGCATTTCAAGGACCCGATCAGCAAAGACATGACGTTGTTGATGATCGGCTGGCTTGAATTCTTGTGTTAACTGAACTTTATAAGCCTTAAGACTCAAGTCTTTATGCAAAATACGGTGTAATGACATTTGTGGAATGCCCAATTCCAAAGAACGACGAGGAATGGACAAACCTGGGTTTTCTTCAACACTTTGGACTACAGCAGCAATATTCTTCTGCACGGGTTTTATTCTTCACATAGTTAACTTGTCCCAACAGCTCAAATTTTTCCACCAATTTCTGAATTGCGGTCGGACAAGGTGCTTCACGACGACCAAAAAATGTTTTAGTTTTACGAACCGTCTCTGCCAAATTTTCAACATTTTTATATTGAATTTTAATAATTTGAACGCGTTATTGAAGCGTGTATTGTTCCATTTTTAATAATGGCGTAGTTTTTACTTTTCAAATGTCAAAAAGTTACAAATTGTACAAGATGAACTTTATAGAGCCAAACCATTGTTGACATATCTCCATGTCTGCAGTACCTTCATTTGTGTGTCTTAGCCAAATTGCAACCCTGAGCAATATAATTAAGTTATTTCAACCAAGTTATCCCCTCAATTAATAGTTTTCTTAAGCGAATTTAATTTAGATCAAATAAATGAATTTTTAAAAACAACAGGGCTGTCATTAAAATATATGAATGTTTAAAGATAATAATTTCACAAATAAACTTTAACAAAAAAAAAAAATCAAGTATTCAGAATAAGAAGACCCTTTCTATGTTGTCCTTCATGCTTCATAACAGTGTTTTTTTTTCATCCAAGTTGTTTGATGATTTCATTTAAATAGAGGAGGATGACCCAAAATGACCCTCAATTAACTTTATCCCTAACATCATCATCAGTATGGTTTGGTTTGATGAATATGATTTTATCCATGACATGAACATGATACAGTTTTGTTTTATGTTTTAAACCAGTGTTTGGGAAACTTTTCATGATTCCAACGAACGAACGTCCAAAGGCTAAAATAAATGTGATTCCAAAAGTTATTCCTTGTTGCTGGTTACCTGCATAACCTAAATTACGTTAAAAATTGAATTCAAACTTTACGTACAATTTTTTTTGTTTGTGGACTATATGGCTCGAGTCAAATCACACTACTATTCCTGTGTTTTACTGGAAAACAACATGATAGTTTCGTCCTTGCACACAGAAGTTTGTTATTTGTTCCCTCAGGATAATCTCTATGTAAATAAATATTATGCTTAAATATAAAAATATAAAACTACTTTATTTTTAAAGAGAAAAGACCATCACATCTTTGGATTTAAAAATATACTAAACTTTCTTCTTTTTGGGGTGGAGTTTTTAATTTAAAAAGTGGCTTGTCTATTCCCCGCCTTAAGGTGTTCTATGTAAATTACAAAATGCATTTTTTGATATCAATCTGGAATCAAGTACAAGAGTACAAGACAGGGGACGGGAATGATAGTGTTTATTATCAGAAGAAGTGTATCTATAAAGTAATTGCATCACTTAAGTATAAGAAGATATACAAATCTCATAAAATGTGTGTCTGATGTGACTTAAAAAGACCAATAAGGATTTTGTGTTGGTCGATTAAAAAGTAACAGACTTTTAGTTGTTTTTAATGGTCAGAGAAAAGACATTGTGGGAATTGAGTTCAGTGGTTCGTTTTTCCAGTTAGCTAAATGGGTTGACATTCTTTTCGAAACTCACCAAGGATTGGATATTTAATTCGGTTTATTGGGAAGTTCAAAGGAGTTTTTGTGGAGAAATTGAAATGTGTACTTTTTTTGGATTTGCTGGGGTGATCCAAATCTGTCGAAAATGGAATTAATTGAAATTTCATAGAGTCATGGATTAATTTAAATAGGAAAATTTAAAGTTCTAGATGGACACACACGATAGCTGACTTTTAGAAATTTGTATGCTAATCGATTTAGTTTATTTTAAAGCCTACAGATAAGTGTGTTGGTGTTATTCTGTTCATACATTGATATAAGAATCCTGCTAGCCAAGGGAAAAAGTCTTTTCAAAAATCCTTACGAGATCGTTTGAGGCAGTGTTGCATTTAGAGATCGGATTTAATCTAATACCTATTGAATGAAAGTTGTATAGCAAAATTTTAACACCTTTCTCCACTCAATGACCAATCCTTCATTTATGTGACGATAAAAAATAAAACGAGCAAGTGCGATTCGGACTCGCGCATGAAGTCTTCCGTACCGTTATCTATGAAAACGGGTAAAAATCACGTTTGTTATATGGGAGCCCCCCTTCAATATTTATTTTATTCAATAAAAAACACTTGCTGAAATTTCTCATTGTAACAGGCGATCAGGATTAGCAGAAGACAGCGAACTGATAGTTTGTGTGATCTTGTTTGTGTGCGCTTGTTCAGGAGTAATTCTATTTAATATGAAATGGCAAACCAAACGGAGCATAAATCAAGTGACAGCTGTCAATTAGACCAACTCCGAAAAAAGTATTGCCAGATTGAAAACCACACGTCTATGTTAAAGAGACTTTGAAATAAAAGTTTGAATTTTGTTAATACCTCACACACTGCTTGTTCTATCACATTTCAACAACTACCCTCCCTTATTGAATTGAAATACCAGACAGAAATTACTAAATTTTTGGTTCTAAAAGTTTATTGTAATTTGTAAGCATCTCACTTCGGTTTTTGTTAAATGGTTATTATCGTGACTCTTTTCTTCTTCGATAAAACACCAGAGACTTCCGTTTATTGTCCAAGTAACTAAAAAGTTAAACTCATAGTTTTTCTCGTGGCCATTCTTCTTCTTATAGGATGCTACACACCGAGTCCTGCTCACTGGTTTTCAAGGTTAGTTCAAAAAAATTCCATAGTTTCAAATGTTATGAAAGAATAATTTTATTTCAGCTTTTATCTTTCAAAAAAGAAATGCTGCGTAGAATTTGCATATAAATTCCTAAAATTGATTTTTCGGTGACATCAAATAGAATTCTAATTGAATATTGTCACGGGAATCTTCCTCCAATTCCTCAGTATTAAATATTTATAAAACAAATTTCTTGGAATGTTTCTATTTATACACTAGCTTGTCATTCTCTCGCTTGAGTTTTTTGTTTTGTGTATGTAGATTTTTTTTCTTTAATATTTAAAAGTTAAATGACCAACAAATGTTCAAAGGAAATGCTTCGTTCCGTATAAATAGTGGAAGCAAAAGTATAAATGTATTATGCTATATATTTATCAATTTTCAAAAAGCTTTTTCAAAAATAATTTATTTACGATATCAAGTTGAAAATATTTGAGTTGATCTATTACTTTTTGTTACATTTTGTTATCAGTTCAATTGTTGATCAAAAAAATAATATGGCAACTCTATGACCATATTTTACAACTCCTAGAAACTGAATTCGCATTTCATAAACAAAAGTATAACATAAATTGTCTGTCTTTCGAGCATAACCTTCAGAATAAAGGTCAACATTGTATTTGGCAAGGTTAAAACGTTTTGATATTTTTTCTGTACTTAAAGTTCAGGCGATACATTTTGTTTGACATCTAACGATAAAGTCAAAGTACTTTTTAGTTTTTTAACTCAGGCTGTGTTGAAACCCGTTTAATTTTTATATTTTTAATTTCAAAAAGGGGTTGTGAATACCATTATCATGAATCCAGACGGTAAACGTGCTAAGAGGAGGTTATTTAGTAGATACAGAGACAGATGCACAGTACTTTGGAATGTGGGAGTGAACAACAAAAAAAAACATTTACTCTTGAAAGAATATTGTCACTTCCTCGCAAGAGACAGAGCTCTGGAAAAGAAACTATAAGCTGTCAGGGGTCACATTTAGAACCTTCGGCAAAGCAGTTCGACATAGTATCCACTTCGCCAAGGGGTTCTACGAAACATACAGGGCCATTTATTTCGTGGTTTCAAGTTGGTAGCTCTGGCGTTTGACATGTGTCAAACTCAGTTGTCATCTGTCATAACATAAGTTGAATGTTTGCCATTTACGAGTGGATCGCTTAACAATCGAACAACGCGTTGAAATTATTAAAACTAACTACAAAAGAGGTACTTCAAACGTAGCCACTTCTCACCCATTGCGATGATTATGGTGGTCATAATCGACGGACTACGCAGGAAATTTGAAGAGAGTGGAAGCGTATTGATGTCGTAAGGTTTGTGCATCATCGTAATGCACGCACAGTCGAAAATATTGCTGCTGATAGTGCAAGTGTTGCTGATGATCCGAACGTGACGTGAACAATTTTTTTTGGCCGGCGATTAAAGATCATAGACTGTATATGTTTCCAACAAGATGGGGCAATAAGCTACACAACACTACCAATTATGGCTTTATTGCGTGAAAAGTTTCCTGGTCGCGTAGTATCACATTTCGGCCACCAAGATCATGCGATTAGATTAGATTTTTTTGTGGGGCTATACAAAATACCGTGCTTACGCGAATAATCCCTGAACTCTAGATGCATTAAAAATCAACACTACTCAAATTATGCCCAAGATAACGCCCGAAATCTGCAAAAAAGTGGTTAAAGATACCCCAAAAGAATCCGAGGAAGACATTTGAAAGATTTTGATGGAACTACAAAGTGTGGTGCTGCTAAGTCTGACTCAATATGCCCCTCCAGCACGATCGATGTCTAGCCTGCCATCTCAAATTTTGCACTCCAAGTTGTCTCCCTATATCTGATCACTCTATCTACCTTGGTTTCTTGCTCCCTCTGGTAGGATGTTTAAAACATCGCTATACGAAAAATACTAGAAAGGAGATGTTGGGAGGAAAATATTTCTTCTTTTAGAGGATTACATATATTGCTTTAGAGGATAAGAAGTCATTTCAGTCGTACGCCTCTATTTTTTTCAATTTTAGCCATGTTCCTTAGAAGACTCATTCAACAACTGAGATCAATCACAAAGCATATTGATGAAAGTGAAAATTATAATAAAACAGTCAATCGTGAATCTATTCCCCAAACAATTTAAAACAAACCCAAAACATTACCCAAAATATGTCATATGTCCAGGCATACCTACAACCTGCTTCCTTAATTTTGTCTGTCATACGCATGTAAATATAATCCCAGGTCATGTAATATTTATGCCCTCATCGATGGATGTGGTACAACTCCACTTTATATGATGACACATCCTAGCCCAAGGGGATGGACCTTTTTTGTTGAAGTCGATTTATGAGAGAAATCTGCACCAGAGAAAGGGTCGGAAAATAATGCACTGATGTGGATTTCCTTTGAAGTTTAGTTTGGCGATGACGATGAGGAAATGAAATTATTTCTAGATAATTTGGGAAGTGATGGCATGTGAAGTTGGGGGCAAGGCAACAAGTGTGTATATATTCCTATATTAAACTTTTGTATACTTAATTAAGCTATTCCGCATAAGCTATTACTAGGGAAAGTTTATTTTGCTGGAGTTTTGTACACCAAAAACTAATTGATAAATTCTCCTCTTCAAACTTAAAGCAACAATGCCAAACAAAAAAACGACCCAAGGATTTTCATGTAATTGGAATTTGGATAGAAATTCGGTAACATGATTATAGATAGGAAAACACACTTGAAATATAATCCGGATATTGGAGCAATTAACTGAAGTGTAGGTATATATGCATTGAAGTGTTATTTCTATTATCTGGAATTTGAAAATTATTTTGGGTGTCTTTTACTGCCCTTGCGTCTAATTGCAAGCTGCTGCATAAGGAAATATTTTTGAACATTTATGGTCAAGACCAATCAACGATAATACTTAATGTATCAAACATACGAAACGAAAGCTTATTTTTTTAAATAAAAAGAAGATGAGCTTCGATAGGAAAGATGAAGTTTTAATAGGTTTTTGTAATTGGTATGTTGTTCTGGGAGCTGCTGCAATAAAACAGTTTGTTGAGTTCTGAACAAAAAAAACTAATTAAGAAAAATGTACTGAACACAAATAAAAGAACGCACGCGTTATGAGTATTAAAGCATAAACGTTGTCAGGCTGCAAGTAAAGTATCGTTTCATCTCCTCCTGGGTCTTATATTCGCCGCATCAGCTTTAGATGTGGCCCCAATTGCCCCAATTGAATACCCTGAGAATAAGACACACCATACCGGGCGCAGCTAAACCCAGCTTGATGCTTTTTGAGTGTTTACATCATCCTGAAATTAACTCTCTCGAGGATAGTTGTTGCCATCAAATTCGTAAAAACGAGCAGAACTATGATAATGCGTCAATTTTACAGTTTTTGAGGTTTTCTATAATTTGAAACTTCACAACAATTCAACACTTCTAGATCCATGGATGAATTTCTCTCTCTCTCTCTCTGCACAATCTGTATTAGTTTAACTAATATACGGGAAGATGCGACAGGGTATGCTCTAAGGAGCTCTGCAGCTCTACAGGGTATTCTAGTTGGTTTTATATCTTAAGGGATTACAGACTGCTCCACTGTCTCCAGTCTGCAACTCTCCACCTATCAAACAGCTATAGCACTAGCAACTTAAACGCTTTAAGGATGCTCGGAAAAAAACAGACAGAATCGACGACGAACAGCAACCAACGACTGACTGCTAAATAGGAGGTGTTGCTCACTAGATGACGCATTATATATACAAGCAGTGCCCAATCCAGCTTTTCCGCCGCCCTGGGCAAACATTTAATTTGCCACCCTTTACAATGAAAACATATAGATAAGTTATAAAATTGTTTTTGCAAAGATTGTTCGATTTTTCATCGACTTTTGAAAAGTGGAGTTTATCTTTCTTTGTTGGAGTTGTATTATATTCAAATCCATAATCTGATAATTTTTCTTAACGAGTATATCAAATTACATAAGTGTATGTGTCATGCTTGTAGTAGGTACGTGTACATATTTGTAAATTTCTCAGAGCTACTGATATACCTTAGATTTAAATAACCTTTTTTCATTGACTTACAAATTCATGAAAATCGGTTGAGTATAGTTTAAAAGATATACACTAAAATGTGTTTTTTAAGTTACTTTTTATATTTTGTATATATTTTGTAACATCGAGTTGCTTGACCTATTTTTTACATTGATTGAAAAAAAACAAAAAGTTGGCATACTCACAGCGAAAAGTCTGTATAGAGGTTGAACCAGGCAATCGGGATTCCAGCCAATTCTTTCAAGCTTAGGCGATGGAGGAACAATAACAAAACGGCTTCTCTAGTGGCTTCTCCGAAGAAGAATGTTCCAATTATCCTTTTCACACATACTTCAGTCACGCATTGACCATGGATAGGTTATTCGAGAATTTATAAAGTGTTGCCAATATTTAAGAGACATGGGAGAGGTGTCCAACTGCAAAGAACAAAAGAAAATATTTAGATAGATACCTTTAAGTTATATGTTAGATGGGGTCTATCTTTTATCACTTTGCGTTCCTGTTTAGTACTAAGTTCTAATATAATCAGACAGATGACGTGTTGCTACAATGTTTGCAATAAACTATGCAACTTTGGCTACATTTTTCGCCAACGCAGCGCCACATGTTTTGTGCGACACATCTCAAACATTTTCTTCAAAATTGGTTGGTTTACCAGGCGCTCATAAGCAAAAGGAGGCTATTTTTGCATTTGTTTGAACAAATGGGTGGAGCCAAAAGCTGAAAGAAAACGGTAAAGATCAATATGGAAGTTATGGTTTTCAAGCGAAAGGAAATGTAGTTCTTTCTTTTGATATTAATTTCCTACTTCGGTTCCACCCATTTTCAAATTATCGGCAAAAATAAAAGGTTTCCCGCTTTTTCTGAGCGCCTGGAAATCCAGAAATATTTAATATGCTTTTTGCTCTCAATTTAAAGACCTGCTTGTGAAGGAGGTTGGTGAGAAGAAACACATAAAGCAGTGGGGTAATGTAAAGGCATATTTGCCGCCAAAAGTGTTATATGAAGTCTGTGATGACGATCACAATTAGGAACAAAAAGTTACGGTTTCAAAGTTCACCTGTCGCACTTGCTCATTTTTAAATTTAATACTTTCACTCGCTCCAATTTATCTGATAAACAGAACAAAGTAAGAAAAAGGCTTTTTATTGGCTAGGTCAGTTGCGACCATTTTCGCGCTGGGCTTGAGCATTGTATATATAAACTATAGTACTACCACCTGAGGAGCGACATCTATCGACGAAAAACTAAGCTCGAGAATACCATGGGAAGCAACAACAACAATTTCCATCATTTTTATTGTTGTTGTTGCTTCCAGTGGTATTCTCGAGCTTAGTTTTTCGTCGATAGATGGCGCACCTCAGGTAATAGTACTATAGTTTATAAATACAATGGCTTGAGTCAGGTGGTATTTTTATAATAATATGTAACAGGGTGACTGTGCTTTTCGTTTTGAATTGTTTTTTTTTTTGTTCATAAAGAGAACAAATTAAAAGTGCTCGTGCTGTTTTTTTTTATCTTGATAATTTCTTTTATTTTCGGGATAAAAGAACTTCAAAATAAATATATGTATATTTAATTATTACTTTATTGTTTTGTTTACTTAATTATTTGTTTTATGTTTACTTCGACCATTTTGTATTTTGTTGTGAAATTATTTCTTCGCTTTTAATGTGATTTAAATAACATAAAAACCTTGTTTATTTCAACTTATTTCCTTTTTATGATTTATATATGAAAACATTATATTTTATCTACATATACATATCTTCTTTGAAATATAAATATTCTGTTGGTTGTTTTATTATTTTTGTTTTGCTTATAGCCACTTCAGGAATAATGTTACATCATTTAATCTTGGGTCCCGTCCTGCTCGGATCGTAAAATTTTCATCGTCAAACGCTGATGAAGCTGCTTAGCGTCTGCCATAGGCTTCAGAAAATTTCTTACGGTGGTAGTTTTATATGGCTTGTGCTGTACAGCAGCACAAAGAGGGAATTTCGTAAATGAATTTGGGAAATGCATAATTATGACACGGACACATTCAGAAATTGGTAGATTTTTTCTACGAAAAATCAAAATTCTTTCTGAGTTAATTATTTTCCCCCTTGATGTTGTTGAGGAAACAAGTAAAATTATTTTGGAGAGGTATAGCTATGTTTTTAGTATTGAATTTTAAAATCTTCCCGCCATTGAAATTTGCCGCCCGGGCAAATGCCCGCACGCCCCCCCCCCTTAGATCGGGGCCTGTATACAAAGGGCAAAGCTGCTTTGCTTGTCAAGTACATATATTGTAAATAATACTGCACATAAACAAGTTTAAGGTTCTGTTTAAGGAAAGGGTTTATATTATTATAAATTAAAATAAAACAAATCCTTTTTAAATCCTGTATATACTTACTTATTACTGCCAATCACTTTTGATGACATTCACAAATTTTTTAAACGAATAGCGTTTGATATAAAACTCTTCAAATCTGCATTGCTTTAATTTTTTGTCACCGTTACACGTATTTCATGTTTTGCCTCCTATAAACCTGCTACAAACCCTTTTGTCTTAAAAGAAACATCAATAAAATCGATACTCCGCCAGTTAAGTCATTTTTGATTATGGCCACTCAAATGCCTGCAGAAAATTACATGAGTTATAAATAAAGCAACCTTTTTTTCGCCATATTAAACAAGCCATATCTTAAATACACGAATCATTTTATCGCGCCTTTAAATTAACCCACCCGTGGTATACTTACCCTTTTTATACTTCCTTACTTTAAGACCTAAGTGGCTAATTTCAAAACGTGACGGACGCATATTAAACAGGACGACGCATTATGGTCACTTTATGTCATCCCACAATGTAACCTTATTTCGCCATTAGTCAGCATCCATTTATCCTGCCATTTAAAAAAGAAAAAAAAAATCCAGGTCCAATATCTACACACTGACTGGATTGTTGACTGTTCAAGTACAGCCTTTCATTTGGAGCTAAGAATAAATAAAATCAACTCACATCTCTGATATGTATAATATCCTGACAGATAGGAAAACAGGACGAATGAGTATTTATTTGTGTATATATTTTCAAACGAAAATAAGGTTTCCCATTTTGAAATGATATCAAATAAATTTTGTTATAGGTTCAAGTATGAGCCTTTTTCGTCGAATAAGAAGAAGGAAAGATCATTTATATTCCCAGCCAGGATTTCATAGCTAACGGCACTGACCTTTCATTAACACAACACAGTTTCCTTTTTTTTCTGTGAAGAAAAATAGAAAGTAAAGTTTCCATGTGGAAACTTTTGTCGGTATATGTCTATATATCCAGCGGCAAAGCTTTGCTTTATATTATGAAGTTAAATTTGTATAGGCGTTACCTTGTATCCGTATCCGTATGGACAATTTTCTTACAATATGAGTCCTTTCAAATTCTATGCAAAGGTGAATTTTATGATAAAATAAATATTTGTGGCACAAATATCTTGCATGTATTATAAAGTATGCTTTTGTCTGAACATCAGAGGTAAATATTGTAAGGAAAAAGAATAAGAAAAATGTTACGTCACGGTGAGGTTTGTGTAATATTGTATTCTATATTTTAAGGGTATATGTTTTTGTTAACAAAAAGAAAGTCACTTTTAATATGACATACATTTTAATCATTTAGGTTTGAAACTGCTTACTTTAGTTAGTGTTGTAATATTTTTCTTTATTGGGAAGCTCCAGAGTCAATTAATTTTCCAGTTTCAAAACTGGCTTCTTCTTATTTAAGAAATGACTTAGAATGCATTACTGTCGAAATTGCGTGTAATATGCACACTAAGCGCCTTTCGTTAAGTTTCGTTAAGCATGACCAATAGAGTTTGCTTGTTTGTTAAGGCCCAACCATAATACGCGAAAGAAGAAGGAAGCAAGTGTCAAAACCGAACGAAAAGTTTCCTTCCGATTTGTAAAGTACATCAGTTGCCCATAATAGCCTTTAGAAATAAGAAGAAAGAAAAAGGACGAATACCCTTTAGAATAAAAGGACTCCATTCACAGTCAGATGCAAATTTACGTCCGTAAAGTGCGATAGCGAGCGCAGTTTACGTCCGTAAATTAAACTGATCGAAACTTGAAGAAAACGGAGCAATCCGCTATTTCGGGTGTGAGATACGAATTGCTTGTTCTCGTACATTTACGGACGGGCCCGTCCGCGCCGTTCCGACTATTATAGTTCAGCCTTAAGGCAACTTACGTACATTCTTCAATTACGGTTAGCCCTATAAGCTTTCACGCCTAAACTACTAAACCGATTTTAAAAATTCTTTCACTAATCTACAATACTAGAATATCAGGGAGTAACATAAGCTTTACCTATTTTTAGTCTCAATTAGAGATTCCTCCGAAAATTATAATAGTGTTACCCAATATACATATATCAAAAAAGTTCTTTTAAAAGTCATTATTTGACGTGCGTTGACATTCTATTTTAAAATTTAGGTTACTGTTTAAATTCCCGAGACACTGAAGTCGTGGGTAAAAGCTAGTTACTGATAAATTACTTGAAAGATAGCCATGTCCATTATTTCAACCATTATAAATTAAGAAATATGACGAAACAGCTCATTTAGTTTTAACAATATCGCATTGTTGGTCATATCCATTTTTGTTGGGCCTAAAAATGGATCACCCACCCAATGCAATTTGACACTGGCCAAACAAGTGCGTGTGAATGGAACTATCTGAATTGAAAATTGAAATTTCATAGTGTCATTTCTATCACCAACGCTGCTTATTTATGGCCGCTGCTATCAGTACTGTCCGACATTATAAATATATGAGCTTTTAGAAACGAAATAAAGGGGGCGACACAATCGAATGCTACCATAAGAGTACTCTATAGTTTTTAAAAATGCTGCTATTGTGTCCTAGTCTCTAGCACGCGCTCAAAAAGAAAAACCATTAAATATTTTACTTTGAAGCCAACTTTTAACGGGGTGGTACTTGGTCCTGACACTCGAAAACATGCATTCCCGGGCCTTGAGTTCCGAAAGTATCCGATTACTCGAATCAAATGTTCATGCAACTTCCAAAAGGCCAGCTGGAAGGAGCAATATTGACTCTCTGTCTTACTCTCTCAAAACACACCTGATTGAATACAAATTGATTGCTACCATTGCGATTATACCAATTTTACTTTTTCACTAACGACGAAAATCTTGAAGAAAATGTCATTGAAGAAGTAAACAGATTGAAAATGCACGCTTTCAAGACATGAGTGACTCTACTCTTAGAGAAAGCGATATATGCAATTGTTTCGATTTGACATTTGTCGCCATTTGCAATAATTAAAACATCAACATTTCCCACAACACTGTTAGTTTTCCGATGTGTACGATGGTTTTATGACATTGTATTAATAACCTTATTACCAAGTTAATACCTGGGATACTCTGGTTTCTGGTAGAAGTATTCTATGGTACACGAGTCAACCACTCATGTTTCAGGGAAGATACTAAATGGTCAAGATGATGTATACTATAGGTGTAAACCCCCACAAAATTGCAATCGTCCTCTTTACAAGGAAAAAGAAAATATCGCAGCTCGCAGGTGAATCCACGCTCTATTAATGTTATTTATAAGTCTTTATTTCTCTGACCCAGTCTTGTTTAGGACATGACTCTGCACGTGATATAAGTACTCCAGCATCATCATTTTCTCGGATGGCCAGACTCAGTGCAGTGCAATCCCTGGATTCCATCTCCACTAACTCCAAAACTGCTCTCGGTCATCTCTCAGAGCGATGACTGCACTGTTTAACATTGGCCTCTGTTGGGTGCATTGAGATATTCCAGGAAACTGCAAAGCCAACGAACTGACCAAACAAGGAACGACAATACCCATCTTAACTAAACACAGCTTTTTGGTTATTTAAATCTGGATCCAAAACCCTCTTACTTTCAGCTTTGATCTTTCTAAGCGGACAGCATATTATAAACTTGATTATCATGGGTATTATGCTATGGCTATACAACCCGCAAGACTTGGCGTGTTCGCAAACGGGGGACGTTCGCAAAAGCTGTATATGTACGAAGAAGAGGAGGAGACTCTTCATCTCCGATGTACATGAACATGCCCTGCACTGGTTTATAGACAGAAATTCTTTTTAGGAGGATCCTTTTTTATGACATTGATTAACTGATAGATTTGGATCAAATCTCTTTTGCGTTTCGAAGAAGCTCTAATTTTTCCTAAGTTTGTAAGTTTTCGAAGGATAACACCCCAAACTTTGTGGTATCACAACGGTCCTCTTTTGGGCTAAACGTGTCATCTTAAACCGAACTTAATCTAACATATGCATGCCAGGTGTGTGTTTTGAGTTTTGAAAGCTATTTCAAATTTCGAAGTACGAAATAAGACACTTTTGAATGCTTAGCCTTTTCAACAATTAAAGAAAAAAAATTGTTTTATCACTAATAAATCTGCTTAGTGCACTTTTATTGTGCCCAATTCCATTTACCGTTATCAGCATTAAATTTGTATATGAAAATATCCTTGACGACATTAAATATTAGACTGGGGCACGCAATCCCCCACCACCGCCAAAATCCCATAGAATTCATTTTATCTTCTAATTTTGTAAACAACACTTTATTTATCGACGTTTCTTATCGAATCAAATATTTATTTAAACACACATGAATGTGTGTTGTATTCGTATTTTATTGTTTAAATTCACCCCAGGTTCAACCCCCTGATATATATTTTCAATTTTCAATTTCTAAAATTTAAGTCAAAGAAAAAAAAAGAGAATCAACCGAAACCGTGAATAGCCCCAGTGAATGCTATTATTAGCCCCAACACTGTAATTAATTTTACTTTTATCTAACAAAATGCAAACATTAATCAGTGCCTGGCACGAAAGACAAAACGTTTGTGGTGTTGGTGTAGTCTTTGTTTGATTTTTTTTCTATTTTTTTTTTTTAACAAAAAATTACAATTTCTTTATGCAAGTCTGCACATATGTGCAAGTACATACATAAGTACAACATAATGTACATACACATCAGAATTGATAGGTCAACGTTGACATTTTCAAGTATGCAACATTTTACATTTAACTTGGTCGTGTGTTGTCGGCCGTTTCGCTTGTCTGCACTTAATCCTTATTCGGTTGCCAAGGAATCCGAACAATGCTTGCCCATACACACTTAAGTCAGACGAAGTTGGCACTACCAACGTTTTCGCAAAATAGTGATTTTTGCGTATTTTTGAAACTCAAATAAAAAAAAAAAAAAAATAATAAGCCACCTGAAAAACCATTTTAGCAGATCAAACAAATTGTGTTCTTTCACTCGGGTGGGCTTTCATACATTCGAAAGTAGTTTTTGAAAAACTTATGTTTTGTTCAGTGCCATTGCATGCATTTGAAGCGTAGGACCCTTGAAATTTATACCTACTCTTTGCCAGATTTATGTTGTATTGTATGTGGCTGCATCATGATTTATTATTGTATCTCTGATGTAAAAAAAATAATTCAAAACAGTATACTTGATACGGCTAGGTGAATTTCACCAATCGCATTTATATTAAATGGGTTTTTAGAATGATTATCTTTGTTTTAAAACTTGGGTGGCTTCGAAGATCCTACGGAATACATATTCTACGTATTTATCGGATGACATCGTACATTCTCTAGAGCTCTTCCTTCAATCTTGTTTGTCACACATAATTCACAGTTTGTCTCATTTCTGCCCCTCACTTCGCTACCTTAACGAGAAAAGTAAATTTTACTTTAAACTTACGTATTTTCATAACATTTCATTGGTTTCATCACCAATTGTGATTTCGTATACGAAGCAACGTTCTCACCTCTTTACCACATAGTTTTGCACTACGTTGCTTCAGACGAACAATAAGAAAACGATTGATAGCGAAATCATCATCTGCCTCCGAGTTGGAAATATCAATTCATTGTAAAGAGCTATAGCTCATGCTGATACATATAATCGTCTTATCAAGGACAGGGTTTTATAGAGCGACATGCAAGATAATTTTGTTGTTTGATTTCAAACCTGGCGTCCGTCATTCAAAACGGTAAAGTTCACTTAGTACCTCGAAGTTTACAAAGTCGGATTGTTTACATCCCTGCAACGAGCACTTGAAGTATGGGTGACATTTTTGGATGGAAATGAGTACCGTTTAAGTCCAAAATAAAGAGACTGGATACAAAGTGGATGACGTGTGTTTTTCAATCTGGCAATTCTTTTTTCGGAGTTGGTCTTTTTGACAGCTGTCACTTGATCTCGGTTTAGTTTGCCATTTCATAATGAAAAGACTTTTTCCTGAACAACGTTTGCAAATCGTCCAGATTTATTTTGAAAGTCATGGTTCTATTCGAAATACGTATCGCGTACTACGTCCATTCTACGGTGTTTAGCTATGAAGCCCACTTTTGGTTGAATGGATATGTCAATTAGCATTTGGAGTGATGATAATCCTCAAGTGTATGTTGAGACACCGTTACATCCACAAAAACTGCTTTTTTGGTGTGCTCTATCCTCTATGGGCAGGTGGAATCATTGGTCCATTTTTCTTCAAAATTGAACCCGTCTATAAGTTTACAGTCAATGGGGAACGCTATAAAGCCATGATTAATAACTTTTCGTGCCTGGCCTTCAAGATCGTGCGATTTAACAACGCTGGACTATTTTTTGTGGGGTTATGTGAAGTCGCTTGTCTACGCAAATAAGCTCGAGATGATAGACGCCTTGAAAAAGCGCGTTATTGCTAACATACGGTCCAAATTGATGCAAAAATTGGGCCTTCGGCTGAAATTTATTCGAGCCAGCTGCGGCGGCACTTGCCTGAAATAATTTTTAAAACATAATGGCAAACCCTTATCTTTATAATAAAGCTAAGTTCTTGGCCATAACATTAAATTATATGCGTTTTATTTCTTCTTGAAAACCACAAGTCTAAAAAAACACCCTTTACTTGTGTTGCCTGTTTTCTTATCCACAAATGCCCATTCCAGACATTTATTTGAATGGAACAAAAGTTCCCAAGGGTGAAAAGTTTTAATATCTGGGATCTATGATTATTGGCAAAGGATCTTATGATGACGACATCAATAATTGAGTAAGCTGGTAAATGACGAATCTCACCTCAGTTGTGCATTGAAACTCTGCGTCCTGTCTTAGATTCTTAATTTTCATGTTGTTACATAATTTCCCCATAAAACATGCACCCTGAAGACTTCGATCTAAGGTATGTATTGCGATGTCGTCTTTGGGCTTGCGCAGTTGGTGTCTGACTAAGTGACTTAATCGACGTCTTATCTTTGCATAGAGGTTTGGTTAGGCTAGGTGTGGTTATGATTCGAGAAGTCATCTCAATTAGATCTCGTTAGATCCATTATACCAGCTTTATTTTGATACCAATAAAAGCCCAGTTCTGTTTGCTAAATCGTTTTAAAATCAGCAATCAATATTTTCACGGATGCATTTCAATGATAGTTATACTGGAAACAATTTGTGTAGAACCAGGAGTGGAACCCAGACTTTTATGCCTTGGCTATCCAGTATACTATTTAGTACTTTGTTACGTGACTTAAAATGTGTGTGTAGATTTTATGTTTTAAGTTAGGCTTGCAGTCCCCATAAACTTATAAAAATTATATTTGAATTTTATCATGTAGCCCCATTTCATAATCAAACATTTTCCAAACTGCAAAAATTCACCTTGAATGTGGTATTTTCTAAGTAGAGTATAACATTACTGCTGATTTAGTTTGTTTTTTTTGAAAACTTATAGTTAGAGGCATAGAAATTCCACAAAAGATGCCTTTCAATTCCAAATGAATTTAGACTCAGCAATATTGACCACAATGATAAGGGTTATTTATCATCAGTCAACAAAACCCTATAGTTTACCCGTCCCAGGTAAGTAGGTACTCCATATCTTTCCTGGATTTTAATGGAAAACTCTCAACAGCAAGCATTAATTAAATATAAATGGGATTTCTGATATAATGCTATCTATTGAAAAATATTTATAGGTACTGAAACTGACTACAATGGTATACAATATAGGTTTACAAATCATGGAAGTATTTTAATTTCAAGCGTTAACAGATTTTCTAGTTGGAATTCATGACGAGATAAATATTTTCAATCGGAAACTTTATTTAGAGTTGGTTTATATTTTCTGAGGAACAAGAAAGATTGACTGGATATGATTTGTAACATAAAAGGGAAATGTAATATTCATTTCCATGAGAAAAAAAAAAGTTTTCCATGCGACGAAATTCTGTTAAATTAAGTTTTCGTTTTCATGGACACAAACATTGTAAGAACTAATCTCAAAATATCCTTTGAATTAGACAAAAAGATAAGTTGAGGATTACACAGTTTTTGGAGAAAATTTAAGGTTTCTATATTATTTCTTAAGTAATTAAGTATATCTTTAGAAAATTTAGGAACGCGGAAGCATAAAATGTTGTATTATTGTGAAATTCTCGGTGAGGACTCAACTTTAATTGAATTTGTTTCTTTGTTCTATTCCATACAAAAATCTATTACAAATACAAAGATATGACTCTTTTGAATTTATTCTCTGATTGTTTCGAACAAGACCAAAAGTTTCAGCATATCGTTTGACTTGAGCTGTTAAGAGGGTATCAAGGTGATGGAAGTAAGTTAGAAGGACCAGTAATGCGTTCATTCAAAGAATCAAATTTTTGCTTAAAAAAAAATTAAGGCACAAAATACTACAATGTGTTAAGGGTAGTACATATATTTGGTCATTTGAAAAAAAAAAAAATCGAAACTCCATTAGGTCTTCGGCTCCGACGTTCGTTGAAAATGACACCTTAAGTTCTCAAGCGAAAGCAAACTTATTTGCAGTATAATTTGATGCCAAATGGTTTTATGGAACGAATCTCCTTTTGAAAAGTGGAGGGTATCTTTCTTTGTTGGAGTTGTATTACATTCACATCCATATGTTAGTCTGATAATTCTTCATAACGAGTACATGAAATTACATAGGTGTATGTGTCATGCATGTAGTAGGTACGTGTACATATTTGTAAATTTCTTAGAGCTACTGATAAGCTTTAATTAACCTTTTTCCAATGACTTAGAAACTTATGAACATCGATTCAGTAGTTAAAAAGATATACATTAAAATGTTTTTTTTTTAAGTTAGTTTTTATTTTATGTTTATATTTTGTAACATCGACTGGCTTGACCTATTTTTTGCATTTTTAAACTAAGTTTTAATATAATGAGGCAGATGACGTGTTGCTACAATGTTTGCAATAAAATATGCAGTTTTGTTACATTTTTCGCCACCGTAGCGCCACATGTGTGGTGCCTCACATCTCAAACATTTTCTTCAAAATTGGTTGGTTTACTAGGCGCTCATAAGCAAAAGGAGGCTATTTTTTGCATTTATTTAAAAAAGTGGGTGGAGCCAAAAGCTGGATGAAAACGGTAATGTTCAATTTAGATGTTGTGGTTTCCAGGCGAAAGGCCACCTTAACTACATTCCATTCTTTCTTTCTTTTCATATTCATGTCCTACTTTGGTTCCATCCATTTTCAAATTATCGTCAAAAATATAAGGCTTCCTGCTTTTTCTGAGCGCCTGTTCATCCAACAAATGTTCATATGCGTTTTACTCTCAATTTAAAGGGTGTGTGTGTTAGTTACCTTGTGAGGTTAGGAAGAAGAAACATTGCACGTAGACGCATTTTTGCCGACAAAAGTTTTATAAACAAGAAGTGCGCGATGACGATCAGAAGGGCACAAAAAGTAACGGTTTCGAAGTTAACCTTTCGCACTTACTCATATTAAAATTTAATCCATTCACTCACTCAGATTTATCTGATAAACAGAAGAAAGTTAGAAAAAGGCTTTTTATTGGCTAGGGTCAGTGGTGACCATTTTTTCGCTGGGCTGGAGTCAGGTGATATTTGTATATGTAACAGGCTGACTTTGCTTTTTGTTTTGAATATTTTTTTTTCACAAAGAGAATAAAATAAAAAGCGCTCGTTCTGTTTTTTTCTACCCTGATAATTTCCGTTATTTTCCAGAATTAAAGTACTTTAAAATAAATATTTATTTAATTATTACTCCGACACTAAATTCAGACTTTCAGACGCTGTTGAAACTGTGTTGCGTCTACCATAGGCTTCAGAAAATTCATTACGATGGAAAATGCATAATTATGACACTGATTCATTCAGAAATTGGTAAATTTCTTCTACGAAAAATCGAAATTCTTTCTGAGTTATATATTTCCCCCCTTGATTTTGTTGCCGCCCTAGAAATTTGCCGCCCCCGGGCAAATGATCTGGCTAAAAACTTTAAGACAAACGTTTAAACTAAGCTTGAGCATAATTTATTCTCATATATGGGCAGGTGCTACTGTTACACATTTGCACCTCCTGGAAAAAATCTTTTAAAATGGATAGTTGAAAGAACTATTTCTTGCCTCACCTATTTTATTGCTTCTTCTATAAACAGTGCTATAGCGAAATAGCCAATTGCATTCCTCGCTTTACGAATTTACCCGTAACACTAGCATCGTTATTATTTAGCCTTATGTGACATAAGTTATGTCAGACGTTCTGTTAAGAATAGAGACTCATTTTTTAGCAGCACTACAAGAATGTAAAATGTTTTACAAAGCTCAATATGGGAGGATATTGCGTTATCCAGGCGTTTTAAACCAGCGTTCATCAGTATGTTCTTTTATTTCCTATCGAACTTTCCACATCTCTGTTTTCATTCATGTTAAGGGCATTAATTACCCTAGAGTGCAAGCAAATTATTAAAAAATAACTTCCGTACTCTTTCCCAAAAATTTCGCAACTTTTTCATTTTTTTTTTATTTTCCTTCTAGTTTCCCTTATATACTGTTCAGTATTGTTATAACTTTCCTGACAACTTCGTTTATTTAAAAAAAAGTCAAACACTTAGGAACATTTCAGATACTTAAATAGCCATGATGAAGTTTAGACTTACATCACTTGATACCCCTATGGCTGTCGATTTTCGAGCTCTCCCTTATATTGAAATTCCTTCCAGGAGGAGGAATTTTTACAAATTAAATACCTTCAAAATTAAATTAAATACAAAAATCAAGACGAAACTTTAACACTTAAGAAGTGCGCTAAAGAGGGTGGCGATACTATCAACTTTCTTATACTTATTTATGCGCGGCATGCCCTCTAAAGTCGAAGCAAGACTTTGAATTATTTAATTTAATTCGTAAACACCCTGCTCTCTTCCTTCCTTCCTTCCTTGAGTATAATAATTGTTAATTGGGCTATGGGTATTAGGTATGTTCGGCACACCACCTATCCAAATTTGTTCCTCCCGTTCCACGATAAAATTTCTTAGATGTGTGTGCCTACGGCTTGTGGCTCTTGAGTCTTGATAATAATCGACACCAAATTCATATGCTTTTAGTTGAACATTTAGCTGCCAATGCCAAATAATCAGACACTGAAGTATATAGTACGTTTCGTATCTTTCGAGTTCTTTTTGTTCCAAATTGTATGTTAATTTTGGTTACGCATTTCAATTGTGAAATCATAGAGTCTGAGGGGACTAGGGACTATGATTGAGTGTTTGATTTGATTGAGTCCTTAAGTGGTAGGTAGTCCTTTTTTTTTGCTGTTAAGAAGTAAAAGGTTTTATTTAAATGTTCACTTAAGACGAAACTAAATATTTATTTGCTATGAAACACAGTGAGGGACGTGACTGCAGATACAATTCTCTTTTATTTTTTGTTTAAACAATGAAAAGGTTTTTAAATATGAATGAAGAATGGTTTTTTTTTTTTGCTGGAACTTTCGTCTAGGTCCTTATGATTTTACTTGGGTGATACAAAATTGGTTATCATTATTCTCTAGCGCTTTCCATTGACGGTGACTGCGTCACCAACGTCGTTTTCGATAAAGTAAGGAACAAATGACGCCACTGGGCCAAAATCCACACCAAGTCCCAGATATTTAGCCCACTTTTGGGCCTCGTCATTAAAGATGATTTTTAGGACAAAATTGGCGCAGTAAAGTTCTATGTATTGGACGTGCTGTTCAACCTTGAAACTTTCCGCGATGATATGGTATCAGAATCAGTAACTGACTAATAAACAAAAAACAACATATCTGACAGATATCACCAAAACAACATGGCTACCACAGTCTAATAAAATCTACCCGCGCAAAGTGTAAAACTCTTTATTAGTTTAAATATTACATGATGAACGACATGTGTGTTGCGTATACATTGTTCAAGCCATCATTGAACAGCAGACAGTCCGTCCTTCAAATTGTCTTAACCCTCTAGTGGTCCCTTTCAGTTTCAGTAGAATCTCTACTTATTTTGACGAAATAGCCAGCATGCTTCAAAGTCATTCGCGATATAATTCTTCCCTGTTTAAAATGAAGATTATTGGAGACAAAATCTATAGATGCTTTTCAAAAATTGGCATGAGCCTTATCAATGAAATATTGTCCCATTTTGTATCTATGTATGTGTTTGCACTTTTAATCACAGAGTCAGTTTTTAGGAAATAAAAAACTATGGATTTTTATAAAAAGATGATAAAACTCCAAGGTTTCCTTTTTGTTCAAATGTACCTCAAAAACTCTTGATCACCAATTTTGAAATAAGAATATTAAACAGCTTAGTCGGACAAATGCATATAGCTGAACAGAATAAGCAGGGGTGGAATCGGCTAAGGTGATTTGTGATATGTGATAGTCACAATATACAAATTTCGTCGGGCTAAGGTGATTGTCACATGTGACAATCACATTTTTGTGACTTTTTCTTGTGACAGCTATTTAGGTGTCTCTTGCATACAAAAATAATAATAAATAAAAAATAAACCTCTGACGCTGACTTATAAAACAAAATTATTTGCTTTTGCTGTCAAAGATTTGTCAAAGATCTATGCTAATGTTGTTTTCGATTGGGAGAAATTAGTTTCTCCTCATGATTAAAGTAAAAATAAAAACAATAAAAAAAAAAAAAAAAAACAGAAATGAACATTTTTTTAATTGAGATATTTTTCTGAAACGCGTATATGTTGTGAGCAATCACGTGAAGTGACAACTAAATTAATCTTTTCTAAATAAATACATAATTGTCACGTCCCTTAATGTAAATTATATATTAAAATTAATTCGAATTGTTTAATTTGAAATACAAAATATATAGAAACTGTGACGTTCGTATATATGCGCCTTCAGACCGCATATTTCATAAAAAGCAGAAGAAGTAAGACTCGCAAAACACAACTCCGAAGAGAAACGATTTGTCTTCGGAGTTCTCTCCAATTGCCCAACGGAAAATGACATAATGAAAATAAACAAAATTCCGGTGATCACATTATGCAGACGCACAAAATTATTTTATCACATGTGATTGTCAGAAATGTGACAATCACAAATCACATTAGCCGATTCCACCCCAGACTAATTTTTTAATCTTTATCTTTTAATCTGCCATCGTATCGTTGGGCGCCATTCTTGATTTTTCTTTTCTAATGTTTTATCCTTTCTCTGAAAGACATAAAAACCTAACAAAACCTGTTTACCCGTAAAGTTTTGAATATTAAATTATTTGATTCTGTACAATATTTGTGTTCCTAGGTTCCCACCCCGTGTTCTGCCTGTTGCTTTAATTTAATTTTTGAAAGATTTTTGTTTTGAAACCCCAGATTTCTTAATTCCAAGAAGAAATTAATTTTTTGCATCGAAACAGTCAATTTTTGAATACATTCAAGGAAAGAAAAAATAGCCGTAAAAAAGCGATATTGATTTGCTTCTGCCAATTTAATGACTTTTTTGTGTACACAAATGTGCTTGAGGATATTAATTTGTATGATTCATTTTGCACAATTTATGTTTGTCTAATAAGAAGAAAGAAGGTCTTAAATCCTAATAAAAATAAAGAATCAGGTTATTCTTTTCCAGAAAATTGAAAAAAAAAAAAAAAACAATATTATGTGTTGAGCTTATTTTCTCGTCGCACAGTGTAACACAATAGAAAACATGTCTTTAAAATAAACTCTCCATAAAATGGCGGGTCTTTTTTTCAAGAATATGATAATAATGCAAATCGTTTATCAAATTCCCATTTTTTAATCCAGACCAATCCATAAAAAGAACCTCAACAAAGGCGCATTCATTACTTTGCTATCAAAACCAGATTGCGGGCTTTTTGATGCCATTTTTTTCCCGGCAAATCAAATATTTTACATTTTTATCGTTTTTTTTTTTTTGTATTTTACTTCTCAATCATTTGCAATTCGATTTTATAATATTATGCTGTTTATTTATCTATCCGTCGTTGAATTTGTTTGATATTTACGAAGAACAGATTTGTGTGTAAATAGAAATGTTGTTGATAATATCGTCGAGAAAATTTGAAAATTCTGAAAATGGCTATTCGATTCCGTGGAAATTCGTGAAAGTGTTTTTTAATAGATTCAGTTTGAAAAGTTTTGTTGTTGTTGTGAAGGGAATACGGCTGGTTGGTGTAAGATTTTTTTTTCAGGCAGCAAAATGTGTTCCATAAAGTCCTATGAAATTTAAATTGTGATCCAGATACTCAATTGGACATAGAGGAGGGAGGCGCCACGTTTGGTGGCGCAGTCAAATCCTTGACGGAGGTAAATTTTCACCTACTTTAACTAGGTCCTCTTGCGTATCTAACTTCATTAGTAAAGCATTGAAGTTTTAATCTGTCGGTCAAGGGGTAGGGCCTCACGGTGGGAGCCATTGTTTTTTGTTTGTTTTTTAAGTTTGTAATAATTACATTTCTGTCAGTTTTGTTACAAGTTGAACGAGTCTTTTTTTGACAAAAAAAATTCAACTGAATTTTTAATCTTATGGTGATGGGACCGTTCCTCGCGTTGGGCGCCATTCTTTTTGTTCGAATTTTATGTTCACCGGACTCTTAGGGAATATTTTTTTTTGGGCAGAGGAAGAGCGGTGCCACATTTGGTGTCACACTCAAATATTCGAAATGGTGAGGTGATGCGGTCGTTGCTCAAGTTGGGCGCCATTCTTGATTTGTTTTTAATGTTATATCCGCATTTATTAATTTAAGCAACTTTACCTTTGAAACAAATTTAAAAAAAAGAAGTCAAATCGAAGCTAGCAATATCGTGAAAGACAGTTAATTTTTTTGAAATTGTAAGTGAAAATTTCTGCGGAACGAACACACATTTGCCGTTGTCAAAAGTGCCTCTAAGTAGGTACTTAGGTTTCCTAAGACTATGCGAGGCCTGAATTTCAATCTAATTCATCTAAAATACTCGTATACAAGGTATCCATTCGCTGAAGGCTTCATTATTTTTCTTATATCTGGTAGGTGTCTGGCCCAGCAAAATAGCCAGATGCATTGCTCCCCTTATACGATTTAACATTAACACTCACTTCGTTGAGAATGCCCATCAATTTT
The DNA here is from genome assembly GCA_916050605.2 of Platycheirus albimanus. NCBI lineage: Eukaryota > Metazoa > Arthropoda > Insecta > Diptera > Syrphidae > Platycheirus > Platycheirus albimanus. The sequence goes on along the minus strand of OU696698.1, from coordinate 29,175,915 downwards.
CCCACTTTAGTCTCATTTCGAATGTACGCACTGTTTATTAAAGAGACTAACTCTTCAGCCCCACTACACGAATGTGAAATGCTTCGCTTGGCTTATCCCATACACAAGATGTTAAAGAGCACGATATCCCATCCTGATTCATCTTTTCTTTTCAAAACACTAACTTGGTCCGAGAATCCCTTTACCACAGTGTAAGTAGCCGAAAGAAATTCTAAGGAGCTCTTGGAATCCCTTTTTTCACCCTCTTAGAATTATTCAAACCAATAAATTCACAATCAAATCTGTTTACTCCGTACTAGGTTCCAATGTTCGTCTTTCCTTCGTTCCCTCGGTTAGCAAATAGGTCCACCAAAACCCTTATTGTTTTCAATCCCTTTCCACGCTTATGTGGAAACAAATCTTCTGTGGTTTTCAAAGTACATATAATTGCTGTTTTAGCCAGAAACAATTTCGCTTTGTATTTTGAAATTCAATTCAATTCCATAGTTCTTCTTCTTCGTTGAAAAACGTTATTATTTGCTCAGAACTTGTTGCGGTCACTTTGATTGACAGAACACTTCAAATAATCAAAATCGATTGTTATGTATCCCTATCCCTATCCATATCCTTGTCCATATCCGATCCGTTTATCTATCCATATCCGTACATATAGGTACTCCTTCAAATATCATTCACTCAGAACTCAGGGTTGTCAGTATAATAGTGAAGAACGTTTACGTTTTTGAAAACCGCACACTCTTGTGTGTTTGTGAAACGAATCGAAGTCCTTTTAACAAGAACTTGTTTTTTTTTTTTCTTACAGATATCGACAACAATGGCTACCTCGACCAAAAGGACTTCGAATGCATGGCCGTCCGTGCGTGTGTCATCGAGGGCAAAGGTGATTGCAACGCCCACCGCTTAGCCGAATACCAGCACATCATGAAGAGTTTATGGGAGGAAATATCAGACCTGGCCGATTTTGACAAGGTAGGACAGACACTCTATTCAAAAATTCTTCTAATTATAATAAATGTTTATGCACAGTAAATTTAATTATAAATGCTGCGCTCAATTAAGCCCATTATCATTATCATTATAATTTTGTGTGTTTGGAGTTTGTCGTGGTTGATTTGATGTCAACCATTGCTTCCTGTGTGTTTTGCTCCTTCCCACTCCCACAGCACAGGAACAGGACACCAAACACAACAGATTATGAATAAATTCAATGAAATGAAAAACCAACAAACTAATTGAATTGTAGGTAATGGACTCCCAGAGATTTTTCGTCGATAACGATAAATAAAACTGGATTGTCATGCTGCTTGAAATTGCGACAGGAGCTAAAGGACGACGACGACGATACACAGGGTGTACTTTTTACTTTTTACTTTTTTTTTTTTTTTGTTGATATATGAAAATTGGGTTAATGGACTAGCTAAGGGGAGGAAGTATGTTTATTCTGTTATATTGAGTTTTCATTGGATGGATATATGTTTATAAAGTCTCGAATCTCGATGTGATGGAAGGATGATGCGAAGAATGCTTCTGATTGAAAGATTGATAGAGTTGCTGTTGCTTTCAAGGTTCGATGAGGTGAAGAGGTGGAGAGTAGGATGTCTATGGCAAATTGATTTTAGACGAAACCATTTATCTTCCAATGTGGCGTCAACTGAAGAACGGCTTTGCACTGGATTTATTTTGGTGTTCTTTGTAAGGAAATTGCATTATAAGTCCTCGTGTGATGTGACAGAGTCTCTTGTTAATGTTCTTCCTGATTTTTTTTATATAAAACAGAGCCAGGCAATGAAATTTTTTATTAATTAATTCCTGAATGGTGTCTTGAGTAATTCTTGTGCTAAAAAACTTGGCGAACTTGTGCTTCTTTATGAGGTAGTTGCTATGGCGGATTTCAGGGTTAAGGGTGTTTCCAGAACTTATGAAGCTCTTCCACTATTAATCTTTTTTTTTGTTGTTGGGCTTTGTTGTCAAACGAAATTGAGCCTTGTGGAACATAATTTGGGGGTAACATTACATATACTTCGTCCTAATTCCTGTTTTCTGTGATATTAACAGATGAACGACGTTAAAACTGCTCTGACACATAAAATTAATTGAAACCAAGTTAAGATAAATAGTTTAATTTTTTTCTTGGCTATAATCCAAGTCTTATTAACATTTATGCTTTGTGTCTGTATGCCAGTCATTTTAAATGTAATTTTCTTTCTTGTTTTAAATAATTTATTCATGAAACTATACAGCTACTATAGTCATACTTCTACATCAAAACTTTTTTTGAGAAAACTAAGTAAGACCCTTTGAATAATGATTACAAATTCCAAAACTATGTTTATGAACTCTAAGAGCTTTGAGAGTGTTCTTGTGAAATGAAAAATTGATGCGTTCCACGTTCTTTTCTTGGCCATTTTTGTACAAGCGTTAGCGTATTAGAAAATTAAAGGAACATGTAAAAGCCGTATCTATATAGAAGCTATTATGATCGATTTTTTTGTTATGCCAAAAGACTGTAGGTCTTTCGGCATAATATGGATGCATCTTCAAGGCGGCGAAACCGCACTAGGCGGAACTGCAGAGCAAATGATCTAGTGCAGTGCCTTAATAAACGCGCAAACACAAATTGTGTCTTTTTTAAAGTACACCTTTTCATTGACAAATATGACGTAAGCTGGCAAAAAAGTTACAGTATTTATCGGTGAATTAGTTTTAAAAAACTGTAAAAGCTAGAAAATTTCGAAGTGCAAGAAAAAAACCAATTCCGTTACTTTGCTGAAGAAGAAACAATACCTTTGAAATCAATCCACTTTGACAACCGAAACGTCATATTCTGCGGTGGTTTCTGTCCACAATTGACAAGTGACAGGTTTTCTATCGACAGTATGTTTGTGCCCTGGTGCAAAATGTCAAACAAAACAAGGGTGCAACAGGATTCTCGTCAATGAAGACTGCGTGCAATGGAATGTTGTGAATTCCCGCTGTCGCTTTTATATGGAAGTTTCATTTTCTTAATTGATAATTTTTGTGACATTTTAATTGATAAGACAGTTTAGATAGTAAGTGCTTTGTGCTTTCAAAAAGACAAAAACTATAGTGTGGCATTCTTGTAAAACATTTCGTTTTTGTTTTTATCCAAAATGTAAAAGATATATAATGCAACCGTTTAAAGTTTCCTCGAACGTAATATCACATGAAAAAGTTTGACATTGTGTCAATAATATTCTATTGAATACCACATTTAACGGTATCTGTAGGTATGAAATTTTATTTCTGCACTGGAACTGTGCTAAGTCATTTTAGTTCCTAATTCAAAATACCTTTGGGCTCATTAACTGCTGGAACACAATGGAGCCGGAGCCGGATCCGCAATCGCATCCGTATCGCATGTCAAAATATTGAATACACACGAATTCAATGTTGTAAACACAACGAGACGGATCCGCAAACGGCGACGGACGAGTTGGCCAACTTTTAATAAATACGTGCGTATTTTTAACATTCCATAAAAAAAAAAAAGCAACATGTTAATAAAATCCTTTTAGAAATTAGCTCATGTAATTACAAATTTATAGAAAAGACTATACATGATGCGATATATGTTTTATCATCTTTTATATGCATATATATGTATGTTTCTCAGTGGAAATTGTAAAAAAAACGTGGAGTACGTACGACTCCATTGTGGGCACTTCTAATTAGGTCCGTACGGCATGCGATACGGTTGCGGCTGCGGTTCCGGCTGCGTTTTTCTATTGTGTTCCAGCAGTTAACATGCTTTGCATCTATACTTATCTCTTACAGAAGTTAAACAGAAGGACAGACAAGTAAAAAGAATTTCGGATAAAACATGCCAAAAATTCTAGCGTTGACTATAACGAAACAGATTTTGTTTGATCTACTACAATTCCATGAAATTAAAAAAAATGTGTGGTTTTATGAAACCACGATACAAGTAAAACTTTTTTCGTTCCAAAAAATTCACTACAAAAATCAAAAACTAACTTACCCAGAGCTTTTTCTTTTCCCTGCAAACACGAAATCTTTTGGCCTTCTCTTACGGCCTAAAATGAATTCATTGTCCGATATTTTACGCACCATTCTTGACTTTTCACTTGTTGACCGGTTTTACATCATAAAATCACTGAGCAAAACACAAATACCGCGGAGCACGTGCATGAATGAGAATATAAATGAAGTGAGAATATAAATGCTACACGGTCAGCTGATGGGAGCCATTGGCGCCGCCATACTGCGCTTTCCGACAGATGAATGAACAAATTTGTAGCGATGGAAAAAAGTTTAACTTTGATAACATACACCAGCAGAAAGTTCTTATATCTAATAAATTCACAATAAAAATTAAATTTACTTACCAAGAACATTTTTCGTTTAACTTTGTAGGTACAAGCACGACACGAACCCTCTCGGCATGTTCTCTCTAACTCTTACGGAATAAAATTAATTCATTGTCGAATACTTTCGCACTATTTTTGGCTTTTGCCTTGTTAACCAATTTATTTGACTCACTAGCTACATATGCATATGTATATCGTTGTCCATCACGATCAAGTTAGTAAACAAAAACAAATTAATATAAAACACACAAAATGCTCCGCACGTGCATGAATGAGTGAGAATATAAATGCTACACGGTCAGCTAATACGAGCTACTGGCTGGCGTGCGGTGCGCCGCCATATTGCGACATGCGACAGGTGAACCAAAAAATTTGAGGGGATGTAATGAAAGTTTCACTTTAAAAAATGATTTGAGTTTAGAAAGCAAGATATTTGCAATGTAAACTATAGTATTTTAAAGAGAAAAATAATTTCCATAAAACACAATTTTCAATATTTCAAATAACGGTTGATTGTTGCTGGTTGATTTTACTAGAAAACAAATGAAGTTCGGTGCGGTTGCAATCAAATGTCAAAATGAATGAATGCATTCAACGGAAAAAAAGTAAATTAGTGCCATATTCAAGTTGTTTAAAGGTATGCTTAGAGCAAACGATTTTTTTTTTTAAATAAAGGTACATCAAGAAAAATATCGCCCAATATCGTAAACTAATAGAACAGAAAGTTTGAGTCAAGAGGACAACACAGTCAAACGCCACCAATTGGTAGAATTTTAAAACAATGGTTAAAAAGAGGACCCATATTTATCTGCTCAACTAAAGAAGCTAATTTGAAAAAGAAACTCTTTCTGTTCTGTGCATTTTGGAATCAAATAAACTACGGTTTTACCAGGACCGAAATGATTCATTTAGAGCTTACTTACTAGTTTCGTTGTACAGTACAACTGAATTATAATTTTATTTAAAGGCAGTCAATATATAATCACCAGCATTCACTAGGTATTCCATAATTAAACAAATTAAACGATAAAAAATAAACTACCAAATGTGCTGATCATTAAAAATTTCGATTTGATTTTCTCGTTTCAGGACGGAAAGATCTCAACTGCCGAATTCAAAGATGCTGTCCAGAAAACCTGCATGGGAAAGAAGTACGACGAATTTCCACAGGTAAAATAAAAATTATAAAAATGGAAACAGAGAGCCAGTGTATTAAAATATTACCAAAAACTTTTATTTTATTTCAGGCAATGAAGGCATTTATCGAAGCAAACTTCAAGATGCTCGACATCAACAGTGACGGCATCATTGGTATTGAAGAATATCGTTACAACTGCATCACGAGAATAGCGGTCGATGATGTCGCACCAATTGACAAAGCATTTGAAAGCCTTTTAAGTGTAAGTTTTCTTAATTTCGATCTTTATTCAACCTTAACCCAAATCCTTTTTATTTTCTTCTAATTAAGGATGATGATCGCAAACGTGGAGGACTTACTATTTCCCGATACCAGGAGCTCTATAGTCAGTTCTTAGGTAATCCCGGTGCTGATCATCCAGCTGTCTACTTATTCGGGCCTTTATAAAATGTTTAAATTAATTTAAACTTAAAAAATATAAAACATATTAATGTCTTCGCTGTTGGACAACAATTTATTATAAGAAATCTGTGTAAAATGAAGAAACCAAGAACAAAAAAAAAAATTAGATAAAAATTAATATAATATAACTGTTGTTAGGTTCCAAGTAATAAATTAATAATTTTTTTTTAAATAATTTATTTAAATCAACGAATATGTTTACGTGTTAACGAAATTACATTTTTATCATAATAATGTACCGCACTTTCAATTTTTTTTTATTTAATTAAAAAAAATAAATAAAAATATATAATGTTGTAATTTTTAATAATATTACTTTGTTTAAAAAAAAGTTTTGTTTTTATTTTAAAAGCATAAAATAAACTAAATATTTATATATATTGTCATGTCTGTGGAATGTTGTATGGTATTCAAGTACTCCTATAGGAACAATTTATAAAGTTCATTAAATTTAATTTAAATAAAAAATACAAGTTTTGTTGTTTTTCGTATTTTGTTAAACCAAAAACACCACCCTCTTGCGTAGGGGTTGTTTTACTTTAAAGATTTCTTATCTGAAAATAATATTTTTTTATTATAAATAAATAATTTTTTGTTGTGTTAGTTAATACAAGGAAATATTGACCAATATAATGTTGTTTAAATTTAAACAGCTTTGATGTTCCTTTTTTAGAGTTAATATTAAATTTAAAAAAAGAAAATATTTTATTGCATACTTACACAATTTGTTTCTATTAAAGGTCAAAACAAAAAAGAATATAACAATTATTAAGTTCCGAACTAGCACAAGAAATAAAATTAGAAGAAACAAAGTATAACATACCAAAAACTAAAAAAAAATGTGTTGTAATAAGTATTTGATAGAAATGTTGATTACATTTTACATATTTGTGTAACGCTGAACAAAGAATTTAAAAAATAAAATGAAAGTAAAACAAGGGATTGGGTTTATTGTACTGACTTGCTTCTCTCACGTTGATGTTCAATTTGAACTTATTTCTCCATCCCTCGGGAACTGTTTTTTTGTTTCATGATCTATAGGACACTTTATGTTTTAACCTAGCCGTGGCAATTTGTTTACACAATCGAATAATAATCGGTTGAGTTTCACATTCGCATTTAGAATATATGATATAGAGAACAAGCTACAATCCATGAAATAGAAAATTGATACTTGCCTCCATCTTGCTAGTAACATTTTATTTGTGCAGCCTACGTTACAGCAAAAACACTGTTTGGTTTTATGAAACCACGATGCAAGTGAAACTTTTTTTCTGATCATAGGTATTTTGCACTATCTACTATATTCTTGGTTTTCCTTTGTTGACCGGTTTATTATTTGATTTACTAGCTTAGGCCATCTTCCACCAGTTACGAATAACGTGAACCAAAATATAATACTACTCAGTCAAAAGATGCCATTGAAATCTTTGATGGCGGAATCATTGATTTCCCTTCTCGACTCCCAGATTTAGTGGAGTTATGTTCGAACATTACGTCACTTGACAACTACTATAGCATCAGTTCATGTTAATATAGTAAGACGCGGTCTCCACACAAAATTTACGTAGGTCGCGCAGTGTTTGTATGGAAACTTAATTCGACTTGCAGTCCATATATAATATGTCTATGAGATTTTAAATACAATGCTATAGATTTTAAATACAATTGGTGCGTTCTTTTTCTAACCATAGTCGACATTCGTTACGAATGTCAACAAAAACGTGTTCCTTTAATCTAATTCGTTACGATTTGTTACGAATATGACGTCATAACAGCGTTCCTAAATTCGACAATTAGTTACGATTCGTTACTATTTCCAATTCACCTCCATGATATGAGTTGCGTTTGTTGATCTGTCAAATTGATGCTTTGTTTAAAAATGAATCTTAAGTGAGTGATCAACAAGAAACAATAAAATGGATTTCACGCCAATTTCGAATGAAGAAGGACAATTTATTTTGCAAGACAACAGAATATTATCTTTAAATAAAGAAAATGGTAGGTATCATGTTATTTTTTTTTTTATTTTCTTATATTAATGACAGTCTAACAAATTCTAACAAATGTATCGTTCCTAAATGCTTTGTAAAAAACCCAACAAATCTTAACAATGACACTTCAACGAATTTGATTTGACATAACAACAAATGTCGACTATTGTCAGAAAAAGAACGCACCAAATGCCTCCGTCCTGTAAAGCATAAAACAAAATATCCCAACCAAGACGAACTCCCATTTCCTATTCTTTCTGATATTTTAAACTCAGAATCAAACACTTCCCACCATAGTTGCAAAAAGGCTTACTATTGTACTGAATTCGGTACTATTGGACTTTCCCGAGTACGCAAGTACCACTTCTCAATTTTCAGTACGATTTGTACACTATTTTAAATTTTTGAAAAGGTTAACACTATGTTCGCGCTTGTTTTCACTGTAATTTTGAATGCATACTCATTGTGATCGAGTTTATGTATTGTGTTTACTGGTTCGAAAATTAAGCTTTTGAGCAATGTAACTGGCAAAATACGTTTGAAATCAAATGTAGCTTTGTCTTTTGAACTTTTACTATTTATGTTTATTTTAAATGAAAATATTTATTCATCTTTACTGTCAATATGACTGACAGCTTTTGCCAATGCTCTAATGAAGTGTTCAAACAAATTGTAGATAAATATCTAATGATGAAACAAAATTCACTTACTTACTTTCTTACTTACTCTTTTGAACTTTAACCATGGTCTCCGTGGTTTTTCCTGACAACTCCATAAGTTGTCAAACAAACCTGGGGTTGAATCGGCTAATCTGATTCGTGATTGTCACATTTCTTACAATAACATGTGATAAAATAATTTTGTGAGTTTGCTCAAAGTGATCACCGGAAATCTGTCGCACTTTGGCATCACTTTCAGAGAAAACCAATGATGTTTAGTTATTTTCATTATGTCATTTTCCGTTGGAGAGAACTCCGAAGACAAATCGTTTCTCTTCATAGTTGTGTTTTGCGAGTCTTACCTCTTCTGCTTTTTATGAAATATGCGGTCTGAAAACGCATATATACGAATGTCACAGTTTCTATATATTTTGTATTTCAATTTGAACAATTCGAAAAATTTTAATATATAATTTACTGTTTTTTGATAATTACTTTTTGGTTCTTTTGAAAATTGATACTTTTAAAAGTAGATAGTCTTCAATTTCATATAAGCTCATACAGGCAAAATAATTTATTTTGTTTTTCAACTTTTTGACATTTTGCCCAGATGCTATAGGCAAATCTGAACTTTATTTAAATATTTGAATGCATTTTAAAATATAGTTTCCGACGATTTAATGGGACGTGATAATTATGCCTTTATTTAGAAAAGATTGATTTAGTTGTCATTTCACGTGTTTGCTTACCACATATACGCGTTTCAGAAAAATATCTCAATTAAAAAAATGTACCTTTCTGTTTTTTCTTATAGCGTTTTTATTTTTATCTTTGATCATAAGGAGAAGCTAATTTCTTCCATTCGAAAACAACATTAGTGTAGATCTTTGACAAATCTTTGACAGCAAAAGCAAATTATTATTTTTTTTAAGTCAGCGTCAGCGGTTTATTATTATTTATTTATTATTATTTTTGTATGCAAGTGACACCTAAATAGCTGTCACAAGAAAAAGTAACAAAAATGTGATTGTCACATGTGACAATCACCTTAGCCAGACGAAATTTGTAAATTGTGACTATCACATATCACAAATCACCTTAACCGATTCCACCCCTGGGTTTTTGGTTCTCAAAAATCAAATAAGGGATTCTGATTTATTGAAGTTTCAATGTTGCTTTATTTGTTTGATTTTGATTAACTTGTATTAGAATAAAAGCATTCACTCGAATCTCTTTTCGTTTCTTTCAAAAAAAAAAATAAATGAAAAAGTAGATATAGCTACCGAAAAAAATAAAAAATAAATATTTGACAGCAAACGTCACTTCAACAGCTGATTCGTTACCTCAACTCGCCCCAGCAAAATATCAAGATTGACTTCAGGGTGACTTCCAGGCGAACCCAGTTTTTAAAAACAGAGAATTTTTTCGTTAGGCGAGTTGAGATTTTTCAAAAAACTAGTTATGGCGACCCCAGGGCGGCATGAAGGCTCAACAAACAAGGTTTTAGTAAGAACTTTGACGTATTTCTGACAGCTAAATAATTGCCCGTTCGTTAACATCGATGACTTCAATATATGTACCTACACCGGTATCGGTAATTTCTTAAACAATAAAACGATGTTTCTTAACTTTTGTTACAGTAGGTGTTCTTCAGCAATGGCACCCTCTCTGATACTACACATAACTAGATATATGTACATTTTCTCGATTTAATAGAATATTTATTTTCACTGTTTGCGTTGATTTATAATTTTAAAAAGTTCAGTACCATTTTGTCTATCTCAGTACCATTGTTTCTCAGTTTTCAGTACAATCGACAAAAGTGAATTTTCATCACTGCTTCCCACTAAAAGTGTCATAATAAATACTTCTATTCAGCCGATGCATAACCTGAAATCCAAACACACACACATACACACTTTAAGGGGTGGAAAGAAAATTAGCAAACAAATTGCATCGATCATCTTTGTGCTCTTCGTCTTGTGTTTGTGTCGTGTTCAGTTCGTCGGTGAGTTTCATGCAAAACGTTCGGTAGTGAAGTGCGGGTTAAATAAAATATTCTATTGATAAATTGCGGGCGATATAATTATAAAAATAAAGAATTTATAAATTCAATCGTGTTTTCAATGTTTCGCGATAGTTTTTTGCAAAAAAAAGTTCGATTTAATAGCACGAATTCGTGTTTTAAAGCTCCCATTGTCTTGCTTATGCTCAGTGATGGATATGTTTATGTATCTCCGCACGAGAAACGGTAGTGGTGAAGGTGAGATTAAAATTAAAACGGGCAGCTTCTTTGAAAGCAATGGTGAAATCATTTAAAAATATGAAAATTATGATATCGTGGTCGATTTATCAAATTCCCCTTCCGGTTCCTTTTAAAGTGTCATTTTTTTTTAAATTTTCAATGAGAAAGTGAAATTCTTGCGATGATCTAAGTTCTAAAGCAAGCAGTTCTTGGTTATTCATTTTTGTTTTTAATATCAATCGATAAAAGTGAAGATATTGAGGAAATCTGAAGCTTAGCAGCAAGCATTATGTATTTTCAACGTTTCCACAGAAAATGGAAAATGCTTAGGTAAGTGCCTATTTAATTTTCTTTCCGAAATTACTTTATATTAACATTTATTTTATTATACTTAACAAATATTTAGCAGCTAATCAATGTTGACAAAAGTACTTTATCTAGTTTATATTTTGCTTAATTGGTACCTATGTGTTAGGCTTTACAAGGGAAGCGTTATTGTGCTACCTAACTAATGGCCTTAAAATGTCATTATTTTGCAAGTCTTTCAGTTGACAACAATCAACAATGGTGCCTGGACTGCTATTAAGATTGATAAAAAAGCAGGTCCATTGTGTAAGAATGTTAGGAAATGCACCTGTTGCCGATGCGGCGCCAGACTTCATTTTCCTTCCGTGATACCAGTCAGTCAATAGTAGGGGCCCAGCATAAATAAGCTGGTAGTTTAGTGGTAGTCTCACCAGAACATTATGGATCATATTGTACGTATATCTAGATTACCGTCGCTGTATAACTTTTAAACTTCTTCATTCGATATTGTCCTCCAGACTCCATTTATTTATCGAGAAATCGGGTTGAAATCGGGTTGAAATTGGGTTGAAATCTAGTTGAGATCGAGTTGAAATTGGGTTGAAGTCGGCTTTAAATAGGGATGAGATTGTGTTGAAATCTGGTTGAAATTGGGTTAAAATTTAGTTGAAATCTGGTTGATATCAGGTTGAAATTATGTTGAAGTCGGGTTAAAATAGGGATGAAATTGTGTTAAAATCTGGTTGAAATTGGGTTAAAATTTTGTTGACTTTTTGTTGAAATTGGGTTGAAACTGGGTTGAAATCGATTTGAAATTGGGTTGAAATAAAGTTGAAATTGAATTGAAATTGAGTTGAAATTAAAATTTTGTTGACTTTTTGTTGAAATTGGGTTGAAACTGGGTTGAAATCGATTTGAAATTGGGTTGAAATAAAGTTGAAATTGAGTTGAAATTTGGTTGGGATCAAGTTGAAATTATGTTGAAGTCGGGTTAAAATAGGGATGAAATTGTATTGGAATTGGGTTGAAATCGGGTCAAATTGAGTTGAAATTGGGTTAAGAATGGGTTGAAATTGGGCTGAAATCGGGTTGAAATTTGTTTGAAATTGTGTTGAAATCGGGCTGAAATCAGGTTGAAATTGGTTTGCAATTGGGTTGAAATCGGGTTGAAATTGGGTTAAGATTGATTTGAAATTGGGTATAAAGCGGGTTGAAATCTTGTTGAAATTGGGTTGAAGTTGTGTTATAATTGGGTTGAAATTGGCTTGAATTTGTGTTGAAATCCCAAATTCAAATTGTTTGAAATAGGGTTGGAATTAGGTTGAAGTATCCCAACCAAGGCGAACTACAATTTCCCACTGTACCGTCCGCCGTCTTCTTTCTGATATTTTAAACTCAAACTTTTCCCACTAAAAAAAGTGTTATACATTTTTTTTGCCTATTCAGAACCTAAAATCCAAACACACACTCACACACACTAGTGTCTGCAAAAAAAAAATTAATTATTGTCATACCTACTTTTGAATTTATATTTGTATAAACTGCCTCTTTAAATCAAAGATTTGTGTTCATATTCAAAATAACTTACTTAAGCTTCCACTATTTTGTAGCAGATGTCGCCCAAAGATGTTTCTTCATCTAGTATTGAATAGGATAAGAAACGTCCTATACGGCCTCATGTGATGCCAAGTTTTTGTTGGAATACAAATTTTATTTTATCCATTAAATTAAAAATTTATAATATTTCACATTAATTTGGTAGGTACTAATACTGTTTCTTCTCTTTTCACAAACTGTTGAAATAAACTCACTCTTGCTTTGTACTCCAAACTGATCGGTCGCTTTTTATTTCAACAGGTTATGGGCCCAGACCCAAGTTAACTAATTAACCGGTACTTATAATTTTTTTTTTTTGCTTGTCACAGTTAGAGTTTTTTTTAGTTTGCGGATAAAAGTCTAAGCCTTTTGCAAGTAAAGTAACTGTTTTTTGATAGCGGGATATTCGGAAACGAAGGAATTTTTTGTTTGTATAAAAAAAAAAAAAAAAAATTTTGAAGGTAATTATAATGGAAGACCTAACCAAAATTGATAAGCTTCTTAGCGCCGATCAGTGGAGCACATGGAAATTCCAAGTCAGGATTATGCTTAATGCGGGGGATATGTATGATGTGGTAACAGGAGAAAAAACATGTCCAGCCAGTACTGAGGCAGCAAAGGTTTTGGAGTGGCAGAAACTGGACAAGAAAGCTCAGAAAATGATAGTGATGAGCTTAGGTTCACAAGCGCTTGTCCACATAATGAATTGCATAACATCACATGACATGTGGACAAAATTGCAGTCGGTGTATGAGCAAAAGGCTCAAACAAATATTCATCTTATCCAGCAAAGATTTTACAGTTTCTGCAAAGATTCAACTGATGATATCGCAACACATATATCGAAGCTTGAATCGATAGTTCAACAGCTAAGAGATTGCGGTGAGACTATCTCGCCAAACATGCTTATTACCAAAATTCTGATGACGTTGCCGTCAGAGTTTAATCATTTTTTTTCTGCTTGGGAATCGACGGCAGCAAGTGATAAAACTATTGAGAATTTGACTGCACGTTTGATTATGGAAGAGTCCCGTTTATTTTCTCAATCTAGCGGGGAAGGTTCATCAAGTGCTTTAATGGCGGGAAGGAACATGCGGCCACATAATTCACACAGTATGTCCAACAAGTTCAATGGTAAGCAGGGAAAATGTTTTCTTTGTAAGAAGAAAGGGCATTGGAAAAGGAATTGCCCATCCCGTTATGGAAACGTTGCTCAAAAAGAACCATATGGTCATGAACGCGATGCCTTTGTTAATACTTTAGCAGCAACTTTTGCAGCAAAATGTGATGAATGGTTCTTAGATTCGGGGGCTAGTGATCATATGACGTTCCATCGCGACTGGTTTACTGATTATGAAGCTTTTGATCATCCACAATATGTTCGAGTTGGGAACGGAGATACGATAAGCGCTTTAGGAAGTGGGACAATAAAAATTCTTTCGTTTAACAACAAGGAATGGGTTCCAAAACGTTTGACTAATGTTTTATTTGTTCCTGAAATCCATATCAATTTATTTTCGTCCAATGCAGCTATGGATAAGAATTTGCATTTGGTGTCGAATAAAACCAGGTGCGAAATCTTTCAAGATGGATGCGTCGTTGCAGTGGGAGTGCGACAAGTATCATTGTTCAAAATGATGTTTTAGGTTAAACCAAACCTAATCGCAGGTGTCAGTTCTAAGCTGGAACCCATAAAAATATGGCACGAGAGGTTAGGACACCAAAACGTTCAATATGTCCGGATGTTTCTAAAACAACGTGGCATAGATTTTAAAGATGAAACCAATTTTTTTTGCGATGCTTGTGCTTTGGGAAAACTACACAGACTACCTTTTGAGAAGAGTACTAGCAGAGCAAGCTCTGTAGGAGAACTTGTCCATGTAGACTTGTGCGGTCCTATGCAACACACTTCGATAGGTGGCTCAAAATATTTTCTCCTATTTAAAGATGACTATTCGCGCTATAGAGTGGTTTTTTTTCTCAAGACAAAAACGGAAGTTTCAGGTTGTTTCACAGCTTTTTTAAATAAAATTAAAACAGAAACAGGATCAAGGCTACTTACAATACGGACGGACAATGGACTGGAGTTCGTAAATGCAGATGTTAAAATATTGCTCGGTAGAGAGGGTATCCGGCACCAAACTACGGTTCCCTACACACCCCAACAGAACGGAAGGGCAGAGAGGGAAATGCGAACTATAGTGGAAGCGGCAAGAACTCTGATCCACGGAAGGAGGCTTACTCTGAGATTGTGTGCAGAAGCTGTCAATTTTTCTGTGTTTGTTTTGAACGCCTCAGCACCGACAGATGTTGCTGGAGAAAGCCCAGCTAGTTTATGGAGCAAGGACACAAAGATGATTAAGGTTGATGAGATTAAACTTTTTGGGACAGACTGTTACGCGCTCATACCTTCGCAGAAACGCCGTAAATGGAGTGCTAAATCCCAAATAGGTATTTTTGTTGGATATCCAGAAAATACAAAAGGATATCGAATCTACTTCCCTGGAAGCAACAAAGTCGAGATTAATCGTGACGTAGTTTTTAAAAATGCCTCTGTTCATGATTTCAGATGTGTCCAAGTGCTTGATAATGAGGGAAATCACCAGAACCACCATGAACAACTTGATAAAGACCAAGAAATGGATACTCGTATCAAAAAGGAACCATCAATATCCGAAAACCGAAACAACTCACAACAGGACCAATTAAGACCAGCAATTGTGGATCCCATCAGTTCACGCTTGAGGAGTAAACAAAATGTTTGCTCAGAATCTGCGGTAGCTTATCTGGAAAGTGAGGCTTTTGTTGTTTCGGATTTTGAACCGAGAGACTACGAAGATGTTTTTGAATCCAGTGACAAAGAGGAATGGCAAGCTGCTATGCACGAGGAAATTGACGCTCTAAATAAAAATGCAACGTGGGATCTAATTCAACTTCCCAAAGGAAAAAAGGTGGTCGATAACAGGTGGGTTTACAAAATAAAACATCCAAATCCAAACGAATCTGGAAGGTTTAAGGCAAGATTAGTTGCAAGAGGGTTTACGCAACAATACGGTATTGACTACAGTGAAACCTTCAGTCCTGTTGCCAAATTTGGATCAATCAGAGCCATCGTAGCCATTGCTGCCAGTAAGAACCTGCACTTAAAGCAATTTGATGTGAAAACTGCTTTTCTGAATGGAGATTTGGAAGAGGAAGTATTTATGCGACAGCCAAAGGGATTCGAAGATGGAACTGGTCGTGTGTGCAAGCTTAAGAAAAGCCTTTATGGGTTAAAGCAAGCTTCGAGATGCTGGAATATTAAGTTCACTAAGTTCTTGTGTTCTTTTGAACTCAAAGTGACGGAAGCGGATCCTTGTGTTTTTGTGGGAAGGAATGTCATAATGGCAATTTACATCGATGACGGGCTTATGGCAGGTAGTAGTGAGGACATCAACCAGCTGATTAATTATCTAAAGAACAACTTCGAGATTAAAGTTTTCGAAGCACGTTGTTTTCTTGGGTTGGAGATTAATCGGAATTCTGATGGTTCAATTCATCTAGCACAGCCAAGCTACGTTGACAAAATTTTAACAAAATTTAAGATGATGGATGCTAATCCTGTTACGACACCAGCAGAAAATCCTGTCTGTAAGGATGACGATTCAAATGCGGAAGTAGTAAATTTTCCCTACAGAGCAGCTGTGGGGAGCCTGATATATCTGGCAACCGGGAGCAGACCAGACATTTCGTTTGCTCTAGGCGTGGTGAGTCGTCATTTGGATAAACCGACTTCCCAAGATGTTACTGCTGTCAAACGTATAATTCGTTACGTAAAAGGAACAAAGTTCATGGGTATACTTTTTAAATCTAATATTAAACTAATTTCAAGTTGTTTCAGCGATGCAGACTATGCTGGTGACATTGAAACAAGACGTTCTACAAGTGGTTTTTTGTTTTTGCTTGGCGATTCACCTATTTCTTGGTCATCACAACGCCAACAATGTGTAGCTCTCTCCACTATGGAAGCTGAGTATATAGCAGGAGCGCAGGCGGTCAAAGAAATGATCTGGCTTAAGCGGCTTTTAAACGAATTGCTGACTGATGAATGCAGTAAACCGGTACTCCATATAGACAATCAAAGCGCCATACGCCTCGTTAAAAATCCAGAGTACCACAAGCGTAGTAAGCACATCGAGGTAAAATTTCATTTTATCCGTGAAAAGTTCGCTGAAGCAGTTTTTGAGCTGTCTTATATTTCAACTGAAGATCAACTAGCTGATATATTCACAAAACCCTTGCCAAGAATAAGATTTGAATTGTTAAGAAAACTTATAGGCGTTAACTAATTTCTTTTTATTTTTCTTTGAATGCTTAGTTGTAATAACGTAAAGATTTCGAATTCAAGTTATACATATATTTTTTTGTTTAATGAATTAATTTTTTTTTAAATATTATTGAAAGTGGGAGTGTTGAATGTGTTCATTTAACATTTAATATAAAAAAAAAAAACACTCTTATACTTGATCTTAACAAGTGCTCTCTTTCTTCTCTAAAGATCATTATTGTATTGTAACTATATGGCTATATGTTGAAATAAACTCACTCTTGCTTTGTACTCCAAACTGATCGGTCGCTTTTTATTTCAACACAAACTTCCACCTTAATATTAAAAATCAGAAACAATTAATGCTGCTCCTGACAATAAAATTGTATCCAAACTTTCACTGGTTGGTATATCAACGTAACAAATTAGGACATCTCTAGCGATATTGGAATACAATGGCAATTGTATTTTCCCAGATCCAATCTTGTATTTTTCAGCATTCATGTCAACCTTTATGAAGTTCATATAAAATTCCTCAAACATATCCTCATTTTGATTTGAAGTTGAAGAAACAATCAGTTTTCCATTCAGAAATTGTGCTCCATCGACCTAAAATGGAATAATTGAAAGTTCTAAAGAAGAATTCTTTTCTAAGCTGGTGCCGGAGAAAGCGATCAGAGTAGAAAGCAAGTTTGTGAGTGTTTTGAGACAAACAAAAAAAAGTGTTCTAGTCGTTATTTGGGCTCTTCTGTAATGCAAGTTGTCAATTATTATTTACTTTTCTGACCGCTACATTCTATCAGCGCTCTTGTTTTAAATCTACTACAATATTATTATTTGTATGGAAACTGGGCATCACTCACAGTACACTTATTGAAGGTAATATATTGCGCAGGTTGTCAAAACCTGATCTGTCACTTTGGCAGCTCAAATTAAAAAAAATGGCTGAACAGGGAGACATAATGGTGGTAAAAATCAACAAAAATGTATCCTTTTTATTAAATATATGCTTATTTATATAAATTTAATCATCTAAGACAATCACTTTTAAAAAAACCACGAGTTTTCTGTACTATTTTTACATGCAAAAAAGTTAAAGTGTCTCCAGAGCCAGCCATTTTTCTTTATTTTGGCAGATGCGCAGAAGTATGCAAAAATAAAAACGCTAAAGATATTACCTTTAATATGTGTACTGTGGGCATCACTGGCTGATGCGACTTTGACATTTGTTACTTATCGAATTTGACTCGTGTTTTGTGTATCCCGGCCAACTTTTTAAAGAAAATTAAATTAAATAATCTTTTGTAACAAATAAAATATTAAAATCATAATGGAAGCAATCAAAGCCCAAACAATTAAAGTGGAAATAAATAACCAACAAGCAAAAACCGCACAAGAAGTTCAACAAACACGACAAAAGGTACATAAAAAAAAACAGAATTTATAATTATAAAAAATATGTAAAAAATAAATCCAAAACAAAACATTGATGTTTGTTTTTTCTAGTATGTTTGAATTAAAAGTTCTAATAATCTATAAGAATGAAAATAAATTTACCTTCAAAGGTGCAACTTTAACGCTTATACAATCTCCCGGCACCGAGCCACTGGTTTGTAAGATTAAATTCTTCGAAGATTGTTGCAATTTCTTAGAGTTGGCCAGTTTTAACGCCGACAAAAATGTCTCACAACTAAATACTGTGCTTAAGTTGATGCTATCTATGAATTCTAAGCTATATTCCGATTTGTAGCGTCTTTCGGCTTCATTTGATTTGAAAACTAGCGCCTTTAGGTAGTCAATTGTTGATCTGGGTCCGGGCCAAACTTGCCTCCAAGTTAGAGGAACCTATGGGAACACACTTTTGTTTAACATAATAAAGATATTTATAAATGATTTTACCAAGTTGTCTGCTAAAGTTGTCAGGATATTTAGATCAAAATGAGTAGATATGTTCTTTGAATCCCTCAAAATAGAGTGGACGTTGGAGAGGGTATTATGAACTTCCTGAAATTAGAAAAATCAATAACATGTTCAAATATGTTTTTTCATCTTGTGGGAAGCAAAGATACATATCTATTAAGACGCAATTTGTATTTTTCTGTCACAGTTACATGAAGGAAGTTCAAAGCACTTCTTGTTGAGACAGAACTAATGCAAACGATAGGGAATGTTAGATACAACACTCTTAGGTGTTAACCAAACACTTACAGAAGTCCAGAGGAGGGGAAAAGCGTCCCTAAAAGATATCCTGAACAAAAAGTTGTAATGATTCAAAAAAGCAGATCAGCGCACTAACTAACCCTGTCAGTATGGTGCTCCTTGTGAACTCCTTACTAACCCCTTCCATAGCGGTTAGTCAATTAAAATAATGTCACAAATTTTAGTCATTTAATGGCCAACGGCACTGGTGCTTTAGCCAAATGTATTATTTTTATTTACTTAAGGTGGCGCAGGCAGTCCATTGTGTACCACGGCCTCAACCAACAAATCCTCGCCAGCTAACCTGGTCCCTAGCCAGTGGCCTCCCGTTGCGTACACCAAGTTGGTTGAGTTCGTTCTCCACTTGATCGCGCCACCTTAGATGGGATCTTCCATCGGCCCTTGGGTTGAAATTGAAGACTCGTCGGGCTGGTGCTTTTCGCCGCTGTATTTTTCAGCTTCATTACCAGGTCAATGTCGCTGTATAGCTCGTACAGTTCGCCATTGAATCTTTTCCTCCATACTCCATTGATACATACAGGACCGAATATCACCCGAAGAATCTTTCTCTCAAAGCACCCTAACCTGTATTCATCCGTTTGGGTCAGTGTCCACGCTTTTGCCCCATACAGCAGGACTGGGATGATAAGGGACTTGTATAGTGTCTCCTTGGTCCTATGCCTTCTAAGCCCGAAAAAAACAGCGATTGGCAAGAGTAATTCTTCGACTGATCTCTTCACTGATGTTGTTCTGAGAGGTTATAGTGGAACCCAAATAGACAATGTCCTTGACAACCTCAAAGTTATATCTGTCCATTGTGATGTTTTGTCCGAGCTTACGGTGATGATTTTCTGCACCCGAGGACAGGATATACTTTGTTTTATCTTCATTTTCAGCCAGACACATTTTCGCCGCCTCCACTTCAATACTTGCGAATGCACCACTGACAGCGCGCTTCGTTCTTCCAATAATATCAATATCATCAACATAGCCAAGTAATTGAATGGATCTAAAAATGTATTATTCGCTTCAATTAAATTGAGAAGCGGCTGGTTTAAGGGTCAAACAAAGCAGCTTGTCATTGTGAGTCAGGACACAGTATAAGAGGTTACTCAGTTCAACTATCTGGAAGTTATTTACCACACGAGGGTGGAACAGAACGACGTCAACCACAGAATAAGCAAAGCTCACAGTGCATACGGAATCCAAAATAAACATCATTTCGTACCAGGCTGAAACGTTGAATCCTTGCTGTTATATGCCTGTGAAATGTGTAAACATTGCCAACATCTTCAGTAAACTACAGGCTTTTGTGAAGCATTCGAACTGTGGCTTGGGACAGTACACACAAAAGTGTTTGTACATGTCACGCAGAGAAAGTGGTGCTGGATTGGCCATATCCTAGCGAAGTGAGAAAGACCAATGATGCAGGCAAAAGGCCCGTTGGAAGATCAAAGGGAACCTGCAGGTCAACTGTCTTGAAGGAAGCTAAGTCTCAGAATTTGCAGTCGTGGGGTATTGTGCTGCGAACAGAGAGAGATGAAAGGATCGGGTTGAAGCCCTATGCTCCAGGCCGATTTAAAGTGGTGCTGCCGACAGCAGTATCCGAAACCAATAGAGTGAGAGCGCATAATCCTTTCTCTCTAATCGATTGAGCGTTTTGAAGATGTAAATACTTTTTAACTTACGATGACGCTCCTCCATCCAGACTCGGTTTCTAGACTGCCGTCTCCAATTTCGCACTCTTAGTAGTTGGAGATCTCCTTTACGTGGTCGTTCCATAGAAAATGGTGTCTACTCTTGCTTCTGATTTTTCTGGTATGGCGTTGGAGACTACGAGGAGGATAATTAATTACCATTCGCTCTACAAAGCCCAAACATGTTAACCACTGAAAACGAATTTTTCTGACTAGGCTAATGTTGCTCTTCACCAGGTGGCTTTTTCTTCGTCCACGGAGGATTTACCATACCATAAATCGAAAAGCTTTGCCCTCAAATACTTCAAGTGCCTGCCTTTTCATCCGACCAGGCAGCACTCAAAGGTCTAAACTGGTATGTGAATGCCTAGAGGATCTCAACATTTTGAAGAGGGTTACTGTCTTGCGGAAGTAGGGAAACAGCCTTTATTGGCCCCGAACCCTACTGCGGTTTGGAGAGAATGTATTCAAAAACCGAACATGAGTGTAAATGATCCAATCACTGGAAGAACTTCTCAAGCTAAGGCAGGAACAAAGTTACAAGGAAACTACAGCCAAGAAAGATTTACTTCTTTAGCATACGCTTAACCAGGTTGCCTCACAGGACACTGCAAACTAAAAAGACACCTTAACATCCCAATGCTAACACAAGCAGTTCAAAATTTAGATGCTGTAAAGAAGTGGCGAAAACAACGGACTATCAATGAATTGATTCAACTGGCTAGGATAAGATCCATGCTTCTGCAACGTACATATTTATAGGAAAACAGAGATGATGATTATTATGTACAGCTTCTCCTTAGTTCTTCTCGATAGGGTCTTATTCCTCAATTATTTTACGTGATTTCAGCTAAGCCAATTAGACAATTTAACAGACTATCTGGATGTTACTTGTATCAATCACGTTCAGACTAAAATTCTTAAGTATTCCTAGACTTGGCGGTTGTCGATCATCTCTCGACGAGAGATTATCGAGTATTGTTAGTATTAATATTATTTGGAGGTTGGGAACTGTTAATGTGGATCCTGTATATGTTAGAAGTGACTAGTCAAAGCAGATCTACCAAAGTCTGCATCCAAAGCTGGAATCACACTACCTTGCCTTGGCGTGTTTTTGAATCACATTGGAAGAATTTGCATGGACACGTCCCTCTTTGTTCCAAAAAAAGAGAACTCCACTTTTAACATTTCATTTGGATCAATATGAGGGCAGATATTGATCTCTTTGCCCACATTATGACATTCGGGATGTGACGATAGGTAAACTCTAATTGACTTGACGAAAGATAGATTGTTCGGTACACAAAAAATCAACTAACCTGAAAACACTGACCAGCTTTTTTCATTTCGGAAATAACAAACGCTTCCCATGGAGTCGAAGCTCTCATATCTCCCATCTCCTTCAATGTTTCGAGCACAGTCGATTTCTGAAATACACAAAAAATATTATATAAACTGGTGTCCTTCAACACCCCACCTACTTACTTACCCCAGCCAATTTTTTCCATACCATCAAAATTGGTCTAATTCTCTTGTCCAGTCTATTATGCTCCTCGTTTTGAAAGTATGCCGTCCGCAAGGCTTTTATGATATTCCTCGAAAATATTATATCCCTCGAAATATTCGAATGCGGCGATAGCCTAAATGTATCCGGGTCATCTGTGTCGGGAAATTTCATAACTGCATTCATATACTCTTGCATGTTCGAAGTTGTTGGCACGGTTGTTTTTAAATTCAATGGACTCCAGCGATTGCTTGTTGAATCCGAGTTGAAGAACTCCTCCAAATACTTTTGCAGAACCATCAAATCTCGATTGTTGCTGATCCGACCACCATAAGCAACGTTTTCACATAATTTCTGCATTATTCTCCAATCGATGCGTCCACTTGAAATGCTCTTCTCCAGCCATTGAATAATTTCCATTGCTGAACGAAGATCAGAGTCTCCAAATTCATACCACTTTGACCATCCTTGGGGAATGTATTTTCTGCGTTCTTGCAGCACCGAATTGAGAACAAACAAGACTATCCTCAATTTGTTTACTTTTGCGTCTTTGGTTTGGTTGGCTGCCATTCCAATAGAGTACTGCTGAACTAAACGTCGCACCTTGTTCTTCAAACCATTTGGGAACTCAAAGAGCACCTTGACAAACTTATACATGACTGCTTCGGAGAAACCTTTGGTCGATTCACACACAATCCACAAGCGAAATTCATCGGATTTTTTCATGGTCTCAAGCTCACGGTCAAGATCAATCAGCCAGTTGGGGATGAGATGGACATTTTTCACACAAATCCACTTTCCAGCTTCAGCTGATCTGCGAATTGCTTCGAGAGTTTTTCTCTCCATTCCACGGCCGATTGAAAGCTCTGTATAGTTTCCAGCTCCGAACTTCTTCATGGCCAGATTGCGAATCTCCGCCGCTGGGTCGTTCTCTGGCTGAGTGATAACCAAAATCGGTCTGGCCCCAGAACCTTCTTCAGTGAGTTGTTCCATTGTTGGTTGCATGACAGAGTCAATAGAGAGTCCCAAAATATGGGATGCAGTTAAGGAAAGTGTTTGAATGATGAGATCAGGTCGTAGAATCTGAGCAATGAGTACTTTTTGGAAGGGTTTCACTTCCACTGGGACTTCATTTGATGTCTTTTCCTCCACAAATGGCCGCCATAGACGGTCGTTGTCAAGTTGAAGAGCAGCTTCTAGCTCTGGACATTGCGTCAAAAGAATAGTCAGCTTAGTCACTGCATCCCGATCCATCCAAGATGGCAATGCGAAGCGTGTAGACCCATCACTGCTAGTCATGAAATTCGTGACAAACAACTCCCATTCCCTATGAGCAATTCGGTCTGGATAGGCGTTCTTGCAGACAAATATGGCCAAGGTGATATGCGAGTCTTTCGATGTTGACCGGGCCAGATACAGAAAAGTTGTTCTTACCAAGGACGAATAAATTTTCGTCTCATCGGAATCCCCAACGCTTCCAACGCTCTTTAAGAACAGGTTGGTGAAAACTACAGGGGATATTTCATAAAGCTTGCTGAGACCCATGTAGAAGTTGGCAGCATTCGAGCAAAGTACCTGGAATTGGTTATATTCCTCCAGCAGAGTGTCTCTCACAACAGCTGACTCCTTTAGAGATTTGTCGATATGGCTGCTGCTCTCCTTTACCTCATTCAAAGTTTTCAGGAGCTTCTCGTTCTTCAGTATGTCACCCTGTGCTTCTGACAATTCCTGCAAAAGCTTGTCCTCCAAGTTGATTCTTTGCTTCAGCAGGACTCCTTCATTCCTCAGCAAATCGACACGTTTATTCTCGAGATCTGGATTCTTCAAAATTATTGTTTTTGACATAAGCTGGTCGGTTAGTCCAACGGTCGTCACGGTAAACGGAATACAAGTGCAATAGGTTCTGGTTTCCATTGCAAGACTAAGCTTATCGGTTTTGGAGAACATCACAAGCTTGAAGTTCTCGTGCATGTCAACTAATTTCCCACCAACTTCGAGAAGTTTCTTACCAAACTTGACAAAGATTTTTGCATTCACGAGCTGCAACAGAGGAGGCCGGAGATCTTGGCAGTCCTGGACAATCAAAATCTTCCCGAATCTGACTGCCAGCTCAACGGTGTATGGAAAGCGATCGTTGTTTTGTGTCGTTGCTTCGAAAGACTTGTTTTTGCTTCGCAGATATTCTTGAAGCCAAGTGTAGGCCGTCTGCGAGGGATCGATAACCAGTGGAATGGGACACGAATCGAATGGCAAATCAATCATTTGGGCTAAGATAGCGGCGTTTTCGATGACTTGGGCATCTCGAGCGAGACCCATGCTCTCCCAGATTATTTGTTCCTGGTCAGAGAGGAGGTTCTTTGCCACGCTGAAGGGTGGAATGTGCATGTCAGTTGTAATATACTCAAGAACGGACCTAAAAATATGAGATAAGTACAGAAAAAGAATGGAATATACTTCTGGAAGATACTCACAATCTCTTCTCAAAAGTCAAATACGAGCAATAATTGATAGCCAGCGATATCAGCAACGACTTGGTGTCCAAAGTCTTGTAAGATTGATTATACTCCTCCAACTGTATGCTCCAAGTTTGAAATTCGGAACTCAATTTGTCAACCAAAACTTCGGCTGAATTCAATGTGTTTCGAGCTTCCTCCAATTTCAACTCCAACACAGCCGCTTCCTGTGTGTAAGCATTCAAACGGCTCGACAATTCCTTCACTCGAGCATCAACATCATCCAATCCGGTCATCAATGACTTCATCTCATCGTCAGCAACGTCAAGATTACGCTGTAATTCGTTTTGCTCTCGCTCCAAGGGTCTTATGCTCTGAATCACTTTGGAATATCTTACACTAGCCTTGACCCAAGTAGCAAGCGGTGCAGCTGCAGCTGATGCCCGTTTAGCATTGCGCAATTCAAAGGAATCAGCTTTGGATTCGAGTAGTTTCTCAACAGCTTCACAGTTCTCTGGGCTGATTCGACCTGGGTCGAGTGAACGAATGTCCTCTTTCACACCTCGTTTAGCTAGAAACGTCTTCATGCTGTTCCACGAAGTGTCTCGTATGCCCATTAGTCTAAGAACACCTTCAAGAATGTCACGAATTGCTTCGGGTGGAGCTCGCAACGATCGAATTTCCGAAAGAGCTTCCGACTTAATCTGACCCACTGCAGCGCTGGCTTCTTTGAGAATTGGCTCTACTTCACTTAGTTCGATTTGAATAGCTCGCTGACGCTCCTTAAGCTTCTCACTGTTTACCTGAGCCTTCTTCTTTAATTCCAACATGCTTGACTTTTGCTCATTTGCATTACGCATTGTCGCTGAAATCATTTCCAGGGCGTCGTTAGCTAGTTTTCGTTTCTCGGCAAGGGCTTCCTCCTGAGCTCCAGCATTTGCCTTGAGAGTGGCGACGACTTTGTGAGCTGATGCCAGTTTATCCACGCCCATCTAGAAAGAATGAGCTTTTCAATTTTGTCCTAAAAAAAGTGGTTCAAGTTACCTGTAACTTCTGCAAACGCTTCTCGATGTCCTGAGAGAAATGACAAAATACGAAAAAGTACGATCGGATCAGCTGATAGAATCGCTTCGGAGATTGTTGCTGAATAAGGCCATTCAAGACATGTGAAAAGTACGAAGACACTGGCACTCTATCCTTGCCTTCACTTAGAATTTCAATGAATTTTTTTGGCAACATTGCTGCAGTTTCTGTTGACATCTCTCGGACATACAGGAATTCCATGTTTCTGTACAGAGCTGGGTAGACGTCGAAGTATTCATTTGTTTTGTCGCTGTTGGGATCGAAAACGATCACCAGATGAAGATTCCTCTTGGCACCTGGAAATAAAAATTAATACAACATTGTACGCTATCATCAACAATGGCTTACGGTTGATGAAATAGGAGCCCATTGAATCTTGGTATCCTTCCAACTGCGCAGAATGTTTCAACGAACTGGCAACCGAATCCAAATCATCCCCAAACAGGTCAAGAATCTCGCTTCCCTCAAGAATTGCTTCGATCGGCTTCATGATGTCCGGTAGATATGTTACCCAACAATGATCGATCAGCAAACAAGTGCACTGGTCTTCAAGAGCAGCCGTTTGCATTGCCTGAAATTATTTCCAAAATGAAGAATAGGAACTCGCAAACACACTTTTTTTTGTAGAAACCAATTTCAAGTCGTTATAAAAGTCCGAAAGATTGTAATACTTCACGCCTTGAGGTAAATAAACTTTGGCTTGTAATTGAGTCGAAGCGATATATAAAGAGTCCAAGTGCCTGCCACCAGGTTGAGCTATCAGCATTAGATGTGTGTTTGGTCGGGATAAGACTCGGGCAATTTTCGAAGACTGTTCCAATAGTTCTTTGGTTATTGGCTCATCGATTATGTAGGTTTCTGAATCTGGAAGAAATAAAGTCTTATCAAGTTGAGATTCTCCTTTTTTTAAATCTAAAAACTCCAACGCACTGCAAACAGCTATTAATCTCTGAACTTCGTCCATCCATTCATCGTGGGCTAGACCTATCAGTGAAGAGCCTTTCGCTGATTTTGGAATGAAAAATATTTTCTGGAAAGAAGTTAAGTGTTTGAATGGGATAACGAACATTGTATTGCTGTGATTACCTCCTTTCCGTAGAATTTTCGCATTGTGTCTCGTAAGATATCGTCAAATTTTTCAATATCTTCCTCAGTTGCAAGACGGTCTTTGAAAATTGAAATTAATTCACAAATCAGAGCCTGTAAAGGAAACAGAAGTAAAAAATCAAGACCCGGTTTCATTGTTTTACATCGCTGAAAATTTCTTGAGATAAGTGGTCTAATGCTCCAAAGAAAAAAGAAACCAAGTGGATTCCTGGGTTCTACAGAAGCTCAAAACTGTTGTTGACAAAACAAAATGACCTTTTTCCCATCCATCCAAGGATTATGAGACTATTGACCATAGTTTCCGAGAAAACGCAAGCGATGACCCAAATAATGTTTTGAGAAATGACAACAAAACGGCATAGAGTCACCACAGAGGTAGCTAAAAAGTAGGTTGAATTAGGGATTGTCTCTCGTTTTACCACGCCAACCAAGAAGCTACAAAATATGAATCGCCAGCAAGACACTCGGGACATCTTTTTCCTTTCCATCAATATGGCCGATCAGAACGAGAAATCCTTCCAAAAACAGTTAGGTATTAACCTAAACCGTAAAAACAAGCCTGGCTTGGCCAAGAACAAGTCTCTTCGTCGCAGCCGAGAAATTAACTTGGGCTTCAAGACACCACGTGAGGCTATCGATGGCACCTTCATTGACTAGAAATGCCCCTTTACCGGGAACGTGAGAACCCGTGGACGTATCCTAACTGGAAGTGTTCGTAAATGCAAGATGCAAAGGAAGATTGTCATCCGTAGGGACTACCTTCATTTTGTTCGCAAATACAGTACCTAGTTTTGAGAAGCGTCACAGGAACATTTGCTCACTAGCCTTCAGGAATTTTGAAGCCGGAGACATTTTCACCATTGGTGAATGCCGGCGTTTGTCCAAGACTGTGCGTTTCAACGCGCTGAAATGTTCAAATCGCCTAGGAGCCAAGAAGAGCTTTAAGAAATTTTAAAAACTAATAACATTTTGAAATAAAGAATATGAAATTCATGATCCGGAAGATTTGGCTATCGGTTTTGGTGTTCGGTGTTGGTGTAATGCTGACTAAGAAAGCTAGCAAACAACTATTTCCTTGGAATCCAATATTGGGTAAACACAATAACAGTGAAGAGTAAAGAGCAGCTCCAAGTTTAGCCAAAGCTACCATCTTTCAGTATAACTCCCCCAAAGGAATGGTCCGAAAGGCGTAATATTTTCATGCCGAAGTTACCTCGGACAACATAAGTGCTTCCAGCATAGATTGGGACAGTATAATTCAAAAAAATGTCCCGATTTTGACACAAGACTTTTCGCAAACTATCTAGGCTTTGTCTGATGAACGAACGCAAATCGCATCATAATCTGTTACTACCAAATCTTCAGCTACGAGCAGCTAAAGCTCTACTGGTGACTTGGGCTAGTTATGACCGTTGAAGTCAACCTCAGGTTATGTTATTTCAAAGTGATTGTAGTTGAAGAAGTTCACATAGTTTTTTAGTGATAAAAACATCCTTCCTTCAACGTTTTTAAATCTTTGGTTGGGGTTTTTCTCGTCTTTGCTCTTTTACGATTACGATTGTGACCAGAATTTCCAAAAACGCAGTGTAATTCTTGATTTCTGAGTAATTTTGTATACATTTTATGAGAACCGCTAACGGAAACTAGTGCGATATTATAAAAGCTAGGTCTCTGGCTTCTTCCATTGAGTCTTAATATAAACGCTTTGTTTTCTTACTTTTTTTGTGGAGTTTTTAAAATTGCAAAAAAATGGAATAACCCAAAAAAAAACGTAAGTGCTTCATTACTTCCAAATCACTACATTTTGCCATATTTCAGACTGTCGAATGGAACCAGAAAAATACTCTGCAACTCATCAGATTGTGGGAGCAGAATACTTGTCTGTACGATCCGGGCACTAAAATGTTCAACAACAAATTTGCACGCTGTGAAGCACTTTCAAGGATGGTAAATTTATTGAAGGAGGATATTCCAAATCTCACTATTGAGGACGTCCAGATAAAAATCAACAGTTTGAGGTTAGTACACATTTTTGGTTTGCATCAATTCCATAGTTCCTCACTTCATTTTTTTTTTTTTTTTATAAGGAGTCAATACCTCCATGAGTTGGCAAGGATTCAAAAACATGGGAAAATTGAAGCTGCTAGCGATAAAAACAATGTTTCTTCAGCTTATTGGTTTCCTAGCCTACAATTTTTAAAACCCTTTGTCAAACCGAACAAACGTTGTTTCGAAATGGTAAAACTTTTATTTTTAATGATTTATATAGGTGCTAGGTAGTCCAACCAAAATGTCGATAAAAAATTGCATAAAAGTGGGACCAGCAGTTACTAGAATGCTTGAATAACTAAACGCTATAATTCTAATTGCTCATTGCTAAATGCACAATACTCATTGGTAACACTTAAGATTTGTAGTTACATTTATATCAATTGAAGCTATTGGTGATTTTAAGGCATTGTTTGGCTAATAAGAATGATTCCATGCCCTATAACTAGGGTTTCCTTTCTCTTTTTATTTTGGTTGGACCAACACTAGTATCTATAATTTTATTTATTTAATGTTACATATTCTACTATATTCAAAGGACTCACATAACAACTGTATTGATGATCCTGAAATATCACAGGATAATTCAAACTTTGAAGACGAATTCCCCTTTGTACCACCAAATGATGAGAAATACAGAAGAAATTCGCCTGATACACAAAACCTTACAGATGCAACACATGCCATCAGGAGTTTGACCACATCCATGGAAGACCAAAACTCTAAGAAATTCAAATATTCAAACGATATTGAAGCTTTCGGAGAGCACGTCAAAGCTGAGATGAATAAAATATTCAACGATGAACTTCGGGATGAAGCATTTCATAAGTTTAGCGATTTAGTTTTTTCGATTAAACAAAAGCAAAGGAACTTTCTTAATATTGAGTCATCTACTTAAAAGAAAGTCAAGATAAGAGACTTTCGTGGACTTTGTCTTGGTTATATAGGCGTGCCAGTCCCGCAGAACCATCCTTTGCCAGTGTAACCCACTAAAAAGAATCATTTACTATACACCTTTGATCTCAGTTTGGACAAAGTCCAATAATTTTTTTTTTTTTAAACTTACCTAAGTTGTAACTAGAATTAAGAATCATTGAGCGTTGTAAATATCAACCTCATTAAACCTCAATATATAATCTTGTAATTCTTTGCATGTTTGGTAAACCATATAATAATCACAAAAAATAATAAAATGTTTAAAAAACAAAATTTGGGTTTCATTTATGACTTCCCTAAGTAAAGAGCAATCGCTCCCAGTTGTCATGGCGGCCAAGGTACTCTGTTAAAACGCCAGAAGCATTTTACCTGTTTCCGTTGCTTTTCTACCTTTACAATTCACACTTTTCAAAATAAGACTCACCCAGCCAATACTTACAATGAATCGCGAATCTACAAAGAGCTTAGACGTTGACCCTTTCCAAAGGAAGATTACGAATGATAAAAGCCATCGAGTCAATAGAGATATCAATAAACAACGCCCCAGGCAATCGAATGAGACCAATTCAACACTAGGATGCAATCCATCAAACTGGGACCCAATGTATTTAAGAACACAAATGCCAGAGATGAAAAAAAAAAATCTCACTGAGGACAACGATCTTGCATCTATAGAGGAAGTTGATTCAACAATTGGGCAACAACTCGTGAATTCAGAATTTTGTGATTTTAAATAATCCCGAGAGTTCTGAAACCTTCACCAACCCCAGTAGCTGAACTGGACACGTCCCAAAAAATCAGTAAAATTAAAAAATAAAAATATCTTCTGAGCATTAACGGCTTAAGGCTTTTAGACCGACAATTGCACCATAGTTCGGGTTCAGGGTGACACTACATTCAGGTTCGAAATCAGCACCCTTAAGAAAAGGTAAAGACCATGTTAGACTACTGTGTGAGTATTACAAAAACTGAGGAACTTAGAGTGAACTTTTCCATGTCAGTATCAACTTTCTCCAAAAGTTGTGTGCGAATCCTAAACAACCAGTAGCCTGCCAAGGTGGCATAAAGTTTGAAGATTAGCTTGGTAGATTGTGCTCGTCTGCCCTCCTCCTTTTGACTTAAGCAATCATAAAACTGGCAGAGAACCCGTCTTGGAACCATACACCTAGCCTAGGTTCTGGGATAAGACCGTTCATATTAAGCCAAATGATGCCGATCGACCTATGCTAATCCGCCAAGCCGAATAAATATGTAAGTGCCGAAGGCCATCCCGAACCGAACCGAACTCAAACCGAATCAAATGGGTACTCGTTCGGCTTGGCCGATCGGCATAGACCGATCGGCATAGACCGATCGGCATAGACCGATCGGCATCATTCGGCACACTACGGACGCGCCTTAAAGCTGAACCCTCTGACCGAAGTAACTCTGACAGACCCCAGTGTACGCTCCCCAACCAGTAACATCCCTATTTGGCATAAAGCCTGTAGCAGGGTTACATGAAATTGTAACTTTTCTCCTTTTTCCAGGAGAATGTTTGCTCATACCGTCCTTTTCCGTACAAATTTTCTCATGCCATAAAACTCCATTTTGTCCTAAACAACTGAAAGTAGGCAGAGGTACCATTCAGAGAATTATATAATTTGCATTCTTGAATGAATACTAAACCAACCAGTGAATCGGACCACCAAATGTGACCCAAGCAACCTGCCTGGTGTTCTGACATCTGGTCACATTGCTTTCGTCTAGGACATCGTCCGACAGATTACTCGCTCTAACGTAACCATAACCGCCGACTAAAATCATCCTCCTATACCCTTTTCACTCCTTCGTTAAGTTATGATAGCGCACCCTAGTTCTAATTGGGTTTTCTTTAGGAATTTTCCAGCTCAAGAAAACAGCCATTTCTATTTTCCTACCAAAACACAGCTTAGCAAACACTGGCCGGGATGTCATTGTAAGCCTGCTAGACGGAATAGGAGGTAACGCTTCAGTAGTACCCCGTGGCATAGTGGTTACTGGTTAGTGTGGCGGACTGCGACGCCGAAGGTTCTGGGTTCGATCCCTGACGACTCTACCTAAGTTCTTTTCCGTGTACTGCCTTTTGCGAGGAAGTGACAAATCCTCCAAGAGTAATTAACTTCGTGGAAAGTGCTTCTCTGGTAGCCGTTCGGATTCGGCGGTAAATTGTAGGACTCTTCCATTCCTGCAGAATATCAACGCACACACATGAATGGTTGAGAGTGTAAGTCACAGGCCCCGGCCCCGCTTGGAGCTGTTGTGCCAACAATAAGAATATACATATTTATATTTATTATTTAACCCTTCAACCCGCAAGTACAAGCACTCGTCAAAAAAGTGTATTACACCTTAACGGCGTTTTTAAACTAATCTTCTCCATTAGCAACTAATTGGACTGTTGGATACGGTTTTCCTGTTAGGTATGCAATAACGACAGCTGAACTGAACCACGAGAACAGGATGTCCATTCCAAATGGACAAAGGAATCATCTCAATTAATGGTAGCGAGGCTATCCAATTTTATGGGAACAACTTTATCGCCGTGACTAGCTGCACATTTTTGCATCAACAAATCAAGCACAACTGGTTCAGGAAATACCCAGACCATAATTCAGAGAATTAATCGTTCTTACCTCATTGAATGCATCTTCTGGATAATGACTTAATCCCAAAACCAAGTTCATAATAATCTTTGGTGTAAACTGATAATGAGCTAATCCCTGTACCACATTGAATGCCTCTTGAATCTGAAAAAAAAAAATTAATAAATTAATATTATTTCCTATTATAATTTCCCCAAAAAAAAAAAAAAAACTAAACCTGTGTAAAAAAGTCCAAAACACATCTGACGACATCCAGTGAATTGGGTGGATTCTTAAATCTCATTAGAATAGCTTCAAGACGATTCTGAACAATTGATTCCATGTCACTTCCCGAAGGATAACTGACTCTCAAAAAGTGATTGATCGATAAGAACCTCGGTGATATTCGTTTCAATCGTGAATTGGAATCCGAAATCGACCCACAAATTTGTATGCCGGACACATTTATCCATTCCAAATTGTCAGCATAGAATCCGTTTCTTTGGACAAGTTGTAAAATAAGTTCCACAATTTCACTTGTTCCCCAAGCATCGATATAACAAAGATCCAAGTTCTTGAGAAAGACCACAACTCGAACTTGTTGAGGTTTATATTCGCGACCCTTTAAACCAGTCACAGTCACACAGCTCTGAAATATAAAAAAAGGATATTCATTGTTCCTAAGGAATAGGAGCGGAATTGTACCTGTTTGAGAGTGTGCAAAATATAAGCAGGTGTCAGCTGAGTACTGCAGTTGATAACAATCAATTCATAACCAGCCAGTTCACTAACAGCTTCCTGAATGAGTAAAGTCTTGCCACATCCCGAAGGACCAGTGATAAGAAACGACTTTGAACAAGGAGCTTCGAGGAAAACTCTCAAGACCTCTAAATAGGACTTCACTTGATCTGTTCTTATGAGCTGAGTCTCTGAATTTTCCAATGCAAGGTCAGACTCAAAGATTTCAATTGCATCACGATCTCGGTTGTAGTAAGTTAGCTCAGCCTTAGATGGGTTTGGTATGTAAACGTTGGATCGTTCGAAAATTTGATTTGCAAATTCATTGTGCTTCTCGGTTGGCAGAAATCCACTAAGACTTCTGAGAACACAAATGCAGAACTCTTCTTTGCTCTGGATGTGTGTCATATTGGTGATAAGTGACCATGTTAGAGAGATCTTACTCAAGGATGGTATGGTGCTGTAAAGAAATTCGATTTTAAAAGTTTCGGCGAAGTTAAGTTTAAGTGCTGTAAGACAAGTTTCCCAAGGATAATAACTTTGGCGCCCAACGTGGGACACAAGAGATGCGATTTGGCAAGTTTGCCGTAGCCAGTCTACTAACCCAAAGTTGTCCGCCCAAGGAACCCTATCTATTGACTTACTGAAGATATTCCTTATCGACCCATTCAGCAGCTGGCTCGAAATAATCCTTCCAATACGATCGCAAGAGATCACCATATTCTTCATTGGCCAAATGAGCATTCAAGATGATTTCCTGTGGTAGATCTTCGGAACTGAAAAAAAGAGTTGAATATTGATTATGCGGCGTGTTCTCCACTAGTCCTTCTCGTATTCTTACCTTAAGTTGACAATTCCCATTCTTGATATGGTAGCAGGTGAAGCATGTGATACCTCATGTGTTTCGAAAATAAAATTTACATTGTTTCCGAATTGGATGCGCCATCCTGATGGCAGCGTCAAGAGTCTTTTGAACGAAAAGATTAGATAATTGTTCTTTAGTCCTTAAATCACTAGTTTTTTTTTCAAATTTCTGTTTTTTTTTTTACTTTTACAGATGACAAAGGAAGAGCGATCAGAAAAACGTCGGAACGACCATATTGCACGTGAAAAAGATCGTGAACGAAAACGAGCTAAGCGGCAGAATGTAGCTTACCGCCAAATGGAACAGGAACGCGATCGTGAGAGAAAAAAAATGCTTCGCAGCGATACGACTTTCAGATCCTTGGAGAAAATTCGAGATCGAATGCGAAAGGAGCGAAAAAAGTTCGGCCTTGAACTCGATAGCAGTGGAAATTTAGTAAGCATTGAGAATGCCGTCAAATCTGAGTCCAATGATGATTTAGTTGCACAAACTCTTCTTGAACCAGAAGTTATAATAAAAAGTGAAGATGTCCCACTTGCAGAACACTTCCGGGTACCTCAAGTTAGTGCGATTTCACAAAATATTATGGAACCTGAAGTTTTGGTAAAAAGCGAATATTTTCCGGAGGGAGTTAATTTTCTTGGATCAAAAGTTAGTACAGTTTCACAAACTCTTGTAAAGCCCGAAGTAATATTTGCAAGTGAATATGCTCCTGTGGGAGGGAATCTTTTAGAACCCGAAGTTATCATATCGACCAATGATTACCCTCCGCCACAACTTCCTTCATACGTCCAATTACCTCCACCGTACAATAATAATCATTTTACATACCGGAATCATCAACCTCATCATCAATTTTAGCATAATTATGTACATAACCTTATTAATTAAAATATTAATTTAAGCTTAAATTTAATTTTAATAATTTAGAAGATGTTGGCATTCTTAGCCTTCAAAAAGTTACGTGTTCATATTGCTGTGTTCATATTCATTAAGTTGTTATCATTTCTTTCACTTTAAAATGTATTATAATGACAAGACATTTTGTATTGTTTAAAATATAAATAGATTATTAAATTAGTAAATAAAATATAGAACATTATAACAAGGAGTGTTGCATTTTTTGTTTAAACGAAGCCGGAACTTTGTTAACGCTGTTAACGAAATTTCCCAACGAAACAGTTGAAAATGGTGCCTCTAATTCCAATTTCGCATCAATCAGTTCAAATCAGTTGAAATAAGCTACGTTTTATTTAATTTAAATCACATTAAAAGCGAAGAAATAATTCCACAACAAAATACAATATGGTCGAAGTAAACATAAAAAAATAATTAAGTAAACAAACCAATAAAGTAATAATTAAATAAATAATTATTTTAAAGTTTTTATTAATTCTGGTAAATAAAAGAAATTATAAAAAAAAGAAAAAAACAGCACGAGCTCTTTTTATTTTCTCTTTAAGAACAAAAAAAAAATATTCAAAAAAAAGCACGGTCACCCTGTTACATATTATAAAAATAGCCAGCGCGAAAATGGTCACCACTGACTCTAGCCAATAAAAAGCCTTTTTCTTACTTTCTTTTGTTTATCAGATAAATCGGAGTGAGTTAGTGCGAAAGGTGAACTTCGAAACCGTAACTTTTTGTTCCTTCTTGTGATCGTCATCACATACTTCACATATAAAACTTTTGGACAATTCCGAATGTGAATTCGCACGAAGAAAAGCTTTCAAATCCCTCAATACATTTCGCAAAATAAAAAGTCAAGAGACTAAACTATGCTATTTGAAATCTCAACAAGACTATAAAAATGTTTGTAAAAGAAGCAAAAAATTATACCAACAACAAATAGAATTAAAAATTAATACAGTTCGAGACAGCAGAGACTGGTGGCGCCTAGTCAAGGAGATAAAAAACCAAGACATGTGATGGCTGACATAACTGCTTTGGAATTTCAAACATATTTCAGAGACCTTCTAAATCCAAGGCAAGAAATGAGCAGCACACTTTATGTAGCGAACTACGTCGAGGACTCAACATTAGATATGCCATTTTGTGTTGGTGAAATAAGGAATATGCTGAGAAACGTTAAGCTCAATAAGGCGCCAGGAGAAGATAGGATTCCATATGAATTCATAATAAATGCTACAGATACTTTTTTGGAACAACTCGCAACGACATACAGCAAAATATTAGAAGAATGCAGGGTAGAAGAAACTTTCACTAAATCTGTGATTTTTCCAATTTTCAAAAAGGGCGACCCATATGATCCAAGCAATTACAGGGGAATTTCGTTCATGAATTGTATAGCAAAAATCATGATGGGAGTCCTTAATGAAAGGTTGTATAATTGGGTGGAACACAATAATATATTAACAGAATATCAGGCTGGCTTTAGAAAGAAATATTCTACAGTGGACAATATATATAACTTGGCGTCGATCGTACACATTAAGCTGGCTGAAAAAAAGAAAGTCTATGCTTTTTTCGTGGACTTAAAGGCGGCTTTTGATAAAATCTCCAGACAACTATTAATGCTCAAGTTACGTGAAATGGGAGTCTCAACCAAATTTGTAAACCTGCTAGAGTGCATATACTCTGATACTCAATCAGCAGTGTGGACAGGAAGGGAGTTATCGGAGTACTTCGAAACACTATATGGGTTGAAACAAGGATGCCTTTTATCACCTTTACTTTTTGCTTTATATATAAATGATCTACATTCGATTATTGAAGGAGGTCTTAATATCGACAGTTTAAATATAAGGTTGTTGCTGTATGCTGACGACATGGTGATCTTAGCAGAGGATGTCGAGGTTTTGCAACGCATGATAGAACGTTTTGAAGAGTACTGTGCCAATTGGAATCTCGAAGTGAATCTCTCAAAATCGGAAATTATGGTCTTCCGAAATGGTGGCAGGCTATCAAATAGGGAAAAGTGGATTTTCAACGGAGAAGAAATTCGGATAGTACCTCAATACACATATCTTGGTGTTCTGCTCACTCCAAAGATGAACTTTTTCAAGCATGTAGAGAAAAGAAATGCAGCAGCAAAGAACAGTATTAACGCGACATGGCATTGTTTTTTGAGTAAGCAGAATATCAACCTCAGTTCAAAATGGAAACTCTTTTTGGCAGTATGCAGAGCTATTCAAACTTATAGTGCACAAGTCTGGGGTTTTGGAACTTTTGATGAAGTGGATAAGCTACAACGATACTTTCTGAAAAGAGTTTTAAAATTACCATCATGCACTCCAAACTATGCATTACCGATTGAAACCGCAGCTGAAGACGGGCACTACTACACACTGGACTTACACCTTAGATATGTACAAAAGACTATATTTGAATACAGTGACACGAGACTACCTAAGCAACTTACCAAAATCCTCTTAGCAAAACAACTTTTTTGGGTCAAGGAGATTAATATGATCGGAAACAGGTTCGGCTTGCACTGGGATGAGAACATGACAAATGAAAGAGATTGGATTGTCAATAACTCACAAATTCTTGATCAACTGAAATCGCATGCAAATCAAGAAGCAGAGCAGAGAGCGAGGGGAAGCAGCACACGAATTTTTAAGATGTTGGATTATTCAATAGGACCGCAATACATAACAGATGACTTGGAGCCTTACAAAATATCATGGATTTTCAAAGCTAGATGCGATCTTATCATACTCAACGGAAATAGGCGTGGAGGCAACGCATCAACATTATGTAGCCTGTGCAACATGAGAGAAGAAGAAGATATACAACATTTCCTAGGCAGGTGTCCCGTACTAAGAGAATTCAGGATAAGACATTTTGAAAAGGCAACTCTAAATGAAGCTGAAATTATTGCTGTCCTTAACGGAAATTGCAGGGCTGATTGGAACAGACTCTCGAGTTATATTTACGTGGCTATAAGCTATAGAAAACAAATCTTAACAGAGTTTATTTGACTTGAAAATAGTGTGAACTATGAACGTGTACACATCACTTTAAAACTTTAAAATTTAGGATTTCTCTTTAAATTTATCTAAAATCAAAAATTGTATCTTTTTTTATAAATGTACTTAAATGTAAAATTATTTGTATCTTTTCACTTACCCGACAGACGACTCTTTATGTCATTGTCGTAAGTTTTTTAAATCTTTCAACATATGTAACTGTCTTTCAAGTTAAATTCAAAAATGTATAAAAATATTAAGTTGAAAATAAAAAACATTTTACTACTACTACTACTACTACTACTACTATAAAACTTTTGGCGGCAAATATGCGTCTACAATGTCTACACCACTGCTTAATGTGTTTCTTCTTGCTGACCTCGCAAGGTACAACACATACCCTTCAAATTGAGAGTAAAAAGCATATGAAAACTTTTTGGATCACCAGGCGCTCAGAAAAAGCGGGAAGCCTTGTATTTTTGACGATGATTTGGAAATGGGTGGAACCAAAGTAGGAGATGAATGTCAAAAGAAAAGAAAGAATGGAATGAGGTGTGAACTAAATTCCCTTTCGTCTCTAAACCATAACTTCCAAATTGATATTTACCATTTTCTTTCAGCTTTTGGCTCCACCCATTTTTTCAAATAAATGCAAAAAATAGCCTCCTTTTATTTATGAGGTAAATCAACCAATGTTGAAGAAAATGTTTGCAAACTTTGTAACACGTCATCTGCCTCATTTTAAAACTTAGTTTAATAAAATGCACGACTGGCTCGCACGTACCTACTTGCTCTGTGGGTGCAATAGTATACAATGAAAACAAAGTTTCCGAGCAATATGAAGAACTCATGTTTGAAAATATTGGGAAAAACTAAAAAAGTTTGGCTAAAACTGGAAAACCCCATATACAGAAGTTTACCTTAAGATACCTTTGGTATATCAAATTTAGATGTCATCTTTTGGTTGCTGTAAATGATATAAATGTCCGCTTATGGCCAAATTAATTAAATTTTGAAACAAATTTCCGTTATTATCATTTGTAGCCAAAAACTTAAATGCAGTTTTCTTTAAAACATTCTATGTACATATATTCAATACAATGTTTAATAAAAATCGGCGGAATATTTTTTGAGTAAATTAAAAAAAACTACATAATTTGGCCAAAACCAAGGGGCTTTTTGTATGGGAGCCACCATTTAAAAAAGAGGGGATCCGTTCGAAATCCCGAAAGTTCATAATCCAGAAAAATCAAAATCCCGAAAATTCAAAATCCCGAATGAAAAAAAAAGCCAAGTACTGTTTATTAAGAAAACTGTTGACACAGGCGCCTGCCAGACAACTGCGGACATACCCTTAGCGGAGCAGCGAAGCTGCGTGAGCGCGGTGTGCCCCCGAAAAGGAGGAGAAAATCAAAAGATCCCGCGAAGCGGGCCACCAAGGTCAAATTAATTACAAATGTTACAGACACAGGTGCCTGCCTGACAAATTTACACACCCTTAGCTGAGCAGCGACGCTGCGTGAGCGGGTGTGTCCCCGAAAAAGGGAGTTAAAATCCCAAGAACCCGCGAAGCGGGCCACCCAAGTACTGCTGATTATGAAAACTGTTGACACAGGTGCCTGCCTACATCACTTATCCGATTTATCAGTATTGATTGCTATTCGGGATTTTTTCGGAATTTTGATTTTTCGGGATTTTAAACTTTCGGGATTTTGGTTTTCGGGATTTTGAACCAGACCCAAAAAAGAGTAACTGATAAAAAATGCAATGCAATCTGATAGAGAGTTGTAAGGAACTATACCAAACAAAGTTTGTTTAAATTCGATACAACCGTTGACAACTTATGGCCATTTGAAAAAAAGACGTTAAGACCAGATCTCCGTTATTAGCATTTTTTGCCAAAAACAAAAAACGCAGTTCTCTTAAGAACACTAAAAGAATATAACACACAAAGTTTAATCAAAATCGTTAGAGCCGTTTTTGAGAAAAATAGAAAAAACCAAAAAAAGTTGGCTAAAACTGTACGGCTCGTTGTATGGGAGCTACCATTTAGAAAGGCTTCACTAAAAAATTTACAAAGCCATCCTATAGAACATTATAAAGAACGATGCCAAACGATAAGTTTGAGTCAATTCAATTTAGTCGTTGCGAACTTATGGCCATTTAAAAAAAAGCCGTTTAAACCTGATTTTCGTTACGACCATTTAAGCCAAAAACAAAAAACGCTAGTTTGTTGGAAATATTTTAAGTAAATTAAATTCTGAGTTTAATCAAAATCGTTAGAGCCGTTTTCGAGAAAATTCAAAATGAAAAAAAAGTTACATGAAAGTTACCAGTTTGAGCCGGGCTAAAACGAAACAAAAAAA
Source organism: Platycheirus albimanus (assembly GCA_916050605.2). NCBI lineage: Eukaryota > Metazoa > Arthropoda > Insecta > Diptera > Syrphidae > Platycheirus > Platycheirus albimanus. The sequence continues at coordinate 29,135,328 of OU696698.1, read as the reverse complement.
AACCTCGACAACCGTTTTTCTACAAACTACCAAGTTTGAAGAAAATCTGTCAAGCCGTTTCGGCTGTAGCATGACGTGAAAAAGCAGAAAAAGCACAGACGCACAGACAGACCGACGGGCGGTATGGCGAAAACCACTTTTTTGGGCTTCCATCGGCTATCATCGTAATGTCATGTTTGATTAAAACCTCGATTTTTTTTTCTGCACGAAACCAATACTTGCCTTGCCCTATAGAGCAAGTAAAAAAGGAACGCGAAGTGTTTTTTTTTTCAATGAATCCAAAAAATAAGTCAAGCAAGTCGACAAGTCAATGAATTTGTAAGTCAAAGAAAAAAAGTTATTAATCTTATCAGTAGCTCTGAGAAAGTTACAAATGTGTACACGTAGGTCGTATATACCTACTACATGCATGACAAATACACTTATGTAATTTGATATAGAAGAATGATCAGACCTCCATGTATACACTTTCCTCCATATGGGTTTTATGCCAGTTTTTTGAGGGAATGGTACTTTTTTTGGACTTATGTAATGCCATTTTCAGTAGAATAAAATATGAGTAAACACCCACTATGTTAAGTAAACCATAAAACATAATCGGAAATTAGCTTGAAATTTGCAACGTGCGTTTTTTTGTTTAAAATGTATTCACAAAAATGTATTTTGTTCATCGGGTAGGGTTTAAGGGTAAATAGATGACACAGACCAACTTTTGTTAGTTTTTCTCAAGAAAGTTTTATTCCGAAAGTCTCTTCTAAAAAACCGCTTGTTTTATCGACCCCTCCTATTATGTAAAATCTTTCTCTAGCTTCATGAGGAACATATTCAGAGTACAAATACCGGAAGAGGGTGGTGCGGGGACGGGCCATTGATATGTATTGAATTGGGTACCGCATTCAGTTGCAACTTTCTGTTAACAGTATAGATGCCTTCCTTTTTTAGTAATTTTACTTTGGGTTGTACCCCGTGGCGTAGTGGTTAGTGTATCGGACTGCCACGCCGAAGGTTCTGGGTTCGATCCCTGACGACTCTACGTTAGTTCTTTTCCGGGGTACTTCTCCTCTTGCGAGGAAGTGACAAATCCTCCAAGAGTAATAATTATTAATGTCATGGAAAGTGCTTTTCTGTTGGCCGTGCGGATTCGGCGGTAAATTGTAGGTCCCTTCCATTTCTACAGAATATCAACGCACACACAGGAATGGTTGAGAGTGTAAGTCACAAGCCCGGACCCGCTTGGAGTTGTTGTCCCAAAAAAGTATTATTTATTTTTGTACCTCGTGGTCACCAATCCGGTGTTTTCAGAGCTGAAACAATAGTGTTTTTTGTTTCCCTAAGAGAATACAGGGCATGCTACAAACAAAAGATTTTTCCTTAAGTTTCACTTAAAAAATAGAACAAGAATTTAATATGACTTTAACAGTTAAACAATTTCTTCTTTGAGTTCGCACTTTAAAATATACTTTCTTGAGAACTAACCAAGATTTCCACGTCCGATTCGACCAAAAGTTACTGCCCCCATAGAATATCTAAACAAAACTGCCAATCATATCAAGTGTCGTCCTTGTGCCAAAACATTCCCTCGAACTATACCAACATCTGAAATATTGCACATGATGATGCTGCATCCCATTTAACAATTTATTTTCTCAAGGATCAACTCTACAGCTTCACATTTCTCTACACAATGGCAAAGCCATCAATCTATTCTTCATTAAAAGTCCTTGAACAACCAATTAGTTCCACTTAGGAGCTTCTCACTTAACACTCTCTTATAATGATAATCGCACATACTCTCGTACTCGCGCACAACAGAAGACAAAAGCAAACTTACTTGTTATCATCCAACACCGAATTCAATGCCTCAATCCACTCTGGATCAATACTGCCATCGCAAATTATCCACGAGTGAACGTTCGCTGGCTCTGAATTCACAGCCACAGCCGTTGTGGTGAGAACACCATCGGTCCATTGTCTTGTGTCGGCGTCAAGTTTTCCCAGCAACTGCACCCGACTCATAGATTTTGGACTAATAGTATGTGTTCGGATTGTGCGTCCATTTGCAGCAACCAAAGCCTGTCGCAAAACATTGATGATGGACGTCTTTCCCGAACCCGGAGGCCCAACCACCACCACCCCCATTCGTTTGACAAGTTGTTCGTGAAGTTGAAGAGCCTTTTCAATTTGCCTGTCATTGGGACACATCCCGAGAGTGGCAAAGGACTCGGCAATGCATTGCATTAGCGTTGAGCCCCGCTGAGTGGTGATTTCAATTTCGGGAAATACATTTTGCAATAACATGTCGAATAGCTTGGTGTCGGGTTGAGTAAGCTTTGACATGGTATTGGCGCGTAAGCATCGTACGACAATTTCCATTTCGTTGTTGTCGTTATTGTTGGCATGGGATTCAGAATTGGATGGTAGTATAGTGGTGGTGGATAGTTCGCTACCGCAAGCCAAAAGGATGGTTTTTAGTTCGCGGAGTCCCCAGTCGTAGTGACGTTGAGCCGATAGCATCTTCTTGCACAAGTCAAAGAGTTCCACGATACGATCCCCAATTTCGTAAGCTGTTTTGAAGCCCTCCACGAAGAGCATGACTCGTGAAATTTCCTTCGGTTCTGGTTGTTGCATAACGATGGGTCGGAAAAGGGCTTGAATATTGCCTGGGAGCTTTTGACGGCCACCATATTCCTCTCCAGCTGGATTAAGAGTGACGAATAGACCACAATGATGATTGATTTTTACCTGAAATGTTTCAATGGTTTTTTTTTTCAATGCGGTCGAGTTGTGTCAAATGGACTTACTGTTTTGTCCGAGATTTGAACATTTTCAGATTTTTCCTTTAAGGCTATTTGAATTGGCTGGATTAACATAGAGATGGCAGATAGTGTTGCTTCTTGTAGGCGGTTGAATTCATCAAAACATCCCCAGGCCCCACAGCGAGCGAGACCAGTAAGGATCAAACCCATAGCTTCTGTGTCGATGTTCTTTAAAAGAAAGCAATGTTAAGAATTCAAAATAAAACACATCACATGATAAGTTTTGTTTCGGTTTAAAATAATTTAAATATAAGACTTTGATGAAACATGACATTCGGATAGTTATTGGGAGTCTATTTCTTTAAAACGTTGCTTAACATGAGCTACGACAAAGATTAACATGGGGTTCTTGAAGAATGGGGGTTGAAGAAAATAAAAATCGGTATTCCCCAAGGAAGTGTGCTAGCACCGCAACTCTTTCTTTGTTCAACGCAAAACAAAGCTGTTAACGCAACTCCATTGGGGCGTTCTTTTTCTTAACATTAGTCAACAATTGTCAACACAAAGGCGTTCCTTTCATCGAAATTGGTTACAATTTGTAACTAAGCTAACGGTGAAGTGTCAAATAGTTCCGATTTGTTATGATTTGGGATTATTGATCTGTCATATTACACAAAAAAAAATTATAGCAACGTATCGTTCCTAAATGGTTTGTAAAAAACGCAACTAATCCTAACGATGACACTTCAACACATTTTTTTTTTTGACATAACAACAATTGTTGACTATGGTTAGAAAAAGAACGCACCACATCTCTTCTTCTCATGAAGTGATGATACTGTATAACGGGTGCCTGATGTGATAACTTAGTTGAAGGTGACAGCAGAATGGAAGTCAATGAAGTAAAATTTTGGTCGCAGAACTGGCACGCAGTAAAACAAATTGCATAAAAGTATGTTCTGGAATGTTTAAAATATAAAACAATTTACCAAATCGAAAGAAATACTTTAAATCAAACAGAGGATACTATGACATGTTATAAGAAGTAAGCAACCATGCTAAACGTTTACCACATTTTTGTGACATTCCCGCATAATAATATCCATCCCACAGATGCATACAGGATTATAGAACTCTGTATCTAAGTTCCCAATAACCAAACGTAATATAATATAATAATATAATGTCAACAAAATTTGTCCTTGAATACACCTTACCTCATCACAATTGAACACCAACACTAGACGTCCCATCTTAGCGCCCAACGCCTTCACGCATTCAGTTTTGCCCGTCCCGGCCGGTCCAAAAGGATTCCCACCCAATCCCATGTGCATAGCTTGTGTCAATATCAAATAACACTTATGAGTCAAAGTTGTCCCAACTAACTGATTTGGATTGCCCAAAAACTCATACGAATATTCAAATTCAGCAAATACCATCCTTATCAAAACCCGCGAATCCGTCCCCAAATAAAACTTCATCTGTTGCAGCCAATGCCAATCAGTCACACTGGTAACATTGTGTTGCACCAATTCCTCCACAATTGTCACATAATGCACCAAGTCGAATAATAGAGCTCTCAACTTTATTCGCACCAACGAATCCGTACTTTGATTTTTTATCATTGCAAATTTTGCAATTTCCTCATTCAGCGATTGTAGTAACTTTTGCAAAGACATCGAGCCAATCGCTCTTTCCGCTTGAGTGGTAAAGTTAACCGCTTTTGCAATGCTCAACACCTGAACGGGATACTTTTCGACAATTTGCTCGTTGAAACCATTCACTTTTGCATAACACTGAACTATTTGCTCCTTGAGAGTGTCCTGAATTGATGTCACCAGCAAATTCAGCCAGTTCTGGAAGACAAAAGGGTTTGTGTGCGGAGCGGAGAAGGGAAATAAAGGGAAAAAGTATCTTTTGTGAAATATTATATCTTGCATTGGATGGAAATGGCATATTTAAAGGTGAATTTCAACAATGCTGATGCATTTAAAATTTTGAAATTATGAAAACCTAACCTGAGAACTAGTTAACATAGGACTATAGCTTAAAGCTGAAGTTTAATTTTATAAATTTTTGATTTAACTTTTGAAAACTGTGAAATTCACCATTTTGCATTGTTACCTCGATAGGACCCTTCATCTGCACCGATTGTCCTAAAGTCAACACATCCCCCTCGGCACTATGCACAGCTTTAATAGTATTCACATCGCTCATTGTGGCTATGCTGAGGCTATGGCATCCGGGAAAAAGCTTCCTGATATGCTTTTGAATGATTTCCTCCTTTGATGCTTGGCCAAGAATTTCCAATAAGTCATCGTCACCAAGAAAATAGAATCTTGGAAAGGAATTTCTTTTGTCCTGCAAGGAACCCAAGATTCAAAAGACCATTATGTATATATGTGTGCATTAAAGACTTATGTATGAATGAAGATAACACTCTTAATAGTGTTATAAGAACTGTAAGTAAAGAAAAACTTTCCAACTTACTATGATGTAGGACATTAAATTGTTCTGACATCGGGACAATTGATTCTCGAGGGAATTCACAATAGTAGAGATGTTATTGATTTTCGTGATGGAAATGACCCTGGCATCGGATTGGATTTCACGCATTATGTAGCGAAAGTCTTTGTCGATGCGTTTAAAGAGAGCTTCTTCGTTTTTAAGGGTGCCAGCGCCAAATACCGGTTCGAGGTAGACCCATCTATGTTATAATGGAAAAATTTTATATGGTTATACAACTTGAAATAAGATTCAAGAAATTATGTTTGATATGTATTTATGGTGTAAGTCCCTTATATTTGAAATTCGTTTTAGATTTCGTGTGCCCCACGTTGGGCGCCTAATTTGTTGCGATTTTAATTTGCTATTAAATGATTACTTTTAATGATATTTCGATAACTTTTTTGATGAGATTCAAGGTATAATAGCGTATCCACTTCTTAATCAATTAACACTAAAATAAATAAGCTATTTAAAACTGCAACCAGCGCCAGTGCATCGTAGCCATAGGGGATGTTCTTTTATGAGGCGAAATGAAAAGGACTTGCACGCAAGTTTGTATCAATTATCTAGTGGCTTGTAGAAATTCAATGGACTCTTTCTTGACAACTTTCACAATTAGTTTACCTAGTTGGGCGTTCCTAACTTGATTTGGATTTCTATTAAATGACGAGAATGGTGAAACAAGTGGCTGGCATCATGGGGCCAAGTGACTAAGTTATCGTTGAAAGTGGATATATTTTTACCGTACCAGTGGGAGAGAGTTGTAAACAAAGGACTTTGTCCAGAATATTGTTTCTTAAGTAGACCTCTTTAAATGTTTAAGGGCTGTTCCAATACCTTCCCGAGTTGGTGGTCTAGCCTTGAGATGAACATTTTATAAAAATCATCAATCGCTCTAAATCGACGGTATACCACTGGTCGGATCATGATTATCCATGTTAAGGTTCCCATTTTATAATTGACTTTTTCACTTCTCATTTGAATCTATTTGTTCTCAGTCACTCGAACATTTCAAGTATTGTCTTAGACTTTTAAAAAGTCTCTGAACAGACAACCGAATTTGCCCAGATTGTTTTAAAAAGTACCTTCTTTGTGACCGATTCAATCCTGTTAGCAGATTGTCCAACAGATTAAGTCGACTTTCCCACAATTCAGCTTGATCTGAGAATGCATCAAATGCACTGGAATTCTTAGCAGACTGCAGTAAAGATTGATTGTCTCCGATCTTGTTCAAAATTTCCTGATAGTCCTTGATGAGTGACACAGTATTCCCAGAAGAATCATTGTGAGTTGTTAATTTGAGCGTAGCTGTTACAGCCCATTGATCTAGTTCATTTAGAGCTTGTCGAACTACTTGCTCTGAAGCTGCTTGTTTTGCGATGTTCTAAAAAGATACAAGAAAAATATATTTAACCGTTAAGACTACTGAAATGGAACTGGCGAACAGCTTAAGTCTAAATGTGACAACACAAAAATGTCTTACCCCTATTTCCGTAGATGAAGCCACCAAAGCACTTGAGTTCTCCAGGACATCTTTCAATATTATGCTATGTGTGGGTTTTGGTTCCTTGTTGAGAAGCATAAAAATCTTAGCCCAATGTCTCTCATTCAAGGCATCTGATTGAAGAAGTTGTAACGTCGGTACAGTAGTTTGAAGACGATCTACCATTTGCCGAATTCGTTTCGATGGCAAATCAATGGACGAATGAACTGATCCTTCCCATTTTGTTAAAAATTCTGTCAAAGCATAGGGTCTTCGTCGATAAATAGCCCATTCTTCAGATTTGATGGTCTCAAGTTCAGTTGAGAAATCATCAAATACTTTCCACTGGTTTGCTTGGGCTTGAACCTTTGCATCGATCTCTGCAAACGGTTGAAGAATGTCTTCCGAAAAGGACATATTAAATTTACCACACTCTGCAATAAGATTATCCTTTTTCTCCTTAATGCCTGTCCAATGGTCATTTCGTTCTTTAAACAGTTCCAAAGTTGAATCTTCATTAGCTTCGAGCTCAGCAACAGTTGACTCCCAGCGGAGAATGAACTTTTCAGCTTCATTGTGAAGATTTTGAATTTGAGAATTAGCTTGATCCTTGATGATGTCCACTTGTCTTTGCAGAATGACAGCATGGTTTTCAATAAGCGGTTGAAGTTTTTCCCATTGCTGAAGGATGCCTGCTAAAGCTGAAACTCGTTCCTTGCACCAACCTGCCAGGCAGGTATCTTTTCCTTTAACCATTTCCAAGGTTGTGTTGATCTTAAGAATGGAAGAAAAAAATTAGTCTTACTCATTAAAGAAGATCCAAAAAGTTGAGTCGTATACCTTTGGCAACTCCGATATCATCTTTTCATATTTCATTCCAGATTCCGAAATCGAAGCTTCGTCCATGGGAATGTTTTGCAAGAACTGCATGGACGTTTGAAGAAATTCTTGAATTATATTGACATCGTTCAGAATTGATGTTCGTAAGCTAATGGATAACACCTCCCAATAGCGACGACTAATGAACTCAATATCTGAACGGAGTGGCAAAATGTTTATGACAAAACAGTCAATTTGTTCTTCGGCACTGGAAATGAATAAAAAAAAGTAAGGTAGGGTTAGGAGTGCTCTCAAAGCTCGAACTTACTTTTGAATTTTGGCAACTTTTTGGCTAAAATGCTTGCATGCCTTGAAATTACGATCCCAATCCTCCCAAATATTCAAATGAATACTACAAAGTTCCTCTATATCAACGCAACCAAGGGCAATCCAAGGTTTCCAGATTTGTTTGAATTCCGCTAGTTTGGCGAATAGATTCTCAGCATTCTTATAAAGCGGTCCGAATTGATTTCGATTTATTTCCACCATATTTTTGAACAGATCAGTGCTCTTTTCCGAAAGCCCTCGGAATCCACATGGGCGTTCAATAAAGCGACGCAGCTGAGTAAAGTATTTCTCTCGAATCTCTTCTTCCGTCGGTCGAAATGTAAGCTGACGATGACTGAAGAAGAATTTTAAATTGAGGCAGGGGAACCTAAATTTCAAACCTTTCCTTACCGAAACATAATGTCGATATGGATGTCTGGTAGTTTATTGTTCATGTCAGTTATCCCAACCAGGTATTGATATTCCAAGACCTTATAAAGCTGATGATCCCAATGTAACTTGAAAGCATCTAGATTAGTGTAGTTTTGACGTTCTAAGCTGGCAACCAACTCCCGCAAGTGTCGCATCTCATCCTTCCACATCTGACCTTGTGTAAAGAGATCGGTATTCATGAGCTTCACAATCTGAAAGAAATTTGGACTTTGGTTATTGTTCTCTGAAAAAGAGTTTAGTGTTTCTTACAGTTCGCTTAGCTTGCTCATGATATCCAACCAAGAGATTGTTATCAGCTGATAGTTTTGATACTGCAGTTTGTAGAACGGAAACATAACTCTGAACTGATTCTTCATCATTCCAAGCAGCAGGTTCCCCTTGAACTAGCCTCGACAGTTCCATAGCATTTTTCAACATGATTGGACGTTGACATGGTATCATTCTGTCGCCGATGGTATTGTGAAACGTTGCTATTTGCTGAAGTCGGCGGGCATACGACATAAACTTTGTAGCATGTGTTGCCGAAGAACGCAGTTCTATTGGAACGGTATAGCCAAGGTTTTCGAATTCTCTTACATCCTGACAAAATGTTACAAGTTTTGGATTGAAAGTTACACGCATCAGCTGGCGACCTTCTTTTTCAAATTTCACAACAGGCTGATCATCACGAAGTCTGAAAAGAAATATTTCCGGAATTGATCATTTTATTTGAAAAGCTGCAGAAATTCGTAGCTCTTGACGGAATTGCAGAGAACCAGGGAAAACTGCAGTATTTTAAAGATAATTCGGGGTCTATGCCAAAAACAGAGTTGACTCTTGTAATATTTCTAGCTCTAGGCTTTTCAGCGTTCGAAAGAATTTGGCAGCGAAATTCAAAGCCTACCTCAAATCCCCACTCTTAACTGCTGTAGTGCATTGCCCACACCAAATTTCGAAATTTGTTCGTAGCAGTGACTCTGCTTCTTCTTTGATTTCCTGAACGACCTTATTTATTTGATCATATCCTTCCCTTCCACTAATGAGATGGCTGACTTTCTCAATTTCAATTATCTATTTGGATACAAAAACTAAATCAGTTGTTCATGGGATACAATAATTAATTTTTACCTGATATTGCACAACTTTAAGCCACCGACATTCATTACAAATAACTGACAAATGTCCAGTATCCGGTTCCATATTTGTGTCGTTCATTGCCTTTCGCAAGTCTTGGAGGAGAATTTGAAGTGATTGCACAAACTGTTCTCGCTCGATAGTTAGGAGCTCTAAGACAGCTGGCCTCTGAATAAGTGTCTCATACTTGGAGAAAATAAAAATAATCTGTCTGGCATTGCTAAGATAGTTATGAAGTTGGGCTTTCAAAGCAAAAGCTATTCTCTCATCGATTGGCTGAAGGATCTGTTCGAATTGATGAAGGGCCTTGTTCCAATTGCTTTTGCCCTTTTCTGTTGTATCGAAAATGTTGATTTCTGTTTGGAAACATTATTGTGTTTTGAAAAAAGAAGTTTTAAAATTTTTTGAGATCGTTACCTTTGAATAACGAGTTTTGAGTGAAATTATTTCGAAGCTCATCATCATCCAACAGAATCACAATCTGCTTAAAAAGGTTCTTAATATTTTTGATCTCTGATAGACGTTCTTTGAAGAGGCTTCCACGTTTCGAAATGTGCGGTTCACCTGTCCAGGGATGTTGAACGTAATTCGGCCAAAAGAGTCTTGTAAGCGAATCACAAAGTTGCATCCAAGAATCGACGATGTCGTGACACTGGCTCATCAAGTTACTTATGTGATAAGAGCTTAAGTTCCAGACGTCTTCTGATGTTAGGTTTTCGGTACAAACTTCAAGGACCAGGTTGCCTAGAAACATTTGGAGTAATATCAATAATGTTTAACATCTCACAATCTTACCAAGTATGTCAAGCAAGTCAGCCATTCGATTCTGAGGAAATCGGTAGGGTAATCGCCAAAGCTCATCCAAGTAGTTATGGGAGGCGTCCAAGAACTCTTCGAGTGTTCCCATTGACCCGGGGTCAATTTTTCTAAAATTTATCAAGACAAAGAGATGGGTTTTTATGTGAGCGAAGAAGAAAACAAGTCTGGTATTTCAAAGGTAGGATTGTTGCAGCCATCCATCATGTAACATTAGAGCTCCAAGTTGACAAACAAAGCTACATGAGTAGGACTGACTTCGAAGCAGGAGTTAAAATCCCTTCGTTTCGCCTAAGGAACACTGAGTAACATTCATTTTTACAACTGTAAACAACGTTTTCGAAAAGCATCGTTTGACTTATGGCAACTGCAAAGACAATGCCTCCGTAAAGTTTTTTGTAAAGTCTTTGAGACTTGTGCGCTTTTGCTTTTTCGCCTAATCAACTGTTTTCAAGGCTCTGAGCCTTTCCTTCCGTTATGAATATCGTGTTCTGTCAAATTCGGGATTAGTTAGAGGATTTGCCTATTGTGTTTGTTGACTTTGAAAAACCATTCGATAGAAAACCGCGAGATCTGGCCCAACGACAGGAACTCCTCCCACCGTTTAGTGAAGAAGAGCTGAGTTTAGCTGCGAAAACTCTCGAAAATAAAGAGCATACGGACCCGCGGAATACCATCAGAAGTTTTGAAAGTGACTGGCCGAACATTCCCACAGCTAAGTTTAGCTGCGAAAACTCTCCAAAATAAAAGAGAATCCGGACCCTCTGCGATCGTAGAGATTGAAGAAGTTGTAAAGGCCAGCCAAATCACCCAACAGGGAAACCAGTACTCAAGGTGTATCGTATTGCTGGCTACTCTGGACGTTATTATTATTTTCCCTCAGACAACGAAGCTTTTCAGAAACCTATGTGTGTATGATCATGATCATCATAAACGAAGGAGCAGTGACATAATAGTAAGATGTATAGGTGGAGTCACCGAAGAATTCGAAATCACAGTACCAACGTGTACACCAGGGAAGCGTCTTGAGACCTCTTCTCTTTACACCAGCAAAAACCAGAGCACGACTAGCTCAACTGATATTTTCACGTTCAAAAGAGAGACCCTGAGAACACGCTATCTGAGATCTCTAAAGAAAACAAGACTATTTTTGTTAAACTCAGATTCCGTTCTATCTGACTGTGAATCTGGAACATTCTCATTTGCATGATTTGTAATGGATGAGGCAAGCAAAGGTCTAAAGAAATTTGTCTCAAAGACCCTTCACAAGTCAGAAAGCTCTATACATTCAGTGGCATCGATGGCTGGAGCTAAGGCCCGTCGAGCGTCTATCAACGAAAACATCCCGCGAAGCTTTGTAAAAAACAAATTTCAAGCAATCATGGAGCTTATTTCAGTTAGATTGAAAAGGCAATACAAAGTGCATTTTGCTTCTCATGGCCTTATATAATTATAATACAATATTTAAAGCAATCAAAAAACTCATTTAAAAAACATAGACAAATATTCACCTTATTTGTCTGTCAATGTTGTCAAGAGCTCCGATAAAATCCTGTGCCATTTCTCTGTCCACTCTCGACTTGGAACTGGCTAATTTTTGTTTCCAGAATTTAATTTCATCGCCTATTGTAGCTATGCCTGGTAAGGAAGGAAGGAAGAAATAAGGAATATCCAATTTATTTACCTGGAAATTGAAAACAACAAAACCCTCCCCCTTACCTGATTGTGGTAAACCCAATGTGGAACCCAAGGAAACATGCAAACTCTCGAGTAGGCCACTCAACTCTGGACTATACTCAGCCTTCTGTCAAAGCACACAATAATTGTCAAAATTAGCACTTCAAAAACCTTTAGAAATATCTAACATCCTCCCCTTATCCACTTCTGAAAATACCTACCTTAACCACGGCATGCGGCGAAAACACTCTGGACATTGAATTGTAAATCGATTTTACCATTCCACCCTCCAGGGTGAGCATTCCCAAGCTTTGATTATCCATCAATGTGGGTATTCTGTTCTGTGCTCCATTTCCACCACCACCCGGCAACGATGATGACGCCGACGACGACAACGACAACGACGACATTGAGGATGGTGAACCAACTTTGGGAATCTTATAGAACAACAAACAGACATCGTCGTTTGGAATTTGGTGGTGAAACTTGAGTTTGCCATCGGTGCTGGTTGCGGCAAGCACTGTGATTTCGTCAGATTCCAGGAACTCAACAATGGGTTGTTGGTCCTCGTGACCGGATATTGCATCAAAGTAATCAACTGGTTTTATATCGGGGATAGGTGCATAGCAGAGCGGGTGCATCGGGTGACACAAGGAAAAAGGAAGAAGGTGTAGGAAGATTATCTTATCTGGTTGTGAAGTTGAAATGTTCCCCCAAAAGGAAGCTACTTACCAGAAGTGTTGATAATAAATTTTGTTTTATTGGACATCACTCAGGAGTTTCCAGTTTCTTCTTGTTCTTCTGGAGCAGTGATTCGGTTATAGTAGTTCTTGTGTTGTAGGGAAACTTTCAAAAACTGAACATTTTCTTGGATATTGGTTATGTTTTGGAAATTTCGTTGGCATGCAGTTATGGTTACCGTTGGTAAGGCGATAGTGAATGTTTACCAACAAAGAATGGATGAAGAGAAGGGATGTTTATACCGGGAAGGGAATAGGTTTGTTTTTGTTTTCGTTTACCGAAATGCCGAAGCCGAAGTAAGGACTTTTATACCGGGAAGGGTTGAAACTTTGTTAAGGAACTTACTTAAGGGGTGTTGTCAGCAAAGTAGTTTTTGGTGGAAAAGCAATCAGTTGATTGGATTTTGTCGGCAATGTAGTTACTGGAACTGTAATAACAGTGAAGGCAAACTGTAAGAATTATACTCACTAAAAAAACTTACAAACTTGTTGGTTTTATTAACGGTATAGCAATATTTCAGAGTTGGAAGAAGGCATTATGATTAGAAAAAAGGAAAACATATTTTTAGTATCACAACCTGAGCATAACTGTTAGCTACATCAGCAGTATCTATATGTCCATCAAAGAAGAAGAGTCTTTAGTGAAGCTTTTGGTTTTCACTTTTGAAGCAAAGAATTCTGAAATTACTTAAAAGCGGTTTTGATTAAAAATGCAAGAAGAAATATGATTTTAAATCATCAAAATAAAATAAATTGGAATGCCTACGAATCAATTCTTTGGTTGGCCTTTAATAATTATAATCTTCTTGGCGTTTTTAGTCTTTTTACCACAAGGTAAACCCTTAAGGACCAGTATACGAGATAGAAGGACCAGATTGGAAACATTTGCGGAAAGAGCTGAAAGAAGCAATTACTAAGGTCTTTGTAGGTCAACAAATGATGAACCAATCACCCTTTTCTTGGCACGAGTACAGAAATAACTACCACGATCTTGCTCTTAAAAACAACAAAACTGCAGAACTTGATGGCATACCTGCCGAATTTCTAACAGTAGACCCCGACTTGGCAGCAAGTACTTGTTTGGACTCCTGAAGGCTGTTAGTGAAAACGAAACCTTACAAAGGGAATGGAAGGATGGAGTATAGGGCAAAGAATGGTGAACTCAGGCCTGAATTTAGTACCGGAGCAGAAATGATGAAAATTTTACGCTCCGAGCAGGACTGGGCCCATGATTAAATGGCAAATAAAAAATACCTAATAAAACAAACAACAGAATATTTTTATTCCAAATTTTATTATTTCAAAGACTATATTTTAGATAAAAGAAAATGTTTAAATATTTAAATCATAAAAAGGAAATCAGTTGAAATACATTACGTTTTTATTTTATTTAAATCACATTAAAAGCGAAGAAATAGTCGAAGTAAACATAAAAAAATAATTTTAAGTAAACAAACCAATAAAGTAATAATTAAATAAATAATTATTTTAAAGTTCTTTAGTTCTGGAAAATAAATGAAATTATTAAAATAGAAAAAAAAACTGAACGAGCACATTTTATTTTTGCTCTTTATGAAAAAAAAATTCAAAACAAAAAGTCACCCTGTTACATATTATAAAAATACCACCTGACTCAAGCCCAGCGCGAAAATTGTCGCCACTGACCATAGCCGATAAATAGCCTTTTCCCACTTTCTTGTGCTTATCAGATAAATCGGAGGGAGTGAGTGAGCAAGGTGAACTTCGAAACCGTAACTTTTTGTTCTTCGGTGTGATCGTCATCACAGACTTCACATAACACTTTTGGCGGCAAATATGCCTCTACAATGTCAGTGGTTCATTTTCATTCGTCCATCTCTCTATTTCACACATGACGGATAATTGCGTCACCCACTGCTTTATGTGTTTCTTCTCAGCTCACCAACCTCCTTCACAAGCAAGCACCTTTAAATTGAGAACAATAAGCATATTAAATTTTTTTGGATTACCAGGGGCTCAGAAAAAGCGGGAAGCCTTTTATTATTGCCGATAATTTGAAAATAGGTGGAACTAAAGAAGGACATGAATATCAAAAGAAAGAAATAACGGGAAGTAGTTAAGGCGGCACAACAGCACCAGCACATAAGTTCCATATTGATCTTAACCGTTTTCTTTTAGCTTTTGGCTCCTTGTATTTATGAGCGCCTGGTAAATCAGCCAATGTTGAAGAAAATGTTTGAGATGTGAGGCTCCAAACATGTGGCGCTGCGGTGGCGAAAAGTGTAATCAAAACTGCATTTTTTATTGCAAACATTGTAGCAACACAACATCTACCTCATTACATTAAAAAAATAAATAAAAAATTACATTAAAACTTAGTGTAAAAAAGGCACGCAAAGTGGTTTTATTTCAATAAATGCAAAAAATAGGTCAAGCAAGTCGACCGATTTACATACATTTGTAAGTCAATGAAGAAAGGTTATTTAAATCTTATCAGTAGCTCTGAGAAATTTACACGTATGTACCTACCTACTACATGCATGACATACATGCACTTATGTATTTTGATATACTCGTTAAGAAGAATTATCAGACTAACATATGGATGGAATATAATACAACTACGACAAAGAAAGACAACCTCCACTTTTTTAAAATTCGGTCAAAAATCGAACAATCTTTGCAAAAACAAATTATGACTTATCTATCTAGGTACTATGTTTTTATTGCAAAGAGCGGCAAATTGAATTTTCGCCAAGGGCGGCGTAAAAACTGGATCGGCTTTTTGAAGTCCAAGGCTTGCCAGCAGACCAAGGACCATGATAGATGGTAGGAAATGTATACCTCTGGTTTTCTGTTTTTCAGTCAAAAACACACAAATGCCACCATTCGATGTGTTATGATGGCGGTGCCCATTTTCGCGATATCATAATCAAAAATTGATCAGAGCCAACAAGTGAGGTTCAAAATAAACAAAGTAAATTAGCAATATTTTATTTATTTGCAAAAATTTACTTCAACAAGAATTTTTCAAATTTACTGAATGTGGAAGTCTTAAAACGTCATTTAAAAAAAACTCATGAAAAACAAAACTTAACATTTCTGGAAAAAATTGGCCAAATTTTACATTTCTGGAAGACCTGTCTTAGTTTTTTTGCATTAATAAATTTATAATAAATTATTTTAAAAAAAACAGAGAACTTTTGAATAAGTTCAATGAGCTCACAGTCAATAACGAAAAGTCCTAGATTTTATTAATTTTATTTCTTTTCCTTTTTATAGGATTTTTTCCAAAAAATCTTTTTAGAATCCAATTCTAAAAGAAACTCTTGATTCAATATATTTTTTTTTTTGTAATCTTCAAAAAGTCAAAGTCACGCACACTGTCCCCAAAAATAATGAACGCAATTTCGTCCCTAATGCAATTAATGTTACAAGCAAAGGGCAGTCATTTATCCAGTTTATTTTTCTTCCTATTGATTTCTGGATCGACTCTCTAGATTTGGTTTCTCCTGAATCCTGATCAATCAATCTGTTGGAAAAACTTCACGTACTTCCCATTGCCAAGAAATCGTATACATACATATGTATCTACAAATATTTGAGAGTCCTCGTCTTTGGATTGAATTTGGTATAATATCTTCTGAATAAGGATTCATTCATTCCCTTAGGGACCAATGATAGAAGACCTTTTGAATTTATTTATGAGCACGCATTTCCTTGTCTGGAGAGAGTGTAGAGTGGAGACAGGACAAACAAAAAAACTTGTCTTCCAACAATTTTGGGGGTTTAATTCAGTTGGTTGTTGGTGACATATTGGTACTAATAGAAGTCCTCAATCACACACACACCTTTCTTCGTGATGTATCGACAAATTCGTCTTGGAAATAGTCCTTTTTCAGCTGAGTCAAATCTGTGTCCTGTGCGTATGTTATTTGAGTTTCTATGAATGAATATTAGTCAGATCCAATTATGAAACAAACTGATGGTGCCAAGAAAAGGTTTTAGATTAAAGTCCCTCATCGTGGAGATGTACATTTGATATTGGTTTGCCAATTAAGGACTTTCAACACTATAGACTCTATACTACCCAGCAAAATGTTTAATTAAAGGAGTATCCTTTAAGGAGCCATTTAAAATGTAAATAAACCAAAAACCATTAAAATTCAATAAAACAACAACAATAGCCACGAGGAAACAGGATATTTCATTGCTTCACAACAAAGCGACTGTGTTTGTTTTTCCTGGATATTACTTGCGATGCGAGGACGATAAACAACTCTGTGGGCATTAATGAATCATAAACGAAGAAAAAGTAATAAATTTTTAAATGTTGCACTTTCGTTTGAAATATATATAAAATTATATTTTCTGTTTTATATGAAACAATGAAATAAAACTCTTATATTTTGAACAAAAGTGTATTATTTTTCTTTTCTTGAAACATTGCGGTTGGAAATAAATTATTGCCTTTTTGGGGAGAGTCCTTGTATATAAATTTTAATAAAAATATAAGTACCCTCCTTATGATTTTTATTGTTTTCTTTAAACTGAATCCGAATATTGAGATACAAATAAAATTGAATAGCTTTGAGGGAATATACCACTTACCTAACTAAAGTAAAATTACTTTTCTTAGCCTGTTTGAGCCAGATAAATCAATATCCTATTGGGAGACGTAATTAATATTATGAAGACCTTGGGTAACTATCCAATAAATGGATCAAAGATCTGATCAACTTCCTCGATGCGACAAAACGGCTATGAATAAATCGCTTAACCTGACAAATCACCTCACCTCCACAAGTAGGTACTTTTCAACCCAAACAATCAAAGGATTGGCAGAGGACCTGTCTGAGCATTATATATCTCAAACTAGGTGGTGGGGTATGATTCTTGGATGCTTTCTAGACCAAACCCTCTTACTGACCCAACTCTTTGACAGAACCAGTGTCCACTCACCAACCAGAAACCCACCGGGCGATTTTGATGAATCTTTTCTCTTTTGTTAGTCTCAATACTTTCGTTGTCGCAATGAGTTGAAACTACTCAACGCGACGAATCCAGTCACTCTTAGATGGGTCCCGGGACATCATAACATACTCGGAAACGAAATGGCTGATCGTTTAAATAGGTTCATCTACTGGAAAGGGCAAACAAAAATCATCCATAGTTTCCTCAAAACTGCTAACTATAAATGGTTATCAATCGACACTAGCTGGGTATCAAGGAGTCTATGGCCAGAAATTTTGAAGAAGAAAACTGAATCCCTACTCATGCTAAGCAGGCCTCAACTATCCCTCCTGGTTGGTATCCTGACGGGTCACGACACGATGGTAACCCACATGAGCAGAATGGGCATCAGCACATCTGACTTATGCCAGGACAAAGAGGGAATGCCCCAGCTTAGCCCGAACTAAGAAAGTTACCCTCGGTGAATATTTTTTCAACGAATTGGTCCATATCTCTAGAATGCCACCAAGAAACATATTGAAATTCATTCAGAACTCAGGTTGGTTCCAACATGGTTCCCCAACACTTAACCCATGCACTCCCCCTCATTTCTTAACCCCTCTTCTTTATCATCACTCCCAACCCGGGGAGCACAACGGATCCAACGAGATCCAAATGAGAAAGTTCGGCTTGCTGTTCCGTCACCCCACCTAACCAAACCTAACCTTACCTAGTCTCAATACGGGAAAGTTTAAATAAAATTCAAAAAGCCTTAAAGTACAAATCAGAGATTCTCATTTTTCAATTCGCAGGGAATTTCGCGAAGACGAAATTTTAGGAAAAATCAAAGGTGTCTTGGTCAGTTGTTTCACTACAAACCGAACAGTTACCAAACAGGATAAAGTTGTCTACTTTATCACAGTATGCAATTGTCCAGATTACTAACTCATAATTTGTGATTGAAAGTATGCTAAGTCATCATCATGATGTGTGAAACCAATAAAGCTGGATTTTATAATTGAACCGATTGCATATGAGGGAGCTGGCTTTTACTCGATATTGATTTCGACCATTCCTCGTGCATTTTACCACAATGCCAACCAACGAAACAAACAAGGACAGACGATGGAACAATATGAGATATCATATTGTAGTTTCCATGCTGCACTTTTGTCGCGTGTTCGCGTGACGGTAAACTATCAACGCTAAAGCTAAGTGTACACGATTGCCAGGTCTGACAATCATTGTCAGATCTGCAAACGTCTGACAATGTGTGAAAATGAGCTGAAAATTTAATTTGTGTGTACACGGTTTGCAGATATCTACAAACATCTGCAAATCTGTTGCCAAATATTTGTCTGACAATGTCGACAAACTAATTTGGCCAAATAGCTAGCAATAGATTTGCAAACATTTCTAGATTTTCTGCCAACTGTGTACACACCAAATCAAATTTTGGATCTGCAAATTTATTTTCAGCTCATTGTCAAACATCGCATCAGTCAGAAAATTTTAAAACTACTAAAACAAAGTGAAATATAAAAAAATAAGATAAATGGAAAAAAACGTGGCAGTTGCGACTATTTTGAGTGCTTTTTTATTAGAAAGCAGCGATGAAGAAACAGCCAAACAGTCAAACAGCCCAAAAAGATGTGTCGTAGGGTATGGACGAAGGATTGGGTGGCCCGTCGTGAGCAGGAGGGATTTTACGAAAAATTGATGGTCGAGTTGCGAACAGAGAAACCAGAACTGTATCGAAATTTTTTGCGAATGGATTGCAAGCAATTTGATCACCTTTTAGCTTTGGTGGCTCCACATATTCAAAAACAAGATACGAATATGCGCAAGAGCATTTCTGCAGGTGAGCGTCTTGCGTTAACCCTACGATACCTAGCTACCGGCGACAATTTTCGGTCGTTGCAATACCTGTTTCGCATTCCTGCTACAACGATGTCGAGGATAATTCCACATGTCCTCGATGCTATATATAAAGTTCTCGTGGACGAATATCTTCAGGTAAATAAATTTACATAATTCAATTTTTGGATGTATAATAATTGCGATTTTTAGGCCCCGAAAACACAAGAGGCTTGGAACGCTATTGCCAATGATTTCAACGAAATTTGGCAATTCCCAAACTGCATTGGAGCTGTGGATGGGAAGCATGTGGTCATGGTCGCACCACCTGATTCTGGCAGCATTTTTTATAACTATAAAGATACACAAAGTATCATATTAATGGGTATAGCCGATGCGAACTACAAATTGATTTACATCGATGTCGGCCGCAATGGGCGATTTTCCGACGGTGGTGTGTTCAACCGCTGCACATTTGGACAAGGTTTGGATAACAATCAGCTGTGCTTGCCACCACACAAACCACTACCCGATAGACAATTGCCTGTTGCGTATGTCCTTGTCGCAGACGACGCGTTTCTTTTACGACCAAACATATTGAAGCCATTTGGCGAACGCGGTCTCTCCATGGTGCAAAGAGTATTTAATTATCGTTTGAGCCGTGCTCGCCGAATCATCGAAAATGTTTTCGGTATTATGTCTGCACGCTTCCGAGTCTTGCGTAAACCCATACATTTGAACGCTGAAAAGACAAAGAAAGTTACACTTGCCTGTTGCGTATTGCATAATTTCTTGATGACGACGAATAAAAATAATTACGCACCTCGTAATTATGTTGATCGCTACAACGAAAATCATGAACTAATTTTAGGTGATTGGCGGCAAGACTTAGAACCAGAAGCTAAAACGTTGTATCCATTAGAAAGATCCCGTATTGATCCTTAATTGGAAGCCAAAGATATACGAGACGAATTTAAATCGTACTTCATCGAAGAGGGTGAGGTGGAATGGCAGTACAGATTCATTTAAAAAATCAAATATTAAAATTTTAAAATTAAATTTCAAATTAAATATAAACTGTTTATGTTTGTGGAATATTACACTGTTTTATTTTCCAATCAACAATGTTCTTATTGGTTTTAGTAGAAGGAGTCCAGTTCCAATACATACCTACTTCGTTAAACTCAACCTCATTTCAGCTCAGCGCTAGTCTAAACATGGTCTTAATTATTTTCAAGCACTGAACACCCTATTCAAAATTTCTTATTGACAAGTCAGCACAAACAAATCAACCAAAACAAAGCAGATATCAAAAACAAATCAAAATATTTTATGTTTTGAAAATTAAATAAATTTAAAAAAGTCTGCTTTCAAAAATGTTTTTTATTGGAAAAGTAAAAAAGTAAATTCATAAATGAGACATAGTTTTTAATGATAGATGTACATATTATCATTTCGTTGCGCTTTCACCATGTCCATAATTGTAATCATGTGAATCGTCATTTTCATAATATGATTCGCTAGTGTCTCCTGGATCGTGTGCAACATAAAGAATCTGGTTTGTGTCGAAATGTACGTGGCGCGAGTGCTCCTGTTGAGATGAAGATGGCTAAAATACAAAAATTGTACATAAATCTGAGTGAAAATAAATAAAAAAAAATAGACTTACCAGTATAACTTCCTCCATTATATCATTGAACGCTCTTCGCAGTTTCAACCGTGCCAGTGTAGCCTGTTCCGTTGTTAGTGTGTCCAACTCTGAAGCCATGTACTCGCAAAGGAGGACGGATGGGGTCTTCGGGGTTTCAGAAGCCGAACGCATACTTTGTAATGCCTCCACCGCCATTGCCTTGATGTTCGAGCCCCGGCTTTGGCTGGTGTCACTATCAAAAGGCGTAGAGAACAGGCACTTCCTCCTCGAGAGTCGTTAAAAACGATGCGTCGTCATTGGCAGAGTTCTAAAAAAAAGAAAAGTGCATTTATACAACAATTTTAGATATTTGTGAACTTGGGGATTCTTACAAGTTGAAATGAGGTCGTTGATTTTGTTGATTTTAAAACCTTATTTGACTCCAAAAATAACATTGGATGGAAATATTTCCAGGTGATAGGTATTGCTTCACTAGTGCCTTGACCTGACTTTTTTTTTCTTCGTTTTTCAAGGTTTGCATTAAATGTTATCCTTAAGTTAGCCCACTTGCCTTTACAATTGTTTGGCGTCACATTTGTGGCGTCGGCGACCTCTTGCCATAACAATTCTTTTGGCAGTTTGTATTCTTGACAACCAACATCCCACAAACTCCGCCTCATCTTAATTTCTTGAATTAGCTTCATCGTATCTTCATGGGTCCACTCCTTCTCTACCCTCTTCCGATACGATTTCTTAATTTTTTTTGGCAAGTTTTCAGGCGGTGGTGGCCGGGTAAATGCCTCAACCGTAATGGGCTGAAAATGTTCAGCACTTTCATTTTCAATAAAATCATCCATATCTGAAAATAAATGTTAACGTTTTTATACATTTTCTTTGAAATGAAAAAAGCACCTTAAAATTTACATTGTAGTCTTCGCCAAATTTGTCTGCAAATGAATAAATTTGCAAATGTTCCTCAAACGGCATCTGCAAATTTATTCATTGTCAGACGTTTGCAGAAACGTTAGAAAATGAAAAAAATTTAGTGATCTCCCAATGAATTTTGTGTACACACGATTGCCACATCTGCAAATTCATTTGTCTTCAAAATGATTGATGAACAAATTTTTCTGCAAATCAATTTGGTGTGTACACGGTTATCAGCTTGCGTGTACACGATTGCCAGATATCTACAAATTAATTGGCAGATATTTGTCTGCAAATTAGGAGCCAAACCATTTGTCTGCAAATTAATTTGGTGTGTACACGATTGTCAGCCATTCGAGACAAATTTTTCAGTGACAGATCTGGCAATATTTGCAGATCTGGCAATCGTGTACACTTAGCTTAACTTTTACACTCCGGAAAAACTAAACGAACAAAGTTATTTATCTTTGCGCTTTGGATTGAAGGTAACTTCTTTTCTTTTCAAAATATTGAAACGATATTGGATTATATATATGTATACTTAGTTCATTTAATAACCAAACGATAATCTAAATAAAAACTCGTGCTCGGGTACCTCTCTGACGATGGGAAATATAATAAAGTACGTTTTTTTTTTTTTTGAGTTAGGTATACAATTTTAAGTTGACAGCACTGTTTATATTTATAGAGCCATTTTGTCATCTTCCATGTTATTTATCTTTTGTTTGGGTCGAAAATTCATTGTAAATCAACTGACGCCTGAACAACGCATGCAAATTGTTTAGATTTTTTTCTAAAAACATGGTTCTTTTCGTGAAAAGGATCTCGCATAACATCTATTTTATGAGGGGTTTTCTACTAAAACGTCTATTTCCCCTTTTTATTTGGTTTCAGGATCATTAATTTCGGACAGAGTAGTTCATTCATAGCTTTGCTGAAAATATTCAAAAATATCTTCTATCGTCCTTTGGAAAACTCATCCTTAATTTGAATGTGAATTGATACGAGTAATTACAAAATATTAAGTAAGGATTCATACGCCTCATAAACAACCAACTCGTCGCCTTTGGCTCAAAAACTAAGATGGCCATTATAAATTGAAAAACCAATTGCCTTCTAATAAACATTATTATCTGATCTGACTTTTGTAATAAGAATTAAAAGCTTTCAATAAAATATTTAATTAACTATAAGAGAGCTTATGTTGTCATAGACAGAGCCTCAGAGCAAGAGCAGATATACAAATTTCTCAAATTTGTCTCGAATCAGTAAAATATTGATTCGTCCATGTGCATGCCTTTTTGATATCCATCCACACACATACAGACACACAAACCCAATGATAAATGGATTATCCTTTGCAACTCCCTATACTCTCAAGTTAAATTTCAAGCACTTAAGATGCTAACATGCTATTAGGGCCTCATTTCGATACCCGGAGTGCATATCAAAAACATCCTTACAGAGATATGCTAATTCCATAAAGTACTGCATGTTAAACATCCATTGCCCCAACGTACGATATATATGTACAAGCCAATGGCAACGTGACCATCATCAGACACACACGCTATATGGCTATACTCCAGCTCCAAATCAGTATACTCACCTGGACATGGACCTTAATATACGAGCAACGAGCATATATAGTGGATAGGTACAGGTACATGTTTCTAATAAATCAAGGATCTAAATACTAAAGGTCTCCTGCATGATGAAAACTAGATGCATTTTAATGAAAGGCAGGTTATGCCCGCTCTAGTTTTCGGTCTAGTTGGTTTTGGTATAGGTGAGATACAAGTCAGGTGCTGTCCCTGGCCTATATTTACATCAAGAGTCTTTTTCTGCAACACAAACACATACAAGCACAAATTTCTTATAAAGTAAACAACAGCACCTGGAATTGGAATGAACAAAGCTAAAGGATCAGAGTGTTAAGGACATTTCACAAGGATTTCTCGTACAAAGTTATTTAAAAGTTAAACGAGTTAAGCTCACGTTATTAATACTAATTGGCAATTGTGTAAATTTAGATTTTAGATAACATAACGCAGCAACAACATGCTCGAAGGGTTTTCTTCGTTCTATACAATATATTTTTTTTCTAATTAAGATTAGCAGAAAACATGAGTTTTTGAAGCTTTATCAGAAAGCCTTTGCCAATCTTGTTAGGATTTTTATTTCGTTACAAGGATTTCGAAAAAAAGATGAGAGGTTAACATGGAAAGAAGTGTTATGGAAGAAAAATTCATATTTTGAATTTAACATAAGCCGATTTAAAAGTGGAAGGGTTATAAATACCCTCATCATCATTTTACACCTAGCAAGCGTTTGTGACAGTTGGATATAGGAGATAAAAGGAGATACCGATTCTAATTGGACTTGAATCTCTGCAAATCATAAGACGAACAAATTGAGCCAGGTAAAGCATTCTACATTCTTGTAGTGCGGATAAAAAATTAGTCTCTAGCCGAAATTCAGCCCAAGGGTAAATTGATGAGCATTCCTAACGCTGCAAGTAATACGGGGATGTTTTCAAGAGGAGAAATGCATTTGGATATTTCGCTGGAGCATTGTTTATAAAAGTTGCTATAGAAATGAGGTGGAACAAGAATAAGCGATTTCCAAGTGAAACAAATGTTTTCTTTCACCTATAAAATTTAAGGATCTTTTCTGAATTCTAGCCAGAAGACACAAATGAATAATAAAAGGTGTTTTTTGAAGTGAAACTTCTTTAGGCGCATGAGGGTAAAATTTTTACGGATAAAGCGGAAATTAGCGCGACGGAAATGTGGGATGTTTCCGTCCTAGAAGGGGGAGAGAGCGATTGAGAGACCGATTATGAGAAAGGGTGAACGTAGCATGAAACTCATAGCCACGGACCAATATACAGACCGCCAACTCGTACTCCTCTTGCCTGAAACACCCTCGAAATATTTGTTCCTGTCTGTGAATACGTGTACATCTCTCTCTGTGCATTTTGTAATTACAACTATACCTGCGTATGATATTTATTTTGTAGGTGTGTTTGCTAAATGGATTTTAAAAGCAAGGGAGAGCGTCACACTCTCAAAATAAATGGCATATCAGCTGATTTTAGCTTGTAGGCAAAAAGAGAAACCATACAGTGATTTTGTGTTGAGTTAGTCTCCATGTTGTGTATGTAAGTTGATATAAACAATAAAATACAAAACAAAATGCAAATTTTAATTTTATTGATTTTATTTTGTTATTTTTGATAATTTAATTAATTTCACAACATTATTTTAATAAATTAAAGCGACGCGCGTTTTGGACAAATGTCCATCATCGGGCTTAAGTTTGAGTTTTGAAGCTTAAGCCCGATGACATGTGTACTTTGTACTCACGCACTTTCTTTTCAGAAGTATAGAACTATTAAATATGAACATGCGCTCACCAAACGTTTCCTTCAATACGTCAATTGTGGCACGCGCTGTGTGACTTGTTGTAACCACAGTTCCCCCACACTAAAACGATTCAATTCAGGAATTAAACAGTCACTAAGCAAGGCTCTATAACGGTCTCCATTGACTGTAACCCTTAATTACTACACCAGTCCACAAAGCACACAAAACTCTCACGTTTTTCTGGATGAAACGATGGCGTAACATAAATAGCTTGAGGATTATCTACACGCGAAATGCGGTAGTTTTGACCATTGACGTAGCCATTCAACCAAAAATGACCTATCGTTTCAAGCCCATTTACTGATTGGGTCCGGTTGTTGGACGGCTTCAATTGGATCAGTTCGATTTTCTGCACTCTACAGCATAACCCTAAAACTTACGTAGTGCACGATGTGTTTCACGAAAAGAACGGTGATTTTCGAAATAAATATGCACAATTTACATTCGTTGTTCAGGCGTCAGTCGAATTACGATGAAATGGTAAATAAAACAAAAGATCAATCACAGGGCAGATGATACAATTTCTGTCTATAAAAACAGGACTGCCAACTTAAAATTCCTTTCTTATTTGGTACGTTTCTTTTTTTTTTACAAAACCAATTTGAACAATGGGATAACCAATGAAGATTAAGAAAATTAAGCTTCGTCGTCAGCCTTGGGGGTGTAGTGGGGGGGGGGGGAATTGCAAAACCAATGAAGATGAAGAAAGAGGGTGAAGAGCGAAAAATTTTAAAATGTTGATGAAATGGTAGGTGGCCCCAAATTCGAATTTTGCCCCCCCCCCCCCCCCCCCCCCCCTTGAACAAATACCAAGAATCGGTGCTGCGTGAACTCGTATTTAGATTCTAGATTCTAGACCTAGTTTTGAAAATACATAGGTAACATTTACTGACGTAAGAATTTCACTGACCGAACTCTGCTCACCGTTTTGTCTTCTGGTTAAGGAGCACCAACATTTAATATAACTGTTCTTTTAGTTGAAAGTTTCAAGGGAAAACTGAGCTATTCTATTACAATAAGCAAACAAACAAAAAATCTCATCAATGCCGATAAATGATAGGTATTTTAAGTAGTTTTGAATTGTTCACTAAACTTATGGTAAAACTTAAGAACAACCGGGTGATCCTTAAATATTATATTCACTGAATGTTAATTTGTTTTTAAATTTCTACCGCTTTCAGCAAAGTGGTCCTGGATGTCGTCCGATCCAATACCCTAGTTGTGCATTTTATTTTGTAAATTGCACCCCCGAAACGAATTTTCTTACTTTACTTTTTCGTAACTTAACTAAACCTAACTTAATTTCTCCCATTGTTCACCTATTATATTATAAAATTGAGCATTATGCAAACAAAATGCATCCCGAACAATTTGTACAAATTCATTTTTAAAGTTTTTCAATTAAATTTCTTGTTCAAAAAGTTAAAAGTGTGAGACAAGAACTCCAAAAACTCCCCCAAACCAACAACAACAATTTCGTGTAAGTTCATTTATTAGATTACTTTTATATCTGAGCCTTTGGGCCAGCCATAATAGTATATAAACGCACGACAGGTAAAAGTTAAAGTTAGTTTTTGGACTTCCTTCAAAAACTTTTAACAATAAATTTTTCTTTGTCATTAAAGTTTGCACTGCACTTTTTAGGTTTTTGGTTTTTTGATGTCTATTATAATATGAGAGATGATTAGGTGAAGGAAAGGAAGGAGGGGAACAACTACGATGACGAAGGGCGACTTTACGACCAGAAAGGCAAGGTGGTAAGTATAAAACTCGACTAAATGTTGAAAAATATTCGCCTCAAAGGTAACAATGAAGCTTTAATTAATTGTATTTTCAAAAAGTTTTGTTGGTTTTGAAAATTGAGTTTTTCATTGTGTAAATGACCACCGCACCGCACTGGAGAAACTTTCTCAAATGCTGCTTGCTGCGTACTGGACATGGACATGTTGATTTTTTTTCAGCATGAACACTCTTATGGTTTTATAGCAGAGACTAAAATATTTATTTAAGGTTTCATATTTTGTGGGTAAAAGATTGTTTTAAATTGACCTCAAACTAAGAGGGAAAATAAGTTAAGTTTTGATACTTTTTGGTAGTGAAGTATTAAGTAATTTTCACTGTTCTATGAAGTGTTTTTTTGTTTTTGAAAATGTATCCTCGTAGGTGAATGATATGGGGTTTTAGATGAGATTCTTTTGGCACTTGCCTGTAGCGAAAAAACAAATAGTTTGCTGAATTTCTGCTTCTTTAAGGAGTTAAATGATTTAAAAAGTTTAAGTGAAGTCTTTTTTATTGCAAAAATAAAAGTGAAGTTTTATTAATCACAAATGTTTCGACATACATAAATACTTTTAAATCTGAACCCTACAACGCTTGCCCGAATATATAGGAACATCTGAGGAAGCCTTCAACTCAATGATACAATCTTGAAAAATATACATCTCGGTATTGTCAGGTTCAAAGTAGAGAAAACCTTCTGGATTTTTGTGCAAATAACTGCACAGCAACACCAGTATTTAGTTGGCTCCAGAAATGGAACAATCCAAGACCGGGAGGCATGCCGACGCTTTCTGAGGTCAGTCTGATGAATCCCAAAGACGAATCTCGAGTGTGAAGCAGACAAGTGGGAGAACTGTGATACACCTGAGAACATAACGAGCCGGAAAGAAAAAGAAGATTTAACGTGACCAACGTAAATATTTTCAGCAAGCAAATTGCTTTTTGCTCAGCAACTCAGATCTCCACAACGAAAGAAATTTACTACTGCCAACATTATAAATATACGAAGTAGTTTTTGTTTTTAGTGGACTTTATTGAATTGAAATTCAAAATAAAAGTTTAGTGACCTTTAGTCCAAATGCGTTTCGCCCAGGTCAGTTGGGCTCATCAGTTAGATGCTGTTGTACCCTTCCAAGACGCAAAATTTTGGTCGATGGTTACCGACATTTGATAAAATTATAAATATACTTTAAGTCTCCCACAAAGTTACATAGACTACTCCAAACCTCTACTATACATATTCCCCTCAAGATCACTCTGGGAAAAATAACTTCCTGGAAAAGGAAGAAGTATACTTTTTCACAGATGATTCAAAAACAAATGGGGGGGTTGGGGTTGATGTTTGCTCTAACAGGCTTACTGGTTGAGCACAATAGTGTAGCTGCAGCTGTAGTACGTAGCACTGTCAAAGTTAAATGTACGTAAATCGTATTGCATGGCTATAATGTGAAGTAGCAGCTGCAGCACAGAGAGTAGCTGAAGTACAAGTCGATTTGACTCCAATTGCACGAACGTGCTGCGCTGCAAAACAACAACAAACCAAAATGGCAGACATGATTTTTGTTTGAGTTCATTGCATTCGTGCATGATGCTTACTGCGCTACTATTTTGACATTAACTTTGTCATTGCTACGTTCTACTGATGCAGCTACGCCATTTTGCTCAGCAAGTTAATTTCAGTCTCTTCTTCCCTTCTCCGAAACATTGAATCGTGTTCCAGGAAGAAACGACAATTAAGAAAAGTTTTATCCTGGCTTAACGACAACGTGATAAACTCCAAGGATATGATCACTTAGATAGGCAGACTGCGCTGAAATCCCTAAATTACATATCCACTAACTCCACAACAGCTCTCAATTGTTGATCATCTCTTAAAGAGATGACGGAACAGTTTAAGATCTGACTCTGTTGAGTGCCAGGGATGAGAGATCTTCCAGGGACCGTTTAACTCACATAAACAAGCTATCTGGGTATTTATATTGCTATACGCAATGTATTACCCCTAGGCGTAGTGGTTAGTATGTCTGACTGATACGCCGAAGGTTCTGGGTTCGATCCCTGACCCCACGTAAATTATTTTCCATATTACTGCCTCTTGCGAGAAAGTGACAAATACTCCAAGAGTAAATTATGTCATGGAAAGTGGTTACTCTGTTCGGATTCGGCAGTAATTTGAAGGTCCTTTCAATTCATTCAGAATATTAACGCACACACAGGAATGGTTGAGAGTGTAAGCCACAGGTCCCATCCCCGAATGGAGCCGTTGTACCAAGTATTTATTTATTTAAGGTGGTGTTGGCAGCGTAGAAAGATAACTCAGAACGGTGACCAATGAACATGGATGTCAGTTTTAGTTAAGAAGCTGATTACCTACATATGTGTATTTTATTTTAAGTATGTTTATCTATACCACTGTATATTTCAGGAAGGTTAAACATAAGGGTTAAAGAAAATGCAGATATCGTACAAACACAGTAATTCAAAGAAAATAAGGTATGTGTAGTGTATTCACTATAGGATGCAACTTTATAAAGCGAAATATTTTTACTAAAGGGTGCAAGAATCTTTTTTTTTAGTTGATGGAATACAAGCTTGACTCTAAACCTTTCAAACACGAACTGATGAACCATACTTTGTTCGTTGTCATTCTCTTATTTTTCTTTTGTATTTTTATTGATTTTCCCACATCATCTATATGTATAATTTAACATTCCAACGTAATCATACATTCGCGAATCAAACAAGGCTTTCATGTCATATTAATGTCAACAAAATTGCACTTTTCAACCTTATCAATGATTTTATTTTAAACAAATTTTTTCCCCAAGCCAATAAAATAATATTCATCAATAAATTACATTCATAACCCATACATCACATATGATTGACAGCATAAGCACTATATGAACACTCTGCCCTACGCCCACCATTATTGTATACGTATTTTAAAAATATCCTTTATTTTTCTTCAATAATTTTAATTACACAAAGTATTCGTATGTTGGTATGTAGTATGAACGTGGTTCGCGTCCATTAACGGAAACGCATAATTTAAAACATCAGGTAAAATTGACAAATACTCAAAGAATCTACATTAAAGTAGAAGGTGAAAGGGCGGGTCCGGGTGGCAATAAGTTGCTTGTTAAGTTATGTACATATGTGGTCATCTGAAGCTTAATAAAGTTATTTTTGGAATAATGAAAACAAATTTGTTGGTTTAAGGAATCAAAATAGTTACTTTTAAATTTAAAAAATAAATATGTGTTACGTTTTTGATTTTCATAACCCTCCCTTAAAACCAGTTTGAAGGATGAAAGAACTAATGAAAATGGTACCAATTCAATGGCGACAGGTTTTGGCTCAAAAGGTTTGATGAAGTAAATTGAAGCTTTTAAGTGGTAATATTAATTGCTGCTCTACTCAACAAAAAGTAAATTAATGTTGCTTTAGTTTTAAGAAAAAAGCCTTACGAAGTTTGGCATTATTTTTGAAGTTAAAGTATGTCTGTTGTGTATTTCGAGCGAACTTAACTGAAATGTGACTAAATTTTTAAGAAACTATGTTTTATCATGAAAAACGAAATAAATGTAAAGGTATGCGTTGTGAGTTTTTCAATCTCCTCAATTGATTGAATCAAATTGGCAGACCCGTATGGTCCTTTGACATACCCTCGGTATCTCATCATAGTTTCAGGATCTAAAACAGTACCTACCTCCATTGCACGGAACAATTGTTTTTACTGATTCCGGCAATTTTTTTTCGGAGTTCTGCCCCTTGCGAACAAGTTAAACTTGTCCTGAAAAGTGCATCTCTGCTTGCTGTTCGGATTAATTGGTAAATTGTATAGGTTCCTTAAATTCCTGCAGATTTGTAACGCCTACACACTAATGGTTGAGAGTGTAAGTCGCAGGCCCGGGCAAGCTTGAAATGCTTTTGTGTGAACGATTTTTTTCCAGTCTAGTCGTTCAAGAAAAATTTCAAAAACCGGCCAAATTTCTGTCCACGGCGAAGACTAGACCAAAAGCCAAATTTTCTATCTGCAATGAGCTCATCTTCATTGAACGGTTTGTTTGCCAATAGAGACAGATTGGATAGGTCTTATAACATATCCGGTTTCTTATGATCAATCATGGGTCTTTATCGAAATTCCAATGACAATCCCTATAAGCCAAGGATCTCATAAAATACCCTGATTCTATCTTGGGTATATTGAAAGACATTGGTTCTAATAAAAGACTCATGGTATCATGACGGATCCAGCGTAAGCTATAGAATAAGGTGTAAAACCCATGTTTATGTCAAATCTGAACCTGATGGGCCATTGGTCAAAAATCGGACCCAGATTCTTGTGAAAGAACTAGTTGAATCTGATAACATATCAAGGGTCAGATAACACATTTTCTGATGACAAAATAGCATGGGGTCCAACGTAGGACGTTGAGGCTTATGATAGATCCAATTTCGAATGACAATTTATGTCAAATGATTGATTATAGGCTAAGGATCTTTAAACGGCATAAGGTTCTTATAGATAGACATAGGAAAAGTGTAGTTTATTTATAACAGAATTTGGCTTTTAAAATAGACTATAGCAGCGACCTCTACCGTAAGAAGTTGGTGACAGAAATATCTGCCTCATGATATGATTGTTTGGTAGAAGTTGAGGTTTTTTAAGTTGGACGTTCGTAAAGCGCTTTTTTTGTTACCATGACTTTACGAAATGATAGAATTGCTGAAGGAGGATGATTTTGGTATTTGATGGTTGGTCGTGTTTATTATTTAACTGCCAGACGATATATGAAACGAATGTGGAGTAGGTGCTTCTGCCAACCATTAAGTGACGTCGCTTTTGACAACTTCTCTATATGACAATAGAAGAATCCATTTGTTGGCGCTACCCAAAATAAAAAAGATTAAAACATGCAAACGAATTTATATGCCAAACAGTTTAAAAACAAAATGATTAATTTATTTATAGAACTTTTAGTCCAGAGTGCATATCACAATGCGAGTTTCAGAGTTTGGTTAACCGCATTTTTAACAATTTTCACTGTTTGCAACAAATATATTTTATCCGAATCAAATTTTCAATCAGTTTCGTCAATTTTTTTTTTTAATTTTTTTTGGTCCTTGTCGAACAAATAGGTGCTTCGCTTGTTACATTTTGTATTTTATTTTTTTTTTATTTCCGATTCCGGTGCTGCGGTTGCGGTTTCGAATTTCACAAATGTGTAATTAAAACAAGAAAAAAAAAAAAATGGTTGGAGCGTTGATAACTGCCAGATGGCTGGATGATTCCGGTGGTTGTCATGTCAACTCTCCAGAGCTTGCAATATATTGTCAAGACAGCTATATCAACCAGATGACCAACGAAGATAGGCGTGTCGTATCCTCGCTTATATATGCTGCGTGTGCAATGTCAGAAAAGAGGACACTCTGTCATAAACGATTGAACGAACAAGTGTTTCTTTTTTTTTCGTTTGCAGTGTCAAACAAATAATTGCAACAGTTAAAAAAAAATTTCATGGATCGTCCTTGTTCTCTCAGTGTCATTCGAATTTATTTCCATATTGGTCGAATGGGTTAGTGGAGTTGGGTTTTTAATTTCAAAGGTGCATGTTGTTCACACATCGTGATTATACAAATTTGTATAAGGATATCTTTGGAAGCCATCGATGCATTGAAATGGACACATCGTTACGACCCATGATAGTGCAACTGCAACTTGTGCGGTCAATAAAATAGTTAATTTATTGAAATTTTATTTCAGCATTTATTGTTATGATAATCGAAATTTCCCCATTAGTTCTGAAACCAATACGAATTTTAATATTATAAAAAAATGCCTGTAATGCATGTAGTAGTGTAAGCGGGGCATAAGTTGTGATTTAAGTATGGATATCTTCCTTAAATTTAAATTGAATGAAAAAAATTAAACAAAGAGTAAGTGAGCAGGGAGGAACATCTGCTTTTAAGAAAGAAAAGAAGAGAACTGGAAAAGCTAGTGGTTGAAACTAGGGTGCCACAGCTAAAGCAGTGTTCGAAAGTTCTACATTCGTCCAAGTGGTATACAAAACCCGAGCGGAAGCCTGTTAAGACGAGGTTTTGAATGTCGTAGGAGATGCGTAGTCGCTCATCACTGTAAGGCAGTATGACCCAATCGATTTCGACGATGTTGAATAAAACTTCCGTTCACATGACCAAGAGGAAGCTCGGGTACGGATATCTAAGATAGAGTTGAATTCAAGTAATTGAACGGATTTAAAAAAAATCGTACCGCTGGTGTTGACATGCGAGTTGCGTACGATTGCCTCAAGAATGATGTTGAAGAGGTTACATGACAGCGCGTCACCTTGTCTTAAGCCTTTCTCGACATTAAATGAGTCGGTGATGTTCTTACCAACCTTCACGGAGCAGCACAATCGAACGACTTTAGCAAGGATGCCAACCAAGTAGTGACATGGCGCTGTATACCTTGTTCCTGTTCGCGCTGTCATATTCGACTTTAAAATCGATAAAGAGGTGGTAAGTATCAATCTGGAATTCTTGGGTCTTTTCTAAGATCTGCGAAAGTGTAAGAATTTGGTCGACTGTTGACTTACCGGGTCTGAAACCACACTTATAGGGTCCAATCAGTTCACGTGCGAAAGGGTTCAGACGTTCACACAGAATGGCCGATAAGATTTTATAGGCGACATTTAGGAGACTTAAACCTCTGTATTTGGCGCAGTTTAGAGTATGTCCTTTCTTGTGGATAGGGCACACAATGCTGAGGTTCCATTCGTCAGGCATACTTTCATCCGACCAGATTGTACAAATGAGTTGGTGTATGCTCCTCACCAAGTCATCTCCCGCTGCTTTGAAGAGTTCAGCCGTAAGGTCATCTGCCTCAGCAGCCTTGTTGGACTTTAGTTTTGATATTGCTACCCGAACTTCTTCTTGTTCGGGTGGACGGAGGTTTTGTTGATCATCGTCCAAGCGATTAGTTGGTTGTCTTCGCCGTTTAACAGTCTGCAGTAGTGTTCTTTCCAAATTCTCAGCACCGACTGTGGACTACGATATTCCTATCCTAGTCTCTACAGGCTTCCGCTCGGGCTTTGTAACCCTTGGACGAATGTTTTACACTTTGGTAGAAGTTCCGAAAATCGCTTCTGCCGTATCACCGTTTTTCTAGTTGTCTCTTTTTCTTTCTGAAAAGCCGATGTTCATCCTTTCTCTTTTGCTTGTATACCGCTCGGGAAGCACTCCTGGCAGCTTTGGTTCTGGCCTGCAGAACTGCCTGATAGGCTTCGTTTTTGGCCAAGTGTGCGAGCCTGCACTCATCATCGAACTAGATTTTTCGTTGTGGTCGCATATAATGAAACCCAAAACATCAGTAGCTGCGGTTTTGATGGCCATTTTGCAATGTTGACACTGGGCCTCTAGGTTCGGCGCAGGCGCCCGCCGGGCTTGTCGAAAGATAAGAGGAGACATGGTTGGCAAAGGTTTTGGCGGTCTCTTGTAACTTCGCAACTTCGAACTTTCTTACAGTGGATGCTCGATCCTACGGTCTGGTGGAGATCCGCATTCGTACTTTAGCTACAGCAAGGTAGTGGTCCGAGGCTATGTTGGCTCTTCGGAAAGTGCGTACATCCATGACATTGGAGGTATGTCTGCTATCAATTGCAATGTGATCAATTTGGTTGACGGTATTGATCAGGAGACCGCCAGGTCCCATTGAATATATTGAGGTGTGAGAAGTATGTGCTAGCTAAGATGACTCTTCGCTCAGCAGCAAAGTCAAATCTGTCTCCACTATAATAACCCAATCCAGTTTTAGGCATTCAAAGCATCAAACTGATGATATATCCGCCGGCCGTATATTACTGACTTTTCACCCAACAGTTATAACAATCCAATATTAAGATTGATTGCTTTATAAATTGTCTGACAAAACTTATCACAATCATTTTATTCCACCCAAGTTCCAAAAGTTGGAGAGAGAGTAAATACCCCATAAAACGACTTGTGTTTATCAGCCAAAAATAAACCACAACAAAAAACAATATAAATCCCTATAAGACAACACCAGAATGACAAGAGGCATTGAAAGTGTCGCCATCTGGCGTTTATGAAATACAAACTACGAACCAAAGACAAAAAAAAAATATTATCTTACAGCTAACAGTTGCACAAGGCACAGCTCTTCCCAGAATAGAACTCCAAACGATTACACCAATAAATCCACACTCAAAGGACTAACAATGACTTAAGGATATACCACCCACCAGCAGCAGCAGGATATATAGTTTATTAACCCCGACGACAGTCAAAAAAGTGACAATCGAATGTCTAAGAGACTTTGTCGCTATCAAACTACCACCAATTTCATAATATTCATTCGCCCTCAAATGCTCAAATGATATATTAATAAAGCTATCGAGCCTTTTTTGTCACCACAATGCTGTCCGATAGAATAGCGAATAGGACGAAGGATAGAATGTCCTTTTTTTTGGGGTAGGCTCTCCCTCCGGCTTAAAGCGAATAAGAATCTTTTATTTATGTGGCAAATAAAAATAGATTCCCGCTCACCACTTAATAGTGACACCCAGTGTTTTCTAAAGCTTATTTTTTTGGAAGGGGGTTGAAGAGGGAAGGGAATATAGGCTTATCGAGCATGACGAAGAGCGTGTCAAATGGTTTTTGGTTGCCCACTTCATAGTATGTAGTTGCTGTCGCCGACAGAAAAATTTTCTGAATATCCCCAGAATATTCCCAATGGACTCAAATAGCTCCCGCACATGGCATCACATAGAGTTGAATAAATGTATACGAATTCAGTTGGCGCAAGAGATTTGGCTGGAAAAGAGATGATTCTTTTATGAGATCAAGAATAAATAAATATTTTTTCAGGACCAAACGACGCGATGGACGAAAAATGACAAAGTGTCTGGAATAAAATAAACAAGGATGATTGAAAATCGATTGCGTGATGAATTTGTATGCAATGAGATGAGTTATGATGGGATGCGCATCGGGCAAGGATAATCACTCTTTGTTAGGGTGTGGATATTTTTTTCTTTTTTTTTTGTATTCTAAAGGCAAAAAAGGTTAAACTAGGATTCAACCTATAGTTATATAAACATAAATCGGACTATTTTTTTTAGGAGGAGTTACAAAAAATAAAAGATTATCCCTTTGGACAATTTGTTGTGGAAATAAATGTGAATTTAAGCAAAATTTTTTTTTGGTCCTGTAAAGGTCCAGTTTTAAGCAGGATGTTGTTTTAAGCAGTAGAGTAATCGGATTATTTTAAATGGTTTCAAATGATGAGGTTTGGGATTTGAAGGAAAGTTTTTTTGCGGATAAAAAAATCGAGCTTTGATTTCTGTGAGAATTTTTTTTAAACTTGAACATTCAAGTTGACTTTTTTAAATATTTTAATCCGTGAATCCTAGGTGAATTCGTGATCCAACCGTTCAACCAACTAGACAATATTTTCAGTCATTTTTAGGAAGTATCTGAGTTGAACATTTGAAGTTTTATAATAGATCATACGGATTCTGGAAATAAAACTAGAAGGATCGAATGCAAGCAGACTAAGCGAGTCACTAGATGAAAGGTGAAATGTTTTTTTGTTGAGGATTTAAAGGTATAAGGATTTAATAAGGTCGTTTTACAGAAAACTGCTCGTCGACTCCTGAATCAAACAAAGAACATGAATTTAACAACAAAATATTTACATACTTCTGAACGGGGTGGCAATAATTTCAAAGTCTTGGGAAATTAATTATGGAAAGACCCAGCAGCGGCTCAAGAACGAAAGTTGTCTTATGTTATTTTTAAAGTTGACATTCGATTGTCCAGCGAGATTTGAAAAGTCAATTATTGAAATTTTTTAGACCAAAGGTAATAAACAATCCAGAATTGTGTTGTGGACAAGTTGGAGATGAAGCCACAGCTCGTCCAACTAAGCTCTTCTGATTTGACGACTCCACACTTCCACACTGACTTGAGTCTAATGCTATTCAGGGAAAATGGATTGCAAAGACTTTTGTTTAAGTCAGTCCTGCTCACACAACTACCAGTTGTCTGGCAGATGTCTATTCCAAAATTTCTGAATTCAATAAATTCATAATCGTCGATACTGTGCAAACTTATAGTTGTATTGTTCTAAGAATTTGACACCTGTGCTGTCATCTGAAGTGTCATTTGACACCTGTCATACTCAGCTGTCATCTGAAGTGTTATAATATTAGTTGAATGATTTCAATTCACGATAATTGTGAAATAATTTAAGAAAGTAGGGTAGTAGTGATGACTTTTATTGAAATGATAACAAATAATGCACTTTATTATTCCAAACTTAATGCTACAGGGCCTACGCAAGAGACCGTGATGCTTACGCTAATAATCCAGGAATCCAGGAACTGAAGACGCATTAAAAACTAACATTACCCAAGTTATGTCCGAGATACCACCATTATGATGAAATTAAGTTTTAATCAAAAATATATCGCTGTGATTTATTTAGCTCTACTTTTAAAACCGAAAATTGAATGACCCCATGTATGCACTCGCTCTCAAGGATAAGATATGGAATGTGGGAGAGAGAGAGAGGGAGAGAAGGGGAGAGGTTTATAATTTAGGTGATATTTATTTCACAGAATGAATGCACGGGTGAATTCCAGCAGAAATATAGAAACATTGCTGCCTAGGCTGAGGCTCGAACC
This sequence comes from Platycheirus albimanus, assembly GCA_916050605.2. NCBI lineage: Eukaryota > Metazoa > Arthropoda > Insecta > Diptera > Syrphidae > Platycheirus > Platycheirus albimanus. The sequence continues at coordinate 29,097,371 of OU696698.1, read as the reverse complement.
CACAACTCTAGGTTATCAATCAAGCACTACATCCACTGGAATATAACCACTCGCAAAATAAAATCAACGAAATGGAACTTGCATCGATTATGGCTACGTTGTTTATATTGAACTCTTGCGTGAATGCATGGTCTTACTATGACCATGACCATATAATAGACACAACCTTGGTATAAGGTTAGAACTTTCAAACAAAGGTCTGTGTGTTGCTATTTTTGCAGGAATGAAAGGGACCTATAATTTAGCGCCAAATTCAAAAGGCTCATAGAGATGCACTTTATCCATTATAACAGTTATTCTTGAATTATTTGTCACTCCCCCTAAGAAAAACTAAGGTGGTAAGTTGAACCCACAGAATCTTAGGAGTGACGCTTAACATACTCCCAATAATTCCTCTGTTTAATTTTCCATTTCTAATTCTATTCAACCATTTACAATATCTGTAACTCATTCCTTTTTTCTTCGAATTGAAATAAAAATATGGTTTATAGGAGGACTTTTTGTTCCTTGAATATTACCAGACATGTTAGGTTCATTAAAAAGTTCCTCATATCTGCTAAATGTATCTTTATCATAATTAATAGCTCCAACTCTTCATGGCTTTTGGTTTAAACATTTTTTGATTAATTTTTAAAGTTTCAAATATTCAAACTAAATTTATATGCTTTTCATGTTCAGTTTGCAAGTTATGAGTATGTTCAAAACCATTGTCGCTAATGATCTAGCTCCTCTTATCATGAGGAAAGGACAAAAAAAAAACAAAATTTTTTTTACATCAACCTAAAAGCCAAAGGGCATGGTCCTTTATGAACCATGTCTAGAGTCAAAAACTTCGACTGCAGCAACAGAGCGATTCATTAGTTATACTAAACTACACAATGCTCTGCTAACTGTGCTCTTTCCGCTATGAATTTTCAAAGAAAAAAAAGTATTTTCAAATCATCTCAGAGTCAACATAAATTCGTTTGAAATCCGCCGCGCGCTTAGGATATACATTTCCATGCAATGGCGACATTTTCAATTGCAATAAATTTAATTCCATGCACAATATCTCTTGTTGGAGATGGTTTTTTTGTTGGTCCTTTTCATACAAAACCCGTGAGTTCTTTTATTTTCTGAAAAATAGAAAAACCAAGAACAAAAAACCATCCATTTCCGACTTTTCCTGCACCCACTATGTACGATGTACCACCTACTAACCTCACCCATTCCTTAAAAACACAACAATTGACTCTGAAAAATAGCTTAATGACTTTTTACTTTCGGTCTTTATCTGTTTTGTGTGTGTGTTTTTTTTTTGTATCGGGTGGTCAGAGGGAGCCGGGTGACTTTTCCAAAATAGGGGTCGAACAACAATGTGTTAGATAGATCTTTATTTCACTCTAGATGCTTTCTTATGTATATTGTTGAATCTGGGATTATCAGTTTTCCAATGACCCCTCGAACCCCAACTCACCCTACATCCCCGGCCGGATAGAGTTGTACAGACAATTTTGTTATGCGGGTTGCAATGACTTCCCTGAATAAAATAACGAGGTCGCATTATGAGTTTTTTTGTCTTTATTTTTTTTTATTTGTATTTTATTCTATAACGGTCTTTGTACATAGGTATCTATAGGAATTTTTGGGGGGACAAAAAATGAAATTATTCGCAACTAGGGAGCGTAAACCATTAACCCAAATTTGTGCAATTATTTTTCACAGGAAAACTTAGTTTAGTCGAAGTTTAAACGGTGTGGGAGCGGGAGTGGTGGCGCAGGCGGTGGTGTGGTGGCAGCGGCGGCAGCGGGCGGCTAGATATAATGGATTTCTTTGTGGAGGCAGCATTATTGTGACTATAAACCGGAAGAAAATGATAACGAGGCAGTTTCGGGTTGGAAGGTACCTCCACGTTTGCTACGTTTTATAATAATTTTGTAATTATAATTCAAATTTGAAAATATTTATTAATATTTTCAGAAATAATTAATTTCTTGCAAAGACAATTTCTTCGGAATCAAAATTCTACTACCCCACAACAAAAAGGACTGAATCCTCTCTGAACTTTTCGTTTTCGAACCGAATGTTTACTCTTTTAACGTACCTAATGTTGAAAATTTGAAGTAGTAGGACCCTGCGGTGCTTTAAAAAAAGAGGCAAACGTATTTTATAATGAAGATAAGAAACAAGTAGTGTGTTAATTATGGTATTGGCATATTTTCAAAAGCTAATAACGAATCAAAATTACAACGATTTTAAAATTGTCTTTTCTTACCTCTTTTATTGGGTTCAAGCGGTTCATAATAAAAAGTTTTTTCGAAATTGATATGTCTTTTTCGGTGTCCAGGGTTATTCCCAGTGAAAAGATAAAAATGAAAATTTCAAATTTCTGCAAAAAATATGATTCTCTATTTTTTTTTAAACTACAGCTGTGCAAACTATGGTATAACAATCAAAAATCGGTGGTATCTATCTATTGCTATAAGACATATACTTTTCTTTGAACGAGAAGGAGAGTTTACTTCCTTATAACTAGTTCGAATCAAGTTCCGGTCCTGACTTATTCAAATCATTTTTAATCGGCGACTAACCAACTTAACGGGTTTTCAATAAAGGCAGATATATTTTGATTTGAAATAAAACAAGCTGTGCATGAGGAATTAAAGGAATTATTTTTGTATTTGAAAGGACCATGTATGACATTATGGATGAAATATTGCTTCGTCAAATGCTCACCCCGTCTTCTTTAGGTCGGTGGCACAGATCCGAGTGGTTCAAATTTCAATGACCCTTCCGTGTATATGCCATAGTATTTTTCCACTTTGTACTTATAATGTAAAATTTGAGCATTTAATAAAACTAGAATCGCCCAGTAGCCAAAATTCGGCCACTGTATTAAATGTATGTAAATGTATTACATATGGTTATGTAACCACCTCGCAATTAGTAAACAAAAGAACTGCTTGCCTATTTAAATAATAAAAATAAAAAATAATCCGACTGAATTTGAGCAATGATCGAATCGCATGATCTTGCTGGTCAATTCACGCACCCCTGTGCGAGAGATGACTTTACGACAAAACTCTTCATCCAGAATGTCTATCGTGGCGTCCGCTGTGTGGCCCTTATAGCTCCTTCCTCCTGGAACCACCTTTTTTCTCGGTTAATATGGATCAATTTGGGCTATACGTTGGTTGTCATTGATATGTATAGCGCCCGCCATTGACGGTGACCGCATCACTGACGCCGCCAGCGTCCGTCGGCCCGAAATCTGCAACAAACTGAGACCTCATGTAGGTAGGTGTCGTATAATTATACCTACGTGAATTTAGCTTGTTAACAAAGTCATTAATAATTCAAAAATACTGAAGATGATTTGTATTAGTCCCGAAGCGAAGTCTTTAAGTTAAAGTTTGCGAAAACACGAACAATCGACTACCTGCCGTACACTCTCATACAGAATGCGGTGATGTTCATTGACCACGTTATGTTATGAGAAGCTTCAAATTCTTAAAGCTGATGTCCTGGTAAGACAGAATTCTGTTTTTTTGTTTTTCTTTTTTAGACTCGGTTATATTGAAAGACTAGTTATTTACAAAAAAATTACCTGTTGCTTGTGTCTGCAAAATTTAAACCATGTGCTTTGATCGTAATTGAAGAAAAATCCTTAGATACTTTTGGGCATACTCGTACGATTATGTATACCAAATTTAAGCTTTCTGCTAGCTCCGAAATTGCAATCTCTGGAGAATATACAAATGGAAGGGTTTTCGGACATCGCCATTGTATTTAGAATCTATAGTTCTCCCATTAAGAGGAACGTTTAGTGCGCCATCTATGGACGAAGTTCACAAGCACTTGATTGTACAGTTAATAGTGGGAATTAACAAGAGCAATAGAAGACATTTGATGTAAAGTAGATAGGACAACTAGCGCAGCAATAGACGAAGTTCAGAACTAAAAAACATGGTCCATGAAGTTACTATAAAAATGTATATACATATGTACAATGACATCGCCAAATCGACTCGGCTTTTGATTCTGAGTAAGAATTCATAAAATGTTCTATCCCTATCGGTGTTATTTCTCTATGTCACAAATTCCACACCACGGACCAATAAGATACAGACCGCCAACTCGCTGTATGGTTTCTCTTTTTGCCTACAAGCTTAAAATCAGCTGATATGCCATTTATTTTGAGAGTGTGACGCTCTCCCTTGCTTTTAAAACCCATTTAGCAAACACACCTACAAAATAAATGGCATACGCAGGTATATGTAGTTGCCATTACAAAATGCACAGAGAGAGATGTACACGTATTCAAAGACAGGAAAAAATATTTCGAGGGTGTTTCAGGCAAGAGGAGTACGAGTTGGCGGTCTGTATATTGGTCCGTGTTCCACACCAAACACAATAAACCCATACTATGATAGGAAAGTATACAAAACAGCCCACCTTCCCACAACTGCATAACGGTCCCGCCGAAAATAACAACCAAAATACATAATTATTTTTAAAGCACATTATATCGTGTGTAACCAAAGATAATAAAACAAACAAGTACTTGTTATATTATTTTTGGTAAAACACATAACACAACAAATACAAACACAGCGACAGCATAAAAGGTAACATGCAATTATTGCAATACGCACTCTACTAAAGCTATTTCTCTCGCATTCACACGCGCTCAATTTGCATTCTATTTCTAACTCCAGTTGTCATAGATCATGTCATGACACCAATCATCCAAATTCATTTGTATCATTCTTCTTTGTTTTTCTACTTGCTGAAATGAACTTTCACAAAAGCATTCACTACTCACTCATTATGTCAGTGAAGCTTCTTGAACACATTCATTTTCATTCATTTTCATTCAGTCATTCAGTGCCGTCCTCTGTCCTGTTACCTGTTTCTCATCAGTTTCATTTCCGCGATCGGTTAATAAAAAATATTAATTTCTAATAATGTCAATTTCGAAAGTGCGGTTTAAAAAAATTAACATTATCATTTAAAAAGTGGTGAAGTGAACTATCCTGAGCATTTTTAATCAATTTACACTTGAAAAAAAAATTAAAATCAAATCAATTTAGTTGTCATTTTTGATTTCGAATTCGATTTTGTGTGTCATGGCGGCCGTTGCGTTCGTGTTCTTGCGTGTATTGGCTGAGTTACTGTTTGTCGGTAGTTCAGTGATAGCCATTGGAGATTGGAAAGTTATTCTTCTACACAATTGGGCGGCGGGGTTAAGAATTTGTTTTTCTCGTGTATCCTATTAATATTTTGACGAAAATGTACATACATACATATGTATGTATGTATGTATGTACATACATATGTATGTATGTATGTATGTACATACATATGTATGTATGTACATATAGCTTCCGATCCTTACAAAAGACCCGAAAATTCGATAAGCGATTGATGGAGAAACACTCGGCTTAGTGGATTATTCTGAGAAATGCAAGGTAAATCTGTTTAAGTTTAGCACATTAGCTTCTTTTTTTGTTCTATTTCCTTACATAAATACATATACATATGTACATACATACATATACATACAAATATGTATTTCAATTTAACCTAAATGTTTACCAATAAACAATAATAACTTTGAAAATACGACAACCGGCAGTAAAATTGATTTTTTTTTTCTTGTATATTTTTAGGCGAGTTGCAGAAGAAATTCATGTTTAAAAATGACTCACAATTTTTGGTAAGTCAATTTTATTTTATTTTACATATGTATGTACATACATACATACAGTGTCTCTCAGCCAAAATGATGCACTATGTTTTTTTGCTGAAAAACCAAAAAATAAGTCTTGAAACGACGGCAAATGAAATAAAAAAAGACACATCTTATTAACAGGGTTTATTTATAGTGCATCAACAAAAAAAAAAAAAGAAAAATTATATTATTAACATTAGATAAATAGTCAATTCATTTTTTTTGTAAGAAAACAATGTCACAGCTTAAATGATGCAAAGTGTTAAATCACTATAAAATACCGTTTTAACAGCAGGAAAAAAAAGTAAATGTTGTATTAATATTTTGTTGGGTATCCTTTTTGCTTTAGCACCGATTCCAGTCTCTTTGGCATTGAGTCCACGAGCTTCCTGGTGTACTCTGAAGAAATAAGTCCCCATTCCTCCAAAAGAGCTTTTTTTAGGTCAGCCTTTGACTTTATATTGTGCTTTCGAATTTCGCGCTCCAGCTTAGACCATAAGTTTTCAATTGCATTCAAGTCTGGTGACTGTGCAGGCGGTTGCATGACATGAGGGCAGTTCCAAATCAGCCAAGATTCCACAATTCCTGATTTATGTTTAGGATCGTTGTCTTGGTACAGCCGAAAATTGTCTTTTATATTAAGCTTTTCTGCACTTTGCTTCAAATTTGACTTTAAAATATCCAAGTACATATTTTTGTCCATGTTACCATCGATAAAAACCAGGTTTCCTACGCCAGCAGAAGACATACTGCCCCAAACCATAACGTGACCTCCACCGTGTTTTACTGTCCCACGCAAATTCTTGGGCTGGAGCTCAGTATTTGGCTGCCTCCAAACGAACGCTTTGCCATCCGACCCGTGAAGGTTAAATTTGCTTTCATCCGTAAAAATAACGGTGTCCCAAAACGTGGAATCTTTGGTTATATGCTCACGAGCAAATTTAACCCTAGCTGTTTTGTTTTTACTGCTGATGAAGGGCTTTTTTCGGGCACTCCTTCCATTAAAATCAGCATCTCGTAGTACTCGGCGTATGGTTTCAGCGCTACATTTCTTCCCCAAATACCTTTCCGCATCCTCTGCCAGTTTTGGTGCACTTACAGTAGGATCTTCTTTGACTTTTCTAATTATCCATCGGCAGTCGCTATCGGAAAATATTTTATTCGGAGCTTTCCTTCCTTTATTTACAACGCGATTTTCACGCACATAGCGTTCAATAATGTGTTGAACTGTGGAAGAGCTTATTTTAACCATTTCGGCTATTTTCCTTTGGCTTTTACCATCTTGAAAATGTTTAATTATTAATTCACGGGTTTCAATACTAGTATGGCGTCCCATATTGAAAAAAATGTCGTACTTTTTTGTTACGCGACACAAATGAAAGGCAAAAAAAGGGACATTTTGTTTCCTTGGTTTTTACTGCAAAACAAAATCTGAACGGCATACTATTTACCGTTAAAACTGAGTACATCATTTAGGCTGTGACTTTGTTTATCAACAAAAAAATGAAATAACTCTTGTTTAAATATTAAAAACGTGGATTTTCTTCTCTTTTCATTAATATAATATTTAAATAAACCCTATAAATAAGACTACCTATGTTTTTTGTTCAATTTGCCAGTTTCTTGGAACTTTTTTTTAGTTTTCCGTCACAGAAACTCAGTGCATCATTTGAGCTGGGAGACACTGTACATACATTGTTGTACATATGTACATATGTATACTACTTATTTTACCAATTTTTTTTTCTAACTGCTTATTTGGGGGTGAATCTAGCATCTATCTGCCTTACTGGCTGCGCACAATGGTGTAGCAGTAGCAGTAGCACGCAGCAATGTCAAAGTAAATGCCAAAAAAAGTAGCTCACAAAGCAGCATACACGAATACAATGTGCAGCACTGAACTCAAACAAAAATCATGTCTGCCATTTTGGTTTGTTGTTGTTTTGCAGCGCAGCAGGTCGTCAAGTTCAAGTCGAGTCGACTTGTACTTCAGCGACTCTCTCTGCTGCATCTGCTACTTCACATTGTAGCCGTGCAATACGATTTACATACATTTAACTTTGACATTGCTGCGTGCTACTGCTACTGCTACACCATTGTGCGCAGCCAGTTAAGGAAAAAAAAAAAACATTAGGTACCGATTTCGTTCTTAAGAACTGTACCATTATTAGGTCTGTTTGTTTACCTCCGAAAACAGCCAATTTCTGCCAATTTCTGCTAATTTCTACCGAATCCTGTTCGATAACTCACAAATTCGGTAGTTTTAGGCAGAAGAGAGCGCTCACGAGAGAGAAAAACATTTCCCCTTCCTGCCGATTTTAGCCCAAGAAATTTCTTCGGGTAGAAATGTGAGTTCTGTCAAAACTAGAATTTGACAATTAAAAAAAAAAAAAAAAATTTATCATTTGCGGTTTTGCGTTTCATCACGTGGTTTTTGCGTCGTGTGTGTATTTAATTGAAATTTATATTGTTTTACTATTCATTTTTCAAATTTAAAATTCGGAAAATCACGACAAAAAACCAAGTTAAATATTTATTTTTTCTTGACGTTTTAATTTTTTGACGTTGAACACAATTTTTGTGTTCAACGTCAACAATTTTTGTGTTCAACCCGTTCGTTTACTTTTTCACAAATTTTCTCTCATTGAGAGAATTTCATCCCCACTCTTCAATATTTGACAGACTTCCATTTTAGCCCACAACAGTAAACAAACGAACCTATTCTTAATACATACCTACTTGCGAAAATACGAATGAGGGTTAGGTCTGGCTTGTGTAATTGTTTTTATTTCGTATTTAAAAACTCAATTTTAGACCCAAGTAGTAATTTTTCGCTATCATAATTTGCTTGCAAGAACTCTTTAGGTGAAGTCTTTTTTAAAAAAAGTTTTTTTTTTTTTAATTGAAATGAATTTTTGAATGATAGCTTTTTAGAACCATACTTCTTCAAAACAGATTTTCACTTAAAATTGTTGTTGCTTCCCATGGTATTCTAGCGATTAGTTTTTCGTCGATAGATGGCGCACCTCAAGTGGGAATACTATATAGTTTATATATGCCATGCCCGCGTCTTCGCTCACGTTTCAGCTGATCTTGAAGTTGCCTGTGATCTCTCGTAATCTAGCTACTTGGGCTATAACCGAGCTATATTATTCCTTTCATTTTACCGGGATTAAAAAGTAACCTATGCGATATTTCTGAGTATAATCTACTATCTCTGTGCTAAATTTCATCAAGATCCGTTTAGCCATTCTTCCGTGATTTAAAAAATTAAAACAAATCTATCCCACGGGAACCATACATTTTACCGGGATAAAAAGTAGTCTATATATGCTATTCCAGACTACAATCGATCTCTGTACCAAATTTTATCCAAATCCGTTTAGCCATTCTGGCGTTATTGAGCAACAAACATCCAAACATCGAAACTTTCGGGATCGAACAAAGAAATAGTTTCCCTTAAAACATCTTAAGCTGACTGCTGAGCATTCATTTTAGACAGGGTTGTCCTTCATTTCAACTGAAAAAAGAAAGTTAATTTTTGAACATTTTTGTTACGTTCTGCGCATCTACGTCATGGACACACATGAAGTTTTTTTTTTTTATAATGCACTCGCACGCAAAGGGATATTAGTACCTTTATAATGAATTAACATGTGCGAGCGAGGAAAGAGAAGGAATAGAAAGATAGGAAATAAAGGTGGTAAGGTGGTTTAAGATTTTAGGTGATAATTATCTCATGGAAATTCCACGGGTGGCATCCAGTTGAAACTTGGGAAATAAATAAAAAATTGCTGCCCTCGGCTGGGTTTGAACACACAGCTCTCAGGATGAGCAACCAAGCACTACATCCACTGTACCATTGCCACCCGCAAAACACAATACAGTTTGACATTTTTCATTGTATCGTGCGCAAGGCCATACCTTAGTAGTGGCATCATGCTTCTTGAATAGCTTAATTTTAATTAAAAATCTTCCAACTTTAAATTCTACTAGTACATTTCTTTAAATAAAAACGTATCCATTGATCAAGTGAATTAATTCCATTCTTTCATGAGTAACCACCACGTTACTCTACATTTCGATTGTCTTGAAAAAATAAAATGCACGACTGGGTCGCACGAACTTGCTCTTATGATAAGCAATTGCTTAGTGGCTGCATATATGGATTTAAAAAAAATTTAAATAATTTCGAAAATTCTTTTATTTTTTAAATTAGTTTAAGAGTTTTCTCGGAAAAACAAAGTATACAATAAAATTTCAAAGCTATACGTGAATCTAGGAAAAAAAAATATTGAAAATCGTTCGACCAGTTTTTTTTTAAAAAGGTTATTTTTGAAAAACTTTTCCAAAAAATATTTTGAAATTTATTTGGGTATGCAAATATATGGCAACCTGTAGTTTACATTTGAAAAAATAATTTAAAAAAAAATCAATATACCCGTTTCCAACATATTTCGAAAACCAAAAAATTTTTTGAAAAAATTATAAAACATCAAAAAAAAAAGTTTTTGAAAAATTTGAAATGCCATATTAATAAAATTATAAATGACTTCCTGTGGCCAAAATTTTATTGAAATCGAATGTATAGTTTACGAGAAAATTTGATTTGAAAATACTGGTTCTATGAGAGGTACCGTTATAAGACAAATTTTGAAAAATATTTTTTAACCAAAAGATAGATTGTCTTACAAAAATAGCATCCTGAAAGTTTTATCAAAATCGTTAGAGCCGTTTTTGAGAAAATCAATTTTTTTCTTCACGATTGTATGGCAGGTGCCGTTATTTTTGGGCCTAGAGCAAAAATAAAAAATACGTTCCGAGGGACGGCCAAATAAATCCTAGATACCAAATTTGAAGCAAATCGGCCCATCCGTTCAGGCTCTAGAAGCGCGAACAGACAGACAGACAGACAGACAGACAGACAGACAGACAGACAGACGGACGGAATTCCCAGACCCACTTTTTTCGACTTCTCTATCATCGTAATGTCATGTGTGATTGTTATCTCGAAATTTTTTTTCTGCACGAATCCATAACTTGCCTTATAGTACCTATAATCGCAAGTAAAAACAAAAATTTTACCTTATTGTCAAAATGAACTCAAAGCATCTTCAACTGATATCTCCATTTTCGTCCTTATTGAGGATGCCTGTACTCTTACTAAATGATGCTGAACACAGGAAAAGAGTGTTATTTAGAATATTTTGGAATATTTTTGCCTTAAAATCGCTCTATCCAGGGCCCGATCCAGCTTTTTCGCCGCCCTGGGCAAACATTTAATTTGCCGCCCTTTTGCAACGAGTTATAAAATTGTTGGTGCATTTTTTGACCGACTTTTGAAAAGTGGAGGTATTCATTCCGACCCGTAAGAATGTAATATTGTTGGAATTTCTTTTGGACAATCAAACATGGCATTACGATCATAGAGAAGCCGAAAAAATAGGTCGGACAATTCTGTCTGTCTGTCCGTCTGTTTGTAACGGACCCTACACCCTTAACGGCTGGACCGATTTGCTTCAATCTTGGTACACAGTACACAGTATTATTATAAGATCTAATAGATTGATTTTTGGACCTAGCATTCTAGCTCCGAAATTAACGGTACCTGCTATGTGATTTTTATTGACAAACTCATTTAGGTATCTCAAAAACGGCTTATATGATTTTGTTAAAAAAACAATTTGAGTAAAATGTATGTTTTGTTTGGAAGAAATTTGTCTGGAAAGTTCTTTATAACGGTAACTCCGATATGGCCGAATTTTGAAAATCAGATTTTCTCCTAAGCCACTTAAAAAATTTCGATGACATTTTTAAATGAAATGACTTTTATAAACGAAATAACTTGGTTACTTAAAATTTTATGAAAAATTATTTTTTTTTTGATTATTTCAAAAACAATTTAATAATTTTTTAAATTTTGTCTTCCTGATAAAAAACAATAAAAGGCGTTTTTCTTTTTTAGTTCACAGCAGAGTTGTCAAACAAAAATAATTTTTTCTTTTTTGCTTCAGAGACTTCAGAGCATAGACTTTGTATTTCTTTTCTCCGTCAGAGTGTGTTCAAACTGCGCTCTACGAGCTCCAAATAAATAGATGGGGCAGACTAAGCTAAAAGCCAAACAAAAATATAAACGTCAAAAGTGATACGCTTCGAAACCAACCAATACCAATTCAATCGATATTTTAGCGGCCGGCGCGGCGGCTGGAAATAAAAACAAATAAAATGGCCGCCGAATTGATTTTAAGTGTTAAAAAAATGTCATAAGAAAAGGAAATGAATGGGATATTAATGTTCGTTTCATAAATAGTTCAGAGCGTTCTGAACACAATTGGTTCAGAGGACGTTCAGAGCGAGCTCGATAAACTCGAACTTTGTTCAGAGCTCTTTTCTGAATGAAAAGTGCTGGAAAGTGCATTCTCAGAAAAAAAAAATGTGGAAAAATGTTTTCGAGAAGTTTTTTTTTCTAAAAAAATCAAAACTGTTCAAGAAATCAGACTTAATTTTTTTTTCCCAAAAAACGTTTTAACTAGCGGTTTTTAAGTGATTAATTAAATACTTCGACTTTATTTTTTTGACGGACATATACAGTCAAAATTCTTTATAGCGAACCTTCAAGGGAACAAAAAATAAAAAATTTATAAAATTCATTATAAAGAAATGTGAAATGTGATTTGAAACCTCGTGTTCCTTTTTATTTTCAAAGAAAATTGGTATAAAAAAGAAATTAAAGAAAAAAATTCATATCTTTTGTTAAGAAATTCAATTTTTGATTGCGCATTTAAAATTTTGTTTTTTATTTTACTATACAAATCTTCCAATTTAGAAAATAAAAATTTGCTAGATCTTTAGTTTTATCACTTTGAAACAAGTGAACTTCAAAAATTCTTAATGCAGTTCTCTTATCACTATAGTAGGGCTTTTTCGTCTCGTCTGTAGTAAATTCTTTTCAAATTGTCAAAAGTACAAATGACAGCTTTGTTAAAACAACTACTGAGGATTGAACTTGTTTTACCTTCGAAACGCGACTTTGCAAACTTAAACTAAATAACTGTACATTATATCTATACATTCAAAGGAACCTTACTAATATGGTATATTTTTTTAAGAAGAAGGGGAACAAAATGAAATTTGCTATAGAAGGAGGAGAGTTCGTTATAAAGTAGTTTTACTGTACTTTCCCAGTAGTAAAGATTAATATATTTCTGATGACGGATAAAATTTTTTGTGTGTTTCTTCGGTTAATTGAGAATTCAGAGAATATTTTTACTTCAGCTCCCCACACACATCACACTTGTGTGAGAAAAATCAAAATTCTTTCTGATTTATATATTTTCTCCCATGATGATCTTAACTAGAAGGAAACAAGTTAACTTTTTTTGGAAAGACACAGCTTTAATAATCCTCAATTCGCAAATTTTGCCGCCCTTAAAATTTGCCGCCCCGGGCAAATGCCCGGCGCGCCCACCCCTAGATCGGGCCCTGGCTCTATCCATCATCGGCTTACAGTTTTCGCTCTTTTTTGAAGCATCTAAAACTGGATATTTTTTTGAAAGCATTTTGAAACCAGTGACAATTTTGAAATCTTAATCTTATAGGATTACTCTGATGGAAATTTGTCCAATTCTTCAGTGAAAAATACGTCGTACCTACTAAAATGTTTGGCCAACAGTTCATCAAAAGCACTGAATGTGTCCAAGTCCAAATTTTCCTCCCCAATAACCTTAACAACACCCCCAGAAATGCACTTTTGCGATCTGATGCTTTTTGTGGTTGCTGAATGTTGCCCTTCTCGGTGCCGTTATGTGGTTGGAATTAGAACGAAATAGAGTAGATAGATACCACATGCTTAAGGTACACCTTCTCTCCTTGTCCGGGGGCTACTCGTATATCGCCATCGTCATCGTCGACATCAGTGTGAGTCACCCCTTAATGTAACTAACATTAAACCATAAAAGTTTCCCATTTGTCAGCTCCCCAGTGAGGGCGAGTAGAATCGAGTCGAGTCTAGTCGAGTCATCGTCAATGCCGTTGTTGTCGTCGTAGGTACGAGTACATATATTGAAGGCGATTAATGTCCGATAAATGAATGCTCCTGTGAGGCATTTGTTCTTTTCACAATGCCACTAGCTTTTCACATGTTGTTGCGGTTCTATACCCAAGAGCCAGGACCAGAACCAGAGGCGTTTGAGGTTTCTTTACGGGCCGCTGTCGTCCGTCACCCCGTTGATCCCTTACAGCTATGTATTGGATAGGTGATTTCACCAGTGTATAGACTGTGTTGACTATTATCGCCAGAGAGAACTACGGTGGGTATTGGAATGTTTGTTCAATAGTATATTCACATCTCCTCCGAAAGTATAATGGCCAAATGAAAAAGAACACTGCCATAGTGTTGGAGGTAGGTCGTTAAAAAAAATGTGAAAAGAATGAAAACATTCCATCTACACGAAATGCTCGGAATAGTTGATATTTTGTATTCCGAAGAATGATTTTGTGAAAGAAATAGAACAATGGACAGACTCAGGGCAGGATTCGAGATAAACTAAACATTGGCCATTCAAATTTTCGTAAAAAAAAAAATAGAAATTTGTTTGAAATGCGGATAAGAAGTGCATTTTTTTGAGTTTCGTGAAAAATTCAATTGGTGTTAACTGAGTAATGAGTCAATGAGTCAATGAGTCAGTGAGTCAATGGGTAAATGAGTCAATGAGTCAATGCGTCAATGAGTCAATGAGTCAATGAGTCAATGTGGCAATGAGTCAAATGAGTCAATGAGTCAAATGAGTCAATGAGTCAATGAGTCAATGAGTCAATGAGTCAATGAGTCAATGAGTCAATGAGTCAATGAGTCAATGAGTCAATGAGTCAATGAGTCAATAAGTCAATAAGTAAATGAGTCAATAAGTCAATGACTCAATGAGTCAATGAATCAATGAGTCAATGAATCAATCAGTCAATGATTCAAAGAGTTATTGAGTCGGTGAGTAAGCACACTTGCGAATCAGCTTCAAGACGAATTTTTAATAACTCACAGAAAAAAAGTGTCTCAAATTTAAATAAAATATAAATTAAAATGCATGCCCACAACCTCATGAATATCAAATCCAACCCTGAATTCCATCAAAGCTATAGTTTGAAATGTTATCTGACAGAAATACTCAAACGTTAAAGACCATTCGGACTTGATTAAGCTTTTCGGTTACAATTTCCACACTTTAAGCATTAAAATTGTAAAATTTTATGACAAAAAAGAAATCGAATTTATGTAAATTTAACGATTCAACATTTTATGATTGCCATGCCAAAGAATGGACCAGCAGCTCTTAAGCAGGTAGTAAAAGTTAATTAAAACCAAGAGACCAAACAAGGAAAATGGAGAAAGGACGATGGATCTGGGTTGACTGGTGTCGTGTCAGATATGGCGGTGCATTTCTTTTACATATAACAACATCACCAACTGAGCACACATATAAAAAGAAAGATATTTCACCCAAGGACATGAAAACTGAATTTTGTGTTTTTTTTTTGTCTTGTCTTCATTTGACTGGTGTTTAACCTTTTGAAGAGCACGGAAGCGAGCAGCAGCAGCAGGAGCATCAGTCGATGGATTTCCATTATCAGTTCAAAGAGAATTCGAGATGCCATTAAGTGGAACAGAATTTGAGTCCTGGAGATTTGGTTGGAACATTGAAGAACAAAACCCACAAAAAAGAAAAAAAAATCGATGCTTTCGGGGGAAAAATGAATGGAATTATTCTTAAGAGACGCAAAGAACAACACCAGAAGCATATAATCTATATTAAGATATCCTTGGGAGGTTTCCTGGTATACGAGTATTATGCTCGTGTAATGTTTTTGTTGTTGGATGAGATGTGAAATAAATTTGATGATGGTGCGGAGCGGAGATTCAATATTATATTTTGACGCAGATGCCTGATTTATCAAAGGAAAATTTTTCGGTTTTGGTGCGTAATTCTATCTTAAATTAAGTTCAACCAATTGAGGAGCAGATTTTTGTTTTTGGCAAAGACCTTCTTCCGTCAAAATCTTTTCTAACCGCTTTAAGATATTTCAAAATTTGTAACTTGATTGTGTAGCAAATAAAATTAATTCAAATTATTTTTTTTTCTTTAACATAGCAGAATTAATTTGAAAACGTTTTTCAACAAACGCAAACAAGCAAAGCTATAGTTCAGCCTATAATAAATAACACGCATCCTGTTTTTGGAAGAAAACGCAAAACGCAAAACGCACATCCTCCTCTCTTCCTCTCCTTTATCATTTTAACCAACATCAATTTAAGAGTAGCGATGTGTAAAATTACCAACTCAAATTCTTTCTAAAAAAAAAAATATACAACAACATAAAACGAAAGAAAAATATGCCTACAATAAATTCATAACGCTGCTTGTGAGAGTTCCTAAGTCAGAGGCATTCAAAAATGATGGAAAGCGGAAGGAAATATATCAAAAACGAAGGCAAAACCTCATAAACCAGAGGCAACAATAGAGTTAAGGAACATTCATCTGGCTTTGGCTTTGCCAGGCTCTATATGGCAATCCTTAGTATATTCAACATGGAGAGCTCTACATCACCAAGCTCACAAGGATATGATGGGTCGTATATGTCCGATTTCATTTTCTGAATTAGCAACGCGTAGATGCTTTTGACAAAAAAAAAATTATAAACATATTCCATTTGCGTAGATGAAAAATGGGGAACGATGAAACACAAATGGTGTGTTGGGAAAATATGAAGAAATATGGGATATATGTTCACATCATATTACTTGTTGTTGGTGACTGGTTGGTTGGTTGGTGTATGAATTTAATTTGACAAACCTAGATACCTTTTTGAAAAATGTATCTTTTATTATTAATATGATGCGATATAAATTTTATTTAAATGAAATTATATTAAAAATATCAAATCTGTTCGTACTCGTAAGTTCTTTCAAGTGAATAGTAACAACCTAAGTTACGCGTTGCTTGCACAATAGTCAAAACCATCTTTTTCCAGTCTCTGCTAAACTAACCATTGTCAGATTTTAAATAATTTTGAGAGCATAAAAACAAACACCTTATTTTTACTTGTTGCCTTCACAATAAGTGTCGCCAATCCTCCCGGTCTTACCCAGATCCTTCTGCGTGGCGTCCGACGCACTAACCACTACACCACGCGGTACTACATAGATTTTATCTACAATGCCTTAAATCAAAACCATCCCTTACCTTAAAAATACTCACTGACTTATTCGCGGCCTTCGTACTCGACGCCGCGCCGTCGCGACGGCCCAAAACTGGTTAACACCTTTTTTTTAGATTCACTGACTATTCCACTACTTATTTTGCTTTGAAACACCATGACCATTGAAAGTCAGTGTTGCTTGTATGTTGTATCAGCAACGTATAATTTGCGCTTTGTCACCAAGGACTTGGGCAGTGGAATAGTTTTCAATCAAGGTCTTTGGTTCATCTTGTAAAGCATAAATTGGGAAGAGATTAATAGGATATTTACACCGGTCGGTGGTGCCGAACAGACAGATTGGAACTAAAGCTTTATATAAGTGTGTTTTTTCAACACCCGTGCGAGAACAGTAAAATATTCAACAAAAGACATGTGAAATACATACTAACAACTTACGCTAACAAATAACGGTGTCTAACGAATGGCGCTGCTACGATATGTCAAAAAATATACAGTTTACTAACTAATTTTGATTCTTATCTCCAATAATTGAAACGTATGTAGCGAAGTATATTCTGTTTCTACTGTTTCTATTACAAATTCACTCCGGAATGGTGAGTAAAATGGTAATCGCTTACTCACCGCACTGGATGGTTGTCGTTGTTTGCTTTTGGGGGCTAAATCAGGGAGAAAAATAACAATGCTTAACAAAAATTTAATATGTTTGAGTAAAACTTGTACTTGAAAAAAATTCAATTCATTACAAGCCACCATTTTGTTTTCATAAAAGCCAACTAAACATTATGCATACAGAGACAGACATAAAATACAGACCATTTTTAATCAAGTGACAGCTGTCAAAAGATCAACTCCGAAAAAAGTATTGCCACATTGAAAATCAGGTGTTTAAAAAAAACAACCTTTATTACGAGTATATTAGTACGTACGTACTCATGTGCATTTTAAAAATGAAGACTAACTAAACGTTTTACTCGTAAAATGCCACGCAGGGATGTACATATGTAGGTATACCACATATCACATATTAGGCAAGAGGTGTATTGGTCGCCGATCTGTATTGTATATCCGTGATTGCGTACTTTAGTCCCGTCACGGCAAAGGATGTTTTAAAGTACATCCTCCAGAAAGGGTGATAACCGTTTGATTTTATTTTGTGTGTTTGTCCCACAGACACAATACAGACTGCCAACTCGTACTCCTCTTACCTGAAACACCCTTATAATATTTTATTCACCACAGTAGCTAAACACATAATCTAATATCTCTCCCTGAAGTGCATTTTATTTTATTCGTGTAAGTGTTTCCCATTTACAATGCACGGGGAGAGTTTAATCATGTTCATAATAAAATGGAGGGAGCCTCAGCCTTTCATCCGACCACACGATTGGTTGAAGTATAGGCGTGGTGGTAGATGGAGCTGCAAAGCAGGCAATTCAGCCATTTTTATTTCATCAGATACAAGTTTCAAATCTAACTATATAGTTTCTCCTTCCAAAGATCTTAATTTGTATCATCTTTATATTAATGATATCTATGTGTTATTGAAAAAAGACAATTAAATATTTACTACCTATTTATACTTCTGCACCACTGGTAGCGCAGCTTCCTTCGCCTTCAATTATATGAGCCAAGTTGTCTTCGTTAAAAAAATTAAATTTAAAAGACAAAGTCAAAAGTGTAACACTATCGGCTCGCGGCTCCAATACGAACAGTTGAATACCGTCAATGTTTCAAGAGGATACAGTGATGTCATTCGGATTGCGTAAAAGCAGTGATGTTGCTATGAGTTAATTTGTATTGATGGATTTAGTGCTATCGATAATTTTTCAAAGGAGAAGCCCAAATAGGTACATAAGATAAGTTGCTATTGTTTTGATTATTTCTAATCTGTGTTTTCTCTGTGTCACTTTTATCCTTCACCCATATAAGATTGATAGAAACCAATGTTGATTTTCCATCAAATAAATTGGTACCTAAATATAGGACAGCAAAAAAAAAAAAACCGAATACAGATAGCTTCAAAAGCCAAAGCAATGTTTCTCAAAAATCTATAACAAAAATCATAGATTCAATCCAGGATAATCAAATCCCAATCTCTATTTTAAAATTTGTTACCAAGAAAAAGGTGATTTCGATTTCACTTCGATTCCATTTTGAAAGTTAAAATAAATTCCAATCACAAAAAGTAAATCTTTGCCAATGCAATTTAAAGCTCCTTTCTATCTGTCTCTCTGGTTCCTTCTCCATAAACGAGGATAATCAAGTTTATATAATTTCCCTATAGCCTTTTTGATCGAAGGAATAGGTACCTATACCTAATACTCACCTATACATTTGTGGTGAAACCTTTTAAACATTTTTACTCAAACAAAACATTATACATAATACGAGTCCTTTCATAGTTGCACAAAACACAATGTAAACACATCTTACCTCCATTTGCTTTATCCAAACACACATTCCTCACTCTCTGGTAGACAGATTAATGTTTTCTTTTCGTCCTGCTATTGTATCTGGAAGAACTTATAATTTCCCAACGCACACTTCTAAACAAAGGATCAAACACAACAGTACATTTTCTCAATTTTATACTGCTGGCTGGTACACATTGTGTGGTATTGGTGTTCGTGTGTTCTCGAGAATAAATTCCCATCGATCACTTGCAAGAGAAACATACTTTACGGCTATGGATTTGTCTGTTTTTCGAAATAAAAACTTTTTCCTTATGGTCCTTCTGAGATCTAACGTTGAAGTTTAGAGTGAACGTGAATGGCAAAGTTGTCCTTGCAAAGGGTAACTACACAACCTAGCTAGATATACTTTCAGGACATCATCTGTTTTACTGTCTGGAGGTAAGATGATGCTCGGGAAGTGCACCGGAATAGTGCACCTCTTCAATTTATCATATGGCATTACACTGTTCCTATTGAATCCTATATAAAAGCAGAAGGACACCATTATGAGGATTTTGTTTGGAGGAAAGTCTTTGAGAATAATTGCGATAGCAACAACTGTCTAAACGAAAATGGCCATGTCCTTTTTCCGATGTTGTATGCGTTATATAAATGTATAGGTACTGCATGTCATACCACACGACAGAAGAAGAAGTGACCGGCCGGAGGCAGCGGCGGTGGGTGATTGTAATCCTGAAATATTTTCGGATCATTTAGTCCTGCATCCTAAGGCATTTTGAAACATTTATCCCGGTCGGCATATAATAGGGTTGAAATGGGAACAATTACACCAACTCGCATATAAATATATATTTTAGAAGATTTTCTTCTTTGCCGATTTATGTCCTTGTGATCCTTTTCTCATGAAATCGTTGTCGTCGTCGTCTTCATCGTTGGTATCTTCTCCTGTAGGGCTCAAGGCTTTCTAAGCCATCGAAGAGCGTAAATCCAGAACGGTATAAAAAGGATTGTGCCTAATTAGGTTAATGTGTTTTTAGGCCTTTCTGTATTCTATACATATATGGTTCTAGGAAATCTTTATAAAAGTGGACATGGACATCCTCAAAAAAGGACATCAAATTTAATTTAATATTACCTCCCCACCTATAGGATTTGTATAGATTTTTTTTCTATTATCCCGAATCTGGCCCAGCAGCAGCTCTATCGCTGAAGAATGTTTGCCCCATATTAGCCTCATAAGGATAAAAATTCAATAAGTCCTGTCTTGTAAATTTTCTTTTCCTGTCTGTTTGTTATGCGTGTGTGCTGCGAACCTTTTGCCTGTGCGTTATTTACCTGTCAACAAAATACTTTGGCCTCCCCGGTTCTTCTTTTCTTTAACGACATAATTTTATGGTAAGTTAAGGCATCCTTCTGCCTTATATAAATATACACCAGTCCGAGGTTGACGGAGGTCCTTGGAAGCATAAACTGTAGGCTCGTCGAGCATGCTTTGGAGTTCTCCTAAAATTTGTATTAAGACCGATAAATTTTAACCAAAAAAAAAAAAGACACAAAATTCCATCAAAGGACGAAAACGAAGACGAAGGGTATGATGATGGAGTTCTGAATATACATTTTGGGGACAGAAATCGGTTGTGTAATGCGCATTATAATAAAACATGCTTATCCTTGAAAACTATCGATTGACAAATTGACTTTTTGTGTGTCTTTGCTTCGAAGAGAGAACAGAGAAAGAAGAGTGGTGATGGTGACTTTTGCACATCAAGGATTAAAGGGTTGAAATATACAGCATGTTGTTGTGGTTTTGAATGGTTTTTGCTGCTTATGCTGGTTGGAGGGAGTATGGAGTTGGTCCTTTTAGAGGGGTTGAACAGAACAATAAATGTGATAACCCTTTCGACACGAAAGTCGTGGGAATTTCACACCTTTATTGGCCATTAAAATTTATCGCATTCAATTTTGAGGGAATTTAATAGAAATGTATTTTGTATTTTGGGTTTTCTGTGCGGCAAAGCAATTTATTTCGAATTTGAAGGAAATAGAATCTTTTATGGACAAAAGTCAAGGCATGGATGGTATTTTATTTCACTTGAATGTTGGCATTTAATGGCTATAATAATTTTTTAATGAAAATAAAAGTTAAGAACACGTTTTTAGTGCAAAGGATTCTTGGGGAGTGTTTAAAAATATTAAGCTTGCCGTTTGCATCTTAGGGAAGTGGAATTTGAAAACGAGCTTTGCAAGTTTATTGCTCTGAATGATAAAAGGATACAAAATATAGGAACGTGCTTAGTAAGTCGAATTCAAACTGCAAATCTATTAAGGGATATTTTTTTGTTGGCATTGTGGAAGAAGGAATTATTCATAAATAGAGATGTGGAAATAGCGATGGATTCTCAGTTTTGAGTGAAAAATACAATGTTTTAAGTAGTTTAAGATCACAATTTGAGATAAACAAAAATACAACTCACACGCGTAAAACGTCAGATGTCAATGGGGCTGTCAATGGATCTGACAATTGTGCCCCCTATGATATTGCAGCGCCATCGCGTGGTGAACAGATGAACTCAGCAGCTTCCGGAAATTCTCAATGATTTCCGCCCGTCGGTCAGCAGTTAATTTCAAAAAATTTCAAAGAATTTCATACAACTAATTTAAATTTTAAAATATTAAGCTATAATATCTCAGGGCTTAAAAATAAACTAATTTACCCTGATTTTTTTAATTTCATAAGAGACTTCGATATATTTGTTTTACTGGAAACTTTTTTAGTAGAAACTCAGTACGAGAAATTTAATAATTTATTCAAAGGATATGAACTTATGTGGACATCTGCATGTAGGACTCATAATTTTGGAAGAGCGAGTGGTGGAATGGTGGTTGGTTTCAAAAGTAAATTCAAACACATTTTAAAATTTGAATGGTCTGGCGAAAACTCCATTATTATCTACAAAGAACATGGATTAAAACAAGTAATTGTACCGATATACCTCAATTGTAACCATTGGGAAGAAGATTTTAGTCAGCTGGAGGACCTACTAGTGCGATTAAATGAATCAAATCTTTTGCTATTGGGAGATTTTAATGCCCGAATCGGCAATGAACAGGGATGGCCTCCTTATTTTTTAACGGAAACAAAATGTTTAAACTTCTCACGCTCTTCAAAAGATAACCGGAAGGATCATAGAGGGAGAAAATTCTTGGAACTATGCGGCTCCTATAATTGTGTAGTTCTGAATGGTAGAAGCGCCGGAGATGGAGAAGGAGAGTACACATTTCTAAGATCATCAGGACAATCAGTTATAGACTACTGTATAGCTGCAGGTTCCTGGTTAAAAATGTTAGTTGACTTTAAAGTAGGTGCCAAGACTTTTTCAGAACACATGCCACTATTTATCACTTTAAGTAGTAACCTGCCAGCTACTTTTGACGATGTGGAATTAAAGTTGCCACCAAAGCTGAAATGGAGTTCAAAACTAGTTCAAAAATACCAGGAAAACTTGAATGTCGAACTTGCTTCAATAAATGATGTATCTCTAGTCCCTATGGAAGAATTGCTAGATATTGTTAAAAGAGCTAGTCCAAATCAATCAAATTATGTAAAAGACAAGAAGTTCAATGAAAAATGGTTTGACAAGGAATGTGAAGTCGCTAGAGATCTCTCGTTTTCGTTTCTCACTTTATTTCGAGCGCACAACAATACATGTTTTAAGCAATGGTATGTCGAAGCAAACAGAAAATATAAGGCACTGTGCTTGAAGAAAAAAGACGATTACAATAAAGATGTTGTGAACTTATTATGTAAAACTAGCTCGTCTGCAGAGTTTTGGAAAGTGATGAAATTCGTAAACGGATCTAATCTTTGTATTAGTAGCAGCTTAAAAGCAGAAGATTTAAGAAACTATTTTCAATCACTTCTTAACACTGAGTGTACGACCTGTAAGTTTCACTACGCGATGCCACTTATTGAAGATGACTTTTTGGACTCAGATTTTTCGGAAGAGGAGCTACTTCTAGCATTAGATAAGGCCAAGGAAAATAAGGCGGCTGGTACAGATAGGATTCCATCTGAATTCTTTAAGTATGCTTCCCCAGAATTTGTAGCCGTTCTTCTGAACTGCTACAATAACATTTTTAGAACCCGTTCGATTCCTTCAGGTTTCTTGTCCTCAATAATTTTTCCGCTTTTCAAAAAGGGAGACCCATCTATTGCCGAAAACTATAGAGGAATATCTTTTTTAAATTCATCCATGAAGTTGTTTTCCAGTATGCTGTTTCAAAGACTTACATCGTGGATTAATCATAACTCAAAACTCAGTGAGCTTCAAGCTGGATTCCGTTTTGGGTACTCGACGACCGACCAAATATTTCTCTTGTTAAACATTGCGGAAACATATCTTCACCGTGGGAAAAAACTCTATGCCTTCTTTGTGGACTTTAAAGCTGCCTTCGACAGTATCGATAGAGAAGCTTTGTTTTTTAAACTTTCCAATTGTGGAGTCTCTTCCAAAATTATTTTTGTTTTGAAAGCTCTCTACGCTAAGGATTCTATATGTGTCTGGGACGGTGAAAATCTGTCTAATGATTTCAGGTCTTCAATGGGACTAAAGCAAGGATGTGCTCTCAGTACCCTTTTATTCACTCTTTTTATTGAGGATTTAGTGGAATTCTTAGAAACAGGTGTGCAAATTGCAGGTGAATGCATTCCAGCGTTGTTATATGCAGATGATATCGTCCTCTTATCAGAATCGCCTGAAGAACTTCAAGAAGCAATTGTAAGGTTAGAAGAATACTGCAGTATCTAGAACTTAATAGTAAACCTCAACAAATCAAACATTATGATTTTTAGAAAAGGAAGGGGAAGATATGCTAGCAATGAAAAATGGAATTTTTTGGGACAAGAAGTCAACGTCGTTAAAGAAGTCAAATATCTCGGCATGACTATCTCGAGTAACCTATGCTTAAAAAAACACGTCACGGCAAAACTTCAGGAGTCCAAAGCTGCCATATGTGTATCATGGAAGAAATGCATTGCAAACAAGTCGATTCACCACTCTGCAAAATACAAATTATTTCAAGCTGTTTCCAAATCTGTTATGTTGTACGGTGCGCAAGTGTGGGGCCACAAAGAGTATGATGATGTTGAAAAATTACTTCGTTTCTTCTTAAAACGAGTTTTCGCTCTTCCTGCAACGACACCTAATTACATGCTTTTTGTAAGTTTTTGTAAGTTCATGGACGAGCTTATGTGATTCTTTGGGCGAATCGTTGGACCTAGATATGGAAGATGCTCAACAACTTAAACAGCAGTTTTACTCGTTTGTATCTAAGCTTGACACAAAATATTGGGAAAACTTCATCAACCAGGCCAAGAACTCTCAGTATAGAGAGTATTATAGTCACCTCGAGTTTACTTTAGGCGAGTCAAATTACTTCCACGATAATATGATTTCTACAATTCTTCGAGCCAGAGGGGAAATACTAAACCTAAACTTTGTTCCTCACAGACCGGATCTGCCTCTTGAATATGGACTATGTAATACCCACGAAAGAGAAAATATTGCACACTTTCTAGGGTCATGCCCGGTACTACGGGAAATTCGACGTGATGTGTTCGATAAAAACCAACTCGATGCTGAAGAGGTTATAAGTATTCTCAATGGCAATAAAAGCTGGGAAAAGCTTTATAAATTTGTCCGAACTGCGATGGCATATAGAAATAGAATAATAACAGAATGCTTTTGATATATCTTTAAAAAATAAATATTCACTTTTTCTTCATTTAAACTTGCTTGTGCGAAATCTCAATGTGTAAATTAATAACTATTTTATTTAATTTTCTGTCAATCTGACCGACGGTTCTAAAAACCAGGTCGTAAAAGACTTGCAAACATTATAATTTATTGTAAACCTGAATTATCATATAAATAATGTCAATTCTAATCTAATCTAATCTAATCATAAATAGCAGAGGAACATCTAATTTCTTGGTGAACTTTCATTTGTATGCAGTTTCATTACAATCGCAATGATCGTATTGAGCTGAGTTTTGCCTTTAAATTCCAGTCTAATCACAAACATGGTGCACATTCCAACTTTATAAATGCTTCCTCAAAAATAGTTGCATCTTCATTTCGATATCAGAAGATGCTATAATTTGTACAAATGGTGGCTAATTCTTATTTAACTTTCACATTTCTGGAGTGATGAAGAATGAACGTCAGAAAGAACTGAAAGCTTGACAGACAGTATATAAAAAAAAACCACAAAATTACTACTCAAAACTCTCAAAACAATGACTGGAATCATAACCGGATACTGTTCTCTGAAAAAACACCTTCACAACATGAGACTAGCGACAGACCCTGTTTGCTGACACTGCCTCGAAAGTGAAGAAACATCGAATATTCTCACCGAATGCCCAGCACTCCTCCGCCTCAGAAAGCAGACACTTGGTGATGAGATTGTTTCCTTGGAAAAACTCAAAACCTTCCACCCACAGAATATCTTACAGTTGTGGTCTCAGTCTGGAGCAACAGAACTGCTCTAGAATCTCCCACGGGTTGGCATAATAGGCATCATCGAGATACCGCAGTGCCTGAGCTGTATAAACTTTCCCTACTAATAAATCAAATCTAAATCTAAGACCTGAATTACTATTGCTATACTCTTAAAGAAGGGAATAATTGTTCCAGTTATTGCTGAATTCTTCAGAATTTCCGCTACGATTTCCATGGGCAAACACCATGCCAACACGAGGTACTAACAGAGCTAAGTAGGTATAGTCCCTTGATCAGTCTTTCTGCTGAGAGTATCGCAGCTGTGGTTTAAAATGTTGCAAAGGACGTCCAAGTAGGTATGGATTAAACTTTTGGTGAAAGACTAGAAGATTCTTTTACAAAATGTAGACAGTGAATCAACAGTCAGATGTTGACCGCCAAGCTCAAACCGATTTGAACTCTAGGGAAGCAACTTTTCATCGAAACAGGTATCACGACCGACGAGGCTAATTACCATCTCAATGGTCTGTGAATATGTGTTCCCTCGTATAACCTACGAAGAGCCACTACTACACTTGTTCAAAGTTATTAGTTTATGAGCTATTCACGCTGGAGGTGTACTTTTTGTCACTGTTAAACGGGGAAGACAACCAACTAACTAATCGTTTTCAGAATGATTGAACGATAATGAGGAAACCTTCCATCCTCCCGACTAGGAAGAGTTTCATGTAGCTATATCTAAACTTAAGTCTAACATGGCCGTTGATCTTACGGCTGTGTTCTACAGAGCAGCGGAGATGACTTGGCAAGGAGCATACAACAACTCATCTTTATTATCTGGTCGGATGAAAGTATGTCTGGGGAATGGAACCTCAGCATCGAGTGCCATATCCATAAAATGGGATACAATTATTTGCCCCTATCAGTACGGTATCAATCATCGACCAAATTTTCCCACTTCGACAGATTTTTGAAAAGACCCAAGAATAGATTTTATAAAGGGTGTTTTTCTTAGACGAGTGGTTTTCAATCTGGCGATACTTTTTTCGGAGTTGGTCTTTTTGACATCTGTCACTTGATTTATGGTCAGTTTGGTTTGCCATTTCAAAATGAATAGACTTACTCCTGAAATTATGCAAACTTATTTTGAAAAACATGGTTATACTCGTGAAACAATTTTCGATTTTCGCAAGAAAATTTTGTTCAGCGATGAAGCTCACTTTCAGTAAGCAAAACTGCCGCATTTGGAGTGATTATAATCATTGGTCCATATTTCTTCAAAAATGAAGCCGGCCATAATGTTACAATCAATGGGGAACCTTTGGTTCCAACAAGACGCCACTAGGTACATGCCATACAGCCAACGAAACAATCAACTTATTGAAGGAAACTTTTAGTGAGCTCATTATCTCGCGTCGTGGGCCTGGTGGCGTGACTTCCAAGATCGTACGATTAAACACCGCTGGACTATTTCTTATGGAGTTATGTGAAGTCGCTTGTCTACGCAGATAAGCCAGAGGCCATTGACGATTGGAAAAGAATATTCGGCGCGTTATTGCTCCAATTGCTGCAAAGAGTGGTCGAAAATTGGGCCTCTCGGCTAATGGAATTTATTTGACCCAGCCGCAGATGCCGCTTGCCCGAAATGATTTTAAAAACATAAAAGCTGAATTCTTGGCCATAACATTCATTTATATTCGTTTTATTTCTTCTTGAAACCACACGTCTAAAAAAAATAGCCTTTACAAAAATTAGATAAAGCATGGCTTGGCCATCTGCCCGAATAATCCCAGTTCGATCCTCACCACTATTCGTCAGTTCTAAAGTAGCTGCTTATGTAGGAAGAGGTATACAGTAGAGCCATTTCCCATTTCTATAATGGAGAACTCGCGCTACTCTTTATACCGTAACCTCTCAAGAGATCAATCGAGGAATCAGTCATGACAATCGATGTTGATTGTTGATTCAAAGACGAATGACGACACTGACCTGGTCAAGAAACGAAAAATACAGCGGCTTAGATGATTGGGGCATGGTTAAGCATATGGAATGAATATGCATGAGTCACTCGAGAAGAACTTGGAATGCATAACTGGAAGCAACTTGCTTGGGACAGGATTGACTGGCGGGGAATGTTGGTTGATGCCATTGCCCATAGTAGACTGGATGCGTGCCACCTTTAGTAAGTAAGTAAGTTAGTCAACAGATAGTCTATTTCAATAAGCCTCAGACTCCTGAAGCCCTCAAAGAAAATATCCTTCAAGAATGACAGAACCTATTGTCGGAAGTTCTTGTAATAGTGATGGAAAACACATTAAATCGGGCTCGAAAGGTTATCAATTCCTGCGCCCTATAATATTTTTTTTTTTTTACTTAATGGAAAAAAGTGAAACATCGTTAAAAAACTATATAAAAGCAGAACCAAAGTTTTTCATTTGTTCCAAAAAATAGATCAAATGTACATAAAATATTGTTTCGTTTTGTACCATCAATAGTTCTCTGACTAAAGACGCGTCATTCCAAGAAGAAGTTTATCTTCACAATATTCCAAAAAATCCCTGGTCATTGAAATCCACCTGGGCGTGGAATGAATCAGTTAACGCGCTTAAAAATAATTACCTAAATAGCTATTTAATCTGCAGAAACCGAAATTTCTTAGAGTCATTGATGTAAAAAAATTTCTATTGAACCCTATAGAAATCAATTTCGAAATGAATCAACCAACAAATCTTCTCCTTGATCCTTAATGCCAATCAAGTAATAAACAAACCAAAATTTCCTTATTGGCATGATTTTTAATATTACATTTCAGAGCATTGTATAGATATGCAAACATTCATTTAATAATGTCCCCAAAATTCAAAATGCAAGTCTGTCAGCAAACATATTTGTACAAGAGAACGTTATTTGGGTCACTTAATCCTTTTATTCTCCCTTTAAATCAACTCTTACCAACCAACCAGTATATTCAACATTCAATATACATTGGTGTTTGCATTTCAGTTTCTTTGTAGAGTGGAGGCAAGTCTCTGATGCTCTCTGGCATACTATACCGGAAAAGTAACCTTATAGATCCATTTACTTTGGAATTATTGATAAAATATTGACTATTACAAATAGAAGAACATAATATACATTCACCTACCTATAGACCAGAACTGAACGTTCAAATGCCAACCCTATTTGAATTTCTGATAAACAATTCAAGGAGTATAATGCAGGTCAAGTACGTAAGGAGTTTATAGAAGTTCATTCCATGCATGCATAGATACATTGATATCTGATAGTAATTAACTTAGGTTTATCCTTAGAACTGTTGAAGAAGAGTTTGATAACTTGTATGATTTGATCGTTCTTAGAAAAAATATATCCTTGATAATTTTGAAATTAGATACTTACATGAAGTATTTAATGAATTAAGATGCTTATTCCTGGAAGTTGATAATGTAGTGTTTTGAATAGCCATTCCTTGAAGTCCTTTTAAATCTTGAAATGGCTGCCGGGAATTGGAAAATATATCACTAGTGGAACCATTGCTGCGAAAGCCGTACTGACGGCCATTTAAAAGTATCCGGTCTTCGAGAAAGGAGACTCCTCTTTAGGGATGGGCTGGACAAATGCTGTTTTCCATCTACAAGGACCATTGGTTTTGCCAGCGATGAAGAACACCTCTTCAGAAGTATAGGGGGTAAACCATCCGGGACAGCGGTTTTCTGTATATATCTTATATCAAGATCTTGAAGAATTGTTGCTACTGCACGAGTGCGGAAAAATATCTGTCCCATGGGGAAATGAACGTCCAGAAGTAGCATCGTCGCTTGCAGGCAAATTGGAACTTGCAGCATAATGAGCTGCAAGTTTATTATTCGCATTCTCCAAGAAGATGACGATTGATTTTTCATCGACGATGAGCGTAGGAAACACAGATGACATTGAGCTCTTGATGTTTTTTTACAAATCATCAGAAGTTTTTATTGACTTTGGGACATTTTTTGCCTTAAATTCTGGTCATGTACAAATTTATTTTTTGTGATAACGGAGTACCAAGAGTTCCTAACTAAACTTGTTCCTGTTTCTTCCGGTTTTCCTCAGTGGGGTTGGCTTTAGAACTTCTTACTTCTTTCAACCTGATAGCTTCTATCTATAAACTCTGAGGTAAACCAAAAACCTTTCCTTTGGTTTGATACCAACCAAAAGTTCTCATTCCAAAAAAGATCACTTCTGTAATCATTTTAGCACTCTGCCATCGAAATCGTTTATTATTTTTATGTTTTGTGTGTGTAGGTGCCTATATTTTATGTGTTTTATTTCCGTTTTATTGGTTAAAGGTTTTATGATTTTTTTTTGTGGGGCACACTTACTGAAAGAATTCCCTATAGAAAGGTGGAGTTCCGCAGGGTTCTCTTATGGGCGCTTTACTGTTTCCTAACTTAACTTTATAAGAATATGGTAAATCGATTTTGAAATATCTCCCAGCTTCCCTATATGTGTGGTTAATAACGCTATAGATCTGTAAAAGCGTTAATCTAACCCCAAACAAAATGTCAAACTATCGTTTTAATGAAATTGAAATTTTTTTTGGCCCAAATCATAATAGGTAGATTTAACAATATGGGAAAATTGCAGTCTCCACATTTATACCGCACATCTCCAACAGCTGACCTTGCTCTTCTCATTGATAGTGACAAAATTATGGCAAATACACATTTTTTAAATTCAAGTGGATTACCCGATAGAATCATTGGAATTCGAGGAATCAAAAGATCTTCACCTTTGAATTTGCCGGATTCACCAAAATCTTCCTTCGATGACATCTCCTATAAATTTGTTGAGCCTCATGTGTCACAAGAAGCGCTCCAAGTTTGATCTGTGGTGGTATTCGTGGCAGGTGAAAAGTTGATAAAACAAATTCTTCATGAAACTTCACCACCTTATCCGGATCGATAAATAATTAATATGATGTTGTCCATTGATTTGAATGTGGAAAACTGTCCTGGTAATTTTTCCAGAACCACTCTTTTAATATCGAATTTCACCCGTTTGAAAAATACGGTTTTATATTTTTGAAGTGTTTAAAAAACAAACTGTAATTGCCGTCTCCAGGATAGGTTTCTGAAAGAGCCTGAAAATTGATAGTTGAAAGTATTATTACTTAAATATTTGATTCATTGGAACATAATTGTAATGTTTCTGGACTGGCCATATTTTACCTTATACTTTTATAAACAATACGCCATCGAAATGTTAAGATACATTCCTCCCTTGAACAATTTGCCCGGAATAATCACATCGCTAGGAATATCCATCAATTAATTTGCCGTCGACCTCAATTTATTTTGACGTACTGTTAATTTTATGCAGAGATTCATTTCTTAGCCGCACTACAAGAATGAAAAATGTTTTGCCCAGTTTACTTTTTCCCTATCATAAGGCTGTATAAAAACAAGTTAACATAGTTTAAGGGTCATCTTTTTTCTTCTTTAACAATAACTGAAACGCACAATAAAGAAAATGTTACAATTGGCACCAAACGTGGGGCCATGCATTGTTGGCTTGACAAGATCAAGATAATTATTTTGCAACACCAATCGATCAAGGAATTTTTACAACTGACAAAACTGTTATTGATATTTTCATGAAATACAAAAATTATGCCTCAAAACCAGCAATAATCAGAAGAAGGGCATGCAAAATGTTCATTTTTTTTCAACGTAATCAATGAACATCTCTGCATCATTTTAATTTTTATTGTATTCACAATAAGAGTCATTATAGTTGTTGTTAAAACAGAGATATTTCAGTCGAGAGTCGACCTTCTCCGGCCGCTCAATGTTGATGCCTTAACGTGAATTTTATTTAACGTATGACTTGTATGACGTGAATTGGAATTACCGGATTTACGCCACACGTTGTGTTGTTAAAAAATTTACAAAAAGTGTCGATTATACCATCGGCCATATTAATTTGGCTTCGATATTATTTTTTTTTTATTTCCTTTTAACTCATTATGTGAAAAGCTTTTCTCCGGAAAGAAATACACGTACAATGTGCTCCGGAAATACGAAAATCTGAACACGAGATAATATTGGACATGCATACTTATATAAAATCAGAAAAAAAAAAAAATGCTTTTGACAGGACGAAAATTGCATGACACTGGTTAAGCGTTAAATAAGCTTAATGACAGTGCATTACACAGTGCAGTGATAATGATAAAGTGCATTAAATTACCACCCTCTTTAAATAAACCATGTTTACGGCTCAAAAGAATAATTTCCAATTTCTCGTTAAAAAAAAAAAAATAACCGTAAATAAAGTAGATAAACATGAAAGATACTTTTATTTTATATTTTAACAAGAAAAAAAAAATCCTCGGATTTAATTCTCCTTTATGACCCGGTCCGGTCCGGCCCAAAGGTGTAGGATAAACTCAATGAATACGATACCAGTGAAATAAAAAGGAAATGCTATTTTTACCGGTTTCATTTTCCAGGTGCTATATTGTGCCATGTCCGTTACGTGAAATTAATCAACTGAATCATCGATTTATAATTGAATTTGAGGGCTTAATAAATGGGTTCAGCACAGGGATATCGTTTTGTATTATATTTATATTCTGTATTTTAATTATTAAGTGCTAAGCTTTATTGCAGTTATTTCTGTTTCTTTGTAAAAACAAAATTAAAACTGAGAAATAATATTGTTATAAAATCAGACATATTTTTTTTATTTTTTAAACTTAAAATTTTTTGAGAAAAATATAAAATTTTGAACTTAAAATAAAGTGCAAATAATGACGATACTTTAGCTCCAGAAAAGGATATTCGCCACATCATCCTTCAGTAAGGCGCATTATCTTCAATCTCAATACAAAGAAAGTTCTGAAAATAAGACGCAAAATCATATAGAAAGGGATGCAAATAGTGCAATTTTCTGTTTTTTTTTTCTTAGATTAGCCCAAAAACGGCTGCGACGATTCTTATGGAATTCTGTATTTTATTAATCTTTCTATTTTTTAAGCGAATTAATGACTTTGTACTGTACAATAGTGTTAGTGTGTGCTACTCATTTCTACAAGCTATACTCATTCTAGGTTGTTGTCACACCTAATGTAGAACACTCTGCATAGGGCGGCAACCAAATCCTTCCTTCTTTCTCTGTACCTAGTATATACCTCAGTTGTGACCATCACGACTGAAAATTCTGAGACTAAGCTTCCTTCATGACAGTTAACCTTCATATTTACTTTGTCCTTCCAACCCGCCTTGAACTTTGAGGTTTGCATCCAAAGCCTTGCTCTGTTATGTTGTCATCCATCAGGTTTCCTCGGTATATGACCAATCCAGCGCCGTTTCCAGGGCTTCATGTCATAATCCAAAGGCCTGCCACCTCCTCGAAATGTTGGTCATCAGAAATATGACAGCACAGATTTAACTTGGATTCAGAGAGTTTCAACAAGGAGTTTTGAATGCACTACGATCTGTGCTAATTCTGTTGTTGATGTCCAGGTCTATGCTAGTTTCCTATAGGTAGTTGAACGTAGTTAACTCCTCTATCGTCTACTGTCCCAAAATAAACCTGCTGTTGTTGTTGGTATAGTCCAGGTTATTTTAGGTGGGAAAAGGTCA
This sequence comes from Platycheirus albimanus, assembly GCA_916050605.2. Taxonomy (NCBI): domain Eukaryota; kingdom Metazoa; phylum Arthropoda; class Insecta; order Diptera; family Syrphidae; genus Platycheirus; species Platycheirus albimanus. The sequence goes on along the minus strand of OU696698.1, from coordinate 29,063,902 downwards.
GAAGTTGATGAAACTTAAGGATTTTGTTCAGAGATATAGCATATATGCATAGCTAACTAACGTTTAGCTAAATTTGTGACTTCGAAAGCCCTGTGTTCAAAGAGGAGGGGGGGGGGGACTGCAAATTTTTCGACCTTGCTCCGGTTTTCCATCAATAATTTTTTTACTTGCGATTATAGGCAAGTTATGCATTCGTTGAAAAAAAAAGGTACTTCAATAGGGCCGTTTTTTTTCTTTCGACTATATCTCGAAAACGGCTAACCGATTTTTTCGAAGTTTCACACACATATAGGTGTAGGTAGCTCAATTTCTACTGCAAAAATGTTGTTTTGGTTTTTTAAAAGCATTTTTTTTAAATTTAATATTTTGAAAACCGATCCACAGATTTTTATAAATTAATTCTCATAAATTCAAATTTATCCAAGAAATAAAATGGCGTACTTTTTTTTCAGCTCAAATTAGTTTAAGTATTTATTTAAGAATTTTAAAAAATGAAAAAAATGTAAATGAAGATAAAGCAAAGTATTATGCAGTCTTCAGATGCAGAATATCATCACCGCAGGCTCGGGCAAAACGTCACGATGGCGATGGACAGAAATAACTTTGAAGTTGTCAAGGACTTTGTCTATTTAGGTTCCACTATAACCTCTCAGAACAACATCAGTGAAGAGATCAGTCGAAGAATCACTCTTGCCAATCGCTTTTCTTCGGGCTTAGAAGGCATCTTAGTAGCAAAGCCCTCTCTCAAAGGTCCAAGGAGACACTATACAAGACCCTTATCATCCCAGTCCGGTTTGGGACAGAAGCGTGGACATTGACACAATCGGATGAATACAGCTATAGAGTGCTTTGAGAGAAAGATTCTTCGGGTGATATTCGGTCCTGTTTGTATCAATGGAGTATGGAGGAGAAGATTTAATGGCGAACTGTACGGGCTATACAGCGACATTGACTTGGTTAAGAAGCTGAAAATACAGCGGCTTAGATGGCTAGGCCATGTGGAGCGTATGGACGAAAACGCTACAGCCCGACGAGTCTTCAATTCCAACCCGGAGGGCCAAACGCAGTTCTGGAAGACCCCATCTAAGGTGGCGCGATCAAGTGGAGAACAACCTCAACCAACTTGGTGTGCGCAACTGGAGGCCACTGGCTAGGGACCGGCGTAGCTGGCGAGGATTGTTGGTTGAGGCCGTGGTCCACAATGGACTGTCTGTGCCACATTAAGTTAGTTAGTAAGTAAATATATAATTTCGTGAAATATTATGCCTATCTTCAGAGAAAACAAAAAAAAATTTTTTTTAACATTATTATTTTTTAATATTTGATACTTAAGTATTAAGGCCAATTTAAAGACATAAATCTTTATTTTTTTTTGCTATCCGTGTTCACTAACTTTGATGTTTGCTTTAAAGGAGACATTCAAGACATACACCAGGTTCTCCAGGTGGCCCAGGGCGACCTCCATCGCCTTGAATAAAATAAAAAATTAGTAAGAAATTTCCTAATGTTTTAGATTCCTCACCTTTCATACCTGGGAATCCATCTAAGCCAGGCATTCCAAGGTAACCTCAAGAAAAATGTAAGTTATGTATTATTCCCTAATAAAATGTGAATATCATACCTATTTCACCTTTCTGGCCAGGCAATCCGATTAATCCATCACGTCCAGGACGTCCAATCAACTTTGATTTATGCTGTTCTATATAATCTGGAGACGAAATATGTTAACTTTACAATATTTTTTTTTTTTTTTAAATAAACATGAACATATAGTTCTTACCTCGGTAAAATAACTCCCCAAGAAATAACCAAAAAAAAATTGGAATAACCCCCAAAAAATTTGTATAAGATTGGGGAGTTATTTCATATGAAATAACTACCTATACCCATTTTGTTGATTTATTTCATGTTCATTTAATTTTTTATTTCGGGAGTTATTTCGTGGTGAAATAACTCCCCAAATTGAACTATGAAATAAGTCCCAAAAAAAATAGTGAAAAATAAAATTTGAGAAAAAGAAAAGAAAGCAGAATAAGATTTTTTTTCTAAGATCTAAGAAAAATAAAAGTGAAAATACATTTAAAATGAAAAATGTACCTATATATTAAAATCTGTTTTTTGCCTTATTAATTAATTTTTTTTTTCATGGGAAAATATATAAAATGGTTAGACAATAATTCTTTTAGTTGGGGACATATTTGAATATTTTTTTGTGGACTTATTTCATGCTTTTTGGGGACTTATTTCATATCCGAATTTGGGGACTTATTTCACAAGGAAATAAATCCCCGTTTGGGGGGTTATTTCATTTTAGTTTTTGGGCAGTTATTTCACGGATCCATAGTTCTTACCCCGAACGTAGCCAATACATAGGTCCTGGATTTTAGACTGATCAACGGCAGGAAGACCTCGAGGTCCTGGTCGACCTGGAATTCCATTAATTCCTGGTAAACCTTTAGGTCCTGTTTCTCCTTTTTGACCATAATAACCCATATCTCCTTTTTCACCCTATGTGGTTTTTGTATTTTTAAGGTTTTTTTTTGTTAAACGAACTTCATTAAAGTGGCATATGTTTCCGCCAATAAATTCTTTTTACAACTTACAGGATGTCCTATAGATCCCCGTGGACCTTGTACACCAGGTTCGCCCTTATCACCCTTATCACCTCTAAAACCATATCCTTTGCTACCCCTGGGCCCTTCGCGTCCCATCTCACCTTCGGGTCCCCGTAACCCTGTTAATCCAATTGGACCTGGAAGTCCCTAAAGAATCAGAGAGTTCATTAAATATACTTAATATGTAGTATTTACATCACTTATAAAATAACTCACATCTTGGCCGGGTGGGCCCACTGGACCAGCTGGACATTGTTTAGGACATGTTTTCAATGGAATACTTTCGTTTGCCGATTTATTCTCCTCTGTTAATTTTGAAATTAGCTTCGGCAGTTTTTCGCATGAAGTTTCGTTTAGTTTGTTCAGATCGCCACTTACGATCATCTGCTCGATGTCAATCTGTTACCAAATAAATCCAAATAAGGAATTATTTTTTAAATAAAATATTACGGAGAATAATTCTTACCGAAATTGAGTTTCCAGAACTGGAACCTACGGCCAACGTCAAGAATCCAACTGAATCTTCAATCGGCCCACGTTCGAACTGCACCTCTTCCCTTCCTTCAAGGTCAAGTACTCGTTCGCAGTCCACCCACATGCCAACACTATCATTAGTTAGTCTGAGCATAACTTTGTGCCAGGAGCCATCAAAGATCTTAAACAACTTAAAATATTACAAAAAATCCTTCTTTGTGTAGGTTATATCCTTTCACGCTTACCTTAGGCTGTTCAAATGAAACCATTTCAATATCGTCGGCATCAGATTTTGGCAAGACAAAGTCGATTGTTTTACTATTCGGATCAATGCTCAATTGTAAAAGAGATTTGCTTTCGTTGCTGGCCAGGTAAAAAAGATACCATGGTTCGGTGGGCTGATGCTCGGTCCGGAATGTGCACTCAAATGTGAATTCTCTCGGTAAACCTTCAGGAAATTCATCGCCTTCGATGATCATTTTAAACCCTTCCTCAAAATGTAAGGCGGTTTTGAGCAGGTTTGTTCCAGGAATAGCTTTCAAAATCACATGATCAAATGCGTTTTTTGGACCTTGTTCGTAGATTTTCATCAGATCAAAAACATTGTTATTGGTGGGACCAGAAATATCATCTTCGTCAACGAATACATCAACTGCAAAGTATACATAAAATAAACCAAACAAAAAAAAATACAAAATAAAGTGCACGACTGGGTCGTACGAACTTGCTCTAATGTGAGACAGTGGGTCTTGGGATTTGAGATTTTGGAAAAAAAAAACCATTGAAATATCATATGAAGTTTTATTAATCACTTAAAAATAAATTTTTAAATCGTTTTTTGGAGAAAATGAATTTCTTTTGCTTTTTTTTAAATTTAAAAAAAAAAACTTTTCGAAAACATATTCGAAATTTTGCTTGAGTATGTCAACATCTAGCAGTTTAATGTTCTTATCAGAAACATTTTTTTTAAATTTTGAACAAACCGTTTTTGAAAAACCAAAAAATGCTGTCTGTAAAATCGGTTTACGGACAATAATTTTACGTAATAACCAGTTCACAAAACAGTTCATGTGTAGGTTGTATCTCTCCAACCACCAACCACCCACCATTTTTTAATTTTTTTTATGTCACCACTTCGCCTCAAACATCAACCTCCCACCTCCACATACAACCACCAACAGCCCACCATTTTTGACAATTTTTTCCTCCCCCCACACAATAAATACCCCTTCCTGCTTTATACCACCAACCACACACACCATCTACAACAACCAACTAACCACCCACTATTTTTGACAATTCGCTCCCAAACACCAAATCCTCCCCCCCATATCCAACCACAGACTCCACCTACAACCACCTGCTACTCACCCACCATTTTTGAAATCCCCCCCCCCCCCTTCACTACTACCGTCAATTGCCACCCAACATACACAGCCAATCAAACGCCCACAATTTTTGACAATTTTTTCCTCAACCTCCCCCACCAACCGCACCGCCAACCAACCACCCCAACTACTTTTGACAATTCGCCCACCACACCAAATCCCCCCTGCCAAATCCAACCACCCACCCCACCTAGAACCATACCTTCTCCTCATCCACCATTTTTGATAATATTTCCTCTTCCCGACACTATAACCCCCTCCCCCACCAACCATCCACCACAACTATTTTTGACAATTCCCCCACCACACCATATCCCCCCTGCCAAATCCATTGCAACTCAAAAAAAGTTTTTTTTTTTAAATTAAAGAATTCATATTATGTATTTTGTTTATAAAAGAGCTTTCACATAAAAATTTTCATCGAAATCCGTGAGGTGGCTTACGAGAAAATCTATTATGAAGAAACTGGTTCTATGGGAGATACCGTTAAAAGACTTTTCCTAAAAAATTAATTAAAACCAAAACATTAAATTTACTCGAAAAACAACTTTCAGAAAGATTTATCAAAATCGAAATAGCTGTTTTTGAGATAAATGAGTTTTTACTAAAAAATCATAGGGCAGATACTGTTAGTTTTAGAGCTAGAATGCTAATTCCAAAAATGCCTCTGTAGGATATCATAATACTTAATACTATGTACCAAGTTTGAAGCAAATCGGTCCAGCCGTTAAGGCTATAGGTAACGATACAGACAGACGGACAGACAGACAGAATTTTGTTAGGCTTCTCTATCATCGTAATGTGATGTTGGATTGTCCAAAAAAAAATTTTTTTTTTTGAAGACGCGTTACGGCACCACTCTGTCTAGCTTCCCTTTCTTTCACGCATACGGCAGCAGTACTCCTCCTCTCTCACTTTAACCCACAGCTCATTTTATAACCAATAAAAGATTTTATTAATAAATAACCTTTCCTCACATTATCATATTAATATATACATTAAAGAACTTAGATTAGTTTAAGTTATCAATTCTGTCGAGCGTCCCGAGACACACACGTTTTTTTTACGAATACATAACTTGCCTTATAAATTACCTACCTATAATCGCAAGTGAAAAGCGACAAGCACAAGCGACCTCGAGCACATTTTGCACTTGAAATTGCCTAAAGAATTCGAAGTGATCCTCAACTAAGTATACACAACCATCTTCATCAGCTCAATAGGGAAACATATCGGAAGAGAAATTAACTAAAATTTCTTCTATTTTCTTTAATTCTATCTAATTATAAATTTTCAATTGTAAATTCGGCAAGCAGCTGCCTTAAACTGCGAGTATAACATTTCATACAAAAACCTCCTTAAACTAAAAGAAGTCGATGTCAATTATGCCCAAAAACTGATCATACAACATATTAATTAGTTTGCGATATTTGAATTAAAAATATATGTAAACAGGATACTTAAACTTGTGTTTAAATTGTTATAACTAACTTCGTTTTCTTCTTTCGTACTGAAAATTTGGTCTTGGACCAAATTTTTGTGTTAAAGCTTCAAAATGTAAGCTTATCATAGTTTTTTTTTTTTTTTTTTTGTTTAAACAAAAAGCCCAAATATTGCAAAGGATGTATCGAATTTTTTCACTTACGTTCCAATCCATAGTGTCCTTGAGTCAGAAATCCAATTACAAAAATCGAGTATATTATACACTTTTTTAAACTGGATGTCATGTTTAAATATTTTTTGCACGCAACCAGCTAGTTTAAGGCTTAATCGTTGTTTTAAAAATAACTTCTTTCACTTTATTTCTCTATATCACTACCGAATTAGAATTATTTGGCACACTACGTTAAACGTTTCGGTTTTCTATGTGAATGCTGAATTCAATGATACAACTACCTTTTATAGGCAGCAGCGATCAGTCCATTGAATGTATTTCTAAAAAAAATTTTAAAGATAATCTTAAGCGTAGGTCGATTACAAAGAAGACGGCATTGAATAAGAAGATTTGATTTAGAAGAAATTTTTGTATGTAGCAGAGATAGTATACTGACTCTTTATATGCCGGCTTTTCCCTTATCTCTAAAACAATGAAAATATTAGTGTGGTTGGACCATTTTTTTCTTCAGAATTATACGAGTAAATTATTTATATTTTTAATCTAAACATTTTTTTGTGGAACCAAACAGATTCATAATTTGCCATAACCCAATCAATTTAAGAAATATTTGAATTTGGAGTTTAGCTGACAAAATAGTTTTTCTCTCAAGTGAGAATGGTTGAACGATACATTTTGAAATAGTCTTAGAGCCCGATGATGAAAATTTTTATGGTTCCGGGATAAGACAACATTAGGTGGACAATGCCCAATGCATGCAAGAAAGCATAGGTACCTTACCTGCTCATCGTATGCGGTGGTGAAGGAAAAAGCAAAGATCGTATTTTGCAATATCATTCCGAAAAAAAATATATTTTTACTTGCTCTTTTAATAGTGTAAGTATTGGTTTCTCACATAAAAATAAAATGCACGACCGGGTCGCACTGACTTGCTCTGTATGTCATACCCTGAAGAATCAGGAGAAAGACATCGACATATGTAGCTAAACATCAATTTTAGAAGACTAGCACAAAATCTTATAAGCCGTCTGTTTAATAAGAAACCTAGTCTCAATGTATTTAGTCGTGGTTACAGGGCCGGACTTATAAGGCCAGGGGCATAAGGCTACTGGCATTTAGGGCCTCCTCCTCTATCTCAAAATTATTTCATTTTGGTTTAGGAAATATTAAGTCTCTGTTTTTTCAATTTTGTTCAGTGAGCTTTTAGTGTATTTTCAGAGCCGAAGAAATTTTGTATTTCATCCACAGTATTTATATATTGTGTATCGAATAATTGGACTTCGCACATAGCCAATAAGACGAAGGTGTTTTATATTTCTCTGTTTGCATTGAAAATTTGAGAAGTTTAAAAAAAGAAATCAGTGATTGTTTTGTTTTGATACCACATTAAACCCTATGACCTAAATAATTATTTAATGAGGTAGTTCTACCAGTGATAATTTAATTATCATTGAAATTGTATTCAAAGTCATTTCATGTGTCACATAGGGCTGGAACGGAATTTTTTTTTTGGCTGAAATAATAATTTAAGTCTAAGGCACCGTCCATATGACAGCGATCAACGAACAACGAATAAACGTACAAATGAGATTTAAGAATATAACCAAACCTACCAAATCATTTTTTTTTAAATTCACACATTTATGATTATAAAGTTAAAAATTTAAGTGTTGTTAAATATGTGTAAGTACATTCTTTATCATTATTTGGACTAGTTTCTATGAAATTTGTAGCCTTGGAAATAATATTAAATCCCATTTGTTCGTTTATTCGTTATTCGTTGGTCGTACAAGAATCGCTCTTTTCCCGAACGAAAAAAAAAACTTGAAATTTCCGGATTTTTTAGATGTTTTTAAATCCATCAACATCGTAGCCATCCTTCGATGGAATTTGACTTTTTGTAGCTTGACAGACGGAGGACAAACTATATCTTGACGTATACATAGTATTAAGTACGAGCTGTCAGACAAAGTCACAAGAATGGCTTTTTTCCCGAACGAAAAATTAAACTAAATTTTCGGATTTTTTAGATGTTTTTAATATATCAACATAGTAGAAAGTAGTTTGTACCTTTTTACTTTGACAAGTCGCTATAATAATACCAGTACCTACCACTGAATATAGAACTAGAGAATTGAGGATTGGAACACAGGGGTGTCCACAATTTAAACTTCCTGCAAGGAAATCGAACAAAAGATGCCACCACATGTCCATGAATGTACAAATTTTGTGAAGGTTTACAAACCAAACTAAATTTTCTTTACAAATTTGCTATGTGCGAATGAAATTTTAAATTTTTACACAGAAACTTAATTTTTATTTGCAAACTTTCCATGCGTGAATGAAAAAGATGACAGTTCAGTGTAAATGCTTTGCAAATTTTGCTACCAGCAGCGCATGAAAAGTTGGTTGCTAACACAACTTTCCACCTTCCACCCACCGCCCGATGCGCAGTGACCACATTCACGCTAGGAATCATCACTGTGCAACAACAATTTCACCACCTGATTAAGCATCGATTGATGAAATAACCGCCGCCATATAATTTAACCGCCGTCGACAGAGTCCTCCTACTTCCATTCAAACACCGCCAACCGCCACCGACGGAGCCATTCCACACCACATCATACACAATGACATCATCAATCACCATAGACAAAGCCATTCCACATTCCACCGCACTCAACAAAAACAACCACCGACAACACCCGCCAACCCTGGGCCCCTTAGCCACTGAAATAGACTTCCAATCACTTGCAATAGCCATAACACTAGCAAGCAACAAAGAAGCACAAGAATAAAATATTTCTAGGTAAATTTGTATTTTATCTTTACAATTCACACTCCGCCAGTGGTTTCGGTGCTAATCAAGCGCACCAAGGAATTCGTCTCTCACCTTAAGGCATACTGTACGGAAATACCAGTCAGTAGCTTTTAACTATTTTTTGGTATTTATACCGTAAAGAGCCCTGCTCACCGTTTATGTCGGCTTTTCTCTCCGCTGTTGGTCGTAGAGAATCGCTAGACCGGCCATAGGCCACCAGTTTATGTCGTGGATCGTTTACTTTACAGAGTACACGCCACAGACCTGTTTATGTCACAGCTATTGCTTCTTTTAGCAATACTGTAGACCGAGTTTATACTTACCCGTTGTATGCCGTAGTCCCTTCGTTTAAGTAAGGAGGAACTACAGGCCGAGCTCTATACTCAAAAAGTTTATGTCTACTTTTCTCTCCGTTGCTTGGAAAAGGATCGCTAGACCGGCAATAGGCCACCAGTTTATATCGTGGAGCGTTTTGCTTTGAAGAGTAAACATCACAGACCGGCAATAGGCCATACGTTTATGTCGTGGACGGTTTCTTAGGAACCCCACAGACCTAGTCTTAAGTTGAAATTAAAATTAAAATATATTATACGAATAAAATTGTTATTTTAATTTTGCTATTCATTGAATTTTGCTTGTTAAAAGAAAATGTTAAATGGAAGTATTATAAGCAATACATTGTTAAGTTCAATCACAAGAAAAATAATAAACGATTTGGAGTTCGCAACTTCTAAAATCATAAGTTTTCGCTTTCTTTTTGATACACCCGACGAGCTTACCTCAGCCTCGACACAAAAAAGCATCACAACAGAACTATCAAGTTTCTGTCTAGTATTCTCCGTGAACAGAAACTCATACAGATTTTGACATTTCGTTTGACGTTCTTTAACAAAAGAACAGGATTGACCCAAAATCTTTACTTCTTGCACTTCGAAGTGTTCTTGGTTTTTTTACTTTTCCTAAACCACGTTCACCGGGCAATAATGCAAGTTGTTTACTATTCAGCAAGCGACAAATCACCTGCCTAAAAACATGGACAGTTTTTGACGTGATAACGTATGAATCGATGAACGCTGGCTGCACACACGAAAAAGTCACGTTCCGCCTGAGCCGAGCCCAAGCGGGATCGCGGAATAAGCGAAAGAGGGGCACGATCAACGAAAGCCTAAAATTATACAATGTTTTCTTATGACGTTATTACTGTAATGTTTTTAGTCTTGGGTTCGAAAATAAAACTTATTTTCTTTTACTTTTAATTTACCACTACTATCTCTATAAATGAAACTCACTTTTATCTAAGTTCAAACTCTTTATTTATTTCTTTATCTTAGCACCACTAATTATTCACCATTTATTCGCTACCACGGTTAAAATGAAACTGTGTCCATTTCCGAATAAAATGTCCTATTTATACTTGGGATCAAGTTTCTCGAACAGTCTAAGTCTCGAACCTTTCGGAATTGTCAAGATGCTTTAAAAGCTTTCAGAGCTTTCAAATTCAACATTGGTATTCAGCAGAATCATTCAGCAGAATTGTTCAGAATTTTACTGTAGTATAGACAAAAACCATATAGTAATATTTCTGTAGTAGAAACAAAAACCATTCATAAGACTGTAGTTGAGACAAACACTATTCATGTAACATTGCCCCCTTCTTAAGATTGTTCGTCCCGAACAAGTCTATCACTTCCCTGGCCATTGTAGCGGCATAGTCGGTCCCTGTGAACAACTTTCATTTTGCCTCTAACACCTCTCTGAATGCGGTAAACAACATCATTGATTCTGGTGACAACTTTGTAAGGGCCTTCCCAATTTTGCTGGAGCTTCGGTGACAGTCCCTTTTTCCGATGGGGGTTGTATAACCACACAAGATCTTCCACTTGAAACCCTGTCGTCGTTGCATGTGCATCATAACGTGTTTTCATGCGATCACTGGCATCCTTTATCTTTGTTCTGGTCCTTTCATGAATGTACATGAGTCTCTTTTTGAGATCCTCCACATATTCTTCTTGGCTTTGTGGCTCATTTGGAGGGCATCCAAATTTCACTTCACTTGGTAGTCGCATTGTTGAACCAAACAAGATTTCATAAGGAGTATGTCCTGTAGTGCTATGAACTGCGCTCCGATAGCTCATTAAAAACAGTGGAATGCATCGGTCCCAGTCTCGTTGACAGTCTTCCACTACTTTGGAAAGGTGTTCTTTGAGCGTTCTGTTAAACCGTTCTACCATTCCATCTGATTGTGGATGCAGCGGTGTTGTCCTTGTCTTATGAATGCCAAGGAGTGAGCAAACCTGTTGGAAGATATTTGACTCGAAGTTCCTCCCTTGGTCAGAATGGAGTTCTTTAGGTACACCAAATCTACTTATCCAATTGAAGACAATCTGATCCACAACCGTTTTTGCTTCTTGGTTTGGAATGGCAAACGCTTCAGGCCACTTGCTGAAGTAATCCATGATCACGAGAATATATCGGTTTCCATCGTTGGTTTCAGGAAAAGGACCTGCAATATCCATTGCAATTCTTTCGAAGGGTGCTCCAACGTTGTACTGCTGCATCACACTTTGAATTTTTCTGCCTGGTCCTTTTGTAGCAGAACAAGTGTCACATTTCCTGCACCATCTTTCGACGTCTTCTTTTGCATGGAGCCAGTAGAAACGATCTCGGATCTTTTCCAGCGTTTTGTTGATTCCTAAATGGCCTCCAGAAGTGCCATCATGCATCTCACGGAGAACTTCATTGACTTTGGACCGAGGCACAACTACCTGCATCACATAGGACTTGCCATCTGCGGATTCCCACTTCCGTTTGAGTACACCTTCTTGTACATGGAGAGAGTTCCATTGAGCCCAATAGGCTTTTAACACCGGGCTTCTATCGGAAATGTCAACCCATTGTGGTTTCTCCTCGTGCTCTTTCCATGCAAGGATGGGTTCAATGTCAGAATCTTCTTGTTGAGCATTCCTAATTTCCTCGTTACTCCAGCCGGCAATGGGCTCGACTCTCACTCGTTGAGTGACTAGGGACTCCTTTTCTTCCTGACGTGAACAATGCTTGCAGTTTGATTTACATGGTCGTCGGGATAATGCATCTGCGTTGGAGTGTAGTTTTCCTTTTCGATGTTGATAATTTCCTCACCCGCCGTTGGATATGCCAGGTGAGCCAGGCGTTCGATGTCTGCTTGGAGCTGTTGAAGCGTCTCACCTCTTTTCTGAACCCTGGTGTTAAGTTGGACCCGGAAAACTTCTTGCATATGGCCATCTCCAAAGCGTTTTTCAATCGCCTGAGTAAGAGCTTTGAAGTTGCCATGTAACTCTGCCGGTATTGTTTGCAGTAGTTCTGCAGCAGGTCCTCTGAGAGCAAGCGTTAGTGCAACGAACTTTTCTTCGTTGTCCCAGCCATTTGTTGTCGCAGCTGCTTCAAATTGTCTTTTGTAGATCGTCCAAGAAGTTTGTCCATCAAAGGTTGGCGGATGCATTTCCTTTCTTCGCATGCAGTCCCCAGAACTTTCCCTAACTTTAATTTTTCTAACCTTTTCCAATTCCTTTGCGAATTTCTCTTCAACTTTCTCGAATCTTTCGTCTACGGTTGCAATTTGTTTTTCGATACTGTCGAGACGCTCTTCAGCAGCACCAAACTTGCTTTCAAATGCAGCAAACTTGCCTTCGAGGAGGTTTTTCTGGTCTTCAAGGCGTTCTAGAAGTTTCACTTGTTCATCTTTTTGTTCACTTCTCTGCTCTTCTAAAAGATTCTTTTGTTCGTTTCTTTGCTCTTCTAGAAGATTCTTCTGTTCTTGAAAACGTTCGAGAAGGAAAGACATCATATTAGACATGTCGGAGCTTGTACTTACTTGCTCTTGTTCGTCTTGTATTTCAACATCCAGAAGAAATGTTTCTGGATTTTCATTTTTCTGAGTCATATTTTCCTGCAGTCTAATAATGAGGTCATTTTTGGTTCCAGCAGTAGGAAGACCCCGATTCTTTAACACTGCTCTAAGTTCAATCAAGTTAAGGGCATTTACAAGTTTACCCATAGTCACTTTATCACTTTTCACTTTTATTTGTCCAAATGAATTATGCACTTAAGTTTTATTTCACTTCTGACACCACTGTAATGTTTTTAGTCTTGGGTTCGAAAATAAAACTTATTTTCTTTTACTTTTAATTTACCACTACTATCTCTATAAATGAAACTCACTTTTATCTAAGTTCAAACTCTTTATTTATTTCTTTATCTTAGCACCACTAATTATTCACCATTTATTCGCTACCACGGTTAAAATGAAACTGTGTCCATTTCCGAATAAAATGTCCTATTTATACTTGGGATCAAGTTTCTCGAACAGTCTAAGTCTCGAACCTTTCGGAATTGTCAAGATGCTTTAAAAGCTTTCAGAGCTTTCAAATTCAACATTGGTATTCAGCAGAATCATTCAGCAGAATTGTTCAGAATTTTACTGTAGTATAGACAAAAACCATATAGTAATATTTCTGTAGTAGAAACAAAAACCATTCATAAGACTGTAGTTGAGACAAACACTATTCATGTAACATTACGTTAAATTATCGTCCGACTCACAGAAACTGAGAAAGTTTTCTGCTCAATGGAGACACCATGTAACCAGGTCTTACTTTACTTTCATGCATCTTTCCAACTGAAGCGTAATTGTAAGTTAATACTTTGCATGTTACATGTTACTTTGTCACTGGGGTCGGTATATAACAATATGTACGGTGCTTTTTAACTGTGAGCAGAATAAAATTTTGACGACCTATTTATTTTACTCCCTCAGTTCGAATTGTTTTTCAGGGGCCCCCTGACGCTGGGGGCCCTAGGCTGTAGCCTTGTTGCCCTGTTAGCCTAGGCGAAAACACGGCTCTGCGTGGCCATAGCTTATGCAGTTGTGGCGAATTGGCACATGTGGAAAAGGATCATGTTGCTGCTCTCTGCTCGGGGAGGCGAAATTATAGCGCTGCTCTGCTCTACTTGCAGACTGCCTATACCTAAATTTATTGGCCGAAAGTACCTACTGACAAGTCTGGGAAAAAAGATTTTATGCTGCCACTTTCTCATATCGGCTTTGTATCAAGATATTATGCTAATTAAAATTGTGTTGCCTCAGTGGAAGTCTTCATTTGGCTAAATGTCCTTTTTCCAGCCTTTTTTTAAACAAAGAATTTCCACAGCCTTAAGAAAATAACAGAAATATTTAAGTCATGCTCCCAGGACACCTCTTCCATATCGGACCCAGTCGCATAACCTAGTACACAAATATTTCATTAAAAATATCCTTAAATATCTAATTAAAATTATAAAACAAAATGTCCTCTAGACGGAAATAATTGAACACAGTTTCATTCAACTGCCCTCATTTGCAAGTCAATGCAAATTTCCAAACATTAATTATAATTTTCCTTATGGATATTCACAAACACAAGTCACACAAGCACAGACACACCTACTAAAGCCATATAAAACAAGAACAATCTTCTCTCAGACTCAGAATATTATTTAACATCTCCAACATCCCAATGGGATGTCAAATTAAAATGATTGCAATCGCTCCACTTTCAATCAATAAACACAAGCCAAACTAAACCATAAAACCCCACATCCCCGTTTTCAGAGACATCAGCTTCGGCAGCCAGAACCCAGCAGGACCCCAAATAATCATCGTTTGAATCATTATTTGAATGAAAAGGAACATTTTGCTGAAACATTTTACCTGGAAGCTTTTCAAGCTGATTACACAACATGGCATAATGTTTGGCAGCATCAGGATAACTCTAGGAAGCCAAAATATACATTTACAGTTCAAGTAATAGTAACATCAGTTCAGTAGGTAGCAGTAAGAGAAATGTTGCAAATATTTACCAAAAGGCAAACGATTCACACTTCATTGCCTTGCCACCAGATCAAAACAGAGCGCTCGTTTCCTTTAAGGGTCAAGAATGAGCAGTTTTATGCAAATTTAATTTGCAACTGTGTGTATGTTAAAGTGTGTCAGATATACAGAATATAGAACTACCCTCTCAACACATCTAGCTATTAGACAAACATTCAAACCACCACCACCAGGTCCACTTTGCGAATTATTTGACAACAATGAGCAAATTGACTAATTGTGAGCTTGTACAATGTACAGGGCGCGTGTATCCACCACCTTGGAGCATTTGCAAAACACGGCCCGATTCTGTCGGGTTGGGGCCATAAATTTAATTTACACAATCCAAACACACTGCTGAGAGAAACGCATAAACAACCCATTGTTGTAGACACAGATACACTCAACCAGTTAGCCTAAACAGGACGAAACATTCGTCAATGAACATAATATATAGCAAAATGTTCTATTATATAGTCAATGTCGTTGACTATATGGCATGATGGCCTGGCCAGAGAAAGCTGAAAGGAAATACATATAACATGCTCAGACTCACACCCTGCAACCATTTAAAGCTGCTTCCAGGTACACATCATCAGGATGGAGTGTTGACTCTTGGCTGTGGAGAGATGGGGAAATATAAGGAATTATATACATGGCACGCTGATTTGGTTCGCTTTCCGGATAACACATTCAAATTATGTCTTAGCAGATGAATTCTCAATAACAGCTCTATAGGAAATCATGATGAAATTTTGAAAACATTATTCCTCAGGGTTAAAAGGTGGTTCTGGTTAGCTTTAAATTAATGAATCATCTTTATAGGTGTAGCGATGTATATTTGATGGAATTTCAATTGAAAGGACTATTTTTGTTAAGAACATGAACCTATACGTAGTTTTGTGACATTTTAATTCAGAAAGTAGTTTTACTTGTTTCAATACTTGCAACAGGATAGTTTAGACTTTAGACAAAGTTTTAGCCAACAAGGACAACAGTGTTCTTGAGGTTGATATAGTTTTAAAGATTAACAATTTAAAAAAAATAATGGTCTGTTCAAAATAACGTCTGTTTAAAAAAGCCCTTAAACTTGAGAACTGATCTATCTAAAGGGTGTTTTTAAAGAGGTATAAAACTTTTTGGTTTGCCATTTCATCATTAATCGACTGACGCCTGAACAACCTATGCAAATTGTTGAGATTTATTTTTTTAAAACATGCTTCTGTTCGTGAAACGGAACTCGCACTGCGTCAATTTTATGGTCGACATAATCGTCCATCAGAGCAATTAATTCGTTTAACGATGGAACGTTATTGCATCACGTTTACTTGCTGCGCACAATGGTGTAGCAGCAGCAGTGTAGCATGTTGTCAAAGTAAATGTCAAAAAAAAGTAGCTCACAAAGCAGCATACACGAATACAATGTGTAGCACTGAACTCAAACAAAAATCATGTCTGCCATTTTGGTTTGCTGTTGTTTTGCAGCGCAGCACGTTCGTGAAGTTCAAGTCGAGTACTTCAGCTGCTCTCTATGCTGCAGCTGCTACTACACATTGTAGCCGTGCAATAGGATTTACGTACATTTAACTTTGACATTGCTACGTGCTACTGCGCTGCTGCTACACTATTGTGCGCAACCAGTTACTCTAAATGATAATTTTCATCATCTGAGAGCAACCTCGAGTTGTGCTTACTGGACTGGTTGAAGCATTTTGGGTATTACTTCTTTAAAAACTCTCTGCTGGGAAGAGGGTTATAGTCAAGGGATACCCTAAGAAAGCCGTCAATGACTTTTTTGTTCCTGAATTGATTCGCATTGACATTTAGGAGCTGTGGTTTCAGCAATTCGTCACAACCTTTTTTCAAAAAATTTCAATCCTTTCGCTCAAGACCTGATTTGCCTCAATTAGTGCGTTTTTTGGAGAGTTAAGTCAACCAACAACACAATTTTTACACTCCGACAGATCTTAGAAAAGACCCAAGGATTCCAAGTTAAGGTCGCATTTAAAATTAAATTTTTTCGATGGTGAATCGGCGCTGTCCCGTCCAGGTTGACAAGAACACCAATGAATACTTCTATGTATGTCGACAAAAACTTACGACAAGCAGATGACGCCCTATCAAGTATAACCTCTTCAACATCCTTCTTAAGGCAATCTTACGCGCTTGCTTGTTAAGACTATAGAGGGAAAAGTGTTAATTGATCCGTTCAACTACTTGGCTGTTAATAATGACTTCAACGATGTGCGCTGTCAGTTCCCCAGTATTGTCGTGGAGGCGGCAAGAATGGGTCTGGCTGTTAATGAAGTTAAATGAAAGTAAAGGGTGTTTTTTTTAGACGGTTATTTTTATGATACAGCCAAGAATTTGGCTTTATTATGAAGACAAATTGTTGCCATCAAGATTTTAAAATGATTTCGTGCAAGTGGCCTCCGCGGCTTGCTCGAATACATTTCTGGGCGATTATGTCGACCGAATATTGGACGCAGCGCAACGGAACCACTATTTTGGTAAAAAATTCGCACGATTTGCAAACGTTGCTCAGGAGTGTCTATTCATTATGAAAGGGCAAACCAAACTGAGCATTAATCAAGTGACAGCTGTCAAAAAGACCAACTCCGTAAAAAGTATTGCCAGATTAAAAACCACAGTCTAAAAAAACACCCTTTATAAGCCGCCCTTGGTTGAAAAACATCATCACCTTAGACTTGAACAAAACGTGTCACGATGGAGAGATATTACTTTTAAGTAGTCACTGACTTTGTCTATTTGGGTTAGACTTAAACCTCTCAAAATCACTCTTAAAAATATCGCTGCTGCATGGGACAGAATCCCGGATCCAAAATAGCACGATCGAATGGAAGACGACCTCCACCAATATAACCGGATTGGCTGAAAGGGTATGTTATGTTAGTTTGAGACCATAAAATATTTTTTTTCGAATTGTGATTTTGAACGTTAGATTGAATTTCGAGTCCGAAAACAGAACAGAGTCCATATCATAATTTGATTTTTAAAAGCTATTCAATAACTCAGTTTTGGTTTTTATAATATTGTTGTATTTTTGCTGGCGAACTGTTCGTTACTACATGGCTGGACCTGGACATTGTACAGCTTAATTCCGTTCGTTTTATAGTGAAAAAAGGGATCAAATAATATATATGCCTTTCCTAATTTTTTTTTAAATTATTTATTCTTGCATTTGTCACTTTGGTGCAAACCATGAAAGGGCCACTCTTGTTGAAAACTTTTTCCAATCTGCTCGGAATTCTGATATCTTTCTATTTTTAAAGCTAGATTAAGCAAACCACTGCAGTAGTTTCTTGGTATTCTATGGAAGAATTATATAAAAAGGCTTTTAAATTTCATTGAATTATTGTCTACTGACATTACCCCTCCCCCTCCATGAAATATTTGCGTTTGTGTGTTTTTGTTTTGGTAATAGGAAGATCTAACAAACTTTTTGGAACTTCCAATAGGTGCAAAAATGTAGGTAAAAGATTGCTCAGAAAAACAAAAACAACGAATGATCAGGGCTGTCGTTCGCAAAAAAAGTACTTACAAAAAAAAATGTCTTAAATCGTCCAAGCGTTTGAAAAATGTTACACTCAAAACGTGTTCCTTTTAAACTAAATCTCCCAAATAAAACACAACCAATATTATTTTTATCTTAAATTTGCTTTGAACCTGGAGATAATCGTCCACGTTTTTTTTTATGATAAAGTATGCTTTTAAGTTGTTTCCAAATATGATGTTTTGATACACGAAACTTTTTCTCCCAGAAAATTACAATCCAGCTTTTTTTTTTTTTTACTTTACTCTACAGTCTACAATCAAGAGTCCCTTGAGAACAAAAACTATAATAATTCAGAAAAAAAAAAAAATCTTCACCTGCTTGTAGATGTAGAGTGTTTACCAATGCTGCGCTACGCTAGGATATTTCAGAGATAATTTTTATTTTTCGCGAAATAAAATTTCTCACTTTCATAACAACACTCATTAATAATTTCGACTTAAAGTGTCGGTGTGTTTAACACTGTGCCGGAAATGCAACGTCCATCCTCCACAGCAGGTGCGGGTGAGTTCGTAGAACTTGCATACTGTGCTGAGTGCTGTTTTATAACTTTTCAAACAAACAATAAGGATAAGGAATTATAATTTCTGATGTTAACGGTTGTTGTGTACTTGTTGTTGTCAGTGCCGGCGCATTAGATTTAATATTTCATTTTGGAGTGGGATTTTTGGTATGGGAGGGGTTTTATTGTGTTCGAATCGAAAGAGCTTAAATTCATTTTTAAAGTTATTTTAAGAAAAATTCTTATGGTCGAAGAGTTAGCAGTGGTTTTCGTAAGTAACTTCATACAAAACTTTATATTTATTTAGCGATGAAAACATTTCAGTAATCGCTTTTTTAGTCTGAATATTAAAGTCTGGGAAACTATAGCGTTTGCATGTATTCGTTAGAGCCCAATCGTAATGGCCATGACCTTTCATTTGCAAGAGTGGTCATATGTATATACACAATCATGATGGAGGCATGTTAATTTCAACAAACACAAACATACGCTTACGACGCACGTATAAGAAAGTTTGACAGTTTTGCTTTTTGTTTCTCAGTTAGTGTTTATCTGCATGCTTACGTTTCGAAATATTCGCCACAGACACTTTTTCTTAACTTAAAAAATTTGAGATATCCGACTGTCAGATAATTCGACACAATCCAAAGCGGTGTTTGTCAGAATGATTATAAGAAATGCGTTGAAGTCTCTTTGACGACAGATATACTGTCTAGTTAGTTATGAGCGTAAGAGTGCATTATGATTACACAGTGCTTTTGCAAAAATTTCTTTGCACAGTTGAATTTGACATCTGCCATCCTTTATATTTTCTATCTGTCAAAAAAAAGAAAGAAAAAAAAACCGACACTCATTCAATGACTGTTGTAATGGACCTTTTCATAAGTTCCTTAAGAATGGGGTGTTTCAATGTGGACCGCTCTGACACACCTACATACATTTGACAGCTGTGGTAGTTAGGAATCTGAAACAAAAAGCATAAGTGATGCCGTTCACATGCGGTAGAAGTTAAACCTTTTAGCAAATTAAGCTGTTCGAGATAAGCCAACGAACACAACAAAAATTGGACTCGAATTAAAAAAGAAAACACTTTATTTCTTTAACTTTAACTCATTCTCTCGTAGGCCAAATGGGAGCGGGTCAAAATTCTGGTTTCAAAATACTGCTTTTCAAAGTTCTGCTTTTTTTCATTCTGGTTGACAAAAATCTGCTTTTCAAAATTCTGGCTATTAAAAAACAAAAAAATTCTGCTTTTTTTATTTGTCAAAAAAAGTAAGATTATCAAAATTCTGCCAGATATAAGGAAAAAGAAGGCTTGGAAAATATTAAAAAGCGCGCGCGCAGGATTTTGAAAAGCAGAATTTTGCAATGCAGAATTTTAAAAAGCAGAATTTTGTAAAAATAATTTTGACCCCGGCAGAATTTTGACCCCAACCCAGGCCAAATATCATAGATGTATATATGTTTGTCTCTTTTAAGTTTCGAAAAGTTTATTATGGGTGCTTCGTTGTGTTCTTAGAACGAAGCGAATGCATGGGCATGCCCAAAATAGTTAGCTTATGTCAAAACTCAAAGAGAAGTTTGCTTATCTAATAGCATTCTCCATAGGAAAGAAGTAACCAAAAAAATCTGGAAGTCTTCTGAACTTGGCATAAGAATCACACTTCTGACGATTCTCGATTTAATGTTTTAGAATCAACTCAAGAAGCACATATACAAATATAACAGCCACAGAATATTTTTGGATAGTGTCTATCCACATAAATTAGGTTTTCCTGTTTCGCTAGTGTCCGAAACTGTTGATATGCAGGCACTCAAGAAGAACAAAGAAGTTCCGTTACGTAAGTGACATTTAAATGTTCAACCAGACAGTGTCTATTCGAACGCAGTAGTTTTGGCTGTGTCGCACGTGTGTGGATCACGTTATGAAAGGGTTTCCTACCCAAATAGCTTTAAAATGAATACAATTTACTTGTGATGAATAAAAACTCATGAGTTCATCAACTTTTTTCATCCAATGATCTCATTCAATAAAAACAAAAATATTATACTCACATCATGGTGTACAAAACAGTTTGACTGACATTTCTTGTTTACCCTCTGCAATATCCTGCCATCGTTTCTTCTTTTTTATATCCTTGTTATCTGAGTGACAGGACACAACATATCTTCGCATCAAGCATACAAGAAAAAAAATCCCAAAACACACACATAGAAAGCAACAAGAAGAGAGAGAGAGAGAGTACCTACCTATATCCTTTTTCTGAATAAAATTCAATTACGTGAAGCCAAAGGTAAATCCCACAACGCATTGGGAGTGTTCTGATTTGGAACAGAAATCTCATTTAGCATTATGGACCATAATGAAGGATGGTCAATTGGATTTAAAACGAAAGGTATACGAAAGAGGAGGAGAATCACAAAAAGGCTCCAACTTGGTATGTGGATCTGGATGTGCTTATGCTTAGTTAAGGGAGTAGTAGTAGGAGAGGAAAGCAAAGCAGATTTGCGTAATAAATTGTGTGGAAAGATGGCTACCTGCTGGCTTACACTTTGAGTGAAAGTCAAACGAATTTGATTGAAATATTGCGTAATGGCTGATGATTGATTGATTGAATCAACTTGCAAAGTGAATACTAGTGACATTGATCCCTTTCTTTTTTTAAAGAGGTCGTCAGAAAGAAATAGCTTTTTGTGGGGGGGGAAGATTTTTCAAGATACAATACAAATACCAAATACAGATGGGTGATTTTTTATTAACCTTACTTTTAGTTGGTATTTTTAGTATTCGTTCTGAGATGTGGGTTGGATTTGAGATCAAAAATGCATGGGCAACCAAAACCAAAAATACGTTATTTAATGTGAAAGCTTGTAAAAATTTAATGAAAAGTATATTAGGGCTTTGTTCGGGTAATATGGCTCACATCGTATAGTTGCTGGTCATTTATGAACCAGTAGGCCACTTATTCAATTGCTATATAAACTAATGTAATGGCACTGAGACAAGGACCCTATTAAGGACAGCTTATTGATGATGTCAAAGGGTCGGAGAAAATAAAGAAAACCTTTGATTTTGTGATTTGTATCTGGGCAAACTTCAAAAGGCCAAAGAAGTAAACGAAAAAACGAAAAATATTCAGTGGATATTACCTCAGTGAATACTCCTATACATGTTCAGTAAAGCGACCAAGGGAAATGACCGTTCAGAATTTGAAACCATGAAGAGAATACCATGACCGAGCCATTTGCCAAAAGGTTGTTCTATTACCAAATTGATTGGGTGATTTTTTAGCTGGTTTGGTTTTGGCAACACTGGTTTTGACAGCTGACGTGTGTTTAGTACCTTGTGTCACTGTCAAACAGCTTCAGTTTGGTTTGCAATTTAACCATGGATCGTCTTACAAATGAACAACGCTTGCTAATTATTGAATTTTACTATCAAAATTCGTGCTCGGTTCGAAATGTTCAAATTGTTCAAATTGTGTTCAGCGATGAGGCTCATTTTTGGTTGAATGGGTACGTCAATAAGCAAAATTGCCGCATTTGGATTGAAGATCAGCCAGAAGCATTGCAACAGCTACCAATGCATCTCGAAAAAGCCACTTTTTGGTGCGGTTTATGGGCCGGCGGCATTATTGGGCCATATTTCTTCAAAGATGATGCGAATCGCAGCGTTACTGTCAATGGTGAACGCTACCGAGCGATGATAACAAACTTTTTTTTGCCCGAAATGGAAGTTCTTGACTTGCATGATATGTGGTTTCAACAAGACGGTGCCACATGCCACACAGCACGCGAAACAATGGCGCAATTGCGAGGCGAGTTTGGTGAACAGTTAATTTCACGTTTCGGGCCTGTCAATTGGCCGCCTAGATCGTGCGATTTGACACCATTAGACTATTTTTTGTGGGGGTATGTCAAGGCTAATGTCTATAGGGACAAGCCGGCTTCGATTGACGCACTGGAAGCCAACATCCATGCATTCATTCGTGAGATACCGGCCGATATGTGTGAAAGAGTATGCCAAAATTGGACTCAGCGGATGGGCTACCTGAGACGCAGCCGCAGTCAACATTTGCATGAAATTATCTTTAAACATTAAATTGCAAGGTTCAAACTATCGATTCAAATAAATATTTCATTCATTTTTTCGAATTTTTTGTGTTTTTTTTTTTTTTAAAGTTCTAAACCTCTTAAAAAATCACCCATTATATCTTACCCTAGCCCAGGGCTGTGTGAAGTTGGCACCCCACTTGTGAAATTTTTTACCGAAATTTATGCAGTTCGTTTGCCCATCGTTAGCCCACGTTTGCCCACCAAAAATTTTCGTTTGCCCACCCTTGGTTTCGGAAATAATCAAAATTTAAAATTTTGGTTGAAAGACAAAAAAAAAAAAAAAAAGATGTAAAAAACGTGGGCTAACGATGGGCAAACGAACTGCATTAATTTTTACATCTATTTTTTTTTTTGTCTTTCAACCAAAATTTTAAATTTTGATTATTTCCGAAACTAAGGGTGGGCAAATGAAAATTTTTGTTGGGCAAACGTGGGCTAACGATGGGCAAACGAACTGCATTAAAAAAAATCGATTTTTACATCTTTTTTTTTTTTGTTGTCTTTCAACCAAAATTTTAAATTTTGATTATTTCCGAAACTAAGGGTGGGCAAACGAAAATTTTTGTTGGGCAAACGTGGGCTAACGATGGGCAAACGAACTACATCAAAAATTGTAGCAGTTTGGCGTTTTTATTTTTTTTTAATTCAATCTTTTTCAACCAAAAAAAAAACAATTTTATTTTTTATTTTTTTTTTTAAGGGTGGGCAAACGAAAATTTTTGATGGGCAAACGTGGGCTAACGATGGGCAAACGAACTGCATTAAAAAAATCGATTTTTACATCTTTTTTTTTTTTGTTATCTTTCAACCAAAATTTTAAATTTTTATAATTTCCGAAACTAAGGGTGGGCAAACGAAAATTTTTGGTGGGCAAACGTGGGCTAACGATGGGCAAACGAACTGCATTAAAAAAAATCGATTTTTACATCTATTTTTTTTTTTTGTCTTTCAACCAAAATTTTAAATTTTGATTATTTCCGAAACTAAGGGTGGGCAAACGAAAATTTTTGTTGGGCAAACGTGGGCTAACGATGGGCAAACAAACTGCATTAAAAATTGTAGCAGTTTGGCGTTTTGATTTTTTTTTTAATTCAATCTCTTTCAACCAAAAAAAAACTATTTTATTTTTTATTTTTTTTTTGAAGGGTGGGCAAACGAAAATTTTTGATGGGCAAACGTGGGCTAACGATGGGCAAACGAACTGCATCAATTTCGATAAAAAATTTCACAAGTGGGGTGCCAGCTTTAGGAAATTTAAAATTTTATTTTGTCAATATTTTGAAAATGGAAGGTGGGCAAACGAAAATTTTTGGTGGGCAAACGTGGGCTAACGATGGGCAAACGAACTGCATTAAAAAAAATCGATTTTTACATCTTTTTTTTTTTTTTTTGTCTTTCAACCAAAATTTTAAATTTTGATTATTTCCGAAACCAAGGGTGGGCAAACGAAAATTTTTGGTGGGCAAACGTGGGCTAACGATGGGCAAACGAACTGCATAAATTTCGGTAAAAAATTTCACAAGTGGGGTGCCAACTTCACACAGCCCTAGCCCAGCCCTCTATTTCTTAAAACACTCATTTGTTAAGAAGAAGAAGAATATGCGCAATTTCATGACAAATGTGAATTATATGAAGAAAGTACAAAATCATATGATGTAAGCATAAAAACCGTATTTAGTGTATTATTTATGTCAAAACCCAATTGGTTTTATAAAAAGATGTGAATGATTCAACATGGAACATGGAAGCAGAGTGAATGGTTAAAAGACAAAACTTTAATGACTTAAGTGGTTCTTTTCAATAACCGTAGGCAGTGACACATTTTGCTAGAAAACTTATGACCAGACCTATGTTAAAAGATCAAAAGCAGATTGTGTTTAATATGGACCACTTAAAAGTTTAGGGTAGGCTAAAATAAGTCATCCATCCGATGTTGTTTGGTTCTCTTTTATTTTCTAAATGAAAATCTTCGATTCTGTTTTTTGATTATGTTTATTTGAACCTTAAGAATTGTATTGGTCAAGTCGAGAAGATGATATCGGCCAAATGGGCGACGTCACGATTGATTGCTCGTCTTATGGCATTTTTTAGCACTTCAGCGAGAACTTCGTGCGACAGATTCTCGCACTCTTGTCGAATGTTGTCCTTGAAGGCTTCCAGAGTCTCGGGCTTGTTCACGTAAACACGGGAGTTCAAAAAAACCAACCAACAAAAGTCTGAAACGGTTAAATCGGGCGATCTTGCGGGCCAGTGCAAATCGCCAAAACTAGAGTAAAGCGACCCGGGAACGCCGCCTTCAGAACATCGGTTCATGTATCGCTCCATGGCTTGTTCACTTGTATTCTGCATCTGTCTAGTCCATAAATGTCAAAACAGATTTGACATTGGCGGCCATTTGCAAAAATGAGAGCATCTTCCAATAGGGTGATTTCTTTTGACCCACCCTGTATGTCACACTTTTCTTTTATAACATTGTTGTATTTTTGTGCCTTAAAAAATATTATTTTCATTGTTATATCGGAAAAAACATGGTAGGCCAAGAGCCAAGAGCTGTTCCTAATGTCAAAGATGAGACATCCTGTGAGTGTGAATATTGTGTTCAAACATTTTTTGTTTAATTTCGCTGTAAGAGAATTTTTGTTAAGCATGTGCGTCTACGTAAATGGAGATTTTGTATTATAAATACCCCCCCCCCCTACCGGAAAATTCAAACATCACTGAAACAATCAAAACTCTTGAACACCCGCGGTTTTCTTTGTCTATCAAATTTAATCTTTATTTTTATGGACGCAATGTTTCGTGGAAGTAGCCATTCACGTTCACTTTTTCTTTTCAAATACTTTTTAGCACCTTCGTGTGGCATTCCTGCCATTGTACATTTAAGTGGTGTGGTAACACTTCAATCATCAGCTTCCAGTCAAGTTGTCATCAAAACGTCATTTTTCCAATCAAATGTCAGTTGCGCATGGATATATAGACCGGACAGAGAAAGACAAGAAGTTATCGCCGATTACCGCACGTAACGCCATACAATCAAATGTAATTGAAGTTTAATAATTATATATCACTAAGAATTATTAAATATGAAAGTTTATTTAAGCCCAGTCTTTTCTTGGAACTTTTATTTTCAGCAGTTCTATAACTTCAAATGCATTTCGCGAGCTTCAGATTATTACTGAGCCCATTATCTCGCATACTGATAAGGAAATAGTTTTTTAGCCGCACAATACGAATACGAAATGCTCTATCCATTTTTTCTCTCATTCTGATACCCAGAAACTCAAAACCAATTTGTTTTGGATTTGAATTGAACTTTATAAACCAAATAAAGGACATAGATTTTAATAATTTTAAAAGAATATTTGTTTTTTGACTTTGTTATAAAACCACTTCCACATAAATTTGATTTCGATGAAAGAAAAATCGCATTTATAAGAACTGCATTGATGTATCTCTTGAAATACTTTTTCAATTTTGGAATTGGAATTACATCTTGATTGAATATCTTCGCATTCAATTCCTTTTTTCTAAATTTACGAAATGGAAACAAAAATTCAATCTTTCAATGTAAGCATTAAATTGCAATATGGACTCGTACACATGGCAGATTAAAAGCAAAAAGAGAGCACTCGGAATGAAATCTTTTGAACGGTTATTGAAATAAAAATGTCGTTCAATAATCTTCTTGACAATTCACGAACATTTATTATATCTTTGAATTGGATACATTTTAGATTACATAAATATAATATAATATACCAGGACTACGTCATGCATTTCTTCATTCTTTTCCCTCTTTGACATTGTGCACTTTCTTTTAAAAACATCCTTCTGTGTCCTTATTCTGTTTGTTACAACTAATCCCACATACGTAAGAACAGTATACTACCATTGAAGTTAGAACTATTCAGGAACGAATATGATCTGAAAATGGACGAGAACGGATTAAAATATTAATTAGGTCCAAAGACCATCATCTAAAAATGGGGCATTTGTTTGATCCTCTTTTTTCTTGATCTTGATTTCTGCAGGAATAAAATTAATAAATATTGTGACACGAAGAGCTCTAGGAGCTAGTGACTTACACTCTCCACCATTAATGTGCGTGTTTGTTGATACTCTGCAGGAATCCAGGAAAAGAAGGATCTTACAATTTACCGGTGGATCCGAACAGCCAGTATAGAGATGCACTTTTCTCGACAAGTTTTGCTCATACTACTACATTTTTTTTTTGCTCTAGTTGGGAAATTCCACGATTTCCTTAAATTCTTTGAAATCATTAATGGGACCGAAAAAATGGTTTTAAGAGAGTCCCTGGGTGTTGTTTTTGTGAGCAGGATAACGTTTCAATTCAAGGGTAAAATAAAATAAAGGGTGGTTTTTAAGTTTTTTAGAGCTAGAAAATAAAATGAAAAATAGATAAATTGTATTAATTGCCATAAAATGTACTTTATTTGGGAGATAATTCTTTGCCATTTTTGTTTGAAGATCTTCTGAGGCTTATACACAACACATATGCATACAGCGACTGGTCCGGATGTATTTTTTCGATCACTCTTTACAGCATATGAGCATAATCGCGGCGAATGCTGCTTTTCAAGTCGTCAACCGTCTCTGGGTTATCGGTTTAGACTAGCGATTTCACATATCCCAAGAGAGAGAAGCCTACCAGTGTTAAATCGCATGATCTTGGAGGCCAACTCACATGTCCCAATCTCAAAATTGTGCGCTCACGAAACGTTTCCATCAACAAATTAATTGTGGCACTTGCTGTGTGACATGTTGAACCGTCTTGATGAAATACAGTTGACGAAAAAGTCATTGGTTATGGGCATGGCTCTATGGGTAATCCTCTTTGCCGGCATCGTTTTTGAAGAAGTAAGAACCAATGATTCCATCAGCCCACGAACCACACCGATCTGTCAGTGTTTATAGATTTAACAGCGCGTCTCAATAATTGATTGAGACTCCAGTTGTTTATTGACGCAGCCATTCAACCAAAAACGCCCTTCATCGCTGAACAAAATTTCTTGTAAAAATGATAATCAACAGCAATCTTGTTTCGAGCTCAAATCTGTTCAGGCGTCAGTCGATTCATGATGAAATGGCAAACCACACTAAAGATAAATCATATGACAGATGACAAAATGGTTGGCAATGAAAATACAAAGATCAAAGAAAAGAGTTAAAATATATTTGTTCATCATTAAAACCCTCTGAAATTTAATCTATGGAAACTTCGAAATTTTGGTATGAATTTAGTATTACCAAAATGTTTCTTTAATTAAAGAATTTTTTAAATATGATTTGTTTAAATTTTTTAAGGGGAATATGTTATGTGGATTTTTTTTGGGAAAAGAAAATTTGATCTAAAGTTTGATCAAATTTGCTGTCCAATAATAGCGGCAGATAGCTTTGATAAGTTTTTGTTATTGTGTGTGTGTTTCTTTTGACGTTCTTAATTTGAGGCGTGTTTAACCATACGACAATGTCTAACGAGATTGATTTTTCTGTCATGTTATCTTCGTTGGAATAATCTTTAAGCAATTTTTTTTTAGATTTTCGTGTAATATATTTCGACATTACTATAATAATGTAGCTGCAATTAATTATTTCATAAGTTAAAATGTACTTCAATGTTTTTTTAATGTTTTGTAAGTCGGAAAGTTTTGTTCGCAGTTGAGTCATAATTTAATGTTGATTAAATAAAGTTCACCGGCTGAACACACCCAACCAAGCAAATGTCAGATTTTTACACACAAGCACGAGGGAATGCAAACAATTTGTAAACGGAATTTCGATTCGGGTGGACATTATTTAATTTTAGTTCTGCCGCAATGTAGATAGTTTATTTAAATGTAAGTATATATGAAGTGTTAATGTATATTTAATACAAAGAAGTCTGAATAAATGTATAGTTAATTACTACTACTAGCAAGATGGATTGCAACATTGAGGAATTACATTTAATTAATTTTTCAATAGTATATAATAAAAAGGGAATTGTTTTTCTTGACGAAGACAATGTGCTCCTCCAGAATAAATAAATACATATATATATAAAATAACAACTACCTAGGATTCGTTAAAGGATGCATTAAAAACACTTCGTCATGAACATTGTCAGAGTAATAAACAAAAGTTTACAAATGACTCGTTGTATGGGAGAAGTGTTCCCGGAAAAAATGAAAGGCCATCGAATAGAAAGCTATAAAAAACTATACCTAACAAATCTTTAGTGAATTCGACACAACCGTTGCCAACTTATGGAACAGCTATGTTATGAAGTAGGAATAAAATCCGGGCTCAATCACTGCATCCTTTTCAAAGCGATTCAATTCATTATACACTCTGTTCATTTTAATTTTGCAAGTTCATACCTATTTATTTTTAAATTGTCAATTAATTTTCACTTCAACCGTTTGTATTTATTTGTTTTTATTTTAAAACTTTGATCACTAACTTATCTAAAAAGAATTCTTTTTCCACAATGAAATTCACAGAATGCTAAAAAAATAAACAACAAAATTTGACGTTTGAGAAATGTCCAATTATTGAAGTGTGTGTACAAATGTGTGTTAAATCTCAATTTAAAATGAGATTTCATTTGGGAGGTAAGATTTGATCAAACACCACAAAAAGATATGATCATTGCCCAAAAGAAAAACACTTTTTGATGTTTGATCATATTTCACACGAAAAAGATTTGATCAAGCGACCCAAAAAAAAAATCACATTAGAGTTACTGTTTTTTGAACATTGAATCCATTTTTTGACATTTTAAGTTTCTCATGCTATGAACTTATAAGACCACTACCACTCTCTGTCACTTCGATGTAATTGACATGGTGATTTGTGTCAATTCCATTATCTGGAAACGTCAAAAAAAAAATGCTTTTGTAGCAGGATATTAATGACGTTTTGACACTTACACTGTTCTCAGTGGTGTTATGTAAGTTATAGTGCTGTTAAGCATACTCTGCTGCAATAAAGTGCGGAAATCTATTTTATTGAATTATTCATATATCAAGGGAAAACATTTTTATCTTATAAGTCCCCGCATGTACGATACATGGAAAGTCCTTAAGTTTCTTCTTCTTCAAAAAAAAAATCTTCTCATCTGGATACAAAAATCTACTGAGAACTCAATCTAAACTACCATTTGAGTCATTAAATTCTTTAAATCATCTGAATTGTTCACCCAGAAAAGGGTACAAAATAAACCAAAGACATGCTGATTTGGAACGAACAAAAAACAACAAAAAAAAAAAAACATCTCAACACAAAAACAACCGGACAGAAAAACTTTTACAAGCAAAACGATAAAGGAAAAGCAACGAAACTTTTAATGAAGAAATTAAGATACTTCAATCCAGTTGCGAGAAGAAAAATCGCTGTCATTTCAACCCTTTTTACAGAGCTTATCTATTCTATTAACCGGGCCTTGAAAGTGAGCAGGTATATAGGTATGGGATCGGGATGTCCTTTTTTTCATGTTTCTATTTCTATAACAAAAACGAAACCTTTTTGTGTCATGGATGAACACTGGACATGATATGATACCTAATATACATACCTAGACCTATGTATACTTATACGTATATATAATTCAGGAGCAAATATTTAAAGTGTCTTTTAACAAGGGCCATCTAAATTTGTCTTTTGCAGAAGGATTGGATAGAAACGTCTTTTGTTTGTCAAACATAATTATCTTGAAAATTAATGGATTCTAAAAATTGCATGACAGTTACAAGGATTTTTTTTTTTTTGGGACATCATGACAAAGAATGATATAATGGTGAGATAACAAGTTCCGTTTTATATTAAGTGTCGTGAAAAGATGTTGAATATCGATTGAATTTGTCCTTTCACATATTTGGAGGTAAGTGGCAATGGTGGTTGTGGGAATCGAACCCGGTTATCACTTAAGTGCTCAGAGTGCGGTATTTTGATACTATAACCTTTGCATATATAATCTATAGTAACACCATGAAGCACGATATTCTGTTGTGAGATTTCTCGCCGATGGCGCTGGATGTTACATTTATAGGTTTAGCAGAATTTGCAGACTGGTAGAAGAGGGGTTGATGTACTGGGAAAGCGATAGAGAGATGTATATTATTTATTTTGTAATAACGACTAGCAGAATGAGGGAGTTAGCTATTGAGCTGTTATTGCCATGTCAACGGTGAGGATAAGTCATAATGAAATCAGAAAATATTGTGTTTGTGTGTGTTTAATAACATATTTTCTTAAGAATTTGTTGAATGTGTAAGTGCTGTTCTCTATTCTGATATTTGGCAACATCACAATTTAAAGATTTTCAAGTCATTTATATGAACAAAATATGTATTTTGTTTTTCTTTGAAATTATAGGTACTTTAAGGCAAGTTATGTATTCGTAAAAGTCTTAAGATAACAATTAAAATAATATAATAATATAGGTACCTAATAAT
Source organism: Platycheirus albimanus (assembly GCA_916050605.2). NCBI lineage: Eukaryota > Metazoa > Arthropoda > Insecta > Diptera > Syrphidae > Platycheirus > Platycheirus albimanus. The sequence continues at coordinate 29,032,454 of OU696698.1, read as the reverse complement.
ATATGTAATAATATATAATATAATAATATTTAGGTATAATATATACGTAATGCTGATAGGTAGCGGACATGAAAAAAGTTGTTCGAAGAATTTTGTCCGTTTCTGAATATCTTTCTGTATACCTACTTGTAAAGGCACCTACAGCATAAACAGGTAATTCGATTACCCTTAACGTTGGTACCCAAATTTTTTTGGAAAGATTTTACAGGCAGGAAACAGAATTTTTTTAGCTCAAAAAATATAGAACTCTAAAGATTTTAATAAAAAAAAAAATTTAACTCCATAGGCTCGAGAATGGCTTAACCGGTTCTTCCAGAATGTCATATCATATTGTAGGTAGGTACCTATGAACATTTAGGAAGCTCAATTTATCTAAGTAGCGCACTAACTACCTATATTTATTTAAATAAATATTTGTTTTTAGGTATAATTTTACAAAGCTTGACAAAAATGTTTGGTATTGGTACCTATTAAAAAAGACTAATTTTTTATTTATATATTAACGTATTTGAGTTCTCTTTTGAATTGGTTTTTACTTTTAGATATGAGTCAATTCGTGCGACCCAGTCGTTCATTTTCTTTTAATATCTCACAAGATGATAGAGTTGCCGACCTTCTAGCAATGAATATTTTAATTTTATTTTGATGAAAATTGAAGTCTCATTATCCTTTTCGATTCAAAAAAGATTAAGTGACTTTTTTAATAGAGATTGTTATTTGTAAGATACGTGAGTCCATTTGAACAAAATAGCAAGAATTGTTTTCGAAACAAAAGATTTTCATTCTTGAGATATGCTTGAGCAAGGCCAGTTCCAATTAAAAAATAATTGTGTCCGCAATATTTTCTATGAACAAAAGTTGCAAAATATCCATTTCTGTAGGGAAAATAGATAAAGTAACTTTATTTTGAAAAGAAATCTATTGTTAATTTTTTGAAGTTTGAACCATTCCGCACGTAGGTATAGGTAGGTATTTAGGTATATGTCGAATGACAACTTTTTTTGAAACGAAATACCTATGTAGATAAAAACCTTCATTGTATTTGCCTAATTTATTAGTAATTTTATGAATGTTTAATTAGGTATTGAGCTGCACCTATCAAATTTTAAAAATACATTTAAAACTAAATTTATATAAACCTACTCAAACTTCAAACCTACATAAATCTACTTCCTTTAAAAAGTATAAATACTACCTAATTAGGCATACTTGAGAATTGTAAGATTTTCTTTTTTCATTTTAGGTGGCAATCCTGGCAGGTATGAATATTAAAATATTCATAAATCGCCAAAAATGTTCTCAACAAAAATCATACCTACCAAAACACCGTTTTCCGTCCACACCCAATACAATCAAAAAAACCTATTCTCATTCTTCATTCCATACGAATATTACTTTTATTTTATTTCATTCCACCTTATTCATTAACCTGTTATCCCCACTCTACTTTAATAACAATTTTTGTTTTTTGCTTCCCATAGCATTCTATACAAAAAATCATCTTGAATTGTCTCCCTCGAACCCCCAATTAAAATGTATACAGCATTCTCGTTCTTCCAATCTGAAAATCCATTTATATTAGCAGCGTTTGTAGCTCTCCGAATACCCAAACCGGGGAGTTGCGAGATTCCCTGATAGATGTCGCTAAGAGCGTTACGCTTTTCGGTTGTACTATAGAATATATAGCAAAGCTATAACCTCAGAAAGCATGTGGATGGAGGGAATGGATTGACGGGTCCGTCCGTATGCATTCTCACGGTCAAATGTATTTCCTTATTGATAGTCAGTTGTTTGCGTCTTAACAGACAGGGGCAGTCACCTGTTTCATTCTTACACTCTATGCCAACGTAGACAGTTGCTGCAGTCTCTTCTTATATTATCAACGAGTACTTTATGGGATGGGTTGGGGTGAAAGAGAAGATAGCGGCGCACATTTGTTTTGAATTTTTGAATATTACAATAAGAGGGAAATATAGAGGTAAGTGGAGTATTCTGCATTCGTGTTGTGCAGCTGAAGAACTTTTTATTTAACAGTATATGTCCAAAGATGGTCTCAAGGGTTAACTGATGGTCATTCTTAGAAACGCGAGTATTACGGCGGGCGGTTGAAATTTTTGAGATAGATACGGTTTCAGGGCGTTTGAGCCACCAACTAAATCATCCAGTCGCTGGGTTTTGTAAAGCTCCATAAAATCCAACCAACAAATACCAGTCGCTTAACACCATTGCTAAGGTTTTTTTTTATAATGAACTCTCACTCAAGGGGATATAAATACCCTTACAATAAGTGAACATGTGCGAGCAAGGATAGAAGAAATGGAAAGATAGGAACGAATTTATGCTGGTACAGTGGATTGAGATTGAGGTGTTGTTTACCTCACGTCCAGTTGAAACTGGGGTATAAATAAGAATTGCTGCCCAGGCTGGGTTTGAACTCACAACTTAAGGTTAAGCAAGCAAGCACTACATCCACTGTACTATTGCCACTCTCGGTAGTATATGATTAGATTTTGATTGATGCATGTATATTGGAGAAGGGTGAGAAGGGGATGAAGGAGGGAGTCAGAAATTTTTTAGGGGCACAAGGTCAACCGAAACTCTCATCCTTTTTAAGCCCCTAAGATATTTTTAACACTTCGACAGATTTTAGAAAAGACCCAAGAATTCCAGATCGATACTCACCACCTCTTATCGATTTTAAAGTCGCCTATGACAGCGTGAAAAGGAACGAGCTATACAGAGCCATGTCACTTCTTGGTGGCATCCCTTCTAAACTCGTTCGTTTGTGCAGGATGACTATGTAGAACTCGCGCTGCTCCGTCAAGATTAGTAAGAACATCACCGACTCATTTAATGTCGAGAAAGGCTTTGGTCAAGGTGACGCGCTGTCATGTAACCTCTTCAACATCATTCTTGAGGCAATCGTACGCAACTCGCATGTCAACACCAGCGGTACCCTTTTTACTTGCGATTATAGGTACTATAAGGCAAGTTATGCATTCGTAAAAAAAAAAAAAATTCTAACAATCAAAAATGACATTACGATGATAGAGAAGTCGAAAAAAGTGGGTCCGACAATTCTGTCTGTCTGTCTGTCTGTCTGTCTGTCTGTCCGTGTGTCTGTCTGTCTGTATAGTTACCTACAGCCTAAACGGCTGGACCGATTTGCTTCAAACTTGGTACATAGTATTATTATGACGTCCTACAGAGGGGTTTTTGGAATTAGCATTCAAGCTCCAAAACTAACGGTACCTGCCATACGATTTTTTGTGAAAAATTAATTTTTCTCAAAAACGGCTCCTACGATTTTGATAAAACTTTCTGAATTGTGTTTTCTGTGCAAACTTTATGTTTTGGTTGGAATAGATTTTTCGGGAAAAGTCTTATAATGGTACCTCCCATAGGACCGGTTTTTTGAAATCCGATTTTCTCGTAAGCCACTTGACGGATTTCGATGAAACTTTTTATGTAGAAGCCCTCTTATAAAAGAAATAATATAATTTCGAAAATTTTTCAAAAAAAGTTTTTTTGAGTTTTTTAAAAAAGTTTCAAAATTTTTTTTTAATTTTAGTTTTTTCCAAAAACGGTTTAATCTACAGTTTTTTAATTTTATTTTTCTGATAAAAACTACAAAGTGCTAGAAGTTGGCATACTCAAAAAAAAATTAGAATATATTTTCGAAAAGTTTTTCATTGATTTTTAAGTGATTTATAAAATTTCATATGATTTTTTCAACGCTTTTTTCCCAAAATCTCAAGCACCCAAGACCATTTTAACACATTAGAGCAAGTTCGTACGACCCAGTCGTGCACTTTATTTTTTTTAGATCCGTTCAATTACTTGGCTATGCTGATGATATTGACATTATTGGAAGAACGAAGCGCGCTGTCAGTGGAGCATTCGACAGTATTGAAGTGGAAGCGGCGAAAATGGGTCTGGCTGTAAATAAGGATAAAACAAAGTATATGCTGTCCTCGGGTGAAGTAGATCATCACCGTAGGCTCGGACAAAACGTCACAATGGACAGATATAACTTTGAGGTTGTCAAGGATTTTGTTAATTTGGGTTCCACTAAATCCTCTCAGAACAACATCAGTGAAGAGATCAGTCGAAGAATCAGTGTTGCCAATCGCTGTTCTTCGGGCTAAGAAGGCATCTTAGTAGTAAAGCCCTCTCTCAAAGGACCAAGGAGACATTATACAAGACCCTTATCATCCAAGTCCTGCTGTATGGGGTAGAAGCGTGAACACTGACACAATCGAATGAATACAGGCTGGGGTGCTTTGAGAGAAAGATTCTTCGGGTGATATTCGGTCCTGTATGTATCAATGGAGTATGGAGGAGAAGATTCAATGGCGAACTGTAAGGGCCTTACAGCGACATTGACTTAGTTAAGAAGCTGAAAATACAGCGGCTTAGATGACTGCTTCATGTGGAGCGTATGGACGAAAACGCTTCAGCCCGACAAGTCTTCAATTCCAACCCGGAGGGCCGAGGCAGTTCTGGAAGACCCCATATAAGGTGGCGCGATCAAGTGGAAAACGACCTCAACCAATTTGGTGTGCGCAACTGGAGGCCACTGGCTAGGCTGCGGCACCTCTTCGTCTTTAGGGTCCCTGCCGGGCTTAGCATTGTCGATATTTTGTAAGCTGGCTTCTATCCAATCATGAATGTGGTTGAGATTTAAGTTGGAACTTGAGAGGGATAGATGTGCCTATCCTCCGCCTCCGCGTGGCAACCCGGGAACAGTATGAATGGCAGGGAAATTGTTGTTAATAAAATAGGAGTGAGTATATGCAGCTGTATTTCCTTTCCTTGAAGTATTGATTCCTTACTGGAAACGTATGCAAGGTAAAACTTGTATGCGGCAAAGAGAGGAAGGCTGGATGTGCGTATTTGGCTGTTTGCTTCTACCTTGGAAAATGGTTGAGTGCGCATATCTAAGGCTGCCAGGCCTTGAGTATTGATGGTGCTCATCTGGAAGTGACCTTACGGTTGCGAGGCTCCACCGGAAGCTTTATTCTGGTACCACGGGAGATAGTGCCTACCCAGTTGGCCGAGTCACCTGGGAGACTATCTATGAGATGGGCCCCCTTGTGGGAGTATCGTGGTGGTTGTGGTTTACTCCAAATGCGGAAACATATGGCATTATGGGTAATATTATCTATGGATTTTATTATTGGATGCAAGAAGTGTTAGATAGACCTCGCCCCTCACTAAGAAGTGTGGACATGCCTCAACATGTTCCATAAAATTGGTACTATGATTCTACCGAGGGGTAGATCTTAGGGTTCTGGTCTAAGCCCAATTTGACTCTGCATGCGAGTAAGCTCGCCGTGAAATTAAGACTTAATTGTCAGGTGTTCACGTTAAGCTTATTCTCATCTTGTTGGTTGAGGCCGTGGTCCACCATGGACTGTCTGCGCCACCTTAAGTAAGTAAGGAAGTAAGATATTTTTAGTGCGAAGATTGTGTAGGTCCTTTGTGGTTTTATTGGACTTAAGAATAGAGATCTTGGCGACTACCGCTCGAGTCAGATATATTTCTTTGCCTGGCAGCAATGGTTTTTTTTTCAAGAACTTACAGAAACGAATGTATTTCTCAACAATGGAACTAGTCACAACACCTTGACGCCAAGTCTGGCATGACTTTTTGTCTGTGCAGTTTAGAAAGGGGTTAACATCTTATTCCCGCTTCTACACGAAACCTCTGTCTTTTAATAACCAAGTAGCACTTCCCGTGGGAGCACTCATTCCCAGGAGTAGGTAATAAAGCTCAAAGATACATGTGTTGTTAGCCTGGGGGATGATAGTTGCCTCGCAATTAAATACCATTTCGTTTAATTACATTCAATCAATCTTTTAACGACATTTCTCCTTTTCATTTCAAAAACCAAAATATAATTATTTTGTTGAAATAACATAAAAAGCGAAGGATTAACTCGGGGAAAAGTTCAATCGACAAAACCAAAATACCAAACCACATCAACATCACCCAACCTCCAACTATACCTATAGCAACTTCCATTCCAACCACCAGCCACTCCATATCCTAACCAGCCACAAAACTATCTATTCTGGGAAATATTTTCCTTGTGTCAATCAAACCACAAACAATTCACACACGCACACACACATAAATAACAAACATCAACAATTTATTCTTACTAATCAGATTCAGAGGGAGGCAGGCAGGAAGAAAAACATGGTTAGGGTCAGGCCAAAGTTAATTGGAAACTCCTGTCCCACCACCCGACCCGTGCGCGTGTTTTACATATTATTTCTGGCATAACCGCGCCATCACTAATGAAAGTCAACCGCATAAACCGCTCTCGTGGAATGACCTTTAACCGATTTTCTAACCGAAATCAAATTATCACCGTTATCCTATCTAAATAAAACAAACTAAGTACCACACATATACATGGCTTGGTTATCCTTAAATCAGTTGATAAATTAATGACTCGATATGGGTACACGATATTATCCTGACCAAGTGTTCTCCTTCACCCCACTGCTCACTGTCGACTTGTCCTTTGTCCTATCCGCTGGCATACTCTTCTTCTCATATAATAGAAACAACATTGGGAATTTTGTTTTTGAGCAAGCAAGAGTTTGTGGGTTGGAAACATGGGATACACCATACACATCATCGCAGTGTTGAATGAATCCTTTGAATGCCGTGCACGTATAGAAATCTTTTTCCTAATTAATTAACGCAAATACCCGTTTTCGTCAAAATAGGTGTTTGTTAGATTTGTCCGACCGATAGCTTAACTAATGGCGATCCTTCCTGGTTTGATTTGTATTCTGTCTTTGCCGGATGGGGGACCGATTGGGGGCTGGACAGTGGACAGGACGACTGGGTGAGGTGCTGATGAATGGGATGCGGTCATCGTAGTCATTAGCACATCCGCAGCTATACGTCATCAATCAATTAGAATTATAATAAGTGTTGACACACTGTCACGAATCCTAAATAGACAAACAAGGTATTGACGCTCCGCGGAGACATTATCGCTTCGAACAGACTCCGTGTCCATCCGTACGGCAAGCGCTTTCGTTTCAATCATCCCAACCATCACTTGCCCCCGCCCTCATTTAACTATTTGTGCAGCGCCAGTGATACAAAATATATTTATACTTGCCGACAAGGACTCACAATTCACACATACCAGGACTCAGAGAGAGGTAATTAATGAGACAAACAACTGACGTTGTGGAAACTGTCGGTCGGCGTGGTGGTTGTCACTCGTCAAACATTTTATTTGTTATTGAATTCGAAGTCAAATGAAACTGTCAATTGAGTTTCAATTAACGTGAGTTGCGTTGATGGAATTCAAAGTTTCTGACAAACCGCAATCTGTTATATAGGCACTCGTCAGTAGTCAGCATATACAGAGATGGCGGTTATTAATAACAGTAATTAGCTCTTGTGTGCTTTAAGCTAACATTAGATTCTTTTACCTCGATTTTTCAATTCTTTTCGTTTAAGTTTGAATATTTGTATTTTCCTGTCACGGGAAATCGATAAAGGAAGGCCATTTTTACCACCACCATTCGGCCATAATTTTCAAATTTCAATGGTTCAGCTAAAACGTTGAAGAAACAGTTTTTGAGAACAATTGGAAACTGAATATGAGATATGACTATCCAGACGTTGGAGTTACTATATACGTGGTATAACCCCTAAATGGCATGTAGGGAAAATATCTAATCCATGGCCCCTTACATTTGACCAAACATCGGTAAGAAAGGGTGTTTTTTATCTGCATGAGAAATGTCGATGGTTCTTGTGTGTTGTCTATGGTTTGACAGCTGAGAATGTCAAACTGTGTAGAAATTTTTGTTCAGTAAGGTTTGGCAATTCATCATGAATCGATTAACGCTGGATCAACGCTTCCAAATTATGGAAATTTACTTTTAATAAAACTGTTCGAAAAGTTCATAGAGCACTTCGTCCATTTTACGGTCAACATAATCGGCCTAGTGAGCAGGCAATTCATGCAGTTATTAATCGTTTTCGCAGTATATGGAGCGAAGACAATCCTCAAACCATTAACTATTCACTATTTACTAACTTACTTATGATGGCTCCACTAGAGTGTTGTTCTCCTAGGCCTTGCTTAGTATATGTCCCTCCAGCCGGCGCGATCTCTAGCCGTCTCCAATTTCGCACTCCAAGTTGTCGGAGGTCTCCCTTTACCTGGCCGCTCCATCAGAGATGAGGTTTGGCGTTTAAGACTTTACGAGCTGGATCGTCGCGATGTCCATTCGCTCTACATGGCCCAACCATCTTAGTCGTTGATTTCGAATTTTTCTTGCTAGGCTTATGTCGCTGTACAACACGTATAGTTCGTCGTTTTATCTTCTTCGCCAAATGTTGTCTTCTCAGTTCATGAAGACAGGACAGTAAATCTTTCACTCGAAAAGACTCCAAGTGACTTTTCATCCGATTGCGAGAGAGTCCATGCTTCTGCACCATATAGCAGGGCCGGGATGATGAGTGTTCTATATAGTGTCTCCTTGGTTCTTTTCGATAGGGCTTTATTCCTCAATTCAGCGCAAAGAAACAGCGAGCATTTTCCAATCTCATCCTGATAAGGCGTATCAGTTTAGCAGGGATTCTAAAGTTAGACATAATACGATACAATGCAACTCTATTAACACTGTCGTAGGCTGCTTTAAAATTGACGAACAGATGGTGGGTGTCGATGTTATATTCTTGGGTTTTCTCCAGGATCTGGCGATCTGAAAACGCGTTGGTAAGGCCCTATAAGGTCATCAGTAAACGGTTTGAGACATTCACATAAAACGCTGGACAGGATCTTATAGCCGATGTTTAAAAGGCCTATGCCTCTATAGTTGGCGCAGAGGAGGCGGTCTCCTTTTTTGTGAATCGGGCAGATGGTACTGAGATTCCACTCATCGGGCATACTTTCCTCCGACCATATTTTGCAGATGAGTTGGTGTGTGCCCCTTACCAGGTCATCTACAGCGTGCTTAAAAAGCTCCGCTTGTAGACCATCGCATCCAGTTGCTGTGTTCATATTTAGTCTGGTGATGGCTACTTTGATTTCATTTTGGTCGGCCGAATGTAGTTCATGGCTGTCATCTAGATTAACTGGTACAAGTTTGTCTTGGGCGGGATCTTGGCTGTCATCGCCATTTAACAACTGGTTAAAGTAGTCTCACCAGATGCCTAACATCGCCTGCTCTTCTTCTATATTGTTTTCATCCTGATCTTTGCAGGGCCCAGTACGGCTTGTTGAACCTGATGTAGACTGTTTCGCTCTTCTGTAGAAGTTTCGCACCTCTTTTCTGAAATAACATCTCTGCATCTCCTCGACTTCGCGTTGTTTGTGTTCTTTTTTATTCCTCCTGAGTAGGCGTTTCTCAACCTTTATTCGCTCAATATAGAGATTTCTGGACGCTCTAGTATCTAGTTTTGGCTTTGTTTGCTTGAGCACATTCGGAGTAGAACGAGGTGTTTCTGGGAGGAGGCTGTGAGAAGCCCAATTCCTCTGACGCAGCACTTTGTATGGCTTGTTGGCAAGCTGCATTGGTCTTCCAGATTCATATCATCAGTCGAAGAATTTCTCGCAAGCTTAAGGGATACGCGGTCGGCATAGGCAGTGTCGGTCTCTTCCGATTGAAATCGTCCAACATTGAATTTCCTCGGAGTAGTTGTGTTAGGCTAAGACTCTTAGCTAAGAGCTTCCATGGAAATCCGACTTCTTAGTTTTGCACCGACAAGTTAGATGTCTTGGATTGTACGGACATTCAAGATGCTGGAGGAATGCGTTCCGTCAAAAAGCAAAGGAAGCAGCCCCCGTTGCGATGAATGACGAGTGCTATCGAGCCATACTGACTGATTTTTTATTTGCAAACATTAATAAGCTAAACATCCATGACATTTGGTTCCAACAAGACAGTGCAACTTGCCATACAGCGCGCTTTTAACTACCTGTTTGAATCAACCCCTTTCTTATTTGTCCAGCAACATATCCTACTTAGCAGTTGGATTACACAACCTCCTTCCCACACAGTACCCCAGTTTCGCACCATCGATCGCATCGGCATCGTCTTTCGGCAAGCAACGTTGCGATAAAGTGGGTACCGGCAAGGTCCCTGCTTGCCATTCTACTTACTGATACACAGGAAGAGTAGTCTATAAATTTCTTCGGGTCTTCTTTTATTTCGCAGAGCCCGGTTTAATATTGTACCTACAAAAAGGTCCATTCGAATGTTTGAGTGCTGCCATTGAATCTGACAGGCTTGATCCATATCAGTATGGTATTCGGATATGCCTGAGTGAGTCGAACTTTGACTTTTTTTTCTTAATTCTATATAAGAGTTATCTTACTGAAGAAAATAGGTCTTTTACAGATGGAGAAAGTACCTAGGTACACTTTTAATTTCAACATTAAAAAAATTAATTAAAAAAAGGCGTTCAAGCTTTAAAACTGGGACTAACCTTCAGAACAAGTATTGTGGAGTACAAAAAATTTCAAATGTCTTTACCTCGACTTTAATGCCAAACAAATTTTCCTATCGATCGCATTCATTCATCACCTCCACCTGACACTACCACACCCAAACCCAATTTGTTTAATACCAAAATAGACACTCACCCTCCCTACTTAAAACCAATCTGCTTTAATAATTTCTTCAAACTGCCTCATTAATTTTATCATAGGCTCAGGTTGTTGATAACTACAAAAACAACATCAAAATTACAAAAATCTTTAAGATAAATGAATTTGTAAAAAAAAAATGGAACGCCTGCCAATTTGAGAGGACATTATCGCCAAACAATAATTTCCGTATAACAAGCTGCGGCATTCCCGAATTAATTTCATATCAAATTGTCCAAAATTTAATCAGCAAACTTCCAGGCATATCCAAAAAGAGAGAATGGCTGCCAAGAGGACACTCACTTTCAGTGTTCACTCTCACCCACGCAGGCCATAGCCGAAGCCAAAGCCGAACCCAAATCCAGGACGAAAGAGGCACAGACACAGAGTCCATAATATTATTCATCGTTCATAAAGTCATAAAGATAGATAATATATTTTTTTATTCAAATGTTGTCATATAATTTTACCCAAAACGTTAACAGTAATCTTGCTTAGAGTCGCGACTCGCGATGCTCATGCTGTTATAACGGCATTGTAAAAATATCCCTAAGGGATTGGTGGCTGTTCCTTTAAAGCCATGAGATATTATGGAAAGATACGTAGTGCCTATATAGTGCGAGCTAACCATCCAGCATATCCCACCCCCTGAGGAACAGCCCTCCAAGCATTATAGTATCGAGCAGGAGCAACACAGCTATCTGGTGAAAATGTATCTCAAAGTGTCAATAGATTAGTTGTTACAGCTCTGGGTCTATAGCAGGCACAGAATGTAGGGGGAATATGATGCCTAAAATAGATGTCGCTGTGGGTCCTTTTTTTTTTTTTTTTTTTTTGATGCGACAGACAACAATGGTTCCTTTTGTTCTTTCTATGGCATTTTTTTTTGCTCTCTCCTTTTTTATTACTCTTTGGTACAATTTGTCATGTTATTTATGCCTTATGATGCTGTATTAGGATGTGTGAATAGGCAGGCAGGATATTTTTTTTTTTTTTGGATTCCTCATTTTTGTACTTTGTCCTTTGTGGGTGGTGTTTGGTTGCTGTAACTTCTATTAGTTTGTAACGAACGACCTTTTATTGGTCCTTTGCAGGATGTGAAAGTGGCGTAGGTCCATTTGCCTTGTCTTTTGTCATGTTCGATGTCGGACGTTTTATTACTTTGAGTGATCTTTATTACATTATTTGACCTGGTTAATGTTTTGTGCACTTTATTCCAGAGCAAGTTTCAATCTTTTGTTTATTTTGAATATTGTTTCCTTACAACCTTATACATTTGTTGGCCCTTTATTCATATACCATCAGATACATTTATATTGAATGAATTGAAAGGATTTTTATTTCGATATCCTGTGGGTATTATATTGTCACAAACATCCATCGTGACAATGAATTAAGGGTGTAAATAACAAATACAAAGAACCGAACAAATTAACCTGTCAATCTTTTCCTTTTCTTACATAAAATAGTTCCTTGATTCTAAATTACAGTTTGTTTGTAAAGGACAATGATAGATACCTAAATAATAATGATGTTTGACGTTTTCCTGAATTATTTTGAAATTTGATTTAAATCTTTTTTCTTCGACAAATCAACTTGTCAACGACACTTTTTAATAAGTTTCAATTGCATCCGATTGCTCCTTCATTTTCAATCCTTTAAGTAATATCCATTTTAGCTCACTGAGATGACAATGCGTTCAACCACTTCATGACATCGAATTTCTTCTGTCTGTCCTTAGATTCAATTTAATCCACTGACCTACACGTTGACCCAGATTCGATAACCATTACGATTATGTTATCGACAAATTCTTTTCGCTATCTAAACGACACAACGAAATCTCTTGCGTCCTTGCGTTGTGTCTTCAATTTCAGTTCTTATAAGTGAGGCCATCCATTGGTTCACATATCGTTTTGTGAAATCCATCTATAATAGAGAAGTCAAACATAAAAGGAAACTATGTTTTTTTTCAGGAAGTGGGTTGAGCAATACCCTAGTTAAAATATCTATTCGTTTACGAACAGAAAGTGTACACTTTTATAATATTGTCTTAATATTGTATTAAAATAACAACAAGTGATGTGATTTGAATGTGCTGGAACATAGATAGGATGGAACATGTGCCGCATTCTGGACTTAATCATATCGTTTGCCTTTGAGAATAAGAAAAATCCCTTTAGCGCCATATACATTATGAAGTCTGGAAGATTATTGGTAATAGTTGACTCATTTAAAGCTCAACAATCAGATAACAATTATTTTTGTTGTTTTAGCAATTTTACCGTCCATTTTATTTTCCAATAATATCCAATATCTCAAAGCTTACCTTAAAAATTAAATGCATAAATCTTCTCTTTCGTTAGTTATAACGAACGAAGAGTCACATTCAGCATCGGTTTCACAAAATCGATTTCCTAAAAAGGAAAAGTTTTAAAAAACTTTTCCCAAACTATACATTGTCTTTTCAGACTTTTATCGAGATCATACGTCAAGACCTTTTGCACAAGCCCCAGAAGCAAGTAATAAACTTAATATATGCCTCAGCCTCCATCCTCACTATACAACTGTACCTACGTACGTATATGTATCTACAAGATGTAATGGGGGATTGGCTTTCAAGAATGGAATGCAGAAACTTCTTCGTCAGCAAATTGAAATGCTGTTAAAAACTTTTGCCCGGACTGCCTAGTTGTGCGTGAAATTAAACTAACAGCTGTCAATCTCAATTTACTGAAGTTACTTTCTTTTGCGATGGCAACGGTGACGGATAGATATGCGAGTACAATAAGGACATAATAGAATATTGAATTCAGAATTTACAAACGCCGCCATCTGATATAAGGAGTGTGTCATTTGCATTTTCATATCTATACTGTAAATGCAGTTTTCCGAATGATTGACACACAATGTCATATGAAAATGTATGGTTTCTTTACTTGTCAGGACGTATTAACAATTTTGAATTTCTGGGCTTGAAGATTTTAATACGACCACCTGTATCTTTGAAATTTAAAAAGAGAATTTAAGAGATCTTTTGGTTGAACTTGAAGTGAACTTTATTAGAGCAGCGGAAGCCAAAAATCATTTTTGAATGTCTGTCTGTTTGACTGTCTTTCTGTATGTTTGTGTGATCATCATGAATGTAGTTTTCACCGATGTATTGCAGCCGGAAAATATCCTATTCCGATTGTTTTAAATTTAATCAAAACTAAAGTCCAACAAGGCTGCTGGAGCGGATGGCCTTACGGCTGAACTCTTCATAGCAGCGGGAGATGACTTGGTGAGGAGCATATACCCCAACTCATCTGTACAATCTGGTCGGATGAAAGTATGCCTGACGAATGGAACCTCAGCATTGTGTGCCCTATCCACAAGAAAGGAGATACTCTAAGCTGCGCCAACTACAGAGGTATAAGTCTCCTAAATGTCGCCTATAAAATCTTGTCGGCCATTCTGTGTGAACGTCTGAACCCTTTCGCACGTGAACTGATTGGCCCCTATCAGTGTGGTTTCAGGCCCGGTAAGTCAACCGTTGACCAAATTTTCACACTTCGGCAGATTTTGGAAAAGACCCAAGAATTCCAGATCGATACTCACCACCTCTTTATCGATTTTAAAGTCGCCTATGACAGCGTAAACAGGAACGAGCTATACAGAGCCATGTCACTTCTTGGCATCCCTACCAAACTCGTTCGATTGTGCAGGATGACTATGGAGAACTCGCGCTGCTCCGTCAAGTTTGGTAAGAACATCACAGACTCATTTAATGTCGAGAAAGGCTTTAGACAAGGTGACGCGCTGTCATGTAACCTCTTCAACATCATTCTTGAGGCAATCGTACGCAACTCGCATTTCAACACCAGCGGTACGATTTTTTTTTAGATCCGTTCAATTACTTGGCTATGCTGATCATATTGACATTATTGGAAGAACGAAGCGCGCTGTCAGTGGTATTGAAGTGGAAGCGGCTCGAATGGGTCTGGCTGTAAATTAAGTATATGCTGTCCTCGAGTGAAGTAGATTATCACCGTAGGCTCGGACAAAACGTCACAATGGGCAGATATAACTTTGAGGTTGTCAAGGACTTTGTCTGTTTGGGTTCCACTATAACCTCTCAGAACAACATCAGTGAAGAGATCAGTCGAAGAATCACTCTTGCCAATCGCTGTTTCTTCGGGCTTAGAAGGCATCTTAGTAGCAAAGCCCTCTCTCAAAGGACCAAGGAGACACTACCAGACCCTTATCATCCCGGTCCTGCTGTATGGGACAGAAGCGTGGACACTGACACAATCGGATGAATACACGCTGGGGTGGTTTGGGAGAAAAATTCTTCGGGTGATATTTGGTCTTGTATGTATCAATGGAGTATGGAGGAGAAGATTCAATGGCGAACTGTACGGGCTATACAGCGACATTGACTTGGTTAAGAAGCTGAAAATACAGCGGCTTAGATGGCTGGGCCATGTGGAGGGTATGGACGAAAACGCTCCTGCCCGACGAGTCTTCAATTCCAACCTGGCGCGGGCCGGTGTGCGCAGCTGGAGGCCACTGGCTAGGGATCGGCCTAGCTGGCGAGGATTGTTGGTTGAGGCCGTGGTCCACAATGTACTGTCTGCGCCTGACATTGCCCGGATCTCACGTTTTTAATGAAATTTAAATTTTAAAATTTAATGCACTTTATGGATGAAACTACCGCAGTGTTAAAGGAGGTTTTAGTCTGGCTTAAGGAAAAAGTAATATTTTCTAAGGACATCATCTTTTTCTTGGATAGTCAGGCTACTCGGGAATCTCTGGGTTACGTCTCCACTAACTCCAAAACAGCTCTAAACTGTCGATTAATTCTCAGAGGGATGACGAAACAGTTCAACATTCGCATCTGTTGGGTGCCACAGTTCATAGAAATATTCTACGGAATTGCAAAGCCTACGAACTTGCCAAGCAGGGAAAAACATCACCTTCTTTACCTTACAACAACTTTCTGGATATTTTTATAGCTACATTAGATTTTTTTTATAAAGCAAGAAGCTACATAGAGGACAAATCTTAAGTGAACAGGAGTTAACACTCATGTGTATCGACAAAGCGAATTTGGCCAATGCTGGATCTGAAAGGCTCTAGGGATTAGTCTCTCTAAGCAGACAGCACATGGGCTCCATTATAGATATCACTTCAGGACACACTGTCTCATAGGTTGACACGCCGGAAGACTTAGTCGGATCGCAGCTGTATGGCCCTGTCACTTGCTTACATATTGAAACTCTTTTAAGGAGGATCCTTTTTCAATGACATCGAGGAATTGATTTGTTAAGATTTCTCTTGGACTTAGTATGAAAATGAAACTGATAAGTCGTTACCAAGTTCGTAGTCAGACCATCCGCCTGGCTGTAGAGGTGAGAACACACAAACGGGCTAGCAGAATTTTCACTATCTCAATAACGTTTTCGCCAAATGAAAACAAATTGCTTGGCAGTTACGTTGACTAGCAGTTGTGTCACAAGCTTCCGTTTGGCTCCACTTGTTAAAGATGACGGCGTGGCTGTGTTAACACAGTTTATCCTAGAGGGCAGTGCTTCGTGGTTTTTCCAGCTGCTTAATGGTCGAAAATGTTTCGCATCCATTGACAAAAAAGCTGTCATTGTGTTCTGAGTGATAAACTGTCTAATTGAGACCACCTCAGACAATACATCAATCACAAAAGAGCTACATAGCTTTCCAAGAGATGCCCTCCGTTGACAGAAGCGAACACAGATTTGACATTTTCATTTGTCAAAGTTGATTGACTGTTAGAAAGATTGTGTTGCTTTTTTAGCAAAAGAGCAGTCAAACACAATCCCCAAGTGTTCTTAGTATTCTAGTTTTCGCAATCGATCTGTCAAGACAAATGTCCAACCTAAAAACACCGAGAGTTTTTCTTAACGGAGTGAAAATCGGGGACTGAGGAAATATTCTGTCCAATGACCAACTTTTAGAGTAATCAACAAACCAGAGGACAAGACATTCTATTCTGTGAAAAATATTAGAAGGAACTTGTAAGATTTTAGTTTAAAATTATGTTTTAAGAGTCAAAATTAAGAAAAAGAACAAGAAAATTATTTCAGACAAGGGTTCTGTAAATAAAATCTATAGTATTCTTCATGGTTTCGATTAACTGCAGCGACGTCTGTTGCCCAAAATTTCGTAACTAATATCTAATGAATAATAATAGACTATAGTAAAGATATCAGCGGCCAGCGGCCCCTAGCATGCAGCGTTGGTAGCAGAAATAACATGTAGTAGTTTCTATAGCAGAAGGTACATGTTTTTTTTTTAGTGTTGTGCAATTTTTATACTGTAAAATTAGGTAACTATGAAAATTTAAAATGGTTAAAACCTTCAAAAATACTTGAATTATGTTAATATAAATCGTTCTATAAATATGGCGTAAATGAATTCGTTGATTTCCTTTTTAAAAAATCTTGCCAACATTTAATATCTTCAACAAAAGAATTTTATTTTAACTCCAGCAAGGACTCGAGAAACATTTAAAACCACTCAACATCCAAAGTAGTCCTGTCCTTATCCACAAGAAAAGACACTGATTCATTTTGAAAAAGAAAATTTAAATAACTTCAAGTTTAATTGGGCAATTGAAAATGAATAACAAAAATAAAACGGAAGCCAATGAATCCTGCTGACTGTTGCATCAAAGGATGCAAGTTTATTGCTGCGTTTTTTTTGTTTATTGCAATATGCATGAATGTCTTGAACTCTCAGCATTGTATAAGTACCGTACACAACTAACAGTACAAAATCAACTTTCGAACTTTTGCGCTGGTTGTAGCAAAAAAAATGATATGATTTTTTTTTTTCGAAATATGCAAGTATATTTTTTCTGTGTCAGGACTCAGGACTCAAATTCCATCGTCGGTCGGCGTCGTTAGAGCTCGTTCCCCAAAGAAGGACAGAGAAGAAAACTTTTAAAATGATTTGTAACTCTAGCGTTTGCTCTATGGCATCATAGCTTCCGGGTCGATTACTTTGTGTTGAGCTGTTTCCGGTTTCAAAGTATGCGGTAGCAGTTTGTGTGTGTGTTGAGAAGCGACTCCAAAGTTTTTTTTTCCCGCAAGAAACTTGTTCTCCTCGGTTCGAAGATCGGAGACACAAAAACTTTGGCGACACCATTTTCGATTGGAAAGCGCGAACTTGGATTTTTCTTTTTGAAACAGAAACAACAAAAAATTTGAAAATATTTCGAAAGGCGAAAATTCTCAGCATCATGTCTGATTTAAGAGGGATTTTTTTTTGTCATACCAAGTTGGGAATAATATCTACTAATTTTTGAGTTCTTAAGCCGGAAGATTGTCGCATTTGGGATACAGACAAGGACGATGACGACAACAAGGACGACAAGGAAAACGCACGCGAAACAAGGCGAATAAGTTTTTAAAAGTTGATGGTCATGATATGATGATACTTTGCATGTGAAAAACAAATATTTTATTCCTAAAGCGACAATTTTACGTAAGTTGTTTTTTTTTTGTCCCTATACTTTTCTTTGTATATAAGGAATAAGAGAAACAAAGAAAAAAAAAAAAAACTCTTAAAAACCATAGGGGAATAAAAGTTTTGTGTTTTTGTGAAACTTAAGAAAAACAAAGTTTATACTAAACTGACAAGTCACGTAAAAGGTTAGTGGCATTACATCTAATGCTCATTTGTTCAAAAAGTGTATAAATTAGTGTGAATGGAGCGACAAATGTTTCGGAACTAAAATGGGTTTGGGTTTTTATTTTATGGACTTATTGAAGTTGTTTACATTTTCTTTTGTTCTTAAAGACACATCAGTAATGACAAAGTAAAGTTTTAAAATATCATGTTTTGAATTTTTGAGGAGGTGTTTTCTAACACAGAATGTGAGATTTTCAATAAGACTTCCTCAATTATAGTTGAAAATGAGAATTTCTTCACTTTAAAAGCAATTCAGAATTTTGATTTGATACTCACAGAAATTTCACACCGAAATGTTCAAATGCTGTTTTTTTTAAAGGTATAGGACTTTAAATTGGCAGCACTGATTTCATCCGCAGTCATTTTTTTATTTGGTGTGTGAGTTTTCTTTATTTTGGTTTGTCATTCCCTCATGAAACGACTGACGCCTAAACAATTGTGCAGATTTCTTCCGAAAAACATGGTTCTGCGAAGCGAAGAAGCTACTGCTGCTTCAGAGCTTCGAGGAATAGTCGAATGAGTGCATCCTACATCGTGCACAACAATTGGATCTGTGTCCATCTACTTTATGGAAAATTTTGCGGGAACCCCTAGATTTTATGGCTTACAAAACCCAACTTGTGCAAAAATATGAGCCGAACGATCCCCAGACACGGGCTCGCAACGAAATTGCGTTATTTCCCGATTTTCATAAGAAAATTTTGTTCAGCGATGAAGTTCAATTTTGGTTACCAAGTAAGTGTGTAATCCTTTTTTTTGGGCTTGGTGGTTCACTACGTCTTTTAAAACGATGACGCCCAGAAGGTAACAATAACAATGGAGACCGTTATCGAGCCATGATCAATAAAATTTTTCGTTCTTGAACTGAATCGATGTGGGAGCTGTGGTTTCAACAAAACGGTTCAAAATGTCGCTCAGCGCGTGTCACAATCGAATTGTTGAAGGAAATCTTTGGTGAGCGCGTAATTTCGCCGATCTCTGAAGTAACATTGAAAATTTTACCAATCTGGTCGGAGGAACCGATGTAACGGGTGATTTTTTAGCTGGTTTGGTTTTGGCAACACTGGTTTTGACAGCTGACGTGTGTTTAGTACCTTGTGTCACTGTCAAACAGCTTCAGTTTGGTTTGCAATTTAACCATGGATCGTCTTACAAATGAAAAACGCTTGCAAATTATTGAATTTTACTATCAAAATTCGTGCTCGGTTTGAAATGTCGAAATATCGAAAAATTGTGTTCAGCGATGAGGCTCATTTTTGGTTGAATGGGTACGTAAATAAGCAAAATTGCCGCATTTGGAGTGAAGATCAGCCAGAAGCATTGCAACAGCTACCAATGCATCCCGAAAAAGCCACTTTTTGGTGCGGTTTATGGGCCGGCGGCATTTGGGCCATATTTCTTCAAAGATGATGCTAATCGCAGCGTTACTGTCAATGGTACACGCTACCGAGCGATGATAACAAACTTTTTTTTGCCCGAAATGGAAGTTCTTGACTTGCATGATATGTGGTTTCAACAAGACGGTGCCACATGCCACACAGCACGCGAAACAATGGCGCAATTGCGAGGCGAGTTTGGTGAACAGTTAATTTCACGTTTCGGGCCGGTCAATTGGCCACCTAGATCGTGCGATTTGACACCATTAGACTATTTTTTGTGGGGGTATGTCAAGGCTAATGTCTATAGGGACAAGCCCGCTTCGATTGACGCACTGGAAGCCAACATCCATGCATTCATTCGTGAGATACCGGCCGATATGTGTGAAAGAGTATGCCAAAATTGGACTCAGCGGATGGGCTACCTGAGACGCAGCCGCGGTCAACATTTGCATGAAATTATCTTTAAACATTAAATTGCAAGGTTCAAACTATCGATTCAATCAAATATTTCATTCATTTTTTCGAATTTTTTGTGTTTTTTTTTTTTAAAAAAAGTTCTAAACCTCTTAAAAAATCACCCGTTATAAATTAAAGTCTTGTATTTTTTCATTAGTTACTTAGACTATAAAAATAACAATTGTAATAACTCGGTTTTCGGGAAACAACAAAAAAAATCTTACTTTTTTGTGTAAAAAATTATATGCAGATCCAGTTTGTGCTATTATAAAACTAACCTAACCTAACCTACAGCTCTCTCTCCTCATGCCACTGTGCCTGTCCTGATGTGACGTTCGCTCTATCTCACTCGTCACTCTCTCTCTCCCTCACTCTTTATCTCTCTCTCTCTCTCTCTCTCTCTCTCTCTCTCTCTCTCTCTCTCTCTCTCTCTCTCTCTCTCTCTATCTCTCTTTCTCACTTGCTTTCTCCCTATTCTCGCTTCATGGGACGGAAGTCACACTAATTTCTGCTTCATCAGTAAAAATTTTACCCTCATGTGAAGTTTCACTTCAAAAAAATGATTTTTACGCAAAACCTTTGCAGCTCAATTTTTTTAGACCCTTTTTCTGTTTCGGGTTTGTCCAAGTATTATTAAATCCTTGCGTTTTTCTGCATACTTGTCAATGTATTTGTTTTTTATAATTATTACGTTCATAAGAATAATATAAATAATTGATTTGTTTATCACGCAGATTTAAGAGAAAAAAGTGACATGAAAATCAAACGTTAGCTAGGGCAAAAAAAAATGGTATCAATTATATTCGAACGCAGTTATAAAGATTATTATCACCCCTAAAATTAAAGCCTTAATCAAAGTTAATATTGCCAGTATTAAGAAAGATATTTACTTTTACATGGGTCAGAGTATGCCGAAGAAAGCCTTCAAAACCCCATTTAGTGACATCAAAATTGGAGACATACACTTACTGTGAAACAATTATTTTCTTCACACAGATCCCCAAACTATTTCCGAAATTGTTGTCTATAAATTAGGAAACACCCTGTATAACAAATAAGCCACCCACACATGCAGGTGATTTTATTCCATTTCAAAATACCTACCTGCCCTTATTGAAAAATACCTTATTATGTATATTCTGATTCTGACTCCACTTCCCATAGATCATGGCAGCAATCAGACAATCAGACGTCATTCCTTATCAAAATTCATTCATGTCACTCTTCTTTGTCTTTTACTACTTTCTGCAATGAACTATGGCAAGTGAAAGTGAACTAAGCATTTGATAGTGAACAACAAATTCATTCAGTCATTCAGTGCGGTCGGTCTGTGGTGTTTTCAGTTTTAGTTTGCTCCGCGATCGGTTGTTGAGAAATATTTGTTTTTTATTTAAATTTGCAAAGTGCATTCGTAAAAAAACAATATTATTATTTAAAAAGTGTTGAAGTTTATTTATTTAAACATTTGTAATTATTTTGTACGGGAAAAAGATAGAAATCAATGCATTTTAGTGTAAATTTAATTTCGATTTCGATTTTGTGTGTCATGGCGGCCGTTGTATTCGTTTCTTTCAGGTATCGGCGGAGCAGTGTTTGTCGGTGTCAATGGAAAAGGTTCAGTGATTTATTCATTGGAGATTGGAAATTTGTTCTACTCCATGGCGGTCGGGCGCCAAAATAATGAATTTGTTTTTGTCGTGTTTTCTATAATATAATTCGTATTTCGGGCTAACGGTGTTTGTGGTCCACAATTGAAGACCCAAAAAACATTGTTTATAATGGATTTAGAAAAGAAGGTAAAAAAGTTGTTTAAATGTTTCCCTTTTATATTAAGTATTTCTTATTTCTAAGTTATGTATTTCAATTCAACTTAAATATTGAACAATAAACAATGCTAAGCTTGAAATTGTGCACGGCATGCGGCAGTAATATTGATATTTTTGTTTTTCTTGTATATTTTTAGGCGAGTTCGCGAGATGCAGTAGGGAATAATGTTTGAAAATGTTTTCAACTCTTTGGTAAGTCAATTTTATTTTATTATTAAAAACTTGTGTTTCAACTGCGTTTTTTGGGGGATGGATCTTTAAAAAAATATGCGGGATATCTTTTTATAAAAACTGGCACATTTTACTCAATTTATGTTACTTACCATTATATTAAGAAACAGAATGTATGCTGGTTTAAGGTCTTGCTTTTAAATGTTCAATGTTTTGAAAGCTGAACGCAAGGTGCTAGGTTTGTCATAAGAGTTTTGAAAAAGGTGTGAGAAGAACTTGAATTTGTCTTGTTTTTCTTAAAAGCCGTGTAAGCTTTTGCCGGGTTTATAAAGACTTATTGACAAAAGTCTACGTACACTTGTAGTTTATGGTTAAAAACAGAATTTTGTATTGTGTTCAAAGTAAAAAAATTCAAAAAATATTATTTTTTTCGATAAATTTTAATTCAAAAACTAATTATCAAATTAAATCCTTAAGTAAAAAAACTTAGAAATTTTGTTCTCATATTTTTAAAAAGATTTTTGAAGTTTAAGGGGTAGGTACGGAGACTTCTGTTAGTAAGTAGGTATTTATTTCTGTTTCGTTTGAAATACATCTAAAACTGAAATTTAGACCCAAGCAAAATAATTCCACTATATAACTTCCACACAAGGAGAGTAACTCATTCAGGGCAGATAAAAATTGATATAATTAACAATCTTGACATTCCAATCATTGGAAAGTTGACAAGTCTGCTTCTCTTTCGTCAGTACTTCATACTGTTTACAGCTTTCAACTGAGCTTACCTGGTATTTAAGGATTGCAGGCATAAGACCGCACTTCGAATTGTTTTTTCTAGGTTCAACAATAATAAAACTTGCCAACTTCGTTTGATCAAGGGCGTTTCAAAATAATTCGATAAAACTTAAGGTTAGTTTTCGTATAAAGTCTGTTTTTTGGTTGGAACAAGTTTTTCGAGAAAAGTTTTAAGACGATCACCCTCTCAGAACCAAACTATTACAGAAACTATGGTGAGTTTCTATTGAAGCCGTATTGACGGCCTGGGCTTAAAGCGCCCTCTTGAAATTTGGTTGAAAAGGCTTGTCAAAGCTTAGCTGTTCCCTGTAAATGTACCTTTTGAGGGCCCTTAAGTCGTGATCAGCGTTGGTGACTCCCCGAATATGATTTTGATTGAAGGCTTTCATCTAACTTTATCTTTCTTTTAATTTGTTAATAATAATCTTTTTGGTTGAGAATATCTTCTTTTGTTTTTGGGGTTTCGTAAACAAAAGTCGGGATTTCGATGCAACATTTCAATCCGATGATAAAGAACCAAATAAGGATGGGCAATTTTGTATGAGATTTGGTCCAACCCACCAACACAAACAAAGCATACGTCGTTAGAAAGGTCTTCGCAAATGGATCGTTTTTTAATGTCTGCACCAAGCTCTAAACAATGGAAGAGCTGAGATAATGGACGTTGATAATTACTCCTTTTTTACTGCACCGTCCTTTTCTTATTCTTTCACCAACAACCAAAAGAAAAATATCATTGGAAAGGTCGATTCAAGTCCAATATTTTTCGATATGGGCATCAAGTTGTAATCTATATACGTAAATAATATACGATTTGAAAAAAAAAAAAAACAGTTATATGAGGGTTACCGTTATATGAGCATTTAGAAAGTTTAATCAAAATCGTAGGAGCAGTTTTCGAAAAAATCTAATTTCTTTACTATTGAACGGCAGGTGGGTTAGGTACCACAGATTTGAGCCTAGAGTAAAAGTGAGAAATATTTGGCGGGGAAGATCAAATCAATATTAAATACCAAATTTGAACCAAATCGGCCCATCCGTTTAGAAGACTGTAGAGGCGCTCACAAACAGACAGTTAGGCAAAAAGACGGACAGATAGGATTTCCAGACCCACTTCTTTTGACTTATCCATCATCGTTATGTCATGTCTGATTAAAATATTTCAACATTTATTTTTTCACGAATCAATAACACGTCTTTTAGTATAATTATAATCGCAAGTACAAATTGTTGCCCGTCAGTGTGAACGGCCATTTGTTTTTCCAACCAAAAATTTGCATTCAATTCTCTTGAATCTTAACGTGTCTGTTGTAGAATTTATTTAAATATAATAGTACCCTCAGCTCACGTTCCGAAACTCATTCCCCAATAGTTAGGCGCTAAGTTTTATCCTAGGTCAACAAGACTATAAATTATTGCTCAAAAGCGATTCTCGGAAATCTTACCTGGAAGTCTTTAAATAAGAGGTATGTATCTCTTCCCGTCTAGGATCGGATAATACTTCGTAAAAGAACATTGCAGACAGTATCTGCTCCCACTCATTGAATCGAATTAAAATTAAGTGGAATTTAAGTGCAGCAGAAGCAGGATGCAGATGCAGAGGCTTTGTGTCTCTTGGGCTTCCGCGCAATGCCTGCCTAAACTATATAGCACTGACTGAGTATTTCTTGTTTTCATTTCCACCTTAATTCACGATTTGTATTCCACTAACGACTTTTCGCCGTTACTTTCAGTCCACCCCCAGAGAAACTCTGCCACGTTGCCAGCGAATTAAATGTGAATTCTAATCCTAAATGCTTACTATAATTTCATGGCTGCCTGCAGAAGAAGGATAATGAGGGCAGTGTTTTTGTGCATATTGCACATGCCGCCCTATGAATGAACCTTATGCGCTTTACTTATATATTCGTATATCCTGTTCTCTTTTCGTATACAGTGTATGTACAGTACATGTACAAACATGTATAAAATTAAGTAGGTGATGTGATTACTTTCTGAAATTTTATTCAGGTGCGCTGAAAAGTAGACAGGAAGTTTCGCAGGATACATACATTATACTTGCACTTATGACGTGTCCTCAAGTATTCGTATTGTATATAGTTCTGGTGTAGTATCTTACCTGGAGCGGGAAAATCTGGGTTTCTTATGAACGTGCTAAGGATTTGTCACAAAATTTTGCATCGCTAAGAAGAGCACTCTTCCTTTATGGTTTAATGGAGGTTGCAACAAAACTATTAATGTAATTTTCGGTAGCAGGATGTCAACTTAAGCTGACGCCAAAAATATCCTTGCCACATTATAAGCTGAAAGTTCTTGGGAAAGCACTTCAAAATATTCTCCCCCATCTTCTTGGGTGAATTTGTTTAAATTAAGTGAAAGTGCTTCAGTCGGAGGTAACGTGCTTAAGCTTATTAGGCGACAATGTTAATTTGTCAGGTTACTGGGTATTTTTGTAGTTGTTTCACTTATCTTTCCTGAAGGATTCTCGTGAAGACAGAAACAAAAAAAAAAACCCATTATAGTGGGGGGAAAAGCAAGTACGCTTTTTGATATGAAATTCTTGACTCAGAATGCTTTTGCCTTTCTCTAGAGCTCATTCATGGAGCGTGAAGAAATGTCATTGAGGTATCATAAAGCAGATAGTTCCCTTTGTGATTCTCCATACAAATTTCAATTTATGAGATTTTTTTCGAGACTTTCTTAGTTCTCTAAATGGCTCGACAATACAGAAAAGCCAGGGTCTATTGACTTAAGCACTCAAAAATTTCTGGATTTCACTTCAGACTGCAGTGTAGATTTCGAATGTGCTCTAGCAGCACCTTTACTAATAAGAATAACCAAGTTCTATCACATGAAAAGTAATCTCCGTGTTTTTTACTTGCGATTATAGGTACTATAAGGCAAGTTATGGATTCGTGCAGAAAAAAAATTTCGAGATAACAATCACACATGACATTACGATGATGGAGAAGTCGAAAAAAGTGGGTCTGGGAATTCCGTCCGTCTGTCTGTCTGTCTGTCTGTCTGTTCGCGCTTCTAGAGCCTGAACGGATGGGCCGATTTGCTTCAAATTTGGTATCTAGGATTTATTTGGCCGTCCCTCGGAACATATTTTTACTTGCGATTATAGGTACTATAAGGCAAGTTATGCATTCGTAAAAAAAAAATTTTTTTTTTGGACAATCAAACATAACATTACGATGGTAGAGAAGCCTAAAAAAGTGGGTCCGACAATTCTGTCTGTCTGTCTGTCTGTCTGTCTGTCTGTCTGTCTGTCTGTCTGTCCGTCCGTCTGTATCGGTACCTACAGCCTAAACGGCTGGACCGATTTGCTTCAAACTTGGTAGATAGTATTATTATGACGTCCTACAGAGGGGTTTTTGGAATTAGCATTCTAGCTTTAAAACTAACGGTACCTGCCATACGACTTTTAGTGAAAATTCAATTTTTCTCGAAAACGGCTCCTACGATTTTGATAAAACTTTCTGAATGATGTTTTCTCCGCAAACTTAATGTTTTGGTTGGAATACATTTTTCAGGAAAAGTCTTATAACGGTACCTCCCATAGGACCGGTTTTTTGAAATCCGATTTTCTCGTAAGCCACAGGACGTATTCCGATGAAATTTTTAATGTAGAAGCCCTATTACAACCGAAATAATAAAAAATCTTTAATTTTTCAAAAAAAGTTTTTTTGAGTTTTTTAAAAAAGTTTAAAATTTTTTTTTTATTTTTTGTTTTTTCCAAAAACGGTTTAATCAATTTTTTTTTAATTTTATTTTTCTGATAAAAACTACAAAGTTCTAGAAGTTGGCATACTCAAAAAAAAATTGGTATATATTTTGGAAAAGTTTTTCAAAAAAAACCGTTTTTTTGAAAAAACTGGTCGAACGATTTTGAAAAAAAATTTCCTTAAATTTTGAAAAAGCAAAAGAAATCTGATGGCTT
The DNA here is from genome assembly GCA_916050605.2 of Platycheirus albimanus. Classification (NCBI taxonomy): domain Eukaryota; kingdom Metazoa; phylum Arthropoda; class Insecta; order Diptera; family Syrphidae; genus Platycheirus; species Platycheirus albimanus. The sequence goes on along the minus strand of OU696698.1, from coordinate 29,005,535 downwards.
ACTTCATTTTCTCCAAAAAACGTTTTAACTATTGATTTTTAAGTGATTAATAAAATTTCATATGATTTTTTCAATGCCTTTTTCCGAAAATCTCAAGCCCCAAGACTATTTGAACACATTAGAGCAAGTTCGTACGACCCAGTCGTGCACTTTATTTATTTTTGCTCTAGGCCCAAAAATAACGGCACCTGCCATACAATCGTGAAGAAAAAAATTGATTTTCTCAAAAACGGCTCTAACGATTTTGATAAAACTTTCAGGATGCTATTTTTGTAAGACAATCTATCTTTTGGTTGGAAAATATTTTTCAAAATTTGTCTTATAACGGTACCTCTCATAGAACCAGTATTTTCAAATCAAATTTTCTCGTAAACTATACATTCGATTTCAATAAAATTTTGGCCACAGGAAGTCATTTATAATTTTATTAATATGGCATTTCAAATTTTTCAAAAACTTTTTTTTTTGATTTTTTATAATTTTTTCAAAAAAATTTTTGGTTTTCGAAATATGTTGGAAACGGGTATATTGATTTTTTTTAAATTATTTTTTCAAATGTAAACTACAGATTGCCATATATTTGCATACCCAAATAAATTTCAAAATATTTTTTGGAAAAGTTTTTCAAAAATAACCTTTTTTAAAAAAAACTGGTCGAACGATTTTCAATATTTTTTTTTCCTAAATTGACATATAGCTTTGAAATTTTATTGCATACTTAGTTTTTCAGAGAAAACTCTTAAACTAATTTAAAAAATCAAAGAATTTTCGAAATTATTTAAATTTTTTTAATAGCCATATATGCAGCCACAATAAGCAATTGCTTATCATAAGAGCAAGTTCGTGCGACCCAGTCGTGCATTTTATTTTTTTTGGCTAAGGTCATTGAAGCCCATTAAAATTGAGATAGGGTCAGTTGGGGTAAATGGAAACATGGGGCAAATGGAAACGTCAGCTTTTTTTGCCGATAAAATCATAAGTTAAATTCAAGAAAGATAATAGCCATACATTTTGAATTTTCGTGCCACTGGTGCATTAGAACTCGAATGAATGATTTCAAAATAAAATGGAGTAAATGTGAACATTGCGTGGAAATTGAAAACGACAAAGTATTGCACTTAATATTCATCATAACGTGACTTAGCCCTTAGATAATGAACTCTTCTCATTATTTTATAAGTTTAACATTTTTATAAGTTCAAAATTTCTTGTAATACATTTTTTTTATTTTAAGTTTCCATGTCTTTGAAATTGCAAAAACTGTCCCCAATTGCCCCAACTGACCCTAAACCCTTTTAAAACACTTTCAAAATCAGGTTCAAGTTGAGGACCTTTTAGAAGCAATCCATTAAACAAAATTCAGCATCCATATTGTTTTTTCCTCCATCACTGCAGTAAAAATCTACCATGACGGTAAACCAGCCAACCAAACATTAAACTGAGTGGGAAGTGAATGCAGAAGAAATAACGACATTTTCCATATAAATTTAATATTCGCACATAATTAACACTCAGTTTCGGTAGGAAAAACAGTACGTTGCGTCGGTCGGTGTACGAAATTTGATGCAAATTGAAAAATGCAGTTGTGTATCTTATTGCTATGCCTCCCCTGAGGAGAAATAAAATTGTTAAGGGTCTGGCAATAAAGGCGGTTGGTTGAAATATATGGATTATGGAATATGACATTGTTCAAATGCCCGCTTCGGCTTACGGCTTGTTATCGTGTTATGGAACTTAGTGGTCCAGTTTTCAATTACTCTTTCGGATAGATCTGGTTGAATTTGAGAGATGGCCTGTGTTATGTTAGCCTTAAGGGCAACGGTCGTTGTGGTTTATTCGCATAGGTATAGACTTGCGCTTCAACTTTACAACAAAAAGCTGACCTTGGGTGGCCATGAATTGTCACCTGATAGAGATTACCTTCCCTCATGCAGAATGTAAATTGTCTGTCCACTCGGTTTAACGTAGCGCCAGCCTGCTGGAACCACTTGATGTCTAAGTGCATATGGTTCAAACTCAGCTATACAAAATTGGTTATCATCAACCTGGAGCTCTCACACCATCGACGGTGACTGCCGCACCAACGGCGTTTTAGAAAAAGTACGGAGCAATGATCCCACCTTCCGAAAATCCACAGAAAACTTTTTGAAGATGCACTGTCACCTGTTGAACCTCGTGTACATATTATATTCCTGACTTCCCAAAAATACGGCAATTTTGTTTGTTAACACAGCCATTCATAAAATTGCGACCTCGTTGTTAAAGATGATTTATCGGGTCATCTTTCATATGTCCCCGAAGCCCAGAAAGTAAACAAACTTCTTTGGTTATACAATCATGAAATTGGTGCTCCTAGAAAACTTGGATCTTGTACCGATGAAAGCCTAAGTCCCAACGCACAATTTGCCAATTTAAAGTCTGCATAAAGCCCAGCTCTTCTCCAGAAAAGTGGATGTGTAAAGTTGATATTAAGCTGAATCACTGGCATACCTGCTCAACTAGAACGTCATGGGAAGCTTCTTTGGAGTAATCAGGCTAAAGGTCCGCCTGCTTGTATTTCTCAGATCAGCGGTCGATTATGGTTTATACCTATGCGGTCAATGAATTTAAAGTATGAACCGCAGACAATGGGTAACAAAGGCCTGAAGCGTGCTCGACATTTTGGCAGAGCATTTCAGAGTTAGCACAAAACACAACAAATTTAGTGTTTCATTGGAAGAGTTTTTTGGCGGTAGCTATAGATAGATGGAAATGATTCAGTCATTGTTTTTCCTTTTGTGATCATCAAGGTCCGCATTCTACTATTGGTTGCTATAACACTGCCTCAAAAGACCGTACCAGAAGTGACCCTCTCCGCCATAAATGTTTTTAAAAAAATCTCCCCGCCCCGGAGTTTTGTGAATGCTTTCACGTCGATCTTTTATAGTTAAGTCCTCTGGATGAAATAGGTATTTCTACTGTTGCCTCCCTTACCATTAATAAAATCCTTTTTTGCACTCATCAAATTTCATATTTGTCCAATTCCTGGAACAATTTTATTGAGGAAAGATGGCGTAATCTGTTTTTTTTTCTTGCACAAGTCCACAAACGCATCCATATTGATCAATCAGCCATCTTGTGTTGATCTTCAGAAAACCTGCCATCTCACGGTTTATTTCTTGTACCTACTTCTGTTGTGAATTATATCATCCTTCCAACTTAAAAAAAAAAAACTCTTTGATCTGGACGTAACGAACTAACCTCAATTAAAAGAAGGTTGACTCATTATAATTCATTCATAATGCCACCCAATGACGTCCCTAATACCCACTCCTCTTGCAAAAAAAAAAGACATAGAAGACGCCACAAAAATTCCTTCGTAATTGCCCAAGCTTTTTTCTTCGCCAATATTTGTATGTCCATTACACCAGAAAAATTCTTGTAAGAACTCACTTTCCTGATGTAATCTAAAAATTTTTCAATTATCCTGCTTTTCTAGTTCAGGAATGAAAGAGGATAGAACACAGGTAATTGCAATAGTTAAACAATTACTGAGTCATTGCTTTTTCGCATCTAGTTTCTATGCAAAATTCTTAAGTCTCAACAAAGTTAAGTAGATACTTCTTATGTATCTACAACTTATACTTGGATGTTATTTAACTTCTTTGAGGGCAGCCGGCCAATTAATTTCATCCTCACGATACCTTAAGGACAGGAAGAAGCAGAAGAAGAAGAAGAATATAAGTTTAAGTATTTAAACTGCAACTGCAAGTTAAGAAGGAGGAGGATGTATTTTGCAACACAAAAGACTGCAATTAATTCGTCCAACACTCATTTTTTAGACCGTCAAAGACCCCTATATTCCCCCTCATGTTTTGACCCTCATTTACAGCGCGATGATGCCAATGCTAACGTTGAGCTGGCTGCGTGTGGGAAAAGAAAAACTTCAGATAGGTGCGCTCCGCTTAATGTGCTGCGAAGAAGAAAAAAAAACAGGTTAAGCAGATGTTACATGAAATCTCAAGGAAGTTTTATTTAAAAAAAAAAAAAAAAACAATAAAAATTACGAAGAAAAAGATACAAATCCCAAAAGTATCTTTAACCACTGCTGCTGATGCTGTTGCCAGTTGTGTAATTATCTCATTGAAACTAAGAACAAACTGGTCCACTGCGACGACTACGACTACGACAACGCCGACGACGACACAGAAAACGACAATGTCTATGTCCACTACCAGAGTCCGACAAGCTGACGATGTAGCTCCTCCATGCCTCCTCCATTGCGGAGGACAAGTTTTGTTTAAAGATTCTTGCAACCTTATTCCCTTAAGTCTTTCGCTCGCTTGGTCCTGAATTTTTGTTTCTATTTTTTTTGTTGGTCCCCTTCCGATCTCCACGTCTTCGTGTCGGCAAGAACCCCCAAGGATTGAGACATCTTTCCCACTTCCCTCCCAGATCCCAGATTGCTTCTTTTATGCTGTTAGTGCGAGTGCAATTTTTTTTTGTTTTGTATTTTTTGCGTGCAGGAGGAGCAGGTGGTAGATAGGTATTGGAACTGGTAGCCTTGATGGTGGATGTATCTACTCGTGATTCCAAAGCATGGTGTATCTGTAATCAATGAAGAGCTAAGAGCACTACCAGCACCAGCAGCACCGGCAGCAAAACGAAGAACGACAAGAATAAAAAAATTCTATATAACAGATTCCACTTTACCTGTCTTAATGAAATTTTTATGAGCACGTCCTTATGCGACTTGCAGCGTGAAGTAGTCCAAAGCAGATTTCATTCATAAAAAGATTATGGATAAAGGAGAATTTTCAGAGCAAGGTATTCGTACCGAACTAGGTATATGTACTGTACATACAAAGATAGAGTTTGAGGAGGGTGTTTTGTTTGCATTGGATATCAGACAGTTCTGAGTTTTTCTTTGAAATACTGGACATGGACAGGGACGTTGTTCCACGACAGCAAGGAAAATTATTATATTTTTTGACTAAATTAATATTGCGTTTGTGAAATGCTTCTGAACTTTTAACTTTATTTTGTTGGTATTTATATACCTTCCGTCACATCTTAATATTCCTTTTTCAACTTCAACGTTACGTGAATAATGCTGCTGCAGTTAAACAAGAAATATTTAAGTTTAAATTCTTAGTTTTGAATTTTATTTTGAAGGAAGTAATGAAGACAAAACTTCGTTGGAAACAAACAATCTCGGAAAAAAAATTTAATAACCCGAGATGCAAATATAAAATCTCAACGAGAACCTACCTTATTTCTAAATTAAATACATTTTTATTTTGTTATATTCCTAAGGAGATTTATTTAATATAAATTTAATTCGGGGATACTGTCAAAGACTCAAAGAATGTGCGATATGGAGGCTACGGCGATGCCAGAAAAAAACACAGAATGCCTCTTTGCAAGCTGCAACAAAAAAGCGTAAACAACTCTAAGTTAACACAGTATCTAAGCAACTTAAGACAATCCTTTTCAAAAGTTGGAGCAAAAGTACATTGGGAATCTTAAAAATAAGGCGCAACTCTCTGTAAGAAAGAGCTCTTGAACGAAGTGCCACTTTAATGAACATTCTTCATAGATTAAAAGTTCAGCAATAAACAAGGGTTGCAAATCTTAAAGTAGATTTTTTTGAAAATAAGCAGTAGCAGTAAATTATGCCATGCAATTACGTACTGCCAACTTTAATCAGAGAAGATTACGATGGAAACAAAATTTGAGTGCCCCACAAAAAAAAATTTTTTTAACTTAATCGATGTTGCTTGGATTTATTTGTAAATTTTTGTTCACATCGTTGAAAATAGGGTTGCGTCCGATTTGTCAATTTTGAAAATATCGACTCGAAAAAAGGTCGACAATGGCAAAGTATAATGTTCACATGCATACGGCGGCGCCGCATCATTCACTTTTCCACTGTCGATCAGTGTTGTAGTTGGGGCTACTATGATTTAAAAATAGTTAAAAAATTTAAACCCTTCGAGTCGATGGAATCAGAAGAACTAAATTTTTTATCAGGATGAAAGTCGACATTTTTACCGAAACTTTTTCGATCGACATTTTCATGGTCTGGATTTTAAACTGTCAACTTTTTTTTTGTTGAACAATTGTCAGTCGATATTTTGATAGTCGGTGAAATTTGTATTTGTCCAGTCGACATTTTTTTTGTCGACCACTCGTACGTCTCCCTTGAAAATAGGTAGCTAAGCTATACTATTATAATTTACTAGCCTTTCCCGGCCGGCGTACGTTGTTATACGCCCAAGAAAGAATAATGAAGTATTTTATTTCGGATTTTTGTATTAGGTTGTTAGACTCTGAATACATTGTCGATAACGGCTTGAATATTGAGCTGCATTTGCCAGGAGTTCGGCGGGGATAAAATCTCATTATTGTTGATCACGCCAACTCGATTTTTGCCATTCCCGATATCCAAAAGTGGTTTTGAGAATGTTTGGGTTGACAGGTTTTGCAGCGAATGAACACGCATGTTCGTCGATACCGTTATTTTATCGACTGAAGTCCATTGGCTAACAACTTTTTAGATTTGTTAGTAATTTGCAAAGTATACTATAAATTAATTTGTTGCATACCGCTTCGCCTAATTAAAAAATCCAAATCCAATTACATTTATTATGGGTTAAGACTTAACAGTCCAATCGCTGACAATTTTTGAAATTTATTATAATAATTTGACAAAGTGCACTAAAAATGCATTTTTTGTTGCAAACCATTTCAAACCTTCGTAGGCGTACTCAGAAGATTCTTAAAGTTTCATCATAATCTGATTAATCGTCTAAATTGCAGAAAAATATAAGATTTTTATTTTTGTGGGCTTAAACTTTGCAGTCCAATTTGTTGCAACCCTTTTAGCCAATTTTTTTACCAAGTGTCCTCCGAAAACCCTACCAAAGAAGATATTAAAACCAAACTCACCGAATTTTGACCAAATTTCATACGAATTTTATTTTGTCGGATGGTGTTGCACTGTTCCGCTGACGAATAGTGTCCGATAGTGTGGTTGTGGTTGCGTGTGTTTAAACTTTGCAGTCTTCTCGCTGATGATATTTCACATTTGTTAGTTATTTGACAAAATGCACTTTAAATGCATTTGTTGCGCCATCTATCGGCATGGTATCGGACTGCTCTATAAACCTTCCTTATGATTTGTAGAATACATTTCTTTTAGCACTCAATGGGGTTATGTGCATAGTTTTCGAGACTATAGCGTAAACACACACAAATTTTTAATCTTATATATATAGATAGATAGATACATAGATAGGTAAACAAAATGCACGACTGGGTCACACGAACTTGCTCTAATGTGTGATAGTAGTCTTGATGGGGCTTGAGATTTTGATAAAAATAATTTTTTTTTTAATTCTTAAAGTAATTTGAGCTGAAAAAAAGTAAGCCATTTTATTTTTTGGATAAATTTGAATTAATGAGAAAACATTTATAAAAATCTTTGGAGCGTTTTTTGAGAACACATTTTTTTTGTAAAACTTTGAAAAAAATTTTCAAAAAAAAAACGAAATTTAATGAACAGTTTTCAAAATATTATATTTTTAAAGAAAATTTTAAGAAGTGCTTTTAAAAATTCAAAAAAATATTTTTTGAAAATATTGTTATGCAGTATAAATTGAGTTACTTACATCTTTATATGGGTAAAATTTCAAAAGTATCAGTTGAGCCGTTTTCGAGATAGTCGAAAGCAAAAAAACGGTCCTATGGAAAGTACCGTTCTTAGACATTTTGGTCGTACATAAAAAGCAACAGTTATTTTTTAAAACAAAATCGTTTTTAGAAAAATAAGCTTTTACGTTACTTTTATATGGCAGGTACCGTTATTTTTTGAGCTAAAAAAAATTCTATTTCCCCTCTGTACAATACCTAAAAAACTCTATAATATATATATTAAGTTCGAAAAAATTCGGCCAACCCGTTTGGGCTGTAGGTGTCTATACATACAGACAGAGAAACAGACAGGCAGACATACATACGGACAGAATTTTTTGATTTTCTTTTTTCGTCTTCGCTGTCATCGTAATGTCATGTTTGATTGTTATCTGAAAACTTTTTTTTTCGACGAATGCATAACTTGCCTTATAGTACCTATATATAATCGCGAGTCAAAATAGGATTTGTCGTGCTTTTTAGTCGAGGCAATCCTCCTTTGTGCAGTGGGCATTTCAAAGAAAGTCCTTAGCGGAATTGTCCTTATACGCCAGTATTTTAGCTAGAATGATCTTACAATATTAATCCCAGAACTAAACCCTATGTCTAAAGTTTCTATAAAGAGTCCTTGACAGAAAGGCCAGACGGGGCTACCCTAAGTAGAAACTGCTGAGAAAGGTTTGGTTCGGCAACTTGAAATTTGGGAGCTGAAGTCCACTTGTAAGAAGCACACGAGAGAAAGTATTAACTATTGTTTCTATTTAAAACTTAGAAACGCAACTTCAAGGCACGTATGGCTATATGTGCTAAAAATGACGCTTTTTCTATCTGTCGATTGATTAAAGCGTATGTAATAAGCCTGATAAATTGCACTCTACCCTGGATTAGTATTTTTTGATAGATAATTTTACTTATCAGTTGTAATGTACATTTTACACCCTGATATCCTTTTGTGCGGCTAAACCTAGCGTGGGTTTGAAAGAAGCTACTTTGAAATGGTTCAAATTCCTCATTCATGGAGAAAAGTGAAAGTTGTGTTCATTACAATAGCAGGAAAAAGTCTCCAAACAAACCCAAAGATTTAAGACACTTAAACCTATTATCATTCCTTCTAAGATCCTTAGAACATCTGATTGATATCCATCCACGAAATGACAAAGATGGGTCTGGTTCAAAATCCCGAAAACCAAAATCCCGAAAGTTCGAAATCCCGAAAAATCAAAATACCGAAAGTTCAAAATCTTGAATGTTCAAAATCCCGAAAAGCAAACAATACTTGAAAAATCAAATAATTCGTGATTTGAAATACGTCCAGTAGTCTGGCAGGCGCCTGTGTCAACAGTTTTCTCAATAAGCAACACTTTTGGGTGGGCTTTGGTCGACGCCGAGGTCTCAACATATGCTTACTTTTATAGTGAAAGTCGGTAGAAACTGCGTTTGCGTTGCATTCACTTATCCGCAATATCGAATACTCTTACCACCAAAAAGAATACACCATGGTGGCTTTCTTTGATAAAAAAGGAGCTTTCTAAAATGTCGACACATCTGCAATCTCAAATGCGCTCTCAGGTGTAAGGGTAGATAGCTCACTTGGCAAGTTGATCGAACAAATGCTGATTAGCAAGGTGATAAACTCAAAGCTGGGTGTAAGATCTGCAAGACGATCTTTCAGTAAACACGTTATCAAAGGGATTGCTATGCTTGTACGGACTTGACGTTGCTGCTGCCGTTTCAAAAAAGTACCTCAACTTCCTCTGCAGCGCTCGACATTTTATTTAATCTAGCCCCCTTCTATATTGCCAGCAAGCAAGTTATAACTTTGTAAGTTTTGAGGGGATAACACTCCAAACTTTGTGATATCAAAATGGTCCTTTTTTGGACAAAGTGTGCCAGCTTATTCCATTTAAGCTAACAGCCACTTTAACCTTACCTAATGTAAATTGAAACAACTAAGTGCAAATTTATACGATATCAAGTAAACACTGATTTTTCTTTCGCCTTTGGTATGAATTTCAGTGATGAGACATTTAAAATGGTTGAATGATATGAGAGATTGTCCCGTTAAGGCAGAGAAGCGAGGGATGGAGACGATACTAAGTGCTTCAAAAACTTCTATGAAGTAAATTATTTTATTAACATAATTTCCATTTATTCCAAACCTTATAGATAGCCTTAAAACATATTTCCGTTTACAGAAACAAAATAGAGCAATATCAGAATTTATGACAAAATTGATAATTCCATTAATTGTTCACTAACAAGTGTTCATCCTCTCAAATCCCTCACCCCACTACTATTTAACTCTTAAATACCCACCAACCAACAACTTCCATCCATCTAATAATTTCTAACAAGCATTTTAGCCTCGAAGCATTTTGCCGCCATAAAAGTGTCTAAAGCTCTTTCCTAAACAAAGACCCTCGGGGAATACCCCATTCACAATTATTATTGTTCTAGAAACTACATACAAAAGTGTTTCATCCGCTTGCCATGTGGCAAAACCAATTAAGAATTCCCATCATTAAAGGTTCGATTAAAAAAAAAAAGAAGAATTTTTGCCAAGAATCACACACGAATTTTTTCGTTGTCAAGAAACAAACTTTCTCCTTTCAATGGTAAGACAAAAAAAAAAAAACAACACACATCTTGTTCGTCAAAATAAAACAATTGGCGCCCGAACGTCGTCCTGGCCAAGAAAATAGTAAAACCGAATCACAACACACTTATCAGACAAAACGTCGGCGTCGTCGTCGTCGTCGTATATAGTCTTCCGTACGGGTAAGTATTAAAGGTTGAGGAACAACATATAAACCAATACTTCAACTCTTCTTATATATTCTTCCGGAACTTTTATTTGGTGGTATCCTTTGGCAACTATTGCAAAAGGACGATGACAAAAAATAAAAACCATCCCGCACGAACTTACCGAAAGATTGCGATTTCCAGGTCGTAAAATTTTAACGGCAATTAAATGGAAGTGTGGACATTTTTCATGTTGGTTGTTCTTGTTCCTGCTCTCCCCAGTCCCCACGCCTTTCATTTTCTTTGGCCTTTCTCAAGATATCCACTCAAGATTAAGTGGTGAAAAGGGTGGAATCTTGAAATCTAGGAAGCCTCCTAGTTTCTTTTCATTTTCCTTGCACATAGGACGTCGTGTATATAGTGATTTATTTTATTTGTTGCTCCACGAGGGACGAGATCTGAACTTTTTTGGTAATCCGAATCCTTAGGTTCACCGTTCTTTGAGAAAGATATTTTTTGACAATTCAAGGGTGCGACGATAATTTTCATTGTTGGCGTAGTGTTGCTCAAGCGATTTTATTTTTCGTCCTTCGATCTTATCTTTATGCTATGTGTCGGGAAATGGTATAAGGCATTTCTCTATTTATGTTTATGTTACAATTTTGCATGTGTGATGGTAAGGAATCAACATCGACTCCCTTTTCTGCCCTAGTAATTTGGAGTCGTTAGCTACACAAATCAGAATTCCTTCGTATCCTTATCCTCAACTAAAAGTGTACAATTTTGGAAAGATTTAATGAGGCATCTGCGAGGAAATGTGCCGGTGACATAGTTAACCAAAAGAGTGTTAGGGATGTTTTCGAGCTTGCACCTCACACACAAATTTAAGGATTCTGGAGAAATCTGTGAGGTGTGTTCATTTGAGACTAATGGTTTGAGGATATGGTTTTGATATGATATCCTGCTGCAAATTTTTTAAGTAATTTTATTTTCAGGAAAACAACAATCATTTGGTTACATCGGGGTTTTCATATTTAAGGGACTTCAAGGACCACAAACAAAACCATCAAGGACCCTTTCCACTCCAAGTTTCCTTTAAAAAAAATTGAAAGCTTTTTGAATTTATTGATTTTATTGATTTGTCATAAAAAAATATACATCCGACATTTTTCGTTGTTGTTTAAATTCAAATATAAGCGGGATAATTTTGAGGAAGATAATGGAAGCGTTCTGGTTGTCTGGATTTAACGACTTCTTCTATGTTTTACGAGTTATTTTTATTTGGAAAAGCATTAAATTCAATGAACACGAAAAATTGATATTAAATGAATAATGCATTGAAAATTTTTGTAAGTTAAATGATTGTGTTATGACAGTTTGAAGTGATTCTTTTTGTTTTTGTACGATGAGGCAACCAAGATGAGTGGAGCGTTACCTTAGCATAATCTGAATCACCGATGAATAAAATGAAAAGGGGGAATAATCTTTAAGCTTATAAAATCCAAAACAGAACCTGGAATATGGATTTTTTGATTGTTCCACCAACGGTTATGGGTTCTTATATTTCGATATTTGTTTGTTATAGATGTCTTTCTTAAGGATATATAGATTGTCGGCCTTTGCCCTGATGGGCCCGATTCCCCCTTACTATCGTAAAAAGTCAATTCTACAGTGACATTTGTGAGGAAACATAAACAAAAAATACGTAGACAAGACAAGAATTGGTGAATTACCAAATAACGCAGAAAAATTGAAGTTGTCCGACACTAATTGAGCAACCAACATGAGGTTGAGCCACGCGCTTTGAGAAGAGTACCGGACAACATGAGATGCTTCCACGGGTGGCTATTTCCGGAGCAGCGATTCTGCTAGTAAAATCTCTGCTGTGGCTCAGAACCTCCGAGTATCGACCAGACCCCGGCCTTTACAGAAAATATTGGTGAAAGTCTGGAAGATGATCATACTCAAATCCTCTTGAATCTGGAACATGAGGGACACACCTTTTTATCGAAAATTGCCATGAGCGACAAGAACCATTTCCATCTCTGTGGATATATATGTGAATTTGTCATAGGTTCTGGGGCATCAAAAGCCTTCGTTTTACCCACAAAGAGCCATTATACCCGCTTAAATATACTTTATGGTGTGCGGCACTGATGGAAAAATGTTTACTATTGTACTGAATTCAGTACCATTTGATTTTCTCAGTACATCTTTGCCATTTTCAGTACAATTTTGATTTGTCGGTACAAAATTGATTTACTCCCTTTGTACATTTTCACTTATCTTCACTTAAAAATTCTATGTGCGATGCGAACATACCCAAAGCCCAATTACTTATTATCAAACTGCTTCATCATTTTTGTTCGGTATCGTTTGACAAGTCATCATGGAAAGACTCACTACTCACACCAAAACAGCGTCTCCAAATAGATCGCTGTATTATTGGAAAAATTCAATGCAAGTCCGGTGTTTTATCGTGAGATTTTGTTTAGTGATGAGGTCAATGGCTACGTTAGGGGCCAGTTAGAAAATTTAGTATCTATGTATGTTACGGTTGGATTTAAAACATAAATTAAATTGTCCATTTGAAATTTTTTTTCTGTTTGGTTATCCATATCGCTATAACTGGCCCCTTAATAAAAAAAAATCGACGTATTTGGGCTGATGTACCTGAAGAGTACCAAGAGCTACCATCAGGTATACTTAACATCCATGAAATACAACGGTATGGGCTGGTGGAATTATTGGTTTATATTTCTTCAAAAAATTAGGCTAGTCAGACTGTTACCGTCAATGGTAAGGCTAGACACCCGACCTCACACATGCCCTAAACCCGGTCATTGGCGCCACCAACAACCATCAGCATTTTCCCACATTCAATTATTAAAGTAATAAAAGTTGATTTTTTGGCCGCCTAGTGCGCGCCTAGACTACTGTTAACTCGCCAATTTTAACGGACTATGTGCATCATGAAACTCAAGCCCATGGTCTCGTTGAGCTCTGGTTTCAACAAGACAGCACGTGAAACAATTGACTTGTTGTGAAATCATTTTGGTGAGCACTTAATTTCACGTTATGCTACGATGAATTGGCCGCTCAGGCCCTGCGATAATACACCTTTGGTCTATTAACTCTGAGGGTATAATATGGTAGTTGGTAGAAGATGGTAAATGGTAGAAGATGGTAGATGTAAGAAGATAGTATATAGCAGATGGCAGGATATGGTAAATGATAGAAGATGGTAAATGGTAGAGGATGGTAGATAGAACAAGATGGTAGATTGTAGAAGATTCTAGATGGTAGAAGATGGTAGTCGGTAGAAGATGGTGGATGGTAGGAGATGGTAGAAGATAGTTGATAGTAGAAAAAGTTGATTGTAGAAGATGGTAGAAGACAGTAGATTGTAGATGATGGTAGATTGTAGAAGATGATAGGTGGTTAAAGTTGGTTGAGGGTAAAAGGTGGTCGATGGTAGAAAACAGTACATAAAAGAAAGGTCGTAGACCGTAGAAGATGGTAGATGGTAGAAGATAGTTGATAGTAAAAGATGGTAGTTGGTAGATGCCAGATAACAGGAGAAGGTAGATTATATAAGAAGGTAGATGGTAGGAGATAGTTTATAGTTGAAGATGGTAGTTGGGTAGAAGATCGTAAATGATAGAAGGTGGTAAATGGCAGAAGATGGTAGATGGTTGAAGATGGAAGAAGATAGAAGATTTTTGATAGTAGCAGATGATAGATAGAACAAGATGATAGATGGTAGAAAATTCTAGATGGTAGAAGGTTGCAGATGAAAACTGATAGAAGATGGTTTTCTTTTTTTTATAATGCACTCGCACTCAAGGGAATATATGAATACCCTTATAATGATTTAACATGTGCGAGCAAGGAGAGAAGGAATACAAAGACAGGTCTTTGATGGTAGATGGTAGAAGATGGTAAAAGATTGTAGAAGACGGTAGATTGTAGAAGATGGTAGATGATAAAAGATGGTTGGTGGTAAGAGATGGTAGATGGTACATCAAACGCGTCAATTTTCGATAATTCAACCGATATTAATTTACTGAAAGAGTTAGATTTCTCTAGCCTGCTATTGTACATATACATATATGGAGCTGAGGCGTACCTACATTGTAAATAGTTAAACAAAAAATTTCGAAATTTCGAAAATATTCAAAAAATAAAGTGCACGACTGGGTCAGACGAACTTGCTCTAATGTGTGACAGTGGGTTTGGGATTTGGAACAAAAAGCAGGAGAAAAATGACATGAAATTTTATTGATCACTTAAAAATCACTAGCTAAATCGTTTTTTGGAAAAAATTAAGTAAACCATCTTATTTCGTTTATTGTTTAGAATTTTAAGAAATTTTTTTTTTCAAAATTGTTCGACCAGTTTTTTCAAAAAACAGTTTTTTTTAAAGAAACTTTTCGACAAAATATTCCAAATATTTTGTGAGTATGCCTACTTCTAGCAATTCGTAGTTTTTATCAGATAAATATTTTTTTTTTAAAATAGATCAAACCGTTTTTGGAAAAAACAAAAAATAAAAATTTTTAATTTTTTTTTAAACTTAAAAATTAATATTCTTTTGTCTTTAAAAAGGCTTCTACATTAAATTTTCATCGAAATCCGTCAAGTGGCTTACGAGAAAATCTGGTTTTAAAAAGCCGGTCCTATGGGAGGTACCTACCGTTATAATACTTTTCCTGAAAAATCTATTAAAACCAAAACATAAAGTTTGCACAGAAAACACTATTCAGAAAGTTTTATCAAAACCGTAGTAGCCGTTTTTGAGAAAAATTAATTTTTCACTAAAAATCTTATGGCAGGTACCGTTAGTTTTAGAGCTGGAATGCTAATTCCTAAAACCCCTCCGTAGGACGTCATAATAATACTATGTATAAATTATCTATTTCATATTTTCAAGTGAATTGAAAAAAATCTTTTGTTCATATTCCTTCATCATTATCTTTGCGGTGGCCTTGGCCATATTGCTAAAGTGAAGTACGATGGAAGTTATATCTTAAGCTGAATTTGTCGCCGTATCTTTAATCCAATTATGAAATTATGTTTAATTATCTTACTACATGACCGAAAAGTGAGATTTTGATCTTCTCTTCACTCATCTTCATTTGCATCCTCTTTTATTTAACAGATACTGTTAATGTTTGGGTAGGAGGTACCCACCTATATTATATATTTTATGCGGGATGAGAAAGTATTTTGTAAATTATAGGTAATTGATGAGTTTCATAAGATATTTGATATCATAGGGTATGATTATATGGTTGAATGATTTTTACAATAATGTAATGCGATGAGAATTTAGATAGCTGTTGTGGTTTACATGTTTATTTAATTAATTGATTTTAAATTGAATTGTATCGGCGGTGTTAAGGCATAGACAATGCCCCTATTCTAATATGTTCACTGAAGCAGTTAGAATTGGATAATCTATACATATAATAAAATTGTAACGGGTCGATGTCTATATACATTGAAGATATAGATGCAAAACTAATATGTGAGTCTCTATTAGACCCACAGAACCCAAAACAACCGTTTTTAGAATTTTTGTCTGTCTGTCTGTTTGACTGTATGTTTGTACGCGCATCACGCAAAAACTAATGCATGGAATTGAATGCGGTTTTCGCAGATTTATTGGTAGTACGCCAAGTGGTTGTTTTTTAATATTGCTGCAATCGAACGTTATTCAATGAACTTAAGGCAAAATTAAAAGATTTTAAGGAAGTTAGCGTCTCACTTACATAATGGCGCTGAAAATCATAAAAATAGCGCCACACTTACATACCTACATGTACATGAATAGAAATAATTTAGTCGTTCTGAATAGAAGTTACATCAAAAACATCATAAATGGCGCTATTTACCACCATATAGACAATGTCTCGTTCAGCGAAAGCAGAAATCGAAAAATAATGTAACCATAAAGAATGATGAACGAGCAATACTTACACCCAAAACTGATGAAGCGGAGCTGCCATAAATAGCAGTATCGGCGCGTAGCATCGTTTTGAAAGTGGGCATTCCAATTAGGTATATTGCTTCAGAACTTTACCCTCCAACTTTGCAATTTTAACCGATATGATACTTCGAAATAATATAATACAGAACCCAAAAATCTTACTGCTGTAGAGCTGGTAAACAGATACCTACTTTATTCTAAAATCCACGCGTACGAAGTAGCGGGCAAAAGCTAGTTATTAATAAAGATCTTGTGAACAAAAATGTGAAAAACAATCCCCTTCAAAAAGAAGAACTTTTAGAGTAAAACTCATTTAATGATAGTAGACAATTGTTTAAATTGAATTCCATGCAAACAAAAAACCACTCTCGATTTGATCAAGAACACTTTTCATTTCCCATGAAGCCAAAAAAGCAATCTAGATTTGATCTCTGATTGAATCTAGATCAATTCTTGCGAAAATAAAAATAAACGTCAGTTGGAAATTTGTTTTTCTCATTGTGGCGCTGTCAAAAGAAACACATTTATTTGCAAAATATGATTTTATAATTGCTTTCAATGTGGAGCAGCAACTTCAATATCATCCGATGATGTAGAATTTTTCAAAAATGAAAGAATTTAAGAGAAGTGAAAGGCATTCCGCCAACGACAATGTTGCATATCATTCATTTATTTCATTTAAGACATTACAAACCATCTGTTGGCACACAATCTGAAATCGTCGTGAAATTCACCATTAGTTATCTACATAAGGCACCAGTTCAATGAAAGTTACAAATGGCTTTACTTTGATACGGGTACGGATGAACGTTATTAATTTAGTTATTATAATGAAGTTTCTTTATTTGTAATTATGTTACCATAATATCTCTGTACAACAAATGAATTGTTCTTTTTTTTTTGTTCTTTTACATTATCAATATAAAACAAAACCAGTACTATTTGGTCTTTTTCAGTACAATTTTGTTTTAGCGCTCAGTACAATCGACAAAAGTCGATTTCCATCACATCACCTGTGCGGCCTACTTTGAAGGAGCTTTCGGGTCTTATTTGGACTGGAGAATATTAGGATTGAGCACGGCGGAGCAACTCACATAGGTTCTGCCCTAGCCTCAATAGAAGTTTTGTGTGCTGCATTTTCCGGTCTTTTAATATCCCGTTTTGCTATGGCCTCCTAAATCTCCCTGTTCCACAGTTGTTCGTGATATTGTTTTTAAGCTCTATGTCAACAAGTCTCATTATACGTGTGGAGTTAGGGGCTCTCTTTTATATTTTCTTCTACCTACATCGGTGATATAGTAATGTTACAGTCTGTTTACGTAGAGATTTTTTTTGCATTTTATTACAATCTAAACTATCTTATCTTTTTCTTCTATCTACATTTACAATGTTACAGATGGCGCCCAAAGTGGGGCGTGATCTTTACATCAATCACATGTTGGGTGTCCTGACGGTTCGTGGTTCTCTAGCATATTCAACGTTACAGATGGTGCCCAACGTGGGATGTATTTTTACATCAGTCACATGTTGGGTGGCTTGACGTTTCGTGGGAATCTACTTTACAGACGGAAGGGAACCATTCCATGAGTCAATAAGTCTATGAGCCGATGAATCAATGAGTCAATGAGTCAACCAAAGACTTATTAAATAACAATAGAAGTGTGATCGTATATTATGGCATTTTCTGGACACACCGAAAAGCCCAGCCGACTGTCGCATCGTGTTGCAATTTTTCTTAAGTATAGTCACTCCTACTTCGAAGCTTGACGTTATGCTGTGAGTTAAGACATTGTGTATGTGGGTTAAAGTCAGAAAATAAGTTATAACAAATATCTCTGACTTAAGAAAGATATACACACACACAAAAAAAACCAAAAGAATGCAACCAGGCTCTAAGCGAAAGGGCTGGTTAGTTAACAAAGGTTTTTCTATGGGCACATAAAAAACCCCCCAATGCACTATCAAGTGTATTAAAACACCTCTATACAATCTAGAAAACAACACTGATGATGACACATTTGAATATAACTTCCCCTCTAGCATAAAAATCCAATCTATTTTACAAGAAGACGCATAAAGAAACTAGTCTTCACAAAAAAAGTAAAGGAATATCCGCTTCACAATATAAAGTGCAAACGTTTACCTACCCTTCCTTAGAACTCAAATTTATCCGAACAAAAAAGAAACCGCACTTAACCCAAATACCCTATGTTCTTCTTGGTACTTTGTTCTAGGTACGAATAGCATACCTGAAATACCTTCGAGCTACAAAAAAATAAGAAAATTCGGGACGTTATATCTCAATTCTCAAAAAAAAAAAAAAAAAAATATACACCAACGAAACATCTCACCTCAAAGAATTTATGGACCACATTCAAAAGCTCTCATTTATTCTGATCCGGCCGTAGTGCTGGTGGTGTGGGAGTGTGAACGCTCCCCTCACCGCCACGACGACGTCACCACTTTAACACCGCTCTGTTGAGTATATATACCTTCTCCTGGCCCCATTACTGCACTATTATCCTCTTTAACGGTGGTGACTCTATTAAACGAGTGCGAGTCTCAGTGAGCTACTGTGTGATATTTTCAATTCCTTACAACACCTCAGACCTCACACAAGAACAAGAACCTGAGGAGGTGAAAAGAAAAAGTAACAGAAAAAGCGTCTGAATGTATTCTGCGCAAGGACATACTCAAGATGAAGGAGCTCCAGGAGCTGATTTCCAAAGAAATGAAATGCATTTTATTGTTCTCTTCCCTCATATGCGTTTGTCTTCAACCCGTTAGCAGTTAGCATTAAACAGCCACACCAAATGTTGGTGTTCCCAGAAAAAATGGTGGCAGTAAAGCACACGTGTTTATCTCTCGAGAGATCCTTCTTTTTTTCAATTTTTTCTTGTATCCTTGTTTCCTTTTTTTGCTGTGTTTAAAAATAATTGAATAATGTGCAAGAGCTGCAAATTCTGCAATCTGTGTGAGTGGGTGTTATAGACATCCTTTGGGTCGGTCTACGTCTTCGTTGACGACACCACGGCGTCATTTGCATAAACGCAAGCCAAAGGATTTCGGTTTAAATTCACTTTTTAATTTGAATGCAAAATTACATGAAAATTAAAGAGTCACAAAAATAAAAACTGTTTAAGTTGGAAGGGTAAAACAAGCATTTTGTTCACGCCAAATTAAGTGGTGTTGTGAAGACTTTTTGAGGAACGTTTAATTATGCGAGGGGTACCTAAAATTTTGTATTTTTAAAATTGTCTGTTTAAGACAAAATCCAAAACAGTTTTTGAGAAGGCAATCGAAGACCATTAGTGTCTTAAGGGAATCCTTTCTGAGTGCCCAATTCGTATTAACGCACAAAAGTGGGTTTCCAATCTTTCTAAATGCTTCAAGTCAAAAATGTGCCAGTTTAAAGTGACGCGTGGTTTCAAAAAATACAGAGTTTGAAAAACATTAAGAATTTATTCAAATAAAGGGTGTTTTTTTCAAGCAACTGAAATTTTAGTTGGCAGAACACTATTTTCATTGACAGCCATTTTGTCATCTGCCTTTTGATTTATCTTTAGTTTGGTTTGCCTTTTTACATGAATCGACTGACGCGTGAACAAAGCACGTAAATTGCGCAGATTTCATTCACCATATAATTATAGATACTGCGCTGGGGCTCCCAAGTCCCAAATATCCTCCATTTAGGAAGACAGTCCCTTTTTTAAAACATTTTGTCTTCCTGTTCTCTCTAACTAAAAATGTCTTCATTTTTCAAAAATCTAGAGGATTAATTCAAAATTGCTTTTCTTGATACGTTTTTTGTACTTTTGATAAATTCTGAAGCATTGTATATTCACACTGAGTGTGCTTTGCATACACACGGATAGATTTTCGCGACCTATGACGGCCATCTTGCTTTATTCACATTTATGTAGTTGTTTTCTGTTCAGTAAGTTAGTGATGCCAAACTCCGATTTTGGTCGAAAACCGTTTTTATTAACGAGTTAAGCATTTTTGGATGAATGTCTGAGGAGCACTCCATCCCACACGGGGCTCACCAGGCCACAATGCATTCTAAAAAAGTTTCAGTTTTGTATGGATTTCAGCGGCGTTATTGGTGAGGTGGTCACCGTCAATGGCGAGCGTTACAGAACAATAATAATGACAACTAATGTCTTATGGCCCAAATTGAACCTAGGACCGAGAAGACATGCTGTTCCAGCAGAACGGCGCTATACATGTGACTTAAACGGACGCCAACGATTGACATTCTGCACGGTAATTCTACACTTTATCTTGTCGCGTTTGCTGAAGTCGCAGGTCTGTTCGAATAAACCACGATTGACCTATGTTTTTAAGGCGAACAGAATACATCAGGCCATTGGTCTAGTTCAGCTGGATGTATGCAAAAGAGTTATTGAAAATTGCACCACTCACCACTCCTTTGAAAGATGTCGCCGTATTCAATATATATACAGTGCCGTTGGAACGATTTTGGTCAAACTTTTTTTTTTCGAATTTTGTCAAAGTTGTTGCAATAACTACATATATTTTAATGAGGTTTCCTTTTCTTATGCGGTTTCAATCGTTTCATGATACATTTAGAGTAATATAATTTCTTACACGTGGTCAAGGGAGTAAAATGTTGTTAGACCGAAAAAAGGATTTTTTGAGTACCTGGCTCATTTTTAGGGATTAAAGAAAAATGCTTTATTTGTGCAGTTTTTTTGTTTTTTTTATTGCTTCTCAGAAATATTCTCTATTTTATTAGTACTTTGTTGGACCTCCTCTTGCTTTTATTACAGCTGCACACCGGCGAGACATTGACTCAGATAGGTTTTTCCATGTGGATGCAGGTATGGTGTTCCAGGTCCGGATAAGTAAAATTTGTAGGTTTCCAATTGACACTGGACGCTTCTTCGCAACCTCGAGTTTCATTGTTGACCAGATATTCTCCATTGGATTGAGATCTGGACTGTAGGGAGGCCAACTTAATACATCGACATTATTTTTTTCGAAGTAGGTACTTTTTAACGTAAAAAAAAAAATGCAAATATTATTTTTAGTCAAAGAAGTTCTAGCTTATTTAAAAGCCTGATATTAATCTTTAATGTTAAAAAAAAAAACAAGTTCATACTTACAATTTTGGCTGTATGGCAAGGAGCACTGTCCTGTTGAAAAATGAATCTGCAAGTGTCACCAAAAACCTCCAGCGCAGAGGGCTCAAATTCATTTTTCAGAACCCGTACGTAAACTTCTGCAATGACTTTCGGTTCTAGAAAGACCATTCTACCTTTTTCATATCCAGAGAAACATCCCCAGACCATCACACCATCATTTTTGGGGGGCATCCGTAAGATGCATTCAGAGCTTAGTCTTTCCTTTGGTTCTCTTCGCGCAAGAATCCTCCCATCTCCAACATGCAGCTTAAACTTTGATTCGTCGTAGAAGATAACGTTGTTCCACAAGTCTTGAGTCCATTTAAGATGCTCCGGAGCCCAGGCCAATTGTTTTTCTGTGACTATTACTGGAAAATCCGGCTTCGGCACTGGCTTGAGTGCTCTAAGTCCAGCTTTTACGAGCCTTTACCTCACTGCGCTTGACGAAATAACATTTCCTGCAGCTCGACAAAGATCGTTTTTAAGATAGACTGAAGTCTTGAACCGATGCCGCCGGCTTTGCAGCACCAAAAAACGATCTTCCACTGGGGTCGTCTTTTTTGGCCTCCCTGGGCCATTTTTCCTGCTGGTAGTCCCGGTCGCACGATATTTTTTCAAATTCCATGCCACTCCGCACTTATTTTCCCCATTTTTTTCACTAAATCACTTCGGTTCGCTTCGGACTGCTATCACGCACTGAATGCACCTCTTCTTCATAACAACATCGACTTTTATGCACTTTTTGAACGACATTTTGCTACCTAGTGCAAACAAATCTCGTACCTCTCATAAATTCCAAGAACTGCGCCGGAAAAGGGTAATAAAGGGTTTGACCAAAATTTTTCGAACGGCACTGTACATGTATCTTTTGTTAATACCTCACAGTTCACAGACATCAACATCTACCCGGTTTTATAGAAAATCTTTCATAATACCTTTAATGCCTACGTTCACTCAGTTATTTTAAATATCTGAATAAAATAATAATCATAAGAACCAATGTTATATGGTTCACAAATTTCTACTCCTTAGTAGATATTGCATGAGATTTAGAATTCTGGAAGATGAAGGTCAATTTTCTTGCCGATGAATAAATAAATTTGAAATAATAGAGTTATTATTGCACACAGTCTTAAATACATAAAGCTATAACTTACTTTAGAATAAAATCAATATAATAGATAATTTTAGACATGAACTTGCCTACAAGTCTTCAGAAATTCATGTGTAATCTTTCGGTTGTGAATCGCCAATGAAGCATTGAATTTGGTTTACCAGACCAAATAAATTTGAATAGAATTTTCTTAGAAAACATTAATGTTTCATTGTGCTACGTCGAGTGTGAAATAGATTCAAATAGATTCTTAGATCACTTTGGATATTATTATTTTTTTATCAAGATGTCTATTTTAATAAAGTTACTGTAATATAAGGACATTATTGTGTGGTTTAAAAGTTTCAGGCCACCAAGCCAAACACGTGCTTTAAAAGTATTCACGTTCACGTCCATTTCCATTTAGATCATTTTTCTGTTCAAACATCCGAAAGTAAGTCGAACAAAGAAAAAAAGTGAATAGAATGTTGAAAGAAAATATCAACAAAAAATTAAATTAAAAAAAAGGGAACTCTGTTTTAACATTATGTCCAGTCAGAACTGGTGCAGTAATATTGAGTTTAATAATCGATATAGAACTATCAGCTTACACCATAATGGTAATAGGTACCCAGACTGAGTCATTACGAAATGTAGAACTAAATTTGGTGTGCCGCAGGGGAGTATAATCAGGCCTTTGCTTTGTTTGCATAGTTTCGTGTGGCCAACAAAGTAATAGAAAAATGGTCATTCATTTCGTAGTTTCGAAAGTAAACCTAAATAAAACACACACTGCGATACATTTTAGAAGAAAATTTTATTTCATTATAAATTTTAGACTTTGTCATTAAGAGTGAAAAACAATATCATTCAAATGACAGCTTCGGGAAGATTCGTACTTCGTAGCATGCGATTCTTTTTAGGAAATTTTTAAACACTTTTTCTCTAATTTCCGTCTGCCCAGCCCATTGGACGAATTACGAACACCAGTTTGACATTGTCAAAACTTGTGAAACTGATGAGTGCGAATAAACATTGTGTCGTGTTCCATTGGTTTTCAGAATGAGTGGTTCCCCAAGTGAAACCAGTTAAAATTGCTATCAGTAGCAGTACACGAGCTGAGTAGCCATCTGTCACTCGACAACTGAAAAGTTCTGGAAGTCAGCAACAGAATAAATAGAGCTCGTATATGGTATTTGAATTTTTTTCCCAACGTGGAACTCTAGACAAATCTCGCTTCTTACTAAGTTAAAATATTTTAAAAATGGCGTTAAATTGAATATACACTTCGGATATCCTATGAAAACATATCAAAGCATTGCAGTGCTTCGAGAAGAATTATCAAATCGTAAGGGTTTGTAAATTGTAAGACCAAAGACAACGTGGAAGTCAACTATTTTAAAGGAACAAAGTTCTGAAATTTGGAATCGTGAGCGAAGCTATCTCAGTTTTGCTCACGACTACAAAAAGATTAAGTAATCTTCTGATTGCCACTTATGTCAGATCCAAAAAGTAAAAGATATCACAGGTCTTCTGCCGATTTTTTTTTTTTAAACGGAGCAGTTCCTAGCAAGCTCGTAAAGTTAGAAAATGTCTAGTATCTATGACCGATATATCGAAATAAAAAGTAACCCGACCTGTTTTCCAGGGCACTGTAAGTTGGTTTTCGAGTATATAAGACGTAATTCTGGACATTTCCTAAAAATTAGTACAATTATCAAGAAATCACACAATATAAAACTGGGGTTCCACAGGCGAATGGAAAAAATCGAAAATCACTTGTTTTTGCTATGCATTTCTATACCACCATTTTTCCTCAAGTAATTACTTTAAAACGAAAACATAAGCAAGAGCTACAGTACGTTTGCAACGAACTGTTGGATACCCTATTCCCCATATTTTTGTATGTGCATGCGTCTGCCTCCCGCAAACAGCCGATGTTTCAGAAACAAAATTCTTCTTTAGCAGACAGAAAAAAATTCAATAACATTAATTTTATGCGGTGTGATGTTCAATTAGTGCTGGCGCAATAAAAAAAGGAGTGCGCCACGCCCAAAGTTAAAACGTTTTATTGCCAAGGCAATTGTTATGAGCTCAGTGACATTAAATTTTATTCTTGCAGATCGATTTGAACAAAACAAGACAAAACTTAAATTTTTAAAAATTAGATTTGGAATTGAAATAGCGATTATGGGTGTTTTTAACAATTATTGGACCACACTCTGCTACGTAACCAAGGAATATAAATCCAAGTGTTCATCTGTTTACTTCAAAACTGCGACCGATAGGTAAAAAACGTTAAAAAATTAATGCATTATACGACTTCTGACGGAAACGCCCCTTAAAAGTGGGCGTGTCTTAAAAATTTGAAGCACTAACTGCACTTTTTTCAGTATTTAGACATATGTGTAAGACTACAGCTGAATCGAGTAGTTTTTAAACAATCTTACCTGAACAAAGGTATTTTTCCAAAATCACGCCTTTAAAAGTGGGCGTATTGAAAAATTTACAAAACAAAATGTAGAGATATATTTCTCAAATAACGAACGGAAGGAAAAAGGTTTAAATTAAACATTGGAAATGCCTTAAAATCTTAAGGCTACGTTTTTCGTTCTTTCATGAAAAGTAGGCGTAAGCCACGCCCAAAATTCAAAAATTTCTTTTCATACACAAACCTTTTCGTTTCTATTAAGAGACGCAAAATTTTGGTTTGCGGATTAATTATAAATACCGTTTATTTACAAAAACAATTTTTTTATAGTTTCTAATGAAAAGTGGGCGTCAGTCACGCCCAAAATCAATTTTTTTGATTTCTTACACAAGATGTTTATGTGCCAGTAAGACCCACAAAATTTAATATTTTTCGCTTTAATATAACAATTGTTATTTTATAAAAACAATATTGATGGTTTTGTATGAAAAATAGGCGTAAGCCACGCCCAAATTGAAATATTTTTATTTGATTGGAAGAAAGTTTACCTAAAGCATACGTGTGCAAAATTTTAGCGTTATGCTTTTATCGTAACTGTACAAAAAAACATAATTTAAATTTATTAAATTGAGGTTGTTCAACAAAAATCGCGATTGTGGGCGTGTTTGTGGGCGGATTTTACCGGTTCAAGAACTTAGCCTTACTCTTGAACCAAAGATTATATATACCAAATTTCAGCTTTCTAGCTCAAAAATTGCGACCTCTAAAGAGTATACATACGGACGGACGGACGGACATGGCTAAATCGACTAGGCTTTTGATTCTGAGTCAGAATATATATACTTTTCTATACCTAACGGTATTATTTCTCTATGTTACAAACTCCACACCAAATACAATATACCCATTCTATGGAATAGGGTATAAAAAGCAGAGTCAGAAAAATACTTAAAAATCTCTTTTGAAAAGCGACATTGGCGGCTTACTTGGAGATCTCAGTTCGCAAAAGCTTCCCCAGCTTAAACAAAAGCTATATTCCAACTCCAAAGCTATAGATTTTAAGAGCCATGTGAAGAACCGACATTTCAAAGCAACTCCAAGCGATTTCCTATGTTTTTTAAGGTAAACCTAGTGAACCCGACAGAAGCATCAAAAAACATTAAAATATAAACCCATTCCACATACTTAATTACCCACCTCAGCTTCATTACCAAACAGCACTTCAAATTACTATAACTAAACTTGTTTGCATCCAAAAATTCCAGGTTTCTCTTAGAATTTCTTGCCCCTAATCCACTTCCACATGTGTCCTTTGAAAAACAAACAAACTCCCAACAAAGAGACCTCAAAAACCAAATCAATTCATATTTCTAAGGTACCGAAAGTGTTTGCTTAAAATCATACCTTTTAAGTATTTAGCAAACATAAACTTTACGTGATGTTCTATTTTAAC
Organism: Platycheirus albimanus; assembly: GCA_916050605.2. Classification (NCBI taxonomy): domain Eukaryota; kingdom Metazoa; phylum Arthropoda; class Insecta; order Diptera; family Syrphidae; genus Platycheirus; species Platycheirus albimanus. Next base: position 28,979,003 of record OU696698.1, on the reverse strand, counting down.
TGGATTCCCCTTCCTAAAAAAAAACAAAAAACAAAAAAAATTCATAGATAAAATAATTTCTAAGATAGAAACGTGCAGTTTCTAGAATGGAATGGAATACACATTGAACTTCTACTCCAGACTAGCAAAAAAGGGTAAGTGTACCCAACAGTTATTCAAACGACCTCACTCACTACCTACCCGCACAAATAAATATTCTCAAATAAAATTGAGCCACGCGGTTTTCATTCCATCCATCCGCAGCAGCATCCAGAAGACCCAGTTAGCGCAAATCGCATCCAGCCAAGAGTAGCTAACCCGAAACGTGACTTTTACCAAACATCAACCACCATCACCACACAGCGAACAATTTCAATAGTCGCTCTTTCACCTAAAAAATATAGAAAAAAAAGGATATACTACATACTCTCTCTGCCTGTTTCGTCTCTCGTGTTAAAAAAGTACGCGATACTTAAAATTCCCCCATTTGTTGGTTTCCAATACCCCAGTACCCGCAGTCTATGTTAAGCAGATCCTTCTCCCCAAACAACCCACATCGCTGCTGCTGAGTGAGCTCATATACACAAGCCCGCAAGGATAGAAGCTTTCCACATGAAAGGACCTCGCGGCTCCGTTGAATAAGCACAGTGCACACAGCACCATCAGACCATCATCAGCCATCACATCCTTGTTGCCTGCCCTACTGTTTCTGATGCTTCTGCTGCTTTTGCTTGCTATACACACATTTGTGCCAATCCCAAGAAGAGCACGTGAAATGCTAAATTCAAAATCTAAAATGCTATAGCTTAGGTGGCGTGGCGTCAATTGAATTCAGCGGCATTCAGCGGATGTCGCCGAGAACAAAGTACATGTACACAGTGTACAAGTCGACGCGAATTCCATACCATGCCACTGCCACTGATGACGGCATGGCGACAGGCTCAAGCTAAAAGGACTGCAAAATGTAAACATTGCTCATCGAAACGGAAACAAGGTTAGGTTCACTAAATTCCGCCTTTTCCATAATTATTCGCGGAAATGAGGTTGTAAATAAGTATCCTGAATTTCTCTGACAAGTCTGATGGAAATTATGGTAAGCCAGAGGCCTTACTTCAATGTCTAAGTTTAGTGTGGAGGTGGATTTGTCCAGTTGGGTCATTTTTGTTAAATTTGAAATAGTTTTGTTTAGTTTACTTTAGCTGGACTAAAATCTTACCGTGCCGACTTTTTTAACTGATGCAGTAAGTCGGGGTTCCAAAATTAAATTTTAATTTTTTAAATCGCATTGTTCAAAAATCCGGATTAAAAAGCCTTTAGGTTGCTTAATCCGGATAAAAGTTACTATCCAAAATCAAAAGAGTAGAAAAAGCATTTTCTATTTTACGTTTATACATTATTTGTATATCAACCGAATCAAAGATTAAACATCATCTCATAATTCGGACTATCAAAGGTTTGACCTTGAGTTAAAAAGTTGTACGAGTAATTTGGAAAAAGGTTATAACGAATGACTTTCAATTTTTGCTTGATCCGGACTATCGTTGCTTGAACGAAATTTTTGAAGGGACCCACTAAATAACTTTTGAAAAGTAATTGGCCTGGCGAAACCCATCTTTTGCATCGAATTTGCATATATTTAGAAATATGTATTCTCGGCCAAACAGGAAATTCAAATTGAAATTAAATTGAACAAGGAGTATGAAAAACTTATTCCAACCAGATGACCAGCTCGTGGGTATATGTCTTGAATGGCATTAAAGAGGCAGCTTTTCTGCTCGCTTGGAGATCTGTGTAAACTTTTCTATGTCGAAGGTAAACCAATATAACATCGGGGTGGGTTCTTTATATTTCAACTTAAAGGACAACGTATATTCCTTACCTACCTTTCGCCTTAAGGCAGTTTTTGAAAAGATTTGGTTGTGATGTATTTTTGTTTATTTGAAAACATTTGCTTGAAAAAAAATATTTTATTTTATTTTTTTATTTAACTTTTGAAAGTTACATGGGTTTTATTTCAATTTAAAGTAGTTAAGCAGAGCTGTAAAACTTTTGAAGTGTATAATGTAAAGTGCATTGGTAGGAATATTATGGTGCAAGTTGACCTTCTATTTAGAGGAGGGTAAGTGCCACAATTGTTGTTTGTGTGTGCTACTTGTACATATGTACCTAATTCATGCCATCTTAATGAGGATATGCATTAAAAACATTAAATTTTTGAGATTTTAAACACAAACAACGATTTTTAGATTGTAATAGAAACAAGAAATTTATTAAGGCAAAAAGAAGCCATCTGGTCTGGCACCCAGTCTCGGGTTCTGGTCGAAAATGAGTATACATATAACATATGTTATCAATGATCCACTTCTTCGTTGGCTAAAGTGTAACCTTTACGAAGAATCTTTTCGCAATATTTTGGACGGTTTTCAGTACCCAACCCAAAGCTTCACCCTGTCTACAGCTCTCTTTTTCAAACTTTCCACTAGCTTGTTTTGCGTACGACAGTGCCCTTTTAATTCATTTCTAAATACACAATCCTATTTTTCGGAAGAGGTTCTGAAACGAAAGTGTTGGATTACCAAATCACAAAACCGCCTTCTGTGTAACACATATAATATGACGTTGCTAAAAATAATTAAGTATCCTGAGACGCCCTGAGACGGCCTGAGACGTCTATTGGATAGGATTCAGAAAAGAGCCCTAAAATTGATCCCTCGCGATTGTATGTTATTACCTCTTTGCCGGGGATTTCAGGGCCTCTCCTTTGAACGTGACAATATCAGAGTTGAAACGGTCGTTAGCTGAGTTTTTCATCCACCTATTATTAAACGGTGAATAGTGTCTTTATCACAAGATGCTTCCCAATCAATCATAGATCCCAGATATTTAAACTTTTCACACTTGGGAATTTCTGTACCATTCAAATAAGTCATGTGTGGATGAGGTCAGTCATGTTTGGACTTATACTGTAAACTGCACCCATATATACCCCTCCAAAACGTTCAGTTATACGTCAAGTACCCGTTGCAGGGACGAAAGATTCTCGCTTATGATGGCTCCATCCTCACCAAAGGTTCGTCACAGGTAGTTCATGACTGCATTAAAAAGTAGAGGACTGAAGTTGCTTCCCTGGTGTACACCTTATGTGATGTAGAATTCTTTGGTGACTCATTCAACAATCTTTGTAGCGTGTAACATCAGCTTATTAGAACGGTAATTATCACAGGTTCGTGTATCTATCATCCCTTTACACATTGGGAGAAAGTAACTTCCCACCATTTTTCATGCATCCGACATCCTTCGAAGCTTGGTTAATTTAAAAATATTGCTTGTTTTTCCTGATAATCGAATTTTGAATTCGGTGTTCTAATCTATAAAATGTATTCAGCGGTGACGTAAAATAAGGCCAAAGTTCAAAAATATAATCATATTTCGGTTTCGAAAACGCAATAAGATCAAATTTTCTGAAATGGAATAAATCAAAGCAAAACTGCGATATTAGATATCAGGCTGTGTGAAGTTGGCACCCCACTTGTGAATTTTTTTTCCGAAATTTATGCAGTTCGTTTGCCCATCGTTAGCCCACGTTTGCCCACCAAAAATATTCGTTTGCCCACCCTAGGTTTCGGAAATAATCAAAATTTAAAATTTTGGTTGAAAGGCAAAAAAAAAATAAAATGCACGACTGGGTCGCACGAACTTGCTCTTATGTTCAATAAATTGTGTAGTGGCTGCATATATGGATAAAAAAAAATTAAATAATTTCGAAAATTCTTTTATTTTTTAAATTAGTTTAAGAGTTTTCTCGGAAAAACTAAGTATGCAGTCAAATTTCAAAGCTATACGTCAATCTAGGAAAAAAAAATATTGAAAATCGTTGGACCAGTTTTTTTTTTAAAAGGTTATTTTTGAAAAACTTTTTCAAAAAATATTTTGAAATTTATTTGAGTATGCAAATATATGGCAATCTGTAATTTACATTTGAGAAATAATTTCAAAAAAAATCAATGTACCCGTTTCCAACATATTTCGAAAACCAAAAATTTTTTTGAAAAAATTATAAAAAATCAAAAAAAAAAAAGTTTTTGAAAATTTTGAAATGCCATATTAATAAAATTATGAATGACTTCCTGTGGCCAACATTTTATTGAAATCGAATGTACAGTTTACGAGAAAATTTGATTTGAAAATACTGGTTCTATGAGAGGTACCGTTATTAGACAAATTTTGAAAAAAAAATTTCAAACCAAAAGATAGATTGTCTTGCAAAAATAGCATTCTGAAAGTTTTGTCAAAATCGTTAGAGCCGTTTTTGAGAAAATCAATTTTTTTCTTCACGATTGTATGGCAGGTGCTGTTATTTTTGGGCCTAGAGCAAAAATTAAAAATATGTTCCGAGGGACGGCCAAATAAATCCTAGATACCAAATTTGAAGCAAATCGGCCCATCCGTTCAGCCTCCAGATGCGCGAACAGACAGACAGACAGACAGACAGACAGACGGACGGAATTCCCAGACCCACTTTTTTCGACTTCTCCATCATCGTAATGTCATGTGTGATTGTTATCTCAAATTTTTTTTCTGCACGAATCCATAACTTGCCTTATAGTACCTATAATCGCAAGTAAAAAGATGTAAAAATCGATTTTTTTTAATGCAGTTCGTTTGCCCATCGTTAGCTCACGTTTGCCCACCAAAAAATTTCGTTTGCCCACCTTCCATTTTGAAAATATTGAAAAAATAAAATTTTAAATTTCCTGAAGCTGGCACCCCACTTCTGAAATTTTTTATCGAAATTGATGCAGTTCGTTTGCCCATCGTTAGCCCACGTTTGCCCACCAAAAATTTTCGTTTGCCCACCCTTCAAAAAAAAAAATAAAAATAAAATAGTTTTTTTTTGGTTGAAAGAGATTGAATGAAAAAAAAATTCAAAACACCAAACTGTTACAATTTTTGATGTAGTTCGTTTGCCCATCGTTAGCCCACGTTTGCCCAACAAAAATTTTCGTTTGCCCACCCTTAGTTTCGGAAATAATCAAAATTCAAAATGTTGGTTGAAAGACAAAAAAATAAAAAAGATGTAAAAATCTATTTTTTTTATGCAGTTCGTTTGCCCATCGTTAGCCCACTTTTGCCAACCAAAAATTTTCGTTTGCCCACCTTCCATTTTGAAAATATTGACAAAATAAAATTTTAAATTTCCTGAAGCTGACACCCCACTTGTGAAATTTTTTATCGAAATTGATGCCTAGATATCATTTTTCATTCAGATGGCATCAGTTTCTTAAAGCTCGAAACTTTTATATCAAATAACCCAAATAAAAACTATAATTTCAAAATGATGGCTGTTATTAATGTAAAATTGATTAAAACTTATAATCTTCAAATTTATCAATTCAAAAATCACGCGATTTTAAACTGATTATTGCGGCGATTGTTAATTTTACCACGCGGTTTTAAAATTGATTAATGGGGCGATTATTAATGCAATCAGTTTAAAAATTGAGCGATTTTTGAATCGATTAACATTAATAATCGCCCCATTAATCAATTTAAAAATTGCGTGATTTGTACACTGATAACATTTAAAATCGCCACAATAATCAGTTTAAAAATCACCCCTTTCAATTTGTTTATTTTATAAATTTATTAAAAAATCGCGCGATTTTTACATTAATAAAAGACAGCTATTTTTCCGTTGACCACGAATTATTTCGTAACGAAACACTATATTATTTTCTTCAAATTCGTTATTCTTATATTTTTCGTCTTATTTCTATAAGCGTCTAGAAATATATCCAATTTGGCCTTAATTCGTTTTCAAAATCGATTAAGACCACATTTGAAATTCGGCCTTGTGTTTTAAAATTGAAACAAAATCAGATTTCCTAAAACTTCTGATACCAACAAAATTAAAGCTTCAAAAATATTGCTTGACAAATTATTTACGGCGATTAACTGTAGGGGTAGGCTCCTCTTTCATTTCAGCAAGGCATCAATGCACACACAAGGCTGATTGAGAGTGCAGGATACAACCGTGTCGAGCTGTTTTTCGTGTTTAATGTGCTTTGAATGAATCTCAGCAAATCTTATAAAAATCACTGAAGCCGTTTTCAAGTTAAAAAAAAGTTTTTACTTAAATTTAGTCCATACAACCGGAAGCGTTTCTACCTATTTGAAATATTCCTACGACACACCTACAAGAAGTATCGGTTCTCAATCGACTAATCAGCTGAGAGTTCCGACATACTTGCTTACGGTGAGAATTTCCGGGCGAATTATAATAATTTCTTTACGAATTTAACATTTTTACTTCAACATTTATACCTAAAAAAATTGAAAATATGAGTCTAAAATAAATAAGTTAGAAAGTTCCGTCCCTTTTTAACGGGCATGCAACTTAAGATTCATCGTGCAACTCTTGCTTCCAGAATGTTAATGATAAAACAGATTGTCTGTACATTCCCACACTATCCTAGAATGCTCTCCTGTTTTATATTGGAGGAGCAATTTGTACTTAAGCACACATTACCATATTTGAATGCCTTCCAGAAATATTATTGTTGTCTCCCTACGTCCAACCATCAGCTACCACATTGTCCAACTTGTCAAACCAATGTGTTTGTTAATCAAACGAAGCCACACATGGCGATAAACATGGAATCACATGAAGCCAAATGTGGCAGCAAGTGGCTATGAACATAATATTAATGTTCTTCTTTTAACTGCACCCCAGGAGGTGCTGTCGGGAATAGTAATAGATGGCCCAAGCATAAGCAACTTGTAATACAAACAAAAGCTGGTCAATTTTATTGGGCAGTTTCGTGGTGGCTGGCGGAGAACACAGCACACAGCACCATATTATTTTTGGAATACTGCCCAAGCCAAATAAGTAACCACAAGAGTATCTCTATTCCTGCCATGACTTCCTCTTTTCGGCCCAAAATTCATTCAAAAGATACACTCCAAAGAACATACGAAAAAATAATATACGAGCACAACAGCGGAACATCAGCTTATACGAGGAACCTGTCAATAAGACTAACTTATATGCTTATTTGTCACACTCGGTGCGGTGCCATGCCGGCCGCCGCATCGCACCGCGCCGGATCGGATAATTGACATCATGACTCCTATCAAATGGCCAAACAGACACACAAGTTGTGTAGCGTGGTTGACTTTATACATTTACTGCCTTGCTGTCTGCCTCTAGCTTGATGATGGCACACTTCAATTCTGTTGAAGAGGTCTATTCAGTTTCCGGCTTTAGAGGTTCCCATCCATGTTGCAAGCCATCAAGTAACAACAAAAACCTAAGGAAGTTGCTTCCTACCGCTACTTCTTAAAGATTAGGCAAAGTAGATAGATACATTATTATACAAAAGTATCTGTGCTTATAAAGACGTCGCTAACCGTCGTCTCCGTCCGTCGTCGTCGCGTGAGGTATTTGTGACAACAACGACAATGACAACGACAACGACGACTTCTATGATGATCAACAGTTAGACGAAGAAGAAGAAGTCTAGGCAGGCGTTCCATTGAGTTATTACTGGCCGGCCATAATAATAAATTCTTATGTGAATGTTCTGTGAAGAGAAGAAGAAGAAGACCTCACGACTTGGCTTGTGCTTCCTCTGGAGATGTCGGGGTCGGGAGGGTGAAGTGTATTTTTTTTATTGATTGCCTTATAATGCGGAGATGCGGACGTTCGGAATTAAAGTGGACACTGCAAATGGCCAGTGGATAAATAATTAATTTGCTGCGAATGTTTTATGGATTATTTTATTTGTATACGCATTCGAAACGCACATATCGTTGAGATGGATATTTTTCTCAACAACAACAAAATATTAGGTACCACCAGAGTGTGTTAATTAAGATGAGTTAAAGAAGTCTGAATGAGATGGATCTATGAAGTTTGATTGATTATTAAATTATTTGGAAAATACCTAAAAGCCTGGCAACAAGGAAACACATTAATTATAGGTAGGTAACTTCTATGTTGGAGAGAGTCAGCTGCATACTCTTCGTTCTGAGCTTGTTGCTCCTGAGCCATACTTAATGTACCCATCGCATCGAGCCTGCTGTCTTAAACTCCCTCTGGCTTGGCGTTAAAAACCTAACGAGCTGGACCGTTGACGTCCATTCGCTCTACATGTCCCAACTAAATGAATTTTGCTCTACAGCACGCGTATTATGAGTTCATTGCATCTTCTTCACCAGATGTCTTCTACTTCGTTAATATGGACCGGACCATAAGTCGTACGCAAGAATTTTCTCTCCAATACTGGAAAGGGCTTTCCGTCGTACTGGGAGAGAGTGCATGCTTCAGCACCATAAAGCAGCATTGGGATGATCAGTGTTTTGCGTTTGACTTCCGTTTGATGTCCTGACATCGAAGTTACGTAAAACCTTTTCAAGCAAAATATTGAAACAGCTGCATGAAAGTGCGAGTGCGTCACGTTGTTTCAAACCTATGGTGGTGTCGAAGGTTTCAGTAGAGTAGAGCTCTGCCAATTCTGACGGAACAGCGAGCATTATAATTATTTCACTTTATCACTTTCGTAAGCAGCTTTGAAATCAATTAACAGGATGTGGGTCACGATTTTCAATTCTTGGGGTTTCCTTAGGATCTGGCGCAATATAAAGATCTGATCGACTCTAGATTTTAAAGGTCTGAGACCACATTGGTTAATTGGTGCAAAGTAGGCCGTCTCCTTTTTTGTGGAAAGGGCAAATTTTACTGAGGTACTATAGTTCATTCCCGTCATTTTTAAACAGTTCCGCTTGTAGTCCTTCTATTCTAGCTGCTTTGTTCGTTTTTTGTCTGGTGATCGCTGTTTTGGCCTTATTTTGATCAGGGGAATCAACTCTTGGTTGTCAGTTAGTTCGATTGATACCAGTGGTTTATTGACAGTATTTCTTCTGAAAAAGCGTTTTTCAACTTTCCCTGGCTCATCGTAGATCTTACGTGAAGCTCTATTTTTTTTCCTTAACTACGACCTGTAGGCTTCCGTTTAGTCTTTGTTTGGATGAGGATATTCGGGTTGAAACCAAAGGATTTGCCAGAGATGGTTGATAGATGCTTACCTATAAGTTTTGCGAGAGCTCTTAGAAACTTTCCTTGGTAGCGTTTTCTTTTTCTTCTGTAGGAGCATCTGCGCTTATAAGACTGAGATGGTAAAATTTACCCTTGATGCTCGCGGAAATCATTCTCTCGCTGGCTTCGGGAAAGCTCAGTACATTTTTTCTTGGTCCTCCTGTGACAGCGAAACCGCATTCAAATAACCACGACTTCCCATCGAGACACTCACCATAATGGAAGTCACAGTTCTTTTCAAGCCAGACCCGTTTCATCGCATCTCCAGGAGTGCTGTAACATCAGCTTCGAGACTGAAGATTTTCTTGGCTAGCTGTGCAGCGTTCCGTAAACCGTTGTCTGTTTTCAATTGGGGGGGGGGGGGGGTATCATCAATAGGTTCATCCGAAGCATATCTTGAATTTTTTATCCAGCAAAGCAGTCCGCATTTGGTCCGAAAAGTCATGGCAAGAGCAAACTGGCTATGCCCTATCAAATTTGAAAACAAACTATGCAATTAGGGTGTTGAACCGTGTTTCACGACAACAGACACCCAGTATGGTTGTGATGGTTGGATTTCTCAGGAGCTTTTGACTTTATCTGAACTGACATTATCAGCCTTTTTTATCTATGCACCAAATTTGTTGGGTACCTACCAGTGGCGTGCCGTAGTAATTTCATAAGGTAAGTCGAAGAAAAATTAGCTTCGTGAAAACAATAGAATTTTGCTTACCTACTTTGCAAAAGGTTTCGACAATTAAAAAAAAAAATAAGATTAAATGCATTTCTGCATATCACGCCGTAGTAGTTAAGTTATTCAAGCCAATTTTGTTATACTTACCTAAAGTTTCAATGATCTTTTCTTAACTATTCATAAAAAGTGATAGACTTTTTTATTCTTGGCGAAATGAGGATTCTTAATATTGTTTCTGTCCTCTAAAAGAAAATTGGTTAAACAACAGTCTAAACTTATTAAAGCTATTGTAAATCAAACAACTTACAACTTTTCACATAAAGGTACCTATAATAATTATTACAACTTCAATTCACTTTTTTTTATGTATTAATCTTAATTTTATTTACATAAGCACACATTTATTTAAGTTTGAAAATGGCTTGTAAACTGAATTTTTAAACCTACCTCACTTTGCATTTGTTTCATTTGGCCAGTTGTCCCACTTAACTGCAATTGCAGTAACTTTCTGTTTAAAATAAGTCCTTTGCGCATTTTTTTTTTTGAGTGGCAATGGCAAACCTTCATTTGTCAAATAAGCTGGCAAAATGAGAGTTATTTTGTATTTAGTCTCTAAGAATGAACTGGTTTATTTAGCTGAAACCCACCCCAACCTGACATGCTCGCCCAGTGCATATTTCTCAAACAAATACAATTGCTTCCTGCTTCTTCTTTCCTCAACCTTGTGAATGAATAAAACATACAAATTTAGATTCACCAAATAAGTCCATGACAAGCGGGTTATTTCTTTCCTTAAGAAAGCGATTGTTGAACAAAGATGTTAGGCCGCAGCGAGAAGTAAAAACAAAAGAGTCACAAAAAACAAATCTGTTCTATCCAGCGATGAATTTCGAAGTCGGCATATTTCGTGTTAAAGTTTTCGTTTCATGAAATAATGTAATTTAGCTAGCGAGTGAAACTGAGTATGTTGTATGGGAAGAAAAGAACAATGCCGAAAGAATGTTGTGCTGTTGTATGATTTGTTAAGACTCATGTTGCAAAAAGTTTATTTGTGTTGAGAGTGAGAAATATAAAAGGTAAGTCGATGTTTATCGAATTGTATGGAGCCAACGCCACTGGTACCTACACTTTGTACCCATAAAATTGTATTGTTTTCTAATTATGGATGTGTGAGCGGGTCAATATGTTCCACCACGACCAATCATAAAGAAATACATATTGCAATTATTATAATCCTATACATTTTTATAAAAATGGAGAATAGAAGAGCACTGCACAAAGACGTATCCTTGCTTATCTGAAGTATTTTTTCCGGATTTCGAAAAACCTCCTTTCCCTAACAATAGAGACTTTTTCTTTAATTTGAAAGCATTTATTGGGTCAAAGAGGGAACATATACATATATCTTCCAGGGACTGGTATAACTAAGAGAAGCTACAACTTGTTTTATATTTGTATAAAGGAAATTTATGCAAGTCAAAAATTTGGTTATCAACTTTTTGAATATCTTTGGAATACATTTACGCAGCCACCTCTATAACTTTTTCCATCCTTAAAGCCATTTTTATAAGTTGTCAGTTTTCGAATGTATAGTTTTGACAGTAACGCATTTGCAGACAAAATGTGTAGCGCTACGGTGGTGGTCGCAAGAAATCGAATCAAAACTGAAAACATTTTTAAAGATGTTTGCCATCCCTTCCCTCTCACATAATATTTGTAAGTGGTACTTGGTACATACTAATGTTAGATATTTTTATGTCAGGTCTAATTTACATTTTCCTCAACGAAGTTACGTTACGCAAGTAAAGGGTGTTTTTTAGACGTGTGGTTTTCAAGAAGAAATAAAACTATAAAACGCATTATAATTTAATGTAATGGCCAAGAATTTAACTTTATTATAAAGACAAGCATTTGACATTATGTTTTAAAAATAATTTCGGGCAAGTGGCCCGGCTGGCTCGAATAAATTCCTAAGCGATTATGTCGACCGAATATTGGACGCAGCGCTCCATGCGGCGCGCGAACCGAACCATTATTTTGGTAATCAATTTGCACGATTTTAAAACGTTGTTCAGGAGTAAGTCTATTCATTATGAAATGGCAAACCAAACTGAGCATAAATCAAGTGACAGCTGTCAAAAAGCCTTACTCAAAAAAAATTTAGCCCAATTAAATACCGTACGTTAAAAAAAACACCCTTTATATGCAGCTATGGTTTCAATCTAGCCAATAGGTGCCCCGAGTAATTCTTAGGCAAGAACTTATTTCATGACTTCGGTAAATTGTTGGGATTTGCTGACAGTTAATCGCGTAGTGTAATTTTGGAGCAGCCATTTTGCTTTATTTACTTAACTATAAACTTTTGTTGGTCGTATAATTATACCGGCATCAAATTACTTTCTCAAATTATTTCTCCTCAAAAAAAAAACTTTTTGGCAACAATATAAGTACTCCCAAGAACAATTCTCATTAAACCTCAGCGTCAGCGTAAATCTCTTAGCTATTCAAGAAAATGAATAATTGCGTGCACAGTTAAATTTCAACATAAATAATTCTGCAGAACAAACGCGCCGGCTTGGCGCATAGCTTTAGTTTGAGATAATTTATTAAGGACATTCATTTCATTACCAACTAATACTATTGTTTGGCGATTTACCTTTTATACAAACGAGTGTAGCAACTCCTTCGATTGCCAAGACCATAAGACTTCATTATTATCCTTCGATGGTTTTAATAGTCTGATGCCTCATTGAACCGCAACCGCACAAAACTTAATGCGGTTGTCCTAATTACCTTTTGTTTGTGTGTAGTGTGTGTATGTGTATGAATAATAACGGTATACGGTGCATAACTCAATTGATTGAATAATTATTATCATCTACGTGCAACACAGCAGCAGCAATAGCAGTAGCAGGAGCTGGATTTTGTTGGTTAATGTCTTTTGCCTGTGCGTCTAGGATACATTATAAATATACTTTATTGCAGCTGTTGTTGTTGCTTTTGGCTGTTCGCATGAGGCTCCGGGCTTCGGCTCCGGCTCCCTGAGAGGAGGAACACGTCCGTTCTGGCTAGCGGTACTCAATCAACAACAGGGAGACCCACTTTCATTTTGCATAATGATGTCCACTTAATATTAATATGTAAATGCGTATCTCGAACTGTTACTTCACTTCACTTCCTGATTCAGATTTATTAGGGAAGAAGATAATGTTCGTGTGCGTACATAATGTATAGTTGCGCCTTGTGCGGGTGGCACGCAATCTGGTGTCTCGGGAGAATCAATGGACGGAACAGACAATGGATTGGCACTTGAAACGTTCATTACTTGATAATTACAGCATATTTTACACTCAAAATTTAATGACCCTCATATTAGTTGACATTGCTAATTGAGCGTATTCAGATGGGATATTTTTGCGTGCGATAAAATTACGGTGGTCAGTATGCTTTATTTTTGGGTAAGTAAACAATAAACCACCAGTTTCGAGGACATAAATATCCTTATCGAAATTTAATTGGGCAGTTAAAGGAGTGCCGTTCATTAAATATCAGCTTTTGTGGTAGATTTGAATTACAACTTGTTTTAAGTAGCTTAAATGGTCATAAAGGCTATATCACACTGACAGTGAATTCACTGACCACTGGCAGGCAGTGACGTCAAAATCGCGTCACAATGCCGTCAGTGAAGTCATCCGTAGTGTGATAGCCAGTTTTGGGACGCCAGTGAAGGTGTCAGTTCACTGACGTGTTCACTGACCAACCCAAATCGCGTCAGTGACTGACTCAAAAAATGACAAGTGTGATAAGTAGTCACTGGCGCATAGGACCACTGACACACTTTTATGACAAGAGCGTCAGTGTACTGACCCTGTGTCCCATCACTGGCAACACACGAAATTTCTCGTTGTGCCAGTGAAGAAAACCAGTCAGTGAACTGACCTGTTTTTTGATATTTTGCTTGAAAAATTTCAAGTACCGTATTTTTTGGGAAGTTTTGAAAAAACTTTTTTTATCAACTTTGTTTTGATTTTTTAGAACTGGCATTTCCTAGATCACGAATATGCATTTTTGAAGTCGCTAGGTTGCTTAGTTTAGCCGCAAGTCGAGTTTAAAGATGTCAACTTTGATGCCTCTAGCAATTTCTACAATCTCCAAAAATTCTTGATTCGACATTGTTTTAAAATATTTTTAAGTTAAAAACAAAAACCACCGATATAAATTTACTTTTTGTTTAATTAAATTAAAACACAAATAAAAAAACAAGGATCTGACAGCGACTGCCTATTGAAATAGTCAGTGCTGCCAGTGTAGTGTGATAGCAAAACTGCTCACTGACCCGATTTCGCGTAAATTTCACTGACTCTACTTGCCAGTGTCGTGTGCCAGTGAAGCATGTGTCAGTGTAATGTGATAGTCAGTTTTTCAGGCGTCAGTTCACTGACCGACTCGGAGAAATTTTCACTGACTCGCAAGAGGTGTCAGTGATTTTTGGGACACACTGGCACAGGCCTGCCAGTAGATGTGATAACCTTTTTTTCTCAACTGACCACTGACGAGCAATTTCTTCACTGGCGTACAAATCACGTCAGTTTTCGTGACGACACTGCCTGCCAGTGGTCAGTGAATCCACTGGCAGTGTGATATAGCCTTAACTCTGGTTGAAAGCTCATGGCCGATATCCTTGTACCTATACTTTTATAATTGAAATCATAGGCGGTTTTTTTTTGACGTTTTGTACTGCGTAAATGAAGATCTTGGCTAACTATTATGACACCACCTGGCATTGTTGCCAGTGAAGCACAGCAAGTTGATTTGACAATATCTGCTTTCGAAAAAAAGTCTTATGACATTTTCCATTGACATATTTTCACTATGCTAAGGGTTTTCCAATAAAAGGTGTTATTTTGAATAGCCCGCTTTTTCGAACGATACACGCTTCAAAAACGCACTGAAATTATTAAAATTCACTATAAAAATGGTGAAAATTTGACAGAGACGGTTCGTAAAACTAAAACATTTTTTGGTCGTCAACTTGTTGGACCGCAATTCAGAAATCGGTGGAAAAATTTGAGATGTTGGGAAAAGTTAGCGATGTGAAGAATAAAACCCTTGCACGTCGCTCAAAAACAACTGAGAATATTGCTGGTGTAGCCCAAAGTGTTAAAGAAAACTCAGGTTTGTCCATTCCTCGTCGTTCTTTGGAATTAGGCATTCCACAAACGTCATTTCACCGCATTTTGCATAAAGACTTGGGTCTTATCATAAGGCTTATAAAGTTAAGTTAACACAAGAACTCAAGTCGGCCGATCGTCAACAACGTCGTGTTTTTACTGATTGGACCCTTGAAATGCATGAAAATGATCCGGAATTTCAACGAAAAATCATCTTGACTGATGGGGCCCATTTCCCTCAGTGGCTATACGTCAACAAGCGAAACTGTCGCATCTGGGGCTCGAAAAACCCAAGATTTATTGTGGAAAAGCCTCTCCATCCTCAACGAAAGACTGTTTGGTGCAGTTTATGGTCCGGCGGGGTCATAGGACCTTACTTTTTCGAAAATGAGGCTGGAGCAACAGCTACGGTGAATGAATTGGGCTATCGAGAGTTGATTAATAATTTTGTATGACCAGAATTGGATGGTATTGATCTGGAGAACATCTTCTTTCATCAAGATGGTGCTACGTGCCACACAAGCAACGAAACCATCGATCTTTTACGGGAAAAGTTTCCGGACCGTGTTATCTCTCGAAGAGGTGATCACAATTGGCCACTGAGATCTTGTGATTTAACACCTTTCGAGTTCTTCCTTTAGAGCCACGTGAAACCAACAGCCCAGCGTTGACTCAAGACAAATATCATCTGTCGTTAATTATCCACGATCTTCCCTATTTTCAATCCTTCATTTTCATTTTTGACGCAATCCTTCAAATTTCTGCGATTCAAATCCATGTCTTGTTAAAGAGCTTCAAAGACAGAGCTCAAAATCAATATTTTCAAATTTATAGCAATGTCCTGGATTTTTCAGAAAAGTTTGTTCAAGAAAATGAAATTTTAGAAACTCAGAGCTAACAGAAAAATAATAAAACTAACACATAAGAATAATTTTTGCAATTTGTATCTTGAAATAATGACATCTTGAAGACTAGCACTACGCTCGTATGTATGTAGGGCACATTTATATGATTACAAGTTTCAAATGATGTTCCTAAAAAAAAAAATGGAGACAAAAAATCTTATTAAGAATTATGTATTTCAAATTTTTTTACGTTAAAAAAAAAAAAAATATTTTGAAAATGTGACATCCATTTTTTTTTAAACCAATTCCATCTTTTGTTTTGAATATTTAAGATTTTTCTTAGATTTTTAAGAACATTGTACATAGTGTATACATATATATGTATTTTAGATATTAATATCGATTGAAAACGAAAACAAGGCCACCACTTTTTATTTGTGCTAATTTTTACTCATGTTAAAATGGAACATTTATCAGCATATTATATTAAATGACTTAATACATTGTATTGTATAAAAATTGTCTTTTAAATATTTGTCTTCAATATACACACTTTACTTGTGTGTACCTTCCACTATTAGTAGGGTAGGGTGGGGAACTTTCGACGAAGGGGCACTTTCAGATTCCTTAATTCCAGAAAAACGGTTTGGAATGAAAGGAATATTTTGATGATAAAGACTACAGCATTTATGCATCAGACGCGAATCATCATAGTTCTTATTCAACTCTTGCTGTGGTTAGATCGTTTATTGTGTTTTGGTGTAACTAAGATATCCAGTTAATTTTTCCTGTCCATTCTAATTTTTTGACTTTCTGGATAAATTTTAAAAAAAAATTTTTAATGAACTTGAAAATTCTGAAGATAAAATTCAAACACAAGTATGCAGAAAACAACACGGATTTTAAAATACTTAGGAAAACCAGTGTACGAAGATTTATCAATTCTAAAAACTAGAATGTCGTACCTAACTAATGTGTTCTGTAGTATTGTTTTGTATGCAATCGCAGTTATTACAACAGGTTTCGGAAACCAAACCTTGTTTTCTAGTTTTAAAAACTTATTTCCAAATAAAATTTTAAATTAAAAGCACAAAAACTTTCCTTTGTAATTAACATCGAACCAACAATCAACAAAAACATATCCTTGAACATGCTAAACCAGCAAATTAAATTATTCCCTCATTTTCATCATGAGTATGGGAAAATAGTTTTTAAATATTCTCTCACTCGCCATCACCATCACCATCATTGGGCACGTTCATATATAAGGGTTAAACCCGATTCGACCGAATTTAATTAGCTTCCGGCACATAAAACCACATTCACATTGACCCTGAACCAAATATACCACTAATTCAGAGTAGTTCTCGAGTTGTGCAAAAATCCTGACCCCTCTTTACGGCATCATCATTGATGCAGCCGTAACTAACCTGTGGTCACTATAAAAATCACCCCCCCAAAGCTAAATGTTCTTATTCCTAACATCCTGCTTTATACCCTTACCCACATGCACAATTTACATTTACATATAAATACATATATGTGTGTAGGTAGGAACACATTCAGTTTAAAAATAACCCATTAAAAAATTCAATTCAAATTGAAGAAGCAGGTCATGGTGATGATGATGATAATGTTACACTCTTCGTCCACTGATGCTTTCTAAGGGTGTAGTGGGTTGGGTAGTGTTCAAACGAGAGTTGGGGAAAGGGATATATCTACTAAAACAAAAAAACGAAAGAAAAAAAAAGAAACTAAAAGAAATCCTTGAATTTGTAACACCAGTAGTAACACTCTCTACAACACCCAGGATCAACATTGTTGACCCAAATCCAAGTTGGCCATTATTTCGTCCTTTTTGTTGAATTCTTTTGCATTTTTCTATTCTGATGGCCCGCAACACTCTCTGTGGGTGTAAAAGTGGCAAAACCACGAACAAAATAGCTCCTTGTATCTAACAAAACGGCAACGGTACCAGCACCGGCAAATAAAAAAAAAAGACAACTACTAGATACATTGTATACACTTCGTTCGTATCTATTCTATAGATAGATATGCCAAAATGCAAACATAGAATATATACTTATATAAAGTTATCCTTGGTGTAAGCCTCAACAGCCTCACAGTCATAAATTGATTAAAAACTTTCCAAAGGACTCTATGGCTACCTCAACTTGTGTAATGTGTATCTATCTATCCTTTATTTGTTCTTCATTCTTCCTTCTCAGTGCGATGGACTGACTCTTCCCATATCACATCCCCATCCTCACTGGACTGGATTTTGGATGTCTTATTCTATATGCATTAAATATAGCTCAACGCTGTACCTTCTTCTAACTAACGGCTGTATTTTAACCCTTTTTCTCAAGCCCTTTAAAATTGTGTTTCATGTATATTTGTGTGTTCATATTTCAAGCGCAACAAAAATAAAGCGAACAAAACAAAAAATTATGTAAAAAAAAAAAAAAAACAGTGAAGGGCACTTTTGTGCAATTCAGCAGCAACAACACTCGACCATAGCCGGAGGTCGCTTATGGTATTCTGGAGCTGGACTGGCTTGGCTGCTTGATGAATCTGTTAAGGAAGGATGTTCTCGGGAGATACATTTTTTTTTCTTGTTCCTTACTCGGAGAAATGATGATCCTGAAAAATGAATGAGATTTAGAAGACATGCGCCTTTCTGTAAGAAGGATTTTTTCTTTGGTTAAGGTCAGGATTGTTTTGATGGAGCTATTTCGAAAGAGCATGTGGTGGCTACGAATGAGAGCTGAGAGTTTGTTGTGTTGTAGTTGGAATGGATTGGAGCTTAGAGAACTGTTTGATTCAACATGTTCGAAATGCATGTTGTCGACTGTTTTGGGGGGGAAAGTACTCGTGAACAGTTCAGTTTTGTACTTCAGAATCCTGGTTCAGTTAACCTAGGTCATGCAGTTGGACTAGGCGCTAGCTACCGAAGGTCAAACAAATCTTGAAATTTGGCATTTGAAATACTGGAAATAATTTATTAATTATTCAAAGGAAAATGATTCTTAAACACTTTGCTTTAAAAACATTTTCACTGGATTCGGAATAAGAGTTGACGTTGCGTTACAAAAATGCTCACGGCAAAAAAAGTGTGACTGCCGCTGCACCAAAAAAGAAAAATCATTGAAGAGCGGTGGGGTATTAAATGCTTTACGTCCGCAGGAATCCTTATAATATAACTTCTTATTCAAGGGGTTATTAACATAATTATAACATAGCGAGCGTAAAGGCCAGTCAGGTTGGAAAGGAAATTAGAGGAGATACGGAGTCACATTGGTTTTGAAAGTCTATATAATATCACAATGGGAGAGAAAAATAAAGCTGGGGAAAGCATTCCACATTCTTATTATAGTGCAAAAGTGAGTCTTTTTACTTAACAGTACTTCCGAAGGTAGGCTCCAGGATAAATGTATGGGTATTCCTAGCGATGCTTTTAGCCAGTGTTACGGGGAAATTATTTAAAAGAAGGAATGCTTCTGACTATTTCCCTGGAGCACTGTAGAAGATGCCAACCCACTGAGGAAAATCGGAAGAAACACAAACAAGTTAGCAACTCGTGCCACTCCGTTATACACAAACCGAAATTTTTGCATGACCAGAAGTTACGGCAAAAAATTCTGCAATGTCCCAAAGGCATTCAAAACTTCTGGTCAATTATAAAAAACGTCAAGACCTCAACGTCATCATCAGTTCCAACGCTCATCGTCGACAATAAACCAATTGTCAGCTCTTCAGAGAAGGCGAATATGCTCGCAGCTCATTTTGCTGCAAGTTCTACGTTGCCTGCAAGCAACAATGCCCCTCCTGTACTTGATGAGAACGTTAATTTTTCTATGGGACAGGTATTTTCCGCATTCGTACAGTAGCAAGAGTTCTTCAAGATCTTGATATGCACAAATCCGCTGGCCCGGATGGTATACCCCTATTCTTCTGAAGAGGTGTTCTTCATCGCTGGCAAAACCACTGCGTAAGCTTTTCCATCGCTCCTATCGTTCAGGAATCTTTCATAGTAGATGGAAAAAAAGCTTTTGTCTAACCCGTCCCTAAACAAGGTGACTCCTCCTCCCCTCCTTCTACCGACCAATCGCACTTACGTCCCTTCTTTCAAAGGTCATGGAAACGCTGATAAATCGTCAGCTCAAGAAATATTTCAAATATCGGGAGCTTTTAAATGACCGGCAGTACGGCTTTCGCAGCAATCGTTCCACTGGTGATCTGATGGCATACATATCTCACCGAACAGTGGAACAAATCTTTGCATCGCTTTGGCGAAAGCAAGATTATTGCGCTTGATATTTCAAAGGCATTTGATAGAGTTTGTCATAAAGCTCTTTTATCGAAAATGCGTGCATTTGGTATCGATGATAATCTTATTCGTTGGATTAGAAGCTATCTTCTGGACCGTTTCTTACAAGTTGTATTAGACGGTTTCAAGTCTGATCTCCACAAAATAAATGCTGGTGTGCCCCAGGGCTCCGTTCTGTCTCCGACTCTCTTTCTCATTTTTATAAATGATCTCTTGTCTGTGACTTCTAATCCATCAAATTGTTTTGCTGACGACTCAATCATCAGCTTTTCGTATACGTTTGATAATTCACGGCCTTTGCCTTCGGACGTGTTATTACAACGAAATCGTATGATAAGCTCGTTAAACTCCGATTTAAACAGCATTGTGAATTGGGGTACTAGAAATCGTGTGGAGTTTAATGCGTCGAAAACTCAATGCTGTCTTTTGTCGTTAAAGCTAAACATACCCCCTATGCCATTATCCATGAATGGTACTTGCATCATGGAGGCCGAAAAGCTATCAGTACTCGGTATGTGTATCAGTGACAACCTTCGTTGGAATGATCATATACTTGAGATTACCAAGAATGCTGCAAGATGCTTAGGCTTTCTTAATAGATGCAAGAAGTTTTTCACCCCTTCTTATCTGGCTACAATTTACAAAGCGTTTATACGCCCTAAAATCGAGTATAACTCCCATCACTGGGCAGGTGCTTCTCAAACTTTTCTCCATATGCTCGACAGAGTTCAGAAAAAGGCGTTAAAATTCATAGGAGAGAGAAACATTATGGAAACATTTCCGTCACTAGAACATCGTCGAAATGTTTCATGTCTTTCCTTATTGTACAGGTTCTTTTACAAAAAATGCTCACTCGAGGTAGCCAGCTGTATTTCACCCCTTAAACATTTCCCCCGTAATACTCGTTTTGCTAGGAACGCTCATCAGTTTACACTTGAGCCCAATTTCGGACGTACAGTGAAATATAGGGATTTTTTTCTTTAGCCGTACAACACGAATGTGGAATAGATTGCCTGGCACAATTGTTCCTTGCCATTTTGATCTTCAAACATTCAAGATCAATGTTCATCGACAACTCCTTTCCCTCCTCCCTAACTTCCTATCGCTCGCGCTGTGACTAATCATGCGCGTGTGCATTATACAAAAAAAAAAAAAAAAAAAAAAACATTATTGGATAAGAACCATTACTGCGATGTTCGAGTGAAACAAATGATTCTGTAAGGTGTTTTCACCAATTGATTTTAATGGTCTTTTTTGAATCCAATGCTATCCAACATGCTCAAAAGTATAAAAAGAGCACCTGCCCAGAGTAGACTAAAGCTTCGGGCGATTGTATGCCTTGAAAATTGAAGCCAGATCAGAAGGGGACAAAGATTTTCTACTTACAAATGACAGAGTGACTACTGAGTTAATAACAGAAGAAGGCATTGAGATGTCGAAGCATTAAACTCCACGCGCTCACTTTATGTAGTCACGAAAATATTTTAGTAAATTTCATTTAGGAAATTTCATGATGAAGGGTACTGCTAGAATAGGACGTCTGACCCCATCAGTCCTACTAAATTATTTTTTTGATATCCCCAGGCCGCTTTTAAAAATGTATAGGTATAAAGGTATAATTACTGCAACCTTCCTACGGGCTGTTCTTGGGGGGGGGGGGGGGGGGGGGTTACGTATCCACATATGCATATCTTACTTCATTTTTCATACAATACCCCCTTGTCAGAAAAGCATGTATTAGGGATGTAGTTGCCTTCCTTTCTTACAATTTCATTTCTCCTAAAGCACATCAGCTCTCCATTATCAAAATAATAATCTACCATTTTTGACAATTTTGTCAATAATTCCTCACCCCCTCTCCCAAACCAAATCCCCCCACCAGTTACCACCCACCATTTTTGACAATTTTGAAACTCCCCAAACCCCTCCCCACAAACCCTCAACACCCAACGAACCACCCACCATTTTTGATAATTTTTTCCTCATCCCCCATACCAAATCCCAAACCCGTTATGTACTACCCACCCCACCTACAACCACCAATCAACCACCCACCATTCTTTTCATTTTTTCCTCACCCCCCCCCCCCCCAGCCAATCCAAATCCAGCCACGAGTAAACACCTACCCAACCTACAACCAGCCACTCACCGTTTTCGTAATTTTGTCCTTACCAACTTCCCCACACATCACTCCCACATCAACCCCCCCACCAGTAACCTCATATTCAACCTACAACCATTTTTTCCTTCCAACCAACGACACACCATTTTTGACAATTTTTTCAAAAATTAAAAAAGAACTCCCAGAAGAATATACCAAATAATTTTTAAGTACCAAATTTGAAGCAAATCGGCCAATCTAGGCTGTAGAGGTGCAAACACACAGACAGACTTCTCCACCATCGTAATGTTATGTTTATGTTTGATTGTTACCTCAAACAAATTTTTTTTAACGAATCCACAACTTGCCTTAAGCGGCTCATAAACAACACAAGTGTGTGCAGCGTTATCATGACACTGGTGTGGCATTTCGCCATACACGCAAAATCGTACACATTTGGTGATCGGCAAAAAAATCAAAATGTTTTGATTTTTCTGACACGATGTCTGATCCATCCCATACACACCCCATGTTTCAGTTCATCGACACAAGTGTGTGCACAAGTGTTGTGTGTATGGCCGCTTTATAGAACATTACCTACCTACCTACAATCGCAAGATAAAATGTCGTTACATCTGTTAATTTTTTTAAAATTTTACCACGTGAAATTTGAAAGTAAGCAAAAACTCTTCCAATTACTTTAAACGTAAACAGAACCAATCCATTGAGTGAAAACTCCAGGCCAAACCAAAACAAACTAGAATCACTCAAACAACTTCGAAATTCGAAACTGCCTTTCAGAATCTTTGACTCAATCCTAACTGCCTTCGGCAAGTTGTTCTTGCAACCATTCTGTTGCGTGTTGTACAAGGTGCATTTGATTGGGGTGGGGTGGATTGCGGCGCACTATCATCTTCATCGCACCGGCTCCGGCATGCATCGACATCGGCAAAGAGCGGGTGGGCCATCAGCCATGACAAACGAACCCACACGACACGATACGAGAAACGAGATACGACAGCGACAAAAACTGTTCGCAGCGCACACAAACAGTTATTTATCCCATCTTCTACTAGCGTTTCCGATTTAGTACTCCATGTAACCTCGAACCGAATGGCTGGTGTATGTTCTTGTTCTCGCTGTTCGTTAGCATTCGACTTTCCATACGTACGTTACGTGTCGTGAAAAACTTCGTGAGTGTTAAAGCCTTCATAACGAGAATTCGTTGAGTCTTACTTCCGTTCGGAAATTCTTTTTTTTTTTCTTTCTTTCTAACTGTTGTTGTCTTATAAGTATATTTTCGTTTGGCTCTCTTCGGTATCGTCGTCCTTCGAGGATTCTCGTGCATGCTGCCAATTTTGTGTGTTTGTTTTTTTTTCTGTCTTTGTTTTTGTTAACCTCTAGCAATCCTTGCCGTCACCTTTAGAGTGTTAAACTTGTTCTCTAGTGTTTTTGTTTGAGCAGGATCTCCATCATATAATATACCGTTACGGAGGAGCCCAGCAGCAGCGGGAGCAGAGCATCAGAAAAAAAGGTGTTAAATTCGTCCTGCCACTGCCACACGCCTGCCGAACACCTTACATCGGTCGCCCTTGTTGTAGTTGTCACCGTCATCGTCATCTTGCTTGGTCGGGTCGTCGTAGCCCGTCCTGATAAATCATCTCTGTCATTATCAAGACGACAAAGCATCTCTCGGCGTATCCTTTCGTGGTTTGTTTACCTACACCTTGTGTCGTCCTCGTAACTCTCGTACTCGTATACTCGTACTCGTACTCGTAGACGTACTCGTCCTTGTCGTGATCCGTGATGAAGTGATGAAAGATGCGATAAAGAAAGTGTGTCTTTTCTCTTTTTTTCTTTCTTTTCGTTTAACTGAAAATGCTCAAAGGGATAATAGTGTGGGAAGGTTTTTGTAATTTATTCCCCAAATAAAGGGTTTAAGGAGATAAAAAAAGGGTTGCTGCACAGGTTAAAGCGGTATAATTCGCGTATTTTTTTTTTCTTTCGTTTGCTGATTTTTTCCCCCGCTCTGCTTCGGCTTGTAATAGATACGTTGTGATGGGAATCGTTTTGGGACACGACGACGACGATGGTGTTCAGTTGTGCGTGTGACAAATACAATTTGTTTTTTTTTTTTTTTGTCGTGTTTAGTGTTTTTATGTCATCGACACCGACACCGACAACGATACGTTTGTTGTTGCCCTGTTAACCATTTTGCACCAGTTACCGTTATTGTTAGCGAAAGGATGTGCGATAACCTGTGAAATTGCTTTTTTTGTGTGAATTTAACGCTCATACCAATAATTTATAGTTTCAAATTGTTCAAATGGAAATTTCACCGTCAATTCAATGAAAATCAAAGTCA
This sequence comes from Platycheirus albimanus, assembly GCA_916050605.2. Classification (NCBI taxonomy): domain Eukaryota; kingdom Metazoa; phylum Arthropoda; class Insecta; order Diptera; family Syrphidae; genus Platycheirus; species Platycheirus albimanus. Next base: position 28,954,442 of record OU696698.1, on the reverse strand, counting down.
AAAAAATTTGAGTGGACATTTTGTTTAGAAAAAAAAAAAAAAAAAAAATCAGAAACTCCTAAAAAAAAGAAAGGATTCAAAAAGTTCTTTCCTTTTCATTAATTTGATTGGAAATTGATAAATAAAAAAAGTGCAAAAAAATAACATTAAGGAATTTTTCTCTTTTTTGAATTCCAAAAGACATCCATCATCATCGTCGGAGTTGAAGTCGGCTTGGTCTTCGTCGTCACAGTACCTAGCTAGTTGCTGTTGTTGTAAGATCCTTGAGGATTTTATTGAATTTCCTTCGATATTTTTCACAATACAAAAAAAAAGGAAGGAGCACACAAAAATCCAGGTCAACATTATATAGTGAAGTTTGAGGTAAGTAATGGTTTTTTACACAAGCTGCTGGCTGGCTTAGGATAGGAAAGGATAAAGCTTTATGGTTGATGTTGATGCACACAATAATGGGATTGAATTATGTGTGAGAATTATTTTACCGGTGAACGAACCCCAGGGGCAGCGGGGATGATTGGGAGGAAATATTGATAAAACTTTTGTGAAGAAATGTTGGGAAGTCATTTGAATTTTTATTTACATAATATTTTTTTTTGTCTTCCTTTTATTTTTAAATGATTTAAAAGAAAAAAAAACTAAGGAATTCTTGGTGTTTAAATTGCATGGACGTGAAAATGCTTTTACAATGGCTTTGTTATGGTCTGTGTTTTCAAAAAGATAAATATGTAGGTACCTGGCTCTTTTAAGAGATCCTTGTACAAAGTGGGGTGTTTATTGTTCTGAGCCCTCGGTGATGTACCTACTTCATTAACAACTTAAAGATCCTTTGCCTTGTTTAATGTGTCTTTATCAAGAGGGGAACAGAAAATAATTTATGTAAAAATTACTGGATGTTTAAACTTTTTCATAGCGGTAAATAGGAATTTATTTTGATTAAATTAAATTCCAACAAATTCCAGATAGGTATTAGGGTTTCCTTATCTACTTGGATTCCCTTTTAATCTTTAAAGAGGAAAAAACGTTCAATTCAAGGGAAGTTGATGTTTTAATTTTAAATTAGTTCAGTATATTTGAGGCGACTAAGTGTTGATCGATTTTATCTCAAATTTCACAGAAATAGGTACTAACCTACTGTTAGGCTTAGATTAGATGAAACATGATAAATCCCCATAATTTTGGGCTTCTAAAGTAATTTTTACTTGCGATTATGGCATTGGTTCTATGAGGCAAGTTATACATTCGTAAGAAATAAAGGGCCCAACTGAGTCGCAATTACTTGCTCTTATATGTTTGGCAATGGCCTAGGGGCTTTAGATTTTGAAGAAAATAAAATGGGTCGCACGAACTTGCTCTTATGATAAGCAATTGCGTAGTGGCTGCATATATGGATATTAAAAAAAAATTAAATAATTTCGAAAATTCTTTTATTTTTTAAATTAGTTTAAGAGTTTTCTCGGAAAAACTAAGTATGCAATAAAATTTCAAAGCTATACGTCAATCTAGGAAAAAAAAATATTGAAAATCGTTGGACCAGTTTTTTTTAAAAAGGTTATTTTTGAAAAACTTTTTCAAACAATATTTTGAAATTTATTTGAGTATGCAAATATATGGCAATCCGTAGTTTACATTTGAAAAATAATTTAAAAAAAAAATCAATGTACCCGTTTCCAACATATTTCGAAAACCAAAAATTTTTTTGAAAAAATTATAAAAAATCAAAAAAAAAAGTTTTTGAAAATTTTGAAGTGCCATATTAATAAAATTATGAATGACTTCCTGTGGTAAAAATTTTATTGAAATCGAATGTATAGTTTACGAAAAAATTTGATTTGAAAATACTGGTTCTATGAGAGGTACCGTTATTAGACAAATTTTGAAAAAAAATTTCAAACCAAAAGATAGATTTTCTTGCAAAAATAGCATTCTCAAAGTTTGATCAAAATCGTTAGAGCCGTTTTTGAGAAAATCAATTTTTGTCTTCAAGATTGTATGGCAGGTGCCGTTATTTTTTGACCTAGAGCAAAAATAAAAAATTTGTTCCGAGGGACGGCCAAATAAATCCTAAATACCAAATTTGAAGCAAATCGGCCCACCCGTTCAGCCTCCAGAGGCGCGAACAGACATACAGACAGACAGACAGACAGACAGACAGACGGACGGAATTCCCAGACCCACTTTTTTCGACTTCTCCATCATCGTAATGTCATGTGTGATTGTTATCTCAAATTTTTTTTTCTGCACGAATCCATAACTTGCCTTATAGTACCTATAATCGCAAGTAAAAAATTAAAGGAAAAAATCATAGGCATGAAATTTTACTAAGCACTTAAAAATCACAAGTTAAAAGGTTTTTTTTTGGAAAACAAAATTAGAAAGCCATCTAATTTCATATACATATCTACTGTTTTCAATTTAAAAAAAAAAAATAAAATCGTTCGATAAGTTTTTTTTTTCGAAAAACGGTTTTTTTTAAACTTTTCGAAATTATATTCCAATTTTTTTTTTGAGTATGCCAACTTCTTTCACTTTGGGTTCTTACCAGAAAATAAAATTACAAAAAAATTAACCAAACTGTTTTTGATAAACCAAAAAAAAGCTTTTTTTAAATAAAACTCAACAAAATTTAAGAATTAATATTATTTTGTAAAAAGGCTTTAATATTAAAAATTTCATAGAAATCTGGCTTACGAGAAAATCTATTCTAATCAAAACATAAAGTTTACACAAAAAGAAAGATTGATCAAAACCGTAGGAGTCATTAAAAAAAAAAGAGTTTTTTATTAAAAGTCATATGACAGGTAGGTACCGTTAGTTTAAGAGCTAGAATGCTTATTCAATAAACCCCTCTGTAGGACGTCATAATAATACTGTGGACAAAAAATGTGTCACACAGAGCAAGTTCGTGCGACCCAATCGTTCATTTTATTTTTAATATATAGGTACGTAGGAAGGTAGTTATAATTAACACATGGAATCCCAATAAGCAGATGGACATCGTTAAGGAAAAATTTATTAGGGCAAAACATACGGCATTAGTGTCGTGAGCCTAAGGAAGGAGTCTCTTTATCTCAACTGAAAAAAAATGTAAGCCCTAGGTTATCATTCATCTATTTCAAAGCTCTTCCGGCGTGTACTCAGACTTACTCCGCCTCTCATTCCGCCTACTTGACTACTGCAGTGTGTTCCATAGACGGAGTTTCCAACTATCAAAAACTATATGTATATAACACGACAAAGGGAAAACTTGCTGTCCATATCTTCTCAGACAGCCCAGAAGCCTTTAATTTAATCAGCGCTGTTCCCAAACTACTGTTGCTTATCTGTCACGAAGTACAGTTTAATGTTCACCTTTTTTGGGTGCCCCAGACACGCAGACATTCCGGGTAATTGTTCAACCATCTATCTCGCCAGTTTTGAAACTACAACACCAATTTCAACCAAAAAGATGAGGAAAACAAACTGTGAAGAACTCCACAACAAATTTAAAAGGCACTAAATGTTTACTATACAGGGTTTTCCAATAAGAGGTGTTATTTTGGTATTCAAAGATAAATTCCATTTTTTGACACCAATGATCGGATGTTTATTTCAATGTAAAAATTAAAGTATGTCATTAAAAACGAAAAACAATATCAGTCAAACGGGCGCCACGACACACACTTACACAACAATATCCTTTTCATGAAATTTTCCATCACCAAATCGCAAAGCGGCTGCTGTATGCCCTCAATAGCTTCACGAAATCCATATTTTAGGTCTTGAATCGATGCTGTGCTGTTGGCTTAGACCTTATCTTTTACCTAGCAATAAAGGAAGAAGTCACAAGGTGTTAAATCACAAGATCTCGGTGGCCAATTGTGACCACCTCTTCGAGAGATAGCACGGTCCGGAAGCTTTTCCCGTAAAATATCGATGATTTCGTTGCTTGTGTGTCACGTAGCGCCCGCAGTCTTGTTGAAAGTAAACGTTGTCCAGATCAATACCATCCAATTCCGGCCATACAAAATTATTAATTATCTCTCGATAGCGCAATCCATTCACCGTAGCTTTTGCTCCAGCCTCATTTTCGAAAAAGTAAGGTCCAATGATCCCGCCGGACCATAAACCGCACCAAACAGTTACTCGCTGAGAATGGAGAGGCTTTTCAACAATAAATCTTGTTTTTTCCGAACCCCAGATGTGACAATTTTGCTTGTTGACGTAGCCAAAGAGGTGGAAATGGGTCTCATCAGTCATGATGATTTTTCGATGAAATTCCGGATTATTTTCATCCATTTCGAGGACCCAATCAGCAAAGGACGGTTTTGATGATCGGCTTGCTTCAGTTCTTGTGTTGACTGGACTTTATAAGTCTTAAAACCCAAGTCCTTATGCAAAATAGGTACTTTGTAATGACGTTTGTGGAATGTCCAATTCCAAAGTACGACGAGGAATGGACAAACCAGGGTTTCTTCAACACTTTGGGCTGCAGCGGCAATATGCTCAGTTGTTCTTGAGCGACGTGCACGGGTTTTATTCTTCATATCGCTTACTTGTCCCAACAGCTCAAATTTTTCCACCAATTTCTGAATTGCGGTTCCACAAGGTGCTTCACGACGACCAACAATTGTTTTAGTTTTACGAACCGTCTCTCCCAAATGTTTACCAATTTTATAGTGATATTTAATAATTTCAATGCGTTGTTGAAGCGTGTATTGTTCCATATTTATTGATGCCGTAGTTTCGACTTGTTAAAATTAAAAAAAAATTTACAGCTTCAAAAGTGACAACTACCGAAAAAGCGGGCTATTCAAAATAACACCTCTTACTGGAAAACCCTAGATCTTTAAGTACTAGTTGTATACTTTCAAGAGTGGCGCACTACCAAGCCTCGTTTTTAAATTCATGATCTCTGGATCAACTTTATTTAATCCATGAAAGGGTTTACTGTGGGTTAACTCTTAAACCACTCTTCAAGCTTCAAATGAGGTAAATCATTTTTGAAATTTCGAACCGAGGATGTACCACTCTTGTCCAACTGGCCCTATAAGCAGATCTCATCTAAGCTTACTACACACTGCCTTAAATGTCGACCCATACTAGACTAAATGTAGTTTGTGAATCAACTTTCTTTTAAATTCATAAGTCACTTACTAGCTTATGACATAGCTTGTATTTTTTTTTAAATTACAAAATTCGCAACCCTATCAGAAATTCAATAATGTCAATCTCCGTAGGACCTTGTAGTCAATCTATAAAATGCCACATCCAGTTCTAGCCTAATTATGTTATTGGCGTTTCTCAAGTGCTGATTTCATATGCAGGAATGCAGGTGTCCCAATGTAAACCTCTACTCCGAACGAATTTTCCCCATTTTTACTAACCTTACCTTAACAAAATTATGACACATGCGAGAATAAGTAAGTAACTTAGTAAGTTAGAATAAATTTTCTTAATATTCCCTAAAATAAAAAAAAAAACAAAATGGACTTTCTTAAAGTATATCCATTTCCGTGTGGAATTTTGACATTATGTTTTTAGTAATTATAATTACACTGTTAGTTTAGTAGTGACATTTTTCACCTTTGCCCCACCGAACCGAAATTCTTTTTCACGGTTACATACACATGTATATCGTGACACCCAAACATTATTAAACATTTTTTTAACCCCCAATGACACGCAAAGTTTTTATAACAAATTGACCAAACAATTTCCTTTATACGAGGGCAAATAAAAAAGAATACTTATGTATAATATTTTAATATCCTTCGGCATTTGTTTGATGAATTAAATAATTACGAGTAGGTAGGTACTTTAGATTGGATTAAATGTTTGCATAACTCACGTGTTGTGTCGCATTAAAATCAATCAAATCAAACAATTCAACCATTCTTAAATTAATATTAAATTGTTTAAATATTTACGTTATTTTTTGTCACCTGCATGTCTGATGTTGTGTACCAACTCTTGTGCATATTTACTTACCCATGCTCGGGAGGGGGATTGGGATCGGGACTTCACGCTTGTTTGACTTTTTTCCGGAAATGGTTCCATCATGCGATACATCAATATTTTCATGTGTTTTTAATTGATGTAAATGTATGAGTTATTTTTTTTTTTGGTACCGGATTGGGTTGTTAATTGCAACACATTTTATTGAACATGATGATGATGAGATGCCATTTTCATGTGTGTCAACTCAGCGATTTCCCTCGCCTCTCCCGCCCCTCGTTTTGACACGTAATACATCAAATTAAAGTTCTTTAATGCAAGAAATTCCTTTTTGCCTTAAAATTAAATTTTGGGTTCTATCGAAAATTATGTTTCGTGCTTAATTGTATGAAGTTAAATTAGTTTTTTTTTTGGTGAAGAAAAATGTGCGGGCGGTCAAATTATGCTTAGTGCCCGTATAAACGCTAATGTCCAAAACAGTTTGGTGTTTTAGTCACGTTTATCTGTTACAATCTAGGTCACAGCACATGATAATTTAGAGTAAAAAAAATGATTGTGTGGGTTACTTTGCTTTTAGAACTTTAAAATTTAATTAAAACTTTTTTAAATTGTGTTTTTTTCACACAAAGTTTTTTAGATTAATTTTGCGATGCCACAATCAACGATACTTTGAACAATTGATTTTTGTTGATGATTAGGTATCGAATAATTAAAATAACTTGAAATACAAATTCGTTTTTAGATTCCAGAACAAAGAAAATAAAATGCACGATTGGGTCGCACGAACTTGCTCTAATGTGTGACAGTGGTCTTGAGATCATAATTATATTAAATAATAAGTTCATAAATAAATACTTCAGCTTAATTGAGCCGAAAAAAAGTACGATATTTTATTTCTTGGATAAAATTGAATTTATGAGAATACATTTATAAGAATCTGTGGAGCGGTTTTAAAATTTTTTTTTTTTTAAGAACTTTTTAAAAACATTTTTCAAAAAAATTCAAAGACGCCAAGTTCGTAGGTTTTAAGCAAATACATTTATTTATAGCTCCTGAAAAAAAATTTAATGAGCAGTTTACCAAATATTAATTTAAAAATGTTAAAAAATGCTTCTAAAATACAAAATTTGGTAGATTTTTTAGATTAGATTTTTATTTTCCTTACAAAATATTATTACACTTTGTTAAATACAATCAATACTGCATGGCATTGCTGTCTGCCTGATTGACAATTAATTATTTCTTCATTAAAGCAAAGTAAGTTACAGTTTATACTATAAAACGCTTCATTTAATATTTGGTTTCTATACCTGAGTGCAATTTTGCAATACATAAATAGCTTATTTACATCCATTTCGTGAAGCAGGTCTAAGATTGCTTCCTCCGATAAATAGTCACTGCCTAACGTGTATCTTCTTGTTTCTCTTAGAACCGCACATCTTCCAACATAGTGAAAAACATCCTCCCGTTCACCCATATTGCAAAGGTTGCATAATAGCATAAGATCTTCGCGGTGAAGTATATAATTCAAATTAAGAAGCTCTCCTCTGAGTCGGAACATAATAGAAATCTGTTCGATTGGGTAATCATCGCGAAAATATTTTTTTTTTTTTTTGAGGTTGTAGTCCAGTCTATTTTAGATTGTTCGGTGCATTGACCCTGCTGCTTGCTCCATGTAAGATTCCCTTGCGGCTTCGTTCAAACGGGCGATCAAACTATATGGAGTAGGCTTCTATGAAACAGGATCGCAGTAATTTAATTCGAAGTCTACCTGCTCGGCTAATTCTATCTAATCCTTGAACCAACCGGTTTGGGTTTGAATGGTTCGAAGAGCTACTTTCTTTGGCAAGCGATCATCTGGCATATGCAAACCTTCAGGATGTAATCGACTTCAAGCTTAAACAAAGGTGATAAGCCTTTATCCAACGTACCTAGTCGTATAGTTTGTAGTAGTTGGAGGAAGGCGAAAAATCCGTTTAATATCAAACCTGAGGAGTTTTTCCACTTGTTCATATTTCTTTTCTCCCCGCACACCTGCGCTGCATAAAACAGGACCGATTCCGAAACTGTTTCAAAAACTCGAAATTTGCTGTTGTGTGCAATATCTTTATTATTGAAGCACTATTTCCATGCTACATTTATAGCGGTTTTTGCTTTCGAAAGCTTTTCGGTGAGGTGCCTTTCCATACTGAGGTTCTTAGTAAAGCAAACTCCAAGGTATTTATATTCTGGAACAACTTCCAATGTTTCATTATTGAAATGCCGCGCCAGATCTGCCTCCGCCCTTTTTAAAAACCGTCACTGGATTTATTTAAATTAGCCACGAAATTCGATCTCGTACAATAATCATATAGCCTGTTTATCATCAACTGAAGCGACTGTGGTGTGAACGCGAGTAACACAATGTCATCCGCAAAAAGGAGTGCTTTTATGGAAGAACCTGCATGTTCAATACCTCCAGGTAGTGCTTCAATTATATCTTCGATAAAGAGTGCGAATAAACTTGGGCTAAGTGCACAACCTTGCCTTACTCCTGTATTCGATTGTAACCAGTCGGATATGCTTTTGCCATTCCAAACAGCTGCTTTGGTGTCCATGTCCATGCATACATTTTGCAATACTCGGCCGAACTTGAACGACATTCCTTTCTGGAACAACTTAAAAAACCGTGCATTTCGGTCGACGGTGTCAAAAGCAGACTTGAAATCCACAAAAAAAGTAAACAGTTTTTTATTTCTCGATAGAAATGAGTCAGCGGTCATACGAAGCACGAAAATGTGATCTATATAGTTGAGTATCCCGTTCGGAAACCAGCCTGAAACTCACTAAGAACGTTATTCGAATCTATCCATTTATTCAACCTTTTAAGCAGTATTGAAGTAAAGATCTTGTAAGAAGAGTTCTGAAAGGAGATTTCTCTATAGTTTGAAGGATCTTCGGTGCTTCCCTTTTAGTGTATTGGAAATATCAGGGCTTCTTAAAATTGGTTAGGAATGGTTCCCTGCTCTAGGATTCTGTTGAATATTTCTTTAAGATTCACTATAAGTTGTTGTGTTCCGTATCAATAGAACTCCGCTGGTATTCTATCAGAACCTGCATCCTTTTGATCTCTTATCGAAACCCATATTTCTTCTCGCGTTATTGGTATGTCCAGAATATTATTTGGAAAACCAGGTTGAGCGTAATGGATCGTAAAAGCATTTTTTGTAGATTCTGGATTCAGCAATTGTTGAAAATGTATTTGAAGTCTGTTTGAATCATATCCACGGCTGATGACATATTTCGATCCATTTAGTTTGCGAGCCAGGTTCCAAAAATTGGACGAATTATTACACATTGCGAGTTTTTGTGCTTGGGCTTCAAAATATTCCTTTTTCTTTTTCTGACATAGTGTTTAATATTTCCGATTAAAACATTGTTCACAACCCTTGCAGGGATACGTTAGTAAAGCGTATGGGATGATCGCTGGTTGAGTTTCACGCCAAAAACGAAGCCCCAGTTAATCGTCACGCAGTGTTTTTCTGAAAGACTTTTGATGAAAAAACGAAAAAAAAAAATATTGGTATGCAGTATAAATTGAGCTACCTACATAGGTATGTATACGTGTGAAATTTCGAAAGTATCAGTTGAACTGTTTGCGGGATAGTCGAAAGCAAAAAAACGGTCCGATGGAAAGTACCGTTTTTAAACATTAAAAAAAAATCAGGCATATGATTGGTCGTACCTAAAAAGCTACACTGATTTTTTAAATTAAAATCGTAAGAGCCGTTTCGAGAAAAATAAGCTTTAACGTAACGGTTATATGGCAGGTACCGTTCCTTTTTGAGCTGAAAAAAAAATTCAATTTCCCCTCTGTGCAATAGGTACATAAAAAACTCTTTATAATAAGTTTGAAGCAATTTGTCTATACATAGGTACATACCGACAGACAGCCATACAGACGGACAGAATTTTTAGACCATCTTTTGTCGTCTTAGCTATCATCGTAATGTCTTGTTTGATTGTTATCTCAAAACTTTTTTTTCGACAGATGCATAACTTGCCTTATAGTACATAGGTACCCATAATCGCAAGTAAAAATAGATGTTGTAAAAATTGAAAAGTTTCAAATCTTAGAATGATCGTTAGTATTTTAAGGTGACAGTCAATATCCAAGTTGCCTTGGATTTTGTTTCGAAATTGAAATTTAAGAAAATAATGTTCAATTGTTTTCAATTTAATTGCTTGATTTATTTTCACATAATTTGCATCCTCAAGTTCGTTCAAATAAAAACCTTAAGTCGAAAAATGAAAAAAAAAAAAATATTATTAATTGAAAGTCAAAAAATCACGCCTCAAAAAATAACTGTCATTTTTAGTATCACAACTGTTAAGCTGCCATCTTAATTTTAACTCTTCCTTAACTGTCTATTTATAGCAATTATGTTGGCTTTACAAATTGTGCAAAACAATTTAGAACAGTTGGCCAGTGTGTTACATATACTCTCTATACAAATAATGTCCTTTTGTATTATACACCAAATTTTGAAAGACCAAAAAAGCTATTCACAACCAATTTCCTATATAGCTACTAACGGCAAGAAAAATAGGTAAAATAACGCATGGATCAAAGGTCCATTCAACTGAATAGATAAAGATACTTTTTCAATCGAGTCATTAAAGAATGATTTTAACCCAAATTGTTCATCCGCCTGCAGCTATATACCTACGGGAGTCATAATCACAATTCGCAATCGTTCTTTCCATTCAACGGGTTTTCGCTTATTCATTTTCTTTTATTATCGTTAATTTTTCAACTCAGGATACGATAAAAGGTGCACAATAGATAAAATATTTATTTAGGTGTACCTTTTCCTTTTTCTTTTGCATGGCATGAAACGAATTTGGGTCGAAGCAAAGCGAAAAAGGATATATTGATGATTAATTTTTATTAAAGTTATTTTGAAAAGTCATCACAGTTTTATATTTCGATAGATAGGTGTTCAAAAAAAAAAAGATTGAAACTTTAGGTGAAATAAGGTTAATTGAGCTTTTAACTTTTATTCAAACTAACTTACTGTAAAGTTAAAGGGTCATTAGCATTTTCCATCGAATAAAAAGGGTCAAGCTTAGGGAAATTACCTTTAAAAGCAAGATAGATATCTGCTTTAGGATAGATAACAGTTACTGTTAAATTTACAACTTGAACCAAATTGTCACTTAGTTGTCTTCTTAAAATATGCTGAAATACAAAATATGTAGAAACTGTAGAAACAAGACATAAATCATTTGATTGTGCTTGCTTTTGCAGGAAAAGAGAGAGAGAGAGAATTTTGTATTTCCTTTTGAAAAGGACAAGTTTCAGTTTATTCCGATTTTTCTGTCAATTTGAGAGGCTTTTTAGGAGCTGTTTGCATTAGCTTGATAAAAGTTAGAGCATATTTTCCTGAAACCGCAATGGAAACTTCACCACGTCGCGTCTTCGGTCGCGTCTTTAGCAGTAACTTTAAAACCCTCTGCTTACAGGTAAACTATAAGAGTTCGTTGACCAATATGTTCCCTAGAAAGTGGATAGAACTACTTCTACATAGGATTTATCTGTCAGTGAGCTGTCTCCCTAAGGTTCTTTAGTGCCGTCATTGTTGGAAGGTTGCTGTCATTGTTGAAAGCACCTTCGATGTCAAGGAATGTGATCCGAGTGTTCTTTTTGTGATGTGGGGTTTACTGATTTGGTTTTGCAGTAAGGGTATTGTGCTGTAGAGACCAGATAAGGATCTGTGACACTGCGCAATTGGATATCAATCGATCGTTTTAGGATTTTGAGAAGTTAATAATGATGAGCTGATAATAGTAGTGTTTGCAGAGATTTAAATTCATATCAAAAGCCTATAGAAAAGTAAATAGGTACCTACTTTATGTTTTCTTTACTTTTTTTTTAATTTGTGATTTAAATTTGACTAAAATATTAAATTTGTGATGGGTCGCGAAAAGCACTGTATTGCTGAGCAGCGTACTTTTATTAAGAAATTATGATTTCGGAAGGAAAAAGCTACGTTCAAATACAGAATTTAGTCGGTTGCTCACCTATGCTGGTCCACAATGCAATTCAGTTTGTTTGCCGTTCCGAAACATGCGGAGGGAAACCTGTGATGTCTACCAGATTAGTCAAGAAGGTGGTTAGATATTCACGGCGAAACCCATTTACAGAAATAAAAGCTGAATTAAATGTGGAGGCGAGTGTTGAAACGGTTCGCAGGCGCTTACGTGATAACGATCTAGCAGCTCGTAGTCCAAGAAAAGTGCCCTTGCTATCAAACAAATATGCAACCAAATTACTAAATTCGCTAAAGAGCATTTATGTTGGCCTACCGAGAAATCTGTCCTTGCTATACATTCAAAAATACCTATGCGATTAGGATTTTAGAAAGCTGTAGATATTATATTCCATGTTCATCTGAAAATTGTTACTAAATTTACGTTCCACAATCCTTACATGACATTTTCACGATATATCATAGAATGTGACATTTATCTGGCAGATTATTTTGTAAAAAAAAAACTAACGAAATTTAAATTTCGGGTAGGGGAGCGTGGGGCCTAGAGTAACAGGGTTAAGAAGTTACATCTAAAAAAAAAACAGGGTTCTCCTTAAAATAAAGAATTGCGTGAAGGAGAAAAATGTGCATATTTTGCATATCTTCAGGCATACCTAATTCCAGGAGTCGATTGAACGTCAAGAGAAAAGTGCTGTGCTGTCCCAAAAAATAGCAGGTTTTTACCTCTTTTTTTCCCTTTTTCACACGGAAGAGTTGTTTTTTTTTATACATTTGAGTTCTGGTTGTGTTTGTGTGTATATCTAATACAAATACATTTGAGTGACATAAGGTTTCTTGTAAACTGTTTTTTTTTTTTCGTGGGAAATTTCATGGTGAGGCAAGTTGAGCACTTTCGCGGGGTAAACATTAACAAGTTAAAATTCTCCCCTACTGATCCTTGAGAACAAAATCGATCGACAACAGTTTTTTCTTTCTTTTTTTAATTTTTTATTTTGTGTAATAGATAATTATAAAAAGGTCCATAAGTAATGTAGTCCTCACCAACAGCGATTTTCGAGGAAAGAAACAAATGCTTCACCAAAAATGAAGCCTAAAAAGGAACCAAGAGCGGAACCAAAACAATGCCCAAAACCAAGCAAAAACATCAGACAAAGCAGAAGACATCAGCCTCTTCATCAAGAATTGATGATGATCAACAAAATGTAGATGTCCCGTTTGTTGTGGAGCATTTTCTGACAGCATGACAGGGGGAAATTAGGCTCACTGCATAATATGCAAAAAAGTGTGTTAAAGGATCTCTTCGTGTATTCGTACGCTTAAACTGTGACACGGATGAAGATTCTTCATTCTAGTCCTACTTTTTTTTAATGTTTGAATTGTGATTTAATGTTTTTTTGTTCTGAAGTTTTTTTTTTATTTAAAAAATGGCTGTTGTTTACAAAATATATTCATATAATAAAATATATTCTTTTCATAAGTTTTATTTAATCGAATGTTTTTTTTCCTGTCAGCTTTTCATAAAAAAATAATTCGCTTAAGATAATAATTCTTTGTTTTTACTCTTGCGATTATAGGTACTATAAGGCAAGTTATGGATTCGTGCAGAAAATTTTTTTTGAGATATCAATCACACATGACATTACGATTATAGCGAACACGAAAAAAATTCTGTCCGTTTGTATGTCTGTCTGTCTGTCTGTATGTATAGAGACCTACAGCCCAAACGGGTGGGCCGAATTGCTTCAAACTTGGTATAAAGAGTTATTTTGGTATTGTACAGAGGGGAAATTGAAATTTTTTTTTAGCTCAAAAAATAACGGTACCTGCCATATAACCGTTACGTTAAAGCTTATTTTTCTCAAAAACGGCTCTAAGGATTTCTATTTAAAAAAATCTGTTATGCTTTTAAGGTTCGACCAATCATATGGCTGAAAAAAAAGTTTAAAAAAATGGCTAAGAACGGTACTTTCCATAGGACCGTTTTTTTTGCTTTCGACTATCTGAAAAACGACTTAACCGATTCTTTCGAAATTTCATACATATATAGTTGTAGGTAGCTCAATTTGTACTGCATACCAATATTTTTGAAAAATATTTTTTTGTATTTTTAAAAGCATTTTTAAGAAAAAAATAAATAAAAATTATAATAAATGTATTTGCTAAATACCTATAAAATGGCGTTTTTGAATTTTTTTTGAAATTTTTTTTTCAAAAAGTTTTTCAAAAAAAACCTTTTTTCTCAAAAACCGCTCCACAGATTTTTATAAATTTATTCTCATAAATTTAAATTTATCCAAGAAATAAAATGGCGTACTTTTTTTTCAGCTCAAATTAGTTTAAGTATTATTTTAAGAATTTTGAAAAATGTATTTTTATCAAAATCTCAAGCTCCTACACCACTGTCACACCTAGACCCAAAAACAACGGCACCTGCCATACAATTGTAAAGAAAAAAAATTGATTTTCTCAAAAACGGCTCTAACGATTTTGATAAAACTTTCAGAATGCTATTTTTTTAAGACAGTCTATCTTTTGGTTAGAAAAGATTTTTCAAAATTTGTCTTATAACGGTACCTCTCATAGAACCAGTATTTTCAAATCAAATTTTCTCGTAAACTATACATTCGATTTCAATAAAATTTTGTCCACAGGAAGTCTTTCATAATTTTATTAATATGGCATTTCAAAATTTTCAAAAACTTTTTTTTTTTTGATTTTTTATAATTTTTTCAAAAAAATTTTTGGTTTTCGAAATATGTTGGAAACGGGTACATTGATTTTTTTTTTAAATTATTTTTTCAGATGTAAACTACAGATTGCCATATATTTACATACTCAAATAAATTTCAAAATATTTTTTGGAAAAATTTTACAAAAATAACCTTTTTAAAAAAAACTGGTCGAACGATTTCCAAAATTTTTTTTCCTAGATTTAAATATAGCTTTGAAATTGTATTGCATACTTAGTTTTTCCGAGAAAACTCTTAAACTAATTCAAAAAATAAAAGAATTTCCGAAATTATTTTACTTTTTTTTTAATATCCATATATGCAGCCACTAAGCAATTCATAAGAGCAAGTTCGTGCGACCCAGTCGTGCATTTTATTTTTTTTATAATTCTTGTTACAAATTACCCCTATGTTTCAACTAGCCCCATTGTCGTGTAAGTTGTAACAACCCGTTTTTTGTTATCAATGCAATATCTTGACATCTTCTGAGCATTATTTGTTTAAATTTTTTTGTGGATCTTTTTGCTGAAACATGGTTCTTAAATTTTAAATAGGTTTGGCTGACTCAGAATTCCAAATCTGGTATTTACTGAGCAAGTCAGTCTTCTTCATAGTTTTCTCCAAATTGATGTTTTGTTATCGGTTATAGGTACGTAAATGCAGTTTCCATATTATTCGCTGAGAACTTTACCTTCAGCATTTTTAGTATTTTTAAATGTCAAGCAGGCTGCGGGATGCGGGCACCAATTTGACTGACAAAAACAAATTATTTATAAACAAAGACTGCCTGATGTTCAAAGTAACTGATTATTAAATTTCATCCAGCGAGGTTAAAGTTTATTTATTTATTAAATATTTCGTCCGCTGTGGGCGCTCCGATCGATTGTGTTTCACAACTCCGCACACAGCAAATAATTCCTCGAAAGAAATTAGTGAACAGAAAGTTATGAAACCCAACTTTTGTTTCCAATTTTCTCCGTAACGTTTCTAAAAACTTACAACACTGAGTAGATATAATGTTTTCATTGAAGTTATGTTCCTAATGTTCTCATCAATTTTTAATCTATCGCGTAGAAACCATTAGATCTCAAATTTCACATTTTTGTTTCTCAATAATTCCAATAAACAACTTATAAATTTTATATCACTCCTTTCTGTTCAAAAAAAAAAAAAAAAACTTATAAAAAAATCATATTTCATCAAAATATCTATTTACTCGCCAATATAGCCTTTTCTTGATTAAAAAAAATTTTCTGTGAGCGTAACATAAAACTCTTGAGACTTAAGTCAGTTATAGATACTCGTTTCGTTTCGAGTTTGTACCTTTGCAATTGCCTTTAGTTCGAAAATTACATCAAACAGCAAAAACCCATTTGGCTTGCTTATAGTACCTATATAATATATAATATCTTTCATGATGCCAAGCTAAAAACAGAGTGCTTTTCTTTGTCCAATATTTTCAAGATTCATTCAACAGTATTGCAATACATCTTAGGAAAGGTAAGGCAAGGCATCTCTTTTCTCTTCTAACCTTATTTGTGCTTTTCTATCGACTGTGTTTCCTGCTTCAGTTTTGTTTCGTAACTTTGTCCAGCTTTTATTTTGTTGGTTTGTTGGTACCTATGTGTAGGTAGAAAAGATACACCTAGTTCATCTTCTTTAAGGATTATCCTGTCCTGCAAAGAGAGCTCAACAAGGAAATAATAATTCCTTTCATCCATCCATCTATCCTTTTCATTGATTACTTCTGACATCCACTTATTCAGTTTTCTTCTATACCTACCTACCTACCATCTCGAACTCATCCTTTCTTTAACTTCATTAAATAGAACAAAAGGAGCACATTAAAGATACAAACAATATTCATGAAGTTTACAAAGGAAAGTAATAAATTTCCCACAACTCCCATTCCCATGCCATTTCCCACCAGGACGATCAACCAACTGATGTATAAAACATTAAATAAAACAATACTCGTACCAAAAACCATGTGGTGGGTGGCTGGCGGAAGGTATATATATCTACTCGTAACTTGTATCTAATATATTTATGTATCTTTTGGATTCATTTAAATAACATGCTAAGTACTGGATTTATTTGAAACTTCCATTAAACATGCAAAGATATACTTTCCATCATCATCATAAGGCTAAAAATCATTTCTATGAATCCTATCTCTCTGGCTTTCTTTGTGTGTATTTGTGTGTGTAAGTAAGTGTCCTCCTGTGTGAGTAAGAATTTGCATACAAATCATTCCAGATAAATAAAATTTATTGATTTATGATTTATATCTCCTAATGTTTTTTTTTTTTTTTTTTGTTCCTTTATACTCTGCAAACATAAACTAATATAAATTTCGTACATCCTTGGAGGAGCTTGGGAAAATCCGTATGTGTGTCGTGTATGCGGATGGATATCCTTAAAGTTTTACTCGTAAGAATACAAAAAAAAAAATCAAATCCCATAATGCCACCGCTCATGGTATCAATAAAAACGACACACAGAAAAAGAAAGTAAATAATAACACACGTAAGTACCTGCCATCATTGATCGGGGGTTACATGGAGCCACCATCATCATCGGCACGTTCTTATATCTCCTCCTCGTCATCGCCGTCGCCTTCGCTGTCGGTCGTCTTCAGCGTCGTCGTCGTTGGAGTCTTCGGCGTCATGCTCGTCGTGCTCGTGAAGGATCTTCAGCAGGAGGTTTGTGCTTAATGGCAATATACCTTTGCCTTAATGACATATAGACTCGCTGCTGTTCTGCTCCTCCTGCAGGAAGTTCGTGTATTGTGTCGTTGTCGTATCATCAACCTTACTGCTGCCACAATATTTAAGACCATCATATAAATGGAGATGGAGAAAAAAAAATATGCTTTTTGACTCCTTGAATATCATCCTTCGATATTCAAGGTTGAATAAAATATGCAATAATAATACTTGAATTTAAAATTAAGTATTTTTTTTTTTTTTTTTCAAAAACGGATTCCCTTGAGTTCTCATCAGCAAAATCGCACAGCAGGAGCAGGTGTTTAGCTTTTTCGACTTTCAACTTTCAACTTTTGAGTGTAGGTAGGTGTAGGTACTTTGATGTTATGTAAGTTCATATAATGTTTTTTTTTTTTTTTTTTTTTCAAAAATTGAATGAAAAACCATCTGTGTTTCGTAATCTGAGAACGCTAAAAAGAAGCTGATGCTTATGGAATGGGATTGTTTTTTTATTTTTTTTTTTTTATTTTTCTTCTTCCTTGAACAGTACCTAATATACCTTCTCGGGATGAAATTTTTTTTTGTGCAATCAAAATTGAAAGGTGTGGAAGTTTTTATTTTCAAAATTAAGCTGTTCTTATTTCATGATGTGAATAAGCTGTGAAATTGTCGGCTGTGAATGTGGGTTTGACAATAAAAACATAAAACTCGAGTTGGAAAACAAAATGTAATAGCTTTTTAAATCTGAAGAACTGAAAGTAGGTAGGTAAGGTTCACGGCTTTTCCTATAGCCACATACAAATCTTCAGACTAATCATACCATTTTTAACTTTTAAGGACTTAGTTTTTGTTATGAAATGGTAATTACATTTTAACCACTTTCCAGTAGGTACATAATGCAAGTTATGTTAAGGGTGTTTTTTAGAGGTAGGTATAGAATTTTAAGTCGACATAGCAGCCTGTTTTCATAGGCAGTTATTATGTCATCTACGATCTACCATGTGATATGTCTTTCGTTGGGCTTGCCATTTCATCACGAGTCGACTGACGCCTAAACAACGCATGAAAATATTGAAGATTTATTTCAAAAAATATTTTATGGTGGACTCCATCAGAGCAATTGATTCGATTAACGATGGAACGTTTTCGAACCACGTTTTGCTTTAAATGTTAATACCATCATCTGAGATGTCGTTCAGTGCATTCCAAAGAAGGTATTGATGCTGTAGAGCGCACCATCCAGCAGTATTAGGATTAGGAGCGTAAATAATCTTCAAGCCATTGTTGAGACGCCGCGCCGGCCGTAATATCCAGAAAAACAGACAGTTTTGTTTGTCATTTGTTAAAGGAAAGGTTTGTGTAAGAGCATAGTTTCACGTTTTTACCTGTGAGTGTGGCCTCCAAGATCGCGCGATTTAACAGCTCTAGACTATTTTTTGTGGGGGTATGTGAAGCCTTTAGGCTTCACACATAATTCAGAGACTATTGACAATTTGGAAAACAACATTTGTCAAATGTTGCAAAGAATGATCGAAAATTGAACCTCAAGATTGGACTACATCCGAGAAAGGAGCGGTGGCTGAATGTAAAAAATTCTTGTACTCAGATAAAAATGGAATTATCCTTCAATTTTATGTCAATTATTTATTTTTTAATTTTATTATTTTATATCTCTCAAAAAACAAAATTTTAATCTTATATTCAAACATCATACAAAATCATATCGAAGACTGAGTGATCCGATTTTCATTGAATTTTTAACTGAATCTTGTGGTGTGGATTCCTTTTCCAGGATGTTTAAGATGTCTGTTCATATTGCAGAGCGGCTCAACCGACTTGATGATGTTTCATGACCACACTGGAAAGTATCTTCTTCCCTCACTTCTAGTTTCAAGATTTGTTTTTTACTTTTACCTGGGTCCCACGAATTTCTTTTCTAGCTAGAACATTTTTTTAGGCTTCCTTTATTTCCAATATTGATCGGTTTATTCGACTCACTAGATGTTTCGTTGTCACGATCAAGTGCAAAACAAAATTAACAACAATACACTAATCAAATGCTACCGGTCAGCTGACGCAAGAAATCGAAAAAAAAAAATAAAGTGCACGACTGGGTCGGACGAATCTGTTACAGTCTTATGGTTTGAGATGAAAAAAAGTAGGGAAAATAGCATTTTTTTTTGAAATTTTACTGAGCACTTAAAAATCACTTTAGTCAAAACGTTTTTTCTAAAAAATGAAGTAAGTCATGTCATTTCGTTTGCTGTTTAGAATTAAATTTTTTTTTTTCAAAATCGTTCGACCATTTTTTTTTTTTTCAAAAAAACAGTTTTTTTTTTGAAAACTTTTCAAAAGAAATATTCCAAATATTTTTTGAGTAGGTATGCCAACTTCTAAAACTTTGTAGTTTTTATCAGACACTTTTTTTTTAAATAGATCAAACCGTTTTTGGAAAAAAACAAAAAATAAAAAAAAAATCTAAAATTTTTTTAAAAAACTCAAAAAAAACTTTTTTTTTTTTAAATTTAAGAATTTATATTATTTTGTTTATAAAAGGATTTCTACGTAAAAAATGTCATCGAAACTCGTCAAGTGGCTTACGAGAAAATCCAATTTCAAAAAAACCCATCCTATGGGAGGTATACCGTTATAAGACTTTTCCTGAAAAATCTATTAAAACCAAAACATAAAATTTACACAGAAAACAATATTCAGAAAGTTTTATCAAAATCGTAGAATCCGTTTTTGAGAAAAGTAAGTAGGTGCATGGCCGAAAATAATTTTTATTGACTTGGTATTTTTTAGTATAGGGTGAATTTCTGAAATGTAAAATCTAATTCGAATTTCCATATACCTAGCTGACAATAAGCATATCTGGCAGACATCTCCCGTAACCGAGCACAAAAATCTTTAGTAAACGGACAGAAAGAGCTCTGTTATGTTGCTGCTTTGAGACGTTATTCATTTTGTTATGACAAAAAGTAATGGCGGGAAATTCCATGTCTTCCCAATAGGGTTTTAACTATTAGACTGCCATCGCAGTAGCCCTAACCATACACTCTCTCTCAGCCACTCGTCAGGGTCGAAAAGTCTTATATAAATCGTCAATACCAGTCGCTATCCCAAGTATATTATTTTTAATCTGAAGTGCGTTTACGCCCGAAAAAACACTTATGTGTATTTAATGTGAAATTAAATTTATTTATATATTTTATCTCAATGCTAGCGGATAAGCAATATTTTTGGTCGTTTTGGTTGGTGTATAAATATACAAATTTTTTGGCATACACACAAAGTGCAGTTAATTTGATTGTTAAACTGAACATGATAACATTGATAAATTGTGGCTTGAATATTTTGCTGCATTTGACAAAAATTTGGGAAATAAAATGTCATTTGTTGTGCGATTCAATTCCTTTTCCGATGTTCAAAAGTTGTTTGGAAAATGTTTGGGTGGACGATTCTTGCACCAAATGGACACGCACGTTCGTTGAGAGTTTGATTTTTTCGACTCAGTTCCATAAATATGATGCTTTTATTCAACGAAAGGAAAACATTTTTATAAAAAAGTTGAAAAAAAACTTTGCCAAAAGCCCGCATATTTCTGTCTTCCACCCGGGCATTCCGCTTAAAAATTTATGAAAAAAAACCAAAAAAGAATTAAAAAAAAAAAACTGAACCAAAATTGTTACAAGCATGCATTTTTTTCCTTTCATCCGACCGGCACGAAACCTTCACAGGAACCATCCCTAAAACTATATTTACCCCGAAAATTTCATAAAGATCCATTGGGTGGCTAAGGAGTCCATAGACAACATACATACACACATCCATTTTTATATACATATTGTATAGATTGAACCAACAGTTGTTAAAAGCCTGCATTTTTTTTTGTCCTTCACTCGATCGGCCATTCCGGAATTTCCGCTGATATTTCAAACAGCTAAAAAAATGTATGAAAAAAATCAAAAATAAAAAAAAAATGCAAATCATCCAACAAATGTTAAAAGTCTGCATTTTATTTTTGTCTTCCACCCGATCGGAACCAAACCTTCACAGGAACCATCCCTGGAATTAACTATATTTACCCTGAAAATTTCATAAGGATCCATTGGGCCGTTTAAGAGTCCATAGACAACATACATACAAACATACAAACATACAAACATACACACATCTATTTTTATATATACATATAGATAAAAGTTGATCAGGAAAATCTTGAGTGCAAGGATTTGAAAATGAGATAATCTAGAAATACAAAATTTACAAATCCATCTAGAATGCAGTATCTCAAATTTCGAATTACCAAATTCTCGAAAATAACTCTCGCTATCTTAACCAAGTGTCATGTACGAAATCGCTATACAAAATAGGCGCTCATTTATGTAATAGGTGGCGCGAAATTATAGACCCTTTCGGATGTTATAATTTTTGCAAATGGCGTTGTATTTTAATCATTATTTTATATCTTTGAACTAGACAGCAGCAAGTAAAATTAAAGTTGCCAAAAACTTCATCAATATTATGTTTGGGATGTCCTTGAAGGTAGAAGAACAAAGTCAGCAGAACCAAAATATTTTGATTGCATAAAAAGATGCTATTTTAATGCAAAGGAAACAAATTTAATGCTTTAATTGATTTTGAAAAAAATAATGTTCTGCTTATTTCACTTACTTTTTTTTAAATTTTTTTTTGATAAAAAAAGTTCAAGAAAATGGCCAAAACCGTGAATGAAGTTAGCAGAACATGGAAATTGACTTTTTCAAAATTTAATTTTTTGAATTAAAGTTTTCAAAATTTTGTTGAAATACTCGCAATGCAGCATTTAATTCGTATTCAATGAGCACTTAATTTAGCAGGTCTGAAGAAAAAAAAAAATTACCTATACTCCATTCCAGGCAATACACGTCTTATGGGGAAGCTTTTTTTAAATCAGTTGCGTGCAATACTTTTTGCACTATACTAAATTGAAGGAAACCCTCCATAAGAATTGTTGAGCCGCCAGTGAATTTCCAATCGCATCTAGCAGTGGCTGCTGATATTTAAAATTCAACTTCAACCCCTTTTTAATTGATGTGCATTCCGAGTTACCAGTGTTCTTTTGGTAACTCGTTCAGCTTTCTTTTAGTATTTTAGTATTTACGGAAATCCTAGAAGAGGTTTTGTATGAAACGCCCTTACGGAAAACAAAAGAGTACGAATGAGAGACAAACATCCCTATCTTCCCTGTACTGCCGATTTATGTGGAACAGAATATAGGTACCTATTAAAAATTTTGTTTTTTAATATTTTTTTTGTTTTTGTAAAGTATTTAATTAGCATTTAGTTCGAGGACCAATAACATATTTTTAAATTTTAATTTAATGTGCTCTAACAAAATTTATAGGCTCACATAATAATTCTTTGAATTTTAAACCAAATGGCTGTTAAGTTTCATTGTTTTCGAGAAATTGTTATTTTCAAAACACCTAGCTACCTATGTATATAAGTGTGTAAAGCCATTTCCAAAAGCCTTTTGTGTTTATTTTCCTGCTTATAATTTTCCCCTATATAAAAGGCACAGGAACGAAGCACGTTCGAAAGCCATTGAATTTAAACAAATTTTACAAAAGAAAAAAAAAACATTCATTGAATTATCTAAATTTAAATTTTCATTATTTCAATATTTGACACTTAAACAATATTGTTTACATCGAAATTAAGCACTGATATTAATAAATAGGAGCTTAATTTTCATCTAATGAAATAATCAAATATTTGAAGAATAATCCTGTTACACACGTATTCAAATATATGTTATGTACCTCCTACCTACTTATAATTCCTAGAAATTTAAATAGAACAGAAACACAGTCGTTTTGGTATTTCAATGTTTAATTTTCGAAACAAACTAACGAAAACATCAGCATTAAGAGGAAAGGATTTCAATTTGGGGGTAGAATTCAATGTAAACAATCTGAGATTAAAATAAATTCAATTTTACTATAATACACAGATACAAGATACAACATTCATATATGTATATATTTTGTTTGCATTACTTTAACGTTTAACCCCGTTGTGCTCCACTATGCAATCACCATCATACCCTGTACTTTTACACACACACACGCCTACGAAAACGTACCTAGTTATCTATATGATGGCAATGTTTGTTGATAAAATCATGCTGTGGCATACTCACAGTCAAAATAATTTATAAATTAAATAATTTTTGAATCTGAAACTTACGATATCGGAGTGGGTTTAATTTTTTGGATTAAACGATTCCGTATAGAACTACTAAATTAATGCGTAACTGGAAGTGAAATCATAATTGGGTTTATTGAAATGGCTGGAGCACTGTCGTGGTTGATGAAGTGTAATTGGTGCAAAGATGAGATCATGTTTTGCTTATAAACGTTAATATAAATTAACAATCTTTTTTTTATTAAACTATGATTGAGTTGACAATAAAACTAGATAAATGAACAAATTATGTGTAGGAACAAAGATTTTCGTAGTCTTGTGTGTTACACTGATACATGGATTTTTTGATGAAAAAGGCTGGAGGCAGAAGTTTGAGTTTCTTAAAGTCAATAAATTCGACATCGTCTTGTTAAAGAAAGAAGATAATATACTTCACCTTTATGTTGACTACAGTACCTATTTGAATCCATCACCCCGTCGCGTCGGTCGGGGCATGCCCCATTCACAAAATTGTTTTATAATGAGACGAGAGCGTCACGAGAATAAAAGTGCGTTGAATCAGTGTTATGCGCCCTCTTTAAGTAAACATCAACAATCAATATTTAAATATTTTCAATTTATTGTTTCTTAAAATTGAAAACAGTCAAAGAAATCAGAAATTCGTTTTTTCCAAAAAACGTTTTAACCAGAGATTTTTCAGTGATCAATTAATATGATTTTGTCCCTTCTTGTGACCTTGTTTTCAAAATCTCAATTACAAAGAACACTGTCACGCATTAGAGGAAGTTTGTGCGACCCAGTTATGCACTTTATTATGGTTGGACAAGTGGAAGTATTCTCGAGTTGTATGTTTTTATAAGGAATATTTTTTAGAGTCAAAGAACTTGGGACTGTTTTTCATTGACAGCCCATTTTGTCATCTGCTATGTTATTTATCTTAAGTTTGGTTTGCCATATCATATCAACATAAATCGGCTGACGCCTGAACAATGGCAACAAATTGTGTAGATTTATTTTGAAAAACATGGTTCTGTGCGTGAAATGCATTGCAGAAAAAAAGACAGTTTGGTGTGCCTTTTCCATCGGCCCTTTATTCTAAGCGCCGTCGAACAGAAGGTGACAGTTATGTTGTGAACACAACGAGACGGATCCGCAAACGCAGCCGCAAACGGCGACGGACGAGTTGGCCAACTTTTAATAAATGCGTGCGTCTTTTTGACATTCCATACAAAATCAAAAAAAAGAGCAATGTGTTAATAAAATCCTTTTAGAAATTCAGGTAAGTACAAATTTAAAGAAAAGACTATACATGATGCGATTATATGTTTTATCATCTATTATATGCATATACATATATGTATGTTTTTCAGTGGAAATTGCAAAAAAAGGTGGAGTACGTACGACTTCATTGTGGGCACTTCTTATTAGGTACGTACGGCATGCGATACGGTTCCGGCTGCATTTTTCTATTGTGTTCCAGCAGTTAATGGAGATCGTTATAGAGATATGCTGAGTGTTTTTTTCGTTCCTGAATTGAAACGCCTTGATAAAGGTCAGCTGAAGACTGCGCAACATGCCACACAGTGCGTATTACAATAATTGCTTGAGGGGGAATATAAAGTTGCTAGTCTACAATCTACATCGATAAACCAGAGACCACATTGACGACTTAGAAAACAACATTCTCCGCTTTAAATGCTGCACAGAGCTATTGGAAGTTTGATCTCATGATTGCAAAGGATTGTCTTGAAATAAAGTCAATAATTGTATGTCCAAATACAATGTAATCTCTATTTCATTAAAAAAAACACCCTTTAATTATATATGTCAATAATAAAAGAAAGAACACTTTTTGTTATCGATACAGTGAACCCAATTAGACAGAAAATTTGTACGGTTCTGTTTTACAATCTATCAAAGAACTTTCATGACAGATCTTTTGCAAAGTTTTAAGCAACTTGGAGTATTGTCTGTCACTAGACAACGCAATAATAGAAAACAAGAGAAGCTGAGAACACTGTCAAATACATGGAAAGTTTTTGAGTTAATCCTTTATATTTGCTGATGAAAAATTTAATTACTTGTTGTCCTTGAAAACTGCTTTAAAATTCGTTCAATCAAAAATTGGACATTAGTATAGTCAAATTGACTTATAACTGATTTAAAAGACGATGATCAGCAGAAATAACTTTGCAGAAAGATCTGTTTTACGAATTTTTTTGTTTTATTCGGAAATCATCTTCGAAGTTAAAAATAAAAACATTTTCAAAATTATGTTGGTGCGAGTTTTGACTCTCTAATACTTTAAATTGGTGCTGAATGTGCTGACGCTTAGTTTAAGCGCGGTTTGGCTGAAAGTAGAAAACATTTAAAAGCGGTTATTTTTAAAAACTGGGATTAAACCATGTTTAAAATATGCATTAGGTATATATTTCAAAACTGTTTCTGATAATTTTAAAAAACAAAATTATTTCGTTTAGAGAAGGGTTTGCACTGTCCAGTCCACTCCATATTAAACATTTCATCGAAATCCGTCAAATCGCCTTACGAGAAAATCGTATTTGTAAAAAAAAAAAACCGTTATAAGGTAGGTAGGTAACGTTATGAGGCCTTTCCTGAGAACATTTGCCTACCAAAAGATATTAAAAAAAAAAAAAAAACACAATTCAAAAAGATTATTAAAAATCGTATGAGTCGTTTTGGCGAGTACAGTATGTTTAAGAGTTAGAATACCAATTCCAAAAAACCCTCTGTAGGATGCCTGAAAAATATTGTGTACCAAGATTGAAGCGAATCGGCTAATAGTCCAGTCGACAGGCCGGAAAAAGTGGGTTTAGGTGGAAAAAGGTCAAAAGGTAATGAAACTTGGGGATTTCGTTCAGGGATAGTTAACAAGTTCATTCATCTTTCAGCTTATCTTCTGGAGGCAGTTTTTGACCTAGATGGCCCTGTGCTAAAAGAGGGAGGGGGGAAAACTGCAAATTTTTCGACGTTGCTCCGGTTTTCTCTCAAAAACTTTTTTTCCTTACGTCCTATGGCAGAAACTTAGAAAAATTTTAGTTTACTATCCTTGAACAAAAACTCCAAGTGTCATTAACTTTTGACCTTTCTCCACCTAAAAGAACCTGTCGACTGGACTATAAGCCGTTCAGGCTTTAGGTGCCGATACAGACAAACAGATATGAGATAGAGACAGATATGAAACGACCACTATTTTCAAAAGATGTAACATTGTGTGACTTTTGTCCCTTTGTTGTTGATCCCAACTAAAAGCCAATTAATGTCTCATCCTGAAGAGTAAAGTTTCATCTTCTATGCCTATATTATATCAATGATTAAAGCAAACATCATAATTCTTCAAAACCTTGTCTTGTTAAGCTAAGGTTTGAGGCTATTAACACAGCACTTAAAAAAAAACGGCCCACCTTACACTTGAGGGTTTACTTTAATATTTTTAGAAACACATTTTTCATGATACTCGCTCCCTCCCCCCTCCAAGAAAAACCTCTCAACTTTATAAAGAACCCGACTCTAAAATTAAACATTTTTCAAAGGAAACCGCGTCCGTGTCCTCATCGAGCTTGTTTATTAACCTCCACGACGACCCCCCTCAACATCAACATCGTCAATTACATCGCCGGGAACAAAGTCTTCATATTCCATTTTTCGTCAGCTTTCTACCAAGTTCATTCATCTTTCAGCTTATCTTCTTGGATCGCATTAAAAATTGAAGCACAAAAATACGCGTGTATAGAAAAGAAAAAACATCAACATGAGTAGGAAGGGAAAAGACCATAAGGAAACGACCCTATCACCACTCAATCAATTACAATTTAAATACCATCATATTCCCTTCTGGCTGTTCTGGAAATACCCATGCGTTGATGCGGCAGGCTAGGCGGGCGATGGCTGTGAGTACTAAAAAGCTATTTATTGAAGAAGATACATTCCGTCGGATGTGCCTCAAAAGTATGCGCAAACATCTTCATGTCTAAAATGATTTTTTTTTCTTTCTTCGGAAGTATCTCGTAGGTCGTCACATCGCTATCGTTAGTCTCCTTGATTTTATATTAAAGACCTGAGATTTCATATCCTGTGTATCTACTGAAGTATATGCAGTAGGGGTGTCACTCGCTCCTTAGGAAGTTACATCTGAAGCACACAACGACAAATCATCCGCCATGAATGAGTAATGGTGGATGGATGGAACTCAGCTGCTCCAAGCAAATAATAATAAAAAAAAAAAAAAAACAATCTTCCTTTTATGAATTCGTGCCAAACAGAAGAAACTATTCTCTGTGGCGTTAGGTACACCATATTGTTTATCCTATAAAGCCTTTACTTTAAAATCCGCTAACTCTCATCCTCATTCAAATTCCTGATACGATTCAAGTGAAGGTGTGGTGATGGTTTCATAAAAAAAGGATATAAAAATGCGGGATTCATGTATAAAGTCGTCATTACTATCGCACTTTCATTTATTGTGTGTGAATGTGAAACCTGAAGATTGATGATGAATCCAACAACTGGAACATGAATTTATATTTTCCTATATTTTGTTCTTCTTTTTAATGGGGGGTAGCGGGAGGGTAATGCACACAACAGGATTGTTGTTGGTTGGAATGTAAAGTCAAAGAGTTCACTTGTTGTGATGGGGGGGGGGGGTGGAAGGATCAAATAAGGATGTTGTTGTTCTACATTCATACGTGCGGTGCAATTAAAACGAATGGTGTAAATTTATAATGTGGCAGCACACACACACATACACACACATTATGTAATAATGTTGGAAAATTTAGAACGTGCTTTTTGCTATGGGGTTTGCGTTTTGGAGAAAAAACTGAGTAACGTTTCAACCACCACATAGCTCCTTCTCTAGGGATGTGTTAATTTCCATTAGTCAATAATAATACATCAAGTGAATGAGTCCCTGTTCAGAAATTTGTTATGGTTCATTGGTTAATTTAATGTTGGATATTCCAGGTTGGATTTTAAATTTTCATATACACTACGGCCACAAGACTAATTAATTTGCCAGGGTTGTGACTCTTGTGAGGTAATTGTAGATGAGGGGGAGGGTGAGCGTGAGATTATTTCAAACCAACTTGACAGGATTTCGTAATTTTGACAAATTTAACCAATCCCACAGTTTATGAAATTATTGGCGTGACGCTTAAATAAAAATGATAGAAACTGCTTAGAGTCCTGGAAACTAGTTTCGTCAAGGTTTAACCTCAAAACTTGCAAAATCACAATCATCTTTCTAAGTGAAGCCCCTTTTACGATGCAGCGGAGGAAGACAAAACCATGTGCCTTGTTCAATTCAGCTCAAGAAGACATCTCTATCATCTTGGAGGTCTAATTGCCATATTAGATCTTGAGTGCATCTTGATCCAGCGACGATTTTTTCGAATTGTGTAACGCTCGTCAGCTGGTGTTAGGTTGAACCCTCTTTCAACACAAGAACTACCACAAAGTCATCTACTGTGTGTTCCCTAATGGTCAAACAGAAAAATCAAATAGACCATTTTACTTTCCAACAACAATGGAGGGAATCACTTTGCAATGGAGGAAATCACTTTGCAATGGAGGAACTCACTTTGCAATGTATGGAACGTGACAAAAGAAGCGGACATCACCTGCTTTTCTTACTAACAGCTCAGCTACGAGCAGCTGATGTATTATGACGTTCAGAATATACAGCAACCAGACCAAACTACAATATAACTTAGTGGTCTATATGTATATCCCTAGTGACCTGGAAAGAATGACAAGGCAGGGAACTAAAAAAAACATACAAACAAAGAAAAGAGGTGTATGAGAGGAGATAGGGTGGCAGTGGTACAATGAAGCATGGATATAGTACTTGGTTGCTGACCTAGAGTTATGGGTTCGAGCCCCAGCCTGGGCAGACATTTCTTTAATATTCCACCAGCTTAAACTGGAGGCCTCCCGTGGGATTTCATGAGATAAATATTACATAATCTCAATCCATTATAAAAAATTCTTTCCTATCTTTCTATTCCTTCAAACAAATCCCAATTTGGCTCAAAAAGACAGTGGGTTTTACAGGCATGCAGTTTAAAATTATTTAAAAAAAAAAAGGAGATCTAGTTTGGACAAACTTGCAGACAGCTGGGAGATACACAAGGGTGCTGTCAGTAAATTTAATTAAATTTCAGTGTCAATAGAAAACCAGTTATGCAAATAGAAGGAGCATTTATGTGCTCAACAAATAAAACGAACAGGGCTACACAGAAGACAGGTAATCTCAAGAACTGCAAAGACTTATGGATACAATCATAGATCGAGTCTATACTTAAGAGGCACCAAGCAAAGCTTTGCAGTGGTTGATTTTGTGTCGATCAAATCAATTTTTTTGAGAATTATCCTTGAACAATCATTGTAGTATCAAACTATTCCTCAGTGGATCGTGCATGGACGGCTCTCTGATGAAATCAATGTTCGATATGGAGTGACACAGGGTAATGTACTGTCACCGATTTCGTTCTCATTGGTGATGGTTGTTATGACTGCCACATCAGGTTAAAATGAGAGACTTGGCTAGGGTATCCAATGGACCCTATTTCACAAAACTAAAACATACTTTCCGGAACCATTAACAGAAGGTTATCGTGAGACATCAGGAGACATTAAGGGAGGCCACATCCTAAAACGAACTGTGGCTGTGGCTTGGAACTGGACAAACAAAAGTGAAAATAGATATAACCCAGAGAAAGTGTCGATGCGGATTGGCCCCATAATATATGGAATCCCAATGACACCATAGCAGCACAGTCTATTTAATGGAATTCTCAATTTGTGGGTTAACTCTAACGAAGGAAACAAAATCCCTGATTTGAAGTCGTGGTAAGATCTGATGAGTAGATAGAGAGATGAAAATATCTGACTGCTACTCTGTGATAAAGGAGAAGTATGTAACGGGCTACCAACGCGGAAAGCAAAACAAATATAAGTCTGTTTTAGTTGTTTTCCTTGAAGTCAAGTTAGTGAGCTAAGGAGGTTTTTGAGTCAGTGATAAATCTCCCGACTTTAGAGTCATCTATAAAAAAAAATTTCGACGCAGTTTTTTTATGAGCTCGAAAGTCTTTTGTTTCACAATTTAAACGTCTGATTTGAACAATACACAAAGATACATAGAATTTCGTGTGGTTGATATGTATCTCTCATTAAAAAATACAAATTAAATTTATGTAAACTTAAACAATTGAAAACAACATTTTTAATTCTATTTAAAAAAAAAAGCTTGTTTTGCATTCAGCATAAAACATATATTTACAAAAGGCACTAAAATTAATTAATATAGGTTTCATTTCATTTGAGTACCAATTAATTGCTGCTCATTTAATTTTTTTTTTCGTTTCAAGAGGACGTGACTAATTGGTTGTTTAAAAGTATTTATAATAATGAAATGCCATCAACACATAACATGAATTTTAAAAATCAATTAGTTAATTTTTGTACGTAATCATTTGTTTACATAATCTCGCATTACAAATAATTTAAAAACATTTCCTAGATTAATTAATGTTAACATTGCATTTTTCGTGTTATATTTATATTATTACATTTTTTTTGTTTCAAAATAATTGCACTGATGCGTTACAACCATTCGTTGGAAAATCACATGAGAGTGTTTGCATTTTTTATTTTTCCCATTTCAATGTTCTTCGCATGACAATGGCGAAATTCGGCGAAACAACTTTCAAAAATGTAGATATAATTTAACACAGAAAAAAATATTGTATCCTAAAATGTCAAATGTTTTTTTTTAGTGTGATATCCTTATAATATTTTTCTGTAATTGTTTTGTTCACATAGCTTACCCTAAATTGCTGAACCGATTCAGATGAAATTTAATTTATGAAGAAAAAATCTATCTTGAAATCATCTTAATCTAACTTGAAACTATAAGATTAAAAAAAAAACTTATATAACGACGTTAAATGCTCAATACGCCTGCCATGTGTAGTCACCATATACTCGTACTTGGCAGGCGTATAAAATTCAAGTAAATAGATCGGGTGACCTTAGGTCGGATATTCTTTAGACCATCATTTCACAAATCCCAGTCCTGAGTTGGTTTTCAAGATAATATGGTGGATGTGTGACAAGAAGTTGCTGAGGTCGCTAATCGAATCCACGATATTTATTTAAGGAGACTTAGAGAAGGTAGCGACCATGGAAGGATTTAATGAGAGAAGAGTCATGTGTCGACCATGTTATTGCCTCCAAGAATTTAGTATCGTCATCGTAGAGTAAGGTTTTGGAATATTTTATGAGCACATTTCAATATCGTTAATAGTAAAAATAAAAAGATGAGGGTCTAAAGTGGCTACCTTGGGGGACAACTACTGAGATAGCGAATAAATGGACTGGAGAGAGCAGATCGAAAACGAGCACTATAATAACGGTTTTTCTTAAATAAGTTAAAATTAATAAATTTCAAAGCAAAAGGCTCCAAGCCGGGGATTCACTGAAATTTAATCAAAAGCCTTGCTAAAATCTTTGGAAATACCATATTCTTCATGATAATCGACAAAAAAGGAAGAAATGGACACTAAGGACGAAATTCCTGTCAGAAATAAAAGAATGGTAAAGAATGGTCAATTATAGATTGCTTGAAAAAGGCAATATCATGCCGATTATTCGAGGTTTCGGTATTGAAAGTTAGAGGGGTAGGATGATTAACCATCGGACTTTCTTTTATAATAGACGAACTGAAAAAAAGACTGAGGTGAGTTTGTGTTTCTATATAAAGTACAGTTTACGATGCATAAGACTTCTAGTTTTTTGGTTCGGTCTGATTTAATGTTTCTTAAACACCTTAATGCCTGCTTCACAACGACGCTTTGAGCTTCGCTTTGACAGAAAGCAAAAGTTCAGATACATAGAAATTCATGTTTAATGCTCACAATGAGGCGTTGAGCTTTAACGTTACGATTTGGCATACAAAAGTTAGTACACAAACCACTTAGCATGAAGCGAAGGTGAAGCAAAAGTCGAAATATTTGAACATTTGCGCGCGTTTGACGTTTCAAATAATTACATTATTACTGTTTCTGTGTGTTTCAATTTGAGTTTTTCAAAAATGGGTTCAAATCCCTCGGTCAATGGATCGTTCCCTTGTTGTATTTTCGGACTCTATATACATATGTGTGCATTAATTTCAAAGTTTAAAACATTTTAAGGATTTGGGACAAATAATAAGAAAATAAATCTGAAAAGGGTAATTCACAGAATTGGTTGTGTATGCTTGTCTGCGCTTCTTATGGGTGCAGTCAGTAAAAGATTTAAATCCAAACAAAGATCTTTGGGAGTGAACATCCGCACATATATAAAGGTTTTTAGAACTCCTCGTTGACTGAGGATATCGTGGCAGTATAAGCCACTTTCCCAAAAACATTTTGGATTTCAAGACAAAAAATAATAACAAGATACTTCAAACAAATATTTGTTTCCTTAGAATTATTGTTTTTGATTAGTTAATTTACTCAAATGTCATCTTTCATCTCGAAGCGTCCGTAAAGTTTTTTTCGACGTAACGTACGCGAAGCTGAGGTGAACGCGTCGTTGTGATTCAGCCATAATACTCCCAATGAGGCGTTGAGCTTTTTTTTTTGACATCAAAAAGTAAGTACACAAACCACGTAGCATGAAGCGAAAGTGAGGCAAAAGTCGAAATATTTGAACATTTGCTCGGGTTTGACGTTTCAAACTACTGTTTCTGTGTGTTTCCTTTTGATTTTTTTCCATTTCAAGAATGGGTTGATATCCCCCGGTGAATGGATTATGACTCAAGACGCTTCTTTGGTGAACATGTACTTACTTTTAATTTGAACACTTCGGTGACTCCAGCTGAAAATCTTACTTTTGTCACTGATCCCTCGTAGGTACATGTCCATGAGCATCCGCACATAGGTTTCTGGAACTTCCTGTATCCATTTTGAATTTCAAGACAAATAATTATATGATATTTCAAAAAAATATTTTGTTTTCTTGGAATTATTGTTTTCGATTAGTTGATTTACTCAAATGTCATCTTTCATCTTGACGCGTCCGTAAAGCTTGTTCGACGTAACGTACGCGAAGCTGAAGTTAACGCGTCGTTATGATTCAGCCATAATCGCTCTCAATCGACTTCGAAAAGCACTTTAAACACAATAAAAATTGTGAAAGCATTTGTTTTGAAAATTATGTCAGTCATTTGTATTTGTTTTCAAAATGAACATTCGAGATAGTGCTGTTTTAGTAACAAAAAATTTCGTCGCGTTTACCGTTTACGTCACTTACATTGTTCAGCGAACGGAGCCCAAAAAAATATCTACATAATAGTGTGCATTGTGCATTTTTGTATGTACATACATACATACATAATGTACATACATAATGTACCTCGACCTCTTGATGGCTGGATTGTTGTGGATATACTTTGACTACCGAATACATTCCAATGATGGCCAGAACACAAACAATGGGTAAGCCAACTTCATAGAAAATTAATTTTAACACGAATATTTCGTTTAGGAAAATAAATTCGTTAGAAAATAGCCCACATTTTTCAAAGACCGTTCTTAGTTAGCTCTTAAGCTCAACCAGGCAATTTGTAGTGGATCTTTTGATGTTAAGACCTTTCGCCTTAATGATTGTCGAAAATCTGCACATCTCCTGTGCTGTCTGCTATTTTATTTTTGAGGATCCTTGCTTTGCTACTTATTTTAAGGATAGGTGTCTTCTTTAAAATCTCATGCTCAGTTTTTTTTTTTGGTTGCTTTATGTTTTATTTTTAATTTTGTAATTGTTCCATTTAGAGACCAGAATCTTATGATATTGTGTTGTTGAAAAAAAAAATCCACAGGATGTTTCTTAACTATCGAATCAAAGTCTGCAAACAGGCTGCTGCGTCATTTTTCGAAGAAGCTGCTTCAAAGAACAATGGCTCCTTATTAATCTAGTTAGATTTTTTCTATCAGCAGCATATTGACGACGTGTTATTAGCCAACCTGTTTTGGACTCCATGAAAGGTTCCCGATAGCGTTCGTGCAGCGACTTTTGCTTACTCGACAGACAAATTCAGGACCGACAAATGGTAGAGAAGTGAAATTAGCGAGGAAGGTTAAGGAGGTGTCGATGAATGCCTTGAATGTTTGAAGATCAAAATGGCATAAGGGAACATTGTACCAGGAAATTTATTACACATTTGTGTTGTACCGCTGAAGAAGGAATCCTTATACAGGGTGGGGCAAAAGAAATCACCCTATTGGACGGTACTATTATTTTTGCAAATGGCCGCCAATGTCAAATCTTTTTTGACATTTTTGTGGACTAGACAGATGTGTAATACAAGGGAACAAACCATGGAGCAATACATATGAACCGACATGAACCGATATTCTGAAGGCGGCGTTCCCGGGTCGCCTCATCTCTGGTTTTGGCGCTTTGCACTGGCGCTCAAGATCGCCCGATTTAACCGTTTCAGACTTTTTTTGTGGGGTTTTTTGAAGTCCCGTGTTTTCGTGAAGCCGAGACTTTGGAAGCCCTCAAGGACATTATTCGACACGAGTGCGAAAATCGTCACCTGGGGAACCTCGTGTAGGTTGGTGTCGTTTCTTATACGATGGTTTTTCTTGTTAAAACATCTATTTATCCGAAAGTCATTTCTTGGAAAAAATTAGGGTCCTCTTCCAAATACTCAGTAGCCCAGTCACTGAGCAAACGATATTGTCTATATGGTCATGAACTATAAGCTCCAGGGTCAGTTGGGTCTTGTACGAGTTTAAGCCCAAGCTTGGACTCAAAATTTGCCAAAATTTAATTTTCCAAAAGCCGAGTTCTTATGCAGGGCAGAGAACCGACTGCTTCGGGTTCTGCTGTACCCTTCTACGGAACCTGACTAAACTTGCGTTCCTTTGAAGCCAAACGTTGAAAAGTTGACTGTGAAGGGCCATCACACGTCTATCATATAACGGGCAAAGTGTTTTCTCACCCCTTCGTTTCGAAAACTACCCACAAATTCTGAGGTATCAAGAATTTTTCTGTTGAAAAACGATTCAGTTCAATAGTTTTTTGTATACAATATTTGCATCCACATCAAACTAAACAATAAGCATCCATCCAAAGGACTGGAATTCATGTCACCACTGCATGCTAATTCATATCAATAAAAACGACAACACCAGGCATTCAAAACTTTTATTTTCCAACACAACCACCAGAATTTTTCAATTCATTCCAAAATTTGTTCCTAAAAATTGGTTTTGTTTGCATACCTAGTTATACTTCAGGACATTCTGTCGATATCCATTCATTAAGAACCAATGCTGTATCAATTTATTCTACAAAAAAAAAGGATACAAAAACATGATTCTTTATGTTTCCAATACTATATCCCTTCAGTTTTCAACCAACAACGAAACCAATACCCATAAAGTCATCCCATTGGGAAAGAATCGGAATCATACCAATCTATTGATTTGAAAAAAAAAAAAAAAAAAATTCCCCGAAGCAGAAACTTCATTCAGAACAAAACCCCTCGCAACAATAATAATAAAAACAAAAAAAGTCACATTGCATTGTTTCGTCCAGCAGAAAGGAATCATATTTGTTAACAATTAATATTTACACTTTTTCTACATTTTCGTCCTTTCCGCGCAAAATATTCTATCCAGCCAGAACCATTGATTCACGGCTCGTGAATCTATACAAACGAAATACATAGACAGCGAACTACATAGAAAAAAAAAAAAAAAAACAATATCCTTGTTCGAATGGTTTTCTATTTCCTGGCCAGACCAGAAAAAAAAAGAATAAAAATCTGAATCTATTCTGAACCTCCTAGGACAACGAAAAGGCATACAAAAAAGTAATATTGCAAATTTCTACTCGCTCACAAATTACACTTTCTATTCTCGTCGACATCGTCCTTTTATCCTTCACCAAACCTCCATAGTACTACGAACAAAAATCGCAAACAAATTGAATGCTAAATAAGAAAAACCAAGGGAGTTGGCAGGAAAAAAAAAAATCCTGCTAAATCGAAGGTTCTTCCCCATATCCGGTTGGCGGGCGGCGCGGTGGTGCTTCATTTATTATAAGGATGCACGATGGGGGGAAGCCATAACTCAGCCCCAGAGTGCCATCTAGCATCAAGAGCAGGAGCAACTAAGTCTCGCGCGAAAAAACTAGGCCATCCATCCTTTAAAGGCTCAAGATTCAAGAAGAAAAAGAAGAAAAATGTACGCGCGTACATCCCAAAACTTAATGTCTTAACCCTTTAAAGCTTAAGTTGACTACTCCATGTCCCTGGGAAGCTCGCCTTCTTACCTCACTTAATCGAAACGGGTGCGAAGTATATGTTTCTTGCGTTTATGTTATCCTTCTTGCTTGTTCCTTTTTAAAAGTTTTTTTTTGTGAGAAGAGGAACACGGAAAGCAGTGTGTACGTGAGTGTTTTACACTTTGACGTCCAAGAAACGGTGGTACGAGGAACAAGTGGTGCGGCTGTGGTTGTGAAGATTGGAAGCTTAACGCAAAAACTTTTCTTTGTTATTTTACAAGCTACACATTTATACAGCAAGAGTGTGAGAAGGGAACATTTTCTGTAAATTAGTATAAACCATAACAAAAAAAAAAAAAAAAACGAAAAGGATACGTGCCAGCGAAATGCGGTGGTTTTTTAATATTTTCCCATGAAAGGATGTTTATTCATCTGGAAGGCGATGCAACGTGACACACTCTTGTTAGCTGCGAGAGGATAAGACGAAGTTCAGAACAAAAGGATGTACCTACTACCTACCTACACATAGTGTTTTGTATAAATGTATATGCCTTGCGAATTGCGATATGTTGTGTTGCTGAATTATTATGTACGCGGGTGGGTCTGGGTAAAGGTACCTTTTCATACGTGTATTGTATACGTGGGCTCTACCTTTCTTTTTATTATTTTATTATTTTTATTTTATCCTGTTCGCATTAATAAATGTCATGACTTAACTAAAGTGCCTTAACATTTCTTTTAGGCATTTCCAAGTCGACAACAGTTTTATTTTAGCTTTTTAGTTTAGTATTCGCGTGAGGACGTTACATTTTTACACCACATTATTTTTGATTGGGCAAGGATTAGGGTTAACGATTTTGAATATTGAGATCCTAATCTGGGTTGACATTTGCGTTTTCTTACTTTGTACTTTGTAGAATGCATTATATTGAATTTTAATTTTTCCAAGAATAGATCTGACTTTAGTTTTATTTTTCTAATTTTTTTTTTAAACTAAAAATCAATCTAACAACAAGATACACAAAATCATGCCCTTCTTAAAAAAAGATCTATTCAGAAATTGATGCTCAGCGAAAATTGATTCTAAGGAACGAGTTGCTCATAAGTCAGATGTAGAGGTGTGTGAGACTTGATGATATAAAAGAGTAAGGGTGGACAAATTAATGGAGGATGTGGAACATGCTTCAGGAAGAGGACTCTAGGGAGTTGTAGAAAATCACTCAGAACATTGTTGGACAGCGGAGTAGCATTAAAACCAACCATTCTGTTTTGGATTTGAACATCAACCTTTTAGTGACTATATAAGTTCAGCTGCAAATATGGAAGAATCACTTTTATTCACTGCTAAATGACCACTGCCACAATGCAGACTTGAACCTTCTATTCAACTATACCTATATAGAGATAGTGAATGCGATCTATCTTCTAAAGGCAACCAAAAATGGGCTTGACAGTATACCTGCTTGCAGTCTGCAGAATTCTTAAAACTAGACCCTGCCTGAAACAGCTAATGGACTATTTGGGAGGCGGAAACTTACGCAAGAGATTGGAAGGATGGTGTTATTGTAAAGCTTCCAAACAAAAGAAACCTAAGGAACGTGCTGAAGTTAATGGCAATAATTATCCTCGAGAGGATAAAGTCCAGGATAGAATATACGCTGAGCAGGCATCGTGCTTGACCAACACATCAGCACCTTGCAAATAATCCTTGAACAATCATCTGAGTATCAGTCACCGCTTTGTCTCATGTTTGTTAATTTTAAGAAGGCGTTTGATCACGTTTAACTCGTGAAAGCATCTACAGAGACTAAAAAAAATACTTGTTTCGAGCGGTATCCCTGAGAAAATATTCGCTCTTATTAAAGAGTCCTACAACAAAGCAAGATGTTTCGTTCTGCTAAATGGAACACAGTCCGATTCCTTTGATGTGCACCAAGAAGTCAAGAAGTGAGACAAAGAGATGTCTTGTCACCAATTATATTGTTCTTGTTGGCAATTGACGATGTGAAGACTGCCACGTTTGGTGCAAATGAAAGACATGGTACCCAATGGAGAGATGGAGACCACACAGATTTACATAGATTGCTCTGACGAAATATGTCTCATGGCTGGTTTAAATCAAATATTTCAGTAGCTGGGAATAAAGTGGCTATCTTAAGGATCAACGCCAATGCTTATAAAATCAAAATAATAGCCACGGGCTAACACACAGCAAAAGTTATTCTAAATAAGGTAACCATTTGAAGAGGTTACGCAATTTAATTATCTGTGCGGAACAGACCTGAATTGTAAACAAAAGTGCTTTTAGAATCCTTTCTTTTGGGTGGAACTTAATCAAAATATCCATTATGAACATTAAAAACGAAATATTTGATGGCTACAAACCTATCGATCGTGGAAGTGTGGAACAAAATCCTGCAGACAAAATTTTATGCAGATATCATGCAACGGAAGTGGCGTTGGATAGACCATACACTGAGGAAACCTGACGACAATAATAGCATAGAAATATTTCGAATATAATCCTCTGTAGACGCGTCGGAAGACCAAACAAAAGTCTGTAGCTAAATTTCAATGAATTCAATCATGGCCCATGCTAAGGCAAGTTGCATGCAGCGAATCAGGACAAGTTTGAAAATATTGTTGCTGCCCTATGCTCCAGAGGGAGTTGAAACGCTGCACTTAATACGAGTACTTGCAGAGAGACAGTTATAATATAGATCAAATTTTTCATCAATTAAAAAAAAATATATTCGTTTGTTAAATCAAATATAAATGTTTTTGAGAACTCAAAAAAAACTTTTTTTTGAAAAATTCAAGAATTGGTGTTATTTTGTTTATAAAAGTTCTTTTTCGTGGAAAATGTCATCAAAATCTGTAAAGTGAGTTGCGAGGAAATCCGATTTAAAAAATAACCGGTACCGGTTACATTAAGTTTACACAAAAAACATCATTCAGAAAGTTTTATCAAAATCGTATCAGACGTTTTTGAGATAAATGAATTTTTCATTAAAAATCATATGGCAGGAGTTTTAGAGCTAGAATGTTAATTCCAAGAACTGGGTTTGTTGAATGCCTTCCCTGTAGCTCCTGATTAGCTTTATAAGACTGGATAATGGTTTATCATGTAATCGTCGAATTCATTAACAATTTAATATTCGACGGCGCGGCGTTCTTCACGGCAACTAAAATTCCTCAACACCCCTGCCCTTTCAACGGCTCCTTTTCGACCCTCTCATATTTCGTTCAGAAATATTTTTAATTCAATCTTTAAAACTAAAAATAAAACTTCTTATTTGTCTTTACTGTTTTTCCTTCTTGAATAGCTAGTTGTTTTAATTCGTTCAAATTTAATCATTCTGTTCCAACTGACCTCACAGTTGAGGGCAAAATGCAACGTTATGATTTTAAAAGAAAACAAAAAAGAGCTCAGGATAATTACCAAGCATTGACAGCCCTTTGGCAATTTTACCGGACATACTGTTAAAACTCTTTATTGAAGCCATCTTACTGATTCAACATTTCAATTTTTACTTGCGATTATAGGTACTATAAGGCAAGTTATGCATTCGTAAAAAAAAAAAAATCTAACAATCAAACATGACATTACGATGATAGAGAAGTCGAAAAAAGTGGGTCCGACAATTCTGTTTGTCTGTCTGTCCGTCCGTATGTATCGGAACCTACAGCCTAACCGGCTGGACCGTTTTGCTTCTAACTTGGACCATAGTATTATTATGACATAATACAGAGGGATTTTTGGAATTAGCATTCTAGCTCTAAAACTAACGGTAGCTGCCATACGATGTTTAGTGAAAAAAAATTTGGAATATATTTTCGAAAAGTTTTCAAGAAAAACTGCTTTTTTAAAAAACTGGTCGAACGATTTTGACAAAAATTTTCGTTAAAATTCAAAAAAGTAAAATAAACCTGATGGTTTACTTCATTTTCCCCAAAAAGTTTTAAGTATTGATTTTTAAGTGATTAATAATATTTCGTATCATTTTTTCAATGTTTTTTCCCCAAAATCTCGAGCCCCAAGACCATTTTAACACATTAAAGCAAGTTCGTACGACCCAGTCGTGCACTTTATTTTATATGTTTAAATTTGTCAAAATTAATTTATTAAAAAGAAAAAAAAAACATAAATTATTTAACATTAACTTTATTTTGCTTACAGGTAAGTCACATTGATGATCGACATTTTAATGAAACTTGGATTGTGGACACAAAAAAGTAAGTTTCAGAAAAAATTAATAATTTCAGTTTTGTAGCATAATTTCGAAAAAAATATATTTCAAATTATGTAGATTCGAAAATCGCTGACTCCAATACTAACGTGAGTGGCGTCGGGTGAAATATGTTTCATGCCTGACGCTAGCAAAATGATACAAATAAATACATAACTCAACTTGAGAAATTTCTGGAAACCGCAGACGCTTAAGGCGAACAATTAGGTCTTCTCTTAGTTATTGAAATCTAACAGATCAGATCAGCCCTGTTATAAGCTGTAGATGAAGTTTTATAATTAACGACACAAATGACCGTCGCGTTTCTCTGTGGCCGAAGTGTGAGAGTTGGTCGGCTTGGCTCCCAAATTTGAATAATTATTTGATAGTCCAGGCCAGTTAGGTACTGCTTGGATTTCATTTGGAATTACATAGCCGACTTAGTTGAATATTGCGTTGAAGCTGACGTTGTGCCCACAGTGAACCCTCCTTCGGTAGAAATATTCACTTGATGTTCATAGGAAGTTCCTGTATTAATATTGATTTCTAAATTTATATCTTAGAGCTTCTGACCAAAGTAGCGCAAGGACTACATCCCCGTTCAAATGGTACACCATAAGGCAGTTATTAAATTTTGTCTCAGAGAATTAGGGCCCTGTCCCGACTTAAGTAACTTTTACTTAGAAATACAAAATGAAGTAAGACAAAAAAAA
Source organism: Platycheirus albimanus (assembly GCA_916050605.2). NCBI lineage: Eukaryota > Metazoa > Arthropoda > Insecta > Diptera > Syrphidae > Platycheirus > Platycheirus albimanus. Next base: position 28,912,606 of record OU696698.1, on the reverse strand, counting down.
ATACAAAAACAAGCATGTATCCATGGAGTTCCATCTCTCAGGAAAAGATTTTTGTAGGGATTACGGTTGAGTTAGGATTGCCACATTATGAAGAATTTGCAACATGGTAGGTAAATGTTAATAAGCAAAGTGAATCTTTTTGTCAGAAGGAAACCATCTTTTTATCTATACTTTCAAGCTTTTTCCCACAATTTAGCTTAGATATTTCTCATGAAATAAATACTTTTAAAAATTGAGCAATGCAAGCGTGTACCCAATTATACCTTTACAAAACTAAATCTTACAATGACGAAATACCTTACTGTCACAAGTAATTCAATGCTGCAAGTTAAATTCTGCAAGTTATCATCTCTTTAAAGTGCTCTTTATGCTCTTAGCCATTTGGCATCTCAACCACGACAAACTTATAAAGAAAAGAAAGAAAAAAAAATCCTCCCAAGTGGAACTCGCAATTCGCAAGTCAGAAATATAATCTCAAAAAGGATCAGTTTCATAAATTTCAAACGTAGTCATAGCGCCCTACCAAAAGATTCAGTGACCTGGATCGGAGTCTTCTTCTTTTCTGTGTAAGATTTTTTTTTTTTTTTTTTTTTTTTTGCTGTTCCATTTCATCCAAGGAAATTGTCATCATAATAGGAGGTATCTTTGTGGGCAAAGAAGAATGTTCTTCATAATATTCTCTCATCACCAGCAGCCACCGCTCCACCATCCAACATCAAATCGAAAGGAGGAGAATGGTCACGTTTCAGATGTCATAGTGTCCACATCACTTTGTCCATTCAACATTAATATTCTCTGTTCCACTCGGCAAACTTACAAAAAGTAAACATTCAGATTAATCACACACAAACGCATAGATGAAATGGACAACGAGGGGACTAGACCAAAAGATTCAAGACCCCATCAAGACTATCAAGACGACCTGACGTGGACTAGGTACTCTGTACAACAATGATGATTACGTTTTGATACGCTTCGTTGATTAAATGTGATGGTTGGAATGACAGTTTACGCAATAAACACCTGCTTTTAGTTGACCCTAAATTGGTGCAACACCCCGAACTTCCTCTGCACTTATAAATCTTCCTCCCTAGTGAGTAATTAGTGAAGAAAATCACTCGTCTTTGAGTACTCATTATAGTCACCATAAATTGCTCCTTCCGGAAGTGTTTCACACAGTTTGATTGTGAGATTAATTCGTCGAAGGATTTAACCTCACTGTCAGAGTGTGGGTTGAACAATACGGTTGGAACCACTAGCACCTGTGCGGTGCGACGAAGTCATGGTTCGATACTCTAGAGTAGAAAGGTTTCTTCTGTCACCACAATAATAGTTTTTGGGGTAGTGTTTTCTGTAGCACAGGGTCGTAGTTGGCCTAACGTGATGGGCCCTTTTTGTAGGAATGATGCTACGAAAATGTTGATTGAAGTCCAATTAAGTGGATGGGGAGACAATCCATTGTTTCACTCGCATTTATTGCCATCTTCAATCATCAATCGTTTCTAGATCGTCGGTGTAGGCTAGCAGCTTCAAATACCCTCACAGAAAATAGTCTAGCGGGGTTAAATCGCAAGATCTTCCATTCACGTGGACGAAAAATTCATTGATCATGGCTCCATAACGTTCTCCATTGAATGTAACCATCTGGCCATCATCGCTTTAAAGAAGTAAGGACCAATGGTTCCACCAGCTCATAAAGCATTCCAAACTGAATATTTTTCTAGACGTAACGGCTCGGAGTCTCAACAATGTCTTGAAGATTATCTGCACTCCAATGTGGCAGTTCTGCCACTCGACCAAAAATAAGCTTCATCGCTGAACAAAATTTTCTTGTGAATATCAGGATCAACAGCAGTCCTGTTTCGAGCTCATTCAACGTTTGTACGCCCGTTGAACTGCGGCGTGTCCTGTGGTAATGCGGCTTCAATTCTTGCACGAGTTGGATTTTGTGAGCGAGCAATCCAAGATCTTTCCATAAAGCGGGCGGACACAGATCCAATAATTGTTGTGCACGATGCCGGATGGATTCTTTCAGGTCTTCCTCTATGCTACACTATAGCAATAGGTTCTCCGGTTCGCACTGTACAGTGTTCAAGGTCTCAGATAATGAGTATAATTATTTAGAGCAAATGTGACGCGAAAACCTTTCATCGTCAATCGAATCACTTGCTCTGATGAACAATTGTGTCAAACATAAAATGGACGTTGTGTGTGATGCGTTTTATGAACAGAACCATGTTTTTTAAAATGAACAAATAAAGCACAGTTTGTATGCGTTGTTCAGGCGTCAGTCGATTCATGATCAAAGGACAAACCAAACTGAAGAAAAAATGTTATTGTTAATGAAAACAATGCTGCCAACTTAAAGTTCTGTTGCTCTTAAGAAAACACCCTTTACTAAAAATATACTTTTCTCGAGACAAAGAATGGCCGTAAAAACACATTGTACATGTAGAAGTATGAATGCATGCAACACTGTAAGCACGGGCCAAGTGTCTACAAATTCGCAGAAAACAATATCATAGCTGGTTTTACATACCCTTTTTGTATATATTTAATGTAAACGTGCCCTTACTACTCGTATGCGGAAATGTTTTACTTTATTACAAAAATTCACCGTCGGTTATTAAGGTCGAAACATGGTACAAAGTACAAAGAATTCATAACCATTGGGCCAATTTTTTTAGTGAGTCTGGTTTTGAAAACAAGTGCTTTACAATGGTATCTACACATTTGAAAAATTCAAAACACACGTTTCCAAAAAATTCTTCCAAAATTTGTTTTTGAGCCAAATCCATCGAACCATTTACGAGGTAGTTGCTGTATAAATTATCCGACTGTTTTGCTAGGTAGGCCCCAGAAAAAAACCCTCAGGCATTTGAAAGCCTTATTTAAAGACGTTCCAGGCAGTGAGGCTTCAATAATTGTCAGTATGTATTGGGACTTTGATATAAAAATAATATCCTCATCTACCAAAATGTAACTGAAATAATCTTTCACTAAATTGACTCGCGCCTGATTCACATACCAAGCCAAATGCGGCCCTGCCAGTTTTACACTGCAACCAACCGATGACGACCGCTAGTTGGGGTTGGGATAGATTGCTTTTTTTTTTCCTTGCTCAGTGCCCGTCCTCCTGGTTGTTGGTTGCGGTTTTCGCGAAATTCTTTTGGCTTTCCTTTGTATACCTAGAGATAGCTTCCTTCTATTTTTTTTTGGCTGATTTCCTGACAACCATTAATTTTTATTTTTTACGCTCATTTCAAAAGATTTAGCACCTGTCTGGACGAAGCGGTGCGGTGGTGGTTATCCGCAATAAAGGCAATGCCATCATCGTCGCCATCGCCATCGCCACAGACCGGGGTATTCAGCGCACCGCCTCGTCGCCGTTTGTCAGCGAACAGTAAATGTGAATCGGAGCGTGATATAAATTTACTGTTTGCGCTTCATAATATAAGGGTATCTGTGAGTTACATTCTCCAGTCCCAGTGGCATGGCATTGGTTTGTGTAGTTGTTGTTCTTATTGTATTGTTTCGTGTGTTTATTGTTTATTTGCAGTTAGTATCTGTCTGCACAATATCCGGTTACATCTGTATCAATCTAGATATGAGTAGCGATAAGTTTCCTTTTTTTTGTGTGCGTCAATTATGTAGGTACGTAACTGTAGAATGTATATAACTAACCGTATAGATGTATGTAGGAGTAGGTGGATGTGGTTGACGTCCTTGTGGTTTAATTTTGAAGAGGGGGAAACCACACCGTTATTACCTTTCTATATGAAGGTATGTACGTTCCTAACTATACGTTGTAGTTAGTTACCTTCAGTATAAATCTGTGAATTTGGAGTTCGCTATAATCCTTTCGTTACAGTTGGGTTCCTTTGGAGGTAAACCAAAAAGGATATGTGGGTGAATGATTTTGCAAATTGCACAGTACGGCGGATATGATAGTAAGCATGGGTTGAATTCTGATAAAATCAAAATAGGTAAATGGACTAATTCAATTTTATCGATCCGATTATTATCGTTGCTCTTGTTCTGCCATTTGGGAAGTATAAAAGGTTGCGGAATTCAAAGGGAAAAGTATGGGTTATCGGAGGGAAATTTCGGTTCATAGGGCAATCATTGCAATTGAAATCCTACGAATAGGTTGGCGAGGTAAATTCATATTTTCCTCAAATGAGATAGAAACCATTGACCAAAGTTCTAACGGAAATGCCACTAGCCTAGCTAACGATTTGACTTAATATACTTACCTAGTAGTATTCACCTGGAAGGGAAGGGAAAAGTGCTCCCTTATGGTGATGGTGCGTTATTCGTTCAAGGTCTGGTTTCGATTTTATCATTTCGTTTTAAAGCTTTCCATGAATATATGCATACGTGGATACTCTGTCTATTTCGGTAGAACCTTTTCTCGTTAACTTTCGGATTCAGCAAACAAATTTGTAGATTGCAGATACCTATTTCGATGATGTGTTGGCCTTCTCACAACCACTTCGGAGAAATTCCTAGTAGTTCTCAAAGAAACAAGGCTCAAACAAAATTATTTAGGTTGTGTTGTGGCTCTAAAAACAGACTCGTGAGAGTCAAAATCTCTGCTTTGGCGAATTAAGGACTTGCTTAGTATAAAGAACAAAAGTGGTTTGGTGGTGAAGACGTCACTGAAGGACCCGGTAATAGTCAATCTGGTTGATAACTACGATTTTGCGCCCTCCCGACAAAAATATCAGCTAGCCGTCGATCACCTTAATATAAATTTACAAAGCAGTTTGAGTTGGTGGACTTCATGACAAATTTTCTTAACACACCGAAAAAGACTTGGGAGGAGCACCAACACATCAGGTAATTATTTTTTGAAAGACTTATGTCCGACGTTTGGTATATCAGAAATATCGTCATTCCTCCACAAAACAGTATAAGATCCTTTGCACCTTTTTTTTGTGAATCAACGAGTATACCTAAAGCTATTTTGAGACTATCTGATCGATCAGTCTTCGTTTGTTTTCACTTCGGCACAGAAAATCTTAGCATCGATTTTGGAAAAGAACCCAGAATCCACCATTAGCCATCATTGCTCGTTCATTGATTAAAAAGCCGCTAATGACAGTTTCAACGGTCAGCAAAGAAGAACTCTTTCCTATGACCTGTAAAGCAGGGATGATAATGATAAGCCCCTGAATTAATTTTTCATTCTCCATTATAATTCACATCCTATTTTGATTGAAAAATTATAAAGTATGAAATTGAGTTCAAATCAAGAAAAGTAATATTTCTTGAACCTCCCCCTTGTATGAACAAATTGTATTAAAAACTCTACAAATATTTTGTAAAGCTTGAGATTCATACTCATACGAGAAGCCTTGGACCATAAATTATGCCCCACCTGTCACATCAAATTTCATTCTTGAAAAGTTTGCCGTCTTAACTCATTCTTATACTAGGCTTTGGATCAGACGATCATATGCTCTTAAGATCGGTATACAGAATGTACAAAATACTCATCATTCCTTACTCACTTATACTCTGAGTGGCGATTACAGTCCATTGTGAACCACGACAACCACGCCTCAGCCAACCTGATTCGCCATCCAGTTCGGTCTCTAGACAGCTGCCTTCAATTACATACGCGAAGTTTACTAAGTTGTTCCTCAACTTGGTCGCTCACCTTAGAAAGGGTCTTCCAGTACTGCGTTTGACGTCAGGGTTGGAAATAGAGATTCGATGGGCTGGTGTATATTCGTCCATATATTTCACATGTCCTTGCCAACTAAGTCCCTGGTTTTTTTTTTAGCTTTTTGACCAGGTCGACTTCGCTGTATAGCGCGAACGGTTTGTGGTTGAATCTGCTACTTCATACTCCATTGTAATATAAAGGACCGAATATCACCCGAAGAATCGTTCTCCGAAAGCATTTCAACCGCTTTTTATGCGATTGTGTCAGGGTACACCTTTCTGTTCCACACAGCAGAACTTGTGTCTCCTTGGTCTTTTGACCGATGGCTTTGCTTCTAACCTGCCTTCTTTGTAAAGAGAAACAACTCTGCACCGATACTATGATGTTATAATGGGACCCAAATAAAGTCCTTGATTATAAATTTCTTAACCAAGTCAATGTCGCTGTATAGCACTAGAGTTCGTAATTGAATCTTCTCGTCCATACTCCATTGATACATACAGGACCAAAGATCCCCCGAAGAATCTTACCGCTGGTATTGTCATGCGATTTGCGTACGATTGTCTCAAGAATGATGTTAAAGAGGTTACATGACAGCGCGTCACCTTGTCTTAAGCCTTTCTCGATATTAAATGAGTCGGTGGTGTTCTTACCAACCTTGACGGAGCAGCGCGAATTCTCCATAGTCATAGGGATGCCGAGAAGTGACATGGCGCTATATAGCTCGTTCCTATTCACGCTGTCATAGGCGGCTTTAAAATAGATAAAGAGGTGGTGAGTATCGACCTGGAATTCGTGGGTCTTTTCTAAAATCTGCCGAAGTGTGAAAATTTGGTCGATGGTTGACTTACCGGGCCTGAAACCACACTTATAGGTTCCAATCAATTCAGACGTTCAAACAGAATGGCCGACAAGATTTTATAGGCGACATTTAATAGACTTATACCTCTGTAGCTGGCTGAGTTCAGCTTATCTCCTTTCTTGTGGATCATGTGGAGAGAGCACTCATCGTTCTTACGAAAATATCAACATTCATCATGTCGGTTCTACCATTATGATACAGAAGCATGGACGTCTACCCGATGAGATCAACGGTCTCAGTGTCTTCTGAAGAATCAACAACTACACAGAGGGCCATATGGAGAGAATAAACTCAGTGCCCACTGTCTTAAACGACATACCGACACCAGATGGAGCTGCCTGGTAAGCTTTACAAAAAAATCTTATCTCTTAAAGACGAGTTGAATGCCAATATAGGCTACAGCTGTTGAAGAGAAAGTGGCGATACGAAGAACCAGAGTTGCTACGAGTAGGAGACATTTCGGAATAGTTGACACCTTAAATTTAATTTCTTATATCCACAATTAATCTGTGTGACAAACTGTTAAAAAACATTCCCGGAAAGTTCCAAATGTTTGGCCTGCCTGTTGCTCTTTGAATCCTGTATCGTATGCTACGCACACAAGTATAACAATGAAAGCTCTCTACGGAAAGGAGCATATTCTTCTCCTATGCTGAATATAGAGGCGTATGAACCAGCTAATGAGATGTATGTTTTTAGTTTTTAAGCAACTCTGTGAGAGGTCGGACAGCTATCGGCAAGCTAAAGCTATTTTTAATATTTAATAAACGTTGGGTTTTTTGAGTCTAATCTTTTTCCCAACGATAAAAGATTACGCGTTTCATTTCGATCGGAATTTAGTTTTAGGTTCTTGTAGAAGTTATAGGTTCCGTCCTATACATTATGGTCCTTCGAGCCGGATATGTTTCTGGTTTTCCTAAGGTCGGTACGCGAGCAAAGAGCTAATCAAGAAATTGAGAAATGTGTAAATTAATTAAGGTGATAGCTAAGAATGTGTTGTGCGTGAATTTTCTAATTGTGAGTTAAAGGTAAAGGATAAGCATTGCACATTTCCATTGTTCTTATTGCGATCTAAATTAATTCGATGTGCGAAATTAATTCAACGTGCAAATTCAAACACGTAAAAGAATAGCGAACGGCATGTAAAAAATTATATCTAAAACGGTAAAAATATATGCCTGAACGAGCAAGCCATGTATGTTTCATCTACATAGGCGACAAAAAAGCAGACACGAAAGGCAAAGCGAGAGGATGATTCAGCAAGCGAACATCTGCGAAAGTATACATTTATATATTGTTTCCCCTATTTGCATTTATCTAGGTATAGGTAGGCGAGCAGCCACAGCGAGAGCGAAATAAACCATTGCACATCACACACAATATAAAAACTGGTTTCACAAATACATTCACGGCGAGCCAACGCAAGACGAGTTAGCTCATGAGCTGCGCGATAATATGATATACCTACGAGCTACCACAAGCAACAACGTACACAACCAAAGGTGCAACGAGAAAGGAGAAAGACATGAAAAGTGGTTGATGTTGATGTATGGAGAGCTCATTCAGTCTGAGAGAATTTTTGTGTGAAGAAGTCTTTTTTTTTCTTTTCTGAGTACATAAAACAATTCTGTAGATTAAAAACAAAAACAAACAATAATAAAATTATCAAAACAATATAAATTAATATTAAAAAGTGAGTAAAAACATATTCTTAAATTGAGAAAGCTAAAAAGTGTGCAAGCTAAAGTTGGAAAAGATATTCCAAGCGAAAATCATGTCAGCTAATGGCAAGTGAGCGATAGCGTGTTAGTGTGTTTAGTTTTTATCTTAATTTCATGTAGATATAGCTCGTCTGCAGTCTGGATTTCTTTGAGAGTTTAATTTTTGCTGCGAAATAGTGCAAAATGCAGAAAAAATGTTTATTCGGTGAAATGTGGTATATATTTATTTTCATAGCATACAGCAGAGGTGGTGGTTTTCGTCTCCACACAGTCGCTCGCACATATAGTCAAGTACAGTGAGTCGCTATATTCCCAGACGCAAAAAATATTTCTCATTTTATGTACCCAGGTACAGTAGGTCGCAGGATTCCCGGACGGGGAAATATTTTTGCTTTATTTTGTTTGTTGAGGTAGGGTGTTTTGCTGGTAAAAATTCTGGAGGAATATTTGGACTGCGCGACGAGCAAGTAGGTAGGCAGGTAATAATTTCGGAAAGCTATAGCTAATAAAAACCGACAGCTACATTAAAAATGTAAAGATAAGAAACCGATAGCTACATTAAATTAAAATTCAAATGCGATAGCTAAATTAAAACTCAAATGCGATAGCTAAATCCAATTCAGATGCGATAGCTAAATCACAATAAAATACGATAGCTACAATCAAAACTAAAAGGCGATAGCAACATGAGATGATTGTGAAGCTAACGTAAAGAGTGACAGCTATGACTAGCTATACAAGCTAATTGAATGGTTGGTAAAGACAGGTATATATAACACACACGTTCACTTGTCAGAAGAATAGCTATTCATGAAAGATAGGAGTTAGGCCACCACAAAGCTTTATCTAATTTGACATTTTTTATTGCAGCAATATGTCCGAGCAGAAACAGTATACTGCAAGCTTGAACGCGCTTGGAAGATTGAACGAGTTCATTCAATCAGAAGGGTTCACGACAGCTGACAGAGAGGAGATAGCCATCAGGCTCGAGAGGTTGGAGGAGGTTTGGGCGCAGTTGTCTGCTACCCACACCAGAGCTCTGGCAACCAAAGCCACAAAGCTAGCTCAGGCAGAGGAGCAACTGGAGAGAGCTGAAGAGTTATACTATAATGTAAAAGGAGCGCTTCGTCGTCGTTTGCGACATTTAGAGCAGCCAGCAGAGGTTCAGCAAGTCATGCCGCAAGCTAATCCGCAAGCAGAGGTGCAGGTGATGGTGCCAGCCCATCCCCAGGATATAAGAAACACCTGGGGGGAGTTTGATGGGTCTCTCGTGAAATGGCAGGGATTCCATGACAGGTTTGTGGCAGCTATCCACGAAAATGACAGGATATCGCCGGCATTTAAGTTCCAGCACCTCAACAATTCGCTAACTGGCAAGGCAGCCAGGACGATGGGTGAATGGCAGCTGACGGCGAGTAATTACCAAGAGGCATGGGCGAGACTAAACCAGCTCTACAATCGTCGGTATCAGACATCCCATGAGCTATTGAGGAATTTTGTCAAGCTACCAACGTTGCAAGCTAACCCGACAGCTGACGAGATACAGCTCATGTCCAATGTGACGCATGAGACACTGAGACAGCTACGCGCGCAAGGGATAGCTGTCGAGCATTGGGACGCAATAATCGTCTTCATGTTACATGAGAGACTCGATTCTGAGACAGCTAGGCAGTGGGAGCTGCAGAGGACATCTGAGACCCCAACGACAACAGAGATGTTGGCATTTTTGGATAGGCATGCTGCCGCCAACGAAAGGCCAACTACAGGCCAGCAGCCAAGGCTGTTTGGCCGAGGAGGAGGGCAAGCTAGAGCAGAGCAAGGGATGCGATTAACGCAAGGAATTGGAGCAAGAGCTAGACCGCAGACAGCAAATAATAATCAAGCATCCAGAGCAGTGGCTGTAATGGTGAAGACAGCGCCGAAGGCCAATGCCGGTCGCCGATGTGAAATGTGCGGAGAGGACCACCAGCTATTCCGGTGCCAAAGATTTATGCAGCTGGGAATAAGAGGCAGGTTGAACTTTGTTCGAGTACGGCGGTTATGTGAAAACTGCCTCAAGCAAGGGCATATGAAAGAAGAATGTTTTCAGTCACCGTGCCCAAGATGCCCGGGCCGACTAATGCATAATAGCCTCCTGTGTTCGACATCCAGCAAGGGAGGTGCAGCAGTCGAAGAAAAAGATACCAAGGAGGCCAATCGAAAGCGCAAGGAGGACTGACAGGAGCTCGAGGTGCCAGCTAAACGGAGGAGGGAGATAGAAGAGAAAGCATACTCGGCTAACCTGTGTAACCGAGTAAAGGGGGGCAAGCATAATGGAAAAAGGGTTATGAAAAACAATAAAAATTTAATCAATACGTATTTAAATGTGTTTAATTCCACATCTGATTCAGCGAGTGATATATCTGCTACACTCATGCCAACGGTCTCAGTTAGACTTCAGGTGCAAGGGAGACAATCAGGGCCGATCAGGGCTCTATTGGACTCGGGAGCACAGCCAAATTTAATAGCACATAGCGTGGTGCAAGCGCTAAGCCTGATTACAAGTACCCTAGCGCGGAAAGTTATTGGGATTGATGGTAATCCAATTCAGCTACCATGGTTCGAAGCAGATACAGGCATAGAAGAGACATTTTGGGTTTTGCCAAAGGGGATAGAGTGGAGTTTGCCTACTCCGCAAATTGATGTGCAGCCGGTCAGGAGATATAACCAAGTATCGTTCGCCGATCCAGCTTATTGGAAACGAGGCCCATTTGAAATTTTATTGGGGGTTGGTTTCTTTGCAAAGGTTATGGTGAGTTCGGTGCCGCGCAACATAAGAAGTTTGGTCACATTAGAAACGAACTTCGGTATGGTGGTGTTCGGTGTTCACCCGATTCACAAGGGACAAGAGACAGCGGAAAGCGAGATTGTAGCGAGGTGCTCAGAATTGCACAATACGGATGATCTGGTAAAGCAGCTGTGGGAAATGGACCGCATAGGCTCCTCTACAACTAGGACGCCCGAAGAGCAAGCCGTAGAGGATATTTTTAAGGAGACAGCTAGGCGAGATGCGGATGGGCGCTTTATCGTGACCATTCCCATTAAGCCCGACGTACAGCATATAGGTGATTCAAGAGCTATTGCATTAAGGAGGTTTATGTACCTAGAACGAAAGCTTAAAAGGGATCCAGCATTGAAAGAGAAGTATGTCGCTTTTATGCGAGAATATGAGAGCTTAGGTCATATGACCAGAGCAAGCTATCAAGCACCAGCTGGGAAATTGGTATACTATATACCACACCACTGTGTCACAAAAAAGTTCAGGGTGGTTTTCGACTGTAGTTGTCGAACGGATAAGGGGATTTCACTCAATGAAATACAACAGCTAGGCGAGAAGCTACAAAGAGATTTGTTTGAAACCGTCATGCGGTTCCGACGACATCGGATTGGATTCAGCGCCGACATCAAAATGATGTTTCGGCAGGTAAAGATAGCTCAACAGCAATGGGATCTGCAAAGAATATTCTGGAGAGAATCTTCGAATGCAACCCTGCACGAATACTGGCTGACCGTCGTCACCTATGGGATGACATCATCAGCATATAATGCAGTACGAGCTCTCATACAATGTGGACAGGATGCAGGCAAGCTGTTTCCAGATGTGGAAAGGATAATCAGGAATGATTTCTACATGGACGACTGCGTAACAGGCTGCGATAGTGAGCAAGAAGCTCTCACTTTAGCTAGTCGTTTGGATAAGGTTTTGCATACAGCGGGGTTTGAACTAAGGAAGTGGAAATCTAATAGCCAATGGCTATCGAACAAGCTTCAAGCTAATGACGATGAGGTTGTAACGTTTGACAACAAGGAGCAAGCCTCTGTGCTAGGCCTGCAATGGTTGGTTGCAGAAGATCAATTTACCTTTGTGGTTAAGACACCCGCAGTAACTGGCGAAGTAACAAAGCGCAAGATACTAAGCTGTGTGGCACAGCTGTATGATCCGAATGGATACATTGCACCGGTCATCATTTTGGGCAAGGTTCTGATACAGGATATATGGCGACTGAGTCTGGATTGGGATGTGGAAGTGCCGCTCAAATTAAAGGAACGATGGATGGCGTACTGGAAAGAGGTCATACATTTGGAGCAGTTCCGGATAGATAGATGGCTTGGTATGGCAGAGGGTGCGAGAGGACAACTCCATGGGTTTTCAGATGCTTCAATGACTGCCTATGGGGCAGCTATATACTTACGAGCAGAGACAGCTGACGGCAAGGTAACCAGTAAACTCGTAGTGGCAAAGACAAGGGTGGCTCCGCTTAAAGCAGTCACGATACCGCGTTTAGAATTAGCAGCAGCAGAGCTATTGGGACAGTTGATGGTAGAGCTACGCAAGGCAATGGAATGGGGAGAGCTAGACTATATCATGTGGACCGATTCCATGGTAGTGCTGCACTGGTTGCAGAAGGTTCCGCGGGATTTAAAGGTGTATGTGGCAAATCGTGTATCGTCCATACAGACCAACACTGACATTAGACGGTGGAGGCATGTCGGGACAAAGGAGAATCCTGCTGACTTGTTAAGTCGGGGAGTGATGCCAGCTGATTTGGTGAAGAGCAAAGTATGGATGCATGGGCCTGATTGGTTGTGTTATCCGGAAATAGCATGGCCAGCTGATATCAAAACAAAAGAAATTCCACCCATGGCAGCTGATGAAATGCATGTTTGCATTGCTATGACGACGATGAAAGATCTAGGCATATGGATACCAGGGAAACAAGCACTCATACCAGTTGAGGACTACGCAGGCAGTCTGGAAAAAGCTACCACCATATTGGGATACATATTTCATTATATGAATCAATTACTATCGAGAATAAGACTGCGTAAGGCAGGGGAAAGGGTGACAAGGCCGAAAAGAGGTGTAGTGTCACCTATGATGTTAACAATAGAAGAAAGGGCATCGGCAATGCGATTTTGTATAAAGCAAGCTCAAGCGAAAGCATACGGCAGAGATATCACATCTCTACGCAAAGAGAATAAGCTGACGGAGCATAGCAAACTCGACACACTCAAACCAGTCTTTGATGATGAAGGTATGCTACGAGTTGGAGGGCGATTGGAGCGAGCTGAGGGTGACTATCAAACGAGACATCCGGTAATTATTCCGCATGATTCGAGACTAGCTTGGTTAATTATTGACAGCATACATCGGCAAACGAAACACGGTGCCGTGCAGATAATGATGCAAGCTATACGACAGCGCTATTGGATACCAAAGCTACGCAGCGAGCTAAGAAGATACATACATAAATGTGTAACTTGTGTACGTTACAACTATAAGCTAGAACAACAGCTAATGTCGGATCTACCAGCCGACAGAGTGCGAGCTGGAAAGGCGTTTCTTCATACCGGCGTTGATTATGCTGGGCCATTTACGATAAAGATCCTGAACAGGCAAGGAGAAAAGATAGCTACCAGAAAAACATGGGTTGCCATATTCGTGTGTTTGAAAACACGGGCAGTTCACATCGATCTTGTTGGTGATCTGACGTCCGTATCATTCCTGGCGTGTTATGATCGGTTTGTCAGTCGGCGAGGACATTGTCAACGAATGTACAGCGACAATGGTACATCATTTGTTGGTGCAGCAAGGGAGATTAAGAGAGCTTGGAAGGAGTGGAGCGAGAATGAGATGTTCAAAAAATTGAGCCAGCGGGGCACTGACTGGATTTTTATGATACCAGCAGCGCCACATCAAGGTGGGATATATGAAGCAGCTGTGAAATCAATGAAATTTCACTTGAAGAGAATAGTAGGCCAACGAGTGCTAGAAGGTGAGCAGTTCCTGACTCTGTTAATAGGAATCGAGGGAATCCTAAATTCTCGTCCTATTCATCCGCTCAGCGACGATCCAATGGATATCCAAGCTTTAACTCCAGGTCATTTTTTAATTGGGGAACCAATTGTATTGCCGCCACCGTTTTCGATAGCTGAAGGAGCAAAGACGCAAGGTGTCAAGCTGTGGAATGAAAGGCAGAACATGTTTAATCATTTCTGGAAGAGGTGGCAGGAGGAGTATCTTGTTACGTTGCAACAACGAAAGAAATGGAGAAGAGAGAAGGAAAGCTTAAGGACAGGTCAGCTAGTTATAATCAAGTCAGAAAACTTTCCGCCAGCGCAATGGTCCATGGGACGAATATGTGAGCTTATCAAGAGCAAGGATGGACTAGTTCGATCCGTTGTTCTCCAAACTGAAGTCGGAAAGCTTAGCAGACCAGTACAGAAAATCTGCGTACTGCCAGTGGATTCAGCTGACGAGAAGTAATATAATCAAGGTAACAGAGAGAGGTATATACATAAGAGTTATAAGTCATCAATCTGATAGCTATTCAATTAAACAACATATAATTCTTTATATCACTACTAATTATTATCTTTTCTTTCAGGATATAATTAATAATTATTATGTTTGTCATTTATTAATGCTCTTTCTCTCCCTAGAAGCGGAGAGGTGATGCGGAGAGGTGATTGTCTGATAATGCAAGCTAATACCGAATATCCAGGAAAGGCTACTAGCAGAAACCAGCTGAGATAGGCACTCAGGAAAGGCAAAAGGACCTGATGGGAAAATAATCATTTTCCGTCGGGACTGTATCGTATGCTACGCACACAAGTATAACAATGAAAGCTCTCTACGGAAAGGAGCATATTCTTCTCCTATGCTGAATATAGAGGCGTATGAACCAGCTAATGAGATGTATGTTTTTAGTTTTTAAGCAACTCTGTGAGAGGTCGGACAGCTATCGGCAAGCTAAAGCTATTTTTAATATTTAATAAACGTTGGGTTTTTTGAGTCTAATCTTTTTCCCAACGATAAAAGATTACGCGTTTCATTTCGATCGGAATTTAGTTTTAGGTTCTTGTAGAAGTTATAGGTTCCGTCCTATACAAATCCCATTTCAGTGAAACTTACTTAATTATCATTTCCAGTAAATACCTATCATAACCAAATTGGAAGTGGTGTAGATTTTGTTTCTTCCCCGAAATTTGCTAAAACATGCATTACAGTGATATTATTTAATCCTGATACTGGTATATCCCCTCAACATAATTAAAACAATGATATTCTATTCCCGGAAAATTTGGAACATTTTTCCAATTCTCCGAAATCCATCCATACTGAAAATTACACAATTTCCCTAACCTCATACCTCATACCACACTCACAAGTACCTTTCTATTTTTTGATTTTGAAATAGATATTTTGGCATAGCAAGGAACTGTCAAAAAGGAAACCGCATGTGATTTGTGCCATGTGCATGTTGTCAATTCCATTTAGCAAAATTTCTTTGGCATTATCCAGAGTTGTTGTGGTGCGATGCGGAGTGTAAGAAGGTAAATGTAACTTGAAATCTGTGTCAAGAGACCGCATAAAATGCCTTTTTGTTTTTCTAATTTTTTTTTTCTCTTCATTTTATCGCACGAGTTATGAATATAAATTAAGGAAATAATTTTATTTTTTGTTTTGTTTTTACGACAAATAAAAAAAGGAACAAGCTTTAAGCATTATTTGACAAACTCCATACATACGCAACGCGAACTCGCACAGCCATCATGCAGACGAAAGTCGAAACGAATTGAGGCCAAGCCTTAATTTTTCAAAAGCACTTGGCACGTCTCGGAGGAAAGGATATTTTTTTTGTGTTTGTTCTTTGTGCAGAAAATCATAAAAAGGACTGCCACTATGCGACTACAGTGCCATATACGCCAGGAACAGGAATAAGAACAACACAAAATCTTTTTGTTGTTTGCTTCCGGAAACAACACTCGAAATAGCAAATGGCCGTATTCACTTTGGTGTGCATTATTGAAAAGGTACGAGTCATAAACATGAAATTGACGTTTCCTGAATGTGAATGAATTAAAAACTTAAAAAACGAACACGGCATCGTTAAATGTTGCGAACCAACGCCGGCCGCCGCGTCGGGCGGTGCTGCCGTTTGAGGATATATACTATGTGCTGAACGAATACTGTTAAGGACTTCCTTTCATGACATTGTTCATTAAAAAAAATGAATATTTGTGCCTTCATTATTATAAAGTGAACAGAAAGAATAAGCTTATATGCTGCGACGAGCGGCGACGGCTGACAAGAAAAAGGATTAAACATGAAACAATGAGATGTGAATACAAACAGTGTTCTAAATTTTTATGAACAACTCGTTTTATATTGTTCGTTAAGGATTTTATATTTCCGTTTGCTAACTAACTCTTTCGCTGAGCAAAGCTTATATTGGATTAAAGAATTTTTCTGAGAAGTTGAAAAGGATACAAATAAAATTTCAAGGATTTTAGTTTCACCAAAAAAGTTTTGTTAAATGAAAATTTACTAAGGATAGAGAACTTTAAAAATTTTAAAGGCATATGGCATGAAGAAGAATTCACCGGTTTTAAGGTCAAACTTATGGAGGATTTCCTTTTTTTAATATTATGTGGGTCATTCATATGTACAAAAAGAACTCCTTATATGAAATTTTCTAAAACAAAAAAGGAGTTTGTTGGAAGAAGTCACTAAATTGGACAAAACGAACATTCAAGAGGGAGTGTTCAGACCAATCTATGTGTGCGATGTCAGCGCCACCACTTTTTCTTAACTAAGTTGGCACTACCACTTTTTTTTTTACTTTAAAAACGAGATTTTACAAAACTTAGACGGTGACCGACTGATTTTTTAAATATTAATGTCAATTACTCGTTTTTGTGTACAAGGCTGGCTGATCTTCATATTTTGTCCACGGTGAGCACAAATATCGAATAGTCAAACTTAGCATAAAGTGAATATGGCTCTCAACCCAATATTTTAAATTAAAGATGTCTACCTACACCAATTTCCGCACTCTTACATAGAATCTTATGTATTTCAATGTACAGATACTTTCTCTCAACCAATTTACCTTTCCTCACTGATTCATACGTTGCGTAAGGTTTCTTTCATAACCTTTGTACGCCCTCTCCTTGAATACGCCTGTCAAGTATGGTCACCATACCAACAAATTCATACCTCTAGAATCAAGAGCATTCAGCGTCGTTTCCTAAGATTTGCTCTTGGTGGTCTCTCTTGGAATGATCTTTTGATCCTGCCCCCTATCAAAATCGCTATCAATTAATTAAGGGGCCAGTTATAGCCATTGAAATGCATTCGTGCAAATATTGACTTCTGATTTTAAGACGATTTAGCAAACAGAACTGGGCCTTTATTGGTATCAAAATAAAGCTCGTGCATTCTAGAATTGTTTTAATGTAAAAAATAGTTAAATCTGACTAATACTGTTTTCCAAAAACCAAACATGAAAATCAGTTGTACGTTGAAATCGATTTCTGTCAGTATTTTTTACATTAAAACAATTCTAGAATTCACTAGCTTTATTTTGATACCAATAAAGGCTCAGTTCTGTTTGCTAAATCGTCTTAAAATCAGCAATTAATATTTTCATGGATGCATTTCAATGATAGATATAACTGGCCTCGAACCTGAAAGAATGAAGGGAAATAAATATCCGAGATGCTCTTTATTCATCGACTCCTCTCTGGTTCCGTTGACTGTGAAACCCTTTAAAATTCAATTTTCTTCAACACGAATCCTCGGAACATAAGAAATCTTTGCCTCTTCTATCATCCTCCACACCGTACCTCATACGGCTCCAACGAACTTAACTCGAATGCTGCGGAGGGTAAGTTTTAGCCAAGACTTGCCTTAAACTCCTACTCCGGAATCACCCTCCCAATTAGTTTTAAGTTTTACCTGTATAGCTTTTAAGTTAGAGTAAGATATTTGAAGCTTGTACTAATGTACTAATGGGTGTATTGCCCCCACCAAAATTAAATAAAGACATAAGCGGGAGCTACAGTACGTTTTCAACGAACTTTTGGATACCCTATTCCCTATATTTTTGTATGTGTATGCGTTCGCCTCCCGCAGCCAGCCGCTGTTCCAGTTTCAGAAATAAAATTCTTCTTTAGCAGACAGGAAAAAATTCAATAACATTAATTTTGTGTGGCAGATGTTCAATAACTGCTGGCACAATAAAAAAAGGCGTGTGCCAAGCCTACAGCTGAGACTTTTTATTGCCAGGGTAATCACTATATGAGCTCATCATTCAATTTTAAGCTTGCAGATCGATTTGAACAAAACAAGACAAAACTAAAATTTTTTAAAATTAGATTTTGAATGGAAATAGCGATTATTGGTGTATTTAATAATTCTTTAACCACACTCTTTACTACATAACCAAGGTATACAAACCGAAGTGTTCATCTTCTTACTTCAAAACTGCGACCGATAGTTAAAAAACATAAAAAATGCATATTACGACTTTTGACGGAAACGCCCATTAAAAGTGGGCGTGTCCTAAAAATTTGAAGGACTAACTGAGCTTTGATCATAAGTCAGTGTTTAGGCATATGTGTAAAACTACAGCTGAATCGAGTGGTTTTTAAACGATCTTACCTGAACAAAGTTATTTTATCAAACTCACGCCATTAAAAGTAGGTGTATTGACAAAATGTACAGAAGAAAATGTAGAGATATATTTTTCATATAACGAACGGAAGGGAAAAACGTTTAAATTGAATATTGGTAGTATACCTTAAATTTTTTAAAGATATGTTTTTCGTTCTTTCATGAAATGTGGGCGTAAACCACTCCCAAAATTAAAAAATTTCTTTTCATATACAAAATTTATAGTTTCTAGTAAGAGACGCAAAATTTTGGCTTGCGGATTCATTATAAATACCGTTTATTTGCAAAAAAAACAACTTTTTTTATAATTTGTAGTGAAAAGTGGGCGTCAGCCACACCCAAAATCAAATTTTTTGATTTCACACACAGGATGTTATGTGCAAGTAATACATACAAAATTAAATGTTTTTCGCTTTAACATAACAATTGTTATTTTATAAAAACAATATTGATGGTTTTGTATGAAAAGTGGGCGTCAGCCACGCCCAAACTGAATTTTTTTTATTTAATTGAAAGAAGATTTACCTAAAGCTTTAGTATGCAACTGAGCTAAATCGACTAGGCTTTTGATTCTGGGTCAGAATATTTATACTTTTTTTTACCTAACGTTATTATTTCTCTATGTTACAAACTTCACACCAAATACAATATACCCATTCTATGGAATAGGGTATAATTAAAATTTTAACGGGGAAACATTTTACTTTGAAAACTCGCCACAAAATTGTTGCCAACATTTCAATTAACTATTGTGAACGAATTCTTTTTAGTTTTAGTAGCTTCTAGCATTACTTTGAGAAAGTTGCACCCTTTACCATGTCATGGGTACTGTTTGCGTGTGCTTCACACTCAGTTCATGAAACACCGTTAAAATTTTGGTAGTTTTAGTTCTGAGTTGAATATTAGATTTCCGTAATTTTTAAGAGATTTGACGTGAATCCATATTTTCCAAAGCTATCATATTGTGAATATACTGTGAATTCATAGTACCCAATTCTATCTTGTTTCGAACCCTTGGTGTCCATTTTTCCTCTTTGTGAATCTATAGTGTCCAACGGTATCCGCTTTCAAATCCATAGTGTCCAACTTTGTCCCGTTGTAAACTACCTATATCTTATCATTCAACGACATCTAGTTGTGAACATAAAGTGTCCCACTCCATCTTATTTCGAGTGGTTTTTTCTCAATAACTTGCCCGAAATTAGGGTTTATTAATACCGTTAATTTGAATTACCACAGTGCGCGCGTTGAGGAAAGTTGGAAAGGAATTAAAGGAGATACCCTTGCCCATTAGTTTCAAGTCTCTGCAAATCACAATGTTTGGAAAATCGAGCTGGTTCATGCATTCCACATTCTTGTAGTGCGACAAAGAAAGAGTTTCTTCACTTAACAGTACGTCCGATGGTCATTACTAGCCTATCTTTTTAATAGTGTTATTGGGTATTTTGCTGCATCACTGCCCAGATATGAGAATTATACTCAAGCTTCGGGCAAATTTATTCCTTGTCGATTGTAGGCAGATCAGAAGAGGAAAAATGTTTTTTACATCGACTAAGGAAACCTAAAAATTTGGCGATATTTTTGGCAACTGCAAATGTGTGATCGCTCCATAGGAAGTTGTTTGTAACACACATACCCACAACGCAAAGTTGTTTGGTTCCCTCAATGCAAGGCACCTCAATAATTGGCTGGCAAAGGATTAGGCTATACTTTATCAACAGAAAACAAATTGAGTTTTTGAAGCATTAAATTCCCCATTAGACTAGATCAGAATTCAATGAGTTTGTCATGCGCTGCGTTTGCAGTTCCACATCCAAAGAACATGGATGCGAATCTAGAAACGAGTATGAATTGCTGAGAGTATTTTGAGTGAGCCAGCAAAACAAGTGAATTAAAAGTCTTACGAGTAAATAAGAGATCATTGATAAAGATTAGAAAGAGAGTCGGAGACAGTAGGGAGCCTTGGGGACACACCAGCATTTATTTTGAGGACAGCAGACTGAAAATCGGACAAGACAAAGATAAAAGAGCGAGTATGATGACAAATCTAAACAATCTTGCTTTCTCCAAACGGATCTAAAGATTGGCTCCACTTTTTGGTGAGATATACCATCATATCATCAATATACCCATTGCTACCGAAACCGTACTAACTGTCATTAAGAAGTTTTCGTGTCTCAAGTTTTTTCTTGATCTTATAGTTTAACAGAGTTTCCATCAGAAAGAAGAAACGTAAGGGCTTAAGGACTATGAAGAAAAGCTTTTTTTTGGAACTAGCATAGGTCGAATTCTGTTTTCCATCCACTCGAAAAGAGAACTGAAGAGTGGGACAGATGGAAAATCTTACGCCGTGGTGGTTTTGCGAATGTGAAAGCATACTTTTTCAGAACTATGAGGGAGTTATTATCCAGATCAGTGGATTTGTTTATATCGAGATCTTTAAGTACCTACTCTTGGAACTGATCAAATGCGAAAGGAGATTTGTCACATAAAACCATGTACGCTCTCAAAAATCTGAAAAGTCCCATTATTTTTTAAAAGTGTGGAATCACTTTGACAGTTTACCACAGGAGTGTCATCTGTCATTATTAACGAGCGTCGGAATTTAAATATTTTTTCATAAGCAAATATATTTGGGCATAACAGGTTTTTCTAAGTTGTTTGAATTCCGACTTTTCTCAGAATGGTTGGCTTTGTTACATCGGAAACCTACTTCTCTCGACTCGATCGTTAGTGCCCATATTTATTATTTATTTTTGAATCCACATTGTCCAGCGCTATTTCAATGTGATTTCACATTGTCCAACTATATCTCGTTTCTAGTTCTAATTGTTCAACTTGAACTTGTTAATCCATTGTTTTGCATGCTGTTTTGTTTTGGTTTCACAGTGTCCAATACTTTTTTTTGTGAATTCATAGTGTCCAACGCTATCTTGATGTGAACCTATAGTGTTCAACGCTCGTTTTGGTTCTATTGCTATTTTGTTGTCTATCTCCTTGTGTCAAACGCTATTTGTTTTCAAAATCAATAATGTCCAACGCTGAAATTTGAAAGTTTTGTAAATTGTCATCCTTCAAAGTCAAGAGAAAAGACTCGAATATCAATCATATAGGGATTTAAAAAATTCAAAGCAGACTTGCTGTTTTTTTCCTAACCCGTGTTTCAAATGCACGTAACTTTATCAAAACTCTCCGATTCTTATTGGTTTCTCTTAAATTATCTAAATGCTCCAAAAAACTAACTATCCAAACACACCCTGTATATATGCCAAAATATCAAGTATTTTATTGTATAAATACAAAACCCCCTTACACAAAAACATTTCATGGAATTTAGATGAATGTCAACATTTCTACTGAAAATCAATGAAACCCAACCCTCCCACTGATGGCGATGCCAACTGGTAGAACTGCCTAAGCTTTCCATAGGTAGAGCTATACATCCTTATTTTACAGAAGCAACGAGAGCAACCCAAACTTTATTCCTGCGACAAAAGGCACAATTTTCCAATTCAGTTAATTTTCATGGCAGAAAAAAAACAGATCATAGTCCAACAAAAATGTGTGTGCTTGAATCAATGTGGTTTGATGACGATGTGCTGGTTCGGGAGTTGCTCCGAGGAGGGCAGGCATCGATATATTTTTGGAGCAACAAACAAAAAAAAGGACTTTTTGCAAAACATATATAATACAAAGGACACGCACCCATGAGTATGTGTAGAAAATAGTGTAGTGTCCTATACTGTTATATTTACTATATAAGCCCATATATACGGTTGACTAGATTGTGCACGATTATTTCATCCGGAAAATCGTGAGCAAAAGGGAGGTAGAAGGAGGCGGCGGAGCAGCGTTGGCGGCATTTTTCTGCACCATCATGAATCAGTTCGTGTTGATTTGCTTTTGTTATTATTTGCTGTTCAATATTTGGGCAACAAGAGGACATTTGATTCCTTAATAGCCCAGTTCCTACAGTTATAGCTTCCATGTCCTATACAACATACAAGGAAACTGAACCACTCCCGGTCACCATTGAACTGGCTAGCTTGTTATATGCCTGGACCCTGGAGTGTATACCATTTAATGTTATAGAAAGTGAAATTTATGATGGAAAATAATCCGGGCAGAAATTTTTGCCGGATCCTTCTTCTGATGTCCCGATCCTTACCCCATCCCGATCCACTTCTTTCACAACTATTTTGCAATATAATTGGTTTGGCATATTAAATGGAAATTGTGTCAAGGAATTCACCCACAAATTTTCGATTCCATTTTCATTTATTGTAGAGGATGTATGTATGTATTGGTACATCGCTCCAGCTGAAGCATGAAGCACACTGAGATTAATTGTTTTTCAACTGGACATTTATAATTATGCCAAATACACAAATACGGATATAAATACAACAACTATGCTGTACCTTCATAGAGTATACTATTATTATACTTGTGTGTGCTAGACAAAATGGCTGCTTTCCTAATTAGAAACGCACGAAAGAATACAGTCTGCTAAATGTTTTTTCTTGCAATGTCCTTTATTTTTTTTTGTTCTGAGTTTTTTGAACTCATGGTATAATAATTATGAAGGACGAAAAAAAAATGTAGGGAGAGCGACATAAAAATTAGCAAACAATTTAATTGGCTTTCTTTTGAAAACAGGAAAAACCATTAAAACAAGAAAATAGGTAATTTGTGCAAAATACCGTATAATGCCTTTAAGATATTGGAAGGAAATGGAACATTGAATAAGAAAAATCTTTTCTATAATGTGATGTCCTTTGGATAACTTTTTGTTTTTGTGTACCAAATTATCGTAACATTTGGTTTTTTGGCAAAAACGTATCAATTTATGTAATTGAGTCCTTGAATTAACGCTCAGGATAATAGTTTTTTTTAAGTACAAGGTGTTTCAGGTGGTAAAAGATTTTTCAATAAGGGCGGGTAGATGTTAAAATAAAACAAACTGTGTGTATTAAAGGGGCCGTGTATGCCATTATGGTTGGGTGCTGTATAAATATGGTAACCTCTGATTGGCATCAACCTGGCGATGACCATTGTTCTTATAACTATCTCATACGCATCAATTGTACTTATTTTACTTTCTAGTGGTAGCCATCGGGTACTTCATATCCAAACGGACTTGACTTGCCAAATTTATAAGCGAGAGTGTTGAACATGGAAAATCGATCACCATAATGCCCTGTCAGAACGGCTTTTCTGTTTACGCTGGATGAAACCCTAAGAAAGTAAGAGAGGGAGATTGATTAAAATTAAATGAACCAACGGCGACGCCAGCAGTCATCATGGTAGCCACCCCATTAAATACCTACTTCAATATATATATTTGGGGCTTAGATCATAAGTAGTGAAATAGAGAATGTATCGGAAAGGCCCTAAAAGGGTCAAAACAAGTTCCCCCCCCCCCGTAGTGGGTTACTGACTATTGATTCTCCAGCACCTTTTGTCCAAGGAGAAAAACATAGGTTGGAAGTTGTGCGTCAAGGTAACTTCCCTACAACGCCTTGGATATGGCATGGGGGAAGTGATAACATTACATTACATTTCAATCTACTCCGACGACGAATCAACGAAGTAGACACACTATACATAAGCACTCGCAACAGATCATCGGCTCAAGACAACACAAGACAATAACACGATAGAGAGAGACAGACAAATCAGAAGGGAGAAGAACACACAACGCATGTCAACAGCACGCAGTTATTAGTTTTGACGTTCCCCGATCTAACTTTTAACCACGCGCAACGATTGATGACGACCCTACCAAACGAAGCACTTACAATGAAATGTACGTGGAATGTCCGGACACGAAACAGGTCACGTGCAGCTGAACAATTCGTGGAAACCTTAAATGGTGCCAAAGCTGACATCACAGCCATCCAAGAAGTGCGATGGGATGGTGAGTTCACAAGATGTATGACAAACTTTTACAGCTATAGCTATCACGGCAAACGCTGCAACAAGGTTTTGTGATAAGAAGAAGACTTAGGTAAGAAGTCTTAAGGTTTTGGTGGCATAAGATAACGCATTATCAGAATCGGTATTCAGTCCAAATGTATTCGCATCTCGCTGATTTGTCCACGCCCCCACTGAGTGAAAAGATGACACAACCGAAGAAGAGTTCTAGGATTTTCTCGAGAAGACGTATGTTAGGTGCCAGAAGTACGACACTAAATTATTCTTGGTGACTTCAACGCCAAATTCGGAAAGGAGGGTAACTTTGGTCGACAGTCTGAAAGCACAGCCTCCACGACACGACAACACTGGGTTTCGTTGCTGAACGAAGTTTCATCGTAGCTGGCACTTAATTCTCACACCTCAATATACACAAGCGGACTTGGCGGTCTCCTGCCGTCAATAAAATCGATGATATTGGGATCGATAGCAGACATTGCAACAGTATCTTGGAAGTCCGGACTTTCCAAGGGGCGAAAATGACCTCGGACCACTCTTTTGTGGTAGCTTAAGTGCGAATGCGGATTTCTTGCAGCATCAAACATCCACTGTGAAAAGAATTTGATATTGTGAAGCTGCAATCCCAAGAAACCGCAAGAACCTTTGCCAATCATGTCTCCTCTTACCTCTGGACAAGCCCGACTCCTGCACCAAAGCCTAAAGGACCAGTGGCAACATTGCAAACAGGCCATCAAAAATGCAGCTGATGTTTTGGGTTTTATTAGGCGAACACAACAAAATACCTGGTTCGATGATGAGTGCAGGCTCTCACACTTGGCCAAAAACGAAGGCTATCAGGCAGTTCTGCAGGCCAGAACCAGAGTTGCCAAGAGCACTTCCCGTGCGGTATACCAACAAAAGAGGAAGGAGGAACATCGGTTTTTCAGAAAGAAAAAGAGAGAACTGGAAAAACTAATGGTTGAGTCTATTGAGGGGTCCTACGGCAGAAGCAATGTTCAAAAGTTCTACCAAAGGGTAAAATAGTCGTCAAAGTATACAAAGCCCGAGCGGAAGCCTGTTAAGAAGAGGGTGGAAATGTCTTAGTAGATACGCAGTCGGTGCTGAGAATGTGGAAAGAACACTTCTGCAGACTGTTAAACGGCGTAGACAACCGACTAATCGCTGTCAGGCAAAATGATTGATTCGAGTTGGAAGATGATGAACAAAACCTCCGTCCACCCAACCAAGAAGAAGTTCGGGTAGCAATATCAAAACTAAAGTCCAACAAGGCTGCTGGAGCGGATGTACTTGTTGAACTCTTCAAAGCAGCGGGAGATGACTTGTACAATCTGGTCGGATGAAAGTATGCATGACTTTGACTATGGAACCTCAGCATCAGCTTTATTGTGCCCTATCCACAAAAAATGAGTTACTGATCGAATACAATCTTGTCGGCTATTCTATGTGAACGTCTGAACCTTATGTTGTCTCATAAAATATGTGTTTGAAGAAATTATAGTACTAAAGTCGGGTTCCATACTAATTCAGCTTTTTTCAGTTTTCTTAGGAGGTTGCAAGTTCGCAAGCAAGTATTTCTCCAAAACTTCAACTACTGTCCTAAGCACTCAGTATTTTTTGCATTCAAAATACTTCAAATCAAAACCTCCCCATAATACAAAAGTGACTTTTCCCATGCATGAATGTTTGAAACTCAAATATGGAATCAAGACTTTTCCCTAACGACCACTTGACAAATTAGTTTATATCTTGTTCACTGTCCAAATGCAATTCCATGTTCCAATATACCAATTTTAATTCAAATACTTGAACAAATGCCAATCAATCATAATAATTCATACAATGACCAATATAACGATGTTTTTCAAGTTGATTTGGAAAAAATTTCCAATTCAAATTTTATTCAACCACAAAAACCAACACAACATCATCATCAGAATCATCGGCATCATCAGATATCAAGTATATATTCTTCTCTCTTTCATTCGTATTATATATAGTATGCTAGTATATATAGCTGTACTAATCGGTTTGCATTTTTAGTATTTTCCTCTTTATCCATATGCCCCTTTTGTCATTGTCGTTGTCGTTGTCATTGTCCTGTTCAAAAGGAGGCAAATTATTCAATTGGAGAAGTTTTCGCAACTTTTAAATCGGAATTTCCTCATAATATATTTTGCTTCTTTCCTCTTAGCAAAAAAAAAAAGAAAAACTTCTCTCTTCTTCTTCTTCCTGTCCACCTTTTTTTCCATTCCCATGGAATGGCTCGGTTGAGCCCCCACATTTCACTGCATCTTTCGAAAATAGCTTCAAAGAATCGATGTCTTTGAAGAGGAAGAAAATGAAACTACTACTTTTATAGTTTTGCACGTTTCATTCGAAGAGTTTCCGATGGAAATTCTGTTCTCTAGAAAACAGACATTGACGAGGTATGTGACAGCTCGGCAAACCGTTCTTTATAGAAATAGAGATACAGATACAGTAACTTTTTGCAGAGCAAAACCTAAGAATGCCTCAAAGATATAGTTTCGAGTTTCGGCGAATGCTGGAAACTCAACATCTGTATTTGGAGCCAATAACAATAACAAGTCACTTTTTTTTTTGCTTTTAGTATCCGAGACTCTTCCTGCTGCTTCTATATGTTTCTCTTTGGCATAAGGAATAAAAAAGGAAAATTCTGCGCCCGGTATTTTAAGTGCACTATGCTATTTTGTGTTTTCACGGGTTTCATGCTTTGGTGGAGTTCTTATGGTATGGACAAAAACCTTGAGTTTCTTTCTTGAAATACATTTGATTCCATTTCGCTTCGCCTTAAAACGGAAGGATATGCATACGAAGTGCGGCATTTGTGTGGATGTGGAGGTGGATGCGGATGCGGAGCAGGATAGAGTGGGAATTTTTGTTATAATTTTCTTTTTGAAAAATTAAAAACTTTCGGGAAAGATACATTCTGGTATTTTTTCTTCTTTCTCTCTTTTTCTTCTGCTTCTTATATTTGGCGAGTGTTATTGTTTGAGGGAGGATGAAAAAGGGTGCGCTCGCTGCTCGCACAGGGAAAATGGCAAAAAAGGAATAATAACAGTTGGTATTGGGATATATGGCCCGAAGGATCTCCCATTCTCTCTCTCTGTCTATCTCTCTTTCCATCTCAATGCCAATTGTTTGTTTGTTTGCTTTCGAAATTCGTGCCAGTTAAAGTTGAGATGGATGTGAAAGTTTCTGTTATTTTCAGTTTAATTTTTAATGGAGAGTATTAAGATTGTTCGGTAAAAGTTGTTTTTTTTTTTTTTACTTTTTTTTTTATTTGAAGGAGGAAATAAACATTTCTTTTTATTTAATTTCGAAAGATAAGCATTATTGCTTTCGTTTCTGTCGGGGCTATATGGGGTATTTATGGTTGTGGAATTTAATGGAGTATGGTATTGATTCAAGAAAACAGAAAAATAACTCTTTTTTATTATGACCAATTTGGCAGTTAAGTTTTCGGTTTTGAATTGAGTATGAGACCACTACGATATAGACGGGCAATTACTTGGAAAGGATAAACTCGTATTTGGAAAAATAATTCTGGATTGTTCATGAGGAGTATATTTCTGAGAGGGAATATTTAATTTTTTCATATTTAATTGGATGGAATTAGTTGAGTGAGTTTTTAGGATAACTTTGAAAGCAGGAAGGTATGGTTTGGTATACCCGTAGGTTGAAGGATTATTTCTGAGTAATGTTTCTTGTAGAACTTAAAAGTTTTGCAAAAGAAAAATATTTTTAATGTGAATTCTCCAACCATCAATAAATACAATTAAGAAGAATAATTGTATATAAACTTGTTCGAAAAGAGTATACTTTACATAATCAACTTGAGCGATCAGAAGTGGAATTATGCTAACTGGTCTTTGTTGATGAGAGAAGTTTCGAACGTTGATGTTGTTGACTTTGATTTTACCACTCTCCCAATCCATAATAGTAAAAGTTACGAGTATCTCTCCAACCACGAATGCCATTAGGGTCTGTAGACTGGCTCTCTTGTGTCTAAGATTGGAACAATTTAGGTTGCCTCTAGTTTATTCTTCCTTAATATCCGCTGTAATGGACTTGAACCCTTATACCTAATCATACATCTATAGATTCTTTCAAACGACAAATGGACTTAAAGGATAGTTCATCAATAACCTTTTGCTGATCGAACTCGTTGATTTTTCATTTCTGCGTCAGTATATTTGCTAATTAGTATATAGATGATTTCATTGCAATGGAAACGTTTCACTAGAAAAAGTCCTAGGTCTGCTCAGTGTGTCCTTCTTTTCCATGACATCACACTCAGCCCGATTTTCCAAGACTTACAAAAGCCAGCTTTTTAAGATAGGATCCTTGCAAACAACTAGTTTATTAATCTGATGATTTTTGGGTTACCTTGGTTCCTGTCATTTTGCTCAGGCAGTTTTATATAGCATGAGCTGCCATTTTTTTTTTATAATGCACACGCGCTCAAGGGGTTTGTTAAAGCCCTTTTAATGATTAGTCACAGCGCGAGCGATAGAAAATTAGGGAGGAAGGGAAAGGAGGTGTCGATTAACATTGGTCTTGAATGTTTGAAGATCAAAATGGCAAGGAAAAATTGTGCCAGGCAATCCATTCCACATTCGTGTTGTACGGCTAGAGAAAGAATCTCTATATTTCACGGTACGGCCGAAATTGGGCTTAAGTGTAAACTGATGAGCGTTCCTAGCAAGACGAGTATTACGGGGAAAATGTTTAAGGCGTGGAACGCAACTGGCTACCTCGAGTGAGCATTTTTTGTAAAAGAACCTGTAAAATAAGGAAATACATGAGACATTTCGACGATGTTCGAGTGACGGAAATGTTTCTCTCTCCTATCAATTTTAATGCTTTTTTCTGAACTCTGTCGAGCAGGTGGAGAAAAGAAGCACCTGCCCAGAGATGGGAGTTATACTCGAGTTTAGGGCGTATAAACGCATTGTAAATTATAGCCAGATCAGAAGGGGTGAAAAACTTCTTGCATCTATTAAGAAAGCCTAAGCATCTTGCAGCATTCTTGGCAATCTCAAGTAAATGATCATTCCAACGAAGATTGTCACTGATACACATACCGAGTACTGATAGCTTTTCGGCCTCCTCGATGCAAGTACCATTCATGGATAATGGCATAGGGGGTATGTTTAGCTTCAACGACAAAAGACAGCATTGAGAGCCGCGGCGCTGATGAATCTTTGGGATGTGTAAATGTGTTGCCAGAAGGATTGCTGCTTACCGCATTGGGTTTTTCAACTCTCTGAGCCCTTATAAAATTTTTCAATACGATCCAAGGTATCCCAGCCTCACCTTATATGATTGTGTTCTTTTGTTAAAGTATTCTGCTGCCCTCCGCAATGGCACCGATGAACTTAACCCTCTTTTACATCACGGGACAAGTCTGTACAATTGGGCATGGGGTCCTTTGGAGCCCACAATGTTAACTATGAATTTTTTTGATGTCTATGATATCAATTATAATTTTTCTAACTAATGTATGAATGAATTTCAAACCTTTTTCAAAACAGTTAAGTTGAAATTGAACTAGAAAAGTAGTATAGAGCAGTGATGAACCTTACATGTTTTGAGATGATCAACGCCTTCATTCGTTTTGATGGTTCTGTTGGTCGTCTTGGACTAGCTTTAGTAAATCGAAGCCTGCTCTCGCCAGTTCAATTGCTTCTGGATGAATTGAACCAGACCTTATCGGCGAACTATTTTTTATCTGAAAGCTTAACAATCTATGAGGATTTCGTGGCCGCTGTAAATGTTGCCAATACATACCCAGAAAGCCTTCCAAATATTGTTTGAAGTTCTGGTGGCTCAATGAAAGCTCAGTGGGTTGTCAATCAAAATTTTCAATCTACACTGGAAACTCTGACCAAAGTTTAGGACTTGGTCGTGATATCGTTGATGCCATCATATTTCAAAACTGGGCGCAGCTTTTCTATTGATAACTCCTTCACATCCGTGGATTTGGCTTTGAAGATGCTCGACGAGAAAATCACCGTTCTTGTCACAATCCGTAAAACAAAAAAAGTACCAACACCTTTTCTGGTGAAGCAGCCCTAGCCAACCGCGTCATTATTCTTCGAAATTTCAATTAAGCTAGAAGAAACACAAATTTATTCAGAAATGACAAGCTTATCGAATTGGCGTAGGAGCTAATGGAGTCGGAACTGAATGAGCGTTCACAGCTGCAACACGACTCACGATACACAGTAGGAAAGACTGCTTTGGGTGCCCTCCGCATTATGGGAAGAGTTGAGCCGGTCTTACGAACAGTCCCCGACAGGCTTCCTTGACAAAAGGGGCAGATGTCACCTTTGTCCAAGAGAAGAAGACAAGAAAAGTATAGTATTTAGTTTTTACTATTCACATCATGTTTAAAGTGAATGCCTCCTCGAAGTTCTACCTAGAGAGACAAGTGGCATCAAGAAATATCCAGATGCTAGATCTAACCTAACTTCGAACGTAGGTACTGTTAAGTATAGCGACTCTTTTTTTAGCATCACTAAAAGAATGTGTGAAGCTTCACCCACCTCAATTTTGTTTAAAGTAAATTTCCACAATTTGGAAGCGTTGTTCCGGCTTGAAACGACGATTCATTCAACACAGTTTACCATTCTCAATTGTCAAAGGTCAAACCATAGACAACAACCATCGAAAGTTTTCATGCAGCTTAAAAAAACAGCCTCTGCCTTCAAAAACATTTATCAATTACTGGGCCCTTACCTTTAAATTGATTGTCTAATGATTCCCTAAGCCTGAAATAGTGGTGGGAAGTGGGATGCCATGCCGCATTCGTTGATGACAGCATATTGTAATATTTTGTGTTCTCCTCGTTTGTTTTCAGTAATATTCTGCTTGCTGCTGAGTAGTGAAAGCACCGGTTACTGCTTGCCTTCTTCTTCCCATCACATCAATGTCGTCCGCATACCTAAGTAATTGTGTTGGCATGGGGTGTGTTACTTTTCTTAAAACTCTGGTAGTTTGGAAGGTTTCAGTAGAATCCCTACTTAATTTCTTGGAACAGCGAGCGAGCATTCTCCAACATCACCCTGAAAAGACGTATCAATTTAACAGAAATAGTTCGATATAATTCTTCAATATATATACTTTCGTAAGCTGCCATCGTTGAACAAGTTGTTGGTCTCGATGTAAAGTTAGTAGTTGGGGTTTCTCCAGATTTAAAGATTTGGTCGTTCGTAGATTTTTCAGGTCTGAAGCCGCATTGATAAGAACCTTTTAGATCACTATTAGCAAGCAGCTTGAAACTTTCACATAAAACACTGAACGGAATCTTTTAATCGATGTTTAAAAGGCTTTATGCCTCTGCAGTAGGCACAGTAGGCCGTCTCCTTTTTTGTGAATCGTGCTGAAGTTACTGAGATTCCAATCATCAGTCATACTTTCTTCCGACAATATTTTGCAGATGAGTTCGTGTGCTCCTGACCAGATCATCTCCAGCATGTTCCGCTTGCATTCCATCGGTTCCAGCTTTGGTCCGGAGATGGCTGTTTTAATTTGACATTTTGTCGGGCAGATTCAACTCTCGGTTATTGTTTAGAGTGGCTTACACCTGAACCTTAGCCACTATAAAAAATATTCCTTTTAAATGGTAAACTGTGTATATCTACTATAGTGTTTCCATCGCTGTATTCGCAGGGTAGGTATAGGACGACTAGTATTATCCTGATGTGGTTTGCTTTACTCCTCTATAGAAGATTTGCGCCTCTTTTCTACTAAAGCACCTCTGCATTTCCTCAGAAACAAGTTGAGAGTGGTATTTCTTCTTTCTCTCAAGGAAGCGTTTTTCCTTCCATCGCTCATCGTGAAGCTAAACCACGACCTGTAGGCCTCACATTTTTTGTTTGCCTGCGCACAACATGAAGTCAAACTGGCATTTGACTGTGCCAGTTTGCTCCGCGAAATCTCTCTGTCCACGAACCTTCGCGTCTCAGGATCGGTTCCATTTGTTTGGCCCAAGTACCACCGTATAGTAACTTCCAGTGGATTTTTTTTTCCGCTAATTCAAATTAAATATCATATTGATGATCATTTGGCGTCTTCACTAACCTGGAAATGAACTCACATCCTGATTGTGAATCACACGTCATCCTAATAATATTATGGACAGAATTTATATCCGCACTTAATAATTTCACTTCCCTCCTGGTATCCTGAAATAGATAGGTTGATTTTATAACGTCCGAACCCCAGTGCAACGGAGTGCGTTATTTGAGAAACTGTATCATGTGTCATGATGGGAAAAAACTGTGCACAAATTAAAATACCGTCGCCACACTTCAATGCTTTTAATTTTTGTATTAAAATTTCCTCTCAAGGATAAATGGGCGTGGGCGTGTACAGTTTGACAAAAAAAAAACATTGCAACAATCTGGACAAGAAAATACCCTTAATTTCTTCTTGCCAGCACCAGTTCCACTCCAACTAATTATAAAATTACCACGTACATAATTAAATTACCCTGTCCTGTGCTTCCTTCTTTTTTTTTCTCAAGAGCACGTGTCCTGTTCCTGTCAGACGATGCGTTGCTGGAGGCTTCTGTTTTTATTTTTTTTTTTTGTTAATTCTTGTGTATTTTTTTTTTTGCGCTACCTCCTCCAAGGTGAGGCTCATTAAACAATTCCCAGACTAATGATGTGAAAGTCTAATCTAATTGAGGAAGAGCAGCAAACCATAAATAAATAAAAACAAAAAAATAAAAAAAAAGTTAAGTAAAGTGTGTTCATCGCACATCTGCCGCTGTCGCAAGGACATAGAAAGGGTTTGCAAGGAAGGCATTAATAAAAAAATATTTTTTTTTTTCTGTCCGGTGAATGCTCATGCTCATGCTTACAAAAAAAAATGGATTTATAATCAACATTTTCACAGAACCTTGATGGAAGTGGTCAAATACAAATACCCTCTCATCAAGCTTTCCCGCCCGCACTTAAAAAACGGTCATGATTTGTGAGAAAGGAACTAGCTGGCTTCGAAAAGACTGCTTCCACCGCAGAGAAGTTTTCAATTTTATATTATTTAAGTCCTTCAGAACTCAATTTGCGCTTCTTTTTTGTTTTCGTTGATTCCTCCTCCTCCTTCCCCTTTCATTAAGGTACGCTTAAAACTTTTCCGACGTCATTTTATAGTGGCTTCCCATTTTATGGCATCATCCTTCAAACTTTAAGTGCAAATGGATGGTTCAGCTTTTATCATTGAACCCGGCTGAGCTTGAGGCTTCAGTTTCGCTGTCATTATTTTTGTTAGATTGTTTTTATTGTATCTTTTTTTTTTGTGAATGTGTTTGTGCGGTTGAGTAAATGATGGCGTTCCGTCTGACATGCCACAAAATCCATAAATAATATCCAAATTGTATGGATACGAGAACGAGTATGTGTGTGTGTGTAGAGCATAATGCCTTCAAAGTTTTTGTTTTCGCAATTTAACAGTCTCGAGAGTTTGATACACACTCCTTGCCTCTTCTGTATCTTCTCCATATCCATGCAGGCATACATTTATACATAATATTGGAACGCAGGCAAGGACTCATTATCATTATCCTCGAGAAATGCAAGCTGTGTTACGTTTTTGTTTGGAAACTTGTGCTCCAGCTCCATAGACGTTTTGTGGCACTAATCATTTCCACATTTGGGATTTTTAATTAATGAATTGAATTGTTGTTGCTGTTCCTAATGCGGGACGGGACGGTGGCTAGGATTGGGATGAAGTAGCAGAAAAAAATATGTCTCCAGCAAGGATGAGTTCACAGCAGTATTAAACTAAATTAAAAAAAAAAACTCATCACAAAACAGGATAACTAGGAAGGATTTTTTTTTTTGTTGAACATTTCTATATCCTGTCTACTTTAACAGTGAATTATTTTGAATTGGTTTTAATTGGGTTTTTATATAAAATTAAATGTTGTTGTCCAGAGATTGAAAGGAAAATGGGCGGTGGTATGCGCTGGCGTTGTTGTTTTTTTTTGTTGATCCTGGCCAGCCCATTGACAATAAACCAATTTGATGAGAGTGGTTCATTAAGTTTCCGAATATTTTAGCGGTTTTATTCATTTAGAATTTGAAATGTTAAATTAAACTTTGAATTTTGTTATACCTACATAATATATATTTATACAAGAAGTATATGTTTGGTTGGTCTGATGGTGCCAAAATTAATTAATCGGCCTGTCATGTGTTTGGTTCTAATTAATTTTGGTGGGTTATCCTGATGTAGCAGGATATTAATGCCAAATGCCTGCCAAACAAAAACAACAACAAAAAAATGAATCATTTCTCATTTTCATTTTATGTGTAGTTTATTTGATTAATTGAGGTTCATTTAGAGAATTTTTGGTTGTTTTTTTGTTAAATGCAATACTTTTGTGGTTTAATTTGTAATTTTTTTATTTGTTGAGGATTTGAAGGAATATAGGCTTTCTCTGATGGCAATTTTGGGATAAATAAATGCTTTTTAGAGAGGCGCCTCGTGGTTTAAGGAGTGACTGGGAATTTTAATAAATTGCCAATGAGTTAATTGTTTTGGATAGAGGGACTTATACTATCTAATTGAATGGCTTTTGTGGTGTTTGTAATGGGAAGGATTATGTTTGTTGAAAGCCTTGGCCGTAATTCTAAATTAACTTTGAAATTTTGGAAGTGGCAGGGTGGATTTGGCATTTTAAGCTTGTTCCGTTCTTGGACGAAATATTTTTTTTTGAATTGCCAATGAAAACGGTCTCAGTGAATTCTTCGGAAACATTAACTGGTCACTATGTTTCCTCGACAGAGTCTACAGCGCTGCAATAATTATTCTCTGCGGTTTAAGTATTTTTCTTCCAAAGTTTTTGGACAATAATACTCCTGACTTATTTGCAGCACACTTTGCAGTCAATTCTGTTCTTGAGAGCGTCAATGATTGTGACTAATCTCCACTCCCATTCGTTCAGTTGCAAGAGAATCTATTGAAAGACCTCGTTATACACAAATCCGCTGGTCTGAATAGTATATCCTTCATAGTATTGAAGGGATGTTCTTTCACGCTATCATCACTTTTGCTTTTCGATCTATCCTATTCTATTCCAGGACTTACGTCCCTTCTTTCCTAGGTCATGGAAACTCTGATAAACTACAAGGTGGGCCAAAAGAAATCAACCTATTATAAGGATGCTCTTTTTTTTTGCAAATGGCCGCCAATATGTCAAATCTGTTTTGACATTTGTGGACTAGACAGATGGAGAATAGTATTAAATATTTATTTATTTTTTTATTTATTTTTTTTATTCATCTCTCGTTTTGGCGATTTGCACTGGCCCGCAAGATCGCCCGATTTAACCATTTCAGACTTTTTTTGTGGGATTTTTTGGAGTCCTGTGTTTACGTGAACAAGCCCTAGACTCTGGAAGCCCTCAAAGACAACATTCGACACGAGTGCGAGAATCTGTCGCCCGAAGTTCTTGCTGAAGTGATGAAAAATGCCATAAAACGAGCAATCAATTGTGACGGGCGGCGCCCATTTGGCCGATATCATCTTCTCGACTTGACCAATACAATTCTAAAGGTTCAAATAAACATAATCAAAAAACAGAATCGAAGATTTTCATTTAAAAAATAAAGGAGACCCAAACAATATCGGATGGATGACTTCTTTTGGCCTCTTTCCTAACAAGCTGGAGCCTCGATGTCCATTCGGCCATTCGCTCTTCACA
Source organism: Platycheirus albimanus (assembly GCA_916050605.2). Taxonomy (NCBI): domain Eukaryota; kingdom Metazoa; phylum Arthropoda; class Insecta; order Diptera; family Syrphidae; genus Platycheirus; species Platycheirus albimanus. Next base: position 28,876,174 of record OU696698.1, on the reverse strand, counting down.
GTCCAGCCATTTTAGTAGATGAATTCTATTTGTTCCCGGCTAGGCTTATGTCGCTGTACACCACGTATAGTTCGTCGTTGTATATTCTTCGAAAAATTCTGTACTCTCTGTTATACTATGGACCATAAATCATACGCAGAACTTTTCTCTCGAATACTCCAAGTGACATTTGAGACGATTGGGAGAGGGTCCATGCTTCTACAGCAGGACCGGGATGATGAGTGTTCTATACAGTGTCTTCTTGGCTCTTCTCGACTCTCAGCTTTATAAATCAATTGCAAGATTTAGTCTATGTTTGATTTTAGAACTGATGTTGTTGCCTGTATTTACAGCAGTGTCCAGGTAGTCAGAGTGCATATATGTCACTCTGACTACCTCGAAATTATACCCATCAATGGTCACGTTCTGACCAAGTTTGTGGTTGGGTTGGACTTTTGTTGATGAAAGCATATACTTCGTCTTGTCCTCGTTTATTTTGAGTCTCATTCTGCTTGCTGCTGAAGGCACCGGTAACTACTCACTTTGTTCTTCCTTTCACGTCAATGTCGTCCGCAAAACCAAGTAATTGTGTCGATTAGATGCGGTTCCCGATGTACGTACATTGTACAGGCATGAGTGTACGTATTATATGCATTTTCAAGCACAATGCTGAAACATCTGCATGACGGATGGTGCGTCAACTTTGGTAAAGAAGAATCTCTTCTTCGATAGATTAGAAGTTTAATTTCCGACAAAATAAATACTGGTGTGCCCAAGGCCCCTTTCAGTATCGGACTTCCTTGATAATCTTTATCAATAGTCTTTTTGTCCAAGATTTCTAATCCTTTTAATTGTTTTGCTGACGACATAGTAGCCTCCGCTATTCGTATTTGTGTTATGATTCACAGCCGTATAATTCGAATGTTGAACTGCAACGGCAGCGTATGATTAGCTTAAGGAATTCTAATCTTGACTCAATGCTGTTTTTGTATATTAGAAAACATCCTTCTGTGGAACGATCACATATTTGAAGTTGCCAAAAATACCGCAAAATGTTAAAGTTTCTTTAGTTCGCGTAAAAAGTCTATTTCCCCTCTGATCTGGCTCAAATGTATAAGAAAATTATTCGCCCAAAGCTAGAGTATAGTTTTCATGCTATCAGGCATGTGCTCATGTGCCTACCATCGAGCCTATTTTTAGAAATCTGTTAAGTCGAGAGACTCATTTCTTAGCCGCCCTACAAGAATACGGCGGTGACGTGAAATAAGGCCAAATTCCGAAAATTTGGCAAAAACGAAATAAGGCAGAAATTTCAGTTTGGCTTAATTTCGTTTTCGAAAACGAAATAAGGCCAATTTGGCATTATTTCAATGTCAATTTTCACACCTCTAAGATGATACGGTATTGAGGTTTATCTGATTTTTTTTAAATTTTCAAAAACGGATATTGGTGATATGAGATTACGTTTGTGTGGGAATGAATCTCATGGGTATTGCAAGTATCTGTTTTCGGAAATTTTAAAGAATCAGATAAAATGATCGTTAAAAAATCGATGCTTTTAACGAGTTCATTATCTATTTTCAAAAGCAATGGATTGAAAATGTATTTATTTGATTGTCTTTCTTTTATGTATTAGAAAAATATTTTCTGTGCATGAGTAAAATCGCTCGATTTTTAGGAATTAAGGTTTATCTGATTTTTTTTAAATTTTCAAAAACGGATATTGGTGATATGAGATTACGTTTGTGTGGGAATGAATCTCATGGGTATTGCAAGTATCTGTTTTCGGAAATTTTAAACAATCAGATAAAATAATCGTTAAAAAATCGCGCGATAGATGAAAATAGATTTTTCATCTATTAAATATTCGGTAAAAAAAATTAATAAAACAAAAAAAAGGCTCAATATTGAACTCAATGGTCAATTGAATTAAAAATGAAGCACAACAATATTATATTTTTAGTTCAAATAGCAAATCGAAAATGACAGAAAAATTTATTCATGCAACAACCCCATATCAACCGCAGCAGACAGGCATCAGGATCAGGATACAAAATGCATAAGTGATTGGTTGTTTTTTTTTTTAGCATTTTCAGGAAATCGGAAAATACCAATTTAATGGAAGCACAGCGCCATCCAAAATAAAATGTTATAGGGGGCGTATTAATTCGAATGTCAATTAGAGGGTCACTCAATTATTTGTGTGTTTGTGTTTAATAAAGTATAATGCAATTAACCTGCAAATCAATTAGGTAAGATAATGTCAACGGCCTTGGTTTTGATAAAGCATATCGCTTTCCGATCGATCAGCGAAATCAAGCATCACTATGCACGTGGTTAGTGCTTGGATGGAGGTCCGACAGCAACGAAACCACGAAGCTGTTGACCTAAGTTGTTGTTTCTTCTGTTCTGTCTGTCTTGTGTTTGTCTGGGAGTATGGTCCTTGTCAGCTGTGCCTCGGGTGTATTTAACTTTAAAAAAAATCAATTACAAGAAAATTCATTGTTTTATTTTTTTTTATAACAATTTCCAATATGATTAGGACTCACAAAATCATTAAATTTTCCTGCAAGTGATGAGCATTGCTCGCAAAAATGCAAATCACAAATCATGGCACTTGAAAGGCTTTATAGCCCTCCAAGCTTACACATCGTTTTCAGAACTTCAAAAATCCAGGAAATATTTTTTTAAATACGACAATCTGTAACGGGTCAACTAGTGACAGAAACAACAAAAGGCCTGATAAAAGTAATTTTTTGGAACATTACACGAGTTTAAGACTTGCATAAAGCTTTTTTGACAGTTGGTGTCATAGAAGAAAATAGATTTGTATAAAGTAATATAAGTTTGTCTCAGTTTTTATGTACCTATTATTTTACAGACCATGCTTTAAGTATAAAATTTGATCTGTCAAGCAGAAAGCACAGGAGCATATTCGAAGACTTGTGGTTCCCCATTATTTATGCTCTAAACGAAATAAATATCCTGCTCAACAGGGCCGGATTAGAGGTCTGGACGCCCTGGGGTAACAACGAAGTCCCCTCCCCAAATTATTTCACAAATAAAATGAACAATTTTTGTATTCGTGCTTGTTAATAAATAATTTATTAGGGAACCGTTCAAAACCCGAAAATAAAAATCCCAAAAAATCGAAATGCCGAAAATTCAAAATCTTGAATGATCAAAAACAAATAGCTAGTGCCACCCAAAAGAACTACTAATTAAGAAAACTGTTGACACAGGCGCCTGCCAGACGACTGGACATTCCCTAAGCGGAGCAACGAAGTTGCGTGAGTGGGTAGCTAAAAACCCTAGGTCCAGCGAAGCGGGCCACCCAAGTACTGCTGATTTAGAAAACTGTTGACACAGGCGCCTGCCAGACTATACTGGACGTATTTCAAATCACGAATTATTTTATTTTTCAATATATTTTGATTGTTTTTCGGGATTTTTTTAGGGATTTTCATTTGAACTTTCGGGATTATGGTTTTCGGGATTTTGTAACAGACCCAATTTATTGTCAAACCAAGTAGGTATATTGTTGTAGCGTTTAACAAAAACACACATTAATATACATATACGCAATCGAGAACGAGAATTATCTGAAATTAAATTTTAGAGTTAACAAACGAAACCTTCCTAGCTTTTTTCGTTGAAAAATCGTTGATGATTTCGCTCAAAATCCAGTTTACGAAGTAAATCATTTTTATTGCTTCATTTTGGTTTTCGAGAATTTGGTAGTAAAATAGCTCCAAAGATTGGTCTTTTTCATAATCGAACAAAGATACAAATTGAACCAAACTCATTACCAGGACTTAGTTCCCAATTATCGTTGAATACTTGACAGATTTCCGTCTTGCGATTTCATCTAATCTAGGAGATTTAACCTCACATTTCTTGTCCTCGTGCATGAGTGTGGGCTAATTTTTGGCTGCTCCCTCGTATTTATCAAAATTGTTTTTTTCAGATTCCACTAATGTTTTCAATGATTCTAATGCAAATACAAGACCTATTTTCAGGTCCTGCAACATCAGGTTTGTAGCGTTGAATTGCTCCAAGAAATTGTTCCAAAAGATTGCAAATAAAGCGGTTTCGAGGTGAATCATCTTGTGTAAAAGGTGCCATGTTTCATTCCTCACGATGTGTTTATGCTCATATCTTATCGGAAGATATACTGGTTAGAAGTTGGTCGACAATGGCCTTGGTAGCTTTAGCTCGACAAGACCAACGTAACGTTTAAACGTAAAACTTTCCGCCTTTTTTCTTTGATAATTTCTCAATCAGAATTCGTTATCGTTCTGTACTTGCTGGGAAAAACGTAAATAAATTAAATCCACAATGTCTATTTGACGGTCGCCTAAGAATTTAAGTAACGCGTTTGCTGTAACTTTATCACCCACATAACTGATCAGTACTTCGTAGATTGTGGACGAAAGGTAACTGACATGGCCACTCCCCCTGTGACCCAGTTACCCTGGATGCCTTCCCTTAATTCTGGCCCTGTGCCGAGGTATCACAAACATATTGAAGCTTGAGCACAAATATTTCTGGTATTGTCTAGAAAATCAACCCGTATCGCCGCATTTCATCGACATCTAATACGTGTTCACTCATCATTATTCTTTAATTTTGGGTGGTATTGCTCCCTTTCTACCATCCTAAGATTTATTCCTATTTGTCGGTGACGAGCTGTTTATAATATGTCCTTGGTGTAACAAAGGAAGGGAACTAAGCTTATATTGGCATTTGAGGAATCGAGTGCTGTTCATATCGCTCTTATCTTATAGAGTAATTCAGATATCTATCCCAGATCCAGATGGATAGTTATCAAAGACCGTTGACTGCAATTAAAAAACAAAGTTTGAAAAACTTATTTTCCAAGAATTAATTTTCAAAAATGATGACAGACATTGTAATATTCAGTTTCCATTCTAACATTGTTTCCATTCGAACATGTCATGTGATTAAGTGCTGGAAATATTTTTTTTTTTTAAGTGTTCAAAATTGTTTCAGTCGCCCTCAAGTGTCAAATTGAATATTAAATTAATAAAACCTCCTTTTTCTGAACACCCCTTTTTTTGTTGTATGAAAAAGCCCATGCCATCAAGTTAACGCTTTGGTGCTTTTAAAATCTCCTAGAATTTACGTTTAAAAAAAAACCTCATCCAATTATTATGTTTCAATAACAGAAAACAAATTAACTCTTACATTTGAGTTTCACACGGGCGTAAAATTGAGTTCACAACACGAATAATACGCTTCTTTAACTCAAATTATTTCAAAATATTTTCATCGCTGACATTTTTATTTTCTAACAAGGACAATGATTTTATTTTTTGGTTCACCAAATACCCACTCACAATTCCTCAAATACATACACATATACTCTTTTGTTTCCAATATTTATTTTCATTTTATCTCATTTAACTTGATCCTTCAGAAAAAAAAAAACACACACACACACACACTCTTTCATACATCTTCACCTCCACCGCATGTGTAAACAATGTTTCCTAATGACATTCCTTTTCTTAAAAAAAAAAAAAAAAAATGATGACACAAAATCTTAAAAAAAAACTTCACAATTTATTTCCATTGTCAAAAGCAAATAACTTTGCTCAGTGATAGCGTGTTTCGAATGCAAAATGCTCTTCCATTTTTGTTCAGTTTTTGATTTTCTTTGTATCCGGGTCCGGAGCGGGATATTCGATTGAACAATCACCCAGAGAAGATGTAGAAAATAAAGATTTTCCTCTTTATTTATTTCGATGAGCAATAACACTCAAAAAAGAATCCGTTCTCGTAAACAACAATTCAAGATGATGCGAGTGTTTGATTGTAACTTAAAGATATTTTGTTTGCCCCCTTTCCCCCCACCCCTACACAATGTTGTCATCGATGTATGAGAATTGTTTTTTCAAAAAAAGCAAAAATAAAAAAGTGCATCGAATGAAATGACATTCTCATAAATTCCATTTGCTCTCGAAAGCAAATTCATTCGTAACAATTTAAACTCTTATATCCAACTGGGGTCCTGAAAGTCCTGATGCACGACATGGTAATGGTAGTATAATATTGTATAGGTACATGTGCAGAAATATTTTCAATTTTTTATTTTTATGATAGATTCAGATGCAGAGGATAAGAATGTTCAGAAATAGTCCTTCTTCTGCTTACTCCTTTGTTTTTCAAAACGTTTCTGCTCGCAGAAAAATGCAAATATCTTCTGCATTCATTACTTAACGTATCTGTTATCGCAATTGAAATGGAGGAGGCGCATACAATGCATGGTGCCTAACATCTCCATAAAAGCAATTTCAAATCAGCTTTTAGAAATGCATACCTATATTTTGCTAGCAGAGGTGCATGGAAACGAACTTAAGTTAAACTAAAAAGTAGGTTTCTCTTTCGTCCTTGTTGTCGTCCTTATTCTTTGTCAAGGAAAGTAAAAACAATTCACGTGTGCTGCATGCATGCATTTATATATAAGGGCACATCTTCCAGTATAGTGTAAGCAGTGCTGGATGGTGACAGAAGTGCGATGGGGATTCCATTGGGGCGCCTTCGTGCAGGGGGCTCTCTGAAACAATATTATTAACAATATAGTAGTCGCCATGTTTCTGTCTTAAGATATAATAAGTAGTAGGTAAGTCCTCCGGAGGGCTAGCAACACCTTGGACTTTCTACCCCTTGCTATCAATTTTCGAAAAATGGTGATTAAATAATATTTAACAGTTTTTGATTGATGGATGGATCTAAAAAGATCACTTTTTTAACAAAAATATGTCCAAGTAATTTGATGCCCCTTGCATTACCGCTAAGAAAAAAATGGTAAGAAGAAGTATAAAACAGTTTAGAATAGCGAAGAAGAGCCTAGAGTAGCGGAGAAGAGTGTAGGACAGCTTTACAACACGTTGGGCGAATAATATTCTATGAACTAAACTCATGAGTTGGAAGTCTTTCTACATTCCTTTCGAAAAACTAGACTGGGTTAGGTAAGGTCGATAAATGGGATACCTGTGAAATACTAAGACCAAAAATACTAGGTCCTTTGTGATACAACATGGAAAACACTTACTAATTAAACCACTTAAAACTTTTATTAAAGCGATGGAGACGCTGAATTTCTGTGTGAGTTAGATTGATGTTCGATGGTATCTATCGTTGAAGGAGAAGTGTTATAAATGCATCGTTTCTTTCGTTTTTGTGATAGGGCAGGGCATGCGCGAATAGGTTAGGTATAGTTTTCTCTTCCTCCTTTTCTATATGGAACTCCTGAAGTAGCTTGTAGTTTGGATGAGATATTTTTGGGCCAGTTGTGGTTATCCATCCTCGTATCCAAATTTAAAAACGATTGACCTCAGTCCGTATATAATCAAAGTTAAAAAAGTTAAGTCACCGATTTTCACAGATTAAATAAAGTTAACCCACGGATCACGAATTTAAAACGAAGTTCAGTTTTGAAACACTATTGTACAACTGGTACGCACTTTAGTGAGTTTTAGACACAAGTAGTTAAGTTTATTCATCTTAAATTTGTTTTGTCCGGCATTTTGTTTTAGCATAAGTTTGCATGTAGCGCTGGGTATGCATACCCATACTCATCCTGATGGGTGAAATTGGTGTTTTAGTTCCATTTCTGGTGAGCTCATCCTTGCAGTTTCTTGCAATATCTCTGTGGGTCCCCCCAAAAAAGGTGAATATTACTCTGTTCTACCGTCTCTGTGAGAGATTAATGTCAGAAGTGGGTAGTTGTTTGAGTTTGTGGAAGCTGCACCGAATTCGACGGAAAGAATCTATTTTATCGCCAGGATTTCCTCCTGGAAGAAGTAACAATGGTTAGGGAGACGGAATGAGAAACTAAGGTCCAGTCCGTCTAAGTATATGCTGTCACTCACCTTATCTTGGGTTTTTGAGCCCTAATAACATAATTAAGCTTAATCATCCATCTGTCGAGACATTCCCAGATGGAATGGAAACTTGGAAATTGTTTTTAAAAATAAGCTAGATGAGGGATGGTGTAGTCAGAGTGGCTTGAAATTGATCTGACGAAATTCAATCGGGAAACAAGCCGGAAGCAAAAATATATTTCAACACTGTTCTTCACTGCTTCACTCTGTTCAAGACTTCTCATCGCTGTTCTACGCTTTTCTAAACTGTTCTGAACAGTTCTATACTATTATTATATTGTTTTACACTATTCCGTGGTATATAGAATAGTTGGAACAAGAAGTATGTATATATATATATATATATATATATAACAGATGAGATCAGTGAAGAAGAGCCCAGAGCACTGAAGAAGAGTGTAAAACAGTTATCCAACACACTGTACAGAATTCCCGGTGAATTTGGTTTTATTTTTAAGAAATGGGTCATGGACTGAATTGATTGTTTCAACCATTAAAACATTTTTTTTTATCCCAATAATTGTCAATTTGAGGGGCCACTGTTATATTTCTGTGGCCGGGCCTTAGCAAACTTCGATCCACCACTGTGGGAATGTTTACACAATACCTGTGTCCTCTGTTTCGTTTCGTTCCTATTGCTGAATTTTGCTTTCATTTTTTTTTTAAATTAAAGAAAAAACTTGGCAAAACGAAAAACTTCATCACTCGATTATTACATGAAGGATAACATTTGTTGGATATTTATTCTTTTTTTGTTCTGGCCATATCCTTTGATATCGACAATTGCAAACATTATTTTTTTTTTATTTTTATTTTATTATTTTTAAATTTACCTTTTTTCCATATAACATACAAGGATCTATTGACACGAACATTTCCAAGGTTTTTATGGGAATGTACACAACAATCTAGTTGAATGTACAAAAATGGAATTACAGAAATATTTTCAAAGGACACACGCAAAAAGTTTTGTCAGGAACTTTTTTTGTTTTTGTTTTGGACTTTTTAAAGTTCTAATACATAAGTTATGTTAGCTGTGTATGTGTTGCTTTTTTGAATGGTGAAAAAAAGAACTAAACTTTGCAACGGAACGGTATATATACCGTTTCTAATGAAATTTTGATTCATAAACGATGTTGGTAGTGTGAAAGTTATTTCGTGGTTATGAAATGTGTGTTGGATTTTTTTTAAATTGTATTTTGAAATTGGAAATATTGTTCACACAGCTGCAAAAACAACAGAAAAATGTTTCGTCGATAGAAAAACTAATCCTTTTTGTACCAAAGATAGGTTCATCTTTTATAAATAAATAAAATATTTTTATGTGATAGCAAAATGTAGCCAATTTCGCAAACAAGGCTGATAAAGGACGAACGATAAGCTCCTTTCCTAAAAAATGTTTTATTTTATATTTTGAGCTATCAATTTTTATTTGTGACTTAATATCGAGGCCCTTAAAAGATCGTTGCTTTGAAAAGCTACGGTTTTCTATGAAAAAGTTAAATATCAAAGGATGTATTTGCTGGTCTTGGTTTCTTAGAGAACGTCTACCTGCAAAGTGTTCGTTTCATTTGATGGTTGAATTGTTTCAACGTCCATTACCGAGTAAGATACTTTTCTTAGAAATAGAAGCCTTCTGTGAAGTACAATCCCATTAGTTGTGCGTAATACTCTTTTTCGTAAGATACTTACAACAGACAATATTTTTATAAAACGGTTAAATGCTTATAGGTTATAGGCAATTTATCGGATTTGGCTTGCAGAAATTTGGCTTAATAAATCCAATCTTTGAAACTATGACTTATGTATGTCCAGAACTCTAACAACTGGCGTGTTATCACTATTGTGTCCAGTGTTCCGAATTGAAAGGCAACTATTATTCTCGAGAGGTTAAAGTTCAGCATCGAGTCTACATTCTACATCATGTGGTATCAAGCGGACCTTCGGAGTGGTCGATAACATAAACACCTTCAGAATAACCCTTGAACAATCATAGGAGTATCAAACACTGATCTACCTCATGTCCATAGATTTCGAGGAGACGTCAATCGTTATGTCGCTGGAGATCCCTTGATGCTAGTGGCATCCCCAGTTAAGTTGTTGGTGTTACAAGAAAATCGCAGCACAACGCAGTGTTTCTATTTGCACAGTAGACCGATTTCCGGTGAAACACTGTCACCGATTTTATTCTTACTTGCAACTGGTCATGCTATGAGTGCGGCGGCTTGTGAAAATGGAAAGTTATTTGTCACTTGGTGGCGGATGTCAGCAACTGAATAATCAAAGCGAGTAATGCATTCTTAATCCTTTCTCAAGTGTGAAACTCTAGAAAGTCAAAAATTGAAATTGTTTGAATCAACCTTGAAATCTTGGTCTGCAAACATCTCGAGTAAACTATAGGCTTTTATGAACCGTTGCCTTTGTAATATCATCACGCAGAGAAAGTGGAGGAAACCTGAGAGTTTTGGCGAAAGTTGAGTCCGAGTATTCGGAGTCATGTATACAGTTGAAGGATTTGGTTGCCGCCATTTGCTCGAGGAGGAATTAAAAAGTTCCTTCCGGCAGCAGTTATCAAAACCAAGAGAAATGATTTCAAAACACTAAAAAGGACACAACAGTTGTTCGACTTTCGACTAACCTTTCGAGAAACAAGCTAGAAGCCCAAATTTTGTTTGTTAAAAGTTCTATCCTGTTCTTGACTTATCTCCGCTGTTTACAGTTTCAAAGTCAAAATTTCAATTCTTGTCAAGTCTTGAGTAAAGCTCTTGGCACATGTTCTTCAAAAGTGAATTTCTTCCAATTTAAAATCAAGATAAACGTTCTGGTTCCATCAGATACGTTTTCAACATACGTAAGGTGGGTTTTATTTGTTGAATTCTGTTTTGCGTAGCTTCCAAGAAATTTAAAACATGACTCGTAGTGTTTTCCATCCAGTTTAATTTCAATGTACATATTTTGTGCTTTTAAGCAATCGCAAAGTGCAAATACAGACTAATGACCTCTTGACTTTTCTGGATGACATCATCTTTATCCTTGCTCCTATATAAATCCTCGTATAGGTAACTATCTATACAATGTTTCACCCACATACACAAACATATGTTATGCATTAGGAGAAGATGAATTTGCATAATTTATGGTTCTGGATATTTACTCCAGCCACTCCTACCACAAGATTTTACATCAGCATACCCCTTGCACATTCTGCATCGTATGATCGCATATTCAAGTGAGGCCAACTTTGGGAGATGATGCACATCGTGGCTGGAGAAGGTTCTTTTGCAAAAGTTTATTATATTACACTTGACATATTCGCCATAATATCCTTTTTCCCAGAATCGTTTGCCAGAGATGACGAGGTACAACGAGGATGATGACGACACGATGCTACGAAGACGATACAACGTTTGTGATAGTTGTTGTTGGTTATGCAGTTTATTTGCATCAACTATTTTGCTTCAAGTGCAGTCACATGAAATAGCTGATTAACTTCAAAGGATCCTTCTTATTTATGCAGACGTCCTTGCCAAGGCAGATGTTGAGATTTAGCTTAGCGTTTCTTATAGTCAAAGATTATACCAACACAAGCATATATGAAAAAAAAAAAAAAAGAAAAACAGTTTAGTTTGAAATGTTGAAGGGCTTTTCAGCTCCTTGCCTGCTCCTTTGGGATGCTTTGAACAGAAAAAGCCCAAACCATCAAACACTCAAACCATCACTCTTGAGCATTTTGAGAGTATTATATCTTTTTATTTTTACACAAAAGTGAATCTGAGCTATTTTGAGAATTTTCATCTAAAAGCGTGTGTCAAAAGCTAACGAAACGAGACGTATACCGTACATTCTATACGTGTGGTTTTTTTTTTGTATTTTTTTGAAGGATATGGCATGGCACAAGCCATCACAAGAATAAAGAATGCGTCTGGGAAAAACTTTTTATACAATTATTGTCCTCTACAATGGGTTGCTCTTTCAGATGATGGCAAAGTCAAATGACATCGTCAAACACAGCTCACTCTCTCTCTCTCTCTCTCTCTCTCTCTCTCCTTCTCTGGCAATGATTTATAATAAATTCTTATTCGTCCTTTTATTCTTTAAAAAAAAAAAATTGCATATGTGTGTCTATTTTTTTTTTTTTTTTTAATTTTCGCGTCGCAGCTTTTGTAGGTCAATGGGACAGAGTCCTTGAGCTGATTTCCAATTATTCCTGATTGTCTGAATAAGTGTCACTTGTCAGCGATGGGCTTGTACAATTTCGTTCGTATTGTTGTGTTTTATTCCGGAGGAGAATGTTTTAAAAGTGACAAATAAAATGAATTTAAGTCCTATCTTGTTTTTTTTTTAATAAGGTTTGTGTTTTATTGAAAAGTATATAGTCCTGCTGGAAGAGGTGATTGAATTTTAATATAGTTTTTAAAGAACGTTTTAAAGCTATGTGTGTTTGTTTCCTTGTTTTTTTTAGTAAGATTCGGTAATGATGACTCAAATTGAAAAATCTTTATCAAGAAAGAGAGATGGTTTAGGAAAAACATTTAAGTCCTAGAACAATCACTTTTGGCCAAATGAGCGTTGGCTGTTGACTTCATCTGCTGAGCAAAATTAATTCTCCTTCTTTTCATCCCAAAATGGTGTTGGCTTTTGTCAATTCCAGCTCATGAGAGGGATTTGCACATCGTGTTTGCTGAATATGAAAAAGCACTCGTAGACAACCACGAACGAGATCTGATATCTGTGGCCCTCAGTCAAAACTAGTAGTTCCAGATAAATATGCGCGTATGGTCATGCACATGCACATGTATGAAGGAGTAAAGTGACAAAAGCACGATGGCCAGTTACTGGAGTCTCGAGTCACCGAAGAACTCCAAATAACATTTTGCATTTTGTGTTAATCAAGGAAGCGTCTTGGGTTTTGCTCTTTATTGTAGTCATTGAATATCTGCTTCAAGGTAAGGTAGTGGAACATTAAGTACATCTCAAGTCAATTTATGAACGTATAAGTTGACCTTTTGGAGAGAAGTCGGTTCCGTATGCCGAATATGCGTCCAAAAAGGAATTAACATTAATTTTGGTGCCACACAAAAGTGAATCTGAGCTATTTTGAAAATTTTCATCTAAAAGCGTGTGTCAAAAGCTAACGAAACGAGACGTACCGTACATTCACACATGCCTACTCCAGACATTTGTTTGAACAGAACAGTTATTCACAAGTGTGAAAGATTAAATATCTGAGATCTATGATTAATGGCGAAGAAGCTTGTGATGACGACACCATACAGATCGTATGCCAGCTGGAGTATCAAAGTTTGATCATAAGTAGTACGAAAATCCGAGGAATCCTTGGAAAACATGGAGCACATTTGGATCAGCTGGTATTGTCATGTTCAAAAGTGAGACCCTGAGATCAACTTCAAAAAGGCAATATCATAAAACCTTCCAAAACAATCGCTTGGAAAGAAGAGGGGAACTCCTGGTAATACAAACAAAACAAGTGCAGCAACACAAGCATTTAACTGGCCTCAGAAATGGAACAATGAAGACTTATTCACGCTATATAAAAGGTGGGCCAAAAGAAATCACCTTATTGGAAGATGCTCTTATTTTTGCAAATGGCCGACAATGCAAAATCTGTTTTGACATTTGTGGACTACACAGTTGCAGAATACAAGTGAACAAGCCATGGAGCGATACATGAACCGATATTCTGAAGGCTGCGTTCCCTGGTCGCCTCATCTCTCGTTTTGGTGATTTGCACTGGCCCGCAAGATCGCCCGATTGAACCGTATCATACTTTTTTTGTGGGGTTTTTTGAAGTCCCGTGTTTACGTGAACAAGCCCGAGACTCTGGAAGCCCTCAAGGACAACATTTGACACGAGTGCGAGAATCTGTCGCCCGAAGTTCTCGCTGAAGTGATGAAAAATGCCATAAACTGAGCAATCAATTGTGACGGCTCCCATTTGGCCGATACCATCTTCTCGACTTGACATATACAATTCTAAAGGTTCAAATAAACATAATCAAAAAAGTTTTCATTTAGAAAATAAAAGAGAGCCAAACAACATCGGATGGATGACTTATTTTGGCCCACCCTGTATGAAGTCAGCCCGGTGAACCCTTTGAGCAGCCGAAGCAGACAAATTTGAGAGTTGTGATCTACTTGCGATCATCCTTAAACATCCTCACTGGATAGGAATCCCACCTATAAAAATCGTGATGTCAGTGTTAGGAATGGGTTTCCCGTGGGAAGTCCAAAAGCCAAGAAATGGATCCCGAGCTTCATGTTCTTGAGGCAAAAAAGAAGGTCCTCTGTATTGGAATTATTAACAAAATTTTATTTTCTAGTTCTTTTCTTTTTTTGATAAAAATATTTATAGAAATACAGTACACTATAACTTTTATCCTGCATTAGAATTCCCTCCCTCCTCTCAAGGGCATATATTATGTCGTTTCTTTTGAATAAATCGTATTCTTAACGCACTGAAAGTTCCCTATTTGTATGTGGTTGTTGCATTGCAACTAACCTAATAATCCGGCCCCCATAAGAATAAATGCAATATTCAAGAAAAGAATTTCTATATACAAGGAACATCTTTTTCCCAGTATACGATTTCTCCAAGAAACTTCAATGTCCTGTTCAGTGTATAGCTTAGAATCAGGACATTCCCTAAACAGAGAATATACTGAATTAAAGAAAATTCCTTGGCTTGGCAGAAAGAAGAAGGAGCAAAAATATGTAAATTGAGGCCAGGATATAAAGTTATCAGATACTTCATTTGAGCTTGTAAGTTGTAACGTAATAATCATGCTGAAGGATAGTCCTTTGCAATCTTGAAATTCCTATTCCATAGTTAAAAGAGCCTTGAAAAATTGCTATGTGGTAAGGAATTAAAAAAAAAGGACAATGCTTAATGGTTGATTGAAAAGGTCCCTATTTTATTACAAAACTGATTTTTCAAATATGTATGTATGTCCCACAAAAATGTGTCAGCAAAACTAAAAACGATATATATTTTCTTTTTTTTTCAGGAACCAGAACTATCTTCTAAATAAAGAACAAAATCAAAAGTGGTGAGTTCCAAAAATCCTTACATTCTTTACCATATTTTGAAAATATTTCTAAATATTAGTTTTAAGTTCATTTTTCCAAAATCGGATTGTTTTCTTAGATTATCCTTTTTTTTTTCAAACCAAAAACCCCTTTAAAAGAATGCAAAAACAAAAAACATCATTCTTAGACAGCTAGCTCACAAAATGAAATATTTGCAATTACCTAGGTTCCACCATGCATTCACTTTAGCAAAGTCGGGAATATGGGGAAACAAAATAAAATAAGTATTCTGTTGTTCCTAGAAAGTTCTCGTTTCAAAATTTTTGGTACTAACAAACTGTGTGGCCAGAGCGAGGAACATTGTATGGCAAAGTGCCATTTCAAATTTATTATTATTTTCCCAACAAAAATACTCCAAGGAATGAATATAATGGCAAAAAAGAGTCCTTATACCAAACAATGGAATGGAGCATTTTCTATATATATATAAATAGAAGTGCTTGTTTTAACCTTCTTTACACAACAGGAATTTCCTGGTTCTGCAGAAAAGAGAGATAGTTTTTGCAACCGCAGTGGTTTTGCTTTCACTGATTTTTTTTCCCCTCTTTTACTTCTTCCTCTTAATTTCTATTTTTTGTTTTTTTTTTCTTTAAAGCAGGAAGAGTTGGGTATTTTTTTTCGTTGGAAGGAAATATTTTTAGAAATTGCTCAATTCCAATATTGAGTGACTTGATTAAATTAGTTGCTGTCGAAGAAATCAATCAAATATTTATAGATAATGTAGGGGCTGGGCAAACTTCCTGGTTACGTATAAGATTATCTTTGGATCAATATATAGACTTGGCACACAATTAAATAAATATTTATGTTATGGAACTCTAAAAATATTTAAGATGAAACAGATAAAACTGATGACCCAGATAACTATTGGGATATGGAAGGAGACGAAACATAAAGATATAACAAAAACATTCCGATATTATAATTTGTTTCCTTGAATAACCTGATTGTTGGTTCATTTGAGTATGAAAAATGGTCAGTAAAAACTTTCCAAAGTGTTTTCTTATAACAATCCTTAAAACCTAAATCTCTCTTTAACAAGAAATGTTTCTTTAAACAGAAAAAATATCCTTACAGACATTTCATTTTATTAATTCCAGTTATCTGTGTAGAAAAATTTCCGTCTGACCCTAGAGATATTGTGTTCATTTTTCTGAAAATTTTTTCATTGTTTTCCTTTCACAGACATCATGTTTGCCTCTAAGTCAAGATACTCGTAAGTATTTACATTTTTCTTTGATTTGAAGAAATATTGATTCCGAACAAGGAAATATAAAGATTTTCTAAGGAAACTAGCTTGAATCTTGAAAAGTCAATTTTCTTTGGACAAGATAATTATACTACGGAAACATATAAATTGGTTCTTGTTCGAAGAAATCTGGATTTCTTTGAAATAGTAGTCCATGAACTTTTTGAGTTCCCTGTAATAAAGATGGATTTTCTTTCTTAAATACAAAATATAAAATTAAATCCACTCAAGGATCCGTTCCGAACGGCGTCATTTCATCTTCTTTTACTAAGGCTGTTATTTAGAGAAAATTCTACAAATTCAACTGCACCAAAAGTTAACTGTTGGGGTGGCCATTTTGGAGGAAAACAATTATCATAAAAGTCAAAAAAATTCACGTGATGCCAGCTGCGATTCACAATTAGTTTTCACAATTATACATCTCTACTCAAAACAAAACAAAGTACAAAACTGTTTTAGCTAAATAATGACTTAAGGTGCCTTTACATGGAGCTGCAAGCCCTGATCTGCAAAAGAAGAGGATGCAAAATCAATTAATCATACTTGTGTGATAGAGAGGGAAGGCACAAATGCAGACGTCTTCATGGATGCAGATTATAGGAAAATTATAGATGCAGCTTGAAAATTATAGTGAAGACGAACATGTTCATCTTCATCGTCTGCACTAAGATTGTTGTTGTTGCGTTTTCGTCTGCATCAGCTCCATGTAAAGCCACCTTTATAAATCATTGAACACCGGCTGCACGCAAGAAAAATTGTCACATTGCGAAATAGTCACGTTCCGTAGAAAGGTTAGCACGAGAAATTGTCGTCCGTAAACCGACTTTACAGGCAAAAATTTTTTTCTATGATTATATTTGAGATACGAATTAAGAAATTGAGCTTACCATAATCATTGTTGGAAAATCTCTATTTTATTCCATCGACTCACAAAACGCACTTTTAAATTGCCCTCTTTGTGAAAATGGGATCACAAGATTCCATACAAATTTGAAATTAATTTGGATGGGCCATTTTTTGTTGTAAGAAGTGTTTTTTTTAATTTTTCAATAAAAAACTACAAAAATACAAAATTTCGACTCATCTCGTTAGGCAAATATTTGTTTTAGTAATTTTATCTTACTTGAAACTCAGAACAGTGATGAGCGTAAGAATACACATACATTTTCGTCTGTGTATTTTGAAGTGAATTCGTGTTCACTTAGACAGCAACTGGATGAACATGTGTATTTTATTTTACCTTTGCATTGGACCGTTTCAATTAAAAATTCATTGACATCCATTTAGTCATCTGCAATGTGACTTATCTTAAGTTTGGTTTGTCATTACATCTTGAAACGGCTGACGCCTGAACAACGCATTCAAATTGCACAGTTTTTTTTTTTTTTTGAAAAACATGGTTCTTTTCATGAAATGCATCTCACACTTCGTCTATTTTATGGTGGGCACAATTGTCCATCAGAGCAATCGATTCTATTATCGATGAAACATTTTCGCGCCACGTTTACTCTTATTGATAAAACTCATCATCTTAGACGTTGAACAGTGCGTTCTGAAGAAGCTTTTGATTTCTGCTGTAGAGCTCAGTATCGAGGAAGACCCGAATGAGTTCATCCGCCACCGTGCACATCACTTGGATCTCTGTCCAGTCCATCAACTTTATGGAAAATTTTGCGGAAATATCTTGGTTAACTGGATGACAAAATTCAACTCGTGCAAGGATTGACAAGTTGTACTACCACTGGGCACTGCGCCGAATCGGTGTACATTTGATGAATGGGCTCGAAACGAGATTGCTGTTGATCCCGATTTTCATTAGAAAATTTTGTTCAGCGATTGAGCTTATTTTAGGTATAGAATGGCTACTTCAATAAGGAAAATTGCCGCATTTTGTGTTAAGATAATATTCAAGCCGTAAAAAGCCGTTTCATCCAGAAAAATTGACAGTTTGATGTGCTTTATGATTTATAGGCTGGCGGAATTAGTATAGTCTTTACTTCTTTACGACGACGGCCAAAGGGTTACAGTCAATGGAAACGTTATAGACCCATGACTTTTTTGTTTCTGAATCGAATCGCCTTGATATTGGGGCGCTATGGTTTCAGCAGGACAGGGCAAAATGTCACAATTTTTTAGTTGAAGGAAGTTAATGGTTCACGCATAATTAAATAAACTAAAAAAATCACATCAACATATTTTCAAAATCAATATCATACAAAAAACAACGTCGGTGTCGGTCGCTGATCTATGTTCTCTCGCTATGCTGCCAGCACCAACACCACTCAACACCCAATATCGATTTCATTCAAGACTAATTCACTTATTAGTTTGCACTCTCAATACAACTTTTCTCTTAACACTAAATTTCACCCCATAAATCATTTCTTAAGGACAAACTCAAAAAAGACTGAATACAAAAGTTATTCACTAAAAATAAATCTTAAACCGAAAGGATATGGTGGCGTGATTGAATTAAAATCATTAAAAAGTTTTTGTTTATTTTACTAAATGGAAAACTTTGACGAGCACGCACAATTTCTTAACTAATTAAGAGTCAGGAATCAGGAGTCATTGTAGTTTGCACCTTTAAAGTAAAAACAAAGCTGTGCATTTTATTTACCAATATCAATTTAAAAAATAAAATTAGAATAATGCTTTTAAATATTATCATCGGCTTCGTTCTCATCATAAAATCATCTAAAATAATCCATTACTCCGGATATTGTTATATCAACAAATTGGCGCCCAACGTTGTTTTTTTTAATCTGACAAAGAGAAATCAATATTATTTATACAATGTCATTATGTTAAATATGGATGTGATTTTTCAGAGCTACCTAAGTAATGAATTTTAGTATTGAAAAAAGCTTATGTAACTGTACCTCTGAAAGGACCATTACACGATTTATCCTGGAAAAATATTCCATCCCTGCAATAGAATTAACGCTGTTTTTTATTTCAAAAATTTAACCAATAAAATTGAACAAAAATCTTAAGAACCACTTCGAGGGAACAAAAAAACTTCTCTGTAAGGCTTGTAGCATCGCATAGATATCGTTATTTAAGGGCCTATCTGGAGTGAAAATTCTTAAAGTCGCTTCGGAAAACTACCAAATAATAACTTACAGAGGTGCAAGCAGATGGAAATTTAGACGGACAAAATTCAAGGATGAATGTATAACTAGCCCAAAGTTATAATCGACACAAAAATTATACAAATTCATGATCCTACCATGAATTGCTCATAAATAGATTACACATCCTGTTTTGGCTAAAACGCATATCAAATTATTCTTCTTTAATATGATAAATATTTAAGAATGTATTTAACTTCTTTAGTCTTCTAAAAAGTTTAAAACAAATTAATTTAATTTTCCGCCCCCTCGTTTTCAAGCACCATACATTTAGAATCAAAGAAGGTGTATCCTTGCGTAAAAAGTTTAAGTTGGTTCCTCAACCATAGCTGCCTTAAAACAAACTCAAAACTATAAAAAAAGAATTTTGTCCATTGTTTCGTAATTAACTTAGTGTTCTAACCGTAATTTTTATTTTACGCACACACCAACATAAATCTGTCAGTCATACATAATGCATGCCCAAAGAAAAAGATGAAACTTTTCACATCGTTCCTTGAATTACTTATGAATAACTTAAAACTTCGTTTCTTGGACTCGGGTCTGTTCAATTACGTATAACATAAGACCCATCAAGAAAATTCAAATTTATATCCACCATGTTTAACATTCATGTATGTTAATATGTATATCCAAGAGAAGATACCTCTGTATATGCACATATAATAAGAGCCAACCATTCCATCAACAAAAATAATACATAATCCAATAGATTCTCTTGCAGAAAAAATGTTAATCCCAGATATAGGCTTATAAGGAACGTTACGCACAGATAAAGATAAAGCAACCTATTGGGTTGTTCGATTTTGTATAAAAAATCCTTTATACTTCCTTGAATCTTATTTTATATACCATGCCTCACCTATCTCTAAACTTATCATATCCTATCAAGAACAAAGAAGTTTATTTTAAATTAAAAAGTTTCTACTTCAAGGATCTTCTAGGATATCCTTACTTTCCTTCAAACACGATACGACATCTAATGTCCAACATCCTTAACCTTCGTCAGAAATAAACTAAGCGTAGAAATTTTTACTATAAGCAGGAATAAATTAATATTTAAGGGATGCTGTAGTATAGGGTAAGTTAGGTGCGAAAAGACCAAATTTAACCGTACTTCCTTTTCCTTGCCTGAATGAAAGACACGAGTACCTACTCATGTTGATACAAACGAAGGTGGTCCTTTGGCAATATTTCATTCATAATTCAAATAAACTTAATTTTGCACCTACTCTCACATTCCGTTCAGGTGACTCCTTCGTCATAATGTGCCATCAAAAGTCGCAGGACCAGAACCAGGATCAACTGCATAAATACGAGAAAAGCGACTTTATTCTGCGCGTCCGTCGTGTCGCGTCGCGGGAATAACCCTTTTTTCCAATCGAGAGTCAGAGGACACTGCAGATACTCGAGTCGAGACTAAAGCGACGACACATCCTTGTTATAGCTAGCCTTATGTATATGTACCGCTACATTAAAGCTCATTAAAATTTATCAATTTAGAGACATATACAATACATGTGTAGATACGTAGATACTACACCTATGTACAACATACCTACAGACTTATAAATATTTACATATCAAAATAAACAACGCACGTGTACCTTTTTTGAATTTTATTGGGTTGGTTGGATAATCCTGGTTTAGGAATGAAGGGAGTATTAGAGGAGCCA
This sequence comes from Platycheirus albimanus, assembly GCA_916050605.2. Classification (NCBI taxonomy): domain Eukaryota; kingdom Metazoa; phylum Arthropoda; class Insecta; order Diptera; family Syrphidae; genus Platycheirus; species Platycheirus albimanus. The sequence goes on along the minus strand of OU696698.1, from coordinate 28,855,120 downwards.
GCAAAAAGCATAACATCTCTGAGGATAATTACATAGCATATCCATCCAATTCATCCATTAAATTTGTCTTTGTGCGTGTGTAATAGCGATTTAAAAGCAAGAAGTATACGTGTGTTGTGCGTATTTAGCATAATGCTTATGTTCAACGAATTAGGTTTACCATACAACATAAGTATATAGTCTCTGATATAGGTATGAATAAGGACGAAGAGTATAAAGTATAATGTTATCGAAAAAAGCTTCGGAAGACAAACCAGGATGACGATGTTACGCCGACGCTGACGCCAATGCCACCACCGTCACCTCCCACCGCCGCCGCGTCGCACTGGCTGAAGACAACGACAACAGAACGCGAAGCACGGTGGCGTTTGAAGTCTAAATAATTTCCATTTCATGGCTTAATTACTTAATGTGGTGTTTAATTTGGGAATTTTCGTAAATTGAAAAATTTAAATGAAAATGGGTAAACTCATTTAATTTGAAACAAATTTTGAAAGAAAATAAATCAGTTTTCTTTTTCAACTTTGCGCTTAGAAAAAGCGTTGGCAATATTATTTGTTTTTAAAAAGCAAAGATTGAACTTGATGTTTGAGAATCCATTTTGTTATCTTAACAACGACGATGTTAAGGACCTTGAGGAGTTGTCAACTACGTCACTCGGCACTGACTACAGCTTTATCAAAATATATTTCTCAGATATGTCATATCGAAGAACTAAAAATAAGCTGTTTAGCAAAAGCTTCACGACCTAATAGAACAGTGAAAGAGTTAAGATCAAAAAATGGCTGACTGAAATTTTTGCATGAAGCTATTGACTTCAATTGGTTTTTCAATAAGGGCGGGTAAATGTTCATGTTCAAATGCAATAAAACGTGCTGTCGGTGAGGTATTAATAATATTCCCTCCTCGGCCAAATAAGAAGAAACAGATACTAGTGGTCACACTTTCAATGTCTCTTCCGCATAGATCCGGCTAGATTCGAGCGATGGCCTGTGTAATAATTACCTTAAGGGCATCGGTCGATTGAGGTTTATTCGCATTAACCTGCGACTTCGGGATACCGCACAAGATAAAAACTAGTTGGTTCAAAACGCATGACTCTGGTGGCCAATGCGAGAGACAACCTTACCCTCACTTCGTTCATACAGAATGTCAACCCTGGCATCCGCTGCGTCTTGTGTGGCACTTAGAGATCCTGCTGAACTCTTCATTGAGCATCTTGCTGACCTCTTAACTGACTTCGTTTTCGATAAAGTACTTATGGTCATGGGATATGAGCTCCTGGGCCAGTTGAGTATTGTGTGGGTGAAAGCAAAATTCATCAAGAGGAAGTCTGCGAATGGCCGAAAAACTTCTGTACACATTCTGGACCGCTGCAATGATTCTGCAAATCTTGCGTTTCGCTGATGTACAAATGTTTGCTGATTGATTCCCGAACCTGTCGCCTAAAATTTGGCCACCAAACGTTGAAAAGTTGGACCGTTTTCATAATAAAGTTTTGTCATATCGACTTTGATGTTTAATCGTGTTACTTGCTACGGTGATTTGGCCTCAGTAACTGAATAAAAAACAACAGATTTGACAGATGTCACTGGTTTTTGCAATCAAAAACTATTCCAGGCGGTTATGGCGAATGAATTAATCAACAAACAAGCGAAGAAGATTACTTCGAATCATCTACGGAATTTTGGTCAAACGTTCTCGAATTGGGTGAATGGCTCCGAGGTAGGAAGACTTTTCTCGAAACTCAGACTCCAGCTGGACTTTTTAGAGCTCTATTGTCGGCCAAGACAAATATTCATGCCTTCAGCTACCTATCATAGGACCTTCACATTTCTAGAATGGATAGCTATTCGAGAACTGGAACCAACTCTTCTGCAGATGAAGAACAAGAAAGCTCCAGAAAATGATAGAATAATTCAACAATAACTCCTCCCCTATGTTTGAGGAGGAGTTAAAGCTCTGCTTTGCAGCCGGACATATATAGCAATAACTAGCTCAAATCAAAACCTAAATCGTGCATTTTTTTGTGTTTCAAAGGTTTAACAAAAGCCTTTTTTTCCAATATTGATAAAAGGATCCTGAAAACTATAGAGGAATTTCCGTTCTCACTTGATCGCTTTTTACTGTGAAAATGTAGAGGAGAGGCTTCATCCTGCTGGACATAGAGCAAAAATTGGCCCTGTATATTTCAAGCGCGCTTCTTTCTTGAATTCTCCGTACCACATTTTTGCTTTGACTATAACATTGAAATCAATAGTAAATTATTCTGTGCTTCGTTGATTTAAAAGCTGCATTTGACACTGACAGACTCTGATTTATAAACTGGCTTCTTTTAGAAAGTCGCAGAGCTTCATATGCTTTATGTAAGCCCAATTCCTCACTACATCAGGCGTAGGAGTTTGGGATGGCATTCAGTTCTCAAAGTTTGCTTTGAACAGTATGCTGATGGTATACCGCAGGGATAAGTTTTGAGTCCCTTGCTATTTGTTCTATTCATAGCCGGTATATCTGATATGCTTTTTGCGGTCGTCATAATGCTAGATTGGATATAGCCTATTTGCAAAAGCTTCTAGAATGTAACTTGAACTTTAGGAAACACGCAAAGGATTAAAGCAGTGAAGCTAAAATAAAGCTGAACATGTTGTGGGATACAATTTTCTTAAATATAAATATAAACCATTCGTATATAAATAAAGGGCTTTTTTTTTAGAGGTGTAGAATTTTGAAATGGAATAAAACAAAGATGGTTTTTTACTTGAAATTTACTTTATTCGAAAGATAATCTTCTGGCATTATAATTTAAATATAATTTCTGGCATATGACCGCCACGGCTGACTCGGACGTAGTCTAATCTGGAGGTCCAATTTCGATGACTTTTTTCAACATTTGTAGCCGTATATTGGTAATAACGAGGCGAATGTTGTTCTCCAAGTGGTCAAACGTTTCACAACTTCACATATCCCCACAGAAAAAAATTAATCGGCGTTAAATCGCACGATCTTGGAGGCCAATTCACAGAACCAAAAAGGACAGAAAGTATGCGATCACGTTTCCTTCAACAAATCAATTGTGACACGAGCTGTGTGACATGTTGCACCATCTTGTTGAAACCACAGCTCCTGCACATCGTGGTTGTTCAATTGATGAACGAAAAAGGCAGCATCCCACCAACCCATAAAGCTCACCAAACAGTCAGTTTTCGTGGATGTAACGATGTCTCAACATTCACTTGAGGATTATCATCACTCTAAATACGGCAGTCTCGTTTATTGACGTATCCTTTCAACCAAATGTGAGCTCCATCACTAAACACTGTAAAATGAAATTTGCACAGTTTGGAATTGTTGTTGAGACGTCAGAGTCTATTCATGTTGAAATGCCAAACCAAACTAAAAATAAATCACTTGACAGCTGACAAAATGGCCGTCAGTTAAAATAGTGTTGCCAACTTAAAGTTGTATACCTCTAAAAAAAACACCCTTTATAAAGTGTTCAGTGCAATGCGTGTGTACTTTTTTGGAATGACGATTTCGGAGTTGTACAAAGACACAAACGTATTTTTCGATTATTGAAGATGTGCAAGTAGTGAATGAAGCAATACAATCTCGACAATTTATTTTATGAAATTCTGACAATAATCCTTCAAAAATTATTAACAGCACGAACTTTTGAAACAAAGGGACCAGGGATTAAAAAAGTGATGTTGAAAAAGTCGTTAGACGAATATTTGCATTCTCCGAATTGTTATCCCAATCCTTTCATTATTTTGTCTCTCAAAAGTTTCAATTTTGGCAAAAAGAGAAAAAATAATGGAATATCCCCTTGTGTATTTTATTGATCTTCGAAAGAATTGGAATTATGGAAAACGACACTTCCACTCATAGTCCTAAGCTTTAGTGTTTGCGTTTTCACTCACAAACTATTAATACCAGCACTATTTGGTGAATCCTTTGCAGCCAGCTCAAAGCTTTGTTACTACGAAAACCTGATATTGTGGAGAGGAAATTTCCGAATAGTGTTCAAAATCATGAAAAATAAAATGCACGACTGGGTCGCACGAACTTGCTCTTATGTTCAATAAATTGCGTAGTGGCTGCATATATGGATATTAAAAAAAATTAAATTATTTCGAAAATTCTTTTATTTTTTAAATTAGTTTAAGAGTTTTCTCGGAAAAACTAAGTATGCAATAAAATTTCAAAGCTATACGTCAATCTAGGAAAAAAAAATATTGAAAATCGTTGGACCAGTTTTTTTTTTAAAAGGTTATTTTTGAAAAACTTTTTCAAAAAATATTTTGAAATTTATTTGAGTATGCAAATATATGTCAATCTGCAGTTTACATTTGAAAAATAATTTAAAAAAAAATCAATGTACCCGTTTTCAACATATTTCGAAAACCAAAATTTTTTTTGAAAAAATTATAAAAAATCAAAAAAAAAAGTTTTTGAAAATTTTTAAATGTCATATTAATAAAATTATGAATTACTTCCTGTGGCCAAAATTTTATTGAAATCGAATGTATAGTTTACGAGAAAATTTGATTTGAAAATACTGGTTCTATGAGAGGTACCGTTATTAGACAAATTTTGAAAAAAAATTTCAAACCAAAAGATATATTGTCTTGCAAAAATAGCATTCTGAAAGTTTTATCAAAATCGTTAGAGCCGTTTTTGAGAAAATCAATTTTTGTCTTCAAGATTGTATGGCAGGTGCCGTTATTTTTGGACCTAGAGCAAAAATAAAAAATTTGTTCCGAGGGACGGCCAAATAAATCCTAAATACCAAATTTGAAGCAAATCGGCCCATCCGTTCAGCCTCAAGAGGCGCGAACAGACATACAGACAGACAGACAGACAGACAGACAGACAGACGGACGGAATTCCCAGACCCACTTTTTTCGACTTCTCCATCATCGTAATGTCATGTGTGATTGTTATCTCAATTTTTTTTTTCTGCACGAATCCATAACTTGCCTTATAGTACCTATAATCGCAAGTAAAAAGGAAAGTTGATTCCAATCCTGAAGTTAACAGAACAATAATTGGATGGAATTCCTGGAAACCAAAATCTAAAACTCATACCTCTTTAAAGTGTTCATTTTTGGCTGTGTGACTATTAAAATGAAAACGCTTTTAATGGGTAGCCTTGATGGGTTGGATGGTTATGGAACCTTGGATAGTTCCCTGAATTCAGAGTTCTAACCCCAACGACATGGAACACACAAGATTAACTCTCAAACTTTTGCTGCACTACAAACATAACAAGCGTAAATGTCATCGTGGGTCAAATATCCATCAAGCAGTTTCCAGATGACCACGCTCAATGAAACTTGAAGAGGAATTTATTTACTAGTTGGAAAAGCTTTCATACTTTTCCCTAAAGCACTTAACACACTACACATGCATGGATAAAAAAATTTGTTCTGGTTTTTTTTTTTTTTTTAAATATAATTTGTGGTTGTTTCTATAGGAAAGCAGGTATTAAAAACCTCTTCTTTGAACTACCCCACCCCAGTCATTATTTCGAAAAAGACCGATTTGATAAGATTATCCATCCCTGCCATTTCCTCACTAAAAAAGAAAGATCCAGTAGTATTGAAGCAGCTAGTAAAAATCATAGGTTAAGCTTTAATATAAAAATCATACTCTGTAAGAATCCTTAAAAAATAAAACTAATAAGACAAACCCAACAGAGCTCTTTAAAAAAAATAATAAGAGGCTTATCTTTTACCCAAACAAGAATTAAATAAAGGTCCTGAGAACCGATTTCTTAAGGATTTCTTTGAAAAATCGGGATTAAATTCTGTTCCTGATTCAAAGACTAAAGCGTTTGTTAAGGATTATCCTTGAAAATCAACAAAATCCATCCTCTATCAACATTGCCTATATATTCCCTGATCTGGATCACTGCGGTTGGTACTACATACTAGGATATTAGGTACCTCTTCAGTTGTTGTGTTAATAAGGAACCTATACTCTTCTTAAATAATTGAATATCCTTTTTATATCAAGTCGGGATTTGTACCAGCTACATGCCGCATATTGAATAATTTATTTTGATTTCTCCATCATCGGCATCACCATTCACCACCACAAGGATATAATACAATACCCAGGACACATTTTTCACTTAACCAACATTAAAAGTAGATGTACCAGTACCTACCTACAGTCATTTCTACATGTTCATGTGACTACAGACTATACATGATAACACGGAGTATACACCTACACTTCTCTCTATAAGGACCTCTTCCAAATTTAATAAATAAAAAATTATTATCAAATCACTTTGTGAATTTAACTTTTCGGATCCTTTTTGTAGGAAGAACCTCTTCCGATTATTCTTGTGTTATCCTTGTTGGGTTGCGATTCCTTTTTTTTTTGTTGTGTTATGAAAAAGGAAGAAAGAGATTCTCTTATCATATCTTCTGACATGGAAAATGAAAAAGCTCATTCAATGAATCCCAAATAATCTGCTTGGGTATACATGAGTTTGAAAACGGTTTTTCATATTTTGAACAAGGATAACAAAAGTATTGTATAAATGCCAAAAAGGATCCATAAACGTTAAAATATACACAAAACCACCTAACCGAAAAAAAATAAATACTTGAGCAATTCCATTCCAAGCTTAAGGACACAAATTGGAACTCCATAAAAATTGTTTTGAATTTTTTTTTTCTTTTTTTTGTTCTCAAGAACTTAAGTGTCGCAACTCAAAAAGGAAGGGAACAAAAAAAAAAAAAAAAACCACACACACATAAATGCCAAAAATGTTGTTGTCCTTTGGGTACCAGAAAGGGTTACTTCATTTGACTGATGAAAAGTTGAACGAAAGCAGATCATCATAGCAACGTCTGGGTATTGTTTTTAGCTTGGGAATTCGTTGACATAGGAAGGATACAAAAGTATATATCTGTGCTGTGAAGAAGAATAAAAAATACAACACTGAAAGGATTTATCCTGTGAGAGTTGAGTATGGAGTATGGGAATGGGATCACAAATAAAATTATCGTTGACAAACTAAAATCGGAATGGACATTGTTCACTCTGATAGCTTCAGAGATTTAAGTCTTTTGACGAACGACATGTGGGAATATATAGGATAAGCAAAGAACGAGTGTGTTTTGAAAATGCCGACTGGTTCTTGTCATCATTTATGTGCTGGATAAGAATATAAAAGGATGTCACCATCATCAACCAGGGAAATGAAACAGATAAATCCTTTTTTTTTTTTTTATTTTTTAAAGCAAAGGATATTTGTTTTGAGCAATTAGATTTGGTTGTGTTCCTTGTTGGAGCTGTCATGGGGTATAAAAAAGCCAATTTTGAAATAGTGCTTCTTCGGAAGGAAATATTAACTGGGGTTTATTTTTGTTTGGTTCATTGCTTTTGGGAGTCATTTCTTTTAAGGAACTGTGCATATGCCTCTTAGCAGTTGAATGGGCTTTTAAAAATTAAGAAAGGAAACATTTGGTAACACACATCATTGGATCCTTGAACGATGTCGTCTGAAGATATGATAACAGTATAGATAAAAAGTTAAATCGGTTATCTGGGGATCAGCATTTTCGGTCTCATAATAAAAATGATAGAATGAGCAAGCTTTACCACCGACTCCACAATTTCTGCCCGAATATTTACTGCAAGGATTCGGCAGTTTTCTAATTTACAATGATGTTACTGTACTTTGTGAAATAAAAACGCAGCAAAAGTACTGAAAAAAGTAAAAAAAAAAAATGGTAAAGTTGGCAGCTTTTGTTACTTGGGTCTGTCTTAAGGCACGAAACCTTCCAATATGACACAAAAAACTGGAGAGTTATAAAAAATACCGCAAAGTTTTGCACTGAATGAGACTTATTTAGGAGAAGGAGGTTCGATGCCTAGGTAGAGAAATACTAAAAAATCTGCAAACAAAAAAGAAATGGTGTGTGTGTGGGGGGGGGGGGGGTAGAGAGAGAGACGCTAGGTTACGAAAATTTAAAACTTTTGTTAACTTCTTTTTCATTTTGGCGCCATCATGGTCTCAAGTGGATCAAATTAAACTCCGATTTAAACAGCATTGTGAATTGGGGTACTAGAAATCGTGTGGAGTTAAATGCGTCGAAAACTCAATGCTGTCTTTTGTCGTTGAAGCTAAACATACCCCCTATGCCATTATCCATGAATGGTACTTGCATCGAGGAGGCCGAAAAGCTATCAGTACTCGGTATGTGTATCAGTGACAATCTTCGTTGGAATGATCATATACTTGAGATTGCCAAGAATGCTGCAAGATGCTTAGGCTTTCTTAATAGATGCAAGAAGTTTTTTACCCCTTCTGATCTGGCTGCAATTTACAAAGCGTTTATACGCCATAAACTCGAGTATAACTCCCATCTCTGGGCAGGTGCTTCTCAAACTTTTCTTCACCTGCTCGACAGAGTTCAGAAAAAAGCGTTAAAATTGATAGGAGAGAGAAGCATTATGGAAACAATTCCATCCCTTGAACATCGTCGAAATGTTTCATGTCTTTCCTTATTTTACAGATTCTTTTACAAAAAATGCTCACTCGAGGTAGCCAGTTGCGTTCCACCCCTTAAACATTTCCCCCGTAATACTCGTCTTGCTAGGAACGCTCATCAGTTTACACTTGAGCCCAATTTCGGACGTACCGTGAAATATAGGGATTCTTTCTTTAGCCGTACAACACGAATGTGGAATGAATTGCCTGGCACAATTTTTCCTTGCCATTTTGATCTGCAAACATTCAAGATCAATGTTCATCGACACCTCCTTTCCCTTCCTTCCTAACTTCCTATCGCTCTCGCTGTGACTTATCATTAAAAGGGCTATAACAAACCCCTTGAGCACGTGTGCATTATAAAAAAAAAAAAAAAAAATAGTGATCTGCCAGGTTGACCTCAGAAAGTATCGGCAAGCCTGCAGAGTTTGTATTGTTCGATATCTGATGCCAACTAACTGAATGGATACAATGATGTATCTGCGGCAGTAATTCATAGCACTGTCAAAGTTAATTTTAAAACACCTAACTCAAAGAAAAATCATGTCTGCCATCTCGTTTGTTGTTGTTTTGCAGCGCAGCACGTTCATGAAGTTGCAGTCGAGTCGACTTGTAGTTTAGCTTCTTTCTGTGCTGCACCTGCAACTTTATATTCTGTCCGTGCAATACGAATTACGTAAATTTAACTTTGACAGTACTACGTACTACTGCTTCAGCTACACCATTCTTCACAGGCAGTAAATACTGGTGTCTCTGCATTTGTCTGTACCCAGGAGTTCTTAGGCCTGCCTCTCTTTTTCCTCCCTCGCGATGGTATTGAAACGTTGTATGTATATGATAATGTCCCTTTAACGGGGCTTTCAGGGTCTCTCTTGTGACAATACCAGCTGAGACGGTCGTGTTCTTTTTCTTGCAAGATGGTATTTTTTGCGTGTAAACTTCCTCGGATTTTCATACTTCTCATTCGATCAAGCCTTGTTACTCCTTCTGCCAAACGGAGATTCTTCATCTCAACTGCAGTCAATCTACTCCCTACATCTGGAGCTTTAGGGTCTTCCCTACAGATTATGAGTAATTTTTCGATCGCAATAGCTAGCGAACTGTTGGCACCACTTTATATACGCGATGATGGATGTCGGCAAGTCTTTAGCTTTTCACATTTCGGAATAAATGTTCCATATTCAAATAAATGTTTGGAATAGGCATGTGTGGATCAGAAAAAGGGCAGCATAAATACGCAGTCCGTTTTGGACTAAAACATCCACTCATACGTCGATTGATCGTCGCAGAAATGAAGGATCCGCGCTTTTGATGGTTCTATCACCAGCAAAGAATAACTGAAAGACCGATGTTCAGCACAGCAATAAACAGCAGAGGACTTCTTACCATTGTCATTGCCTTTGTACACGACCATCCGCTCAGAGGTTTCTGGAACTCCTCGTTGCCTGAGTGCCACTCAAATCAAATCACGATTTCTTAAATGCTCTTTCAAAATTTACAAACACAATATGCAACTCCTCTAAGGAATCCCGAAGTTTGTCCATCTCCATAACGATCCTTAAACTTTGGTTTGCGCATCTGTTGTTGCGTCCCCAAGAGGGTACCTCAGTAAAATAAATGGCGGGTAAAATTGTTAATTTAACAGTCCATCACAATAGCAGTTGGCCTTGGTCCTTGAGCATTGCTAATGCTTTTTTTAACTATTGGAAAGAATTAGAGAAGTTTACATAACTTTAGTAAATGATATGTCCTTAGGATTTTTAGAGTTTTTTGAAATACCAATTTTATTTTCTCGACCGGGGAAGTGATAGAATTTGTACGAATTTACCAGTGACCTTGGTTGAAAAATTCAAATGCTTACCCACACCACGTTCCAAATGGAAATAACTGCCTTTGCCATTAATGCAGCAGTTTTGAAAATTTGAAAGCCTATCTGCGAGCTCCTTGAGTAATTGAAAAAAGCCTAATTTTATATCATACGTTTACGTTAAATAAGATTTTTTGAACGGGTTTTAATAAAATTAAATGTTCAAAATTGCAAAAGGCCCCCATTTCAAAAATACTTGTTTTTTTTTGTTACTTTGAATCATGTTTTTGTATATTTCCCTTTCTCCTCATCCAAGCTCGTGTGTATTATTAAAACACAATTTAATCCTTCCACATCGCTGCATTAATGCGAGTTCAAAAGGATTCCATTATAAAGTCATTGGAGTTTCAAAGACATTATCCTAAGAAATGTATGGGGGTGTGACGTGTGAGTGTGTTTCTGTGTATGTCGAAAAAAAAAATTGAATTTTACAAAAAAAAAAACTTCCTTTCGTTATTTCATCAATCTTCATCTGTCTCCCAAATAATTCTCCTGCTCCTGGTAAAATTCTAGAGCCCCAACACAAATAGCGGTATATTATTCTGAAGTCGGTAGATACTTCAGATTGATTGAAAAAACACGCTGCTTAAATATTCTTCCAATCTACACAACCGATATATAATTCTTTGTGTGATGTTGGACAAAACTCCCATCAGGACGATGAAACGACGCACGATGATGGTTATAATGATGTTGTCGATGATGTTGACGACGACGATGACGACACGTGGTTAAGTGTGCGTAGAGCTGCCAAAATCGTGTGAAATGGTGTCTGATTTTTATCCCTGCGGGTGTGTAGACATTATTATCAATATTATAAAGGTGAGGTGTGTGTGTAGGTATGTTGTGTAGTCAGTCATTCACGGGGAGGAAATGAGACCTTATTTCATCCTCACACGAGCGGATACGGAAACGATATGTGTGAGTATGCTGAGCATATTAGAATCAAAGTTAAACTTATTTTTTTTTTTTTTTTTTTTTGCTGACAAACATGGAAAAGTATACGCGGGTATAGAGTTGAGGGGACGGAACTCATACCATACTTTGTAAGTGAGATTTTCTTAATTAGTTTGGGTGGTGACGTTGACGTGCTTTGGCAGTTTAGTTGGCTTTTTGCCATGAGCGATGTTTGGTTTTTCGAGTTTGGAATTTTTTAAAGTGACATAACTTCATTGAAATGTTGGTATAAGTAAAATGAATATACCTACCTTGATAGGATAGAAATAACACCGTATACCAGTTAATTAGTGACTTGTTTTGAAGTTTGTGTGATGGTGAAAAGTTTGACATTAATAAATGTTTTTTCGGTGGGAAATTGAAAATTCCTACAGAAGCTCACTCTGAAGAAATAATTTTATTTTCAACTGTTTAAAAAAAAAACATTTTAAACTCCTCTTAAAAGTTCTTTTGATTTGAGATTTTCTTTTCATAGGGTTGCTCTTATAGATATGAAGGAAAGATGTTTTTACTATTAAAGCAAAGAAGTCGAATACAGTTATCTATCTTAGGAATTAGGATATGAAGCATTGGAGATGATCTAGTAGAAATGTTAGGTAAGTCCTTCCGCCGCTGATCTCAACCTACACATAAAAATGTCTATATGCGGACAGCTCCTTTTTTCAAACTCTTCTTCACGGATGAGGACACGAACACCTTTCCCTGAGCCCTTGTTATAGAAGAGCACTCATAAACGGACGCATTTATTTAATGAAGAGCTGGTTTTGTTTCAGCAGTAGACACATACAAATAGCTTCAGTTCTTGCTTAAGATAAAAGTAAATCCTTTAAAATTTGTAGAAGGTGAACCGCGAAGTTTTAACTTTTGGACAGAACTCAGTTTTTCATTCATTTTCCAGTTCTGAAGCTCCTTGAGCTCTAGCGAAACTATAGAAGATTTCACGGCACAGTGATTTAACTTTGGGATCTCCTTGTTTCTTGAGTTTTTAATTTCAAATGTGAAGTTCCCCTTTTGGAAAAAATATCTTTTAACTTCAAATTTTATATGAAATGGCCTTTCTTTAAACTTTCTCTTAACGGGACAGCTGCCAAAACCAGACACAATTTCAAAAGACTAATGCGATTGTCCGCCTACGGGAGCTATCACTTAATTTGTTTGGGTGTTTCTTTTAGTAAACGGCTTCTACTGACATTCTCCTCCAGTCTATCCAGGCTCTAGATTTCCGGGTTCCCCCTTTTTTCTGTGAAGTTGATCTATCGCTTTTTTTTTTGTCTATAGAACTCAAAGGAAGCTCTTTCATCAGTTCTGGCCTTTCCAACATCATTGACCATATGCCTGTGTTCTTAGCTTCGCAGAACTTTCAGTACCCTTCATAGAACCAGGAATTTTGTTATGACTGTCCGGCACATCGGCGGAGGCATTTCCAGAGGCTTTATGAAAGGCAAGTTCTGTGTCCATCTATTCGAAACCGAGCACCCGATGGATTCAAATTTAAATCAACGGAGCAACCGTATGAACGCGACAAAGGATATAATTTCCTTTGGGGTAAATGTTTGGAATACTCACACCAACTATCCACAATCTAAGCTAAGATGAAAAATTCGTAAAATATTAATTATATCCTGATTTATTTTTCACATGACCGTTCTACTTTCCAGGAGAACAATGCTCCTTTGCACACATCAAACCCAATTATCATTCATAACTTATAGAAACAAACTGTCACAGATGACGTCATTCTTTGTTTTTCAATAATCATTGACAACGTTTTGGCACATCGCACATGAATTTACATAGCTAGTTCAGTATCTTCTTTTTTAGTTATTTATGAATGATATCAATTATATTTCAAAAACAAGAGAATATAACGCTGATCATTCTCAATTAATCTTCAAGTTTATTATTTAATCAATAAAAGAAAACGATTATGAGTGTCATTAAGCAAATTGATTATCTCTTTGCTGCTCCACTTCCGTCACATGTTCAATTTAATTACTCATTCTTCATTTTTTTAATGAAAATGGAACCTTAATTTGTTCCAATAATTGTATGGAAAGTCATTGGCTGAAAGTTGGAAGAAAAAATAATGCGGGAAGGAAAAATGAAAAAATTCTGTACTTAAGCAGTTAATAAGAATGGACGTGAAATTTATGTAATTTTTCCTGGTTTGTAGGAATTAATAGATTGAGAAAATAGTATTAAAGAATCTTTAGTTTAAAAAATTGAAAGCGGACTCCGCGATGTTGTATTGTGACTAGTTTAAATAACATACTTGATAATTACTTACTTAATTAAGGTATAGTGTATACATTCTATTGTGGACCACGAACTCCATCAATATAACCACCAGCCAGTCCAGTCACAGCTGCTTCCCATCTGGTTGTGTCAGGGTCCGAAATTCTCCCCACACAGCAGAACTGATATGATATGATTTGGGTCTTGTAAAGTGTCTCCTGTGTCCTTTGAAAAAAGAGAACTTTACTACTAAAATGCTTTCCAAGCTTGAAGAAACAGCGATTGACCAGAGTGATTCCTTGATTGAGAGTGCAGACACTAATATGTTTTTGAGAGGTAATATTGGAACCCAAATAGACAACGTTCTTGACTTTTTCAAAGTAGCCGATGACTTCCTTTATTCTTCGTTTTATCTTGATTAAAAGCTACACCCATTCTCGTTGTCACCTTGCTTAAGCCTTTCTCCACATCAGTAATGGAGTCGATGCCGCTCTTACCAGCTTTGACGGAGTAGTCGAGTTATCCATTGTCACCCTGTACAATAGAACGAGTTTGGCAGGGATGCCAAGCAGTGACATGACCTTAAACGATCTGGAATTACTGATGGGTCTTTCCTAAAATCTGTCGAAGTGTGAAAACTCACTAAACTTTTATTTTGAATTTCAATTCAATAAAGTCCACTAAAAACAAAAAAACTGCTTCGTTAACTTCGGCTAGACCACGGGTGTATATATATATTTATATATATGTATAGTTTTAGGTGCATGAATTCAAACGAATTCCCCTAAAAATAGGATTCACAGTGTATTCATGCTGTAATTTTATCAAATGTCGGTAACCATCGACCAAAATTTTGGGTCTTAGAAGGGTACAATAGCATCTAACTGGTGAGCCCAACTGTTGTACCTGGGCGAAACGCATTTGGACTAAAGGTCACTAAACTTTTATTTTAAATTTCAATTCAATAAAGTCCACTAAAAACAAAAAAAAACTACTTCGAAAACTCAATAGCCAACAAGTTTATTAGGCATTAAGAGAGACTCATTAAAGTGACTCATACCCCTGTAGTTCAGGTCTTGTTGGGCTTAAGTTCTGATAACGTTGCACGTTCTTCTTCCTGGTCGAGTATATGAAGATTTTTGTCATCATCTTCAACATAAAATGGATCAGCCTGCCTGACAGTAATAAGATGATTTTAAGAGTCATCAGAACTGTTAAATTATCAGTACCATCTGTGCATCATGTACGACATTCCATGTCTTTCTATGCGTCAAAATGTGACACCCCATTTTTGAAAGGGGTTTTGTCAGTGTGTTTTGTCGACTCTTTTTGAGAAAATAAGGACTTTCCTAATAGACGTGACTATAAGATGATTTTTTTTTTGTTTTTTTTTTTTTTGTTTCTTATTAAAATCAGTAGAGTCGTTTTCGAAAAAATAAATATTTTAAACTACGTTAATAGTTGCGGAAAAAGTGGTGGATGAGGAAACTAAGAATTCCTGCTTTGGAACATCAAGACAGAAGAACATTCCTTTATCCAACTACTTACTCAAATGTCCTGCTCCATAAACTTTTACTGAGATGTTAGTTTCATCTTATAATGCTTAGTTGTTGCAGTGCTATCAAACATATCAGACAACAAGTTTTTAATACCAAAACGTAAAATTGTTCTAAACAAACATATGGGCACCCTATAACCCGGATTTACGATAAGATTAAATCAAGCCGTCTATAGTTCCATAAAATCTCGTCTTCATTGCAGTGAAAAAAAATTGTCTGGCTCTGGAGCATTGTTAAAAAAAAAACCTACAACAACGACAAAAAAATCGTAAAATGATGATAAAACTTCGCATTGACAGACGACAGGATAAACTTTTTGTGAAATCAGGACGAAAGAAATTCACGCCCATGCTTAAATTATTATCGTTATGATTGCTAGCAGTTATATTGTGCGGTTTATAGTGAACATTTTTGATGAGCATTTGGAAGATAGTACGGCAATTTTGCGTATACAAACACATATATACATACAAACAAAAAGAACAAAAGTCAAAAGCAAATCGTAAATTTTTGCTTACATTTTATTTTGTTTGCCCCGTAGAATAATAAAGTTTGACGAAAAGGATCAACGACATGAAAAAGCAGTGGCAAAGACATTATTTTTTGTTCAATGTTGCTTTATCCTTAAAAAAAAAAAAATTACAAACCCACATACACACAAACCAAAAAAAAAAAAAAAACCATAACATAACAGGAACAACAAAATAGCTGAAGGCACAAAAAAGGCGAAGCATTTTAGTTCTTCGGTTTTATGAATGCACATTTTTTTTTTGTTTGAACTTGAATCGTATTGTCAGGATATTTTGTTTCCTTATTCCTTCCATCGCATCATCGGTTAAATTCATGACGGCGAGGATATGGTTTTGTAGAATTTATAGAGTAAGTACGTCGAAGGGTAGTATCTAGTATCTTTTGGAGAACCATTTGCGGCAGAACATTTTGGTATTCAAAAACAGAAGGATGTGGGGGCAAGTATGTAGATGGAAGCATTACGTAGGAAGGTACATAGTTTGTTTACGACTTTTAAATTATTTTCATTCGATTCTTCTTCTTTTTTTTTTTTAAGTTCATTTTTGTCGGTTCCTAAATTCGATTTTTCGATTCTTTGATTTTATTTGATTTGCCAATTTTATTGTCAAGGATTGTTATCGAAACATGTGATCAGTCTTTTTTTTTTAGAGTAAAGTTTTATGAGGGTTCGGTTGGTTTTATAGACAACGACTGAAATTGTGAGTTTTTCATTTTACTAAAATCACATCGGATTGATAGTTTTTCTTCGTTGCGTAGAAGAAAAAATATTAAAAATAATGTAGAACATCACGAAGATAGTAAAAATCTATATGCTTCATCTACCTTAGACGTGTTTCTTGAAAATTTAAACAAACAAACTTTCTCCAATAAATTCTTTTCCTAATTTCTAGTGGGACTTTGCAGCCTTTGCTCTAATGACTTTTATCACTTTAATATTAGTGACTGATTAAGTTTTCAAACACAATTAGCAGTGCTTCTTTTCACAATTTATTCTAATGCAAAGTTCCTCATTTAATCATTTATCCCAATCTTTCGCAATCTTTTGTGTTAATGTTTATAAATCGTTTTATCAATATACAGCCTGTAATTTTAGGATTTGTTTTCTGCAGAATAAAGGCAACCATTTATTCGCGCTGCATAAATTGGAACAGTTGGCGCCCAACGTGTCGAATTTTGTTCTCACTATCAGATCTGGAAAGTAAGAAGCTTTAGAAAGGAGTGATCATACGATCAATGATCTATACCCAAAACATATTATAGCTCATTATTTAATGCAGGTGTAAGTTCTTTCCTTTACAATGCAAAAAGTAATGAAACTGATATGCTTAGTGAAACGCAGGTATAGGGTAAAGTTAATTCCCAGATCTTGAATACTTAAAACTTGATGCACAACTTTGTTTGAAATGGTCAAAGTTTAAAGCATTCTGTTAATGTATGCTTGCAAATCCACACTATCATTGGCAGAATTAAAAGTGTTTTGAGAACTTCATTTATAGCGAGTACAAAAAGAATCGAAGCTAGATGACCGCCTAGAGGCAATCCTGATGTTCCTGTGAAAGGATAAGGAAACAAATTTTGAAACTTTACTGTGTTTGATCTATTTTGGAGATATAAACATAAGATACGCAAAGCTTGAAAAAAAATTATCTCATGTGATAGTGATAAAAAAAGTTTTGGATAAGTTGCAACAATTGGCGCCCAACGTGAGGCCACCGAAAACATTCGATTACAATTATTATTAGTTTTTCTTTTAATAAATGGAAAGAATTACCATTAGGTATAAGTTTCTGCGTCCTTGAAGTGTACCTATTTTAATTTCATTTCCACCCAGCGACAATGCACAGCCGTTTGCAACATGTCTGCTAAAATCTCAAAGTAATAATCACTATTTCACTCATTAAACTCGACTCAGTTTCATATTTTTCGTTACTTTTTTAAAAGCCAATTTTCCATGCCTCCTGTTTCCTTTCAAAAGTTATACATATTTTTGAACCATTTTCATGGAACCATAACCTACCTATATCAAAAACAAAAGAACTGATACAAAAAAGTTAGGATAGAAAAGCATACGAATTCATGGAACACTGCATTCAAAAATCCATATGCAAGGAGTCGAGCATCCTGCTGCTTCTCTTCTTTCTTTGACTACATGCATAGTTGGCGCGTATTCGTTTCATCCGTATATGGCAAGTTACGAAAAACAAATTTTCAAAGAGCAATTGAGAATTTTAACAATTTGATTCAACAAACACACAACACATATTAGCTCCAGCAGTTTTTACAAAAAAAAAAAAAAAAAAAACTCAACACAGGATACAAAAAAAAAAAAAAAAAAAATTCAATTGCTTTCATTTGCCAACAGCAGTTGGAAATTGTTTTTTAACGGCAAAGTTAGTCCTTTTTAAGAATGGCAAACGGAAACACCACCAATTATGTTCGTATACCTTTGTGTAGTTTTGTAACCTTTGGCAGCAGAGCCCTACCACCAAGACCATACCATAATGGTGTAGGAGTGGCGCGTCAGGCGTCGGAGGCATATATTAAACCACAATAAAGCTTTATGAGAGAATAGGACTTTCAAGACAACAACAATGATGACGAAGAATTCAACCGCATGTGCTTAGAAGCTGAATTGATTTTTCTCCTTAACTACTGGAATGTTGAGGAGTGGGGTTGGTTGGTTCAATATAAATAGGCTAGGCACGCATTATCGATTATGCTTCATTAAGTTTTAATAAAAAACGTTGAAATTGATTGAGCTTTTGCAGCATTTCAATTGAATCAAGTTTTCTTTCAAGTGATTTACAATGGAAAATGGGAAAGAAATTAAGTGTAAGCACTAAGGCATTGCAGACATTGGGGGAGGTAGGCGGCATATTTATGGGCAAGTAAATTAATAAAAAGTTCAACAAATTACTAAGTTCTTTCTTAAGTACCACATATAGTGGATGGGGGTATTTTTGAGCAGGGGTTAGTGAGGGATGTTTTTCAGAGAAAAATAAATTTAAGAGAAAGCTTAAATTCTTTTGATTTACTAACTGTTTCTAAAATTTAACAAAATTTACTATATTTGCTTCTGTTTACTAACTGTAAAATTTTCTTTACAAAAGTGACTATATTTTCTTCTTATTGTTGTCATTTATTTCTGTAATCTCTTTGCCTACAAACATTAAACAGTTGTTCAAAACATGTTTTGCATTCAATTGGAATCTGTCGTATTATATTGTATTATATTGTATTGCACTGTATTGTTTTTTATTGCATACTATTGTATTAAATTGCATTCTTTTGTATTTTATTGTATTCTATTGTATTTTGTGTTTTATTCATTGTATTTTAATGCATCCATCATATTGCATTTTATTGTATTTCATTGTATTATATTATATTTTATTATATTATGATGTACCAGTTGTAATCTATTGCATTCTATTGTATTCTATTGTATTTTACTGTGTTGTATTGTATTCTATTGTATTTTATTGTGTTCTATTGTATGTGATTGTGTTCTATTATATTCTATTGTATTATATTGTATTTTATTGTATTCGATTGTATCCAATTGTACTCTATTGTATTTTATTATATTTTATTGTACTCTATTGTGTTTTATTGTATTCTATTGTATTCTACTGTATTATATTGTATTCTTTTGTATTCTATTGTATTCTACTGTATTATATTGTATTCTTTTGTATTATATTGTATTCTATTGTATTCTATTGTATCCTATTGTATTCTCTTGTGTTCTATTGTATTCTATTGTATTCTGTTATATTATATTTTTTTATTTTTTATTTTTTTGTATTATTTTGTATTCTATTGTATTTTATTGTATTCTATTGTATTCTATTACATTCTATATTTTATTGTATTCTGTTGTATTCTATTGTATTATATTGTATTCTATTGTAATCTACTGTATTCTATTGTATTTATTGGATTCTATTGCATGCTATTGTTTTTAATTGTATTATATTGTTTTTATTGTACTCTATTGTATTCTATTGTATTCTTATTTATTCTATTGTATTCTGTCGATTGTATTTAATCGTACTCTATTGTATTATATTATATTTTATTGTGTTCAATCGATGTACCAATTGTAATCTATTGTATCCTATTGTATTCTATTGTGTTCTATTGTATTCTATTGTATTCTGTTATATTATATTTCATTATTTTGTATTATTTTGTATTCTATTGTATTTTATTGTATTTTATTGTATTCTATTGTATTCTATTGTATTCTATTGTATTCTATTGTATTCTATTGTATTCTATTGTATTCTATTGTATTCTTTTTTATTCTATTGTATATTATTGTATTCTATTGTAATCTATTGTATTCTTTTGTGTTTTATTGTATTATATTGTATGCTATTGTATTCTATTGTATTATATTGTTTTTTATTGTACTCTATTTTATTCTATTGTATTCTATTGTATTCTTATTTATTCTATTGTATTTGATTGTATTCTGTGGATTGTATTTAATTGTACTCTATGTATTTTATTGTACTGTTTGGATTCTATTGTATTCTATTGTATCTTTTTGTACTCTTTTGTCTTGAAATGTATTTTTTTGAACGCTATTGTATTAGGTATTTTGCATTTAGTCATTCGGGTTGATTGTATTCCATTGTATTTTATTGTGTTAAAAACAAATACAAAACTTATTTCATGTGACTGTAAGAGTTTGAAAAAATATGCCATTTTTAATTTTTGAGTATGAATTTTCGAACTTGGAAGTTCATGCATCAAATTTAAAAATTGATTCTACAAAACTCTTTTTTAAAATTAAAATTGGTCTTTGGATGCTACTCTTAGTAGAATTAAAAAATGTTGTAGGATTTTAGTTCAAATAATTGAAAGGAACTCCTTTTTATATTAAATAAATCGTTTCTTGTAAGAAATCACGATATAAACTGAGGAAATACAGTAATTTCATTTTATAAAAGTTCACTTAAAAGTTCCTTGCAGCTTTTAATTAAAATTGCTTCTGCAACACTTTTTTTGTGGTGTACATTTTCTTAAGCCCTAATTTCTTCCTTTAAGCTATAAACGACTTAGCTCGGTCTTCTTAAGTGTAGAGTGTTACCTATAATTTTAATTATATAACAAAAATTATATTATATCTGCGCTATGCACTTTTCAAGCTTCTATAAAAAAAACATTAACACTATAAGGGGTGTCTTTTTTGAGGTTAACCACTCAGCGAACAATTTGTGAATCCTTTTAGAGGCCCTTTATCGTCATATCTTTCAGTGGAGATGGTGATGGTGACTACAATTGAAGTTAATCCTTTTAGATGGGTGGGATGGCGGCTTTCGCTGCCAGATCCTTATGAAAAAGAGGACACTACTTGAGAGTATGAATTTACTTGAGAATTTTCTCAAAAGATTACAACAAGGACCACGCTAAAAGGGCTACGAGCGGACTAGCGTGCTGTCGACCTATTTATGAAGTGCAGAAATGTGTCTTCGTGCTTTTTTTTACTTTCTTTCTTGTGTGGGTTTTGGTTTTTTGAAAACGAAAATGAGCAAAGGGTGCTGCAAAGTGGAGTAGAATAAGCTGCCGAGATAAATGCAAGTGGCGATAGCGAGCGGTTTGTTCATTTAGTCCTTATTTTTTGTCTTGGCCCCATCGGCGGCGCCACAACGTGCCACGTCATCATCATAGTACTTGTAAATGTACTTAACCAAAAAAAAAAAAAAAAAAAAAACTTTCTCTTTCGTGTTGAAAACGGTTCCTATATAAATGTGTGCTTTTCATTACGGTCTCTTATATGCCCTAGAAAATGCTGAGTGTGAGAAAATCCTTGCTAGATATTGAAGGACAAGCCAGAGGACGAAGAAGAAGAAGTAAATTTTGTGTGTTTTCCATGTTTTTCTTCCTTTTTTGTGCGGCTAAAGCATTGTCTGAAGGGTGCTAATGGCTTTGGTGTGCGCTCTTGGAATGTTTCCAATGCGATGAAGAAGAGGATTCAGAATTTGGAAACTCCTTCGAGAAAGGATTTTATTTTTGTTTTCCTTATTATTATTTTTTTTTTCTAGTCTTGTTCTTTATAAAATGTATATAAGGTAGTGATAGTGATAGCTCATTGTGAAATTGATGATCATCCTTAGCATTAATGTTACAGAGCGTAGAAAATTTTAATTGCATTTCTAAGTGGAACAGTTATGTAACCAATGTAATGCAAGGATGGAAAATCTCATTGGAAGAACAAACAACAAATGCAAGAAGTGCAAGAAGGGAAGATTTCAAGAATTTATTCGTTGAACTCAAGGGCTGCAAATATTTATTGCTTTTACATTTCGGATACAAAGGACTCAGTTAATATTTAACTTTTGGGGATTATCTTAAGTTTTGATTAAGTTTTTCGGGTCAAGATTTACATCATGGTAGTTATTGAAATGATTGATGATAAACTTTTTTTTATAAAAGGAATTTATACTTTTTTTCATTTAATTTATTCATTTCAAAGAAATATAACATTACATTGACACAAGAAGATTTTAATCTTTGAAAATATCTATGGACTTAAATTAAGAACTACTTCATAACTACGTATATACATAGTAAATTTAAATGCATTATTTAGTAAGAATTTAGATAAGAAAATTATAAGAGTATTCATACATTTCTCCCAAACTTCTTTTATAATGTAAGTATAGTAAGTTTACAACCTGGTATTTCAAATGTAAAACTTGTACCTATGGGCTGATAATTTTCCGCGATGATTTTGCCGCGCGAATGGGGTCGTAAACTTACACAAATCTAAAATTTGAAATAAAGTTATATAAATTGTGTTTTTTTCGGCATTCGATCGTTATAATTATTTAAAATACACTTTTTTAACAGAGAAATTAAGCACTTTCATTTTAAAATTTCATTTTAAGATTTAACTTAAAGAGTTTGCTTAACGAGCTCGTTCGTGCAAAGTGAAGCGTTAATGTACGCATAATAATGGACAAATTTATCTGAATGCATGAATTCCCACCCCTATTGAATAATAATAAAAATATTATTTAAATAAAATATAATTTCAATGTATTCATAATTTATTTATAAATAAATTGTACGACTGGATCGCAAAAACTTGATCTAATGTTTTGACAGTGATCTTAGGCTTTGAGATTTTTGAAAAAAAAAAACAGGGAAAAATGATATGCAATTTTATTGATCGCTTAAAAATCACTTAATTAGTGATTTTTAATTGATCAATAAACGTTATTTGGAGTTATTTGGAAGAAATGAAGTATGAAATCTGATTTCTTTTCAAAATCGTCTGACCAGTTTTTTTCAAATAACGGTTTTTTTTAACTTTTCGAAAACATATTCCAGATATTTTTTGAGTACACCAACATTTAGCAGTTTGTAGTTCTTATCATACAACACAAATTAAAAATATTTTGAATAAACCATTTTTGAAAAAATAAAAAACTAAAAAAAAATCTGTCCAGCCGTTTAGGCTATAGGTGCCTAATCTTCATAATTTTTTCTTTGTATGCACCACAAGGCTTACCACTATCCCAAATTTCGAGATTCTAAGATAAGAAGAAGTGCTCCATATATTTGATACCATTATCGATTAAATGAGTGGTTACCATACACCCCCTGAACTTAAAACATCAAACTTTAGATTATTTCATTGGTATGCAACACAACTTCTGCTGTTGTGCCGAATTTCAAGTTTCTACGATAGTCAGAAATTTTTTTGAAATTGGGCGGATAACACGCCCTCTGAATGGAAAATCCAATTGTTTTTAATTTTCCCTTTGCATGTATCAAAAGATTCTATGACGATTAGAAGTGCTCCACGAATAAGATAACATTTCCGAATAAATGGGCGGATACCACCACCCCTCAAATTTTTGATTTTATCCTTTGTATGTATCGCAAGGTCAACCGCTTTGCAAAATTTCCGTTACGGGAAGTGATCCCAAATTTTGATGATCTGTCAGTCAGTGAGTGAGTGAGTCAGTTACTATTTTTGCGATTTTTGAAGCCCTGTATCTCAAAAAATAATCATGCTAAGCACCAGGGTTGTTTTTTAATGGTTTAACTAATGATTTCTAAGTGATTAATAAAATTGCATATGATTTTTTCAATGCATTTTTTCCAAAATATCAAACTCCAAGACCAATGTCACACATTAAAGCAAGTTTGTACGACGATGTCGTTCACTTAATTTTAGATTGTTCCATAGTTCTTTTAAAACTGAGATTTGGATCAAGTTTTTCAAATAAATGTGTTGGTGAACTGTATTTTGTTACGTTCGGGCGGATTTCTTTTAAATTTCTTATAGAAATACTCCCATTCCCTAATGAGAATCTTTATGCCACGGCTGTAAGATGGGCATCTTTTTATTTTTAATTGCTTAGTAACCGAAGCTACATTACATAAACATTATGTAGGTTTAGAAAATCTGTCCCAAAAAGTTGTTGAAAAGTGCAAACTAGTGTTCACGTCTGGCAATGGGTTTGACTTAAAACATGTTCGCCAACAACTATTTACAACTGATAGTCCAACTTTATCACCGAAGTATTAAAATGATCGCGTTAGAAATTACGCCCGATCCAAACATCACTGTACTTTGTACCCAGTCTCAGTAAGGTTTAAGGTATCAAGTTCACTATAAGGTTTTCTTCACTGAACATATTTGGTGGACTATAAACTGTTATCCAACTTACTTTACAAGCTTTTCTTGTAAGCTGGTAAATCAAAAGAGGATGATATAAAATTTCTTCAAGAACGGTACGGTGGGAAGCGATACTACAGTCAGATTATTTCAGGCAAAAGAGAACTCCAATGACAAAAAAAAGTTTAAGTCGAATTCGTTATAGTTTTATTTTAATTAAAACGTTGTTAATAGACCAAGAATGTCCTTTCCATTTAACGATCTACAAATCAGAAAACAAAACCTATCAACAGACAGGCAAGGCAGTCAGAAACAGACAGATGTATAAAAACGAACAGATTTACTAATGGACTGATGCTGTCCATCAGCAGATGGACAGAAGACAAAAGAATTCCCGCGCCTATAGATTAATTCTAAATATCCCAACTTTGACAATGTCCTTAAATCGATCTCCATCAAACACAAAGTGCATAACAAAACAATTTAACGCAACCCAAGATGTATATGCATAAAGCACAAAGGTAAATATGTGTTTTCTAGCATCTTCAACAAGCCATTTAGGAAATCGACAGTATCCTGGAGAAGGATATGAGAAAAGGAACAAAATATATATTCTCTTCCTCTGGTCTGTAGATAACACATATACGGATGCAATTTATGGGTGAATTTCAAAAATGCCTTTTCGGCTCTGGGGGCTGGGGGTCTGGGCTGGTATGGCATGATAAAGCCAAAAAGAGAGGTAAAGAAAGAAATAATAAATGCAGTAGGATGCTCTGGCTTGTAGATAATTTTATTCAAAATCGAAGGACAATGACGTTCACATTTCAGGCAGGTGCTGCTGTAAAGTAACTACACATTGATTGTAAAGTTACAAAAGGATTTTTGAAAGCCTTTTAGGCAATGCAAAAGAGAAAAACGACGACGACAATTTTATCTGTTGGTCCTTGCAAATGTTTGGAATTTGCATCAACACTTTTAACAACCATATGGATTGTATTTTACAGAATATGTAAGGATGTTCCATTGATTTGTACAATGTATTATTATTGTTGTGCAAGAAGGACATGGAAAAACTTTAAAGCAGAGTCACAAGTGTGTGGATTAGCATATTGGAAGCACGAATAAATTATAAGTGTTGCGTAAGCACTTGCGAAAGTTTGGTCTAGTTTTACGGTCTGTTTGGAAATAGATAGGATGCTTGCTTTTGATAATAAATAAGTCAATAAATTAAATTAAAATAGATCATATTGAAAATGCATATTGCCAATGTTTCATATGGGTTCCAATTTGATTAAGAAAGGGCTCTAAGAAACTCAAAAAAAATTCTAGAAGAGCTTGATTTGCATAAAAAGGATACTTTAGGGATATATGAACCCGAAACTTAGAGAGGATAGAATTTTGGAAATCCTGTTGAATACTTCCAGTAAAAGGCTGCATTCAATGTATGAGTTTTTTAGCGAAAAAATCAGTATCATGTGAAAAGGTGGAATATCCTACAATATCGTGATCCAAAGCGAACAGAACAAGAATAACACTTCAGCGAGTATCCTCAAAGCTTAACAGGATTGTACTGCTATTATGATTTACGTATAAGGTTCTAAGCAAGCTGTTTTTAGACTGCTATAGAAACAGAAAAGGCCTTATACAAATCATTTTGGAGCACATTTTGCAAGATATTTAACTGTTATAAGACTTTTGTTGGCATGTGTTATAGCAGCAAATAGCTATTCATGAAATGCAATTATTTTAGCTAAGCAGGCCTAATAAAAGCTTGTCTGAGATGTTTTAAAAAGGCCCTAAAAAAGCAAATTTATGACAACGAAAATTTAAAAGCTTTCTTTGGATGGAGCTAAATTCTAAAAGCTTGCTTTGGATGTCAAAGAAAGGCATTACCAAAGACATTTGATGACAGCTTCGGCCGGTGCAGGGAACTAACTTCACGGGCACTACCTTCACATGGGAATTAACTTCACCACTGGTGGGAACTAATTTCACTTTTTTTCGATGAAGTTAATTCCCACCGAAAGTGAGAATTAATTTCACCAAAAAATCGTGTGAAATAAATTCCCATCAAAATTTTGAAAATCTAAAGAAAGAAAAACTGTCGAAAAATGAAAGAAATCATATGGATTTAAACAATTTATTATAATTTATAAGCAAAAGTTTTTACAAAAAGGGATAGACCTGCTAAAGAAATATGTATGCATTGAGTTTTTAACTAAACTAAAGTTAATCTTAGCAAACATTTTGTTTTAATTATTTTCGCTACTAATGTTTGACTTTAGTTTTAGTTAAAAATTCGAGCGAATTTTTAACTAAAACTGAAGTTGATCTTTGCAAACATTTTGTTTTTTTTTTCAAATTGTATTATAGAATGTATTATAGAAACTGCATTAGCAGCGAAAATAATTAAAACAAAATGTTTGCAAAGATTAACTTTAGTTTTAGTTAAAAATTCGAGCGAATTTTTAACTAAAACTAAAGTTGATCTTTGCAAACATTTGGTTTTAATTATTTTCGCTGCAAATGCAGCTTCAGTGCATTCTATAATACAAAGCCGGCAGAAGCGGGCTTAGTTTATCATGCTAAACTTAATAACACAATAACGATAATTATATCATTTACTGTAGTAAGAAGTGAAGTTATCTCCCACCCACCGAGGGAAATAACTTCATACAAAAGTGAAATCAATTCCCACAAAATAGTGAAATTAATTCCCACTTTCGGTGGGAATTAACTTCATCAAAAAAAAGTGAAATTAGTTCCCACCAGTGGTGAAGTTAATTCCCATGTGAAGGTAGTGCCCGTGAAGTTAGTTCCCTGCACCGCTTCGGCCAATAGTTTGCCGTAAATGTTAAAATTTTTTTTAACCATTATGTAAGTAGAATGTTTGCTATTTATTAAAATGTACACTAAATACATTTTTATAAATAGATAAAATACTACATAATGGTTAAAAAAATTTCGGATTCGAGTTTTTGCTGTTGAGATTTTTCGATTGAAAATTAGGGTGTTTTTTCGATTTTAAGTCAAAATTTGGTGAAAAAATTAATATTTTTAATCAACAAAAATTGCAGTGTGCTTAAAGCATAAAACGGCAAGTTTTCAACAACTTTCGTGAAATAAAAGTGTTTTTTTGTAGAATATAAAAATAAAAAACCAACAATTTTGTTACTTGAATTTTTGGGAACATTTTGAGGTTATGTGAAGAAATGCATTACAAAAGTTGTAGATCTTTTAATAACCTACATTTTTGCAATTTAGTTTTTTTTCCATAGGACTTGTAGTTTTGCTGGAAATCGATATAGACCGTTTTTTTTCCTTAAAAACCCTTAAAACCTCCCTCCCGCCCACTTCGCGACCGCAGATCGACCGCAATTTGTTTCTCCTTTCATAACTGATATATCTTTCTTCCTTTTCCAACTGATCTCATCCTTATATAATTACTTGCTCTATAGGGCAAGTATTGGTTTCGTGCAGAAAAAAAAAATCGAGGTTTTAATCAAACATGACATTACGATGATAGAGAAGCCCAAAAAAGTGGTTTTCGCCATACCGTCCATCGGTCTGTCTGTGCGTCTGTGCGGATGTGCGCTTTTTCACGTCATGCTACAGCCTAAACGGCTTGACGGATTAACTTCAAACTTATTAAATAGCAGTTTGAAGAAAAACCATTGTCGAGGTTTTTTTATTTTGTTTTAGCCCGGCTCAAACTGGTACCTTTCAAGTAACGGTTTTTTTCAATTTGGATTTTCTCGAAAACGGCTCTAACGATTTCGATTAAATTTAAAATTTAGCTAACTTTAAGCATTTCTAACAAAACTGCGTTTTTTGTTTTTCCTCAAATGGTCGTAACGAAAATTAGGTTTTAACGGCTTTTTTTCAAATAGCCATAAGTTCACAACGGCCTGATTGAGTCAACTCAAACTTTGTTTGACATAGTTTTTCATAGTGTTCTATAGGATGGTTTAGTAAATTTTTCACTGAAGCCTCTCTAAACGGTGGCTTCCATACAACGAGCCGTTGAGTTTTAGCCACCTTTTTTTGGTTTTTTCTAATTTTCTCGAAAATGGCTCTAACGATTTAGATTAAACGTTGTGTGTTATATTCTTTTAGTGTTTTTAAGAGAACTGCGTTTTTAGTTTTTGGCTAAAAATGCAAATAACGGAGATCTGCTCTTTGCGGCTTTTTTTCAAATGGCCATAAGTTGTCAACGGTTGCATCAAATTCACTCAAACTTTGTTTGGTATAGTTCCTTACAGCTTCCTATCAGATGGCATTGATTTTTTTTTCAGTTTCTCTTTTTTAAATGGTGGCTCCTATACAAAGAGCCACTAGATTTTGGCCAATTTTTTCATTTTTTCTAATTTACTCAAAAAAGGCTCCCCCGATTTTTATGAAACTTTGTATGTAACATACATAGAATACTTCAAACAAAACTGCATTTTTAGTTTTTGGCTATACATGATAATAGCGGGAATTGCTTTTAACAGTATTATTAATTAGGCCATAACCCATAAGTGGACATTTGTATCATTTATAACACCCAAAAGATAACGTCTTAATTTTAAATATTAAAGGTTTCTTAACGTTAGCTCCCGTATATCGAATTTTCCAGTTTTAGCCAAATTGTTTTGGTTTTTAACAAAAAATTTTCAAAAATGAATTGTTCTTATTGATCGAAAAGTTTGTTTTCATCGGACTATTGCACCAACAGAGCAAGTACGTGCGACCCAGTCGTGCATTTTATTTTTTTTTGGTTTCAAAAATGATCGACCCTGGTCTATACCTATACTAAGGTCGAACCAAATATACAGATGCTCAAGTCTATTAAAAGTCGCCTAATAATTCACCTGCCAGTAAGTGTTGCGTTGCGCACATTAGATGCTTTTTTAACAGATATTCCCGTCGGTTCTCGTCTATAAATGGGTAACGTATTCAGTGAAAGACCATTTGACAGATTGTGAAAGTAAATATTAAGCTTTCACAGCTTTGCACAGTTTTCCGGGCCCAAATTTGAAGAGCCTTCTATCTGTGAAAATCCCACGCAATATCTTGGGGTTGCTTACGACAATGATGTTTTTGGAATTTTGTGTCCTTGCACTTTTGTAATACCTTCTGCTAGTTGGTGGTGGTTCGTGAGTCAGAAACTGACAAATCCCAATTAGCGCTAAAGTTCGCATTTTTTTTGGTAGTTGATCGGCGGATCAATCTACCGGACACTCCCATGGACGATTAATGTGTTCAAACTGCAGCTTTTTTGTCACACAGGCAGTTTGTTGGTGTGTTGGGGTTCATTTGATTAACCAAAGAGTATGCTTAGCTTACTAGTCAGTTTTAGTGTTTTTCCAAAAACCACACTGATCAAATCGTTCCTTTCGAAAGAGGATAAAAGTGGTAGCAGTAAGTTTTAACCTTTTCAACGAGGTCTTCATGAAAACTTCGCCATTGGCATTGGTCGTGATAAGAGATAACTTATCTATCGGCCAGTTGCCCGTAATAGTGATTGACTCCACCTGGCATTCTCAGATCGGTTCGATGAGAAATTCGAAGGTAAATTGCTTCAATGCCAAAATTGGGAGAGAGGACATCTTTGGTATGACGATCGGAAAACACAGCCTGCACGACACCACCTCCGACAACGGACTCAGGCTCATCGATTTTGCAGCGGGAAAAAACATGGTGCTGAGCAGCACGCGATTCCCACGTCCCGACATCCACAAGGGCACATGGCGATCCCCAGATGGTCGAACCTGCAACCAAATCGACCATGTTGTGATTGATGGAAGACACTCCTCCAGCATTATGAATGTCCGTACTTTCCGAGGAGCAAACATCGATTCGGACCACTACCTAGTCGGTGCAAAACTTAGGGTACGGATCTCCATGGAAGTTCTTAGGCGAACACCAACTACACCTAGGAAATTCAATGTTGGACGTCTTCAATCGGAAGAGACCGCCGCTGCCTATGCCGACCGCGTATCCCTTGAGCTTGCGAGAAATCCTTCGACTGATGACATGAACCCGGAAGACCAATGGCAGCTATGTCAACAAGCCATAAGAAGTGCTGCGTCAGAGGTATTGGGCTTCTCACATCCACCCCCCAGAAACCCCTGGTTCGACTCCGAATGTGCTCAGGCAAACAAAGCCAAAACGGAGGCATACAAGTCGTGGCTCCAGAGAGATACTAGAGCATCCAGAAATCTCTATGTTGAGCGAAGGAAAGTTGAGAAACGTCTACTCAGGAGAAAGAAAAAAGAACACCAGCAACGCGAAGTCGAAGAAATGCAGAGATGTTTTTGCAGAAAAGAGGTACGAAACTTCTATAAAAAGGTGAAACAGTCTACATCCGGTTTCACAAGCCGCCCTGGGCCCTGCAAAGATCAGGATGGAAATACCATAGTGGAAACGCAGGCGATGTTAGCCATCTGGAGAGACTACTTTAACCGGTTGCTAAATGGCGATGACAGCCAAGATCCCGCCCAAGATCAACTTGTTCCAGTTAATCTAGATGACGACCACGAACTACACCCGCCCGACCAAAATGAAATCAAAGTAGCCATCACCAGACTAAAGATGAATAAGGCAGCTGGATGTGATGGCCTTCAAGCGGAGCTTTTTAAACACGCTGGAGATGACCTGGTCAGGAGCATACACCAACTCATCTGCAAAATATGGTCGGAGGAAAGTATGCCCGATGAGTGGAATCTCAGTACCATCTGCCCGATTCACAAAAAAGGAGACCGCCTCCTCTGCGCCAACTATAGAGGCATAAGCCTTTTAAACATCGCCTATAAGATCCTGTCCAGCGTTTTATGTGAACGTCTCAAGCCGTTTGCTGACGACCTGATAGGTCCTTACCAATGCGGCTTCAGACCTGGAAAATCTACCACCGACCAAATATTCACATTACGCCAGATCCTGGAGAAAACCCAAGAGTATAACATCGACACCCACCACCTGTTCGTCGATTTTAAAGCCGCCTACGACAGTGTTAATAGAGTCGAACTGTATCGTGCCATGTCTAACTTTAGAATCCCTGCTAAACTGATACGCCTTATCAGGATGACGTTGGAGAATGCTCGCTGTTCCGTCCAAGTTGGTAGAGACTCTACTGAAACCTTCGAAACCACCAGAGGGCTAAGACAAGGTGACGCACTGTCATGCAGCTGTTTTAATATTGTGCTTGAAAATGTAATACGGAGCACCCATGCCAGTACATCAGGCACCATTTTCAATAGATCGACACAATTACTTGGGTTTGCTGACGACATAGACGTGATAGGAAGAACAAAGCGAGCAGTAACCGGTGCTTTCACTACTATGGAGTCAGCAGCAAGCAGAATGGGGCTGAAAATAAACGAGGACAAGACGAAGTATATGCTTTCATCAACAAAAGTCCAATCCCACCACCGACTTGGTCAGAACGTAACCATTGATAGGTATAACTTCGAGGTAGTCAGTGAATTTGTCTACCTGGGCACTGCTGTAAACACAGGCAACAACATCAGCGCTGAAATCAAACGCAGACTAACTCTTGCTAATCGCTGTTTCTTTGGGCTGAGTAAGCAATTGAGGAGTAAAGCCCTATCGAGAAGAACCAAGGTGACACTGTATAAAACACTCATCATCCCGGTCCTGCTATATGGTGCAGAAGCATGGACCCTATCCCAATCGGATGAAAATTCACTTGGAGTCTTCGAGAGAAAAGTTCTGCGTACGATCTATGGTCCTGTCTGCGTAAATCGCGAAAACAACGTTTGGAGAAGAAGATATAACAATGAACTGTACGAGCTGTACAGCGACATAAGCCTAGCCAGAAAAATTCGAATCCAAAGACTAAGATGGCTGGGCCATGTAGAGCGAATGGACATCGACGCTCCAGCTCGTAAAGTCTTCAACGCCAAACCCGAGGGAGTCAGAAGCCAAGGTAGACCTCATCTTCGATGGAGTGACCAGGTAGAGGGAGACATCCGTCAACTTGGAGTACGAAATTGGAGACAGCAGGCTAGAGATCGAGCCGGCTGGAGGGGCATTCTCAGCAAGGCCTTGGAGTACCACGCTCCAGTGGCGCCAACATAAGTAAGTAAGTAAGTAAATTGCTCCATATGTCATTAGATAAATAGTGAAAGAAACAATGCCTTTTACAGGCTTTAGCGGAGTAATGCCTGCTTCAACTAGTGAGTTATGAAGGGCTGATCCTTGCCTGGCCACTTCATCGGGTCTTTCGTCCCGCTGTATGCCAACGAGCCTTAGAATCCAATCCAGAGCACAGTTACTTTAAAGTTGGTGCCAAAAACATCCAGATGATTATTGTTGCTGTAGTTTTGAGTTTTGTATATTGGATCGCCAACCCGAAGGTTTGAGTTCTATCCTTGATTACTCATGCGACTATTCGTTCCAGGATAGAAGCAAGGTTAAGGTCCCATTTGTTGTTTTCTTGTGTTTTGATTATCAATTAAGGAAAAATTTACAAGCAAGAGTACGAGCTGAGCATCAACCAAGTTGTTGATTAATTGAGCTTACAATATTTTTTGTTGGATGGAACCAAATAAGACCGAAAATAATAATAATGATAATGACTCTTGCTTAGTAATGGAGGAAAGAAAGAATCTCCATCCTGACTGAAAGCATATTCGAACAAATATTTCAGCGATATCCCAAAAATGTTCATCTTATTCTTTTTTCGAGTTCATCCTCATCCTCAAACTTAATTATAAAAAAAAGAATCCTATTAAAAAGAGTCAATGGCATTCCATGCATACTTTTACCAATGATTCTATTTCCTACCTTTTCTGCAGTGTCCTCAGGGAAACTATGTCAACAAATATAAGCAGCACAATTTCTCTCTCACATTAATTAATGCCATCATATTCATTAAACATATTAATTAAAGATACTCATAAAGAGAGAGACATCTCATCAATACCTGCCGGGATTAATTTAATCAAATTACTTTTACAAACTCTCGCAGAATGTTCAGTTACATGAAAATAATAATCTTTGCTCGTTAAGGACTTTTCAATAATAATGACATCATTACTTATAAAGTTGTCAAAATATGTGTGATGAAAAATTTCATTTCGATATGAATTTCCCTGAATAAATTAATGAGATTTTTGCGTTTCTAGACTGTTGAACCCTTGGCTTCCTTTGAATTTTTAACAGAAAGGAAATAGGAATTTCTGGGAATATGAAAGACAAAATAGAATCCTTTTCGACAAATGTCAATTCGAGCATTCCTCTAAGATTGTCCCAGTTTAAGGTTCAATTTGAATATTTCTAAATGGTGGCATTTTCCTGAAACATGCTTTCGATCCTCCAGCTGATGGCACTTCTGTCTTCTTTTCGGTGTGATTACCAAATGACACCACCTGCCAGGCTTTGAAATTATATGAATAAATAAATTCAATTCAACATCTTTGATATTATTGCTAATTTAACGATAACAATTCCCTGAATTACCTGCTCATTCCAATCTATTGTCACTCTAGTAAGCAAAAATATTCCACAATAATTGTTTTTGGTTTCACAAAAACAACCACCAAGGATCACAAAGGACTTGTGGTTTGTGCTTATACATTTATCTTCCTTTATAAATATGTATTTGAAAAAAAAAAAAAACATTTCCTTCAGTTTGACAAGATGGTGGTTTGTACATTTACAATGGCGTGGCGATAGCTTGGCGTCGTCGTCGTCGTCGTCGTCGCGTCATTCCAAGGACAAATTAATCAAAATGTTTTCCAAAGCCTCTATACTATATTTTTGGTCGATGAGTGACAGACAGGCCAGGATTTTCCCATTTTCACTCCATTTCGTTACATAGTCTCTCTAGTTGGGGAATAATCATTTGTGCCTTTATTTGTGTGTGTTTAAATGTTCGTGTTTTTGACACGTCTTATGATTAAATACGAAAAGGATTACTGCGGATCAGACAAGTCACTATCAGAAATTACTTAATTTTTGTCCTAGATTTGTGTATCCTTTTTTTAATGATCAAAATTGGAATCGTTAACGGAACCAATTAAAACAATTAAGTGGGTGTTGCCTTGTCAAACAGAAATAGAGCAAATTAGGAACTAATTGCTGCTTAGAAATGAGGGCAATAATATGTTGTCACTTGTCACAATGTTTTCTTCCACAAGGCTTCTCGGCTCCAAAAAATGTAGGAGAAATTACTTCAAATAAATTATGAATACCTTACCATAGAGGTGACAGGCGTCACCAAAAGTATGACAAAATGTGACAATAGTGACAAGGATGGCGTTGTATGAAACTTCTAAACTGTCCAAATAATATCCTCTTTAGGGTTTTCACTTATGGGAACCTCGTCAATACATTGCTTCATAGCGGAAAATGTTACTCAAATAACTTAAATGGCAATTTTATTATACATTTAAGTTAATTTTTATATGTTTCCAGAACTCGCACTGGTATGTAGACTAGCTTGTTAAAATATTCAAAGACTCTTGCCCTTAAAGCTTAACACATGACATTTAAATCCTCTTGGGAGAATTTAATGCTAAAATTGGGAGGGAGGTCATCTTTGGTATGACAATCAGAAAACACAGCCTGCACGACACAACTTCCGATAACGGACTCAGGTTCATCGATTTTGCAGCGGGAAAGAATATTGTGTTGAGCAGCATACGATTTCCACGTCCCGACATCTACAAGGGCACATGGCGTTCTCCAGATGGTCGAACCTGCAACCAAATCGACTATGTTGCGATCAATGGAAGACACTTCTCCAGCATTCTGAATGTCCGTACATTCCGAGGAGCAAACATCGACTCAGGCCACTACCTAGTCGGGGCAAAACTTAGATTACGGATTTCCATGGAAGCTCTTAGGTGAACACCAACTATGCCGAGGAAATTCTATGTTGGAAGACTTCAATTGGAAGAGACCCGGTGCCTATGCAGCTACATATGTCAACAAGCCATAAGATGTGCTGCTTCAGAGGTATTGGAATTCTCACAACCTCCCCCCAGAAACCCTTGGTTGGACTCCGAAGCTAAAACGGAGGCATATAAGTCATGGCTCCAGAGAGATACTAGACCGTCCAGAAATCTCTATGTTGAGCGAAGAAAGGATGAGAAAAGCCTTATCAGGAGGAAGAAAAAAAAACACCAAAAACGTGAAGTCGAGGAGATGCAGAGATGTTTTTGCAGAAAGGACGTGCGAAACTTCTACAGAAGAGTGAAACAGTCTACATCAGGTTTAACAAGCCGCCCTCGGCCCTGCAGAGATCAGAATGGAAACACCATAGTTGACACGCAGGCGATGTTAGGCATCTGGAGAGACTACTTTAACCAGTTGTTAAATCTTAAATGGCGATGACAGCCAAGATCTCGCCCAAGACTAACTTGTACCAGTTAATCTAGATGACGGCCATGAACTACATCCGTCCGACCAAAATGAAATCAAAGTAGCCATCACCAGACTAAAGATGAACAAAGTAGCTGGATGCGATGGTCTACAAGTGGAACTTTTTAAGCACAGTGGAGATGACATGGGAAGGAGCATACACCATCTTATCTGCACAATATGGTCAGAGGAAAGTATGCCCGATGAGTTTAATCTCAGTATTATCTGCCCGATCCACAAAAAAGGAGACCGCCTAATCTGCGCCAAGTCTCTTAAACATTGCATATAAAATCCTGTCCAGCGTTTTATGTGAACGTCTCAAGCCGTTTGCTGGTGATCTTATAGGTCCTTACCAATGCGGCTTCAGACCTGGAAAATCTACGACCGACCAAATTTTCACATTACGCCATATGACATTATATTTGTTTATTTTAAAACTTTTGGCACCGAAGCCGATCAGGAAAGATGTCTGAGTGGCAATAAATATCCAAAAAGGAGTTAAGATCAAGCACTTTTTCTTGTTCCATTTGTTTTCAGATTTCCCGATTGAAATTTATGAAAAGTGCTATGACTATGGGGCCAGTTATAGCGATACGGAAAACAAAACCGAAAAAATTTTCAAAAGAAAAATTTAGTATGTTAAGGCTCGATTTA
The DNA here is from genome assembly GCA_916050605.2 of Platycheirus albimanus. Lineage (NCBI taxonomy): Eukaryota > Metazoa > Arthropoda > Insecta > Diptera > Syrphidae > Platycheirus > Platycheirus albimanus. The sequence continues at coordinate 28,818,791 of OU696698.1, read as the reverse complement.
GAACACAAATGTTACATTGATCAATGGCAACCAACTCAGAGAATTTATTTTGCAAATAAAAATTTGAATTGAACTTGTACTTTTTGTTAAAAGTGAAATTTATTATTTTTCTTTTATACGTATAACAGAAAAATAAATAAACACATTTTTAACAAAAAGTATTTGATCATTTAAAATTATTATGAACAAAAAACATTCTCTGAATTGATTGCCATCGATCAGTGTAGCATTTGTCTTAAGAATCGAATCAGAACATACAAAATTGTCCATCTGAAATTTTTTTCGGTTTGGTTTTCCGTATCGCTATAACTGGCCCCTAAGAGTCAATTTCTATTCTGGTTCCCAAGCATTTCTTATTTTATGTCTGCTCTTCAGCTCTCTGTTGTGACAGGCGGATGAGCTTGTCTAACTGTCATACTGTTCAAAGTGTCATCTCGTGTATGAATAAATTAAACAAATTCTTACTTATCTGTTTCTCATTGTGTCATAAGTGGTTTGATCAAAATCAAACTAACAAGATGGTGGTTTGAAATAATTGCATTCACGCTAAAATAATGAATTCATCATTTCATGTTTTGTTGCTATCTGTCACTTTGTATAACAGTTTCCTGTAAATTTCGGAACTGCCTTTATGAATCTTTGAGGAAACAGATCTTAATGTGCTTATTAATTTACAATCTTTCCTTCCAAAGAATATTTCTTAGAAAAAGTAAAACTTTATTTAAATTGAAGTCGTTAATCATCTAAGTTCTAAGACATTGCACCAACCAACACAGCCACAATGTAGAATTCTATGAAATTTTGTGAAACCACTACGACTTCAAAAAAAAATCTCTGATGTACTCGTGCTTACATTTGTTAACCACAGTTTGTGAATTGTTCAACCTAACCGCACTTATAAATAAAAAAAAGACTTTTACAAACTATAACATCACCATCTTGAATTTTGTATGATTCTATGAATTGAATGTTCAAACCGCACTGCAACTTGAATGTATCTCTCCTCTACTTCGTAGGAGAACAAAAAATAAAATAATAAAATAGATAGGAGCACCTTCTTCACTTTCCTTGTACGTAACGTATAGAACTTCCTATTTCTTTTTTGTTGCCAAAATGCAAACATTTGTTCAAATCTTTCAAAATAAGTTTAAGGTGTGGTTCTTGGAGTACGAAAAGATATCTTTGTCTATGTTTTCTTTTTTTTCCTCTGGGGCCATTGTCATTTATAAATTACTATCCAACTTCCTCTCTCTCTGTGTTTGGCCAAAACGTAAAACCTTTGGCTTTTTCTCTTTTTATTTTTGCTCAAATAACAAACGGTATAGTGGTTGTAATAGATATGTTTCATTTTTGCAATGATAAATGACAAATGAGATTCCCACAATTGTATACAGCATCCTGTGAATTGTGTTGTTTTGGTTTCTTAGAAAAAGATTGCCAAAGTTGGAAAAACGAAATTTTTACATTTTTATGGACGATAAATTGAGAAAGAATAACAAATATAAAATAAGTGGGCGTGGCAAACTGCGGACAAAATTGCGTGAATTATATTTTAGAGAGCTTTATAACAAAAAATTTCATTTCCATAAGAAAATGTATGAAAAAGACTATATATTATGCACTTTTTAGAAACTTATATAAAGCAAGAGTGAGATACCTAGTTTTAAAAAAAATTTCTCGAATATTACATTATATTACTATCCATTTCTAGATTTCCAGACACGTTTAAAATTATAACAGCTTGTAGAGTTATAATAAAAATTAGTATTATGCAAATGGGCGTGTCAGTGGGGGGATTTAGCACGCAATATAAGCCCAACAATAAGCTCGTAGTTCTTGTAAGGATATTTTGTTGTTTGAGAAGTTCAAGTTGGCAGCACTGTTTTTATTGACAGCCATTTTGTCATCTGCCATTTTTATTTATATTTAGTTTATTTTGCCATTTCTTCATGAATCGACAGACGCCTGAACAACGAAAGCAAACTGTGCAGATGGGGCTCGAAAAGAGATTGCTTTTGATTCCGATTTTCACAAGAAAATTTTGTTCAGCGATGAAGCTCAATTTTGGTTGAATGGAATGGCTTACGTCAATAGGGAAAACTGTCACATTTGGAGTATAGATAATTCCCAAGCCATTGTTGAGATGCTCGACGCTGCCGATATATCCAGAGAAACTGACAGTTAGGTGTGCTTTATTGGCTGGTGAAATCATTGGTCCTTTCTTCTTTTAAAGATGCCGGTTACAGTCAATGGAGACCGTTATAGAGTCATGATCAATGAATTTTTTGTCCATTTGATGGCAATTTATACAACATATCTGTGTTTTAATTTATTTTATAATTCTATACCTCTAAAAAAACACCCTTTAGTATATATGTTGTGCTGGACAGGATCACAAATTTTTATTTTTCAGTTACCTAAACAAAATTTGTTTTCTTAGTTTTTATTTAATATAAGAGCACTTGGCAACCACGCCTAACATTTGTCCCTAACGAGACTGATGGGGCTTGTTTGGACCAAAAATGTCTCCGAATCAACGTAGCTATGTCTGTCTCTTTTCCTAGAGTATTTATGATTGCTTCAGAGGATATTTCAATAAAACCAAATCTCGAGTCTGTTAAATTGTGGGAGCTTTTTGCTTTTGGAACACACACTCCTCATAAACAATTTCTAAATTCGGTAAATGATACCGATTCCCAGAGCAGCCAGACATCATTCAGGCAAGTCACTTTAGTATCCATTGTCTTCGTTATTTGAGAGAGAGAGATACTAGAGAGTCCTCTGTCCTGTCCAGTGTCGTCCTGATGGTCCTGAGGGTTAATTTATTTTTTGTTGAATATAACTTTGACACTTTGGTAATTGTTTTTCACTTTCACTGTTTTTTTTTTCTGACTTAGAGAGAATATCGGACAGGACGGACATAACGGACATAAAGGATAAAACAGTGAAATCTGTGATTTTTCTTTAATTAAAAACTTTAATATGATATTATCAGAGTGCGGTGCACGTATAGGGTGGACAACGAGAGAATCCTTTAGAAAGTTATTTTAATGTCCTTATTCTATTATGGGTTAATCTTTTATGATTCAATTCACCCCCGAGGGCTAATCTCTTATGATTCAGTGCAGAAGTATTCGTATCCTTATTCAGGACATTCGGGGGTATTTGAGAATGTAAGATCCTTGCAATGGTAGCTGTAGAGCTGTACTTTAAGAAGATATAAGAATGTAATAACATAAAGATAATGTCCTGTGGTTATTTCCACTTTATCATTATCATCTGCAATCAGATTCACGATAATTACCGTTATATATATAAGTTTTTTTTTTTTTTTTTTTTTTTTTAGTGTGTCAGTTTGTTTGGGGTCCTTTTAGCAGATTGTGTGGTGCGGTTGGTAATAAATAAGGAAGAAATCGCGAAATGTCTTGAGTGATAAACTCGGTACCTTTGTCTTGGCATCCTTTTTATGGGTTTTTATTATCATCTTCTAGTTTTCCACAGCAGATTGTGAAGAGGATATTATTATTGTTATTTTTTTTTTCTGTTTATTTGAGTGTATGTGTGAGTGCTCCTTGTTGGTTCAGTCTAGGGATCCTCTGAACAAGATGATAAAGCACCCGAGGCATGCTGAATGTTTCGGTTTTTTTTTTTTGCTGTGTTAAACTTTTTTTTTTCATTCCCAATTGCATCGTATAAAATTCCGGATGGTGTTGGTGAACTAGGAATTGGTCGTTTTTTTTTTTGTTTTTGTTCTTGTTATTGTAAAGCCCGAAGCTAACATTTAAACTGCAAAAATTGTACATCTGGGAGAGATATAGATGCTGATTTGTGGAGGTTTTATGAGTGTACTTATGGCTAGTCTTTTATTTCAGAGTTTAACGTCAGAAAAATAAGGCTCTTAGATGGCCTTTTTGTGCAATAAGATAGGAGGATTGCAATTAATTGTAGTTAAGTGTTTGAGAGCTTGGTTAAAGAGATTGCATTTTTAAATCGCAAATGTAAGTATAACGTCTGGATGAAAATAAATTTTATTATAATTGTCCCAGATGTGATGGTTTCGTTTTCATGGTCGTGTATAAGGATGCTTATTGCCCAATCAGAAAATACTGTTTTTACGACATTTTGGTTTGCTTCGAAGCTTAGGGCTTAAGACTTAAGGTTCAAAGTCACAGGGATGAAGCCGAAAAAGGACTCAATTCAAGTTTCTGCGCAATTTGAACTAACGTATACTTCCATGCAATGTCAGCTAAAAGAAAGGCATATGTTATTAGTTTCGTGCATTTCAAAGATTAAGTCGGTTTTTACTTGACAAAATACCACTATGTTTGCTTTTAACATTTAAAACTTAAAACAATATTTTAACAATAGTAATCAATATTGGAAAGTTACTTCTTAGCTCAGCTCAGCCTGACCAATGTTAATATCCATTAAATCCAAAACAGGCGGACCCTTTCAATATTCCAATTATTGTAAAATACAGTTGCGATTTTCTATGAACAGGAAACACTGGAAGGTTAATGAGTGAGACAAAATGACACTGTCCGCCCATGAAAAAAAAATACTTTAATCTATGAATGCTTTCTATTTTATTTAAGAACATCGGCTTAAATTTGTACCTACATACGGTTTCCAAAACCTTGTTAAATCAACTTGCAGCAGTTTTACAGTGCGAAATATTTTAATGTCGCTAGCGAAAATCAAAGTCATACAACAAGCTTCATCAAAGTCATACCTACAGGTTTTGAATATACTCGAACATCGTCGAAATGTTTCATGCCTTTCCTTGCATGTTCTTAAGATTTTTTACTCGAAATATCGCTCCGGTCCTTAAATAAATATTCTACGTGCCTTTCTAGTCTATGCAAAGCTGGGAGCATTCGAATAGGAAGTGAAATGAACCTAATTCCGTCTCTTTGTCCTGACTAAAGTCAAGTGTGCCCATGTCCTTTTTCCTGATGTGATTTCCCATCGAATTGTGTTTGTAACCCATTATGACTCCAACCAACAGGGATAGTTGAAGCCTGTTCAGCTTGAGTAGGTAGGTATGTAGAAATGGCGGTTCTCACTTGAGCTGAAAAAGCTCCTAAGAAGAACCCAATTAGCACTGGTATGCGCCGTTTTGTTACCACAACTCAACAACTTAACGAACTATAAAAAGAATTGATTGTTTACGGAGAAGGACGGGATGAGCTAGCACTCTCTTGAAGAATGACTCAATCTACCAAGCAAACCCTGAAACAGTTTCATGTAACCTTACTTCAGATTTTCTGCCACCTAGGAGGTTGCTAATTAGTGATAGTGGAGAATACATTGGGTTTGTCAAAGAGTTGGTTCAGTAAGCAAGCTCGGTGTAGGAATCCTCCAAGAAACAAAGCCCGCCACTGAGGCGGTGTATGGTTCTCAAACGGTTCCTCTGCCAACCCGTGATCAGCTTGAGTAAGTAGTCAGTTTTGTTTATACCCTATTCCATAGAATGGGTATATTGTATTTGGTGTGGAGTTTGTAACATAGAGAAATAATACCGTTAGGTATAGAAAAGTATATATATTCTGACTCAGAATCAAAAGCCTAGTCGATTTAGCCATGTCCGTCCGTCCGTCCGTCCTTATGTATACTCTCTAGAGGTCGCAATTTTTGAGCTAAAAGCTGAAATTTGGTATATATAATCTTTGGTTCAAGAGTAAGGCTAAGTTCTTGAACCGGTAAAATCCGCCCACAAACAAGCCCACAATCGCCATTTTTGTTGAACAACCTCAATTTGGTAAAATTAAATTATGTTTTTTGTACAGTTATGATAAAAGCTTAAAGCTAAAATTTTACACGCGCAAGCTTCAGGTAAACCTTCTTCCAACTAAATAAAAAAAATTCAGTTTGGGCGTGGCTGACGCCCATTTTTCATACAAAACCATCAATATTGTTTTTATAAAACAGTAATTGTTTTATTAAAGCGAAAAACATAAAATTTTTTGGGTATTAATTGCACATAAACATCTGTGTATGAAATCAAAAAATTTAATTTTGGGCGTGGCTGACGCCCACTTTTCACTTAAAACATAAACAAATTAATTTTGCTAATAAACTGTAATTATAATGAATCCGCAAGCATCTTGCGTCTCTTAGTAGAAACTACAAACTGTGTCTGAAAAGAAATTTTTGAATTTCGGGCGTGGCTTACGCCCACTTTTCATGAAAGAAGGAAAAATGTTGTTTTTAAAATTTAAGGTAGGTACTACCAATATTCAATTAAAACATTTTTCCCTTCCGTTCTTTATATGAAAAATATTTCTACATTTTCTTGTGTAAATTTTTTCAATACGGCCACTTTTAAAGGCGTGATTTTGATAAAACACCTTCGTTCAGGTAAGATCGTTTAAAAACTACACGATTCAGCTGTAGTTTTACACATATGCCTAAACACTGACTAATGATCAAAGCTTAGTTAGTGCTTTAAATTTTTCTCAGAAATGTTTAAGACCCGCCCACTTTTAAGGGGCGTTTCCGTCAAAAATCGTATAATGCGTTAATTTTTTAACGTTTTTTTACTATCGGTCGCAGTTTTGAAGTAAAAAGATGAACACTTTGATTTATATTCCTTGGTTAAGTAGCAGAGTGGGGTCCAAGAATTGTTAAGAACACCCATAATCGCTATTTCCATTCAAAATCTATTTTTTTTAAATTTAAGTTTTGTCTTGTTTTGTTCAAATCGATCTGCAAGAATAAAATTGAATGTCACTGAGCTCATATCAATTGTCTTGGCAATAAAAAGTTTTAACTTTGGGCATGGCGCACGCCTTTTTTTATTGTGCCAGCACTAATTGAACATCACACCACACAAATTTAATGTTATTGAATTTTTTTCTGTCTGCTAAAGAAGAATTTTGTTTCTGAAACTGGAACATCGGCTGGCTGCGGGAGCCGAACGCATACACATACAAAAATATATGGAATAGGGTATCCAACAGTTCGTTGCAAAAGTACTGTAGCTCTCGAATATGTTTTTTCTTTGAAAGGTCTGGCCATTGATTCTTCGATTTCGAAAAATGCTTATCAAGGGCCATCTGCCGTTTGTTGATTTGAGACAAATCTCGCCAATTCTATTTTTTCCTGCTTAAGTGCTTTGAGTATTGGGGAGGCTGTTTGGCTTGATTCGAGTATTAAAGTAAGGGTAATAAACTTGAAAATTTTGGTAAAAAAATACGCCAAAAACTAAGATTCTAAATCAAATACCCTTTCTAAAATGGGTGAAATTTGTTCTGAGATTTCGCGTGACAAAGAAAGCTTTGACTTCGTAAAAAACGAATTCAACTTCTACGAATCAAAATTTTATTACAAGGCTTTGCATTTATGCTCTTCCATTTGAATACCGCGAGAAGTTTAAACCTAAGCACGCATTTGCGAGAAAAAAAATGTATCTTTATTTAATATCTCCAATAAAAAGATACATTTTATGTCAATTTAATTCTACGAAAGTAAACGTGATGCTTTTGCTTTATTCATAGAAAATAGATAAATAATTTTTATTCAATGGGAAAAATTCAAATCCGACCTTTACAAATTCCATCCCCGCCGCATCTGTTCCTCTAAACAGTTTAATCCAAAAATCCAAACAAAAAATACCACAAAAGAGTGTAAATCCAATCAAAATCCGATATCAAAATATTTTATACGTGATGTTAGAGTAACCGGATACCGTTCTTCCTCCGGGCATCATCATTCCTTTTTTACCGATGCAGGATCCAACACCGTTATAAGTGCGAGACGAGGTAATCGTTCGCCGCTTGCTATGCATTTTCAGAGGCAAACGTTCCATTTCCATTTGCCTTACCGCAGTGCATGAATTACGGTTTCCTTTTGTTGCTGTTATGTACGCTCTCACATCCTCTGCATCCCATCCCCCACAACCACATGATGTAGAAGGGTGAAGTAGCTTCTATGAGAGAGTGTAACTTCCTGGTGCTACGTGATATTCTAATTTAAAAATCTTTTCCACTGACGTGAAGTCCGCACTCAAGCCAAGCCATGCCATGCCATGCCAATGCCAACCCGAAAAAAGGATTTAATGGCGCACTCAGAGAGTCACGTTTACGTGCTTTTTGCTTTACCCATAACAAACGGCAACTAATAGCTGCAAAAGGACCAAAAACGACCGACAGCGGTAACCTATGCGTGGGAGATTAGGAAATACTGGGGAGCGTGCGGTTTAAGGATTTGTATAGCTGCAGCAGTGTCGACCTCAACATATGTTCAATTCGAACCCGGAAGCTCCCAACCTATCTACTTATTATTCCTAGTTTTAGGGATATAATTTGTTGCATTGCTCCTTGCTTCCGTGATAAAAGTCGGTCGTCGTCTGCGTCGTCGTCGTCATTGGGCCTTTTTTTTTGAAGATTTTTCAGGGCAACTATTTCGATCTAATCTATAAGACCAGATGGGATGGGACGAAAGCAGCGAAATGAGCTCATAGGCATAGTCTTTATTATAAGGGTACGATAAGAAAATTTCCTGTTGTGGCAAGAGAAAGGAAGGAAGGAAAAGGATTTATTGGAATCTCGTGATATGCCACAATATCCAACACAATCTTTCAATTCTGTGGTCGTCTGTTCTTGGAGTGCGGTGTGTGGTGATGGTATGGCGATGGGCCATGTGCACACTATACTCCCTCTATGACTCCTAATAAATCTGCTGCTTGTTGGTGCTGAGAGATTTTAAATGGCTATATGACCATATATCATCCTGTTGTTAGCGTTGAAATGGCCTAAGCCTTAAATAAATATTTTTTTTTTTAAGGAGTTGAAGTGGGGGTAAGGTCCGGTTAGCCCAGCCCATACAAAGCAGATTGAAACGCAAACTTTGGTGATTAAAATCATTGTTTTTATTTATGTTTGTAAAATGTTGTTATGTGTGTGTGGCGTGTGGGAATGGGCTATCCAACCCACACGTAAACAAATCCTTGGAATGAGGTAGATGGTTCATTTGGGTTAAATTGATTTTAATGATGGAAAGTCAGACGAAAAAAGGGCGGTGTGGGAAAAATAAAACGGATAGTTTTCCCTAACATTCTATCTTCTCAGCTGATGGGTTGATGGGTGCCATCCATCAATGGCTTCAGGACTTTTCAAGGATTTTTCAAAAGTGGTTTATGGTTAACTTGAATTAGAACGCAAAGAAGAATGTCTAAGGACGATGTTTGAAGGTAATCTCTATGCGAAGGAGTAATCTAATTAAGTGAGAAGAAATTCTTGAGGTAAGAAGTTGGTTACTGAAATATTTAAGATAGTTTTCTGTGGATTGAATAATGGTGTATAAAAGATACAAAAATAATTTAAGGTTTAACGTGTGTGAAGATGGTGGTTCATTTAAGTTTTTGATGAGGGTTTGAACTGGAAATCCGTATCACAAAAGAATGTCTTGTGTAATAAGAAGAGAATTTACATTATATAACAAAATGTAAATAGGAGGAAGCTTCATTCTTTATTTAAACTTAGAGGATCTTAAAGAATTTGTTCATCATTCATCCATCAAAGTGATAGAAGGAATTTATTGAGCTCATATTTGTTTGGGCATTTTGGGGATAAAGCGGCTGCATTCTTTTTTTGTTTTTTGTTAAGGAATGCAGCAATTAAAATGTTACATACTTAAGATGTTTGAGGACAAAAAATTCTAGGAATTCAGTTGGACAGTGATATCAATACAGAATACACTATCATTTAAACACGCTAACAATCATTTTATTGGTAAAAAACCAAAGTAATTCGGAGGAAAGCCTGCAAAAAATTAAAAGTCGATTTAAAAAAAAATTATATATTTTATAATGTTGCTCGAGGTATGGAAGAGCTTAGTTCAAACCTGAGCTCGCAATTTTAATAGTGCCCGTTTATGTCATTTGGTAGCGCTTAACATTACTTGTCAGCTGATAATCTGCCCCAAACACATTAATTTCAACAAAATCGTTCCTTTACGGTCGTGAAAACGGAAATAATTAGGTATTTCCCTTACACAATACCATCTTTACCATAAGGGCGCAGTTCTCCTATTGTGACATGGCCCCAAAAGGCTGATATATTCAATTACATTATACACCAAGTGTGTTCTCTGGGAAAATATAAAATGTTAGGGATAAATTAAATCCCTGTTTCAGACGTGAGGGGTTTGTTTATCCATGGATGCAACAACTTTTTTTCTTCACTTTTTCGATACTACCTACCGATGAAACAGTCAAGACATTCGTCATTTCGTTGGTTCTGGCAACAATTCGGTCAAGATCTCAAATGGAGTTGGCTGTTGCATCCTCCGACATTGTTGCCACCTTGTTGGAAGGCGTTTGAACTGCACATTCCGCTTGAAGCTGCGTATGAATCTTATCACTGTTGACAAGCCAACGTGAGATTCACGTAGCAGTGCGACACATGGTCTGCCAAATTTTCGAGACAACTGCTGGCGCTTGGCAATGGCCAAATTCCCGTTAATGTTTCGACTGGGTTGATATCGTTTCCGGAAAATTTTTGAGAGTTCACTTCCTCCTACAAGGAAAAGTTCGTTACCAAAATGTTCCCTGGCATTGGATTAGTGAACGGGAAATACTAGCAGCGAAGAATAAGCACGTCGGCGCGGCGTCGATAGCTTGAATTTCATAATTGAAAGTCAAATCGCTGGAGAACTGCATTCACACAAATCCACATCAACAGCGTGATCCGATGGAATTTTTGAACTCGCTTGATGTGCCAGGAACACCGCTGCATAATTTACAGCTGAAGGTGGAATCGATTATAATCATGTTGCAGAATCTGAATCATCCGAAATTGTGTATTGGTTCGCTGTTGTCCGTCAAGAAATTAATGAACAATGTAATTCAAGCGACATATTATAAAAAGCAAGTTCAAGGGAGTGGAAGTCCTTATCCCGAGAAATCCGATTATTCCAACTGATCTTCCATTTCGCTTCAAGGGAAATCAGTTCCCCTTTAGATTGGCATTTGTGATGACAATCAATACTTCGCAAGGCTAATCGTTGGAAGTCTGTGGGATTAATCTCCCTGTTTTTTGCACGGTCAGCTGTACGTTACCTGTCCGCATATTGGTACACCGTCTTAACATTATGTTACACTTTATTCAACTACAATGAATCAACAAAGTAGATATACTTACAAACACTGGCAATGGCAACTGAGGTCATCGGCAATCCGTCTTTGTTTTTTGTTTTTGCACACATCATAACTAATAGATATTTCTTCGCAATAAATGGCCCATTATATGAAACACTACATTTTACTTTTAAAGACGATAAGTGAACACTGCTAGCAACTCTAACTTGGGGGCTGAACCTGAACATAAAATATATCTTTCAGTATTAACCACCAAGAACCTCCATCGCCATCTTAAAAATAGTTTTCTTTTGTATTCAAAATCTCAAAAATAAAAAAAACTGCTTTCACCAGCATTGGTATTGGTTAACCAAGAAACTTCCCTATAGACTTCTAACACCATCATCTCCAAACGATTAACTATTTTTGTTTACCCCAATTTTATAGTGAAACTTTCTTTCCCATCCAAAAGCTTAGACATAATCTCTAAAATATGATATAAATCATCTCGAAAGAACATCGTCCTTAGGTATATGTCGAGGCAGAGTCCTGTTGAAGGAAGATGCAAGAAATAGCGTCCCCGCATTTATACCGACTGATGGGGAAAATATTTAAATCAATTTCATGTTGAATCCCTTTAATGGAGCACAGTTCCACATGTTTGCTGAAGAGAGGGATTTCAAAAAGCTAAAGTATCCTCCGGAAAAAGTAGGAAACACCCTGGGGCATACACACATATCCGCAAAACCACCTTGAATTTCAATTTCATGTCTGCATTTTGATTTTGATGCTACTCCCTCTTTATCGTTTCATCGCCCCTATGTGAAACAGAATGTATTGAACCGTATACATTTGGAAACAAACAAAACAACAACGAGCAACATAGTCACTCACTCCTTGTATAGCAGCATGTCAATATGGTTAAAGAATGTCTACGCCATCCTGTGAAGGCTGTCGCAGCAGTAAATCTACAGTAAATTGTAGATGTGGCAGATGCATTAAAGATGCAGGACGACAAAACGAAATCTTTCAGTCTTTTTCCATGCTGTGACACTCTCTCCTTCTCGTTGGTCGTTGCCATGCTGAAGACTGAAACTGCGAAAATAAATGCAACTATTTTCCTATATCCTGATAGCTGATGCCGTTCCGTTTGAGTATATTGAAACTATCCTTGGAAAAAGGATTTTGAAAAATCGATCGCAATCGAAAGTTAAAGTGAGCGAAAATAATGGTGTGGTGGATGGTTTATTGGATCACTTAATTATAATTGTGCTGCAAGGATTCAGTGTTGGAGGAGAGATGTTAATATAGTTAACTATGTCAAATGGAATCAGGATGTGATGAGAACCGGAGTGTTTAATAAATAAGAAAATATGGGATCTAACTTGATTGGAAAATAATTCTCCAAGTTTTTTCCAAATACTGGATTTTTAATTTTTCATGGGAATTGTTTAAGAGGCATATGAGCCATGAAACTCAAGTTTTGTTTTATAAAAAAGTTACACTTCGGCTTGATTAAATTCACATTTGTTTAATTTTAATGTTCAAATTTCGACAAAAATATTCATTTGTAGGCGCACATTAAACTTTTTTTTGACAATCAAACATAACATTATGATGATAGGAAAGCCCAAAAAAGTGGGTTCGACAATTCTGTCTGTCTGTATCGGCACCTACAGCCTAAACAGCTGGATCGATTTGCTTCAAACTTGATAGATAGTATTATTATGACGTCTTACAGAGGGGTTTTTGGAATTAGCATTCTAGCTTTAAAACTAGCGGTACCTGTCATACGATTTTTAGTGAAAAATTAATTTTTCTCAAAAACGGCTCCTACGATTTTGATAAAACTTTCCGAATAATGTATTCTGTGCAAACTTTATGTTTAGGTTGGAATAGATTTTTCAGGAAAAGTCTTATAACGGTACCTCCCATAGGTCCGGTTTTTTGAAATCCGATTTTCTCTTAAGCCACTTGACGAATTTGGATGAAATTTTTAATGTAGAAGCCCTTTTACAAATAAAATAATTAAAACTCAATTTTTTCAAAAAAAAAACATTTTTTGAGTTTTTTAAAAAAGTTTAACATTTTTTTTTTTTTTTTGTTTTTTCTAAAAACGGTTTAATCAATTTTTGTTAAATTTTATTTTTCTGATAAAAACTACAAAGTTCTAGAAGCTGGTTTACTCAGAAAAAATTTGGAATCTGTTTTCGAAAAGTTTTTCAAAAAAAACCGTTTTTTGACAAAACTGGTCGAACGATTTTGAAAAAAAATTCCCCTAAAATTCAAAAAAGCAAAAGAAATCTGATGGTTTACTTCATTTTCTCCAAAAAAAATGTTTTAACTATTGATTTTTAAGTGATTAATAAAATTTCATATGATTTTTTCCGAAAATCTCAAGCCCCAATACCATTTAACCACATTAGGAGCAAGTTCGTACAACGCAGTCGTGCACTTATTATTTTTTTTTTTTTTATTTAGCCCCTCTCGAAGTAGTACCTTTTAAGTAACGCTTTTTTCCATTTTAGATTAGCTCGAAAACGGGTCTAACGATTTTGATTAAATTCAAAATTTAAGAAAACCTAATTCATTTTTAGTTTTTTTTTTTGGCTAAATGGTCGTAACGAAAATCAGTTTTACACGGCTTTTTCAAATGGCCATAAGCTCCTATACAATGAGCCGTTAAGTTTAAGCCAATTTTTTGTTAGTTTTTTTCTTATTTGCTCAAAAATGGCTATAACGATTTTTATACCCTATTCCATAGAATGGGTATATTGTATTTGGTGTGGAGTTTGTAACATAGAGAAGTAATACCGTTAGGTATAGAAAAGTATATATATTCTGACTCAGAATCAAAAGCCTAGTCGATTTAGCCATATCCGTCCGTCCGTCCGTCCGTCCGTCCGTCCGTCCGTATGTATACTCTCTAGAGGTCGTAATTTTTGAGCTAGAAAGCTGAAATTTGGTACATATAATCTTTGCTTCAAGAGTAAGGCTAAGTTCTTGAACCGGTAAAATCCGCACACAAACACGCCCACAATCGCCATTTTTGATGAACAACCTCAATTTAATAAAATTAAATTATGTTTTTTGTACAGTTATGATAGAAGCATAACGCTAAAATTTTGCACACGTAAGCCTTAGATAAACCTTCTTCCAATCAAATAAAAATATTTCAGTTTGGGCGTGGCTGACGCCCATTTTTCATACAAAACCATCAATATTTTTTTTATAAAATAACAATTGTTATATTAAAGCGAAAAACATTAAATTTTGTGGGTATTACTTGCACATAAAAATCTTGTGTATGAAATCAAAAAATTTGATTTTGGGCGTGGCTGACGCCCACTTTTCATTAGAAACTATACAAAAATTGTTTTTGTAAATAAATGGTATTTATAATGAATCCGCAAGCCAAAATTTTGGGTCTCTTAATAGAAACTAAAAGGTTTGTGTATGAAAAGAAATTTTTGAATTTTGGGCGTGGCTTACGCCAACTTTTCATGAAAGAACGGAAAACGTAGTCTCAAAAATTTAAGACACTTCCAATATTTAATTTAAACCTTTTTCCTTCCTTTCGTTATTTGAGAAATATATCTCTACATTTTCTTGTGTACATTTTTCAATACGCCCACTTTTAAAGGCGTGATTTTGATAAAATACCTTTGTTCAGGTAAGATTGTTTTAAAACTACTCGATTCAGCTGAAGTTTTACACATATGCCTAAATACTGACCAAAGCTCAGTTAGTGCTTCAAATTTTTAAGACACGCCCACTTTTAAGGGGCGTTTCTATCAAAAGTTGTATAATGCATTAATTTTTTAGCGTTTTTTAACCATCGGTCGCAGTTTTGAAGTAAACAGATGAACACTTGGATTTATATTCCTTGGTTACGTAGCAGAGTGTGGTCCAAGGATTGTTAAAAACACCTATAATCGCTATTTCCATTCCAAATCTAATGTTTAAAAATTTAAGTTTTATTTTGTTTTGTTCAAATCGATCTGCAAGAATAAAATTGAATGTCACTGAGCTCATAACAATTGCCTTGGCAATAAAACGTTTTAACTTTAGGCGTGGCGCACGCCTTTTTTTTATTGCGCCAGCATTAATTGAACATCACACCGCACAAAATTAATGTTATTGAATTTTTTTCTGTCTGCTTAAGAAGAATTTTGTTTCTGAAACATCGGCTGTTTGCGGGAGGCAGACGTATACACACACAAAAATATGGGGAATAGGGTATCCAACAGTTCGTTGCAAACGTAATGTAGCTCTCGCTTATGTTTATTAAACTCTGTATGTAATAAACATAGATGGCTCCGAAGAAAACTCCATTTTTAGTTTTTGGCTCCAAATGGTAATAACGGAAATAAGTTTTAACGGTTTTATTAAACTGGCCATAAGTGGACAACGAAATTAACGAAATGGTTAAAGTTTAACACTGTCAACATGCCCAAAATGCGGGTCACAATTACTTCTTAAACAAAAAATTTGAACTTCTTTGCTTATTTTATACAACAGAGAGTAGTTGTCATTGCTTGGAAAATTTTTTATTATCGTACCCACAGAGCAAGTACTTACGTGCGACCCAGCTGTGCATTTTAATTTGAAATTGTGTTTCATGAAATTTGTGTGGTGTTTTTCAGGGTTCTGTATTAGGTCCACTGCCTTTCACATTATTCATTTCACCTTCCTGAAGTCTGACATAATTTTGGGATGAATAATTGTGCAATGATTTGTTGATCGAACATTTTGTGTCTAGAATAAATAAAAACTTGATGAGAATCCAGGGCTTGCATTAACAAGCTTCAACTAAGCTCTCAAAAATCTAATGGGACAGGTATATTCAATCATCAGACATACAGACTTCAGTCGTACCTATATCGCAAGGGAGCACCCACACCATTGGATTTACTTACGAGTCCATAAAAGAACAGGTAGACGACATCTGGTTTTCGCTCGAAAACATTCGACCATGCGATATCGGTACAGCGGATTATTTAGTGTACACATACGATACAACATACAATTATCGCATTCGACCCAACTTTTGAACGATAGCCGGTACGATGATTGTATCGTGTATTTCCTGGTTAAAAACCTATTTTTTTCTACCAAACACAGAAAACCATCCTATTAAATTTTTGTATCTTATTCCAATCCAAACTATTATCTGCGGAACTCTAAACGATAATAAAATATTAATATTAATAATAAATCTGATATTACAAGTTAATTGCTATTTTTATTTATTTAAAATATGCATTAATATGTCATTAAATTTAAATGACATCGAGCGTGGCATTTTGTTTAGAGTTTAGACTCTGAGAATTTATTATTTGTAATTATGTTGAATCCCAAATATTAAAACATTTCATTAGTAGAAGATAGATTGAACATAATTTGTATATTTTATTTTGACATCCTTCCCAATTTGTCATGAAATTAAATGGCATTTTAATTTGCTATGTGGATTATTTTTTTTAAGCGTTTAATTTTAATTCAGAATTTTACCAAAATCAAGTAGAGCGTGTGATTTAATTATTATAACGAGTTTTATTTGAATGAGAATTTAAATTGAATTTGATTGAAACAAATAAATTAAATGGAATACAAATTTATTTAATCTCTAAAAAGATAACGAGAAATTTGGATATTAAAAGGTAACCATACAAAACTGGAACAGAAAAGTAATTATTTATGATTGCTTGCTATAAATATGCAATTTGTAATGTATTAGTATACTTTTTTCAAGAAAAAAATAAACAAATATCATGGGTAGCAACGGTGCAGTGGATTGTCGGCGATCAGTTGTGGGTTTGAGCCCAAGCCTGGGTTGCAATTTTAATATATTCTCCCAGCTCAAATTGGATGCGAATCCACTGTACCAACAACAATTTTTATGTCTTTCTATTCGTTTGCTTTTAAAATACCTCACAGGTTAAAATTATATGTAAAAACAGAATTTTAAGCAAAGCTATTAAGACTTCCCAAATAAAATCACAGCGGAAAACTTTTTAACAAAATGATACAAATTGTATAAGATCACAAGTCTCCAAATTTCCATTATAATCTCGAATTTCTAGGAACCCATTAATGTCAAAGAATATATGATACAAACAAAGAATCAAAATCCTTGTTCAATGAGGTGATACATAATGACACTTATAGTTTGATATGTAAACTTGTGATGTGTCTTTTCTGTGTGTATGGTAGGACATGAGATATATCCTAGTGGATATTATAAACGGAAAAGAACCCGAATATAATGTTCATCCTATTTCGGCATAAATATTACAAAACATAGACTTTTTTTTCATATAAGTTCTTTTTTTGAAATTTCCGAAGTTATTCATTGTTCTTTTTACATTTTCACTTATTTCTAGTTTTATCACGCTACGCCTGAGAACTTTGAAGTACCTACCAGCTTTTTGTATTCATAAATTTATTTTTCTTATATTTCAAAGATATTGTAATCAGTAAAATGAAAATGTCTGAAACAGTTCTATTGATGCAGCAAGCCATAAACATTTCTTCGCAAATTGAATAGACATCAAATTTTGTTGATTTATGG
Source organism: Platycheirus albimanus (assembly GCA_916050605.2). Lineage (NCBI taxonomy): Eukaryota > Metazoa > Arthropoda > Insecta > Diptera > Syrphidae > Platycheirus > Platycheirus albimanus. Next base: position 28,801,137 of record OU696698.1, on the reverse strand, counting down.
CTTGATTCGCTTTTATGGGGCTGCGTTGCGAATGCAATTTCGAAAATTGAATTAATCAAGTAAATTTTACATAAAAACCAGAACTTGAAATTGAAAAGCTTTTTATTATTTTCATTTTCTGTCTATGTATCAATCATGTAACCGAAATTATAAAACTTTTCCTTTCAGTCAAATCAAACCATCAATCATCAATTATTATTCGAAGGAAGTAAAAGAGTCAGATTGTTTAATTTCATTAAATTGATTTTCAATCGTAGAAAGACAAATCTCTGCAGATGTGTGTATCAAAAGTATCTTTAACAGGAATATGGGTCAATTCTTTTCGGATACATTTAATTTCTAAGGGAGAAATTTTATTTAGACGTACCTATATAGCTTTACATGCATCGATTTCTGAGAATTTGGTTCCAAATTGTTAAGAGAGATAAATATCCATTAGAACTATTTTTGAATGTATTTGAAATATAATACTAAAATTCGTTGAGATGATTTATTCTTATTTTGATTTTCAACTGAAAAACAACAATAAACTTAAGACCAGTGCCCTAAAAAACAATCAAATTCATCCCAAGGCTGCACTTGAATAAAATAAAATGTTTCGACCAAAGGGTGTTGATGTTGAGGTTAAAGAAGCAAATAATGTTAATGGAAAACATTTTTAGGGCCATTGATAAGGGTATGGGTTAAGTTCGTTTCAAAAGAAGCCCTAAAGGCTGGTAAATCCTCTTTATTAGAAGGGTTTTGATAGGTAGAATATGTTGAAGAATTAAACTTTAAACTAGATATTTGTTTTCAGTTCATCTGTAACTAAGTAAGGCTTACCTCAACCAGGAAAAACCTAGAGGGATTACTATACAAAAATAAGTCAATTATCCAATCATATAGTTTGGTACAAATTACAAAGTTGATTCCATATAAAGGGATATCGGGTAAATGTTTAATAACTACGATTATTACCAGGAAAGTAATTATAAAATACAGTCAGACTTATCACTGTTGTTAGATTTGTATCCGAGTTCTTGAACTGCATGAACTTATCCGTTTAGTTGCTGGGGCGTGATGACAAATCAAAAATATCATTGAAAACAAACCGCATAAAAAGCACATCCATGTCACTTTCAGCCAAATGCAATTTCGTTTACAATCCCCAAATGGAGTTTTCGGATTTTATGAAAATCGGTAAAGTTGTTATCAGTTTCAAGTAATGCCTTTGAAATTTCAATAGAAGAACCCGCCTTGGTTATTAAAGAGTAGGGAAAAAACATCAGACTTTTTAAATATCGGTAGTTTGACTCTCCAGGATTTTTATTTTTTTTCCTGATATTGAGGACTAAAACAGACGCTTCTAAAAATACCAAGCAGAACACTCATAATTTCTAAACACCGATGATCCAACTTCGGCAAAAATATTAAGGATTCTAGATCTAAAAGTGGTATACTAACATAACTTTAAAAAGTTTGGCTTTTAATACAATCACCAAACAAGTATTGGAATCAGGAATCAAAGTCTTGGAACTTTTTATAAGCACTTCAATTTGAAGTTTTCTACCCTAGTAGATTACGTACGAGGTTAGATCCAAACAAATCAAAGTAAACCAAAAATGGAAGATACAAATTGTCTGCAAATAGCTCAGGCAACACTATTTTATTGTTTGTTCGAAACCGGGTTGTATGGGGTTCAGAATCTATGAACCATCTTCTGACTATAATGGGTCCGAGGGTCTTCCGCATTTCATAACAAATAAGGTCGTTCAATAATTTATACCACAAACTACATTAGCCCATTTCCGTTTAGCAAATATATATTTTATTAAGGTCGATTTCGTAACACCTTTAACAACATCGAAATAAAATTCAATCCAATTTTGAAATTTTTACATAATATTATCTAATGGATATGCGGTGAATAAATTATTACCAAAATTGATTTATCTTTTGATTGCCTGCACCTTTACAGAGCTCTTATCTTTTCGATTTCACCTTCCGACTATTAATCAAAATGAAAAAGGGTTTCTTCTCCAAAAATTTCTAATTCTTCTGGAATACAAAAAAAAAAAAAATACAGAATATTCTTCGAAATTGGTTGCCTTCAAATTGCCCCATTAATTCCATTTTCATCTCTCAATGCCATGTCTCATAGAAAATAGCCCATAACGACGCGTTTTGAATATTAGAAAGCCATTAACAATCGCGCTATAGTGCGACCGCCACACCACACCACTCGCTTTTCAATTCTCACACCATTGCACGCATCGTAAATTTATACTCCAGAAGCAATCATATTTCATTGAATATGAATGGGTGATGGTATATTTCAACGGAAGCGTTTCAGGATAATAAATATTCCCTATTCTCGTACTCGTACACATACACAATCGACAAGTTGAGTAATTTTTATTTTCTTTCTAACTGCCTTCGATGGAAAGCTATAAATATGTATAAAACGCAAAGGATCTAACAAGAATGGCGCGCAAAAATTGTATAATATCTTCCGCCTTACGTATCTCTATCTATCTATGTATGTTCTGCTCCTTCCTTGCCACAAATAAAATGTAATAAAAACGCTTATAAATATATAGCAAAAGCCAAAAGGGTCAACGGTTCTTCGATTTGTATAGGCAAATATTGTGTGTCCGAAGGACTCACATTCAAAGGAATGAGTAATTGAATGATACATGTCTATTCTCAATTTTTAGTTTTATTGAGGTTGATTTTTTGAATGAAGGATTTTTTTTTTCTAACTAGTTTGTATCTAATAAATATGTATCAGACAAAAAAAAATCACCATATAACTTGTGAAAGGATGAAGTTTGTGAAGCACAAGCACGTCCGATCCTAGAGGATGGAAGATTTATCTGAGCAATTTTAAATTTCCCACTATAGTAAATGATTATTTGGAAGCTATTGACCTTTTTCTTCAAGAACATTGATTTATTTTTATAACTTTTTTTTCAGAAACACACAAATCTATCGTTAGTTTGCAGCTAAATAGAGAAAAATTTCGAAAAAATATTATTTCTAATACAGTAGATGCTCGATTTAATGAATCTCTTTCAAATGAAAAGTATAATTTACAAAAGCACAGATTACTTAAAATATAGTAAACAAAAATTATCTCGATACAGTTTTCAGTTACAAGGGATTGATACTGTTTATTTATGAACACTATATTAAATTCATCAACACATTATTTACTTCAAGCCGTAATATTTAAACTGTTCTCAGGTTCAGATTTATAATTGAAGGTAGTCAAGTACCTTGTATATTTGGATTTTGCTTTAAAGGTCTAAAAACAATAACAGAGTGTAGATAGGTCGAAGAATCAAATTTGCCAATTTCTGTTTCTCAGGATTTAGAAGGCACTTTAGTGAAGCCCGAGGCGAGACACTATACAATATCCTAATCATCTCAGTTATTCACAATCGAATGAAATCGGGTATGTTATCTTGAGGGATAGATTAATTTAGATAATATTGGCATGATGAACGTATGGTTGAGGCTGTGATGCACAAAGGACTGTAAGCTTCTCATTTCATAGAGCAAACAAACTAGCAAAGCAAGTCTAGCTTTTAACTGTCTCTCTATATTGAGGACCTTCTGTATATGGTTTAATTAAGAAAAATATTACTCGAAAAACGCTTTCATAACCTTTAAATATCTTGAAGAACAAAAGCTTCTCCATGACCATCGGCATATCTAGAAGAAAAATAATTGATTCTTACATCGCATCGCTTCGGTGAAAGTAAAGTTGCTGCGCCTCGATATTTCTAGAGCATTTGAAAAAGAGTTTGGTATCAAGCTCCTAACTTGCGCGCTTTTGCTTCAGTGGATTAGAAACTATCTATTTGAACGTCCAATTCAAGATTTCTTGTATATTTTCAAGTTTCTGAAGTTAACAAAAAAGGCCTGGCGTACCTCAAGGCTCCGTAGTCTTTCTGACCTTATTTCTCATTTTCATTTATGATCTCTTTTCTGAAACCTCTAGTGCACTTAATTGTTTTTGCCGACGACATCACGCTAGCTTTTCCCACTTGTCTCTAAATTCACTCTTACTACCTTATCAGCATTGTTACATGGGGTATCAAAAACCGTGTGGAATTCAATGCTTCTTAGATACAAAGCTGTTTTCTGTCGCTGAAGCAAAATATACTTCCATTCCTTATCCATGAATGGTGGATACTTACTCCCATCAAGGAGACTGAAAAACTTTCGATCCTTGGTATGTGCGTTACTAATATCCTTCTTTGGAACGATAAGATATTTTTACGAAATGCAGCAAACCGCTTAGAAGGTGCCAAACTTCTGTTTCAAATGTGGTCTAAAGCACCGGAAAATATCCTTACCCAACCTAGATAGAATCGAGAACAGAGGTTTATAGCTAATATGTTTTAAATTAAATTCGGAAACATTGTTTTATTTTTTGTAACAATGCTGGTACCCCGCGGCCGGCGTAGTGGTTAGTGTGTTGGACTGCCACGCCGAAGGTTCTGGGTTCGATCCCTGACGGCTCCACATAAACAAGTTGTTTTACGGGGTACTGCCTCTTGCCAGGAAGTGACAAATCCTCCAAGAGTAATTAATGTGATGGAAAGTGCTTCTTTGTTAGCCGTTCGGATTCGGAGGTAAATTTTAGGTCCCTTCCATTTCTGCAGAATATCAACGCACACACAGTAATGGTTGAGAGTGTAAGTCACAGGCCCCGGCCCCGCTTGGAGCTGTTGTGCCAACAATTTATTTATTTAAACAATGCTCAAGTGAAATAGCCTGTTGGATCCCTCCCCTAAATATGTTTCCTAGTAAACACCTCCCGTAGGAATCATTATATCCTTCACATCAACTTTAGACATACCGTCAAGAAAAAAGATTATTTTTTAGTACTACACGAATGTTTGATTCCCTACCAAAGTTTGTTTACTAGCGTTACCCCTTACAAAATTAATTTAGACAATTGAAGGTTCCTCCTTCCTGTTGCTGCAAATTCCAAGAAAACACAAAAATAATGTGATACAAATAGTATTGGTGGAGGGGGTGGGGGTTTCGTGTGTTCATGAGGCTTCGTTACACTTCGTTATTCCAATGATCTCAAAATGAGCAACATAAGCTTGTCAATGAACGGAGTTCTAAGAAATAGTATGGCTAAGAATATTGACTATTGTGTATTGGGTTCGATTTTTTATTAAGAGATGCCTGATTCGAAAGACCACCGAGAGTACTTGATGGTCATCGTGCGGGGAAGCATACGAATGGTTGACGAATAAAAGTCGACAGGGTAAATACAAACTTCATCGACTGTCAAAATGCCGATTGCCGAAGTTGACAGTTTAAAATCTAGACTATGAAAATGTCGATTGAAAAAGTGTCGGTAAAAATGTCGACTTTTATCCTGCTACAGCTTGCCTCATAGCAGTAGTGCAACTGTGAAGAGATGATGCATAAATGTTTGAAAGCTGTATTTCCAAAAAAGTTTTGAACGTTCCTTAGGTTAAAATATTAAAGAAAATTTAGTGTTTTGGAGATAGGTATGATTATTTTTGAGAAACAAAATTTTTACTAGTCAATATTTTCAAAATTGACTTTTCAAGAGTTGAAATTTTGAATAGCCGGGATTTTTACCAATCGGCTTTTCAAAAGTCGACATAGATCGATTTTTTTTAAATCGACATTTTAAAAATCGTCAAATCGTACCCAAACCCCATCGAAAGTGAAAAGTGACAGCAAAACATACGACTGTATTTTAATTTACTCATAACAACAAAAATATATTGTTTTAAAATATTCAGGCAATAATTTAATGTACCTATGTGATAGTAAGTACCATTAAGGCGCCTAGAGCCGGTACTGTAAGTACCTATCACCTTAAAGAAAATTGTGCAATTTGTTCCATTCTCCATAACTTAAAGGAAACAAATAAATTATGGCAAAAGGAAATAGGAAATACTGATTTATGAAACAAACACTTGAATATTTCAAATATTAATAATAATTTTAAATATGAAAGACTTTTCAGGAGCACGTCTCCATACTTAAACACTTCACTTACAAGCAAAGCCTTTTTCATCCATCATAAATGCCTGCCATGGAATGCAAACACACATATAAATTGAAATCAGAATGAATTGCAGTCCTTAATATGGTATAGGTATATGTCACAAGCTGGTGGAAGCTGGATCTTAAATATAACCCTTCAAAGTCACTCAAAGAGATTTATTGTACAAGTAGGTATATGTGTGTATGTTCATCACTCATAATAGGTGGGTACTATACTGTACCTACACAAACACACACATGGAAATATAAGAAGAATTTTCTTTCATTAATTTCGATAATTGAAAACATCCAGTCATTCAAAATGCCATCCAAGACTCACAGATGAATATACATTTTACATTACGCTTGGGTTAAGTACTTCAAACCATTACTTCAGATTGAACTTGCCTCATTTTATGATTTCTGTCAATTTTACCCCTTTTTTGAGAAGCCGGGGATAGCAAAGAGTAGGAGCTTTGCCTATACAGATAGGTAAAGGTAAAGGTTGGTTTTCAGAGATTGCATATAGGAGTGGGTTTGTTGGAACGTGAGTCGGATGCAGAGGAACAGACAAGTGTTCACCCCCCCCCCCCCCAGTAAAAGGTAAAATGTGCCTTCGCCTTACCTACCCTACATATACACACCCTTTCTGCCCCAGCTGAAAGGAGAGTCACACAAGTTGAAACGGAATATTATCCTTTTTCCTGCGCCTTTGTGTAAGGAAATATAAGCCTGAATGAAAAGCAACGCTGTGAATTGCGGGAAATTGAATTAAAGCTCAAATAAATAATAAACTAGAGGAAAAGCAAAACGGGTACTGGGTGTGTGAAAGAGGCTAAGGAGTACTCAACATCTGAACCAGGGCTGCATTTTCTGAATTTTTAATTAAAGGGCTAAGGCCGACCGAACCTGCCCTGCCAATAGTGAATGTGAGGTAGTAGAGCAGAGTTTTGTGTCTGGAATGTGGTAAAACGAATTTTTTTTCCGGACTTAATAAAGTAGATGGTCAGGATCAGGCAAATATTAGTCCCCACTGCGTAACATTGTGTTACTCTACTTCGGAAATCAAGGTGGATGTTATCGTGAATATGAAGATGGTCTGTTGCTGGCACCAACCATCACATTGAATTTTCCTGCAAGCAGCAAGGATACACAAATCATAATAACTAAATCAGGGAACAAAGTATGTGGGCATCATCTTCACACAGTCAGACGCCCAAACTGAGCTCTCTCTGACAAAGTGAAGGACATTATCTACTGTCTACAATGACCGTTTATAGCATACATATATCAGAAAACAGGAATTTTCATCACCATGTAGATCTCGTGGAAACTGCTAGCCGATTTTCATTTTAATAGGTAGAAAAGCTTGAACATCGGTGAGCGGTTTCCTCGATTGATTAACGATATGAATAATCGTGAAGCTCCCTAAAACGCGTGAGCACATAATATGTGTTGGCTAATCTCTGATTGTAAGTTAATGCTTGATATAAGCTTCTTACTCTCGAGAACTGATAGTGTAAAAAAAAAAAAAATGCTAATGATTTTGGATAGTAGAGTTCCCAAACAAGACATTGGCGACATAAGTACAACTTTCTGGCGACCTATGAATGAGTATATGATAAGATTACCGCCCCTTTCTTAAATATTTCATACAACTCTTATTATTGAAATCCAGCCCTGGAAGAAAGAAACATACATCCCATGTAAGATACCAAACATAGTAGCAAGGATCTACTTAGACAACACGCTACGTTTCTCTCGTATCATTTCTTTGATTTTATAAATTTATTTTATACATTTTGTGTCTCTTTTTTTATCCCATCCTGCATTCACACTCGTTTAACAAATAAAATGGCATCAGACAACTACTACAACTTCAGTGACAGGAAACTCTACAAGCACTCATTCTAAGATACGTTAAACTCCTTAACGCCATCTATACATGAAGTAGAGCTTTTTTTTTACCCTTTTTTTCATTTAAACAAAAAAGAAGTGCAGGGAAAAAAATAAAACAAAATTAAATTCAATTGGGTTATATGTGCTCAAGATGGATGTGCGATGTGCTCCTTTTTTAATGTACATCGGAAGCAATTAGCGAATGTGTTGAAGAAATTTCCTGCGCTTATCCCGTCGTCACTTTCCGACGCCGACGATAGCAATTGCCACCGAATGAAACACCAAATGAATAGCTATTGAAGGAGTAGCCAAGTGTATTTTCGTGCTTGAAGGATGCAGACGTAGAGAATAGGAACCCATGCAACGCAAGATACTTGCCACTTTTGCTTGCATTTCGTGGCTTCAACACGTTTCAACAGCAGAAGCAGCAGCAGCAGCTGGTGGTGTGCATTTAATGTAATTAGATATGTCAAGTGCACTGGGCGATTTTAAGCGCGACACAGATCGATGATAGGACAGGTTGACTTGAAGGATAAGAAACAATAGAGACAAGGACTAAGCAGCATGACTGGGAACTTATTGTTCTTTTTTTTTTTTAAGAATTAAATTTATTTCTCTTGTTAAGTTTTTTTTCAAGATTTTGAAAATTGTATGTTTAAGACAGTTTCAATAAATTGAAATGGATTGCGGGATATTAAGTTCTTTCAAAAGAGTATTTTGAAAAATTCAAATTGGAATACATATGTACATATGTATGTACCTATGCTTTTTTAATTTCAAAGACAAATAAGGAGGTTTCTGTATGATTTATTATGTTTTCGGCTTAAGATATCCGAAAACCGGAATGGAGAGCTTCTTAAGATTAAAGCTCTTTTTTTAACTTCGCATAAACACCTTGAAAGTGTTCTGCAGGGCAGCAGACGTATCGATCTTAAAATTCAGTTAAAGGCATACTGTTCGAAAATGAATAGTTTTTTTTACATTTATTTTTATAATAAATGCAATTTTCATACATTCTTTCAAGTAAGGCGTAAGGATTTTAGCTATCTTCACAGGAGAAAATCGTAGGGACCAATTCAAGAGAGCTCGATTTAAGCCTGAGAGATTGTTGAACTACATCTCGAGCCCTCTTGATACTATCAAGGGACAGTACTCTAAGGGCCTTTCCTCATTATAGGCACATATCATCTGGCACCCTAGAAGGCAATAAACCAAGCAAGGACTCTTTTTCATAATGTAACTCGGGAGGTGGGTTCAGCATTCCTTCGATTTGGCATTTCGCGCTAGAAATTTTTTTTTGTATTCAGGAAACCTTTTTCTAACTTAAACTTTTAATTTAACTTTAAAACCTAGTATAAGTATTTCTCGCTTGAGTAAACCTGTTTTTTCTTACTACCGAAGTTAAACACCCTCTAGGCTCGGTGCCAAAGCCTTAAAGTATGCTTCGCTTATTTCTGTTACTCCTGAAGGTATGCTACACTAACTTGAACGCCAAAAAGGAAATTTCTTTTTTGCTCCTGATGTTATGCAACACTCTGGACTCCATTCCAAAGCCTATAAGTGTACCTCGCTTGTTTGTACTCCTGCAGGTATGCACCAATTCAACTACAACGTCTTTAAGTATGCGACACTCCAAACTCGACCCCCTTTAAGTATACCTCGTTTTTTTGTATAACCAGTACAGTAAAGGATATAAGTTGCGTTCAATCCGGAATTAATGGCAACTTTCTTTTATGCTTGCTTTGAAAGTATGCAAGCCTCAATTTGGCTCCAACTCCTATAAGTGTACATTTACATTTTCTGTATCTTTTTTATCTATGTATGTATCTCTAATTAAATCAATGTATACGCTAACAGATCTAACCGATCGATCACTTAATTTTGTACACATGTTGTCAGAAGTACAAAAAAGGACATACAAAAAAAAATTTAAGGAAAGCAAGGGTTTACACTCCTGAAGGTATGCACTATAAACTAAATTCCAACGCCTAGGAGTTTGCCTCTTCTTGCTTGCTCCTGAATCTATGCACCACTCTTAAATCGACTCCAACGCCTATAAGTATACCTCGTTGAAGGAATGAACTCTAACCCCTAAAAGTTTGCCTCTTCTTGCTTACTCCTGAAGCTATGCACCACTTTTGAATCGACTCCAAAGCCTAAAAGTATACCTCGTTGAAGGAATGAACTCTAACGCCTAAAAGTTTGCCTCTTATAGCTTACTCCTGAAGCTATGCACCACTTTTAAATCGACTCCAACGCCTAAAAGTATACCTCGATTGTTTTTTGAATCCTGAAATTATGCTTCACAGAACTAGACTCCAAAGCCTAAAAGTAGTCCTCCTTTACGTACTCCTAAATATATGCAACATTTTATACTCGGTTCAAACACCTACAAGTATACCTCTCTAAACTTGACTCTAACGCCTTTAAGTAGATTTGGCTTTTTGTTACTCTTGAAGTTATGCGACACTTTAAACTCGAATTCAACGCCTATAAGTATACCTAACTTTTTTTTTTGCTTTCACGCTTTTACTAAACTTACTCATGACTGATCATCATGCACTTTGAACAGACATTGCCAAAAGCACAGACCAATAAGATACAGACCGCCAACTCACTCACTGTATGGTCTCTTTTTGCCTACAAGCTGAAAATAAGCTGATGTGCCATTTATTCTGAGAGTGTAACGCTCTTCCGTGCTTTTTAAATGGGAGCAGTAAACATAAACACAGTAAAAAAAATATTTAAATGGCACATGCAGAGATGGTTGCCATCGCAAAATGCACAGGCAGAGATGTACACGTATTCACAGACACGAAAAAATATTTCGAAGGTGTTTCAGGCAAGAGGAGTACGAGTTCTCTGTCTGTATTGGTCTGTGGCCAAAATTACAGAAACGGAACTAAGCTGTCCTTTAACCCGTGAGAAATGTTCCCAAGGGATAGCAATTGGTAGAAAAGCCTTGGTATTGCACTTCATAATATACTAGTGTTGATTCACACACCTGAAGGAATGCAGCACTATAAGCTCAACTCTAACAGGGCGTTTGGAATATAATGCTTGCAAAATAATACGTTACACATAATATCAGCCAACTTCGTCTAGGTGACTTAAATCACCTGTGAACAGAACGTCCCAGCTTGACCAGCGCACCAGATTGGAAAAAATAGTCATAATTAAAAAAGTAAGTAAGGTAGTAAGTCGACGTATAAATTGGAAGAAAAACTGAATTCTCGGTTTACATATAAAAAGCATGATTTGAGATTATAATTTCGACAACCAATAAATATCCAGATAACCTGAACTTCAGAAATCCCAAACCACCGAAAAAGCATTCTCTTAAATTTGTGTTCCTAAAATGGAAATCAAATCAAATTTCGATAACTATCGGGAGTCCCAAAAATTTTGTTTATATAAAGTTTTAAGATAAACGCGAACAAAACCTAGGATTTCGGGACTGAGTCTTAAAGAATTTGACTTGTTTGGAAATTCAAGTTTTTTTTTTTTTGGTTTGAGCTATTTTAGTTCTTCGGGATAATAGGATCTCTGGATACTGGATTTCTTTTTTTTTCAGATTTTTGGATTTCTGAATTTTTAATTTCAGGATATTTCCCGAACATCAATAATAATGAAATGCCATTTCTTTGAAGTATCGTTATGATCACAAAATTATCTGGGATTAGGAATACAAACATTTTGTGATGAAGCAATTTACTGAAAACTGTCGTTTAATTTTCATCAAAATTCATACCTGTTTCTGCACTAAGAACTGCACAATTGTATTACAATTAACGTTCATGTCCTCGAAACATTTTTTAATGAACCAACTCATTTCGAATGAATTTTGTAATTTTCACTTGAAAACTGCATGCAATTTTTTTTTGACTACGTTTTTTTTTCGAAATGGTATTTTTTACCTTTTAAGGCAATTTAAATGCGACATAACTATATTCCCTCGTTCTTTATTTCCGTAGAGCGAAAAAAAATATTTACTCATTCCGGTCTGATTAACACACACAAATGGATCCCATGTTCTGTGTTCCGTTTTTCCTCTCATGTACATACACCTGTTTCCTGAAATTAAGTCTCACATTATTTTTTTTTTTTTTTGTATGTTTGGGAATCCTTTTGATTTCAAAACATAGATAGTGCTTGCTTGTCATATGCACATAATATGCCTCTTTATTGCTGCTTTTCAAAGCAAAGAACATAAAGCCTTTTCTGTGTTTATTTAAAAGAGTCCTTGCAGTTTGTTTTGCTTTTAGTTGGTTGGAATGCTTTAAAAATTAAGATACACTTTGCTTTGGCTAACATTTATACAACATCTATCTTTAATTTTGTTAAATTTGAAAGAAAATAAAAAAGTAAAAATGTTTAAAAGCTTTCGCTTCGCATTAAAGTGCTGATGACTTTGAACTTTTGGCTTAAATTTCAAATCACAAGAAGTATCACTTCAATTTTATACACGAACAAATGAAAATGTACCAACTTCTTAGGTAAACATTTTGACATTCAAGTGTGTTTACATGTTTGAGTATTCTTATCCTTGGACAGGACCTTACTAGGCCCTTTCCATATTAAACCAAAAAAAATCCCTCCAATCAACTTCAAGCTCTCTTAGATATGAACACATAGACGAGTGTTTTCTTATGTGTAAGTGTTTCTATTTAAGTATTTGTCAATCGGATGGATTATACTGTGTCATAGTTTTATATTATATCCTTAAGTCTTGGGCAAATGTTGATAATGAAATATTTGCCAAGGAGCAGAATTTATCCGCTCCTTATGATGACTTTTTCTGTTTACGGTTCTTTTTATTTGCCTTGTTTTGACGCTTTAATTTGAAATCGATGCGATTGTTGTGAGATTGTTGTGCTTATCCTTATTCAGTTGATGTCAAAAGTATAGTTATTGTTATCCTTGATGCTACTTGGGAGAAATATAGATATATTTTTTTTTTTGTTATCCAATTAAAGGGGAACGAGGCTAACGGGTGGGGGATAGTATAGCGAGCGTAATAAAGTTATTATGAGCTATATGAACAACAAGATATTATTATGAAAGCAAATTGAATTGAATCGTCTGAGAAGGTCAAAGAGCAAACATTCCTTTTCTACTACTCAATGTTATGATGGTGTATTAGATATGATATGACATAGAAGAATTTCCAATAACGGAAGGATGAAATTCAATCAATGTATCTATCCTTACGAGGTGATTTCAGTTTTACTTGTATGTGATCAGGGCATGTGAGCAGTTTGTGGGAGGCAGAATTTATCTTTGTTTAAGACAGGCGAGGCATTTTAATAAAAAAAAATAGATCTAAAGGACCTACGGTCGTTTTAAATAACTAGACTTATAACACATAATGAAAACGAATAATCGAATTTGAAACAATAACACTAGTTTTATAATTTTCTTCGTAATTAATATGTATTATTTTGTTGATTGAAGATCTGGAAAATTAAAGGTTTTGTTTAAGAGACATAAAACTTTAAGTTGGCAGCACTGTTTTCGTTGGCAGCCATTTTGTCTTCTAGTATGTGATTTATCTGTAGTTTTGATTGCCATTTAATATTGTATCGACTGACGCCTGAACAATTCTTGCAAAGCTCTTTTTTTTTAATGTCAATAAGCAAAACTGGAGTGTAGGTAATCCTCAATCCATTGCTGATACGCCATAACATTCAGAAAAACTGACAGTTTGGTGTGCTTTATGGGCTGGTTGAATTGATGGTTCACACTTGTTTAAAAACGATGCCGGCCAGAAAACTACAACCAATGGAGACCATTATACAACCATGAAAAATAGCTTTTTCGTTCCTGAATTGAATTGACTTGATGAGGGGAAGCTGTGTCCTCCATGATCGTGCGATTTAATACTGCTAGACTATTTCCTGTATGCGTATGTAAAGTAATTAGTCTACATCGATAAGCCTGAGACTATTGGCGACTTGGAAAACGACATTCGCCGCGTAATTGCCGATATACGACCAATTAATAAAGGGTTTTCCAATAAGAGGTGTTATTTTAAAAGCCCGTTATTTCATAAGTTGACAATTTTGAAGCTGTAATTTTGACATTTGACAAGTAGCCATTAATAAAAGTGGAACAATACACGCTTCAACAATGCATCGATATTATTAAAATTCACTATAAAAATTGGACAGAGACGGTTCGTAAAAATAAAACATTTGTTGGTCGTCGGACCGCAATTCCGAAATTGGTGGAAAAATGTGTGCTGTTGGGAAGAGTTAGCGATGTGAAGACTAAAACCCGTACATATCGCTCAAGAATAACTGAGAATATTGCTGCTGTAGCCCAAAGTGTTGAAGAAAACCATTCCTCGTCGTTCTTTGGAATTGGGCATTCCACAAACGTCATTTCATTACACCGTATTTTGCATACAGACTTGGGTCTTAAGGCTTATAAAGTTCAATTAATACAAGAACTCAAGCCGACCGATCATCAACAAAGTCGTGTCTTCGCTGATTATGTCCTTGAAATGCATGAAAATGATCCGGAATTACATCGAAAAATCATTTTGCCTGATGAAACCCATTTTCACCTCGCTGGCTACGTCAAGAAGCAAAATTGTCGCATCTAGGGCTTGGAAAACCCAAGATTTATTGTTGAAAAGCCTCTCCATTCTCAACGAATAACTGTTTGGTGTGGTTTATGGTCCGACAGGGTCATTGGACCTTTTTTTTCGAAAATGGAGCTTGAGCAACAGCTTCTGTGAATGGATTGCGCTATCGAGAGAGATGATTAATAATTTGTTATGGCCGGAATTGGATGGTGTTGATCTGGACAACGTTGACTTTCAACAAGACGGTGCTACGTGTCACCACAAGCAACGAAACCATCGATCTTTTACGGGAAAAGTTTCCGGACCGTGTAATCTCTCGAAGAGGTGATTGCAATTGGCCACCGAGATCTTGTGATTTAACACCTTGCGACTTCTTCCTTTGGGGCCACGTTAAAGATAAGGTCTACGCCAATAGCCCAGCATCCATTGAAGACCTCAAAGATGCAATTCTATAGAAGCTATTGAGGGCATACAGCAGCCACTTTGCGATTTGGTGATGGAAAATTTCATGAAAAGGATGTTCTTGTCTAAGACAATAGACAAATAACAGAGAATTTAGGCTAAAAAACAAGAAGTTTTAAAGGAATTAGAACCTTTTTCTTAATTTCCAAAGTGGATTTGATTTGTTTTCTGTTTTGACATTTTTCTTGGGTACATAGTCAACATAATTCAAATCAAGGACAAAAATGTTTTCTCACGTTTGTAAGAAATGGTGGTATTTTTGTGCCAAGGAAACTACTTTCTTCCGGATATCATGTGTTGAAAGCGAATTGTTTCCAAAAACCAATTGACATTCAAAGGTTCGGTTTCAGCTTTTTTGTATGCCATATTTACAAAGCTCCTGTTTTCGAAAACAGCTTCTTCGTTTTTATTAAATTTTAAAGATGCATCTACCAAAACAACCGCAGCAGTGGCAACACGGTTACATTTTCGAAACTCTCAAAACGGCATATACTTTTGAAATCCTTTACGTTTACGAATAGGTATATGTTTAAGAAAAAAAGGTATGCAAAATATCTTTAAGATGTGTTACAAAGAGGTCATTGGAATACTTTAAGTGAACTTTAAACATGCTCCAAAAGAACTTTCAAATATATATATAAAATATAGTGACATACAATTTTTCTCATATAAGATCGGGAAGATGTGTCAAGGAGCTATTTCAAGTACCTAAAACTAGCAACACCTTTGAAGAGCTAGGAACACAATTTTTCAACTAGGGCGGGTAGATGTCGAATTAGAAAAAAACAAGTTTTGTGTGAGGTACTTACAATTTTTATATTTTCCAGGCCCATGTATTTTTTACGGTGGCACGGATCCCAGTGGTCCAATCCAAAACTTAATTCCGAATTTTAGTGATTCTTTCTCATAAATCCTTAAGGGCATCGGTCGATTGTGGTATATTCGCATAGACCTACGCCTTCGGGAAACACCACAACAGAAAGTAAAGCTGTGGTCAAATTGCCTGATTTTGTTGACCAATTAACCATCTCCAACGACGGAGACCACCTCATCGACAACGTAAAAAAATGTCCAGATATCGTCCAAAGGTGACAGTCGGACATTGTATTAAGTAGTTGTGAATTAGCTAAGCTACTTGATTTCAACAGTATGATATTTCTTATTTTTGTAAGACTAAAAGAAATAGCTTGTTTAATGAAAATTGCTATAATATTTCAGATTTAAATTGCAAATTCCAACGAGTTTACTGTAAAACCTACAACCGTCCATTTTTAAATTTTAAAACTAAAAAAAGTTCAAAACAACGGCGTATCTTTTAAACTACACGAGTCAGCTCTCTCCAAAAATCAAAGTCTTATAAATCATTGGTCCTTAATATCCTCCCGCGTATTAATTTCTTCCTTGCCCCTCTGTATATTTTAAAATAACTTTTCTCATAAAATATTCACACCGCTGCTGCCAAGAAAGACCATTCTGCAACAAGCCACACTGCTTGACGCCTCCTTTCAAAAAGCATCATAAACATAATCATCACGAAAGCATGAAAAGTAATTAAAGTTTTAACAAAAAACTTCTTCTTATAATCAAGGACTTAAGGACTTGTAGGAAAGGGATCTTTTCTTTATTTCTTTATATTATTATTTAATTTTTTTTCTAAGCTACCTTGGTGTTTCTTATTTTTTTTTTTTTTTGTTCTCCCTGAAAAATTTCGAATTTTCTTCGATAAGAATTTTCCAAATTTACATTCCATTTTGTGTTTCCTTTCCTTTCATTTTTCTTAAGTCCTTCCTGATGCCTTAAGTCAATAGAAAAGTCTCATTTTTCTTATAAGTTCTGTTGCCTTGAATCAATATCAACGAAACGGCTGACGGGAAGCAACATGGCAACGACGACGACGCAACGCGACGGCAATGCCAATGGACGCGATGATAGGTAGACCATACCTATTCCATCAGAATGTAATTTTATTTCCTTGTCAATTAATTTCACGTCAACGTTAATGGTATTTCGATTTTAAATTATTTTGAAATAAGAGAAATTATTTTTGAATTCGCTGTATTAAAAGTTTTAAAGTTTGGCATCCGGTGGGTGATACAATTAATTAGTTAACATAATTTGAATAAGGATCTTAGGTCTTACCCTACCTATATCCTTTTCTGGGATGAACTTAACAGTGCTCTTTGGGGCAAAATAAAAGTTTTAATTGAAATGTCATAGAAAAGGTGTGACATAAACTTTAAACAATTTTTGTTTTGTCTTTTTGGATCAATATTTTATTAAAATAATGTTGACAATGACATGGATCCTTTGTAGGAACCTGATTTCAAATAATAAAGACTTTCTGTTGCTTACCTAAGGTAGTGTTGGGATGCTGATTAAGGTAGCCGGAGAAAGTTTGAGATAAGAAAACAAAGTTCTAGATTTCACAATCGAATTCTTTAGACATTTCATCGGCCTGTATCATTCACATGAACTTTACAAATTCCGGGCTCATCAGGCACCCTTTGGTCTTGTTTTGCGAGCGTGTTACATCTCAAACAATCTCGCAAGCACAAGCTTCGAAAAATACGTTTTTGTTTTTAGATTTAAAGTTTTGATCAGATCCCAAAAATTTCACAATTTAGTATGCCTTGTCTTTAAAAATGTTATTCTTGCTTGACAACCCTTTTTTTTCTGAATCAAATCGCAAGATTATAAAAAGTTGGTTCAATCATTAAAGTAGCAGGTCGCTAAAAACGAAATTTTAGTTTATTCGCAAATAAACGCTCAGTTTGTAATTTGTATTAATAATTCAAAATGGAAAATGCTAGTTCTATTAAAATTTTTAAGATAGCCTCTATAAAGCCTGCCAAAGTTGTTTACTGAAATTGCAAGGAACAAAAATATTATGTTCCAGGAGCTGGTGCTAAATTCAAATGGCTTTGGTAACGGCCTATTCAAATCCCCAGACATGAAAATATACTTTTTAGGGAAAGTAATGCGCTAAGCTGTTTGCTCTATAGTAAGAGAAAAATTAATAGCTTCGCCAGTAAGAAAAACAAAACCGCATAAGACATCCTTAAGTTATACTTTCGATACATACATTTTATATTTCAAATAGAAACACTTTTTTTTTAATTTAACTTCACATTAACTTAAAGCTTAAGTTCAAAGTTATAAATTAAAAAGGAAAGCACTGTCGAAAAAAGCTCTTTTCAATATTGAAGCTGAAGTAGAATAGGCCTAACAGAAACTCAAGTTTCAGTAACAGCTCTCAACCACCCTAAAGACATTTTTTAGAGCTACTCTTATCCCATTTGTGGCGAAATATGGAAGCTTAAAAATATATTTATAACAGATAATAGTTTAAATTTTTTAATTTTTGTATGAGCGTTAATCCTACTAAAAACTAAGAAAATTTGGAAATAATGATCCTCACAATATTGACCGCTGTTTTAAGGAATTATTTAATAATGGCGATAGTATTTTGTGCGTGAGCAAGTCTCACCTCGTAAAATTTGGCCCGCAAATGGAGACAAGCCATTATTTCATAAGACCAGGGAATTATTAAAATTTTGTATATGCAAAATGTTTAGTTGAATACATTTTGCTCTCGAATTATACATTTTTTCAAATTCTAACGCTTAGGATTTACTTAATTCATGGCTGGTGTAATTTTTTTCTTCATGCATTTTCAGGCCATTTTAATTTTTGTAATCAAACAATAATTAGTTCCCACTCAAATCGATAAAGTTTCCATAAAATTCTTTTGGAAGCCTTTTGCAAGCTTACCTCTGGGATTAAACTTAATGTCTTTTTACGATGCTGTAGTTACCGAAGCTTATTAGGAACTGAGTTTCAAACTCGGAAAAAAAATCGCCCCTTTTACCGAAAACATAATTTACTAAGAAATCTTACTTTCACCGGTCTATTTTTACGGAAGCGCGAATGTTTCGCCGGATTGGATTTTACATTTTGGTTGTGAAAGGAGTCTGAATAACTTGAAAGGTTTTTTGGAGCATTTAAAGATAATTTTGAAGGGGAGACAATCAGAAGTAGGTATAATTTGGAAATCAGCCTTGTCGAAGAATTACCCTTCAAAATTATTTTTCAATTTATATTTGTGACCACTAAAAGAGATACATATCCTGTCCTGTTGTAATGATAATTCGAAGAATGAATGCCACTTTACAGCTCTTAAAATCGGATGCATTAGTGTTTTCACAAGCAAGTAAAAATAAAAGAGACCATAGTCTTTTATTAATCGTTCCTCTTTTTTCCTTTATAAAGCAGACCACCGTTGCTTATTTACGGAAATTTTCAAAAGATAAAAAAAAACCCAAAGTTCCATTAACGAAATAGCACATAACAAACGAAAGTAATTGAATATCCTTGCCGAAATCAATATCGATGTCTTATTTATAAGCGGCTTTATGAATGTAATACTGTTTCTTTTCCGAATAACCACTCTTTTCTGCCATCATACAAACGAAGACAAAATTAATATCCATTCAATTTTTTCATATTATTTACCTAAAGGATACGAGTTACAAAGATACAAAGATACAAAACGAACCTCCTATTCATGTTGGTTGTAATATTCCTTTAAGGCTTGCTCCGTCCAGAGTCAGTGCATTCGAATTTAATTTTTTCATTACCTCTGTACTTCCGGCTGCATGCAGTCCTTATACTATTATGTGAGTGTTATAATTTTTTTTTTTTTTCTTGCAGATCAGCAGCAGTATCAACGTAAAAGAGATACCACCTATAGGAGTATATTATAGTAGTTGCTGTCAAGTCCAAAGCATTTTTGTTGTACCTGCAACAACGACAATAGCAGAAGAAGCTTTGAAAGGGATCCCCAAACTAACAGTATTCATAGCCAGCGGTTCTTATGATTCAACGGTAACACACAGTTTCCTCGCTTTACAATATAACATCGAATTCGAGAGCACAAATAGTTAAACAGGACGAAGATAACGACGGCGAGGTAGCGTGGGAGAAAATCGGTAAAAGGCTCCAAGGTAAATGTTGTACTCGGAATATGCAGTTTATTTGTTTGAGTTATTTTGTTGGTCCTATAGAGAAATGTTTCCTTTTTTAGGAATTATAATAGAGAAACCTTAACAGGGTGGGTCATTTTAAAATGACAAAAAACAACAACTTGTCGAATGTGTGCTGCTTTATTTTCAAACTTGTTTTAAAGTTCAAGGTTTGGGATGGCATATTTTTAATAAGCTAGTTCGCTGAAAAAAAAAAAGAAAAATTTCAAAAAATATAGTTCTTTAAAGAACAGCTATGAAAGCGAGACAATTTTGAGAAAAAGAAAGCTGTCTTTCCAGCGAAAGATTAGGAGCAACAACGAAATCTTAAGCTGTTTGCTTAACACTATAATTCTAAATTAATCGCAGTCTTTCGAAAATGTCCTTGTCGTAGTCGATCTGATTGATTTGATTCGGTTTGGTAAAGCTGATTTCGAGCATCACGATTGCTAGCAAAAAATATTTGCGAAAATGGCGATAAATTTGCACATGAACCAGAAAATTAAAAATTTAATTTCGAAAACCTAAGTGGGTAAATCGCAGGGCTTGTGAACGTTTCGCTTGTTGAAAAGTTACCAACCGAATTGAACCTACAGTGAAAACTTTCAGCTTTCAAACAATGTCAACATGGCGATATATTGGCGAACAAAATTGACATAACTAAGACAATCCGAAACGTTCGACAAAATGCAGCTTGATTATTTCGTTAATGCTGTTTCTTTGTTCATCGTGTCCGAACCAACAAAACTCCTACCACAACCTACTGTATTCTTTTCACATTTTCTACCAAGATTGAAACACCCTGTGAATGAAAACTATTTCAGAGAGTTTTGTCTATCTGTTTTTGTTTGGTTTCTTATTGCGTGCATCTTTTTTTGGTTATCTTAAAATGCAACCCAGATAAAGCCTGTAATACGTTCTTGCTTAGGAAATTTTTCAACATATTAGGTACATCGTACATGTGCTTAGAATAACCCGACTTAAGCTGCTAAGACCTTGGAAACAGATATCTTACTATAACCCCTCGGGTATCTAATAGTTTTATTAAACTGTAAGTCTTTTCCCAATAAGTTGTAATAAATTCTTTGTAAGGTAAAATACATAAGTAACGTGGAGTTTGTATATGAATTATGGTTTAGGTTTCAGAATTTCAGAATCCCCTTTTTTAAAGAAATTCTCTTTGAATTCGGTATTCTTCAGTTTTTTTTTTTTTTTTTTTTTTTTTTTTGCTACTCACTTATTGTTTGCACCCACGTTGGGCGCCATTATTATGCGGTGTCTTTTCAAAAGATTCAACTACCATTTTTTGGTTTCACAGAACAACTTTCAATCTAAGAGCACAAGATTAATTCTTCGACCTGCCCACCGCCCAATCCTTCCACTTTAGATTGAAATTATTTAACCTCAACTAGGTTCAAAGTCCGGGATCCGCTTTTTCATTACAATTTCAGACGATGCGATTTTTGCTTTTATTCTCGGTTAAGTTTTGCCTTTACTTAAAACCCAAAATGATAGTGAGAGACTTAATTATGAAGTGCTCGAAAAAAAGGTTCAATGCCCGAAACCATCATCAAGTCCTCCGGAGATATAGCCTTTATTTTGTTATCCTAATTCTCTTTTAAGTTCATGACTTGCAGTAATTCATCAGAATTTTAATTAAGTAATTATTTATTTTTGTGTTTTTGTTTCGCATCTGTTTATTTGCATTTTCATTCAGAAATAAATGAAAACCATAAAAAAGCTAAATCCCTTACAAACAAAAATATATAATCACACGTTTCAATTCATTTGAAACTCTGGAGTGTTTCTTCCTTTCTCTGGTTTTTTTTAAGGTTTTGTTCTTGTTGGGGATCCTTTCCGCTCCTACTATAGTTACAAACTTACTTTGTCCATCACTCATGAGCAGAACAACTCTGCCTTACATTTGCTAATGAATGCCTCGGGTGGGTTTGTCCTCGTCCTCACCATCAGGAAGGTTTACTTTAATTCCACAGCTTATTATTATTACTTTTTTTTTCTTTCTATTTTTTTTGTGGTTCGCACATCTGTCCAAACAATGGTCTGTATTTTTTTGCACAAAATCTAAACAAGGACAAACATGTAAAAATAATTCCAGAAATAATAAAAAAAAGACAAGGATAAGGAAACCAAAGTATAAAAATAAATGCCCTACTGCACTGCATATAAATATTAATAATCCCATAAAATCGCGGTCGTGGCTAAAGGATTACGGATCCTTGGGTTACATTATTTGCTTCTATCTTTCCTCAGCCCTTTGGCATAACTTTTTTTTTTTTTGGAGTATGAGTATATGTATTTAGTGACCAGCCACTTATGCCTTCCATCATATTACTGAAATCTAAAAAGACTCTGAGGTGAAGTTAATTCATATGTTATCATATTCATGGTATTGTCTTAAGGACCACATACGCACACACATCCATATCCATTTGGTCATCCAACCAAGTTGAGTACAGTAACCATGTAATCGCACAAGAGAAGCTTACGAACAAAAGAAGACAAAAAAAAATGTATAATACAGTTGAAAATTACTCTAATTAAAAATTCTTTACATTTTCAGATGCTCCTTAAATGGTTCGTCCTTTGTCTGTGGGCAATACCAGTGCTAACCGGGACGAAAAAATGCCCTATGGAATGTACATGCTCGACGGACGAAAAAGATCGCTATCAAACGCTGTGTTTAAGAGGTATAGTATGTCCTTATAAAATTTGTACATTTCATATAATACTGCTGGTTGTTGGAAGGGTGTCCTTTTGTTCTTTTCTCATTTTGCCCAGGTCCGTCTGAAGTACACGAACTTTTGAGTGAAGTACAGAACAGTACAGAACAGAACAGTACAGAATAGTACAGAACAGAACAGAACAGTACAGAACAGTACAGGACAGTACAGAACAGTACAGGACAGTACAGAACAGTACAGAACAGTACAGAACAACAAAGATCAATAAGGGCCAGTAAAAACGTGTGCAGATTAAAAAGGACAGCCAGAACCCCAAAGTTTAAGTTTTATTGAATACCAAAACTCTTATGTTCCCCATAAAATTTGTATACGGGCATGCTTTTTAATCACAAAGCACCGTAAAAGTCGAAAAAGGGTTCAGTAAAGGACACTATAGAAATGGTATTTTTTCAGTTAATTGTGTTCATACCATGCCCCTCTCTTTGAGAACAAATGTCCTTTGCTCTCGTAATGCTATCTGACACGGAGTACGGATAGAGTAGTACTCTCTGCTGTGACTGTAAAAGCGTAAAAAGGGTGACAAAAGAGGCGCGTCCTCATAAGATGTTCTACCGACTAGACTACATTACACACTATAATGTTGTTTGTGGCTCAAAAGGACACGCTAACAAAACGACAATGAACGAATACATTCATTTATAGAACAACGTAAAATATGTAAGAGTAAGAGGACTAAAGGTATCTGAACTTATGCACTCTTGCATTGCACTAAGTATCCACAGTGTTGTACTTAAGAGTACATTTAAGCATATAATATGTATACATGAGTGAGATTGCTGTTGTAAGGGGTGATGGCAAACACTCTATATCCGGTACAAAGTGTGTATTGTGTAAACACAATGGCAGAAAAGATTGTGTTGTGGGCTATTATTTTCATTGTGCTATTCTTTGGGGGCTTGTCCGTTCGCCTCTTAACGGGACAACTTTGAGTATTGAAATTCTTGTTAAAGGAAAACAATAATATCCGTATTCTGAGAGTGTAATTCTGTGAAAACAAACTAACGTAAGTTGAGCATGAATTGAATTGAACATGCTTTGCTTATATAGTGGGCAAATGGGTTTCCGCAGGACATATGGAAATAATGTGTTAAAGAGGATGCATTTATGTCTGGGGAATTCGAAGTGAATATATGGCGGGCCCTATTGTTCTTCACAGTCTTAAATCAGTCATCGAAATGACATAGTTAAAGTAATAAGTTTAAGAGTAAACCTAAATCGAATTTGGGAATGATTCTCTGTAAAAATACTTGGATACATCATTATTTTTTTTTACTCCACATCAAAAGCCAAAAAGAATCCTGAAATCAAAGAAGTGCATGCAACAGTTGCTGTGGATAACGGTTGGTTTTTGTATTTTGAAATGATTTAAGAAATTAACTTAACGTTTCTCTTTGTTGGATAATATACCAAGTCTTCTATTCTATGGGAAATAGAATAGCCTTCTAGCACTAGCCTAGTACCTAGTAAAATTCTTTCGAAAAATGGGAAGCTCGGAATTTGAGTTACTTAAAAATCGCCAGTGTCCTGAGTAACCCTTCAAGATTCCAGAAGAATACGACATCTAGTGTCTATTTTAAAGTGTTAAAGTGGGACTTCTAGGTTGTATTCGGGAGATTAGTTTCTATCTAAGCAAATCCATGCTTTTTGAATCGCCTTTTAGTAATCGGTGCTTTCTTACGCTCCCTCTATCGGGTTGCTTCATCGAAGATGGGGTCTACCTTTGGTTTCTGACACCCTCTGGTTTGGCGTTTAAGACCTTACGAGCTGCAGCGTTGCTGTCCATTTGCTCTACATGACCCACAGCCATCGTTGAATCTCCAATTTTTCTGGCTAGGCTTATGTTGCTGTACAGCACGGATAGTTAGTCTTTGTATTTTCTTCGCCAAATGTTGTTTTCACGGTTTACGCAGACAGGACCATAAATCGTACGCAGAACTTTTCTTTCGAAGAGTGCAAGTACATTTTTGTTTGATTGGGAGAGAGTCCATGTTTCTGCACCATATAGCACTGAGTGTTCTATGCATCTGGTGGTGTCGAAGGTTTTAGTAGAGAGTCCCTACCAACTTTGACAGAACCCTTTCAATACCGCGTAGTCTTATATATTTTGCATACTTTTGGGGTATGCGCTTGGACCAGGTGTTTTCAAAGCACTTCATAAAAGGCATACATAATTTTTGCGAGAATAGTGTTGATTTGTCGTCGCAAATTTCTGCACAATTTCGCTCCTAACTCTTGTATATACTTTCCCGAGACCTTTCTAAAGATTTTTCCAAAAAAAAGGTGTTATTTTGATATTCAATGAAAAATGGCATTTTTTGAGATAAATGGTCATGTGTTTATTTCAATGTAAACACAAACAGAAAAGTATGCCATTAATAATGAAAAACAATATCAGCCAAATTACCGCCACGGCTACGCTTACACAACAATACCCTTTCATATAATTTTTCATCACCAAATCGCAAATTGTCTGCTGTATGCCCTCAAAAGCTTCACGAATTCCATCTTTGAGGTCTTGAATCGACGCTGGGCTGTTGGTGTAGACCTTTTATTGTTGAAAGTAAACGTTGTCCAGATCAATACCATCCAATTTCGGCCATAAAAAAATATTAATCATCTCTCTCATCCGAGCCACAGATGTGATTACTTGTTAACGTAGCCACTGAGGCGGAAATGGGCCTCATCGGTCAAGATGATTTTTCGATGAATTTCCGGATCATTTTACAATGCGTTGTTGAAGCGCGTATCGTTCCATTTCTATTAATGGCGTAATTTCTACTTGTCATATGTCAAAAAATTTTAGCTTCAAAAGTGACAATACCGAAATAGTGGGCTATTCAAAATAACACCTCTTATTGGAAAACCCTTTATTATGAATAAGAATATGAACAATACTTTCCATCAAAATGTCATTTGGCTCAATAAGCTAACCAAAAAAAAAAAAAAGAAGCTAAGTACCTGCTTTGATCTTGACAGTTAAACCAATATGCCTTTCATTGCGTTAAAGAAAGATATGTCTGCGAAGTCTCTTCCTGCCGTGAAAACAGAGCCCGACAAATGTTGGGTACAGATATCTGCCAAAGTGCCAATGCACACTTCAAGACCAATTTTAAAAGGAAGCAGTTTTCATCTTCATGCATGTCATGAAGAATGAAAGCCTGCTAGTCAACCAGTCACTAGTTCAAAAATCTAATCAACTTGTAGTTAAGTCTTCCATACTATAGGAATCTAAAAAGGACTAATTACGGATTATAGAAACCAACTTGCCCTTCAACTCCAGTAAGCCGTTGACTCAAAATAAAATGTTTCGAGTCCACTTTTACTGCATTTGACGAAACAGCAAGAAAAAAAAAATACATAGCACAACGTAAACGTACATAACAGCCATTAAGTATATCTGAAATCCTTCCCGCTTCCTTTCTTTGATACACAATTGAACTTTTTGTCTCATAATATTGACAAAGTGAGTTGGAAAGAGTGCTTTATTTCGTGAAACTTTGCAAATTTATTTTGTCTAGCTTTAACCGCAAGTTTTTGAAATCACTTATAAGGACTTGTATATGTGACATTCAGAAACTCCGATATTTTTCTACCTTGCTGTTAAGTATCGTGTTTGTTGAAAAGCTTGACTTTGAAAATTATTTGACACAATGTTTTATCATCCAAACCTAATAGATACATAAATTAAAATTGCAAAAACATTTGAAAGTCCACTGTCCTTTAAAAAAGATCAACAAAAAACAGCTTTATTTATTTTTACGACCTTTGTTGGAATATGTTTCTCTTTTCGAATCCATTAACTCCATAAAACCATTATCAAAAGAGCTAGCTATCATCCCAACGCAATGACGACGAACCGAATATACCCAAAATGTCTCTCATAGCTAGATACAATTTATTATTCAATATTTGAATAAAATCCCTCTCAATCTAAATCCAATCCAACTAAAAGTCAATACCCTCGTCGATCTTGTGATTTGCTATCGTAAAACAAACCCTTCCGTTTATCATAATATAATGTTTAAGTGGAGAAATTACATCAAGGACTTTGAATGCCAACAAAAATGGCTTATACAATAAATCAGTTGGCTAAGTAACGAAAACTCATTTCAAATGCTAAATACCCGCAGAATCACATCCATCATTATTAGACCTTTTCTGTGTCTGTCTCTGTCTCGTTGGCCGTTGTTCGTTGCTTGTTTCTCGTTTCACTTTTCTCGTTGGTCGTTGCTCATTCCAAGTTCCTTGTTCCTTTGTGGATGTCCTTATCTCCGGAAGTCGTCTGCTGCTATTGCCATTGCTATACTATACAATATATATTTTGTTGCTGGAAGGAGAGATATTGACTCCTTTTATCTTTTTTTCTTTCTGTTAGACAGTTCTAATTCCATTAGCATCACTCAACAATATTTTTGATTATACAATGTCCTTTGATTTGTTCATTTTATTCCTTGTATTTTCTTTTATATCCTTTCATTCGTAGGCGGCTTATCAGCATTTCCTGCCAGTCAATTGGATCCCGATGTCAGAGTAGTTATCATCAAAGGACCAAAAAACTCAATAACAATCGGACCGATTTTTAAATCATTTGTTAAGTTGGAAATCCTTAAAATAACTGAATCGAATATACCAGCAATTGGACATGAAACATTCTGGGGAAATGTTCATTTAAGGATATTGGGTAAGATGGTCATAATGCTTATTAGTAAATAATATCTTTTGAAAGTTTATATTTGGTTATGTGGTTTTATGATGGGTTTCATGTTCATATATTTAAAGAATCTTGTGTCGTAAATTTTTCATTAAATCCTTCAGATTAATCGATTTATAGGTAATCGATTAATCTGAAGGATTTAATGTAATTTAAACAAAAAGTGTAAAATGATTGTTCGTAAAATTTGTCACTTTCGATCATTATTGCGGCCCTTCCAATTATTGGGTTTTGCTACATTTTACTCAAAAAAAAAGTCGCGATCAAACGTCAGTCGATTCGTACGCTTTCCGGCAGATGGCGTGTTGGCACAATGTTTGTTTATAAAATATGCAGTTTTGTTTAAATTTTTCGCCACCGCAGCGCCACATGTTGGTTGACAAACATTTTGTTTAATATCGGTTAGTTTACCAGGCGCTCATAACTAAAAGGAGGCCATTTTTTGTTTTTATTTGTTAAAAATGGGTGGTGCCAAAAACCATAAGACAACGGTAAATCATTCTTTCTTCCTTTTGATATGCATGTCCTACTTTACTTTGGCTTCTTTCTTTTGATCTTCATGTCCTACCTTACCTTTGGCTTCACCCATTTTCAAATTATCGTTAAAAATAAAAGGCTTCCTGCTTTTTCTGAGCACCTGGTAATCCAAACAATTTTCATATGCTTTCTGCTGGCAATTTTAAATTTGTTTCTTTTGAGATTAGGAAGAAGAATCACACAATACACAAAGCAGTGGAGTAGACATAGAGGTATTTTTGCCGCCAAAAGTCTTATGTGAAGTCTGTGATGACGATCACAAAGAGGAACAAAAAGTTACGGTTTCAAAGTTCACCTTTCGCATTAACTCATTATTCATTTACTCAATCCGATTTATCTGATAAACAGAAGAAAGTAAAAACGCTTTTTATTGGCTAGGTTCAGTGGCGACCATTTTTGCGCTGGACTTGAGTCAGGTGATATTTTAATATTTGCTGTACTTTTCGTTTGGAATGTTTTTTTTTCATAAAGAGAAAGTAAAAAGATCTCGTGCTGTTTTTTTCTATCTTATTATATGTTCTTTTATTTTTAAGAATTAAACTATTTCAAACAATTATTTATTCAATTATAATTTTATTGGTTCGATTACTTAATTTTTTTTTTTACTTTGACCATTTTGTATTTTGTTGTGAAATTATTTTTTCGCTTTTATTGTGATTTAAATGAAATAAAAACATAGTTCATTTTTACAACTGATTTTAGTTTTATGATTTAAATATTAAAACATTATGTTGTATCTATAAACTTGTTAACAGCCTTTGAAAATATAATATTTTAAATAAAAATATTCTGTTTGTGGTTTTATTTTTTGTTTATAGCTACTTCAAGAATAATGTAAAGTATAACTTTTTATATTTCGATATAACAAAAGACAGCTTATATCTCATCGTCAAAAATTGATTTGATTTATTTGTGCTTTGATCCAAAATTTTCATCGGATCTGCTCCGGCACTAAATGCAGACCTTAAGACGCTTTTGAAGCTGTGTAGCATTTGCCGTAGGCTTCAGAAAATGGATTACGTTGGCAGTTTTATACTGCTTGTGTTGTAGAAAAGGAAAAGTCTGGAAATACAAAATTGAAAGTTTCAAAACACATACAAAAAAGAAAATTGGAAATGGAATTTGGGAATTGCTTTATTATGACACTGAAACATTCAGAAATTGAAATTTTAAATTGCTCTATTTTCTTAGGGAGCCGTTGTAATACTTCTGAAACGCCATAAGACTGAGACTACATAGAATTCCAACCTCAATCCATTTTTGATAGAGTCCTTATTGTGTTTTCCAAAAAGCTAAACCTGCAAAATATAGGAAAAACGAAACTTACGAACTCACTCGAACAATGAGAGTGGCATTTCGAACTTTTAAATAATAACCTACATTTTATTTTTTAACGCTGTTTTCAGTTTCAGTTTTTATCACGTTTTGAAAATTAAACGAAACAATCTTCTAATAATGGTAGGTACTTCTTTCAGAACAAGTTTTTACAGGATGTTGAGGCATCCAGTTTTTTTCTAATTGTGGTATGCGCTTCCGGTTTTCTTTTTAAAAACTGCCAATACTGATTTTGTATTGCTTATACATATTATTATACACCTGTTGCATGGAATCGTTTTTCAGCTTCCTACCCTCGAAATGAAGATCTTAATATAATTGTATTTAATAACCATAAAGTTAAAGAAAGGAACCTGCATTGCACTTGGTTTTCATATATAATCAAGCAAATGACGTGTCTACAATGTTTGCAATGAAATTTGCCGTTTTGTCAAAATTTTTCGCAACCGCAGCGCCACATTTTACCAGTTTACCAGGCGCTCATAACTAAAAGGAGGCAATTTTTTTGTTATAATTTGAATAAAATGGGTGGTGCCAAAAACTGGAATAAAACGGTAAAGATCATCATTCTTTCTTTTGATATTCATGTCCTACTTTACTTTGGCTTCTTTCTTTTGATATTCATGTCCTACTTTTCTTTCGCTCCACCCACTTTCATATTACCTATCGTTAAAAATAAATGGCTTCTTGCTTTTTCTGAGCGCCTGGTAATCCAAACAATTTTCATATGCTTTTTGCTGCTCGCAATATAAAGGTGAACTTACGTTGCTTGTGAGGTAGGAGAGAAGAAACACCTAAGCAGTGGGGTAGACAGTGTAGATGAATATTTGCCGCCAAATTTCTTGCAATTGTGCGAAGACGATAACAAAGAGAAACAAAAAGTTACGGTTTCGAAGTTCACCCTTCGCACTGCTCATTATTAAAATATAATGCTTTCATTCACTCTGCTCTATCTAATAAACAGAAGAAAGTAAAAACGCTTCCAATTGGCTAGGGTCAGTGGCGACCATTTTCGCGCTGGACTTGAGAGTCAGGTGATATTTTTATATTTAATGGGTGACTGTTGTGCTTTTTGTTTTGAATTTTTTTTTTCATAAAGAGGAAAGAAAAAATAAAAAGTGCTCGTGCTGTTTTTTTTTGTATCTTAAAATAATTTCTTTTATTTTCAGGAATTAAAGTATTTTAAAATAATTATTTATTCAATTATAATTTTATTGGTTCGTTTACTTATTTATTTTTTTGTTTACTTCGACCATTTTGTACTTCGTTTTGTAATTTTTTTCGCTTTTCATGTTATTTAAATAAAATACAAAAATAGTTTGTTACAACTGATTATCATTTTATGATTAAAATATTTAAACATTATGTTATATATTAACATTTATTAAGTCTTTCAAATAACTACATTTAAAAAAAAAAATATTCGTTTGGTTGTTTTATTATTTGTTTATAGCCACTTCAGGAATAATGTTAAGTATTATTTTATATTTTGATAAAACAAATGGCAGCTGATATCTCATCGTCACTGAACAAATTGATTTGGTTGTTAGTGCTTTGCCCATAAAAGTACAGATTTCCTGGTAAAGTAATGTTGTAAGACTACTGCAAAAATCAGTGGATCGTACGTAGCATGTTACGTTTGCAACATTTCTAAACACACCATTTTATCTTGGGCTTCGTCCTGCTCTACGGCTTGTGCTGTACAACAGGAAACATCTGGAATTAAAAAAATGAAAATTTCAAAACACGTTTTACAAAAAAGTAATTTTGGAAATGGAATTTGGGAATTGCTTTATTATGACACTGAAACATTCAGAAATTGAAATTTTAAATTGCTCTATTTTCTTAGGGAGCCGTTGTAATACTTCTGAAACGCCATAAGACTGAGACTACAGAATTTCAACCTCAATCCATTTTTGATAGAATCCTTATTGTGTTTTCCAAAAAGCTAAACCTGCAAAATATAGGAAAAACGAAACTTACGAACTCACTCGAACAATGAGAGTGGTATTTCGAACTTTTGAAAAATAACCTACATTTTATTTTTTAACGCTATTTTCAGTTTCAGTTTTTATCACGTTTTGAAAATTAAACGAAACAATGGTCTAATAATGGTAGGTACTTCTTTCAGAACAAATTTTTACAGGATGTTGAGGCATCCAGTTTTTTCTAATTGTGGTATGCGCTTCCGGTTTTCTTTTTAAAAACTGCCAATACTGATTTTGTATTGCTTATACATATTATTATACACCTGTTGCATGGAATCGTTTTTCAGCTTCCTACCCTCGAAATGAAGATCACAATATAATTGTATTTAATAACCTTAAAGTTAAAGAAAGGAACCTGCATTGCACTTGGTTTCCATATAAATATAATCAAGCAAATAACGTGTCTACAATGTTTGCAATGAAATTCGCAGTTTTGTCCAAATTTTTCACAACCGCACCGCCACATTTTTACCAGTTTACCAGGCGCTCATAACTAAAAGGAGGCCATTTTTTTGTTATAATTTGAATAAAATGGGTGGTGCCAAAAACTGGAATAAAACGGTAAAGATCATCATTCTTTCTTTTGATATTCATGTCCTATTTTACTTTGGCTTCTTTCTTTTGATATTCATGTCCTACTTTACTTTCGCTCCACCCACTTTCATATTACTTATCGTTAAAAATAAATGGCTTCTTGCTTTTTCTGAGCGCCTGGTAATCCAAACAATTTTCATATGCTTTTTGCTGCTCGCAATATAAAGGTGAACTTACGTTGCTTGTGAGGTAGGAGAGAAGAAACACCTAAGCAGTGGGGTAGACAGTGTAGATGAATATTTGCCGCCAAATTTCTTGCAATTGTGCGAAGACGATAACAAAGAGAAACAAAAAGTTACGGTTTCGAAGTTCACCCTTCGCACTGCTCATTATTAAAATATAATGCTTTCATTCACTCTGCTCTATCTGATTAATAGCAGAAAGTAAAAACGCTTCTAATTGGCTAGGGTCAGTGGCGACCATTTTCGCGCTGGACTTGAGAGTCAGGTGATTTTTTTATATTTAATGGGTGACTGTTGTGCTTTTTGTTTGTTTTTTTTTTTCTCATAAAGAGGAAAGAAAAAATAAAAAGTTCTCGTGTTGTTTTTTTTTGTATCTTAAAATAATTTCTTTAATTTTCAGGAATTAAAGTATTTTAAAATTATTATTTATTTTATTATAATTTTATTGGTTCGTTTACTTAATTATATTTATTTTATTTTTGGCTAGTGTCAGTGGCGACCATTTTTGCGCTGGGCTTGAGTCAGGTGATATTTTTATATTTAATGGCTGACTGTTGAGTTTCTGGTTTTGAATATTTTTGCTTTTTTGTATCTTAAGATAATTTCTTTTATTTTCAAGAATAGTATTTAAAATAATTTTGTATACAATTAGATAAAAATTCGACCGTTTTGTACCTACCTCGTTATGGAATTATTTAAATAAAATAAAAACATGGTTTATTACAACTGGCTTTCTTTTAATGGTTCAAATATTTAAACATTATGCTAATATCTAGAAATTTAATAACAGTTTTTCAAATAATTACATTTCCAAAAAAATATTCCGTTGGTTGTTTTATTATTTGTTTATAACCATTTCAGGAATAATTGCAGGAGTTATTTTTTACATTATTTGTGCTTTGATCATAAGAACAGATTTCCTGATAATTTATTGACAGGTCCCGGGTGGTAAAATAATAACCCTGCAAAAAGCCGCAGGTGTAGAATTGTATAAGAGATTCGCCATTAATCCCGTTATGATAATGGTAGGTATCGTCTACTAAAACAACTGTCACGGACGTAGCATGTAATGCTTGCAACATTTCTAACCATTTAATCTTGGGCCCGTCTTGGATTGCAAAATTTTCATCGTTTCTGCTCCGGCACCTTCCGTCGCTTTTGTAGATGCTTAGCACATGCCGTAGGCTTCGTTGTTAGTTTGTATGACTTGTGCTGTAGGTACAACAGGAAACATCTGGAATTAGAAAATTTCAAGACACATTTTACAAAAAGAGAATTTCGGAAATTGAATTTGGGAAATGCATAATTAAGACACATTAAAAAATTAATATAGATTATTTCTCCATTCCTCTTTTTTTTAATGAGCCGGGGTCATAATTCTGAAACTTTTATAAAACTATACAGATTTCAAACTGATTCTAATTTTTGATAGAACTGTCCTGCATTCAGTACTGGCTTGTGTTTTCAGAAGGCAATTTTCACAATAGCATTGTTTACCATGCTAACCGTATCATTTGCAACCCTAATTCTAAAACAAAGGATATGATTTGACATAAAAGAATGTGTTTCTATAAATAGTTTGTGTGTTCGTTACCACGTTTTTAACTTTACAACAATGATTGAAAAGCTGTCAAAAGCTTTGCGATGGTGCTTTAGAGGGGGGTTCAATGTTAGAGAGTGTCATTCAGAACTTTTGAAAAAAACCTACATCTTATTTTTTAACACTATTTTGATATTGTGTTAAACGTTTTAAAAAAAAATCGAAAACTTAAAAACAAACACCGTAAGAAACTCGTCTAATGGTTTTTAATTTTCAAACCCACAAAAAAGCCAAAGCAATTAGATAATGTAATCGATTTTTTTTCAAACAAACATTTTGAAGTTGATGATACAGTTTTATATATTTTTTGTGTTTTACATTATTTATTCAAAATATGGAGCCCTAACAGCTGAAATATCAAGTTTAATTGGTCAATGTTTTGGGACACATAAAACAACCTCTTAGGAGCACGCACACTTGAGAGTACACACCATACTTCTTAGTTTTTTGAAACCGATTTTCCAAAAGGGATCAATACTTCAGAATTATAATTCCATTATTTGTTTAATACATAATTGTTAGTTTTCCCTTTCATTACCTTATCTTTTCGTATTGTTTTTGAAATATTTCAAAATTATGTTGTCAACGCTAACATATAATCATATTGCTTAAAGAACATATCCCTTACAAAAAAAAGTCATTAAGATGTTCACATATACCTAATCCATCATACTTAAAGTACACGATTTTTTTTCTAACTTGCTCTTTGTACTTGATGCAATGTACACATATCTCAAAGTGAACAAACCCAATAACTTTGACAGGATAAAAAATGTAATTCTGATAATGATTGATGACATTTGTTTGCTTTTGAAAAATTATTCATTTCACGAACTTGTTTTGATGGAAGAAAACTCGTATTTATGAACATGCTCGGTACTTCATACAAACAATCGCAATCTAACGATAAGGATTTCAAGAGTTCATAATGCCAAAAGATTAGGTACCTACTTGTAAGAAATTTCAATTTCAAACAGAAGCTTTTGGATTGTGAGGAATGAAAATTTATGTTTAAAAGTCTGAATTTTAAAAAGCATTTCGAAGTCAATCAATCAAGTTTTTGACAGATATTTCATGACATTATTGATATTCTTTTCGACATATTGAAATATTGATATGCAGTGGTAAAAGTTTTTTAAATTAGTCCAATCAGAGTTTCTTACTCACTTAAGTAGGTACCACATTCTATCTCAAAGGAGCTAATTTGTATTTGAACATTAATAATGATTAAAAAAAAAAACAATATTAGTTTTTCAAAACCTATTTGGGAAACATATTTGGTTTCATAATGATGTGCCTTCAATATTTTTATTTTTAAATTAAATATTTCATTTAAGATATTGCGTACAACATAATTGATTTTTTTAAATAATGTAAGCACATTCATTTTTGCATGAAAGAAACGAAGATAGAACTTTTTTGTATTCA
Source organism: Platycheirus albimanus (assembly GCA_916050605.2). Classification (NCBI taxonomy): domain Eukaryota; kingdom Metazoa; phylum Arthropoda; class Insecta; order Diptera; family Syrphidae; genus Platycheirus; species Platycheirus albimanus. Next base: position 28,766,002 of record OU696698.1, on the reverse strand, counting down.
TTCATTGAAATACAATACTGCTGGCGGGTGGCGGTCAATTAAAAAGGTATCCTTTTCATCAGAAACCGCGTCAATAGCAATCCAATGCAACGGTCTTTGATTAACTAAAACTCCAACGTCCTTACAAAATATAACCAATATGCTTTCATATTAAAGATTAAAAAAAAAAAAGAAATAGAGATTGAAAAAGCTAGACTCTATAGAATTAAGTAAACAGAAGCTCTAGCACAAAAATATAACTACCTCTGCAATTCAAGAAGAAATAGTAATATCCCAGTTAATCTCTTCTCCAGTATTTTTGGTAATTAAACGAACTTCAATGCCAAAAACTCTGGGTTTGGTATTAAGGATATCTTTATGTATGTTTGTATTTGTATTATATGTATTCGTAATGTATTTATATTTTTCTTCTTTTTTGGGATGAATTTTTTCATATAAATAATTTATTCGACATGCTGTGTCTTTCATGTGTGTCCTTGACACATTGTGTACAATTCGAAATGGCTAATTACGGGTACAGTAATTAATAAGGCCTGGTCTTTATTTGAGCTTGGTGCCGTATGGTAAGATGAATCCTTGAAATACGAGTAGTTTTTGATGCTAAAATCAGTTTGGGTTAGTCAATGCAGAAGGGAAACAGAAAACATGAAAAAAATACAGTAAAGACTTTCAATTGACATTACAACATGTATGAAAATGTTTTTAAATTTTTTGTTAATCTAATTTATGTTAATTTTTTTCTTTGCATATTCTTTGTAACCCTGACTCTACTAAATATTAAAGATCTATCGAAGAACAATATAACAAATGTGTCTGAGAACAATTTCCGTGGCCAGGACAACCTGCATGAGCTGGATTTATCGAAAAACAAAATTTACAGCATGGCAACGCTTATGTTTCGCCATTTAACGGTAAGTAAAACATTTTTTTGTTTATATTAATCAAGGTAAATTATTTTGAATATTTTTTACCTTTAAAAAAAAGTAGGAACAAGAGCAATCGCTAGATATGAATTGTTTTCAATAAAGGCGGGTATATATTGAAATGAAATAAACATCCAACAATGGAATAGACATCGTTAAAATGTCCTCTTCTTAAGGCGAAATGTATCCGATGGTTCAATTGTTAATGACTTTTCGGCATTTATCCTTCTTCATTAGAGCGATGGCCTGTGTTATCGTGGTTTATTTGCAAGGACCTGTGATTTTAGGAAAAATCAGAATAAAAAGTAGAGCCGGGTCAAATCCTTCGTATGGATTTCTGTAGCGCTCGCCATTAATCTTTAGTTTTCGAAAAACAACGGATAAATGATGCAACCGGATGCCCAAAATCTAAACCTACATTTTTGTATTTAATGCTTCATTGTCAACTGGTGAACCTCTTGTGTCATTTATGTCAATTTTGCTTTTTTTGCAATTTAACAGCTGTCATCCAAAAAACCATACGTCGTTAAAAGTGATTTTTTGAAAGATGTTGGGGTCCTCTTCCAAACTCTTCAAACCTTATTCCGCGAACCAACTTTGAGCGATGTATCAGTTGGATCGTGTACGGTTGAAAGCTTAACGCCAAGTTAAAATTTGTGAAAGGCAAAGTTCTTGTGCACTGTTTCGGGTTCTGTTGTACACTTTTACATAGGTTCTCTACAGGTCTTTTCATTGATGCACAAATGGCTGATTGATTGGATCCGTAGTCTTAAATTTGAGTTAAAGAGTCAACCGTAAAATGGGCGCAACCGGTATGATAGTGAAGTTTAATTATATGGATTTTTTGTTACTTGCCAAGGTATTTTTTTTGTAATAAACAGCAAACTTTACAGATTTCACCAAAACAACATGGCCACCACATGCCACCAAAATCTACCCGTTTCAATTGAAAAATCCTTTATTATGTATATTGAGAGGTGGCGTAGTTTTTACCATGTTAAAAGGATCGATTCAAGCGTTGATTCCATCAACATTTTTTCGTCACGAGAAGGACTTTCAATTCATATCACAAGGATATCGTGTGCGCATTAGACAAATAACTGTTCCCCGAGAAGAAGCATCTAGTACCTAGGCGCCTACGGCCAAGGGCTTTTTTTATCAAGTAAATCGAATTGAATTATTATATACTTATAACATTTAACGAAGCATTACCTTAATTGATGAATGTATTGTGGATTTGACTATAATTTTAAACGAAAAATCATCAAATTTCTCATTTGTTTCGTCAATTCAACTTTTGTTTCTTCAATTGAAATGTTAACTAAATAAATTATTCGCTTTGAATAAATTTTCTTATTTTTGTAAATCAGTTCGTTGATTTGAATAAAATATTAACAAATAATCATCAATTCGGTAATTTACTTTAGTTAAAATGTTACGAAAACATTTAGTTGATTTTACCTCTAATATTTGGTTCAGTGTACGAGGTACTGCATAAATACACAATCAGGTGTTTTTTGATTTCTGAAAAATTTGCAAAATCGACTTAGGAGGTTATGAAGTTTAACCGTCAATATTCAATTTGGTGTGAGGTCTTATCACAAGTCTTACTGGTGTCCATTGTTGTTAATACCCATCAACTTTTTTCCGGAGCACAAATTTCATATTACTTGATTAATTTCGCTTAACTTCAGAACTTCCTAGGAAATACACCGCAATTCAATCTGGCGTATTTGTTTTGTTTTCCTTGTAAAAATGTTTAGTTACGAACACAGAAAAACACGCAGTTCGAAAAGCATTTTCGGAATCCAATGTTTTTGGATGATTTAAAATTAATGCAGATGTTAATTTCAGCCCAAACATTAAAGCAATTAAATGAAATGAAACATTGTGCAAAAATATTCTTAGTTACTTACAAATTAACATCGAGGAGGTCGAAAAGCTATCAGTACTCGGTATGTGTATCAGTTAATTGTGTCCAATTAAGGTGGGTCATAAGTCCACAATCGATTTATGGAGTTATGTCCCACCCAAATGGGACATAAGTCCATTATGGACATGTCGCAGGGAGTTATGTCCCTGCCAGATCCATAGGGGCACGGACATAACTCCATAAATCGATTATGGACTTATGTCCCACTAAGAAAAAGTGGGACATAAGTCCCACTTGGGTGGGACATAACTCCATAAATCGAATATGGACTTATGTCCCGTTAAGAAAAAAAGAGAAATAAGTCCATTATGGACTTATGTCTCACTTTTTCTTAGTGGGACATAAGTCCATTATCGATTTATGGAGTTATGTCCAACCCAAGTGGGACATAAGCCCAATAAGTCCATAATGGACTTATGTCCCACTTGGGTTGGATATAACTCCATAAATCGATTATGGACTTATACCCCACTGGGCAACATGTCGATGTCGTATTGAATCCTGTTGAAACCAAGAAGAAATCCTCCTACCCTCAAAGAACTTGTGTTGACGTCCATTATAGTTCTTCATTGCATTAATTTTTTGATAGTAGTTATGTTGCTAAATAGTTTAATTTCGCTTAAATCTATCGAAGTGTTGATGAACCAGCCAGCTTGAGTATTCTCTATGCCATCCTGATAAGGTGACCTGAAACCGCATTCCTAAGAAGTGATTAGGACTTACCCAGCAAGTAGAGACCATGGTCTATGAAATCCATGATTAAAATTGTTAGGCTCCTCAAAAGGAGACAGTTGATGTCCTGTTTGGGTTGGACAGATGATACTGAGGTGACAATTTTTAAACATCTCGTTTTTCACCGCTGTCTTCTAAAAAAAATGTTTACTATTTCATTCTGTTGATTAGACACTCCCGTTGTTGGTCCATGAAATTAAGATAAGCGGTGGCTAAGATTTTCTTACTGCACCCGGAGGCCAACCAGATTTTTCTTCTGAGGTGGTTTTGAAAACGCTATCACTTAAAAATTTGATGGCTTCTGTAAATCGGTGCAACTTGTCATCCTGGTTAAAATATATATAAATAGAAAACCAAATAATGGTTAAAGCCTTAATCTTTTGAAACCCAGAAATTCTCCTGATCCTGAATTTATTCTACAGTTTTTGCCTTTCCCAGTTTCTTTATTTTTGCAAATGGTTTCCTGTCAATCCTGGCATAAATATTTTAGTGATTTCAACCAAATTGCTTGGGTTGATTTTATTTTCTTAATTATCCGTCCTCGAGGAAGACTAATGGCCCAAACTGGGAAATTAAAACATAATTTCAAGATGGAGAACTTCAAAACACTAACCAAAAATACTTCAACCCATGCAAATCCTTCCCTATCCCAACTAAATGAATGATAAAAACCCCCTCTTCTGTACCTCAAAAAAAAAAAAAAAATAAAACCTTTTTTTTGAAAAAAAAAAAGAAAACACTCTTCACGAAATAACAGAAGTGCTTTTAAAATGACCTGCGATAGGATTAATTTTAGCATCTTAAAAATATTAACGGTTTTGTGAACAGAACTTGAACAGAAATTTAGCATCCTTCAGAATTAATAATGAATATTTCATTTGCTGTCAAAAATGAAAGCAAGAAAATAAATATATACCTACCTAACAGAACAGAAAAGGAAATTGCGCTGGGATACTTGAAGAGAGAAAAACTCATCAACCTCCAAATGAAACGAAGAGGGCAAAACGAATGACAACTAATGTAATCAAAACAGAATTGATTTATTCAATCTTGTATATTGTATCTATAGAAAGAAAAAAATCTATTTACACAAAAAAAAAACAGTGAGAAACATCTTCTTTTTTGCCCTTTGATTGCCTCTTTTTTTTCGTCCTTAGATTTGCATAAGATGTTGTATACACTTGTGAGCAGGAGAGAACGTTGTTGTTGGTGGGAATCTAGTATCTCCCAAGGACACGAATAAAATATCCTTTATTGCTGTTTATTTATTTTTCATTTATCTGCACATTCATCACTTTCTTTATAAATTTCATTACTTCGTTTTATTTCATTATATTTATAATCTCGTAGCGCTTTTTTCTGCGCTTTCGGTTGGTATACGTTTATATTGACTAAGAGGACATCCTTGTGATTTTTTTTTTTTTTTACTAAGGTTTTTCATAAGAAAATTATTATTTTTCCCCTTTGATAGAATTTGTCTTATTTTTTTTTTTTTTTTCATTTTGCCTTTCTTAACTATCGGCCGGTAATTTTGTTTCAAGTTTTTTTTTTTTTCATCGTCTTCCTTTGATTGTCCTTGGGCATAAAAAATTCATTTATCCTTTACGCTCATTTATTTTACAGGATTTAAGGCGACTCAATTTGGCAGACAATTCCATCGAGGAATTAGTTCATAGAAATTTTTTCATGCTAAACAAACTCAAGTACCTCGACCTGAGTGGAAATCCTTTGCAGGATCTTCAGCCGGATGTATTTCGTGATGTACCCGTAAGTCTGTTTGAAATTAGTTTTTTTTTTTTTAATTTTTTTCATAGTTGTTGATGATGGATGTTTTATTGGATTTGTATAAAAATCCTTCCAGTTGGTCCTGTAATATAGTATCAATATAAACTGTTTCCTTTTTTTCTTTATTGGATTTTTGACAGGAGCTCAGGGTACTCAAGTGTCGAAATTGTCAATTGAAAAAGATAAATCCACATCTGTACGATTTCCTGCCACATTTGAGTGAATTGGACTTTGGACGAAATGAGGTACATAAGATACAAATTATATCATCTTGACAAATACTTTATCTCTGAATTCCTCGACAGTTTAAATTCCTAGACAAGGACGAATTCAAAGATGTTAAGAGATTGTCGAAAGTACTTTTGGATGGTAATCAGCTGTCAGTGGTAGTGGACGAACTGTTTCGAATGCAAAAGAGCTTAGAGCATTTAGGTAAGTCTGATTGTGATGATGCTGAACGAATGTATCTATGATTTTTTTTAAGTTCGATAAAATGAGAACTTTGAGTGAAAAATTAAATTAAATATTATATTTAAATTGAATAAAAATATCATTATTTTTTGTGTAATTTTAATTTCAGATCTTTCTTATAATCGGTTGGCAAAGGTACCTAACGATGCATTTCAATATTTGATGAATCTCACATATCTCGATCTGTCGTATAATAAATTAGTACGATTAGAGCCACAAGCGGTTCGCCGGCTGAGTAGTTTACAAACGCTCAATATAAGTGGAAATATTCAGATGGATCTGCACGAAATCCGAGATACATTTGAGGTAAGCGCAATTTGTATCAGAGATACAATTTTTTACAAATCGTTGATGTTAGATTTAAAACTGCTTTTAAATTTATTCCTCATACTGATAAATGACCAAAAACACTTTTTCCATATACTCCACCGAATTTTATATTTCTATTTAATTTTACCCCCGGTAAAAAAAAAACGCATGTGGAACATATGCATTAGCCAAAATCTAAAAGCGCCAACTGATAATATTCAAGGTAAAGAGTTTAGTTCAGCGTATTTCATAAATTCAAAGGTGTAGGTACATTAATTTTCGCATTTTATACAAAGGCTTTCGAGCTCAGTAGTTTTTCTTCCAGGATATAAGGTTATACCCTTTGTCCGTTTCTTTTCTCTCAATAATATAATATATACAAAATTTCATGATGATTGGTTCCGAGTAACTTAGACTTGAAAGCCTGGGTAATGAAACAAATTAACTAATTCGTTTAAGTAAAGGGTGTTTTTTTAAAAACGTTTACATCTTTAAAATAAAATAAAACACAAATTAATTTCCATAACTTTGATTATAGCCTACTCAATCGAAAATGACGTTTATCGCGGAACAAATTTTTTTTGTGAAAATCGATATCGACGGCAATCTTTTTTCGAGCCTATTCACCAAATGAACGCTCCCATGGTCGCTGGTCGTGCGATTAAAATTCTAGCACGAGTTGGATTTTGTAAGCCAGCAAACCAAAATGAATATTTTGACAAACAACTGTGAGCAATAAATGTCTTGATACATTTCTTCTGCATTCAATGTGTAGAAAGTCTATGGTCCATTCAATTAGGGTATTTCCGAAATCAATGACAAAAATGATTCTTTTTGAAAATAATTGTTCAACAGTGGGTCTCTCTGTAATTTTTTTTTTATTGTTTTTGTCTTTGTTGAAAAGTTCAAAATTTAGTACGAGCATGAAAATGGAAACAAACTTAGAAAAACAAAATCCAATATTTCTTTTAAACAAATACCGATTACCGAATCAAAGTTTTTAACTTTGATATTAACGGTCCTGTTTCCACTTGCATGGTTCAGGGTACGCCAAAGCAAAAACCTCGTGAAAGGATGCCAAAAATAGAGATCGTTCCTTCCTGTGGAACAATTTACTTTCCTTAAACATCCTTATGATTATTTTTTCAAAATGTTTTAAAATTAGGAAACACCCTGCACAATTTGTGTGTGTAGGAAAGCGTTTATATATTGTCACTTAATAGAGAAATCAACCATATTCAATGTTTTATTTATGAGTTCATTTTATCGATCGGCTACTATACCAAGGTCCTTTAAATTTCTTTCTACATATAAATATAATGCAATAGAAAAGCTTCACCCAGAACAGAAGTGATTTTCAAGATACTTTTGGAGTCTGCCAGCATGAACAAAGACAAAAGACTTAAAGGTTGTATGTGTTTAAAAAAGAAAAACGAAAAAATTAAGGTAGATTTAAGATGGCTATACAAAAATTTAAACAAAAAATGATGACGAGACCATTTTTTTTTCAACTAAGGGAGATTTACCTTCTGTAAATAAATTAATATGTATAGATATGTATATGAAATGTGACCCCTCAATGATCTACTGGCCCTTTTAAGATTGTAGTGCATAAAATCTCATTTTAATATTCAAATAAAACATAAACTTTTTTTCAACTCGGTCTTAATTCGAGAAATTCATACATAAACAATATTTCCCATCTATAACATATTTCTTGGGTCGAAAACTTTGACCAAAAGTGTCCATTGTCCATTGTCCATTTTCCAAACTTGTTCCGCAAAGTTTAAAAAAAAATCCAAAGTCATCAGTCAACACACACACACAAAAAAAAGTTACATAAATTACTTTAAAATCATATCTACTCCACAATGTATTTTACTCAAAAACTGAACAAAGGCCAGAACCAAACTTCTGGGTCTGCCATCTTCCTAGCTTCCTCCATTCGTTGTAGTTGCAAGTTGTTGTTGCCTGTAAAATGAATGTTTAAAGATGAATAACCATATCAACCCACAAATCACACTCTATAGCCATTTCAGCATTTCTAAAACTTAAACTTTTGCTTTGCCTTGCCTTGACTCAATTTTGACCAATTTTGTTTGCAGTTGATTCCACAACTGACGTCGTTGGCCATTGCCGACATGGGAATATTGCCCATGGGACTGTTAGTGCCTTTCAAACAGTTGCGCTATTTGAACATATCTGGAAATCATTTGGACAATATGTCCTTACAAGTCATCGATCCATGTCGGGAACTTGAGGTATGTATACTAATGCTAAGCACAAAATTCCTTTATAGTATAACAAAAACATGCAGTCCCGGCTGTCCTGCAGCCCCGCTGCTGGCCGCAAGGCATTATTAAACACTCCTACTATATTGGACTTGGACTCTTGTATATGGGCTGTATACTGCACTGCTTTTGGGAAAGTCCTCCCAAAATTAATGGATAAATGGATGGAGGAGCACTTTCGAAAGTAGTCCTCCTCGTTTTCGTCCTTTTTGTCGTTGGCGTCGTGGCTATGCTGCCTGTCTTAGCCATCTGGGCTGAGGATACTCGGTTTCAGTTGACTGCGGGCTGGGCGTTCCCCCGATGCATTTGCCAAAAAGTATATTGCACAAACAAGAGTCCAGGCCATAAGCAAGGAACAACATTTTTCACAGCATATAAATTTAATTTTAATTGTTAACCCTCCCTAACCCCCACCCCTATCCTTACTTTTTGTTGTGTCTTTTCTCTTTTCGCTTTTCGGTTGGACGGACTAAAAACATGGCCCTCACTCTACTTCTGGACCAAATGGATTGCAGTTTTTGGATTTGTCACGAAATCAATTGTACGGCATCAACGAGGACACTGCACTAAGGATACAAAGCATTCGCAATGTGCGCCTGGACAACAATCCTCTAATATGTGACGAATGTCACATGGGGAAATTAATTAATATCGTTAGACATGTAAGTGTTTCCAACCGCACACAAATGCATATAGTTTGTTTGTGTGTCTGTGTGTGTGTATTTTGAACAAAATACTTACGCAACATAATAAATGCTGCTTCTGCTACTGCTGCACACCACAATTGGCAATTGTCAGGCAATTTGTTCTCTAGGCTGCAAGAAGGACAAAAAAGTCCTTGCCATGTAGTGCAGGAGAGCAGTTTTTTTGTTGTGCTTGTGTTTGTGTTCGTATCTGTGTGCATGGTGAAATCAATTAAAGCAAATAAATTGTTTAGATTTTCTCATCTTGGATTGGGGGAGCAAACGATGCCAGAAATAGTACCTACTTTACTCTATTTTTGCCAAGAATTTGTTGATCCATTAAGATATTATTTTTTTTTATCCTGATTGTTATACTGATTCCTTTTCCGGTTCATTTTTATAAATATATGTGTTCTTTCTTTTTTTTTTTCACTTTTCTATATTATAGTTGCAATGGAAGTGGGACACATATCCGATTTGTTTTCTACCGAAGAGTTTGCGAGGTGCTGAAATTACGGACCTTGATATTACTGGATTGGATACGTGTCTGGAATTTATTACGGACGAAGAAAAGGATGCTGCAAGCACATCGCATAATTTTCTTGAAAGGGGTAAGTGATGAAAAATTGTGTTTGTTATTTTTGGTTTTTATTTTTTCCTCTTTTCTATAAGGAAGGTGTTCGTGACTCTTTTTTTTTTTGGGTTTCAGTTTATGGGATATCAAGGATTGCACTTGAGTTTAATCAAGTTTTAATGAGGTTGTTTGTTGGATATCCTTGGTGTTATTTTTCACTCATGGCGTGACTTGAAGTTAAGATTATTTTGTTTTCCTTTGGTTTGAGAAGATGCTAAATTTTTAATCAGCATGTGTAAGAAGAACATAATTCTGGTTGCTTGGTGCATTTCTTTTTACCAAAACTTTGAAGGTCAATCACTTTGTTTTTCGTGACTTGGGAAAAATATTGTATGATAATTTGAAGCACAACAAAGACAATTTTCAACCTCAAAGCTGTTTCAAACTGTTTATTTAATCAAGCTTCGCCATTCCTCCCGTTCGACTATGTTCATCATGTTCCAAGTAAGCCGTACCCCGTCTAGCACGCTGATAGAACTTGCTGAGAAACAGTACTTATTTTGAGCTGTCTCCTCTCGAATTCATTCACACATTTAATTAAGACAATAGCAGTTGAAAAGCAAATAAATTCCACCTAAACGCAAATACAGTGTTTTCCAATAAGAGGTGTGATTTTGATACTCAAAGCAAAATGGCCTTTTTTCAGATATATGATCGGACGTTAATTTCAATGTTAAAAAAAAAGTATGCCATTTATAGTGGGAAACAATATCAGCGTAATGGCTGCCATGGCTATACGCTTACACAACAATATCATTTTCATGATATTTTCCATCACCAAAGCGCAAAGTGGCTGCTTTATGCCCTCAATAGCTTCACGCATTCCATCTTTGAGGTCTTGAATCGACGCTGAACTGATGGCGTAGGTAGACCTTTTCTTTCACGTGACTCCAAAGGAAGAAGTCGCAAGGTGTTAAATCACAAGATCTCGGTGGCCAAATGTGATCACCTTATCGAATAAAGTCCGGAAACTTTTCCAGTAAAACATCGATGGTTTCGTTGCTCCAATTCCGGCCATAAAAATTACAAATCATCTCTCTATAGCGCAATCCATTCAATGTTGCTCTAGCCTCATTTTCGAAAAAGTTAAGGTCCAATGACCCCACCGGACCATAAACCGCACCAAACAGTTTCTAGTTCAAGATCGAGAGGCTTTTTAACGATAAACCTTCGGTTTTTCGAGCCCCAGATTCGACAATTTTGTTTATTGACGTAGCCACCGAGGTGGAAATGGGCCTTATTAGTCAAGATGATTTTTCGATGGTAGTCCGGATCATTTTCATGCATTTCAAGGACCCAATCAGCAAAGAAACGACGTTGTTGATGATCGACCGGCTTGAGTTCTTGTGTTATCTGAACTTTATAAGCCTTAAGACTCAAGTTTTTATGCAAAATCGGTGTATCTAATGACGTTTGTAGAATGCCCAATTCCAAAGAACGACGAGGAATGGACAAACCATGGTTTCCTTCAACACTTTGGGCTACAGCAGCAATATTCTCTGTTGTTGTTGAGCGACGTGAACGGGTTTTATTCTTCACATCGCTAACTTGTCCCAACAGCTCAAATTTTTTGACCAATTTCTGAATTGCGGTCCGACAAGGTGCTTCACGATGACCAAAAATTGCTTTAGTTCTACGAACCGTCTCTCAAGTGGAGAACGCAAGCTGCTCGTAATTTCGGAATGTATGTACCTACTGCCCATAAATCAAAACGCAACTCCTAACTATATTAGAGGATCTTGTAAACAAGGGAGTTTCTCATCCAAGAATTGATCAAAATCCTTCCCGATGTTTTCAGAATTGAAGCATAGCAGTTTTTTTTATAATGCACTCAGCCCTTAAGAGGTTATAAATACCCTAATAATAAATTAACATGTGCAGGCGAGGAGAAAAGGAATAGAGAATTGTTGGTGGTATACACCAAAATCCTAGATGTGGCATCCATTTGAAACTGGGGAAAACGAGCTTAGGCAGCAATTTTTATTTATTGTTGCCTACTCGGTTTCAACCCACAACACTGTACCATTGCCATTCTCGATTAAATGACGATGACACTGCAGGTATTAATTTCGATAATATTGACAATTTCGAAAGATCGGTAGCGATTGTATGGTTTACCAATTTCAAAATGAAAAGCGTCTTTCTGGAAGATGGACAAAATTGTTGTTCACCGTTTTAGTAATTCTCGATCTAAAAACTACTTTCCTTCGGTAGCTTTCCTTCATTACCACTTTCAGTGCCAACTCTGGTATTTGATTTCTAAATAGCCTTTCTGCTTTTTAAAGAAAACAGAAGCAATTGAAATGCTACACCTTTCTTCTGAAATTCTGGTGATTGTGTTTTGGAAATGTTATGGTACCGGAGATGACTGGAGATTTTTGGCATCATGACTTTAAGAATTCGTCTTGGTCATATGGTCACCAGAAACATATCAGAACAAACAAGTTAAGCTCCTTCAGCCCTGAAAGTGATAATAATTGATCCTGTTTTACTGCCTCAAATGCTATTTACGAACCCTAAATATATATCTATGAAAAAGACTTGCGAAAAGGAAGTGCACAAAAGAATAATATTTCTAAAACATTGATCAAAAGCAAGACGCTGGATGACTCAGCAAAATTATGGTACCAAATTAATGTCGTTCCGTACTGCTGTTGGGAATCATCCCTTCGCAACCATGAACATTCTTTTTGACAAATAACGTCTATACATGTGCGCCACACTTATGCTTCGATGTTTACGGATTGGGGTCAAAATTATTTTTAAAAAAATTCTGGCTTTCAAAATTCTGCTTATCACAATTTTCTTTCAAATATGAAGAAAAAGAGGTTTGGAAAATGTTAAAAAGCGCGAGCTTTAAACTATAAATTTCTTTTGATAAGCGTCTTCTTTGGATGTCCGAATAGTTCCCCAAAAAAATATAGACAATCAATCTAAATAATGCCCTTAAAAATTCATGCGCAACTTCCTTTCAAAAATGTATTAGATAGTTTTCCTTGAAAATACTGAAATGTTTTTTTTTTCTAAAACGTTAGTTTTGGCAAATTTATTATGTGCCTGTCAAGTCTAACCAGTCAACAGTAACTTATGGGTTAGTTCAAAGTTCTGCACGAGTAAGTCCTAAATATTGTGGCATCACACCTGCATCCACTTCCTATATTTTCTAACACTATAGGTACTTGACTAATGATGCAGATGCATATAGAAGTCCTTCCTTTCAAATCTAACCGCATACATGATGATATTATAGAATACCTCACCAAACCTACATACATATACATATACTTGTTCCTTTTTCAACATTTTCTAAAAAGTGCTGACAAAACCACACTCGTTTTTCTTTTCCATCGTATTTAGTCCAAGTGAATGCTGTGGCCATTAATCGTTTTAATTGTCTTAAATGCTTGGATAGTCTTTTTCAGAGACTAAAGATTGGTAATTGCATTCGACGGTAACAAATTGTTTTGTATTTTCTTAAAATGCTGATTAATAGCTTAGCACAGATATTTTTTGTTGTTGTTGTTGTTGTGTGTGCATTTTGTGTTTCTCTTACAAATACACTCTTATTTATTGTCTATGTTGCAATTTTTTAAATGTTTCTTTGTTTTTTTTTTTACTTTATTTTTCTCACACCAGGTGGCCTTAATACACTTGCAATTCTGGGCGGTATTATATTCGTTCTAATTGCCATCATCATCCTGGCAATGGCTGTTTGCTTCTCAAGACATCGTGCTCGTTATTACACGCGAGAAGACCGACGTGCTGGAGGTATATTGTAAATTAATTTGATTTTATTTCTCATTTAACAGGATATCAGTGTTATGAAGTGTTGTGCATAGATACACATAGACATAAATATGTACCTATTTAGTTAAGGTATAGTGTGTGTGTGCTTGTGTGTTCGAAAGACAATTAGGAGTATCTTAATTTTCTTACATGCTCCCAACTAATTTAAGTTTAATTAAACTATGTTTAAATTGAGTTGTAGGCGTGTTCTTTGTTGTTGATACTGCACAAGCTATTTGAGGAAATATAGGTACATGGTTAAGGATCTGGTTCCCTGATTACTTGGGAGTTCAGGGGTGATTGTTTATCGGAGGCGGAGCTGGTAACCCCTTTAGGACAAAGACAATGAGATCAAATAAAAACAAATTGTGTTGAAAAATTATTTTTAAGCTGAGTTTGATTTCCAGTTTAAAAAAAGATGTTTTATTTAATAGCTTGAAAAAATGAAATGCTAAAAACAGTTTTCTACAGAATTCTATTTTTATTCCAAGGCCAATATTTGCCGTAATGTATGGAATATGACATCGTATGTCCGCCGCTTCTTAGTGGCACAGATCCAAGTGGTTTAATATACAATGACTCTTCCACATATATCCGACTGACTTTGAGCGATGACATGTGTAGACCTGCGACTTCAGGAAACCCCAAAAGAAAAAGACTACTGGGCTCACATAGAATGGTCCAATTCACGTCACATCTGCGAGAGATAACTTTACTCTCAAATAACGCAGATCATGCAGAACGTAAATCGTGTCATCTGCTGTGTGGCACGAAGCGCAGTCCTGTTTTAACTATATGTCGTCTTGGTGGATATTGTTTAATTTGGGCTATTAGAAATAGGCGTGATTTTCGAAAAAAGTGAAGACCAATGTCCGCCCCAGAATTTACACTGAAAGGTTACTTTTTAATGATGGGTTCTTACGTGTTTAACCTCGTGTGGGATGATGCCGTTCTTTAAAAGGTGATTTTGCTTGTTAACACGGCTAATCATTCGTCTCTCAAGATGATATTTCGGTAAAAATTGGGGTCCTCTTCCAAATGCTCTGAAATATAATAGTCAGCGAACGAATGGCATTATATGGTCACAAATTTTGAGTTCCTGGGTCGGTGAGCTCTTCTACGGATGTAGGCTCTGACGCCAAATATGAAGTCTGAGAAAGACCGAGTTCTAGTGCACGGCGAGGAGTCGATTGCTCCGGGTTCCACTGTACATCTCGGCCAACGATTGCACTAACAAACACTCATTTTCATGTGCTGTTCAAATGTTTTTTTTTTGTCATGTTGATTTGACATTAGTAAAACTAAATAATAAGAGTTTTGACAGATGTCACCGAAACAACATGGACGTCACAGGCTGTCAAAGTCTACCCTCGCCTATTGAAAAAGCCTTTATTTCGAAGAAAGGGGGTAATAATACAGTTCTCCTGAAATTAAGGCGGTGATGCTCCTTTGTCCCGTCTCTGGTATGGGTCTAAAATCTCTTACAATTATACTCTATTCAAGTAATTTGTTCAGCACATGCCTTATGAGGGAGCTTTTTATCTACCAATGATGCCTGCAGGTAATCCCAATGGCAAACTAAAACAGAAACTGCCTCTGAAATTAAACCCAAACCACTGAACACACAAGAATTGTTGTTGTGATTTTCGATAAATTTGGCCACACCCATAACCTTTCAGTTTGACTGCAAAAAGCAGACTAATTTTTGTTTCTTTTTGTTCAGTATAACAAAAACAACCCTCATCGTCATCGCACAAAGCACATCTAAAAGGTGTTGCCATGATTTTAAAAAAGGGATCTCGCTACTGCATTTCTATGTTGAGATTTGGATTTTGTAGCTTTTTCAGCTTTTGATTGATAGGGAGGTGTTGTCATTTGTTTTTGTTTTTGTATCCTTTCTGAATAACCGCTTGGTGGTGTGGAAGAAGATAAATGATTTTTGATTTTTTGTTTTAAATCATAAGATGGTAACCCTAATGAATAATTTACTCGATTTGCGGCAATTTACTATGCAAAGTATGGAAGCCCTGTGAGAGCTTTAACTTGAGACCGATGTATGCAAGCCAATATAGCCAGACTGAGAGGCAAACGTCCTATCTTCCTTGTGCTGAACAAATTACTCGAATAGAGTATAGACATTTCAATAGAAGGACTATATTGTCTATGTTTCTTGCCATTGCCGTTTGGTTTGGTTCTTGTTCATGTGCAGTGTTCTTTTCGTAGCACGATATTTGCATCTACAAGTTAGATCAACGCCATGGATACTTTTCAACGTTATAAGAGGATGATGGATCAACAAATGTTCTGCAGATACCTCAAGATGATGCATATGCCTTCTCGATTAACGAACTTTATAAATTAATAAATAAATATTTTGGTACAAACAGTTCTGGAGACTCTAGATAACCTACCAGCTCAATCATTCCTGTGTGTGCTTTGTAATTCGGCAGGAACAGAAGGGACCCACAATTGACTGCCGGATCCAAAGGCTAGAAAAGATGCACTTTTCTGTACAAGGCTTACTCTTGAAGGTCTTATCACACCACTAGGCCATGAGGCATTATTTCCAAGATTTTAAAATTTCTCGGAATTTTTTTTAAATCCGTGGCTTTGAGAAAATTCATTTTGAATCATTAAATACTGCACTGCAATTTTTTTTTTGGTTCTTCTTTGGTTAAAAAGTGACATTAAAATTTTCCTGAAGCATTGAGAATAGTTAGCAAATAATGATGAAACACATAATTCAACAAATAAACTACAAGCTCGCATAGTTTTCTAATTAACAGTTAGTTTTCCACTTGCAATCTATCCAGTTTACACATAATAGTGCAGCAGTGCCATTAAAAATTCCCGCATAACGACTGATTTCCCGTTTTTCAATCAACGTCTGATACCTTAAGCTTTAATTTGTTCAAACATCCTTTTAGTCACGTACACGCACACAAATGATATTGAACTGAACGTATACCGAACAATGTTAAATTGCCAAACCCTCCTCCTCCTAGACCTAGATGATGGGTTAGAAAATCACAATTTTCACACTCTTTTACCCTACATTTTTGACGAAAGCATAGTAGTTGCTGCAGGTGGTGCTATACATTATGTGTTCCTGCTGCTGCAGTAGCAGTGCAAAATTCGCAACCTGTTTTCCCAATTTCCTGACACGATTCTCGATTGTTTTGGATGACATCGTCGCTGTCGTAGTGTTGTCGTTGTCGTTTTCGATGCATCACCATCAAGCATAGAGCTTTTCAATAGAAAAGGCTGTAAGATGAGAATGGGATCTTGTTGTATGGAATATCCTTGACGCTGATTGATTGAAGTATGTCGATGTTGAAGTTGCAGCAGAAACTGCGTTGCAGGATTACGATTACTACAAAGGGTGCTTTAGAGGATATGGGGGTTATTTCAGTTATCAGCAACCTGCAGGCTATTTGGTTTTTGAGGTAGCAAGGATGTAAGAAAAACATCAACAGAAAAAGAAAAAAAGAACGCTGTTTGGTTTTTTGTATTAGAGCAAACAAAAGTAATGGAGTTTGCAAAACAATTTTCCAGGTTGACTTTGTAACAAATTGATGTGTCTTTTTTTGTTGCTCTTTCATATTATGTTTCTTGGGAAGATGGCCAACATAATTAGAAAATGACAACATTCGTATACATGGCTAAAATATTCATGGTTTCTGTAGATCAGGATTTGACTAGTCGTTAATCTTAGAGGCTTTTTTAAGAAATTAACCATGGGATTGTGTTATGTTTAGGATGTTTTATTTCACACGACCTGAGCAAAAGATATGAGTAGAAACAATAAAACACCATCCCTTAAAGTTCTGTCGTAGAAACATTGTTTCACAAAAACGGCGCCCAACGTGGGGCAGTTAAAATAAAACAATTTCAATTGGTTTAATTCAAGCAGAACTTGCAAAATAGAAAACTTATTGTAACATTAATTATGCAGTAGGAAGAGAGTTTACTGGAAACGGGAGTGAAGGACTGTTTTAAGGGATGAGAGACTGTAAGATATGCTGTGCACCATTTGCTAGGTGTGTAGTTCGTGTTATGGGTTCCAAATAGCCATATGGTTTGTGCAATGACTAGGGAGGCGGAAGAAATGTTTACTGATCTAATCTAACGTGGATTGTTTATAATGGAGAACCAATTCGAGGAATGCATCAGAATCGATTATACCAGCGAAAATTTGGTGGAGGAAGAGTATGTTATGTCGGTGATAGTGTGACGTTTATCAACTTTGTGTTGGGCAATTACCTGTAAGCGATCTTTTAGCATTAGATAAAGGTAAATTGCGTAAGAAAAAAAGAAGAGCCTTTAATACACTTTAGTGGCTTACTTGAAAATAGGCGAGCACTTGATGAACCCGAGAAAATAATTTTCTTTCGCGTTTATTTCATCATAAATCATACCTAGATCACGAATTGATAAAACGATTGGAACCGCCAAATTGAAAATTGTTCAAGAGAATGAGTGCTTCCGTTTTCTAGAAAAAAAAAACTATATGTTGACATTTACTATTAGTAAGTACCTACTAAAAATTTATACTACACAAATTATTGAAGGCATTTAAGTCTAGCTAAAGTATGGAGGAATTAGACAATTTGTATGTCATTTCAACCGAGTGGGTATAATTATGGGTGAGCAAAATACAAGTTTCTTTTTAAAAATTCAATAAAATGAAACAAACTAAATTTTGACCATGTATAATGGCTTTATTAAGAGCAAACATTCCTATTATTTTTGGAACCCAACGTCGTTCAAGTGGCTGTCTCGGCTAGCAGTAGCGCATTCTGTTGATGGTTTCGAGGTGAAGCTCACGGATCGCTTGGATAATATTGGCCATTGGCCTTGTGCGCTTGAGTCGATTCTGGATTGTTGGCAAAACATCGACCCTTCACCGTTCCCTACATAAAAAAAAATGTCCAAAGGGGTCCAATCGAAGCTCCGAGGCGGGCAATTGACAATCCGACGATGTTTTTATTTCAAATTCGTTGTCCAAATTAAGCTCCGAAGCGATAACGAAGCGGATGGTCATGCGTCTTCAAGTTTCTAAGACAATTCGACCTTGTAAGCGAATAATCCGAAATCTTTGTGCAGAATTCTCTTCGCTGGCATGTTGACTGTTGATGTTCGTTAATTGAGTCTCACACTCTCGGCTGCAGCAGCCACATTCTCTACCGTACGTCACGAGCTTAGTCTCACGAACTTTTTGCACAAACTTGCGTACAGCAGGTGCGGTGGGTGCTTCATTTCGGTCAAAATTTGTATTCAAAAATTCCACTGTTTGGGCTAAACAAATAAATTTCCTCATTTCCCTTTTAAGCGTAAAGAGACTCATTTCGTTCCGCGGAATTTTGATTCTGGCTTTTATGTCAAGATTTTGAGTGGGAAACAACTGTCTCAAAACAAGCTATTATTAAAAAATAAACCCCTTGATGGCCCACCCTGTATTTTTCTTATAATGCACTAGGAATAAAGGGGATATGAATACCCTTATAATAGATTAACATCTGCGAGCGAGAAGAGAAGGAATATAAAGATAAATTAAAACTTTTGGTGATGGTTGAGAAATCCCACCAGTGGCATCCAGTTGTAACTGGTGATAAATGAAAAAGAAAATTGCTGCCAAGGCTTGGTTTGAACTCAGAACTCTATATTAAACAACCAAGCACTACATCTACTAGATAGACTCAAGTGGAAACCTTATGCATTGAGTTTGACATATCAACGGTTAAACGTCATAGCCTCGTAAGTCGAAAAATTCAAAAAAAATATTATTAATGTAAAATAATCAGAAAATTCAGAGCAATTTTTCGGTATTTTCAACTCAAAATAATCAGGAATGTCAACATTCAAAAACTAGTAGTATAAATTCCATTAAAAAAAATGTAGCACTACCTCGTAAGTCTCATACTACACAAGTAAATCGAATTGAATTCTTATATACTTACGAGGTACATATACACATATAATAAAATTGTAATGGGTCGATGTCTGTACATTAAAGATATAGATGCAAAACTAATATGGGGAGTCTCTATTAGACCCACAGAAGCTAAAACAACCGTTTTTAGAATTTTCGTCTGTCTGTCTGTCTGCCTGTCTGTCTGTCTGTCTGTATGTTTGTACGCGCATCACGCAAAAACTACTGCATGAAATTGAATGCGATTTCCGCAGGTTTATTGGTAGTACGCCAACTTAAAATATAGGCTACATTTTATCGCAGGAAAATATATAATTCTGGTTGTTTTTTTAATATTGCTACAATCGAACGTTATTCAATGAACTTAACGCAAAATTAAAAGATTTTAAGGAAGTTAGCGTCTCACTTACATAAAAATAGCGCCACACTTACCTACATATACATGAATAGAAATAAGTTAGTCGTTTTGAATAGAAGTTACATCAAAAACATCATAGATGGCGCTATTAACCACCATATAGACAATGTCTCATTCAGCGAAAGCAGAAATCGAAAATTAATGTAAACATAAAGAACGGTGAACGAGCAATACTTACGCCCAAAACTGATGAAGCGGAGCTGCCATAAATAGCAGTATCGGCGCGTAGCATCGTTTTGAAAGTGGGCATTCCAATTAGGTATATTGCTTCAGATTTTTAATCTCCAACTTTGCAATTTAAACCGTTATGATACTTCGAAATAATATTATACAGAAGCCAAAAATCTTACGGCTGTAGAGCTGGTAAGGTATGTAGCTTTCATACCACGTATACCCCCCATTTTGAACCGGTTCGGTTGTGCAAAAACAAAAATATACTGAGATAGGTACCTACTTTATTCTAAAATCCACGCGTACGAAGTAGCGGGCAAAAGCTAGTGGGACATAAGTCCATAGGGGCAGGGACATAACTCCCTGGGACAAAAGTCCTTAATGGACTTATGTCCCACCTTAATGGGACATAACTCCATAAATCGATTAAGGTCTTATGCCCCACCTTAATGGGACATAAGTTCAAGACCAATGTTCATCGACACCTCCTTTCCCTTCCTCCTTAATTCCCTATCGCTCGCGCTGTGACTTATATTTTAAAAGGAGCTATCTTAAAACAAACCCCTTTCAACGGCCTTGGCTCTGATAAAGCATCGCTTCCCGATAGATCAGCGAAATCAAGCATCGTTATACATAAAACTAAAGGAATTTATTTTATTGTTGCTATCATTCGAGTAAATATTTTAGTAATGAATAAAATAAAAAAATGCTGAATTCAATTTAATTTTTCTAATTAAAGTTGTATTATTTTGAACTTTCATTGCGGTTTAAAAGAGCTCTTCGGAAAAATGATGGGTTATGTTAGATACGAGAAATCGAAAAATGATGTCCAAGTTCACAGTGAAGTCTGTATTTGTCTCTACCAATTTGCCTAGTTTTCGAAGCACTCGAAAAATTCCTGACATGGTTTATTTTTTGAACTGGGTATACAGACAGTATTTATAAAAGTGTATTTCAAAAGTATTTGTCTGCTATCCTTAATTCTTTTGTACAAAGTCCATAAGTTAAGGATTCCTTTTTTGTCTCCTTAAACCTGTCTTAAAAACTCTTCATTATATTCCTATCCATCTTAATTTAATGCCCCTCTTAAAACATCAGTTTCATAAAATTAAAGTTAAACAACACTAATCCTCATCGATGAGATAAAAAGGAAATCGAAAAAAAAACTATTTCACCCGACAGCTATTATCCTTGTCTTTGTATTTATATAAAAAATTTTGTATGTGTCCTTTTCCTTGCAGGCGATGGTAAATGTTTGGAAAAGAATTCCGATACATCACCCGCAATTACTGGCAACGAAATCAACTTCAAGTTCCCAATTGATGACCGAGTTTGTACGATTGATGAGCTCGTCTTACCACCGGCACCACCTCCACCCTCAAAATCGCCACCAGCACCACTTTCACAGAATCAACAAACAGTTGCAACATCACAAGTCCAGACGAGTATACAATTGCCGGTGGCAGCGGCCAAAGCAACAGCAATAACAACCCCAACCCCAATCCTTCACACTGCTTCAGCAATAACAGGCGGACGACTACCCATTACGACTGCTTCGCCAATATCCTGTTCTTCCGCCCAACATCAGTGTCATTCGCATTCCAACATCATGATACCACCACCAACAGCAGCATCAGGAGCAGCAGCAGCAGTGACGACTGAAAAACGGGAAATAGGATCGGCATCAATTCCCGCCAACAACACTACCACCACCACCACCACCGACCAAATGCAACAAAATAGTGCCCCAAAAACAACAAATACAGAAACTATCGTTCAAGTTGGGACGAATTGACCCCCATTTAATGCTGGCGGTCAGAATTAATTGGGCTCCCGATCCCGCCATGTCCAGAACACTTCCTAATTCTACTCACATAGCATTAATTTGTCTTCGGGTAGTGAACTGGGGTCGTGTAGATTACTATGGTCGAATCGTCCATGCAATATTCATTGGTTTCTTAGCGTTTTCTTCTTCTTTATTTTTATTCTTTTCTTAGTTTTCTCTTCCTTGGAATTTTTGTTATTAATAAATTAGTAAGTTCTTTTCTTTCGAGTAAGTGGTAACACCCATAACCATTTCTGTTAATTGAAAGAACCAGTAATGCCAGTTCTGTGTTTAAAAAGAAATTAAATTGCAATTCTTTTTTAGTTTTCACAACGATTTTTTAAAATTAATTTTTTTATTTTCCTAATAGTGGGCCTGGTTTTTGTAAAATTCACAATTATTTGAAAATTGTTTGTCTAATTTAAGTAATAATTTATAAGTATATAGTTTAAATCGCACACAGTTTTTAAGATTTGAAATGAATAAAGAAACACGGAATAATTTATTTTAATGTTTTACTTTTGTATAAAAATTTTGAATTTAAAAATTTCAAAATAAAATGGGTTTTAGATTTTTACTGTAATTTTAAAGAAATATATATTTTTGTAAATAACAAAAACACAAAACAACAAAATTGTAATTAAAATTCAAATCGAAAATACGCAAGCAAAAAAAAATTAAGTAGGTAATTGTGATAAAAAATAAAATTTTGTAAATAAATAAATTTTTTTTAAAGAAAACATATATGAAAAATAAAAGCGTAGTAAAACAAAATATCTCCCATTTATTAATAACAAATCTAAAAAAAATATTTAAAATTTGCAACATTGTTAAAATCAATTACAAAAAAAAAATAGTAAAAGACATTTTTTGGTTTTGTTACAGAAGATCCTTTAAAACAATATAAAAGCATTTATTATAAAATAGTAATAAAAAAAAGTTTATATAAAGCATATAGTTTTTATTTAAAAAAAAAATTAACTGAATTTAAAATTTATCGCATTCAATATTTGATTTAAATTTATTATTAAGTGAAAATATTTATATTATAGACATAAAATTTATTTATAGGAAAATCCAAATAGCTATTAAGTTTTATCATAGATTATTATATTTAAGAGTAACGGTAAAACACGAATGGATATTTATTTAAAACAAAATTAAAACTTATATATAAATAAATATTAAAATAAATATTTAAGAGCATATATTTGAAGTGAAAATAATATGTCTTTTATTTGCTTCGATGTTTTAAGGAAACAAAGGTCCAAAATCGGAAGCACGTGCGTCGTGTCAGTCAGATGCCGAAGAAGTCTTTAACGTAAGTAAGACACCTTTAAAGCGAGTATTGTGGTGTAACTCGTGTCAAGATAAAAATAAAAACAAAATTCTATGAAAGTGGGGATGTTTCCAATATTCAATAAGCTCTTTTGGTTTGAGGCAGACAATTGTTGCATATCTTCAACATTTAAGTGACAATTAAGTCATAGAAATCTTTTTACAACATCTTGAATTTCATAGGCCTAGACTAGTCATTATGGTACTTAGTAAACGGTTTTAAAGGAGAAGTGTCGATAGTGCCCCAAAAAGTTATTTTGTTGAAAATTATTCGCAGTTTTATTTAGCTCGTGTTACTTAAGATGTTTTTAAAAATTTGGTTCAAAATGGATTTTTAATACCTTTCCAAAGATATATATCATCTCAATCGGTTGGGTAACCACCTCGTAATCGGTACCACGAAAAAACTGGTTGCTCATGTACATGTATATAGATAATATTAATTTTTATTAGTTCCGTGGAACAGTAAGCTTCTGACTACTTAAGCATCAATTTCTTCAGACAATATCCTAGGCAAGTACCTGAATAAAATTTTGTTTGGAACAATAGAAACAAAAATGAAACAAACCAAATCTTAACTATCGGGTTTTTCAATAAGAGCGCTACAAAAGTTTTTTTTTAAATAAAACAAAAACGGTTTTGGATATCAATGAAATTCTTTATTCCTGTGAAAGTACGTTTGATGCCATTATGTATGGAACTCGATTTCTTTTGCATGGCCACCACGGGCACGCTTGCAGAAGTCCAGACGCTGAACGGTTTTCAAACATAAATCGGCCGATACTGCTGCAATTTCCGTTCGATATTCGTACGAAGTTCATCAATCGTCGCTGGCTTGTTGGCATAGACCATAGACTTGACGTAGCCCCACAGGTAATAGTCTAACGGCGTCAAATCGCACGACCGGGGCGGCCAAGCGACTGGACCATTTCGTGAGATAACACGTTCTCCAAATTTGGTTTCCAATAAATTGATTGTGACATTCGCTGTGTGGCTTGTTGCGCCGTCCT
Organism: Platycheirus albimanus; assembly: GCA_916050605.2. Taxonomy (NCBI): domain Eukaryota; kingdom Metazoa; phylum Arthropoda; class Insecta; order Diptera; family Syrphidae; genus Platycheirus; species Platycheirus albimanus. Next base: position 28,741,761 of record OU696698.1, on the reverse strand, counting down.
GTTGGAACCACATGTCCTCCAAGTCCATATCATCCAATTGGGGCTTATCGGTTATCATTGAACGGTAGCGATCCCCATTCACAGTAACTTATCGGTCTTGATCATCACGGAAGAAGTACGGCCCAATGACGCCGCAGGCCCATAAACCACACCAAGCCGTAATTTTTTTCGGGATGCAATGATGACTCATGGAGTACGTGTGGATTGCTGCCTGACCAATACCGCATATTTTGTTTATTGACGAAGCCATTCAGCCAGAATTGAGTCTCATCGCTGAAGATGATTTTTCGATAAAAATCCGAATCATTTTCAAGTTCTTGCTCAGCCCAATTCACGAACATACGATGCTTCTGTTCGTCAAGCGGCTTCAGTTCTTGCGTCAATTTAATCTTGTAAGGATGTAGGCCAAGATTTTTCAAAATTCGCCACAACGACGTCACAGAGATGCCCAACGCTTGAGAACGACGTGTGAGAGACACATTTGGGCTTTCTGCAATTGAAGAATCAGCGGCAGCAATATTCTCCACACTACGGGCACTTTTTTGTCAGTGGCACGGGAACATTTTGTACTGTGGCTGTGGATTCAAATTTTTCCACTAGACGCTCAATTGTTGATCTGCTAGGACGATTATGACGACCATAAATTGGACGTAGCGCTCTTAACGTTGAGGCCACTGACTCCGAATTTCGGTAGTAAATTTTAATAATTTCGACTCGTTGTTGGCTCGTATAACTTTCCATCATGAAATGGCAAACCTTACTGAAGAGAAATTTCGGCAGTAAGAGCGGCAAGAAATATGGCGTCGCGACGGCGCGTCGCGTCGTTTGCTTTCCCTGTCGCTCTACTTTTGTAGCGTCCCTGTTGAAAAGCCCTTTATAAGAAATAAAAAACTTATATAATTGAGGCACTCATGTTACACTTAAGTTTATTTTTAACATCTTGTAAAAACGTTTGAAAAAAACTGACTGAACTTTCCTCAAAATAAGTCTCCTCATAATGCGGAGTTTTGGAGTATTTCCGACGAAGAATTTTTTTTCTTTATTTACTATTTATTTACTTACTACACACCCAATTTGTGCATCCATTAGTGATGGCAGACATGGAGTCACCGAGTAGTTCTAAATAAGAGAAGGTGTACACCAGGGTATCGTCTTGAATTCGATGTTTTTTTTTTATTGGAGTCCTTGGCCACCTTCTTGAAGGCAAAGTGGTGGTGTTCTTTGCTGATGATAAGGTCATCACTATCGAGGATCCTTGATCTGTACAACGAGCACTTGACGTATGGGAGGACGATTTGTACCGTTGAGGTCCAAAAAAGACGGAATACTACTTAATTATAGAATTATTTGAATGCGGAACATTAATTCTTAAGTGAAAAAATCTTAATTTTCTTAGATTTATGATTTATGACGAAGCAATTTGTGAAGACGACATCAGGAATTGACTAACCGTCGCGTAGGGTGGATAAAGATTCCGAAAACTCTGCTATATTCTGTGACCGAAAAATGTTCCTTAAGTTGAAAAGAAGACTTAACACCCCGGTTGACATTGTTTAACAGGACCGGCTCAGCTGGTACAATCACTTTCAAACAAAAAAGAGTCCGTGCCCTGAGAACCCCATCAAAATGGCAATATCATACAAAGTCCCAATCCGTTGAGCTCCACTAGTGTGAAGCATCCATACAAGTAGGAAAGCTCGGAGCCGAAAGGATAAAGAAGATGTTCACCAAACCTTATTGATATGTGGTGCGGTGTTTCCTTGTCTTCTTCACAGAATAAGTTTATTACACAAAAATGTTAATATCTCTTAAGATTTCAAAGCTCAGCGAACACTTTCGTTATTGTTCTTAAGTTGTTTCTTTTTAACATTTTTTATGCAAATTTTCCTACACCTATTATGTTACCGCCGGCCGGCGCTGCCATTGCAATTTCTTCTTTTATTCATATAACCACACTGGAGGTGGAATTAGTATCTATCACTATATCCTAGAAAATGGGGTTCGTTATCTGATAGATTCATCTTTAAACTGAATGGATTCTATGCGGTTTCCGATGGATTTATGTTTCTAGCGATAAGCAAGTACCAGAAATTTAAGCCTTTCTAGAATTAACTCACAAAGAATTTCTTCGAATTCCCCAAAGGCTATAACAATAATAACGTCAACAAAGCGTATGTCTTTAGAAATTAGACATTCTAGAAACTAGTCCGCGACGAGGCATCAAAGCAAGATTGATAGTACTCCTGTCCTTCCTGAGGACATAATCTTTTTGTGATGATCTGATGATTTTCTGCACATTGTGTCACATATTTCGTCAATTGCTCTATTTTTTTTATTTATGATAAGGATTTTTTTTAAGGGGGTAAACAGCCATAATAATATATTCTAACAGATAATTTTAGTTAAAAAAAAAAAAGATTTGATTTTAGGGTAATGTTATAAAAAATCCCAACAAATTTCTGAATTCAATCAATAAATCGCTAAAAATCCCTTTCATTGTCTAACTTACATAATATTCGCATCAAATATCCCGTTCAAAACCTAACAAAAAATTCAAAAAGCGCGTTAGCAATTTATTACTTTGGATCAGCGCTGCAACTGGAAAATTGTTGAAGTCCCACAAAAATGTTATGTATCATCAAAAAAGATTGTAGTTTCAAGCAAAACTAATCCATTATTGTGCTCTTGGAAAAATTTAATATCCGCGATATCCTTTTTGAGTATTTAGAACAAAAAAAAATATTTTGTTTCGTCCTTTTCTATCGAATTTATTTTAAACGCATGGAATGTATTCGGAAATATAGTGTTAGATTCTATCTATAGGTTCCCGTTTAACGAACACGACAGCATTCAGCCATTTTCATTTTGGGTAAATAATTTGAATTGAATTTTTTTCTCAAAACTTTTTAATAAAATTGCGTTTGGGAATTTTGAAATTTTGTTAAAAGTGTTAATTCTTTTTGAGTTGTGGTTTGTATAGCTAGACATTTTCAAATGAATATTGGAAATTATTAAAATTCCAGGATTTAAAATAGTAAAGTTTCTTCTATTTCTGAGAACGGTGAATGAAAGAGTAAAATGATTGTTTTCTAAAAATTTCTTCGAAATGTTAATAGTCCACCTTTAAAAATAATAGTTTTTAAATCAGTAGGGCTATTCATGCAATAAGATAAATTTGTCGTTTATGTGTTTGCGTAAATTTTCGCTTTACTTTGCATTAACGTATTTGTACCTAAATCAATCTGTGTAAACTAAATCTGGAAACGAAACTTCAAAATGCTAAATTTTTCTGTTAAAAAAGTATGTTTAAAATAGTTTCAACGGTCGAAATGCCAAAAAAATGGAAACACTACGACGAATATAATATTAGAATAAAATGACAACTTGATTTCAAGTTTAAGATTTGTGTAAGTTTGCGACCCCGTTTGAGAGACAAAAAAATCGCGAAAATTTACCAGCTCTGCATATAAAACTTTTCATAAAAGTTTTGACATTTGATATATACGAGGCTGTATACTTACGCCTTATTCGAAGTTTGCGAAGGATATACGACGTTGCATGAATACCCCTAATATTTTAACAATGGTAAGAATCTTAAACCTAGAAAAAAACATGGAAGCAAAACTGGAAACTATATTAAAACATTCGTTTCATACGGATATGTGTGGAAAAGGTTGTGAAACGTATTCATGTCATATTTTACTGGAGGTAGGTATGATCTAGCCTTAACAACGTCAAAGTGACACACTTTTTCACAACAGCAAGTTTTTTCTAGTTTATCTTTATTTTCAAATTGGAAAAATAAAGCTTGCTACATAAACTGGCGTTTATCTATACATCTAGTGCAAATAAAACTTCCATTCAATATTTGATTGTGGATTTCACAAATTAAATCTCGTTCTAAAGGGTGTATTTTTTAGACGTGTGGTTTTCAAGAAGATATAAAACGCCAAAAACTTAGCTTTTTTATAAAAGCCGAGAGGCCCAATTTTCGACCACTTTTTGCAGCGATTGGGGCCGTATGTCAGCAATAACGCGCCGAATATTCTCTTCCAAGGCGTCAATCGTCTCGGGATTATCTGCGTAGACAAGCGTCTTCACATAACAGCACAAAAAATAGCCCAGCGGTGTAACTTCGCATGATCTTGGAGGCCACGCCACAGGGCCACGACGCGAGATAATGCGCTCACCAAAAGTTTCCTTCATTTCTAAAGAAATATGGACGAATGATTCCCTCTGCCCATAGAGCACACCAAACAGTGACTTTTAAAGGATGTAACGGCGGCGGCGTCTCAACAATGGTTTGTGGGTGCTTCATCGCTGAACAAAATTTCTCTTGGTGCGTCGCGCGAACCATTATTTTGGTAATAAAATTGCACGATTTGCAAACGTTGTTCAGGAGTAAAACTTTTGATTATGAAATGGCAAATCAAACTGATCATATAAATCAAGTGACAGCTGAAAAAAATACCAACTCCTAAAAAAGTATTGCCAGATTGAAAACCACAACACGTCTAAAAAAAACGCCTTTTACTTAAAAGTTACAAGAGCTGAAATTTACCATTATTTTTATTTCACAACTCTTATAGAAGCAAAAAATGTTTGATAAGAAAATTGAATGTTATTTGTTTAGATAAACTAAATTATTTAGTGAACGTCATACTTTAAACTGGATATGTTTCACAATCTTTTCTATGCCATTTTCTGAAATTTCGCAACGTGAGACCTCATCATGGGACAATCTTAAAGCACATGGGAAAGTGCGGTAACTTTTAAATTTTTTCTTTTATTAAAAAAAATTATAAGTTGTGGAAGGTAGAAGTTTGAAACATTTGTAAACAATTTTTGAAACATGCATTAAATTAATAATCTGTTCGATGTCTTTATATAAAATAACTAGCTGTCCCGGCAGACTTTGTTCTGCCCTTTCGAGCAGATAACGCGATGATGTGAACTGTGGTAAATAAAAACTTACATTTCTACCATCAAGCGAAATGAGTGATTATTAGAAATGTCCTCTGTGTATTCCTGATATTAATTTTTTTTTTTTTGCTCCTCGGTTGATGCTGGTCCTATGATTACAATATGTGGCATGTCGGCATTTTTGGATGAGCACTGTAAACGCAAGAGCATCTGACTTGTGATTGCGTTAAAAAAACATTTTAATAGACTTTTCTATGGGATATTAAAAAATTCAATAGAATACCTACTGTATTTCTTACCCCATTTCCCCCTATAAGCAGCTTCTTACGAAAAACACAATTCGGGCCTTTAAGTATATGGAACAGCCTTTCTCCATTGGTAGCAGAAGCTTTTATGTGTAAATTGGAGTCTGATTTACGAAGAGATGACTTACTCCCTCAAAGATGGTTTCGCTATGTTGATGACACCTTTGCTGTTATTAAAAAGAATGACACCGACCGAACTCTCCACATTTTAAATAGTCGTTATGAAGGCGTAAACTTTACTTTTGAAATTTAAAGTGAAGTCGATCATACTCTTCCTTTCCTAGATTTGAAAATAAAACGCACAGGACTAAAAATCGAATTTTCCGTTTACAGAAAAACAACGACGACGGACAGATACATAACTAGCGATTCATCGTGCACCTACCAACACAAGACCGCAGCTTTTCATGCAATGATAAACCGACTATGCAGATTACCATTATCCGTCACTGAATATAATAAAATGCACGACTGGGTCGCACGAACTTGCTCTTATGATAAGCAATTGCGTTGGCTGCATATATGGATATTAAAAAAAAATTAAATAATTTCGAAAATTCTTTTATTTTTTAAATTAGTTTAAGAGTTTTCTCGGAAAAACTAAGTATGCAATAAAATTTTAAAGCTATACGTCAATCTAGGAAAAAAAAATATTGAAAATCGTTGGACCAGTTTTTTTTTTTAAAAGGTTATTTTTGAAAAACTTTTTCAAAAAATATTTTGAAATTTATTTGAGTATGCAAACATATGGCAATCTGTAGTTTACATTTAAAAAATAATTTTCAAAAAAATCAATATATCTACCCGTTTCCAACATATTTCGAAAACCAAAATTTTTTTTGAAAAAATTATAAAAAATCAAAAAAAAAAGTTTTTGAAAATTTTGAAATGCCATATTAATAAAATTATGAATGACTTCCTGTGTCCAAAATGTTATTGAAATCGAATGTATACTTTACGAGAAAATTTGATTTGAAAATACTGGTTCTATGAGAGGTACCGTTATTGGACAAATTTTGAAAAAAAATTTCTAACCAAAAGATAGACTGTTTTGCAAAAATAGCATTCTGAAAGTTTTATCAAAATCGTTAGAGCCGTTTTTGAGAAAATCAATTTTTGTCTTCAAGATTGTATGGCAGGTGCCGTTATTTTTGGACCTAGAGCAAAAATAAAAAATATGTTCCGAGGGACGGCCAAATAAATCCTAAATACCAAATTTGAAGCAAATCGGCCCACCCGTTCAGCCTCCAGAGGCGCGAACAGACATACAGACAGACAGACAGACAGGCAGACGGACGGAATTTCCAGACCCACTTTTTTCGACTTCTCCATCATCGTAATGTCATGTGTGATTGTTATCTCAAATTTTTTTTTCTGCACGAATCCATAACTTGCCTTATAGTACCTATAATCGCAAGTAAAAATGAATATGACCGAATTCTTCAAATTGCTGACGTGAATGGTTTTGAAAAATCCTTAATTGACAACTTTATATCAAAACATTCAAATAAAATTAAAAGACATAATTGTTCAACACTATTCAACCAAAATAATTTATCACAAAAAGAAAAAAGAAACCGGCTCGCATTCACATATTTTCCAAATGTCACGGACCAGCTCAGACATTGCTTAGACCGAGAAAACATGCAGATTGTTTACACTAGTGCCAAAAAACTTCGTTCAAAGCTAGGCACAACAAAAGATCAAGTACCTCTGCGAGATCGAAGTGGCATATACCAAATCAGCTGCTCAGATTGTAATGCAAAATAACGGGTGATTTTTTAAGAGGTTTAGAACTTTTTTTAAAAAAAAAACACAAAAAATTCGAAAAAATTAATGAAAAATTTATTTGAATCGATAGTTTGAACCTTGCAATTTAATTTTTAAAGATAATTTCATGCAAATGTTGACCGCGGCCGCGTCTCAGGTAGCCCATGCGCTGAGTCCAATTTTTCTTTCACACATATCGGCCGGTATCTCACGAATGAATGCATGGATGTTGGATTCCAGTGCGTCAATCGAAGCGGGCTTGTTCCTATAGACATTAGCCTTGACATACCCCCACAAAAAATAGTCTAATGGTGTCAAATCGCACGATCTAGGCGGCCAATTGACCGGCCCGAAACGTGAAATTAACTGTTCACCAAACTCGCCTCGCAATTGCGCCATTGTTTCGCGTGCTGTGTGGCATGTGGCACCGTGTTGTTGAAACCACATATCATGCAAGTCAAGAACTTTCATTTCGGGCAAAAAAAAGTTTGTTATCATCGCTCGGTAGCGTTCACCATTGACAGTAACGCTGCGATTCGCATCATCTTTGAAGAAATATGGCCCAATAATGCCGCCGGCCCATAAACCGCACCAAACAGTGGCTTTTTCGGGATGCATTGGTAGCTGTTGCAATGCTTCTGGCTGATCTTCACTCCAAATGCGGCAATTTTGCTTATTTACGTACCCATTCAACCAAAAATGAGCCTCATCGCTGAACACAATTTTTCGATAAAAAAGCGGATCCTCGGCCAGCACGAATTTTGATAGTAAAATTCAATAATTTGCAAGCGTTGTTCATTTGTAAGACGATCCATGGTTAAATTACAAACCAAACTGAAGCTGTTTGACAGTGACACAAGGTACTAAACACACGTCAGCTGTCAAAACCAGTGTTGCCAAAACCAAACCAGCTAAAAAATCACCCGTTATATAGGCCAAACAAGGAGAGCGTTATCTACCCGTGTTGAGGAACATTTACGTGCGTAAGAAAAAAAGATCTCACAAACTCTGTTGCTGCACACGCTTACAATTTGGATAATTCACACCCACACAACAAAATTTCTTTTGAAAATGTAAAACTGTTAAAAAATGTAAACAATCCATCCAAATTAGATGCCTACGAGTCATTCTACATTGCAACGACCAAAAATCTTATGAACATTGAAAAAGAGAATATCGATTCACCACTTTTTACTTGCGATTATAGGTACTATAAGGCAAGTTATGGATTCGTGCAGAAAAAAAATTTCGAGATAACAATCACACATGACATTACGATGATGGAGAAGTCGAAAAAAGTGGGTCTGGGAATTCCGTCCGTCTGTCTGTCTGTCTGTCTGTCTGTCTGTCTGTATGTCTGTCTGTCTGTCTGTCTGTTCGCGCTTCTAGAGCCTGAACGGATGGGCCGATTTGCATCAAATTTGGTATCTAGGATTTATTTGGCCGTCCCTCGGAACGTATTTTTACTTGCGATTATAGGTACTATAAGGCAAGTTATGCATTCGTCGGAAAAAAAAGTTTTGAGATAACAATCAAACATGACATTACGATGATAGCGAAGACGAAAAAGGGTGGTCTAAAAATTCTGTCCGTCTGTCTGTCTGTCTGTATGTATAGAGACCTACAGCCCAAACGGATAGGCCGAATTGCTTCGAACTTGGTATATGGACTTTTTTAGGTATTGTACAGAGGGGAAATTGAAATTTTTTTTTTAGCTCAAAAAATAACGGTACCTGCCATACAACCGTTACGTTAAAGCTTATTTTTCTCAAAAACGGCTCTAACGATTTCTATTTAAAAAAATCAATCATATCGCTGAAAAAAAAGTTTTAAAAAATGGCTAAGAACGGTACTTTCCATAGGACCGTTTTTTTTGCTTTCGACTAACTCGAAAACGACTCAACCGATTCCTTCGAAATTTCACACACATATAGCTGTAGGTAGCTCAATTTGTATTGCGTACCAATATTTTTGAAAAATATTTTTTTGTATTGTCTATCTTTTGGTTGGAAAATATTTTTCAAAATTTGTCTTATAACGGTACCTCTCATAGAACCAGTATTTTCAAATCAAATTTTCTCGTAAGCTATACATTCGATTTCAATAAAATTTTGGCCAGAGGAAGTCATTTATAATTTTATAAATATGGCATTTCAAATTTTTCAAAAACTTTTTTTTTTGATTTTTTATAATTTTTTCAAAAAAATTTTTGGTTTTCGAAATATGTTGGAAACGGGTATATTGATTTTTTTTTAAATTGTTTTTTCAAATGTAAACTACAGATTGCCATATATTTGCATACCCAAATAAATTTCAAAATATTTTTTGGAAAAGTTTTTCAAAAATAACCTTTTTAAAAAAAAACTGGTCGAACGATTTTCAATATTTTTTTTTCCTAGATTTACGTATAGCTTCGAAATTTTATTGCATACTTTGTTTTTCCGAGAAAACTCTTAAAATAATTTAAAAAATCAAAGAATTTTCGAAATTATTTAAATTTTTTTAATAGCCATATATGCAGCCACAATAAGCAATGGCTTATCATAAGAGCAAGTTCGTGCGACCCAGTCGTGCATTTTATTTATTTAGTCAAACGTTAATCTATTTCATTCCACTTGCTATATACATACATGCTTCTGTTAATTTTCTCATTTTCTCTTCATTATTTAATTTGTCTCTTTTGTTTCAAACCCTAATCTTACTATGTATTTAATGTATTGACGTATGTATGTTTTTAAAAACTGTTACTCAGATGAGATAAATTGTCAATTTTGTTAACGTCAGACTCTTTTTAGTTAATTTGTTGTTTTAAAAAAAATTTTCTTTTTCGAATTTAGTGTCAAGCGCTCGCTGAAGATGAGCACACAATTATGTGTTCGAAATGCATAGATAATTTTTGTTAATAAATACACGAATCTTTTAATCTAAACTGGTTTTTGTGTTTATTAATTTATCGGAAATTTGCGGTCAATAAAGAACAAAACAATTTTTTACTTCTATACATGTAATCTATTAGACACAGTAAAAATTTTAAAAATTAGATACCACATTTGTGCTCTTAGCCCATTTCACCCTATAAACATCTAGGTCTTGCAAAACTCTACCATAATATTTGTTAGTTATTTAACAAAATGGACTAAAAATGCATTTGTAGCAAACCACTTTACCAAATTTTGACCTATCTATCTTTCAAGTACCTGGATAAAGAAAGAATTTATTTTACAAACATCCCAAAAAAAAAAAAAAATGCACGACTGGGTCGCACGAACTTGCTCTTATGATAAGCAATTGCGTAGTGGCTGCATATATGGATATTAAAAAAAAATGAAATAATTTCGAAAATTCTTTTATTTTTTAAATTAGTTTAAGAGTTTTCTCGGAGAAACTAAGTATGCAATAAAATTTCGAAGCTATACGGCAATCTAGGAAAAAAAAACTGAAAATCGTTGAACCAGTTTTTTTTAAAAAGGTTATTTTTGAAACACTTTTCCAAAAAACATTTTGAAATTTATTTGAGTATGCAAATATATGGCAATCTGTAGTTTACATTTGAAAAATAATTTAAAAAAAAATCAATGTACCCGTTTCCAACATATTTCGAAAACCAAAAATTTTTTTGAAAAAATTATAAAAAATCAAAAAAAAAAGTTTTTGAAAATTTTGAAATGCCATATTAATAAAATTATGAATGACTTTCTGTGGCCAAAATTTTATTGAAATCGAATGTATAGTTTACTAGAAAATTTGATTTGAAAATATTGGTTCTATGAGAGGTACCGTTATTAGACAAATTTTGAAAAAAAAAATTCAAACCAAAAGATAGATTTTCTTGCCAAAATAGCATTCTGAAATTTTTATCAAAATCGTTAGAGCCGTTTTTGAGAAAATCAATTTTTGTCTTCAAGATTGTATGGCAGGTGCCGTTATTTTTGGACCTAGAGCAAAAATAAATAAAATGCAGCTTATTTTTCTCAAAAACGGCTCTAACTATTTCGATTTAAAAAAATCAGAGTTGCTTTTCAGGTACGATCAATCATATGGCTGACAAATTTTTTTTTAAAATGGCTAAGAACGGTACTTTCCATAGGACCATTTTTTTTGCTTTCGACTATCTCGAAAACGACTCAACCGATTCTTTCGAAATTTCACACACATATAGCTGTAGGTAGCTCAATTTGTACTGCATACCAATATTTTTGAAAAATATTTTTTTGTATTTTTAAAAGCATTTTTTAAAAAAAAATTTAAAAAATTAATATTTTGAAAACTGCTTTTTAAATTTTTTTTTAAAAAATTTTAAATAAATGTATTTGCTGAATACCTATTAACTGGCGTTTTTGAATTTTTTTTGAAAATTTTTTTTCAAAAAGTTTTTCAAAAAAAACTTTTTTTCTCAAAAACCGCTCCACAGATTTTTCTAAATTTATTCTCATAAATTCAAATTTATCCAAGAAATAAAATGGCGTACTTTTTTTTCAGCTCAAATTAGTTTAAGTATTTATTTAAGAATTTTGAAAATTTTATTTTTATCAAAATCTCAAGCCCCTAAACCACTGTCACTCATTAGAGCAAGTTCGTGCATTTTATTTTTTCTGCACGAATCCATAACTTGCCTTATAGTACCTATAATCGCAATTAAAAATATGGAACACTATTAATAGAAAAACGGACATGTCAAAGTAATTTGAAAGAATTTCAAAAAAGAAACTACAAACATCAATCTGGATTTCACAATCCGGTAAAGATCTCCACCATTTTGTTTTGGAGTGGTACAATCTAACGGAGTTTTCTAAAACTGCAAATAGCAATGAACCTCTGCAAAATAGTAAAATAGAAATATATTTCCATAAAACTTGCCTCAGCACACTAGACACAACGTTATTTGTTCATGTGGGATGTGGTAGAACCTAATGGCAGGTCGATATTTCAGATTTGATAATATGATTACAAGAAAGCAAGTCACACGCTCGTGATGGTGGATCCTTAATTTTCCAACAACACATCATCAGCCATTAGTATACAATGACCACCATTTAAACGTTAATTGCCGTTATGATGGTCGTCGGTCTTTGAAAGCATACTCATACTATGAATGTTTGTTTTTCGTCCAGAAGCCAACATCAGGTCTATTGTGGCGGGTATCCTTTCTGAGTGTTTCCATTATCCACCCTCAGGACATTAGTTTCCGCCTAAATCACCTAATTTCCACAATTTATTTTTTTCTACTGTCATAATTCAGTTCCCAAGCGAACGGTATAATAAACTGGATGACAAGTAGCGGTGGTTTATATGTATGTATTGTATATGTATGGTTTCTATTATCCTGAATTTTTACGGGTGGAATATTGGTTATGGCTTTTGGCTTTCCACGCTCTCCTTTATTTTACTTTTTTTTTTTTCGCTTTTTGGAGTGAAACAACGACTAAATAGCGATGGTTCCTTTGAATTGGCTTAGAATCACCCCCAAGATGGTTGTTAATACATTCTTAAAAGTCGATAAGCTCCTTCTTTTTTTATGACAATTTGTGTAATTTTTTTTTTTCGTTTTGCTTCGTGCATGGAGTAGCTTGGTTTTGTGTGTTTAATGTTCACTTGAGTGTACTTACAACAAAGTAAGACTCAATATATAACAGCAAGTCAAAGTATAAGGAATAAAACAAAAAGCATATTAACGACCTGGCGGAAAAGGGATTTCTTTGTGGCTGAGATGGACCGGGATCAAGGTTGTCCACGCGTATAGCAAGTCTATTCAAGCGGAGACTTACTGGAGATAAATTCAAGAAGTAATTATTTCAAGGAAAGATGAAGGGGATGTCCGATGAGGAAATATGAACATTTTATTTTAAAACAAAAATTTCACAGCGTCCATAAATAAATATTGACAAGGCAGGTTAACAAAAAATATTGGGGGGAAATTTAAGTTTTGAAATCATTTTTGGTATTATTTTAAGCCTGTAACCATGCCCCGTGACTATTACTCCACGGCTCTATAATATAGATCCGTGGAGTAGTAGTCAAAATGTTATATTATAACATTTTGACAAGAGCTTTCATTTTTGCACACGTTCTTTACTCTAGCTAGATCACTATAGATGTCCCCTTCTGTGTTCCAAAACATTTAAGAGTGTTCCAGGCGGATTGAATAACGAGATTTCATCCTGGCTAAATTAAACGTGATATCCTCCAAGGACATCATCACTTTCTCCCAGGCAGGCTGCGCTGAAATCTCTGGTTTACATCTCTTTTGACTCCACAATAGCTCTTGCCCGTCGATCTTCTCTCAGAGAGATGGAGGAACAGTTTTGCATTCACCTCTGTTAGGTGTCAGAGGCTACAGAGGTATTCCAGGGACCTGCAAAGCGGGCGAATTTGATAAAAAAGGAACAAAATTTCCAATTTTAACTAAGAAAAGCTTTTTATTTGTTACATGTAAGTTTTTGCTAAAAAAGATTAAATTGAAGGGACGAAACTTAGGTGAACTGGTGGTAAAAAATGTCTAGCGACAAAGCGGGTATGGCCAAAGCTGGATTCGAAACTTTCTAGGGCTTTGCTCTTTCTTAGCAGACTGCACATTAGCTCCATTAAAGGTGTCATTACAGAACAGTCTCTGATAGCAAAATAATTTTGCAGAAGCCTATGTAAAGGGTGTTTTTTTTAAGACGTGTGGTTTCCAAGAAGAAATAAAACCCATATACATAATTTAATTTTATGGCAAAGAATTTGGCTTTATTATAAAGATAAGGGTTTCCCATTATGTTTTAAAACTGACTTCAGGCAAGTGGCCGCGGCCGGCGTCTGGCTCGAATAGACTCCTGGGGGATTATGTCGACCGAATATTGGACGCAGAGCGCGATGCGTCGCGCGAACTAAACCATTGTTTTGGTAATAAATTAAAATGGCGAACCGAACTGAGCGTAAATCAAGTGACAGCTGTCAAAAAGACCAACACCGAAAAAAGTATTGATACGTCTAAAAAAAACCACCCATTACATGCCCTGAACTTACTTAGGTACTACAGACGGAAACTCATTTAAGGAGAATCCGTTTTCAATGATTTGTTAGAAGATCTTATTGGTTCACACCAAAACACTAACTTGTGGCATCAAAACGGTTCTCTTTCGAACCATAAGTGTGGTAAGTAAAACATCTCTAGCAGACACCCACTATAACCTAACCTAACCATTGTCTGTGCTCCTGTGAAATAAAAAAATGAATACGGTAAACAATTTTTTAAATATCAGATTTATGATTTTGCTTCGGGCAAACTTGTGGAAAACAACGTTGGAAAATCAAAAATTTCATAGAAACCCTTGCCACTCAATCAAACATCAGCCCAACAATCAAAAACCCAAAGAACTGTAACGTTACTCTGTTATCTTTCATCTTGTCAACAACTGAATGAACCTGTGAAGTGGTGATCAGTTATCATCAACTAAGAGCAACCACAATGCCAATCAACCAATAAGTCTATCAAAATTTTCTATTATTATAAGAAGTTGAATCCTTCTCAAATTGAAGGTCACACACAGAAAAATCGTATTACAACGTCTCTATACTTGGCCCTTGAAAAATTAATAACAAGTCATTTGTATACCTGCTCCTTAAATTTAAAATTATTTGACCCGAAATAACGCTGAACGCTGCATGTTATGATGGGAAATATTAGCTTTTACATTTTTTAAAACACCGTTTGCACATTTCCGGTCAATTACCCACCCAAACGTTAGTGTTTAACCACTTAATGAGCAGCTAGGATTTAGACGAAGTTCTGGAGCAATACCCAACGCACTCAATGTTAAATGTTAAAAATTTTCACACCCTCTGGACCGTAGGTACTATAAGGACATTCAACTGTAGTGCTTATAAATTATTTTTAAGTGTCACATTTATTTTCATTTAAAACATTTCCTGGATAATCGACCCTCTCTTCTGTGTCGAAACATTTCATTCACTTAAGCTCTAATATAACTACCCACCCACCGATGCGATAGATGCCATGGCAAGAGAAGGTAAGATGTCAGCTAAGAAACAAACTCCAACCATGTTTGTGAAAAGCAAATCCTTAAAACAACAACAAAAACTCTAAAACGTTATACCAGTTAAAAGTTATTAGGTAACTAAAGCCATCGCGAATACAAAAATTAAGATACTCTCGATGCCAGTCCATTTTTGTGTGGAATTTTACAGAGAACAAACACTGAGATACCTAATGGTTCTATCGCTATACTTCGAAATACACATAATGGAACTTTTCTAGGATCTCTCCTGCTCTAACATCAGGATACATAATAAAATTTTGTCCCATATCCATAAAACTACCGTTGAATCGGTCGTTAAAATTTATCTCCACAGACACACACACTCACACAAAAAGTTTGCAGGAAGCTTCATCTACTTCTATCCGTATCCTGGACAAACAGCTCATCTATTGGAATGAATATTACCCGAGGGCATTAATAAAATAAATTGTGAATCAATTTCGATTTTTATTTTACAATATCCCATTCAAGTTGTGATGCACTGCACACAACAACACTATATCGAAACATTAAGGGAACTACTTTAAAAACTTTGATGTTAAAATCGTTTTGGTTTGAAATTTACGGTTATTCTTATTTTCACTGAACGTGCACAAAAAAATTAGGTTAGTTTTTATTTTGTCGATACTTTAAATTATTTCAAAACAACTTTAGGGCTAGGGTTCTTGGAGGTACTTATGGTTGAAAATGAATTTTCATTAATGAATAATGAATAATGAATAATGAATAATGAATAATGAATAATGAATAATGAATAATGAATAATGAATAATGAATAATGAATAATGAATAATGAATAATGAATAATAAATAATGAATAATGAATAATGAATAATGAATAATGAATAATGAATAATGAATAATGAATAATGAATAATGAATAATGAATAATGAATAATGAATAATGAATAATGAATAATGAATAATGAATAATAAATAATGAATAATGAATAATGAATAATGAATAATGAATAATGAATAATGAATAATGAATAATGAATAATGAATAATGAATAATGAATAATGAATAATGAATAATGAATAATGAATAATGAATAATGAATAATGAATAATGAATAATGAATAATGAATAATGAATAATGAATAATGAATAATGAATAATGAATAATGAATAATGAATAATGAATAATGAATAATGAATAATGAATAATGAATAATGAATAATGAATAATGAATAATGAATAATGAATAATGAATAATGAATAATGAATAATGAATAATGAATAATGAATAATGAATAATGAATAATGAATAATGAATAATGAATAATGAATAATGAATAATGAATAATGAATAATGAATAATGAATAATGAATAATGAATAATGAATAATGAATAATGAATAATGAATAATGAATAATGAATAATGAATAATGAATAATGAATAATGAATAATGAATAATGAATAATGAATAATGAATAATGAATAATGAATAATGAATAATGAATAATGAATAATGAATAATGAATAATGAATAATGAATAATGAATAATGAATAATGAATAATGAATAATGAATGATAAATGAATTAATTTTGTTGATTCTTGCATAACACATACATTATGAACTTGGTCTTTCTGTACATTGATGTTGAAAAAGGAAAAGATAACTCAAATTGAATCAGAGTCATCTTCCCTAAGGAAATCCTGTATTGTGTCTTTAATGATTTCCTTTGTGCCAGTTAGAGAATATTCAGCTTAAAGCGTTTTGTTTTGAATGGAAATGCTTAAGAGTCAAAAAAAAATTGTATCCAGTTGCGAATTAAATGAAGCCAGGAATCTTGGCACTTGTTTTGTTGGGGCATAGTGTCAAGGTCACGTTTTGCCTTCGATAGGCCAATTGAAGAAGACACCGTTCGTCTTAAAAATAGGACACACGATTTTCTTATAACCACATCAGAAAACAATAAGTTGAAGATTCATTAATGCATTCTGAAGCCTCTAGAAAACACTTTTAGCAGCGTATCCCCTTGAAAATATCAAGACTTACAGATCGTTAGGTTCATCTATCTTGAGAGGCGTCTTTTCGCAACTGGGATTCAAGAGTGTAACATCGTCGTTAAACAGGATATAAAGTGAATATCGGATTCCCTCAGATATGTGCTAACATATTTCGTTCCTTTTCCTTTTGCGCTTTGTCTGTTGGCGAAAAGGATTAAGGCTAAGTAAATACACAAATGCAATCTATGTATTTTCATCCACTGGCAAGCACCCGCACACCACCACACCACCGTTTCACCCAGACTATGCTTATGGGGAATCCTTCTGGAATTGGATCATCAATTTGCTGTGACAATCACGCACACCAACTAACACACGCCCACAACCAACCCATCTGCCTTAGCACAAATCCAACGTTCAAAATGCAAACGTCCTTGGATATCTCTACGACACCAGATAAAATATTGAATGCATTCAAGAGGCAGCACATCTAGCAATTCTGGTGCCATAGACTTTTCGTTTCGTCCTCCTTCTCGTTCTTCATTCCATTTTGGTAATTCCATTGAGCACTTTTGTACATTCGGTACACATAAACCAAAATCGAAAGACATCAGGGCAAAAATGGTATATAGGAACCTACCAAAGTAGCATCAGGTAAAACTTGCAAAAAGCTTGTAGAATCGAATCCTTAACCAGCACTGACAGCTCATTGCATAGTTACCTCCATACCTACCATGTAGTAGAGCAACCTAGCAAAATCCTGAGACACATGCCAATGTAATTCGAATGCCTTACCCCATATGAATAGCAGATATATCTACTACTCGTACCTGAGGCAGCGGATTTTTGGCTTGGGGATTATATTGACCGAGTTCTGATGGAGACGTGATTTTCGGGACAGACATTGGTTTTTTTTTTTTTACTTTTCCTTGTAGTACCTGATTTTTTTTTTTTTTTTTTTTTTGATTTTTTTGTGATGCACTACTACTCGCAGTTCGCGTATCCCCTTTAGGTTTTGTTCTGTGACGAGGATATAGAGGCAGCATGGTTTACCTTTCGAAGCACGGATTTGGCTCCTTCAGAATGAAGAACGTACGATATCTCAGTGGGGACTGGTACTGGTACTAGGAGTTGCGATGAGCACGAGAAAAGGCATAGCATCGATATGTATGATTACTCGCTCGTATCTGGATACGTTTTGCTTTTTCCTTGGTTTTGTCAAAGTGCTCTGTGCAGTGTTCAAAACGTGCTGGGAGAACAAAAATTTGGGATTATTTGCAGTTTTTTTTTTTTTTTTTTGGTTTGTCTTTGCCGTGGGTTGGGCTTTTATATATAGCTATACCCGCAACCGTTTGTAGTTCAGTCTGCAAATTCAGCAGTCACCAGAATTTCCGTTGACTTCCTGTCACATGTGTCCTATGGGAAGAGGTGACAAAACCAAATGCAATTGGATATACGTTTTGGGTTGAAAGATTGCCTGGATTAAACCATCGAATGATAGAAGTAAGTACCTTAACCGAATCCATGCAGGCGGACGCGGACGACGGTTTGTTTGAAGGACACACACACAAAAAAAAAAGATTTGTGGCTTAGGGAAGCGAACTAGGTTTACAGATGACGAAGAAGAAAAAGGATGTCAAATTACAAGGCAATTTGATAGATTGACATCTAATCGAAGTGTAATTTTGAAGTCCAAACATTGATGGAGATGCACGTTTTTGGTATTATCTGTTTGGTCATTTATTTAAAGCGAAACGATTTCTGATGATACATAACCAATTCTTAGTGGGGCACTCAAGGATGAGATAGGAATGGAATAGCACATTTATTGAGAAAGTGATTGAAGACAATTTTTTATAAAATGGCGTTGTAAAATGTATTATTTTGCAGATACATATCTCTTGGGTATGTTTTATGGAACTTTTGAAATATTTACTGTTGTATTGGGCTGAAGGTTAATGTATCACCAATATGTGCAAGGTGCGAATATGCATAGGACACCAATTGCTGTGGGTGCCTTATAACAGCTTGATGTATCAAAAAATACGGAGTAAAGATAATTATCAAAGAACGAAATAAAAGTCTTGCTCTTTTCAGGACAGTAAAACAAAATTCGTATTGGGAAGCAAGGAATACGATTGAGGGTGTAAAATTTGAAACTTTAATGCGTAGTTT
The DNA here is from genome assembly GCA_916050605.2 of Platycheirus albimanus. NCBI lineage: Eukaryota > Metazoa > Arthropoda > Insecta > Diptera > Syrphidae > Platycheirus > Platycheirus albimanus. Next base: position 28,722,587 of record OU696698.1, on the reverse strand, counting down.
AAGACGGACAAGCCTACGGAAAAATAATGTTATATCAAGCCCATCAAAACTTAAGCTTATGTCGGAATCCAACGAAACTTTTTATCTGATCCGTGATATGAATATGATCATCGTCGATTGGGGACTTTTCGGTGGAGAAAATTTCAATCAGTTTACCATATTTTTTGACAGGTGGTAGAACTCCATTCCTTCGTAATAACTACTCTGCACACATTTGTCAATTCCCATTATTGAACGTGTATATTTACTTGTTTCTTAAAGTATCAAAGCTTGCGATCACTTCAAACGTAGTTTTTTTTAATAACTGTTTACACTTTAAATTATAAACTTAATGACGCCGAGAAATAGTGAAGGGAGTTTTTTTTTTTTTTTATTTCTAGAACTTTATGTTGGCATCATTGTTTTAATTGAAGGTCGTTTTGTTTGCTTTGTCATTTCTTCATGAATCGACTGACGCCTAAACAACGCATGCAAATTGTGCATATTTTTTTTCGAAAAACATGGTTCTGTTCGTGGAACGCAACGTGCTCTACGTTAATTTTATGGTCTACACAATCGTCCACCAGAGCAATGTCAGCCATGATCAATTACCTTCTCGTTCCTGAAAATATCGGAGAGGTATGGTTTCAACAAGACGGCCCAACATGTCACACAGCGCATGCCACAATTATTGATTTGTTGAAAAGGAAACATTTGGCGAACCCATAAATTCCCCTTTAGAAACTGTGAGTTTGGCCCCAAAATCGTGCGATTCACACCGCTAGTCTACACATATAACCAGAGACGTTTGATGGCTTGGAAAACAACATTTGCGGAGCGTTATTGCCCATATGAGCCAGCCACAGTTGCCGTATGCCAAAAATCAAATTCATATAAAAATGGAAAGAATTATTTTTCAAATAAAGTTAATTTTATGGTTTATGGATGTTCTAAAAATTCTGTCCGTCCGTATGTCTGTCTGTCTGTCTACAACCCAAACGGGTGGGCCGAATTGCTTCAAACTTGGTAAATAGAGTTTTTTAGGCATTGTACAGAGGGGAAATTGACATTTTTCTTAGCACGCAAAAAATAACGGTTCCTGCCATATAACCGTAAAGTTAAAGCTTATTTTTCTCAAAACGGCTCTAACGATTTTGATTTAAAAAAATCAGTGTAACTTTTCAGGAACGACCAATCATGTGGCTGAAAAAAAAAGTTTTAAGAAATGTCTAAGAACGGTACCTACTTTCCATAGGACCGTTTTTTGGTTTCAACTATATCGAAAACGATTCAACCGATTCTTTCGAAATTTCACACATAAATAGGTGTATGTAGCTCAATTTATACTGCATATCAATATTTTTAAAAAAATGTTTTTTTTTTGTATTTTTAAAAGCATTACAAATAAAACTTAAAAAATTAATATTTTGAAAACTGCTTATTAAATTTGTTTTCAAAAATTATAAGTAAATGAATTTGCTCAATACTTATGGACTTGTTTTTTTTTTTTTTTGATTTTTTTGAAAAATGTTTACAAAAAAATTTTCAAAAAAAACCTTTTTTCTCAAAAACCGCTCCACAGATTTTAAATTTAGATATAAATTTATTCTCATATTCAAATTTATACAAGAAATAAAGTGGAGCTCAAATTAGTATAAGTATTTATTTAAGAATTTTGAAAATTTTATTTTTATCAAAATCTCAAGCCCCTAGACCACTGTCACGCATTAGAGCAAGTTCGTCTGACCCAGTTGTGCACCTTTTTTTTAAACTAACGCCAGCTCAAGCTGTATTAGCGGTTTTTGGTATTGGCATCTGATTGTATCTTATCAAGATTCAAGACCATATTTCTGTTACAAAATGTTTTGATAGAATAGAGAAAGAAAAATGTACACACACACGAACACTCTTGTAAGAATTATCGTGACCAGTGCTCTCGCTTTAAGATCATTGAACCAGAAGGTACTGTTGTAGGCATTATTTGTTGAGCCTGGTTTTTGGTAGCATTAAACGAAAAATATTTTAATAAGGGTCGAAACCTTCGTAATTATTGTTTTCAAAACAAATTGATTTTTCATTCACCACAAAAGTTTGAAAGCCTCTTGGTTCGTGGCAGTTGTCTTCGTCTTCGCTACAATTAAAGTAGATGAGCGTAGATAGTGGATATTATAGTGACAAAACACAGGATATCTCTTTATTTCATTCCTTGTGGAAATTCAAATGATTTGCATAGTTCTCTATTGTTAAAAAGATACTATGATAGACTTGCAATTGCAATTCACAAGGACAAATGGTCGTTCGCTGTACCGAAAATTAATTGTTATTCAATATTCAAAGTATAGGTATACAATTTTTATTTAGAAGGCAAAAGAAGACTATATTCACGTGACTTCGTGCTTCCATATAATGTTTCTCATTTTCCTACAATTACTGTATGTGAATTGTATAAATAATTCGAAACCAACTATGACACTAATTTTTTTTTGATTCCCATCATGGTGTATTAAATTTTTGTGATTAGCAACTGTGTACCAAATTACTGCTTTGGATGATAACAAAAAATAGATGACCGGAAAGTATATAGGTGGATAGGAGGGTGAAGGTCAATGCAAATTAATTATAGGTTAAGACGCAAGAATACGTTGCAGGTTCAATTTTTTTTATAATTTTTTTTTGGTTTTTTTCATAAATTTTTAAGCGGTTTCAAACATCAGCAAACATTCCGGAATGGCCGGGTGGAAGACAAAAAAATGCAGGCTTTTGGCAAAGTTTTTTTTCAACTTTTTTATAAAAATGTTTCCCTTTCGTTGAATAAAAGCATCACATTTATGGAACTGAGTCGAAAAAATCAAACTCTCAACGAACGTGCGTGTGCATTTGGTGCAAGAATCGTCCACTTAAACATTTTCCAAACAACTTTTGAACATCGGAAACGAATTGATCGCTAGCATTGAGATAAAATATATAAAAAAATTTAATTTCACATTAAATACATAAGTGTTTTTTTTTTTTTGGCGAAGCAAAGCGAGCCGGGTACCGCTAGTAAATTATATTATTGAAACAACAAAAGGTACGCAATGTTTTGTGAAAATGAAAATGAAATAATTTTATAACTGCAAAGTAATCCTTTGCATTGAATGCCAATGTTAATTCAAACCGATTTCTGAATGACGCAAATGTTTGTATTCAACATTTATTCAATGAAACAAGGACTTTTATTGTTTTAATCATGCTCCAGGGATATTCCAAGGAAATACCATATCGTCGGATACCCTTTTGTGATATCACATGCGACAAATGCGTGACATCCTTCATTTGCCACAAGTATGTCTGTCTGATTTTTCTCCTCCATAATGTAATTGTTTTCTCTCGATGCAGATTAGGTCACCACAAACGAACATCATTGTCGTTTCGATATAGCGTATTTCAAGTACTTTCCATCTCTATCAAATCTAAGCCATCACAATCATAATCACCATCGGCATCATAATCTTCATCATCGTGTTCTCGCCAGCAGTTTGCCTTATGAATTATGGCCACTTGGATAACATTTCTCCGTGCTGTCAATGATTTATTACCCATGTCCATGGCAGGACATTCACCGCTCATGCATCTTACAGTATATCATTGCCACCCATCTAAAATAATACGGACATCCTAGAACATAAACCTACCTACTCTTCGTCATCATATAGGTAACGTTATAGAGAAGAACATCCGGCAGCCTGCCGTTGTATTTATGTGTTCGCTCATCACGTCCTCACATGCATAATGAAAAGAAACTTGTATAAGGATAAGAGTGTCATATTCTAGAATCATACACAATTTGAATGAAGCATGTCCTTGTGTCTCAGCTCTCAACTTAGTTACCTTTGGGAAAACTTCATTTCTGCTGCGGTTGAGTTGTTGCTTTGCTTTAAATTTAACAGACACTCTCAAGACGAAAATAAAGTTACCTTAAAATTTAAATAACTTTACCTACCGTCACCAAAGGAAAGTTTTAGTTCTTCATCTTCATCTTACTTAAGGTTTATAATGAACTATTGGTTTATTTAAAAGTGCAGAAATAATTTATTATGCTTTTGTGTACCAAGGACCTTCATATATGCATTTAAGTCTTTGTACCTAAAGATTTTGATTTTTTTATTTGTTTTGGTGTCAGATGTGTTTTATAACTTTTCTTGTACTAAGCAACTAACTGTTGAGTAGCGACCTGTCGTTCTATTAGTCATGAATAGTTTGGTATGGTTTCTCATCTTATCTTATGGTTAAGATTCTAAAGGCCCCGACCCATAGAATCCATTGGTCCGTTGCGGCAACGCATCCGTTGACGTTTGCCGGATAGCCGGATTGGGGAAAACCCAATGAATGCGTTGACGTTCCATTTTTTTCTCTTTTTTTTCTTCGAACATGCTGCAAAAAATTATGCTTTACATAATTACAACTGTAACCAAAACCCTTAGAAGAAGAAATATATTTCTCTTCTTCAATGCCAAAACGAAACCACATCAAATCGAAAAAAAATTGCTGTCAACCAGCTGTCAACAGATTGCCGGAGAAGAAAAAGTTAAAAGTTCGGTTACTTCTGTCCGTTGCGTTGCCGCATGCGTTGTCTATGGACCACTTCTCGTAAGAACGCGTGTATTTAATCGAGCTGTCAGTTGATTTGCCGTACGCATGGACGCACGACGCAACTGATTCTATGGGTCGGGGCTTTAACAGATACTACTCCAACTAAACAGCAATTTGTGTTCCTCTTCTGAAAAGATTTCGACATCCTGCATCGAGTTCCCATCGTTTTGTGCTCTTAATACAGCGCTTCATGTTAAAGCCATACTTTATGAATATGGAATGCCTTCCACAAAAAAATTGTGTCGTCTTGTGAAATCACGATGCAAGTGAAACTTTTTTTCGGATCATTGGTATTTCGCACCATTCTTGTTTTTTCCATTATTTACCGGTTTATTTGACTCAATATAGCTGTATCGGTGTCCCGTGTCCATCACGATCAAGTGAACAACAACATTTACATTAATACACTGATCAAAACACACTTATACCGCGGAGCACTTGCAAGAATGACTGAGAATAAAAATGCTACACGGTCAGCTGATGCGACGATGTGAGCCATCGGCGGCGGCGCTGAGCCGCCATATTGCGACATGAGACAGATGAACGAAAAAAATTGAGACGATGGAAAAAAAATGTCACTTTAAAATGCTATAAGAAAATCTTAACTTAAAAAATCGTGGCTCACAAACTCAAAAATATAACGACCATTTTTAAAATATTCAATTGATGAGAATTTCGAATGATGAACCACTTCTTGCAGGCTTTCCATGTTTAAGAAAGAATTTTGAGAAGCCCGTATGAAATTGGTGTCATAAAAGGTAAAAAAAATTTTCTTTCCAGAACATTCGAAGTAACGATTTCCGGTTTTCTTATTATCCCCAAACGGCTCACTTTTTACTTAGTAGATAATTTGACATATCAAGAGCGATTTTGACATCGGCCATTTTGTAATGAAATACTTGGTTGCGATATCGGATCGTTGCTGTCATACTGGTACCCGCTATATAGCTTGTCACAGGGTAGGTGCTTTCATTGGCCAACTCGTCACAAAAAGTATCATGCCAGGCTCATTCGTCTCTTGGAGTTGCGAGATGTTAGAGAATGTCTACTCTGCCCCCTTCCTTGGTTGCTTGTCTCTCTCCGAAGGAACCCCATAACTCAGTTGATAATTTGACATATTAGAGCGATTTCGGTATAATTCTGTTTTATGGTCTGGCTTCTAACGGTTATCTGCTTTGTTTTTCCTGCCAAAATTTGATCAAGACGTGAGTTTGTCCAAACTTGATTTGGAAATTTTGGAATTTTATTGAGCTTATTTATTTAAAAACGGTGTAGGAGGTTAAATTTAGATTTGAAGTCTCAAGATTTCTTAAGAAAAGGAAAACAAAAATCAAAGAGAAACATTTCAATGAAGTTGATAGAGTGCCGGTTAGTGATAGTGTTGTCAGCATAGAAAGAGTACATAGAACGTCGTAGTTGTAGGGCCAATATTATTTCATAATCTTTCATGAGTTGATATTTCATTTCGTAACCGTTTTTCTTCAAGGTTACTTCCACGAAATAACCCATTCAATTTTGTCCAACTTAATATTTCAGTTTACATCATCAAAAACGGCACAGACGATTTTTGTAAAAAATTGGGCCCTATCATGGTAACCGATCGGAGAATCCTCCGACCGGGGAAATGTTCCGATCGGAGCATTTATTGTGTTCATGGTAACCGAATCGGAAGAGAAGTACAAAGCGTACCAACGCGCATACCATGGCATGAGGAAAACAAAAAAGTAAAGTATGAACCTCCTTTGTAGTCGAATAAAACTGCACAGCGCAGCTTTATTTTTAGGGGATGAAATACATAACACAAGCAGAAAGCCTCAAACAAAGGAAAAAGAATAAAAAGAAATTAAATATTTTGTATTTTTTTATTACCATCCGACAAAGGTCCGCAAGTAATTTGCTGCCGGAGAAAATCGAGAGAAATACAAATATAAAAAAGCCATGCATCGCATGAATTCGCTGTGCGTCACTGTCACTTTGACATTTTCAACACATGCTTTATTATTTTTCGGATGTGTGTCCGATTTATCAATCGGAGAGGTACCATGATACAAAATTCGTACATTTTGTCCGAATTAGAGACAATTTTTCTCCGATCGGTTACGATGATAGGGTCCATTGAATCTAAAGCATCTCATTGTGCTTGTGCATACTGTGTGATTTCATTTTAAGCTTAATGGCTGGCGATTTACTGGAAATATGAAATAATATTATATAATATAATATTTCCTGACATAATATAATGGTGTCTCATAAATAAAGCTTATTTTGTATCCTATAAATTGGTTACCTAATTTAAAAAAAAAACTGATTTTAGAAGCATCACTCCCACAAACCAAGTACGTTGCGACTCAGTCGTGCAAACCACTTTAATCCCTTGTGTGTTCGTAATATAAAGTGCATTCCTTTTAACTCAAAAACTACTAGCCAAGTGCGTCTCCATCAACCTATTCTTTTCGTCCATCTAAATTTGTAAGGAAAATTTTCCATTTTCCATTATGTTCCTTTTTTGGTAAGATAAACTTATTTACAGCCTTTTGCGCTACCCCATGCACAGCACAGGCACACAGGAAACATTGCTTTGAAAGCAAATTGAATTTACAATAAATAGATTTCCTTCCAAACTATGGCGATGCGACAAACGAAATTAGAAGAAAGAGCTTTTCCAACAAGTCACTGCACTGCACTAACTGACTGACTACAACAATAAATCCCGCTGTGCGTCGCGTCACTGGTAAGCAAAAGTGAATAAAGTCCTGCATAGTTTCCGCATCCCAAAATATTCATCCCGCACAGGCTTAATTATTAGTCGATGACAAATAATTGCTTTTCAGGAAACCCTTGTCATAATATGCGCATCAACGAGGGTCCTTTGTGTGTCGGAACGGACGTGGTTTGGTTTACTTTTGCTGAGCTTAAAAACAATATTATTTTACCTTCGAAGCATTGTTTTGGTTATTGGAAAACATTGTTTTCAACTTCTTATAAAATAAATTTCTATCAAATCTTTCCCAAAAAAGACAATTTGTTTTTAAAACATTCAAACAATTTAAAATCAATCGAAAGGATCTTTTTTATTTTTTCAATATCCATGGGAGCCTTATTTTCGTGAGCATTCCCATTTCAATGAGTGGGTATGTATTGAGCTGTGAGTTGCAACATTTAGATATTTCTGTCACGTAAATGTCGTCTAGCCAGCTCAAATTATGTGTCAGATAGAATTTATTTCCATTTTGAAGACTGAAACAGAAAAGTCATAAATCATTCTTTGGTGCGGAATAATTTGAAGGTTATAGATAGTCCTTGTTGATGAACATACTGATTTCAAAAAGAAGTATATTCCTGCTCAGTGAATTTCCTTCGGTGGAGATAATACGAAAGTCATTAAAAGTGACTTAGGAAAGTATATAACCTGCGTTAAGATTTTTATTTTTGGAAATAGATAAGAAGAAAATGATTACATCAGTTTTTACTTGCGATTATAGGTACCTTCTATAACAACCAAACATGACATTATGATGATAGCGGAGATCTGTCCGTCTGTATGTATGTCTATGTATGAATTTTTTTTAAGCTCAAAAAACCCTTACGGTACAACTTATTTTTCTCGAAAACGGCTCTAACGATTTTGATTTAAGAAAATCAGTGTAGCTTTTTAGGTACGACCAATCTGGGTGAATTTTGTTTTTTAAATGTCTAAAAACGGTACTTTCCATAGGACCATTTTTTTCCTTTCGACTATCTCGAAAACGTCTCAAATTTCGAAATTTCACACTTATAACGGTGTAGCTAGCTTAATTTATACTGCATACCGATATTTTAAGAAAAAAAGTTGTTTGTATTTTTAAAAACATTTTTTTAATTTTTTTTTTAAATTAATATTTTGAAAACTGGTCATTAATTTTTTTTTTTAAATAATAAATAAATGTATTTCCCAAATACCTATGAACTGGCGTTTTTGATATTTTTTTTGCACAATGTTTTCAAAGTTTTTCAAAAAAAAACTTTTTTTTCTCAAAAACCGCTACACAGATTTTTATAAATTCATTCTCATAAATTAAAATTCATCCAAGAAATAAAATGGCGTACTTATTTTTCAGCTATAATTAGTTCAAGTATTTATTTAAAAATTTATTTTTATCAAAATCTCAAGCACCAAAACCACTGTCACACATTAGAGCAAGTTCGTGCGACGCAGTCGTGCATTTTTTTTCCGGGTTACTACCTCCTGCGAGGAAGTGACAAATCCTCCAAGAGTATATCATGCCATGTCATAGAAAGTGCTTCAATATAAGCCGTTCGGATTCGACGGTAAATAATTGTAGGTCCTTCTATTCCTGCAAAATATCAACGCACACACAGGAATGGTTGAGATTGTAAGTCTAACACACATTTTACATCTGTGCCGTATGGCTTATGCGGAAGTCTCTATATTCCGCAATACGTCAAAAATCACCTTCCAGGGTAAACTGATGAGCATTCCCAGTTGACACATATATTACGGGGGAATTGTTTCAGGGGAGAAATTTTCTTGAACATTGTGTATGTGTATCCATGAGACACGAACGAGAACAAAAGAATTCTAATCAAGCTTTTGGCAAATGTATGTCTTGTAGATTGGAGGAATGAATTTCTTTCATCGTCTTAGAAAACCTTAACATTTCGCGGTAGGTTTTGCTTTCACCACAGAAGACAGTGCTGATTTGTTGAGGCATTCAATTCCATACTCATCTAATCATCCTCTTCTGTTGCAGTTCCATTTTCGAAAAATAAGGTTATGAATCTGAAAACTAATATAAAAACAGAAGCAAGTGTCCCCTGTCCCCATAAAAGCAGTCCAGTTGATAAAAAGACTAAGACAAGAAACCTTATACAAAAAATGATTATAGGAATCGGAAACAGAACGGAACATTAGGGAACACCATCATTTTTTGGGGGTATAAGTCCCAAACCTTCCAAGACAACGCGAATGGAATATACCGAAAGCTTATTTCAAATTCAAAACTTCGTTGACACAAAAGGCACGCATTTTTAATAAGAGAGCTTGGTGCCACACTTGTTCTACAGTTTGGTGATGTTAACACCATCGCCATCGTAACACAAGGTAATTTTTAATTTAACTTTGGTTCTTCATTCTGGGCTCTTGATCTTATACGGTTTATTTAAGTTTCCATTACTATATAAAGAAGGGGATGTAGTTTAAGGACGATGAATATTTATGTCTTTTAAGATTTGAGTCTTTAATCTTCGAATTAACCCTTGTATTGAGTAACCTCTACTGATAGATTTCTATAAAAGCATTATTTTGCTTTGTTTTGCATATTCGCACTCCAAATAGGTTGAGGTCGTCCTCTCTAGACCTCTGGGCTGGACGCATTGGACGAGCTTGCCAAGAAGTATAAAAGAAGACAAGGTTGGCAGAAGTTCTGGTAGTCTCTTTCAATTGCAGCTTCGCAATCGCAATATCATACTCCGGTGTAATGAATATCCGCATTCACTAATTAGCTCTTCAAGGTAGTTAAGGAGAGTAGATTACTTTCATTGTGATGAAAACTAACACTGGCACACACTACACAGGCACAACAACAATTGTCGAACACCAAACCTAAGCTTCCAGAGTAGTGGAATTTCTCTCCAGGCATATTTCAAAGAACATTCCCTTGATAGTACCACAACTGCTTTGGCGATTAATTCAAATCTTCAGACAATACCCTTGTTCAAATTGTGGAAACCCTTCATGTTTTACGCTAGTTAGAGACACTATAAGCCCAATCGAAATTAGAAACTAGAATGGAATGAAAATTCAATGATTAAGTGCATAGCAAGGACGCTTTGCTGAAAAGCCTCTTTTGTAATTAAGAACCACTTCAATTCAAATCGTATCTTCCATCTCTTTAATCACATAAACAACACAACCACATACAGGCTACATAAGCACACACACACACACAGTAACACCATCATGATAAAGTCCCAAAATAATGATTTATTATCCGAAGAAGGCGAAGAATTTTCCATTTTCCTGATCCACATACGAGTACATGGGAACCTTCATCAGAGAAAATATTTGGATCCAGTAAAAGAAGTAAATACAACAACAACAATCAAGCCAGGCATTGAGTAGGAATCTCGAGGGAAATTAGCATCCTACAACTAGAGATTCTGTCACACCCACAAGAGGACCAATCTGCAAAAACAACGTTAAACACCTACCTACCTCGAGTACGACAGGAGCTTAAATATTGGACTCTCGTTTGTGTATAGGCATGCATGCACCTGTACTGAAGTGAACTCGTTCTATAAATATTCCAAAACATCTTGAGACTCGCAATGGTTGCATGGAATTGCTCATAAAAAAAATTATCAATCAGTTAGTCTCAAATGTTGATTTTAGTAGTGTTGTGTAGCTAACTTCCTTTGCTAAGGAAGCTGAAGAGCCTCCTGCGTCTGATGCCGACTTGAAAGAAGCCTAGAAAGATAGACCAAGCAGAGCCACCAAGCAGATTCTTTTTTGTTTCTCGTAGACACCCTGACCGAAGGCCATAATTCCTAGTCTTAAAAGGTGTCTTATGATGAAGGAAGTAACTGTATCCAGGGAACAAACTAACCCAGAATCGGGGATTGAACCTAGACCTTCGCTGTAAAAAAATCCGACACATAGACTTCAACTCCATGGGGGGCAACAAAAATCGATTATCGGCTTTTTTTAATGAATCTGATCTCCTGGCTATACACACTGGGTTAGCATACAAAATACGAATCTAAAAGAAAATAATAAACTTTTTTTTTTTTAAATCCAATAAATGTCCCCTTACAAACAAAAATAAACGAAAGCGAAAAAAAGAAAACGAAATTGGAAGAACCATCGACCGACAAGTGTTTTTAAGGTGAATATTGGCCGGATTCGACAATTCCCAATGACTTTGTTAACAAAACTCTTCGCATCATCGTTGTTCGTATCTACAGACAAGAATCCTGTGTTTATGGAATCGTATTGGGAGGCACATCAGGACCAAAACAAAAAAATAATCCTTCCTCAATTGAAGTACGTGAAGGTATGAACGGGAATTTCTTCTTCGCAAAAAAAGGTGCACACGTTGTCCTGATGTAGTTTGTATCCTTGTTTGCAAAAAATATTCACTTAACACAAAAACAAAAAAAGCAAGGTGGTGACCTGTCAAAGTTGTAAATTTATTGTCAATTCATAATATTTTGGAGTGTTTTTTTTCTTTCTGATTCAGATATATGTACATAAATTGAATGAAGTTGTTCATGTTATTCCGATGGAATGGTGTGAAAGATTGGAGTAATAACTATTAATGTTGAAAGTTTAAGCACAAGGATATATAACGTTTTGGGGGATCATGAAGCATGATTTAAGAAAGTAGACAAGGATAGTGCAATTGGAATGGAATCGGTTGGTTTTTGACATCATCCCTTCTGTTATAAAGGATTTTTGGAACGAGAAAGTTAAAACTTTTAGGTATATAACTAACTATTGATCGATTTCAACTGCAGCGTCAAGAAGGCTTTTAAAAAAAAGACTGTTAGATCGACGTCGGGTTGGATTTAATAAAATGCAGGACTGTGTCGCACTATATACTTGCATTGTGGTGCAATACTCTATGATAAATTTTATATCTTATTTCGTTATACTAAAACCTCGAATTGAATTAATTCGTTTATAAATAGATGTCCGAAAAGTACTCACAAAGGAAATAAAATTATTGTTACAGTAATTTTTGAAAAGTTTGGTTAAAAGTAAAATATTTTGCCAAAAACTGGAAAATCCGATACACAAGCTTAAATATTTTAAATTTAGATGTCACCTTTTGGTGCAATAAATGATATAAATGTTGACTTAGGGCCAAATTAATAAAACTGTTAAGACCAATTTCCGTTACTATCATGTGTTGTGTAGCCAAAAACTAAAAACGCAGTTTTCTTTGAAGCATTTATACACAAAGTTTCATACAAATCGGGGAAGCCTTTTTTGAGTAAATTAGAAAAAACCAAAAAAAATTGGCCAAAACCTAGTGGCTTTTTGTATGGGAGCCACCATTTAAAAAAGAGAAACTGAAAAAATGCCATGCCATGTGATAGGAAGCTGTAAGATACCAAATAAAAATTGAGTGAATTCGATACAACCGTTGACAAGTTATGGCCATTTGAAAAAAGCCGTTAAGAGCAGATCTCCACTATATTTGCATTTTCAGCCAAAAACTAAAAACACAGTTCTCTTAAGAACACTAAAAGAATATAACACACAAAATTTAATCAAAATCGTTAGAGCCATTTTTGAGCAAATTAGAAAAAACAAAAAAAGTTGGCTAAAACTCAACGGCTCGTTGTATGGGAGCCACCATTTGGAAAGGGTTCACTGAAAAATTTACAAAACCATCCTATAGAAAACTATCAAAAAATATGTCGAACGAAGTTTAAGTCAATTCAATCAAGCCGTTGCGAACTTATGGCCATTTGAAAAAAGCCGTTTAAACCGAAAAACGCAGTTTTGTTAGAAATGCTTAAAGTTAGCTTAATTTTTAGATTGATCAAAATCGTTAGAGCTGTTTTGGAAAAAATCCAAAATGAGAAAAAAAAGTTGAGAGGTGTCAAGGGACAGCCGGATGGAACGAAGTTCCTTTCGATTAATTAGTGAAGGAATTGTAATAAAATTTAATTTTTTTTAAGTTATAATAATATTTATTACTAGCCTTTACCCGCGGCTTCGCTCGCGTTTCAGATGATCAAGAAGTAGACTGTAGCTTGAGAAGTCGTCTATCGTAATCTAGCTTCTTCTTTTATAGCTTTATAATTCCATACCTACATTAAACCGTGATAAAAAGAAACCTATGTGCTATTCCAGACTATAATCTATCTCTGTGCTAAATTTCAATTAGATCCGTTCAGCCATTCTGGTGTGATTTCAAAAATTAAAACAAAACTATCCCACGGGAACCATACATTTTACTGGGATAAAAAATAGCCTATCTGCTATCTCTGTGCCAAATTTTATCCAGGTCCGTTTAGCCATTCTGGCGTTAGTCAGCAACAAACATCCAAACATCGTAACTTTCATATTTATAATATTTGTAGTAGGATTTATTATGTACAAAAAACCTGTATATACTCAACAAAAATAATCGTCGCGACACCACACTGTTCAATGCGAAATAGAAATGAAAATATCTGGCTTGCTTTCTATAAGAGAGAGAGAGAGAGAAACAGACAGAGAAACATGCGCACGCGGCACAGGTTACAATAGCTTACTATTATAGCAAAAAGTGTCGTGACAACTTTTGGTCAGAATTTTTTCCGTCTAGCCCCCTTTCACAACGCGCGATAAGGAACTTCGTTCCAAAAACGTTACTTGAAAGGTACCAGTTTAAGCCGGGCTAAAAAGAAATAAAATAAAATGCACGACTGGGTCGCACGAACTTGCTCTTATGTGTCACAGTGGTCAAGGGGCTTGAGATTTTGATAAAAATACATTTTTCAAAATTCTTAAATAAATACTTAAACTAAATTGAGCTAAAAAAAAGGACGATATTTTATTTCTTGGATACATTTGAATTTATGAGAATAAATTTATAAAAATCTGTGCAGCAGTTTTTGAGAAAAAAGTTTTTTTTGTAAAACTTTTTGAAACAAAATTTCAAAAAAAATTTAAAAACGCCAGTTCATAGGTATTCAACAAACACATTTATTTAAAATTTTTAGAAAAAAATTTAATGGGCAGTTTTCAAAATATTAATTTTTTTAAATTTTTTTCAAAAAATGCTCTTAAAAATACAAACAAATATTTTTCAAAAATATTGGTATGCAATGCAAATTGAACTACCTACAGCTATATGTGTGTGAAATTTCGAAAGAATCGGTTGAGTCGTTTTCGAGATAGTCGAAAGCAAATTAAAAACGGTGTTATGGAAAGTACCGTTCTTAGCCATTTTTTTAAACTTTTTTTTCAGCCATATGATTGGTCGTACCTAAAAAGCAACACTGATTTTTTTAATTCGAAATCGTTAGAGCCGTTTTTGAGAAAAATAAGCTTTAACGTAACGGTTGTATGGCAGGTACCGTTATTTTTTTAACTAAAAAAAATTCCATTCCACATTTCAAAGTAAACAATTATGTAGACAATGCAAACAACTGCTGTCACTTGTCAAATGGAAAATAAATACAATTAATTCCAGGAGAACACGTAGACACGAAGAGTTCTAAAAAAGAAAATAAATATGCCGGGAACGAGAAGGCCGAAAAATAAAGCGTTTGATGAGTTGGGCTTTATTTTAGTAAAAGCTAATAATAAATATTCAGCTATTTCCACTTTGTGTAACATTTTTTTAAATACACCTGAAAACTTTTAAACAAAACGTTTTTAATAGGTAACTTCTATTAAGTTATTTAAAATAATGCAGTTTCTTGCAACTTTAATTTGAACCCTACAGCACGCACTTTCCCTGCACGAGATACAGACTTATGTCCGTACAAAAACTTATTTCCAGTGATATAGGTCACTATGTTTAACACCAACGGGGATGGGATGAAACCAGCCATTATTGTGTAGTCTACTCGGCAAAACACTGGCACTCATCCAACGAATCCTTCAACAAATTTGTATATTATGGCACTCGCTGAGTGACATGTTACGCCGTCTTGTTGAAACTAAAGCTCCCCATATCAAGGCTATTCAATGAAGAATGAAAGGTCATTCATCATGGATTTATAAAGTCTCCATTGACTGTAACTCTCCTGGCGGTATCGTTTTTAAGGAAGTAAGGCCAAAGTGTTCGACCAGTCAATAAAGCACAAAAAACAGTCCGTTTTTTTGGATGTAACGGCGGCGGCGGGCGCCCCAACAATGGATTGATATAATTATCTGCACTCCAAATGCGACAATTTGCTTATTGACGACGTGACAAAATTGTTAACCGTAAACGAATGTAGTGTGCGATGCGTTTCACGAACAGAACCATGTTTTTTTTCGAAATAAATCCGCACAGTTTGCATGCGTTGTTCAGGCGTCAGGCAATTTATGATATAAAGGCAATCCAAACTAAAGATTAATTACATGGTAGACTGTAAAATAGCTGTCAATGAAAACAGTGCTGCCAACTTAAAGTTCTAAGTCGCCCTTTATTAGAATAAGGACATTAAGATGCGCAGGCAAATTTAAAGTAAAAATTGGATGAAGGCTGGAAAAAACACTTCAGACTTCAAAAAAGAACTTTCATAGATCATCAAACATATAATTCCCCTTTTTCATAAAAGCTTCAGAATTTCTGCATGAAAATTTAATATTATCATATCTTAAAGCTGTATTCCATATCGATTATAACAAAACCATTCCATTTGACAAGGCAGAGTAGAGTGTATATATAAAATATCTACGAACCATCATTTTCTGCACGAGGGATTGTCGTTAAATCTCTTTTTAAATCCTTACAATGTCAGCTCCGGATAAAATCCTGACATTTAATTGTCATCATTTTCATACGCACACTAAGCACACACAAATATGCCATACCGTCATCGTCGTCGTTGTAGTCGTAGTCGGCGTCGTCGGTCGTTGAGCAGAACACAACATAACAAAAAAAAAAAGTAACCCAAAAAGAGTCTCTTTGTAATAAGGATCCCCATTAGTGCGAAAATAATTGCGGCCCATATGCATAAACTAGACATCCTAATAGCCAACAAACGATGAAGACTTCTGAAAAAGTTCATTTGAGTTAGATGACAATGTTCCCAACCTGCCTTTGACTTAATTCTGAGTCTTTTATTGTCTCATTCAGGATTTCACATCATAGACACATACACTAGGATTTTTTGTTGTTTTTCTGTCTCGCTTTTTGTGAGAGAGAGATGCTAGGAGATAGAAAAAGGATTAGTACTTTCGCACAGTTTTGTGTGCGATCGTGATTGTGATTGTGATTGTGACACGAAAGCAATAAGAATTCAAATCTCAAGTGTGCAGGTGTTAATGGGCATCACAACTACTAGTGGCTCAAAGGGAAAAAATAATTAAATGAAATGACTTTCATGATCTGACAAGGAAGTCAGATTCTATGGCCAAACGAAAAAAAAAAAAAAATGTGAACAGAATTTCAGAGTTAGAGGACAAAAGAAGCTTTGTGTAATTTATTAAAGCTGTAACTAAGCAATTAAGGAATCAGATATAGGGCTTCAGTTGGGGGACTCTCTCAAACATATAGGTATACCCAAAGACTTTTTCACAGGAGTATATAGGTACTTGTACAAAATATTTTTGTTTGGCATTTCAAAAGGGTTGAGAATATTTTGGAAGGATTTTTTCCTTTGTTTTAACTACCTTTATGAGAATCTGTACTTGTTATGAGGATTCGCTGAATGAACAACGAATAAAATAAATTGCGATGCAGGAAATAAGAATTTCTTGGTATTCTTCAGTGTAGACTGTGTGGATTGCATTTTGTAATACAAACTTGTGTCCTGGAATTCTGGAAGTTCATAGCTCTGATTTCGAGAAATCAGCTTTTCATATCCTTTAGTTTAGTAGAAGATTTTAAAATATTTTGAACTCTCCCACATTAGTCCGAAAATTTCACATTATGAATTCGTATTTCATAGAACCAAGCTCCATATTTCCAGATGCATAATTGGAATTAAGGTTGTTATAATCCGTGTATTTTTAGTTTTTTGACCGAGGTTTTTTAAACCTGTTCGTAATTTTTTTCTTGTTAAACGATTTCGTTGTTCTTTTCTGGGGCTTATGGCTATGATGGCCTGCATTTCTTTAACATAAGTTCAACCCCACGTTTTTTTGGGTGAAAGCTTCCATCTCTGCCACGAGTACTTGACAGGTATGTGTGGGCGTTTTGGAGGGAAATATGTGCCGCTTAGGTCCAAAAAAGACTATGGAACTTGTGCTGTTCGTATTCTGATCCACACATGCCTATTCCATATACATTTATTTGAATGGAACAGTGATTCCCACGTGTGGAAAGCTTAAATGTCTGGGATGTATGAAAAATGGCAAAGCAACTTGTGGCGATATCAATCATCGTGTAAGCGTAGGCTGATTGAAGCGGAGAGAAAACTACGTCTTCTGTGACCATAAAATATCCCCTAAGCTGAATGGAATACTTTTCACAAACCATTCAAAATGCTGGACAATATACAAGACGCATCAGAGTATATTAACAGCTGTCGAGATGTAGATGATTCTAAGGGCAGCAGAAGTAACTAAGCTGGATCATAATAAGAAGTATACGAAAATCTAAGGATGCCTTCACGTTAAATATACAATCTTGCAAAAAATAGAGCACGACTGGCTAAGCTGGTAATTGTCACATTCAAAGGGGAGACATGGAAAAACCCTTCAAAAAAAGGAATATTATTCTACGTTACAATACGATTGCGAGGGAGGAACAGGAGAGGCAGGCCTACAAAACGCAGGTACAATAAAATACAGCGACATCAGTATTTAGTTGACCCCAGAAATGGAAGAATCCAAAACCGGGAGGCTTGCCAACGCTACTGCGGTTAACATGTCGAACTCTACAAGCTGGTCTCCAGTGTCAGTGTGAAGCAGACAATTGGGAGAGTTGTGTTCAACCTGAGATCATAATGGCGTTATGGGTTCAATGCTTTTGTACATTAATTTTTTTTTCAAGTACCTTCTATCTATTTCGAGAAAGAGTCATATTCACCAAAAGTCAATCAATTGTTCTACAGAAGATTTTGGGTTCCTTTAATTTTTGATCCATATTCTCAAAAGGCTCACACAGTATTGAAAAGGACTTAATTGGAGATACTGTATGCCTATTTTATTTTTGAAGTGATTATATGGAGAGAAATCTAATTATTTAACGCGAAAATATGATCATGACCAACAACGAAATGAGAGACCTTGGTGGTCATAATCAGCTTATGGCGTTGATGGCTATATGAAAGGTTTGTGAAACTTCCAATCTAATCCTATAATGTCCTAGTATGAGAGAAAGACTAAATAAATTTCGAAAACTGAGTGAGAAAAAGCTTCTTCCAATAAAGAGAGAACTCTCCTGATCAATTGCCGAAAATTTATTGAAAAGGATGAAAAATGATTCCTGAATATATTCTGAAGCACTTTTCGGAATTTTGAACAATACCCAAACTACTTAAATGATTGACTTTAATTATTCTTGTGATCGATTTTTTTCTTCAGCCACAAATATGAATCATTCTTAAAACAGAAGAAATGGAAACAACTTTTTCCTTATTTTCTTTTTTAACTTTTTCAAGTACCTTCTTGTAGGTACCATATCACTATGTGGAAGCTCATGTTTCTTAAAACAAAGGATATTTTAACTCTACAAACTACAGTTCACCCAATTTAATTTATGATGGTTCACTGGCTTCAAAATGAGCCCCGTCCCGACAGTACAAAAGATTTTTCATTGCAACAACTTGTGGTTTATAGCACGGAAGTTTTTGTTGCCTTGAATATTGTGGTTGCAGTTTAATTCTGAAAAAAAGAAGTGATTTATGCAATAAATATTGTGAACGAGCTTCTTAGGATAGAATATAAAGAAAGGAAGTACATGCTTTGATTGAGTTCGCACAAGATTTTGTTTTGTTTTTGTACCGTGAATTGAGACAGATCCTTAAGGAAAATCAACAGCAAACAATTGCAATTGAAGGATTCGAAAATGTCACCGTAAATTGTGGTTTGTACTTGTAACGATTTGGTATGGATTTCTCAAAAGTCCTAGGAACCAACCGATATCACACCACTAGTACTTGATGGTTTTTTTAATTTTGTTGATGTCATTGTGGCCACTTCTGTTAAACCACGGCTTTTTCTTACTTGCCATCAGCGTGGACTGAATGAATATCTTAGCAATCATTGGAATCCGTGGAAGTTGTTCTAACACCAATCTTAACTATGAAGAAAATTGGAAACAATTCATCTGCTTCTCTGACTTTTTCTTGCACTTTAAGAAAATTGGAAAGTTTTCGACTTTGTGAAACAGTTCTGTTTAATGAAAACAAACAATTTACAAGGGATCTCGCTCACAGAAACGAAAACTTCTTAATGACCGGCAGTACGGTTTTCGTAGGTCCACTGGTGATGTGATGGTATATCTCACCGAACAGTGGAACCAATCTTTACATCGTTTTGGAGAAAGTAAGATTATTGCACTCGATATTTCAAAAGCATTTGATAGAGTCTGGCACCAGGCTCTCTTATCGAAAATGCGTTCATTTGGCATCGATGAACCCCTTCTTCGATGGATTAGAAATTATCTTTCGGACCGTTCAATTCGCGTTGTTTTGGATGGTTTTCAGTATGCTACCCACAAAATAAATGCTGGTGTGCCCCAAGGCTACGTTCTGTCTCCGACACTCTTTCTTATCTTTATAAATGATCTCTTGTCTAATACTTCTAATCCACTAAATTGTTTTGCTGACGACAGTACTCTCAGCTTCTCATATTCGTTTCCAGATTCACGTCCATGTTCTTCGGACGTGGAAATGTAATGGCAGCGTATGATAAGCTCATTAAATTCAGATCTTGACAGCATTGTACAATGGGGAATTACCAACCGTGTGGAATTTAATGCTTCAAAAACTCAATGTTGTCATCTATCGTTAAAGCACAACCTGCCCCTATGCCATTATCCATGAGTGGCACTTACATTGAGGAAACCGAACAGCTATGCGTTCTAGGTATGTGTATCACAAACCACCTTTTGTGGAACGATCACATATTTGACGTCGCTAAAAATGCCGCAAATTGCTTAGGCTTCCTAAATCGATGTAAGAAATATTTTTCCCCCTCTGATCTGGCTACAATCTACAAGGCATACATTCGCTCGAAGCTTCAGTATAATTCTCATATCTGGGCAGGTGCTCCTGTCACTCACTTGCGTCACTTATAAAAACACCAAGTGGTCTTTGCCATCAAAAATATCGAAGACCTTGGTAAGCAAACCCGATAATTTTGAAGGGTTTTCCAACTGGCGCGGCGCGGGTAGGTTGGCGGCCATGTTCTTTTATTGTCATCTGCCATATCTGTTGTGCATTATTCCAACCAACATTCGTACGTCAAATGAGTGTAGAAATTGGGCACTTCGCATCGCCGGCCGTAGTACGTGAAAGTCTACAGCAGAGATCCTGAGCAAAAGTATTCTTAGAATAAAATGAGCTTGCTCTAATGTGTGACAGTGATCTAGGCTAGGGGCTTGAGATTTTGATAAAAATATTTTTTTCAAAATTCTTAATTAAATACTTAAACTCATTTGAGCTGAAAAAAAGTACACCATTTTATTTCTTAGATAAATTTGAGTTTATGAAAATAAATTTATAAAAATCTGTTGAGCGGTTTTTGAGAAAAAATGTTTTTTTTTGAAAAACTTTTTGAAAAAAAAAATTCAAAAAAAAATTCAAGAACGCCAATTTATAGGTATTCAAAAAATACATTTATTTATAATTTTTAGAAAAAAAATTTAATAATTAGTTTTCAAAATATTAATTTTTTAAATTTAAAAAAAAATTCTTTTGAAAATACAAAAAAATATATTTTTTTAAATATTGGTATGCAGTACAAATTGAGCTACCTACACCTATATATGTGTAAAATTTCGAAAGAAGAGTGCCGTTTTAAGACATTTAAAAAAAAAATTTAAAGCCATATGATTGGTCGCCATACCTAAAAAGCTACACTGTTTTTAAATCAAAATCGTAAGAGCCGTTTCCGAGAAAAATAAGCTTTACCGTAATGGTTAAATGGCAGGTACCGTTATTTTTTGATCTTTACACCTAACAAACTCTGTATACCAAGTTTGATTAAAGCAATTCGGCCCACACGTTTGGGCTGTAGGTGTCTATATATACACATACAGACAGACAGACTAACAGACAGACAGACATACAGGTGGACAGAATTTTTAGACCATCTTTTTTCGTCTTCGTATCATTGTAATGTCATGTTTGATCGTTATCTCAAAACTTTTTTTTTCGACGAATGCATAACTTGGATTATAGTTCCTATAATCGCAAGTAAAAATTCAAAAAATTAAGGAACTATTGAATTTTGAATTGGTAACACTTCATTTGACGGACCCTGTAGACTATACAGCTTTTTTGCATTTTCCCTCTCAGCCCTTACATATATGTATCTAATATGGCTCTTTACTTTATTTTTGTATAGGACCATCTTACGGCGAACCATTTAAAAATGGTGGATGTAGCATAACACGCGTTACAATCCGTGGTAACGTGTTTCTGTAATAATATGGCTGTTGCATTGTGTTACAGAAAAAAAACTACGCTAACTTTCCTTATTCGTGTGAAATCTAAACGTTTAGCATAACTTCTATAATTAAAATATAAACCAAGCGTTTTATGAGTTATCGCTAACGTCACTTGTTCATTCATTTGTTCCGCGCAACTAGCTATTTTCCCCGGAAATGACTATAACCTTCAATCATGCAAAACAATTGTACGACCTCCTACAGCTACAGCACACATCAGAAGAAAATAGAATTCATAAAATTTTATTTTATATCAAACATTCGTTTAAAATAAACATTTTTATGGCATACGTAAAAATAAAAAAAAATATTTATTACTCACAAGTTTCCCTACGATGAAAAATATGTCTCCTGTTGGGAAAATAAATTAACTGATTAAACTCACGCAGGACATTATCACGAAAACCATGGAAGAGATGTTCATTGTGCTGAATTCCAAGGGTTACAAGAGAAAAAAAAATTTTAAATTAATATTACTCGCTTGCTTTAGAAAGTGTCATGCAAATTTTGAAGGACCTGCGCTGAACACGAAATTCAAACACAAAATGCAATTAGGAGTAAGTTCTCGAGAGTTAATATGGAAATGAAAATATTTTAAAAATTTTATAAGAATTTCCATTGGGTATAACTTTATTTTTGTAATTTTGCATGTGCTGAACATATCAGACGCGTTAAGAGTGGTTTAACTTTTAAACGAAGCAAAAAGTTATCATCCAAGTTACGAAACATGGCTACATGGGTAATGGACGGAATCCAACAGCTGAGATTGATCCAACCTTCATATTCAACACATGTAACATTTTATTTTGCGTTTTATAATTTCAACGAAAGTTACTAAAATAAATACATAAACTATTGCACAACAGCTCCCAGCGCCTGTGACTTACAATCTCAACTATTTATGTGTGTGCGTTGATATTCTGCAGGAATTTAAGGGACCTACAATTTACCGCCGAATCCGAACGGTTAACAGAGAAGCACTTTTCATGGAGGATTTGGGCTGCCGGAAACTACGCCAGAGAAAATTACGCGAGAATTTTCTAGAAAAAAGAGCTAAAGTTTTTTGACATTCTTTCCCAGATTTCAGGCCTATTTTCTTTTTCTGGGAAAGGAAAAAACGCAAGAAAAAATATTTTGGAAAAAAAGCCGGAAAACTCTATTTTATACGAATTGCTGTACTTTATTAACAGTTATGGAAGGCATTTAGTAACATAATTTAGTTTTGTTTTTTTAATGTTGTTGTGTTACCTATATTGTTTAATTTTTTTTTATTTTATTTATTTATTTATTTAATGAAAATAACTTATAAAATAAATTTATAAATAATATGTCAGAAAGACATCAGGGCAACATGACCATAGATGTTTATTTAAGTTTAAACTATTTCAGAGACAAATCAAATCAGGGCCGACGGGCGCGGGCAGCACACCCGGTTGGCGCCGCGGGCGCGATTGCGCCCCCCAACCTCCGCGCGGTGATTTGACAAGTCTCTGAAACAGGACGGGGCGGGATGGGTGCGCAACACACCCACTTCGTCTCGTTTAAAAATTAAAAAAAAAAAAATTTTTGGAAAATAGTTTTTTGGAAATTAGGCCAGAAAATATTAATTTTCTGGCTTAATTTCTATTTCCCTCTCTTTTTCCACATCTACTCGTATTTGGCGTAATTTCCAACATTTCGGGATTATTTGCCAACTAAAATTCTGCTCTTTTTTCCATTTTTGAGCAGAAAGAAAATTCTGGCGTTTTTTCAAAAAAAAAAAAATTCTGGCGTAATTTCCGGGAGCCGAAGATTTGTCACTTCCTCGCAAGAGGCAGTACCCCGAAAAAGAACTTAGGTGGAGTCGTCAGGGATAGAACACAAAATCTTCGGCGTGGCAGTATGACACACTAACCCCTCACCATGAGGTACACGATAGTAACTGTTAACCATGAAAAGAATATTGGAAACCATTTTTTATAAATTTTCTAGCAAAATCGGGTTCCATGGGTTTTCGGGAGTGAATTTAGGAAGCTCCTACATCACCCAGTGCAACTTTTCTTGCCGACAGCGCTGGTCTTTAGGACTAATATTATATTCCTTAGATTTCAAGAACTTCGATTGTTCATATGAGAACCAAGTCATTCTGAAGACAAAATGGAGCACTCAACATTTCTTCTGCTCAAATTCAACTTATTAGCTATTCGCGAGTGTCACACTGGTGTGAGTAGCCTGTTTTGCGGGAAATCGAATCTCCTTGCATGTCATTTTTCTCGAAACAAGTGAAATCGTCGACATTTCTGCGTGTCAATAAACACTCCACAAAAATATTCAATGGTGGATATTTTTTTAATATTCGCAGCGTATTTTTGCGTTATGATTTTACAAATGCAGAAGCAATATTTCCTTTTCAGAATCTTTTAAAGACTTGTTTTTATGCCAATTGAACGGTTTCAGAAAACTTCTGATAGATGCTCCTAGACTCTTCTTTTCCTCGAGCGGAAAATTCTTTTACTTGATTAAAGTGGCGCTTACAACTTATTGTGGACAACCCGGTCTCAACCAAAATACTCTGTCAGCTAACCAGGTCCCTGGCCAATTGCCCCCAGCTACGCAGACAAATTTGTTAAAGAGTGTGATTCTTCGATAAAAATAGTCTTTCCTTGATGCGTTGCACCCCCCTCCCCCACGGGGTTGGAATGTAAGATTCGGCGGACTTGTGCGTATTCAATGATGCTTTCAACAAGGCTATAAATACATACACGGACGAATATCACTCGAAGGATCTTTCTCTCAAAGAACTTTAGCCGTTTCAATCCGATTCTGACAGGCGACACAGCCCACGCTTTTGTTCCATGGACTGGGATGATTAGGATCTTGTATAGTGTCTCATTGGCCTTTCTCCATAGTTATTCGGAGCAATATAATCCAAATATTGCCATAATATGGCTCTGTTCGAATTCACGTTCGTCATAGGCGACTTTAAAATCGATGAAAAGGTGGTGAGCAGCGGATCTAGAATTCTTGGGTCTTTTCTAAAATCTGTGGAAGTGTGAAAATTTGGACGATGGTTGAATGAAAAAGACCTATAATGTATTTAGGACACCTGAACTTCCGGAGGTCAAAACTAAGCTGAAACTAAATGGTTTTTGGAACTACGAAGAAAAAATCTGCCATAAAGTGGATTGATTTTAAAACTGAATGCAATTTCAATTTTGGAAAAAATTCATGGAAGCTGGTATGGCTTAGTGGAAAATGATGGCTGGAAATACAAATTGATATGTTTTTGTTCTTTTTTCAACTGTTGAATTAATAAATGATTTTCTTTGACGTTTAACAGTCTGCAGAAGTATTCTGACTGTGCTGCAAGTTGCTGTTAAGCTCAGGTAAAAAGTGTTTGGTATACACTGAAACGGTGAAATGAGATTCTGTAGAATTAATTCATGAAACAAAAACCGTTCGGTACGTCATTTAACGAAGTTCTTACACATTTGTGAAAGATCATTGGAAAGGTATTATGTTGTGGAAGTGCACAATAAAGTATTCCAAGTGTATGCAAATTAATCGTTTTTTCCTCTTTCGTTGTTTTCTTTGACGCATTTTCGAATTGTAATGAATTTGCAATCCTGGAGGTATTGGTTGTTTAACATATGATACCCCTGCAAAATATTTAAGATACGAATACGCTTTTCCTCTTACATATTGAACGATTGAACAGAATTTTTATTTCCTGGTATTTAAAAGTGCATAAATATCTGAAAGGAATTGATTAATATTTTAACAAACAAAATTTTCGATTTGCCTTCGGGGAATGGCAAACAAAGAATTCCTTGAAATTATAAATTAGACTAAAATTTTGTCTTCCAATTCAGAACAAAAATAACAAAGCCTTTGCCATGATGACACATGAATTTTCTCCAACCCAATAGACTTTAAGATGGAATATTTTTCAATATTTGTATTCTATTTTGAAATAATTTACGAAATGCACATTTAAATACTCATCAAAATCTTGGATATGTTTCAAAGTAAATAAATCTAAAAAGTTTTCTAATTGGAATTGAACAAAGTAAATATTTTTTGGACTTACTTAAATTTGCATTTCGATTTGCCAATAATAAATAAAAGTATCCCCAGTTTCCTCCTTCTGACTTTGCAGATGCCTTTATTTGATATTTATTTTCAAATGTGTAGAAAATGCATTCGCAAAAGAAACGGATAGCATTCAATGTTTTTGTTTCATATTTAAGATAGGTATTTATTTCAAAGGACTCAACTATACATACCCATATCTTGAATGTGTGTGCAACGATTTGTTTGATTTCTCTACGAATGTCCTTTATGCATTGCACAACCTGCAGAGAGCACATTTAATTGAAGTAAATGGAATCATCACTTTTGTATCTTATACATAATGCATGTATGTATCTAAAAGTTAAATACATTATGTGACTGCTGCGTACACAAATTCAGAATTCTCTATACCAATCGCAATCACACATTTGTATAAACATTTATATGTAAATGTATTTGTATGTTTTCAGTTTGGTGAAATTTCATTACGAAATCACTTTAAGGATTCTTTGATGATGACAAAATGGAAGAGTGAATACTTAATAATTTGCTCTCAATATACAACCAGATATACACCCTCACCATCACCATCACCATCATAGAAATGTATAAACGCAATTTGCGGTTTGTGTATAGGTTTCAGGAATTTGCCTTGAGGCCAGGTGGATGATTTTAATATTAAATTCGAATAAAGCTTGCATGAGTTTCATTTCAATTTTCGTATTTTCTCATTTAATGAAATAAATTCAAGTGGCATTTTATTATAATTTAATACATAGACATTTTAAGATATTTACATTATAGGATATTGTTAATTAAGATTTTGAAGAAGTACAGATACAGAGATGCTGATAGTGAAGTCGTTGCACACCGCACTACACCAAACCCCATTTGCTTTTTGATACTAATCCCGAGATACGTATAAGTGATTTCTAAGAAGATTATTAATTTCTACAGATGATGGATTGAAAAGTAGCGCTGAGATGGATGAAGAAGGGAGCTTACCCAAACAGGGTGTATTAAGTCACTTAAACGTGTTCACAAAGTTAAACTGCAATAAGGAAAATGCCTAAAAGCAGCGAAGGTTGTTAGGTAGGTAGAAATGGCGGTTTTCTTGAGCTGGAAGAGTCCCAAAGAGAACCCATTCAACGCTGGAGTGCACCGTTTTGATACAATAACTTAACTAAAGAGTAAAAAAGGGTGTAAGAGAATGATTTAATAGTCGGCAATTAATCTGCCGGACGATCTCCTAGACGATAGCAATGTGAAGAGACTCCAGACTTTATGCCACTTATTCAGGTTGCTAGTTGGCCATGGTACATAGTTCGTTCAGCTTACACGTGTTGGTTTTATGTCCATCAATAGCATCATACTCGTAACTCGTCACGTAGGCAAACATTTTGGATTCCAGATGGGTCCTCTGCCAGCCCTTTATTTTGTGAAGAGGAAGGGGGGATTGGTTGGGGATGAATCCAAAACACTTCCCTAGAATTTATATCTTAAACTGCCAAACGATCTCCTAGACGGCCAATTTGATTAGGTTTCACACTTAATGCCAACTGGCCACGTTGTTGGAATATTTGATGTTCCATCAGAGATGTCGTTCATTTCACAAGTTGTATGATTTCCGGAATGGTACCTCTGCCCAAAAAATAGGGTCTTATCTATAAGAAATTTGTTTACGTAAAAGAACGGGATTAGATAGTACTCTCCTCTCTCCTGGAAAAATGACTCAATCTGCCAAGTCAATTCTAGGAAGATTCCATGTAACCTAGGCAGGTTGCTGGTTGGTGAGGCTAGACTGGGTATGTCAAAGATTTAACTCAGTAAGAAAGTTCAGCCTAGGCTTACTCGAAGAACCATAGGTACCCTGCCACCCAGGCGAGATGTATGGTTTTCAACCATCTCCTCTGCCAATCCTTTGATTGTTTACTTCGAATGTTCTTGTGAGGTAGTTTGTCAGGATATGCCATTTTTTCATAACGATTTTGTCGCATCGAGTAAGTTGATCAGATCTTTGATCCTTTTATTGGACATTTCCCTCAGGTCTTTAAATAAAAAGCTTCACCTAGGGTTCCTACCCTGGCCTTGCAACGACTATTGGTCAGTGGCCCGTGCTTATTACCACATCCCTGGCTATATCTAACCGGTTTTTGAAAAGTATAATTCGTTTGTTCGAAGTTTGTTGAAGGCAGGCCACATCTTCTTAGATATGATGGAGTCAACCAAATTGATCCACTCGTAATAAGATGCGGATGAAAGTGAGATAAATCAATACCCTTCACAGCCCCTAGCAAAATGTTGACCATCAACTGATCGCCTCGTCACAAACGTGAAGAGAAAAATCACTCTTACTAGCAAAGGCCTCTCCAAAATTACAAAGGAGACACTATACAAGACCCAATCATCCTAGTCTTCTGTATGAGACAGAAGCCTAGACCCTGAGTCGCTGGTAGTCCAGTCAAACCTTCGGAAAAAGTGGGTTTAGGTGGAAAAAGGTCTGAAGTTAAAACTTGGTGATGATGACATTTTCCTAAGTTTTTGACCTCGAGGTGGCAAAAAAGAGGAGGGGTTATTGATGGAAAACCGGAGCAAGGTCGAAAACTTTGCAGTTCCTCCCACCCTCCTCTTTTTCCACGGGCCCCTTTTAGGTCAAAACTTACAAAAATCTTAGTTAACTACACTTGAACAAAATCCCCAAGTTTCATTAACCTTTTCCCACTTAAAATTACCTGTCGACTAGACAATGAGGTGAGAAAGATTCTTCATGTGATGTTTGGCCCTGTATAATGTATCAATGAGACAAAGACAATGAAAGAGAAGATTCAATGACGAACTGTACGCGGGCTATAAAACGATAGTAACCTGATCAAAAACAAATAGCACTTTTTATAGGAGGAAAAGAAGCGTCAAAAAGCATCCGGAAATTTTCTGAAACCGTTCCATTGGTAAACAAATGCGACACTTCTGACGATATTGAGAAGAGAAGTATTGGAATACCCCAAGTGGATGACGACCTCAACCAACTTGGTGTGTGCAATCGGACTAGCTGGCGGGGTAGCTTGGTTGAGGCCGTTGTCAACAACAAAATACCAGGACATCATTTAAAACCCTTTCACGAGTGTTAAATGTCTACCATAATATCACTTTGAAAGCCAAAGTGAAATCTGTGCTGCGGCACGTACTTAGGTGAAACGCTTAAGTTATCCCCTCAGCCATTAGCGTTTTTATCTATCGCTGGCTAAAAAACATCTTAATAATATTAAAACACAATTTCTCTTTATTTTTCGAAATTTTAGAATAAAGTTGATACAGCTTGAATGGAAAAACATGGCTTAAAAATATAAAAAAATGTAGGTGATGAAAAATTATATAAAAAGCTATAAGATGCTATTCTAAAACCCCCATATACGATGTACCAATGGAACAACACGTACATATAGTATCAAGCAAGTTGTATGTGTGTTATTCAAATGTGAAAACTATTAAATTTTATTAGGCCAACTTTTATTTTCAGACTCTACGTGTGGTTGGTTTTAACTGTTTGGAACATTAAAGGTTCCCACGTACGTGGAAGACTACTATCACATAATAAAAATATATATTTATACTGTTGAGGAGTTTGAATTTAACAAAAAGAAGGTGTTCTTCTATGCAAATAGAAACAACCCATAGTAATGTAAATAAACCAAATTAATTATTTATTTAGGCACTCTGAGTAATTTAGTATCTTTGAAGTTTATTGTCGACAAGTAACGTGTCGCAATTTATTTTGGAAAGAAAGCCATTTTTGAGTTATCAGAGTTATCAGATGTGTCAATAAATAATTGTCTGTGAATATTAAACAACGGTCTTATTTATGAGGGATAAAATTAATAATTAATGATTATTAATTCAAAAAATTAATAACTTTAAAGTTAACAAAATAAATCAACCACGAGGGTGGATTAAAAAGTCCCTGATAACACAGAGCAAACTTTTGTTACCACCTTAAATGATACCTTTTATGTTTTGTCAAGAATTATCTTTTGAAAGAATATTTTTATACAGATTTGTCACACAAATTTGTAATGGTGACCTTCGTAAATGGTGACTTTCGTAAAAATTAAAAAAACAAATAACTAATTTTTGACAATTATAACAGGGAACCTTGATGACCATCTATTGGGCATTCACCGCTGGATTTCCCAATTTCGGCACAAGTATCAATCGAGGTCACTACAATACAAATGTTAGATAAAATTTAATGGCTTTATATATGACGATAGGCGATTCAAGGTGCGCGAGCTTAAAAACACAAGACGCTTTATCACATAGGATGGAACAGTGATTTCCATTTTGCGTTATCCTTTGGATATGAACATTTTTTCCGCAAGATGGATGGATGCCGCGTCTGCTTATAGGCTTAACATTGACAACAAATGCAGTCGTTTGCCAAAACCAAAAGAGTGCTTGACAATGCTTAATTAAAATACAAACGAGTTGTTGTCCGTTTCGAAACCGTGGAGGTGGATGAAACATGTATTCATCACAAACCACAAAAAACCAAACAACCGTTGAAATAGTGGTCTTCGCCTTGTGAACCAAAGCCGAAGATGGCGAAAGCGACTTTATCGGGAAACAAATTTATGTTGACAGTATTATGGTACTCCCCCGGCGGTATTGTTCTCATCGATAACCTTGAAAAGGGCAAAACTATCATCGGCCCATATAACACAGAGCTGTTAAAGCAATTTGAAGACGCCGCGCGATGCACGCCTGCCATGCCGGTTCCTATTATAAACGACCGCTTTTGGTGATTATATTTTCTTCTCAGATAGCTATGAAAAAATGGATCAGCCTCGAGCAGTTTTATTATTTGCAGAGCCTGCATGTTGGACGAAATGTTTCTAGCCAAAAGAAGATTGTGTTGAAAAATAAAAAAAGAGTTTCTTTTATGAATTTTCTGGGACTCATTAAAACGCACCCTCGTAAACTTCATATTCTTAGCTTACCTATAGGTATCACACAGTTTTTGATTAAATTAATAATTTTTAAGTTATGAAACTTATTTTCCCTTATTTTGATCGTTTTAAAAATATAACGAAGACAAATGTTTATGTAAATTATGATGTGCAGAGAGCAAGGGGAATTATAGCTATTAACATAAACTTACATAATATCACTAACACATACTGTTAGATACAATGTTAAAGGAGATGAACAAGATGAACATAAATTACATCAAAATTCTGCATGTTTCATTGAAGCAAAAAGGAAATTACAAAATTCCCACTAAACATAACTCATGAGCGAAGATAACAAATCCCCCAGATACAGTTTCGTGTCTATGAGTTCGTGAAACTACATTCATATGCTTTCTTTTATGGCTCCAAAAATTTAATAAACTTGATAAAGATGTAACGAAAGTTTTTATAAAATATGCAAAAAGAACTTAAGAACTATGTTAAAAATAAAATACACGACTGGGTCGCACGAGCTTGCTCTTATGCTACATAATGTAATCGGTAGGTATGTATATTGAAAAAAAATGAAAAACTAAGTATGCAACAATATTTCGTTGCGAATTATCTATCTAATAAAAAATATTGAAAATCGTTCGACCAGTTTATTAAAAAAAGAGTAAGTAATTTTTAAAAATCATTTCGAAAAAAAATTTAGTTTGTTCATATGTATTATGGTAATTTGTAGTTTTCACCTTCGAAAATAATGTTAAAAAATTCAATTTACCCATTTTCAAAATATTTCGAAAGCCAACATTTTTTAAATCCATAGAAAATTATTAAAAATAAAAAAAATTGTTGAACATTTTAAAATGCCGTATTTATGAACTTCCTGTGTCTAAAGTTTCATTGAAATCGGATGTATAGTTTACTAGAAACTTGATTTGAAAATACCGGTTCTGTAGGTACCGTTATTAGACAAATCGAAAAATCTTTTCTAACCAAAAGATAGATTGTCATAGGAAAATTGTATTCTGAATTTTTCATCAAGATCGTTGAAGTCGTTTTCGATAATATCAATTTTCTTCTTCAAGATTGTATGGCAGGTATCGTTGTTTTTTGGCCTAAAACAAAAATTAAAAATATTTCCCGAGGTACATCCAAATAAATATTAAATACCAAAGATGAAGGATATGCGGCCCATTCGCTTATTCGCTCATGCTCTAGAGGTGTGAGAACATAGACAGCCAGACAGACAGACTGACGGGATTTCCAGACTCATTTTTTCGACTTTTCCATCATCGTAATGTCAGGTGATGTGATTGTTATCTCAAAATTACGTTTGCACGAATAAATAACTTAACACGATTAATATTCTGCATGAACTATTTGAGGGTTAGGTTAACCTAGCAGAGGTGACGTGAAATACTCCCAAAAGTCATGGAATTTGACCCCGCTATAGATTTTCTCTTGTGGATTTCCTTGAAGTCTCAGATCTACCCACCACCATCGCACCATGCCTTAAAGGTGAACATAACAGAGGACATCGCTTGAATTCAGCCGGATCTATTCGTAAAAGACATTGAAAATTGGATCAGTCGGATCTGAGCCACTGTACTGTAAGAAGCCGAAACCGTTTGTATCTGGACTAATTCACATATACAAGATCACTTTAAGAGTAAGGATCAATTCAAATATTGGTGCTGAAAGTAAAGCGCATCTTATAAGACAATGTGAGAATTACAGAGTTACAGAGTAGTAAAACATGCGGAGAATGCCGAACATGCTGAACGAAGATAGGGCGCTAGGGAGCTGTTTAAAATCACTACAAAATTTGTTGGACCGGGGAACATCGCTAACACTAA
This sequence comes from Platycheirus albimanus, assembly GCA_916050605.2. NCBI lineage: Eukaryota > Metazoa > Arthropoda > Insecta > Diptera > Syrphidae > Platycheirus > Platycheirus albimanus. The sequence continues at coordinate 28,689,842 of OU696698.1, read as the reverse complement.
CCATCCCGGGTTGGATTTGAACGGCAACCTTTTATAGAGACAATAGAAGACCAGCTTAATGACGCCCACAACGCAGACTTGAATCCGCAATTGAACACCCCCTAGAAGTGGAGAGATAATATACGCGATCCGTCTTGTAAAGACAAACAAAACAGCTGGTGTATTTTTTGGTTGGTGTCTCCAAGTTGCGTGGAATTGAATATGAAATAAAAGATATTTGTTAAGTTAAACTTATAAAATCTTTATTAATTAAATTAAATCACTTATATCACAACTTTGTTTTACTTTGTGCTACGCGTTTCGGAAATTAAATTTCCATCATCTGGCACTAATTATCTAAGAATAATTGCAAAGCTATCTTAAACTAAGTACTATTATGTTGAAGGTTTCTTCTATTGTGATCTTGAATGTCAAAATTTTTTTTATAATGATTCTTTTATAGATGTTTGTCTCTTTCTCTCTTTTGATTATTTGTATTTTTTGATTATTATTGTTGATTATGTGTTATTTCATTTTTATATTGTAGTTCTGACCTGCTTTGTTGAGTTATGTTAGTGTGTGTTTGTGAAAGTGCAGTATCGTATAGTGTGTTCGTTTTGAATATTAGTTTGTCGCTTAAAAGTTTGTCTTCTTCTGTCTTATACGCTTTATATATTTCGAATTCTTCCAATGCATTTAATAAATTACCCTTTTTGATTATATGCATTGGAGATAGGTTCTTATCAAAGTTGGGAAAGCTATGGTTATTTTCGATTAAATGTAAAGCGTAATTAGACTTGGTACTAGGTTTTGGTTTGTGTTCATTGAATCTTTCATAGAATGTCCGTCCGGTCTGTCCGATATAGTATTTGTCACAGTCGTTGCATTTAAGTTTGTAAACATGTTTGTAACATGTACACCAACATCCCTATAAAAGAAACCATACAAATAATAGAAGAGAACCTCACAAACACTGCCAAACTTAATAAACAACAAATAAAAGAACTAATATCAACATTAAAAATAATACTGCAACAAAATTATTTCACATTCAATAACAAATTCTACATCCAAACTGAAGGCCTAGCGATGGGATCACCTTTAAGTGGCTTACTAGCAGACATTTACCTCAATGATTTTGAAAACAAACATATTTTATCAAGTCAAAACCCCCTATACCAGAAAATAATAACCTACTCACGTTACGTCGACGATACCTTCATCATATTTAATGGAACAAATAGACAAATTGAAATACTCAAAAATCACATAAACAACATCAATGGAAACATAAAATTCACAGCAGAAACAGAATATAACAATGAAATCAATTTCTTGGACCTAAACATAAAAAAGATAAACAGCAAATTAAAATTCAAAATATACAGGAAGCCCACCAAAACAGACATCACAATACATAATGATTTACACCATCCACACAGTCACAAAATGGCCGCATACAATTCATTCATACATAGACTCCTAACAATACCAATGGACGACGAGGATTACCAAAACGAATTAAACATAATTAAACAAATCGCAACATCTAACGGATACAAACCAGATAAAATAGATAAAATTCTTTGAAAACAAAAAAACAATATTAATAAAATAAAACCCACCTCAACCGATACAAAATACACATCAATAGAATTTACCAATATAATGCCAAAAATCATAAATAACGAATTTAAAAAACTTAACGTCAACGTCTCCTTCAAAACCAATAACAACATTCAAAATATCCTACAATCGAAACCAAAAATAGAAACCAAAATGAAATCTGGAGTTTACAAACTTAAATGCAACGACTGTGACAAATACTATATCGGACAGACCGGACGGACATTCTATGAAAGATTCAATGAACACAAACCAAAACCTAGTACCAAGTCTAATTACGCTTTATATTTAATCGAAAATAACCATAGCTTTCCCAACTTTGATAAGAACCTATCTCCAATGCATATAATCAAAAAGGGTAATTTATTAAATGCATTGGAAGAATTCGAAATATATAAAGCGTATAAGACAGAAGAAGACAAACTTTTAAACGACAAACTAATATTCAAAACGAACACACTATACGATACTGCACTTTCACAAACACACACTAACATAACTCAAAAAAGCAGGTCAGAACTACAATAGAAAAATGAAACAACACATAATCAACAATAATAATCAAAAAATACAAATAATCAAAAGAGAGAAAGAGACAAACATCTATAAAAGAATCATTATAAAAAAATTTTTGACATTCAAGATCACAATAGAAGAAACCTTCAACATAATAGTTCTTAGTTTAAGATAGCTTTGCAATTATTCTTAGATAATTAGTGCCAGATGATGGAAATTTAATTTCCGAAACGCGTAGCACAAAGTAAAATAAAGTTGTGATATAAGTGATTTAATTTAATTAATAAAGATTTTATAAGTTTAACTTAACAAATATCTTTTATTTCATATTCAAAACAGCTGGACTTGACGGTATACTTTCAAACTTTCTAAAAGTAAAACCTGAAGCAACTTCCGGTATTTTACTCAAACTATAGTTCAGACTGTTTGGGAGCCGAAAACTTACCAAAAGGACTTGAGACTTGGAGTTATTGTAAAGCTGCCAAAGAAAGGAAACTTTAAAATCTGCAATAACTGTCGTATGTATTACTGTTCTGTTCGTATCCAACGTCTATTGCAACCATTATTCTGGAGAATATTAAGTCCAGGATCTGATCTACGCAGGCATCAGGCGTCGAACACATCAACATCTTGCGAATCATAATTGAACAATCATCTGTTTATCAGTCACCGCTGTACCTCATGTTTTTAAGTTTTGCATCTGGAGATCCCTATTGCGAGAGGCATCCCTAAGAAAATTATCGCTGTTATTAAAAAATTCTACAACAAAGCGTTTTGCAGACAGATTTTTGACTCTTTTGATGTGCTCCAGGGTGTGAGAGAAGGAGATGTCTTGTCACCGATTCTGGTCTTACTGGCAATTGACGGTGAGATAACTGCCACACGATAAGTACAAAAAATAGAGGACATGGTGGTATCCAAGGAAGCCATTTGGAAAATTTAGTCAAAATGATTATGCTGCAAAAAAATACGGCTGGCTTAAGTCAATTAGGTATACATATGTCAGTCCCTGCAAGTCAATAGAGAAGTGACTGGCTTAAGGATCAATGCTTATAAGACCAAAATAATATGACCACGAGCCAAAGGCACGCACAAATTTATTCTAAGGCAGGGAACAATAGAGGAGGTTACGCTGTTTAGTTGTCTGGACAGTTATATAGCACTCGATGGCGGAACACAAACACACCTGGATGTTAACAACAGTATATAAACAAAGCCCATGGCGCATTTGGAATCCTTACTAAAACGTGTCGCTACATAACAACTAACAAGTAGAAAGTTTTCGAATCCTATGTTAAATCTGTGCTGTACTGTTCTATGCTTTTGAAACACTCAAATTCACTGCCAACATAATATCGAGAAAACTGTTGGCCTTCGTTAACTGTTGTCTGCGGTACGTTCTGTGTATGAGGACTTATAATTAAAATTATTGTTTTTTATCAGCTTTTTATATTAACACAAAAAAAAATGTTATTAATACCTTACACACAACTTCTTTTATTGCATTTCAACATTTACATGCCCTTATTAAAAATCCTTCTTTTTTTTAAATTCAGTATAACAACCTATAGCTTTTTATTTTTCATAAAGGATAAAAATAATGAATTAAGCCATAGAAACGGTCTGTGATGTGATTGAAAAGAAGGCGGGAACAAATTGAATGGAAAAGTACACAATTTTCAATTCAAATTTTTAAACAATAAAATTCAGAAAATAATTGCCACTGTTTTTTTTCTTCAATAAATCGACCAGAACAATACTGGCTCACAACTCACATGCAAATACAAGCAAAAATCACGACACAGCATTTAAAAGTTATATGTGTTATGATTGAATTAATAATAATAATGTCATTCAATAAATATTTTCATTGCGAAAAATTATTAAATCATATTTTTATTTTCAATTTCTATAGATCCTTGAGAAATTCATAATTAAAAGTCACTTTGGTCCTTTTGTGGCTAAAATTTAATTTGACGCATCAAAAAGCAACAAATTCAAAGTGCAGTCATTGTGGAGGATTATAATATTATACTTCCTTTATCATCCTATCTCCTGGGAATGCCTGGAGAATTTATAGAACTTTGATAACAAAAATTAAAAAAAAAATTGTGATCTCATGTGTGAAGTTAATACGCGCGTTTAGAAAAGCCTTTTATTCTAGAATGGTTCGGGAGATGTTTGAATTTGCTTGAAAGTTTTTCTTCTTTAAGTATTTCTTGGAAAGGAAAATTAATTTATGACTGGATTAGAATAATCTGCTCTCATAAGTTAAAACCTATTTAATGATTGGTGAATTGGCTTAAGACTTGGAAGGATTGGTTAAGCATGTTTTTGGAGAAGAAATACTTGAGTGGCAAACTTAAGGTTTTTTTATATTCGCCGATGAAGGAAAAATTTTAAGTTTTTTTTTTTTAGAACGAATTCTATCATTTTAAATTGTTTTTATTCAGATAAAGGGTGGAAAAATGTCGAAAGGTTTAATTGCTTCTAAGTAATATAAAAGTGTTCTGCTGTAGAACATTTTTTAGATAATGGAAAAGGTAGTAGATACCACAAAAACACGGTGATTTTTTTCTAGTTCAACAAGAAAATCAAGAAAATACACAAAACTTTATTATTTCACCGTTTCTCAGTCTAGTTGAGAAAGACAATTGTTTTTATGTCACGGGTGTCAGCAACTTTTCAATATTCCCCCAGCTTCAACTCGACACCACCCGTGGGATTTTCATGAGATAAATATCACCTATTTTTCAATCCATTGTACCAACAAAAAATCTTTCTTATCTTGCTATTCCTTCTAACTATTGCGGGGCAGTTTGCATTCAAAAGACCTTGGGTCTTACAGGCATATAGTTAAAATTATTATTATTATTATTATCATTATAAAAATTTTTGTTCAGTACAGAACGAACAAAGATTAATCAGAATTCACCTTAAGCTGTAAAAAGGATTTCAAAGTGTGGACGTAAGTTTCCGGAGTTACAAAGCGAACCCTTCTGAAAAAACAGGGGTAAGTTCCAAGGCATAAAGACCAGTCCTTCTCACAATTCAACCAACCAAATTTTACATTAACAAAAAACACAACAATGTAACAAAGGTATAGTCTAAATGTTTGGTCATAACTCATAAGTATGAAATCCCAGTACGTCTTCGGTTCTAATAGCACTTCGTTTACAATGACTTTTTCAAAATTGCAGTGAAAAGCTTCTGAAGGCGTAAATGTTTAATTAGACAAATTTACTCTTGCCTTGTACCTACAGTTGCAAGAGTACCCTAAGATCTCGATACTCCTATCTCCAAAGAGGAATGTTTCCACTCTGGCAAAACCACTGTACAAACTTTTCCATCTGACTGTATCTTCAAATCTGATTCTGTTAATCTTAAATCTATTTACGCTGTACATCAAAACATTCGTAGTTTGCGGAGTAATTTCTATTTACTATGGCTTGTAGTCTCGAAACTTTTGAAACTATGTCTGATTTTATATTTGTTTCTGAAATTTTTCTATTCGCATGAAATTGAAGATTTTAGTTTAAAAAACTATAAGTTTATGGCTACTGCAAATGATTCGTATGCTGCTGCCGGGGTCGGTGTATTTGTGCGAGATTTATATGAGTGTGTATAGCCTGCAAAGTGTCGATATTATGAAAATCTCTGTTTGTCTATGTGGCGATATGTTTAACTTTATTTGTATCTATAGATTTCACTGTAATTCAACTCAAGTGTTTATTGAAGAATTTTCTGTTTTTCTGAATAGTGAAAGAGCAGCAAATCTAATAGTTTTGGGTGATATAAACATAGAACTACTTACTTCTAGTCCTACTTTGCATGCATACAATGTTTTTGCTCTCTGAGCACGGATTTACTTCCTTTGTGAATGAACCAACAAGACCTACTGCAGGTACCTACATGTCTTGACCATGTTTTTGGCCATTTTTCAAAAATGAGTCAAAATAATTGTGCTGGAATTGTCTTCGACCTATAATCACTGATCATTGTATGACAGGTTTTGTGTTTAAGATCTTAAAAAATATAAAGCTAGAGAAATCGAGTCCTGACAGTAGGCATACCAAGATAGACTTTAACAAACTTAACCATGCTTTACTATTTGCAAACTGGGACGAGGTTTATGTAGAAGAAGATACTTCTAAAGCTTACGAAATGTTTTTAAAAAGCTTTAAAGATTTAATTAGTAGTTCTACTTACAACGTCGTAAAAAAAAGATCATTATGTGAGGTTAAAACCATCGATAAACAATTCTCTCATCAAAACTATAAAACTCAAGCATAAACTACAATAGCTACAGTCCATTGAATGTAGTCCGTATTGGAAACAGTTTTTACTTTGAAATGATATCTGGATTTGAAGTACTAAAAACCATAAATTCACTCAAAAACTCAAACTCCGTTGGTATTGATGGTATCTCAAATGTTCTTTTGAAAAAAAACCGCGTAATACTGGCCCATGTATTTGACTTAAGTGTGTTATCAGGAATTTTCCCTGATGAGTTAAAGTCTGCTTTTGTTATACCCACTTTCAAAAAGGGCAACAAAAAAGATGTAATTTCATTATTGCCTTCAATTTCAAAAGTTTTTGAAAACATTATTAAAACTAGGATTCTGCGTTATCTTTCGCATATAAATTATTTTAGTCCTCTGCAATTTGGATTAAGGTCGGGTCTGTCTTCAGAAGATGTTCTGTTAAACTTTTGTTGCTCTATTCAACAGGGTGTTGGTAAAAAAAAAGAAATGTGCCGCTCTTTTCGTGGATATCACAAAAGCATTTGACATGGTCGATCACAGAACCCTTTTGAGCAAGTTATTTAATGTTGGCTTTCGAGGATTCATTTACAGCTGGTTTGAATCTTACTTAAGCAATCGCAATCAAACAGTCAAAGTAGGTGATGTTTTAAGTGATTCATTGTGTATTAAATTGGGTCCTTGGTCCAATCCTCTTTTTAATATACATAAATTCTGTTTTTGATCTACCATTTTTAGGAAAAGTAAATGCTTTTGCAGATAACATTGCGATTGGATATGAAGCATTAAATCCATTAAATTTAGTAGCTGACATAAATCACGATGTTCATTTATTAAGGTTATGGTTTGCAGACCATAAACTTGTTGTCAGCAACAAAACCAAACTTATGCTATTTAGTCCGGAAACAAATGTCGAAACTGATATAAAAATAATTTTTCATTCACCATTCTGTATGAGTCTTAGACTTTTTAATATAGCAATTGCTCTGAAACTCATTCTCTATGTAGTTCTAATTCCAGAGCAGCTTGCAGTGGTAAGTGCTTTGATATTGAAATAGTCAAAAACTTCAAATACCTACACGGAGAGAATTGAAAAATCACCAATTGCGAAATATTCAGTTGCAATTTACAAAACATGTTTTTTTTGTAAATCACGGCGCTTTGATTCGAAACTGATAGAACAATTGGCAATTTAAATTTCAATTCATCGCAAATTACAACAATTCCTGAGTTGAGATTTACAATTAAAAGTTATAATTCAAGCTTGTGCCCTTCAAAGTAAATTACAACCTTTTTGTCGCAATTTACTACTTCAAGGGAATAATTCCATTTATACTTTTTACCAATCTGGATTTGCTACATTTTTTTCGTGATTTACAATCACTGAGTATTAAATTCAACTCAAAAGTGTGTCTGACGGCTACGTCGAAGGTCCGGAGTTCGATCCCTGCCTCGAACTAATAATTATCTTTTTTTTTTGGTACTGTCTCTTTTGAGGAAATGTAAAATCATCGAAAAATAAATCTATTTAATATTAAAAGTGGATCTTTGTAAGCCATTCGGATTTAGCGGGAATTGATATTCCACTAGAATATCAACGCACATTAGAGGAATCGTTTAGAATATAAGTCATTAGGCCCTGGCCCCGCTTGTGTCTCCAATAATGCCTTGTTTGTATAGTTCTATTATGTACATAGGGAGTACAAGGTTGAATTTCAACTACACATTATATACAATTTCTTACCTTTATTTAAATGATCATCACAAAAAATTGTACATTAGAGGTTAGACGCCCAAAATAAGACGACTATATTTTTCTCGCCAATAAAACATAATCTTAATTAAGAACACCCCTAAAATGTAACTCATATTCAGGTTGCTTCTTATTATTCATTTTGATATCCGACTTGGATGCATCACCATGGCCTAGTAGATGTGTGCTAGGTTGGTATGCAGAGGGTCTCGAGTTCGATTCCTAGAATCAGCCAAAGTAAGTAAAAGTTACATTTTTCAATAAATGATAATAAATGCTTTCCAATAAATAGAAAACGTTACTTCTCTCTCTCAAAGCGATATAATTTGTTACAAATTGAGTAAAATGGGGTTGCAATTTACGACTTTACCACTCATTTTTTCAAAAACATATTTTTGATTCAAAACAAAAAGATGGAAACCTACGACTCGCTTTTTGCAATTTACAATACAGTAAATATAAAATTGATACAAATTTGGATCAATTTTCGATTCGCGATGGCAATGTTTTATTTCTCAGGATCGAATTATTGACCCAAAAAGTGGTAATTTGCTATTTTTGAGTGTCAATATCTTCATTTCGTTCAATTTTAAAAATTGCGAACAAGGAGTCGTAATTTACAAAACCCCGAGCTAGGGTGAGAAACTGCTTAAGATTTTCGTGATTTGCAGCTCATTTTTCTTGATCTGATCTAAAAATTCTTTCCGTGTAAGGTGTCATAATTGATCAACGCTTGAAGTGGACTGAACACATCTCGTACCTAATGCAGTATTTCCTTTCCACAATTAGATGTTTTTACCGCTGGAGGAAATTTTGTTCAAATACCATTTTAAAAAATGTTTAAGCTACAATATGGAATATGTTGCTGGGGAGAGTAAGACACTTATTTTATTTCAAAGTTTTAAAAATATTTTTATTATAGGTGGATATTTCATATAATCTAAGGAGAAATAGTAACTCTGTTCGGACTCTACCTTTTCGGACCACACTTTTTAGAAACTCTTACACCATCATCGTTTCTCGCAAACTATTCAATAGACTCCCAAGACATATACGAGATATAAGAACTTTACCGCTTTTCTTAACATCTGTTAAATCTTGGCTCTTTGATTTTAATACTTAAGACATCGAATCTTTGCTAAACTACACTGTTTGATTCTAAATGCATTCTTACGCTTATTCATTGTATATATAAACTATAGTACTACCACTTGAGGTGCGCCATCTATCGACGAAAAACTAAGCTCTAGAATACCATGGGAAGCAACAACAACAATTAAAATGGTGGAAATTGTCGTTGTTGCTTCCCATGGTGTTCTAGAGCTTAGTCTTTTGTCGATAGATGGCGCACCTCTGGTGGGAATACTATAGTTTATGCAATGACTTTTTTAAGATTTATCTGTTTTTTTCTCTCTTTGTACTCCAACTTGTTGTATACCTCTTCTTTCTTTTTACACTTCAACTTTACTATTGCATTTAAATAATTATTATTTTTCTTAATTATCGTTCTTCTATCTTACGTTAAAACCTACATATTCACATCACAAAAGATTAAGTATTGTAAATTTAGCATTACCTCTATTTCATTAAATATAAATGCTAAATACTATTATCTGAAATCTAAAAATGTTAATTTATTAATAGATGTAAGTTATATAAAAATTGTTAAAGAGAATAAGGAATAATAAAAAAAAAAAATCTTATCTAATCTACAGGCTTCTTTCCAAGTGGATGAAAAGCAGCAATTGCCCAGCTCGTTCATCAAATAAGCAAATCTGTATCCCCTCAAACTACCGTCTTATGTAACTTATCTTCATTCCAAGGTTATAAAAACTCTTATAAACCATCCGCTCAAAAAATATTTTGAGAAATGGAATCAATTTTACAACCGGTTGTACGGTTTTCAAGGCAATAGGTCCTTTTGTGATATGATGGTAGGTATATAGAAGACCGAACATTGGAACCAATTTTTCAATGTTTTGATAGAGTTTGGCATTTTGCTCTCTTTTCTTAATTTTTTTTTTTTTTATAATGCATTCGCATTTAAGGGGATATGAATACCCTTATAATGATTTAACATTTGCGAGCAAGGAGAGAAGGAATAGAAAGATAGGAAAGAAAGAAAGAAAGAAGCATTTGGCATCAACGAACCACAACTTCTTCGATGGATTAGAAGTAAGTAACCATTTGGACCGTTCCATTCGCGTTGTTGTGAATGGTTTTTAGTTTGATATCAATAAAATAAATGATGGTGTGCCCCAAGGCTCCATTCCGTCTCCTATTCTCTTCTTAATTTACAAATTACCTCTTGACTATGAATTCTAGTCCACTTAATTTGTTTAGCCTACGACAGTACCTACTCTCACTTGCTCATAGATGCACAACACAGAGAATTATCAACCGTGGGGAATTTAATGCGCTCGAAAAACGAAATGCTGTCGTTGAAGTATTATCTTCGCTTTATGACACATTTCATTATTGGCACTTGCATCAAAGAAACCGAGTAGTTTCGCGGTCTGGGTATGTCAATTGCAAAACAACTTCTTCACAACACTACCAAACGTCAAGGTTTCCTTGGACGATGTAAGAAATAGAAACAGAAATATAAATGGTTCTAATCTACAACACATACAGTCGCCCGAAGCTTGAGCAAATGTTTGGCAGTTGCTCCTATTACATATTTGCGTCTCCTAGATGAAATTCGGAATCATCACTAATTTTGGACGGTTTGGAAAAGGGACTCCCTCTTTAGGCGCACGACACAAATGGGGAATGTTCAAAAAGTACGTGTTCTAAAAACCCCGAATTTATTGATAAATCATGAATAATCGGAGAATTCTATGATCTCTTACTGAAACTTGTCTCAAAAATTACCTCTATCGTTTGAATCCCTAAGATTTGATTTTTTTTTTTACTTGCAATTGTAAGAACTAAATTAAATGTCCATTTGTATTCTCATTCCAAATATAAAAGATGAAAGCAGCGTACATCAGTGATGTTTATTAAAAGCCAAAAAGTGAGTGGAATCAGTGAAAAAGCAAAGCATATAATTGAAGGGTATTGGTTAAAGTCATATCCAACAAGGATCACAGAGAAATCTTTTTCCAAGTTTAAGATAGGAATATGCTGTCTGCCTGTACTACCCAAAATTACATAATTTTATATTCACCCAACGAAATCATTCATGACACAAAAATCAGTGTGTTCCCTCCCTAAATCATTTATCCAAAGTTCACCACCACCAAGTTTGATTTATCTGCTTAATTTAACTGCACCAAACCAACCCCCACAGTTCACCTTAATATTGACTTTACACATTTAAAGGCCGATTCCACTTTTAATTTTTTGTTCCCTCCATTCCCGTCACAGATAGTCAGTTCTCAATTCTTCCAGCCCTTAGATACAAATCAAGAGTAAAAACTAATGCATTATTCATGAAAGCCGCATAAATTTGTTCAAAATCTTCCGCTCCTGCTCCCGTTCACTCCTGTATATACTCATCCGTATTATACAAGATAACAACTTAACATTTTAATGTGAACTTAATAAAGAATAAATCAAAAACCTAAAAATATCTTCAACGAAAAAAATATAAATAAAAAAAAAAGGAAAAAAAACACACACAAAAAAACTTTTGAGGTTTGCATTTTCTAAATGATAGAGCTTAACTCCTCTAAATTCGATGCCAGTACCGGTGCCGGTGACGGGACCGTTGCGTTGCCGTGTTTCCTTAACGAACCCCCAAACTTTTGTCATCATTTCTATAAAGCTTGTACATTTAGCTTGTGCCACTTTCGATTTTGTTTGCCCAAAGGAACAAACCATTTCCGATTTCCCAGAGAGTGAGAAAAATTTAATATTTTCATTTCAGATGCCAACTGAAAAATGTCCACAGGGTGTTCAGTAATGAATGTGAAGAATTTCATAGACAAATTTGAAAAGTGCAGTTTTGGGCATCAAACACTCAAATTTCTCATGAGTTGTCCCGGAACACAAATGATATATGCTTTGAAACCTACTCAGATTTAATAGAAAAAAAAATTGAACTAAAGGGTTTCTTTTAGCTGCCATTGTCATTTACAGATTTTTTCCTCCAGATAGATGCAAACTATCAAACCAGCTTCCCTTCGACTAAAGCAAGTCAAAATCATACTAAAATCAAATTGCTTGCCCTCGCTCTGATTCAATTTTTTTGAATATAATGATGTGTGGTCCATATAACCCTTCCAGTTCATATAATCCCCTCTTACTATGAAACAGAATTTTACTTTATTCGCATTTAAAGACCTAAGGTCTCACAGACATACAATATACATAGGTAAAATTATAAGTAGCGAGACTAGAACAGTTCATTCAGTCCAATCATGCATAGCACGCTTAACCAAAGCTAACTTTTATTCGACATAAAAGTAGAACTTTAGTCTGGCAACACCCTATACAAATTTTGCATCTAGTTATTTGCTATACGAATAAGTTTCTCATTTGGAACTCGGGGGGATTTTAAATGACAAACTTTCATCCTATCCCGAAATGTTTCGGTCCTCTCGCATACATCCTGGTAGTCTCTTCCATTTATTGCTTTTCACGTTGTCCTTCCACCAACAACCGAAAAACCCAAAAACCAAAAATTCCTATTTGAAAAGCAAAAATTGAACAAGAACACCGACTAATGATCGCTTTGCATGTCATCATTAGTAAGGAATTTGGAATTTTCTATATTCTATCCCTCTGCTCTTGAACAGTATTTTTTTGGTGAAGCTTTCAGGTGTGAGTAGGAAATGTCAGAACTGAAGATGGTCTTTGGAACATTAAAAAAAATAAGAACAAATAAAAAGATATGCGCACGTAAACGTAGTTTTTTTTATTTAAACTTAAGTTGGCTCAGCAAACCGCACTATGGTTTTTGCATTTCTGTGTGTTCAAAGAGAAAGACATCAGCAGTTCACGCTGCTGTGTTCCTGGCTATAGTGCCGACATCGACACGAAAAAAAAAGAAATAGAAGGGGCAAACTTTTTCCATCAAAAGTTTCGATTCTGTTTTCTAAAAGAAATTAGGAAAGAGTATTATTGGAGAAATTTATTTTTTTTGTGTTTGCACTTTTTTAAATACAAAGAAAAAAATTGCTTGAGCTTCCATCGGAGCATAATTGAAGGAAAAATGAGGAAAAGAAACCACAACAAAATAGAAGTCGTTTAAATTTAAAAAATTATAACTTCGAACTTAAGGTACTTCCGTGGTCATTTGTGCTTCATTTTAAGCAGAAGTACTTGACGTAATAATTATATTTTTTGAAATCTTTGATAGCCAAATATAAACTTGGTTGATGAGGTTGCGCCAATATACACGGTCCAACTATACGTTACGTTTGCCTCAAGAACAAGGGCCTAGTAACATAGACTCTCCTTTCCATACCATTCCTGTATCCATTTGTGTGCATTATAATTTTTCATACCGCTAGCAGAAATGCATTTTTTCATGACAATGTTGCAGGCCAGAATCAGAGCTGACAGGAGCGCTTACCCGTTTAGTGAGTACCATCAGCAAAAGAGAATGCAGGAATATCTGCTTATCAGAAAAAAAGTGAGAGAGAGCTGGAAAAGGAAGCGGTTAAATCTATTTAGGGGTACAACGGCAGGTAAAGCCAAAGGTAAAGCGTTCGTCCAAGGGTAACAAAGCCCTAGCGGAAGCGTGTTAGTGGTGGGACATAGTCATAGTAAATGCACAGTCAGGGCTGCGCTGAGAATTAGAAAAGAACCCTCTTGCACACTGTCAGGTAGAATGATCCATTCGATTTGGACGATGATGAACAAAACTTGAATGCATCCGACCAGGAAGAAGTTCTTCTGCGATATATGAACTAAAGTTCTAAACGGTGTTTTTTTTAGACGTGTGATTTTCAAGAAGAAATAAAATGCAATTATGTTTTAAAAATGATTTCGGGCAAAAGGCTGCGGCGACTGGCTCGAATAAATTCGTGGGCGATTACACCGACCGAATATTGGACGCAGCGCGCGATGCGTCGCGCGAACCGAACTATTATTTTGGTAATAAATTTGCACGATTTGCAAACGTTGTTCAGGAGTAAGTCTATATTCATTATGAAATGGCAAACCAAACTGAGCATAAATTAAGTGACAGCTGTCAAAAAGACCAAACCAGAAAAAAAGTATTGCTTGCCAGATTTAAAACCGCACGTCTAAACAAAAAAAAACAATCTTTATAAAGCAGTTGGAACAGATGGCATCCCGACCGAACTATTCAGAGCAACTGAAAAATGTGTTCAGATGAAAGTTAATACCTGGACCACCAGAATTTGGTACTCTATCCACAAAAATAGACATACTCTAAACTGTACCAACTACAGAGGTTTAAGCTTCCTTAATGTCACTTAAAAAATTGTGTCAGCTATTTCGTGATTGTTGCCTCAGTGTGGCTTATGGCCAGTTAAGTCAATCATCGACCAAATTTTATCACTTAAACAGATTTTAGAAAAGACCCAAGAGTTGCAGATCGTAACCCGCCGCCTTCTTTTCGATTTCAAAGTCACCCATGACAGCATGAATAGAGACGATATATAACCGAGCCATGTCACTACTACGGATTCGATTGTGCAGGATGACTATGGAGAACCCACGCTGCTCTGTCAGGGTTGGATTACCACCGACCATTCTGATATTGAGAAAGGCTTAGGGTTATTATGTAACCTCCCCAATAATCCTTAATAACAACGGAACGACTTTTTATGGATACTTTCTATTGATATTGACGTTATCCGGTGGGGACTTGTAAGTATTGAAGTGGAGGTGGCGGAAATGGGCATTGTATATATAAACAATAGTACTACCACATGAGGTGCGCCATCTATCGACGAAAAACTAAGCTCTAGAATACCATGGGAAGCAACAACAACAATTTGTTTACGTTCCACCATTTTAATTGTTGTTGTTGCTTCCCATTGTATTCTAGAGCTTAGTTTTTCGTCGATAGATGGCGCACTGCAAGTGGGAATACTATAGTTTATATATGCAATGAAATTACAATATGTACGCTAGTACGCTGTCCTCGTGTGCAGAACCTCATTATCGTTAGCTCGCGCTAAACGTCACAATGGAAAGGTATAACTTTGAAGTAGTCAAGGATTTTGTGTATTTAGGTTCCACTAAAGCCGCACTCAAAATACATTCAGACTAGAGTCGAAAAATCACTCTGACCAATCGCTGTTTCTTAGGGCTTAGAAGGCATCTTAGAAGCGAAGCCCTCTTTCAAAGGACCAAGTAGACCACTATAGGTACAAGACCTCTATCATCCCAGCCTTACTGCATAGGGCAGAAGCTTCGACCACGACACAATCGGATATAAAGCGGCTGAGGTGCTTTAAAAGAAAAATTCTTCGGATAATATTCGTCCCAGTTGTACCTATCAATGGAGTATGGAGGATTCAATACAAAGTGTAAGCGCTATACAGCGACATTGACCAGGGCAAAAAGCTGAAAATACGCAGAGTCTTCAATTATAAACTTGAGAGGTTAAATGATACTGTCAACGAAATGCACAATCTGGTTATTCGAAAAGTCCCTGGCCAAATAAAAAATAAAAATCGTTCGACATCGTGAATAACATCGAAGACGCAAACCATTATCCACAAATATGCTTAAATTCACTACACACTTCTGGACTGCAGCAACACGAATTGAAATTCAAAATCGGAATTCCAATCATATTTTTGAGAAATTTAATCCCCTCACCCCCCCCCCCCCCCCCAAGCTTTTGCAATGTGACGAGGCTGCTTATTAAAAAATTAAAGGATAATTTTACTGTAGCGATAGTGACCACTATCACCGATTCAGCAGCTGATCAACTAGCTCATATACCGAGGATGCAGATGATCCCAACTAATCTGCCAATCCAATTTAAACGGCCGTTCTTAGATAGATCTGGTTTCAACGGCTTAATGGCCATAAGTTGGCAACGGTTGTATCACATTACAGCTTCCTAGTAGATGGCATTGCTTTTTTCAGTTTCCCTTTTTTTAATTGTGGCTCCCATTCAACGAGCCACTAGCTAACATTTTTTCGTTTTTCTGATTTGCTCAAAATTTGAATTTACGAAACATCGGAGCACATGTTCGACACATTGTAAAACACTTCTTGTGCTTCCCCCTTTTATTCTTCTAACAGGGTTCGCATGGACAAAATGTTTGGTGTTGAACGGGTTCAAGTATTTGGCAAGCGTATTTCGTTCAAAGGTATCAATCAATGGATGTTGGTGCTTGATTGCTTACTTAGAGGTGTGATTACGAGCCCAAATCTATGCAGCATTTTGTTCTATATCACCCATTGCCATTTTCAAGTGTATGTCACTTGTGGGACTTTGGCGAGATAAAACACAAAGTCATTCCTATCTTTTCCATCCTTTTTAACACTGTTTAGTCAAGCTGGATTTAAAGGAATTTAAGTCTTATAGACATTATGGTAAAGTTTAAAAAAAGGACTAGAAATTGTTTTGTTGATTGGGATGTTTTGAAATCGAATTTCGTTTTTTGGGATGTAAGTTGTTCCCATGCTCATGATATGCCGGATTCGTGAACTAACATTAGAAATGCGGATATAAGTTTTTGTGAGGCTTTCCCGCTTTAACTACTAAACCGATAATCATGAAAATTTGTACACACGTTTTCAGGAGTATACGGAAAAGGATAAAGGGTACCTTTTGGTTTAAAAAAAGCATACAATTCCCAATTTATATGGTCGTCCGTAGCAACGCAATCAATCTCGATTGCTATCACGGTATTATTAGCTGTGGAAACAAAATATAACCTTAAAATAAACAAGCTCTTAACGTAAGCCGCTTGTGAATCACCAGATCCATCAGCTCGGGACGACTAAAAAACAAAATATAAACCAAGTTATTTACATCTTTCAGCCTTTTGTTCTTCGCTTCAACAACAAGTCCATCCAAGCGTCATGTTTGCACTGTATAAACCAAAAAATGAAAATAAAAGAAAGCAATTTCGCAGCCATCCGTCAGCAAACGATAAAAAAAATATACAAAAATCACCACAATTTCCCACACTTGCACTTTTGTTTAAAAAAAAAATTACAAAAAAAAGCAATCTTTTAAATGGAATTTGTACTTGAACGTTGGAGGGGGTTCAATCTCCTCCTTCTGCATTCAGCTGTCATAATGTTTTTCTTTATTTTTTATTTTATAAAAAAAAAAACACTGTAAAAACCACATAAATAAAAAAAAGTATATGTATAAAGCGAATTACGGCAACAACACTCTTCTGATGATGCAAGCAGCAAAATAAAGAATCCGGCAACATAGTATTTTACAAAAGGTTGAATGTTAAGATTATTTCAATGCGAATTTTATTTTTTTGCATACCTATCTTTTTACTTGCGATTATAGGTACTATAAGGCAAGTTATGCATTCGTAAAAAAAAAAAAATTTTTTTTGACAATCAAACATAACATTACGATGATAGAGAAGCCTAAAAAAGTGGGTCCGACAATTCTGTCTGTCTGTCTGTCTGTCTGTCTGTCTGTCTGTCCGTCTGTCTGTATCGGCACCTACAGCCTAAACGGCTGGACCGATTTGCTTCAAACTTGGTACATAGTATTATTATGACGTCGTACAGAGGGGTTTTTGGAATTAGCATTCTAGCTCCAAAACTAACGGTACCTACCATATGATTTTTTATGAAAAACTCATTTATCTCAAAAACGGCTCCTACGATTTTGATAAAACTTTCTGAATGGTATTTTTTAAGTAAACTTTATGTTTTGGCTGGAACAGATTTTTCAGGAAAAGTCTTATAACGGTACCTCCCATAGGACCGGTTTTTTTAAATCAGATTTTCTCGTAAACAACTTCACGAATTTCGATGAAAATTTTAATATAAAAGCTCTTTTATAAAAGAAATAATATAAATTCTTTAATTTTTCAAAAAAAAATTTTTTTTTGACTTTTGGTTTTTTCAAAAACGGTTTGTTCAAAATTTTTAAAATTTTTGTTTTCTGATAAAAGCTACAAAGTTCCAGAAGTTGGCATACTCGAAAAAAAATTGGAATATGTTTTCGAAAAGTTTTTCAAAAAAAACCGTTTTTTGAAAAAACGGCTCCAACGATTTTGAAAATAAAATTCCTTAAAATTCAAAAAAGTAAAAGAAATCTAATGGCTTACTTCATTTTATCCAAAAACCGATTTAATGTTGATTTTTAAATGATTAATAAAATTTCATATGATTTTTTCATTGTTTTTTTTTTTCAAAATCTTAATCCCCAAGACCACTGTAGCACATTAGAGCAAGTTCGTACGACCCAGTCGTGCACTTTATTTTTTTTATTTTTATTTTACTTTTATCTGAAAATTTATAGCTAACCACGATGGAGTGTATAGTGTATAGTATACGAGTGAGTTTATGCAAGCAGGGTATGGAGGTGGAGTGGTTTCATTGTTTTGTGCTGAGAATCCGGGCTTTGCGCGCGGTCTCAACAGGGTTCCTCATATCCTCAGAGGAGACGCGAAACATTTGCATACGGAGTATTATACCGTAACGGATGGATTTTGTGATACATAAACTCCCCGCAGATGCTTGAATGCAGGAAACAGGATTGCAGGATAAACAATAATGGATCCATCTGAGGGAGAAAGGACGCGACGACGACGATGATGCCAATGCCAAGCGACATTCTTCGTTCCCATGGTAAACAAAACAAAGGCAGAGAACAACAACAAATATATGAAATTTATTCGTTATATACATACGTAGGTTCCCAATCGAGGCTTTATTGTTAGCAAATATACAACAAAATCATCCCGCTATAGGAGAGTCAAACCGAATCGTTTTTACTTAGCCTCCCCAGCGTCATAGCCATTTTGTTAAAAGGCTTATCGAGTCCTCGAGAAAAACGTTCATAAACATACAGTGCGTGGAATATTGTTGTTGGAGATTTAGTAAAGC
Organism: Platycheirus albimanus; assembly: GCA_916050605.2. Classification (NCBI taxonomy): domain Eukaryota; kingdom Metazoa; phylum Arthropoda; class Insecta; order Diptera; family Syrphidae; genus Platycheirus; species Platycheirus albimanus. Next base: position 28,670,738 of record OU696698.1, on the reverse strand, counting down.
TATAGATGTGCATATTATGAACATTAAGACAAGACTCTAATAAAAGGATAAATACTAAAGAAGGATAAGCAAAGCTCAAGGAAATAGGAAGTTTAGAGTAAAGAAGTTAATATGAATTAAGTTCCCTGTATGCAGCTACGCTTTGAGCATTTTATACTCAAAAATATCCTCGGTTGAAAACATCATAGAATTTTTATTGCAGTAATAGGAACCATACTGATCTTCTTTTGATGGAAACCCCACGTTGGGCGCCAACGAAATAAATTTTTTTAAAGAGCAGATTGCAGCCGACATCCCAAAAAAACTAACACTGATTAATAAAAAGTAACCATAATCATAAAGGGCTTTTCCAATAAGAGGAGTTATTTTGAATAGCCAGCTTTTTCGGTAGTTGTTACTTTTGAAGCTGTAATTTTTTTACATTTAACAAGTAGAAACTACGCCATTGAAATATACATGCTTCAGCAACGCGTTCAAATTATTAAAAATTCACTATAAAAATGGTGAAAATTTGGCTGAGACAGTTCGTATAGCTAAAACATTTTTCGGTCGTCGTGAAGCATCTTGTCGGGCCGCAATTCAGGAATTGGTGGAAAATTTAAACTGTTGAGACAAGTTAGCGATGTGAAAAATGAAACCCATGCACAACGCTCAAGAACAACTGAGAATATTGCTGCTGTAGTCCAAATTGTTGAAGAAAACCCAGGTTTGTCCATTCCTCGTGGTTCTTTGGAATTGGGCATTCCACAAACGTCATTTCACCGTATTTTGAATAAAGACTTGGGTCTTAAGGCTTATAAAGTTCAGTCAACACAAGAACTCAAGCCGGCCGATCAACAACAACGTCTTGTCTTTGCTGATTGGGTCCTTGAAATGCATGAAAATGATCCGGAATTTCATCTAGTGCCTGTTTGTTGCGGTTTATGGTCCGGCGGCAGCGGCACCAATGGACCTTACTTTTTCGAAAATGAGGCTGGAGCAACATCAACGGTGGAATGGATTGCGCTATCGAGAGATGGTTAATAATTTTGTACGGCCAGAATTGGATGGTATTGATCTGGACAACGTTTACTTTCAACAAGACGTTCCTACGTGCTACACAAGCAACGAAACCATCGATCTTTTACGGGAAAAGTTTCCGGACCGTGTTTTCTCTCGAAGAGGTGATCACAATTAGCCACCGAAATATTGTGATTAAACACCTTGCGACTTCTTTCTTTGGGGCCACGTGAAAGATAAAGTCTACGCCAACAGTCCAGCGTCAATTCAAGACCTCAAATATTATATTCGCAAAGCTATTTAGGGCATACAGCAGCCACTTTGCGATTTGGTGATGGAAAATTTCATGAAAATGATATTGTTTGGTAAGCGTATAGCCGTGGCGGCCATTACGCTGATATTGTTTCCCACTATCTAATAATCTATCTCAAAAAATGCTATTTTTCTTTGAATATCAAAATAACACCTCTTATTGGGAAACTCTGTACATACATACATATGTGGTGTATTCACACGTATGTCACTGATATGTTTTGATTTTCGTTCGAGCAGAGTTCGATGTAATTGGCATTGGGTGGTGCTTAGCGCAAAATATTCAACATTTAATCAAACGAAATAGCACGTCAGAACTGACACGAATAACTTAGTATTTTAACTGAGACTCATATTTTAGAAATCAGCACGTGTCAGGTTTTATGGTATAGTTGCAGCTGGTCTCAGTGCGTGTCACGTTTTGTAACCTGACACAATTTTGATTAAATCGCTTTAAGTCAAGTCTGCTTTTCACTTTAATAATTATGGAAGCAAGTTGGTGTGTAGGCTCAGATATCCCAGAAATGATTTTGTATTCTTAAAAGTCAATCGACTTTGTGCTGTGACTGCAACATCTCCGTACGAATTCCACACAATTTTTATTTACGTGTCCAATTTGGTCCAGTTGGGTATCATCGTTCTGCAGCGCTTGCCAGTGACGGAGACCGCCTCACTAACGTTTTCGAAAAAGGACACACCAATGAAAAACGGTTACTTTTGATGATGCATTGTCAACTGGTGAACCTTCAACCTTGTGTGGGTTGGTGTCTTCACACATACGGTAGTCAGCGAACAAACATAGTTGTTTACGTTCATGAACTTTTAGCTTCTAGGTCAGTTGGATCTTGGATAGGTGTTGGCTCAAGTCCCTACGCCGAATTCGCCAAGTTAGAGAACACGAAAAGCCAATCTGTTGTGCATGGAGAGGAGTTGACTGCCTCGGGACCAGCATTGTAATTGCACGGACCGCGGTGATGCTTTCAGCCGGTCTTTAGTTGTTTTGATGTATAAATGTTGGTGGATTGAATACAGAACAGTCGTTTCAAATTTGGCCACAAAACGTTGAAGAGTCGGCTGCGTCTAGCATAAAACGGATTAACTAGTTTTGTTTCAGTTTTATCACTTGGACGAACTATTTAATCGTGATGGTGATTTGTCATCAGTAACTGAACAATAAATTTGACAGCTGTCACTAAAACAACATGCCCGAAACAGTCCGCCAAAATCTACCCACGCCAATTGAAAAACATTTTGCATACGAACAAACATGAACTATTCCGTTAGTTTATTATTTCTCACTGCCATTTGTTCAGGACTTTCAAACAATTTTTTTTATTTAAATTTACAAATTGGTTCCTTTTTTCATTTAAATTTATTTTCAATATCGAATAAATGATGAGCAAATTAAACGCATTAATTTACCGAAATTTCGTATAAAATATTGCCCGCACCCATTTTCGAAGTAAGATATTTAAACGAAATAATTTATCTTCATTTTTAAGAACGACAAAAACATAAGTTTTAAAAAGTCAAACAGCTGGTTTGAGCATAATTATTTAGTCGGGAAAATCATGAAATTTGAAATTATTTTTGTTTTCGATACGAATTATTTTATTTAGAATCAGACTAGTATTTTCTTAATGCGGCAGAATTAAACATTCCACCAAAGTTCGATATAACTTTCTTCAATCAGTGAAAATTATGTGTCGCGTGAATTTTAACTTTACTTACAACAATGATATAATTTTGAGTGAGATACTCAACAAATATTTATTCATTTGTTTATAAACCTGAATATAGAACAGAAGAAGTTTTTGTTATCCGGTCATAGTTTACGTAATTCTTTCATTAATTGCTTTGTACACAAATAAATTAAAACTTTAAAAACAACTTTTATTTTTAAATTTTCCATGCAAAATGTTGTAAGATTCATATATTTTAGTTTTCAAATATCGTGCAACTGCCAGATTCCAGTCGAAAAGAATAAACTTTATTATTTATCGTGGCTTTTTTGGTTATTTATGATTCAAATAGAATGAAAAACTCCTTCTCTATTCGCCTTCAACTGGGAAACTTCAAATTTTCCGTCGCCACAATATCGTGGTAAGAAAAAAAAAGGACATGGAAAACACATTTTCTCCTTTTCGCCTTTCGGTTCTTTTGACTTTGAAAGTACAACCCAGAACAATCTTTCACCATTTTCTACTATGCAAATTATTATTTTATTAACTTTACTCTGACGGCAGTGCATAATATATGGAGTTTTACAACAGTACGTACCGTACATGGTTTGTCCTGGCATAGCCACATGCATGTTCCGCCCAGCCAGACTTGCAGTATTTAATTGGGGTTTCGATGATTTTGAGCTTTGAGGCAGATCAATATGCACGGTAACCGGTACAAGGCATGTAATGGAGTGCCATTGAATCGGAAGTGAACTTAAATGCAGTGTTTTTTTTTTTTTTCTACTGTAAAACGCAATCAATTTGCCAGCAGGTATTGGTATAATAGAGGTTACCCCTATATGCTGCCATTATTAACGTGCTGTTTTGTGTAATGAAAATGCCACACACCTGGCAACAGATTGTTAAATGGATCTGAGGTGTCGATTGCACACTGCATTTAATTTAAAAGCAAAAATTTAAGGGTATATATTTATATTGTTCTCGTGACGTGTCGAAATCGAAATTAAGTGCTGGAATTAGCACTTTGTGGTGTGTGTTTTGTTTCCAAATCATTGGTTTGAATAGGATTTGAATGTTGGACATATAAACACTATTTCGTTTGAAGTTCAATATAATGCTCTTTTTTTGACAAATAAAATACAGACAAAAAATAAATAGCTAATTTTGAACAACTTAAGATACATAAGTATTATCCAAATCGATTACTTCGTTTCACAGCAGAAATAGAAGAAATCACTGTGCGATGTTCGAAATGAAAGAAAAGCTGACGCATGCATCGACATCACTAAATTGCCACTGGGTTTGCCTTGATAACGAATAGCTGTTGCCAAACGTCGCTCAGAGGATATATGTAGCAAGGAGACCAAGATCCAAGACAAGCGTCAAACTTACAAAACACTGGCTTACCGGTAAAAAAATTTGAGAGCGTTTTCATGGAAGCTGGAACTGAAACTGAATCTGTACCAAGACACAGGCAAGAGTGAAATCGTTCGACCAATTTTTTCAAAAAATGTTTTTTTTTTTAACTTTCAAAAAAACATTATAAATAATTTCCTTTTTGAGTATGTGAACTTCTAGCACTTTGTAGTTTTGATAAACAAAAAATATAATTAAAAAAAAAAACATTAAAAAATAACTTTTTTAAATTTCAGTTGATAGGTACTTTCAGGTGGGAATAGGTCGGAAGTATAGGTAAATGAAACTTGGGGATTTTGTTCAGCGGTAGTTAACTAATATTGAATTCCAATCAGGACCCCGATCTGGGGAGGCGGATATTTGCCCGGGGCGGCAAATTTCAAGGGCGGCAAAATTTTAAAATTGAGGACTAAAAATATAGCTTAGGTACCTTTCCAAAATAATTTTACTTGTTTCCTCAACAATACAAGGGGGAAAATATATAAATCGGAAAGAATTTCCATTTTTCGTAGAAGAAATCTACCAATTTCTGAATGTGTCAGTGTTATAAGTATGCACTTCCCAAATTCCATTTACGATATTCGAAATTTTTTAATTCCAGGCATTTCCTGTTGTACAACACAAGCCATATAAAACTACCACCGTAAAAAATTTTCTGCCGGAATAAAAACGATGAAAATTTTGCGATTCGAGCAGAACAGGGCAAAAGATTAAATGGTGTAACATTATTCCTAAAACAAAACAAAGTATTCGTATTTGAAATGTTTTTTATGCATTTCAAATACTACATTTTAGTTAAAAGATAATGTTTAAAAATTTAAATCATAAAAAGGAAATCAGTTGAAATAAACTACGTTTTTATTTTATTTAAATCACATTCAAAGCGAAAAAAGAATTAAGAATATAATTAAGTAAAGTATTTTAATTCTGGAAAATAAAAGAAATTATTAAGATAGAAAAAACAGCAGTAGCACTTTTTATTTTTTCTCTTTTTTTCTTTTTGAAAAAAAAAAAAAAAAAATATTCAAAACAAAAAGCAAAGTCACCCTGTTGAAAAATGAAAAATGTATATTATCTGTATCTATTATTATTTTGGGTTTAACATCAAAAATTTCATCAAAATCCGTCAAGTGGCTTACGAGAAAATCTGATTTCAAAAAACGGTCCTATGGGAGGTAGGTATACCGATACAAGATTTTTCCTGAAAAATCTCTTCCAAAAACAAAACCAAAACATAGAGATAACACAAAAAACACCATCCAGAAGGTTTTATTAAAATCGAAGGAGTCGTTTTCGAGAAAAATTAATGTTTCATTGAAAATCGTACAGGTAAGAACAGTTAGTTTTAGAGCTCGAATCTTGAATGCTTATTCCAAAAACCCCTCTGTAGAACGTCATAATAATACTATGTACCAAGTTTGAAGTAAATCGTTCCAGCCGTTTAGGCTGTAGGTGCCGATACAGACAGACGGACAGACAGACAGACATAATTGTCCGATCCTCTTTTTTCGAGTTCCCTATCATCGTAATGTCATGTTCGATTGTAAGATTTTTTTTTTCGTTACGAATGCCTAACTTGCCTTATAGTACCTACATATAATCGCAAGTAAAAATCAAATCAAATCGAATCAATCAAAATCACTGCTCCCGGAAATTACGAAAGAGGAAAGGAGGAAACTACACCAGAACTTTTGTTCTGGCTCAAAAACGGAAAAGAGCAGAATTTTCGTTGGCAAATTAAGCCAGATAGGTGTTGAAAAAGAGCCAAGACATAATTGGAAGTTGAGCCAGAAAATATACCTACCTCCTACCTACATATAATTCTGGTCTAATTTCCAAATAACGTTTTGGAAAAAAGACCAGAAAATGTTTAAGGTATTTAAAAAAAAAAAATGAATGCCAGGGAAGGGGGATTTTCGTCTCTCCACACTCCCCGAATCTACCCAATTTGGTTTTAAAGGTATTCTTTAACATGACGCAGGTGGGACGGTTCGTTCAGGGACATATGAAAACAAAGGCACGTTGCGACGCGATTGCGGGCTGACCCTTCGCGCCACGTCCCCCGCGCCTGAATCACCGTTTTGGATGGGGTGTCAGAAACGTTTGGCTATTTTTCCTAACAAAATAAAATGCACGACTGGGTCGCACAAACTTGCTCTTATGATAAGCAATTGCTAAGTGGCTGCATATATGGATATTAAAAAGAATTTAAATAATTTCGAAAATTCTTTTATTTTTTAAATTAGTTTAAGAGTTTTCTCGGAAAAACTAAGTATGCAATAAAATTTCAAAGCTATACGTCAATCTAGGAAAAAAAAATAATGAAAATCGTTCGACCAGTTTTTTTTTAAAAAGGTTATTTTTGAAAAACTTTTCCAAAAAATATTTTGAAATTTATTTGAGTATGCAAATATATGGCAATCTGTAGTTTACATTTGAAAAAATAATTTAAAAAAAAAATAAATTTACCCGTTTCCAACATATTTCGAAAACCAAAAAATTTTTTGAAAAAATTATAAAAAATCAAAAAAAAAAAGTTTTTGAAAAATTTTAAATGCCATATTAATAAAATTATAAATTACTTCCTGTGGCCACAATTTTATTGAAATCGAATGTATAGTTTACGAGAAAATTTGATTTGAAAATACTGGTTCTATGAGAGGTACCGTTATAAGAAAAATTTTGAAAAATATTTTCCAACCAAAAGATAGATTGTCTTACAAAAATAGCATTCTGAAAGATTTATCAAAATCGTTAGAGCCGTTTTTGAGAAAATCAATTTTTTTCTTCACGATTGTATGGCAGGTGCCGTTATTTTTGGGCCTAGAGCAAAAACAAAAAATATGTTCTGAGGGACGACCAAATAAATCCTAGATACCAAATTTGAAGCAAATCAGCCCATCCGTTCATGCTCTAGAAGCGCGAACAGACATACAGACAGACAGACAGACGGAATTCCCAGACCCACTTTTTTCGACTTCTCCATCATCGTAATGTCATGTGTGATTGTTATCTCGAAATTTTTTTTCTGCACGAATCCATAACTTGCCTTATAGTACCTATAATCGCAAGTAAAAGGTCAGATTTCGTATGTAAAATTTTCTGGCGTTTTTTTTTCAAAGAAAATGATAGCCAAAATCACACCATATAATATTTATAACATTTAAATAAAAATAATGTATACATTTTATTATGAAAGATTACTGGCCCGAAGGGATAGAACAATAATTATTTGTAAATTTTAATAGGTAAGTACTTCGCTAATCGCAAAATTGGAAAAGAAAAATGCACAAGTTACTCGAACTGATCATTCTTAAGATACAGAGTTTCAATTTTCAAAACCGCGGAAACTAGTTCAATCACTGATTTTGTGACAAACACAGATTACAAGAACAAAATATTCAAAACCGTTGAAGCAGTTTTTATTTTAATTCGACTTTAGCCAATAATGAACATCACAACTGGAAAGCAGGAACTTGCTCTTTTGCCCGAAAGCAATCCTTAGACTTATTATGGAAAGACTTTCTGAAAACTCTGATTCTGTTAAATAAATATTATAGGCAAGGTAAATTAAAGCGCTTCGAAAAAATTTGAAATGCAATAATAATTCAGTCGAACGTTTAACATGAAAATTCGTTTTGAAAAAGTGTGGTCCTGAAAAAGGTATATTTTTAGATATTTCCTCACCCAAAGAGCTCATTTCAATAATAAAAAAAAAAACTAATGAGGTTTTGCAACCAAATTATTATAGCGAAAAATTAGTAGGTACTCGGGTCAAAAATTGAGTTTTTCAAAACAAATACACAAGCAAGACCTAACCTACATTCGTATTTTCGCAAGTATCAAGAAAAATGGTATAGTTTTTAAGAATGAAATCGGTTATGGATTTTTCTTAAGGAAGTCATGATAAATTTTTTTTAATATAAAATGCATTTATGTACGTAAAATAAAATAAAATGGACTTACCAAAAATTGTGAGGCATTTTTATACATCAATTTCTTCTGCAACCTAAAAATATACAAGAAAACAAACAACCAATTTTACTGCCGGTCTCCTTAATTTGAAGGTTATCAATGTTTTTTGGTAAATGTTTAGGTTAAATTGAAATACATAGTTTATGTAAGGAAACAGCACAAAAAAAGGAAACATTTGTAGTAAACTTATACATTATGTATATGTAATATACCTTGCATGCCTCAGGATAATCCACCACCAAGCCATAAATCGCTTGGCAAATTTTCGGGTAGATCTTTTTCTAGGGATCGGAAGGCAGATTTTAGTCAGAATAGCTAAACATATTAAAGGATACACGACAAAAACAAATTCTAAATCCCGCCGCCCGATTTTGGAGCAGAATAACTGTCTAATCTCCACTGACTATCACTGAACCACCGACAAACAGAAATGGTGCACCGTGCACCGCCAATACACGAAAAAACACGAACGCAGCGGCCGCCATGACACACAAAAAACAAAATCGAATTCGAAATCATATGACAACTAAATTGCTTTGAATTTAATTTTTTTTTTCAGTGTAAATTGGTTAAATATTCTCAAATAAATTCACTTCACCACTTTTTAAATTATAATATTAGGGGTATTCACGATCTGGTGCAACCAAGTATTGTAAAAGTGCGAAATTGTTTGTATTTCTTGTAGATCGTGAACTCACTTCTTCCAATCTGTAGCAAAACTCACACAAATGTCAAAATCAGGTTGACACAAATGTCAAAATCAAAAGTACAAATTTTGCACCCTTGTATTTTCCTGTTGCAATGGGGTTGAGGTATAGATAAAGTGCAAAAGTGTAACAAAATGACAGCCAGTATATTTGTTGTTGTATTGCAAGAATACGTAGCACTTCTCCACTTTTACAATGATGCAAGACAAGTTACACCAGATCGTGAATACCCCTATTGACTTTATAACCGCAGTTTCGAAATAGACATTAGAAAATAATATTTGTTATTAACCGATCGCGTAGCAAATTGCAACTGATGAGAAACAGGTAACGGGACGAGGACAGCACTGTATGACTGAATGAATGTGTTCAAGAAGCTTCACTGACAATCTGATTCTTACATAATTATGAGTGAATGCTTTTGTGAAAGTTCATTGCAGAAAGTAGAAAAACAAAGAAGAATGGTAAAAATGAATTTCTATGATTGCTGTCATGAGTCATGACATGATCTATGTTCTATGACAGCTGGAGTCAGAATACAAATTGAGCGTGTGTGAGTGAGCGAGAATATATAATAGCAGAATACGTATTGCAATAATTGCATAAATGCTGCCTTTTATGCTGTGTTTGTATTTGTTGTGTACGAAGGTGCTTCAACCTTTAACAATCATTATGGTCGTTATTTTCGGCGGGACTGTTATGCAGTCTTGTGTAGGTGAATGCTTTTGCATACAATCCTATCATAGAATGGGTGTTTATTATGTTTGGTGAGGAGTTTTTAACATAGATAAATAAGAACGTCAGAGATAGAAAAGAATATAAATTCGTACTCAGAATCAAAAGCCGAGTCGATTAAGCGATATCTGTACACCCGTTCTTTCGTATGTATACTCTCCAGAGATCGCAATTTTTGAGCTAGTATAGAAAGCTTAAATTTGATATACATAATCTTATGTCCAGAAAAGGTACCTAAGGCGAAGTTTTTGAACCGGGTAAATCCGGCCTCAAATGAAAAACCTATATTTGGCTAGATATAATTGTTTTTGAAGTGAAACCTCTTTAGCCGCATGAGGGTAAAATTTTTAAGGATGTAGCGGAAATTATCGCGACGGAAATGTGGAATGTTTCCGTCTCCGCAGAGGGAGACAGTGATTGAGACTCTTTGACAGAGGGTGAGAAAGGGCGAACGAAGCATAAAGCACATAGTCATGGAGCGATATTAGGGAGCAAGCGAGTGAGAAAGTTCGAAAGAGAGTGAGATAGAGCGAACGTCGCATTATTAGGTTTGTTTTATCATAGCACAAAGTGGTTCTGCATTTCAACTGTTTGTAGGTCGCCGGCTGATGGTTAAAAATAGAACGGTGGGTAGAAGAGGACGGTATGCATTATGTGTGTCTTAGCAAACAAAAGTGTTTCGTGTACCCACTGTAGGCAGTCCTATTGGGGGTTAACTATACCCTCTTAAGTGTTTGAACGCTTAACCAAGGCTACAAATATAGATCGCGATACTCCTTTTGTTCGGCAGATCCTTGGAGCGTAGAGGCCGCGGCACCTCTTCGTCTTTAGGGTCCCTGCCGGGCTTAGCATCGACGGTGTTTTGTAAGCTGGCTTCAATCCAATCATGAATGTGGTTGAGATTGGAGTTTGGAGTTTAAGAGGGATAGATGTGCCTATCCTCCGCCTCCACGTGGCAACCCGGGAATCAATATGAATGGCAGGGAAATTGTTGTAAATGAAATAGGAGTGAGTATCTACAGCTATATTTCTTTTCCTGGAAGTATTGATTCCTTACCGGAAACGTATGCAAGGTAAAACTTGTATGCGGCTAAGAGAGGAGGGCTGGGTATGCGTATTTGGCTGTTTGCTTCTACCTTGGCAGATGGTTGAGTGCGCATATCTAAGGCTGCCAGGCCTTGAGTATTGAAGGTGCTCATCTGGAAGTGACCTAATGGTTGCGAAGCTCCACCGGAAGCTTTATTCTGGTACCACGGGAGATAGTGCCCACCCAGGTGGCCGAGTCACCTGGGACACTATCTATGAGGTAGGCCCCCTTGTGGGAGTATCGTGGTGGTTGTGGTTTATTCCATAGCGGAAACATATGGCATTGGGTAATATTGTCTTCGGATGATATTATCGGATGCAAGAGGTGTTAGATAGACCTCGCTCCTCACCAAGGGGTGTGGACATGCCTCAACATGTTCCATAAAATTGGTACTAAGAGTCTACCTTGGGGTAGAACTCGATTTTGCCCTAAGGTGGAACTTGTTTCTGCCTTGGGGTAGATCTTAGGGCTCTGGTCTAAGCCTAATTGGACTCTGCATGCGAGTAGGCTCGTCGTGAAATTAAGACTTAATTGTCAGGTGTTCACGTAAAGCTTATTTTCATACTGTAGGCAGTCCAGGCTGTTGATGGTGTTTTAAATAGATTGGCGGGTAGCAGGGATGTTACTTGGTGTGTGGTTGATATGAAAAAAGTGATGTGTATAATACTAAATGTGTTAGGCGGGTCAAGAAGCTGCACTGTTTGCCAAAGAAGTTCCACTTCTGACATGTGTATTTTGTACGCACGCACTTTTTTTCAGTTGCGATCAAAGCACAATGTTTAAATTTTATAAAGGGTGTGTCCACCCACTTTTCGTACAAAACCAGCGAATTTGTTTTTATAAATTAAAGGTACATCTACTTAAATTCGAGCCAAAAACCTCGAAACACTTTAAGAAAGTTATTTTTTTGATTTTGCTAGTGGCTGACGCCCACTTTTCATAGAAGACCAAAAAAACATTATTTTTAAATTTAAAGGTTGGTACACAATACACAATCATAATTATGTCATGCCCATTGATGCGACTGGGTCCGTCGTCAAAAAATTTAAAAAATTAGGTGATGAAATGACTAAGGTGATCTTTTTGTATCAAGGAGTGATACATCCACTAGAAGGGCAGTTCCGAGTGGTTCAAATGCTGAGCGAGCGCCACAACACCGGCGCCATTGCAAATTGGCTACAAAACTGGGTACTTTCAGGAGCCCCACGCCCTGACCAATTAGTGAGCTTTCAAGAGCTTTCTTGAACTTAGCGGTGCCAGTTTTTACGGGCTCGAAAAGCTTGGAAGAGTATGCGGACTCATGCTTCCAAGGTTCGATGCCTAAAACATATATAAGGATAGACAATACCCACTTTTTAAAGGGATATTCATCCTTTTTATACAAAGCTAGCATCACCAAGCACATAAAAGTATTTTTTGGGTGCGATGGGCCAACTGATAATTGCAAAAAGTCTTCCAGAGGCAAAACAAAAAAATTATAATGGCACTGCTATTTACTGCTCGAAGCGAGACTCACGGCCAGCTGGACAATGGTCTAATTTCTCAGACCGAGCAGCAAACAATTTTCATTATAACTGGGAGTGCACTCCATTTAAACGACGAGAACGACGCTGGATGTGCAGCTGTGGAATCACTGGAAAAGGAATTAGAACCTCCTACCGAGCTGGGCGCAACATTTGGTGGCAGTTTGGTGAACAAATAGACGTAAGCGTTAAGGTTGTACTCAGCGGGGAAACGGGCGATCGGGAAAATGCCATCTTCATGCCAGCGTTCGCCGAGAGGCTTCTAAGGGACACTGCCTTAAATTGCCTCTCTGGTCGAATGTAAAAACCAGCGAGTTCGGCTATGGAAGGATTCCCGCTACGAGTGCACCTTCCGAGGATGAGTTTAATAAACTTAAAACGCACTTGCTCCAAGGATGTCAGCCGATGCTTCCCGAAGAGTTAAAAAAAAAACTCTGGCGTACCTCAACGGAACCGTAAAAATCGTCGATGCCAGAATGAGGCAAAATTAATCCGACGCCCCCAGCCCATCGCATCCCATGGACGAAAACAGTATGGCAGCCTGCTTTGAAGAGGAAAACTGGGGTGGTTTGAGCCTTCAAGAAAAGAAGGTAAGCAAAAAAGGGCGTCGAAGTATCTCGGAGAAAACAAAGCGACACATAATTATAGATTTTTTCGATATTGTTTTCAATTACAATTTTCCGCTTCCCATATTTTGTTCTCGAACTATTTTCTATTTTGAAAAGCATTTATTTCTTCAATTATGTCGCATTGTGGCAATCACCGTTCTTATAATAAATCCGTTCACTTCTATATTGTCACCAGCATGCTGGGTTTCCTTATAATTTTTCCAATAGTCCTTGAGACTCATTACAGACGACCGCCGCCGTGCCGTTAAGTCGCTTTATTTTCTTCGTTTTTCAGTGATTTTCTTTTGTCCAGGTTCCAGATGTCGTTATTTTCTGCTTCACGCAATTATATAAGTAAAAATGTAGGTATACGGCTCTGGTATACTATGGTACGGATGAAATATACAATCGGATAACTTCCACATTGACAGAGAGGATTTCTTGTAACCATCCTTGGCCATTGTTAAAATTTCGTTATACACCATATAAACTATCGTGGCGCAGCAAGAAAATTGAAAATGCTCTCGAGAAAAATAATATATCCCTTCCACACCGAGAAAGAATTCAACAACACAAAATATCCATCCGCAGCCGCATGTGGGATTCCGAGTTAAAATATAAAGTCCATTTCGTGTCGTCCAGTCAAAGGCGACTTCTCCACAAGGACTTAGGACGATGAAGGGCAGCACAAACAAACAAAATATTACAACCAAACAACAATATTATCGTTTCGGGACTTCGTGTCTACTATATTGCTAACCATTGGATGACTATTGGAGTAAACAAAGTACCAGAATTTTTTTTTTTTGGTTCCCTTCGTTTATTTATCCCTTATGGTGTCCTTTCGATACTGTATACTCCTTGTATATGAGCCATGTTCTCCTTCGTTCGAGATTCAGTTATCCATGAAATCCATAAAATACCCAATGCTACCACATGAAGACGTTCAATTTTCTGCAACTCTTCTGTTCTGTTCAATGTTAACCTACATTATATGAGTTGACATCGTCCTGTTTTTTTTTTTCTTCATCGGTTCCAATAGTGGTCGGTTTTTTTTTTTTTTTTTTACTTTATCAATGACAAACAATTTTGTTGTTTGCACTTCTGATCAAAGTAGACTGAAGTATTGTTGTTGTTTTTTTTTTTTCAACAAACCAAGACTTGATGGAAAGCAATCTGGTTGCTTGATGTCCTTCCAAAGGGATGACCATTTTTTAGGATGTCCTTAAAATCTATATTTATTTAGGGGTGGTCGGCTTGATTAGTTTTTGAGCTTCAATAAAATTTTCTCACAAAAATTGATTGAAAAATAAAATTTTTCGTAGAATATCTTTTAAATTATATTTTATGGATACAAGGTATAGTGAGTGCGCAAAGGATTAAAATTAATTAAAAAGGATGGAATTCGCGGAATCTGTACACCTCGAAAGGAAGGTAAAAAATATAATTTATTTTCAAGATGCTGTGCTTCATTTACATGTGCTTAAAGGGGTATTATAAATGGCTCTCAAGATATTTTAATACATCACGTGAAATATTCAGCAAATTTTATAGAAGGATTTTCCTATGTGAATACGTTTAAAATGATTCGCTTTGCGCTTAAACTTGAGCTGGATTATGCATTTCACGTGCTTGTACTGCTAATGAAAAAATTGGTGTTGAATCCACTGACGCCTGAACAACGTATGCAAATTGTGGTGAATTGGGCTCGGAACTATAGATTGCTGTTGATCCCGATTTTCTCAAAAAAATTTTGTTCGGCGGTGAAGCTCATTTTTGATTGAATGTCTACCTCAATAAGCAAAACTCTCACATTTGGAGTGTCGATAATGCTCGAGCCATTGTTGATACCGTCACGTCGCGTCGTTGCGTCCATAAAAACTGACAGTTTGGAAAGTTTTGAATGAATCAGCGGTCCTTATACCCAATGCCGTCTTTACCATATGGGCACACGGGGCCCGTGCCCAGGGCCCCCATCGTGATGACTCTTATAAAGTCAATTTATAATGCATTCGGCGTCGCATGCATGTGAACATCACTCACTTTGCCACTGGCGATCAGTGTTGCACCCCTACCCTGCTACTGTGATTTAAAAATAATTTAAAGATTTGAACTGTCGATGCAATCCAAGGAACTACATTTTTTATCAGGATAAAAGTCAACATTATTACCGACACTTTTTCCATCGACATTTTCAGTCTGGATTTTAAATTGTCAACTTTTTTTTTGAGTTGACATTTTGACAGTCGATGAAATTTGTTATTATCCAGTCGACATTTTTTTTGTCGACCATTTCTACGCTTCCCCTTTGTTTATCCATGAATGCAACAACATTTTTTCATTCACTTTCTCGATACTATACCGATAGGACAGGCATAAGACATTCGTAATGGTTCTGGCAAATATTCGGTCAAGACCTAAAACGGAGTTTGCTGTTGCATCCTCAGGCATTGTTGCCACCTCATGTTTTAAGGTGGTCGAACTGCACATTCCGCTTTGAAAAAGCCTATGAATCTTTTCACGGTTGACAAGCCAACGTGCACAATGACCAAGAATTCGGCGACTGCGATATTGATGCGATGCGAGAATGAAAAATCATCATCTGGGATAAAATACACGATGCCGCATAAACGAGCTTTAAGGACAGTTGACCAAACGATGAAGGATTGATGAGGTGATTCGAGACAAGAAGTTGAAATTGACTACGAACATGAGAGTCACAATGCAGAGCGACGCATCGACTGCCGAATTCTCGAGGAAACTGCTGGTGCCGAATAATTCCCGTTGATGTTTTGAATGGATTGATATCGTTTCCTGCAAAATTTTGCTCCTCGAAGGTAGAGCTCGTCACCAAGATTTTCCCCAACATTGCACAAAATTATTAAATTTCGATTGGATTAGTGAACGGGCAGCGATTAATAAGGACGCCGATAACTTGGATTTCAAAATTCAAAGTCAAATCGCTGAAGAATGCAGTTTCACACAAATCCGTTGACAGCGTGTCCAACGAGGATGAAGCGGCGAACTATCCAACGGAACTTTTGAACTCGCTTGATGTGCCAGGAACTCCGCTGCATAATTTACAGCTGAGGGTGGGATCGATCATAATCATGTAATGTTATAATTATTATCATCCAAAATTGTGCAACAATGAGCGGTTTTCCGTCAAGAAACTGATGAACAATGTGAAACAAGCGACAATCATCAAGTGCCTGATCCTCGATTTCAATTCAAGCGAATTCCGTTACCCTTAAGATTGGCTTTTACAATGACAATCGAAAAATCGCATGGCCATTCGTTGGAAGTCTGTGGGGTTAATCTCGAATTTCCCTGTTTTTCGTATACGTTACCTGACCGAATGTTGGCAAACCGTCTTTACATTACATTACACTTAACTCAATCATGCCCTTTAATATTGCCTACGAGTTAAGGGACACCCTATGTCCTAAGACAGCCATGCTTATTCTGTAAAAACGATGCCGGTCAGAGTGTTACAGTCAATGGAGACCGTTGTAGAGCTATGATCATGGACTTTTTCGTTTCTGAATTGAAACGCTTTGATGTGCGGAACTTGTGTCTTTAACAAGACGACGCAACATGTCACACAGCTCTTGCCATAATTGATTTGTCGAAGGAAGCGTTTTTTGATAGCATACTATCGAGTTTTGGACCTGTGAGTTCGCTTCCAAGACCGTGCGATCTAAATCTGTTAGACAATTTTCTGTTGAGGTAAGAGTTTTATGGAGGATTATTTGAGTGCTGATTGGCAGGTCTTTTACCATAGATAGGCCCGCTGAATTATATCTGCATATAATTTTGGTACACAATATTTATATGAAACTCTAGGATAAGAGGAAGATCATAAATGCTGGATTGAAAACAATAGGGGAACTATAATTGATCCTTGCGGGATACCAAAACTCGTTTTAAAGAATAGGAGCACTTGGACATTTGCAAGTTCGGAGAGTCTATACTTGGATTTCTGAAGCATTGTTCAATAAGTTTCAAAGCTAATCTTTCAAAGTGCAAATTGCCTTTTAGTTTTCTTAGAAATCATTATAGGGACCAAAGTCAAGTGCCTTAGAGAAATCAGAAACTACCAGCGTTGCAGCCTGATTCATATTGATTTTCAAACGTTTATTTTCAAAATCTTTAAGAAAGCTGATAAATATCAATGGTTTAGCCTAAGACCAGATTCCAAAAAATGAAAGCAAGTTACAATTTGGTAAGCTATAACTTTTTCATATGCCTTTGAAAAAATGGCTAGGATTACTTTTGATCTAAAATCTTTCGTCTGTGGAATATTGTTTTATGGGAAAGGGATTATCTTTGATGCCTTCCAAATATTAAGATAATAAGATCAGAGGATGAAATTGAAAATAAAAGTTAGAGTAGATAGATTAGGTGAAACCAACAGACATATAATTTGAAAGAACTTGTGGGGCATATACAGTCCAAACCATTTGTCTCCGACTTTGTTAAGCGTACTGCCTAGACAGCGTCCAACTACTCTTTATCGCTCAGATTTTCGATTTGCGATAGTTTATCAGATAACAAATCATTTCCCTCTGTGAAGACCTTTAAAAAACCTTATTATTTCTTTGTTCCATGAAAAAGAGGAGCATGCAACTTTCAAAAACTCTCAATAGCAACTCAAAATATATCCTTTCTTTTTGTCAGCCATTTTAAAACAATTTCATCTTCCGCAATGCCATCAAAAACATTGACACAATACACTTTCTGAACCTTTCCTGTCCGGTAAACAAAATAAGACGACAAAGAAAAAAAAACAGACACGTAATTAAATACTGTTATAAATATCGACGTAATTAGCAAAAAATTACACTTTCGAACCGACCCAGGCACCCAAAACGACTTTTGACAAGCGAAATCACTTCCAACTCCAATCGCATTTACCCTTAATGAACAAAATCTCAACTCTTATCATGATAGTTAGTTTAGCTGAGCTGTAATTTCAGGCCCGCCTGCCAACCCCTTTAACAGTCTTATTTTTATTGCTAGACTCAACCCTTCATTTCCTTCCTTCCTGGATATTTCTACCACCTCCCCTCCCCCTCCTACAAGGTTCTTAGTAAGTTCAAGTAGTTACATTGAGAGGATGTGTTTTCGAATCTTTGCATTAACTCTCATAGATGAGATAAGAGATGAAGGTCCTTTCAAAGAGCAAGAAAGAGAAAAAGAGATAACATTTGTCGCGATAAGTAATTTTCGACACCATGGCAATGGGCATCGGGGGTGGCTGGGCTGCCAAGAGGCGTTAGTCTGCAAGTAAATTATCCTTAAGTTCTTTTCTTGTGTTGTACCTACCTAAATCTCTATAGTTGGTATGGTATGGAGGATCTATACATGTCTACGTAGAAGAGAAAACGGAACGAAAATACTCTCATATTCAATTATATACCCCGGACACTTTACTAACTATTTATGCTAATGATCATTGTTCTGATTATTTGCCAAAGTGGCCGGAATGGTGGGCCCAGCAGCAATGATGGCGGCGGCGGCGCGCGGCAGCATCCCAATGAAGAAACCCCTCCTCTGTAATGGTGTTCCTATAATATTATCCATTCCTATATTTCTTGTTATCCTTCGGATGATTGTATGTGTACAGTACAGTACAAGCAGAGATTTTAACCAAAAGCTCTCCAGAGCCGAGTAGTTTCTGCTATACACTCGACACTTCAGCGTATGTCCTTCTTTGAATCAATTCGACTGATTTCTATTCATTCATTCAGTTTGCCAAAGCCTTTATGTGGAAAGGTAAATTTTTCCAGCAACGTAGTTGTCAATTTCTAAAAAGCAAAATGCTTTTATACAAAATTTGGCTCTACTTTTTATTTAGGCAACTGTCACTAGTTTCGGGTTTCCGTCTGCTAGAAAGGTGGTGGATGGATTCTAGCCTTTCTGCGATCGATCGGTTGAAGAGCTAGTCGGGAGTAGACCGAATATAGAATCAGACCACGACAACCTTTACTCGATCAGTGAAAATGAGGCCAGTATGGCACAACTGCCAATATTGTATGATAAATGCTGAATCTGATAAGAAACTTAATCACAAATCATTGGCGCAACAGTGAATTACACTCTCGACAATTAATGAGTAGGTACGTGGTAACGATCTGCAGGAATTGGAATTGGAAAATCACCTTCTTTGTTACAAGTTTGCATTTTGTTTAACTCTTGTAGTTTTCCTTACTCTTTCTTGTGTGTTGATTTTACTGGTAAAGGACAAGCTCAGTTTTGAGGGCGCTCAAACCTAATTCACATCGACTTGTCCAGTTATAGTTAGCTGATCAAGTGCGAATTGGAGTTCACATCACAGAAGATGTTTTAATGAAACGGCAATAGCAACGTCATCCGCATAAGCAATCACCTTTAAGCCCTCCTCTTCCAGCATTGTTAGAAGTTCATGGACCATACTAAGTTTTAAAGAAGTGCTGACAAAAAACCAATGCCTTGGAGATGTAAGACCTAGTTTTGAAGATATCACCCTCTTTAGCCTTTGGTCGATAAACTCGCCAAGTGAACAATCTAGACCTGAGAGTGTTCTTGCTATTTGCGATTGCAGATATCTCGAAGTTATTATTAAATCACCTACTTAATCAAGGAAAGATACCATTGGGTATTCCTTGTGGTTGAAAGAGTATTCAAGTGACAAGAAGACAAGTGAATACATCGTATAGTTTCTGCCGACTTTCCCTTATAGCAAGCTTGCTGAGACTTAGGTCCAAGGTTAGTATCGCTGTTATTGCGCAGATGGATATCAATAAGACGTTTGATTTTGAAATGGAATGTTGAAAGGCTAAGGCTAATGGGTCTTAGATCTTTGCAAGTTTAAGTCTTGAAGCACTTTTTACTTCCTTTCAAGAGGCAGGAACCCAGGAAATAACAGATAGAGTTCGTGATGGAATCAAAAAAAAAAAACAACAAAATTTAAATAAATAAAAACCAAACATAAAGCATACTGGTGAAATTCTCTTTAATGTGCCCATTCAACTAACTACCACATGAAGTGACTACGTCACCATTCAGTTGGATCAAATCAAAAGCCAGGCAAACAGACAGACAGATAGATAGACAATCTGCCAGGACATCACATCGTCGTCGTCCTTGCGATAATAAACGTACCCCGATTCAACATAGATCCTTGGCGAGTGAAGTTTGTGTTATCTTAAAGCCATGGGATTTTACGAGCTCACAGAGCCGTTCATTGCCACCCCAAATGGGGTAGTATGGATGGAAATTAAGGATAACCAGGACTATGGCAATTGGCGTGGACTGAAGAGGGAAATACAGTGGGAGGGGTGGGGGAAATGGTTGCTTAGCCGGTTGTTGCTGAAGAACGCGGCGGCGGCGAGAACAATCGTTTGAATGCAAATTATATTAACTTGGGATAAGTGGGAGATTATTAGCGTTGTTCAGGCAGCCATCCGCGTCCCGACTTTTCCACTGTGCAGTGCCGCTATCGCAGTCACTCACTCACTCACTCTCTCGTCACGTTGTTGGGCGGGTAAAATTGTGTTGTTAAAAAGTATCTATAGGTACCTATCTATTTTGTATTCCTTTTTTTTTTTTTTGATGAAACAGAGATGAATAATAAAATGAACATTGTACACACAAAAAGTATAAATTGGATTAAGCTTTAAAAACAAAAACAGGAACAAAAAAAAAAAGTTCTTGATTTGTTTAGCTGCGAGTCCTGGCTTTATAATATTGGCTCTGCTTTTTGGTTGTTTTGACAACAATGTCGGTGTTGGTGTTGGTATTGGTAATATGCAGAATACGTGGGTTAGGTGGTGGCAAAAAGTTTCTGAAGCACCTGGATACAATTTTAATTCTAAATTTGATACTGTATCCTGTTATCAAAATAATAAGCTTGTTTCATGTATCATGTCAATATATAAGCTATGAAGCATATAATTTGCTAATGGAAAACACGAGAGCAGCTTGTTATTTTTTTTTTTTTTTTTTGATTGAGAGGTTGTTGAGGTGCTGTTGACTTCAAGGATTATTTTTTCATCAATTTTTATCAAGGTAAGTATTGGATTTGCTTGTATTAAAGTTCGATTAAGGAAGATTACCTAAGCTGGTTGGAATAGCAGATTCTTTTGAGCTAGGAAATTGCGCGTCAAGGTTTTTAAGGATTTCTTCTTCAAAGTGAACACAGAATACGAATATGCTGAAGGTAAGGATTCTTGAAAAAGTAGCGAACTCAGCTGTTGATTTTTTGAAAAAAAAATTTAAGTTTTTAAAGAATTTCTTCTAGTAAGAGTAAAATAGTAAATAAATAGGTACCTATGTATTATGCAGCGAAAAGTTTTAGCATAGAAATGTTATGAGAGTGAGAAAAGTATTTTGGATGTGCAGAGATTCACTCTTGTCAATCCATGCAATTTAGCCTGGAAACTCTTTTACAATTAAAAACTTTATGACAAATGTGTAAAAAATTAGATTTATAGGAAAAAAGAGAAGATATCACCATATTCTGGAGCTACCAAAAAATGCTCGTGTTGAAAGTTAAGGTAACTGGCAAAGTGGTTTCACGATTTAGATACAATCTAAGAAGCATCAATGGGAATATGGGAAGTAAGTTGAAGCTTAGAGTTCAAAATTATCGGGAAGCTACTGAGCTCACATTTTGAAGTCAAAAGACAGCACAAGGTAAGTACGATTCCATACATCTAGATTTAACCGCAGGTGCGAGGTTCAAAGTGACACAACTAACACCAAAGAAACTAAGTAGCAAAATCATGAACCTAAAACGAAGAGAAGTAAGAAGAAAAATAAATGTTTGAGAACTTTGGTCGAAATGTTAATTTAAAATAGAGATGAATAGATGGGTCTGTACAAATAGGTTGAGTACAGAAGCAGCATGGAAGCAAGAAAAAACTAAAGAAGAAGTGCGCCCAGTTCGATATCATATGTGTGCAGGGTCTTGGAGGAACTGAAAGAAATTTGTACCCGATTGCTATTACAGTTCAAACTGCGACAAAATGCACTAATTTCTTCATAAAAAAAAACCGAAACACAGTGTTGTGACTTTCTTTTCCACGAATAGTTTCTGGGCAAGACCTTCCTTGGACCAGGATCCAATATCGCAGTCGAATAAAAAAACTTCGGGTAAGTGATGTTTTTTTTTCAAATAGTATAATCCTACAAAAAAATCCCCAAAGACAAAATCAACAAGAGAAAATCTATTTAAAAAAATCCCTCGGAGAAAATCAGAAAATGATGATGTGCAAGTAGTGATTCAAGCAATAAAATCGTTCGCGAGATTGATTCACTACTTGCACATATCATCGTTTTGGACAAATTAAAAAACATTATTTACTTTGTTTCAGAGATAATGTGAACTCTAAAACGCACAAACTCTCTTCCTTGAATGCGCTGAAAAAAAGGACCCTTACAATTTGCAACTTGCCTGAGAAATGGGTGTGCCTTAGACTACATTTTACCACATAATAAACAGCTCACAACGCGGTGCATTTACCCTACTTTTACCAAGTCAAGTATGAATTTTCTGCTCCATAAAAAAATAATCGGTTAAACTTACTGCCACTGGAATGCACTATATTCCAATCAGGGCGTGAACCTCAACCCACTCAAAGGTTAAAGAGGACCTTGAAAGGTGGGGTGGGATGGGTTGGGGTCATTTATAAACAACAATACTGCTTTATGCTGTTAAATTTGCTGGAGTGTAGTTAATATGCTGTTTTTGTTTCATATTATCATACCCGTATAGTCAGATGGAATTCAATTATTATTTGCTTTACATTAGCTGTGCTTTTAATAATAATAATCATAATTCACTTTAATACAATATCCAATTAACTATAATATTTGCTGAGCTTAAGGAATTATATGAATGTTTTGGCAGTGGGAGTAGAAACAGTAGGAGGCAACTTGGTATTGAGTGAGGTTGTCGTTGGTATGTTTCGAAAACGTGTTTAAAGCTTAAACTACTATTGTTGGAATTTATATATTATGTAAGCACGCAATTGCAAATCGGTTCCCTCCCTTTTTGAATAGGTTAATGTCAACACATTGGGATGAAACGTAAATCATATGAAACAGGAAGACACGACGATTATCAGAATTCAAGTCTCATCCAGATAAGCCAACAGGAACACAGGTAAAACGACTTCACATCAACACAGCCTACCATAACAAAACACAGAACCTTCTAGCACATATACGTACATATGTTTTGCAGTAGATATGTATTTGTTAATGTTTAATTATTCAATTGTCATCGCCAGGAAAACAGATGACATATGTAGGTGACAGCTGACAGCGGATATTTGACCATATGAGTGAAAAGCGCAGCTTTTACATTTTGTGGGAAGAATATCAAGAAATAAAATGCACAACTGGGTCGCACGTACTTGCTCTGTTTATAATGATTACAAAAAACTTTCGAGCAATAAAAACAACTCATTTTTGAAAAATTTGGTGAAAACTAAAAACTTTAGGCCCAAATTGGAAAAACCGATATAACGGGAGCTAATGTTAAGAAACCTTTAATATTTAAAATTAAGATGTCATCTTTTGGGTGTTATTAATGATACAAATGTCCACTTATGGCCAAATTAATAATTCTGTTAAAACCAATTTCCGCTATTATCATGTGTAGCCAAAAAACTAAAAATGCAGTTTTCATTGAAGTATATTCTTTGTATGTTACATACAAGGTTTCATAAAAATCGGATGAGCCTTTTTGAGCAAATAAGAAAAAAAGAAAAAAATAGCCATAATCTAGTGTCTCTTTGTATAGGAGCCACCATTTAAAAAAGAGAAACTGAAGAAAACTTAACGGCTCATTGCATGGAAGCCACCGTTTAGAAAGACTTCCGTGAAAAATTTACTAAACCATTCTATAGAAACTATGAAAAACTATGTCAAACGAAATTTGAGTCGATTCAATCAAGCCGTTGTGAATTTATGGCTGTTTGAAAAAAAGCCTTTAAAACCTGATTTTCGTTAGGACCATGTAAGCCATAAACAAAAAACGCAATTTTGTAAGAAATATATTAGGTAAGTTAAGTTCTGAGTTTAATCAAAATCGTTAGAGCCGTTTTCGAGCAGACACAAAATGAAAAAAAAAACCGTTACTTGAAAGGTACCAGTTTGAGCCGGGCTAAACCGAAATAAAAAAAACCTCGAAAATCGATTTTCTTCAAACTGCTATGTATCAAGTTTGAAGAAATCCGTCAAGCGGTTTAGGCTGTAGCATGACGTCAAAAAGCGCACAGACGCTCATCCGCACATCCGCACAGAAAGACCGACGGACGGTGTGGCGAAAACCACTTTTTTGGGCTTCTCTATCATCGTAATGTCATGTTTGATTAAAACCTAGATTTTTTTTCTGCACGAAACAATACTTGCCCTATAGAGCAAGTAAAAAGTAGAAGACAGAGCGTATAGCCCTGGGGCACTCCAACATTTATCTTGTGGATATCAGGCTGAAAACCTGTTGAAACAATGCGAATGGAACAGTCCAAAAGGTTACTCCAAAGAAGGGGTTCATCGATGCTAAATGAACGCATTTTTAATAAGAGAGATTAATGTAAAACTTCCTCTTTTTTTTTTTAAATATCAATCGCAAACTATACTGCCGCTCATTAAAAAGATTCAGTTTTTCAAGGACTCTCCTAATCTGATGATTTATTAGCGTTTCCATGACCTTGGAAATAAGGGACACAAGTGCAATTGGTCGGTACTTTGAGGCGGATGGTGATACCCCACTTTTAGGAACATGTGGGAAATATCCTGTTTTGCATCCACTCGAAAAGAGACCTGTGGAATAGGAAATGGAGATGGAAATGCTTACGCAGTGGTATTGACGGAGTGAAAGGAATCCTTTTCGGATCTATGGGGGTATGCTATATAGGGGCCAGCGAGATCTTTTAAGTAATCTTCCAACATAACTAGAGCGAAAAGAAATTTGTCATGTCTTTCTTTAGTAGTGTCAAATTAGCAAACTGTGCTGCAAATTTCATTGTATTTTTCAAAAAGAATAATTTTGCTCATATGCTCGAAAATTGTCTTATTGACCTACATAAGTGTTAACCCAACGAAAATGCTGACAGGCTCTTCTGCTAAAAATAATCATGAGTAGAAGTGTAGAAAACCAAAAACACAAAATGGCTGCAAGGTTAATGCATTTCCCATTTTCAAGTTTTGATTTTTTTTTTTTCGAATTGACTTCTTATAAAGAATGCTATGTTCTATATAAATGGATGTGGCCATTAGAACGAAAAGAGGAAAATATTAAAAAATGCTACTTTTGGTTTTAGTACTTTTAGCATATATTTTTGCTTCTTCCTTCAACGCTATTTTAAAAATAAAATAAATGACACAAAATTGTAAAAGTCCGTATAATTTTTTTATGGAGCACATTTGGTTGGTTTCTTCTCATCAAAAAAAAAGTACACTTTAGGAAAAAATCATCAAATAATTATCTCTTCTGCATTTTTTCACTGATTCTCGTGTTTTGTATATGACAGAGGACCTTATTTTCCTGAATAAAGGTCCTTATGTTTAAATGGAAGCCAGAGAAAACAAAAAAGGACTTAAAACCATTTAGCATATTTTTTTGAATATAACTTTTGGTAATGAATTCCACACAGCTTGCAAGAGGATGCATGAACAACAATATTAATTATTTATATGTACAATTCCGCTGGATTATACAAACTATATCTCCGGCCATAACTACAGTATATTCCTCTTGCTCAAGTTGGTCATAAATGAGCATAATCAAACTTCATTGCAATACAACTCGGAAACTCCTGGTGCGAAGTTTAATTAATAATAATGTTTCAATTTTCTTGTGTGTGATGATGTTGTGCTTGCCTTCCTCCATAAATGCAACATACGTGGTGCATACATCCATGAGATATATATTTTCTCAAAGCGTGTATATTACGTTGTCTCTGGTGGAGCTTTTCAATGTCCAAAACGTCTTTATCACACATGCTTGCAGCAGAATTCTTCACATCGCATCATGTGAACGAACGTAGGTAAGGTACCACCATCTTTGTCAGGATGAAGGCATCATTGTCATTGTGCTATCATCATTGTCTGTAGTGTAGAGAAGGATCACATCTTGCATCGTCTCATTCTGACAGGACTCTGGTGTGCACATTTTAAAAGTTGAAACTTTATTAGTATATGTCCCAGTTGGAGCTTGACGGGGAGGGTATGGTTTCTTCTTAAAGTAATTTCGTGGTTCTATTTTTGTTTAAACTTGTTTTATGGAGCTTTGAGTTTTATTTATTCCATTCTTTTATTCCGTTTCAACTTAAGGAAACAATTTATTTAATTTGTATACGTTTCGTTGAAACCCATTTAAAAGATGTCGAAGAGAATCCAAAAAAGTATAACACGGTGGGGGATAGACCCCCCCCCCTCCTATATGATTTTTTTCTTGTCTCAACTCAGCCTACACGCTCTAGCTTTTTGGCACAACGCTCGTGAATCACCCTGTATAACAAATCTAAATAAAGAATAAACAAAATAATTAGGGATAATCCTGATTTTTTTTTAATTTCACACAAGAACTTAGGGCAGGTAAAAATAAAAAAGGTGTTTTTTTTCCAGAATTTTGCCTCTACGAGTATATGGGTTTTTCCCTAACCCTTTTGTGTTTTTCATACAAATCATAATCAAACAATATTTTTGATCGTTTTTATTTAAAATAAAAAGTTCGGAACTTTGGGGAAAACAAAACTTTTGTCCAAGCTAAGCATCAAAACCATAAAATTTTAGAAAAATGAAAGATAATTACTTTTTTCGATCAATTTTTTCTTATTTTAATTTTTTTTCAATTCTGCATATATGATGAATTATAACTACTGTGCCTAATTTTATCAAAATCCGTTGGGTAATTCAGATTTAACAGACTTTTTCCCTCTCTCCTACGCAAACCAAACCCTAAATTTTTAGAAAAATATCAATTACTTTTTTTTAGTTATTTTTTCTTGCCTAAGTTTTCACCAATTATACACAAAACGAGTTTTGACTTCTGTGTCCAACTTCTATAAGATCCGATAAGTAATTTAGATTTAACAGACTTTTTTCCGCTTTCCTATACAAACCAAGCCCTTACAATAAAAAAAAAAAACTTCTATCATTTTGTTTCTAGTAAAAATTTTTTTTTAATCAAAATCGGTTAAATATTTCGTATTTTTCCTGCTCTCTAAAACCAAACCACCAAATTTAAAAAAAATTTCAATAACTTTTTTTTGCAGTAAATTTTGTAACCAATTTTGTAGTAACTATGTACAAGACTAATCTTGACATCTGTGCCAATTTTTTTCAAAATCGGTTCAATAGGTTAGATTTTTTCCGTTCTCTCCTACAAACCAAACCATCAAATCTTAGAAAAATTTCAATAACTTTTTCTTTTTCTAGTAATTTGTTTTAGCAAAATTTCCACCAACTATGCACAAGACCAATTTCGACATTTGTTCCAAATTTTATTAAAATAGTTAAGATTTTACAATTTTTTTCCGCTCCCCCATACAAAACCGAACCACTGTGCCGTTCGGCGCCACGTGCACCACAGCGGATGCCACGATTGACATTCTTCAAGAACGATTTATGAAGGAAAAGTTATCTCTCGCAGAGGTGGCGTAAATGATCCACCAAAGTCATGCAATTTGACTCCGCTAGATTTTTTCTCGTCGGTTTTTTGAAATTGCAGGTCTATACGAAAAACTGTTGCCACTAAGGTAAACATGCAAAAGGCGATCGCTCAAATTCAGCCGGATCTATGAGGAAATTGAAAACTTCACCAACTTGACTTCTCGGTTCGTGCCACTGTAAGATGCCGGGATGCATTCGAACTACACATGGAATATTCCACACATAACGGTAATAAAAGTTAGTAAAATATAGGAATTATGTTAATAGCTTTCGCACAGCTTGTTTTATGAAATTTCAACATCTGCCCGCTCTTATTGAAAACCCATGTATAATTTTGACGAGAGTGTGTGCATTTTTCTTTCACGCCTTTAACGAACATGATCAAAAATACAGAACCGGGCATTTGATACTTTTAGTTATGAAAAATCCTTTCCCGATGAATATACAAATTTGGTCATCCGCAAGCCAACTCGGTCTACCATAACAAGGCACGGATATCTGCTAGTTCTTTTGAAATTAAAAAGTAATGTTTTCCTTCAACCAAGCGGCACGATTCAAAACTTAAACTAAAACCTCAACTTCGATAAAAGCATATGCCATTAGCTCATATGCACAAACGACTCCATCGATTTTGATGAAATTTTAGATTTGAAAAAGCAATTAATTTTTAGCAAACTGCGACAATACCCAAAGTTTTTAGATTATTCAAAACTTGGTTTAAATTTTTTTTTAATTTCATTGGTGGGCTAATTTTTTAAAACCTCCGAATTATTAGACTTTCCGCAGCTAAAGTCATAAGCACAGCTTACAGAAATCAAAGATCAAAAGTTAAGTAAGGCTTTCAAGCTTATTTTTCACACAAATTTAGTGTTGGTTTTTAAATTTTGTTAATTTGTTGTTTCAGTGTCAATGAATTGTTCCGAAGGACCATCGACCAAAACCCAAAGAAAATGTTTATACGCTAACAATGTGTCACGGTGTGATAAAACCATGACAAATGGCCAACTAATCCTTGTATCAGAAAGGTGCAGTCGTGTAGAAACCATTAATCCTGGCATAAGTCATCATTTGTTGTCATTTGAACGAGGACGTAAGAGAGCTCATCTCTCAGCGTGTGTATTTATTAGTTGTGCACCTTTTTTGGTATAGTGGGCGGGGGGGATTGGAGGTGCCTAAATGGTAGAATGCCAACCTATACCCCGAAGCTCAAACACACACACAAACATACGCTCTTTGGAATATCCTTATTCTGTCGGCACGGCGGCGGCAGCGGTGGATAGGGCACGCTGTTCCATAAAATGTTCATGCATGAATGCTTCGGCAGGAGGTAGAACACAAATTTACTGCAACATTTTTTATAACTCGGAATGCCATACATTTAGTATTTTTTTTTTTTTTAATTCAATGAATCATTCCTTTGGGTGAGGTAGAGATGCCCCTTTAGGTGGGCGTAGTATGAAATTTTAAATGAAATTTGTAGAAGCAGTAAATATTTGTGTGCGGCCAGAATTGCAATAAATGGGCTGTTTCGTGGTCGAAATTAATAACAAGAAATTCAATTAAAAAAAAAAAACTAAATAACGTCATGGCATTTGGTATTTTTAATTGCATGTAAAAATAAGTGTTTATTATATAATCCAACTATTGCTGCTGGCTTTATACGTTTATGTATTAATTAATACCCCCCTATATTATTATTTCCAAACAAGAAAGGTAACGCCTTTTTGGCTTAAACGGATTTGTTCGGGAGGCTTACTAACCCGCAAAACCTTACGCCATTTCTCTATAAATGTCCGAATGCATAATAAAGCCGTTCGTATATTACTTTTGATAATATATTAATGTACCTATGTATGAGTAAAATCGCACGAACTTGCTCTAATGCGTGATAGTGGTATTGATGCTGGAGCTTTTAGAAAAAAGCAGAGAAAAGGCATATGCAATTTTATTAATCACTTAAAAATCACTAGTTGAAACGAATTTTTGAAAAAATGAAGTATGCAATCTGATTTCTTTTACTGTTTTGATTTTTTTTAGGAAAAAAAATTCAAAGTCGTCGGACCAGTTTAAAAAAAAACTTATTGAAAACATACTTCAAATATTTATTGAGTATATAAGCCAGCATCTAGCAATTAGTAGTTCTTATCAAAAAATAATTTTTTTTAAAAATATAGACAAAAAAGTAATCTACACATTTTTTTCGTTTTTCTAATTTGCTTGACAAAGGTTCTAACGATTTCTTTTATACTTTGAAAATTTTGAAGGAAACTGCTTTTTTTTTGGCTTGAGGGCTTATTATTTGTTTATAGGGTGAAATGGGTTAAACGCAAAGAAGTGGTACACTCAGGCCTATGAGTACTTTTCTGAGTTTATTTAATTATTTCATTCCTATTAATTAAACAACTGGTTCCACTTTAAAACATTTTTTTTTTAATTTCCGGCACCGACACGCCCTCTTTGAGGCCAACTCACAGGTCCAAAATGCCAAATTGTGTGCTTCCCAAACGTTTCCTTCAACAAAATCAATTTTATCACTCGCTGTTTGACATGTAAGCCCGTCTTGTTGAAATCACAGCTCCTCTCTACATCAAGGCGATTCAATTCTGGAACAAAAAATTCCTTGACCATGGCTCTATAGCCGTTCTCCATTACCTGCAACTTTCGGGCCGGTATCATTTTTATAAGTAAGGACCAAACATTCTGGATGTATTTAATGGCGTGTCAAGGATTATCTACACTCGCCATATGCAGCAGTTTCGCCTATTGAAGTATTCATTCAACCAAAAATGAGCTTCATCGCTAAACGAAATGTTCTTGTGAGAATCGGGATCAACTATAGCCGAGCCAAACTAAAGATGAATCACACGGCAGATTACAAAATGGCTGTCAATGAAAACAGAACTGCCAACCTATGGTTCTATAACTCTAAAAAACACCCTTTAGTTCACAATTTGCTGTGAACAGGTTAAGAAAAATTATTATATTTTGACAAGAAGTGACAGTCGTTTTCAAAATATTTGTTAATCGTCCTCGTTATTAGTTTTGTAGTTCGCAGAATTTTGTCAAATTGGATAAGTACATTAAAAAGATTAAACCAAACGAAAAACCAGTTAAGAAAAAACATGAATGCCAGTAATTTTAAAATAATGTCTCTTCTTAATTTTTTCTTAGCCTAGACAACTACAAAGCCGCAGTATGACATGACATTTATGGAAATATATTTGTATAAAACGTACATACATAAGTTTTTATTCGGATAATTTATAACAAAAATATGTACATATGTGTCTAATGAAAAACATTCAAATAATGTCCTCATGGAAAACAACATAATTATCCAAATCTTCTGTGTACGATTTTTTTCGGAGAGACATTGAAGTTACCCGTACCAAAACTTATTGAAATACACAGATTAATACTATGTGTCCACCAAAACCTAATCCAAGACATTATATTTGACAGCTAGTTTTTAAATTGAAACACAGAAGGTATACCGACATTCGCGTAAAACGTTACAATAAAGTGCTTTTGAATGGAAAGAAAAGAAATATCATTATTAAATTGCTGGATCCTAATATTTTTTTTGAAGTGAAACTTCTTTAGAATCTTTGTGATTTCAAACCGGATGCAACGAAAAAACGACAGGTAAGAGACACAAATACAAAAATGTGTAGGATGAAGCCAGGAAAGAATGAGACAGAAATATACATACTATTTTTCTGACGAAAGTAACGCTCAGTATTCCAATATGGCGGCACCGATGACTCGCATTAGCTCACCGTGTGCACGAACGAGTGAGAATATAAATACTGCACGTGCTCCATGGCATTTGTTTGTTTTGATCAATGTAGGGATGGGCAAGTAAAAAATATATCGATATTTATCGATATATTCCGATAATTATCGGGCGAAAAATATCAATATATCGATATATCATCAGTTTTCTCATGATTATTCATACATATTACGAAAGCATTCAAAATTCGTTAAAAAGACATGAAGAAAACAGTATGTTTTTTTTTAAATGTTGTTTTGGCTAAAAATACAAATAACGGACATCTCTGTTTATAAACGACTGAATTTAATAAATTA
This sequence comes from Platycheirus albimanus, assembly GCA_916050605.2. NCBI lineage: Eukaryota > Metazoa > Arthropoda > Insecta > Diptera > Syrphidae > Platycheirus > Platycheirus albimanus. The sequence goes on along the minus strand of OU696698.1, from coordinate 28,638,932 downwards.
AAATGCGGAACATAAACACAAGAGTTTGAACTTCTTTGCTCGGAAACTGTGTTATGTTTCATCGTATGCTTTTTATTTTAAGTTGCATGAATGAATTAAATTGGGGAAAAGCGCACTGCGACCTTAAAGATCTATTGTGAAAGAGAACGAATGAAAAAATAATTATGACACAGTATTTTATATTCTAGCTCTCATTTTCTCCTATCATACGTTTTGCCTCTCACTCAGGTCTACTAAGCATTATGTTAAACAAAAGCGAGTGAGCAGGCGCGTTGGTACGATTAAGTTAGTATGTTAGTTAATATAGGTACGTGATTTGAATGCTGTCTAACAGGAAAAGCTTTACAAAAGGTTTCAATAAACTTAATTCAAGAAGAATGTAAAATTCAAACAAATACATAACAAAAGTATTTATAGAAAATTGGCATTCAAAAAATTATTTAAATTTTAAAAAAGTATCCTGAATTTTTGAAAAAAGTCAGTTTTCGAATATTTTTTTGACTTGTTTTAAATAGTGGCGTCCTGGAGTTCATACTTTAAAAGGGAGTCAAAACGACGCAAAGTATGTCGGTACGTCTGTATGCTTGAATATGTGTTGAAACTTTTGTATTTGTATAGATACGTGTTGAAAGCATTTAGTCATACATAACATAAGGTTTGAAAGTAATCCGAAAACTGGTGCTGGGTGGCTGAGTTTTTCATGTCATTCTCTCGTAAATTAGGTATACCAACTTTTTTGAAGTTTCACTTCAACCGAGTGTGAATTACGCACACACATTTTTTTTTTTGAAAAAGTTTTTGAGAATATATTCCAAATTTTTTTTAAGTATATGCCAACTTCTAGGACTTTTTAGTTCTTATCAGAAAAATTACATTTAAAAAAAAATAGATGAAACCGTTTTTGGAAAAAACAAAAATTAAAAAAAAATTGAAACTTTTTTAAAAAACTCAAAAAACTTTTTTTGAAAAATTTAAGAATTTATATTATTTCTTTTATAAACGAGCTTCTACATTAAAAATTTCATAGAAATTAGTCAAACCGGTCCTGTGGGAGGTACCGTTATAAGACTTTTAATGAAAAACTATTCCAACTAAAACATAAAGTTTGCACAGAAAACACTATTAATTTTTCACTAAAAATCGTATGGCAAGTACCGTTAGATTTGGAGTTAGAATGCTAATTCCAAAAACCCCTCTGTAGGACGTCATAATAATACTATGTACCAAGACAGACAGACGGACGGCATTCCCAGACCCACTTTTTTCGACTTCTCTATCATCGTAATGTCGTGTTTGATTGTTAGAATTTTTTTTTTACGAATGCATAACTTGCCTTATAGTGCCTATAATCGCTAGTAAAAACATAAAAAAATAAAATATGTATTAATTAAAGATGGTCGTGACGTCACAAATAAGAAATATGCAGTAACTCGGCATACCTGGTACTTGTGTGTATCATGAACTTGAGACTGAGTAGGTAAGTAACAGTAAACAAAAATGTATGGCTCATCTCGCGATTTAGATCAGATTTAAAAAGGATTTGTGTAAATATCTGTTTTGTGCTCGGTGTAAGCACACTATAAAGCGTTGCGAATTCAGTATTGGATGCCATTTAAAATAATATGCAAAACAAACATTACAAAATTGCAAAATTTATAACATAGTGAGTGAGCAAAAGTGAACATAATTTTGACAGGTCTTGTCGTGTGGCTCCGACGCCAGCCCCGTATCTAACTGCCATTTTGCTAACGCACTTACAGCGACACCTTTACTGTAAATTTAATGAGACTCAAGGCACCATGTTATGTTAACGAAACTCGAGACAGCATAATGTTCAACTGTCTTAGTGACAGCTTGCTTACCAGATGTTGGGATTTAAAACAAGCGATCGAATTGATTTAGGTTCTGTTCTCACGAAAAGGACTGTCAAAGACACTATTTCTGTCGTTTTAGGACTCAAGACACCATGTAATTTTATTTTAAACGGAATTCAAAACAGTATGTTCAAAGACACTATTTCTGTCGTTTTAGGACTCAAGACACCATGTAATTTTATTTTAAACGGAATTCAAAACAGTATGTTCATATGTTGAACTACAAATGTATCTTAATAACATTTCGCGTATACGATTTTGCTGTATGTCTTTCCAATTAGAGTTTAAAGACTTCATCGCTTAAGGCTGTATTCAAATGAGAAGCACATACTTAAACAATACCCAGAACTTTTTGAGGAAACAAGTTTTTTTTTTTTTTAAAGGTTTCAAATAAAATTCTGCTAATCTTAAAATCATAAATTACACTTCTCCCCTCTTTCACTGGAACAAATATTTCGATAGTGTCCTATCCAAACTACTTTAAATTTCAATCTTTCCAATCCTTATTTTTGTTCCAACTCATCCAAATGCAACTTTTACTCATTTGCATTCAATTTCAAAAATTGTCGCAATGTCTGTTTCAAATTGCCACTCTAAAATGTTGAATTCCTTTTTTGCTTGAGATATTGAGATATATGTATAAATGTATATGAACGTATGTATGTAAGTGGGAAATACCAGCAATCAAGAATATGGTAGAAGGTAACGACAGTTACAATTTCTATTCAATAAGAGCAAAAGGTAAGGATGGTAAGGACGTAGGTACCACGTACTCTTATAAGCATAAGCACCTATAAGGTATGCTTCGTTAGACAGCTTTCTATAATATTTTTTTTTTCTTTTCATTCTATGCATGCAATAAATCTTTGAACATCCTTTTTGGCGAATGAGAGATTTAGGATGAAGATGGTGTGCATGGAGAAAGAGATATGAATTATTTTCTAAAGTGTATTGCATATAAGGAAGCGGAAGGGTGTTAATAAATTTATGCAGAATCTAAGTCAGGGATATGAAGGATTTGAGGAAAAGGATTCGTATAGATTTTTGGAATTAAAAATTTAAGCTTGGTAAATTGAAAAGAGATTTTCAAAACATGTGTTTTTAGGGGAGAGGTTGGCAGTTGTCATCATAGCTTAAGGTCCTTATAATTTTTGTTTTGTTTTTTTCAACAACACACAAAAATTAGTACTTAAACCTCATCAAATAAAATAAAAACTTGCTTATGTACTTAAGGTGGTGCAGACAGTCCATTGCCTATCACAGCTTCAACCAACATACCTGCTTGCCAGTTAGTCCGGTTCCTCCAGTTACGCACGCCAAGTTCGTTGAGGTCATTATCCACTAAATTGCGCTCCTTGGTCCTTTGAAAGCGAACTTTGCTACCAAGATGTCTTCTAAGACAGAAGCACCAGCGATTGGCAAGAGTGATTCTTCGACTTCTAATACTATTTTGGGCGATTATGGTGGAGCGTGGAGGCCAAATAGACACTCCATCAAAAAAAAATTGTGTCGTTTTAAGAAACCACGATGCAAGTGAAATTTTTTTCTTTCTAATAAATTCACTATTAAAACCAAATTAACTCACCAAGAGCTTTTTTTCTTTATTTTTCACTAGTTGACCGGTTTTACATCACAACACTGAGCAAAACACAAATACCGCGGAGCACGTGCACGAATGAGTGAGAATATAAGTACTACATACTACACGGTCAGCTAATGCGAACTATTGGGTGTAGCGCCGCCATATTGCGACATGCGACAGGTGAACCAAAAAATTTGAGGCGATGAAAAAAAAAGTTTCATTTTAATAATATTTGTTTATCGTGACGCTTTGTCCAATTCTAAGGTGATTATGTTCTGCTGGTATTCCCATGCGAGTCAAGACAGTCGGTGGTGTTCCTACCTTGAACAATGGTTGACTACCCTTTACGAAATCACATTGATATAGGGACCAATCAGCTCACTCGCGAAAGGGTTCAGACATTCACTTAGAATAGCTAACAAGATTTTATAGGCGACATTTAGGGAACTTATACGTCTGAAGTTGGAGCATTTCAGAGTAGGTAACTCCTTTCTTGTGGATGGGGCACACGATGTTGAGGTTAAATTCGTCAGGCATATTTTCATCCGACAAAAGTGTTGGTATATGCTCCTCACTTAGAAATCTATCAGTGCTTTGAAGATATTAGACCTTAGTTAAGGTTTCGCTACCCGAACTTTTTTCAGTCGGATAGACGGACGTTTTGCTCATAATCGGCCTAATCGAGTGAACCATTCTGACAGCGATAAGATGGTTGTCTTCACCGTTTAACAGTTAGCATTCTTACTAAATTCTCTGCACCGACTTCACATCTACTACGGCATGCCCACCCTCATCTCTACAGGTTTCCGACCGGGCTCTGCACCCCTTGGACGAATATTGCTCTCTTTGGCTAAACTTTCGAATATTGCTTCTGCCGTAGCAATAGATTCAACAGCTCGCATTTCCAGCTCTCTTTTTCTTTCTGAAAAAATGGATTCGTGAAATATCTTCGAGAATCCAAGTGAAGACGTGTCCAAAGGTTCCATAGAAATATTTTGAAAGATATTTCAGTGCTCAAGCTTCGTCAAGTATTTCAGTGGAAAAACAAAAATACCTACTAAAACCACGAACCCACCAAACTTCTGCGAAATTTAAGATATTTTACTCGAGATTGTGCCAAAAACCAGTTCAAGCTGAAAAACACACAAAAATAAACTTTGAAATTTTTCGATCATAAATCCACTTACAACTCATGAATTAAATTTCCTATGTTGAATGTTGTGCAAACAAACTTTAAGGGTTGTAAACCTTTTGTCCAAAATCCCTAACCAACCCCATCCGAAAAATTATTGCTGTTTTTCTTTATCCAACTTGATTGTTTGAGCCATTTAATACAATTTGTATGTTTTTCTTTGGCAATTCAATTTCAAATTGAATCGAGTGGCCCCTTTGGAATTGTTGGCTCATGATTTGGGTTTTTTTTTTGTGTGTGTTGTGTCTGTAATAAGTTAACTCAGGGACTTCTAACTAAACCACGAAATAGATAAACCACCAGATCTTCCAGTTGAGTTTGTAGAATGTGTATGGTTGGTATAGTCGCACCCTTCGTGTGTTCATTGAGGAAGAAACTTTTGCCGCCGCGGAAATTTAATTTTGTGGCTTCGACAATGCTGGAGAAGCTAGCTCTCGAATCTCGATATCCATCTTTATACCTATATAGGAAGACTTCGAATAGGCCTTGGGGTGTCCTTAAGGGTGTTCAGTTGGTATTTTTGGCACTTGATCAAGGAAGTTTCTTTGGAGTTATTCGGTTGTAATTGGTGTTATGGTGTTCACACGCGACCCTCACTCGTCATATAATTGTATGAAGGGCTTCGATAAAGTAAAGTTTTTATTCTGCAATTCGTTAGCGATGGCGAAAGCTTACAAGCATTTACTTTGAAGGGACTAAAAGTCACATGGATCCATGCCAGTAAAAAGGAAGTATGGGTGGAATGCTGAACAAAGATATTTACTTAGGGCATGGCCGTATTATTTTATCAGTTAACGAACACTTCCACATTTCTCTGGCCTTGCGGTGTGGCTAACTATTTCCATAGATATGATTTTGTACACCATTTTCACTCACATGGCAATCCATCTTTAATGGCTCCAGCCCTTCAATGGTGCCATATGCGTGCCTAAACCCGAAGCCCCTACATCAAATCTTTGTAAATCTTCAACAGAAAAAGCAGCTTGATCAATTAATTCTATTTTCAGATTGCTTTAATAAAAATTCAGGTAGAGTAGAAGAAGAAAGCTCCTTTTTGACAAATGAAGAGGTGCAACCTTTTGCTCTGGACAGCGGCCACAACCCACAAGTTAGAAAATAAAAAAAATATTAACATAAATAGGGCAAACAACATTTTTACGAGATTTTTGGATAGGTATACTATAAATATGGTGCGAAACAGGACGGACCTTAGGAACTACAACGAATGCCTCCAGAAACTTTGCAGTTTCCACGGACATTAATAATCTGTTAAGTGCGTGGAAAGACATGGTAACATTAAAAATTAAGACAAAAATACCTGTCAGAAGATAACCATCGTAAGAATAGCCAAATTACTAAAAAAAAAAAAGACGATAAATTTAAAGACAACTTCTTCGCCTACTCCCTTCTGCAGCTTGGGGTTACAGAAAAGAAGAAACATGCGCTGCGCCTGCGTTTACGATTGACACGTTCAAAAGCCATATTTAGAATTCCATGAACATAACGCGAAGAGACTATGACTGGAACTCAGCCATTGTTTATATAAACTATAGTATTACCCCTTGAGGTGCGCCATCTGTCGACGAAAAACTAAGCTCTAGAATACCATGGGAAGCAACAACCACAATTAAAATGGTGGAAATTGTTGTTGTTGCTTCCCATGGTATTCTAGGGCTTAGTTTTTCGTCGATAGATGGCGCACCTCAAGTGGTAATACTATAGTATATATATATGCGATGACTCAGCTTACTGCTCCAGACCCTGGGAAAAAATTTGACGATTCGGAAAATCCCATCGAAATAGTTCCTCGATCTTTAAAAAAAATCAAGTGGTCTATCTGCTAAGCCTTTCAAATGTTACCTACAAAAATACACGCAAAACTAAACCACAGACTAGACTAAGAGCGAATTTCCAATTTCTGCTTAAGGATTAATACTTCTAATCCTTGGAGCATTACCTAAATATCTTCTATCACGACAATTGAAGCGAATAGATTTTCTGAAGTATAACAATCAAGAACTAATTAAATGTTCCCAATATCAGAAGTATACTGAACATTAAAATCATTCGAATCCGGCCCTGTTCCAATGAGCCTTTAAGGGTGGTGGCTGGTGGGTGGTCTTTTGTGTTTCTCGCTCATGCGGCATTTAATTTAATTTTCAGTTTACTTTCGGGAAAAGTGTGTTACTGCAGTGCGATGTCGATTTGAGCCAAAGGAACACTAAACTTGGGGAATTTATGTCTAAGTGCTAGACTAGGTAGGTATATAAGTATACCACTGTTAAATTGTAAAATGGAAACCCATATTAGAAGTATCCTTTCCTTTCAACTGCTATGTCTTTGATAAGTGTGTATATCCACATAAATGTGTTTTGTTCACACTATGTTCTTCAAACGTTACGTTGCTATAGAAACTTCAAATGCAATTTCACTGAGGCCCCCTGCACATTCATTCCGTATAAGTATATATCCCAATATATGATGAAATCATACTCTCCTCCATATTGCAATAGAAAACTGTACAAAAAGGAAATTACATTTCCAAGATTTCAGACATATGTTTTCCTTTGATTATGAAATTGTCAGCAAAATATTAGGTTAGAATAATGTCTGTAAGGACATGATGTGTTTGAAAGAAGTATATGAAAGTACGGAAGTGTGATTCTTGCTGAGGAAAAGCTTAAGGATAAGCTAATATTTGCGACAACTATTGTGACAAGTTTTGTAGATAGCTATCGATTGGAAGACCATTATTATGATTATGTCATCTTATATTTCCCTTTTCGAAGTCAGGGGATATTTTTTGAGTTTTTGATATTTAAAAAGGGGTTAGCTAAAATTATTTCACATCGGTTGAGAGAGCTTTTAATTCATTTTTTTCAGTCAGCTCTCTTACTTTATTCGTCCGTACAGTTGGCTTTGCAATCATTTCGGTTCGTGATTTTCAGTCACTGATGACTTTGGCTGAGTGCTGATTCAGGTTTATCACAAGCTGTTGGTTTTTACCCTTAGTTTTGATGGCCGAAGCCTATCGCAATTTTAAGTTGACGCCTTCATTTTAACCCGGCATTTATGTGTCTAGGACTTTTAGTTAATATTCATAGAACTCCTATCAGAGAAAGGTTTATAATTATGTAATAGGGATGCCATTTTCCAACCAGGGAGTAAGACTTACACCTTTACAGACTTTGCGTTTTTCAGGCCCGTTCATTCAGATATTTCGCCGATTCTTTCCCAGTACCATTCAAATGGTCTCCACGAGTATGTTTAGGCTGTGTCTGTCTGAAGAGAAGAGTTCAATCAATTGCTTTTCCACTCTTACTTTGATGGAGCTGATACTCAGTATTACTTCTTTGGGCAGCTTTCCCTACCTCCAACGTATTCTTTTCATCTTCATACAATATCTTCCTCTGATGATTAAGGAAACGGAAATTAAATTTTGTTGCAGACCGCTAAATTATTTTCAATGCGTTTATCATCAAGTACTCCCTGTAGTTAAGGCGCTTAGCTGAGTTCTTTGGATATATACTCTCCGGCTGCATATACTTCAGCTCCTCCTGGATCAAAGGGCAGCAACAAGATTTTAATTAATTAATTTAACTGGCTTTTTATTTAAAACAAGCGTGTTGTTTGCCACGAGACATTTACGTCAAAATAATAAATGTGACTTAGCTTGTCAAAAGGTATCCATTGGTATCCATTCCCACCATGATAGTCATCAATTACCAACTAAAATATAGTTGGTGACAAGACATCTCTTTGTCTCGCTCCTTGACGCAAACTGAAGGAATAGGACAGCAGTCCATTGTGCGTTGTTGTAAGGCTCTTAACAGCGAAAAAATTTCTCAAGGATCGCACTAAGTGATCTCCAAATGCATTCACGATTTACCCGGTTGAACACCTTCCCAAAATCTACAAACATGAGGTACAGCGGGAACTTATACTCAGTTGTTGGTGCAAAGATGATTGGCATGGTGTTGAAGTGATCGGCCACTGCAAAAACCCGCTTGATGCCACTGAGAGTAGATTCGCTACAGGATATTTCTCCCTCGAGAATAATGTACAACCATATGAGACCTGTACTCAATTGTGGCAAGGTTTGGTTACTCGCTGATTTGACCCGGTTCCAATGAAGTCCCGTTCATACTAGGTACATCGCTTCTAATCAATCTAACGGGTACTGTTCACATAACACCTTGGATTTAGGGAAGCAGTCATTGAAGAGCTTCTTTAACGGATATTATTTGTAAAGTTTGAAAATTCTGACGTTTTAAATTAAAGGCAAAAAGTGGTGAAAGAGTGATAGCAAAGTCAGTGTTACTGACAGCTCGGAGGGTGCTAGTGTTAGAGTTACAAAAAGTATTAGGGAAATAGTGGACGGATTTAATAATCGTTTAATGCTCATTTCCTCGAAACGAAAAATACAAGTCCTTAACAAAATCAATCCATGCAAAAAAAAAATCCGAATTCCATTAACTTATTGCATAAACTTTAAATTTATCCTCGAAAAAAAAAAAACGCCAAGGTATAGCAATCCATCAAAAGATTAAAATGTACGAATACTTTTGACATATTTTCTTATGAACATACTGTAGATTGCAGTTGAAGCATATCGGTTAAGGCAATTTCTGCTGCTGCATGCAGATTGCAAATGCATACTCACTTATTCAACCAATTTCAACAAGTCAACTCTTCTTTTTTTTTTATTCCCCATCATCCTTGTACTCGGGCAAAAAAAAATTACTTATTTATGTTGTAACATCCCGCAAAATTATATCGCACAACTCCACGAACATACCGGGCTCAAAAAAAAAAAACTTTCAGTTATAACATCGAGTATAACCTTAACCAGACTCCATTAATATGCATTCCACATTCACTTTCACATCCCTCTTCACTATAATATAACTGTACACACAAACTACATTGCGGTCCCTGTGGTCGAAGCTTAACTCAAATACATTACATGGCATATATCCCGATTGCCGACAGTGTATACAAAGTGTTTACAAAAAAAAAAACCTGATAAACTTATAGGTCTGTTCACTTGGAATAAAACATCCAGTCAACATCATCAGCCCGTACCCTTTTTCCTTTTTGCATCAATTTTTGTAACACCCTCAAAATACTACTTTTTGTTGTTGGAGAGAGTCCTTCTACTTCTTCTTCTTCTCTTCTCGAAAAAAGGAGGAAGTTTTCATCCCAAATTGAGTTATATTTTGGTTATAGAAATGGGTGGACACAGACATGGACATGAACAAACCTCCTTTTTAACAGCTTGAAGATACTGATTTGCACTACATTCTTCAGCAACAACTAGAAAACTATGACATGGCCACAAATCTTAACTTTTACTTAATGAACTTCCAACACTAAATACACATCTATAGACACATCTTTACATAGGCAGCTGATGGAAAGTGCTTCTTAGTAGAAAATACAAACAACTGCAAGGCCCAAAATTGCTCCTATTCTGTCTCCTTATATAAATATGTATACCAGCTGCAAAGGACCAATAGTCTTTTATTCATATCCTGTAGTATAGTTTCTAAGTGAAGTATAGAGTTGTTTCTTTGTTTTTTTTGGATGGCAAGTCTTAGAAGAGCTGAGATAATAGCATCGGACTTGGGCACCATTTGGAAGGTGCATCCAGACATTTTGCCTTCCCTGATGTTTGCAACATTTTGGTTACTTTGTAAATCCTTGCAAACACAAAAGTGTTTTTGTGTTTTAAGTGATGTTTCAGGACAAAGTCTAATAGCCACCTTAAGATTGTGCATAGTAAACGAGAGTTTCGGTTGTTGGTTGTTGTTTTAAAGTAAACAATTGAAATGGTTTTTAATAAAAGTTTCAACAGGAATTGCTTCAAGATGAATTTATTTGAAATTGAGACGTATAACTGTATATCCTTGCCGGAGAGTGATGTCTTTTGAAATTCAAGTGCCAAACTTAAACACGTTTGTACAATTATTATTTTAAATGAAAAATCCTTGAAGCGATAACTATGATGGAAGATGACGAATTATTGAAGTCCCTAGGACATTAAGGTTGCTAGACGATTACGATTTGCTGATACGATAAACTCACTAAACAAAGGAAATTCTGAAATGATTTCAACCCGGGAGATTAATTCCTCTTGCCCCTCTGCCTCCATCAAATAATTGATTTTTCTGGAACTTTTATAAGAAGCTTTAAAATGTGTCCCAAGAACAATTCTTTTAAGCAAGATAAGAACGTGATGGCCAGTAGCTGAATAAAAAAAAAATAAATTGTTGGCACAACAGCTCCAAGCGGGGCCGGGGCCTGTGACTTACACTCTCAACCACTCCTGTGTGTGCGTTGATATTCTGCAGGAATGGAAGGGACCTACAATTTACCGCCGAATCCGAACGGCTAACAGAGAAGCACTTTTCATGACATTAATTACTCTTGGACGATTTGTCACTTCCTCGCAAGAGGCAGTACCCCGGAAAAAAACTTAAGGTGGCAACGTCAGGGATCGAACCCTGAACCTTCGGCGTAGCAGTCCGACACACTAACCACTACGCCACGGGGTACTACAGGGTACAGTAGCTGAATAGATTATTCAAAAATCAACAGGTTTTCTTAAGTTCAGTGTCTATTTGTTAGTCTTAAAATGCTTTTTATTAAACTGCATTACTAACCTGTACAATTTAAGTCTGTGTCCGTGCTTTAAATATTTCATCTCTATGGTAACTTCCTAAAAGGGGCCTTTACATTATACTCGTACAAGAATGATCTTAAAATTTTCCGTCGTAACATAGATATTATACGTTTTTATTTTCACTTTTATACAATACTAGCGGACCCGTCGAACTTCGTCTCGTCCTGATTTAACGCCTTCAGATAAACTTCAGAGTGATAAAACACAGAAAGTCAAAATTTTAATGTTGTTTATTTGAATGGAATCGAAATCAATAGAAAGCGATATAAAAAACAATGTTTTTCGATTTGTGTTCCGGCAAAAAAAAAAAACAAATAACAAAGATGGTTTGCCGTGAACAGGCAACGTACAGCTGATCATGCGAAAAACAGGGAAATTCGATATTAATCCCACTTTTAACGATTGGCCTTGCCATTTATTGGTTCTCATCGCAAAAGCCAAATGAACGGGGAGCTGAATCCACTTATTAAATTAGAATGGGAGATCAGTTGGAATAATCGGAATTCATGGGATAAGGTCTGTCTTCCCTTGAATTCGCCATTGATTATCTTCACTTGAATCACATTGTTCATCAGTTTCTTGGCGGAAAACCACATACTGTTGCACAATTTTGGATGATTTAGATTCCACAACATGATTATGATCGATCCCACCTTCAGCTGTTAATTATGCGGGGAAGTTTTTAGTACATCGATATACTCAAAATATCCGTCCAATAGTCAACGCATTTCTTAGAACGAAGTCCATCGATGTCCTTATTCTTCGCTGCTAAAAGTATTGCCCGTTCACTAATCCAATCAAGGTTTTTATAATTTTGTACAATGAAGGGGAACGCTTTGGTGATGAGTTCCTCATTTGACGATGTGATTTCGCAAACAAATTTCGGAGCGATATCAATACAGTCGAAACATCAACGGGAATTCGGCCTTTGGCAAGCGCCAGCAGTTGTCTTGAGAATTCAGCAGCCGATGGGTCGTTCTCTTAAGTTTTGGTCAATTTCAACATCTTGACTTGACGCCACAAAAACGACGATTCCGGGGATGCATTAAGTTCATCGTCAGCAGTAGATTTCGGGATGACGGGAAGCGTTTAATTAAAATCTCCGGAGAGCAATATCATAGCCCCACCAAATCATATCGAATCACTTCGTAAATCCTTCATGGTTTGGTCAACTGCCTCCAAAGTTCGTTTATGCAACATGGTGCATTCATCCCAAATGATGATTTTGCATTCAATTGCATCAATTTTGCTGTCGCCGAATTCCTGGTCAGTGTGGACGTTGGCTCGTCAAAACGTCATACACCGAGAAAAACCAGACCATGAATGTGTCTCTAAAATGATTTGGCCATGGGAAAGCTGTCTCCGCCATGGGTGTCGCTTTGGGAAACATTTGTTTGAATGGACAATACCGACGCTTGATCCTCAATTTGTATCCATCTTTAAAAATGTACTTAGATCGAGTTTCTTAAACAATATGGTATAGCAAAAACTCTGCGTCCAAAATGCCTTTCAAAACTAGTCAAAATAATAAAAACCACACTTTTGCAGCTTTCACTGACGAGTGTTGCCATCTTCACATTAAAGTGGGAACATTCTTTAGACCAACCTTGTAATTTGACTCTTAAAATCTTATTTGGCTCTAAAATTTGTGGAAATAGTGCTTCCAAAATATTCAATTTTCAAAAGATTTTGTGTACCATTTCGAGGAAAGTCTTTTTAGCGTTTTGAAGCAGTTCAAGTAGGTGATGTAGTATTTTTTTAGAACTCGACGAATTCTTCCAGTTCTCGTCACCACTTCACTTTCCACAAATTCACCACATTACCCAACGGAAGGTTTTGTTTCCGGTGACCTAGAACCTTTTTATTATTGGTTGCTCAGAAACATTTACTTGAGGCAATAAGTCATAAGGATTGTTAATTCAGCATTTCAATTATTAGAATTAATGACAAAAGAAATTCCACGAATAAATAATATCACAAAACTATTCGTTTCCAAAAAACTCACTTCACTTCTTCAAAAAACCACAAAGTCATCATTCTTCTTCCGACAAATTAAACACACTTCAACATAATAATTCCTCCATGCAGATAAACTGCTTCACTGAAGTAAATAAACTATGTCTCGTTTCTCCATTATGGCCAAAACTTTTCACAAATAACCAGATACAAAGTTTGCTTGAATTCATTTCATCTAATTAAGTAGTCTCGTTATAATTTTCGACGCCATTGCCATAGTACGAGTGTATAGGGGGGGGGGCATAATCTAAACAGCAACAGCAACAGTCCACATCCACATTTACAGAATGTCCTGAGTCCTGATTCTATTTTGCTACTGTGCCAGTTCTGGCAGTTCTGGCTTGGCTCCTTTGCATCGCACATGTTTTGCATAAATTGTATCCAACAAAAAAACAAACCCAAGAAAAATAAAGGATGGAACATATACTTTTAAACGAAAGGATAAAGATGAGGAGCAAGGGATGAAGGTTGTGCGAATGCGAATAGGAATAGGAATGCCTTTTGGCAAAATATCCACTTTAACAATTTTCAAAAAGACATTAAAACTTAATCCGTTTAGTCTGGTTTGGGTTAAAGTTCAGACAGAGGGTACTGGATTCTGGTTCTAGTTCTCGGCTCTTCTCTTAAGAATGCCATCAACTTAGTCGACCACGTCGCGTGGGATAGTCGTTTGTAATATGCTTTTGCTTAGCTTTGCCTTCTGCTTTTTTGGGGTTCATGCACGACTTGAATATTACACGAGCACTCATCCAGGCTATGAGCTTTTTATGCAAAGTTAATTGTAATTTAAACGAAAACTATTTATTTATCGCAACACGAAATTAGTCTCGCGACATTATTGCTGGAATTTGAGATTTATTCTCGAGGTAGAGGGAGTTTCGGTTGGTTAGGACGAGGAATAGAAAAACTATTTGACAAAATTGTCAAAAAAAATTCAATATTTTAGACTGTAAACGCATATTTAGGTATTACAGGTCTATTTTTCAAAACTGATTTTTATCGAAATCAGTAAAGTTGTTTTAGGTTTTTTTTTTTTTTTTTAATTTGAACATACAGAACCAGCTGCATACAGTGTAAAGACAAGTAAAGTACAATATCTGAGAGTTACACATGAGAAACATTTTTTGGTCATGTCCACTGTGTTGGAATTTTAATGATTTAAAAGTGTTTGTCAATTGGTCCGGGTAGATCTGGCCGGAATCGATGCCATTTGGCCGAAATTTGAAATGACTGTCAAACTGTTGTTTGATAATTAGTAACTGATGCTAAATCAATATGGCATGTAGCAGGATTATCCCTTCAAGGTTTGGTGGCCGACACGGCCAATTCGGTAATCAATCGGCCAAAATGTGTGCATCAAAGGAACGCAAGGTTTCGGAGCGTTTGAGAGAGGACCCCAATTTCGGCATAAGAAATACTCAGTAAAGAGACATTTTCGAATTATTAGCAGCTACACAAACCCACACGAGATTCTACAGGCGACAATTTTTTTTTTTTTTATCAATTAAGCATTGCTTTGCCGTCTGCCTGGTTGATTTAACGAATTCGAAATATAACAAAACAAATATTAAAATGATTTCGTTTTCATTTCCCACACTCTAACTAAGGGTTCTTAGAGTTGCTCATCCATAATGTTTTGTCGATAGTTTAATGCTATTTTGCAGAACCGAAAGAGTTTGCTTACTTCGACCTCATTGAGAATCATTATAATTTGCTCTTCTCACAAGATATCAGCTCCAAAAATATGCCTCCTTGTTTCTCTGAGAATCGGACACCAACCCAAGAAGTGGAATGTATTTTCCCTTTGTTCTAGGTTACACATTCTGCAGATCACTGGAAGGTCCTCACGGTGGGGTACATAATTTAAATTTAAAAGTTCTCCCCGTAATACAAGCATCATTGCTATTTCTTCACATTTGTTAGAGTCATTGAAATAATTTCTACTCATCAAATTATGATTCAGGCGACTATATATTTCTCGGTGTAGCGAGCTCATAGCTTCTTTAACACATCGCATTCTAGCTTGCTAACCCAGCTTCTCAATCAGCTTATATAAATCAGAGAGTTATTTGATATTTAATCACCAAAAAAAATTGAACGTAACTTTGTGGTCGTTATAATTGATGTTGAGGTTTTTTATTTTCTTATTGACCGCAAATTATCAATAAAAGATTCAAAACACAAGATATAATTCGGTTTCAATATTCTTTTTTATTATTATCGTATGCATTTCGGGCTCTTTCTATTGAGGGCCCATCATCAGCGAACGTGTATATTAAACTAAAGAACGAATTTGACAAATAAAACAAAATATGAAAATTTAACAACAACAAATATGTCAAAGAATAAAAACCATTAAGCTACATAAAAACAAAATTGCAAAACGGAATAATCAAAAAGTGAACATGATTTACTTTAATAAGTTAAAAGGAGAAGATTCTATTGCACCTGGCTCCAAATTCATTAAATTGTTGGTGGTTTGTACACAATAATTCAAACAAACTACGACTATCGCTAGGCACTACCAAAGACGTTGTACCGATGATGGATCGGAGTGGCGTGTATAAAATAAGTTGCACAAAATGTGATGCCTCTTACATAGGACAGACTAGGCTTTAAAGACAAGAGCAAGCGAGCATGCAAAAAAAATCAAAAACAAACAGATTTCTATAATGCAATACCAGCACACATTTTCGATCTTGACAACACAGAGCCCCACTCTGTCTCACCAATTGAAGAAAACATTAAATTATTAAAGACAGTTCATTACCCTTCCAAGTTAGACGCATACGAATCCTTTTACATTCAAACCACCAACAATTTAATGAATTTGGAGCCAGGTGCAATAGAATCTTCTCTTTTTAACTTATTAAAGTAAATCATGTTCACTTTTTGATTATTCCGTTTTGCAATTTTGTTTTTATGTAGCTTAATGGTTTTTATTCTTTGACATATTTGTTGTTGTTAAATTTTCATATTTTGTTTTATTTGTCAAATTCGTTCTTTAGTTTAATATACACGCTCGCTGATGATGGGCCCTCAATAGAAAGAGCCCGAAATGCATACGATAATAATAAAAAAGAATATTGAAACCGAATTATATCTTGTGTTTTGAATCTTTTATCGATAATTTGCGGTCAATAAGAAAATAAAAAACCTCAACATCAAATATATAAATCAGGCTTCCATTTTACGACTCCATCTGCATTAAGAGAAAACCCATACATCCTTTAGCTAGTACAAGCCATTCACTATATCAGTCAGTTTTTGTGTGAATGGTATACAGGGCAGCTTTTCTGGGAAGACGATTTGGGGCATCTTTAATACCTTAAGAATATAATCCAACTGAAGCTTAAGAGTTTTTTATAAACATCGGTGAGAGACCCGTTTCCATCATTAGCATATAATTGGGTGTGTTCGGCGGAAGACGAAATATGCGCTTTAAATAGAATCTGAAGAGTTTTTCCACACTATCAAACGGTTTCCAGCCCCACACTTGAGCAGTATAAAGTAATATGGATTCAGACACCGCTTCGAAAACCCTGAATTTGCTATATGCACAATATTCTCATTATTGAACCAATTTTTCCAAGCAGTATTGATGGCTGTCTTAGATTTTCTCAGATTTTCCTTCAGATGTCGCTCCATATAACCATATAAACCAAACCCCTATCTATTAAATCTCCGTTGTAGCACTACCTTTCATTTCAGCAGTTCCGTCCAACAATTTCCGTCACCGCGTAATAAAATAAAATGCATCGAACCCCGAATAAAAATTGCAACAACAATATTGCCGATGCACAGTCACAGTGCAAGGAGGAAGACTGGAAATGTCAAATGGTGCTGAAGAGATGATTCCTCCATCCACCTCAGATCTGAGCAATGCTGCTGTTGGTACGATGTTCATCTTTGATTTGAAGGCAAAGATGTCAACTTTATTAGACGCTCAACTTCAAAATATGACAACGAAAGCAGGCGTGGAAGGTGTAACCGTCGAAGTCCATACCCTACAAGAAGAAAACACTGCCCTACGCAATAAAATTCTACAAATGGATTCTAGTTTTACTTCATTGTAACACAAAGTCGAGCTTTTGGAAATAAAATCCATAGAAAATAACTTTGTTTTTCACATGCCAGTGGCAGCCGGAGATAACCCGGAAGCGAAGGCGAAGGAAGTTTTTTTACAACTCCGGTGACAATGCATCCTCAAAAAGTTTGGTGTGAATTTCCGGTAAGCCGACCGACACGTGGCGCCCTTAATTGTCCGTACTTTTTCGGAAACGTTGTTGAGAACAATGGTTACCACTTCAGGACGATGAGAACTATGTCTGATTGGCCAAGTTGGACCACATGGATGGCGCTTCGTGCCACACAGCATACTATTAAGTCAAGATTGACATTCTGCATGAACAGAACTGGCATTTGAACAATGTCATAATTCATCAATAATGACCAGAAGGGGCCTTTCATATAAAACTACTCTGATACTCATCATCTGAAACGTGGGCAGCCGGCGCGTCGTACAGTGCGTACCGAAGAAGTTATTGCTGCTGTAGAGCGCAGCATCGAGGAAGAGCGAAGACCCAAGTGAGTCCATCCACCATCGTGCACAGCAATTGGATCTGTGTCCACTTTATGGACAATTTTGCTGAAAGTTTGGAGCAACACGACCACCGGGCATGGCGGGCGTTCATTCCTTGAATGGGCTCGAAACGAGATTGCTGTTGATCCTTATATTCAGAATAAAATTTTGTTCAGCGATGAAACTCATTTTTGGTTGAATGGCTACGTCAATAATCAAAACTACCACATTTGGAGTGTCACTTCCAGATAATCTGACAGTTTGGAGTGCTTTGCGGGCTGAAGAAATCGTTGTTCCTAACTTCTTTAAAAACGATGTCCGACATGTTGTAAGGGATTTGTGGTTTCGGCACGAAGTCGCAATATGTCACACAGATCATGTAACAATTAATTTGTTGAGGGCAACTTTTTTGCAGCGCATAATTTCGATTTTTGGACGTGTGTGACCTCCAAGATAATGACTATTTTCTGTGTGGCTATGTGACGTCACTAACTACACCGATTAACCAGAAATGATCAGCGACCTTAGAAACAGCATTCGCCGAGTTATTGCCAATATACGACCCCAAAGCCTATTCAACACCCTTGAGGAATAATACATTATGCACGAGTATTTTTAAGCACAGAGATTTCTTCTCAAGAAACACTACATTTATTTTAATTTGCATTACAAGCGCATAATTTTATTAAATAAACTTAAGCCCTGCAAATGCTCCTTCAATAATTCCGTTAAATTATGTATTCTTTCCCGTAAAAACCTATCGCTTCTACAAAAGAATATTTTCAAAGTTTTAAACATTCTTCTAATGTTGAAATCATGATTTAACTATTATTGAATTGTTTGTTTGTCCTTCTACACACACAAAAAAAAAAATATCCTTGTACACTCTTTTGATTCCTGGTTTTTACCTTCAAAAGTTCACAAATGCTGACTATTTAATTTTCTTAATTAAATTATTCAACCAAGTTCCACCGCACAAAAAACTTTTAAAGCTATCAACCAGGCAACTTTTTTTTTACCTAATTAACGAGGAAAATCCCACAAAAACGGAAAACCAACCAAAAAAGAGCATCCTTTAATGCAAGAGATGATGATAAATCAAACTCTCCGCATAGTTGAATTGTCCGTATATATTAAAATAAAAAAAGAAAGAATAATTACTCTGATAATTTCTTTTGACTTCTGAATTATTTGGGAAGCCATAATAAATGCAAGAGTGACAATAATTCATATTAATTGCCAATGTTGGATATGAAAAAGGACACCCTATCTGTATGAACTCAACCCGAGTGGCATGGCTTAAAGTTAAACTTAACGTCGGCGTCGGTCGTTAAGGTCAAGGACTTTGCCATTGAGATACAAGGATACTTCTTATAAATCGAAATACAAAAGTGTCTATTATGTGTGAAAAGGTGAGCCAGTCGATCGGGAACAAAACTTTTATCTAGCACCCGCACCCTAAGACCTGGCTGGCAGACAGGGAGCATAAAGATAAAGGATAAAGATAAAATGATGATGGGAGATAATAATAATTATCACAACGATGATATCGTAATTGTCTACCCTTCAAGGATGTGCAAAGTGCATGGTGTCATGTCGGTGTGAATTGATTCTTAAAGACAAAGTCGATCGAGCTTGCACTTGGCAGAAGCTCGAGGGAGTTTTCATTTAATTTTAAACTTAGCAAGGAAATCGAGCAAGAGTATTAAACACACGTTCGTGTCATATTGCACTGAAACTGACAACTACGTGTAGGTTAAAGAAAAAGAAAAAACAATACTTCTCCTGTTTCAAGGACTAAATGACAGCCATACATGCGAAATGATAGCATCTTCAAGTGGTGCTGCATTCGTAGTAGGTACTGTGTTCTAAGAAATAATCTTATTGCGTCGATAATGACTGTCGGGTTGGAAGATACCAAATGAAATTTTCAAGAACTCGAACAATTTAAAGTTTAGAACATTTCAGATATTTTAAGAAGGTAAGTAGGTACTTGGAATGTCATAAGGGTGCGAAACTCTATGAGTTGTTCCTGTACCAAAGAATTGCTGAGAAGCTGCCCCAAAAAATAGTGATCCCACGTTGGGTGCCATTTGTCGTTTTCAGTATATAATTTTTAATTAGTTTTTTTTTCATTCGCCACTTTCTGTACTAAAGACGTATTCTTATGGAAATCCTGCTCACAATCGGATATTCACACGTTGGACGCCAGATTTCCACAATCACACAATTTTGTAGGCTATCTTTTCTGTTTTTTTTTAACACCTTTTATATGGATAAAATATAGACAACAATAGGGTCCCAAGTATGGTTGCAATTTTTGCGCTGAGCCGTTTAAAGTTACCTTTCAATCGTATTTTTTGTGATATTACAATAATTTAAGGTCCTTCCAACACTAAAGCAAAAATAATCGGGGCTCAAATTGATCTCCTCATTGTCTCATAACAGATGACTTTTAGGAACTTAATCTTTGAGCTAACTATTTTGTTTGTATTCTTCATGTGCAAAACAAACCACGCTGAAGTGTGGCTGACAACAACGCAGCGTTCCATGTTGGGCGCCATTATTTTGGGCCAGTTTTTCAAAAATTCCTTGCATTTTCATAATTCTTGAAGTTGATTGATTTTCAATTTTGCAATCGCCCTATATAAACAATTATTCTTATGGCAAGCCCTATCACAACAATATGGT
Organism: Platycheirus albimanus; assembly: GCA_916050605.2. Classification (NCBI taxonomy): domain Eukaryota; kingdom Metazoa; phylum Arthropoda; class Insecta; order Diptera; family Syrphidae; genus Platycheirus; species Platycheirus albimanus. The sequence goes on along the minus strand of OU696698.1, from coordinate 28,618,310 downwards.
TCCACTTTGGGTGCCATTGTTAGTAGATAAGTTTCGACAGATATCCACCTTATTTTTGAGGAACACTGTTCTTTAATACTTTAATCATCCTTCATCTGTAGCAAATAAAAGTTAAATGAAAATCTGCTTCACTATAATGGCGTCCCCGATTGGGCGCCATTTTAGTTTTGAGCCATGTTTCCATAGATACCTTTCGATTATTTAATTTGTATCGTATTACAAGTAAAGGTCCTTGCAACACTACTCAGCGTAGTATACTGTAGTCTACTCTCAAAAACAAAAGACTTAATCAGCACCCTCGTTGGGCATTTTCCACTTGAGACAGATCTTTTTAGTCACTCAATAAATATGAAGGTTCTCAAAATATGAGCATGGTGTTTCTATCCTAAAGAATGATTATTATGATTAGTAAACTAGGTTCTCAGGGAATTATATCATTTTCCTAATCTTAGAGTAATAGTGTTTTCAAGTCCTTATAGTATAGTAACTGTATAAAGAGCTATTATCTAAGTCATGTTTGAGTTCAGTGATTTAATAATAAAAAATGGAAAGTATGACGATGGCTAAGTTTTGCCAACATATTATTTATGAGTAGAGATAGAGAACTATCCTTGCATTTGAGTTGTTACTTCCTGACCAGTTCTTCATAAAAAATTCTTTCTACTTTATTAACTGCCTTGAAAAAAATATTAAAGCATTTTTTTTTTTTTGCTAAATGGGAGCACCATCATATGGAACATTAAATAAAAACCACAAATATGATCTGAATTTTTATCAACAGAAGTGTCACACGCGCACAACAGTCAATTCTCTTATCACTTGACATTGGCGTGACAGCTGAATGAAAAAGTAAATTTTATATGAAATTTCCATGTGAAAAGAGAAAGTCACGAGTCACCAAGTTGTTGTCCGGAAAATGCCAAAGACGAATCCAATATTTAATATTCCGCTCACAGAAGCTCGAAGATATACGCAAACTGGTCATCATGTGGTCAAGTCAGGCATAAGGGCTCTGGTGTGCTGAGCACACTATCAAATTGTCATTTTGCCTTTTTCTTTTGGCACATTTTTTTCTTTTTTTTTTTCTTCTTCTAGGATCATGACCATAATATTTTCGACTTATTATGGAAAGTTGGTTGTGTATATAAAAAAAAAACCCTGCTCTGCTCATACATATCATCACCATCACTATTCTGTGGACAAACTAATGGATTTGGTCAAACATTGCTTCGTGCCATCGCAATGTTGGTTTGTACCTACACCTATATCTACAACATCTGAACAACGGTCAACAAGTCGAGCTCACGAAGGAAGAACACGACGATGACGAGGACGACAAAAATAACAAACGCTGAAAAGGGCTAAGCGAAACGTTTTAATATTCAAAACAAACGAATTCATCCGGGATAAAGGATGTTATCCGACCTTAAGTAGCTTTCTGCCAAGCTAACATGACCTGAGACTTAACCACAGAGGCAGAGGCAATAGCTTTTGCTAGCTAAAGATATCCTGCTGATGTGTTTGAAGGGGTTCTCATTATTATATCCTTTCATGCTATTTAGTTCCATTCGAGTGAGCTGGCTCTGTTAATGTGTTTGTTCGTTTAAGGATTTGACTTCAATTTTATTTTTCTTCTTTGCGTGTTTTTTTTTTTTAGTGAAATTGGATGAAGTTCAGAAAGAAAATGTTTGTTCTTTTTTTTTTGTCTTTTTCTTTTGTCTTTTTCTTCTCCGAAGAAGGATTAAGTTATTTACTGTTTTTGTGTTGAAAGACGTGACAGGACTAGGCAATTAAAACAGTAGCCAGGGATTTGTTTAATTTACTCACCGTTGTCACTCTGAAAAAGGATTAAAATGTTTTTCTTAAGGTATCCTATCCATTTTTGTTTATAGACTGGAGGTGAATCCTTTAGTTTGGAGAGAAAAAGGACACTGTCAACAACTTTGATATCGATTTATCCTAATAATAATAGCTTGGATGTTTTGAAATTACACACGAAATCCGATGGGGCTTTATTGAAATAGTGAATTTGAATAAAAAAAAATTTCAACCTTGGTTCTGGTAAAATTAAAATTAGGTCTGTAGTCTGTCTTGAAATTTCTGTGCAGACATGGCTACTGCTCGAGACATACAATTTTCTGAACATGAAAGCTCTTTCCATTTGATGAACTTTTTGACTAGTCCTGCAGAAGAGCACTATTTACGCAAACGGGTTAGGTCTTACTTTAGAATTTCAAACATTTTAAAATATAGAGACATTTTCGACCACAAGAATATAGAATGCCCAGTCAAAACTCAATTCAAAGGCGATGATCTTAAATGATTGGCGCTGTTTACACATAAGGACAAGGGCCGTTGAAATTGAGTGTACTTTAATTACGTTACAATCGGATAAAATGTGACTGAAATGATTAGGGACAAAGTTTCTTCGGGTCATATTTGGTCCTGTATGTTACAATATACAGTCTGCGAACTAGAAAAATTGTCCAAAATTTACCTACTTCCGGCTTAGTCGACTACTGTATCACTCTACATCGCTTTTTGTTTTCATAGGAGGCCTGAACAACAGATACAGAATAAGGAGTTTCCTAAGCATTGCAAACACATATATCTAAGTTTCCATTTAATTAAGAAATTCGTTTGATGTTACAATTCACCAGAGTTTTGAATTATTATTTTCTATGCAAAGGCTTATAGCACGATATTTTCTCGGGTCCTTCCTATATTTCAAGAGAGGAATGGTTTTTGAAAATATATTTTGATGCGTGGAAAGAATAGCTTAATGAGTGGGAAAGGAGTGGTTTGCAGAGCTATGAGGGGGGAAGGCGGTTGGCGCGATCGGCCGTTGGCTGGTGACGCGGTCGAAACTCTGCAAACAATAAAAAAATCGCGTGATTTTTTGATTGTTTGCAGAGTTTCGCACGATTTTTTGATTGTTTGCAGAGTTTCGCCCGCGTCACCAGCCAACGGCCGATTGCGCCAACCGCCTTCCCCCCTCATAGCTCTGCAAACCACCCCTTTCCCACTCATTAAGCTATTCTTTTCACGCATCAAAATATAGGAAGGACCCGAGAAAATATCGTGCTATAAGGCTTTGTATAGGGATAGGACTACCAGCTTCTTGAAAGGGATTCAATAGCATACTATCTACGAAGCTTTATCACAAATGGAAATATAGACGCTTCGACCTTATAACGCATGATCTATTGCAAGGCACTTAGAACAAATTGAAGTGGCCTTAATGAAACTGTTTGAAATATATGTAAATTCATTGAACGGTACATTTTCAAGGGAAGAAAGGAATCTTTATCTAAATTTCTTTATAAATTAAAAACGAAATAAGGCCGAGTCGACTTTATTTCACTTAAGCAAAGTGAAATAACACCGAGCAAGGAAATTCGGCGTTATTTCGCTTTTATAAAGTGGAATAACGCCAAATTTCGGAATTCGGCTTTATTTCGCTCGGCGTTATTTCACGACACCATTCTATGAACATATTGAGACTTGTCTAAGTCCATACCCCTTGCTGAGAAACGAGGCCTATCAGCGATTCTGGCATCAAAGAGGTGCCGTAAAATAACGCCGAATGCAATAACGCCGAATTTCAAAATTCGGCTTTATTGCACTTTACGAAAGTGAAATTGCGCCGAATTTTGACGTTCGGCCTTATTTCACTATAATAAAGTGAAATAACGCCGATTCGGCGTTATTTCACTTTCTAAATATTATTTTTATGACTTTTCATGTGTCTTTCATATTCTCTAAATAAGGTACCATCCTGAGAGCTTTGGAATCATTAAACAAATGTTTAAGTACCCTTTGTATATTTTTTTTGTACAGGACCAATTTCCACTTAAAAATAAAACAATTTGCTTTGTTCGCGCGATTTTTTATTTTTATTTGATGAATTTCTCAAAAAACTTGGATCTGAAAAATTTTTCTCTCAAATTCCGCAAAGATTGGATTTTATATGTTGCACTTATATCAACGGTTTTGAATAAAAGTTGACATTTTATTTAGCTTGATATAGATATAGAACCTAGGTGTCTACATATACATTTAAAGTTCAATAAATACTGAAGTTTTTACTTCAAAAGACTTTTCTTAACAGCACTAGGTTTTAAAAATATAATGAAGTATACATTTCGTAAACTTAATAATTAAAATTTTAAATATCGAAATGTTTATGTTATGTTTATTAAGTATGTATTTTTCAACAAAAAAGAATTATTAAAAATTATTTTTTTTTTCATTAAAACGAACTTTTGGGAAGAACATATTTGCTTTGTTTTATTTTCTTACCATTCGGCTTTATTTCTCAATTGGAATTCGGCGTTATTTCACTTTCTTATAGTGAAATAAGGCCAAACGTCATAATTCGGCGTTATTTCACTTTCGCAAAGTGCAATAACGCCGAATTTTGAAATTCGGCGTTATTGCATTCGGCGTTATTTCACGGCACCATCAAAGAATTCTTGAAATGCCATTTGATTCTGCATTTTCGGTAACCGTAGCCACCATGACACTCCCACAAGGGGGCATACCTCATAAATATTCTGATATGGAGGAGCCAAGTGTCGCAAGACACGAAAAGCTTCTCCACCAAGATGGCCTATCTCCCGTGGTACCATAGAATATAACTTCTGGTGGAGCTTCGCAACCGTGCGAAGCCTGGCAAAAACAAATGAAATCAGATCAGAGACAAGCCCTTATCAAGCCGTTCAACACAAACAAGAGAGGAAATATACACGGAGGGAACAATAACATGACACAATGCCTTCAGCTTTGGGAGAAGTCCAAAATTAAAACTACTACTGCCAGCTGCAACTGGTAAGTTCACACGCGAAGCTCATGTTGTGGTATACTCCCAGGTCTCCTGAGCAGTGAGCACTCATGATCAGGCACCCCATCAATCTCCACACATTCTTCTTCCATCCCTGATGACACTAAGTTAAAAGCTCAGAAAGAATGGCATCATCACAACAGTAAGAAACAGTGTTGGGGTGACCCCACGACTGGCAGCAAAAAAGTGAGGATGAGACCAGGATTAGGGGTTGCGGCCAGAGCAACAAGAGACCCAGAAAGTGCACAGCCGGAGCACACACTACGTTCTATGCATGACTCCATGTAAACATGAAGTCAAATCCTGTCAATAAAGACCAATAAGCCCAAGAACCAAATATAACACTGCAATGTCTACAACAGAGTGTAATATAACACTGGAGATGTAGGAGAAGATTCAACGATGAAGTTGTACGGGAGAAACAGCGACATTTACCTGGTTAGAAAGTAAACAAAATACGCACCAGCCGCCGACTTTCTAAGGTGGCTGAAGAATGGCCGCAACCAGCTTTACATGCATAACTAGCAAGGATCTGGACTAGCTGCACCAAGAAATATTGATAAAGGCCGTGGTCCATAAATGACTATATGCGTATGCGCCACCTTTCGATTCAAACATTTAAGTAAAATCTAATGACTTTCAAAACTTTTGTCTGATTTTCTTGGGCTTTTTTTCAGACATTAACTGCATCAAATCACGTAACCAATACCTTTTTTCAGCTTTTGTCTGCAATAGAAAATATATTTTGTTATAACATCACGGTGCAATGTGATTCAAATAATGCAGAATCAAAAAATGTTTTGTTTGGCGCCCAACGTGTGTCCACTCACTTTATTTATTAATACATTTAGTTCTTAAGCGTAACAACTATAATATAGCGCCTAAAATAATAAAACCATCGTTCTCATATTAATTAAACTGTATTCGTATCTCCCATTCATTAACTCCTTAGAATTCATAGGTCTTCTAATTAAAATTCAACGAAAATAATTCTCTAAACTAAAAGATACAATTTAAAAGCAATAAATTAAATAAAGCACACCCAATCAAATCAACCAAAAGCATTTAGTTTGACAATTATCTAGATATTAATATAATTTCACGTAATAAAAATAATATATTCCATCAATTCAGGGTCCTTGTGCAAAATGATATCCTTCATCAGTAGTCAAACAAACCAATAACATTAAATAGGCCTACTTTTAATATCATTGATGCTATTATAGAATAAATAATTTAAGGATATGTGTTGTTGGTAGTACCATTTCCCTGACATACCTACATAAACTCCAAAAACCTCCTTAAAAGCCTTTTTCGGGAAAAAGCAGGAACCGGAGATAGGAAGATAAACATGAGTGAAATACAAAACAAACACTCGAAGACATTATCTCAATCATCTTCACCGTTACCGCAGTCACATCCTCAATGATTTCCTTGAGTAATATTTTAACTTTTGATTGTTAAGATCTGGATTCGTGCAAAAGGAAGGAAGAATGTCTATGTCGTCAGATAAAATATAAGTACATGATATTATATATTAGACAATAAACAGAATCTCTATGTCATGTATAATATATATATGTATATGTGTGATTACTGCTTAGTGTGAGATTTATTTTTGCTCACACAGCGTACCGTATACACATTATTGTCGTGTGTTGCTCTAATAAATCTTGAGATACGAGTATCTTTAAGAATATAGGAGAGGTGTTGAGTTTTATTTTTATTGTAAAGTATCTTTTAGAAAAAATAAATTTGAGAGTTTGTCTGAATGTTTGCGGTATATGATATTATTTTACACTAAGTTAGGTCTATATACCTTGTAGAGAACAGTATGCTTTGCAAAAGGTTATACACATTGCTGGTTTAAAAGATATTTTCGTAGAAATTAAAGACATCTACTGTCTTCAAACATTTTAACTAAATTTGCATTATATTGAGTTTTGACACCCTTATCACTATCACTTAAAATGGTTGACAGGAATAGTCATGATAGATTTTTGAAAAATGCGACTTGATTCCAGCTCGAATTTGGAAGATTGCTCGTTGTACAGACAAGCTGCCAAAAGAGTGAAACTGCTCTGTTTTGCTTTAAGGCCAAGTTATAAAAGCTCATATTGACGAATATCCCAATTCGCGCTTCAAAACAAGTGACGCAAAACTTCTTATAATTAGGTACTTTGCATATTGCAGGTACTTTTGCCCGAAGTATCCGTTATATTTTTTAATTTTTTTATCAGCACAAACTTTCCAAAACACACTGTACTAAATACATTTCGACAAAACCATAAGTATAAAATTTTATGCAAATGGAAAACATTCTTAAGAAAAACAGTATTATGTATCTAGATAGAAAATGGTACTTACCATTCGTAAGCACCATGAGTTTTCATCTTCACATCGAAATACACCATCGCGTCGCGACGTAATCCATCAATGGGAGCAAGAAAACAAATCTTAGAGCACAAAAAAAAAATCTAACCATTGTGATTGAATTTTGTTTGTGCTGTTGGCTTAGCTAAGGATTTTAAAGGATCTCGAAAAGATTCATATTATCACACGTAAAAGATGGGTTTTGGTGTAAAAAGATACCTATTTTTTGGAATTATACGTTCATTTATTGTTTACCTTCTTGGCGTTTTGTTATTCAATTTATTATCATATGCATGCAACTTTGTGGAAGAAGAGGATTGTATTTTTTTAATTCACTTTTGATTTAATGCGATTAATACTCGGGGAGGCACACACACAGTTAGTAATTTTCTAAGCTGTTAATCGGATAAGATTTCAAGATCTCATTCAATCTTCAATTTTGAAATGGAAAAAGGTACGCTCTTAAGATTTCAAACCGTACAATTTGTAATTCCAAGGAACCAAAACCATGCTGATGTAGTTATCCAACAGATGCAAACAAAGAAGAAACGACAGTGTCCTTTTCATTTTCCTTAAAATTAATATTTCAGCATATTTGGCATCTAATACAACAAATTGATTGGGGTGGATGCTTCTTTCATGTATTTCAAACATTTAAACTCATAACTTTTTCTAGCTTTTTCTCAATTAAAATACTTATAGTTATTCATGTCAGTTCCGAAATGCTATTTCGTTTGATTAAATATTGAATATTATTTTGCGCTTAACACCACCCAATGCTACATCGAACTCGGTTCGACAAAAAAAAAAAAAAAAAAAAAAAAAACCTCAGTGACATACGTGTGAATACACCACATATGTACAGAGTTTTCCAATAAGATGTGTTATTTTGATATTCAAGGAAAAATAGCATTTTTTGAAATCGGATGTTTATTTTAAAGTAAAGAAAAAAATATGTCATTAACTATGGAAAACAATATCAGCGTAATGGCCGCCACGGCTACGCTTACACAACAATATCCTTTTCGTGAAATTTTCCATCACCAAATCGCAAAGTGGCTGCTGTATGCCCTCAATAGCTTCACGAATTGCATCTTTGAGATCTTGAATCACAGCTGGGCTGTTGGCGTAGACCTTATATTTCACGTGGCTTCAAAGGAAGAAGTCGCAAGATGTTAAATCATAAGATCTCGGTGGCCAATTGTGATCACCTCTTTGGAAGATAACACGGTCCGGAAACTTTTCCCATAAATGATCGATGGTTCCGTTGCTTTTGTGGCACGTAGCGCCGTCTTGTTGAAAGTAAACGCTGTCCAGATCAATACCATCCGATTCCAGCCATACAAAATTAATAATCATCTCTCGAATCGATAGCGCAATCCATTCACCGTAGCTGTTGCTCCAGCCTCATTTTCAAAAAAGTAAGATCCAATGACCCCGCCGCGCCGGACCATAAACTGCACCAAATAGTTACTCGTTGATGATAAAGAAGCTTTTTAACAATAAATCTTGGGTTTTCCGAGCCCCAGATGTGACAATTTTGCTTGTTGACGTAGCCAGCGAAAATGGGCCTCATCAGTCAAGATGATTTTTTAATGAAATTTCGGATCATTTTCATTTATTTCAAGGACCCAATCAGCAAAGACACGACTTTGTTGATGATGATTGTTGAAGAGTGTATCGTTCCATTTTTATTAATATCGTAGTTTCTACTTGTCAAATGTCGCAACTTCAAAAGTGACAACTACCGAAATAGCGGGCTATACAAAATAACACCTCTTATTTAAACACCCTTTACATACTTCTCTAGAATTGTGTTTGCCTCGATACACATCACAAGGCCTTATTTTACTTGTGCATTGATAAACTTCAGGAAGAGGAAGCCTGAATTTAACTAGCTATATGGACCAAGACGAAATGTAATTACAGAAAGACAGTATGACATGGCGCGCACTGCATGCCACTCAGCAGACGCCACGATCTAAAACATCTCCACCTACTTGAACTTTTTCAAAAATCACTATACAAAGATCCGTTTTTAGATCTGATATTAATCTTACTTTTAATTTTTTTAATTGGAACTGTCGGCACGCGTCACTATGGCTACGCGTATGTCGTCCTCATTTTGAAGAACTATTAGCCCAATTATTGTTATCTTAATTAATTTCATAACTCTATTCTTGCCAAAATATTTTATCAAAGCGCAATTAAACTCAGATATCATTGATTAAAGTTTTCTTCTAAAGTACATTTAAAAACAAAAAAACTTAATAATCTTTCCCTGCCGATTGACAAATTTACCTTTGGACCAAAGAATTGAAATTTTCGGCCCAAAGTCTGATATCAAATTAGTTCGTTATCTTAATTTTTGATAGTTTGATTGTTTGAAAACGTAAGACAAGAAAAAACATGTCTGTCTAGCAATTATTCAGATTGTTTATAAAACAATTAAAGCTATTTGTACCTTCTAATTCTAAGTTCTACCTTTTAGCGAATAAGTCGGGATGACAAGATTATAGAAAATCAAGGTTTCTTTATATCGCTGCTTTGATGCAAGCTTTCCGCTTTAGTTTTGGAACAACAACACACATTTTGAATTTTTTTATAAATAACACGTGAAAATAGAATCGTTCAAATCGATATAAATTGTTTTTTGCGCAACCGGTGAAATAAATGATAATGCTGTGTTATCAAATAATTATAATAATGATTACGACTAACAAAGATAGGTCAATATGTCTCTCTAGAATAAAATAAGGACCGAAGAGCGTTGCTAGTCAGCTGGAGAAGATATCAATATATCAGTTGGCCTTGTCATGAAGAGGTTTTCAATACTCATCCAAAAAAAATCAAGTGTTTTTACCTTGGGAATCAGATTTTCAATCCAAAGCTCTTATCAAAGGCTTAGTCACTTTCGAGGCTATAGACAGGGTTGCCATTTAATATTTGCAGTTTTTACAAGGAAAGACAGTATCTTTCAAGTAAAGTAGTAGTACATAGTTTAAATAGAGTAAAGTCGGGTAATATGGACCACTAATCATATTCACTAATAAAACACAAACAATGTTAGTTTTATTAAAGAAATTTAGTTCACAAAAAAGATGAGTTCATTTTTATTAAAAAACTGACAGCAAAAACATTAATGCACTTTATATAAAATGAAATAAAAAAGTATAGTTATTCAAAAACGTTAAAAAAATTGGAGGACTACCTGGTCCATATTGGCCACAATACTAAAAGAATAATAATTATTTGCTTAAGATGTACAAATAAACTCACAAATAAAAAGTGGTTTTTCACAATCAGCACAAAGTTCAAACGCATAAAAAAATATAAAAAAGGAGGGTATATGGACCACTAATCCAAATCACCCTCCCTTGCCATGGTCCACATTACCCGAAAAGTGTGGATTTTAAAGAAACCTATTTTTCAACAAAACAGGATTTCTTCACATATGTTTGTAAAATACAAACTTTAAAACACATATTTACTTTTTATATTTAAAAAAAATTATAAATAAAGTTATATTACCTACTACTAAGAAAATCACTAAAGTATGTTTCAGCTTATTGCGCAGTAGTGCAGGTAAACTTTACATCGATAGCATTTGTGTGAGGTGAGAAACGCTGGTGGTCCAGATTAGCCGAGTGATACACAATACCGGACTTTACTCTATTTATCTAATCAATTGCCTTGAAATTTTTTGCAAGAAGATTCTTTGCCATTTTGAATTGAAAATTATTTCTGTCATCGCAGTTGCCTCGGATGTAGTCCAATCTTGAGGTGAAATGTTCGATCACTCTTTGCATCTTTTGAGGTCTTATAATGGCATTATCGCGGCGAATTGTCTTTTCCAAGTCGTCAATTGTCTCTAACTTAACCGTTAAGACTACGCACTGCACATACCCCCACAGAAAATATTCTAGCGGTGTTAAATAGCAAAATCTTGGAGGCCAACTCAAGGGTCCCAATCGCCAAATTATGCACTCACCAAAAGTTTCCTTCAACAAATCTATTGTGCCACGAGCTGTGTGAAATGTTTCGGCGTTCTGTTGAAACCATAGCTCCCCCACATTAAGGCGATTCAATTCAGGAGCGAAAAAGTACTTGATCATTTCTCCATTGACGGTAATCCTCTGGCCGGCATCGTTTTTAAAGATGTAAGGGTCAACAATTACTTCATCCTATACCTAAGGCATACTGTCAGATTTTCTGCATGTAACAGCGCCTCTCAACAATGGCTTGATAATTGTTTTAACTCCAATTGCGACAATTTTGCTTACATAGCCACTGAGCCAAAAGGAGATTCATCGCTGAACAAAATTTTCTTGTAAAAATCGTTATCAACAAAAAAAAAACACCCTTTATTAGATAATTTTTTTCACAAACAGCAAACTATCCCGAATGTGTTCTTTAAACAATCACACACAAAATCGCCATCGTGACCGCACCAAGGCAATTGTTTTTTTAACTGCAACATTTCAACACAAAGCACTCAACCCAATGGATACTTTTTACGTTCGCTCTGTTTTCGAAGTCAATAAAAACTAAAATTACATCAACTCCAAAAAATAAACCAAAAAAAAAAGAAGAAAAAATGAAGCAATCATACACTTAAAAGAGTCCACAATCCATTCCATTTCACTATTTAAACATACAACACAGTTATAAGATAAAAGTAACCTTACCACAGGACGAGGACGAGGACGAGAACGAGCATATGTATGTGTATGTGTGTGAGGATAATGTACACAAAAGTGTTGCTCCTTTTCAACAAAACCCGATCACGTCTTTGAGTTGAATTTCACTGAAATTACTGTTCTGGTGTGGCGGCACGGCATTCGCCAAGTGTGACTGAGCTGAGCGGTCACAGGACATAATTTAAGTTTTCCCATGAGGGTCAGGACATAAAAGTGGACCACAGCAAAACTGCGAAATGGAAAATGGAAACGGTATTATAGCCCAACGAAACCAGCCACCACATCCACACCAGCATTATTAAACACTGACCTGCTTCTTTTTGGCCAACAATGCAGCAGCTTTGAAACAAAGTAAGTTGGTCGAATGAAAGGATGGACTCGACAGTCAATGGGCAAGGACACTTGAAGTCCTTTCACTTTAATACAATATGTTACTATACATATGTATATGTATATGTAAGTATACTTACTCGTACAATAAAACTGGCCACGCGGGTGGTAAAAAGATGATAAAAGCAAACAATGTACTTTGGACTTGAAAGTACCATTTGGTGCCTTTGAGTTTTCAGTTTTAGCTGTGGTTGCTTATAAGACTACGTTTTTTTTTTCCTGCCGAATATCTGAAAAAATACATTTACATTTTAATGCGCAAGAGAAAATAGAAAAAAACTTATTTCGGTTTATAAAAATCCTTCACATGTGGCAATACTTTATTAGTATATCTGCCTTCCTTCTTCGTCTGAACTGAGTTTCTCAGCTAAGATTCAAAGGATTCTTCCAGGGCGGGGATAAGAAACATGTCACTGCATGAAGACCCAGCTATACTCTATTCCACATAAACAGGCAGTACACGTCTTATGGGGAAGCTTTTTTTAAATCAGTTGCGTCCAATATTTTTTTAAATTGAAGGAAAACCCTACACAAGAATTGTTGATCGGCCAGTGAATTTCTAATCGCATTTGACGTGAATCCTACATCTTATTCAGAGCACATCTAAATGTACACTGATTGTCTGTGGCTGCTGCTATTTAAAATTCAACCCCATTTTAATTGATGTGCATTCAGAGTTAGCAGTGTTCTTTTGGTAACTCGTTCAGCTTTCTTTCCTTGGGTTTCTGCTGATGAGCTTTTGGTTTTAGTGCTTTAAATGTTTGTTAAGATTGTTGCTTATTTGAAATGCTTACTACGAAAACCCTGCAAGAGCTTTTGTAAAGAACGTCCTTACGGAAAACAATAGAGTGCGAATGAGAGACAAACAATACTATCTTCTCTGTACCGCCGATTTATGTGGAATAGGGTATAGTTGCATATTGTATAAGTAAACGAAAATGTCCTCAATTATTTGATATTTCTAGGACAACAACTGTTGTCTTCCTTCCAGGACTAGAGACATTCATCACATTAGTGGTCCCTGTTGGATGTGCCTATTTGAACTTTCGAAATTCTTAAAAAAAAATATGTTTCGTCCCTGTAGATGATTTTCCCCCAAAATTGGGATCCTATCGTAACCCTTCAAGTTATACAGCAAACGGTGTTGTCTCTTTTGTTATTAAATACCCTTAACATGAATTAACAAAGTGCAAGCGTTTATGAAAGTTAGATAGGAGATGAGATGAAAGGAGATTAATATTCACATTGGTTTTGAATGTCTGTAAATCAAAATGGGAGGGAAAAATCGAGCCGGGTAAAGCGTTCCGCATTCTTATAGTGCGGCTAAAGAAAGAGTCTCTATACCTTACAATACGTCCGAAGTAATGCTCAACGGTAAATTAATGGGCATTCCTAGTGGTGCGGCAGTTACGGGGAAATTGTTTCAAGGGATGAATGCATATAACGATAAAAAAGGTAGTAAATTACGGCGGTGTTTAAGTGAAACAAATGATCCGGTAATGGTTCTTTCACCTATCAATTTGAAGGCTCCTTTTTGTATCCTTTTCAGGAGGCTCAAATGTGTGACAGAAGCACCTGCGCAGATATGAGAATTGTATTCTAGTTTTGGGCGACGTAAAATGTGTGATCTCCACAGAAGATGATTTGTGATACACATACCTAAAACGCAAAGCTGTTATGAACTTTGATCTCCTGGGTCAGTTGGATCTTGTACACTCAAGTCCCGCTGCAGGCTCATAAGTCCAGCACAGTTGAAGTTTGGGAAAGGCCCAGTTCTTGTGCACGACGAAGAATCGACTGCCTCAGGTTCTACTCTACACTTTCACGGATATTTTGATTTCAATCAATTTGATTTCTTAGGCGTCCATTGTGGATTCTTTTAGAGCAACTTCTTCGGGATTGGTGAAGATAAACAGCGTAGAAGTTGATTATCTCCGTTCAGGGTAGCATTTAGAGGTCTGGAGGCCCTGGGTCACAAAGAATTGGACCCCCCCCCTCCCCCCCACCGCCAAATTATTTCTGAGCTTTTTTCGCTACAAAATCGTTGATGATTCCGTTAAAACCCAGTTTCCGAAGTAAATCACTTTCAATACTTAAGGCTATATCACACTGACAGTGATTTCACTGACCAACCCAAATCACGTCAGTGACTGACTCGAAAAATGACAAGTGTGATAAGTAGTCACTGGCGCATAGGACCACTGACACACTTTTATGACAAGAGCGTCAGTGTACTGACCCCGTCAGTGAACTGACCTGTTTTTTGAATTTGTTGGTAGTAAAATAGTTTCGTAGATTGGTCTTTTCCATAGTCCTTTTTGATACAAATTGAAATAACTCAGTACCAGGACCAAGACATACGTTCTTAATGATCCTTGTACACTTTCACCAAGGCTTCTACTGCAGCGTGGACATTTTCAGGATCCATCTTCTCAATCCGATTAAGAAATCCAAATTACGAATGTACAGCTTCATACGAGTGCAATCTTTCAGTCAGAGAATCGTACAGCCAGTCGACGAACACTGTGATGAAGCCGGATATTTTGTATTTCTCCTTCGAAGACAGATTTGCTCTTTTATATAATCGAGCGGAATTAACCTCATATTTCTTGCCCTTGTGCGAGATTGTACAAATTGATCAGTGAGAGCACTTTTTTTTTTTTTGACTGCTTCATCTTATTTATGAAAATTGTTTCTTTCGGATTCCACGAATGTCTTCAATAATCCCAATACACGCACTGCATATTCAAGAACTATTTTCGGGTCCTGCAACATCAATTTTTACTTGCGATTATAGGTACTATAAGGCAAGTTATGCATTCGTCGAAAAAAAAAGTTTTGAGATAACAATCAAACATGACATTACGATGATAGCGAAGACGAAAAAAGATGGTCTAAAAATTCTGTCCGTCTGTATGTCTGTCTGTCTGTCTGTCTGTCTGTCTGTCTGTCTGTCTGTCTGTCTGTCTGTATGTAGACCTACAGCCCAAACGGGTGGGCCAAATTGCTTCAAACTTGGTATATAGACTTTTTTAGGTATTGTACAGAAAGGAAATTGAAATTTTTTTTTTAGCTCAAAAAATAACGGTACCTGCCATACAACCGTTACGTTAAAGCTTATTTTTCTCAAAAACGGCTCTAACGATTTTTAATTAAAAAAATCAGTGTTGCTTTTTAGGTACGACCAATCATATGGCTGAAAAA
The DNA here is from genome assembly GCA_916050605.2 of Platycheirus albimanus. Lineage (NCBI taxonomy): Eukaryota > Metazoa > Arthropoda > Insecta > Diptera > Syrphidae > Platycheirus > Platycheirus albimanus. Next base: position 28,602,800 of record OU696698.1, on the reverse strand, counting down.
AAAGTTTTAAAAAATGGCTAAGAACGGTACTTTCCATAGGACCGTTTTTTTTGCTTTCGACTATCTCGAAAACGACTCAACCGATTCTTTCGAAATTTCACACACATATAGCTGTAGGTAACTCAATTTGTATTGCATACCAATATTTTTGAAAAATATTTTTTTGTATTTTTAAAAGCATTTTAAAAAAAAAAATTTAAAAAATTAATATTTTGAAAACTGCTTATTAAATTTTTTTTTAAAAATTTTAAATAAATCTATTTGCTGAATAAATATGAACTGGCGTTTTTGAATTTTTTTTTTAAAAATTTTTTCAAAAAGTTTTTCAAAAAAAACTTTTTTTCTCAAAAACCGCTCCACAGATTTTTCTAAATTTATTCTCATAAATTCAAATTTATCCAAGAAATAAAATGGCGTACTTTTTTTTCAGCTCAAATTAGTTTAAGTATTTATTTAAGAATTTTGAAAATTTTATTTTTATCAAACTCTCAAGCCCATAAACCACTGTCACTCATTAGAGCAAGTTCGTGCGACCCAGTCGTGCATTTTATTTAGGGTCGAATCGCTCGAAAATATTGTTCCAAAAAGATGCATATCCACAAGATGATTTGAAGCTTCAGCATAGCAGTGTTCGAGATGGTGAACCAGACATGAAAACAGAAGCTGATGAGTGGTCTAATTAACTGCTTGTAATTAAGCCAAGCTGTCCCACCCCAAAGTACCATGCCTACAAAAGTTTATTTATCGTGTAACTTCTCGACCAATTCTATTGAATTTGCTGCTGTTTGACTTCGACTGTTGTTGAAGCGGCGCGGCGGCGCGGCGGCGGCTCCTAAGACACAATAGCTCAGACTCAACAACGTTTATTGGGGTTTTCCATTTCTTGAGCCTGGTAGTATAGGCTTTGACTCTCCAAACTGCTAAAATTAGTGCTATCGATGAGGACTAGTTCAGCGTGTCGTCGAAAAAGAGCAATCAGCTGTCGCAGACAGTTGACACTGATTGACCTGATTTCATCAGGGCGACTCCTTTAATTTATGTATACATACATATTATGTGCAAATTATAGTTACTTATTTTCGTTGATATTTTTTCTAAGACAAGGTTTGAATTATAAGGGTAAGCAAAATTTCATACTCATGCTTTGTTAGAAAAACAGTCCTTGAAAATTGGGCATTTAATAAACAAAAGCTTTTTACAGACAAACCATTCAAAAAATGCCATTCTGACAGCCCTGGGTGCTTTTAAAATGCTAACCCAAAAGGCCTTTCGGTTGAAAGAAAATTAATTCCTCTTCCGTCAAGAAGTAACATGGATTCACAATTACCTCTATTATTTCGAAGATTTATCCACTGGCGAACAAAGTGAAAATGGTGTTTTTCAACACGTTCGATACAAAAAAAAAACTACTTGCTTGGTAAAAAACTGATATTGTTCGAGAGATAGGCACATAAACAGGCAGTAAGATGAAAGATTTTTTTTTCTCACAAAGCCAGATCAGAATTAATTGAAATTTGAAACCTCAACTCAAAAAGTCATCTCCATAGTTCAGTATTTCTCATCCTACCTTTCTATCTTCCTATGAAGTAAAAGGAAAACCAAACCTTTTGGCCATTTGCATAACTGGGAACTGGAATAAGTGTAAAAGAAAAATCACTCATGCTTGAAGATGAGTAATGTTTTCTCAAAAATCCTTCCAACCATGAACTAACGAATAGAGTGTAGTGTGTGCCAAGAAAACCATTCCGAAATTACTTCGAAAACACCACCGCAAAAAAAAAAGGACCTGTCCCGTCCTCTTCCACATGATGCAAGTGCCAGCAAAAATGGCTAAGGCTTCATGGAAAAGTCATGGGTAAAAGAATGACTATCAAATTACGGCAGCTGAAAGCTTTCATCTATTACGAAGGTCCCATTACCAATGGTTTGAATGCATGGGGTTTTCATTTCATTCATTCGGTGTTCCTAGAAACCTATAGAAGATGAAGAGAAATATCAAAAAGGAGCATTTCCAATTAAAAACTTTGAATCCGCACTTAATCGATGTCCTTTCAGTTTCAATGTGCGGTCAATCTCTTCGAAATAGATTTGGTTTCACATGAATTGTTCACTTCAAAATATTTGTCCGTTCATTCCACTTTAATTTAAGGCTTTTGTTAGGATTGAGGGTTTCCATTTCATCAGTTTCGGTGAAAGTTAGTCGCTTTTTAATATGTTTTTGAATCCCTAGAGGACTCGGAAAATTAATGTTATGAATCATAGTGAAAAGATTGTAAGAACTTTAAGAGGCATGATTTTTTATGAATCTCCGATTTTTTTATGAAGAACTATCGGCCCGGCCCGCTTACTGAGACATGGCTAAAAAATGATCATCTTAATGATGAGATATTTAATTCATCATGACAACTTTTCCGTTGTGACCGCGTACTTGGCCCAAATCATAACAGTAAGGGTGGTGGTGTTTTGCTTGCCATACACAACTCTTTGCCCTGCTTTCCTGTAAGTTGTGTGATCTATTCCATAGAATGAGCATATTTTATTTGGTGTAAAGTTTGTAACAAAGGGAAATAAAACCGTTAGGTATAGAAAATACATAATAAATTCAAACTCTTATAAATGCAAAGCCATGTCGATCCAGCGATGTCTGTCCGTCCGTCAGCCCGTACCATACTCTCCATAGGTCGCAATTTCGGAGCTAGAAAGCAAATTAACATATGCACAACTTTTAATTAAACATCCCCTTAGGGCTTGAATTTTTGCAAGAAAGATTTGGTACCAAAAATATTTGGTCACAACCGAACTCATGACGGAATAGGGTATCCATGCAACAGTTCGTTGCAAACGTATTGAAGCCCTAGCTTTGATTTGAATTTTTGAAGCAAGATCTGAAAAATAGTAAAAACAAAGGAGAAGGCTTCGACTTAAAAAAAAATGTATCTAATGTCAGATGTCAATTTTTTTTAAATTTAATCATCAAGTTTTTTACTAAGCTTGATTTATCGAAAAAGGCTTTAGTTTCAAAAAAAATTAACACAAATAAAAAGTGGTGGCCTTGTTTTCGGTTTCAACCGATATTAATTTCTAATATACCTACATAATGTATGTATGTACATACATACATAAAATTTATAATTGAGTTATTAAAACGCACTAAAAAAATGATTTCTTCCTGTTCGTGAGAACAGGGCAACAAAAATAAAATATCCGTTTTTATTTCTTTGATATATTTTTACTTGCGATTATAGGTACTATAAGGCAAGTTATGCATTCGTCGAAAAAAAAAGTTTTGAGATAACAATCAAATATGACATTACGATGATAGCGAAGACGAAAAAAGATGGTCTAAAAATTCTGTCCGTCTGTATGTCTGTCTGTCTGTCTGTCTGTCTGTCTGTCTGTCTGTCTGTCTGTCTGTCTGTATGTAGACCTACAGCCCAAACGGGTGGGCCGAATTGCTTCAAACTTGGTATATAGACTTTTTTAGGTATTGTACAGAAAGGAAATTGAAATTTTTTTTTTAGCTCAAAAAATAACGGTACCTGCCATACAACCGTTACGTTAAACCTTTTTTTTCTCAAAAACGGCTCTAACGATTTTTAATTAAAAAAATCGGTGTTGCTTTTTAGGTACGACCAATCATATGGCTGAAAAAAAAGTTTTAAAAAATGGCTAAGAACGGTACTTTCCATAGGACCGTTTTTTTTGCTTTCGACTATCTCGAAAACGACTCAACCGATTCTTTCGAAATTTCACACACATATAGCTGTAGGTAGCTCAATTTGTATTGCATACCAATATTTTTGAAAAATATTTTTTTGTATTTTTAAAAGCATTTTTTAAAAAAAAATTTAAAAAATTAATATTTTGAAAACTGCTTATTAATTTTTTTTTTTTAAATTTTAAATAAATGTATTTGCTGAATACCTATGAACTGGCGTTTTTGAATTTTTTTTGGAAAATTTTTTCAAAAAGTTTTTCAAAAAAAACTTTTTTTCTCAAAAACCGCTCCACAGATTTTTCTAAATTTATTCTCATAAATTCAAATTTATCTAAGAAATAAAATGGCGTACTTTTTTTTCAGCTCAAATTAGTTTAAGTATTTATTTAAGAATTTTGAAAATTTTATTTTTATCAAAATCTCAAGCACATAAACCACTGTCACTCATTAGAGCAAGTTCGTGCGACCCAGTCGTGCATTTTATTTATTGAAGCCTCAGATCCCTTACCGTTGGTCGGGGGAAATCTTTAGCTGTAAGTGATCGTCTTAAAACTGAGAGTATGCTTTGTCAAGCAAACCCTTTTATAATACATTGTTGCTTATGCAGCAGAATAATTCTTTCGACTGCTTAAGATTATCTTGTTTATGGTTAGATACTTAAATGCTTATGCAGCAGAGCTGCTTATAGATTTCAGTGTTTCTTATCTTCAATCGTATTATTTTCGATTGAATTTAAAGTCTAATTCTTTTTCTGTGGGCGCACAAGCGATCTGTGATATAACACCTCCCCCCAAAGATTCTTCTATGGGTTGGAAAGCGACTCTTGGAAGATTTACATTTATTTTAGTTTGGTCCTTTTTAAATTTCAAAATTATGTATATAATGATTAATAAAATTACTATTGCAATTATAAGGTATAAAGTTGTTTTTGTTTCTTTGTGGGCTAGTTTAAGTTCTTTAATCTCTTTTATATTTTCTATGTTTTGGAAATTAATTTTTTCAAAAGTTATTTCATTTATTTTGGTGTAATTAATATTTAATATAGTATTTGGTAACAATATTTCGTTTTTATATTCCATTCGCTTATAGGTTTTATTTTTTATTTCTACGTAACAATTTTCTAAAGAAATCAAATAATTTCCTTTTATTGTTATTTCTTGGCTATTACAATTGTGATTAATTTTTTCAATCTTAGAATTAATAATTATAATATTGTTGTTTCCTATTTCTAATACATCTTCATTATGATTTTCAACTAGATTACATTTCATTTTATTTTCATAAATATGTGTTATACAATTATCATTTATTGATTTCAAATATTTCTTAAGATTAGTGTTATTATAGATTTCTTTTCCTTTTGCTAAATACATGTTTTGATTTATTTTGAGTTGGAAGTTCTTATCAACATTTGGTATTGGTTGTACATATATTTTTTCGTAAACTTCATCGGAAAAGTTTGGAATTTCTATGATAAAAATTATGTTTTTATTATAAAGAGCTAGGTTAAGTTTTATGTATTCAAGAGTTTCTAACCTGATGTTGTTTTTACTTATTTCTTTTTCCGTTAATATATCTCTACTTAGGACTCCTAGCTTTGAAGTTAATATGATATCTTTTATTTTTTCAATATCATTTAAGATGTATCTAATATTTTCTTTTATTTCTATTTCGAGTTTAAACTTATGGAAGTCTCTTTCTAAATCTTCGTGAGCGTTGTTAAAATTCTTTATGGTTTCAGATATCTGTTTGGCTTTGGAATTAAAGGTTTCTGTAAGGGTTTTAATCTGATTGTTGAAATGGTCGTTTATTTTTATTTGTTGATTTAAGTGTGTAATTGAGTTATGGGTATTTGTTTCAATAATTTTAATTTGTTTTTCAATTTCTAGACGATCGTCGTCGTCCATTGTTCCGTATAGGAATTTCATTCCTGAACCTATTATATTTAACAGTCCTCTTTTATGCCTTTGATGGGGAATTATAGTTTCAAATTCTTTCCTATTTTCATTTATTTTATTCAATATTTTTTCTTTTGAGTTTTCTATTTGTTTGTAGATGACTTCATTATTTAATTTATTTAAATGAATGTCGATAGGTTTTTCTTTTGTTGTTAAGTGTATTGTTTTATTATAGATTGAGAGAGTTTTTATAACTTCGTCTATTAATGGGAAAGGATCATCTGTTTTTTCTACTTGAGTTAAAATTCTGAGGTGTTCGTTTAAGGTACTATGAAATCTCTCTATATCTGAATTACCGGTGTGTCTATTAGCTGTACTGTAATGTACGTCTATGTTGCTATTGGACAAAAAGTTTTTTAATGTTTCTGCAACAAAAGCGTTTTCGTTATCTAAGGTTACTATTTTTGGGTTAGCCACATACGAGAATATTTTAGTCATGGCGTTAATAACATCAATATAAGTTTTATTTTTGATTCGTTCAATCGCTGCGTATTTAGAAAATTTATCAATACACGTAAGGTATTTCCTATTTTTATCTCTGTACCATATATCTAGGTGATAGTGTTCATGTGGACCTTTGGGTGTTTCCGTTTTTTCGTAAGGTAGTTTTAATGGATGTCTTTCTATTTTCGTCATACTGCATTGGTTTATTATTTTATTAATTAATTCCTTAAAATTCGGGATATAATATTCTCTGATAAGTTCTAAATAAAGTTTATCAATTCCTAAATGATTAAATTCTTTGTGTGTTTTAAGTATAGTTTCATATGCATCTTTTATATTTAAATCTTTTAGTAATTTTGTACTTCTAAATAATATATTCTTTTTCATTTTATTTTCTTGGATCCATACTTTCTGAAATTCGTTAAATTGTTCATCGTTTGCAATGTATATAGCGTTTGTGATATTTGTATCAACTTCATTTATTATTTGTAAATATAATCTTTCATTGGGGTTTAAACATTTAAATGTTATTCTCCTTTTACCAACATGCGGGAATGAAATTGTTTGATCACCATTTACGCTGGAATCAAGGACAATTTGTCTCTTAAAATAGTTGAGAGGTTTTTCGCTAATAGGTATGAAAAGAGAATTATCTTCTTCTGCACTATGATTGGTTCTTAAATCTTCTTCTTCTAATATATTTAGTTTTGGTTCATTAATTTTAATCCTTGAAAGGGCATCTGCCACTTTATTTTCTTTTCCTTGAATAAACTCAATTTTGAAGTCATATTCTTCAAGCCGAATTTTCCACCGTTGTAATTTGGAATTAGGTTCTTTTAAAGTACTTAGCCATACTAATGGCCTGTGGTCTGTTCTGATTGTGAATTTTCTTCCGTACAGATAGTGTCGGAATTGGGTTGTTGCCCACACAATAGCTAAAAGCTCTTTTTCTATTGTGGAATAATTTTGTTCATGTTTGTTTAATGTTCTTGATGCAAAACATAATGGACCATGTGATTGACTAAGGACTGCACCTACAGCAAAATTCGATGCATCGGTAGTCAATATGAAATCTTTTGAAAAGTCAGGGTGTCTGTTTATTATGTTATCGGTCATCATGGTTTTTAATTTTAAAAATGCGTTCTTGTAACTTTCTTCATTTATGTTTATTTTAGCATTCTTCTTCAAACAGAGTGTAAATGGTTTTATGATTTTAGCGTAATCCTGAATGAATTTACGATAGTACCCTGTAAGTCCAAGGAATGATTGAATTTCCTTCACTGTAGTGGGGATTGGAAAATTTTGAATTGCTAGTAGTTTTTTGGGATTTGGTTTAATACCATTAGGAGTAATAACATGACCAAGAAATTCGGTTTCATGTCTCATGAATTCTGATTTATTGAGAGATACTTTCAGATTAGCTTTTCTTAAAACGTTTAGTATTAATTTTATGTGTTGACTATGTTCTTGTAAATTTGTAGAGAAAATAATTATATCATCTAAATATACGTAACAAATTTTACTAATGTAATCTTTTAAGACTTCATTCATTAATCGTTGAAAGGTCGCGGGGGCATTTTTAAGTCCGAATGGCATTCGTAGAAATTGATAATGTCCAGAAAGTGTACTAAATGCCGTTTTTTCACGATCGTTTTCTTCTATTTCGATTTGATAGAATCCTTTAGTCAAGTCTAAAGTACTAAAATAATTGCAATGCCCAAGCTTGTCGAGTATTGCTTCAATGTTAGGGATTGGGAATTTATCCTCTTTAGTTTTGAGGTTTAATTTGCGATAATCGATAACGATTCTCCATTCTTTGTTTCCGCTGTGATCTTCCTTTTTAGGGACTATCCAGATTGGAGCGTTATATGGGGATGTTGAAGGCTCGATAATTTTTTGTTCCAACATTTCCTTAATTTGACGATTAACTTCTTGTTTGTGAATCTCTGGGTATCTATAAATTCTAGTATATATAGGTGAATTATCGTCAGTTGGTATTTTATGTTTGACATAATTGGTGAATGTCAAATCATCACCTTTATTATAAAAAGCTTGGTTCATTTGATTGATGATTTTGAATAACTCAGATTTTTCTTCGTTATTTAAATGATCTGTGCGTAACTCGTTGGTAAAATCTGGTATTTTAAGATCTTCTTCAATGTTATTCATATAATTTACCATATTTTCATATTCAGTTTCTTCATTTTTATCAAAGAAGAGTGGGAATGGTAGTTCATTTATTATTAATAATTTTTCTTTGTAAAGTATTTTTGCATTATTTGGGATTAATATATTATTACCTAACAAACCATTGTATTCATCAGAAAATTTATAAATTTGAAATTCAGCGTTTTGTAAGATAGGTATAGCAAATTTGTCTTTTGGAAAAATTGCGTCTTTAAAAATAGTTATGGGACTACCTGCGGTTCTAATTGTCAGTGGGGTAAATCTTGTTTTTAAATATTGTGGTGGAGTATCTTCTTCATTTATTATACTGTTCGTTGCACCAGTATCGATTAACAATCTGATAGACGTATTTTCTTTTGTTAGTTTGATATAGGGTAAACCCTGTTTCGTGTCTCCGAGGCTGCATATTGAAAATTTACATCATTGGCTTTAGATTCTTGTTCAATATAATTGTTTTTAGGAGGATTGTTTCGTCGGATTTGAGATGAGCCAGGATCTATATCCATTGGTTCAAATTGTTGAGGGTATTGCTTATAATGTTGCCTGTTTTCATTAGGTCTTTGGTAATTTGGATTGTATTGCCTCTGGTTGGAGTAATTAGAATTAAAGTTATTTTGGGGGTTGTATGGCTTTGGTTGCCAGTGATTTCTAAATGGGTTCTGATTATTGTTTCTAGGGTTAAAATTATGTCCGCTATTTATATTTTGTTTAAAATTATTATTTTTATGTCTAACTTCCTTTTTGTCATTTGAAATATTCAAGTCAGGACTGCGACTGACAAAACCTGCCTGTGACAATTCGTGGAGGGCTAACTCCATGGTAGAAGGTTTTAAAGAGTATAAAATAGTTCTCATGTGAATTGGTAATTTTTCCTTGAATATATTTAAAGCCGTATTGTTATTTCTAGGAATATCTAAATGATTGTTTTCTTGTAGGCACTTTTGGTTAAGTAATGAGAGTGTTCTTTGAATATAATTATAATACTTGAGGACATCTCCTCTAAATTGCGAGTTTCTAAGGTCATCGTATAATTGATAGCTGTTTTTAAAACCGCCAAAATTTTCTAATAACATAGCTTTTATATCACTCCATTTAGTTAAATGGGTGTGAATTTCAATTGCCTGTCTGGCGCGACCTATAAACTTTGATTTAAGTAGGTTGACACACATTTTTTGGCCCTGCTCATTATAAGTTAGTAGGGTAGGAATTATATCGTCGACGTTGCTAATAAAGATCGGCAGGTCTTCTGTTCTGCCATCAAACGTTGATAATCGTTCGATGTATTTTAAGGGGTTGAGTTCTAAGACTCTTTGTAAGTTCATATTTTGTACAACATTATTATTTATGCCTAATTCTCTATTATTACCTTGTTGAACTTGTGCTGCTGCATTTTGTTGTTGCGCTGCTGCAATTTGTTGTGCTGCTGCTGCTGCTGCTGCTGCTGCTGCTGCTTTTTGTTGCTCGTTCATGTTTGTTGCGTATAGTATTCTTTTTTTTTAAAATATTAAAAGTTGTCATATGCACACCACACTCCTTGAAAGTGAGACGAGATGAATCGACTTTTTTTTTTCTTTATTCACCGGTGTTTTAGTTTTAGTTCTTCTATGCTTCCTCTACGGAAATCGTAACATATGTTTGCTTGAAGATTTTTTATTTTCTTCGCAAATCTTGAGTCACTACACTTGAACTGAACTTTATTTTTTATAAAAATTTTCGATTTTTATATATACACCACCGGGTTTTTATATTCCAATATTCGTTTGGAAATAGTGAATAAATTTTTTGTTTCGATACGTCCCGTGTTCCAATATACGTTCGGAACGGTTCGATCACTAGATTGTGATATTCTCTATTATTTGCACTAATAGATTTTTTTTTTCACAATCCTACCGACTGCGCCATTTATAATTGAGTTATTAAAACGCACTAAAAAAATGATTTCTTCCTGTTCGTGAGAACAGGGCAACAAAAATAAAATATCCGTTTTTATTTCTTTGATATATTTTTTATTGAAGCCTCAGATCCCTTACCGTTGGTCGGGGGAAATCTTTAGCTGTAAGTGATCGTCTTAAAACTGAGAGTATGCTTTGTCAAGCAAACCCTTTTATAATACATTGTTGCTTATGCAGCAGAATAATTCTTTCGACTGCTTAAGATTATCTTGTTTATGGTTAGATACTTAAATGCTTATGCAGCAGAGCTGCTTATAGATTTCAGTGTTTCTTATCTTCAATCGTATTATTTTCGATTGAATTTAAAGTCTAATTCTTTTTCTGTGGGCGCACAAGCGATCTGTGATATAACATAAACATATGAATCTAAGGAAAATCTTGAATATTAAAATCAAATGATGGAATTTGTTTCAACAAAAAAAAAAAAAAAAAAAAAATGGATGTCACATCGTCAAAATGTTCTCTGTTCTTTCTTTGTTAACGTAAAAAAATTAAATACCTACATAATTATTAATAAGATTTTTTATCTCCAATTCTTTTTTTAGGAACAGCATTTCAATCATCATTATGTAAACATTTAAATCTGACCTACATACATACGAACAGTGCTAGTCTTCAAGATGTCATTATTTCAAGACACAAATTGCAAAAATTATTCTTATGTGTCAGTTTTATTATTTTTCTGTCAACTCTGAGTTTCTAAAATTTCATTTTCGTGCACGAACTTTTCTGGAAAACTGCTATAATCCGAGACATTGCTATAAATTTAAAATTCTTGATTTAGAGCTCTGTAGCTCTTTAACATGACATGGATTTGAATCGCAAAAATTTGAATGTTTGGCAAAAATGAAAATGACGGATTGAGATCGTGGATAACTAACGACAGATAAAATTTGTCATCTGACATCTTTCATCTGTCATTTGTCATTTGTCATCTGTCATCTGTCATCTGTCATCTGTCATCTGTCATCTGTCATCTGTCATCTGTCATCTGTCATCTGTCATCTGTCATCTGTCATCTGTCATCTGTCATCTGTCATCTGTCATCTGTCATCTGTCATCTGTCATCTGTCATCTGTCATCTGTCATCTGTCATCTATCATCTGTCATCTGTCATCTATCATCTGTCATCTGTCATCTGTCATCTAACATCTAACATCCACCATGTCCTCCTCTCGCATACCTATACCTTTCTTCTTCTGCCCAATCCATCTTACTCATTTTTTCGTCTTTCGTCCTATACTTCACAAAACCAATGTTTACAGGAAGCTTATAATGACTTTTATACGGGCAGTCATTGAAGCAGTCAACACGCAAGAAAGTACCAGCTTTTTCTGAGCATTGCAATCAGAGCCCTCTTACACTGTCTTAGACTTCAGTGTTCGTTGTCTAAAAAAAAATAATATAACTAACAAAAAGAGTCAATATTCAGTTTAAACATTTCCCTTCTGCAATTGTCCAATTCTTGAAAAGAGCCCAATTCATTGTTTAGCATAAAAAACAGTCATTGTTTTGAATTATATGCACATTCATACCAAATTTCATTTCAGTTCCAATAAAATTGATTCTGACAAAAAAAAAAAAAAAAAAAAAAAAAAATTTGCCACCAGCGTGTTTTGAATACAGTGTCTCGTTTATACAATCATATTTTGGTTTTTTAGGAAAAGGGGATCGCAGTTATTATATCTCATTTTCCACACAATGCTAATCTAATTTAAATTAACATCGCGGTCCTTACAGTAACTTTGTAAGCTTTTTTGTCGCTATACAGCAACTGCCATTTATAACCGAATGGCTTATACCAACCCTATGAGATACACAACTGCCCAACAGATCCCCAATGGGGCAATGAACAAATTTTGATTTGTTTCGTCGGATGATGACGTCACACAATTTTATTAGATTAGCTAAACCTGAAACCGTTTTGAGACATTTGTAAGGTTTTGTACGACATTTATTTGCTATCGGTTCGAATATTTGCTATTTTCCTACTTTTAAAAAGGCATTTAATTGAGAAGAACAGATGAAAGGTAGGTATTTTCAAAATTTAGATTGAAAAAATTACTACGGAGTACCATTGGGTACCGTCTGGCCCGTAATATAAGGTCACGAGCCATAGTACACGAAACCGGGTTTGAAACTTTGCTTTCTTTCATTTATGACATTTTATTATTAAATTAATTCTATTTGTTGGAAAACGTCAAATCTGTTAATCAGGCAATGGACGAAAACCACATATACTTTCTTCACTATGCTTAAAAATAACTTCGAAAAAACAATTTGTTGCTCTATTGTAAATCCAAGGGACGTAGGATATAAAATTTGATATTATTTAGCTTGAAAAATTTAGAAAAAGAAAATGTAGAAATATGTACATATGTACATATGTATGTATGTATGTATTTCTGTCACCAAATATAGACTAGCACAAAAATAGAGCTTCAGTTTTTTTCGTATCCATGCTTGAAGAAAGTTTGTATTTCAGATTTATTCCTTTGAAGCGCTTTCCTCCCGTCTGAAAATTTTTTTCCTGAGAGAAATTTTTTTTTATTTCTGACAAAACAAATGTCAGAATAAATATTGTTTAAATAAAAGCTCGGCTTTATTTTTCTATTTGAAAGCTTTTGTCAGAAACTATAGAAACAGGAATTATTTTTGTTTCGTTTAGAACTATATTCTATGAAATTTGGAGCAGAGATACTACAAGGTGGGCGAAAAGAAATCACCCTATAGGAAGATGCTCTTATTTTCGCAAATGGTCAGATCGGTTTTGACATTTGTTGACTAGACAGATGTAGAATACAAGTGAACAAGCCATGGAGCGATACACTCCCCAAAAACGCGGAATAATAGTGTCGATTTGTTTGCGTAACAATTCGTCTGTTGTGTTCTGGCAGTGCGAATTCCGTCACCGATTCCACAGGACCACACGAGATGTTGCCAAGAGTGGCCGGCCCCCCAGCGCCCGTTGTGCCGAGAATATCGCCGCTGTTGACGAGGATGTCGAGCTATAGCCGGAAACATCGACCAGACACCGTGCCTCGCAATTAGCCATCAGCCGGTCGTCCCTAAGGCTAATTTTGGTCAAAGACCTGCTCATGTTCCCGTACAAAGTCCAGTCCGTGCATCAGCTGCAGCCTGTCGACCGCCAAAGGCATGTAACCTACGCCCCAGCCATCCTCAATTTGTTTACACCTCAGCGGGTACGTGAACAAGCAAAACTATCGCTTCTGGGGCACCGAAAATCCACGAGTAATGCATGAGGAGCCATAACACCCACTCAAAGTTACTGCTTGGTGTGCTGTTCACGCTGTAGGAGTCATCGGGCCGAGAACGCCGCTGGTCAAACGACAATAGTGGACGGTGCGCGCTATAGGGCCATGCTAACCGAGTGTTTCCTGCCGCAATTAGACGAATTAGGACTGGAGGACATGTAGTTCCAACAGGACGGAGCTATGGCACACACTGCGCGAGCCACAACCGATATTCTGAAGGCGGCGTTCCCGGGTCGACTCATCTCTCGTTTTGGCGATTTGCACGTTCCAGTATTTTTTTTTTTTTTTTGGGTTTTTTAAGTCCACGAAATTCGTCGCCATTTGCAAAAGTTATAGCATCTTCCGATAAAGTATTGACTTTAGCACTCCCTTTCCTTATTTATTTATATGCTACTGCTATGCTATTACAAGCTGATCCTGGTGATGCAGCGGATACAGCTAATATAGTTGGTGCAGCTTAATTTACTAATTCGACTGATATAGCTGGTGATGCGCACGTAGCTGATACAACGGCAGTGATGGTAGCTGACCAAGATGATGTAGCTTACAAAGTTGTATTGTAACTAGCTGATTTGGAGGTGACCGGTATAGTAAAAAAATAAACAATTTTACAGAAACGAGGATTGGAAGAGTCCAGAGTGCTCTTTGCAGAATTTATTTTTTTTATCACTTATAGATAGCGCCTTGGCAAGATTTTCCCTTCTGAAACTTATCAACCAAAGATTATTTCTTGGTTATCATTATCTGCACCACGGTTTGTTTTTATGACAAGTGTCTGTTTTATCTGTAAATTAGCTGAACTGATAAAAATTGCTTTTTTATATCGAATTAAGGAGAAAAAATAAACAAAAGCTAGAAAGTCTTTGCTGAGTCGAGTCATAAATTTGTATGTTCAATTTAAACACTTAAGAAACACTTTTTTCCTCTTGTCTTAATAGAACTTCAGCGTTTACTGTGAAATTAAATTTTAGTGACTTGTTTCACCAAATTAGCAATAATATTTTAGTATCAAACACAATAATTTATATCTCAAAATATTAAAGTGCGCCTTAAGGCATGTCGTATGTGAGTGGCCAAGGTCGGCACTGTCTTCCGGTCAGCGGGCTCGAATTAATAGCACAATTATTGAAACCGCATTACAATCGGATAGAGATGTTTACAAAACAAACCTAAGTCTGTTATCTTCAGATCAAATAAATATTGATAAGATGCATTTTTAGAATGGTTTTTTTGTCGAATTTTGTAGACCCTAATTTGGAACGTAAATTGAATAAAAGGCAACAAATTGACCGGCTATAATTTCAGTTCTTCGACTTTTAAATTCAAAATGTGTTGCGATTGTTGCAGTGTGGTTCAGCAGAAAATTTGGGTCATCACAATTGGAATTCTGTGTGTGGTGGGTGGAGTTCTTTTGATAACCCTTTGGCCAGGAGCAACAGATTCCATCGTCAATAATGTAAGAATCCTGATAACTTTTTCTTAAAGTTTATGTTGTTTAACAAAAAAAAAAAAATCAACAATTTTAGCTTCTTCCATTGAAACCCAACTCATGGATGTTCAGGAAATGGCTGAATCCGCCAATCCAAAGCTATATGTTCATGTACCTCTTTAACTGGACAAATATGCATGAGGCAACTAACCACAATGTCAAACCAAACTTTTCCCAACATGGTCCATATGTTTTTCGTGAGGAGAGGTCCAAGGATGATATCATCTGGAATGACAATGACACGATGACATACTACAACCGTCGGACGTGGTTCTTTGAGAAGGAAATGTCTGGTGGCTCGTTGGACGATGTTATAACCCTTCCTCATCCACCAACTGTGGTAAGTGGTAAATTTAATAGTGCAATGGAAGCAGTACCGTATTCATCTAAAAAAGGAAAGGATATGTTACGCGTTTTATTTGAAAGTGATATCCTGAACTTTTCATTTAGTTGTAGATAGTTTTTGAGGTTCTTAAAAGTGTGGTCATGAAAAAATCAGTTTTTAAATTGTTTGGCATCTTAGCTCTATTAATGTTAAACATTATTTAAGAAGTTATCTTGTAAGTTTCGTTTCCACGACGGTGATGTTAGTGGCAGCCATTTTCCCAACATTGTTGGCAATGTCACTTCAACTGGCTGGAGTTTCATGATTTCACCGCAGTTGGCGCGTCGACCGAACAAATATTTTCATTTGTCTTAATAACTCGGTCTTGATATTATTTTCAACTATTTTTTTTTTCTTTTCACTCAAAGGTAGCTGCGAAACTAGTTAAAAACATGAACCGCTATGTTAAGAAGATAATGAACTATGCTCTCAAGACTGAAGGTGGATTATTGGCAGCTAGCAAAACAGCTGACGAGTGGCTTTTCAAGGGCTTCCATGATCCTCTTACCGAATTTGCAACACTTTTCCTTACCGAATTAGTGTCCTTTCGTTTAGACAAATTCGGATTGCTCTATGGTCGAAATGCATCCAAGACTTACGAAGGAAAATACATCATACACACTGGACAAAAAGATCTTTCTAAATTGGGTGAGCTTGCAGAGTGGCGTGGAAGTAGTCAATCGCATGCATATAACGGTGAATGTGGTCGTATAAATGGAAGTACTGGCGACATTTTTTCTCCGAAAATTTCACCTGGACAAATAATTTCGGTTTTTATTCCCGACACTTGCCGCTCGATAAACTTGTATCCAGGTGAAAGAATGAATCAGCGTGGCATTGAAACAGTAAGATATTCAACCAGTAATATGACATTTGATAACGGAGAATTGAATGAAGATAATAAATGTTTCTGTTCGGAAAACAGTAGTAAGTGCGCGCCTACTGGGGCAATTGATCTGGGAACTTGTTTGTATGGAGCTCCAATGTATATGTCCTTGCCACATTTTTTGAATGCTGATCCTAGCTATGCAGCAGCCATAACGGGAATGCAACCTGATCCGAAAGAACATGACTTTCATCTAATTGTGGAGCCACGGTTGGGGGTACCATTGAGTGGCAATGCGAATATGCAGATCAATATGCTTCTCCAGGCAGATGATTCTATTGAGTGAGTGAGCCATTGAACATTTTTAAAACTTCTGGTAATAATTTTTCAATTTCTTTTTTTCAGGTTATTCAATAATGTTATAGAATTTTATGCTCCATTGATAATACTGTCGGATAAAGTCGATCTTAATGAGAGCTTTGCCAGGCTTATAAGGGTAAGACATTTTTTCTTCGATAAATAATATCTTTCTTTTAAAAATAAAATGCACGACTGGGTCGCACGTACTTGCTCTGTTAATGCAATAGTACGATGAAAACAAACTTTTCGATCAATAAGAACAATTCATTTTTGAAAAATTTGGTAAGAACCAAAAAAAATTGGCTAAAACTGGAAAACTCGATATACGGGAGCTAACGTTAAGAAACCTTTAATATTTAAAATTAAGACGTTATCTTTTGGGTGTTATAAATGATACAAATGTCCACTTATGGCCAAATTAATAATGCTGTTAAAAGCAATTTCCGCTATTATCATGTGTAGCCAAAAACTAAAAATGCAGTTTTGTTTGAAGTATTCTATGTATGTTACATACAAAGTTTCATAAAAATCGGGGAAGCCTTTTTTGAGTAAATTAGAAAAAATGAAAAAATTGGCCAAAATCTAGTGGCTCTTTGTATAGGAGCCACCATTTAAAAAAGAGAAACTGAAAAAAAAATCAATGCCATCTGATAGGAAGCTGTAAGGAACCATACCAAACAAAGTTTGAGTGAATTCGATGCAACCGTTGACAACTTATGGCCATTTAAAAAAAGCCGTTAAGAGCAGATCTCCGTTATTTGCATTTTTAACCAAAAACTGAAAACGCACTTCTCTTAAAAACACTTAAAGAATATAACACACAAAGTTTAATCAAAATCGTTAGAGCCATTTTCGAGCAAATAAGAAAAAACCAAAAAAAGTTGGCTAAAACTCAACGGCTCGTTGTATGGGAGCTACCATGCATTTAGAAACGCTTCACTGAAAAATTTATAAAGCCATCCAATAGAACACTAAGGAACGATGCCGAACGAAGTTTGAGTCAATTCAATCAAGCCAATGCGAACTTATGGCCATTTTAAAAAAAAACGTTAAAACCTGATTTTCGTTTGGATTATTTGAGCCAAAAACGAAAAACCCAGTTTTGTTAGAAATGCTTAAAGTAAGCTAAATTTTGAGTTTAATCGAAAACGTTAGAGCCGTTTTCGAGAAAATCCAAATTGAAAAAAACCGTTATTAGAAAGGTACCAGTTTGAGCCGGGCTGAAACGAAATAAAAAAAACCTCGACAACCGTTTTTCTTCAAACTACTATATATCAAGTTTGAAGAAAATCCGTCAAGCGGTTTAGACTGTAGCATGACGTGAAAAAGCGCACAGACGCACATACGCACAGACAGACCCACGGACGGTATGGCGAAACCCACTTGTTTGGGCTTCTGCATCATCGTAATGTCATGTTTGATTAAAACCTCGATTTTTTTTTTCTGCACGAAACCAAAACTTGCAAGTTATGCATTCGTAAAAAAAAAATTTTTTTTCACAATCAAGCATAACATTACGATGATAGAGAAGTCGAAAAAAGTGGGTCCGACAATTCCGTCTGTCTGTCTGTCGGTCTGTATCGGCACCTACAGCCTAAACGGATGGACCGATTTGCTTCAAACTTGGTAAATAGTATTATTATGACGTCCTACAGAGGGGTTTTTGGAATTAGCATTCTAGCTTCAAAACTAACGGTACCTGCCATACGATTTTTAGTGAAAAATTGATTTTTCTCAAAAACGGCTCCTACGATTTTGATAAAACTTTCTGAGTAGTGTTTTCTGTGCAAGTTTTATGTTTCGGTTAGAATAGATTTTTCAGGAAAAGTCTTGTAACGCTACCTCCCATAGGACCGGTTTTTTGAAATCCGATTTTCTCGTAAGCCACTAGACGGATTTCGATGAAATTTTTAATATAGAAGCCCTTTTATAAAAGAAATAATATAAATTCTTAAATTTTTCAAAAAAAGTTTTTTTGAGTTTTTTAAAAAAGTTTCAATTTTTTTTTTTAATTTTTGTTTTTTCCAAAAACGGCTTAATCTATATTTTTTTAATTTTATTTTTCTGATAAAAACTACAAAGTACTAAAAGTGGCATACTCAAAAAAAAATTTGGAATATATTTTAGAAAAGTTTTCCAAAAAAAACTGTTTTTTGAAAAAACTGGTTCAACGATTTTGAAAAAAAATTTCGTAAAAATTCAAAAACGTAAAAAAACCTGATGGCTTACTTCATTTTCTCCAAAAAACGTTTTAGGTATTGATTTTTAAGTGATTTATAAAATTTCATATGATTTTTTCAACGCTGTTTTCCCAAAATCTCAAGCACCCAAGACCATTTTAACACATTAGAGCAAGTTTGTACGACCCAGTCGTGCACTTTATTTTTTTTCGAGTATGCCAATTTCTAGAACTAAAGTTTTTATAATTTTTTAAAAGAATTGGTCTAACCGTTTGACATAACCAAAAATTTAACTTTTTTTTTTAAATTGTTTTGAAATTTTTAAGAAGCAACATTATTTTTCTTATAAAATGGCTTCCACATTAAACAAAATTAACAGAAATCTGTCAAATGGCTTACGAGAAAATCGGAAATCCTATGGAAGTACCGTAACAAACGTTTCGTGAAAAATCTAATCCAACTAAAATATAAAATTTACACAAAAACATCATTCAGAAAATTGTATCAAAATCACTGTAGCCGTTTTCGAGATGAACAATTTTCTTCTTCAAAATTGTATGGCAGGTACCTACCGTTATTTCTGAGCCTAGAACAAACATTTCCGAAGGTTTTTTAAATAAATATTTAATACCAAATTTGAAGAGAATCGGAACATCAGTTCAGGCTCTAGAGGTCTGAACAGACAGGCACTTTCTCCGAATTTTTTATTATCCTTATGTAAAGTGTGATCGTTATCTCAAAAAAATTTTTTTCCTGCGAACCCATTTGAATCGAATTTGATTAAAATAAAAACAAGACAATCTTATTAGCAGGCTCCCAGGGGGATATATTGCGTGCATAGTAATAAAATAATTAAACACTTATCGATCATGGATCGACAAAATCCACTTTCAAATAAACAACAATACAATTCAAGTTTCAAAATTATCAAGACAATAAACTAAAAAATATAAGCCCTTTATCTAAGTAATAGACAGACTTTTTATATTAACCTGCACTAACCTGAAGAACGCCCTTATAATTGTAAATCTTTGTTTTTGTTCGGTAGTTTAATCGGTTACAATTGTAGACACTTGAACTATTTTCAATTGAGTCACCATATTGAATTTGAATCTAGCACTTGAATTCAAATCAATTTAACTTTTATGGGTGCTCCTGCTCATATCATATCAACTTGATTAGCTGACCTATCCGACTTTAGCAGGAAGTTTTTGTTTTTTTTTTTCAGAAGTGAACGCCACTTAAGTAACTAAGCACAAACAAGTCAAGTCTTCTCTTTCTCCCTCGTAATTTCGTAATATTGGAACGTTGTCTGATATTCACTCTTTCTTTGGACTAAAACTGCTCCAAAACGTCCACCCATACCTCGAGTGCTTGTTGCGGGGATGAAGGATCTACCCTAATAAAGAGCAGGGATCTCGAGACGCTTCCCTGGTGTTGTAAGCCTACTTTGATGTATAAATGTTCGTGACTCCATCTGAACGTATCTTACTTTTGTTACTTTGAGCATGCTCATGACCATCATAGGTTTCTGAAACTTTTTATTGCGTGAAGACCACCCATATTCGACCTCCTGGTTGTCTTTCGAATGCTTTTTCTCTAAAGGAATCTCGATGTTTTTCCATGATGATCCTTACACTTTGGATTGCATCTGTTGTAAATTTTTCCACGACAAACTCTCACTTGTAATAAATTAGACACCTGTATTATTGACGGCCATTTTATGTGACATCAATATTGAAACAGCTGCATGACAATACGTCACCTTATTGTAACATTGGTAAAATCTCTACCAATTTTGACAGAACAGCGATCATTTTCCGCCATCAGACTGATAAGTCGTAACAGTTTTGCAGTTGTCCTGAATACTTTTTTTCGATCATATCTTCAAGATACTCGTAAGTTGGTTCATGCTCTTGGCAGGTCATCTCTGGCATGTGCAACCAGTTCCGCTCGAAGTCCATTTCCTCCAGCTTCTTCATTCGATTTTAGTATTGCAATGGTTGTTCTTAACTTGTTTACCAGTCGCTCATGTATGTATCTTTTGGTTAAAAAAGTGCCTCCAAATAATTAACACCGACTGCATATCTACTATGTACAATATTTCCATCCCTATCCTTGCACGGTCCAGTGCAGCTAGTGAGTTCCCGGTTTGGATTATTTCACTCTTCAATAAAAGTTTCGCACATCTTTTCTACAAAAACATCTCTATATCTTCATCGACTTCATGTTGATGGTGGTCTTTCTTCTTTCTCCTGATGTAGCTATTTTCATCCCTCCTTCGCTCATGGGGACACATTAATTTTCCTGAGCCACCACCTGTTGGCCTTCGTTTTGGATTTGTTTGTCTGATTTCTCGCAGGTGGTTCAGAGAACCACAGCATTTTTGACTCTTCATTTTGTATGGGTTGTTTACAATAACTGCAATTGGTTCACCGGGTACATATCAGCAGTCATGGGATTTATCTAGAGCTCAAGAGTTGTGTGGTCTGCATAGGCTGTAACAGTCACGTGCCATTGAATTCGTCTAGCTTTGAAATTCCTCAGCATAATTGTTTATTTTCTAAGAGCTTCCGTGAATACCCACACTCGATGTTCGGCACCAATCAGGTAGTGAACCCAGTCGATGTTGGCTTCTCTGAAAGTACAGACGCGTAAAATGGAAGAAGAGTGTCTTCTGTCGATCGCAACATGAAGTTTTGTCATGTAGGCTATCCTAATTTTGGTGTTTAAATGTCCCAAGAGAGGTTTGATTTCATATTTAAGACATGGCTCAAATGTTTTGGCGAGGAGCTCATATAGAAGCTCTCCTTGGTAGTGTCTTCTGTAAAGGCATAGGCATGTGCGCGCATAAGCCTAAGATGAAATTTAAACTTCATGCGGATTGTCATCGCTGATTTCACAAAAGTTCAATACATTTTGTCTTAGTTCAAAAATACCACTTTTATGACTTTATAAGTAAAATTACTTATTATTTCATTAAGTTTGCAATGTAAATAAGTTTTAATTTGGTTTAATTCTCGTTTACTTTTCATTTTTCAGTTTTTCTTCAAATCAGCAGGAATTGGAGTTGGGTTCGGCATTGCATTACTTGTGTTGGGAACAATTCTACTTTCATTGGCGATCTTTTTGACTTACACTCACAGATGGAGAGGAGAGAAAGAATCTTTAACAAAAAATAAATCTTAGTCCTGAATTTGCTTATTTCGTACATTAGCAACTATATGTGATATTTATTATTCTTAAGATTATAAACTTTAATTTGTATGCCCAATGGCTAATGATATTGTAAATTTTGTGTATTAAACTTGTAGTATGATATGAATTTAAACGTATTACTAATAAGACATACAGAAAATAAGATATTAAATTAAATCTAAAAACTTTACTCTAAAAGTCTGAAATGCTGAATCACCATTATAAGTCACTTTGAATAAAAGTGTAAAGCATTAAACATGGTATGAAGGAATGCGCCCAAGTTTTTATTCAGATTTCAATCTTTTTATTGAGTTACGAACAGAAAACTTACCAAGATTATGTTTGCAATCAACTTTTTATTACATTTTTCCAAAAAAACCTAAACAAAAATATACATTTCAGTAATCAATTGCTTTATTGATTACCAAAAATGTTCAAAGTCAAATTTCACGCACAGCACATGGCACTCAAGAATAAACATTATAAACCAATTTTAACCGATAAGATCCTATAAAAAGTTTTTTTTACAAACAAGTTGAAACTGCTAAATTTTTTTATAAGACGCTGTACCATAAAAAATAAATAATTATATTAACAACCATTAAAGTGTCTTCGTCTCTTCTTTTTTGTTGGCACTGTTGTGATTTCAGGTGTAGCACAATTCTCCCACTTGACCACAGAGTTGACATCAGGCCGTCTGAGACTAACATAACTCTGGTGTCACTGCATTTGTTTGTTACAGGAGTAATTTTTAATATACGTGTCCACTTCTTCCCTCACGATCTTATTGTAACTTTGTATGATAAATTAGTCTTTTTCGGACTAATTTTTTATTTTCAAAACATCCTCTCTTTTGATGGCTCCAGCATCAACAAGGAATAACTAATGTACTCCGGGATCGTCGCTTAACCTTCAATCAGGTATTCAAGAACTGCAATAAAGAGTAGTGGACTCAGGACCCATTAAAGTGCCTTGATGTTAAAAAAGGAAATATTTTCAAAAACGGTTAAAATTTTTAAGACCTAAACGTAGTAGTAAGCACAGACCAATACAGACCGCCAACTCGTACTCTCCTCTTGTCTGAAACACCCTCGAATTATTTTTTCATGTCTGTGAATACGTGTACAATGTACATCTCTGCCTGTGCATTTTGTGATGGCAACCATCCCTGTGTATGCCATTTATTTTGTTGGTGTGTTTATTGCTCCTATTTAAAAAGCAAAGCAGAGCGTCACAGCTTCAAAATAAATGGCATATCAACTGATTTGCAGCTTGTTGGCAAAAAGAGAGACCACGGTCTGTATCTCATTGGTCCGTGATAGTACGGAGCTGACCAGACTTTTCAATATTCTCATTGATGATGGGGTTTCTAGTTACCAGACATGTCATGTCAACGTTGCGATAAAAAGATTTTGATTAAAATCCAGAAATTTTAGCTCACAAGGAACTGAACTTATCCGATAACAAAAAAAAGTAAGGTGCCTAAATAAACTGATTACAATAATTGAACAAAAAACTTTTTTGGGGTTTTCCTTTGATATCAAAGAGTTCCTTTTTTAAAGAATATTTCAAGGTCTTGCGATTATTTTTTTTTTTTTCGTGATAAGATATTTATGAAGTCCATTCGTAAAAATTATTAACTTGATAAAAACAAACAAACATTACATTCTAATGATAATGTCTAAATTCTTCATTTGTCTTTATACAACTGGAAACAACATTCCTGAACTCTGTCTGTCTGAACAGTTTCTACATTCTAGACACGTTCTTAAAAATGATAAGATATGTCTCAAAATTACAAAACCTGACGCATATACATATGTATGTTATTGTTTAGTATGTTATATTGAAGCTCCGATTTTGATAAAACTTTGAATGTGTTGAGTTCGCTAATATAAAATCTCTAATCATAGTGCGCACATTCAAGTTTCAACAAAGGTATTTAAGAAAAAGTGCGTTCCTATGTAGAAATCGGTCTCTTACAAAAAAAAAATGTACACTCCGTCTCACATGATTGCGAACAGTAACTTAATTTACTTGTTGTCATATTTTAAATCAAATATATAGCGGGACCTTAGTTCAAGGCATAACTTCATCGGAACAGCAGCTATTTTTAAAAGAAATCCATTAACCAATGAGAAAATAAATCAAATCCGAGCTAACAAGATTGGAAGAAAACCCAATTCTGTTTATATCTATTTTAAGGACTTTGAAAACTGTGGAAAGGAAAGCAACAGCAAGTAAGATCGACGGGCGATACTAAGAGCTTCTTCAAATGTAAGACTTGCCGTCTTTAAAATCAGGGCAGAATCCGGAGTTAAAGCAAGTAGATCAACTGAAAAGAACATCAGGCTGATCGTATTAGACACCAAAAATTGCAACACGCAAAAATCTGCGACTTGATATTGCAAAAATTCACATCAGGTGAAGTCGGCTTAGCTCGCGTTTCAGCTGATCTAGAAGTCGCCTGTAGCCTAAGGAGTCGTCTCTCGAATTCTAACTACTTTTAAGGCTCGAGCTTTATTATTCCATAGCATATGTGCTATTCGAGACTATAATCTACATATCTCTGTGTTAAATTTCATCCAGATCCGTTCAGCCATTCTGGCGTGATTGGGAAAATTAAAACAAATCTATTCCACGGGAACCAAACATTTTAAGGGTATAAAAAGTAGGTTTTGTGCTATCCCAGACTGTATTCTATCTATATGCCAATTTTCATCCAGATTCGTTCAGCCCTTCTGGAGTTATTGAGCAACAAACATCCAACGATCGAAACTTTCACATTTATAATAATAAATAAATAATGAAATACAACTTAAAATGCGTCAGATCAAAAGAGGTGGAGTAAAGTCATGGGTAGCTTTAAGCTTATACGGCCCTGAAGAGCTTAATTTTCAAATCTCAAAAATTAAAGCAATCGCCGATAAGTTAATACTGAAAAGGGCATTCCCACTTTTTTACTTGCGATTATAGGTACTATAAGGCAAGTTATGGATTCGTGCAGAAAAAAAAATTTGAGATAACAATCGAACATGACATTACGATGATGGAGAAGTCGAAAACAGTGGGTCTGGGAATTCCGTCCGTCTGTCTGTCTGTCTGTTCGCGCCTCTGGAGGCTGAACGGGTGGGCCGATTTGCTTCAAATTTGGTATTTAGGATTTATTTGGCCGTCCCTCGGAACGTATTTTTACTTGCGATTATAGGTACTATAAGGCAAGTTATGCATTCGTCGAAAAAAAAGTTTTGAGATAACAATCAAACATGACATTACGATGATAGCGAAGACGAAAAAAGATGGTCTAAAAATTCTGTCCGTCTGTATGTCTGTCTGTCTGTCTGTCTGTCTGTCTGTATGTAGACCTTCAGCCCAAACGGGTGGGCCGAAGTGCTTCAAACTTGGTACATAGACTTTTTTAGGTATTGTACAGAGGGGAAATTGAAATTTTTTTTTTAGCTCAAAAAATAACGGTACCTGCCATACAACCGTTATTTTAAAGCTTATTTTTCTCAAAAACGGCTCTAACGATTTTTATTTAAAAAAAATCAGTGTTGCTTTTTAGGTACGACCAATCATATGGCTGAAAAAAAAGTTTTAAAAAATGGCTAAGAACGGTACTTTCCATAGGACCGTTTTGTTTGCTTTCGACTAACTCGAAAACGACTAAACCGATTCTTTCGAAATTTCACACACATATAGTTGTAGGTAGCTCAATTCGTATTGCATACCAATATTTTTGAAAAATATTTTTTTGTATTTTTAAAAGCATTTTTTTAAAAAAAATTTAAAAAATTAATATTTTGAAAACTGCTTATTAAATTTTTTTCTAAAAACTTTAAATAAATGTATTTGCTAAATACCTATGAACTGGCGTTTTTGATTTTTTTTTTAAATTTTTTCAAAAAGTTTTTCAAAAAAAACTTTTTTTCTTAAAAACCGCTCCACAGATTTTTATAAATTTATTCTCATAAATTTAAATTTATTCAAGAAATAAAATGGCGTACTTTTTTTTCAGCTCAAATTAGTTTAAGTATTTATTTAAGAATTTTGAAAATTTTATTTTTACCAAAATCTCAAGCCCCTAAACCACTGTCACTCATAAGAGCAAGTTCGTGCGACCCAGTCGTGCATTTTATTTTTTTAAACGATGGATTTTCCAACAGGACAATGCACAGATATAAGACACAAGAATAACAAAACCTTGGTTTTAGAGCCAAAAAAAACTTCTAAGCATGGCCGCCATGTTCACTGGACCTGAACATCATGGAAAATGTGCGTGCGTATGGCTTTCAAGAAAAGTCAAGGAAAGCAATACCCTCACACATGGAAGAGACAATTATTGAACCACAAAACATAATTATTTCGAAGAACTCTATAAATATCTTTATTTCTTTTTTACAAGGCTTCTTGAAGTGATACAGCAATCGGGCGGGTGGTAGGCAGTACACATTAACAAAAACTATTGTTGCTCCTTAAATAAAGCGTATGTTAATTTATTGATAGAACTTTTGTGGGAGACGAAAAAAGGACTGATTTTATGACTTTATTGTGAAAATCATCAACAAAATTGAATTTACCTTCTTATAGCGAATTTTCATTCATTAAAATAATGTTTCCTTCTTTCATATACATTTTTTTCAGATTATCGAAGGATTTAAAAAAAATCTTAAAATAAAATCAAAAAGCTATCTGTTTGTAATCAAGTGAGACGGAGTGTATAACAGTAGATACACGTACGTTGATGAATATACTGTGGGAGGCCGATTTAATATATGTGACTAATTTTTCGAACTTGAGGAACAGCTTTTTTCGAGATACTGTAATGTGCAAAATTTCAGTCGTGAAAGCTTTACAAACAAACTAACTAGCTCACATTCGCGTTTTTAAGTAAGTTCCACCTTTTTACTTGCGATTATAGGTACTATAAGGCAAGTTATGCATTCGTAAAAAAAAAAAAAATTCTTACAATCAAACATGACCTTACGATGATAGAGAAGTCCAAAAAAGTGGGTCCGACAATTCTGTCTGTCTGTCTGTCTGTCTGTCTGTCCGTGTGTCTGTCTGTCTGTATAGTTACATACAGCTTAAACGGCTGGAATGATTTGATTCAAACTTGGTACATAGTATTATTATGATGTCCTACAGAGGGTTTTTGGAATTAGCATTCTAGCTCCAAAACTAACGGTAAAAATAATTTTTTGTCAAAAACGGCTCCTACGATTTTGATAAAACTTTCTGAATTGTGTTTTCTGTCCAAACTTTATGTTTTGGTTGGAATAGATTTTTCCGGAAAAGTCTTATAACGGTACCGATTTTCTCGTAAGACACTTGAAGGATTTCGATGAAATTTTTAATGTAGAAGCCCTCTTATAAAAGAAATAATATAATTTCGAAAATTTTTCAAAAAAAGTTTTTTTGAGTTTTTTAAAAAAGTTTAATTTTTTTTTAATTTTAGTTTTTTCCCAAAACGGTTTAATATATATTTTTTTAATTTTAGTATTCTGATAAACACTATAAAGTGCTAGAAGTTGGCATACTCACAAAAAATTTGGAATATATTTTTGAAAAATTTTTCAAAAAAAACTGTTTTTTTGAAAAAACTGGTCCAACGATTTTGAAAAAAATTTTCGTAAAAATTCAAAAACGTAAAAGAAACCTGATGGCTTACTTCATTTTCTCCAAAAACGTTATAGGTATTGATTTTTAAGTGATTTATAAAATTCATATGATTTTTTCAACGCTTTTTTCCAAAAAACTCAAGCACCCAAGACCATTTTAACACATTAGAGTAAGTTGGTACGACCCAGTCGTGCACTTTATTTTAAAACGCAGTTAAGCATGTAAGATGCTCAGTTCGATTTAGTGAATAAACGTCATGATAACATCTCTTTTGGTTCAAAAAGATTTTATTTCTTGCATCAAGCGCATTATATTCGATTTCCATATCTGCCCCACATATCCCACTTTCCCCTACCAAAATGTATTAAATGCCTAAGATCACTGCCATTTGCACTAGCTTATAAAGACTTCCCTGTTTGAAAAGGCCACCAGAAACCATTAACCCCCTATCATCGACTTCGACCATAAATGTATGGAAGCTCTTAATGAATGTTACCATCCCATGAGCATTTCTTAATCTCCGTATTTGCTGCTGCCATTGTGCTTATCGTATCGCTCGGCGATAAGACCAATTCTTCAAATAAAACATCTATTATTTTATCAATTAAGTTCAAATAATCTTAATCTGTTTCTGTATCTGGATTTTAAAAACTAATCGACTGCGCAATCGATATTCATTAGTCTGTAACTATCCGGACTCGACAATAGTTCTGCTGCAATAAGTCGCGAAAAATGTGCTGTTGTAAGTGCTGCAGTGTTGTTCAACAGAAAATATGGGTTTTCACGTTGGGAATTGCTCTGCTGGTCCTTGGAATACTGACCATTTGCTTCTGGCCTGGAATTATTCAAACAATTCTCTATAATGTTGGTTAAATTAATTTTTTGAATCCCCTTAAAAACTCATTTTCGTGTTTCATAAATATACAGGAATTGCCTTTGTCGCAGACGTCAAAAACTTACGACAAATGGTATATTACACCAATTCCAATATACATGCATATGTATCTATGGAACTGGACGAATCCAGACCAGGCTAAGAACCTGAGTGTGAAACCTAACTTTGTTCAAATGGGTCCTTATGTGTTTCGTGAGGCAAAAATCAAAGAGGACATCGAATGGCATGCAAACAAGACAGTTACATACTTTGGAACACGTACATGGTACTTTGTCCCGGAAAAGACTAACGGATCATTGAATGATTTAATAACGTGTCCCAATGTGGCATCAGCGGTAAGTACAAGATTTTCTCTTTTAGTGGAGTGATTTTGTGGTTAATTTGCTGGAAGTTAGTGGAGAATATTTTAAGAAGCTTCGATTTCTACGATTAAATTTTTAAAATTAATGCTTATTTCAATCTGCAGTCATTTGCAAACATGATGCGAAAGGAAGGCAAACTCAAGAAGATAGTACTCAATACCATACTGAATACAAATGGCGGATCGCTGACATGGAAAAAGACAGCCGAGGAATGGCTTTTTAAGGGTTTCTACGATAAATTCCTGGATTTCGCTGTCAAATTGAACAGACCTGATGTTCCAGTTGAATCATCTTATTTCGCTTTGTTCTTAGACAGAAATGGCACCAAAGATTACGAAGGAACCTACACTGTCCACACTGGCCAGGGTGATCTGTCCCAAATGGGTCAACTTACCCATTGGAATGGCAGCACTCACACCGGTTATTATGAAGGTGAATGTGGCAAGATAAATGGAAGTACAGGAGATCTATGGGTACCGAAACGACCAAGAGACGAAGCTATATCTATGTTCATACCAGATACGTGTAGGTTCATTAATTTGTTTGCCGGTGAAAATAAACGCAAAATGGGCATTGATGCCATTCAATATGGAACAAATGAGATGACATTCGATAGTGGAGAAGTTTATCCCAATATGAAGTGCTTCTGTCCAAAGGATAGTGATCATTGTCAAAAGACTGGTGTTATTGATTTGGGACCGTGTACAATGGGAGCGCCAATGTTTATGTCACATGATCATTTCTATCTGGCCGATCCAACTTACAGGGCAAATATAACAGGCTTGGCGCCCGATCCAAAGAAGCATGTCTTCTCGATTTTGATGGAACCAACTTTGGGTGTGCCACTTGAGGTTAAGGCCGATGTTTTGATTAGTTTGCGAATCCGAAGGGATAATGATTTCAAGTAAGTTGGTTTGACTCAAAGCCAGAAATTTGTATATTCGCTGTGTTGTGTGACAAAACCGTGATTTTGTGAAACATATTAGAACTTAATACCTATTTTTATAATTAATTTCAGAATTTATAAAAAGATTCACGAAGAATTCTACGCTCCTTTCTTCACAATATCACAGCGAGCTGAAATAGACGATACGCTTGCAGCGGAAGTTAGGGTTGGTTTTCTTTGTATTTTGAAAAAGTTTTCAATAATTAATTTGGATTTAATTTTTCCAGTTGGCACTTGCTCTACCATCTTATGGTGTATATGTTGGAATAGGTTTGACAGCGATCGGAGCTATAATCATAGTACTTGGTATTTATTTGACCCTCACTCGAAACTGGAACGGCCAGAAAAAAGATGAATGTTTCAAGGAATAATGAACAAAAAAAAAAACAGTCTTTCTCAATCGAAATGTGATTTAAGTTAGAAAATAAAATTTTGAGTTTAAGTCTTTTTTAAGAACTAAGATTTGTTATTTCAAATTAAATGCGTATCTGCACAGTTTCACATTCCATTCACGCTTGAATAACACAAGCAACACGAAGATAGACAGCCTTGATTGCAACGGACTACCATCGCCTCATAATTTAAAAACGCGAATTTTTTAGAAGAGATCCTTCGAAATTATAATTTAAGTAAAATGTTTTTCAATAAGAGCGGGTAGATGTAGAAATGAAATAACACAAATTTTGTGAGAGGTATTAAAAAAATTTTCGTCGTTTGGTTTTTGCAGTTGCATGAGTTTGAAAGTTTCAATTATCAATGACTCTTTCGCATAGATTCGACTGAACTTGACCGATCGACTTTTTTATGTTCACTTGTCGGCCACATACTCTACCATAGAATGTGTGAAATGCACACAAATTTTTGCATTAAGAAACACAAATTTTGATGATAAAGTTGTTACATTCCGCAAAAATCTTTCTGAGCTAATTCATCTGGTGGATTTGGGTTTCATGAAAAACTAATTGCGCTGGCATGCCGCAGGAAAATGTTCTTGTAGAAATCGGGATCAACAGCAATCTCCAATCTAAACATTTAAAGAAAACGTGATGCGAAAACGTTCCATCGGATATCGAATTAATTGTTCTGATGGGCGATTGTTTCAATAACATGTTTTTCAAAATCAATCTGCACAATTTGCATGCGTTGTTTAGGCGTCAGCCAGTTCATTGTAAATGGCAAAACAGAACGTGAATGGTTTTATGGAACAAACCTTCTTTCACACTCGTACAGTTATCTGCTGTCCCGGATAGTATTTCTAACATAGTTCTTAAGAGGTGTGCTTCCACGCTGGCAAAACCACTGCGTATGCTTTTGCATATGTACTATTCTACAGATCTCTTTCCGAGTGGACAGTTCTCTCAGCTTTTCATATTTGTTTCCAGATTCAAGTAGATAAACTCATTTCCGTTGTTAAAGCATACCTAACCTACCCCCTATGCCACTGTCTATGAGTGTTACTTGCATTGATGGAACTGAGCAGCTGTGAGTTCTAGGTAGCTATGTCTATAACAAACCACCTTTTGTGGAAGGATCTCATATTTTACGTCGCCAGAAATGCCTAGATCCTTCGAATCTATACATCTAAAAGGCCTACATTAGCCCCCGAAGATCGAGTATGATTACCATAATATGGTCAGGTTGCCAGTTTCGCATTTACGTCTTTTGGATAGGATTTAATAAAGAGCATTAAAATTGATAGGTGAAAAGACTATTACATATAAATACAATTGATTCTCTTGAACACCGCTATAATGTCTCTTGCCTAACCTTGTTTTCTCGCTACTTTTATAGGCTGTGCTTCTGCGAAATAGCAATATGCATTCCTCCACTTAAACATTTTCCCCGTAACACAATAATGAATGAATGCTCATACACTCTATACTATACTAAAGAGACTAGTTTTTTAGCTGCACTACAAGAATGTGGAAGGCCTTACCCGGCTCTATTTTTCCTCCCCATTGCGAAATACAAACATTCAAAACTAATGTGCAACGGTACATCCTTTAGCTCGCACTGTGTCAACTCATATTAAGGTTATTAATAACCCCTTGTGTCCGGGCTCATACTAAAAAAAATTGAGATGAATCAAATGTAAGATGACAAAATTGCTGTGAATGAAAACTCTGCTGCCAACTTAAAGTTCTATGTTCTATTCATATACACCATTTATAAATTTCGCAGGTAAAAGTATTTCTGTTCTGCTGGTAATGTCTGTGCAAAAAATGTACGATGATCGGCTGAATATAGTTTCGGCGTGAAAGCTTAAAAAAGAAACAAACAAAACACTCACATTCAAATTTATGTTAGTAAGGATATTCCTAGGACGAATTAGTTGGAACAGAATCAGCTGTGTCCATTCTTTAACAAGGAACTGTTTAAATTTAAATAATATCAAATTCTCTGATATCATCTTACCTAATGAGATGTGTTCTGGAATGTTATCCTTGAAATACAAAAAAAATTACAGACACAAATTGATGCCGATATAAAAGCGCCCAACATGTGGTTGTTTTGTTAAAATATTTTCCAAGTATATAAATAAAAATTCCTAACCTTTCCTTTCCATATTCCGTTGCAAACGACAACGGTTATAGCGTCTTAAAATATTCTTCTTTATGTCGTCACAAAGGATAATATTGCGCTTCATTTTTGAACATGCTTATATGTACTATACGCATGGATATACATTGAGGGCTATTACCAGCTGATTTACAACTTTTTATGTGTATGTGTGTGACATTCCTTAGATTATATGAACAACGTTCAGGGATCCATCGTAAATAGCGGTTTATGTCGAACCTAATGGTACTTGAGTTTTATTCACACAATTTGTGATACATCATAATCGGAAGATGACTGTCTTAAAATATTCTAATTTTATAACGCTACTCTTGTGTTTGTAATTTTATTATTATTATTTGTCCGGCATTATTTATAATATATTTTACTGTTATACTCTTAAAATGAATATAAACCGACAAAATACAGTATCTTAAGTGGATGGATAATGCTAACACATCATAATCTTAATAATAATTGAAAGAATTCGGAATAAATAATGACACAAGGAATAAGGACGTGCTTTGAGTTTTTGTATGAGAATACTAAAATTATTCGTTCTGAATTATGAGAATAGATGAATTTTAACATTTTGTCAACTTAGCAATTCTATATTCTTTATTTTGAGTAGGTTGATAAACCTTTCTTTAAGACACTGTAAACGATCTTTAAGATAATGGTTTCTTCTCTAGTAATTAATGGATATCGATTATGCTTAAGTTGGTGAAACAAAAATCGGACAACAGAAATCAATTTTTGAGGTGTTTTTTTTTTTCTTTGAATAAATGATTATAGTATATAAGCTTTTCAAGCTGAACAAATTAAAAAAGGTTTTTTTTTCACCAGAGTTCCTGAAAAAATATTCCACGATTTTGGAAAGTCAAATGAAGCTGACGACGACGCCGACGCGACGGCGACGTTGCCATCGGGCAGGCATGCTGAAATTTTTATTGAACTAATGCAATCAACTGACAAGTTTCTCAAATGTCCCAACAAATGTAGGCCACACAAAACTGAACTAGAGTACTCTTACTTCACAAGAAAGTACAAAATTCCACAACTTAAAGCTCCATCCATTAATGAAAATCCTCTTACTCTCTCATACGAAGTTAAATATCTGGGGCTTGTTGTAGATTAAAGCTTAGCTGGAAATCCAAATGCGCTTATTTTTAACCACTAGCTATATACCTTGGTTATTTTAAAAGAAAATTACATTAAGGAGAATTTTTCTTCAACGATACCACCACCCATCTCCATCGTTTTTTTTTTTTTTTTTTTAAGTTCCCAGTGTTTTTATTTTTCAAGAGTAAATCTGAGTATTTGAAATCCACCCGCAATCGCTATTTTTGCAACCACCTCAAATTAAATTATGTTTTTTGTAGAGTAACGATCAAAGCACAACGCCTAAACTTTGCACACGCACGCTTTAAATAAATCTTCTTCCAACTAAATAAAAATATTTCAGTTTGAGTTTCAGGTATTATAATAAATCCACAATCCCGAATTTGTGCGTCACTCACTAAGTCAAAACTAAGAAGCTTGTGTATAAAAAAAAATTGAAATCAAGCCGTTGTCATGAAAGATCAAAAACCGTAGTTTTAAAAATTCACGGTACCAATAATCAATTTCGACCTTTTTTCCGTTCGTTGTATGAAAAATATATCTCTAAATTTTTGTGTGTAAATTTTTTCAATAAGCCCGTGAAAAAGGCGTGATTTTTATAAAAAAAAAATAAAACAAATCGTTAAAAAACTACTCGATTCTGCTGTAGTTACACATATGCCTAAAAATTGACTAATGATCAAAGTTCAGTTAGTGTTTTAAATTTGTTTCCACATTTTTAGAACACGCCCACTTTTAAGGGGCGTTTCAGTAAAAAGTCGTAATATGCATTAATTTCTTAATGTTTTCTAACCATCGGTCTCACTTTTGAACAAGAAGATGAAAATTTCGGTTTGTATTCCTTGGTAGCAGGTTGTAGTTCAAGAATTGTTAAATACACACATAATCGCAGTTTCCATTCGAAATCTAATTTTTAAAAATCCAAGTTATGTCTTGTTTTTTATTTTCCAAATCGATCTGCAAGCTTAAAATTGAAAGTCACTAATCTCATAGTAATTAATTGTTTTGGCAATAAAAAAAAGTCTCAACTTTGGGCGTGGCACACTCCTCTCTTTATTGCACACTCGAACGCATACTCACAAAAAAGGAGGGAATAGGTCATCAAACAGTTTGTTGCAAACGTATTGTAGCTCTCGCTTCTATAGTAGAGGCGACCGTCGGATCTCTTAGCTCATCCGTTCAATAGTCATTAGAGCTGTTATTCAATAGAGGCACTCGAGATAAAGACAAAATATAGAGCATAAGCCTTTCTAGTTAAAAATGGGCCGAAAGGGTTGCCAGCCCTCTTTTTAGAACCACGTTTAACGACAATGTCTTAGCCTATCGAGTTAATGGCTCAAAATAGTAACGAATTCAAGGTTTGACTGTACATACCTACTGTTCATGAAAATACAGACTTGCCATAATTAAAATGGTCCGATGCACGTACTAGCCTTATTATAATAAAAATAAATACACGACTGGGTTGCACGAACTTTCTCTAATGTGTGACAGTGGTCTAGCTAGGCTCTAGGGGCTTGAGATTTTGTAAAAATAAATTTTTCTAAATTCTTAAATAAATACTTGAACTAATTTGAACTGAAAAATAAGTACGCCATTTTATTTCTTGGATAAAGGAGGATGGGCAATTTTGTATGGGATTTGGTCCAACCCACCAACAGAAACAAGACATACGTCGTTGGAAAGGTCTTTGCAAATGGAAGGTTTTTTAATATGGGCACCAAGCTCTAAACAATGGGAGAGCTGAGATAACGGACTTTGAAAATTACCCTTTTTCTACTGCACCGTTGCATTTTCTTATTCTACCATCAACAACCAAAACAAAAATAGCATTGGAAAGATCTGTTTAAGTCCAATATTTTTTGATATAGGCATCAAGTTGTAATCCATATCAGACCAGAGATAAAAAATATTGTTAATTAGTCTTTTTTGGGTGCATCCTGGTACTGACCTTCCTCCATACCAACAGAAATGAGATGCATATCGTTAGAAAGGTCTTCTCGAGTACATCAAACTTTGGTATAGGCACCAAGCTCTGAACAATGGGAGAGCTGAGATAATGGACATTGAAAATTACCCTTTTTCTACTGCACCGTTGCATTTTCTTATTCTACCATCAACAACCAAAACAAAAATATCATTGGAAAGATCAGTTCAAGTCCAATATTTTTTGATGTGGGCATCAGGTTGTAATCCATATCAGACCGGAGAAAAAAATTATTGTTTATCACTCTTTTTTGGATGCATCCTGGTACTTACCTTCCTCCACACCAACAGAAATGAGATGCATATCGTTGGAAAGGTATTCGAGAGTAAATATTTTTTTAATATGGGCACTAAGCTCTTAACCATGGGAGAGCTGAGATACTGTACATAGTTAAATACAATACTCAGTCTCAGCCTAAGTTTGAATACATCCTTCACTTTAAATATTTTTGGCGCATAACCGTCGAGGAATATGTCAAACGCTTACACAAATATACGCGTAGTTCCAGAGCTCAAGTTGGAATAAAGTCTCGTCTGCTTAGTAAGTGTATGTTTAAAAATAGATTTTATATATACACTTACCTTTTCAACAACATAAAGCTAATTTCAATGTCCATTATCTCAGCTCTCCCATTCTTTAGAGCTTGGTGCCCATACTAAAGTTTGATGTACTCGAGAAGACCTTTCTAACGATATGCATCTCATTTCTGTTGGTATGGAGGAAGTTCAGTACCAGGATGCACCCAAAAAAGACTAATTAACAATATTTTTTATCTCTGGTCTGATATGGATTACAACTTGATGCCCACATTGAAAAATATTGGACTTGAACAGATCTTTCCAATGATATTTTTGATTTGGTTGTTGGTGGTAGAATAAGAAAATGCAGTTGCAGTAGAAAAAGGCTAATTTCAATGTCCATTATCTCAGCTCTCCCATTGTTTAGAGCTTGGTGCCTATACCAAAGTTTGATGTACTCGAGAAGACCTTTCTAACGATATGCATCTCATTTCTGTTGGTATGGAGTAAGGTCAGTACCAGGATGCACCCAAAAAAGACTAATAAACAATATTTTTTATCTCTGGTCTGATATGGATTACAACTTGATGCCCACATTGAAAAATATTGGACTTGAACAGATCTTTCCAATGATATTTTTGTTTTGGTTGTTGGTGGTAGAATAAGAAAATGCAGTTGCAGTAGAAAAAGGCTAATTTCAATGTCCATTATCTCAGCTCTCCCATTGTTTAGAGCTTGGTGCCCATACCAAAGTTTGATGTACTCGAGAAGACCTTTCTAACGATATGCATCTCATTTCTGTTGGTGTGGAGGAAGGTAAGTGCCAGGATGCACCCAAAAAAGACTGATTAATAATATTTTTTATCTCTGGTCTGATATGGATTACAACTTGATGCCCACATTGAAAAATATTGGACTTGAACAGATCTTTCCAATGCTATTTTTCTTTTGGTTGTTGATGGTAGAATAAGAAAATGCAACGGTGCAGTAGAAAAAGGGCAATTTTCAATGTCGATTATCTCAGCTCTCCCATTGTTTAGAGCTTGGTGCCCATACTACAGTTTGATGTACCCAAAAACACCTTTCCAACGACGTATATTTTATATCTGTTGGTTAACATTACCAAAACAATGTTAAGTTACTCAGAAGATAGAAATGAATTAAGTGCATTATGTCAGATGCCTTTTGACATAGAGCTGAGTGCCCATAGCAAAAAATCGTCGCCTTGTGCACACCTTTTCAACGACATACATATTGTTGCTTTAAGTTATTGATACCAAACCATAGCTAACTTTGAAAAATGCATCATAGTTTGACCATTATCTCAGCTCTCCCATTGCTAAGAGCTGGATGCCCATACTAAAGATTGATGTACTCGACAAGACCTTTCCAACGACGTATATCTTGTTTCTGTTGGTGGGTTGGACCAATTTGCCCATCCTCCTTTGAATTTATGAGAACAAATATATAAAAATCTGTGGAGCGGTTTTTAAGAAAAACATTTTTTTTTTGGAAAACTTTTTGAAAATATTTAAAAAAAAAATTCAAAAGTTTTCAAAGTACCTATGTATTATTTTTTTTTTTTTAATTAAAAAAATTCTTCTAAAAATACGAAAAAATATTTTTTTTAAATATTGGTACGCAGTATTAATTGAGCTTGCTTACACCTGTGTATGTGTGTAATTTATCGGTTAAGCCGTTTTCGAGATTGTCGAAAGCAAAAAAAAAAAACGGTCCCAAGGAAAGTACCGTTTTTAGACATTTTTTAAAACTTTTTTTCAGCCATATGATTGGTCGTACCTAAAAAGCTATACATTGAATTTTTACTTGCGATTATAGGTAGGTACTATAAGGCAAGTTATGGATTCGTGCAGAAAAAAAAATTTGAGATAACAATCACACATGACATTACGATGATGGAGAAGTCGAAAAAAGTGGGTCTGGAAATTCCGTCCGTCTGTCTGTCTGTCTGTCTAATTGTCTGTCTGTCTGTCTGTGTGTATGTCTGTTCGCGCCTTTGGAGGCTGAACGGGTGGGCCGATTTGCTTCAAATTTGGTATTTAGGATTTATTTGGCCGTCCCTCGGAACAAATTTTTTATGTTTGCTCTAGGTCCAAAAATAACGGCACCTGCCATACAATCTTGAAGACAAAAATTGATTTTCTCAAAAACGGCTCTAACGATAGAAAAAAATTCAATTTCTCCTCTGTACAATACCTGAAAAACTCTATATAGGTACCAAGCTTTAAGCCATTTGGCCCACCCGTTTGGACTGTAGGTGTCTATTATACATACATGCAGACAGACAGACAGACATACAGACGGACTGAATTTTTAGACCATCTTTTTTGTCTTCGCTATCATCGTTATGTCATTTTTGATTGGTGTCTCAATCGAAAGTAAAAATACTGAAAACTGTTCCAAAATTTTTTTTTTAAATTGGTTTTAAAAAAAAAACTTTTTGGAAAAATATTTGAAAATTTGTTTGAGTATGTTATTTTTATAAAATCTGTTGTTCTTACCTTGATAATAATTTAAAAAAATATACACTCTACCCGTTTCCAAAATATTTGGAAAACCAAATTTTTGAATGCAATTTTAATTTAAATATAAATAACTTCTTGTGTGCAAAATTTTATTGAGATCGAGTTAATGGTTTACGATAAAACATCATTTGATAATACCGGTTCTATGAGAGGTATATACCTATACCATTATAAGACGAATGCCGAAAAATCCTTTTTAACCAAAAGATGTATTGTTGTCAGAAAATAGCACCCCTAAAGTTTTGTCACAATCGTAGATTTTTTCAAGAAATTCAAACTTTTTGTCAAAGATTGATGGCAGTTATTTTTCGACCTAGAGCTAAAATGAAAAACATTTCCTTGATACTACCAAATTATTAATAAATTTAGCAAATTTGAAGTAAATCGGCAGATTTGTTTAGGCTGTAGAGGTGCGAATAGACAGGCAGACGGAATTTCCGTTTTTTCGACTTCTCTATCATCGTAATCTCATGTTTGATTGTTATCTCAAAACTTTTTTTTTCAACGTATGCATAACTTGCTTTATATTGTAGATACCTAAACCTACTTATAATCGCAAGTTAAAACAGACTACTATATACGAAAACCCCACCTTAAAAGTTAGCAAGTTAGCTCAGTTGAAGGTTGCAAACATAACATCAGGCTGACGTCAACTTTCCAAGGATTGGAATGTCAACTTGTTTTTTATCTCAATTTTTCTTTGGCGTGGAAGCTATCTTGTATATGCAAAGGTAAGTAAAAACCAAATTTCGAATTATTTTGATTGGGTCTCAAATTCAGTTTAAGGTGTAACTACATATATTTTAAACGAATCCACTTGCTAACAGAAGTCTGCGTCCCTTAACACTTGACATATTTTTTAATATGCGAATTACGATTTTTAAATTTTTCAAGGATTTAATTTCAGAATTAATTTTTTAATTAAAATTTTTAGAAATATATCATTATGAATTTCAATACTTTGAACACAATACAAAATTCGTTTTTAACCAAAAACTACAAGTGTAGGTACGTAGACTTTTGTCAATAAGTGAAAATAATATAAACCCGGCGAAAGCTTAGACGTGTAAGAAAAACAAATTTTATTTAAATAAAAATAACCACGACAAATAAAACTCCCGTTTTTTGCACACCTTTTCAAAACTTTTATGACAAACCTAGCACCTTTTAGGTTTCAAAACAGTGACAATTAAAAAGCAAGACTCTTAATAAGTATTGAGTAAAATGTACCGATTTTTATAAAAAGATATCCCATATATTTTTGTTTAAGATTCACCCCAGAAAAGGCAGTGGAAACACTTTCCGTAAGATTAAAAATAAAACAAAATTGACTTACCAAAAAGTTGGAAACATTTTCAAACATTATTCACTTCTGCAACTCGCCTAAAAATAGACAAGAAAACCAAGAATATCAATATTACTGCCGCATGTCGTGCTGATCTCCGCAATTTCAAGCTTATTTTGTTAATATTTTTATTTTAGTTAAATTGAAATACATAACTTAGAAATAAGAAATATCATAAAAAGGAAACATTTAAACAACTTATTCACCTTCTCTTCCAGGTCTTATAATCCATTATAAGCAAATAATGTTTCTTTGGGCATTTAGATGGGAATCAAGAGCAACAATAGTCAGAAAACCGAATTACCTATATTATAAAAATCACGACAAAAACAAATTTATTGTATTGGCGCCCGTCCGCCATGGAGTAGAACAATTTGCAATCTCCAATGAGAATGAGTAAATCACTGAACCACCGACAATGGCAAAACACTGCTCCGCCGATACCTGAAAGAACACGAATGCAACGGCCGCCATGACACACCAAATCGATTTCGAAATTAAATGTCCACTAAAATGCATTGATTTCTATCTTTTGCCCGTACAAAATGATTTCAAATGTTTAAATAAACGAACTTCAACACCTTTTAAATGATTATATTGGTTTTTTAAATTTTTTGCAAATTTAAATAAAAAATTAATAATTTCACCAACCGATCGCGGACGCAGAGCAAACTTCAACTGAAAACAACGCTGCATTGAATGGCTTACTGATTGAATGAATTTGTTGTTCACTGTCAAATGCTAAGTTCACTTGCCATAGTTCATTGGAGAAAGTAGAAAACACAAGGAAGAGTGATACAAATGAATTTTGATAAGGAATGACGTCTGATTGCTGCCATAATCTGTGGGAACGGGAAGTGGAGTCAGAATGGGTGCGTTCTTTTTCTAACCATATCCTCAACATTTGTTGTTGTGTCAAAAAAAAATTGTTGGAGTGTCATTGTTAGGATTTGTTGGGTTTTTTACAAACCATTTATAGGGCCCATACACTACACATGCCTGCATGCGCATACAGTGCTTGCGCATGCAAACTGCCAGTGTATGGTGTGAACTGTGTGTTGGTGCAAGCGGCATCCCAGTAGGAAATTTCCAAAAATTCACTAGTGAAGAAGCTGCTTTTTCCTCGAGGAAAAGAAGTATCATCAATGATTTTTCTACTGAATCATATGATGAATTTAACATGGGCTTGTCATTGGAGGGAAGTACCTGCACCCATTCTCGATGAACCTTTTGCGATGAAATCACTGCACCCGTGGAATCTTCGAATTCATGAGTTCTTTTTTTGAGTGAAAAATTGGTTCTTGGGATGTGATGCTTTCATCACAGAATATTAATTCATGAAAAATGCATTATTTTTTAGTGAACTTCCTCAGTGAAAGAACCATTGAAAATATGAATTTTTCCCTGCTGAAATGTCTGCTCATCTAGAACTTATTTTTTTAGTTATGAAAAGCAGTAAAACTAATAGGTACCTACTACCTAGTTTCTTAAAAGAAACAAAATTAATAAAATCATACAAAAATAGTTTTTGTTTGTTTGTTTATTTTTAATTATTTATTTAAAACAATGCCAAAGAAAAAAAAACGTTTGCTGCTGTTCGGAGAAGAGCTGATCACTTCATGCGTGCGTGTCATCTTGGCGTTCATAAGAGAGCTAAAGAATAAAGAAACACTGTAATGAACTTCCAAGTCATGTAAAACAATTTATTAAGATTACCGTTGGTGAATTGTTCTCCTTGTTCATCTTTTGATTGGTCTAAAGTTTGTTTATATTACGTATTTACACTTTATGAACACTTTTTAAAAACGGTGATACTTTCAATATACGCACGACTGCTGTAGTTAATGACCAAATCAAAACTAAATCTTCTAGAACAAAATAAATGACTCCCAACAAAAAAGGACCTAATTAACGGTGCCGACGAACGGTCGAGGGAAAGACAAAAAAAGGGTTCATCTACTTTTGCATCAGAACATTTTAACGCGGAGGTCAAAATCTATTCAACAGGCAGAAAAAAGTAATCCAAAAGAATTTCAATTTAGAGTTTCTTTCCTGTCCTCTCAGCTCAGGTAGAATATTTTGCCAAGCAGAATGCATGAAAAGATACATTCCTTTTCATAAGCGATATCAGCACTGTTTCGCCGAAGTAAAGATAAGGGTTGTTTTGTGAGTATAGACTAGAAAAAGAATTATAAAACCAATGAAAAGGTGCAGGAAAAATGTATTGCTTTCATAATTGAATTCCTTTGAGGTTTAGGTGCTAAAAAAAGATACTGATGTGTTTTGTGATTTCTCTACCTGTTTTGGCGAGCAAAGCAGAAGATGAACCTTAAATGGCGAACCGCTGAGCGGTTGCATGACTATTCATGTGTGAAATCAGTGAACTCCTTCTCACAAATGAAAGTTACATAAATGATTTCACTAAGGACTTTTTCATTGAGGAGCAAATTTCCTACTGGGATGAGCAATATCAAAAAATTTTGATATTTTCTTGCTTGTGCATGCAAGCATGTGTGGTGTGTGTGCTACATTTGCTCAGTCAAGGGTTGATTTTGAAAGAAGCAATCAAAATTGCCGCAGCAGCGGTGTCGGAGCTTGACATTTTTTAAAGTTTTCTGTTCAGCGGTGAACACACAACTGAATATTGTACAGTTTGCATGTGTAGTGTATGGGGAAAGAGTGTTTGCGCATTTGTGTGCTTGCGCATGCAGGCATGTGTAGTGTATGGGGCCTATTAGGAACGATACGTTTGTTAGGATTTGTTAAACTGTCACACGACCCCTTTCAATTAATTATTCTATGAATAAAGATGGACAAATTTTAGGTGCGCTTTTTTCACCGGAAATATACAAAAATGAAATTTATGAAGTAAGTTTTTGAATACGATTTCAATTATATATTTTACTATGTATGTAGGTACCTACATACATGTATATACCTTGCAGAAAGAAAATCAAGCATAACAATGAAAGACAATAGTCTTGTGATTGGAAATGAAAACTCATCGTCAGAAACTGAATATTTGTGTTTCTAGCCATTTAGTAGGTCATTTTGGGGTAGTTTTTTTTTATTTTTTTTTTCAAAAAACTTAATATGCATTAAAACAAAATTGTGTTTCAGCATGACCATAATCAAGATGATCTGATGAGTAACTTGCGAGATCTAGCCGTTTTCGTACCCCTGATAGGCATATGGGCAAAAAAACAGTTCTTGTATGACAATTTTCTTAAATAATTTTTTTTAGGTGGAAACGGGGGATGCAGAAAGTAGCGGGGGATCTAACAAAACTAGGAAACTTTAAAATCTTTACCATCGCATGGATAAATGCTGATAAAAGTGAATATTTGTGTTGCTGCTTCTGGCCATATAATAGGTCGTTTTGGATTAGTTTTTTTTTTTCTTCAAAAACTTAATAGGCACTTAATCAAAATTGTGGTGATGCGGTTAGTTAGATGAGCTCATTAGTGACTCAGCATGACCATAATCAAGATGATCTGATAAGTAAGATTGGAGATCTAGCCGTTTTCGTAACCCTGAGAAGTATTTCCCCGGGGGATGCAGGAAGTAGCGGGGGATCTAGCAGAACTAAGAAACACCATAGTCTTCAACATCTCATGGATAGATGCTGAGAAAGGGGGGATGCAGAAAGTAGCCTTTTGAACAAATCGCTTTGCCAATCCAAGAGAAAAATCCCAACGTTATGATTGTTGAAAATTCATGGCTTCATTACAATTGCTTTGGATGTGTTTTAGTAGAGAATAAGCTATGCAATTTTCCCGATAAATATAAAGTTAATATTTTAAGAGCTTATTTTTTTGCCTACAAAAATCAAAAATTTTAGAAAAGTATTTCATTTGACTTCTCGGAGCGAGAGAAAAAGAAATATATTGCTGTTCGCAAATGATCTATTGACAGATCAAGAATCTCAACTCATATAATGGTGGTGAGTTGGAAATAGTAACAAATCGTAACTATTTGACACTTCAACGTGAGTTTAGGAACGCTGTAATGACGTCATATAGTTACAAATCGTAACTTATTTGGATTAAAAGAACGCCTTTTTGTTGGATATTGTTAACAAATGTTGACGATATTTAAAAAAAGAACACACCAATATATAAAAGTATTTTTCAATAACTGCGGGTAGATGATGAAATTGAATAAAATAACCTGTTTGTGGTTTTGGTTGGCTTCTTTGTTATGCAAGGTGTTCTATAATTTGGACACAACAATTTCGGAAAAGGTTTGGAGATCTGTGTGAAGAAAATAATTGATCCACAATAAGTGTAGGTAGGTACAACTCCAATTTTGACAACACTAAACACGGTTTTAAAAGAAAAGGCTTACTTTGGCATACTATGATCCACATGCATACGCAAATATCTCTCTTAGTACTGGCAATAGAAAATTTGTTTAAGGCTTTAAGTTTAGGGAAAATATTACCCTTAATAACTGCGTTCGAATATATTTGATACCTTGTTTGAATTGTTATATTTTTAGTTTTTAAACCTGTTTCATTTTTCTTGACCTTATAACGTTTGACTTTCAGATCACTTTTCTCTTAAATCTTCGTCAGGCAAGTAGCCAGAGGGGGGGCTAGCAAAATCAAATTTTAGATCAAATAAAATTGATCCGTACATATAAAGAATTTAAAAACGAGGTTCAGTGCTGAACCACTATTGTACAACTGGTAGAAACCTGGTTGCAAAACCATTTTGACTTGCGATTATAGGTATTTTTTTAATCAAAAGGAGACATTTTAAGTTCTATCTATATATATATGTATATATAGCATTCGCACATTTAATTAACACAATAGCAAATAAGTTTAACCGAAAAGCAAATAAGTTTAACCTAAACGCAAATATATTTAACCCTTTAGCAAATTACTTTAACCCAAAAACAAATATATTAACCCTAAACGCAACTGCATTTAACCTTTTAACAAATATATTTAAACTAATAACAAAAGCTTTGAAATCATAGGATATTTTTTTCTGAATATTGCTTATAATGCTCCCGTATATCGGTTTTTCCAGTTTTGGCTTAATTTTTTTAGTTTTCACCAAATTTTTCAAAAATGAGTTGTTCTTATGCTTGAAA
This sequence comes from Platycheirus albimanus, assembly GCA_916050605.2. Lineage (NCBI taxonomy): Eukaryota > Metazoa > Arthropoda > Insecta > Diptera > Syrphidae > Platycheirus > Platycheirus albimanus. The sequence continues at coordinate 28,557,823 of OU696698.1, read as the reverse complement.
TTTGTTTTTAATCATCGTGCTATTGCACCCACAGAGCAAGTACGTGCGACACAGTCGTACTACAAATTGCATACTCAAATTTTTGCCACCATTAGTTCTTGGAGAAAAACAAAGTTTGCTAAGAACCAAAATATCAAAGTTTCTTAATGTGACTTATAGCTAAGTGCATTACACTATTCAAAACTTTTTCTATTAGTTTAAATATATTTGTTAAAAGGTTAAATGCATTTGCGTTTAGGGTTAATATATTTGTTTTTGGGTTAAAGTAATTTGCTAAAGATTTAAATATATTTGCGTTTGGGTTAAACTTATTTGCTATTGTGTTAATTAAATGTGCGAATGCTATATCTATACTATTACATAAAGTCGTAACAATGATGTTGTTTGTCACGCAGGATCTTAGAAAGTACTCGACTGATTTATTCAAAATAAATTTTGTAATATTCTTTATTATTATAAGATTGTTTACGGCTACTTTTTTTGATTAATTTGTTTTTAAAATATGTATATTCATAAGTATTTTTTTTTTTATTTGCCCATTTTCGTATAGGCTGTCTTACTTAATCACTTGTTTTTTCTTATGGTTAATAGGTACTTTATAAAGATGATAATTGTATAATGAAGTCAATGCAATAGCACAAATTTAAAGCTATAAATTTGTATATTGTTAGGAAATCCCAGATCCCCAACAAAAATGGTTATGCGAGTTTTGTCCGTAACATTTACAGTTTAATCATCGAACTAATACTATAAACTATTTTGACCCCAAAAATTTAGAGAAATTAACCGTTTTTGAATGAAATAAAAATATACTGATTTTCATGACATTTGACCTTGAATAACTTATGGCACAGACGCGAGATTTTATGTCACTTTTTAGACAACTTTTAGAACTGTGGTTTCAAAAAGAAGACACAAAATATAGCACAGTACGTGCCACAATAATAATATGTTATTATAGTAATAATTTCTTCTTTTTGACCTGTTAGTTGGCCTCCACGATCGATGCGATTTAACACCGCTACACTAATTTCTTTGGGGGGTATGTGATGCCGCTAGCCTACATCTATAAAACATAGACGATTGCCGACTTCGAAAACAACATTCGGCTTTAAAAAAAAAAAAAAAACCTTTACATTGTGAGGTGTGCAAAAAATCACAAATTTTATTTTTTTCTGAAGAAAAAATTAATATTTCAATTGAAAACGACCAAGCCATTGTCAAAAAATGAAACAACATTTTAAAATTTTACATTTTATTTCACTTCCTAAATTTATCACAAACACATCTTTAAGAGAGTAAATTTATTCAAAAATTATATTCATCCCTTTGAATTTTTTTTTTTTTTTGGTTTTTATTTAATTTATCTTCTCAATAATATAATGGAAAAGATTTTATTGCATTCTTACTGTATAATAGTATCTAACTATACAATAAATATATAATGTATTTAGGTACTTGCATCAACTTATATAATAATATTTAAGAATATTTTTAGATATAATATTTTATGTAACGTCACCATTCTTACTTTAAATAATAAATTCGATGTTGTAATCAAATTTTTTTTTTATATACTGCATTGACATCTTATAATTATTTATTTTTTGCTTTAAACGAAACTAAAAAAATATCCCAAACTTAAAAAGCTACAGAATAATCATTGCTTTGAAGATCAAAAAAGGTCCTTTTTGTATTTAATATTCATCGGCGTGCGTAGTCCTTCGTTAAATATTAGCTCGGTCAGTCCTCCATTTAGAAATCATCCGTGATTTTTTTTTTTTTATAAATTTAAATTTCATTTTTCTCAGGCGTTTGCTCAGCACAAGCTTCATCCTGTTTGCGACTTGGCTGTAATAAAAAAAAATTGCATACATAAATATTTAGACTTAATTTTTAGTTTTAAAATATCTTACCTTAGGATGCATTAGTATGAATGGCAATTCCGCGCAAAGTTCACCTCCCAAAGCGCCAAGGAAAAGTTTTACCTTTACAGCATACGAAACAACAATTCCGAATGCATCCCGACTTTCTTGGGCAGCCAGTCTATTAATTTAAATAATTCCTTACACTAATATTTTTAAAGAATTAAAAAAAAAAAAAAACATACAAAGTTGTTGAGGCTAATACGACTTCCTTGCGCTTAACATCACCTTCAACTGCAATTCCTGACCGGTCGATGTTGGCAGCCAAGTTCGGAACCATGTACATCACCTTTTGTAGGCTAGAGCCTGGTTGTATTGGACAACCCTCACTAGTTTCTACAAAAGCAATAGTATTCCGGAACTGGCCGTTTTGGAAAAGCACCACATCCACGCCTTGTTGTACCATAGCTTTGATTTTCTTGACCACCTGCAAAAGGGATAACGAATTGTGTCATGTCTTTCCACATCAAGCTGCTACTAACTTACCTTGTTTGAGTTATTTCTAACACAAACATTAATAGCCAAACGCTCTCCATGATGATACAATTGTTTATCCAATGTCACTTCCAGCTCCAGCTCTCCAGGCGATAGAAGGAAATCCTTTCGCACCACCGTACATGGCTGAATGCCTGGTTTCGTTGGAGCATACTGCACCTTACGAATGGCCAGGTTAACCGTACTGCGACGATGCGAACGATCAACTTCAGAATCACCAGTGAAGACCTTTACAAAGTATTGGACTCCACAAGGTTGTCCTTCCTCGGCTGCTTTCTGCTGCAATACTACGGAAGCTGGGGAGCTAAGTGGCATTGCTAGCACAAATGGAAAGGCATTTGAACCCAACTTGGGCAGGAGACGATCCTGCAATTTGGTAAGGTTCATGTCAACCTTTTGCTGAGGATAGACTTGCATCGAGGCCAATGTAAGTTCCTTTTGGAAATTTAGGCCCATCATCTCGTCTTCCTCGCGTCCATAGCGGAAATTGCACAGGAGTTGGACGAAAACCTTGCGGTTTTGTTTGATGTACTCATCATCAATGACGACGATTCCATCTTGAATCATAAGACAATTAGGAAAAATAATTAGTTAGTTATTTAAATATTTATTTATAATTTGTTCTCCATTTTAGTAAAGGTCCTTGCATCGACAAATTTGTCCTTTTAAGATAATCATTTAGTTTCTTGCCTATATTTAGTTTTCAATTTTAGTTTGCTACGCCTTTAAGTGAAAGCAACTATTTTAAGGATATAATGGAAACGAGAGAATTCCTTTGAACGAAAAAGAAACCAGCACAAACTATTATTCCAATCGATACATTATTGCATTGTTCTGAAGCCATCTAAATGTTGTGACGAAGTGAAAACTTTGGTTTAAGCGAATAATCCCCTTTGTTGCTAAATCACCCCTTTTCCAATAAAATCGATACTGTATTTGGAATTCTTTTTCTCATGTACAAGCTGACCCGTCTAACGTTGCATGAAGGTTTTCCGTTGTTAGTTGTAAAAATAGGTCAACAACAATGTTTTCAAATCTACAAACATAGCATTAAGTAATTTTTTCGAATTTCTAAAAATAATATGTTTTTGAAGGAGCCTCTTATAAATTCTAGCTATTGACCTTTTTCAGAATCATTTAAGGGTCAAGGTCATTGAAGGACCGGAGGATGATTTTGAATATTTAATTTCATTACTTCTCTAAGTACCCGTTGTTCAACACTAAACCCCGTTTTAAATTCTGGATCCATGGATCAACTTTATTTAATCCGTGGAAATCGGTGGGTTAACTATTAAACTTCTCTTCAACCACCGTTTTAACTTAAATTATGCTTACATGAACCGAGGTAGATGGTTTTAAATCTTGATCGAAGGACTAACCGAGATTGTACAACCCGGCCCTAAAATAACGGAAAACTTGAGAAATGTTCAAAATTTTTGATATTCCAATTTCGTTTCCATTTCATAACGCCTTACAAACTCTAAATTTAAAAATAAAAACTGTACGAAACAGCTAACCCAATTCTGTAACAATTTATTTCAAATATCAGTCATTCAATGTCTACATTTGATGCTTGAAAACATTGTTCTGCGATTAATGTTAGAACGATTTTCGATAAGAAAAAATGTATTCGGCGAAGAAGCTCATTTTTGGTTGAATGGCTCCGTCAAAAAGCAAAACATTTGTAGTGTAGGTAAATCCTCAAATCATTGTTGAGACACCCGCCATAAAGTTCAGAAAAACTGACTGTGTATTGTCTGGTGGAACGATTGATCCTAATCTAATTAATCTAATTTCTCGTTTGGTCCTGCGCGATTTAAAAAAGCTGGACTATTTTCCTATTAACTATTGGACCTCAAGATTGGTCTAAATTCAAGCCAGCCGAGGTGGCCAAATGCCAGAAAAATGGCATTATTATCCTTAAAATAGAGTCAATTTTTAGCAATTGATACAATTAATTTAATTTTTTATTTATTGATGTGAAACATCTATTGGCGCACCTAGGCAGTAAAATCGATCGTAATCGTCACGAAAAATGGCATGACGCTCTGACGCCGTTCGGCCAATCAAATCTTTGATAGCATAAAAAAAAGATCAAAGTCGATAAAATTCGGATAAAATTGTCAAACATGGCGGGTGGTTGGTTGGTGGTTGTAGGTTGTGTTGGTGGGTGTGGGGTGGTTTTTGAGTAGGATGTTTGGGGGTGGATGATACAAAATTTACAAACATGGTGGGTGGTTGGTTCGGAGTTGTCGGTTGGGGTTGGTAGGGAAGGGAAAATGGTTGATTTTAGGTGTGGTTAGTGGTTACTGCTTGTGGTATTTGGTGTGTGGGGGGGGGGGGGGGATTGTCAAAAATATTAAATGTTTGGTTGGTGGTTGCACATGGGCTGGGTGTATGGCCGTGACGGGGGTATTTGATGGATGGGTGGAGGAAAATTGTGTTCCTATTTATAAATGAATATAATATGTAATAATTTTTATTATAATAAAATAATAATACAAATATATTGATTTTATTAACGGAAAACTAAATTATTAAAAATTATTTCACTCCATATATTCTTTGGTGGTTTTTAAAAACTATGAATTTTACTGTAAGATTGAGTATTTCACATCTGCCGGGCGTCCCGTGACGGCTTACTTTTTGTATAGTTCTATTACCCTTAAAATGTACCCTTTTTTATGCACAATATATTACTCTAGTTATTATATCAAAGGCGTCACAGTGTTTGCTACATTCAATTCACTTTTTACGGGCATACTAACTACCGTGTAGTACCCTGTGGCGTAGTGGTTAGTAAATCGGACTGCGGCGGTAAATTGTAGGTCTCTTCCATTCCTGCAGAATATCAACGCACACACAGTAATGGTTGAGAGTGTAAGTCACAGGTCCGGCCCCGCTTGGAGCTGTTGTGCCAACAATTTATTTATCAACTACTGGTGCAGTGAGGAGTTTAAAAATTAAAAACAAAAAACATCCACAAACACGCCCGGAATTTGCCATTTTCATTCAAATTCTAATGTTTCAAATTTTCAAAGTATGGATTTTGTAATTATCGAACTACAAATGTAATGTACGAGTAGGTGTCGCTTATGTTTTAAGTCATGTTCGACTGCCTGTTTTACATTCTTTCTTTTCTTTATTCTCTAAAATTCCAGAATCTTTAGAAGTCTTACCTATAGAAAAAATACTTGACTTGGGGACGGTACACTCCGAAAGAAGTGTTTCATAGGAATATATCCCCACAATGATTCCTGCAGCGGGAATACCTTTAAACATTCGACTAAAAATTTAATAAACTGTCGGAGAAAAACATTTTGGCTTAAGATTGCTCGGACCAATTTTTAAACGGTCGAACTCATTTTAATTTGATTTCAATATTTCGGTATCACGTGTTTGAAATCCAAAATTTACTTTGAAAATTTTTCCTTCTGAATTTTAGTTTAATTAAATTTATTTTTACACCAAAAAAGGCCGCTCCTGGTATTGTTGCATTAAATAAAAACGACACCAATTAAAAATCCTTTTGTAATTTTCTGTGACTCCACTACAAATTCAATTTCAGGATATAATTTTTTGGTTGTTGCTAAAAACATTCTAATTTTAAATAAAAAATTCCATAGCTAATGGCTGTAGCAAATTTTTGAAAGAGTTCCAATTAGAGAGGAATTTGAAATTGTTATGAAATTCCTATTAAAACATTATCCTTTATGTTTCTAATACACACATATTCAAAAATACATACCAACAGGTTCAACAACCGTTACAGAATCAACGAATTCTCGTCGTCCCATATACAAGGTGACTTTGGAGTTTGGGGAGCATTTTTTGAAAACTTTAAAATTAACCACCATGATCCTGGATATTTAGTTTTGAATTGTTTTAATTAAAAAATTATTAGTTGTTTTCAACGGGCAAATATTTTTATTTTTCAAATGGTGCTTGTTACAGGATGTCACTTTTATTCACTGAGAAATTCGTTTTTTTAATATTTTTTAATCGTATTAATTTTGTAAGTAAATTATTTATTTAGGTATTTTTTTTTATATTTTTATTTAAGTCGTTTGTTCGAGGTTCGTGTCGCTAAATACTTTGAATTTTTCTTCGACCTAAACATTCTCTTTATACCTGGCCCTAATTGAATAAGTTGCGCCGTGCGTTGCAAATTATATTGTATGGCTTCCGGCTTCCATGTAAAAAAAAAACTTCTGCTTTCGTTGGTTGAAAAATAAAAACGATTTTGCGCAAATAAATACATGTGAGGAGGTGTAGGTTTGCTCATTATTTGCTGTTTATGTCATTGATGAACAGCATTTTGATTTCGACTTTGTGTGGAGTTTCCCTTTTTTAAGGAAAATAAATCTTACTTATACAACCGGATAAACATAATATAAAATAGGGGTGCATTCGATTACAAGTCAAATTCATTTAAACAAATTTAGAAACCATATTGGAAGACATTTGAACCAAATCTTTTGTTGCAGTTTCATGAACTTATGTGTGTGCAAACACTCCATTGCTTGTTCAATTATATTAACTCAGAAGGAAAACACTCCAAAACATGGCACCAAACATCTTGCTCTTTAGTGTCGCACTGCCACGCCGAAGATTCTGTGTTCAATCCCTGACGACTCCACCTAAGTTCTTTTCCTGGGTACTGCCTCTTGCGAGGAAGTGACAAATCTTCCAAGAGTAATTAATGTCGTGGAAAATGCTTCTCTGTTAGCCGTTCGGATTCGGCAGTAAGTTGTGGGTCCCTTCCATCCTGCGGAATATCAACGCACACACAGGAATAGTTGAGAGTGTAAGTATTTTTAACTCTTTTGTCAACAAAGACAAACTTTTGGACTGCTGATTTAATGTCATGATTCCAGTATTCCTTTGTTATGTATCCCCCTTCAGTGCAGCTATATAAAAAAGATCTTACAGGGCGCCTTTTTTAACCAGCGCCAGCCCTTTCATAAGGTTTTTTTTTTTTTTTTAAGAAATGATATTTTCGAAAAAGACATCCTTTATTTTCCCGAACTCCTACTGCCGTTTCAAAAATATCTATCCAGTAGTTTGCTTGTAAAGTGCTTAAAACAGAGAAAAATCTGAGTAGATTTGTAAATGAATCCTGGGATATATATACACTTGCGGCTGAGGGAAGATTTGTTCCCTGATTTCCAATATATACAGAAATTCTCTTCGAAAGGTCTAATAAATTAAAATAAATAATTTTGTTTCATTGTAATCAATGGTGATATCATTTGGAGTCTTCAACAGATTGTAAGAACTTTTTAAAAATTCATAACCATACAGTATTTCTTTATTGGCTTACCATAATCACACCTTCTATAGCTTGGTGGTTATATCAACATATAGGGCTTGGGCTTTCCTATTTTTTTTTTTGTTTTTATGACTTTTGTCTGCCGTAACTTTTCATGTATGGGCTTTGGTAGGTGACATGACACATTAAGCAAGCCAGTGCCAACTATACAAATGACCTTCAAAATATGGACACTTCCACTTTTTTAAATTAAAGTATGACTGCTTAATATACGTATTAAAGTTCCCAAACCATGACTCATGAGGACAATATGCATGTAACTCCCAAGCCAGTACCGTGAGAGGATTGGCTTGAAAATTAAGTCCTTGCCTAAGTAGAAATCCATACCAGGACTCCAGGTCAAATGTTATTTCCATACATATACAATATCTGGTTTTCTAGAATTTTTACTTGCGATTATAGGTACTATAAGGCAAGTTATGGATTCGTGCAGAAAAAAAAGTTTGAGATAACAATCACACATGACATTACGATGATGGAGAAGTCGAAAAAAGTGGGTCTGGAAATTCCATCCGTCTGTCTGTCTGTCTGTCTGTATGTCTGTTCGCGCCTCTGGAGGCTAAACGGGTGGGCCGATTTGCTTTAAATTTGGTTTTTATGATTTATTTGGCCGTCCCTCGGAAAAATTTTTTTATTTTTGCTCTAGGTCGAAAAATAACGGCACCTGCCATACAATCTTGAAGACAAAAATTGATTTTCTCAAAAACGGCTCTAACGATTTTGATAAAACTTTCAGAATGCTATTTTTGCAAAACAATCTATCTTTTGGCTAGAAATTATTTTTCAAAATTTGTCTAATAACGGTACCTCTCATAGAACCAGTATTTTCAAATCAAATTTCCTCGTAAACTATACATTCGATTTTAATAAAATTTTGGCCACAGGAAGTCATTCATAATTTTATTAATATGGCATTTCAAAATTTTCAAAAACTTTTTTTTTTTTTGATTTTTTATAATTTTTTCAAACAAATTTTTGGTTTTCGAAATATGTTGGAAACGGGTATATTGATTTTTTTTTTAATTATTTTTCAAATGTAAACTACAGATTGCCATATATTTGCATACTCAAATAAATTTCAAAATATTTTTTGAAAAAGTTTTTCAAATATAACTTTTTAAAAAAAACTGGTCGAACGATTTTCAATATTTTTTTTTCCTAGATTGACGTATAGCTTTGAAATTTTATTGCATACTTAGTTTTTCCGAGAAAACTCTTAAACTAATTTAAAAAATAAAAGAATTTTCGAAATTATTTAATTTTTTTTTAATATCCATTATGCAGCCACTACGCAATTGCTTATCATAAGAGCAAGTTCGTGCGACCCAGTCGTGCATTTTATTTCCTGCTGTTTTTAATGCAACTAGTTCAGAAGAAATAATATCCACTGTTTTCACCAATAATGTCAATTTTATCGGAAACTGTTTTTAGTAATTCCCGAAGTTAGCCAATATCGCAAAAGTTAGTATCCACAAAGATCAATCCGTATATACAATTTACGTAAAGGACACATGATACAGGCGATTCGTGTGTCATCTACCTAAGAGATAGATAAGAGAAAAATGGCACAATCACCAGACCTCAATTCTGTCAAATCTGGCGGCAGTTCTGATGAGAATATCTCAGATGTCCCTATTAATCTATTAATGATGAAACGTCTTCGGATGTGAGATTTGTTAAAATGCGTACCGAAGAAGCTTTTGCTGCTGTAGGGCGCCAGTATCGAGTAAGACTCGAGTAAGTCTCGAATGAGTCCCTCTGCCATCGTGGACAGAAGTTGAATCTGTGTTCATCCACTATATGGAAAATATTTCCGAAAGGAGAAAGATCGCCTTGATGAAGGAGAGCTGTAGTTTCAACAAGGCGGCACAACATGTCACACAGTGCGTGACACAGTGGACTTGTTGAAGGAAAAGTTTAGTTAGCACATAATTTAGCGTTTAGTAGGTACCTGTAAGTTGGCTTCTAAGATCGAGCAATTAAACACCGCTAAACTTTTTTCTGTAGTTATATCTGAAGTCGCTAGTCTACACCGATAAACCGGAGACAATTGACAACTTGAAAAAAAAAATTCCCTGTAAAGAGTGATCGAAAATTGGAACTCAAGATTGGACTACATCCGGGCCAGCCGCGGTGGCCATATACCAGAAATCATATCTTGAAAATAAAGTCGATTTTATGGCAATTAATACAATTTATTTGTTTTCCATTTCATTATATATGTACACAGCTGGTCAAAAAAATAGGTGTGATTAAATTTTATATCTTAGCCATAGAAGTTGGAGCGGACCTGAAGGACCAAAAAAAGGCGCAATATCCTCTGGAGTGACGAAACAAAAATGTATTTGTTCTCATCAGATTCTGGGCGTATTTCAGGCGACCAAAAAGAAAGGACTATCACCCTTGTTATACCCAAAAGACGATTAAACACGGAGGAGGAAATATTATGGTCCGGGTCCGTTTTTTCTAGTATGGTGTGGGCCCTAATTCCTATATTCCGCATTAGTAACATCTTGACCAAATAAGGTTATAGGGATATTTTGGAAGATATCATGCTTCCATTTGCCGAAGAAAACATGACTCTCCGATGGATTTTTCAGCACGATATAACGATCAGAAACATATGGCAAATCTCGTGAAAGAGTGGTATCGAGAGAAAGAAGTTTCAATTGTTTCATGGCCAAGTCAATCCCAGATCTAAACCCGATTGAGAACTTGAGGAATGAGCTTATGCGGAAACTAGGATGCCAGTATTTTCCAAACTGGAACCGATTGTGGGATGCTGTTCAGAGTGAATGGTATTCTATACCCCAAGAAAGATGCCAAAAGTTTGTAGAGTTAATACCACGCTGACTTTAAAAAGTTTTGGATAATAATGTCGTATACTCGGGTTATAAGAGAATGGTAAACGAAAATAAATTATTATAAAATACAACAAATTTTGCATTTAAACTATCATTATTCATAATTTAGGAAGACACACCTATTTTTTTTTTTGTCCAAGCGCAAATGTCTACACCGTCGGTTTATTGTATAAAATTTATAATTACTTAATTTAAAAGCCTTAAATGTTAATATTTCATTAAGTATTGATAGTCCAATGAAAACTAATGTTAAAATAATATTTAAATAAACAAAACATATTATAAAAATTAAGTTTATATAAAAAAAAATAATTGCACCTATTTTTTTGACCAGCTGTGTATATATATTTCTACACATCTATAAAAAAAAAAACGCAAACAACAAAGTGGAAGAGGGGAATATTCTACACCTTCTCTGGTACATACCTTGCTCCCTCCCAAAGACTCCAATTACATTTGGGAGAATCCTTCTTCAATGATAACAGATACAGAAATCTACTGTCTTCATCGATCGGTTCATTGAACCTTCCATGTGGTTTAACTAGTGAGAAACATCTTTGCGTATTCATGTGGTATCTAAATAGACCTTAGTATGTTGTATGCCTCAGGGAGTAAAGTCCCTGCTCCAAATTTCATAGAAAATAATTATTCTAAACGAAACAAAAATAATTTCTGTTTCTATAGTTTCTGACAAAAGTTTTCATATAGAAAAATAAAACCGAGCTTTTATTTAAACAAAATTTATTCTGGCATCTGTTTTGTCAGAAATAAAAAAAAAATAATCTTAATTTCTCTTAGGAAAACAAATTTCAGACGGGTGGAATGGAAAGGGCACCAAAGGAACAAAACTGAGCGATAACTTTCTTCAAGCATGGATACGAACAAAACTGAAGCTCTATTTTTTGTGCTTATTTGCTGACAGAAATCCATATTTCTAGCATTTTCTTTTTCGAGATTTTTCAAGCGAAATAAGATCAAATTTTATATCCTACGTCCGGTGCCGAACCTGCCTGTAGGCAAAACAGGCAATTGCCTAGGGCGGCACTCCTAGGAGGGCGGCACTTTGACTTAAGCGGAAAAATCAGTAAAACCATTTAAAAAGAAAGAATTGTAAAAGCAATACACAAATTCCAGTTTGTATTGTCAACGGTAATCTGGAACGAGTTTTTATCCAAAATAAATATTCTTCCAAAACTACTTCAATCAAAATCAATGGACTTATTAACCTTTTGGAGTATTTAGATAAACTCCAGCAGTTCTTTAAGATAAACCGTTCCCATAAAGTTTTGTTTGAAACATTATACAAGAATGCTTTTAACTTTGCTACAAAAATGAACATTAAAGTGGATTATATTGTGTCTGATTCTATGAGCTGATTCCTTTTTTTACGTTATCGATGTTACTTTATCTTCTCTCGATGAGAGCTTTGCAGAATATAAATTTCTCAGCCGAAATTTCGGATTTCCTTGCGATATTTCAAACTAGGTGGAGTTGAAAGACTACAAACTACTAAAAACATTATTAATTTCAAAACTTGGCAACGAAGTTCAAAAGGATATTATAGCGAAAGATCTCTTCCATGAAATTAATATATTTAACCAAACTTCTACTGCTATTGATTTCAAACCTTTGTCAATTTTAAACTAAATTTAGCTTTTCACTTCGTACTTAACTATATCCAAATTTACAAACGGCATTTAAAAGAAGCTAGCTTCTCGAAACTCAAGCTTATAAAAACCTATCTGCGCTCAACAATGACCCAAGAAAGATAAAACGGTATTGCAGCTATCTGTATTGAAAAAGAAGATATCGCTACGAGATTTGCTAAAATAAAAACGCACCGAGCAGCATTTTAGGTTCGAAATTGTAAAAAATAAAATGCACAACTGGGTCGCACGAACCTGCTCTAATGAGTGACAGTGGTTTATAGGCTTGAGATTTTGATACAAAAAAAATTTTCAAAATTCTTAAATAAATACTTAAACTAAAAGTACTCCATTTTATTTCTTGGATAAATTTGAATTTATGAGAATAAATTTATAAAAATCTGTGGAGGAAAATATTAATTTTTTAATTTTTTTTTTTAAATGCTTTTAAAAATACAAAAAAAATATTTTTCAAAAATATTGGTATATAGTACAAATTGAGCTACATACAGCTATATGTGTGTGAAATTTCGAAGGAATTGGTTGAGTCGTTTTCGAGATAGTCGAAAGCAAAAAAAAAACGGTCCTATGGAAAGTACCGTTTTTAGCCATTTTTTAAAACTTTTTTTTCGGCCATATGATTGGTCTTACCTAAAAAGCAACACTGATTTTTTTTAATCGAAATCGTTAGAGCCGTTTTTGAGAAAAATAAGCTTTAACGTAACGGTTGTATGGCAGGTACCGTTATTTTTTGAGCTAAAAAAAAATTTCAATTTCCCCTCTGTACAATACCTAAAAAAGTCTATATACCAAGTTTGAAGCAATTCGGTCGACCCGTTTGGGCTGTAGGTGTCTATACATACAGACAGACATACAGACGGACAGAATTTGTAGACCATCTTTTTTCGTCTTCGCTATCATCGTAATGTCATGTATGGTTGTTATCTCAAAACCTTTTTTTTCGACGAATGCATAACTTGCCTTATAGTACCTACTAGCTTTTGCCCGCTACTTCGTACGCGTGGATTTTAGAATAAAGTAGGTATCTCAGTATATATTTTGTTTATGCACAACCGGTTCAAAATGGGGGGTATGCGTGGTATGAAAGCTATAAAGTCAGCTCTACAGCCGTAAGGTTTTTGGCTTCTGTATAGTATTATTTCGAAGTATCATAACGGTTTAAATTGCAAAGTTGGAGGGTTAAGTTCTGAAGCAATATACGAATATACCTAATTGGAATGCCCACTTTCAAAACGATGCTGCGCGCCGATACTGCTATTTATGGCAGCTCCGCTTCATCAGTTTTGGGCGTAAGTATTGCTCGTTCACCGTTCTTTATGGTTACATTATTTTTCGATTTCCGCTTTCGCTGAATGAGGCATTGTCTATATGGTGGTAAATAGCGTCATCTATGATGTTTTTGGTGTAACTTCTATTCAGAACGACTAACTTATTTCTATTCATGTATACGTAGGTAAGTGTGGCGCTATTTTATTATGTAAGTGAGACGCTAACGTCCTTAAAATCTTTCAATTTTGCGTTAAGTTCATTGAATAACGTTCGATTGCAGCAATATTAAAAAAACAACCAGAATTATATATTTTCCTGCGATAAAATATAGCCTATATTTTAAGTTGGCGTACTACCAATATATCTGCGAAAACCGCATTCAATTCCATGCAGTAGTTTTTGCGTTATGCGCGTACAAACATACAGACAGACAGACAGACACACAAAAATTCTAAAAACGGTTGTTTTGGTCGGTCTAATAGAGACTCCCCATATTAGTTTTGCATCTATATCTTCAATGTACAGACATCGACCCGTTACAATTTTATTATATGTATAGATATAGTACCTATAATCGCAAGTAAAAATGTATTTCGTCGAAAGCCTTTAATTATTACTAAATAAAGCTCTATGTAAATGTTATTATTTTCGTTGTTTTTTTTTTTTATTTATTTTTGGGGCGGCAAAACAACAATTTGCCTAGGGCGTCAAAATAGTCAGGTTCGGCACCGCCTACGTCCCTTGGATTTACAATAGAGCAACAAATTGTTTCTCCAAAGTTATTTTTAAGCATGGTAAAGCAAGTATATGCGGTTTTCGTCCATTGCCTGATTAACAGAGTTGACGTTTCCCAAAAAATAGAATTAATTTAATAATAAAATGTCATAGATGAAAGAAAGCAAAGTTTCAAACCCAGTTTCGTGTACTATGGTTCATGACCTTATATCACGAGCCAGGCGGTACCCAATGGTTCTCCGAAGTAATTTTCTCAATCTAAATTTTTAAAATACCTACCTATCCTCTGTTCTTCTCAATTAAATGCCTTTTTAAAAGTAGGTACCTAGCAAATATTCGAACCGATAGCAAATAAATGTCGTACAAAACCTTACAAATGTCTTTAAACGGTTTCAGGTTTAGCTAATCTAATAAAATTGTGTGACGTCATCATCCGACGAAACAAATCAAAATTTGTTCATTGCCCCATTGGGGATCTGTTGGGCAGTTGTGTATCTCATAGGGTTGGTATAAGCCATTCGGTTATAAATGGCAGTTGCTGTATAGCGACAAAAAAGCTTACAAAGTTACTGTAAGGACCGCGATGTTAATTTAAATTAGATTAGCATTGTGTGGAAAATGAGATATAATAACTGCGATCCCCTTTTCCTAAAAAACCAAAATATGATTGTATAAACGAGACACTGTATTCAAAACACGCTGGTGGAAATTTTTTTTTTTTTTTTCGTCAGAATCAATTTTATTGGAACTGATATGAAATTTGGTATGAATGAGATGGGCCCTTCTCATGGATTGGACAATTGCAGAAGGGAAATGTTTAAACTAAAAATTGACTTTTCTGTTAGTTCCATTATTTTTTTTTTTGACAGTTAACACTGACAGACAGCGTAAGAGGGCTCTGATGGCAATGCTCTTAAGAAGTTGGTACTTTCTTGCATGTTGACTGCTTAAGCAATGACTGCCTGTATAAAAGTCATTACATGCTTCCTGAAAACATTGGTTTTGTGAAGTATAGGACGAAAGACGAAAAAATAAGTAAGATGGATTGGGCAGAAAAAGGAAGGTAAAGTTATGCGAGAGGAGGACATGGTGGATGTTAGATGTCAGATGACAGATGACAGATGACAGATGACAGATGACATATGACAGATGACAGATGACAGATGACAGATGACAGATGACAGATGACAGATGACAGATGACAGATGACAGATGACAGATGACAGATGACAGATGACAGATGACAGATGACAGATGACAGATGACAGATGACAGATGACAGATGACAGATGACAGATGACAGATGACAGATGACAGATGACAGATGACAGATGACAGATGACAGATGACAGATGACAGATAACAGATGACAGATGACAGATGACAGATGACTGACAGATGACAGATGACAGATGACAGATGACAGATGACAGATGACAGATGACAGATGACAGATGACAGATGACAGATGACAGATGGCAGATGACAGATGACAGATGACAGATGACAGATGAAAGATGTCAGATGACAAATTTTATCTGTCGTTAGTTATCCACGATCTCAATCCGTCATTTTCACTTTTGCCAAACATTAAAATTTTTGCGATTCAAATCCATGTCATGTTAAAGATCTACAGAGCTCTAAATCAAGAATTTTAAATTTATAGCAATGTCTCGGATTATAGCAGTTTTCCAGAAAAGTTCGTGCACGAAAATGAAATTTTAGAAACTCAAAGTTGACAGAAAAATAATAAAACTAACACATAAGAATAATTTTTGCAATTTGTGTCTTGAAATAATGACATCTTGAAGACTAGCACTATACGGTCGTATGTACATAGGTCAGATTTAAATGTTTACAAAATGATGATTGAAATGCTGTTCCTAAAAAAGAATTGGAGATAAAAAATCTTATTAATAATAAGGTATTTAAATTTTTTACGTTAACAAAGTAAGAACAGAAAACATTTTGACGATGTGAAATCAATTTTTTTTTTTTTTTGTTGAAACAAATTCCAACATTTGATTTTAATATTCAAGATTTTCCTTAGATTTTGAAGAACATTGTACATTCATTGTACATGCTGTATACATACATACATTATACATATGTATGTATATGTTTGTATTTTACAAAATTAATATCGATTGAAACCGAAAACAAGGCCACCACTTTTTATTTGTGTTAATTTTTTGAAGCTAAAGCTTTTTTCGATAACTGGCTGCGCACAATGGTGTAGTAGCAGCAGTAGCACGCAGCAATGTCAAAGTTAAATGTATGTAAATCGTATTGCACGGCTACAATGTGAAGTAGAAGCTGCAGCAGAGAGAGTCGCTGAAGTACAAGTCGACTAGACTTAAACTTCACGAACCTGTTGCGCTGCAAAACTACAACAAACCAAAATGGCAGACGTGATTTTTGTCTGAGTTCAGTGCTACACATTGTATTCGTGTATGCTGCTTTGTGAGCTACTTTTTTTGACATTTACTTTGACATTGCTGCGTGCTACTGCTGCTGCTACACCATTGTGCGTAGCCAGTAAATCACGCTTAGTAAAAAACTTGATGATTAAATTTAAAAAAAAATTGACATCTGAAATTAAATACATTTTTTTTAAGTCGAAGCCTTCTCCTTTGTTTTTACTATATTTCAGATCCAACTTGAAAAATTCAAATTAAAGCTAGGGCTTCAATACATTTGCAACGAACTGTTGCATGGATACCCTATTCCAGCATGAGTTCGTTTTTGACTTAATATTTTTGGTATACCAAATTTTTCTTGCCAAAATTCAAGCCCCAAGTGGATGTTTGATTAAAAGTTGTGCATATGTTAATTTGGTTTCTACAGTTCCGAAATTGCGACCTATGGAGAGTATACATTGGTACAGGCTGACGAACGGACAGACATCGCTGGATCGACTTGGCTTTGCATTTATAACAGTAAGAATATATTTTGTACTTTTCTATACCTAACGGTTTTATTTCCCTTTGTTGCAAACTCCACAGTCTACACCAAATACAATATGCCCATTTAGCCCAGTAATTGTAGGTTTTATCTGCGGAAAAATTCCAACCAAGCTGAATTTTGGTACACACCTTTATTACGGCGTTGTAATGAAGATGTGAAAAATCGACATTGATATCGTGCCGGTAAAAAAAGTTATGAAGGTCAAAAGGTCACGAAAACCTAAAAAAAACCGTTTTTCGCAAATATCTCGGTTTCTATAGCTCCAATGATTTTAACGTGTATGACAAAATTGTAAAACCGGAGCGAACTCGAAAAGTTTGCAGTTTCCCCTCCTCCTCTTTTTCAACAGGGCCGGTGAGGTGCAAAACTTCGGTGCCGTGAAATAAGGTAGATAGCAATAAGGACGAATGAGATTAAATCGACCTTATTTCCATCGCAGTGGAAATAAGGCCGAATTTACTTTTTCGTCATTATTGCCTAAACCGAAGGAAATAATGTCGAATTAAAAAGGTAGGCAATAAAAGCGAGGGAAATTTGTGTAATACCTGTTTTGGTGGGAAATTTGAAATTGGTAATTACATAGAAACATATGGAAATAAAACCGAAATATGTTTTATCCAAATGGTAATAATGACGAAATAGTATGGAATAACGCTGTATGCAAACAAATTGAAATTGGTGTTGATATCTGGTCAAACATAACAGGATATTTTCCGCACCTTCCTAATTCGTATATTAAACAATTGTTAAAGTTAATATATGTATATGATTATGGAAAAATAATTTTAGCATTATTAAGAAAGCTTGATTTAAAACTACGATTTATTACGGCGCGCGCGAATATTTGATTACTATTTATTCGAAAGGCTTGATTGCAAACTCAAATATATAATTTACTACCTACTGTTTATTTCCAAAAGCCGTAATAAATCGTAGTTTTAAATCAAGCTTTCTTAATAATGCTAAAATTATTTTTCCATAATCATATATTTTAACTTAAACAATTGCTTAATATACAAATAAGGAAGATATAAACATAAATTTTATTGGTAATAATGTAGAATTGTCTTTTTTTTAAATGGAAGTAACATCGAACAAAATGGAAATATCATCGAAAGGAATTCCCTTGTGCATTGACTGGAAATAAAACCGAAATGGTGATCGACATTATTACCATTTTTGTTGGAAATATAGTCGACTAAGAAAAAACGCAAATTCGCCTCTATTTCCATTTTTTTGCGAAATAAAACCGATTCGGCCTTATTGCTATCTACCTTATTTCACGGCACCCAAAACTTCGTCAAATGTTAATTCAATATTCCTGAACAATATCTCAAAGTTTGATTAACTTCCGACCTTTTTCTACCTGCCCACTGTATACTAAGAACAAAGTAATATATAAAAATTACGGCGGAATGACAATAGTAATGGGCATGGCCTGGTACCTGGTGGGCAAGCGGGGATCGTTGGGGGGTGTAAAAAGTTGGTGATTTTAACAAGAAGCCATAAAAACAGCAATATTTCATGATTTCTCGGGTATATCCGAAGAAATAAGGTGGAATTCTTCATTTTTTGGCATTTTTTGGCGAATTTTGAAAAATGACATGTTTTTCGAAGTGCCATATCTCGGTTACTAATCGACATACAAAATTGATTGCACTAACGAAATTGTAGCAAATTTTATGCTCTACAATTTTGTCATACACGTTAAAATCATTGGAGCTATAGAAACCGAGATATTTGCGAAAAACAGTTTTTTTTTAGGTTTTCGTGACCTTTTGACCTTCATAACTTTTTTTACCGGCACGATATCAATGTCGTTTTTTCACATCTTCATAACAACGCCGTAATAAAGGTGTGTAACAAAATTCAGCTTGATTGGAATTTTTCCGCAGATTGGGGTTTAAAATGCCTAAAATGACTGGGCTAATTCTATGGAATGGCTGCGCGCCTCAACATCCGCGGACAAAATATCCGCGGACAAAATATCCTCGGACAGAATATCCGCGTCAAAATATCCGCGACGCATAATATTACGGTGTATAAAGGACTATTCACATGAGAGCGACCAACGAATGGACGAATTGACGAACAAATCAGATTTTAAGCATTTATAAAGCTAATTTCTAAGCTAAAACGTGACCGCTAGATAAAGATTGAATTTTAAAATAAGTTAGTTTATTGAAATATTCGATTGCAATTGTTTAAATAAGTCAAATTGTATAAAATAAATTGTTCGCCGCGAGATACAAAGTGATTGCTACGAACTGTCAAACTCTATTCGCGTTCCACATACCATCCACAACGCAACGAATAAATTATTCGTACGCGACTAACCTCAAAATCTCACTGTTCAATTATGATATACGGACATGACGTTCGTTGTTCGCAACGAATAAAATAAATTGCATGTGAATGAAACGTCAAAATGGACGAATGTTCGTTCATTCGTTGGTCGCTGGTCGCTGGTCGCTCTCATGTGAATAGTCCTTAAGCAATGACCCATGTAAGGGGAGGCATGCTGCCCCCCTGCAACCTGCCTGCTTGGACACACTATAGGACTTGGGGTAGGTGTATGCGGATATTTTGCCCGCGGATATTTTGCCCGCGGATATTTTGTCCGCGGATATTTTGTCGCGGATATTTTGACCCGGATATTTTGTCCGCGGATATTGAGGCGTGTCACCCTATGGAATAGGGTATAATGGTAGCCATAAGTTCCAAGAATACTCTTCTTCTTGGTTTATAAGACATGTCGACGCCCGTGTTTGGTTTTCCAATATTGTTTTTAACGTATACTCTTCTTAATTCCCTAATGTACACTGTTATAAAGATCGGAATTTATTGAGCCTATCATACGAAGCCGGAATACAGTTCCATGACGGAAGAATAATATTTTCATGACCTGGAAACGAATATGAGATACTGATTGCACTATACAACTTCGTGGATTAGAAATATTGGACAAGAGATCATTGCTAAGCATGAGGAAGAGTGCTCAAAACAAAAGGGAACATTGGGGCACACCTTATGCAGAATTGTTTGTCGTGGCGTCAGCTTCCACTGTGTAGCACGTATTGCCATCCTGAACCATATGTCATCTTGGTCTACATAGCTACCGGCAAGAAATTGGTTGACAACGTTCTGTGGCAATTGCCATGGACGAAGACCCAAAACCTACATCAAAGGTAATTTTTTGAGAATGCATTGTCACCTGGCGAGCCTCGTTTGGGTAAGTACCTTCGTTGTTCAGACAGGCCACGGTTGCTAAAGATGATTTTTCGGCCAAAATGCTGGTCCTCTGTCAAAGGCTCCAAAGCTGAGTCAGCAAATAGGAAAAAGTTGTTGTATATGGCTATGGCCATTAACTTTGAGCTTCTGGGTCATTTGAATCCTGTTCGTAATTTAACCAAGTTGAATGAATGGCCGAGTTCTTGGCATTATAGAGAAATCGACTGCCTCGGGTTCAGCTCTACACTTTCACGGACCGTGGCAGTGTTCGCTGCCGACATTGCATTAATTAGACGTACAAATGTTTGCTGATTGATACCGCCTGCGAAAGCCACCACCTCTAACGTAAAATCGGCGCAACGTTTGCATTAACGAACACTTATTTTGATAAAAAAAAATTATCATTTGGACGTGATTGTCAATCGGGTGTGTATCTTACCGTTGTGATTTGGCATTAGTAACTGAATAATAAACAACAGATTTGAGAGGTGTCACCAAAACAACATGGCCGCCTTAGGACGCCAAAATTTATCTGCGGCAGTTGAAACCCCATTAAATAGTTGCTTAAGACTCTTGGAGACAACATTTTAAAAGCCCAGAGATGGTCACTTGTTTCCGGCTAGATTGAATTCATTTGCCAAGTTCTTCTTTTCTAATTAATTTAATATGTGTTTTTTGTTTTAATAAATTTATTAAATAGAAATATGCACAATAAAAAGTATTTATATTTAAAAACTAAGAACTCGGTAATTCATTTACATACATTAACCCAGCCAACTTCTATCCGAATCGCAATAAAGCTCAATACAACAAAGCCAAGAATGATGCCAACAATTTGCAAAGGATTGGTTGTAAAAATTAATGATATCAGAACAACGAGTCCGAAGATTAAAACTGAACTTAAGCACATCATCATTAAAATTATTGAATTGTCCTTGTACCAAGGCGGTGCGTTCTCAAAATGCTTGGAATCAATAAACCTCGTTCTGTCATCAGCACTTGGTAAAAAAGCTTCGTCTTCTTTATTTTTTGAATCTTGTTCCTGAAGGTTTGTTATCATTTTTTCTTCTTCTAATTTTCCACCATTCACGACCAATGTATTGTAATAATCCAATTAAACTAAATTAAAAACCATTTTAATCTATCGATTGATAGATTGTTCGAATGTATTGAAGTCCACTATATTATGTGTAATCGAGATATTGAGCTCGAAATGTACCTACGTACCTAACAATTTATTTGGTCTTAAAACTATTAACAAAACAACCAAAAAAAAAGTTTATCAATATTGCAGGTCGCCGCGCCGCGTCGACAAGCTAGAAGGAAGTTGATAAGAAGAAAATGCCATAAATTTAAAGATACTTTAGTTTACCTGGGTTTTTGTTTTAGTAATCTAAAATGTCAACGAATTAAATAAGACTTCTAAAAGAGATCAAAGTAAGGGGTATTTCAAACTATTTTCGGATGGAAACAGTGCAGTGAATAGGTGCTTGGTTGATACGAGTCTACTGGAAGTTGAGGCATCGATAAACACTCTTTGTAGCAATTCATTATTTTCTATATAATGTATCTGTTAGTTTCAACTGAACGAATGCATGTCTCCGGTGGGGATTGTGTGGGAACAATAACAAGCTTATTTCAATCACTGCACCCACTAATTCTATATAACTGGAGCAAATTCATGCAAAAACAATATTTTTTTTTTATTTTTCAGAAGAATATATAATCTTTTCCAACATTGTATACCAGGCGGAGCAAAAGTGGTCAAGCGGTGTTCTTTGGCTGTAATTTTCTTTATGAAGAAGAAACGACATGCTTTTCGGTTATGTCTATTCTTTAATTTGAGAAAATGTCACCGGCTAAGAGGCAACTGCCTCTGCCAGGATTTACGATCACACCTGCCCTATTTATGTCAATTTTCGTCACCCTTTGACAGAACTTCCGACGATAGGTCATTGCATACTTGAAGTAAAGGGTGTTTTTTTCGAGGTAAGAACTATAAAATTTAATAAAACGCAGATAAATTGTCCTATTTCAAATATAGTTTGCTTCTGCTATTTCTATTTGAATATGATTTCTGGCATATGGCCACCGCTGATGGCTCGGATGTAGCCCAATCTGGGGGTCCAATTTTCGATCATTTTTTGTAGCATTTGGGGTTGTGACTTATTGATGTAGAATAGCGAATTGACACACTCCTACAAAAAACAGTCAAGCGGTGTTAAATCTCAAAAATAAACTTTTTGAAAAAAAACTGGACAATCGATTTTCAATATTTTGTTTTCTTAGATATATATTAAGCAACGAAACATATATTATTGCACACTTAGTTTTTCCAAGAAAACTCTTAAACTCTTTAAAAAAATTAATACATACAAACCGATTACCCAGCATAAAGGCAAGTTCGTGCGACCCAATTGTGCATTTTATTTTATAATGCACTCGCACTCAAGAGGATATGATGCCCTTATAATAAATTAATGCGATTGCGAGTGAAGAGAGAAAGAATAGAAAGATCCAGTTGAAATTGGAGGAATTAATATAAATTGCTCCGTCAGGCTGGGTTTGAACCCAAAACTCTAGGTTTAACAACCAAACACTATATCCACTGTACCACTGTCACCCACGGAGTCTCAACAGTGACTTGAGACGAATCTACAGTTCTACACTTCATTCATCACTGATGTTGAGTATTATTATTTTAAGTAAACGTGATGCGAAAACATTTCATCGTCAATCAAATTAATTGCTCTGATGGACAATTTATTGTTTCTACCATAAAATGGACGTAGTACGTGATGCGTTTCACAATTCGACGATAAACCCATTGTCAGCTCTTCAGAGAAGGCGAATATGCTCGCAGCTCATTTCGCTGAAAGTTCTACGTTGCCTGCAAGCAACAATGCCCCTCCTGTACTTGAGAACGTTAATTCTTCTATGGGACAGATATTTTTCCGCACTCGTACAGTAGCAAGAGTACTTCAAGATCTTGATATACACAAATCCGCTGGCCCGGATGGTATACCCCCTATTCTTCTGAAGAAGTGTTCTTCATCTCTGGCAAAACCACTGCGTAAGCTTTTTCATCGCTCCTATCGTTCAGGAATCTTTACTAGTAGATGGAAAACAGCATTTGTCCAGCCCGTCCCAAAAAAAGGTGACTCCTCCTCCCCCTCCTCTTACCGACCAATTGCACTTACGTCCCTTCTTTCCAAGGTCATGGAAACGCTGATAAATCGTCAGCTCAAGAAATATCTCGAAGATCGGGAGCTTTTAAATGACCGGCAACACGGCTTTCGCAGCAATCGTTCCACTGGGGATCTGATGGCATATCTCACCGAACAGTGGAACAAATCTGTGCATCGCTTTGGCGAAAGCAAGATTATTGCGCTTGATATTTCAAAGGCATTTGATAGAGTTTGGCATGAAGCTCTTTTATCGAAAATGCGTGCATTTGGTATCGATGATACTCTTATTCGTTGGATTAGAAACTATCTTCTGGACCGTTCAATACAAGTTGTATTAGACGGTTTCAAGTCTGATCTCCACAAAATAAATGCTGGTGTGCCCCAGGGCTCCGTTCTGTCTCCGACTCTCTTTCTCATTTTTATAAATGATCTCTTGTCTGTGACTTCTAATCCATTAAATTGTTTTGCTGACGACTCAACCCTCAGCTTTTCATATACGTTTGATAATTCACGGCCTTCGCCTTCGGACGTGTTATTACAACGAAATCGTATGATAAGCTCGTTAAACTCCGATTTAAACAGCATTGTGAATTGGGGTACTAGAAATCGTGTGGAGTTTAATGCGTCGAAAACTCAATGCTGTCTTTTGTCGTTGAAGCTAAACACACCCCCTATGCCATTATCCATGAATGGTACTTGCATCGAGGAGGCCGAAAAGCTATCAGTACTCGGTATGTGTATCAGTGACAATCTTCGTTGGAATGATCATATACTTGAGATTGCCAAGAATGCTGCAAGATGCTTAGGCTTTCTTAATAGATGCAAGAAGTTTTTCACCCCTTCTGATCTGGCTACAATTTACAAAGCGTTTATACGCCCTAAACTCGAGTATAACTCCCATCTCTGGGCAGGTGCTTCTCAAACTTTTCTTCACCTGCTCGACAGAGTTCAGAAAAAAGCGTTAAAATTGATAGGAGAGAGAAGCATTATGGAAACATTTCCGTCACTTGAACATCGTCGAAATGTCTCATGTCTTTCCTTATTTTACAGATTCTTTTACAAAAAATGCTCACTCGAGGTAGCCAGTTGCGTTCCACCCCTTAAACATTTCCCCCGTAATACTCGTCTTGCTAGGAACGCTCATCAGTTTACACTTGAGCCCAATTTCGGACGTACCGTGAAATATAGAGATTCTTTCTTTAGCCGTACAACACGAATGTGGAATGGATTGCCTGGCACAATTTTTCCTTGCCATTTTGATCTTTAAACATTCAAGATCAATGTTCATCGACACCTTCTTTCCCTCCCTTCCTAACTTCCTATCGCTCGCGCTGTGACTTATCATTAAAAGGGCTATAACAAACCCCTTGAGCGCGTGTGCATTATAAAAAAAAAAAAAAAAAAAAAAAAAATTATTAGAAACATGTTTTTCGAAATATAACTGCAATCTTTGCATGTGTTGTTCAGGCGTCAGTCGATTCATGAGAAATGACAAATCAGACTAAAGATATATGACATGTCAGATGACAAAATGGCTGTTAATGATCATTGATATGTTACAAGTGGGATATTTATAAAAAAAAAAGTATGAAACCTGCTATTGGTATGCTGCATTTTAAGCAATATCATTATTTAAACTGTGTCGGCCTGGTGAATGTGTGGATAGGCTGCTGCGAGACAATTTAATATAATTCCTGTGAGTTCCATTCAAATACAGACAAAACACAAATGATACGGGCAAGTGCGAGCTGGACTCGCGCACGAAGGGTTCCGTACCATTATCTATAAAATCGAGCAAAAAATTACGTTTGTTGTATGGGAGCCCCCCTTAAATTTTTATTTTATTTAGTTTTTAGTATTTGTTGTTATAGCGTTGTTGTTATACACAATAATACATCATCTGTCAAAATTTCAACTGTCTAACTATTACGGTTCATGAGATACAGCCTGGTGACGGACGGACAGACGGACAGATGGACAGACGTAAAGACAAGCAGACGGACAGACGGACAGACGGACAGACGGACAGACGGACAGACGGACAGACGGACAGACGGACAGACGGACAGACGGACAGACGGACAGACGGACAGACGGACAGACGGACAGACGGACAGACGGACAGACGGACAGACGGACAGACGGACAGACGGACAGACGGACAGACGGACAGACGGACAGACGGACAGACGGACAGACGGACAGACGGACAGACGGACAGACGGACAGACGGACAGACGGACAGACGGACAGACGGACAGACGGACAGACGGACAGACGGACCTCGAAGTCTCAGTAATAGGGTTCCGTTTTCACCTTTTGTGTACGGAACCCTAAAAAGACTGGTGGCCCTTGTTGCGTGAACCAAACTTAAGTAGAATTTTCTTTTTCGACGATGACTCGCGTTGTCAGCTGTCTATTATATATGTGTGCATTTGATTTGTTGACTTGTGTTGAGTGATAGGAAATTTGGGAGGAAGGAAGGAAAAGGAGGTGTCGATGAACATTGGCCTTGATTGTTTGAAGATCAAAATGGCAAAGGAAAATTTTACCAGGCACTTCATTCCACATTCGTTTTTTACGAATCCCTGTATTTCGCGGAAGGTTTCTAGCAAGACGAGTATTACGGATGAAATTTTTAATGGGTGGAAGGCAGCTGGCTTCCTCGAGTGAGCATTTTTTGGTATTTGATTCGTGCAGTATCTATATATTTCTTCTGAGATGACAATACGTCAAGCATAAATTTCAGAAGTCTATGATCAGATCTAGCTAGCAACAGTTGTTGAACTTTCATCAGAACATTAAAGATGACTAGATCTTCAGTTGAAATGACCGAAACGTTAGGTATCTATTTTCAAATGTTAAAGTTTCACACTCAATGGCTTTTATACTAACTATAAATTTTCAATTCTGATAAGCACAATCTAATTAACGCGATCGAAAAATTCCTCGTAACAATAGGTAAGTCATTGTAAATATGACAAAACGAGCCCGCTGATAGGATCAAATACAAATATTAAGTGTCTTTTAAAAACAAACAACTCTTTTTAAACAATAAATTAACAATTCTTTTATATTTTGATTAAATATATTTATCTACTGAAACTTTTATTTTTATAGCAACAACACTCAGCGCCAAAAATGCAACCATTCCCACAAAAATTCCCATTGGACTCTTTGTTACTATCATTGTAAACAGAACTATTCCACCGAATATCAGAAGTGCAATCATAAACACAACCATTAGTAGAGAGTCCAATTCCTGATACCATTTGTCAGGTAGCTCAGCTACAGTTCTAACACGTCCATCACACTCATCATAGCTTCCTGATGTCAGAGCGATGGTATCCGATTTCCCATCGTGACCTGTACCATCCGTTGCCATCGAAATTCAAAATCAAATCAGTTGACTAGAAAATAAATACTTTTTCAAACTTTTCAACCGCACTATTTTGATTAAACTGAAGTCATTATAAAAAGATACAGTTCAGAAGTAGGTACCTATCTTATCTTGTTTTTGTTTAAACTCACCACGATATCAGACTTGAAGTAGGTACCTCAAGATATCGATTACTATGGATGAAGTTTTATTGACAAACATTCAATTGATTTCTTTGTTTGTCACAATTTTTTTTTTGAAATATTTATCTTTTGAAGGCGATACTTGGGGTGATGAGGGATTTTTTAATCGAATTGACTTAATGTTTGGCAAACTCTTTTGTTTTAAGAATAATTTTGTTAAATCATCTTGGGACAGGGAAATCGCAACATTCTGTCGTTTTTTAATACAAGGATAAGATAAGGTTTAGGTGACTGTCAGAAAAACGACTGACAAACTTATAGACCGATACCAAGTCTTTTGTGAGAGTGTGACCTTCATGAAGATGCGAGCGGTCGGAAGTACCACCCGAGTTAAGGCACTTGGTGTTTTTAATAGGGGATAGTGGATTTCTGTTTGCATTAAATTGCAGGTATCCCTGAAGACAATTTCTTTTGGCTTTTGGCAGCATCACTTCAACTCCCCTTGGATCAAAGTGTGGTACCAAGATCTTTTTCTGTCCGCAGCACCCTACTTCAACTGTGCCCATGACTTCAAATTCAAAACTTGACCTCCAAGTTTTCTTTGATTTTCCAACGCGAATTTTACCTTGAGGATTCAATTGAAAAGATCCGTAGTATATGGCCAATCCAGAGCCGATTTTGTTTGCCCAGCCCTAAGCCACCGTTCGTTGTTGGATATGGTTTGTTGTAACCAGATTTTTAAGATGTAACAAAGGCAAATATTCATAAAAGCCTGTAGTTTACCTGGCATGTTAGCAGAACATTTACACGTTTCACAGGCTAGAGCAGCAAATATTTCAAAATGGATTCAAACAGTTTCAACTTTGTAGGTACGAAGCGAAATTTTCCTGGAGTTCCACAATGGAGAAAGGAATTTGATTGCCCTACAAGCTTTGCTTTTTCTGTTGCGCAGTACATGTCTGTTCCACCATCGTGTGACAGATAACTTCCTTGGGTTGGGTTGAAATTGGATTGATTAACCAATTTCAATCCGATTTCAAACCAATTTCAACCCGAATTGAACCCAATTTCAACTTAATCTCGAATTTAATCCCAATTTCAACCCAATTTGAACTAAATGTCAGCCCAATTTCAAAGCGATTTCAACTTGATTTCCACTCAATTTCAACCCGATTTTAATGCAATTTCAACAAAATTTCAATCCTATTTTAACCCGACTTCAACCCAATCTTAACCCGCTCTCAACCAGATTTCAACCCACTTTCAGCCCAATTTCAACCCAATTTTAATTCAATTTCAATCCAATTTCAACCCGATTTCAACACAACTTCAACCCGATTTCAACCCAATTTCACCCCGAATTCAACCCAATTTCAACTTAATTTCAACCGGATTTCAACTTCAACTTAATTTCAACTTCATTTTAACCCAATTTCCACCCGATTTCAATCCAATTTCAACGTTATTTCAACCCGATTTCTTGATAAATAAAAGTCTGGAGGACAATATCGAATGAAGAAGTATAAGTGCTATACAGCGTCGTTAATCTAGATATATACGTATAAAAAGGCACAGCACATGCTAGGAATTGGAATGGTTGACCTTGATATATAATGTCCTGGTGAGACTACAACTAAACTACCAGCTAATTTATACTGGTATCATGGAAAATGAAGTTATTAAACTTCATAGCAGTCCAGGTACGATTGCTTTCCCTTGGAAGACTTGCAAAATAATGACATTTTAGGTAGCACAATAACGCTTCCCTTGTTAGGCCTAACACATACCAAAAATTAAGCAAAATATAAACTAGAGAAAGTAGGTATCTTTGTCAACATTGATAAAATAAATTTAAATATCCTACATAAGTAATTTCGGAAAGAAAATTTAATAGGCACTTACCTTAGCATTTTCCATTTTCTGTGGAAACGTTGAAAATATACATAATGCTTGCTGCTAAGCTTCAGATTTCCTCAATATCTTCACTTTTATCGATTTAAATTTTAAAAAAGGAATAACCAAGAACTGCTTGATTTAGAATTAATAGGGGAGAGTACGATAACTGAGGCGCCAAGATTTAATAACGGTTTTGTGTAGGGGCGTCAAATGCAAGTATTTTTTACTATGGGAGGGGGGGTCTACCTCGCCCCGTTTAGGAGGTAGGGGCGATTTTCGAAAAAAATGTCTTGAATGGAAAAATAAATAATAAAAAACAACGGCAATACTTAAAATACATTACTATAACGGTTTTAAAAGCCAGAAGTCTGTTCTTTAATCCTTCATTTAAATTAAATTACTCGTTACAATAGTTTTCAAAATATTCGCATTCAAACTCAAAATTTTGATAAAAAAACGTGAAAAAATAGCTTTAAACCAATTTTGTTCAAAATTGTGAAATGGAAATAAATTTTTTTTTCTGTGATCGATGCTTCAATAAATATTTAATCGAACGCAAAAAACCAAAAGCTTTTATGTCTTCTAGTTCTTGTGAAAATTGAAAATTACTGAAACTACTTTTTTATGAAATTTTAGATTCTTGGCATTTATTGTGATTTCATTAAGAGGATTAATGTTGATGAAAGGTTTATCGTTGAAAGTAAAGTACAGCAATTTAGTTAGCGTTACCCACAATGCATGACGAGGAGTTAGAATTGCGTTGCATTCCACTTTCTAGTCAGTCAGTTTGTGAGTAAGGAGTCAGTTGAAAAAATCAAGTCAATTTACAACTCACATGATGTCAGTCTCGTCAATGAAGTCATCGTCTAGGTTTTCACTTTGGATGGTCGAAGTCTTTAAGTTGCAGACCAAAACTTTCTCTCCCATAACCAAGACCTGACTATACTTTTTTGTATGTCCAATGTCCGCGACGAGGGCCACCCAGGTACTATTGATTAAAACTACTATTGACATAGGCGCCTGCCAGACAGCCAGACCTACCCTAAGCGGAGCAACGAAGTTGCGTGAGCGGGTGTGCCCCCGAAAATGGAGTTGAAATGCCTAGATCCCGCGGAGCGGGCCACCCAGGTACTGTTGATTAAAAATACTATTGACATAGGCGTACCCCGTGGCGTAGTGGTTAGTGTGTCGGACTGCTACGCCGAAGGTTCAGGGTTCGATCCCTGACGTTGCCACCTAAGTTTTTTTCCGGGGTACTGCCACTTGCGAGGAAGTGACAAATCCTCCAAGAGTACTTAATGTCATGGAAGTGCTTCTCTGTTAGCCGTTCGGATTCGGCGGTAAATTGTAGGTCCCTTCCATTCCTGCAGAATATCAACGCACACACAGGAATGGTTGAGAGTGTAAGTCACAGGCCCTGGCCCCGCTTGGAGCTGTTGTGCCAACAATTTATTTATTATTTATTATTGACATAGGCGCCTGCCAGACAGCCAGACCTACCCTAAGCGGAGCAACGAAGTTGCGTGAGCGGGTGTGCCCCCGAAAAGGGAGTTAAAATCCCTACATCCCGCGAAGCGGGCCACCCAGGTGCTGTTGATTAAAAATACAATTGATGTGCCCCCCAGAAAAGGGGTGACACGCCTCAATACCTGCGGACAAAATAACCGAATACACCCGACCTCGCACCTACCCCAAGTCCTATAGTGTGCCCAGGCAGGGGGGTTGCAGGATATTGACCCGGATATTTTGTCCGCGGATATTGAGTGCAGCCCGAAAAGGGAGTTAAAATCCTTAGATCCCGCGAAGCGATCCACCCAGGTACTGTTGATTAAAAATATAATTGACACAGGTGCCTGCCAGGCAACGCGTGAGTTGCGTGAGTGGATGTGACCCCGAAAAAAGGGGTGACACGCCTCAACATCCGCGGACAAAATATCCGCGGAGAAAATAACCGCATACACCCGACCTCGCACCAACCCCAAGTCCTATAGTGTGCCCAGGCAGGGGGGTTGCAGGGGGGCAGCATGCCCCCCCTTACATAGGTCATTGTTTATACACCGTAATATTATGCGTCGCGGATATTTTGACGCGGATATTTTGTCCGCGGACATTTTGTCGCGGATATTTTGACCCGGATATTTTGTCCGTGGATATTGAGGCGTGCAGCCCGAAAAGGGAGTCAAAATCCCTATATCCCGCGAAGCGTGCCACTCAGGTATTGTTGATTAATCCTTAAAGTTAGATCACCGTAAATACCAAAAATAAAAATCTCATAAAAAAGTAGTTCAAGTAATTTTCAATTTTCACAAGAACTAGAAGACATAAAAGCTTTTGGTTTTTTGCGTTCGATTAAATATTTATTGAAGCATCGATCACAGAAAAAAAAATTTATTTCCATTTCACAATTTTGAACAAAATTGGTTTAAAGATATTTTTTCACGTTTTTTTATCAAAATTTTGAGTTTGAATGCGAATATTTTGAAAACTATTGTAACGAGTAATTTAATTTAAATGAAGGATTAAAGAACAGACTTCTGGCTTTTAAAACCGTTATAGTAATGTATTTTAAGTATTGCCGTTGTTTTTTATTATTTATTTTTCCATTCAAGACATTTTTTTCGAAAATCGCCCCTACCTCCTAAACGGGGCGAGGTAGACCCCCCCTCCCATAGTAAAAAATACTTGCATTTAACGCCCCTACATAAAACCGTTATTAAATCTTGGCGCCTCAGTTATCGTACTCGTGCCAATTAATAGCATAGCAAGAATTTCACTTTCTCATTGAAAATTAAAAAAAAAATTGACACTTTAAAATGAACCGGGAGGGAGATTTGATAAATCGTCGCGGACACCATCATAATTTTCATATTTCAAAATGATTTCACCATTGCTTTCAAAGAAGCCGCCCGTTTCAATTTTAATCTCACCTTCACCACTACCGTTTCTCATGCGGGGATACATATCAATCACCGAGCAAGACAATGGGAGCTTTAAAACACAAATTTGTGCTATTAAATCGATCTTTTTTTTTGCAAAAAAAAAACTATCGCGAAGCATTGAAAACACAATTAAATTTATAAATTCTTTATTTTTTATAATTAAATCGCCCGGAATTTATGAATAGAATATTTTATCTAAGCCGCACTTCACTACCGAACGTTTTGCATGAAATTCACCGACAAAATTAACACAAGACGAAGAGCACAAAGATGCGATCGATGCAATTTGTTTGCTAATTTTTCTTTCCCCCTTAAAGTGTGTATGTGTGTGTGTTTGGATTTTAGGTTATGATGTATGCATCGGCTGAATAGAAATATATTTATGACACTTTTAGTGGGAAGTATTTGAGTTTAAAATATCAGAAAGAATGGGAAATTGAAGTTTGTTTTGGTTGGGATATTTTGTTTTATGCTTTACAGGACGGAGGCATTGTATTTATAATTATCATGGTACTTAGGCTGTGTGTCAATTATTGCGTTAAAATGCTGCCTAAATTTGATCCCATGGCTAAATTTTGACAGGTTAAATTGCGATATTATTTAGCCTGCTGGCAAAGCAGGTTAAACTTTAGCCAGTGGGTTAAATTTGACGCCTTCCTTGCTTATGCAGGTGTAAGAGAAGATAGAGGATTTAAATATAAACATTCTTTGTTTACTTTCGCTTACTCATACTTCACGATGTCTCATTTTCCATTTTAATTGAAAGACTTTTAATACAACGTTGATATTTTAAAAGAATTAAAAGAATTATTATTAAATTAGCTATTGTTCATTTTGCAAACCGAATTTATTGTTTTTGTTTTCAAATTATTTTTTTCCCAAATCACTTATGTAAAACTAGTGTTCACAGACTAGTAAATAAATTATTTGCGATGGAAAATATTTTACAGAGATTTGGGATTGTTGTTCTATAAAATAAAATTGTTGGTGAAAAATCAATTTAAAATATGTGCAAATAAAACTTATATGAGTACTTTTTTATTTTGGTATTTTTAAAGCTGTCTTTTATATAAAAAACTAATATATTTCATCAAGACACAATAGTTTGTTAAGGAACATTTTGATGTTCAAGTGGGAAATAATGGCGAGAAGTAGATGAAAAATATCCCTTTTAATCCAATTCACACAACAAAAAATTAAAATTGTGTCCATTGCGATGTAAACGTCAAAATTTAGCCAGGGGATCAAAAAATTTAGCCATCATTTTAATAAAATTGACACACAGCCTCAAAATATGTAAGAATAACGTTTGGTGCACCACCTATGGACGAAGTTCACAAACACTTGATTTATGAGTTAGGAGTGATTTTTGTCTAGATTGCCATGGAAAGCAAAAACAACTATAGAAGACATTTGATGTAAAGTAGATAAGTCAACTAACACCGCCACTAACGAAGTTCAGAACTAAAAAAACATGTTCCATGAAATTACTATAGAAAAAAGAGCAGAGAGATGATCGATGCAGTTTGTTTAGCTTTTTCTTATTTGATTTTTTTTTTGCAGATACTAGTTTCTGTGTGTGTGTGTATTTGGATATAACCCAGCAAACATTTTCCTTCAAAAATGAATCATTATGATTCATTTAAATGAAGAAAACCTTCAGATATGAATTCACTTACGATTTAATTCCAATCAAATCTCCTGAGAAATGGGCATTCTTTTATGAATCTTTCAAGTGATATAAATGATTAGAGAAACCTTCACCAAAATGAATGTTCTTAAGCGCTTTTTCTTAACGATTGTATGTTTACATTCACTTTTGTTCATAAAAGTGAAGGAATTTTAGATAGATTTATTAGATTTTTGTATAATTCTTGCTCACAATCATTTTTGTTCATTTATGTGAATGAAAATATAATCTCGATCTTCTTTTCAATTCGAATACAATTTTGATTCTTCATTTTTGTTGAACATAAAGTGAACCTTCATTTTTAGTGAATAAAATGTTTGCTGGGAAGGTTCTGAATAGGCGAACAAAATGTATAACACTTTTAGTTGGAAGAGTTTGAGTTCAAAATATCAGAAAGAAGACGGCGGACGGCACAATGGAAAACTGTAGTTCGCCTTGGTTGGGGATATTTCAAACCAATTTCAACCCAATTCCAACCCGATTTCAACCCAATAGAAACCCAATTTCAACCCTAGTGAAACTTAATTTCAATCCAATTTGAACCCAATCTCAACCCAATTTCATTGAAATTGAAATTGGGTTGAAATCGGGTTTAAATTGGGTTGAAATCATGTTCAAATCGGGTTGAAATTGAGTTGCATTTGGGTTGAAATGGGATTGAAATTGGGTTGAAATTGGGTCAACATTTTGTTGAAATATTACAATCAAGGCGAACTACAATTTCGCACTGTGCCGTCCGCCGTCTTCTTTCTGACATTTTTAACTCAAACTAATGTGTTATACATTTTTTTTTGTTTATTCAGAACCTTAAATCCAAGCACACACTAGTGTCTGCAAAAAAAATTAGCAAATAACAACAAGGTAAACAAACTGCATCGATTATCTTTCTGCTCTTCTTTTTATAGTAATTTCATGGAACATGTTTTTCTATAGTTCTGAACTTCGTTAATGGCAGTGCTAGTTGTCTTATCTACTTTAAATCAAATGTCTTCTATTTCTATTGTTTTTGCTTTCCATGACAATCTAGACAAAAACCACTCCTAACACATAAATCAAGTGTTTGTGGACTTTGTCCATAGTATCATAATATGTCGATTTTTATTGGTCAAGTTAGATCAATATTTTTTGATCTGAGATCAATGTTTTTTGATCTGACAGCTAAATTTTAATTTCCTTTGGTCCACAAATCAATTTTTTCTCGATCTCAGATCAATATCTTAAATTGTCATTTATAAAAGAGATTTAACATATACCACAATACTTTTTGACATTTCTCGAACAGCATATTTTGAAGTTATGTTTTTGGCATTGCGACATTGCAAGAATTCAATTGTTTTGGTGTAAAAGAAAATTCTTTTTAATTATAAAACAAAGTTTTGTTTTCGGTAAAAGAATTCTTTTTAATTACATATAAAGTGAAGTTTTGGTTTTAGCATTGCGAGAATTTAATTCTTTTGTGGCATTGTCATTTCGACACACACACAATTACAAAAAAAAATCTATCTCGTTTTCTTTTCCATTGTGCAAGAAAAATCAGACACCTGAGATAAAATCTAGGATTACCAATAAAAATCAACAGTATATTCAGCCGATGCATAACCTGAATACCAAACACACACACATACACTTTTTAAGGGGGAAAGAAAAATTAGCAAGCAAATTGCATCGATCACCTTTGTGCTCTTCGTCTTGTTCTTGTGTTCAGTATCAGTTCGTCGGTGAATTTCATGCAAAACGTTCGGTAGTGAAGTGCGGCTTAGATAAAATATTCTATTCATACATTCCGAGCGATATAATTATAAAAAATAAAGAATTTATAAATTTAATCGTGTTTTCAATGTTTCGCGATAGTTTTTTGCAAAAAAAAAAAAGATCGATTTAATAGCACAAATTTGTGTTTTAAAGCTCCCATTGTCTTGCTCGGTGATTGATATGTATCCCCGCATGAGAAACGGTAGTGGTGAAGGTGAGATTAAAATTGAAACGGGCGGCTTCTTTGAAAGCAATGGTGAAATCATTTTGAAATATGAAAATTATGATGGGTGTCGTGGTCGATTTATCAAATCTCCCTCCCGGTTCCTTTTAAAGTGTCAATTTTTTTTTAAATTTTCATTAAAAAAGTGAAATTCTTGCGATGATCTAAATTCTTAAGCAAGCAGTGCTTGGTTATTCCTTTTTTAAAATTTAAATCTATAAAAGTGAAGATATTGAGGAAATCTGAAGCTTATGGAAAATGCTTAGGTAAGTGCCTATTAAATTTTCTTTCCGAAATTACTTACATATGTAGGATATTTAAATTTATTTTATCAATGTTGACAAAGATACCTACTTTCTCTAGTTTATATTTTGCTTAATTTTTGGTATGTGTTAGGCCTAGTAAGGGAAGCGTTATTGTGCTACCTAACTAAATGGCCTTAAAAAGTCATTTTTTGCAAGTCTTTTAAGCGACAACAATCTTACCTGGACTGCTATGAAGATTGATAAAAAAGCAGGTTTATTGTGTAAGAATGTTAGAAAATGCACCTGTTGCCGGCTCGGCGCCAGACTTCATTTTCCATGATACCAGTCAATCAATAGTTCGGCCCCAGTATAAACAAGATGGTAGTTTAGTGGTAGTCTCAGGGAGCATGTCTTAATATCGAAGGACAAAAATCTCGAATGACAAAAATCTAGAATACAATTGCTTATAATCTAGAATGCAAAAATCTCGAATGCACAAAAATCTCGAATGAATTATAATCTCGAAAGAGAAAATCTCGAAAAAAATCTCGAATAAATTGTAGATTCGAGATTTTGTATTAAGAGTTAATACTCAAGTTAAACACAGCTCTTCAGGTAGTTAAACAATTATTTATTTTCTGAACTTAAAATGAACAAAAAAATTCAATATAAAAAGGCAAAAAACACAAGAATATTATTCAGTTTTATATAAATATAAAAGAGAGTAATAATTTACTTACCATGAGTTAAAATATTAATTTTTGAGACAATGTTTCTATTCGCGCGCGCGAATAGAAACATTGTCTCAAAAATTAATATTTTTTTTTTCGAGATTTTTGCATTCGAGATTTTTTTTTCTAGTTTTTTGTATTTCGTGATTTTTTCTTTCTTGATTTATTTTTTCGAGATTTTTTTATTTCTAAATTTTTTTTTCGAGATTTTTGCTTTCTAGATTTTTGCTTTCTAGATTTTGGTTTTCTAGATTTCGTGGTAGACCCGTAGTCTCACCAGGATATTATGGATCAAGGTCTCTACAACCTTTCCAATTCCTAGCCTGTGCTGTGCCTTTTTTAGATTAACGTCGCTATATAGCTTTTTAACTTCTTTTTTTTTTTTTTTTTTTTTTTTTTTTTTTTGAAATAATATATGATAACATGATTTTAATGAATAATGTAGATGCGCGCATGCATTACATTGGTTATTTAAATAAATGAGATATTGTAAAAAAAAAGATGTGTGTACAGTGTACAATCAAAACAATAATAATCAAAGCTTAAACAGATGATATAATAAGTAGATAGTAACGACGACCAAATTGAATGTTCATATAAAACTAGAAATGGAATCCTCCTTCGGGGGCGTTCGGTTGAGATGACGAATTAAAATCTAGCGCACCGTTAACTTCTTTTGGAGCCAATTCTGACTCGTTGTCATTTCCGTTGCTGAAGTATGAGTCCACAATCGCATAGGCTCTCTTGTAGACTTCTTCGTTTTCGTGAGTTTGTAGATTTTCGAGTTTATCCAAAGCTCCCATCTGTTCGATCATCAAACATAGATTCTCGGTGCCACCAAGTTTTTCTGCCAAAGCGAATAGATTCGAAAGACCAGTCAAAACAACTTTGATTGTTCGGGCATCTTTGGCTTCCAAAAGATCACAATATGGCTTAAGAACTTGGTACTTTTCAATTAGGTCGATAATTTGTTCTGGAGTTCCACTAAATGTGGTGTTTGTTACCGCCCAGGCAGCTCCTTTTTGTGATTTGAAATCGCCCTTTTCCATGACTTTGCGAATGTGGACGAAGATATCAGCATCTATAACAGCTTGAATTTGTTTCTGATTGCCAGCAGTGATGTTGCTAACAGTCCAAGCTGCCTCCTTCACAATGTTATGCTTTGAATGTTGGAGAAGTAATCCCAGTTTGCGTAAGCCACCTGCAGCGATAACAGCGTCCGTCTGTTGATCTGTCCCAGTGACAATGTTTTCCACACTACGCAACGCAGGGACTATGATGCTCGGTTCATCGGTTGCCAAAAGATTAACCAGTCTCGGCACAACTCCTGTCTCCATAACAGCCTGGATTTTCACGTTATCATCGTCTGTCACATAGGATAAGGCCCAGCAAGCGTCAGCAAGTACTTGGACATCATTGCCGCACAACAATTGAGACAAGACAGGTAGTAAACGTTTGATTTCATCAAATGGTGGCGAAGGATTCTTATTACCGCACAAATTGGACATCAACCAAACAATATTTCGCAGGAACGACAGAGGAGTGTTTTCATTGATTAATTGAAGTATACCATCGAAGACGTTGTGATTGAGGACAATGTCGCGGGCTTTTGCGCCATCACCAGCAATGTTACCCAACGCCCAAACTGACTGCTCCGCAACGGATATCATCTTGGATTGAAGCAATGCAATGAAATGAGGAACAGCATCAGCTTCGATGACACATCGTGTCTGTTCCGATGTGCCAGAAGCGATGTTTGTCAGGGCCCATGCAGCTTCGAATTGTAACAGCGAGTTATCAGCTCTCTGCAGGAATCGTACGCAAATTGGAACGATTCCATGGCCTATCATCATATCAATTGGAGGATTTCGTTCTCTGCTGAGAATCTTTCGAGCAGCTTGTGTCCCCGCAAACTGACGATCTGGATCTGTGCTGTTCATCGAAGACACAATTTCATCGACAGACATTTGAATGGGCGACTGTCCATTGACTTCCTTCAAAGGGGAAACTACATCGTCTTCATTTATGTTACGCCTCTTGAACATTTGATCTTCTTTCTTTGACTTGCGGAGCTCAATGGTTACCTCGTGTCTCCGCATCCGCATTTCCTGGCTGTTGATGGAATTGTTTTTATACGCATTTCGACGGCTGGTAGGTTCCATGTTCCAGAACTTTTCTTGTGTGATATAAAATTAGATTTCAATTTCAAAAAAATTTAAAAATAAATGTTGTTTTTCTTTCTTGTTCAGACAAAGTAAATTTATCTAAGTGATATAAATAAAATATAAAAATGTACACAAAATAAAAAAAATAATTGGACAAAAGCCGGGTCCGCACAGAGAAATTTTATTCTAGCGAATGAAAAAAACTTCATCATTCGATATTGTCCTCCAGACTCCATTTATTTATCAAGAAATCGGGTTGAACTTGGTTTGAAATTGGATTGAAATCAGGTGGAAATTGGGTTGAAATCGGGTTGATATTGGGTTGAAATTGGGTTGCAATTGGGTTGAAAATGGGTTGAACTTGGGTTGAAGTTGTTGAAATCAGGTTGAAATCGAGTTGAGAATGTTGAAATCGATTTGGGCGGGCTGAAATCGAGTTGTAATCGGGTTGAAATCGGACTGAAATCTTGTTGAAATTGAATTGAAAAAGGGTTAAAATCGGGTGGAAATCGGGTTGAATTCGGATTGAAATTGGGTTGAAATCGGGTTGAAATTGTGTTGAAATTGGGATGAAATTTAATTTCATTGAAATTGGGTTCAAATTTAGTTGAAATTGAGTTGGAATTGGTTTGAAATTGGGTTGAAATCGTTTGGAAATTTGGTTGAAATCTTGTTGAAATCGGGTTGAAATCGAGTTGAAATAGGGTTAAAATCGGGTTGAAATTGGGTTGAAATTGGGATGAAATTGGGATGAAATTGGGTTGAAATCGGGATGTCCGTCAAGTTAGCACTACTACTTTCGATTTTTTTAAACCGAATAATTGGATTAATTGTCGTAAATTTGTCGCGCCCGATTTCAAAAGTTAACGCTTGGTAGTGCTATTTTGACTGTCAACAAAAATAATTTTAAAATAAACACAAATTAGAAAATCAAGAAAACTTAAAAAAATTGAAATTTTTAATGGGGAAATAAGAAATTAAAATGACTACAAATTTTTGAAAAAGCTAGAATCATCCTAAGTTTTATTGAAGTCATATACCATACTTCATAAATATGGGAACACATTAGCCCACTTTTTCAATTTGCGGCTTTTTGCGTAGCGTGTGGATAGACTTTTCCTACAGCACTTCGATACTTGACGTGATGATAAAAGTAATAGAATATTGAAATACCTACCTTTTCAACGAAATATAGCTTTTTGAGGTATAGGTACCAAATTTTCCTCAGGGGTTCTCCTTTAATGGACAAGCTGGATTACCCCTCTTTTTCATATATTATAATTTTTTTTTTTTCAACTAAGCAACCTGTCAGCCTTTGACATCGACTTAGGAAAATGTGTAGGAAAAGGAACTGACAGTTCCTCAGTAATGGCTTCTGACACTAAGGGTGCACGAGCTGTGCAAAAAAGCAAAGTAACATTTTACTGAAATGCCTCTGCAACTTTGAGTGGTTCCTTTTGCCAATGATTCAGCAAAACGACACAAAGTTTTCTTGCAAGAACTTGAAGGGAAGGCTGTGAAAGGGATTTGTGAAACTCGTTGGAATGGGCACTTGCGTTTCCAGGACACTAACTAAGTCAAAATTTGCTATGCCCTGGAAATATTTTTGGGATAGAGCTCTTCATCTTAGTCCATGCCACTTCTGCAGAAGTGGTTTGAGAAAACTGCAACTCTTAGCTTATCAATCTATTAGACACTGTCCATCTATCTCATCGTTGACGAAGCTCAGATGAAATCTGCTTAGAGATAATAGCTAATAAGTGCGTTAAAGATCTATAGTTTCGGCCATAGCTGCTTGATCTGGATCTTGTTTTCTTCATGGTATCTTGTTTTTGTATAATCTTATAAGTTTCAATGTTCATCGATTTTCCAGTTTCTCGAAACCCTAAAGAGGCTTTTGCCATTTGGAAATAACACCGAGTGATTAAAGAGCTGCTTCGCTATCTTTGAAGACGCTTCACAGATATCGATCCATGAATCCTTGGCTAGTTAAAAGAAGAAAATTTAATAAAAAAGAAAACAAATTATGAGAGACGTTGATGCTACTTGATAAAAAAAAAATATAAATAGCAACTAATACCAACTTTGTCCAAAATAAATGCCCGCGTCATAATGGATGGAATCCAATTAAGAAAATTTAGTATGAATGCATTATTTTGACATCATAAAGTAGTACTAAAAAATTTTCAATAAACCCATTAAATATTCCCATCAGGAAGATCCGCTTAAAATCCGCATCGTTGCATCTGCAACTATAAACTCATAATTTGAACTCCAATTTGTAGCCTAATTATCAACCTCCGCAATTGAAGTACACAGCCATTACATGGTACCTACTCTTAAATAGAAGCACTCGCACACACACACACACATACATTCACTACCACCAACCAGCATTAGAATGTAATTAGCCTTTTCAGTCCGCATAACAACTTCAAAATAGGTAAGTATTTGGATTTCATTGATTTTATAAGTGAACTTTGATAAATATTGTTTCAATAGTTAGTATGTATAGGCACTTGTAGTTTTGTCGTAGATACAATTTTCAGATGCGGAGGTGGTAACATTTTATAAAGGTCCTTTGTTGTCTCACGATATGAATTTCGTGTTCACTTTTGAAATGAGGGCAATATGTTCCTTAATTAGAGGAAAAACAATTAGAATTACAGTTAATGGTAGAAATGATTTTGAATGCGAAAAACGAAGTTTTGAATGTTAGAGGGTGGGTTTGAAATACGAACATTCTGAAATTAAATTCAAACCCACGCTTAGATCTGTGTTTTTCAAGCCAACCCACACGAATTTGAATAATATAAAATATAGCAAGCTTCCCCAAAAAGGCATTATAAAATTGTTTAAAATACAGTAAATTGTGGTTTCGTTAAATAATAAGTTCTACGAACAATTTTGTATTAAAGTTTTCGAAAACATTTGGTTACAAACTTTAAATATGTAACTCTTTTCGAAAACTACAACAAAAGTGAATTTTTTGGAAAAATGTTGTCATAACTTTTAGTAAAGCATTTGACCCTTATTACTAAAACAAATAGCTTAGAATTTAACAATCATTTTCTTTTATGGATTACATCGTTTTAACTTACCAGATAAAGGGTAGTTTTTTTTAAAACGCATATAATTTAATGTTATGGCCAAGAATTTAGCTTTATTATAAAGATAAGGGTTTACCATTATGTTTTAGAAATTATTTCTTGAAAGTGGCCGCCGCGGCTAGCTTGAACAAATTCCAGGAGAGAGGCCCAATTTTCGACTACTTTTTGCAGCAATTGGGGCCTTATGTCAGCAAAAACGCTCCGAATATTCTCTTTCAAGGCGTCAATCGTATCGAGCTAATCTGCGTGGACAAGCGACTTCACATAACCCCACAAAAAAACAGTATAGGGGTGTTAAATCTCACGATCCTGGAGGCCACGCAACAGGCCCATGACGCGAGATAAATGCGCTCACCAAAAGTTTCCTTCAATAAATTTATTGTTTCGTTGGCTATATGGCATATAGTGACGTCGTGTTGGAAGAAAAGGTCGTCCACATCAACATCCTCAAATTCAGGGACGAAAAAGGCATTAATCATGGCTCTATAGCGTTCCCCATTGACTGTAACATTATGGCCGACTTCATTTTTGAAGAAATATGGGCCAATGATTCCACCAACCCATAAAGCACACCAAACGGTCTGTTTTTGTGGATGTAACGGTGTCTCAACATATACTTGAAGATTATCATCTCTTTAAATGTGGCAGTTTTCTTATTGACGTATCCATTCAATCAAAAATGAGCTTCATCGCTAAGCAAAATTTTCTTGTGAAAATCGTTTCACGAGTATAACCATGTTTTTCAAAACAAATTTGGACAATTTGCAAACGTTGTTCAGGAGTAAGTCTATTAATTATGTAATGGCAAACCAAACTGAACATAAATCAAGTGACAGCTGTCAAAAAGACCAACTCCGAAAAAAATATTGCCAGTTTGAAAATCACACGTCTAAAAAACCACATTTTATTATATTTTGTTCTAATCAATTTTCTTGTAATTCCGGCGTACCTCAGGGCAGCCAACTAGGACCTTTTTTGTTTATACTTATTATAAATGATATCGTCTCAATTGCCAAAATTCGTGTGTTGTTATTTATGCTGATGACATTAAACTTTACAAAAGAATATAATCTGAAACAGACTGAAACACTTTTACGAGACGATCTATTAAGATTCAGGGAGTGATGCCATATTAACAGACTTATACTAAACGTTGACAAGAGTAAGTTTATGAGCCTTACACGCAAGAAAGTCCCTTAACATATATACATGCAATGTTAATTTTTAACGTTCTCCAATAAATATCCGTGGCTTTTTAGCCAACTAGGATTTTGTATCATTTTCGGGAAAAAAACTTCTTATGTCTTTTTCTGTATCAATGATCGATTTTTAGAAGTTAGGCTTTGAAACTCTAATTAAACCCACATTCACATTCATAATATTAGGTGGAACTATATGTCCCATCAGACGATCATCTGTCTTTTTCGTTTCAAGTGAGTCAATTTTTACAGTTCCATTCGTCAGACATACTTCCGATTCGATTGTACAGATGAGTTGGTGTATGCTCCTCACCAAATTGAATGGTTGGTTCTGCCGACTCGCATCTACTGAGACATTCCAACCGTCATATCACGTCCATCGTCTCTACAGGCTTCTGCTCGGGCTTTGAACACCTTGGCCGAACGCTTGACTGTCTGTTTGAACTTTTGAACATCACTTCTGCCGTAGTAACCCTAAATTGATTCGTCGCTGGTTTTTCGAGCTCTCTCTTTTTCTTTCTGAAAAGTGGATTTTTATGCATCCTATTTTCCTGGCAGATCTCACGGGCAGTATTCTTGACAGATCTTGTTCTGGTCTGCAGCATAGCTTGATAAGCTTCGTTCTTGGCCGTGTGCTCCAACCTGCACTCATTATCGAAGCTGGTGTTTCATTGTGGTCGTCTTATTAAACTCAAATCATCAGACACGGTTGGCAAAGTACTGCCGCATTTGCATTTTAACTGCTAACAGGTAGTGTGTAGTGGTCAAAGTCTATATTAACCCCTCGGAAACAGCGGACATCTAAGAAATTGGTGGCATTGCTGTTGAGAATCGCGATATGGTGAATTTAGTTGGCGGTACCTATATATTTGTCAGGAGACCGCCAAGTCGCCTTGTTTATATGTATTCTGAGGTTTGTGAAATAAATCGTAAGCTATAATGAGCGTTCGCTATGCCACGAAACCCTAAGGCTTCTTAATTAAATATTCCTCTTATTACAAAACCGCATCCAAATAACAGCTGTCTTCTTATTTAGTAGTACTTGCTTCAATGGATACCAGAGTTTTCTCCTTGCGCCTTCATCATCACATTGCACTTCTTGGATGGCTGTTAGGTCGGGTTTGATCCTATTAAGGAAGAATCCTTTTGATGCACGTGGCCTGACTAGGGTCCTTACATTCCACTTTCAAAATCAACATTCCTTATCTATTTTCTAGAGCCGTCATACAGTTGGAAGTAACCTATACGAACAATCTCTAATCTGGGTAA
This sequence comes from Platycheirus albimanus, assembly GCA_916050605.2. Taxonomy (NCBI): domain Eukaryota; kingdom Metazoa; phylum Arthropoda; class Insecta; order Diptera; family Syrphidae; genus Platycheirus; species Platycheirus albimanus. The sequence continues at coordinate 28,513,409 of OU696698.1, read as the reverse complement.
CCAGATTGTATATGTTAATGTCTCCACCAAAGTCCGATTTACTGAATTGGATACAAAGTACCAGTGAACTAAGTGATCCATGCAACAATATCTCGTTTATCTGATGACCTCTAAAATATTCTTCATCGGAAATTCTATACCACGGTCATATTAATACCGTAATCTCTTCCAACTAAAAGAACATAAATCTTTTAATCCATTTGCACTCATCTAACAAATTTATATGAGAGATTATGTTAAGGATAAGACAACAATTTTTAGGCAAATTCCACAAACCTCATCCTTACGTACACCCCTACCCCTACCCCTACATAAATGTAAGTCTGCATCTGCATTTGGAAAGCACACCTTTTTAGCACGATGAAGCTTATTATTTATTTGCTAAGTAGGAGCACTAACTAAGAGTCCCTATGAATCTCATAAACCACATAAATATTTAATTAATTCTGTTAAGACGATGGAATGAATGCAAAGGATATACGTTTTATGTTCAACGTATATCCGAGTGTATACCTACGTGCCACCTAAAAAGCCTCGGCTAAATATAATATACCTACCTAGAAAATATACATTACATACGGTATATCCTTCCTTTGGGTTGCTCCCATACATTCACATCCTTGGAAACTAAATATAATATTTTGCTATGAATTTTATGTTATAATTTTCGCCAAAAAAGACGGAAGGGTAAATTGGCAAAACGGTGTGGCACGCATAACAAATAAGAAATAAGGTATTATATCCCTATGCTCTGTCTATCTCTGGTTCTATTTAACTTAAGCAACATTTTCATAATATGGGTTCTCGATTCTAAATTAAACATTTAGAAATAATATAAATTTTGAAAGTTTTTAACAAGATTTGGGTTTTTGCTAACACATGAGATCGTGCCAAAAGTTTACCGCATGGTCTTTGACATCATTTCACCTTGGGCGACAAGCCTTAGCTTACATTTCTGGGAAAGACTAGCTTTTAAAATAAAGGAAGGTTTCTGCAAAAGAATAAAGTTTATTTTTAAGACTAAACAAATATTTTCATTCAGAAGTGGTCCCTTAAACACAATTTCTTTGTGATGGCAGTCGCAGCCATTTATAACATTTATATTCACTCTATCGTTCACCGTCAGTATTTAAGCAAAATTATCCTTATCAATCCTTGCATTAATACAGTGCTGTGCGAAATTTTTTGCTTGGAATATTTAAGTCCTTAGTTTTTTCGAAAAAAAAATTTAAAAACGTGTGTCCCTTTATATCAGGAATCAAGACTGCCGCCGTTTGGAAGATACCAGCCATTGTTGGGTACATTTAAACAAAAGTGCGGTACATTTATACAAAAGTGCGGTACAAAGATTGCGAACACCCCATAATGTTTATACCCTATTCCATAGAATGGGTATATTGTATTTGGTGTGGAGTTTGTAACATAGAGAAATAATACCGTTAGGTATAGAAAAGTATATATATTCTGACTCAGAATCAAAAGCCTAGTCGATTAAGCCATGTCCGTCCGTCCGTCCGTCCGTCCGTCCGTCCGTCCATCCGTCCGTATGTATACTCTCTAGAGGTCGCAATTTTTGAGCTAGAAAGCTGAAATTTGGTATATATAATCTTTGGTTCAAGAGTAAGGCTAAGTTCTTGAACCAGTAAATTCCGCCCACAAACACGCCCACAATCGCCATTTTTGTTGAACAACCTCAATTTGGTAAAATTAAATTATGTTTTTTGTACAGTTACGATAAAACCATAACACTAAAATTTTGCACACGCAAGTTTTAGGTAAACTTTCCTCCAATTAAATAAAAATATTTCAGTTTGGGCGTGGCTGACGCCCATTTTTCATACAAAACCATCAATATTGTTTTTATAAAATAACAAATGTTATATTAAAGAAAAAAACATTAAGTTTTTTGGGCATTACTCGCACATAAACATCTTGTGTATGAAATCCATAAATTTGATTTTGGGCGTGGCTGACGCCCACTTTTCAATAGATACTATTAAAAAATTGTTTTTGTAAATAAACGGTATTTATAATGAATCCGCGAGTCAAAATTTGGCGTCTCTTAGTAGAAACTAAATCCTTTGTGTATGAAAAGAGATTTTTGAATTTTGGGCGTGCCTTTCGCCCACTTTTCATGAAAGAACGAAAAACGTAGTTTTAAAAATTTAAGTTACTACCAATATTCAATTTAAACCTTTTTCCCTTCCGTTCGTTTTATGAAAAGTATATCTCTACATTTTTTTGTGTACATTTTTTCAATACGCCCACTTTTGAAGGCGTGATTTTGATAAAATACCTTTGTTCAGGTAAGATTGTTTAAAAACTACTCGATTCAGCTGTAGTTTTACACATATGCCTAAATACTGATCAAAGCTCAGTTAGTGCTAAAAAATTTTAAGGCACGCCCACTTTTTAGGGGCGTTTCCGTCAAAAGTTGTATAAGGCATTAATTTTTTAAAGTTTTTTAACTATCGGTGGCAGTTTTGAAGTAAAAAGATGAACACTTAGATTTATATTCCTTGGTTACGTAGCAGAGTGTGGTCCAAGAATTGTTAAAAACACCTATAATCGCTATTTCCATTCAAAATCTACTTTTTAAAAATTTAAGTTTTGTCTTGTTTTGTTCAAATCGATCTGCAAGAATAAAATTGAATGTCACTGAGCTCATACCAATTGCCTTGGCAATAAAAAGTTTTAACTTTGGGCGTGGCGCACGCCTTTTTTTATTGCGTCAGCACAGCGCTGATTGAACATCACACTACACAAAATTAATGTTATTGAATTTTTTTCTGTCTGCTAAAGAAGAATTTTGTTTCTGAAACTGAAACATCGGCTGGCTACAGGAGGCAGACGCATATACACAAAAATATAGGGAATAGGGTATCCAACAGTTCGTTGCAAACGTACTGTAGCTCTCACTTATGTTTTATTTAGTTTCCAATCTGGATCGCAAGAACTCAGGAGTCGATTTTTTAAAAGCGTTCCATCTGTCCCCCAAATGTGATTAGCGCGGTTTGTGTTCTGGAGGAAGATGAGCATACAATGAACGACCACACATTGTCTCCTGAACATCGCCTGCGGTCCAGATTAAAAGCGGTCAGACAGAGTCTTTTTTGGATTTTGATTGGTATGGTCTTGGAAAGACGGCGGCGCTTATAGAGTACCTCAACGATTAAAGCAAAACAGTGTTGAAGGTCTTTAGTGCTCGCCCATGGTACCAATTAAAGAAGCCAGGCGAATCATCATCAAGTGTCATTTTTGCTTGAATTCGGGTAAAATAAAAAGTTAAATAAAAAGGATGCTAACCCTTTTCGTCATATCGACGAACTTCTCAGTTGTTTAATAGACATTTACTTTATAAAAAATAAAATTGTTTGCACAACAGCTCCAAGCGGGGCCGGGCCGGGGCCTGTGACTTACACTCTCAACCATTCCTGTGTGTTCGTTGATATTCTGCAGGAATGAAAGGGACCTACAATTTACCGCCGAATCCGAACGGCTTACAAAGAAGCACTTTCTATGACATTAATTACTCTTGGAGGATTTGTCACTTCCCAGCAAGATGCAGTACCCCAGTTACTAAGGTGGAGTCAGGGATCGAACCCAGAACGTTTGGCGTGGCAGTCCGACACACTAACCACTACGCCACGGGGTACTACCTTACTTAATAAGTAGTGAAGATCAAAAGGAACTAATTCGGCAAACATTGTCGGAGAAGGAGAGTAAGGAGGAAACTGCGTTTGCGCGATACCACCGGTGGGACCCTTGTACTAGTTTACGGTCATGTCGTTTGGATTATGTTACGCAGCTCAACTGTTATGCCGTCTAATGGACAAGGTCATCCACGTCTTAGGGACCGTGTCTTTGTGTATTCGGATTATCTGGAATGCCTTAGGAAAGCAAAGCTCACCATCAACGTGAAGAAATCCAAATGTTGCTTTAAAAAGCTAAAATGTGGCAATGGTACAGTGGATGTAGTGCTTGGTTGCTCAACCTGAGAGCTGTGCGTTCAAACCCAGCCGAGGGCAGCAATTTTTATTTATTTCCCAAGTTTCAACTGGATGACACCCGTGGAATTCCCATGAGATAATTATCACTTAAATCTCAAACCACTGTACCACCTTTCTTTCCTATCTTTCTATTCCTTCTCTTTCCTCGCTCGCACATGTTAATTCATTATAAAGGTATTAATATCCCTTGGAGTGCGAGTGCATTAAAAAAAAAAAAAAAATATTTGGGTTTTATCGTTTGGTGGGTAAAGGGAGACCGTTGTCGACTTTCCGCTACTGAAAAACGCTCACGCATCCAGATTTCGCAAAGAAGTTTTACGTTCAGTGTGAAGCATCGGATTTCGGAAAAGGATCACTGAACGTTGTGCCTACGCATCCTTTCTCGGTGACATTTGAACCTTACCCAGCGGTGGTAGACGCACGGTAGTGATTCTACAAAAGCAAAGACGTTCTCACAAGTGTTGATCCAAAAAAAGATCCCAATTTTAAGCTTCCAAGGGATTGGAAAGTGCGCCATCAAAATTACGACAGAATTTCACATTAATAGTTGGAGCCAGCTACTCAATTTATGGAAACGAATACTTAAAATGTTTTATTTTTATTTATGAATCTCTGTATCGATTTCATACAAATCTGGGTATACTTCGAATTGTACACATTTTTCTCTTTAACAGGCAAAGACATTCATCAGAAACTTAGTAAAGTGTTCCCAGGATCAAAACTTGACCAACAGAGAAATTGGGCTTTGTTAAAATTATTTGCACAGCACTTTTCCTATTTTATCTATATACAAAAACTTAACCCTTGTCATATTGATAGCAAAAGCTAATGCTAATATTCCCTTCACGACTCATAAGAATTCAAAAATAAAAAAGGATGTGTCAAAAATTCATAAATAAAAGCATTTTTATATCCCTTCTAAGCCTGAACAAAGCAATGTTATCAAAAGGATTATTTTATCCTTTTTTTGCTGGTATAGTACATTATTTTGATTCCTATATTTACCCTTGTTACAGAGCGTTTCGGTTTCATTTTTATTTTAAAATGCGATTATGGGGGATTTACATCCTTTCAGATAAAAAGCATTTCAGGAGAAATACAAGTATTTTTTTTTTTTCTTTTTTTGCTTTTGCTACAATACGCCTATTAAGGTTATCCTTTGGTCGTCATTATCACTGAGTTATAAACATTCAGTCATATAAACCTACATACACGGGATAAAATGGAAAATGGAAAATTATAGGGAATGAGAAAAGCGAGTCCTTTGGATTTTTAATAAAGTACGGCAATGAATTTCCTTTTTGGAAATTAATGCAAAAGTGTGTGTGTCTCACAGTCAAAGGCTGATGGAATATCTAACTTTTAGCATGTTTTGCAAATACCAATTCACTTGTGATTTATAAGTCTGCAAATAATAATTACGTTATCTTTTAAAAAGACATCTATAAAGTTTTTTTCAATTGGCGCGGTAGATGATGGCCGGTGGCGGCCATGTTATTTCGGTGACATTTGCCATCTGTCAATTTTTTATTGTTCAGTTCCTGATACCAAATCAAGATGGCATGTACCACGATTGAGTAACACGTCCATATGATGAAACTTTTTTATCAACATGATTGTTCGTTAGCTGAAGCATAACGTGCTGGCACCCATTCTACGGTAAAAGTAGTGGCCCTCGCCGGGCACAAGAACTCGTGCTTTCGCAAACTTCAATTTTTTGTGAATTTTGTATCGTGCCTCACCCGTAAAAGATTATACTGACCCTGGAGCTCAACGTGCATGACCCAAGACAACGCCGTTTGTTCACTAACTGCGCTTCAGAGCTTAAGAAAAAGAACCCCAATTTTGGGCGAAAAATCATCTATAGCGACTATTTTTGGACGAATGGCTTTGTTTCACACGGTTACAATACATCCTCAAAAAGTTAAAATTTGGTATGAATGTTTGGTCAGTCGTCAGTCATTGATCTGTACTCTTTCGAAAACGACTTTGGTGAGGCGGTCACAGGCAATGGCGAGTGCTTCAGAACAACTTCACCCAATTTCTTTGAAATGGGATTAAAGCGAATGAATTAGATAGCCTTACCATCATTCTCACAGGTGACGTGAATTGGCCACCAACTTTTTCTTGTTGAGCTTCCTAAAGTTGTCGATTAATTCGAATCACGATTGACCGATGCTATTAGGGTGAAGATAACACAGCCCACTGCTCAAATCAGATCTATGAGGAAGAGTCATTGAAAATTTGACCAATAAGACGTTGGAAAATGCCGACAAGCTTTTGCAACAAGGGAAAAAATGTCATTAGATTTCTTGGAATCCGGTTCAGTCGATATGTAGTTACAGCGTTAGATAAGGAACAACGTTGAAAATCAAATCATAGCTTGACCTTAATTGCAGGTAAGTTGGTGTTGAGTACCGATGAGTAGATTTCATGTTTGCTCGGTGAATCAAAATCAGAAAAATGGATGCGAAATGCATCTGGTGAGATAAAAATTTCAAAAGGATCGGTGAACACTTTAAGAATTCCGTCTGAAAAACACAGAGCTATAGCTTCAACTTCCAAATAAGTTTAACCACGGTCTTTGGCTTATTTGCTTCAATAAGGAATGAAACAAGCACCCGTTTAAGTTTTCATTGTTTTCAACCTAACAAATCTGTTTTGACCGCACATCGGCCTTTGACTATAAATTTCCCATGAAAAGTAAAATTAATTCGACTTTTATAATAAAAAAATATAAGCGAGTAATCTTTTTGTAATGCGACAATTACTCGAGTCTAATAAATCATAAGTTGCCTGGATGCTATGGCGGAATTATATATACGTAATATTATGAAAATGTGAGGCAGTATCTTGTCTCTTAGTGTATTCTTTTGAAAGAAGAACTTATTTTTTAAAATATGGATATGAAGTGGAAGTGGGACACAGACACGGCTGTTGGGTTCAGTTAAGGTTGGGTTGTTCTGAAGCTTAGGATATAAATCAGATACAAAAATAAAATATGCGGGGAGATTATTTACATAATTAAGTGCGTTATGTTGAGTTAATCTTTTTTTAATTCTATTTATTTCGCTTTTCTACTGACGTTATATTAAAATGACAAAAGACAGAAATAGAGGGTGCTTTGCAAGCTTTGATTTCTTTCATGGGTTTCTGGGAAAACAAGATTCTCATGCGGAGAACAAGTTTTGGTGCAATGCAACAGTATAAGTTTTGAACTTAAGTATTAAAATATAGTTCTACAATAGTTTGGAAACAGTTTGGATAATAGGATAATTAGTTGGAAAGAATTGATGACGTTTCCCTGCATATTCAGATTTTGCCAGACAGTTCCTTGGAAACTATTATAGTAGTTCAGCGAGATAATTGCTTTCTTTTAATCAACCATATCAATATAAGAACCCTTTCAGAAATTGCACTGTTTTACAATATTTTATAGGTACCGTTTCTTTATTTGACAGTTGGATATCTTAACTCCGCAAATCTCCATGGAACGACCTATTTTGATTCAATAGAAATGCAACGCTCACGTTCCAAAGCAGACTCGTAAGCAGTCACAATTTTTGAAGTGTCTTATCATTTTCTAGAATTTAGGAGGTATCAATATCATGTGGTTTAATTTTTATAAAAGAACTATAAAATTTTTAGTTCCTCCATGAGAAAATAAGACAATACGAGTGTAAAGCTGGAAGTACTTTTCACTGAAAGTTCCTCATATTGCCTTTCCTTTCCCAACCCAACCCAATAATAAACCACCATAGCTTGAGTGCGGTGTGGTCCGAGTTCAATCCCCGATTACTTTTTACTTGCGATTATAGGTAGGTACTATAAGGCAAGTTATGGATTCGTGCAGAAAAAAAATTTCGAGATAACAATCACACATGACATTACGATGATGGAGAAGTCGAAAAAAGTGGGTCTGGGAATTCCGTCCGTCTGTCTGTCTGTCTGTCTGTCTGTCTGTCTGTCTGTCTGTTCACGCTTCTAGAGCCTGAACGGATGGGCCGATTTGCTTCAAATTTGGTATCTAGGATTGATTTGGCCGTCCCTCGGAACGTATTTTTTATTTTTGCTCCAGGCCCAAAAATAACGGCACCTGCCATACAATCGTGAAGAAAAAAATTGATTTTCTCAAAAACGGCTCTAACGATTTTGATAAAACTTTCAGGATGCTATTTTTGTAAAACAATCTATCTTTTGGTTGGAAAATATTTTTCAAAATTTGTCTTATAACGGTACCTCTCATAGAACCAGTATTTTCAAATCAAATTTTCTCGTAAACTATACATTCGATTTCAATAAAATTTTGGCCACAGGAAGTCATTTATAATTTTATTAATATGGCATTTCAAATTTTTCAAAAACTTTTTTTTTTGATTTTTTATAATTTTTTCAAAAAATTTTTTGGTTTTCGAAATATGTTATAAACGGGTATATTGATTTTTTTAAAATTATTTTTTCAAATGTAAACTACAGATTGCCATATATTTGCATACCCAAATAAATTTCAAAATATTTTTTGGAAAAGTTTTTGAAAAATAACCTTTTTAAAAAATAACTGGTCGAACGATTTTCAATATTTTTTTTTCCTAGATTTACGTATAGCTTCGAAATTTTATTGCATACTTTGTTTTTCCGAGAAAACTCTTAAACTAATTTAAAAAATAAAAGAATTTTCGAAATTATTTAAATTTTTTTTTAAATCCATATATGCAGCCACTAAGCAATAATTGCTTATCATAAGAGCAAGTTCGTGCGACCCAGTCGTGCATTTTATTTTTTTTTGGTGGGATAAAATGACAAACTCTTCGAGAGAAAATCTTGCTTGTCATTGTGAAATCTATCTCTTTTAGACAATTTTGTACTTCATCTATTTCTGCAGCGTATTGACAGACAAACAGGACAGGATTTTCTTTATTTTAATAATTTAAAGTGACAGGAATGTTTGAAAAGTAAAACACTAGATATTGTGTCCTCCACCAGCTGTCGTAAAACTAAATAAGTTGTGGGGGCAACAACTCCATGTGAGGCTGGACCTAGAAACTTACACTCTCAACCATTCCCCAGAGTTGGAAGAGACCTACAATTTGCCGCTGAATCCAAAAGCAAAAGGGTAACGGAGATGCATTTTTCATCACAAGGTTTACTCTAGGAGGATTAGGCAATACCCCAGAAAAAATCTTAGGTGGTGTCAGGGATTAACTAATGTTCACACGCTTATCTCTTAACCAAGGAATTCTTCCAGCTGAAAGCTGTCGAACCACAATTCCAATTTAATTTTTTTAAGTAAGCCAGTTTCTTATTGCAATAGATTACGTTTTTCTTGGGTATCAGACGTCGACGTCGTCCATCTACCTCCATTGCTTTCTGTTTGCACCTATTACTATCCATTGTCTGGCCACGATTTTAGATTTTAAGACTTTAAATCATAATTTTATAACCTAATTTAATCCTTCCTTACAATTTGATGATTAAATTCAAAGCACTGCCTGTTTTGGTCAATTTTGTAAAATGTTTTACTAAGGAGATCGAAAGAGGATGATCTGAAATATGTTGATATGCTTGATCACCCAGGTGAATCTCGTTTGATGCCCTTTGAACATAGACTTGATCCCTGACCAAGTACACTTCAATTTCTTCCAATTGAAAGTTGACAAATAGTGAGGGAATACTGAAAACCGAATCTGACTGACATTTATCGTAAGTTTTGAAATAGCTTTTTTACAGTACACTGGAAATAATTCCATCCTCATTTTCCCTGCGAAATGTTTTGCTGTCCACAACAGTCTTATCAATTGAAAGCTTTAGCTTCCAACAGCTCACCCTTCAAGATAAAATTGTTACATTAGGATTATTCTTCTTGTTTTCCAGAAGCACAAACTTTAACCTTTCTTTAAGCATGACTGCAAATTCTTTGGCTGAGTTTCCTTCATGATTGTTGATCTAAATGTTTTCCTTGATCTTCCAACTTGTCTGGCACCTTGAGGATTCCATTCAAAACACTTCTTTTTTATCTATGCCATCAGGTTTCCCCAGTGTAGGTTCAATCCGACACTGCAACTGCCTTATGAACTGTGATGCATTCATTCTGTAAACGCCGAGGCCTTAGTAAAATACAAAGTTCCCCGATGCTTCCAATCAGCTTTTTTTCTGAATAATATTCTTCCGATTTTCCCGCAGAAGAAATCGATTTCTAGGACAACTAAAATAACTACTTACCCTCTACTCATATGCAAATTCTTTAAAGAGACTGAAACTCTCCACTTAAGAACTTGTACAATGTACATACAACCTTTTTCCGGCCTTGACAGATTGTACTTTGTTTATTCCCTCACCTCATTACCTTTGAACAAAATATAACTTGGATTTTTCTGACACTTTCCTTAGTGTGTATTTCATCTTCGCGGCGCTTGACTGGTTTCCTTAGTCTAATAATCTTACAACACTATCAACTTCATGTACATGTATATATCTATACCTTGTTTCAAAAGTCACACTAAAGAACCTTTTTTAATTTAAGGCACTTAATAACACTAATGGACTACTTAGCATGTCAAAGTGAAATCAAGAATTTCCAACAAAATTAAGGCCAAATCAAGGTAGTCCGGTTCGTATACCAAACACATACAAAAGTCAAACCCACACTTCAGTCCTCATTTATCCTATTTCCTATACGAAAACAGTCTTAGCCCAAAATCACTTACCCGAAAACCAACCCGCATACTTCCCCCAAAAACATTGAGGCAGACACATTAAATCGGAAAAGGATTAAAATCAAGGACACATTGATTTACGATCTGCTTCGAGTGTCCATTATTCCTTGACACACATTTATCACATTCACACAAACACACACAGAAACAAAGCTTTAAAGGAATATTGGTTTGAATAGGATAAATACTGATTGCACTGATTGAGGGATCTACAACAATTTGATTGGATTAATTAACCAACAAATATGATTTGATTTGTGTCCTTCGTATATTGTTATGCCGGTGACAAATGACATCAAATTGTCAATGTAATCAACTATTAGAATAGGAAACGGGTGCCGAAAAAAGTCCTTTTAAGAGTGATTGGCATTAAAGGAGCAATTGGGTGTTATCAAAATGTTACATCGACGACATTGCCATCGTCACGGCTGAACAATGTGTAAATTTGAAATGTAATTCGATTGATATTGATTTAAATTATGTGTGCATCCAGCGATTTCATGGAACATGCTTTCTATTGAATGAGGTTATCTCAAACATTGTGCAGAGTTGTCATTTTCCTTTATGAAATAAAGCATTTTTAATAAAATGGCTTCTTTATTTAGCGATAGCCGCAATTGGCCTTATATAGTTGTGTTCACTTTTGACCTTTGATTGAAACAGAGATCTCCAAGTTGTTTTTGGTCTTACAATTCGTCTAGTACCCTGAGGATTCCATTCGAAAGATTGTTCTTAAAGATCTCGATATACACAAATCCGCTGGCCCGGATAGTATCTCCCCAATAGTTCTGAAGAGGTGTGCTTCCACGCTGGCAAAACCACTGCGTAAGCTTTTCCATCTGTCCTACTCTACAGGACTCTTTCCGAGTGGATGGATAACAGCATTTGTCCAGCCCGTTTAAAAAAAAGGCGTATCTTCATCCCCTTCCAACTACCGACCAATTGCACTTACGTCCCTTCTTTCCAAGGTCATGGAAACCCTGATAAATTTTCAGATCAAGAAATATCTTGAGAAACGAAAACATCTTAATGACCGGCAGTACTGTTTTCGTAGCAGTAGGTCCACTGGTGATATGATGGTATATCTCAACGAACAGTGGAACCAATCAAAAATGCGTGCATTTGGCATCGATGAACCCCTTCTTCGATGGATTAGAAATTACCTTTCGGACCGTTCAATTCGCGTTGTTTTGGATGGTTTTCAGTGTGCTACCCACAAAATAAATGCTGGTGTGCCCCAAGGCTCCGTTCTGTCTCCAACACTCTTTCTAATCTTCATTAATGATCTCTTGTCTAATACTTCTAATCCACTAAATTGTTTTGCTGACGACAGTACTCTCAGCTTCTCATATTCGTTTCCAGATTCACTTCCATGTTCTTCGGACGTGGAAATGCAACGGCAGCGTATGATAAGCTCATTAAATTCAGATCTTGACAGCATTGTACAATGGGGAATTACCAACCGTGCGGAATTTAATGCTTCAAAAACTCAATGTTGTCTTCTGTCGTTAAAGCATAACCTGCCCCCTATGCCATTATATACACTAACATTGAGGAAACCGAACAGCTTTGCGTTCTAGTTATGTGTATTACAAACCACGTATTGTGGAACGATCACATATTTGATGTCGCTAAAAATGCCGCCAAATGCTTAGGTTTCCTAAATCGATGTAAGAAATATTTTTCCTCCTCTGATCTGGCTACAATCTAGAAGGCATACATTCGCCTGAAGCTTGAGTATAATTCTCATATCTGGGCAGGTGCTCCTGTCACTCACTTGCGTCTCCTGGATAGGATCCAAAGAAGGGCCTTAAAACTGATAGGAGAAAAAACCATTACCGAAACATTTGTTTCACTTGAACATCGCCGTAATGTTTCTTGTCTAACCTTATTTTATCGCTACTTTCACAAACAGTGCTCCAGCGAAATAGCCAGATGCATTCCTCCCCTTAAACAATTTCCCCGTAAAACTCGCATCGCTAGGAATGCCCGTCAATTTACCCTCGAGCCTATAACTTCGGACGTACTGTCAAGTATAGAGACCCTTTTTTTAGCCGCACTACAAGAATGTGGCAAGCTTTACCCGGCTTAATTTTCCCCTCCCATTGTAATATACAGACATTCAAACCAATGTGCATCGGTATCTCCTATCCTTCTTTCCTAACCGCTCGCACTGTGTTAATTCATGTTAAAAATATTAATAACCCCTTGAGTGCGGGTAAAATATATAAAAAAAAAATTGTTTCGCTATATTGTCGATATGTTTACTCAGAGTATGGCCTGTCCAATGCCAGTTCCGTTGCCTGATATCAACATCCAATTCTTTCTGTCCGGTCCTATTTTACAGTTCTACGTTCGATATGGTTTGCAGCCACAGCATCTTCAGAATTTACTGCAGACAATGGTTAACGATAGCTTTCAGCTTGCTCAAGATGTTTGCAGAGCATTTCCATGTTTCTAACGCATCGAACAGAACAGATTTCACGTTGGATTCGATGAATTTCAGCTTGGTGCATAGCGATATTTTGCCGAACTTCCACACGAATGACATAGTTAATTTAAGCCAACGGTTTTGTTTGCCATGGGATATATATTTCTTTCAGTTTCACCCACTGTGGCAGTCATCACATCGTCAATCGCCAGCAAAAATAGAATTGGTGACAAGACATCTCCTTTTATCACTCCTTGACGCACATCAAAGGAGTCAGAAAGCTGGATATTTTCAGTAAACAAGACCTAGTAAATTCCTCACATTGGGCGCCAGTTTATCAACTCTTTTTTTTAATTTAATACAAAAATGTTGTGTATAGTACAGATTGTTCTAACATATTGTTTTTTAAATTCAAATTAAAAACTTTTGAAGTAACTAACTATTGTGTATTCAAATTAAAACACTTATGTTGTGACGTGATAATTTTTCTTATTCCCATAGATGGAAATCCTTCGTTTTCAAGATTCAAATGGCCCAAGTATGCTTGGCTATAAAAAGCTTACAGCTGAAACAATGATTAAATTGTCTCCAAACACCGTCGTCGCTGATGACCAATCGCGTAATACATCGCATCGTCTGGTCGATACTCCGAGGAACTCTGCGAACCACAGTTATTCTCAGTGGAACGAATGGCTCCAGGACTATACAGACTTAGCATCAGCTCGTGTTGTCCCAAACTCTTCTTGCCAAGCAGCTAAATGTAGTAGTTTTTAATCAGTGTGTTTTGAACAACTGCTCTAATTCATTCTGCACCAACACAACTGAGGAATTACTTATAAAAAGAGCCGAAACAATTATACCAATTTTTTTAAGAGTATAGTCGATTCATGTCTTGTTACGCGTCCACAAAAATGTAAAAATAAAATTAACATTTGCCGCCATTTGCAATAGCAATTATAACATCTTCCGATTGGAACTGGTATAGCTCAGGGGTCGTACGTCGTATTTTTCTATTTTAATCTGAATCTAATGCAACTAATGATAAAGTCATTGAATTATGATTTCGACAGCTTGTCCATCCTTGTTCAATTGCTACTTTTTTAAAAAGTGCTCTAGGAAAATACCCAGATGCATCCCTATCATGAAACAAATTCCCCGTAACACCTGCACCGTTACGAATGCCCATCAATTTACCCTCCAGCCTAGCTTCAGACGTAGAACAAATATAGAGACACTTTTTTTAGCCGCACTTCAAGAATGTGTAATACCTTATCCTTCTCGATTTTCCCTCCCATTGTGATTTAAAGATATACAAAAACAAATTAGATTTGTACAGTTTCTCCTTTTATTTCCCATACAACCTTCCTGAACGCTTGCATTGTGTTAATTCATGAAAAGGGTACCTATATTAATGACCCCTTGAATGCGCGTAAATTATAACTAAAAATCTCCTAAGAATTATCTTTTTCCTCCATGTAGGTAGTAATATATTATATATGTATAAGTATATATATATATATATATTTTTTTTTTTTTATCAGTGGTCTTAAAGCCTGACCTTTCTCGTTTTACTAGTTTTAATTTTTCCTGAATCCAATCTGATGAAAAAACCTTGTGGTTTCAGCTTAAAGGGGAGTTCAATTTATTTGTCTAAGTTGAAATTGCTTGATTAAAAATTATGTTAAAATTGTGGCTCCTTGTTGACACACACAAAAAATCTCTCTTCCATAATATTCCATTTGCCGAGGAGATAGCGAGGAGTGTGTTCTAAGTTCTAATCCAAAATAATATTCCAATTGGGAATGAAATGCTAAGTGCTTTGCGTTTATGGTCTGTCCGCATTTCGCAGTGGATTATTATGCTTCGCGAAATAGAACGCAATCACGTTTTGCAAGCTCTCAAGAGTCTAGCAATATCAATTCAGTAGTTCGTGTCAGTTGAGTTAGTTGAAGTTGAGTCGCAGAAAATTACTAAAACATTGTTCCTCGCCACTTTACACTTAAAATGTCCTTCACCGTTATATTGCATTAGTTGCCACCAAACCAAGTAGGTACCTAGTACCTACTCTACACTCTCTGCCACTAAATGTGTGTGCTGTTGTACCGCGTAGTGCACACAATTTTCAATATGAAATTAAACAAACCATCTGTGTTTTACAGTTATGTCGACGAGTTACAGCAATTGGAAAGTTTTTGAAAATCGTTTCCAATAGTTAAAATTGCTTGTTTTGCACAACCATCAACCACTTCCCTCGATAAGAGTTTGTTTTAAAACTATTGCATACATTCGGGGGGCTGGAAGGGAGGAAGGGTCAAAAATATATTGGTTAGGGTGATGATATTACATGGCGGTTCCAATGGACACGTTTTGTACACTTCCGCCTCAATTTGAAACTATTTTGCGGGGTTCAGGAATTTATATTGGCCATTCGTAGCTGAGACACGTTCCACTTACAAAACCTAGCTATGTGCGGAATTTAATCATGTTTCTATTATAAACTAAAATGACATTCCACGAATATAATAGTGATGGCAGTTGGCAGCCCCAAATTATATTGCTACGACTTCACCCCCACATCCCATATTCCATCCAACCTTGCCACCCGCAGTTACTGTTTGTTTGCGCAAAACTTCATTAATTTAAAAGCGTCG
The DNA here is from genome assembly GCA_916050605.2 of Platycheirus albimanus. NCBI lineage: Eukaryota > Metazoa > Arthropoda > Insecta > Diptera > Syrphidae > Platycheirus > Platycheirus albimanus. The sequence continues at coordinate 28,497,604 of OU696698.1, read as the reverse complement.
TTCGTCGTGTGAATTACATTTTGCATTTAAATGTTTTGATGTAAAAGGGTAATGGCAAAATGTAATGAATTCTCATATACATTAAATAATACGTTGTTAACGCCTACCTACGTTGAGTATGTGGATTAGCTAAAGTAGGATCTCATTCTAATAATGGCAATTCATCAAATAAATGCGAATCATAACTTAGCTAAATCTTTGAGACACACAATCCTGGAATGCAGAATTGTGATTCATAATAATTTCTAAAGAGAAAGTTTTATTGTGCGAAATCATGATTATCATATCAATCAAGGAAAATGTTATTACAATCATAGTTGTAATATTTTGAAACTATGATTACGTTGTTACATTATTTTAAAGGAATGATTTATGTTTCCACAGTCGTGCTTTTCACCTTTAAATAAACAACTACAACTACCTCACTGCAGTTATGAGCTGGCAGATGATAGATGCCAGCTTTCAGATGACAGATGACAGATGACATATGATAGATGACAGATGACAGATGACAGATGACAGATGACAGATGACAGATGACAGATGACAGATGACAGATGACAGATGACAGATGACAGATGACAGATGACAGATGACAGATGACAGATGACAGATGACAGATGACAGATGACAGATGACAGATGACAGATGACAGATGACAGATGACAGATGACAGATGACAGATGACAGATGACAGATGACAGATGACAGATGACAGATGACAGATGAAAGATGACAGATGACGGATAACAGATGTTAGATGGAAGGTTTGCCAGAATACAGATGGCAGATGACAGATGACCAATGTAGATTACAGATGACAGATCACAGTTGACCGATGACAAATGTCAGATGACGGATGAGAGATGACAGCTGAAAAATGACAGATGACTTCATGAATGTGCACTTCAGTGAAATTCAGTATGGCTTTAAGTTTATTAGGCCAAGCCTACACTTGAAACACCAAAACCCTTTGTCCTTATTACCTGAAACTGCCGGATCTTCATTTATTAGTTCTTTCTATCTTTTTTAGAAAAATACTCGTTTTTTGTAATTTCACACATCATTGCAATAAGGATTTACAATTTACATCAAAGTACCGCGATGGAATTTAACCATATTGTCTCTTCGTGATAAATTTTGTGAAAATGTGATACTATACACAATCCCAGTGTAGTAAGAGGAAATTGGTTGGCATCTCCAACTCATAAAGTACCCAGCCAAAACCAAAACTCAAAACGCAAAACCCCATCATATGGAATGCAATTTATGATATTGATTAAATGTAAGGGCTTCAGCATACTTTGGGGAATATCTGAATTTCGTTGTAAAAAGTGACGATGCAACGATTTATGTTAAATAAAAAAAAAAAAAAAAACTCCCACACAATACGAATACGAATACGAACTATGCCAGATCCCCAGAATTCACATGGTTTTTTGGGCCTCGAAGCTTGAATTTATGCATGAAAAAGGGCTGGCAAATTTGAATTAATTTTCAAATATAATTTATTTTTCCTATTTTAAAATTAATACTATATTCTCGGTGTGTGACTGGTTGAAATTTATTTCGGTGAGTTTTTCCCAAATGGAAATTCAGATGAAATTTTGCGGCTATAATTGAAATGGAGAATTGACGATGACATGATTTATGCACTTCCAGACTTCAGGCCGTCGTCCGTCAGTTGTGTCCGTTTGTCAAACTTTGGTCCATCTGTATGTAGGTTGCTTCGGTCGTTCTTTTGTAGTGTAGCGTGTGTCGGTTGAGCATCCAGTTGGCCTTGTTTGTTTTGGATCCGTAATGCAATTTTGAAATGTGTCGTCCAAATAGATTTTCATGAAAAGCAATATAACAGTTTGTAGTGTGTATTCATATAATATTTCCTGGTCAAAATGTCACACTGTTGAAATAAATCAAATACGTAATCACATTATTTTATAACTTCCATTTTGAATGTAAATGAACTCGATTTTTTTTTTTTTTTTTTTGTTCACATTTCATGTGAGTTATTATTTTATTGTGTTAATGTTGCTGAAAAAAAATATATATATAAATTGACTTTGTGAGGATTTTAAATTACTGAATTAAATTGATTTTTGATGAAATTACATAGGAATGCGATTTATATAATAAAATGAATTGGGTTAATGAGGACATTTTGAGAGACATTTTAAGGAAGTCCTAAGAAATATTGTAGATGAATCTGCGAAGTAGACACACTTTCAAGCACTGGCAACTGAGGCCATTGGCTCAAGACAACACAAAACAATAACACGAGAGATAGAGATAGACATAACCGACAACACATGTCAACAGCATGCGGTTAGTGTCGTGCAGTTCCCCATCCGACAATAGCTTAATTCTTTTAATGGAAATACAAACTAGTTTGTTGCTTTGGAAAGCTTTAATGCATAAGCTTCTCAGCTGATTATCATACATGTTTGTGAGCACAATCTCAGATGTACACTGTACAGTACAATACTACGAACGTTGATTTCCAACCATGTGTAAGCCAACAAATTTATTCTTTGGCTCACTTGCGAAGGCGTTATTTGCTGTTTGCTGAGGATTGTTTACTTCCAACAGCAGCAAGACTATCCTAATTTTACTAAATAGTATGCTAGTATAGCCTCCATTTTGTTCAAGACGGGACATAACCTTCATTTTTTTAAGTATTCGATCAGTTTTAAAAGATCTGCGGTAAGGAGGTGTTGCTTTGGTGTTGGTTGGCATATGTAAACTTCTTTTATGTCATCTTTGGGAAAACATATGTGAAAAAGTTGAATAATAGTGGTTCTAACACTGATCCCAGCGGCATGCCGTTTTTGAATTATTTATTGTAGTGGTCGATATTATGATGGCACGGTCTAAAATAGTTTGGAGGCGAGATTTTTCCTCCACTGCTAAGATTTTGTGTAGTTAGAGCCAACATTTGCCCACAACGGTCAATATTGCTTTCAAAAAGCTTGTGTACAAAAATAAGCAATGCTATCAGACGGTAACTTTTTGGGGTATCTTTAGGTTTCCCAAGCTTAAGCAAGACGATGCCTTTCCACTCTTTCAATTCGTCGGACGGTTATATCAATTTGAAATGCGTTTCACTATAAGTCATAGTAATTTCTAGGAGAGACGATTTTCCGGAATAAATCTTAAGTTCAAATATAATGAAAACTTGAAAATTATAGTTGAGACTTTCTTTTCAGCAGTTTGAGGTTCTGTTGGCTCATTCTGTTTCAGTACCTTGGATAGCTACCCTCGTCAATCAAAAATTGTGTTGAGTACCTATAATGTGTGTGACTATTAATATTTCTTAGTTTTGGAAGAGGATTCTAGGCTTTCAGAAAAAGAAAGGTGTTTGCAATAACAGCGTGTACATGTACATGCCTTGCACTGCGTATTTTGCCGAGAGAATTCACTAGTTCGTATGTGGTTTTGAGTTATCTTATCTATTATATTGAAATGTCTGAACATCAAAGAATCTGTTCTTTGCATTATCCTCTCGGAATGCTATGTTTTTTGGCTGGGGAAATGGGATGCACCAATCGTATATATGAATAAAGATGATTCAATAAGTTTTTCTAAGTTGCCATTTTTAAATTTAACCGCAACTGGGCTCAATTAGACGTTCCCACTTTCACAAATGTCATCTCTTTTGCAACTTACAAAAGTACGAACTGGGTTATAGTGCCATTACCAACGTCTAACGGAGAAGAAGTTTCCTCAGTCCTTTGTATTAAAATGACCTTTAAGATAATTCTGGACATATTACCGTGCGTTATGATGACTATTGAAGTCGCCCATATACACATCAGGGTGTTCGTAAAGTGATATAACGCCAGATGGGAAGCATCTGTATGGTCGCTGGCACCCACTGGTAAAGTGTGTTTCAGATACTTATGTAGACATATGTGGTGAAAAGTAACTATATTAGCTGTAGTAGATGGTTTTTTTTTAAAGGGATTAGGCCTACTTGGGATACCCTTGATAAAAGCACCTTTTATCTTACCTCGTCTTGGTGTGGAAAAGATAAATTTGTTTTTTTTTTTTAGAACCCTACTCTCATTTTTTTTAAGATTGTTGCTTACTACGGAAACCCTGCAACATCTTTTGTATGAAACGCCCTTACAGAAAACAAAAGAGTGCGAATGAGAGACAAACATCCCTATCCTCCTTGTACTGCCGATTTATGTTGAACAGAGTATAGTTTTGCATTATTGACACCAATTCTTAGTGATAGATGCATATACGTTGTGGTATAAAAAACCGATCGCTTTTGTTAGCGCATCATGTATTGATACAACTGAAAACTTTTAAAAATTCGTATGTCAAACGCTTTTTAGTTTGACATTTAAGTCACATCAATTCTCGTTCCCTTCATGTGACTGCATACAAATTGTTGATTTCTTGTACCTATTCCTAGAAATTTGCTGTTCAAGCCTTAAAAATATAAAGGAAATATTTTATTCAGGCAGTAACACTTTTGACGTTTTTAGATCAATATGTCATGCGTCTTCTTTCAAACTGACAGTTGATGGCTGATTGCACTTCTGAAAAGTTTAAAGCTCATACTTTGCCAGCTTACACAAAAACATACTTGTTTTCACTGTCGAAAGTAAACTTACTCAAACTTACACGTCAATTTAAAAAAGTCGTAAAATAAAACAAAACTTTGTTGGTTATCAATTATCAACTTAACTGGCCCACCATAGAATTCATGCCAGTGAAATTATTTTTTTCATAATGATCGTCTAATTTATGTTGTCTGCGATTAACCAACCTTAGTGCTTAACTTCAACATAAATTTTAAACCGTTTAGAACTCTCACAAGTTCAAACAAAATTATATGAAACTTTGGATTTATCTCAACGCCAATAACTTTCAATGCGTCTAATAAGGCTCTGAAATAAATCGCTTTTAAAAGTAGAAAGCCCTATAAATATATCTCAAGTTCACATTACTTTGTTGCTTTGATAAAAACGTTTCAAATTTACGACCAGCTGAGCCTATGTACGAGTAGGTACTCGTATGCTGCTGCTCCAAACACCCGACAGTGCGGTTAGAATAAATTTATCCTTTTGCATTGGTGTCCGTATTTATTTATTATCTGACTATATTGCTTTAAACACACTCTGCCAAAAACTAAGGGATCCAGCTTCACCACAATAAAGCATAATTATTAATATTTCTCCCGAAATTGATCTACGAGAGTACACTATCTCTCTCTTTCTCTCTCTGCTCTTACATCCTTGAGCCCCCGAACAAACTTGATGTTCTAATAAAATGCGCTCCATTTATCAATACCACATAGTCCACAATATTATTGGGTTCCCAACTATCTATCTATGCATCATCTGCATTTATGCATCCATTACCGCATATAGGCTATAAGGATAGGCACAACACTCGCGTGTAGAGATATGGCTTTGGAATGCTGCACACAGCACAACACATGCAATTAGCAAAGCCACAAATGCCTCACCCCCGGCCCTCAATCTCTAAAGTCTGAATATTAGCTTGAATAAGGATACAACCATAACCAACCAACCTACTATAATATACACGAGTGAGTATCTCGCATAAATAGCTAATGTATCTTTGTATGTGCTAAACTAACTTTGAAATTATAATTAATCCTTGCTGTGTGTTTCGAGGAATGCGGTTTGGCTTCAAAGCATCACCTGTTTACACAGCTTGCAAGATGCGGGAGAGATTTTGAGCGCAAAGCCGCAGTAGGTTCAAAGTTAATGAGCATTAATCAGAGTTTGTCAAAGTAACCGGCTGCTTTATTGTCCTTAGTGACAATGGAGGCTACGACAACGACGACGACGACGTCTACGATGACTATAACGACGTTGCGTTGTGGTGCGGTGGCGGGTGATGGCAAAATTGACGGCATTTATAATAACGACACATTATAATGCTGTCCTGATGGATATTATCACATTCACAAACATGTTCTATTAATTATGTTGTGGAAATAGTTTAGTGGGATTAAGTAACTGTAATAATTACAAAGCATTATCCCCTTGCCCTTATACTTGTCGTCAGATCAGATACAACTAAATGGGCTTAATGTTTAACTTTGTCCTTAAAACTTTATTTGAAGTTTGACGTTTGTGCGTGCGTGAAGGAGCAAAGTTCATACTCTTGAAATATTGTTTAGCTAAAGTTATGACATAATATTTGATTCCTGTTGTTCTTTTACTGTTATAACAAGGACAACGACTAAAAGTTTATGGGACGAATTGGAATTTCTTTTTGTCACGTAGAACGTATTAGTGGGCTTTGTTTTAATGGTCATCATAGCGTGTAGTCTAAGATGCTTTATTCATGGAATTTAATAATTTAATATAGTCAGTTTAGGAGAAGACATCTTTGAAGAAAAGACAAGATTGTAGAAAAGGTTACACATTACTTACCGCCATTTATTATAAAACTAAGGCATATTAAAGCAAGATCGCACTAGGCGGAACTGCACTACACTAGTGGAATAGGCTGCCAGTGCCAACTATTCCGCTTACTGTCTCTTAAGTGTAGTGCCACTGCAGTTTAACTCAAACAGTTACAAATAATATCAGCAGTTCAACGGCAATGCAGTTCCGCCTAGTGCGGTCTTGCTCTTACCGGACTACAACACAAAGGAAATATGTGTAGCTAAGAATTGTCGAAATAAGTCTAAGTCAAATCCGAACAACGACTCTTTCCATTGGGTTTTCTCCATTAACCACTGATTTTGCAAACCTATTGTCCATTCACACGCACCAGTTTCGCCAGTGTTACAATCTCTTTTTAATTCTTTCTTCGTAGTCAATACCAGTCACTCGACTTCATTGCTCCGTTGAAGGCATCTCTTAGTAATCTGTGCGAATTCAAGTAGCAACATTTTCTTCGCAGAGTGATCCTCAGAAGACTATATGATAATTTTGGAAATGAAGTTGGATGAGGTGTTGTCAAGACATGACTATTAAGCTTTTGTTAGAGCAAGGAATGAGTTATTTAAGTGTGTTAACAGATAATCGTTTGTCTTTTTTTAAACTGTTGTTTAATCTTTTCGGGCGTGTCAGCGTTTAAGTCTGGCTTGAACTGGATCCTAACAAGAAAAGCGGTTATTTCGCCCAAGTTTCCTCACAAATGGGTGTAATAGTTTTGACGAAGTTCAACAATATCCGTCGTATTGAAAGAGCCTTAAATAAAGGGTTTTCCAAAAAGAGGTGATATTTGTGAATTTCTATGATTTCAATGCGTTGTTGAAGCGTGTATCGTTCCATTTTTATACCCTATTCCATAGAATGGGTATTCTCTAGAGGTCGCAATTTTTGAGCTAGAAAGCTGAAATTCGGTATACATAATCTTTGGTTCAAGAGTAAGACTAAGTTCTGGAACCGGTGAAATCGGCCCACAAACACGCCCACAATCTCCATTTTTGTTGAACAACCTCAATTTGGTAAAATTAAATTATGTTTTTTGTACAGTCATGATAAAAGCATAACGCTAAAATTTTGCACGCGCAAGCTTCAGGTAAACCTTCTTCCAACTAAATAAAAAAAAATACAGTTTGGGCGTGGCTGACGCCCATTTTTCATACAAAACCATCAATATTGTTTTTATAAAATAGTAATTGTTATATTAAAGCGAAAAACATTAAATTTTGTGGATATTACTTGCACATAACATCTTGTATATGAAATCAAAAAACTTGATTTTGGGCGTGGCTGACGCCCACTTTTTACTTAAACATAAAAAAATTGTTTTTGCAAATAAACGGTAATTATAATGATTCCGCAAGCATCTTGCGTCTCTTAGTTGAAACTAAAAACTGTGTATGAAAAGAAATTTTTGAATTTCGGGCGTGGCTTAAGCCCACTTTTCATGAAAGAACGAAAAATGTTGTTTTAAATTTAAGGTACTACCAATATTCAATTAAAACACTTTTCCCTTCCGTTCGTTATATGAAAATATGTCTACATTTTCTTGTGTACATTTTTTCAATACGCCCACTTTTAAAGGCGTGATTTTGATAAAATACCTTTGTGCAGGTAAGATCGTTTAAAAACTACTCAATTCAGCTGTAGTTTTACACATATGCCTAAATACTGACTAATGATCAAAGCTTAGTTAGTGCTTTAAATTTGTATTCAAAAATTTTAGGGCACGCCCACTTTTAAGGGGCGTTTCCGTCAAAAGTCGTAATGTGCATTAATTTTTTAATGTTTTTTAACTATCGGTCGCAGTTTTGAAGTAAGAAGATGAACACTTCGGTTTGTATACCTTGTTTACGTAGCAGAGTGTATTTCAAGAATTGTTAAAAACACACATAATCGCTATTTCCTATCAAAATCTAATTTCTAAAAATTTAAGTTTTTGTCTTGTTTTCTTCAAATCGATCTGCAAGCTTAAAATTGAATGATGAGCTCATATAGTGATTACCCTGGCAATAAAATGTCTCAGCTGTAGGCTTGGCACACGCCTTTTTTTATTGTGACAGCAGTTATTGTACATCGGCCAAACAAAATTTATTTTATTGAATTTTTCCCTGCCTGCTAAAGAAGAATTTTGTTTCCGATACTGGAACAGCGGCTGGCTACGAAGGAAAAAGAAAATACAAATAAACAATGTTAACTATTATGATTCTTTTCCTTGTGCGGTGTTAAGTACCTACCAAGCGTCGTCTCACTTTCTCGCAGTTAAGTTTTATGAAGGCTTCACTATAACCGCTTTTTACTTGCGTCTGTAGGTACTATAAGACAAGTTATGCATTAGTAAAAAAAAAACTTATTTTTTGGACAATCAAACATAACATTACGATTATAGAGAAGTCGAAAAAAGTGGGTCCGACGATTCTGTCTGTCTGTCAGTCTGTCTGTATCGGCACCTACAGCCTAAACGGCTGGACCGATTTGCTTCAAACTTGGTAGATAGTATTATTATGACGTCCTATAGAGGTGTTTTTGGCGTTAGCATTCTAGCTCCAAAACAAACGGTACCTGCCATATGATTTCTTATGAAAAATTGATTTTTTTTCAAAAACGACTCTTAAGATTTTGATAAAACGTTTTGAATATTGTTTTTTGAGTAAACTGTATGCTTTTGTTTGAATTAATTTTTCAGGAAAAGTCTTGTAACGGTACCTCCCATAGGACCAGTTTTTTCATAACAGATTTTCTCGTAAGCCACCCAACGGATTTTGAAAGAAATCTGATGGCTTACTTCATTTTCTCCAAAGAACGTTTAAACTATTGATTTTAAAGTTATTAATAAATTTTCATATGATTTTTTCAATGCTTTTTCCGAAAAATCTCATGACCATTTTATGTATACCAACCATTTGACGTAGTGTTAAGTGTTGGACTGCAACGCCGAAGGTTCTGTTTTCGATCCCTGACTCAGACTCCACCTAAGTTCTTTTCCAGGGTACTAGGTACCTCTTACGTGTAAGTGACAAATCCCCCAAGAGTAAATCATGCCATGGAAAGTGCTTCTCTGTTAGCCGTTTGGTTTTAGCCTCAAATTGTTGTTCCCTTACATTAGTGCAGAATATCAACGCCCACGCAGGAATCATTCGGAGCATATGTCACAGGTCCTGGCCCCGCTTGGAGCTGTTGTGCCAGCTATTTATTTTATATTCTAATACAATTTATTTGTGTTTTATTAAATGTTTGCTTACTTTATTTATGTACAATGAAATATGTTTTTTTAAATGACTAGCTTTTGGTTTAATATGTATTTTAAAGGTTAAATATATTTGTTTTTGGATTATATTCATTTGCTTTTTTGGTTTAACTTCTTTTCCAATGTTAATTAAATGTGCGAATGCTATATTTTTATGTGTAAAAAACACTCTACAAAAACAACTAAACCCAACTCAAAACAAATAAACTTCTATAGTCTTCATGTTTTTTTCAAATATTCATATTCATAAGTGCTGTAAAAACTCATACACATTCGTTCTTTCGTAGACAAACAAAATAAGTTTCGATATACAAAATTCAAAATGGCTAATTGTTTTTCTTATATACACATATGTATATATAATTCTTTGTTTTTTAAGCAAATCAAATTTTAATTTGCCTTTTAAATACATTTTTCAATACTGTCGTTGTCACTCTGTTGACATAAACTTTTATTTAATTGACTGTCTGAATTTTGTTGTTTTTTCTCTGAAAACCAATTTTTATTAAAACAAAACAAAAAAAAATAATAAAATGAACAACAGAATCAATTTTCCCACCTGGATTGTTGTATAAAAAAAAAAACACCTAAACGTATACTATAATAATCCATTACGTATACAAACAGTTAAACATACCACAACACAACACAAAACAATATCCCCGTAACATTTTTATTTTTTTAATAAATTTAGATGGATAAATCGAAAAAAAAACTCTTGGTTAAAATGTCCGGTTAAATGGTTTTGAATGCTTTTGCGATGTTTCTGATTTTTTTGTTCCCTACACACTCGTTGTTTATCTGCAAAACATCCCCCAGGTGCAATCGTGAAAAATAAAAACTCATCCCACACAGATTTCACTAATTGACATTCGATTTTTTTATTCACGTTTTTGAAGGTGGCTTTTTTTTTAAATTCATTTGAAAGTTGGAAGCCGATTTACAGTGTTAAATATATGAGCGTAAAAAAAGGAGCACTTCATGTGAGTTTTTTTTTTAACCATCAGGATTTGAAAACAAAATGAATAACAAAAATCTTTTATCCTCAAGGGATCCAATCAGAGAGGATATTCGATGTAACAAATCCTGTTGTTTTCGATTTTCCATAGAATAATCTGGATCTGTATATATACATAAGCTTGTCATATTATACGCCCAAAAAAACAATGAAAGTTTATAATACTTTTTGAAAATCGAGCCTTTAATATTGTGACTGAGGGAGGGGTGGGTAAGACAAGACAATTCAATTCTAAACAACGCACTTGGATAGGAGTGGATTTGGGCTTCGTTTTGGTCGATATTCTCAAGAAGTTATGGTGATTGGAAAAAGTATTTTGTTACACTTAATATTTTCGGGGATGGGAATTTCGTCTTTTGGTAAGCAGGCGTCTATGAGATGGGTGACACTATTTTCGACTGTAGGATCTCTTAATCACTCATTGAAGGAGCTTCATTTTGTGTGTGTGTTTTTTTTAGGCTTTGAAACAGTTTGGTGTAACAAATTTATCAAAGCAATGATTCCAAACCGGTAATCCGCAGACCACTGGTGTGGTGGTCCCTGGAAGCAGGCGAATTGGTCCGCTAAACCATCCTAAAATATTTTGGATTTTCAGTTATTTACTTTATTTATGAAAGAAATAGCAAAAATGTACACAAATAAAATAAAGTGCACGACTGTGTCGGACAAACTTGCTCTAATATGTGACAGTGGCAGAGTGGTCTTATGGTTTGAGATTTTGAAAAAATAAAGTGCACGACTTTGTCGTACGAACTTGCTCTTATGTGTTAGAATGGTCTTGGGGCTTGAGATTTTCGGAAAAAAGTATTGAAAAAATCATATGAAATTTTATTAATCACTTAAAAATCAATAGCTAACACGTTTTTCTGGAGAAAATGAAGTAAACCATCAGATTTCTTTGGCTTTTTTGAATTTTAAATACATTTTTTTTTTTTTTCAAAATCGTTCCAATAGTTTTTTTTTTCAAAAAAAACCGTTTTTTTAAACTTTTCGAAAACATATTCCAATTTTTTTTTTTTTTTGAGAATGCCAATATCTAGCAGTTTAAAGTTTTTATCCGAAAATAAAAAATTTAAAAAAATAGTTTTTGAATAAACCAAAAATTAAAAAAAAAATTAACTTTTTTCTAAAAATCTAAAAAAAAAATTTTAATTTAATTAAAAGAGCTTTCACATTAAAATTTTCATTGAAATCCGTAAAGTGGCTTACGAGAAAATCTGTTAAGAAAAACCTGGTCCTATGCGAGGTACCGTTATAAGACTTTTCCTGGAAAATCTGTTCAAACCAAAACATAAAGTTTACTCAAAAAATACTATTCAGAAAGTTTTATCAAAATCGTAGGAGCCATTTTTGAGATAAATGAGTTTTTCATAAAAAATCATATGGCAGGTACCGTTAGTTTTGGAGCTAGAAAGCTAAAAACTCCTTTGTAGAACATCATTATAATACTATGTACCCAGTTTGAAGCGAATCGGTTCAGCCGTTTAGGTTGTAGGTACCGATACAGACAGACTGACAGAATTGTCGGACCCATTTTTTTAGGCTTCTCTATCATTGTAATGTTATGTTTGATTGTCCAAAAATTTTCTTACGAATGCATAGCTTGCCTTATAGTACCTACTAGCCTTTACCCGCGGCTTCGCTCACGTTTCCGCTGATCTAGAAGTAGCCTGAGGAGTCGTCTCTCGTAATCTAGCTACATTTATAGCCCGAGCTTTATTATTCCATACATTTTACAGGGATAAAAACTAGCCTATGTGTTATTCCAGATTATAATATACGAGTATCTCTGTGCTTAGTTCATCAAGATCCGTTCAGCCATTCTGGTGTGATTTCAAAAATTAAAACAAATCTATCCCACGAGAACGATGCATTTTACTGGGATAAAAAGTAGTCTCTATGCTATTCCAGACTTTAATCTATCTATGTGCCAAATTTCATCCAGATTTAGATCTTCCAAACATCCAAACATCGTAACTTTCACATTTATAATATGAGTAGGATAATCGCAAGTAAAAACGTTGAATAAAAATGTTGGCAAAGTTAATGTTTGAACATTACATTTAGCGGCGGCTCCAGCGTCTCAACAATGGCTTGAGAATTATATGCACACCAAATGCTGCAGTTTTACTTATTGACGTGGCCATCGCCATTCAACCAAAACGCACTTCATCGCTTCAGAAAATTATTTTGTGGGAATCGGGATTAAAGCGATTTCGTTTAAGTGTTGTTCAGGCGTCAGTCTATAAACCACGTGGCAGATAACAAAACGGTTGCCAATGAAATCAGTGCTGCCAATTAATGTGTATTGACAATTTGTTTTTCAAGCTATTTTCTACAATTACGGCTACGGCAAAAATGCTTGGTTAAGTCTTAACATGCGGCAACAATTTGGTGAGCATATTGTAGGGGCTAAGGAGCTAAGGTTAAGGTTAGCAATGTGCTTGGCTTTGTGAAATAATGGGTTCGTACGAGTAGAACTTCAATTCTTTTATAATTGCTAGATCAACAAAAATTATCTATTCATTTAAATATATTTTTTTTAAACGTTAAGCGTGGACACTGACACAATCGTTTGAATATACAGGCTGGGGTGCTTTGAGAGAGTGATTCTGCGGGTGATATTTATTTGGTCCTGTATGTATAAATGGAGTATGGAGAAGATATTCAATGACGAATTGTACTGGTTATACAGCGACATTGACCTGGTTAAAAAGTTGAAAAAAAGCGGCGAAGACGAAAACGCACCAAACCCCCGAGTCTTCAATTCTAACCCGGAGGGCCAACGCAGTTCTGGAAGACCCTATCTAAGGTGGCGCGATCAAGTGGAGAACGACCTCAACCAACTAAGTGTGAAGGACAATGGCGAGGATTGTTGGTTGAGGCAGTGGATCACGGACTGTCTCCGCCACTTTAGCAAGTAAGTCTTATGTTAAAGGTATTTTCTAAGGGGTTAAATACATTTGAGTTTGGGTTAAATTTGTTTGCTTTCTGGTAAAATTCGAATACTTTACAGCAGGAACTTGTGCGTTGCTATGGTAGGCCGAGTTTATATGCCGAAGACCCATATAAAACTAATTTTGCTATTTCTCGGTAACAGTATATTTTTCAAATTAAAAGGTAGACTATGCCCTTTTCTTTACCCTTGACAATGTGTGCACTCGAATAGGTAATTGAGGCGTGAAAGCCTGTAAAAGAATTTAGGCTCGCAATCGTAGTATTAGTTAAGCTTGATATTGATCTGATGACTAACAAATGAATACCCTATAAACGGTACTTAATTATTGATAAGCTCTCTTCACTAGCTTTGTGTTAAATCCAACAACCGGTCTAATTCATAAACCTGAGATAAAGGTAGTTTAAGTTAGGTTAGGTTAATGTGGCTTTCAGCTAGAAATGTATGTATAAGCTGACACACTGCCAAAAAAAAGACTGTTGTGATACTAAAAAGTTTTTGGTGTTATCTCCTAAGAACTTACAAGTCTAGTCCATCAGTTCATCAATGTCACAATGACTCTCATAAGAAGAGTTTGCATCTATTAGCTAGTGCAGGGCAAGTAAATAGGATATGGATAATTGTCTCCATTTCTTCTTCGTCTATACAGCTTCTGCGACCTTTTATAGTCTCAAGGCTTGGCTACCTATGTGATAAAATGGGAAGGTCAACTTGGCTGGATTTATAGGAAATCTTATGAATTTTTCTGAAAACATACATAATATTGTATGTAAGAAATTGTATTTAAAATCTTAGTACTTTCAATTACGACTTTCAAACATAATAAATATATTACGTAACGATGGCTTAAATCATTCCCTTCTTCCACCGTTCAAAGACTATCGCAACACTATTGTAAAAAGAAACAAAAATCTTCAGTTTGCTTTGTAAATTTAAACATTATAAATTTTGCCATACCTATAACACAAATATATACATATTATGTAAACTATATCTATCCCAACGTTTCTATGATGTTTCCAATTTCTGGTTTCCAATTAACCTCAGAAGGGAGAAATCCCAAAGCTCCCAAGCACGAACTTGTTAACAACATTCGAGTGGAGAGGCACATACCAACATTTAATTATCCTTTTCCCGAAATGTAATTTGTACCTACACCACACTCACCCAAAGGAATACCCAATTAATAAAGCTCCAAGTGAGAACAAGCTTATTAAACAAACAACGTTCATCCATGCAATTAGCTTACTGGGAATGAGGATATCATTGCAACGAGAGAATTACTTTCGAATATTTTGTTCTCAAGTCGAATACCATCATCATATACCTACTGAATGCAGCTCCATTTTCACTTGGGCTATCCACACTTTAGACAATTTAGACTTCGCCACCTTGACACGAATGAGTATGGAGTGAAAATGAGATACTATTTCAACATTCCATGCCACCAAAAACCTCTGTGTCAAACAATCACCATTGCCACATACCGCATAATGTTATTGACAAGAAATCGACCCAATATCCCAGGAGAGGCGTCCTCAACGGGCGATGACCATAGGATCGGGCATGGATGAACTCCGTAAGTGCATTCCCAAACACACAAAACCCAACCAACATCATCATCATCATCACCACAATAAATGAGTTCAACTCAATGGAATGGAATTATTCCAAGGATAATAATTCGTTTCCCATTATCACACTGAAAGTCATGGGCGCATTTGGTTTGATGCAGGTATTTGTATGATGTGTTATTCAAGGGCCCAGATTTATTAGGAGATGAGGTCATTTTGTACTTACCATACTAAATGGCAGCTTGCCTTTCAGATGGTGCATACCCTACTCCAGCCAGGTTTTCATATTATTGCAACTTTACGTCGCGTGAATACAATTTGAGAACGGAACCGCAGCCGCTCGACTTGTCAAATGTGTGCTTTTTGTTGAATATGAAATGATTTTCGTTTCTGTTACAGTATTTGGAGTATACTTCTGCTTGTGGCTTGAACTGCGCCTACGACGAATTGTAGGTATATACGCAGCATTGAATTCGGTCGGCGTCTGCTGCTCGCACTCTATACTTATGGGTTTCACAAAAATGTTTAAACTTCTCCGAATGTCAGCGATGATAGCAGTTTCTCCAAGGAACTTGGTTTTTGTACAAGCTAATTATCCGTTGCATCATTGCCAAGATGACACACAAGATGGTTGAAATTCAAATCTTGCTGGGTATAGTATTTTTCATCACACATAAACCATTCACTACTGGTTTCGTTTTTTGTTATACCCCGTGCGTAAGGGTTAGTGTGTCAGACTGTCAAGCCGAAGGTTCTGGGTTCGATCCCTCACTACACCTAAGTTATTTACTGGCTCTTGCGAGGAAGTGACAAATCCTCCAAGAGTAAATCATGCCATGGAAATTGCTTCTCTGTTAGCCGTTAAGATTCGGCGGGAAATCGCAGGTCGCTTCCATTCCTGTAGAATATCAACGTAAACACCGGAATGGTTGAGAGTGTAAGTCACAAGCCCTGGCCCCGACCGCGGCCTCGCTTGGAGTTGTTGTGCCAACAATTTATTTATGTTACTGGTTTTGTTTTAGCGCCCTCGATAAATTAACTTTAAATCCAGCCCTGTCACCATTTTGTGTGAGTTGGTCTTGGTAATGCATACTTTGATAGCAAGCCAGAATCCCGCATGTATCCTTTTTTTTGGGTATTGTTCCTCAGAAAAACAACACTAGGGAATAGCGCACTCTATAACTCAACAATTTTTGATGAGCCTGCTGCTCCAATAGTGAAACACTGAACTCAACATCCCATGCAATCCCCTGATGTTCAGCTACTGTACGGGACAATCCACAGTTATAGGACGAAACGAAATACACAACTTGTAATCTCTCCACCAAGTTTGGTTTCGATAAATTTCAATAAAATGACTTGTATCTCTGGTTCAGAGTCAAAATTGCCAGTGGTCAACGGGTAATTATCAGGATGGCTGATTCCGGTTTGAAATGAACCACACTCTTATTGGTGGTTCGCAGCATTTTGCACATCGACCCAGATGACGGACGGCACGGCGGGCACCAGGCTTTGTACAGACGCCACATAACGCTGTGGTTTTCGATAATTATTAGTTATGTGACGTCATAATTATTGTTTTACTTACATATAAATGTAATGTAGTAATGCCAATGGCAAACACGATGAAAGGATAAATTAAATCCTTTATACACCACTCCCCGTTGTTTAATCAATTGTTTTGCAATATTAGTCAGTCGTGAATATTCAAATACATATGAATTGTTGAATTAGCTTGAGGAACTAAAAGCTTGGAAGCAATTGAATAATTGCATTAAGAGAGAGCTTGAGGTCTTGCTAATTTTTTGTATTGTACTCGTACTTTACCACAAGAGGATTCAAATCGTAGGCCAATAAATGGATTCCATCGATTAAGATTGTTAAATAAGAACACTGCATCTTGGCACTATCGCCGGTCCAAAAAACACCAAACGCTAACTTTTAAAGTATACATTGTCACCGGATGAACCTCATGTGGGTTGGTGTTGTCCCAAATACAAACATTTTTCTGGCATCCAAAATGGGGATCGTCACTTTAAATGTTTTTTCGGCCCAAATTGTGGTCCTCTTCCAAGCTCACAGAAGCCCACTCAGCGCACAGACTCACGGCATTGCCTTATAACCATGAACTTTGAGCTCCTGGGTAAATTGGATCTTGTACGGGTGTATGCCCTACCCATGTCTCGAAATTTACGAAGTTGAAGCCTGGGAAGGTCGAAGAAGCGAGTGAATTGTGGTCTGCTTTACACTTTCACTGATCGTTGCGATCATGGAACAATAAGATACAGACCGCCAACTCACAATACGGTAATTCTTTTTGCCTACAAGCTGAAAATCAGCTGATATGCCATTTATTTTGAGAGTGTGACGCTCTACCTTGCTTTTTAAGTGGGAGCAGTAAACACACCACAAAATTAAACGCAGGGTAATACATTTCTTTCAATAAGACTTACTTTTTAACTGTGTAAGCACCAGTCAGTAACTAAATATTAAAGAACAAATTTGACAGATATCACCAAAACAACATGGCTGCCACAGGGTGCAAAAATCTACCCGCGCTTATTGGAAAAACCTTTGTTTTCCAATCTAATGCATTGTTTTTTGTTCAGGCCTTCAAGGATAAATAAGGAACAAAGGGCTAACGCTGAAGTCCCACAAGGGTCAAAACTGGGACCGTTTTTATTTAACGTCTACACCTTTCATTTTTAAAATGAATTTTAATAATTTCAACGCGTTGTTGAAGCGTGAATCGATTTTTTTTAATGGAAATGGCGTAGTTGCTACTTGTCAAATGTCAAAAAATTACAGCTTTAAAAGTGACAACTATCGAAATAGTATATAGGATATTTAAAAAAAACACCTCTTATTGGAAAACCTTTTACTTTACTTCATTTTCTAGAGTGATATCGGCACGAAGAGAAAAGGTTACAAGAGCACATCACAAATCCTTAGAGGATGTTATTTAAGCAGAACTTTTATTTTTTTCCCGGATGTTTGTGACGAGCAATACAATTTCGAAGAAGTTTTTCAACAAGATGTGAAACACCTGTATTAAGATGTAAGATGATTCTGAATTGCAAAGCTGAGGATTCTAAAGAAACAAATGGCACGAACACCAGAACAGAATGCACCAGCAGCTGGCCCATTTAATCATGGAGCCTGGACATCAACCAACACATTTCCGTTTCTATTTGAAAAGGATCGTCACATGAACTCCAAGAGATTGGAAGAACAATCTTTTTAAATTGTTCTCAAAAATTCCGTGTCCTTTTATTTCCATTCCTACAGAAATAACATAAAACTAAGGACGTTCTAAAGTTGGCACGGATTCCCGATGTTTTATCTACTCAAATCCCTTTCCCGAGACGTAACTTTTTGTAAATTTCAGTTGCAGGTGAAAATAAAGAAATATAAAAACTGTCATCAACTAGCAAACAGAGTGCAAAGAGAAAAATGGTAAAAAAAAATCAAGAACAAAATAAATTACCCGCTTAACAAAGGTCATGTTGTGCATTGTGCTCGAACTCCAGCATTCCAGGAGTGCTCAAAGTCAAACTACAGGACTCCAGTCAGTATGCATTATGTTTCTTCTCAAAAAAAAAAGAAAAACAAAAAAAAAATTTCAAATTTAACTCCTGTAGCAGTCCTTACAGTCAAAGCTATTATTATAGAAAAATACCCATCCTGATCACCCAGTCAGATAAATTCATCCAGCAGGTTATATCCATGGGTGCATCGACGGACGTGTCCTTTAAATCCTTCTTGGAGCATGCTTTCAAACCGTTTTTTGTGCACTTAAACATAGTAAGCGTCGTCCCAAGGATAATTATTGTGTTGTTCTTTAGCTATTCATTCTTGTTTTTTGCTATTTTGCTCAGCATTTCTTATTGCTATTGCTTTGTGTTATGAATGGCTTTGTTTATTTGCTTTAACATAAATTCGTTCGAAAAGGACAACAAAAAAAAAAAACATTTACTGTCTAGGGAAACAATTATTTCGGAAAAAGTTTCGTCCTTATTTTTGTTCTTTTACTTTTTGTGTTAATTTGGCGCTCAACTATGAAGTCCTTAAAGAAAGTTATGCGATTCTTTTAAGTTTTGTTGGAAAATTATTAAAATTTATAAAATGTTTCGCGTTGTATATACTATATTTTAAGACACCTGAGATAAAACTATAGATACATAGTGAACGTTGGACAAAGATAAATTTTTTTTTAATGGATGGTGCTTTTGTGAAGCATTTTAAGTTTAAACTATGTTCAATTTTTTGAAATTTTTATTAAAACAGAAAGAACTAAGACATGGTGCTTCACGCCGTATTAAGAATTTAAAGTGGCTAAACCTCGGAAGACAATCTCCTAAACCGTTACTCCATTTTGAAGATATTTTTTTAAATTGTGTCTCCTTAAATTGCTTACTGCAAAAGTACTTTTGAAATGGCAGAACAACAATCTGCTTCAAGAGTTAACTCAAGATTAACTTATGCCTAAAGGAAGTTAGCTTAGGTTTTGATCAACTAACTTTATGAGTTTGTCCACGACAATGAGTAAAAAATGGTTGAACTCGTTCTGTGGACTTCCTAAAATCAGTCCAAGAAAGTTAATAGTGATATGTGACTGTGCTGTGTATATGAGAAGAAACATTACACGAATACGGTTTAACATAATTTGGTTCACAACTTCCTCCCTTTAGAACCAGTGATACAATAGCCGTACAGCACTTAACTCTTGAACCACTTTTGAACCACCGTCTTAACATTAATTATGCAAACACGAATCGAAGTAAATCCTTTTTAAATTTTGATCCGAGGATAAATCACGATTGTACAACTTGCCCTAAGTGTCTATACTGTCACTTATTAAGTCATTGTAGAAGCACTTCCGCATTTCGATGTCGTTCAAAGTTCCCCGAAATTTGGTTCAACAACTGGATGATATATGTTCATACACCATCTTCGATAGCTTATACTTCCTCGCTGTAGCGTTTCGATACAGTTCTGTGCACACTCACTATTTGAGCAAGCATATGTCAGTAGTATACGAATGAGCTGCTTGTACATCAACGAATTGGTTTTGATGCTCAAGCTACTTCCCTTCATCAAAAGGTGAACCAGGAGCAACGAAAAATTGGCTGGATTCAGTGTGCTTGTAAAGGCTGTTTTTTTAGACGTGTATATTTCACTCTGGCAATACTTTTTTCGAAGTTGGTCTTTTTGACATCTGTCACTGGATTTATGCTCAGTTTGGTTGGCCATTTCATAATCAATAGAGTTACTTTTGAACAACGTTTGCAAATTGTGCAAGTTTATTACCAAAATAATGTTTCGGTGCGCGCGTCGCATAGCGCTGCGTCCAATATTCGGTCGACATAATCGCCCAAGAATTTATTTGAGCCAGCCGCAGCGGCCACTTGCCTAAAATCATTTTGCAAACATAACGGCAAACCTTTATCTTTATAAAAAAAACTAAATTCTTGTCCATTACATAAAATTATATGCGTTTTATTTCTCCTTGGAAACCACACGTCAAAAAAATAACACCCTTTAAAATGCTAATAGGAGTTCTCTCCAAGATGTTTTGGCTAAGTCTTCAACTTGCACATCAGAATTGATTGGCTTTTGAATACATCAAGTTGAAACCCTTCTCCGTCTCTTTTGCTCGTCACTTGTGTCCGGAACAGATTAGTTTTATTTTATTCAATAAGTATTTTCAAAGATTCGTGATGTACTCCTGTATTCGTCGTATCACCGTTGCGAAATTTAAGAAGAGTTTGTAAAGCAATCATCGGTGTACAGCTTTATCTTCGTGCTTTGGGTGTTTTTTTGGCTGCTCAGAGGTATTATTATTGACAAAAAACTCACGTTTAAGCACCATATCGACAAAGTACACTCAAAAAGCATGTGTATGCTAGGCTTTATTAAACGTAGATCTAAGGAATTTAATGATCCTAACATTTCCAAATCTATCTACTGTTCTTTGGTTCGTTCCCAGTTAGAGTATTGTAATGGTATTTGGTCTCCATTTTATGTTGTTGACGTTAAGAGAATTGAATCAGTGCAAAAGCAGTTTTTTTTGGGCGGTGGTGTATTGATTGCTGTTCGCAATTGCATCTCATCTTCCCTTGTCTCTTTACCCTTTAATGTTTCAATTGAACTCATTTGTGTTAAGGTTTCGTTTCAATCAAATGATCTTTTTATTATTAATGTTTATACGAGTATTCCACCGAAAAGTTCTGCGTCAGTTTTTGCCGAGCTATCGTTAATCCTTGATCATATGATTGATATTGCCAGCTTAAATAGCAATATTTTATTGTTGGGTGACTTCAATTTACCTAACATTACTTGGACCCCTTCAGAAGACGAGTCCTATTTAGAAGCTTCCTTAACTTCTTCGCAACAGGAACTTCTGCTTTTGGACAATATAACCTCTACTGACTTACAGCAAGTAAGCTGTATTAATAATTGTAGAAATCGAATTCTCGATTTAGTCTTTTCTTCTGACGCTGTTAGTACGGTAGTGGTAGAATCTACCTCTGCCATTTCTAACGTAGACTCCTACCATCCTCCACTGAATATATTTTTTGATATGAGCAGCAATTTACTCAATAACAGTAATGCCGAAGACTCTTCTTATTCACTTGATTTCCGTAAAGCTGACTTTCAATTACTTTACGACAATTCGGGTGCTTTTAATATTTCGAATATTCATGTTTGCTCTAACATTGACGACGCAGTTACTCAATTCTACGAAATTTTCAATAGCTGCTTGATAAACTCAATTCCTCTTAAGATATCTAAAAATATCAACTCCAGCCATCCGTGGTACACGAAAGAGTTTAAATCTCTACCCAACAAACGGAACAAGGCTTGGAAGTCTTACATTAAAAGTCTTTTAATTTCTGATCAGAATGCGTTCCTTGCACTTTTTGAAGAGTTTAATTTACTTTCCAGAAACCTATATGCAGCACATGTAAAGGAAATGGAAATTTCGTTGAAGATTGATCCAAAGAAATTTTGGAAGTTTGTAAATTTAAAGAAGAAGTCTGATGGGTATCCAGTGAACTTTGTTTACAAAGATTCCACTTTGACAAGCTCACCTGAGATATGCAATGCGTTTGCAAAGCATTTCAGTAAGTCGTTTATTGAAAATCCCGTCAATATAGCCTTTAATTTCTTTGACTACTCCCGTAATTTCCCCCAAGCCACTTTTAACAACATCCAAATTGATAATGATAAAGTTTTGCATTATCTTTCATTGCTGAAAGATGATTACTCTCCCGGTCCTGATGGCATTTCTCCTATAATATTAAAAAAATGTTTCTCCGTTTTAGCTTCTCCCTTGCAATTCCTTTTCAAGCTATCCCTTAAATCCGGTAAATTTCCTCAAGTATGGAAAGATTCATTCATTACTCCCGTCTTCAAAAAGGGTACTAAGTCCGATATCACCAACTACAGACCGATTTCTAAACTGTCTTCTATTCCAAGGCTTTTCGAACAAGTAGTTTGTGATAGCTTAACGTTTTTCTGCAAACATTTAATCTGCCATCAACAACACGGCTTCATGCAGAAGCGGTCTACTGTCACAAACTTACTAACCTTTATGAACAAGTGCTCAAGGGCATTAGAGAGTGGACAGGAGGTGGATTGTATCTACACAGATTTCTCAAAAGCTTTTGACCAACTCTCAAGCTTTAGGTTTCCCTGTAGGATTTGTTAATTGGATATATTCATATCTCCGAAACAGATCATATATAGTTAAGTTCAGAAATTCGTCTTCTAACCCTTTCCCAGCAAAATCAGCAGTCCCACAAGGCAGCCATCTTGGTCCGTTACTGTTTATACTAGCTATTAATGACGTAACTTTGTGTATTCATTCTAGTGAGATCCTTGTTTTCGCTGATGATATGAAAATTTTCAAATCTATTACCTCAGCTAATGACCGCGTAGAATTGCAAGCCGACATCAACAGATTTGCTATCTGGTGTAGCAAGAATTGTTTAAGTCTGAATCCAGCGAAATTTCAGACAATGACATTTTCAAGGAAACGGGTACCAAGTACACACGGCTATTACATTTCACAACAAGTTTTGCATCGCGTTTTTAGTTTTAAAGATCTGGGAGTAAACTTTAGCCCAGACTTGAGTTTCACGGAACACATCAACTTTATTGTTAAAAAAGCTAATTCCATGTTGGGATTTGTTAAAAGATGGTCGAAGGAATTTCAAAATTCTTATGTAACCCTAGCTTTATATAACTGTCATGTTCGCCCCCATCTAGAATATGCATCACAGGTATGGTCTCCTTTCTACAAAGTTCATAAGTCTAGGATAGAGGCAGTTCAGCGTAATTTTATTCGATTTGCTTTAAAAGGTCTCTCCTGGGCAGATCCATACAACCTCCCACCTTACGAAGACCGGATTCAATTTCTACAGATTCAAACTTTGTCACAAAGGCGTATTAAAAATGATGTTATTTTTATCCACCAACTTTTAACGGGATCTTTGGACTCACCCGATCTTCTATCATGTGTAGGTTTTGACTATCGCGGAGGGGCTCATCATCTTCGTAGTTAAGAGCTATTACATTGTCCCCAACACCGTACTAATTATGGCATGAATGAACCTCTTACCCGCATGTGCAAACTTTTCAACTCAAATAAAAGTATTGTTGATTTTAATATTAGTAAATCCTAACTAAAAAAAAATATTTAAAACTAGTGCACCACGCTCATAGTTTATGTTTAGTATGCTCTTAATGTTTTTGTATCTATTTTGTATAAATGTGTTTGTTTATTTTGTGTGCTTGTGTTATGCTATTTGTATATTTTGCTTACTAACAACTAACACCTGCACTAAATGATGTAGCCAGTGAGCACATAATATGTGTTGGCTAATCTCTGATTGTAAGTTAATGCTTGATATAAGCTTCTTACTCTCGAGAACTGATAGTGAAAAAAAAGACTAATTACGCTGCAAACGAAACTTTTAATCGTTGCTCTAAGACATTTAACAAATATTTTGACGTTTTAACTTTTAATATAAGCAGAAATTGCTTAAAAAATAAAATTATTCAAAAAATGATGCCTGAAGGCTCTTCTTGACATTCTATAATTATATTATTTTTGTATTATTTTTCTTATTTCTCAATTGTTAAGAAAACGTATTTATTAATTTTAATTTTTATTGTCTCTATATTTTGATATCTATTTGTAATTGGAAATTTAAAAACCATATAAATTTTTTAAATAATTAGTTAAAATTATTGTTGTCTTACTTTTGGCAAAACACAAAGAAATAAATAAACAAATATCAAATGGGTATAGAAATCGAAATCAAGATTTCAGCTCAAAATTAAGTCCATTCATTGATCTATAGTGTGACCACTTGTAGATTTGTAGTTCCAGAAGAAGGTTGAGTGCATGTTCCTGAAGCCAAATTAGAAATCCGATATGATTTCCCTGTCTGTAAAAAAATTTCGTATATTAGATTATTTTTTTTTTAGATTAAGTGTTTTTTATTAGTTGCAAAAAATTTTATATACAATTGTCTTAAAATTAAGCTTATTACTATTTTACAAAATGATTCCGGGACAAACGAGGCCGTCGTTTTCTTTTGTCTATTATGTAATATATTTTTTTACAAAATGTATATGCTTGTCGCCTTAATCTATTACATGTTAAAATAATTAATTTTTATATTCTATAAAAATATAAGTTGATAATTTATAAGTATTTTTTTTTTAATTATAAGGGGATTGACTAGCTCCTATAATGTCCACTGTCAGCCTTGTTGTAGAATGGTCTTCCTTCGTTATAAATAATGCTTCTATAGCGGTCGTCCGTGATGGCTCTCACGCTGAGGTATCTGTCATGGGGTATTTCGTATATTAGATAGAACAAGTTACTGTTCCTCCAGAGCGTTTCCAAAACAAAGTGTTAATTATAAAGGTATAACGCAATTTTCCATATTAAATTTTATCGTGCATCAAATCAATGAAATTGAATGTTCTGCTTTCATAAATGAGGAATGATGATTAGAATTGCATGGTCTGTAAAAGCGAGCAATGGTATATGGTGTTTCGATTTTAACCCTTTGAAGATTAGCTAAAAAAAAATTTTAATTAAGTGTAACTAGAAGTAATTAATTAATAGTAATACAAAACCAGCCAAAAGTATCAAATTTTTAATATCTCTTATTTCTCACCAGCTTTTTAAATAAATAACTTCATTTCAAAGCCTTTTATTTAAATGAAATTTTCAATCTCATATTTCCCAAACAAATGCCTATTATATACCTGTTTCAACATTCCAATCCTTGCAACACAAAATATAAATATGCTGTTTTCCATTTCACAAATTTAGTCAAATTGAAATTAAACAATTTCCCAGAATCCTGAACAAATTTTACTTTTTCTGTATGAATGCGTATAGTAAATTCTTCCATATTATGATTTTTTGCAAAATGGTCCGTTTGTCAATGTTAGCAATTAGCAAATATTACTTCCATCCAAGTTGGCTTTTCATTTTCTTGCTTACTGTTAGTTACATAACAAAAAAAAAAAAAAAAATGTATTCACACAACTGTGAGCCAGGACACCAGCAGCTAACGCAAATATCAGACTATCCTTTCAAATTTATATAAGCAAATGTTCTAAATGAAATGACAAACTATGTACCGCGAGTGTGTATAGAGATTTGCTTTTTTTGCTCCCGAAAAAACTCCACACACAAAAAAAAAATGTACACAGGACACCCAAAGGACGACCAACCAACCGACTGACTACTCCACAATCCACATGGTGCCATGTGTTGTAATTGTAACGAAAAGATATTTTCATTTATGTATGCATGGTGGTTTGAATATCAGAGCAGAGGAATTTTTAGCACAGAAGAAATTTATATTGGGTCCTAGCTTCTATTACCAAATTTACAAGGACTCTAGCCCATAGTATACATACATCCATGATAATAAAGTGAATTTAACTTGGTGCAAAATGTAAGCCGAGATAGTATTTTTCAATTTTATACCAAATTAAGTGGTTTTCAAGCCAGAGTGTCCCTGTCCATACTGTTCATACAAAAAAAAAAGAAACCTTAAACAAAATAAATAACAAATCTATGCAGTGGGACAATTTTAAGTGTATATAGTCCTAGCTGGCACCAGGAGACAGGAGGCAGGATACACATCCCTATATGAACTGAACAATGAACAAATGCAATATGGATGCATTTGAAACTCAACACATTGAGTCTCCAAATAAAATAAGACAATAGAACACATTTTAAAATCAAGCCATGTTTGTGTGTGTGCGTTGCTTTGATTAAGGACACAAATTGGATTCTGTTTTTTTTTTTGTAGTTTTTGTTTAGTTTATTAACAATTTTATTAAAAATAAATTCACTGGTGTTGATTAAAAAATTCTATTGCTTAATGTTTTTTTTTTTTTTCATTGTATTCGAATATTTATTCCGGAACGAGTCCGGTCGAAGTTTTTTGCAAATTTAATTGAATTTTTATTATTTTAATTGGGGATAGCAATAAGCCTTTTCAGTACAAAACTTAATGACAAATATTAAATTAAAATAAAACTGTTTGATAGATTTTTTTAATCCGCTTATAAGAATAAAAGAATTTATAAAAAAAATGGAGTTCAAATGAATTTGCAATCGTCCAATGGAGACGTTATAATGAGTTGAACCTTTCTATGACGATGACCTTTTCAATTCACACTGTTTTGAACAATTTTGAAACATTTTATTTTATATTAAGTAAACCGATGTTCCAACAAAATAAGTAGGTACTTTTACTTTACCATTAAGTATTTCCACTATTGAAAATGTTCATAAGCTGACATTTAAACCTTACTTTCACATTCTGATAAATAGACAAAATTAAAAAATCAAAGATAAAGTTCTTTTGCCGCACAACACGAATGTGAAATTCATGATCCAAATCATGAAATGTTCAGATATTCAAAATCAACGTGCATTGAACTGGCAAAGATATCCTCAGACACGTCAAAAAGTTGTGTTTGAAGAACGATAAAACAGTCTCTTAAGCGTTAAAACTGTGCTGTAATGTAAGTGCAGCAATCCCAGAAAACGCTTTATTTGAAAACCTAATTGGCAACGATTTGGTTGTTAAAATTATAGCTTTCTAACCCTTGTAAAAGAGAGTATAGTAACGGGTGATTTTTTAGCTGGTTTGGTTTTGGCAACACTGGTTTTGACAGCTGACGTGTGTTTAGTACCTTGTGTCACTGTCAAACAGCTTCAGTTTGGTTTGCAATTTAACCATGGATCGTCTTACAAATGAACAACGCTTGCAAATTATTGAATTTTACTATCAAAATTCGTGCTCGGTTCGAAATGTTCATCTGGCCGAGGATCCGCTTTTTTATCGAAAAATTGTGTTCAGCGATGAGGCTCATTTTTGGTTGAATGGGTACGTGAATAAGCAAAATTGCCGCATTTGGAGTGAAGATCAGCCAGAAGCATTGCAACAGCTACCAATGCATCCCGAAAAAGCCACTGTTTGGTGCGGTTTATGGGCCGGCGGCATTATTGGGCCATATTTCTTCAAAGATGATGCGAATCGCAGCGTTACTGTCAATGGTGAACGCAGCCGAGCGATGATAACAAACTTTTTTTTGCCCGAAATGGAAGTTCTTGACTTGCATGATATGTGGTTTCAACAAGACGTTGCCACATGCCACACAGCACGCGAAACAATGGCGCAATTGCGAGGCGAGTTTGGTGAACAGTTAATTTCACGTTTCGGGCCGGTCAATTGGCCGCCTAGATCGTGCGATTTGACACCATTAGACTATTTTTTGTGGGGGTATGTCAAGGCTAATGTCTATAGGGACAAGCCCGCTTCGATTGACGCACTGGAAGCCAACATCCATGCATTCATTCGTGAGGTACCGGCCGATATGTGTGAAAGAGTATGCCAAAATTGGACTCAGCGGATGGGCTACCTGAGACACAGCCGCGGTCAACATTTGCATGAAATTATCTTTAAACATTAAATTGCAAGGTTCAAACTATCGATTCAAATAAATATTTCATTCATTTTTTCGAATTTTTTGTGTTTTTTTTTTAAAAAAAGTTCTAAACCTCTTAAAAAATCACCCGTTATTACGAGACAGTAATTTGGGTTGCAAATTCTGAATGCTAGGGGCCACAGCTATCTATCTTCATAGTGTTATATCTATATATATATAAAATTGGATGTGTGTGTGTATGTATGTATGTATGTCGTGTATTGACTCCTAAGCCGCCCAACGGATTTTTATGAAATTTTCAGGCTAAATATTGTTTAATCCAGCGTCCAGGAATGGTTCCATTGATGGTTTGGTTCCGATCGAGTGAAAGACACAAACAAAATGCAGGTTTTTAACATATTTTTTTTTTTGGTTTTTTCATATATTTTTAGCGGTTTTGAAAACTCCGCAATGGCCGATCGGGTGGAAGACAAAAATAAAATGCAGGCTTTAACCAAAAATATTGTTTATATGCTAGCATTGAGATGAAATAAATAAATAAACCCATTTCATAAGCGGCTTTGATATCGATAAGCAAGTATTGGAGAATATATAATTTTGTTTTGCCACTCTAAATTGGTCCTTACCAATGCAGCGTCAGACCATAATCAAAAATTGACCACATCTTCACATTGCGTCAGATTCCTTGATCAAGATCCACCACCTCTTCATCGATTTCAATGCAGCTTACAACAATGAAAACAGGGAAGAATTATATCGTGCCATGACCTGCTTCAAAATACTAGGAAAACTGTAAGGTGTTAAAATGTTTGAAAATGTTTGCTGTTCTGTCAAAGTGGTTGGGATTTTACTGAAACAACCAAGAGAGCAATAAGACAAAATGAAGCACTTTTATGCAGCTGTTTCAATATAACACTTGAAACACCAATGCCAGAACATCGATCGTAAACCAAACGAAGAATAGATCTTGCCATAATCACTGTTTTTTGGGCTAGGTAAGCAATTGAGGAATCAAGCTTTATCGAGAAGAACCAGAAAGACCTTCTACAAACCCGGCTACATGGAGTATGAAATTGGAGACAACTAGAGATCGAGTCGGTTAAATAGGCATATAAAGAAAGTCTCTCGAGCACCACATTTTGTAGTTCAATCAGTAAGCTATTGAGTATATTCCAAAAACTTTTCGCAGAAGATCTCCTTCGAATAGAACCGGTTAAGCTTATAGTAACTAATATAATTTTGATAGCCACCTATTGTGGCTTATTAAAGCGCTTTCAACTCAGGACCTCTTTTTGCTGTCTTGAAGCAAATGGAACTTTTGACATTTACTTTATAAAATCGTCCCGTTTTATAATTTGCGAAAATAGGAAAAAATTTAGTATTAATATTCATTTTATTCAAATTAAAAAAAAAAAAAAAACATGAAATAATGATTGTATTCAATTTAAGCCTGCATGATACACAACATGTTTTGTTT
Organism: Platycheirus albimanus; assembly: GCA_916050605.2. NCBI lineage: Eukaryota > Metazoa > Arthropoda > Insecta > Diptera > Syrphidae > Platycheirus > Platycheirus albimanus. The sequence goes on along the minus strand of OU696698.1, from coordinate 28,467,908 downwards.
CCTGCTCCAGAGTGTAAATGAAGAGTGACTATAGTGGCCATGTGAAAAGCATGACATTTTGAGATTTATTTTTAAATAAACGTGCTCAGCCAATCGAAGTTACTATAATATACGGATATACATTAGTGATGAGTTCATCTTTCGTTGAAGTGAATTTGCAAATGGCAGGTGGAATCGATACTAAATTACTGGAAGTATCTTAAGAAATTTGTCCATTTCCGATTCTCTGAAGTTTTTTGGATTTGATTTTCCAAAAAAAAAATTTTTTTACGAATGCATAACTTGCCTTAGTACCTATAATCGCAAGTAAAAATTGGGGTGGACCACCCTTACAGTTATGAAAAATAGTTTACCTCCTATTTTCAGACCTTCCAAATATGCACACAAAATATAAATAGGTATGAATATAAATAAGGATCGGTCAAGAAGTTTCAGAGGAGTTTTCTTACAAACACTGTGACACAAGAATTTTATATATTAGAAATTATTAAATAAAACAGCAGTAAATATTTTTTGTATGGCAAGAGCACTCAAAAACTTAACTTTTATTTGATTTTGTTTTTGTTTTTCAACGCCCACTTACAGCATAATTTTTGCGATAGTATTTGAGATAACAATCCAGTCCGAGGTTTAAAAAAAAGATATTTTTTTCCATTTTTGCTCTTTACCATTAAAAACAATCTTTGAAAGATTATCTTTCAACATCAGAGAATCCTTAAAATACATCTACAAACTCAAGTTAATTTGTCTTCTTTTTTTTTACTTTGTTTTCAAAGGACGAAGGATAAACAAACGCAAAACTGCACACTGCAGCTGAGTTCATTGGATTGAACGTTGTTTCAGTTTGAAACGCTCCTTTTGCTTTAATTTTTTTGTTCCGACATGAACTTTGGGAGTTAAGATAAACTTGGTTCAAGCACATCCCGATCCCTAGATGGTGTTGTAAGAAATTACTATCGTGGTTATTATCACGCTGCCATGTCGCCGCCACCACCACCACAGCTTTCACCACTAATACAATGTTAACTTGAAAAAGTATCTTTATGCAGTAAAATGTTGGAGGTAGCTATAAAATGAAGGTACGAGTGATGTTTCCTTAATCTTTGCTCTCGGGAGAAGTTGCGTACAACTTTAATTTATGTGGAATATAATGTTCTTACTTGGAGTGCTCAAGAGTCTTGATAGTGGTAAGGCATTCCACAACTTTATAGTTTGGATACAAAGGATATTCAGAAGATAGTTTGTTGTTGAAAGTCTACCCAGAAGAATGCAGTAAAATAAATTGTAAATGGAAAAGTTGGTAATCAATAGGATGAAGCCGTGGTTCATAATTGAAGTTTCAAAGCTCATCGAATGAAGAATTTTCTGACGTAACACGGTGAAAAACTTTGATATTCACACTCTAAGAATTATTTGTTGAAAATTACTACAATAATTGTAGGCAACAAGTCCCCTACAATTATTGTAGTAAAATTAAACAGAAAATTTCGGAGTTGAAAACTCAACAACCGTGTTGAATATGGAATGCTTAATATTCAGCATAGTTGAATATTAGGTGTTGACTGCTATATTTGTTGGTTATTCAACACAGCCTTCGGACTGTTTTAGAGAGAAATACGTTTAAAATTCAACTCAAAACTTTAAAATTTAAGCAAAAACATAGTAAAAGTTAGCAAAAAAATCAACAAAAGCTTTATAATTCAACAATCACACAGTAAAACTCAACAAAAAAATCAGGCAATTAAACGTAAAATCTTATATTTCAATACACAACCAACAAAAATCAACAAAAAAGTTGAAAATTAAACTGAAATTCCAACACAAAGACAATAAAACTCAACAGAAATGTTTAAAAAATAATACAAATTAACAAAAAAAACCTTAAATTTCAACACCTACATAACAAAACTCAACAAAAAAGTTAACAAAATTTCAGAGAATAAAACAAAATTTTATCTCACAAACAGTAAAATTCAACACAAATGTTTAGGACCTAATGAGCGTGTTTAAAATTCGACACAAAAACCTGTAAATATCCACATTAGTGTTGAAAATTAATATTATTTGCTGAATTGTATTCGTTAATAATTGTTAAATATCCAACACCCAAATCCAACATTTGCTGAATATTCAACATAAATGTTTAAAAACCAGTAAGAGTGTTTAAAATTCATTACAAAAACCTTTATCAATATTAGTGTTGAAATTTAATATTATTTGCTGAATTTTATTCTTTAAATGTTGAATATCCAACACCCAAATCCAATATTTGGGGAATATTCAACATAATTGTTTAAAACCCAGTAGGTGTGTTTAAAATTAAACACAAAAACCTGTAAATATCAGCATTAGTGTTGAAAATTAATATTATTTGCTGCATTTTATTCGTTAATTGTTGAATCGCTGGGAGTTCGACTCCGATATGTCATGCAAATTTCACTCCTACTTATGAAATTTCACTGAAAGAAGAGACTGTGAATTATTAAGTCAAAAGTTAAAAAAAATTATTGCAAATGTGTAAATATAAAATGTTGAATTTTAAACACTACGTTTAATTTTCAGCAAAGTGTCAAATAACAGACATTCATTGCTTAGTATTAAACAAAATGTTGGATTCTAAGATGAGTGCTTAAAATTTAAAAATGTGTTGATTTATTTTTACCTGAAATTCAACAAACAAAGACAAATATTAAACGTTTTGTTGAATAGTAAACATTTATTGCAAAAAAATGATGAACACATTTAAAAAATTCTTTATATTCAACAAATAATTATGTTTTTCAACAAATTGTTGACTTTTCATAATTCTTGTTTAATATTTAGAACGAAAGTTTTTAAATGAACAATTTAATGAACTTTCAACAAATTGTTGAATTTTCAACAAAATGAAAGTGATGTTGACTTTTAAACACATTTTTGTCCACAAGTTAATCTTAATATTTAAACAAAATGTCAAAAATTCAACAAATTGCTGGAAATCACACACATATGTTGTTTATTCATCAAGCAGATACAAATTTTTATTGTTAGTTGTTGAATAATTTTATGTTTGTTAAAATTGATTTTTCAAGAAGTTTTATGCAACAGATAATGATTAATTTTCAACAAGATATTCTTTTTCAACATTTCTTATGAAACAAAATTCAGTAAATACAGGAAATATTGTTTAAAATTCAACAAAATGTGTTAAATATATAAAAATATATTAACAAATACACAAAAAATTATATTAACATGAAATAACCAAGCAATTTCGAACACTTGGAACTTTCCGGATTTAAGAATTGAGTAAAAACATATAATATTCTAGTTTTTTGCTTAACGTTAAATAACTAGAAAAAACTCAGGATTGTTGAATTCAAAATGACGTCCAAATCGAGCATGGAAAATAGTTATTCAGCAAAATTTTGATTAATATTCAGCAAATATTGTGGAGCTTTTCAACACTGGTGATTTTTATTCAACACGCTCATATAATAGTCAACAAATATGCTTTAAAAGTGTTGAAATTCCAACATATGTTTAAAATTCAGCATATTTATGTTAAATATCAAGCAAATGTTGAGAATTACTACACTTTTTTTTCGTTACTACAATCATTGTAGTAAAATTAAACTGATGTTGAAAATCTTTACACACTAATTGTAGTAATTTTACTAACATTTCTTAGAGTGCATTACGACAAGTCCTAGGAGAAAAGAAGAGAGCGGTTATGCGATTTTGTGATGAGAGCAAGACTTAGCAAGAAGGGTTTCGTGGAATAAGCGAACGCATTGTCACTATCGCATGCATTAAGCCCAAATCGTGACTGATATGCATCCACACGCGCCCCACTGAAGAATTTAACGATCTTCTTGAGAAGACGTATGATGAATGCCCGAAGAACGATAACAAGATTATTTTGGTGACTTCAACGTGAAAATCAGAAGAGATGGTAACTTTGGCTCGACAGTCCTGTAACGAACTCAGGCTGATCGACTTAGCTGGGGGACTAAAAGCGTCATCATAGCTACCATATAATATTTCACACAATATGTATACAAGTGAACTTGACGGTCTTCTGATCAACATTTCCTTTTCCAAATTACGTTTTCACTACATTCCCACCAATGTCTTGGTTGTACGCACTTTTCAAGGCCCAACATAAACAGGGATCACTACTTGTGAGAAAATTTGATGTCGCGAAGCTGCAATCTGAAGAGACCGACACAAGTGTTGCCAACCGTGTCTCCACTTACGTCTAGGAAAACGCGGCACCTGCGCCAAGCTCAGAGGACCAGTGGGAACATTGCAAACTGGCTATCATAAACCCAGCAACTGATGTTTTGGGTTTCATTAGGCGACCAGAATGAATCACCAGGTTCTATGATGAGTGGATGCTACCACACACAACTTTGAACGGAGCTTATCAAGCAATGCAGTAGCCCAGTACTAGAGCTGCCAAGAGCGCTGCCCTAGCGATCATCCAGCAAAATAAGAAGGAGGAACATCGATTTTTCAAAAGGAAAGAGAAGGATATTGAAAAGCAAGCGGTCGAATCTTTTGGAGGGTGCTCTGCCAGAAACAATGAACAAACACCCCGAGGAAAAGCCTGAAGTGCAATTAAAATCCGTGGAGACTGGATTTATGTCTTGGATAGTTAAATCAAAGCCCATGCAACAAAAATTGTCAGTACAGGCGAAACAGGACGTTTGCGCATCAGTTCGCTGTTATAAAGAACACAAAAGATCTTGCAGCGATGTCATGGCAAAGCAGATCGTTTCAGTCAAAGTAAGTGCCAGCCAGCGTTACCATACTAAAAGTAAAATTTGGAAAGAAACAATTTTGAAAACCATATAAAAACTTTATCGTTTTTGTATCGGAAAAGTTTATAAAAACAGTTAATACCGATTCAGCTGCTCCTTATGACAGAACACAGGAATAAGTAAGCTTAATTCAATAAGAAAAACGAAGATCTAAGACGGGAGGTCAAAAAAAAAGTAGATTATAGGCTTTGAAATCACAGACATGCAGATACAGACCGCCAACTCGTACTTCTCTTTTGCCTTAAACACCCTCAAAATATTTTATTCACCACCGTATATGTATATCTCTGCCGGTGCGTTTCATTTGTTCGTGGTTTTCCATTTGAAATGCACGGGAGAGCTTAAGAGAGAGCTTAAACATACTCAAAATAAAATGCACACCAAGCTTGTAAGCAAAGAGAGAAAATATAAAGAGTAAGCGCGTTGGCGGTCTGTGGTTGTAATGTTGTAAAACCGTGATGTTGGTTGTGTTCTAATTGTCAGATATTTATAGGTGTCGTAAATGAGATATTAAACGTCAAACGTAATTTTGACATTTTGATAGTGTTCATACAAACAAGTATTGAGATTGGATTGTAAATTTATACGTATTTTTTTTTTAATAATTACATAACAGGACAGTGGGAAATGTGTGACCCAGACGAGATCTTAACATTGTCGAGAAAAGAACTTTTATCCAACGACTGTCAAATTGACCATTAAAACTGAAATATGAAATACATTCATACACCCACAATTCAGTGCACATAAGCTCTTAATTCAAAGTTCCATCAATTTATTAAAAGTCCATTAAACTTATTATTGAATGAGTTATTGTGGATTATAATCACTTTCTCACAACTCGTACATACCACGACCATGCCGTCGTTGGTCTACTCTTAAGTCGAATCTCGTGTTTGATAAAGATACTTCCATTTGGTTGAAACTAAAAGGATTAAAGTATATGCTTTATTAGATTTCCGCTCAAACGGTTACTCTAGGACACACACATTATTTCAAAGTGTGTGTGTGTGTGTATGTGGTAGCTGTGCTTGCCATATTCTTGTGGATAATAACTTTTCCATGTAATAATGGCACATCCTTGCTTGCGTCCTTATGGGGAACTACTTTTATCCATTCGAAATATTTTCTCCTATAATTTTAATTATTTTTCTTTTTATGAGTCTATATGGGAAAATATACTAATAATATAGTGTCTCGCTTTTTTTTATAAATTGTAACCGATGAACATTATTTTGCTGAGTACATTATTTAGGTTCCTTTTCCCTTTAATTGTCATATATTTTATGTTGTCTGCGAAAACTTTAATTAAGATAGTTTGGTTTATTTGCCTTAAATTTTGGATACGTTTATATTTTCGAAACATTAAATATGAGTGGGATGTTAATTGGGTCGAGATACAACATACATATAGCCCTCATAAAGAGTCAACATTCCAGACAGCTCAATAAAGACTGGGTCGTTTGATGTCTGCTTTGCCTATAAGTACATTATCAGGACGTTATGGTATTTTCTCACAAGAATGACCATTTTTTTTAATGGAAAATATTTACCAGACATTTCATAAAAAATGATTATTGTATTGATTAGTTTGCTAAGGACTTGAACAATCCTTTGGTCTATGGAAACATAAGCTTTGACGATTTTATTTGAGTGTTTATTTTATATGATGCACTTAAAGGCAGACTTAAGTAATGGGCAACTGTGTGTTGTTCTTTACAAAAGCATGCATACATTAAAATTAATACTTCATGTATGTAGGTACTTATTTTTGAATGATAAAGTACACAACAACAATTTAATTTAATTTCATCTGATTTATCTGGTATCTGAGATAAAAATGCTTCAAAGACAACCTTTGATGAAAGGAGGTTAAGGAGACCATTGTTTTTATTGCAGACTGATTGAAAGAATGCTCAGAAAAAACGGAAAACTGTCTGGAAAAAACTCCAATTTCTCCATTAAGCAAACTGGAGTAAAATGGCGCAACTCGGGAATTGAATAAATATATGTCTGAAGTGAGCTTGAAAAACCACACTTCAGAAAGGCGACTATAATTTATGTAGCCTGTGTTGTGTTCAACTTAAATGAAAACTACTTCGATTGTGGCTATCCTGCATTAACCTGTAATTTTAGGCAACCGCACAAGAAAAATTCTAGCGGGTCTGCTGTTTGACCTAAAATCCACACCAAAATGAGGATACATTGTCACCTGGAATCTTTCGTGTGTGTCGTCCCATTTCCTAGTTAAAACAGTCATTCATCGAAAAATATACTCCTCGTAGCTTTAATTGATTCGGCATTAGGGTCCTCTTCCAAACCCTGTGAGGCCCCAATCAGCGAACAAACAGCCGTTGCGTTCATGAATTTTGAGCTAATGGGTCAGTCGCATCTTGTACAGATTTAATCCCAAGTCCCGGGTCGAAATTCGAATCCGCAAAAGGTCGAGTTTTTGTGCACGACGAGGAATCGAATGCTTCGGGTTGTGCTGTACGCTTTCGCTACAGACCGTGGCAATGTTTTCAGTCGATGTATGGTATGGAGTTGATGTATGGCACCATCTAAGGTGGCGATGGAAAACGACCTCAAACAACTTGGTGTGTGTAACTGGAGGCCACTGGCTAGGGACCGGCCTAGCTGGCGAGGATTGTTGGTTGAGGCCGTGGTCCACAATGGACTGTCTGTGCCACCTTAAGTAAGTAAGTTTCTGTGGTTGACGATTAATTTTTGAAGTGAAACTTCTTTAGGCGCATGGGGGTAAATTTTTTACTGATGCAGCGGAAATAAGCGTGACTTCCGTCCCCGAAAATGGAGAGAGTGATTGAGACCGAATGACAGAGAGTGAGAAAGGGCGAACGTAGCATGAAGCACATAGCCATGGAGCGAAGGTAGGGAGCAAGTGAGTGAGAAACATGGAGAGAGAGTGAGATAGAGCGAACGTTGCATCACGCACAGTGCCATGCCGACCGGCCAAGCCGAATAAGTATGGACGTGCCGAAAGCCATCCCGAACCGAATCGAACTCAAACCGAATCAAATGGATACTCGTTCGGCTTGGCCGACCAGCAGGCCGATCGGCATCATTCGGCATAATATGGACGCGCCTTTAAATGTTTTTTTTTTTTTTAATGCATTGAGTAGGCTTTTAGCGTTAAACTTTCTATTAAAAAACATGGTGGTTTTTTTCCCCTACAGTACAAATTAAGTGGGATTTTATTTCGAATCCGGTGGGATTTCATATATTTCATCTGGCATCATTGGCAGTCAGGTGGTTGATGGTTTTAAATAGATTGGCGGGTAGCAGGAATGTGACTTGGTTTGTGGTTAAATGAGCGCTGGAAGGTTGATATGAAAAATGTGATGTGTATAATATTAAATGTATTAAGCGGGAAAGCGGCCTTAAGAAGCTGCACTGGTCGGTTGATGCGGTGCAAGAAAAATAAAAATTAGTTTGCCAAAGAAGTTTCACTTCTGACATGTGTACTCACTTTTTTTTTGTTAAATCAAACTTTAAGCCTTAATTGTACATATTTTTATTTTTGGTGATAAAATAGTTTCTTAATATTTATGTATGTAGGTGTAGGTATGTACCTATTTCGTACTGAATTATCCTTTAAATAATATCACCCCATAAAATAACAATCCAATCGGAAATTTTCCAATCATATAAACCACAAAAAAAAATTTCCCACTACCTTACCCACCAAATAGTTTTTTTGGTAACCTGTATAAAATTAGTTTGAATCATGAATTTTTTTCAAAATCTGCCCTGTATTCAGTAGCTATTGAAAGTTATTTCAATTTTGTTTAGTTTATTTTTGTATATTATATTTAACGACAAAAAACTAAGTGTGAATTATATCGAAGGAAGTCTCAAGTTGCTTGCCACATGTTGAAAATCACCAGCCCGTAGATGATGTGAGAACCCTTCTTTCAAAGTATTGAAAGACAATCTTATAGAACATGTGAATTTGGCTACACAACTCCAATTATACTTGTCTGACGGCAAAATGGTGTTACAAGTCTTCTAAAACCGAAGGAACTCCATGTTGCGTTGGCTTTTTAAGAAAAAGTACGTATACGCCACAGTGTCTTTCTTTACTAACCACTAATCTTTTTAGAATCAGTATTTTGAACGCAACTGTTAAAAAATAGCTTTCCATCCAATCTTTCAACCATTAAGCTTCAGAAAGCCTTTATAAGTTTGTAATCATTTTATTCGAGACAACAGCCTTTAAGCTTCCATCGGCACACTACTCGTAAGTTGTGCTTAGGTTCCACATCAGCATAACCACAAAACTATGTGATTCTTATGAATGGACGCAATATGGATCGATGGAACTTGCGCGTTTAAAAAAATATTATAAAATACTCATACGCCATAGAAGCAGAAAAAAAGCTTCTTCAATCATTGTGAACTTATTTTCCGGTAAAACAAGTTGTCTCGTTTATTTCGTTCGATGATTTTCCATGGAAAATTTTGATATCCTTTTTGTGTTTTGACTGCATAAATCAGTGTTTTAAAGAAAGAGTGTATTTTTTTCATTAAAAACGGTAAATACATATTTAAAAGGCACCAAAATTTAATTATTTTGCGAGACTGTTTCCTTCCCAGCCACATATCCTCCTCTGAGCCTTAATATAACGTTAAAAAAAAATCCTCAAAAAGAAAAATCATGAAAAAAGGCCAAACACAAAGTGATTGAATATTTCATATCCATTTTGATGAGCATTTCATTTCATTCACTCTTTATAGCTCCACCTTTTGAATAAAATGCACCGGGATGTATAGTTGAATAATTAATTTAATTAAATTGGGTGACATTATCGCACAAAAAAGCCGACGACGACGTACTACGTTAATGTTTGCTTTCGCAATCTAATTCCCGGTGTGGCTGTGTTTTGGTTGTATTTTATAGATGAAGGACTTGTGTACACACATTAGTTAGGGTGTTCTGTGCCTTACATATACATATATGTATGTGTGTGTTTTCTGTTTTGCCTTGTTGCTGTGTAACTCATTATAATTTATAACTAAGATGTTGTGTTAAACTGTGGTTGATATTTTTTGACCTTTAATAACTGATTCATAGTTATATCAAATACATATTGTCCTTTTGGTGCTAAACTAGTGTATTGTTTACATAGGAAACCATCCGACACATTAAATTTCCCACGAAATCGAACTGTCCAAATGATAAAATTTTCTGTTCAACAATTTTTGATTAAATTTTTAATAATTATTTTAACAAATCTGTGATTACCTTGTTATTATGAGGACAAAGACGCAGCTGCCGGAATTTATTTTACAACAGGTCTGGTTAGAGGTACAGCATAGCCTTAACTTCTTCTATATTATATGGAAGCAGGTTACTGATGGTGATTTCTCGATTTGCGTTAATACACGAAGTTAACAGCAGCCTTAAATCCGATGTACATTTGACTTCAGCCTTGGTTTTGAAAAGATTCACCGAAAATAGCTATTTCTTGGGGAATCAATTTTGATCGTTGTCGTTTTTTACCAAGTAACATATTCTCGTTCCCCTGCTTGGTGTTCTCCTGGATAGGGCTACTAACAAATTTAAGAGTTCGATAGTATACACCAGCACTTTGGATGATCGAACACACATACAAACAAAGTCGTCAACTCTGGGAAAACACAAACCTTATGTAGGCATAGTCACTAGGGGTAAAGCCGCTAGCGATAGCAATTTTGTTCGATCATCCTCCACTAGATTTCCATTCCGATTTTCGGTCAAGTCCGTGTCTTGGCCGTGCACTCTACCAGAACCACCGAGGTGGCATTTGCTATAATTTTCATAGAACTGAGGTCTGAGGTGTCTTCTCTTTAGCCAGAATCGGGGTAGCAGCTTCTAACAATATGTCCCTGGATCAATGCCAATGCAGCTGCGACTTGTAAAAAGTCGAATAGAAGATAGAATCTTCATAAAGACGAAGTCATAGAGCTAAGATGTCTATGGAGCTGTCGCGTTGTGCTTTTAATTTCTTAAAGTTGTTATCTCCTCAATAATTTTAAGTTTTCTTCAAATCTCGAAAAAAGTTTTCACATTTAAATTAATTATTTTTCTAGCCACTGCATTTGCCTATCCTCCAAATTTTGTCCAGTCCTCGGGAATAGGTAATAGGTTTTCCAGAATTATTTAAATTGGTTTAACAGATGCAGTCACTTTTGCAGCGCAATGAAAAGCACTAACGGAAACCGTAGTTAAGCTCTTTGTCGTCATCAATTATTGTACTAGCTTGAATTTTTCTTGGAATTATTTATTTGATTTTATCTCAGTGGTGATTCTCGGAACTACTTTATTAGTGTAATCTATTTTAGAGAAAATTTGTTCGGGATCGAATCTCTTAAATTGATACATTTGCTTCTTTGATACTTCCCAAGTTATAGAATTTTCGACTGTATTTGGTTCTGGATTCAATCCCTGGTTCCATTTTCCGGGTTATTGCCTTTTTTGGGAAGTGACAAAGTCTATAAAAGTAAGAAATTGTCAAAAAAGTGCATTTCTACCAGCCGTTCAGATCTGGCAGTAAATTGTAGGTTCCTTCCATTCCTGAAAACTATCAGGTATCAAAGCACACATCGGAGTGCTTAAGAGGGTAATACACTAGAGCTTGGCTTCGCGGGGCTGTTCGTTCCACACTATTTATTAATTTGTAGTCTACTATACTTCTTAAAATGATTTATCGAAAACCAAATTTTGGCTTATGGCTTATGGCTTGCTCGGATCTAGTCCAATCTTGAGCCGCATTTGGGGTTGCTTATAGGCATATACGCGGCGAATGTTGGTATCCAAATCTTCAACTATTGTCTTTGGGCTTATCGGTGTGGACTAGCGATTTCTCATACCCTCAAATAAAATGTGTAGCGGTATTAAATCACATGATTTTGGACGCTAACTCACAGGTCGAAAACTTTAAATTAACATTCACCAAATGTTCTGTTTAACAAATCAATTGTTCCACGCACTATGTGACATGTCTGGATGTTTTGGATGTAACGGAGTGGCGTCTCAACAATGGCTTGAGGATTATCTACACTCCAAGTGGCAGTTTTGCTTATTGACGTAGCCAGTCAACTAAAAATAAGGGTTCATCGCTGAACAAAATTTTATTGGGAAAATCATGTTTTTTTGAAATAAAACTGCGCAATTTGCATGCGTTGTTCAGGCGTCAGTCGATTCATGATGAAATGGCAAACTAATGACAAAATGGCTGTCAAAAAATTTCATTTTATTTAGCTTTTAGCATAAGCAATCAATTACTTAATAATCCTCAATATTTATTCTTTATTTTTTGAATAGTTTTAAAGGCTCACCAGAAAGAAACAAAAATTTAATAACACATTAATTTGTTCATTAAAAATTTTGGACCCATAACAACTATATTCCTTCATTTCATATCAAATCCGACTATCCACAAACAAGGCATTAAATTTTTAAATGCACAAATTTAAGTGTGCAAAGTGAATTCAATCAAATCTCATTGAAATCTGAAAAGACGTTCTCTCAATCTTTTATTCTTTTCATCATCCAACAGAACAAGCACGTTATTTTTTTTTTCGAGCACATATGAATCTCCTCTATTCAAGTCAGAAAATTGCCACAGCAAAAAGTCTCTGCGCAAGTATATTATGGAAAATACTAACCATATCTTGGCTCCATTTAAGTGAGCAAATGGAATCAAAAAAAAAATTAAGACGCTACTTATATCCAAGAAGTATGCATGAAACTGAGTACACTCAGGTTAGGCCTCCAGTTCAGGCCGGGATTTCGTGGAGCTAAGTTAAACGCGGATGCAACATACACGAATTTTTTCGCTACTTACTTTTCAAGCATACGTGATGTGATACGCGCAGTGTGATAGATGGACTTATTAATTAATTAATCAATCAATCAAAAAACAAAACAAAAAAGAAGAAGAAAGCAAACGTTGCTGGCGCAGATACGAATCTGATAGCGTTTTCTGGAAAAACCGCACTTTGTACGTGTTTCGGATGCTTAAACTCTCAAAGTTTATTTTATTTTAAAGTTCAGCTTTAGAATTGAAGAATGTCTAGTCGCATTCTTTATGCAGTTCTCGTGTGGAATTTTAAACAGTGCAACTAGAACACTTGATTAATTTATAGATCTTCTTGATCATTTTTTGGTTTTAGAAAAGTTTCACACACTGGATATGAAAAACGAAACGAATTAGTGGAACAATCCTTTTCAGTATTTTGAGGAATTCCTATACAGACAGAGAACTAAGAAACAGAAATGAAAATTGTATTTTAGATTCTTAGGAAACTATTTATTAACTTTTGATATTTTTTGAAAAGGAGTTCTAACATAGCGTAAGTGTGTCGGAAGGAATCTGTTTGATTCTCACCTACCCACAGTTTATTTTATTAGATAGTCTGGTTATCTCAAAGAAGTGTCATACAATTCAAGACAATCTCGGTTTATGATAAGCTTCATCTAATTCATCGTTGATATCTTACATACTTTGAAAATCCTTTTCCGTATAATAGCAGAGAAATTGATTTCAGGATTTTATCAGAAAATTTCGTTTGAAATGTTTTCTGGAATCACATATGGAGTTTCTGTTTCCAGTTTTATTTTTTAATCAGTAGCTTTAGAGATTTGTTCATCTGTCTTATTTGCCAATGTTGTGAAGACTTGCTCGAATAGATCCTTTCATTTTCTTAGACTCGCAGACATATAGCTAAAACTGACCTTAGTTGGCACCAAAAGTTATTGTGTTTCAAACAAAATATTGCAGCTCCCTTTTTCCTCAGCACCCTTTTTTACTCCGAACTATTTAGGTTTCAAAATTATCTCTTTCCTCAACCAGGGGATACCTTGGTTTCTTTCATTTATACAGTTCGCCGAAAAGTATCCCGTCTTTGGATTGTTCGTTTTCTGAGGCCAACTAAGCACTGGTGTTGCTGCATTAGTAAAGGGTTTTCCAATAAGAGGTGTTATTTTGACTAACCCGCTATTTCGGTAGCTGTTACTTTTGAAGCTGTAATTTTTTTTATTTGACAAGTAGAAACTACGCCATTAATAAAAATGAAACGACACGTGCTTCAACAACGCATTGAAATTATAAAAATTCACTATGAAAATGGTGAAAATTTGGCAGAGACCGTTCGTAAAACTAAAACATTTTTTGGTCGTAGTGAAGCACCTTGTCGGACCGCAATTCAGAAATTGGTGAAACAATTTAAGCTGTTGGGACAAGTAAGCGATGTGAAGAAGAAAACCCGTGCACGTCGCTCAAGAACAACTGAGAATATTGCTTCTGTAGCCCAAAGTGTTGAGGAAAACCCAGTCATGTCCATTCCTCGTCGTTCTTTTGGCATTCCACAAACGTCAGTACACCGTATTTTGCATAAAGGATTGGGTCTTAAGGCTTATAGAGTTCAGTTAACAGAAGAACTCAAGCCGGCCGATCATCAACAACGTCATGTCTTTGCTGATTGAGTGCTTGAAATGCATGAAAATGATCCGGAATTTCATCGAAAAATCATCTTGACTGATGAGGCCCATTTCCACCTCGGTGGCTACGCTAACAAGCTTCTGGGGTTCGGAAAACCCAAGATTTGTTGTTGAAAAGTCTCTTCATCCTCAACTAGTAACTGTTTGGTGCGGTTTATGGTCCGCGGGGTTGTGGCGCGTTACTTTTTTGAAAATGAGGCTGGAGCAACAGCTACGGTGAATGGATATTGGTGCTTTCGAGAGATGATTAGTAATTTTTATGGCCGGTATTGGATGCAACGATCTTTTACGGGAAAAGTTTTCGGACCGTGTTACCTCTCGAAGAGGTGATCACAATTGGCCACCGAGATCTTGTGATTTAATACCTTACGACTTCTTCCTTTGGGGTCGGGTCTATGCCAACAGCCCAGCGTCAAATCAAGACCTCAAAGATGGAATTCGTGTAGCCATTTTACGATTTGGTGATGGAAAATTTCATGAAAAGGATACTGTTGTGTAAGCGTAGTCGTGGCGATATTCTTAATGGCATATTTTTTTCGTTACATTAATATAAACATCCGATCATTTATCTAAAAATATGCAATTTTTCTTTGAATATCAAAATAACACCTCTTATTGGAAAACCCTGTATAAGCACGTTGTATGATATTGCCTTTTTGAATAGGGTTTTCAGGTTCGCAAAGTTGAATGTGACAACACCAGATGACAGGTCGTGCTCTATTTTTTGCAATATGGTATTCTTGACTTGACGACTTCCTCGTATTTTTGTATTTTTTTTCGATCACGCCTTGTTGCTCCTGCTTGAAGCATCTTTATACCAGCTGCTCTTTATTTACTCTCATACACTGTTTGAGTCCCGGATGCACAAATTAAGTTAAGAGTCTTCCCTTTATCCAACCCACGCTTAAGCGATAATTGATGTTGCAACTCGCATCACTATTTTCCAGATATTTAAACATTTCACAGTTGATATAGAGATGTGTATGTCCGAAAATAGGCAGCACAAATATTCAAACATTTTCGGACTTATACGGTACCCATTCACCTCTCAAACTTCTACCCAGTCGTCAAGTATGCTCGTTGCATGGATGAAGAGTTCTCGCTCCATCGTCAGCAAATAATAACTACTGCACTATAGGTCTATCACTTATTAAAACAGTTAGTGAAGTACATCAATGTTTGCATCCGATAAATAACCAAGTGTTAGATAAACGACCCAAGGAACGGTGTAATAAATAATCAAACAAAAGAGTGTCAAAATCGCATTCTTCATGTCAGACCAATCCTTCAAATTGGCACAATCTCAAACGGCAATTTGATTCACACTTTTGGAATGTTGTACCTACTCATCCGTATGTGCTTTGAAATTCAAGTCATATTCTGAATAAATCTGCCAAGCTGAATTTTATTAAACAGATTCCTATCATAATTCAAGAACTATTTCCTTCTTGTCACTTTAAATGTCAAATGCGTTAGAAATCATCACTGACACACGCGTCGATGATCACATCACTTACTCAGCAAAGAAATCTAAAATTCAATCCGCAATCACAAATGGCAATTTCTGAGTCAAATATCCGTTCGTATCGTACCGTAAATGTTAAAGAACTAAGAACGATTTTGTAATAGGGTGGCCATACCAAATTTTTCCAAAAATATTTATTTAAAAAATTATTCAAGTCTTAGCGTATTGATTTTGCATCAGTTACTGAATAATAAACAATAAACTTGACAGATGTCACTTTTAAACAACATGGCCGCACACAGTCCGATAAAACCGCTAAGCTAAAATAAATTCTTAAAATGATGTCAACCTTTAATTTCTAATCTTTTGAAAATATTTATTAAAAGTTATCAGTCAGTCTTACATTTTCAATAACAACATATTATCCTGGACCTTCCCAATGTATTTATAGTTCCATGTCATATGGTCACCCTGGCAAAGAACAACAATCAGATACCGCTGCGTGCGTTAAAATGTCTCCGCATACTTTGCGCAATACATTGTTTCTAATCAAATTAATTAGTATTCTGAATGAATAACGCAACCTCAGCTTTGTAAAGAGAAAAAAAATTAAAAGATTCTCATCGCTGTTCGTTATTACTCAACAATCCCATCTGTTGGCGAAAGGAGCGCGCGAAAAATAATGGTCATAGACATTTTTGTGTGATGCAATTGATGTGACACAAGAAAATTCCAAAGCTGAACATTGTGGATAACCGGCTCGAAATGAAAAATCTATCTTGTTGACTAGTCTGCGGCGACTTGCGGGTATTGCATAATATGGCCCATTTACACCGTGCACAAATAAGCGGGTTACACTCTACAATTAAAAGAAAAAAACACGCATGCATCTTATAGATACTTTTCGTTAACAAACAAAACAACAAACATTTTTTTAATAATTTGTTCTGCAAAAATTGCAACACAGACTATAATATCTTCGTCGTATCACATTTATGAAATGTTGTAGATAGTAAGTATGCGGAAAAGTAATTTCTCTGTGTGAATTCATCGACCCACTATTATAAACATCGCGTACTTGTAGATACTTTTTTTTTTTTTTTGATTTTTTATGCTCTCGAGACCAATTTTACTTCACTTTTAGTTAGATTTTTTTTGTTGCTTATATTTTATTTATCTTGTCGCTTTAAATTTAAGCCAGCACACAACACAGATGTGTTGTATGGAGAGAGAAAGAAAGAAATGTTTATCTTTAAGTTGTATCTTGTTGATGGACATAAGCGACGACGACGACGGACGATGCGATGCGCCAATGATATGATGACGAAGATTGTGCGGAAGAAAGCGAGAGGATCAACGTCGTTATTCATTGATTATGACAATAAAAACCATGGATTGTAAAGTAAGCTGCGAGCTAAACTATAATCTTCTGTCGTTGTTCAGTAACGGCCCCTGGGTGTCTTCAAATTTAGCCGAGTTAATTGAATTTCCTGTAGGAACGTTAAAGAATTCAATATCAAAAAAAAAGTAAATATAGCTTCAGTTCTATATCTACTTTTATTTTTATTTTTGTTTAAGTCTAGAATGCAAAAAAATAAAAATACAATTCAAAGTTTCTTAGTTGCTTTTGATAAAAGGAAATATTTATTTTTTTAAATGTAATTCAAAGATTAGTCAGGTGACCTTTATGTGATACATGATGACACTTACATTTTTATTGTCTGCAAATTTAAAACGTTTTAGTGGAAAGTCTCAGCTAAGTTTCTTAACAGCTTAATGCGCTCTTGTATGTCTTAATACCTTAGTGCGCTTTTGTGTGTTTAAGAAATTATTGACAATCTTATTTTCGGTGTTGAAAATAAATTTTTGAGATTCATAGGTTCAACTTAGAAGCAAATTAAGAGCAAATTGTGGGTTTTTTGATTCCAGAATTGCTTACAGACCTAAATTCGTCCTTCTTGCGCCAGTGCCCTTGAAGTTGGGGGGCTTTTGTCTGTCTTTGCATAGTTCGAATTTGTCGGTCTAAATTATGTTGCCGTTTGCAGATGAATTTGTGGTTTAGGACGAAATTTCCTCGAAGGACAAGCTTCACGCCATGCATTGATGCGTTCTCTGAACTTAACATTCCCATAACTTCATTATCTCAAACACTTTTTGTCACAATTTCCTAGATTTTCCAGATTAAAGCCTTCCACATGACCGACGATCCTCTTCTTTTACCCTGTGGAATAAAATGCCCTTTTTCAGCTTTAAACGATGTAGAATTTGAATGGAGTTTTCCCGCCAGTTCATCCCAACTTACTTTAATTCTTTAAGAATATTGCTTGTTCCCATTTTATAAGGCATTTAATTAACTTTGAATCTTGTCGATTACTAAAACTCAGACGGTTTCTCTATTCTCTACAGAACAACATCATTGGCCAGCTGTATCGGAAAGGGTTTGATTTTTGGAAACTAAATTCGTGAGAATTTCTCTTTTACTGTTTTTTTTCAAGACTGTTGTCTTACTTCAGGTTATTAAAATCATCAACAGAAATATAAAAATTTGCAAAGCCTAATTTTCATCCCATCCAAATCAATTTCCGCTGTTCCATTTCTTTACGTTCAGGAACAGGAAATACTAGCATGATGCTTAACCTAAGTTACAATGAAAGTCCTTAGCAAACCTTTTTCCTGTCCTGACCAAATAACTTTGGCCTGTGTCAATTTACTCTGAAAACTCTGATTATGTTCAAGCTGTTCTTTAAAACTTTTCAAGGAAATCGATGGTTATACAAATGGATCGTGATTTTGTTGGCATTGGCACATGTGAGATTCATCTTGCGAATAGCTTTTTAATATCATTTCGAGTATGTTAATGCCAAACTGAAATCACTCTCTTCAAGTCCGTGCTTCGTCCGATGAATCATCTTGTGGATTTAATCGACCTTTTCTGGTGTGGTGACCTTAATTTTGCGGTCAAAATATTTGGCGTTACTCATTTGCAAAACAGTATCGTGCACCGGAGTCGTAGATGACTTCACTTCAGCAACATCAAATTAACTTTTACATTTTCTTTTCCGCCGAATTTCGAATGAATGTACATAATGTATGTATTTAAAGGCTGGTACAAGTAGAGTTTTTGACAGATCTATCTGGCAAATTGAATGCAATCTTTTGAAAACTTTATTTTAACAACCATTGTTGAGCTTAAGGCGAAAAACTAAATTCCAACAACAGCTTTGAAATAATTTCATTGGTGCTTCCTTTCTCGTTCAGGACATGATCACAAAACGCCCTATAAGCTCGGTATTTATTGATAGGAGAAACAGATAATTAATCATACCACAGCCAAACGTCAGAGTGACATATGAAATTAATAAAGCTGGCAAAAAACAAAATGACGAACAAGACTCGACAGAACAAATCTTAATTATATCAAACAAACAAAGATGGCGGGGTGAACTTTGATATAAGCAGCATAGTTTTCATAAATACTTTATTAAGAAATCCTACCGCTTAAAATATCATAATCAAAAAGTTGACATTTATGTTTTTCACTTGAACTAAGTGCATTTTTATGATATTTTTAGTATCAACACGAGTTTTAAATCAAAATTACACTGATTAAAAAAGAAAATCAAAAATTAAACACCAACTACACTTGTCCACTAGTCGAAAATCCTCCCTCTTATGCCGCATTAAAATCAAAATGCGCACATTGTCCGATCTCCTATACATACATCCCCCAATCCCACAGCCCCCTTTGAATCACAGCTCCCATGCAGTGACCCTCCCCTAATGATTGACTTAACTTCTCCGCAATCAATTTGATTCGTGTTTTTTTTTTTTGTACTTGTCTTTTCATCGTCTTCCTTTTTTTCGTTCATTTTCATTTCACTCTTAATCCGGCAATGGATAGCGTTGTGCGCATTGCGAAACTTCTACTACAGAGCACAACAACCGAACAACAATCAGTTAAATTACCTCCTCCGCCAGGAAGCTACCCCAACCCCAGCCCTAATCGACGACGACGACAGATTGTGAATTGCGGTTGGCACTCTACCCGAGAGCAGTTCATTCCTATTCAGATGCCCAGCCAGAGCCGTTTGGATAAAACCGTCGTCTCCATCATCAACAAGTGCAAGTGGAAAAATGTAAACGGATGAAAATCGTTTTTCTTGTTATTTTTTTCACGATTTAAATATGAAAAATCACAATTCCAACCGAGAAATGTAATAGAATTTTTAACTTAAATTTTGTGAGAATTAAAAAAGTGTTTTCAAAATATAAAAAAAAAAATCTACGACTTAGTGAAAAAATAAGAAACAAATTAAAAATTACTGTGAACATCGAAATATACCGTTAGAGTTGAAAAAGTTAAAATGATAAAATCTACTGAACGTAGTAGATTTTTAGCGATGGCCGCTGTGGCCTTGTTAATGGCGGTGATGGTTACCGGAAGTGAGACCGTGAGTGATATAAGACCCGTGCATCAGAACGAACATAATTTCAAAAATCAAAAGTTAATCGAGAGTAAAATCATCCCAGAAGTTAGCAGTGTACTCAAGGATAAGGAAAATGCACGCGATGATAAATGGGAACATAATAGACGCTTTATGGAGGATGGCTTGCCCGTCCTCGATGTTTACGGATACAAACCGAAAAAGGGTAAGTTTTGTGGTTGAGCATACATTATTTAATTATGTATTTTCTTGTTGTTGTTGTTGTTGTTGGGTCACAGAATTAATGGGGCGGGATTACTTTGTCTGCTGTGATTTGGTTAGAATGGAGCTTAATCTTATTGGATGACAAGGCCGATACAATTTAATGAAATGCTCCAGGCACGTGACTTGATTATTTTATTTACTTTGTTTTCTTTTGTAGATGGGTTTGCTATTTTTTTTTTCTAATATTTGATATAGCAGACTTAAGATGATCCGACGTGAAATTTTATTTCGGGATAAATTATTCAAAGTGGGATTATATCTGACCCATGATTTAAATAGTTGTATATGTTTGTATAAATAATATGCAGGTTTATTAATGGATTGAGCTCCTTAGATGAACATTTCTGGGGTTTAACGGTGTTTTTTATTTTACCTGATTTTTAATGATAAGATTAAAAGAGTAATTTATTAGAAGACAAAAAAAGTAACTCTAAATTAATTTAAACTAAGAAAGGTGCTACCCCTATTCTATTATTTGCGAAATCAAATTTGTTAATTATTTGGAGTTTCATACAATTTACACATATTGGGATGAAGGCATGGGGTTCTTCAATTTAAGTTTCGTTGCACTTATTTCAACTTAAAGTTCTTAAAAGTTTCCTCCTTTTTGGAATCCCTGGGAGCCTGAGTTTTCAAATGAAAAAAAAGTGTTTGATTTTTCCTTCAGAACTTCATGTTGGGTTAAGTCCGATTTTCCGTTTTTAAAATGTCGATTGGAAAAAATCGTTTATCATAATTTCGACTTTCAAAAAGACGATCGGTAAAAATACCGACAGATCAAAATGTCGACTCTTATAAAGTCGATTTTGGAAATATCGACTCGAAAAAGCGGTGCCGCATGCATGTGAAAATCATTCACTTTGCCACTGTTGATCAGTGTTGCCGCGCTACTATTATGATTTAAAAATAATTACATAATTTGAACTGTCAATCCAATCAAAAGAACTATGTACATTTTTTATCAGGTTCAATCGACATTTTCATAGTCTGAATTTTAAACTGTCAACTTTTTTTTTGTCAATGAAATTTGTGCCGACTGGATAAGTCGGCGTTTTTTTTTTTTTTTGTCAACCATTCGTTCGTCTCCCCTTCATTCATGTTAAACGATGGAAAGACTGAGCTAAAAGTTGAACGCAATTAAACGTCAAATTGAAAATTAAACAAAGAAACCAACTTGACAGGTGACAGGTGCAGGCTAAAATACGCTCAGAACACGCTTGGATCAAAGTACGTTCAGAGCAGGCTCGATATGCTCGAGCTCTGTTCAGACCTCTTTTCTGAATGAAATAAGAAAAACGTGGCCTCCAGGTTTAAAACCGAAAAAAATGTTGGATATCATTAAATATCTGTAAATGACTGGATTTTTTTAAAACAAGGTGCAGCCACACCTTATATAGCTCACCCATTTAAGGCTTTATGAAAAGTTGGCGTAAGCCATGCCCGAACTCAATTTTTTTAAAGATGTTTACTTTCAACTAATATTAGGTTCTTACCTCGAACGTCACTACAGTTAATTCATTAACATTAAATTGTGGTTTTATATGATGAATGGGCCATCCAACTTATACCTTGTTTGTGCAAAATTTAAGCATTGTGCTTTGATCTTAACTGTAGAAAGGGCAATTTTTTAATTTTTAAATAAAGGTCGGTCAGCAAAAATGACGACCGTTGGTGTGTTTATGAGCGGTTCAAGAACTTAGTTTTACTGTTGGACCAAAGAATAAACCAAAAGTTAACATCCTTGTTTCGAAATTGCGACCTCTAGAGTGGTGATTATAAATGTTATAAGTTTATGGATGGACGAACAACGACTCAATTTTTGATTCTGGGTGAAAATACATATACATACATATATATGTATTTGTATATAGGTATACTTTTTTATACCGAGCGGTATTATTTCTTAATGTGTAATTTACTGAACAACAAATTCAATATAATTATATATGTACCTATTCGATGGACTAGGTATAAAAATTTAATCATTAAAAACCAGAATTTAAAAAAAAATTATCTTTCATCAAACAAGATGACACATAATAAATATTATTCACTGAGGCGTATGCGTACTTATTATTTAAGTGTCTTTCAACATTTTAAGCTGGTACGAGTATCAGATAAGATTGCGACACCCTGTCTAGTACAGTATTTTCCTTGATAAGTGGACATCATAAGTTCTATTTGACAACAAAATCATAACGTTAAAAAACAAGAAAGTCAGCAAAATAAATTTAAAGCTCTTGGAGCGGTATCGCCTTCTTTCAAACTTTATTGACAGACACAGAATTTTTAAATAAAGTCGATCTCTATGCCATCAGTTCATCCGTCTATATGTATGTAATTACAAGCACATGCACATTTTTTTTTTATATAATGCACACGCGCTCAAGGGGTTTGTTATAGCCCTTTTAATGATAAGTCACAGCGCGAGCGATAGGAAGTTAGGAAGGAAGGGAAAGGAGGTGTCGATGAACATTGATCTTGAATGTTTGAAGATCAAAATGGCAAGGAAAAATTTTGCCAGGCAATCCATTCCACATTCGTGTTGTACGGCTGGATTTCCTATTTCCTTAAAATTTTATTTAGAGAAACCATTTGATTGCCGTCCCAAAATTGCAACCATCCTTTGTTGTTGTAAATTATTTGGTTAGGTCACAATGGTGCCGTGAAATAAGGCCTTACGAAATAAGGCCATATTTCAAAATTTGGCCTTATTTCACTTTGTAATTGTGAAAGAGGGCCATATTCCAACATATGGCCTCATTTCACTTTGACGAAGTGAAATAAAGCCAAAATGGCCTTATTGCGCTTTAAGTTTAGTTGGCCTTATTTCACTTTCAGTAAGTGAAACAAAGTCTAATGTGCGGGTGGATTTTGCTGATATTTCCAATTAAAATATATCTAAAACGAAATTTCTCCCATTACACCTTATAGTTTTGATTACCTGATTATACATTTCTTCATTATTATAAAAGTTCCAGTTGAGAAAACAGCCTTCATTTAAAGTGACAGTTAAATGAAACAAGAAATTTAATGAGCAGTTTTTTATTTGTATTTGATTTAAATAAGTAAATAAAGTATTTGGAATTGAAGTCAGTTTTAATTTTGGAGAGTTGTTGAAAGCAAAATCCATAGCCTAAAATTGTCGCAAATTATAATATTAAAAACGAAATGTTTCAGTTTTAAATTTGAAGAGTTTTTGAAAAGAAATTCGCGCGAATTTTGGGCTATTATTTTCAAAAACTCTCCAAAACAAAAATAAAACTATATTTCTTTTCATATTATAGCTATTCTTTTCAAAAAATCTTCAAAGTTAAAACTGAAACATTTCGTTTTTAATATTATAATTTGCGACAATTTTAAGCTATCACTTTCAACAACTCTCCAAAATTAAAACTGAAACATTTTAAAAGTTTCGGTTTTAATTTTGGATAGCCTAAGCTGGCAGTGTTAATTTTGGAGATTTTGTCAAAAATACTAGATAGTCGCACATCGTCCAAATTTTCTTTAAAAAAAAAACTGCAGCTTTGAAAATGTTTCATTTATTATTGTACAGCTTTTAAAGTTTTTTCAATATTACATCATTGTATATGAAATCTATAGGATCGACTGTGGCGACACTGTGAGCCTCCAAACCTTTTTTTCCAAATTTCTCGTTTTGGAGAGAAAATGTAGGTGGAAAGGTTTAAATATGTGATAATTATCAGCGACATCTATGTGTCTCCAAACCCCGTTATCTCATACTCGTTCCCCAGACTACTATAGATTTCATATACAATGATTACATTAAAATATATGTGCAAATATACTGAAAGTTTGTGTAATGAAAAAACGCTCCATATGGCCTTGCTACACTTTCGAAAAGCGAAATAAGGCCATATTTGGCCTTGTTTCACAAATAAGTTTGGCTTTATTTCACTTCGTCAAAGTGAAATGAGGCCATATGTTGGAATATGGCCCTCTTTCACAATTACAAAGTGAAATAAGGCCAAATTTTGAAATATGGCCTTATTTCGTACGGCCTTATTTCACGGCACCGGTCACAATATAAAGTTATAAAAAAAAATAAAGTGAAAACTGGATAATAAACTTTGTACGCTATTTTTCAATCGGAGACGTGAAATAAGCCCAAGCGAAATTTGCCCAAATTTGAATAAATTTACAAAATCGCGCGACTTTTTTTTTTAAATTATTACATTAATAACCGCCAAAATAATCAATTTAATAAAAGCGCGATTTTTAAACTCATAACATTTATAATCACCACAATAATCAGTATAAAAATCGCGTGATTATTAAATTGATTATTGTGGCAATTATTAATGTAAAGTCTGTTTTTTTGTTAGACGTGTGGTTTTCAAGAAGAAATAAAATGCATTTAATATAATGATAATGGACAGAGTTTAGCTTTATTATTTGAAGATAAGGATTCGCCATTATGTTTTAAAATGATTTCGGGCAAGTGAACGTAAATTCCTGGGCGATTATGTTGACCGAATATTGGACATATTGTGACAGCTGTCAAAAATACCAACTTCGAAAAAAGTATTGCCAGATTGGAACCAGACGTCTAAAAAAACACCCTTTATAATCAGTTTAGGAATCACGTGATTTCCTTAACTGATTACATTAAACCGCCACAATAATCAAATTAAAAACCCCCGATTTTTAAACTGATAACATTTATGTATAATCGCCACAAAAATCAGTTCAAAAATCGCGCGTTTCTTAAATGGATTACCGTGGCGATTCTTATAAAATTCGTGAAATTTTTTTAACATATTAAATTAATATTCGCCACAATAATCAATTAAAATCGTGCGATTTTAACATTGATAAAAGGCAGTTTTTTTTTCGTTGACCGCGAATTATTTTGTAACGAAAACACTATATTATTCTGTACAAACTCGCTATTATTCCATTTTTGGTCTTATTTTTATTATTTGTTTTGCCCTTTTTTATAAGAGTATGGAAATCAAGCCAATTTGGCCTTAATTCGTTTAAGAATAAGAAATAAGACCCTATTTGAAATTTAGAATTATTTCGCTTGGCCTTATTTTCCGTCAACGGCACCGTTCCAATCAATGTCCTTTTCAACCTCAAAATATTTTTTACTGAGTTTACTATAGACAATGAACAATTTTTTGAGCAATTGGAACACTGACCGTTTTGTTTTGAATGATCAACACTTAACTTAAAATACTTTTTTTCTGGAAACAAAAATAGATTTGTAATAATGGTATCTTCAAAAATATCTATAGTTAGATATAAACGAATTTTTCATTTAAAGTTAACAAGCCAATGATTACGGCTTAAATTAGGGGAAAGGTTGGAATAGTGAGACAATACGAACAGTGAAGCATTCCATTTGTGTGCTTCCCCGAAATACACACACAAATTTTCGTGGATACAATAACGTTCCTTCTCTATTCTTCGTCGTTTCCCTCTATAGCTCGAAAGCTTTCGGAGATATCACCGGTTGAATAAAAGGTTTCACATGGTTCCGGCCTTTCCCCTATACATTTAAATTCAAGCTATAACAAAACCAAAAAACGAAATGTTGAGTGAAACTCGGTCGCGGTCAATGGAATCCTTAGAAGACAAAATGGTGGGCAGAGCTCCGCATCAATTGAAAAAGAACTAGTCCAAGAGATTAAGAAATTTCTATCTTTCCAGCAACGTATTCCGACCCTTCGATCAACACGAGATCAAAATGGTACCCAATCAAGGGCGAAAATAAAAAATCAGAGTCTTAGAGCAATGTTCACTCTTTCTTACTCTAATATTTCTATCGAAACAAAGTGTGATTTACATATATAACTAGAAAGCAGTTTGTGGCCTTAAAATATGAGAGCTTTGCTTCGGCTTTTTTTCCATTTTAAACTGATTTTTACTTCAGTTAACTGTATACAACACATCATTTTTTACTTTCTGAATAACGACTCCATCGATTTTGACAATTCGAATATTGAAAAAAAGCATATTATGTAGGTACTCTATATGGGAATAAAATCCCATATCTAGCAATAAATTAAGTAAAACAAAATCATTTGAACAATCACAGCAGACAATGTTATCGATTTTAGAGTAATATGTTAATGTTTTGTTTTAGCTGATTTTATTTATATAAAAATTAATTTCAAAACTTTCACGCCGCATTCCACAATTCAGAGATCCCATTCACATTGATTATTCCAAAAATCGATGTTCGAACTATCGACAAACCAAGACTGAAGGAGTTCATGTTGGAACATATTGTACCGGGCAAAGCATTCGACACATTTACCGATGAAGACCACTACGGCAACGGAAATGGACACAAAATAACATTCCGCAAGCTAGAGAAGTCCCATAGCAATCAGTGGCTTCTCAATGGCTTCCAGATAATGCACAAGCAACGACTGAGTGATAATTTAATTGCAATCTCAATCGATGGTTACTTGGGTGACAGGAAATCTCCCTACTCAAAGAGAAATATCCAGGAAACGAATACGTAAGTATTTCTAAGGATTGCCTCTCTAACGACTTGTTTTTGATCTTTTTTTTTTTGTGTGTTCTATAAAGTCGTTATAATGAACCACAACGGCTAGAGAGTCGCAATGCCACAACCAAGAACGAACCAGTTCCAAAAGAATCGAAATCAAGTCCTCTTATGTCCTTCTTGATAAGTATGAAAACAGGAACGAAAGTTTTTCAGCATTTCCTCAGCAAAAGCAATCTAACGCAGATAATGGACGAAGGTCCCTACACGATACTTATTCCGGCAGATAATGCCTTCCAGCGATGGCATCCTATTGACTGGGGCTTTTATCCATTCAGTGTACAAGAATTCACTGAGAGTGTGTTGCGGAATCATTTTCTGCCCACACAAAAGCCAATTCGAATGGCAGATGTAAGAAATACAGATCGCATGACAATGCGAACAATGGGTGGGGAAAATGTTGTCTTCCGTGGTTATCGTAAGTATTTACTTCACCGAAGCAGGAAAGAATCCTTTTTGAACATTCACTTTTGGTCATTACAGCTACACCATCCATTAACAATGTTTCAATAATGGCTGACTATACTCTGTCCAATGGCAATCAAGTTTTCATCATATCGGAAGTGCTCTTTGTATCAGAGGCAGTTGTGTCAAAGTTGCATCAGGTAATCACTCATTGTAGTTACGGCCACAAAAAATAAACATACGATTACATTTTTATTTTTATCTATTTTTCAGATGCACAAGGATAAAGAGACACCACCACTTTTGGCTTTTCCATGGTTTGGTGCGCAATTCCTTTCTCATTCGTTTTTGGCACTTGAAAGAGATCCTAGATTTACCCAAATAACGAGGTTAGTGTGGTTTTACTTAATTTATGTCATGTTTGAGAAATGATGTCTATCGTTGTCATCTATGTACAGCCAAATTATAACACTCATGGCCAGTAGTAGAACAGTGGTTCATCCTCGGTTCAAAATTTAAAAACGACTTACATAGGTTCGATTTAGCATAATCAAAGATAATACGCTGGTTCAAGAGTGGTTGAAAATTAATCCACCGATTTGTACGCATTAGTAAACAGAGATAAACCAGTTCCTTATGCCATGAGAAGACTAAATCTTTGTTGAGCCCTGGGGTCGCGCCACAAGTCAGTTTTTTAAATAACTCAACTCGCCCTCAAGAGAAAATTCTCTGTTTTTCTTAAACCTGGGGTCGCCCTGAAGTCACCCTGAATTCGATCTTGGTATTAAGCTGGGGCGAGTTGAGATAACGAAACAGCTGTCAAAGTGACTTTTGCTGTCAAGCATTTCCTGTGTAAAGTGCATCAAACAAAGCTAATAACTGTAGTACGTTCGTTTAATGGATTTTATTGACTATTGTCAACAATTTTTAAATTGTGTCGTTCTTAAATTCCGAAATTGTTACAAAGTGTAACACTCGCGTCATTCTTTTATGCGCCATAAAGTT
This sequence comes from Platycheirus albimanus, assembly GCA_916050605.2. NCBI lineage: Eukaryota > Metazoa > Arthropoda > Insecta > Diptera > Syrphidae > Platycheirus > Platycheirus albimanus. The sequence continues at coordinate 28,439,476 of OU696698.1, read as the reverse complement.
ACATTCTGTAACAATATCCAACTCATCGCCTCGACAGGAGTTGAGAGTGTTGATCTGTCAAAAGTAGCAAAAGGTAGAATTTGTTTACAAATTGAACTTGATTCTTTAGCTTGCGAGAGAATTTTATTTGTTTTTAAATATTTTTATACATATAATTACAAAAAAAAAATTAAATTAAAACGGAAAAAATATCGGTTAGATCAGAAAAAGGTAAAATGTTTGCGCAAGACAGTTCGGTTGTGTGGCTTAATAGGTCGAATGGTAAAAAACTGATTTATTTATATTTTAATATGAATTCTCATTGCATTGTTTGTGTTTTTTATTTTTAAAAAAAAGTGTGTTTACTGAATTTATTTGCCTTTTATAAAATTAAACACTAAATTTCAACACTTGTCGTTCTTAAATGAAATTGTTACAATCCTAACAATCTCTAACATGACACTTCCACATTTATTTTTGCCATAACTAAAATCTGGAGAAAACAAACGCACCACTGCACTGGTAAACTCATTTCAACAAAAGCCTGTCACTGTCAATGTTGCCGTTCAATGTGCTGACTTACCTCAAGTTCAATCAACTGAACGTTTGAAGCTTTAAGCTCTTAGCTAAAACGGTGTTCTCATCGAACAAATAACTTACTTGGTTTCTGTTTCGGGTTCAAAACTTTGTCACATGCTGTCGACATTAGCAAAACTTTCGGTAATGTTGCGAGCGAATAGACACTCCCTAGTAAATATTCTGTGGTGGACATTTGTATTTGTGGCTCTTGAGTGTATTCTGGCTTTAAATCAAGAAGCTGAATTCTCTTCTCAGAATCGTGAAAAGTGTCATTTTCGTAATAAATTAACGATTTGAGAAGACTTGCAGATGCTTCCAGAATATTCTTTTTCTCTAGTGAAAAGTGCTCTAACTCTAAGTCGTATTGATTTTAGGGCTTCCGTGTTCGTGTACTCATGTTCGCCAATAAAATAAATCTTGGATTTAATATCTTGTTCATAATTTTGAATACTTGTTCATACATTTTTGTCCTCAAATTAAATCTCTTTCAGATATTTAAACAATGCTGAAATAGCACCGCATATATCTGGAGCAAATTACACATTCTTTGTGCCAGACGATGAGGCATTCGAAAGACTTGGATTTGATCTACTTCCCGATGATGTGCTTGTAAGTCTAAACTAGCGAATATATTGAAATCACATAAAAACTATTGTATTCAATTATTTTCTTTAGGCTTCTCCCCGGGGAATTAAAATGCTTCTCAACCATTTTATTCGCGGAAGACTATATGATCGTGATTTAAAAGATGGCGAAGTCTTTGAAGCGATTGGCGGTGGATCTATAAAAATAACACGCAGACCTGGAAGCAATGTCACCGTCAATAATGCCAAAATTACTGAAAGTGAAGTATTCGTCTACAATTTGGGAACAATGTTCTACTTGAGTGATGTCTTGTATTCGGATATCCTGCGGGAATATGTGTCAATTAAACCTCATTCTGGCTCTAATAATAATTTCGAAGCTTCTGGTCATGGAGTTAATATACGAACATCATCAATAGCTCCACCTAGTGATGTTGAAATAGTGCCGAACGAATTCTTTACCGAACAAAGTGGAACGGGTGACTTTTCGATGCATGATGAAGATGAAGATGAGATCATAACACCAAAGGCCCTTCCCGTCCGTTTCAACTTTGAGCCACCAAAATAAGCTTAGAAACTAGCTGCAGCTCCATGATTCATACATACAACAAACATGGGCTTAAAATAAGCTATCAAAAGTCTGCAGAGAGTCTACATTCCAATCAAATCTCCCTACATTGCGCTCCACATCTACCTTATCTAACCATTTCCTTTAAAAAAAAAAAAAAAAAAAAAACTACGTACATCAAGTCCCCCACTCACGCTCATTCTATTCACCACATTGCTTCCTCCCCCCCTATGACAAATATATGTGATTAAGGATATTTTCTAATTTATGAAACTAAAAATATTTGAACAAATTAAGTATAACTGATTTAGAGGCGATAAAAAAGTATTTTCTAGTTTAATCAAAATATAAGAAATACGTAGGAAACCCCTTAACAAAAACGGGTAATATGAGTTAAAAATTTGAGCTTTTAATGTTGTTAATTTTATTTTGGAGAAAAAAAATTATATAAGTAACATATCTGAAAAATTATATCTTCATTACCGTTTTACACATTTAATTTAGCAGGAAAAATCTTTCAACGAAATAATTTTACGAGTATATTGGGAACTCTTGAAATGAAATTTAAATTTGAATTTTTTCGTTTCTTTAGTTTTAGTTTTAAATAATATAGTACCTACTTTTGATATACAATCTTTTCTTTATCTTAAGTTACATATTTAAATATATAAAACAAAAAAAAGGAGAGTGAATCTATTATAAATATTTTTTAATGAATAATGATTGAACAGTTTATTTTAAATTAAATTTTCAATTAGATATATAATTCTAATTGTGTTTTTTCTTAGTTATATGAAATGAAATAAGAATATATATATTATGTATAAAATTTTTGCATTAACTATAAATAAAAACAAATCAACAAGTTAAGGTCGTTTGTTTAAAGATAAGTGACTTTTAAAGTTGATACTGTTATTATTACTGATGGAATTTATCATAAGTTGCTCTGCTCTCTTTGCTATATTAACTGTACTATGATTCTTCAATATTTATTAGAGACGCATCTTTGAGGTTCTAGAGGCAGGTCCTGAAGTCCTGCCCCCCCCCCCTAGCGTGCGGGGCATTTGCCCACGGCGGCAAATTTCAAGAGCGGGGAAATTTTAAAATTGAGGACCAAAACTATAACTATATTTTTCCAAAATATTTGTACTTGTTTCCTTCTTCTCAACAACATCAAGAGGGAAAATATTTAAATTAGAAAGAATTTCGTTTTTCGCAGTGTGGTGTGTATGGGCTGCTTTAGTATATCTTACATATACTAAAGCAACCTACTCTCAACCCAAGAAGAACACACAAAAATGTATTCGTCATCATAAATATATCCTAGTTTCAAACTGGTACCTTTCAATTAACGGTTTTTACATTTTGGATTTGCTCGAAAACGACTTTAACGATTTTGATTTAACGATGTGTGTAATGTTCTCTGAGTGTTCTTAAAAAAATTACATTTATATTTTTGGGTACCAACGATAATAAGTTCTTTAGTTTTGGCCTAAAATACAAGTGACGTGCAAAGAATTTGAACTTCTTTGCTTTTTTTACACAACAGAGAGCATAGTTGTTGTCATTGCTTGAAAAATTTCTTATCATCGTGCTATTGCACCCACAGAGCAAGTACGTGCGTCCCAGTAGTGCATTTTATTTTTAAAGAATTCGGGTTGCATATGAATTGTGTAAGAACAAGCCAGTACCTACTGAAGGCAGGACAGTTTTTTTTTTTTTTTTTTGTAGTCCGTTCGTTTTCAGTGCTGAAATATCTTAAATTTTTAAGGATAGCTGGAATTTAAAAATTTTAGAGCAATATTTGTATAATGATAATACTACAGTGAAGTAAACTTTACAAGGGGTACGAAATGAATGTCTAAAAAAAATTTTCAATTTACTAATTCGAGGCGTTTCCTGTTGTACTATACAGCACAAGCCATATAAAACTACCAAAGTAATGAATTTTTCTGATGCCTGTGGCAGACACTACTCAGCTTCGTCTGAAGGTCTGAATCACGGACCAATAAGATACAGACCGCCAACTCACTGTATGGTTGCTCTTTTTGCCTTCAAGCTAAAAATTAGCTGATATGCCATTTATTTTGAGAGTGTGACGCTCTCCCTTGCTTTAAACCCATTTAGCAAACACACCTACAAAATAAATGGCATACGCAGCTACGCAGGTATAGTTGCCATTACAAAATGCACAGAGAGAGATGTACACGTATTCACAGACAGGACAAAATATTTCGAGGGTGTTTCAGGCAAGAGGAGTACGAGTTGGCGGTCTGTATCTTGGTCCGTGGTACCGTGGTCTGAATTCAGTGCCGGAGCAGAAACGATGAACATTTTGCGATCCGAGCAGGACACGCCCAAGATTAAATGGTGTAACATTATTCCTGAAGTGGATATAAGCACACACAAAAATACTAAAACAACCAAAAGAATATTTTTATTTGAAATTTAATTTTTTTCAAAAGCTACATTTTAGATAAAATATAATGTTTAAGTATTTATATAAATCATTAAAAGGAAATCAGTCGAAATAAACTACCTTTTTGTTTTATTTAAATCACAAGCGAAGAAATAATTTCACAACAAAATATAAGTAAACAAACCAATAAATTAATAATTAAATAAGTATTCATTTTAAAGTTATTTAATTCTGGAAAATAGAAGAAAAAACAGCACGAGCACTTTTCATTTTGTTACATATTATAAATATTCCACCTGACTCAAGCCCAGCGCAAAAATGGTCGCCACTGACCCTAGCCAATAAAAAGCCTTTTTCTTACTTTCTTCTGTTTATCAGATAAATTGGAGTGAGTGAGTGCGAAAAGTGAACTTCGAAACCGTAACTTTTTGTTCCTCCTTGTGATCGTCATCACAGACTTCACTTTTGGCGGCAAATATGCCTCTACAATGTCTACACTCTTCACCACTGCTTAATCTGTTTGTTTCTTCTTTCTTACCTTTAAATTGAGTGCAAAAAGCATATGACAACTGTTTGGATCACCAGGCGCTCAGAAAAAGTAAGAAGCCTTTTATTTTTGCCGATAATTTGAAAATGGGTGGAATCAAAGTAGGACATGAATATGAAAAGAAAGAAATAATGGGAAGTAGTTAAGGCGGCCCACACACAAACAGAACATAACTTTCAAATTGATCTTTACCGTTTTCTTCCAGCTTTTGGCTTCTCTCATTTTATCAAATAAATACAAAAAAATAGACTCTTTTTATTTATGAGCGCCTGGTAAACCAACCAACTTTAAAGAAAATGTTTGAGATGTTAGGCACCAAACATGTGGCGCTGAGGTGGCGAAAAAATGTAAACAAAGCTGCATATTTTATTGCAAACATTGTAGCAACATGTCATCTGCCTGATTATTTTAAAACTGAGTACAGAAAAAAGGAACACAAAGTGATAAAAGATAGACCCCATCTAACATACATTTTAAAGGTATCTAAATACTAATATTTTCTTTTGTTCTTTGCAGTTGTACGTCTTTCGCACGTCTCTTCCATAATGGCTGAAGTGTTTGTGGAAACAATTGGAACGCTCTTCTTCGAAGACTTCAAAGAAGCCACTAGAGAAGTCGTAACCATCAATGGAGAGCATTATCGGGTCTATATAACGAATTCTGTCATATCAATTCTGACTGTTAATGACAAGGACAACTTTTGCTCACAGTTGACATAGCCGGAACTTCATTCCCTGCACTGCTCTTATTGTTCTTCCCTGGCCTTAACTTTAAAAAATTGGCTGGAATCCACGATTACCTGGCTCAACCTCTAAACGGACTTTTCGCTGTGAGTATGTCAATGTTTGGTTTTACATTATCTATATTCTAAATTATCTACTGTGTGTGTATTAATATTGGGATACAATAAAAAAATATTTCTTTTTTTTTTTCAATGAATGCAAGAAATATGCCAAGCAAGTCGATGTTACAAAAGACATAATATACATAGGTACAAAAAAAATGCTTCAAATTTTATGTTTAAGAAATGTCATATTATTCTAGGTGTGGGCAAATGTGTGTTAAATCTCGATTGAAAATGAGATTTCAGATTTAATCTGAAAAATGATCTGAGATAACAAAAATGTAACTGTTACACTAATTTTATGGATGCATTTTCCTCAATTAAGAAGGAAAGCGTTTTTTAAATTAAATACATTGAGCCGATATTTTTGTCTGCGGTATTTATAAGGCGGTTTTCTTTTTTCATTCAGAAAAGAGCTCTAAACAGAGTAAGATAAGATTGTTTCCAGAGCGCTCCGAACTATATATGAATTCAATATCCCAATAATTACCTTTTATCATATCATTTGAAAAACCTGAAAAAAAGTTTTTTTTTTAACATTTGAAATGTCGTTGGCTGCCTTTTTAATTGTTTTTATGTCCAGCCACCGCTAAAAACTTTTTTTTGTCAATTGAATTGGTTTAACGTTTATATTTCTTTTGTTCAGCTTTTATTTCAGTCTGACCCATCTATTTATTTGGAGCTCGTAGAGCGCACTCTACAAACACTCTGAAGGAGATAAGAAATACGAATTCTATGCTCTGAAGTCTCTGAGACTCAGGCTCTGTTGTAAACTAAAAAACATGGTTGTCTGTAAAGTCGGTTTACGGACGATAATTTTACGTGATAACCAGTTCACAAAACACTTCATGTGTATAGGTATCTCTGAAACCACCAACCACCCAACCTACCTACAACCACCCACCATTCTTTAATTTTTGTCACCCCTTGAACACCAACCTCCCGCCACATATACATCAACAAACCAACAGCCTACCATTTTTGAACATTTTTTCCTCCTCCCGCACACAGTAAATCCCCCCTTCCTAACCACTACTAATCACCCACATCAACTACACCCAACCACCCACTATTTTTGACAATTGCCCCATGCACCAAATTCAACCACCTACTCCACTTACAACCACCTGCTACTCACCCACCATTTTTTACAATTTTTTCCTCACCCCGACCCCCTCCCCCGTACAACTATTTTTGACAATTCCCTTCACTTTACCCTCAACACAAATCCAACCACCCATAACACCTACAACAACTTGCCACTCACCCAACACCGCCAACCACCCATCACACCTACAGCCACCAACCATTTTTGACAATTATTTTTCCCTCACCCCCTCCCAACACCAAATCCCCCAGATCCAACCACCTACCCCACCTGCCACCACCTTCCACTCATCCACCTTTTTTGACAACTTTTTCATCGCACACCCCATCAAATCAAATATCCCCACCACCAAAACTGCCAACCAATCAACCCACCTACAACCGCCAACCAACCACCCACCATATTTGACAATTAGACGTTATCACGTCAAAAGAAAATCTCCTATTGAGTCATCCGTTTTGAACAGGCTTCTAAATTAAAATTAATGTCAAATAAAATCGAGTAAATGATTGGTGCAAATAAGCTGAATCCTGCAATCGAAAGACAAAAATATTCAGTATAATATAATGTACGTTCATAAAAGAAGTACTCTTTGCTCCGTTTCCACTGAAAAAGAATCGACGCTTGGGAAGCAAATCAGTTTTGTATAATCCCTTGTATCTTGTATGCATATCAGAATACGTGAAGGCACTATCTCTTTCTAACACAGCAAAACATCAAAAAGGTACTGCACTTCCCAGCCAATAAAAATACCTAAGCACTTGCAAAGTATTTCTGGAAAAGTACCTAATTCAACCCTAACTATTGTACTGAGATTTAAATTTAAAGCTTGTGTACCGGTTTCAACTTCTTGTTGTAGAGCGTTGCGAAAAATGTAGAACTACGAATATTAATATTAGTGGTGTAAGATGTACCTGAGTTAGTGGTTATGGTTAGACCGAAATAATGCACGTAAGGTGTAAGATCGAACAAATTGGAAATAATGAATGTTTTATTAAAATAATTACAAATAAACATATTTATACACACGACCATTCAATTGAAAACTCAAATCAAATGTGACGTAACGATATTTGGATTAAATAAAACTTTTGTCAACAGGAAAGAAAGAGAAAATATGCGCACTTTATCCAATTTTTCTTCCTAGCACAGTTGAAAAAGTAATGGTTTTTACATTTTCAGGGGATAAAACTACTTCCTTTGAAGATATTATCGTATACAAAATTCTGCTTTCAAGTAGGTAATTATACCTATGTACCTATTTTAAAACTTAAGGGCTAACCATAATTGAAGAATGGGTACGTACGTTGCCTTACGAAACAGTAGAAATACATTGTGATTTGTATACCCAACCCGAAATGACTTTGTTCAGTTTCAAATAGTTTCGTTCACTTGCGTTTTCGTACGTAATGTACTCTATGAGTCGTACATTACGTACGAAAATCTGACATTCCTTTTTTTTTGGGGAATATTCTTCTTCTTTCTTTCTTTTTAAGACTATTATGGGCAACTGATGTACTTTACAAATCGGAAGAAAAATTTTGGTTCGGTTTTGACACTTGATTAAGGTGCCTTTACATGGAGCTGCAAGTCCTGATCTGCAAAAAAAGAGGATGCAAAATCAATAAATCATACTTGTGTGATAGAGAGGTTAGGAATAATGCAGACGTCTTCATGGATGCAAATTATAGGAAAATTATAGATGCAGCTTGAAAATTAAGGTGGCTTTACATGGAGCTGTAAATGCAGACGAAAACACAACAACAATCTTAGTGCAGACGATGAAGATGAACATGTTCGTCTTCACTATAATTTTCAAGCTGCATCCATAATTTTCCTATAATCTTCATCCATGAAGACGTCTGCATTTTGGCCTTCCCTCTTTATCGCCCAAGTATGATTTATATATTTTGCATCCTCTTTTTTGCAGATCATGGCTTGCAACTCCATGTAAAGACACCTTTATGGTTGGGCCTTTACTAATTTTATAAAGTTCTCCGTACGGACCAATATACAGACCGCCAACTCGTACTCCTCTTGCCTGAAACACCCTCGAAATATTTTTTCCTATCTGTGAATACGTGTGCATCTCTCTCTGTGCATTTTGTAATGGCAACTATACCTGCGTATGCCATTTATTTTATAGGTTTGTTTGCTAAATGGTTTTTAAAAGCAAGGGAGAGCGTCACACTCAAAATAAATGGCATATCAGCTGATTTTTAGCTTATATGGCAAAAAGAGAAACCATACAGTGAGTGGTCTGTATCTTATTGGTCCGTGGTTTTCCGTTCGTTCACTCGGTTCACTCTGTTTGCCGCTTTAACATCTTCGATTCCTTGAACGCGTCCATTTCTCTGTCAGCTGTCAAATGTCAAGTAAAGTGAATGCGCAATTTAAATTTTATAAACAAAAAAAGATACCGGCTAACAAGTTCGCCAATCGCCACAAATATATTAATCAAATCAAGAAATATTATTTAATAAAATGCCCCACGGACATTCTCATAATCATGGAGATGAGTGTGGTCATGAAGCAACCGATATTGATCATGCCCAAGAAATGGGTATCCAATATAGTTTGTTTCAAAAGATCGACTTGGAAAATTTGGAATGCTTGAATGAGGAAACTGAAGGAACTGGCAAAAAAGTCTTTAAACCTTATGAGATGCGTCTTGATTTTAGCGAGGTAAGCTAGAAATAATAATCATACTCATCAAACCTGTATAAATAAGTCCTCTGTTTCAGTTCGTTGTAAGTGATGCAGACGAAGAACTTCTCTTCAATATTCCATTTACGGGAAATATCAAACTCAAAGGAATCATTATTGTTGGTGCAAATGATGATTCACATCCTAACAAAGTTAGATTGTAAGAATATTTATCTAAATTCTATATAATTTATAATTTTACGAGAGTAATTATCGTTTTAGATTTAAGAATCGCGAGAAAATGTCATTCAGCGATGCCGAAATGAAAGCTGACCAAGAGTTTGATCTGAGTCGGGATCCCACAGGAGAAATCGAGTATTCGCCAAAGTACCTATTTGAAAAGCAAAACATTTCTTTTTGTCGAGTTTATTTAAGCGTAATTTTTATTTCAGAGTTGTAACTTTCTCGTCGGTTCATCATTTGTCATTGCATTTTCCTTCCAATTTTGGAGCTGACAATACTCGCATTTACTACATTGGTAAGTATTTTGGCGGTTCATACGCGCTATTTCCTTTTATAATTTTTAACATTCGGTGTTCACCAGACAGTATATCAAAGGCACTCTTTTGCATTTTTAATAGTCTTTATAGGATGCAATTTTGTAGATATTTCTTCCTCAGTTAATTGGGAGTAGCATAATCCTGGTCTTAGTTTTTGTTGCACAACGAACAAATAGAAGAGCTATCTATTGGATAAATCTGCGTTATTGTATTGCTCTTTTGTCAACTATTTTTTGTAGATTTACTTTCTCAAAAACAGATCTTCAATATGCCCTGTCAATTTGACTATTCAAAAGCGCTCTCGAAATCCTCTTACATGAGTTAAAGTGTTGACCGGAAATGATCTGATACTCGAACTTTGCACTCTTAACTGATCGATCAATATCAACAAGTCCGACTTAATTCCTTTTATATTAGAGTCTAAACTCTATTATGTACTCTCTCATGTACATGTGCCCTTTCGAAAAAGGTTTTTGAAGTTCGGAAGATTAGCATTTTTTAACAGCTTTGTTCTTGTATTCTCTTGGACAACCGTTTAAGTAACAGATCGAAAACGTGTTCTTCTTCCGTTGGCCTCTATATTTGTTATGTTGTTTAAATAAATTATAAATGTCATTATTACCTTTTCCAGGTCTTCGTGGTGAATTCAGCGAAGCCCATTTCCACGGTGTCACCATTTGCACCTATGAATCAGCACCAAATGCAACTGACCACAAAAATCTATGCGATTCAATCAACAAAGAAGTCCAGTAAAAAAACAAAGGATACAACTTTTAAAAATGTAATTTTGATGTTATGAAATCTTTTGTAATGTTATTTTGTAATAAAAAACTATTTATAACTTAAAAAGTTTGAAAAACATTCCAATTTTATCATTCACTGCTGCCTGATTCAAAATTCCTCGTCACAGCGAGACGAGAGCGGTGATTTATTGCTCTAACTTTTTTCGTCTTGGAGAATCGATTCGTGAGGCGGTGTTGTGAAATTGGCAACAGTTCTGTTAATTGTTTTTGGAAAAGAATTAAGTTTTGAATCAACGGTTGCATTTAGAAGTTTCCAGACAATTCAGACTTTGCTATCCACAGTATGTAAAGTTTCGGTTCACAGGAGGAAGGGAATTGAGGTCCACGAAATGTATGTTAAAATCTTTATTTTAGGGAAATAAGGTCCAGAAAAGTGCCTGAAAACTTTTCTGTTACCATAAAACCAAAACTACGGCTGAAATTCTATCAAAATTTGAATATTAAAGGCCTGCTCCACCATTAACATGCGATTTTAAAGGATTTTCTCGAAACGAAATCAAAAATTTCATATCGGTTTTTTCGGGATCGGTATTAAAGCTTACTACTATACCGACCCAAAAAAACTTTGTTTAACTAAAGAATACTTAAGCAGATTTTGTATTGCCGAGGATAGCCGCATTAGGGTATGACACAGGCCCTGAAGTGTGCAATGCAATGGAACTGACTTTCTTCTAACAAACCTAAAAACCTAGCTCCTAGTGAATTTTAAATCTATCTTTATACAGATTTTATTTAAGACCTTGTTCAGAGCAGACAACATGAACTATTTGTTTGTGACCTTAAAACCTAGCAAATTTAAATTTGCGAATCGTCTGCAGAGTAATGCTTACCCAATTAACTCAGCCCTGATGTTTCTTGATTTTTCTGCAGCACAAACTCATAAACGGATATAGAAAACATCACTTAAAGTTCATTCCAATTTCAAATGAAGGTTAATCTTTCATAACATCTCTTTCAAAGTACGCACATTTACTTAATTATGAACGAACACACTCTCAAGACGTACAGATCCCTCGGAGCAGAGAGGAAACCAATCCAATTATACATTATACGAGTAGTTGCATTCATATATGTATCCGAAAGATGTTACGTGGAAGTAGAAGTTATATTTTTGTATGCTGAAGAAGTTGATGGAGTTCTGCACTAACTTGTTGTGTTTTAAAAAATGTTTGGCGGGATGGTTTTCCTCCTACATATATCGTGTGCAAACAACAAGCACTGGGTCGTTACGCTTCAAAAACGTTTTGGTTTTTTTTTTTATACTTGTTGTTGCTCTTCTATCCAATACAACTCTATTCACTTTTCCTCTTTACTGTTGTGTATGGTTAAGTCTTTTTTGAATTCACTAAAAACGTTATGGTGATTAAATACCATAACTCTATGGATTTTGGCTAGTTTTTCCTTCTTCATAATACACAGTATGGTGTATGAGGAAAACCATATTATACGAAGTAGAAGGAGGGTTTAGTTTTTGAGACGTCTTCATCCACCTGTGAAATCACAGAGACATCGTCTTGGAAAACCATTTTTTAAACAATTCAGTAACTTTCTTATATGGTTTGAACGTAGAGGCTGCTCAGTCTTTTGCGTAAGTTCTACAAGTGCGGATGTTGGCCTCTGAAACAATCGTTGGATTTTGTACTATATTGTTGTTGTTGTTTGATATGTTGTAATTGCATATATGTATGTGCTAATATATTGCTTTTCTTATTTTTCTGCGCAATGAGTGGATGTTTATGGAAATCGAAAGTGAAAAAAGCTGACCTTCATTAAAAGAAAAGAAAAGTTTAAATCTAAATATTTATGTGTTAACAGTTTTGAAAAAAAAATACAAATTCAAATTACAATTGTGAGAGAAATATCATACTAAAAGAGGTTTTGAAGGACCTCAACCAAGCCTTTTCCCGAGAACATACAGTTTTGGAACCAAGGATATCCTTAATTAAACCCTACATGGATGAGTAGTGATCTAAAATTATCGGAAAAAGGCGTTTTTTCGTGCATGAGTAAATATTGCTACACAATTAATTAACGGTAAATGCTTTGCTTTATTTCAATCATAAAAGCATGTGTTATTTTTGGTGAAATTAAAAGAAGGCACAATAAAAAAGAGAAATCAAGAACAACGGATTGTGATGAACTTTATAACTTCTAAGCTTTAATTAAAACCACATTAAAATTATTCTTCAGATTTAATCGGATCATCAACTAGAGAAACAAAGAAGCATACAAAATTTCATTTCCGGTGGTATATTAATTTCAAATTTCGAGTTTCTCGTAGTCTTCTTCATAAAATTCCGTTCCAAAATGTCAAAGTTCTTCCGATCCAAAGTGAAATTGTGTGTTAAAGGTTATCAGGACGAATTTAAATAAAAATAAATTTAAATTTGAAAAAAAAAGAAAATATTCAAAAATACCACGCATAATGGTTTCTCTTTCTATTTATTTGCTTCGTTGAGTATAGTTGGTTGTAAAAATGTGTGTAAGTTGTGTGGAGCGCAATAAATCAAGAATGGGTTGGGAAATTTTAAAAGATTTGTTCAGCTATCTGATTTCAAGTCATTATTTTTCATTAAATTCAGGGCTTCCATGATATATTCAATTGCTTATAATGTAGACCTAATTTTTTCTGTTTTGTTTGTTGCACATGGTTTCATAAATCAATTTTTTTGATGTAGAAAAATCATGTTCCCATTTTGACTCGAAGTCTTAAAGTTTGTCGAATAGAATTTGAGCACTGCATATTGAGGTTTTGTCTTGGAGATATAAGCTTGGTCTATTTTCGCTGATTTCTCCTCGATGTTTCGTTTTCTGATTGAATGAAAAAAAGCCAATTTTCTTATGATCGGGGATAAATCAGGAAACGGAAGCTGTTCGGGGTAAGGAAACTTTGATTTCTAGTCTTTTACGGGTATTCAAGCTAATATTGGCACTAGTTATTAAACCTACATTTATATTGCCGATAGAAGTTACTCCATTTTACCAATCGGCAATCCACCTCAACAGACTTTGTTTAAAAATTCCAGCAAACTGTAAAAATAAATAAAATATTCAGCAAAATTACCCTTCGGATACTTACCTTTCGGACTGTTCCATTTGCGTTTCTTAGGCGGTTTTCACATTGATATTCTCAAAATACATACATATATGTTTGCTAGTGTGCGCCAAGGCTCCGTTCTGTCTCCGACTCTGTTCCATCATCAATAATGATTTGTCTAAAACTACTATCCACTAAAATCTTCTACAAAGATTTACAACACTGTTCTTCAGATGTGGAACTGCAATATTTGTACATGATATGCTCATTTGATTCAATATTTGACACAAACCCAATGATGACTATCTGTCGTAGGTCTCGTAGCATAACCTATCCCCACCCCATGTCACTATCCATAAGTATCACTTGATTCATGAGGAACAAACACATATTAAACGGTGCAAAAACGTCCCGAAATATTGAGGTTTCCTATAAAAATGCAATCAAAAAATGTTTCTCATTAGATCTATTTATAAATCCTTAAGGGAGGGCGTACATTCACCCAAAGTTTGAGTATAATTCTTTTATCTGTTCTAATAACAAAGGAGAGGAGCATAACAGAAAACTGTATTTCTCTCGAACACCGCGAAATGATTGTTATCTCGACTTATTCTACCGCTTAATTTTTAAAAAATGTTTCAACGAAATATAAAGATGAATTTCTTCCCTTAAATCATATTCGTTCAAATGTCCGCCAATTTAACCTCGATTCTGATTTCGGACGCATTAAGCATAGAGATTGTCACTTAATAGCCGCACTACAAGAATGTGTAATGCATGAAAAGCAATGTGATGGTATCTCTTTTTATCTCCCATCCAATTTTCCTACGCTCAACTCAGAGTTGATTCGTGATAAGGGTGTTAATAACCAACCCCTTGAGTGTGCGTCGAATATATAGGTATAATTAAATTAAGCGTTAAATAAAATTTTTAAGTTAAATGTTGGAAATAATATAAGCCAACTAAAAAGATATAATTATAGGATTGTCCAACGAGATATGAAAAAGTAAACTACATTATATACTTTTGTACGTGTGCTAGCTAACTGATACTAGCTTGGAAAATTTTTGAAATGCAGCTCCGTGCAATGTCAAAAAATTGATGCGAATTCAGTTTCAAGTCGAACACCTCAGTGCATCATAAGATCTTTACTGAAGGCTGATTTAACTGATTTATAAAAAAAATAACATTCAAATTTATCGAAATTTTGCAAAAAACGCATTCTTTCAAAAACTTCATTTTAACCATTTTATGTGTCCTCTAACCTCAAACAGATCTTAATTTTAAATATTCAAATTGACATTTTTTTCAAATTCTGACAGATCTGATATGTAGCCTCGAGAAAGAAACCTTATAGCGTTTTAGTTTGGTAATCAGGAATCTATACCAGAACTCTCCAATTACAAACAAAAAAACAAACATACTTTATTTTGATTCTGAAGGTTTTCGTGTTGTTTTACATATTTGTGAACCGTCATTTATGCATATACACAGCTGGTCAAAAAAATAGGTGTGATTAAATTTTATATCTTAGCCATAGAAGTTGGAGCGGACCTGAAGGACCAAAAAATGGCGCAATATCCTCTGGAGTGACGAAACAAAAATTTATTTGTTCTCATCAGATTCTGGCCGTATTTCAGGCGACCAAAAAGAAAGGACTATCACCCTCGCTATACCCAAAAGACGATTAAACACGGAGGAGGAAATATTATGGTCTGGTTCCGATTTGTCTAGTATGGTGTGGGCCCTAATTCCTATATTCCGTATTAGTTACATCTTGACCAAATAAGGTTATAGGGATATTTTGGAAGATATCATGCTTCCATTTGCCGAAGAAACATGACTCTCCAATGAATTTTTCAGCAGGATATAACGATCAGAAACATATGGCAAATCTCGTGAAAGAGTGGTATCGAGAGAAAGAAGTTTCAATTGTTTCATGGCCAAGTCAATCCCAGATCTCAACCCGATTGAGAACTTGAGGAATGAGCTTATGCGGAAACTAGGATGCAAATATTTTCCAAACTGGAACCGATTGTGGGATGCTGTTCAGAGTGAATGGTATTCTATACCCCAAGAAAGATGCCAAAAGTTTGTAGAGTTAATACCACGCTGACTTTAAAAAGTTTTGGATAACAATGTCGTAAACTCGGGTTATAAGAGAATAGTAAACGAAATTTTTTATAAAATACAACAAATTTTGCGTTCAAACTATCATTATTCATAATTTAAGAAGACACACCTATTTTTTTGTCCAAGCGCAAATGTCTACACCGTCGGTTTTATTGTATAAAATTTATAATTACTTAATTTAAAAGCCTTAAATATTAATATTTCATTAAGTATTGATAGTCCAATGAAAATTAATGTTAAAATAATATTTAAATAAATAAAACATATTAAAAAATTAAGTTTATATAAAAAAAAATAATTACACCTATTTTTTTGACCAGCTGTGTATGTCGAATTGGATAATCTATATCATCATTTGAGGAATCTATAACTATGATGACATGCTATTAATGCAACTCAAAATTTGCGAAGTATTGATCTTCAATTTTATCACAATATTTTGTTTCCTATTTGTAGAATAATATTAATTTTAACAAAAATTTTCCAAAAATCAAAGAAAAAAAACGATCTTGACGTTTAAGTATATGCATATGTGTAAATGTAGGCGTGACTTTGATTATGATTCCGACTTCAAGTTCAGAATCAATTATCTCTTGTCATCTTCTACCAAATGAACGATTCAAACGCCAGAATAATGCTTCCGAACGACCAAACAAAAACGCTATTAGTCTAATCAAGCGAACCTACTTTTTTACCCCTAAGGTGATTAGCCTTATTCTCGAATAACTACGAAACTATGCTAATCTGTATAACAGATTATTGAACTGGACTAAGCTCAAGAAGGGTTGTGACCCAAATTGAAAAAAGTAATATGATACATGAAATCTAAAAGCTTTTGCAAAGAACATCTTTCCGTTCTAATTTTTCCACAAATATATCGATGGCTTTCTACATTTTTTAATAGTTTGAAAATTAGGTTGGCTTGTTATCTACGCCAAACTGTGTCATTGCAGTTCTTTTGTTTTTCAAATTCAATTTTTGACGAGAACAACATCAGGATGAAAAAATGCCTTCAGTTAAGTTCAATGTACCTACCTCTTCCATGCTTTAAATCGAACTACTGTTTCAGCAAATCTGATTATGATCATTTTTATTTTGTAATTTCCTTATCTATTTTTTAAACAATGCAGAAATTAAGTTCCTTATTAAAATTATTAGTGTGTCGGCAGGCAGCTAGCTACATACCTGATGGACTTAACAAGTATAAGCTCTAATTCTGTCAACTAAGTTAATAACATAGACAATCTCTTCCGCTATATCAGTTGGGTATACACAGTAATGGTTCTACGATCACGCGACTTCCAAGCGATTTTTTGTCAACTGGAACTTTTTTCACTTGCTCATATCCATGCAACCATGCAAGTGTGGTCTATGAGAAGAGAGAACACTTTTACAAAGATCTTACTTGATTTAAAAGAAGAAAAATAATTCATAACGGATATTTTTACGTAGGTTAAGAGTGTGTGTAATAAACTGAAACATTAACTTTGAATAATTTTTCCATTTAAAGAAGTTTATGGAACGGGCTTTATTTTTTCGTTTTCTTTGCAATACGAACGATTCACTTCTTAATATGATCTTTGCAAAAAATTAAATCGTTTTTTAAACTTTCATCTTTAAAGTTCATCGAACAGAGGTTTGTTTTATTTTATTTTCTTATTTTGCATTTGCTTGGAGGAAAAAGAAGTGAATTTCCATCGATCAACAATAAAATCAGGAAATTCCTGGTTGTTCCTTTAGTTGTTCGGAGTAGAACCTGGACTGTCAAAATACAATAAGGGGTTTTATCAGACACTTTATAGCACAGAGTTTGTGAATTTTTGTTTAAATTGATGGGAAAAGTTTCGTTAATTAACTTGAAATCACTGCTCATCAGAATTCCAACTCTCAAAATACCATGCGAACTTGTTTTAATTGTGACACTGTGTTGTCAAAATATAATGAAACGCTAAATTTTATTTTTAATTCTATATGATCTTCAAATATCAGTTTTTTACGTTCATTTTCAATCATTCAACATGATAGGAATTGATGAGTCTGTTGGCGTCTTCTTCCATATGCTCTAAAAGCCACATCTGATGTTTTTTTTTTTTTTTTTCATCTTTTTGAACACGTCAATTTCACTACACAGCCGTACCTATAGCTCACGGTTGTATCTCCTCCTTCACACTCAATTGATACTAACCTGGACGGTAAACGGCTCCTCCTAAGCCTCAGCCTTCTTTGATGCGATTGTGACGGAATCCAACCTTTTGCCACCTAGACCGGTATTATAAGGGTATAGTTTAGTGTCTTTTTGGTCCTTTAAGAGAGGGCTTCGCTGTGGCCTTCTCAACCACAAGAAACAGCGAATGACAAGTAGACAAAGTTATTGCATTCTTTTAAAGTGATGGTTTTATCCAAGCCTCCGATGCTGATGCCCTGCTCCTGAAGACAGCACAAACTTTGCCTTGTCATCATCAGCTAGACCAATCCTCACTTCCTCCCCTTCCTCCACTTGCTCAGCTGTTTTAGCATAGTTTTAAATGGATCTAATAAAAATAGTACAGCTTTGTCTTAACACACATGAGTTGTCCCAACAAATACAATGTTTAAGAGGTCATATGAAAGCGCGTCACCTTATTTAAAGCCTTTTTCGAGATCGAAGAAGTCGGTGGTGCTGTTACCAACTATGACGGAGCAGCTCAAGTTACAATCGAAAAAGTTAAGCAGTAGTTCGAAGTAGTTACAACCATGGCGCTTCTCTATTCACGCTGTCACATGCGACTTTCAAATTGAAAGAAAGGTGGTGTGTATCAATCTGGAACCCTTGAGTCTTTTCTAAAATTTGTCGAAATGAAAAAATTTGGTCGATTCGATGGTTGATTTACCTGGCCTGAAACTGAAAGAAACCAATCAGTTCTCTAGCGGAAGGGTTCAGACGTTAACAGAGAGAAGCCGACAAGACTTTTTAGACGATATTTCGGAAGTCTATAACCTCTGAAGTTGGCGCAGGGTGCGTTGAAGATCTATTCGTCAAGCATACTTTAATCCGACCAGATAGAGTTGGTGTATGCTCATCACCATGTCGGCTCCCGCTGCTTGGAAGGATACTTTGATAAATATTCCGTCCTTGTAAACCTCCGCCAACTTGTAAAGCTTATGCCAACAAAATGTTGGTATCGTTTCCTATCAATGCGTCAAAATATTAAACCTCATTTTTGGGAAGTCTATTGGTGGTGTTTTTCATGAGGTTCTTTTCAAGGAATAAGGGGTTCCCATTTTCAAACGCTGATGGTAACCTGTGATTTCAGGTAATATAGAAATTTAAATTTGAATTTTTTAGTGAGGGAAGCCCAAAGAAGAGGGTTCAGCTCCAGCAATTGTAAATAATCAAAAGAGCTTGGCAAGGATGCCTCTTTGTTGCTCTTCTATTAACGCAGGCACAGGCGACTTTAACATGGTGCCTCTTTTTCAAATTCTGTGGGGATGTTAAAATTGAGTTAATGGTTGGCTTACCTCTGGCATATTGTATATACTATATTTGTATAGTTATTTCATGGAACATGTTTTTTTAGTTGTGAAATTCGTCAACGGCGGCGTTAGTTGTCTTAATCTAATTTACATCAAATGTTCTATATTCTATTGTTGTTTTTGCTTTCCATGACAATCTAGACAAAAACCACTAATAACTCTCCAATCAAGTGTTTGTGAACTTCGTCCATAGATGGCGCACCTAACGTTCCGCTTATTAAGAGTACTATAGTTTTTATATACAATGCCTCTGGTCAGGTTCAAAGGTTGATCATTTTTTCAACACATTTCGTTGTTTAAACAAGTCGGTTTTGATTAATGAATCTTATCCACCAATCTTGTTTGCTAAAGTGTTAAGAAGTATTCAAAGCAAGCAATAATAACACCCGTCATGGGCCATAATTTTTTTACTTAAACATATTTTTATTTTATTTATTGCGCAAATATATAACCATTACGAAAACTGTGCCCATAACATCGCTTGGTACTTATTTTTTCAAGTTTAAATCAATTTTGTAATCTTATTAAAATAATTTCAAAAATTACCACATTACCGACATTACTTAACTATGAGTCATACTGTCATATTTTAAACAGGGTAACATTTTTCAAACTTTGTGGCTGTTTTTGTCCCTACATTTATATAATATAGTATGTTTCGTGGTATTAATTAGCTTACATAGTTGTTTCTATTTTAGCCAAACTTCTTCTTTCACTATATTGCCTATGTACGAATCTTCCCACCGTTTTCATAAGACCACTTTGCAGTCTTCATTTTCTTCGTTTGTCTTATCAACTAAAGAGTCTCCGCCAACAGATTAAACTATCATTTGAAAAGAACTTTTAGGAGGTTAATGCAAATCTGTCCCAAATCGATATTTGCCCTGACTATATGCTCTTCTGACTATGCTTTCGTTGAGTCCCGGAAAACAAGCCAAAAATTTTTTGCTTGCATACATTTCAAAAGGGCCGAAAAAAAAAGAAAAACATTCTGAAAACGATGTAATTGTGTTGCAGTTTTTTTTAATCACATCAGTTGCAAATTTTTTTAAAAGCGTTTTTCAAATCCCCTACTTGAACAAACCTTTTTAATTTCTTAACATAGTCTTTGTCGCTTGAGGATGGTTAAATTTAAATTAACCTAGCAAAAAATACGATCCATCAAACCAATTTGTATCTATTTGGTTGGAACGAGGTAGATGTCACTATGAACTGAACATGTCTGTCAAATTGTCACTGTCAAGCAAGCATGACTTTGTTTTATTTTCAGGGGCGTCGCGTCGCTTATAAGTTTAATGGGAAATGACTAAATAAGCATTGTAGCAATAGAAAGGTATTTAAACGAATCAAAGGGAGAGCGTTTAACGAAGCGTCACTTGAACAAGTGATCTGCATATTTTGAATTGATATTGTGTTCCGGCACGCGACAATTTGTTCAGTTTTATAAGTGTCTTTTTTTAATCAATTAAGACAAAACAAGACAAACAAAAGAGCTGAGCAACGAACTTCGAAAACGAAATTTGCCGCTTGGGGTAAACTTTAACACTATATTCTATTGTAAGATAGAAGCCCTTGCAATTCATCATGGGCCCTTGAGGTGAGAGGTGTCGGGTGTCATTACTTTAGGAACGTTTCTGACAATTCGAAAATCTTTCTTTAATACCATCAATCCGTTTTAAACAAGCGGTAATAATGAGAAATAATATTTCTAACTTTCTTTTTTAGAAACTATGCTTCCACTGGCCCGCGTCATACACAAATATGAGAAAACAAAACAGCACTGAGCCTTGTATTGGCAACAAGGCAACCAACAAGCTGATATGGACCCTTTTGTTATGTTCATTGTTCCACAATATTACGGCAAATATTTGTCCATCTTCTGAAGCAATTCTTCCATGCCGATGTACCGTACAAGAAAAAGAAATCCACATATGGTAAGTTAATTAACATCGCCATCATACAACCTATTGAACACCTTAACTCCTTTCAGGTGCTCACACAGCAGCTTACCGCAAATTCTCAACAGCATCAAAGCAATCGAAATGTACATAAAGTCTCCAATAGATGAACTAGTTTTGGAGAACAATCAACTACCAGCATTGCCAGGGCGATTTTTTGGTTCTTTGCAAATAGTTCGTCTGATGTTACGTCACAATAGCGTGGAGCGTGTTTCAAGTGGATGGCTTAATGAGCTAGAGAACAGTCTTGTGGAAGTGTTTATAGTTGAACCACGATTGCGTAGCATTCCCGTGGAAAGTCTTAATGGCTTAATTAATCTTATAGCCATAACCATTCAAAGCAACGAGTTAAAATACTTGCCTGACTTTTCAGGACTTCTCAGTCTAATGTACCTTAATGTTCAGAGTAAAGTTCTCACCGAATTGCAACCACAAATCTTTCGTCATTTGCCAAAATTACAACATATTCATATAAATGGTGGTCCAAATCTCAATCGCTTACAGCCCGGGTTGTTTAAAGACCTCATGTCTGTTAAGACCATAGATTTGGCGAAGAATGGCATTAATTGGATGCATCATCAGGGAATATATCGATTGCCGAATCTGATAAGTCTGAAACTATCCTACAATGACATAAGTGATGTAACAATGGTCAGTCGATTGATCAAAGGCCTTGAAAGCCTCAAGAATCTACGATTAGATCACAACATCGTAAGTATTCTCTCAGAGAATTCGTTCGTTGATCTACCGAGCTTAACCGAGTTGTATCTTAACGACAATCGGATAACTGAGATAAAATATGGAGCATTCTATAGGACACCTAATCTAAAAAGAGTATACATGCACAATAATCATATCAAGAGAATTCATCCGGAGTCGTTTTTGCAGAAATCCGGAACTGGCATCGAAAACCTTTACATCTATAATAATGAGATCGAACATGTGGATGAGCTGAGGTCTCTGCTAGACTCGTTACCAACTCTAAGGTTCCTAGATATAAGCAACAATAATCTGAGAAGCATTCCCTTTGGCGTTTTAAGGGGTCATGGTACTCTGGAACAGCTGCATTTAAACAACAATAACATTCGATCGATAGGACGGGACGCTCTCATGGCAATGCCAGCTCTGAGGGAACTAAGATTGAAAAACAACAGCCTTTCAGATAATTTGTTACGTCCATTTTGGAATCTACCGGGCCTTATGGGACTTGATTTATCACAAAATCTGCTGGAAACTATTGATTCTTCACTTCTTAATGGCCTGCCATCGTTGAGACGATTAGATTTGAGTGAAAATCTCCTTAACAAAATAAATCCAGATGCTTTCCAGAACAATCCATTACTAGAAACACTCAACATTTCTTCTAATGGAGTGTCGTATGTGCATCCTGATACTTTTCGAAATCTAAATAGACTTTTCGAAGTTGACGCTAGCATTAATCGAATGACCGAATTTATTCCAGGTCTGCCCCACATCGTGGAGAGAATTTCAATCAGAAATAATATTATTTCCAGTCTCCATCCATCAATTGGAAAATTACCAAATTTGAGAATGTTGGATTTAAGCCAAAATAAAATCGAACACATTCCCAGGCGGACATTTCAAATGACCAACGAGTTGCGTGTTCTTAGTTTAGCAGAAAACAAGCTCCGAAGTCTTGACGGAAGTACTTTCGAAGGTGGAGAGCGTGTAGAGTTGTTGAATTTACAAAACAACGATTTAACCGAAATCGATGAATACACATTCTCTTTGATGCACAATTTGAGAAACTTGAATTTGAATGGCAACAAATTGGAAATTATCCCAGATAATATGTTTGGGAATAATACAAAGTTGGAACAATTGAATTTGGCTTTAAATATTATTTGGAATGTGTCGCATCATGCGTTTGAGCAACAAAGTTCTTTGGAATACTTGGACTTATCAGGAAACCGTCTGAGTGACATGTCAGTGACATTGGCTCGTCTTAAGAATCTACGTGATATTGATTTGAGTTACAACAATATCGTCCAACTCAGAGTTGATGTCTTATCAGCTTGGAAAAATGTCGAAGAAATACGTCTCTCCAATAATCTCATCACATCCATTCCAAGTGGTACCTTTCAAAACCTCCCAAAATTGCAATACCTTGATTTGTCAAGTAATGAAATAAATGCTATTGATACAGGTGCTGCCAAGAACTTGCGTGAACTTCAAGAACTTGTATTAGCTGATAATAAAATCATCGACTTGAAACATCGGGTTTTCGAAAACCTACCCAATCTACTAGCATTACATTTACAACACAATTTGCTGAGATTCATTGCTCCTGACAGTTTCTTTGACTCACCTTCAATAGTTTTCATGAATTTATCTAGTAATAACTTTTACTCAATGGACAATGTGGGATTGCATAACATGAGAAACCTTGAAGTACTTGATCTGTCAAATAATGCAATCAGAAGCGTTTCTACTCTACCATTACGTTCGCTTAGTTGGTTGGTGGAATTGAAAATGGACAACAATCAGATATGCAAAGTGCAGGTAAACATTTTTTTTAAAACCTTAATTATCCATTAAATCAGCAAATATTGGGCTGAGAAAATTTCATTTGTTTGTTAACCAGTATCATGAATATTAATTTTTACTTCAACTTATAACATTACATATTCACCACACTGTATTCACCATTTTAGCTTTCCCAGCTGTGTTTATAACTTTTAAAATAGATAAACCATATGGATTCTTAATCACTTTGTTTTTAAAACAATGTCGTTAACGTCGTAATCTTCGGAAAGTGTCCTACTTGTTCGAAGTAACGAACTGTCAAAAATGTATGCAAAATCGTAAACTGGTGTTAGAAATGTAGTAAGCTGCAATGGTGGCATCAAAGTTGTGTTCACACAGTTCAGAGGACAGGGATTGGCTTTAATTGCTTTTACGGCTGTCTTTAAAGACGTTTATACTTGTTATAATTTTCGAGGACTGCTGAATAACAATAACTTCAGAAGGCGTTCATTAAAAGCGTGTCGTAAAGTTCTTATTTAATGACGTCGGAAGCTTACGACATTTCACGAACTACAGTTAGTAGTTTAATGCATTGTTTGTTAAATCTGTAGTAATCTGTAGGTGTCGTTAGAGTGTGTTGCCTTCTATATAGTGCTTCAAAACTTCGTTTCCGGTTTCCAATAGCTTGCATACAATTCAATCTGAAGATAGCAGCAGTGCCTATTAGCCACTGATTGCAGTCATTTTCATAGTTAATATAGCAAAGGTAATTTGTATGGCTTCCTAGTACAGATCTTTTAGTTATCCTCCGCAGAATCTAGAACTGACATACAGATTTCAGTTGATTTTATAGTATAAGTTGCAGGATTGCCACATTTAAGTTTTTACTACTGTTAAAGTTTTGAGCTTTTTAAAGATTAAGACTAACTACTTAAATTAGTTAGAATTAAACCATGCTTAAAACTCTTTTCCAGGGATATCCATTTGAAGTAATGCCCCGTCTTAGAGTTCTATCTCTCCGCAACAATCATTTCAGAACATTACATGAAAAAACGTTTTCAAGCCTCCGTGGGAATATTGCAATTCTGGATTTGGACGGTTATATTTTTTTCATTTCTTGTCACCTTTTTAAAATTGAATAATTATTTAATCAATAGGTAACCCGATGGTTTGTTCCTGCACGGTTCAGTGGTTAAGTGCATGGTTGGAAGAAACAGGTTTTCCATATCCTGGACCAACATGCCAAGATGGGCAACTTTTGCGCAATCTTCGATCTGAAAAGATGAACTGCACTGATGATCAAAGATCTTCGAACTATCTTCCTTTGTACAACGAGCATGGTGATGTGTTCATGGGTGAAGGCCGTAACGAGTTTAAAGATGAATGTGATTCCGCAGGAACAGAAGTTGATAACTATACAAGACCATTCCTCACTGAAAGCGACTACTTTTACGATCAATTTGTAGACTATCCGACATTTAATAACACGATTAACAATGGCAATAGTAACTCGTCTCATGTACATCACTCACCGGTGAATCTAAACCATGTTGCTCCTGCTTTGAGTCACAATAATCCACATATGCATGGAAATATTGACTTAACTAAAACTTTGTTAAACACAAGTGTTTTGAATAGATATCCCTTGGTCCAGCAATCGCAGTCACCATTTACATTCTTTGGCTATCCTATTCCAGCACTTGGGATGGGAGGCTTATTGGGGGCAAATTCACGAAGAGATCATGGCTATACAAAGCTAGCACCGACCAGAGGCAAGGTACGAATGCTCAAGGACCCTACTAGCAGTGAGCTGGAAAAGTATCTTGCCCAAAAAACTCAATATCATGGAATTACATCCCGTAGTCGAAATATGGCAGATTCAGGATCCGAGGAATTTGCAAGCAATGAAGACCGTAAAGTATTCAAGACTTCCTTAACTGAGCCGAATATTCAAAAAGGCGGTTTTAAGCCTATTTTGCCAGAACATTTCGGTGGTTTCATTCCGATGACTTCAACTAAACAAAATACTAGAATTTATTTTGAACCAGAACAGCCCGATGATAACCCAATGATAATTGTAAACAGCAGCACTTCAGATCCGATTCCTTCAGCAGAAGAGCAAACAACAGTGAGTCCCCTGCCATCTTATACATATTATGTTACGGAAGATGAAGCTTCAACACCCACGGCTAAACCTGAATCCGGTTCATTTGAGAGCCAATCATTTACCACACAGAGATCAAACCGAGCCAGACCCGAACCAGCTTCATTTGAAAGAAAGTTCTTCACCACAGAGAGATCAATTTCAGAAAATGCTGAAAAGTCTTCATTTGAAAACAACAGAATCACAGAAAGCTCCATACAGCTCGAATCGGAATCGGAAGAATATTTTACAGAAACAACCACATCAAAGACTATTCTTTTGATACCTCCGGAAGATGAGTTACAAACTTCATCATATCGTGGTTCATTTGCAAAAGATTCGTCAGCCTCAAGTAGTACAGAGAGGCATGATTTGAACTCAATAGAACGTATAACTCCCCGAATATTGAGTGGAAGGCCATCGATTACTAAAGTCTTTACTGCTCAAACTCTTCAAAACTATCTTCCAACAGCCGAAGGGTATTCCAGTTCAGGCGTGACAGATGATAATTCAAGGTATGATGTTGATAATCCTGTAACAGCTCCATATAACAGAGAAACTACAAACATCGCCAGGAAAGATGGAATGGACTGGTATTATAAAACTTATAAGAACCGAAACCGTCTAGAGCGGCATGAGAGATTGGAAAATTCTTTTTATAACAAAGGTTCCATAGTTCGTAAATCAAGCTTTGTAATAGTCTTGCTAACTTATTTGTTATGTATTTAAATTATCTAGAAGTGTAATTAAATCGTATATACGGTAAATAAAAATTATTTAAAATTAGATTCAAAAGGGTTTCTCAACTCCTTTAGTTTTGTCCTGTAGAAATTTTATTTTTAGGGTTCCGTACCCAAAGGGTGAAAACGGAACGAAACGGAACCCTATTACTAAGACTTCGCTGTCCGTCTGTCCGTCCGTCACGAGGATGTATCTCATGAACCGTGATAGTTAGACAGCTGAAATTTTGACAGAGGATGTATTATTGTGTTCGCTATAACAACAAATACAAAAAACTAAATAAAATAAAAATTTAATGGGGGCTCCCATACAACAAACTTGATTTTTTGCTCGTTTTTATAGATAATGGTACGGAACCCTTCGTGCGCGAGTCCGACTCGCACTTGCCCATTGCCCGTATTATTTTTACTATTTCTTTCAAGAGTTTGAAAACTTGAAATCACTCAAATAAGCTCCAATGACAATAAAATGAAGAAGAAAGCTTACTTACGTTAAAAACCCTTAATATAGATTTTATTATTATTTTATAAATATATTATGTTAAACAAATGGTAAATATGTTAAATCCTTAAATCTTTAAAAACGTAAATTCAACTAAATATGGCTTTCTTTTATTGTTTTTATTGGCATTGGTGGTGATTTGAGTGATTTTAAGCTTCGCGCTCTAGAAAGAAATAGTAAACAAAAACCAAGCTGAAAAAAAAATACTGACATTTCTCATTGTAACAAGTGACTACGAATAGCAGAAGTCAACGAGATGACAGTTTGCTAAAGAAAAAAAATCGCGCCAAAAACGGTCTTGTTTGTGAGTATGAAGGAAATGTAGCAAATCAGCAAAAAGAAGAACTAACAGAGAAAGTTGTATTTGTTAATTACAGAATTCCATAAATTTTCCAAGAAGAAAAGAGACAACCTGGTAATGGACGGACAAACATAACAAAAACGTGCAAAAAATCACGTTTGTTGAATATGAGCCCCCTTAAATATTTATTTTATTCAATAAAAACACTTGCTCAAATGTCTCATTGTAACAGGCGATCAGTATTAGCAGAAGACAACGAACTGATAGTTTGTTTAGGAAAGATCGCGCCAAAAATGATCTTGTTTGTGTGAGTGAAGGAAAAGTAGCAAATAAGCAAAAAAAAAAAAATAATAACAAACAGAGACAACTATGCATGTGAATTAAAGAATTCCAGAAATCCCTAAAGAAGAAAAGAGCCAACAATACCGACTTCTTGTTCTTTATTTCACATTCGTTTTGTTTTCTATTTTGTTTTTATTCGAATTCGAACAAGAAAAGAAGAAAACTGAGCTTTAAAAGCATACATAGGTTGGCTCTTTTCTTCTAAAAGAATTTTTGGAATTTACAAACGAGAACATTTTTGGCGCGATCTTTCCTAAACAAACTGTCACCAATATGTCTTCTGCTAATCCTGGTCAAATATTACACTGAGAAATTTAAGTTATTTTTTTTTCTTAGCATTGTATTGTTGGTTGGCTCTTTTCTTCTTTAGGGATTTCTGGAATTCCTGAATTTACATGCATAGCTGTCTCTATTTGTTCTTCTTTCTGCTTATTTGCTACTTTTCCTTCACTCAAACAAACAAGATCATTTTTGGCGCGACCTTTCCTAAACAAACTATCAGTTCGTTGTCTTCTGCTAATACTGATCACCTGTTACAATGAGAAATTTTAGGAAGTGTTTTTATTGAATAAAATAAATATTGAAGGGGGCTCCCATACAACAAACGTGATTTTTTTATGTCTGTCCGTCTGTCATCAGGCTGTATTTTATGGTTCGTGATAGTTAGACAGTAGACGTTTTGACAGATGATGTATTATTGTTGCCGCTATAACAAAAATTACTAAAAACCGAATAAAATAAATATTCAAGGGGCTCCCATACAACAAACGTGATTTTTTGGCCGTTTTTATAGATAATGGTACGGAACCCTTCGCGCGCGAGTCCGACTCGCACTTGCCCGTATTATTTTATTTTAAATCCTTTTTTCAAACAAGTGTTTTTCATTCTTTTGCATTCCAGCCGAAAGCATCTGGTTGCTAGTGCTGTTTTTTTTTATTATATTATAATGTAAATTTATTTTATATTGTAACAACAATAAATAATAATAATAATTATAATAATTCATTTGCATTGCAATTAGTATGCCTTCTTCTTGCTACTTTTTCTTGGTTCTTTAGCCCGAAAGAGAACGTAGATCAGAGACTGGTAACCACCTTGCATGGAACCATTTCAGCTTCGTTTAAAGTGAATATTCGTGCCAAATTACGTGGGACATTCATTTACATGATCTGTTCCACACTGAAAACTATCCCACAAAATTAAAAGATGTCCCACACTGTTTGGACAATCAAACATAACATGACGATGATAGAGAAACCGAAAAAAGTCGGTCCGACAATTATTCTGTCTGTCTGTCTGTGTCGGCACCTACAGCCTAAGCAGCTGAACCAACCGATTCGCTTCAAACTTGGTACAGAGTATTATTATGACGTCCTATAGAGTAGTTTTTTGGAATTGGCATTCTAGCTCTAAAACTAACGGTACCTGATACCAACGATTTTTATCCAAAAAATCATTTTTCTAAAAAACAGCTACTACGATTTTGATAAACCTGTCTGATTGGTGTTTTTTGTGCAATAACTTGATGTTTTCTCTGGAATAGGTTTTTCAGAAAAAGTCTTATAATGGCATTCCTCCCGTAGGACCGGTTTTATCAAATCAGATTTTCTCGTAGGTACACCACCCGACGGATTTCGATAAAGATTTTAATGTGAAAGAACTTTTAAAAACAAAATCTTCTTTAATATTGTTCAAAAAAAGTTTTTTGGGTTTTAAAAAAATTTTAATTTTATTTTTAACTTTTTAACTACAAAACTGCTAGGTTCAAAAAAAAAAATTGAATATGTTTTCGAAAAGATTAAAAAAAAAAAACTGGTCGATCGAATTTGAATTTTTTTGTCCTTAAACTTATAAACAGTAAATAATGTGTAATCAGATGTACTTTGATTTTTAGTGTAATATAATTTCATAATGTTATTTCTCACATATAACAGCAAGTTCGTGCGACCCAGTCGTGCATTTTATTTAATTTTGCTTTAACTTTGACTTTGAAATAAAATGTCAAAATTTCTAAAGTTTATCAGACAGAACAGAGAAGGAACGACATTTTTTTTTTTCTAATGTTTTGTTTTTGTGGGGACATTATTTAATTAATCACTTTTTTATGGGTTTTATCATATTGTATAAATTGTCAAATTGCATTTATGTATATGGAAATAAAACAAATATAATTATAGACCATCATATTGTGTGTGGGCCTTAAGCTTGGCAAGAGTTTGATTCTGCATAATGGCACTGCCACTGCCTTCATTGACAGCTGAACGTGCGGCGCTGAACAGTACCAGTTGCAGAATTTGTATTTACAGCAGCCAGCTGCTCTGCCACCGCTGTCACCTGTCACAACATTTGCAGGATTGCAGCAATTATTTACATCAACATACATAATCTTCTAAGTCTCGTCTCACCATTTTCGATTTTCGTCGGTTTCGGTTCTGCCGTTCTAGCCGCCGGCTGTGTGAAAGGAAGTCTAGAGTTAACCATTTATTCATAAAATACGAATATAAAAACATCTGAATAATGATTAAAGAGATATTAATTGCCGGAACTGTTGCGCTGACAGCATTTTTAACAGTTGCGTATGCAATTTTCGAGAATCGACGGTATTTAACAAACAATCCAAACGCTACGGGCGAAAATTTCCAAGTCCACCCGTAAGATAACAACAAATTGATTAAAATAAAAACAACTATAGGTACAATAAAATCATTTTCAGCGATCCAAACTGTTCGATATGTTTTGATTCCATTGAATCAGGAGAATCTGTTTTATTGAACTGCGGACATTTTCTACACAGGCAGTGTATGGAAGAAATGGACAGAGCAAGGGAATTTCTCCAAACTAATAAATGTCCAGTATGTAGGACACCAATTCGTTATTCTTAATTTGTACATAAGTAGCTTAATGCTACAACTTAAGTATAGATGAACTTCTGAACTTTATTAAGATTTGTAGATATTTGCTGTTGTATTCCTATAAGAGCGATGTAGATATTAGGTATTTAAATAAATTAGTGAAATGTAAAAATTTCGAGAAATCTTTATTTTCGTTAATAAAATTTTACAATTTTATAAATCGTTTCTTTTATTTCATGTTGAGTATCCATCAATATAATGAAGCGTGTTTGTGTTTCAAAATCAGAACTTTTACTTTACAATAAATCGGGAATTCCCCGATTGCAGACGTGCAGAAAATAAGAGAAGAATAATATACTTTATATAATATGTATGTATATAAGGTTGTTGCTGGAAAGAGAGATATTCACCAGCGTTGCCGAAGTAGCACAATCGTGCTTTTTTTACATGGACATTGGAAAATTGATTCAAAAGAGTTACTTATGTAGGTAGGTACCTATTTAATATTTATGCACATAATATTATATAACATGAATAAATGTGAATCTTTTAAAATTTGTTCTATAGCAAAATACCTAAAAATTGGATAAATAAAGTTATTATTATTTATTTTTATTAAGGTATTGAAGAACATTTAGTTTTTCCCTTTCGGCACGGTGCGGTAGTGGCACGCTCTATCGGAAAATGTATCACGCTATTTTTTTTTTCTTAGCGACAACGCTGGTATTGACTCCTTTTATCTTTTTTTTTCTTCTGTTAGCATCACTCAACAATATTTTTTATTATAGGTACAATGTCCCTTGATTTGTTCATTTAATTCCTTGTATTTTCTTTTATATGATATAAATTTTTTCCAACAAAGTCACGGTACGCTTTCTGGCAGAATGAAACTACAATGTTTGCAAACATTTTCTTCAAAATCGGTTAGTTTACCAGGCGCTCATAACTAAAAGGAGCCTATTTTTTTTGCATTTATTTGCAAAAATGGGTGGAGCCAAAAACTGGAAAAAAACGGTAAAGATCATCATTCTTTCTTTTGATATTCAAGTCCTACTTTACTTTGGCTTCTTTCTTTTGATATTCATGTCCTACTTTACTTTGGCCTCTTTCTTTTGATATTCATGTCCTACTTTACTTTGGCTCCCCCCATTTTCAAATTATCGTTAAAAATAAATGCTTCCTGCTTTTTCTGAGCGCCTGGTAATCCAAACAATTTTCATATGCTTTTTGCTCGCAATTTAAAGGCTTTTGAGGTTATGGAGAAGAAACACATAAAACAGATGGGTCCCATTGTAGAGGCATATTTGCCGCCAAAAGTTGTATGTGTGTGTGATGTGTATGATGACGATCACAAGGAGGGACAAAAAGTTACGGTTTCGTATCTATCTGATAAACAGAAGAAAGTAAAAACGCTTTTTATTGGCTAGGTTCAGCGGCAACCATTTTCGCGCTGTTCTTGAATCAGGTGATATGTTTGCTGTGCTTTTTGTTTTAGGTTATATTTTTTTGTTCATAAAGCGAAAAAATAAAAAATCCTCGTGCTTTTTTTTTGTATGTATGTTAAGATAATTTCCTTTATTTTCAGGAATTAAAGTATTAATTCAATTATTTATTCAATTATAATTGTATTACGTTTACTTAATTATTTTTTTATTGTTTAGGTACTTCTACCATTTTGTAATTCGTTTTGGAATTATGTATTTCTTCGCTTTTAATGTGATTTAAATTAGGTAAATGAAAACATAGTTTATTTTTACAAATAATTGTCTTTTTATGATTTAAATATTTATTTAAACGTTGTGTTATCTATATCTTAAAATTTAATTACAATATTTGTATTAATAATATATTAAATAAAAATATTCTGTTGGTAGTTTTATTATTTGTTTAAAACCACTTCAGGAATAATGTTAAGTGCTATCCTATTATTATTATAAATGTGAAAGTTTCTATGTTTGGATGTTTGTTACTCATTTGTTGCATTTGCCCGGGTTGGAAAATTTAAAGGGCAGCAAAATTTTAAAATTGAAGACTAAAAATATAGCTATGCCTTTCAAAAATAATTTTACTTGTTTCCTCAACAACATCAAGGGTGTAAAATATATAACTCAGAAAGAATTTCGATTTTTCGTAGAAGAAATCTATAGGTACCAATTTCTGGGTGTCAGTGTCATAATTATGCAGTTCCCAAATTCCATTTAAAAATCCCCTCTTTGTTGAATGTGTCTTCTTGAAATTTTCAATTTTCTAATTCCAGGCGCAGCTTTAACAGTGTCTGAATTAAGTGCCAGAGTGGAAACGATGAAAATTTTGCGCTAGGAGCACAACGGGACAAAAGATTAAATGGTGTACCTACTTAACAATATTCTTGAAGCAAAAAAAACCAACAAAATATTTATTATTGAAATGTTATTGTGCATTTCAAAGACTGTAGTCTACAAGATGTTTAAACATTTAAATCATAAAAAGGAAATCAATTAAAATAAACCACGTTTTTATTTTATTTAAAGCGAAGAAATAATTCCAAAAGGAATGACAAAATGGTCGATGTAACAAAAAAAAATAATTAAGTAGGTAAAAGTAATAAAAATATCATTGAATAAATAATTATTTTAAAATACTTTAATTCCTGAAAATAAAAGAAATTATCGTAGGACACCAAAAAAGCATGAGGATTTTTTACTTTGTCTCTTTATGAAAAATAAAAAAATTAAAACAAAAAGCACAGCAAAAATATCACCTGACTCAAGCCCAGCGAAAAAATGGTCGCCACTGACCCTAGCCAATAAAAAGCCTTTTCTTATTTTCTTCTGTTTATCACATAAATCAGAGTGAGTGAGCAAGTGCGACAGGTGAACTTCGAAACCGTAACTTTTTATTCCTCCTTGTGATCGTCATCACACACTTGACTTTTGGCGGTAAATATTCCTCTACAATGTACCCCTCTGTTTTATGTGTTTCTTTTCCATAACCTCAAAAGCAACAAGACCTTAATTGCGAGCAAAAACATATGAAAATTGTTTGGATCACCAGGCGCTCAGAGAAAGCAGCAAGCCTTTTATTTTTAACGATAATTTGAAAATGGGTGGAGCCAAAGAAAAGTAGGACATGAATATCAAAAGAAAGAAGCCAAAGTAAAGTAGGACATGAATATCAAAAGAGAGAATGATAATCTTTACCGTTGTCTTCTAGTTTTTGGCTCCACCCACTTTTTCAAATGCATAAATGAAAAAAAATAGCCTCCTTTCATTTATGAGCGCCTGGTAAGCCAACCAACTTTGAAAAAATGTTTGAGATGTTAGGCACCAAACATGTGGCGCTGCTGTAGCAAAAAATGTAACCAAACTATATTTTATTGCAAACACTGTAGCAACACGTCAACTGCCTTGTTATACTAAAACTTAGTGTAAAAATGCAAAAAAAAAAGTTAAACAAGTCGATGTTACAAAATGTAAACATAAACTTTACTTTGCTTTAGTTTACTTAGTTCTTCCTCCATGATATGATCCAAATATTATGCTGTTTAAATTCTTGGTGCGACTGAAATGGGTATTAGAGCTCGATGTTATTTTTGGAACCAGCACCAGCACGATCAGAAGTAAATTTCACAAAACAAAAGGAAAAAATACACACATACATTTTTATTATTATGTTGAACGCATATTGTTTTTTTTTTTTTAATAACTTTTAATAAAAGGTTCTTGCAGCGCCGGATCTAGGGGGGGGCAAAGAGGGGCACTTGCCCCGGGCGCCTGGACTTGGGGGGCGCCAAATCGAAGTTGAAGAAATATAGGAGAGCAAAAAAAAAAGGTATTCAACATTTGAACAGGGCGCCAAAGTAATGCAATATTTATTTATTTCTTTTTCCACATATGAAAGAAATATGTAATGAACCACTTTCGTCGCCTCTCATGGGGGTGCAAAATTGGAAGATGAAGAGAGAAAAGAGATTAAAAAAAAATAAAGGTCTTTAACTTTTGAAAATGATAAACAAGTTCGTTGCCCTTCAGCAGGGCGCAAAATTAAAAGATGAACAAGGAAAGGAGAGTAAAAAAAAATATTTGGAAATGATGCTATGTTTATTTATTTCTTGTTCCAAATATAAAATATGTAATAAACCACTTTCGTCGCCCTTTAAACAAATT
This sequence comes from Platycheirus albimanus, assembly GCA_916050605.2. Lineage (NCBI taxonomy): Eukaryota > Metazoa > Arthropoda > Insecta > Diptera > Syrphidae > Platycheirus > Platycheirus albimanus. Next base: position 28,404,686 of record OU696698.1, on the reverse strand, counting down.
CGTCGCCCCTCATGGGGGCGCAAAATTTGAAAGATGAAGAAAGAAACGAAAGTTAAAAAAAAGGTCTTCAAGTATATACTTTACAAGTAAGATTCCATTTCCAAAATCTTATTTGCTGAAACAAGTTTCAAATATGAGGAAGCTTTCTTAAAATCATAATTTATTTCTGCATTACTTACTAAATGCTATTAAAGCATTGAATAATGGATAAATCATTTCAGTTTGAGTTGATGATTGATATTTTTGACTCGTTTCAGCAACTGGATCTATAAAAGTTTTTTTTTTTTTTTTTTTTTTTGATGTTCTGAAATAAGAGCGTTATTAAAAAAAATAAGAATTTAATAACAAACGATGTCAACGGATTCAGAAATTGCAAGTTTTTATGTTTCGTTTGGGAAAAGTGCGATTCTAGTGCTTTCGGGAGTCAGTTAAAACTAAATACTATATTCACGTCAAAATATAGTTTGTCCCCCGTCTGTCTAGCTACAAAAAAGTCAAATTTTATCGAAGGATGGCTACGATGTTGATGGATTAAAAAACATCTAAAAAACTTTTTTATTGTTCCATCAGTTTTTTTTGAAGGTTTGGTTAAAGTTGATCATGTAAGTTTAGCCACACGGTGACGAAAGGTTCGACGCGCCGAGTCCTTGAAAATCTTCTATATTATTTGTTTGTTTACTAAGACTTAACTCAGAAACCACAAAGATTGAAAGGTTGTAATTTGCGCGTGAAATAGGTGATAAAAATCTTTGGCAAGACTAAGCTGTTAATAGGGTGAAATGGGCTAAAAGCAAAAAAGGGATATAAGACTTAGGGGCCAAGTTATAGCGATCAGAAAAACCAAACTGAAATATTTTCAAATGCAAATTATCTTGTGTTACGATTTGATTTAAAACTGCTGTTGATTTTGTATGAAAAAAGTTAACTAGAGAATGGATTGAACTTAAAAGAAAAATTTGTTGCAATTGTTCATTTCTCAACCTAAAAACAACACTAAAACAGTATTGTACACTCCGGCGTATACGTACTTTTCTGAGTTTATTTAATTTAAAAAAAAAATCATCCATGTTCTAATATCTTAGACAAATTAAATGGACGGTATAAATATAATTAAGAAGTCAAACTTATCCCTCAATGTTCAACATTTTTGTATCTATCATGGTTTGTATCATCGCGCTATCTGATGCTCATTAGGGCAGCACAACGTCTGTCGGAATAGCTAGTGAACTATAAAATTTCTAATGTACGAGTTTTTCAAAAGAAGTCCTAATTTTTTTTATCTAAAGATAATAGTTGAATGTTTGAAATAAATAAAATGCACGACTGGGTCGCACGTATTTGCTCTGTGGGTGCAATAGTATGATGAACTTATGGCCATTTAAAAAAGCCGTTTAAATCTGATTTTCGTTACGACCATTTAAGCCAAAAACGAAAAACGTTAGTTTGTTAGAAATATCTTAGATAAGTTAAATTCTGAGTTTAATCAAAATCGTTAGAGCCGTTTTCGAGCAAATTCAAAATGAAAAAAACCGTTACATGAAAGGTACCAGTTTGAGCCGGGCTAAAACAAAACAAAAAAAAAACCTCGACAACCATTTTTCTTCAAACTGCTATATACCAAGTTTGAACAAAATCTGTCAAGCCGTTTAGGCTGTAGCATGACTTGAAAAAGCATACATCAACACAACCGCACAGACGCACAGATTTTTTTTTCTGCACGAATATAATACTTGCCCTATAGAGCAAGTAAAAATGAAAGAGAATTTTTGTTGTGTACTACTGAGCTATTTCACTAAAGCTGTTCTATGGATTAGTTATGATTTTGTATATCGGTGAGTAAAAGTTAAATGTGCAATCAAAATATCGGACAGAATCACAAAAAAGCATACAGCCTTTTAACTTTATATGAACAACATTTGCAGGTTCTCCGCTGTCGTTTATTGAAAAAGAAAAATTATCAAATCAATCGGGATTATGACACATACCCCAAAGGATTTATTTTGCACATGCGCCAAGATTGCATTTTGAGTAATCAGTAACATGAGAACCCTTAGCAATACCTTATTTTCTTAGGTTGGGCCACACAGATTTTTATGACATGTATCGTATATAAGCTATTGTCAACAGCATCAAGCATTAGAGCATAAAGATAAAAACAGGTTAACGATACGAGTTCAAGTTTTGTACGTAAACTTAAAAAAGAAAAAAAATTGCTGGGGGGGGGGGGGGCGCCAAATTCAACTTTTGCCCCCCCTTGAACAAATCCTAGATCCGGCGCTGGGTTCTTGGTACATAGTTCTTCGATAATATTCAATTTTATATATTTTGATCTTTCTACTTAATACAGTTAAAATTTCTTTTTATTTTATATTTACAAAATATTATTTTCACATTTATAAATTTATATTTTTTATTTGTTAATACAAATAATAAAAAAAAAAATACATTTATATAATAGAAAAGAAAATGTATAACACAAATATTTATAAATACTGATAAAGACCTCCGCGATACAAAATTTATTTCTTTTAAGAAACACTTTTGAAACAAAGATTTAAACAAAAAAAAAAACCTAAATTATATATATACAAAGAAAGAAAAAAAAATATATTATTATAATAACAAAGCTACTTTTCATTTAATTTATATATTCTGTATAGCTATATTTATTTATATATATATGTATATCTATATATTATGTATATTTATATCGTATGTATCGTTGATGTATTATTTATTTTTGTTTTTATGGAGGTTTATTTTGTTTTCCTATAATTTAATTTCGGTATTTTTTGTTTGTTTGTTTTATTTGATTTTTAGTTTTCGGAGTAACATTATGCAAATTAATGGTTAACCTAGAATAGACTATATAATTAATTGATATACAAACAAGAATTTATTAACGTTAACAAATATAGAATAAAAAGGCTTTAACAGTAATTTTGGTTTAATAGATTGTTTCATTTAATTATTTTGCAACGTTTTTTTTTTTATAAAATTATATACAAAATCTTAAATCATTGATTTTTATTTGTGAGACAATTATAGTTATTGAAGCCATTTATACCGACCACTTTTTGTTTTTGATAAGGCCTGCTGTGAGATTAAGATCGATCGGTAGGTTGCACATGCACATGCACACCTGCACGTCACAACACCCGCTTAGTGCTGGACAAATCTAATGCCCTTAGCCTTAGCACATATCGGTGTGCAATCACTTGATCTGATGGTAATATGTTTATTCAAATCTAATTGGTATGTTTTTGGTTTTTTAAATTTAAAGCGGGACCACCTTACCATCCACTACTTCAAGAAAAGAACGCAAAGCAAAATTTCCAGTTTGTGCGTTGATTTAAACTCACTCAAGACAGGAATGGAAATGTTTCACGTATTCCTTCGATTGGATAAAACGCACTTAAATATGATATATTTAGACTTGTAGATTCTCGCAGTATCTACGAAAAAAGTCTATCATTCTAGATTGAGCCTGCAATCTTGGACGCATCACATTAATATCAATTCGCTTCTGGACACTCGGTTTGTCCCCGTTTATAAATCATTAAGAGCGCTTTTGAACCGAAGTGTTTGCTGCACTAACTTAATTTTATTATAAATCTTGTTTAATTCAAAACACCGCCCGGCCGACTTCATGGTAAGAATCTTATACGAAAAAAATATATAAATGTATATTCTACCAGCTCGGTTTATTCTGCGACTTTACATAGCATCCTCGAAAAGTCCACGGTAAACTTCACAATATGAGATTTTATACGTTAAGTTTAAACAAAAATTTAAAACAAAAAAAGCTTGACACCATTTTTTATGGACGGCCAATATAAATCTCACAATATTAACTATGATGACCAGCTTATAAAGTTGATCCTATCGCAGAAGTGCACAACATAGAAATACACTTAAAAAACAAACCATTTATAAAATTTAGAAAGCAACAACAACAATTACTGAAAAAAGAATAAATTATTCAATCAAGACGTTAAAAATTATTTGATTTTATCATCTGGAAATTAAAGCTCCACAAAATTGGGCCAATATTAAAGTTATCATTCTTGCGTATTCTACAAAAAAAAAGAAGAAGCGAAACATAATATCTATGCATAAAATATAATATACATATCATAATTCTGTAAAGAGGTATAAAATGTGTGAAATAATTTAACAACGCAAAGATAATATAATAATTCGTTTTGTTTTTTACTTTTTTCCTAACACATAGGTATACATTTATTTTGATAACAACAACATATATAAAAGTTAAAAACAAAAAAGAATTTCAACAAGATTTATGTTAAATAAACAAGAAAAATAATAATTAATTACAATTATTAATTAATTAATTAATTAGGAATTAAAAAAAAAAAGAAAAAAAATAATCAGTCCATTTGTTGGTTTGTTGTTTTTCCTCATATACTCCAAACACTTATTCTGTTTTTGTATGCATGTTATAACATAATTATACCTATATATAGCATGTTACACAACATTTACATTTAAAAATTTAACATTTTATATAGCAAAACAAATTGGAAACAAAAATATACATTTATGCGCAAACATTATATTATATATTGATTTTTTCCACATTTAATAATAATAAAGTTTTTTCTATTGTAAATGTTTTTTTTTTGTTTTTTGTTTTTTGTATATAGTAATTTGTATAATTTTTATATTATTATGTGACAAATATTATGTTTTTATTTCGCATATAGTGAAATATGTTTTTAGTTTTATTATGTTTTTTTGTTGTATTTAAAAAATAATAATTCGTTATTCCCATGAAACAAAAGAAAAGTTTAAACAAAAAAATAAACAATAAAATGCTGGGAAGTTCTTTGCTTTTTGCTTTTCTTTTTTTTTCTTTTTGTTATAAAATTGTCGCGTCCCCCTGTTTCAGAAGGATTGCCATTTTGATTTGCTCTTTTGCTTATTTCAAAAAAATGATCTGAGCTTTCGATTAATTTCATTTCATTTTAAGCACCAACAAAGCCATAAACTTCTAGAACTCGAATTTCAAAATCACCCGATGGACACAATGGCGGATTGTTGAATGTTTTACAACTGTCTGTTTTGCCAAAGCGTATATTTTCATCCATCCATATAGCTTGGCCTTCACTGTAATGAAAAGAAATGAGGAATTGTAATTAATGACCCCTTCTGTAATGACTTAGATGAAACTTTGAAAAGTTATAAGTGCCAGGAATGGGTTCTAGATCATAGGCTGATGACAGATGACAGCTGACACGTGTTTTCAGTTCAAATAAGACGTGGAACAGTCTCAGTATGACGAATACGATGACGAATACTGTAGGAATTGTATATTAAATTTATTAAGGTGTCGGTTATAGCGCCCAGTAAAACATCAGTAAAAATCGAAAACAAATGAATAAGGAGTTTTTTTTTACTAATGGTCGTTTATAGCGATCAGTAAAATTATGTCAGTAAAAAAATGACAATAGCTACAGATCCTGTCTTTTTCTTCTTCTTTCTGGTCGCAAAAGCATCAGTAAATTTATTCCGCATAAACGAAACAGTAAGAAACTAGAATGAATTATTGTTTTAATTTGAGTGAAATGGCAATCAGCTGATACGTAAAATGAATTTTCGTCAATAAAATCTAATTATTAGCTTTCCGCAAAAAATACATTTCCAAATCAATATTTCCTTTATGTTATTCTTTACCGATTGATATATATTTTTTGATACAAAACGCATTCAAACATATTAAATCCTGCAAAAGAAAATTTTAACTGATGCGTTGATCGCTATAACTGACGCCTAAGGGTGTTTTTTTTTTTACAGACATCTAGCTATTTGAAAGATAATTCTTTGTCATTTTTATTAGAATATGAATTTTGATTCTGGCATATTTAACAATGATTCCACCATCAGTATTATCAGCAACAGAAATGGTGGTGCGAAAACGTTTAATACTTAATCGAATCATGTAATTGCTCTGATATACGATTGTGGCAACCATGTTTTTCGAAATAAATCTGCACAATTTGCATGCGTTGTTCAGGCATCAGTCGATTTGTTATGAAATGGAAAACTAAACTACAGATAAATCACATGGCAAATGACAAAATAGCTGTCTATCAAAACAATGCTGCCAGCTTCAAGTTCTATACACTTCTCAAAAACAACACCCTTTATAATCCCTTGTTAAGCCCGTTACTTCCTTGCGAAGGAATAAGCGTTGGTTAGTTTTTCATAAAAATGTAAAATATTTAAGGGGAAAAGGAGCTTAATATTGGATCTTACAAACCCTGAGTTGGGGAAAAAGATCTAAGACATCGGGTAAAGAAAGCTCATTTTTTAAGGAGAGCTTACGATGTGAAGGATGATAATAATGCAAACTATGCAATATTAAGTCCCGGCTTGTATGTAAATGCCTGTTGTCTGTATAGCCTAGTATTTTAAATAACAAAAATTATGCCTGTTACTTACCCTCCGCCAATTGTGATCATTTTTGCATCAGCCGCCATAAACAGTTCCGAAGAATGTCCCAATCCTTTATCACCTTCAATACCAACCCAAGGATATTTTGCCCTTTCTGGATAAAGAGAAAACAGAAAAGTTTCACCCGTGCCAAAGTAGGCCTGTCTTTGGCCCTTGTCGTCTTTGACATTCCGTTCAAACCATCTTGATGAGCAATAGGCACCAAAAACCTATACAAAAAATGTTTAATTAATATCATACTTCAAAAATTAAGTATTAAAAAAAAACACACCTCATTATTGCACGTTTTGATCATCATCAAAGTGGGTTCATGTTGCTCAACCCGAACGTAGAATGTTGTCAACGAGCAACCATGCTCCTCGGTTGTATACAGCAGTACGGGTTGGTACATTGTTATTCTAACTGGCAGCCATGACCAGAGTGTAAAGAGCTGTGCACAAATAATAATATCGCATGTTAGTCACAAAGAATTAATAAAAAATATTTAAAAAAAAAAAATTAAACATTTTTGGCACTTAGTAAAAAAATACAACATTTAAAAATTATTTCAAATCGTAAAATCATTTAGGAAATTAAAACTTAATTTAATGTATGAATTAAGCTGACAATACGACATCGAAGCAGAACACATTTTAATAAAAAAAAATTAACTCACATAAAAACTACACAGAATTTGGAATGATAAGTTCTAAAACAAGGATATACTTAAAGGATAAACAATTCAAGGATTCAGGGTCATTTTATAGTAATTTGGTTGCATATGAGCGTATATGTATAAAGTGGATTTGAAAAATACATAACTAAACGTAAAAAATAAAAAAAACAAAATAATTTGTTTTGTTTTTTTTTTCGTGGCTGTGTATAAAATAAAAAAGATTTATATCAAAATGCTATTAACGGTCTTCTGCATATTAAGGATGAAAAATATAAAAACTAATAACTGCGTTGTTGAGTAAAGTAATTATTACCTTTCAATTACCTTGTTTCTTTTGGTGGTTCTGTTTAAAAAGTGTAAGTGTAAAAATAAAAGGAAACTATTTCATTAACAAAAAAAAGAAGCGATATAACCGATATAAAGTTCTGGCAACTCTGCAACCTTAACGCTTCTTAAAAAATGCTTTCGAGAGTCGATAGAAGCCACCTGCCGGGAACCAATCCGAAAATGCCACGACTAACCAACATATTTTTTGGTGATCGATATTACGAAGTTGTGGAAGAAACATCTAATTTATGTTTTTATTTTTTTCATTGAAATAAATTCCGCGGGATTTTCTTTAGAATTTCAGCGTTCCCAGTTTTTTCCTACGGCTAAATATCTATCCTTCGAATTTAAGCCCAAAAAAAGAGTGTTTTCCATTAAAACATATTACAATTTTCCCAATTGTAAAGTTTTGCTCAGACGAAGTACGCTAACACAGCTTTTGTAGATTTCAAGCTATGAATCCTACCGTTGAACAGCAAGTTCTTCAATTATCTACTGATATAATTTGTGATTAAGATTCATTGTAGTTTGTATCATTAGCTTCCCTAAAATTGTTCTGTTCAGTTTTTGTTAATATATTTTGTTTTGAAGTTAAAACTCAATTAACAAAACTCGGATAAGCTGAGATACCTAAATTAGTAAGAACAAAGCTTTGGAATAAGTTATATCGATAAATAATTAGTATGGCATTAATCGAATTACTTCATTACTTTTTTAATATGTTTTAAGTAACAATGGTTTTTTTAAAACCTTAAATTATTATTGACAAAACGACTTGCGTTAAATTTAAATTTTCCATTACCATTAAATGTGAATCATTTGTTATACGTTTCCATTGTAGCGTCTGAAGATCATCCTTAGTCAAAATATTCTTTGGTTTTGAAATAAAGTTTTAAATTTTTTTAAATTAAGAAAAAGATTTTCTTGGTTTATTTATGTATAATAATTTTAGTGGGATCAAATCAAAACACTTCAAAATTCAAATATTTTAAGCAGGGATTATTCAACTTAGCAAATGTAAAGCTGGACACAAGACATTCTTTTTTTTGCGATGCTTTTATAAGGTACTTAAAATTAGGGTTTAAGGACACTTTTTCTTAAAAATAAAACCAAATCTGAAGACTTTGTTTTCAAGATATTTTGAAGCATAAAAAATTCATTCTTATTCTTTTAGAATTTTTGAAGTCCCTTTTTAGAGTTAATGTTTATTATTGTTGTTTTTATTTTTAATCAAAATTATAACAGTTTTGGAAAAAATTATAAAAATGAATAAAAATCAAAACCATATTAAGGATCTCAAGACTTCTTGAAAAGCATTTAACAGAATACAATACATAAAGAATGAATATTGCATTTCATTTGTCACACTGAAACCAAAGTGTCCTCTATGGAGCCCAAAATCTAAAAAATTAAATTCGATTTAAACTTTGACGCAGGTTTTAAACAGCAGCGGATAAGGTAAAATTAGGAAATCAGCTCTGTCACGACTAATCACGAAAAAGGGTTGCCAAACTACTATATTTCTCATCAAAGTATTTATATGTTTCGTTAAGAACCCTAACCATTATTGCTTTTCCTATCAAGTTTAGCTTAATGAGTAGCTTAATATGATTTTATGTATTTGCTTTATTGCATAAGAATAATTCTATATACAGGGTGATTCACGATCGTTGTGCCAAAAAGCTAGAGCGTGTAGGTTAAGTTGAGACAAGAAAAAAATCGTATGGGAGGGGGGGTCTATTCCCCTCCGTTTAGCCGGGAGGGACAATTTTCTGAAAAATTGACTTATTTTGTAAAAAAAAAATATTAAAATTCAACGGCTTCGTTTGCAACACCGTGTTCGTGTTATACCTTTTTGGAAAGCCAAAAACTTCTTCTTTCATTTCGTTCTTAAATTAAATTGTTTTAACGAATAATTTAAAAAACATAAATTTTCAAACTCAAAAGTTTAAAGAAAAAAATTTGAAAAAATGATTTTAAAACTAATTTTTTTCAAAATTTTACGTAATTAAGTATAATTTTTGTTCTCAGAATTCAAGGCTTCCATTAATCTTTAATCCAACACTGAAAACCGTATGGCTCTACGACTTTTTGTTGCCAAGGTATTCAAAAATAACCGAACCTACTTCTTCACAAAAACAAGAAAACCTAGCCTTACGGGATGGCACAAGTGACCATTTAGCCAATTTTTTCGTGTTTTTGTGAAGAAGTAGGTTCGGTTATTTTTGAATACCTTGGCAACAAAAAGTCGTAGAGCCATACGGTTTTCAGTGTTGGATTAAACATTAATAAGAGCGTTGAATTCTGAGAACAAAAATTATACTTAATTACGTAAAATTTTGAAAAAAATTAGTTTTAAAATTATTTTTTCAAATTTTTTTTCAAAATTTTGAGTTTGAAAATTTATGTTTTTTGAACTATTCGTTAAAACAATTTAATTTAAAAACGAGATGAAAGAAGAAGTTTTTGGCTTTCCAAAAAAGTATAACACGGTGTTGTAAACAAAGCCATTGATTTTTAATATTTTTTTTAACAAAATAAGTCAATTTTTCAGAAAATTGTCCCTCCCGGCTAAACGGGGGGAATAGACCCCCCTTCCAAACGATTTTTTTCTTGTCTCAACTCAACCTACACGCTCTAGCTTTTTGGCACAACGCTCGTGAATCACCATGTATATGTATTTGTATAAACATAGTACAAAAGGAATATAAACTGGTCCTATAGCCTAATTTCGTTTGTTTCTGAATCTTCAAACACGATTTTGGCCACAGAAAAAAGGTTTAAGTCGAGCCTTTTCAGGCCGCATGGCAAAAAAGAGAAAAAATATTGGCAGGCTACAACTTTTTTTAATCAAAAATAGATTTTCCGTAACAAAACCTTATCTGCATCGATAAGACAATGTTAGAGATCTATCTCAAAATGTTTTTAACTAGGACTCTGGATAAATGATAACAAAGCTTCAAGGAGTATTACATTGACTGTCGATAACCAAGCTCTGTTAACTATAATGTAGCTTAAAAGCCAAAAAATAAACACTTATAACTTGTAACACACATCGCATGGTGGCAGTTCACCAAAAAAATAGTAAAAAAAAGGGTTGCCACACTATATTCTCCGCTCATCAAAAAATGCTGTTTTTTTTTCTCAAAAAACACAATCTTCTAAACATTGACACGAAAAAAAAAAATAATGACTGGGTATGGTGTGTGTAAAGTTTGTTTGTGTGTTGTTGGAGATTAAATAAAAATGTACGACTCATCTACTACAACAAACAAATATGACATTTGAAGGGTATATAGGTAGCAAATGCTTACGTTAAATAAAAATGACAACAGAAACTTCTTTTTTTCTTAAGGAAATACTATTTTGGAAAAAAAAATTGGTATTCAAAACAAAAAATATATCTGGTGCGAGAGAGAGAGATAGAGATATGTCACGTAAATATTGATGTACTGAACATTCTTTAAAAACATTACACTTACATCTTGACCACTGGCTATTCGACTTTTTAACGATTGAACAGGATAAACGCCCATAGCGAGCACCCTATGACCAGGAGATTGTTCGCCCTTATAATTTTTTGTTTTATTTTATTGTTTACATGTTTTTTTTTTGTAACATTGAATTTATTTGTTTGTGTTTTTTTTTATGAAAGGAGTAGGGTTGAGGGGAGTTGTGGTAAAAAAAAAGAAAACGAAACAAAACACATTGATGCAAATGCATTAAAAAACACATTTAAAACGTTGTGGTGTTGGGTGGTTTTGTGGCGGTTAACAAATTGAGAATGCATTATATTTTTTGTTTGTTGGAATTTTCATATTCAATGTTATATTTAACAACACAGTGTCAAACACGTAACGTAAATAATTTATTTTGCGATTTTATTTTTAGATAAATTAGTGTTCAACGAAGTCAACATTTATTCATAAATTAATACGAGCAATCAGCGGCAGTAGTAGGTAGTAGTAGTAGAAGTAGTAGTAGTAACAGAATGCAGCAAGATGAGAAAAAAAGAAAAAATTAAAAAAAAAAGACAAAAATGTCTTTACTTTCATTTTCCAAATAAAATATTTTTTGTTGTTGTTTTTGTTTTAATTTGACAGTTGATTCGAAAAATGAACTTTCGATTCGAAGTCAACTGTCACTGTCTGTTAAAAAGAGAGTATTTTTTTTAAGTATTTTTGTTGATTAAAAAAAATTTAATATAATTTTTTTTTTTTTGATAAAACATTCTACCTAAACTATAATCATAATAATCAATGAAATTCGCTAAGTTTGCCAATAACAAATTAAAAGAAGCCCTTAATTTTGCATAACACATTTCATTTCTTAGCATTTTTCTTTTTTTTTCTTTTTTTTATAGCTTTCTTTTTTTTTTTTTTTTGATTAACAAAACAACATTTTGCGGCTTGCATGAGACATTCTCATAACAAAAAAAAATAGTTCAAAATCAAAAGTTAAGAAATAAATAGAAAAACTTGAGGAAAAAAAAAACAAAACGAAAACAAACTTATAAAGAAAAGTTTAAACTAATAACGGTAATGAAAACCAAGAAAAACCAAAACAGCAAAGAGAGAAAGAACTAGAAAATTTAAAATGTATTAAGCCCCATACCAGATTGCGACAGGTCTCGGAATGCACCCTCTGGAATGTTATTGACACATTTCAAAATATGAATGAATGTTCATAAAATAGGTGAAATTTAACTTAAAACTATATTTTAATGTAGGTAATTTATATTTTTAAAATTATTGTAGTTAGAATATTTTAGAAGAAAGAATTTGTTTATAGATATAGTTATATAGGAAAAAAGAATGTAAGAGCTTCTATTACTTTTAAACCATTTAATATTTAAAGTTTATTTAAATTGTTAGGATTTATGTTTTGAAATTATTATTTTTAAACTGATACTCAGTTAATATGACAAGCCATCTATCAGATGCTTTAATGAGTGTTAATTTTATTTAAAAAAAAATAAAACATATAAAAGCTGAATACACGAAATTAAATTTTTATTGGAAAAATGTGATATACAATTTCATTATAAAAAAAAAGAATATTAAACAGAGTAACAAAATTAAAAGAAAAATCGAGGCTGTTTTTAAGCAGTTTTGAAGCTTGATTAATTTTTTATTCAATTTAATCAACATTAATAAAAGTTTTTGCTTTAAGTGGTAAATGGCACCAATTAATTTTCAAAATAAAAAATGGAGAATAATAATAAATGTAAATTAAGCGCATTTTAAAATTAACTTTAGGTTTTATATGGCGGGCAGGGCTTTACTGCAGGAACACAATGCAGCCGGTGCCGCCTACACAGGATCTGTCAAATATTGAATAAACATACAATGACACAAAGCTTCATTTATTTTACTAAATAAGGAATAAATTCAACACATTTCGAGGCCCGAAAAATGTCTTTTGCTATTTAACATAGATTATATAAACAAAATCTGCGGTGGCGCAATTTTTAGTGCGTCAGATTCAATCCCTAATTTTAGTAAACTTTTCCTATGGTGAGGTACTACGTCTTGCGAGGAAGTGACAAAATCTTTAAAAATAAACATTGTGACGAAAAGGTTTATCTCTGCTGGCCGTTCGGATACGGTAAATTTAAGGCCCCTTCTAAAGTGCTAAAGCTAAATTCTCGGTCATAACATTAAATTATATGCGTTTTATTTCTTCTTGAAAACCACACGTTTAAAAAAACACCCTTTATATCTTGTGCCTATTATAACATATTGAACGTTTTTGTATTCGACGTAAACTGCTCTTAGGGTCCGCATTTTCTGGACGAAATTTTGATATCACCAGGTTTATTAACTTGATACTTCTTAGGTAAATGCCGTCTTGGTATCTTGTGAGGTTACAATCATCTGTTAAGCGAACTTGATACATATTGTACAAATAATAGGAACTATACAAATAAAAATGCATAATTTCGTTCTTTTTTTCTTCCGGACAAAATTAAATATTTTACGTCACTAAATCGCAAAGTCAGCATATCTTTCATTTTTGTGTATCATTATTTGATGCGCAAAATAGATGTTTTGTTTTGACAGATGCTTAATGCAGTTCCGTCGAATATGGGCAATGTGTTCAGTTGATAGAATGGAAAAAACCTTCTGCTGGGTTCTGACACTCATAAAATTTGGGTGCTAAAAGTCACTATAGGACTTTGCTTCTTCTGGAGCTGTCCGTTCCTCTAAGTTCAACTTATAAGCTATAAATAAAATCTGAACATGACTTTTGTGTCAAAAAAAGGTGTCAATTAGAGACTCGAAACAACATTTGCAATTGTTGTCGTTTGATATTTTGCTGTAAATTAGCAGTTCTGTTCGATTTGAGATTCACGATCGCTGGTTTTTTTGTTGTTTAAGTCAATCATACAAATCTGTTCCAAAAATATATTTAAAATGCGCTTAACTTAGAAATTATTATATAAAAAAAAGAGATACATATTGAAATTTTGAATTGATTTAAATCATCAACTGAATGAATCAATCCAAATGAATATATGTAAATTAAATATAAATTGCATCTCTTTAGAGACCATCAAACACAGTTTCGAAGCTCAAAGAACATTTGACAAACATAAATGGCACTTAAAAGTAATTGTAGCTCTTAATTTATAAATTTGATTTTTAAACTCAAACCTACTGAATATAGAAAACATTAAAAGCAAAAAAATATAATTTACATAAATGGACTTTGTTCAAAAATAAATAAAATGCTCTCTCGTATATTATTAGATATCCCTAAAAATTGATTTGTACTTTATCACTTCTTGATATAGGATTTGAGAATTTATTTTTACTTAACTTATTAAATTTCTATTAATTTTATAAACAAATAAAAATAAATATTTATAGCTTACCTCTCGTATGGTCAATGTATGTGACATCATTTGAATGTTGACTTGCGATTGACTCGTTGGTAAATTATCACTGGAACGCGATCGAACTAATTGCTTTGAACCGCTTAGAACTGATCTACTTTTTAGTAACATTTCAGTCTTAATAAATATCCTAGATATATATGTGGAACTGTAGAATAAAATAAAATTGAGTTATTGATGTGATTTGAAGATTAAGAAAAAAAATCTATATTTAATTTTAATGTTAGATTAACTGCACCATTGACATTTACTGGGTCGTATTTCGACCTTGCTGTATTATTTCTTTTCAATATTTTAAATTTGTCAAGTTGTTAGATAAGGACAGATTCAACAGATCATGGAGCACGGAATGCATGTTTTGAAAAAAATTGCCGTCTTAACCTTCTGATTTGGTAGCTGTATATTGTGTTTTATGATTTTAAAAACGCATTCGATAGAGAACTACAAGATCGGATATGGGTGGCCATCATGCAACGAGGAATTCCAGAAACATACATATGTCGATGGCTTAGTGCACAAATGTGTTAAGTGCTCAAAACACAATTTTACAGGAGATGATTTTTAAGATTTGGATATCAATAATATTGATTGATTTATATTGATGAAAACCAAAGTATTATAAATAAAGTATATAATAAAGCGCAAAACATAAAAAAAAATATTTTGTTCGAAGATATTGATCTCCAAATCTTTAAATTCATCTCCTGTAAAATTGATTATTTAACACATCTGTCCACTAAGCCATCGATGTGCAAATTGTCATAGACATGTCGAGGGCCATTACCGATGAATTTCCAAATCAGAGTAGGGTTTCACCAGGGAAGCGTTTTGAGTCCCCTCCTTTATTGCAGTACTATCATCAGTTTTACTTTGCTGACCATGGAGTTATCATAAACGACAATTCTTCATGTCTTCAAAAGTCCAAAAAAGACTTCTGATTAAAATCTGCCTATTCCAAGCGTGGAACATTATTCGGGAGGCTTGCCTGAACTTTCAGTGGTCGACCCGGAGGATCACTAGTGTAAGGCAGACAAGTGGGAGAATTGTGATCCACCTGAGATCATGATGGTCCCGGAAAGAAAAAGAAGAATACTCTTATTTCTTCTGGTTTATCTGATTTTGCTGCGATCAGCTTCTTTAACTAAAACTGTTCCATCAATCTTTTTCGAGCTAATAGAGCCGTAAGTTCAGTGCCTTTAAGTCTCTGAATTAAGGAAGAAACACAAGTTTTGTCAAAGTCTCTGAATTAAAGGAGGAACACAAGTTTTGTCAACTCAATTTCTGCTTTTAGCGAAAAAAAGGTCATTATATTAAGCACTGTTTTTAATTTCTATAAATATGTATGACAAATCCTACAAAAGTTGTTCAAGAAGTGTAGATCCATTCAATCCCTGCAAACTGGTTACTCCCGCACAGGAATTATTGATAGTGTTTATCTCTTTAGTTCCATTCCCGTGGTTTGTTATTCTCTCCCATGTAAAGAAGTATACCAAAACGAGACGCGTCCACGAAACTTCACTGTTTCCTGATGGTTTGTAAGTGTTGCCACTGTTCTAAAACTACATACCTGCTCCCCTTTTTTTCAATTTCAGACCAAACAAACTGATCAATACTAAATTGCTTCCATTTGTCTTTATAGCCTGACCTATCCCTGCTTCTTCTTAAGAAAACACTGAAACTTTCCAATTTCCTGTAGCTGGTGCAGTTAGTTTTAACAAACAAAAATATTCGATGGAAGACTCACCTTAGCCCCCTAATACTAAACGCTGATTGTAACAGCTTCGCTGGAGTGACTGGTAATTTTTTGCAAAATTTAATAAGCGCATTACCAATGTCATTTTTAATATTATCCGGACTCCATTCATTGTTCGAAGTGCATTCCTTTTGGAATAAATTGAGTATGACCAGAGAGATGCGATAGAACACCTTGATGCCCTCATGAAAGAAACAGTCCATAACACGTACTAAATGCTGGAATGGTAAACCAGCTAATATCCACCAGCACCAGTCCATAAAAACTCTTTCCAATTTCTGACCGGGACACATTCGTTGCAAATAAGAGACGGAGGTTTTCTAAAAATTAAAATTTAAAACAGATTAACATAAATAAAGTATATTTTTAATTGATTTTTTATACTCACTGCATGTTTTTTGGCAATTTGCATCACTGTTTTCCAAGTGACTTCGTGTAGTAATTTTGTCTGATTGATGAACACCTTTTCTTTGCATGCAACTAAACTTGCAAGACAATGGTAGGCTTCTTCCTCTAAAAAAAAAGAGAGAAAAAAATAGATATAAACAATATTTTGTTAATTTTATTTTTATGTTTATAATAGGCGATGACTAAATATAAAGTTATTTTGAAAAAAAAAATCGAAATTTCAGCTTTACGCAGGGTGACCAAATGATTTGAAGAAGATAGTATTTATAGAATGTTGTTCTTTTGTTTATAATATTATTATTGACCTGAGTAAAAAATGCGCAGTATACATTTTTTAAATGTTAAAATAAGAATGAATCTTTTTTTATGAGATAAATAAATTGATCGAAGTTAAGAAAAAAGAAAGCGTGAAACACATTAGGGTTGGACGCTGTCTGTATTAGGTACCACTTTTCTACTCTAGTGTTTCGACACTGTGTTTGATGTGTGTCTTGTTCATGCACTAATTGTCCATTTGCATGCATCATGTTCTATTTAAGATTTAAGGAATCAGAGCTGCTAGCTCCTGAAAAGACTTCAGTTTGTCTAGCAAGTTAAATATACCTCACAAAAAAATCAGAAAAAGAGCAGTAAAATTGAATATTTTAAAAAATTGACAATAGATGTGACAGTTTGATGTGACACGAAGTTTGGAGCAATCTTGACACTTCATTAAAAAGATCTGATACTTTATATAATACTCACAAGAACAAACGACTTTGAACAAACCTGGTTACAAGTGCACAACGATATACCTTCTCAATCAAATCCATAGTTATCTATGGTGTTAAATTTGTCATTGATTGCATAAATTGACTGTTGTAAAATTTCGCCGCTTAAATAATAATAATATTTTTATTTCGTTTCACAACAATTACTGCAATTGAGCAGCACATCAAAAATATCACATCATTTTGTCACATCATCCAATAACATCGTGATTGTGTGGTTTTAGATTCAGATGATCCAAGTCTCAGTTTAATTTTTATTAGATTTAATATGCTATACCCTTGCTTTGCTTGATCAGGAACGGCGGATGTGATATTAATTTTATTGCTTAATTTTGTTATTTAATAGGAAAAAATTGGCGAGTCTAGATTTTAAGTATCTAGCCAATCGTGAAAATAAAAATCAAGAGACTTCATATTGAAAGCAAAGGAAGATTTGTTATAAAGAGTGTTTTTTTTTAGACGTGATGTTTTTAAGAAGAAATAAAACGCATATAATTTAATGTTATGACCAAGAATATAGCTTTATTATAAAGATAAGGCTTGCCATTATGTCTTAAAATTGATTTCGGGAAAGTGGCCATCGCGGCTTGCTCGAATAAATTCCTGGGCGATTATGTAGATTTGCACGATTTGCAAACGTTGTTCAGGGGTAAGGACTATTCACATGAAAGCGACCAACGACCAACGAATGAACGAACATTCGTCCATTTTGACGTTTCATTCACATGAAATTTATTTTATTCATGTCTATATATCACAATTGAACAGTGAGATTTTGAGGTTAGTCGCGCACGAATAATTTATTCGTTGCGATGTGGATGGCATGTGGAACGCGAATCTGGTTTGATAATTCGTAACAGTCAGATAGAAATTAGCGAAGAACAACTTGTTTTCATTAAAATTTCTTTTTTCTTCAATTAAAATGGAAATTTTGGCATCTCCACATTAGATTTAATGAGTTTCTTTCATTTTGAAATAGTTTTTGTTGCAAAATATTGCTTAGAAATATGAAAAATCTCATTTATTCGTTAGTCGCTCTCTCATGTGAATAATCCTTAAGCCTATTCACTATGAAATAGAAAACCAAACTGAGCATAAATCAAGTGACAGCTGTCAAAAAGACCAATCCAAAAAAAAGTATTGCCAGATTGAAAACCACAAGTCTAAAAGAAACACCCTTTATTAATTAGCGGAAAAATGAGAATTCTACTTGATGATTAGGATTACTAAACAGATAAAAATAGAAGAATTCGACTAAATCTTAAAAACAAAGTATTGGTTATAAAAGTTGTTGCGGTTCGCGCGATTCATTAATTTCTTTTAAATACAAATTCTAAGACGATGTTCTTCGTAGTTTTTATGTTTATAGGGTTCTGAATCATGGAACAACAATATTTGTAGAAACACCAAGTTGATTTGACAGAAACAACTGGGATTGTTCGTTTAACAATCAGAACTAGGTATGTATACGTTTGTCCTAACAACGAAAAGAAGACAGACTGCACACATACCATTTGTATGTACTGTTTTATACTAAATCAATAACAAAAACATCTTTATCGACAAAGTGGAGACATTTAAAGCAGTATTAAAAAAAAAGGGAGTCACTTTATCCGTCACGTTTCACTGTCACTTCTGCGTGAAAATACCAAAATTGTCAAATATATTGTATATTCATGGTGCCTTTGTTAGCAGTTGTACATTTAGAACTTTGCACATATTTTCAGTAAGAGAAAATGGATTCGAATATCCAATACAGAGTTCCAAGAATTGTCTTTTTCTATTTTCATTTTATTTTGACATTTCACCCACAGTTAGTAAGTTCCGTTCTGTTCTCGACGTTCCTACATTTCTGCGACTTTTACCATTTTATATGTCATTTTGGCGCAATTGACATAAAACTTTCTAGTACAGACAAGGGCCTAATGAAATGTCTTCTAAATGTCAGCGTTGATAGTCAAAATGGTAAGATAACGAACTTCATTTGTTCTTTATGTCATTAAACCGAACGGAGATACAAAACGATAGAATTCGCAGAAATCTAAGAGAAAGGAATTGGGCATTGACAATGGAATTGAAATCAACACTGACTATCGCCGCGTTTGATGAGGAGGGTGTTTGCAATAAATTCAATCTTATAAGCAAGAAACAAGAATTTGTGTTTTAGTGCTTCTATTATGCTTCTAACGTTATAACATAAAAATATCTGCCTTTATGTTATAAAGGGTGATTTGCTTTTTCAAGTACAGACATTTTAGTTGGCAGCTCTGTTTTAATTGACAGCCATTTTCTCATCTGAAATGTGATTTATTTTTAGTTTGGTTTGCAATTTCATCATGAATCGACTGGCGCCTGAACAACGCATTCAAATTGTGGAGATTTATTTCCAAAAATAAATAAATAAAAATAAAACTATGACATTTGAAGTGTAGTAAATCCTCAAGGTATTGTTAAGACGTCGCAAACTGACAGTTTGGTGTGATTTACGGGATGGTGGAATAATTGGTACTTTATTCTTTAAAAGCGATGTCGGAGAGAGGGGTACATTAGATGGAGACCGTTGTAGAGCCATGGTCAATGATATTTTCGTGCATGAATTCAATCACATTGATGTGGGGGACCTGTGATTTCAACAACATGTCCAAGATCGTGCAATTTTATACCGCTAGACTATTTTTCGTGGTGGTATGTTAAGTCGCTAGTCTACACCGATAAAATTCACAGCGACCCCAAATTCTGCAAAAAATGATAGAACATTGGACCTCATAATTGGACTACATCCGAACCAGACGCGGTGGCATTATCCAGAAATCATATTCAAATAAGGGCAATCAAAATAATTTATCTGTGTTTTATTTCGTTTATAGTTCTGCTCTAATAAAAAACATCCTTTATTTTGATGTTTTTAAATCTCACTCGTTGTGTGATACTAGAAATTCGGAAATAAGAAAAGCCCACATGCGCGACCGGTGGCAAGATTATAAAACAAATCGGCAGGAAAATAAAAGAAGCGCTACGATCCGGCAGCGGCAGTTATTTTATAGCTAACGAAACAATAATCATATGTATAATAGTCATATTAGGTTGTAATTAATATTTTAACGTTTAAATTTATTCTTTTTTTCCTAAATTATCGTCGTGACCATGTTTTCTAGAGTTAATTTATTTTCATCATAATTATATCAATCTGAGCCTGTTCTCTAATATTTTCAAATATCTACATCCCTTTGTGAAATCTGTCTAGCTATTTAGACTTACAATGTATTTTTTTTCATGTTTATTTGACAATAATACAGAATTGAACTATTTTTTTGTATTTGTAAACACATTGATAAGAGAATCACAAAACCAACCGTCTTGAGAATAAAATCTATTTTAAATTTAAATATTTAATTAAACGATAGCCACAATGTCAACTGCTTGTTTACGACGACGCGACGGACAGAAGAGAGGAGAGAAAAAAAATAGTAAATAATAATAATATTTTATGTAAATAAATTAATAAAACAAGAATAATAATTGATAAGAGGCTCAGCTCAACGACATTGTGTTTTTGTCATTCGTTGGTTCTATGAAGTTGGTTTTATTGACAGACAATACCGAAACCGATATGACAAATCTTTTAAATTATATTATTATTGTTATAGTCCGAGAGTTGAGCTCATTACTCTGGCTGATTGGAACAATCATTTATGTCCACTCTGTACGAGTACACACACAATAAGTGAGTTAACAATATATAGTATTGTAGTCTGTTTGATTATTAGGTTAGTCAATTTAAAGAAAGAAAAAAAAACGTACTCAAGTAATTGAATCTTATTTACTACTCTCGAAATAACTCAGGCGATAACTTCATTTGAGTTCAGTCTTGGACTAAGTTAAAGTAGACAATGTCGGCTTAAGGCTACACAAAACCAGACAAATCCGAAACGATTCGGACAAGATCGGAATGATAGAAGACAAGAATGCAAATAATAATGGAGTGGTGATAAGAAGTTGTGTTTATGTTTCTAAATGGCATGACGGCAGGAGGAGAGGTGGATGGACAAAGGAATGCAACAGATTACAAGAGAACAATAACAATTGGCTTGTAGCACAAACAAGAGTTATCTGTTAAGAGTTTAAAGCGTTTTCTCAACTCACATCAGTCAAGTAGGTTGTGTCTGGGGTAAACATTGATTAATGTCATTTCTGGTTCAGGTAGTTTTGCTGCTCCCAAAATATTTAAGTCGCACATGCAACCATTCGGAAACTTTCTCGTGAAAGGCAACCGGTTTGAAATTGTTTTGCAACTGGTTGCGTGCAACCAAGCAGTCAAGTTTCGAAGTGGATTTAGTTGTATAATGGTTTTGACTTTAGGTAGTAGAGGTTTTTTATAACAGTTGTGAAGGATTATGTGTTTCATTTTACAAATTTGTTTAACAATTTGCAGTTATCCTTGCTACTGTAGGCCGAGTTGATAGCCCTATTCCTCGGGAAATGTTTTGTTCAGATAAAAGGTACCCTATGTACTTCTCTGCACCTCTGATAATGTGTGTACACAATTTCAACCTGATCGTTTCAGTTGCTAAGAGGTGAAAGCCTTACAAAGAAGCAATTGGCTTCGTGTGTTATGTCGTTTTCCTTTGGAACTGGGAAACAAAGCACTCTCGGACTAAATGCGGCTTCCATTGACTAATCACATTTTTTCGTTAGCAATCTTTTCTTCGGGACTTCAGAGCTCAATTAATTGGTTGCTCAGCTCATTCTGAAACTGGAATCGTGAGACTGTTCTTTAATATATAGACCACCTTAGGGATAGAATTTTGCCCAAGTGAATCTTATTGAGAGCAATATTGAATTTTCTATTCTCAATTCTAAATAAAGACCCTTTTCGTGACGTTTTAAGCGTCACTTATAACAAGTAAAGTGTTTTCGAATAAGAGGTGTTATTTTAAATAGCCCGCTATTTCAGTAGTTGTCACTTTTGAAGGTGTAATTTTTTGACATTTGAGAATTAGAAACTACGCCATTAATAAGAATAAAACGATACACGCTTCAAGAACGCATTGAAATTATTAAAATTCACTATAAAAATGGTGTAAATTTGGCAGAGATGGTTCGTAAAACTAGAACTTTTTTTGGTCGTCGTGAAGCAGCTTGTCCGACCGCAATTCAGAAATTGGTGGACAAATTTGAGTTGTTGGGACAAGTTAGCGATGTGAAGAATAAAACCCGTGCACGTCGCTCAAGAACAACTGAGACTATTGCCCAAAGTGTTAAGGAAAACCCAGGTTTGTTCATTCCTCGTCGTTCTTTTGGCATTCCACAAACGTCAGTACACCGTATTTTGCATAAAGGATTTTGTCTTAGGCTTATAAAGTCAGTTAACGCAAAAACTCAAGCCTGCCGATCATCAACAACGTCGTGTCTTTGCTGATTGGGTCCTTGAAATGCATGAAAATGATCCGGAATTTCATCGAAAAATCATCTTGACTGATGAGGCCCATTTCCACCTCGGTGGATCCGTCAACAAGCAAAATTGTAGCATCTGGGGCTCGGAAAACCCAAGATTTATTATTGAAAAGCCTCTTCATTCTCAACGAGTAACTGTTTGGTAAGGTTTATGGTCAGGCTGGGTCATTGGACCTTACTTTTTCGAAAATGAGGCTCTAGCAACAGCTACGGTGAATGGATTGCGCTATCGAGAGATGATTAATAATTGTTTGTGGCCGGAATTGGATGGTATTGATCTGGACAAAGTTTACTTTCAACAAGAAGGCACTACGTGCCACACAAACAACGTCTTTTACGGGAAAACTTTCCGGACCGTGTTATCTCTCGATGAGGTGATCACAATTGGCAACCGAGATCTTGTGATTAACACCTTGCGACATCTTCGTTTGGGGCCACGTTAAAGATAAGGTCAATGCCAACAACCCAGGGTCGATTTAAGACCTCAAAAATGGAATTCGTGAAGCTTTTGAGGGCATACAGCAGCCACTTTGCGATTTGGTGATGGGAATTTTCATGAAAAGGATATTGTTGTGTAAGCGTAGCCGTGGCAGCCATTTGGCTGATATTATTTTTCATTACTAATGGCATACTTTCCTCTTTACATTAAAATAAACATCCGATCATTCATCTTAAAAAATTCCATTTTTCTTTGAATATCAAAGTAACACCTCTTATTGGAAAACCCTGTGTATTTGGAAGTTTTCGAACAAATTTTGTAGCATTGAATGGGTAATGAGAAATATTAAATAATAACAAGATTAGGCAGACAGAACTCACTTCTCAATTCCATCCGTGATCTTGTTCAGTGTTAGCGATGTGAAATTCAAATAAAAATATCTAAAAGGGGGCGTGTTTGGGTTCAAAAGCCCTGTCATTTAAAAACTAAAGAATAAACATTCAAAGTTTAACGTACCTTAAATGTGCATAACTTTAAGGGCATTCTGACATTGACTTATATTTAGTTTCTCTTCAGCCACACCCCTATTTCTATGTGAAATCAAACTAAAATTCATTTCAACAACGCATTTGAATAAATTATTTTTAGCACTTTATATATAAAAAAAAAACTCCAAGTTATGTTGTTTGATTTGATACTTATCATTCCTAGACAAAAAAAAAAGATAATAGTACAAATATTAACGCTCTGGAACAACACAGTGAGAATCAGCAGCAGGTATTTGAAAATAAAATGTTTAACTACGAAAATTAGGTTAATTTACATAGGAATTTAAAAGTGAGTCAATATTTTTAACATTGACATATTCACACACAAAGCATGATAGACACTTTTTTTTAAATATTTTGTTTTAATGAAACGAACAATATAATTCTTAGTTATCGCGATAAAGTTTACCAATCTACTTCAGTTGAATAAAAACGTAAACATTATCGTGAGTTTTTGTTTATCAACTTTTCAGCTGTTTCAACCGAATGTAACATTTTTTTTTTCTTTTTATGCATAAATTATATTTTGGATAATTTATTTTTTAAGCCTTTTCTCAAACGGGAAGACAATAATAATAATAAAAAAAAAGAACACCGTCCCATCTTATTTATTCAATTCAAATTTTGTGTTCTTTTGTTCTTGAGTAGATTTCCAGAATTAATTTTTATCAAAACATCATGTGATGTGAGCGCAATTATCTTAAATAAATATTTATAAATCTGCAAATAGGCAGATGACTTGGAAAATATGTTTTTATTATTCATAGTGTTTAGGAGCATTGAGGAAAGAATTTCATTTGGCCACGAATTCGCTTCACGCTTTTTTAAGTTAAAGTTTGAATTTTTACTTACCAGACATGAAATGCAATAGAATTGATGTAATGGGATACAATACTGGACTGAAGGTGATATCAGGACAATCATATCCTAAAACATTTACGATCCGATCTGCCACTGCACGTCCAGTTCGAGTGAGATGGTATGGCAAACAGTGGGCGGAATCGACAAACGCTGGTAGCATTATTGGCTTCTCTGAGAGTTCTGTTGTACCAAATACCTGAAAAAAAAATAAATAAATAAATACAATACTACAATAATTTATATTTTTGCGTTTTTAATTAAATTAAAACTACTTCAGACAGGATATCCTATTCGTATAGACTATTAATATTGATAAGTGAGTCTTAACACTGACGTAAGTTTATGCTCACAATATTGTTTTAGATAAAATACTTGAAATTTTATGAATGGGAGAGTTTATCGCCACTAAATACTTTCTGTGGTTCATTAATACAATTAAACTGGCCACAAGCCATTAGGCACTTATAAGATAAAGTTTTATCTGACGTGTTTTATTTGGTCTAGGGAGACCACGAAAGGCAATAGGCATTTATATTTGCGAGTATGGTTGCTAAACTATATCCAGCTCCTAAATGTCATCTTACTGTAACTTTGACAGGAAACAAAGATCTAGATTAATCACTTTTATGGAAATAGAGCATTATCATTTCAGACGAAAAGTAAATGAGCAATGGACATATCAACATAGAAAACGTTTCCCGAAATTAACAGTCCAGGACAACTTTTTTTAAATATGTCACCAAAAATGGAACCAATCTTAAGATCGATTGGGAGAAAGATATTCCCTGAGCATTTGATAGAGTTAGTTTGGTATCGAGCTCTCTTGTCGAAAATAAATGTATTTGGTATCGAAAACCCCCGTTCTTCGATGAATCAGAAACTATCTTTCGAACCGTTCCATCAATGTTCTTTTGGACGGCTTTATTCTTTCTGTTATCCACAGGAAATACTGGTGTGCCTCAGGGATCCGTTCGGTTTCCTACTCTTTTTTTTATGTGGATCTACCACGGCAGCATTTGATAAGCTCATTAAATTCCGATCTTGTCAGCATTTACTACTAATGGGGGATTATCAAGTGATACTCACTTGCGTCTACAGCATACAAATCTGAAGACTGCATTACACCCTCTTACATGCAAGTAAACATTCAAAATTAATTGATTTGTGTCGCTCTAAATTTTTCGAAATGTCCTCCTTTTTCTTCATTCCTCTCATTGAACATCTTTCGCGTAACACTTGCATCGCTGATTTGGGACGTTCTATTATTAATAGAGATTTATTTTTCAACCGCACTACAAGAATGTCGAATGTTTAACCCGGCTTTATGCATCCCTCCTACCACTACATACTAATGTCATTCGAAACCAATGTGTATCGGTATCTCCTTCTATCTCCTATCTAACCTTCCGTGGTGATTATAAAAAAAAATTATAAGGCTACACTTATTTGTAGTGTAGAATCAGACATTTTGTCCCTAAAATCTAAGGACATTTACTGTCAATAACGATGGAGCAAAAGAGAATTTCGTCCATTTTTCATAAGTCAGTGGTTGTTCCCAAAATAACCTTTACAACGATTCCAAATAAAGCCAGAAATAACTTTGAAAAGGGCATTAATGATTTGTAATGGGAAAATTAATGATTTTTTGATACAATTAATATAAACACTGCGCGTCATCAGGTTAGCACATCCCCTCACGTTAGTGATTCTAGCCAGACTAAATGAGCTAACTTTAGTTTTTAAATTAGTTTTTTAATAGCAAAATAAAACAAAAAACGCTATTTTTCCATTTTTTAATTTTTTTTTAATAATTTATTTAAATGTACCTAATAATAAATTTATTTTATACGTTTTTGTAGGTGTTTTACGTTGATGGGAAATTTTTCGCAACACCATCACACCCCCCACCCGAGTATGAAGAAGATCCAACTGATGTTCCTCTTTGCGAAGATCATGGAAGTAGTAGTTGTATCAGTCTGGAACTTCCAAATTAAGTTTCTTTTCTTTAAAAAAGCCAACGCTCATGCAAAATTAAAGCGCATTTCTTTTCCAACCACGTTAAGTGGTTTTTTGTTAAAATCACATTCTTTTAAAATGTGGAGCATTCCTTACCACTTTTTGAATTGTTAATAAACTCGCTTTTACTCCAACATATGCCCTGACCTTTGCTGCCGAGTTATGAGAGTTCGATGCTTTTCTCAAAATAGCTCTATTATCAGCCAGCATTGGAAATTATTTAAATATTACCGCTCTTTTATTTCTACCATATCCTGATTTATGGCACAGAAATGCGGATATAACTTTTCGTCTTCTACCGATTTTTTCCCATATTAATTTTAATACACAACTTGAGCAGAAAAAAAATTGGTTGTCAAATGCGTTTAACCCTTGAAGATAATATTAAAAGAATTTGCCTGTCCTAACCTGATGACGCAAAAATAAAGCCCAATTTTTCATCGCAAATTAAAAAAAAATAGCCAAGAATTGTGCAACCAGGTCTTTGATGATGTTCTCGGTGCCAATAAGAGTCTATACAAAGATGATAAAAATGACATATAAAACAGTAGCTGCATTTTAACAAAAACAATATCAATTATATTAAGCTTATGAGGGGTGTGCTAACCTGATGACGCGCAGTGTATGTTGAAATCAACTTAATAATGAATCTATATTGATTCGATCAAAAGAGAATGGGAGTCATCATGCTTAAGTTTTTACCGAGGTCATCAGTGAATGATAACTCTTTGGAAAGGTATAGTGTAAGGTGTGCAAGGTGTTCCACATCATAATCAGGTATACACAAATCGGAGGAAAATGTTTTGTTGAAACTTGAAAGTTTCTAGAAGCAGAAAGAGGTCTACTTTAATATCTTAAGGGCAGTTTTGCGCTGCTTTACAATATCTAGCGATTTTCAGGCCAAGGCGCAAAAGCTTAAAATACGATAAACGACGGTCTGGCAATTCATCAAAGTCATAAGAAAATATTTTGGACAAAATGTCATTATCAATCAAATCATATGATGAGTACATTTATGTTTACAAGTTGTTGAAATAAACTTTGCTAACCGTTTATATACCTTTTATCAATAAGGTCTTATAAACTTAATATGATATTTATTGAAAGGTTAATTACCTGATGCACCATTTCCCAATAGAAACCATCGAGCATATTCTGCTTCGTTTGGTGCTGTCCACATAACGCCGGCCATAATTGGGAACGTATTGGTGAATTGATAGGCCAGGCATTTTCTCGAAGTATACTTTTAACTTCACGTTTTTTTCCTTGTAGTATGAGTGGTTGTATCTCAGCGAAACATTTCAGCAATGGTTCTTTTCCTGAAAGAAAGAAAAAAACAGATATCAATCAGTTTTGATGGAATAAAAATAAAATCAAAATATCAAAACATCAAATTAAACACAGATAACATTTGTTTTTATTCAATCATCCGAGATAATCAACTCACGATTTCTGTTAATCATTTAAAATTAAAGAAATAGTATTTAATCTTTAAATACATTGTATTTTTTGTCTAATTTTGTTCCTAAACACCACCCCGCACTTGACAGAGATTATTTATTAAAAACAAAAAAAAAAAAACGTTTTGTTTATCGTCTGATAATAATCTTTTAACCCTACTTACATCCCAATAATAAATTAAACCTTAGTTTTTCGTCGTAAGTCTGTTTTACTGGCCTAATTAAGTGAAAGCGAAAGTAATAAGTTTACAACTACACAGTGGAACGTTGTAAATGTTTTCTTGACACACAAATTTTGTGACAAATTTAACGTGATTATTTCATGTCCTCAGTTGATTTCAAATAATTATTTTATTTACCTATGGTGATGAACCAAATTGATTTATTGCTGTTCAATTAAGTTGACATTTGTGATTAATAGATTAATGACATAGGTATCTAGTAATTTGGGTGATAAGAATTTTTGTTGGCTGATAAGGAGCGATTTATAAAATAAAAAGAGTTATCAAAATGCAGTGTTACTACGTCAGTGTATAGCTTTGTCTTGTTGAGTATTAATTTTCCTATAATATTCAAGTACTTTGGTTAAGTTTCCAGAAGTACCCTCATAAAATAATTCCTTCTGTGGAAACTTCTATACAAAATTAAACAATAAATATCGAATATGTCAAATTCACTTATGAGCAATAATTGATAGTGTACTTTTTCTTCCAACTTTAAAAAAATTAAAGTGAAAAGCCGTGCATCATAGAAGAGACCGTGACACATTTATTATTGTGTTTTGTTTTTAATACTTAATGCACAACTCGCAATATTACCCTCTCTCGTCGTATCGTAACTGAAGCGAAGCTAACTTTAAAGTGTCGTCT
Organism: Platycheirus albimanus; assembly: GCA_916050605.2. Taxonomy (NCBI): domain Eukaryota; kingdom Metazoa; phylum Arthropoda; class Insecta; order Diptera; family Syrphidae; genus Platycheirus; species Platycheirus albimanus. Next base: position 28,375,751 of record OU696698.1, on the reverse strand, counting down.
TGATAAATATCGAGTCATTTCAGTAACCAAAAGATTTAATCTTATATGCGTCTTAAGAAATATGATTTTGAACAAATATGCACTTGTTCATTTGGTTTGAATTTCCTAAACCATCGACTAGCTAGACTCTAAGTGGGGCTTCGGAGAGTCGATCATATTAACAACCTACAAAAAGCCTTGATCAATCATCGGAGTACTAACAGCCGCTCTCCCTGATTTTCGACGACGTAAAGAATTATTTTGAATCCCCTAGCGGACAAATTTCCGATGCTCTAGTATCAAGTTGAAACTGTTTGAATCAAACGTGAAATCTGAATTGTTATATGCCTGTGAAACGTGGGAAAGCTTTGCCAACACATCTAGTAAACGACAGGCTTTTTGTGAACCGTTGAGTGCGTTAAATCTTAAAAATCCGATGCCCACAAACCATATCCAACACCGAACTGTGGCTTAGGACTGGAGAAACAAAAGTGAAGGTAGACATCAAGCAGAGAAAGTGACTCTGGATTGGTCAGAAACAGTCTTTTCAGTTGAATCCTGGAGGAAAGACCAAAGAAAATCTAGAGGCCAACTGTTTTCAAGGAAGCTGAGTTGAAATCTTGATCGCACAGTTAAGGTATCGTGCTGGGAACAAGAATATAGTAGAATCTGGTTGAATTTCGAAACCAACTTCTCCGTTGAAGTCTATGGTTTTAGAACTATTTGTAACGACTTGGGGAAAGTGACGCAGAAAATTCATAAACTTATATTTTTTGTCGCAATCACCCTATATAGTAGATAATTTTTGATTTTTTAACAAGCAATAGGAAAAAGGTTAAAAATTAAATAAAGAGTCGTAGAAAAACATTGCCCAAGGAAACGTCAACTCAGTAGTTACTGCACTATCATATTTGACATTTCGATAACCAAATGTCATCCATTTTGTGTTACCTTGACAGTTCGCAACCCCTCGCAATTGACTGCTTTTGAAATTTGAATGTCTTTAGAAATTATCACAGAAAGTCTTTTTCTACTTGGCTAAAAATAAAACAATCAAGCAATTTCTTTGATACTTAAATAATTACATGAAATACCTGCTCTTGAAGGAAGAAAAATACATAGCTTAAGGTCGTAATTGCCTTTAATTCATGCTTTTAACATTTGGCAGAATGATTTAATCACATTTTCTTCATACAAAGTGTGTATAATTCCACAAAATGCTTTTAGGTAATTATGATGGCAGTCTTTGATGAAAGTGTATACAATTACGAGAGGTAAAACCAAATTTTTTTTTTACGTAAGTCGTAGTTTATAGTGTGTATAAGCTTAAATAAAAAAATCTATAAACTAAAAAAAGAAAAGCACCTTAAATGAGAAGAATGCGAACGAACATTAAACAGTCGCCTGAACGAACTGTCAAATGGATAGGTACAAGCAAACCAAGTATCTAATTGCAAACTCAAACATAAGTATGCAATAAGCTTTTAGTTGTTAGCCGGTCTTAAAGTCATTAACTTTTTTAAGGTCTCTCGCAGGAAATAATTTTTTTTTATTACTTCTTGCCGAACAAAAAATTAACTTAAATTCTGGGTCACAAGCAATTTAATTCACACACTTCCATAAAACTTTTTCGTTCGCACTTTGCCATAAATAGATTAGCAAGTGCAAACTGATGTTAATAACATTTAACGTAATAACAAAAAAAAATCAAATTAAAAATCAATTACTAATCGATAACACAACTTATCATGATGATAAATAAATTAAACTGTAACATGTGACATACGAAAAAGTCTCTGATTTATTTTCAACTTTTTTATGGCAGTTGGGGTTTAATTCAGTCAAATTAGGCTTTTATGAGATTATGTGTTTAAAAAAAAATGTATAAAAAAGTGGGATTGGTTCTAGGAAACAACATAACATGCCTGGGAATCAATCGATAACAATCCTCGATTATTAGGAAAAACAAAAAAGTTATCTAAAACACTCTATGTGTACTTGTGTATCCTTAACTAATATGTATGTACTGTTACAAAAAACTGTACCTTTGTTCTTACTTTTGGTAATCTAAGTCAATATGGCCACATAAAATTTTAAAACAAAAACGGAAACACGACATCCACTTTCATTTTGTTTGAATGGAAACTGTATGCAGTAAGCACAATGAATATGAATCAACAAAACAAAGATTGGATTTAAAAAAAAAGCCAGTGATGTCTTCTAATTTTAAAATCAAATCGATCAAATATGAAGCAATCAACCCTCTCCAAAATATGGAAACACAAGTTGATACAGAGTGGTCCGGTAAAGTGTTTGTAAATATTATTTTAGAAGGTTGTCATCGCTTGTATTCGACACTGACAGACTTTTTGTTATCTGCCATGTGATTTATCTTATTTTTGGATTGCAGTTTCATCATAAATCGACAGACGCCTGAACAACGCATGCCAAATTTTGCAGAAAGAGAGAAACGAGAATGCTGTTAATCAAGATTTTCAAAAGAGCATTATATTCAGCGCAATTGATTTGTTGAAGGAAACGTTTGGTGAGTGCATAATTTCGCGTTTTGGACTCCAAGATCGTACGATTTAACACCGCTAGACTATTATAAGCCAGAGACGGTTGACGACTTGTAAAATGTCCAGCGTTATTGACTGATAATGCTGCTAAGCGTGATCATGCCAGCCGCAGTGGCCATATGCAAGAAATCACGTTCAAATAAAAATGGCAAAGAATTATTTTTCAAATAAAGTCAATTTTATGGCAATTAATACATAATTTATAGTTCTATGAATCTTCTAAAAAAAGCTTTTATAAGACGAAGTTTAAAAAAAGCTTTATCTGGCAACTTGGTTGCCTTGTGCACGGTATAATAACGATGTGCGCAGGAAACCTTGTTGCTGCCATACAAGACAATGCTTTATAAGCTACGTTTTACTGCAACTAATTTGCCAGGATAGAAGGTGTCAGAAATCACCCTGTATACCAGCAACACACATCCCTCTGGTCACAACGTTCCCAAGAATATTGTCATTTCATTAATCATTTAACCTTTTTTATGCCAAAATTTGCAATAAATAACACTAAAGTCAAATTGAACAAAATTTTATTCCAAATTTGTTGCTTATTTTCCTGTTTCAACAAAAAGCAAAACGAAACAAAAAACAACCAATTATCCCACTTCTCTGTCATCAAATAAAAAAGTGCTGTTTAATTTTTTTTTTTTTTTTTTTGCTCTCTTTTTTTATAAGATAAAGATGCATTCATTTGACAGAGGTCAAATGGATTTAAGACCCCATACAAGCAGAATATAAGCTGATCAAATTCTTTAGTGAGATCGAGAGGACACAAAGTCTGTCGTGTATTATGAGAAAATAAATTCAGTCCAATTATTTGCAATTTAATTTTATTTTTATTCAGCGCTATGTGTAGGTACGGTGTTGTTTGGTTTATGTCAACGTGTTGACATTACGATAATATTATTCCTGAGGTACCTACACCTAATGTCGTTTTGTGAGAAAAAAAAAATTGTATAGGTATCTTAATTTTAATGTAAAACATGCGATACAAATGATGATGAGAAGAACGTCAATCGCCATTTTTTCTTGCTTTTATGTAGAAGTTACTTAGTTGATCTTGAAATTGTTAAGGACGAACAAAATAGTAGTTTTGTCTCAGGTCAGACATTTATAAATGAATTTTATAGGTTTTTCATTCCAATCCGTTAAGTTTTTGAAGCATAATGGCAGAAACTTTGACATAAGTCACTTTCAAAGGAGTAATTTTTTCGACATAAAAAGTATGATATGCTTGAATCTATAGGACCTCGTCGGTCCACCAACACAATCAAAGCCATTAAATCGTTCAGAAGTATCCAAACATGCAAGATCATGCAAGTTTTGGTGAACGTAGCCATTAGAGTGTTCCCGCTTGGTTGAATGTAGCCATTCGAAATCGTACAGAGTTCAAGTCAGAGAAAAGGATAGGATTTGCATCCTACTCCATGCCAATGACACTGGCGTTAGAAACAAATACCATCACTCATCTTCCAGATATTTTTATAAAAATTATGTCTTTGAATGAAAAAGACAGAAATTAACCCATATACATATCGACCATTAGCATAAAATGAGGTGATCAGTGATCACTTACATTTAGCCGAGATCCAAACCTTCGACAGTTATTTCCTACATTTCAAAAATATTACACGACAGTATTTTCTTGGTTGCGAATGTCACTTTTTAGGTTAGAATTTTAAAAGAAAACTCCAAAGCACAGTCCTTAACAAAAACTGGACATTTTTTGGATGCAAACACTCAGACCAAAAGGTTGTTCAAGATTTTTGTTGTTTTTGAAAGTAAACTATAGTCACCGCTTGGATAGTAAATGCACAACAGCACAAAATTATTTATGGCTAAAACTGTCAATACACACTTAATGTTTTCACAAAGTTTCTGTCAAAAAATGGAGTACACTTTTAACCTTTTCGTATGTACCAGTGGTACTTATTTATTTTTTATTTTCTTCCTGTTTATGTCAAACTCGTTCAAATTGTCACTTGCTTCCCGTAGGTTAATGCTTGGAATGCAAAGTATTTATCTGATCAAACATAATCTTGATAAAGATACGTAGAATATATAACATGTTATATACAATAAAAAAAATTTAGTTTAACTGACATAAATTAACGTCTTTAGTTGAAAAACATGTTATTCAAATATTCAGATTAGACTAAATTGTAACAAATGGATATATGCAGAAAAGTGGTTTCAGAAGAATGTCGCAGAAAAGTTTATTGGCTTATTTTTTTATGAATGGCTGTATTATTTGGACACTTCGTGATATTCATTGCATCAAAAAAAGTTTTTTTTAAAGAAATATCCTTAGGAATTCCAAAAAAAAAAAAAAAATTACACTAAGCGGTGTGTGTTGCTGAAAGTTCTGGTTATTCTGCAGTTTACAAGCTTATTAAAGAGTTTTCCAATAAGAGGTGTTATTTTGAATAGCCCGCTGTTTCGGTAGTTGTCACTTTTGAAGCTGTATTTTTTTGACATTTGACAAGTAGAATCTACGAAATTAATAAAAATGGAACGATACACGCTTCAACAACGAATTGAAATTATTAAAATTCACTATAAAAATGGTGAAAATTTGGCAAAAACGGTTCGTAAAACTAAAACATTTTTTGGTCGCCGTGAAGCACTTTGTCGGACCGCAATTCAGAAATTGGTGGACAAATTTGAGTTGTTGGGACAAGTTAGCGATGTGAAGAATAAAGTCCGTGCAGGTCGCTCAAGAACAACTGAGAATATTGCTGCTGTAGCCCAAAGTGTTAAAGAAAATCCAGGTTTATTCATTCCTTGTCGTTCTTTTGGCATTCCACAAACGTCAGTTCACCGTATTTTGCATAAAGGATTGCGTCTTAAGGCTTATAAAGTTCAGTTAACAGAAGAACTCAAGCCGGTCGATCATCAACAACGTCGTGTCTTTGCTGATTGGGTCCTTGAAATGAATGAAAATGATCCGGAATTCCATCGAATAATCATCTTCACTGATGAAGCCCATTTCCATTTCGCTGGCTACGTCAACAAGCAAAATTTTCACATCTGGGGATCGGAAAACTCAAGATTTATTGTTGAAAAGTCTCTTCATCCTCAACTAGTAACAGTTTGGTGCGGTTTATGGTCCGCGGGATCATGGCGTGTTACTTTTTCGAAAATGAGGCTGGCGCAACGGCTGCGGTGAATGGATATTGGCACTTTCGAGAGATGATTAGAAATTTTGATGGCCGGAATTGGATTGTTTTGATCTGGACAACGTTTGCTTTCAACAAGATGGCGCTACGTGCCACACAAGCAACGAAACCATCATTTTTTACGGAAAAGTTTCCGGACCGTGTTATCTCTCGAAGAGGTGATCACAATCGGCCACCGACATCTTGCGACTTCTTCCTTTGGAGCCACGTGAAAGATAAGGTCTACGCCAACAGCCCAGCGACGATTCAAGACCTCAAAGATGGAATTCGAGAAGCTATTGAGGGCATACATCAGCCACTTTGCGATTTGGTGATGGAAAATTTCTTGAACAGGATATTATTGTGTAAGTGTAGCCCTGGCGGCCATTTGGGTGATTTTCATTATTAATGGCATACTTTCCTCATACATTTAAAAAAACATCTAATAATTTATCTTAACAAGTGCCATATTTCTTTGAATATCAAAATAACACCTCTTATTGGAAAACCCTGTATGAGTTTTTCTATGAATTTTAAAAAGTGAGTAGTTCAACACGTGTACTCTTTAGAAGTTTCAATATTCCATGAGAGATCACCCATGACAGATCACTCAATGCAAAATTAAAAGGCTTTGTCCATTGATTTCAAGCTACTAGGCAAACAATTGGCCCAATCGTTCTTCAATTATTGATATAATTTATGTGTCAGAAAAAAATTTCATATAGGGATGCATTTTTAGCATTTCTAACGGTACACACTTTTCGGAAAACTAAAAACAATCTTCAAAAAAGAAAGAATGGATCTGATCACTTTGAAATCGATAAGTCAAATTTTCAGAGAAAGTTATTAGAACTAAAGAAATATTAAGAAGTACCTCAATGAAGGTTCATATTTAAGAATTTTTTGGAATCGAACCGTCCAGATTAAAAACAAAGTAGCTAAGTATCACGTCAAGTGTCTTGGGGAGAAATGCCATATTTTTAACGCTTCCAAGAATCATCTTTCAATTTTTTTAATGAGGATTGATCCCTGAGGTTATAAAGGTACATTTGGCAGCAAATTGAACGCTATACCTTCTTTCTACTCAAGCTCTGCTGTGCTAATATTTCCTTAACTACAACGGAGCTGTGTGTATATTTTTTTTTACTCCCATAGCACAAGACATGATAATATACGATAAAAACAAATATATAACATTTGCCAAAAAACGTGCATCTGGGAATTCATCCTTGGATGTGAAACTTTTATATACAAATTGATGATAATGACAAAGAATAATAAACATCACATGCTCCATGCGAAAGACCAATGTTATGAATATTTTAAAAGAAATGACGCAAGCTAATATTTAAATGCCTTTGAATTTTGAATCTCCAGAAAAAAAAAATAAAAAAAAAACACGAAGAAGCTATCCATTTGTAAAAACAGTGCAAACTCAAAAATAAGACCAAGCAAATGTATTCCGAGGCCGAAAATGGAAACATTTTTGATATAAGGAGGAGGGTGGTTGGAAAATAATGAAACCATATTTTTAATTAAATTCTTGACAATAATGCTAATACACACAGCCAAGCCCCTTTTGTCTTGAATCTTGAATGTCAAGGAGCTACTTGAGTGACAAGGTCGAATCAAATCCTCATACCCCAGCGTTTGTATTTTTTTTTTTTTTGTATTAAATGACAAACGTGGGCGTCAGAAATTTTTAATAATTGAAATATGTAATTTGCCAGAGCAGAGATGGCTTCTTTTTTCGAGCGACGTTGCGTCGCGTCGCGTCGAGCCCCCTCTCGAAAAGATCTTTTTACAAAAGATAATTTAATTTCAACGTTTGAGGGAGCGAATCCGAGACAATAGCACCAATTCTTTCAATGATTGTCATCCATCAAATTCTTTTTCAGATACTCTTCAATCAAAAATCGATTTGACTAAATGGGTGTGTATTGAGATGACGTGAATGGCTAAAAATATACGTACAAACGCACATACAAACATAACATAACATTACATGCACGCACATAACAGTTCATATTGATTATAGCCACCGCACCGCCACCAGTTGAGTGCCATTTAGAGTACTTACGACTTATGATATGAACAACAAGCGAACAGAAAACGAGGAGTAAAATTGAGGCACTAATGAAATGTTTGCACTGTATTTTATCTTATCTGACGGATCGCAACTGAAGCAAATTAAAAAAAGCAAAAAAAAAAAATGTTGGAATATATGTTTACAAAATTTATCGAAGGTGCAAACATTTTTAAAGATAAACATACAGCAAAAAAAAAAAGTATAACACCAACTCGAGTGTGGAGGTAAAGTGAAGCGTACGTATCAACGTATTTAACTCGAATCCGATTGGTCTATCTTAGAATTTTTTTTTGTATTTTCTATTTGTTCGAGTATACGAGATATTATTATTTATACAATTTTTTTTTTACAATTTTTGTTGATGGTAGGAAGAATTATCGTCTACCGGTGATATGGTTCGCAAACAGCTATATAGATTTAAAATTTGAAAAGAAAACAAGACGTGATTTTTTTTTTCATAGAAATAATCTTTGCAGATCATCTCAATTATTCGGGAAGTATTTCAAAATAATTACAAAAATGGTTCATATATCCGAAATACAGACAACTACTATATGAAAGGGCAAAGTCAAATTTATCAAATCACATCAGAAAGGTGTTCTTGCTAAGAGCGAAGTTCGTTCGGATCCATTGAAATCATGAGATGAAACACCTGAGTTATCTTCTCAGGAATCAGAAGATAAATAAACATTATATTTTATCTATTTTCGTATATCTTGTGATGAAACCAAGAATAGTCGAGAAACAAAGAATTTTTGGCGAACTGCCATCGCGATGGATTTGCACATTTGCTGCTATCATAGAGTGACTAAGGCAAAATGTCAAAAAATTCTCCAAGTCGACGACGACGTACCGAAATAAGGATGCCTAAATGCCATCACCTGAGAAATACCAAGTGACATACATCATACCTGTTTGGGCATTGTGTTTGTACAGGAATTGAAGGGATCTATACATATGGCAAAAAAGGAACAAAAGACAAATATTTTGACAATAGCTGCTTCTTAGAACCAAGGGCTAGTGGTATACACTCTCAAATATTCCTGTATGTGCATTGATACTCTGCAGGAATGGAAGGGACCTTAAATTTACCGCTGGATTATTACTGCTAATAGAGATGCACTTTGATCAACAAATTTTACTCTTGAAGAATTTGACACTTTTTCGCAAAACGCAAGTAAGTACCCCCGAAAAAAAAATTGATGGTATTAGGAATTTAGCATATAGAATATAATATTCTTGGAAGAATAGGCAGTAGTCTTGAGAGACAAAAACTTTATTAAGGAATTGGGAATGTCATCCAGTTCCCCGGCAAACCTTCCAAAACCACAGCAAAACTTCCAAATCAAACGAGAATGAAATCCACAACTTTGTAGTTGAACAGAAGATGCTTCCACAAGTCTAGCAAGACTAGTATGGAGCAGCTTTCATCTACAATGCTAAGCTAACATCTAGTTAGCTGTGGTAAATTGCTAAAAAATGTACAGTTTGCGAAAGAAAAATGACAAAAGACTCACCAGGAACACTGTCGTTTAGCAAAGAATTGCAAATCATCACTTCTTGGACAGAAAAAGCGCACTTTAAGTGACGATAGAAGAAGAAAAGCGCGAAAAGAACAGTTTGCGCAGTGTTTCACGACATCAAATCAAAGTCTAGAAATACAAACGTTGAAACGTGAAGCTAATGAAGGGCTTAAACAGCTTTTCCAAGAAGTGTACGGGTTACAATATTTAGGGATAACAAATCTAGAAACTAGCATGCAGAGCTTATGAAAGGAGATCCAGAAACAAAGGCCTTTATTTTGTTTCCATTACTTGAATAAACACTTTTCATTTAAAGAACCGGACACAATTAAAGTGCCCTGCGTGCGGTTAAATGCATCCGACCGTCACGTCAAACATTCTGAGTTTAATTCCTGATTCCGATGCATTATTTGTCCAGGACAGGACTCATCCGAAGAAGTCAAGAAAAACTGCATCTATCCGTTCGGGCACTAAGAAGTATATTGTAGGTCCCTTCCATTCTTGGTCGAATCAATAATATGAAAAGAATCCTTGAAGAATAAGCTGTCAAGAAAGTTATTTCGGGAATTTTGCAATTGCATCTGGGAATCAAATAAATCAAATGTGATCCTGCCTTAAAAATATTGTTGATGTTGCAAGAAGTTTTTCACCCTTTCTGATCTGGATACAATTTACAAAGCGTTTACACGCCCAAAACTTGAGTATAACTCCCATCTCTGGGCAGGTGCTTCTCAAACTTTTTTACACCTGCTCGACAGAGTTCAGAAAAAAGCGTTAAAATTGATAGTATAGAGAGAAACATTATGGAAATATTTCCATCCCTTGAACATCGTCGAAATGTTTCATGTCTTTACTTATTTTACCGGTTCTTCTGCGAAAAAATGCTCACTCGAGGTAGCCAGCTGCGTTCCACCCCTTAAGAATTTCCCCCGTAACACTCGTTTTGCTAGGAACGCTCATCAGTTTACACTTGAGCCCAATTTCGGACGTACCGTGAAACATAGGGATTCTTTCTTTAGCCGTACAACACGAATGTTGAATAAATTGCCCGTTACAATTTTCGCTTGTCATTTTGATCTTCAAGCATTCAAGACCAATGTACATCGATACCTCCTTTCCTTTCCTCCCTTATTTCCTATCGCTCGCGCTGTGAATAATCATTGAAAGGGCTGTCTAAAACCCTTGAGCGCGTGTGCCATTTAAAAAAAAAAAAACTTGTGAAAACGCAAAGGTTTTTAAATTCTAAAATTGGACTGTCGAGTGTCTATCGATTGCGGGATGGACCTGGAAAGTATTAACCGAACTGTCATTCGAGCAAGGATTTTTTTAGTTATTGTTACTAAAAGCGCGAACGACAATTTTCAAGGTTTTATTATTCCTTGAATGGTGTTGTGAGACGTTAGACGTAGAAATTCGGCCAAACCTTTTAAAAAAGACGCATTTCAATTGATTTTTTACGAGTATTAATTTTAGACCTTGGAAATTTTTAGTATCAGGGATATTTTACTACAGGAGTAGGAGATGATCTCGTGTTTATCTTACATCAACACTTTCTCGAAAAACGTAGGAAAATTAACGTTCTCAGATAAATTTAAAATTTTCATGACTAAAACAAAATTAATGTTTAAAAATTTGGCACTGGAACAATTTGCGTTAGAAGCTTTTTCTTTTTTAAGTGATAATTAAAAAAAATAAAACGAATTTTTATGTTTAAAGGAAGTATAAATCATCTGCCATACTCGTATGCACACATGCTGTCTGAGCTGGGCGGTTTTCGGCGGACTTATTTAATTGTTTGCATACGCCGCCATCGCAATTTTATAGGTTAAAAACTTTTGATCTTGAACAACTCTTTTAACTGGTTAATTGCTCGTTTATATAGTTTAATAGTTATAATAGAATAATTATTAGAAGTAATTACCGTTGTCAAATACAGATAATAATAATTATAAGACCGTATTAAGAATGTACACTATAATAATAATAATATACGGTACTAAAATCTCAGACATTAATAAATTGCACTACAATATCTATAACCTAAGGCCAATTAAAACGTTTCACACCATTGCGTTCTTGAATAAGAGACCAATTAAAATTGTGTTAATATTCATAAACTAATCTGAATAGCAACAATAATTTATTTAAGACCTTGTTTTACAATACAATATAAGAAAACATGTTGTAAAATAAGTCAGTTTTCAATCAACAAAAAAAACAAAAAAAGAATTTTTGTCCGGATCCAACGACCTGAAAATTAAAATTCATATTTTTTTTTTTTTCTTATAACAAAATTAACACCTGACCAAGAACCGAAGGAGACTTGATTGTCGTAAAATTAACAATTTCTTTTTTTTATTTACCTGGACTTAACTGCCAACATTGACACTTTGTCGTCAAGTCATTTGTACTGGCAGCAATATACGGTGGCAGTTCGAAAAATTTCTCACATTCTGGATTGACATAGACACTGCTGCGCCGACTAAAACTATCCAAGTCTGTACGCACTGCGAGAATTTTTCCCACCATGTTTGTTTGGTATTTTGGTTAAATCTTTGCACTTAATTTTATTATAATTTTTTTCTTTATCACTCTATTTCACTTAATTTTTTTTTAAATATTATTATTTTGTAAATTATTGGTAATTTTCACTTTGTAGTATGTCGTGCCAAGATGCAATTAATACGCAATAACACTCCATTTAGAGGGGCATACAATCATCACACTACCACCTCATCTCAAAATCACTCAATTTAAAAATTATTATTATCACCTATTAAATTTAAATTTGGTACAAAAATTTATTATAATAACTTCATTATAAAAAAAAATAATAATGATTATATTCGGGAGCACAAAAAACAAGTTTCGCGACCAAAAAAAAAAAATAATTCAATTTGTATCTACACAAAAGAATTTTAATTTTTATTTTTAAAAACAACACTAAACGTTGGCCATTTATTACACTCTGCGCATTTTTGAATTTTTTTCTTTTGGTTTAAGCTATGAAAAACATTTTTTGCCTTTTGGGAATAGGAGGTACCTTGATGATCGGTGAGAACAAGACTACAAGCCAGCCACAGCGAGATAAACCTATAACAAGGCCCCAAGTAAACATCGGAGGAAAAAATTATAATATATACCAAAAAAAAAAAAAAAAAAAAATACACAATGTTCTGATTATTTTTTCGTGATATGAGAACTCAATCGGGGATACCACTTTTATGTTTTATGTGAAAAATTACTACGTTTTTGGAATTAAAATTTATTGCATTTATTGACTTCAGCTGCTGTAACAGATTTTAAATGACTGGCGGTGCACTTTTATCGAACCATTAGAAGAGTTTTAATAGCTTTATTCCTAACTAATAACCCAAAATGACATAAGTTCTGAACTCATTTGTTTCTTTGTTAGGTTTTCACGCATCAACTACTCAACCGATCATCATGAAATTGTATACACATATTGTCAGGGTTACAGAAAAGGTCATAGATAGGGTACCCTTTATACCGACAAAATGCTGTTCTCGAGGTATAAGAAATTGGTTTTATATGGTCATCCGGCTAATTACCCCCCCCCCCCCACCCCCTCTCTCCCTCAGCATCGCACGCCAGCAAGTTGAAAACGTGACTAAAAAGCACTTTATCAGGAAGCATATCCTTGTCGCTCGGGGTTGTGGAAAACTTTATCAAATTATGCGCGAATGCAAGGCGCTCTGAAGCAACTTTTTGTCGGAAAATATTTTGATTGCTCAAGGTAATTGACAATTTTTTTAAAATCCAATCAAAAAGGTTATCAAAAATTTATCAATTGGGACTTTTGGCCTAAATCTGATTATGACGCTCCAAATAGAGTGCAAGTTTTTGGACGTAGAATACTGTTATGAAAACCGCCATTGGGAGCAATCTGAACTCAAGCCATTGAGAACAAGCTGAGCTCCCTGAGCAGATACATGTAATTATTTGAAGATCCCGTCATATAGATTTAGTCTGCGTAAAGTGCTTCTTAGAAGTCTCGTTAAAGGGTGGCACGAATCTCTGCAAGCACAAAAACAGGTCAAACTTGGATGGGTTCCTGGTCATTTTTATATAAGGTTATTATATGAAACGGAATTTAGGTCGAGCTCTCAAGGTCTGATTCCATTATTTCCTCTTTCATACACTACAAACCATTACGTGCATAGACACCTGGAGCAACAAAATCCAACAAAATCATAAGACAATTTTTACCATCAAGAGGGCAGAGGAAAAAATTTAAAACTATAATTTCACTCAATGTCGACAAACATCAATTCTAATTTTCAAACTTTAACATTTAACAAAACAAAAAATACTTCCTCAACAGAATTAGAACCTCACTTAAATGTCCAAACATTAATATCCTATTGTTATATATTTAATTATAATTTTTAATGCAATTTTTTTATAAATATCCAACAACTTTATTATGAAGTGGCAACTCTGAAATTCGCACAACCCGCTCAACCACCCAATAAAAAAAAAGCTCATTAAGAAGAGCGAGAGCTTTTTTTTTCCTTCATCAGACAGCTGATTGAATTGAGAACCAGATATATTTATTCAACACGCAATACACTTCTTATTTATCCGTCAGATGCATTTTTGGTAAAAACCAAAGCACATTTAAACGAACAGGTACACGGTACAGTATTATAGATAGAACTGCAGATGCAGACATTTGAATGTAAATACAATAAATTGCAATAGCAGGTGTTTAAAAGAGTTAGGGGTGTGACATGAAACACGTTTCTAATATTGTGAAACGTTTCTAATGCTTTACATATACAACATATATATGAATATACTTATACTCGTATGGGTTTTTTTGTATCTGAAAGTATAAGTATCTAAAAATAATATTCACCTCGTAGAGTTTACGGACATCAACATCAACAAAAACAAGATGTTTAAGCTTTTATGTGATGTTGATGTTTATAACAATGTAGGTATGTGAACGAAAAGAAAAACTGTAATATTAGTAATAAATAAACTATATAGATTGTATTGAAAAGAAAAAGATACATTTTAAAATTCTGCAGATGTGCTTTATTTGAAGTAATCTCGATAAGGTTATTAGATTATCGGTTATAAATGATTTAATTAAATTAGATTTGTTCCTTACAGTGGATCATAAAAGAATTCATACGGCAGTAGTATTTTAAATTTAAGAAATTATTTTGATAAAAAAAAAAAAACACTTCTGAAACATAAGATGTGAACGATGCTAGTATTAAAGTTATAAATCTTAACAGGTGTTTGGGGAACGAGACTCGGGACAGCAAGCCATATCAACATAGACACCATGATATTTCAACGAGACTCTGAACAACATATTCAACTGTAGTATGAGCACTAGGAAAACTGGAAAGTTGATCTTAAAGTAAGGGATTCCAAATTCATTTAGAAATCAAACTAGACGGCAACTGGTGGACATTTCTAGCCATGGCAGTTTGAGGGGAAATTGTTTAATAGAAGAAGCGATAGAATAAGGAGAGACAGGAGAAAATTTCGAGCGAATTAAATTTGTCTGTTATGCTCCAATCCTATACATTTAACAAAATCTTCCTAACTATATTCAGGAGACGCAAGTGAACAAAAGAGTACCTGTTTAAGTATGACAATTATACTCAAAGTTTGGGCGAACGAACGCCTTAAATATTATAGCTGGATTAGAGCATAGGAGGAAAGTTGTTCTAAACGACAGAAGTCATAAATGACTTTCCGAAGCATTAAATACCACATTGTAAGAAATTCCCCATTGGACAATATTGTCAAGATCGAAATTTTATGAGCTTGTCTTACGCTGCTGTTAGAGTTCCACATCTGAATACAAAGGTTGTGAATCTGGAAATAGAATATGAAAAGCTGAGTGTTCTGCCACCAAAACAATTAAGTAGAACAGAAGTCTACTACGAAAACCGTACTGCCGGTAGTTAAGAAGATATTTTTTTGATCTGATTGATTATCAACATCTTCTTGACCTAGGTAAAAAGGAACTTAAGTGCAATGGGTCAGTAGATGTTTTCCATCCACTCGAAAATAAACCAGCAGAATATGAAAGATAAAAAGTGTATGCAGTGGCTTGGCCAGCACGGAACACCTTTTTCTGAATTATGGGACAGATACTTACTATCCGGGATGGCGTATTTCTGTGTATCGAGATATATACGAATTCTTGAAACTGCACAACAGCGAAGGAGATTTGTCCCATCAAACCATTTAAGCTTTCAAGTATTGTAGAAGCGATTGCATGAAGAAACTATTTCGATAAGCCGTGTAATCTTATTTTTATGTATTTCCCTGCCAAAAGTTGGAAATCCCACCTTTGTCGATTTCGTAAATAATCAAAAATTCTAAGAATTACTTTCCCATTTTTTATTGCTCTTGAAATTCTAAATTTTCAACCGTTCAATTGGCATGAAAAACATTGTATAAAATCTAATGATGCACATTACAAAAAAAAACACTTCAAAATAGCATAGACGAGAAGAAGATAAATTACTTAGAATTACAAAATTTTGCTAAGCTTATTCATAAGTTATTCCCCCGTAAAACAAAAAACAAAACAAAATTCATCTAAAAACAACCCCAATTTAAGGCAACCATTTAATTTGATTCTCAATTGCATCAATTGTGAATAGCAAATGTTGCAACAAACGTAGTTCCGTGTCTAAATTAAGCATATTCACAACAAATTCCCCAAGAATGACGCACAGTTTTTTGCCAAAACTATTTACCACCTACAAACGTCATCTTTGCATTCGTTGACAAACAAAATTTTAGAAACAAAAATACTATCTTTTGTTGTTGTTGTTTCTGTTCTTTGATAGAATCGTGTAAAGGTATCATTCAACCTAAAAGACTAAATAAACATTTAATCGTTTCACTCTGGTAATTCGTGTTTTTTTTTTCTGCCTTCTTTTTTGGTGTATGTCACAAATCGATATTCTAAAAATATAACCTACCGACCACCACATACATACATACCTACATAGATGGTGGTAGGTAGCGTGTTTCAGTCAGTCCGAAAATTGAAAATTATCAACCAACTTTTACATTTTAAATGAAACGAATCGTTGGCAGTGTCAACTCGTTAGCGAATCAGCAATTAAGAAGTGTCAGCGCCATCCATAGCGATTGGGGCGAAATCAATTTCGGTTTTTGATCAAATTCCGTCATCACGTGAATTGCCAACGTTCTTCATTCGGTTCGAAGCCCAGGGATCGCTCACTAGTTTCAGTGAAGAGAGAAACAAAATAGACGAAAAGAAAATAATAAACAAATTAACCAACGAACCGTCAAGTCGTCCGCGTCCGTCCATCGCCATCGGACGGACGTATGGCGTATACGTATTTTATTTTTGTTTATATTTTTAGCAGAACTCTGTCATGTTCGGTTTTAAAACACGTTACAGTAGCGAGAAACGTCAATCAAATTGTGCAGTTAGGTCGTACTTTGGCATTCGCCCAAACTCGATCAACATTATTTATGTGCTGAGGTTTTTTTTTTTTATTTTAACTTGTACAATTTTATTTCTGCACAGGAAAATATAAACACATTTTTTCTCTTGTCAGAAACAATTGAATTCGAAAATATCTACAAGGGGTTGTTGCCATTTTTTTTTTTTTTTTTTTTTTTTTTTTGGTCAAAACATTGTTGGCAAATTTAAATGGCAAAAACAAACATCCCAATTAGCGGCGAATGTACTTTGTTGTTGCTTTTTTTCTATATTGGATTTTTGTCGAATCTCGCCGCCTAATAAAAATGGAAAACATCGTGCTTTGCATTTGTAATCAGAAGCAGAATCAGAATCAGAATCACACATCATGATTCTTTTATTTTATATTTGTTTTCATCAAGAATTGCACTATGATTTGTTTACAAAAATTGCAGTATTATTGTTTTGAAAGTTGAACTTTTCTAAGAATTGCCAACGCGGATATTTGTAAATGTAGCATGTTGTAGACATTTTCCTCAAATCATGCAGTTATATGTGTCACAGCGAGTCGAATGGATTCTGCAAATTGTCATTGGGATTTTGTATTCATCATTTTCTTTTGAAAATTGACGAGCAAGTTTTGTTTTACTGATTTTTTAAATTTGTTTTCACTGATTATTTTTGGAAAAGCTTTTAGTTTTATATGAAATCAGGTGTCATTTTTGCAAACATCACATATTTTGACAAATGGTGGATTCTCCATTTTGACCGCACATTTTAATTATTAAAAATAAAAACCCATTTAAAAAAAAAAAAAATATAAATAATTTTTCAAAATGTGTGCGTTCTTGTTTTTATTTTAGTGTAACGGGGGCGTATGAGTGATATATTTTTTTTTTCACGAAAATAACTAAGGGGCAAATTTATGACACTCAGTTTGTTATAATTTCTGCCACAGCTATTTTTCTTTGTTTATCATCTTTTTTTTTGCGAAAATGATTAAAATTTTGACAGTTTAATAAATATTTCAGGTTTTTGGTTTTTTTAGATTTGATTTATTGAAATTGGTGAATTTTAATATAATTGCGTTTGGATAACTTATTTTTAGAAGAAAAAAAAAAAACAAAATTCTTTTTATGAAGTGTGCGTGCATTAATTATAAACCTAGCGACCAGGCCTAGCTTTACGAGGGTGCAAGTAAAATTTAAAAAAAATGCGAACTTCTCAGTAGATCAAACTTAAACTTAACTAAAAACTAGCCCTGGTAGGCCTGCGTTCAAACAATGCTCTGGCTCTCTAAGTTTTTGTCTATCACTGTCACGACTGAGACCAACTTCACGTTAAATGGAAAATTCTGCGGCTCTTTGTAAACTATGTTAGTTAGTATATACCTGTCATGACTAATAAGAACTTTACATTGAATTGGAAAGTCTCTGTCTCGTAGATCAAGACTACCACGTTCTTTACGCTCAAGAGAAAGGCGGTTCTCTATTTCTTTTCGATACCATAAGCGTTCCAGCTGGGTTTCGAGTGTTGCATACCGCATATTACAAAGTGCATTGCTACGGCTCTTTTTTTTTTTTGATAAAAAGTACTAAATGCCTTCATATAAACCATTCGGAAAAAATTATCTACATGATGGTGAAAACCCTTTCAAAATCCGTTGCGTGGTTAAAAAGGAGTCAGCGGATAAGTAGTAAAGCAACTTCCTTTTATGCTATGTGTATATAAGTTTATGTCTAGTTAGTCAAACGAAGTATTCCAACAAGCTCAAAAATTACTAACATATTGGCTTGGTACCTTGGGAATAAAGACTTCTCCTAAAAAAAAGATGACATGTAGTGATTGCAAGCTTAATATTGAGGCAAATTAAAATTTTGTCCAAATTCGAGGTATTTTAAAACAAATTCTTTAATCTTTTTATAAACAAGGAAAATTAGGTTGATGATAATCCATAGGTCTTTGCAAACAAGCAGCTGGAATTTTTAAAAAAAGTTTTTTTTCGTTTTTTTTTTTTCAAATACGTAATTTGTATATTCGAAATTCCAAATCATAAACAGCATCTGGATTTCAGACATTGATTTGAAATCATTGAAAGCATAGAAATACATTTTGATAACCTCATTTTTTCAAAAAAAAAATCCTTTTAAAAAAATGAAAGAACACACAGATTTGTTTGAGATTAGATGTTTATTTTGAGAACAAGGCATTAATAAAAAGCGAGAAAAGCCCCACAGCTTAATCCATTGTTTTGCTCTATTTAGATATTTAGAACATACTGAAATTCTTCTGGGCTATATAATTTCATGTGTTGTGTAAGGAAAGCCACATAAAATAATGTGTTTCTCCCATAACTCCTTTTTGTTTACAAGAAATCAAAAAAAAATATATTCCATTGAGGAACTAGACTTTCAAATAATGAAAACAAACAATATTGTATCTATGATTTTGACAGCTTGGAACTTTCAGAAATTACAAAGCTTTTTGATGTTGAAATTTCCTAAAATTAATCTGTATTAGAAGAGTTAAGCGCCACGTCAACTGTCATTTAAATGAGATTCTAAACATGTTATATTTGAGTTTTACGATCGCTTGGTTTGAGGAACTCATAATCTTACAGATATAACAACACACAATACCTACAGCATTTGAACAAATTTTTTAAACTCTTAGTCTGAAACCTGTCGAAAAATAAAAAAAACTATAATTTAGCAACGATTTATCGGGGTAAAAGGTTTTCACACGCTACCCACAAAAATAATTGCTGGTGTGCACCAAGGCTCCGTTCTGTCTCCGACACTCTTTCTTATCTTTGTTAATGATATCTTGTCTAAAACTTCTAATCCAATAAATTGTTTTGCTGACGACAGTACTCTCAGCTTTTCATTTTCGTTTCCAGATGTACGTCAGGATTGTACAATGGGGAATTGAAAACTGTGTGGAATTTAAGGGCCTTAAAACTGAGAGGGCCTTAAAAAAAGGAGGAGGTTTGTTTCACTTGAACATCGCCGTAATGTTCCTTGTTTAACAAACATTGTTATAGCTGCCTTAGATGACAAGAATCATCTTCAAAATGCAGAGATAAAAATGCATGAGTATTCACACGATGAAATTGACATTGGGTAGTGGTGGCAGCAAAATATTCAAGATTACATACATTAAACAAAATATTTTCTTTACAGGGTGGTAAAATATTATCTTTCTTGTCTTTCAGCCACATTGAAGTAAATTTAAAATGAGTGGGAATGGTGGACTTAGCTTCTGTGGCACGAAGGTGTGTTTAGCGAAGCTAATTTGTTGTTGTCATATTTTTGTTTTTATACCACTTTACTATTACAGAAAGAGACAAGTTGCTGTAGTTACAAGATTTTAGTTCAAAAACATGCTTTTAGTTTTAAAAAATGTGTTTTCTGGTCAATGATATAATTTTTAACATGCGCTCTGCTTTGTAGACATAATTTTATTGAACAAAATTCATATTTAAAATATTTATAACTCTTCCCATCCCCTTTTTTCCTAAATGCATTCCTGGCAACTTCTTCTGTCATTTTTAAAACTTCACATCAGAACTGCCTTCTTTCCTTTTCGTTCGTTTATTGAACCTTTTTTTAATTTAAATTTATAAAAGACTTCCACTGTTTAATTTATAAATTTTCCTTTTGACACTATTTGTTTAAATGTTTGTCTTTATTATTTACATTTTCTGTTGGTTCTGTACATTTTTGAGTGTTTATAAAATGCAAACTTAAAAATAAAAAAAGAAGCTTTGTTTACATTTTAAATATATATATTGAAGAAGACTCAAGAGGGAAAAATTCATGCGTCACAAAATCAAAAGAGAGCTTTTTATTCTGAAGAATTTTTTTTGTGTTGAACTTTGATTTTCTTCAAGTGGTGGAATCAAATCAAAAATAAAAAAGAATTAATTTCGAAAATGTGTATATAGATCACACGTATAGGTCAAATACATTAAATACAAAAAAAGTGTATGTATACACATTTTATTGCCAATTTTGCGATCAACAATAATAATACGAAACAAAAAATAAAAGAAAATGTATCTTTTCTTAAGGTGGAAACAAAAATTGAAAAACAGCCATCATTGAAAAATGGCAAGGTCATTTATTTTATTTGAAACACATGATATTGCAAACAGAAAAGTAAAAATTATGTGAATTCTTTTGAAGGGTTCAAGGACATTTAGATTGAATAAACGTTCTTTCTTTAAAAAAAAAATCATCTGACTTTGTTTTTTTAAGGGAATTCCTTTATTAATGTTTATTTTGTAGTAAAATGCTACAATTTTGTTCGCCCTTGTCTCAAAATGACGTCTGTCATGTTTGAGCAAGTAGCTGCTGACAGGCGAACTTTTGTAAACATTGATTAATGATTTGTTAAAGCTTTTAACCACACGAGGTTCCGGTTGTCTTTGTTGAATTGTTTCATTTTATTGATTGAAAAAAAAATGAATGAATCATTCATAAATCAGATTTTGAAAACAACCTAGCACACGCCATTCTTTGGAAAGCAATCGACTGTTAAATAGTATTTTTTTTTTTAATCATTTTTCATGTTTATCTCTGGCGTAGGGGTTAAAGTCCACACGTTTAAAGAAATCAATAGAATTCTGGACGAGTTTAATTTAGAATTGTGAGAGAATCGATTGGCGGAGTATACAAATCATCCTTTACGGAAACACTGTGTTCATAAATAGCGTTTTCTAAAAAACACCAAGCGTTTTATTTTGATTCACCTTCTTCTATTTTACTATCTCTTCTACTTTTTTAATGGCGATGGTACTAGATTATGATTTGCTGTTGAATGGTTTCATCTGCCGTATCGTCCGAAACTTCACTTACTTATGCGGAAACGGTGTGACACTTTCCGACATAATATATAAGTTTTGTAAAAACGTATAATCTAATCGAAAAATGCTTTAGTGGAACTGAAACTTCAAACACTGACGCAGAGTGTCAAATAGTGTCTCGCCGCTCTGCAGACTAACTGTATAGTAAAATGTGGTCTTATGCTACGCTTTCATTGGGGTGCCGTGAAATAAGGCCGTACGAAATAAGGCCATATTTCAAAATTTGGCCTTATTTCACTTTGTAATTGTGAAAGAGGGCCATATTCCAACATATGACCTCATTTCACTTTGACGAAGTGAAATAAAGCCAAAATGGTCTTATTGCGCTTTAAGTTTAGTTGGCCTTATTTCACTTTCAGTGTATTTGAGTTTTCAAATTTGGTTTTTTCTTTCTTTCTCCATCACGGTGACCCATTTTTGAGATTGAGTTATTTTCTATACTGATGGGGATGGCTCGAAAACTAGGGTCGGTGGCGGTGTATACTAAGCCTGAACTAAATATTAGTCTCTCATTCTGTCTCAATGAACACTGCAGCGTGTTCCAGGCGGACATTATGTCAATCAAAGAGGATATCCGCATCTTCTCAGACAGCCAAGCAACTCTTAGTTCAACTTGCTATTTCGAAGAAGTCGTGCCTAATAGCTCATTTACATGGTTTTCCAATAAGAGATGTTATTTTGATATTCAAAGAAAAATGGCATTTTTTGAGATAAATGATCGGATGTTTATTTCAATGTAAAGAGGAAAGAATGCCATTAATAGTGGAAAACAAAATCAGCCAAATGTCTGCCACGGCTACGCTTACACAACAATATCCTTTTCATGAAAATTCCCATCACCGAATCGCAAAGTGGCTACTGTATGCTCTCAGTAGCTTCACGAATTCCATCTTTGAGGTCTTGAATCGACGCTGGGCTGTTGGCGTAGACCTTATCTCTCAAGTGGCCCCAAAGGATGAAGTCGCAAGGTGTTTAATATTAAGAACTCGGTGGCCAATTGTGATCACCTATTTGAGATATAATACGGTCCGGAAACTTTTCCCGTAAAAGATCGATGATTTCGTTGTTTGTGTGGCAAGTAGCGCCATCTTGATGAAAGTCAACGTTGCCCAGATCAATACCATCCAATTCCGCACCAAACAGTTACTCGTTCAGGATAGAGAGGCTTATCAACAATAAATATTGGGTTTTCCAAGCCCCAGATGCGACAATTTTGCTTGTTGACGTAGCCACTGAGGTGGAAATGGGCCTCATCAGTCAAGATGATTTTTCGAAGAAATTCCGGATCATGCATTTCAAGGACCCAATCAGCAAAGACACGACGCGACGTTGTTGATGATCGGCCGGCTTGAGTTTTTGTGTTAACTGAACTTTATAAGCCTTAAGACCCAATTCTTTATGCAAAATACGTTGTACTGACGTGTGTCGACGAGAAATGGACAAACATATGTTTTCTTCAACACTTTGGGCTACAGCAGCAATATTCTCAGTTGTTCTTGAGCAACGTGCACGGTTTTTATTCTTTACATCGCTAACTTGTCGCAAAAGCTCAAAATTTTCCACCAATTTCTGAATTGCGGTCCGACAAGGTGCTTCACGACGACCAAAAATATTTTTAGTTTTACGGTCTCTGTCAAATTTTCACCACTTTTATAGTGAATTTTAATAATTTCAATGCGTTGTTGAAGCGTATACCGTTCCTTAATGGCGTAGTTTTCACTTGTCAAATGTCAAAAAATTACAGCTTCAAAAGTGACAACTACCGAAATAGCGGGCTATTCAAAATAACACCTCTTATTGGAAAACCATTTATAATACAAGATGATAGCAGCGACACCTAGCATGTAGTGATTGCAACAGAAATCACTGCTGCTGATAATCCAATAAAATGGAGTTCGGTGATAAACAGTTTCACCTTTTTTGGAATCAAATTCACGAAAATTAGATTGAAATTAGATGATTGAGGAACGTCAATTTGTATTGGAAATGAAATAAGACAATTTTTTTTGATTGATACGATTTCAAAATGTCAGTTTAAAAGAAAGCATTGACGTTTGATATGGTTGAGTAAGGATGCCATTGATTTTGTGAAATGATTCAGTGACTGTGCGTCCACATGTAGAAGGTTAACATGTTTCTTCATTTTGATTTTGCCAAGAGAAGAGAATCGTTAAACAAGATTCAAAAAAATAATTGCTTTTGAATTGGACAAGGAACTTCGAAATTCGTTGTATTGAACTCTGATACAAAATTCAATCGACTGCAGCGCACCCTATATGTGATTTTCTTTAACTTTGTTCTAAATTGAGATAGAGATTATAAACTTTTTGGTAATCATTGTGGGATATAACTAAATCTTAAATTACCTATATTAATGTGAATTTATATATTTTACTACAAAATAAATATAAATCAAACTGAACGTTATTTTATATTCATAACAAAAGTATCTTTATGTAAATAAAAACACATTGAGCTCATTGAATACAGCTGATCTATTAAAAACAATTTACACAGCCTTATACCTATCTACTCGTATAAAGAAGCAAGCAATAAAGCAATGCAGCACCGATAAAAGTTTCAATTTTCCATGGGGTAAATTTCCATATCCCCCTTTGTGGTTGGTTAAGTAATTAAATCCAGAATAAGCAAACAACGACGACGCGACGGTGAGGGTGACGCGACGCGATGCGACAGGCCGAACTGAGTTCAAGCTCAAGCTCAAGCTCGAATATGAAATTAAAACCAGTCACCTCTCGTTTACACTGAGAAGCTCTCGAAGAAACACCAATAAAACGGCTTAAACCGTCTATTTTCAACGAAGAAGACAAATTTTAATTATTCTATTCAAAATACAAAAAAGGCTAAAAAAAAATAGATAAATGAATTAATTCAAAATAAATATTCAACGCACACCCCCAGAGCCCCCGTACTTCCCCTATCATACCGTCATCAAACTTTATACCGGCTTGCCATACCACCCGTATTGATAGAGCACCTACAGACACGTATAAGCTTATGCGTACGGCTGGCTTTGGCACTATTTTTATTTTTTACTCCATTCGAGCAGAAAAAAAATGCAAATTTCTAAAAGCACGAGACCTGTATTATGACGAGGCATGAACGATAGATACAAAATAAAAGATATAGAAATTTAATTACACTCTTGCTATCGTAATAACATTTAAAATTTGCATTTATCTGTCAAATATTTGCATTCGTAATTTGTTTATCAAAAGCCATCGCATCGGATTGGATTGGAATTGGATCCAATCCGATGAATAGAAACGGGAAGGCACATAATACAAGGTCGCCTCAAAGGAGTGCAAGCTTTTGAAAGATTGACCGGGCGGAGGTAGGGGATTGCAAAAGTAATTTGTAAACAGTGCACGATAGAACGTTGGGCAATAATTTGAGTATATTCGACATAAAATTTTATAAATTACTTAGTCGAAGTACCTGTGACAGAATAACTAGCGAGATGGATGTTATAAAAGTTATTTTATGCGCTCCGTTGGCTGATTTGTTTATATCTTTTTACAATGAGATACATATTGCAGTTTAATTTTATTTTTTTTATTTTTTGTGAGTGGGCGGGGATGGGATGATAGAAATTTATTAGAATTTCCAAACACGTAAGTATAAGTGGTGTATATTGTGTGGGTGAAATTTTATAGCGCCGCAGAGAGGACCTATTTTAGGGGTTGAAATGATTCGAGTGGGTTGACAAGAAAAACAATAATTGCTGGGGTTTCCATTTCATTATAATCAAACATGGAATGTTTCGGTGCATTCCTCAAAGAAATTTACTACGCCTTTGAATTAGCAATGAAGCACACGATTGAGTCACAACAATAGGTCACACGAACCACCTTTAATACGTATAATATATAAAAATGGGAAGTACAATTGGTATTGCCAATTTTATTTGAAGTAGGTGCTGGATGGGATGTAAAATAGAGCCTCAAGTAACAACTGGGGTGAATGCTAAACACCAACGCTGTTATAATTAAATTAAGGTTTTTTTTTTAGTACCAAGCCCTTAAAAACGTTTAATGTCATCCAATTAATATATAATTAATTATAATTTGTTGAGTAAATACATTGCCCATTCTCGGCAATTTGCACTGCTTCAAGAGTTTTTCTTTTATAAAGCCGCAGACGCATTAGCCCCCTTTTTGTATTTTTCAACATGCTCCCTTCTTTGACACTCTACGTACTAGTTTTACAAGAGCGGTCCAATTCCGAACCAGGGTTTGACTCGTTTTTAGATTGGCTCAATTTTTCCGTGGAAATCGGTGGTTTAACCTTTTGAATTACCTACTTTTCAACTCGCTTTAAGAACGCTTATGGCACGCTAACAATTGGTAATGAAGTCAAAAAATATTCGCTGTGTGCCCTACGTAAATGTCACCATATTTTCACAACTAAGACGGCTCTGTCTCTTTATATCAAATTCAAAAACAATAACGATCAACATCTTTTTGTTTTTTCGGAGCCATTTGATTTTTTTTTGTACGCTGAGAGGTTCATTGTTTCAGGAATTACAAAAATTCTCACATAAAAAATAGCGTTGCTATTTAGAAAAAAATATTCCTCCAAAACTAAGAAAATTTTGTTCCCGAACTCAAAAGGAAGCCTTAGGAAGACTGACATAATCGAAAATTTCGCTTTACATCTTCCCCGGACTGAAACATCTACTTCAATCGCACTGTACTAATGTTGAATGTTTTACCAGGCGCTATCAATTCTGCTATTTAAAAAAGTTGTAATTTTTATTTAAAAAAAATGACAACCAATCCATGAAAAACTAAGAAGACACAATTTTTAATCTCAATGTCTTAAACCAAAGTGTGTTGAGATATGTCAAAAATGGTGGTTTCAAAAACTCTGAAATGTCGCTATGCTAAACCAATTTTTAGAGCAAGCAGGCAATAACATCGTCTATTTTCTAAAATGTGAAAAACGACTTAAACTGCTTGATAAAAAAAGGGTGTCGGTCTTTTTGACAGCTGTCACTTGATTTATGCCCAGTTTGGTTTGCCATTTCATAATGAATAGACTTACTACTGAACAACGTTTGCAAATCGTGCAAAATTTATTATCAAAATAATGGTTCGGTTCGGTTCGCGCGACGCATCACGCGCTGCATCCAATATTCGGTCGACATAATCGCCGAGGAATTTATTTGAGCCACCGCTGTGGCCCGAAATCATTTTTAAAACATAATGGCAAACCCCTATCTTTGCTATAAACCTAAATTTTTGACCATAACATTAAATTATATGCGTTTTATTTCTTTTTGAAAACCACACGTCGAAAAAAAATACCCTTTACAAGGTATTTCGTGGCTTCCCGCTCACATTTTACACCTGTCAAACTCAGCTGTCGTCTGAAGTGTCATTATAGTAGTTGAATGTTTACGATACTGGATCGTTTAACAATCCAACAACGTGTTAAAGTTATTTAAAACTTGCTACAA
This sequence comes from Platycheirus albimanus, assembly GCA_916050605.2. NCBI lineage: Eukaryota > Metazoa > Arthropoda > Insecta > Diptera > Syrphidae > Platycheirus > Platycheirus albimanus. Next base: position 28,348,621 of record OU696698.1, on the reverse strand, counting down.
AAGTGAGTGTTTCAACAACAGATTTGTCGAATAACTATTTCTTCAGCGATGAGGCACATTTCTCACTCGTTGGGAATGTAAATGTAAACAAAAAAAATTGCCGCATATGGGGCTCAAAAAACCCATAAGTGATCCATGAGGTGCCGTTGCATCCAGAAAAAGTGACTGTTTGGTGTGCTCTATGTTCGAAAGGTGTTATTTCTTTCTTCGAAGATGTAAATTGGCAGACGGTTACAGTCGGAAAATTCGGAGCGATATGGTCGAATGTTTACCGATTTTTTTTTGGCCGGTGATTGAAAATCATGACTTGGATGATATGTGGTTTTGACATGACTAGACAACAAGCCACACAACACGATCAATTATGGCTTTATTGCGTGGGAAGTTTCCTGGTCGTGCAATTTCACGTTTTGGCGAAATCAATTGGCCACCAGGATCATGCGATTTGACACCGTTATATTATTTTCAGTGGGGCTACGCAAAAGACCGTGTTTACTTTGTAATGAAATAAAATGTTCATCAAAAATATATCGCTGTGTTCTTAAGCTTTATTTTCGAGATCAAAAAATGAATGACTCTATATTTACTCTAACTAATCTTGTCTGTTCAAGGAATAATGCAACACAATCTTTTAAATAGAACTTTATTTCTCAAAATCTATCTACATAGTCGGCTTTGAAAGGTTGTGCTTTTAAAAAAATCCACAAGTGTTTTTCACTTTAAATTTTTGTAAAAGTATCTATGCACTGAATAACAGCATTTAGACCAAAGTATCTATACATTTTATTATTGTTATAATTTATTTTTTTATTTTTTAAAGACAAGTCAAAACTTCCTTTTGTAGAATAAGACACCAAACAATGATCAAGAATTTAAAATAAAATTCAAATGGAATTTTCCCAAGCTCTTTCCATGCAAATTGATATCTGCATCTATGCTTGTTGTACTTCTCGAATAGAAAAGAAAGAAGAAAAAAAAAAAAACCTAACGTGTCTTCTATCACGTAGACATTGATGTATCTTATTATATTAAATTAAACCAATCCATAATTTTTCTTCTTGCATTGCATTGTATCTCAATTATACGCTACTACACTACACACGGTTGAATTGTAAAAATACAAAGAAAACAGAATAAAGTTGTCAATCTACAATAATAATACTAGTAATTGAAAACAATATCTATTCTTGTAATCAAATAGCTAAATAATCGTGAAATTTCTCAATTTACAACACACTACTCGTATCATCATCAATCAAATGCAACTTCTACTGCACAACTGCATAGTGTAATAAATAGTAACGTTTTGTGGAAAGAAAACACGGACGTGGGGAGAGGGCTTGAAAAAGGGGGTAAAGAAAATAGAAAAAAAAAATTAAACACCATCAATTAAGAATCATTTGCACTCGCTTCAGATAGTATCTATCAGATACAAGTTCTAATATGACTTCGATTAAAAGAAAAAAAAAACAATTATTTTTATATCACGCGTATAAATCATTCAACAAATTTAGCATGTTTTTTTTTCTCTCACAAATTAATCGAGCGGCAATAACATATTTATACTGAAGTCAATATACTTCTTTTTTTTTTATTTTTTAACCGTGAAAAGATGAATTGATTAAATAAAAAAAAGTCACGCTACGGCTACACAAAAAAAAGAGATCCACTGATTCGATGAATACAAATTAACGCGCACCGCGTTAATATTTCGCGCGAGATCAATTTCACTGAAAGGCGACAGAGCACGATACGGAGGGCACTCGACAATATTAATATGACGGGTGTGATCTTCAATGGCGGCCGTTAAAATCGATACTGATTCTAATTCTCTTCAATCTAATATCTCAATTCAGTTTTGAAACCAAAAAGTATGCATATTTACAGACAGACAGCATAAAGTATCTGTACCTACAACAAACTCGCTCAGATAGAAGCTTTGTTCTCTCTCAGAACTTTTGTTCTCGCGCAGGCTGGTCTTGTATTCGTGTAATGTCTCTTATCAGTCAGTAAGGCTGATAGAAAAAGTGTTAGAATAGTTTTTGACCAAGGTTGCCATGGTCTCAGTTTTAATTTGAAAACAAAACTAAAAGCTTCGAACTATAGGTAAAGTTTTTGCTTATAGTGGCCTTGTACCTTCAAAAACCAACGAGTTCTTCATAATTAAGTAACGAGTATTCAAAGTTGAGGAAATGTCTATAAAATAAGATTTGACATTAAAGCATTTTTGACAGCCCCAAGCGAAACCGGAGGCCATGCCACTTTTACTGTCAACCATTAATGGCTGCACGTTGCTAATCTTTTTTTTAAAGAGAACGTTTTTCCAATAATGGTGGGTAGGTGTTGAAGCAGAATAAAACAAGCTATGCGTGAGGTATTAAACAAAATGGGCCGTATTCATAGATGATGTTTAAGTTGTTGCTAAGCTAAACTGGAGTTTACCTGATGAAGTTAGCTAGCAACAACTTAAACATCATCTATGAATACGGCCCAATATGTTTTCAAAAGTCCTTGATTTGAAAGGCTCGCCTTGGCTTTTTACGGTGACACGTATTCGAGTGGTTTAATTAAACAAAAAATCACTCTTCCGCATAGATCCGGCTGAATTTGAGCGATGGCCCGTGCTATGCATGTTCACCTTAAAGGTATCGGTCGATCATTCCCACAAGAAACCTGTGACTTCAGGAAACACCACAAGACAAACTCTAGTGGTTTCAAATAGCAGGACCTTTGTGGCCAATTCACGTCCCTTCTTCGACAGATAACTTTACCATCAAATTGTTAATGCAAAATATAAATCGTTGCGACTGCAGTGTGTCACGTAGCGCAATACTGTTGGAACCACACATCATCCAGGTCCATATGATTCAATTTAAGACACACGAATTGGATATCATCATTCCAAACCGTTAAATTTTTGAGGATGCGTTGTCACATTGTGTGAACCGAAAAAGCCTCGTCGCTAAAGACGATTTGTGGGTGAAAACTAGAGTCCTCTTCCAAACCCGAAGCAAAATCAGGGAACAAATCGCTCTGGTATGGTCATGGGTGAGTTGGATCTTGTAAGCCCAAGTCCCAAGTTGAAGTCTGCGAAAGGCTTAATTCTTGTGCACGGCAAGGAATTGACTGCCTTGGATTCTGCTGTGCAATTTCACGGACCGCTGTAATGTACTAGGCCGATCATGCATTCCTTTGCTGAACGAATTTTGGCTGATTTATAACTAGCAACTTGCTATGGTGGTTTGGCTTTTGGCATCAATTACTGAACAATAAACAACGATTTTGAAAGATGCCACCAAAACAATATGGCCGACACATAACGTCAAAATCTACACGCGCCAATTGAATTGAACATTTTGTAGACAAATACTTCACTTTAAAACGTTAAATTGAAACTAAAATATTAAAAAAAGTGAATGGCAACACTGGTTTCAAATAAATACTAATTCACAAACATACTGAAACATCAGGAAAATAGTTTGTCGCACTAGAATATGTATCTTTTTTTTGTGCTGTATCTATTCGATCGTATACCTGACCTGACCGAATTTCGAAATAATGAAGTAGAAAAGCGATAGGGCCAACGACATCTTTAAAAGATAAACTTATTTTCAAATAAAATGTCAACAACAAGCGGAGAATACAAAAAAAAACACATTTAAAATGACAACAGAGAGAGAGAGCGCGAGCGAAATAGAGAGGGAACAAAAGAGCGACTAAGTGAGAATAAATTAAGCAATCTTTACCCTTTCATTAGTATGTGCATTAAACAAGCTTATTATAGATAGGAACGCCCATAATGGAGGTGAACACGAATTGAAGTTTAAATGAAAACTAATTTTTTTTAAATTCTAATGAACATAGTTTTTTGAAAACAAAATTAAGTTTTATGAATGATTTGGATAGGAAATAAACGTAATTTGGCAGCTATTTATATTTCGATGTTTTAAGATTCGCAGGTAAATTTGATTTAATTAAAAAAAAACCCGAAATTCAATTGGTAAGAATTTCTGAAGAAAAGTATGGATGGGGCGAAGCGATAGAATCAGGAGCGATGGAAAATATTTCGACGATGTTCGAAGGAATCATATGATTTTGTCATATATTATCATTTTCAACACACTCTTGTAAATAATACCCAGGAAACGCGAATGCTTATAAGGAGAACCTGTCTCAAGCTTTGGTTGACTGCATTCCTTGTGGATAGTAGCCAGATCAGATCAGATAAGGAACAATTATTTTTAAAATCGTCCTATGAGGTCTTAACAATCTGATTTAGTTTTGGCGACGGCTATTTTGTATACTTGTTTTGGCACTCATGAATATTGGGGTAGGGGTGTAGATAATGAATTATGATTTAACGACAGAAGACTTAATTGAAGCATTGAATTCCACACAGTTGGTAATACCCCATTGGACAATGCTGTCAGTATCGGGTTTTAATTAGCTTTAATTAGCAAAGAACTGGATTGTGGATCTGGAAACGAATGTTACAAGCTGAGAATGGATTAAAAGCCTGTGATCACTTTTAAAAGTGATCAAAAGACAACGTGAATGGACCACTCTAAGATAAGATAAGATAGCGAAATCAAGCAAAAGATATATGTAAGGTTGGTTCCTCTGTGTATAAATCTATCCTTTCAGCGGTTTCATGGTCTTGGAAAGAAAGGACAGACTCATAATTGCTGGATAGTTTCAGGGGGATTAAAAACTCTTGTTTAAGGTACAGGCTGTTTTAAATCCAATCGGAATAGGACAGATGAGAATCTGTTTTTGCCAGGTGTGATTATTTGAACAATCTATTTGAAAAATTCAAAGCTTTTTTCTGAATTTTGCCTGTCATTACCTATCAGTTGAATTGTAGAATTGATGGGTACCATCCTGTTAAATTAAATTTAAATAATTGACGTCTCTGTGCAGAATTAAATTCTGTTTCAAAAATTAAATTAAAAAATGATTTTTAAATGAAAACGAATTCTGCATGTTTATGAGTAAAAACTTCTTGACAAAAATTAAGCGATTCACAGGATATTTCTTTTAAAAACAAAATCTTTACGGGTAATTTATTAACTTTCATAAAACTGACAAACAAGAGCAGCTAGAAATTTGTATAAATGCTATGTATTTTTAAATAAAATACGTCGTTCCCAAATGTTTATTAATTATTTCAGCCAACAATACCTATCAACTTTTGCAGTTTGAAAACGGTTCGCAAATCAAATTCTGAGAAATTAAAATAGCCTAAACAAAGATACATTTATTAAATTAAAATTCTACTCCCATTTGTGATTCATTCATTCCGCCACTACCAAAAATCTTCAATTTGTCCAATTAATATGCAAGAGTCGCTGTCAAACGTCAATCGAATTCCGCTGAAAAAAGTTTGCATTTAATTAAAAACAAACTTCAATATAAAAAGGAACGCAAATTAAATAGTTAGGAGGTATACATCTTCATGTCTATACTTTTCATAACACAATTTCCATAAGCGGAAGCATACAATTAGAACGCTTCAGTATCATTATTAGTGTTATATCATCAATATCGATACAGTATAAATAACATACATCAAAATTATATCCCAATAAATGATACATTTTGATCGACTTAAAAAAAATATGAGAAACAACAAAAAAACACTCAAACTTTTGTTTTTAACTAATCTTCTAAAGAGCTCAAACAACCCTGTAAGCAAGTAAGTTCGAGAAGTGTGCGAGCAAAACAAACACTTCAATAAAAACTAATTCGGTCAACTCAACCTCCCTCTTTGCTGAATTTTATTATCACCAAGTTTTTGAAAGCAACTAGTCAGATACCGATACCACCTGAAGTGTGCATTTATACAACAACATCACAAAAAATACCGCACCAGAGTGCTGGCAGCTTAAAGTCTCAGGAATCCTCCAACAATCAAAACAATTTTTCATACGTCAAACATCGAGCTATTTAATGCCAAATAATGCATCTTTTAAGTTTAAAAAAAATTACCTCCCGAGGTAATATTAACATCGAAAGCTATAAGACCAAAATAAGCATGCAAAGCTTACAGCATTTGTCGATCTTATCAGACATCGTGTAAGTTGAAGAGCGTATCTCTAGAAAGATCTATTTAGTTGTTAATATTTGCTGTAAACAAAAGCTTTTTAAAAAGGGGAAGTTTCAAACTTTTGAATTTATCGAAAACAATTGAAGAGCATACTTTTAGGCAAAATTGAATTTGCACCAGGAAGTATGCTACAATAAATTAGCAGGTATTGGTAGCAATTTTTAAAAAAAAGTTTTACGTTATTCTTAGAAAAGGACTTCTTTTTAACATATTAATAAAGAACAGTTTTAAAGAAAAAAGCCAAACAATACATTTAAGTTTGAAGTACCCAGGGAATGATACTTTAACTAGAAAGATATCAACTTTTAATGTGTATAAAACTTCACATGTATTACTCACAAATTTTATTGTAAAGGATAAGCAAATTCGGGACGACTGTTTCGGTAATCAATCGCACTTTAAAGGACCGCAAGATCTGCTCCTGTGAAAATATACTACAGCAGAGCTCGAGGCAAATGATCCAACCGAACCAAAACCTCAAAGTTCATTGCCATAAACAACGCCGTTTGTTCGCTGACTGAGCGTTGGGAAGATAACCCCAATTTTGGCTTAATATCACATTTATAACTTCGATGCATTTTTGGATGAATACCGGCGCGGTAATTGGTCCGTAAAGTTTTTCGAAAACGAAGTTGGTGAGGCAGTCACCGTCAATGGAGAGCTTTGACAACATGGAACGGTGAACATACTTTTGTGTGTTCTAGATGTGACGAACAAGGCAGCTAAATAAAGCTAGTGTAAACGCCCCAACCCATAGAATCCGTTGAGTCTGTCCGTCCGGCAAATTTAACATACACAACGCGTCACTGCACAAAGTAGCCGAAATTTAAGCTTTGAAAATATCCTCTCCGTTGACGGAACGGATCAACGGATTCTATGGGCTGGGGCCTTAACATGTGGATTTAAAATTCCTCCGATCATCTCTTAACACATTCTAACACACAATTTTATTTTTAAGTAATAAAATTGATATGTTCAGTGAAACCCTGGGCTAAAGTTAACTCTCATATCCTTAAAACTAAAAACGCGATGAAACCATGTTCTTAAATATTCTTTTATTGTTTGCTTGAAATTCATGTAATTTTCTGTTATTTTTCCGGATTCAGGTTTAAACCATTCTTGCTGCCGATCCACAATATATTTAGTTGGCTTAGTTTATAGCTGTAAAGAACGAGGATCACACCAGAAGGAATATAAGATGCTAACTCATTGATAGCGAGTATAAAAAGCATCGGACCGAGATGACTGCCTTGTGGAACTCCAGATTTTGCTTGTGAAAGGATTAGTGGGATTTATTTTAAACATTTGAATACATCCAAGCGAGACATCCAACAGGGAAATATATTTTTAAAGGTCTAAAGTTGAACAGCCCAAGGTTTTTTTAAAAAATGTTTTTGTAGGTTTTTAGATATAAAAACCTAATTTTCTTTCGATTTTCTTCAAAATATTTTAGAGTAATTCAAAACGAGATTCTTAAAAATAACTTTTGGACGATTCCCTCCTCAGAATGTTGGTTTTATAAGGAAAACTATGTACAAATATTAATTCTATATTTATTTAATTTTGTTCAACCCATAAGCAATAGGGTATATTAAAAAGCATCCCAAAAAAATAAGCTTTCAATGTGTTTTTTTCTGTATCTTTTTTTTATAATGAATTCCAGATACTTTTAGTGTTTAGTAAACAAAAGACAGCTGGGAGCAGGGATTATGTATTCAATTAAGTTTACTATTTCAATGATAGCGCAAAAGCACATGTTGGACCATTTCTGTTATTTTTTTTTATGACTTTCTCCCCTGCTGTGGGTATTTTGAAATAAGCGTCTCACCAATTCTAATACTATGCCTTATTTATTCAACTAACCATGTGATACATTTCGAATGCATGAATTCCATAAAAATAAATGAGTTCGATATTTCATAAAATTCAAAAAGCAAAAAAAATAACATAAATGCAACAAATTAATAAACTTCGCAATAGCAAATTAAAGCGACAAAAAAAAAAACAAAAATAGAAATACTCACTCGGCAGGACGAGCGTTGATATTATTTGAAGATTACCTGAAACAGAAAAAAAATTCAATTAATTTATAATTAAATGAAAATTAATAAATGACGTAAGACGAAATTGATAAAAATAGATGAGGCATTTTATGTAGGTATACAATAATTGTGTTATATTAAAATTAAATATGTCAGCGATATAAGCGAATTTCAATTGATTTAAATTTTTAGTTTTGAAATGCTCTAGGGGATAAAAATTTTACATTTTATAAATGTGTTTATATTTTTGCTTGAATAGAGATAAACAGACGACATTTTTTTTATATCACATACAAATTTCAAAAGAATCGAGAATAGAGTTATTTGTTGATGTTAGTGGTATCGGATGACAGATAATATGATTGATCACTAACATTTATAGATATCTTTTTGACATATTAATTTCATCATTTTAACAATTTTTTTTTTTTAATCATACACAAAAGCCACAACAACCGCTAAGAAGAATATTAGTCCATTAAAAACATATAAAAGGCTTCAAGTGTCGATGTTAGTGGCCATGTTGTTTTGGTGACAGGTGTCAAATTTGTTGTTTATTCAGTGACAAAAAAATTGAACGATATGGACAATGGACCTAGACGACATCTGGCTAAAAAAGAATTTTTGATGTTCCTACATCTACCCGCCTTTAATGAAAACCCCTCCAAAAGTCGATTTTTTTAATAAAGAAAAAATCTAAATAAAGAGTAAATCTAAGACAGTCTCAATTATAATGTGTTCATGCGAATTCCTCATCTTTTCTGGCTGAGTTTTTTTTTTTTTTTTTAAGTAGGCACACGTAACATGTACTCTCTAAAGCTTTTTCTAGAAATATTTGAAAATCTTATGGGGAGTGAATTCAAGTCTCAAGAGATCCAGCGTGTATAAACCTAAGTACATGAAATTGATATTGGGTGGTGTTGACAGCAAGATAATCAAGATATGTATGAACATAATATACAAATATTTTCTTTTGCGGAATGATCTTAAAAATTTGATTTTTTGTTTGTGCTTCAACCAAATTGGGAGGAGTGGGGTGGATGTATGTGCACAATTTAATTTTTTTTTAAATACACAAAATAACATTGGAAGGGGGAGTTAACGCCCGGCTAATTAGAATCCATTATTGAATGAAAAGTGGATGGGTACTTTAGAATTCCGTATGAAAGAAAGTTGGTTAGTGTAAGGTCGATTTGCTCCCTAAGCCATCTTGTTTTAGTGGTTTCGTGAATTTGAGAAAGACAGTGTTTATCGGATAGTAATCTGCCTGTGGAGATCACCTCAAAAAGCATTGTCAAGCCTACCGGTTTTGGATTGTTCTATTTCTGTGACCAACCAACGACTGATCGCTGCATTCTCTTGTACCAGGAGTTTGAAGGCCTGTCTCTCCTCTTTCTACCTCTTGGTCGTATTAGAACGTTGTATGGAGAGGATTTCAGGGTCTCTCCTTTGAGAGTGACAATACCAGTTGATCCGGTCGTGCCTTTTTTATGCAAGACGGTATTTCTGATCTGAAGGCTTCCTGGGATTTGCGCACTTCTTTTATTATAAATGTTTGTTTCTGCTTCTGTCATCGGAAGCATCTTCATCCACATTGTGAAACATTGTGAACTGTATGTGAGTGCCAGATACACAATTGAGATGTAGTCATTCAATCAGCTTGGGGTATTTTTTGGTCATAAAAGATAGCGGAATTTTACCGCCACTTACTCCATGCTTACGTGATGATGGTTTTCGTCATATTCAATTGGTCCATCAGTAATCACAGATCCTAGAGTTTTTAACACATTAAACTTGGGAATCAATGTTATTTCAAAAAATGTCGTGAATAGGCATGTGAGGATCAGAAAAGTGACAGCACAAGTATTCAGTCTTTGTTGGACTTATATGGTAATAATTTCCCTCGAAAACGTTCACCCAAACTTCAAATGCTCCTTTGCAGAATTAAGAGTCCTCGCTTATGATGGCTACAACTATCCTATAAAAAGGGCGATTCTTTGCGCCAAACCTTGCCAACCTTATTTTAACTGCGCTCCATCGTCAGCAAAGAATAACAGATGCACTTTGGGGTCCGTCACTTTACTTTCACAGATAAAAAGCGACTCAAGACGCTTCCCTAATGTATACACCTGGTGGTGTGATTTGGATTTCTTTCGTGACTCCAGCTGGACAACTCATAGGTTTTTTGAACCTTCCGTGTCCTGATGGCGCGGTTGTCTATCATAATGCTTTTTTAAAATCATCAAACACAAAATGAAAATACTCTTAAACAATTTTTCGTATAATGATTTCAATACTTTGGATTGTACCTGACTTCCCGGCATCGGATCAACTCTTTGAAACTTGGAGATGAGAATCATGAGCTACTTGACCCCAAAATCTTTCATCTTTTTCCAAAACTCAGGAGCTGCTTTGGGATACAATGTATGTATTTTTAACAACAAAATATACGGAGATTGTATTACATATATTTTTGATTTGTGGTTAATTTATTATTTGGGGGCTCAACCCAGTTTCAAAGTAATTCAAACAAAATTAATCAAATGCTAGGGTTCATTAACTTTAAATCTAAAAGTTCCATAAAAATCGTTTTCCAAACCCAGACTAGATTTTATTTAATAAATCCTTGACAGTGAATATGGCGCCAAAAAATAATGAAACTACATCAAAAGATTCAATACGAAAAAAATATAACATTTTTGAATCACATTTTCATCGCTTTTAAATGTGCACCCATAAATAAAAAAACATCCACCCAGCACTGCTTGGGTCATTAAATCAAAATATTCACATTAATTCAACTACACTTTCGATTTCATCTCGAAAAATCATACTCGCATGTATGTCTGTTTTTTCTGAGCTGGTTTTGACTTCCAGAATTTCTGCCATCAATCGATTTGAAAAAAAATAATAAAAAAAACTCATAAATTAAAACTGAAAGTATATTCCATAAAATCGATCCATATCCAACGAACCAATAATCACGAGTAACGATGAAAGACAGCGACGCAAAAGCTTCTTCCATGATTGATTGGATAAACTTCAAAAGATTTTCTGATTCAGATCAGGAATAGTTCCCGCAGTCTATGGATCAAAATTATTCTGAAGAATATTTGTATCTGCATGAACAAGTTTTATATCGACAGGTTCATCTGCGAAGTTAGGGATGGAAGCAGATAAAAAACTCAAATTAGATTCAATCATAAACTTAATTCAATTTAACTTCCACACACGCTTCCTCTACGGGACCGTTCTCCCCCGCCTTCGCTACCAACACAGCACCGTGAGAGGTACTACCATGTAGATTCATTCATCCACTTTACACCCGGGTAATCCAATTTAATCGCACACATACTCCATCTTTGGGATGACAAGAAATCCGTGTCACGCATCCGAGAGGAGGCGCTGAACTTCTAAAGTGTCGGAACGGAATAAGTGGGCAATTAACACTCCTCCCGCCACCGCTCCGCACATTTTTTTCTTCTTCTTCATTATTTACACGCGCATTTGACTACACTCTGAAATAAATAATGGCAAACTTAAACGAGGGACAATTTGTGAATTAATCTCTGAATAATTCGATGTGGAATAAGTATCTGACATATTTATATGGAGAAGAGGCAAACGGCTCAGTCCGATGGATTAAGCCTGTGAATTGCTAAGCAAGTGATTATCCAATTGACAGATACTCTCTGATGACCATGGTGAATTTTTTTTTTTTTTTTGGGTATGGTGACTTTATATGTCAATCGAAAACGAGGAAAGGACAAAAACAAACACACACACATACACAAGAAGCTTAATCGCAGTGATTGTTAAGGCTCGAGGCCCATAAATCTTGTTGGCTTTTAATCTTTTATTTATGAACTTATATTGCACTGGACTGGATTATATGGGCATGGTTTGTTCTTAATGGATTTTTTTAAGAGCTTGGTGGATAAATATGCAATTAGGAGTGGATATTACTCTTGTACCTAATGTCCAATTTATTAAAAAAAATTATTTTTATTATTTTGCTGTAGAATTGTGTTTGATGTTTGACATTATGATTTATGTGTGACTCCTAACTTCATAAGATAGATGCTTATCGAAGAATATATCGGACTGTTGTGAAAACGTGTGGTTTTTGTCGAGGGTAACCATTTCCATCACACTTCATGTTTCGTTTCAAAACATCATATCATTTAAACGACACTTGAGGCAGCATAAATTCAGCTATAGTTGTGATTTTTTTTGTATCAGCTGTTGCATTAGTTTTGTTTGATTGAAAAGTCATTGTGACTTGGTTTTAAGCTGCGTTCACACAAGAAAAAAGCTCGATTATTAAAATTAAATATACAAGATCCAACTGTCAGATAAATCATATCAAACGGTTGAAGATAAATAGTAAAAGGGTAGGTTGTTGGCAGCAATGGTGAATTCAATGGAACGAGGTGCGACAATCTACAGACAATTTTCGAAAAATTTTAAAGATACAAGAGAGTTTTCTAAAATAACAAACATAAACATAGCTGAGTTGAGAACAAATCTGACATTTAAAAAAATTTGGGGGGTTGCAGTCTTTTGATGATCGAAAACTTCAGTTCCTGAGCACACTTTTAAACAAGTTTTCATCATTCCTATCACATTTTTAAATTCTCCTTTATGCAGCACGTCGTCGCTATAGTGACTCAAAAATGTATGTCAAAGTTTAAAACACTTTACAAATTTCTTTCATAGAAGATTTAAAAACAAATGCAAATAAACAAACACTTAAGGTGGCCTTACATGGAGCTGCGTATGCAGATTGGACGATAAGTAGTGCAGGACCGATATAAAAAAGATAAAAAAGAAAGAGCGAGAACACAGTAATAGGTACTTCCCATAAACTTGCTATAATTTTTTGACATCAGCTGTATGAGTCATATTACATTTGTGTTCTTGTTGTCACTTTCGATTAAAAATTGTCTTTTTATTGGAAATTTTATTTGACCTAAAGTATGCTGTAATGTTCATCGTTTTGGAAAAAAGAATGAAGAAAGAAAACGAAAAGCCATATTTGGTGAATTTTGTATACATAAACGTACTTTTTTGTTTTTGCGTCACAGTTTCCACTTTTAGTTTAGAAAGTAATTATTAAATAATGTTTGTCTTATATGTAAACCTTTTGTAAAATTATTTTTCAATTTTTGCTTCGGATTTTTTGTTTTTGCAATTACTGACAAACAATTTTGTTTGACAATTCAATCTTAAAAAAATTATAGTGCAGACAAAAACGCTATAATGAAGATGAACATGTTAGTCTTCACTATAATTTTCAAGCTGCACGACTTGTACAGTCGAACTTCCATAACTCGAACTTCTTTAAGTCGAATTTCTCTATTATTCGAAGTTTAAATGAGAACTTTGCGTTTTCAACTTTATTTTCATACATTTTTCCCTCCATAACTCGAACTTCTATAACACGAATTTCTCTATATCTCGAACTTTTTTATTGCGTTTGTTAGCAATAAAATCCCTTTAAGTCGAACTGTTAACTCGAATTTTTTAAAATTCAATCTAGACCAAGGACCAAGGAGTGATACAAAATTTCAAGTGTTTCTACAGAAAGAGAATCATCGGCAAAATACTGGCTTCTCTAGAAGGTGGAAATGTTTGTCCAAAAATCACCTTACTTGACTGCATAAAAAATGTTTCAATGTCGTGGGACTGCGATGTAAAGAGCTCGACCATACGAAATTCCTTTATCAAAGCTGGATTTGGCAAACATTCTCTTTGGGATGAAGAAGACGATGTAATTTTGGCAGAGTATAGAATTCATGAAGACTTTGGTGTGCCCATACTAGAGTTCAGGGAAATGCAAGAGGACTTTTCGCGAATACAAAATTTACAAGACATAGAATGCAGCCTTCAAGAATACATTAACTTGGATACTGAAATTATAACTTCACACATCCAGTCTGATCCAGAAATTTTGTTATCAGTGGTGACTGACTTAGAAACCGTCAGTGACGATGAAGTTGATGCTGATACCGACCTAGTTGAAGGTTTTATCGTGCAACCCAAGCAAGTTAAGGTCGTTGAAGCGTTTGAAACAATACGCGATGTTCTATTTACTGAAGAGAACACGCCGGATCGGTTTTTTAATGTTATTCACGAGATTGAAACTTTTTACAAACTTAAATGCAATGAAAGAAAACGTCAACGAACGATTACTGACTTTTTCAAAGCTTCTGTCTGAAAAATTTTATTGTTCTTTAAAATAAAATAAATAAAACAATAAATCTAAAAATGTTTTTATATTTCTTTAAATCGAAGTTTCTATAACTCGAATTTTTGTTCTCTCATTTTCCGATTTCGACTTATGGAAGTTCCACTGTATTTCCTATAATCTGCATCCATGAGGACATCTGCATATTGGTCTTCCCTCTCTATCACACAAGTATGATTTATATATGGCTTGCAGCTCCATGTAATGCCACCTTTAAGTATCATACAAATACATTTTTTCTAAAATCTAGTGTCGAATTTTAAGAAAAGTTGCATTCTGTAACCAGATCTTATAAAATGTATTTACATATTTATTTTTTCTAGGGCGACGATGTAAATACACCATAAAAGATGTAAGGTACTGAATGATGCCGCAAAATTGATAACACCTTAAGCTCTGCCATCTGTCTGCTGTCATTATCTGACAAGGAAACAGTAGATTTGTCCCTTTCTTACAATATTGGTTAAGGGAAAGAAAAACAGGTTTTTTTCAAGAAAACATAACTTAATGAAGTTAGATGCACTTTATTGAAGTAAGAACAGAGTTGTCATCTAGCACTAACGCTTTCATTCAAACAGTGATGTCATCCAAAACATATTTTGAAGCACTATATAATCCAAATACATAATTTTCTGGATTTTGGCATCGAAACTAATTAAACATTTCACCATGTTTTTTTTTTTTTTAAATTAACTCCACTCTCATTTGTTTCGAGATCAATTTTCAAGAATCTCAAAGAATGTTCATAAAAAACACAAAAACAAATAAAACCTAAAAATAGAATACATATACATATCTTTTAAAAAAAAAAATACCCAATATCAAACAAAGAATCTATATTTTGTTGATTAACTTAATTCGTTAATAATTTATTTGTTTCAAATTCCTCAAAAACAAAAAAGTATCCCAGAATATCACAAGCAATAAAAATGTAATAAAGTATATAAGAAAAAAAAAATATCCCCTGAATCACTCAACACGAGTGAAACACACAGAACATAAAATCTTTCTGCACTTTGACACCCCTTCCAACCACACAGGCACACACACCTCCCCAACTCAGGGAAAAGAATGTCTAAGAAAAAAATCCAACACAACACCTGAAATGAAATTCATAAATTCCCATTTAAAAAAAGCTTGCTGACATGGTTTTGGTTATTTTTCGAATGTTCTCCCAAAAATCAAAAATCGTGGCAGAAATAATCTTTTTTTGAATGTCCACTCAATGACACGCGCAAGTCTATTTATGAGGTATTTTTAATTTTTTTTTAATTTTTTTTGATAAGCTTTGAACGAAAATCTCAAAAACAAATTTTAAAATCTTTTTTTTTTTACGAGAATAAAATTCAAGCAGAAATTCGAATCAAAAACCGAAAAAAACACTACCAACAACCAAAGTGTGGGTACTTGAAAGAGAGTCCACTTGAGTTTGATTTAGCGAACGTCTTATCTTTTGCCAATTTTATGAAATTAAATAAAAAACGGAAGTATTTATGAGATTGATTAACAAAAAATTAACGTTTATTTTAAATATTTTGTTTCATCTTGTGAATTAAATGGGTGACACTCACTCTAATTTCGAACAATTTGCTCAGTAAATCATACAACATATGACAAAAGTAAGATAAAATATGATAAGTTTGACACATTAAAAATACTTTTAATTTTAACATTTTTTTATCAGAATCAGATGTAATAAATAAAAACAACACACAATACTCTTGATACACAGCCGGTACGGTGTGGTAGGTATCTTTTATTTGAAGTTATGTTTGCTTAGTCGTTTCTTATCAGCATAAACAGTGTTTGGTATAAAAAAACGAAATTGGTAAACAAAGTTAAGTGCCTTTTTAAGTACATTATGAACATCTGTAGCAGCTTTTGCAAAAAAAAAAAGTTATACTATTGCGGAGTTTGGAAAGGAAAAAACCGATTGAAGATACAAAAATTAGCATTGGCCTAGATTCGTTTCTATTTGATATAAATAGAGCAAACATTTCTTCCAAAAATTAAGTCTAAAGTCCAAGGAATTTTTTTCCTTTACTTAGCTCTAAATCATTTTAGTGTATGCCTTTATACTCTGAAGGAATCGATGGGGCCTACAATTTAACACCGAATATGAACGGTTGGCAGAGATGCACTGTTTCATGTGAAGATTTAATCTTGGTTGTTTTACTTGAGTCGACTATTAGAAGGGCTCGACAGAATTTTGTCCAATAATCCAATTTTTGGGCAAACAATATTTGCTCCCATTCAAAAATGGATTTAGATTGAATACTTAAACATTGAAAAATCAGTGCGATCATATACATCAAAACGGCTCTCATCACGCCATTATTGGGGACGTGGTTGTTGGTAGAAGCCACTTTTTTTACGTTCGCAAGCACTCAAAATATGGTCGGAGTAAAGTATGCCCGATGAATGGAATCTCAGTACCCTCTGTCCGATCCACAAAAAAGGAAACCGCCTAATCTGCGCTAACTATAGAGGCATAGGTCTTTCAAGATCCTGTCCAGCGTTTTATGTGAACGTCTCAAGCCGTTTGTTGATGACCTTATAGGTCCTTACCAATGCGGCTTCAGACCTGGAAAATCTACGACCCACCAAATTTTCACAATACGCCAGATCCTGGAGAAAACTCAAGAATATAACATCGACACCCACCACCTGTTCGTCGATTTTAAAGCGTCGTACGACAGTGTTAATAGAGTTGAATTGACTAACTTTAGAATCCCTACTAAACTGATACGCCTTATCAGGATGACGTTGGAAAATGCTCGCTGTTCCTTCCAAGTTGGTAGGGACTCTACTGAAACTTTCGAAACCACCAGAGGGATAAAACAAGGTGACGCACTGTCATGCAGCTGTTTTAACATTGTGCTGGAAAATGTCATACGCAACACCCATGCCAGCAAATCGGGCACCATCTTTAATAAATCGACATAATTACTTGGATTTGCGGACGACATTGACGTGATAGGAAGAACAAAGCGAGCAGGAACCGGTGCCTTCACTACTATGGAGTCAGCTGCCAGCAAAATAGGACTGAAAATAAATAAGGACAAAACGAAGTATATGCTTTCATCAACAAAAGTCCAATCCCACCAATGACTTGGTCAAAACGTGACCATTGATAGGCATAACTTCGAAGTAGTCAGTGAATTTGTCTACCTGGGTACTGCTGTAAACACAGGCAATAACGTCAGCGCTGAAATCAAATGCAGAATGACTCTTGCTAATCCCTGTTTCTTTGGGCTGAATAAGCAATTGAGGAATAAAGCCCTATCGAGAAAAACCAAGGAGGCATTATATAGAACACTCGTCATCCCGGTCCTGCTACATGGTGCAGAAGCATGGATTCTCTATGAAAAGTCACTTGCAATCTTCGAGAGAAAAGTTCTGCGTACGATTTATGGGCATGTCTGCGAAAACCGAGAAAACAACATTTGGCGAAGAAGATACAACGACGAACTTTTACGTGCTGAACAGCGACATAAGCCTTGCCAGAAAAAATTCGAATTCATCGACTAAGATGGTTGAGCCATGTAGAGCCAATGGACATCGACGCTCCAGCTCGTAAAGTCTTTAACACCAAACCAGAGGTAGTCAAAAGCCAAGGTAGACTTCATCTCCGATGGAGCGACGCAGGTAGAGGGAGACCTCCGACAACTTGGAGTGCAAAATTGGAGACGGCAGACTAAAGATCGAGCCGGCTGGAGGGGCACACTTAGCAAGGCCTAGGAGCACCACGCTCCGGCGGAGCCAGCATAAGTAAAGTAAGTAAGTAAGCACTCAAGGGAGATTTAAGACTGTTATCGTGAATTAATACAGTACGAACGTTTAAGAAAGTTGGATAAGAGACAAGAGGTGTAAATATTCGTTGGTTTTGAATTTTATACATCGCAATGGGAATGAACAATTGAGTCAGGCAAAGCATTCCATATTCGTGTTGCAGGGTTCCAGAAAAATTCTCTATACTTAAAACCTAGTTCGTCTTAAAATAGACTCAAGAGTAAGCTGATGAGCATTTATAGAGGAGCAAGTATTACGGGGAAATTGTTTTTGCCTGTGTAAAAGAACATCTCTTCCAAAGTATTGGAGACATTCTATCTAGACCAGCGTATTTTTATATATCGAGATCTTTAAGGACTCTTGCAACTGTTTTTAAAGTGAAGATTTGTCATATACAACCATTAACGCTCTCAAGTAGAGGAAGAGACATATCTCTTTGGGGTTGCGTTAAATCAGCAGAAAATAAATTAGATTTCGCTTGTGAGCTGACTACAGAAGTGTCATTTTATGTAAAAGAATGTCAAAACCGAAAGGCTGGAGCGCTCGGGTGCTTATTCGAGCATACGCTCCACATACCGCACCTATCTAGGCAGTTGTGTTTTTAGGCTTTTTGGCTTCTTCAGTTCGTACACTCTGTTTTAACGTGATCATGTTCAATACACACAGTCGGGGATGTGTGGTTAGTTAATCTGGAAAGGCGCAGTACCCGTGAGAAACAATTTTATGTGAAATCGGTAATTGACTGGATTTTAATTCTGAACAACAACTACAGGAAGGGAATCTGCCCAACTACTTATTTTCGCAAATGTTGTGCAGCCATGTTTTGAATTTCTGTATTGTTACTTTTTTTCTTTGAATATTGGCTAGACTGAAAGTTCTTTCAAAAGTTTTATGTCTACTTTAATAAAAGTAAATCGTCGGCAGCATTAACTAAAAATACATATTACTCGTACCTACTCCAAAGGCAAGCTATAATAGCATTTCTTAACATAGGCCACTAAAAAAATCCATTTCTTTTTTTCGGCATCTTCGTTTTAATAGGAAAGTCATAAAAAATTATATTTCACGTTTTGTTCCAGCACAAAAAGAATTACACGCGTCTGTCCATAAGGACATTATTTTTCTTGAAATGAAAAACAATTTGGTTCAGTTCCAACTATTTAATGTATCCGTATCCCTCAAAATAGATGAGTCAATATCTCTTGCTTCAACCTTGAAACTTTTCCAGAAAATTAAATCAACAAAAGAATAAACTTAATATTTCCAGCTGGACAACACAACACACAAAGCAAAAGACAACGATAACAAATCAATTGAGTTTAGACAAAAAAAAATGTATAAAAATACACATAGTTTGACAAACAAGCAAACAAACAAAAAAAAATACAACAAAACAAATCGATTCAGTCCCATAAATCTTGAAAATCAGCGCCAGCAGAAAAGAATATTTCTTTTTTTTTTTAAATCATTGAGTTATTTCGACAGAAATTGGCAACTTTGTTTATAAAATAAAAAAAAATACCCTACTGTAGTTGAGAAGGATGTAATTTATTTGGAGCTCGTGTTCTCTCCTAATAATTCATAGTTAATGGAAAAAACACAGACGGACAATTCATTTATTTTTTTAAAAACAAATCAATAACACTTTTTCAGGTGTTCATCCCGGACGGGCCCCCACTTAATAGAGGTGCTTTTTTGCGAAAGAATTTATATAAAGTATCGGAAGTTGCCGTTTACTGAAATGAAGGGGAAGAACTGATGGTATTCAGTTAAGAATTGATTTATCGCCAAATATATTTTTGATTTTTTATTTTTTGCTTTCTCGATTTTTTGTTTTGTTTTTTTAAACACGATTTTTTTTAAGGTGTGAGATGAAAATGTTGTTGAATCTTATTTTTGGCATATTGTGCTGGGCTTCAGGTGAGTTATTACTTTCTCTTTGTTCTAAAAGATACACAAAACATTAAACATTTGTAGAATGTCATGGATGATCGCAAATATTGGTTTTCGAAAACAAATTTCAAAGACTCTAAAGTGACCAAAGCGAACCGCAGTGCTAAACGACCTTCGAATATGGGTGGGAAAGCTAGCAGAGGCTATGAATGAAACAAAATAATTGAGACAATTGAACCAAAACTTTGCATTGAGAAAGTTCGGAACTCCGGATTGGAATTGAAGACTCGTCGGGCTCGTTTTCATCCATATGCTCCACATGACCCAGCCATCTAAGCCGCTGTATTTTCAGCTTCTTTACCAGGTCAATGTCGCTGTATAGCCCGTACAGTTCGTCATTGAATCTTCTCCTCCATACTCCATTGATACATACAGGACCGAATATCACATGAAGAATCATTCTCTCAAAGCATACCAGCCTTTATTCATCCGATTGTGTCAGCGTCCATGCTTCTGCACCATACAGCATGACTGGGATGACGTTTTGTCCGAGCCTACAATGATGATGTTCTGCACCCGAGGACAGCATATACTTTGTTTTATCTTCATTTACAGCCAGACCCGTTTTCGCCGCCTCCACTTCAATACTTGAGAATGCTCTATCATATATCAGCAAAGCCAAGTAATTGAACGGATTTTAAAAAAATTGTACCGCTGGCGTTGACATGAGAGTAGCGTACGATTGCCTCAAGAATGATGTTGAAGAGGTTACATGACAGCGCGTCACCTTGTCTTCAGCCTTTCTCGACATTAACTGAGTCGGTGGTCTTCTTACCAGCCTTGACGGAGCAGCGCGAGTTCTGCATAGTCATCCTGCACAATCGAACGAGTTTAGCAGGGATGCCAAGAAGTGACATGGCGCTGTATATAGCTCGTTCCTATTCACGCTGTCATAGGCGACTTTAAAATCGATAAGGAGGTGGTGAGTATCGATCTGAAATTCTTGGGTGTTTTCGAAAATCTGTCGAAGTTAACTTACCGGGACATCTGCTCACGTGCAAAACGGTTCAGGTTCAGGGGTTCACACAGAATGGCCGACATTTAGGAGACTTATACCTCTGCAGTTATCTCCTTTCTTGTGGATAGGGCCCACAGTGCTGAGGTTCCATTCGTCAGGCATATTTTCATCCGACCAGATTGTACAGATGAGTTGGTGTATGCTCCTCACCAAGACATCTCCCGCTGCTTTGAAGAGGTCAGCCGTAAGGCCGTCTGCTCCAGCAGCCTTGTTGGACTTAAATTTTGAAGACTGAGGTTTTGTTCATCACCGTCCTAATCGAATGCGCTCTTGGCAGCTCTGGTTCTGGCCTGCAGAACTGCCTGATAGGCTTCGTTTTGGGCCAAGTGTGCGAGCCTGCATACTCATCATCGAACCAGGTGTTTCGCTGTGGTCGCTTAATGAAACCCGAAACGTCACTAGCTGCATTTTTGATGGCCAGTTCGCTATGTTGCCACTGAGCCTCTAAGTTTGGCGCAGGCACCAGACTTGTTGAGAGATAGGACGAGACATGGTTGGCAATGGTTCTGGCGGTCTCTTGCGATTGCAGCTTCTCAACATCGAACTTTCTCACAGTAGATGCTCGCTCCTGCGGTCTGGAGGAAATCCGCATTCGCACTTTAGCTACAACAAGCCAGAGGTCCGTGTCTATGTTGGCCTCTCAGAAAGTGCAGAAATCCATTGCGATATTAAGACATTCAAATGTCAAACTCAATGTAGATCGGTATTTCCTTATATCCAACCTTCCTAAATGCTCGTGTGCCATTATGTATGGAATTTGACATCGTTTAAATGTCCACCTCGGTGTCACGGATCAGAGTAGTGCAATTTTCACTGATTCTTCCGCATGGTGATATGTCCACCTTAAGGGTCTTATTGTGGTTTATTCTCATAAACTTAAGACTTCAGCAAACTTCACGAGAAAAGTTAAGTCAAATCACATGATTGAATGGTAATTTGGCCTTAGCACTTGAATAATAAACAACAGATTTGACAGATGTCACGAAAACAACATGGCCGCCAAAATCTAACAGCTTAAATTGAAAACCCCCTATGGAAAAATGCTTCTACATTGATTCGGCACACATTTAATTCATCCACCCTTTACCTCGTGTTCTTTTATAAACTATAAACTATAAATCTTTTAAATAATTTCGAAAGAAAGTGCGAAACAGATCTAAGCCATTCATAAATACTTCCACTTTTGGTTATCTTAACAAGCGTATCTTATCGAGCAAAAAAAATGCTATCTTTTGCAAAATTTAATTTTGTTTAAAAATCCCGGAATTAATAATAATCATATCTCCTCATACCTATACCTAATTCCAAAAATTCTAACCGATAACATAATCAAATAAAAAATGAACTAATAATAAAAATAGACGTCATTTATTTACGAGTACGATAAATTGCTCTGTCTGAAGGTCGTCGCCGCCCGTAGCGGTCGCCCGCCTCCCACCGCATTTAAAGGCATAAAGGCACGATGGGGAAATGTTTATTTAAAAAAAAAATATTAGAAATCGAAATAAAAAAAATTGCACAAAATCACTCACCTGATTGCTTCGAATTAGTTTGATAGTCAAGATTTTTAATTTCCGATGTATCGACGTGGGGCGCAAATCCCTCATACAGATCGCTCTCCTCTTCGATTCCGCTTAATTTATCGGCATGCACCGATGCATCCCGACTATATGGCATTTTTGGATCAATTTTTGAAATCTTCTTCTTTCCTCGGGTGTAATATTAGTTTTAAAATTATAATCTTTGGTAATTGCGTTTTTCGAGTTTTTGTTGCTCGAGCAAAGAAATATAAATTATGTATTTTTGTAGGTATGTATTTTAATGGATAGATGGATGCTTTAGATAAATTTGTATTTCAATAATTCGATTTTGTATCTTTTCTTTTTGCTGTTGTAGTTGTTTTGTGTGCTCTTCTTCTCGTATGTTCTCTTCCTTTCTTTATTTTTTGTTTGCTCCTGTTATAAAGTGACTAGATATTAGGGTGTTGATTGCAGTGGTTTTACAATAAAATGTACAAAATTTTTGAATAAATGGTTTTCCTTGTTTTTTTTTGTTATTTTTAAAATGAATTTTGAAATTTTTGCAGTTTGCGTTTTTGGTTTTGTACTGTTTATGGAGATAGAAATACTCCAATGCGATGGTGTCGTGCTGAATTCATCATTGAATTTCGTAAAAATATTTTCTTATGTGAGATCTTCGAATAACATTTTCAAACGTTGTAACACTTTGATCCTGAAAATGGATAGAAAAGTGGAAAAACATTTAGATTTTGTTTTTTAAAATAACAGGAATTTAAAGATTGTTTTATTTTGTTTAAGAAATGGGAAGACAGCGAATTGATTAATGGGTTGTGCATATGCTCAAAAGTTATTGTAGATATGCTTTTTCATTTGGCTAAGTAAAATCCTCCATCTTTGAAAGGTAATGCTTTGTTTCAAAATGATCCTAAACATTTACTTCAACACACAACTCAACAATCACAATATTTGTCTTCAAGTAAAATCTAGAACAAGGGCTAGAGAAGAAAGGGGCTAGGGTTAAAAGTGGGGTTTCATAGGAAAGCAGTGCTGGAGCTCCAGGCAACAAAGACGAATTTTAATCCACGGTTTCTCCTAGGCATACCCTGGAATCAGTATAAGGATTTAGTTGAGGGTTTAATTGTTCCCTAGTTGCTCATTCGAATTTTTAATAGTTTATCCAAAAAAGAAGAGTTTCTCTAGTATTTTAAAGAAAAGTTTATGCGAAGTATATGAATTATTAGAAATACTGCCACAACTTAAAGGAAAACTGACGGCTATTATCATTTCAATAAATACAACTACACATGCAAAATTAGATTATATACGAATAAGAAGATATACCAGAAACAAACCCCAAACAACAGGACACGAAAACATCAGAATTATTTGGTAATTTTGGTAAGAAATCCCATAGAACATGACTCGATTGGTTAAAAGTAAATGTGCTGTTTTGTTACAGGAATGTACTAGCACGATGGAATGTGTAGTTAAGGCCAAGTTGCATCAACTGCCACACCAACCATTCTCACCTAACCTGGGATGGAATAGGCTAATCTGATTTGTGATTGTCACATTTTTGCCAATCACATGTAATGAAATAATTTTGTTCTTCTGCGTATTATGACCACCGATGTTTTGTCGCACTTTGGCACCACTGTCAAAGAAAACCAATGACGTTTAGTTATTTTCATTATGTCGTTTTCCATTGGGCAATCGGAGAATACTTCGAAGACAAATCGTTTCTCTTCGGAGTTGTGTTTTGCGAGTCTTACGGTCTAACCTCTTCTGGTTTTATTATATATATGCAGTCTGAAAACGCATATATATGTATATGAATGTCGCAGTTTACATATATTTTTTTTAATTTCAATTTAAACACTTCGAAAATTTTAATGTGTAATTTAATGTTATTTTGATAACTACATTTTTGGTTCTTTAGAAAATTGGTAGGTACTTTTAAAAGTATTTAGTTTCAATTTCATACGAAATCATACACACAAAGTAATTTATTTTGTTTTTCAACTTTTTGACTTTTTGCATATATGCTATAGGCAAAACTTAACTTTAAAACATATTTGAATTGTGGCGTTTCAGCCCGCTTTCATCCAAATCTATTAATAATTTGTTTATTTTCTAGCTAAAACAGCATTTTAATATAGTTTAAGGGTGTGATTTTTATAAAATGCCTTTATTTAGAAATGGTTAATATAGTTGTCATTCTACGTGTATGCTTAGAACATTTACACATACAGAAAAATATCTCAATAAAAAAATATTCCTTTCTGTTGTTGTTTTTTTGTTTCGTAATGTTTTTATGTAAAAAAGTAAAGTGATTTATTTTTATATTCTTTTAATCATCTCCCAATGGAAAATAACATAAGTATAGACCTTTGACATAAAAGGTACAGCTAAACCAAACAGCGCCTCTCGTTTGATGTCAAAATCAATTTGTGTCCTTGACGTAGAGGCCCGTAGATTTGTGTCCCTGACGTAGATGAGCAGACCGAAATAAAAATTAAAACGGAAAGGCGCTATCTGTTTTTTTTTGTATCATGGATCTTTGACAGAAAAAGCAAATTATTTTGTTTTAAGTCTCAGCGCCAGCGGTTTATTATTTATTTATTACTATTTTGTATGCAAATTACACCTAAATAGCTGTGACAAGAAAAGTCACAAAAATGTGATTGTCACATCTGCAAATCACCTTAGCCAGACGAAATTTTTAGATTGTGACTATCACTTATCTTAAATCACCTTAGCCGATTCCATCCCTGGATTTTGGGACATTTGCCTTTTATCCAACACAAAAACATGGTCGGAGGGGAAATGGAAGTTGAAATTCTGTTTGGAGGATACAAACGGCTGTGAAATGTTGTATGGAAATACGTGTTCTGAAAAATTATTGTCGGAAAACTTAATGAGGAACTTAAAAGGCTAGAGTGGGTTTAGATACAATCCACTGATTTTCACGGATTTAGTTAATCCGCGGATCAAGAATTCAAAAACAGGATTCGTTGCAGAACCACTATTGTACAGCTGGTAGGTACTTAACATTTTGTATGTTAATGTTTTTTTTTTTTTATTTTTTTCTTTTGGAGCCCCAGGAATAAGCGGTGCAAGTTTCCTATTCACGATTTTGTTTCAGCCAAAAATTCTCAAACTTCTTTCACAGATTTTCAATCAACTAAGTACTCCGAAACCTTTTGCATTGAGAATTTCCAGTAACTTGGTTAAAAAATATTCATAATTTATCCAAACAAAAATGAGTAACCGTTTAGGTTACGTTTGTAACCATTTTTTATGCCGTAACTTTCAATCTAGCACATATTTTACTAGTTCTGTTAAGTGGGTATCTAAACTGGCTTGGAGATTTTGACTTCGACTGGCCGACTCGCTGCGGGAAAGATGCCATCAAGCTGTTTACTAATATCCCAAAGCTATTCCCTCATGGAAACCTAGATAAGAACTTTTAATTTCATTAGAAATTAGAAAACGCCTAGAAATAGAAAGCATTGGATTGCCTTATTCAGAAATCATTCACCCAAAAAAAGATTCTATCTCTCCTCTTGGTACGTGCGATAATAACAATACTAAAATGAAATCTGTTAAGGTGAGCCCCAGTTATTTTTGTTGATTAAGATAGACGCCATTATGTAAAAATCATTTGCATTGATGGAAACAGCAGCCTACCAAAACCTCGAACTCTACCGCCAACAACCAAAAAAGTGAATCAATATTTCGCAGTTTAACAAAACATCTTTTAACAAGTGTATTCCTCAATTCAAGGTGGCCAAACGAATATACTTAAATTGGGAAGAACATTGACAAATGCTATGTTCAACCTTGTTCTAGGACAAACACATTATAGTCGCTTTTATTTGGAAAAATGCAGGTGTCAAAATATTTGTAATATAAATATCCTTATGTCACCCACAAATTAATACAAAAACGAAACAAATACAAAATGTTATTAATTTTTCTTTATCATTCTATGAACATAATTAGTTACAACAACTGTCTTTTTCTTTTATATAATGAAAACAAAATGCACAAATCCAAAATCAAATAATTTAATGCTAAAAATATAAAATCTCGTGATGGTGAGCAAAGAACACCTTGACAAGGTCACAATAACAAAATCTGTTTGCATTCACCATAATATTTATGTTTGCACACTCACCCTTATTATTTTTTTTTCTTTTTTTTTTTTTACTTTTCCAATTAATTAAGAGAGCACGACACAAAAGTCAAATGCAATTAATGTCAAAAGCATATTATACATATAAAGACAACTTCAACAACGAAAACCTAACTAAATTCTATAATAATTCTTTTTTTTTTACATTTCACATGCAAACATACATAAACATAAACAGTGTCGTCGTTTGTAGAGATATGGGCCCGCCATATTAAATTGTTGTTGGGCCATTTTGTGTGTTGGTATACGAAACCATGCCCCCGTATCTAAAAATCAAAAAAGTATCTATAAATGTATCTGTAACACAAAAAAAAAATTCAACTGTCGGCAGAAAGTTAACAGCTTCATTTTTGAGGCTATAAAACTTCGAGTTTGGCATAGCTCTTTTGGGAACTTTGAATTATTCCATGAGAGATGTTAAATTGGTAATAAAATTCTTCTGTCCGTCACACTGGCGACAAAGACGCAACGTGGCGACCGACGTCAGATTTTGGCGGCAATAGTCTTTATTTCTTCTTCTTCTTCCTCAAAAGAAAAAAAAAAATATCCATCCCTTTACACAATGACAGCAGAATGTCTTTGTGTGATTATTGTGAACTTATGATATGAGACTGAGCCTAAATAACAATCATGGCATTGAGTTAAATATTCAAAATGGGCATTTCCGCTTTGTTCTGTTATTGTTGTTTGCTTAAAAACTGTTGCAGTGATTCACAGTGATGACAGTAAGTTGACAGAGTCTAGTTTTGTTGGTCGCACAAAACATTTCACAATTAAATATTGTTCTGTTCAGGCTGTGTAACCTTTAA
The DNA here is from genome assembly GCA_916050605.2 of Platycheirus albimanus. Classification (NCBI taxonomy): domain Eukaryota; kingdom Metazoa; phylum Arthropoda; class Insecta; order Diptera; family Syrphidae; genus Platycheirus; species Platycheirus albimanus. The sequence goes on along the minus strand of OU696698.1, from coordinate 28,320,933 downwards.
TTGCTGACAAAAGTTTTCGCTGTAAAGGGAGAGAAATTACGGAAGCTATTTTAATGAAACAAAGAACAGAGATATAGATTTAGTAAGTTCCTTTGTTACATGAGGTGGAAGTGATAATTGTATAAGGACAAATAATCTCAATTTCAAGTGTTTATCCTCCCAATATAGCTATGTAACCTTTTATCTTTGGAAACACTTGGGAAACAAAAACCAACATAAAAGGGAAGGGTAGGGGGTTGTTGTCTGATTTTATTGTTTTTTTGTAGACGTGATTGGGGAATGAGGTGGGGGGAGGATGAATTTTATTGTTTTTATCACTATTGTGGAAAATTTAACTAAAAAGGGTGACGGCGGAAGTAATTTCGTACTCTATTTTGATGGTACCCAAGCATTGTGTGTCCGAGATCCGACAGATTTTAGAAATTACCCGAGAATTCGGGTTCGATACTCTACACCACCTAACTTAACTTAAGTATTTGATCATTACATGGTGGCAATGCTACCGGGTGGATGTAGTGCTTGGTTGTGTATCCTAGAACCTAGAATTGTGAGCTCAAACCCAGCATAGGCAGCAATTTGTATGTTGTTCAGTTTCAACTGAATACCACCCGTAAGATTTGGCTCCGCCTGTTCTTGAGACATTAAATGGTTTTAAGGAAAAAAAACACCTTTAACACTCGTTCACTTGTTAGAGTTTTAAAGACATCGATATACACAAATCCGCTGGTTCGGAAATTATTTTGCCGATAGTTCTGAAGAGGTGTGCTGCCACGCTGAAAAAAAAACACTGCGTCAGATTTTCCCTCTCTCCTATTCTACAGACCTCTTTACTACTAGATGGAAAAAATAATTTGTCCAGCTTGTTTCTAAAAAGACATATCTGTATCTCCCTCAAACTACTGACCAATTGCACTTACATCCCTTTTCTCAAAGATCATGGAAACTTTGATACACCATCAAATGTCTTGAGAAACGGAAACTTCTCAATGACCGGCTAAGGTTTTCATGGCAATAGGTCCTTTGGTAGTGATATGATGTTATATTTCACAGAACAATGGAACCAATCTTTACAAGTAAGATTGTTACGCTTGATGGGGGTTGAACTATACCCTCTTAAGTGTTTCGAACGCTTAGCCAAGGCTGCAAATATAAATCGCGCAGATCCTTGGAGCGTAGAGGCCGCGGCACCTCTTCGTCTTTAGGGTCCCTGCCGGGCTTAGCATTGTCGATATTTTGTAAGCTGGCTTCCATCCAATCATGAATGTGGTTGAGATTTAAGCTGGAACTTGAGAGGGATAGATGTGCCTATCCTCCGCCTCCGCGTGGCAACCCGGGAACAATATGAATGGCAGGGAAATTGTTGTAAATGAAATAGTGAGTATCTGCAGCTATATTTCCTTTCCTTGAAGTATTTATTCTTTACTGGAAACGTATGCAATGTAAAGCTTGTATGCGGCAAAGAGAGGAAGGCTGGATGTGCGTATTTGGCTGTTTGCTTCTACCTTGGCAAATGGTGGAGTGCACATATCTAAGGCTGCCAGGCCTTGAGTATTGATGGTGCTCATCTGGAAGTGACCTTACGGTTGCGAGGCTCCACCGGAAGCTTTATTCTGGTACCACGGGAGATAGTGCCCACCCAGGTGGCTGAGTCACCTGGGAGACTATCTATGAGGTAGGCCCCCTTTGTGGGAGAATCGTGGTGGTTGTGGTTTACTCCGAATGCGGAAGCATATGGCATTGGGTAATATTATCTACGGATTTTATTATTGGATGCAAGAGTTGTAGATAGACCTCGCCCCTCACCAAGGAGTGTGGACATGCCTCAACATGTTCCATGAAATTGGTACTATGATTCTACAGAGGGGTAGACCTAAGGGCTCTGGTCTAAGCCCAATTTGACTCTGCATGCGAGTACGCTCGCCTGACTTAATTGTCAGGTGTTCACGTTAAGCTTATTCCCATCTTGTCACGCTTGATATTTGAGAAGTATTCGATAGAGCTTGGAAGAAATGTCTCTTATCATAATTGCGGTGCATTCAAGCCGCTTTATTCGCGTTGTTTTAGGCAGTTTTTAATCTGATATTCACAAAATAAATACTGGTGTGCTCCAAGGCTACGGATCTGTTTCCGATTCTGGATGTAGCGACAATCTGCAAGGCATACATTCGCCCACAGCATGAGTACAAATTTTAAATTTGTACACATATGCAATTTGCGTCTTCTAGATAGGATTTGAAAAAGAGCCTTAACGATGACAGTCGAAAGAGCTAATACCAAAACATTTGTCTCGCTTAAACATCGACATATGTTTCCTGTTTCCACCTTGGTTTATCGCTTCTTTTATAAACATTGCTCCAGCAAAAAGCTAGATGTATTCCATGGGAGATGTTCAAAATCCCGAAAGTTTCTAAATTTTGAACTAGGCAAATGACTAGTGCCACCAAGTACTAATAATTAAGAAAACTGACGCAGGCGCCTGCCAGACGACTGGACATACCCTGCGTAGCAGCGAAGTTGTATGATTCAATTCAGGAACGAAAAGGTCATTGACAATGGTTCTATAACTGTCTCCACTGACTGTAACCCTCTGGCCGGCATCGTTTTTAAAGAAGTAAAGACATACCAGCCCATAGAGCACCAAACTGACAGTTTTTCTGGAAGTACCAGCGTCTCAACAATGGCTTAAAGATTTATCTACCTAGCCAATCAACCCAAAAATCAGCTTTATTGCTAAACAAAATTTTCGTGTGATTCGATTGATTCATGACAAAATGACAAACCAAACTAAAGATTAATCTCATGGCAGATGGCAAATGGATGTCAATGAAAACAGTTCCGCCATCTTTTAATTCTATACTCATAAAAAAAAACAACTTTTATTTTAAAGACTATTATCTAATCATGGATTTTAAATGCATATTTTATAAATCATATTTTTTATTGTCTATATACCATTCTTTAAAACAATACTTAGTGAAATGTCAGACAGGTTTGATTTATTGATTGTTACTACTACTATGTATCTACTGCTTAGCAAATATTAATTTGCAATTTTTCAAACATTGATGATGATAACTCTGTGAAGTTTTCAGTATGTGTTCAGTTTTTTTCTCTTGGGAAAAAAGACCCCCTTGAGACATTACATTACTGTGTCATGTCACGTACCGGCTACATCATTCAGCTCAAGCGGCAGTCTATAGCTACTCGTACATACATACATTATATACAATAATGATTCCACAAAAGGCACGTAGCAATGCTGAGAATATAATTGCATACTGTGGTGACCACTTTCGATTGTCCGTTCGTGTTACCAGCAATTTCTGTAAATTTCTTTTTGTTTAAATCTACATTTTGCCCGGTTAGACGGACGGACGGATAGACGTGCGACCGAACGAACGAACCGATATAGACGCACGACTAGCAAGTGCAATGGTCAATGACCCATTGTGGCGAGGCTGCATTGCATATTGACCGGAACAATGCTGGTGTTTCTAAAACTGAAATCATACATTATTTAATGACTGAGTTGAATATTTTGTGCAGAACTGAGGCGACTCAATATACGTTTCACGTTTCCATGTGTTTACAGCTGCTGCTTTCATTGAAGTTGCTGCATAATTTCCTTGAATTATTTAATAATTATCATGGAGTCGGGGAGCAGGTTTAAAGTGATTGTAATTATATAGTTGGGGTATTATAATGATTAGATGTGGTGATTTGGGTAAATGTTGTGTGAATAGGTTTTATATTGAATTATAAAATGTACACTCTATCGCACAATTTTAGTACTTGTTGACTTATTGAATGCTTCTACTGTAAGATTGAAATTTTAATATTTTTCATGACACGCGAAGCAAGGCTGAATCGATGTTTAATTAGTTGACATTGGAAAAGTTGGTGGTGACTATTTGTTTGAGGCACAGATTCATACCAATTGGTTCTGTTTGTCTTCTTCTTTTTTTGCTTTTCGAAAGCTGCTGTGTTGGCAACATCGCTTTTACTTCTCATGTAACATTAGGGCTGCAGATTCAAATCCTACACTCTTTTTGCATCACGATGCCCGAGCTGTGCCCAGGAAAACAGTTGATTGCTGTTGTGGATCAAGGAGAATTATTCTCCTAAGTGTGATTGGCGTTTTTGGGAGCGAGCAGTGCATAAACAGAGAAGGTGTGGGTTAGTCACCTATTTTTCCTCGTGCATTCAACTTCTGCAGAATACTGTTGATGGGTCAACTCCCCTTTAAGTCTACCGCTCGCTTTTTCTCTTTTGATCAAATGTTTTCCACCGGCGAATTCTTTTTTTTTGAGATCAAACCTTCCGAGGCAATCGCGACTCCTGTCGACTTTTGAAGGGATTTCTCAGCTCGTGCCACCCCCTAAAAACTTGTACACGTACAATACATAGAAGATGAACAATTGTCTCCTCCTCTTCTTCGTCCACACAACTTCCGCAAAAGTCGATTGAGAGCACATCAAGTCTAGGGGCGTGTCTACATAAATATGATACATTGTCCTGCAATGCCACTTATAATGGATCTTATGTGCCGTCTACTTACAGCCTTAGAGCGTTTCGGATCCAGCTTAGGCGAAATCAGTTTTGTCTCTAATCCTGTGTTGTCACTTGTCTAGCGATTGATCTCAGTTGAGATGGGTAGTGCTGGTCCTTAGAGTTATCTGGAATATATCTATGCACTCGTAGCCAGTCGAGCTGAATGTTAAACTGTTTTGCCGCCCGCCGCCGTCTTCCTGAGAAATGCTCGAAAATCGAGAGCTATGCATTTGGAGTTTGTGGAGATGGAATCCAGATATTTCAGCGCAGCCTGGTTATCCGATAAAATGATGTTGTCGTTGGAGAATATACGGTTTTCTTTAAGACAGGATAAAACCTCCTTGTTAGCTATAATTCCGCCTGAAGCACACATAAATGGCTTGGAATACGGAAGAAGGGACTGAGAATTAGTCTATTAGAGTAAATAAAACTACACACCCACCCCATCATTTGATTTCTAACCATCAGTGAAGGACTGGATTTGTTCTAGAGGGTATGCTAACTCGGAAGTTTATGTAAAAATGTAGTAGAGGCGTGGAATAGTCCATGTTACTTTGTGGGATACAGAAAGTATTCAGTAAGTTGACGTGACCACAATTACGATTATTCCACTAAGAGATCGCCTTTACGAGAATTTCTGGACAAGCAACTACAAATATCTAGTGTGGTACGATTAAATAATAGTTTCCTAACATTGAACTAGAGAACACCACGATAAAACACCTTCGTCACGCAACTCCTAAGGGCTGACAGCGGTTAAACAGGACTGTCTACTTTTGACAAACATACAACACAACAGATTTCAAATTAGATTAAAAAAATTTAAACTTAGTGCGAAGCGATTTTTTCTAGAGCTCCAAGACATATTTAAGATATTTCTTCGCTTGAAAATCTAGGATCATTAGTTACTCAATCAATCTGTCAATCCCGTTTTGGGGATCGAGGACTATTTGCCATTTTCTCGCAAGAAGTAGTGCTCCGAAAGAAAATCTATGTGTAATCAGGGATTTAATCTAAGCTGAGATGGCATTCCAACAAACTTTCCACAAAACCACGGGCAGATTTAATTGCAGCTTGGATGTCTTTTTAAATCAACTCTTCGGTTGTACTTGAAAGAAACAGCAGGAGCGGGGACCTTCAAATCTTGTCTTGGTTTCCACAAAATCTAAACATAACTTTATCAAATTACCCGTTTTCTTTAAATAGTTGTCTCTTCAGAATGTTTGACAAAGATCCTGGAGTTTGACTACGAGAGGCTGTAAGGCTTTCTCAATTGCTCTTCGGAGCCTTATTAGCCAAACATTTATTCAACTTCGGATTGAATAACGAGTTACAATACAAACTGCAATACAATATCTTTTTTTTTATATTGAACTAATAACCCTGAAAATTTGAACTTTATTTCACGAAGCACGTTTTTTTTTACTTTCCAAACGTTTGAAACTAAATCAACTGCAATTGAAAATGCAAAACCCATATGCAATTAGTATTTGATAAAAATCAAATGTCACGCCATAAGAGACAATGCAAGTGACGTGACATACATAACCCATAACCACGCGACAAATGGTATCAAACACTTCAGTGTTCAGGCGTAAATTGTATTTACCCACGAAAGCGATCAATTCGATTTATTGATCTCGCGGTTCTCACGCCAATCTACTTAGATACTCAATACCTGCACAAAAACTCACACACAGACACTGCTGCGCCAACTCGACTTGATATTAAAAAAACTAAATCGATATGACGTGTGCGGTTTGAAATTCACAGTTGAAATCGGAAAGACACACTTCTCCCGTGTGTCTTTCGGTCTCGAATAAAAATAAACAAATCCAAATTTTTTATTGGACTTATGATCTGATCACGTGCGTCTTTTTGATACGAATAAAAGCATTTAATTGTATGTTTACTTCAATAGTATCGCTTGGCGTTGAGAGGTTGAATTGATTTTTTATAAGATAGGTACCTAATAGTGAGTGGGCTTGATGATGTTGCGCGCGGACCAAAAATTGATCGTGAAGATAGTAGAAACAAGTTTGGTGGCTTTTTGCAATTATTTTGAGTGAGGCACAACAATTGGACATGACTTAATGTCAAATTTTGAGATAAAGGCTGCCGCAAAACAGGAGCTTTATTGTTTGTTAAAAAAAAAACGATAATTCAAATACAAAGATTGATTTCTGCATCAGCTTTATACATATAATAGTATGGTGGAGAATTTAGTTTTCATTCATTTTGCATTTTTAAATTATTTCGTTTGTTCAAACTATTTAGACTTTTTTCTGACACGAGAAAGCAAAATGAAGAAAGTAAAATCATGTTAAAATTTACACTTTCAGTCTTTCAAAACACATATAGGAAAATGTATTTAAAGCATACGAAATAATTGAAGATTGAATTTGACAGTTGTTTGTGATAATTGACGATGTAAGCAATTATCGATAAACAATTAAAAAAGAGATAAGGATGCATCGTATTGCTTAAAGGGAAGTGATCGGAATCGTTTTTGCAAATAATTCTTCAATCTTCAGCAGTGTTCTGCAGATCAAAATTATTTAACCAAAAGGTCTGACATTTGATCACCTGGATCTCTTCTGATGGAAAAACCGAAGCTTAGATCGATCAAATAAATATCGATTCATCTATCTATCTTTGACGGAAAAACTGAAACTTAGATTGATCAAAAAAAGATCGATTAACTAGCCGCCCTGGACCTTGCAAAGATATTAATGGAAGCACTGTAGTAGAAAAGCATTGCATGTTGAGGTCTCGAGACTACTTGAACTAGTTGTTTCATGGTGATGACAGTCACGATCCTACCAAAGAGCACCCGGTACCAGTTTCAATCAAAAAAATGCAGCCGATTAAAATAACATCAAAAAGCCATCGCCAGACTAAAAAAAGGATTGAAGCAACTATGAACTCAGTACAATTAACTATCAACTCCACTCACAAAATCGGAGACTGCATTCTCTTCACCAACTATACTATACAGGCATATTTAAAAATCCTGATCAGCGTTGCAATAAGTCATTTGTTGAAGATCTAATTGGTCCTTTCCTAAGTGGATTCACACCTGACAAATTTATGACCGAACAAGTATTCTCATTGCTCTACATTTTGGAGAAGTCCCAAGATTTTAACACCGAGATTTATTTCTTTCTCATCGATTTCAAAACAGTTTTCGAAAGTCTTACCAGGAGAGAACCATTTTATGCCATGACCAACGTTAGAATTCCTGCTGAATTGATATGTCTTATCAGGCTTGGAGAATGTTCGATATTTTGAAAATATTGGTAAGAATTCTACTGATACCTTCGACATCACCAGACAAGATTAAGCACTGTCATGTAACTGTTTCAACATTGTGCTTGAAAAGATAATACCCAACACCAATGCCAGTACATCACTACTATCTTCTTTGGATTTGATATAAACATTGAAGTGATCAAAGCGAGCCGTAATTGGTTTCAGCACAGACTGGGGCTTATTTTAAACGAATGGCTAACGCGGAAAACAACACCAGCGCGGGAATCAAACGTTGAAAAGCCCTGTTGAGAAGATCAAAGGCGACGCTGGCGCTGTACAGAAAACTTAATATCCTGACCTCGCTAGATTTAGCAGTAGAACGGACCTTTCCAACACTACAACACTCCATTACATCAACTTTCATTAATCTAACAGAGGGAGATCTCCGACTTTTTATAGTGCGAAATTGAGAAGGCAGGTTAGAGATTAAAGTACCTGGTGGAGGGGCAATTTAATGAGGAACGAGAGCACCATCGAAAGTAAGTACGTAATTTGTTGCTAAAGTGTCTTCGAGCTATCAGCAAAAATATAAATACAGTAGAATCTCGAAAAGATGAACAGATATAAAACAGACCCCGTTCATCTTTTCGAATTGTTCATCTTTCCAAGCATCGAGCATTAGTTTAGGAAAAACATAAAGCTATACATACAAATATTGCATCTATTTGTTAACAAATCATTTTATTTAAAAAAAAAATTAAAACAACATAAATTCATACAAAAGTCGTTGATGAGAAGTAAAAACTTATTTAGATTTTTTTTTTTTTAAACTGCTCTATAGTAGATTGTCACACGGGAAAAGCGTTCATCTTTCCGAATTGTTCATGTTTTAAAACCGTTCATGTTTTCGAGATTTTACTGTACATACAACAGTTCTACGAATATATAACCAAAAAGAAACTCCTTCCGGTAGAGGGTAGATCACTATTCCGTAAACAGAAATATAGAACATTTATAGGGTACACACCCTTGAAGTACCCCGTGGCGTAGTGTTTAGTGTGTCGGACTGTCACGCCAAAGGTTCTGGATTCGATCCCTGACACCACCTAAGTTCTTTTCTGGGGTACTGCCTCTTGCAGGAAAGTGACAAATCATCCAAGAGATAAAATGTCATGGAAAGAGCTTCTTTGTTAGCCGTTCGGATTCAGTGGTAAATGGTAGGTCCCTTCAATTCCTGCAGAATATCAACGCACACACAGGAATGGTTGAGAGTGTAAGTCACAGGCCCCGGGCCCGCTTAGAGCTGTTGTGCCAACAATTTATTTTGTATTACCCTTGCGGTACATTTGCAGATTAAGATTTGAAATGTTTCCCAAAATAATGTTTTAAAAACAAAAAAAAGTTTGCCGTCACGGGACGCCCGGCAGATGTAAAACATTCAAGTGAATATTAGAACTTATTCCCTGCCACCGCCCCCCTACTAAGCACCCTCCATTTTTGACAATTTTTTCCTCCCCCCCACCAACCACATATTCTTCCTACAACCACCAACCAACCGCCCATCCTTTTGACAAATCCCCCTACAAAAATCCCTCCAACAACCAGCCACCCCACCTACAACCACCAACCAATTACCCACCATTTTTGACAATTTTTCTCCTCACCCCATCTCCAAAAACTCCACCAAATCTCCTCACCACCAACTAACTGCCCACCATTTTAGACTATTTTTCCTCCCACTTTTGTTTGTCAATCACTTCCCCCCCCCCACCAACCGTCAACCCTCAACTCCCGACAAACAACCCACCATTTTGTACAATTCCCCCCTCAAACGCTCTCCTCCACAAGCACCCCAACGACCACACACCCCAACCCAACTACAACCACCCAACACCGTCCAGTCACACTTTGAAAAATTAAGTCGACTTGTTATTTTTTCTATGCTATCAAAGAATTGATTGGCTGGATGGCGTCCGAGCGACATGCCATATTTCGTCTCAAAATACGATCGATTGCCAATAGATGTTTCACATGAAAATCTCTAAACACTTTTATATCCGCTACTATCTCCGTTTGAATGTTAAACACCAACCCATTATAAAAATTCCAGTCTAAGGAAAGCACTACAACAAAGAACACTTTAAAACTTAAAGTGATCAAACAAATTAATTATATTATAATAATTGTTATACAAAACTCTCCATCATAAACAATACAGCATTAAAACACGATTTCATTATGCGGTCAATGTTCTCCGTCACCCCATTCACACACAACCGTGATGATCTCATAACGCGATAAAAGCAGGCAAACACACAAAACTAAAACTAAAGAGCTAAGACTGTATGTTGGTTGCACTATAGATACGTACTGCATTTTGCACCGTTCAAAAAGCTATAGTACAATATTTTACTATGAAAACTGCACGACACTGTTATAATGGCCGTATAGTCGTATTATGAAATCTTTACGGTAGCGTCGCGTAGCGTCGGTCTGTCCGTTCTCCCCATTCTTTTTTTTTCTGTGTCGCAGCTCGCAGCGCAGCTGGCAGCAGAGTATAACGACTTTAATAGAAATGTAACTTAGTACTTCTTTGGAGCGCATTCAGCCTTGGAGAGCTTGAAGCGCTGTTTGGTTCCGCTGCTTTGAACATCAAAAAATATGTATTGCATAGAGAAATGCATGGAAAATTGCACACTCATAATAAAGTATATTGTATACAACCTATATCACCGTGTTTTTTCTAATGTAAGACACGTGTGTAAACATTCCCACATAAATAGAGCACATAAGAGAAGTTTTTATATACATACATTATGTCTACTCGCTTCTCGTATCAATGGAACGAACCCAGAACTCAGTGATATGAATTTAATTTCACACTAATTGATTTCATATATATGCCACTGCATTTGAGTTCATTGGAGTAAAATTCAAATTCAGGTTGATTGCACGCATCGAGAAATTCAGGAATAGTTTTATGAAAAGTAACAATATAATGGTGTATTCACTGCAGCAGGTCAAGATGAATAAATTAATTTACCTGATTTTGTTTCTGAAAATAAAAAGAAAAACAAATTATTAGAAATGGATATAATTCAATTAAAAAAAATTTAAGATTTTTTAATTCCATTAAAATTACTGAGTGAAATTCATTGCTTTGTTGCGTCCATCCCAAGTAGTAGTAGTGTTTAGCTCGACTTGGTTCACCAAACAAAATTTTGCAATTTCAAATACATACATACATACGACATGAGTTATTCTCAAATATTTGTTGTTGACATCGAGAAACATACCCATTTGTCTGGAGTTGTACGCATTTTATAAAACAAAACTCGCTGTCAGCAACTTTTATCTGTCAAATATGACATATTAAAGAGGCATTTATGAAAAATTGAAAATGAATTAGGTCCTCTAAACTCTATCTTACCCACAGTGCGGAAATAAAATGTTGAAGGTCCCATTGACCTATTTTTAAAACCACTACAAAATTTTAGAGAAGCAACATGTGAAATGTCAAAATGACGTTTATGTCAAACCGAGAATGGCGGCATAAGTTCGTCTCAACTTTTCGTTATAGACGGCGAGAAATGCAACTATTTGCCGTCAGTTAATCATTTAATTTCATGTCAAAACTACATTTCTGTTAAGGCAACAAAACTGTTTGTCTGCAATTGTACTTGTGTAAAGGGTGTTTTTTTTAAATGAGTGGTTTTCAAGAAGAAATAAATCGTATATAATTTAATGCTATGGCCAAGAATTAGCTTTATTATAAAGATAAGGGTTTGCAATTATGTTTTAAAAATGATTTCGGGAATGTGGCCGCCGCGGCTAGCTCGAATAAATTCCTGGCCGATTATGTCGACCGAATATTGGACGTGAGATGCGTCACGCGAACCGAACCATTACATATTTTGGTAATAAATTTTCACGATTCGCAAACGTTGTTCAGGAGTAAGTCTCTTCATTATGAAATGGGAAACCAAACTGAGCATGAACCAAGTGACAGTTGTCAAAAAAAGACGATAAAAGTATTGCCAGATTAAAAACCACACGTCTAAAAAACACCCTTTACTTACATATGTACCTATGTTTTTTCAAAACTAAGTACAAAATACATTTTAAAGAGCAAGATAATAAACCTGCTAGCATTTTAAATTTTTAATTAGAGTCAAAATCGCTAGTTGAGTTGCAAAGAGTTGCATGCATCGAAAAGTTTTTAGGTAAGCTGAAGGCCTCATGGAATCAAGGCTTGAAGATTATTTTAAAAAAACTACATCAACTAGAGCACTCAGCGATACAGTGAGCACCAGGAAGCAAACCAACCTCCTGCATCGCAAAAAAAACTTACAAGGAGCGATTGATTCAACAAAAAAATCTCCTGCCCACCACTCCAAATCGTGCGGTATAAATTAATTGCCAGTAGCAATTACATGCAATTTTCCCTGCATCCAACCAAAGTCATTTGAAGCGAATCGTTTTGGTTGAGTACAGTAATGAACACAATTACTGTCGTAACACGGCTAATCAAAAATAGATCTTAAAATATATTTTGAATACACCAATCTTTAAAAAACATCCTAACGTCATGCCTAAATAAGTAATTAAATTGTATGGTTTGCGCAGTTAAAAATGTATACATTCGTCGCTCATAGTTCATGGATTATGATGTCGGCCTAAGGTGCTAATCAAAAGCTTAACAGGTAACCTAAAAATCGATGACGCACACACTATTTAAAATTAAACCAACAACTGGTTAGCACAAAAGTCGATAAACTCAAATCTTATCAATTAACACTGTCAGTTCTCTACTCATTCGAATGCAAAACGCAATGTTTTTTTTTAATTTTTTGTCATGGTTTTTAAGTGGCTTTATCGGAGTCGTGCACTCGTGAGTAACAGGTTTGATATTTTGCAGGTATTTTGATCTCAATCAAAGCAATTAATAAGATTTACTTTGAAAAGACTTTAAAAAAAAATAATACCCTTGGAGTTTCATTTCTTGGAATGAAAATTAAGAAGAGGGTTTTTGACAAGATAATAAAAACCCTGCCAGATTTTCAGAACATATTCTCGACACTTCAACATTAACATCAAAAATTATAAAACACACACAACTTCTGATCGATGTTCAGTTTTCGTCCACAGAGAGCGCTTCGGTCGGTTGTTGAACAAAGTTGCTAGAATAATTATTTTGATACATTTTAATAATAAAGGGGTTTTCAATACGATGTGTTATTTTGAATAGCCCGCTTTTTCGGTAGTTGTCATTTTGAAGCAGTTATTGAAATTTGACAAGAAGCAACTACGCCATTAATAAAAATGGAACGATACACGCTTCAACAACGCATTGAAATTATTAAAATTCACAATAAAAATGGTAAAAATTTAGCAGAGACGGTTCGTAAAACTAAAACATTTTTTGGTCGTCGTGAATCACCTTGTCGGACCGCAATTCAGAAATCGGTGGATAAATTTGAGCTGTTGGGAAAAGTTAGCGGTGTCGAAGAATAAAACCCGTGCACGTCGCTCAAGAATAACTGAGACTATTGCTGCTGTAGCCCAAAGTGTTGAGGAAAACTCAGGTTTGTCCATTCCTCGTCCTTCTTTCGAATTGGGCTTTCCACAAACGTCATTACACCGTATTTTGCATAGACTTGGGTCTTAAGGCTTATATGACACAAGCACTCAAGCCGGCCGTTCATCAACAACGTCGTGTCTTTGCTGATTGGGGCCTTGAAATGCATGAAAATGATCCGGAATTTCATCGAAATATCATCTTGACTGATGAGGCCCATTTCCACCTCGGTGGATGCGTCAACAAGCAAAATTGTCGCATCCGGAGCTCGCAAAACCCAAGATTTATTGTTGAAAAGCCTCTCCAACCTCAACGAGTAACTGTTTGGTGCGCGACTGTTTTGGCGGGATCATTGGACCTTACTTTTTCAAAAATGAGGCTGGAGCAACAGCTACGTCGAATGGATTGCGCTATCGAGAGATGATTAATAATTTTTAATGTCCGGAATTGAATGATATTGATCTGTACAACGTTTGTTTTTAACAAGACGGCGCTACGTGCCACACAAGCAAGCAACGAAACCATCGATCTTTTACGGAACAAGTTTCCGGACCGTGTTATCTCTCGAAGAGGTGATCACAATTAGCCACCGTGATCTTGTGATTTAACACCTTGCAAATTCTTCCTTTGGGGCCACGTAAAACATAAGGTGTTCGAATTTTATTTGCTGGGATAATATTTTCACATAGAATTGAAATATGTAGTAAAGGACCGAAATCTCAACCCTGGGGAACTACTCAACTTCAACAAATAATGTTGAAAAAGCATCCATGTCTTAACGAATATCATCGACAAGTTAGTGCATTTTCTGAATTTGTTCGCCAGGTTTATCTCAGAAAGCGTCAACAAGCCTTCCAGGAGTTTTGAGGCTTGTCTCTACTCTTCTTCCTTCGTGATCGTGATGGAACGTTGCATATTTTTTACGTGAAGATACATGATTGTGAAATATGTATCTCAATTAAATTCAAAGGCTGCAAAAGTTGTTTCTCGGGAATATTTTCCGGGGAGAAATTCCAAGAAATTACTTTGCCAAATCTTTTTCTATATTGAGTCACTTGCTGTGAATTTCTTCAGATGCAAAATATTCGTATATCGTTTTAGTGCAATTTATATGACTTTTTTTACAACAGCCTTTGACAAACTTCACTTTGATTGAATTTGATTCTTGACATAGAACTACCTTGAAGAAAAACTCTTTTCCAAAAAAACTATTCAAAACTTAGCGGCTGGAAATAACGATACAAAAAATCTGAATCTCATTAGATTCAAGATAATTTTTGCACTGGAAGCCTTTGGCGAGTCATCTACTTTTGATCAATTCCTGATTCATCATAAACATTAACTAAGCTTGCAGTGGGCAAGCGTTCACAAAGAAGTAAAAATGGCTTTCCAAGAAGATATAAGAAATTATTCTCCAAGAATTAAAATAAAATATTTCCCCGATATTGTATTGTCATTTTAAATGGCATGTTCAGGACATACATAACTGTCAACATAAATGACGAAATGAAATACATCACGTGTTGTTTTTATGGGTAATTAGGTCTTTTGGGATTAACTGTATACCTACTAAACACAAAACTTGACATTTGCATAAAAAGTGAACCCAGTTATTTCGAGTTCATTACTGTACTTCCTTAACAAATAACAATTTTCACCGCTTGAACTGTTGTCACTAGTAAATTATTTAAAGAAATTTACAATTAACAGTTCAACGACACAACAACCAACATGTGTCTCTACATAATTTATTTCCTTTCAATTCAAATCCATATTTGACTTTTCTTTTTTTTTCTTGGCCAATGACAAAAAAAAAGGCACGTGTTTAAACAAATCCAAACTTTCCCACTTTTCCCGAACTTTCCTTTCAAAAAGTGACATTGTGTCTCCCTTTTTTTCCGACTAATGTCAAACATACAAAATCAAGTGACTATCTAATGAATAAGCAATTTATTTGTTTCCCAGCAATAAATAATCAATCCGACATCAACATTCTCTGTTCCATAATCTACTTATGACAAACAATGTAATAACAATGACATCTATTGAAATTCAAAGTCTAAACTTCGAATCAAAAAGTGACGACGACAACCAATAAGTATGGTCGATATTGATGTAATTACAATGAACATAGGAAATAAAAAACTAAAAAAAAACACTTTTCCTCTTACTTTCGATAGACTTTCAATCAATAAAATACCCCGTGCCAGTCACAGACACATGGGGACATCCAAGATGATTCATAAAATTCTGAGTTGACAATTTTATTAATAACTTCCATGTGGATATAATAACTACTCTGGTAGATACAATACACCACACCACACCACTTACGTCATAATACATTCTGACAGCAGCAGCAAGAGTGGTGAAATTGGATAGTTTTTTGATTCTCATAAAATGTCGTGGTCGTGTGGGGAAAACACTTGTATCTTAAGGGAATACCGATATCATATACATCATTCATAACATTGTTAGCATTATTAATTAAATTCTCATGAAAACAATTTATTGGATACAAGTGAGGTTTTTTGACATTGTTTATTATTTAATGTTACACGCAATCTTTCAAATATTGAAGTAAAATAAATTATGATTTTTTTTATAAGTTACGCATACGCCAGAGTGTCCCCTTTTAATCAACAGCTTAATTAGTTATTGACAAACAATTCGGAAACGAAAGAATACAAAAATTAATTTTAATTAGTTGAATCAAGACTTTATTAGATTGTATTATTTTTTATCTTTTTGTCTCATCCTTTCGCGTCTATCAAGTGTTTTCATTTAATTAAAAGATCGATTGTTTTAAAACGGTTTGTTATTCTAAGAAATACTTTTGAATCTTGATGACAATTCTTTTGTATCTAAAGACGAATATAGTTTAGATTGTAACCTATCAATTTTTTGTGAGTTTAAATAACCGAAGATAAAAATTAGCCTTCCACTTTAAACGAGATAAAACGAAATTAAACTACGAATTATAAAGGGTGTTTTTGTCGGAGGTATAGAACCGGCACTGTTTTCATTGACAGACATTTTTTGTTCTGCCATTTGATTTGTCTTAAGTTTGGTTTTCCATTTCATCACGATTCGACTGACGCCTGAACAAGGAATACAAGTTGTGTAGATTTATTTTGAAAAAAAAGGTTCTGTTCGTGAATTTTTTGGAGCGATGAATTCGATTAATGATAGACCTGAAACGTCGTCGTAGAGCGCACCTAGGCTGGTGGGAAGATTGGTTCTAACTTCTATTGGTCAATAAAGACCGTTATAGAGCCATGAAAGTGAGTGAGTCAGATGAGAATAGAGATGTGGTTCAACAAAACTGCTAAAAATCTCACACAGCGCGTACCACAATTGATTTATTAAAGGGAAAGTTTGCAGAGTGCGTAATTGGCCTCCAAGATCGTGCGACTTAGCACTGCTAAATTATTTTCTGTGAACTATCTAGTCTACACCGACGATTGAAGATTTGGAAAACTACATTTGCAACGTTATTGCCGATATACGACCCCGAATGATGCAAAGAGTGATCGAAAATTTGATCCCAAGATTGGACTACATCGAAACCAGACGGTGGCTACATATATGGCAGAAATCATATTGAAATAAAAATGACAAAGAATTATCTTTCGAATAATTTATTTAATTTTAAAGTTATATACCTTCCTCTAAAAAAACACCCTTTAGTCAGTCTAGTTGGCTAAAAAATCCAAGTTATCTTATTGAGGCAAAGCGGTGGTTTACAAATTCGATTATGTATTTTCATTTATTTCACGTTATATCTTTTTTTCAAATCATCTTTTGGCTTGACTCATAAAAAAGGCTTTATGAGTAATGTTGATGTTATTCTTTTATATAAATGATTCCAAGAAAGTATAACCTCATTATATCTTGGAATTCTTTCAATCAATCGAGTCTCTTTTTGAAATGGTTTGGCTTCGAATGATATTGTACATATTTTCAAATTGAAATACATTGAACAAAATTTTCAGAATATTTTCCACAAAATATCAAAGCTGTTATTAGTTCGAACAGTAAAGCATTAGGGAAGGATTTTATAGATAGGTGCCCTCAACTAGCTTAGACTACAAGAAATATATACATATAAGCAATTAAATTGCCGTGCGTTAGTCTTGCTTAACCTCGTCAGTGGGCTCAAAATATTTTGATAATTTCTTTTTTTCTGTTCTATAAGGTGGTTTATAAAGAATCCGAAAAACTCCAAAAATAAAAGCTCAAATGTGAACGCCAATAATCGGAACACGACAATTCATTTCATAACTTCAGATTGCTTTTAATAAATGGCGTGAGTGTTAAACCTTTTGTCTGACAGATTCACCATGAATAAGATATTTTCGATTTGATTATTCACATCCAGTGGGGTTTTCAGAGTGTTTTGTTAATTAGCAAGAATCCATAACATTTTCTTCAGGGTGCGGCTCTAGAATAACGAACAAGATCATCGAGGGACGATTTATCAAGGAAAAGTACAAGTAAGGGATTGAAATCCGCGTATCCTGACTTTCAACGGACTTGCCATAGCTCAAACTCCTATTTTCCCCGTGCATCTTGCACTTGCAAAGACCTTCCGAAATTTCAAAGATTAATTGTTGGAAGCTTGCGGGAATATCTTTAAGTTTCTGTGTCAACACGAAATCATTTTAATTTTTTGAACCGCGGTGGGTGGAGGAGCCATGTTGTATTCGTGGCATCAGTCAAGTCAGATCTAAATAAATCGTCAGCTCAAGAAATATCTCGAAGATCGGGAGCTTTTAAATGACCGATAGTACGGCTTTCGCAGCAATCGTTCCACTGGTGATCTGATGGCATATCTCACCGAACAGTGAAATAAATCTTTGCATTGCTTTGGTGAAGCTCTTTTATCGAAAATGCGTGCATTTGGTATCGATGATATACTCTAATTCGTTGGATTAGAAGCTATCTTCTAAACCGTTCAATGCAAGTTGTATTAGACGGTTTCAAGTCTGATCTCCACAAAATAAATGCTGGTGTGCCCCAGGGCTCCGTTCTGCCTCCGACTCTCTTTCTCAATTTTATAACTATATGATCTATTGTCTGTGACTTCTAATCCATTAAATTGTTTTGCTCAAATAAAAGTTCACTCTACCCTCAGCTTTTCATATACTTTTGATAATTCACGGCCTTCGCCTTCGGATGTGCTACTACAACGACACCGTATGATAAGCTCATGAAACTCCGATTTAAAAAGCATTGTGAATTGGGGTATCAGAAATCGTGTGGAGTTTAATGAGTCGAAAACTCAATGCTGTCTTTTGTCGTTGAAGCTAAACATACCCTATATGCCATTATACATGAATGGTACTTGCATCGAGGAGGCCGAAAAGCTATCAGTACTTGGTATGTGTATCAGTGAAAACCTTCGTTGGAATGATCATATACTTGAGATTGCCTAGGCTTTCTTAATAGATGCAAGAAGTTTTTCACCCCTTCTGATCTTTCTACAATTTACAAAGCGTTTATACGCCCTAAACTCGAGTATAACTCCCATCTCTGGACAGGTGCTTTTCAAACTTTTCTTCACCTGCTCGACAGAGTTCAGAAAAAAGCGTTAAAATTGATAGGAGAGAGAAGCATTATGGAAACATTTCCGTCACTCGAACATCGTCGAAATGTCTCATGTCTTTCCTTATTTTACAGGTTCCTTTACAAAAAATGCTCACTCGAGGCAGCCAGCTGCGTTCCGCCCCTTAAACATTTCCTCCGTAATACTCGTCTTGCTAGGAACGCTCATCAGTTTACACTTGAGCCCAATTTCAGACGTACCGTGAAATATAGGGATTCTTTCTTTAGCCGTACAACACGAATGTGGAATGAATTGCCTGGCACAATTTTCCCTTGCCATTTTGATCTTCAAACATTCAAGACCAATGTTCATCGACACCTCCTTTCCCTTCCTCCCTAATTTCCTATCGCTCGCGCAGTGACTTATCATTAAACGGGCTATAACAAACCCTTGAGCGCGTTTGTCGTACAAAAAAAAATCTATCAAATCCAAGTTCATGATCAGAGACAACGCCTTTTGTTTGCTGACTAGGCTTCGTAGCGTTTGGAAGATGACCCGAACATTCGCCGAAAAATCATCTTAAGCGCCGAGGAGCATTTCGGATGAATGGCTGTGTTTACAAGCGAAATTGCCATATATGAGGGTTAACCAAGTGACAAAGCATCCTGAAAAAGTTGATATTTGGTGTGGATTTTAAGCCAGCGGTGTCATTGGTCCGTACTTTTTCGAAAACGACAATGGCTAGCGCTACACAACGATGATAACCAATTTTTTATGGGTCAAACTGAACCACATGAACCAAAACGTCATGTGATTCCAGCAAGACGGTGCCGCGTGACACACGATTGACATTCTCCGAGGCGGGTTAATATTTCGCACGCAGCTTGTTTTATTCCTTTTCAACATCCACCCACCCTTATTGAAGAGCCCTTTATAAAGCTATCGGTTTATATTCTATTTGCAATACTAAACAAAAGTATTTTAAATGACATACATTTTGTTCTAGTTCTTTTATTTCCCATTCATAACATTCGTTTCAGTGCAGTGTGAACAATCATACAAACAAAATGTCGAAGAAGTTAATAAAAATATTTTATTGAATTATTGAACAAGCTTTATTCCTGCACTCCAATTTGAATCTATAAAAAATACAAATACTGACAATTTGGCACGTATTTCATTCAGTTAACAGAATTAAAGATGTTAAACGTGACCGGTTACCAGCGAAGCGACGGCGACGCTCACAGGGGTTACCGAAGCGATAATAATTTTTTTAAACTAAGCCATATTTATTCATGTTAATATTGAATCTTTTAAGTCAAAATGAAAAACAACAACAAAATCAATTTTAAAAAGAAAAAAAAAAAACAAAATGAAATTCATATTATACAATACAATTTACGTGACTGAAAAAACTCAAGTTAATGTATCTTTTAGTATGTACCTACTTATTTTGAATGTATCTTTTAGTACAATACTGTGGGTATCTACTCATATTACACTTAAACCTCCTCCATGAAAGGAATTTCATTAAAAAATTCATCGCACACACATCATAAACTCACAGGACTTTATGAATAGTAAACTTATATTGCCCCGCAGGTATTAGATACAAGTTGTCATTAAAATTATGGTCCCTTAAGCAAGCAACTCCTCTCGCATTCATTTAAAAAAAAAACAGCCACTAAAAGATGCAGAGGCAGACTGCAGTAGCATCCTCATCCTCACACATTTATGACAAATTTCTCACTCGTTGAATTAGTCCACAAGTGTTTGGTATACAAAAACAAAAAAATTCTAAGAAAATTCTTACACACTATCCGCAGAGTCAGAAATAGCCGTCAAGACGAGCACAAAACGATAAAAAAAAATGAGTTTTTCTGCGCAGTAAATTATACGACCTTCATGCTGGCATGGCGTTAAAATTCTGGAATGATTATTTATATTCTTTCTTTTTGTTTTGCATATATGCTCCAGTTTAATTTTGTTTTTTTTTTTTATTAAACAAACAAAAAGAAAAGGAGAATACTACTCACTCGCACAATATAACGAGCTCGTCGAGCATATTCTTCCTTCCTTGAGGCCTGAGGGGGTAACCTATATGTTCACATATCACATCATCATCAGGCACAGGCACACATGTAGGTACTTACTTTTGCATCTTTTTTTATTTTTTTGATTTACGGGGAGGATGGAGGAATTTCATTATTATTGTTGATTTATGGCTTTTTTAATTCTGTAATTGCAGCGATCAGATCCGTCTGAGAGGTCAGATCACAACGCAATTTTTTTTTATATTTCGGTTGATAAGCCAATCAAAAAAATGTGTCTTATTAAGCTGGGTATCCGCTGGCAAAGACTTTTTCGTGATTTCAAGCGATGAATAATTTTGTTTAAAACTTTTTTTTTCAAACAATCCTAAAAGTGTTTTAAGTAAAACTTAAACGATTTTGAAATCGAATGGGAAAAGGCTTGAACTATAAGTTTTTGATCTTTGGTAGCAAGGTATGTAGTGCACAGACTTCTCGAACAATCTTTTTTCCATTCATTTTTAAGGGTACTGCAAGAAGAAACCGCCTTACAAAGATTGGTCAAGCATGACATGAAGACACAAGGAAAGCACGACCTGATTTGAAATACCGAAGTTTCAAGCCATATAGTATGGGGACGGGCCATGTATCAAGAGCTGGGTGGAACATCTCCTCCAAGTCTGATGCCTACTAACCTTTCCAGCAGCAGAAACAAGTTAGAATGAAAAGGCTGAACCCTTCTTCATCTTTGAAATGGATTCTTTGATTAAAGTTCAATGCTCCAGCCTACCATCTTGTGGAGAATGACAATAGTTGTGATAATATGTACTCTTGAAGAAACCGTTTCTCCGAATATATTTTCCAATGACCATAACCTAAACGTAACCAAGTAAACGATGTCACAGTCCAAAGGACTTCGCCTTGTCAAAAAGCCAAAAAAAAAGGATAAGAGTTCGGGTCTGACGAATCCTTTACGATTGTTGGAATAAAAGTGGAGAAATCGGTTTTAAATGGCTTAGCTTCTAAGCCATTGAAGACAGTAATCTTATCCGAAATGTGCAGAAGAAATGGCGATCCACGAAGCTTTCATTGTTCGATTAAATTGACGTCAGAGTGCCTGAAAATCTTAAGACGGCTGCTGGACTGGTTCTTGGACTGCTTAATATAAAGGGTGTTTTTTTTTAGACGTGTGGTTTTCAAGAAAAAATAAAACGCTTATGGCCAAGAATTTAGCTTTATTATAAAGAAAAGAGTTTGCCATTATGTTTTAAAAATGATTTCAGACAAGTGGCGGCGGCAGTGGCTAGCTCGAATAAATTTCAATCGAGAGGCCCAATTTTAGACCATTTTTGGCAGCAAATGGGACCGTATGCCAGCAATAACGCGCCTAATATTATCTCCTTAGGCCTCATTCGTCTCGGGCTTATCTGCGTAAACAAGCGATTTCACATAAACCCACAAAAAAAGTCCAGCGGTAATAAATCGCACGATCTTGGAGGCCGCGCCACAGGTCCAAGACGCGAGATAATGCGCTCCTTCATAAATTGATTGTTTCGTTGGCTGCATGTCAAAAAGTCATTAATCATGGCTCTATAGCGTTCCCCATTGACTGTTACATTTTTGAAGAAATATGGAACAATGATTCCCTCTGCGCATAGAGCACAGCAAACAGTGACTTTTTGATGATGTTACGGCCGGCGTCTCAACAATGGCTTGTGGATTATGATCACTCCAAATACGACAATTTTGCTTATGAACGTACCCATTCAACCAAAGTAAACAAAATTTGTTTATGAAAATGGACGTAGTGCGCGATACGTATTTCGAACAGAACCATTATTTTCAAAATAAATATGCACAATATGGAAGCGTTATTCAGGAGTAAGTCTATTTATTATGAAATGGAAAACCAAACTGAGCATAAATCAAATGACAGCTGTCAAAAAAACCAACTCGAAAAAAAGTGTTGCCAGATTGAAAACTACACGTCTAAAAAAACACCCTTTAGTACCACCTTATGACGGAAAGTGAAGGTTTGGCGATTTGAAAGCATAGTAGCAGATATTATCCAATGTACAAGCTTATGATCGTAGACAAGTGAAGGACAATGAGTACGGAATTAGTCCATTAAGGATAGAATACTTGAGCTGTCACTCTAATTTTCTAACATCTTGTTGATGGTTTCGGGCTGTAGCTCACAGGTTGCTTGGATGATATTGGCCTTAAGTATGCTTGAATCGTTTCTGGATTTTAAAATTTTTTTCTGGATTGTTGGCATAATATCGGTTCTTCACGGTTCCCCACAAAAAAAAAGTTCACATTGCAGCTCCGAGGCTGCCAATTGACATCGCCAATACGGCTGATAACGTTATTTCGGAATTTGGTGTGCAAAAGATCGATTGTGGCATGGCTGTCTAGTGTCTAGCTTATAGCGAGTCATAATGCATGAACCAGAGCTCCGCGAAATCCATCTCTTCAATTTCAGTAAAAAAAAAAGTCGGTTAAGATGGTGTTCGTAGCCTAATTTTTGAAGAAAAATAGTTACCTATGCTAACTCCACAATCCGCAGCAAACTGTCACTCTCTGTGGATGCATTGTCGATGCTTGTCGACAATAGCGAGCTGGTTTTAGAAGACCCAGATGCAGCACTTTTGTTTGTTAAGAAGCCGAGATGAAAATGTGCCTCGTCAGAACTCAATTGCTGGGTCAATTGCTTGTAAGCGAATAATCCAAGATCTTTGTGCAGAATTCTCCTCAATCTAATGCGTGAAATGTTGAGCTGTTGAGATCGCTGGCGAGTTGATGTTCGTGAACTGAGACTCACACTCTCGGCAAAATCAGCAACCACATTCTCGGCTGTGCGCACGGTACGACGACGGGGACTATGAGAGTTGATCACAAGCATACCGGTCTCACGGACAAGCATACCAGTCTCAAAACTTCTGTTTAAAAAAGGCACTGTTTGGGCTACACAGAACTCACTTTTGAAATAAGTTTTCAATATTTCCCAACGTTATTAAAATGATTAATTTCTATAACATTCTCTATTTAAAAAAAAAGCAAAAACAAACATCCTCCAAACACAAACATCCTGTATATCAAGATATTTCCTAACTTTATTGGAAATTAAAAACACACCACACTTTCCTATACAACATGAAGCATTTCACGATTTTTATTTACAAGAAATAAATTCGCAAATCTACATAATTGATTGAATTTGAAATCATTTCAAAAATTTTCATTATCTGACATTTAATGATTAGGCAAATTCAAATCCAGTTGATATTTTTACAAATACGTCAGAGCCAAAAAAAGTGCCATTTTCGTATAACACATTCCTTCTTTCAAAAACCAATGGAAATGGAAAACGTCATTCTGATGGAAATCAGTATTTTTTGTTGATTTATTCAAATATTTATCTGCACAATTGTTCCGCTAGAGAGCGTGTTGCTGTCACTTATCACGCGATGTTTATATAAATGTCAAAGTATTCTTAATCTTGATATGCTTGATATGACCATTTGTAACGAAAAATAATTCGAAGCCCAACCCTTCTTCCATTTTTTTTTTATAATGATCTTTTAAATTCTCCAAATTTACTGCCTAAATGATGTAACCCCAACAACACTTTGGAAAGTGCAAACAGTCCTGTTTGACATAACTTGTTAATAAATTAATTTTCACTCGTCACGCTATCGCATCGCATATAATGTATAAACCACAACAAAATTCACCTCTTTAAGGTGTTTAATTAAAAGGTGAAAATATATTACATAGGTAGGTAGGTATACATATACATAAACGTTACGTACATAAACATACGTAGGATGTAGACCAGGGCAGCCAACAAGCGTATGCCACTTGACAGGAGGCTATTTAAAGCAACCTTGCTGTGAAAATATTTGAGTGGAAATTTTCACTTAGCCCGTTCGTACTCTCATTCCATAATAAGGCTGTAAGGCGTCGCTGGTGTCGTTGTCATTGTCGTTGTCGCTGTCGTCTTCGTCGTCGTCGTCGTCGTCGTCGTCGTCTCTACCGCAGCCCAACCCAGCACCATCATCAGTATCGTGTCCCACTGACTGTAGCCTGAATTGGCAGGGTTTCATTCTGTTGCTGTTGCTATCGCCTGTCAAAGTCAATGGCCCTACGGTAATTATACCCCTTGACGTCAAAGGGAGCCACATCCAACCGAGCCATTGGAAAGTCCCTTAATTTCATTTTCAGTCGAGAAGAGGGTGGCTTTTCCTTTTCCTTTTCCTTTTTTTTTTTTTTTTTTTTTTGTTCTTTGTCTTGCCTTGTCACTTGCCATGAGGTAGAGAAGAAAAAAGAATCCTTCTCCGAGTCATGTTCGAAGTCTGTGTTACGCTCCGATGGAGGGCGTCCCGATCGATATTTTATCCAGGATTTTTGTTTGTAATGTTAACAAAGCGCGTAGTGTAGAAGAAGGTAGGCACTTCAATGTTAAAGGCTGAGATTTTTTTTCTCGTTGTTGGTTTGTAGAAAAAAAAACGACTTTTGCAGGAGGGAATGCTATAACTCTTGATTAAGTGCTCAGATTTTTTTTATTGAACCTTTCCCCGGAGATTGTAAATACACATCATGCCAAAAAAAAAATGGCTTTTTTAAGAACTGTTGGAATTGAAGGTATTTTATGGTGGTTATGCGTGGTAATACGAAAATGTTTTTTGTCCTTTCTGAAAGGGAAGCATCCTTTTTTTTTTAAGGCGAACAGAGTGTTGGAGAAGTGCTTTAAAAGGTTTAAATTGAATCGACGGCATTATGTAAAGGTATTTCTGTTGAAACGACACCTCCCTATTGGAACTGAAAAATAAGAAAAGGGGTGATGTCTTTTTGGGTGCCTTGTGCCTTTGCTTTTTAATCGTTGAAAACGATGGATGGGTAAAGTTTAGGTTGTGTATTGATAATTTTGTATAGCACTTGAAGGATAAAGGTTTTGATTGTGCTTTCTGATATCTTCCTTGTGGCAACAAATAAATTCTTTTAAAGATAATTTGATTTCAGAATAAATGATTTTGCAACGATATTTTGTCAGCGATATGAAAAGAAGAGCTTAGGGGCATATTTTATGGAAAACAAGTTACGTTTGGAAGTTTTGGTAGAGAATTTTCTATCTTTTAAACAGTAAGGCACGTGCTAGCTAAATTTATGCAAACTTTACGAGTATTTTCTTGGAGTTTTAAATGCGTATTGTACATTTGTGTAGTGCTTATAAATAAGGGATCTCTGTATTGAACAGTTCAACCGAAATTTGCAGGCATAGCCATACATTTCTGTGACGGTTTTCCGTTTCCTCCCTTCATTTTCAACAATATATGCTCAATATCAACCAAGAAACATAAATTAAAAAAAAGATCTAAGCAATCCAAGGATTAAAATCATTAAAAATGTAAATAATAAGCAAACAAGCATAAAACTACAACATGATCCAAGGCGGAAGAAACACTTTTAGCGTTTTTTACAAAGTTTAATTTTTATTAATTCCATAGAAGTACTGAGAAAGGACGCTGTTCCGTCTCCTAAATGTCACTTGTATGAACAGAGGGTGACATCTGGAGTTGGTACGTTTTGATTTGACTGCAGAAGATAGGATTGAATTATTGAATCCAGCTAGAAGATCAAAAGATAATAACTATAAGAAAAAAGATTCGGAGATAAATGGAACCTTGCGGTACACCACCAATTATAACTTTATCAAAAGTCAAAAAAAAAAAGTTTAGGTAGTTATCGACCTGATGGTTTCTTAGCGTTTCCGTGGCTGTCTATCTACTCGGAAAAAAAATAACGGAAAAGCTTCTGCAGAGGTTTTAACAGCGTAGAAGATTGACTTTTCCCAACTATTGAACAATATAATTTGGGCAAACGAATTTGTGTTACAAGGTCTAGTTATCTTACAACTGTGCATTGCTTTAGAAAATACATATGTCCCATTGAACCATGAAAGCTCAAACGGAGCCAAAATACTCTGCTCTAAGACAGCTTCCTACCAGTATGCCATTAAAAACGAGTGTTATGACCGACGACGAAAAGGCATTTTTACAAATTGCTTAAAATAGTTACTTCCTAAAGCCCCTTTATATCTTAAGTCGAATGAGGACTTTTATTTAACCTTAATAATTTTTTTCCTAGTTGGAAGGCAGGAATGGTGGTTTTCTTGAGATGGAAAACTCATATAGAAAACCCAATTAGGGATGGGGTGGGCCGTTTCTCTACCCTTACTTAACGAAGGAGTAAAAGGGTTAGAGAATGATTTTGTTCAGCATTTGGTCAGGTTACGGCGATTAATCTGCCGGACGAACTCTCAGACGAAACAATATGACAAAACTTCCAGACTTTATGCCACCTAGTTAGGTTGCTGTTTGGTCATGGATCATTTGATACATCGGAGAGTTCGTTCAGCTTACGGGATGGTTTTGTGTCTACGAGTATGTCCATTAATGGAAACATAACTCGCCACCTAGACAAGACGTTCTCAGACGGGTTCTCTGCCAGCCTTTGATTGTAAGCCCGATAGGAGAGAATTGGTTGAAAAATGAGTGAAAAACACTCCCCTGGAAGTTGCTCTTAAACTGCCAGACCATCCCCCATGCTACCAATGTGATCAAATTTCAGACTTTATGCCAACTAGGCAGGATGTTTGTTGGTAAGGGTACATTGCATCCGTCAAAGGGGTCACCCAAGTTAGAATCATAGCCCGTGACCTAAGCGTTTTGTATGGTTCTCAGGCGGTCCTCTTTCAATCTTTTGACTGTTTAGGTTGAAAGATCTTGTAGAAGTTGTTTTACAGGGTGAGCGAATTATTCTTAGCCATTTTGTGCCAACAAGGAAATTGATCAGATTTTTTGATTATTTAATTGGACAGTTCCCCAAGGTCTTCATAGAAAGCTTAACTTAGGAATGGCAGCAATATAGTACAGTATAAAGCTTGGCAGTGACACAGTAAATTAACGACAATCTCCTTCTTTGTCTCATCATTACAAGTCGTTATAAGGAATACCTAGCCTTGCAGTATGTTCACCTATTGGCTAGTGGCCCAGCTTAATGTCACCACCCTGGCTATATCTGACCGGTTTTTGCAAAGTGCTTCGTTTGTTTGAGATTTGTTGTAGGTAGGCCACATCTTCCTTGACATGATATAATTAGTCAAACCACTCCATTTATGATTAGACACGGATGTAAGGCGAGATAAAAACAATACCATTTACAGCCCCTAGTGGAATGTCCTTGCCTGGCCAGCTCATCGACTTATTCCTATTCGGTACTAAAAGTATTGGTTCCTAGATGATTAAGCTCAAGAAACAGGCTGATTTTCAGGTAAAGTTGATGACTATTAAGAACACTTATAGTATTCTTAAAGTGTACTTGAAGATAGGAGCTTAGAAACAAGTCTAGAAGAATAAAGGTTGTCAGCAGCTGAAGACAGATCTCTTTATTACCAAATTGGGACACTACATGTCGTTAAATTGTTTTGTCTTTTCAATATTATTGTTACATCAACTTAATTATGTAGAATGAATTGTAATATCACTTAAGATGATAACAATATACACCCACAGGCGTCAACCGTAACCTTTTTGAACAAAAAAAAACAATGTAAAATTACTGAAACGTTAACTTCCCTTTTTCCAGATTAGTTGCTGCTGTTTTGCCTGTGTGGTGTTATCAAATCTGTCACATGTCCAACATCGTTCTCATTTATTGAACATTTCCGACCAACAACGTAATCCAGACGATACCATTAATCACCCGTGTCGTTGTTATAATAAGTTGAGAGTGGTAGCCGTATTCAATTTCAAGTTATATCAAAGAAAATTAATCACATACACAAAAAAAAAACCCTGCTTGACCAACCAGCCAACAGCTCCGAAAATAGTTGCTTGATTCAAAAACAAAACAAACAATATATTTATACGAAACGTCCGTCATTATGTCGTCGTACTAACTAAGAAATGAAAGAACAACAATATTCGCTAACTACAACAAATTGTTTAAATGGTTCGCTTGTCATTGACGGACATGAGATAAACAAAATAATATTATCTATCCCAGTTAGAGAGTGAATATTCGCATATCCATCCGAAAGTCAAGTCAAGAAATGCAACCGCAACGACATAGTTTCACCATCATATTATAATGTGATGCCCCCTCCGGACCGACAAGACACACAAAAGCCAATTTATTAATTTGTGTACTTGCAATGTAAATTTTTTTAAAGAAAAAAAAACGGTACACAAAAAACTAACTATCACTAACAGTATTGTATCTCGTTTCTATGAATTGCACAGGAGCGGATTGAGGGTTTTCGGTTGCCAGTTGAAATGAAATTCGCCTTGTCAGCTTTTGAAAGTGAGAGCCGTTCTTGTATGAGAAGAGCAGTTATATTTTTGTATACCCTATTGGCGGTCCCGTATTTCACGTTTAAAGGGTTGGCCACGCTCCTTAATTGTGGTTACATTACGGTATAACCTCCGTTAAAAGGGGTTAAAACTAAATATTAAGGTTCAATACGCAACTTGGGTAATCATACAGATTAAAATATTCCATAGAATGGGTATATTGTATTTGGTATGGAGTTTGTAGCATAGAGAAATAATACCGTTATGTATAGAAAAGTATATTATTCTGTCTCAGAATCAAAAGCCTAGTCGATTTAGCCATGTCCGTCCGTCCGTATGTAAACTCTCTAAAGGTCGCAATTTTTGAGCTAGAAAGCTGATATTTGTTATATATAATTTTTGTTCAAGAGTAAGGCTAAGTTTTGAACCGTTGAAATCCGCCAACAAACACGCCCACAATCACCATTTTTGTTGAACAACCTCCATTTTGTACAATTAAATTATGTTTTTTGCACAGTTAGGTTAAAAGCATAACGCTTAAATTTTGCACACGCAAGATTTAGGTAAACCTTCTTACAATTAAATAAAAATATTTCATTTTGGGCGTGGCTGACACCCATTTTAAATACAAAAACATCAATATCGTTTTTATAAAATAAAAACAATGTTATATTAAAGTGAAGAATTTCAATTTTGTGGGTATTACTTGTACATCAATCGGTTGTGTATGAAACCATAAAAAATGATTTTGGGCGTGGCTGACGCCCACTTTTCATTAGAATATATAAACAAAAAATTTTCCAAATAAAAGGTACCTACTTATATTAAATCCACAAGCCCAAATTTGTGAGTCTCTTAGTCGAAACTAAGAAGCTTGTGTATGAAAAGAAATTTTTAAAATGTTTAACGTGGCTACTCCCACTTTTCATGGAAGAACGAAAAACGTAGTTTTAAAAATTTTAGGTAATACGAATATTCAGTTTTTACCTTTTTTCTGTTCGTTATTTGAAAAATGCATCTCTACATTCTTTTGTGTAAATTTGTTCAATACGCCCACTATTAAGGGCGTTTTTTTATTAAATACCTGTGTTCAGGTAATATCGTTTAAAAACTACTCTATTCAACTGTAGTTTTACACATACATACATGTATGCCTAAAAATAATTGACAAATGATCAAAGCTCAGTTATTGCTTTAATTTTTTTTTTTTACAATTTTTTAGGGCACGTCCACTTTTAAAGGGCCGTTTCCGTCAAAAATCGTACTATGCTTTAATTTTGTTTTGGTGTTTTTAAACTATTGGTCTCAGTTTTGAAGTAAAAAGATAAACACCTAGGTTTGTATTCCTTGGTTACGCAGCAGGTGGTACGAAATTAAATTGTTAAATATGTACTGAACATCGGCCACACAAAATTAATTTTATTGAATTTTTCCTGTCTGCGCGAGGCGAACGCATACACATAAAAAAAAGGGAAAAGAGGATCCAACAGAACAGTTCGTTGAAAAGGATTAAGTTTCCACATGCGCCAGCGGAGTTTTCGACAAGACTTTCGGACCATTGTTATAAACGTTAAATCTGGTTTTTTTTCAACGCGTTATTTTTTCTTAATTTATCTGAAATTTGGAAGGGACTTTTTCTCTATAATCTTTGATTACACTGCCAACGGCGATAAATTCGCTTTAAGGCTTGCATACATCAAAGCAAAAAATTCGCGGCGACGACACTTTCACTTGACGAAATTTATGAACGTGAAAAATTCTTTGCCATGAGCGATTGCATCGAAGTTGCTGAGATAATTGATTTTTTAAACTCAATTATATTAAAATTTTAAGGTTCATCGGTGGTCAAACAATTAATTACAGGGTGTGCCATTTTAGCCTTCGACATTTCCTCTAGACATCGTCCTGTGAGGTTATTTGAATTTCAAATTTTAAGTCAACAATATACGAACTTTGGAAGCCTTAAAACACAATATTCGACTGAACTATTTCATCTTTTTTAAGAAATATGCATTGTTGTCAGAATTTTTTTTCTGAAATTTGAAATTTTGAGTGATGTTTTACACGCAAATGTCAAAATGTGTCGACAGTTTTGTTATAAAAGTATTGTCGAACGTGAATAATACATGTTTTGTATGTATACTACTAGGACACTGCATACAGGGTGATTGATCTTAGCAGTTCAAAGCCACCCGTTTGATATGGCAGGACAACCATAAAGATTACAGATAAGCATCGTATTTTCACAGTTCAATAAACGAAGCAGGAAAAAAGGCCACTCAACTACCACCCAGTGCGTGGCCTTACCCTTATCGATGGAAAAAATGAGCCTTAACTAAATAAAACAACACAAAATCCAACCCTGTGATCCTAGAGCATATGTGGTGCGCAATTCAAGTCAATGAAGATTTGATAAAAAAAAAAAAATATTTGCACTCTCGACGCTCATAGCGCATCCGCCCGTCGCTGTCGGTCGTCCGTCGTCGAAAAAAAGATTACTCAATTAGTTCGCACTTCGCCTTGGAATTCTTTGTTCATAGTCTTTTTACTCTGTGATAGCTGATGGTGATGAAGATGGGTATAAGGGGATATAGCGGGGATAGCGAAAGTAACTAACCGAAAGGGATGGAGTGTACACAGAATGGAGGCGTTGTTCCAGGTCATCCTCATCATCATCATCATCATCATATCACATCAAGAATATAATACTCAACAAGATAATTTGTTTTGCTCTTCAAGTGAAAAGAAGGCGGACATTTGCCACTTCGCAGAGAGGATTTTCTTAAATGGAATTAAGTGAACGAACGACAAAACTTGGACATGGACAACAGGCAAGTGGCTTGGCGCGGCGGGACATCTACGAACAAAATATGTCGTTGATGTCGCTAGGTTTCAATGACTGAAAATACAATCTGCATTCATGTGCGTCTGTGTTTGGACAACCATTATTAATAATTTTTCTATCAGTTCTGGTCAAGGTTATCCGTATTCCGTCTTGGTAGTGAATGGTGATGTACCGACAGAATACTGCTCGCACTAACGACAACACAGCCAGCAAGCGGAGGAGGTGATTAATTCTGTTCTGAAAGTAGCTCCACAAAAAAAAAAAAAAAAGAATTTAATGTAAGTGGATCTGCTGGAGATTTATGTGGGGGAATTGATTCTATTAACGTTGATAGGATTTGTGCGGATGCATTACTTCAGGACAGTCAAGAATGCTTTTACGTGATATTAAAACGTTGAATAGAACATTCGTGTGAATATAAATCAAAAGATGGTATTCCCATTTGCGAAGGTAAATATTCTGGGTTGATGTTAGTGCCCTACTCCCAGCAGAGCAATATTCGACCCACTTTAATAGGCTTTCAATGGAACATGGTAGTCAATCAAATGTTCTGGATTACCTTTTGGGCGGCCGGCAGGCGTCCTCGTAGAAAGTAAATGCGTTCAGTCGTAAAACGTTAAGTATTAATCTAAGTGGTTTTGGTTTAAGGATAATCCAGCATCCGTGACCGAAATGCCTGTTTTTATTTTTTGTATTTATTTATTTGAAATAAAATATTCCAAGGTTTGTTTTATGTAAAAGTAAATGCTTTCTTTGAATGAGTTGGCATAACGATGGATTAGAAATATTGAAACTGCTTTGAAAATGAAGCCCAAGTAATGTCATGCTCCGGTTGGCCTTTCAAATAAGTTTTTAATTCTTAAATCAGAAAAACTGTTGAACGAGCAGTTAGGCTATGGTAAAATGTATGCTCCATCGATTTAATTGAAAGGTTGAATGGGAATTACTCAAAACAGCTACTAGAGTAAAAATTATCAAACTTTTCCACTTCAGCCATCATTGTATTTACTAAAGTATGTAGATAAATATTCTGTACCTTATACAATACAAATACTAGACGTGTAAGGGACATCTCATTTGAGTCTGTTGCTTTGAAGAAGCGGTAACTCCTTTGCGGAACCCATAGAGGGGCGGAGCTATGGTTATATATATAAATTGACTTATTTATCAAGTAATACTATTATTTTATTGCATTCATGTAAAATTTCATATAAATGTGATTATTATTTCGCGTTTCATCTCTAGTTAAACAGAATCATAATGGCAACTGAGACGATGATGGTGAAAATCGCGCTGTAATTAAATTTCTCACTAAGCAAGGAAAAAGTCAAAAAACTATTCATGAAGAGATGGTGGCTGTTTACCAGGGTTCCGCACCTTCATTATTAACTGTGCAAAAGTGGTCAAGAGAGGCAGAGAGAGCATTGAAGACGACCCCCGCTCCGGCGCCTCGGCTACTGCTTGTACGGGAGAAGGCATCAAAGAAGTCGAAAAACTTGTTCTTGAGGATGCCCGAATAAAGGTGAAAATGATGGCAGAGATCGCCAAGCTTTCAACTGGTACCATTCACACCATTCTTCATGACCATCTTAACCTTTCAAAGGTCAGTGCAAGGTGGGTGCCACGAATGCTCACAGCACCTCAGAAAAAAGTGAGAATCGCTTGCTGTAGAGAGCTTTTGGAGATGTGTAGTGAGAACGCGGACGGTGTTATGGATCGAATTGTTATTGGGGACGAAACATGGGTTCACCACTATGACCCTGAAAGCAAACAAGAGTCCATGCAGTGGCATAAAAAAGGAACAGACCCTCGAAGAAGTTCAAAGTCACTCCGTCTGCCGGGAAGCTCATGGCCACAGTTTTTTGGGACTCAAAGGGAATCTTGCTCATTGAGTAAAAAAAAAAGGTGAAACCATCAACGCCACATCCTACGCTTCCACTTTGCATAATTTGCGGGAGGAAATTAAAAAGAAAAGACGGGGTAAACTCGCAGCGGGTGTGTTGCTTCTTCATGACAACGCTCCTGTTTACACGGCGCGAGTTTTCAAGGCTGCTGCGCGAGATTGTGGTTTCGAAGAAATCCAACATCCACCCTATAGTCCAGACCTTGCCCCTAGTGATTATTTCCTGTTTCCGGATTTGAAAAAATGTCTTCGTGGAAAAAGATTTTCGGATGATGAAGAACTCAAGACGGCAATAAATGGGTATTTTGCAGGGAAAGAGGAAATTTATTTTTTTGAGGGTTTAAAAAAGCTTATCTCAAGATGTAAAAAATGTATTAATGTAAGGGGAGATTAGGTATATTGAAAAATAAAAACAATTTAAATTGAATTCGCATTTTCCTTCATATCGATACCGAGAATATATTGAACGCCCCTCGTAGATGAATCCCAATTAAAAATTCGATATCGAGAGCTACATTCCTTTTTGCAAAGAACTGTTGGATACCCTATTCTTTTTTTTATGTGTATGCGTTCGCCCCCCGCAGCCAGCCGCTGTTCAGTTCCAGAAACAAAATTCTTCTTTAGCAGACAGGAATAAAACAATAACATTAATTTTTTGAAGCCGATGTTCAATTACTGCTAGGGCACGCTCAAAGTTGAGAGTTTTTATTGCCAAGGCACTCACTATGAGATTAGTGACATTCAATTTATGGCTTGCAGATGGATTTGAACAAAAAATTAGATTTTGAATAGAAATAGCGATTATGGGTGTATTAACAATTCTTGAACCACACTCTGCTCCATAACCAAGGTATGCAAACCGAAGTGTTCATCTTCTTACTTCAAAACTGCGGCCGATAGTTAAAACACATAAAAATAATGCATATTACGACTTTTGACGGAAACGCCCTTTAAAAGTAGGCATGTCCTAAAAATTTGTAAAAAAAAAATTAAAGCACTAATTGACCTTTGATCGTTAGTCAATTTTTAGGCATATGTGTAAAACCACAGTTGAATAGAGTAGTTTTTTAACAATCTTACCTGAATAAAAGTATTTTATAAAAGTGGGCGTATTGAAAAAATTTACACAAAAAATATAGATATATTTTTCAAATAACGAACGGAAAAAAAGGTTAAAATTGAAAATTTTTAAAATACGTTTTCGTTACTTCATGAAAAGTGGGGGTAAGCCACGCCCAAAATTCAAACATTTCTTTCCATACACAAGCTTTTTAGTTTCGACTAAGAGATGCACAAATTGAGGCTTGTGGATTCATTATATACTATTTGCAAAAACAATTTGTTTATAGTTTCTAATGAAAAGTAGGCGTTAGCCACGCCCAAAATCAATTTTTTTGATTTCATACACAAGGGGGCATATACATAGATGATGTTTAAGTTGTTGCTAAGCTAAACTGGAGTTTAGCTTATGGAAACTTCATCAGGTAAACTCCAGTTTTTCTTCGCAACAGCTTAAACATCATCTATGAATATGCCCGAAGATGTTTATGTACAAGTAATAACGAAAAAAATTCATGTTTTTTTTATAAAAACGATATTGATATTTTGTATGAACAGTGGGCGTCAGCCACGCCCAAACTGAAATATTATTATTTTATTGGAAGAAGTTTCACCTAAAACTTGCTTGTGAAAAATTTTAGAGTAGTGCTTTTATCGTAACTGTACAAAAAACATAATTTAATTTTTCTAAAATAAGGTTGTTTAACAAAAATGGTGATTGTGGGCGTGTTTATGGGCGAATTTTACCTGTTCAAGAACTTAGCCTTACTCTTGAACCAGAGATAAAAAATGCAATATACCCATTCTATAGAATAGGGTATAACAATATTGGGCAGCCATCTGGTTGTGAAGATTTGGAACTTTTTGATTTGTATCATTTTTTTCTTAATTTATATTTTCTAGAGTTTTATAGGCCTGCTAGAAATCTAACCGGCTGGAAGGGCATATTTAATCAGGCTCAGGAAAACAACGCTTAGAAGCTCCATAAAGAGGTATACAATTGGTAAACCCTAGAGGAGTGTTATCAGCCCTATACGGTTTGTTATATTCATTGACTATCTGCTGAAATGTTAAGTAAGCCGACCAGTTGAGTGTAACATTAGGTATTTAAAAAATGCAAATTTTGTACGTGTCACAATTTGAATCAAGGGATCCCAAACAATCCTGATTCAGGATCGGAAAAATCAAACATAAAGACATCGAGTCTGTTGCAAATAATAAATTTGTTTTTGGTGACACTCGTTATAAAATTTCTTTTTATTTAATTCTAATTTTTTCCGAGGTTACAAAAAAACGTTCTTTACTTCAGGCAACTGTTAATACAATAAAAAATGGAATGAAAGAAAAATTCTTAAGTTATATAAAAAGGGAAGACTATATATCTATATACTCCTTTTTTTCTCTTTTCATAGTTGTCATCTTGGGTAGGTGTTCGTAAACTCGACTTTTAGTCTCGTAACATTCCCCCCCAGTAAGCCGAGTTACGGGTTACTCAGCTTCTCATCCTTCTTAACGTCCAATACAGCTAACTTGACAGCTGGTCTCGTGTATATGCCGGATTTTGTTTGTACAGTTGCGGATCGCACCTGACCATCTTTTCCATGGTTAACTTTTAATACTCGACCTTTGGGCCACAGTCCTCTTGGGTTTTCATCGCTTACTATTATGACTAGATCACCTTCTGAGATAGGCTTTGCTGGTTTTAGCCATTTGGTCCTGCGAACTAAACTTGGTAAATACTCTCTAAGCCATCGTTTCCAAAACATATTTCCAAATTGCTCACATATTAGCCAATTTCTTTTTAAAAACCTACCATCGCTACTTACCTCCCCAAACACCTTTGAACCATTCGAATTTCCCAACAAAAAATGATTTGGCGTCAGTGCTTCTTCACTTTCTCCATCCACTGGTACATAGGTCAGCGGTCTTGAATTTACTATGTTTTCCGCCTCTGCCATCATGCTTACTAACAGTTCGTCCCTAACGCTCCTTGTAGAGTGGTTGATTCCGAATAAAGCTTGTTTGACTGAGCGGACGAGACGCTCCCAACTACCCCCCATATGAGGTGATAATGGTGGATTAAATCTCCAGACTATTTTCCTTTGCAGGCATTCCTCGTTTATTTTGTTGACGTCGATCGCTGCTATGGCATTTTTTAGCTCCTGATCCGCTCCTCTAAAGTTGGTACCATTGTCGCTCCATATTTCTAATGGTGTTCCTCTTCGCGAACAAAACCTTTTGAGAGCTAGGATACATGAATCAGCTGATAGACTATATGTGACCTCGATGTGAATAGCTCTGACTGTTAGGCAGGTGAATAAAACTCCCCAGCGTTTTTCTGAGTGTCGCCCAACTGTAACCAACATAGGTCCAAAATAGTCCACTCCCACAAAGGTGAAAGGTCTAGTAAACGGACTAAGGCGTGCCGCGGGCAACTCGCCCATCAAAGGTGGGCATGGCAACACCTTGTTGTTCTTGCAGAATTGACAGTTTTGGACCACTCGTTTCAACACGTTACGAAGGCCGGCTATATAGTATATCTGTCTGATCTCGTTGACGACGGTTTCATGAAACTGGTGCCGATGATGTTCGTGGTAGTGTTGGATAATAAGAAACGTAATTCTGTGGTTTTTTGGTAGTATGACTGGTCTTCTGCAGCTAGGTACGGCGGGTATACAAGCGTCGATACGTCCTCTTATTCTGATGATGTTGTCACCGTCCATATAGGGACTAAGCTTTTGCAAGGAACTGTCTTTGTTAAGTAGAATGGCTTGTTGGTTTTGTGAATTTTTTAGTATATCCCATTCTACCGGAAACGATTCTCGTTGGCACACTTCGTACAGATATTTC
Organism: Platycheirus albimanus; assembly: GCA_916050605.2. Lineage (NCBI taxonomy): Eukaryota > Metazoa > Arthropoda > Insecta > Diptera > Syrphidae > Platycheirus > Platycheirus albimanus. The sequence goes on along the minus strand of OU696698.1, from coordinate 28,282,960 downwards.
TCAGCTCGAAATAAGTCATGAACAAGAAGGTTAATTGGAATTCTCTTTTTTCTTCTATGTTGCACAAGTTCAATGAAGCAAAATACATAACCTACCGCGCGCCGCAATTTGGCCCATGATGAAAATCGAGAAAAATCTATCAATGGCTCTATGATTTCCTTTTTCTCTGTAAACAGCACAACTTCTTCATGAGTGTTGAGGTCGATTTTTTGAGGAGGCCACTCTATTTCGGGTAGGTACAGGAAACTGGGTCCAGAAAACCATCGACTATCTGGTGTTAGGTCTATATTTGGATTCCATCTTGTCGCGTCGTCAGCCACATTCTGCTTCGTTGGAACATATCTCCATTCGGAAGGATTCGAACTATCGAGGATTTCCCCGACTCTATATGAAACATATTGATTTAATTTTTTGCTGCTGTTCTTGATCCAGCATAAAACTGTTTGTGAGTCGGTCCAGAAAAAACGTTCATTTATAGCAACTGAGTGACCACTGCAAATTATTTTTGACAATCTTGTGCCAAGGACAGCCGCTTCTAGTTCCATCCGTGGAATGGAGATGGGTTTCAGGGGTGCTACTTTCGTCTTAGAACAGACAAGAACACATTCGGTTTGAAAATCTTTTGTAACTCTGAAGAAGGCTACGGCTGCACTCGCCGATTCACTAGCATCAACAAATATATGTAATTGCACCTGATGCGCGTTATCAAAAAATACATTTTCTAGGTACGTTCTCTTTATTTTAAGATTTTTGATTGTTGGAAGAAGTTCTGACCATTTTTGCCATTGTTCGGAATGTGTTTCTTGTATTGTTTCATCCCATGTTATTGCTGTTCTCCATATATCTTGCAGGAGAATTTTAAGAGATATCAGAAAGTGTGCTATGAGTCCGAGTGGGTCAAAGATACTCATTAGAGTTTTTAGCACTTGCCTTTTTGTTGGTGGTAATTGAGTACTGGAATTTTCGCTTGAATTTCCTCTGCAACTTAAGTATGAGAAGTCGTCTGAAAAGGGAGACCACCACATCCCAAGAACCTTCTCTGATTGCCCCAGAAGTCTATTTGCTAACGATTTTTGGTGGATTTGGTTATCTTGCGGTGATTGAATAGCCTTGAGGACCTCAGCCGAATTACTTATGAAATTTCTAATTTCGAACCCTCCTTGTTGGTGAATGTGCTTGACATTGGTTGCCACTTCAATTGCTTCCTTTTCCGTAGAAAAACTGTCAAGGTAGTCGTCGACGTAATGGTTCTCCAGGATAGCTTTAACGGCTCGTGGAAATTGCGAACTGAACTCGGTAGCGTTTTTATTTTTCACATATTGTGCACAATATGGTGAGCAGGTTGCTCCAAAGGTCATGACCTGCATCATGTAGTCGTCCAGTTCTCCAGTTTTTGAGTTCCTCCATAGAAACCTTTGCGAATGTTGATCGCTCTCTCTAACGTTCACCTGATGAAACATTTCCTTAATGTCGCCACAGATCGCAAATCTCCTTTCACGAAACTTAAATAAAACATTTAAAAGAGGAGGAAGCTCATCAGGACCAGCCAGTAACAAGGAATTCAAGGATATGCCATTCACTTTGGCTGCAGCATCCCAAACTATACGCACTTTGTTTGGCTTGTTTGGGTTGATCACCGGGAATATAGGCAGATACCAAACCTTATTTAAATTTGCCTCAAGCTCCTCTGATGTCAATTTGCGCGCATAGCCTTTACTCAAATAGGTTTCTATTTGTTGTTGCATATTAATGGCCAAATTATTGTCTTTTTTCAACCTGCGTTCGAGACATACTAATCTCTGTTCAGCTGAGGATCTGCTTGGTGGGAGCTGCACATCAACACTTTTCCATAGAAGTGGTACTGAAAATCTATTTCCCACTCTGACAGTTTGTTCATTTAACAAGGACTCCGCTTCCATGTCTTCTTTGCTCATCTTGTTTTGTGTGGCTTTAGTGCCAGCACTTTCTATGGTATAGAAGCCTTTGACAAGTTGATCAAGCTTTGAATCAACAATGGCCTTGCACTCACAGATATGGTAGCTAAAGTTACTATCGTTAACGTTTTTGAAATCTCTGCATCTTCCATAAACTGTCCAACCCAACCGTGTCTTGATTGCGGAAGGTTGGTTGACGCCTGCTTCACGAGTTCTTTGAGCATTTGAAAGTTTGCAGTTATCCAATCCAATTAAGATTTGCGGTTGCACGTTTGCGTAAGGTTCTACAGGAATTCCGTCGAGGTGTCGAAATCGTTGTTTGAGCTCATCAAAGTTCAAGGTTTGGCGAGGTAAGTTCAGCGAAGGCACAGTACGAACTCGGAGCATCGTATATCCTTTATTGTGGTTAGGCCCTGAAACCTGTATGTTAACTTCTTTAGAATTGTCTTCCCAGCGATGTTGATTGGAGGTCCACTTAAGACAGAATGGCTTTAACTCGCCTTGGAGCTTTAAGTCTTTTGCAAGTTGGTCATCCATCAAAGTCACATTCGATCCATCGTCAAGTAGAGCATAGGTATGGATTTTAATATCCTTGTTGAAAACAGTTATAGGTAGTATTTTGAATAGCAACTCATTAGTTTGTTGATGGAAATTTATATTGCCTCTTGGTTGTTCTGCGACATTCGGACAGGAACTGTACGACGCTGATGTTTGCAGTTCTATTGGTTGTGTGCTAGGATCCATATATTTGTGAAGAAGTTTATGATGTCTGTATGTGCAGCCCTGAACGTTACACCTGGCATCCACATTACATTTGCGATTAGTATGTGATCGCAAACAAGTTCTGCAGATATAATGACGTTTGATTAGGTTCCATTTGTTGTTAAGATCCATTGCCTTGAAATTAGTACAGTACTCTAGTGAGCTACATTCTCCAAGACAACAAACACATGACCGAAACTTGATTCCTTTTGTGGTATTGGCTTCCTGATGAACATTGGTTCTTCCAGTAGTTCGTTTATTGTCAGCGTTCCTGTAATTTGATCCTTGAAAACTAAGAGTGGTCACTTCACATGCAGCTTCAGCCACTTCCAAAATCCAATTGCTGAATGTTAATAAATTAACTTTGCCGATGCTAATTTTGAACGAACCCCAATTCAATCGAATTTGAGACGGAAGCTTATCAACTAAATCTTGTAAAAGGCCCGGGCTCTCCAAATAGAAGTGTAGGTTGTTTGACTCGATAGTAGTAGTGAGATTCTGTACAGATAGCGCAAATGGTATTAATGAATCTAGTCTGTCTGCTTTAGGAGCTGGTTCACTACGAATTTTATCCATCATTGAAGTAACTATAGCTTCAGGCTTGCCAAAGAGCATCCTTAATGTTTTTATTATATTTGGGACCTGAGATGGGTATAATAACCTTGCCTTTACGGCTGTAAGGGCATCACCCTTGAGACATCTTTGAAGACGTAGTAGGTTTTCGTCGTTAGTAAACCCACACGAACGAGTTGAGTTTTCAAAGCTGTTTATAAATAAAGGCCAGTCTTCAACATTGCCACAGAATGTGGGCAAATCCTTTTGTAAAGCTATTCTTGAAACTAGCTGTTGATTAATTGATCTCGGTAGAATATCCAGTTGATCATTTATGTGCTGCTTACTAGATGCAACATTATACTCGCGATTGCTATTAGAATTCGTAGCGTTAGGTATAGCAGTAGAGTTAGAACTACTTAAAGGGTCGAAAGGCTTAAACCCCTGCCTATCGGCACTTGTTTCTTCGAAATCACGACGCCCTTGTTGTGCTTCATGAGATCTATGGATATGACGTGTAGCCTGAGTAACCTTGGGAACGGCACCGCTTGAAGCAGGGCCATTTCGAATATTTGCTGTAGCATTGAACTTTATGGTTTGACCACCAGTTTGAGAAAAATAAGCACTTGCGACTTTATCGTCAGGTGCAACAATTTTCGTTGCTTGTGCACTTGATTCACCCAATGGTTTTGAGTAAGAGCATGTTGCCATAGTCCTCATTAGTTCGTACTTTTTTTGCAGGTACTCATTGTCTCTCCTTTCCTTTAAAATTCTTTCTTCCTCCAACTTTTGTAGTTCAATGACGAGCATATTTTCTGCCTCACATATGGTATTGGGATATTGGTTTGATCGATGAATGGTTTTATCTAAAGCAGTTGTAGAGTTTCGCGAGTCTAAGTCCCTATTCGAGTTTGGCACATGGTTTTTGTTAATTTGTGAAACTTCGGAATAATGATTGTTTTTTGGTTCTACGTCTTGCGATGGGGGCGTGCGATGGGGAAGAGATGTTGACGGTGCAGAGTACATTTGAGATGTGCACTTTGGACAGAACCATGGTAAATTTTGGATTGAGTCTGTGACGTTGACACATTGGTAGTGGTGCCATTCATCGCACTCATCGCATTGAACCATGTTGCTGTTGTCAGCGTGCTCACATGATTGACAATTGTATTCAAAGTGAAGGGGAGAAGAAGCTAATGGTGGCGGTGTAGGTGGTGGTGAGGTATTTTCAACTAAGGAAATATTTTGGATATTTGACATGGCTTACCTTAGTTCCTGAGAGTTTTACCTGGCTATTGAAGATACTGACTGTTGCGCCTGGCTGAGGGAAATGCTGACTGTGTTGCCTCACGTGGTGATGAAAATTTCCTTCGGTTCCTGGGAGTCGGTTATTCACTACGTGTGTTCCTGGGAGTCGGTTGCAAAGGGTATTTCTTAAATTTTGGTTGATCTGTACGCTCCACGTGATCTTCCTCGACCTCGTGGGATTTTTTCCACAGCAAAATGCACGAACTTATGTATATTGATTTTCAGATCTTATGTATTCAAACAGTTTTTTTGTAAATTTTGTTGCAAATAATAAATTTGTTTTTGGTGACACTCGTTATAAAATTTCTTTTTATTTAATTCTAATTTTTTCCGAGGTTACAAAAAAACGTTCTTTACTTCAGGCAACTGTTAATACAATAAAAAATGGAATGAAAGAAAAATTCTTAAGTTATATAAAAAGGGAAGACTATATATCTATATACTCCTTTTTTTCTCTTTTCATAGTTGTCATCTTGGGTAGGTGTTCGTAAACTCGACTTTTAGTCTCGTAACAGAGTCCCTTAGGTGGATTGCATAAAGCAAAAAAGCTAAGCCGGAAAAGTTTGACATGGAACAAAACCAGACATTTTGAAAGTAACAAGAAAATATAAGTTTTGAATCACAAAACAAAATTAACTTGACCTTTTTGAAATATGTAGTTGCAAGCAACGCCAACAAAAAAGGCATTCATTCCTTATCTTAGTTTACTCCTCAGAAGGTGGGTCAAAGGAGGATGGGCAATTTTGTATGGGATTTGGTCCAACCCACCAACAGAAACAAGACATACGTCGTTGGAAAGGTCTTTGCAAATGGAAGGTTTTTTAATATGGGCACCAAGCTCTAAACAATGGGAGAGCTGAGATAACGGACTTTGAAAATTACCCTTTTCTACTGCACCGTTGCATTTTCTTATTCTACCATCAACAACCAAAACAAAAATAGCATTGGAAAGATCTGTTCAAGTCCAATATTTTTTGATGTGGGCATCAGGTTGTAATCCATATCAGACCAGAGATAAAAAATATTGTTAATTAGTCTTTTTTGGGTGCATCCTGGTACTGACCTTCCTCCATACCAACAGAAATGAGATGCATATCGTTAGAAAGGTCTTCTCGAGTACATCAAACTTTGGTATGGGCACCAAGCTCTAAACAATGGGAGAGCTGAGATAATCGACATTGAAAATTACCCTTTTTCTACTGCACCGTTGCATTTTCTTATTCTACCATCAACAACCAAAACAAAAATATCATTGGAAAGATCTGTTCAAGTCCAATATTTTTTGATGTGGGCATCAGGTTGTAATCCATATCAGACCAGAGAAAAAAATTATTGTTTATCACTCTTTTTTGGATGCATCCTGGTACTTACCTTCCTCCACACCAACAGAAATGAGATGCATATCGTTAGAAAGGCCTTCTCGAGTACATCAAACTTTGGTATGGGCACCAGGCTCTAAACAATGGGAGAGCTGAGATAATGGACATTGAAATTAGCCTTTTTCTACTGCAACTGCATTTTCTTATTCTACCACCAACAACCAAAACAAAAATATCATTGGAAAGATCTGTTCAAGTCCAATATTTTTCAATATGGGCATCAAGTTGTAATCCATATCAGACCAGAGAATAAAATTATTGTTTATCACTCTTTTTTGGATGCATCCTGGTACTTACCTTCCTCCACACCAACAGAAATGAGATGCATATCGTTAGAAAGGCCTTCTCGAGTACATCAAACTTTGGTATGGGCACCAGGCTCTAAACAATGGGAGAGCTGAGATAATGGACATTGAAATTAGCCTTTTTCTACTGCAACTGCATTTTCTTATTCTACCACCAACAACCAAAACAAAAATATCATTGGAAAGATCTGTTCAAGTCCAATATTTTTCAATATGGGCATCAAGTTGTAATCCATATCAGACCAGAGAATAAAATTATTGTTTATCACTCTTTTTTGGATGCATCCTGGTACTTACCTTCCTCCACACCAACAGAAATGAGATGCATATCGTTGGAAAGGTCTTCGAGAGTAAATATTTTTTTAATATGGGCACTAAGCTCTTAACCATGGGAGAGCTGAGATACTGTACAAAGTTAAATACAATACTCAGTCTCAGCTTAAGTTTGAATACATCCTTCACTTTAAATATTTTTGGCGCATAACCGTCGACGAATATGTCAAACGCTTAGGTACACAAATATACGCGTAGTTCCAGAGCTCAAGTTGGAATCAAGTCTCGTCTGCTTTGTAAGTGTATGTTTAAAAATAGATTTTATATACACTTACCTTTTCAACAACATAAAGCTAATTTCAATGTCAATTATCTCAGCTCTCCCATTGTTTAGAGCTTGGTGCCCATACTAAAGTTTGATGTACTCGAGAAGACCTTTCTAACGATATGCATCTCATTTCTGTTGGTATGGAGGAAGGTTAGTACCAGGATGCACCGAAAATAGAGTGATTAACAATATTTTTTATCTCTGGTCTGATATGGATTACAACTTGATGCCTATATCAAAAAATATTGGACTTGAACAGATCTTACCAATGCTATTTTTGTTTTGGTTGTTGATGGAAGAATAAGAAAATGCAGTTGCAGTAGAAAAAGGCTAATTTCAATGTCCATTATCTCAGCTCTCCCATTGTTTAGAGCTTGGTGCCCATACCAAAGTTTGATGTACTCGAGAAGACCTTTCTAACGATATGCATCTCATTTCTGTTGGTATGGAGGAAGGTCAGTACCAGGATGCACCCAAAAAAGACTAATTAACAATATTTTTTATCTCTGGTCTGATATGGATTACAACTTGATGCCTATATCAAAAAATATTGGACTTGAACAGATCTTACCAATGCTATTTTTGTTTTGGTTGTTGATGGTAGAATAAGAAAATGCAACGGTGCAGTAGAAAAAGGGCAATTTTCAATGTCGATTATCTCAGCTCTCCCATTGTTTAGAGCTTGGTGCCCATACTAAAGTTTGATGTACCCAAAAACACCTTTCCAACGACGTATATTTTATATCTGTTGGTTAACATTACCAAAACAATGTTAAGTTACTCAGAAGATAGAAATGAATTAAGTGCATTATGTCAGATGCCTTTTGACATAGAGCTGAGTGCCCATAGCAAAAAATCGTCGCTTTGTGCACACCTTTTCAACGACATACATATTGTTGCTTTAAGTTATTGATACCAAACCATAGCTAACTTTGAAAAATGCATCATAGTTTGACCATTATCTCAGCTCTCCCATTGTTTAGAGCTGGATGCCCATACTAAAGATTGATGTACTCGACAAGACCTTTCCAACGACGTATATCTTGTTTCTGTTGGTGGGTTGGACCAATTTGCCCATCCTCCTTTGTTGTTCCCTTTATGAACCTTTTTAAAAGATAGGTTTTTTTTTTTTATAATGCACTCGCACTCAAAGGGATATTAATACCTTTATAATGAATTAACATGTGCGAGCGAGGAAAGAGAAGGAATAGAAAGATAGGAAAGAAAGGTGGTACAGTGGTTTGAGATTTTAGGTGATAATTATCTCATGGAAATTTCTATAGCTATAGAATATTAATTGAAACAGACAACATAGCAAATAATGTCTTTATACCTAGCAGCAAAAAATAAAAAAAAAATATCTAATAGACAACTTTATCTTTATCATTCGTTCTTATCACAAATTTGTAATAAGTACTCCGATTATATCTCAACAAGATACTAGGTACGATCATTCAATTAGGTATATTTTTTTTGTTAACTTGTTCGTCGTGTTATCAAACATTATTTCATAATTGGATGTGTTGTCAATTGAATTTGTTAGTAATACTAGAATGTTACTCAATATTAATTATAGGTAAAAAAATGAGCAAGCATTGGAAGGTTTGGTTTTTGAAATGCCTGTATATTTTATGGATTTTATATTTTAGTTCTTTACCAAAAAAGCACGTATACGCCAGAGTGAACTGTGACAAATCACAAGTTCACTCTGGCGTATACTCACTTTTTTGTGTTTACTAATGTGATTTAATATTTCATTTGAAACCGGAATAAATCACTTGTGGATGGACTTCTGGTTATAAGGCAGTTAAGTGGAACATTTGAGTTCGCAGAACAGACTGAAGATTCAACCAATTATATTATTCGAAAAGAAGATAGGAAGATAGTTAAGTAGCAAAGAATACAGAATCGAAAACAATCTCTAAAACGTTGCATGCTTTTGCTAATTTTTTTCTCAGACACTTCCTTAAAATTCGTTACCAGCAAAACTAAATCCAACCAGGAACTGTGAAGTGGAACAAATTAATTGAATGCCAAAATAAATCTGTCTGGCTGTTGCTGGATTTTGGACACCTTAAAGAAGGAGAAAGATGACGATACAATGCAGTCTTAAAAATAGCAATCTTAAGGCACTTGAAGGCTTGGCAGACCAAATTAACATGAAAAAGGGAGCTTTAACGCAAACGTCTGCATGAAATGCTGACCTCACATAACAGAAAATAGAGAAGCATTTGAATCGATTCATATGGGAACTAATGACATTTTTTGGAACTACATTTTTTCCGTTCCACCGAGTACAAAAAAGAAAAGAGGATTACAAAGAATTCTTGGGTAATGAGCGATTTAAAGAACCCCTTTTTCAAATAAGTTTTTGAAATAACGAATAACAAATTTCAATAACAAGTTTTTTAAAGGATAACATTAAAGATATTTTGAGTATCAAGATTAAGCCTTTGTGGTTTTCTGGACTCTGTTTTTGTCTAGGATCCATGCCGAAAAAATTAGTGAATACATATGTCCGCAGGACTGACAACGAAGCCACCAGCGCAAGGCAAAAGAAATGCACTTATTATAGCAAAACTACGCACATTTTGGTTTTATTTTACAGCTGATGAGCACTGGGTATCAAATGACATTTAAAGAAGTGCATGCTCTCTGTGGCTTTGAGCAATTTACTTAAAATTGTTTTCAGATATTGTGCCGTGGTTATGATCAAGTTTAAAAAATTTGCTTGTGTTGTTTGCACCTTTGCCAAACATTGCTACCCAAAGTAAGAGCACCCTGTTGGAAATAAATCACACAGCCTTGATAAAAGCATCAATAATTTAAATAAACAAACAAGAACTCTCCTTATCTTTGAATAATTCTTTGCACTTCATATTGTACAAAATAATACGAACATTTATATGTAGGAACATCTACTTAGGTAGGTATACAACAATAAATTATTATATTTATTTTTTAATGGTTGTGACTCTTCAGATAACAAAGTTAAACAGAAAATATATACAATCATATGCATACTATGTACATATGTATAATTGTTATCGTAATGATATACATATGTATTATTTGTTTGGATTAATGTTTTTTTTTTTTTTCTACAGATAAGTGAAGAGTGGAATGGGACGTTGTGCAGAAATACTAAAATTTAATTTCTTGCCTCTTCTTAAATTATTTTTCGGGAGCAATGTGCTGTTCTTGGCTTGTTTAAAAGCTTCAAATTATTATCTGGAAATCAGTGTATTTAGTTAACAAAGTATCATGTTAATTTTCTTATTTCATTTTAAATACCAAGCAATTCTTATTCCCATAAAAATAAAATATCGTTTTTTTTATAATTTACGCGCAAATAATTTTAACAGGCGTTTAGAAAAGTTGGATAGGAAATAAAAAGAGATACCGATGCGTTTTGGTTTTAAATGTCTAACAATCAGGGAAAAATCGAGCATATTAAAGCATTCCACATTCTTGTTGTGCGGCTAAAAAACGATTATCTACCTATATACTTAACAGTTCATTCAAAATGTTCCTTCAAGGTAAATTTTTGGGCATTACTAGCAATGCAATTATAACGAGGAAATCCTTTGAAGGGAGGAATGCATCAAGCTTTTCTACTTGAGCCTTGTTTATAAAGGAAGCTATTAAACAAAGTGATTTTGATGTTCAAGTGAAACAAATATTATTTCAAATATCACTATTGCGGAGCCTAATTTAAAGTCGATTGCCAAGACCAAACTTTGTCAATCTTTCCTGCTTCAGAATCTTCAGATTTAGCAAAACCTACTTAATAAAATACATATGTGGGTATTTGAAAATACAAGTGAGGCGGTGTAAATTGTTCATATTTTTGTTTGGGGCTCAGGAACTGAAGACATTAACTTATTCAAAGTTCCACAGCCCTGAGGCGTTGTATACACTGTTCAAAGAAATTTTGAGATTCGGAAACTGATATTGGCTTCAATTTTTCGGTGACGGAGATTTCAATGTCTTCCTTTGATAAGGATTTTTAATCGTGGCAAAAACAAAAAAGTCAAAAGGGCTCAAGGAAAAAGAATAGGTGATGAGAAGCTATGGTAATATTTTTCCTGACTAAAAACCTACTTATGTTCTTATGTTGTTTTTTATCTTGCGATACATTTTTTTAGATTTAGTTTTAGCACAGATTTGTATCTCCAAATCATTAGTCAAAATCAGATGAAAAGGTATTTTGATTTTAGCCTAACTTCCTTTCAAGTATTTTGTTCATTATTTGGAGATCAGATTTTACAAAATTTGGAACTTTACCTAAATATTTGCAGTTTGCTCTGGCTCCCGGAAAAATTTCATACATTTTTAAGAACTACATAACTATATTCCTACCTACATTTTTTTTTAACAGAATCTAAGTACATATGTAGGTTTTTTCTAAATACTTCCTGTTTCCTTTTTCCGAACCGTCCGAGGTTAGTTTCCACATAGCTTCGATATTAAAAAAATCGGCTATTTTCTTCACAAAAAAATTCCCAATTTTTGTTCACAATTGGTCTTTTCAAGGAACATTTAGGCAAGGAGACCAGGAGAAGAATTCGGATCTAAACGGGTTGGATATGAGTGGGATACTAAAAGTGGAGTTATTGCTGTATCATCTCTTGGTTGATTAGAGCAGAAATCTTTTAGCAGGGCATCTACATTAAGTCACCACAGATAGCAACATGATCATATTACTATAAGAGAAATCTTGAGGGACTGCAAACAAGGATTCAAGAGAAAGACTTTTATTAGGGTTCTTGCCAACTCCCAAAAGAATCTTACTTAGTTGTACAATTACCTATTGTCTACATCTACGAGAAGAATTTGTTTTCGATATAATCATATGTAAGTACATATATCCCACTGGGAACGTCAGGCTTAAACCATGATTCATTTATCTTATAAACATCGACACCCGTTCCATCAAAGATGTACTTGATGAAGTCTAGCTTATTAATAAGGTGATCAACGAGAAGTAAAACAACACACTTTGAAGCCTTCAAGAGCCTCGGAAAATATATTTAAATTAGTTTCTACTTAATATATGTAATTAGGTACCCCTTATTTTGCCACCCAACCAGATCCAACTATAGCTAAAAACCGTCCAGGTGAACCCATAAGTATACACACATTTTTTTTTTTTAATCAAAATCGAACAAGCCGTTCGTATTTTCTACAAACAATGAAAATAATAATTGTGCAAGAAAAATGTACAATTTTCCACTTTTCCTCTAAAAGATACCACACAAAAAAACACAACATGGCAACCCTTGGTTTTGCAATTTTCAACATCAACATCAACACTGTTGCACATGCAGTTTTGCATATCTGCAAACAATCCGAAACCATTAAAACAAAATCGCAAAAGAAGGGGAAAAGAAAAGGAAAGATGCTGTCTATCACTGGAATGGAAGATTTTTCCAAAGTAAAAAAAAAACTCAACCTCTTTTTCACACAAACTAGAACTGGAATAAAAAAGACACAAAATTGTTGCTGCAAAATTAAATGGAAATGGAAGATGCACTGCTTCTGCTGCTGCTTGTTGGAAATTAGAAAGATGAAAAGATGATAAATGACATCGACATGGAATTAGAAAATTTTAGACACAAAATGAAAAAAAAAAATCACCCAAGAAACCTGTCAGAATTTGTTTAGTCATCTCTCTCATACTTATTGGGAATTTATTTTCTTTTAAAACGAAATTCGCACCACCAAAAATTGACAGCTGGGAATTTCTTGGAATTTTAAAATTAAAGGCCCATCAACATAAACATCGAAAAAATACCGAAATAAACAAAAATGCGAAAAATAGCAAGAAAAACTTACTTACTTTTATTGTTTAAAATAAATTTGTTAAATTCACTGCAATTTATTATTCGATTCCAATCCAGAGAGATGATCGATTGCTTTAAAAGTTTACACACACAATTTTTTTTTATTTCGATATTCGCACAATTTTCTCAAGATCTTTCACAATTCCCGGGTAAAATACACGTATATTTCAAAATGAAAACTTGATAAAAAAAATATTTAAACTGACACAGTTTTAAGTATTTAAACACTTTTCACAGAATTTTTCATATTTTTCACTGAACAAATGAAAAATCGATATTTTACTGCCCTGGCCTGCTTCAACTTGGTAAAGGAGAAGCGAGGACGAGATTCTGATTCTGGGATTCCTTTACTTTTTTTTTTTTGATTTCGTAATTATATATTATTAAAAACAAAACTATAGAGAACTTTTGTATTTACTTTTTTTTAATACTCTACACTCACTTGATTTTCTAAGAAAAATATAATTTATTATTTTTTTTTTATAACGGGGAATTAATTTTCACACTTTTTCCGTTCCGATTGATTGAAGAAAAAATTCACTCACTTGCGGATACTGTGACGGCGCGCATTCCAATAATCATACGTTTTCAGTAGCTCAGCTTTTTTAGGTATGTATTTTTTTGTCTGCCTATGGTATGCTGGAAAGTCGAACTCGTGCGCATGAATGTGTGTTGGTTTGGTGGAATGGGAAATTTTTGATTTTGCATCTTTCCAGGAGCAGTGTCAAATGGAGGGATTTTTTTTGACATTTAATGAATTTGCTAGATTTGAGATCGGGGTGATGTTAGGAATCGATGATGTTTGTTTTGACATTTTTTTGTTGTATATTTACTTACTCCCCGCTCACACGGTTTGCTTACGAAATACACACTTTTTCATAATTGCGTTTCATATATAAATGAGTTGATAGAGATTACCTGAAATACAAATGTATGGTATCTCTGTTTTTTAAAATATGGTAATATAGATAGATATAAAGAAATATTACTGTTGCAACCAGTGCCTACTAGGCACTGCTGCTATCTTCAGATTGTATATTACATGCACTCTTAGGCACTAGAGGACAACACAGTCAAATGCCAAGTCCAGAGTACTATGAAATATAAATACACTTTCTAAACTGTAGTGCAGAAAGTTGTGCGTGCATTTATGCGATCTCAATTGTTAAGATAGTTATACGCGAATATCAAGAATATAATTGTCACCAGTTACCCTGTTTCACATGGAGAGTACAGGACAGACAATAAAAACTCGGTGCCCAACTTTGAAGAAGTAGAGCTCCTTGGCATTGCGCAAAATTAAACTTTTTTTTTTTTTTTTTTACACTATCAGTTCTCGAAAGTAAGAAGCTTATACCAAACTTACAAACATAGATTAGCCAACACATATTATGTGCTCACTGGCTAAAAAAAATTGTATATAGAACCTATAGTAATATCACTTGGAAGTATTTAGTAATATCTTGATTTGCCGTTAAGAGCGCTGCTGATGAAGCAAATGTGTAAAAACAAATATCGTTTTATTCTTTCCTTCTTTGAATACTTGTCACTTTTCGAAAACGTACATATAATGTAGAGCTCTCGTTATTTTAAATGATGAAAATATTCTCAGCATGTTCTTTTCTCCCTTCCATCTTTCAGGTGCGTTCGTGACGTAGCGCCACGTAGAGCCCAGAACAAAACAAAAACCCAAAAGCGATATGTGTCCTGTGACGTAAATGCACAGAGCACGAAACAAAAATGAAAACGGGAAGGCGCTATCTGTGTAATTGTATCGTGCAATTGTACCATATATAGCGTCTTCCCGTTTGACGTCAAACTCATGTTTGTCCGTGACGTGTAGAGCCACGTAGAGCGCAGAACAAATCAAAAATGCAAATGCGATGTGTGTCCGTGACGTAGACGAAACATAAATGAAAAGCGATATCTGGTTTATTTGTATCATGATACATAACCATCCATTCGGTCAACAAAATAATTTTCTTGCTTTGTGTTATCGCGTCTTCTAAAAGTTTTAGACTAAAACTACAATCTGCTGCTTTAAAAATAAAAAATAATAACCGAACACAATGTCCAAAAGTCCACCACCAAAAAGAAAACGCAGAGGATGTATTTACCGATGCAAAGATTACACAAGATTATATCGTTTCCCACAAGATCCGGACGCACTCAAATTTTGGAAGGACAAGTTAGGATTAAATGAACTAACACGCTACAAATCCGAGACCTACATATGCAACAATCACTTCTCACCTAGTCAATTATCAATAACTGGAAAAAAACTAACACCGACAGCAATCCCAGATAGAAATATTCCAGGCCAAGAAGAACTTGGTGGACTTGTTCTAAAAGGTAATGTACCTTCTGAGGAACTTCCAAGTATAGTCCCACCCGAACCTGAGTTTCATGTCATAAAACCTCCTGTGGGGGGTCCTTATATGAATCTGGCAGCCATACCTCGCATTGTTGAAAGAAATACAATAGTAACATCAGCTTCAAGCTCATGTTATCTCAAGTGCAAGGACTATAACTCCCTTGCAAGATTCCCTCCGGATGTTCCTTCCTACAATATCTGGTTGAGGAAATTGGATTTACCAGAAACGGCAGTAGTCAGGCGATATCGCAGGATAGCTCTTTGCGATAATCACTTTTCGCCGGCAATGAAGGCCAAAACAGGGATAAGCAGATGGGCTATCCCAGACATTAACTTGCCATCGCAGTGCACGTTCATAGATGAACTTTCAGTCCAAGCAAATAATTCGGCAGCAGAAAAAGAGGTGATTCTACCCGATTGTGATCCTCAACCCGCTCCAATCGAGAACATAAAAAGCGTTTTCAATTTGGCAGACAACAAGGAAGGTGACCTACATGTCTTCCAATCAAATATTAACACGTCTGAGGAAGAAGACGATGTACTTTGCGCTGAAAACTACAAGAAAGGCAAACTTGAGTGCGTTCTCAAATGTCCGGATTTCAAAAAATTGCATCGCTTCCCGCAATTGGAATCCAGACGTCAACATTGGCTCACACAAGTCGGCCTCACCCATTGCTACTTTAACTCGAGAATTTGCGATCGGCATTTTTCGGAAAAAATGCTTTCGCAAAAGAGACTCACGATATCGGCCTTTCCAGATATAAACCTTCCCGAAACAGTGCTTCCACGCATTAGAGTTGCTTCTTTGCCTTTGCAACATCCCCCATTTTTCGAGCTGCCACAATATATATCTGTTCTGACTGTTTTCAAACGACACAGTGAGGTCGAGGCGGTCGTCAATGGCACTAAATACATAAAGCTGAAAGACGACAATCAATTTCCCAAGCGAGAGCGTGAAATCCAAGTTGATATGAGCAAGGCTTTTCGAAAAGTTGATGCAGCCATTTCTGCTGATGACGATGAGGATTCCGACGTCGGCGTTGAGGAGTTGGAAATTAACTTGATAAATAACAATTTGCTCGATTCTCAAGACTTAGAAATAAAAACCAAAGATATGTTTGAGTGCCTAAAATGTGGAGAGATACTGGGAGACTATAATTCAAACCTAAAGCATTTGAATTCACACGAAAAAATGCGTTGCTTGTGTAGTCAATGTGGACTTGTTTTTGTTGACCAACTTAAGCTTAGAAAACACGAGATGAAAGTGCACCAAAACAAGCCCAAACAAGTAATGAGGTGTCCTAAGGAACGCTGCCAGAAAGCATTTTATTCAAAGAAGCAATTGAATAAGCATTTGGAGGAACATTTTAAGCCAAATGGTTATAAATGCAAGAACTGCTGGAGGTTGTTCTTTTCGTCATTGAAATTGCGTCGCCATTTGATGGTGTGTCGTCCTAGATTAATACTGAGTTCAAGAACTAAAATATGAGGTAAACTTTGAGGCTTTGTAAAGATGTTTTCTTTTTTTAATAAAAAAGTAAGTTATTTTGCAACTGAATTCTTTTTTATTTTTCACTCAAATGGGACAAATCTGCAGTTATCAACGCTATATATACTAGGTGTAAATTTTTTGATACTGTTTTGTTAGCAAAAAGATGTCCGCCGTCTTTGAAAGATTCAGAGATTTGTTAAGCCTGTTTGGCAACAGTTTTCTATATAGACGGTTTGAAATTTAAATCTTAAAAATTGTTCTTTCATAAGGTTATATTATACCACCCATAACTCTAGACAAAAGCTGCTTTTCCTCTCAACCTACGTATGGAGTATGAAAAATAGAACAGTTTACTCTATTGTCCTGTCCAAGATTTTTAAGTTATCATGCAACTGTACGAAAATATATGCGGTCCCAAATAACGAATGACTTATAGGTACCACTTTGAGGTAGATTTGACTTAGCAGAAATCTTGCATGCAGGCGCTCCTTTCCCGTTTTCATGAAGTCTACGTCACAAGAAAGCTCCATTTTCTGAAAAAATATCTCACATGGTCTTCTTAGCCGTCGAAAATGGGGAGAATATGTTCGTTTTAGACACTCGAATTGGCTTAGAACAAAACCTCTTTTTGAATATTTTCTGAGAAATAGTGTTCTGATTTTTTCTTACTACTGCCTCGATCAAATTGGCAAAGGAGATTTGTTGAAAACTGGGTTTTTTGAGTGTGTTGCCGAAATGAATAAAATTATGTCTCGCTCTTGTTTCAATAATAAATGAAATTCTTAGCAATTTGTACCTCTATGGTGCGTCACTCTGCAACGTTGACTTACACATTTGTACTTGATTTTTAGTTCTGAAATCAATTCAAAAGCAACTTAAGAAAATGCGGCCTTAAATCAAACGATTTTGAATTGTGGGTACATGTGGTTTCAATGAATTTTGTTGATGTAAAGAAATACCGAGTAAAAACTGTGTTTAAAATCAAATAAAAAAGCTAAAAACTAATGAGTGTGTGCAATCAACTAAATGATTGCCTTTAAACTTATTTTTAATGAATGCTTCGGTTAGCTAAGACTAAACAGTGTTGGTAATTCCCGAGGAAGTTCTCAAAAAATGTCTTATCTTCCTTGCCAGGCATATTAAGAGCAGTATTGGTATAGGTATTTTAACCAGAAAGGCATCTAATCCGTTTCTTTATTATTTATTTCCGACACCACATATGATGGAGTTTTGATTCTGTTGAAAATGACGCAAGTTTGGCCTGCGATGGCTTAAATTTGGTAAAAGTCGTGTTAAAAGATTAGATTACAGTGACGAAATAAATTAAACATGACGAAATCTGGATTAAATCTAAGAAAACTACAACCACCCTGGCGTATGAGTAATTTTTGTATTATGTTAAGTCCACATTTGTCTATACAAAATTATTATGATTCAATAATCCAATTAAAAAAGTTAATTGATTAACTTTGTCCTGCTTCATCCAATAAATATGGTTGAGAAGTAGTCTAGCTAATTTCAGAAGTTACTTTTAAGTTGAACAAAATTTTAATTCTCAGAAATATTCGCAGTCATTTGCAAGATGATATCATAACTCTTCGAATTCACATTGTGAAAGTTCATAAAAATCTAAGCTCAGAAACGAACTTAAATAAAGAGGTTATCAAATTTTAGGAATTTGTTTGAATAGCTTGGCCCTCAACCAAACTTTACCTCCAGATCTCCAGTTCCAATTTAAACAATTCTTCTCTTTATGCATTTTTGCAAAAGATGATGCTTTTGAATATAATAGGAGCCAGAGCATAGTATTTAATTCACTCTAAATAACTCATAAAATCTAGGACGTTACTTGATTAATTCAAATTTTACCGTTGCTATTAAATGTCGGCAGCACCTTGGTTCAATTGACTGTTCTCTATTGGAATACTTCGTGATGGTCGTCATATTCAATCCCTTACAGTACCTTGCTAGATCCTAGCCATTGGATTCTGTTGAATGCGTATTCTTCTGAAAGATTCCAAGTCTTATTTGATTAATTAACACAAAACAGGACCGAATCTGGGTCTAAGGATTCACAAAGCGGCCAAGATATTTTTGGAACAATCGCCAGGTCTCGGTTTAGTAATAATTTGGTCCGCCGAATGAGGTCCTGACAACTGCCAAAGTCCAAACAGACAGCAAAACTATTAATCTTAATATTTCTACATCGGCTGTCTTAAACAAAAGCAATGACTTCCTATTTCAAAGTAGTCACTGTTTTTGTTAATTAACAAAAGTCTATAATTCTAATTCGTAATCAGAAAGGATTTAAATTTGAAATTATATCAAAAAACCATGTTTTTTTCTAATTAAAAGATTCATTCTGCGTCACCCTCTTGTCAGTGATAAATAACAATAATTTGTTTTAAAGCAGATGCTATATTTAATCACTAATCAAAAAAAAACAACACCAAGATTTGTTGCCAATGTGACACTTTTGCACAAAGTAGGTTTGTATCACCCCATGATTTGAGCTTTTCAAGCTTTCACTTTCGACGAAATTGTGTAATCAGAGCTCAATGGCATTGACATTGACCTTGTTCAAAAAACCCAACCCACACAATACACTTGAAAGTGATTGACAAACCCTCCTTGGCTTCCGTTTCTTCCCCTTTAAAATCAAAATGAGTAACAACGAATAACTCCGGATAAATATTTGTATGATTTTGACCTTTTTAAATGAATTATTGGTTGGTATATGGGCTATGTGTCAGTTTTTTTCCATTAAATGAAACAAACGTTGTTTAAAACGAGTCCGAATAAATACAACCCATCGATTCATACATACAATACAATACTACCATCAAGAATCCGATTCTCGTCTCAATCATTGTTGTTGCAAGGAATAGGACCCTTAAGTACGCTTCTTTGCCTCTAATGGAATATGCCATAGCTTTAAGTAAAATCATGCTTCCAAAGCCCATATATTTCAGCTGTACGACCTCTAAACGAAGATTCATCTTTATCTAGCCAGTCGAGTGGTGCAGCAAACTGGATCTTGACCAGTCACCATAAAAACAACCCCAAAGAAATGAAACACTCAATTTTTTGTTATTTTTTTGTTTGTATTTTTCAATTTTAAACACTTAAATCTAACAGCAACAACAATTAACGATGTACCGAACTTGGAAGCAAAAATATATCCTGCATCCTCTTTAAACTTTTCGTTTCACATTAAATGTTGTGGTTCACGGTGCACGCACCAACTTTTTAAATATTTTTTTGATGGAATTACAATACAAATATTATATTTATAATAAAATAATAAAACTTAAATTTTGGGTGAGATGCGCGATCTGATGGATCAATCAATCGTTGCTCCTTATTGTGGCTTGCGGAAAGATTTGCCAGCATATTTGGCAGCAGCGCCCAATTCCTCCTCAATGCGGAGAATTTGGTTGTACTTGGCCAAACGTTCAGATCGGCATGGAGCTCCAGTCTTGATTTGGCCAGTGCTGAGACCAACGACCAAGTCAGCAATGAAGGTATCCTCGGTTTCACCGGACCTGTGCGAGACCATGGTGCCCCAGCCGTTTGATTTGGCCAACAAATGGGCCTTGATGGATTCGGTGACGGTACCGATTTGGTTGACCTTCAACAACAGGCAGTTGCAGGCCTTCTTTTCGACGGCGGTAGCAATACGCTTGGGGTTGGTCACAGTCAAGTCGTCGCCGACAATTTGGATAGGTGTGTTGGCAGTCATGTTGCTCCATGCATCCCAATGATCCTGGTCGAAGGGATCCTCAATGCTGGTGATGGGGAACTCCTTAACGAATTCCAGGTACAAGTTGGTGAGTTTTTCAGGAGACAACCACAGTGACTTGTCACTGGCTGGGTTCTTGAAGTCCAGATCGTAGACTCCGTCTTTGTGGAATTCTGAAGCAGCAACATCCATGCCGATTTCGACCTTGCCGGTGTATCCACCCTTGGCGATAGCATCTTGGATCAAGATCAAAGCTTCCTTGTTGTTTTGAATGTTGGGTGCGAAACCACCCTCATCACCGACAGCGGTGGCATCCAAACCGAACTTGTCCTTGATGACCTTCTTCAAGTGGTGGTAGACTTCTGAGCCAATTTTCATGGCATCGGTGAAGGAAGTGGCTCCAGTTGGCAGAATCATGAATTCCTGCATGGCAAGTTTGTTGCCAGCATGGGAACCACCGTTGATGACGTTGAAAGCGGGAACTGGCAGAATGATGTCCTTGTTTCCAGCCAAATCAGCAATGTGTTTGTACAATGGAACACCCTTCTTGGCGGCTCCAGCCTTGCAGACGGCCAAGGAGATACCCAAAATAGCGTTGGCTCCGAATTTGGATTTGTTCTCAGTTCCATCGAGCTTAATCATGAAGTTATCGATGTCTTCTTGTTGAGTTACTTCCAAACCAGCCTTCAAGACTTCTGGGGCCAAAGATTTGTTGATGTTGTCGACGGCCTTCTTCACACCCTTGCCATGGTAGTTGTTCTTCTCCTCGTCACGGAGTTCGAGGGCCTCATGGACACCAGTGGATGCACCAGATGGAACTGCAGCACGGAAAAGTCCCAATTCAGTGGTAAGATCAACTTCCACAGTGGGGTTGCCACGGGAGTCAAAGATTTGACGAGCTAAGATCGACTTGATTGGCATTTTGCTGCAAATAAACAAAAAAATACGGTCATTTTCTCCAAAATTAAACAAAATTCCAAATGACCTCTAACGTTTAGCAAAGGTCATACAGAAAGCAAGGTTATAGCCGGCAAGTAATTGGCAATTAAATCCCAACAATTAACTTGTAATTGATAATATTTCCGTCTTGGTACTATGCCAAATCATTAAAAAATATCGAAAAATAAACAAAATTTATTGCACAACACTTTTCAATTGAAATTATAAATCAAAAGGAAATTTTTTTGCAAGGTGCAAGAAATTAAAATGGATGCCAATTTGGGAAAGATTGCCACATACTTTTTAACGAAATTAAATTTAACTTACGTTAGCAAATTAATTGTATTGGTTTAATATCAAACAAATAAATTGATTTTATTCCAAAAATATCAGTTTTTAATCTTTTTTGAACTTTTCCACAAGATTATTTCCCAACCGGAATTTTCTCTTGAGTAGACCAACGGGAGGAACGGCGAACGACTGTCTCCGTTTTTTCGTTATCGCAGTTTTGCACAGTAAAATTTATTCAATTCGCCCGCACTGATACATTCACAGTTTTGTTGGGATGACCTTCCACAAGGTGAAAATCTGACAAGTCAAGTCAACACTCAACAGAGCTTTATGGTCCACATGGAAACCACAGTAGCATTTGTAGGGATTGGTGAACTTTAATTATTTTCTTGAGCTTTTTATTGATGCATTCAGCGCTACACTAGATTAATTAATTTTGTGTTATTTTGTGCCTTTATTTAAAAGTTGCCATAAATGTCCATACACGGTGTTGGTTTTTACTTTGAAGGATTGAAAGGAATTCGTAAGAATGTAATTATGTTTTATTTGTTTTATTAGTCTTTTTTTGAAGGTACACTGTGCCTTGAAAAATTATATTTATGGTTATAAACTAAGGGCCTCTTAAGACCAAGCATCAAACAATATTATAAAAGATTTACGAGGTTTTGCCTTTGATTGTTTGTTTTAATTTTTGTTTTGTTCTACACTCTATACGTTCTACATATTATAATACACATGTGTATAGTACGTCAATGGCTCTGTGCGCTATACGTCACGCTCACACAATGGAGTTTGACGTTTTTATTGCATAATGCACAATCTTAAGTAATTGTATCATGGTTTACATGAGCATCATTTCTGTTTGGTGGTCGCTACCGCCATAGCAGCCACTCTGGTTTGTGGGAGGTTTAATATATGTAGAATATTTGGTTCTATCATTATGTGATAGTTTGAATGCGATGCACTGTCTTATTTATTTATTTATTTATTTATTTAATCAGAAACATACAAACATAATTTATAATGCTTCTTAGTTAAGGCATAGGGGAGGCGGCCATATTATGCCGTCTTTTAAATTATCGAGTTTGGTAATTTCATTTTGTTTTTATAATAACATATATTTTATTACAATATTGATGATATTTTTTGTGTAAATGTATTCATTTGGAAGTGTAAGTATCAAATTATTATAGATTAGATGTCGTTAAACTTCTGATGAAGAGCCGTTGCAGATTTGATGTTTTTGATGGAATCTAGAGGTGCGGGATTGAGAAGGTCTGCAAGTTTGAATATTTCTTCGTTTTGCCCTATCAGCGAGGATCTTGGGCATTCAGTTAGTATGTGTTGGACAGACAGATTGGCCTCGCATTCCACACTGTCTTATATCCGTCGTATCAGTTATGGGTGGTTCTTTTTTCTATACTTAACTATTTGTTTTGCAGCCCACCATTGTAGGTTCATATATAAAAACTTCAGACTACATCATTAATAATTACTTCCTACTCACAGTACCATAGTGATAACTCAGCCTTAGACTAGTTTAAAAAAACTGTTTAAACTTTGATCGTCTAAAAATACGCACTTTCGAACGCACTCTTTGTGGAATCAAATCACAACGTCAATTCTTGAAGTCGTCAAAAATTTTGACATTTCCCAAAATTGTTTTTATTTTCATTTTCACGTGTACGAACAATAATTTAGTTAATTTGTTTAATTTTTTTGATAAAATAATATTAATCCCTACAAAATGACGCAGATTGTGATGCCCGGTGACCGTATAACCGAAGCCGAAGAAGTGGCAAAAACAAAAAAAGTCGTTCTCGGACCAGGACTTCGTCGTCTGGATGACAAAGTTGTAGCATGCAAAGCCGGCAACCTGGTCAAAAAGGACACAAATATGTTCTGGGTAGACAATTACCAAAAACGATATGTTCCCGTACGTGGAGAAGCTGTAATTGGTGTTGTAGCACAAAAGGCTGGTGATATCTTCCGTGTAGATATTGGCGCACACGAAAATGCATCACTTTCCTATTTAGCATTTGAATCGGCCACAAAAAAGAATCGGCCAGACGTAAATCTAGGTGATCTTCTCTATGCTCGTCTCATAGTAGCAAGTCGTGACTTGGAACCAGAATTGGTTTGTGTGAATTCGTCAGGAAAGAAGGGCAAATTGGGTGTATTGCCAGATGGATTCGTGTTCAATTGCAGTCTCAGTTTGGCGAGAACTATTTTGAAAGAAGACTGTCCACTGTTGCGAGCGCTAACTAAAGAAATGCCATTTGAAATTGCTGTTGGCTTGAATGGACGCATTTGGATCAAAGCAAAAACAACCAGAGAAACGATAGCTTTGGGAAATGCAATATTGGCAGCGGAAAATTCAACCAACGAGGATATCGCGAAGATTTGTGAAAATATTGGAAATATTCTGTTTACGTAGCTTTGTTGTACAATAAAACTTAATTTTTTTAAACAAGTTGTGTAGCCGGTCTTTTTTTATCAAATGGTCACTTGATTGTTACTGCGGCATATTCTATGACATATCAGTTAACACGACGTGAAAGGCGTAAGGACCAGATGTTCAATAAGGCTAAAACGTTCTGGTCCTTAAATAATGTCCTTTTGCCTTCTTTGATGGATTCTAGTCTATTCCACTCGTGGATTCTGCTCTAAGTAATCGAACATGCAACACGTTTTTAAACAACATACAAACAATGAACAAATAATTTTATTTTTATATTCGTTTTACTCGTTAATTTTCTTCATTTCATTCTAAATAATCCACTTCGCTTATTTAATATCACACAACACATTCGTTCGCAAGTTTATTTACTTCCGTCTCTGGCCACCTCCGGCCAAAATGCTTGCGATTCGGATAAATATGTTTAGTGTGTCCATGTAGATCGAAAGAGACCTGCAAAAGAACCGCATTTAGGAAGGGAAAGAAACAAATCATAGGAAGACTCACTCATTGACTGGATCGAAAGGTCTCTGGGTGAATAACGCTGGATAGGTTTCCGCTTTGCGAACAATGCGTTGTGTGTCGTAGAGCAAGAATCCACTGAATAATACTAACCCACCGTAAAGCGAGACCGAAGCTAAACCAGCTCCAAGCATGGTTGTGGGTGGAAGCCACATGGATGCCATTGATGAAGCAAAAACGAATCCCAGACCAATAGCTAATGGACCTCCCATGTATAAGAATTTATCGCTTGGCGCACAGACTGCAACTGTCGACAGTCCACCGACAATGCCAGCGGTGTAGAGGGCAGCCCTGGTAAGGATTGGACCTCCTAAGAAGCATAGTGGTGCAACTACGCCACCAATAATGGCACAATGCGCTGCCCAAGCGAGTTGTTTTGTGCCTAGACCTGGTGAGTATGGGATAGCTTGGGTTGCCACACCAGACCCGATCATAACCGCAATAGTTCCAAGCATGGACTTTAATGGAAACAATAAATTGTATATGAACAATTTAAAGAAGGAATGCAGCTTACCATCCATCCATTGCGGGTGACCAGGTTTAAGAGTCTTGGTGTTCTAAATACTGCAACAGCGCTGGCGGCTGTAAGGCCCACAGAAGCCCCAAAGTATCCGTAGGTAGTGTGAATCCTCTCTCTAACATACTCTGGCCACAACCTTAAATATTGAATTATTTTTTAATAAGTACCTATAATGCTATTTTTAACGATGATGTGATAGATATTACATTGAATTGTGATGTATATTTGTGGTATTGCTAAGTCCAAGGCCATAGTAGCAGAGAGCACCCATGCCAACAGCTGCAGCGCCTGCAGCAGCACCTTTTCCAATTGAATAAGCTAAAACCAAGCCAAATTAACCTTCTAAACCCAATAATTGCAGTCTTTTAAGTTTCTTACCATTAGGGCCAGGAGGTCCCATCAATTTTTCTTTCAAACTTGGAGTTTGCAGACGACTCCTGCTGACTCCGGGCCGAGCATCGCGAGAGTATTCTCGAACAAATTGCTTCTTCACAAAGTTTGCATTTCCTTGAAGTGCCGATTTGATTTGAAGTGATGGCCTCAAAGGCACAGTTAATGCCAATCTCAACATTTTATTTTATTTCAAAATATTGTATTTTCTTTTAAATAAGAAAACAAAAAGAAAAATGTATATGTAATCTGATGAAATAATCATTGCGTAGTCGAAATTTTTCAAAAGGATGTTTTTGATATTTTAAGAAGTATCTATAGTTTTTGTGCATACCTGGGTGGATCTATAAGTGCTTTGAATATTTTATTTACAATTTTTTTAAGTTTTTAAAATAATTTACGATGTAGTAAGTAGGAATAGGAACTTCTACACTTCTACAGAAACTTGCCGAATATGCTGGAAAATAAAATCGAAATCGAATGTGTCAAATTCATACGAAATTTTCATTTCTTTTTTGTGTTGCTTTCTTGTTTCGTCGACAGTGCTGCCAGGTAGAGTTAATTGATACTCTTATGGCACGAGCTCATCACACCGATCTTAAGCCGCATATACATCGGTCAAAATATCACCAAGCATACAAGAGCGTTATGCTATGCCTGAATCACAAACACGCTTTGGCTTCGGCTTCGCCTGGCGTTTACGAGTTCAGACATAGGAATTCAATGTATGCTATCACAAAAGAAGCTTCGATCTCACTTTTCGTTTGACAACCGTTATGAGAAAAATGTAATGTGACTCCAAACGGAAGCTCTAGTTCAAATGTACTGAACATTTGCTTTGTCTGACAGCTCAACAGCTGTAAAAAAAAGTCAACAAACAAAATTAATTTTTTTGAAAGTCATTCTAGTGAAGTCATGATTAAAGCAATATTTAATAATAGTTAATTTGTGTAATTCGATGTAGACAATGATAAATATTATTTAATAATATAAATATTGAAACTTTAAAAGTATTTCATTTATTTCTGTGCACAAATTGCATTAATGCCATTAATGAACTGTCATTTTAGAAATGTCTTAAATGAGAAATGTCATACAAATCAAATTCAAAGCGGGTCCATCGTAACGTAGACGAAGCCGAATGCCAAAGCGTGTTTGTGATTCAGGCATTAATAACAACTGTGTTAGCTTCTGTCCACAGAGAAGACTAGACCATGATTCAGATAGTTCTGTTATGACAGATTGTCTTTTTGCAATGAGGCGCTCTTAATCGGAGAGTTATGGTGGATTTATACTATTGATTTCTACCCCTTCATACCCTTTCGACAGAGAAGAGAGATACAAATGTAAAACATTTTGATATGTCAAGATAATAGGAAATTTAAAAATTCAAAATCAAGACAAAACATGTTCGTCTTGACGAGTACGTATATATGTATGTGTTTATCTTTTCACTTTTCTATAAAATGACGTATAGCTCTCTCCTGATACATTTTTCTTGAAATTTGCAGCTCAAGATATTACAGTATTACAGAGCAATTTAAATCCACCGTTAATCAAGCAGAAAATAAGAAACGAAAATGAAGACCCGTGCCACCCTTACCATTTATATGTTTCGTCAGTGTAAGCACTTCCTAAGAAAACATGACTCTCAACGAACACATCCCAAATTGTCTTCTATTTAATGACATTTTTGCAAAGAAAAAAATCACAAACAAAACGTCAGTTTCTCATTTGCTTTTAGTTTTTTTTCACTAAAAATGATTTTCTGACCTTCGCAGTTGCGATTTGCAAAGTGTTGTAATTCCGAATTCCGATTGCTCCCATCATATTTTAAAGGCATATTTTCCTGGTTATGGCTTTGAGTTAGCCAAAGCTAATCCATCCTATTAGTCATTCAAGAATCAACTCCAAAATAATATAGAATTTGATTTGACCACGGAAATCCCAACTCGAAATGTCCACCCAGGCCAACAGAAGCTTTGAACAAAGTAAGTAAACAATACAAATTCCAGGAATCAACGTTGCACTATAAAGTTGATTAAACTCATGGAATGGAATTTATATTACATACAATATACCATATGGAAATAAGGTCGTAATAAGTGATTCTTCTTTAGATGGCCACGTTCCACGAACCGAGTACTCTTGGGAAGAAGTGAGCATTGAAGTGCCATGGGGAACTGTACAAGGTAAGTCAGCGAAAGTTGTTAAATTATGCACGGGCCATCATCATGAATAATGTAGAAATCGCCACCTAAATCTGACCTTTCAAAGCGCATGAATGTTGATGATGAGTGATAATATACGACACACTCGAATGATACTAATCTTATCTGGTTGATAGCTCATAGTATGACTGTGCATAAATAAATTGAGTTGATTGAATCCAACAAAAATGTTCCTTACCTGAGCTGCGGGAGGGAAGACGAAACAATAGTAATCAAAAAATTGTTGCTATCGTTTCACTTCCTCGACCGATTTTTTTTAAATGAAAACCGAAGTTTACTAATTTAAAAAAAAAATCAATTTTTTAGGAAAATGGTGGGGACCACGAGAGAAGCAACCGATTTTGGCACTTCATGGGTGGCAAGACAATGCTGGAACCTTTGACAGGCTGTGTCCGCTACTTGATCCCCATTATCCAGTATTTTGCATCGATTTACCCGGCCATGGAAAGTCCTCTCCTTACCCGCCAGGAATGCAGTATTATCTCTTTTGGGATGGGATCACTTTAATCCGGAGAATTGTAAAGAAATTCGGCTGGAGCAATATGATACTGATGGGACATTCCCTGGGTGGTGCTCTGACCTTTATGTATGCATCAGCCTTTCCCGATGATGTCAGCAAATTGATAAACATTGACATTGCTGGGCCAACTGTTCGTGATCTTAAGAAACAGGCTGACCGAACAGGCTTCGGTATTGACAAGTTTCTTGAATACGAAGATCTGCCCGAGTCTAAAATTCCCTGCTATAACTACAATGATATGATAAAGCTGGTGTTGGATGCATATGGTGGCTCTGTAGACGAAGACGGTGCAAAGATTCTTATGAAGCGAGGAATGCATCCAGCTAAGAAGCATTTGCATGCAAGTGGTTATCACTTTGCCAGAGATGTTCGGCTGAAAGTAAGCTCGCTGGCAATGTTCAATGCCGACCAGGTGTTGGCTTATGCATCTCGGATTAAATGCAAAGTGTTGAACCTTCGTGCTGATCCTGGGATGAACTTTGAGAATCCCGATATGTACGAACGAGTGATAGAAGCTATGCGTGAAAATTCTCAATTGGTTATTTATCGAAAAGTACCTGGAACTCATCATGTTCACTTGGTAACACCGCAGGCGGTTTCTGGTGAAATAAATGATTTTTTAAAATTATAAGTAAAAATTCCTGCTCTGGAAGATAGGACGTGCCTTGGAGGCTAAGTATTGGGACTTAATGGGTTGAATTTATTGATTATTGTAAAAATGATTGCTTTGGTGATAAAATGTAAAAATAAAAAAAGAAGAATTACTTCCAACTATGGTGTGTTTGTGGTTTTCAAACTGGTACTGGTATCCTAGCAACTGGATTGTTTGACAGGCAATTCCTACTTCCTACCTACCATTATTTTTCTGTTCCAATTGGTCTTTGTTTTCATTGTTGAACGAGGTGTATTCTTTGTGTAGTAATTGCAGACTTATGAATGGAAACAGGCAAACATGGACAAAGTTGACCAAATCAAGGAAATTCTTTTGAAGTATTCAACGGCTGAAGAACAGTTGGACAATAAGTTGGATAAAATGTGAGTGCATTTTTG
Organism: Platycheirus albimanus; assembly: GCA_916050605.2. Lineage (NCBI taxonomy): Eukaryota > Metazoa > Arthropoda > Insecta > Diptera > Syrphidae > Platycheirus > Platycheirus albimanus. The sequence goes on along the minus strand of OU696698.1, from coordinate 28,253,744 downwards.
TTTTGTAGCTAGTTATCTTCGTTTTTATTTTGTTATTGTTATAATCAATAAATGAGTTTGAAGTCTAAAGGAATACAACAAGGAACTAAACAGAAGCTACAAAGAATTTTTGGAGGAATTCTTGAAGAATGCTAATCTTTAGCGCCTGTAAATATACTATCTTTTGTTAATATAAGGATACCCAGTAGAGAATCCCAAACTGTTATACATATAAATCTCAAAGACAATTTCAACAGTGAATGTAAAACATTAAGTTCACAATGATGAAATCAAACAGAAACAGAAACAAAAATTCGATAATTTTTTAATTGAATTGAATAATATTATAACATTTTCTAATTTGATTTAAACTCAAATCCACCTAATGTCTAAAAAGACGATAAATTGATCAATTCGATTATAACTTTTAGAGACAGAAGATGCTTTAACGCTTTAACTGCACAAAAATAAAATAAACATAACAAAACTCAAAACAAGATTCAATAAACAGAACCCAGGCCAGGCTGGGGCTCGAACCCACAACATCGTTAAACAAAATTTTCTTATGAGAATAGTGATGCGTTTTTAGAACAAAACCATGTTTTTCGAAATAAATCTGCACAATTTGTATGCGCTGTTCAGGCGTCAGGCAATTAATGATGAAACGGTAAACCAAAATAAAGATAAATCACATGACAGATGACAAAATGGCTGTCAGTGAAAACAATGCTTCGAAGTAAAAGTTCTATACCTACCTCTAAAAAAGCACCCTATTAATATACAGGGTGAATGGTATAAGGTGTTACAAAAAGCTAGAGCATGTAGGTTGGGTCGAGACAAGAAAAAAATCGTATTGGAGGGGGGTCTATTCCCCTTCGTTTAGCAGGAAGGGGCAATTTTCTAAAAACATGACTTAAATTTGAAAAAAAAAAATTATTAAAAAATAACGGTAACTTCTACAATGCCATATGCTATACCTTTGTGTAAAGCCAAAAACTAATTTTTTTATTGTAATTTTAAATGAAGTTATTCTAGTGAACCGTTTTCACAATTTTGAAAAAAAAAATTAAAAAAAATAATTTTAAAACTAATTTTTTCAAAATTTTACGTAATTAAGTATTAATTTTGTTCTCAGAATTTAATGCTTCCATTAATCTTTAATCCAAACTGGAAACCGTACGCCTCTATGACTTTTTGTTGCCAAGCTATTCAAAAATAACCGAATCTACTTCTTCACAAAAACAAGAAAATCTAGCCTTACGGGATGGCTCAACGCACACACAAGTGATCATTTAGCCAATTTTTTCGTGTTTTTGTGAAGAAGTAGGTTCGGTTATTTTTGAATAGCTTGGCAACAAAAAGTCATAGATCCATACGGTTTTCAGTGTTGGACTAAGAATTAATGAGAGCATTGAAATTTGATAACAAAAATAATACTTAAGAACATACAATTTTGAAAGAAATTAGTTTTTAAATTATTTTTTTAAATTTTTTTTCAAAATTTTTAGTTTGAAAGTTAATATTTTGAAAACGGTTCACTAGAATAACTTCATTTAAAATTACAATAAAATATTAAGTTTTTGGCTTTACAAAATTATAATATGGCATTGTAGGAGTTGCCGTTATTTTTTAATATTTTTTTTTCAAATTAAAGTCATATTTTTAGAAAATTGCCCCTCCCGGCTAAACGGACGAGAATAGATACCCCCTCCTATAAGATTTTTTTCTTGCCTCGACCCAACCTACATGATATGTATAGCTTTTTTTAACACCTTATACCAATCACCCTGTGTAAGATCTTAATCGGGATATAGTATTCGAAAATAAAACATAAGCGAGAGCTACAGTACGTTAGCAACGAACTGTTGGATACCCTATTCCCTATTTTTGTGTATGTGTATATGCGTTCACCTCCCGCAGACAGCCTATGATCCAGTTTCATAAACAATATTCTTCTTTTCCAGACAGAAAAAGATTCAATAACATTAATTTTGTGTGGTGTGATGTTCAATTAGTGCTGGCACAATAAAAAAAAGCGTGTGCCACGCCCAAAGTTAAGACTTTTTATTGCCAAGGCAATTAGTATGAGCTCAGTGACATTCAATTTTATTCTTGCAGATCGATTTGAACAAAACAATAAAAACTTAAATTTTTAAAAACTAGATTTTGAATGGAAATAGCGATTATGGATGATTTTAACAATTCTTGAACCACACTCTGCTACGTTACCAAGGAACTTAAATCTAAGTGTTAATCTTTTTACTTCAAAACTGCGACCGAAAGTTAAAAAACGTTAAAAAATTAATGCATTATACGACTTTTGACGAAAACGCCACTTAAAAGTGGGCGTGTCTTAAAAATTTGAAGCAATAACTAAGCTTTGATCATTAGTCAGTATTTAGGCATATGTGTAAAACTACAGCTGAATCGAGCTTTTCATTCTTTCATGAAAAGTGGGCGAAAGCCACGCCCAAAATTCAAAAATTTCTTTTCATACACAAACGTTTAAGTTTCTACTAAGAGACGCAAAATTTTGGCTTGCGGATTCATTAAAAATACCGTTTATTTGCAAAAACAATTTTTTATAGTTTCTAGTGAAAAGTGGGCGTCAGCCACGCCTAAAATCAATTTGTTTTGATTTCACACACAAGATGTTTATGTGCAAGTAATACCCACAAATTTTAATATTTTTCGCTTTAATATAACAATTGTTATTTTATAAAAACAATATTGATGGTTTCGTATGAAAAATGGGCGTCAGCCACGCCCAAACTGAAATATTTTTATTTAATTGGAAGAAGGTTTACCTAAAGCTTACGTGTGCATTTTAGCGTTCTGCTTTTATCGTAACTGTACAAATTTACCAAATTGAGGTTGTTCATCAAAAATGGCGATTGTGGGCGTGTTTGTGGGCGGATTTTACCGGTTCAAGAACTTAGCCTTACTCTATTATTATATATACCAAATTTCAGCTTTCTAGCTCAAAAATTGCGACCTCTAGAGAGTATACATACGGACGGACGGACATGGCTTAATCGATTAGGCTTTTGATTCTGAGTCAGAATATATATACTTTTCTATACCTAACGGTATTATTTCTCTATATGTTACAAACTCCACACCAAATACAATATACCCATTCTATGGAATAGGGTATAAAAAGATCAAAAATGTTCCTAGGAAGACTAACTTATTTTTTAAAGGAGGAGTTATTTGTGGCAAATTTAGAACAAAAATAATAAAACTCATATCTGTTTGGCTGTTTAAAATGTCGGTTATTTGTTTTAGCAAACAGGAGGAATTAAAGTCAAAAATTTACGAGGAAAACGATGACAAATCTTCTCAGGAACCTTGTAAGCTACTTAATTTGGAAGAAGCCAAGCTCCGAAATTCAAATTTACTTAAGGTAGGTACAACTGTCATTTTGTCAATCTATTGCTGTATCTGTATTGAAATTTATTATTCATATTTATTGTAATATTTCTTATATTTGTACAGTCATTTGAAATTTCAAAGGCGCGTTTAAGATCCAGATCGACATTCTCACCAATCGAACAAATTTTGCAACAAGCAATCGATAATTACCGGCAAAAACCTTCACTCCCTTCACAATCATAGCCTTGCCATTTTTTATTAAAAGCTGAAATACATACATATATTCGATTTGTGTTATTAAATTGATTTTTCTTTTTTTATCCTCAATGTTTAAAGTATGTTTTATGTTTGTTGAATGCCAATAAATAACCACATGCGAATTGTTTGTTTTGCCCCAATTTTAAAAACCTATCTTTTTGTTAAGTTATCGACGTTGAAATGGAATTCATGCTCGGTTTTTCTGTTTTAGGGTATGTATTGAAATGTTTGATGATTTAAAATATTGAGAAGTATCAATAAACTATCTTTGAAAATTTGATTAAAATGGGAACATTTTATGACATTCTGCGTCTAAAAACCATCTAACAATAGGTAAGGGCATACGAAAACTAGAGTCAAGGTGCAACCAAACGGTTATTTGTGTTCCATTATATGAGTAAGTAACCCATACTGGACGAAAGAGTTCACGGAAGTATCTGTCAAATGAAAACATATTTTGCATATAAAGCTCTAGCTGTGAGGCGTAAGCCCGCATAAAAAGGACTTAGGCCGCAGCTACATAGGTACCTTTAAGTCCGCAAGCAAAATCTGTATAGAAAACTTGACGAAACAGAGATATCCGGTGTTATGCATATACATTTATGTACATACATAAACACATAATACGAATTCCTTGTATTCTCTTAGTAAGGGACGGCTTCGTACTTACAGTTAATTGTATTATAGTTTTGCTCTATGGTCCTATAAACTATAACGGGTACGTTGCAAGCATAAGCCATAAGCCATCGCATATATACACTCATGGACCTAGTAAGTATGGACTGCTAGTTAATTTTCGTTTCCATACAATATCTCTGAAAATTGTGTCGCCAACACACTAGCGCTCTACGTGCAAGTTGTGAAATTTATCTCTACAAGAAACTTATTTTCAATGTTTGACAGAAACTAAAACTGAAAATAACCTCAATTTATTAGCGGTGAAAAAAATCCATCCAAACGTTTTGCTTACAGCAAAATTTTAATTTATTTCAAAATAATGGAAAACAAAGGAAACGTATGTAATTCATAATAATCATGATTCAATACCTTATTTTGTTCCTCCTTTCTAGCCACAAGGAGGAAATGAAAAAAAAAAAAAAACGCAGAAAAGAGTCCATCCTTGCCGAGGAAACGAGCAGATCATTTTGTTTCCACATCTCACGTCATGAGCGAAGGGCGCTCTTTTGGAACCAACGTGAAGTTGGCTCCTAGCAGTCCATACTTACTAGGTCCATGTATAAACTATAGTATTACCACTTGAGGTGCGCCATCTATCGACGAAAAACTAAGCTCTAAAATACCATTTGAAGCAACAACAACAATTAAAATGGTGGAAATTGTTGTTGTTGCTTCCCATTGTATTCTAGAGCTTAGTTTTTAGTCGATAGATGGCGCACCTCAAGTGGTAATACTATAGTTTATATATAGAATGCATAAGCTAACTTCAAATCATAAGTTATTTCGCTGAGCCCCGAAGTCACACGGAACTGTCATTGGCAACGAGTCCTATGGTTTTTTTTTTAGTCTGGGTTCGAAGCTGCCTCCAGATAACATAAGATTTTCATATAGAGTACTGACGACGATTGGGGTATTCAAAAACTCTTGGGTCTACTCAATGTAGGTAAAGGTCAATTAACGAAGCTTGTGTATCATGTCATGTCAAAATTTAACTGTAAGTACCTACTCTCCTGTTTATGCGATTGTTTTCTTATTTTCATTTTTTTTCTATTTAAGAAGGATGATAGTACGTTCTCTGTATGTTTTTCTTAGACGATATTTTTATGATCATACTTACATAATAATGAGCGAGTAATGACACTTGATGGATACGCATGTTAAGAAATTTTGTATCGATATGACGGGCATGTATCGTGTTTCTTTCTATATATAAAGCGTATCTGTCGTACATTAGTGTCATGTGTTTGACATTTTGATAACATTTTTCGTTGAAAAGATCAAACTTTTAAGTCTTAAAGACAACAAAATGAAATATTATTGAAACACATGTTCCTGGCAAGATTGACATAACTAAAACTAAAGTTGAGTAAACGTTCTTTGTGTACCCAATCATTTGAATTTAGGTCGAAATGGCATAGGTGCTTACACTTGTGGGAGTGACAATGTTAACATTTATTTAAAAAAAAAAAAGAAATTTTTAAACATTATTTTTTTCCTTAGCAACAATATACATAAGGAAACTGAGAGCAAATAATAAAAATAAAAATTCAACGATACTTATACGATTTGTTGCAGTGTTTTAAATAACTTTGTCTTGACATTTTTTATAAAAATTATTTGCCAAATTTATTTAATAATCAGTTTTAGGGCAAATACCCAAGAACATACTTACTAATTAAGTTTAAGAAACCAAGTTGTTAAGGTAAAAAAAAAAAAAAAGTTTACTCTAGTATGAACAGAGTAGCAGTTGCTGACAGTACTACGAGTAAGTCTGCCGAGGGGCCTACTTGGGAAAGAGCTAGGATACATCTTAAGATAAGAATAAAAAGGGACGGCGGCCGGTAGAATATTGATTTTCGCTTTTGTTGGAGATTGGAGCTCAGGTCAGTGTGCAACTGTGCGATTAAACGTATGAGATTTTGATCTAAATTTATACATACATAATTCGAGAATTCTGGTCCCTTACTTAATCCAATAACAATAAATAAGTTTCAGTCTGACTTGGCTTTGAAATAGCAGAGCCCAATAAATTCACGACCAGAAGCATAACGCTTCCTTAATTTGCTTAAAAAAAACATATCCAGAGGGGGTTTTTTATTACCCCAAACAAAAGTGCACGACATTATAAGCAAAGAGCATTGAAAAAGTTTGCAGATAGCATCCCTAGCAGGCACAACTAACAATAATTGTCTGGAACTGACTTTGATCTCTTTCTGATTAGGCGCAAGATGTCTAGGAGACGATACCGAAGATGGAAACAAAGTTCTATAAATAGTGCATTATAACTTTGTTTTTATCATCTCCATCTCGTAACATATATTTTTGGCTTCATTCGAAATTGTGGTTTAGTGGCCTTTACTCAATATGTGAGATGCCGTTGATACTCTCTTTTTAGCTCTTCTTAGTTGCACATTTTGGTCGAATATTTGACCCTAAGAATCTATTACAATACAATGTTTGCCATTGTTAGCAAGATTGGTTTCCAGGATCAGGATAAATGCAAAAGCTGTGGACATCAAAAAGAAACACCTATTGTTTTTTAAATTTGGATACCCCATAATCTCAGGAAATTAAAGTGAAAATGATGACAGTGGTCTCATTTCTATAAGAAACTTTAATTCAATATTGGAATTTTTGCTCGTGTCGAGTGCAGCAGAAAAATATTTGATACTTATTTTTCAAGAAAAAGATGTTTTCAAGCGCATTTATTAGATGAGTCGAAATCAATCCACGTTTGAACAAACGGTGTTTAAAAAACTACAAACCAACCGACAGGCACCAAAAGACAATCTTCCCAGCACCTCTTCTTAAGCATTATCCACTGAAAACGTTTACCCATACAAAATGTGACTTGTTGAATGGAGTAAAATAAATCGAGTGCTACGAGTTCCTTGCAGCAATCTTCTTGATTGAAGAACCTTGTCGTGCATCACTTTTGTTGATATCTTATTTGTTGTCAATGATAAATGTGTTTATCTTTTCAGTGCGGTGATGTGACCCAAATGGCTGCTAACACCAACAGGTACACATACAATTTTTCTTTTTCTTCGAAATGATAATTACAAAAAAAAAACATTTTTTTAAGATCTCTTATCCATTTCCGCACAGTAAAAATATTACCAAGATTATAAACAAAAGTATCTCAAAAACAATTTTCTGATAGCAATTTTAATCAAATTATAGCCCATTGAACTGATTTTAATGTTCACCATAAACTTACTGTCAAAGTTATCTTTAAAATCAAACTGCTGAGGTAAAAAAACCGTCATATTTATTTTTAACAGGAAAAACCAATTTCTCATTCCCCAATCAAAAAATTACTTTTTTTTGTTAAAAATAAGGAAACAATGATAGATTCAAAAATATCTAACACACACCATACAAACATGTTTGTTATCAACGCTGGCGGAACAATCAAACCAGTTGAGAAAATATTGATATACTGATGGAAGTTAAAAAATGAGTTTAAAAAAAGTAAAAAAATGAAAACATGTCAGTGTCGTCGACGTGTGCACTTGCTGTTTCGAGACACACGACATACGTCATCTTAACAATGCCGTCGCGTCGTCGTCGTAGTCGGTCTTAACGCACCTCCACCTCCACCACTTTATTTTGAACCTATTTATCTTTGAAATATATGTATCTAACTGCCTCTTTATAGAGAGGCTCTGATAACAAACATTTAAATGTCTCAGAATTTTTTTTTTATCGTGTGGTTTTTTGTAAAATTTTGTTCTCATAACTTTTTAAACGTACCCGAATATTATATCGATTCAGTTCTATTTCAATACGCGTCAGGTGAATGCAGAGTCTGTCTTTCGGGTATCGTGGTGTTTCTTTCATTCGAAATTTAAGGCCTTTCGAAAATAACGTGTGTTTCGAAGATAAGAACATTTGTGTTCCTTCATTAAGTAGCAAATTACTTAAGCCAAATGGATATAAACTGTCCCTGAGAATTGCATTGATAAGAGTTTGTTCGTTTGGCTTAAGTTATTTTCGTACTTAATTGCCAACAGTCAACGTGGGATGTCAAAGACAAATTTGACACTTGAGTGATTGAGAGTTTAAAGAAATGTGAACGAAATGATAACGAAAGTTATCTTTCTATATAATATATGTATGTACCTGTGTGCTGTGTGTGGATAAAATATAAGCTCTTACATTATGAATTGGAAGATATAATATACCATACTCAAGACATTCATTGCCATTCAATTAGCCAACGCTATCAAAGTGTCATTGATGATTAATATTTAAAGAAGGGTTATAGTAAAACCTTTCAATTAAAAATCTGTCATACAAAGAGGTTTTTTCAGTTATTATTTTTCACACATGACATGTGTCAAAAAAAAAAAAACAAGTATATTTAAAAAGCATGGCTGAAAACTGTGAATAATGAGTTAAAACGTATAAGTGCTGAATAAACAAACCCAAAGTTTTAATAATGCCAGATTGTCAACGTCAATGACTATGATGTGGCACACAATTCAGGTCATAGCGTTATGGCATAAACGAATATGTGGCTGATTTGACTTGAGCTTTTTATTTGCGCCTATTGGTTCTACTTTCATTGAATGCATTGCTTTTTATCATAATTTTGAAGTGTCAAATTGCGATTAAAGTGGGAAATGATATTCAATCTCAGTCAGTGATTTGATTTGCCTGTTTTTTGTTATAAAATGATAAAACAATGATAAAATGCTACACAAGAAAATCAATTGTGGACAATTGAACACGCTGGTTTTACCACACCGAACCGGCCGGCATTTTTTTTAATGATCATCACAAACGCTTGTTCCGTAAATTATCTTGATAGTTTCAACAATCAGTGCTAAGATACACACATTTTGTTGTATGAAGTAAAAGGGTTTCCAACAATCCGAATTTTTCATTTCGCAAACTGTTATCTCGCGAATGTCTTAATATTTTTACATTTTTTTTTTTTTTTTTTTTTTTTTTTAATGCACTCGCACTCAAAGGGATATTAATACCTTTATAATGAATTAACATGCGCGAGCGAGGAAAGAGAAGGAATAGAAAGATAGGAAAGAAAGGTGGTACAGTGGTTTGAGATTTTAGGTGATAATTATCTCATGGAAATTCCACGGGTGGCATCCAGTTGGAGCTGGGGAATATTAGACAATTGCTGGCCAGGCTGGCAAATTGACATTTTGTGTTTTTCATCTCGCTGAAATATTAACTCGCATAAGTTTTTCCGCAGTTTTTGTTTTGCACTTTCATCAACTGGCTTACAATTTTTTTAACTTTGCTTATCTCGCAAACTGTTATTTCGCTAAATCGTTAATTCACCGATTATCTATTGGCATTTATGTTTCTTTTTGTTAATAAAATATTGTTGTACATGAAAGCAAGAAATAATAAATGTTCATTGCGTCTAAACTTCGAGCGAAATTTCTTAACATGTGATAATATTTAGCAACAAAGAAAACAAAGTAATATTTTGCCAAGTAAAATAAGGAAACGCGAAATAATAAATGCGAGAAAAAACCCGCGAGTACCCGAAGTTATATAAGTTATAGATTTAAATGATAGCGATTTTACCAATATGAAATTGAAAATACTGACTAATTTTGCAGTATTTATTAACTTTTTTTTATTAATTTCAAATAAAAACTTCACCATTTAACTGGAGTTTTAAAATAATAAAGTGAATAATTTATTGCTCCAAGATTTCAGAGTGAGTCTATTCTAATGATGTGGTGTGTAGGTAACAATATATGTACATAATATAATACCGTTAATGCACAATCTTTTCCACGCTATCATTATATAAATAGTAAATAGGAACCGCTTTAGGGGTGTTAAAAATAAAAAATGTCCTTATCCTTAGAGAAATTTCCTAATATGTGTTTTTTCACAATAGTAGTTTGAAAACAGAAAGATCATGTTTCTCTAATATTTTTAAAATTTGTTCAAAACCATTAGTTTTTGAAGAAAATTCATATAAATTAATATGTAGGTAAGGTAAAGATATTTTGTATCACTTCAAGTATGTCTAACTATCCAAATTTCTGGCTCCCTAAAATAACGCCATAGGAAATTACGCAAAAAAAAAAATAAAATGCACGACTGGGTCGCACGAACTTGCTCTAATGAGTGACAGTGGTTTATGGACTTGAGATTTTGATAAAAATAAAATTTTCAAAATTCTTAAATAAATACTTAAACTAATTTGAGCTGAAAAAAAAGTACGCCATTTTATTTCTTGGATAAATTTGAATTTATGAGAATAAATTTAGAAAAATCTGTGGAGCGGTTTTTGAGAAAAAAAGTTTTTTTTGAAAAACTTTTTGAAAAAAATGTTCAAAAAAAATTCAAAAACGCCAGTTCATAGGTATTCAGCAAATACATTTATTTAAAATTTAAAAAAAAAATTTAATAAGCAGTTTTCAAAATATTAATTTTTTAATTTTTTTTTTTTTAAATGCTTTTAAAAATACAAAAAAATATTTTTCAAAAATATTGGTATGCAATACAAATTGAGCTACCTACAGCTATATGTGTGTGAAATTTCGAAAGAATCGGTTCAGTCGTTTTCGAGATAGTCGAAAGCAAAAAAAACGGTCCTATGGAAAGTACCGTTCTTAGCCATTTTTTAAAATTTTTTTTTCAGCCATATGATTGATCGTACCTAAAAAGCGACACTGATTTTTTTAAATCGAAATCGTTAGAGCCGTTTTTGAGAAAAATAAGCTTTAACGTAACGGTTGTATGGCAGGTACCGTTATTTTTTGAGCTAAAAAAAAAATTTCAATTTTCTTTCTGTACAATACCTAAAAAAGTCTATATACCAAGTTTGAAGCAATTCGGCCCACCCGTTTGGGCTGTAGGTCTACATACAGACAGACAGACAGACAGACAGACAGACAGACAGACAGACATACAGACGGACAGAATTTTTAGACCATCTTTTTTCGTCTTCGCTATCATCGTAATGTCATGTTTGATTGTTATCTCAAAACTTTTTTTTTCGACGAATGCATAACTTGCCTTATAGTACCTATAATCGCAAGTAAAAATGGAAAAAACGCCCAAAAATCTCCATACAATATTTAAGTTTTTTTTTCTAGGAAAAAGGCACAAAAAGTTTGGCTTTATTTCCAAAAATGTTGGGTCTTCTTTCCGTGATTTTTCCCTTTTGAAGTAAGGAAAAAAAGCCAACAATTTTTTTTTGGAAAAAACGCTTGAAAAAAACTTTTTGCCTATTTCCAAATCAAAAAGGAAAAAACGCCAGAAAACAAACTTTTTGGCCTTTTTTCCATAATGGAAAGGAAAAAACGAAAAAAAATTAATGTCTGTCAAGTTAGCACTACCACTTTCGATTTTTTTAAAATGAACAATTGGATTAATTGTCGTGAATTTGTCGTAAATTTGTCGTGAAACAAAAATATTTGTCGCGTCCCTATTTCAAAAGTTAACCCCTGGTAGTGCTAACTTGACAGTCAAGTTAGCACTACCCAAAAATGCATGAAATTAAAAACTGAGTATGCTATTGATTGTCGTGAATGTCGTGTTAACTTGACGGACATAAAAAATTAACTTTTTTTCCAAGTAAGGAAAGTTTATTTACCTAATATTTATAAACAAACTTTTAGTATCAAATCACGCTATTTTTAAATTGATTATTGAGGCGATTATTATAATGTTATCTATTCAAAAATCGGGCGATATTTGGATAAATTCTTGAGGCGATTATTAGGTATAATGCAATCTGTGTAAATATCGCGCGATTTTTAAACAGATTACATTATAACTTATAATAATTGCCACAATAAATAATTTAAAAATCCTCACATTGTTAAGAAAAAGTAGTAAAGAAAGATCCTTGCAATATCAATATGTTTTTACTTTTTGGGCTGAATTTCCAAAGCCATTTTGGAAATTAAGCCAAAAAAAGCTGTTTCTGGTATTTTTTCCAAACCAAGTTTGGAATTTGAGCCAAAAAGTTTTTATATTTTTTGGCGTGATTTCCATTTTTATTTTTTGGTCTTTTTTCCTAAATTGCGTCGTAATTTCCATGTTTTTTTGGCGAAATTTCCAAAAATATTTTGGGCGTTTTTTTTTCAAATTCCTTACGCTCAAATTTGTTGGGCTTTTTTCTCAAAACTCTTTTGGGCGTAATTTCCTATGGCGTAATTTCAGGGAGCCAAATTTCTTTCTTAAGACCATGTAACTAAACATCATCACGAAATCGAAAATTCAAGAAGGTGGTAGTCTGTAGCGCTGCTAAAGTTAAAAGTAGGTACGTAGTAAGAATATCACCGCTACAATTGAAGTTGTCGCTGACAAAAAGCAGTTGAAGTTCAAGAAAAATCAACTTCTTCTGCAACTACAGCTATACATCATTGTGGCAACGGAGCAAGCCTCTAAAAAAGTTGTTATAACATTATATAACGAACCAAATATTATATGTGAAAACCTTCAAAATAATCAGTTACAAGGCTAGCGCCACCATATTTTAAGAACTTCCGTTTAAAACTAACAACAAACACTTAAATTTTTAACGGGTACTGAGTTTGGTTTTAGATTAACAATTTGCCACTTTAGTGTATTTTCAGAGCCTGACTCATTTACATATTTTGCCTACAGTCAGCGCGTAGATCGATTGTGTCTCAGATGATAAATCAAACTTCACTCCCAACAAATACTAACTCCTGTTAAATGTATAAATACCCAAGTAAACATTTTCCGTCTTCCCAATCAATGAATCTGTACAAAATTTGTATTGTTTATGCCTTATGAACGATAGGTGTGTTCCCATAATAATAATTGATGTGGAGCTCAGAGCCAGAACTTTTCGACGTAATTTTATCGAAAGAACAAAAATTCAAACAAAAATCGTTTAAAAATCGGTTCAATTAAGATGACATAATGATTCATGCAAAGTAAAAGAAGCCTTTTCAAATTCAACTCAAAGGATCCTGTCTATACATACTCTACGTTATAGCCACTAATCCCTTCCATACTCCATCTATAACATAATTAATATTATTTTCGAACAAACCTATTACGAACGATATATTCCTCCATTATTCGACAAAATGAACTACCATACAGTCTAGGCGGTGGAGAGTTAATTTAACTTTGCTAAAAGGGTTACATTGTATTTGTTTGAGCTCGAAAAATAATCCTTTCTCAGTCTACATTTTGGACAAACCCCAGGCCGTATCAGCATGACCAGGAACAAACAGTTCAGAAGGCTTCGGCTTCAGGTCGATGAGTATTATGGTGTACTATACTAGAAAGCGGTCAGTGTCCTGTGGAGATAAACACGGCCGGCGCCGATGGCGGCAATGACACAGGAAGGTGGATATTCTGTCTAGCTTTTGATGCTGCAGTGTTAGTATAGAGATGTCCAGCGTTATGCATATATTGGAATTTAATTTTGTCAAAATAGTAAGGTGAATTTTACAAGTTGGTTATAGTTATTTTTGTTTGGACAATACATTACTGAAATAGATTTCTTACAAATGGTTGGTACACATTTTAGTTAGAAATCTGGAAAAAAATATCATCACACAATCCTGAAACGTAATATCGTAAGTTCGCAAGGAAAGTATTTACCAAGCGTTACGCGTCAAGGATCGAATAGAACAGATTGTTTTTGCTTGTTCGGGCTACTGTGTAAGTATTTATTTTTATTCTTGTTCTTATTTATAAATTTAAAACTACCAAACTAATGTTTTGGCGAAATTCACAAAAGAACCTACCAAAGCCAATATGTTACGTGTCGTATGCGTAGATATCATAAACCTTGGTTTTAAGGCCTCCCGCATCGGCACCCCCCAACACTTACTAAAGATTACAAAATATGAATTCAATTAAAAATTCCAGGATTGTCTGAACAAATTTTATCTGAAATTTCTAAACCAAACAGCTTTGTCCATACAACATTCAATTAAACAGAACACTCACTCAAAAGTTATGATTTCCAGCACAATGCTATTTAAATATAAATTTTCTTTCAAAAACACTCAAGGCCTTTGGATTTCGTTTTCATTTATTAAAAGTTCTTGCGGTTAATGTTATGTGAATACTATATTATGCGATGATTTAAAAGTAAGGAAACTTCGTCCTTGGTGAAGTTTTCTTATCATTTAACCCCAGAGCTTACTTAAAGCAATTACTATAAAAGCTTTTCATTTGTAACTATATGTGTGGGTGTGAGCATGTGTCTTGAGAAACCCTTTTTGAATGCTTTGTTATTTAAATTATTAAAAGAAAAACACATATTTATATCAAAACTGTGTGGGTGGTTGTTTTTGTTTGTTTCAAGAACAATATTAGAAAGTGAACTAAGCATTGAGCAATGAGCGAATGCAAAATAGGCTTGTTTTTTTTCAAACATTCAAACATATTAAATACTACAAAAGACAATGTTTACTGATGCGTTTTACTGATCCTAAGGCCTCAGTTATAGCGATCAGTAAAACACACCAAAAAACATTTTCTTTTTGTATTTAATATGTTTGAATGTGCTTTGAAACAAACAGTACCAATAGGTGAAGAATAACATAAATTAATTTATTTTAAAAAAATATACTGATTCGGTAATGTATTTGTACGGAAAACCAATAATTAGATTTTACTGACGAAAACTCATTTTACGTATCAGCTTATTGTCATGTCACTCAGAATCAGAATGAAACAATAATTCATTCAAGTTGCTTACTGTTTTGTTCATCCGGAAAAAATTCGTTCATCCGGAAATAAATTACTGATACATTTGCGACCAGAAAGAAGAAGAAAAAGACAGGATGCGTTGCTATTACCATTTTCTTACCGACATAATTTTACTGATCGCTATAAACGACCGTCAGTAAAAAAAGCTCCAAATTCATTTGTTTTCGATTTTTACTGACGCCTTAGGCGTCAGTTATAGCGACCATTAAAAAGCACCAGTAAAAATCGAAAACAAATTAATTTGCAGCTTTTTTACTGACGGTCGTTTATAGCGATCAGTAAAATTATGTCGGTAAAAAAAATGGAAATAGCAACACATCCTGTTTTTTTCTTCATCTTTCTGGTCGCAAATGTACCAGTAATTTATTTCCGGATGAACGAATTTATTCCGGATGAACGAAACAGTAAGAAACTAGAATGAATTATTGTTTCATTTTGAGTGACATGACAATCAGCTGATACGTAAAATGAGTTTTTGCCAGTAAAATCTAATTATTGGTTTTCCGTAAAAAATACATTACCGAATCAATATATTTTTTTTAAATAAATTAATTCATGTTATTCGCCACTGATTGGTATACACTTTTTGTTTCAAAACGCATTTAAATATATTAAATACTACAAAAGAAAATGTTTACTGATGCGTTTTACTGGTCGCTATAACTGACGCCTTAGCCGTCAGTTATAGCGATCAGTAAAACGCATCAAAAACATTTTCTTTTGTAGTATTTAATATGTTTGAATGTGTTTTGAAACAAAAAGTATATACCAATAGGTGGCGAATAGCATAAATTAATGTATTTAAAAAAAATATTGATTTTGATAATGTGTTTTTTACGGAAAACCAATAATTAGATTTTACTGTCGAAAACTCATTTTACGTATCAGCTGATTGTCATGTTACTCAAAATGAAACAATAATTCATTCAAGTTTCTTACTGTTTCGTTCATCCGAAAAAATCGTTCATCCGGCAAAAAAATACTGATACATTTGCGACAGAAAGAAGAAGAAAAGACATAGGATGTGTTGCTATTAAAATTTTTTTACCGACATAATTTTACTGATCGCTATAAACGACCATCAGTAAGAAAAACTCCTAATTCATTTGTTTTCAATTTTTACTGATGCGTTTTACTGATCGCTATAACCGACGCCTTGCACGGCTTTTGAGATACACTGATTGTAGGTGTTTAAAAAATAAAATTAATAACCAAGACCTAGGTACTTATGAAACTCAAGTTTTTGACAGCAGTGTAGTACTTTTAAGGTACAGCATTCAAAATATTCGAATTTTAAAAGCAGTAGAAATACTTTTTATAAAATTATGGATGAAATAAGATTCACTTACCAAAAAGTGGGAAATATTTCATATACTTCTGCAACTCGCCTAAAAATATACAAGAAAAACAAGTATATCAATATTACTGCCGGTCTCCACAATTAAGCCTATCATTGTTTATTTTTTATATATTTAGGTTAAATTAAAAAAGGCAGCTACATAACTTATAAGATATAACATACCTAAGCATTTATGATATTTATTACCTTATTTCCCTTCCAGGTCTTATACGATATTCCTTTTCTGTGCCAACTATTCTGTGGGTTTTCTATTGGGGATCGGAAGCTATTCGGTTATCAGAAAAGGGTAATACGACACAAACAAATTCATAATCCTTGCACTTGCCCTTCGCGCCGCACCGGTGGAGCAGAACAATTTTCCAATCCCCAATGAATACATCACCGATAACACACCGCACCGTCAACGACAAACACTGCGGATCAAATTACCTATAACAAAAAATGCTTCAAATTTTATATTTTCCCCTTCTAAAACCACATGTTTAAATAAATAAACTTCACCACTTGTTAATAAATTTTATGATTTTTTAAGACCGCACTTGGCAAATTTAAATTAAAAATTAATATTTTTAACCAACCGATCGCGGAGCAAACCGAAACTAAGAAAACACGACCGCACTGAATGGAACACAGAATGACTGAATGAATTTGTTCAATAATTCATTATGCTTTGATGCTCCACTGTCCACTGTTAAATCCTGATGATGGCTGAATGCACTTGCCATAGTTCATTGCAGTAGTAGTAAGCAGTAAGCATAAAGAAGAATGGTAAAAATGAATTATTTGATGAAGAATGATGTCTGATTGTCTGATTGCTGTCAACTGTCATGATCTATGACTATGGGAAATGAAGTCGAATACAAATTGTGTGAGTGTGAGAATGTGAGTTAGGCTTTATAGCTGAACCTCTATTGCGATAATTGCAAGGTGCCATTTATATTGTGTTTGTATTTGTTGCGTTAAAAATAATTTGGGTTGATAATTTTGGCGGAGATGTTATGCAGTTGTGGCTTGTGGGTAGGTGGGCTGTTCTTTTTTATACTCTTTTCCATAGAATGGGTATTGGGTATATTGTAATTATTGATGAATGTCTAATTTTTAACATTGAGAAATTTAACAAGTTTAAATTTGGTATACAATATATAATCTTTGGTCCAAGAGTAGGGATAATTTCCTGAACCTGTCTGTATATTTGTACCTGCAAGTATCACGCAAAAATACTTCATAGATTTGTTTTCACCAGTGTATAGATACAGATATGTACTTCATTTTGATTTTTGAACTTGGCTAACACCAACTTTTCATACAAAACCTTCAATATTGATTTTATAATTTAACGGTATTTATATTATGCATATCGAAAAACCTTAAATATTGTTGCTTTTTGTTGTAAGTAAACACCTTGTGTAAGATAGACAAATTTTTGATTTTGGAAAAGAACTTTTTTGTTGGAGTCGTCAGAGAAATTTAAGTCAGAACGTGAAATAGCAGAGCATTTTTTTGAGACTCTTTTTCAATTGAAAAACTTGTGAAAAGTGGTCAGTTTCAAAAATGTCAATAAATGATCTACTAAAATGGTTTTCAGTACATATAGGTATGTTCATTTAATATGGTAGTCAGTTTCAAAAAATAATAAATATGTCAAGGGCTCTTTTCTTACGAAACATCAGTGAAGCACACAAGATTAATAAAATGTTTTTTAGAACATTACAAATCTATAAAATACTATTCAGTTTTTAACATCCTAGGTTGGGACAGGACAACCTCAAACTATTTCAAGGTATAGGAATCTCTTGATTTGATTCTGTTGAAACTCATGAATAATTTCTGACCTGCTTCAAGAAAGGTGGTATACACCTCTGTTTCTTGCTTAAGCTACGCAAAAGAATAAAATTCCTGCAGATTCTCAGAAAGGATTAACTATTATGATTGTTTCCTAAAAAAATAAGTTTGTTTCATGTTTCCGCGAAATCTCAAATGTCGGTAAAAGTTTCCGGAAAACACATACTTTGCTATAGGTATTTCGTATACTCTCCCCGTTTTCATTCCGACAAAAAAAAATTAAGTTATTCATAAGAACATTGATTCTTCATATAAAAAGATAAAATTCATTGCCTTTCCTTGAATAGAAAATAAATTTATTCATTTCGCATTATGTTCGTTCTCGAAAGGGGTATTCATTATTTTATTGGAAAGTTGGATTACTATAACTATTACTCCCACAGTTCTTCTATTTTGAGGGTAGAAAAAACAAAACAAATAGCAAATCCAGAAAAGAAATTCCTTCGAACTTTGCTGATTTCCATTTTTCTATTTATATGACCAAGAAGGCTGTTTAACCCTTTTTTGCTGTAGTCAGCTCAACTCTGGCACCGTCAGATCCGGACTTTCCAATCCAAAACATGCAACATCAAAATGAAAAACCTCTAGACATCAAATCAATTTTTGTTTTGTGTCCTTAAAAGACACGCAAAGCAAATGATGTTGTTCGTAGGAGTATTCGCCCAGAGTGGCGTATATAATAAGGTATATGCAACAACAATGAAACTGTGCCTTCTTAAACCAAAAAACAAATGCAAGCAATATAAGAGGAGTTTTCCAGCTTAACGCCCTACACGGAAATCCTGGTATGGAAGGTGGAACCCACCGAATGCTCTAGTTCTTTGAAGTAGATGAAGGCGACAGCACCTTAAGTCAAATGGCTTGTGAAATCAATGCTCAGTTTCAGTTGCATTGAGAAAATCACAAAATGAACATCTGGAAGGGAAAAGTTCTCTCGGAAGTGCCATTCGGACATGTTTTGGTCATTGCCGGAAAAATTAAACCGAATCCTAATAAGTATGTGTGGTTCTATTTGTATTTTTTTGTTGAATGCCGAAGAACTTTTCAAATTATCATCATTTTTGTTTCCGTTCATTCTCTTGATGTGTTCTATCTTATTTGTGTTATCTGCTCACTGCTCACACAAAAAAGGATTTGCCTGGACCTAACGGATAATATTAAGGATTCTAATGAGAGTGAAACGATTTTCTTAAAAATTGAGGCAAACTTCAAGGAGAATCAAATAATTCGAAGCATGTTCCAACCAGGCGAAGGATGGCAACAAGAAGAAATTTCTAAGAACTGGAAGAGCGACGTTCCCAAAAACCCATTAGTTCCAGGTAAGTGGGAAACTAAGTTTAAGTGGATTTCCGGGAATATCGGAATTAATTAAATGAGTTTGCTAGGAGTGCTTTCTGTTAACCCTATGGTGATTTTTAAATCAAATGGAAGTGGTTGAGATAAAGTTTAATAAAAACACAAATTTGATCACTATTTTTTGTTGTTGCAATTTTAAATTAAAGGAACTGCGGAGTTTAATCAAATAAGATGCTTTTATCCCTTCACTTTTAAGAGATATCATTCAAAACGTCGAAAATATTTAAATTTCAATTTGTATGAAAATGTTCAATTGGTCCAGTGAGTAGCACTCCTGCAAATATGCAATCATTATCTACGTTAGATACGTTTGAATAAATTGTCTGAGGTCATATTTTATCAAGTAAAACTTAAAATTCTTTTTAAATAGTTTTTGTACGCTTAGTTTTTTTGTTTGAGACACAATTTAAAGACGTGGAGAAAATATTTAAGTTAGGCGGCCAAGAAAAATGTTTTATATATTTATTTTTAAGCTGTAAATGAGCACTCTCATCGCACACAATGAATAAGGAAGAAAATTATTAAGTTCACTTAAAAAACAGTTTAAAACTAAACCTAAGTTACATAGTTGTTCCATGCACCAATTTTTTTAAATTTTTTTTTTTTGGATTAACTATTTAATTACTTCCAACAAGAAGTATACAAAATGAATACTTTTGAGCTTGACCCAAAGCTGATCTTATAAGACAAATACATAGATGGATTCCTATAAATGCAATCACAATCGTAACTCATATTCACCTTTATTGTCGATGTCAGTTGCAGCCTTGAGTTAACATATTTGTTTTCTTTTCCCTGCACTTTAACAGTCCGTGTAATGTCAAATTCAACTCACTTAAATAAAGTAATGAATTCTGTAGACAAAAAAAGGATTTTTTTTCGTAGAGCCATGAAATCGCCCTGGGATCACCACAAATCGTTTTTTTCCAAAAACCTAAATTCACCCTTAGGAGGAAATTCTACGTTTTTTTGAAGTTAACTTGTACTCGATTTTGGTATTTGGCTGGACCGAGTTGAAGTAATGAATCAGTTGTCGAAGTGACCTTTGCTGTTAAGCGTTTCTTGTGCGATTATGCGCTGTATTTGATTATTCATTTAATTTTTTCGAAAGAAACAGAAATGCAAATAAATGCATTTATTTTAGTAAAAGTACAAATCAAAAAATGTCAGTTGTGCCCTAATGTGTTTTTTTTTTAAAGCCGAAAACCCCCAGTTTTTTTTACAGCTTTTGGGGTTGTCAAGAAACCCTGTGTCGACCCTGGTTAAAGTTCAAAGAAAAAAAGCTTTTGTGTATGAACAGAAGTGTTTTAGGAAATTTTAGAAACATTGCTTCTTTCTGTATCGATTCGCATGAACTAGTTTCAACAGTATCATCAATGTCTTACTGGTGTGTGCAATTGATTCATGCGACCGACGGACGAATGGATTTAAGCACCTTCCTCGTTTTCAGTTCTAACTAATAACTATAAATGCACTTTTATGATCGTCTTCCACAGCTATATGAATAGTTTTGAGATTACAAAAATGTATCCTTTGTCGACACAACTGGCGAGACTACTACGTGCGAAAGACCACTACACAAAAATATTCTCTTGTGGATTAAGAATTTGTGCTTTCTAAATGGATTCAGAATTCAAATTTAGAAGCAATACTCCCAGTTTCAGACGACTTTTGAATGCTTCAATGAAAGGTGCTATTAGGTACATGTCCACAAAAGGAGCGAAATAAAATAATACTATAATGTTCGTGTATGCACGACGAAGTGCTGGGAAAACTCCGATATCTTCTGTGACCGAAAAATACCCTCTTAGCTGCAAAAAATAGAGCCCAACCGGCTCAGCTAATATTGCGACGTCAATTATACGTGGCAAACCAAAATCATTTAACGTTCCAATACGATCCCGAGAATAAGTGATAAACGGTTAACAGTTTTTAAACACCAAAATACTATGAATACATTATGTACTGTTCAGTCTGACTTGCTTATTCATAGTGCGTAGTGCTGTTTTAATGTTTTGGATTTTACTGACATGCAATATAAATTAAACCAAATATCTCTTAAGCTAATATGTTCAAGTAGTGAATCATGCAATTAAATCGCTCGGTGAAACAAAAAGGAATATGTATATATTATCATTTTTTTCATTGAATCCGTTTGATAGTTTTTGAGATTATGAGTGACAAAGACAGATTATTTTATCTTAGTATAATAGATACTTTTAATGACTAAAAAATTCAAACTATCTGTCAACATATTTTTCACATCTTTTTTAAAAACAATGTTACATATTTTCCTTCACTTCAAATTCAGGTCAAACCTTCAACTTTCGTGTGGCAGTTCTGCAAAAATGTTTCGAAATCTATGTTAACGACAACCTCTATGGCACCTTCGAATATTTGCAATGTCCAAAGAAGATAAACTATGTGATGGTGTATGGTGACTTTGAAAAAATCACACAATTTCATCATCGGATGCTTTTCCCTTTGGTATTTCCACGAAATTTGTTATCCTGCGAAAAACTTGCCTTCCAGAGTGACGTTCCAAAGAAATATGAAACAGGTATCGACTGCTCGTGTATTCAAGCCGAAGGATACAAAATCTATTTCAGAATATGTATTTTGTGTGTGTGTGTGTGAATTTCATTTTTTTCCAGGTACTGTAGTTGCTATGGAGTGCATAGCTCGCGGTCCTCGTTCCACAGAATTTTCTATTTGTTTCCAATGCAACGAAACCAGTCGAGTAGTTTTTAAATTTCATGTAAACTTTGAAACAAGGACGGTGGCTAGGTCCTTTCAGAGGGAGGATAATAGGTAATGTGAAATCTATACTATACTATAACTCTTGATGTATCTATACAAGTATTGAAAAATGTTATGATGGATATTTATAATTTTTAGCTTTAATACTGCTGATGAAGAAACTGACGGTGATTTTCCGTTTGTTCGGGGAAATTCATTTAAAATTGCCTTTGGCCAGGGCGATAAGGCGTTTATTGTGGCTGTGAATGGAAAATATTTCACATATTTCAATTTCCCCTTTAGACATTTTAGCATTTCGACAGTGAAATGTTTGTGCAGTTATCCAGGAGATTTTGCTGTAAATAAGTTGGAGTATCATGCTGATTCACCGCTGCTCAAGAGAGTTGAAAAATTGTCGGCCATCTAAAAAATGAATTTGAAATTGTTAATGTGTTCTATATTGTTAAAATTGTTAAAAAATATTCCGAAATAAATATTTTAAACACTGTTTTAATTTTAGTTAGAACTCAATAAATGTAATTTAACCATGGACACCACCGTTTGTTAGCTGACTGCACATGGGAGAATTTGGAAGAGGACTCTAATTTTTGCCGAAAATTGTCTTTAACGAACAGGCCCATTTATGAATGAATGGCTGTGTAAGTTATTTCATATATGGCAATACAGTCAATTGCCATATATGGAATAACTTAAGCCCACACGAGTTCAACCAGGTAACAGTGCATCCTCAAAAATTTACAGTATGCTTTGGATTTTGGACCGGCGGCGGCGTCATTGTTCCGTATTTTTCGAAAACGACGTTGGAGAGATGGTAACCGCCATTAGCCACCGCTACCACAACTCAAACTATTTTAGTATCGCCAAACTGAACCATATGGACTTAGACGACTTGTGACTATAGCAGAACGGCGATAGGTTTAAATTCTGCATGAACGATTAGGGGGTAAACCTATCTCTTGAGATTAAGTGAATTGGCCACCAAAGTCGTGCGATTTAACCCAGCTAGACTCTATCTTGTGGGTTTTTTTGAAGAAGCAATCTTATGCGAACAAACCACAATCGACCGATGCCCTTAAGATGATCAGAGCACATTCCATCGCTCAAGATCAAGGAGTCATTGATAATTGGAAAACCCGGATCCATGGTACCGTGAGAAACCGAGGCGGTCATTTGAACGATGTCATATTCCATACCCAATGGGGCCTTAAAAAATAAATTTTTAGATCCTTCATACAGAACTTGAGGGGGCCTCATCAAAAACCCCTTTAAAAGTATGTGGGTGTATGTATACATATGTATAGGAATTTTTATTATCAGAACTAAGCTTCATATAAATGAAAACCAAACTTAAACTTATTAACAATTGGTTGAACTGATAATTGCTCACTTTTTACTTGCTCTATAGGGCAAGTATTGGTTTCGTGCAGAAAAAAAAAATCGAGGTTTTAATCAAACATGACATTACGATGATAGAGAAGCCCAAAAAAGTGGTTTTCGCCATACCGTCCGTCGGTCTGTCTGTGCGTCTGTGCGTCTGTGCGGATGTGCGGATGTGCGGATGTGCGGATGTGCGGATGTGCGCTTTTTCACGTCATGCTACAGCCTAAACGGCTTGACGGATTTTCTTCAAACTTGGTATATAGCAGTTTGAAGAAAAACGGTTGTCGAGGTTTTTTTTATTTTGTTTTAGCCCGGCTCAAACTGGTACCTTTCAAGTAACGGTTTTTTTCAATTTGGATTTTCTCGAAAACGGCTCTAACGATTTTGATTAAATTTAAAATTTAGCTAACTTTAAGCATTTATAACAAAACTGCGTTTTTTGTTTTTGGCTCAAATGGTCGTAACGAAAATCAGGTTTTAACGGCTTTTTTTCAAATAGCCATAAGTTCACAACGGCTTGATTGAATCAACTCAAACTTTGTTTGACATAGTTTTTCATAGTGTTCTATAGGATGCTTTAGTAAATTTTTCAATGAAGCCTTTCTAAACGGTGGCTTCCATACAACGAGCCGTTGAGTTTTAGCCAACTTTTTTTGGTTTTTTCTAATTTTCTCGAAAATGGCTCTAACGATTTTGATTAAACTTTGTGTGTTATATTTTTTTAGTGTTTTTAAGAGAACTGCGTTTTTAGTTTTTGGCTAAAAATGCAAATAACGGAGATCTGCTCTTAACGGCTTTTTTTCAAATGGCCATAAGTTGTCAACGGTTGCATCGAATTCACTCAAACTTTGTTTGGTATAGTTCCTTACAGCTTCCTATCAGATGGCATTGATTTTTTTTCATTTTCTCTTTTTTAAATGGTGGCTCCTATACAAAGAGCCACTAGATTTTGGCCAATTTGTTCAGTTTTTCTAATTTACTCAAAAAAGGCTCCCCCGATTTTTATGAAACTTTGTATGTAACATACATAGAATACTTCAAACAAAACTGCATTTTTAGTTTTTGGCTATACATGATAATAGCGGATATTGCTTTTAACAGTACCTATTGTTAATTTGGCCATAAGTGGACATTTGTATCATTTAAAACACCCAAAAGATAACGTCTTAATTTTAAATATTAAAGGTTTCTTAACGTTAGCTCCCGTATATCGAGTTTTCCAGTTTTAGCCAAATTTTTTTGGTTTTTACCAAATTTTTCAAAAATGAATTGTTCTTATTGATCGAAAAGTTTGTTTTCATCGGACTATTGCACCAACAGAGCAAGTACGTGCGACCCAGTCGTGCATTTTATTTATCTAGTCTTCACAGGTGTGAAGTGAAATAAAAATTTAATACAAAAACAAGCGTGAATTTCACATCCTTACTTTCAACACCTTTTCACATCACTTGGGGCCTTCCCATATTTTGGCGCATTGCAAATTACAAAATATGCCGTGAAATAGATTTTGGCACGTATTCATTCTTAATTTCACTGGAGATATATACTAGGCTGCACCATCTTGTTGTAGGTACGGTTGAAAAAAAGTATCATATCGAATGCCATTGGCCATGTGGTTCAGGGATGGCAAAGAGGCCTTTGATTGAAAGATTACTTTTAACGATAAATTACAAATAAAACAACAAACTACAACGTTCCCAGTGGGGAATACAAAACTTTACTCAAAACACCTAATAAGAAAAAAATCACATTTTATTTAAAAAAATATTTGAAAATTTATTACAAAAAGTTTATAAGATAATAATTAATCCACGGTTCTATTAGCATTAATACCAGCACCACCACTATCCATTTGAAGATTGTTCTGTTCATCCTGTGATTCCCTCTTTGGTGTTGTCGGCGAAAATTGTGAAAAATTGAAATTGATTTTCCCTGTGGCACGTACTTGCACCGGCTGCCTTTTTTTCGGCCTTGAGTTAGCAACGTTCGCACTAAGCACTCTTTGTCTTTCATTCTTTTTTTCATCATTCGGCTTGACGAAAGCCTCCTTTTTCACACCCACCATAATTGCTTGCTTGCATGCTTGACCTTCGAAGGTCTTAACACGTTCTCTTATTTCAGTCTCCCTCCGAATTTCTCTGTCGACTTCGACTCGTTTTTTCTCCTCGTATCTCGCAATAGCTTGTTTGTCCTTTTCCTTGTTCCTTTCGATGATAAGGTCTGAGATTTCTACTCGTTTGCGGGAGAGTTCTTCTTTGGTTAGTGTCTGAAATATTTCCGGCCAAAGTCCTTTTGTTTTTTTAATCAACACGATACGAGCTTCACTTCTGAAAATTTTGCAAAAACTTTCAGCTTCGTCGATTTCATCCGTTAGATGGCGTTCAAAGAATATCGGAGGATTATTGAATTTCAAATATTTGGGAAGCAACACTATGTCCGGTTTTTTGCTAACCAAACGATTTAATTCGATTATGATTTTTATTTCGTCGTCCGTCTGGGTTACTCGGACCATTTTTCAGATACAACTCTACGAGACTGTTTAAAATTGACATGACAGCCAACGACGAGTGTTTGGAACTTGTGTAGAGTGTAGTTCCTTGTTTTTATTGATCAAACTATTGCCACCGGTGTTTGTTTTTGGCGTAGGGAAGTCAATCAGGCGATTGTGTTTTTGTGAAAGGGAAAGAAATTATAATTGGTTTTTTCTTTTTCTTCAAAATTGCCATTTCGAATAGTTGAAGCCTTATTCGTGACAACAGATTAAAGTGGTTGCTGGTTAAGTTATATGTTTGGAAGAATATTTTTGTTAGTGTAGTTAGATACTTGTTGAGATAGTATCCCGGCGCGGATGTCACCTAGGTTTCCGGTGTTTGATATCTGCGTTTTTATATAACTTTAAAAAGGCCTTTAAATAGGATTTGTTGCCACAATGCATTAACTGTGATGATCGTATCTAATGCAATAGTTTGTTTTATAAAGTAAGAGACTAAAAACTTTTGCCATTAAAGCTGTTTATTTTTAGCTGAAAAAAAGTTTTCCTTATTTTTTTTATTTCACAACATTCTTTTCAGCAATTGTGTGTAAATGTCGCATTACTTTAAGGTTGACAAAATATAACGATGTTTTTGTGCTTATTAAGATACTGTATCTTGGACTTAGTATCTCTAAGTTTTAATTTGTGAAATATTATTCTTTTTTGTAAAAAAATAAAGTTCAAGGTGAAAGAAATAGTTAAGACAGTGAAAACAAAAGGCTCATTACCTTGTCTAGAATTTGCATTAAAATAATAAGAGCAAACTCAAAAACAAAGTAAAGGCCAATATCATATCAAAAGCAACGGCGAAATTGAAACTCTCAGGGTGAAAAGCTATTTAAGGTTAAGAGACATAGGAATGGGCTGAAATTACAAAGTAAAAGTAAAAATATAACATTAGACTAACTAATAATAAAGGCAGGCAGCTTCATAGAAGAAAAAAGGGAAAAGGAAGGAAGGAAAAAGGTGGGGGCAATCTTAAATCGGTTCCTTTTTACTTGCGGTCCGTGTGTCTGTCTGTCTGTATAGCTACCTACAGCCTAAACGGCTGGACCAATTTGCTTCAAACTTGGTAGATAGTATTATTATGACGTCCTACAGAGGTGTTTTCGGAATTAGCATTCTAGCTTTAAAACTAACGGTACCTGCCATACGATTTTTAGTGAACAATTAATTTTTTTAAAAATGGCTCCTACGATTTTGATAAAACTTTCTGATAAGTGTTTTATGTGCAATCCGATTTTCTCGTAAGCCACTTGACGGATTTTGATGAAATTTTTAATGTAGAAGCCCTTTTATAAAAGAAATAATATAAATTCTTAAATTTTTCAAAAATTTTTTTTGAGTTTTTTAAAAAAGTTTCAAATTTTTTTTTAATTTTTGTTTTTTCCAAAAATGGTTTAATCTATTTTTCTGATAAAAACTACAAAGTGCTAGAAGTTGGCATACTCAAAAAAAAAAAAAAAAATGGAATATATTTTCGGAAAGTTTTTTCAAGAAAAATTTAAAAAAAAAAAATTGGTCGAACGATTTTGACAAAAATTTTCGTAAAAATTCTAAAAAGTAAAAGAAACCTGATGGCTTACTTCATTTTCTCCAAAAAACGTGTTAGGTATTGATTTTTAAGTGATTTATAAAATTTCATATGATTTTTTCAACGCTTTTTTCCCAAAATCCCAAAATATTATTAGTTAGCCTATGATATAATATAACCCACTTCCTTTGTCACTATACCTCAGTCTTTGCAACTAAAGAAATAATAATTATATTAATTTTCGTAAAAGAGAATTTCCATAAACCCGTAGAGTTAAGCTAGAAATCAACAATTACATACATAACTTACACAGGTTTGAAAGTGCGTTCAAAAATCTGAAAACTCGATATAGAAGGAATTCGAGTATGTAAAGATAAAGAATTGATAAGCCGTGAAATGGGTATAAAATGGGGTTCGGAAATCGATCCCTTAGACCGCAACCTATCTTGCATTAGAATAAGCTAAAACTATAAGAAATTGAAATGGGCCAAGGAACTGATCTAAGGACATGTACTTGTGCAACCTCCCTTTTCGTTTACTAAAGCTCTGTTTCAATATAGAACTGTTCACTTTCTTCTTACCGTTCAGTGTTAATCTGTGCCGCAACCAATTAGTCCCTCCAGCCAATTTTATTTTGGACTTACAGCCTCCAATTTCTCACGCTAAGTTTAATGAAAACCTAACGCTTGATAGGTATTGTCTGATTAGATATAGATTTTCCTTTATGATCAACTCAACGCCCAATACCCATTGTGGTTCCTTAGCAGATCATGCGGGACAAGGACTACCATGACAAAACTCACAAAGCTAGACTTTTGCGATGTAAAAGGTCAATGATTGAAAAAGTGAAATTTTATAAATGTTACTCTGAAATAGTTTTCCTGAAATTTTAATGCACTAAGAAAAATTTTAATACACTACTTCTTTAAGGTTTGACTACATTGGTTTAAGAAGTGCTTTAAGTTCAGAAAAACGAAACGTGTGACGAAATTTGAGTGCCTACAAGAGCTTGACTGGGATACGTTAAGAGTCTGACGTCTCTGTCGGGCTGAATCAAGAATTTTGTTAGCCCTATACAAGATACTTTTCAGGTTTACAAACAGATATTTGTCTTTCTTTAAGTAGCGATGGCGTACTCTGAGCATTATAGGAACATTTATTTAGGGTATGTCTGTCTGGTGGCCTTTCTGTCTTTATATTAAAAGCTCTACATTATTCTTAACAGTCTTTTCAACCAAGTTACGCTAGTTTTCACGTTTCATATTAAATATTGTGTTAGTTGTTTTTCAGATAAAATAAAAATGGAACCTGTTGAGCGACCTTAGTTCGGCCAAAGATATGCATAAAATATGAATAACATAATTTCGCCTAAAGAGGTATCCATTGGAACAGTCCTTTTTGCAACACAACAAAACTCTTCCACCGTATATACTTAAAACCGTCTTCAAAATGATTGCAACAATGTTTATCTAAGCAAAACAAAAAAGTCAAAAAAGTAAAAATTTAGCATCTCATTTTCCACAAATAAACCATGAAAATCTTAAAATAACTGTGGCCAAATTGTTTTCTATTTTTTATTTGTTTTATTTTTCAAAACATTATACTCAAAAAGATAAACAATCTGTAAGTTAAAAAAAAAAACAATAAAAAAAGTACTTTTCCCAAGTTTGTTTGTTTCACGGTGCAAAAAGTTCTATCAGTCTCACTCTTGCCCTTCTGATGTTTTCCAATATTCCTGTATTTTTTGTTTTTCATTTTTCTTTTTGTTGCTAAAAAGAAGTGTAAAAAAAAATCAAGTAATTCAGTGCGATAACAGGAAAACTTTTGTAGAAAAAGTATCACTATGCCATGACGCCCAATGGAATGCAAATATTGCCCTACATTCTAAATAAATCCTTTTGTTCCCTCAGCACAAGAATGAAGCACAAAACTTTTCTGCAAAGGCATTCTTGCTCACTTTGTGCACTCTTTGTTCTGCGGGAGTGTTTCGATATCAGGGAAATATGCAAATGGCAATAGGATAACTCTTCTTGTTTGTGAATAAAAAAGAAAATTATAAATTTCGAAAAAGTTCATCTCACTTTAAGGCAGATTATCTTCGACTTGGACTTTTCACACGGGTAAAACAAAAAAAAATGCTAAGTTCTGAGAGAGTGTGAGGAAAAAGTTTTTTTTTCGTTACGTTATCTAATTTTTTGACAAGGATTTTTTGCTAACGGATTGTTTAAATATGAGATACCTGCTGAGTGTGATTCAAGGACGAAGGGTTATTTGAAATAATTTCAGATTTGTATGTAAAAATATTGTTTATTTTTTTTTATCTTTCTTTAAAAAAGGTGTTTTTTAATAGATATTGAACTATAAAATGAAATAAAACACCGAAAAATAATTATTGCATTGCAATAAAGTTGACGTTCGCTGAAGAAAATTTTCTTATGAAAATCAAAATCTTCCTCGAAGCTGCTTTCTACCTGGCTGAGCACAATGGTGTAGCTGCAGCAGTAGTACGTAGCAATGTCAAAGTTAATGTCAAAAAAGTAGAGCACGCTGCAAGAACGCAATGTGTAGCACTGAACTCAAACAAAAGTCATATGTCTGCTATTTTGGTTTGTGTTCTTTTGCAGGTTGCAGCGCAGCACGTTCGTGAGGTTGGAGTCGGGTCGACTTGTACTTTAGCTACTCATACTCTCTGTGCTGCCAACTTAAAGTGCTATAGCTACCTCTGAAAACCATACTTTATTTCATAATTAATGCGGCAAACATGAACTTTTGAAATAAAATTGTTCGTTAATACCTGACATACAGCTTCTTTTATTCAATTTCAACATCAGCCCGCCTTTATTGGAAAACCCTATAATTTATTTATTTATTCAAATAATTTACAAATAAATTTTAACTAAATGCCATCAATAATTCAGAACTGACATTGTTTCATTTTTATCAAAATGGCAGCCAACTCACATACATTGTGGCATTACTTTTGTGCCACCCTGTACACTGAAGTATTAAGCTTAAAAGATTCACTTGAAGATTAACAACAAACATTAAAGCTTACAATCGCTTTCAACAAATGTGTTGAGTAATCTAAATTACAATGTATGATGTCTAATTTCCAATCCGAAAATGACAATGCAAACGGAAATTAAAATGATGTCTACATAATTATATCGTGATCGCTGCATATCACCCCTGAGCTTCGATTACTTCCCATTCCTACAGCCTTAACAATTCAGTTTTAATAATATTTATTGTCAGCACATTCTTATGCTAATAAAAATAAAATAATTGCCCTTATTGCCGGGCCGGGTAGTTATTATCGCTGTTATTACTTTGTAAGTACAAAATCGCCGAGATGAAAAATCTTCCATTAATAATAATTCTTTTTTTTTTTGAAATTCCTTAAAAAAAACACCCTACACATCATTCTGAATTATCTTGTCTTTCTGCCACTAATTTAAAAATGCTTTTCAACTTAATTCCTTTCCACATTTGTCACCATTTAAAACATCATTTACAGGGACTCTTCATGTAATCCATGTCACTGTATTTTTCTTTTTGCTTGAAGACGTAGAAAAAGGATATGGCTTAAGGAGCGTCAATTCATCTTAAGGACACTAGAATAATGGACAATTAAAAGGAGTACTAATTTAGCCTTGCACATTGCGGAAAGCAATGATGCAGATAAATGAGAATGAGATGAACTTATTCAAGTTGAGGAAGTAGGCATGAATAACATTATTTTTACTTGTTTTAAGGTGTAAAGAGGTAACCCAGAAGAAAGAATGAAAGAAGGAAATTGTTCAATAAAAGGTCGCAGGAATCGTTAATGTAAAAGTTTTTGTGTAATCAGTGTTTTAACTTTAGTACTAAGCTATTATGAAATGGAAAATGAATTCGTTTTACAGTCTTTTCCACGCCATCATATAGCTCAAGTGAAAATTCCATACAAATATGCCAGCCTGAAAGTTCAGACTATTACTTTCCACAGCTTATATTTCTGTAAAACAAATATTTTAACAAACGTTACAGTTTTTCACATTAAAGTTTTCCCAGGTGGTCGCACATTACGAAATTAAAAATTGGATTAGAAAAGCCTGTTGTACGTATTAATTTTTCATTTCATTGGATGAATGGAGTATAAGGCTTTACAAAGGAAACAGATCCGTGAAAACTTAATAATGATAATTATTATCTTATAAATTGTGTATGTCAAAACAAAAGCTGTTTAACGTAAAACTGTGAGTTTCACGCAGACAATTTTATTTTTCAATGACACTGAGCCTTAAAGGCCTCAATCTTAATAATTTATTAAATAAAAATGATAATTTTGTACAAATACCCAATAGTGTAATGATTTCACACTTTTTTATTCGACAGCCAACAATTCTTTCACACATTAAAATTTAAAAAAAAATTGTACACTTTTCCACGTCTTGTAATAATTTCTTTTATATGATCAAATATTGTGAAATACAAAAATATAATGCGGAAAAATTTTGGAACGTATTCGTTTTTCATAGTTAACACGAGGCTTTATAATAAATCAGTCGAATGGCTATTGAACAATGTTAATTTATAAGCAAAACTTGAGTAAAATTATTCTATCTATCAAACCTAAGCACAGCATGGAGATTAAAACACAAATTAACATTAAATTAAGAATTATAAACAAATATGATTCACAAAACTTCCCATGTGTAAAAAATTGGGTTCTACTATCCTTTGCTTAACAACAATTTTCAATTATAAAGGTCTGTGAATTAACAAAGTAGCATTAAGCCTATTACTAACCTCCAGTAAAGTAAAAATCCAATACGTTTCACGCTAGAGCCCATTAAGGTATTTCCACACTATCCCACAGTGTAGTACGACATGTCAAAAAAAAAGTGTGAAGGAATGTGTGATAGTTTCACATTCAATCCTAAAAATATTTCAGATCTAAACACATGTCAAAACGTATGAGATCTGCGCTGTCATATTCTGTTTCCACACTATTATACACTTGTTTCATCACACATTTTTGACATGTCGTATTACACTGTGGGATAGTGTGGAAATACCTTTACTCATTTCATTCAAATTCTCGCCGCAAATTTCAGAACAAAATTTCAATACCTGCCATTTTCCAATTCACAATCGAATACTTGCTGAGTACTTGCCATTTAGCCTCAAATAAATTTCTGAAATTTAATTATGTTTCGTTTAATTATTAATCTTGAAACTTGTCCACTTCACTTCAGCATCTATATAAGGGAAGATTGGTTTTGACAAACGCAGGCAGCATATCTTAAATGTTTCGAATTGATTTTCGAAACATCATTCCACCTGATTTGATAAAATAACAACTTTAAAAAAACAATACGTTTCCAATATAAATCCATTTATCTTCCTTAGTGCTCCAATAACTCGCTGCTAACCTCGGAAGTTTTTTAAATTTTTTTTTGTTTGGTTTGTTCTTCTTCAAAAACATGTTAAATCATCCGAAACTAATTGAGAAAACTTAAGGAAGTTGTCGGAGACACGAAAAAAGTGTGAGATTTTTATTGATTGATGATGTTGGCTGCTGTTTTCTAAAACCAAATCTCTTCTGCTATGGATACTCTTCTCTGTCTGGCTGGATTAGGATGAGACAAAGTTGAAAATCCGACAGACAAGAAAAAAAGGAAAAACGAAAAAAAAAAAAAATTAATGTAAAGAATTGAACAAGAAAATGTTTTGTGACAGCACAAATAGTTACAAAACATGCGAAAGTACTTCTTAGACTTTTCTAATTAGTTTCAACTCATGAAGGTATTATTGCATCATCAATCACTCTGTACACGGTGATTTTTTGTTTGTTAAGGAAGATAGATGCATTAGATGCTATATAAAACAAAATGAAGAGGATACCTCATTAAGGATTTTTGGGGGTTGTGATCATTGTTTTTGGGAAACTTACAGTAATTTAAGTGATTTAAAGTAAGCATCTCCGTCATCAGTTGTCTAAAAGCGTATTTAAAATTCTTCTTCCCTTCTATAGTGTAACAGTGATATTTATCTTAAAGTTTTGGCATCTGGATAGGGAACACCTTTATAGAAAATATAAAAGAAACAAGAATATATCAAGCGAACTTAATGAAGGGCACTTAATAACTACAATAATATGATCGCTCTTGTAAACAAAACTTTTCTCTTTCAAAAACTTGAATCTTTGCTACCCCAGAGGTTCTGGGTTCAATACCTGATTCCACGGAAGTTTTTCTTTCCGAGGTAAATATTGCCTTTAACAAGGAATTGACAAATTGTCCAAGAGTACAACTTGACGACAAAAGTGCATCTCTACACGGAGAACTGGAGGACCTTTTCATTGTGTTAAGTATTACATAAATGGTTGACAGTGACACCAAGCCTTGGTGCCACAATTTTTTTTAATTTTTTTTTATTAATAGCAGCGTGGTTAGTATGTTAAACTTTTACGCTGAAGGTTCTGGATTCGATCTTTGACTTCACCTTAGTTTTTTCCTGGGTACTGCCTCTTGCGGGGAAGTGACAAATCCTCCAAGAGGAAATCTTTTCATAAGTGCTTCTCTGAGCTATGTTTGGATTTGGCAGTAAATTGTGTGTCCCTTTTATTCCTGCAGAACACCAACGCACACACAGGAATGAATGAGAGTGTAAGTCAAAGGCCCGGAGAATATTTTACTGACATTATTGATTGCATAACATTGTTGGGGGGAATATGCTGTTTCAAAAGTTACTTTTGTTATTCACAGTGCATTATGGTCGTCTTTGAAATTTTAAAGCATTGCATTTCACCTTATAAACGATCCTTTTTAATGTCTAAATTAGAAAATAGGCTTTATTTTTTAGGAAAAACTATTAAACTTATAAAAATTTGTCTGGTTAAGAATCAAAATGATTAAAATCCTTCTATAAGCATATAAAGCCAACTGTGGCGTTCTACAAGTATCTCTGTTTGGACCACTATTTTTTTTCTTTGTTTATTAATATTCTTCTTGAAGTCGTTCCCGATTACTTTCTTCATTTATATTTGCAACAATACTACCTTAGATAAATATTGCTTACCGTATTTGATACAACATTGTGTAAATAGACTTAATGATGATTTAATTAATGTTCAATGTTCAATGGCTGCTTCCAATCAACTCAATCTTAATCCATCGAACATTTTAAGGATGCTTTGTTCTGTATGATTTACGGTATAATTATTTCATAGAAGCGGTGTGAGAAAAGCATGCTTTTTTAAATTAAATCCTGCTATGCCTAACTATAGCTGTTATCCTTGCGGTTTGTTTTGTTGGTTATGATACCGAAGGCAAGAAGCCTCCCGCGCACCCGTGGATACGTCTGAAATTATATATGGCAAATCACAGGTATGCTTAAAATGGCCACATAATTTATAGAAGTTGGTCGGCAAATATACCCTTCCGAACATCTACTGCAATTGTATGGATTGGTATACAGAATGACGTTCTTCACGCACGTACATGGGCTTGGCGCTTTTTGAGAAAAATCCAAATTGTCAGCCGGTGTAAATAATCATGGCATAACTAGCGAAATTTAACGAAAATCAACCTACAGAACTTTTTTCGTTTCATTTTGAAGTATAATTTAATAAATGGGTGCATTACGCAAAACAAGAAACTTCTGTCCCTTAAATTGCTGTTGTGGAAACTACTCAACTGATTCTGACCAAACCTAACAAGAACACTGTTGTGTCAATTTTCTTACGACATCACTTAAGATTACCTAAGAAATCTAGCTGGCTCAATCAAATCATCATCTAGTAAAATTGTGTTACGAAATACGGATTATAATGCATTTTAATATCTGTAACATTCCTTCAAAAGAAATTGAACAACAAAATTGTAAAAAAAAATAATAATAATTAAAGCTCAAGAAGATACATTTTCATATAATAGATACAAGATACTCACTCTGCATGACGTGTTATGTTTACGTACATTTTCCTGACAGGCAGTCAATTAAATACGAACAAAAAACTTTGTCATCAATAAATTAACTGACCCGTTTAACAAATTCTGCTTTGTCCCCAAAACTTAGGATAGGAAAGTGTATCTTATTGCGGCGTTAAGCAGTTTTTGTTTAATGACGTAAAAGCAATTTAATTCAATTTTAAGTGACGAGGTATAGATATTGTTATTAGCGATTACAGTATTCATTAAGTTACGACCAAAACTGATTGTTCCGACTCGATTTAACGATTCAACTGATAAAAATCAATCCAGCACTAAACAGAGCACCTGTTAGTAGTTGCATATTTTAATATTGGTATGTTTTTTTTTTTTTCTTATTTATTATATCAAGTTAATATCGTGCATTTGGAAATTCTAAGGGTTATTCAATATCAGCCCTGTTAAAACCTTTAAAAGGCAGCGATAGTAATAAATATTCATTTTATAATATATAAACAATTTTTGTTAAATATACAATTTCAAGGTTTTGTTGTGTTCTGGGGTTGGTTTTATTTCGAATAAAATTAGCAACTATGTATGAAATAATTGTTCTAAGTGAATTGTAGTTTCAAATAATTTGCTTTCTAGACTTGGTGGTACCAATCGGACCTTGTTGTTATTCCAGATTGTATCTTTTTTTTTTATTGTGGATGTTTCTGTGCAACATATTCTTACTCTTTTACGTCACGTTGCAGAACTTCGAATACCTTTACAAAGTACAATAAATTTCATTCTTTATTTCACAATTTAACGAAATTAAGTGTTAAGAAGAAAGATATGGTTTAATTTGTACAACAAAACAGGATAAAACGTTACAAAATATAATATTTAAACTTATACCATTTTGAATTCGGAATTGCTGTCCAAGTTATCAATGGCCCACAAAAATTGGAAAAAAAAACGAATTTCGTGGGGTGGGTATTTGAGGACACTGGTCTTAAAATAAAATACGATGTACTCACATTTTTTAATCAATATTTCATATTGACTTTTTTGATGAAAACTGATTCATGAATGAAAGATAGTTTTAAGGATGTTTGTTAGAAGACTGAGACTGTTTTCAGCTTAAAAGTCCTTCAAAGACGATGAACTCTCAAGGAGATATTTTTGTGCCATCATGAAATAATAGTGATAGAGAAGGTAAGAGGAGCGCTTCAATTCTGTCAGTCTCCTGTTAGCATCTATCTAGCTTGAAAGAATTGAATAAATCACTCCATACTTTGTAGACACTTCTTATCGTTTTTGTGGCAGCCTTAAAAAATAATTTTGAACTTCCTTCTATTTTATAATATTTTTTTGGAACAAGGCGATTTTGAAAAGATGCAAGACTAACCGACTAAGAGTAGGTACTTGATTTCGGCCAGCGGCCACTTAGATCAAAGTTTTTCCAGAGAAATCCTCCCTACTCTGGAAGAATTTTGTTTTTTGCTAATTCCGGTTTTCAAAGATATTTTGATTTTAAAGTATATTAAACATTTTTTTTGGTATAGCATTACATTCTTTAACAGCGTCTTTTCTTTCGAAGACTTTATTAGAAAGCCAAAAGGAATGTGTTACCTTATGCAGTGAAGTTCTATGTGACGGGCAGAAGGTTCTGGGCTCAATTCCTGACTCCCCCTAAGTTTTTTGTGTGGCGTACTGCCTCTTGCAAGGAATTGAAAAATCCTACAAGATTAAATCTTGTCATGAAAAGTGCTTCTCTGCTATCCGTTTGGATTCAGTGGTAAAAAGCAGGTTCCTTAAATTCCTGCGGATTGTCAAAGCAAACACATGAATGTTTGAGAGTGTAAAAAACATGTCCCAGCTGTTATTGGAACTACATATTAATGTTTTAATTAAAGTAATTTAAAACAAAAATTTTAAAAATACACTTGGTTTTAATCATCAAAATGAAATTTTGCAATTCAAAATCTAAAAAACCAAAACTCCATCGATTTTTCAACTTTTACTTCCCAAATAGAGCCTTCTGTTCAAAACCTTAGCTAAAGACAATTATTCTGGAGTTACATTTTTTGGGATGCGAAACTGATCCTTTTAAATTCTTTTCACATGAAGTTTTTGTTTTCAGGTCTATTTTAATTTTATCTCTCCAATACTGCCTATGCATAGTCTAGTGCTCTACTCTTGTGAGATGAAAAATCAATACGCTCCACAATCTTTTCCAGTTGCGTGACCACATTGAAAAATTTTATGCTGTGACATCCACGATGACCGCTTTTTAATATAAAATTTTAATTTTTACTCGAACTGTATGCGTTGTGGAAACTGTCACAACAATAAATTTATTGTTTCATGTCGTCATTTTTATACGATCTTTGATTTTCACTTGAATTGTGAAGGCTTAAAATGGTACACGTTTGGATGAGGAAGCAAATACTTTGAGAAATATGTATGTATTTGTTTTGAAATTTATTAAAACAAAGTCCCTTGGGGACATAAAAATTTAAAATAGCCGTGAAATAACTTGCTTTATTTCACTAACGACAACACTTTTAAATCCTTAAGCCTAGTACACAGTTCGAGTAGAAATCAAAATTCTATATTAATAAGCGGCGTGAATTTCACAAAGTTAAAATTCACAGCACGTAATTCTTGAAACATAACAAAGTTTTTTATAAACCTATCATTTTTCCATCTCCGAAAAGATTTTCGACCGTGGTCGCACATTAAAATCTAAAATTTGAAAAAAGATTTTGAAAAGTATATTCATTTTCATTTTACAGAATGTGAGTATTATTTGCATGCATTTTGAAGGATTTCGTTTTTAGACAAAAATACTCAAAAAGTTTGGTTCCTTAAAACAGTATAACTTTTTAAATTTTTCATCATTGGCTTCAGCTATTTTGGTCAGATTTCTTACTTAAGACGTTCAAAAGGCACTTTCTTAAAAGCAAAGGTTATTTCATATCACTAAATTTTTAATTTTTTTGTTAGCTTTGAATTGAGTTTAGCAAAGTGGATAGTAAAAGTTTCTCATCAATTGATTGTATTATATTTATTTGCTTCGACAAAAAGTGTTCACATTGAAAAACTTATTGATGAAGAATCTTCAAATTTTTTGTGTGCAACAACATTGTGAAAAAGTAGTCTTTAGATTTCGTTCTAATCGTACAGAGCTATTCAAGGGAATATCTTTAATTATATGCAGGTACTCGTACGTACCGTGCCTTTTTTCTTATAACAAATTTTGCATTAGCTTCGTCTTTATAACAACGACGTGAAGATAAAGAATCAAATTATCATATCACTTCTTTAGCAGCGAGCGTTCCTATAGAAAATAGGTAGATACTTTTTTTGTGTGTAGTATATCCAACGTTTATTGCGACCCCATTTATTGTGCTAAGCTTCACCTTCATCCGAATCGAAAACCTTTAATTATGTGTTCGTGCAACTTGTTGTCTGATGATGCCCCACCAGAACTCCCAAATGAAAAAAAAAAAAAAATAAATAAAGAAAAGATGAAGAATGCATAACTTTCGACATGAGATACATCCGTCGTCAAGTATCGCATCGGTCGTTGTTTTCGTTGTCCACTTTCAACTTTATAAAAACTAACTTTGGAATGCTGATACAGGCCATTTGGTTTGGGGCAGTGTCACTGACAGTACCTATATCACGAGTGAAAACGAAAGTGACTTTTTCGAATTTGTGTGATTAAATGTGATATGGTATATCAAGATACAAAAATTGAGAAAATACTACCGTGTGGATAAAATAATTCCTTTAACCAGAAAATATTCTTCAAGTTCAGTGAAGTGATAACAATATAATTTGAATTTGACTTGTGATAAGAGGTACGTAGTTTTGTATTTAGACAGGTAATGGATTTTTAACTGAAGATTTAAAAATAAAAATACGACAAAAGTCTATAAAAGTGGGAACCCAGGGTAATTTTGTGTCCGTTTGCTTGTACTAAAGTGTCCTTATGCTCTTCACTAGACTTCCCGAGTTCAAAAGACCTTGTTTAAATTTGGTAATTATTTTTTAACTTTTGGTGAATGCATGTCAAGATTTTTATAAAATCAGTTGATTTTGATTGCAGGAAGTTTGTGTATTGAAAGCTCAACTAATTTTATAAGTGTGAATGTACATCTGGGTATTTGTTACTCTTTCACGCTTTAAATACTCAACCTATTATTAATATAAATTTGTACACACATTGTCTAGGTTACACAAAAGGACATAGGGTATTTTCTATAACTACAAAAATAGTGTTCCTGAGGGTGTGAGAAATAATTTGGTGAGCGAAAACGTGAGTGAAAGCTAGTTTAACATAAAAGTTAAATAAAAAGAGAGTAGGTACTAGAAGATATTGAATCTTCTTAGATTTTGTGTATGGATTTAGTTCTTGAAAATTGTAAGTCTTCTAAAAAATTAATATTTGCAGGTAATACTAGTAGTTGTTATATATTCAAAATGCAACTTCAAGCTTAGCATTTCAAAAGCCTGAATTAGTTGTAGTTAAAGAAATTAGAAACAAATGATTGTAATAACAAAATGGATGTAAATTGGGACCCCTGTAGTGCTTCCTTCGCATTTCCTGTAAACAGGGCTAACATTTTTTTGTAGCTTACTCCTTTCGAAAGTGAAATTTATTTAATAATTTGCAAAAAAAAAATTGTAAAGATCTAGAATGCGCTAGTAAGAAGTGAAGAGAACAAACGAAATTAATATTGGGTGAATATTAAGTTGATTAAAAATAAATTCGTCACAGGGTGATTCATGCAATAGGACATTTAGTATTTTTTAACCGGTTTTTTTGTTAGATATACATTTTTCACAAAACTGTATTTTTGAAAGTGTCTGGTTCAAAATCCCAATAGTTATATCCTTAAAGTGTAATATTTCCAAGTCTTGAAATACTTTATATTGAAAATATTTGATTTGTATAGTCACTATATTTTTTGAGATACCTATTATACATTTATGCATTTTTGAATTTTTTTTTACATTTGGGGTTTTGAAAAACTAATTTAAAGCTTGTTTATGGCACTATGCTGTTTACGAGCGTGAGAAATATTTTATTTTTTAATTCTCTTTTAGAAAACCTACTAAGCTATTATGGTTATGCCATCAATAAGTTGAGTTTTACTAAATTTTAATTCTTCTAAGTATAAAATGTTCTATTTCATTCTGATCCCTTGCTTTTTTTCAATTTAATGCTTACTTGAAAAACTTTTTTTACACATTTGGAAATTTTACTCCGAAATAATAAGGCTATTTTTTGATCAGAAATGTCAAATTATTGTTTTTTAAGATTTTTTTTTCTAATTTGGTCCATTTTTACTTGCGATTATAGGTATTGCGAGTAGTATAGGGATTGCAAGTAGATGTATAAGGCAAGTTATGCATTCGTAAAAAAAAAATTCTATCAAACAAACATAGCATAACGATGATAGAGAAGTCAAAAAA
Organism: Platycheirus albimanus; assembly: GCA_916050605.2. Taxonomy (NCBI): domain Eukaryota; kingdom Metazoa; phylum Arthropoda; class Insecta; order Diptera; family Syrphidae; genus Platycheirus; species Platycheirus albimanus. The sequence continues at coordinate 28,212,597 of OU696698.1, read as the reverse complement.
AGTGGGTCCGACAATAATTCTGTCTGTCTGTATAGTTACCTACAGCCGAAACGGCTTCAAACTTAGAACATAGTATTATTATGACGTCATACAGAGGGGTTTTAGGAACTAGCATTCTAGCTCTAAGACTTACGGTACTTGCCATGCGATTTTTAGTGAAAAATTAGTTTAAAACAGCTAATACGATTTTGATAAAACTTTCTGAATAGTGTTTTCTGTGCAAACTTTATGTTTTGGTTGGAATAGATTTTTCAGGAAAAATCTTGTAACGGTACCTCCCATATAACCGGTTTTTGTTAATCAGATTTTTTCGTAAGCCAATTGACGAATGTCGATAAAATAATTGAATTCTTAAATTTTTCAAAAACATTTTTTTTGAGTTTAAAAAAAAAAAAATTTTTTTTATTTTTGTTTTTTCCAAAACGTTTTAATCTATTTTTTTTTTAAATTTTATTTTTCTGATAAAAATTTCAAAGTGCTTGAAGTTGGCACACTGAAAAAAAAAATTGGAATATATTTTCGAAAAGTTTAAAAAAAAAAAAACAGTTTTTTGAAAAAAACTGGTCCAATGATTTTGGAAAAAGTTTTTCTTAAAATATAAAACAATAAAAGAAATTAGATGGCTTACTTCAGTTTTTCCAAAAAAACGTTTTAACTAGTGATTTTTAACTGTTTTATAAAATTTCGTATGATTTTTCCTTTAAATTTGTTCCAAAATCGAAAGCCCTAAGATCACTGCCACACTTAAGAGCAAGTTCGTGCGACCCAGTCGTGCACTTTATTTTTTTTGATTGTAGGAAATATGCACAAAAAAAGTGAATAAGACTACTAGGCTTGATATCTAATCTAAAAATAATATTTTCAGTGTAAAGAGTCAATATAAATTTTTAATGAACTAATTTTTTTTAATTAATTTACTTTGCAGATATAAAAATTAACAATGGATTCAAAAGAATTTCGTGAATTCGGAAAGGCTGCCGTTGATTTCATAGCCGATTACATGGACAACATTCGCGAACGGTAATGCTCAGCAAAATAAAATATAGTCAAGTTATTTTGTCGCTAGATAAAAGATTTAAATTTGGTGTTGAGTTTGGCTAAATGAAATGTTGAGTTAATTTTGTATCAATAAACTATTTTTCCAGCGACGTCTTACCATCAGTCAGTCCAGGATATTTGTTTGACCTTTTGCCAAAGCAAATTCCAGAAACACCTGAGAAATGGGAAGACATTCTATCTGACATCAGCAAAACTATAATGCCCGGCCTGACACATTGGCAATCACCGCACATGCATGCTTACTACCCAACGGCTACCTCCTTCCCATCGATTGTGGGAGAAATGATTTCAAGTGGATTCGGAGTCATTGGATTCAGTTGGGTATGTCAAGAAATCCATCATGTTATTTGCTTTATTAGCCATGCCATGATAATGGTGGTTATCGAATTGAAAAGAAAAATCTTAACAGAAGACTTTCACTTTGAGAAACTGGTTAATAAGTTTGTTGTTCCCGAATTGTTGTTTTTGTAATTTTTGGATGTCTGTCAGTTCTTTGAATAAATTTAACATATCTTTGCGCAGACGATTATAATGAAAGATACAGATAAAGATTTGTATTTGAAAAAAAAAATGCGAAGTAGAGGAAGAAGTTGCCGGTGTTGAGACTTACAAAAATAAAAAAAAGATTATTAAGTTATGCAAATAAAAGATACAATATCTTTTTATTATTTTATTACAGATTTGCAGTCCAGCATGTACCGAATTGGAAGTTGTGGTGATGGATTGGCTAGCCAAATTTTTAAACCTCCCCAAAGAGTTTCTACACTCATCCGAAGGACCTGGAGGTGGTGTCATACAGGGTTCTGCAAGTGAAGCTGTGCTGGTTGCTGTCTTAGGCGCTCGAGAACAGGCAGTTAAGCGTATCCAAGAGAAACATCCAGAGCTATCCGAGAGTGAAATCCGTGGCCGTTTGATGGCCTATTCTGGGGATCAAAGTAACAGCTGCATTGAAAAGGCTTGTGTTCTAGCAGCAGTTCCCTATCGTCTTCTGCCTGCAGGTGATGATTTGGTTCTTCATGGCGACGCTCTACGCCAAGCTGTCGAAGAGGACAAAGCTAAAGGTCTTTTCCCTGTGATTTGCATCGCTACATTGGGAACAACGGGCACATGTGCCTACGATGATGTTGAGGGCTTATCTGAAGTTTGCAAGAAGCACAATATTTGGCTTCACGTGGATGCTGCTTACGCTGGAGCAGCATTCTCGCTTCCTGAATGTGCTGAGTTGCGTCGAGGCTTGGAGTATGTAGATTCTTTGAATTTCAATCTCCACAAATTCCTTTTGGTCAATTTTGATTGTTGCGCAATGTGGCTTCGAGATGCAAATAACGTGAGTGATAGCTTCAACGTCGACCGTATTTATTTGAAGCACAAGTATGAAGGAGAATCTCAGATCCCAGACTATAGGCACTGGCAGATTCCACTTGGAAGACGTTTCCGAGCCCTCAAGGTGTGGATTACTTTCCGAACTTTAGGAGCCGAGGGTTTGAGAGCACATGTTCGGAAGCATATTGAGCTTGCTAGACAATTTGAAGAATTTGTGCTAAATGACAACCGCTTTGAAATGGTTGCCAAACGAGCACTTGGACTGGTCTGTTTCAGAGTGCGAGGTGATAATAAATTAACAACAGGTTTGTTGGATCGCTTGATGGATCGGAAGAAGGTCTATTTAATTCAAGCAAAGTACAAAGATACACACTTTTTGCGTTTTGTCATCTGTGGATACAACACTGAAGCGAAAGATGTGGCGTTTGCATGGAACGAGATTAAAGAACAAGCTGAAATTGTTCTGAGTGCTGCCGGTGGCGGTGGCGTGAAGGAAAATATTTCCAACACAATGTTAACAGAGCATTCAGTCAAAAGTGATGTTGGGGAAATCTCGGAAAGTCTTGCAAATAATTTGTATTTGAACGGAGATATGTGTGAGAAATTAAAATAAAATTTGCAGAAGGGCTTGAGATTCTACTTTATAATAAATCTATTTAAAAACTTAGCTTAAGATAGCAACAATATACAGATAATGTAATAAAATATTTTTACAACACTTTGTATATTCATGTTTTGAGAATTTATTATAAGTTTTGGAGTATTTTGTATGTGTTTGTGGTCACTTTTAAAAACTTTTCCTTTCACACTATAAAGTTCTTAAAAGAAATGATTTGTATAACAAACGTTAAACTTTTAGACGATACTTAAGATTTTCCCAAATTGCCAATTTGAAAATATGGTTGGGAAAAGATTGTGGAATGTGGACCATAAATTTGCAACCAAATAGAAACTACTTGATTTATCCTGTGAACGAATGCTTTAATAGACAGAGTTTTCGGAGGAAATACAAAATCAGGTTGCGCTGGGAGTTCAGTCAAAATTTAAAAATCGAGAAAATTAATCAGTTTTTAGTCTTCACAATATTGTGTTGTATTTTCGAAGTGAAAACGAAAATCGGCAATGACGCGTAAAAGGGCCAACAATTTGAACGCAGGACGGCCCTTTCCGTCGTACGCTGAAAAATGTTGTCGGAGTATTTTTTGGATAAAATAATAGAAATGAACACGGTGGCGTATACGCATTTTTTCTGGATGTTTTGAAGTTCATATGTAGATGAAGAATTTATTGAAAATGGGGTAAGTTTTTTTATTAAGAATTTGAAGCTATTATTAAGCCAATTTCATAAAGTTTTAAGATTTTGGGTGTTTGCTAAATTGTTCATTATGTACTCGTATGTATGCATGATACAATTACTAGAGATAACGCCTTCTAATTTTCATTTTTGATTTAATCTGCGCATCTATGTCATAAGAACACCTGAAATTTGCGCCTTCTCGTTTTCGCCTTCCCGTTTTACTTTTGTTTCGTTCTACTCTCTATACATTCTACACATTGACATAATTTACATGTATTTAGTATGTCTATGTATTTGTGTGCTCTACGTCATAAGAACACATAAGAGTTTGACAATAGTTTGGCGTTTTGTATGGCATCATGCGCAATGCCATATCTTTATTAGCTGTATCATGCATAGTAGGTATAAAAGATTTGGTCTGTTCAGTCAGCTTTTTCAAGTTTTTTTTGTGAGGGAGGGACTTTAAAGAAATCCTAAAGGCCAAGTTAATTGCTGCTTGAAAGGGTTAGGTCAGGTTAGCCGCATCATTTTTCTCGAATATCGTTGGATCAATTGTTCTCTCCAGCGTGAGGGCAGTAGAATATCGAATGAACTTCAGAGTAGAGATCGATACGTTAGAGATTTTCAACAATTCTTTGAAGAATTCTGTATGAGATTTGTTTGACTGTGCTAGTGCCCATTCTGCTCATGTTGGTTCCCCTCTTGCTTTGACCCATTGGGATTCAAACTAGAGAAGCCAAGCCAGTCGACAATGGACAACTGATGATAACCATCTGCCGTTAGGGGTTGTGGGGGTAATTCTGCTTTTTTTATTTCTAGTTGCGTACATATTGAAGTTAACCATTTGGCTTGGTTCCAGAGGGTGAATCGGTTTTGGCCAGTTGGCCAGCAATTTTGGTACCGTGTGTCTCATACATATGTTACGTGGACCAATCGGAGGGTGACTGGAGTTGTTATGCGTTCAGTAGTTTCAACTCATTGCGAGAACTAGTTAAGCTTATGTGGCTGCCTTTTTTTTACTAGTTTACTAGTTCACATGTCGCTAGACGATTTACTGCTTACAAGACGCAATAGAAATCTTGACGCTTTAGTCACTTGCTAATGGGTGGGTTATCTAAGAATAATACTTATAATAATACATGCTTAAAACTATAGGAAACTGTCATATGATTTATGTTTTCAAATTTGAGGCTATGTTTATATTGGAAATAATATCTCATGTAGGTAATTGCCATCTAAATCGACATTTTGGGAATATCACTGGCTGGCTCATTTCCATCAACGGCAAGGTGTATCTCGCTTTTTCAGTTGACATTGGCATACATCTCACTTCATATCTCTCCATCATGGTAGGTTGCGTCAATCTGGTGAAACTAATTCATTAATTTCGGGCCTGAAAATAGCAAACTTCGTCGTAGGAATTCACAAGCCACTGGTATTCTTGAAGAAAACTATGTATGTATTTCTAATCACAACTCCAGTCTAAGATACCCACCCAATACTGGATACATAGGGTGTTGATGAATTACTCTTGAATCTTATGCTTTCCAAATGTGAGAATGAAGTGACATAATGACGACCAATCCTACAAGAGATCTATTCTACTAACGGTTGCCGATACCTACGTATGGTTAGCTCTGGCTTGAAATGTTTTTAGCTTAATATTGTATGAATGACAGTTTCACAAAATGCCAGCAAGGAAAAAAAAGGATGACAGGACAGTATGGGTTCGTCACAAATCGTTTTTTTTTTGGAAAACCACAACTCGTCCTAACGTGAAAATTCTCCATTTTTTGAAACGTGCAGGCCGACCCTGCAATCACCCTGAAGTTGATCTTGTTATTCTGCTGGGGCGACTTGAGGTAAGCAATCAGCTGCAAAAGTGACGTTTGCTGTCACGCATTTCTTCTGTATTTTACTTTTCTTTACTATTCTTTCAAAAGAAATTTAAATAAATGATAAAAAGAGAATTACCACTTTTCATACAAGTCTGGGCCCAGTGCGTACACTAATAAGATAGGTACCAAATGAAAGCTGATGTTTAGTTGAGTATATATCCGAAATATTTTCAAAATCGTTAGTGGGGATTTCGAGATATTTGAGAATGAAGTTGGAGTTATCAAAATAAAAAAAATCGTGTTTTTTCCCAATAACAGCTCATAACTTCCGATATATAGGGAGTTGGAAAAACATATTGGTACCAAATGAAAGTTCTCAAAAATGTCTTTCTGACTATATTAACTTTTTTTATGTAAAGTAATTACCTATTCATTTAATTAGCTCAGACTTTGTTTGAAAAAAAATTATTAATGTTGGCTTTTACACGCTGATATCTTGAAAAAATCAGTGATGAGATGTATTTTTGTTTGCTTCATTCTAATCCTTAGTTGATTACCTTTAATTTGATATACAATAAAGCTATATATCTCGATCAAATGCCATCCTAATTATATTACTCTTCTAAAAATGAACTTTTTTTTGTCCTAAGACCGTTTAAAGAAAATATATTGCTTAATTTTTTACGAACCGACTTTATTTATTAATAAAATCTTAGTTTTATAATCTCTTTATTTTCTATATATAGTTAGGCTGTGAAAGATAAAAAAATTGCATTCGACTCTGGCTAAAGTTCAATTAAAGCTGTTGAAGTCAGCCTTTTTCAGTAGAGTAACCTTGAATCCAATCGACTTAAATATTTCAATCGTTTTATGGCATATGGAGTTGAATTAAGGCGGGTGCCCACTAGATACCAAATGGTTACTATCTTAATGGTACTAAAAGTGACCGAAAAATACACGACATTTTCATAGGCTTTCCGCAACATTTCACCATCTCAGTAATGGGTACTCAAAATTTCTTTGCATGGTAATGGGTCATATTTAACACATGCAGGCCTCCTTCTTTTTCACATTTGACAGATGTCAAACAACAAAATTGTAAAAGTAACTTACGAAAATGGTGTTTCCGTGATCGCTACCAGAGTTAAAATATACAATTCAGTTGCTTATACATTATTATCCATACAATTTATTAAAAATATTACACCCTGTATAAAAAAAGAGGATAAACATTTCTAGTTATCATCTGTTACATGTCAGAAGACCATATCAAAAATGAAACTCTCCATTTTTCATATAACAAATACACTCTCAGAGATGAACATAATGTATCATTTTTGAAAAGGACAATGACGTCAAACCGACAGATTGAGAACACAATGGAACTGACAAAACTGCAATTAAAGCCGAGCTAAATATGAAATGTGAAATATGGAAACTTCAGAAAAATGATTTGTTTTCATCCTGTTTGTGTATATCTATGTATGTATGTGTGCAGTACATCAGGCTCTCTTCTTGTCGGCCTATATTTCATGAGGTTTTACTTCAGTGCATTACTTCAAACATTTCCATAATATTCTGGATGATGTGAGAATATTGCTTTGGTCATGGATTCAAATGCAAATGTCCTGTTTAGTTCCTTTTTCATTAACTCAGTTTTTTTGTTGTTGTGGCACAAGTGGCACACAGAGAATGAAAGCATAAAATGTGAACATATTAAAAATAAAAAGAAATACCATAGGTTTGCTTAAACATCAACGGAATCCAGGGTAACTTTCACTATACGTCTACATCCAGCGAATCGTAAACAAGGACATAGAGCTCTTCTAACATGATGATGATGATGACTCATCGAGTTCTAACTTCATCCCATTGAAAAACAATAAATTTGTAAGTTTACATTTCAGCAGGTTACGATACGACCGACCGACGCGACGAGACGTTCAAATAAAAATGCACACTTTAAACATAAAGTCCATATATCTATTCTTTCTTCACCAGTTCTCGTATCTATGAGATAGATACGATTTTCTTTTCCCCCAAATGCAATAAATCACAAAATGTTTGTATTAAAAATTTTAACACAAAATAATCACTTTTCGTTTGGATTGAAAAAAAATAATAAAAGCTAAAAGTAAAGTATACGCGAGTACATAACATAAATTGGAATGCCTTTTTCTTAAACGCTTCGATGTTTATGGCCGTTCGACGATCGACGATTAAAAAGGCCACCCTTAATGGCTGCCCAAGCGTATTTGCCAGATAATTGAATTTGCTGGAGACTTAATCGTTGATTTGTGAAGTGTTGCAGAGTTTATAGAATCAATTGGAGTAGAGACGTCCGCATGTAGCTAGGAAACGACGATACGGAAAAAAATGAGAATATTGAAGGTATTAAAATGGAAATGGCAATGAACGCGTCCGTCTGGAATCCTGGACGTACGTATATATATTTTGAATAGACCAAGTATCTATAAAAAAAACGACTGAGGCTATTTACGATAATTGGCTGAATTCGATTTATTTTGCTTAATTTAATCAGTTCTTAATCTTTGTTAATTAGATATTCGCTCTTTTCCGGGTGGAGTTTATAGAGATAAATATCTGAGGTACAGAGCGTTGGATATAGTATAGTGATGTAATTTTTTTGCATCGATAGAAAATACAATACTTTTTAATTTTGTGTATTTCCCGTTGAAATAAAAATAAAAAGAAAGTATTTAAGGTATATAACTATAAAATTAAATAAAACACAAATAAATTGTATAAATTAAAAACAAAATTTCGTTGCTATTTTTATTTGAATATGATTTCTTGCAAATGGCCACCGAGGCTGGCTCAGATGTGGTCTAATCTTGAGTTTCAATTTTCTATCATTCTATATTCACTAGAATCGATTGGCGAGTACATCTTCTTGACACACATCGACAATAATTTTGTCTTAAAATAATAATTTTCTCACCCCAACATGACAGAATCCCTCTCCATAACCTTTGCACACCCACTCCTCGAATACACCTGCCCAGTGTATGTGATACCTCCAGAATCTGGATCATTGACTTGGATTTATCCTTGGATCCTGCTATTCCTATCCAAACCATCTTCAACCAAAATTACCCTGAGCAAGAACGAAAGAAACGATCGAGGTTCTCCCATCGCCATCATTGATTTCTCTCCGCTGCGGAGAGTTTGTTTCTTTACACCTTAACCACCCGAAATATTCAAAATTTCAGCACTTAAGCCGTAAGAATATAGTTGAAGCTTGTATTAAGCCAAACAAATATGGGTATTGTACCCCCCCCCCCCCCTTATAAGTATTTTATTTTTAACTACAACCTGTACAACAATAACCCAGCAGTAGTTTGACTGTCTGTCATTTCTCATTTGTATAGAAAACTGCTTTAAAAGCTCATTACCGGACAATAACAATAACAATAAAAACAATTCACAATGACACCTTCTCACTCTGTCCACTATCATATCAATTAGTCTCAAAAGTTCTTCACCAAGTGCGTTCCGTTTGTTTGCTTCGCGATCGTTTGCTAAAATAAATTTTGTTTGTTTTTGTATAAATAATCAGTCTGCGGTGTAAAAAAAAGACAATTTATTGTTAATAAAGTGTTTAAGTTTACTTTAACATGATTTCTGAATTCATTATTAATCTGCAATGTGTGTATTAATCGATTTAAAGTCGAATTAAAATTTTCTTTGAATTGATTAGTATTTTGTGGTAATGGCGGTATTATCGGCAAGGCAGTCAATGTCGGTGGCTCTGTCAGATTGTTTGTTTACAGAAAGTACTAGATTTATAATGTTGGAGTAGTGTGATAGAAAAAAGGTAAACAAAAACTTTTTTAACAAGATTCAAGTAAAATCAACTTAATTTGAAAAAAAAAGATTTTTTTTCTCCATAAATTGAAATTCGTCTTAAAAAACAAAGTGTAATAAATGATTTAAGTAATCAAATGCCCATTATCAAATCAATTTCACTTTTAATTTTAATTTCAAATTCCAATTTGGTTATATTTTTTTCTTGGTAAATGCATCTCTTTGGAAGCTATTTGTAATAATTTTTTCTGGAACTAATTGTTTGAAATTATTTCTCGGTAAGTGAATTTACATATTTTAAATAAAATTTTAAATTTAATGCATTATTTTTGTATTGATGTGCCGACTTTGTTCCGATTTTTATTTTGGGCTTAGTTCTATCGCTTCTGAAAAATGTTTGCTTGCCATTTGACAAGTTAGACATGTTAGACATTTTGAATTGCCCTTTCGTATTTATTTAAACAATTATTTCACATTATTTAGTTGGATGGGCTAATAGCCATTTTTTTGTACAGATTATAGTTTAAAAATATGTCAATTTTGAAATTGAAAAAATTAAATATAATGCACGACTGTGTCGTACGTACTTGCATTGTGGATACAAAAGCACAATGATAAAATATTTTTCGCGCCATAACAACTTCTATTTTTTACAAACGCATTGTTATGCAAGTAGTAAAAAAAGTAAAATTAAGCTTATTACTATGAAATTAAAATAGAATTAAGATACAATTAATTTTAACTTATTATGCAAATTTACCTTCAAGTACTTCAGTAAATTCGGCCCTTTTTGTCAGGTTTCTCTTATTCTATCGTACTTGCGGCATGTTATCCCAACTGCTTCTACAATTCATGAGGCATATAAGAGCTGCTATTTTCACAGTTTTTCTGACAGGTCTCTATGCACTTGCAAGATATAAGTTTTAAGGCGGCTCTTGAGGTGCTGGTTACAACCAGGATAGTTATTGCCTCCAGATCATCATTAGATGTCTTTCATACCCCTTGTTGTCAAGCCATTGTTGCTTAACTGCTGACCCAGTCCCTCAGTAAGAGTCAAGGACGTAAAATAAGTTGATAATCTTAGGTAGCGTTTGAACGTTTTAACTTAAGGTTTTGAAGTGAATATTATAAAATTTTATATTTTTTTTCGAAATCTAAAGCCCTCAGAACAACTTTCACGCAAGTTCGTGCGACTCAGTCGTGCACTTTATTTTTACTTGCTCTATAGGGCAAGTATTGGTTTCGTGCAGAAAAAAAAAATCGAGGTTTTAATCAAACATGACATTACGATGATAGTGAAGCCCAAAAAAGTGGTTTTCGCCATACCGTCCGTCGGTCTGTCTGTGCGTCTGTGCGGATGTGCGGATGTGCGGATGTGCGTATGTGCGTATGTGCGGATGTGCGGATGTGCGGATGTACGGATGTGCGCTTTTTCACGTCATTCTACAGCCTAAACGGCTTGACGGATTTTCTTCAAACTTCATATATAGCAGTTTGAAAAAAAACGATTGTCGAGGTTTTTTTTATTTCGTTTTAGCCCGGCTCAAACTGGTACCTTTCATGTAACGGTTTTTTTCATTTCGGATTTTCTCGAAAACGGCTCTAACGATTTTGATTAAACTCAAAATTTAGCTAACTTTAAGCATTTCTAAAAAAAACTGCCTATTTCCTTTTTGGCTCAAAATGGTCGTAACGAAAATTAGGTTTAAACGGCTTTTTTTTAAATGGCCATAAGTTCGCAACGGCTTGATTGAATTGACTCAAACTTCGTTTGGCATCGTTCTTTATAGTGTTCTATAGGATAGCTTTGTAAATTTTCGAGTGAAGCCTTTCTAAATGGTAGCTCCCATACAACGAGCCGTTCAGTTTTAGCCAACTTTTTTTGGTTTTTTCTAATTTGCTCAAAAATGGCTCTAACGATTTTGTTTAAACTTTGTGTGTAATATTCTTTTAGTGTTCTTAAGAGAACTGCGTTTTTAGTTTTTGGCTAAAAATGCAAATAACGGATATCTGGTCTTGACGTCTTTTTTTTAAATTGCCATAAGTTGTCAACGGTTGTATCGATTTCAGACAAACTTTGCATTTTTCCAGTTTCTCTTATTAAAATGGTGGCTCCCATACATAGAGCCACTGGGTTTTGGCCAATTTTTTTAGTATTTTCTAATTTACTCAGAAGAGGCTCTACCGATTTTTATTAAACTTTATATTGAATATACATAGAATGTTTTGAAGAAAACTGCATTTAAGTTTTTGATTACAAATGATAATAACGGAAATTTGTTTTAACAATTTTATTAATTTGGCCATAATCGGACATTTTTATATCATTTATAGCACCCAAAAGATGACATCTAAATTTTAAAAATTCAAAGGTTTCTTAACGTAAGCTCCCGCTCAGGTTTTCCAGTTTTAACCAAAATTTTGTAGTTTTCCCCAAATTTTTCAAACATCAGGAGTTCTTCATATTGCTCGAAAACTTTATTTTCATCGTACTATTGCACCCACAGAGCAAGTACGTGCGACCCAGTCGTGCATTTTATTTTTTTCTTTAATTTACTCAAAAAAGATTCTACCGATTTTTATTAAATTTTGTATGTAATATACAGGGTGATTCACCAGCGTTGTGCCAAAAAGCTAGAGCGTGTAGGTTAAGTTGAGATAAGAAAAAAATCGTATGGGAGGGTGGGGTCTATTCCCCTCCGTTTAGCCGGGAGGGGCAATTTTCTGAAAAATTGACTTATTTTGTAAAAAAAAAAATATTTAAAATCAACGGGTTCGTTTACAACACCGTGTTATACCTTTTTGGAAAGCCAAAAACTTCTCCTTTTATTTTGTTTTTAAATTAAATTGTTTTAACGAATAGTTTAAAAAATATAAATTTTCAAACTCAAAATTTTGAAAACAAATTTGAAAAAATAATTTTAAAACTAATTTTTTTCAAAATTTTACGTAATTAAGTATAATTTTTGTTCTCAGAATTCAACGCTTCCATTAATCTTTAATCCAACACTGAAAACCGTATGGCTCTACGACTTTTTGTTGCCAAGGTATTCAAAAATAACCGAACCTACTTCTTCACAAAAACACGAAAAAATTGGCTAAATGGTCACTTGTGCCATCCCGTAAGGCTAGGTTTTCTTGTTTTTGTGAAGAAGTAGGTTCGGTTATTTTTGAATACCTTGGCCACAAAAAGTCGTAGAGCCATACGGTTTTCAGTGTTGGATTAAAAATTAATGGAAGCGTTGAATTCTGAGAACAAAAATTATACTTAATTACGTAAAGTTTTGAAAAAAATTAGTTTTAAAATTATTTTTTCAAATTTTTTTTTCAAAATTTTGAGTTTGAAAATTTATATTTTTTAAACTATTCGTTAAAACAATTTAATTTAAAAACAAAATAAAAGGAGAAGTTTTTGGCTTTCCAAAAAGGTATAACACGGTGTTGTAAACGAACCCGTTGATTTTAAATATTTTTTTTTACAAAATAAGTCAATTTTTCAGAAAATTGCCCCTCCCGGCTAAACGGAGGGGAATAGACCCCCCCTCCCGTACGATTTTTTTCTTGTCTCAACTTAACCTACACGCTCTAGCTTTTTGGCACAACGCTGGTGAATCACCCTGTATACATATACAGAATATTTTGAAGAAAACTGCATTTAAGTTTTTGGATCCAAATGATAATAATGGAAATTTGTTTTAACAATTTTATTAATTTGGCCTTAAGCGGACATTTATATCATTTATAAAATCAAAAAATGATATCTAAATTTTAAATATTGAAAGGTTTCTTAACGGATTTTCCATTTTTAACCAAAATTTTGTGGTTTTTCCCAATTTTTTCAAACATCAGTCCTTCATATTGCTCGAGAACTTTGTCTTCATCGTACTATTGTACCCGCAGAGCAAGTACGTGCATTTTATTTTATATACATTATGCAGCCACATAGAAATTATCGATGATAAGAGCGAATTCGTGCAACACAGTCGTACATTTTATTTTTCTGTGGTTAATTTAAAAACGATTAAATAAAGGATCTCATTGTCAATAAGTCCTTTATTAATGGTTTACTAAATTCATTTCTGGCTTTGGGTAAATAAAACATTATTTTCCAGGATTAACATTCATATTCAAAAATATGAATTAAAAAAAAAAAGAATCACTTCCCAAAGCAAACTATTTGATAATTCAATCTCATTTATTAGCATTTGCCTAATATTTATTTAATATTTCTGAATTATAATATCTGAAATGATAAAATGTATTTTATGATGTAATTAAAAATTCTTCTTTTTTTTTTAATCAAAACAAAATATTCAAATTGCATTGTATTTTTAGATTTATTTAAATACCACATTCATTCATTTAATATTAGAGTGACCATTGTTTAATTGATACTCCGGAGGTAATGATTGCCGGATACTAATTTCTTTATATGAGCCAACGTGTACTCGTATCCTCGTATCCTCTCGTCCTTGCAGCTTTTTCATTTTCAAACAATGAGATAATTTTGTAATGGAATTATGGCCGGAAATTAAATACTCTTGTGCATAAACAAATTTTTGGGCTGTGTAAATACAGTGAGGGAAGCCGAATTGCGGTGAATAAAGGTGATTACACAGTGCGCGTCCTTATTTTTAAGTACGTTTGTCTGTTGAATGGGTTTCAAATTCCCTTTTTGTGTTTTTGGTGTTTTTTTTTTTTGCATCAACCAGGAACATTGTAGGTAGGATTCGAAACACTCAGTCAGAGTGAGTTATTTTATCCACGTTAAAAGCAATTCATCCTACAACAGGAAAGCGAGGTTTGATCGATCGACAATACAACAACAATAAGGTGTATGTGTGTGTATACTGTATAGGCAGTTATTATGGCAATGGCAACCGATGAAAATGGAACCTAATTGAAATCGAATTTCGTGTTGGTGGCGGTCGCTTTGAGTTGGAATTAGTTGATGAATCGGCTCACCTTATATGTTGCTGTGGTTCCAGAGAACAGAATAATATTACTCAAGGATTATGATGAATACCAATTATTATTTTTATAACTGTCACAGCAAAATGAGAAGTAATACAATGAGTGCATATTAAGCTAATTGTATAGCATGCAGGATCTGTTTTTAAAATTAATTTGTTCGTTTTTTCTATTTTTAATTATTAACTGTTAAGCACGATTTTGCAAGAAACAAGTGGTTTAACTGATGGTTATACAAAATTAAAGACATCAAGTATAAATTATCCTTTAAGCGGTAAAAAGCAAAAGGGATCCTTTAAAAAAAACAACCATTTTACACTATATGGAACTAAAGTTACCTACACATAAAACATTCAACTCCTTTGGCTTTCAGGCAATAGTATTTAGATATGTAGGAAATTCAAATGAGACAGAGCGTTTCTTTTATTTTCATGTATAAATGTGGATAAATCTCCTGTCGGTACCGGTGAAAATATAAGAGTTTTTAATTGTTTGGAAGGTATTTTAATGGGAAAGTGCACAATTTGTTTTTTATGCAGATACATAACGCTGAAGAAGTAAACAACAATTATTTTGAGAGCAGTCACAGGGCAAAACATTAAAACCTTCTACAAATCTGAATTTGTTTTGAGAAAGAGGAAGGTTACTGGCCAGAAAGAAAATTAAATACTCAAATTTAAGGAGAAGCTACATACGTTTGGGGCTCTAAAGCCCACTCAGACCTAAGATCAAGTTTACCAGGCACATCCTAGTCCAAATCTAGGAAAACAAAATTGTAGGTTGGGTTTTCCTTAATGTGGGTCTATACTTCTTTTATTAAAAATCCCTCTTTGAATCTCCAAAAGGCAAATGGTAAATGGCCTAGTGCAATCTAGCTTCCTTTTTCATATTCAAAACTTTAAATTTCGTCAGAAGTAGGTCTTCGAAAAAAAAAAAAAAGTTTAGTATGAGCTATAACACGCGATTTAAGTTTAGTTCACCAACCTGTTTGGGAATCACCCTGTAAGGATATTTTTTTTTATAAAGGGGTTTTTTTAGAACTGTAATTTTCAAGAAGAAATAAAACGCATATAATTTAATGTAATGGCCAAGAATTTAGCTTTATTATAAAGAAAAGGGTTCGCCATTATGTTTTAAAAATGATTTCGGGCAAGTGAAAGTAAATTCCTGGGAGATTATGTTGACCGAATATTGGACGCAGCAAGCGATGCGTCGCGCGAGCCAGAACATTATTTTGGTAATAAATTTGCACAATTTGCAAATGTTGTTCAGGAGTAAGTCTATATTCATTATGAAATTTTTGACACCTGTCAAAAAGACCAACTATAAAAAAGTATTGCCAGCTTGAAAACCACACGTCTAAAAAAAAAATACCCTTTAGTACAGTCATGTTGACAATTCAGAGCAGTGACATTCATGCGTTTCTGGGTGTGTATGAGCGTGTGTATTTTATTTTACCATTGAACCGTTCCCAAATAAAAAGTAGTTTCAAAGGTACATGTAGTACCCCGTGGCGTAGTTAGTGGTTAGTGTGTCGGACTGCCACGCCGAAAGTTCTGGGTTCGATCCCTGACGCTCCACCTAAGTTCTTTTACGGGGTACTGCCTCTTGCGAGGAAGTGACAAATCCTCCAAGATTAGGCAATGCCATAGAAAAAGAAAGTGCTTCTCTGTTAGCCGTTCGAATTCGGAGGTAAATTGTAGGTCCCTTCCATTCCTGCAGAATATCAGCAGGCTCAGGCCCCTCTGTTTTAGTTGTGCCAACAATTAATTTTTTTTAATTTTTTAAATAAAATACAAATTAGCAGGTTGTCAGCAGAACAAAAACAGAGGACCACCGTCCATCGGTCGCTGTTCTGTGTTCTCTTTTTATGCTTCCAACACCACCCGGAACCCTATATCAGTTTCATTGAAATCTGTTTGTCTATTTTTGTTTGCGCTATCTTTTTATAAAAAAAACTTCACATTTATTACTGCGATTTATGAAACTTCACGCTTCGCTGCTGTCTTAAAACTAAAATTCACCATATTTTTTTCATTTCTAGAACCTCCGAAGAATCGAAATGGTATACAGACCGGACCAAAATAATCGGAGTTTTAATTTTCAAGCTTGAAATGGGTTGGTCAAAAGGAATCGGTTAAAATGATTAACATCATATCGTTAAAGCCATACACGATACGTCAACCCCTTCTTGTTTGTCTAAATCTTAATTCTAAAATGCCCCCAAAAATTTGTTTCCCTCGAACATCGTGAGTTCGAACGATTTCACTGGATTTTCTGCCTTTACCAGGAATTCTCATCAGTTTTAGTTAACCCTTGAGACCAACTAAGAGCGTACCGTTAAGTTAAGATATTTTTTGCCGCACAACACGAATGTTTACTGTTTCAAGCTGCTCTATTTTTCACTATCGTTATAATGTTTCCAATTTTAAAAACCAATACATCTTCGGATCTTCCGTCTCTTAATGTTATAAACGCTCACTTTACGAGCTAAACGCTTTTTTGTTTCATTCATTATGGCTTATCCCAGGCAGAGAGATAAAACATGTCGCATTTGAATGACCGGATTGATGATGAGGATTTTCAGATAGCTACATCTCTACAAAACAGAGTTTTAAAAAAATATTAAGTTATTTGCTTTGCAGCTGGATTTGTAGTGTTTTCAAATTGACTTTTCCTCCAAGTTTTGAGAAAGTCCTTGTAGCAAATTCAAACCTAAGCTAAGTTTTTCATGTTGCATTTTATGCCATGCTATATTTAAAAATTAAAATACGTTTTAAAATGTTTAAAAATTCTTGGAACAAACAACAAAATTTCCATGAATTTCGTCCAGTTCAAAAAGATTAATAAAACAAAGCATTAAAAACTTTTAACCAGAACTGCAAAAGTATAATAAATTTGCTTTGACAGATAAACTATAAATCCTTAAAAACTCAGCTTGTATTTTTGAACTGGCTTTTTATTAAAACCTACGTGACAATCCCGAACAAAAATACGTCTAACTTGAAAAAAAAATATTCAACATCCTTTGGATTGTCCCTTTTTAAAAATTCTACAAAATATAGCTTAAATTTCGTCTACCGTCAACAATATAAATTTGGATTAAGAGCGCTTAGTCGGGAACGTTTGATGACTGTGAGTTTGGAAGCCGTTTCAGACATTTGAAAATAAAACAAAGTAACCGAATCGAACCAGAACCATAGGTATTTACAGCACTGGCATAGCTTACCTAATGTTCCTATACAGTATACACAGCATTTTGTTCATTCTATTTTTCGTAAAAGGATTCGCCATTTGAAAATAGAATTTAATTCGGTACGAGAACATATCGTTTTTGTTCCTCTCCCTTGTGGAATTAAAACAGCAGACCTGTTCCAGAACATAAAGGTTAGATACAAAATGTTAAACTAAAAAAAAATCAAGCAAACGAAATTTTTGTAAAGGGCTTCACACTGGATTGCGAGAGGAGGCAATATGTATAGGAACGGATTGATTCCCGGGTCCTGGATACATACACACACGCTGCCTGCAAACGGTAGCAGAGCCCAGTCCACATAGCAAAATATTTTTAGCAATTGCAGGGAGATCGAGTTTAGCGCGTTTTAGAAGGGCAAAGTGCTGTGGCGTAAATCAATCAGAGGAGTGATTAATATATCTCAGACTCAGTGAATGGAATGTGGAAACGAGTGGAAATAAAAGTGAATGGGCGAATGCTTATGAAAAAGTTCTTTGTTGCTCTCACATAGAATGTACAAGCTGCTCAAAAATGTGAACGCGCTAAAGTACTCAGTGCTGGTTTTCGTGCATTTAAGTTTCCATTTTTAAAAGAACCTTAAAATTTAGGGAACAGTTGACTTCGCAATTTAAGTTTTTTATCTTAATCTTATCGGGGTAACTTCCCTACCACGTAAAAAAAACCAATAGTTCCGAAACAACCAACTGCCTCGGATATGGATGACCTTACTGATGACGACCCTAGCAAACGAAACAAGGACAACGAATTTCGGTTCTGCACGTGGAATGTCCGGACCCTTAACAGACCACGTGCAGCAGAACAATTAGTGGAAGCCTTAGATGGTGTCAAAGCCGACATCACAGCCATCCAAGAAGTGCGATGGGATGGTGAAGGCACAAGGAGGATGGAAAACTGTGACATCTACTACGGCAAGTGCTACAGGACAAGGAAACAGCGGCTATTTGGATGCGGATTTGTGATAAGAGGAAGGCTTAGGCAAGAAGTCTTGGGGTTTCGTGGCATAAGCGAACGCATTGTCACAATCCGCATTAAATCCAAATTCAGCAACATCTCGCTGATCTGCGTCCACGCCCCCACGGAGGAAAAAGATGACACGACCAAAGAAGAATTCTACGATCTTCTCGAGAAGACGTATGATGAATGCCCGAAGTACGACACTAAGTTTATTCTTGGTGACTTCAACGCCAAAATCGGAAAGGAGGGTAACTTTGGCTCGACAGTCGGAAAGCATAGCCTGCACGACAACACTTCCGGTAACGGACACAGGCTAATCGACTTTGCTGCGGGGCGAAGTGTCATCTTAGCTAGCACATACTTCCCACACCTCAATATTCACAAGGGGACCTGGCGGTCTCCTGATCAAAATACCGTCAACCAAATTGATCACATTGCGATTGATAGCAGACATGCGTCCAGTGTCATGGATGTCCGCACTTTCCGAGGGGCCAACATAGACTCGGACCACTACCTTGTTGTAGCTAAAGTGCGAATGCGGATCTCCACCAGACCGCAGAACCGAACATCCACTGTGAGAAAGTTTGATGTTGCTAAGTTACAATCGCAAGAGACCGCCACAACCTTTGCCAATCATGTCTCCTCTTATCTCTTGACAAGCCCGGCGCCTGCGCCAAACCCAGAGGCCCAGTGGCAACATTGCAAAATGGCCATCGAAACCGCTGCCACGGATGTTTTGGGTTTCATTAGGCGACCACAACGAAACACCTGGTTTGATGATGAGTGCAGGCTCGCACACTTGGCCAAAGACGAAGCCTATCATGCAGTTCTGAATGCCAGAACTAGAGCTGCCAAGAGCGCTTTCCGTGCGGTGTACCAGCAAAAGAGGAAAGAGGAACATCGACTTTTCAGAAGAAAAAAAAGAGAACTGGAAAAACGAATGTTTGAATCAATTGAGGGGTGCTACGGCAGAAGCAATGTTCGAAAGTTCTACCAAAGGGTAAAGCATTCGTCCAAGGGTTACAAAGCCCGAGCGGAAGCTTGTAGAGACGAGGGTGGGAATGTCGTTGTAGATACACAGTCGGTGCTGAGAATTTGGAAAGAACACTTCTGCAGACTGTTAAGCGGCGAAGACAACCAACTAATCGCTGTCAGGCAGAATGATCCATTCGATTTGGATGATGATGAACAAAATTTCCGTCCTCCCGACCAAGAAGAAGTTCGGATAGCAATATCTAAACTAAAGTCCAACAAGGCTGCTGGAGCTGATGGCCTTACGGCTGAACTCTTCAAAGCAGCGGGAGATGACTTGGTGAGGAGCATACACCAACTCATCTGTACAATCTGGTCGGATGAAAGTATGCCTGACGAACGGAACCTCAGCATTGTGTGCTCTATCCACAAGAAAGGAGATAGTCTAAACTGCGCCAACTACAGAGGTATAAGTCTCCTAAATGTCGCCTATAAAATCTTGTCGGCCATTCTGTGTGAACGTCTGAACCCTTTCGCACGTGAACTGATTGGCCCCTATCAGTGTGGTTTCAGGCCCGGTAAGTCAACCGTTGACCAAATTTTCACACTTCGGCAGATTTTGGAAAAGACCCAAGAATTCCAGATCGATACTCACCACCTCTTTATCGATTTTAAAGTCGCCTATGACAGCGTAAACAGGAACGAGCTATACAGAGCCATGTCACTTCTTGGCATCCCTGCCAAACTCGTTCGATTGTGCAGGATGACTATGGAGAACTCGCGCTGCTCCGTCAAGGTTGGTAAGAACACCACCGACTCATTTAATGTCGAGAAAGGCTTACGACAGGCTGTCATGTAACCTCTTCAACATCATTCTTGAGGCAATCGTACGCAACTCGCATGTCAACGCACCAGCGGTACGATTTTTTTTAGATCCGTTCAATTACTTGGCTATGCTGATGATATTGACATTATTGGAAGAACGAAGCGCGCTGTCAGTGGAGCATTCGCAAGTATTGAAGTGGAAGCGGCTCGAATGGGTCTGGCTGTAAATGAAGATAAAACAAAGTATATGCTGTCCTCGGGTGAAGTAGATCATCACCGTAGGCTCGGACAAAACGTCACAATGGACAGATATAACTTTGAGGTTGTCAAGGACTTTGTCTATTTGGGTTCCACTATAACCTCTCAGAACAACATCAGTGAAGAGATCAGTCGAAGAATCACTCTTGCCAATCGCTGTTTCTTCGGGCTAAGAAGGCATCTTAGTAGTAAAGCCCTCTCTCAAAGGACCAAGGAGACACTATACAAGACCCTTATCATCCCAGTCCTGCTGTATGGGGCAGAAGCGTGGACACTGACACAATCGGATGAATACAGGCTGGGGTGCTTTGAGAGAAAGATTCTTCGGGTGATATTCGGGCCTGTATGTATCAATGGAGTATGGAGGAGAAGATTCAATGGCGAACTGTACGGGCTATACAGCGACATTGACTTGGTTAAGAAGCTGAAAATTCAGCGGCTTAGATGGCTGGGCCATGTGGAGCGTATGGACGAAAACGCTCCTGCCCGACGAGTCTTCAATTCCAACCCGGAGGGCCGACGCAGTTCTGGAAGACCCCATCTAAGGTGGCGCGATCAAGTGGTAAACGACCTCAACCAACTTGGTGTGCGCAACTGGAGGCCACTGGCTAGGGACCGGCCTAGCTGGCGAGGATTGTTGGTTGAGGCCGTGGTCCACAATGGACTGTCTGCGCCACCTTAAGTAAGTATCTTAAAAGCTCATGATGTAAAAAAAGAGTGAAGAAAAATAACATAATTTAGAAATTAATATATCTTCTCTCGGGCGCCAATTTGTAATTTTTTTTCGGATATGGTTTCTGAGTGGATTAAAGCAACCGCAGTTGATATAAACACAAGGAAATTGTAAAAGCATTTCATGATTAAATTGAAGGCCATGTCTTCAAATTAATGCAATATGGCCTTCAAAATAAATCAACATGGCGAATCTCACACATTAAAAAATAATGCTTTCGACTATAAAGGGTGTTAGAAGTTAGATATCATTACATAAAGTGTCTCAGAACGAATCCATTATTCTGCATAATAGTTTTGAGATTGGAGCCTATGGATAACTACGTCCCACTATTTACATCAAGTGGGTCAGATAAGAAAGGCTTTGATTTGGAAACAATTTGATTGAATAAAATTCAGTGTTTTGCTTCTAATTTAGGATTGGGAGTATTTTAAGAGAGTGAAGGTTGCTCTCTTCTATGGTTACATTTATGCTAGTTACTGCTTAAGATTTACCTAGAACATATTTAGGTGTTTTTCCCTGATGTTCATTTAAGAATGCCCATGTGGCATTGCTGGCAAGACCAAGTAAGCTGATGTGCCTTCTTAGGTTGTTAGGTGGTAACTTTCAGGTTATTCTTTTTAATACTTAAACAGGCAATAAAGCGTTCATAGTTTAAGTTCCCAAGTATCAAGTTGGTTTGTCTCAGCTTATTGGGGAGTACATGCGACATTTTCCTCCCTGTGAATCCTCTTCGCTTTTCATGCAGTATTTTGCACAACATTTTATCCTTTACCGCAGTAGGGTTCCGGCCCATGATACAACTAATAAAGATATGGCATTGCACATGATACAATGAAAAACGTCAAACTATATGGTGTGAACGTGACGTAGAGAGATCGCACAGCTACAGTGACATACTATATACATGTATATTATGTCAATCTGTAGAACGTATAGAGAGTAGAACGAAACAAAAGTTAAACGGAAAGGCGAAAACGAGAAGACGCAGAAGAGATGCGCAGAACAAATCAAAAATGGAAATTGGAAGGCGTTATCTTTAGTACGTGTATCATGTTTCCGGCCGTTATTGTAATTTCCCCCAATTCCCCCACATGCCCCGTTCCGGCACCCAATGAATGTTGTTCTCTTTTTAATGTTTCCCGGCGGCGCATATAGATATTTTGCATTTAATCTAGATTAAACCCGTGGCTTTGCAAGCGAATTCATTGTGCCATCAACTGGGAAGAGTTAAATTACTATCCTTAGAGAGTGAAAACAGAATACCTGTTGCTTTATGCGTATTTAAGTTAATATGAGTATTGCATATCTTCAGGAGTTTAAATCAATGTTTTATATCATAAACATATTTTGCATTGCTGCGGCCATCAGTATTTTTTCAGGATACAAAGTATTATTTACTCATTAATCTTTCCGTAAAAAATAATCTTAATAATGGTGAAAACCCTTTCAAGGTCCGTTACGTGGCTTAGAAGGAGTAAGCGGACAAACAGGAGAGCAAATTGTTTTTATAAAAGTATGATTGATTTCGGCTTGAGATTGTATTGATAGATTAGCTAATCCACTCTTTAGTGCAACCCATCATTGCCAAGTGTTTCCCAGTTGTATTGAGTGGTGTTGCTGCGGCTAGTGAGTCTATTTAGACTTATAAATACTTTATCCTTACCATAGTCCCATCCCTTGACAATCCTGATGACTTTTCCTATAGCTTACGCAAAAAGGTTAAATACTTAATAAAAAACTTACTTTTTGGATTAACAAATTAAAAGAATTTCAGAAAATAATGTTTCTTTAAGACT
Organism: Platycheirus albimanus; assembly: GCA_916050605.2. NCBI lineage: Eukaryota > Metazoa > Arthropoda > Insecta > Diptera > Syrphidae > Platycheirus > Platycheirus albimanus. The sequence goes on along the minus strand of OU696698.1, from coordinate 28,189,484 downwards.
TTATGAGAGTGTAAGTCACAGGCCCCGGTCCCGCTTGGAGCTGTTGTGCCAACAATTTATTTATTTAATAAGACTTTATAATATAATCTTGAAAAAAAAGTTTAAAGAATCTATTGCATATTCTTAGGAGAAAAAACTAAAATTGTGTAACTACATCATGTGTACGTTTTAATCGTTCATTAAATGGAACTACAAAGAATGACCGAATTTCCGGATCTACTTGTCCGCTGAAAAATAAATTCACATATATAACGGCTAACATGCTTCTAACGCTAACGTATAATTAATGCGTTTAAGAAGTGTTGGCTCTATGGTCTATGGCTCCGATCTAAAAAAAAAAAAAACACAATGTATTGTTCATCAATCTAAGCTAACAATTATTTTCGCATTTCCGTATTTTTTCGCAGAATATAACAACATAACCTTAATGATTCTAACATGCCGTTAAAACAAGTCCCCACCCCCATCCGACCCACTTACGCAGTAAACTTGAACAACTTCCTGCCATGTGAGAGTAGTTCAGTCTTTCAGAGTCTTTCAACAAATCTAACTTTAAGTAGGAACATAAGAATAAAATGAACACATTCTAGGTAAGTAGGTATGCTAAAGGAGCACACAAAAATAAGTCCTGGGAATGGGTCTAGAGAAATGCCAGTCGCACATTTAACTCTCATTTCACACTTGTTTCTTTCTATTTTTTTTTTCTTAACTTTTTCTTACATTTTATTTCAGCTTGTGTCCTTAGTTCTGGTGTTTTTTTTTTTGAGATTCGAGAATCATCTGCTTGTGATGCCTGGCAGGGGTAACAACGTTTTTCCTGTAAGTTCTCAAGCTGGCAAAAAAAGTAGAAAAAAAACCTCTGACATTGTAGTCAACGTAGCTGCCAGAAGAAAAATCGACAACAACTGGTGCCAATAACGTGCTGCCAGGATAATCGCATGCTTTGGGTAGGGGTGGCAGAGAAGAATCCCTTTATGAATGATTTATTCTTATAGTGCACGTAAAACTTAACAGACTGCTTTTTTTCTCCTTCCTCTTCTATTTCTAGAGAACATCAAGTTTCTTTTTCTTTGTTGGTTGGGGATTAGGAAGGTGAGGAAAGAATGGTTAGTGAGTTATGCCAACTCGTTTAACCAAATAACTTCGTTACCATTCTGTCTCACTCCTTATGGATCGAAAAATTCTAGGAAAGTGCTTTTTTTCATCCCAAATGGGAAATGTAATATTTTACTGAAATATGCTCTTCCAAACAGCCAGACAATTTACAAGATCTTCACCAAAATAAATCCAGACCCAAAGACATACAAAAAAAGAATTAAGATTTTTAAGCCAGTTCAGCTGAGCCCAAAGAGGTGACATGTGCTTTGATTTTGGACTTAAGGACTAAAATAAAATAATTACTTTCTTTTCACATTTAAATTGTAACTCTAATGTCAGATTTGAAACATCGGTTTAGCTTATCGCTGTCACTTTTTCTCGACCAAATAATCATTCACAATGACGCGGTTATCTTGAAAACTTAGTGTTTTGACAGTGAACATCTGTTATAGCGTTCTGTGTGATAAAAAGTGAGTGGTTTCCATTCAAATACTATCGCACAGATGTCACACATCAATCCTGTCCTATACCTAGGCCAAACAAGTTTTTTCTTTATGTCCTAAGAACATTCATTCTCTGTCAGAATCGCACACAGGGTAAATATGTTATCTAAACTTTAACTTTTCGTTTCTTAGATATATGTGAAATTCCTTATTAGTTTAGACAAAAGAAGCAGGCATTATTTTGACATAAATGTATATACATCAAAATAAATGTTTGTCAAGAAACTCCAAAATTGTGAATGATTAGGTCGAAAACCGTTGAGTTTACCGCTGTCACTTTTTAACTCGATCTAAAGAATCATTCACGGTTACGGAGTTTCTTGGCAAATAGATATTTTGACGTATGTCATAGTAACGCCTGTCTAAATTAATACGGAATTTCACATATGTATGTACGTATGAAACTAATAATTACGTATTCTGGCAGTGAACATCCTTTTTATGCGTTCTACTCGTATGTAAGAAAAATAGAGGTTTCTACACACAATTAAAACTAAAAAAAAAATTAAATGTTGGTATAATTGGTTGCTGTAGCAGCAGAAGAAAATTATGTCTTCTCAATGAAAAAACAAATTGCTTTCTATGAAACGTATTGATCTAGTTTTGAAAAATAACAGGCCCTATCATTGATGTAAGACAAAGAATAATAAAAATCATTTAATACACTTTCTAAAGGCCTTGAAAAATTTCAGGTCCAAGTCTTTGTTGCATCTAGGAGTAAAGAGGGATAAACAGTAGTTGGCAAAATCTAGGGGCACAGTTGCAAATCAGTTGTCAAATAGTTAGTGAACAGTTAGCCCATAGTTGGTAAACAGTTGACAAAGAGCAAAACGTTGGGAAAGAGAGCGTATAGGGGGGTGGGGGACTACAAGTTAAAGGGGTTCTCCTAAAAACAAAAAATCGCAATTATCTACTTAAGTTGTTGACTTGACGTCATCAGCGAGAAGCACGTCATCCAAAAAAGAAGCACGTTTGTTACTTTTTCTTGTACCTAGCTATCACATGGAACAAGTAAAGTACCTATTGTGTCAAAATCGTTAGTGGACTTGCTGTCCAAATTAGTGTTTAGAGTTCGAATTTTGGGGGTAGGTGTTTTCGAATGTTGTTTTGCTTCAAAAATATATTTTTTTTCATTAAAAACAGCTTTTTAATGTCAAAAATCGTTGTTTTTATTTTTGATTTTAAGGGGCCGGAAATAGGGAACGAAAATACATGTGGTTGGCTATTGTCGGCCGGCCCCGGCTTGAGATAGGCAACTCAATTTTTTTTTTAAATATGCCTGCGAAATCATACTAAAATTACAAATGTGAAAGTAAGGGTGTTTGTATGTAAGTCAATCAGGCCTTAACCACTGAACCGATTTTAAAAATTCTTTCACTTATAGAAAGCTACATTATTTGTGAGTAACATAGGCTATAATTATATTTTTAATTTCTATAAAAGATCACTTCGAAAATTACAATAATGTAACGCAAGGTATCAAATATTTTCCTTTAACAATAATAATTTGACGTGCGCTGCCATTTTGTTTAACGTATTTGACGCGAGCGAAGCCGCGGGTAGAAGCTAGTGATAAATAAACCTATATACTGATCATCGTGAAGCAAAAATTGTTAAAATATTTGAGGGCAGAAACAGAACGATGAGATCTAGAAAAAAAACATATTTAACTCATACTTTAGAATTTTCGCTAGCCAAAAAGGGAGCAAAGCCTTTAAACTTCGCCATGTGGGAAAGAAGATAAGAAAGGCATACAATGGCAGAAGTTGGAGCACGTCAAGTTTGCGGAGGGATCTACTTGTACCTTTGTTTGAACTATGACAAAGATTTAGATTCCTCTACTCTACTACTTTATTCAAATTATTATTTATCTGCTTAGAATAATGTTTAAATGTTTTTGTTACAACCTTCCCGACCTGTGTTACAACAAACCTCATAGACAGGATAAATTGAAACAACAGGATTTTTTTTTTTGTAAATACTTTTTTTTTTACTTACATACTTTCAAAACCTTGGTAATATGTACATCGGTTTTAGTAACCTTACCCTCTCCTATAGTTTTGGAATAGTTTACAAGCAATTGTCAAACTGACACTAAATAGTTTTCAAACAGTTGGCTCTCAATCAGCAACAGTAGACAAACAGTTGACGAACAGCTTTACAACCCTGCGTTGGAATACAGTTTGACAAGAAAGTTCGCATTTTAAATTTGAAGCTTGTCAACATTTAAATTAGATTTAAAAATCAGTTTATTTATTCTGATGTTAGGATCTTTTGCCCAAAAATCGAACAGGGTGCTTTTTTCGTTGACCCCATTTTAGCAATATTGCATATAGTTTTAAATGGTTATTTTTTTATTTTATATAAACAAAAATCTTTAATAATCAATCAATATGCTACCGCTCGTCACTATTTCCCACATACAATCCAATTCGACTTAATTTAATTTCGTGTATTTTTCCAACTGTAAATTCCGAAAATCTGTTGTTGATTTTATTACCAGCATTTTTTTACGAAGTTTTTTATTGACAACATTTCTCCATAGTTTCTGGATACTAGATTTCATACACTACAATGATTCTTCTCAATCAAAATAATGTATTTTCATTTTGTTCGCAATGGGTGGTAGTTCATATTAGTAAAATCATACAAAAGAAGAATATCCTTGTGAAATTTTGTGAACATCCCTTCACTATAACCAGACCAGGAAAATTGGAATACCTTTTCCTTCAACCAAGAAAATAAATTAATTAGATTGGATTCAACTGTGTGTTTTGTGTGTTTTTGTGTGTGATGATGAAAATCACATTTTTGTTATCATCATTCATTTTACCTTTGACGTTTCATTCTTTTTGCATTGCTTTTGCCTTCAGGGAATGCGCCATACCTATACCTCGAGAAAACAACATCCTTTTACTATATGTTATTTCCTGTTCATTTTCGTGTATGTCATAATAACGCCTGTGTCTTTTGTCCTTTGTCTAAATGAATAAAGAATTTCACATATTGCTATCTAAGAAACAAAAACATACATATACTACCTGTATGCGAGCGATCCTGATGGAAAATGACTAGAATAAGGTCCTTAGAAGATAAAGAAGGAACATGATTGGCCTATAGGGCAGGATTGATGTGTGACATCTGTGCGATAGTAGGTGATGGATATGTTTGATATATATTTTCAACTTGTATGCATTAATTATTTTCTAGATATGCGTGAAGGATTATTTATAAATGTTTTTTGATGGAGGACATACCTCTACCAGTGATTAGTTCATTTGTCTTCGTTATGTTCACATCAATCTATGCGGAAATTATAATCTTAGAACATATAGTGAAAACTTCCTGTCTGGGAGGGTTGAAATCTGCGAATATGGAGGATGAGTTTTGTTATTTTATTCGAAGGGACGTTAAATGGAAAAAATACTCAAATAAATTTTAGCGTACCCTCTTACAGTGAAACACAGCGGACTATAAGCGGCTAAAGGATTATTAGCGCCACCACATTTAATCTGTAATAACTTTTATATTCAAAATAATAACATTTTCAAAATTTTTGGAGCGTTCCTTCTACGACGAGTGTTACGAGGGAAATGTTTAATGGGCGGAAAGCGGCTGTCTATCTTTTTTTTTTTAATTCTTGCAGACTATCTACTCAAAAATGTGAATGGCGGACATTGTAAGTCTCTAAAGCCTCCGCATAACTACATTAAAAGCATTTTCGCACCACACCCATAATTCATACCAAAAATTTGACACAAACTAACATAAATTAAGGGTCCAGTGGAGTATACTGACAAATGTGTGAAGAAGTGACAAATCCATGTATAAAACTAGTCAAGATAAGTGCATCTCTATATCTACTAGCCCTTGTGATTCGGCTTCTTACGATGGCAAGGATCTAATTTTCAAAAACTCTTCCGCATAGATCCGGCTGAGTTTGAGTGATATTCTGGGTTATCTCCACCTTAAGGACATCAGTTTCAGTCAATTGTAGTTTGCTCACATGAGCCTGCTGCGACTTCAGGAAACCCCACAAAAAAAGTCTAGCAGGGTCATGGTGGCCAATTTACGTCACCATGCAAAAGATAACCCTCAAATCGTTCATGCAGAATGTCAATCGTGGCCGTTCTGTTGGAACCACATGTTGTCTAGGTCCATATAGTCCAAATTGGATACTTGGAATTTTATTACATTTTTGTAAGCTAGAATGCAAGATAATTATATAATCTTAGGTGTTAGAATATTACATATTGAAATATGTTAAAAAGCCACATTCAGGAGAAGGAAAAGGGAAGAATTCAACTTTCCCCATCTTCCTATACTTTCTGTATCTGTACCAAGGCATCCCCTGTAAGATATTTTGTCATCCATTACATAAATACAGTTTCTCATTCCAATTCGAAATTCAACTACAAACATACCACCACCCTCAACTTCCTCGCACAACCATTACTGTCTCAATCAAAATATGAACGAAGAACTAATCTGCAATCAAAACAAATTTTTCAATCACTGACTCCCACATTGAACACCCCGTTACGCCGCGCCGCCTCGCCGTTCAAGCACACCGCTCCAGAGGCTATACACGGGATATAAAAGAAAATACCTAAAATTGCTTCCAATTAACACGTCTGTCACGGACTTTCAGGAAAAGTAATGAATCAGATAGAAAGTTCACCTGGTCCCCAATTAAAAAAGCAATTTGTCAATTTAATATCATTACTTTGTCCTGTCATAATTTCCAACACATTTGGCCAAGCAATACAACACAACAACAACAAAAACAGCTAAAAAAAAAAAAAAAGAAGAAAGGTAAAGGAATTCAATCCGAATGGAACGTACCCTAACACATGAGTCCCGAAAAAATGATTTTTCCTGAATTATGCGTAGCAATTTTTTTTGCGACATTTTTTTTCTTCCTTTTTTTTTGACCTAGTATAGGTAAACGTGGCGTGGAAACATATTGCTTCCTTCGTTTATAAGCAATTTCCGCTTCTCGGCACGACGCCCATAAAGTTTCTGAAGGGAGTTGAGAGAAAAGTTTTACACATATGTATGATGAACGAATGGAAGGAAGTGTGGGGGCGTGCCAAGACCCCTTCTGGTAAAAAGTCCTTTCGGCAATGAAGGCGACGATGGCAACGACGCCGACGAAGTCGATGGAGAAGCAAAAACGTTTCAATATCTCGCTCCTTTCGTGGACCAATAAATCGATGGTGATGGTTATGATGGGGAGAATTCAGTTCAGAGGTGTAATTGGAGTGTACACGAGATTATTTATTTTAAGTTTTTAATTTCCGCTTCGCTGAAAAGTTATGATGAGGAAGATTTTTATTGTGCGATACATGATAGCAACTAAATTAAACTCATTCAACTATTCCTGCGAGAGGTTCGTATAGCTATATGGAATTTGATTGAAACTTAAATGAAAATGTTTTTTAATTGTTGTTTGCTTTTACATCAGTTATTCCAGCTACCTCCAGGATTAAGTAAATAAGGATCAGAATCTGTTATTTCGTTCAATCTTTTAATGAGATTTTAAATATTGAAGTTTAGTTTCCAATTTTGTGTTACAGTCTAAGAGTTATGATTTTACTAAATATTGAAGTCCTTCCTTCTTCAAACAAGTAAATACAGTTTAAAGCAGGACATAGTGACTATTCAACTATTTCTGGGCGTTGATTACCTGCAGTCCAAATCTTTAAGGATTTGTAACTTCTCAGGAAGAGATGATACTATATAAAACTGAGCTTGAATCAAGGATTAAATCCAGAACTTACCCATCAGGCTTCAAGATCGATTAGTTTTTGTGATCCATTTTTTCAAGTGAATACTGTTTGGATAGCGTAGTACCCCGTGGCGTAGTGGTTAGTGTGTCGGACTGCCACGCTGAAAGTTCTGGGTTCGATCGCTGACGACTCCACATATGCCTCTTGCGAGGAAGTGACAAATCTTCCAAGAGTAATTAATGTCATGGAAAGTGTTTCTCTGTTAGCCGTTCGGATTCGGCGGTAAATTGTAGGTCCCTTCCATTCCTGCAGAATATGAGAGTGTAAGTCACTGACCCCGGCCCCGCTTGGAGGTGTTGTGGCAACAATTTTTTTTATTTTTTTTGTAATTTGAAAAAATAAATTTCTATAAATTCGTATGAAAAGTGGGCTTCAGCCACGCCCAAAATCAAAAATTTGTCTTTCTTACACAAAGTGTTTACTTACAACAAATAGCAACAATATTTTAGGTTTTTCGAATAAATACCGTTAAATTATAAAATCAATATTGAAGGTTTTGTATGAAAAGTTGGTGTTAGGCCACGTCCAAAAATCAAAATGAAGTACATATCTTTATCTATACACTGGTGAAAACAATATTCAAATCTATGAAGTATTTTTGCGTGATACTTGCACGTATACAAACATACAGACAGGTTCAAGAAATTATCCCTACTCTTGGACCAAAGATTATACATTGTATATTGTATACCAAATTTGAACTTGTAAGTCCAAAAATTGAGACCTCTAAATGGTAAACAGACGGATGGACGGACGAACGGACATCGCTTATTCGACTCGACTTTTGATTCTGAGTAATGTTATACTTTTCTATAACTTACCGTATTATTTCTCAATGTTAAAAACTAGACATCTATCAATAATTACCATATACCCAATACCCATTCTATGGAAAAGAGTATAAAAAAGAACAGCCCACCTTCCCACAGCTGCATAACATCCGCCAAAATTATCAACCGAAATTATTTTTAACAACAAATACAAACACAATATAAATGGCACCTTGCAATTATCGCAATAGAGATTCAGCTATAAAGCCTAACTCACATTCTCACACTCACACAATTTGTATTCGACTTCATTTCCCATAGACCATGACAGTTGACAGCAATCAGACATCATTCTTCATCAAATAATTCATTTTTACCATTCTTCTTTATGCTTACTGCTTACTATTGCTACTTACTGCACTATGGCAAGTGCATTCAGCCATCATCAGGATTTAACAGCGGACCGGACCGGACAGTGGAGCATCAAAGCATAATGAATTATTGAACAAATTCATTCAGTCATTCAGTGTTTCAGTGCGGTCGTGTTTTTTTTTGGTTTCGGCTTGCTCCGCGATCGGTTGGTTAAAAATATTAATTTTTAATTTAAATTTGCAAAGTGCGGTCTTAAAAAATCATAAAATTTATCAACAAGTGGTGAAGTTTATTTATTTAAACATTTGGTATAATTTTAAACGGGAAAAATATAAAATTTAAAGCATTTTTTGTTATAGGTATAATTTGATTTGAATTCGATTTTGCGTGTCATGCCGGCCGTTCGTGTTCTTTCGTGTAACCGCGGAGAAGTGTTTGTCGTTGACGGTGCGGTGTATTACCGGTGATGTGTTCATTGGGGATTGGAAAGTTGTTCTGCTCCACCCATTGGCGTGACGGGCAAGTGCAAAGGTTATGAATTTGTTTGTGTCGTATTACCCTTTTCTGATAACCGAATAGCTTCCGATCCCCAATAGAAGAACCACAGAATAATTAGCACAGACAAGGACTATCGTATAAGACCTGGAAGGGAAATAAGGTAATAAATAATATGAATGCTTGCTTATGTTATATCTTATAAGTTATGTAGCTGCCTTTTTTAATTTAACCTAAATCTTTAAAAAAATAAACATTGATAGGCTTTATATTGTGGAGACCGGCAGTAATATTGATATGCTTGTTTTTCTTGTATATTTTTAGGCGAGTTGCAGAAGTATATGAAATGTTTTCCACTTTTTGGTAAGTGAATCTTATTTCATCCACAATTTTATAAAAAATATTTCTACTGCTTTTTAAATTCGAATATTTTGAATGCTGTACTTTAAAAGTACACACCGCTGCCAAAAACTTGAGTTTCTTGGTTATTAATTTTATTTTTTTAAAAACTACAATATATGTATGTGTATCTCAAAAGCCGTGTTAGCTGGTGCTAGACTCTTTCCAGTGTGTATTAGTTTTTTTTTCGTTTGAAAAACACCCAAAACACATATAAGTATATGAAAGAAGCTCCAAAATTTTAAATTTTGCTTTTGCATGTAAATATAGATAGCTTACGTACAGAGATATGCTTTCGCGCCAGAGACACTCCTTGTAAGGGAAGTTGACAAGTCTTCCTGAAGCTTCATTTGTTCAAGGGAATTTCAAAGCATGCATCAACCTTCTACTAGGTCCTGTTTAAGTAGATCGTGTGGAGGAGTTGAAAGGGAAGAATAAGATCTTGGTATCAACAACTCCGATGGCCCTATCATATACCATGTAGACTTAATTACTTAAGGTGGCGCAGACTATGCATTGTGGACTACGGCCTAAGCTAAAATACCCCGCCCGCAGTCCGTTCCCAAGCCAGTTGCCTCTATTTGCGCACGCCAATTTGGTTGAGGTCGTCCTCCACCTTTAATGGGGTCTTCCAGTACTCGCCCTCAGGGTTTGAATTAAAGACTCGGTGGGACGGGGCGTTTTCGTCTGTAGCCATCTTAGCCCCCGTGTTTTCATTCGTTCAGTTCGTCATTGAAAGTTCTCCTCTATAATCCCTTCATACATACAGGACAGAATATCGCCCGAAAAATCTTTCGATCAAAGGCCCCCAGCCGCTTTTCACTCGATTGTGTCACATCCACGCTTCTGCCCCATATCTTCAGCTGAACTGGGATGATTAGGGTTTTGTATAGTGTCTTCTTGGTTTTTCGAGAGAGTTCGTTGCTACTTAGATTCTTCTATCTGTGATCTGTGTGCACTGGTATTATTTTGCGAGGTTACAGTGGAACCCAAATAGACAAAGTCCTGGATTACTTTACAAAGTTAAATCTGCCAATCGTGACGTTTTGCCCAAGCCTACAGTGATTGTGTTCTGCGCATGAGGACAGTATATATGACCCATTTTCACCGGCTTTACTTCAATACTTGCGAGTGCTCCACTGACAGCTCGCATCGCTCTTCCAAAAATTTCTAAATCATCATAGCCAAGATCCAAGGGGTGTTCACATGCGAGTTACGTACGGATATTGAAGCGATTACATGAAAGCGCGTCACCTTGTCTTTCGAGACATCAAGAGAGTCTGTGGTGTTTAAACCAACCTTGACGGAGCAGCGCGAGTTCTCTATAGTCATCCTGCACAGCTGAAAGAATTTAGCAGGGATGCAGATAAGTGACATGGCTCTGTATAGCTCGTCCCTATTCAGGCTGTCATAAGCGGCTTTAAAATCGATAAAGAGGTTGTGAGTATCGATCTGGAATTCTTGGATGTTATCTAAAATCTGTCGAAGTGTGAATATTTGGTAGATGGTTGACTTACCTGGCCTGAAACCACACTGATAGACATGTAGAGTGAATGGCAATTATGCTCCTGGTTATGAAATTTGAAGCAACGCCATTTTAAGGATGCATATACGAGGAACACCATATCATAAGAAAAGAGATTGAAAGATTTGGTCGACCCGAAAAGCATAACTGTTACCAAGCTCTATCTAAAAATCACTAGGCGACCACTTTCTAAGAGATATTTTTTCTCAAATCCTGTCGAAATCCTTCAACACTAGGAAAGTTGGTAACTAGAAACCTAGCCTAGTTAAGCTTATAGTATCTTGAGGAACTTGATGTATTCCTTGCAATGCATAGGATAGTTTGTATGATCTCAAAGCTCCTGATCTAGTGTTTTCGAATACTTTTCAAGTGCTTAATCAAAAAGATAAATAGTGGTTCCTATTTTATTTTTGTTTTTAGAAAGCAGGCTACATTCGAAGTCCTTCTCCTTATCTCTCCCCCTTGAATTTCGCAATCAAACAATTGACTGTATGCATTATCAAATATGATTACTTATGGAGCGACGCTGCATTAAGGACCAAACTTGTCATCATTATAAAAGGAAGAAATGCAACGTGACTTGCATTGAACTAAACTTAATGGTTTTGAGATTTGAGTTCCATGCCTATGCTTCTTCTGGTTGATACAATTAATTTTAATTAGCCAACTAACCGTTGACACCACTTAACCGCCAGATAATTTATTTCCATATGATTATGGCTTCCTTCGGCTAACTGATGACGTCGCGTCGACCACACCCAATACTGCTCGTGATTCTCCGCAGACAGCCAACTAACCGATTCAACTTGCCATCATTGTTACCACCGTTAAAACTAATAGGGTGATAAATTCCTTGCGAAATTTATGACCGGTGAAATTGCACTTTAATTCCACCATTCAACGTGCCAGTGCCAGTGCCAGTACCAGCCAATGTCGTTGTCCCGTTCATATAGTCTCCTTATTCCTTGCGAGGAAAACAAAATTTACGTGAGGTGACATACGAGGAGAGCCTACCTATACCTTTCTGTATGTATGGAGGTTCCTTTTTCGTCGTCTAGACATCAAGACCGTTTAGCTTTAGAGTGTTGTGCTAGCCAATTTGTTTGGTGGCATATTTTTTTTTTTTTTTTATAACTGTATTTGGATAGAATGGAAAAATGACGAAACACAAATGGTTAACTCCACTGTCGATGGCGTATTTAAAATAGCCTCATAGATTTGTGGATTTCTATAGAGTTGGAGGCAAGGATTGTTTTGTTGGATGGACAGTTTCCATGTGGCTATACGTACATACATATATGTGGTGCAAGAAAATACTGTTCCACAAGAAAAGCCATTAGACAGGTCCTTAGAAGACATTAACTTTTGTTTGTAAAGTCCATTTGGAGGCAAACGAATGGGAAATCTGCATTTTGTGTTTGAAAAGTTATAATATTGTCAGAATGGCTGACAGGTGTGGACGTTTACGACAGGCTATGGTTTCGTTTACGACTCATGAATGTTAATGCGAGGCATAAATTGATCAAATGGAGCGAGGAATAATGTTGCAGATATCCTTGCCTAGACTACAGTACGTACCGTATTGTGAAAATGGTGTTGGCAAGTTCCTATTGCTGGTTCTAAAAATATTTATGAACATGATGTAGGTTGCATTACTTTTAAGTGAGCCATTAGTATCGTGTTAAATATAATTTTTTTTTCTAGCTAATATTGTGATATAAAATTGAGTTATCTAAGAAACCCTTTAATTCGGTCATAAAAGATGTTACATCTTATTGTGAATAAAATTAATGAACTAAGAAGTTTTGGGGGCTTAACGGTGTTTCATTTTACGTTTGACGTGGCTCACTTTAATTCTTATGGACAACCCGATTCTTTCGCTTGCAATTTGTTGATGGTTACGGTTAGAAACATGAAATAGTCTGCAGGGGAACATATCTTGAACACTTGTTTTTGTTTGTTAAAATTTCTACTCTTGAACAGCGTTTTCGTTGTCTTCAAAGCTTGCAGTGACCATAAATAATTATTGTGATTACTCCAAGCTTTTTTTTTGCCGTTTACGAAGGTTATATGTAGTTCCGAAACAGCAGTTTAATTCCGCAATTGCTTCAGGAAATCTGCTTCATCGTTTCCTTAAACATCTTCGCTTGTTGCTTTTGATAATCAGTTCTGCGCATTTTCCTATCGCATTTTTTCTGCTTGGAAATTGCTAGAGTTACTGTCTCAACCCTAATTAAAATCTCAGTTTTTGGCCCAAATACCAACGCCAGTTCCCGAGATGTTTTGATCCATCAGTATACCACTTAATGGCTTGCATTCGGTTTGATTTTGTTTTTAATGGGTTCGACTATCCACTCTTTTTTGCAACTCAATACTGTTTGTTTCAATATCTTGGACAGTCAAGAAGAAGTGGGTGATACTGCAGCTCATGATTCAAGAGTCCATTTCTCTTATACTTATACTCTTGTTCGTACCGATTCCCTCCTTGGCAGCGCTGTAGACGACAATATCCATAGGATGCTCAGATTGAGTATGACATTGGTTCCTGCTCTAGGGCTTCCTTGTTGCTTCGATTATCCACATAAACTCTAGTCTTTAGAGGTTGTTGTTAGTTTGGTTTTTGTATGCCAAGCTTGGTAATGGATCCCACCGTTTTGATGTAGATTCCTGGCAGGATGCTTTGTTTTAATCCCCACAGTTTGCCTACAAGTCTCTTGCATGATTTTAGGAATCTAGCGGCATTTTTCCGACATTTTTTCAACTATTTTTCAACGATCCAGAAGAGCCTAGATAATGTACCTCTCTCTTATTGGCTTAAACTCTTCGAAAGGCTGTTTTCAGCCTTATGGACGCCCATGTCATAATAATTGAAACGAAATATTTGTACTAGTTGGCTCATGTTTCCAATTCTCGCGCCAAAAGCCTGATCTCTTCCTTGTCAAAAAAAAAGTATAGATAACAAGTTTTAACCCTAAAAATAATATCAAAACTGACCTCATTTATTATTCTAAGGTGATAAAAGCGTTCCATCATTTTCAAATTACTATAAGAACACCTTTTCAAGATCGAAATCCATTTCACTCATAACACCCGTGAAAAAAGGGATTTACGCAAAAAGGTAAAGCACAGCACGACGCGACGCGACGCGACGAACGTTTATCATTATTATTTCTTACCAATAAAAATCCTTTAAGCTCACCATGTCCTATCCCCGAGAACTGAAAATCCCCATCAATCGACACCCGAGAGAACACCCCTCTGGCAGCATTGAGCGCCGCCAGTATTTTTTCTCACATTATGCAAATAAAATTATCGTCTGTTCAAGCTCCAAAAATCCACGAGTCGAGTCGAGGATTCTTTTTCGAAAAATACAAAAAAAAAAAAAAAAAAAAAAATAGGAAAAACTGGATTTCGGGTGAGGGTTTAAATATCCATTTTGGAGTTCTAACATATTATTTGACACTCTTTATCTCCTCATAAATCTACCCCATCCCCCCGGCAGATTTTCTTTCTTTCTTTTTCTACTGTTTCTGTTGGTATTAAAAAGAAATGGGTTCCAGATGGCTCAGGAATATTTTACAGGTTCTTTTTTTTTTTTATCCAGCCAGCAGTTGGACCATTTGGTGAATATGTGTTCCTTTTATCATCATTTTGGCATTTTTTTTTGTTCAACCTTTTACTCCGAGGAGTTTATCCCTTCTGCATGAACAATTACATTAAATCCTTCTTACCTTTGTTTAATAGTTTCATAAATTGTCTATGAGCAAAGTTATGAGTGTTTATATGAGAAAAATTTAAATAAATACTTGCCTCATTCATATTGTTGCTTATGTTAAATGGCAAAAGGGTTAAGCTACAACACGTGAGGGGTTAATCTCCATTTTGTTTTTTTGTGTTCCCTTTTGGAGCAGATTTATTTTCCTCCTATTTGAGAAGTCGTTGGTGTGAAGTAAGCCTGGTTTTCTGATAATGACAAGATTCCAAGACTAAAAATAACTTTTCTTCTTCTTCTTCTTGATTAACGTTTTTCCAAATAAGCTGAAAATATCCTTGAGAAATGGTAAAACTCCTAATAAGGGCTGTTCAATCAGGCTTCTGAATCTTAAAAAATAAAAATGTATGCACACATTTGAGAAAAGCTTGGAATTTTGAAGTTATCCATTTTTTCGCGAGCTTTCAGTAAAAATTTTTACTACAGCTGTCAAAAAAATGACAGGTTTTAGACAGAATAATTTTCAGTCAGGGGACACATTTCAATCAGACACTCTGGTGCTGTAGGGCCTGATATTTAACTGTCAGATAATATAAGCGAGGCAGAGTGTATGACTTAGTGCCCCCATCTGCAAGTGTTCAGTTATAATGGTGGATTTATATTGAAAAAGCTTTGTCTGATATTGATTGCTCAGATATACGAAGAGTTGGAAGATCAAAAACAATCTCTGAAAATTCCGTTCCAGACTAACAACTAAGACGTAGGATACTTATTAACACATTGTTCCCCAAAAGGAGCATGAGTATGGAAGGACAAAGAAGAAAGGCTTTTAATCAATCGTTATATGGATTAACCTCGTGAACGCCATTATTTCACTGTCCTCTCATTTTATAATGTTCTCTTAGTTAGTAGACAGCACTGCAAAATAAAGGGTGTTTTTTTAGAAGTGTGGTTTTCTAGAAGAAAAAAAAAAAAGGAGATAATTTAACGTTATGGCCAAGAACTTAGCTGGCTCGAATAAATTCCTGGGCTATTATGTCGACCAAACATTGGACGCAGCGCAGCGCTCGATGCGTCGCGCGAACCGAACTATTATTTTGGTAATAAATTTGCACGATTTGCAAACGTTGTTCAGGAGTAAGTCTATTCATTATGAAATGGCAAACCTAAGTGAGCAATAAATCAAGTGACAGCTGTCAAAAAGACCAACTCCGAAAAAAGTAAAGAAAACCACACGTCTAAAAAATCAAAAAATCACCCTTTATAATTCGACTGTATGATGAATAGTGCGGATTTGACGCGGGGAAGTCAACAATAGATGCAATCCCAAGTATTAGGAGCATTATGGAAAAACATCGAGATTCCTTAAGAGATTGGTATATATTGTTTGCGGGTGGTCATGGACATATACGAGGGAGCAGTGACAAAAGTAATATGTCTAGTTGGAGTCACCGCAGAATTCCAAATCATAGTAGAAGTACACCAGATAAGCAAAATTACAGTCCCCTAAGTGGATCAGTAATTATTTGCTGACATGAAGCCACCATAAGCGTTGCCGTATGGGTGGTGGTTTTGGAGACGAATGGGTATGGTATAAGTCCAAAAAAGACTGAAAACGTATGCTGCCCGTTTCTGGTCCATACTTGCTTCTTCGAGACATTTATTTGAATGGAATATTCATTGATTTCGAAGTATGAACAATTTAAATATCTGGGATCTATGATTAATGGCAAGCAACTTGAGATGACGATATCAATCATCGCGTAAGCATGGGGTTAACCAAGTCGCGGAAAAGCTCCGCTATGTTTTGTGACCGATAATGGAGGGAAGACTCTACACATCAAATGTCTGTATCATGTATGGCACTGACATCCGGTTCACAATGTTGGACAGTGTACAATTAGAGCCAGTTAACAGCAGCTAATATGAAGATCCTGAGGATCTTAAGGAAGTCTACAAGTTAAAAATACCGTCTTGCAAAAAAGAGCACGATTAAGTACTATTTTTTTTTTTTAATGTTAAATGAATATAATATTTTTCATATTAAAAAGGAAATAAGATCATGATTTTTCATTAAAAAATTGTGATGAAAAAAAATAAAGTGCACGACTGGGTCGTAAGAACTTTCTCTAATGTGTTAAAATGGTCTTGGGGCTTGAGATTTTCGGAAAAAAGCATTGAAATAATCATATGAAATTTTACTAATCACTTAAAAATCAATAGTTAAAACTTTTTTGGAGAAAATAAAGTAAGCCATCAGATTTCTTTTGTTTTTATAAATTTTAAACAAATTTTTTTTCAAAATCGTTCGACCAGTTTTTTTCAAAAAACGGTTTTTTTGGAAAAACTTTTCGAAAACATATTCCAATTTTTTTTTTGAGTATACCAACTTCTAGAACTTTGTAGTTTTTATCAGAAAAATAAAATTAAAAAAAAATTGATTAAACCGTTTTTGGAAAAAACAAAAAATAAAAAAAATATTTAAAACTTTTTTAAAAAATTCAAAAATTTTTTTTTTTTGAAAAATTTAAAAAATTATTATTTCGGTTATAAAAGGGCTTCTACATTAAAAACTTCACCGAAATTCGTCAAGTGGCTTACGAGAAAATCGGACTCCAAAAAACCGGCCCTATGGGAGGTACCGTTATAAGATTTTTCCTGAAAAATCTATTCCAACCAAAACATAAAGTTTGCACAGAAAATACTATTCAGAAAGTTTTATCAAAATCGTAGGAGCCGTTTTTGAGAAAAATTAATTTTTCACTGAAAATCGTATGGCAGGTACCGTTATTTTTGGAGCTAGAATGCTAATTCCAAAAATCCCTCTGTAAGACGTCATAATAATACTATCTACCAAGTTTGAAGCAAATCGGTCCCGCCGTTTAGGCTGTTGGTGCCGATACAGACAGACAGACACACGGACAGACAGAATTGTCGGACCCCACTTTTTTCGACTTCTCTATCATTGTAATATCATGTTTGATTGTTAGAATTTTTTTTACGAATGCATAACTTGCCTTATAGTACCTATAATCGCAAGTAAAAAATTTGCAAAGTATACCTACAAAATATTATCAAAATCCGCTTCAGGTAGGTATGTAGGTATAACATAATTGGTGATAAAACATCTCCGTCTCTCACTCCTTGACGCACATCAAAAGAGCGGAAAGTTGTCCATGGTGCAAAACAGCTACAATTTTATCAGGAATACCTCTCGCAATAAGCGATTACCAGATGCATTCCCGATTTCAACAATCGAATGCCTTCTCAAAATCTACAAACATGTATTACAGCGGTGATTGCTACTCAGACGATTGTTTAAGAATGATTCGCAAGGAGTTGATGTTGATGTGCTCGACGGACGCAAGATTGACTATTGCGAAAACCCGCTTGATGCCAGCAGAGCGTATATCGATCCCGGACCCTTACCCTCTCGAGAATAAAGGCAAAAATTCACTTCGAAAAACGGACAAAAGGCTACTGCCTATCAGTTATTACAGTTTTTGTAGTTTCCTTTATTTGGAAACCTTACAATAGCTCCATCCTTCTAGGCCCTTGGTTTAGTTTCCGTATCCCAAACAGTCTGAACTGTTTTGAGTAAAATACAGAAAGTTTTCTTAGGGTCTTCTTTAAGAATTCTGAGTTTTATATACCGACAAGTCCAACTGCTTTATTTGCCTTTAGAAGTTGAATCGCGTAACTTATCTCTGTGTTTTTTGGGGGGTGAGGTCAATACCCCTTGAAACCATAACTTCGTCATTGAAAAAAAGGTCACCTTGTGTAAACATGCAATAGTTTCTGGAACTTCAGTTTAACATTGAAAAACACAATTTTGTTTGAACAACGTGTGCTTCAAAAATTATACTCATTACCAAGTAAAATATCCTTAGGCCATTGTAGTTTATTATTACGTTTATTGCGAAAGAATCTTCCCTGCTCCCCCAAAACAACATATTATCTACGAAAAATTTCCCCAAAAACAAACGTCAAAATATGTAGGCATGTTTTATACAACATTTACATTTTAAATTAACCATCATACCCGAAAGCCTAATACGAACTTATGTAGATAATCCCTTTTGGATTAAATATAATTCAAAAGCTATTATCTTCTCATCGAAGAATATTTTACAATGAGTGAAGAATATTTATACACCATCTCCATCTCCATCATCATCCTCATATTCATGTTCCTTGGAATACACACATAAAATTACTTTCAAAAGAGTTAAATACATTTCAAGGCATAAGTTTTCCCAGCAATCTCGAACTTATGGTTGCCTTGTAAGTTTTGAAAATTCATATAGCTTTAACATTTTGCTTTGAAGGCATATTGAAGTAAATATTATAATCATGGAAGAGAAGAGAATCTGGAATCTGGAGTTGAATACGGTGATGGTGGGAAGAGAAAGGGACATGAGGCAAGGACAACCTAATGCCGGGAGCCAAACACACTCATGCATAATGTATAAGGATATATAGAGAGCAATCCTTGGAATATTGTATACTATATGAGCTTTCCCCACTGTTTGCCCGCGAGGACTATAAAACTTGATTGATTACAATCTCATTTTCTAAACGGAATTGTTTATGTGTCGTTTAACTGTTTTGCAAGTCCAAATGTAATTGAGTTGATATAAGATTATCAAGGAACATTATACAGTTATGTATATTAAATTGATAAGGAATATTTTGAGCAAACTTTGGACTTTTTTTCTAACCTTTTCTTAGTTTTTTTTTTGCTTCGCTTCGATACCCAATTGAACAAAGGACGAAGCTTATAAGAAAGAAACGCTAGTTTAAGAGAAATGTTTAAAGAAGTTTTTTTTTAATTTTAAGCAATCAGTGGGAAAAATTTATCAAACGGTCTCCAAGCAGCAGAAATAAAGTTTAAAGTAGACACACTACATCGCAAACTAAACAAAGTCAATAAGTAGGTACTTGAAGAATTCCAAGAGATAAAGAGGTATTAGTACCGGGTTCCAGTTATAGGGATGCCTTTTGTTTGAGCATTTCTAGAAGATATTCTTACCGAAATAAGAGGGACGCTAGGAGAGTGAAGTTACAAATTTTCAAAAGTGCTATCGCACTTTTAGAGTGAGAGTGCTCCAAGTTCTAGGCTCAGCTCATCTCGGCTTACAGGAACGTTCTAAAAGGATGTAAGAAATGAGAGAAGTGCTGATGAAGGAAACGACCATCACAACATGCTGCTGGTGTAATATCGCCACAATTAATGCTAACACGAAGTTAATGGCAAATATGTTACTTAAGGATTAACGGCAAAAAGATCTAAATGTCAGAAAAAGAATAGGTTAAGCTCGTTATACGGAACTCTAGAAAAAATTACTTCGTCCTCCGCTGAAACTCTTTGAATACAATGCCTAAAAATAATTTTAAAATAGTAAGGTTTCTCAAAGCTCTCATGCTAATTGGTGCCAAAACCCTAGGGTAAAACAATGAGTCTGCATTGATCTACGTGTGATCCAACATCAATCATCAGGGATCAGCCCACTAACCTTACCTAACCTGACCTATTATCTGCGTGCTGCCTCTGCCTGATGAAACATGGTAGAACTCTGCCACCATCTCGAACAAAAGCAGTGCTTTGAATTTAATTCTCAAATTTAAAAGTGGGTTGGAAGACCGAAGGAAACATCATGAAGAAATCTGAGTCCCGGAATTTGAAATTGTGATAGTTGCGGTATCGTGTGAGTAATCTGTTTGCAGCCACCGTGTATGTTTGAACGCGTAACAACTGAGAATACAACAAAGCACTCTTTGAATGAGTTGGAACAAGAGCATGGAAATAACTAGTAAGAGAAAAGCAGGTGCTGTGAAACGCCCTGCGAAATAAGGCCGCTTTTAGCGTGATGAGCAAAGGGAGAGCTCATTCACCATTAAAGTATAAGCAATTTAGAAGAATGCAATTTAGGCCATAGAAAGTGATTTGATCACAAAAATTGAATCCTCCTTTCATAGTTAGGAAAGCTGTGTAGTTGCTTTCCTTGACATTGAGGAGCCTTCGACAACACTACTTTTAAGTCCATAGATCTTGCACTCAGGTGCCACAATGTACCACAAATAATATGAAATTGGATCATGTCCAATCTTAGTTGCAGAATTATCCAGAGTAAAATTGAAGATCTAGAAATTTCTGCACTAAAAACCAGAGGATGCCCACAAGGCGGAGTCCTCTCACCGCTTATCTTTTTCATCGTTGTAGACAGCCTATTAAGATCAGTAGAGATCCATAGCATTTATGCAGTGGGCTTCTCAGATGATCTAGCCATTGTTGTACAGTGATCCTCAGAAAGATCAATATCGAATAGACTTCAATCAGCCTTGGAAATTGTACAAGACTGGTGTACCAGAAAAGGTCTCTCTGTTAACCCCAAAAATACTGTTATTGTTCCTTTTACTAAAAGACGAAAATAAGATTTTCTTACACATCCTTCTCTATATGGTAAGACAATCCAATTTTCGAAAGAAGCAAAATATCTAGGGATCATTCTAGACAGCAAATTGTCGTGGAACCCACAACTATAGAACTCACCTAAATCTCTCTGGACATGCCGTAGTATATGCGGAAAAAACTGGGCTCAAACACAAAATGATGCATAATCTCATTACTCTTAAAGGGAGACCTGCAATAACATATGCAATGTTGGTGTGGTGGCCAAAAATAAAGGAAATGATAGCAATATAAAAGCTAGAAAAAATACAAAGACTATCAACGACATGCATAACGGGATGCGTGCGGATCACACCAACGCATCGTACCCCTTATGTGCCGGGATACAATGGAGAATCACAAAATTGTTCCTTTGCAAGTACAGTGAGTATTAAGACAGTCTCCTGAACTAGCTTGGATCTTATGACAAGTGAAGCCAGAGCTTTTAATGCAGCCTGACTGTCTGAGATGACGAATATTGTTTTATTTTTGAGGTTCCAATGACATATTATCCTCGCGCATTCGTTAATAGCAACCTCTACCTGGAATATGAACGAATGAAGACCAAGGCTGACTGAGAAGTTCGCGCAACGCGATTCCATAAGTACCTGTTTCAATTTTTAGCCATCCGTATACCAGACCAGATCTTCACAAGAAGGGTGTGGTTTAAAGCAAACGTTATGGTAATGAAAGGGCCGACACCCTATGGCCAAAGAGGGCGCTATTACCATTTCTCGGCCCTGAACCCTTCTGCGGAGTAAATAAAAATCACTGCCAAGAACATCCTACTCTTGGAATCCAATGTAGCTTGGCAAACAACTCCTGGTCAAATCTACTCCAAACAATTTGTACCGCAGAATATTCAAACAAAACCACCAAATTCCTACTCAACCTAGATAGGAAATTCTTAAGACAGTGACTGCAATCATAACCGGACACTGTTCTCTGACAAAATACCTTCACAACATGAGACTAGCGACAGACCCCGTTTGCCAACTCTGCCTCGAAAGTGAAGAAACAACTTTGCATACCCTCACGGAATGCCCAGCACTCCTCCGCCTTAGAAAGCGGACACTTGTTGATGAGATAGTTCCCTTGGAAAAACTCAAAAACTTCCACCCACAGTATATCTTAAAGTTCTTGTTCTGGTCTCTGTCTGGAGCAACAGAACTGCTCTAGAATCTCACACGGGTTGGCACAGTAGGCATCATCATAAGCTCTCCCTAACAATAAATCTAAATCTAAATCTACAACTGATGCAGACATGTCATTTGTAGTGTTTTCAAATAATATCTATCAGTTAGCTGCGTTAAAAAATTAAGAAAAACTCGCCTTATTTTCAATATTTTCGGGAATGCCTTGTCTTCATCTTCAGAGATCTGCAGATGATTTTTTTCTAGACCACAACCCACAACTCAAATATTGCTTTTTCATTGGACCATAAAATTTGGAATGAATTCGGTTATGAAACACGCCGAAACAAACTTTTCAAATGACACGAGCTTTAAGAAACTTTTAATAAAATTTCTCAGAACTCACAAATTGTATCCACATAATCACTTTCCCCGTATAAAATATCCTTTTATCACACACAAAAGATATTTCCTTTAATAAAGGATCCAAATACAGTCTACAGACGTCATTGTATATCGACAGTAAACTTTTGCGTAAAGTTTATCTCAAAGAGCCACCGACCGCTCATCAAGCTAAATACGATTAACTGCCAAGCAGAGGATACCATACTGCCATGCCATAGACGCAAAAAGGTCCTTAAAATGAATATATCTATCGTTGTTGGTTGTATCACCACCATTCACCACTAACTGTATGATTGTGCATAGCCATCTATTCAATTTAAATTGAATAACATCCTTTTTGCAAAAAGATAACTTCTTCACTCATCAACGGACAGGATTATTGCGATGAGATGGATGGTGTGAGAAGCTAGCTAAACACTATACACACTCAGCTCATGTTTTATCTTTGTTCTCAATAATAAATTATTTTGCTATTGAAACAGCTCATAGTGCCTATAAAAGATTAGTGCTTAAGGTTGGAAAGTGATAGGACCATTCTGAAAGCATTTAAGCCATCATCATCGTGATTATAATGATGTCGAGGAGGTATTAATTGCTCTGATGTTATTAATGTCGCACCTAATTGGATATTATTATTTGACAGTTAAAAGGAATGCCATCTTTGTCTAAGGCTTATAGCTTCAGCAAGGGCCAACTTTGGTATTATATATTGTTTGTTTGATATTGTTTTTGAGTCTTTTGGCATGATGTCAAAGGACAGTTGGTCTGGTCAGGAATTGCTTCAAGTTTAATTGAAGTTTAAAATTATTAAATTTTCGGCTGTTCTCCAAACTGACTGGCAATTTAAGCACAACTACAAGGCAAGCTAGAGTTTCATAAAAATAATATGCATGACTGCAGGCAGAATGAACTTTTTGACTTTTGCTTAAAAAATGGGCTTTGACAATTCGACAAGAACATTTAAAATCATTCGGTACTATATATCTAAGCAAAAAAAATAGTTTTCTACAACTTTTAAGAAAACATAATTTTTTTTACTAAAAATTTGCCATTTCAAGATCTTCTTAAGTTATACCTGTGATCAGACTGCAGTCCTTAGCTGTGTGCAGACGATTGTTAGATGTGAAAATATTAACAGATCTTTCAGTTAAAAATTATATATAGAAATTCTAACACCCCTGTTTATAAATTATTGTCAGAAATACCATCTTACAATAAAGCTGTTAGATATCTGACAATCGTTAGAACACACGATTAAGCCATTGTGAAACCATTGTAGGTCATTCACGACATTGTCAGGCTCACTAGAATCTGAAACCTGTAAGATTTGCTACTCGACGACGCCGACGCACGTCTGAAAATGGCTCTAACTGGTATATTTTTCTCCAACTTATTTTGGAATGATTATGCAAGTAAGCTTTCCTAAAGAAAAATAAATGGGGTTTTATTTGAGAGGTATAGAATTTTAAGTTGGCAGCACTGTTTTCATTGACAGGCATTTTGTCATTTGCCATGTGATTTATCTGTAGTTTGGTTTGCCATTTTATAGTGGATCGACAGACGCCTGAACAACGAAGCAAATTTTGCGGATCACAGATGTGCCACAATTATTGATTTGTTGAAGGCTACACTATTATCTGTAGGAGTATGTGAAGTCACTAGTCTATATTCCGATAAGCCAGATACCATTGATGACTTGGAAAACAAAGTTTGCAACGTTATTGCTGATATGCGACACCAAATGCTGAAAAAAGGGTGATCGAAAATTTGACCTCACGATTGGACTACATACGATCCCGCAGTGTGTCCTTATGTAATTAATCATATTCATGTTGGGCTCGTACAGCCTAAAAGTATGCAACGAATGATCGGCGAATTGCCAACTATTGTCAAATACACAACCGGGAATTAAGACACCGCTGTACACATACACTTTTTGAAACATTATTTCAACTGTTATACAAGCAATATTTTAAACGGCTAACAACGGTTGTAGGTTTGGTATTACACATTTAAAAAAAAGAGAGTCTATGATGTCTTTAGAACGTAAGACAGTGAATGTGTAACAATTAAAAGGCTTGACAAAATAACTCTTCTTCCTTAAGGGGCCAGTTATAGCGATACGGCAAACCAAACCGAAAAAAATTTAAAATGGAAAGTTTTGTATGTTCTGATTCGATTTCCTGAATTAGATATTAAGGATCCGGTGGCCACAAACCATATACAACAAAAAGAACTGTCTTTGAGGACTAGACATACGAAAGTGGATGTGTATATATATCACGCAGAGAAAGTGGCTACATTTGCCGTACAATGGGAGTACCTACCTACCAATGACATCACAATTTTAAGGCAGTCTTTTCAATGAAACGCTCATGTTGAAGGTGCATTGGAAGGAAGACCAACGAAAAGCTGGAGGTCAACTGTTTTGAAGGAAGCTGAGGTCCCGAATTCAGAGTCATGGGCGCAGTTGAACTAGCTTTCTGGGAGCAGAGAGTGATGGAAGGATCTGGTTGCCACATTATGCCCCAGGTTATCAGTAAAGAGTCTCAAAAACGGCTTAGTGCTAAACATTTCCATATGATAATCATGCGCATATACAGGGTGATTCACCAGCGTTCTGCCAAAAAGCTAGAGCGTGTAGGTTAAGTTGAGACAAGAAAAAAATCGTATGGGAGGGGGGTCTATTCCCCTCCGTTTAGCCGGGAGGGGCAATTTTCTGAAAAATTGACTTATTTTGTAAAAAAAAATATTTAAAATCAACGGGTTCGTTTACAACACCGTGTTATACCTTTTTGGAAAGCCAAAAACTTTTCCTTTTATTTTGTTTTTAAATTAAATTGTTTTAACGAATAGTTTAAAAAATATAAATTTTCAAACTCAAAATTTTGAAAAAAAATTTGAAAAAATAATTTTAAAACTAATTTTTTTCAAAATTTTACGTAATTAAGTATAATTTTTGTTCTCAGAATTCAACGCTTCCATTAATCTTTAATCCAACACTGAAAACCGTATGGCTCTACGACTTTTTCTTGCCAAGGTATTCAAAAATAACCGAACCTACTTCTTCACAAAAAAAAAGAAAACTTGGCCTTACGGGATGGCACAAGTGACCATTTAGCCAATTTTTTCGTGTTTTTGTGAAGAAGTAGGTTCGGTTATTTTTGAATACCTTGGCAACAAAAAGTCGTAGAGCCATACGGTTTTCAGTGTTGGATTAAAGATTAATGGAGGCGTTGAATTCTGAGAACAAAAATTATACTTAATTACGTAAAATTTTGAAAAAAATTAGTTTTAAAATTATTTTTTCAAATTTTTTTTCAAAATTTTGAGTTTGAAAATTTATATTTTTTAAACTATTCGTTAAAACAATTTAATTTAAAAACAAAATAAAAGGAGAAGTCTTTGGCTTTTCAAAAAGGTATAACACGGTGTTTTAAGCGAACCCGTTGATTTTAAATATTTTTTTTTACAAAATAAGTCAATTTTTCAGAAAATTGCCCCTCCCGGCTAAACGGAGGGGAATAGACCCCCCCTCCCATACGATTTTTTTCTTGTCTCAACTTAACCTACACGCTCTAGCTTTTTGGCACAACGCTGGTGAATCACCCTGTATGTATAATCTCAGTCTCTATACATACACCATAATCAGTCCGTATATCAACTATGGAATCGTATTGCGAGTTCGGAATAATATCATGTGGCCGGGAGCTCTTGACACACATTGACAATAATTTTGGCTTAAAAGACAAACTTAGCAGTAAGTTGTTTGACGGTCCAAATAATGATTTCCTCATAAACTTTGCACACCTACTTCCTGAATACGCCTTTTTACCCAGTGTATGCGATATCTCCAGAATCGAAATCATTGACTTGGATTTATCCTTGGATCCTGCTATTCCCATCCAAACCATCTTCAATTAAAATTACCTTGAGAAAGAACGAAAGAAACAATCGAAGTTCTCCCATCATTGGCATCTCTCCGCTGCGGAGAGTTTGTTTGATCGAAAATTCTTTCCACCTTAACCACCCGATACATTCCAAATTTCAGCACTTAGGCCGTAAGAATTATAGCGGAAGCTCGTATTAAGCCAAGCAAATGGAGGTATTTTACCCCTCCCCCTCCCAAAATATTTTATAGAATATACATACATAGTATTTTCTTTTTAACTACAACCTTTGCAACAACAACCTATATCAGTATTTTGACTATCTGTCATTTAAATTATAAAAACTGTTTCAAAAGCTATTGCAAAAGCTCATTACCGGACAATAACAATAAAAATAATTCACAATGAAACGTTCTCATTCTCACTGTCCAGTCCACTATCTCTATCAGTCGCAACAAGTTCTTCACTAAGTGCGTTCCGTTTGTTTGCTCGTGATCGTTGCCAAAATATATTTTGTTTGTTTTCGTATAAATAATCAGTCTGTGGTGTAAAAAAAAGATAAATTATTGTTAATAAAGTGTTTAAGTTTACTTTAACATGATTTCTGAATTCATTATTAATCTGCAATGTGCGTATTGATCGATTTAAGTCGAATTATAATTTTCTTTGAATTGATTAGTATTTTGTGGTAATGGCGGTATTGTCGGCAAAGCAGTCAGTGTCGGTGGCTCTGTCAGATTATTTGTTTACAGAAAGTACTAGATTTTTAAGGTTGGAGTAGTGTGATAGAAAAAAGGTAAACAAACACTTTTTGAACAAGATTCAAGTAAAATCAACTTAATTTGAAAAAAAAAAAAAACAAAAAAGAGTTGGTTTTTCTTAAATAAATTTAAATTTGTTTTAAGAAACTAGGCATTAATGATTGTAGTGATCAAATTTCCATTAAAAAATCCATTTCACTTTTAATTTTAGTTTCATATTTCAATTTGTTTTTATTTTTTTTTAGGTAAATGCAGCTCTTTGGAAGCTATACCTATTTGTTTCTGGAACAAAATGTTTGAAAATATTTCTCGGTAAGTGAACTTACATATTCTAAATAAAATTTAAATTTAATATAATATTTTCGTATTGATATGCCGAATCTGTTCCAATTTTAATCGAGCGCTTAGTTATACCGCCTCTGAAAAATTGTCACCTGCCATTTGACAAGTTAGACATTTTGAATTACCATATGCACATAACAAAAGGTGAATTAAAATCTTTACGAAGTTTCATGTTGTTAAGAAATCTTTTTTTACTTGACTTTAATTGTTATAAGGTTTTTGAAAAAAAAAACACGCATATGAAAACGTCTGTGACAAACTATTTGGTACCAAATATGTCCAAATATAAATCCTGTGCAGTTTTCATTGCTCACAGAAAATGCAAAGAACATTTCTAAAATGTATTCTTTGTGGCCCTAATTTTTGATAAATTTTTTCTTTTTGTGTACAAAATTGGATTCCGCCGGTTCCAGAAAAAAATTCTTTTTTAACAAACAGTAGAAAATAAAAACCTTAATTATGTGTTCATTCTTCAATTACTGCTTGCGCAGTAAAAAGACGTCTCAAAAATCATCTTCCGCCTTCGAAACTTCGAAAATTCGCGTCCCTAAAAGTGATCGTATTGAAAAACCATACAAAATAAAATTTTAAGAGATATTTTTCATATAGCTATGTCACGAAAAAAATAAGTTTTTTTAAGTTTCAAATGAAAAGTCTCTGTCAGTCACGTCCAAACCCAAAAATGTTTCTAAAAATGTTCCTTTCTAACACAAGATGCTAACGTACAAATAATACCCACAAATTTTTAAAGTTTTTCGCTCGAATATACATAAGTATGTACTGTATTTCATTAGAACAATATTTATAGTTCTGTATGAAACCGACCCCAAATTAAAATATGTATTTATTACAAACGTTTTATGTTTAGAAAAAAAGTACTAATATCTTGCGTGTTCAAAAGAGGTTGCACAACAAAAATGGCAATTAAGGGCGTGTTTGTGGGTGAATTTTACCGGTTCCAGAAATAAGCCTTATTATTAAACCAAAAATACCAAAAGCCTTTTATTTCAAAAATTGCAACCTCTATAGAGAGTATACATACGTACGCACGAGGTGATAATAGTCAGAAGCAAGCAAAGAAGAAGGACGAAGGGCAATACAAAAAGATGGCATCACAAAGTATCTATACACTTCAGAATAAATGTGGGTTTTTAAATACTTCTTCCTTAAAACAAAAGTTTTCAGTTTAAATAAATCATTTTGTTGTTAAATTTAATTCAATATTCACTTGCATTAAAAGCACTTATGATTCCCTAGAGAAAATTATTCCTTCTCCATTTCGAAAGCTGCAATTTAATAAAAAAGTCTTCTCAAAAACTTTTTTAAACCATATTTTGAATTCTAAAATTAAATTTAACTTAAACTCTGCAAAATCTCGATTTCAATCTATATTTGTTTCAACACAAACAAAAAACATATTCGTCCCCCTATTTTCTTTATTTAACATCCTTGTAAAGGACCTACATAAGATCTCTATAGTCTATATCTATACCTATTGCTTTTATTATTCTTCCTTCCGTAAATATCCGAAAAGAAAATAACAACAAGAAATCGCACTAAAAAAACACAAACAAAAATTCTTTGTGTCCACTTCGTTTACGTTTATGGAAATCTCAAATGATTCCCGGTCACATTACTGGCTGAAGCTGAAGGATGGAGAAGGCTGATGCGTATCGCAAAGTATCCGACCATCCGCAAACAACAATATTTTCCCAAACGGCAGCGCGGGCAGTGGGATAGTACATATTATATATATGCTCATTGAATTTGATTACATATATTTGGAGAATATAAACATCAACCACTCGAAAAAGTTTTGTTCTCCCCCAACCCCTCGTCATCTTTGTATATCCATTTAACCACCCAACCATTTTCATCCCCATTTATCCACCGATAAAACCGCTATAAAGAGCTTCCTGATGTTTTCAAAACTCCATAAATGCCATATGCTACGTTGGGATTTTTATTTAAAAATTATGCGAACCCCATAACGCCAGTCCTAGTCTGTAACTGTAATACAGTTTGACATTTGGTCGGTTCTTTTTTTCTTTACTGATGAAACATTGAAACGTTCAAGGATCAACCTTATTGTATATATTGAATGTGTATTTTGAATTCACAAGGAGTTGATTTGGGATGACGAGGACGACCGACAACGATGAACACGAGGCGATCTGGTCCTTTCCAGCTTTTGGCCATTACACAGAGTTGCACCTATCATCATTGATATTTAAATTTGGCCAATCTGGAGTTGTAACTCACCCACTATGCACAATGCCTTCACACACGTAAAATCAAATGTTCTTGTCAATGAAGTATCCAACGCCAATGGCTATGTTACGCCTAGAAACACTTATTCATTGTATAGAGTCGTCCTTATAGTCAAATATTGTCCCCTTAACAACCAAGGTAACGACAAGAGAAACAAGAAACAATCTCCTATTATCCCTGAAGTCACGATGTCCTTACAATCGTAAATCTGCCCATTTGCTTCAACCTCACCTTGTGTCGTCACAAGCTTAAGTCACTCATCCCCTGGGAGGACGAAGTTTGAGGGGGCCCCAATGAGAACTGTCAGAGAAAAATTTGGTTACATGAGATGAGGTTTTCAAAGGGAAGGGTGGGATAAGGGGGGGGGGGGAGGACGAGGTTGAGCAGAGCGAACAAAAAATCCATTAGCATGAAAAATAGATTTCGTTCTTGAAATCGATTTCGGAAAATACCAAAAATAAAACATGTCCCTGAGAGTTTGGTTTAAGAAACAATCCTTCAGAAGGTGAATTTAACCATACAAAAATTCTTGGCACTCGAAATCTCTGGATTAGCTATTTATCATCAAAATTTGGAAATTTTTAATAATTTCAAAGTTTTAAGCCCGCTCCTAAATGGGAATTTGTCAAAGACAATATTAATGTCAGATTTGCTACGATGCAATAAGTTCTGAATCCACATTTCTATACCCAAGTCCATGTCTCAAATACTTTAGCTAGATACAGCTTGCTAAACAAATAATCAATTGGTGCCGCACTCAAATTGTAAACCTCATAATTTGATTTCAAACTTTGAACGATCTTAAGTAAATGTTGGTATAACTTAGAACACATAAGTCAAAGTACATTCCTCCTCCCATTGATCCATCTATCCATCTATCCATCTATCCATCTATCCATCTATCCATCTATCCATCTATCCATCTATCCATCTATCCATCTATCCATCTATCCATCTATCCATCTATCCATCTATCCATCTATCCATCTATCCATCTATCCATCTATCCATCTATCCATCTATCCATATATCCATCTATCCATATATCCATCTATCCATCTATCCATCTATCCATCTATCCATCTATCCATCTATCCATCTATCCATCTATCCATCTATCCATCTATCCATCTATCCATCTATCCATCTATCCATCTATCCATCTATTCATCTATCCATCTATCCATCTATCCATCTATCCATCTATCCATCTATCCATCTATCCATCTATCCATCTATCCATCTATCCATATATCCATCTATCCATATATCCATCTATCCATCTATCCATCTATCCATCTATCCATCTATCCATCTATCCATCTATCCATCTATCCATCTATTCATCTATCCATCTATCCATCTATCCATCTATCCATCTATCCATCTATCCATCTATCCATCTATCCATCTATCCATCTATCCATCTATCCATCTATCCATCTATCCATCTATCCATCTATCCATCTATCCATCTATCCATCTATCCATCTATCCATCTATCCATCTATCCATCTATCCATCTATCCATCTATCCATCTATAAATCTATAAATCTATCCATCTATCCATCTATCCATCTATCCATCTATCCATCTATCCATCTATCCATCTATCCATCTATCCATCTATCCATCTATCCATCTATCCATCTATCCATCTATCCATCTATCCATCTATCCATCTATCCATCTATCCATCTATCCATCTATCCATCTATCCATCTATCCATCTATCCATCTATCCATCTATCCATCTATCCATCTATCCATCTATCCATCCATCCATCTATCCATCTATCCATCTATCCATCTATCCATCTATCCATCTATCCATCTATCCATCTATCCATCTATCCATCTATCCATCTATCCATCTATCCATCTATCCATCTATCCATCTATCCATCTATCCATCTATCCATCTATCCATCTATCCATCTATCCATCTATCCATCTATCCATCTATCCATCTATCCATCTATCCATCTATCCATCTATCCATCTATCCATCAATTTGCAGGAATCATAAGCAATCATATTGAAAGTTTAGCAAAGCTTGTTCGAGACACTCTTATCCGAGTTTCTGAACTAACTGGCGAAATTCACCAATATTTAAAAAAATGAAAAAAATAATCCAGGATCGCTTTGCTATTGTGACCGATGTCAGAAAGTTTCGATTTCTTAACAGTTCCGCATGGTGTTGTCCCCATTTCTTCCACAATGGTTGTTGTGCGGTTGCTATTTAGAAGTTTTTGTGTTCGGCGTTCAATTTCCATTTCGGAATCATTTTTAAAAAATAAAATCATTCTAAATGTATTGACGGTAGTAGCGCACGATATGCTATTTATTTCGGCTGCCGCCTGAATATCTTTTTGTTTGAATTTCGTTGCTCATTTGATAAATTGTCGGGATAAAGTGTTTTTTTTTTCTTATTTTTTTTTTTTTAGCTTCGTCCTGAGGACTTTGTTTTGTTTGCGGAAGTGAGAAGTCTAGGTGAGGAGGGCAGCGACAAAAATATATCCCCTCGGGAAGACTTTTGATTGAATAAAGTTGTTAAGTTTTACCTTTTCAATCGAATCAAAATTTCACAGTGGGAGGGAGAGTGATACGAAAGAAAAAAATGGAGAATAATTGCAATGCTTTGGCTCTTTTGAATAAATGTCAGAAAAAGTTTTCAGACATTTTTGAAAAGGAGACGAGAAAAATGATTGGAATGGGAATTGATTTTAGAGTTTCATTCAAAATAAAAAAAAAGAAACTGTCAAAGTTACACTTTTGCACTTAAGAATCTTTTTTTTTTCTTGTGTGTCTCTAAACTTCGAAGGTATGCAAAGTCGATCAATTATAGTCAGGAATTCCGATTCCCTTTTTGTTGTTTTTTTTTAGTGGAAAGTGTGACATATCGCTTAATTGACTTTGCCAAAATTTTATTTCACTAAAGAATGCAGAATGTACTTTGAAAAGGGTTTTTCGGGCTTACTTTTTGTTGAGTTTCTGGATTTTGTGACAGATTAATGGAGGTCTTTCCGGTATAGGCTAGAAAAGCAAAGTGTGATTATTTTTGTGTGTTTTATGCTAGTTATGCTTGGTTTCTGTTTAAACTTCTTTTGCTGTCGGTATTGCCTGCCTATATTAATTGGTGATTCAGGATGCTAGGCAAATAATCAGAGGGCATTTGAATAAATCAAAAATTACTAAGCCACTTTAATTACATTTACTTCAAATTCTCATTAATTATCCGGTTTCTGTAAAAGGGAATCATTCTTAGAGCATGCCATAATGCGATTTCTCAAAAGGTTGCTTTAGTTGGCCTAGAAAATTTAGTTCTGGCTAATTTCATAAAAATGTACTACATATCAATTGCTCTAAGCTTAAATGAAAGTATGGGGTATCGCTTGGATGACTTTCATAGACGCCGCCGTTGCTCTATCCTATTGGAAATATTTTCTACAGGCCTATTTCATCCAATTGCATTTGGAAAGGAGAATGTTTTCGAGCATGGCTCTGTAGTTTAAAAAAAAAAGAAGGCCCAATGATATACCTCCGCAATCAGCACCACCATAAAGTAACTATGAGCAGGTGCAATGCCTCTTTGTGAATTGTAAACGGATTTTCGATACCCTAGAAGCTATAATTTCGCATTTTAACATATCGATGGTGACGGAAATGTGCCTTGTCAACCATGATGACTTTCGACAAAAGTTTGTCGACTTCGTGTTCGAAATTCGAAGCATGTCCATGTCTTTCACTTAATTTTATTTGTAAAAACGGTCGATTGATGCCCAGTTGCGTGGCAGCGTGGAATGTCTTCTGGTCGATACTGCGTGGTTCTCAGCTGTTGTCCCAGTAACTTTTGGTAGACCGGAAAATCTTCTCCAAAATTCAAGCTGCCAACACCACAGATGAATTATTCTACCCAAAACAAATCGAAATATTATATTCTGGGTTCTTAAAGGGTAACCGATGTGTGTCTCCTCTATCTTTCTTACTTGGTTTCTAGAAACTGCTGGCAGCAAAACTTAAACTCTTTCTGTAGCATAAGTCGGCAAACAAGATCCTTATCGATCTCTTACTGTTCAGAGCATGATAACTCAGCTGTGAATCCTATTCCCAATTGTGATTTGAATCAGTTCTCAGCGTCATTGAACACAGTAGATCTCTAAGTTTTCTTTAATCTTGAGGATTCCATTGAGAAGACTGCCTTGCTATTGTGTCAATGGGGTCCATTGCTTGATCTCTACATTCACTTTTTTTTTATATATATGTCCAGTCCTAAGCCGCATTTCGCTGTTGGATACGGCCACCGGTTCATTAAGATGTAACTCAGGCGCATTCAGAAAGAAAAAAAGAGAACTGGAAAAACGAATGGTTGAATCTATTGAGGGGTGCTACGGCAGAAGCAATGTTCGAAAGTTCTACCAAAGGGTAAAGCATTCGTCCAAGGGTAACAAAGCCCGAGCGGAAGCATGTAGAGACGAGGGTGGGAATGTCGTTGTAGATACACAGTCTGTGCTGAGATTTTGGAAAGAACACTTCTGCAGACTGTTAAACGGCGAAGACAACCAACTAATCACTGTCAGGCAGAATGATCCATTCGATTTGGAGGATAATGAACAAAATCTCCGGATGGCCTTACGGCTAAACTCTTCAAAGCAGAGGGAGATGACTTGGTGAGGAGCATACACCAACTCATCTGTACAATCTAGTCGAATGAAAGTATGCCTGACAAATGGAACCTCAGCATTGTGTGCTCTATCCACAAGAAAGGAGATACTCTAAACTGCGCCAACTACAGAGGTATAAGTCTCCTAAATGTCGCCTATAAAATCTTGTCGGCCATTCTGTGTGAACGTCTGAACCCTTTCGCACGTGAACTGATTGGCCCCTATCAGTGTGGTTTCAGGCCCGGCAAGTCAACCGTCAACCAAATGTTCACACTTCGAATGATTTTAGAAAAGACCCAAGAATTCCAGATCGATATACTCTCCACCTCTTTATCGATTTTAAAGTCCCCTATGACAGCGTGAATGTAAAAATGCAGTACCCCGTGGCGTAGTGGTTAGTGTGTCGGACTGCCACGCCGAAGGTTCTGGGTTCGATCCCTGATGACTCCACCTAAAAGTTGTTTTACGGGGTACTGCCTCTTGCGAGGAAGTGACAAATCTTCCAAGAGTATTAATGTCATGGAAAGTGCTTCTCTGTTAGCCGTTCGGATTCGGCGGTAAATTGTAGGTCCCTTCCATACCTGCAGAATATCAACGCACACACAGGAATGTTTGAGAGTGTAAGTCACAGGCCCCGGCCCCGCTTGGAGCTGTTGTGCCAACAATTTGATTTTTATTTATGACAGCGTGAATAGGAACGAGCTATACAGAGCTATGTCACTTCCTGGCATCCCTGCAAAACTCGTTCGATTGTGCAGGATGACAATGGAGAACTCGCGATGCTCCGTCAAGGTTGGTAAGAATACCACCGACTCATTTAATGTCGAGAAAGGCTTACGTCAAGGTGAAGCGCTGTCATGTAACCTCTTCAACATCATTCTTGAGGCAATCGTACGCAACTCGCATGTCAACACCAGCGGTACGTTTGTTTTTTAATCCGTTCAATTACTTGGCTATGCTGATGATATTGACATTATTGGAAGAACGAATCGCGCTGTTAGTGGAGCATTCGCAAGTATTGAAGTCGAGGCGGCGAAAATGGGTCTGGCTGTAAATGAAGATAAAACAAAGTATATGCTGTCCTCGAGTGCAGAAGATCATCACCGTAGACTCGGACAAAACATCACAATCGACATATATAACTTTGAGGTTGTCAAGGACTTTGTCTATTTGGGTTCCACTATAACCTCTCAGAACAACATCAGTGAAGAGATCAGTCGAAGAATCACCCTTGCCAACCGCTGTTTCTTCGGGCTAAGAAGTCATTTTAGGAGCAAAGCTCTTTCAAAGGACCAAGGAGACACTATACAAGACCCTCATCATCCCAGTCCTGCTGTGTGAGTCAGAAGCGTAGACACTGACACAATCGAATGAATACAGGCTGGGGTACTTTGAGTGAGAGTTTCTTCGGATGATATTCGCTCCTGTATGTACCTATCAATGGAGTATGGAGAGGAAGATTCAATGGCGAACTGTACAGGCTATACAGCGACATTGATAGTTTCAAATTCAAGTTTTTTCTGTAGTTCTCGAAATCGACGAATATAAGGTGGAGCGGTGTTAAATATTCCGATGATTGCAGAAGGGGGCTATTCGTAAGGTGTTAAAGTGATTGCCAAATGATCGACCACTTCCGCTTGGTATGCCTTTTAAGAGTATCATTGGTTCTGGACTTAATCATCAACTTCGGAAATAAATAAATTTCTTGAGAACACCTTTCTTCGGTTCCCAAATATCCATGACTAGTGGCAACACAATACTTGCTGCAAAGTCGGAGTCTGCTTTTTGGAAATACGATAGGTAAGCCATCAAGTCAAGCTGCTTTGTTGTTTTTAACAGTAGGATCGCGCAAAACACAAAATGTCAAAGTAGAATTGACAATTGCCGCCATTAGCAAAAATTATGGCAGCTTTGATTTCGTTTCTTGTCACCATGGCGCCACCCATCTTCCTCTATTTGGCAATAGCTTTATGTCTGTAGACAAAGTTGGGAATCATATTTTTGTAAAGTTTGTTTAAAATTAAAATATTTACGTACCAGAGTTACCACCATATACAAATTTACAAGAAGTGACTAATATTAATTAAAGACAGATTTTTTTTTTTTTATTTTCTTTGAGTATGGCCTCTCGCATGACTCATGTGAGTAAGGTTAAGGTTGAAGATCTCAAACTTTGTGTATGTGCTGGACACAAAACACAATTTTTTTCCTTACTTTCTTCTTACCCTGCACTCTCTTCAATGAAAGTTGTATGAAACTAGCCATGAATACTTAATTTTTATAAAAGTAATAATTTTGAATTATTATCAACCGAAATAAATGTGAAATTCAAGGAAGTTAAAGTCATAAACTAGACGTAATAATGCACATTTAAATAAAAACTATAAATTAGATTCAAATATATACATACGTGTTATACTGACGAGTGAAATTCAATGTTAAAATGTCCTTTGAATATTAATTTTTTTGAGTGATGGCTTACGTGTCATAATTATTTATTTATTCTTTCACGTGATGACGACAGTGGGTAGACCTGTCAATAATAATTTCACTTTTGATTTTTGAATGTGATGTCGTCTGAAATAAATGTGTTCCTACTCTCTTTGTGCGTAGGGATATTAACTGAAAGGGCCTGCAAGGAGTGGTATTAAAGAAATCGTTGAATTTTTCGAGAGTCATGGTGTAAGTTTCCATTAATTGGATAGAAGACAAGAGAGAGAAATTTGATGACTCGTACATTTTCTGATCAAACAGGCCTATTCTTTAGAATCCGTGGAAAAGCTATAGCTGAACTGAAATTGGTTTTACAAATTATTCAAAGTTTTTCTGATTTAACACTTTATAAACCCAACTCCAGATTCAGCATGCATTGCTGAGTGCACGAACGGAATTGCTTTTTCGATCATTCAAACGTTTGCCCAACTAACTGCTCCATCAGGGACACATCAATAACTTTAATCGAGTCCCTATTCCCAAAATACTTAAGAGAATTGAAGCTCAACAAAGTATATCACGATTCACCTCCCACGACTTCTTCCAACACTCTATTCAAGTGTTTAATTTTTTTCTTTTCTTCGAAATCACGTCAATGCCATTACGTTGTCGAACGTTATCCTGTGTGACAACCATACTAAAAAAAATGAAAACGAATTCAAATCACAAAAACGAAATTAAGTCGTGAAAAACCCTGCCATATCTCCTGGTACTGGTAGGGTCAATGGGCAAGAAGACGTCGGTCTCGTCGTTGAAATGATTCCCTTAGGGGCAGGCAGCCGCTCTGATGGCATCGCCTTCGAAAACAATTAGCCATGAAATTGAAAATGTAACTTCAAGATAGAAGACGACCATATTGTTCTATTTCACGGTGGTGTTTCAAAAAACTTTATTTTTTTCAAAATAAATATACGCTAGCATCGACAACAAGCATAACGTGGGGTGTTGTATACGTAAAATACTCAAAGTATACTCGTTCGCAGTTTCCGTTTCATTAATATTCAAAAGTGGCTAAATTAAAGCGTCTTTAAAGCATGTTTACCACAAATTTATTCTCAATTTATGCATCCTGCTTATTGCCTTCTGTAAGACTGTGTATAAGACTGTAAGACACGTTGGAAAAGTGCCCATTGAATGCTGATTAGCATTTGATGATGGCAGTTATGGTGCGGGCGGAGTTCGAGTTGGATGGAAATGGCTGCTGCTATGTGCCGCTTGAAACGCTGTTAGAAACTCTTCTATAACAAGAAATGACCCACAGATGTATGACTGTGGGAGTCGGAAAGGTGTTATGATCCCAGTATATAAAGTTTGAATTGCGTCTTTATGTGCACAGTATGGTTGACAGGAATTGATTCTTTTTCACAGAACGTCATTTTTACTGAGACTTGGAAGAATATTTTATTTAGTTACCTTGCTTCCCTAAAATTAAAAAAAAGCTGTTATTCTGAATTTTCTTAGCAAACAGAATTTTGTTTCCAATGAAACATATCGATTAGTTAAGAAAACTAAATGTCCCTTTGTTAACAATCGAACCAGAGATGGGATGGTTAGAACAAGAGCTTTTGGGGAAGAAGATAAAATGGGTGTTTTGTGCGGCACAAACAAACGATCATTTTTTTGTAGAAAGTTAAATTTCCTATGATTCAGTTAGTTCAAACATTTTTGTATGTAAACTCCTTGCCGTGATATGGCGCTTAAAAAAACAGGTAATTTTTCAAAATTCGGCAAAAAATGCCAAAAAATGAAAAATTACACCTTATTTCTTCGGATATACCCACATAATCAAATCATGAAATGTTTTTTGACACTCCCCCACCCATATATGCTTACCCACTAGGTGTCAGTTTATACCCATTATTATTGTCATCCCGCCGTAATTTTAAATATATTTTTTTGTCCTAGTCTAGTCGGCAGGTATTTTCAGGTAGAAATAGTCGGAAGTTAAAGAAACTTTGGGATGTTGTTCAGGGGTAGTTAATTAAAATTTGACGAAGTTGTAAATAAGGCCTTGTGGAAATAGAGGAGTAGGGGGGGGGGGGTTGCAATTTGTTCAACCTTGTTCGGATTTTCCTTCTATAACCTTTTTTCTTACGTCCTACGGCAAAAGCATGCAGTACTTTTTGTAGATCGTTAAATGTACTACAATTTTTATAGTAAAGGGTTTCCAATATGGGTTGTTGTTTTGATTAGCCCGCTATTTCGGTAGTTGTCACTTAAGAAGCTGTAATTTTTTAACATTTGACAAGTTAAAACTACGTCATTAATAAAAATGGAAAAATACACGCTTCAATAACGCACTAAAATTATTAAAATTCACTATAAAAATGGTGAAAATTAGTCAGAGACGGTTCATAAAACTAAAACATTTTGTGGTCGTCGTGAAGCACCTTGTCCGACCGCAATTCAGAAATTGTTGGACAAATTTGAGCTGTTGGGACAGGTTAGCGATGTGTAGAATAAAACTCGTTCACGTGCGTCGCTCAAGAACAATTGAGAAAATTACTGCTGTAGCCCAAAGTGTTGAAGAACAGCCAGGTTTGTCCATTCCTCGTCGTTCTTTGAAGTTGGGCATTCAACAAACGTCATTACACCGTATTTTGCATAAAGATTCGGGTCTTAAGGCTTATAAAGTTCAGTTAACATAAGAACTCAAGCCGGCCGATCATCAACAATGTCGTGTCTTTGCCGATTGGGTCCTTGAAATGCATGAAAATGATCCGGAATTTCATCGAAAACCATCTTGATTGATGAGGCTCATTTCCACCTCGGTGGCTACGTCAACAAGCAAAATTGTCACATCTGGGGCTCGGAAAACCCAAGATTTATTGTTGAAAAGCCTCTCCATCCTCAACGAGTAACTGTTTGGTGCGGCTTATGGTCCGGCGGGTTCATCGTCGTTGGACCTTACTTTTTCGAAAATGAGGCTATAGCAAAAGCTACGGAGAATGGATTGCGCTATCGAGAGATGATCAATAATTTATTATGGCCGGAATTGAATGGACAACGTTTGCTTTCAACAAGATGGCGCTACATGCCACACAAGCAACGAAACCATCGATCTTTTACGGAAAAAGTTTCCCGACCGTGTTATCTCTCGAAGAGGTGATCACAACTGGCCACAGAGATCTTGTGATCAAACACCTTGCGACTTCTTCCTTTGGAGCCACGGGAAAGACTAGGTCTACGCTAACAGTCCAGCGTCGATTCAAGTCCTCAAAGATGGAATTCGTGAAGCTATTGCGTGAAGCGTAGCCCTGGGGGCCATTTGGCTAATATTGTTTTCCATTACGAATGGCATACTTTCTTCTTTACATTGAATTAAACATCCGATCATTTATCTCAAAAAATGCCATTTTGCTTTGAATATCAAAATAACACCTCTTATTGGTAAACTCTGTATATTTAAAGGCCTTTCGAAAAACAGGCCTTTTTTCAAATCGATAAAAAATGCCGAAATTTTCCGGAAAATTACCTGATTTTCGAAGCGCCATATCTTGGTAACAAATTGACAATTTTTGTCCTATCAAAGTTGTAGGAAATTTAACGTGCTACAAAAAAGCTGATTATGCTTTTGCCGTAGGATGTAAGGGAAACAAGAAATTGAGGGAAACGCGGAGCAAGGTCGAAAAATTTTCAGTAACCCTCCCCCTCCACTTTTCCACAGAACTCTCGAGATTAAAATCTTAGCAAAATATCAACTACCCCTGAACAAAATCCCCAAGTTTCATTAATTTCCGACCTTTTCCACCTAAAAGTACCTGTCGACGGGACTTATTTCTATATAAAAATTTTTCCTAAAGCAAGAAATTACTGAGGTGGTGGACACTGTCTCATAGGTAGATACGACGGCCTCAAGACTTGGCGTACTCGCAAATAAATTTTACAGAAGCTGTATGGGCGAAGAAGAGAAAATTGTCGATGACCTATGTACTTGAACAATATACAACAAACATGTTCTGGACTTGCTTATAGACAGAAACTATTTTTAGGAGAATCCTTTTTTAACGAAAATGATGAATGATAGCTTTGGACATCAATTCTTTTGTGCGTTTCGTAAGAAGCTCAAAAAGGTTTCAAGTTTGTAAGTTTTTAGGGTATAACACCCCAAACCTTATGATATCACAGCTGTCGTCTTTTGGAATAAATGTTTTAGCTTATAGTGCTATCTTAATATAATCTTATTAGATTTCTAGCCTTAGAACAAACCTTTGAAAACGAGAAAACAAATTTGGTATGAGTATTCATAGCCAACAGTTCAGCTTAGAATACACTTCCAAAGCTCGGCAGATGGGTTCTTCAATTCCATTGGAGAAGAAAACACCTACGTTTACACTATATAATCCATGTTTAACCCATCTATACAAACAAACAGATTTTGTATAAGACTTGAAGTGTATTCATTTTTTCACAAACAGACTGTATCATTGCTCCACGATTTTTCTCTTATCTATTCCTAAAACGCTGAGAAAATTTGGTGACAAAATTCGGCTTAGCCGAGAACGTGCCCAGACTATGAAACGACCATCAGCCACCGAATGTTGACGGTGGAACATCTGCAATCATCATGGGTCTCGATTGCACTTGATCACATGAAATTATACATTTTGGTGGTTGGTGATGGTTATGACGCGTTTAGCCTTACAATACTCGTACCATACCGCCGCCATCATCATCGCCACGCCACCGTAGTCGTTTTCGTTAGCCTTTTTACGGAAACATATATTTTAACTTGTTTTCTCTTTTTCTTACAACCAACCTTTTTGCCTTTTATCCTCTACCACCACGATTACCACCCCGCAAAGTTACAATACGGGAAAGGGAATAAAACCAAAACCCAAGTCTAAATAAAAACAGGAAATGGTATTGTATTCAGGCTATGTTATGACTCCGTTCAAACGGAAGGAAGTCCTTTTGAATGGATACAATATGCCGACAAGAGTTTAGTACACGAGCGAGTATTGCTTTAACATTTATTTCTGCTGTTCCGTATGGGGACCAAAAAAACAACCCTTCTATTGTTTTGCATTTAATTTTATATAATAAAATAATATGCCACTTTATATGCAAAAATAATTGTAATCTCGAATTGAAGCGCCTATTGTTTGGGAATCTTAATCAAAATGTGAAGTCAGGAATGAGTTTTATTGCTTTTTAGAACATTTTAAAAGAATAAAATGTCTAAAGTTTATCTATTCGCTACTCAAGACCAATACACGATACACCCCTAACAAATGAGGACCATTTTGCCAGCCAATTCGAAATGTAAACCATAAGTGAATTGAGGTGAATTTCGCGAGTGTATTAATAATTAATGTTTTTTTTTTAGAAGAAGCATTTAATGTTGTTTTGTGAAGTATGCAATTAATGTTCAAAGTTATGAAACATTTTGCATCACAAAATTTGAATGCAAAAAAGGTGATGGCAGATAAAACTTGAAATTATTAAAGCTAAGGAAATTATCATTTAACTGTCTTTGTGTACAATAATTGCTTTGAAGAATGCTTCTCAGTGTTTCCAGAGATCAGAAGTATGCACTTCAAAAAAAAATTCCGAATGGAATTTGAACTTAAATAGATTGGTTCTGAATCGAGTTTAACAAAACATGCGAAGACTACAATTATTCTGAGCTAGAGAAGTATCTGCTCTTGTAAAAAGTTCTTCAATTAGGGTTGGTAGATGTTGAAATGGAATAAAACGAGCTTTGTGTTAAGTATTAACAAAATTCTTTTATTGCAAAGGTCCCTGTATGTATATGCCATTATGTATTGAATATGACATCGTTCAAGTGCCCGCCTCGGATTCGTATGGTGGGACGAATCCAAGTAGTCCAATTTTAGATGACTGCATTAATCCATATGAATTTGACCGATGACTTGTGTAAGGACATCCGTCGATTTTGGTTTATTCGAATGGATTTTCGACTTCAGGAAACCCCACCAAAAAGAGT
Source organism: Platycheirus albimanus (assembly GCA_916050605.2). Taxonomy (NCBI): domain Eukaryota; kingdom Metazoa; phylum Arthropoda; class Insecta; order Diptera; family Syrphidae; genus Platycheirus; species Platycheirus albimanus. The sequence continues at coordinate 28,146,457 of OU696698.1, read as the reverse complement.
TAAGAATGGTCCTATCTCATGACCTGGATGGCTTATTCAACATTCACGTTACCTCTGTGAGAGATAACCTTACCCTGAATCTCAAATATTTTATTTTTATTTATTTATCAAAAATAACTTACAAAATAAATTTATAAATTATTATTTACATGTAAGACATCAGGGCAACAAGACCATCGATGTCGTTTAGATGGTATATGTATAGGTTTAATTATTATGAAATAAATAACTATCACTTCTTTCTTAATTGAGACTACATATAATTAAAAAAGTTAAAATTTGCTATAAGGCAGAAGGCATAGTTTATATTTCTTTGAATTTGTTGTGTAGAGTTGTGACTTCTTTAATACGCTGAATGCATCGAATATCGGATGGGTCAAGTAATTTGGCTAGCTGCTTTTGTTTTTCTTCCGTTAAATCGGTATTTGAAGTAAGTCGAGAGACTGGACAATCAGCAAATATATGCCAAATTGAGAGGACCTCTTTACAATTTGCACACTCCTCCGGGGGGTCGTTGGTAAATTAGTGACGACTTGAGAAAAGAGTTTTTCCTACTCTGATTCTAAAGAGCGATATACATTCTTCTCTGGTTAGTGTTTTGCTGTATGGAATCCTGAGATGTGTTGAGTGATGTTTACGTAGGAAGTTTTGTTCACTAAACCAAGAACTTACAAGTTCTTCGTTTTCAATGTCAATGAATATTTTCCGGATGAGCTGGGGTATGCTATGCAGTATTGATGATAGTGTCCGCCTGACCAACGTCATTTTCAAACGGCGACTTTCTGAAGATGCTTAATCACCTGGCAAACCTTTTTTGGGGGTTCGTTACATCCAACACTGTTGTTTTGCTTGTTAACACAGCCATTTGTAAAAAATCGCTTCGCGTTGCTTAAGAATGATTTCTCGGCAAAAATTGGGATCCTCTTCCAAACGCTCCGATATCCAGTCAGCGAATGAACGGCGTTGTTTATGGTCATGCACTTTAAGCTACTGGGCTAGTTGGATCTTGTACAGTTAATGGCCCAACCAGAAATTCACCATCGAATACAAATCGACTGCTTCGGGTTCTGCTGTAAATTTTCACGGGACGCGATCTTGAGTTCCTTTGACGTACATGTTGACTGATTAATTATCGAACTGACCTCTCAAATTTGGCCAACAAGAATTAAAAATTTGACGGTGAAGGGCCAACATTTCTACCTTAAAATGGGCACAACAATGGCAACGTTTCACTACACATTTAGAGAATAAAGATTAATAAATTGGAGAAGGTGTTCAATCATGTGTGTAACTTAACATGTTAATTTGGCATCAGTTATTCAATAATAAACAATAGATTTGACAGGCTCCCGGAAATTATGCCAGATTTTTTTTTTTGAAAAAACGCCAAAAAAATTTTCTGGCTTAAAAATGGAAAAAAGACCAGAATTTTAGTTGGCAAAAAAGCCAGAAATTTGGAAATTACGCCAGATAGATGTGGAAAAAGAACCAGAAAAGGAAATGGAAATTAAGCATGAAAATTAATATTTTCTGGCCTATTTTCCAAATAACGATTTGGAAAAAGGGTCAAAAATGTTTTTTTTTTAATTTTTAAACAAGACGAAGTGGGTGTGTTACGCACAGCAATTCATATAAAATACCGTTTTCCAAAATAAGAAATGGCGTTTTTTCCATTTCTGGAAATGGAAAAATGCCAGAAATTTTTTTGAGAATAGGACTGAAATCTGGGAAAGATTATCCGAAAACTTTGGCTTTTTTTCCTATGAAGCATTTTCTGGCGTTTTTTCCAAAAAAAGTTCTGGCGTAATTTCCGGGAACCATTTGACAGATGTCACCAGAACAAAATAGCCGCCACAGACCAACTAAATCTAGACTTGCCAATTGAAAAACTTTTAACAATTTTTGCCGATGAGTTCTCGGTCCAAGTAGCCATCACCAGACTATAGATGAACAACGCAGCTGTGTACGATGGTCTACAAGCGGAGCTTTATAAACACGCTGGAGATGACCTGGCCCAATCTGATCCCAAAAATATAATATCGGTAACCCACCACCTGTTTGTTGGTTTGAAGGCAGCTTATGACAGTGTTAATAGAGTTAAACTGTATCGAGCCATTTCCAACTTTAGAGACCCTGCTAAACTGATACACGTTATCAGGATGGCGTTGGAAAATGCTCGCTTTTCTGTCAAAGTTGGTAGCGACTCTACTGAAACCTTCGAAACCACCAGAGGAATTAGACAATGTGACGCACTGTCATGCACCTGTTATAACATTGTTCTTGAAAATGTAACACGGAGCACCCATGCCAGTACATTGGGCACCATCTTTAATAAATCGACAACAATTAAGTGGGTTTGCGGACGACATTGATGTGATAGGAAGAACAAAGCGAGCAGTTACCGGTGCCTTCACTACCATGGAGTCAGCAGCAAGCGAATGGGGCTGAAAATCAATATCAACAACAAGCCAATCACACCACCGACTTGGTCAGTGACCATTGATAGGTATAACTTGTAGGTAGTTAGTGAATTTGTCTACCTGGGTACTGCTGTAAACACAGGCAAAAACATCAGCGCTGAAATCAAACGCAGAATAACTCTTGCTTATCGCTGTTTCTTTAGGCTGAATAAGCAATTAAGGAAGAAGAATTAAGAAGAAAGTCTTAGCCTAAGGCTAGTCCGCCACTAGACGCTGCAATTGAAACGTATTCCATGTATAAAATTGTATGAGTTAAGTATCACTATACACTGCAGCAGAACTGCACTTCAGTGACAGTAATTTATTTAAGTCGTTAATAACTAACGTTAGTTAACAGTATACGGCATAGTTGGAATTGTACCCAAATAGTGCAGTGCACGTTGCTCCGATTCACTTTAAACCTTATTTTGTTAGAGGCTTTTCTTGATATTGGCACTTTTACCTCCGTAAACGAAAATAAATTTCCTACTTGATTGCTCCAAGGGTTCTATTAGGTCTTATTTTGTTGGTATGGTCTATCTTCGACAGCGGGTGAATTCATTTCATTTTTTCTTGCTACATATACCTAAACTTGTATTCTCATCTGACTACATTATGAAATTCACATTTCTTCTCTTTATTAGCTCAAATAACTGACCCGATTTCAAATAAAAGTCATGCATCCTGTTTGACACAAGCAATATCCTTATTCTTCTCGCAAGGGTTGCAATAACAATCAAATAAAAAAAAAAACCATACTCAACAACTGACCGAAAATATTCCAGCTAATTAGATTGTTTTATCATGGGGTCGCAGAGTGGCACTTAAACGTTTGAAGTATATTCCCTGCTGCGTCACTTCACTTGACTTCTATTATACTCGTTCTTCAGCCATTTCCGCCACGAATAGCTCACTGAATTTTTTCCACTTTTAGACTGCAAAAATGCAAATCAATTAAAGCAATTTTCCAATTAATTTCTTTTCGATTGCACCTTCAATCAATGGACGACGGACGACCGATACGATGGCGGGCAATGCTCTTCAAAAATTGATGACCATACCACCGTGTCCGTGTGCTGGAGTGTATGGGTATATATGTACATGAATAGTTTTCGAGATATAACCACTCTCTCTCAAATGATTGGTTGAAAAGTTGATGGTAGCGGTAGGATGAGTTATACAGTTCTGAAGAATGCCAAATGACCATTGACTTGAGTAAGTGTGGTGCTACCATTAATTGGTTAACTCAATGGAAAACTTGTTCTATAGGTAGCTTATTGCTGCTCCTGGTTCCTGGGAATGAAAAGGCGAAGATTTAGATCCTTGGAGGGCTTGATGCAATTAGTGAATTTTATATTGTTGGTTGACTGATTTCTTTAACGACGATTCAGACTTAGACGTGTGCTTTCGAAGTCAATTAAGATGAGAAGAAGTTTTTGGTTGAGAAATTTGGGGGTAGTTGAGGTGGTGTTTGAAACCATGATATTGTTTTTATTATTTGTTCTAGGGAATCGTGAATACAAGTTTACTCAAAAAACTTTATTTTTGATTGTGCCACCGTGTCGTTTCAAATTGCAAGGAACTCGTTGGAGCACTTCTTTCACCTGAACACGTCATAATTACATATATGGTTTCTTCATTTGCTTTTGATTTTCTTCTCTATTCCCATGCCCAGGGCCTCTATCGTGACGGGGCCCAGAAAGGCTGATATATTCACTCACACAAACACCAAGTGTGGTTTCGAGAAAAATATAAAATTTCAGATGTTAATCAAATCCACGTTTCAGACGGTAGGCTTTTGTTTATCCATGGATGCAACAACCTTTTCTTATTCACCAATCGGACAGGCAAGACATTCGTTATTTCGTTGATTCTGGCAACAATTTGGTCAAGATCTCAAATGGCGTTGACTGTTGCATTTTCCGGCATTGTTGCCACCTTGTTGGAAGCCGGTCGAACTGCACATTCCGCTTTGAAGCTGCCTGTGAATCTTCTCACGGTTGAGAAGCCAACGACAACAATGACCAAGAATTCGGCAACACCGATATTGAGAGAATGCAAAATGATTATCTGGGATAAAATGCACGATGCCACATAAACGAGCTTTAAAGACAGTTGACCAAACGATGAAGGATTTATGAGGTGATTCGAGACAAGAAGTTGAAATTGACTACGAACATAAGAGTCACATTGCAGAGCGACCCATGGATTGAAAAATTTTCGAGACAACTGCTGGCGCTTGATGTTTCGACTGAATTGATATCGTTTTCGGCAAATTTTTGCGAGTTCACTTCCTCCTCGAAGGAAGAGATCGTCACCAAAATGTTCCCCGTCATTGCACAAAATTATGAAAATTAATTAGTGAGGCAATACTAGCATCGAAGAATAAGGACGTCGATAGCTTGAATTTCATAATTCAAAGTAAAATCGCTGGAGAGCTGAATTCACACAACTCCGTTGACAGCAAGATTAACGAGTATGAAGAGACCAACTATCCGACGGAATTTTTCAACTCCTTTGATGTGCCAGGAACTCCGCTGCATAATTTACAGCTGAAAATTCGATCGATCAAAATCATGTTGCAGAATCTGAATCATCAGAAATTATGCAATGGTTCGCGGTTGTACGTCAAGAAACTGATGAACAATGTGCTTAGTCTTCCATTCCATTAAAGAGGATTCAGTTCCCCTTTAAATCGCAAAGAAAAATCGTTGGAAGTCTATGGGATTAATCTCGAATTTCCCTGACGTCTTTACATTACATTACACTTTAATCTACTCCGTCTATGGATCAAAGAAGTAGACATACTTACAGGCACTGGCAACTGAGGAAATCGGCAAACCGTCTTCGTTGTGTGTTTTTGCGACGGAAAACAAATCAAAAAACATTGTAAATCATATCACTCACTACTGGTTTCAGTTCTATTCAATAAAAGTTTTTTCATTCACTTTTTTACTTTCCAACAGGGCCCAAATTCGTGTGTGTCCAAGGGCCCCAGTATGGCCTGAGACGGCCATGGCTGTAGAGGCTGCCGCCGTAAAAACTCATATTGTGAACAGTATTTGAATGCGCATTTAAGGACATTTTTTTTTATAACAAAATGTAGCGCAAAGTTTCCAGCCGATAGATCTCAGAGCACTCAAACGATGCCTGCTGTCCTTGGTCGTATTATGTTAAACATACATCTTACTTTGTCTTTGTCTACTTGGATATCACATCGTCATTTATATGCATTTCTGAGGCCTATGTGCTGTTGGGCCCACTAACTTGCTTTTAAACAGATAGGCAATGATTGATTAAAAGTTAGGGTCTCAAGACGTTCCCCTGATGGACACCGATTTTTAATGGGAGTTCTTAGGTGAGAACTATCAAGCGCATCATTTTTTCTAGCTAGAAAGTACAACTATTCAGTCCCATTCTAATACATCCACAATACACTACATGGTTTTTAAGGATTGAGTATAAGCTATCACATCTTCGCAAATCACAATTTTCTTCGTGTCACCTTTGTTTTAAAATATTAACTATAGAAGAAAATAGTCGGGTTATTCTAAGATCAACATTTTAAAATGGCCACCCTTGCAATTAATTTGCTCCCATCAATTGTTTGAATTGTTTGAAGACTGAAATTAATTGAGTCTTCAAATTTAACAACTCCACTCAAATGGAGTGATATAAATAGTAAAAAAAAAATACTCAGTTCATCAGATAAAAATCAACATAAATCAGCACAATTAAGAATCCATCACAATTCACAATTCTTTGGTCCTTGAAACATTTACCTTGTCTGCGGTTACTGATGGGGGAGTCCTTCAAAAGCCACACAAAACATCCTGTTCTCCGACTTTCATCTCCTCGCCAACTATACATAGGTAAATGAACGTATCCATGCTACCTGCAGCACGTTGGTTGGCAGCGGTGTAATTTTGTGCACTGAAGTATACACGCTGAAGTGTTTTGCTTGGATCTCTGCAAGGAGGTACCCGACACAAGGATTATCAATCTAAATTAAAACATCTGAATTGTGAACATTTGAAAACTTAAACTTTAAAAAGAGAAGAGAAAAATACTGTGAACTACAATTTCACTGCAAGTAACGATGACTTTGCAAACCATGAACAAAAAAACTTTCAACGCCTTCAGCGCGACTATGTATACGGCGATATCCTTGAGCCTGAGCACCCTCAACCAAAAAAAAAAAAAAAAAAAAGAAATAGCTTCTTTTTTGTTCAATGAAAAGCAGAAATGAAACAATTGCTCCTAAGAGTGTATGCATGGAAAGTCGTTTTCATCATTTTGTGGGTACCACCCCTTGGTGAATCCACCACCCACCACACACCACCATATCCACCCACTAATGCATTATTCAGTTAACTTGCACAATTTGAACACGAACCGTGCACAAGAAAGAAGTATATTGAAGCCGAAACATGTAGATATACAGTTATACAACGGGGGAGGACAAATTGTTATCCCGGAACGTTGAAGGTACACATTTATAGTTGTACCCTTTCTGTGTGCAAGATATGATTCCTTAAAATGAAAAATGAGTAGGGCATTCTGCATGACACGTGCCCTTGCACTGAATAATCGCTGTGGACAAAATTACGTAGCCGGATTAACACTACGGTCGTTTATCCAACTTTGGGTGTCTACGTCGTATAGTGAGTCCTGTTTTTTAAAGCGCTATATGGTACAGTTCAACATCAACATACATTCCGTGCAGTGTGTGGATGTTCTTATCAGAATTAGCAGCTCGGAGAATCATTAAATTTCACCGTGCACCGTTACACGAGCAATAATTCGGGATTTTCAGTTTCTCCCTGTTTGCTTGTGCATTTTATGCTATCCATTCGCACACTCCTTCTGCATGTTCTTATCCCAAACGCACTCGACTTTCCGCTGAGCATTCAGCATAGAGCCAGGAACAGGAAGTGAAGAATTACATCACAAGAATTTCAAGGATGTGATAAAATTTTTACCATTAAATGTTAAATCCATTTGCCCTCTAGCTTTGTAGAAATACATCAGAACTTTATACTAGAGGCAGCCATGATTATACATATAAGACATGGTTGCCAAGGGTATGGAAAATTTTACGGTTGTTCCAAGTTCTTGAAAAAATCAAGCGTTGTGATTTTGAACTAGAACGCGATTTAATACCCTAAGACTGGACTTCTTCTAAAGGGTGTTTTTTAGACAATTTAATGTTAAGTCCAAGAATTTAGCTTTATTATAAAGATAAGGGTTTGACATTATGTTTTAAAAATAATTTTGGGCAAGTGGCCGCCGCGGCTGGCTCGAATAAATTCCAGCCGGAAGGCCCAATTTCAGACCACTTTTCGCAGCAATTGTGGCCGTATGTCAACAATAACGCGACGAATGTTCTCTTCCAAGGCGTCAATCGTCTCGGGCTTATCTGCGTACTGCGTAGACAAGCGAATTCACATAACCCCGCAATAAATAGTCCAGCGGTGTTAAATCGCATGATCTTGGAGGCCACGCCACAGGCCCACGACGCGATATAATGCGCTCACCAAGTTTCCTTCACTAAATTGATTGTTCCGTTGGCTGTATGGCATGTAGCGCCGTCTTGTTGCCACTAAAGGTCGTCCACATTAACATCCTCCAATTCAGTCATTAATCATGACTGTAGGTATAGCGTTCCCCATTGACTGTAACATTATAACCAGCTTCATTTTTGAAGAAATATGGACCAATGATCCCCTCTGCCCATAGAGCACACCAAACAGTGATTTATTGAGGATGTAACGGCGGGCGTCTCAACAATGGCTTGTGGATTATAATCACTCCAAATAGGACAATTTTGCTTATTAACGTACCCATTCAACGAAAAGTGAGCTTCATCGCTGAACAAAATTTTCTTGTGAAAATCGAAAATCGTTACCCGAGTATAACCATGTTTCTCAAAATAAATTAGCACAATTCGCAAACGTTGTTCAGGAGTAAGTCTATTCATTATGAAATGGCAGGCAAAGCTGAGCATAAATCAAGCGACAGCTGTCAAAAAGACCAACTCCGAAAAAAGTATTGCCAGATTGAAAACCACACGCCTAAGAAAAAACACCCTTTAGAACTAGATGTCCTCCAAGTTTTCGGTATTGTAACACGTCTATTATCCTGAGGAAACCATATGAAGGATTGTTTCGCTGTGCTCTCATCAGCCAATGTTCGGAATATTTAAGGCTTCCTTTCTTTGGCAACTATTTTGTGATAAAGGCGTATATGTATAAGTTTAACTCCCCCAAAGAGCCTGCTTTTGGTTAAGCAAAATACGGAAGACTGCTTCGAAAATTCTGCTGCTGTACCATCAAGACCAGCTGCTTTGTTTTATTTTCTCTTCCTCATTTAGAAGTACAAAATAGTTCTCCTTCACCCTGTTTCCGATCTTCTATCGTTACAAAAAGATAGCCGTGTTGTGCTACGATGCTGTTCGAAAATTAACTTTTTTTACAACTTTTTACAACATTTTCTGACCTTTCTATCTTATCACGTCTCACACGTCGCTATCTAACTATCATCCGAGATGCTTTATGTTATGTATGCTCCATGTTAAGTAGAATCATAATTCACGCTGATACGTTCAATGGGTAAGACAACTAACTTCTTTGTTGACGTTCTTCAAGAAGGCCTCATTGGACCACTTTTATTTTTTTTAATGACTGCTTGCATTCTTTAACATCAATGGCATAGAGCCTTAGCCATGCAAATGTTCCCAAAAGTTTCTTTGCTGTTATTTAATCTTGGTATTCTCCTGTGGGATCAAAGTCAATATTCCCCACTAGCATTCCTAAGTTTTGTCGAGGAATAATAATCTCACAACAGCTGGCAACCATATCTTCCGGTTGCAAAGTATATGAAAAGTAACCGATTCTGTAGCAATCACGTTGGCAAACAAAATGACGGACTCACGAAGCGCCCACCGCCGCGCGCCCGTCGCCGACTTGCGACTTCTGAATTCCAGCTACAGAAAGTCCTGAATGAATTTATAATTCCGTGTTATTTGAGATAACATTAGAAATGCAAAGTGCATCTGTGTTGGACTGATGCCCCAAGGGAATACTTGTTCATATAACGATATAGACTTGAAGGGCGTGAATAAAGTTTTAACCAGAACTATATTTGTAGGATTGTCATTTTTAAAGAAGAAGATAGAGTTAGAGTGCGTTAGGGATAGGGTGTGTGTCAAGAGACAAGTTTACGTTGTGCTTTTCCAGTGAATTAAAGTCAATCTGAACCATAAAATCGTTGACTCTATTAAAGTTATTATACATTTCATTTCAGAGTATCTTTATATCTGTGTCCCTATATCTGTTTTTGGGATGACCTATTTGGTATATTGTCGGTGTCGGAGGTAGATGCATATAGAAAGAGTATACCTTCCATTATATTCCCACGACACAAATAGAATTTCTTATCAGTTTTCCTCACGCCTTTTGCCCTTTATAAGATAGACTGTCAGACACTATGAGGGTGTCAGAGCCCGAGCCCGTTAAATTCTAAATTTGTCTCTTAATGGAAATTGGGATTGATAAACCCCGGAGCACTATAAAGCGCCCGCCAGCCAAGTGATTTCAATAAAAAAAATTATTTTATTTTATTGAACCGGTTGAAGGTGGATTTAAGATAACCTTTTTTGCCACACGACATGAGGCAATACTCTGTTTTTGTATGTGGAAACAAGCTTGGGTGGTACCCTGTGACCAATTTTGTGGACCAATTTATTTAACAAAGGTGTATATGGTTCTGATTGATGCAATTCGTTACGGATGAGCCAATGGTGTCTTGTTAGAAGGTAGTTTGGAAATGTTTTGGTTAAGGAAATGTGCATTCCATTTAGGGGAAAATAATAACTAACTCGTATACAACCTCCAGGCTGAAGAGTAATTGGTCCAAAGACATATTGGCGATTTGAAAGCTGAAAGCTAGCTTGTAGTTTCGTTTGGTTATTCATGATTTATAGATTATTTTCATCAGTTTAATCCCTAGAGTCATAGATCGAGTCCACGTTCAAGAGGAATCAAGTGAGATTTCATAGTAAATCGATAAAATCAATAGCTTGTGAATAATTTTTGAATGAAATCGGAGGCTCCCAGAATATATGCTCGAGGTAATTACGACCCAATTTGTTTGGAAAAAAAAGAGAGAAATTTGTTTTGAGCTAAAAGTTTTAAAAAAGAGTAGTATTTTAGTTGGAAATCAAATTGCTGCTCTACCTCATGATTGCTTGGTTTAAACGGCATCCCTTGTTGCATTTATAAACATCAAAAGAGTCGTCCAGCAACGCAAGGAGTTTTGTTTTGTACAGGGCACAGTTTTCCGAAGTATTTGACGTGTGACAAGAAGTGACATAGGGTGCTGTGCTGTCACCACTTTTGTTCTAACTTCCCATTGATGATGTTATGACCCATGACCACCGCATGTGAAAATGAAAGACTACAAAATCCAATTCAACCTATTTCACAAGTATAAGGCTATGTGGACTGTTTAATGGCAAATCCCGTTAAAAACTTGTGTCGCTTATTTTTATGCAAAGTGGCGAGGCCACTAGCTAAAGGATTAACGCCAAAAATAATACACACCTGCTAGTACCAATACCAGCAGACTATTAGGAGACAGGAGACAGTAGTGGAGGTCACTCAGTTAAGCCCCCTGGCTAGATACCTTTCACTCGATGGTGGCGCAGACCCGGCCGCCAGTATAAGAATAAATTAAACTCATAGTGCATTTGGAATAACTTCCTTGGTGTGGAACTCTACAAAAATATCACTTCGAATCAAGTTGGAATTCTTTAAAACGTGGAAATACTCTTCGCTGATATCTGGACTAGGACGCGAGCTATTTTTGAACATCCTTATCCTTACATATTAAAGATTTGGTCGGTGGGTACAAGCCATATACAAGAATGAATTGTGGCTCAGGACTGGACAAATAGTGAGAGAGGAGATAAAGTGATGCTGGACGAAGCCTGATGACATCACAGCAAAGCAGTGCTTTGAATAGAGTCCTCAGTTGAAAATAGTGTGGGAGGAGCAACGGAAACATAGAGGCCACTTTTAAGAAGTCTGAGTCCCACATTTTAAAGTCAGCGGTACAGCTGAAGAAGAGATGAAAGAAGCTGTCCTGTGTCCAAGTAGAAGAAAAGTGTAGTTCCCATCTGCTTTCGGAAATCGAGAACACTTCTAAATCATTCAAATTTAACTTAGACGTTTTTTTACCCAAAATCTTAAGACTAATTTAAATGCTTTTTGGCAGCCACAGCCAGTTTAAGCTTATCAGAGTTATTGTTGGGATTCTCATGAGTTAAACAATGAATGACCAGAACCCTGACCGGGAACCTTGGCCAAAGCTGGCATTGTAAATAATGGCTGAAGCCTATATAAACGAACAGGTTCCTTAATTTGAATTTTTTGAACCCTGCACACAAACCGAAAAGAGTAAAAGAGGTTCAAGTTCTTAGAGCTTTCCCCAAAACATAAATTTTCGAAATGTAAACCAGCAATAGCCAACCGGTTGCCCTTGGGTGGCAGGCAAATCGTTGGTAATCATTGGTATGCGTGGAATCAATACGTCTTCCCTTTTGAATTTGCCAATGATGATTGTTGCTTCGATCAAATTTGGTGTCAATTTTTTGACCGTCATTCTGGTTCCGTTGCACAGTTTTGGCGCGTTCTAGTTTCGAGTGGGCATCACCGGTGATTCTACTTTTAATGTTGATATAAATGTGGTGGCATTCCTGGTGGCTCGATTAAATTTAAAAACTCTGTTGGATATTTAACTGCTTGGTCTTCATTCATTACTGTGTCAATTGATTTGTATTTGAATTTACGAAAATTTGGAATTTTACCGTTTCCGATGTCCAAATGTTATTTGCAAAATATTTTGGCAGACGCATCTTGCACGCACACGCTGTTCGTGGAGAGTATGATTTTTTGTACTCGGTTCCTTAGATATGATGTTTTTAACCAAGCGTTCAGCTCATCTGCTGGCGTTGATCGAGGTATAACGGACAAGGTTTGGCGAAAATCACCTGCAAGAAGAATCAGAGCGCATCCCATCGTTGGTTTTTTCCTCAGAAATCGTTATGGCCATATCGGAATTTTGCTGATATTTTAAACCGCTAAAAAATTTATGAAACAAAAAAAAAAAAAATATAAAAAAATTGAAACACTAAGAATTTTGGAAAGTTGGCATTCCTGGATCCTGGGCAATATTTACCATTGAAAACAAAAAATTATCTTCCTAAGCTCCTACGTGCGTTTTGTTTTGTTAAGTTCTTGGTCAGTTTTCCGACAGGAAAAATGGTAAGAACTGTCCATAATCTGTAGATGGAAAAGTAGTTGAATAGCTCAATCAAGAGCTATATGGCTATTGGAAATATAAGAATTAAAATCTCTAGAAAACGGATTTGATCATGATTCCAGGCCAACAAGCAAGCCGTTGTTTTCAAAAACAATTAGCATTCAATTTAATAATGGATAAGTGACCATAAACTTACTTCCCGTAGAAATCTGAATACAAAAAAACACGTCTCGCTGTTTCCAGGGATGTTAATCATTTCTTATGCTCCCTTGTCCCAACTTACAACCAAGCATAACACCAAAGAAATTCTTATATTTAAATTTTTAAAGAAGGTCCTTTGAAATGTCGACTAAGTCGACTAAGTAGCAGCAACTTTTTTTTTTCATAATCAATCCTCTAAACCTCCTGTTTTTTGTTTCTTTTTTTTGCCAAATATTCACTTAAGTGTTCTTCTGCATTTCTACAAAGACGCCTTAGCTAAGAACCCAAAATAACAAAAACCATATGCGACTTTTAAAACTTATCCAATAATTCACAAACCCCTTCCGGTAGATAGATATCTGTTTCTGCACAAACACACACAAGCTTCTTCGAAGGAGTTTCTGAATCTGAACCAAAAATATATAAGATGGTCAGCATATGCGGAACAAACTTATAGCTTATAGACCCGCCACACATGGAAAACTTTACTCCTAACATATAATATGGAGGCACTGTGAAGATTAAAATCCGCAAAAAAATATAACAATATAACAACAAAAAGGACCTTTTGCAAAGTATAAACTCTCATAAAGCCACCCCAAATCTTAGCCAACCAAACCAAAGAAGAAGAAAATATATAAAGTTTTGTGTGTTTTTTTTTTCTTTGTTTTTCTAATAAAACGAAAAGTTTACCGTTTCTTTTTCAAAGAATTAATGCCACAACTCGGCACAGCACACCGTGGCGATGGCGGCGTGGCGTGGTAACAATGAACAGGATCCTTATCCACTAATGTTCTGCTTCTTACATCCAGCTACAAACAAAGCTCTAACAGGGCTACCTTAATCCACGGGATAAAGCCTCACTTAGGCCAAATGGAAAGTTTGCTTTCACCATACTGATGACAACAACCGTCCAGGAATTCAGTGGATTAAACTACCACACGTGATGTTTATACCAATTTGGAAGCACGTAGGTTCCATGCATAGCTGAGTCCTGAATTACCTGAATGTTGTATATGAGTTTCCTTAGTTTTTGTTTGTCCCTTTGCCTTTGTTTTCTTCATGTTTGAGTTGAAAAGTTGGGATAGGCATCTGAAAAAAAGATACCAACACAAAACACAATATTATGTCCTTGAACGGGAGTTTTTTTTGTTTTTTTTTTTTGGAAAAGGTTACAAAATATTTAGTTAAGGCTTGTTGCCGATGACAAAGTAAAGTTAAATCAACCTGTCATGTATCACGTTTGCTGCTTTGGACACAAAAGGGAATTGGGAAGAGCAACCATGAAAGTAGTAAATCGAAGAGGATATCAAATGTGAGAGTTAAGGCAAGGTATTAGTTGAGTTTTTGACATAAGCCCTTTGTTTTCTAGAGTTTTATGAAAAAGTGATAAATTAAATTAAATACAAAGTGAAAGTAACACCCTAAAATATGAAGTAGGCGTTAATTTCACGGATTGAAAAAAGCAGGCATTTTGGTTTGGACAGCGGCTTTTCTTCTTTTTTTATATAATTTACACTCACTTAAGGGGTTCTTAATACCCTTAACATGAATAAACACAGAGTGAGCGTTTTTATAAAATGGATAGGAGATGCACTTTGTTTTTGAATGTCTGCATATCACAGTGGGAGGGAAAAATCGAACCGGGTAAAGCATTCCAAATTCTTGTAGTGTGGCTTAAAAATTAGTCTCACCCGAAGCAATGCTCGGGGGTCAATTGATGGGCATTCCTAGCTATGCAAGGGTCACGGAAATTTGTTTAAAGGGAGGAATGTATCTGGCTATTTCACTATTTCACTGGAGCACAATTTTAAGGCTCTGAACCCTATCCAGGAGGCCCAAATGTATGACATGAGCACGTGCCCACATATAAGAATAGTACTCTTGCTTCGGGTAAATAAATATATGCCTTGCAAATTGTAGCCATGATCAGAAGAGGAAAATATTTTGTACATCGATCTATGAAACCTAAGCATTTTGCGATATTTTTGGCCACGTCAAATATGTGATCGTTCCAGATAGTGGTTTGTAGTGCATGAACCTAGAAGGCAAAGCTGTTCGGTATCCTCAATGTGTAAGTGCCAATCATGGATAATGGCATAGGAGAAAAATTATGCTTTAACGGCAGAAGATGGCATTGAGTTGTTGAAGCATTAAATTCCACGCAGTTGATAATACCCGGGTAATGCTTTCAAGATCGAAACTCAATGAGCTTTTCATGTGCTGCCGTTGCCGTTGATGCATGGATATCAATCTGAAAACGAATATGGAAAGCCAAGATGTCATCAGCAAAACAATTAAGTGGCTTAGAAGTCTTGGACAAAAATTGTTGGTAAAGATGGGGAAGAGAGTCGGAGACAAAACGGGGCCTTGGGACACACCAGCATTCATCTTATGAATATCACATAGGAAGCCGTTCAAACCAACTCAAATGGAACAGTCCGAGAAGTTATTTCAGTGAGCCTTTTACAACGAAAACTGTACTGCCGGTCATTACAGTGTTTCCGTTTGTCAAGACATTTTTTAATATGATAGTAATTCAGGGTTTACATAACCTTTGCAGTTTGATGAGGTCGAATATACGCCTTTTTTTAGGAACGGACTCAACAAATGCTGTTTTCCATCCACTGGCAAAGAGATCTGTAGAAAAGGAAACATGTTAAATCTACGTTACTGGTACTTTTGTCAGAGTGGAAACATCTCTTCATACAACTGTGGGGGGTATATCATCCCGGCCAGCGGTTTTGTTTATATCGTGACTTTTAAGTACTCTTGAGAGTGCGGAAGAAGATTTGTCCCAGAGAACAACTAACGCTTTCAAACACAGGAGGAGCCATATCACTCTGTGGTCGTGTTGAATAAGCTGCTAACGTTGCTACACAAAAAAACCAGCTTTCACTTGATAGCTTACCAAAGCATAAAATTTTTGTGCAAGAAATTCCCCTTCTTTCACAAAACTTTCGAAATGTAATAAAATTTGCTATATTGATGAACTTAACTGACCCGTCCAGCTACATACATTGGCCCGCTCTAGATTCTACCGACAAGACTTCACATATGGCAAAGGCTTTCACCGTTGTTGTGCCCAATTCACGCATTCCATTGATACGAAGTGATCTGAAATGTCGTTGATGTGAAAGAAATGGACAAGTTCAGATCGGGTCTGGTTAAAAATCCTGAAAACCGAAATCCCGAAAAGCAATCAATACAGAAAAAACAAATAAAATTCGTGATTTCAAATACGTCCAGTAATCTGTCAGGCGCAGACCCTTCTGTGTCAAAATTTTTCTAATTCAGGGTCTTTTGGGTGGTCCGCTTTGCGGGATCAAGGGATTTGAATTCCTTTTTTCGAGGGCACACAAGCTCACTCAAATTCGTTGCTCCGCTTAGGGTACGTCCAGTGGTCTGACAGGCGCCTGTGTCAACATCAGTCATTTTGGGTGGCACGGGATTTGCTTCGGGATTTTGTACTTTCAGGATTTTGATTTTTGGGATTTTGAACGGCTTCCGTTCAGATCTCTTTCCATCAATTTTGACAGTTCCAGGACGATGTGGAATAATGACTGCACCTGACTTATTTTGAGATCTTGACATATATGACAACTGTAATGTGTTGCTTAGAAGTGGGCTTTTCATTGTCTTTCTCTGTAATGGCGATTTAAGGCAAACAGTATGGCGCTACGGTGATACAAAATTGAAGCTCTACTACATTTCTTAATTCACACTGTACACCGACACTTGACACTTCAATGTCAAAAGTTTGAAGTCAAACTGAATATTTTGCCATTCGCTGGCAATTCAATGTGATCAATCCTAAACTAAGACTCTTGGTGTCCTCATGTTCCTATTTATGCATGAACTTTGTGCTTTAATATTATGGAGTGGGTGGTGAGGTATGGACTTTTTGTTGCCCACTGCAAACTGTGTTACCAACTGTTACTCATATATTTATGTCAATTTAAGTTATGATAACTTCTTCTTAGTTTTTAGATTCATGTCATTATTAATAGGTTTCAGCATAATACAACTAAAAAAGAAAACGTCTTCCAATTCTCATTTTTGTTTCATTCTGCGCATCTACGTCACGGACACGCATGAAGTTTTCACCCTCGCGTTTTTGTCTTCCCGTTTTAATTTTTGTTTCGTTTTACGCAATGGAGTTTGACGTTTTTCATTGTATCATGAGCAATGCCATATCTTTAGTAGTTGTATCATGGGTTTTCAGTACATTGTGATTTATGACAGATACATGCAATGACTTTCCAAAATTTGAAATTTTGTTTGTTAACAATTTTGACGTAAATTGTAGTAGACTTGAAAGTACAGGATTAATATTCTATAGTCAAAATGCTCCTTAATTATTTTAAATTAAAGTTATGTTTTCATAAAATTCCTTTTGAGTTTTGAAGTAAACCGGAAAAGTTTTTTCAGCTATGTGCGATAATTTTTTTTTCTTGAGAGATTTTCAAGCTGCCGGTTGCTTAATTGTTACTTTCGTTTTCTTCATTTGAACATAAATTGTTGCAGACATTTGAAATTTTCGTCGAAATTGGGGTTGAAATAAGCTTAATACGAGGAACTCCGAAATTCAAATACAAATTTTCCCAATTCACGTTCAAATTTACATTTCGCAATTTTAATCGTTTCAAAGTAAGTTTTTTTTTCACATAAGGTAAAATTATGAAAATTGTTCTTTTTTTATTCGCAAATTAGTAATTAATTATATTTATGGTCAGGGAGTTCTATTTAAAGTTTTATTTTAAATCTTAAATATATTTTAAATAACAACGTTCTAGCAGAAACCATCATTTCAAAAAATTATTTTTTTCTAGTAAGTCTTATGGAATTCAATGACAGCCATGTGTTGTGTCTTGAAGTCATTTCTATTGTCATAAGATTCAAAAATTGATTCAAATTTCGAAATTATTGTTTTCACTACTCAAAACCCCAATGCATGTGAAAACACATACAACTTTTTTTAGTATACAAATTGAAACAGCTGAATTTTCCAAAAAGCAATCATGTCGGAACCGCGAGTTTCCGTTCAAAATCTCTAGATTAACATTTCAATTCAAATAAACATCAAAATCTGGAAAAGAAAGAAAACACTGAAACTGCGTTTCCTGGCCGCAATCAAAGGATCGACCGACCGACCGCCCCAAAAACGTGCCCCAACAAAGTAAAAGAAAAAAAAAGGAAAACAACAACAAACAACAAAATATTCGAATAATTACTAAATCCGTCTGGTTCTGGTTAGGCCGCCATCATTTTTTTTTTTTTTGTATCCAAAACATTTCAAGTAGATCAATCATTTTTGGTGATTAAATGACTTTATGAGTCCGTGTTTTTGTTTACACTCCCCCGTTCATATTGGATTTAATATCTATATTTCGGAACAACCTTGTGGGTTATTTAAATTTTTTTGGAATTGGTGATTCTCTTCTTTGAAAACGAAAAGATGACGATGACGACTTGGAGAACGATTACTACAACGATGACGACGCCGACGGATCAAATTAAACTAACAAGTGTAAATAAATTGGCTTGCCGCTGAGACTCACACCATCATCATCATCTTTTATAGTGACTTTTTGTTTACATAAAAAGAAAAAGTATCTTTGAAACGAGAAGATACATATTCTTTCAGAGTTGGTTTCTTATTTCCCCCTTTCATTTGTTGAAAACTCAATATTTGGGTGCAATTAATGGTTTATTATGTTTTCGGTAAAGAGATCTATCTGGATACACACTATGTTGGTACACGTTTAGATACAGATACATTTATCATGTAAACAGTACGATTTCACTTTGATGTTTTCTTTAGGCGAATTCTGTTTGAAAATGATTATAAAAGTGAAACAGTTTGGGAGACTTGTGTCACGAAAGGACTTACTTCTTCGTATTTTTTTTCGTCACAACGTAATGGGTTTTTCTTGGGTTAAATGTTTTTTTTAGTTCTATGGACTATTTGATGGAGTGTGGGTTGTTAGTTTATAAGTATACGGGCCTCCCCTAAACCAAACTGAGTTCTGGATGAATTCGAGGATGTGTTTTACTAGATTGTTCGAGATATCACCTACATATTTCGTTGAAGAAATCTTTTCCGGGGGTTGTCTTCTTTCGCATCTTCGTCTTGAAACCCTCTGCATAAGTCAGATATAACGATGTTCATTGACCTTTTAAAACTTCAACCAACAGGGACAGTTGAGGCCTTATCAGCTTGAGTAAGAACTTTGTTGTTTTCTTTGAAAGATTTGGCCATGGAGTCCTAGATACTCGAGGGCAAACAGTTGTTTTAGGAAACTCAAGTTAATTTTATTTTGCTCCAGTTTCAATTTTACCTACTAGTATCGAGGAGACTGTTTGGCTTGATCCGAGTGAGGAACCGATTTCGGCCATTTTATCTGATATTTTGTTGCCCTCTATATCAAAGTGTCCTGAATCCCAGCACATGGTTAGTTGCATTCAGACGTCTTAACTCTTTGCCGCAACTTTCCACGCACCGGTTTTGACTTTGTGATTATTAACAAGATGGCTGCTTGGCTGCCTATAAAATTATAAATTTTGCGGCTTCGCAGATTGTAAGAATTTCAGCTTGGAAGATGCTATAAATACCTGGATGTTTTATCGATCTGTTTAAGAGCGGGTAGGCTGAAAAAACGGTTTGGGTACGATTTGTCGATTTTAAAAAATGTCGATTTCAAATAATCGATCGTCATATAATATCTACTTTCCAAAAGTCGATTGGTCAAAATACCGACTGATCAAAATGTCGACGCTTATAAAGTCGATTTTTAAAATATTTTTTCTATCGACCATTCGCTTCCATGAAAAAACCCCTCCCACCTAATCTTCTATCCGAGATCCGTCCCGAAACAACGAGACAGGATCTTAGCCTCTGAGCTTGTTTGGTTATCTTTCCCTGGTTCCAGTTTCCTCTTATTGAAATATCCATCAGAGCCGCTTAACGCAATTTTGCCACCTTCTCTTCGAGATTGAGTGGGACCAGTCAAAGGAATTATTTCTAGGTTTGCGGTTGGTGTAGTTCTCTTGGCAATAGTTGTACCAGTGACCGCCAGTCTCTGAATTTTTGTCACAGTTTTGAGATAATGGCTCCTTTCTCCAGAGGAAAGCCACCAGACCAAACAGGCGTACCACAGGCAATCGGTCTTGTTATGGCTATATGTACATCCAAAATGGATTACCTTGGGGCTTGGGCCCCATCTTGTGGCAAAGATTTTACTACTCGTGTAGAATGCAATAAAGGCTTTTTAACCTCGTTTCTTTGTAGCAAAGGGCTTTCCAATAAGAGGTGTTATTTTGAATAGCCCGCTATTCCAGTAGTTGTCACTTTTGAAGTTGTAATTTTTTGACATTTGAAAAAAAGAACTACGTCATTATCAAAAATGGAACAATACACGCTTCACAACGCATAAAAATTATTAAAATTCACTATAAAAATGGTGAAAATTTGGCAGAGACAGTTAATAAAACTAAAACATTTTTTGGTCGTCATGAAGCACCTTTTCGGACCGAAATTGGTGGAAAAATTTGAACTGTTGGAACAAGTTAGCGGTGTGAAGAATAAAACCCGTGCACATGGCGTCGCTCAAAAAAAACCTGAGAATATTGCTGCTGTAGCGCAAAGTGTTGAAGAAAACCCAGGTTTGTCCATTCCTCGTTGTTGCTTTTGGAATTGGAAATTCCACAAAAGTCAGTACACCGTATTTTGCATAAAGACTTGGGTCTTATGGCTTATAAAGTTCAGTTAACACAAGAACTCAAGCCAGCCGATCATCAACAACGTCGCGTCTTTGCTGATTGGGTCCTTGAAATGCAAGAAAATGATCCGGAATTTCATCGAAAAATCATCTTGACTGATGAGGCCTATTTCCACTTCGGTGAGCTCTGAAAACCCAAGATTTATTGTTGAAAAGCCTCTTCATCATCAACGAGTAACAGTT
Source organism: Platycheirus albimanus (assembly GCA_916050605.2). NCBI lineage: Eukaryota > Metazoa > Arthropoda > Insecta > Diptera > Syrphidae > Platycheirus > Platycheirus albimanus. The sequence goes on along the minus strand of OU696698.1, from coordinate 28,125,510 downwards.
TACTTTTTCGGAAATGAGGTGGAGCAACAGCTACGGTGAAATGGATTGCGCTATCGAGTGATGATTAATAATTTTTATGGCCGGAATTGGATGGCTTTGATCTGGTCAACGTTCTTTTTTAACAAGATGGTGCTACGTGCCATACAAGCAACGAAACCATCGATCTTTAACGGGAAAGTTTCCAGACCGTGTTATCTCTCGAAGAGGTGATCACAATTGGCTACCGAGATCTTGTGATTTAACATCTTGCGACTTCTTCCTTTGAGGCCACGTGAAAGATAAGGTCTACACCAACAGCCCAGCGTCAATTCAAGACCTCAGAGATGGAATTCGTGAAGCTATTGAGGGCATTCTGCAACCACTTTGCGATTTGGTGATGGAAAATTTCATTAAAAGGATATTGTTGTGTAAGCGTAGCTGTGGCGGCTATGTGGGTGATATTGTTTTCCATTATTAATGGCATATTTTTCACTTAATATTGAAATAAACACCCGATCATTTATCTCAAAAATGCCAGTTTTCTTTGAATATCAAAATAACACCTTCTATTGGAAAACCCAATAGTTTGCACAATGTGGGAACAAATTGTCCAGGAGTCATAAGCATAATGCCATCGTCTAGGATGTCCAAGCTAAGTTTGACTAAGACTTGATTGACAACTACATATAAGCCAAATCAGGGGAGATAAGACCCCTTCCTGCAGAGTTTCCTTATCGGTCCTTACCTTGAGGTTGCGTCCACTCATTTCTGCATTTACAACTCTAGTTCGAAGAATGCTTTTAATTCAGTTTTCCAGCGTTTGTTTGATTTTGATTGAGTTCAGGGCTTGCTAAATTGTTTCTAAACATTCTTGAAGGCCTCCTATATTTTGAGACAAACTAAAAAAGTCGATTCCTTTCTTAATGGGATTAGTTTTTAATTTTGCTTAAAACTTCGCTTGGTGGACATTTTCATTCAGTTTAAGGCGAATGTGTTTCTATTTGTCTTTCCTAAGTCTTTTAGAGAGAGAGGATGATAGGCTTATAGACCTAAAGTCTTTATGTCCACAAGGATTGGACTTAGAGCTTTCGAATACATAATTTATTATCAGAAACAACAGTAATAGGTTGTTTACAGTGCTTTAATTATTTTTTCCCAGAGCGACTCAAAACTATATAACTTTGTAATTAAAAAATATGATATCAAACATGTCACTTGAAAAGGCCACAGTACCATGTAAGACTTAGAATTGTCTGTATTTCTGTTGGTTGTGGTGGTCAAAGGTCAAGTTGGACAATTGGCGGAAAAAAGGGGTGGAGCATCAAAATTTGCCAAAAAAAAATTAGCTTTAAGAAGATTCTCCATATTGCAATTATAAGCCTCATCTTGGTCGATAAAAAAACCAGATTTTGTTTATAAAATTCCAAAAAGTCATGAATTTTCTTTCTTTTCCTCCAAAGGCGTAGAACTTTAAGTTATGTACATCTTTGAATTCCGTGTGGTCTAGCAAAATATTTCAAGGCATTCCAGCGGTCGTTAGGTTGAACAACTTTGAGGACAGTGCCTAGTCCGGTCGAATTTATAACTTCGGCAGTAATAACGCAAATTATACAAAAATTGTGTGGTTTTATGAAACCACGATGCAAGTGAAACTTTTTTCGTTCTAATAAACTCACTATAAAAATCAAATTAGCTCACAAAGAGCATTTTCTTTTCCCTTCAAACACGAAATTTGTTGACTTTCTCTTACTGCCTTAAATTAATTCATTGTCCGATATTTTACACACTATTCTTGATTTTTCTCTTGTTGACCGGTTTTAAATCAAAACACTGAACAAAACACAAATGCTGCGGAGCACGTGCTTGAAAGAGTGGGAACATAAATACTACATACTACACGGTCAGCTAATGCGAGATATTGGCTGGCGCCATATTGCGACATGCGACAGGTGAACCAAAAAATTTGAGGCGATATAAAAAAAGTTTCACTTTAAAAAAGTAAGGTAACTACTCCCTACAACAATAACAATATCTCAAAACTTGTGTGGAAAACACTGTTTTTTCAAAGAAGATTTAACAACTGGAAAAAAGCAAAATGTTGACACTCTGCAATAGAAACAAGTTTCTGAAAAATCTGCAATTTCTTTGAAGATACCAAAATCACCCCGATATTAATTAAGAACTGACAAGACCAATTTGGTAAAGCTTGTCTTCTTAAAAGGACCCAATTGCTCATTTACCTTGATTTTTTTTTTTTTACCGAAATCATTGAAGATCTACATTTTTGAACTAACCTCAATATATACCTAAGTTAATTGGGTAGGTGCATATGGCTCCTCAAAATATAAGCTACAAATTTAGACCCAGCGACCGACGATATAAAAAATACGATGCATTTAAGCCAATATATCGCATTGACTCTATAGAGTATCGCGACAGTTTCGCTGACGTTGTGATTCTTTCGCTTCGGTTTGGTAAAGCTCGAACTCCTTAATGTTTTTGAAAAAGAAATTTAGGATTAAAATTAATATCTCATAGATCTTTGTAATTTACATAAAAGAAATGTTTCAAAAATCTTAAAAATGTGAGGGCTTTCATTTTGTTCCCCGATACCATCTGCGCATAATGCCAATGGCAAATGATAACAATCATCACTACTTAAATATTTTTTGAAAAATTGTAAAGGTTCAACAACAGGAAGAACTATAATTACGATACTTGAGATGTGTAGCCAAATGTCACCGTGTGTCAGGCCAGGCAGTGGTAGTGGCAGTGTGTGTCACCCCAAAAATCGCATAAAAGAGTGCAAAAGAATTATGACAAAAATCAGGACAGAACAAGGACAAGGATCAAGGGTGCAGCAGCACACGCATATTCAAGGATCGATAGCCCGAATTCGACCCATTGCCGAATTACCAGCTTCAGTGTTGCAAAGGGAGTGCTCTAGAAAAAAAAAAACTATGATTAGTGTTGCATTCGGGTGACACGTGCCCTAGCAACGAAGCCGTGTCATTGCGATTATGCACCCGGCTCTGGTTCTCTTCTGGAGTATGTTTTTGTATGTTGTATGATGTGCTGTGCGGGAGAGCGTGGACGTTTTATGGGACACAGTTTAAAATCACAAATTAATCCTCGATTTTATCCCGTGCGTAAATATTTACAGATGATAAGGGACACACTATTTTGTGCTCTTCCATATTATACAAAGGACTAACGATATACCGACCGAACGCCCGCGTCGGTCGTCCCTAAGAGCTGTTCTCAATGGCCGGCTCGAATTTCTATCAAATTGCCAAACGTAATGATTTCATTCGATACTCCAGAATCCTGGTGATTCAGCGCTAATAGCGAATATATATAGTTTTGTCACTTTTGAAAGGAATCATCTATATACAATATACACTATAAAATGGTGGTGGCATTTTTGATGTCAGCACACAGAGAATTACGTCAATTTTACGTGTGTAAGCTGATTCGAGTTTACACGCTTGATACGACTTTCGATAAAGGGACGCGACGCAAAAAGATTGCCGGGATATATTTTGGGTACACAAATACAACAGCCGCAATTGCCCGGATATCCGAAAGCGTGCGCCATCCATACATGAGGTTGAGAGTAGACGAGTGCAGAAATCTGAAGTGGAACATAAATTTCATACTCCATTCGCACACAATTCAAATAGCGATTCGGAGAATTTGCGATAATCGCAAAATGTATCTAAGGATCATGAGATTTTGGGATAGAAAGGGATGATACAGCTTCAGAGTGCGGAAGCAACGATTTGCAAACAAAAATGTTTAACAGTTCACGGTTTTATTTATGTTTGCACATAAATACAAACCAAAAAAGGTTTTCAAGTGTATACTAGAAACTAATACTATGTGCAGGACAATGCCATACTTTGTAAGTTGAGTTGACTGATATGTTTGGGAGTTTTTAGTCTTCTGACTTGTCCAATATTTGAAGTAGTCTAGAAGACATGGTCCATGGTCCTATGAAATGGAAACAAAAATACCTGTGTCAATAGAAGTTTAACTAAAGCAGTGACCGTCAGCAATTCTGTGACACGGTCTGATAAAATATACAGGGTGGCGCGAAAGTTATGTCAGAATGTGAATTGGCTACCATTTTGAAAGTAAATTGACAAATGAGCTCCGTTTGCAAGTAGCACGTTCTTTCGGTGTGTATCCCTCCATTAATGGATGTCAACTCATTCTTAATATGCCTGAATTTAGATGTCAAAGCATATCTACTGGCATTTGAAGCCATTCACAAAAATTAAGGAACATTCATAATAAGACATTACTTTAGCCTGTTGCTGTTGCATGACCTGCTTGTACCTTGCGTGAAATTTTCTGTCCGAATTATGTATTGGAACTGTACGGTGAGACACTTTTTGACAAAGTTTATAATCTGAACAACTTTTGTCTTTCTGCCTCAACGTATCGAAAGCGTTGCATCATTATGCGTCAGATTTTTCCATCTCAATGCGTTGTATAAACTTCCAATTAACTGAACGCAATTGTAGAACACTATCTGACACACGACAGCAAGATTCTCATTCTATTTCGACTCCTTTAATTCTGTATTTCAGCATATTTCTTTTTTAATATAAAAATTCCCTAAAGGAACACAGATATATACATAATTCAGATGTCCAACTCAAAATATTTGTTGGGGTTGGGGAGTGTCTATTTACATTCATATTTGTACCAGTCTTGCAAAAGTCTAACATACACCAAAAGCTGTTGGCCCGGATATCGAGTTAAAATCCTTGCTTTTTGATAAACTGGTACGTGCAAATAGACATCGGCGATTCTGATAATGTTTCTCAACCCTGCTCTTGATGGTTAGTAAAACTTCAGTACCCATAGGTATCATTATATATTATTTCCATTTGAAGTTTCTTACTCCCACCCCAATTTCCATGAAGCCTAATGTTAATCATAGAAACCGAATGAAAGAGAACGCATATCGTTTTCTATTAAATGTTAGACTATTTATTAAAAATACCGAACTTGCTATAATGTGTGACAGTGGTCTTGGAGGGTTTACCACGATATCTAAAAAAAAGCGAAAAAATCTAGAAAGAGAATAAAAGCTAGAAAAAATAATCTAGAATTAGGAAAATCCTTAAAACCCAAAATCTAGATCGCTCACGCAAATCGTCTCAAAAATCATTATTAATTCTAGAATAGAATTCCTAGAATTAATATTGAACACTTTTTTAAAGATTTTTCTAGATTTTCATCTTTCTAGATTTTAATACATTCTAGATTTTTACTACTTCTTGATTTTATCTTTCTATATTTTTTTTTCATAGATTTTGTCCCTCTAGATTCTGACACTCTGTTTAACGTCGTAACCCGGTCTTGGAGCCTTAGATTCGGAAAAAAATAATCATACGAAATTTTATTAAACACTTAAAAATTAATAGCTAGTTAAAACGATTTTTGGAAAAAATTAAGTATGTCGTCTGTTTTATTTACTGGTTTGAACAGAGTATATCTACTAATGAGTAGGGACACTCTCCACGTGTTTATTATTTGTTTACAATTTATACAAAAAATAGACGACAGTAAGAAGTGTAATAGTGAAAGAGAGATAGATTCAACATATGGGCACGCTTTTAAAAACACGTACAAAAAAAATGTATACACAAAATAGTCGCCTTAGTTACTTTTCACTAGTGTGACCAGCTTCTAAAAAATTTAACACAAAAATTGGTGCAAATAGAACTATGTTTATATGAAAGCAAAACCTGGTCACACTAATCAATATTTTTGCTAAGAGAAATTCTACTACACTTAAAATGACAAGGGCCCGCTTTAAGAAAAACATTATTGCAAAATCACATTTATGTATGTTATACAAGATAAGTGTGTGTGGGTGTACCTACAAAACGTGATGTGTACTCTCTTTTTCATAAGCTATTTTACAAAAGGCTAGGAATCAATACTTCTTGTCTGTTTTCACTTATAATAGTTTTTTTTTTTTTAGGTTTTTTTGTATTGGTTGAGTTCTAAGTGTGAGAAGAGTGTCCCTACTCATTAGTAGATATACTCTGGTTTTGAATTAAAACATTTTTTTTTCTTCAAAATCGTTGAACCAGTTTTTTTTCAAAAACAATCTTTTTTAAACTTTTTGAAAATATATTCCCGATTTTTACTTGCGATTTTAGGTACAAAGGTATACAACTGCTTATAAGTCAAATTATGGATTCCTGCAAAAAAAAAAAATTGAGATATCAATCACACATGACATTACGATGAGGGAGAAGTCGAAATAAAGGGATCTGGAAATTACGTCCGTCTGTCTGTCTGTTCGTACCTCTACAGCCTTAACAGATGGGCCGATTTGCTTAAAACTTGGCCTTAGTAGTTATTTGGAATTCCCTCTGTTGTTTTTTCATTTTTGCTTCAAGTCGAAAAATATCGGTTCCTGCCATACAATTTTTATCAAAAAGTTTTATTTTCTGATAAAACTTTTAGGGTGCTATTTCTTGATAACAGTCAATATAATGGATTTTTCTTAATTTGTCCTATAACGGTTCCTCTCATATAGCTAACCGTTTTTTTTTTTTAAACGTTTTCTCGTAAACGATAATCCTGATTTTAATAAAATTTTTGCACAAAAGAAGTAATTTATAATTCAAATATCTATTTTTTTTTTAAATGTTGAAAAAATAATTTGGTTTTCGAAATATTTTCGGATAAGTGGATTGAATTTTTTTAAATTATTTTTTATATAAAAACTGCAGATCTTCTTAAAATTACATACTCAAAAAGTTTTCAAATATTTTTTTTAATTTTAAATATTTTTTTTTCAAGATAGACATTTAGTAATGAAATTTGATTGCATACCTACTTAGTTTTTCTGGGAAGACTCTTAAGCTAATTAAATAAAGTGCACGACTGGGTCGTACGTACTTGCTCTAATGTGTTAAAATGGTCTTGGGTGCTTGAGATTTTGGGAAAAAAGCGTTGAAAAAATCATATGAAATTTTATAAATCACTTAAAAATCAATACCTAAAACGTTTTTTAGAGAAAATGAAGTAAGCCATCAAGTTTCTTTTACTTTTTTGAATTTTACGAAAATTTTTTTCAAAATCGTTCGACCAGTTTTTTCAAAAATAAGTTTTTTTTGGAAAACTTTTCGAAAATATATTCCAAATTTTTTTTTGAGAATGCCAACTTCTAGCACTTTGTAGTTTTTATCAGAAAAATAACTGTTTTTGGAAAAAAATAAAATTAAAAAAAATTTTTTTAATTTTTTTTTGAAAAATTTAAGACTTTATATTATTTCTTTTATAAAAGTGCTTCTACATTAAAAATTTCATCGAAATCCGTCAAGTGGCTTACGAGAAAATCGGATTTAAAAAAACCGGTCCTATGGGAGGTACAGACCGACGGACAACCAGACAGACAGACAGAATTGTTGGACCCACTTTTTTCGACTTTTCTATCATCGTAATGTTATGTTTGATTGTCAAATTTTTTTTTTACGAATGCATAACTTACCTTATAGTACCTATAATCGCAAGTAAAAAATAAAGAATTTTCGAGTATGCCAAACTTCTAGCACTTTGTAAAAAATAAAATGAAAAAAAAAATTGAGCAATAGGTACTTAAAAAAAATAGAACTATCTTTTTTTTAAACTCAAATAAATATTGTGTATGACAAATTTCAGGATTTATATTATTTCGTCTATAAAAGGCTTGTACAAAAAGAAATTTCATCGAAATCCGTCAAGTGTCTTACGAGAAATTCTGATATGAAAAAAGCAGTCCTATGTTATAAGACTTGTATTGCAACCGAAGCATAAAAAACAGCATTCAGAAAGTTTTATCAAAATCTTAGGAAACGTTTTTTTGAGAAAAATGAATTATTCATTTAAAATCGTATGGCAGGTACCATTAGTTTTATGTGGGGTACATATCGATCATGAATGACGAATTTGGAGTGAATGCGGATAAGAATGATAATGTGTACATCCGAATGATGGTTCGTCTATCAGGAAGGATAACCGCAAATTATTTTGGCAATGGAATGACATGCAGGGGATGCTCGTGGATTTGTTCGATAATGTGTACAAAAAAAAACGTCCAACATCATTCAAAACAAAACCACGCGCGCGAAAGTTGTGATCTAGTAATGTATAAAAATGGACTCCGATAGAGCATTTATAGAATGCTATAAATGAAGTCGCCCATTGTGGGATATTACTTGCGTAGAGTATTAGTTACGTGACAAAACAGAAGGGAGCTACAAAAAGCTTCTGAAAGTGATGATAAAGTGTTAAAAAATCAGATATTAGGGACGTAAAAATAAAAATAAATAAGTTTTAGAAAATACGAATGATAATGGAGGTTTAGTCAACAAAATTAAATATGAAAAAACTAAAAATATGTTACCAAAATTAAACCAAGCCTCGTTCCCTTACGTCATGATTTATATAAAAATCTGAGTCTGATTGACATTATAGTGCAATTGACATAAGAATTCGTACAAAATTGCAGAAAGGGAACGGGGCTGCTGGGAATGACAAGAAACTTGTTTGATATTGTGTACACGACACCTATACTTCCAAAATGACATCATTCCTTATTCGTCCCTCATGATCGATAGTGTGTACCCTGCATTAGAGCTTTAATGCTAATTTATAAAACCCTTCTGTAGGACATCTTATTCTATGTACCTAGTTTGAAGCAAATCGGTCCAGCCGTTTAGACTGTAGGTAATTATACAGACAGTGATACGCACAGACAGGCAGAATTGTCGGACCTACTTTTTTCAGCTTCTCTATCATCGTTATGTCATGTTTGATTGTCAAAAAAAAAAAAATTTGTTTTTACGAATGCATAACTTTCCTTATTGGAGGTTAGGTCAGGTACCTACGTAAAATCGCAAGTATAAAAAGTCTGGCGTGCCTCAAGGTTCCATTCTGTCTCCCGACTCTATTCCTCATCTTTCTCAATCATCGTTGGTGTAAGACGGACAGCCTAAAGAAATCGGCAGTTGTCTCAGTTTTTAAGTTCATCAGTTTTCTCTTCGATGCATAGTCCAGTTCTTATTATGTGGATCTGTAATGGCAGCGTATGATGACTCGTTAAAATTTTGACAGCACTTTCCAAAAGAACTTATCAACCATTCGGAACTGTGTCCTTTAAAAACTCAATAAATCAACGTTGTCGTAAATGTAGAGGTTTTCTTAGACGATGCAAGAAATATTGATTGAAAAATCTTTGACTCAGCTTGATTACCACGAAACGCTAAAAGATATACTCCTTTAGAATCTTAGATTTGGAAAAACTGTACAAAAAAAAAGTGAAGTCTGGTACTTGTAACATTTTATTGTATGGACGCATTCTTGTACGCTGAAAAGAAAACTTTTCTAATAGTCAAAACTAGACCCTACGAACCTTTTCCTTAGTCTTTAATTGCTTTGACATGTGCTACCCACCCGGAATAACGAATAACGCTGACGTTTCAAGGCTATAAAACTCTTCAAAATGCCCATGATGTTACATATGTTTGAAACTGTTTTTATAGTTTCACAGAATCGTTGATTGTTTAGATTTTAAAATGACACAAGGAGCGCATGTTCTTTAGGAACCCAACCAACGTATAAGTCATAAAATGCAATTCAAAGGAACTGTTTCCAAAATATCTTCAGATCTGAGTTGAAGATTTTTTTTCCATAAAAAAAAAGATGTTGGAAAGAAGGTCATTAGGTCAAACAACAAAGACTTGGTTGCGTTTTAATGGATTTTTATCTGGTTTTAGAATTCCAAATGGAACTATCTATTTTGAGATTGAGATTTTTTTTTATTCAAATCCGTAATTGATGGTGGTGTGTCGTGTGAATGTACATTGTCAAAATCAAATTGCGCATCGCAAATAACTAGGTACTCCCATTGTTCCTTTATTGGTTCTCAAGACTCAAACAAAGCACGATATACCTACTCAAGCTATGATAGCTCTTCAAACAATATCACACAAGGTATTCCAGAGTTGACTCTTTTTCATTTATTTTTAAGTCAAATGCAGCCATCTGCAATAAGTCAACTTTTGTCTTCAACCCTTCCGCAAAAAGACCAAAATTATTGTACCTTTTGCCTGATGGTTTTGGATTGTGGGTTGAACTTTGCACATCAGGCGTAATAAATTTGATGCACGGCAAGCAAATTTATGAAGGGTTTAGGCTAGGGGTACGAGGGATTCTTCTATGTAAATTGTCATCGTCTCGTCATTTATCGTCATATCGTCATTGTGTTTGCTTAAAACTCAAATATTAGCATAAGCGTTCGTCTGTTCTTTCTACGTAGGTTGTAGGTACATCAAATAAATTTCTCCTCGTCCTCATACCTACAAACTTGAAGAGCTGCATCAGCCCTCTCCGCAGTGTAAACATTGGTCTTACAAAATTGAAATTAATTTGAAATAAAAAGTTGTCAATTCATATGCAAAGTGTGGACGACCATGACATCAGGGTTGCAGACTGATGTATTCGTTTTTCAACCCTATTTTTAATGGAACGAGTCTTTATAGGGGTTGGTGGTTGTTGATTAACCAACAATATTTTTATTTTTTTTAATAAACGGCCATTTAGCTAGCGCGAATATGAAGTTTGTGTGTATATACACTGGATCTCTGGATGGCGGAGCAATGGCCAATTTCCGATATTACTTCGAAATTACCGCGATACATCATTGAATAGAAATATTTGAATAGAAATTGCATGACTCTTGACAAGAGGGTAAGTGTGTTGTAGTGTGTGTGCGCACTCGAGAGGACACGCCATATGGGCCACGCAAATGTCGTTAATCACACTTTTTAATCGGCAACAAGATGAAAAAAAAAAATCTCATCTAAATCGAGTTTTTAAAGTGTATCTTTTGAAGACGATGGGGGTTAAGAACATCTCAAAGGGGCACTTGATATCCACTTAAGCGCCGACTTGCAACCCCCTTGACGCAGCAACTGAACGGATACAACAGACAGAAGGACCAATTTTTGTTTTGCTCTGGAATAAACAGGGCCGCATTGCGAAATATAGATACTTTTTACGTTTTATTTCAAATCTTTTGAAATGTCTTTGTTTGAAATTTTATTATTTGCGGCAAGAAAAATGTATCATAATTTGTTGCAGCATTAAGTTTGCAATTTGTTCTATCATTCACATTTAACTCAAAAAAAATAAAATAAATTGTTGGCACAACAGCTCCAAGCGGGGCCGGGGCCTATGACTTACACTCTCAACCATTCCTGTGTGTGCGTTGACATTCTGCAGGAATACAAGGGACCTACAATTTACCACCAAATCCGAACAGCTAACAGACAAGCACTTTCCATTACATTAATTACTCTTGGAGAATTTGTCACTTCCTCGCAAGAGGCAGTACCCCGGAAAAGAACTTAGGTGGACTCGTCAGGGGTCGAACGCTAACGCTGAACCTTCGGCGTGCCTCCGAGTCCGACACACTAACCACTACGCCACGGGAACATTTAACTCAGCTTTTACAAATCTCTTAAAATTGTTTATACATATTAAATAAATATTATTTTTCTAGGTTGGACTAGGTTAAGGTACTATTCAGCTCGAAAAATGCTGAAATAATTAGCTCAAAAGATATCAGCTATGATACCACAAAATTATGGTTGTTTTCCTTTTAAGACTTAGAATTGATTCGAGAATAAATGCCTAAACTTATATGGGTTCATTGGTGTCAATAAACAACTACTCTCCAAAGAAGAGTCTTTCAGACAGTGCCAGGTGCTAAGCATGCACTCAACAGATGAGACTGACAGATGAAAATAGACTTAAACGTGCGCACCTGCTTATTAATGCTTATCACACGGTGAGCCAACCTTGGTAACAATTTTATGGAACATGTTGAGGCATGTCCACACTCCTTGGTGAGGAGCGAGGCATATCTAACATCTAATCTATTCAATAGAATGCCATTCGTTATCGCGTTCGGTTGACCACAGCCACCACGATAATCCCAGAAGGGGACCTACCTCATAGATAGTTCCCAGGTAACGAAGTCGAGACTTCATCACCCAGGAGGACCTATCTCCCGTTGTACCAGAATATAGCTTCCGGTTGAGTTCGCAACAGTAAGGTTACTTCCAGATGACCACCTCAATATTCAAGGCCTGGCAGCCTTCAGATATGCGCATTCAACCACAAGCCCAGGTAGAATCAAATGGCCGATTGCGCATACCAAGCTTTTGCCGCATAAAAGATATATACTTGAATACTTTTCCAGCACAGGAATCAATACTGATACTGGAAGACAAAGAAATTTAGCTGCAATTACTCATCTTTAATTCATTTACATCAAGGTCCTGCCATTTTTATTATTCCAGGAGTTGGAGGATATGCTCTTTTCTTCCAACTTCTTTCCAGAGCCACCTTCTTTCAAAGTCATAGACTCGAAATAGTAGTTGGATAATAGCCATCTACAAATCATCGACAAGGCTAAGCTTAGCAGGCAACAGGCGACGGGTGCAAGACCTCAACGCCCTAATACCCTGCAATCTGCAAAGACAGAAATAGTATTGTCGAGTTTTTCGCTGCCTTGGTTACTGGCTCCACAATTGTGTAGCTGCAGCAGTAACACGTAGCAATGTCAAAGTTAATGTCAAACAAAAAAATAGATCACTACTAAGCAGCATACACGAATACAATGTGCATCACGGAACTCAAACACAAATCATGTCTGCCATTTTGGTCTGTTGTTGTTTTGCAGCGCAGCACGTTCGTAAAGTTACAGTCGAGTCGACTTGTATTTCACCTACTCTCTATGCTACAGCTGCTACTTCACATTGTAGCCGTGCGTGCAATACGATTTACGTACATTTAACTTTGACTATGCTACGTGCTACTACGCAGCCAGTTAAGCGTTCAAAAGCTTAATAGAGTCATAGTTTCTCCCACCAGATGAGATGGACAAACTACTGTCTCTTTCATTTCTTCGTTCATACAGCTTTGCAAAAGTAATTTGTGAGAATGCCGAGTCTAGCCTATCTATGAGCCGGGGTCGTTTCATGACACCTTAAATGGGGCTAATGTCCCATCTCCTTAGAGAGCAATGCCTTGGAGCGTTTTCACTTTCGATCCAGCATTGAACAAATCTGTTTTATCGCTGGAAATTTGATAACGCTTATCGAACTTAGATTTGTTTCCTCAGTGCCGTAGCAAAAACTGACGTTTCCGAATTGTTAAACTCAGGTCACTGTGCTCAGTTGAGATGCTTTGTTTCGTTCCTTGTTATCAAGTTCGGCGGCCTTAAGATCAAAACGGATGTGCAGTTTTACCCGTGCAGTCAAAATACAGTCCAACCCAAATTATGTAGGGGTTGCCTGGACGATTTTTTCTAATTGTTTTATAATGCATTCGCCCTCAAGGGGTTATTAATACCCTTTTCGTGAATAAACATTGTGCGAGCATTTAGGAAAGAATAAATAGAATGGTAGGATACAATTTTTGGTGGTACTGTAAGCACTGTATGCATTGTACCATTTCTAACCAGCAAAAAGTCTCTATTTCTAAGTTGAGTTTCCCAGTTTCATTACAGCCACAGCAGCAAATGAAACAAATGCAAATGCAGTAGACGCTCGATACAGTAAACCTCTGTATAGTGAACTATCCAATAAAGTGAACCAACAAAATTTAACACACAGTACTCTAAATAGTGAACTATATTATAATCTCAATATAGTGAACAATTTTTTTGGCTATATTCAACGACAACATTTTCTGTTGGAATGCACAGCTGAATGTCGACTATTTTTCTGAACAATTTATTCCTATGTGTGTTTTCACACTTTGGCACAAATGTCAATATTAAGCTGCCCTTTTCAAAAAATGGTTTTACTTTAAATAATATATTGTAGTCGTTCAAGTAAATTCCAGGAAAATGTCGAAGTGTGATAAAGGTTTTTGAGCAACGTAGAACAAATCTGCCAGACAGTGGATTGCCTTAGATCTTAGAACATAAGGCAATTTCAATTTCGGAAAAAATGGAAGCAGGTATATGGCTTCGTCGCAAGTGATGGCTGCTGTGAAATAAAATGCATGTGTCTTTTAATGTTGGTAAGCTTTTAAAAACTTCCGCTCGAAATAGTGAATAATTTCGATATAGTGAACATACTTGGTTTTTATTAGTTCACTATATCGAGTGTCTACTGTAGTTGGTATCTAGCAATACTAATTTTGACATTTTTCTTTCAAACAAACTTAGCGTCTGTTCACACGCACCAATCCGCCACCTGCATTAGTGTGCCACTGATTACTAAATTATTTTTACAGTATTCATAAAATTTTCCGAAGAGTATGCACTTCTGTTCAAGGTGCGAAACTGACGATCAGACCCACTGAACATGTGTTTCCAGCTTTACAGTTCTCTGAAGTTATCTGTTCACTCGTACAGAGCAGAGATGAAAGTTGAACTGTTCCGCCATCTCCCTGTATAAAGTAATCGAAAATCGAGAGCTATTAGGAGTTTTTGGAGATGGTATACAGGGTTCTCAGCGCAGCCTGCCTGTCAGAGAAAACTATGATGTCCTTGGAAAAAAAAAAATAAAAAAAACACATACACCCTCCCCCTTATTATTATTTTTCAACTGTGAGATCAGGTGAAGAGCTGAGCAAGCTTTTTGCTTAAATAGTACCTATGGCGAGCGCTGCAGAGTATCTAAGGCAAACAATAAATGCGGGGCTTAAGACCCTATTTATCGCCAATAGAAGAAAAAAGAGCTAAAGTGACTTTCTAACACTTTTTCATGTTTTTAAAACTCCGAAACAGGTACAATTTTAAGTGAATATAAAACTTAACCAACATAAACAATAGCCAAAAACATTACCCTTAATATAAGAAAAGTTATTAAACTCAATTCAGGTCAATCGGTTGAAAGCTTCCTAAAATCATGCGGGACAAAGACGTTAATAATATCAGCAAATACAATTCCTCCTTCATTTTAAGGAAGTTTAGATCTAAGCAATCAAAACTTACAAATCTAACTAATGCTCCCCACAAACACCTTTTCGTATTTTGAAGAAAATTGTTTCAAGGATAAATATAAGGCTAGTCCAGCCCTGAACTATGATTTTAAGTACTCCACTCACATATTCTCGCTTTGCAAGCAATAATATTCCACAAAACATTGTCGTAATTTGAATCGTTGTCGTTCCATTTTATAGGCTGTCCGCCTCTTTTCGGCTGCTGAAGCCGAAGCCGATGCGATGGAACTCTGAAGTGTGTTTACAGAATGAAATTATTTGATGCAGTCCGACGACGACTCGACGACAATATGACGCTGCCGCTTTTGCTGAGACACACGATCCCATTAAATGGGTAATATGGGAGTCATATTATAAAATGTAAACAAAAAAAAGTATTTAAAAACAAGGACCCACACTGAGAATGCTCATAAATATCTCTCTAGATCTAGACCAGCCGACTAAAACAAGTCGATGGCTTTTTCTTCTCTTTATGGATATCCATCTATATAGTCGGATATTTGTTTCTATAAGATATAGAACAAAAGATACATATTTAATAATTTTTGCCTTGTTTTAATTTTTTTTTGCTTCCGCATTTGTGTTTGCAGCATGCAACCAAAAACCCTTTGAATATGGAGTTCACAGACGATCAGGAATCTGAAGGACGTCGTCATCATGATTGCCATTTATGAATAGAAATGTTATTGCGACTACAACAACTACAGCGACGAACGACCGACACGACTTGGACAAATATGTTTCTGAACCAACATCCTGCCAGTATCTGGTACTAGAGAAGAGAGTGGGCACATGGGCATTTTGTACATATATTGGCAAAAGGATTTTCTTTTAAGGATGTGGGGGCTCTGAGACAACAAGGACAATGTATTTGATAATAATATTGCTTAATGAATTATGCTCCTGCTGGTTTTTGGAATATCCTATTTGTCAGCTTTTGCGGGTGGGCGGTAATATTATATGTAAAGAAGGATATCTATTTGTAGTTGTTGGGATGCGGAGTATAACATTTGAAATGAAATACCCAGGACATATTTCTGCAGATAATATTGAGTGCATACAAAGAGGCGTGTAATTTACTTGGGAACTTCATATGCCATATGAAAAAGTCAACTTGTGGCCAATTCAAGCAAAGCCAACTCTGTGGGTTACGAGACATTAATTTAGCCCAAAGCAAAACATCTTCACATCATCAATGTATAGACATGGAGAGCATCTTGTTTATGAGTCCTTTTGCCTCCTCTATATATGGACATGGACAATGATATTTATTTATATTTTGGATTAAATAAAGTCAAATAATATGTTGTTGACCTCAAGAATGTGGTTTTAAATTAGTTTTCCTGGAGGAATTTAAAAGCAAACAATATTAAAATCTGTCAAGTCAGTTAGTTGGTTTTACAAATTACATTTCTGAATTGATTTTGATTGACTCTGGTTTTGATAACTTAAATGGGGGTATGCAGACTCAGTTTTGAGAAAATGGAAGGAGAGCATCACCCACTTATCGGGGACCTATAATAAAAATTCTAATCCCACCCAGTCCTTGCAATATACTCGAGAGATCAGTTGTTCTGCAAACGACGAATTTTGAATGAAACTTTATCCCACGAAGCCATTTTCTTACTTGCGGAAGCTTAAAAATATTGGAGCGTACGTTTTTAGGCCCCATCATTCATATATAGCCTCTTCCGGTTCCAAGTTGTAAAGCCCATGGTTTTGTGGCTAGTATTGCTCACTATTTTCAGAGATGGTTCTGGACTGAATCCTTGGTTCTATCGAAGTATTTCCCTCGAGGTACTGCCTCTTGCAAGGAAGTGTTCAGATCCAGTCCCTTCCAATACCGCAGAGAATCAAGCTGAAGTTTGTCTTTGATTACCTGAACGAAGCGCTTGATAAGTTAAATTCCCAGAAGAATGGTTGAGAGTGTAAGTCACTACTCCTCGGTTCCCGGAAGCTGTTCGTCCCACAATTTCTTCCTTTTTCATTTCGAGGCCTTTATGATCTCAAGTGAATTGCAACTCTGCCCTATTTGTTTCACACTATAGTAATTCACCTGTGGGGTTCAGGGTTGACCCCAACCAGCATCCGAAAGCCTCCCGGTTTGAATTTTTCCATTTCTGAAGCCAACTTAAGAGACACTGGTGCAGCTGCATTCGTTTGTCCAGGAGTCCTTAAGCATGTCTCCCCTCTTCTTTCCTCACAATTGTATCGGAACGTTGTATTTTTGACTGGGTCTCGGGATCTCTCTTTTGAACGTGACAGTACCAGCTGATCCGCTCGTGCTCTAGGTTTCCTCGAATTTTCAAACTTGCTACTCTGCTGATTTTGAATTCCTCTCATACGTTTTGAACATTTTCCGACATTGTGAAACGTATGTAAGGGCCGGTCGCATATTATCTTTGAAGATGGAAGCTAAAAGTATATAATATATAGTATCGCACATCATGATGTGCTGTTAAACAGCATTTATTTGGTTGACTAATAAAGTGATGACATTAAGCGTTTAGCCACCATCATCGGCATGGGCTTCGGCACCAACACTACGTTCGTTCCAATGTATATTTTCATCTCACTAATGGATGCATGATTTATTGGAGATCATTGGAATTTTATATTAATAACTGAATTAGAGAGAAGGAAGAGAAGGGTATGTGAATGAGCGAGTAAATCACATTAAGCAGGAAAATGTAGAAACAGAAAGGATCATTGATGCAAGAAGTAAGAGTGGCATCAACATGTGTCAGGGCATCAATTCACAGCTCAGCTCACACACGAAGTTATAATGCGATCATGAATTTATGATCTGATTTAAATAATTTTATTGCTTTATTTATTCCTCGTCCAAACAGAAGTTACAGTGTTACCAGACTTGTTTTGTTGGAAGTAGAAAAAGCAAAAAAAGTGACACTGATGAAACCTGATGAGAATTTATAGCAAAGCAGTGTTTTCAAGACCAAAAGAAAAATGGAGGTCAACTGTCATGACTCATGAATTAAGCTTAGTCCCTGAATTCGCAGCCGTGTTCAAAGCTGAAGTGTATCGGGTCAGGAAAAGATAGAGATGGAAGGATCTGGCTGCCATTCTATGCTACAAAAGGAGTTGAAGTGTTGCTGCCAACATCAGCTTATAGAAAACAAGAAGCAAAAAATTTGTAGTTCAACGAAAGTAATGTCTTCTGATCGTGTTTTTTTGAAACGCAGACTAAGTAAGAGGGAATATATCGTTTTATAGATAAATATTGGACAGGACTTACTGGAATACGAAAAAGTGACAATAACAATCTGCGTTGAAGTAAGAAACATCATTAACATCATCATCTTAACGCTTGTATACAAAACTGGAAGAGCGATCAATGATCAAGCAGCGCAGGACATTAAGATATTCCTAAACATACAGGATAAAGGGGAGCTCTGCCTAGATTGAAGACGAGTGCTGACTAAGGCTGACTGAGAATTTCACGACAGGCTATTCACCTATGAGGTCCTCTGGAAAACACTGTAAAACTCTAGAAAAGTTGCATATGGGGACTATGACATCCAGGCACGATATCAATGTTTCAAGATCTTTACTGCAGTTAACGATAAGGTCCCCATTTTTTTTCTTTAGGAAAAATACGATAAAAATCAACCTTGCTTCCACTTTTTTGCCTAGCTTGTAAGTTACAGTTTTTTTTACACATTTTTGTCGGCTTAACCAGTGCAGCGTTTTCACATGCCTCAAAACGAGAGTATAAAGTTTCAGTCTGGGTTACAGTCCCCAGTTTTCTGGAAATATACAGATCAACTGAAATTCTCAGAAACGGGCTCAAAATGTCGTGTGGGGCTGAAGCGCACTGTTCATCTAAATGTCGCGTGGCTTGGAGATCAACCCCTACAACCTGCGCAAGATCCTAAAGGATTCGACCTATTCCTTGATTTTAAAGTTGCTTATATGAAAGCGTGAACAGAAAAACACTTTATCATGCGATATGCAATTTTAAATCTAGAATGTTCAATGATTGGACTAATTTTGAAGGGATTTTCCAATTCCGAATCCCTAAACCTATTCCCTACGACTAATGGTTGGTATTTTGTGTAGACGACAGATGAAATGGCTGGGCCATGTGGAACTAATGTACATCGATGTTCCAGCTCGAAGAGTTGTCCGTATCGCTGTAGAAAGTGGAAGAATTCAACACTTTAAGCAATCTCTTCGATAAATAGTGTGATCGAGCCTTAGAAAACCTTCGATGATTTCATGTACATAAGGATATAGCCACGTGAGATGGAACAGGATGGAGATATTTATTTGAGCCAAAAACTCCCTCCAGCTGCATCTGAGATGTTCGCTTTTATGTATGTAAGCAATTTCTTTAGCACACCCTCCATGCTGGGGGTCGCTGCTATTTTTGCATTATTTTTGTATTAGTTATTATACCTAGACACCTTCTGAACCTCGTATGCGTAAGTGTCGTCCCATATACCATACTTCAATATTTTGCTTGTTATCACAGTCATTCATCAAAAAATGCGTCTAGTCGCTAAATTTTCCTGCAGAAATCGTTGTACTTTTTCAAACGCTCTGAAGCCTAGTCAGCGACCAAACAGCATGCGGTGTTGTCTATGGTCATGAACCTTGGGCTCCTATCCAAGGCCCAAACCGCGAAGCAAAATTCACCAAGAGTTCAAAAGTGTTGCTGTACGCTTTCACGAGCCGCCAAATGTTCTCGGCTGATCCTATATTCCCTTATTGAAGCACAAATATTTGCTGATTGATTACTGAACTAGTCGTTTCAAATTTGACCACCAAACATTGAAGAAACTATCGCCTACTGTATAATCGGTTTTTTTAAGACGTGTGGTTTTCAATTTGGCAACACTTTTTTCGGAGTTGGTCGTTTTGACAGCTGTCACTTTATGTAGGTATGCTCAGTTTGGTTTGCCATTTCATAATGAATAGACTTACTCCTGAACAACGTTTGCAAATCGTGCAAATTTAGTACCAAAATAATGGTGCGGTTCGCGCGACGCATCAAGAGAAATACAGCCAATGAAGCAATCCATTTATTGAAGGAAACTTTGGGTGATCGCATTATATCGCGTAGTGAGCCTGAGGCCCACTTATCTTTATAATAAAGCTAAAAACACGTCTAAAAACACCCTTTACTAAAGAACGGTCATTTTGATAATAAAGTTTTATTATTTGGACGTTCTGTTTAACCGTGTAACTTGGTATGGTGATTTGGCATCAGTAACTTAATAATAAACAACGAATTTGACAGATGTCTCCAAAACAACATGGCCTCTCAGGCCGCCAAAATCTACCTGCGCCAATTAAAGAACTTTTTACAAGGTAGTAAGACTAGTTCAAAACATCATTTTTTTTAGGTCAAGGCAAGAAATAGGAAATGTACTTGCAGCTGGTCACACTATCCCTCAAATGACTTTCACTGAAACCTCAAAAGCATCAAACTTGTCATTTCATCTAGACACTTGATCAAACTCAAAACCGACCAACGCAAGAACGAGGTCACCGTCTCTACAATATGAAGGACACTGACAGCTCCGATATGGCCAATCAGTGTAGACCGTTTTGCTGGTCTTCTATTTGATTCTTTTTTCAAAAACAATATTTTTCCAAACAAAAAAATTAAGCCTTTAAAAAACACGTAAAGAGTATTGTGCAGTGTAAAATTTATTTGATTGATGACCGCCTGGGTGCTGTCATGGAAGAAATTTATGCAGATACTAATTAAGAAAGTCAGCAGAGCGTTATATGGGTTTTTAGAGCTGTGTCTGTGTTGGCGGGCGGGCGTTGCTGTCATTTTTGTCGTCACTACGCGTCGCGTCGCTTCGTACGTCGCGTCGTTGAGTGCTGTCGACTCATCGTCTTCGTTGTCCCTCTTGTTTTTGTCGAAGGCGATATGGATAAAGAAACATTTCTTGGATTTAATTTTCGGTTTCTTTGAAAAGATTTCATCTTGCATCTTGGTGTTCTTCTTCCAACGAAGTGAGACGATGCCAGACGGGTATCAGAGACAGGCGGGAAGAAGTGACAACAGCGAACAGCTACTCCCATCAATCAATAAAAATCACACACTTAATTCGGTGTCGGCGGCGACAAGTTCTTAAATTGCTCCACGTCGAGTCGAGTTGGCAATAATTTCAACATTTTTATGTATTTTTAATATTATCCTGAGTAACCTGAATTTTTGCCAAAATAAATTTTATTATTTAAAGTGCTTTTAATGGCGCCAAAAGGGGACAAAGATTAGGAGGTAAGGTGGGCGTGTGTGTCAGAGAAACAAAATGACTAAGAATAACATTAAGTGTTAATAGCTGCCAATAAAATAAAAGATTTATAACTTTTGCTATTAAATTAAATATGTTTCTTGAGGAACAGCATTTATAGGGAACAGATGCAACGTCTCGGACTTATATTAGACTGATTTATTCGAGATAATTTAGTCCAGGAATTTGGTTCGTATTGATTGTGTTTAATCTTTGTTTCACGAAAGGGGGCTATAAATCTGCATTGCCCAAACTTTTCTTTGTGAAAAAAGTTCAACAGAGGTTGAGTTCCAACAAGTTTATATCATTATTTTGTCAAAAAAAATCAAATTCTTATAAAAAATCAGTCCTTTCCTCAAACCCTGACTCTCTATATTTTTAACAATGTTTGTCCCTTCCATTTCGGCCGGCGAAATTCCCCCGAATGTGTTTTTGGAGTTTACCCGAGTAAGGGGAATATTTTTTAGAAAGTGTATAAAAGCGATAACATTTGCCCCAAAAATGAGACATTTAAGCACAGATTTTTAACTCTGATTACTTAATAGAATAACTTTACCAACCAATTACACTAAAAAAAAGGTCATTCTTGAGTTTTATAACAGATTTTTGTTGATTTTGTTGAAGTATCTAAACTAGTGACCTTTGATCAAGCAACGTATTTGTTCGCGTGTGAAACACTTCGTATTGAGATCGACACCAGCGCGGTGCGGAGCGGCGCGGCGTCTGAACTTGCGATTTGTTGACGTTCATAGTGAAATCTACTTCACCAGCTCAGAGCCCGTAAGAACTTCGGCTTCCATAACATTGTTTCGCAATGCCATCACTTTGAGGCAGGTTCCATTGCAAAGCCTTGGAGAGGTTCAGTTCCGAAACAAAACTGTCGGAATTCCTACTTTCAGAACAATGTTATGTGCGGTGAGTCCCGATGCAGAAAGAGAGTTAAGAAACTTCTGAAAAAGAAAAAGAACTCTGTTTATGGACTGGTTTACCACCTCGTGTTCTTTAACCTCTTTCTATACACTGTAATTCAGGGAAGCTTTGATAATTTTCAGAGGTTAGTAATGTTCGTTCACAAAGCCAAGAAGTGTCCTGATGCGTCACTTGAGATACGTCTCCACAAACGACTAATTTTTTAAACCGAAGAATCAATCTATTAAAGGTTCTCTGGCAAAGTAAATAACCCATTCGAATAGGGTAATGAACCTTGTCCGATTTTTTACGTCAAAAAGTTCTTCCGAAAGGGGTGAGCTTACTATGTGAGCCTTCATGCTCCCCGTCAGACTCAATATTTGTACCCGGGGCCAGAGCACAGAGCGTTTGAGACATGCTCTCACCTCATCAGCTCTAGTTCCTCGGGTTATAACCAGTAGAGTCTGACGGAAATCCACAGAAAGTATAACAGTTATCTACCCATCCCATATGATAAGATCTTTGCGCCTGATACAGAGTGCCATTCATTGCTTCCACCGCCCTTTAGTGAGCCATCACACACTCGTCACAAACATTTAACTATGTAAGTCCTAAGTGTAGCGCTACTTTCCTCAAAACCGTCGAATGCAGTGGTGCATGTCGTCCTTTGTGAACCACGGTTTCAGTCAACATACTCCTTTCTTTGAAGTCCGGTCCCTAGCCAGTTGCCTCCAATAATGCATGCCATGGTTGAGATCGTCCTCCATTTTAATGCGCCACATTAAATAGGGTCTTTCAGTACTACGTTCATCCTCAGGGTTAGAAATAAAGACTTGCTGAGCCATCTTAGCCGCTGCTTTTTTGTTAGATAAGCAGATCAGCAAAATGTTATTGAGTTTGGACTTAATGCGGATGATAGTGACAATGCGTTCGCTTATACCATTAAATCCTTCCACTTCTCTCCCAGATCTTCCCTATATCACAAAACCGCATCCAAATAACCACTGTCTTAATGTCAGCTTTGATTCTATTTAGCACTTCCAATAATGTTTTGTTCTGCTACATGTGTCCTGTTCAAGGTTCGGACATTTCACGTACAGAAACGGAATTCGTTGTCCTTGTTTCGTTTGCTTGGGTCGTCATCAGTACGGCCATCCACATCGGAGGCAGCTTGTTGTTTAAGTAACATTATTTTTTACGTGGTAGGGGAGTTACCCCCACTCACAACCCTCAATCTGGAAATCCACGCCCCATGTTGTTCTTCTTGGACAAAAGGAGCTCGATAGTCTAGAATCACAACGAGGATGCGAGAAGATCCGGTGGCCCTTTTAGGGCAACATCCGGCACTTTCTTGACTCATAGTCAAGGTCACAATGACCTATTCTCCAAATATGTCGAAATAGCTCTTTGGGTTGCCTACCATGATGACTGCTGGCTCCCCGTTGGTTCACTTAATTGGAACTTACCCGCCGCTCGTTCACTTCTTGACGTGCTGATCCCGGATTTATCTGAGACCCGAAACATAAAAGGCCTTTTGGGAGACCAATAAGTATTACAATTTTTCCGTACTCGGCAAGTCATGTCCAGTTGCTTCCAATAAGTAAGGATAAATTATTCAATTTAAGCCATGTTCCGTTTGGAAGAAGAACTTCTTGTAGGCTTTCGATATTTTATCCTTATCCATGTTTTCAATGCTTCGATTCTATGACAAATGACACACACCAAAAGTCATGCGCTTTCTCTTCACTCAACTCTCCACATTTCAAAGCTTCTTGCGTTCAAATTTCCAAGGTTTCAACTTCCAAACCTGAAATTTCGTGCACCGAGGTTCGTGTAGAACTTACCCGAATATTCCTCCTAGGTCATATTTCAGGGACCGATAACATTGCTCGAAGTATTTCGAAAATTTACATTTTCGTCACGTGGATGCTTCGGTATAATATTGTAGCTCTTATGTTTACAGCATTGATGATTTCCAGTCTTTTCAACCTTGTCAAAAGTATTAAGGATATCCAATACACTGTCGGAGGACTGACTATGGTTCTCAGAACCATTTGCTTCTTGAAATTCGAAGAACGAATTTATAAACGTATTTCATCCAAAAGAATACAACACATTAGGAGCATCCATTTTCTTCGGAAACACATTGTATCTAATTGTAATTCCAGGGAGCACAAGAATACTCTTAATCTCCCAGAATTCTATCAAAGTGTAATTATTCCCATTCAAATATAAATCTCTTACCCAAACATCTCGCAAAAAAGACTTATCATAATGGACACACGTGTCGCGTATCGGCGTATCTATAAGAATCGAATATGGCGCCTTTCTTTTCAATGTGGTTTTCTTGTGTTTTTCAAGCTTAGAAGAAAAAGCCAAAACCATATCATTTGAAAAATGGTCTGTTCACATGACCAACGGACATCCTGTCCAAGATTAACTTTCTTACAAAACATACTGTTTCGTCATCATTAAAACCAAGTCCTAGAAAAAGATATCCGCAAAATACATATACCTCTAATCAGCTTTCGAATGAAAAAAAAAACTTTTAACATCTCGCTTCCCGTTTTTCAAAAAAAAAAAAAAGATTACCTACATACGACAAAGTCAGTCTCTAGAGAGGGCTTTACAGAAGAAGCACAGCACACTGCTGGCACAGATTGGAAAACATCAATTATTTCGGCATCAAAAGGGATAATCGAGGAAATCAGGAGATTTTTGTGATATGTGGATCCTGTGCACGAAAGAGGGATTTCGATTTAGAACTGACCCTCATATTAAACATAGTAGCATCAGCAGAAGCAGATGTAAAACATCAATAACCCTCAAGAGTGACACATTTTGAGCGAGTACAGTCCGCAGTGAACCGATTCCTCGGGAAAAAAAGATTTATTATACCCACTTCCTTTTGAAATCCATCCGTCCCAATTCGATTCTATACCTCGTATTCGTGAACATCATCATCGTCATCATTGTTTCCCATATCAAGGACACGGACACAGGCAAGCTATCTTCTCCTCCTTCCAGCATCCCAGCATCAAAAGGATGTAACAATAATAATAATCTGTCTCCGAATGGTCATTGTATCTGCGAGCCACAGAGTCCGAGAAGGATTCCAATTAAGATATACCAAATCGGTCTCTTCCCAAACGGTATACTCGCAGTAGTCGTAGGTATAGGATACTCGTAGATACGCACTAAATGGGAATCAAGTAAGCCTCAATTAGTGGCGTTTGCTCTGCGTTTTTAGAAATAACTGTGAGAATATGATTTTAAATTGCCCAAGCTAAAGTATCTACGCATCATCATCGATTGAGTTAGAAAAAAAAAACATTATGTAGCCGCAAAAGTATTATGATTGCGTCCAGTGGATGTATCTGAGGGATGCGATGTGACCGCACCACAATCTGGGATTGAGAGCTAAGACACCCTCATGGGAAAAATATCTAAGCAGAGATTTTGTTGAACCACAAAAGTGTTTGGATTGTGCAATTTTTGTTGCTTTCATTAGGAAACAGAACCTGGAATACGAATACGAACAGGGACAAGGGCATTTATTTATACGCGCAATCATGAGTGTGTATTCATAAAGTGAAATCAATTTATTTCACTCAAACTGCGTTTAATTGGTTTTCATTGGAATTTCAACAATAAAGCCGGAACGCAGGGTAGGGGCTAGTCATTAATCATATCACACACACAAAGGGCGGCTTAGGTTTGTGCATTACTTTTAACTTTTATAATTTGCATAAAAAAACATAAACAAAAAATATTAAATATGGATTGCATTAATATGAAAATTATGATATGTTTTTCAAATAAGTGTAAGTAAAACAAAGATAGATTTTGTTTAATTATTAGCATTAAACGCTAATTGTGGATAAGTATGGAAGTATTTTAATCAAAAAAAAAAATGTCACACATTCTGAAAATTCTGATATTTAATAAAATATTAAAAAGTTTGTTTCTATTTAATTGAAATTAAATTATTTATTTTTATTTTACAAAGGGAATTAGTATTTTAATGATGTAAATTTATTAATCATTGTTTTTTTTATTTTGAAATATATTTCTATCGGGTGGGTGGGCCGGATCAAAAGTCTCTTTCCTGTGTAAATATTGAATACCTAGATTAAAATTATAATGAAATAAATCACAAATAAAAATGTTATTCATTAATTCTTTTTAAACATAGGGTATTTTAAATTGCAACGATTAAGTGGCCACCATTAAAATGCATGCACTATAATGGGCTCTTTTGATAGCCTTTTTCATGACTGATTTTAAGTATATACTGCCGGTGTAATAGTGCGATTTTTGTGCGAATGTTTAGCAGCAGCTTCTGCATATTATAAATTTAAGACTTTTCCTTCAAGTAATCCCTTAAAAAAACATCAGAGCCGATAGATCAGGAGATTGCGGCGGCCATTCAATAGCACTTTTTTTTTTGCAATAACGTGATTCGGGGGGTTTTCACGAGCGGTTTGAACGGTAGCTCCATCCTGCTGAAATGAAATGAGCTCAGTATTGGTTATGTCAGGGGTCATCAATTAGTTTCGCTCGGGATCCGTTTTAAGAAATAAAATGACCATCGCGGTCCGCAAAACATTTTATAGACAAAATATTTACTAAAGAAATGTATATACGGAAATAAAAATGGTATTTTTTTTTATATATCAATGAGAAATAAAGTGCACGACTGGGTCGTACGAACTTGCTCTAATGTGTTAAAATGGTCTTGGGTGCTTGAGATTTTGGGAAAAAAGCGTTGAAAAAATCATATGAAATTTTATAAATCACTTTAAAATCAATACCTAAACCGTTTTTTGGAGAAAATGAAGTAAACCATTAGGTTTCTTTTACGTTTTTGAATTTTTACGAAAAAAATTTTCAAAATCGTTGGACCAGTTTTTTCAAAAAACAGTTTTTTTTTTAAAACTTTTCGAAAATATATTCCAAATTATTTTTGAGTATGCCAACTTCTAGCACTTCGTAGTTTTTATCAGAAAAATAAAATTAAAAAATTATAGATTAAACCGTTTTTGGAAAAAAACTAAAATTAAAAAAAAATTTGAAACTTTTTTAAAAAACTCAAAAAAACTTTTTTTGAAAAATTTTCAAAATTATATTATTTCTTTTATAAGAGGGCTTCTACATTAAAAGTTTCCTCGAAATCCGTCAAGGGACTTACGAAAAAATTGGATTTAAAAAAACCGGTCCTATGGGAGATACCGTTATAAGACTTTTCCCAAAAAATCTATTCCAACCAAAACATAAAGTTTGCACAGAAAACACAATTCAGAAAGTTTTATCAAAATCGTACTAGCCGTTTTTGAGAAAAATTAATTTTTCACAAAAAATCGTATGGCAGGTACCGTTAGTTTTAGAGCTAGAATGCTAATTCCAAAAACCCCTCTGTAGGACGTCATAATAATACTATGTACCAAGTTTGAAGCAAATCGGTCCAGCCGTTTAGGCTGTAGGTAACTATACAGACAGACAGACACACGGACAGACAGACAGACAGACAGACAGACAGACAGAATTGTCGGACCCACTTTTTTCGACTTCTCTATCATCGTAATGTCATGTTTGATTGTTAGAATTTTTTTTTTTTACGAATGCATAACTTGCCTTATAGTACCTATAATCGCAAGTAAAAACGACATTTTTTGTTCTGTCTGAAGTTTGGAGTAAAATGTATGCAAGCTATTAACATTAAATCCTGATGGAGATGTTCATCTGTAAATCGAGATCGAAATTTATTCTTATGAAGTTCATCTTCGAAAATGCTGCTTCACAAATATTATGTTGAGCAAGAAGTTTCAAAGCAAACTCTTCACTGCTGCTGTGAATTTCTACAAAATTCTCAATTTTTTTTTTAAAATCTGTTAAACTATTTTTAAATTCCCATCAAAGTCTTGTATTGGCCGACGTCAACCTCGTTGACATGAGCTCCCATACAAGCTTTCCCTTGCCTTGAAGCTTAAGGTTCAGTTCACTGATATGTTTAAAAATATCCGCCAAGAAAGCAGTGAGCTACATTTTCTTTTTCGTTTAGAAAACTTAAATAGGCGTTTGATGAAGTCGGATCACTGTTGAAAATATATGTCTTCAAGTGTTCCAAAATGCCATATCACATTATAATGCAACAGTAGAACGTTATATTGTGCATCAACGTCTTCAAGAAATGATTTCAATTCACGACGTTGCAAAAATTTTCAATTTTCATAACTTCTTGCATAATACGCTCAAAATCATATTAGAGTTTGCAGCAAAGCACAGTTTGGTGAATAATATAGTGATAGGAAATCAAATCTTCATTACATTATGCGTTGCTTCTCAACAGGGAACTAGTCATTTTCTACTCCCAACCATTGCTGGCACACCGTCAGTAGTTACCGATAAAAGCTTTTCAAGTCATTTCTATCAAAATTATACACGACTGCTTTGGTCATGTCTTCTCCTCGGGTTCTTCCTAATAGCAGCAAAAAGCCTCCTCTCCAAAAGTTTCCAAGAAAAGTGCAAAAATATATGATGATGAATTAATTTTACACCTTAAGAGACAAGGCCGAGAGAATTTGTGTTTGTATTGAAAAGAAAAAGGAGTTAATTTTATATTTATAGTGAATCTATTAGAATTACTAGATCAAAAAAAAAAAATTTCGCCACCTCTCTCAGTGAGGATCGCCAGTCGAGAGCTGTTTTGGAATAAGTGGGGATGGAATCAAAGAATTTAAGCGCATCTTGGTTATCCGAGAAAATGATACCAGGATAAAACCTCCTTTATCGTCATTAAATCCGCCTGGAACACGCTTTACAATTGTTTGAAATACGGAAGAAAAGAAGGTTAGATTTAGTCTGTTTGAGTAAACACCACTCTTCCGACGTGGCCGTAGTAATGTTTCTTCGAAGGTGAGATCGCCTTCAGGCGATTTGCTGAGCAAGCAGCAGTTTCTTTGCTGAAAATATATTGGAAGGGGTAGATTTAATAAGGGAGGGAGTAGTGCCTAATGCATCACCTATGCACATACAACCAGTTGGACTTTGTTGTTGTGTTAAAGGCAGTCCAGCTTTCCTTACTTGAGAATCGTTTTGATAACACGGGGCTCTAGGCCCGATTTTTTACAAATGATTTTTTTGCAAGAGATAAGAGCTACTGCAGGTTTCCTTACTCTCTCTTGTATCGTGGAGTTACAGCTTTATTACCTGCCCCAAAAAATACATAAGTGTTCTGCTTCGTTAGAATTTTGATTTTTAAATATTGATCAAAACATTGTTGCATGTATACTTACATGATTGGAAAAACGAAGTCCTGAAGCATTATTCTGTAGCGACTTTCATATAAATCTAAGGCAAGGTTATTTCACACCAAACAGTAAGCCGAAGTCAGTGTAAGGTGCCCGTTGATGGCGATCCTTGGGATTCTGAGTTCCTCCAAAATCTGTAATTTCGCTAGTCCACAAACCCGCTCAGATAAAAATGTGCTTCGTCGCTCATCATAAAATGCCTTAAGAGGTCTTCGTCATTCTCGGCTTTATATTTAAAAGACACTTCTGGAGTACTAAAAACGTTCTTCTGATGGGTAACTACACTAGGCTTGAGCTGTTGGACCAAATAGATTTTGTGAGGGTGTCACGCGGTTTGCCTTACTGTGTTGAAACTTTGTGGTGTCGAAGTTTCACGATCGGCTGCAAGCACTTTCACTAACAATTAGGATGTTTTCGGTCGATCGTCCATAACGAGGTCTGTCGGTATGCCTCACATCTCTCTTTGCTCAAATTAATTCCCAAGGAAATAATAGTGGAAATAAAATGGTTCAGTATGAAGCTTAGGCAGTGCTTAGCAGGAACAAAGAATGAAACAAAGCCTATATCGAAGTGTAAAATTGATGAAAAGTCTTCGAATCAACTGAGAGTACGCGCGGAAACTTTCAGTATCTGCTGCTAGATTTCATGGTTAAGATGGCAACCAATATAATAACTGACGCTTCTAACGAGAAATAGGCTCAGGTGAGCCTTCATCAGAGTTTCAAATCTGTTATTGCTTCAGGAGGACGACACTCATGTTAAGATATCAGCTCAGCTTCATTATGATGCTCCAACCTATAACTGCAATACACTTTAATGTCACGAGATATTCTCGGTGGATTCTCACTTTCCTATTAGAGACAGTTCCCTGTAGGAAAGTTAGGTAAAATCAGATAAGATTCAAAAGGTGTCTTATTAAAATAATGTGTTTTAAAGCCTATACCTTCGAGAAGGATGTTCGGAACATTAACCAACTAAGGACTAAGTAACAAAAACTGTCAAAGAAGCTGGTGAATGATTAGAACAGAATACATTTTTTTTTTGGAGAAAGGCGAAATTTTTGATGTATTAATGAGTAGCTTACACTTCAAATATATTTTGTGGAGCAAATATTGCAGTGTTTCTAAAATTTCTGATTTTGGTCAAGCTCCTACAATTTTCGCCAATTTTTTGTAGTTTTGTTTGTTTTTATATTTTGCCCGAATAAATACAATGAGAAAAGTAAGATGTCCAACTGGAGTCATCAAAAAATTAGAAATTACCGCATACATCAGGGAAGCGTCTTGAGTGTCTTGATCTTTATTGCAGTCATTGACTTCCTTCATGAAGGTAAAGTGACGGACTTCTAAGTCCATCAGATATTCTTTGCTGAGGATGACTCTACACCTCAGTACAAAATTCGAAAAAGTCTACACCTCAAAAATATCATCTTTCAAAAAAAAAAAGGGGGAACACCGTCATACAACGTTTAAATAAGAACAAGAGGAAGGCAAAGGAGGCCAGGCCTAAAAACTCTTGGTACGATCGAATAGAGCGACACCAATATTTATTCGGCCTCCAAAGTGGAATATTCCAAAACTGACAAGCTTGCCAACGCTTTCTGAGGTCGTAGATTAGAAGAGTTGTGGTCCACCTGAGAACATACAGACATCGAAAAAAAAAACACTGTTACAAAAGAATATTAAAGATGCACCACACAATTCAAGGAGGCATGTTCTTTATTCACTATAGGCAAGTCTTTTTGATGGAAAAGAATTAAGGTATATTTCTAGACCTTAGTTCTAAACTATCAGTTCTGTCAATGTCTACCTATTCCTTTGTTTAAGTTAACCCCCTTAAATATTCGTCGTAATTAACAATAATAATGGCACGTTAAAGTTTCGAAAACAATGTCGGGTTCATCATCGAACACGCATATCATCACGAGAAATGTCACTCATTCACTCGTATTATTTATCATTCCCATGTCATTAATCAAAAATGCTAATTTTTTTATTTTAATCAAACACTCCGTGTATTTTACAACACTCTGCGTGCGATGATACAATAAGCCTATAAAAAAACAATTCAACATCTCATCAAAGTAAACATATATCACGCATATCACTACAATCCCAGATTAGGTACGAGTACGAGTACACATAACATCCTTTCCTTTTTTCATTCAAATCCAAATCCAACCCAGCACACCCGTCGCATCCCATCACCATTAGACAGGAAAAAAAAAATTAGAAGAAGATGAAGAAAGGGGTCAACAATTGCGCCACTTAAAATTCCGACTTAATGGAGTGTCAAAAACGACGACGAGGACCGAGGAGTATGTTAGCTTCAAGCATCACTGTTGTGTTTTGAAAACACATTTAAAAATAAAGGTCCTTTTTTCACAATTGAATTCAATGTATGTTGGTTAGAAACTGTATCTAATTATAAATTATGGAACGCGCAATGCAACATTCTAAAGCGAATGAAAGGGGATTGTTGAAGGAAAGAAAATAAGGGATATAAGGCTCATCGAGGTTGAGTAACGACGACCATTACAACAATTCTCTTACACAACCCCCAGAGCAGTGGTTTGCTTCTGCGCCTAATTTACACGCAAACGAATAATAGAACATCCTGTACAAACATATTATCCTTGGTGTAAAGCAACTGTCGAACAATGCCAAATGAATCACGCTATAAGGATATTTCAAAATATTGCATTTGCTGCGTCATATAGGGGCTGATTGTAATTGTAATCAAGAGAATTCAAGAAAATCCTCCACCACCACCACACTACAACTACCATGAGAGACCATCAATAGCAAGAGCAAGAACAGATCCAGGGTAATGATACATTTTTTGACATTTGTGCACCGACACCCAGGGATTAGTTCAACAACTGCCACTATTGTGTCTCTTTGCACCCTAGACTTTCTAAAGGACTAGGTATAGCGTTTGTGCAATCAATAGCATCGGCATCAGAATCAGAATCAGAATCAGCATCGCAATCAGAACGAACCCCTCTCTCAGCACCACGGTCCTTGATTAGTTTTTTAGAATAATTTGCAAATGTGGAATGATTTTCATTTCCCCGATGCGACGACAATAAAGTTGAAAACTAAAAAAAGGACCTTCGTAGCGTTCCCTTGTTTGGGCCTTTTTCGATTATTTTTTGATGCCATAGATCCGCCGCGCCATCCATGTAACTTGTAGCCGCATATAGTGAGAGAGAGAGCTACGATGTTGTTTTTGTTTCCTTCGGGATCAAAGGGCTGACATTATTTATGTTGTCACAGGAGATTAGCATGTTGCTGCTTTTGTTTGAAAAGGAAATGGAAAGAAAACTCAGCACAAAACCAAAGACCTTCATCTTCTTATATTTTTTTTTTTATTTTCGTTGTGCTGCCTTGGGCGTTGGGCATCAGTTCCATATACTAGATACTTTTGTATCTATTTAAACAAACGATTTAAAGGCTTCAATGTGTGTCCTCTATCATCACAACATCTTATAGGAAGAGTCAATGTTTGGTTATGGTCTCATTCTATCCAGGGAGACGAAAGACGATATAAAGATTAATTCTTCCACCGGGATTGGGTTGGGACCCTGGTAATGTGAAGAGAAGCAATTAAGGAAAATATGATAAGAAAGATTTAGGTGCGGAACGGTTTTGATAGAACTTTATTTATGAGATGAATACCTGCCCGATGGTCTTCAAAGTCACTTAAAAAAGGCGCCTTTTTTTGTGGATACCTTACCTTACATTGAAAAAAAAAATCCACTTAACACTTTTGGAAGGCTCTATCTGCGCTCTAAATCTTCGGCTA
This sequence comes from Platycheirus albimanus, assembly GCA_916050605.2. NCBI lineage: Eukaryota > Metazoa > Arthropoda > Insecta > Diptera > Syrphidae > Platycheirus > Platycheirus albimanus. Next base: position 28,092,200 of record OU696698.1, on the reverse strand, counting down.
AATGATCTTTGACACCACGTTTGGAGTTTTATGGCGGTGGAAAGTTTTTTTTTTTGTTCTTCTTCAACTTATCGCAGATCATCTGGACGAGTTAGAGAGCCAATTATTTTTTTTCTTCTTGGCCAGTATCAGGTTGGTGGAACAAAAAAAAAGAAGAGTGAGAACTTGATAAGGGATCTACAGAACCATGTTTGAGTGCAAAATCATGTTGGATTATACATTGATGGATGTTTTATTGCCCCATTGGAGGTGGCATCAATTTGGATTTCTTGGTTAACAACCAAAACAAGAGCAAAACAATAACTAAAATCGGATTCGGATTCGGAACATAAACTCGTAGGGTTATCTCATAAATATTTCATTAAATACAAAAAACCAATGAATGGTGCTCGTAAATAATATTATAAATAGAAATAAATCTGCGACTGTAAGAAACCTAACAATATACGAAAAGTCCTTAATTGGGTATTAGCCAGTGGAGTTTTATTTTTTTACACACAACTGTGAATCTGACCATAGTAATTTATTAGACATCTTATAGTCTGGCAAATAAGTAAAAAAGTTAAGAACATGCATCAAGGTACTCTGAAATTCTTCTCGAGCATGGGATTTTCAGAATGCGTTTTTTTTTACCAAAGAGTCGTATTCTGTAGGACTCCATTAAATTTAGACGGAATTCGAAATGGCCTGAAGTATCGGAAAATAAAAATAGATATGGAATGAATATATTCTAACCTGGTTCGGAATTCTTATTTCTCGAAAAAAGGAAGAAGATTACCCATTTTTCTGCTCAGGGGGCACAATAATGAGACTAGTACCAAGTGAAAACTAACTTTAAGCATAAACTATCTGCCATTTTTTTTCAATTTTTGGAGATTTCAAGATAATTGAGATTGAAGCTGTTTTTTTTTTGAAAAATTTTCGAAAACATACCCCAATTTTTATTTTTAATATACCAACATCTAGCAGTTTGAAGTTTCTGATAAAACAAACATTTTTTTAAATTTTGAACAAATCCTTTTTAAAAAATCAAAAATTAAAAAAAAAAAATTACCTAACTTTTATTAAAAACATAAAAAAAAACTATTATTCAAAAATTTAAGAATTAATATTATTTTGTTTATAAAAGAGCTTTTACATTAAAATTTTTATTGAAATCCGTTTAGTGGTTTACGAGAAAATCTGATATGAAAAAACCGGTCCTATGGGAGGTATCGTTATAAGATTTTTCCTGAAAAATACATTCCAATCAAAACATAAAGTTTTCTCAAAAAACACCATTCACGATGTCTTATCAAAATCGTAGGAGCCGTTTTTGAGATAAATGAGTATTTCATTAAACATCTTTATTTTTGGAGCTAGAATGCTAATTCCAAAAATCCCTCTGGAGGACGCCATAATAAGACTATGTACCAAATTTGAAGCAAATCTTACGAATAAAGAACTTGCATAATAGAGTGCTATAATAGCAGGACTGTCAGTTTTTGTGGATGGCGCCGACACCTTAACAATTGCTTGAAGATTATAACAAATGCGGTAGTTTTCTTTATTGACGTTAGCCATTCAACCAAAAATGAGCTTTATCGTTGAACAAAATTTTCTTGTGAAAATCGCGATGCGTTTCACGAACAGACCCATGCTTTTCGAAATAAATATGAAGGAACCACAATTTGCATGCGTTGTTCAGGCATCAGGCGTCAGTCGTTTAATGATGAAATGTAAAACCAAACTAAGGATAAATCACATAGCTGATGGGAAAGTAGCAGTAAAAGTGCAAATAGTGCTGCCAACTTAAAGTTCTGTACCATCATGATAAGATGCTCGAGCTGTTATTATTTCTAGGTTCAAAGACAATGGTTCCTGCATATTATCGCCAGGAAAAAAGATCTTATTTGTGATTTGTCTCTAATTATAAAGCATTGGACTTTTATCAGGTATAGCCATATCGAACCGCATATGATTGTTGACTTGTAACCTTTGGCGAAATGTGGAACCTCGCAATCAAAAATGGACGATATCAATAATTGAAACATGAAAATAGAGCGATTTTCGATTGTGACTTAGGTTTGACTTTCATATCTCAAGACTCTCTATGTTAATACTAAAAAAATTGGTTTTCCTGAATATTCTAGTAAAATTACTTTAGAAACTTTGTACAGTATTGAAAAATACTACAAGGATTAAAGAGACTGCAATCGGAAACCTTATAAACACCGGTTTGCATCTCGGACACCCTCTGCAATCTTATCCATTTTAAAGTTATCCATTTTTTTCGACGAAAATTTTGTCCGTCCGTCTGTATGCCTGGACTTCTTTAGCCTAAGCGTCTTGAAGGATTTGCTTCAAACGTGGCACCTAGTTTTTTTGATACCTTCTCAAAATGTTTCCGGAATTCGTTTTCTAAGGCCGGAACCTGCCGTATACCCGTTCAAAAAACATGTTGTTTTTCTTGATTGCCTAATTTAGAAAATGTTTAAGTTTTATTTAGTGCACCTGAAGTCAGCCATATTGGACCATATACAGGGTTTTCCAATAAGAGGTGTTATTTTGATATTCAAAGAAAATGGCATTTTTTGAGATAATCGATCGGATGTTTATTTCAATGTAAAGAAGAAGTAGCCATTAATAATGGAAAACAATATCATTCAAATGCCGCCACGGCTACGCTTATACAACAATATCCTTTTTATGAAATTTTGAAAGTGGCTGTTGTATTCCCTACATAGCTTCACAAATTCCATCTTTGAGGTCTTGAATAATTGACGCTGGTCTGTTGGCGTAGACCTTATCTTTTATGTGGCTCCAAAAGAAGTCGCAAGGTGATAAATCACAAGATCTCGGCGGGCGATTGTGATTAGCTCTTCGAGAGATAAAACGGTCCAACACTTTTCCCGTAAAAGATCGATGGTTTCGTTGCTTGTGTGGCATGTAGCGCCGTCTTGTTGAAAGTAAACGTTGTCCAGATTAATACCGTCCAATTCCGGCCCTAACAATTATTAATCATCTCTCGATAGCGCAATCCATTCACCGTATAGCTGTTGCTCCAGCCTCATTTTCGAAAAAGTAAGGTCCAATGATCCCGCCGGACCATTAACCGCACCAAACAGTTACTCGTTGAAGATGGAGAGGCTTTTCAACAATAAATCTTGGGTTTTGGAAGCCCCAGATGCTACCGAGGTGGAAATGGGCCTCATCAGTCAAGATGATTTTCGATGAAATTCCGGATCATTTTCATGCATTTCAAGACATTGTTGATGATCGGCCGCCTTGAGTTCTTGTGTTAACTGAACTTTATAAGCCTTTAGACCTAAGTCATGCAAAATAGGGTGTTATGACGTTTGGAATTGTAATGCCCAATTACAAAGAACGAAGAGGAATGGACAAACCTGGGTTTTCTTCAACACTTTGGGCTACAGCAGCAATATTTTCAGTTGTTCTTGAGCGACGTGCACGGGTTTTATTCTTCACATCGCTAACTTGTCCCAACAGCTCAAATTTGTCCACCAATTTCTGAATTGCGGTCCGACAAGGTGCTTCACAACGACCAACAAATGTTTTAGTTTTACGAACCGTCTCTGCCAAATCACCATTTTTAAAGTGAATTTTAATAATTTCAATGCGTTACTGAAGCAAGTATCGTTCCATTTTTATTAATGGCGTAGTTTCTTTTTGTCAAGAAATTACAGCTTCAAAAGTGACAACTACAGAAATAGCGGGCTATTCAAAATAACACATCTTATTGGAATACCCAAATGGATATATATATATATATTTTTTTTTTGAATAATGCAAATCGGATGTGGATTGGTCTGGTGATGTGATCCTTAAGCTACTTACGGTTGCGAAGGAGTGTTGTGAAGGGCCATTTTTCTGCTGGGCAATTCTCTGTACCTACTATCGATGTGACCGAACTCCAGACCTTTTGCCACCTAGGTGGGTTTATGGTTAAATATAAATAAATAAATTGTTGGCACAACAGCTCCAAGCGGGGCCGGGCCTGTGACTTACACTCTCAACCATTCCTGTGTGTGCGTTGCAAAAGGAATCAATCCTATGTCAGTTTAAAAGTGTGATTCTCAAAAAAAAAAAACTTGGTATTGTGCTGTTTCCTCGTCAATGACAGTGCATTCATACTTATCATCGTCACAAATTGTTATAAATCTGAAATGTCAAAAGTCACTGAAAGACAATTTAACAAATTTCCCGGACAGCCATAATAACGTTGTAATGTATTCCTTTAACACAAAACAACATCTGAAAATGCATTCTACAAGCAAAAAAAAAAAACACCTCAACCAAGACGTGTGTAGGTATAAGATTTTCAATTAACGTCCATTTTTCGCTGCAAAAAAGAAAAAATCCCTGATCACCACATCAGACAGTACAAATTTGCAAGTCTGAAGTTGTTGACAACACAATGACTTCCATTAAGATAAATCTCGTTCATCTCATATTTCATAAAGATGACATTTTTCCTCCGCCGCCGTCATCGCTTGTGTGACACACCACCAGAACAGAAAACAGACCAGTTGGCGTGGTGCATCCTCATCCTCACATAACTCTCAGAAGTCTGCTGAAGGAAGGATATTAAACTTCGACGAACTCCAAGAAACGGAGCAAACCCCAGCTCACAAAATAGCAAATTCATAAAAATAATTCATGAAAAGTTAATCTTTTAAACCATTCAACATCAACTTCAACAGCCCTCTGCGATGCTGGAAGCGGGAAGCGGGTAGCTGGCTGTTGGCTGCTAGCAGCTAGCTGCTGACAACCTCATTCCACACTGAATTAATATTAATTAACCAAAAGTAAACAAAAACATCTTCTTCTGCTCCGGAAACACCAAAAAACATTTACACAAAATCCCATTCCTCATTGTATCTTATAAGTCTCGGATATTTGTATCTGGCGGTGTGTTGCATTCCCAAAAAAAAAAAAAAATAATATAAAAATAAAAATGAATATGAAATTTTCTCCGAAAGGAAAAAAAAAATTAAACCCCAAATGTAATGTGTGTTCCGGTGGCGCGTTCCTTGTAGACACAGTGTTCCAAGAGTGGTGTGTGGGTAGGGTGGGAAGAAGCTCATTAACATCTCCATTTCCATAGAACAAACACAACAAGCATAAATGCAGTACCTTTGATGTTCCAGATCCAGCCCAGCCCAGCCAGACATCATCGTATCGCATCGGTCGTGCGGATGTCACTCGGGCACAAATTAAATTCGACAGAACTCTGACGCATTTAAGGAAATAAAAGAAAAAAAAAATTATATGATTTGTGGTTCCAAAGTTTCCATAACAAAGTGGCCAGGTTATACTTTCACAGATCTCTCGTTTCTCATACAAAAATACTCCATTAGCCTTAGAGAAACCATATTATATCGGAGGAGATGCCACAGAGGGAGAAAGTTAAGTAATGGCGGATATATAGATAGATAACCCACTGTAATATATTATCTAGGCAAGCGAGGTACGACAATCGGCCGGCATGTCACACCACACCGAACGACCCAACCAGCAGCAGCAACATCAGCTTCAGAATCGGAATCAGAATCAAAAGAAGCAGCAGCAGGAGCAGGAGCAGCAGCTGTCCGCCCAGACTAATAGTCGAGATGTCGAGAAATTAGCACTTAATGCCATAATTAATTATTTCAAGTGTTCCGAAAGTTATTTCGCATTTATCTTGCCAAGCGGTGTGTGTGCTTAGGCTTACACACTCTCTCTTACTCCTCTCCACTGTTCTGGGATCAGGGGTTCTCTTTTTCTTTGATTCGGATGGTTCTGGGGGCATCTCTACATTTTTTGCCATTTTTGCTTGTTGGTGGAACAGGAGCATCATTTTAATTTTTTAAGTGTATAGGTATACCTTCTTTACTTTGGGGGGTTCTTGAATGGATTTGTCGGTTGATCGCCAAAGTCTTCGTGAACCATGTGCCACATGCATATATGGGGACAACGAACACCAAGATGAGACCACATAAAAGTTATTTTTGGACTCTGAGATTCTCGAGTCTCGACTGTCGTGAAAGAAGGACCAGAAAATGGTTAATGTAAAATATTTAATTGGATACTTTGTCTGGCTATATGTTTCTTTTGCAAGCGCATTTCCTGAAGGTCTTCATCGGCTGCTCCAGCCAAACATTGATGTCATTACGGATAATTTGTGTACAGTGACAACAAAAGTTGACAGTACTTTTATTTTTTTTTTGTTAGGAATCTGTGCTAGTAACGTATTTTTAAAACTTTACTTGCTGGAATAGCCCAGAAACCAGATTTTGGATTTTTTACAAATTGTCTCTGGACACTGAACTCTAAGAAAAAACAAGTTTGGCCGAAAAGTTGCGGCTAATTTCACGGTTCTTTTATTTTTGTGAAGTTTTACTTATGTTTTGATATTTAATACGTCTGAAACAGATCGATTTCCTTAAAACTGATAAGTTTACAGGGTGCCCGAGAAGCAAGCCAGTGTTATAAGCTTTTCCATTGAAATTTATTTAGTTCTTGAACATCGCACAGAGTTTTGACAGTAGTTTTGATCCAGTATTCAGGAAAACCAATTTTTTAGTATTGACATTGAAAGTCTTGAAATAGGAAAATAAAAATTAATTCACAATCCAAAATGACTACTGTTTTTCAAAATATTCCCCTCGAGGACCACAAAACTTTTGCATGCGTTTGAATTAATTTTCAACGAACTTTTTTCGCTTCCGTTAAGGAAGCACGAGCTTTCAGCGTAACAACGGTCAGGCGTTGAAAAATGTTGACCTCGTATTTTGTGCTTGAAATTTGATGTGCCATTCCAGAACTGTACGGCAGATAACCCATACATTCAAGGTTTTGAATGACCAAAAATGTATCACGTAAAAACCTACTATACGTAATCGTTTGAGACTAGAGAATGTTCGTTTTTGTGATTGGTTTGCAGGAAATGGTAGTGTCTAGTGTTCCTTTAGATATTGATCGTTCTATGTTAAGGTTCGTATTTAAAGCTCATTGATGAGTCACCTTTTTAACGTTTTCTGTTACTAACCGACACAACACAAGCCTTTTTTGAGTGAATTTCATAATATGCATATTAAACTCTTATACAAATCCTTTTGACGGCTAATAAAAGAGACTAATGCTGAAGCAAGTCTCAATCTCACGGTACGTCACATGACTATTTTGAAAAATCAGTTCACTCAGAACATCAATGTTTTATGGCAGTTTGGATATAAATTCGTCGTGCTTAGCGAAGTGTGATGAGGGTTGCATTAGGAACATCTGTGATGAATGGTTCAAATAACTGTAAGAAAACACAAACATCACTCGTATCCATGTTGTGGTTTTTGTCTCCAGCAGTGAGATTTTGAACAATGTTGAATAAAACAAATACACAAAAAAACACAAATATTTTAATATTTTTAAAAAATTCTTGTAATTTATTTTGCTATTATTTTATTAAATTATAATTAATTATTTTCACTAGCTAAATTTTTTTTTTTTTTTTTTTTTTTTTTTTTTTTTTTTTTGAGATTAAGCGACGCGTTTCGGAGCTGTTTACTCCATCATCGGGCTGGTACTGAGTGTTGATGTCGATCGTATATGTAATTGTTGCGTTGGTGGGCCAGGTGTAATGTGTGTGGTTGAGGTCGTCTTCATCTTTCCCTGTGTTGTTATTGTTTTGTTGTGTTTAAAACCGGTTTATTTGTTTTTTATTTTAATTTGGATAGTTTATTGATCTTCTTATGTATTTATTGTTATTGTATTTGATTGCGGTGTCGAACAATGGGTTTGTTTTTAATGTTAATTATTAGACGCAACCGAAGAATACGAAATATATAAATCACATAAACTAGAACAGGACAAATTACTTAACGACAAATTAACATTAAAAACAAACCCATTGTTCGACACCGCAATCAAATACAATAACAATAAATACATAAGAAGATCAATAAACTATCCAAATTAAAATAAAAAACAAATAAACCGGTTTTAAACACAACAAAACAATAACAACACAGGGAAAGATGAAGACGACCTCAACCACACACATTACACCTGGCCCACCAACGCAACAATTACATATACGATCGACATCAACACTCAGTACCCAGTGATGTTACATGTAGGGAAAAATCCCTACACGTAGGGATTTTGGTCTTGAAAAACACCCCGTAGGGAAAAAAGTACAGATTTTTGAAGTATGAGAATTTTGTATGAAAACGTAGGGACTTTTCAAAACTTAATTTAAAAAAATGTTTGATTTATTTTTAACCTCATCAGTCATCACATCAAAATATTTTTCTGCACTTTTAAGGGTAGTACGCAGCTCGAGCTAAATTTTGTTTTTAATGCAGGCATAAAAACGTTCTTTTTTTTTTAAACTTTTTTCATCAACTTTTTTTTTGATTTTTCAGAACTGGCACTTCCTAGGTCACGAATATGCATTTTTGAAGTCGGCTAGTCGCTTAGTTAAGCCGCTAGTCAAGTTTAAAGGTGTCGACTTTGATGCCTCTAGCACGTCTAATTTAGACGCAACGTGTTTAAAGATAAAAGTCGATATACATGGACCTAATGCGATACGTCAATTGAATTTTTTTTATGAACATTTAAATTGTGTAATATTCAAAAGACAAAGACATTGAAAAATGTCTACTCAAAATTTATATGATCACCATTCACAAATCCATCAATTAACAAAAATTAAATCAAAATTTTATTTGTATTGTATTTATTTTGTGGATTTTATAGGTGTAGGGATAAAATTCATAAAGTAGGGATTTTTCGAGTTTATTGTAGGGAATTATTTTGTTTGCATGTAACATCACTGTCAGTACCAGCCCGATGATGGAGTAAACAGCTCCGAAACGCGTCGCTTAATCTCAAAAAAAAAAAATTTAGCTAGTGAAAATAATTAATTATAATTTAATAAAATAATAGCAAAATAAATTACAAGAATTTTTTAAAAATATTAAAATCTTTGTGTTTTTTTGTGTATTTGTTTTATTCAACATTGTTCATCACTCGTATGTCAGAAAGTTCTAAATAAGATTACAATATTAAATATGTCTAGCTCAGCGATGACAATGTCAAACTTGGCATTTGATTTATGTCTGGTCATTTTTTTGTACACTTCCGCTATGAATTTTTTTAATAAAAGGACGGTATACAAAAAGTTTTATAAAAATTGTCTTAGTTGTTTTCGAGGATTCAAGTAAGAACTTAAGGCATTACTTGGAAATCCAAAGTCAAAATCTCAACTTCTAGTGAGCAGACATATTTTTTAACTTTGTCAAGCTCCTTTATTTTTCGATAAAATTATTATTCAAATAAAAGATGAAGTCAATCTAAAAATTGTAGGAAACTTTAGTTCGTCGTAGTTTAGCTGGGAGTTATATTTATAAAGGTGGGTAGAGGTTGGAATAGAAAATTCAAGTCATCTTCCAAACTCTCCCAATCAGCAAACGAACGACATTGTCTATTCTCATACATTCTGAGCTCCTGATTCAGAAAGAAAGATTGGCTTAACGTGAGCACCTGGCTATGTGCCTTAATCTCACGGTGGACCTATCCACATCACGGTCACCTTAGAATTCCTAAGTGAGAGGATTTAGAGTTTACACTCCATTAGTGAATCATAGATAGGTATGATCACTTTTCACAAGTTGAGAAGTTTGAAGGTGAGGTAAATTTTCCTCATACATGATAATCTGAATATACAAGGCCTATTAACCTTGACAACAAACTTAACAACTTCTATCTAACGTCAACTCACAGCCCCCACGATGCTGCCAAAGGCGCCATTTCCCAGCGTTACAGAACCTCCCGCAAGGAGGTGGGCAACTGTAACCCCGTGGTAGCTTTTCTTTACGTAGCTTACACGCTTGAGCGGCCTATATGACTACTACTTGAGGTTTGGTCCTACTACCGGGAACCCCCATCCCACAAGTTATATGCGTCAAGCTAACAGGCCGAGAAGGCTGCTAACCAGACATATAACCAAAAACCTTCCTCACTTAGCCGCACACAGGACTACCCTGCACTACGTTACCGGTAAGGAACAATATAAGGATAGACAAGGAGATACAGCTGCAATCATAGTAATCTCATACAATTTACAACAATCTCCCTCTCATTTATACTGTTCCCAGGAGACCACTTGGAGGTGGAGGATAGGCACATCCATACTTCCATAAGTTCCAAGCAACAATTTTAACGACATACCCAAGCCTGACCTTTCCAACGGAAAAGCACAGACAAGAAGATACAGTATGCCTTATTATGTTGCCTGGTTAAGCGTTCAAAGAGCTTATGGAAGCATGGTTTCTCCTCCAGCTCCTGATTCAGATGGATCTGGTACCAATATAGATTATCTAACTGAATAATAAACAACAGGTTTGACAGATGTCACAAACAAACAAAAACATGGCCGCCGTAGTTCACAAAAATCTATACGCACCAATTGAAAATTCCTTTTTGTAAATAATCACGGATAACTGATTCTTTGCGATCAATTGTTGACCATTTTCAAGAACTGGATCTTAATTAATACAAATAAATGTTTTTTAACTTGTTAGCTCCTTTTTTGAAAGCTAACATTTTGGAAGATTAAAAGTAACAACATTGAATAAAATGAATATTAAACATTTGACTCACTGTACTTGATAAATCACAACACATTGTTTCCCAGTGTCTTCGGTTCAATTCGCTGGCAAAACTCTTCGGCACATCTTCCCTGAAAAATATGTTCCGCAAGAAATTCGAGCCTTGGTAGTTTGGCACATCGTTTACGTTGCGCACATAATTAGTGGGGTGAACGCCTGTCCTGTGACAGTGCTACATGTGTTTATTGTCCGCAAATGAACGTTTTGTCGCGTAGGGTAATTTTGCGGCTGCCACCGCTTTCATCACCAAACGATCGCACCGATCTTTGTTCTTTTTTTTTTGTTTTTATTCAAAATTTATAATATCAGGTTTTATATCGCTCCCTATAACACTACACAGGTTGATTCGACTTTATAATTTTGGAATTAGTCACTTGAAGAAGGGAAGGAGCCTTATTTTGCCAACCTCACCTCAGGACCTTACCCCTTTTATCGAATGAAAAATGATCTTCATTAGGCGGTATCAGTTTCGAAGAAATTCGATCTTAAAGTGCATGCTTAAATGGTGCGGATAAATTTGCAAAGTTTTTTCTTTAAAGCCTGTCACTGGTCCATTAGACATGACATTGAATCTCAATTTATTGAGGATTATTGCCCAGAGCCGATATGGTGATGTGATGTGTTTGGAAGATTAGTGGCCAGATGAGTCAGTGTTCTCTGTTGTTTTTTTTTGTTGATGATGTGAAGATTGGTATTGCGATTGATTTTTAATTCGAAAATCAGGATGAGAATGCATTTTGTAAATGGAAACAATTAATCATTGTGTCAATTGGTGAACAAGCCAACAATGAAACAGTCGATAAGGAATTTCGGGGAACTGAGGGCCTTCTTTCGAAGACACTGTGATGGGATTAGGATGACGATGTTTTTCTGGAATTCTTCGAAACCGGGAGTCGCGATGATATCAAATGATTTTTTATTCTGAGGAAATGCCTGAATGAGCTAATCAAGAGGTGTGAATGCATTATTTGTGAATTATTGGAATTGGTCAAAGAAGCATTGGGAATTATATTTGTGAAACTAAGAAATGTTTGAAGACAAGCTTACAAGATTTTAGTTTTCATATTAAAGTACTTCAAACAATATGTTTAAGGCGCAATTGATACTTGCGTAAGACTAGAAATTTTCTATAAATTGAAATGTTTGCCTCTTTCACTGGGGTAATCAAAGACTTCGAGTCTTTGTACAATCGAAATTCTCAGTTTTGAAATCACTCAAGAAATTGCATTGTGTTTTCAAAAGTGTGTTTACGAATTTCTTGTTAACAATTAAATTCAACAGCAATAACATTCAATTATGCAATCTGAAGTCTTTCATCGATTGTATTTGAAAGTTAAATCAAAATCAAACAGAAATATCGATCTGCAATTCTTGGGTCTTTTCTAAAATTTTTGTCGATGGTTGACTCACGTGGCCTGAAACTGAAATTCACGAACGAAGGGTTTCAGACGTTCACACAGAATATCCACATTGTTGGACTTTAGTTTAGATATCGCTACCCGAACTCTTGGTTGGGTGGACGGAAATAACCTTTGGTCAATTTTTCAAACATTTCTTATGTCGTAGTTTGATTTAAGATTACAATTCTTTTAAAAATGGAAGAAACCAAGCCGTTTTTTGGAGATCCACACTCATTTGTAGTTATTCAGTAGATCAATAAGTCAGTGGGGTGGCTGTTTCGAGAACTTCGTTTGGTTTTTTTCTTCGCCATTTGTCTGTATTCTGCAACCAAAATCTTTTTTTGCGAACTGCACTAGATCTTTGGACATGAAAAGAATAATTCATTAAACTTGGTCACCAACAATTAGTTTAGGGTTAATGGCCCTACCATAACCGGCAACAGTATGAAAAAGCCAGTCAGTAATGCACATGGGACCCTTAAGCTGCCCTTTTATTATGGTATTAAAGTTTTCCTTTTAGGTTTTAGGCAGTGTCTTTTCGCAAGGACTTGTTTCGCCAATGCTTCATTGAACTGATTAACGCATAAGACAAAGAAGAAAAAATTGCGCTGTCATTTCACGAAAACAGCTCTATGCTTGTGACGTCATCAGATACCCAAGTATTTTTAGCTTGCACTGCTCTAGCCTTTATTTATTGTTGTTACTTATTGTTACAACAGATGAATACCAAGTTTTTCATATTAAATTATTTGTAAAACAGGTTAAAAAAAAACCGTCAAAAATTTAAACTGTCTGAATTTGTCTTTCTGAGAGTCACCGCTGACGTCATTGAAAAATGTCAAAAAGAAAATCGTCTTTTCTTTGTTTTTTTGAATTGGGTTATTCTTTGATATAGGAGTCAGTAGCGTTTATCAAAAGGACCTTATACATATAGGTGTTACCAGCATCAACACTGTTTTGCGTTTGAATAGGCAAAACAGGATCACAACACAACTGTCAAACTCAACACTCAACAGTGTCGCGTTCTTAACGAAAATGGACTTGGGCCCCCTTGAGGCTTCTTGAAAAAGATTGTGTAAACTTGCTAATGCTTTTTATGTTTGGGTCTTAAAGGCGGAAAAGGGCGACATGTAAATATAGGGTGATTCATTTAGACTTGTCGTTTTGCAATAGGCTTTTTGTGACAAATCATGCGTGACTGGAATCATTATATTCTTATTCAGTGTTGTTTGACATATCTCTAAGGAAAGACTCACACTTCAATAACATCTCCAAATAATTCAACTTACTGCATTAGAAAATTAGCGTTCCATGAATATTATTTTCCGTCCGCTTCCAGCAAGACTATGTGCTAAGGCACAATTAGCGTGCAAAACAGTGGCCATATTGAGAAACATAATTTGTAGTAGACTTTTTTCTTTCGGACTATGTAAAGTAACATGTGTTTATCAATAAAAAAAAGTACGATTCAGGGTATGGAAGCCAAAATTACGCGCCTAATTCAGCAAATAGGTACCAGTCGCATATGTGAACGCAGTGTTTCAAAATGTGTGCGACGGAGTCGCTGGTAACATTTACAGGCAAGATTTCTTTAAAAATAAATGTCAGACAATGTTCTTTCACTCCAAACTACAGTTTTTACAATCAAAATTCAATTCATGTGTCTTACAAACAAACAAAAACAGATCTTAATGAATCACCTTTTAGTACTATATTTGTGTACCTGTGACGTATGTCGCAGTCTTCCTATTGTGAATTCACCCGTTTGACGTTCAAATGACGCATAAAGAGAACCATTCAAAGAACATTTTTTTGGTGCAATTTTATGTGACTCGTCTCAAAGGAGGTGACAATATTGTGGTTAAGGAGCTATTAAAAGTAAAAACTTGACAGGTCATAAATACTCAACTCATAAAAACATTCAGAAAGCAATGTCAAAATTATCACATCCAATAAAAAAAAATAACCCTCAGACATTTTATCAGATTCCCATACGTAAACGCATCGTTTTCGTACACCATAAATGATAACCATGTAAAATTATCAAATAAATCTTCCAATTTTAAATAAAAACCTTCTCAAAGAAATATTCAAGCCACAGCAGCAGCCGTCTTCTATGTTTCTCATTGCCACCAAATGGGAAATTTATCTGCGACGTCAGTTTTATGTGTCGCGCATAGTTAAATGCCAAAAGATGGAACTTCTCCCCTAAAATTAAGACTTATCCTTCCCTGTCTCTATGTCTGTCTGTCTGCTTCCAAAAAAAAAAGACACACATGATTGTGAACATATTTTCGCCAAAGCAACTTTTGTGGTCGCGCAAAAATATTATTATTTTGAAATATATGAGTTTGGGCCGCAATTTATCCTACGGATTATCGCATTTGGAAAATTCGCGTATTTGCTCATTCGCATTTAGTACAAAAGAGGGAACAAAAACCCCGGGTGGGTATATACAGAATGGAAGACGGGACATACATGGGTCTATGCGAACAATATAGATGACTTTGTTGCGATAGTCGGGTGCCAAACATATCCATAAAACTGCAAATGAAATGAATGCGTCTTATCGTAAACCAAATCTGAGCACACAAAGACTTTCTTTGTAGGAATGTGTAGAAGTCTGGTGTGCAGGCCCATTGCAAGGATGTCACGTACATGAACTATTTTAGGTAGTCCTGTCATGTGTGGAAATAATAATCGAATCCGGGTCAATGAGGTAAAAGTACGCTCCTTATCCTTTGTGTGTAGTATTTACTGGCAGCGTTATTGAAATGCACAAAGCAAAAGGGAATGTTGGGGTTGCGTTACTCGTTATACTCGTGTCCTTTTGCAAACAAACAAAATTCGAAAATTGTTTTTTAGAACCTTAGAACTTTTTTTTTTAAGATTCATATCAGTGCAACCCTTGTTAGGGCAAATAATTGTATTTTTTTTTAAATAGGTAGCTGAATACAGTTATGTTTGTATCTGAGGAATTTCAATGAAGAAAATGGTTCACTTCAATCAGTTTCTTCATTGTAAAGAAGTATACTTTATCTAAAAAAAAATCAGCAGCTTGTTGTAGGTATTGGCAGGAATATTAATATTGTATACCTACGTAGACAGGAGCTCAAAATTAACAGTGAACTACTTACTTACCTATACATCTATCTCGCTATATATGCGCTCGTTGAAGGTTAATATTCATATTAGATCAGTAGCAAGTAATCTGTCTGTCATTCAAACGAGACTCGAGACACCATGTCATTTCGACGAATGACGTCGTCTTCAACCATCGGTATGACATTTTTTAAAGGGTGATTTTTAAGAGGCATACCTGGAACTTTAAGTTGGCAACACTTTTTTAACTGGCGGCCATTTTGTCATCTGTCAAGTGATTTATTTTTAGTTTAGTTTGGCATTTCAACATAAATGGACTGACGTCTAAAGAATGCTTCCAAATTGTCCAAAATGTTTTTGAAAAACATGGTTAAAGGTACTCGAGAAACGAAAATTTTGTTCAGCGATGAACAATAAACCTTTGGTTGAATGGATACGTCGGTAAATAAAACTGCCATATTTAGAGTTATGTTAATCCTCAAGTGTTTGTTAAGACACCGTTACATCCACAAAAACTGACTGTTTGGTATGATTTATGGGTTGGTGGAATAATTGGATTTGTCAAAGCGCATGAATTTGGTTGCCAATTCACGTCACCTATGTGAGAGATAACCTTCATCTCAAATCGTTCATGCAGAATGTCAACCATGGTGTCAAATGGTTTACATTGGACGGGTTCTATGTAGCAATCGCCATTAACGGTGAACGCCTCATCAACGTCGTCTTCGAATAAATACGGTCCAATAACTCCGTCCGACCAAATTGCTCATCAAATCGTGAGACTCGTGTAGGTTCGTATCGAGTTTTGAATGTCGATTTTGCTTTTAAAGACAGCAATTCATCCAAAAAGATTGTTTTTCGGACAGAATATGGGTCCTCTTCCAAATGCTCTGAAACCCAGTCAGCGAACTAAACTGGCGTTGATTGTTTTCATGCATTTGTTCAGTTGGGCCTTGTATCTGTGTAGGCCCAAGTTCCAATGCAAAATTCACCAATTTTAAGCCTGCGAAAGGCCGAGTTCTTGTGCACGGGGAGGAATCGTCTATCTCGGGTTCTGCTGTACACTTTCATGAATCGCTGCGAAGTTCTCGGCTGGTCTTTGGTTCTTCTGACGAACAACTTAACGCCTACCGTAAAACGGGAGCAAGCGTTTAGTGGTGTACAATCGCACGATTTTGAAGGCCAACTCACAGGTCCAAAACGGGAAATTATGAGCTCACCATCACCATACACGTTTCTTTAAACAAATAATTTGTGGCAGTATCTGTGACATGTTGTGCATTGTGTTGAAACCACAGCTTTCCCATATCATACAGGGTTTTCCAATAAGAGGTGTTATTTTGATATTCAAAGAAAAATGGCATTTTTTGAGATAAATGATCGGATGTTTATTTCAATGTAAAGAGGCAGATATGCCATTAATAATGAAAAATAATATCATCCAAATGGAAGCCACGGCTACGCTTACACAACAATATCCTTTTCATGAAATTTTAATCACCAAATCGCAAAGTTGCTACTGTATGCCCTCAATAACTTCACGAATTCCATGTTTGAGGTCTTGATTTGACGCTGGGATGTTGGAGTTGACCTTATCTTTCACGTGGCCCCAAAGGAAGAAGTCGCAAGGGGTTAAATCACAAGATCTCGGTGGCCAATTGCGATCACCTCTTCGAGAGATAACACGGTCCGGAAACTTTTCCCGTAAAAAATCGATAGTTTCGTTGCTTGTGTGGCATGTACCTAGAGCCGTCTTGTTGAAAGTAAACGTTGTCCAGATCAATACCGTCCAAGTCGAGCCACAAACAATTATTAATCATCACTCGATAGAGCAATCCATTCACCGTAGCTGTTGCTCCAGCCTCATTTTCGAAAAAGTAAGGTCCAATGACCCCTCCGAACCACAAACCGCACCAAACATTTACTCGTTAAGGATGTGGTTTTCCGAGCCCTAGATGCGACAATTTTGCTTGTTAACGTAGCCATACCGAGGTGGAAATGGGCCTCATCAGTCAAGATCATTCTTCGATGAAATTCCGGATCATGTTCATGCATTTCAAGAAATAATCAGCAAAGACACGACGTCTTTATGCAAAATACGGTGTACTGACGTTTGTGGAATGCCCACTTCCAAAGAACGACGAGGAATGGACAAACAAGGGTTTTCTTCAACTTTTTAGGCTACAGCAGCAATATTCTCAGTTGTTCTTGAGCGACTTGCTCGGGTTTTATTCTTCACATCGCTAACTTGTCCCAACAGCTCGAATTTTTCTACCAATTTCTGAATTGCGGTCCGACAAGGTACTTCACGACGACCAAAAAATATTTTAGTTTTACGAACCGTCTCTGCGAAATTTTCACCATTTTTATAGTGAATTTCATTTCAACGCGTTTTGAAGCGTGTTTCGTTCCATTTTCATTAATGGCGTAGTTTCTACTTGTCAAATGCCAAAAAATGACAGCTTCAAAGGTGACAACTACTAAAATAGCGGGCTATTCAAAATAACCAATAAGAGGTTATTAGAAAACCCTTTATAAGGAACGAAATCATTGACCGTGGCTCTGAAACGGTCTTCATTGACTTTAGATAACCTTCTGGCAAGTACGTTTTTAAAGAAGTAAGGACCAATGATTAAACTAGCCCATAAAGCACACCAAACTGTCACTTTTGTTGCATGTAACGGTATCTCAATGGTCTGATTGTTATAAACACTCCAGATTTGGAAGATTTGCCTTTTCAACCAAAAAAGAGCTTAACCGCTGAACATTTTTTTTTTTGTTAAAATCGCGATGCGTTTTAAAAAACAGAACCATGTTTTTTCGAAATAAATATGCAGAATTTGCATGCGTTGTTCAGGCGTCAGTCGATTCATGACTAAATTCTTAATAATATATAAATTACATGGAAGATGATCAATTTCTATACTTTTAAAAAACAACCTTCATACAGTTTAAAAATGAAAGTATTCAAAAATGTTGACCATCTGAGAAACCACTGATCGATGCTTTCGAATTCAAACTATTCGTGACTTATAACAATTCATGGACAAAATGTTAATCATGGTTATTGTTTTGCAAACCTTTTTTTCTTGGGAAGATAGTTCATTACTCATTGTAAATGAGCTCACTCAAGAAAGCCTTTTATGTTTCCCAAACATTTTCTTTCGCTGAGACCTACACTGCTGCCCAAGCAACAGAAAATAGCAAGAAATTGGCCCGGAACTATGATTTTTTTTTCCAAAATGCTAATTCCATCATTACACCAGTTAAGTGCGATAATATCTCGAACAATTCATTCATTTACATCATTCAATAGATCATTAATCAATATCATAAACATAGAAAGGTACTTTGTTAGATATTCAAACAAAACATTAGCAACAAAAAATACTAAAAAAAAAAAATTTGCTGGATCATAGACATTTGTTCCCACCACTTAGAGTCTTAGACCACCACCGAGACTGACATGAACAATTGCGATCAAGCATCAATTACACTTCATGAACGACGCCGCCGATATTGGCCATATCGAATCACAACACAAGCAGGTTAATACGACTCATGAAATAAATGCTATGGCTCAAAAAAGAAGAAAAAGACCAAGGCAAAAGATATGTCTACTTCTCAAAAAAAAAAAAAATCCAATCTGATGAAAAAAAAAATATTTGTTTGTATAAATTCAAAGAATTATGTTCGAAAATGCTGAGATGTAGTGCGATAATGTAACAAAAGGCCACCACCACAGTAATTAATCTTAACTCATTCAATGGCCCTTTGATACCCTCTCTTTCTTAATAAGTTGATACTCCAATGGCAATGAATCGAATCGAAACAGCGCAACGGCAGGCATGCAGACACTACAGGCGACAACATCGCTTCACTGAAATCCAAATCAGGAATCTTAAGTGATTCTATTTTTGGTGTGACCGATAAAAACTTTGGGATACCGCACTACCATACTCGTCGTCGGCTAAAGCAATATTTTGTCTTTTATTCCGATGTCAAATAAACGGAGATACGTGCTTTAATGTTTTTATCAATCTCTTGCCTAACATCACATACTTTCGTTCTCTACTGTACTTACCCGCTGCTCGAGCGATTGGTAGGTATATCGTTCATCTTATAATTAGACGCCTCGCCTGTCTGTCCAGGTTTCGGGAGATAATTCGTGCGTAACGCACTCGTATGGAAGGTAACAAGGTACCACGGTATCCAATCTCCAACCCAACAATGACTTGGAATGTCATGTGAGTCTCTGCTATTAGTTCTTTAAATGGACCACTTTAGTTTACTGCATAGGTGTGTAGTGTAAAGTGGGGTGACAATTGATTGGGGGCAGTTTTAGTCTTCTTAATTTTTGTATATACATACATGCCTAAATATTCAGGACATTTCGGAATTTGTTTCTTAGTGATGGCGATATGGGTAGATTTTGAGAACGAAAAGACTACATTTCAGAAAAAAACTTTCAACAGCCCATAACTTAAAAGTCTTCGTAAATTTGAATGGTTTTAAGATTTAAGAGGGTGAAAATTACTTAAGAAAATTAAAAAAATTAGTAGGTCCAAATGGAACATATGTTTTAAGCCAGATAATGAAAGATGAAGAGTAAGGGCCTGATGACATTACCCTGATTAAAACCAACTTTCATCGGATATATAGGCTTTCGGAGTCAACATTACCTTCCATGGAGATGCGAAAACTTTGTTCATTCACTCGCGAGAAAATTAAAGCTTTTTTCACCAAGTTTCCTTTATATTTCAAGCTTTTTGACCTTCGTTGTATGCATCGACTTCGTAACGTTTCGTTAAGATTTCGGAAAAACTCCTGTTCGGTATGGTTTTTGGCATTGCTGACTTGAAAGGAGCTAAGAAGAACGTTAAAGGTCTTTGTCTTTGCAGAAGTTGCCAAATTGGTTGAAGTCGTCCTCTACTTGAACACGCCATCTTAGATAGGGTTTCACATCGATCCGTTGTTCCTCAGAGTTGGAATTCACGACTTTGAGTTAGGTGCGTATTCGTCCATGCGCGCGCGCTACACGTGCCCTAGATGCCTAAATCCACCTGACCTGGTCAATGTCACTCTATAGTCCGAATGGTTCGTGATTTAATATTTTGCTCCATACTCTATTGATACATGCAGGACCGACTATCACCCGAAGAATGTTTTGCAAGCCCCATAGCCGCCTTTCATCCGATTACGATAGGGTACACGGACATGTGTCTGCCTAATGAAGAAGGACCAGAATGATAAGAGATTGTATAGGATGCATTCTGAGCCAGAACAAACAGTAATTTGTGAAGAGTGATTCTTCAATTGATCTATACGGTGATATTATTTTGAAAGGTTATGTAAATGTTTATAATGAAACCCATATAGACAAAGTTAAATCCTTCAATCTTAACTCCAACCTCCAAGTCCAAGTTAAAGGTTATGATGCTCTGCGCACATCGTTCTTCTGATAGGATCAGCAAAGCTATAAGTAATTGAACGAATCCTTATTGAATCGAAGCACCCGAAGCTGCTTACTCATAATATCGAGATTTTTAATGATAGCTTTTTTTTTCTAAGACCTGCACCTCCGAAGGACATTTCATTTCCTGACGATACAATTTTTTATGTGCACGTTTCAAGCCTTTTGCTGATGATCTAATAGCTACTTGCCAATGCGGCCTCAGACCTGGAAAGTCTACGTACGACCGACCAAATGTTCACATGACGCCAGATCCTGGATAAAACCCAAGAATTTAACATCAATACTCACCACCTGTTCGTCGATTTTAAAGTGTCAAAAGAGTGGAACTATATTGTGCCACTTTAGAACCCCTGCTAAACTAATACGGCTTATCAGGATGACGTTGTAAAATGCTCGCTGTTCCGTCAAAGTTGGCAGGGACTCTACCGAAACCTTTGAAACCACTATAGACAAGGTAAAGACAGTTTCAAACGGAACACCCATGCCAGCACATCGGGCACCATCTCTAACAAATCGACAAACATTGACGTGATAGGAAGAAGAAATCGAGTAGTATAGTATGACATATGACTATGGAGTCAGCAGCAAGCAGAATGGGACTGAAAATAAACGAGGACAAGACGAAGCATATGCTTTCACCAACAAAAGTCCAATCTCACCACCGACTTGGTCAGAACGTGACGATTGATAGGTATAACTTCGAGGTAGTCAGCGAACCTGGGTAGTGCTGGAAACACAGGCAACAACATCAGCGCTGAAATCAAACGCAGACCAACTCTTGCTTATCCCTGTTTCTTCGAGCTGAATAAGCAAGTGAGGAATAAAGCCCTATCGAGAAGAATCAAGGAGACACTGTAACACTCATCATCCCGGTCCTGCTACATGGTGCAGAAGCATGGACCCACTCCCAATTGAATGAAAAGGTCTTTTCTGCGTTATCCGATAAACAACATTTGGCGAAGAAAGTAAAACGACGAACTATACGTGCTGTACAGCGAAAGAAGCCTAGCCAGAAATATTCGAATTCAACGACTAAAATTGCTGGGCCATGTAGGGCAAATGGACATCGACGCTCCAGCTCGTAAAGTCTTCAACGCCATGCCAGAGGGAGTCAGAAGCCAAGGTAAACCTCATCTTCGATGGAGCGACCAGGTAGCGGGAGGTCTCCGATAACTGATAGCAAAAGATGGCAGGCTAGGGATGGAGCTGGCTGGAGGGTCATATTAAGCAAGGCCTATGGTCACCACACTCTAGTGTCTAGTTGAGTGAACATACGTAAGTATAACTCAAGCCCTGTACTTCAAACCATCTTCAAGTAAATGCAAGTGTTGTCCTAACTTCCCTCTACACATACGCTGCAAATACAACAAAACATACAAACTTTTAACAGCCAACCTACATGTGCCCTCAAACGCTCCTTATAGAAACAACACCAACTTTAGTTTTATTGAAAGTCATCAGTTTTCCATGAAACTTACAAGTTTTTCAGAGAATCTTTAGAACACATCAAATAACTGCCACAACATTGAAGATTTCTCACCACGAATAAATTTTCGGTCCTCCTTATAGCTTAAAGAAGCATACAAAGATAATCCTTCTGCACGCTGCCCCTTTTTACAAAATGCCCCATAGCACCCTTCCATTATCAAAAAACTTTCTGTCCGGAACGAAACATTGTTCGTGCATTCGCCGCGGTATACAGCGCGGCTGGCTGGCATGGCAGCGGCGGCGGCGCGACACAACAACGTGGTGCGGCTATAGTATAATGAACTGCGCAAACACCCTCCTGTTACACACCGCGACGAATTTTATTGACTCCTTTTCCTTCCTCCAGAGGGAGTGTGTGTGTATGTGTAGATTCTTTTACGAATTTCGGAATGAGCAAAGCTATTACATAGGAATTTTTCTGTTTGTCAAGTCGACTTAGTTGTGTCTTGTGTCGTCCCACAAAGGACCCCGCTCGCATTCTCTCCCAGAAATGCTTCTACAAAATGTCTTGGACAAATTTTTAGCTACAAAGGTACATCATGTTGGCAATAAAATGTGAATTGAAGAGGCTTTCCCTCGATAAAAATTCTAACAACACTACTAACTCACCCTAAATCGCTGCCCCTAAGTGCCTATCCAATAGGCACGAACATGATTCCCAATTCTATTAACTTGACAAAACACTATCGTTATGTTGACTGAGTCATAAAACTTGGATCTTAATTAGTGTTGCAGCATTTTTTCTGAAGACCGTTTGGCTCCCGCATTTGATTCAGGCGGAGGAGGAAGCGAAACACTCATTAAAAGCTCCATACTGCGCTGCGGGGCGACACATTATATGTGTCAAGTGGTTTGGAATTTAAAGATACCATTAGGTTTTTTTTTTTTGTTTTGTTTTTTGTTGTGTGTCCTAAAAAACTGTGTAAACGACTTGTTTTTTGTAATTCTTTATGGCAAAGAGGAGCAGAGTTCACGCATCTGAAATTAAGTGGAGAGAAATATTTCGCAATTGGATTTCGGTGTTGGGGAAGCATATATATGAAGTCTTTTTGTCCAGTCAGACCCTCGAAATACTCAACTCGCTGCCGCGCTCGCTGCGGTGATTTATGGATTCGTTTTGCTTTTAACATATTTGTTGGCATGATGATGTCTTTTCGAGAGCAAGAAAAAATCCACTTAAAAGATTTCAAGATTTACGAGCTGTTTCTATTTCGTTCGTGATACAGATTCGTTTTTTTTTTCTTTGGGAGAAGTATTAAATTATTGGCGGAGCATATGTTAATTTTTTTGATTTGGATAAAAAAAGTCACTCGGGCAAGAAATGGGTAAGGGAGGGGCAGCTTTTAAGATGTTTCTTGGTTGAAATTTGAATAACCGAATGAGTAACTTTGCCTACCAAATTCGAATATTAGAACAACTTTCATGCAATAAATTTATGAAAGTAATAAATTTGATGATATTTTGAATTTTTTTAATAGGTGCATTTTTTATACTTTCAATTCGTTTATCACGTCTTAATGGTTTTGATAGAAAAGTTAGATAAGTTGTTTGTTGGAAGTAAGTGGTCCATTTCCATCACGAAGTGAAATTTTAGTCACCAAATCAGTCACGATTTTTAACAGTTATTTCGAGGAATCTATTGTACGTCACTATTAATTTAAAAATGGAATCAGCTTAGAGCAAATAGATGTTCCTGCATGTTTGTCCAATGTTGCAGTCTAAGGTAAGATTCTTAGATTTTGTAGCTTCAAGATATTAAACAAAAATGGAAATGATACTTATTATAAAAGTTTTAAACACTTGTATCCGTATCGAATCTTTAAAAACATGTGTTTCCTCGATTGATACAGTCAGGTGCTAAATAATTATTGCCATGGAACAGTTTGTTTCCCAAAACTTCTTTCAACAGTGCTTCAACAAAATAGTCTGATGCATTGACCTTAACTTAAGCCTCTATATACACTCATTTTTTAGCCGCACCACAAGAATCAAGAAACCTTTATCCGGTTCGATTTTCCCCTCAAATTTTGATTTGCAGACATTCGCCCCTAAATTATATATGAAAAAAAAAACGTTCGCATAAAAATCACATGATTAACAAAAATGTTGACAAAAAGTATCAATTGGGTGCCTTGCCTGGTCTTAAAGACACGGGAACAGTTACAGTAGACGCTCGATATAGTGCGAACCTATGTATAGTTAACTATCCAATATGGTGAACCACCAACATTTAACACAGACTACTCTAAATAGTGAACTATCAGAATCTCATATATAGTGAACTTAATTTTTTTGGGCGATATTCGACCACAAATTTTCTGTTGCAATGCGCCTGTGAATGTCAATTATTTTTCTGAACAATTTACTTATCCTTTGTGTGTTCTTACACTTTGGATCGAACAAACAAACAAGTTTTTTGTATGGCTTTGCTTTTGATACAGATTGTAGTCGTTCAAGTGAATTCTAGGAAAACGTCGAAGTGTGTTAAGTTTTAAGTGTATGAAAAGACATAATTTAGGACATCTGAATTTCGGGAGGTGAAAACTAAGCTGTACAAATGGTTTTTGAACAAAAAATCTACCAGATTTTTGAAAAAAATTAATGGAAGCAGGCGTGGCTTCTTCCAGAGAATTAGAATTAATAAAAAAAGGATTTTATTTATAATCAAATTTAGTGTTGGTAAACATTTAAAACTCCTGCTCGAAATAGTGAACAATTTCGATATAGTGAACAGGCTTGGATTTTATTAGTTCACTATATCGAGCGTCTACTGTATTTGATTGCAAAATTTTCACTGTTAAACGTTATGCTCGAATAAAAAAAAATTATAACGGAAAGCCTCAAGGCGACCGAATGAATTAAAGAACCACAAAATAAAAATCTTCCAACACTAAAAACGAAGCATTAAAAAACAGGTTCTAGTTTCACATATTCAAACGTGAGTGGTTTTTTTTCACTATACGAACAAAAACGGAGTATGTGATGACTAAAATAGAGGAAAATCCACGAAATAGGAGCATACATTTGTTGTTAAATTTTTAAAACTACGTTTTTCGTTCTCACATGAATGAATGAGTGGCTGCTCCCAAAATTTAAAAAAAAAATGTTCATACACAACCTTCTTAGTTTCGACTACGAGACTCACAAGTTTTGGGCTTGTATATACATTATAAATACCGTTTATTTGCAAAAATAATTTTTTTATAGTTTGAAATGTAAATATTTTTAACATCATATACACAAGATGTTTATGCACAAGTAATGCCCAAAAAATTTAATGTTTTTCGCTCTAATGTTATTTATAAAAACAATATTGATGGTTTTGTATGAAAAGTGGGCGTCAGCCACACCCAAATTAAAATATTTTTATTTAATTGAAAGATTAAATTAAAGATATTTTTATTTAATTGATTCACCTTAAGCTTGCGTGTGCAAAATTTGAGCGTTGTGCTTTTATCGTAACTGGACAAAAAACATGGCGATTGTGGGTGGATTTTACCGGTTCAAGAATTTAGCCTTACTCTTGAACCAAAGATTATATATTCCAAATTTCAGCTTTCTAGCTCAAAAATTGCGACGGGCGGAAATGGCTAAATCTACTTTTGATTCTGAGTCAGAATATTTGTATGTATATGTTACGGTCAAAGCCCGATATCTAGTCAAAACTAGGATTGACTAGTCAATGCTCAACATTGACCAGCAGCGTTGGTCAAAGCTTGATGGATACTTTAGTTTCGGGCTTTGACCGATGAGTTTTTAGTCAAACCTAGGTTTGACTAAATTGTTCGGTCAAAGTTAGGGGGAAAATATTGTTTGTATGGTGTGAGAGAGGGAATTCTCTCAATTGAGATAACAATCAAATCGATTAGATAAAAATATAAAACTTAAGAAATAATATCTGTCATGCCCGAAATAAATATTTCTAATAGAGGTGAGGCTTAATATTCTATTGTAAATAAATGCCAAAAAAAACATTTTTTTGTTGTTGTAATATCATGGTTGATTTGATTGTTATCTCAATTGAGAGAATTCCCTCTCTCACGCCATACAAACACCCAAAAAAATCGTCGCTGTAAATTTTACAACTTGTGGCAGTCAAATTCACAATTAAGTAAAAAGTTGTATATTTCACAGCAAACGGGTTCACTTTCACAATTAATTGTAAGTTTAACAGCGTTTGCTATCATTTTTACAATTAAACTGTCAAAATGACGATTTCTTGTTGTAAAATTGACAGCGCGTTGTCAAATTTCGTTGTCAAAATGTACAAATACAAAATTGTAAAATCTACATCAACAAATTGTGAAATCTACAACCAATATTTGTAGTTTTTACAACACGCTGTAGAAACCACAACCAAAATGTAAAAATTACAAAAAACTGTAAAATACACAACAAATGCATTCAATTCTACAACGATTTTCTGTTGAAACTACGTTGAGTTGTGGATATGACAGTAAATTTACCGTTACCCACTTACATTTATCTAGGGCTTTAAGACAAATATTGTGATGAAACATATTAGCTTAGTGAGTAGCGCACATGAACGGCAGCCAAACAACTCGAGTTCGAATCCAGGTGGAGAAAAAAAAGTAAATACAAAAAAAAAAATCAGTATCAAAATAGTTAAAAATTTAATATAAATTGCAAATAAAAGAAAAATATAATATATAAAAATAAGTTTTTTTTTTTTTTTTTTTTTTAACTAAGTTGAAAAGGTGTTTATTCAACAATTAATGCTTTTGTGTCCAACACATTTTTAGTTGTAAAATCTACAACAGATGTTGTATTTTTCACAACGATTAGTAGTGAAATCAACAACTATGTTACTGTAAAATTGAAAACATTGGTTGTCGGGTCGATTATGACAATTAATGCAGTCAAATCCACAACGATTTTCAACATTTTTACAACAAATTTTGTTGGGTGAACAATATTTTCCCTCTAACAGCTCTAAAGGAATACAATACAATATGTGCTGAAAGGAGATGAACACTGTTTCAGAAATAAAAGTATGGCGTCTAATACAAAGCTTGCTATTCAAGTTTTGGGATAGAAAAATATGTGTTTTTAATCGAAATCGGCTTGAGCGTTTTTCAAAATGGTCTCAATAAATTAAATACACTTATTGCATAGGTACGTTTGAAATAGTTATAGTTTTTGAACCCTTTTCTCCGCTCCTATTGAGTTTGGGAGTAGGTTCCTGAATTTTAGTTCTTCAATCGTCAAAAAACATTGACATCGTATTTTCGCGGCAATCAGGACTGTACTGTGTGGCGTGCGGGGTGTGCAGTGCAATATTTTCAATACTCAAAATGCACTTATTTCAACTAATGCGTGCAGGCTTGCATTATCAGCTTACACAGAATGCCATATACAGCTCATAAGTACAATTTATTTTAAATGTATTGTTAAACAGCAATGTTGGAGTGTTTTTTTAAGAGAGCGGCGGATAGTCATCAGCTATTGATGTTTTCGATATGTGGTTGTTCTTCAAGACGTTGCCACTTGACAACACAAAACTATCTTTCACGATAAGCCACAATAAATACATAATATTTTTAAAGAAACTCCAGCCTTTTTTGTTTTCCTTCTAAAAGTAGAATTCAAGGACTTCCAGCAGAGCAATTCCCTTGGGAATCACCTCTTTCAAAAATCAATGTCATCGTATTATTTTTTAAAATCTAATACCTACCCATCATTAAGGGATCTTAAATGCTTACTTATACTATGAACTCAGACCATTTTCCCATTTCCTCGTAATATTGACTCAATGGTGATAAGTTTTTGTATAAGAAGGGCAATTTTTCAAATGATGAAGTTCCAACATTACTGTGGCGCTGTTTCTTTGAAATTAATTTCAAAAATCCATAAGCAAAATTTTAATAGATAGTGTCAGTGTCATTACCCAAGTAACACTATCTCATAACAAAATTGATGCGACCTGTCGCTAGAGACTTCCATCTCATTAAGAACGAAGATAGATAACTACACGCCAACATCCAAAATGCTGAAAATTTATTACCACTATGTTCTTATCGTCGACGGACGCGACGGACGCCTGCCTTTCCAAGAGGATACCCCGTATATTTTTTTTATGAAAGGCCATCACCCGATAAACGCATCTTATAATTCCTTTTTGGTAGCGATCCCCTCATTCATGCCGAAGGATGGGACATGGGACAAGCCGGTCCAGTCCAGTCAACCCCGACCAACCAACCGACGTACTATCGGACAAAAGGTCCCAAGATAATTTATATGAGACTGAACCCAGTTGTGTGTTTTTTTTTTGTCTCCACACAAATCGAAGGAATGAATAATGACATTCTTTCTCTCCTTGCTCTCCTCGTCATCCAGATTCAAAAAGTATCTTCTGGATGTGAGATATCAAAGGTTATTCCTTTTTCTCATTTAACTTCTTTGTCACAGCAGATTAGTTGAGATTTCATTGCCCAAATCCAAACATAAGAAGGTGGATTGATTTACTCTCCTTATGTGACAATGACAATGGAAGAGTGTCAAAAAATTCAAAGGACTCTTTCTTCTTCGTCTTCTTCAGGTAGACTCGAAAATCCAGGCTCAAGAACTTATCAATAGGAGGTTATGGTTCAATGCAAATCGCATAGAACTAGCAGCAGCAGGATATCGGTCCATGAGATGATGGCAATTGAAAAGAATTAGGACCCTTAAGGACCCTTGGGTTAAAAAACTACTCTCCATTTCAGTTCGGTTGAAAACGATTAAATTATCCTAGAATTGTTTTGTCAAAGGATCGCATCGGTTTCTGTTTATTTATGAGTATGAAAAAAAAAAGAATCTTACACAACAGAATTGAGTGAAATACTTAAGGAGCTATTAAGGTGAATACAAACATTCCTTGTGCGGGTGGTGCTGGTGGAGGTGTAGGGGGTATCTGTCTGTCTCTTTTTCTCTTATACCCAGTTTAAATAAACTACTTTTGAATGTTCAAAGAAGCGAGTCTTTTGAGAAGCAAACTTACATAAAAGAGGAAATCTTGTAAGTTATGACGTCAATAATGGGAATTTTCGAAGCAAAATGCTTCTTAACGTTCCTCAATATATATATAAACGGTGGTGGAGAGGAGCTTATACTTATGCCACCGAAAATGGAAGTATTTATTCGCTATTCAATTCAGTTTTGCTTGCATTCGCTTTGAAATGCGAGGATGGATGCACGAAAACAGTGGGACCTGTGAGATTGTTCAGTACAGACCATTGTGGTGAGAAGTTTGGTGTAAGGAACTTCGTTGAGTAAATTTTGTAAATTTCAATTATTTCTTCAATGAAAATATTGTCCTTTGATGTTTTACGCGAATCAGCAACTAATATTTAAAAAACCTTTTATTCTTTTTGTTTCTGGCCTTACACTTAGGTACGTGAAAAAGTGATTGATTGATTAGCTCTAAACAGGTTTTGAGACACCAGAGTGAGAAACTGTCATAATCAAGTTGAATAAGAGAAGAGTCATATGTCGAAGATATTATGGCTTGAAGAACTTGATATTGTCGGCGAAGGGTGAGAAATTGCAATGTCTAATGGCCATTTCAATATCATTAATAGTAAAAATAAAAAGAAAAGGACCTAAATGGCTTCCTTGGGGACCCCAGAGGAAGCTAACGAATGATTGGGGATTAAGGATCTTAAACGAACGATGTTATAAAGATTTTTATAAGAAGAAACCCTTTTCAAGAAGAAAGGTTTAAAGCCAAGGGTTGATTATTGGACAGGTATTAGTCTTTGCGAAATTTTTTGAAAAGCCTTGTTAAAATCTAAGTAGAATAGAGACTTCGACACAAATTAAACAAGGTTGGTGGTTGAAGACCTACATTTAAGAAAGCCTTGTAGTCTTGTGGAAAGTAAACCTTCAACAGAAAGTTAAAATTTCGTACAAAATATTTTAAGAAACTGAAAGTCTTGCAGTGCGTTTATAGTTTTTCATTTTGCTCTTGGAACCCTTTGTTACCCTTTAAGCAGATCTAAGAAAATTCTCAGCGATTGATTGAATATTTTGGAGAGGTAGACAAATATCTGCTGATGCGTATCAGTTGTTGATCTGCTGGGGCATCAAAATGCTGGTCCGCAAATGTTAAGATACAAAATCGACATATTGGAAAAAATGCGTTAGAAATTTTAATTCAGCTTAATTTCGTCAATTGTTTCTTAGCAGATAAATCTATCAATTTCAAAACACCGTGTGATTTAAAATGCTGTTTTCGTGGACCTGAAGCTATATGAAGTGAGCTCACTGACCAGATTTCACTAGTACTTGCCCCAGTAGAACTTTCTTTTTAAAATTAAGAAATTCTTTGCTCCAGGATCTTGTGTAGTGGATGAAAAGGAGGGCATTATGAGCAGTAAGGGTACAATATATTATCTACTTCAGAATCATAAGACTGTTTCCTGTGAACTGATTGACACAAAAAATAAGAATTAAATGTGAAATAATTCTTCTTCGGGATCGATTATGTCTTGAAGATTTGGTTTATTCATTTCAAAAACCATTTTTGATCCAATTTATAGCGTTTTCCAATGGTTTCGGGGAATCACTCATTCAGAAAACCAATGAAAACAAGCAAAAGGTTCTTCTACTCAATTTTGACACAATGTAGTATTCGCACGCATCAGTTTCACAAGTTTTGCCAATGTCAAAGTGGTGTGCGCAGCTCAATTCGCTGTATTGAAAGATTTTTACTGGCTCCTCGAATTAAATACCACTCACTTAAGTTCATTGCTGACCTTCGAGGCCTATATTAACACTACGTGACATGTGTCGACATTATCAAAATTTTCAGCATTGCTGCATGCGAACCAATGAATATTCTATGGGTGACATTTGAGTTATATTTGCATTTGTGCTTTTTGAGTTGATTCTGACTTCAAATCCAGAAACAAAATTCTCTTCTCAGAATCGTCAGGAGTCAAACAATTCGAACGAGAATGTTCTCCTGCAACTACACAATTCCTACTTAGAAAGGAAAATTATGACAATAGTGAGTAGAACAAGAAAAGGTTATTGTTCTTTAAAAAAGCATCTCCACAACACAAGGCTACATTTGTAAACTTCTTTCTTTTAGTAAGGAATCATTTGTGCACATCCTCCCAGAATGCCACTTCTACGCGTCAGAATACGAAAACTTGCTGAGAAAGATCGTCCACATTGTCAAAACTGATTTTATACATCATTTCTAAGATTTCTGCCCAGTGTCTGGAGCAACAGATATCATGCTGTAGAAACTCATTTGTTTATGTGTTATCGATGAGTTATTTTCTAAATACGGTAGTGCCTAGGCTCCCTCTGTAGCCCCTCCCAAATCTGCATCTCTAAAAGCTGCTCTCAGGTTTCTATTTCTGTTGCTTAGACTAAGTGCAATACAGTGCTTACGTAAAGTTGTTAGTCTTAAAGACTTCGAAAGATCTGGTAACACTTATTTGTTTTCTAAAATTTCAATGCTTTAAGGACTTTTTTCTTTTTCGAAGCCCTGCGGTTTTCCCGGGTTGTATTTTCATTGCGAACATCAAGTTATATAAATGCTTGGAATGCTCCTTCCTTCTGTTTGCTATCAACAAAGTTTTATATCAGTTTTCTGGAACTTATAACACCCCGAATTGGCTCGCTATGTCACTGGGTTCCTAATAGTTAAAACAACTGTTCAGTTTTGCCCGTGCAGTCAAGTATTTACACAGGCTCTTATTCTGCAGTGAATACCCTGTGTTCCGTTTTCTAAATTATGGGTGCTTAGCTTATTGCAGCCACAACAACATATGAAAAATGCAAATAATTGGTATCTGGCAAATACCAATTTTGACAGTAGGAACATATTCTTCTTTCAAACAAAAGCAACGTCTATTCGCACACACCAGTGTCGAAAATTACACGAGTTTTGCTAGAGTCGACATGCATGCAAGTTTCTAATTGAGAAACTGCTGAGTTAGGTAACCAGGCAACTATAAATTTTTTGACGTGATAACGTCTAATAAATCGGTTTGGAATATATGGGCAGCACGTACAGAAAAATGTCCAGTCACAGTCACACTGACGTTACCTAGCTGCTTTGATAGCCTAAAAAGTCGTTAAAGTGGGAGTGGAGGGTGTTGGGTGGTTGGTTGGTTGTGGTGGGAGTGTATGTGGGACAGGCGGGTGGTGGGGTGGGGGGGGGGGGGGGGGTATTGGTAGTGTCAGGAAGAGGAAAAATTGTCAAAAATGGTGGGTGGTTGCAGCTGGTTTGGGTGGTGAGACAAAAATTGTCAAAACTAATGGGTGGTTCCTTGGTGGCTGTAGGTGGGATGGGTGTTTGGAGTTGGGGGTATTTGGTATGATTGGGTGAGGGGGGTGGTTGTAGGTGGGTTGATTGGTTGGCAGTTTTGGTGGTGGGGATGGTTGATTTGATGGGGTGCGATGAAAAAGTTGTCAAAAATGGTGGGCGAGTGGAAGGTGGTGGCAGGTGGGGTAGGTGGTTGGATTTGGGGGATTTGGTGTTGGGATGGGGTTGGGGAAAAAATTGTCAAAAATGGTTGGTGGTTGGTTGGTGGCTGTAGGTGTGATGGGTGGTTGGCGGTGTTGGGTGAGTGGCAAGTTGTTGTAGGTGTAATGGGTGGTCGGATTTGGGGGGAGGGTGAAGTGGAGGGAATTATCAAAGGTAATTGTACTGGGGGGGGGGGGGGGAATTGTCAAAAATGGTCTGTGAGTATCAGGTGGTCGTAGATGGAGTAAGTGGTTGAATTTGGTGGTTGGTTGTTGGCTGTAGTTGGGATGGGTGGTTGGTGTTGGAAGATTTGGAAGGGGGGTGAGGCAAAATTTTCAAAATTAATTTGTGGTTGGTTGGTGGTTTTAGGTGGGGTGGTGGTTTTTGATGGTTAGTAAGATGGGATTTATTGTGTGAAAAATAGGTTGGTGAGTGGCAAGTGGTTGTAGTGGAGTGGGTGGTTGGATTTGGGGAAATTTGGTGTGTTGAAGGAAATATCAAAAATAGTTGGGGTAGGTGGTTGCTGGTGGAGGTTGGGGGGGGGGGTATTTAGTGTGGTGGGGCAAGGAAAAAATTGTCAAAAATGGTAAGTGAGTAGGTTGGATTTGAGGCATTATTTGGTGTTTGGGAGGGGATTGTCAAAATAAGTGGGTGGTTGGTTGGTGGTGGTAAAAGAAGGGAGATTTATTGTGTTGGGGTGGGAAGAAAAAATTGTCAAAAACTGTCAAAAATGGTGGGCTGTTGGTTGTATCGTGGGGTGGGAGGCCGATGTTTGAGGAGAAGGTGTGAGAAAAAAAAATCAAAAATGGTGGTTGGTTGTAGGTGGGGTTTGTGGTTGGTGGTTGTAGGGATACTACCTACATATGAACTGTTTTGTGAACCGGTTATCACGTAAAACTATCGTCCGTAAACCGACTTTACAGACAACCAATTTTTTTTAAATAGAGTAAAAGTGTTGAAAGGGCAAACTACAAAAAAGAGAAGTTAATCCTGCAAAAGTTGGCCACCCACAAGCTGTGTGCCAATTTTTGCAGGAAACACAACTCACAAAACGGTTCCTTACGAGCCAATTCCGTGAGCATACAAAATATTGAAATACAACGGAGGGCCAATCATTCGCTGTGGAAGGCTGTATTGCAGTATGGCAAGATCATGAGACACTTTTGGAAACAGAGCCCGACTGAAAAGACAGCTATTTGATGTAAACTTCCCTGGCATAATAATGTAGCTGCAGCTGTAGTACGAAGTGCTGTCAAAGTTAAGACTGCGTAGATAGGCTACAATAGATTGTAATCGCTATAGTACAAATGGTAATATAAGTTCAGCTTTAACTACAGCTACACCATCAAGCCATTACAGTAAAGCAACGATAATTCTTCAAGGCATGTCGGCTGTCATTATTGGATTCACAGATACTTTAACAGGATTTTCCAACTTTTGCTACTGATTCTTTCACTTTACGTTGCCCATTGCCCAAATCTGTTACGTACGTTCGGTTTGTGACACGGAGACCACTTCAAAATCTACGGCTCAGACGACAGTTAAAGAAAACGATTTTAAAAATTAGGGTTAGTATAGTTATACCTGTGTCCGTGTGTGTATAATCATGTACATATATTATCTAAAGATACGTCATTATTTTTTACGTATAAAATGTCTGAATTCCACATTTCCCACGGATTCAATTTTGGTTAAATTTGTTTAGGCTCCACAGTGCAATAAAGAGCATAAGCCGTTTGGGTAAGGTACTCATGTGCTCATAATTTATTTGCAGTTCAACAACAGCAGGCAACAGAAGTACCCTACGCTA
Organism: Platycheirus albimanus; assembly: GCA_916050605.2. Classification (NCBI taxonomy): domain Eukaryota; kingdom Metazoa; phylum Arthropoda; class Insecta; order Diptera; family Syrphidae; genus Platycheirus; species Platycheirus albimanus. The sequence continues at coordinate 28,057,792 of OU696698.1, read as the reverse complement.
CGACTATACGAGTAGTAACGAAACAGCAGGTAAAACCAAGGAGTCCTTCGCATCCAATCCAGCACACTGGCATTGGTGTGGTGTAGTACTATAAACTGATGGTTACAAAAGCAGCACAGCTATGTATGTTAGTACACCGTTTGTCGATTGTATGGATTGTGTGTACTATAAGGTACTCCAATCGAAATGGTCCTTCATGAATAAATCTTAGATTTTCTTCCACTATTGTGTTCTGACCCTCAAGTATTAAATGAATACGAAATTTCGTTGTTGTTGTTGTTATATATTCAAGTTGAAAAGTGAAGTTGAAAGATTGCATGATTTGGCCAGACTCTGCTCTACCACGTGATCACAATAATATATACACAAGAGGAAAAAGACGAGGACGAGGACGGTAACGGTATAATGAATCAAATTCAATACCCAGACCCACTGATGGAGGAGGAAGTTATAGACGATAACGACGACAAACAAAGCCGGTCACCGCGCTGCGGTCGATTATTATTGGTCATTTTAGTCCTTCGTTCCTCGTCATTATTAAGCACACATTTATGTTCGATTCGATTTAAAGTAATGCCATCGTAACATAAATACATGCCAACGATAATGACACACTTAACGTTATAAGGTATGTTTGACTAAGAACATGGGTATAATGATTATTATGAGCTTTAAATGTTTAAAATAATATTAATAATTTTTTTTTCATTCATCAGACTGCAGGATTATTATAAAAATTAAAATTAATGGAACTTCGTTGCTAAATAATTACGAACGTAGGTATCAGACTTTTGATTACAAAAACTAAAGTACTGGAATTTAAAAACATATAAAATTTTTATTTTAGCAAAGTGTACCTATAGGCTTTTCGGCATCAGAAATTTCCTGCAGGTTTTGAGGAGCTTTTGTTTGTATGTCAAAAGGATTAAAAAAAAATATTTTCCAACAGCAATCCGACTCATTATGAAGGTGTGTATGTTTGGATGTTGGGGCCGATTTTACGCCTCAACGACTGAACGGATTGAAATGCTATTTGGCAGATAAACGGAGTAGGAAATAGTATCTATAAACACCAAAAGGCTTCACTAACGATACATGAAGGAGAGATTGGTGCTTTTTAATTTTTTTTTTTCAATAATGGTTTTTTTTTTTATAATGAACTCGCACTCAAAGGGATATTAATAACTTTATAATAAATTAACATGTGCGAGCGAGGGGAGAGAAGGAATAGAAAGATAGGAAAGAAAGTTGCTACAGTGGATTGAGATTATGGGTGATAAATATCTCACGGAAATCCCACGGATGGCGTCCAGTTGAAACTGGGGGAATAAATAAAAATTGGTGCCAAGGCTGGGTTTGAACTCACAGCTCTCAGGTTAAGCAACCAAGCACTTCATCCACTGTACCATTGACTATTCCACATAGATGCATAGCGCATCGGTAGATTCTGGTTCATATGAATTAACCTGTGACTTCAGGACACCTCACAAAAAAAAAAAGAAATCTAGAATGAACCTCATCGTTATTATCATTCTGTAGCGCTCACCATGGAAGGAGACGACCGCCTCACCAAACCCGTTTTCAAAAAATTACGGACCCAAATCTACGGAAAATGGTAATTTTTGGATGCCAGATCACCTGTAGAGCTTCGTGTGGGTTGGTGTCGTCCAATATGAAACACAGCCTCACGTCCAAAAATTTGCCTCATAGCTAAAGATGATTTTTCGGCTAAAATGTTTCAAACGGCTTAATTTCCCGACGCGAAATTCGCAAAGTTTAAGTCTGTGAAAGACGGAGTTCTTGTCCACGAAAATGAATTGATTGCAACGGGTTATGCTTTACACTATTACAGACCTTGGCGATGTTTTCGGCCAATCTCATGCCCCTTTAACGTGCGAATGTTGGTTTATTGGTTTAAAACAGTGAAATTGCACCAAGTCTGCCGTGTGGATTGACATCAGCAACTGAATAACAAACAACAGACTTGACAGATCATCAAAACAACATGGCTGCCAAAGACCCCCAAACTGTACCCACACCAATTTATAAACCTTTTATGTTGTCATGGTTAGGTTAGGTTAAAGTGGCTGTTGATTGAGAAGACCAACACACTTAGTCCAGAAGAGGACCGTTGTGATACCACGAGTTTGGGGTATTTCCCCCTAATAACTCAGAACCAGTTTGTGCTTCTAATGAATTTTAAAAGAGAGTTAGTGTCCACGTTAGTCAGATCACTAATATCGTTGAAGAAGTATGCTCCCAGATGGAGTTTCCTTTTGCGAGCTAGTGCAGGGCATGTACAAAGAAGATGGTTAATTGTCTCTTCCTCCTCTTCGTCCATACAACTTCTGCAAAAGTCGTTTGCGAACACGCCAAGTCTCATTGCGTGTCTACCTATGAGGCAGTGTCCTGTGATGACACCTATAAAGGAGCTAATGTGCCGTCTGCTCAGAGAGATCAAAGTCTTAGAGCGTTTTGAATCCAGCTTTGGCCAAATTCGTTTTGTCGCTAGACATGTGTTGCCACTTGTCCACCTAAGATTTGTTCTTTCCATAGCTTCCTGCCTTAGCAAAAGTTTACATGTAGCGATGGGAATACCTAGGTAACTGTGTTCAGTTACTAAAGGTAGTGTTGTTCCTTTTTTGGCAAGTTCGTCGGCCTTACAGTTCCCTGGAATATCTCTGTGCCCTGGCACCCAACAAAGGTGAATGTTAAACTGTTCCGTCATCTCGCTAAGAGATGATCGACAGTCGAGAGCTGTTTTAGAGTTATAGGAGATGGAATCCAGGGACCTCAGCGCGGCTTGACTATCAGAGAAAATGATGATATCCTTAGAAGATATCACGTTTTCTTTAAGCCAAGATAAAACCTCCTTGATTGCCATTAATTCCGCCTGGAACACGCTACAATGGTTTGGTAGACGGAAGGAGAGACTAAGATTTAGTCTATTAGAGTAAACACCTCCTCCCACCCCATCATTTGTTTTCGACCCATCGGTAAAAAACTGAATTTGATCGTCGTCCTGTAAGGCATTTTCCTCCCAGAGTGATCTAGAGGGTATGCTTACCTGGAAGTTTTTATCAAAATGAAGTTGGGATGTGGAGTAGTCTATGTTACTTTGGGGGATACTGAAGGAGTTCAGTATACTAGCATGGCCATAATTATTATTTTTCCATATAGATATCGCTTTTAAGCGAATTGCTGAGCAAGCAGCGGTTTGCTTGCTGGAAATATCTAGGGGTAGCAGGTTTAATAGTACTTCTAGCGCTGCAGAGGGAGTAGTGCGGAGCGCACCGCCTATACACAGGCAGGCGGTACGTTGAACTTTACTGAGCTTAGCACTATTCAACGCTATGTTGTCATGGAGCTTCTTTAATGCATGGCCGACCCAGCAGCCTGCACCACTTTCTCTGTTGTATGTCAACATCCAATCTCTTGTTTGTTCAGTCCACGTTTGTGGTCTCTGGATTATTCGAATGTAATGCAGATAATGATAAGCAAACTACTAGAGATGTAGGCAAAGCATTTCCACATTTCACAGGCATACAGCTGGAAGGATTTTATGTCGGATACAAATAGTTTAAAGTTAGCCAAGCTGATATTTTCCACACTTGAGAAAGACTTACGAATGATCTACGATACGAACTTTATTTTCGACTTGAAAACGTCTTATATATCGATGAACACCGGCTGCACGCACGAAAAATTGTCACGTTCCGCCTTAGCAGAGCGTGCTAGCGGGAGCGGGGAACAAGCGATAGTGAGGCACCATGATCGGCCTGAGCGTTCGGCTTGTGACGCATCTATCTCTCTTCCACTCCTTCGGCCTAAGCGTCAGAGTAGAAGAGATACAGCAGCAGCACACTACCTATACACGTAAACTGTTTTGTCAACTGGTTATCACGTAAGATTACCTTAAACCGACTTTACAGTCAACCATTTTTTACTTGCGATTGGAGGTACTCTATAAGGCAAGTAATGGATTCGTGCAAACAAAATTGAGATAACAATCACACATTACATTGCAATGATGGAGAAGTCTAAAAAAGTGAGTCTGGAAATTCCGTTCGTCTGTCTGTCTCTGTCTGTCTGTTCGCACCCCTAGAGCCTAAACGGATGGGCGGATTTGCTTAAAATTTGATATTTAGTATTTATTTGGCCGTTCCTCAGAAATTCATTTATAACGTTATTGATATACATAGGTATGGTATTTCAATATGTATTCATAAAAACGTATTTTTTGATTTTATTATTTTTTTTATTTGGTTTTCGAAATATGTTGGAAATGGTTACACTGAATTTTATGGACATTATTTTCCCAGATGCAAACTACAAATTGTCACTTATTTGTATACAGGAACAAATTTCAAAATACTTGTTCGAAATTTTTTTTTTTAAACTGAACGAACGATTTTCAATATTTTTTTTTTCCTAGATATTAAGCAATGAAATATTATTGCATAGCTAGCTTTTCTAAGAAAACCCCTAAACTTCTATTGTCATTGCGTCTAGGTCTGTTCTCCACCAATGGTTCTCAGATATTTCAAATCTATATTCACAACTTCTAATGCGAAATTAGCGTCACCACTAATGTGGGTGTTTCATTTCACTGCAAAAAGGGATTTCAAAGCTCCTTCAACTTTGTGGCTCCGCTTTCAGTATATTCAGTTACCATATCAAAATGTTAAAATTCAAAAACATGTCACCGGCTGCGGCACTAATAAAACTGTCGGCACAGCATAATGTATTTGTAGGTGAAAAAAGTCACAACGAAAGTGAACAAAACTTAACGAAACTAAAATGGCAACTATCATGGTATCAACGGTATTATGAGTATTCGCAAATTATACACAGAGAAAAATGTTCCTACCTAAAATCAATAAGATTGCCATATTGAGATGTTTTACTTAGAAATCTCCATTAAAACATACAAATAATATGATATTTCCATAGAGAAATCCCATTATTTGTATGCTGTAAATCTTATTAAATATTTTATAAGTTTTTTATTTCTTTTAAGGGGAATATCAACTAATTTCAGTAAATAATTGGGATATCTTATAAATTTAAAACTTAAATAACACAAAAAAATATATATGTATTTAAATGTATCCTTTCCAAAAAAAAATAATACGAAAATCTCTTAAAATCAAATAGAATCTCCTTAAACACTATAAAATTGCTTTTGTATGCTTCTTCTAGCTTGAAGTAATAATAAGAAAAACCTAATAAATATTCAATTTTAATGTGTTAAGCTTATTAAAACAAATTTCTGAATTCCTTCATCAGGAAAACTATTAAAAACAAATAATCTTCCCTATCATTTTTCGAAGAATCGATGTCATCTGGTCAAAATCTCATCAAAAATGAGAATGTGTGCACCGTGGTTGATGAAAAATCAAAAAATTTCAATTTTGCTTCGAGCATTTAAATATACGTATTTCTATTTTTCACACACACATTCTTACATGCTTTGAGATTTTGACTTGTGTATACGCCGCTATATACGTGTTTATTCATGAACCATGATTGTCCAAGTTAAAAGGGCAAACCTGCTAAATCAAGAAGTGCTTTCATTTTAAAACAAACAGATTTTCTTATAGTTAAACACTTTGAGAAGAAAATCTTCATAAATCAATAGGATTTTCTTCTTAAAACTATTTTTCTCGCCATACACGGTTTAACAAACAATACATTGTACATTGCGAACTCATTTTTCTTTTGTTCTCGTCACGTGCGCATGGCTTCTGCTGCTTAGTGTTTTTGAACTATGTATTTTCTAAAAATGGAAGACAAATATTGAAAATGAAGAACCATTTTCAAGTAATAATTGTGAAATTCTAAGTGTGCCAATACAAGTGTTTTGTGTTAAAGACGTGGAAGAAACCCAAGAAATTTATAAATCCTGGGGATTGAGTAGTGCTACGCTCGAGTTTTTAAAAATATACGGAATGAATTCCTTAAACATTTTGGAAAAAAATGGAAGCCGAGGACGTGGACAAGCTTTTTGCCGGTACAAGTGGCATTGGATACTTTGGGCAAAAAATCATATTTTTATCGAGCTTACAAATGTAGAGAAAAGAAAGGGTAAGTACCTACCTACCAACAAATGTTAAAATAAACTCAATCTAATTTTTTTTTGGTGATTTGCGACTTGCGAGTGGCAATGGTACAGTGGATTTAGTGCTTGGTTGCTAACCTAGAGTTGTGTGGGTTCGTGCCCCAGCCTGGGCAGCCATTTTTCAATATTCTACCCAGCTTCAACTGGACACAACTCTTGGGATTTTGTGAGATAAATAATACCTAAATCTCAATGCACTGTACCAACAAAAATTCTTTCCTATATTTCTATTACTTCTAACTAATGCCGTGCAGTTTGCATTTTAAAGACCTTAGGTCTTACAGGCTATAGTTCAAAATTATTATTATCTTTTCTGACAAAAAAAAAAAACGAAATTGTGATTATATTCTTTCAGAATTTACCCTTACTGTGCGACCAATCTACACATCAGAACAAATGGTTATGGATTGGTTGAAAAAAAAACTCGAACGATATTTTATCCATCAATTCTGCATCCACTTCACGAACCTTAGAGTCCACAGAACCTGGAGGAGTTGATCTAGGCAACCTTTTGAAATCAACTTTAAGAGGGAAAATTCTTTTGGCATACTATGAAAAAAATAAACAACTCACAAGCAAAATGCAGAAGGATTTGACGCATTGTATCGTTGAAAAATTTGTTGGGAGCGGTAAGAAAATGTCCTATAATGAAATGCATGCATGCATTGTACATATGTATTGTCAAATGTAATATTTTAAATGAAAATAATAATATAGGGAACAATTTATTTATTATTTTTTATTATTACTTATTTATTTTGAGTTTAAGTTTTTGAATAAGAAATTATTTAGTTTGTCCATTATTAATAGTTAAGTGCTTATGTTTGTTGAATAAAAAATTATTTATTTTTACATTATTAATACTTAGTTAACAGAGCTAATATTATATATGTACATATGTATATGTTTAATAATGCAAAGGAAAACAAAAATAAAATATGTTTGTTAAAGTAATATAAAAAAAATATTTTTATTTATGCAAGGAAAGTGAAAATAAGTGGAAGATCTAATTGGAAGTAAGTATATAACACTTTAAAATAATATGGAAATCTTACTACAATTATGGGAATATCTTCTTAAAAGAATATGAAAACGAATAAAAAAAATGGGAAATAATCCTAAAAAAAACAGGGGAAACTATTTAAAATAATATGCACCTCTACTGAAAACAAATAAAAAACTTATTGCATTAATAAGATAAACTCCTACTAACATAAGGGAATATTATTGAAACAATGTGGAAGTTACTTAGAAACAATAGGAAAACATCATTGAAAGTATTGGAAAATCCATTTAAAATCATATGGAAGAATAATTATTTCAATAAGTTTTCCATTTTGTTTTAAGTAGTCCTCCAAATAATTACAATAAGATTCTCATATACATTCTTTTATATATATAATAGATATCATCTTAAATTAATGTGATAATCATCTTGAACTACAATGAAAATTTTCAATTGGATTTTCTTTATTGTTATAATCAGAATTTCTTCTTGGATGAAAACCATAGAGAAATCTGATTGTTTTTGTTCTATTTTATGTGGTCGATTTTTCTCTGTGTAAAACTCGCGTTAGTTCATGGTCATGTCCCTTATATTTGGGCCTTTACGGTTAAGGCTGAGGATTCGGTACGAAGCGAGGGGTGAGAAAAATTATATGGGGAAACCTTGTATTAACGGAATGCCATTCGTTTCCCTGGCGCTTGTCGATTTCTTCAAGGTGTTTTGATTTATTTTATATGACATGTGTTTAACCTTCACCTTTTATTGCGTGGGTCAGTTTTTGTTTTAAAAATGTTTGATCCACGGGTCAAATACATTTTAAAAATGTCTTACATAAACCTTTCATAATACATATCTACTTCTAAAGGGAAAACTTTTCGCAGCCATCTCTATTTTGTTCTTTCTGTCAAAAAGTTCACTTTTGAGAATACGACAAATCAAAGATGACGGAGAATCCCACAAGGGTTTCCTTTTCGCAAATATTGAATGTTCCGGGATCATCAAATTTATCGTTGCCAGTTGTAGTCTTTCCAAGGAGGCCCAATGACTGTGCCAAGTGCCCTTAATTTTTTTTTTTTTTTTTCAAATTCTGTGTAATTCACCGTAGACAAACGTCACAATGGTGTGTAAAAGTACGAACAAGAAAAAAAGTTCCCCTGGTAGATTTCTTTCTTTCATCAGCCGCATTGGCCTTTCACCTTCAAGCCTATAAATAACGGGCTACTTTTTTCGACATTTTGGTTTTTACATTTAAAATGCCACCTCATCCTGAGAATAGAGGTGATTAAAAAGTTTTGAGCACAGCATTGCGGAAAACTAATACAAATACAACAACAAAATGAATCATCGTGCGCGATCTCCATCCGATCTAATCCGATCTGATATTACGAGTGCACAGGGAGGAGGTAGGTATGCTTAGAGGAGGCTGAAGATTTGTGTTTGTTTGGCCAAGATTGTGGTGCACTGCACTAATTAATCAGCCTAAACACTTAAGTGATGCTCTAATTTAAGATGAAAATGCCCATTCCCAACGCAAAAAACAACATGTACGTTGTACGAACTCAAATAAACGACCGACTCACTGCAACATTAAGTGTGTGCGGTTATTTTTGGACTTGAATAAAGGCACAGCCACACCGAGCAAGCAAAAAAAATAACACAATAATGTTCTCCAATATTCAGAATTAAGGAATGGTAGAATCTCGGCGGCGTTAATTGCCATTACAGATCATGCATTTAGACCATGCTGTACCTACTCTATTTGAGAAACGTCTGTTAATGTGCGCCCGGGATTGAAGTTATCTACTTTTTGCTGGGCCTTTTTCTGGCTGCCATATTCACTACAACAACGAACTACGAACGACCATGTCATGTGTGCGTCGTCGGTCGCGGTCTTCGTCGTCTTTGTGCACATTGCGCGGATGAGATATGAAGTTTTTAGTTTGCTGATGATGAATATTGGTTTAAGGAGTTAGAAGTATCCCTTTGGAGTGGTAAAAAATGCCTTTGGAATTCTCATATTTACACTTCTGGTTTCTAGAGGTGCTAATGAGTGCATTCATCGTTGTTGACTGGACTTATTTGTATTCCAACACCCTAACGTCAACTACTCATGGATGAATGAGAGGGCTGGCGACTGGCGGTCTTTTTTACAAAATTATCACTTTTTAAATAAATAAAATATTATTCCCGCCTCGTAATTTTTGTATGTGAATAGTTTTCAAGATGACTCAGGACCGGTGATGCCTCCTTTCAAAGGAGAAGGATCAATAGCCCTTGCAGAGGAGATTCGTTCAGGTGGTTCTTTAGAATGACGACAGTTTGTTTCTAATGGCATGGCGGCTATCTACATATATACCTTGCTCGGAATAATTCCATATGTAGGAGATAGTTGACACTAAAAGGAAATATAAATTCGAAACGGTGCGGTGTTTTGCACGTTCAACGTAGAAGAACATCAAAAATTGGAGAAACTTTCCTAAGGTTTTAAACAGCTAAATCACTTTGATTTAATGGGATAGTGATAGGTTGTTTGATCTTTAAGGATTAGGCAGATGCAAATATAAGGTCCTTGGAGTCGTCGCCGAATACTAAGATGTTTTCTGTTAGATTTTCCGTAAAAGGAAAGATGTCCTTCAGTCCCTTTGAAACAGATTGAATTAAGCGTCCCATCTAAGTCTAAGGTCTAGAACCTACTCGCACCTGGATTTTCCAAGTTCTTGCAAAAAAAGGAAGTGGCTTGTAATATATCATTTATATACACTTGATCAACATAGCCACCACCTGTTCGTCGATTTTAAAGCGACAGTGTTAATAGAGTTGAATTGTATCGTGTAATGTGTAGCTTTAGAATCCCTGCTAAACTGATACCCCTTATCAGGAAAATTTTCGTTGTTCTGTCAAAATTAGAAGGAGTCTAATGAAACCTTCGAAACCAGCAGAGGGCTAAGACAAGGTTAAGCACTGTCATTCAGCTGTTTTAACATTGTGCTTGAAAATGTCATACGGAACACCCATGCCAGCACATCGGGCACCATCTTAAATAAATCGACACAATGACTTGGATTTGCGGACGACATTGACGTGATAGGAAGAACAAAGTGAGTAGTAACGGGTGCCTTCACTAGTATAGAGTCAGCAGCAGCTGAATGGGACTGAAAATAAACGAGGATAAGACGAAGTATATGCTTTCATCAACAAAAATCCAATCCCACCACCGACTTGGTCAGAACGTGACGATTGATAGGTATAACTTCGAGGTAGTGTGTGAACCTAGGTACTGCTGGAAACACAGGCAACAACATCAGCGCTGAAATCAAACGCAGAATAACTCTTGCTAATCGCTGTTTTTTTGGGCTGAATATGCAATTGAGGAATAAAGCGCTATCGAGAAGAACCAAGGAGACACTGTATAGAAGACTTATCATCACGGTCCTGCTCCTACTGTATAGCGCCTCTTCCAATCGGGTGAAAAGTCACTAGGAGTCTTCGAGAAAAATGTTCTGGGAACGATTTACTGTCCCGTCTGCGTAAACCGAGAAAACAACATTTGGCGACAAAATACAACGAGGAACTATACATACGTGCTGTACAGCGAAATTATCTAGCCAAAAAAATTCAACGACTAAAATGGCTGGGCCATGTAGACGTAGAGCGAAAGGATATCGACGCTCCAGTCGAGGCCCAAAAGATTGGAAAACTTTATTCTTTGGTCGCAAGAGTTTTGTTTTAAATCTGAAAGAGTTTCAGAACTTCTTCCACGTTGACAGAGCCAGAAAAGAAGACTATTGGATCAGTAGTTTGGCAGTTCTCTAAGGCCAGTCTTTGCTATTGGAGAGAGCTCGGTTCATCATAAGCCACCTTGATTTTTATGAGCATAGAAAACGAATATGTTAGCCATCGTATCCAGGTCGCTAAAAACGTACTGTTTTTTCAAGATGGAGTCCTTGGAAGAGAGCTGGAAATGTGCAATAATCATAGATTATCTTTTCTCCTCGTCCTAACAGCTTCTGAAGAAGTCGGTAAAATATATGCCAAGCTTCGTTGCAAGCTTGCCTATAAGATAGTGCTTGGCTATAACACCGCTACAGCCTTTGAGTTTAGCGGGAAGACATGCTTCGATCACAAAATATAGGGCGGTAATATCCTTAGATTTATGGAAATACATTTGATTAAAATTCAGACTAAATTTGAAAATATTTTCGCAATTTAAATATTTAAAGCAAGGGACTTGCTGCAGGCTTAAAGAAGTTACCCCTCAATCGAGTTAAGTTAGGAAGGACAAAGTCGGTCTATATACAGAAAATGTCAGAAGAGTAGCTATCCCAGATACTAATTTCCTTATCAAAAAGATACCGAAACTCTTCTTTCGATTTAATTTGAAAAGTCGTTAAAAGACCACACACAAAAATCTGAATGAAGAAAAGTGTAAATATATTTTTAATTGATAACCTCTAAGTTTAGTGATTGATTCCAATCTCTCATCCCATCTCAGCACCTACTTGTAACTATCTCTCAAGTATCTGTAAACACACTTTAAAATAATTGCACTTCGTCAGAAGCGCCACTCAAATCGATTTTCCAATTCACTGTTTCATTGAATTTCAGAAAAGGCACACACAACACCGCCCCTCTGCCCCCAAAACCGCCCCCTTAAAGTACGAGTACTCCAACAGCCACTCCAATATCTTATACTTTCTCTCTATAACAAAGTTTTATGTGTGTAAAAATGTGCATGTGCAGTGTGCAGTGTGCACCATCAGCAGCAATTGTGCACGGATATCCTATTTGCTCAGCTTCTTTAGAATCCATGAGATGAGATCTATATCTTTACTTTGTACTCGTTTATGTATCTATACGGTCGAAGACGAACGTATATCTTTTAAAGAGTGAAATACATGCAGGCAATGCAGTGTGAAAAGTGAGACACACCGTTCACTTGTACTTAAAATTTTTGTTGAAATAGAAGTTGAATAGATAGATACTCGCAGAATCGAACTTGGATTCATCCAATCTTTGAAGTACACACATCTTCACAAATTGATGCAATCGTTTTGAATGTATAAAACTTTTTTTTCATGATTTATTACATAACCTTAAAAATACATATATGAAAAATTCCGTATTTGGAAAATCGTTCAAATATTTATTTTTTGAGATTTTTAAACTTAAAGAAATAACATTTTCAAAACGCTAACCCCATGTCATGTTAAAAACACATTTCTTAATTAATTTTAAAATTAATATATTTTTTTAGTGGAACAATGTTTGTGTTGATTAAATTTCAAATATCCAGCTCACAATACAGAGTCGAATTCGAAGAATTTTACACGAGAAAATGGTGTGTCACTCAAACGCATTCCGTAATCCACGGAGATACGTTTGATCATGAAATTCTTGGAAGGTTTTCTATTAATGTAAAAGGTATCCTACAGATACACCTGTAAAGCAACTGCATCCGGGATAATTGAAAACTCATTCTGCACTTTGTGCTGTGCAGGTGAGAAACAGGAAACACCAAACTGTCCACCTGACCAATATTTTGTCCGTAAAACAAAAGGACAATAAACTTTACTGTGCTCACACAAACGGATGGCATTTAATTTGGAAACAGCATGAACAACAGAGTGTGTATTGTATCTGAAAAATACAAAACTCATTTGGCACGCAAAATTGAATGGAAGTAATGTGCGTATCAATTCATTTGAAAAACCAATAAAAGGCATTCAGGACTTACTGCTACATCCAGGGTATATTATTTACAGCGGGTTGGCCATTATCGTCCATTCGTCCTTGAGGCGCCGATCTAGGTAGGCTGGGTTTGATAACAGAAAGCAAATTTGATATTTATTTCCCATCCTAAATCTTCGGTTCTACATTTATTGTGAACAAAACGAAGGCGCCTTATCTATTTCTTATAAGCGGTCACGAAAATACCGGCCCGTCTAGTAGCTAATCTATAAAATACAGAGTCGTTCCTCTTGAGCAAAAATAAATAAAATGAAAATGAAACTACTAGGTTCAAATCTACTTTTAATAAATGTGATTCCACTTAGCCTATTAAAACACACCAAATACCAAATACGTTCAACTAAAATCTCAACATCGAAGAAAGAGTCAAGAAGGCAAAGATAGTTTTCTTTATTGTGAAAGGATATTTGGGAAGACCTGGGGGCTTGCCTCAAAATGTTCAAGTCGATGAAAAGCAGCATTTGTCCAGCCCGTTCGATTGCTTTTACATCCCTTCTTTCCAACGTCCGCCATGGAAACCCTATTAACTGTTATAAGTATTCAGAAATATCTTGAGGTATAGAAACTTCTAAATGACCGGCAGAACGGGTTTCGAAGCAATAAGTCTACTACTCTTTATGTATATCTCATCGAAAAGCGGAACGAATCTTTACATCGTTTCCGAGAAAGTAAGGTTATTGCTCTGAATATTTTTAAAGCATTTGGCCATCAAGCTCTCTTATCGAAAATGTTTGCATTTGGTATCGATGGGTTGGAAGTTACCTATCGGACCGTTCAATTCGCGTTGTTTTGACCGGTTTTCCAGTCTGCTATTCACAAAACATAATGTTGGTGTGCCCCAGAGCTCCGTTCTGACTTCACCTCTCTATCTAATGCTTATAAATGATTTCCTGTTTAAAACTTCTAATACATTTAATTATTTTGCTGATGACAGTACTCTCAGCTTTTCATATTTGTTTCCAGATTCATATCCATGTTCTTCGTATGTGGAACTGCAACGGCATCGTATGCTAAGCTCATTAAATTCCGATCTTGACATCGTTGTCCAAAAGGAAATGGACGAAACTAGGAAGGGTTTCAACCACTGTACCTTGTCAAAAAACATGTACCATTCAAAAATTGTTATTCAAGATCTAGTGGAATCTCGACTCGGCTAGACAAATGTGGACCAAGTTGCAAGAAGTTTAAATTCGTTATCTTTGACATGTCCCTTTTTAATGACCAAGTGCGTCGGTTCCTGATTGACAGAGTAGTCTTAAAGGCCAAACATCCGACTTCAAAAATTGCGTAAGATTTTTTTTAATTGAGCAATTTTACCCCGGTTCTTACATCCACTGCTCTAAAACAGCCCAAATCAATTACGTTAGTGTCTAAACCTTAAGAAAAAAAAAAAACTAGAAGCAGCTTGGAATCTTTCAAATGAACCGGAATCCATAAAATCCTAAGAAATGGCTACAACAACAATAACAGCAAAAAAAAAAAAAAGAGTCCTATTTTTTGTGTTATTTTGGAAACATTGTAAAATAATAGCAAATTGAAATTGCTTTATCCTCCGACCAGATGTTACCAAAAAATCTTTTGATCCCGTTTGTTCGCACAAACATATATCCTTGTGTCGTTTGTGTGTAGTGTGTATGTTCTGATGGTACTGGTACTCGTATAGAGACCATTTTTCTCTTTGTTAACTTTTGACACTTTTTTTCATTAAAAATCTAGGTAAAAGGATATTATTACAGAAAATCGATCCTTTTTAAGATAATAAAATATCGTGTTTGGGTAATTTCGACACGCTAAGCTGACTCGAATGGAAAATACAAAACCAAAAAAAAATTGCTAGGTACACGAAAATTGGTGCTACGTACAAAGATACGAATCTCAGATCAAAGGTCGAAGCAAGGATGTGTCTATAGAGTGTAGGTACTTATTGGTGCACAAAAATGAGCGTTGAAAATAATGGGAGTATATTATCCTTATCCACGGGAACTGGAGTGGCTTCTGAACAGAATCTTATTGCATGGATGTTGCAACAAGAAAAATATGTACCATGGACCATGATTCTGTCGGATTTAGTGATGTTGGACAATAACTCATTTCCTTTGCCACATAAATACAAAATTTTATGCACACATATTCGCATCGTCCCGTGCGCATCTTGTTCGGTTCCCAGAAGTCGCTTTGCACTGGCTTCATGGTTTCGGTTTGTGTCTGTTTTGATTCTTCTCTTCATCTTTTTGGTTTTATTTTTGTCTGTCGGTGTGTCGTCCTTTCTGAGCTGCGGTCGAGTTGGGTAGGGTCGGTGTGCACATAACAAAATCAAACATTAATTATTAATTAGGTTGGAGTAGATGGATCCTACTACGATACAGAAGGTTATATTGTATAGGTACCGTTGCCGTTGCTGATGGTTAAAAGAAGTGGCGGCAGCGGATTAGTGTCCTTTCTCAAACGTATACACAGTGTCCCTTATTTTCGCTCGTACGTCGTCGTCCGTCGTACATCGGCGACTCCGACGTACCTTCACGCTATACTTACGTTCATTCGACAGTAGAAATTGTTCAATGATCTATGCTTGATCCGATTATAAGCGAGAGAAAGATGCTCCTCGTGTATGGACTTTGGTCTTGTCTTTCTACCATGCAACCATATCTCGCAGACGAAGTTGCTTCCTTTTTTTATTATATTTTTATTTTTTTAATATTTCATGAACGAAAGCGAAACACTGTTTCATGTGAAATAAGTTTTTTTTTTTTTTGGTAAAGGATGGTTTGGTGAGTCTTTGTTGGTACAGTTAAAAGAGCTTAAAACCATCCTTATGTCGTCTTCGTTTTTTTGGAAATGATACATAAATATTTTGTGACATCTGGGTAATTGGCTAGAAACATGTCCTTTTTTTTTATTTTTTGCTGATGTGCCCGATATCTGCGTTTATATAAAGGAAAGGTTGAGATGATGTTTAAACGAAAGCGAAGGTTTTTGGATATTTTTGGATTCTAAGACAAACGAACAACTTTAATAACCGATCGAAACATCAATAAGTCATTTCAAGTTGGTCCTTTGTTCCTTTGTTTTTGGTTTTAATTTGTATCTTTTTACGTCGACTTTAACTGGAATTGAACTGTTCAATACCATTAAGGCTTTGAGATGGCTTCTAATGAGAATTTTTATTATTTTAAGCTTCTTTGAAAATAAATTTCTCGAAACAAAGTAACCATTTATAGAAAAGAAACCTTTTTTTGCAGGAGCTAGGATGTTACTGGAAAAAAACACACACCCATAGGTAGTAGGTTCCTAATCTGTACTTCTTTATAGAGACTTAGGTAGGGGTACTTGCTACTTCTTTATGAAGATTCTGGTGATATTCTTTAAATTTAATCGTTTGGCAAATAAAATAATAAAAAAAATGCCATGAACTTGACTTTATTTGAAAGGTTATTCTTTGTAATTTTTATTCAAATATGGACATCACGGCTGGATCAGATGTAGTTCAGTCTTTAGATCAAATTTGTGTCTGCTCTTTGGGGACGAATATCAACAATAACGCCGCGAATGTTCTTTTTCAAGTCGGCAATCGTTTTTCTGTCTTATCGGTATATACTAGCGACATCACACATCCCCTCAGAAAATAGTCAAGCGGTGTTAAATGCCACGATTTTGAAAGCCAACTCACAGGTCCAAAACGCCAACATTTGAGTTCACCAAATGTTACATACTGCGACGTCTTGTTAAATTCACAGCTCAATTCAGAAACGAATAAATCATTGATCATGGCTCTTATGGCCCATATAGCACACTAAACTGTGAGTTTTCCTGAATGCAACGGCGCGCGTCTCAAAAATGAATTGGTGAATATCTGCACTCCAAATGCGGAGGTCTTGCTTTTCATAAAGTGTATGGACATGGACACAGATCCAATTTTTGTGCACAATGGCGGATGGACTCATTCTTGTCTTCCTCAATGCTGAATTCTACAGCAGCAATAGCTTCTTCGGCACGCTGTACTATATGTTCCAGATGTTGAGTAGGTATTGTAATTTTGAGTAACCGTGGCGCGAAAATGTTTCATCGCCAATCGAATTAATTGCCATCTTGACAATCATCATTCTTACTTGTTGGTTGTTCTCTGATAATGCCTTTTATATGGATTTCTGGAATTCTTCCTTAAAATATGAAACTATCAAGGAGTTGAATTTTTCTTGACTCTTAAAGACCTGAAAGTTCAGCCACCATGGCCGTGGTTTTTTTCTTGTTTTTCATACAAAAGTTTTTTGGTTATAAAACGGAGAGCTTTGAAAATAAAAAAATAATCTTTACTGCGCATGGCAGCACAAACGGAGCACAACACAGCACAAGAAATCCTAAAAAAAATGGCGGGGCTAACTTTAGTGTAAAAATCGTTTTTTGGCTATTAAAGCTAGAGCTTTGGAGATAAAAAGTTTATATTTAAGGCACATAGTAGCACAATAAATTTTATATAAAAAATCAAAAATTGGGGGGCCAACTTTAGTCTCATATAAATTTACCTTTCAAGCAGGTTTTGATGGTCTGCGATAAATAGCAAGGGCCTTATGAATCTCTCTTGACGAACACCAACCTTTTTTGGGAGTTATTCGGTCGTTTTAAAGCGTTTAATTCGTCACTCGCTTTTTATTTTAACAATTGCATCAAGCGTGTGGTCAGGTGAGCGTGTCACAAATATATTTATAATTTGTACCTACTGTCAACACTTGTAAAATTATTTAGTGTCAGCATCATCACTATATTTAAGATTCATGAGTCTACGTAAAGGATTTAAGTTAACTAGATTGTTTCCCACACTTTTGTGCTGCCTTACCTCGATTTTAATTTATAATGATTGAATATAACTCGTCTTTCTAACATGACCATTTTTC
This sequence comes from Platycheirus albimanus, assembly GCA_916050605.2. Lineage (NCBI taxonomy): Eukaryota > Metazoa > Arthropoda > Insecta > Diptera > Syrphidae > Platycheirus > Platycheirus albimanus. The sequence goes on along the minus strand of OU696698.1, from coordinate 28,040,028 downwards.
AGATTTCAATTTGTTATTCAATGCTTCAATTCCTCTGTTTCTAAGAGGCCTAGGCTAGTTAAGTTCTGTATTGTCGAAAGCTTCTCCATAGCTGAAAAGGTACCTAGGTGATGTCCTGAGCCTCATTTATAAACCCCTTCATCCAGCTCGATGTTAAGCATTCCGTCTGCAATTTGGTACCCCAAGTAGTCGGAGATCTCCTTCTTCTTGACGCTCTATTTCAACCTTGTACCTTCGTATCCAGTCCAGATATTTACTTCTTCGTGAATACCGATAAGACCATAAAAGGTACGCAAGAGTCCTCCTGAATACTACAAGGGAGTTTTCATTCTACTGCATCTCCCAGTAATCAAATATTTTCTAGGACCGGATTTCCACGCTGATGTAATTTTCCATGCTTATGGCAATGCGCAGGTAGAACAATTCACTGACTACCTCGAATTTACTTCTATAACTTCTATGTCGTCAGCAAAGCCAAGTAATTGTTTTGATCTGTTAAAGATGGTACATGATGCAATGGCTTATTCAAGCAAAATGTTGAAACAGCTGCATGGTAGCTGCATGGTAGGTTTTAGAAAAATCAATACAAATTTCTACAGAAATTGGCATACGCCAACGACACCTTGGTAAACAAGAATTCTAAAGCTGTCTTCAACTACTTTGAAATCGAAGAAAAGAAGTTGATTTCTTGTGTTTTTTTCCAGAATCTGAGCTTTCAGGTTTGAACCTGCATTGGTTTGGAAGAATTGGATCATCAGCTAACAGCTTAAGGTGCTCACATTAAACACTGAACAGAATCTTACTTACGGTGTTCGAAACACTAATACTTCTTTAGCTGATTCAGAGTACGTGGATATGGCTGATGGTGTTGAAATTTCAATCTTCGGACATACTTTTCTCCGGCCAAATTGTTTAGATCAGTTGGTGTATCCTCCTGACTAGTTCATCTTAAGCGTGTTTAAAAAGTTTAGCTTGTAACCCTTCGGCATCAGCTGATTTGATCTCATTTTGTTCTGGCGGCTGAAACTCTTTTGTTCAGATTAACTATAGTACCTACTGGTCGCTCTTTGGCGGGATCTTCGCTGTCTTCATCTTCATATTATGCATAGTCAAATTAAGCTCTCCAATTGAAAATCTTTGATGAAGGATCCAGGACAGCAAGTGAATCCTGATGTCAATCAATCCACCTTCGTCAGGAGTTTCGCACCACTTTTCTGTTTAAGCATCTCTGCGTCTCCTCGATTTGAAGTTGTTGATTTTCTTCTTTCCTCCGAGTAAGCGTTTTTCATCCTCCCTTTATTCAGCGTAGAGCTTAAAGTACGATCTTTTTTCTCTTCCTAACCCGTACGGAGCAGTAAAAACAGTCAAAACAGGGGTTTCTAGCAGATGGTTGTAAGAAGCCCAGAACTTCTGGCGTCGGTATAATTTATAAACAATATTTCTCCCATATTCTTAAGAAGTTCATAAATTCTGAAAATAGTTTTCCATGTCAGTTAAAAAAAGTTTTTTGATTAAAATACCAACACAATGCAGGTCATATAATGCTTCAAAATTTTTTTTTTAAAAAACCTAAAGACTCACACACATCAAGGTAATTAAAGCGCATAACAAAAATATTATCTGAGAGCAAGAACACCCTTATTGTTTCAGATGTGAATATATGAAACAGTATATTCAACCCCACCACGCCCCACCCCAACAAAGTATTTAAAATTCACTTCCGTTAAAAGTTTTGCAATTACATTGTTTTAAATTATGCAATTTTTTAGCGAACACAAATATTTGTTTTAATTTTTTTTTCGTCTGTAATCCACTTCCACCGTCCGTCCACCCGTTGCGTTGGCGTTGGTTGGTCTGGTTGGTGGAATTTTTTACATAAAAATATTTTTCAATTTTCAATTTTCATTTGCAAATGTGCGAGCCAACAACAAAAATAACAACTATTTTCATTCTGCCCGTCCGGTAAAGTTTGTGTACACATAATTATTACAAACCAAAGCTACTCTGGCGAGTATATTTTTCATCGAAACTTTATTTCTCTCATAAAATTTAAATTAACTTCCACATTACCTGAATTGAATTTTTTTTTTAATGTTAACTTCGAGCATATAAATTTTATTGACGGTAAATTAATCATAAAATAGTTTTATTGGCTTAGGAACAAAAAAAAAGTTTAAAGTCGGGATATTTAGTTTAATTGATTTTGAAGTAACTTTATTTTTGGCATATTTATAGGAGTTTCCAATATGAGGTGTTATTTTCATATTCAAAGAAAAATGGCATTTTTTGAGATAAATTATTGAATGTCTTTTTCAATGTAAAGAAGAAAGTATATTATTAATAATGGAAAACAATATCGTCCAAATGGCCGATACGACTACGCTTACACAACAATATCCTTTTCATGAAATTTTCCATCACCTCTTCGAGAGATAACACGATCCGGAAACTTTTTCCGTAAAAGATCGATGGTTCCGATGCTTGTGTGGCACGTAGCACCGTCTTGTTGAAAGTCAACGTTGTCCAGATCAATACCGTCCGATTCCGGACATTAAAAATTATTAATCATTTCTCGATAGCGCAATCCATTCACTGTAGCTGTTGCTCCAGCCACATTTTCGAAAAAGTAAGGTCCAATGACCCCGACGCGTCGTCGACCCGTCGCGACGGACCATAAACCACACCAAACTGGAGAAACTTTACAACAATAAATCTTGGGTTTTCCGAGCCAATCAGCAAACACACGACGTTGTTGATGATCTAACGACTTGAGTTCTTGTGTTAACTGAACTTAAAAAGCCTTAAGACCCAAAATACGGTGTAATGACGTTTGTGGAATGCCCAATTCCAAAGAACGACGAGGAATGGACAAACCTGGCTTTTCGTCAACACTTTGGGCTACGGCAGCAATATTCTCAGATGTTCTTGAGCGACGCGAACGGGTTTTATTCTTCACATCGCTTACTTGTCCCAACAGCTCAAATTTTTCCACCAATTTCTGAATTGCGGTCCGACAAGGTGCTCCACGACGACCAACAAATGTTTTAGTTTTACGAACCGTCTCTGCCAAATGTTCTCCATTTTTAGAGTGAATTTTAATAATTCCAATGCGTCGGTCGTCGAAGCATGTATCGTCCCATATTTGTATTAATGGCGTAGTTTTTGCTTGTCAAATGTCAAAAAATTACAGTTCAGAAGTGACAACTACCGAAATAGCGGGCTATAGCTAGAAGTGACTTTATTTTTGTTTTAGTTTGTGGTGATTTCAATGTTGATCTCTTGGATAATAATGTGGTCTCAATAAGGTTTTTCGATGAATGTTTTTGTGCGGGATTAGACATTGTTAATCAATCAACACCCACTCATTTTCGACCCAACTGCAGACCTAGTTTAATAGATTTATGTTTAGTTTCAGATGTCCAGCTAGTCTCATTTTTTAACCAATGTTCTGTTCCATTTATACCCTGCTATCATGACCTGCTTTTTATAACCTTGAATGTTCATTTTAACTCTCCATCATATTCCAATAATTTAATCTTTAGAAACTTTAAATCAATCAATGAATTATCATTGGTTCAGGATTTAGTCCGATGGCCTTTCAATTATGTTTTGGATATACCTTGTGTAGAGGAAAATGTTCAATTTTTTCAGGATGCCATCCAGGATCTTTTTGAACTACATGTACCAATGATGGTAGTACGAGTCAAAAACATTTCTTCACCTTGGTTCAATTCTCAAATAAAAAATTTAATTAAGCAAAGAAACAGGTGTTATACTCGCTGGAGACGTTGCAGGACCATTAATAATTTGGACATGTACAAATCGTGTCGTAATCTTTTGAGTGCTACTATTAGAGATGCAAAAAGACAATACTATGCGTCAAAATTAAATACTCATTTACCAAGCAAAGTTCTCTGGAATAATCTACGGGAGTGTGGTGTAGTTAAGAATAAAACGAATGCATGTACCTTTGACCCTAACTTGTTGAATGATTATTTTATGCAAGCTGGCAGAACGTCGAATGGGATTTTCCCTGATATTGATGCACGTAGATATTTCTCCGAAGAGTTCGAACTTAGGTGTGTCTCCGAACCTGAAATCATTGATGCCATCAAATGTATTAAATCCAATGCCGTTGGAGTGGACAATGTGCACTTAAGATTTATTAAAATTATTCTACCTTGGATTTACTACTCTTTTACACATATTGTTAATGCCTGTATTACACAATCATACTTCCCTAAGTGTTGGAAACTTGCGAAGGTTGTCCCAGTGCCTAAAAATCAAAAAGTTAATGAACCCTGTGATTTTCGTCCTATAAGCATCTTGCCTTTGCTTATCGAAAGTACTTGAAGTGGTTGTAAGAAATCAAATTAACCAATATATTGAACAGAATAACTTACTTATAGCTACTCAATCTGGTTTTAGAAACGGTCACAGCTGTTCGACTGCAATAGTAAAAATTTTAGATGACATACGAATCGAATATGATAAAAACAATGTCACTGTTTTATGTCTTTTAGACTTTTCGAAAGCTTTTGACAGTGTCAATCACTCATTGCTGGTTAAAAAATTAAGAACGTCATTTGGTTTTAGTGAAAATTCTGCTAAATTTCTTAGGAGTTTTCTTTCTGATCGATACCAACTAGTAAGTACCGAGTCTGGTGACTCGGCTTTTCTACCTTTTACTACTGGAGTTCCTCAAGGGTCAATCCTTGGTCCACTTCTATTTTCACTTTTCATAAATGATATAGCTGAAGTCTGTCAATATGTTTCTGTACACCTTTACGCAGATGATGTTCAAATCTATTTCTCGAGGCCTATTGGTTTGATGGAAGATTGTATTTATAGAATTAATGAAGATCTTAATGCAATTTGTGACTGGGCTTATAGTAACAACTTGAAACTCAATCCAGATAAAACCAAGCAAATTTTCATCTCCAAATCGCTTCCGGACGTAACTTGGGTTCCTCCATTAATAATGATGGGTAGCATTATTCCAACCTCTAACTTTGTTTGTAGTCTTGGTATTCAAATTAACCGCAATTTAGACTGTTCCTCTCATATAAACGGTGTAGTTAAACGTATACACAATGGTCTGCGAATGTTAAGAGTCTCAGCTATATGTTCACACCCACCTGTACTAGGCTTCGATTGGTTAAATCGCTTTTAATACCTTTTATCAGTAATAGTGCTGTGATTTATTGTCACTTGGATGCTATTTCATTTAGGAAACTTGAATTGGCTTTTAATGCAATAGTAAGATATGTTTTTGGTCTACGGCGTTTTGATCACGTGTCTGGCTATAAAAATAAAATTCTTAATATGAGTCTCAATACCTTTTACAAAAGTCGAAGTTGTATTTTATTACACAGTATTGTTCATTCAAAAAAACCGTCATACTTACATAGTAAAATTACATTTTCAAATTCTAATAGAACTCAAAACATTAATTCCCATTCGTTCAACTTCCTTGAAAGCAAAAGATTATTTTTCATTCATTCCATTAGTTTCTCGAATTCACTTCCAGTTTGTCTTAGGCTAAATAGTAGCCCTTCTAGTTTCAAAAACAAGTTATTTAAATTTTTGACGAGTAGTAACAGCAGCAATTTTATGTAACGTATATATTCTAAAAGAACTTTCTATTTGTATCTTTCCTCTATCATTTTTTCTTTTATCATTTTTTCCTTTTACCTACTTACGTATTTTTTGCTTAGAAATACCTTAATTACTTTCTGGATATTCTTTTGATGTATGATTTATTATAATGAAATTATGTATTAAGTACTCTATAAGGTTTTTAATCTTCTGTACTATTTCTTTTGTATTCTACAAAATAAATCTAATCTAAATCTAAAAATCTATTTAAAATAACACCTCTTATTGGAAAACCTCTTATTTCAGTATTCAACAACAAGTATTGGGTTCGCAAAAAAAAAAGAAAAAAAAAAGGAAAAAGAAAACTCTACTAAATACTTGCACCTTAAAGGAATCGATTTTCGAATGAAATGTAACCCTTGACTGATTATTTAATTTTAGTTCAATGTTATCAATATCATTGTCCGCCATGTCAGTATAACGGCAAGAGCTAGGAAATGCAAAATTAGAAAAAAAAAACCGTAAAAGGCTGCCTCAAACAATACTCCGTCAGCTAGTTCAACTAGTTCAGCTCGAAGTTGGAATTTTCGAAAGATGATTTAGTTAATTTTATGACTGCAGCAGCCTCGCTGGGCTCAAGTTAAAATATTGCTACCCGTTATTCTTCCTGAAGGAACTTCCTGTTGGTTGTCTTCGCCTTTTAAAAGTCTGCAGAAGTGTTCTTTCCACCGGCTGCCCATCTACTACGACATTCCCACCCTCGTTACATGCTTCCGATCGGACTATGTACCCCTTGGACGAATGCTGTAGAACATTTATTAAAATCAAATCTGGCACGAATTAGCTTTAAATTTCAAAATGGGAACATGCACATTTTTTTTTTTATTTTTTAATGACAGTTCGTGACAAAATCGGAACCAATAAGAAACCAAAAAATAATTTAAAAATCCACCTTATTTATCTTTGGAAAATCATACGTTCGGATGCTTATCTTAAAAAGATACTTACTTTTTATTTTATTTACATTTCGTGTTTAAATTCAGTCGTCGCGTCCGTCGCATTCGAAACATGTGGGTGGGATATAGAGATTTCAATGGCTGACAGGCAAGGCGGTTCGGTTGTGTTCCTCTTTAAAAGTGCCGCTTATTCCCACCATCATCATCCGCCGTCCATTGATCGAATAGAACAACAAGCAATATGATGATGGTTGGTTATTTTTATTGCTTGCACATAATGCACAGCTGAATGTGTATGGGTATGGGTGTGTGTTTTTCTTTGTTTGTTTAAGTTTTAAGTTAATCCTTGATTTCTTTATTCATATCCAGTCACTCATTTATACCACGCTCAAGTGTTGGGAAATAATCAAAATTAAAAGAAAAAAAAAATTCCATTCACAACAGATGTAAATATTTGATAGATATACGAACGGGTGTAGTTGTCGGAAGAGTATCTTTTTTTATCTTTTTTAAACATAAAAAATATATTTCATAGAACAAGTACCTAATCCAAACATTGAGAGGAGCAAATGAACTGAAATGGTTAAGCACTAGCTGAGCGAGCCTTTTATTTCCTGTTTGGTCTGTTCTATCGTGTAGACTGTAGGGTTTCTAAGCGAAGCGCCATCGCTGCAAAGGCTTATTCCATTCGCATACTCACAAATCCACATACGAAATATTGCAGGACGACCGACGACGACGCGACGGTCGACGAGGACTCTAAATCTGAATCTGTGCAAACAAATGCGGCGGCAAATTGTTTGCCCTAGTGCTTAGAAGGATTTATGATTTATTTGTATTTGCTTTATTTTGATTTCTTTGGTATTTTTATTTATTTTTTTTTTTCATTCTATGATTTGGAAATTTTTATTTATGAATACGAAATCAGCAAAATGCATTTAATTGCGCGTATAGTAATAAAATGAGTTTGGTTTGGGTATTGGATTTGAGCGTTTGCAACGTTGGGAGTTTTGTGTTTGAAAACGGTGTAATATCACGTAATTACTTTTGTGTAGAGGGAATTTCGGGAGGATATGCAAAACAGAATCGAATCACAAAGGAATTAGCCTGGGAAAGTCAATATAAATACCAAATAATTATACTTTTTTATTTGAATGATGTGCAACCACACTACCACACCAGTTTTACAGAAGGATATCTATGGAAAATATGGGAAAAAAAAGCTTAAACTTATATATATGTGTATACGTTGGGTTAAATTAACAACGCAACGTTAATATTAGGAAGTTCATTCTTGTTTTAAAGTGAACCGTAGTGGATTTAACATTTAATTATCAAGGGACATTATGTTGATTTAAGGATGTTCTTTTTTTAATTCTAAAATGTTCGTCTTTAACCCCGAATCATTCCGAAATCTGCTTAAATCAAAATGGTGTTTTTGATTTTACGTTGGTTTTTCGAAGGTCAATAATTAATGTAAGAGATTTGATATAAGGTGTGTTCCCACTAAAAAGGAGCATAATACTTACGAATTATATGTCATTTATGATACTCAATTTTATAATGAAGAAATCGATTTGGTGGAGGAGACTTTGCTGCAGACGATATTCACGAGAGTGATTACTCTTTACAGATTTAATGATTATCAAAGGTTTCGGAGAAAAATTCAAAAAGAGAGAATAAGATTCACCATCCTCTGCGGTCTCTCAAGGAAATGAGAGTTTTTTTATAATAAGGCTCATTTTGAATGTTGGTGTTAGAAGGTTTTTTTTTTCAAATCTTGCAAAATAAATTGCTGATGTCTCCGGATCGGAAATATCGTGATTGTCACTGAAAACCTAGAAGCTCGATAAATATTCTTAACGAAAATTTCTTGCTGTATGCATTGGACTGAAGCATTATCATGTTGAAGAATGCACTAAAAAGGCATATTTTTCTCAGCACACAGAACAAGAAACTGTAGCTTTTTGATCCGAAAAATAGAGCTTTCGATGTATCAAGTAATTAACTCCCACACTTTAATAAGACCATCACCATGTTTAAGGTTTAAAATAGTGTTTTTATTTTTAACTGTATGTCTGTCTGTACCATCCAAGGTGGAGATCGTCGGATCCAACTATTGAACTAAAATTTTTGTCGTTCTCGTAGTCTAGTCGACAGGTACTTTTATGTGGAAAAAGGTCGGAATTTAATGAAACTTCCAAATTTTGTTCAGGGGTATAGTTAACTAACATTTTGCTTATTTTTTGACCTGTAGGGTCCTACTTAGTAAGGGGAGGAGTGGGGGACACTGCAAATTTTCCGACCTTGTTCCGGTTTTCCCCTCCATAACTTTTTTTTCCTTCACTTCGTGAAACGTTAATTATTAACTACCCCTGAAAAGCATCCCAAAAGGAGGATGGGCAATTTTGTATGGGATTTGGTCCAACCCACCAACAGAAACAAGACATACGTCGTTGGAAAGGTCTTTGCAAATGGAAGGTGTTTTAATATGGGCACCAAGCTCTAAACAATGGGAGAGCTGAGATAACGGACATTGAAAATTACCCTTTTTATACTGCACCGTTGCATTTTCTTATTCTACCATCAACAACCAAAAGAAAAATAGCATTGGAAAGATCTGTTCAAGTCCAATATTTGTTGATATAGGCATCAAGTTGTAATCCATATCAGACCAGAGATAAAAAATATTGTTAATTAGTCTTTTTTGGGTGCATCCTGGTACTGACCTTCCTCCATACCAACAGAAATGAGATGCATATCGTTAGAAAGGTCTTCTCGAGTACATCAAACTTTAGTATGGGCACAAAGCTCTAAACAATGGGAGAGTTGAGATAATGGACATTGAAATTAGCTTTATGTTGTTGAAAAGGTAAGTGTACATATATAAAATCTATTTTTAAACATACACTTACTAAGCAGACGAGACTTGATTCCAACTTGAGATCTGGAACTACGCGTATATTTGTGTAAGCGTTTGACATATTCCTCGACGGTTATGCGCCAAAAATATTTTAAGTGAAGGATGTATTCAAACTTAAGCTGAGACTGAGTATTGTATTTATTATTTAACTATGTACAGTATCTCAGCTCTCCCATGGTTAAGAGCTTGGTGCCCAAAAACACCTTTCCAACGACGTATATTTTATATCTGTTGGTTAACATTACCAAAACAATGTTAAGTTACTCAGAAGATAGAAATGAATTAAGTGCATTATGTCAGATGCCTTTTGACATAGAGCTGAGTGCCCATAGCAAAAAATCGTCGCCTTGTGCACACCTTTTCAACGACATACATATTGTTGCTTTAAGTTATTGATATCAAACCAGCTAACTTTGAAAAATGCATCGTAGTTTGACCATTATCTCAGCTCTCCCATTGTTTAGAGCTGGATGCCCATACTAAGGATTGATGTACTCGACAAGACCTTTCCAACGACGTATATCTTGTTTCTGTTGGTGGGTTGGACCAATTTGCCCATCCTCCTTTCTTAAACTTCCAACTTTTTTCTACCTGAAAATACCTGCCATGATAACTGGACTAAGAACAAAATAATAAATTAAAATTACGGCGTGATGACAATATTGACCTGACACCTGTTGGGCAAGCGGGAAGGGTTGGGGAGTGTCAAAAGTTGGTGATTTTAATAACGAACTAAAATTACAACTTCATTTCATGATTATTCGGGTATATCCGAAGAAATAAGGCGGAATTCTTTATTATTTGGCATTTTTTGGCGAATTTAGAAAAAAATTACCTGTTTTTCAAAGCGCCATATCTCATTGACGAGTTGACATAAAACAATTTTTGTACTTACAGAATTATAGGAAATTTAACATTCTACAAAAAAAGTCAAATGTAAAACATTTTATTTTAAAGTCGTGTATTTTTTGTTCAATCTAAAAAAAAAGGACTAAGCCTACGTACAATTCTGTCAGATTTTTCTTATTTAGAAATCCTTACTACGGAAACCCTGTAGGAGCTTTTGTGTGAAAAGCACTTACGGAAAACAAAAGAGTGCAAATGAGAGACACACATTCCTATTTTTCCTGTATACTGCCGATTTATGTTGGACAGAGTACATATAGTTCAAGCTATCACCTTTGCTTGTCAAAATCACTGTGAAATCTATGCACATTTTTTTTCGATTGGACAACGGTCCCTCATCTCACCTCATTTTAAATGTGGAATCAGATAACCTCTTTTTATTTTTCATTTGAGAGTGAAACAGAAAAGGTCAACAAATCGTAAGAGCTGAACATTTTAAGAGAATGATACATTTAAGTTTTGAATTTAGATACCACAAAGTCAAGCCTTCATTTTTGGACAACTCTTCAATATCTTCATTATAGGTACGTGAGTTGAGAATCCTTTCTCAATAAAACCAGAGCCAGTTCAGCTTCAAGGAATCCGCGAGCAATAACAACCCATCAATAAAGCCCAACAATTAGAAACGAAAAAAGGAAAAATCCTAAATCACTCCAAAGTGACATTAACTGCAAATTGATTTTCGATATCATATAAACCATGAAACGACCATTCAATAATAATCCCTGAATAAAAAAAAAATCTCTGGCGACAAAAAATCCAAAACAACATTGCACAATCAGGTGTCCAGGAAATTTGAGTCATAAAACAGTTGAAACCGGTTTCCGCCTCGCCGCCCGCCGGTTTGTGCCTCCACATCCACCAGCAACCACCATCCACGACACAACAACTCCTGACAAATGAGTGGGCATTCGAAAAGTCCATAAAATATTACTTGCCCAGAGTGAAGGTCCGTCCCCGTAAATGATGTCCAATAAAATGATAATAAGTAATAAAATTTAATTCGACCTTAAGAGGGAACCAGAATAAATAAATATTCCCAGGATTCCTTCCAGAAAAATTCACATAAATAAAATGCGACGAATAAAGCAAGGCGGCTAGTGCAGCTCAGCGAGTTGGGAAAAATTGTAGGCGTAGGTATTGATTCGGCAGCAGCAAAATCGAACTATTTTTCTCACCTGAAATTAAAAAAAAATCCCCCTTCTTTCAAAAACAAAAACCTTTTTTTAAGAAAAGGATACGAAAAAAAAAAACGAAAGTAGCAGTTGGTCAAAATGGAAATTATCCCTTTGTCCGCCTATTTCAAGGGAATCACGGAATCTTCCACACAGTCTGACATTAAATCAATTATTGCATCTGCTTGTTTGATCTCTGATTTCGTGCTGCAGTGCAGCCTTTGAGGAAGGAGTTTGTTCGTTCCGAAAGATACAATCAACCGAATAATTATGAAGGATACGACATTTGCATCTAGATTTCAAGAAACAAAGAAGAAAGAGGCGTTAATTGGAATTTTAACGCCTTCTACCGTTCAAAGGAATTCATATAGCAGTTAGCGTTGAGCTCTGAGCCTTCTGCGCACATTTATGATATCCGACACCCAAATGCTTGTGCGCGGCTGCGTAAAATTTTGAAATTCGAGCCAACACACACAACGCCGGCCGCACCGCGTTGCGTCGCATCGTCACGTCATCATGGTTAAATTGAAGTTTTACTGCCGGGGGCATTCTGAGAATACTACGACGAGGCAGTTCGGTGCTTTGCTTTGGCGGTTTATTTTTGAATACCTTACCCACCTTTTGATATGGGTTTTTTTTTTATGGCATTTCGGGCATCGGGCGGGGAGCAGCTCCAGAAATATTGAGATTGGTAATAAAATTATTATTATTGGCACTTTATGACTTGAATTTATTCCGCTTAAAGACTCAAACTGACTTAAATGCGGTTTAAAATGTCGTTTTATAGATTTTTAATGTCATGCCGTTGCGCGCCAACGGTTGACAAAAAATTATTATTCCACGAATTTCAATCAAAGTTTGGTTTTGTTGGTTGCTCTTTGAATAGCCGGGGTAATAAAATAAGAAGCAGAATTTACATATCATTAATTAATTTGCAAAAAAAAGTTTATATTCCAAGAAAAAAAGGCAGCACAATGTGTTCTATTTTATAAGCAATCCAAGGCTTCTATTTTGCGATGGCTAAGTTGAAAGAAATGAGGCATGTACTTATTTTACAATCGAAAATTTTAATGGAAGAACTGAAACTATTTGAAAAGTTCATCTCTAAATACCTGCCAGCAATTTTCTTTTTCCAAATCGAAAATCGTATTAATAGTCAAATTTTAGAGCGCAGTAGTATACCATTACGTCTCCAAACTTTTTTCATACCGGCCCTGCAGTATGGGACTGGGACAGAAGCGTGGATCCTGCATAATCGGATGAACAACGCCAACGTATACGGTTGGAATGCTTAGGGGGAAAGATACTTCGGAGATATTCGGCCCTGTATTATATCAATGGAGTAAGAAGGGGAAGATTTGACAACGACTGGACGGTCTTGACTAGTTTAGGTTAAAGTTCCTTTCAGCAAACGTCTGACACACTTAGACGAATACTAGGTCCATTGTTATACCACGTGAAAGAGCGAGGAACTACATCAATAATTAAAGTACTTGAAAGTTGAAAGGAGACTGCGTGATTTAGATTTCTGGAATAGTTGACGAAGAGTTACCCATACCAGCCATCAGCACAATGGTGAAGCTGCAGCAGCAGGACATTAGCAATGTCAAAGTTAATGTCAAAAAAAAAGTATCGCACTAATCGTAAGCAGCATGCACGAATACAATGTGCAGCACGGAACTCAAACAAAAATCATGTCTGTCATTTTGGTTCGTTGTTGTTTTGCAGCGCAGCACGTTCTTGAAGTTGAAGTCGAGTCGACTTGTACTTCAGCTACTATCTATGCTGCAGCTGCTACTTCACAATGTAGCCGAGCAATACGATTTACGTAGGTACATTTAACTTTGACAGTGCCACGTACTACTGCTGCAGCTACACCATTGTGCGCAACTAGTTAATGTAATTTTTTTCTTTTGAGGAGAGCTAGTCATAAACTGAGTAGGAGTGGGATAGTCTTTTCTACCTCAGTCAAGAAGTGTGTCCACTTATAAAACGGTATCCAGTTATGACACCGATTACGGATCTAAGATGACTGCTTGGAAATGATTCCGTTCTGTCCAAATGTGTTTAGACGCAAGATAAGTAGTTAAGTTTGTCCATCTTAAATTTGTTATGCTTTTGGGATATTGTATTGTCATGAGTCTACACATAGGGCAATGAGTATACCAATATTCGTACTGTTGGGTAAAATTGGTATTTTAGTTGCAGTTTTGGCGAGCTCATCGGCTTTACAGTAGTTCGGAAAGTCTCTTCGTCCCGGCTACCAAAAATAGGTGAATGTTAAACTGTTCTGCCATCTCCACGAGAGGGCAGTTTCTGAGTTTGAGGAAATCGCACCGGCTTCCTGACTGTTAGAGAATATGTTGATATTTGACGTGGCTATCACGTTTTCCTTGAGCCACGATATAAACTCTTCTATCGCTTTAATTTCCATTGGAACACGCTACAATGTTAAGGGAAAACGAATGAGAGACTAAGATTTAGTTCATCTGATTACAGGACGCCATCATTGGTTTTTGGAGCCAGAACCAGAACAAATCATCTAACGAAAATTCCTCCTTCGGGTTTGACTAGCTTGGGGTATATCAAAATGGTGGCGCTTACTATCTCAAGAAACTAAAAGTAGCTAATTCTTCCTTTTTTTTGGCCTGATTATTTCCTAGTTTGTGCTGTTGTACTGACATTTCGGAGATTAAATCTCAAAGTATGAATGTATTTTCCTCCATTTTGACAGTTCCTGCATGTGCGGCCCTTACTGCATTTCCAGCTTCATTATGTTCACGCAGTTAGAATTAAAGCAAAGACCCGACGATTTCGATAGAATAGACATATAAATTCGTAGATTTTCGTGGTACAGCAACAGGCTTGGGGAAACGCCAAATGGAAATGTTTTTCAAACAACTAGCGCCAAGTATTGCGGCAGCCATATTTAAAGTTTTTCCCTTTTGTAATGACATAACATTAAAATTGTCAATCTGGAATTTTCCCACTGCAGAAGTTGATCCATTCAAGCCCTCTGCCCCTTGATACAATACAGCCTTAAATTTATGTTCGAAAACAGTTGCATATTTAAATTCAAATTCAATTGGGATTAGTCCTGTTCATCTAAATATTTATTTGAAAGACAATAGCAGCGTGTTCGTGTTGACTGCTTATTCCAAACAAAGACTTATGTGTTATGTGTATAATACCGCTGGAATTTCTGAACACACCAAGAAACATAGAAGGAGAAGCAGATGAGAATTAAGGATCTCTTATTTAGTGTAAACAACCAAAAACCAAGGTGCAATATTCCATTGTTACGTTTCCAAGAATTTGCATGTGAATTATGTTGCCGAAGCTGAAGCAGCCGTCTATGGTCCGTCCATTACAGCTTCGCTTCCAAATTCAGGTATGTTTGATGTTAAATATTTAACTTCGATTGCGGAATACGCACATCTAAATGCCATCTCAAAGATATTCCCATATTTACCTGTTATAATACCATTTGCCATGATTAGGTTTGGTTAGGTGCATTCTTAATGTTTCAAAAGCAAACATATATATACACACACACACAAACATATTATATTTGCGTTAACAAAAAAATTTGTGAAGGACTTCTTGTAGAGAAAAGGACATTTTGTTGCTGCTCGTACATGTACATGTAGATGGAAATTTTTGGTCATATTGTTCCAGAAAAAAAGGCGTCAATATCAAATAAGCTGGATGGCCATGCAGTTGTATTGTGTTTTTTTTTTTTTTTTCAATTTTGTATGGAGTCCCGAAATTCCAATTGTCATGTCTTGGGTTGGGTCTTTATTTTTTGGTTTAGTTTACCTGCGACGGACGCGACGATTTCTTATCGAAATCTTTTCTCACCCAGCACCTGTCGATGAATATTTGCTTGGTTTTTAAATTTTCATTTTGTTATCCCTTCTTCTTCGTTTTATTTTTTCCTCTGGAGTCGGGATATCTTTCACAGCTTACAAAAGAGGGAAAGAATTCTATCAACACATTGTTAAGGAAACGAATCGACTTCCTTTCGGCGAAGGACGTTTTAAGTGTTTTTCTTAATTTATAGCTATCCCTAGTTTTTTTTTTTGTAGATGGGTATTATAGTCGGGAGAACATGGTTATTTTCTTTTCCTATTTTATGACCTAAATACCTATATGTTCCTTTATTTGAAGATATGCATCCAGAAACCGGTTGCGACTTAGGTAACATTTGATCTAATTTGGCTTATACTGATACGCTAAGTAATAGGTGAGACGAAATTCACTTATTTCTTTGAACACTTGCGAGTTGTAAAAGAATATGCTATTTATTCCTATTGTAGCAGGTAATGTTACTTAATTTTGGTGTTTTTGGTCCTGCAAAATTTTTTGGTTTCGTTCCCAGTGAAACACCATAATAACTGAATATGGTTCCTGATTCTGACACTTTGAACTTACTGGTTGCGCAGCGCACAATGAAGTAGCTGCAGCAGTAGCAGTAGTAGTACAAGTCGACTTTAACTTCACGAACGTGCTGCGCTGCAAAACAACAACAAACCAAAATGGCAGACATGATTTTTGTTTGAGTTCAGTGCTACACATTGTATTCGTGCATGCTGCTAATAGTGCGCTACTTTCTTGACATTAACTTTGACATTGCTACGTGCTACTGCTGTAGCTACACCGTACACAGTTGTGCGCAGCCAGTTAAGCTCGTGTATAAAATATGTTTGATTTGATGTTCACGATCGCATATTGCCATTCTATTTTCCCTCGAAAAGACCTGTCATAGGAGAAGATAACTTTCCGGATTAGACTTTCAAATATGAAATCAGAAAATGTTCACCAATCTGTCACTTTGCCTCCCATGAAGTTGTCCAATCCAGCTATGTACAATACATTCTGCTATTTAATTGCACTTAAATTTCAGTCAATGTTCTCTTGAATAGCTCATTTGCTCTTTTGCTCTTTAAAGATCCCTCATTTCCAAGCGAAGTTTGGTTCAATGAAGAGTCACATTTCAAGCTCATTGGGTATGAGGTAGGTCTGGAACAACCGTTGCATCTAGAAAATCATAAGCTTTCGTCGATAAGTCAGCTTCGATGAAGGACTTAGAAGTTGGAAGCCAATATTATATTATACTCGCGTAATCGGGCTGAAAAATGAAATTCCATGGTGACTACTTACGGTGTAGTCGCAGCGAACCTTTGGAAGAAATAATCTTCAAAACCAAAAGTTAGAGATTGTTCTTTCAGCTTTTAGGTCATAGTCAGAGAATTGCACTCTACGTTTTGTGATAAAAGAAGCAAACGAACAGACCAACTTCTATGAACGAAATCAAGGATCTTTACAAGTCGTTAATATCATGTAGGTAGTGTTGAAACAAAACAAGGTATAAATCTTTAAAGCCTCTGTTTTTCCCATGTATGGGAAGATAGTCTCTAACAGTTTTGTAGTTCCTTTTCTTTTGTTTTTTTTTATTTTCATGTTACAAGTTCTTATCCTCGTTTACAAACCCATTTACTTGCCTTAAATTACTTACGAGAGTAGACTTCCATATTGTACGTAGGTACCTACGACATAACCCATTTACATACAAATCTCATATTACAATTTTTCTAAATACGCAAGTACCCGTTGTAGGCACTCATAGTAATTACAGGGTGTTTTCAAACATTACCTATTCATAAGATACCCTCTTCCGCATATCGGCGCAAGCCAAAACCTTTTCCAAAAGAAAAATAGAGGGAGCAAACAAAAAAAACTAAATAATAATGACGAGCTCATTAACATAAAACATCACATTTTCAGTCAAAAGAATATCAACAAAAGGCCGCCCTAGATTTTTATTTTTTTTTTTGCTTCAACAAAACTGACATCGATATGAGAGTTATGAATAAAAACCGTCTTTTTCTTATTCAAATATAATAGTATCTCAACCTTCCTAGTCCCCACTCCCCACACACAAACAATGCCTACAAGAAGAAGAAGAAGTATCTTTTGTCCCCGAATTTCCGATTCAAATAGAAAAACTTTTCCGACATCCATCGTATAGCTAGGCTTATATTGTATAGGTATACCGCTCCAACTATTAAGTGCACTTTTCATCCTGTTTTGAGGTTATATCTATTATAGCCTAGGTCAGGTCAAAGATGTTCAGGGTGCAAGCCAAGATTCAAGAAAAAAAAAACTTTTAATTAACCAATGCAAATATTCGGTTAAAGACCAAGTTTCGGTTTAGAAATGCAATTTTCGTATCCTTCAACAAAAAACTGACGTCAATGCTTCAAAGATGAACGTCCTTAAACGAAAGACCTTGAGGATTTTTTTTTTCTTGCCACAACACAAACCCCACAATCAACACGAGGCCGACGCCACATCATATCATACAAAACTAATTTTATTCCATAATCATTCCATGAATGGGGTTGTGTTCCATTTCCAAAAGATTTCACTTTTCCGCGCATGGAAATCAATCGGGAACAAAAATGTGAAAGAGCCCGTTCTATTATGATCCAATTCCTTGTGTTCTAGTGCCATTTTCAGCCCTTCCCCTTCATCCTCCAGTGTTCTGATTCCACATGGACTCTTCCCGTTTGCTTCATCCCCTTTGTCATCCCACAGTCCCTAAGGAACCAAATCGAAACGAAATACAAAACAATCCAAAATCTCTGGCAATGAATTTCAAATCCGATTCTTGTCGTATCTTTGTATCTTTTCCTGCTATACTACACTACACAATCCATTCGTCTGTCGTCGTGTGGCAAACTTTCAGAACGCAGAAGGCAGAATAGCGAATGGAGATTGAAGATACTTTTGGTGCATTTTGCTGGCATTCAGTTGGAAATTGTTTGCCGGTTCGTTCGGTTCGGTTTGGCTTAAGCATAAGCTTTTAACGGTAGTCAACGTCAAATAGAACGTGTCAAGTGTATCTGCGGGATTTACGAATTTTTGGATTCTGGTTATTTCTTTCTGCGGTTTATCCTAGGGATACCGAGAGTTCGTGTACGGTGCATCCCAGGACCCAAATACGCAATGGAAATTTGGGAATAGTTTTTTTTTTGATTTCTCTAATTTTTAAGAGAAAAGATACTTCCATTTAAAATAAAAAATATTTTTTGTTTGTGGTTTAAAAAAAAAATGTATCCAAAAGATCAAATGGAAGGAAATTAAAAATAATTCAGTGTCAGTGCGAAAGAGGAAATATAATCCCAGTGACTAGTGCAAGCTAGACTTAACGAGCTTCGAGCTACAACAATAGATACGACAATCGGTCGTTGCACGAAACAAACGGATACATCTCTCTCATAAATAATTTTGGATTAATCTAACAGATATCTATCAAAGGACAACACAATAATAATAATATTGTAATTGTGTGTAAATTGTGCTCCCAGCAGCACAAAACCATCATCATCTTCATCGTCATCCTCGTCCTCGTCCTTGTTCGTCAAAGATGCTCAAAACAACATCGAGTGGAGGAGGATGTCTTACATTTGTGGTGATATTAATCTGCAGTCTTCTTAGCAAGCAGCGGACTTTAGCTGCACACGGTAAGTTTATTAGATAGATAGGTACCAACTACGATGTTGTAGCTTCCTTGTAAACAACAACATAGGAAGGTAATGTTATTTGTTGAAACATCCAATTTGGAGAGATTCGGATGGAAGAGGTCTTGTTATCCGGATGACATGTGCGAAGTGCGATGTGGTGCGTGGAGTAACACCATCCTCCTCCGCATGCATTTTGAAGATATATACCTACACTGTGGTGTCGTCTTCCGAACATGCACCATGCAATGGACGAGACACGAGAGATAAGTTTAAAATTAGGTGCGCCTGCTGTAAGGCAATTTAGAAGATTAGGCTCCTTCCCTTCCCTGGTTTCGAATTGATTATTGTCGCGTGTGTTAAAAGGCACCCCCCTCTTCAACATGATGTTCTAGCCCCATATTTCAGTCTCAGGGGGAAACATTAATAGCTGCACTCTGCACGATGACATCTCACTTTCACTGGGCGACGTGATTTTTTTGTTTCTTCTGTCGCGAGGAGAGTGATGGTGGTGGCAGATGCAGCAACCATATAATATGAGGTTTGGGGTATCTTAATAAAAATAGATTCAAGATACTAATTGTCATTTGTATCTATTGGATTTGAAATTCCCCCTCATAACCATATCGTGAAACGTGTCGGTTTTGAGATAACAAAAAAAAAAAAAAAAAAAAAACAATAGAAGTCATATGACTAATGAGTTGAAATTTATTTTTGGGGTGCGTTTCCAGTTGCACATCCTGCTGCTGCTGCTCCTTCTGCTGGTAAATAAAAATTGCCACTTCATCATATTTTTTCCTTTGCTATCCTTGCTTGACTTGACACACGTCATTTTTTCTTTCCTTGACGGGGAATATTATGAAGGAATGGGCACAAGAATAATGGTGGTGGTGGTTTAGATTTGAAATCTGTTTTTCTAGTGCGTATGGTTTGAGAAGGACATTTTCAATTCGACGTAGCTACATGAACGGGGTTAAATGTGTTAGATATTAGATACGTATACTGGAGTTTATTTTACCCGTGGGACAACTTTAGCTAAGCCACTATAAAGCGTTGACTTAACATAAATATCCTTGTAGCTGGATGTGTTGTGTACATATGTATATTGAGCGCACGTTTTATCCTCAAGGCAAGGCTCGGCTCGTATCGTACAAGTTAAAAAGAGTGTGCCAGACACACCAGCAACCAGCTCGAAGGACTTAATTGTTTCTATTGGTGTTTTATTTGTTGTAACATTAAGTTTTATGTTGTTGATACCCAGACGCTGCTAGACCCAACCAACAACCCTCGCATTTGATTGAATTTGGAAGATTTTGAAAGATTTTGATTAAGTTGAATAAAACGCATATGGGATTTCATTTATTTGGATATTGTATCTTTGGAATGCAAATTTTGAGGAAAGTTTTTTAACAAAGTTAAGTTGAATGCAATAAGTTGTGTTTTTGATTCCCAGTGGACAGGTTAAAGTTAAAGGGTTGATACGATAACTAACTTTCAAAGTTGAAAAGCAGACCTATCGGAGTATGAACATATCTCAAATACTTTTAGGGGAGTAAACAAAAAATTTTTTTTTTCAAAAACGTTTTTGAAGATAAGAAGAACCCAATATTGGGAATTATGAACGACATTTTAGAACGCTCTATCTTCCGCAATGATATGTATTCTCTTGTGTGGCTTAACCAACTTATATGCACATGAAAGAAAATTTAAATATCTTAAGTGGCGCCCAATATGAGGGCTCATGAAAGAATTTCCTACTGAAAGTTTTAAATCAAGTTGAAGTATTGGAAACTGTTCTCTGCAGTTTTCTTAGACAACTAAGCTTCAGAGTTAGTCTTCCATTTGTATTGGTCACGTGATATCTGGCTTAGTTTAAACAGCAGCAGCATATTGTGAAACAAATATCGGCTTGCTTAACATATTTATGTGGAGATATGTACTTGTAACGTATTATCACGAATTACGATGGATACGGAATCGATTCTGCAGTCTTATCTGTCCGTCTGTAAACCATCCATCATATGTCTATGTTTCCTTAGGAAATACTGATTGTTTTCATGTTTCGTAATTGGGATTCTTAGATTCCAGGAAAGTACTTATTACCTCGAGAATTGCGGTATTTTATTTTCTGAAATACTGATCAAACATTTTTTCAAGGTAGACTTTAAACCGAAGGTTCCCTCATACTCATGAAACCCTTTTCCTCTTTTTTTTCCCCGTTCGGCTCAACTTATTTCTACAGAAATGGAAACAGGAATATTTTTGTGTGTAGGGCTAAGTTTCTAAATAAGTTTGTCTTTCTGTCTGTATATATGCCTACAGCCGAAACGGCAGGTCCGATTTGTTTTAAACTTGGTGGTATACAGTTTATTATGACGTCTACAGTTAACGGTTCCTGCCATATGATTTTAAACCCATTTTTCTCAAAAACGGCTGAATGGTGTTTTTTGTGTAAATTTTATGTTTTGATTGAAATACATTTTTCAGGAAAAGTCTTATAACGGTAGATCCCATAGGACCGGTTTTTTTAAATAAGATTTTCTCGTTAGCCACTTGACCGATTTCGATGAAATGTTTAATGTAAAAGCCCTTTCATAAACGAAACAATATTTTTTCTTTAATTTTTCAAAAAAAGTTATTTTTTTCAAAAATTTTAGTTTTTTCAAAGACCGTTTGTTTAAAATCTAAAAAACTTTTGTTTTCTTATAAAAACTTTAAACTGCTAGATGTTGGCATACTCCAAAAAAATTTGAAATATGTTTTCGAAAAGTTTTGCAAAAAAAACCGTTTGTTGAAAAAACTGGTCGAACGATTTTGAAGAAAAATTTTCCATAAAATTTAAAGTAGTAAAAGAAATCTTATGGCTTAGGTACTTCATTTTCTCAAAAAAAAAAAAACGTTTTAACTAGTAATTTTTAAGTGATTAATAAAATTTTATATGATTTTTTCGCTGCTTTTTTTCCCAAATCTGAAACCCCAAGACCACTGTCACACATTAGAGCAAGTTCGTACGACTCAGTTGTGCACTTTATTTTGTTGTTGTTGTTGGTACACACAAGTTACTTAATATGACTCCTCTTTTTTGAGCTTTTTTGGGAACCGAAAACCCCAGGATTTTTTTTTTGATAAATCTGGGTTTCAAGGAAACTTGGTGTTGATTCACAGTTTCGCCAGTGTCACTTTGAGATGAGTCCCTCACTCCAAGGAAGAGTGTTTTTAACATATAAAATGCAGTTAGATTTGCCTACGCATCTTTGTCGTTCTGCTTTCGAAAGTGTTTGCCAAAGTGAACGAAACTTAACGAAACGGAGCTGACTTCAATTATAATTTAAATTTAATGGGATTTTGTATATTCCCAAACTTGACATCTTGCGCGAGTGCTCGGTGATTCAGTACACAGACCAATACAGACCGCCAACTCGTACTCCTCTTGCCTGAAACACCCTCGAAATATTTTTTCCTGTCTGTGAATACGTGTACATCTCTGCCTGTGCATTTTGTGATGGCAACCATCCCTACGTATGCCATTTATTTTTTTGGTGTGTTTGCTAAATGGGTTTAAAAAACAAGGGAGAGCGTCACACTCTCAAAATAAATGGCATATCAGCTGATTTTCAGCTTGTAGGCAGAAAGAGAGACCATAGTGAGTTGGCGGTCTGTATCTTATTGGTCCGTGATTCAGTACGTTACACACTTGGGCCTTATGAATAGAGCCTCTTTCCTCTCCAAGCATGACAGTCTCTTAAAGGAAGTAAACTGGACAGAATAACCCCTATTAGGAACCCTAATCTCTCTAGGAACCCAGATCTCAAGACCACAAACAATACTTCGTCAAAATCATATTACATCTTTTATCATTTTCTTTGAGTATTTCTCTGAAGCCTTGAAAACTCCTTTCCTTACCTTTATTAGAGGTGGTCTTGTATTCGGTTTTTACAAAAAAAATTTTCTTGCGGCCTTTTAAATAATTTTATTGACATTTGGTTACCAACATTTATGGCAAGCAGAGCGAAAACAAAAGAAGGAAACACTTCTTCATGTAACCGACGTCTTTGTGTCTTCCTCAGAAGCTTATCAACTGCGAAGCCATTAATTTGGCTGACTAATTGATTTATTAGCGTCCTTTCAAAATGACTAATCCTTATTTATTCCTGTTTTGATAGTCTTTCACACTTTGTTATACCCATCGTCATCACAGCACTCTATAACGTTCACACTACATATACAACGCCAGCGGTCAACGAACTGACATGGAACTGACAATGTTTAATAAAACGTCGCCGTAGGGTATTATGGCACACCTCCTACCCTAACAAGTTCTCTCTAAAGACTCGAATTGAAACCAGAATTTCCATACAATACCAATTATTTTTTATTCAATTTTTTTTTATAACACATGGCATCACTTTATAAAAAATTAATTTTCTCCACCAAACCCATGTCGGATGCTCATTCCATGCCAGCCGATCGCATTGATCATCTTTTTTATATTCTGTCAATAAAAACAGCAGGACATATCGCGCTTCCAGAACCTACATAGCTAGGGTATCATGAGAGTGAGTTCCAAAATTATATTAATTTTTTTTTTCAAACAATAACCGATCTCCATCTCCTCCTCAAGCGAAAGATTACTTTTTGGGAAAGATTGATATATGAGTTCTCGAAGCCATATGTGGTGCTGGCTGGTTTACACAAAGAAAACAAAAATTCTGTCTTTAGAAAATGATCGTGATCGTGCCTTGGCGATAGTGTGGCACGATCACGCTGCCTGGGGGATTAATTGATTTTTTTTTTGTGAGTGTTCTTCTTGGGATCTGGATTTTGGGTTTGCATCGGGGAATGCGGGTCACCCAACAAAAAAATGCTTAAATATTTTATTAGGGCTCTAAAAATTCATGTTTGAAAAAATTATAACAAGCGGAACGAACGCGCGCGTTTACATACGAACCAAACATCGAGCATTTCCTTCGGGGTTTTGAAATATACTTTGTATAGTAGGTTTGTGTAGTGATCTTAAATTAGTCCGTTTTATTGTTGTAATTTGTATTTAATATGAGATCTAAGTTTTCAGTGGGCAGATAGAAAATTATACGTATCTTAATCTCAACAAGGAAGACAAGTCTGGCGATGCAATGGCGATGGCGATGGCGAGTGAAGTCTCGATTATGTGACGCACGACCAGTTTTCCTACAAAAGTTTATAGTTTATTTTTATTTTCTCGCTTTGCTCCACTCCGGACGCGACGCGGACGCAGACCGTTCAACATAAATATACAAGTCCCCTTTCCTTGTCGGCGGATCGTCGCAGGTTCTTCTATTTCAGAAACATGAGTACTTATTGCCAGAGTACACAAAATATTTTGTGCCAATGCGATGGATGCATGATGACGACCATGATGCCAATGATGATAGGAGGCATGATGAACGGGACAAATAAACGCAAATGCCGGCAACGGCATCGGCATCGGCATCACACGTTCCCCTTCACAACATCTCATCTCACGCTGGCTGGCTGGCTAGCTGGTTTCCTTCCCTGCTTCTTAATATGGACCCGGGTTTCGGTTTTGTTTTGCAAGGCTAATAAATCCAAATGAATGTCAACCTACGCGATTGCAACAAGTATCGGAGAAGATAAGAAATCTCAAGTGTTTGGGGTTAAAAGAATGCGTTCCTGTCGCCCATTTACGCTCGGTAGAAGTTGTGTAATTCGATATGCTATAGTCTCAAAAGCAGTGGGGCTTGGCCTGGAAGGAGAATTTCACAATCCATGGTATTTTAGAATGAGTAGGTAGTTGAGGAGTGATTTGTACCTATTCTTTTATGCTCATTGTGCTTTAATCCGGATGGTTGTAGTACTTAAAAACCTTTTTATAGTGTTAATAGTGACAGAAATTAAAAAATATTCTAAAGTAGACTAGTCCGGATAAAGGACGAAATTTCCCATCCAAAGTTGTATTATATGTAAGAAAGGAGCACGGCCAATGCTGCGTTCAAACAAAATCATACACTTTAGGTATGTCCATGGTCTAAGAAGAAATACGATAGTCCGGATAGCAGAATAAATTTAACATTCTCTCAAAAAATCCACCAATCCACTGCCGAAAAACATAAGTTTATTTGTCAGCATACTATTAAAATCTTGTATGGAACCATTGATTTATTCGGATCATTTAAGAAAAGATTTACTATCCGATCGAAAGAAAGGCTTAGATTTATAATTTTCGAGTTCTTTAAGTGACTTATTGTTGTCAACGTTAGAACTACAGTGAAAACACTTCCAGTAGGAGGCCAGATCGAAACTAAGAAGATTTTTAAATATCCGCCAAACAAAAAAATAAAAATATCCGGATTAAATAAAATAATGCTTAATTAGACCAAAATAATAGAAAATATATCATTGATTTTGTATTCATTAAAAATATCGGTAAAAGCAAATATGTTATTAACCAGCCTGCATGTATAAGAATGAAACTAATCAGAGTATACGGATTATCGAATCATACGATTTAAAAACAATCCTATTTTCATAATTTAATGGTATACTATTTTATTGGTCAATGAGGAAAGCAATTAATTATTCTTCCTGGATTTTCACTTCAGAAAAATTTTCTATATCCGGATTAAGCCAAAATATGTCAAATTTTGAAATACCAAGGCTTACAATGTTTCCAAATTCGGACTTACAATGTATTTCAATATTTTGCTTTTTTTGTGATTTTAGTTGATTTGGATGAATCCGGATTAGATAATCACTTATTAGTTCCGAGATGAGTGCTTTTGTTGTTCCTTAGGAACCCCACTCAGGGATATGGTTTTCTCATCAGAAGCACTTTCGAATCCGGACTACGCACTTGTAACTTAACAGACCCAAATTCTAAATCCCATCTACTTCGCCCGCTGAAATTCATCTTTTAGGAAATGTAAGCAAAACATAGTAACGCAGAACGACCTAAACCAGGCCATAAACTGTCTCAAGAGAAGGCAGCAAATTAGTTAAGTGTAGGCAACACAACCAGCATACACTACACACTATACACTCGTTACAACATGCAACAAGAAAATAGGTACTCCTGGAGTTTGTGCTTTGTCAGTCCGCATGTTGTGCCTGTTAAGAAGCGTGTGTGTGGGGTTCAAGTGACACTTAAAACGAAAAAGAAAAACAGTACCTACGCTACGATACATATTTATGTATATCTCTATACATGTATTAGCAAGCAATACGAGGTATTCTATCCTTATCGAGGAAGTTATTTGAATTCGATGGAAAACGGCAGGAAATCATTCAGAACCAACAAGTATTGAATTTCTGGCCACAAACATAATATGCCATGTCGAAGTCAAGAAAGACCGACCTACCTACCTAACGAAGTAAGGCTAAGGGCTGCTGCAAATGGGGCTTATCTATTTTACTGGTTTTCCCTTTTTTTTCTTTTCATCAGAGGCTAGACCAGAGTTCAAAAAGGTGGTTATTTGAGATGACACAGAGGCAGACACACAGGTATGGTATGTCGTATGTGCCTGTGCCTTTGCCTGTTCCTGTGCGTTGTCGTCATCATTGTCGTAGTCGTCGTCGTCTTCGGAAAGGAAGACCCTTTTTTGAGGTGATTTATCTGCATGCTGCATTAGAAAACGTACCTTCTTCTAATTTTCCATGCAAGAAAAGTAAATCTAACCAAGAAGGTGCGACCGAATCCAACCCAAGAGCGTAGGCCCTTGGAATACTTAATAAATCCCCATATTCCATGCGAGTGTGAGTGTGAGTGTAAATCTATCCATGTGTTCGTACTAATTGCTCTGACATTAATGATTTGTGACTGATGAAGAGGTGATGGAGGTGTTGTTTGAATTTTTAGATACATTTAATAAAAATCTAGCACGTTGTGCTGTGCTGTGCATGGCTCCAAGGCAATATTATAGTAGGTATGGCTTGCATTTAAGATATACAGGCAGCGGACGATAGATAGATTCTGAAGATGAAGATTCTTGGAAAAACTCTTAAAAGTGCGTGATACGTGGGTTGAGTTTGGAAATTTATGTGATTTCATTTCGAAAAAAGAAGACTAAAAATAAAAACAAAACAGAAAAAAAAAAACCAAATTAAAATGCATATTTTGAATCGAAACGAAACGAACCGAACGGGTTGGATTGAATTGGTGGCTTCATATTAAAAAAAAAAAAAAAATGGGGGGAATCTTTAATGATGACTTAATTATTTGTTGTCATTTCAGTGAACATTTGAGCATGTCAATCAGCGGTTAAGTGGAAAGGTCGTTTGTAAGATTTCTTAATAATCCATGCACTATAAAAATTTTGAAATAACCATTTTATTTGGGTGCTTGGGATTTATGAACTTAAGTGTTACCTATACCGTCCATACTGAATTTGAATTGATTCTAAAATTAAATTTCATTAATCAAGCTTTTGAGTGAGAAAAAAAATTCAATATTCATAACTCATAAGTTTTGTGACGCTACATCCATTCTTAATGGAATCTCTAGTAGTTCATATGGAACGGCATAACTTTGAACTTATTGATCGCAGACAATTTCGTCCTTTATTTCTTAATGAATTTATTGGATGTCTGATTCGTTATTACTGGAGGGAATGCAATAATTGTTCCAGATACTTAGCATTATTCAGAGTGCCGACTTAATTGAAAAACCATTGAAGTTCTCGAAATAAAATGACGTTTTGAAATGTTTTTGTCATTGAAGACTTCTTTAAAAGGGTTTTTGGAACTCGGAAACGCAAACAGATAATGGCGGAAATCGGAATTGTTACAAATGGCGTGTTCGAAAAGAGGCTGCTGCACTAGCTATCCTTTTACTAAAAGGTAGTGACAGATGAGACAAATCTTTAAATGGAGACTATCTCAAAAGCTTGGCCATTTGGACCAAACATGCCAACGATATTATGTTTCCTGATCCAAATAATTGATAGGAGAATCAATATGCAAAGGTGAAAAATAATTTGAACAACCTTTCCTCACATAAGTTACAGATGGAAATTTTTCCGATAACAGAGGTTACATCCTGACTTAAGGAAAAGGACAGCCAAGCTGCCCTTCAATCACTCAGTGCGGTGTCCACAAACTCAGCATCTGTCCAATACTGTCTTTCATATCTTGTAGAGATGGCATAAGAGTTTAAAATTCAACTTTTGTAGGTGCGGGGATAAAGTGACTGTCCCGGAAACTGCACAGCGGATGAGGTCGCCAGAAATGGAATTACACCACTTATTTCACCCAACAGGATGAATATTGGTATACCCATCGCTACATGTAAACTTTTGGAAAAAAGGGAAGGCAGAACATATTAAAGGTGGACAAACTTAACTAGATACTTGCCTAGCGACAAAACAAGGCTGGATCTAAAACGCTAAAAATTTTTGTTATCTCTTCGAAGATCTTATAACAGCTCCATAATTGGTGCCATTACTGGACACTGCCCTCTCTGTTCATGCCTTGCTCTCTCCAAAAGACGGAAACGTTTTTAAGAGAATTCTTCGACGAAACCAGCGATCTAGCTAACGCAGACACTCGACGTCTACTATATGGCTTTATTAAAAATTCTACCTAAGTGGTTTAATTAGCTTTTCAATGTTGTATCACAATCGACCTAATATTTGGTCTAAGTGAATAAGCCGTTTCCTGACAGCCACCTCAACCTTCTCCAACAAAACCTTTCCCACATCAGACCAGCTGCATTCGGTGTTTTGTCTGTTGCTTGTGGCTTCATTGGTGTTACAAAGCGTGCACTTCTGGAATGGCTTGATCTTTCTGAACAATTCAGCTATTCTAGCCCTTACCTTTCAAAATTGAAAATCCAGTCGAATTTCCTTGCCTCTGAGTTGAGACTTTTGTGATCCATGAACGCCTCGGCAAATATCTTGAAATAACTTTACTGGTTGCGAACAATGGTGTTGCTGCAGCAGTAGCACGTAGCAATGTCAAAGTTAAATATACGTATTGCACGGATACAATGTGAAGTAACAGCTGCAGCACAGAGAGTAGCTGAAGTACAAGTCGACTCGACTCCGACTTCACGAACGTGCTGCGCTGCAAAACAACAACAAACCAAAATGGCAGACACGATTTTTGTTTCAGTTCAGTGCTGCACATTGTATTCGTCTATGGCTGCTTAGTGCGCTACTTTTTTTGACATTAACTATGCCAATTCTATGTCCTACTGCTGCAGCTACACCATTGTGAGCAGCCAGTTATGAATCTCTGTGGTTGGTCTCAAATCCTACTAATAAGTATTATAAATGTGAAAGTTTCGATTTTTGGATCTTTGCATGTTTGTTGCTCAATAACACCAGAACGGCTGAACGGATCTGGATGACATTTTTTTTCACAGATATAGATTGTAGTCGGGAATAGCATTTAGCCAGCCGTACTTTTTATCCCGGTAAAATATATTATTCCCGTTTGATATATTTTTCTTTTTACTTAGTTTGGATATTGGAATCGGAAAAGATATGCCTTTATAATTTGATCTCAGCTATCACCGTTATTATTTTCATTTAAATCGCCCAAGGAACAATGAAGTTTTTTTTTTGATTAATTTGAACTCATCGAATTGCAAGAAGAAGCATGTGGAAGCTCGGAAAATTATTTTCAATAATTTTATGAATTTGGGCGGAACGAAGTTCGCCATTCTTTTTTTGGTAATTCGTAGTCTTTCGAAATGCCCCGGAAAACACAAATCTAATCTTTCACAGAGGAATAATAAAGCTCGGGCTATAAAAGTAGCTAGATTACTAGAGACGACTACTCAGACTAAAGGCTACTTCTATGTGAGCAGTTGGAATTATTGACAAATGTATTGCAGTTACTAGGAAGCGATACAGAACACTTAACCTAAAACAAAATCATTCTACCCGTGTACAGAAAAGGTATTGAGTTCCGCTTGGCAGAATATGCTACCAGAAAATATACAGAAACGCGATAAAAGAAACATTTTTACACTCAAAGAAATGAAATGGTATGATATCACTATGTTCCTCATGGTTCCAGTGGTTCATCACCAGTTTAATATAAACAAAGACATCTCTACCTGTTACCCATGTATTGAAACTAGGAAATTCGGATGAACCAAACATCATAAGTCATGACCGAATCGCTTCAAAGATTCCTTCTATATAGAAACCTTAACCTACATTCTGAAATATTATTTTCTACTCTTGGTACTACCAATCCCTCATAGATTGGTACCAATATCTGACCTAAAAATTCCAGAATTCGATTCTGAGAACTAACATTAAACGTCTTTTAAAAATTTTTAAATCGCAAACCAAAAATGGATTCACGGTTGATCAATGCTTTCGCAGATACCTACTTGATTTGATGATGTCCTTGACAAGCCCAATGGAAATATATACTCGGTCAAATGATTTCATTCGGCTTTTCAAACGAAATCCTTTTGAAATGTAAGCACATTGTCTATACTTTAGGATCTTCTCATCGCATCAGTTAAAATATCCTTTAAGAGATTGACGGAACAAATGTCAACGACATAAGCTTAATTCAAGTTGCCTAATCAAAAAGAAAGCATTTTCTTTTGATACAAAAAATAAATATAAACAATCTTTTAACGCTTTTGATTACAAAAAAAGCGAAAATAAAAAAGGAAAAAGATTAAAACACCATAAAACCAGTTGCTATATAATTATATCCTTAATCTTGTCTTCCCTAGAATGATGTTGATATCTTTTCTGTCGACATTGCCATCATCATCAACAACATCCCTTTTGACTTAGTTAAGTTTCTATTGTTCTATCCACACCGTCGTCGTTTTCGTTGTCGTTGTCTTTGTCGTCATCAGAGTTGTCGGTTGGTGGCGGCAATGTGACACAAAAATAAAATATCAAAACAAAAGGATATCATCAAAAATAAAGCAGAAAAAAAAAACATTTCTATATATTTTTCCACCTAAAATTGAAAAAAGAAAGAAAAAAAAAATTAAGGAAGGAAAATTGTCTGTGTCTGTCTGTACTGTACTTTGTACTCTGTAGGTACATCATCAACTTCCTATAACAATGGACAAAAGGACGATTTATGTTAACAGTGCACATAAAAATTGCACCCTGGTTAAAAATCCTCATCATGCACTTTTGTACACCTTCCTGTACCTCTATACCTACCTACCTTTATATTTTTTTTATATCCTTTTGCAGTCCTTATACCTACATTTTTGCAACAGGATTTTCCACAAAAATAAATGTAGAAATAGAGGGAACCTCTCTTCTACCTCATTTTCCAGGAAGGTAGGTAGGTTTTTGTATTCTGTAGGTTTTTGTTATAGGTATTGTGTACAGAAAAGGTTCCTAGGTAGGCGGATGGAATAGTTACAGATACAATGTTTCATTACGCGATTATCCCTAGATTGGTTGCCGCTTGACTACCTTTTAGGGATTTTTTTTTCATTCCTTCGTTTTCTTTTTAAATAGAAAGGTATAGGTATGTTGGTTTTGTAAATGGCCTTTCGTCCTTCCTTGTTTTGTGCTGTGTGCAAAAAAAAAAGAACCATCGCTCCAGCTGCTGCGGGTAACACAAACACACACACACACATACAATTGAGATGTTATAAAACTTATCTCATAATGAAAACAATTCAAAAAATAGTTTTTACTTTGCACAAGGATATTTTGAAAAAGAAAAATTACCGCAAAAAAAAAGGACACCAAAATTGGACAGGGCCAACGAAACGAGAAAGCAGCAGCAAAATGCGCTGCTGGGTATTAGTATGTGTGCACTGTGCAGTTATTGTTATTATTATTACTCTCATTACATTTTAAAAATTTTTGTTTTTATTTCCTTGAGAAGAAGTTCCTTTAAGGTGTTTTCTTTTTCATTCTACTCACCGTTTCGTTTCTTCTATCGTCTTGGCATGCCTAATATCTTTCAGGACCACGGACCAGACCACCCAGCAGCGATTGTGTTTGGACAGACACTTTTTTTTTTCTTTTCTCTTTGAAGTTGCTACTTTCGTCCGTGTGCACTAAGAAGAGTACCTATCTACCGCAAATATATCTTGTACGTAAAGTATAATTTTTTCCTTTCGTCTTAAACAAAAGAAAAGACTAAAAAAAAAAAAAAAAATGGAAATAAAAACAATTTCTCTCTCATGGCCATCTACAATAACACTAAGTAAAAGATACAATAATAAAAGCAGGAAAAAAAAACATCTCAAGAAGGATGTTAGAAGGATGCGAGCCAAAATATAATTTATCATCGAGATACAGTCAAGCCGCGCACCGCACATCCAAGAGATCCAACACATTCTTCAAATACGAGAGGTGGTAACAAAAGAGATGAACATTGAACACACAACTTAAGAATAAAAAAAAGGAGCACCAGGTTCATGTATCTCTCATGCCAGATGAGAAGATACATTTTTATATATAGACACATTATGTTAAATAAAAAGAAGTGAAAAAATTAAGTTACATTACATACATACGAGTATGTATATCCGTAAGATACATTTATACAAAATGAGATAAAAACGATGTGTGGTGTCAGTAAGAGTATCTCCTCGTCCTCGTCCTCAGTATACCCACTAAGTAATTATTTACAATGGAATGGAAATATTTTAAATTGAATTACACCAAAGAATAGAGACACCAAAGCATATTATATGGCAGAGCGGGAGCTCCAGAGCGCTGCTCTGTTCATCCAAGAGGAATATATCGCACAAAAGTAATAAAAGCCAAATACTCGTATATATGTACCAACAACATCCTTCTTCCTCTCTTCCTTTTTTCTTTTTTTGTATTTATTTTATGATGAAAGAACTCAGAAGGAGGAGTTGGAGTTCGAGTTGGATATTATGGCAAAAAAAAGGGAAATATTAAACAACTTAATCAATTTGCCATGGACCAGGCGCAGCCAGCCCTATAGTCAGCCTTCAGAATCCAGCCATCCACCGCTGAAGCTGAAGAGCGCGTGAACTTGAAAATTATTTTAATCTTTTTGAGATTTATTGCGGGAAGGTACATATGGATGCACTTCATTTGGTTGAGAGACGTGTAGGTACCTATTCGATGGACAAATCGTTCCAATCTTTCGCTATTTTCAGCTTCATGTGTTCGAATGGAATTCCTGCAGATGTACCTATAGATGCAGAAGAGGATATGGGATTAGTTGTATCCGCTGTTAATTATGGCGATTACTTTTGCATATGTATCTGCAGTAATGGCTTGCAATAGAATTATTAGCGAAAATAGATTTGAGAAAGATTTGGGAGCAGACGTAGATACTTAAACATTGTATAGTGATTTCTATTGATTTCTAGAAACTTGAAACCCTGATTCAAACACTGCTACTTAACTTTGAAAGTGATACCCTTATACAATTCTGAAAGATAGTGAATTGTCAACTTTTTTGCCAATATTTTGTAAACTAGCAAGTAAATGAATTCGTTTACTGTTAAAAGACTGCTGGCTTCATACCTTAACTCAGCTTAATAAACTGAAAAATATCCTTCCTCAACATACCTACCTATAGCAAAGTTGATCATCAAAAGATAGAGACATTTTGGCGCATTTTTAGAAAATTTATTCACCTTGAATCCTTACATTTCGGAAGCACAGTTGTTTTTTGAGCATATTTTGAGTGGGTCGATGTCAGTGCTTTTATGAAAATGGAAAAAGTATAAAGTCTTTCGGTTTCAACAAGAAAGTGTACAAGCTCAAACTTTAGCAGTTGTGAAAGCGAAAATCCAAGATACTCGTAGTTTGAGCTGCTTCGTTAACCGGTTTATTCACTAGATTTATCTCCAAAGAACTTTCTTTTGCTCCCTCAGTATGTGGGGGAGAAATTTTTTTGCCAAATAGGTCACTTTCTTTACTGCTGAAAAAGGTTGCTAATATGAAATAAGAACTATATGAGCTCAAAGTCAATACCTACTGCAATTTGCACAGGTAAGAGCCAAATGGTAGTTTCGAAAAGTTTGTCATAATTCGATTGTCTGTGGTAGCAGAACCTCAATATTTTGTAGAGCTCAATGTCAGTTTCAGATAGAATAGTGCTCGCTGTCCGCTCAACACATCAGCATCACATTTAAAAGCTAGATGACATTATTGAAGAGGTTTTGGAATCTTTAAAAGTTCCTACACTGTATCTGATGTAAAAATCCACAATAAAAATAGAATGCCCAAAAACAACCCAGCGTCTATTATTCGCATTGCACAACATGTGTCTTGTTTTAGTAGGTACTCGAACCAATTATTGTTATCATATCGAAGTGCATTACCTAATATTAAAGTTGGAAAAATTGTCATGGCCAGTCCTGGGGATAACTTGGAAAGAAAGTAATTATATATTTGAAATCTACAATGTATGCTCTATTAAATCATACACATATGTTTTATTTCCAACGACTCTGGGTTTTTCACTCATACATTCTCCTTTCCTTACGCACATTTAGTAGCAACACTATTAACTACACTGAGTTACAAAAAAATAGTCTGTTTTTTAATTTAAAAAAAAAAGAAAATGTAGAAAACTTCATAAACTAGCATTTAACACTTTTAATGTTTCCCGTTATTTAAATGGTCGGTATTGCCTGAACCCTGAACATCCAGCAAAGCTTTAATTCACCTGGGAATCTTGGATAAAATTTGATACAATGATGTCGTCCAAATTTTCCCAATTCCTCGATCAGAGCAGATCTCAGCCTGAAAAGGCAGGTCGCCTCCTTTTCATTTTCTCCAGCAGGTTCCAAACGCGTTCGATCGGATTCATTCACCTCAATCTCCACTTCTAGTTGGTGGTAACACACCTAGCATTGTCGTGCATGAGCAAAAAGTTACCGCCAATAAATAGTGCGAATGGAAGCACATATTCCTCCAGAATGTTGTTTACGTGATAACTGGAGTTCACGCATCCTTTCACGATGTACAGCTTGGTTTTCCCGGGCATGGAAATGACTGAACCAACTCAGAAATTTTCGTTTTGGACAACCGTCGCCGAAGGATATGTCACCTGATCGTCTCCAGACTCTGTTAAGTCTATCTGGAGATCTCAGACAAAATCTAGACTCATCATAGTAAAGAGAACTTCAGCTGCTTCGTTAACCAGTCAGCCTCTGTACAAACTTGGAAAATGTGTGTAATCTGATCGGCGTCGCTTGTGCTCTACCTCTACCGTGAGCCGCGGTACTCTAGCGTATCTTCTTGCTCTCAGACCGCACCTTCCAATAATCGTCGCCTAACCGTTTGAGCATTTTACCTTACCGTTTTGAGCCTATGAGACAGTTCAACAGATGTTTGGTGCCCAGACTGAAGTAGCAAATATCCATCATCTCTCGCAGTAGTAGCTCTCGGCCGACCTGAATCTTGACGCTGAGTGAAGGAGTTTGTTTTTTTGAACCCTTGGATATCTTTTTTCTGATTTTTGACTCTAGTTTTCTGATAAAGAGAGAAAAAAACTAATAGTTAATCCCATTACCTACAACAAGTCCATAAAAGTTGACTTACCAAAACATTTACAGGGGCATCAAGCCTAAAAGTTGTATACCTTACTACAAATACGAAAAAACGAATTTTTTTTTTACTTGGTGCTCGTAAACGAAGGACAGAAAAGAAGTTTTTGAAAACCATCACTCAAATTAATCAAATAAAAAAAATATTAAACTTTCAAAAAAAAAAAAAAAAAACAGCCATAATGATAAAAAAGATTTAAAAAAATGATGAGTGCGCCATTTGTTTGTAACACAGTCTATAAAGGTATACAATATTCGTTAATTGTATCTCAGATATATTGGCACATTTAAATATTGAATCGAAGAAAAACTGGTCATGGTCATTGTCAATAGTGTGAAGAGACATATCAAAGGGTCAATCATTTATGAACCCGTATTGATTGCCTTTAATAGTTTAAATTTGTTTCCTCGTCAACTAGTGACATCTGATTTTAAATTCAGTTCAATTTATATTATGCTGCTCATCATGTAAGCTCCATTCACGCTGAAAAAAGCTGAATCGATTACTTGTTTCCAATAGTCCATTCTAAAGTTTCCCTTAAAATGAAAAGTTCAGAGGGCTTCGAGCATATTTTTTAATGTAAAGTCTCATAAAAACATTGGTTTATTGGATTTAACACCAACAATTGAAGATTATTGCTGTTTTATTCCTTTTCTACATTGCTTCACACGTGTCGTCACCTTGCTTATTTTCTTTTCTAATACCTTCGATTGACAGGTGTTGTAGGAAGAGACATATATAATCATCATCACACCCAACTTAAGATTCTCTTTTTTCCAAAGGTCAGTAGCCTCCACTTTTTTTTTTTATATGTAGATATGAGGAAGAAACACCTTCATTTTTCATTTAAAAAAAAAACTTCAAAAAAGATTGAAATAAAGTACACAATCATCTCATTGTTAGTCAAATTTTTAATAAAAAAAAAGAACCTCATATTGAAGAGATGAAAAATATACTTCACTTCATAAACGTCAAACAATTAATTTCACATCACAAAAACAGCGACCGAGCCCCTAAAAATGCCACAAAAATTGATGAAAAAAGTAAGAACCATCCATTTATGATATTTACAGAAGAAAAGGAAGAAAAATGTTAGACTTAATCAAATATTGACATCTCAATAGTCTCCGATTCATTAACGTTTTTTTTTTTCATCTTTCAAAAAAAAAAAGAAGAATAAATTGAAAGAAATATGACCATCAAGCCGCCACATTATTTATTTTATTCATAAGACCTTCTCTCATCGCATCATCCATTGGTGTAGATATGGTGTGTATGTGTACCTATATACCTATTCCTCTCGTCTGATTCTCTACGCTTCCACTTCCTACACACCTCAGAAAGACCTCACTCCACCTACATACTCCTCTATAGTCAATCATCGAATTTATATATATAAAAGTTTTTTTTTTCTGTTGGTTTATTTTATTTAAGAACAAACGAGAACAATCATCGTCTGCGCTGAGGTGGTCTTTTTGGTGGA
This sequence comes from Platycheirus albimanus, assembly GCA_916050605.2. Lineage (NCBI taxonomy): Eukaryota > Metazoa > Arthropoda > Insecta > Diptera > Syrphidae > Platycheirus > Platycheirus albimanus. The sequence continues at coordinate 28,002,974 of OU696698.1, read as the reverse complement.
GCCATCATCGTCATCGTCGTCGTCGTTGAAACCGTCTATATCTTTCTTTTCAATATGTACCCATAGTATCTCAAAGGCACTTAAGAAAGATGAATCTTTTTTTCATCCAACATTTCCATCATCGGTTCCGGAACCACTACTACGACTATACCTCTAACTCTAACCCATACTTTAGCTTTGTAAACAAAAAAATCTAATATTCAAACTAATCTTATGTTGTTGGCTGTCAGTTGGAATTCTGTCGATCGGGACCATTAAAAATTCCATTCGGTAGATTTATATACGAAAGGAACACAAAATCCCCACGAAAAAAAGTGCATTTCCATAGATAACCAGAACCACCATCGACCAAGCTGGGGCATGATAGGCTAAGACAACGAGTGCATGTCTATATGAGGTTAAAGTTGCCAACGAATATTATTATTAGCTCAATAATTTATGAATTTTAGACTGGTATCAGAATTTTAAAAGCTTTAATCAAATTTTAAGTAAATACCGAACTAATTTATTTTCTTTGATTTAAATTTCAAAAACTCTATTGTGAATGAAATATTACATATTGATTCTGCAGAATTTCCACGAGTTTAGGTTTTTATATTTTACATGTATTTCTTGCAACTATCTTTGACATAAAAAGTTTGCGGCGTTTTCCTTCTATTGTGACCAGGCCCGAGTTTTGATTTTAAATGGACTGGGTAGGCACGTTTTATATGTGAAGCCAAGTCTAAAATTATGTCTTTTAAAAATTTAAAACCAACCTTATATAAAATGTATGACGATTTTGTTGCGAAACGACTTTTTATGTTGCCATTGTGAATTAACCCAATCTTTTTACAGACACTACCCCGACTTGTTTGGTTCTGAATTATATATGAAATTGCTTGAAGAAAACCTGAAAAAAATGAAAATTGTGCTTAATCCATAAAAATTTGTTCGGAACGCAAGTAAATACCTACAATAACACAGCTGACAGCTGTCAAAAACACAATTTTCATGAAAAACACCCACAATCATGAACAATTCTGTAGTATTGGTCATTTTTCAAAAACCTACCATTTTCAAGTGATAGTGGAATTATTAAATATAAGCATACTAAAGTTACCATTGTGAATAAGATTTTTTCTTTATAATTTAAAGAGAATGTATAAATTTTCTGTGTGCAACTGAGAGAACAGGTCAACGTTACTTTATTTATTTCGATTACGTTCGATTTAAGGCATTCACAATAGAGTTTAGCCGAAATCGCGCTCGTCAAAATCAAAAAAATTAGATTTAACAACAATTTAAAGTAAACAACCTGACCGCTGAATATCTTCGTGATTTATGTTGAATTGAAAATACCTATTGTGAACTACATTTCATTTGAAATCGTTGTCCTCTGAACAGATCAATATTTTATGTCTTCTTCATTTGTCTATCAAGCAGAAAGGCACATAAATTAAAGAGCCTACTGCAAACTTTTCTAGTTAAATCGAGCTCAAAATAATCCAATGTAGGTAGATCACTATTGTGAACCTTCTGATAAGAGTCTTTAAATCTACAATTTTGGCGTTATCTATTAGCAGCAAAAACGAAATAAAACATAATTCTAAATCCTTACAGTTCAAAATAGCAAAAAAGTCATTGTGAATTTGCCTGACATTTGATTACATATTCTAACTTGTGAATATGACTAACAGCACAAATTCTGTCCAGTAATTTGTACTTCGTTTGTGGCACTACCAGCTTAAAATTAAATACTGTTTATCTGCTTTTGTCGATCAAAAATTTGGCATTGCTCTTTATTTTATAATGCAATTGTGAACTAGCTCATTTAAAAGTTCATCGTAAAATTCCACTTTCAAAGGTATTTTAAGTCATGACTCATGATTTTTACCTTTAAGCTCGAAAGAAGATCACAATGGCTGGGTTTCGCCAACCATGAAATCCATTTTGCTAAACAAAAAATTCCTCCATTTTGATTTCTCACCGAATCTTCTTAACAATTCCACCTCAGTTGGTAATGTTAACCTAAAAAAAACGGCAAGCATAAATAAAGACCTTGCAACTTGTAACCGGCAGCATCGATCTGCTGCTGCTGCACTAAGATCATAATCATGTTCAAATAAATCACCAACATATATTTGTATCTGAGAGTACTAAGTGCGGTGCTTGGAAGTTGGAAGTTTCATGTAAATATCCAGCACAATCGACGTGTGTGTTGTGGCCGTTGGCTGGTCGATACGGAACGGATGCCGTGCATCGAATCGGTATTCAATTAAGGCAAAATGATTTTTGTCGATTGGTGGTTTGGCTTTTGGTCAAGACATACCTTTATCCATCCATATTGAGGGGATACAAAAAAAAGGAGTACCTATACCTACATATCCACAAACAAGCTGTACGTATCTTACATGAGTGAGCGAAGACAGACACACGGCTAGGCAAAAAAAAATAGTTGGTAGATGGGCGCTCCTGCGCCTGCAATAAATGACCGCATAATTTGTAGCCTTTTGTAAGGGAATCTGTACTCCTGTGGTTTTGTCATTTTTTTTTTATTTTAGGGAGCAATTTTGTTCTCGGTCAATTTTAATCAACTTGTTTATGAGCAATGGGTGGTTCTAAAAGTGCTTTGCTTATCCCAAATCCCAGTAATTAATATGTAAAGTCAAGATGATGTATGGTGGTAGTAAGGATGGGGGTTTGTCGCAGAGTAATTAATATGATTTCCTTTTTGTTTGTGTTTTGTGCCAAGTCAAATCAGCTATTGAACTTGGTAACACAACACGGAATACAAAAAAAAAAAAAATACACCATTTTGCCAAAGGACTTTTAAACTCTTCGTGGGTTCTTTGTTGAAGATGGAAATAAATGAAGAACATTAAGTAATTAAAGCTTCGCAACCAAGGACATTTAATATGTAAATGGAGTTTAATGTATTTGTAATTGATCCCAAGATCAGAGTGGAGATTCTTGTATTTCAGGCTTAATGCTTGCTGATGTTTTTTTTTTGTTCGTGGTGATGCTTCAAGAGATCAACCGGAGAATAATCTTAAATGTCGTTTGGAAGTGTGATGGCGGAAGAATACTCGTTAGGCTAAGTAAAAAAGGAAACTTAGAATGCTCCTTTCAAAGGTCGAGATTCACTTACTCTAATGATTTAGCTGGCCCGACTGTATCATATCTCCGAAGAAGAGTCTATAGCGAGGACGGGTCAGGAAACAAAAATTACATCGCAAGTGGCACATCTAAAAAAGTCAGGAGGGATGCAAGAGGTATCGGCAGAATTGCAGTAGAGTTTTGGAAAAGACTGGAGATCATCGTGGGGGAATCGTAGGCGATATCGACTCAAGGTGTAAGGGAGGCCCCATGATCCTCCACGGCACGGGAATCATATGGATAGAAGGTCTCTCCAGGAGCTTAGTACCTTCAGCCGAAACAGTTTCACTCTGAAAATAATTTTGAATAACTTATGACATAACTGAAACAGGTACCCATCTTATCGAAGTTCTAAAATCTTGTGAAGAAAGCAGGTCTCACCACTAAGGAAATTCAATTTAATTCTTTTTTTTTTGAATAGGTACTTAAGGATTAAACAGGAAAGGACCCAATCAACAAAGGCACGACGTTTTTGATAATCGACTGGCTTGAGTTCTTGTGTTAACTGAACTTTTTTATCCTTAAGATCCAAGCCTTTATGCGAAATATGGTGTAATGACGTTTGTGCGGAATGCCCAATTCCAAAGAACGACGAGGAATGGACAAACCTAAGTTTTCTTCAACACTTTGGGCTACACAGCAGCAATATTCGCAGTTGTTCTTGAGCAACGTGCACGGGTTTTATTCTTCACATCGCTAACTTGTCCCAACAGCTCAAATTTTTCCACAAATTTCTGAATTGCGGTCCGACAAGGTGCCTCGCGACAACCAAAAAATATTTTAGTTTTACGAACCGTCTCTGCCAAATGTTCTCCATTTTTAGATTGAATTTTAATAATTCCAATGCGTCGTCGAAGCGTGTATCTTTCCATTTTTATTAATGGAGTAGTTTCTACTTGTCAAATGTCAAAAAATTACAACTTCACAATTGACAACTACCGACACCTCGTATTGGAAAACCCTTTAATTTTGAATAAGGGTTTGGGTATACACCCAAACAATATCCAACGCACTCAAAAGCTCAAAGTTCAAGAACTTCAGAGCGTTTAAAAGAGGACACAATATTAACTGCAAAGTTATTTTTACCGACGAGGGGCATTTTTAATGAATGGGTAGTGTTTAAATGGGACGTCACTAACCCACGCGCGGCTCACCAAGTGACAATGCATGCTCGAGAAGTTACCGAATAGTGTGGATTTATGGCCGGCTGTGTCATTGGTCAATTCTTTTCGAAAACGACTTTAGTGAGGTACTCGCCGTCAATTGCGAGTGATGGTTACCAATTTCTTATGGCCCAGACACCATATATGGCGCTGCGTATGAACTACACATCCGACATTCTCCATGAAATATTTAAGGATTAGGATATTCTTTTGAAGTGGTGACATGGATTGGCGACCGAGGTCATGCGATTTGAACCCACTAGACTTTTTCTTTTTGGTTTTCCTGACGTCGCAGAGCTTTGAGAGTAAACCACAATCGACCGGGAATATATCACAGGCTATCGTTCTAACTCAGCCGGGTCTATGCAGTCATTGGAAATTGGACCACTTGTATCCATGCCTTCTTTAACTCCGTTTCAAAATATTTTCTTGTCTTGTTCAGAATCACAGAAGTTTTCAAGATCCACCTTAATTATATTCGTAAAAGAACTCATAATTAGAGGCAGACATTTAAATGTGGCATGAAACTATACAAAACTCTCCTCGAAGTATGTCTTGATTTCAACTTTCCATCTCAAGTGAAACCACTTGAATTTGCATACCATCTTCCAATTTCTTTCTTTAACGATGCACTTCGAGAACACTCTTCAAATTCAAAGAAAATTGCCCTAAAATATTATTTAACTGCATGAAAAGAATTCAATAAATGATATAACAATCACATAATATAGTAAAAAAAAAAAAAGGAAAAGCATCCTTAAAAATCACATAAATTATTTTGAAAATACATCCAAAAATTTGGGGTGACGTTTATATTAAATGCACGCCAGAGACACTTTCAAGTGTCATCTAACAGTTTTCATATCTGCAAATGATTTATTCTTAGAATGGTTTATATCTTTATATAAAATAAAACCAACATACTATACCAACCAATATCACCAACTTGATGAGAAGGGCGAGAAGGAAGTCTTAAAAGGCATCAAAGGACATAAGAAGACGACTTAGACTAAGTTTATTCACCCCCTCGCAGTAACATTTACAGTCGCAGTCATGTCATAAGTGAATTTGTTCAGGAAATTACAAAACTGATGACAACAGAGGGCATTATCACATATATGTACACTATATCCTTATAAGAGTAAGGACGAAAAAAAATATGACGAAAAATAATAATTGAATCCATTTAAGCGTGAAATCAATCATTTTCACTAAGAAAAACAAAAATCATCTCAAGGGGTGAATTTCACAAGGATTTATTATATCCTTTTCATTTCGACACGTAAATAAACAGTAAAGTTGTTAACGATTGCAATGTTCGTGAAGAAACAACACCCTCCCTGGGCTATCATAATTTTCTCCAAAACTGTAGAATGCAACGATTAATCCTCGACGACGACCGACGCGACGCTCGACAGATCGATAACCTAACCACCCTAACCACCCGAAGGCGCACACACAGCAAATAATAATTTAATATAAAATAGAGAGACATACCTAGTTCTATGTTTGCAGCGTAAAACTATGCATCCTGCTGGAATTCCTCTCTCTCCTCTGATTCCAGGAAGGGAACGAAATTAAGAAAAGAATGCTAGAAATGTTACAAAATTTCTGCTGATATCTTTTCCTCCTCCAGAATTTAGTATATCAGCGGGTGTTCTGTGAGAACTTCGCCAGTTGCGAATAAGGACAGGAAATTGTTATGTTTTTCGATCTCAAGGATAATTTAGGCTGCTTCGGGTTAACAAGGTATCTAGAGGTGTACCTAGAACTCTAAGTTGCCAGCACTGTTTTCATTGACAGCCATTTTGTCATCTGCCATGTGACATATCCTGAATTTGGTTCGCCATTTTATCGCGAATCGTCTGACGCCTGAACAACGTTGGTAAACTGTACATATTTATTTTGAAAAAAACATGGTTCTGTTCATGAAACGCATCGCTTATTAAATCTTCTTTTTTTCAGCGATGTAGCTCATTTTAAGTTGAATGGCTACGTCAATAAGAAAAAAATGTGGGGTTTTACGATGCAAGTGAAACTTTTTTCGGATCATTGGCATTTTGCACTATTCTTTTGGCTTTTTTTTGTTTACCGGTATATTTGACTCACTATAGCTGTATCGGCCAAGTGAACAATATTTACATAATACACGGATCAGAAGTCAGAACTCACACATACCGCGGAGCATGTGCACGAATGAGTTAGAATATAAATGCTACACGGTCAGATGATGCGAGCCATCGGCGCCGACTTATTGCGACATTCGACAGATGAACGAAAAAATTTGAGGCGATGATGGAAAAAAAGTTTCACTTTATAAAAACTGGCTTATTTGGTGTGCAGATAATCCTCAGCTCATGGGTAAGACTGCGCTTACACGCCGGCCGTGACGGCGTCGTTGCATCCAGATAAACTGACTTGTTTTGTGCTTTATGGACTGATGGAATCATTCTTTAAAAACTATACCAGGGATTTAATAAAGACTGTTATAGATCCACGATTAACGACTTTTCCGTTCCTCAATCCTCAATGTAACCAACTGCCTTGATGTGGGAGAGCTGTGGTTTCAACAAGACAGCGCAACATATCACACAGCGCGTGCCACAAGCTATTTGTTAAAGGAAACGTGTGGTAAGTGCACCATTCTGAGTTTTGGACCTATTCAATACCGCTAGACTATATCATGTCGCTGGTAAGTATACACCGCGATAAGCCAGAGCCAATTGACGACTTCAAAAACGACATTCCCCGTGTTTTAGTCGATATACGGCCCCAAAGGCTGTAATGAGTGATAGAAAATTGGATCAAGAGTGGACTACATCCGATCTAGCCGAAGTGGCCATTTTTTCAAATAAAATCAATTTTATGTCAATTCACTCAATTCATCGGTGATTTATTTCTTTAATACTTCAAAAAAAAAAACATCCTTTATCTGTCGTTAAGTTATGAAAAAAAGATGGCTGATTAAAACGTTCACCAGTGGTGTCGTCTTCTATAAAACTTTTTTTTTTGAATTAAAATTTATTTTGAAATACATTTGCTTGAAATATACAACATTCTCATTGTCCCCCTCCAAAAACAAAACCTCGTCAGTTATCCAAACAAAAATTCGCTACTGAATTCTGCTTCCATTTTATTTCTGCATTTCTTTGTACATAGATGGTACATATATGCAGTGCATGATAGGGAGTTCAGTTTGGACAATCTAAAGGATAACATCATTACACATTGTGTGTACGCTTCGTTGGATCAAAAATCGCATCATTTACAGCAAAAAAAAGAGGGTAGAATTCACCGCCCCAAAAACCCTAAACTTACATGAGTGTAGGGTAGGTATGTTAGTTGATTTTGTGTTGTTTCTGCATTTTGTTTTTTTTTTTTTTATAATTTTCTTCTCAGTTAGTTTAACTTAGAAAATCTAACCGCCCCCCGTGGCTATGTGTATGAGAATTCCCCGCACATTTTCACTGCCCTGGCTGAGGACGAGGAGCGCTGGCTGTGCTGCTTCGTTAGTGGTATAATAGAATCTCACCTAAAATGTGGTATACGCTGCGCCGCACCGCGCTCTGATGTACCGCACCGGGTTCTGCCCTAGATGTTCGAAAAGGCGAGCAAAGATTCATCTGAATCCACTGACAAGGATGAAAATTTCATTAATTCTATTTCCACTTGCGTGATGCCATATCCTGGAGAAATACATTATAAACCTTTAGCTGCACATTTAGTTTTAGTTGTCAGCGGTAAATTTTCTAGCGGATGCGGATGGTTGATTTCCCATATAAAATCAACACACATACAGTAGTTTGTACATATATGTGAAAACAAAGATAAAAAAAATTAAACATTACAAAAAGGACTCTTCTTGTAAAAAAGGACTAAAAACTAAAGACACACTCAAGAAATGCAGCAACGAAAATGAACTTTTCCTTTAACTACTCCTACTAAAGTCGATTTTCTTTTTCAAGGATATGATACTGAAACTGACACAACCCCATACAACAACAACAGTAACAACAACAACAACAACAACAAAAACATTATGGTTGAAATTTGATCATGACATAGGAGAATTGAGATAAACATTTTGTTTATATTTTTTACTTCTTCTACTTCTCCTTCCATTCTTCTTGTGTGCTGCACTTTAACATTATCTGACCTTTGCCATGGCATTCGGTATCGGTATGCTATTACAAAGTGTTGTATCATACTACAACATTGTATACAGCACTCAATGTGAACTTTTTCAACTTTGCTATCCTTTTTTTTTTTTGGTTATTGTTGTTGTAGTTAGGTTTCTTGGAAGAAAGTATCTGTTCAGTTTTTCTACTGTTCTCTGTATCTTTTTGAACGACGACGACGCTACGACATGATAATGGCAGACACAATTTTCCGGGTAAAATTCATAATTTCCATTTTATGAGATTTTGATTATGAAATTTTTTTAACATAAAATATTGAAGTATCTCTTCCGGTTCGTAACTAACTGTCTCTACTTGTGAACAGTTTCGGTTCCATTTTTTTTTGGAAAATAAATTGTTTTCATTGATAATCTTTGACTTTGACAGGAAAAAAAATCTGTTCTTTTTTTATTTGTGCATTGATGACACTGTTGACGGATTAAAAAAAAGATACATTTTTTTTCGTTGGTATTTTTATAGAAGGGAGAGATTTTTTGTTGTTCCTTCATTAAGAGGAAATGTTTAAAAATACAAAAATTAAAACTGGATGTGACGACTAGGGTATTATATTGGTCGGGAAGATTAAAAAACAATTAAATATGGGTAATATGGTGTAAGTTCACGATAATCCCTAAGGTAGAGTTGCATCACATACGAGTATTATTACTATACCTACCTTCTCCAGGGGATTATTTTTATGTTTGTGTGTGTGTGTATTCGATTCATGCTGTGCATATTGATTATACTTATGAATGCGGGTCCCTGAGGGGATGATTCATTAAAATGAGAAGTTTATTATTTTTTATGAGGGACTTTTTTAAAGTGGATAGGAGATTTTTATGGTTTTTTAAAATTTATCGAAACGTTGATAATTGCCTGTTTTTTCACATACTCATATATTTTTTTAATACTACTTGACTTATGTATTCAGCTGCTTCTTAAAATATATTAAGTAGGAACCTATATGTTGTGTTGATTCTGTTAATATGAAATGAGGGCAAACTAATGAGGAAAGATACCTATCTGATAAAAAATGATATTATTTGTATATATGAAATTCGAAGCTACCCAAAGTCCTTGAACACCGTTTTCAAGATTGCGAAACCTTTATACCTAGGGTACCTAATAGTTTCTTGACTGAATATACATAGGTAACATGTGATGGTCACAGCCACATATTGAGTTGAGACAGGGGACCTTTCAAGTTAATTAAAAGACGTATATGCTATTCCTTTGGAAGAAGCACGGGTATATTGACGCTTTAGAAAGATATTGAAAACTGTACGACTTCAACAATTTTTTTAAGGGAATAAGTAACTGGAATATTTGTAATGTAAAGGGTTTTCCAATAAGAGGTGCTATTTTGAATAGTCCGCTATTTCGGTAGTTGTCAGTTCTGAACCTGTAATTTTTTGACGTTTGATAAGTAAAAACTATGTCATTAAAAATTAAGTGCACGATTGGGTCGTACGAACTTGCTATAATGTGTTACAGTAGTACTGCGGCTCGAGATTTTGGAAAAAAAAAAAAAATAAAAAGCAAAATCATATGAAATTTTATTAATCATTTAAAAATCATTACTTTAAACGTTTTTTTTTAGAGAAAATGAAGTAAGGCATCAGATTTTGTTTACTTTTCTAAAATTAACGGATTTTTTTTCGAGATCGTTTTACCAGTTTTTTCAAAAAACTGTTTTTTTTTTAACTTTTCGAAAACATACCTATTCCAAATTTTTTTTTGAGTATGTGATCATCTAGAGTTTTTAAATTCTTCAAGAGTAAAATTGGTCGAGAAAAGTGCATCTCTATCTACTGTAATTATTGGTCCCTTCGATTTCTAGTACCAACGAACACACAGCGTTTGAGTGCTGACTTCGTTTGGAAATCTTTAAAAAAATTTAAGGCCATAGCCAAACCAAAAAGGATTCTACATTTGTTTATAGAAAATATAAAATCTATCTACCTTTAAAGTTTCTGTCAGGAAAATAAAATGCGCTGTCTCAAAAGACACTCTTTTTAGTAAATATAAAAAAAAATAGGATTTCCCTTCAACGTGAATGCTGTTCGAATTAATGTCCTGCTCGCTTTTACCTTAACATCTCCTTCATCGCAGTTCCGTTTTTTTTCTGGTATTTAGATTTTTTTATTTCTAAAGTAAGTTTTTGTTTTCAACATTTTATCTTTACTTAACTATGTTTTCTAAAAAAAAGAAAAAAAAAAAAACATTTCTGCTTGTAGAAAGATCCTTTTGTATAGTGCTGATGATGTGCAAGTGCAATACTTGATGCACTTTCCTTAATCTGACTTGACGCGCTTTCGTTCCTTTCGCAATTTACAACGCAATCCTAATTAACAAAGTATACAACACAGCTGACAGCTTAAGTCTGTGTTTGTGTACTTTGTTTCGCCATTTTGTTTTTGCCATTTTTTTTCTTCTATTTTAGTTTACTTCATTTTCCTCTTAACGTTATTCTATTCATCAAAAAAACTTCTTTTTTTTCGAAAAAAAAATAAAATACCTAAAAAACTTCGTGAGAAAAATAAAAGTCAATTTTTCACAGTAAAACTCTAATTTCTTTTTTTTTACATTTAAAGTCCTTAAAACGATGCAAAAGCTGGGATTTAGTAAAAGATTATTTCCAGTTATTTTTTTGTTTGGGTTTAGATGATGGTGGTGGTGGTTGTTTGTTGGTGGTAGTGGTGGTGGTAATGGTGGTTGTGTTGGGGGTGTTGTTGTTGTTGTTGTTTTGTGCTTGAATGGAACACAACCTAACTCAGTGGTTTTTGTTGCATCCATTCACGCAGTTATTCAAATATATTCCTTCCTTTGAGTTTGAACTCTCTTGTCGGTTAGATGATGATGATGAAGGATGGGATAAACAAATAGGAGATTCCTGAGCCATGCCGCACCACCCATAGATGGCCTACATTTACCAAATTGGGTAAATCTTCTTCATCATCATCATCATCAACAACATCATCCCACAAAGAGTGCTTCTACGGAATACAACATGAACAAGTAGTCTCCTCCTCACTGTTGGGGGAGGGCAGACCTAGAACACAAAATCAAAAAAAAAGAAGAAAAACCAGATTTTCAATTTAATCCTAGCACGTACTGCATCCTTTTTGCTGTTCGGCTTTCGGAATACCGTAGAGTGATGGGGCATAGAACAGCAGCGAATGAGTGGGCTCGTTTCAAAAGCCGAATTAACTTAGAAAAACAGCGGCATTTAGATTGCTTCCATATCCAGACATATCTATATACGTATACTATAATACGTTCGAGTATGTCTATGTATGTTTATAAGGATGAGGAATTTATATATACGTATTCATATACATATATATTTTTTTTTTTTTGCTAAATCTAACTCTCCCACTCAACCCATTTGATCGTATCTTTTATGATAAAATCTCATAAAAAAGCTATCTTGTTATCAAAGCAAAAGATATTTATTCGTCCTTGTTGTGGTATTTTTTATAAAGAGCCTCTCAAAAAAAAAAAAAAAAAAAAACTGGGCCACAAAAACAAATCGGAACCGAACAGAGCACAGATGATGATGATGATGATGTGAGGAGCGAAAAACATCTCATAAGAATTTAATGAAATATTTAACATTTTAACTCACCACATCATCATCGTTTCGTTTGTATTCTCGCCACTGCGGCATATCGGTATATCGTGCGGTAGATATAGAAACTCTAGCAAGGATAATGGAATGAACACATAGCTCTAACAAGGATACTACTTTATATTCATACATAATAGGTTTGAATATAAGGTTTTGAAGGAATAACATAGACTTTAATTTGTTGAGTTTGAGTTTGGAGTTTGAGTGTAGCAAGGATGTTGTTGACCTCCAAGGATTTAATTTAATTTAATTTTTTTTTTATATTTATGTATCAACTCAGTTCAATCATTTGTTTGGCAACAAGGAGAAATTAGGACATAATTAAAAATTCCAAGTGAAAAGACTGCCTTGCGGTCGGAATAGTTTTGTGCGGATTGGGGTAAAGCTAATGCTCCTCACTTGTTCTCTGAAAATATTCCTGCAAACTTTTTATTTATTATCAAATAAATTTATAAACTTAATTACTGAGTGGCGTTTTGCAATTGAAAAGTTTGGAAGGTGCCTATGTCTACCCCTTTACTTCAAGTCCGTTATCCAACTTTTTCTTCAAGTAGGTATACAAGCCGTTATCCAGTTTTTTCAAGGATTAAACTAAAAACTTGAGTTATTTGTATGCATTCAGCGCGGAGTGCTTATGAAATTAGAAATTATCACGCAATTAAAAAGTTTCTTATCCGCGATGAGCCTTAGGCTAATTTTGTGTTTAAAAATAACTATTAAACTTATTGTAGGATTTATTAAATATTGGGCACAACGGGGCCAGGGCCTGTGACTTACAGTCTCAAAAATTCCTGTGTGTGCGTTGATATTCTGCAGGAATGGAAAGGATCTACAAATTACCGCTGAATCCGAACGGCTAACAGAGAAGCATTTCCATGACAAGATTTACTCTTGGAGGATTAAAGTCGTTGGCTTATTGTTAAAGTTCCCAAACAAGAAACTGAAATAGTAGGCACATGGCCGTCTTAGGCTATACCGGGGCCTTTGGGCACACAAGAATTTGGGACCTTTTACAAAGTAAAAAAGTGAATGACAAAATCATTTTTTTTACATATATGTATATACAGGGTGGGCCAAAAGAAGTCATCGATCCGATGTTGTTTGGCTCTATTTTTTTTAAATGAAAAACTTTGATTCTGTTTTTTGATTATGTTTATTTGAACCTTTAGAATTGTATTGGTCAAGTCGAGATATCGGCCCAATGGGCGCCGTCACAATTGATTGCTCGTTTTATGGCATTTTTCATCACTTCAGCGAGAACTTCGGGCGACAGATTCTCGCACTCGTGTCGAATGTTGTCCTTGAGGGCTTCCAGAGTCTCGGGCTTGTTCACGTAAACACGGGACTTCAAAGAATCTCACCAAAAAAATGTCTGAAACGGTTAAATCGGGCGATCTTGCGGGCCAGTGCAAATCGCCAAAAGGAGAGATGAAGCGACCCGGGAACGCCGCCTTCAGAATATCGGTTCATGTATCGCTCCATGGCTTGTTCACATGTATTCTGCGTCTGTCTAGTCCACAATTGTCAAATCAGATTTGACATTAGATCCCACTTTTAGCTGTAAATTATGCAGCGGAGTTCCTGGCACATCAAGCGAGTTCAAAAATTCCGTCGGATAGGTGGTCGCTTCATACCTGTCGATCACGCTGTCAACGCGGATTTGTGTGAAAGTAATTCTCTATCGATTTGACTTTGAATTCCGAAATTCAAGCTATCGACATCCGTATTCTTCGTTGCTAGTGTTAACCGTTCACTAATCCAATAAAGATTTTTATAATTTTGTGCAACATCGGGGAACGCTTTGGTGACGAGTTTTTCCTTCGAGGAGGATGTGAACTCACAAAAATTTGCCAGGAACGATATCAATCCAGTCAAAACATCATTGGGAATTTGGCCAGCAGTTGTCTCGAGAGTCCGGCAGCCGATGGGTCGGTCTGCAATACGACTCTCATGTTTGTGGTCAACTTCAACTTCTTGTCTCGAATCACATTATAAATCCTTCACCGTTCCACCAACTATTTTCGAAGCTCGTTTATGCGCCATCATGCATTAATCCCAGATGATGATTTTGCATTCTCGAGTCAATTTCGCTGTCGTCGAGTTCTTGAGAAGATCCATAGGCAGCTTTAAAGTGGAATGTACCAGTGCGACCGCCTTTGGCAACAAGGATATAAAAGCCAACACCATTGGAGATCTTGATCAAATTGTTGCCGAAATCAACGAAATGACGAATGTCTTGCTTGTCCTTTAGGTTGAACCCTGAAATTTTATAGTTTTCCAGAGGGCACACTTGGTTTATATTGTAAGTGAATATATCAGCCTTTCGGGGCCCCCATCACGATAGTGGCCCTGGGCACGGGCTCTTATGGCAACGACAATATTGAGTATGCAAGGAAATAGTTGTACCCGAAATATGAATCAATGTAGATACCTACACCTACATAGTATCAATTATCTACTTTTAACAGGAGAGCAACCCAAAAGTTGCATGACTCATAATTGCAGGAAGCAACTGAAAAGTTTCTGAGACCCAGCGTTTAAGGCCAGATTGAATGTTTGCATCTGAATTCTTTTTCCACTATGAAATTCAGTTTACCACATTTCTTGTAAAAACGCATTAAAAAGTTCATATTCCTGGACGAAAGAATTCTCCAGTTTGTTTGTTTGTTTATTTCCTTGCCTTCGTAGCAAGCAGCAAAAGGACTCCACCACAACTCTTACATCCCGCAGGACTGATTGATTTTAATCATGGGAATTGTACTGCAAAAAAAATAAAATGCACGACTGGGTCGCACGAACTTGCTCTGTTGGTGCAATAGTCCGATGAAAACAAACTTTTCGAACAATAAGAACAATTCATTTTTGAAAAATTTGGTAAAAACCAAAAAAAAATTGGCTAAAACTGGAAAACTCGATATACGGGAGCTAACGTTAAGAAACCTTTAATATTTAAAATAAGACGTTATCTTTTGGGTGTTATAAATGATACAAATGTCCACTTATGGCCAGATTAAAAATACTGTTAAAAGCAATTTCCGCTATTATCATGTATAGCCAAAAACTAAAAATGCAGTTTTGTTTGAAGTATTCTATGTATGTTACATAATGAGTTTCATAAAAATCGGGTAAGCCTTTTTTGAGTAAATTAGAAAAAATGAAAAAAATGGCCAAAATCTAGTGGCTCTTTGTATTGGAGCCACCATTTAAAAAAGAGAAAATGAAAAAAAATCAATGCCATCTGATAGGAAGCTGTTGGGAACTATACCAAACAAAGTTTGAGTGAATTCGATGTAAACCGTTGACAACTTATGGCCATTTGAAAAAAGCCGTTAAGAGCAGATCTCCGTTATTTGCATTTTTAGCCAAAAACTAAAAACGCAATTCTCTTCAAAACACTAAAAGAATATAACACACAAAGTTTAATCAAAATCGTTAGAGCCATTTTCGAGAAAATTAGAAAAAACCAAACAAAGTTGGCTAAAACTCAACGGCTCGTTGTATGGAAGCCACCGTTTAGAAAGGCTTCAGTGAAAAATTTACTAAACCATCCTAGAGAACACTATAAAAAACTATGTCAAACAAAGTTTGAGTTGATTCAATCAAGCCGTTGAGAACTTATGGCTATTTGAAAAAAAGCCGTTAAAACCTGATTTTCGTTACGACCATTTGAGGCAAAAACAAAAAACGCAGTTTTGTTAGAAATGCTTAAAGTTAGCTAAATTTTAAATTTAATCAAAATCGTTAGAGCCGTTTTCGAGAAAATCCAAATTGAAAAAAACCGTTACTTGAAAGGTACCAGTTTGAGCCGGGCTAAAACAAAATAAAAAAAACCTCGACAATGGTTTTTCTTCAAACTGCTATATACCAAGTTTGAAGAAAATCCGTCAAGCCGTTTAGGCTGTAGCATGACGTGAAAAAGCGCACATCCGCACATCCGCACATCCGCACAGACGCACAGACAGACCGACGGACGGTATGGCGAAAACCACTTTTTTGGGCTTCTCTATCATCGTAATGTCATGTTTGATTAAAACCTCGATTTTTTTTTTCTGCACGAAACCAATACTTGCCCTATAGAGCAAGTAAAAATGCAGCACCTGAACGACAAAAAGGACCCCGACTTCACGCACATTCATCACATTCAACTGAAAAAAAAAAAACCAACAAAACAAAAATTGAGTATCCTTGGATGTTGATGTTGAATCACTTTTCATCGGGACCAAAATTGTTGGTTTTTTTTCATTTTTTTTTATTTATTTTTCACAGGAAGCTCCGATGATGCTTTTTGGCAGAAAGAAAGAGGGACCTTTTTCACATTTTCAATTTTTGATGGAGTGTTGTTTTGAGTACCAGGTTCAGGTTCAGTTTTTCTTTTTTTTTTTTTTTGATTTGGCGTGGGATTGTTAAACACTGCAGCAGTATAGGCAGGAGCAGCAGCATCGCATCGCCAGGAGACATCATCCGCATTGGATTGATTTCCTTTTCCTTTTTTTTTTTACCGCCGTCGGTCGTCTCGCGTGTTCATTTGCTTTAGAGAGTTAGAGGGGGAGTTGGTTGGAAAAAATGTACTTGGTATCTATCTGTCTGTAAGTCCTAAGTGGGTTTTTGAAACATACTTTATCGGTCTTGAGTTTTTGTATGTGTGTGTGTATGTGAGCCTTTTGATGTTTGATGCTGTTGTATGTTCTTCTCTGAGGGATAAGCAAACAGGTGCACTGAATCGATGGAAAGTACAAGGCTTAAGTTTAGTTATTTCTGTCCAGCCTGCAGTGTGCTAATGGAAATACCTATGATTCTGAGTTGGGATCGCTTTTCATTTTTATGGACAGTTTTTTTTTTTTTTTATTTCGAGAACAGAAATGGAAATTCGGATAAACATTTGAGCAAAAGCTTACATTTTTTTTTTGTATTTCTCACTTGAACTGGATTTATGAAGTTTGTTCTAGAAAAATGAGAAAATTTCCCACGATGGATTTTTGTGTAGATTATGAAGCTCTTAGGGCACACTTTTGAAACTTGGGTTATTCTACTGTTGCACAAGGGGACGACAGACCGGTTTGAAATTTTAAGAGCCATATAATCTGGCTACCATGCATTTGAAACACGAAAATTTACAATCCAGCATGAAAATATCACAAAAAGCACCCTTCTTTACATTATTGGATTTTGATTGGCATGCCAGGTGACATTAAGTCCTTAAATGGACATGGACAATAATAACCCTTTACAAAATTTTAACAATTCCAGAACATATTTTCGCAAAGATTAATTTTAATTTTAGGGAATAACTTTGAATGTTTTGTTGTTCATGTCAAAATTGATCGAAGCGCTAATGGTGGATAAAATTGGAAGATATGTCGGCTCCGAAAAAAAAACTGAACTACTAAAAAAAGGAACGGGAAATCATTAAATGCGGGTATTAGTCAGTCTCTGAGTCTCCATTTTACGTAATGTTCTTTTAATTTTGTTTTGACCTTGGTGGCCAACTCACGTTGCTGCTGTGAAGAATAACCTTAACCACAAATCGTTCATGGGGAATGTCAATCATGGCGTCCACTGTGTGGTATGTTAGCCCCTTTCTGCTGGAACTATATGTCGTGGTCCAATTTGGGCAATAAGAAATTGGAACGATGATGTTCTGTGCAGATAGCCATTTACGGTGACCGCCTTACCAACCAACTTCCATTTCGGAACAGCACGGATCAATAATGATGACTCCGGTCCAAAATTCACCCCAAATAGTAACCTTTTGAGGATTCATTGTCACTTGGTGAACCGCGTGTGGGTTTTAGAACATCAATCCGTCTAAAAATGAGCCTCGTCGCTATATATGGTTGTTCGTCCAAAATTGGGGTGTTTTTCTAAACGCTCAGTCAGCGAACAAATGACGTTATCTATGGTAATGAGATTTTTTGACAGGTGTCACCAAAACAACATGTCAGCCACAATCCACCCGCGCCAACTGAAAAACCCTTTAAGTACATTTTTGTATGACATATGTATGATTGAGTTTGCGTTTAAATGCAGACACGTCTTAGTCGTGTCGGTCCATCAATCACAAACCCCAAGCTCCTCACCAGTGCAATCGGATTGTCTGATTGCCTCATTTCGGTTGACCAAATCCAAGACATTCATTGTCATATTGTCTTTCAAAGTGTCATGAATTTGGCAGAAGTTGAGCATTTCAATTGATTTGTGCGGCGGGTTCAACGTTCCAGTATGAAATGCCAAAAGTACAACACAGGGCTTCTTGGACTTCCTTACCTCAGTGCTAGGTTCTCGTTTGAACTCTCCTTTTTCATGAATTCATAACTGACATTTAAAGTTGCTTAGTTTGAAAGCAAGGTACCTTCCCCATTAATATTTATTATTTCAATTCCCTAACCTTATCAACTTCAATTGTCTGCAAACAATTTACTTTAACAATCTTAAACGATCCCATATCCTATATTCAGACCTCGCATAGAAAGGAAAAAAAAAGAAAAAAAAAATGAAAAACTTTATTTACCCACTTAATCTACGTCCTTTCCATGGAACACTTGAGAAGAATGTGCAGCAATTCCATTATTGCATTATCAAATTATGACAATTGTTGGCGCTCGCATGCCAATTCCTGCCAAGAAAGACAGCTTTGCCCCTTTTATGTTTGGTTTCTCGATGTGCTCTGGTTATTCTGAGTGTGTTCTGTGTATATGTTTATACATATATACGAGACGACAGCGAGCTAATCCGACAGAGATTTAGCCAAGTCCTGTCAAGGACGATTAATGGGTGCCGGGCAAATATTATACAGAAACAGATACACCAAGAGAACAACGATATACAACATAAGACTATAGTTTGATTGTACGTTTTTCCTTGTCATTTCGTTTAATAGTTTAGAAGACGATACCTAAACTCTAGGAGCAGTCATATAAGAGGCTTGATAGTATGTTTGCCGCGTTCAAGACATCATCATAGCAGGACAAAAATAAGAAGACCCAACAAAAAGAATTCACTGTCATAAATTTATGACAGATCACTACTGTGTCGTTGTTGTTCCAACGACTGGCATGGCGACGACGGACGACAGCAACTATATCCGACGACAAAAAGGAGAACAATAGTGGAAGATGAAAGACGCTTCTACTAAAGCTACATCTATACACGCAAACGAATATGAAGAGGCGACTTGTCATCATAGTCGCAAAAACATATTACTCAATCCGGTTTATCCGGCCAGAGACTATTCTATATTTTGTATGCCAAGAATTTTTCCTAAAAGGCATACAGACAGACAGAATACAGACAAATACAAAAAAAAAAAAAAAAAACAGCCAGCCAAACAATTGTGCGCCATCGCCACACACAACAGGAAATTCACAGCGCCCAACTTGTGGGCTAAATTGAAGACGAAATTGGGTATCTTTGCAAATTATCTAATCCTACAAGCTACGACTATCCAATCAACCAGAAAATGACAAACACAAATTTAGGCTATTCAGAGTTCTGAGTTGATGATGCTCCTGCTGCTTGTGCGCTTTTTCCAGTGTGAGTTCCAGTTGCCATCATAGTCCGACAACGACAACGAGCGAGCGATTGCTGTTGGCAAAATGGAGGCTAATGGTTTCTCTTGAAATGTGTGTTCGCCTTTATATTTTTGTCGTTTGCCAGCATTTCGTCACACCACCACCGACCTTCTCGAACGACTGAAACTGATAAGGGACCAGGCAGGGACGGACTGGAGTGCTTAGAGGCCCTAGGAGCAAACAAAAGAAAACGTGTTTTTGATGTAAAGGGTGTTTTTTTTTTTTTTTTTGAGGTAATGTATGCCACCGTTTACAGATTCAGCTGTTGTGCACGATGGCGGATGGACTTATTAGAATCTTCCTCGATGCTGCGCTCTATAACAGCAATATTTTCTTCTGTACCTACGCACTGTGCGACGTCTGCGATTTATGAGTATTTAGAGTACACGTGATGCGAAAACGTTCCAACGTCAACCAAATTAATTGCTCTGATTGACAATTGTGTCGACCACAAAATGAACATAGTTCACGATTTTTTCACGACAGTAACATGGCTTTCGAAATAAATCTACACAAATTGCATGTATTGTTCAGGCGTCAGTCGATTCACACATTTTGCATGCATTGTTTAGGCGTTAGTCGATTCATGAAAAAATGGCAAACCAAACTAAAGATAAATCACATGAGATGACAAAATGGATGTTAATTTGAACAGTGCTGTCGACTTAAAGTTCTGCTACTCTAAAAAAAAACAACCTTTACTGTTCATGACATGCAATTTTCAAAGTTTTTTAAAAATAAATTAGGAAGAGTTGAATGGGAGTTTCAAAAATGTTTGGTCCATCACTTAACCCTGAACCCAAGGAACTCTGAGCCGGTCTTGCTTCAGTTCTGTTGTTCTTCATGCTTAAAAAATGAATTCAAAAGACAATAACAAAAATGGAAGCCATATAACTGTGATGTTTTTTGTTGTTGAAATGGGACTGTCAGCTCTACTTGACTTTTGACTCAGTTGTGCTCTTCCTCAACACATGACCTTTCGAATAATAAATTAATCTTGCTAAATGTTACGTTTAAGGCCGAGAAAATGGTACCGAACAGTGTTTGCGTGTGAACTTTTTGATTCTAAAATGTTTATATCCCATGTTTTCCCATCTCTGGAATGTAGACTTTGTTTAGACCATGTTTCATCAACTTCAATGAACATTTTAGCAGTTATCGTGTCAGAAACAGCAAAAATGGCAGATTGTGTTGAATTTCAAAATGGCGGCTTATGATTATAATTTATAATCATCTGTTAAAAAATGCTTTCAGCTCTCTCTAACAAATTAATTTCCATTTCCAGTTATTTCGGATCTAGATTTAAGTATGAAGCACATTTCAACTTTGTCAAACGAAAGTCTTACCTTTTTCATCTCCTTGGGTAGAAAATGTCAGCGCCATTTTAAAATGAGGCCAATCATTCGCTCCAGAGTCTAGACAGACATTTTGTTTTGGCCTTAATTTTCTCCTTTTTTTTTATTAAAATACGACCGTTATTACGTTTGAATACCAGCGCCCAACAGCGGTAGTCTAAGTACCCCTCTCTAGGCATTATTGGGTATCTCGTCACAATCAACCCCAATCTGCCAAATCAATTGAATTTTTGCCTTGAAGAACATCCCAAGTGAGCAGAGACCTTATACGGTTGACAGATTTCTTTAGGATTGTCGTTTATATTTTTTTTTGTCTGCTTCTTCTTCTGAAATGCCTGCCGTCTTGAATTACCCTCGAATTCATTGATAACCGAAATGATTTCCTCCTTCATGCTGTGGAGAGAGTGATTTAAAGGAAATTAGTGTTTTTTGTCGATAAGAAAATATGTATATAAGGTTATCCTTCAGGATGCTTATGCTTACTCTGGAGTTTGGATTGTTTCCTTATTTATGTCGAAGACAGAGATTCACAGAGCAGAAAATAAACCCTAAAGTCTATATAGCCTGGAGCTTGGAGCCACTAAAATGGCCAATATTGTGCGGTAATTATGGCTCCTTGAGGATTCTTATTCTTTTATTGTGTGGTAAAACTTGTTGTTGTTGTTGTTCATGTCGTGGATCTATATTATTTGGTTAAGATTGCCATTAAGATGTCTGACATAGAATGTTCCCCCTTTTTTCTTTACTCTTGTTTGTTTAGAAAGAATAATTTTCTCAGTATATTAATCAATTTGAAATGTGTGTTTTGCGGTTTTACAACATAAACAAAAACATTTATTTATCGATTTTTGAAAAAAAAAAAAAAAAATATGTGCGTAAGTCCTTGAAACCACAAAATCTTAGTTTTGAAAGTGTTGTATGAATTCTTTTGTGTTTTGTGTACTGAGTGGGCAGTGTTTTCTTTTTGATATCATAAACAGATATTTTGTGTATAATTTTCTATTTGGTTTTATGTTTTTATCTCAAAGAGGTCGGTACTTTGTGTGAAATAAATTGTGCTGAGAGGAAGGGGAGTCCACATAAATTGACCGCAATTTATTGAAATCCTAGCGATGGGATTTATGAAGGAAATTATTTTTAGTGGCATTGCGTCAACATTTCAGAATGTGGTTTTCACTGCGATGACAGATAAGGATGTTTCGGGGTAATGGTTTTGGGAGTAAGTATTGTTTTCGGGAAGAAAAGAATTTTCGTTTTATAACTCAGTTCATAAAAGAATCTGAACAAATTTTTTTGACAAGGTAATATTTTTTTTTTAAAGGATTTAGCAGTTACCTGATAAACTTTCTTGAGCTTAGAAGTATAGATTCACAATAGAATTCGTCAAAGTCTGAGTGAAGTCTTATTTTCTTAAAAATGTATATATACAGGGTTTTCCAATAAGAGGTGTTATTTTGATATTCAAAGAAATATGACGTTTTTTGATATAAATGTTTATTTCAATGTAAAGATGAAAGTATGCCATTAATAATGGAAAATAAAGTCAGCCAAATGGCGGCCATGGCTACGCTTACACAACAATATCCTTTTCATGAAATTTTCCATCACCAAATCGGAAAGTGGCTACTGTATGCCCTCAATAGCTTCACGAATTCCATCTTGAATCGCCTTGAATCGACGCTGGACTGTTAGCGTAGACCAATTGTGATCACCTTTTCGAGTGATAACACTGCCCGGAAACTTTTCCCGTAAAATATCGTTGGTTTCGTTGCTTTTGTGGCACGTAGCGCCACGGAAACGTTGTCCAGATCAATACCATCCAATTTCGGCCATTCACCGTTGCTGTTGCTCCAGCCTCATTTTCAAAAAAGTAAGGTCCAATGACCTCGCCGGACCGTAAACCGCACTAAACTCGTTGAGGGTGGAGAGGCTTTTCAACAATATGTCTTGGGTTTTCCGAGCCCAAGATGCGACAATTTTACTTATTGACGTAGCTATCAGCGAGGTGGAAACGGGCCTCATCAGTCAAGATGACCCAAGTCTTTATGCGAAATACGGTGTAATGACGTTTGTGGAATGCCCAGTTTCAAAGAACGACGAGGAATGGACAAACTTGGGTTTTCTTCAACACTTTGGGCTACAGCAGCAATATTCTCAGTTGTTCTTGAGCGACGTGTACGGGTTTTATTCTTCACATCGCTAACTTGTCCCAACAGCTCAAATTTGTCCACAAATTTCTGAATTGCGGTCCTACAAGGTGCTTCACGACGACTAAAACTGTTTTAGCTTTACGAACGCGTTTCTGCCAAATTTTCACCATTTTATAGTGGATTGTTTTTATTTTAACGCCTTTTAGAAGGCGTATTTTGTTGCGTGTTTATTAATGGTGTAGTTTCTACTTTTCAAATGTCAAAAAATACAGCTTTAAAAGTGACAACTACCGAAATAGTGGGCTATTCAAAATAACACCTCTTATTGGAAAACCCTTTACTTCAGCGTAAAAGCTATTGAGGATTAATTTTTTTAATTTTTTATTTGGCTTAAAACTAATAGCTTTGCCAACCTATTACCATTATACACCAGCTCCTAGACACAGCCACCGTATTGATTCACCTTTATCAAAATCAATCTTTTTATTGCACCATTTCAAGGTATCAACACCCTCCCTCACAAATATTTGACAATCTTATCATTAAAAAAGTATTTCCAGCTACTGTTCGAAATCTATTGTTTACCTAGGATGTAGGCGTTACGCCTAAAAATTCCTCATCGACTTAAGAAACAATGTCATTAAATTCAAATTTTATACATAGTGTAAAAGTCAACAAAAAAAAAACAGCTTTTCCAGCTTCCTGTTTCTTGTTGTTGTTGTGGGACTAAAAAATTCCAAAAGGAATAAAATCACTCTTTAATGTGTTTCATAAAATAAAATAAAACTAAAAAAAACCCACTCTCATTAAATGATCCGCACTATAAAATAAATAAACTTTAGTATCAAAAAGGTTTTCCCAAAATCCGATTACACTTAGTTTGCTTACCCGTCTGCTCTTCTACTCTTCCTAATCGCGCCCACTAAGAGTGACTTCTTCTTCGTTGGGGCTTCAAAAAAGAAGAAAAAAGAAAAAAAAAAAAAAAATATCATAAAATAACTTCTGTCAACAACTTTGTCAGCTTATTTAATATTTTAAACACCAAAACCAAACGCACAACACCTTTTCGTTTTCATCTCAAAGATACTCACTCTTATCTCTAAAGGCCATCTCATACTATCTTTACAGGAAGTATTAAAAGCCACTTAACTTCCACCTCCGCACTTGCCATTCATTCCATCGTCTTCAGTCTTACAACCATCGGTCCTCGGTAGTCTCGGTATAGTCATCGTAGTCATTATTCTCAGTTAAATGATAATTTTCAAATTGACAGCCCAACGCTACTTAAGGGCTTTTCCTCCTCTCCAACATCTACCGGAGGAGGTTGGAGCTCGCAGCTTGATGGAGCTCGGAGGCAAATCGAAAGCAAAGGCAGGCAAAACTTTTGAAAAGCCACCATTTTCTTGTCATATTTGTTTATTCTTTGCGCTTCACTTCTTCATCATCTCATCATCATCATCGTCATCGTGCATATACTAAAAATTGTATCTACTATAAATGTATCTATAAAATGCCATCTTTAGCTTTTACGCTGCGAATGCATCATCTTAAAATACTAAAATATACTCTCTTATGCACAAAAGCAGCACAAAAAAAAAACATACAAAGTAAGTGAAAAGTTTTTCTACACACTTAAGCGCTTTTTAGACAGAATTCTGATCGGTGGCAGGAGCGTGGAGAAAGGACGACGAAACCAAGGGAGTTATATTCCTACTTTATATGGGAACTTAACTCTTCCTTACACTCTTTCCATCCCTCTTTCTATTCTTCATCTTTGCACTGCACACCGAAACTCGAATAAAATTAACTCAGCTGAATAAACAGCTTTAAAGGGCTACTTTTCCGGGCCTGTGCTTCTAGTCCCAGGACGAACAGCCAACATACACATCATTTCATATCAACATACATACACATTTAACTTTGTTGTGTCAAGTGGCAACAAGCGTACAATTTCATATGCACACGACTAGAATAACATGTGTTATCGCAGCACTTGCAGTGCACCACATCTCTAGCTTTTTATAGTGTCCTTGCATTTGCATTATAGAACCCAGGGATAGGAGATAATATTCCTGTTGGTTAGTTACTTCTTCTTTGAGCTTAGGTCCGTGGTTGCCAGGGTAGTTTTTCTATGATCATATTATGTCTTGGAAAAAGAAAAAAAATTAAATAATATTTTTTAAAGGACACTCGACGTTTGGGATGGGTTAAACTTTTTTTCGAATATTGAAGTGGTTTTTTCGAACAGTTACAATTTGTTTTATTTTAACCCTAACTCCGCTTTTTAAACGATGCGAGAAGTTGCAATTGTACACTGTACAGTGCTTGGTTGCTAAACTTAGAGTTGTGAGTTCAAACCCAGCAGTGGATTTTCGTGAGATAACGGCCGAAATAGAAAACAGTTTGCGTTGCTTGTCGTATAATCTTGCACCCCGTTGTTTCAATTCACACTGGGTCTTAGCCGAAATATACGATATCACAAATTTTTACATCGATGAGCGTCTTTAGCTTCTAATCAGACTTCAGTCATAGGTTTACTTTTAGGGTTCTGACCAAATCTTTCCCCAGGTTCCTTGCTGGGTCTATGGAGTCATGCAGTATCCACTTAGGGTACCCCGCCTTATTCAAGTTTTGGAGCCCTTTCAGCTGAATACATTTTCTTTAGAATTGCGCGATATGTTTCACGAAATGAACCTATTTTTCGAAATAAATTTGCTCAAATTGCATACATTGTTCAGGCGTCAGTCGATTCATGATGAAATGAAAAACCAAATTAAAGATAAATCAAATTCGAGAGACAATAGAAAAGACTCGATTTTCAAGAAATAGAGTAGAAGACATAGGCTAAATTGTTGGTCAAAATTTTTAAAGCCATATGACTTCAAATTTCTGGTATGAGCTTTTGACCTTCCTTAGTTTGGAAGAAATGGAGCAGAACTGCTTAATATTGAAAAGTTTATTTTAAAAATATATTTTTTTTTTTACTAAAATTGAATATGTACTAAAAATTCTGTTCACTCGATTTCTTGTTCAATTCCAGGACTTTTTTTTTTGTATACAAATTTCCAAGTTTTTGCCTACGACCCGGTTGAAATTCCTTTGGATACCTACTGCACACCTGGATTCGGGAAACTCATTGATTGCGGTTCCAAATTGTTTCAACTTTTCTGACATCTTTGCTCAAAGATTGCTTTGATCCTTTACTAAATGTCCGTGTTTTTTTTGTGTGATCAAATTAATCCAAAATTAAAGGGAAAAAAACGCATCTTATCTCCAAATTTTGCGAACTTTCATCTTTTGATTTGGGTATCCTTATAAACAACCCTCCGGGGACTTTCCACTTTTAAATTTATATCTTGGCAACCATAAGCTTAAGTCAAAACTTATTTAGCATGCTAACCCACACAATATGTGTGTGTGTGATGTGATGTGGGAAAAAACAACACAAACGACACACTTAGGTAGAAAAAGCGAATTTCAAAAAGGACCTCTTTGATTTTTGCGCTTATGAATAATTGTAGCCTTAGGGATAGGTAAAAGGACTAAACTAAATTATGCTAATATGTGTGTTCACAGTAGGGAAAATACACAGAGTGAAGAGTAGAGAGAGTAGGACTCCTTAAGAATTGTGGTACCAAAAATGGTGTGCCTGGTTTTTTTTTGTGTGTGTAGGTATTTCATATCCTCCCTATACCACCCCTTTACTGTTTATATCATATCACAAGAAGACACAGCACAAATATTTGAATGGCCCTCAGGACAAATCAAATAAAATTTCCTTAAAAAAAAAAAACACAAAAACAAAATTCGCACAAACGAACGATTGTGTTTGTATTCGGTTGTTTCCAGTAAGGAAGCTCCTTCTGTTCTCGGCCTGAAGGCAGCTTTTCTTTGTCTTCCTGTGTGATGATGATAATAGGGATGATTGTGAGAGCACAGGGAGGCTTGGAAACATCTTGTAATTAAGTCAAAGTCATATATGAGATAGACCCTAATGAAGTTTCATTTTGTTTTGGAAGCGAACGCAAGACGGGGGCAATATAACAACGCGTGCGAGTCCTTCCAAAAATAATATTTACTTCTGGTTATGGTGGTGGTATGATGGTAGTATGGTGGGGTTGGCAAGGATATTTTTTTTTTTGGAAGATTATTTACACCTTATTTTATTTGAATCACCTGCAGGCAGAAGTTAATGAATATATGCGGGGCTAAAGTATATGAGTATGCTTGTAAAACGTGACATTCATACACAAAATCTGGGATGGTCGGTCTTGTTTCCTGGATCCTTCACGCCAAGAATTGTTCTTAAAAAAAATATAACCAGTCAATGTCATAAAGTATTCTCATTATCTGCAGGAAGACCACCAGCTGCGCGCTGTCACCACGTTCCTTTTCTGACGATATAACTTTCAGAGAGGACACAACGCACAACATGAAAAAAGAGAATCCCTACTGTTCTGTGTGGGAATGTGGCGATGGCGATGGCGACTGACATCGTCCGTCGCTTTATCCATATAGGAATAATAAAAACCTTATTTGCTAGCCGTTGCCTTTTGGTTTCCTTACTCATTCATCACGAGTCTCTTTATTCAACCTTAATCAACCAAACATCCTGGGTAATGAAAAACTAAAAAAAAAAAAGTTGAAAGAAAGAAAAACAAACTTAAATAAAAGGACGAAATTCCACTTGACTTTTCTATCTATTTTTCCTGCATGGTGGTCGAAAGGTAAATAAAACACAAAGTGCAGGGTGTTTAAGGATGAGATAAACTCCTCGATCCTTCGGGTTCGTCGTAAAGTAAAGTTGTGTTTTTCTTTTTTTTTTTCCTTTTTTCCTTTTTTTGTTGCACCTGAGCTAACTATGTAAACTCTCGCTCTAACAAGCTAGATAAATACAAGTCCTTGGTTGGAAAGGTTTCTTTTTTTGTTTGTGTGTGTTGTCTCCTTCTTTATCTTAAAGGATATTTGCCAAAGGACCACCCTGATGACTTAGAATTCTAGTTCCGGTTGAAAACGTCAACTAATTCTATAGATCACTATTAGAAGGAGCAAGAAGGACCTCCTTATTCCAGGTTATCATCATCATCACCATCATCACCATCATCATCGTCATCGTTGCGCTTGTATAACGGTACATGACAGTGCTTCATCTTTAGTGCATTAGATATAAGGAAGCTGACTGATGCTGCCACTGCTGCTCCTCTGCTCCTCTGCTGGTTTAGAGTTGTATATAGACACAAAGAATACCATATCCATCATGAAGGAAGATGTGCAAATAATCCTGGTTGTAGATTGAATATATGTACTATATGTATTCGCTTTCAATCTCACCTCGGAAAAGAAAAGCCAAGAGCTAGCTAAAGGAGGAACAAACGACTCTTTTGTCTCTGACATAAACATTGAGAGAGAGAGAGAGAGATTTGCGAAACCCCTAAGCAAACGTTGTCATCTTCATCTGGCCGTGTCAGAATCCTGCTATTCCTGCCGGTTGGTTTTTTTTTTTCTGGGATTCATGGAGTCCTTTTTTTTCTTCAGAGGCATGTTGGTGCTTCGCTTATTTATTTATGCAGAGCAATATATGCAAAAGAGTGCTAGAATAGGACACCTTCTTCAGACACGTAGTAGGCATATACTCGTATGTTCACTAAAACATCAACGCGAGTTAGTATGGAAGAGTATGGACGAGGAGCTTGGAGTTATTCTGGAGTGTGATATATAAATCACACACGACAATCGTTGTGTTTTGTGTTCACACATTCCGATTGTTTGAGTGCTTTCCATTGTTGACTCTTGGACGTGCATTTTGTTAGCATATCTACATTATATCGCGCTCCTGATGGGATGGATGCAAGCATAGGATCAGAATGGATATGCTGTGTATAACTTCGCAATGGTGGAATATGAATGAATAAAGGGTGCAAAGACTTCGTCGTCATCATAGTCATCTCACTATGTATGGATGTGCCTGTGCCTGCATCCACTCAAATCAAGTGCCTACCTTTTGTTTGGCTTTCGGCAAAAGAATGGAAATTGTTTTGCAACTAATAACTGGTTAGGTTGGGTATATGTTGCTGGTGTTGCTTGGAACTTAGAAGGTATAGAAGGATTTAAGGCACAGTTCAGGATCATAATTTTGAGGGAAATGTGCAAATATTTATTTTTTGGATATCATGGTGATGTTGTTGGCAAACTTTGGTTTTTACTGGATTTTGTGAGAAAAGTTTTTAAGCTCTTCGATACACACAAGGCAATGGATCGTTTGTTTTATTGGCACTCAAGTGATTGATACGAGTGTGAAGGTTGGTCCTTTTTTTCTGGTTTTGAAAGGATGTCTTACCCTCCTCTTTCTATGAAATCAATAAAATTTTGATAATATATTCGATTCGGATTGTGTCCGCTGTATTTCTTGGTAATAGTAAGGTTACATGGTAGCTTAAAGTTGGATTAATAAATTAGAATTTCCATTTTTAAATGGTGTATCGTCATGATCGAAAGCAAACTCGATGATATATCCAGTTGCATTCTACCTATCAACCTTTGGGTTTTGGTTAGATCCTTCTCTACTTCAGCCGTTTCTGGAGCTAAGCTTACCATAACCGGAATACCGTTGTTATGAATGAGCGACTTAAGAGCAAAGAAGTTGAGTGTGAGAGGACATTAGGTCCTTTTTTATATTTAATTTGAATTTATTTATTCTAGTTTGACCTTGACGTCAAAAATGAAGCCAAAGCAAAAAAGTATCCAATAATCTTGGTCAGTGATAGTGAAAATGATAGTGAAAACAAATGTCGAAACTTGAGAATAGCTTGAGATGCTGCTCGGAAAGCTATCAATTCCATTGCTAATATTTTTTGTCGACTTTATATAGATCGGTGTACGAGGGAGTAAAGACAAAAGCAAAATGTCCAGATAGAGTCACCAAAGAAATTGAAATCAGCAGTAGGTATACACCATTAAAGCGTCTTAAGTACTCTGCTCTTTATTGCAGTCCTTGACTACCTTCTTGAAGTTAGAGTGACAGACCCTAAAGTCTTAAAAATATCACTTATTCTTTGCTGACGAAAGCGCCACCATAAGTGACGATCCTTCATTTCTACAAGTAGTCTTTGACGTATGGGTGAACTTTTCGGAAGAAGGTGGCCCAAGAAAGACTGAATGGAATACTGATGTGCTGATCATCACACATGCCTATTCCAGACATTTCTTTGAATGAAACAGTGACAGTGATTCCCAAATGTGAAAAACTTGAAAAGGTGAGATCTATGATTAATGGCGAAGCCACTTGTGATGACGACATCAATCATCGCTTAAGCGTGGGGTAGATACTTTGGCTGGAAAACTCCGATTTCTTCTGTTATTGGAAATGCTCCCTCATTTGAAAGTAGGACAAAAATTAAGAGAGTAAACTATTAACAGCTGAGATTAAGACACTTTGTATGATTGCTGGAGTAACAACAAGGCTTTATCAAAAAAGAAGTACTAACAGTCGAGGAAGCCTTCACGTTAAATATATCATCTTGCAAAAACAGAGCACTAACGGCTCAGCTGGTATTGTCATGTTCAAAGGAGAGAAGGACAACTCCCTCAAAATGCAATATCATTCAACGTTCCAATAGGATCGCGAGGGCTGAAGACCTACTGGTAGAAACAAACCGTTACTTAGTTAACCTCAGAAATGGAAGAATCTCAAACAGGGAGAATTGCCGAAGCTTTCTGAAGTCTACCGAAGCAGACAAGTGGAAGAGTTGTGATCCACCTGAGACTATAAAGGCACCTCAAAGAAAAAGAGATAGGAGAAAGAACAGATTTTAATAGTACTTTTTCGCTAAGTTTTTGTTTGACATCAATATTGCCTACTAACAAACATTTTTCAGCAA
Source organism: Platycheirus albimanus (assembly GCA_916050605.2). Classification (NCBI taxonomy): domain Eukaryota; kingdom Metazoa; phylum Arthropoda; class Insecta; order Diptera; family Syrphidae; genus Platycheirus; species Platycheirus albimanus. The sequence goes on along the minus strand of OU696698.1, from coordinate 27,971,914 downwards.
ACAGTTCTGCAAGAAACTTGAAAGGAAGCCATCTTTCTTGAATCAAATCTTTCCATTTCTATTGATTTATATTTGAAAATGGTCTATTAAAGTACTTAGTGAAGATAAACAACAACCTGAATGCCAAATCTTGGAAAAGACGTCCGAGTAAGTGCCTCGAACTATTCGGTTGAAGAAATCGTTCAAAAAGCTACGGCAAGCTTTCTTCAGTGTCAAACATTGTGAGCAAAATTAAAGTGCTGAACAACAAATTGCAGAAAGGGTCCAGAAGATAGCAGACTACTATCAGCACTTCATAAGCCTGACTGACGCTAGCGCAACGGCTGACATTGTTATTTCAGATATCTGCTCTCTCAGCGTTTAGGAAGTACTGATCCGTTTGCATGGATCGGAAATTGTGCGAAACAGTAGTTACCTATTGCTTGAATGCTCGTTATGAACTATTTTCCCCAAAAGTTTTGTAAATTTGACGCTGCAAGGGTGACTTTGTGTTAGTGTTCGCTTGTGGTAGTGGTTGATTCGTCGTCAAAGAAATTGAAAATCTTTTGAACCTGTCACTTGGTGAATAATTAAGCCAAAACTTCTAACACTTTCCTGGTGTGAACCGACTTTGGTATAGTTAATAGTACATCTTCGTTTGTCCTCTCTTATGGCATGTCCATGAACAACCTGAACTTCTCAATGGCATTAAGCTGTTATTTGATATCGTTGTTGAAACTGACAAGTACGGCATTAATGGTAATTTTTTTTTTGTATTGAGACGATGTCAAAATCCTTCCATCAATCTCGTCAGTCTCCACGCCAGTATTGGAAATGAGTTCAAGGTGTCAAAGCTTCTTGGCTTGACCAAGCAAGTTCTTTATCAATTGACGAAAGGAGGGGTCACATATGTTAGGTACATCACCCTGACTACTTGTATTCAACAAAAAAAAAAACCCCTCTCTAAAAAACACCTCAATTATATTCACTACAGTGTTAACAAAATATCACCCTCATTCATTCAAAAGAAACATGCCCCCAAAATCCAAGATATTTCACACTTCCTTCCTTTTATCCTGAAAAATATTTCCAAACGAAATCCCTCGACAAATTCTAACCAAAAATTACTGACCCAAACTTGTCTAGATTTTGGGGTAATAAAGTTGACATTGAATACCTTTGCACAATATGTAGTCCTTTTTTTTATAAATTACCACGATTATTTGAATTTTATGCAAACTTGTTCGCACCCATTAAGGACTCTGATTTTCTTCTACCTGGAATACCTTAACTTCCTAAACATCGCCCTCTGATGCTCTCTCTACTCTATTAGCTTTACTATGCAGAAAATGTTAAGCCCAGTGCCAGCTAGCATAGAGAATGTGATTTTATAAAATTTTGCTCCCCCGCAAAATGAAAATTCTTCTATACTAACATACATATACAATAAGGACCTTCCTATAGGTATGTTGAAGGTATATATGTAAAATAGAATGGAATGTATTTATTTTATAATTGCAATTTGCAAGGATTTTACACAGAATATTTTCTACCACTACGAGGATACCTAACCTACCTACATCAGTTAAACAGCAGAAGTAAGGTAGATACTGGAGGCTCCTTTTTGCTTCAAGGATTTTTGGTTCACTATTACAGAAAAAAAAAACAGAGAAGATACACCCGATTGTCTCTCTATAACAGAGCTTCCTGTGCAATTCCGAAAATAAATGAACCATAGGGAAAAACTCCAAAGACATACATATATATTCTTATCCTTAAAATAACTACGGCATAGAGAAATAAAGGAATAAAGAAGAAAATTTGCATACCAAGCCAAGCAGGACACGATAGGTAAAAGATGTACAGATGTACAGATGTTATAAACTTAAACTTCAATAAGGCTTGCAATAGCAAGGATACCTTTACCTACCTATTCTAGTTTCGAGGTGAAATTAAAGAGAAAAATACCTTGTGGAATTTTAAATATTTTTAAATACCTCCGAAAGATGGAAAGAAAATGATGATGCTGGTCCGGGTGCTCTATGGGAAAAGGAAGGATACACATAGCAACTCTCGCCAAAACGACATCTAATTGAACAAGAAACTTAAGGTCAGATTGAATTTATTGAACAAAATTGCAAATTGACAACAGCAATTATCATGAATTCTCTATGGGGTGGATTTATGTTCCATATCTCCACCGCGCGCGCACCGTTGGCGTTGGGTCTTTCTTTCGATACCTATCTCCTCGCCCCAATTTTCTTTTCCTGGTCTGTCCTTTCAACCATCATGGATCTACGTTATTGTAAAGCTGAATTTTTGTACTAGGTATAGGTAGGTACTCTGGTTCCTTTGTTCTCTTTTGTGTGTTTTCTTGAGAAGCAGCAAAAAAAAAAAAAAAAAAAAAAAAACTGTATAAATATGCCAGGACTTAATTTGACTTTACTCCCACTCCATGATTCCATAAATCTGCCATTAAATTCGCTTCGGATTCAATTATGTGGCAAAAATACGTTTCCTCGTCCTCTTTTATATATTTCTTTGCTGTTGCTGTCGATGTTTGTTGTTGCTGTTGTTATTGGAGGATGTCCTTGAGACGTTGGATGACGCGCGCTATGCCACGCTGCCGCCACCGCTCCGTGCCGCACCGTGTCATGCCGCCCGGAAGGTATAAACAAGGCATTATTTAAGAACTGAAAAATACCTTCAGTGAATATTTATGAGTGAGACGAGTGTGTACGTAGGTATATATTTTTTTTGAAGGATCCTATAAAAGGGATTACGATTATTGAAAATGAAAACCATTATTTTGTGTAGTTAAAGATTAATAGGGACGATTTTAAGTAAATTAATATTGAGGCCAGTGAAGGAGGTCCTTTTGACAATATTTTTTTTTTTTTTTTTTCAATTCCGACCCTTTCAATGAAATTCCTAACATTTTATAGGTATACGTCAGTTTTTAGGTTCTCGACAATCATTCACTGTTATGTTCGATTTATTTTCACTTTTAAGAGTCCTTTCTTATAAATTAAATTATGTATTATTTTCTCCTTTCTTAACTTCCTTTTGCTTTATGCAATTAATTTTTAAGTAGTGTTAATGTCCTTAAAGGACGAAAATTGAAGTATACATACGAATTTTTTTTTTTACTATCCACTCATCCGTATAATTGATGAGTTAATGGATTTTTCTAGATTAGGTCCTGGTGTGTTCAGGAATGTGCATCTGCTCCCATTTTGTGTACGAGTATATGTTTCGAGATAAGAATCTAAATGCCTTTTATCCTTTTTTTATTGAAATTTATTTTTTTAACCTATTCTCTATTTTTGTTTTTTTTTTTTTTTTGTTTCAGGTGAAAATCCTCGTATCGTAGAACATCCTATGGACGTGACTGTGCCAAAAAATGATCCCCTTACGTTAAATTGCAAAGCAGAGGGTGATCCGATGCCATCGATACAATGGTATAAGGATGGACAGGAATTAAAAGTCGATACGGGATCACATCGGCTTTTGTTACCAGCTGGTGGATTATTTTTTCTAAAGGTACGTAGTTTTTTTTTGTCCTATATAATTGAAAAAGGTATTTATATGCAAGGACTGATGTCCTGGTGATGATGGAGATAATAAGAGGTATGGAGATGGAGGGCTTTGTTGGTAATTAAAAGTCAGTGATGTGTGTTCGAATATAATTTGGGTTGATTTTTTTTTTTCTGGTCCTGGCTTTGCAAATGTTTGATGACGGATAAATATTATTACAAGGAGTGTTCTTCAAGAGAATAAAGCCTAAAGATTAGACAGCAGTTCCTTATTAGATCTCGATTGAATGGGATGAATGGCAGTGAATGCTGCATTTCTCACATAATTAAATAAGGAGGCGCATTGTCTACCACGGCCTCAATTAACATACCCCGCCATCTACAATTCGGTCCCTAGCTAGTGGCCTCCAGTTTCACACGACAAGTTGGTTGAGGTCGTCCTTCAGTTTTATCGAGCCACTTAAGATGGGGCCTTCAAAAACTGCGATGACCTTCAGGATTGGAACTGAAGATTCGGTGGAATTTTGCGTAGTCATCCATACTTCCATAGGCTCCATCTAACACTGCATAATTTTTTGTTGTTTGTCAATCTTACTGTATAGCCCTTACAGTTCGCGGTTAAATGTTCTCCTCCACACTCTATTTATGCTTACAGGACCGAATATCACCCGAAGAATCATTCGTTCAAAGCTCTCTAGTAGATTTTCATCCAATTGTATTAGGACCACGCTTCTGCCCCATATAGCTGGTATGATTAGGGTCTTGTATAGTGTCCCCTTTGTCCTTTGAGAGACGGCTTCGCTACTAAGGTGCCTTCTAAACCGAAGAAACAGCGATTGGCAAGAGTGATTCTTCGACTGATCTCATCACTATTGTAGCTGCAGTAGTAGTACGTAGCACTGTCAAAGTTGAATATACGTAAATCGTATTGCACGGCTACGATGTGAAATAGCAGCTGCAGTACAGAGAGTAGCTGAAGTACAAGTCGACTCGACTCCAACTTTAGGAACGTGCTGCTCTGCAAAACAACAACAAACCAAAATGGCAGGCATGATTTTTGTTTGAGTTCAGTGCTGCTCCTTGTATTCCTGTATGCTGCTTAGTGCGCAATTTTTTTTGACATTAACTTTGACATTGCTACGTTATACTGCTGCAGCTACAGCTACACCATTGTGCACAACCAGTTACGCTATCACAATCAACTTTAAAAGTGTAATTTCTTAAAACTGTCGAAGTGTGAAAAAAGGGTTCAGACGTTCACACAGAATGTCCGACAAGATTTTATTGACGACATTTAGGAGACTTATGGGCACCTCTTTAGCTTGTATAGTTCAGAGTATCTCCGATTCATTTCTCAGGAATACTTCCATCTGACCAAGTCATCTTCCGCTGCTTTGAAGAGTTCTGCTCCACCAGCGTTGTTGGTTAATCTGAGGTTACAGAAGTTTTGTTCATCATCAAACACGGTCTTACGAAAAGCTTAGAAAGTCCAGATCAATACACCATCGTTAATACAAATCGCTCTGCTATTAAATCCTCACAATACTCTCTTTTCATCCGTGGAAGCGTTTACTCATGTACGCTATTTGGATTAATTAATCAATACTTAAAAATGAAACTTCTGCATGCTATTTTTAAAGTAAGTTCAAAGGAGTATCGCAGAAAGAAAGTGACATAGTAAACACGACGCATTAAATGTTTCCCAAGATGACTTCTAATATAATCAGTCTCCACTTTAGAAGAACTCTTATTTTTCCTAACGATTTTGAGCACTCATCAATTTAACCGATTTTGAAATCCTTATTTAAACTTGATCAATCTTGGCCCAAATATAATTGTTTTCGGAAATCGAAGCTATTCTTTTCTGATTTTTTGTTCCTTCTTCCAATATCCAAAAGTTTCAAAAGCCCTCGAAGCGATATGCGCTCCACAGAAGTCTTAGAAACACTTGTTAATATGACGAGGGCACAACCTTTTTCCACAGTTTCTTCATCAAAAATGGAAATGAGTTCGAACCCTTAAACTAAAGAAACCTGTCCAAAAATTAAAAAAAAAATCATTTCAAAATCAGTCAACCTCGCTAAGTACCTACCTTCTTTCAACATTCTTCAATCATTGCTAACGCATATTCCTCTCACAGCAGACAGCACAGCCTTATAGTGTTTTAGTGTGTGCGTCTAATTTTGAAGTTTATGTGCGGCTGGGGCCGCAATTGTCTCACTGAACGATGTCATCCTCCATATAGTGTAGATATAGCTCGTAAGATGAACGAGCACAAGGAGTATCTTATTTCTTCATCTCCTCCACTCGTTTCTTTAATCTAAAGAAAAAAAGAATGAATATTTATGCATTTCGCGACTGTGACCCACTTCAAAGAGTGAACACAGAACCTTATAAAGTGGTGGAATTGAAGATGCTTGAAGAAAAAAAAAAGAAAAAAAAAGAAAAAAAAAGAGTACGTACTTCCAACTGTGAATTGTAATTTCAAACGTGAGCAGCTATAAGCAGCAGTTATGGCAGCAGCTGGTTAAGATACTTTGAAGTGCGTTTGTCTGGTTGCACTTGAAACGAAAGTCGCCAGTATGTCATCTAATTGGAGTCAAGGGACTTTTTCCGTCATCATAGTCATCTGTGTCGTCAACGTTGGTATCGTCGTCGCTCTCGTCGCTGTCGTCGCCCGCCGTCTGCACAAAAATTATGATGGAGATGATGGTGATGGTGACGGTGACGCTGACGCCGCCGCCGACCGACGTCGAGGACGCTGCTCACTGCTCACTGCTCATTCACTCACTTAGCCTTCTACCCAACCGACACAAACGACAGTAAAGGAAGGCTGCTTCGAGCAGTTTTCTGTGTCATGTTCTGAATTTTTTTGTTATTGTTTTGCATGTTCTCTGCCTCCATCACATCTTCATCATTTAAGAGACCAACAACTCTCTCCTCCTTCGCATTTTCATCATCATCATCAGCCAGGACAGGACAACCAGGACTTATGGCTTTAATATAATTTGTATCCTTTTTTTTTTGTGTATCCTTCTAGGTAATCCATTCCCGGAGGGAAAGCGATGCTGGCGTCTATTGGTGTCAAGGGAAGAATGAGTTTGGTGTTGCCCGAAGTCGAAATGCAACCCTTCAAGTTGCTTGTAAGTAGTGCATGATCGATTATTATATTTTTAGTGTTGGCCAATGTATCTTGTGCCTTTTGGCATAAGTGTTTCTAAGATTAATTTAATTTCATTAAAAGGGGATTATTAACTAGGTATATGCAGTTTTTTTTTTAATTTAATTTTTTTGAAATTCAATACAAAAGCCCACAGATGTTACAAACAAAATGTATGATGGGGTGACTTGCCATATTATAGATGAACCGAAGAAGCCAGGCTAATGCCATTTTGTCCTATTTGCCTGTGTACTGTTTTTTTGTTGTTGTAATTAATAAAGAATCTATGAAACATAAGATGAGGGTGAGCAAAAAGTTGAATACCGCATCACACCGCAAACGTCCTTTTTCTATAAAGTAACAGATTTTTGGGGTTTAAAGAGGGCACGTATGGTACGATAGCACGGTTACATAGAGTTATTATTAATTTAACAATAATTGTTCTTTGTAATTTTAATGAGTTTTTAAAAGTCAAAAGGGTTAATGGGGGATACAGAGTTGTTGTATCAGGGTTCTATGTTGGTGTTGTATCATATTGTTAATGAGGAAATAAAACACGGTATGGGTTTTGTGTGTCAGAGGTAACAGCTGAATCTGATACTGTTTGGGGAAAGTTTTTCTTTTTTTATAAACTTGGGATTTTAAAATTAAGAGAGGTTAGGGATCAAGTCATGAGATGTCAACGCTATAGTGGTTTGTTTAATTCCTTTAATGATAAATTGTTAACCTTAAATTTTAAATACAAAATTTGGAGTTGAAGCAGATAGATGGGGTGGTTCAAAATTGTTTCCAATATTTCTTTCTATTATATGTTATGGTTGCCCTTATGTTGTAAGGAAGGCACAGCCTTTATAAGATTTTACTTCGACTAAAATTGAACATTAAGATCGGAATCCCCTCTTTCAAGTACCTACACGGGCAATAGGACTCTTGGTTGGATTCATTTACCACAGACCTCGTCTAAATTTGCCTTTAAGTGAAGTGAAATAGATGCATTTTATGGCAGTTCATCAGATTGGTTTTGGTACATTATTTGGAGAGACAACTGTCCAAATCTTTCATCAGGCATCTTACGAAAAGAGTGTATGGGAGAAGAATCGGTCAAAAGTATTAAATAGGGAATATTATGAGGGTATCAGTGCAATGAAAAAAGTTTTGTTTGCTAGAGTCTTGAGCGAAGCTTTCACTTCAGAAGCTTGCACAAGTTTAGGTTTTAGATGGGCCTTATTCAAACCATTCCTTGAGTAAGCTCACAACAAAATTAGATCGAGTTTGACATTAGGATTGAGCGACGTCTTCCATAATCGGCAAACAAAAGGAAGCGTCGTCGATAAGAACCCTGTCTCTGGATTTGTTTCTTGAACTTTTTCATTTAATTTTATCGATATAAGTTCGTCTCAGCTTCTTTCAGCCTTATCGGAACTTTTCCGGGATGATTGACTTAATATTCTTGTAACGGACTTTTTGGTTGTAAGGCTCTCAGATATGGCAGTTCGAAAGCCTGATGAACCTCTGGACTTGCAAGAGGCTTTCAAGAGAGCCACAAGTTAATGTCCAGATTCGGCATCTTCGTCCATGATAGCAAGAAATGGAAACTTCATTCAAATTGTCCAGTATCGGAATAACTAATAACCAGTAAAAAATTGTATGAGGAATCGTTCGAATACACGCTGGAACTTTCAGATCATCTAGATTAGAACCATTCAGCGTTCCATGCTTATAAAAGCAACATCCAGCAGTATGAATGCAACCTCTTGGATTTCTTTTTGAGTAGACACGCCCAGAATTATATGGACTCCATTCTGGACAGTTTTTTCTTTTTTTTAAAGCCAGAAGCTTCTTTTAGAATCTCTTGTTTTGGTTTACTAAGAATGACTTCTTCCCTTAAACTTGGCTTGAGATTAAAGCTGTTTTATCAGAACTTACCCCTTTTATATGTTGAGAGAAGTTCCGAACAACAACTCAGTTAAATAGATTATTGAAAGTTGAAAGAGATTTCCTTTTTAAATGAAATATCTCATTTTGTCTATAATTGGCACCCAACGTGGGGCTTTTCTTATTACCTAGCTATTTCTGAAAAAATTAATTTCTTGGACTTACCTTGTCAATATTATTTTTATATTTGCAAAAATATTCCACACAATTGGACATAAATATAGTAAAGCTTTTTCGAGGGAATCCTTAATAAAATATAAACTAGGACGCACAAATTGAATTGAACCGTTCAAAATTATGAATTTATTACCTACCCAGCTTAGGATTCCTTATTATTTTTAAATGGCCATTTAGCAAATCTTTTATTAGCAAAAAATACATCTTCAACTTCAGATATCCAAATAAAAGGCCTTCCAAAATTATCAATTCAATCGAATCTCGTTTAGGTTGTCATTTTCATCGGGTACGATGATTCAATAAAAAAAAAATAAAGCATGATGGGTCACATAAAAATGAGTATTCAACCCATCTATTAAGGAGATATTTTCTGTCTGCTTAACATCTGATATCGGTATATGTATGTATGCCTTCCCCCAAATTAGGATATCATCCATGTTACCTAATTACCCATCCTTTCGAAAATCCACGATACTCATGCACAAAGGTCCTTTTCCTTTCCATTTTATTGGCAAGGTAAGAAAAATAAAATTTCATACCCCCATCAGCAAATATCTACTTGTAAGAATAAAAAAGAAATCTAAAGTGAAAAGGAAATTACTCACACTCTCAAGGACATCGCATATCCTTCGTCTGCAGATGAAAAGCAACAGACCTTATCAACCCACATCATCATCTGCAAATTTCAGCCTGTCTTCTTCTTAACGTTTTTTTTCAGTCTTCTCCTTCGTCTTTCAAACGATTGTGCCTTTTTTACAAAAATAAAAAAACATAAAAGTCGATGCCAACAAGTAATTGAATTTAATTTATCCGACTCCTTAAGAAGAAGAAAAAAAAATCTTTCAAAGGAGTGCAAAAAAAAGGAGAGATAATAGGAAGCGATCTCAATTGAATATTGCATCCCATCGCACTGTCTAGGCATTACATAACATATACTTAAATACATGTATGTACCTGTGGAATCTAGTACATAATTCTGAATCCATAGGCAATATACGTATCTGGATCTTTTTCCACATTTTGCAACCAAGCAAGAAATTACTAAATCAATTTCATCGTTAAGAATTTAAAAAATGAGACGGTTTGCTCTTTTTATATAATAATTTGTGGAATATCCTTAAATTTCAGGAGTAGTATGAGTTCGTCAAAAGTCACGTTTCCTTTTGTAAATACCACATGGAAAAACTTGTATGTCTCCATAAGGAAGACGCAGCTGGCCAATTACTAGGGATTTACTTCAAATAATAGATATCTATCCGAAGGGGAGAGCGCATATCTATTCTATTGGATTATTCGCCAATAAGGATAAGAGACAAATTGCTATCCCCAGTAATTGCTGTTAAACTGAAGCATTCTCGTCGTTGTATAGTCGATTCGTATCTATCCCTCCCCATCACCACCCACCACCCACCGCACCGGTACCACACACTTTTGAAATCGATTAGAAATTATATTTAAGTCCTTATTATGTTGCATTTTATCTGCCTCTCTCTTCGAGTTCGAGCCCATCAACGCAAGGATTTTATCTCTATAATACCATGACAAATCTAAAAAGGGCAACTAATGTTGGGGATTTATGTGCCGACCCAACCGCCACCGTCAAGTCCTTGTTGTCGTTATAATTATTGTGGTGACCATACTTATTGGAAGGACTAATAAAATTGAAGGTACCCAAGATTATTCCCTGAAATTGGAAAAAGTTGTCGAGGAATTTAAAGACAAAATAAAATGTGTTAATGAAAAACGGAAACAATACAATGATACAACGATACAAAAATGCAACAATACAACAATACAACAATACAACAATACAACAATACAACAATACAACAATACAACAATACAACAATACAACAATACAACAATACAACAATACAACAATACAACAATACAACAATACAACAATACAACAATACAACAATACAACAATACAACAATACAACAATACAACAATACAACAATACAACAATACAACAATACAACAATACAACAATACAACAATACAACAATACAACAATACAACAATACAACAATACAACGATACAACAGTACACCAAAAATAGATGGAACGGACTCTTCTTTTTTTCTTTAAGAAAATGCATTAAGAGTTCTCTTTTTTATCTTATTTAATGGCCAGGACAAAATGTGCATGCCTGGTTTAAATGGAAAATATTATTCATACATTGAAAAAACCCCTACGTCTGGTCACTCTGGTCGTAATAAATATCCATAGATCTAATTATTTTATAAACCATACACGTACAACACATATACTCACAAAATGATATCCTCTTGAATTTAATTTATCATGCATTTTCCTATTATTATGTATATTTTCTAGTCCTTCGCGAGGAATTCCGTTTGGAACCACAAAACACCCGTGTCGCACAGGGTGATGTAGCACTCATGGAATGCGGTGCACCGCGTGGCTCACCCGAACCCACAATCACATGGCGTAAAAACGGACAAACACTAAATTTGAGTGCATCAAAGAGGATACGCATCGTGGACGGTGGTAATCTGGCAATTCAGGATGCACGACAGTCAGACGATGGACGATATCAGTGTGTGGTGAAGAATATTGTTGGGACGCGAGAATCTGCGGTTGCATTTCTAAAAGTTCATGGTGAGTAGTTGTAGTTGATGGTTCGTTGTATTTTAGCAATTGAAGTGTCCTTTTGATTTGCATTTTCCATAAATAACAATCACATTGGAGTTTGTATACTGAGTCCTTTTCTATAAATTTTGTGCTTTTTATTTGTATTTGCAGTTAAACCATTCCTCATTCGAGGACCACAAAATCAAACCGCAGTGGTTGGCAACTCTGTGATATTTCAATGTCGTATTGGTGGTGATCCTTTGCCCGATGTCCTGTGGCGGCGTACTGCATCTGGTGGCAATATGCCCTTACGTAAGTTTATATAGCAAAAAAAAATATCCAATCCCAATGGAAGGACAAAGTTGTTTGAATTTTAAAGAGCAAAAGTGAGAAAAGAAAGAGGTGAGGACGGGTGGGAGGAGGGATGGTTTGTAGAATGAATAAAGGCGATGAACCCTCATCAGATTGTCAATTAGTAAAAGTCGGATGGCATGAGGTTTTATTTTTGTTATCTTCTTGTGTTAGCTGATTTTTTTTTGTTCGTCCTTGTGTTGTTTTTATGTTGCATTTTGCATTTAATCCTGCTAATTGACAGCCGACTATCATTTAAGTAACTTTTTTTTGTGTGTGTTTTCATTTTGAAAATTTGAAGGCTTTCGCGTTTGAAAATTGACAATGAAGAGTAAAGAAAAGTTTTAGGAGATATTTTTTTTTACTATACCTACCTGAAGTCGATGATGGATAGATTCTGATTCTTGTGAGACTTTTTTTTGTGTTGTTTATGAATTCGAGGATAAAGTGCTTTTAGTTCTGGTCTGCCTGTGTCAAAAAAAAAAATTTAGGAACAAAGTGATTTTTAATTTATACGCCGAGTTTGAGTTTAATAAAGAGCAAGTTATTTTCGTTTTGATTGACGGAGAAGGCAAGTTGGGACATTTTAAAATTACTTTATGAAAAATAAAATTAATTTTAGATTGCTGGTGGTCGAAATTAATGATCAAAGATGTAATTTTGCCCAAGTAGACTACGAGAAAAAAGCTAATAACTTTCCAGATTTTGAGTCAGAGTCCATATTTTTCGCGGATAAAGCATAGGCTTGATAAACCATATATTTTGAAATGGAGTTAGGTCTATTTCAGACGGAGGCGTCTTTATGCATACACGTCTGTACATACAAACAGTTTTTATATTGTTCGTTTGTTTGGATAGGCCTTTTGTCTGATGTCCAGCTGTAGTTTGCGTTTATGTGATTTGTTTTGAAAGTTATTTTTTAGTGCTAATTTTTAAAGGGCTTGCTAGGAAATGAAAACAATTCCACGTTACATATTATTGTTGCTTATGATGGAACTGGATTCACTGGGCATTAAATCTTCCACTCAAACCGTTTTTTGTATGCTTCAAACAAGGCAAGAATGGGTAATCCGCCAAAAAACTCCATGTTAAATAATGTCCTTACGAAAAAATCGCCATAACCTACCTCAAAATGTCCAAAACCCCCAAAATTCTTCATCATATTTTTCTTTACTGCATTATGCAGTTGCCTACTTATTCACAGTTTAAAATTGATGATGTGTTTACAGATTTCAGTGCTCCATAGTCTTCTTCCTTCTATCAAAACGATGAGGACTTTTTAAAATGGAATTTTAATTTGTCCAACAAAGATGGTAAACCCTTTTTAGATCGACTATTATTTTTATTCTAAAAATATTTTTCTGAATTATAGAAAAAGTTATTTTTTTAAAACAGAATCTAGAAACTTTATACATACTGAAATTTATAATGGATACAGGTTTTTTTAACTTGTCCAAAAAAGGAGATGTGTAAGTAGTGAATCAAGCAATAAAATCGCAGGTACGAATTTATCTTTCGATCTGAGGTTTATCAATTATCACTATCCCTTTAAGTGCATAAAAAAAGTCATCACAGGAGTTATGTTTCTATCAAGCATTGAAGCATTGAAGTAGGATTTTTCAATTGGCACAGGTAGATTTTTGCGGACTATGGCGGCCATGTTGATTTGGGTGACATCTGTCGAATCTGTTGTTTATTCTATCAAGCAAAATAATTATTTTTATTTCAACTTTTACCCGCCCTGCAATTACCCATAGACAAAAAAAGTCTTGATTCATTATTCGTGATCGGCATCAAATCGGATCGGGAGTAGCATATTCCGATGGCTCTAAATTATTTTTGAAATGTTCTTTAAAAAATATATTTCTAAAAGTAAGCGCGATTTACACTGTAGACTTCAAGATGTTTCCGGACACTTATTTTTCTCATATGAAAAGTGCCATTAGCCTTAGCAATATTTGATTAAATTCTACAATCCTGAAAATGACGCGATTCCTCTGCCTTGCTAAACTAGTTTTTTTTTGTATGAGAAATACACATTTATAACTGCCTAAAGGATGAGTTTCTATAGAAATTAACTGACTTGCCATCAATGGTTTTTTTTCTGTAAGGAAATAATTGCAATATTGTGTAAAAAAAGTGTTGAAATCTTCTAATACATACATCAAGAATCGATTTCCAAATTAAAACGTAAGGCTTCCATAAAACGCTGACTTTGATGAAATTCTTTCAATAATCAGCATTACCTTTAAATACAGTGCACGCTCGTTAAAGTGAACCTCTGTATAGGGAACTATTCAATTATATTGAACCAACAAAATTTAACACAGACTACTCCAAAAAGTGAACTATGAGAATCTTAATATAATATAATAACTTAATTTTTTTGGGTGGTATTTAACGAACAATTTTCTTTTGCAATGCGCCTGTGAATGTCATCTATTTTTCTGAAGAATTTACCATTTCCTTATGTGTTTTTCACACTTTGGCACGAATGTCAATATACTATTAAACAAGTTTCTGATTTGGTTTTGCTTTTGGTACATATTGTATAGTCGTTCAAATAAATTCCATAAAAACGTCGAGGTGTGTTAAGTGTATGAGAAGACACATATATTTAGGACATCTTAACTTCCGTAGGTGGAAACTAAGCTCCACAAATGGTCAGAAAAAATTTGTCAGATAATGGATTGACTTTAAATCTCTCGAAATAGTGAACAATTTCGATATAGTGAACAGGCTTGGTTTTTATTAGTTCAGTATATCGAGCTTCTACTGTAATTACAATAACAAATTTAACTGTAGCTGTTCAATAGTATAATTCTGAATCATTGTCAACAATTTTACGCCCGAATTTTACAATTTCAACTTGAACTATGTTTATGTTAATGTTTGAACTCTCGAAATTCGTCAAAAATGTCTTCCAATGTTTTTAGAGCTTATAAAATGTTTCTCTTGTCTCGTTTAATAGTAAATTTTGGAGATGGGGCTTCTGCTTCTTCCTAATTCCCAAATCACAATTGGAACACAAATAGGCCGTCATATTTGGTTACCAAAGTTTTTGATAGAAACATTAAATATGTCCTCCTTCGTAAAACTTGAATACTAGGTAACACAAATTTGACATTTTAATGATAACACTTTCATCGTTCATTAAAAAAAAATCCACTTTCTCTTCCAATAAAGCATAATCCAATAAACGTCCTTATCGTTAAGATATCACTCCAGAACCCCTCTTGTGCCTGATGACATCGATTACCACAACATTAATCCTTTTTTTGTTTTTGGTTTAATATTTAAACTGTTGAGCCTTCAACAGAGCTGCTGTGCTGTATCGTCATCTTCGTTTCTTCCTAATTAAAACTTCTTCCCACACTCAGTGTCAAAGTGTGCAATTACACACAAAACTTTCCTCATAGCCTTCTTATTTTTATTTTGTATTTCGTTGTTTAGTAATCCTTAAGGCGCATTTATATTATCCTCTTCTCTTTTCTACACAACAACCACCATCACCCGCCGCTCACAAATACAAACAATTCTGTTTTCTAATTTTTTTTTATTTTTTCTTCCTTGGGATTCTTTTATTTTTATACATTCTCTTCTTCTTCGAGTATTCTCGCTAGAGCAGCTCTTTAACTAAAAGTTTTTATTTATTTAGGACGTGTACACATCCTTGAAGATCGTAGCCTTAAATTAGACGATGTTACACTCGAAGATATGGGCGAGTATAGTTGCGAAGCAGACAATGCTGTCGGTTCAATTACCGCCACTGGAACCCTAACAGTACATGGTAAGTTCTTCTATTTTCGCCCATAGCCCATCGCCGCCATCATCAAAGCAGCAATATATATATACTCGACTCGACTATAAAATATTTAACTAACTGACATCCGTTTTCCATTAAGCTCCTCCAAAGTTCATTACTCGTCCGAAAAATCAACTTGTAGAAATTGGAGATGAAGTACTGTTTGAGTGCCAAGCAACCGGATATCCAAAGCCAACACTTTACTGGTCCGTCGAAGGAAATAGCTCACTGATGTTTCCCGGTTATCGGGATGGCCGCATGGAAGCCACCCTCACACCTGAAGGACGAAGTGTTTTGTCAATTATTCGATTCGCTCGAGAGGATTCTGGCAAAGTGGTTGTTTGTAATGCACTTAATGCTGTCGGCAGTGTGAGCAGTCGAACCGTTGTGACAGTCGATACTCAGTTTGAACTCCCACCGCCAATAATTGCTCAGGGCCCAGTAAATCAAACGTTGCCGGTGAAGTCAATTGTAACACTACCCTGTCGGACGGTTGGAACACCAGCTCCAATGGTTTCTTGGTATCGGGATGGAATTCCTGTTGATGAGAGTCCCGATGATGATCGAAGAAATATCTCGGAGTCGGGAGCCCTTACCATCAGTGACTTGCAGAAGACCGAAGACGAAGGATTGTACACTTGTGTTGCGAGTAATCGAAATGGCAAATCCTCATGGAGTGGATATCTAAAATTGGAAGCACCGACAAATCCAAATATCAAATTCTTCCGAGCTCCAGAGTTGTCGACGTATGCTGGCCCACCGGGAAAACCCCAGGTGGTTGAGAAGACCGAAGATACAGTCACGATTTCATGGACTAGAAGCAACAAAATTGGAGCATCTGCATTGAAAGGATATGTGGTAGAGATGTTTGGGAAAAACGAAACAGAAGGCTGGATAGCAGTGGGAGCTCGTATTCAGAATACCACCTTTACTCAGGTAGGCCTGAATGCGGGAGTCAATTATTTTTTCGTGATACGCGCCGAAAACTCGCATGGCCTATCACTGCCAAGTGCTTTGTCAGAACCAATAGCTGTTGGAATGGTAAGTAACAAAGAGTTGTTGTATAAACGGGCCCACTGCCACTGATGTATATTTTCTTTACCCTTCCTCCTTGTATAGAAGAGCTTTAACAGCGGTTTGGATTTAAGTGAGGCTCGGGCCAGCCTTCTTTCGGGTGACGTTGTGGAACTGATAAATGCGACATCTCCAGAATCGACAAGCATGAAATTAACGTGGCAGGTTAGTATAGAGACTCTATTTCCTTTCACAAAAAAATAAAAAACTACAAAACGAACGAAAATGTACAAAATTTTATGTGTGTTTGTTTTTTTTTTTCTTCTGTGTGCAGATAATCAATGGCAAATACGTCGAAGGATTCTACATCTATGCACGACAATTACCCGATTCAACGGTCGTCGTCAATACACGCTCGAATGCATTGGTGGCAGCTCCAGACTCAACAGACCCACCAACTCTCGAACACTCCAATAACAACAAAAATATTGGTGGTGGCGGCAGCGGTGTTGGCAATGTCAGGAACAGCATCTCTGGTACCGTTTACAAAATGCTAACGATACTGAACGGTGGCGGAGCATCCACATGCACAGTTACCGGTCTGATGAAGTACACACGGTATGAATTTTTTATCGTTCCCTTCTATAAGTCTGTCGAAGGGAAACCATCCAATTCAAGGATCGCACGTACTCTAGAGGATGGTAAGTTATATTATCCTTTTTTTGTTGTTGTTGTTTTTATCTTGTATGTGCTTTCAATTGCTATAGTGTTTGAGTGTATGTGTGTGTGTTTGTTTGTCTTTTTCTTGTGTTGTTGTTGTTTTTGTGTGTTTTTGTTTTTAACTGTTCTTCTTTGTTGATTCATTTCATTCGTTTTCATTCATTGCATTCTTTTATTTAAATTGAAGTTGGTTCTCGGTTCTCCAGACTCGTCCTTCCTTTGAAAGAAGACACAGGAGAACACAAAAAAAACTTATCCAATCCCAAGAAGACTACTTTTTGGTGTTTTTATCCTTAAATGCAGTTCATTTAGCATACATGTGAAGAAGGGGCTGTATTTATCGTTTTATTTGGCCCTAAATGAATTTGGGGGAAAGTCACCCTTGAAAATTAAATCACTGAAGCCAGTTGTTGGTTCAAATTATTTGGCCGAAGTGATCTGAAAGAAGAAGTTCCTGGAAGGACTTTTCCTGAGTTTACCAAAACTAGAAACACAGCTTTGAAGTTATCAGGAACTATCAAGGCACCCGTTTACAGAACTCATTGACATAATCTAGAACTGGTTTTATTCCTGACCATCTACCCTTGTCAGGGAAACCACTCATCGGGCCTTACATTGTCGGAAGAAACTGAAGCTGTCGCCCAAGCTAAGATCTTCTTGCGCAGGCAGTTGAAGATGAAGACTTTGTGTTAGCGCCCCGATTTCGCAACAGAAGTTAAATGACATATAGAAGAGAGGGGGTTCTTCGCGAACTGGAGGGATTTCTTGAATGTTTTATTCCTTGACATTGAAAATCTTGAAATCCTTGTGACATTGTGTCCTCAACTGTCTGTAAGTTGAAAGTTTTCAAGACCCTTAATTCGTCTTATTTTTTTAAGATTTCGGGAATAGCAGTTCTTACGTTTCTGTACCCCTGAAAGTGTGTCTAAAGACTCTCATGGTGATCAGTTGAGTAGTTAAGGCTTGAAAATGTGACAAACAAAAGCTCATACATTCCCATTCTTATAGTTTCGCTTTCGTGAGACCAAGTTTTTTTTTTCGAAAACTGCCCCCACGTTGGGCGCCATCTGTAACGTAGGCAAGATTCTTCGAGAATTCCAGATGAAGATCAGATCCTGCTTTCGACAGAAAAAAAATTTTCAGGATATCTCACTTTCATCGAAGAAATCCTACATCACGACGCCACCTTTAGGATCTCAGATTACAGGACTCATGAGGCCAGTCCAGGCAGCCAGAAGAAGGGGTGCCCGAAGATGGTATATGACTTTTTCATAGTTTCAATCAAAAATCTACTGAAAAATGTCAACATTTTGTTCCACTTGATCAAAAAATTTAACAAGTTCGTCCCTGTTTAAAGAAATCTTCCTTGCTTGAGGTCCTTTCTATAACGATTCCGATTTTTCCTCATTTGTTTCATTCTATTTGGCGGGCTTTGTTTTGACTTCATTTCAGTGCTAGCTATATAGGAAAAAGAAGGATGGAAATCCCCGAGGATTTTCACATCCTTAGGTATACTTTGGTACATCACCTATCTAGACAAAGTCCCCGAAAACCCTTTCCTTCCATCAACATCCTAGGAACCCTTCTGGTTGGTACAGAGGTATATATGAATCTATCTGTCTGCCTCTTTGTTCAGCGGTTTATTTGTCGATTTAGTGTTTATTTTTGGTTTCCTTCTGCAGCACATATACATTGTACACTGTGTACAGCTATATAAGCAGAAAAGATACAAAAGTCCTTGTTTTTTTTCATAGAAAAAGCTTGCAGCGTCAGCGGTAGGTATACTTCCTATTTAAATACCTGGGATTGGGATGCTTTGGTTAAAACAATGTCTGATGTGTTTTCTTTCGAAACACACGCATGCATACACGTTTGAGTAGAGTATAAAACCAAAGCACACGTCGCGTCGTCTGCTGGATCAACTGTATGTTTTTTTTTTTGATTCAGAAATGAAACAAGCGGTGTTTTGTGGAAAAAAAGGATTCACTTCCCATACCCATACAAAGACAATTGAGTTGTTTTCTTTAAATAAGACAGCCCTATAGTCTCCCCAAATGGTGTTTTATATTTGTTTAATTTCTTCTTCACTTGAGCGATTATAATGTATGTACTCGTACGTGTGTGTATTTATGTTTGTGTGAAGTTGTTGTTTATGTTGACAATTGGAAAAGGCGAAGTTTATTTTGTGGGAGAGATGAATTGCTTTCCTATTTTCCTGAGTTCCGGGGCTTCGTCTTGTCTTTTTTTTTTTTTTGCTGAGGAAGACATGCCTTAATATTGGGCTTAATTATTCTCGAACGGTGGTTTTTTGTGTCTGGGAAAGCAGCCAAAGGCAACACAATCCATCCCATTTTAGAGACGGGAAGTCTTAAAGGTATCGTTAATGATTTGAATCATTTTATGAACGGGTTTTTTGGTATTTTTACACAAAAGATTTAAAGGGTTATAGGTTAAATAAGAAGTTGACAGTATACAAAAGAGAGGAGTTATTCCTCCTCATCCTTAGAAATTTTTGGTCTGTGGTCTGTTTCATAATAAAGTTCCCGCCTTGGGAGATGCCTTTGGTGAATTTTCAACAAGAAATTGACACAAAACCTTAGATTTTTTTGGTATTTAATTGAAAATAACCTGCAGCAAACCTAGTTGAAATATTTTTGAAAACAACTACCAGAAATATTGTCTCTCATTATTTAGAATTGGGCTCCTAAAGCTATCTTGAACATTTCAGGGAATTGCAAAATTAAGACTCAGTATATTTTTCTCAGCTTAAATGTCACCATCCACAAAAGCACCTTCATCTTCATGTACAACCCATGTCTGTTCTGACACAAATTTAAGACCTTATGAACCATGTTAGCATGGAACAACAGACTTCTTGTAAAGCAACAACCTTTATTTTGACAAGACCTTTGTTCTTTTTTAGACCTTCTTTATGCACAAAATTTCAATCCTTCATTCTGACGTCATTCCTCCTTAAAAAATATTTCTCGCAAAGAAAGTGAGAATGTAAGCCTGTTCTGTGCTGTAATGTTGCTGATTGATGTTGATAGGGATCAGCTGATGTCAATCCAATCCGTCCAATAGTTTATTATTGTTGATGGAACTCTCCCAATTGCAAGATTGGACCTTTGACCTAGACTCTCCTTCTACAGGCTTATTCAGCAATTTATACGAGTATTTAACAATTTTTCCAGACAAGGCAACTTTCCGCAAATCATAATTTTCAATATCTTTAGTTTTTCTGACGGGAAACTGCCTCTTGAAAAGTCAAAATATATCTGCTTTGAAGTACAATTTTCTAAGTCTGGAATATTCTGGAAGAACCGCAAGCCACCAAGAGGAGATAAAGTATGGCTAAAACAGCTACTGCAATGAAAAAAAAAAAAAATAGAGAGAAGACAACAGACCTCTGAATTTCTCTGACAAATCAAGCTTGAGCTCGTCCAAATTTGTGAGGTTTTTAAGCTCTTAGCTTTCCACGAAACATGTGCAGACATAAAGCTGGTGCTTGTCTGATGTTAAGTGAAAATGAAAGCGTTTTTCGATTGGTAAGGTAATAACTAAGGAGCCTTAAGCTTTGGTCTAGATTTATTTTGTACATTTCGAACATTTTGCACTTCAAGTAATCACTTCTTTTAAAATGCAGAGATGAAGAGATGGTTATATACGAAAAACTATGAATATGCTTCCACATTCGCTTCTTGCATTTCGGACGCAGTATTTCATCAGATCTTCAGTTTATAGTTCTAGAAGAGTCCTGCCTCAGATTTTAACTATTGTAAGAAGACATTTTCGCTTTCCCTAAGATTAGCTGTAGGTACACTCGATAGTTCTTTTTTTTTAAGCTCATACTTCTCTAAAATTTGATGCATCAACTAATTTTTATGCGTTTTGCACTACCACCGTTCTTTTTAAGAATTCCTCAACTAGTCCAAACTTCCAAGTGTTAAAACTGAATATTGATTCTGCTTGAGTAGTCTCTGTGACTGTTCTAAGGCTTACTTGGTCATCACCTCAAGTTAAGGTATTGTAGTGTTTCAGCAGCATTACTCTCCAAGTTCTATCCTTCATCGTTCTCGGTGTGAAACAACTTTCTGCTTCGTTTACATGATCTGGATAATATTAAATCCTTCTCACCCATGGTTTTCTGTGCTGTGATCGTTTGGCTTCTTCAGTGCTGAGATTCGAAAACATTTTGTTTCCAACGAACGGTTAACATTCTTCGCTTGTTTTTCACTTGGAATCGAAAAAAGTCTGCATCGAAACAAATCTCCTAGTTAGTACTTTTCATTGAATATTATACTTAATCTAGAACCCTAGAGCAACCCTGATTAGTTCCGCATCATGCAGTTTTTTCGTTTTACATTTCTTTCCTACCGAAATTAGTTGAAAACTTTTCGGATAAATTTCCAATTCCCTGAAGTTAATCAAATGATTCGCTGATACTTAACAAAATAATCAAATGTCGACAGATGCACTGTAATACAATTTGATTCCGCCAGCATCGCGGCCATCAACCCCAGTTTGCGACGTCATCATAAAATAATCTGATATTCATCATCACATCATGATAAAATTCCTATAATTTTCAATAAAAATTAAACCTCACAAAGGACTCCTGGCTCCTGGGTCAACAAAGTCCTGCCGATTCTCTTTTAATAAAATAGAAATCTAAAATCTCAAAAAAATATTACATTACCCGTACCCATTCGCCATTCACAAAATTGCCCACTACCCCTTACCTCCGACAAAATATAGACGTTTAATAAAATTCTGCACATATGCATGTTGTATGAGGAGGTAATAAAATATCCTTGTTCCCTGAGAAAAAATCCCTCCCCAAGATATAAGTATTCATACTCTCATCGCTTATAGGTTAGTGCTGACTGCTGAAGCTGACATCCGATATGTGCATTGCACTTCTCTCTCACAAAAGCCAAAAAATTAA
Source organism: Platycheirus albimanus (assembly GCA_916050605.2). Taxonomy (NCBI): domain Eukaryota; kingdom Metazoa; phylum Arthropoda; class Insecta; order Diptera; family Syrphidae; genus Platycheirus; species Platycheirus albimanus. The sequence continues at coordinate 27,949,690 of OU696698.1, read as the reverse complement.
TCAATTTTCCAATTTTTGCTTCCTGCCCGTCGACATGATCTCTGATTCGATCAAATAAATAATATGTATGAACAAACAACCCCACACAGAGTTAAAAAAAAAAACAAAAATTGCATATATTACCTCTCCGATATATAGTATCCCTTTGATTGACATCCTTTTTGGGTTGCCGCGCTGAGCAAATAAAAATAAAAATACCTACCAAAAAAAAAAAATCTTGATCCTGATTCGTGTGTGTTGTTGGGTTGATTTGAGTGCGGGTGATAGCAATCAGGAGCGTTTTTGTGTGGATTTTTTGTTTGTATACCTATGCAAGTGTGTGTTTGTTCTAAAGGACTTGATGGATGAATATATTTAGAGCTCTGTTTTAAATGCGCGTAAATGTCTGGCAAATTGATAGGAATACAAAAAAAATATATAAAAGAGAGAAATAAAATGAATTATCCTTGTTTTTGTTTTTATATTTTAGCTCCTGTTGAACCACCATATGGAATGGAAGCTGTTCTATTAAATTCATCGGCTGTGTTCTTGAAATGGAAAGCACCAATCCTTAAACCATATCACGGTGAGTACTAAATGTTCATTCAAATAAATCTACTTGGGGTTAGGAGTGTATATTGTTTCTAGGAGTATGTAGGCAAAGCTCTTTGGCCCCAATAAAGGATGTTTTGTATGTTTTTTTTTTGTATCATTAAGTGAAGGTGAATTTCACACAGAAAATTAGAAATCAAACGAAAAAGAAGAATTGTTTTTAATTTATTCAGTTAGTTATTGTGACGGGTTAGCAATTAGAACTTTTTCTAAAAATGGGGCTTATAATGAACAGTATGGTAATAAATGATTTAAAGTAAACCAGGACAATAAATGTATCTATATTCAAGCTGTCGTGTCCCAAGTTCTACCTTTTTTTTGGGATAGATATATTCTCTAAACATCTCGCTTTCCACAATCTAAATAAATTGAAATGAACGTTTTGGGCGAAAATGGTACAGTGCGGTGCTTGGTTGCTAATCTAGAGTTGTGGGTTCAAGCCATAGCCTGGGCAGCAATTTGTGTATATTGCCGCAGCTTCAACTGGATGCCACCCGTGGGATTTTCGTGAGGTATATGCCACCTAAAATCTCAATCTTTTTCTCCTTGCAAAAAGTAGTGCCCCCGAAAAAAAAACTTTTTGGGATAATGGATTAAACCCAGGACCTACGACATAGCCGGACTCCTCTATGGCTATGTGGAATATGGTGATTGCGGGATACACGATTGCCTTCTAAAATACTCCGAACACTATTACTTTCTTAATGAACTATTACAAGCTACCTTTTACTTCGTACGAGCTCCAAGACATATATTTTCCCAGAGTTATTGGAAACCCCCGCTATGAAAATCTCTCCAAAAGAAGTCACACCGTAATATGTACTAATGCACTAATTATTCTTCAAAGCATGCCTTTTCCAGCTCACCCACAAGAAGAGAACTCACTTGTTATGGACCCTTGTATGAATTTTGTAATTTTAAAGAAGCTCACTGATCCGTACGATCCTTATATATTCTCCTTAAGTCGTTTTAAGGATTTTCGAACATTTAGCCTTTTTTAGCAAAGTATTTCTTGTGTCGGACTTCCACACCAAAAGTCTTGTTTTAACCGGTTATTATATCTGAAAATTGTGACACTGCCTCTTGTAAGCACCTTAGTGAAAAGTCGCTAGTCTTGGCTCTGATAGTCGTTCGTATTCAGTTAGATATTGTAAATCCTTTCCATTTTTCCAGAGTCACATGCGTTGTTCAAAGCTTTTTTGCCTTGCGTACTGTCTACCTTGTCCTTTGTTGTTTCCTTTTTACGCTTTAACTACTCAACCGATCATCATGATATTTCCATCACAGAATGTGAAGGGTATAAAGAGTAGGCAAAGTATCTTTTATCCCAGCAGAACTTCTTTGAGATATTGAAATGCCGTAGAAACTTATAATAGGCGAGCTTAATTCGGCTGGAGCGCCTCAAAGTACGGGGTTTTCCAATAAGAGGTGTTATTTTGATATTCAAAGAAAAGTGGCATTTTTTAAGATAAATGATCTAATGTTTATTTCAATGTAAAGAGGAAAATATGCCATTAATGATGAAAAGAATATCAGTCAACTGGCCGCCACAGCTACGCTTACACAACAAAATCCTCTCCATGAAATGTTTCATCACCAAATCGCAAAGTGGCTGTTGTATGCCCTCAATCGCATCACGAATTCAATTTTTGAGGTCTTGAATCAACGCTGGGCTGTTAGCGTAGACCTTATCTTTGACTGGCCAAAAAAAAAAGGTTGCAAGGTATTAAATCACAAGATCTCAGTGGCCAATTGTGATCACCTCTTCGAGTGATAACACGGTCCGAAGCGCCGTCTTGTTGAAAGTAAACGTTGTCCAGATCAATACCATCTAATTCCAGCCATGAAAAATTATTAAACGTCTCTCGATAGCGCAATCCATTCACTGTAGCTGTTGCTCCAGCCACATTTTCGAAAAAGTAAGGCCCAATAACCCCGCCGGACCATAAACCACACCAAACAGTTACTCGTTGAGGATATAGAGTCTTTGTCTTGGGTTTTCCGAGCCCAAGATGCGACCATTTTGCTTGTTAACGTAGCCACCGAATTGGAAATGGTCCTTATCAGTAAAGATGATTGTTCAATGAAATTCCGGATCATTTGTATGCATTTCAAGGACCCAATCAGGAAAGACACGACGTTGTTGATGATCGGCCGCCTTGAGTTCTGAACTTTACAAGCCCTAAGACCCAAGTCTTTATGCAAAATACGGTGTAATGGAGTTTGTGGAATGCCCACTTCCAAAGAACGACGAGGAATGGACAAACGTAATTTTTCTTCAACACTTTGGGCTGCAGAAGCAATATTTTCACTTGTTCTTGAGCGACATGCACGAGTTTTATGCTTCACATCGCTAAATCGTCTCAACAGCTCAAATGTTTCCACCAATTTCTGAATTGCGGTCCGACAAGGTGCTTCACGACGGCCAAAAAATGTTTAAGTTTTACGAATCGTCTCTGCCAAATTTTCATCAGTTTTATAGTGAATTTTAATAATTTCTATGCCTTGTTGAAGCATGTATCGTTCCATTTTTATTAATGGCGTAGTTTCTACTTGTCAAATGTAAAAAAATTTTAGCTTCAAAAGTAAAAACTACCGAAATAGCGGTCTATTCGAAATAACACCTCTTATTGGAAAACCCTTTATATATCGAATAGTATCAGTTGGCTGCTGCTTGCTTTAACTACTCAACTGATCATCATGAAATTCTGTACCCGCATTATCAGGGGTAGAGAAAATGACGTAGGATAGCTTGTATCCAAAACAATTGTTGACATTGGCAATGGGCATCTAGAATTCCAATTCTGCCCCTCGGAGCAACGAACGCACGGGTAATTGCTAGTTTCCTATAAAAAAAATTATAAATTTTCTTCACGAAATATAAGGAAGAAGTTACAAACTATCGAAATGACAAAATACGGTCCGTTAGTATTTAAACCAGTTCACTTTTTTTTTTTTTAATAAATAGCTACTAAATATTATATTTTCCATAATTTTCTTCTGATGAAATTCACCTTCAATCAGTATAGAGATAGACTAGCAGCAGTTTGTAGATTGTAGTAGTTTTTATGTTTTTCTTATTTTTCATTAACTCTCTCTCTTTGCAGGAATACTCCTTCACTATCATGTCGTAGTTCGTGGAGTCGACATGAAAATGAATTTATCTCGTATCCTTACGAACGTTACAATCGATGCCGGATCCCCAACCCTTGTCCTGGCAAATTTAACCGAAGGGGTTATGTATACGGTTAGTGTAGCTGGTGGCAATAGAGCTGGCATTGGGCCATATTGTTCACCGGCAACATTGCGCTTAGATCCTATAACAAAGAGATTAGATCCTTTTATTAATCAAAGGTGAGTTTTTGTGAAAAAATAAAATAAAAATAAAACTAAAAATCCTTCAATCGATCGATATCCTTTGTTTTTTTTTTCCTTTTTGTTGAAAATATATTGAAGTTTGTATTAAATACATTTTTTAAAAATTTATTTTTATTTTTATAGATATCCAATCAATCAAGAACACGTGGATGATGTCCTTACTCAACCATGGTTCATCATTTTATTGGGAACTATTTTGGCTGTGATGATGTTGTCCTTTGGTGCAATGGTATTTGTGAAGAGGAAACATATGCTGATGAAGCAATCGGCGTTAAATTCAATTCGAGGTTAGTTCTATATTTTATATTTTTATGTGATTTTATTATATATATGTATACTTTCGTATACTCGTATGTGTATCTCGGTTTTCAAAAAAAAAGGGTTAATTGCTGAACTGTAACAAAATATTCTACATACATGGCAGAATTTGCTTTCGTCCTTTTTTTTTTTTTTTCAAAAAATTGGTATGAGATTGGTTGGAGTGCAGTCAAATGAACACTGAATATATTATTTTTTGGTTTGTGTGTGAAATTGACTGCGAAATGTGAATATGGTAAATCTGTTTTTTTTTTTAATTTTAACTTTGATTTTTACGCACAGTAATTTTAAACATTTTTTGAATGTGTGTGTGTGTTAGTGGTGTAGGTATGGAATGCTCTTAATGGACATTTATCAATTTTAATCAGATGAAAATTAAATCATTGCGGCTAGTTGACCATATGACGAGGATGGAGCAATAGATGTAAGTGAGGAGGGGGGTGTAAGTGAGCATGATATGAAGCTATTAACGGAATTGAAATTTAAACAATTTTTTAATGAGTTTTTATATTGCTTTTAACTCATATAGGTACATACCTCCTCCTATACGTCCATTCATTTAATTGTTATATTCATAATTGAAATAATTATTATTAGCTGGATATTTGCGATATTTTTAATTAATTAAAATATTTAAATCGTATAAGATACAATTTATATAAATATTTTGTGGTTTTTAAATTTTTAACCACATGAAAATTATTAGTTTGATTTTCAAGAGCTAGTTTTTTTAGACAAAAATTTCATGTCACTTAATTTATTGAAGTAAAAAAGTGATAACTATAAATCAAAGATTCGCAAACTTGTGTGAAAATTGTTAACAAAAACTTTTTCTACGTAGGTATGTTCTGGGAATCGCAGGAACATAAAAAAAGCTCCTGAGGAATCTATTTCTTATCTAACTAACTCCAGCTTGATAAATCTAGAAGCATTTACACGGTGTACATTTTTCAAGACCTTCTGCCGACTTTTGACGAACCAATTAATGTGCGGTGAGAGCTTGCATTATCATCTTGGTGGAGAATTCTTCGTCTTCTTGTGATTAGTTCCCTTCATTTTTCTGAACACTTCTGGAAAACAATTGGTATGGTTAACTGACCATTCTACGATACCATAGTGGGAGTGAATGTCCAACTATTTCCGAATTTGGAAGACCTTTACGAAGTTTTTCGTCTAGAGAAGAAGTTTCATCACCAAAAATCGAAGTGAGATGATGGACTTACAGTTTTTGGTTTAATCGACGGCGAAAACCATCGTTAGAATATGTTCACGATTTAGTTCCATTTTGTTATCAAGATGAACCAAAAAGCACTCGAATGACAAAATGTTCAGAGTTGAATTACCATTAAAAATATCAAATTTGATAAATGTATACTCATGTTGCCATGTCTCAAGATTCACGCAGACCATTGAAGAACCTAAGACTGAGCTCATTGGCGCAGCCAATTCAGTGTTCCCAAAACCAGAACACATCTGATTCGGCTATAGGTAAATCTAGTATCTAATTTTTTTTTTTTTTTTACTTAAACTTAAATTATGAAGAAATGGTCCAGTGAAATAGCTTCCATGCCTTACCACACTTTCGCCGTAAGACCAGCTCTGCAAAGAATTCATACCAATTCACCATTGAGCCGTATTTCGATTGCCATGCCGTACTTTTATGCAGAAGTGCATTCTTCAGCCGCTCCACACGAACGTGGAATGCTGTGTCTGAACCAATTACTCGTATCTTCTCCCATTATCATGTTAAAACAATGATTTTTTTGTTTGTATATTGTACTCCCTCTCTTATCGTGAATTAACATTGTGCAAGCGTTTAGGAGAGAAAAAAGAATTTTTGGTGGTACAGTGGATCGAGATTTTTAGTTATATTTTTTTTTACGAAAATCCCACGTGTGATGCCATCCAGTTGAAACTGCGGGAATATAGAAAAATTATTGCTAGCCTGGGGTTCGAACCCACAATATTATAAGTTCAGCCAAGCATTGTAGTCACTGTACCAATTGCCACCTATAATCAGGGCTGGATTTAGAGGTCCGGAGGCCTTGGGCAACAAAGAAGTGCAATAATAGAAGTAAATTCTGAACAAAATCATAGAATTGAATCGCCGCTCGGCAAGAGTTAGCAACTACTTTGCCAACTTAATTGAGAGAATCACCGCACAACATGGTACAAACGCCTATAAATGATTTTTCTCCAAAATAAGAGCCTGCATTTCTTTGTATTTGCCACTCATGTGTGCAGCATTGTCAAAATCTCATATGATTGGCCCTGGCACTATGGAATGTCTATTTGATGGTCACCTAAAAACTTGAGTAACGCCTGCGGTGTGGCTTCTCTCCAGTATAACTGCAATTTAGTAAAAAGGTGAGAAATCTTTCATTTGCCAAAAATCCTTCAATATATATCGAACAACTATAGTTAATTGATCCATATGAGATTCGCCGGGAGTAGAGGCCACTGAATTCTTTTTGCTGGATACTTTTAAAGTTATTACTTTATCACCCGTAGAACAGGTCAGTTCTTCGCAAATCGTTCACGAAAGGTAAATGATCTGGCCACTCCCTTTGTTTGCATGTCTTTCAAATAGGTTGCCAAGATTGGATCCTTTTATGGAGGCCCTTAAATCTGTCCTTGCCTGTAACTATAATCCCTGGAAATACCAAACAAAAACACGTTGGAAATAATGCACTGTTTTCAGTTTCTACCTGTTTTTTTTTTCAATTATTCTTTGAAAGTCATGGTCAAAATTAAAACACCAAAGCCGTATTTAATGTTGACATGGAAGCTATTTTTTAAAATAACTTCACACACCATAGTCAAATAAAAACGATTATACCTGAGTTAATTCTCCCCATCTGCCTTTCCACTTTGAAATATAGTATTTTTATTTTATTAAATTAATTACGCTCATTGCAAGACACCTCCCCACAGTCTTCATTCCAAAATATTGCTCTTGATTCGTTACCGCACATTTATCTTTATGAATATTCAACACAAAAATTTAAACTTCGTGAGATATAAGATACAAAAAATAAAATGCCGTAGCTCCTGCTACTACCCACAACCAACACCATTTCAAAAAATGTTGATCCTTGTAATATTTGTTCGTACCTACAATAACTGCTTCCGTTTTGTGCAGTTTTCTACTTTAATTCCTCCTTTTTGCATTAATTTATATGTAGCCGTATGTATGTTCGTTGCAGGCTCCTACTTTGTGTTTCGTTTTATCCTTTTTTGATTATTTTACTGCGTTCATGTGCCAACCAGCATTCAGGTGTAATGTGAGAAGTTGCAAAGGATAGCCAGGACATCATGGCAGTTAAAAAAAAAAAAACCTTCACACACCATCATCCACTCCCTATGTTGTGGATTGGATAAACTGGGAAAATAAAAGTTTAAAAAAAAAAAAAAAAAAAATTATACGTCTACTACACGCGTGGCATTCCCATGATCCCCGAATGCTTACTATAACGTCAGAATAGCAATTCATATAAACCTACGCGTTGCTTTAATAACTGCAAACACGAATACGCCAAGGATAACGTTGGCACAGTGTTAAATTAAATAAAGCTCGTTCGCTGAATGCTCTCCTGTGTTTTTCGTTATATACATTTATTTGAATATGAGAGAAGATACAGTTTTTGAAATTTTTCATTCAGTGGCTCTCATGTGGGGAAGGGGGGGACAAACATTGAATGGATAAGGGGGAGTAAGTGGGGAGGCGTTGTTTAATTGCACTTTTGTCTGTTTGATCGCGCCTTGAATACCCAGTGTACTGTTGGCTTGGGTTCGTGTCCATTGCTCATCGTTATTGTCCTGCTGACGCGCGATGTACCTTTGAGAATGGCATCCAGGGCTGTATTTGGAACTTTAAGGCCTTGAAAAATATAAAGGGAGATTCAAAGCGACAGGGGGAGATAAATAAACAATACCATCTGAATCGGAGGAAGAAGATTATTAAATGTTTAGAAGTAGGAACACTTAACTAAAAAAAACTAAAAAAATGTTAATGTAATGGGGCCTTTTGATTTTCTAACTCCATTTCATAGACATTGACTTAGGTTAGTCTTTGCTTTTCATCCTTAATATTGATGACTTCGTATCTAGAAACTAGAAAGTAGATACAACGCTCAAATTTAATTGCCTCTTCTTATGCGTCCATTGACAAGTCCACCCCTGGTTTTGCGCGTCTTTAGGTTGGCAAATGAATGATGATGATTCATTTCCATACTGCCTCTTCGTTTATCAACCCTCACCCACATATCCACCCACTCAGTAGCTGACAGTAGTCATGTATATTGTATCTGCTATAGCTGCTGTGTATCTGGAATCTGAATCCAAACAGACAGGGCATTTTATGTTGTTTATACATTTTTACCCAGTTGACAGTCGGACAAATTTTTAATTAAAAAGAATATAGGCAACCAAAAATACACAACAAAAACAAACCGACACAAAAAAAATATTAAACTTAGCATGACATAAATTTCGAAGAAAACTGTCAGAGAAACCATATATACACACACAAGCACACATAGTATATTTTCATCCTTCTCTCTTGGCAGAAGGATTCATTCAGGACTTCTTCTATCTATGTCAGTCGTTTAACTTGTTTTTTTTTTTTGAATTTTTTTTTGATAATAATTTCAGGACATTTATAAATTTAAGCCCCACTTTTTTGTTGTCCTGTATTCTCTTCTGTATATTAATTATGACAGTTTTGTTCACTGTATGGTTATTTTGTTTTTATTTCGTCCTGCAGGCACACATCATCCAAACGATGTCCTCAAAATGCCGTCTCTATCGCGCAATGGAAATGGTTTCTGGTTGGATGCTTCGACTGGTGGTATGGTTTGGCGTCCTTCAGCTAGTGATGCAATGGACATGCAAAAGGATCAAATTGCCGACTATGCACCCGTCTGTCTAACAACAACAACATTACCATCTGAACAACATCGAAATCAAAGGTATGTAAAGATGTATATGCACACCACACATGTACTGTACATTAGGCTATTTCAAAATATTGTATTTATCTAACTCCGTGCTTCGAGTTTCCTATGAAAATATAGTCCTTCGAGCTGGAATATTGACAAAAAATTATTGCAACTGATGCATTTTCGAACATTTAACTCCAAGGCATATTGATTTGCTCTGGGTTACTAGGCTTATTCGGCGTTGTATAAGGATATGTTTGAGTTTTGTAATAATAATTACAGTTGGCTCTTTTGTTAAGCTTTTGGCTTTTGTTTTTCTGGATAGAACAGCACTCCATTCCTCTTTGTTGGTAAACCGATATTTTGAGTTAAGGTTTTTAGAAGCATTTACAACTCAACTCTTAGAGCAACAAGAGCAACATGAAATGGTAATTATTTGCCAGGAACATAAATTATTTATTTTGTCAAGGCTTGTTAGGCTCTTTCGGACAGACGCTTTCAAATCGAATAGAAACCAACTTTGAAATTCTCGTATTTAAAAGGTCCTTTTTGGAAAATGGAGATATTATTTGATGATGTTGGCCTGAGGAAATATAAGCATGGTCCTTCTGTAACTAAAATTTTAATTACACTGGCTTCTATTAAAATGCTTTGTGAAATAAGTCAAAGAAGTTATCAAACTCATTTTAGTTCAAATAAGGACCAATTAATTTCAAATATAGTATCAAAAAACGTTGTTCGTAGTCCGAAGTGTTAAATTTATTAATTAAATCTGGTAAGAGTATACGAATAAAATATTTAAAGAAATATCCTTCAAGTTCGTAGGAGTTAGTTGTACAGAAGTATGAAACCTAGGGCTTTGCAACATCATCTTCAACGTCATCTTTTAGATGAAGAAATCATTGAATCTTATCTCTTTTTAGTTGTGTCAGTAGGTTGACTTCGAACCATATCCTTCTAGCGAGGACCTGGAGGCACAAAAATGAGATCAGGAATTGTTTCCGGAGTTTTCTGTGAATCAGCCTTGGTCCATATTTCAGTCAGAGGTCTTCACAATCAAACTGGTGCATACCCAAGAATAAGAAGTCACTCAAATGCAACAAATGAATCAATCTTCATTTTCTCAGATAGCCAAGTTGCATTTAAACATTTGGTTTAACTTGCTCTTAGATCCAAATTTGTCTATGAGACTGTCATAGCTCTATCTGAAATTGTAATAAACAATTTTGTGATTTCCCTCTACATATAGGGATGTGATGGCAAAGGAAGAGGCACTTCACAGCCATTTGTCGGGACTGAACCCTTAATCGGAATAAATAAAAGCCACTTAAACTACACTGCCGTTAAGATATCGCTGTGCTTGAGATGTATTAACGCTCTCGTTTTATCTCAGTTTTGTCGTCACTTGTTTCCAATCTTCTTTTTTGTGATGCGTGCTTTCCTAAATGACAAGAATAGCAAGCTTTAGGAACAGCCTTTCGCTTTAAAAAAAACACCATGTGTAAGTTTCTTAGCAACTTTCGATTGCAAGTACTACCGAAACTAAAGCTTCTTTAAGAAAGCTTGCTGTGTTTCATCGGAACCAATAGTTTCGGTTTGAAATTGTAATGAAGCACAATACCAGATCCATTTTATCTTTGCAAAACAGTGCTAGAAGATGTTTTTGCCTACTTCAGTTTTATTAAGAGCTCAATAGAAGCCACTAATTGTCTAGTTAACAACTTCGACAGGACTAATAGAGATTATTGAAATTTTTGTTGTCTCTTTTTAACTATATTTATTTCAAACTTAAGCTGAAAGTCTTCTTCAGAACTTCTGTAAGTAACTTATTTGTAAAGGCCTTAAAGAAGCTAGTATAAAATAGTGAAGGAAAAAATTCTAATCTTGCATAAGCTTGGTTTAGATAAGTTCTATGCAACTTTTCTCATGTTGATAAAGTGGACAGTCATGCAGTTAGTTGGGACTGATACTTTTAGAAGTTTCAAACATAAGTTTCCAGGAAATCTTGAATTATATTTGAATTCCATACGAGCTCCGAACCAACTGATTGTGAACGTCCCAAAAACGTGATCATAAATTTTCGTTCTCTCCCGTTTTTTGTATGTCAGAAAAAAAAAACGCAAAATGAATGTCTTTCCTCCCTCTTAGCTGTTTTTTAATAAAATTAAAGTCAATTTAATTTTAAAGCACAATCTAGTCCACTCTCTTTTTCTGGCTGATGCGATGCCGTATGAAGCTCTGACTCCGACTGGCCTTTCCTTAATTTACGTATTTATTTATGGCATTCATTAAAACCCACGAGCATATTAATGAAATTCATTTTAAGCGGCTTACCTGTCGTATTGTTTCTGCATATAGACCTGCTGGGCTGATAAAAACTTTATCCTAAAGGAGCGAGGAAGAACTCTGTATGTGTCTGACGAAAAAAAAAAGAAAAATCCTTCATGCCCCCTAAAGGCTTTTACAATTAAATATTCATTCGTAAAACTGTCGTTGCCCCCAACATACACACACAAATACAAAAACACACAAACACGTCGGTCAGTGGCATTAAATTCAATGCTATCTCATCCGGACACAAACATGTCCTGTCTACTCTCCTGCTGGACATAACCTATACAAAATAATACCACACACTCCGTAAATCGTTTTTAATCCATAGAAAATTATTTTCGCACTCCGATAATCTGGCAATTTATTAATCAAGGGTCGTTTTGTATTCATGTTTTTTTTTTTTTTTTTTGTATTTTGCAGATACGTGGGCGAGTATTCCAATATTCCGACGGATTATGCTGAGGTGTCGAGCTTTGGTAAAGCCCCAAGTGAATACGGTGGCAGTACAAATGGAAAACATTCCCCGGCCCCCTATGCCACTTCCTCAATAGTTGGTACGGGCCGTTATCCAAATGAATACAGCAGCGGCTCGACCGGATATCACAGCCAATCAACTCATACCCAAAACTACAATCATCAGCAACAACAACAGCAACAGAGTTATCCAAATTCTATGCAACATCAGCGATTTAATAGCAGCTACCATCATGGTAATAATCAGAATCACCATCATCAACATTCGAATTCGTCAAACGTCTACCAAACCGCTAACGATATGTATCCAGGTGGAGGTAATTCAAATCGGTCCACCTATTCCGAACAATATTACTATCCAAAGGAAAAGATTCACATAACCGAGAACAAACTGAACAATATGACAAATTGCCTTACGTTTAACCCACGAACCCATGTTGGAATGCAGCCAATTCCGGGTGCGAATGCGGCGGCGGCAGCAGGAGGAGTCCTGATGCAGCAGGGCAGCCCCATGGGAACAATAAGAAGGAACAACAATCGCTTCAAAGTATCACACCCCCAGAATCAGAATCAGAATTTCCTTAACCACCACCTAGGCGACAATGGGAAACGTGTTGAGGCGATACCACCACCAGTCCTGCCACTACCATTGCCATCACAATCCCAGCATCAGCTGAAGTTGTACAATGGCGGTTCTTCAGGGAATACGGTTGCGAACAACGCAAGCATCGTGTCGACGGCTTCTTCTGCTAGCAAAAGTCTCCTCGACTTTGACTCAGCTCTAATGGTCGATTCGGGATTTGGAGGTGGTGGTAATAATGGTGGCAGTGGTGGAATTGGAACAGGTTGCGATAGTGGTTGCGGATCACCGTCGCTGTTGCATGTCCAGGACGAGCAACTTTATATAAAAGTTGGCGAAACCAATCCACCGGATAATACTTACCTCAATTGGCGGGGCCACCCGACACGGGGTTCGTACAATCGCAGCATCGGCGGAGCTAGTAGCAGCATTGGAGGCAGTAGCACTCTAAGCTTAGAGCACAATGACAATGGAAGCGATAATCTAATGGCTGCAACACCGGCGGTGGCTGTGACGGCGATGGGTGACAATAGACGACGACAGGTGTCGGCGGCAGCGGTAGGAACGACGGCGGTTTCCATGGCAAACGCAAACGATAACGATGTGATTTATGCGCCATCTAGTGATCGGAGTCTTATTAGTTATAATGCTCAGGTGGATAACGTGTGACCTGCCATCAGTCCTTTGCGAAAATCGTAAAAGCAAACTCTTTGAAATTAAGATTGGATGCGGATGGTGTGGGTGAAGTTCGTTCTTCGTTCGGAATTGAAAGGGATGATTTATTATATAAGAGGGTTGTTGCTATGCGATAAAAGATTTTCCCTGGCTTGCAAGGGTATACAAAATAGGAATTCTATATAAACTGTTGTATTTTTATGTTGTTTTTGTATTTACTTTTTTTTTTTTTACTAAGACTGATGAGAGATGCCAATTCGTAGACAGAGATATATAAGAGGGATGCGAAGTATGTAACTTGCTGATGCTTGATTTTTCCTATAAAAAAAAAAAAGAAATAGTTTTGCTCAAATTTAATTTGTATGTATAATTTTATAAGTCACGAGCAGAGCTGCCATAAAAAAATAATCCTAAAAAAATCCCTAATGTGAGTCTCTCTCTATTTTATAAACAACAAATAAAATTTAATTCTAGTTAGGCTGATACAAAATATTTAACAATTACAAAATAGTTATTCAATACAAACAAGCTTATCTACTATATTTAATGTACATACAAAAATTTTAATTTGAAAAAATATGTAATGTAAGTTTACTCATTGTGAATAATATAACAGTTTTTAACGTGAGGATAGTCGTTAAATTATATTAATTTTATTATAACTATAGAATATATATATATGAATGTGTGGGCCATTGATGAAGGTTGGAAATTAAATTGTGTAAAAATTATTTTAGCTGTAAAAAAAAATTAAATATATAAAAAAACAAACTACTGACCGACTGTGTAATTTTACTTAATACAAATACAAATAAAAATTTAAAAAAAAAATCTAGAAATCGCTTAGAAAGAAATAAGCCAAAGCTGGTTAAAATAAAATATATATAATGTATTAATTATAACTTTGTAAAAAAAAAATTAAAAATAAATTAGACTTGTTTACAGTGTTAAATATTTCGGAAATAGACTTAAAAAATTACATTTAATAATAATAAAAAAAAAAAAAAACTATAACATTAAACTTACATGCGTGTTTGTGTTTGTGTTATTTTTATTTCTTTTAATGGAAATGTGTCAAAAACTAAATCAATAGTGAAACACGAAAACACTCGCTTAATAACTTACACTCTCTTCCATTCCTGTGCAGGCGTTGATTGATACTACTCTGCAGGAATTGAAAATACCTACAATTCAACGTCGAATCCGAACTGATTTTCTCGTCAAGTCTTACTCTCTTCGAAAAATTATCACTTCATCGCAAGGATACGATATCACGGAAAAGAACTTTAGTAGAATTAGAGATTTAATAACGATATTTTACGAGACTTGCAAAAAAATTCGAGCTTGAGACAACTCTTGGATGGAAATACCTCCTCAACTGAAAACCAAACTTCGAAAGTTTGATCTGTGTCTTCAAAGACATAGCTGAACTTCCTGATACTAATAAGTGCTCCCTAGTGAGGAAGCATTTAACAAACATAAATAATTGTTTCCCATTTACTTACCCAGACGTCTAAAAAAAAAAAAACAAAAAAAAAAAAAAACGTTTTACAATATTTATAATTACAATTACGTCTACCATTTACTACTGCTTACCAGACGTCAACCGTTTTTTTCAAAATTCAAATTTAAAATTTATAACGATTTTTGCAAAAAAAAATTCGAGCTTGAGAAATTGTCTAAAATTTCATGAAATACCAGGCGATCAGCAACAGCAGCAGGTATACTCACCACCATACCAAAAAAAATGTACTCCCAAAACTATGCTTTAAAAATAAATCCAACATAGACTTCCGGTTTAAATTATTTTGCAAGTGAATTTTTTCAAAGCCAGCTTTTAGGAGCTTAACAGCAAAAAATGTATTGCATATCCAAATGAGTATAATTAATTTTTTGGCGCGAATTTTTACTGTGGTGAGTATACCTGCTGCTGTTGCTGATCGCCTGGTATTTCATGAATTTTTAGACAATTTCTCAAGCTCGAATTTTTTTTTGCAAAAATCGTTATAAATTTTAAATTTGAATTTTGAAAAAAAAACGGTTGACGTCTGGTAAGCAGTAGTAAAAGGGAAACAATATACATATATTTATTTTCGTTAAATGCTTCCTCACTAGGGAGAACTGAATTTTAAATATAGCTGATTGAAGATTTAATTATTGAGGAATTTTTCAGAAAAAGTGATAATTGGCGACTGGTTATTTCAAGGAAAACGTCAGGGACTCACTCAGTTTAACTTTTAACTTTTTTTTTTCATTGACTTACGAGGTACCAGGCGCTCATAAACGAAAGGAGGCTATTTTTGTTTGCATTTATTTGAAAAAATAGGTGGAGCCAAAAGCTAGAAGTAAACGGTAAAGATCGATTTGGAATTTATTTGCTGTTTGTGTGTGGGCCTTAACTACTTCCCGTTATTTCTTTTTTTTTTTATATTCATGTCCTACTTTGGATCCACCCATTTTCAAATTATAGGCAAAAATAAAAAGCTTCTTGATTTTTCTGTTTTCATATGCTTTTTGCACTCAATTTAAAGGGAAGAAAGAAGAAACAACACCTTAAGCAGTGGTGTAGAAATTGTAGACGCATATTTCCCGCCAAAAGTTTTATATGTGGGAATAATGGTGGGATGACGATCACAAGGAGGAACAAAAAGTTACGGTTTCGAAGTTCACCTTTCCCACTTGCTCACTCACTCCTATTTATCTGATAAACAGAACAAAGCAATAAAAAGGTTTTTTATTGGCTAGGGTCAGTGGCGACCATTTTTGCGCTGGGCTTGAGTCAGGTGGTATTTTTATAATATGTAACAGGGTGTCTGTGCTTTTTGTTTTAAATATTTTTGCTATTTTAGGCTATTAAAGGGAAAAAATAAAAAGTGCTCGTGCTGTTTTTTCTATCTTAATAATTTCTTTTATTTTCCAGAATCAAAGAACTTAAAATAAATATTTATTTAAATATTACTGTAATTGTTTGTTTACTTTATTATATTTTTATGTTTACTTCGATTATTTTGTATTTTGCTGTGGAATTATATCTTAGTGATTTAAATAAAATAAAAACGTAGTTTATTTCAACTGGTTTCCTTTGTACGATATAAAACTTTTTAAACATTATCTTTTATCTAAAATGTATAGTTTTGGAAATGCATAATAACATTTCAAATAAAAATATGTATTGTTGGTTGTTTTTTTTTATTTTTTTTTTTTACTTCAGGAATAATGTTACACCATGTAGGCTTTTGCCCCGTTCTGTTCATATCGCAAAATTTTCATCGTTTCAACTCCGGTTCTAAATGCAGGCACTGTTGAAGCTGCGAAGCGTCGGTCATTGGCTTCAGAAAATCCATTACGGTGGGTGGTAGTTTTATATGGCTGGTGCTGTACAACAGGAAACGCCTGGAATTAGAAAATTGAAAATTTTAAGACACATTTTACAAAGAGGGGATTTCGTAAATGGAATGTTGTTGAGAAGTAGGAAACAAGTAAAATTATTAACTTAAAAAAAAAAAAAAACAATAAAATCCACAAACAAGTAGTTTGAACAAATCGGATCGGGGTGTTTTTGAGAATATTATTGCCAGCTAAAAAAATTGGCTAAAACAACTAAAAAGATTTCGATTTCAATAAACAACTGTTAGATATGAACATGACAAAGTTTGATTCTGGAAGGGTAGCATACAACCGTTTGAATAGACATCTTTATTCGACACACAAAAAAATCATACATTCCCGATTTACGTTTTGACAAAGGACATTTTTTTCCTAACACCCAACCTCTCCTCATTCCACATCATTAGTTGAATAATTACTTTCCGAAATATCAAACATACCAACAAATCTTAATTAAGACACCAACAAGCACCCCAAAACATGAGTGTTTCTGACATAGACATTACCAAAAAGAAAAAACCCATTCCTCTCGGACATTTATCCCACTTGAGCACCTCAATTAAATACTCTCACTGGTTTTGACATAATTCCCTCACAAAAATACGCACATGTGGTTCATTGGCTGTACATTTTAATCATCGATAAAGCGAGGCCATCTGACTCAAGGTTGAAGTCCACAAAAACCCGTAGAAGCCATCATTGAACTCGGGTGTCATTACTCTGCATCGCCGCCGACGTCGACGACGTGTCTATGCCATAATTTATAGATAACCCGACTACGATTTTTCCTTCTCGATACACAAATTGTTGGAAAACAGATATATCCAACTTCACCAAATTTAATTGAAATTGAAACACCCTATTTCTTGTCATACCTCTGCCATCATAGGTGCGATACCCTCTTCTATGTCCTACCCGGTTTAGCATATGTATAGACTAACAAACATCCTTTTTGCGGATATCCTGAATAAACGTGATAGAGATGACAAAAGAGAAAAAAAAATTAAAAGTGAGAAGGATTCCCCGAAAAAATGCATCCATGTGGAAGGTGTTAAATCATCTGGAAATATTGCCTAATGGATAGTTAACACGATTTTTGCCTTAGAGCCAGGTCAGATGATCCTTGTGTTGTGTCGTCGTCGTCCCGGTCCCATTCTCGTTCTCGTTCTCGGGGTACACGACACCGATGACACCGAGAGCGGACCAATTTTGCGTCCTTTTTCATGCGAAATTCATTCAAAAATAAGAAAAGAAAATTTTTTTTTCATTTAGTCTAAATGGGGGAGGGGAATTATAACTGAGATAAGCGGTAGTATGGCGTCCGCTGGCATTGTCAATTCCTAAAAAAATCCATTCGGTTCAAAGGGGGAACGTTATTTTTAACTACGTGCTAGTATATGGAGGGATGACTATGCCTTCAAACGGAAAGCAAAGGATCCAAATATCAGAATCCTTATAAATCATAAACTTCTGGTGTTTTGCTATTGTGGGAGCTCGTATCTGCCAAAAAGGATAAAAGGGTCGGTCGAGTAGACAGATTTATTCTTCTTGTAAAACTTGACAAACGATAAGAATTTTGTATACGGAAATAACCACATTTTATACCTCAAATCGATGACCTGTTGTTTTTGAGTGGCGTCGCTGCGCAGGAAGGGCGGGTCGGGGAAATAAATAGTTTGTAAGAAAATCCTTGACATCAAACCATCAAAGAAAAGCTTAAGTTTGACCTTTCTCTAATCAATCCATTAGTATTCAAACGTGACAGATGAAGGAAGGATCAAAATAAGTTGCGTAACACATAACAGACAACATCCATGATAGCCAGTAGGAGTAGGTACCACTTTTACACACAACAGCATTCGGTCCTTAACCGCACATAACTTATTTAATTAAAGTTAACCCAGAGGGTCAAATAATCGATTTGGGGTATGGAAATTAGACACACTTAAGAGGGAAGGTTTTGTTGTATGGACTTTACTACGGTCAGAAGACGGACGACAACGACGATGAGGACAACAACAAGGATTACTTACGACAACGGAAGGCAGTATTGTTTTAGAATAGTCTAAGACAATTTGGAAGGAGAATGTTGATGGGTCATCGCACGTAATTTTGAAATTCCGTTTTACATTAATTGGTTTGGAAAATGGAACAATGCGTGTGCTTGGTTTTGTAAATTTTGTAAAATTGGTTAAGTTTTTGGGTTGCTAATTAATAAAAACGAGTGTTTCCAATATGCCAGCTAGTTACATAATTTTTGGTTTGAAGAAGGCATGGGGTATTTGGTATTTGTAAAGCAAAGTCAGAACGCACGTGAGTGGAATGTACGTGTACCGTCAGCCAAGTGGTGCTGCATCTCCATCCACAACAACTTTTGTATGGGAATATACCTCCTCAACGGAAGACCAAATTTCGAAGGTCTGATAGGTGTCTTCAAACTTCAAAGACATAGCTGAACTTCCTAATACCAATCAGTTCTCCCTAGTGAGGAAGCATTTAACAAACATATACATAGTTGTTTCCCATTTGCTTAACAGACATAAGCCGCTTTTTTCAAAACTCAAATTTAAAATTTATAACGATTTTTACCAGACTTGCAAAAATAAATCGAGCTTGAGAAATACCTGCTGGGGTTGCTGGTCGCCGGGTATTTCGTGAAATTTGTTTGACAATGCTCGTATTTTTTTTTTTGCAAGTCTGGTAAAAATGTACTTATAAACTTTAAAATTCACGGACTCACTCAGTTTTGTTAGAGCAGTAACCATTGTTACTATTTTGCTAAGGGCATGTCAAAATTAAAACCATAAGTCCATAATCGATTTATGAAGTGGATTATGGACTTATGTATGTCCCACTAAGAAAAAGTGGGACATAAGTCCACAATGGACTTATGTCCCGCTAGAAAAAGTGGGACATAAGTCCATAATGGACTTATGTCCCACTAAGAAAAAGTGGGACATAAGTCCATAATGGGCTTATGTCCCGCTAAAAAAAAGTGGGACTTAAGTCCGTTGTGGACTTATGTCCCGCCCAGAAAAAGTGGGACATAAGTCCATAATGGACTTAAGTCCCACCCAGAAAAAGTGGGACATAAGTCCATAATGGACTTATGTCCCACCAAGAAAAAGTGGGACATAAGTCCATAATGGACTTATGTACCGCCTAGAAAAATTTGGACATAAGTCCATAATGGACTTATGTCCCTCCCAGAAAAAGTGGGACATAAGTCCATAATGGACTTATGTCCAACCAAGAAAAAGTGGGACATAAGTCCATAATGGACTTAAGTCCCGCCCAGAAAAAGTGGGACATAAGTCCATAATGGACTAAAGTCCCACTAAGAAAAAGTGGGACATAAGTCCATTATGGACTTGATCATTTCTTTCGCCGATAGAAGGCAGTTTGATCCGTTGCGAACCCTTTAATCTTCTTAAATAATGTGGTTACAGGTTAAAGGCAAATTATGCATTCGTCGAAAAAAAAATTTTTGATAACAAACAAATTTGATATGACGAAAACAGTTGGTCTACAAATTCTGTCCTACAACCCAAACGGGTGGGCCGAATTCCTTCAAATTTGGTATATAAAGTTTTTTAAGTATATTGTTCGGAAGGGAAATTAAAATTTTTGTTCCTCAAAAATAACGACCTGCCATATAACCTTCACGTTAAAGCATATTTTTCTGGAAAACGGATTTAAAGATTATGATTTAAAAAAGCGAGTGTAGCTTTTTAGGTATGACCTATCATACGGCTGGAAAACAGTTTTAAATAATGGCTAAAAACGATATTTTTTATAGAACCGTTTTTTCTTGTTGTCACCTTAAACGATTCTTTAAAAATTTCACAAATATGTGGTATTTATAGGTCTCAATTTATACTGCATAGCAATATTTTTAACAAATATTTTTTTAATAAATTGAAAACAGATCATTAAATTGTTTTCAAAAAAATTCTTTTCTCAATAACCGCTGCAAAGAATTGTTAATTTTATTTCCATAAATTCTAGTTTTTCCAAGAAAGCAAAGAAAGCCTTTTTTTAGCTTGAATTAGTTTAGGTACCTATTTATGTAATAATTTCGAAAGAATTAAATTTTTCAAAATGTCAAGCCCCAAGACATAATTAGAGCGAGTTCGTCCAACCTAGTCGTTCACTTTATTTTATAATAAAAAAGCAACAATGTTTTACGACACAATTAGAAAATTTGCCATATCAAATTTAACTTATCAGTAGGTCTACGTATTTTTTTTTTCACAACTTACCCCGAAACTGTGCTCTAACAAAGCATGTATAAAAATGTATATTCCAAAATACCAATAATAGAAGTCCTGCTGGACTGGCGAAGCAGGAGTGGCCTTTCTATTTTCGCTTCTCTTTTTTTTTTTTCTCGTATGACTATTAAAATATTGAATGATCCTTGCATTCTTGTATTCATTTTTGACTTTCAATGATCTCATGTTGTTTGTGATCAAAACATACAACATTGAATTGGTCCTTGGGAGCATATCGGGTTTGTCAACGAATTAAGAAACAGAGATCTGAAGTTTGGGATTACACATTACACAGTACTAAACCTAGGTATTCGCTTTAAACCATAAAGTTCATGAAAACACAATATATGACATATAAAAGAAAGAAAGCCAATTCATTTTAAAATTCAGCCTTGTCGTAACTTTTCAAATTCTGCTTTTTTATTTAAAGCTTTTAACCTAACACTCTTGCTTGAAAATAAATCACCATACCTTAATCTGAGCCCAAAAGAAAACACAGCAATATCAATGATTTATATATTTCATATTTCCGCACAGAGGTTTTTTTTTTTGCTTGTCTTCATTCAATGAAACATTCATTTCCTATTTGGAAATACAATTCCCTGCCAAAGGAGTTCCATAAATTATTGTCACCAAGCTCATCCTAAGATCCAAAGATGTAGTAAACTTGGCCATGTGATATTTTAGGAATCAACACAAAAAAAAAAAAAAAAAACTTTCCACTTCACACCATGTTAACCGCACCATGTGGTCTTAAAATATTTTTGTGTTCCTCCTTTAAACGAAGGAAGGCAAAAAAAAAAAGAAATGCTATGTCAAAGCATTATATTCAAAGCCACAATAAAGAGTACCTACCACCTATACGCTATACCTTACCTCCTAGAAGCCTATAGTAAGGTGGGAGAAAAAGAAAAAATAAAACTCCTTAAAGACACTTTGTAACAAATTTACATCCATCAGATCCAGACCAAAAGGAATGGTCTCCATTATTAATATTATTACTCGCATTATGAACTTGAACGCAGAAATGCCGAAGAACATAAATCTTGTCAAAACTTGCAATATTCAGCTCGCAACACCAAAACGTAATCATAACTTGAGCGAAAATAATAAAATTGAGAAACATACCTTCACATAATAATATTTTGTGTTATATATTGTGTGTGTGGATCGTATATGAAAAGGACGACTTCAATATTCTTACCTATATAGCATCTCATAAGGCGTTAACAACAACCCCTCGTCAAGGACTTCTTCGAGAGTAAATTTTCTTTCTCCTTCCAATAATAAACGTAACCGTATATGTAAGTACGCACCTCCAACTGTGTTTGTTGCAACATCATTCTTTCCACAGAGAAGCCATTACCTTTAACAAAGACCATCAGACCACCAACCTACAGAACAGAACAGAAGAAAAGCCAGCCACCCTTGATTTTGGAGCAGCCAAGCTGTGTCGGAATTACTGCAAACAGAGGAAATCCTTCAAGGAGATGAGAAGAACTTTTTGAAGATGATTTTCATTACGGCAATAAAGTATCATAACCGAAAGTGGATATGAATTTATCTTGGGGGTCGTTCACTGAACCAGTTATGCTGGAGTGGCATAAAGAGTAGTTGTGTTGTGATGTGAGAAGAAATCCTTTTTTGGAATTATTGTCTATGCCAGGACTAGAACAGACAGCCACCCAACCATGCGAGCAAGGAGGACGACGATCCAACAAAATTTACTGAGTCAGTATGTATGTACTCGTAGGTACTATTTTTTTGGTATCATTACTGTATCGTAGCTCAAATGGACTGTATACTATCAATCAATAAATATGTGGAAAGAAATAAAACACGATAATTTATAGTGGAAAAATGTTATAAAAAACCACTTATTAGCACGTTTATTCCTTCTCGGCTCAAAATCCTGCTTAAGACTAACTCTCACTCGTGCTTGTTCGCAGAACAAGCACTCTTTCGTTAAGTTCTTACGTTAAGTTTTATTTGCGTTTGATTGTATTTTCTTATATTTATTTGACCATCGAATGCAGAGTTGCCAGGACTCATGCGATTCGATACAATTACTTTTGGCAACTTTTCTTGGAAACTGGGCAAGTTATTGACTTTGTGGAAATGTATGTTAGCGCAACACCATAATATAAAACTATTTATTCGAGCTCAAAGGACTCCGGAATTAACGTTTTTTACAACGTGTGAACAGTTATTTGGTTAAAAGGTTAGGATGTAGTATGTATAGTTACCATTTTTCCATTCGTTTTGTACGGCTGAGGAACAGATGTTTTTGTCATATCACTCATAAGAGTACATACATCTGGGTTAACAATGAAAGATTTGGATATCGAAAAACTGATAAACGCACAGTTGCTACGAACGATTTTATTTGATAGAAGGGACATCAGTTGCACCACGATTTACAGCTTAGTCGGCACACTATTAGTTTTTATATATTTCCCAAGAACAATTCCGGAGCTGCTCTTGATTTATTTTAATTTTTGTTAATCAAAGGAATCAAAAAATGGCAAAATGTACCAAAATAAAAAATCTCTGTGGAGGCAAAAATTATGAACCAAAAATTCTGAGGGGTTGAACATAGTGAACATTTGACAGAGACGGTTCGTAAAACTAAAACATTTTTTGGTCGTCGTGAAGCACCTTGTCGGACCCCGATTCGGAAATTGGTGGAACAACTGAGAATATTGCTGCTGCAGCCCAAAGTGTTGAACAAAACCCAGGTTTGTCTATAATTCCTCGTCTTTGTTTGGAATTGGGCATAACAAACGTGATGCCCGACTTTAGAAAAGTGGAGGTTATCTTTTTTTCTTAGAGCTACTATAAGATTTAATTAACCTTTTTTCATTGTCTTAGAAAATTCATGAAAATCGGTTCAGTAGTAAGATATAGGTACACTAATTTTTTTTTACGTTAGTTTTTATTTTATGTTTAAATTTTGTAACATCGACTTGATTGACCTATTTTTTGCATTTTTACACTAAGTTTTAATATACCTAATGAGGCAGATGACGTTCAGTTTTGGTTACATTTTTCGCCACCGCAGCGCCACATGTTTGGTGCTTCACATGTCACATCTCAAACATTTTCTTCAAAGTTGGTTGGATTACCAGGCGCTCATAAACAAAAGGAGGCTATTTTTGGCTTTTTTTTGTTGAAAAAATGGGTCAATTTGGAAGTTATGTGCTGTTTGGGTGTTGGCCGCCTTAACTACTTTCCGTTATTTCTTTCTTTTGATATTCATGTCCTACTTTGGTTCCACCCATTTTGAAATTATCGCCTGGTGATCCAAACAGTTTTCATATGATTTTTGCACTCAATTTAAAGGGAAGAAAGAAGAAACAACACCTTAAGCAGTGGTGTAGACATTGTAGACGCATATTTCCTGCCAAAAGTTTTATATGGGAAGTGTGTGTAGAAAGTAGAAACAAAAAAATACGGTTTCAAAGTGCACCTTTCGCACTTGCTCACTCACTCCGATTTATCTGATAAACAGAAAAAAGTAAGAAAAAGGCTTTTTATTGGCTAGGGTCAGTGGCGGCCATTTTTGCGCTGGGATTGAGTCAGGTATGCCGGTCGGCCAAGCCGAACGAGTATCCATTTGATTCGGTTTGATTTCGGTTCGGTTCGGGATGGCTTTCGGCACGTCCATACTTATTCGGCATAATGTGGACGAGCCTTAACAGGGTGACTGCTTTTTGTTTTGAACATTTTTTTTTTCATAAAGAGAACAAATAAAAAGTGCTCGTGCTGTTTTTTTTTTCTATTTAAATAATTTCTTTTTTTTCCCAGAATCAAAGTACTTAAAATAAATATTTTTTTAATTATTACTGTATTTGTTTGTTTACTTAATTATTTTTTTATGTTTACTTCGACCATTTTGTATTTTGTTGTGGAATTATTTCTTCGCTTTTAAGGTGCTATCAATAAAATAAAAACGTAGTTTATTGCAACTGATTTCCTTTTTATGATATAAATTTGTAAAAATTATCGTTTATCTAAAATGTAGTCTTTGAAATGCGTAATAACATTTTAACTTTATTTAATCTTTTGCCCCGTTCTGAGGCAAGTTTCGACAGTGCAACGAACTCCGGGTTATCACAGGATGGCAGAACGCTCGTTGTAGCCTATCTTGCTAAGTAAATAGAGCACAAGAATTTTTCGGTGTCGTAGGTTAATTTATATAAATTTTACCACTTGTTAATTTGTGAATATACTGTAATCGCTTGAGTCGTTGAAATAATAAAAAAGTATATGGCACGACTGATTACGCTGTATCTTCCAAAAAGGAGTACTCACAACTCTTCCTCTTTCGTCAACAGGAAAATATTCAAGCATCTTTACCTAAACTTAACTTTAAATTTAAACGAATAAACTTTTCATTTTCATCCTTTATTCAGATGCAAATTAAAATCATCCATTCAAGTTTAAGAATAATCTTGTAACCAATTCCAAATGCAAAAGATACAAACTATAAATATATAACTAGATACAATAAACATTCAAGCCATCGGCATCCGGACGAACGTAACAACAACAACAACATCAACTGAAAGTTATCCCAAAGCAATGTCTCGATTGTCAAATCTGGGGAATTCAGCTTCAATCATTTATCAACTGAGACAGCGTCATTTGTGGAAGCTATAGAACTCGATATTCATTATATTTCTACTCTTGTTCTGTGTCCTTGCTCAAAGCAAGAGGACCAATCTTATTCCAAACAGGCGCCTTTTGTTCTGTCTGCGCTCTGGTATCTATATCTGCATTCAGATATACAACAAGAGCTATCCTTATAGGTATATACATTGCTTGAGCTGGAGCTTCTCTAGATTTCTGCAGTAACACGAACTACCATCCTAAAAATTGATTAATAATTGCGTCTGGTCTGGGGTGCTATTTTGAATTATTTCGTGAAGATAAATCACAGGCAAAGATTACGGAAATTAAAATCGACCAAATGCCAAGGCGTGCAATTGTCGAGTCGAATCGAAAGGGAAGAAGGGTAGGGAGGGGGAGATATTAAAAGGATACCATCATCGATCCAAGCCCCCAAAATGATTTACACTCCATTTAAGGGAGAACAAAAATACACACAAAATTAATCGCTAATAATTAAAATGATAACTAAGCCACGGTCTGTCACCGTCACCATCATTTGATGGCGATGTGATGGACGAAGGGGTGAAATGAAGATCTTCTTGTGAAACAAAACGTGTGCAATATGAAAAGTTAGCTTGGCGGCTGGCGGCTGACGATGACGGCGCGGTGGAACATGTTTGTTACAGCAAAAAGTTGAACAGATCATTAAAAATCCAATTACCGCTAATAACCGGGGTAATCATCCAGCACAAGGACAAAAAGGACACGTCTATAACGTACGAGTTTAACGAGTATACACCGAAAAGACGATTAACTTCTTGGTGTCTTCATTGCAGCAGCCATTGAATGTGTGTATCATCGTTATTGCCATCATGCCGAAGGACGAAATCAAGAGCTATATATC
The DNA here is from genome assembly GCA_916050605.2 of Platycheirus albimanus. Classification (NCBI taxonomy): domain Eukaryota; kingdom Metazoa; phylum Arthropoda; class Insecta; order Diptera; family Syrphidae; genus Platycheirus; species Platycheirus albimanus. Next base: position 27,923,224 of record OU696698.1, on the reverse strand, counting down.
CCTGAAGAAGAAGACTTACTTTTCTTACCTTTTCACTTCATAGACATGGGCGAGTCCTGAAGGACCAAAGAAGAAGTCTTTTTCCCCCTTTTCTTCGATTTTTGTATTTTTTTGTTTAGTCCTCTATGTTTGTGTAATCCGCTTTTAGTTAATCATGTCATGTTATTAGTCAGAGTCACCCCTCATCTTTGATTCTTTTAATTACATTGAATCCATCATCCAGGACTTTTGTATATGGATGGAAGCTGGAAGATAGAGAGGGACATAGAAACTGGAACCCTATTCGTTTTTTTTTTTTTTGTTCATTGTGGACTTCTTGTAATAACTTGTTCATGCTCTGAATTAATTTTTGGGGCAGCAGTTTTGGTGTTTCCAAGCAATAAAGGATAAAAGGATGACTTACAACAACCAGCTATATATGGTCTTCGAAGGGATGTAGAAATCTCTAAATTTAGGGGCGAGGGCATTCCTATGGTTCATATAAATCGACGTTCACATCCCTTAACAATATTTACGTGTTCTGATGAGAACCAACAGAGTAAAAATAAAAATCAAAGAAAATTTGGTCGTTTTCGTTCAGCTGGGTTTTTTGGTTACAAGGAGATTCACAACAGTTTCTAAATTTAATACAACCACGATCCACGATGTTCAACATGGGATTTGAATTTATTTTCCACTTATAAGGATGGTTATGGAGAAATGTTCCTTATTTTGTTTTGAAAGGATCATGTATGCCATTATGTATGGAATATGACATCGTTCAAACGCCTGCCTCGGCTTCATACGTAAGCCGAGTGTACCAATTTGCAATGACTCTTCCGTGGAGATCCTGATGAATTTAAGCGATGGTCTGTAATATGTTCACCTTAAGGGGCACCGCCCGATTGTCGAATTAATCGCAAGAACCTTAACTTCAGGAAACTCCAAAACAAATCGCATCGACAACGTCGTTTTCAAAACAGTAAAGACCAATGACGCCAACACCGGCCAAAAATCTACACCGAACGGTTCATTTTTGAGAATGCATTATCAGCTGGTGAACCCCGTATAGGTTAGTGCCGTACTATGTACGACCATTTTTTGCTTGTAAGCACAGCCAATTATTATTCAAAAATGCCACTCGTCACTAAAAACGATTTTTCGTCCTAAGCTAGGGTCCTCTCCCAAACACTCCGCAGCCCAGTCAGCGAACAAAAAGCTTGACTATCATGAACTTTGAGCTCCTGCGTCAGTTGGATCTTGTGGCCCGAATCCCGGTGCAAAATTTTCCAAGTTGCAGGTATGGTGAAAAGCCGAGTTCTTGAGCACGGCCGGCGGCCGAAGAATCTTTTGCTTTGGGTTCTGCTGTGAAATTTCACGGACCACGGAGATATTTTGGCTAATCTTGTGTTCCTTTGACATACAAATGTTGTGGCTGGTTGATTAAATTTGACCGAAAAAATATTGTGAGGTCAACTTTGAAGAGCTACCATTCCCACCGTTAAATGAAACAACACAGATTTGACAGATGTCACCGAAACAACATGGATACAGAAGACCCGCACCAGTGATTGAAAACAATTTAACTATAATCTTCCTATAGAGTGAGATATATGAACTCCACAAATTCGTGTATTATGGCTGGGGAAGGAGTCTTTGTACAGTACGCTTGAAATAAGGTGAAAGAATTTAGGGGAGTTCGTTGAAGAGGAGTCATTCAGGTTGCTTTTTGACGTCAACAGTAGAGCGTCGAAGATGGTTTCTAATACGCATACCAGGAGTACAAAACTGTACGATTTTCGCAGTGCTAGTGCCTTAACCGAAGATCAGGCTTGTTAATCTGGTAATAAATATGAAAAGATGAGGATACAGTTTAGCAATTTAACAGAATGGAAGAAGTCTTAATCATTGATAAAACTGAGTAAGAGAGTAGGATACAAAATGGAATCCAGCATTTATATAGGGTTTTCCAATAAAGGGTGTTATTTTGATATCCAAAGAAAAATAGCATTTTTTGAGATAAATGATCGGATATTTATATCAATGTAAAGAAGAAAGTATACTATTTATAATGGAAAACAAAATCAGCCAAATGGCCGCCACAGCTACGCTTACACAACAATAACTTTTTCATTAAATTTTCCACCACCAAATCGCGTGGCTGCTGTATGCCCTCAATAGCTTCACGAATTCCATCATTGAGGTCTTGAATCGACGCTAGCCTGTTGGCGTAGACCTTATCCTTCACGTGGCCGCAAAAAGATCGATTGTTACGTTGCTTGTGTGGCACGTAGCGCCGTTTTGTTGAAAGTAAACCTTGTCTAGATCAATACCATCCAATTCCGGCCATTAAAAATTATTAATCATCACTCGATAGCGCAATCCATTCACCGTAGCTGTTGCTCCAGCCTCATTTTCGAAAAAGCAAAAATGGTCGCCACTGACCCTAGCCAATAAAAAGCCTTTTTCTTCTGTTTATCAGATAAATCGGAGTGCGAAAGGTGAACTTCGAATTCATAAACTTTTGTTCCTCCTTGTGATCGTCATCCCACCATAATATCCCACATATAAAACTTTTGGCGTTAAATATGCGTCTACAATGTCTACACCATTGCTTAAGGTGTTTTTCGTCTACCTTTAAATTGAGTGCTAAAAGCATAAAACTGGTTGTATCACCAGGCGCTCAGAAAAAGCAAGAAGCCTTTTATTTTTTGTCGGTAATTTGAAAATGGAACGAAACTAGGACATGAATATCAAAAGAAAGAAATAACGGGAAGTAGTTATGGCGGCCGACACACAAACAGCTCATAACTTCCAAATTGATCTTTATACCGTTTTCTTCTAGCTTTTGGGGGAACCCCATTTTTTCAAATAAATGCAAAAAAATAGCCTCCTTTTGTTTCTGAGCGCCTGGTAATCGTAAACCAACCAACTTTGAAGAAAATGTTTGAGAAGTGAGGCACCAAACATGTTGCGCTGTGGTGGCGAAAAATGTAACCTAAACTGCTAATTTTATTGCAAACATTGTTGCAACGCGTCATCTGCTTCATTATATTAAAACTTTGAAAAAAATAGGTCAAGCAAGTCGATGTTACAAAATATGCATAAACATTAAATAAAAACTAACTTAAAAAAAAAAAACATTTCAGTGTATATATTTTTAACTACTGAACCGATTTTCATGAATTTGTAAGTCAATGAAAAATGGTTATTTAAATCTCATCAGTAGCTCTAAGAAATTTACAATTATGTACACGTACCTACCTACTACATGCATGACATGTACACTTGTAATTTGATATACTCGTTTAGAAGAATTATTATACAAACATATGGATGTGAATATAATACAGCTCCAACAAAAAAAGATAACCTCCACTTTTCAAAAGTCGGTCAAATATGGAATAATCTTTGCAAAAACAATTTTATAACTTATCTCTATTTTTTCATTGCAAAGGGCGGCATATTAAATGTTTGCCCAGGGTGGCGGAAAAGCTGGATCGGGCCCTGCATAAACCGCACCAAACAGTTACTCGTTGAGGATGGAGAGGCTTTTCAAAAATAAATCTTGCGTTTTCCGAGCCCCAGAAGTGACAGTGTTGCTTGTTGACGTAGCCACTGAGGTGGAAATGGGCCTCATTAGTCAAGTGCTTTTTCGATGAAATTCCGGATCATTTTCATGCATTTCAAGGACCCAATCAGCATAGACACGACGTTGGTTATGATCGGCGGGCTTGAGTTCTTGTGCTAAACTGAACTTTATAAGCCTTAAAACCCAAGTCTTTATGCAAAACATGGTGTAATGACGTTTGTGGAATGCTCAATTCCAAAGAACGACGAGGAATGGACAAACCTGGGTTTTCTTTAACACTTTGGGCTAAAGCAGCAATATTCTCAGTTGTTCCTGAGCGACGTGTACGGGTTTTATATATCAAATCCCTAACTTGTCCCAACATGGTTTTGTTTTTTGAACCGTCTCTGACAAATGTTTACCATTTTTATAATGAATTTTAAAAACTTCAATGCGTTGTTGATGCGTGTGTCGTTCCATTTGTATTGAAGGCGTAGTTTTAACTTGTCAAGTGTCAAAATATCACCTCTTATTGGAAAACCTTTTACAATGAATCAACTTGTGCGAACTTCTAAGTCAGCTTAAGATAGTGCGCGAGGATAATAAGCAGAAAATTATTTATTTTTTATTTTGGTAAGTATCATACTACAAGACTTTTAAGACCCAATTCTGGTAGTAAAGCAGTTTCGTCTAGTCTTAACATTTCTTGCAACAAAATTATTCGAGAAATGATTGTAACTTCACTCCTTCAACTTCTAAATCTAATTTCAGATTTCTTGATAAACTTATTCCTCCTTTTCCTTTGTAAATCCTTAACTACAATGAGGATAAAATACCATCATTCAAAATAAAATTCAATCAATTTATCAAACACAATTTAGGACTCGGTCAGAACACAAATAGCTTTAAATTAATTATTTTTCCCCACTTCCAAGCATCATATGCTCAACGATAGATCACAAAAAAACAGACAGAGATGATAAAACATTATTATCCTCTTTGAACCTCTCCAAAAGGTATGGAATCGAGGTCGGAATTAGTCAAATTTGGAGTAGAGTATAGACCCCGTATTACATTTGTGTCCCCCTATTTTAATCACAAAACACAACCATACATGCTAATAAGGTACTTCTCCATAATAAGGGATGAATAAAATTTGAAAAATTACATCACAACCGACACACGTCCTCATCACCATGATGTGCTATCTAAAAGATCTGGGAACTGGGACTCTTCTCTTATTTGAAGGGTGCCCTTAGTCCAAGCCAATGGCCGAGGTAGACGACACACAACAACAAAATTCAATTGCAAATCTTTTCATATAACTCAAAGGATACGAGGATATGTTGTAAATTTTAATATAATGCTGATGGGTTGCTCCGCTCAACTTTGAGCAACTTAAAATTTATATCACCGAAATACTTTACAATTGAATCAAAGGTCAGAATATGTGTGTTGGTTGGAAAAGCAGCATCACACAAGGGGCCGCAGGACTTCAAAAAACGAGATCCTTTTCAAATGCTTTTGTAAAACCTCCTCGCACATAATCGCACTCAAGGACGAAACAAACACCCATGACGACGAATAAAGGACGAAAATACAGAAGAAGAAAAAAAAAGCCAAGCAAAGTATAAAATCTAGTATAAATGCAAAAAGGATTCAATTGTCCTCGACTCATTTGCTTCTCTCAATCACATTCAATGGACCCCCGGATGATGGGCCAGATGGTGCAAAGATAACAAAACTGTGGTATGGTTTTTCAGACTTGCACGTTGTTCGTCGCATATACTATAGTTCTATAGTCGACACACGCTCGTACTTTTTTCCTTTCTTTTGGTCACGCTTACAAAAATAAAACTTCATAGCTTATACACTTGGAGCTCTTTATAAATGTTTACATTTGGCTGATGCTGAGTGGGACAATATGTGGGGGTGGGGGAGGCTGTGTGGATTCTTAGTGAATGTCCAATGTCGCCCGGCGAGAATGGCAGGACGTTCTGCATTAAGAGATTACAGCGAATTTAATAAAGAACTGCAAAGGCAAATCATCTCCATTATTCGTTTTTTTTTTTGGTTTTTTTTATCCTTTTGTGGAATCAGGATCAGCCAAAAGCAGATGAAGCTTGTATCCACTATGATGAAGTTGCATAATGAAAATGCGTTCTCTCAAAAATTAATTCATCATACACAAAACTCATAATGAAAGGACTATTTTTTCGTTTTTGAAATGGAAGAGCTCTATTTGTAAACTTTAATCTCCTTTTAGCTTGAAGCTGGATGCTAAGCTTTGAAGTATTAGCTGTTTTTTGTAAGGCCCCGACTTAAAATAGATTTTAATGGAAAAGTCCCCCTCTTAAATGTACAATTCCACTCTAAGCAGAGTATTTCCAAGGAAGTCATCAAATTTTAATATCAGCAATGTGGTCTTTTACTTTTGGGCGATTCAGTTTCTTTAATTTTTGGCCAGTGTTTATGGTGTTCACATATATTTGAGTTATAAACTTTTGATAAGGCGCCTACCAGACAACTGACAGAGAAACGAAGTTGCGTCAGCGCGACTTGGAGAACCGTCCAAACAGATCTAAAACCCCATCTCCTCTTCTTAGGGACAAACTCCTTAGATGACTAAAGAGCTTCAAACCATATACTCGTACATTATTTGTGGGACCAGACGAGATTACCGGCTGAATTTCACATTCCTCAGTCATGGGACATGTTTAGTTGTATTCATTCAAAAGCAAGCATAATATAGTTCTTCCTAAGCACTCAGAACGTCTGATTGATGTCCATCTGAATATGATTTCTTTAAAAGGAAATTGTTAGAAACTAAGTTGGATTCACTTTTCCACCCTATCGAATACGCTCTCCAATACAAGAAATACACAATGGTGGCCTTCCTTGGCAAATAAGGCGTTTTTAACAACATCAACACATCTAAAATCGGAAATGCGGTCTCAGGCTAAAAAGAGTAGATGGGCTTCTTCACGAGCTGATCGACCAAATGCTGATCAGCAGTGTGATACACAGGATGTAACATCTGAAAGACGATCTGTCAGTAGAGGCACGCCACAAGGTGGTGTCCCATCCTCACTCCTTTAGAGCTAAGTGGTTACTGAACTTCTCACAGTACTGGAAGAGTTGGGGCTCAATATGATTGCTCCTGTCTCCTGTGGATGACATGACGGTGCTATTGTCATTTCAGGAAAACACCTTAACATGCTGTGTTAGTTAATTCCATTTGATAAGCTACATAACTAACTGGGTATCGATGATAACCTTACTCGATGGATTAGAAGGTATCTTCTGGACCGTTTACTACAAGTTGTATTAGACGGTTTCGAGTCTGATCTCCACAAAATAAATGCTGGTGTGCCCCAGGGTTCCGTTCTGTCTCCGACTCTCTTTCTCATTTTTATAAATGATCTCTTGTCTATCACTTCTAATCCATTAAATTGTTTTGCTGACGACTCAACCCTCAGCTTTTCGTATACGTTTGATAATTCACGGCCTTCGCCTTCGGACGTGTTATTACAACGAAATCGTATGATAAGCTCGTTAAACTCCAATTTAAACAGCATTGTGAATTGGGGTACTAGAAATCGTGTGAAGTTTAATGCGTCAAAAACTCAATGCTGTCTTTTGTCGTTGAAGCTAAACATACCCCCTATGCCATTATCCATGAATGGTACTTGCATCGAGGAGGCCAAAAAGCTATCAGTACTCGGTATGTGTATCAGTGACAACCTTCGTTGGAATGACCATATACTTGAGATTGCCAAGAATGCTGCAAGATGCTTAGGCTTTCTTAATAGATGCAAAAAGTTTTTCATACCTTCTGATCTGGCTACAATTTACAAAGCCTTTGAAACTTGAGTATAACTCCCATCTCTGGGCAGGTGCTTCTCAAACTTTTCTACATCTGCTCGACAAAGTTCAGAAAAAATGCGTTGAAATTGATAAGAAAGAGAAACATTATGGAAAAATTTCCATCACTTGAACATCATCGAAATGTTCCATGTTTTTTTTTATTTTACCGGTTATTCTACAAAAAATGCTCACTCGAAGTAGCCAGCTGCGTTCCAACCCTAAAATATCTCCCCCGTAATACTCGTCTTGCTAGGAACGCTCATCAGCTTACACTTGGTAGGCAAGGAACGACACTAAACTTTTCAACTTAATTTTTTTCTTGTGGTCGCACATTGAAAAACTAAATTATATGGTCTGGGAAACGTTGTGGAACGTATTCATTTTTATCATACCCTATCATCGTAAGATGATATAAAGCCATGATTGATTCACCTATAGATTTTTTCACTTATGTATAACTGGCAGTATCTCAAAATTCAAGTTAGACATTGATACGTTCCACAATGTTTACTTCAGCAAAGTACTTTAATTCAGTGAAATGAAAAATCATTACGTTCCACCAGTAAAGCCAACTTTAAGCGTGAATACATTTGACACTTGTTAAAATTATAGCTGATGGAATGCAGTGCTACAAATTCCACACTGACATTTTCTTGGGAAGCCATATAATTGCACTCCAATTGTGTTGGGCGTTCAAGAAAAAACCGAAACATGACTGACAACTGATTTAAAAAAGTCTTCAAATTATCCAAAACACTTTTTATCATCAATATGTATGGCCGGATGTGCCCCGTTTTCCCCTACATTGACATAACTTTTCCTATTAAGCCTATTTGTGAATTCAAATATTTTCGATTAAAAGAGATGAAAGATAGGGACACAAAGAGAGAGAGAAAGAGAGAGCAGAAGGTAGAATAACTTAAAAAAGCAAGCATTTTAATATTTGATGTCATTTTCCACCTGTTAGCTGTAACTTTAGGTAGAAAAGTTTGATGTCACGAACTTTTGGAAAACTTAATCCTTTTTTTTTTACTTTGAAGTGCCCTTCGTTAAGAGAAAAAGAACATTTTGGGATGAATATAAGGTCGATTATGTATGTATAGGGAAGACAGACGTATACACTGAGTTTTAAAAGCAGAAGTTGGAAATCAATGTCACTATTCAATAAAAATGTGCATGTAGTGCAAGGATGAAGTTTTTATTAAAATTGACATAGATATTTTTGGGTATGATAAATAATTCACTGTTAAACAGTTTTTTATGTAGCAATTTAAGTATTAAAATTATTCAACATTTAACATGACTTCTGAAGGTTCAAATAACGTAGCTTGAATTCAATTTTGCAAAAAGAAATAATTGAAAGCAAACTACATTAAGTGTTCGTTGCTCTTCTTAAACAAATTCATTGATTGTATTTTGAATAGAAATTTAAAATGGAATTCTCCTCCTGATCAGGAAGTTATATAGTTTTGCTTAAATTAAATCACACACAAGACACAATAAGCGTTGAATAATTTTTTCTGATAAAAAAAGCAAACGCCCTAACTTACATTTTTGAGCTCTGATAATGCCTAACCAAATAACACTTTTTGTCTTCGTTCAGATTATCAAAGTCTTTCCTGATGAAAATAAAAAGTAAAGCATTTAATGCCTATTTCAATGATTATAATTTGCAGGGCCTGATACAGCTTTTCCGCCACCCTGGGCAAACATTTAATTTGCCGCCCTTTGCAATGAAAAAATATAGATAAGTTATAAAATTATTTTTGACCGACTTTTGAAAAGTAAAAGTTATATTATTTTTGTTGGAGTTGTATTATATTCACATCCATATGTTAGTCTGATAAGTCTTCTTAACGAATATATCAAATTACATAAGTGTATGTGTAATGCATGAAATAGGTACGTGCACATATTTGTAAATTTCTTAGAGCTACTGATAAGATTTAATTAACCTTTTTTCATTGACTTACGAATTCATGAAAAACGGTACAGTAGTTTAAAAGATATACACTATGATGTTTTTTTTAGTAAGTTTTTATTTTATGTTTATATTTTGTAGCATGGACTATTTTTTTTGCGTTTTTACACTAAGTTTTAATATAATGAGGCAGATGACGTGTTGCTACAATGTTTGCAATAAAATATGCAGTTTTGGTTACATTTTTCGCCACCGCAGCGCCACATGCTTGGTGCCTCACATCTTAAACATTTTCTTCAAAGATGGTTGGTTTACCAGGCGCTCATAAATAGAAGGGAGCTATTTTTTGGCATTTGATTAAAAAAATAGGTGGAGCCAAAAGCTAGAAGAAAACGGTAAAGATCAATTTGGAAGTTATGTGTTGTTTGTGTGTGGGCCGCCTTAACTACTTCCCGTTATTTGTTTCTTTTGATATTCATGTCCTACTTTGGTTCCACACATTTTCAAATAATCGGCGAAAATAAATGGCTTCTTGCTTTTTCTGAGCGCCTGGTGATGCAACCAGTTTTCATATGCTTTTTGCACTCAATTTTAAGGGAAGAAAGAAGAAACAACACCTTAAGCAGTGGTGTAGACATTGTAGACGCATATTTCCCGCCAAACGTTTTATATGTGGGATATTATGGTGGGATGACGATCACAAGGAGGAACAAAAAGTTACGATTTCGAAGTTCACATTTCGCACTCCGATTTATCTGATTAACAGAATAAGATAAGAAAAACGCTTTTTATTGGCTAGAGTCAGTGGCGACCATTTTTGCACTGGGCTTCAGTCAGGTGGTATTTTTATAATATGTAACAGGGTGACTGCGCTTTTGGTTTTGAATATTTTTTTTTTCACAAAGAGAACAAATAAAAAGTGCTCGTGCTGTTTTTTCTATCTTAATAATTTCTTTTATTTTCTAGAATTAAAGTACTTTAAAATAAATATTTATATAATTACTACTTCATTGGTTACTTTATTATATATTAATGTTTATTTCGACCATTTTGCATTGTGTTTTGGAATTATTTCTTAGCTTTTAAATTAAATTTCTACTCCGGCACTAAATTGAGACACTGTTGAAGCTGCGAAGAGCCTGCCATAGGCTTCAGAAAATCCATTACGGTGCTAATTTTATATATATTTACATTTGACAAAGAGTGGATTTCGTAAATGGAAATATGGAACTGCATAATTATGACACTGGCACATTCAGAAATTGGTAGATTTCTTCTGCGAAAAATCGAAATTCTTTCTGAGTTAAGTATTTTCCCCCTTGAAACAAGTTAAATTATTTTGGAAATTTATAGATATATTTTTAGTCCTCAATTTTTAAAATTTGCCGCCCGGGCAAATGCCCCCCCCCCCTTGATCGGGGCCTGATGATATGTTTATGCTTTACGGAAGCTTAAGTTTAAGTAATGATTCTTAGATAAAATTAGGCAAAGCCGAAGATTCTTACACAAAATAAATTGTACCTATGTATAAGTAATTATCTAGATTGCTAAGTTTTACGTTGAGCATAGTCGTTATTTCTTAACAAAATTTGGTGCACTTGGATTGCTTGTACAACTGCGTACATCTATTTATTTTATTAAAAATATATTCTTAGAAGATTATATTACCTGGATAGGATAACGAACTTTAGTTTTAAGAACGAACTCTTCTCTACCCACTCGACTTCCAGTAACATGATTGCAGAAGATTCAGAACAGAATCACTTTTGACAACTATTAATGTTTGCAATAAATTGATGGTTAGGCGCGATTTTTGGCACCGTCTTGTTGGAACCAAATGTCGTGGATGTTCAGCAGATTAATTTTTGGAACAAAAATTCTGTCAACATGGCTACGTAACAGCAGCTCCTTTCTCATTTAGAAAGAAATAAGGACCGATGATGCCGACAGCATATAAACCGCATCAAACAGCCCATTTTGATGGATGTAATGGTGATTCGTTAATGGCTTGAGAATTGTCTTCGCCCCATATACGGAATTTGGCTTATTGAAGAAGCCATTTAACCAGAAATGATCACTAAACAAAATTTTTCGGTAAAAAGCTCTATTAACTTCGCGAACAAGTTTTTGTTCAAAGTAAATTTCCAAAATTTGGAAGCGTTGTTCAGGCGTTAAGCGATTCATAAAGAATTTCCAAACCTTACTGAACAGTTAAGTCAACAGTTTGACATTCAGAACTGTGAAACCATAGACAGCAACCATCGAAACTTCTCATGCAGCTAAGAAAACACCCCATACATATTCACGCTTCGATAAAGGTGCGATAAGGCTTCTTCTATGACCCATGGATCTGCAAGTATTTATTCCTGTCTGTGACGTAACATTATCCATATATTTTATATTTTATTTTATACTAGTAAAATTTTAAATACTTAACTGAAAATATATTTTTATAACTGTAAACACTAGGATTATTTGTATCACTTAATTCTAAGATGTTTCCAGTTTTGTTTTTATTTTATTTATAATTAAATTTGCTGTCGATTTGCCTTGTATAAATAAATAATACAAAGCCACTCACCAAGATTGTTAACATGTCTGTCAAAGCTTCCCTATTGTATTTCCTTACGGACTAAACGAAGCTGTTACCGAAGTCACAATTTCGATAAAGGGTTTTAATTCCATTGGAAGCCTTATTCAATTTTAATAGAAGTTCAAACTTGTCACATGACATTTTAGTTCCCATAAAACTTTGGAAAAAAATAGGAAAGTGTTAGAGCTATTAACAATAATTGACAATTCATTTAACATCACTTATGTAAAAATCCTTAAAGCCAACAAGACTTTCCAACAATCACTTCAAAATACATTCTTGATAAAGACGTAACAGAGGGTTTAACTTTTAACCTTAATTAAATTGTATCCCTCCTTTCAAGTCCTTGTGCTCTATATATTGAGCTATGACCCGCTTATGACATACACACCTGAGATCTGATACAACAACCTTTCACCCTTAATGATGATGATAATCTTATCACTTTTCATTTCACCACCCCCAACATCAATGTGTTGCTACAGCATGAGTTCTTTCAATTCACACAGAAGTCAAAAGCCATAATCTTAATGAAATTTAATCAAAATGCGGCAAAATTTTGTTGGAAAAGATCCAATAGCCAAAGTGATGATAAATGAACCTTCTTTTTTCACCCAAAGACCAAACACCAAACGCCAAACTGAAACTCAAGCCCAACAACAACCGTATTGCCATTGACCTTTCCAAAAATGCGTACAAAACTTATTACTTAAAATAAAGTTTGAAAATGAGGGTAAAAACTTAAAAGAAAAACACAACAACAACAAATAGACAAAAAAGAAAACTCATAATAGAAGAGGAACTGAAAGAAAGAAAAAAAGAAAAAATTAAAAAGTCATTCAATAGAAATGGATTCAGGAATCACTGCAATGAATGTGCTCCTTGGCCAAACATCACTCACCGATGGCTCTTCAGTTCTTCACAAAGCTCTTTCAATGCTTATTTAGCGAATCACTAAAGTCGAAAGATGATGATGGTGATGGTAGCGAGCGGTAGCAATCGATGCTCGCATATACTCCATGATGGAACATGGGCGTCCATCCGTCTGTCCGTCTCCGACCGTCTCGTCGTTTCGTTTGTTAAGCGAAACCTGACTTTTTCATTGATTTTGAGGATTTTCAAGTGATTTTTCACTGACGACGATAATGATGATGATTTTCTTTTTTTTGTAAAACCCAAACGAATTTAAGGGAGAAACCATGGGCTATGGGCAGGGCACTAACTTTATACTTCTTTCGAAAGATATGTTTTCGTCTGATTGTATGGGACCGGGACGACGACGATGGACGAGATCAGAACGAGTCTCCCAAAAATAAAAGTAGAATGGTAATCTATACAGTTTTCAGTTTGAACTGATTTGTGGCGCCGGCATCCTTCTATACACAACATCTGAACGATGAATCCTTGAAGTTCAGTTCTTAAGGGGAGGATGAATGGACTATTCAATGCGGTAACACTTCTTCTTTCAAAAAAAAAAAAAAGAAGGAAAATGAAAAACGCTCTTTTCCAAATTGGAATGTGTTTTCTATTTTTCCGATTTTCACACATTGGCGCGCGAGGGGAAAATGAATTACTTTACAATAATACAATACATCCTCGCAGAATTGGATGGCCAACAAAACCAGGAGCAACGGAATTGCACACAGCAAGAGCGAAATCATTTTCACTTTTTTATTTTAAGGCGGGGGGAGTTACTGCCATGCTGCCGTTGCGTTGTGGCAATATAAAATAGTGTGGAGTCAAGGTGAATTTCACCAAAGCCAATAGGGGTTTTTTTGTTTTTTATCAACGTTTGAGTAATTTTACCATTTGAATAATTGAAATGCAGTGGAGTTAGATTATCACTAACAAGGGACGACTTGTTTAGCAAAATACATCTCCTAAGATTGATAGACTAACAAGAAGTCTTTAAACCGCGAAGAAATTATTTTTCGTACAATTTTATAACTCGCATGTAAATGTTTTCTTAATGAGTTATAGAACTTCAAGTTGGCAGAACTGATTTCATTGACAGACATTTTCTCAGCAACAATGTGACTTATCATTAGTTTGATTTGCCATTTCATCATGAATGGACTGACGCCTGTACAACGCATGTTAATTGTGAAGATTTATATCGAAAACATGGTTCTGTTCGTAAAACGCAAAACAAAAATGATAATTTTCATCACATGAGTCGTGGGAAAGTACGTATCGAAGAAGCTATTACTGCTGTGGAGCGCAGCGTCGAGGAAGACCCGAATGAGTCCATCCTAACGGATGGACTCATTCCGGTCCGTGCACAGCAATTGGATCTGTTTTCGGAAAATTCTTTGTTTTTTCGTTTACAAAATCTAACACTAGCATTATTCATTTGCCCTGGTGTGGAGGAACTCAACAAGACGGACAATATGACACACAGCTCGTACCACAATTGATTTGTTGAAGGAAATGTTTGCTGATTGCATAATTTCGTGGTTTGGACCTGTGAGTAGGGCTCCAATACGTGCGATTTAACAACGCTCGACTATTTTATGTGAGGCATGCGAATTCAATAAACCAAACACGATTGACAACTTGGAAACCGATATACGACTCCAAATGCTACAAATACAATGAGTGATCGAAAATTGGATTTCAAGATTGGACTTCATCTGATCTAGCCGCGGTGGTCATATTCAAAAAATCTTAGTTAAATAAAAATGGCTATTAATACAATATTTTGTATCTGTGTCTTGTTTCAATTTATATTTATATACCTCTAAAAAAAAAACTCCCTTTATATCGGTGAAATTCGGTAAATTTGTGTTTTTTTTACGGCACACGCGCTCAAGGGGTTTGTATAACCCTTTTAATGATTTGTCACAGCTCGATAGGAAATTAGGGAAGAATGGAAAGGAGCTGTTGATGAACATTGGTCTTGAATGTTTGAATATCAAAATGACATGGGAAAATTTTACCAAGCAATTCATTCCACATTCGTGTTGTATGGCCAATAGAAAGAATCCCTATATTTCACGGTAGGTATACGTCCGAAATTGGGCTCAAAAGTATACTAATGAGCGTTCCTATATAGACGAGTGTAACGGGGGAAATGTTTAAGGGGTGGACGTAGCTGGCTACCTCGAGTGAGCATCTTTTTGTAGAAGAACCGGTAAAATAAGGAAATACATGAAACATTTCGACGATGTTCAAGGGGTGGAAAAGTTTCCATAATGCTGTTTGAGTCATGTGGTTGCGCAATGTTTAAGCGGGTATCAATTCGCCTTGCAGTCATATTTTTCTAAAAACTTGGTTTTCCTTTTGCCATGCCCGACGTGGATTTATCAGTAATGAAGAGTTGGTAGTTTGAATCTGTTATTTTTTGGAATTCCCGACTACGACCTATAGTTTCTAAAATCTTGACGAATATTGTTTCTGTTCTGCTAATAGTATTCATAGAGCTAGCTTTATTTTTTATCTTTCTCATTCACAACTTAACCGAATTTTATGAAATGTATATGCAAGAAGCCACAAAAACTTTTGGAAAGATGGAAAGTGTTTTAAAAATAAATTAACTTTTATACTTGTGAAATTCCTCAACATTATGCTGTCTTTTCTATATTGGAACAGAGCCACCTCAATAGCAATGCAGGGCGGAAGGATATTCTTTATACTGACATTTTGTCAGATCATGGACCTTTTGTATAGTATATAGATTTGTACATATAGCAGGTACATAATAAAACTGGGAAAATAAATTAATTAGACTTGAGAGTTTGTTCCGCCTTTGTGTGATAATGAAAATCACATTTTCATTATCATCATTCATTCGGGCTTCATAGTCGCAGTCATCTCGTTGTCCTCATTGATCAAAAGCATATATATATATATGAGCTTTTGTGCTTAATTTTATATTTATCAAGGTTCAGTATTGTTCGGTTTTGCTTGCTTTTTGGATTTGGCTTTTTGTCATTTTGCTGTTGCCAGATTTTTGTTTTAAAGGTGAGGGAGCAAAGAATTGATTCAAAATGTACCAGAAATTAAGGGAAGTGCAATATAAAGGCAAGCATTTTTAAGGTAAGTTTGGAATAATTGGAGAAAATTTTAGACTTACTTTATACTTTCGTTATTGTGCTCCTGTCCTGAGCCAGATAACTCGGTCTCTAGGCTGGCGACTAGAATTTCCAACTCCAAGTTGACTTTTCCAGGGCAACTTGTGACTCCCGGTTAATTTTTTCACCATTCTATAGAAGTCTTGCATCTCATTCCAGCTGAAACATTTCTGCATCTCCTCGACTACACGTTGATAGGTTCTTTTTCCACCTATATGTAATCGTTCTTCATCCTTCCTTCGGCCATAATTCTCGTCCAGAACCACCACCTGCAAGCCTCTGTTTTGGTTATGTTTGGCTTAGCACATCTGGAGTTAAACCAGCGATTTTTCGAAGTGGTTGTGTGAAGCACAGCAGTCTGACGCTACATTTCTTATGTCTTACTGATATAGCTGCCATTGGTCTTCCGGGTTCATGGCCTAAATGTAGGTACATAGTATATTTTTTTTTTTTTGGGACTTGATCTTCAGAGCTTACCTTATCATTTGGTTTTGATGTCTGAGAAGATAATCATTTGTATGTGTGAATCTAAGAACCCATGGATTCGAAGGATCAAACGCGGCATGAGGAGGCCAAACGTGCACAGCTGATGATGTAATTTTCCTCCGCTAAATTGATCTGGTCCTGGAAACAAAAAACGATGTTGGTGCATAATTATTTTTGAAATCATATTGTGTACCTACAGCAAAATTTTATATGTGAATCGTGAAATAAAAAAACTTTACATGATTTATTATTCAAAATCAAACAAAAACTTTATTTGCTTGTAAAATTATTTAAGTACCTACATTACACAACATGGATGTTTTTTTTAAACTATTTAATGTTGTACTATAAGTACGTACACAAAAGGCCTCGAAAAATATTTAACTGATTTGTTACAATTTCAATAGTTTGCCTCTTACAAAAGAACCAAATAATACAAAAGCTTTGGAAATTTAAATCCCCTTTTCAACCATTTGTCAACATTTACGTAAAATATTTTTATCACAAAATTCGGTCTATACAATTACCTACAACGAATATATACTAATTACCAACCGTAAACATGAAATTTTCATCCCCCAGGACCTCACGTAACATAATGCTGCTCCCTATTCATTCTAGTTTGGCGAGCTATTAATTTATTAACCATGGCCATATTATTTAGCCAATATGCGCCCAACGAAACAATAAATGAATTTAAATACGTTTTTGCGTGTGTGTTAGATCGAACCACCGAAAACCCACATACTCTGCCAAAATTGATAACTGCTTTATTATCATGGCGAAAATAGTTCCTATAATATGTTTTGATTACTTTTGCATGTGTGTGGTGTCTTTATGATGCAAATCTATAGGTATCGCAATCGTATTAAATGAACCAGGCATTTTGTTTTATATCGGATTAGAACGGGGGGAAACCTTATTCCTGGTTCCATATAAAATTGTATCTAAAAGCGTTCAATTGATGTTAAGGATAACAGGGAATATTTTTGTTTTGAATAAGGACGATTTTACACATTTTTGATCCATGAGGTTTAATGCTACAAAAATCTACAACCGACACAAATCTTCACATTGCGCGAGATTTTGTAGAAAACTCAAGAATTCAACGTCGACATCCACCAACTGCTCAACAATTTGAAAGCAGCTGCTAACGACATTGTAAAAAGGGAAGAATTTTATCCTGCCATGATAAGATTCAGAATACTTGCAAAACTGATACGTCTTATCAAGACAATATCGGAAAATGCTAGCTGTTCCGTCAAATTTTGTATAGGGATTCTTTTGAAAACTTCAACACCATTAAACATGATGTCGAACTATCTTACATCTGAATCTACATTGAACTACATCTCAAGTGACTGTCTTTAATAGATCCACACAATTGCTTGGGTTTGCTGACGTCATTGACGTGATAGAAGAAGAGGGCGAGCAGTAACCTGGGCCTTCACTACTCAGCAGCTAGCATAATGGGACTGATTAATCAACGTAGACAAGATGTAATCAACAAAAGCCCGATTCCACCGTAGACTTTGTGAATACCTGACCATTGACGGGTATAATTTCGAGGTAGTCAGTGAAACACTGACGTTCGTAAAAGCACGGAAATCAAACGAGCTTTGATCAGAGTTTCTTTGGACTCAGTAATCAATTAAAGTATATTAAAACCTATCGACAGGGCCCAATCCAGCTTTTCCGCCGCCCTGGGCAAACATTTAATTTGCTAATTTAGATTAGTTATAAAATTGTTTTTGCAAAGATTGTTCCATTTTTGAACGACTTTTGATCTTTTGAAAAGTGGAAGTTACTTATCTTTTTTTGTTGGAGTTGTATTATATTCACATCAATATGTTAGTCTGATAACCTTCTAAATGAGTATATCAAATTATATAAGTGTACGTGTCATGCATGTAGTAGGTAGGTACGTGAACATATTTGTAAATTTCTTAGAGCTACTGATAAGATTTAATTAACCTTTTTTCATTGACTTACAAATTCATGAAAATCGGTTCAGTAGGTTAAAACATATACACTACCATGTTTTTTTTAAGTAAGTTATTATTTTATGTTTATATTTTGTAACATCGACTTGTTTGACCTATTTTTTTGCATTTTTACACTAAGTTTTAATATAATGAGGAAGATGACGTGTTGCTACAATGTTTGCAATAAAATATGCAGTTTTGGTTACATTTTTTGCCACCGCAGCGCCACATGTTTGGTGCCTCACATATCAAACATTTTCTTCAAAGTTGGCTGGTTACCAGGCGCTCATAAATAGAACAAAGCTATTTTTTGCATTTATTTGAAAAAGTAGGTGGAGCCAAAAGCTAGAAGAAAACGGTAAAGATCAATTTGGAAGTTATCAGCTGTTTGTGTGTGGGTCGCCTTAACTACTTTCCGTTATTTCTTTCTTTTGATATTCATGTATCATGTCCTACTTTGGTTTCACCCATTTTCAAATTATCGGCAAAAAATAAAAGGCTTATTGCTTTTTCTGAGCGCCTGGTGATCCAAACAGTTTTATTCATATGCTTTTTGCACTTAATTTAAAGGAAAAGAAGAAGAAACAACTCCTTAGGCAGTGGTGTAGACGGATTTTAGACGCATATTTAACGCCAAAAGTTTTATATGTGGGATATTATGGTGGGATGACGATCAAAAGGAGGAACAAAATGTTACGGTTTCGAAGTTCACCTTTCGCACTTGCTCACTCACTCCGATTTATCTGATAAACAGAAGAAAATAAGAAAAAGGCTTTTCATTGGCTAGGGTCAGTGGCGACCATTTTTGCGCTGGGCTTGTGTCAGGTGGTATTTTTATAATACGAACAGGGTGACTGTGCTTTTTGTTTTGAATATTTTTTCTGTTTTTTTCATAAAGAGAAAAAATAAAAAGTGCCCGTGCTGTTTTTTCTATCTTAATAATTTTTATTATTCTCCGGAATTAAAGAACTTTAAAATAAATATTTATTTATATATTACTCCCTTGTTTTGTTTACTTTATTATTTTTTTATGTTTGCTTCGACCATTTTGTATTTTGTTGTGGAATTATTTCTTCGCTTTTAATGTGATTTAAGCAAAATAAAAACGTATTTTATTTCAACTGATTTCCTTTTTATGATTTAAATTTTAAAACATAATCTTTTATCTAAAATGCATAGTCTTTGAAATGCATAATAACATTTCAATAACATTAAAAATATTTTGTTGCTGGAATAATGTTACATCATTTAATCTTTTTTCCCGTTCTGATCGTATCGCAAAATTTAATTCGTTTCTACTCCGGCACAAAATTCAGACACAGGTGAACCTGCGTATAGCGTCTGTCATAGGCTTCAGAAAATTATCATTATGGTGGTAGTTTTAGTTTTATATGGCTTGTGCTGTACAAAGAGAGGATTTCGTAAATGGAATTTGGGAACTGCTTAATTATGACACACATTCAGAAATTGGTAAATTTCTTCTATTAAAAATTGATATTCTCTCTGAGTTATATATTTCTCCCCCTGATGTTGTTGAGAAGAAGGAAACAAGTACAAATATTTCGGGAAAGTATAGCTATAGTTTTAGTACTCAATTTTAAAATTTGTATGCCCTTGAAATTTGCTGACCCGGCAAATGCCCGGCACACCCCCTATTAGATCGGGGACTGCTTATCGAGGAGAAACAGATGACGCTATGCAGAATATACTTATCATCCCACATCCCAGTATTTCTGTGTGGTACAGAAGCATAGACCCTCTCCCAGTCGGATGAAAAGTCCATTGCAGTGTTATTAGAGAAAAGTATTACAGGCCATGTCACGTACAGCAACACAAAAGCCTAGTTACTCGTATAATAGAACTCGTATTCCATACTCCAGCTTGTAAAGTCTTCAACGCGCGCCGCCGTTCCAGAGGCAGTCAAGAGCCAAGGTATCCCTTGTCTACGATAGAACTACCAGGTAGAGGGAGACCTTTTACATCGTGGAATTTAAAATTGGAGACGGCAGACTAGAGATGATTTGTCGAAATCAAATTCTTTAAAATAATTTTTATTTTTTCGGGTATTTAATTTTTTATTCGGGAATATGAAAGACTCCCATTTCCTAAATCTGGATTTTCTTAACACGTTTTCAACTTTGCTGAATACAGAAATATCTATATGAACTTGTTATTCTGGGGGAGAAGGGTTACATTGGTGCAGGGGACACATAGAAACAGTCGATATTATTTAAAAACAAGATTCAATAGGCAAGAAAATTCACATAAATAAATATACAATATACAAGAAAATATTTATCTATTGATGAAAATCTATATCCACCGGTGTCCTTTTACAGTCATCGCCTTGCTTTCTCAAAACATTAATATCGGTTATATTTTAAGTAATAGGTTGGGGTACATTAGGACAAATTGAGTCTACGTACATCAACAATTATTGGTAATTCATTTCGTGGTTTCAAGTTTGTAGCGTTGGCATTTGACACCTGTCAAACTCAACTGTCATCTGAAGTGTCATTATATTAGTTTAATGTCTGCTATTCACGATTATCGATTTATTATCAATTGAACAACGCGTTGAAATTATCAAAACTTACTACAAAAGTGGGATTTGGAACAACAGACAATAAACACCTATTTTCCGGACAACATTTTCTTCAGTGATGAGGCACATATCTGACTCGGTGAGTATGCAAACAAACATAATGGTCGCATATGGGGCTCAAACAACCCACAAGTAACCGTTGCACCCAGATATCAAAGATATCTATATTTCTAAGATTCTGCAACGCACCTTTAACTATTTTGTTTAGGAAAAAGATTTAAAGACCCCAATGCGCCCCAATCATCTATTTTCCTGAATGACTATCCATGGACCTGCAAGTAGTTACTACTTTTTTAAGGCCATATTGTAATTTTCTTGCTAATGAGAAGATTTAGCAGGAATTTTATTATATTCTTACTAGCTTCATTGTATAGTTTATTTGATAAAACTGGAAGTTAACCACGAACCTGGACTCTTAACATCCTTTTAATCCATTAGCGGCGGTGGTTGGACCTAGTAATTGCTTCAAGTGCGAGAAAGACACTATATTCTCCTGGTCAATGTGCGGTTACTGTGTTAGTCGCTTGTAATTAGCTCTTGTAACGAGAAAAGTTTTATGTCTCTACAGGGACTTTAGCGAAACATGCTTAAAACCACTAGCGTATAGGTTCTGCAAGTTTGTATGTAAGTATGTTTGAGTGTATTGCAGCACATCCGATATAGATAGCTTTCGTGAAGTGCCATTGCCGCGCCATCATAGAAAGGTTAACCCCGGAGCAAAAATCTGACGAAAAAAAATAAGGTAAAATATCATTTAGCTGTGAGATAGTTTTTTTTTTGTGTCTTCCGCTCTCAGCCAGCATCCTTTCATATCCTTACATGCAGGAAAGTCCCGCCTGTGAAAAGATATATAGATACATGGACAGGCATGGATAGGAACAGTAACGAACATATTAATGCAAGCAAATACAAAAAGAATGTATCCTCATTGTATCGAAGAGTATAAAACATTATTGTTTCTTAAATTACATTTTGCAAGGATTAATGTCAGATGTGTTGTGGGAGCTGTAATGAACTTTAATAGTGGTCCCGTTGTGATTATGTTGGATGATGTGAAAAATAATTGCTTTTGCAAGTGAATACACATATTTATACATACAAAAACTGATAGTTGAGATGAAAGTAATCTCGGTTCAAGTAGTTTTCTCATGTGGTGAGTTATAGAAATGATGATATGGGAGTATTGTGGAGATGAACTTAAAAGTTCAATTCAATACTTAAATTGACAGGTCATTATTAAAAGACAGATTCAACTGTGTGTGCTTGAACCTTGAATACAAAGTTCTTAGAAAGTGATAAACCTTTGTCAGAGAAATTGATATCATTTGTATCAACACCATCAAGGATAAATTGGAAAGAAACCGCATTCAGAATGGCTGTTTGAATTTAAAAAAAAAAACCGGACGTTAGTACGTTTCTTAAGGCAAGAGGCGTTGTCTTTTTTGTATGTGTCCGCAATCAATGGGTTTTTAATACCCTTATCATGAGATACCGATCCTTATTGATTTTCAATGTCTTCGAATCGTTATAGGAGGTAAAGAATCCAACATTATTGTAGTGTGGCAAAAAAATGAGTCTCTATACAAAGTAATACTTCCAATGTTAACTGTGAGGGAATTTCAAGCAAAATTAAGTTCCTGTTCGTTTTCCAAATAGTTTTTAACGTAGTTTTTAAATTTTTTTTTTTTAAGAAGATGCATGTACGTGAACAGAACTAACTAGGAAAATATCTTCGTCTTAGGAAACTTAAACACTTCGCGGCATTTGAAGCAACCGACCACGGCGAATATGTGTGTGATAAAGGGAGGGTGGTTTGTGATACACATTTGTAGAAAACAAAGCTGCTGGGGTGGGAGTAGTTTTCCTTTTAACAACAGAAAAGTTTTTGAAGCTATAAATTTCACTCGGTCATTAAAAAATTGCTGTCAAGATACACATTTAAATCGCGCGATTTCTGTAACTGCCAATATTAATAATCTCCACAATAATCAATTTAAAATCGTGCGATTTCAACATTATTTTTCCGTTGACCGCGAATTATTTTGTAACGAAAACCTTTTTCATTGTATATAAACTATAGTTCTACCACTTGTAGGAACGCCATCTTTTTTGTTTTGTTTTGAGGAACGCCATCTATCGACGGAAAACTAAGCTCTTGATCTAAGAGGTTTTTGTCTAGATTACCATGGGAAGCAACAACAACAATTAAAATGGTGGAACGTAAAAAAAAAAATGGTTGTTGTTGCTTCCCATGGTAATCTAGACAAAAACCTCTAAAATCAAGAGCTTAGTTTTCCGTCGATAGGTGGCGCACCTAAAGTCTATTTATATAAAATGCCTTATTTCACGTCACCAAAGAGATCATTGATATATGTAAATGTGAAAGAGACAAGGGAGTAGGATACAAAATGGAGCCTTGAAAAATGGTCTGAAACGGTACTTCCCATACATCAAAGAAAAAGGTTCGACAATACAAGAGGGTTGAATTTTTGATGAGCGAGCTTGATGCCAGCTACTTAAGACCACATTTCAATGAGTTAACTTCCCCTCATAGAATTCATAAAAAAATGCCCTTTACCCATATACCTTAAATGCTGCAGTTTTGCTTATTGACGTAGCCGTTCAACTTTCAATTATTAAGTTCATTTAATTGGACGTAGTTTCTAGTTTGCGATGCGTTTCTAGTTTGCAATGCGTTTCAAGAACAGAAGCATGTTTTTCGAAATAAATCTGCACAATCTGCATGCGTTGTTCAGGCGTGATGAAATGGAAAACCAAACTAAAAATAAATAACATATTATGGCAAATTACAAATAATTGTCAGTGAAAACAGTGCTGACAATTTAAAGTTTTAAAAAACACCCTTTATAATTATTTTCCTTCTCGTGTCTAAAAGTTGCCGAAATCCGATAAAGAAGACTAAAGACATAATGAAGGTGCTATGTCAAAAACACCACCATATCCAAGAAACAGCACCTGGGCTGAGTTTTAAGACATATAGGATGTTGGGGAATTTAGAAAAAAGGGTCGTCTGCTAACTTTTCTTTAACGTTTATAAATCATTTATTAAGATATTATGCACTTCTTCCTTTCCCCTTAACAAAAAAAAAAAAAAAACAAAAAAAAAGAGAAAAGTCCTCATTTCATGGTCTTGTACAAGCTGCACGACATTGGCACCAGTTGTTTCCATTTGATTTCTGACATATCACATCTCGTGAATTGTGATAACCCCTCTATCACCCTGTCCCCCCCGCAATATTCGATTACAAGAACATTGCTTTAGGTTTTTTTTTATTCTTCTTTCACACTTCTAAGACTTTTGTAGACATAAACTCGTAAAGTGGTAGGGTGCTCTTTTAGAGCCATCAGGACCAGATGATGCTAAGAACTAGAAAAGACGAAGTTCGTATCAGCAAAAAAAAAAAAAAAAAACAACAACAGCTAAAGAAAAAGAACAAACAAGTATTATGTGACTTGAGCTTGAGAAAAGAAAAATACATTTCCTGAACCGAAACGATTGGCATTGCTCCCAATTTTTCTATTATTTATTAGAGTTTGCCAAATGAACGTGTTTGGCTTTCTGCGATACAAAAAATTAAATTCGAAAGATTGTAGATAGATTTTTTTTATACTTTCTGAGATCTTACGCGAAAAAGTAATTTGTCAAAAGCTAGCAACATTTTTTTTTTTTTCAAAATTACAATGAATACAATTCGAAGGAGGGAGTTATTTTCCTCCGCTTAAACATAATCTTGAACCTAAAATTCAAACGCTAAGACTCGGTTACTAAACTAAAAGCATTTATATTTGACACTTCCAAATAAACGTGCTCCTTGGAATACTGTTCTTAGCATATCAGATTACCACACGGAGGTCTTCGATTGCAACTCGATTTCTTCTTAATTATTTGATCCAGCAGATTCTAAAACTTAAATTTATTTAGGTTTCTAGGCCGAAAGCCTAGAAAAATCAAAATTTTAAGACTTTGTAAGGCTTTTCCAATAATTCGAATATTACCGAATTGACACTACATTTTACACTTGGAAAAAGGGTTAAAATGAAATATATTCAACAAAAGTCAAAATTCAAGATGGTGGCTCGCAAGTTAGTATCACAGTCTTGAATTGGGCTTTGCAGAAATTGCTTGGTTGAGACTTAGAGTCATAGAGAACACTCATGAATGCACTGTCCTTTCAGCAGTTTAAATGCTGCTGAAAACTGCAAGTCACTTAAGTTCCTCCTAAACGCACACACAAAAGCGATTGAGGGGAGAGTCACAACAAGAATGGACCCTCCATCTCTACACAGCGAGCGTTTGGCGTGAGAGTGAAAGTTTTACATGCGTTGCGAAATAATTTCGAAGCACTTTGTCTTTCTCGATTGAGGCACTTCAAAAACATGCATTATGAACGTATTACGTAACCGCAACTTCTGTCGTCAAAAAGCGTTGACCTCAAATTTTAGGTTTAATATTTGGGAATAAGAAAAAATCGAGAGTTTGTGAGGCTTCATTCGAACTAATCGTTTAACATTGCTTCATGTCTAATTATTACCAATTTTTGACAACCTTCAAGAAATGTATCCTGTAGCAAAGTGCGATTACGATTGAGTTCGGAAAACTAGCGAAACACGGTGGACCGCGATGGTGCTTCAATAGCCAAAAATAAAACTAGTTTCGGTTTTAAAGTCGCCTACGCCATTGTGCATAACTGACTGAGCACAATGGTGTAGGTGCAGCTGTAATACGTAGCAATGTCAAAGTTAATGTCAAAAAAGTAGCGTATAAAGCAGCATGCACGAATACAATGTGTAGCTCTGAACTCAAACAAAAATCATGTCTGCCATTTTGGTTTGTTGTTGTATTGCAGTGCAGCACGTTCGTGAAGTTGGAGTCGAGTCAACTTGTACTTCAGCTACTGTCTGTGCTGAAGCTGCTACCTCACATTGTAGCCGTGCAATATGATTTACGAAGATTTAACCTTGACAGTGCTATCGTACTAATGATGCCTAAACCATTATGCTCAGCCATTAAAGCTGCACAGAGCCATTTCACTACTCGGCATCTCCGATAAACTCGCTCGATTATGAAGGATGACTATGGAGAAGACCCATGAGAAGACCCCATCTAACGTGGTGCGATCAAATGGGTGACATCCTAAAAAAAATTTGGCATGCGTAACTGGAGGGAGCTGAGTATTGATCGGGATGGCTGGCGTGGTATGTGGCTTGAGGCCGTGGTACATATAAGACTGTCTGCGTTGCCTTAGGTAAGTAAGTAAGATATTCATTCAATTGGATAGAATGATCCATATGACAGTAAGAAACATACAAAATGTTGACTTAAGGCTGCAACAGATTATGGAAATGAATATTAAATGTGTCTTCTTCTTATTAAACTGCTACAAACATTATACTGAAAATAAGAATTAAAATATATCATGTACAAGGTGGAAGTATATGTTCAGATCTTCAAGAAAAAGCCTATCCAATTTAAGTTTGACAGTCAAAAAAGACCTACAATTCAAGCAAGCATTAAAATATTGCAGATATTTCAACAGAAAAGTTATTCACACAATACTCATCTTTGGCATATATAAATTTAAAAAAAAAATAAAACCACAACCATATCTGACAAAAAAATATTCAAAAAAGGAAAAAAGCCCAAACCATGTAGATATTGAATAAATGCAACAACAACAAAAAAACCGTCCATTCATTTCAACTTCAGTATAGAGGCAATGTGGTCAGCTGGTCAGTCAGATTGCAGCCCAAAGGGAGAAAATCCCCACAAAAAAAAAAAAAAAAATATATAAGATGCGCCAAGGACTGCAATGAATTTTTTCCCATCTATAGTGTCTACGGTCTTACTACTTTGCACACCAAAAAATAAAAGCAAAAAAAAAAAAAAAGTTGATTGTGACTACAAAAATAATAATAATATTTATGCCCTAAGTAATTAAATTTATTTTCATTCTGGCTGCACTCTCGTGTTGAAGTTGATAAAAGTTTCAAAAAGAACTCGAACATGCACTATACATATATGGAGGTATACATTTTTACACATACTCGTCGTATATACGAATAGTACGACGACGAGAGCCTTACTGATCATTAAATTTTAAAACATTTTGAGGTTTGCTCTCTGGTTGTTGTTATCCTCGTGTTTGTTGGGCGCCATTCAGAGCCTGATAAGTGACCACAGTCGGTTGGTAGAGCGGCCGGCGGCGTCAGTGGCAATGTATGCAGTAATTCCTGCCCTCTTTTTGCCTGTCCCAAAAAAAATCTGATGATGAGAAGGACTTTTGGAGTACTACCAAAAAAGGATACACCTGAACGCAAAAACAAAATATTTTCAATTGCATCAGCAAGGACGACTATGTATATGCAAGAGGATTCGTGGTGGCACTTAAGCTTCAACCACTCAAATCCTGCGCGACAGCGTCAGAGTAGCTGAAATGAATTAATGCAATTAATTTGTGATTTTACGCATTTTTGCAGACAAACAAAAATAAATAAATTGTTGCATGTAGTCGCATAAACTAATTGTGGCCACTTTTAATTGTAGAGAAATTTAATTCATTGTTTTTAATGGACAAATTTAATTGCGTATAGGCAGGTACTGGCATCAGATAAAATAATAAAGTTGAAGGACCAGTGTATCCTTGGTAAAATTTAAAAATGTCCCGTATTGGACGAAGTTTTTAAATTTTTTGGTAAATTTTGTATTGAGGACGATTACTTGAGGAATTTCATGAACTCCAAACATCAACTTATTTTTAATCAGTCAGTATGTTGCCAGCCTAAATCCTTAACTGCTTATTTCTATTCGAGAACATTTTATTTTTTACTTTATTTTACTTATAATTTGTAAAACTAATTCAGTTAACAGAAGAAGAAACAAAAATTAAGTGCACGAATGGGTTGCACGAACTTGCTCTTATGTGTGAGAGTGGCCTTGGGCTTTCAGAAATAACAAAATTTTATTAATCACTTCAAAATTACTAGTTAAAACGTTTTTTTTTGAAAAAAAGAGTTTAGTCATTTGATTTCTTTTGCTTTTTCCAATTTTAAGAAAAAAAAAATTAGAAATCGTTCGACCAGTTTTTTCAAAAAGCCGGTTTTCGAAAACACATTTCAAATTTATTTTGAGAAGACGAATTTTTAGAACTTTAGGTAGTTCTTATCACGAAAATAATATTTTAAGAAAATTGATCAAACGATTTTGAAATAACAAACTAGACTAAACATTAAGTAATTTTATCTAAATCTCTCAAGTAGTTTACGAAAAATTCCTGAAAAATGTATTTGATCCAAAACATATAAATTACTAAAAAAACAAGATTTAGAAAGTGTTACCAAAATCGTAGGAGCGATTTTTGAGAAAAGAACATTTTTTATTAAAAATCATATCGCAGGGAGGCAAATCGGAGCAACCGTTTAGCCTGTAATTTTAGTTTGATTGTTAGATTTTTTTTACTAACGGATAACTTGCCTTATCTAAAATCTATACATTTTACACATAAATAAAAATGAAGTGTCTTTTTGCCATTTCAAAATATCAGCTTTTTACTAAATGCATATGAAAGAATTATGATTTACGCAGCTTCAACAGTCTCTGAATTTAGTGCCGGAGTAGAAACGATGAAAATTTTGCGATACGAGCAGAACGGGGCGAAGGATTAAATAGTGTAACATTATTCCAACAACAAAATATTTGTATTTACAATGTTATCATGCATTTGTAAGACCAGATTTTAGATAAAAGATAATGTTTAAAAATTTAAATCACAAAAAGAAAATCAGTTAAAATAAACTTTGTTTTTAGTTTATTTAAATCACATTAAAAACGCAAACATAATTCCACAACAAAATACAAAATGGTCGAAGTAAACATAAAAATATAATTAAGTCACCAATAAAATAATAATTAAATAAATGTTAATTTTTATTCTTTTATTTAATTCTGGAAAATAAAATAAATTATTAAGATAGAAAACACCTCGAGAACTTTCTATTTGTTCTCTTTATGAAAAAAAATGTTCAAAACAAAAACCGCAGTCACCCTGTTACATATTATAAAAATACCACCTGACTCAAGCCCAGCGCAAAAATGGTCGCCACTGACCCTAGCCAATAAAAAGCCTTTTTCTTACTTTGTTATGTTTATCAGATAAATCGGAGTGCGCAAGGTGAACTACGAAACCGAAACTTTTTGATGTGAAACATCTATTGGCGCACCTAGGCAGTAAAATCGATCGTAATTGTAACAAAAAAATGTCACGACCGTTGATAAAATTTTTCAAAGTGGAAAGTGTTGGGTGGTTGATGGTTGTAGGTTGGGTGGTCGCTGGTGATGCTGGGGCGGTAGTGGTGGAGGGGGTAGGGTGGTAGTGGAGTAGGGTTATGGGGAGGGGGGGGGGGTGAGTTGTGGAATTGTGGATGGTCGGTTGGTGGTTGTAGGATGTAGGTGGGCTGAATGGTTGGTGAGGGTTGTAGAAAGAATTTTAAAAAATGGTAGATAGTTGGTTGAAGGGAAAAATTGACTAAAATGGTATGTGGTTGGTGGTAGGTGGGGTGGGTGGTACTGGTGGGTAAGTTGGTGAAGAAAATAAAATGCACGACTGGGTCGCACGAACTTGCTCTAATGAGTGACAGTGGTTTATGGGCTTGAGATTTTGATAAAAATAAAATTTTCGAAATTCTTAAATAAATACTTAAACTAATTTGAGCCGAAAAAAAAGTACGCCATTTTATTTCTTGGATAAATTTGAATTTATGAGAATAAATTTAGAAAAATCTGTGGAGCGGTTTTTGAGAAAAAAAGTTTTTTTTGAAAAACTTTTTGAAAAAAATTTTCAAAAAAATTCAAAAACGCCAGTTGATAGGTATTCAGCAAATACATTTATTTAAAATTTAAAAAAAAAATTTAATAAGCAGTTTACAAAATATTAATTTTTTAAATTTTTTTTTAAAAAATGCGTTTAAAAATACAAAAAAATATTTTTCAAAAATATTGGTATGCAATACAAATTGAGCTACCTACAGCTATATGTGTGTGAAATTTCGAAAGAATCGGTTGAGTCGTTTTCGAGATAGTCGAAAGCAAAAAAAAACGGTCCTATGGAAAGTACCGTTCTTAGCCATTTTTTAAAACTTTTTTTTCAGCCATATGATTGGTCGTACCTAAAAAGCAACACTGATTTTTTTAATTAAAAATCGTTAGAGCCGTTTTTGAGAAAAATAAGCTTTAACGTAACGGTTGTATGGCAGGTACCGTTATTTTTTGAGCTAAAAAAAAATTTCAATTTCCTTTCTGTACAATACCTAAAAAAGTCTATATACCAAGTTTGAAGCAAATCAGCCCACCCGTTTGGGCTGTAGGTCTTCATACAGACAGACAGACAGACAGACATACAGACGGACAGAATTTTTAGACCATCTTTTTCGTCTTCGCTATCATCGTAATGTCATGTTCGATTGTTATCTCAAAACTTTTTTTTTCGACGCATGCATAACTTGCCTTACAATACCTATAATCGCAAGTAAAAATGACGAGACAGGTGTGGGATTTGTTTTGGGGTGGGGTGGGTCGTTACTGTTAGGAGGATTTGGTTGGTGGTTGGTTGGCGGTTGTAGGTGGAATGGGTAGTTACGAGTGCGGGTGATTTGGTGTGGGGATGAGGAAAACATTGTCAAATATTATGGGTGTGGGGAAGTTGGTGAAGAAAAAAATGACGAAAATGGTGGGTGGGTGGTTGGTTGTAGGTGGGGTGGGTGGTTACTGGTGGGGTTCTGGTTTGGGGTCGGAGGGAATGGACAAAAATGGTGGGTGGTTGGCTGTTGGTTCTAGGTGGAGTCGATGGGAATTACGTTTTTCATTCTTTTCACCAATCAGAAACTAATTTGTAAAAATGGCGGGTGGTTGGTTGGTGGTTGAAAGTTGTGTTGGTGGTGGAGTGGATGAGACAAAATTTACAAACATGTTGGGTAGATTGCGTTTGAGGTTTTCGGTTGGTAGGGGGGAAATATTGACAAAAATGGTAGGTGGTTGGTTGTAGGTGGGGTGGGTGGTTGCTGCTTGGGGGATTTGGTGTGTGTGGGGGGGGGGGGGGGAGTAAATGGGCTGGGTAAATGGTGGTGGTAGGGGGGACTTACTCTGGGGAGGGAATCGACAAAAATGGAAGCTGGTGGGTTGGTAGTTGCAGGTGGATTGGGTGGTTACTGTTACTGGTGGTAGGTATTCGGTGATGAAAAACTTATAAAAAATGGTGGATGGTTGGTTGCTAGTTGTAGGTTGGTTGGGAGCATGGCGGTGGTGGCGGTATCTGATGGGTGGGTTGAGGAAAATTTTGTTCCTATGTGCTAAAAATGAATACTTATAATCTGTAATAATTGATATTATAATAAAATGATAAGACAAATATATTGATTTAATTAACGAAACACTAAATTATTAAACATTATTTCACTCCATATTTGTTTGATGGATTTTCAAAATTATGAATCATAATGTAAACTTGGATGTTTCACATCTGCCAGGCGTCCCGTGACGGCTAATTTTTTTTTTATTGTTCCTCCTTGTGATCGTCATACCACCATAATATCCCACATATAAAACTTTTGGTGGGAAATATGCGTCTACAACGTCTACAACGTCTACACCACTGCTTAAGGTGTTGTTTCTTCTTTCTTACCTTTAATTGAGTGCAAAAAGCATACGAAAACTGTTTGGATCACTAGGCCCTTAGAAAAAGCAAGAAACCATTTATTTTTGTCGATAATTTGAAAATGGGTGGAACCAAAATAGTAGGACATGAATATCAAAAGAAAGAAATAACGGAAAGTAGTTAAGGCGGCCCAAACACAAACAGCTTTTGTCTTCACCCATTATTTTCAAATAAATGCAAGAAAATAGCCTCCTTTTACTTAAGAGCGCATGGTAAACCAACCAACTTTGAAGAAAATGTTTGAGATGTGAAGCACCAAACATGTGGCACTGCGGTGGCGAAAAATGTAACCAAAACTGCAAATTTTATTGCAAACATTGTAGCAACACGTCATCTGCCTTATTATATTAAAACGTGTAAGAATGCAAAAAATTGGTCAGGCAAGTCGATGTTACAAAATATAAACATAAATTAAAAACTTACTAAAAAAAAAATTTATAGTGTATATCTTTTAAACTACTGAACCGATTTTCATGAATTTGTGAATCAATGAAAAAAGGTTAATTAAATCTTATCAGTAGCTCTAAGAAATTTACAAATATGTACACGTACACATCCCTACTACATGCATGACACATTCTCTAGTCTTAGTAAACTTGGCAGCGAAAAAGCATAATCGACAAATGCCCTGAAGTTCAACATAACACAGGCCCACTTTCAAATTCAGCCGGATCTATGCGGAAAGTCATTGAAAATTGGACCAAGCGGACCCGTGCCACCTTTAGAAGCCTAGGTGGACCTTTTAAAAAAGATGTATTTCATAAATTTTGTCATCCATGGGTCTTCCAAATAAAATGTGAATACCTCTCACACACAGCTTGTTTCAATCCATTTCAACATCTACCTGCCCTTAGTGAAAAATCCGTTAGTAGGAGAAGATTTAAGATTAAAATGCTTGCCCAGAATCATAAAAAAATAAAAAATCGGTACCGCTGGCACTCTTCCTACACTGTATTGAGGAACAATGTCATTGCCTTTGCACCATTGAATTTGATTTTATTCAAAATTTTGACAGATCTTGCTTTTGCTGTTTCATCGTGTTTAATGCCATAAACAAGGCAAACTCCATCTTTAATTGCTGAAGCAGTTTTTTTTTGATACATTTTAACATAATGTTTGGTTCCCTCCTTTTTCCAGTTTGAAAGTTCTGTCATCCCAGCGATCTGTTTGGTAATAAATCTATTTGAATTATCAGGCCCTTCCTGTCCCGAAACATACTCCTAGAGACAACCACTATACGTTGTTGGAAGGTTGGGACTGACATATAAGTCTTAATTACCTACAGCAGGTATACATAAAACCGATCGATACGATGGCTTCGCAGATAGGAATTCCTTTTTGTTGTTTGTCTCGTTGCCATTGTCGATAGCGATAGGGCGGCAATAAATTCTGCAAATTTTAATTTCGAATCGAATTGGTCACCGGATAACCTTCACAAAGCCTCTTGCATTCCACACACGACACACGGCACACGACAAAAGACCGACAGAAATAATAAATTCAAAAATACTCAACCAAACCATCGCATCAGTTCGACAAAGACACTCAAAAAAAAAAAAAAAAACATAAAAACACCAAATAAAATTATCGAAAAAATACTCCCAACAAAGTACAACCATATTCATATGATGAAGACCATCAGGATACACAAACATAAATGATCCTGCAGTGCGATGGCCTATAGAGAAGCAACCGCCACTGTTTTCTCATAATTGAATGAATGATGGAAGCCTCGGCAAAAGCTTTCCTGTGCTCAGGTATGCAAAGTTAATCCTTTTGTTCGATTAATGGACGTGTAAACAACGAAAAATGGTTAGCCATCAGGCTTCGTCCTTGCCCATTGAGCGCCGCGCCGAGCCACCCCGCCGACCAACCCCACCGATGCGATGCGATGGCGACGGACGAACGCCTTTGTTGCTTTTACTTTGTTTTTTTTTGTACTCGTATTATGAGTAGGTATTTGTTTTATATGTGATGACTACAACTTTGTGAATATGATGATGGTAAGTGCTGTGTGTTTTATCCTTGCGGCTTTTAACTTTTACTTTGTGTTTCTTTTTTTTTATAGTACATAAAACGTTGATGGGGTTTAACCATAATTGTCTATTGAATTCCCATTTATACCATCCTCATCGTGTCGTCCTGATAAAAGATGTCAAGAGTAATGGATTAAAGCGGCAGCGACACACCAGCTGAGAACTAAAATCGGAATAAGGACGAACGAAAAAAAAAACACAAAAACCACACACCAGCAAGATTTATCTATTTCTAAACGACAAAAGGTTTTAAATCGATTTTCTCCTCCAATTTCGAGAAAAACTTTTTTGAATCTTAATTAAAGGATTTACATTCGTTTGATTGGATTGGATTTGGAAAGTCTCTCATTGGGTACATCTAGATATCCACATCCAAACATACTACCTTCAGTTTATAGCTAGTTGAGAAAAAGGAGTGAAAATCGGTTAAAAGCAAAAGGGATTTGGAACTGTCTGCGACCTATAGAAGTGGATTAGACTGCGGTGCTTAGATGCAGTATTTTTTTGAGAAACTAAAGGTGGAGGAAGAATGAGGTCATGTGGATATCCGCATCCGCAACCGGATGAATCTGTTTTATTTGTTGATTGTGGTAAGATTTTATCGATTTTTAAAAGAAAGAGCTTTTTTTATTTGAAAAGGAAGACGACTGAGTGACAGTGCATGTAGATTTTAGATATTTTTTGTTTAATTTTCAAAAAAGAAAAATCATTCTCCAGTTTATTTTTAAAGCCTAAACACACACCTTGGCATTGATGGAGCATTGCTTCATTTAAATATCAAGAAAAAGTCATGGTGGGATCCCTTTGTTTGTCAGTACTTTGAAGAAATTCGTGTTTGTCAAGCTTTAATCTCAGGAAGAGTATTTTTTTGAAGGCATAAAGCTATAAAATTGAATAATAGTTGCATTAATTACCAAAGAGTTACCTTCATTTAAAAGATAATTATTTATAATTTCTGACTTGCCTGTAGTCTAATCTTGAGGCACAATTTTCGAACGTTTTTTGCACCTTTGGGGTTGAATATCGGTCATAACGCGGTTAATGTTGCTTTCCGTCGTCGTCACTCGTCTCTGGCTTCTTGGTTTAGACTAGCAAATTCACATACCCCCACAAAAAAATAGTTTAGTGGTGTTTCATCGCACGATCTTGGAGGAAAACTCACAGATCTCAATCGAGCAAATAAGCGTTCACCAAACTTTTCTTTTAACAAATCAATTGTGGCAAGCGCTGTGTGATATGCTCCGCCACGCCGCCTTGTTTAAGCCACAGCTACCTTAGGAACGAAAAAGTCATTGATCATGGCTCTATTGTAGTCTCTACTGACTGTAACTCTCTGGTCGGCACCGTTTTGATTAATGTAAGGACCAACGATTCCACCAGCC
This sequence comes from Platycheirus albimanus, assembly GCA_916050605.2. Classification (NCBI taxonomy): domain Eukaryota; kingdom Metazoa; phylum Arthropoda; class Insecta; order Diptera; family Syrphidae; genus Platycheirus; species Platycheirus albimanus. The sequence continues at coordinate 27,887,999 of OU696698.1, read as the reverse complement.
CATAAAGCACACCAATTTGTCAGATTTTCTTTACTCAACGGCGTCACAACAATAGCTTGAGGCTTATCTTATTTGGCAGCTTCGCTTATTGACGGCATTCAACCAAAAATGAGCTCCATATTTTGTTGCGAAAATCGGGATACATCAGTCTTGTTTCGAGTGCAATCAGTAACGCAGTAACCTAGGCCCGAACCAGCTTTTCCGCCACCCTAGGCAAACATTTAATTTGCCGCCCTCTTTGCAATGAAAAAATATGAAAAAGTTACAAATTTTTTTGCAAAGATTGTTCCATTTTTGACCGACTTTTGAAAAGTGGAGGTTATCTTTTTTTGCTGGAGTTGTATTATATTCCCATCCATATGTTAGTCCGATAATTTTCCTTAACGAGTATACCAAATTACATAAGTGTCATGCAGCATGCAGTAGGTACGTCTACGTATTTGTAAATTTCTCATAACTACTGATAAGATTTAACACATTTCTTCATTGACTTACAAATTCATGAAAACCGGTTCAGTAGTTTAAAAGATATACACTGAAATTTTTTTTTTTGAGCTACTTTTTATTTTATGTTTATATTTTATAACATCGACTTGCATTTTGAATTTGTACACTAAGTTTTAATATAATGATGCCGATGACGTGTTGCTACAATGTTTGCAATAAAATATGCAGTTACATTTTTCGCCACCGCATCGCCACATGTTTGGTGCCTCACATCTAAAACATTTTCTTCAAAGTTGTTTGGCTTACCAGGCGCTCATAAATAAAAGGAGGCTATTTTTTTTTTGCATTTATTTAAAAAAATGGGTGGAGCCAAAAGCTGGGAAAAAACGGTAAAGATCAATTTGGAAGTTATAAGCTGTTTGTTGTTTGTGTGCCTAACTACTTCCCGTTATTTCTTTCTTTTGATATTCACATCCTAATTTGGCTCCACCCATTTTCAAATTATTGACAACAATAAAGGGCTTCTTTCTTTTTCTGAGCGCCTGGTGATCCAAACAGTTTTCATATGCCTTTTGCACTCAATTTAAAGGTAAGGAAGAAGAAACAAACAGCTTAAGCAGTGTTGTAGACATTGTAGACGCATATTTGCCGCCAAAAGTTTTATATGTGGGATATTATGGTGGGATGACGATCACAAGGAGGAACAAAAAGTAACGGTTTCGAAGTTCACCTTTCGCACTTGCTTACTCACTCCGATTTATCTGATTAACAGAATAAAATAAAAAAAAAACCCTTTTTATTGGCTGGGGTCAGTGGCGACCATTTTTCGGTCAGCTTGAGTCAGGTGGTATTTTTGTAATTAAAGTGTAACAGGGTGACTGTGCTTTTTGTTTTGAATATTTTTTTTTTATAAAGATAAAATACAAAAAGTGCTCGTGCTGTTTTTTCTATCTTAATAATTTCTTTTATTTTCCAGAACTAATGTACTTAAAATAAATATTTATATAATAATAACTTTATTGGTTTTAAACATTATCTTTTATCTAAAATGTAGTCTTTGAAATGTATGTATGTATAATAAAATTTTAAATACAAATATTTTGTCGATGCTCGTATCTCAAAATTTTCATCGTTTCTACTCCGGCACTAAATTCAGACACTGTTGAAGCTGAGTAGGGTCTGCCAAGGGCTTCAGAAAATTCATTACGGTCGGTGGGTTGTAGTTTTATATGGCTTGTGCTGTACAATAAAAAACGCCATTCAACAAAGAGAGGACTTCGTAAATGGAATTTGGGAACTGCATAATTATGACACTGACACATTCAGAAATTGTTAGATTTCTTCTACGAAAAATCGAAATTCTTTCTGAGTTATATATTTTCTCCCTTGATGTTGTTGAGGAAACAAGTTAAATTATTTTGGAAAGGTATAGCCAAAATTTTAATTCTCAATTTTTAAATTTTGCCGCCCTTAAAAATTGCCGCCCCGGGCAAATGCCCGGCACGTCCCCCCTCTTATGATTTAAAACAATAATAAGTTCCACAATCTTTTTCGCATTATATTTTTAATTTCGAAATGTACAATCAGATGGGAAAACCACTTAAGGACGTATAAAAAGTGTTAGGTACGTTTGCCAAATATTTTGGTTTGGTTAAAAAATATAAGCTGTGGAAGGTAAAGATGTGAAACCCAAGTTGACATATTTAAATGGAATTTTCATTTCACTTTAAGTTTATACAAGGCTTATGCTAGCACATGTTGAAGGAAGTGTGACAGATGTCAAAGACTTTGTTTTCTTTAGTAATTATGAAAATTGTGGAAGGTAAATTTTATACAAGGTCTTAAAATAAAAAAAAAAACAAAATATATTAAAGATCTTTCAAAATGTTATTCGTAAAAACCAATAAATTCAAATAAAAATATTTCCTAACTGTATTTTATTTTGAACGATGCTCTGCTCATTCCCACAGTTTGATTTATTTTGACAGCAAGCCAAATTATTAAAGGAAACACCAGGAGTACGAGTACCCGGAAGGGCATGTCGATAGCTGCTTCACTCTGTGAATTTTTGCAAAGCAAAAAATTTATTGGTTTCCCAAAAATCTAGAAGGAAAGCTTAGAATGCTTTTCCCAAAATATGATATTCTTTTTTTTTCTTTGATAAAATAATATTGCATGTATGTACTGCTTTGGGTGGAATTCAATGTTGGAATTCCTGCACAAAGTATGTTGCCATCTGTGCCTGTTGTGTATTTATTTTTTGTTTCTACTTCGAATAAGACAAATTGGTATATCGTCGTTCCTGTGCACATGATTCACCATCACCACACAACTTAGTTGGTTGTAACCCGATGGAATCTGGGAACACTTTTGGTTCTTTATTCCTCAATATTTTGATTCAAAGCATACAAATATGTATGCTCAACCAAAACCAATACATTTTTCTTCAAAAAACCTCAAAATTCTTTTCAAATCAACGTTCCGACAAGTTGTGTCCTTTTTACGTGATATTGCTAGCAAAAGCATTGAAGGAGGAAATAGGAGTGTAGACTTATTCGCTCTCAGCTTCTGGGAACGAAAAATTGATATTATTACAGCATCAGAGTGTCCCAGGTGCAAAAGGTTACCACTAAAGTGCGAACGTGCGAAAATTTCAATATTTTGTAAATTGGATTTTTGTTCCTTCTTCTTTTCAGGACTCTCTCTCTCTCTCGCTTGCATCTATTTTGATGGTCCTTGGCAAGAAAAGTTGCTCAAAGTGGAATGTAAACTCACACCTAGAAGCATAGCATGTAATCTGTGTTGGAGACTGCCTTGTAGATTGAAAAATAATGCTTTTAACATTTTTGTGGGGTGTTAAGGATCTCGTGGACATGAGTTTTTTTTTCTTTGCTGAGAGGGTTTAGGTTAAGGTTACATGGTTGGAAACTTAAAACAAAATCTTTGGTTTTCGTTAGCATTCTTTCTCAAAATGATAAATTAAGCTAGTCAAATCTTGGTGTTTTCGGAATGTTTGGTTTTCTGCTTTGTCTTTTTTTAAATTAATTTTTTAAGACATGACCCTAATGATTCGGTGGTTTTGGTTATTTCTTTTTATGAAAAAGGAACAAAGCACAAGTCATACAAATCGTTCGATTTTGCAAGATGACTATGGAGAACTCACTTTGTTTCTTAATGATTAGGAAAAACACCACCGACTCCTTTGATGATGAGAAAAACTTTAGACAAGCTGATCATGTTACCTCTTAAACATCCTTATTGAGGCAATCCTACGAAACTCACGTGTGATTACCAGCACCAGCGCGGTACAATTTTTTGGATGGATGGATGCGGTGTAAATGGGTCTCATGACTATTAACAAAGTATTCTGTCCTGTCTCACACAACACCATTATCATGGACCTCCACAATAAAAAAATAAAAAATTAAATAATAAAATTTCGAAGTAGGCAATGACTTTATCTATTTGGGTTTCAATGTATGATACGTTACCTCCACGCATATCCATTGAGTGAGATAAGATCGCATCTAGGTTTGAAAATCCATGATATTTTGTAAGCCTCCAAGTCATCTGTTATGTATTGCGATCCTATTGAATAATCCAACATCTTAAACATTCGTGTGCTGCTTCCCCTCGCTCCCTGCTCTGCTTCCTGAATTCCATGCGATTTTAGTTGATCAAGGATTTGTTAGTTGTTGAAGATCCAATCTTTTTCATTTGTCATATGTTCTGATTCCAGTGCAAGGCGAACCTGATGTTTCCGATTATATTAATCTCCTTGACCCGAAAATGTTGTTTTTCGAAGAGGATCTTGGTAAATTGCTTAGGTAGTCTTTTCTATATATCTAAGGTGAATATCCAGTGTGTAGTAGTGCCCGTCTTCAGCTGCTGTTTCAATCGATAATGCATAGTTTGGAGTACATGACGGTAGTTTTAATACTCTTTTCAAAAAGTATCGTTGTAGCTTATGCACTTCATCAAATGTTCCAAAACCCTAGACTTGAACTCTATAAGTTTGAGTAGCTCTGCATACTGCCAGAAAGAGTTTCCGTTTGAACTGAGCTTGATGTTTTACTTACTAAAAAAACAATGCCATGTCGCGTTGAAACTGTTCTTTTCTATTGCATTTCTTTTCTCTACATGCTCCAAAAAGTCCAGCTTTGTAGTGAGTAGAGCACCAAGATATGAGTATTGTTGTACTATCCAAATTTTTTCTCCGTTGAAAATCCACTTTTACCTATTTGATACCCTGCCACCATTTCGGAAGACCATAATTTCCAATTTTGGTAGGATAAATTCGAGATTCCAATTGGCGCAGTACTTCATAAAACGTTTAATAGACCGCATAAGCCACCAAGTATGGAAGTACAAGAACTTAATAATAAAAGGTATGCCTCGTTCGTCTTCCATATATGGCAGCGTCAGTGCCAAAACGTAAAATTTGACGCTGTCTTCGTAGGGTTTGACATTTTCATAGTAATTACACCGAGGACTGTAAGTTTGTGTTGTGTGGCATGCAATTATTTTCCATGATTTTTGCCGAGATGGCGATGATCGTCTTTATTCAACAGACATCAGAAATATCATGACAGGGTGAAAAATCACGGACCTTTTATATGAACCCGAATCTAAATTTACAATTGACTGTAATGTTCGCTCACGAAGAACCAGTGTAAAGCAAATGATCACCTTTTTTCGTAATAATATTAATAATCGCCGCCATAATTTTAGAGCACTGCACAACGGTCCATTCCGAATAAAGCACTACCATTTTATTGACAGACGACTTCAGCAAAACAAAGTTAATCAAACGCAGAAGGCGGATCATTCTCCAAGACGTTTATAAATCGATCGAAACAAGTGCATTTTTGAGCATTCTAAACAACGAAATGATGGGTCAAATCAAACAGCCAAAAAGTCGGCCAGATCAAAAACAACGTTTTTCGAAATGCTTGTTTCGGACGTAACTCAATCGGAGTGAAGGAAATTCAAGATCTTCGGAGTACCGCGGGTCTTCGCCCGCCGTGTGCAGGAACTCGGCCTTTGGCAAACTTCAACTAGGCGAATTTAGAGTCGAGATTTGGGCTTACACCCAACTCATCCAGGAGCTCAAATTTCCTGTTCACATGCAATGCTGTTTTTTCGCTGAGTGGCCGTCGGAGTGTTTTGAAGAGGATTCCAATTTTTTTTACCAAAAAATCATTTTAAGCGACGAGGCATATTTTTGGACGTTAACAAGCGAAATTGCCGATCATGAGGCAACACCAACCCACACGACTCTGTTGGCAATGCATCCTCAAAAAAGTGAATTTTAGGCCGGTGAAGTCAATGGTATTTATACTTTTTCGAAAAAACGACGTCGCGTCGGAGAGGCGATCACCGTTAATGCCAACCGATTGACTGGTCTTAGAAGGCTTATTCTTGTAGGGTTTCCTGAAGTCACATGTCTATGCGAATAAAGCACAATCGACCGATGTCCTTAAGGTGAACATTGCGTAATTCAGCCGTATCTATGGGGAAGTTTCATTTTAAATACGACAACTTAAATCCGTGCCACCGTAAGAAGCCAAAGGAGATGGCCCATTTTTGGGCCCAGTGCGTCCACTAATGAATCTAGTATCAAATGAAAGGTGATATTAAGGACATTATGTGGGTGAAATATTTTTAAAATCGTTCGTGGGGTTTTTGAGATATTTGAGCTTGAAGTTGACTAATTCAGAAGCAGAATTCCACTTATTTTTCCGTCAAAACTGCTAATATTTTCCGATGTAAGATACATAGGGAAATAAATCTGGTATCAAATGAAAGGTATTTTGTCCACCTTTTCATCGTAATAAAAATTATTTTTTTACATATCCTATATTCTCCAATATTTCGTTTTAAGTTATTAGAAATCAAGTTTTTTTTACTAACTTTTTAAACGTCAATACCTTAAAAAGATCGGCAGTGATTCCTAATTTTTTAACATCATTTTAAAGACTATTTATTTACCTTTAATTTGATATATAATTTAGTGCCTTTTATTAAATACAAACTTAGTTTTGAATTAACTTACAAATGGACTTTTTGGCAACACACAGTTAAATGAAAATGACCAACCAGCCATAATCATATGTGACGGAACTTATGTTTACCTCCAAAAAGTTCAAATTATAGTTTCCAAAAAGCAACATATAGTCTGCATAAGTTTCAGAATTTAGTTAAACCCTTTATGATGACATGCTGTGACGGCTATATAATAGACGTATACGGACCTTATGCAGCAATTGATTCTGATGCAACAATTATTAAAAATCTTTTTAGAGATGAATATGGGAACATGAGGCGTTTTGTTAAAGAAAATGATGTTTTATCCTAGACAGAGGTTTCAGGGATGCTATTTCAAGCCTAGAATCCTACGGGTACAAAGCTCACATGCCTGAAACTGTTCTGGAAGGGAATAATCAGCTGACAACAGCTCAAGCTAACAAGACAAGATGTGTTACAATGGTAAGACGGGTTGTGGAAGTTGTCAATGGACGCTTTAAGAGAGATTTTAAACTATTCCGCCAAAACTTTTTTAATTTAGCTACTCGTCACTTAATGGATGATTTTAAAATTGCAGCTGCAATCCTTAATAAGTTCCATCCTCTGTTAGAAGACAATACAGATGCCAGCGTTTTACTGGAGTTGGCTTTGAGTAGATTAAATACTCCTAACCATTTAGGCGATTTTGTTAAGGAAAATAACTTAAATAGAACTAGGGCAATGTATCGTAGAATTAACGGACACATTCCAAGCTTAAATAATTTTCCTTTGCTTGATTTGACAGAGATTCGTAAAATATCATTGGGAAATTATCAAATCAAACAAGCTCGCTCTTATTGTGGGGAACATCTTAAAAGCAATAGAAGTTATATAATAGAAGTTTGAGAAAATGTAATAAGAATCAATTCTACACATCAAAGCCTGGTTAGAAACAATTATTTACTTAGAAGTCGCATTAAATCTCGACACATCAGTGGGAAAATATAATTTACATACATCCTTGTCAGTAATGAATCTAATGTAGCAAATAGACAATGAAGTTGAAGGAGAATAAATCTGAAATAATACTTAATATTATAATTAATGTAGGACGTAGGTTATTAAGTGTGTAATTAAACCAAAATGAATTATAAAAATCTATTATTTCAATGCAATAACTCCATTTCGCATTTAATATAAGTTAAAAGTTATGTCTCATATTAATAAAAATCATTTAGTTTTAAATCTTTTTGTACATATCAATATTGAAAAAATAAAGACTATAAGTTATTACATCTACATAATTATGTGTCTTTTATAAACTTCTTCTGAAAATAAAAAGAAAACGGTAAGTTTTTTACATGGACTATATTTTCGAAGTATAGCATGATGCATGTTTTCTTATAACATCACCTAGATTGTCATCAATATAAATTTTGTTTATCGGGCTTAAAGTAAGTAATGAATAATACATGTTTTGCTAATTTTGGTTAAGAAATTATAAAAAATAACGCTAAACGAAAAAGTGCATAGCACATAGTGTATGTAAATATGCTTTTTAGTGTAAGTTAATTCTAAACTAAGTTTGTATTTAATAAAAGGCACTAAATTATATATCAAATTAAAGGTAAATAAATAGTCTTTAAAATGATGTTAAAAAATTAGGAATCACTGCCGATCTTTTTAAGGTATTGACGTTTAAAAAGTTAGTACAAAAAACTTGATTTCTATTAACTTAAAACGAAATATTGGAGAATATAGGATATGTAAAAAAATTTTATTATTTTAATACGATGAAAAGGTGGACAAAATACCTTTCATTTGATACCAGATTTATTTCCCTATGTATCTTACATCGGAAAATATAAGCAGTTTTGACGGAAAAATAAGTGAAATTCTGCTTCTGAATTAGTGAACTTCAAGTTAAATATCTCAAAAACCCCACGAACGATTTTAAAAATATTTCACCCACATAATGTCCTTAATATCATCTTTCATTTGATACTAGATTCATTAGTGGACGCACTGGGCCCAGGTTCCCTAGGAAAATGGGCCATCTCCTTTGATGATGCGGATCTTACACCAAATTCCGTACAAAATTGAAAACACAGCTTGTTTTACTATATTTCTACATCTACCCGCCTTTATTGGAAAACCATTTACATTACGTTTTTGCATTAACTTTGAAAAAACTCTAACAAAAAAGTGCGTATACGCCCAAGTATACCAAAAAACTTTCTGCAAATTAATATCATAACGTTTCAAAAAGTAACCCGATTCAGCTATACTTTGAGCATTGAGTAAATCAAAAATAAAAATTCTTTTGATTAAAAGGTGCACTTTAGTTCAATTTTTTTTTCTGTCCCATTCATCTCAAACTTCTATTTGATCAACTTAAACATAAAAATTAATCATTATGACAATGTTATTCACTAAATAAATGTTAAATATCAAACTCGAAGTGTAAATTCAGTAAATCCAATCAATAACATGACGATGTCTGGAATTCGTTAGCCCATATGTGTGGTGACACAAACCATATACTATTATACATATACGAGATACGACAAGGGATAACACAACACACCGCATCCCAGCTCCAGGATTTCAGCTCCCAGAAATTTCCCCCATTTTCCACTCAAACTTGCCTGTCAGCAATGAAACATTTGTACATCGTTCAATCCGAAAGCCACAGCTTACAGACAATTACACCATTCCTCGTCCTTTTAGTCCGTTTTGCCAAACATACGCAAATGTCGGCTGTCAATTTGACGTTGTAAGTTCTTCCTGTTGAATATGTACATAGATACAAACATTATTTGTGTGTATCATAATACGAATGTTTAAGTATATTTTGTGTAGCATTTGAAATGGCGCATAACTGTATGTACAAAATAGGAATGGTCCAACAAATATACGACACGGAGGAAGAGGAGGATTCATTCGGCATGAGGACGATACATGAGACCAAACAAGTAAAAATATTTGTAGACTCTACTCGGAACATTGACAGAGAAAACGGTGCTCTGGTGAACTTAAACATGTTAATCTGCCTACAAAACATTAATGAGCATAAATGATGATCAGATCATTTTACATTCATCCATGCAAAATGCTTGGCTGATGAGAACTCTGTTGATTTGATGATTAAATATGGCTTAGCGAGGCAGAGTTGGGGTATTTTTGAGATTTGGAGGTATGTTTTGTGTGTGGGCTGGGCAGGCCCTTCATGATTGAATAATGACTCTGCAATAAGACATTTGATGGTTGAAGTAGATTTTTGAAGTGAAACTTCTTTAATATCGGGGTGATTTGAAACTTGACAAAAAACGGAAATGCTCCATGACACTTTTAAGCAAATAAATCAAACAAATTAAAATATCGCAACAAGCCTGAGAGACAATGAATGAAAAAACAAATCACGACACAGTTTTTTATATACCTGCTCTCATTTCTCCTATGCTATGTATCCATTCACTCTTATCTACTTAACATTGTACATTATGTCAAGCTTAAGCGGGTGAGCAGGAGCGTTGTAAGTATGTTTGTTAACGTGATTTGAATGCTGTTTAACAGGCGAAGCTTTAGAAAAAGGTTTGAATGAGCTTAGTTCAAGAATAATGCAAAATGCAAATGCAGATAAATGTGCCAGACATTTGCCCGGTGCGGCAAATTTTAAGGGCTGCAAAATTTTATAATTGAAAATTAAAATTGGGCTATACCTTTCCAAAATAATTTTACTTGTTTCCTCAACAACATCAAGGGGGAAATATATTTATAACTCAGAATGAATTGCGATTTTTCGTAGAAGAAATTTACCAATTTCTGAATGTGTCAGTGTCATAATTATGCAGTTCCCAAATTCCATTTACGAAATCCCCTCTTTGTAAAATGTGTCTTGAAATTTAATTTTCAATTTTCTAATTCCAGGCGTATCCTGTTGTACAGCACAAGCCATATAAAACTACCACCCACCGCAATGAATTTTCTGAAGCCTATGACTCTACGCAGCTTCAACAGTGTCTGAATTCAGTGCCGGAGTAGAAACGATGAAAATTTTGCGATACGAGCAGAACAGAGCAAAAGATTAAATGGAGTAACATTATTCAAACAACAAAATATTTGAACATATTTGAAAATTTATTATGCATTTCAAAGACTACATTTTAGATTAAGGATATTTTTTACAAATTAAAATCATAAAAAGGTAATCAGTTGAAATAAACTACGTTTTTATTTTATTTAAATCACATTAAAAGCGAAGAAATATTTCCACAACAAAATACAAAATGGTCGAAGTAAACATACAAATATAATTAAGTTAACAAATCAATAAAATAAACACTAAATTAAATTAATTAAATAGTCAAATAAATAATTATTTTAAAGAACTTAAATTCTGGAAAATAAAAGAAATAATTAAGATTGAAGAAAACAGCACGTGCATCCTTTTTGTGTTTTCTATTTATGAAAAATAAATTCAAAACAAAGTACAGTTCACCCTGTTACATATACAAATATCACCTGACTCAAGCCCACCGCAAAAATGGTCGCCATTGACCCTAGCCAATAAAAAGCCTTTTTCTTACTTTCTTCCTCACACCCTTCACACCCTTTCCATAAAACACTTTTGGCGGCAAATATTCGTCTACAATGTCTACACCACTGCTTAAAATGTTTCTTCTTTACCTCACTAGGGTACCTTTTAAATTGAGTGCGAAAAGAATATGAAATCTGTTTGGATCACCAGGCGCTCAAAAAAAGCAGGAAGCCTTTTATTTTTGCCGATAAAATGGTGGAACCAAAGTAGGATATGAATATCAAAAGAAAGAAATAACGGGAAGTAGTTAAGGCGGTCCACACACAAACAGCACATAACTTCCAAATTGATCTTTACCGTTTTCTTCTACCTTTTGGCTCCAACCATTTTTTCGAATCAATGCAAAAAAAAAATAGCCTCCTTTTATGTATGAGCTCCTGGTAAACCAACCAACTTTGAAGAAAATGTTTTGAGATGTGAGGCACCAAACATGTGGCGCTGCGGTGGCGAAATATGTAGCCAGAACTGCATATTTTATTGCAAACATTGTAGCACCATGTCATCTGCCTCATTATATTAAAACTTAGTGTAAAAATGCAAAAAATAGGGCAAGCAAGTCGATGTTACAAAATGTAAACATAAAATAAAAATTACTTAAAAAAACATTTTAGTGTATATATTTTCAACTACTGAACCGATTTTCATGAAGTCAATGAAAAAAGGTTAATTACATCATATCAGTATCTCTAAGAAATTTACAAATATGTACACGTACCTACTACATGCATGCCACTTATGTTATTTGATATACTCGTTAAGAAGACTTATCAGACTAACATATAGATGTGAATGTAATACAACTCCAACAAAAAAAGATAAACTCCACTTTTCAAAAGTCGGTCAAAAATGGAACAATCTTTGCAAAACCAATTTTATAACTTATCCTGTATTTTTTCATTGCAAAGGGCGGCAAATTAAATGTTTGCCCAGGATGGCGGAAAAGCTGGATCAGGCCCTGCCTCTAATCGTGAACGACTTCTGATCTTGGAAGAAATGGAAGAAATGACAAAGTTAATTAATTATTCGGGAAATCCCATCGACAGCAAAGAAATAATCTTAAGACACTTTTTTTATATATTTTTCTGTTCCGCTTTCTGATGTTAAAAAAAAAACCATTTTTCTTTAAAAATTTAGCCCAAGAACATCATAAACACACTCTGCACCAAAGAACTATATTCTTTCCAAAAACTGATGGCTTCGCTTGAACAATTTCAGACTACCCTTTACACAAAGAAAATAGCACCAGCTGACCCTGTTCCAGTGATGAATCTTTTTAACCTATATATTTTCGTTTCCCTAATTTTGTGACACACACAAACTCATTCAACAAATGAAGCCATAACAATGTTCTACGACCTTATAATAATGTATTGTATAGCGCCTATTCCTTAGGGATAAAATGAATGTTCTTTCCTCAATAGATGGTTTCTAACACATCCTTTTGCTTTTCTTTGAGGAGACGATAATATACTCCAAACTCAAAGCCATCGTACATCGTGGGTAGGGTAGTGTGTGTAGTAGGACTATAGGATGTTGGATATTCGATGTAGATAATAATAATTTATCAATGAGAAAATAAATGGCGTAACCTAAGGGGTCAAGAACTAACGTTTAATTCAATATTGTTTCAAGGATATAACAATAATAGGATTTTGATGGCCGAATATGGAAACTTTTCCCGGAGGGAGGCCGGAGATGGAGAGAATCTAGAATCTAGGTAATAAAGCCCTTTGGACCAATAGCAATATTTATATCCTTCCTGATCCGTTTAGGTTCAAAATAATGAAGAAAAGCAATGGAATTGAGTATATTTATTATGGGTATCAATCAGTGTTAGTGGATAGGATAGAGGTACATCAGGCATTGTTATCGGTTTTGAATTGATGGGGAAGTATCTAAAATGGGAATTTCTACACGTGTTGGAGAATGCTGGCTCGTATGTATGAATGTTTAGAAAATCACATAAAAGAGGCCATGTTTTTGAGCATTTGTAATATTTAATGACCTTTGTCAATGGATATAAATGTTTTGATCCTCATTCTAACATTTAAATTGCATTTTCTTAAATAATTTGTCTAAGAAGAGCAGCATGGGGCTTGGTAGATTCCCACGTAAAAAATCAAAGATTCCGAAACAACCAATTGCCTCGGATATGGATGACCCTACTGTTGACGATCCTAGCAAATGAAATAAGGACAACGAATTTCGGTTCTGCACGTGGAATGTCCAGGACCTAAACAGACCATGTGCAGCCCAACAATTAGTGGAGGCCCTAGATGGTGTCAAAGCCGACATCACAGCCATCCAAGAAGTGCGATGGGATGGTGAAGGCACAAGGAGGATGAAAAACTGTGACATCTACTACGGCAAGTGCTACAGGACAAGAAAACAGCGGCTATTTGGATGCGAATTTGTGATAAGAGGAAGACTTAGGCAAGAAGTCTTAGGGTTTCGTAGCGTAAGAGAACTCATTAACATAATCCGCATTAAGTTCAAATTCAGCAATATCTTGCTGATCTGTGTGCACGAGTGCACGCCCCCACTGAAGAAAAAGATGACACAGCCAAAGAAGAGTTCTATGATATACTCGAGAAGACGTATGATGAACGCCTGAAGTACGACACCAACATTATTCTTGGTGACTTTAACGCGAAGATTACAAGGAGGGTAGCTTTGGCTCGACATTCGGAAAGCATAGCCTGCACGACAATACTTCCGGAAACGGACACAATCCAATCGACTTTGCTGCGGGGCGAAGTTCAATATAGCTAGCACGTACTTCCCACACCTCAATATACACATGGGGACCTGCCGGTCTCCTGATCAGTATACCGTCAACCAATTTGATCATATTGCAATCGATAGAAGGCATGGCTCCATTATCATGGATTTCTGCACTCTCCGAAGGGCCAGAATAGACTCGGACCGCTACCTAGTGCTAGTTAAAGTGCGAATGCGGATTTCCACTAGACCGGAGGTCCGAGTTTCCACTGTGAGAAAGTTTGACGCAAAAGACCGCCAGAACCTTTGCCAACCATGTCTCCTTTCATCTCTCGACAGGCTCGGCGCGGCACCTGCGCCAAACCCAGTGGCAAGCCCAAGCGGAAAACTGTAGAGACAAGGGTTGGAATATTGTACGCAATCGGTGCTGAGAATTTGGACCAAAAAGAAGTTCGGGTAGTGTCAGGCGTCGCCTAGGGTATATGATATAAACTTCAGAGGTTAGAACTATAAAACAAATTAAAAGAGATCATTTTTATCAATTGCCATACAATTGCTGAAAGTTACAAATCAGTTTTGTGACACCACGTGCAGAGCCAGCATACCTTAAATTTCGATGTGTCATCAAACGTTTGTCCATAAAATGCAGAAGGGAAGGCAGTTGACGTCCGTAAAGTAAAGTTCTTGAAATTTTGACGAAATCAAGCAAAACGCTATAAAATAAAAATAAATTGTTGGCACAACAGATCCAAGTGGAGCCGGGGCCTGTGACTTACACTCTCAACCATTCCTGTGTGTGCGTTGATTATGCAGGAATAGAAAGGGACCTAAAATTTACCGCCGAATGCGAACGGCTAACACTTTTCATGACATTAATTACTCTTGGAGGATTTGTCACTTCCTCGCAAGAGGAAGGCAGTACACCGGGAAAGAACTTAGGTGGCAACGTCAGGGATCGAACCCAGAACCTTCGGCGTAGCAGTCCAACACACTAACCACTACGCCACGGCGCGGCGTACTACAACCCGCTATTATAGATACAAAATATGAATTTCTTCTTCTCGCTCAGCTACTGATGGAAACTGAACTTCAGAGGAACAGCACTGTACTAGTCGAGTAGACTACCAACTACGCATTTGTATTGCAACTGAGCAGTGCAGTTTTATACAAAGATCGTCATGAAATTTTGTACACGTATAATCCGGGGTACAGAAAAGGACACAGGGAAACTTTCATCAAAGATAAACTGAAAAGTAGATTTATATGACCACCCAGTAACTATAACCTGCTAGTTTGGGATAAAGTTACAAATTTCTCCAAGGTACTATATAGCTTCACAATGTACAAGAAGAGAAAGAAATGTTCAATACATTTTACGCAATTGCAAGGACATTACCAATTAACAAAAGTAAACAAGAGCAGAAGCATTGGAACTTCACACTGACCCAAATAACCATGAGGTCGATGAGGGATAAGTTTGCACAGAAACTCATTAACTTGTTCGTCCAGGTGGTATTTGCTTGATTCCGCCGGAAGGACGCTGATGATTTCCAATTAGCTACATTTCGTCCTTTTTAAACTTTATGCATCCCTTTCTTCTTTCAATAGGGAGATATGACGGAAAACTTGATTGCAGCATCTGAACTTATTGTTCAGCCATCTTGTTATTATTATCAAGTTTAACAAAATTTTGTGGTTCATGATGGTCGTACGTACGAAATGAGAAATGTTGCATGCATGTAGTAGTCGTGATATTACAAAATCATTTCAAGACAACGCAACGCAAAAAAAAAAAAAACTAGAACATTTTTCAAGACATAAATTTTTTGCGCTTAAAGTAACTTCATGCCATTCCTGGCATCTGCTTTATGACCTACATCCCGGAACACCATCACCCCACATATTCACGTTGCACATCCGTCCAACTAGAACAAAATCTATTCCAATCAAAAACTCGTTGGGGCATTGTTCGTTTTTCATATGAATGGACTAGAACGCAACATCATGCATGCAATTCCATAGTGCTGTTGACCCAAAAGTTATAGGTACGATGACGGCGACGACGATGTACGAGTATATATAGATATTGTATCTGACGATGTAGCCAGGACCAGAGCTGTTGTAGTTGATGGAGTTGGGAATGTACAAGTATATCTTTCTGTGTTTTCATGTCCTTTAAAAAGCATACAAGAGGTAGATCATTTAATTGGCATTCGTCCGTGCTTGAAACCAGAGTAGTATATATACCTTCTTTACCTTTACAAACAAATGCAATGGAGCCCTCTTTGGAACAAAACGAATGCTATTTTATTACCATCCGGTGTTTGTGGGATAGTTGTTGGAAAAGTTAAAATTTCGGGTATTTTGTTAAGTAAACTGAAAGCTTTCGTGCATATAGACAAGAGCATAGAGCTACATAAAGCACAAACAAAGAAGGTGGCAATTAAGAAACTTAATAACTTTATTTCAATGGAGACCACAAATGAAAGGTTTCCCAAATGCGACTACGTATATGTATGTGTGTGTGGACATGTTTAGTAATATACTCCTTCAAGAAATAACTTTGCACAAAAAGGATCAAAGAATATATTCGAAGAATGTTGTGGAAGTTTTTTTTTTGTTTTTTATACAATAATACGTACTCGCATGTATTGGTATGTAATACAAAAATCATTACATAATATAAATTTTCCACAGATAGGATTTTTCTTTGCAATGTATTATAGTCACTTTATTTTTACTATTTTTTATTAAGTTTATTATGTGTGAGTTTGCTTGTTTTTTTTGTCCGGCTTTCACGACTAAACTACTCAACCGATCATCATGAAAATTCTTACAGACATTGCCTGAGGTACAGAAAAGGACAAAGGGTATATTTTATAACGAAATAAGTACTGTGCCCGAGGGATAGAAAAGTTAGTTTAATGTGGTCCTGCTAGCTCACAATAGATAATCCTTTTGTAGTAAGGTGAGGCTAGCTCAAGTCCAGTCAAGACGAGAAGAGTGATTAATTCAAAGTATTCTTCAATTTCTCAACAACAAAAAACTTTGAAACAGAAAACAAGAAGTGTGAATGTTGTCAGCGAAAACAACATCTTAACTCCAAGTCACATGTATGCCTCTATTCTATTCAGACTTATATAACCGTCATTAGTGCGTTCTTTTTCTAACCACAACAATTTTTGCTATGTCAAAAATATTTTGTTGCAGTGCCATTGTTAGGATTTGTTGGTTTTTTTACAAACCATTTAGAAACGATACGTTGTTGACAACGATACGTTGAAACAAGCACTTTGAACATTTGTTTGTATGTATTGAGGAACTAATTAAATTGTTCTCCTTCATCTCTCATATCTGGTGAAAAATCATTTTTATTCTTTGTTGTTGATCTCTCAAAAAAAAAAAAAAAAATAAAGACGTTCTTGCTGCTCAAATCGAGAATTTTTGATTTTCTGGTTTGATTTTTAATGATATTTAAATGTTTAATACAAAATGTCCAATTTGACAGATCAACAATCTCAATTTATTTCATGGAGTTTAGTTGGAAATAGTAACAAATCGTAACTATTTGACACTTCAACGTGAGCTTAAGAACGCTTTTATGACGTCATATAGTTACAAATCGTAACTAATAAGGGAAGGCCTTTTTGTTGACCATTGTTAACAATTGTTGACTCTGGTTAAAAAAAAAAACGCACCACATATGTTCAAGAACAAGGTATGCAACAGGAAGTTCAATTTTTTGCAAATGGCTGCTAATGTCAAATCTAAATATTAATTATTCGTTGTATAATAGTATAGCGATTTATGTCTTGTTGCCGTGTTGGTATTTTATTTCTGTTTACTTATTCACAGATGTCAAAGCAGAATTGACGTTTTCACCGGGTTTCAAAAATATAGAACTTTAAGCTGATAACACTGTTTTCATTGACAGCAATTTTTTCATCTGTCATGTGAATCATATTTGGTTCGGTTTGCCATTTTATCATGCATCGACTGACGCCTGAACAACACATATGAAAGTTGAGTAGATTGGGTTCGAAACGAGATTGCTGTTGATATCCATTTTCACAAGAATTTTTTTGCAGCGATGAACCTCACTTTTGGTTGATAAGAAAAAATGCCGCTTGGAGGGTAGATACTCCTCAAGCAATTGTAGAGACGCCTTAACTCTATACATCCAGAAAAACTGTCACTTTTGGTATATGCTTTATGTGTTGGTGGAATCACGATCCCGGCTCTTAAGGGTTATATTCAATGGAGAATGGACACCGTTGTAGAGCCATGATCAAAGACTTTCTCATTCCTAAATTTAATCGCCTTAATGTTAATTGCTAACAAGAAGGCAAAACTGAATTTCCAGAGACGATTGACGACTTGAATGCAATCAATACAATGTATCTGTGATTTATTTCATTTTACGGTTCTATTCGTCTATTTAAAGTTTTCGTGGGTATTGATGCATGACATTGTCATAGTAGTTTTATAGCATTTTCCTTTGGAAAAGCACCCGAAACTCTTCTTATGTACTGTCCTTTTAGCACAAAAATAACGCTTTGGCAATCCGAGTTCACACACAAGAAGCGAAGCACAAATACCATGAAAAATCAAAAGATACAAAACATTTTTTGGGGAGCGTCAATTTGCACGCAACAGTGTCGCCATTTTTGCAAGAGACAATGGTTTGATTAATTTAAATCACTAATCAGAAAATTGGACATACTCCAAGCCAAATTATAAAATTGCAAACTGGTTTCACACACGTGACACGTCAGTTTGAAGTTGCGAAACTGGTGAAAACAGTCCGTGCGAAACGACTCTGCTTTGAAACATTAATGCGTTTCTGTTGATTTTATTCTCTTTTTTGGACGAAATTTCGAAAATACGGCACGAACTTTGTATTCAATGTTCTGAAAGGTCTTGATTTAAACTACAAGAACTATTCTTGAGTTTTTCGTGTATTAACTCTCACATAGTAATAGATTATATACTCATTGTAGGATGCTGCCAAGATAAGATAATTTAAAAGTATTACAATCCAAAGTCCGTGGGCAAAAATACACTGCTGGCTTTGAAAATAATTAATTGTAATAGACGACCTAGACAAAAACTCTTTAATAAAGAAAAAAAAAAGGTTCGGAGATAAGCCGGAGCCTTGGGGCATACCAGAACTAGTTTTATGAGGCATTAACACAAATATATATAAATGCAAGTTCTAAAAAGCTTTCCTGATGAACCTGACTATAGCAGAGTGTTGGGAGCAGTATTATTCATTGGAGGCCTTAAACAAATTTCACAAACAGCACATACTTATGCAACAAGAATAAAAGGTTTTCCTTTCCTTTTTGTTTTAACTCATCTCTGCTGTCCAGGCAAGTGTTAGTAAAATGATTCCATTAAATGAAGTATGCCCACTCACAGAAGAACCTTCATTACCTATTAGGATTTAGGAATATCCCAGGCTTGCCAACTTAATATGCTTCCCTAGGCTACAAAATAAATACTTGTATCTAGTTACATCTGCACTCTACAGAATGTTAAAAATAAAAACAATTGAATATATCTCTGTAGCAAAAATTCGTGTTCTAGTTAGAGTTACATATGTGCCATAGCCTAGCCATGTTGATGATGGCGGAGAGGATGGGTCATAAATTATGCTCCTCATGGGTGAAGTGTCTATTAGCACCCTTATAATGCCAAGAATTTCGGTATTAGACAATGGTTAGATAAAATTCTCATATATCAAGTGTAACGAACCGCACTAAATACTTCGTCATTCGTCGTTGTTGTTACTTGTTACCATCATCGAGCTCATCCTATAGTCGTCATCGTTATCCTTCCAAAAGTCCTTCTTCATGACTACTATATATGGTGCGTATACGCCTTTAGGGGATGTTAATGACAGCATACTCGGAGAGAAGTAGTATAGTAGTTGGGGGTTTATGGTGTGATGGTGGTTACATTGTTTCATTTCACTATAAATATAACTGTGTGTGCTCGCATGTGGAATCCTTTTCGGCAATACGGATAGAATGATAGGCAATATAAGTAGGTACCTACGAATGCGAACTGGAAAAATATTTGCAAGCATTTGGTTAGAGAATCTA
The DNA here is from genome assembly GCA_916050605.2 of Platycheirus albimanus. NCBI lineage: Eukaryota > Metazoa > Arthropoda > Insecta > Diptera > Syrphidae > Platycheirus > Platycheirus albimanus. The sequence goes on along the minus strand of OU696698.1, from coordinate 27,868,118 downwards.
AAGGATAATTCGAGAGGAAATTACTTCGCTTTTGCACATACACACACACATTAGATAGAGTGTATAGTGGCGTATGCCACATTTATACAAATAATCAACAAGATCTTGAAATAGTATACAGCCGCAGGACGAATTCCAAGAATAGAAGGAGCAAGCAGCACCGCACACCAAGTATGCTTAGTTGATATATTACATTTTACTTTCTCCAAACTTCGTCTTACTCAATCGGGGTCCTTGGGATGCTGTGATATAGGAACCAACTATATTATTACGGGGGACAAGGATCTGCGCTAATGCAATCTTCTTGTCTTATATTATATGAACGAGAACTCTGAAAATCTGGAATGGATGGCACATTGCATCTAAGCAGGATGGGGATTTATTTACTAAATTGAAACGTTTCGTTAGAGGATACATAAGCTGCTATGGGGCAGAAAAGAAGAAGAAACAAAAAAAAAACATTGTCCAAAGAAAAATGTTGCGCTTACTGCACAACCTATTTTCTGGGTAAATAAAAATCCCTTTTCATCCCGGAACAGAATATGGAGACATTTTTATCCTCGAGAAAAGATTAGATGATGTTTTTCTGAAGTTAGGAAAAAAAGATCATCCTTATATCTTTCGCTTCGAGTAGAATGTCTCTTATATAGAGATATGTGTAGTTTATGGATATGGAAAAGACAAAGAGGCAAAGCATTTTCATTTTAAATGCATAATGCTGCACAGAGTTAGCAAAAGATATGGGATGTCATTACAAACTCTGACAGGAGAGAGTTAAAAGATGTCAGAGCTTCGTGACATGGTACAATATGGCCGCAGGAAATAAAACTATGTATAATACGGTGATGTATACTCTTGGTTCCTCACAAGAGGAACGGGTTATTTCGTTTAAAAATGTTAATAATTTTAATGTTAATCTCATGCAATGAAGTTGCAATTTAAAAGTTCTGTGACATTACTTTGGTGACATCATTAGGGTAATAGGGGATATGACATAGATGAATGTCAATCTGGATAAAACACTAAAGTACTCAGATATGTCACATGGCAAAAAACATACCGTTGGCAATTAAAATTTTGCTCCTACTTTCTTTTTGTCGCTAGACTTTTGACTGTACAAGTCTTTGTCAAACTAAAATTTCCCATTTATAGCTACTTTTATAGCTCACTTTTTAATCTATTACCTATAATAGTAGGTACATACTATGAATAATGAAGGCTACTGTTTCAATCAGTAATAAGCACCGCTGCTATCTTCAGATTGTATTACATAAAGTTATTCTAAACGAAATTTTTAGGCACTAGAGGGCGACGCAGTCAAACTCTGTCTCCATATAGATTTTAAAATGGTTTTCCAATAAGAGGTGTTATTATCAATAGTATTTTTGGTAGTTGTCACTTTTGAAGCTGTAATTTTTTGACACTTGACAAGTAAAAACTACGCTATTTATTAAAATGAAACGATACACGCTTCAACAACGTATTGATTGAAATTATTAAAATGGTGAACATTTGGCAGACACGGTTAGTAAAACTAAAACATTTTTTGGTCGTCGTGAAACATCTTGTCGGACCGTAATTCAGAAATTGGTGGAAAAATTTGAGCTGTTGGCACAAGTTAGCAATTTGAAGAAAAAAACCCGTGCACGTCGCTCAAGAAAAACTAAGAATATTGTTGCTATAGCCCAACCCAAACTATTGAAGAAAACCTAGGTTTGTCCATTTCTCGTCGTTTTTTGGAATTGGGCATTCCACAAACGTCATTACACCGTATTTTGCATAGACTTGGATCTTAACTCTTATAAAGTTCAATTAAAACAAGAACTTTACCAGCCGTTCATCAACAACGTCGTGTCTTTGCTGATTGGGTCCTTGAAATGCATGAAAATAATCCGGAATGTCATCGAAAAATCATCTTGCTGGATGCGGCTCATTTCCACCTGGGTGGCTACGTGAACAAGCAAAATTGTCACATCTAGGGCGCGGAAAACCCAAGATTTATTGTTTAAAAGCCTCTCCATCCTCAACAAGGAACTGTTTGATGCGGTTTATGGTCCGGCGAGGCTTGGATATTGTGCCAAGCGTCATTGTGCCAAATTTGAAAATTTGGCACAATGACGCTTGGCACAATGTCACGGCACCGTAATACGTTCCTTGGATTTTCGAAACAAATACCGCTGGTTATGGTTTCGTTATTTTGTTGTTGTCCAGGGTTGTTCGAATCATTTTCTTCGTTATCACTTACTGATGAGTCAGAAACTTCAGAAAATTTAGTATTTGAGAATTTGAGAAAACCAAATAAAAAATAGCGCGATTTGATTTCAACGGGATCCGTTCAAAATCCCGAAACCAAAATCCCGAAAGTTCAAAATCCCGAAAAATCAAAATCCCGAAAATTCAAAATCCCGAATGAAAAAAAAGCCAAGTACTGTTTATTAAGAAAACTGTTGACACAGGCGCCTGCCAGACAACTGGACATACCCTTAGCGGAGCAACGAAGTTGCGTGAGCGGGTGTGTCCCCGAAAAAGGGAGTTAAAATCCCAAGAACCCGGGAAGCGGGCCACCCAGGTCAAATTAATTACAAATGTTACAGACACAGGCGCCTGCCTGACAAATTTACATACCCTTAGCGGAGCAGCGAAGCTGCGTGAGCGGGTGTGTCCCCGAAAAAGGGAGTTAAAATCCCAAGAACCCGCGAAGCGGGCCACCCAAGTAGGTACTGCTGATTATGAAAACTGTTGACACAGGCGCCTGCCTGTATCACTAATCCGATTTATCAGTATTGATTGCTATTCGGGATTTTTTCGGGATTTTGATTTTTCCGGATTTTGATTTTCGGGATTTTGATTTTCGGGATTTTGAACCAGACCCGATTTCAACACATAAAGAGTTGGTCTTAATTAATTTTATTCCTGGTTCGTGCTAATAAACAGTAAACACTACTGCTGATACTGACTGACCCTAGCGCCAGCTTTAGACTTAGACTCGTATTTCGTGTATTAAAAGGTGGGCCATTTAGCAGTTTCTTTTAAAACCATAGGTTATTTTGACACTCACTGAAAGCTGTTTCCCGTTCGAAGTCTTGACAGAACAACGAAACGTTGGGAAATATTGAAAACTTATTTCCAAAGAGTGCTGTGTATCCCAAACCGTAAGTTTTTTTTTTTTAAAGAAGTTTTGACCAAAATGAAGCGCCTGCTGTCCCCAAGTGAGGCTGGTATGTTAGTGGATAACACTCATGGTAACCGTTGTCGTTCGGTGCGCAGAGGTGATAATGTGGTTGTTGGTTGTAGCCGAGAGTGTGAGACTCAATTCACGAACATCAACTCACCATCGATCTCAACAGCTCAACATTTCACGCACTAGACTGAGCTTGCTAGTTTACAAGGTAACCTAGTTAGCTTACAAGGTCCAATTAACTCAGCAATTGAAGCCGGAAGACTATCCGCGTTGTTATCGCTTCGCAGTTTGGGCCTTAGAACAGCTTGAATTGAACAACGATATTGGGTGAAAAATCTTATTTTTTGACGAGGGGCTCAGACAATCTGCACGTTGTTATCGGGTCATGTTAACGGTTTTTTTTTTTTTCTCTGACATTGAAGACATGCACTTGGATGACTTCAATTGTGAATGCCGTCTTGGCGATGTCAATTGGCCGCTTCGGAGCTGCGATCTGACACCTTTGTATTTTTTGTAGAAAATCATGAAGGACCGATGAGATCTCAACAATTGGGAAACGGTTCAAGCACTTAAGGCCAGTAAAACCATAGACAAGGTCTTGGAAAATTGGAGTGACAGAATGCGCTACTGCGAAGCCAGCAAAGTAGCCACCGGAACCACTATGTTTTCCTTACGCGTCAGTGCGTAAAATGCATGAAAGTAAAACAATAGTTGCTTTTTTATTAGTACCAACTTTCCATGCCCCAAGCCCCAGTTGTTAATATGTGGCAGATCTGACACTGAACTGATAAGAGTATGTCGTTTTCATTTCAAACTATTTTTTGGGGGAAATTTTATGTGTTTCGTGTTTTAACTTTCCGCGTAGATAAGTTTTTACTTCCACTATTATAGGCGCCAGTGAATTCGTGCTTGTTTAAATCCTAAATATGAGACATATGGTAAATTATTGTGTTTTTAGAAACACGCCCGAACCATTCATTCAGATTTGACAGTTGGGCTTTTTTTGTTTGTTTGGAAAATTTTTTTAAATCTTAATAAAATAAGGTTGTCACTAGCTGTATACGTAAGCGAATGGCATGAGCGAGTAAATGACTGCAGAAATGTTTGTGTTTAGGAAAAGCTAATCTCGAATATCAAAGTTAGAAGATTCAAACATCAGCAATTATTTCGAAAACTTGCTATACACACTGTTGAGCCCTTTAAAAGTGTTCTATGCACCATAAATAGACAGAAAATTGGAAAGTCTAGGAAAGTAAAAACAAATCCTTGAAAATAATTGCAACCGACCGACAACATATTTTGTTCTTTCTTTAATTAAAGGACCATTTGTTGACAACACCCCTTATCAATCTATATCAACTAATTTGTCCACAAATTCCTACTTACTCACACCTTCAGGACCTTCCAATATAAGGTAGATATACGAACGTTACTTTTGCATAAATTCATTTTAATCAGCCCAAAGGCAAAAGGATGTTGTTTGATGATATATTATTGTGCGCAGAACCACTAATTCATCAGCCAATTAGTTCTGACCCTGACAAAGACGAGAGAACTCCTGGTCTGTTAATCCTTTGTAGGTTAGGTTGAACACATTCGTATAAATGGTTAAATGGTTTATTTATCCACCCATAGAGTTTAATTTTCAATTGAATTGATGTCCAGTCACAAACATCGTTCATTTATTTTGTCATAGAAATTTTCAATTACAGGACTCGTCGATCTAAAACCTAAAGAGGATAATGAAAAGCAATTGCCATTCAAGTTGACCGAAAATGAATGACATTAAGAGGAGGTATTAGGTGTTCTATAATATCCGTTCACGTTATAGAATTTAACGCTAGATTTGTGTTCTGATGTGTGTGTTTTCGAAGTGTGAGTGTAAACTTGAGGCATTAATTTGGTGAATGCTGAAGTGAGAGTGCGAGTTTATACCAATAACATCCTGTTATCTATTTTATGAAATGTTGCATGCTAAGCACAGTTTGTTCATCGAAATGATTGCTTTTCAGCCAATTCGACTCGTACTTACGAGTACATACAACATACCTGGCAAATTCATTAATTGGGAACAGAAGGACCTGGGAAGTACCTATTTATACCTATACCTACCTATCCTCGGGAATGTTCTGTCCGTCCGTTGTTGGTTGGTAGGTGTATCCGTTGGGACGGACGTTCCAAATTGAAGCTTCAATGTGGTTATCTGTTCAAGCAATTAGCTATATCAACAGTGAATCAGTGCGGAAATGAGTGGGTACTCCATTATAGAGGGGGAGGCAATTCGGTAGCCAAAGGTACCAAGAGTACCAACCAACCAATCTAACCAACTTCAGAGCTCAGAGTTGGAGTGTAATTGAAAAATAACACTGGAGACGAACGTAGTACGTATAGAGAAAGAACAAAGACATCATGATGTTATTAATGATTCAATGGAGTATTCGTGGCTTGTGGCAAACAGAGGAACAGAGTGGGTATAAGTAGATATACAGACCGAACACTGGGGTATTAAAAATAAATATTTCGATAAATTAATTGATTTTGGGTAATTAGTTTGAGCTTGAAGGTAAATTTTGGCTTGGACAGATCTAAAGCCAAAAATTCCACTTACATAGTGTAAACGTCGAACTTCAAATAAGGCTTTATTTGTTTTATTTAAATCGGTGTATTGGTTCTGCGTTCACAAAGATAAAAAATAACCCTTTAATTACATAGAACCATAAATGAGATAGATAGGCTTCAGCGTTTATAATTTTTTATTTAATTTCGTGAAATTTTTTTTCTGAAGATAGATTCGGAAAGCTAAAAAAAAACAACCGCAGTTATGGCGGTGGAGTTGGCGATGGCGATTGGTTGGACACGGTTAATCCTGCTCAAACCTACGCAATATTTTCATACAACAAAAACACTGACCAGCCCACAATTTGTTTTTTATGCCCCCCACATAACCAACCAAAAGTTATGAAAACGCTGATAAGCCATCAAACTAAAAAAAATCGCGAGAAACATGTGTTTGGTATCTATCGGTGAACCCATTCTTGAATTTTTTGAATTTGGAGGTGGCTGATGAAACTATCAAAATTGTTTCAATAAATTAACGGTTCTTATACCTATTTGAGGGAAAAACCTAAAACTGTGTGGGTATTAGTTGTGAGTAAAAATTTGGGGTTTGGCTGCAATCTACATAACCTCTTATTCTTGGAAATTAACAATTTGTATTTATTTAAACATATAGCTAAATAAAAATTGTTAATTTCCAAGAATAAGAGGTTATGTAGATTGTTATCGTCAGCCATGCCCCAAAATATTTATTTAAACAAGTAGTACCCCGTGGAGTAGTGTTGCCACCTAATTTATTTTCCGGGGTACTTTCCTTGCGAGGAAGTGACAAATCCTCTAAGAGTAATTAATGTCATGGAAAGTGCTTCTCTCTAGCCGTTCGGATTCGGCGGTAAGTTTTCATTTCTGCAGAATATCAACGCACACACATGAATGGTTGAAAGCTTAAATCAGAGGCTCCGGCTCCGCTTGGAGCTGTTGTGCCAACTATTTATTTTTACTTGCGATTATAGGTACTATAAGGCAAGTTATGGATTCGTGCAGAAAAAAAAATTTGAGATAACAATCACACATGACATTACGATGATGGAGAAGTCGAAAAAAGTGGGTCTGGAAATTCCGTCCGCCTGATGTATGTCTGTATGTCTGTCTGTTCGCGCCTCTGGAGGCTGAACGGGTGGGCCGATTTGCTTCAAATTTGGTATATAGACTTTTTTAGGTATTGTACAGAGAGGAAATTGAAATTTTTTTTTAGCTCAAAAAATAACGGTACCTGCCATACAACCGTTACGTTAAAGCTTATTTTTCTCAAAAACGGCTCTAACGATTTCTATTTAAAAAAATTAGTGTTGCTTTTTAGGTACGACCAGTCATATGGCTGAAAAAAAAAAATTTTAAAAATGACTAAGAAAGGTACTTTCTATAGGACCGTTTTTTTGCTTTCGACTAACTCGAAAACGACTCAGCCGATTCTTTCGAAATTTCACACACATATAGCTGTAGGTAGCTTAATTTGTATTGCATACCAATATTTTTGAAAAATATTTTTTTGTATTTTTAAAAGCATTTTTAAAAAAAAATTTAAAAAATTAATATTTTGAAAACTGCTTATTAAATTTTTTTCTAAAAATTTTAAATAAATGTATTTGCTGAATACCTATTAATTGGCGTTTTTTAATTTTTTTTTTTAACTTTTTTCAAAAAGTTTTTCAAAAAAAACTTTTTTTCTCAAAAACCGCCTCACAGATTTTTATTAATTTATTCTCATAAATTTAAATTTATCCAAGAAATAAAATGCCGTACTTTTTTTTCAGCTCAAATTAGTTTAAGTATTTATTTAAGAATTTTGAAAAATGTATTTTTATCAAAATCTCAAGCTCCTACACCACTGTCACACATTAGAGCAAGTTCGTGCGACCCAGTCGTGCATTTTTTTCTCTTGTCTCGACCCAACCTACATGTTCTAGATTTTTGTAACACCTTATACCAATCACCCTGTATCTATATTTTATAAAAAAATTGTTTAAAGCCAAAGTATCGACATTTTTTAAGAGTAGATTTAGACCATTATAATTCTGAAGGCCTCATATCTCAAAATGCTTGAAATTAAGTGTGCCTTTATTTAAAAAAAAAAATGTTAGAGGTTTATGATATACCCACTTAAAGTGGTGCGTTCGTTTTCCCAAGTTGGTGGTTACCTATGTCAAAAATAAATGTTGTAGAAGTAGTGTCATAGTAGAGATTGTTACAATTTTATGTAAGAACGATATTTTTTCTTTGTAAAAAAAGCTATATTAGAAGTTTTTTTTTACCATTCGAGATATTAAGGTACAAAATCGAACTGTCTACAATTTTTTATTTAATTTAATTTTATTTGAAATCTATCTATATATATAAAAAGTAAACTATATTTTGTTGGTCGCCGATTCACGCCTTAACCCGTTTACCAATTTCAACCAAACTTTGACACATCTTTGGTATTGGTCTATATATGAATTCGGTGAAGTTTAGTTGAAATCGGTATGTGTGTTTTGTGCGTGCGTGAAAAATAAACTTAAAGCTCACTTAGCAAAACTCAAAAATCATTTATTTGAAATATAATTCAGTCATAGTCGGAATTTTATAATATTGGATTTTTGTTTAGTTTTGAAGTAAAAAAAAGCGTCAATACTCGATACCCATACATAAATATTTGTTGTTGCTTTTGCTTTTTTTGTAGTTGTATATGGTTTATCGCTGTGTATACAAATACATCAAAGCATTATTGTGAAGCATGAAATTTGATTTCCGAAAAAAAGTAGTCGTGACCTAATATATGTATGTACATATGTACATATGTATATGTAGTATATCGTATATGTATATACATACATACCACTTATGATGAAGCCTGGTCGCTATGTTTTGAGTAATAGTGAAACTGGAAAAGTTTTCTTGGTTGGCCAATAGATGTTGCATAGTTGGATTTGTGTCCAAGCGATGATGGTGTTTCGATGTGGTTAAGGAGTCTTTTGGTTACCTGCAGATTTAATAATAAAGCAATAAAGTTTCAATGGTTGTTTTTCTCTTTTTTTCATAAAATGGTAATTGTATGCGCGTTAACAGTTGGGGGATCATTACAGTTTTTAAAACATCAAAATCACGCTTTTTGGGTGTATGGCGTATGAGCACTTTTTGTATGTTGGTTTTTAAATAAAAATATGTAGTAGCTATGTACCTACATTCATACAAAATACATAAATAAATGGCATTTCTTTAAGTTCTCAAAGTAAAAGAATTGTTTGAAAATGTGCCAATGATATAATATACGTAAGATTTTATAGATGCGGTAATTTTGAAGAAGCAGTGATCCTGCAGACTTTAACTCTCTGTGACATTATGTTCGCGCGAAATTTCTTAACATGTGATAAAATTAAAGCCAAACACATGTATAAGACAAAAAAACACCAAACATAATTTCTTAGATATACTGACGATTTTATATAGTGCATCCCAGCCAACATGAATGTTTTTGTTTGAATCTTTTTTTGGTTAATGTTCCTGGACCTACATATATTTTGAGTTTAACAAGAGTATATGGGCGTCTTTGTCACACTTATCGTCATGCATGTGAAGAACTGCATTTACTTGAAAATGATAATCATTATGGAAGCATCCTCAACAGGTTTACTGGTCAAATAAGAACAATATTTTCAATTATTATCAAAACATGTTTTCCATCAAATCCGGTAGAATTGTGGCAAAATTATCGTGACTATATGACTGAAGATATCTTGAATAGAATGCGTCGTATTTCTAGAAATCAGGAATTAATCATTACGCTGGAAATGTATAGTGAGGCATTAGTTATAATTGAAGATATTGTGCTTAACAATCACAAATAAAACATTGTCACAATTAGGTTTGCATGCTCCTAATCGACCAATACATGATGCATTTAATCAAGAAATGCAACGTGAACAACAATATGATATAAATGAAATGAACACATTTATAAATTTGAATCTTCCCAAATTGAATCGAGAACAAAAAGTGCATATGATACCATAATTCAAGCTCTACAAAACGAAAGCGGAGGAATGTTTTTTTTTTTAGATACGCCAGGCGGTACCGGAAAAACATTTTTGATTTCCTTGCTATTAGCGACTATAAGATCACAAAACAATATTTGATGTTGGTCGTACACCGCAATCTGCACTTAAATTACCATTGAATATGCAAATTAATGAAAATCCAACATGTAACATTTCTAAAAATTCTGGAATGGGAAGAGTTTTGCAACAATGCAAATTAATAGTGTGGAATGAATGTACAATGGCACATAAGAGATCGATGGAAGCTTTAGATAGAACTTTGAAAGATTTACGAAATAATCAAGAAATATTCGGTGGCGCTCTGATATTGTTGACTTGTGATTTCTGTCAAACGCTGCCAGCGATTCCCCAATCAACTCCAGCAGATGAATTAAAGGCATGTTTGAAGTCATCCAGTTTATGGAGAAATGTTCAAACACTCACTTTAACAACAAATGTAAGAGAACAATTACTAAATGACCCCTCGGCTGACGAATTTTCTAGACAACTACAGTACTGATAGGAAATGGACAAATTCCTATTGATGCTACTGCTGGATTTATCACTTTGCCAGGTATTTTTTTGTAATTTCGTAAAAACAAAACAGCAATTGGTTTCAAGTGCCAAACATTGCGTAAAATTATCGAAATCACAATTTTTAAGCTGAAAGATCAATACTGGCAGCCAAAAATAAGGACGTTGAATGTGGATATTTTAAGTGATGTGCCTGGTGAGATTGTGACGTATCAATCAGTAGATATGGTCACAAATTATGATGACGCTGTCAATTATCCTTGGATTTGCCTGGACTGCCGCCTCATCGTTTAAATTTGAAAGTTTGTGCACCCATTATTCTTCTTCAGAATATAAATCCACATCGATTGTGTAACGGAACAAGATTAGCAGTCAAAAATGTTATGAATAATCTTATTGAAGCAACGATTTTAAAAGGAAAATTTAAAGGTGAAGATGTATTGAATACGCGTATTCCAATGATTCCGCCATCAGAGACAATCATTGGAATTGTGTGAAATCGACCTAGAATATCCATGCTTCTGCCACGGACAGTTGTATGTTTCATGTTCACTTGTAGGAAAGTCATCAGTTCTGTTTATTTATACCACAACTCCGGGCAAAACAAAAAATGTTGTTTACGAAAAGGCTATGCGACAATAAAATAAAAAGAAGAAGAAATAAAATAAAAATAAATAGAGGGTGTATTTAAAACGAGTGTATTCTGCATTCTAATATTAATGTGATCTGCTTAGCGAAGCAGGCACAAGGTCCATTAACTAAATATTTTTCGCATGCCTTATCTGTTTATAGGGTGAAATGGCCCAAAAAAAAAGTGGTATACGGTTTTTAAAAATCTTATTGTGTTTGATAGCTTTTACGTACTTCGATGCTTGAGTGATGCTATTTTTACCAAGCTGTTATAAACAGGAATTCTATTGGATTTTTGTTAATGTAATACACTCGGGTGTATACTTACTTTTATCAGTTTATTAAATTAAAAAAAAATCCAGGTTCTCATATTTTACACAAATTAATTTGACGGTATAAATATAATTAAGAATTCAAACTTATCGCTTTATATTTAAAATGTTTATATCTATCATCGTTTATATCACCGCGCTATCTGCTCGGAAGGGCAGAACAACGTCTGCCGGGACAGCTAGTTATATTTATACAAATCTAAAAAACATTAAAATCTTTCGCAAGCTAAAAATTAATTTCACTTTGTAAACAAAATCTGCCCTTTGTCACTTTTGACAGATCTACATTCTCAGCCTCATATCGCGGAGTTTGAGATGAGTTGGATATTGTTACCTACAGAATGTAATTTTATGGTGCATAAAAGAACGACAGAAATGTTACACAATGTCGAAATTTCGGAATTTAAGAACGACCAAAGTTTAATATTGTTGACAATAGTTAATTAAATCGATTAAACGAACGCACTCCCTATAGTTTTGCAAGAAAAATTTGGTATCAAATAGTTTGTCACAAAGTGAGAGTTGGGTAGGTAATCAACAGTTCGTTGCAAACATATTTTATGTAAATTCCAATCTAGACATCATTTTCAAATAGGGAATTATCAACCATTTCGAATTTAATGCTTTGAAAACTCAACGCTGTCTTCTGTCGTAAAAGCATAACCTAACCCCTAAGCCTAAGCCATAATCCAATAGCGGCACTTGCTTCGAGGAAATCAAACAGGTTTGCGTTCTAGATGTGTACCACAAACCGCCTTTTACGAAACGTTTAGATTGCCTAGGACGTTGCAAGGAATATGCTTCCAAAATCTTAGTACGATTCTCATATTGGGCAGGTGATCTTGTTACACACTTAAGCGTTAAGAATGAAAAGAGACAAATACATAACAGAATAATGTTTCCTGTCGCTTCTTATTCGATAGAAAATGTTTCAATAAAATAGCCACATGCTGCTCCCCACCTTAAATACTATGAAATCCAGTAAATTTCCCTTCGAACCTGACTTCAGGCGTTCTTTTAATCATAGCGACTAATTGTTTAGCCACTCAAAAATGAGGAATGCGTAACCTGGCTCTTTCCCATTACAATTTGCATAAATTCAAAACCAATATGCATCGGTATCTCCTATCCAGCCTTCATAAACATTAACAATTTGTTTGCTTATGATAAGAGTGTCCATACCTCTTTCAAAAATTCAAAAAATTAACAAACAGACACAAATTATTCCTTTCTATTTAACTTTTAATTCTTCAGCTAAAAACAAAAACAAAACCTTTACATTGTCGTCGACATGGCTAGGATACTCCCACAGACTCGATACACGAATTAAATCACATCTTTCCTGACAATGTGCGATTTCCCCTAAGAAAACAAAAATCAATAAACTTCCAAGACCTCCAACAAATCATTTACCTGTAACAAATCTTTTAACTTCACATTCCGCTTGATAATTTTCCCAGATGGTTTTTGTGAAATCGATGAAATCCTCTAAGAACCATGTGCGATAGAATATCTCGTCCCTGGTTCCTGGTAATTTCGCCAACGCATTCAGTTGTCTCAGTGCTTCTTTGGTATTCTTGAGAATATCTTCGAACACACTGAAAATGATGGCCAATTTGTCGCACAAGGGTTGGAGTTCTTCAGGAAATATCGATTCATTTTGATGATTTTTATTTTCCAGACTTTTCGTTTTGATGGCTTCAATAGAATTGCACAGAGATTGTCCACGTTTCTGGGCGAGTTGCCATTTGGAGTAATTATCTAATAAGGTTCGCGTGAGTGTGTCCAGACGAGATTTGCAGGTCAACAGTTGGTCGTTTTGCGGCTTCTGTCGGGGACTATCGAGAACTAAACACAAAACAGCACTTTGATTGGAAGTTGCACAGTTCGAGTGGGATTCACAGAATAATTAATTTGATTTTCTTACATTTGACTGGGGTTAACGTTGAGAAACTTGTTTCTGCTTTCAATGGAGTCGAAGCCATTTTATATTTACAATTTAACGCTAACTTTTTAATTAATAAACTATTTTTATTTACATTTCACAAAAAATGACAACAAATAACAAACTAGAAATCACGCATGCTTGATGTGGGAACAGCTGGTTTTGACATTTGAAATCTGCCATGCCGCCATGTACACTGCATTACCGATTTAGCTTTGTGCCCGTCAACAGATGGCGCGGTATTATTCGGTATTATTTCAAACAAAAACCGTTAAAAATAAAAAAAACTATATTTGAATTCTAATTTCAATTTTATTTACATATTTATTTATTTAATTACATTTGTAGGTACTTCACATATAAATCAACTTTCTTGTTCTTGTTTCTATAAAATGAACACAACGAAAATCAATTATTGTTGTGCCTAGTTTTGCAAAGACTCCACAATGACTCAAAATATTAGATATATCGCGCTATTTTTAAATTGATTATTGTGACGAATATTATAATGTAATCTGTTTAAAAATCGTGCGATTTTTTTACAGATTGCATTATAATAATCGCCGCAATAATTGTTTTGGAAAAAACAAAACGTTAATTTTTTGGCGTTTTTTTCCTTTTCGATTTGGAAAAAAGGCAAAAAAGTTTGTTTTCTGGCGTTTTTTTCAAAAAAAAAAAAAAATCTTTTGGCTATTTTTCCATAATCCTAAAGGTAAAAATCACCTTAAAAGACCAAAATTTCCGAAAAAAAAGAAAACATTTTTGTTGGCCTTTTTCCTATGAAAAGGAACCAAAATATTGTTTGGAGATTTTTGGCGTTTTTTACATTTTTTTGTTGCGTATTTTCAGTGGCGTAATTTCAGGGAGACTTTTTTTTGTCAGTACTGGGGTTGGGAAGAGAGAAAACGTGTAAAACCACAAAAAAAACTTCTTTTTGACAGTGAGCATTATCCACCAGGAGAAGCAGCAGAAAAAATGGAGTTTCTCAAAGAGAGTAGGAACGTTCAAATTTTTCGCATTTGAACTAGAAAAATCTTGTAATCTTTTTGTTTTTGACGTTGATTCGATTGCAATTTTGCCTAGCATGGCTAGACCAATGGCTTTAAATTGGTCGTTTAGGAAGAATAAGTGTGGTAATTCCCAAATACGGTCAGTTCGAGTATCCTGTTTTCACTCATCAACATCTGTGTGTCGCATGTTCGCGTGTCACAAAGCCATTATCTTTAATTGTTATCTCCAGAATTATTAGTATTGGAAAGTTAATTAAGATTTTAAATTTATGTAAATTAAACTAAAACGAATAAATAACTTAAGCGAATAAAGTCATATATATATTTTTTTTTAGCTTTTATTGAAAGTATCTACCAGAACCAAATACTTTCTATCTGCACGTTGCAATATTCATTTCTTGTTAACTCGCAGGACAATTGTCTTGGTTTGTTTTAAAAAGAAACCGTTTTGATAATTTGTTGTCATCTATTATTTGTCGCGCTTGTGATATAACCGATTCCTTTGGTTTGCGTTCTCGTGTCAAGACCCAAATGACTTCTGTTGGTGAAGAAAAATGAGAAGTGCATAATATTATGTGTTGATTGCTTGTGCAGCTAGCATTAATAAAAGTTTAAATTATTGAGCTGTTCCCATCACCGACCCGGTTTAGTCAAATGATTTACATAAATTACTTAGATAAAAGGTGGTTTTTTAGAGGTAGTTATATAATTTTATGTTTGCAGCATTGTTTTCATTGACAGCCTTTTTGTCATATGCCGTTATCTTATCTTTAGGTGATCGACCGATGCGCGACGCCTGAACAAACGGATGCATATTGTGCATTAACGCTCCAGAAGTCTGATGCCAAGATAGACCTTATCTTCGATGGAGCGACCAAGTGACGAGGGAGAACTCCATTTACTTGGAGTGCTAAATTGAGGATGGAGGGCTATAGAGATCGAGCCGGCTATAGGAGGCTGATGAGCTAGGCTCAGGAGAACCAATATTTGTAGCGTAAAAACACAACACAATAAAAAATAAACAGATTTTGTTTTAATTATGTGTTGAAGTTTTGAGCATATTTTTATGGAGCCGCCAAGCTTGTGCATTTCGTCAGCAGTTGGCGCACGTCGATCGAGTGTGTGTGGGAAT
The DNA here is from genome assembly GCA_916050605.2 of Platycheirus albimanus. NCBI lineage: Eukaryota > Metazoa > Arthropoda > Insecta > Diptera > Syrphidae > Platycheirus > Platycheirus albimanus. Next base: position 27,852,725 of record OU696698.1, on the reverse strand, counting down.
AGTAATGCTTCGAAAACAGTGAATAAAAGAATATTTTTATATTATTTTTTACTTCTAAAAACCCTACTAAATTCTCAGATATGTCTGCTCAAAAATAACGTGTCATCAAGTCAATTCGGGGGGCGGCATTGACCTTCGTTACTTAAAGTTGCCATACAAGTTTGCTAATACAACCAGCAGCTTCCATAAACTTGTTCATTACAAAAGATTACAGAGCTAGCTATCTTTTTATAGAAATCTAAACAAAAAGATAAAAAACAGAGATACGCCTTCGGTATACATTTTTTATGGCATCACTGTCTACGTGCTTTTATTGGAGATAAGATTTCAAAAAAAAAAAATTCAAGCAATGTCATTAGCAAAAATAATATTCCAAGCCGTGTTCGAGTATACCTACACCCTGATTCATGCAAATTTTTAATTAACACGTTATAATATAACCCTTTGCCTAGAAGAGAGGATAACCCTTCAATATACGAAAGAACGAAATAAAAAATGAGAACTAATTCTAAAATAATTACCTAATTACAGTGCACAATGAGATTGTTACGATTAAATTGCTAAGCAAGCCATAGATACTCATACTCATATACAAACACAAAACTCACTTGTATTGAAGATATTGTAGAAGTCCGTGCAGGAATAGACAACTGCGTAGCTGGAATAATCAGTCCCGAGAACCCAGTAATTGGATCCACTCACAAAATCTGAAATTTAATGAATTTCCCCCCCGAAAATTTGCCCACTCAGTCTCAATTCAAATTGCAGATTCAATTCGAGTAATTAATGACAAAATTACTCACCTGGCATTGCTGAGAACCGTACAAGTAGCTTTGCTGGTGCCATCACCTCGGCCGTCCCAGAGATGTCGGATTTTCGGTTTGTTCTGGATAGGTGGAATGGAAAAATAGGGTATGAATGAATACCAAGATGCACAAGGAATATGTTTGCTTGAGATTGGAGTCAGAGTCAGAGGCAGCTAAGTCCTTCTGATGCTGTTGTTTTGTATACCAACTCATTGTCATCAGTACTCACATGGAATTAATGTTGATATTATACACCGACACAGTTCCATTTGGCAAGGATGCATATCTTGCATAAGTGCACTTTCCGCCCGCCTCGAATATAAACGGATAACGTTCGTATTCGTACCATTGTCCTAGGAACTTAATAAGGGGTAAGTTTATAGGATCTAATATTGATTTGAAGGTATGCACATAACTTGAGCAATTAAGTTAACTTACGTCAGGGAGTTGGAAATTATTTTGTACTTGGACATTGGATGGGCATCGTCCAATACCTGGCACTTGGGCGAAGACGATTGAGCCAGTTGCCAGAAGAAGAAGATTTACTCTAAAATAACGTTATTTTTTATATTTTAATTAAACTGTAACATACAGTTGTACAACAATCGTTAAACGTGGAGCCATGGTTTAAAATTTTTAATCCAACGATTAACTTGATTTAGTCATCGAAAATCTGTGGGTGCAAACACGAACTGAGGGAAATCGTTTTCAAATTTTGATCCGAGGATGTACAACTTTTGTACAACTATATAGGTTCCATATTTTTTGTAACACTTACACTTTGAGCATTGAAAGTTTTAAAAAATAAACGAACTATAGTAGACAGTAGACCTAAAAGATACTTGCAGTCTTTAAGACCACGATAAAGCGACTGTATCATCCGATACCTTGTGTGAAGTGGAAGGTAATCAAATGTGAAAGATTTGTATGTATTTAATAGTTTGTTGTGATACAAATTATTAATAATTAATCGTTGCAAAAAAAAAAAATGAAGTGTAAAAAGGCAAGTATGCGTTTGAATAGATGTTAAGGTTTTTCAATAATGTAGATACCTGTCAGCTACATTATAAGTATTGGCTCAGCTTTACATATATAGTTCTTGAAAACACCTTGACAAAAAAATATTGACTTATCGAAAGAAGTGTCTTGCTGTGGCAAAACACTTGGTGCGTTGTTTTACTAACCATAGTGAACATAGTTAACCATAGTCAAAAAAAGCCTTCCTTTAATTCAAATTAGTTACGATTTGTAACTATATGACGTCATAACACAAGTGTCAAATAGTTACAATTTGTTACTATATTTCCAACTCACCTCCATGATATGACATATGAGCCGAAATTGTTGACCAAAATGGAAATTAAAAATCTAACCAAAATATTACAAATTCTCAATTTGAGCAGCAAAAAGGTTTTTATTTTCTTTGAGTGATTTAAGTTCCTTAATATACAAAAAAACGTTGAAAGCGTTGAAACGAACTCTAACAACGTATCGTCCCTAAATGGTTTGTAAAAATCCCAATAAATCCCAACAATGACACTTTAAACAATTTTGTTTTAACTACTAACTACTGTTGACTATGGTTAGAAAAAGAACACACCACTTGGGTATAGTAAACGTCATAACCGTTTCTGACGTCGCGTCGGTCGTATCGTAAGTGATCTGTCAAAATGTATTTGAAAAATATCTTACGTATCGTCAATGTCGTTAGCTACTATGGTGACATTTCTTTCTGGCTATCGTCATAGTTGATCATTTTTTTCGAAGACAGACGACGTTAGATTAGAATAATTTTACGTTTGCCAGGCGTCCGGCGACGACGGCTGATTTTTTTTTTTTATTTTAGAGCGGTTTCGTCGCTTTGGTAAATTTCTGATTACAAAAAAAAAAAAAAAAAAACTGACTAGCTACCTATGCGTATAAATGTAATACGTACTTTATTTAGATATACGCATTGAAAGTTGTATTTCTATGATAGTCACAAAACCCAGAGTGTATTTTAGAGCTCAAATGTCAAATTTTGTTTTTCACAAGAGATTCTGTCAATAGTTAGTTGAGTTAGGATCACGATAACGCTTTTGACTGCGTTATTTTAAACTTCTGCAGTAGTTTAGATTTTATTAACAGTTTTCAGAAGTCTAACTCCGTAGATAAATATACGGAGTAAACTCACTCACAGGCACAGATGACAGAGACAGAACAGAAAAGAGAACAAACATTTGCCAACTACGGTTGCCACTTTGGTTATTTGTGACCAAATCTGGTAATTATTTTTTCACTTGGTCAATTGGTCATTTTGCATTTCATTTGGTCATTTTTTAACGAAATGAAAAAAACTTGACTTTGTTTTTCGTGTTCTCAAAAAATAAATGCATACCAAATGCATCTAAAACGGTGTACAATGTCTTGCAACACCGTGCTTATAATAGCTAAACGTATTGATAACTTTAATTTCAAGAATTTTGTGCAGTCCCACAGCTTAAAATATTGGAAAATCATTGACAAGGTGGCTTGCATTAGAAAAAGTTATCAATCGAGTTGTGAAACAGTGGGACACACTTTAATAATTTATTTCAATTCTTTTTATTTAGAGATCAGCGGATTAAAATTATACAATCAAGCAAAAACCTTTTTCTTCACTTATAATACTTTCATTAGGGCCGAAATAAGGATATTTGAAAATTTCCTAAAAAAGATTTTTTCATTTGGTTTGACAACCGGCAATCTTCTTTCTCTTTTCTTTTTTACAACCTTTTCATTCTCCCTTCTTGTTTTGTATTGTTGACTTTTGCCGTTGCCTTGGATTTCGTTTCAAATTGACATTTTAGACAAAATCTATTCAATTGTTTTCAGTATAGTTGCGTTTGATTTCTTTTTTACATAATTTGCAACCTTGATTCGGCCAAATAAAAAAAAATTTAGATTTTATTTTATGTGGGAAATAAAGTCAAATTTGGAAATTTTCTACGAAATCTCCTTTTTGCCCTTATGAAAACGTAGTGTTAAACTTTCTTAAATCGAGAATTTGTAATTTTTGGTTGTATTTGTAACTCCAAAAAGTATTTTATTGGACACCATAATTTCAAAATCATTATTTAATTGATAGTTTTGCATACATGGTTTAGGTTAATCTGTAAAATTTAGAAATAGAGTGTAGTAACATGCCAAAATTGTCAAAAAATTATAATGTTAGGACTCATGCTTTCAGCCAGGACTTAAATTAATATTTTGGTCATTTTTAGCTACAGTTGGTCACTTTTATTTTGAATTTTGGACACACATTTTAATTTCAAGTGGCAACCGTGTTGCCAACAGCTTCGTGGTTTTTGTTGTTCTACGGTCCAACTTGACGTCAGTTTGGGTGCACCAAAATAAAAATATCACCACTAGCAAACAAAATTTGACAGCCGAAAGTTTGTGGTTGCTAAAGAGAGAACCAACTTCAACTTTCAGTACAAAAATTGTCTTTGGTTCTTTTTTTGTGCTACAGACTATTATATGCAGGAACCGTACAAAAACATTTTTCAATTTTATTTCTGTTTGAATTTCTCTCATCCGATTTTAATAAAATTATATAAGCTTGAGAAATTTTAGGCAGCTTATACTTTATATTGTGTACCTTCCCCAAACATTTTTCAAATAGCCTTTGATTTGACATGCTTTTTAAAAAATAGAATGTATAAAGCTACGAGCATCTTTCATTTTCAATTTTTTATCATATTTACTACGTGCATGCAAGACTACGAAGTGAATGATTTGAGAGTTGCGTTATAATGACATCAAATGTGGTTTTTTTTTATATTGAACCTAGTCACACAAAGGTTAACCCAACACATCGAGTATAGATGACTCTTACTCTTACTGCTTGGGCACAATGGTCTGGCTATACCTATCTGCCGGTGAAGTTGAATTAATTTGAACCAAACTATTTCTTGTACCACAGCTTCAATTACTTTTGACTACGCTGTATACTACACCATTCTACGCAGACAGTTAAGCTCAAAGTTATAGTGGTACTTTTATCTCGAAGCAACAAAACTGCAATCACAAGTCGTTGAATTGAGAAAAGAGCTTAGAAATTATTCAACTTTGTGGTGAGCCAAATAGCCTTGCTTAGATTAATTGATTTAAATGGAATGGATTCAAACCTCATTCATACACTCCGAGGAAAATGCGTGTGGTTATAATCAAACATTTTTTCCTCTAAAAACACTCGGACAATTTGAAATTACCTAATTGTTTGTACGCTAGCTAGATTTTGTAATAATTGCATTTGCATAGATAGGTCCGTCCAAAGTCGTCTGATTAGGTACCTATAATTTCCAAAATGATTGCAAGATGTTTATATAAATGTCATAATCTAAAAAGGCTTAGAAAGAAGTTAATACTATATTATGATTGATGGTTCCCTCATGACCAATAATTGACGTTTATCGTGGGTGGTGTAAGCCATTGCATATATAAACTATAGTTTTCCCACTTGAGGTGCGCCATCCATCGACGAAAAACTAAGCTCTAGAATACCATGGGAAACAACAACAACAATTTCCACCATTTTAATTGTTGTTGTTGCTCGTCGGTAGATGGCGCACCTCAAGTGGTAGTACTATAGTTTATATATACAATGGTGTAAACTGTGTTCGCCATTTTCTTTTTGTAAAACGTGAAAAAGTCAAATAATTTTGACAGCTGATAAGAGCTTTGTAGTTAAAATATGCGAACACGAAGCAAGTGACTTTGTTTACATTTTAAATAATGAGCCCTATCATTACATCCTTCCACGATGAATATTTAAAGAAAATTCGTGACAGCAATTGTACACAATAAGTTATTGATATTTATTTCCGTGATACACAAGAAAATCAGGTATGCTGAGTTCTTGGAACTAGTGACTTCACAATAAACTTTTATTAGTATTTCTTTTCTGCTACAGGAACACTATTTTTTTTTTAATTCGCAAATTTCAACAAAATGTTTTACGATTCTAATAATAAAAAAAAAAAGACTAATGAATTTATTTTCCCCCCTAACAAAATCCTATAATTGCGAACACACAATGTCAGCATACCTTATACATATTTCTACGTAAAAGGGTTTAATAATTCTTTTGTGAAATGTCAAAAATGCTGCACATATGTAAGCTTTGTTCGTTAACTTCCTTAGCATAATGGTTTAGCTGCAGCAAAAGCATAAGTAGCACTGTCAAAGTTAGTGTCAAAAAAAGTTGCACACTAAGCAGCATGCACGAATACAATGATGAAGCAAATCAAACAAAAATGATGTCTGCCATTTCGTTTGTTGTTGTTTTGCGGAAGACGTTCGTAAAGTTCCAGTCGAGTTGACTTGTACTTCAGCTACTTTCTGTGCTACATCTGCCACTTCACATTGTAGCTGTGCAGTCCGAATTGCGTACATTTAACTTTGACAGTGCTACGTACTTCTGCTGCAGCTATACGCCATTATGCTCAGGCAGTAAGTCACAAATCGTTTTATTAAAAACTTGGTCTATACCTAACGAGAAAATTCTTTGTTTTTTTTTTAGACTTGGGGGCCAATACTTATGTATAATAATAAAATTTAACATTTGACGAATATTTAAATTGTCTTAGTCCTCTACTGCAAAAAAAATTTCTTAATAATAAAAGTCCTCAAGTGTGTTTAATACGAAACACACACTTTTATAAAGATTTATAAATTCTTTCAGTGTACTACCTAACGGCCGCTAGCATTGACATCGACATTATGGTAATACTACTTGCTTAATTATAATAATTTAATGACAATATTCAGAGTTGGATTATTTTTTCATGTGAATTGGTTTAATATCTTCAAACAAAAACCTTGACATCCGAACAAAGTAAAACTACATTGACTTACAAAATCAATAATTCTTTTTTCAAGGCTCTTCTTACACACAAAAGTTCTTTCTTTAGTCCTTTATGTTTTGAAACACACATCGATTCAACAACATGAACTCTCTCTCTTTTCTCAACTCTTTCTGTGTCTGCCATCTGCCTTCGCCTTGCTGTTTCGTTCAGCCAGCCTACTAACCTGATTTTAGTCCGGACACCTAATCTTAATATCGACTGACGTCAACGAACGTCGGCTGTTCCCATTTTTCAGGCCATTTACTTGGCGCATAAATGGCAAATTAGATTCCAAGAATGAACGAGCACAAGAAAAGCTTGAAAAATTCATGAAAACTCTTCTCCTACAACTCGGATGGGGTGAAGTGGGTGACGGAGAATGATATGATGGCTATGGCTATGTATAGAAAAGACAAGGGCCGAGAAGACCTGATCCTTGCACTTACCTACACAAAGTGGGTACTTACATCCGTGTAGATTGTACCATTTTTTTCCTGTGTTATGTTCTCAATGATAAGCTTATTAAAGTACCTTTGCCGTTATTCATATATTATGGAAGGATACAACAGGAAGACAACTTCCTTCCTTCGCGTGCTTCCTCTTCATCTACGGTACGGCAACGGTACTGTTGTTTCCCGCTGCTGTTTTGTTTCACGGATACCCTATACTACCTACTCTCGCTCATCCCCAGCGAAGGATGCGATGGTACTGTACACTGTACAGCCGTGTCGTCCTTGGAGATGGGAAATTATTATTGTCCTTAAAAAGTGCTCTGCTCAGGCTCACCCTCCTTGGCGCACAGCATGCACTTCGATACGGTCCCGAGATTGCAAACGACTCCGACTGACTCCCCCCGGTTCTATACTCACCAGGTGGATGTGGATGCTACTGTGTTGTGTCTTCCCTGTGCATCTCGGAGATTTCGAGAAATTCATCTGCTGACAGGATTGGAATGAGTAAGTATTTGTTAAAGGAACTTTGGATGGGGTAGAGATGACTGACTCCCCCTTGCATGAGGGCGGTGGTGCTGTGCGGCGGTTAAAATTGAAAGCGAGGGAAATGCGAGGAAGACAAAAACGTTGCGTTACTACTTTTTTGTGTCCTTTGCAAAATTAATGGTAAAAATATGTTGTTCGCAATGGCTTATATCATTTCATCCTGATTTTTTTTATATACCTAGTTACAGTTTGATCATGGCGGTGCAGCATGGAGGGGGCAACAGGGAGCTCTTAAAGCACCATACCATCAGCTGATATTTTGGCAGAAAGGTAATAAACGTTGCGCAGAAAATAACGAAAATATTAGCTAACGCTGACATGAACAAAGAACAATATATGTAACAAAAAAAAAAAAAAAAATTGGCAAGAAGACTCTCGACTGGTTTTTGGCTGCTCGATGTTAGGAATGAGGACTCTCTTGGCAACTGAAGTATCAACATCCATACCCGGAAAGTGAGTATACTTACTTCATCTTTGAAATGATAACATTGTTGTGTCGTTTCGGCGTATTTCCTGGTTCCCTCTAAAACTTATGTGTGTGTTGTTGAGATTTTTAGAGCGATACTTTAAGAAGGAAATGCATTACCTTGGGGCTTATGTGATGTCATAAAGCATAAAATGAGCACTGTTCTTGGCAAAGAGACAGCATAATACCTACTTTGGTAGTGCATTTGGTTAAAATTCGTTGGAAAATTTAATAGAGCAGGAAGAAGGTACATATGTATTCATTTTGGCATAAAGCATTGCTTAATAAATAAGTCATTTGAATAGAGTATTCAGGGATGAATGCGAAATTTGATGAAGATGAAAAGATGGCAGTCTTTCTTTTGAGATACAAATCTATTTGATGCTTCAATTTATGAAATAATTTTTGATACGGTGATAAACATTTAACGAGCTTCTGAATATGTGCTCAGGCCCAGGCCCACCCTATTATCAGCATTAATACTCTCTTTCGTTGGAGCTACTAATTTAATTGTTGGAAATGTTGCAACAAATTTCGTTAGCGTAGCACAGCTGGCGCTTTTTTCTGGATTATAATTTTTGGCAAGATTAACTTGCTGCGCACAATGATGTAGCTGCAGCAGTAGCACGTAGCAATGTCAGAGTTAAATGTACGTAAATCGTACTGCACTGCTACAATGTGAAGTAGCAGCTGCAGCATAGAGAGTAATAGTTGAAGTACAAGTCGATTTGACTCCAAATTCACGAACGTACTGCGCTGCAAAACAATAAAAAACCAAAATGGCAGACATGATTTTTGTTTGAGTGCAGTGCTGCACATTGTATTCGTGTATGCTTAGTGCGCTACTTTCTTGACATTAACTTTGACATTGCTACATGATACTGCTGCAGCTACATCATTGTGCGGAGCCAGTAATGACGGCGAGGTTCAACTCTAGAATTCGCAAAATCAGCATCATTCAGTGGGTTGCACCGACGAATAATGCAGCGGAGACCACGTTACATTATTAGCTCAACTCAATTCTCAGTCTACAGCGTTCCGAAAGGAGACATCACCATCATTATGGGGACTTCAATACAATGGTTGGCCCGGACAACGTTGGCCTTGAACTATAGACATAAACTGGGTCATCGAAACACCTAACAATAGTGATAAGCTTGCAGAATTTTACAACATTCGTCAGGTGGTGATATGTGGTAGCTTGTTTTTACACTAAATCTGCCATAACGTTACATGGGTCTCTCCTGATGATCAAACACAAGATCAAATCAACCATTTTATTGTTAACTAACGATGAAGTAAAGCACTTTGCGATGTAAGGAGTAAGAGGAGTGCGGATGTGAGAAAGGGACCATTACCTGCTACTAGCAACAATGCAGCTACGAACAGCTGTTACACTGAGACGTTCAGATAATACAGAAGCCAGACAAACAATCAATACAACCGCTCTCACTGACCCAAATATTTGTAGTGACTCTGCCAATACCCTGAAGGACAAGGCTTAAAATGTAGGCTCAACTGTTAACTTATTTTAAGACGGTGGATGTGGGTACCGGATAAATGGTTTTTATGGAAGCTGGATCTGAAACGGTGCCGAGGCAATCTAAAGATAGAGGTCTTTGGATATCAAAGGACACCTGGGATAAAATAACACACCACAGAGCACTCAAAATAATGTAAATACTGTTTCTGATGCTCATCGAAAATTGGTTCTGTGAAAGGAGTATGGAGCAGCTCCGGATATTCGTATTTTTTTTTTTTTTTTTTTTTTTTTTTTTTTTTTTTTAGCTATAAATTTGACCCATTTACAAGTTTAGAAATACGGACCGCGATCTTAATTTTTAAAAACAACAAAGCAGATGAGCTTGATGGTATATCTACCGAATTTATAAAAGCACCAGACAGAAATTTCTTTTTTTTTGCCGCTGGTTAAGGTTTTCAAAGGGAATGGAAGACGCAGAGTTATTGTCAAGCTACCGAAGAAAAAAGATCTTAAAAATTGAACCAACTGGCGTGGCAACCATAACAATTTTGTCAGTATCCCCGAAGCTAATGGCATCTATTATTCTCGGCAGAATAAAGTCCAGAGTTGAGTCTATTCTATCTGGAGATTTCTTGATGCTAGAGGCATCCCCAGCAAAATTGTTGCTGAACAGTGGACAGCTTGCGAAGTGTGACAGGAAGTGAAACAGTGTGATATTATCTCAGCGATTTTAACCGACAGCAATATATTTAATAAAATTACAGTAGTGTTGTCGGAACAATTTTTCCATCGTGGAACTCTAAAAAAAATTTCGCTCCGTTCTAATTTGAAACTCTTTGAATTGTGAATTCAACCTGAAATATGTGCTGCCTTTGAAACGTGGAAGTGGTCTACCCACAACTCCAGTACGTTGCAAGACTTTGTCAACCGTTGTCTGATTTACATCCTTAAGATCCGGTGATCACAATCCTTATCCAACAATAAACTGTGGCTAAGGGCTCGACAATCAAAATTGGATGATGACATCAAACAAAAAAAGTGGCGGGTGGCACTTAGTGTAGTGTTTTCAATCCTTAAGGTGGAAGGCGGGTTGAAATAAAAAAAATGGAGGTCAGCCGTGATGAAAGAATAGCTCAGTCCCAAGATTAGCATTAGGAGTGATGAAAAGAACATGGTGCTGCCCTATGCTTAAGGAGAAGTTAAAGTGTTGCTGCCAACAAAAGATTCCGGAAATCAAGAAGAAGAAGACAGGTAGAGCAATCTTTTCGAAAACGATTCGAAAAAACATTCACCATTCACGTTAACCTAATCTTTAACGAGTTACTGGATGAAATTACTTTCAATACACCAATGATAAGGTAGCTAGTCCGATAAATTATTATTATTCAATAACAAGTACAACTTATCGAAAACTTGACGAAACAGAGTAACTGCAGGAACAAAATTGAAAAACGGATACGCATAAAGCATGATGACGGAAACAAACGGAAGCTAGTGTCAAAACCGAATGAAACTTTACCGTCCAACCAGTGAAATGAACACGCTGCCCATAATGGACGGAAGCAAAATATGTATTTTCCTCCCAACAATAAGTTGACTGTGAATTCACACACAAAGTCAGCATACTTCTCATTCTCACTCTCATATCCATTTCACAGTCAGATGTCAAATTTTCGTTCGTAAAGTGTGATAGCGAGCGCAGTTTACGTCCGCAAACTAAACTGATCGAAATTTGACGAAACGGAGCAACCCAATATTTTGGGCGTGAGCTGCTTGTTCTCGCACAATTACGGACGGGTCGCGATGGTCCGCGCATTTCCCACTATTATACTTCAGCCTTAAGGCATCCGCATACTCATGTTCTGTCTAAAGATGATGAACGTACAACATTCGGAGTGAGAGTGCCCACAATCACGTACGGATTTATTGGCATGGCATTAAAAGAATGTGAAGGAGAAGATTCGATAAAGAAAATGGATTTTTTTTTAAGATCTGAAGCTATTTTAAAAGAAACATGACAAGCAGACTTAAAAACATGATGCCCAAAAAGAACAGTCACTCCCTTTCACGAAACCAAAAATAAAACAACTTGTTAGGTGAATGTCAAAAATGCTGTCAGAAATTAAGCCAACTCTTGAGTTCCCAGGTCCTAGCACTCTGAACTCATGTGTATGCCATGTTTTGATAGATCATGTGCCTGCAGCTTCGATTATAGTTCCAGCCGTTTTGTGTTCAGCAATCAGAATGTGTTCGAATATGTTGAACAAAACTTAACGAGCAACGCATGTTGTTCATAACCTATAGTAGTATTTTACCTGCTTCAGGATTATGTGATCTCGCTCATTTACACATGGAAGAACTGCCAGAAGAAACTAAATCTTCCCTTCTGTTCCGTCAAATAAACACGTTATCCTAATTGCACGAAATTATCTGTCAGAAGAAACCATATTTTTTGCAAAATAAGAACCCAGCTGTCAATTTTTTTTCCGTGAGAAGCATTGATCGAAAAGTTGACGAAGAACATGATACATGACAAAAACTCATGGTGTTCACTCTTTTCCGAGTGGCTCCTTTTTCCGTTCATTTTAGTTCTTTCTTTCAAATTTCAATGATGCTCTGTTAACCAAGGAATGCCTTCCAAATTGAACGATATCACTTCAATACAATTAAAAATCTGCTTTGTAATTTAAACTCATATAAAAACGTTCCTTTAAAATGTATTCGATGCAAATATTTGCTCTTCATCTAGGTTTATGCTGATTGGAGTCTTTTTAACGACTCGGTAAATTTAATTAAAAGTCAAACAAAGTACAAGATATGTATCTGGACTCCATCACGTAAAAAACTCAATACGATACCCCTGTATCTATTTGGCAATCACGAATTCCAGAACCAGCATAAAACTTTCAAAAATAATTCTTTTGATCTGTTTTCTTGTTTAGGAAAAACTGGTCGCACGTGCTCATTTAATGTGATTTAATTTGGTGTATTGGTCATTCGCACGATCCACCCTCACCCACACCCATACACCCACACCAACGCCATCAGCCAGTTATAGTAGTAATTATAATTAGTTGTCCCTTTTTGCAATGATTTGTCCCCATTGTTGCAATAAACAAAAGCTAATTTCACCAAAAGAGTGTCCTGAATACAAATTTTCCTCGATTTTTTTTTCCTTTGGTGTTTACAAACACACACACAAAGATAAAAAAAAAAGCATCTTCATAGTCAGTATCTCACCCAACTTTCCGGTGTAACATTCCCCAGAAGAGAAGTAGAGAGAGGTCATACCACAAAAGCGTCACACAAAAGAAAGGACACATAAATCGTTGTCTAATTTCATGTTGCCCCACCAATTAATTTAAGTAATTATCCTTTTCAATGGCAACAGTTTCAATACCAATTTCCTCTGCACTGCTCTCCGGAAAATGCTGGCAACTTTCTATTCACATTCATCCTTCTTTGTGTTTGACCCCCGTCACTATGCGACGACTGGACCCACCACCCTCTGTGCTTATCTCTCAAGACTTCAGAGGCTATATTATAGCTATAGGGATGTTTCTCTTGAGATGAGTCCGACCGACAACAGAAAAAAAAAGAAGCGACTCAATAGGAAAATAAAAACGAACAAATACAACCAGGCGGGGGCGGTAGAATCTCAGAGAAAAAAAAGCTAATGCGTGTAATTTAATGCAAATTATAGGAAATTAACTGGCTATGATGCGAATTGGGATTTTCATCTTCGTCCTGGACCTTCTTTAAACAAGGAAGAAAAATACAAATTAAGTGTTGTGTGACTCCTTTTAGGTTGGGTGTTATCAATTGATGTGTGAGCTCTAGTCTTCACACCAAACCACGACGCGATAGGATGTAACTAAGTGAATGATGGGGGAAGACGACGACGGACGTGAATCATGATAGAAGTCAAGAAAAATATCCTTTTCAACAGTTGCTTTACTATTTATTCCGAGAGGATGAAAGAACATTCAAATAAAACACAAAGAATCCATGCACCGTTAAATTTCCCCCGTGGCGTGGAGACCAATGTTTTTGGGCCAAACTGTGGAGTAATTTTTTCAAACGCTATGTTAATAAAGTCGATGCAGCAAGAATGTCCTTCGACTAAGATATTTTTATTTTTGAAAAACAGAACAAGTTTCTGAAACAGGTTTCACAAATCTGCTAAGATTAAGAGAATGGGTGAGAGCTACTCTTGATTTCGTGAAGGTGGATCTTGAAAGGACAAATAAGAACATTTCCATAAAGTGTTTGGACTGAGATGTTACAAAAGGAGGCAATTAGTATACCAAGGTGAGCCTAGGGACACTAAAACTCCTTTAAACTTTTACCAACTGAAATTAACGAAGATATTTCGCAAACACCTTGGAAAGACACTTTCTAGCTAAGCGGACGTGGTGACTAGTGAGCTTCTTTCAATGTTCCTAGGTTAGTGAAGATGTGCTACGAATTGAAAGAAATTTTAGGATTGGGACGTCTGAAGAATTTTCCAATAAAAGGTGTTATTTCGAAAGTCAAAGAAAAATGACATTTTTTGAGATATGAAAATTTTTACAATGTAAAGAAAAAAGTATGTTATTAATAATGGAAATTAATAACCGCCAAATGGCCACCACGGCTACGCTTACACAACAATATCCTTTTCATGAAATTTTCCATCACCAAAGAAAGAAGTGGCAAGGTGTTAAATCACAAGATTTCGGTGGCCAATTGATGTGATCACCTCTTCGAGAGATAACACGGTCCGAAAACTTTTCCCGTAAAAGATCGATGGTTTCGTTGCTTGTGTGGCACGTAGCGCCGTCTTGTTGAAAGTATAACCGTTGTCCAGATCAATACCATCCAATTCCGGTCATAAAAAAATTATTAATCATCTCTCGACAGCGCTATCCATTCACCGTAGCTATTGCTCCAGCTTCATTTTCGAAAAAGTAAGGTCCATTGACCCCGCCGGACTATAAACCGCAACAAACAGTTACTCGTTGAGGATAGAGAGACTTTTCAACAATAAATCTTGGGTTTTCCGAGCCCCAGATGCGACAATTTTGCTTGTTGACGTATAGCCATCAGTGAGGTGGAAATGGGCCTCATCAATCAAGATGATTTTTCGATGAATTTCTGGATCATTTTCAGGCATTTCAAGGACCCAATCAGCAAAGACATGACGTTGTTGATAATGATTGTTGTAGAGTGTATAATTCCATTTTTTATTAATGGCGTTTAGTTTCTGCTTGTCAAATGTCAAAAAATTACAGCTTCAAAAGTGACAACTACCGAAATAGTGGGCTATTCAAACTAATACGTCTTATTGGAAAAGCTTTTATGAGCTGTAGATCCTTTGGGCTTGTACAAATTACTAATACAAGGCCATCTTGTATGTCAAAGAAGTAACGGACACACTGCCTCTAGAGCAGGGCGAGTTATTTTGTTGGTAATTTACTTCAAAACAATTTGAAGCGGTAATTGGTGTCAATAAAAAGTTGTTCGGGAGAGTCTTGACCATTTTAAAGTCTCAAGACAGTTTGTCCGGAATATAGGAAATCTAAGAAAAAGAACAAATCAGTTCATTGTTCTCCAAATGGAGTGGAGACGTGTGAAAGAGCGACTAAAGAGAGCAGATAATGCTGGCTTAAGAACGGTGGACTGCTCAAACTCAAAACCAAGGGCCGAAATAACATTTTGCTACACTATTAAAGCCAACAGAGTTTGGCTCAACTTCCCATTCAGTTAAAACTTAACCATTTGAATCTGAATCGACTTAGCACGGGTGCAATTCAGACAAATTGGAGACTATCTGCCTAGTAAGAGCTGAGACTTTCTTCATTACCAATAGAGGTTTCTCTATTATTTTTAGCAAATATACTAAGTATTCCAGTTGATTTAAGAGTGCAAATTAACGTTTGCATATTTCTTACTGCGTTGCTACGGCTTCCAATATTTTTGTCGGAATGAAATTTTGGGGACTTGATACATATTGACCTTCCGAGAAAAGTTATCTACATGATGGTGAAAACCGTTTTAAAATACGTTGTGTGGTTAAGAAGTAGTTGGCGGACAAACTGGACGGAAATTTTCTTCTATGTTATATGTATAGATATAGATATAGTTCGAATAAAATTCAGAAAGTCTCGTCGATCGCCTGAAAAAAAGAGAAGAAGAATTTTCAAGCTACTACTGTATGCCCAGATTTTCAGAATGACTTCGTTTTCTTCAAAGCAATTGTTCGATGAGATACAGTACATGCTATGAAGGATGGATGGATAACTGGATGGATAAACCTTGCAGACAAAAATTGTCTTGTGTCTAAACAGGACCAACAACGTCCTCATGTGCAAATATTGGAAAGTTGTTGAAGCCATTAACTGAACAGACACATGAATTAATGTTTTCTCTTGCAACTGGCTGATAATCGCTGGTAACCTTCGCCAAAAGAAGTTGGTCTTGAGCTATCTAAAACGCTTTGGTAAACGAAAACAAAACTGCAGAGTTTTTTTCGGATTGGGGCTTATTAAAAGTTATATTTCCATTCAAGTAAACATGTCTGCCTCTTTCGAATGAGAAAACGGGAAAAAAGAGTAGAACTAGTACTCGCTCCCAATGTGGCTTTGAAGGAAGATCCACTCATATGTCAAACCTTCTTTATAAAAGAGCAGGACTGCTATAATAGCTCCATCAAAAGTAAGAAAGTAAAGAACTGGACTCATGACACTTCCCTGTGGTACACCGAATTCTTTTGGGAACTCTTCAGTGTGATTCTGAAACATTGTCCTTGCGTACGAATTCGAACCTTCTATGTTTAACGTTGGAAGTTAATATTGGATATGGTTATTAAGACCGTATCCTCCTGTCTAGAAGCGGGACACTCTTCAGTATTATGCAGGGAAATATCAAAAAATATATCCTTTTTTGCTTAACCTACTGTCGCGTCGGTCACCCAAAACTGACAAAAATACTGACTTAACAGTGTTCTGTATACTCTCCACTATCACCGTTAACTACTGTTATTCCTTTTTTTAAACAAACCAATAAAAATGCTAAATCGAGGTAGTTACTTACTGCATGTATGCAGGAGCAGAAACTTAAAAAAAAAACTCTTCCAAGGATACTACAAGCTACAGCGCTGATTCTGAGCTTATAAATCTGAAGGACCATGGCTGGGCAGTAAGGGATTTTTAAAATTCATCCGACAAACACTATCGTAATCTACGTGAGAGTTTTAACAATTTATTGTAGATTCTGTGTGCGGTATGAAGAACATTGGAGTTCTTGGTGCTGCTGCTGCTGGCACCCCTCAGAGTCATGAACCGCGTTGTCCTTTTTCGCATCCTGGATTTTGGCTCAAAAAAAATTAAAAAGAGAAGAAGAAACGACAGACACTATGCGATATTTATACGAACAGGACTCTTGCCAAAGGGACAACCAAAGAATTGGATAAGGAAAAACATATACGAGAGTAAAAAACAAAAAGCTCCATACCAAAAAATCACACAGTAAAAACCCAAATCCTCTTCGGCATTCAACCGGGGGTGATGGAGGGGGAGTCGACGGGGGAACAGAACAGAGCAGAACAGAAAGCCCCAAAGAGGAAACGAACACGACAAGGAAGTGAAAATCAAATAACACGAGAAAGCTTGGATCAAGTTTCTTTGATTTTGTTTTCCCTGCGGTCTTTGTTTTCCTTTATATTATTTTTTTTTTTGTATTCGTCTTATTTTTGGGATATGTGTGCTCTTGCGAGGTTCCTTGGCGGTGGCGGTAGTGGTGAAGCCTGGGACTTTGAATGAATTTTGGTTTGACGATAGCTAGGTGGCGTGGGGGAGACGGGGATTAGAGGGGGCGCTGTGAGGATCCAGCCTGTGATATTTTTAGTTTTGAGAGTATACACCCCGAGGGATTATAATATCCTTCTCCTTTCGAGAATGAATATTTTTTCTTTGGCTATATGGTATATAGTATAGTGTGATATTGGGTAATGGTATCAGGAAGGAAACAGATATCCTTACTGAGTGATGGATATCTCATTGAGACAAGGTGAGGTAAGTATTCATGCACGATATGTATAGTAAATTACGAAATTTAAATTTAATATTGAGGCGTTTCGATGAGAGGGTTAGGGTTTTTATATGGCAGGACGAACGATGAAGACGACGACGACGCACAGGATAAGGATGTACCTACGGATAGGGAGTCCTTATTTGGTAAAATGTTTGTGTGTGCGTTGATTTTCTGCTCCGATTACATTACCTTCCCGTCTGTCTTTTCGTCGTTTTCTTTTTGAATGTAGGGAACCTTTTGGTTGTTGGTATGGTAAGTATTATTTGTACCGTTCAAATGGCTGTTTCATGTGTGAATAATAACAAGTGGATCCTTGGGAACAGCAGCAGCAAAAAAAGATACATATACAACAAGAAAAAAAAAGGATAACTTGAAGTCGTTTCCTCCACTTCAGTTAATGAATTGAGCTGTGATTGTCAAGATGTGAGCAATTTAATTTTTTGTTCTTCCAGAAATGGGAATTTTTGAGTGGCATCTTGAGTGGGTGAAGGCTTTTCAGTTTAAGTAAGAGTTGTTGTTGTTGTTGTTTTCTTGTTGTTTTTCGAGGAGGCATTTTTGAGATTATTATCCAAATAAATAGGTGTAATTTAACTTGTTCTTTTTTTTTCTTTTTCCTGGAATACATTTATTGTGATGAGGAATTTTAGAGAAACAAAGGAGTGTGTTTCAAAGTTAACTGGAGAATGGTTTTTGAAAAATAAATCATTTTGGAATTAATAGCTTTTATTAAATGAAACAAAGTGGTGTTATAAACGAGTTGGTGTGAAATCATGTGTCTCCAATAAATTTAAAATCCTTTTAAAATTATTATTTCTTGTGGAATTGGTTAGTCACATCAAAATTTGAAAACCCGAGAAAATGTATTTTTAAAATTGAAACTTCCGGAAACATAAACCAGAAATAGAGACAGTCTTAAATCATTTGATCCTGTAAGGTGTCCCAGGTATACTTGCCAGGTGTCTGAATATTTTATCCCAAATAAAATAACGACTCTTTTGAGATCGTATTGTTTTTTTCTGGATTTCAATTTTTTGAGTGTTTTGTTCGGGATCTTAAACCGGATTGACGAAAAACTCATTGCAAATGAGAAGACTGCAATGCATTTTTGTATGCACTTTGAAGCAGAATGTACCCTAATTTTCTTAGAAGCCCATATTGTGCCACTTTCAACTCTGATATGATCGCTTGTGGGGTTTGCCGGTTGAGCTCAGAAAGTGACGGAAGTAACGGTCTTGGATTGTTTCAATTCTGAGGCAAAACAAATGCTGGTATTGTTGCATTTGTTCGTTCCAAGAATTTCTATAGGCCTGCCTCTTCACTTCCTCACTTGCGATCGTATAGGAAAGTTGTATGGTATCGCCTTTTTGGTGGGGTTTCAAAGACCTCTTCTGTGAACGTGACAACACCAGCTGAGCCGGTCGTGGTCTATTTTTTTCATGATGGTATTTTTGCCGTAAAGGCTTCCTCGCGTTTTCGTATACTTCTTACATGCTCAACCTTTGTTACTCCTGCTGTCATACGGGGTATTTTTATTTTATTTTTTACCACCACTCAGAGATCAGATCAGGAAGTCTGAGGTCCTTAGGTTTTAATACTTTGGATTCCATCTGTTGTTGACTTCACAAATCTACAATAGTCATCAGAGGGAGCCGTATTATATTTTGCAGTCAGCTATTTAAAACTCGCTCAACGATCTTTATGTTGTGTGACATCAGCTTAATTAAATGGAAATTATCACAGCTTCGTGGATCCCGGTGATCCCGTAAAATGTATACATTGGGAGAAGGTTTTTATCCCTCCATTGTTGGGGTATCTGATCTCCTCTTCGAATCTTGCAGACGAGAATCATGAGCCATGTGACCCCGATACCACCCATCTGTTTTCAAGACTCAAAAGGAATTTTGTTTGGCCTAACCTCTATGCCTTTTTGGAGTTTTTAATGGAATCGCAAAATTTTTCAATTGCAAAACCGGGTACCTCAGTAAGTATAGATTCAGCAATTGGAAAGTATAGCCGGGGAAACCTTTTATTAAAAGAAATCACAATACTGTCTCGACATGTGAAGAATTTTGCCGTCTTGTTCCAGAAGTTGGCCTTGAGCATTGTTAATGAAGTTTGAAGAACATATCTCCTAAACATAACTCCATCTTTGAGCAGCTATTTTCAAGATTGTTGGTGCCTTATTTGTAGTGTTTTGTCATAGCTCTTGAAAAGTTTGGTTGGCATAATCAGCTAGATAATAAATTCCTTTCCGCTCCGAATACAGGCCCTCATTACTGTTGCTGTTTCTGTATTTTGCTTTAAGGCGTCCCATTTGATCTGTATGCAGTCTAAGCTTCATCATTGCTCCACTATATTCCTTTGGATGTTTGGTAGTCATTGTCCATAGGATCACAATTAGTTAGACACGTGGAAAATCGGGTATTCTCTTGCCTCTTGTACGTCACACATTTTCATCATGTAAAACTTGTCACGGGTGAATTTCATCCCTGCTATAGGCATTTTTATTGCAGAATCCATTATTGCAGAGTATCAATGTTCACATTGGAATGGTTGGAATCGCAATTCCTTAGGTCTCGACCAGCTTACTGCAGCAACAACAGCTCATCTAGTTTTTCTATTCTCATTAATTATTTATGGGAATTCAAAGACCCGTGTTAATCCTTGCCATTTCAAGGGTCCTTAAATCACTTTGCTATCTAAATTTCAAATTAAAACTTCAGGCTTTTTATCGTGTCAATTAGTTCAAATTAATTTTAAAGTCTTTAAAAGTCACATTGCATCCAAAATCGGCCCTCTTTCTCTTTCCCTCTTCGAAAAATTAATTGCAAGCAGATGTAATGAAAATATTAACAACATTAAACAAAAGGATAAAATAGAATCAAAGGTAAACTTCAATCGGGTGTGTAAGTTAAAGTCCTTGTTTGATGTGAAAAGTTCATAATTGATGACAACGAAGATGAGAACACCATCATTATTGCACAGGCTTTAAGCTTTGATGTTCCTTAGAGTAGTTTTGTATGTTGTTCACCTTCCTACATAGATCTTTTGCACAGAGCTTCCTTCATACACATATACACACATGTAGTGTACCTTCATATAAAATATTTATACATATCTATACCATCTCGAAGTTGTTGGCAAATCGATATAATGATGCTCCTCGAGAGTGTATGCTTTGTTTTCAGCACACAATACAAATACTGAGGGTGCAAGTTGACCATTATCCGCCAAACGGGTATGCCACTCCATCATCATTTTCAACCCCCCCATCAGCACCATGAACCAATCCACCATCACACCACCCATTGCAGACATCCACATTAACAATATTGTCAGATGATTAATGTTGCACATTAATTTGCTTTCGTAGTGGTTTGAGGTGTTAAAGAGGTTCAGTTGAAGTTATGGTTGCCAACCACGATTTAATATATTTTTTTAACAATAAAAAAATCAAAATATTTAAGTGAATTTGAAAAGGATTGAAACGTAAGTGGGGGTCGAAGTGCAACCCCAGGCTTAAAAGAATGAGAGCAAGAAACCTGAACTATGGAACTGGTCACTAGCCAAGATAACCTGCAGAGACGAATTTTTAGAGGCATTATTCAAGTTCCGAGACCAGCTAGGAGGGCAGTATATAATATTTGTCATGGAACAGTTTGGTTGCTCAAGTAAATACTATGGAAATTGAGGGTGAGCAGAGACAATCTCACATATTAGGATGTATTCTAATTTGATGGGGATCATTTTGGAAATGATTCATGGGTATGGTTTAAGATAAAAATTATTTCAGCTATAAGTGTCTATCTCCAATTTTAACATCATAAGCCAAGGGTTTAAAAAAATGCTAGCATAATTTGCATACATTGATTCATGTTAAAAAGCTCTAGCCTTTAGGTACTATCAATGTTAGGAACTTTCGTTAGAGGTTTATTTTTTTAAGAGCTATGAGCTTTAGTTGTTTTAAGAACTTTCAAAAAACCAAGTCAGTTCGACAAAATCAGAAACAAATCAATCACCGCGTAAACGTAGGGTGAATGAATTGCGTAATAACTCCGCTATATTCTCTGACCGAAAAATGCCCCATTGAGCTGAAGAGAAAATTCTGTAGTTTACACTTCAGTTGTGCTTCCATCATTCAGATATGGTTCCCAATGTTGGACAATGAAAAAAAAAAGTATGAGAGCTGGAATGGAGATGCTTCGTATGACAATAGGAATAACAAAGCTTCATCATATAAGAAGTACGAAAATCCGAGGAAGCCTTCACGTCAAAAATAATATCTTGCAAGAAATAGGCCCAACCTTTTCAGCCATGGTATTGTGTCTCGGGACGCTCTACAGAAGTGATAACTTAAATTAATCTAAGTTGAACTATTTAATACTGAAATTGTTTAACTTGAGAAAAGCTTAGGTTATTACTTAAACTTTATGTATATTAATATAATAATGTGAGGAAAGGTTATTTATTATACGGCAAGCGCTATGGGTTAAAGTGAGAGAGGACGAGCCTGCCTACTGCTGCCGTATGCGTGAGAAGTGAGATAAAGGGAAACCAGACAGAGTGGCACCGTAACGCGTTACGTAACAAAGCGGTTTACCCTTCCATAAGAAGTTATCGCTTCAAACAAACATTTTAACATATGCATAACTTGTCTTATACAAATATATATATAGTACCTATAATCCCAAGTAAAAATTCATTGAAAACGGATTACTTAAAAAAATCCAGGACTCTTTTTAAGAATTTAAATAATTGTTTGAATGTCAATTTTCTATAAATTCTTTTATGTATTTGTTTGCATTTTGCATTCTTGTTAAACTAAGCTCATTCAAATCTTTTTCTAAAGCCTCTTCTGTAAGACAGCATGCAAATCACGTATATTCACATACATACTAGTTTACTCATATCAAGCGTGACATAATGTACAATGCTTAGTAGACCAGAGTGAAAGAATACGTTGCATGAGAGAAAATGAGAGTGAGTAATTCCAACTAAGAATATAAAATACTGTGTCATGATATTTTTGGTTTCATTCGTTCTCTCTCAGGCTTTTTGCGATTAATATATTGTTTAATTTACTTCTTAAAAGTGTCATGGCGCATTTCCGTTTCTTCGAGTTTGAAATCACCCCAAAATTAAAGAAATTTCATTTCAAAAAAACATTTTATATACAGTAGAATCTCGAAAAGATGAACAGATATAAAACAGACCCCGTTCATCTTTTCGAATTGTTCATCTTTCCAAGCATCGAGCATTAGTTTAGGAAAAATATAAAGCTATACATACAAATATTGCATCTATTTGTAAACAAATCATTTTATTTAAAAAAAAAATTAAAACAACATAAATTCATACAAAAGTCGTTGATGAGAAGTAAAAACTTATTTAGATTTTTTTTTTTAAACTGCTCTATAGTAGATTGTCACACGGGAAAAGCGTTCATCTTTCCGAATTGTTCATGTTTTAGAACCGTTCATGTTTTCGAGATTTTACTGTACTACGTTTTCATTAGGTCACAAGATGTGATTTTGTAGCAAATTTCCATTTCCCATACAAAATCAAATTTCACAAAAATTTTATTTTGAAGAAATTGAGGTTGCAGATTATGTGAAAACAAATCAAACGCAACTTAATTGAAAAAGGTGATTGAAAAGATAAATTTTCTAAAATTACAATTTGGAAAAAAAATCCAAGGAACGACAGAAGTAAGCAAAACAAAACAAGAAGAAAGAATACAAATTTTGTAAAATAGAAAAAGAAGGAAGATAGCCTGTTGTCAAACCAAATGAGCAAACCGGGATGAAAACACTTTTTTTGCAAATTTAGAAAATACCTTATTTCAACACTAATAAAAACTTTGTATAAAACGTAGTATAATAATATAAAAGTTTTAAAGCTAGAATGTAAATATTCCAAGAATTATTCTGTCGTAATAATGGGCATCAAATTTAAAGCAAATTGGTCCTAACGTTAAGGCTGTAGGTGCCGATACAGACAGAATTTACTTTTTTCGCCTTCCTTTTCATTGTCATGTTTAATTGTCAAAAAAAAATGACTTTCAATTTGATTTTCACGTTCTTGGTTATAGAAAACACAAACCTTCCACATTCAAAAAGGTATAATTTAAAAATGGACTTTCGCAAATTGTTGGCCATCTCCCCCCTTTTTCTAGCTCTATGTCCTAACATTATACAAAACAACACAAAATGATTTTTTTAATGAAAGATACCTATGTACATATATACCTAATATATATGTAAAATAAAATAGACATACCATAAACCGGGAAGCCTTTACACAAAATTAATTACTCCGGTAAGTCGCCTAGAAATAAACAAAAAAATAAAAAATATTGATTGTCCATTCGATATTTGCTTATTTTAACATTTAGGTTTTCAATAATTAGAATTTCTTATCAAAAGGAACATTTGTTTAATTTAATTACCTTCCCATTATTCTGTACCTAATATTCATCACAGAGATGGTTTTTCTGCATGTCTTTCTTCTATGGGGGATTGGAAATCGGAGGCTTCATAACTGAGCCACCGAAAAGCACTGTTCACTCGATACCGGTAGGTAAAAAAGCTAGAACACGAACGCGAACGCGACGCCATGACACATTTAAACGAATATCCGAATCAAATTGACTCGAAATTACTAAAGTTTTATATTTTATTCGTTTAAATTGAATAATTTGTGTAGCTTAACTAATTTCACCACCATTTAAATAAACATATCAACTATTTTCAAACGCACTTTATGAATTAAAACTAAAATTAATATATTTTGTTTTCACCAACCGATCGCTGAACAAACCGATAAGGAAAACAGAACGACACAGACTGACCACTGACTACTTACTGGATGAACTTTCTAATGAACAAAAAAATCACCACTGTAACCTGCTTAAATGCTGAGTGCACTTGCCATGGTGCATGCTGCATGGATGTCAATAGAACGTAGAACATGGGAGAATGATAAGAATGAATGAAGAATGAATAATGACGTTTGATTGTCTGCCATGATCTAGGTATATGAAAATGAAATATGACGAATTTGAGTGAAGGTCAGAGTGAATACAAGAGTGAATCTATGCTAAATCCATTTTGCACTTTTTAATTCTTGTATATAATGTGTTGTGTCAAGAATTTGCTTTTGAAATTGCTGCTAGAAGTAAGGTGTGGTCGAAAAATAATAGTGTGTTGAATAAGTATGTTGGTTTTCTTTTTGGATCAATTTGAATAACAAACTGTTTTGTTTATTTTAACTTTCGATTACACAGCCATTCACTCATTAATACCTTACCAAGTCGGAAACAAAATTCGTAATTGTCGTTTTCAACTTATGGACAGTTTGATAAAACTATTAAAACTAAGTTTCCCTTATTTGCATTATGTAGCCAAAAACTTAAAAAAACTGATTTTTTTAATACTTTTAGTTTCAACAAATTTTAAAAACAAACAAAATATTGGCTTAAACCATTTTACTCACCTATACATATATATTTTTTATAGTAACGTCATGGCATGAATCATGTTTTTCTGTTTGCGTATCTCGTCAATGGCGGCGCTAGTCGTGTTATCTACCTTACATCAAATGTTGATATCTATTATTTATCCCGATTTAACCATACAACACAGGTGAGATTGAATATCCATAAATATTTTTAAGCATAGAAAATATTCTTAACTTAACAAGGTGAAGGAGTTTCTTGAGAAATTTAATATCTTAATATAACAGAGAGAGTGTTGCCGTTTTAGCGACTTTGTCACCATATCTAGCGGAATTTTCAAAAGTTTAGCGACAAACAATAATTTTTTGTCGCTAGATATTTCTAGCTACTTTTCTAGCGACTTTTTGCAAAAACATGTTTTGTAGATATTTCCATCATGATACAAATACCAGGTATGCTGACTAGACACATACAAATCTCCATCTTGGTATTTTTAGACGTCACTATCATCTTTTAAAATTATTTTATTTCTCAAGTGAAGACTATATTTTTGAATTGAGTATTGAAACAAATTATCGTATGATTATAAGAATTATAAAATTACAAAAACATAATAAAAACCGGCTGCTCAATACATTTATTGATCTTCACTTCGAAAAAAAATCTGATGATAGTGACGTCACACGTCCAATCAGCATACCTCATATTTCTGTTTATCATGTGAAATGATACTCGTAGATACATTATGTAATTTTAAATTGTTTTTTCCTATAAAATGCGAATCTTATTACTTGTATTTTGCAGATTTTTTACTTATATTTCTCCAGCAAGCCGTCAAATAAAGTTTTGAGCAAAAGGTAGTCATTTTATTTGACTAGTTCCTTCCAATTTATGTCTACAAATACTTATTTTAGTGCGATAAGTCCAGATTAAGTGTGGATTATCCGTTGAAAAAGAAAATGTACCTGCAAAAGTATAGATATTTGTTCTACATATTTTTTCTAGCGACTTTTTTTTTAATTTTGGCATATCTAGCGGATTTTTAAGTTCAATCTAGCGACTCTTTTTTTTGGCTTGCGGCAACACTGACAGAGAACCTATTTTTATTCAAAAAAAAAGTGTGCGTCTTGGGACGATGGACGAAAGTGATAACTTAAACTAATCTAAGTTGAACTATTTAATATTGAAATTTTTTAACTTTGAGAAAAGCTCACGTTTTTTCTTTAACTTTATGTACGAGTATATTAATATGATAATGTGACAAAAGGTTATTTATTATACGGCTAGCGCTATGGGTTAAAGTGAGAGAGCCTGCCTAAAAAAAGACAATTTATAAATAACCGTGTCCCACCTGTGTGGACATATGGACCATAAAATCGGTCAAACTAATATGCTCCTTTCTAAAAAAAAAAATCAGTTCCACCGAATTCTTATACCTCAGTTGGCAATACTCTTTGGAAGGTTGACTGCGTTCAGCAGAGATCGAAAGATGTGTCGCTGGTAGTTCCAATTTTCCAATGTCGGCTGGCCGCAGACGACACATGAATATGTTCACTGAATGCAATAATACAACATACGAGACATATAGATGGCTGACGTGAATACCGATGCTGCCGACCAGACCAACCAGTCGCCCGGACATCACCACACAGAGTGATCTGATTGATGGGTTATTGATAGATTTAATTATTGGACACAAATATCACGAAATGAAGTTATTCAGGTGGCTGATGTATGAATTAAATCTGTTTAAACATAATCCTCCAACAACCCCTTCTCTTTACCCTCCCCCTTCTCTTAATGATAGACAGGTGGTCCTGATAGGAGAACGAATTAATTATGAAGGCGCACATTTGAAATCCGATACTCACCTTGTATTTCAGTATAGCGCATAGAAGGTATACCAAACCTATAACATACGGCTAGCGAGCGAATAATAATGGCAAGCTTTCGTTGGGTAACGCCGAAAAGAGCGTGGGGTGGGGAGGAGAGAATTGTGGGCTTCCTGAAGCCCAAATTTGGGGTTAAGACTACATGAATGAGAATTAGGAGAGTCTGTGAATAATTCATTGGCAGATAATGTGGAGCATAGGTCTTCCAGGGACTATGTAGGTAAGTTGTCACTTTGTTGTATTTGTGGTGTATCTATGACACGGCATTAGTTGGGTCTTTATATTTCGTGGTGGTGGTTGTGTGTTTAAGGATGTTTATTTGTTGGCAGAATTAAGAAGAGATTTTCCATTTTGTGATTAATTATTTCGTAATGGGAAATCGTGTTTGGGTTTTGTTTTGTTTTTGTTTACAAACTCTACTTGTGTTTGATGTCTTAGTGTAAATGTTCAAATATATTACATTTCCTATCTTCGTTTTGTATCTAGATACATTGTTGAGTTTCAGGTATAGTTGCTTATCAACCATGCGTTAGATGTTTATGTAAGCTTAACCCATTTTGAAATTACAAATCTGACATTTCAATTATTATTGTTATTAGTTGTGTACATTTCCCAATTCACGGGGGAAACTTATTTAAAATTCCACTTTAATTTATTATATGACAATATAGTGTCTTCGTAAACGAACTGCCATATAAGAGACTTTTTATTGGTAATAAATTCAAGACATTATAGCTGCTCTACGATTTGAAACCTGCAGCATACGGCAACTTTAAAAATTGACAGCTGTCAGAAACTCTGAGAACAAATGTGACACAAGCAAGGAGAAATGTTGAATGTTAAGTCAACAAACTGTAGGTAAATCGAAGAACTCAAAACGGTAGGTGAACCTTCATAAAAAACCAAAGGATAACCCATAGTATTATTTTTTCATCTTCGAAGGGGATATACTATACTAATAAAGGGTGTTTTTCTTAAACATAAAGAACTATACAATTAAATTAAATATAACCAGATAAATTGATTCAATTTGAAAGATCTTAGCCATTTTTATGTGAATAAGATTTCTGGCAAATGGCAACAAAGACTGGCTCGAATGAAGTCCATCCCATCAATCTTAAGGCATAATTTTCGATCACTCTTTTTGGAGTAGTATATCGGCAAAAACGCGGCGAATGTTGCTTTCCAAGTCGTCAATCGTCTCTGGCTTATCGGTGTAGACTATTGACTTCACACACCACAAAAATTAGTCACTTCTAATGTATACTAAATTGTTTTGCTGGCGTTAGTCATATTCGTTCCCAGATTCACATCCATGTCTTTCGGATGTGGAACTACAACGGTATCGTATGATAAGCTTATTAAATTCCTATCTGTTCAATGGGGAATTGTCAACGGAATTTAATGATTCAAAAACGCAATGATGTCTTCTGTCGTTAAAGCTTAATCTACCCCCTTTGCCACTGTCCAAGAGTGGCACTTGAATTGAGGAAACCGAACAGCTTTGCATTCTAGGTAAGTGTATCACAAATCATCTTCTGTGGAAAACGATCACATAATTTGACATCGCCAAAAATGCGGCAAAATGCTTAGGTTTCCTAAATCGTTGTTAGAGATATTTCCCCACTTCTGATCTGACTACAATCTACAATGCATTTATTTGCCTGAAACTAGAGTACAATTCTCATATCTGGGCAGGTGCTCCTGTCACACATTTGTGCCTCCTGGATAGGATAGGAGAGCCTTAAAATTGATAGATGAAAAAACCATTACCGGAACATTTGAACACTTGAACATAGCCGTAATGTTTCTTGTCTAACCTTGTTTTATCGCTACTTACACTCGCATCGCTAGGAATGCCCATCAATTTACCCTCGAGCCTAGCGTCGGACGTACCTACTGTTTAGCATAGAGACTATTTTTTTAGCCGCACTACAAGAATGTGGAATGCTTTACTCGGCACAATTTTTCCCTCCCATTGCGATATACATACATTCAAAACCAATGTGCTTCGGTATCTCCTTTTATCTCCTATCCAAACTTCCTAAGCTCTCTCACTGTGTTAACTCATATTTAGAGGGTATTAATAACCCCTTGTGTGCGGGCTCAATACATAAAAAAAAAACAAGGCTATAGCAGTGTTAAATTGCACGAACCTGGAGGCCAACTCACAGGTCCAATTCGCGAAACTATGCGTTCACAAAACGTTTCCTTCAACAAATCAGTTGTGGCGCGCGGGTTATATCAAGGTCAGGGAACCAAACCACAACGGATGTTCCCACCGTTGCAACCAACAATAATGGCATGTCAGCGTCTACGAACATGACGAAATCCAACACTCACATTGGATTGCCAATCGATTGGACTCGTTAAGGGTTCCAAGAAAACGTTAACTTGATGACCCAGCATTATTATGCATAGGCATAATGCTTCAACATAGAATAGATACAAATGAAAAGTCAGTCTAAAAGTCTGAGATCGCGAGCTAAGTTCATCCATAAAATATATTGTAAATTAATTTAAGTTGTGAAATTTTAAATAAAGTTTTTTTTAACAAAAATCCTTTCGTACGAACTTTAATGGCGCAGTCGGTAGGATTTTAATCCGAAGATTAGAATTGCAATACACATAGATACATAAATATTAAAAAGTGCATAGTGACATACAAAACTAAACTTAAATTAATTTTGTGTCGCCGGAATCAAATTGTGAAATCCGTAATCACTTGAATATAGTATCATAAAAGAAAGGAAAAGAACATTATTAGTGAAAAGTGAAAATAAAAAGACTCAAGTCTGCGGAATAAAATTAAAATTGTTTATCCGTTTTAAATTCACCACAAAAAAAAAAATATATAAAAAAAATGGACGCAGTAGAACAGGCGCTAGCTCAAGCTCAGGCTCTAGCTCAACAGCAGCAGCAACAACAACAGCAGCAACAACAACAACAACAACAACAGCAACAACAACAAGCTCCTCCTCAGGTTCCTATAACAATTACTTTGACTGAGTTAATGAAAGAGTCCTCTAAAATACGAGAATATTGGGGTACATCAGAATATGCGCTGACATCCTTCATAAGAGAAGTAGAGATCTTTCTACCTTTTTTCAATGGAACACCGTTGGAACAATACGTTTTACAACGAAACATAATCAATAAAATACAAGGACCAGCACTTCAGGCGATCAGGACATTGGGAAATTACACAACGTGGGATACAATTAAAGCCGAACTCATCAGGAATTTCGGAGTCCGAGAAACATACTATAACTTGCACCACCAGGCAATCAGCACCAGAAATAATAATGATGTTAGTGAGTATTTTAACAAATTAAAAGAAATATTAGATAAACTTAACACAAAATATGAGTTCGATGTTGAAAAACCTTTCGAGTTTTCGCCTTCAGCGAATGAAACAATGATTCTAAAAACTTTCATTAATGGCCTTGACGTAAATCTTGCTAGCATAGTAATAAGTAGGCAGGTAGATAATTTAAGAGATGCCTACTACACCCTTGAGGAAACAGGGATGATCCAAATTAATAGGCAGAAAGCTAGTAAACAGATCCCAACTCACAAAAACATTGCCACCAATAATAATTTTAATCGTCCACAATACAATACAAGAAACGATCAAGTTAGATATAGAAATAATTTTTCAGGTCAATATAAAAATAATTCAGGCCAATTCAAGAATAACAATTTAGGACAGCAAAGATATTATAACAATTCAGGTCAATATAGACAGAACAGAAACAATTATTATTCAGGGCAGTTTAGAAATAATAATAATTTAAATCAAAGGACTTTAGGGCATAATAACCCAACACCAATGGAGTGTGATCACGTTCAAACAGTTAAAAGGGAGGAAGAAAATTTTCAGTCGCAGCCTCCAAATCAGACTTACCGATAATAGAAATAACAGTAGGGAAACATAAAATAAAATGTTTAATTGATACAGGGTCCACTACGACTCTTTTAGATAAAACAAAATTAAATGATTATAAACGAATTCCTTTAACGGAAACTACAACTTTTAACACTCTTAATGGAAAAACTTTTATTGATACAGAGATAATAACTGAATTGCCTCAAGAATTTAATGAAAATAGTAATATGTGCTGGAAACTCACATCATTTCGAGATAAACAGTTCGATGGAATAATAGGTCAGAATTTACTTAAGCCTTTACAAGCTAAAATAGATCTAGAAAAAGAACACATAGAAATAAACGGGAATCAGATAAAATTTATTAATGCATGTCCATATATATACGAGGAAGTTCATATTTTAGAAGCATCCATAAATAATGAAGATATACCTCAATGTCTCCTTGGTAACCATCTTAATAATGAGGAAAAAGAAACTTTAAAGACTCTTCTCAAAAAAAATAGGGATTTATTCTTTCATGAAGGACAGCATTTAAGCAGTACCCATGATATCCAACATGAAATTGTTACTACAACAGATAGGCCTATTTATGCGAAAATTTACAGATATCCCCAAATCCACGAACAGGAGATCAATAAACAAATTAAAGAGATGCTCATGCAAGGTATAATACAAGAGAGCAATTCTCCTTACAATAGTCCTTTGTGGGTTGTGCCCAAAAAACTAGACAATTCCGGGCAAAAGAAATGGAGAATAGTGGTCGACTATAGAAAGTTGAACGAGGCCACTATTGACGATAAATTTCCTATTCCTAATATAGAAACTATATTAGATAAGCTAGGAAGATCCCAATACTTTACAACTTTAGACCTAGCTAAAGGCTTTCACCAAGTCCTAGTTAGGGAAGAGGATAGAAAGAAAACAGCCTTTTCGACTCCTCTTGGGCACTATGAGTTCACAAGAATGCCTTTTGGACTTAAAAATGCCCCTGCGACTTTTCAGAGATTGATAAACTCAGTTCTAAGAGAATGCATAAATCAAATATGCGTCGTCTACCTTGACGATATTCTCATATTTAGTTCATCTCTGAAAGAACACATTATAAGTGTTCAAAAAGTTCTAGATAAATTAAGGCAGCACAACCTTAAAATTCAAATAGACAAGTGCAAATTCTTTGCGAAAGAAACAGAATATCTGGGACACGTCTTAACGACGGAAGGAGTTAAACCAAATCAAAACAAAATAGAAAGCATACAAAAACTTCTGTTACCAGAAAGTACGAAACAAATAAAATCGTTTTTAGGCATAACTGGTTATTTTAGAAAATTTATTAAAGATTACGCAAAAATTGCGCAACCAATGACCAGATATTTAAAGAAAAATTCAAAGATCAACTTAAATGATCCAAACTATATAAGTGCTTTTGAAAAACTCAAAATTATCCTCACAGATTCACCGGTTTTGAAGTATCCAGACTTCAACAAAAAATTCCAACTTACGACCGATGCGAGTGATTTCGCTATTGGGTCCGTACTTACACAGGACGGTCACCCAGTTTGTTATGCAAGCCGCACTTTAAACGATCATGAACGGAATTATTCCGTGACTGAAAAAGAACTTCTTGCAATAGTTTGGTCTGTAAACTATTTTAGGCCATATATTTATGGTAGACCCTTTGATCTGCTAACAGACCACCAACCACTTAAATGGCTGCAAACAAAACATAAGGGTAAAGATATAAATCAACGACTTCAGAGATGGTTGTTACAGCTAGGAGAATATAATATTAATATTGATTACATAAAAGGAAAAGAAAACAAAGCTGCAGATTTTTTGAGTAGAATTAATTGCGAAACTGGCGAAATAAATGTGATCGAGACGTTCACAACTGAGGAGGGAGAGAAAGCACCCCATTTAAATTTTGAAATTGATAATATGAGTAGAAAATACGATCCATTCACAACAAGAGGATCAAAATGATCATTTCCCCATATTAGATACAGTAGTTAACAGATTCTATACACAAATTATGCTTACAAACAATAAAAGCAAAGAAATTGAAATAGTTAATAATAAAAGAATTATATATATTAACTCCGAAGATATTCAAGAAGAAAGACTTATAGATATATTTAGAAGGTTTATAAAAAGAAAAGGTAGAATAGGCATCTTCTCAGATTTAACAGAACACGAGTACAACTTAGTACAATTAAAGCTCATTGAATTATTTGACCCCACAAAACAAATAAAGTTTTATAAATGTATGTATCACGCACAAAATATGAAAAATGAAGATGATACCTATAAACAGATAGCGAAATATCATAAAAATGAAACAGGTCATGCTGGCATAAACGAAAATTATGCAGGTCTAAGAAAACTCATATACTTCAAAAATTTAAAAGAGTTGATTCAAAAATACATAAATAACTGCGATACATGTAATCAGGCTAAGTATGATAGAAAACCAATAAAACCGAAGCTTCACTACACAGAAACTCCAACAGATAACAATCAGATAGTACATGCAGATATTTACATTAACACCAAAAATAACTTCTTAACCTTTATAGACAAGTTCTCTAAGCATGGCATAATATTTGATTTAGAAGATAGAAACAGTATCACGATTAAAGAGAAATTACGACTATACTTTTCCATTAAAGGCAAACCTAATAAAATAGTTTTAGATAATGAATTTCAAAACACAAATGTAAAAGATTTCTTAAGACAGGAAGATATAGAAGTACACTTTACGAAGCCAAATAGCCATACTGGCAATTCCGACATTGAGAGATTTCATAACACCATAAGCGAAAAAATGAGAGTACTCACTACAGAAAAATCCAAGCTAACAACGAAAGAAAGAATATATCAGTGTGTAGAGTGGTACAATAAATCAGTGCATTCCTCAATTAAATTTAAACCAATAGATGTTTTAGAAGGTAGAGTAGATAAAGAAAAGGTCCTGGAAAATATGCAAAATATGAAAGATAGGGTTATTAGCAAGCTTAACAAAGATAGGGAAGAATACAATGAAGAAAGAGAAGAAGGATTAGTGAAAAATTACAAGGCTCTTAGACACAAACAGGAACCTAGATATAGAAAACTTAAATTAAAGAACATCCATCCTACAAATATAAAAAGACCAAATAAATTTTGAACACATTCAAAATAACATTGCTTCAAGTAGAACAGGAATAATGGGAAACAATATTTTAAGTAAAGAAGAAATAATAAAATATGACGTAAGTTTTGAAAAATTAAAAAATATAAAAATTGGAACAGCCCTATATGAAAATGAAAAAATTGTTTTTGTAATTAAAATACCGAGTGAACTTATAGAGACAAGAAAATATTTAGTTACCTCTTTAACAAATATGAATTCTGAAGAATTAATAATAGATGATGAAGAAATTGTAAAAATAAATGAAACTGTATATAAATATGAATTAAATATAGACTTCAAAAATTTAAGGAAATCCAATTTATGTTTATATAATAGCGTTTGTATGAAAACAAAGAATTCCCAAATGAAAATTCATGAAATTGAAAATGGTTTGTTATTGTTAAAGAATGTTAAGAATATAAATTTATCAAGTACTTGTGATGAAAGAACCACACATTTAAATGGAAACTTTTTATTAAATTTTAATAGCTGTGAGTTAAAAATCCAAAATGAAACCTTTGTGAACAGAAAAAATATATTTGAAGAAAGATTTATTATACCTTACGAAATAAATTTAAATACAACTCAAGAACAACTCAGCTTCAATGATATTGTAATAAAACAAATAGAAAATATTGAAAATATTAACGAATTAAAGTTTAATCATAAAAATCATGTAATGTTTAATATATGTATTGGAATTATAATTCTACTGTTAATTATTAATTTAATAATTTACGTTTATATAAAATCAAAAAAGCTCAGACGT
This sequence comes from Platycheirus albimanus, assembly GCA_916050605.2. NCBI lineage: Eukaryota > Metazoa > Arthropoda > Insecta > Diptera > Syrphidae > Platycheirus > Platycheirus albimanus. Next base: position 27,817,855 of record OU696698.1, on the reverse strand, counting down.
ACATTCTATATAACTCAGGAGAGTTTTCATCCTAAGGAGGGAGAGGTTATATCAAGGTCAGGGAACCAAACCACAACGGATGTTCCCACCGTTGCAACCAACAATAATGGCATGTCAGCGTCTACGAACATGACGAAATCCAACACTCACATTGGATTGCCAATCGATTGGACTCGTTAAGGGTTCCAAGAAAACGTTAACTTGATGACCCAGCATTATTATGCATAGGCATAATGCTTCAACATAGAATAGATACAAATGAAAAGTCAGTCTAAAAGTCTGAGATCGCGAGCTAAGTTCATCCATAAAATATATTGTAAATTAATTTAAGTTGTGAAATTTTAAATAAAGTTTTTTTTAACAAAAATCCTTTCGTACGAACTTTAATCGCGTTGTAACATGCTGCGCGATCTTGTTGAAACAACAGCTCATTCAAATTAAGTTGATTCAGGAACGAAAAATTCATTGACCATGTTTCTATAACGGCCTCCATTAACTGCAAAGCCCTAGCACATAAAAACACACCAGACTGTCACTTTTTCTGAATGTAACGGCGGTCGTATCAACGAAGGCTTAAGGACACACCAAATGCGGCAGTTTTAGTTATTTAACCAAACATTAACTTCTTCGCTGGAATTTTTTTTTTCTCGGGATCTCGGAACAGCAATCTCGTTTCGAGCCCAATCACCGAATTCAGGCATAAGCCGGTGGTCGTGCGGCTTCAACCGTTCGACACCGATCCAATTTTTGTTTACGATGACCGATAGACTCATTCGGGTCTTCCTGTATGCTGCTATCTACATCAGCAAAAGCTTCTTCGGCACGCACTGTACGACGGAGGTCACAGAAGATGATTATAATATCATTAAGAGTAAACGTGTAGCGAAATCGTTTCATCTTGTCGACCATAAAATGGACATAGTGCATCACCATGCGTTTCACTAACAGAACCATGTTTTTTAGAAACAAATCTGCACAATTTGCTTGCGTTGTTCAGGCGTCAGTCGATTCATAACAAGCCAAACTCAAGATTAATCCCATAGCAGATGACGAAATGGCTGTCAAAGAAAACAGTGCTGCCAGCTTAAAAGTTCTATCACTCTAAGAAACACCCTTTATAAGTTAGTGATCGTAGTCAAATTCGTAGTTACGACGACTGTTTTTCTAAAACCGATGGATTGTGGGCTATGGCCTAGTGCAGTGAAGGAAAGAAAGCATACGTACCTACAGAGACAAAAATAATAACGGAAATAAACAAGGATGACTGCAAGAAAAGTAGTCTTAATATCCTCATAGAATGTCTTCACTGTTTTTTACAACAATCAACAAGGCACACTTAACATTTTTGCATGACAATGGCAGCTGGATATTTCGTAGTTTCTTACTTTGTTTGTACTTCTTTAAAATCCTCAGCAAAAATTAGTTAGTTTTCTACTAAATTTTGTTAGAATAAGATGTTAGAACTTTATGACAAAAAACTTCTTGAGCCTTGAACAAAGTTCCATAAACAGCAGAGAAGCTGCAATAAGCTTGAAATGTGTTAAGTTTTCGTTTCATTATTCGTTTCACAAGAAATCAATTACATTTTGCCGGATTTAACAATCCAACAATCTCACGTACTTACTCGTACTTTTTGGGAAGAAGTAAAAGCACATCGATGACATGTGATATAAATGCTCACACACCAGCTTCCCATATGAAGACATATTTCAGAGTAAGTCCTGACTTCCAGCAGTGCTTAATCAATTAGACTGCACACAAGTGTACACACACTACACACACCACATACATATATATAGGTTCTTGAAATGTTTTAGTGGGAGTAGAGTATGCACACATATGTATACGTATATGAGATCCTGCAAGCTCCTTCTTCTTTCACAATTTGCCAACCAAAGTCAGCAGAAGTAAATCCATCCCTTCGAGCTAACGACAAAGAAGTAATTAAATGTGAAAAGTTTCACATGCTGCAACATTAGAGCAGCAATATTCCAACACCCTATAACCCGTCCCTCGCCGTGTCCCTATAAAGAAAGCAGAGCTTTACTTGCTGTTGCTACATAAGTCGAAACTCCAATGGCTCCTTACTCCTTGACTGCTTGCACTTTCAATATAATCAACGGGGTCGCAACTCCTGCGTAGCTCTACAATCGGTTCTTGGCAAGTTCTCGTTAGTAAAAGAGTTGCCTTCTGGAAATTCCGTGCTCCCGCGTCGTCCTTCGCTGATGCTTCGCTGCTTCGGATGTCGAGACTCGGGAGCTCACTTTGTAGGTGTTGGTTTTCTACTTGGTTTGGTGCCTCCATTCCTGTTTCCAGGCGGTGCGGCGCGGCGTACTGACGGTTGTAATTTAATTATGAAAAACTTTTTCATCAAGGAAATTGGGGTGGTGGCGCGTGGTGCGGTTGAGAGCCAATTTTTTTCCTTTACTCCTTAATTTTTTTTTTATTTTTTCTTTCCTTGGCTCATTTCTATTGTTTTCGTTTTTCACTGTTGTCGTCGCATTAAGGATCATTTCGGGGGCTAAGATGAATGACTTGCGAAAAAGTATTTCGGATAAAAACATTCAACTTTAGACAAAACGAATGATGACGCCTTTTCACTTTTGGAACCGTTTGTAATAAACCTCAAGTTAAATGTGATGGTTCTGTGGTTAGGATTACATAACAAAAGGGTACTTAAGGAAATGTGCAAAGCACTTTTTGATGAAGATCCGGTTAATATTAATTTTAAGTCGAGGCGTTTAGATTTTTGCCAGTTTCGTTTTTCTTATTCTTGGCTTGGAGGGTGAATTTTTGTTAACGTTAATTTAACTGGATAAGGAAAGTGGCATTTTTTTAAAAGGTTTCAAGAGGCGTGGGATATAGTGTTTGGAACATTTTTCAACTTGGGGTTAAGTTAAGGCCTTCAAAAATCAACAGAGGGCTTTCTTTAATTTAAACCAATTAAACCATTAAAAATGCTAGCAGAAAAATAAAAAATTATTTTGAGAAAGGGAAATACGCAATAAGCAAGCACAGACTGACATTTTCTCTGAATATTTCAATTTAAAAACAAAAAAAAAAAAAAAATCCCTCCGACCAGTCCACCAATCGTATCAGATTTGCATCACTTCCATATAATAAATTCAGACGTGGCTTGTATTGGTATATCAATGTATATCAACAAAAATAGTGTCGATTATTGTAACATACTTGTAGTAAGTAGAAGAGGCCTTTAAATTGATACCTGCGGTACACCAAACACTATGGACATAGTCAACGCTATAAATATAGTTATGAAAACAAGGAAGTTCTTGCTTTTGCTGATGAGATGACCATTCCCAGGAGCGAAAAATGCATGATAACTTATAAACCTGCAGAAGGGCCTTGGTAAAAATAATACTTAGGTTCCAGCTAATATGACAGACCCAGAAAAGAAAAGGATATGCAATCTTAATTTCCCTAGAATCGGATAAAAAACTGCCCTTGCTTGAATGCGCTGTCAGAATAAGACATACGCGGAGGTCTTGAGATTAAATGAATTCGTCGTTCGAGTTTTGTATGGATTTAAAATTACGCGATTTTGAGGAGAAAGATATACTCGCATCAGTGACCCAAACATTCTTTAGGGAGAGAGAACATCTTTGGTAGCGAAGATCAAGATGCACAGCCTGTACGACAGTACTTGCGATAGCCGAATCAGGCTCATTCGATTTGTTGCCTTGTAAAACATGGTGTATAGCAGAATACTATTCTAACTTCTCGACATCTAAAAAGGAGCATGGCGGATGGCGGTCACCAGATGGCTGAGCCTGAAAGTCCTTACATTCAGACATTGTGTATATAGAACCGTTTTGCCAGTTAGCCGCGGACAGCAAAACAAGGCATTTACTCTTTTCAGATTATAGGTGAAGAAGGAGGAGATGGAAGGGAGTAAAGGACATGCTGAGAATGGTCATCATTGAAAATAATAAGGAAACGAGAGCATACACTTATATGCCATGATTCAGAGTAGCAAACATCAACTCGAGTCAAAATCTACATATTTCCAAACTTCAAGTACGGATATTTGTGGAAGATCTAAAGAAATCGGAATTGACCGCTGCGGCCTAATTTGATCAATGATGACTTCAATGCTGATACAGCAATAAATTATTCCTTTGGATGATCTCATCATTATATTTGTATCAATAAATCTTAGTTACAAAGTATCTCATTCATATCTGACAATAATGTAAACAGCCAAACTAAACCCACTTTATTTTCTTTACCAATCAAGTGTACGAGTATTATTGCAAAATTAAAAATAAATATAAACATTGATCTTTGTATGCGCAATGAGCATGTAGTAACGATCGAGACAAAAAATATAAAAAGTATCTTGCAAAAGTGGACTCAAGTATAAGGAATATAAATTTTAAAATCAGTTCTAAATTTGTACTCACCATTGATCACCATTGATGGGCATCCGTCATCTGAAATAAAATAAAATATAAAAAAGATATAATGTGGTTCGTGTTTCAATAATTACTTTTTACAAAGCAAAGGATTCATATTATACATATATCAAAAATAGCCTATGCATGTCGTGACCGTATATCAGAGTTGTAAAAAATTAAAGAAGTGTACGAACTTGCTATAATCTTATAAAATGGTCTTGGGGCTTGAGATTTTGGGAAAAATGCGTTGAAAAAAATCATATGAAATTTTATAAAAAAAATCATATGAAATTTTATAAATAACTTAAAAATCAGATACCTACAACGTTTTTTTGGAGAAAATGAAGTAAGCCATCAGGTTTCTTTTACTTTTCTGAATTTTTACGAAATTTTTTTTTCAAAATCGTTCGAATAGTTTTTTTAAAAAACAGTTTTTTTTGAAAAACTTTTCGAAAAAATATTTCAAATTTTGTTTGAGTATGCCAACTTCTAGCGCATTGTAGTTTTTATCAGAAAAATAAAATTAAAAAAAAATAGATTAAATCGTTTTTGGAAAAAACAAAAAATTTTTGAAAATTTTTTTAAAAACTCAAAAATACTTTATTCGAAAAATTTAAAAATTTATATTATTTCTTTTATAAAAGGGCCTTTACATTAAAAATGTCATCGAAATTCATCAAGTGGCGTATGATAAATTCGGATTTCAAAAAACCGGTCCTATGGGAGGTACCGTTATAAGACTTTTCCTGAAAATCTATTCTAACCAAAACATAAAGTTTTCACAGAAAACATTGTTCAGAAAGTTTTATCAAAATCGTAGTAGCCATTGTTGAGAAAAATTAATTTTTCACTAAAAATCATGTGGCAGATACCGTTAGTTTTGAAGCTAGAATGCTAATTCCAAAAACCCCTCTGTAGGACGTCATAATAATACTATCTACCAAGTTTGAAGCAAATCGGTCCAGCCGTTTAGGCTGTAGGTGCCGATACAGACCTGAGGACAGACAGACGAACGGACAGACAGACAGAATTATTGTCGGACCAACTTTTTCGACTTTTCTATCATCGTAATGTCATGTTTGATTGTCAGATTTTTTTTAGGAATGCATAACTTGCTTTATAGTACCTATAATCGCAAGAAAAAAGTATAATCTTTCATAAGAATCAATACAATCAAACATACATGTACAATTGTATATATGCACTCACCGACATTGCTAAAACAGCTGTTAATAAACCATATTTGGTTATATTGTTTGAACAGTGTCGCGAAAAGCATATTTCTCTTAAACACATCGAAGCGATAAGAGAATATAAAGAAAATAAAAGAAAATTTTGAAGACTAGGTGTAAAATTCGATAAGGTTATAAAAATCATATGCAAAAGTGAAGGGAAAAACGGTTCCATTCTGATTCAACCAAAAGATCTTCAGAATTCTGAGATAACCAAATCTGAAGTTAAGTTAAATATTAATCCGGGTGATTCTGCCATACAAGTTTCAGGAATTAAAAAAGTGGATAAAGGAGCAGTTGTTGTATCTTGTGATAACATTGAATCAGTGAATAAAATGAAAGAAAAAGCCGAAGAAAGCTTGGGCAGCAATTATGATGTGAATGTTTTGAAAAGAAATAATCCCAGAATTAAAATTTGCAACCTATCGGAGAGACTAGAAGAGAATGTTTTAATTAGTTCATTAAAGCGGCAGAATGGGGATCACGATGTTATCCAGAGTGACGAAATCAAGAAACGACAAAATCTTAAAAAAAAAAACAAAAAAACAAAAAAATAGGTATATAGAAAGATAAAATCTAGTATAGAAAAAATCCAGAATGTGGAAAAATCTAGAAAGATGGAAATTTAGAATAATCTAGAAAAAAAAATGTTCTAAATTTTTTTTTTTTGAGGAATTCTAAATCTATAATTATTAATATTAATTCTAGATTTTGTACATCCTAGTTTAGCGACAAGCACGGCAGAGAGAGAGACGACGACAGTAGTTAAACAATACTACCAAGACCAACTGATCATCGATATAATATTATGTAGTTCAGTCGTTCAGTGGAATATCGAATCGCGAAGCGAATAGACGTAACTACTGATATCAAATAAAGAAGAGTTAAAATTAGTAACATTATTTATATTAAATTAAATAAAGAATAAAGATATACTTATAATAGTTTATTAATCAGAAGTGAGGTGAAATTCACGTGCTGCTTGAAAAAAAAAAGAAGATAAGTATGGTGATTTATTGGTTGGTCTTGGTACTGGAGAAGTTATATATTTTGAGCTTGGATTAAGAACTAGAAAATTTTTGTTGTTGTTTGATTGACTGTCGAGGCATTGCTCTGTGCTGAGATTTTGGTATACAAAATATTAAAAACATTGCAGTGTCTCGGGAGGGAATCATGTAAAATTTAAAATTGGTTTTTGCAAGATGGCAGACGCACCGTTATCATCGGCGGTATGTAGACAGGCGGGGGGAAGACATGTTGCATTGTCGGTGGCTGTGTTGGTTGGTGTAGTGAGTGAGTGAACGAAGGTAGTATTTTCGGTTAACGAAAAAACAAGCCAAGAGAGAGGGAGAAGATCGAGATATCAACACTAAGCAAAAAAAGATACAATAAAATGATACAGTGGTTATCTTTTGGTGCACAAAAGGATAACAAAGAAAGGAAAATTGGTGTTGATGAAAAAAAAAGAGGAAAGAAAGAAAAAAAATGAAAAAAAAGAGATGATTTGAATGTATAATATAATGATGGCTGGCGGAGACAGCAAACAAATGATGTATGTCGTATGTCGGATTCCCAAATGAATTTTGGAATACATTTGGAATTATGACGATTCCAGAGGACAATTGGGATATTGGTGTAATGTGCCAATCTCCACTGGGATGTAGTTTCACAGTTCAAGATTTTCTAGTTGCATGAAGACCAGACGGTTGATTTCGTTGTGTTGTTGTAAAGGGGGTCTGATATTCGACAACTGGTAGGGTGCATAAGGTTTACTATAAGATAACCAATCGATGATTTTATTTCATGACTAAAAACCAAAGCGTATGTAAGAATCAAAATTTACGCTTACGTGCGAAGGTAGTATGGAAGCGGCTGAGCTGGAAGATTGGGCTCACATACTTCCATATCAAGAATTCTTTAGAAAACGTCTAACCAAGTTATCATTCAATTTTACAGATGGACAAACTAAATGTCAAACAACTCCAAGATGAGCTAAGGAACCGAGAGCTACCAGTTACTGGATCGAAGAGAGCCTTGATTAATAGAATCCTGACACACGACAAGACTAGGGAGAAACAGAGGTCACAACAACCGGAATCCGAGTCAAACGAAGCTAGTGGAGTGGTAACCGGAATTAACAGCATGAACGAGGATGGAGAGAGAGCAACAGTCTCATCTGAAACCGGAACAGTGGACGATCGGGAGATGAGAGAGAGAGAATGGGACCTCATCAGGCGGGAAAAAGCGCTGCTGGAAACTGAGAGGAGGTTAATGCAACAGGAGAGAGATATGAATAACCAACTACGACTTTTAGATGCAACGAGGACACCCACACCAACTCCGATGCAGAGGCCAAGAAGTTATTATAGCATCAGGGAGATGGCAGATGCCTTGCCAGTCTTCTCTCCAGGTGATATCACATCGGTATCTGCAGACGAGTGGGTGAGCCAAGTGGAAATACTGACCAAAACGTACGATTGGGACGAGAAAGCGCTGTTGCTCGCTGTAGCTTATAAAATGCAAGGTCCTGCGCGATACTGGTGGGATACCAACCGTGAAGCTTTAGAATCCTGGGATAAATTAGCAACAGGTATGAAACTCAACTTCCCACATCAACAGAGCGAGATAGATGTTCACCAGCAGCTGATGAGGAAGACCAGGAAGCCCACCGAAACAATCGAAAACTTTTGCTTCGAGATGAATATGATCGGAAAGAGAGTCCAACTCGCGGATAAAACTATTATCCAGTACATCCTGCGTGGACTTAACGACCGGAACTTGAGCTCAAGTGTAGCCGCAGGAACCTTCACTAATATAGCCGAGTTAATCGAAAAAATCAAATGGTGTGAAGACATTCGCGGGGACAATCGAGCTACACTAACTTCTACCAGTGCAGCCCTAAGACCAGCAAGTGTAAGTCGACCGGTAATCAGTAGCCCAGCTTCTTGGTCACAGTGGCCACAAACAAATGAACGGTCAGGCTGGCAAAGTCGACCATCACTACCACAACGCAAGCCACTTGTCTGCTATAACTGCAATCAAGACGGTCATATTTCTCGACAATGTGCGCAAAGCCGGAAAAGACCATGGGCGACTGGCAAAGAGAATGACTACCGGAGCCCGAGTGAAGTCGGAAAACCAACTGAGAAAAATTTGCACATAAACATTATTAGACCTGAGAGCCCAGATTGCTTTAATAAGGAAGGTACAATCAATGGTAGAGAATACGCCGCACTACTGGATTCTGGAAGTCAGCAAACCGTAGTTGTACAGAGAGTAGCCAAGGAAGCTGGAGCACCGATTGAGCTCAATACTGCTTCCCGAGAATGACCCAATCAAGTGGCCGATATACCATTCGCACCTAGGACCCAAAAACCTACTCGCGGTATGGTCGGCGGACAGGATGAAGAAGTGAATCGAGATCGAGTTGGACTTCGTCGAGGACGACGACGAACGTCAGGATGGTCGAGCTTTAGCGACAAGCACGGCAGAGAGAGAGACGACGACAGTAGTTAAACAATACTACCAAGACCAACTGATCATCGATATAATATTATGTAGTTCAGTCGTTCAGTGGAATATCGAATCGCGAAGCGAATAGACGTAACTACTGATATCAAATAAAGAAGAGTTAAAATTAGTAACATTATTTATATTAAATTAAATAAAGAATAAAGATATACTTATAATAGTTTATACTAGTTTCTTTTTCCAGATTTTCTCTTTCTAAATTTGTTTGCTTTAGATTTTTTTTTTCTAGATATCGTGGTAAACCCGAAATAATGACATTCTTCAAAATGTAAATTTAATACAAAAAACAATTTGGCAAAATAAAATAGATCGTATAGTGCAGTAATTGAATTGAACGAAATAAGTATAAACTACCAGCATTTTGTATGTTCTTCACACTCTAGGCACACTCATGTTAAGCAAGGTATTCGTTTTGAGGTGGTGGACATCTCAAAATTTCAAAATTCTGTATGGATTTTAAAAAGGGTGTCCTACAGAATCCCCAAAAAATCCCCATCGATTAAAAATTAAAATCCCCAAAAGTTATAATCCAACTAGCTAATATCCTCAAAGACATAATGCACATGGATGAAATCCACACCCAAACAATATTTTTTGCCAAAATCCTCACGAAATCCCTAGTGTCCGTGTACATTTGAATTATGCGCATTTAGTTTTCAGAAAAATCTTATGAAATTATTTTATTGTGAATCTAACTAATAAGTGATAAAGATTAAGTTTTTCTTTTCGTTTCATTTGAGACTTAATGAATATTTATTTACTTACTTATTTTGAAAATATATTTTTATTTTAATAAATATTACAAGCATTAAAAAGAATTTTATATTTACTCTTTGGATTACATTTCCTGCAATATAATTTGAACCAAATATCACCAAAACAAATATGTTCAAGTAGTGAATCATGTGATCAAATCGGGCGTGCGATTTGATCGCATGATTCACTACTCTTAAATATTTGTTTTGGGGATATTGGTTTGGGAATTTTCGGCTTGTAGATTTTCTGCTTGGGGATTTCGGGAAGGGGGATTTCCGTTTGGGGCTTGTGTTTTGGGGCAAACGTTACCAACCCATTTAAAAATGCATGCCTGGCTCAACAAAGAAAGTCACATCAATTGTTGCGAATGAAATTTCAACGGGGAATAAATGCGTCAATTCCAGCTGTTTCATTTCTGTCACCAGATATTAGTGTTAACTCTCTTTTTACTTTAAGATTTTGTGATGAAAGTACACTTTACAGATTAATGCAAAATTTGAATAATAAAAAAGATATTTTTTGACTAAATAGAGATATTATTTTAAAATCAATAGAGATCATTGGACCAGTGCTTATGAAATTAATCAACACCTGGCTAGGAACTGGTAAGTTTACTGAAATATGGAAACAGTCTGTAGTTGTGCCTGTAGAAAAAGTTAAAAATACGACTGACAATTTTAAGGAGCACGCGAGTCATGTTTGTTTTAAAATTTCAAAAAAAATTATTTTTTCAGTAGAATACGAAAACATCTGACATTTGACACTTTCATTCTATTGTATAATGCCCTTGTGTTGCCACACTTAAACTATATTGTTCAACTTTATACTCTTCGATTGTAATGCTGATGTTAAATTAAGACTACAAATGACATGACTAAGAGTCATTTTGAAGCTGAATTTATACACACCGATTCGTGTTATGCTGGAGTGTCTTAATTGGATGAATTTTAAACAAAAACTTACTTACGACGCAATGGTTTTTTTATTTAAAATGCGTATTGGAATGCTACCTGATTATGTTTCTGATGGAATTTTGGAAGTTTCTGTATGGCCCAGCCGATTTTAACGCCAAATCCAAAAATATCAAGAAACTAATTCTTACATGCAATCATGCAAAAACGATCGTCAACAACTGGGTGGTCCCTTTCTTTCAATGATCTAAAATTGACTCTCTAGGGTTAGGTGGTGCTGAACTACAAAAATAACTATGGATAAGGAACTCGTACACAAGCGCATCTGACATTCATTAAAACCTTCTGCCTCATCTATGAAACAAGAGATTGCCCTAACCGCACTTAAAACCAGGTTCAAAGTATTCTCAGTAGCTCCTTTGTGTGATCGTCCCCTAGGTCATTTTGGCTATCTAATCGCTCCTTTTCTACAGATTCTGAGGAGGCCATGAAGGTCTGTAATCAACCAAATCTTTAAGTTGATCTAGAAATTGCAGAAGAATTATCTTATTGAAATAGATATTCATCGTTTAACTCGTCAAAATTGGAAAGGATTCTTATCCTTCGACACCACCAGACAATAGGATAAGCCAAGAGTTGATCCAACATTATTCTAAGAAAAATAATGCTCGAAATAGTTAAACTTTTTGAATTGCTTATCGCGAAGCACAAGGTTTGTCTATATCTCCTTCTGAATCTTTCCCGAAAAAAACTGAACCCATCCATGGCATTGAAAAACAGCTTCCAATTTGTTTAGCCAATGGTTTGTAAAAAAAATTTTAAAGGTCAACGCATTTCCCCACTACAAGCAACGCTTTCATTCTAAGCCCCATTCCACTATCCATTCAAAATCCTTCAGCTATTAGAATCCACAAGCTTCCATTTAAAACAAAGCATTACCAATCACCCTTAAATGTCCACATAAATAAATTTTCCATCCAAAAAGGAGGTGCCTACAGTTTATTTAGCTAACAAAATGATTGATTGCTTCCATGTGTCAGGTCAAACGCTGGATAATGTTCTCAAAAGAGCAACATACATAACTTAATTATCACCACCATCGATGTCCAGTCACGAGCGATTTGCCAGGACTATCGTAGACGTCGTCGTTGTCAAATAGCAAAATGTCTGATATGCCACCACCAACACGACGACACAGGAAAACTGAACCTTATACCAAGTCTATATCCAGAACAGACATCTCTGGGATATCGTGCCGGAGCATAAAGCAGCCATATGAGTCACTTTAGTGGCCCCCAATCAATTTTATTTTTTCCCCCTTAGATATATATGGCTGGGGGTGATTTTTTTTTTTCGAGTACGAGTCCTTGCGATATAGAATGTGAAACATAAAAGAGAAAGTGAGAGATGAATCGAGGAATATCACCCTGGCTCAGCTCCTGGTACCCAGCCACATGCACTATTCATCAGGCCAGGAACCAACAACATCAACGAGCAACAACAAAAAAAATGTTCTAAAGTGTCCAAATTGTCAATTTAGAAACAGTCAACAAGGAAGGAATGTTTTTGAGCAAACACAAGAAACCAAAACAAGTCAAAACTTTTATGTGATGTTTTTATGCACCGGAAACGGAATCACCTTTTTAAATATTAATCACAATCACAGAACAGAAAACACAAGCAATTGCATTGGGAATTCCAAGAGTTTCTTGGGCGGTTCGGAGTTGCGCGGCGGTGGCGTGGCAAATGGAATGATTCTCTGGGGCATTCGGAAATGGTATTTTCATTTCGAAACTTCACACATCCTTCCAGCAGGATTCAAGGAATCGTATGAAGGAATGTGTCTCTTTTGGAGAAAAAGGTACGCAAAACCAATTTCTTCGGACTACTCGTACTCGTACTACAAACATATCCTCCCCCTTCCCGTGGTTCAAAGGACTCAGTATTGGCATTAAAAATAAATGGGAATGCATACGGTTGATGGTCGCAGTGGCAGTGGCTGCGGGGGAGGCAATCAGAACTTCAGGACTATAAATGTATATCTAAAAGGAGGGCTAAAGAAGCCAAATGAGCCAAGAGAAAATGCCAAATAGCAGAGGGGTGGTTGAACTAAGCTAATTAACTGCATGCTATCAAGGATTTCTCATGGTCAGCTTTGTTGTTGGTAGAATGACGGGGGTGGCAATGGCGGCGGTGTGTCCTTGTCCTCTACCCTATGTACCATATATATATATGGAGAAGGAAAGCCGGGATTTTTACTAATAACGATTACCGCTCGATACGTTTGATTTGGCTTTTGTGGTCATGTGCCATGAACATAATTTTTGTTTTCTGGTCATTGTTTGGTGATGTTCATCTGGATTCTGGAACAACTCGAAACAAAGGGGGTAGTTGAGGATAAGAGTACACTTCCAACTTCAATGGCTTGGACCAGCAGCGATAGGTACTCCTATAGCAGTCACATTGATGGTCAATTACAAATGGAAGTGGTTTTTTGAATTTTCATTTAGACGAAATAAAGCCAATAGTTAACTTTATTGGTACAAGAACTTACTACACCATATACTGGCTGGCAAGAGCAGCTATTATTATGGTTGGCATTTTATATCGGAATGTAACTGTACTGCATGATTTTATAGGATTTGGCTTGACTTTATAACATAGTCGCTCTTATGGTATCCTGCATCCATAAGGTATAGGTCGATATGGTTGAGAAATTTATATTTATTTCGGTTGCGGTGTTCGGGTTAGCGTCAGACTAATGATCGGGGTAATTTACAATGCGGCAGCTGGTTGATTTCTGGGAGGGGGCTATATTTTTCGGGACAATATTTGGAATGAACAAAAGAGTATCAGATTTGTATTTGCTTTTGGGTTACTCTTGAGTTTTCAGAAACTATGGCCTACGGGGATACTTTCCTGCATTTTTCTTCCCACGTTTAGGAATTTACAAGCGTCATAGTTATATTGAGTTGTACTAGAATATTGAAGAGTTCTTGTTTAACAATATATTACATTTTAATTTAATCCGTACATCAATCTACAAAGTAGGCAACTTTACAAGAACTGGTGAATAAGTCTAGAAAGAGCGAGAAGAACAGATAACACATGTCATTAGCACGCGGTTAGTTTCGTACGGTCCTCGACCCGACTAGCACCTACACACAATATTGCTGCATTTCGCTGATCTATATCGGGGAGCGATGCATAATCAGAGCCAAGGCAGTTGACGAGTTCTAATTTGTTTGATCAAACCAGAGCCAACCGTCAGAAAAGCCATCCGAAGGTTCAGAAAAACATACTTCTTCACTCAACGTCAAGATTAAGATCGGCCAAGAGTAACTTCTGCGAGAGATGACCGATATTTGCTATTTCAAAGTCTTTGAAATGGGAATCAGACAGCGGTTGAATGGTTTCACAGTCTCAAAACTGTAGGGGAACAATTGTGAATGCTCACATGGTAAGGTGACTTTTAGTGGAAGGTGGTCTGAGAGCAAGAAAAATCGCTCGAGCTGCATGCATTCACCAAGTTTGGACCGAGGCTGACTATGGAGCTCATGAGTCCAGATTTTGACTGAGATCTGTAGATAGACGTAACGAAGTCTGGAGATGACCAGGTAAGAGATACTCTTCCGGGAAGATCACCCAAAAGAAAAACTTCTGGGGAGGTTTGGTCAAGGTTTGGTCAAGGTTTGGGTAGGAATTTCCCTGATTGGAAGAACCGAACTGTGCATCGTAGGAGGATTGGTAAATTGTAGCTAATATTTCAACAGCATACTCCAAGAATTAGGCGTTCCATTCACACAATTTATTGGTTTAAGCCTCTTACTGATGCAGGACAATGCTAGGCCACATGTCGCCGGGTGCAAAACGGATTATTTGGAAGAATTGGAAATCAACGTTATGGATTGGCTTAAGATGAACCCGGACACGAATGCTATTGAATATATGTTTGGGACATACTTTTAAGAAGGATTAGAAGTTGGTCGTCCTTCCCAGAGACACTCAGTACACTGGAATCTGAATTGCTCGAGGAATGGGGACGACATGGTGCCCAGAAGCCTAATCCAAGGTATGCCCCGTCGAATTAAAGCTTTGATTAATGTTTGCGGAGCCGATACCTACTTTTAATGGAATGAGAACTCGTTGGAAAAGGAAATAAAAATAAAAGTGTTAATCAATAATTTTTGAAGTGTTGTAAATTTTCTTCAATTTGTGTTCAATTTCCAAATTCTTCCAATTTTTAATTTTTTTTTTTTTTTGGTAAATTACTTGTTTTTATGTAAATAAACAGAACTGCGTTAAAAAAAAATTATTTATTTTTTTCATCACTTAAAAATATTGCAAAATTTCAGATGCGCAACTTTTTTTTTAAATTCAGTGTAGAAGTCCATTGGATTGAGGATGCTGGAAGCCACTGCTCCTAGAAAATATACTTTGAAACTTAATCAGTTGAAAATTGTTGTGTCCAGATGAGCTCTTGGAATCAGTGCTGAACCCCGTTGGAATGTCTTTCCTGAGGATTGGCTTTTACTGAATTATCGTTGGCCAAATTTTGTAACAGTTCATTATTTTTCTATAGCTTAAATTTCTACTGGTTTGAACAAGCACTAAGCGATATCGCTTTTCTTGGATTTCAAAACTGTTTCATTGGATCTTCCCTCGCAATCATAACATGAACTGAATTAAGATTTTCCCAAATGTACATGTTTCTAACATATTCCGACAAAATCCATGTTAAGATTTTGCATCGCTGGTCTTCCGTGGTCCACAACGTTCATCAAAAGGCGGGTCTTAACCTGATTACTTATCCCTACCCTCAATATCGTCAAAACGCTAGAAGGTCTTTAGCTCAAGAAAAATCTTGAACAACCAGAGTTTCTGACTACAGACCAGTCTGACTTCATATGGTCAAAAAATACTGTCGAACCGAAACCAGTTGTAGGCGGCAACCACTTCTATGAAATAGTTCTAAGTCTTATTGTATGGATTCTTTCTTGAAATATCGCATCGGTTACTTCCTTTTACTCTCTAAAGTACTGGAGAGTGCTAGGAAACGCCACCTCGGTGGTCCTAGGCTCAATGAAAGGAAAATCCCTATGTGCACCTCCTCGCGGTAGAGAGCGGGTAACGCTAACGCACAAGGGGACCGAATGGCTGCCGGTATAAGCAAACAATCCAGCATTGCTGGTCAGGGCACGATCTTGTCCTTGGGTAGTACTAAAAGCTCCCTAAAAGCGGAGGAACTGCATATGGCGGTCAACGGTATGAAAGTCTGGTGGCGGACGAGCCTATCCTGCAAGGCCAACGGCAACAGCAAGCAGCGTCTGTATCCATAGTGGGCGGCTGCAAAAGGCGTCTGTTTCCCATAGTGGGCGGCCTATATCTGTATGTATTCGACCATCCAAAAAGGCGTAGTGTGCCTGTCGAATCGAAGGCTTGTGTGTATAATGTAGTTAATATGTTATACAGGTACGTGTTATTAACCGCAACCGGGAAAACACGGTAGTGGAGCGAGAATTGTATTTTTTATGAAATATGACAACGAACGGTAATAATTCCCCAAGAGGTAACCCAGCTTTGGTAAATCCTTCTACAGTCCCTCCGACTGTAGTAAACCGCACATCGGATTTGGGGGTGCGGCATCTTTCATACAACAATGGCAATCGTGATGCTATCAATAATGAATCAGAAACAAGATTAAGAAATCCTTCAGATTCAACAAAACGGACTTTTGGCTACAAAACACGAACGAAGATTGGAGCATGGAACGTTTGTTCCCTGTACGCACCAGGTAGGTACGAACAGGTAGAGCGTGAAATGCTTCGGCATAACATCAGCATTCTGGGATTGAGTGAAACGAAATGGAGAGGAAGAGCTGAATATACTGCAGAATCGGGCCAAACGAGAATGTTGTACTCTGGCGAAGAGGAGGCAGACAGAGGTCCTAGACTCAACGGTGTGGGCATCATGCTGACTAAAGAAGCTACCAAAAGTCTTATATCCTGGAAACCGATTTCGGCGAGGCTTATGACGGCGAGGTTTAGCTCAAAAATCAGAAAAGTCACCATTATTCAATGCTACGCTCCAACGAATGAGGCTTCAGCGGACGAAAAGACCTCTTTTTATACTCATCTGAATTCGGTGTTCAACGGTGTTCCAGGGGGCGATATTATTATCATCATGGGGGACTTTAATGCCAAAATTGGTTCTGATAACGTAGGCCTCGAACGAGTTATGGGTAAGCATGGCTTAGGTCAACGTAACGAAAATGGTGATATGCTTGTCGACTTCTGCAACGCTCGTCAACTTGTGATTGGGGGTTCTTTATTTCCGCACAAGACCTGCCACAAAATCACCTGGGAATCTCCTGATGGTCGAACCAAAAATCAAATCGATCACTTCATTATACAGCAGAAATGGAGGAAGTCACTGTGCGATGTTCGTAACGAAAGAAAGGCTGATGCAGGTAGTGATCATCACTTGCTACTGGGTTTGCTTCGCTTACGAACAGCTGCTGTACAGCGTCGCTCAGAGGGTATAGCAAGGAGACCAAGATTCAACACAAGCGTTCTAAATGACCCTAATGTACGTCGTAATTTCGCCACCACACTCGGCGACAAAGCATCGAACATACAAAATGCTGGCTTATCGGTAGATGCTTTGTGGGGCCAAATAAAGAGCGCTTACATGGAAGCTGGAACTGAAACTATACCAAGACAGACAAGAGCTAGAGATTCCTGGATATCCCAAGACACCTGGGACAAAATCACATATCGAAGAACACTTAAAATTAGAATCAATTCAGAAAGTGATGCTCAGCGGAAATTGGTTCTACGAAACGAGTATAGAGCATCTCATAAGACAGTGCAGCGGTGTGTGAGACGTGACAAGAGGGCAAGGGTGGACAAACTTGCGGAAAATGCGGAACATGCTGCAGGAAGAGGGGACGCAAGGGAGCTGTATAAAATCACTAAGGACATTGTCGGACAGCGTAGTAGCACTAACACTAACCATCCCGTGTTAGATTTGAACGGCAACCTTTTAGTGACGATAGAAGATCAGCTACAAAGATGGAAGGAGCACTTTTGTGCGCTGCTAAATGATGACCACAATGCAGAATTGAATCCACAATTGAACAACATGCGTAGATCTTCTAGGGGTATTGACACCAGTCCCCCAACAAGTGCAGAGATATGTAATGCGATACATCTTCTAAAGAATAACAAAGCAGCTGGACTTGATGGTATTCCCGCAGAATTCCTAAAAGCAGACCCTGAGGCAGCTTCCCGTATTTTGCTTAAACTCGTGCAGGCTGTCTGGGAGAGTGAAACTTACCCAAGGGACTGGAAGGATGGAGTTATTGTGAAGTTACCAAAGAAAGGAAACCTCAAAAACTGTAATAACTGGCGCGGTATCACAGTTCTGTCCGTTTTTCCGAAGTTAATGGCAACTATTATTCTCGAGAGGATTAAGTCCAGGATCGAGTCTACCCTCAATAGGCACCAAGCGGGGTTTCGCAGTGGCCGATCGTGCGTCGACCACATCAACACCTTGCGAATCATACTCGAGCAATCATCTGAGTACCAATCACCGCTGTACCTAATGTTTGTAGATTTTGAGAAGGCGTTTGATCGGGTCAATCGTGAGTGCATCTGGAGATCGCTTATTGCGAGAGGCATCCCTGAGAAAATTGTCGCTGTTATTAAAGAATCGTACAACAACGCAAGGTGTTTTGTTTTGCACAATGGACAGCTTTCCGACTCTTTCGATGTGCGTCAAGGAGTGAGACAAGGAGATGTCTTGTCACCAATTCTGTTTTTGCTGGCGATTGACGATGTGATGACTGCCACGGTGGGTACAAATGAAAGACATGGTATCCAATGGAGTCTGTTTGACAAGCTTAGCCACATAGATTATGCTGACGATATATGTCTCTTGGCAAACAACACGGCAGGCTTAAATCAGATGTGTCATACGCTGCAATTGAATGGAGAAGTGGCTGGCTTAAGGATTAACACAAATAAGACCAAAGTAATGACCACGGGCCAAAGCACACAAGTTATTCTAAGGCAGGGGACCATAGAGGAGGTCGAGCAGTTTAATTATCTGGGAAGTTTTATAGCACTCGATGGCGGAACGGACCTGGATGTTAACAGTAGAATAAACAAAGCCCGTAGTGCATTTGGAATCCTTTCTCCTGTGTGGAACTCTAGCAAAATATCGCTACGCACCAAGTTGAAACTCTTCGAATCCAACGTCAAATCAGTGCTGTTATATGCTTCTGAAACATGGAAATGCTCTGCCAACATCTCGAGCAGACTACAAGCTTTCGTTAACCGTTGTCTGCGCTCTATTTTGAAGATCCGGTGGCCGCAAACCATATCTAACGTTGAGCTGTGGAATAGGACCGGACAGAAAAAATTGGACGTAGACATCATGCAACGGAAGTGGCGTTGGATAGGCCATACACTGAGGAAACCTGACGACAATATAGCAAAACAATCCGTCCAATGGAATCCCCAGGGTAATAGACGCGTTGGGAGACCAAAAACAACTTGGAGGTCATCAGTTTTGAAAGAAGCTCGGTCTCAAGGTATTCAATCGTGGCCACAGCTGAGGTCAGTTGCGGCGAATCGGGATAGGTGGAAGGATCTTGTTGCTGCCCTATGCTCCAGGAGGAGTTAAAGCGCTGTTGTACTTGCAGCCGGACAACATATATTACTTCCTGCTCCAGACTTTAATTTTTTGCTGAAGACAGTTTCCTCAGATTTTCATATATAGCTATTCTAGGTACTCAAAAAATCTTGCAAAGTTCCACGGTTTCACTAATAAAAAAAAACATGAAACCTAGTTTCACCTCTGCTCTGGCTGTAATTTTTAAGACACATGTGTTTCCGAAATCCGAGTACATTTTTGTACTATATTTTCATCGCTCAAGTTACATTGGTTGGAAAGATCATCATTTAAACGCTAAGCCCCGCGGCACACAAAGAGTTAAATATTCTGATAATTTCTTTAGCTGCACAACATGAATGTTGAATGTGGAATGTTCTAACTGAACTAAATAGCTCTTCATGACATGGTTTTTAGGAGGATCTTCTTTCTTAAGCTTCGGATTTCTTAACCATTTTTATCAACTCTAAAACCATAAATCCTTTTCCTTTCTTTGAAAAAAAAGAACTCTCCCCTTTGAATGAAAAACTGGAAATCAAAGGTTTTATGTACTTAAAATTCAACATGCTTCCTAACCTACTTGAAATGCGAAAAAAAAACCAATGATATATAGCCGAAGGCATCAAGTGCCTCTATTTCCATTTACACTTACATTTTATTGCAACTTGAAAATACAAAAAAAAAAGATCAGAAAAAAACTTATAAGCTGTTCTATTGAATACATTTGTGCATTTCCGCCTCTGCGTTTTTCATATCAAGCATGAAAGCAAAAAAAAAAAAAAAACAAGAATATAAAACAAACAATAAAAACATCCTTGCAATGGGAAAATAAACTTTTTCAATACATTCAACCAGTGACCTACTTCCATTTTGTTTTTCATCATATCCAACAGCGAAGCCCCATCACCACTTCCATGGCATGTCTTCGCCCACCCAACACCATCATCCTTTCCATCGCCAAAAGAAGGAACTTCATGCATATCCCTTATATAGTTTTGATCGGTCCAAGTGCAAACAAACAAGCAAACGCTATATTAATGGCAGCGGCGAACACACCCATCATTGTAGCCCATATAACCCACCCATAATCACCCATACTGCCACTTCCGCAATCTTTCTCAACAATTCGCTGAAAAAAAAAATAATAATAATAAAAAAAAAAATACAAGGATTTATTTCTGTGGGCGAAACCACCAGTTACCGCTTAAGCCGCATCATAGAGATGCTGTCCATTACAAGTATATTGTTTGTTTGTGTAGGTACATGTTGTTCATATAGTGTAGCATGTTTGCTTACGCCTTATTCCTATGCCTGCCCGTTGGAAGGCGCTTCGTCCTTTCATACAATTTTGATAAATTATCTTTTCTATGTTTTGACACATGTCAGACTGAAGTACATAGTATACGTATTATAAAAAAAAAAAACAAAACCACATAACCTAAATTTCATGCATTCTCGACTCCTCCGGTGTCGGTGTGTGTTTTTTTTCCAGGACTCGTTTCGTTATTTTTTTGGTTCCAAGGATTTTGGTGTTACATCGGATGCAACATAGATTTCAAAAAAATTCAAGCTTAATTCAGGCTAGCACAGAATAAGAGCAGATGATTGTTATTATAACAACAAATAGGGAACGGGACCGGGATCGGGAAAGGGGGGTACAAAAATATTATGCTCTGTTGGTTTGGCCTCTAGGTGAAAATCTGGAAATACCTTTTTTTCGAAAACGTGTAGTAGTAGTATAGACATATAGGCACTCGTTATATCAACACAGACTTTCATTTGTGATACTATGTACACAGGACCGTACTCAAGCTCCTCAATGATGGATAATAGCGGTTAATGGCAGGTTGAATCCAAGGCATCCATTACTGCTGTCAAATAAAATCTTTTGTGTTGACGTTGAGTTTCTTTTACTTTTTCAAAAACCCAGGGGGATAGCAAATCTTTGTATATCCTTGTGCCACAACGCGGCGTGTGTCTTAAGGTAAACACAGATATCAAATTATGAACGAATTATAAAACCACAGCGGTTTCGGGTTCATTGTTCAGTTACCTATGCGAATTTTAGTGAACTTTTAAATGTGAAGTTTTTAAAAACTCTGCTTATTTTCTATCACTTAAAACGCACTCCACAGGAGCACCTGTCAAGATTTGAGAATAGAATGGCTTGTGGCCTATTTGCATAGACGTACGACTTAAGAGGAAACCCCACAAGAAAAAGTCTAATGGGGTCAAATCACACCAAGTCCCAAGTCAAGACGGTAAATTCGCCAAGTTGTGATCTGCGAAAGGCCGAGTTCTTGTGAGCGACGCAAAATCGACTGCCTCGGATTCTCCTGCACACTCGCACGACCGTCAGCGATATTTTCGGCAGATATAGCGAATAGTCCTCTCGGTAGGACGATTATGGCGACCGTGCAATGAATAAAGCCCGTGGAGCATTTCCCGAACAGAACACCCATTTTGAAACAAAAAAACTATTTTATCATTTGCACGTGTTGTTGGACGCTCTATACATCCATGGTGATTTGGCAAAACAGACAGAATAACTGTCAGCCAATTTGACAGATGTAGCTTCAACAAGATGGCCGCTTACTTACTTACTTATGTTGGCTCCACTAGAGCGTGGTGCTACTAGGCCTTGCTTAATATGCTCCTCCAGCCGGATCGATCTCTAGCCTGACTCTTTCAAATTTTGTACTCCAAGTTTTCGGAGGTCTCCCTCTACCTATGCGCTCCATCGAAGATCAATCTGGTTTGGGGTTGAAGACATTACTAGCTGAAGCGTCGATGTCCATTAGCTCTATATGGCCAAGCCATCATAGTTGTGGAACTCGAATTTTTTTTTTGGCTAGGCTTATGTCACTCTACAGCAGGTATAGTTCGTCAAGATGGCCGCTATCAACTGTTAAAGTTCGGAAGACCCTTTAGATTATAACTGTCCTGTTCTCGGTTTTCAAGATGCAAGTGCAACTCATGGATAGTCGGGAAGGGGCATTATTTAGTTCTTTCGTTCTTTGGGTTTTTGAAGCATTAAATTCCAAACAGAGTTCAGTATTTTTTGAAGTGAAACTTCTTTAGGCGGATGAGGGTAACATTTTAACGGATGAAGTGGAAATTAGCGCGACGGAAATGTGGGATGTTTCCGTCCCAGAAGAGGGAGATAGCGATTGAGACCGATTGACAGAGAGTGAGAATGGGCGAACGTAGCATGAAGCACATAGCCATTGACCGAGGGTAGAGAGCAAGCGAGTGAGAAAAATGGAGAGAGAGAGTGAGATAGTGCGAACTTCGCATCACGCACAGTTCTATGGGGAGAGAGAGCTGTATGTTAGGTTAGGTTTGTTTTATAATAGAACAAACTGGTTCTGCATATCAACTGTGAGTAGGTCGGCGGCTGATGGTTAAAAATAGTAAGGTGGGTAGCAGGGATGTGACATGGTGAGTGGTTAAATGAGCGCTGGAAGGTTGATATGAAAAATGTGATGTCTATAATATTAAATGTGTTGGGCGGGTAAGCGGCCTTAAGAAGATGAACTGGTCGGTTGATGTGGTGCAAAAAAAAAAATTAGTTTGTCAAAGAAGTTTCAATTCTGACATGTGTACTTTGTACGTACGCACTTTTTTTTAGCTTTCTTATGCTGCCCTTCCAGTTTCACATCCAAAGAAAAGGGTTGTGAATCTGGAAGAAAATATGAAAAGCTGAAAAGTTTGTTGCCAGCAAAACAATTTTGTGAAAACTGTCCACAACAATGCAAATGGGTCCCAAAGGCGAAGGAGTTCGTCGATATCGAATGCTCGTATATTCGATAAGAAGCAGATAAGGACAGTGTGAAGGGCAGATGAACTACATCGTTGCAAAACAAAATAAAATCATATCGGAAATCAACACTCATCATCCCAGTCTGGACATATGGTGCAAGAGCATAAAGTCTCTCTCAGTCCTTCCTCTGCTATCGAAGATGAAAACATGACGAAGAAGATAAAACAGTGAAATAAACTTTTTGTACAGCAACAGAAACAGTCAGAGAGTTAATATGGATTGGTAAAGTAGAGTGAATGGACACTAACGCTCCAGCGCAGTCTTCACAGCCATGCAGACTACTTGGAGCGGGAAAATGAAGTCTACTGGAGGGACATATTAAGTACAAGGCTAAGGAGCCTATATATCTTTAGGTTTCCATTCACTCTCACCTACAAATTTTTTAGGGGATTTCGTTCTAACATTGTCCCTTTTACTTGGAAACCGCCGAGCCACCCAACGCAGGCTTTCTGATCTATTAAAGTCGTGAAAATAATTAATGACAGTGACTTTAATGCTTTGGCGAGGTTTCTTCGCTTTCCACTAAACCAAGCTTTAAACAGTACAAAACCTCGTGAAACTATTTACGACAAATAAAAACTAAGGTTGATTCACCTCAAGATTCAAGATTTAATAAAAGCAAATCCCTGTTTTTTCGGTTTATCACAAACATTATTTTATCGGTTCTAGGAAGAAGGAAATCCTTTTAGCTAGAGATCCAACATGCATTTACAGACGGGCCATAGAGAAATACGAGGCTATTTATTTATTCTTCCTTGTCGTCGGTTCTTACAAATATCTGTCTGTTGATTAAATGCCTTATAAACCTACTTCATCTTCTTCCTGGTCATGTGACCTACAAATTTAATTATTTAACATTCGTTGTTTCCAGGTAACATGTAACCAACTATTGTCCTTCCGTAAACAAAAACCAAACTTTTTGACATGCTTTCCAAAATCAATGTTATGTTAACTCGTCCTGTATTCATGTTCTTTATTTTGTTTTCAAAGCATTATATTTAATCCATTAATGGATCCGTCAGTTACGAAAATACTGTATGCCTTCAAGGATTTACTGAATACATACACACATAGGTATACATACATATGCATTATGCATAATTTCACATCTTATATTATATAAATGTATAAAGTTTTGATAGAAGATAAAGCACAACATGACAATAAAAGTCATATTGTCTTTTGTTCGTTGTGAAAGCAAAGCAACTTCAACATGAAAGCGCTTCGTTCGCACAAATAAGGACGAATAATTGATGCCGCAAAAACTATATATCTCTTCTACAATAACAGTGTTTGTGTTCTTCTAAAGCTCATAGGACTATCAGGACTCACTATACTACAACTCAGGAGTGATGATGAAAATGACATTGTCATTGTGAATAATTTAACAGGCAACACTTTCCTTGAAAACGTGCATTCTGTAAAATCTCTTCAGCTCTGCGGTGAAGGTCTTTCGTGTTGAATTGAAAAATGACAACAACAACGACATCAAAAAAAAAAAAAAAAACCAAAACAAAAAACGAGGTCATTAGAGAAATGATGTGCCTGTTAAGTCGTTTTCACTTTAAAAATGAGTTTTATTTGTTACATTTTAACAATGAGAACTCAATCCACTTGTTTCCATGGTGATTTGGTTAACCAGGATTAATTATTTTGGTTCGTTGTGATTTTTGGAACTGTAGAAATGGATCACAACCGAATTGTTATTTTCAAACTACGTATTTTGATGTTTTTGGAAAAAGTCCTTGAAGTCTCGTTTGAAACAATCGTGTGACTAACACTTTCAATTATTTCTGTGCGTGTGTTTGTACTATGCGGGAATAGAATGGATCTACAATTTTCCCGCAAAATCCAAACGGCTCGAACAAATGAACTTTACTAGACAAGTTTAACTCAAGGAGGTTTTGTCGGATTTGTATTCGTGAAAAAAAAACTACGATCGAATCGGGAATCAGAAACTTCGATGTAGCAGCCCAATCCTAATCACTAGGCCACGGGAGGTTTCACAGCTGTGTTGCGAGTTTTTTTTTTATTTCAAAAACATCTCTTCCGGTAATTCACCAGTTAGACAGGTGACAATTAGCTAGCAGTGACGATTTTTCAAAGAACGAAAGAGAACTATTCAAGACTGGATGTACGAATACAAAACCAAAGCGCGTCATTTTGTAGAGGATTTTGATTTCATTTTTCATTAAAATTCGATTTCTGGAGCGTAGTGCAGCCATTACATATTTATACAGAGCCGTCCAATAGCCATTCCATTGAGAAAAAGTAGGACTTCGTGTGATGAATAATAGCGATCCCAAGATATAATTTTCTTAGTTCGTCCAAAATTGGACAAACTCCTAAAAAATGCATTACGTCTTCTCTGGTTACATAGACTGCATTTGGATATGAAGATCTGGACGATGGGGTATGAAATTAAATGGCAACAGTTCTCCCCGTTTTTAAAGAGGGTCGATAATTGGTTAACTTGAAAAAGCTCTTCCTGCTGCTGCTAAAGTTATGTTCCCGTTAAGTGTAGTATATTCTATATAATCCGAGGACCGTGTTTCATCTATGAACAATAATTCACGTATCTTTTCATCCAATATTTTAATAATTATATTGTTTAGTTCCTTTTTCATCTGATTTATGTTCCTAGTTTCAAGATTTAGGAGTAATTGGGTTCTTCAGCCAATTCTTTTGCATTGTTCGAAAAATTATAATTTATTGCCAAGAGCAAGTCTGCTACTATTTTGGAAGCCGTGTCTCAAAGTGGAGTTTCAGTATCGTAATGAACATTTATGGTAGTCCTGTTTCGATGTGTAGCATATATGTAGGTGGGCGCGTTCACATGGAAAGATGAAACATTCGCTTAAGAAAATAACGCTACAATTGCTCTACTAATTGTTTTGCGGGATGGATCTATGAATAATAGCGAATTAGATATTTTTCGTATGCACTCTCGATTAGAAGATTAATTAACATGGCAGTTGTGAATCCTGCTATTAACCAGATCTTAAAAACCAGTTACATTGGCTGTTTCCTAAAGAAGATTAAGCTTGTTGAGTTTATCATAAGGCGAAGCGATCTTGGAAAAGGCAAACAACCACTATCAAATTAATTCTCCGTTAAGTTATTTCTTTTAGAGACCTACCTTGATGTCGGCGGACAGTAAATTCACAACGAGATTACATTGGACACTAAATTCACAAGGCGACAGCAATTGATATTAGTTTCGCTCATAATAATTAGCGGCGGGAAATAAATGTGTAAGGTTGAAAACTTACAGCGATATAGGAATGGACACTAAATGCACAACAAAATCGATGGATAGGTACTTAAAGCGCAACCAGATTGGGGTGGAGACTCAATTGACAACAAGATGGTGATGTACACTTAATTAACAATGCCAGGTAGCGGTGGACACTAAATCCACAAATAGTAAGTGGATGGACAATAGCTTCAGAGGGAGATAGATATAGACACTATATTTTTACCAGGATATCAAAGAAAAAGAAAAAACTACACTGCACACTGCACTACAACAGAGGAAACCAAATTTATGGTGTACATTGTGGGAGAAGCGATAGCGTTGAAAAATAAATTTACACCGAGGAAGCGTTGACCACTTAGCTCACAACAAGATAGAATTGGACGACAAAATCACGCTAAGATAGCGGTAACCTAAGACATCTCTATAATACGAGTTGTCCAAAACTTATGGAATTCGATGTTAGTTCTTGGGGGGTACTTGAAGTAAGTGTTTTCGGTGTCTTATGAATATTTTGTATTAAGCTTATTGTGAACAAAAAACGACACTTCTGGAACATTGTATTGCGTGCTTGAATAGTTTTTTTTTTTTTTTTTTTTTTTTTGTGTATAGTTTGATTTACATTTAATAACGATGGCGCTGCAAAATGGAAGTGGATTTGGTGGACTATTTGCAAAACATTCACAATTCAATCCTATGGAGGGTTTTTAATGCTGTAGAGTGCTACCAATAAATTATGAACTCAGTGTTTTATAACACAATAAAGCGGTCTTTTTTAAAGTGCAAAAGAAAGTGCGGCAAAAAGATACTGATGCGCTAGCAATAGAACTGTCTATAGTTTCCATATCTTCTTAAAATTTGTTTCCAGTGTGTTAGGGTGGAAATGGTACGATATGGATATAGAGTTATGGGTTAGAGCCCCAGCCTTATTAGTATTTTGTCTATACTACCCCTGCTGTAACTAGCATCTAAATGGTTTTTTTTAGGGGTATAGAACTTTAAGTTGGCAACACTATTTTAACTGAACAACGCTTCTAAATTCTGCAAATTTATTTTGAAAATCATGGTTCTCTTAAAAATACGTATCGCGCACGACGTCCATTTTACGGCTCTTAGCGATAAAGCTCACTTTTGGTTGCATTGATACGTCAGTAAACAAAACTGCCGTATTTGTAGTATAATGATAATCCTCAAGTGTATGTGTAGTGTATAGAGACGTAACATCCACAAAAACTTACTGTTTAGTGTGCTTTATAGGTTGGTGGAATAATTCGTCCGTACTTTTTTAAAAACGATGCTTGCCGGAACGTTGGTCAATGGTGATCGCTATAGAGCCATGATTACTAACTTTTTCGTTCATCAATTGAACATGATGTGTAGGAGCTGTGGTTTCAACAAGACGGCGCAACATGTCACACAGCTCGTTCCACAATTGATTTTATGAAGGAAACGTTCGGTGAGCGCATAATTTCGCATTTTGTTCCTGTGAATTGGCCTCCAAGATCGTGCGATTTAACCTCGCTTGGCTATTTTTTGTGGGCATATGTGAAGTCGCTAGTCTAAGCCGATAAGACAGAAACGATTGACCACTTGGAGGACAAATGTTGGAAAAAGGTCTTAAAAATTGGACCTTCAGATTAGACTACGTCCAAGCCAGCAGTGGCGGTCATATTCCAGAAATCATATTTAAATTATAATGCCAGAAGATTTGCTTTCGAATAAAGTAAATTTCATGTCAGTTTAAAAAAACCATCTTTGTTTTATTCCTTTTCAAAGTTGCGCTTTCACACTTAATGCACTATAAGGGTATTATTAACCCCTTGAGTAAGAGTACATTATAAAAGAAGATCCGCTCATCAGCAGGATGTTAATTGCTATCATATTTCGCTTTTTGAAAAGTTGATTATGAACCTATTTAGAAAGACACAACCGATCGACGCGCTCCCTGTGAATGAAACGTGAAAATCAGCCGGCTCCTGCAATAGGCAAACTTAAGTCTTACTTTCAAAATTCATGGAATAATTTATTTCAAATATCAGAATATCAGCTTGATTTTTGTTATTGTATTTGGACTATAAAGGAGGTGTTGAACCTAAGAAAAGAAATCGATAGTCAGGAGTGCACACTGCACATCATCGAACACTGTTGCGAGATTTATGCCAGTCGAATCAAAGATTTTTTTTTAATGCAGAAAATGGACCTAGTTAAAAGCGGGATGTGGAGAGCCAACACAACGAAAAAATCATTAAAAATAATAAACTAGCTTAACCAAAAACTGGTGAATATTTTAAGTCAAAACTAAGCCATCATAGAACTTCCCAGTAAAATCCATTTCCTCCTGCTCAACAAAAATTTTCCAATTCCAAGACATTTGAAATTAAACAAAATTCTAATCTTATCACAAATTCCGGATATGATTTTTTTTTTAAACTTTCTCCCCACAGTGATTGGATTTCTGGAAATGGAATCCAAAGAACCCATTGTCACTACTTGCTCGAAAATTAATTCTTAACAAACAATTAAACATAAAAACATCAGCCTATAAAATTGTTTCCGCAAGAATCATGTTGAACATTTATTGCTTCAGGCCCTACCATCATCATTTGGCACTCAATAACAAACCATTCCTTTTGGCCTTAGGCATTGTAGTTCCCAATCTTATTCAAGGACCACGCAACAACTCCTTAAGCAGGAAGACCAAGTGATGGCGTTGGCGGCGGCTTCGATTACGGCTCTGCGTCATTTGGGCAAAACTTTCAAATGCCATTTCATTTCGATCTGCCGCGCTCGAGTATGATGTAATGAAATTTCTTCTCAAGCCGTCACATCCTGTGCGTTGTGTTTTTGTACTGCGTATACTCCAGAAATAAAACTCTTAATTATTTTCTGTCCATAAAATTTAACACTTCAATAAAAATCGAAGCAGCTTAAATTCTGGCGAAGAGGAAGATTGTCGAGCAAAAAAGGGGTTGGAATTTTGGAATTATGTATAAATGAAATTGTAATCTTCTCTTCTCCGACTCCACCAACACCATCACCTCAACCACGACCGACGAAGGAACGAGAACTTTTCTCCGAACCGGATTATTATTATAAATTTTGAAATTCCAACAAATAAACACAAGGACAAGCAAAAAAAAAAAAAAAAAAACAAGCCAAGAAGAAGGACATCATAGGGCCCCACGCACGTTTTTCAAAACGTTCTGTTTTCTATAACTTAAAAGGAATTAACTTCCATCCAAGCCAAAGACGCGCGGATGAAAACGCGTGAGATTCCATTTGACAGAACGTCAATTTCATTAGAAAGTAGTACACGTGTCATTACTTGACTTAAAGTGTGGCAAACCCTGTCCTGTGTGCTGTTCGTTTCGTCATAATATGGTTTCATCCCGAAATATTCCATAAGGACTTTTACAGGTCTTTCGTCATTCGTCTTTGGTATTGGTTTATGCATGCGGCATTTTTCCGAGTCATTTTAAATAATATTTTATTCATGAGTGAAATCTTTAGAGCCTCTTAAGAAATGACTGACGCCGCCAGTCAGTCATCTCATTCAGAGATTTGGTTTTCTCGTATTAGCCCTGGGGGTATGGTATGATGGCGGCAACAGTATGGCAGCATGCCTGTGGGATAGGGTATTATAGTATTTGACTGTGTGGAAAATATGTTTTATTCCTGATGGGGGAAGTATAGTAAAAAAGGATATAGCAACGTTTTTGAAAGCAGCCTTTTTCTTTATGGGGGAAATGGAAGCATAAAACTCTGTTTACGGCATGTAAATTCAATGAAAGGTGAGTCTAAGTGGGGTTACGTCCAACTATACGCACGTTATTGGGTTTGGGTTTGATGGGAATAGATGGATGGGTTGGGAATTATATAGGAGATTGGATTTCAAGGTAAGAGAAAGGAAACAGAGTGACTCATCTTTTATTTGTTCTTGACATATTGATTGAAAATGCTAGTTGTTGGGATTTTGGAAGAGACATTGGTTCTAAGGTAATTTTTTGGTATTCATTGTACGCTGTCACCAACAAAAGACCAGAACCTTTGTGAAAATGTCTTTGTTATCGGTCCTGCTCACGTAATTTCGTGTTTCTTCCTTGTTTTAAGTCAAACAAATGTCACCAGTATCCACATTGGTGAAACTGGTAATACTACAGCGTTTATCTTTAAAGTAATAAGTCATTACTGTCAAATTTACACATGTGCCGAGTGTGAAAGTTAAATAATTGGATCTGGCCTTGATTTAGGGTCAGCTATAATAAGCCTGTAGAAGCTATAGTGTCAAAACTGAACGAAACATATTCTTTCCTTCTGTCAAACGAAAACGTTTATCGTCAGCTGTCAAATTTGTTTCCAAAAGAAATTTTGGTGAAGGTCGCAATCCACCATTGAAGGTTTAAGTATTGACTCTCTCAATGCCGGACTGTTTCGTCCACTACAGTTTATAGGGCTGCCTTCAATGGTCAACCATTGTGAGCAAAAGTCTCAGAAGTGAACAAACCATTTTCTTTCGTTTTCTCAAATTACCAAGTTTATCGTTGGCTGTCAAATTTTCGTCCAGAAGTGAACGCAGCACGCAACACTTATTTTTATTTTGGTGGAACGGAGCAATCCGCCATTAGAGGCTCAATATGAGGTTTGACTTTCTATGATTTTTCTCGGTAACGGACGGTTCCATTCACATCGTTCTTTCTGTTGTAGATTAACTATAACAAGCGGAGGCAAACCGAAGCCAGTACTAGAACTAATTGAAACACTTTCTTTCTTTTTGGCAAATGAAACGATTAACATAACAGATAGAGCTGCACGAAGGTATCGGTCAAAACATAGCACGAATCTTTCGCATTTAACGTCAGAGATGTCAAATTTTCAACCGAAGTAATGTTAGCCCAGATTACGTCGGTAAGGAAAACTTAATGAAGAGCAGAATAGAATAAATCTCGTGTTCCTTCTCAGTTACGTATTGTTCCGTTCTCGACTTTCTGTCCATTACAGTTCTGAATTTAAGATCCGTCTATAATACGAAGGCACAAAAATGTTATAGCCCAGTTACGCTACTGTGGCGAGAAAACGAATCAAAACTGCATATTTTAATACCGATGGTAGCAGCGCCGTTCGTTTCAAAAAGTTTCAAATCTTACTGAAACCTGAGTCTTACTTAGCTGGAAGCCCTTGAGATACTTTAAAAATCAGATTACTAAAACGCAAAGTATCCCTTACGTTAAATATACCTAGTCAGGAAACAATTTGCGCAGATAAACATTGATCGTCACAACAACACACATCTTGCCATATTTACACTTTTCTGAACAATTTATTTGTTCTGATTTTGACATGGCTGCAAAACTTTACCGACATCATCGTAGACACAACATAAAAACCATCATATCAAAACCAAGCTAAAAGCACCGACAACGACTGACGTATAACTACCCTACCTACATATACATAGGTATGTACCTATAAAAATACCCTCACAAAACTGTAACCAACCAGCCATCCGTATAAGGTGAAATCATTCGCAAAAATTCCATTACTTGACAATACACCATCATCCTGCATGTCTGCAACGTCATCTGGAAAACACCCCCCAAAACCACATCAACTGCATTGCACACTTATAACCTTTTCTGCCATCTGCACCAAACTTCATTCCATTACTTCCACCACACAACATCACACCATACACTATACACAGTATAAGCCATTGCCAGCGCCACTGACATCCGTTTTACCATTAGAAATCACCACCCTTTCTATATAGTCAGTGTAACATCTCCCACTACTACCACCATCATCATCAACTACGCCACCAGGACGTCGGCGTCGTCGTACGCAGCAAGCCACCCTGCATAATTTAACGGATGTCCTTAATGAAATTGGGGTAAGACTCAACCAGAGAGATCTCACCCCACCAATTATCATCAGGTCAGCAGGATTGGAGTAGAATAGAAACAGAACCAAAACCAGAACCAGAACCAGCAGAGAGATAACTTCCCTCGACCACAACGCCCTCTGTACTTACCTTAAGTCTTCACGAAATGAATACAATTTATCATCGGCCAACTGTGGCGTATTCGTATTCCATATAATTTTCGTCCCAACAACGCAACGCAAAAAAGGAAACACTCATACATTATCCCATGACACGTCTTTAAGAATCTAAAAGGCTCCAAACGCCCGACTTTTGCCACCCTAAAGTTAACAGCCACACTTAATGTGTGCGGAGCGGCGTGTGTGTGTGTGTTCAAACTTACAATATCTACGTCTATGCTTAGGGTGCACAAATGCACGGTCTGATGCTTATAGCTTTTAACTCGTATTTTCACTTTTCAAAATACGAAAAAGTGAAATGCTGTCAGCAGGGAAAAGAACTTCTATGCTAACGGAACACACAAGACACCAAGACTTTCGTTCAGTTAGTGCAAAGAAATCCGAGCTTGCTATTTTTTTTTTTTTTTGTCCTGGCGAAATGGAGGGTGGAATATTGGTATCGTATAGAATCCTTATTGCTTGCACTTAGGTGTGCATTGGAGAGATACCAGAGCACAAAACATTCTCGTCGGTCGTCGACGTTGGCATACGAAATACGAAAACGAAGTAGGATATGGTTTATCAAGTGAGAAGTTCCGGCTTGATGGAAGCAGACAACGATTCCCAATGTGTGTCTGTACACACAGAGGCAAATAAGTGTGCAGCAATAAAACCTTGCGGTGGAATTTGCTTCTCGCTGGAGTGCTGTGCTATGCTGCTATGTTGTTCCGGGAAAAGCGGCGAATCCTCTCGTGGGATTGTAATGACGAACATGCATCTACATTATCTCTGGGATAATTTTTGAGTAATATTTTTACGAGTTTTCTTTATTCACCTCAAAACAGAGAAATTTAAGTATCAAGACGCAAACTCACCACAGCAACTCGATTTTTACTCTGCTTAAAGTGTTGCATGTTTTAGTTTTATTTAGATATACCTAGTGTTGCCACTTTCACGGATTCAAAGAAGCTTGCTTGGAAAATATCAAAAAAGATTGTTCTAATCGTTTTATTTCAGGAACTTCAGTATGGCTGCCAAACCTCCAAAAAAAAGTAAAACATCTTAGTCTTGTCATTTTATAAACCCCAATGATAATGAAGCCTTGTCATTGGCTTTTCCGAGATCCATTTCAGAGCAGATAGGACACCAATTAATGCTCTACAACTCTGGATGGAACAAATGTTTTGGATATCGCTTTGAACAATCACCTGGTTACCGTGCGTAGGCTGGAAAGAGTGGTGATTTGGTAACTGCATCAAATCACTAGGATTTTAAAGGGATTTTTAGGCATGAACCCAAGTTCTTCATGAACTCAAGGATATTTGTAAGAGTCTTGTTAGATACGCCGTTTGTTGAGCTCGTTGAAGAAGTATTCACTAAGGGCTGCATCCCAGATTTGTGTCAAGCTGGGACTCTCACAGAGAAAGTAAAATAAGTCCTTCCCTGTTTCGTTGTCTTGGTACCCTGTGCAAGTCAGATGTGTTGATTGATACCCATGGATAATGAACGCATCTGAGTTCTAAACAACAGGGAAAGTTGAGGCCAGTCCAGCTTGAATACTTATGACTTATGAGTCAGTTTTCTTGGAATCCTGTCGGCACTTTCAACAAAAGAACTTTCTGCTTAACGAAGTTTGCTGGAATTTCATCTAAGAAATGTAAAAACAAAAGACACCAATATTACACAGCTCAAGCCACAATTCCCAATGTTTAAGATATGGAAAATCCTTTAAAAAGGGGGGATCGCTGAACAAGGAATTCAGGGAACTGCAAAAAGCAGATAGAATTGTCAACAATTTATGTTGCAGACCATATGTCCATGTGCCATATTTTCGAAGAACCTTCTAACTTTTGAAATTCTTAATGTGACATCAAAATCACCAACATCAAATGAATGTAGCAACCTAATAGTGCCAAGAAATGATCTTCATTCCTCTTGCCTAGTTACACACTGTTTTCATAAACTTGGTTTCACACGCCATTTTTGTTGACACAGCTAAATACCCTGCAATATTTTAGGGGGGAAAAAATGCGCTAAGTTGATTCTGATTCAACAATCAAACGAAGAGGTGCAGCCTTTTGCTCTTGACAGCGGCCTCCAGTAATAAAATAAATATTTAAGTGTTAGTTGTAGAAATAATACCAGAGCAAAATAAAAAAGAAACGATAGACCTTTTTTGTTCTAAACCGTGAAAATAAAATGTTAACTAGCGTTAATCACATCCTCGGAAGAGGTAGTAGCCATATTAGGAAAAAAAACTGAGGTGAAATCAGACATCAAACCCAAACACATTCCAATACACTCGAATTTTCCAATTGCATCTGGAAGTTTCTCAAGCGGAAGTATTGTGACCAATTCTATTTGTATAACACTAACTGTTATACCGAGAGGGGCAGTGTGATATCAATGCGGATTTTTTGTTAAAACCTTCCGATTGAAATGCAATGTCAAGGGGGTAGACAACATAAGTGGTCAAATTTGAAGGTTTTAATGGGTAAACGACGACTAAATCAAAAATAAAGATTCCGGGTGGTTTTGCTGCTTTTGGCATTTGGATTCCTGATTAGAAATACATTTTGGATCTCCTAACGCAATATGTTGTGACCCTAAGAATCCATACGTGTGTATGTGTTGATCCCGAGAAAATTGTAGGCTTTTTTTATTCGCCGGCTTGGCATAATTCCGACTTTGACAAAAGAATGGCGCCCAACGTGGGACTTTCTATTTCAGATAAATTTATTCAAAGCAAATATTTCTTTTCTTTAAATGAATTGCGTTGACATTAAAGATATCTAGTCTTATGGAGGGACAAAGATCAGAAATAAGAACAATATAGCAGTTGGAATAAAATTAAGCTGTACAAATCAATTCAGCAAATGCACGAACAAAGTATATAATCCGGACTAACCGCATCCAATTCGCCTTTAAATTCCTTACCTCTTATCCGTGAGAACAGAACCGTTCCCTCTACGATTTAATACCAAAAAAAACATTAATACCAAAACTCCTTTAGTACTACAGCTAGTCCTTATTATAACACAGCTGAACTTACAAAATGAACGGGAATTGTTTGTATAGTAACAGGTCTATATCTCTCCCACAGAAAAAAAGCACTAGATATAGAATTACAACATCGATGATATGGTCCCGGTACAATGCCGGGATATCCCCAAACAATATTCTTCGCAGCGAAATATCTCACCAATACACTCTCGAAATACTCCCTCACTAATAGTTGTTGTTGAGGTTCATTGTCGCCCCCACAGCCCACAGGGAAATAAGGTGGGATGAAGCAGAATGTTGAGGGAAAACACACTCTTTTCCAAAAATTTTCACAGGCAATTCGCCTGGTTTTTTCCCGACCATCCGTTAGTAGAGCTTTGTATTTCATTCGATAAAGGAGTGCAGAATCGGCGCGCGGAAAAAGAATCCTTGCGATTTTTGTTAGCTACTAAATCTTTTCATACACAAAAAAAAAGGGGTTGTTTTTTTTCCCTCATTTTAATCTTCTTTTTATTTTTTGTTGTTGTATATTCATCCCAAATGTGTTGTAACCTCGCTGTGTGTTCTCTGAAAGGGATTACACTCTTGTTAGAACCGTTATCAAGTGAAATTCCAACGGGAACATGCCTTTTGCATGTTATGCCATACTTAGAAGCAACAACAACAACAAAGTTGAGTGAATGCGAATGAAGTTAGAGTTAAGCGAAGCAATTAATTCGAATGAAATTTAATTTAGTACTGGGTTTTCTGATAAAAACGGAAATAAATTAAAAGCCGGTTGTTGATACCAAAAAAAAAAAAAAAAAGAAATTACGATACAAAATATTGCAATGTCCTTACGTCGTCGTAAACGTTTGTTACAGTCGTTTGAATAAGTTAAAGTCGGTTTTGTGTAGCAAAAAAAAAAACCAGTGATTTGTGTAGTGAATTATTTGAAATCCTTTTTGGTCCTTTATTATACTCGAAATGCGGTTTAAATCCTTAAATCCGTTTTCATCGTTAAATATGGAATACAAATAGACAAACACATTCACACACACCCATCACTAACTCGAGTCTCGAGATAAACAGATCCACCAGACTTTGTGGAATGTCTAGCATTATGAGAATGATGATGATGACGATGCAAACATCATTATCCTTCTGCTGGCAAGGATCAATTGCTATGAATGCAAAATGTCTATGCATTTTATTGATATTACTACTTAGATGGTCAAGTGTAGAAGGTAAGCTCGTTAGTTAGAGTGTGGAGGATATTCTTTACATTTTTATTTTCTGTATTCTCTGACATTTTCCTCGATGATATAAACATTTGATAAATGAGAAAATACCAATCCCGACGAAGGATAACACACGGGATATAATGTATAGAGCGAGGTACAGGAAAAATAAATAAAAATAAAATAATTGCCAGACAGAGAGACATAAAAATGAATGACATGTTTATACTGGTGAGGTCGGCCTCCTTCGTCCTTTAACCATTATTATTATTTCCTTTTTTTTTTTGCTTTTTTTCCTTTTCGTCCTTCGGGTGTACCGCTTGTTGATTTTGCTATAAAGTTGAGTATGTTCCAGGATACATATTTTTTTTTGTTCGTTGTGTCCACCCACCCTCTCACTACATTATTCTGCGTACATATGCATAAAATGTCCTGGCAGTTTCAATTCAATTGTGGAGATAACAAAACTTACCCGCTGGCTGTATGACAATTGAATTTCAATACTCATTACTTGATAAGGGGAGCTCTGATGGTCTATCAAGGGGTTGGGTTGGTCGTCGGTTGGAAAGGTTCAATGATGTGTGCACAGCACGCAGTTTGTGTTATGTATGTCCTTGGGTGCATCATTTTTCCAACGAAAGGAGGGACAGAATGGGAAATCGGTTTGATGATTTTTTGATATTTTAATTCGAAAATTTTACGTCCCATAATAATGCAATAATAATAATTAAATTTTAATGAACATTGTACTCCGATAGTGTTGATATGTCCTTTTTAATGAGCACTGGCGATGGGCTATCGCTTTTTGATTTGCATGGGGTAATTAGCAGTGCTTTATGTTTGTGTGTGTGTGTGTTGGATGAGTTATGGATTTTTGCTATATGCGGTTTGGTTGTTAATGGATTTATTTTTTTGTTTCTCCTTCAATTTTTGCTAAATGCGG
The DNA here is from genome assembly GCA_916050605.2 of Platycheirus albimanus. Lineage (NCBI taxonomy): Eukaryota > Metazoa > Arthropoda > Insecta > Diptera > Syrphidae > Platycheirus > Platycheirus albimanus. Next base: position 27,780,050 of record OU696698.1, on the reverse strand, counting down.
AGTTTGATGAAAAAAGGATATGAAATTGATATAGATTGTATGTTCAATTTGTTGGTGGGATTTTGTAGTAGTAGAATTTTGTGGCGTTCATAGGAATTTTAACGTTGTCGATGATAAGGTATTAAATTTTTTGGAATTGGTTGATTATTATTTAAATTCATGTGGAAACATAAATGTATCGCATAGGTGGAGTTAGTGGGAGTCTATTAGGGAGTTGGTAAAGGATTCAAGGAATCAGGAATTACTGGTAAACCTAATAACATTGTATTAAATTTAGGTAGTTATGTTATTACTATTGGGCGGAAATATGTATCTTTTTAGCAATGAACGATAGAAACGTCCTTTTTATATAACATCAAGCATTGTTTTCATTTATTTTTAGTGTCCTTTTAAACAAAAACAATTAGTTTTTCTGAGAAATTGAAACAATTACTTCACGTTTTTTCTCGGAAATAACTCCAACGAATTTGATAATGTATTTTTGTTTAATGTAGGTATTTCGAGGGAAAATCCATATCAATAACTCTGCCTTCTACCTTCTGTGGGACAGACTTCAATGGTTTTAGTTTTTTAGGTAGATATTTATTCTCAAAGCGGGTTAATTGTTTATTTTCATAACTGCTTTCCCAAGAGGGTAATAATATCAAAAATGTTTTTCTTTAAGAACACCAACAATCAAACAAAACCTGGAACTTTTTATCCCGGAATGTCAAATGAACTATGGTTTTGATAAGTGTTTTATAAAATGTTTTGTTTCTAGAATCTGAACAACCAACGATTGTTTTTTTTTTTTTTTAGGAAATCAAAACCACATCCTGACATACGCGGAAGAAAAGTGTTTAATTTGGCATTTGCTACGTTGGGCACCAATAGCTTTCTTTTATGTTATCTTAGGTTTGCTCAAAATCGGGTGTTATTTGGGATTTTTTCTGGGTATATCATTATATAGGTATATATGATTTATGTGATCGAAGATGATGCTCCTATCTCAATTTCTCTTTCATAACTTTCATAAAAAGGTGTTTGGCATTCAAGAACTCGAATTTTCCGTTACATTTGCTAGTTTTACTAGGTATATGCTCGTAACTAGGAAACCAAAAATTTTTTAGGATTTATAGGGTTTTCACACCGAGTTGAAAACACGGTTTTCCCCCCAAAACCTGAACGAAAACAAAAGTTTTACCATACATTTTTGCTAAACACAAGTTTTCGAAAACAACTAGTTTTATATAAAACCTGTCGAAAACTTGTTGGAATACAAAGTAAACACACCTAAGTTTGTTATGATTCTTTCAGAACACACCTAATTTTGTTGTGATTCTTTCAGAACACACATAAGTTTCTTGTGATTCTTTCCAAACACACCTAAAAAGCGCATAAACGTCAAACAAAAAAAATCAATCATAGCAGCCGAAAATATATTCATTTTAAAATTTGATAGTCAGTTGTTGTAAAAATGAAGTGAAATGTCAAACGAAAACTTGAAAAGTCCGGTGTGAATGATTTTCAGGTTTTCGTAAACTTTTAGCCGAAAACCAGGTTTTCGGCTCGGTGTGAAAACCCTTTTACCCGATTACTGGATATAGCCATACTGACTAAAAAAAAATCCAAATAGATGTCAATGTACATATGCCTTTGAGCTTAAGTCATTAGTTGGAAATCTTTGTTTGCAGTCTTCATCAGGGTAAACTGTGGACTCTGAATATCAAAATATACAAAAATACAAAACATAATCCATATTTTACTCAGCAATCTGAACAAAAATCGGGAAATGCACTTCTTCACAGATGAAACAGTACTTTTTAGTTAGTAGTGGTTGTTTCTGACTACAGGGTACCCCTAAGATTCTTGTTGCATACCCGATTTAACCTTAAAGTTTTTCTTCTGGGGCACTGATGCCTCTTGAGAGGAAGTGACAAATCATCCAGGAGTAAAACTTGCCCAAGAGAACACATCTGTACAATCCGTTCGGTCCCGGGGTCAAAACTGAGGTCCCTTGAAATAGAGGAACTGAATAATTCTTGGATTATCAAGTTATTCCCCCCTTTAAGCAACCTATACATAGATAACAGGTGAAATCATTCATTCATTCATTCATTCATTCATTCATTCATTCATTTATTTAGTTTATCAAAATTGTATTTTTCAAAATTAAGCCGCTGAGATAAGTATTTCTTCAATTATTTTTTATTTTGCTTGCTCTTACATACATATGCACATATATGTCGCCCAGGACAGTCTTGGCTAGGGGGTGCTAATTTTGAAATTATCAAATTTCACTTTATTTCAATAAAAACAAAAATGTTTTCAAAATCTTTTAATCACTTTCTTTAAAATATTTTTTAGTGAAAATCTTTTCAAAAATAAAATTATGATTTTGACATAATTTTAAGACTAAATAGTCAATTGAACCGTTTTGAAACATATTTGATTTAAAGCAATTTCTTAATTTTAGCAGAATTATTAAATTCTCAAAACAGCAGTTTTCGTAAATATTTATAACTAGATTTTACCCGCAGCTTCGCTTGCGTCAAATACAGTGTCTAAGGGGTCGCCACAGTAATCTTAATTTTTTTTAAATAAAGTCCACTACTGGATCGCACGAACTTGCTCAAATAAGACATTGGTCGTGGCTTGAGATTTTTAAAAAAAATTATTTTTCAATACTCTTATTCTTTTTATGAATTTCAATGTGTAGCAGTAAAATTATCAAAATCTGAGGATTGGTTTCCTAGGAAAAAAGTAGGTATTTTTTGGAGATTAAAAAAAAATTAAATACCCCAATACATAGGTAGGTATTCTGCATTTATCATATAACTTCTTTTCATTTTTGAAAAAAGTTAATGAGCTCTTTTCAAAATATTAAAGTATAAAGAGAAATGTTTTTTGAGAAAAAAAACAACAAAATATTTATTAAAAATATTGGTCATTGAGCTACTTCAAACTGTAAATTTGTGTACATTTTCGACAGAATCGGTTAAACCGTTTTAAAAAAAGCCGAAATCAAATAAAAAACGGTGCTATGAATGGTAACGTTCTAGTAGCAATTTATTGTTTGTAACTTTGTTTCCAGCAATTTGATAGGTCATACGGACATACCTAAAAAGTTAAATTAATCAAAATCGTTTGAGTCGTTTTCGAGAAAATGGCAGGTACCGTTAGTTTTTGAGCTGCAAAAAAAAAATTCCATTTCCCTTCTGTACAATACTTAAATAACTCGAACCTAGTTTGAATAAGGAACTAGGCACAACCGTTTGGGCTGTTGTAGGTGTCTGTACATGATACATACATAATAGTCAGTCGGACAGGCAAACAGATGTTCAGGTTTTTTTGACCAACTTTTTTGGTCTTCGCTATCATCGTAATGTTAAAACTTTTTTTTCGACCAATGCATAACTTGCAGTACCTACATATGTATATTCGCATGTAAAAATGGCAGCGCATTTCAATTTTTGACTTTTAAAGGAATTTTTGAAACTTTGGGTTACATTATTTTAATGTTCGTAAGAAGCCTATGTTACTCACAGATAATGTAGGCTTTCTATAAGTGAAAAAATATTTAAAATCGGTTCAGTGGCTTAGGCGTGATGGACTTACAAACAAACACTCTTACTTTCACTTTTATAATAATAGTATGAAATTATGATATGACTATCTTTTTTATTGGCTTTCTATTCTAAGCGTTCTGTGCAAAAATTAAAGTATACTAAGACACTTGATTCTAAAATCCACGCGTATACGAAGTTGCGGGCAAAAGCTAGTTTCGTTGATAAAAGACTTTCCATATAAAACATCACAAAAATCGATCCAGTGGCTTACGAGAAAGTCTAATTTAAAAACAGTCTTAAGAGTAGGTTCCGTTATTTAACTTTTATTGAAAATCCATTTCAACCTAAAAAATAGACTTTGCACAAAAAACCATTCAACAAGTCTTATAAAAATCCAAGGATCTGTTTTTTTGAAAAATATGTTTAACATTACCTTAACATATCTTGCAGGTTTGTTAATTTTAGAGCTAGAAAGCAAGTTAGAATAAAACATCTGAAGAATGTCCTAAAAACATTGTGAACCAATCTTATTGGCTAAACCTTTTAAGCTGTAGGTACCAATACAGACATAACGAATTGACTGAGCCACTTTTGCTCATTGACGGGTTGTAAAAACGGGTAGATTTTGGCGTTCTGCGGCAGACATGTTGTTTTGGTGACATCTGTTAAATGTGGTGTATTATTCAGTTACTGATTTCAAATCACCAAGGCAAGTTACACCACTCAAAACCTTTTGGACCTTCGCGACTCTTCAGCATTTGTTGGCCAAACTTATGAGACAACCGTTTCTTTAGTCAATCAGCCATTACGCATACGCCAGAGAAATTCAAGATCGGCCGAGAACCCGCTGTAGTAGTAAAAGTCTTCGTGGGCACAAGAACTCGGCCTTTCAAATTGTCATCGGAAAGTAGACCCTTACAATATCCAACTAACCCAGGAGCTTAAAGTACATGCCCAAATCATAGACAACCACATTTGGGCGCTGACTATGGGCTTTGGAGAATTTGAAAATTACACGAATTTCAGCCAAAAAATCATCTATAGGGACGAGGCGCATTTTAATTTGAATGACTGTGTTAGCAAACGCAATTACCGTGTAAGGGCCGACCCGACACCAACCCTCATAAGGCTAACCAAGTGACGATGGACCCTCAAAAAGAAAGCGTTTAGTGTGGATTTAAAAACGGCAGCGTCAATGGTGTGATCCTTTTTCGAAAACCACGCGACACTAGAGAGGTGGTCTCGGCAATTGCGAGCGATACAAAAAATGATATATGTATTATGAACAAAATTGAATCATATGGACCTAGACGAGATGTGGTTCCAGCAAGCTGGCGCTACATGCTACACAGCGGCCTTCATGATTGACGCTTTACATGAACGATTTGAGAGAAGGTTTATATCTCAGAAGTATCATTTCACACCAGGGACATGCGATTTGAGCTCGCTCGAATTTTTCTTGTGGGATTCCCAGAAGTTACGGGTCTATTCGAATGAACCATATTCAGCCGATGCCCTGAAATTTAACTTATCACAGCTTGTCGTTAAATTGAACAGGTTCTATGATGCGGAAGAGCAAGTGAAGATAGTAATACTTGGATCCCAGCCAATGTATAAGAAACCAAGGCGTTCATTGGAACTATTTTATATTTCATAACCACATTCAAATAAAAGAAGAATTTTGATAACTTCTTACAAACAGTTGGGTTATCCCATTTTAGTCAACGGCCTTGGCTCTCATAAAGCATCGCTTCCCGATAGATCAGCGAAATCAAACATCGTTGCGCGTGGTTACTAGTTAGATGGGGGACCGTCAAAACTAAAAACTGCGAGCTGTTGGCATGTGTTTGTCTGTCCTTCTCTATTCTGTTCTGTCTGTCTCTCTCTGTCGTTTTTGAGTTGTCTTGCGCCGAAGGCCTCAGTTGCCAGTGCTTGTAAGTGTGTCTACTCCGATTGATTCATCGACGGAGTAGATTGTTACGTAATGCAATGTAATGTATCCCATTTTAAATTGAAAATCCTTTCAGTTGCTTATGATGGCTCTATCGTATCGTCAGTATAGTCAAAAAGACATTGATTAAACTAAAACCATACCTACACACCAAGTAAAGTTTCAGCGTCGTCAATTCAATGTCCTTTCCAATCGCTAAGTAGGTATTTAATGTTCAAAGTGTTTGAATTTAAAAAATGCATCTTTGAAGTGGTATGATTGTCGTTGTTTGTTAAAATAAATTTCACAGATTCATAAACAGTTACAGGATACAGTTGTCACTCTTGTTTTTGCCAAAAAACGAGAAATCAACACACAATCATAAAATTCTGATGAAATACGGAAGAGATATCTAAGTCTTTTTTAAATCTCTTGTCTCTTAAAAAAACAACTTGACCCTTATTATTTTAAAAGGTGATTTTAAAACATTTTGTTTGATAAGAAAAAAACTCATAATCTCCCAGGACCAAATTAATAATAATAAAGTTCACCAGAAAAGGTACATATTTTCCAAACTTTAAAGTCCTTTATCACACAAAAAACTATAAAACTTTGTTTACATTTCTCTCAACAACCTTAATAGTTTACAACATTATATCCATAAATCTTAACTACCTGGGTGAGTGTCCTTTTTAACATTGTCCAAACTAAATTGAGTTAATTTTTAAGTGTCATGTCTGTAGCTATAAAGTCCCTAACTGACAATTTTCTTCTTTTTTTTTTTTTTTTTGTTAAATCATAACAAACGAACACTGTCAAATTGTCCTCCCTATTTTTCTAGTTAAGAACACATAAAAATGAAAAAAAAATATGAAAAAAAAGTTGACCATCTTTTATTTATAACGTTTTTGCCAAGTACTTTCATTGACCTCGTTACCACACACCCATTAAATGAACTGCATCACGTACAAAATGCACACAAAATGAACTCACCCACAAAACGATGATGTTGGCCTCTTTTTATACTTCCAAGCCAACCATGGCATCGCCATCGTTTGCAATGGATATACCCACTGGAACTGGACTCTCCCTCTTATAACCATTTATATGTATAGATATAGATAGATAGTGGGTATAGTCTCCTGAGCTAACGAAAAAAAAAATAAAAAATAAAGGATGACCCACAAAAAAGGTCCTCTTCTTGCTAAATAGCATCATTACATAAAATGGACGATTCCAGGACACATAACCAAAGAGGAAAAATCAAAGAAACTTATTGCATGGCAACATTTTCTATTCATCAGGATAAAAAAAAAATCTTAAAACAGGATAAAAAGACAACTTCGCAAAAATAAGAAAAAAAAAATGTCAATTTTATTTGTCATCCAAGGATTTGGTTAGGGAATCAACGGCAGACTGCAGTCTGACATAATACAGATGGATGATGGGACAGGAAAAAAAAAGTTCGTTAAGACGAGAAATATATTTTTGTATATCCCCACCGAGCACCGACTAGTACATAAAATATTTTCTTCTTCTCGTTATCATAAAATTGAAGGAGCATCATATTATAGCAAAAAATATAAGCAAAAAAAAAAAAAAACTGCAAGGATAACAAGAAAAAAAAAACACAGATGAAGGATGAAGGAAAAAAAAAGATGAATAAATTCCAACTTGCTTGGCATTTTTCATGCGTCGCCAACCTTATTCTTTGTATTTGCATTTCATAAATATTAAATTCCACTAGGATACATTCAAATCCTGGTTGCACACAGGATGGATAATATTCTGAAGCGAAATGAGCCCTGCGCTGGCATAGGCCCAGGACGAGGACGAGGACGATAACCAGAACCAGACATATCCAATTCGCATTGGCAGCCAACCAAAGACAATTCGTAAAACTGCACAGGAGTTTTTCTCTTGCCCTCCTTGCCCTTCTTTATGTTTTTAGTTTTTTGTCCGAGGCATTTAAAAAGGATGGAGTTTTAAAATAAATTTTTTTATATTGCAATTCACCGTGAAAGGATATTTTCCCGACTGCTGGCAGGAGCTGGATGCTCTACGCTATGCCTATGTCAAGTGGGAAAACACTTTCGAAAATAAATTGAAAAACAAAAGGATCTTTAAGACTGACAAAACGTTGCAAAAAAAAAAAACCAAGTACAAAAAAGGATTCAACGAAGAGAAAAGCGCTCGTTTCGTGTAGATAACCTGTACAAGGTTATGGGCTGCATTATAGTCATCATCGCAGCATCACGTCAACATCCTTGCTTGCTATGCTGTCACAAAACGAAAAAGGATTTCTCTTGTTTTGCACTCAAAGATAGTTGATGATGCAGGTGGAGTGTTTAACACCCGCTAACATACGAGAGAGTAGGTATATACGAAACACGACATGGGATTGTCGTTAGCATCCACAGTTGCGTCGCGTCGCGTCGCGTCCCGTCATCTTGTCGTCTTGTCATCCTCGTTCTACCCCAAGTGTAAAACGAATGCATACATGCCATGCTGAAGGATCTCCTCCATCCTTTTCAATGTTTTCTTTTTCAACTCTTTTTTTTTTATCAACTCCCAAAAGTGGATGTTGCAGAGAATACACACATTTATACGAAACGAAAATATCTCGTCAATGTTTGCCTAATTTGTCTACTTTTCAGACTCTTACCAATTAATTGCTGTGATGAAAAGTTCAAAAAGTTTCAGCTCACACTGTCATACCATTAGCCTTACGCTTACGCTTACCCCCTGCCATGCCGTGCGTCGCGTCGCATCGGTCGTCGTGCTCGTCCTCTAGAAGGATTTGTCGTGTCGTTTGCCGATGTTCTATGAGTGTTGCCTCTTGGAATTGATTAAGAATATATTGTATAACGGTATTTCAATTTCAATATGCAAGCAATACACCTACGTAATGTTGCACAGCAGTGTATGCGTGTGTATAGGTGTGCGGGTAGTGAAACAGGCACTTGAGGATTCATTCTAGAAGGACTCTTGGTTGGAATGTGGGAGCGTTTTTGTTTGATTTTTAAAAGCGTTTGATAAATTAATTAGGTATATTAGATTTTTGTGTTTATAAAACTAATTTTTCTATCTCCCGGAAACAATACCTATGTTTTTTCGCTTTAAAAGGTTCCCTATGTTCTTGTTCCATGTTCGTACGAAATTTCATTGAGTGCTTGAGCAGTTTAGAAGTGAAAGGCTTAAAAACAAAGAAACTTACAATTGTGTTAACATTAAGTTTGTTAGGATCAAAAAAGGAGACTTACATTCAGTGATTTGCCTAGCAAGTTCGCAGTTCGTTTGTAAATGAACATTCCTATCATACAAAAGTTGGCGTGGATTTCACAACTTTGCATTCGACAAAAAATAATTCGACTCATAGCAAAAATTTTCACGCCTAACTAGAATTTTTTTTAAATAAGATGTCAAAAAGCTTGTGGAATGTATTCACTTTTCATTTCACAAGAAGCTTACACAATTAAATGTTTGTAGGCCTTAAATCTTTCACATACCAATGGAGGCCTCTATTAGCTTTAATTCACATAAGCTATTTCTGTAAAAATAAACATTAATGAGTTCCACAAACCTTAACTGACAAGGAATGAGTATGGAAATTAAAATCATCCTTCTTCTACTTCTGGTTAAATGAAAAAGTTCCATGAAAATTCTTAACCGGTTTTTTCTACTCACTTCCGTGTACTCGTATTTGAAAATCCACAAGGGAAAATTAAATATAAATTTATTCCACGCAATATTTTAAGTTCGAGTGATAATTCCTTAGAAATACATCGGCTTGCATTTCACAACATTGCATTCCACAAATTCCAATTTTTAACAAACAAAAAAATGTTGACATCATTTTGTTCCACTTGGTTGCGCTGGGCAAAATTAACAATTTAACACAGACCATTGTGGAACGTATTTATTTTTCATTTCACATGCCCTGGGTACAAGGATGTACTGTAAAATAGAAGGCTGTGACTTCCATATGCCAACGCACTTTTGTTTTCAAGTTTCATTTTCATTCTGATGTTCAGTTCTGGTAATAAAAAATGAATACTTTCCACAATTTTGTTCACCTTTTTTTAATTGCTAATTTTAGTTCTTCTATCTGTCAAATTGTATGTATAGTTTGGGCAATTATATATTTCTCATCTGAACTTATTTGTATCCTTTCGTGTGGTAACTGTTATATCTATCTTCAGTTAATTTCAAAAATGTCACGTACCCTTAAACCAAACGTGTTAATTTTTTTTTTACCTCAAACAATGTTTCAAACCCTAATACCCCAGTGAATTGGATACATTTATAAGAAAAAACTCACCTCAACATCGGCCTTTGGTGCAGAGGTTCTATGTCAAAAAACACGAAGCCATTATTGTACATATCCATACATACGAGTACATACATACAAAATGGGTTAATAGTTCATTGGTGTGTGTTTGGGCAGGATTCCAAAGAAATCACAAAATCACAAAATGGATACAAAAAGCACATACAACAAAAACCACACAGGAGGCCTAATACACAAACACGAAAATGATTTCTGTTTAGAGAACTGAGTCAACGTAATGTTAATGAAAGCAAAATCCGTTAAAAGGACGAAACTAGATATTTGCTTGCATTTGCTTTCACTTGGGGTGTGTCTATATTCCTTTAGTTCTGGTAACATGATTTTCCATTTTGAACACTGCAATGCACTTTGAACTTTTAGCCTTTTAATTGAATCGTATTTAAGATCTGTGGGAATTCAGGATAGAAAGGAACAAAAATGAAACCATAAAGATAGAACTGCCGATCGAAGCTTTTAACTGTACGAATAGTGTGAACATCTCTGACTAATGCTCTTTTTCACTTCCTTCCGAAATTAAATCTGCTTGTTTTACAGGCGTTTCTTGTTTCACCAAGCAATTTATACTTTGTGGAATTAAGGGAGGAATGGAGAACTAAGGCAGTACAATTTAATAAATAGTGATATTTTATGTAAGCCAATGACAGATGATAGATATTAGATGATAGATGATAGATGACAGATGACAGATGACAGATGACAGATGACAGATGACAGATGACAGATGACAGATGACAGATGACAGATGACAGATGACAGATGACAGATGACAGATGACAGATGACAGATGACAGATGACAGATGACAGATGACAGATGACAGATGACAGATGACAGATGACAGATGACAGATGACAGATGACAGATGACAGATGACAGATGACAGATGACAGATGAAAGATGAAAGATGACAGATGACATATCACATATAACAGTTACCTTTAGGCACATTCTTCTTATCGTTTGACAAAAATGAAAACGATGTTTTGTATTTCGGGACAAGAGTTCTGTCTCTGACCAGAAAATGGTTAATATGTCACCATTTTCAAATTTGTAAATAAAACTATGGCAGTCTGAAGGTAATAGTTCTTTTTTCAGCAACAAACTAACCTTTCGTAAACTGTTCGTAAACTGTTCGCAAGCTATTATCTTTCAATTTATTTTAATGAAAATAAATAAATATTAGAACAGCATACTTTTTTAGTTTGTATTTTAAAGTTTTATTTCAAAGTAACACCCGGAAAATCGTCTAAATATGTGTCCTTACGGTCCACACCACAGATGTACAAAGTTTGACCAATAATATGACACACATATCACATTTAATTATCTACCAAAAAAAAATATTTGTTTAATCGAAAATTTGCTGTGTTTTAAAAGCCCTCATATTAATCATCTACTCGAAAAACATTTCCAACGCAATTCATCGCATAATAAGCTCCAAACAATGCAATTCATTGCAATACTTGATTAGACTCAACTATCAAATAAACAATGAATTCCAACGAAAATGTCTGTTTAATTAATTGCTCTCAAATTAATCAAAAACCCAGTAGATGTACAGGTTGGGTTATTCGCAGAACTCCCGTCGAACTTTTACCATGTACAGAATCAAATATCAATCTGATATGTCACTCGATTTAAATGTCACAAAGCCCATCGCATTTGGGCTTGGCGTGGTGCTTGGCGCTCACTGGCGTAACAAATAAAACCCAATGCATCAAAAAATACCTATCCTCGATTATTTCCATTAAGAGCGCATTCATCAATATTATCTAACCCCTTGTTTTAAAAACGTAAATGAAATTCCTAAAAGGACGATTGAGTATATATACATCAATTTGAGAGCTTTGATCGAGCTAAATACTTAGCTATATATGGAAAAGGATATGTTGTAAAGTGGAATTACATGTGAATGCAAAACGTCAACCCTATTTAGAGCACGTATCGATGATGTACACCAACCAAACCATCAACTGATATACTATACGAGTACAACACTCTCTGAAGGACTTTTCAACTTCCATGGATGTGTACGTATACCTTCGAGTTTATTCAACATAAAAGTTGTAGTATATACGAGAGATGAACTAAATCAAAATGTCCTAGCACTCTCCAAAAATCCTTATCCATGTGAAAAACAAAAATTGTCAAAAAAAAAATCCTTCTAACCAATAACCTGAAGTGGGAAATGACTCAAAAGTGAGTTTGGGTTTAGGGTGATATGTGCTTTCTATACGAGGTATGTGAAACCCATTATACTCCCGCATCTATCTATTCAACCAATTTGCACACACTCAATTCAGGACTCAGCAGTCAGCAGTCACCGCCACCAACCACCACTGCCATAACCACTGACCGCTCTGTCACCAACAAAGAGAGACGGACGCAGATACCAAATGACGAAATTTCAATTTAACTGTACCAGAGTTGTCAAGAACAGAAGATTTGTTCGAACTGGACTGAAGCAAAAACAAGGGCTACATCCACATCCACATCCATATACATTGTTCCAAAGTGGGTCTGGATATACTTCATCTATTGGTGCTGCTGCTGCTGTTGCAGGACAGCTTTGCTGATGCTGCTATATATATATGGCCTCTATGATAGCTTATCGTTCATCAAAATGTCAGTAAGTACCTATCGGGGTCATTGTTGGAACTTTGGAACATTGGGACACATCCCGTATATTTCTACATAAGGTAATAGTCAAACGCAGAGGACGACAAACGACAGACGACACATAGTCATATACGCAGGGAGTTATTGTTCGAACACGATACTTGCCATTGCCATCCTGTATGGCATGGTTTGGCCGTTTAGTTTAGTCCAGTCTCCAGTTAAAGAGAGGAGAAAAACTCCCTGTTTTGCGTGCTGTCCATTCAATTTCAATGTATAAAAGATAACCGGGTGCTGGCTGGTACGTTACGTTACAGTGCCTACCTATACCTACTGTATTTGGGCTTGGCTGGATGCTGTTGATTGTACAGCATAATCCTGATTCCATTTAATACGATCTCTAGTGTGTGGTGTAATGCGCCGTTGGGCAAGAAAAGGGATGCTCATGATGATGATGCTGATGATTTTTATGTCTGTATCTGTTTGTGTATAGTGTGAGGCATGAGCACACTTGCAATAACACTCGCTTTGCGGCTAAGTGAATATTTGCCACCCCACCACCACCACCATCCTTCTAATTAGGATTTTTATCAATCGTAAAAATTACTTACTATATTATCAACGATATACCGCACCGCACACACACGACAAGTGTGCCCTCCGGCTTTGGCCGGTATATAGTATTGGAAGCAATTTTCCACAATAGCGGCAAGCGACATGTATAATTTAGATAACTGAATATTCAAGCAAAGTGGGGCGATATAAGGGCCATAGGAGGAATCGGCTGTAACCATCTAAGATGGTTGTTTATTTGGATTAATTAAATAACAACATGATGGTCCTTCAGGCCGGATTCTACAAATGCTGTCCCTGTTCATTAAGATATTGATGCAAATTGACATTTCTTGGAAGTTGGAAGGCGAACGCCGGAGAATCGCTGTTCTTAGATACATTCAGAAGGGTGGTGCGATGATGGTGGAGCCTTAGTGAATTGTGATCGACTGCAAGCTAAGCAGTTACATGCAAACGATTTTTTTTAAAGTAGGTTGTATTAAAAAACATTTGTTTCAAATGGATTTAAATGACACGCTAACTTCTTCAACGAGAATCGATATACACCACATTTGACTTTGTCCTTTTGACATTTTGTATAACAGCACAGTTAGCATGAGTTCTGTTCGATTTAAAATTCATGATTGCATCGTTAAGACCGTACGTTAACATAAAAAAGAAGAAATAAAAGAGTGCACCCAATGAGACTCAGCCCATATATGAAATGTCAAAATATTAAGTTTTCTTTTCGCTTTTTTAATCTGACAGTTATAACGCTGATGTTCGCTGTCATTTATGTAAATGTCTTCAGAATCGCTGCAGGGAATCGAAAAAGGCTTTTTAACGATTGACAATCAGTTTACAGGACCACATTTGTCAGTGAAAAGTCAATTTGTCAACTATTGGCAACGCAAAAAGTTTTAAAATGGCTTCAAATCCGTTCTGATTGACAGAGGTATGTCACTTCTGTTTCAAAGAACGACCAAGAAGTATCTAGAATTTGAAACGTTAAATAATATCACCACTCTTCATAATGCGAAGAGATCTCATGCGTTTTGATCGAATGTGTCATATCATGACATTTGCTACACACTTAAGGCCACTTAATATTTACTCAGCATGGCTGCTGATCCGAGTTTGACAGTTTGTTTTCACACGAACAAGCATGATGGATTCTTCGCTTGATCTACATATTCGTCTTCACTAGGGATCTTTTTGATCAAATAATCACACTATTCAGTCCACAAAAAGGAAATTGTGCAGTCTATTGGAAAAAAGATGGTTGCGTGGCATGTTTGGGAGCGCAAACTGTCCTCTGTCCCAGCTACAGTGCATGACAAAATGGTGTTCGTTCTACTTTGCTGTTACGTGGAACAACGTTACGTTAGTTGGTTCACCATTTTTAACGCAGAACAATGCGATTACGTTGACAACCACGAATCGAAAATTCTAATCAAAAAATACCTGTCAGAGAATACGATAAGAAAATGGTTATTCTACTGTCTGCATATGTCCAGTTTTCTAGCATAAAATGTCATGTTTCAAGTTGTCACCTATATGCTTGCAAATTGACAAGCTAACTTGGTTCATTTGAAAGGCAGAATTTTCCAAGGCTCTTCCTCATAAATCCTGCCGAAGTTGAGCGATGGCCTGTGTTATTCATCGGTTGATTCTGATTTCTTCACATAAACCTGCGACTTCAGGAAACCCCACTCCAAAAAAGTCTATCGGGAGTTAAATACATGACCTTGCGGTGGTCAATTCTCGTTCCCACTGCTGACCAACGACGTTTTTGAAAATGCACTGATTAATATCGCTGGCCCAAAGTTCACACTAAATGGTTACTAGTTTGGGATGCTTTGTCACTTGGTGAACCCCATGTGCTCCTCGTAGCTATAAAGATGATTTTTGGGCCAAAATTGGGGTCATATTTTCACAGTCATTTGCCTTATCATTCGGACGAGCTGTTAATTTGCCAGGGTGATTTGAAACCAGCAACTGTAGCTAAGAATAGATTTGACAGATGTCACCAAAACAACATGGCTGCCTTAATCTACCCACGCTAATTGAAAAACAATTTAAAATAATCAAATGTCTAATTTGTATCTTCGTTGTTTGCTCTCTTGTTGGTGTTTGCGAAGTGAATGAAACTTAACGAAACCTATCCGGCCTCCATTGTAGTTAAATTATTGGATTTGTGTTCATTCTCAAATTTGACAGCTCGTTTCAAATTGACGGATATGTTTTTTATGTTTTTTTTGTACTTTATTTTTGTCCTTTACTTTAACTTTCCAAAACTCTAAAAAAGCAGACCACAATAAAAACCAAGACAGGTTCGCTCCCTGGACTTTTCAATAAGTTTACAGTTGTAGGTACTTTTTGGAAGCCATTTTCTTAGAATCGTGAATGTGTTCCACTTATCTCCGATTCTTACCTAGTTTCTCTTAGCTCAAGTGCCTAAAGCTCACTCAAAACCCTCAATCAAATCAATAAAAATGAATTTGCTTTCTTCTTCTCAAAAGCAAAATCCTTCAAGGATAAAAACAGATTTTACACACACATACAAATCCAAGCAAACAAAGTGCTCTCATGGACCACATTTCCTCTCTTGCATGTGAATGTGGAGATGAATATACGATTGCAACGTCTATACCAAAATCAAACTCCACTTGAAGTTTAAACTTCAACAAATTGACCAAAGTGAAAAGCCAAAGAAGATATCCTAAATTCACTCAAAAAACACTCTCAAGCCAAAAATAGAAATAATAGAAAACACTGATAGATACGAGTTATAATAATATTTTTAACAAAGGTAATTCTCCCCATGAACAAGCAATTTTATTCTAAACGTAAACAAAACTTTCAGAGGAGATTTCCCGGCTGAAGTTTTATATCCTTTTTCGCTTTCAGCCTTTTCCAAATGGAAAATTTTCAATTGTTGCAAGTGCAAAGTTTTTTTCCGCTTGGGAAAACATTTCACCCTTCTATATTATTTGTACCTTAACATACTTTGTATCTTACTGGTGAGTTGAGCTGAGTAGCAGAGGAGGAGGGAATGGAAATGGAAAACATTTTAAAAGGATTTAGACTTTGTGGAAAAAGGACGACCAAAAGGGAAGTATGTGGGGTATGTGCATATAAATTGTACATAAAACACATATACCTACAACAAAATAATGCACACCGAAAGTTGGATAAACAAATTACATATTTTGCGCGTTATTCTGCCCTTGGGGTTCAGGTTCGGGTTCAGGGGAAACGTTAATTTTAAATCGCAGCACCTAAGCACAAAGAATAATTTTATCATCGGCGCGGCGGTGTTCTGCAAGACTAATGAATCCTTAATGAATCGCCACCACTTTTCCCTTTTTCCATTTTCCATTCTCCATTATCACTCCCAGCTCCCAAAAAAAAATACAAATATACAAAAGTATCCACAGGATTTGAGGTAGGTTAACTTTAGTTGCTTTCATGTTATAAACAAATATGTACCTACGTGTGGCTATGTATATGTACACATAATATAACGTGCTATATGAAGGAACGTCATGTATATTGTCGGAGTCCAGTCCAACATAATTAAATCATTCTTCCATGTTTGTTTGGGAATTGCTTTAAAAGGATACAACATGCATATAAACATTTATACATAATTAACTGCCATGATTCAAAGGAATGTGTGTTCCAGTTTATCGTATGGCTAATTCAACAATTAATTATTTCGTCTTATCAGCAATTTTACCGTGCACGAGGGATTTTGTAATATTTTTTTTTTTTTTTTTTTTTTTTTGGTTTGGTATGATAACTTCCGGACATTAAAACGCAAGGAGTTTGATGATAAACGGACGAAGGATGAGATTTGAATAAATTAACAGGCGGGGAGGTATAGGTACAATTTTTGAGATTATTTTTATTTTCATGAAAGGTAGGTACCTATATTTTACTCTTTTTTAAACTAAAAGCCTCGTGAATATTGAAAGGCTTATCATGTTTTGGTCACGGAGTTAAGTCATATTTTTTAGTTGTTATTAATTTTAATTTTATGGATAGGCATTTACTCAAAATTGACTGTGAAAAAAAGGGTAAAAAATTAAAATGGCAGCTTAGGCTCAGTTTGCCTAAAGAGTATATTCCTTTTGGCAACCAATAATCTCAGAATGAACCATCCTTCAGCTATATCTCCTTTCATTTCTGGTGGGTTACAAGGATAACGGTTCCTACTTTTAAAATGTTCCTGTTAACTTAAGATTGTTTAGGCTAGTCTTTCCTTCTGCTTACGAGCGGTTTCTGCCAACCATGTCCTTTGTGAAACATTTCTCATCCTTTTGTACAGTCTAATATTCGCAAAATAAATGCGGGTGTGCCCCAAGGCTCCGTTCATATTACTCATTTTTTTCAAAGGTCCCTCGTCAAAGACTTCTATTCCACTTCATTGTTTAACTGATAAAATTACTCCTTAGCTTTTCATATGAGTTTCTTGATCACAACACTGTTCTTCGGATGTGGAACTAATTCGGTAGCGTTTGATAATTTTCCATTTGACAATGATGTCAAGGCCGGAAATCATTGAGCGCCCTGCGGAATTGAATGCTTCAAAAACTCAATGCTGCATTCTGTCGTTAAAGCTAATCTATGTCACTATCCATGAGTGCCAGTAGCATTGAGAAAAATGAATCCCTCTTAAATGTCCACCCCCGTAAACAAGGTTCTGGCTGGCAAGACAATGAATCCACACTTTTGACGATTAAAAGAAAAATTGTGCATTTTCGGTACCGCCGTTTTGCTTTCGACCAGATAGTCAAAGCTTGTAATAAAAAGCAAAGGTCCAACTGCACTTTCCTGGAGCACACTGTTTATGATTATAATTTCTTCTTGTAATTTCATCAAATGGTGAGACCTGCAGTTCTCGTCAGCTTTTTTTAGCTAAGTCAAACGATAGTAATGTTTTTACTGTGTAGGTATAGAAATCTGCCATTAAGCCATTACATTTTGGAACAGCGAACGAATTTTTGACATTTCAACTGTCAAAAGAAAAATCCTTTTTTTGATTATCAAGTTAATGCTTGGTATCTAGTTAAGTGTATTTCATATTTGAAGAAAAGTTATGAAAACAACCTAGCACACGCTGAGAACAGCAACAACATACGCGTATAGGAAAACAAAAAACCCACAATGCAAAGTCAACAAATTTCCTTTCTTGTATAGGCTTTCTTTTTTCTGATCTGAAATCAAAGCAATTCATCTCAGGTCATTGTGCTCTCTAAAGGAAAACATTATTATAATTAACTGGCGCCCAACGTGGACTAAGTGTGTGCTGTATGTTTCAGAGTATTCAGTGAGCCCTAACTTTCAAAAAGTGTTTAACGAAGCTCTTGGTTCTAGGTTTCAGCAAAAGTCAAAGTTATGAAACTTGATATGAAGCTTTCAACGTTTTGGGTTTGTGAAGGACGTAACTACCTTGATTGATATAAATTGTTCTTTCTAAATGCTACGTTCTTTGGAGGTTTAAAAAATTAGTTATGATACAAAAAGCTCCTTTGGATTTATACTTTAAAAAATCAAGTGCCGAGATAAGTTTTAATTGCTTTCTTTGAAGCACACTTTTATTCATTTCGTCATGGATTTGTCAACCAATTTATTTTTTAAAATACAATAATAAAAATAAATTGTTTACAAAAACATCATTTTGTATGTATCCTCTGGTCAAATTAGTTCTATTATTTCCAATTTTGGTTTTTTTAGTAGGAAAAACTTTTTTCCTCGTCAATGGCCAAATATAAAAATATTCCCAATATAGAAACAAACAAGGTTGGTATGTTTCCCAACCTGGGTTGATTCCCGATCCCACTCAGTATATATTTGTTAAAAAGCAACTGCACCCATTAAAAAGTGTATGGTTATCGACCACTGAACAAACATGCCCAAGGCACAACACCAAAAAAAAAAACCAAAAAAGGAACACACAAAAAAAACCTCCATCGACCAATATTTTCTCTAGTTGCTCGGAGGAAAACCAGCCAGCAAAAATGAAAATGTCACCAAACAACAAAATGACAAACCAAGCGAACCGTCAAATTCCCAATCGTAAACAATACCCAAATTGAAGCCCCCGCCACAGAAATATATCCCGCCATCACCACCATTACAGATATACACACACACACCAACTCACGTTTGTGGTGGAAGAGCAGAAGAAATTTACTACAACTATACATACCACACGACATCATGTTCACGATGATGACGGTTGCATAAATACACCGGAGGACAAAAAAGGGCTGAAACTCAGTACACGATACACATTCAAAGTTACAATACAACACAGAACACACAAAAAAAAAAAGCTTCACAGGAGGACACGAAACTAGGTGTGTCCTGATGGAAAAGGGCCAAAAAGACTCCGTTTTTTTTATACTTTAAATAGAACGGAAAACAACAGAAAAACAAACTCAATTGCACCCTTGAAATGTTACTCCGCAACCTTATTCCCAGCGCCCAACTTGTTTTTTCAATACCTTAACAAAAAAAAAAAAACTAACAAAAAAATGGCCCCATCTCCAACATGACAACCGGCCACAATGACAGCTACATGAAAGTCTATGTCGCCTTCTGCCAATAATATCGCTTCCGGTTGCAATCATTTGTTGTTCACACACACTCGCACACAAACAAATAGGTACCTACTCGTACTCTCAATTATTGTCCTTTAGCTACATTTTTTCAGAAATAAGACCAACATAGGTAGTAGGCACTTCAGGAATTTACATTGGAATGCAAATTTTGATGTCCCACAAAATTGTTGGCGAACAATTTAACCGCAACTATACTATTTCACACATATTGTTGAGTTTTTGTTAACATTCTCGTTGGACTTTGAATGCAGAAAACTTAATTTTCTTTTCAATGGCTTGTTCTAAGCCATCCTGTAGGCCAAACAAGAATGGCTAAATGTAAAATGAGAATATTTTTTTGTAACATGGGTCATAAAGAGTAGCATTTCGCCAGTTAGTCTTGATTTGGAATAAAGGTTTAGTGCCTAATGCTTTCATGTACAGGCTTCATTTTAAGTAAATTACTGCACTGCACTACAATAAAAGGGAACATCATGAAGTTATAGCTGCGCTTCAGTCAATAACTACTCGGTTCATCGTGTTTTTGTCAACTGAATTCTGTAAAACAATGGCCGGCTCATTCAAAAATGGTGATGACGGGATGGCCTGTGAGTTCTTCCATAACCAAAAAAGTCAAAAATTTATATTTGTGACGTCACAAATATTTGATTTTATGCGAAGGGAAATCCAATGTCTCGGATGTTGTCCAATTTTAGGGTCCACTTTTCGAACACAATTTTGCTTATTATTCTACCAAAAATGAGCTTCATCGCTGAACAAAATTTTCTCGTGAAAATCGTTGTCATCAGCAATTTCGTTTCGAGCCCATTCGCCGAAATGTAACGCACAATTCGCATCCGTTGTTCAGGCGTCAGTCGATTCATTATAAAATGGCAAACCAAAATGGCTGTCATTGAAAACAGTGCTCTCCCATAGAAGTTGACATTTAGAAATCAAAGCGCTAGTCTGTACTTCAACTGAACTGAGTGGCATAATTAGGTACTTACATACAATTTTGCTTTTTAGTATAGCTGAAATTCAGGTCTGCCTTGTGAATTCCTTACATTTATTTCGACGAAATTCGGTTGCAAACATAGCATTCAATTTATTACAATTTAGCGAACTCTCTACTTCACCGAAAACTTGAAGATTTTCCTTAAACAAAATTTTTTTTTGTTAATATGTTAATAGTGTGTCGATATACTTTGAGTGATGGTGATGTAGGAACGTTTAGTACCCCGTGGCGTAGTAGTTAGTGTGTCAGACTGACACGCCGAAGGTTCTGGGTTCGATCCGTGACTCCACCTTACTTCTGTCCCGGGGTACTACCTCTTGCGAGAAGTGACAAATCATCCAAGAGTAAATCATGTCATAGAAACTGCTTCTCTGTTAGCCGTTCGGACTCGGCAGTAAATGGCAGGTCAATTCCATTCCTGCAGAATATCAACGCACACACATGAATTTTTGAGAGTGTAAGTCACAGGACCCGGCCCCGCTTGGAGCTGTTGTGCGAATAATTTATATTTTTGATGTAGGGATGTAAAATTTATATGCCATAGGCCTTTGTCCTGACAAAACTTGAGGCTTTCCACACTGATAAAAGAAAACTGTCTTAAATATATCCTTAAGACAAGTTTATTAATTTTATTCAAAGGTTCCCTTGAATCCACCACTAACCATTTATGGAAGATATTGAATATCTAATGCGATGCGATGATGGTTTTTCTTCATGTTTTTGGACTCGATGAGTGCTCCTCCTCTTAAATATGCGTGTTGGATGTCAGCCTCTCAACCGTCAATGACAAAAATATGAATAATGAATAACCAAACAAGTGTTTGGACTCTTGATATATACAGGATAGAAGAGGAGGTCTTTCCAGCATTCTTTCAATAGATTTATGGTTATTTTTTATTGAACATGATGGTTTCCGTTTTGAAATTAACTTCCCCACGTTTATGACTTTTGACAGAGATATTTTTTAACTCAAAAATATTACAAAAGTGTTCACAGAAACTTTCAGAAAAATCTAAAATTAAAGTCCAATTCAAATCCTAGCCATTGCTCGCAACTTCTCTTTTTTGTCAGTAAGATTCCTGTTGTTTGAGCACACATCACTGTATTGCCCACGAGTTGGCTGTTCCATTAGATAAATAAGAAGAAAACAGGAAAGCGTTTCATACGACTTGTCCCCTTAAATTTATTTTCTACATTTTGTGCCTGTAATTTATTTTATTCCACGTCCGTGAATAGTTATTTTGAAACAAAAAAATGTTGTTCAGGAGTCTATTCATTATGAAATGTCAAACTAAACTCAGCATAAATCAAGTGACAGCTGTCAAAAAGACCAACTCCGAAAAAAGTATTGCCAGATTGAAAACCCCACGTGTAAAAAAAAACACTTTTTTATGTTAAGGCCTTCTTTTGGTATATATTTAAAAAGTCCTTCTATTTTCCAAGTAGAGATTGAACCCAAAATAATTTGTAGGCGTTTCTCGATAACCGCAAATGGATAATGATAATTTTGTCAAAATATGTTATTCCTGATCTTACATATAATCATGCTGTTGACCTAAGGTTCAATCAATTTTGTAGACCTTATCAGCCATTGTTAAGCGTTGACAAAAAATATTATCTCACAAATTTGTCGATAGTCGTCAACTTTTATCACTGTGAAATCCACCTTCCTGATGGCAACCTCTATATTTCTTTCTTATTAAAAAAAAAAAGAAAGAAAAAACTGCCCCGTAAAGTCTTCCTTTGTCCGTCGCACAACCATGGAGTGTAAATTATGCCCTAACATCCGATGGGTTTTGTTGTCCCGATTTTTGCTTTACTCCTCTATTGTGCATTATAATAGCCCACCCCCTCTTCGGGCCTTTTATTCCGTTTTTAAAGAATAAATTGGACCGGTAGTGGAGCAATTTGCATTACAAAAGGCAAAACTTTGCGTGCCTAAACATCATAGAGAGTGAAACCTTTTCACAACTTAGCACAAGACACACACAATAAAAAAAAAAAATACTGATATTGCAGGTGAAAGGCTCTTTTGGCCTCCCACCCCACCCCATCCATCTATAGGTTTACCCGGTTAGCCAAGACAATAGCTTTCAAATAACGGTGTGCCGCCATTTGGTCTAATGCGGTAGAGCCTGCTGGCATTAGTGCCAAACGCCAAAGAGTCCCAAGTCGCTAGTCCCCATGGCCTGAATGTTCATTTTCTTTATTTTTTTTTTTTTTCTGTCCATTCTTTTAGAAAGGCGTTCTGTGTATCTTCCGTAGTTGTGTATAGCATACTTTATGGGGCTTTAGAGTTGATTGAAGGAACTGCATGGGTTTTATTAATAGTTTCTCTGGAATGGGAAACTCTTCCTGTCAATTGTGGAATAATTTAGCGGGAGAAAGAGTAAATTATACATTTTCACGTTGCCTGCGGGGGTATATAGTCTGGGGGTAGTTAAAGAATAAGAAAAAGAAGAAGGTAAGGTAGGTAGTCTTTTGCTTCGTCTAATATTTTTTTTTTTTGAAAATAAGGACGAGATGATGATGACGGTGGTTGTGGGTCGTTAATTTTGTAAATTGCTTCGTTCATGGTTTTTTGATTGTGGAACAAGAGAACAGAAACTAATTATAAACCAACATTTTGTTATAGTTGACAAAAATGAAGTTGTGCTTTTTTTTTGTATTTGCTGATGCAGACAAATGCAAATTGGTCTTTAAGGAGGGGGAGGAGTAATTCGTATTTAATTATATTGTTGTTACTGTTTTTTAAACGGAGCTTAAACGTCCTTTACTAATGAGTTGCAGTACCTTCTTTTTTGAACAACCTTTTTACACGGAAAAAGATACGCATTTTTTTTTAAATGTTTTCGTTCCTGTCGGCTGAATAACATGAACGAGGATCCTACATTCTTATGTAGGTAACGGAACAGAGATTTGTACCTTAAAAGCAACCAAAAATATGGAAATTTTTTTGTGTTTCTGAGTTTTGGGCTTGCTGATTTACAGGGAGCCTCTTCCAGGCATTCGATTGCAACAGTACTTCCACACTTCTACGAATTTCAACAACTTTTAGAAAAAAATGTGTTCGTTAGGATAATAAGTCTGTAGTTTTTCACATATTGGAGTACCTTTCTACCTCCTTTCTGCTGATTGCAGCTCAAGAAATTGTATTTGAATGATAGCGTGAGCTCTGTCAAAAAGAAGATTGCTTATACTTCTTGTTTGCACCTCCTCTTCAAGATATTCTTCTTACACATACGACACATACAAAGTGTTCTGCTTGAAGTGTGGCCATTAGTTAGATAGAGAGTGTATAATGAGTCGACCTCCTCCCCCCCCCTCACTTAGATGCTGAAGAAAATCGATTTCAATTAGAAATAAAATATTTCGAAAGTTAAGGAAATCGATTTTGATTTATTTTCCAGAGTTCGTAGATTTCATCAATAAACGAACAGATCCTTACAGTCAGGTGTGATAAGCATTTTACTGTCAGATAATGACATACAGTTGGCAGAATGCAGTGCTCTATTACGGTCTCCATCGACTGTAACGCTCTGGCCGCGAACGCTTTTAAAGAAGTAAAGACCAACGATTCCACCAGTCCATAAAGTACACCAAACTATCAGACTTCGAAATGTGTCGGCGTCTGAACAATAACTTGAGAATTATCTAGACTCCAAATGTGGAAGTTTTGCTCATTGATGAAACCATTTAACCAAAAATGAGCTTGCATTTTACGAACAGAATTATGTTTTCGACATAAATCTGCACAATTTACATGAGTTGTTTAGGGGCCAGTCAATTTATGATGAAATGGCAAATCAAACTAAAGATAAATCACATTGCAGATGACAAAATGGCTGTCCATGAAAACAGCGTTGCCAACTTAAAGTTTAATACCTTAAAAATAACTAAATGAATAAGAAGGCAAGCTAAAAATGTAAGATATATAGGAGTATTAAGATTATCGAGTTGTCAAACGCAATTAGCAAACTCAATTAAAAACTCTTTTTCTCTAAATTTCGAAAAAAACTAATTTCAGCTTATTTTATTTTTGTTAAAAAACTTCCAAAGCAACATTTCATTGCCTATTTGTTAACATAAAGGATGGGTGCATTTCTAATTTTATTTTTCTTCCAATTTATAAATAACTAGCGGTACCCGGCGCGCGCTGCTACGCCCAAAAAAAACACTTATGTGTATTTAATGTGAAATTAAATTTATTTATATATTTTATCTCAATGCTAGCGGATAAGCAATATTTTTGGTCGTTTTGGTTGGTGTACAAATATACAAATTTTTTGGCATACACACAAAGTGCAGTTAATTTGATTGCTAAACTGAACATGATAACATTGATTTAATTGTGGCTTGAATAGTTTTCTGCATTTGACAACAATTTGGGAAAATAAAATGTCATTTGTTGTGCGATTCAATTCCTTTTCCGATTTCCAAAAGTTGTTTGGAAAATGTTTGGGTGGACGATTCTTGCACCAAATATACACGCACGTTCGTTGAGAGTTTGATTTTTATCGACTCAGTTCCATAAATATGATGCTTTTATTCAACGAAAGGAAAACATTTTTATAAAAAAGTTGAAAAAAAACTTTGCCAAAAGCCCGCATTTTTCTGTCTTCCACCCGGGCATTCCGCTTAAAAATTTATGAAAAAAACCAAAAAAGAATAAAAAAAAAAAACTGAACCAAAATTGTTAAAAGCATGCATTTTTTTTCCTTCCACCCGATCGGCACGAAACCTTCACAGGAACCATCCCTGGACTAAACTATATTTACAACGAAAATTTCATAAGGATCCATTGGGTGGTTTCCATTTTTATATATACATATATAGATAGATTATAAAAAAATTTACCCAACAATTGTTAAAAGCTTGCATTTTTGTTTGTCCTTCACTCGATCGGCCATTCCGGAATTTTCGCTGATATTTCAAACAGCAAAAAATTTATGAAAAAAATCACAAATAAAAAAAAACAAAAAATCATCCAACAAATGTTAAAAGCCTGCATTTTTTTTTGTCCTTCACTCGACCGGCCATTCCGGAATTTTCGCTGATGTTTCAAACAGCTAAAAAATTTATGAAAAAACCAAAAAAAAAAAAATGACCAAAAAAATGTTAAAAGCCTGCATTTTATTTTTGTCTTCTACCCGATCGGAAATTGCGGAGTTTTCGCTGATGTTTCAAACCGCTAAAAAATGTATGAAAAAACCAAAAAAAAAAAAAAAATGACCAAAAAATGTTAAAAGCCTGCATTTTATTTTTGTCTTCTACCCGATCGGAACCAAACCTTCACAGGAACCATCCCTGGACTTAACTATATTTACCCTGAAAATTTCATTAAGATCCATTGGTCCGTTTAAGAGTCCATAGACAACATACAAACATACAAACATAAAAACACAAACATACACACATCCATTTTTATATATATAGATAGAAGATAACCTTCTTTTTTGATGTTGGCATATCATTTTGAATTTTCCAGACTTTTTCGAAATATCCCATTTCGGGATATATGTATGAGCTCTGGAAGCCCAAGCATGCTGAACAAATTATGGTTTACATTTTATTACTAAGTCGTCTTAAGTATTTAAAATAAATCTATCAAAAGAAGCGACATCGGTTTTATGATACAAACGATGTAAAGAAATTCTCAAGTAAGAACAACTTGTCCACATTAATTGAGCATTAAAAAAATGGCGTGCGTTTTATTATTTTTTTTAAGTATCAAAACATTGTGAGATAAAATTGTGTTAATTTGTTTTCAACTACTACGGGGATTCATGCAATGCCGTTAAATAATAGAAAATGTGGCAGCTACAGAAGATTGGTACGTTAGCCATGTAATAAACGAAAAGTGGCAGTAATTGTAATTAGGAGATACAAAAGTTTGCAGCCCATCTTCCCCATAACAATTACTCATACTTTACATACAAACATAATGTACAGAGTTCCTTCCTTCCTTCACTTTTAGAGTTTTTCATTTCAAATTTCATGACCACACTATACTTTTATTTATTTTTTAAACTATGTCACTTTTCAAAATAACTTCCTCTTGATGACAGTATCAATCCTTTTGATGAAGTAATTGCACGCTGCACAAAGGTGGTCATGTGAGATCCGTGCCCATTTCCGACGAAGCGCTAAGTTCAATGTTGTAAGACTGTCATATTTTTACTTTTTACTTGCGATAGGTACTCTAAGGCATTCGTAAAAAAATCAATCATAACATTAAGATGATAGAGAAGCCTAAAATAGTGGGTCCGTCCGACAATTCTGTCTGTCTGTCTATCTTTTTAGTTACCTACAGCCTAAACGGCTGGACCGGCTTGTTTCAAACTTAGTACATATTATTATTATGATGTCCTACAGAGGGGTTTTCCGCTTTATATTTCCGCTTTATATTTTGGAATTAGAATTCTAGCGCCAAAATGATTTTTTATGAAAAGCTCATTTATCTCAAAAACGGCTCCTACGATTTTGATAAAACTTTCTGAATGGAGTTTTTTGAGTAAACTTTATATTTTGGTTGGAATAGATTTTTCAGGAAAAGTTTTTTAACGTTGCCTACCATAGGAAGAGTTTTTTCATAACAGATTTTCGCGTAAACCACTTCACGGATTTCGATGGACATTTTAATGTGAAAGTTAATTTTTATTTTTATTTTTGGTTTTTTCAAAAACGGTTTGTTCAAAATATTTAAAATTTATGTTTTTTGATAAGAACTTTACAGTGCTAGATGTTGACATACTCAAAAAATATTTGGAATATATTTTCGAAAAGTTTAAAAACAAAATCGTTTTTTGAAGAAACTGGTCGAACGATTTTAAAAAAGAAAATTTCTTAAAATTTAAAAAAGTGAAAAAAAATCTGATGTTATACTTCATTTTTTCCAAAAAACGTTTTAAGTATTGGTTTTTACGTGATTAATAAATATTCATATAATTTTGTAATATTTATTTCCCAAAATTTGAAGCCCCACTACCATTTTAACACATTAGAACAAGTTCGTACGACCCAGTCGTGTACTTTATTTTATAATATTTTTTCTGTATGGAAATGTTGACTTACGTGGTCATTATGAGCAAAGTATACAATTAATAGCTTTTTAAATCCGCAAGATGGAACCACATTGAAAGTGCCATCCTAGAGATAATTTAGATTGGATGCTTTGGGTAGTTTTTGAATTGCAGTTGCAATGGTCGGAGACAGAAAAATGCAATACGAAAAACTATCCTCAACTACAACAGTGCCCCGATAAAACAATTTTCCCTTTTTATTGTATAGCATTTGGCCTTATTTTACTTTGAATGAGTTTATCTATTTGGCTTTATTTCACTTTAACAAATGTTAAAATTATTTCCTACAATTTTAAAAAGACAACAATAATTGTTATATGTCAATTTGTTACCAAAATATGGCACTTCGAAAAACTGGTCATTTTTCAAATCGATAAAAAATGCCAACAATTTTTTGGGAAGCTACCTGTTTTTTGAAGCACCATACCTCGGCAGCAAATGAACAAACAACAATTTTCGTACTTTCGTACTTTCGTACTTCCGTTGTAGGAAATTTAACGCTGAATACGTTTTTGCCGTAGGATGTAAGGGGGAAACAAAATTTATAGGAAAACTGTAGTAAGGTCGAAAAATTAACAGTTTCTCCAACCCCCCCCCCCCTCCCATCGTTGTTCATTTCGGATTTTTTGGTACAAGTACTTGCATATCTCCCAAGGGTCTCGAAGTATAGTCTTGGGACAAAGATCTCGATTTTTTCGATTCCTTCTTTTTCAAGTTGCTTACTGTTGGTATTTATCTGATTTTTCAGCAACTGACCTCTTCAAGATGAGTTATCGATAAGCTACCAGTGGGATCCAGCCAATATAACCCTACAAGCTTTATATGTACATGTTATGTACTGGCCAGAAATTAAGTATCGTCTTACCCCTTCCTCATCAACTACTGTACACACGTTAAGATCTTGACTCGATATCAATCGTTTGACTATGAAGGCTCCGAATCGATTATCAAGTTTTCAGATTTCAAGAAAAAAAAAAATGCTTCAATTAAATGGTGTGGGAAAAATGCAACTTCCAGTCCACTTCCAAACTCTTATAATCTTCTCTTTAGCCTTTTTATTATTCGAAATGAAAACACAGAACTTTTGTGTGAAAAACTTTATTAATTTGTTTCGTTTTTCTTTTCAAGCAAAAATAAACTTTTCTTTCAAAGAAAAGCAATAAAAAAATATCTACCAAACACCATTCAACCTTCATTTGCGCCAAACAAATAAACTAACAAATAAACAAACAAACAAAAGAAAGAAAAAATCATCCATCACCAAAAGAGTGTTTTGTCTCATCTTAAAAACCTATTATCATCTATTGACATCTGTCAGTTTGCAATTAAGTAAGTGAAAATACTATAAACAGGGATAAAGGAAGCATTATAATACAAAACGTAAAACGTATTTCATTAAATTTAATTGAAATTTATCCCCCGAAAATCTTCATATAGATATCTTCTTCTTCTATTCTATACTATACCAACAGTACGGTTGAGCCCCCAAATAAATACAAAACAGAAAACACAACCTCATCGTCATCACAAAACACAAACTTAAACAAACATCAAAGTACGACGTACTATTAAACGAGTATATTTATATGTAGTATAGCATAGCTTGGCTAGGCGAGAACTCCAAAAGTTTTCCTCAATATTGAGAGATAAGAATTTCCGTTTATTTGAGTGTGTTGTAGGTAGGAAGTAGGACGAGGTAAAAGTAAAGTAAATGTAAACGCTCTGCTATGGCATAAATAGTCAACAACAATCTGTCAGATGATAGAACTTATCTCATTTATCTGTCGCGTCAGATTCCGGATACCCTAATAAAATTTTCCCATCAAAGCTTTTGACTTTAATTAAGGCCGGAAAACAGTCCCACAAGAGAGAGAAAAGTCTCGCCTCATTTTGCTCTTGAATATGCATAGTATCTACCATGATAGTACCTTATGCCATGAGAAAAACACAAGTCCTCTTACTAAGGATATCCTGTGTGATGTGAACTTTTCGAACGATGGGCTGCTTGTTTCCTCCTTTTACTATTCATTTGCCATCATCTGCTGGCTCTGGCTGGCTACAAAGCGATAAAATCATAAAATTTCTCATTTCAGGATCAATAGTCAGTCAAAGCTAAAGCAGACACACCATTATGAAGAGACGACGAAGACAAGCAATACTTACAGTCCTTTCTCTCCTCTCACTGATGTTGCCTGAGTCTGAGCCTGAGCCCGATGCAGCAGCAGTAGCACAGGAGCAACGCAGAACAACCAGCAGCATCCCTTTAATCTATTTAATTAAATTAATTCGACGTTCCGCCTCGCCGCCCCATTATGATAAAATGCAAACACACACACACAGTTGAGTGTTTTCCCCAGACCTTATTTCTGTAAATTAAACCTGCGAATGCGAAAGTCTGCGGGCTTCGGATAGTTTATGATGGCATTGAGACACTGCTATGCCTCTCTAGAATCACATTTTTCAAGGACTCTCTCTGCGTGTATCATATCATTATGATTTCCCTAGATGCCGGATGGAGTTTATTTCGAAGTAGGAATTCCTTCAATTTTTTAGCATATGCCTTGGTTTTTTGTGGTTGAACAGACGACTCCTTATAGAGCAGCAGTCAGGCTCAGCATGCTGCCTCCATGCCATCGTTGCGTCGCGTCGGCCGTCATCACCGCCTTCAAAGTGTGCCGCACGGAAATGTTTCTAATTAAAAACTTTTTTATTTGCATAGAACTTATGTATGGGGAGTGGGAAGGGGGGGATATGAGACTGCTGTTCTTAATGTGGGAATTGGATTGGATTCGAGGATAAAATTATGTTTTTTTTTCTTATTTCAAAAATTTATCACCCATATCTGAGCACTTGTCGTTGTAGGCGGGTTTCGCCTTCAAGCTGGCAACTTTTTCAATAAAGCAGACTTTGTTCAGCACGGTGGCCTAAATAAGGGGAGAATGGGGTAAGACATGGTCAGGGCTGAAATATGTTTTTAAGGTCAAACTAGCCAGCTTGAATTTTCATTTTTATTCCAATAGCTCACACTTCTTCTAAGTGCAGTGAAAATTCGCCTCAACCACACCAAACCTGGAAAATATTTTTCGAGAAAATCTTACACCAAATTTTCCCATTACCTCCTATGCTTTAAAATGCTACAAAAAATTTAAAGCAATTTTCGTTCATTCTATGGTTTATGGATTGGCACTTAGTTATCTATGAAACTTAAATAATAAAGAGTTTAAAAAAAATGGATGTGGCGTCGCAGTGGGTCGTTTTCAAAATGTTTACATCAATAACCACCCAAGGAGGCGCTGCAGTTGATAGAGTTTTGTGGCAGAAATAAAGGGTGTTTTTTATACGTGGGGTTTTCAAGAAGAAATAAAACGCATATAATTTAATGTTATGGCCAAGAACTTAGCTTTATTATAAAGATAAGGGTTTGCCATTATGTTTTTAAAATCAATTCGGGCAAGTGGCCGCCGCGGCTGTATCGAATAAATTCCAGCCGAGAGGCCCAATTTTCGACCACTTTTTGGTGCAATTGGGGCCGTATGTCAGAAATAACGCACCGAATATTCTCTTTGGTAATACATTTGCACGATTTGCAAACGTTGTTCAGGAGTAAGTCTATGAAATGGCAAAATAAACTGAGCATACATCAAGTGACAGCTGGTCAAAAGACCAACTCCAAAAAAAGTATTGACAGATTGAAAATCACACGTCTAAAAAAACACTCTTTGTTAGCAGCCACAGAATCTTATTAAGTACGAAATTTTAAAGACAGAACTAGCATTCATGCAGAGATCGCTGCCTCGCTGTAGTAGATGGATATTCGTAGCAGAACTAGCTGCCCGACAGACGTTGTGCTGTGTTTATTTTAATAAATGCACAATGGCACAAAAGCGAGCATTGGAGGCTCTTGATCGATCAATGAAATATTTGCGGAACAATGCCAGACGCTTGGGAGGCGCAGGCGTATTGATACCGCTGGCCGGTGATTTCTCTCAAATAAACTCAACGCTTGCGTAAGATTGTCATATTTCTGGTGAGACTAGAACAAACTGCAACTGACGACGAACATGCGAGTTTCGTTGCTGAACGATCCATCAGCCGTTGCATTTCTCGAAACCAGTGCTGGCAACTGGAAATGTCTGGAATTCGGTTGAAGCTGCAACTAACCTGATCAAAGAAAGAACTCAATACCAAAACGTTCCCGAACATCGGTCGTAATTATTTGAATCACGATTGTGGTTGGAGCGATATAAGCTCCAATGAACTAGGATGTCGATGATTTGAATTTCATTATTCAATATCAAATCGCAACCCCACTGCATTCGTTTAAATCGTTTTCCAATTTTCCAATTGAATTTTCGAATTGGTTGTTGTTCCCTGTTGTTCAATTTGCTACTCGAAATCCTCCCCGTCATCATTGAACTAACCAAAGTGATGCGATGGAACCAGGTTGTAGAATTTCTCATTCCAAGTATTCCGATGATACCGACCAACTTGCTGCTAAATTTTAAGCGTATTCAGTTTCCCGTTAGATTCGCATTCGTCATGAAAAGAAACAAATATCAAGGCCAATAATTGCAAGTTTGTGAACGTAGCGTGTTCGCGTGTCGGAAAATCATCTACATTGTTTCCTTACACAACGGACAATATTCTTTATCAGTAGTGGTACAGTGGCCCAAAATTTTCGTATATGTATATGAAAGATATTTTAGTTAATTTAATTTCAAAATTTTAATTCTTTATCTAGAGAAGCTCGACTTTCGAAAGGAATATTAATTTCAATTTATGCGAAACGGAGTTTGCCGGATCAGCTAGTTTTATATATATATATCAGTTACCCTAGAAGATTGTACTGTCTATTCGAAATTTAAAAATCCCATCTCAAGCAGAAACAAATGTTAATGAAAACGTTACGTAAGTGGCGCTTCAGTCGTTGAATTTTCGTTTCGTAATTTAAGTGTTTTTGTTTAAAATTTTGATCTTGTTTCCTGCGATTTTGTAGAAATTGATATCATGAAACATTCGAGACCACCTAAAGGCTAAGACGTCAGTGGAAACACCCGACACCCTGCGTTTTTTTTGCCTCACTTAATGCTCATACTTCAAGAATAATGCCGAATATTTCTTCAGATTACACAATTCGTCTTAGGTACCACACTTGTATGCAGTTCCACGGAAGTATAGTGAAGTTCAGTTCATTTACTTCCATAACAAATTATTTTTTGTCAAATAGTGTCGCACGACCTTTCGGGTGAATCTTCTCTTATGGAGTGCAAGCACTGAATCATATTTTAAATTTAGATCACATATTAAATCTGTCATCAAATAATGTCTTATATGTCATAATTTGACGTTTGACGTTTTTGTAACATAAATTGGTATAGGAACTGCCACAGCACCGAGTCTCATTTAAATGACATGGTCTCTCCTGTTTCGGTTTTGTGTTTGTAAACGCGTCCCCTAATCGAAAAAGAATAACTTCCAAAATTAAAAGCAAATCAGTCAAGTATCGATTATATTTGCTTACAGGGGTATGCCCCATCTTGCCCTACACTCACCTATACCTTACCTACTTCAAAACTACCATAAAATTTTAGTGATTGTTTTTGCGGCCAAATTATAATTTCCATTCATTTTTCCAACCAGAATAACTGGACTGTTTTATATATACAAAAACACTATTTCATTGGTAAAAGTGAAAAGCTTAATGTTCTTTGCGGTTTGTTTTCAATCAAATTTATTATGGCACTCGTTCAAAAAGCAACACACACAGGATGATGCTAAAGGACATTTGTTTTTTTTTTTTCTATAAAATGAAAATGGTCATTTTGGCGTGTGACATAAATGTTGTAATATTATAATGACGACTGGTCAGTTGTAGGAGGGGTGGGGTTGAATTCTGTTTTGTTGTTTTGATGCGTGTTGAGTTAAAATGGTGCAACGATTTATGATAATGAGGTCCTTTGATATTTGTGGTTTATAAATAAAATACATTAACATAAAGAATATTTTAACGGGTTAATTTAGTCCACGTTAGGGGAATTTCCTGTTGTGTTTTTTGCTTTTTTGTATTTTTTTTTTGTGGTCCGTCCCTTTGTTTTAACAATAAATTGATTCATTTTCATGGTCCACACCAAACCCCAAGAGGGTTATTGACATCAGATTGTGCTTCACGAAGGGACATTATTTGTAACTTTTAAGCTATTTTGTTCAATTGAAGTGTCGGTACACATTCAAACAATACAACAATAAATTAAGGGTTATTTTAATGATAAATATTTAATTTTAATGGTTTTTTGTTGATTTTCTTTTAGATTGAAAAATTAAAAAATAAATTAACAAGCTGCTGATAGAACATTTTCAGGATAACAATGACGTCACATGTGTCACTACTATAATGCTTCTTTCTGCCTTAAATGTATTATAAATGGCTTTGATAGAAGAATAGCGGGTTTTTTTCATACTCCGAACCATAATCTTAAACTCAAATAGTTAGCCATTGCTTACAGATAAATGTCTCCACCTGCACTCCAGGAGTTATTAATAAATACCGTTATCATGAATGAACACAGTGTGAGCTAAAGAAGAAATAGAAAGATAAAGATAAAAAAGAATTGTTGGTGGTACACTGGATTCGGATTCAGAAACTAGGGAAAAAAAGAAAACAATACTGCATAGACTAGGGTTCGAACTCACTACTCTAGGTTAGCAACCAAGCACTAATAGTCCAGGAAAAATAGCTTTTTGCAAGGAAAAAATTAGATCCCGGCTGAAAATTGGCACGATCATTGGTAATGGGGCTCTTAATATAATGAGAGAGTTCCTCACCGATCCGATGACCGCTACGTAAGTTATTCAAGGTCAAAGGTCATGAAAATGGGTTTTTTCAAATTTACTCAAAAGCGGTTAGTTTTAGAGAAAAAATTTGTTCTACAAACATGTTGCTGAAGCAATTTACAACAATACAATGGTTATCATAATTTTGTCCCTAGCGTGTACCGTTAAAAAGTTATAGCACTTTAAAGAATCGTAAGCATCGCGCTATTTCGCATTTTCTCCCACATTACTGATAATTACTTAAAACCAGTTTGTTTTAGAGAAAAATTTTGTAGTACAAACTTGTAGATGAAGAATTTTTTCACAAAAACGGTTCTAGTATTTTGTTCGTAGCATGTACCGTTAAAAAGTTAGAGCAATTTAAAGAACCGTAAGTATCGCAAAAAGTAGCCCTATTTTGCACTTTCTTCCACACCACCTCAGAGGTCAAGTGACAGGCGCTTTTTTTTTTATGTGGTATCCCCCGTAGGCCTATTCCACTGTGTTTAGCAAACAAAATTTAGTTTAAATTATTAATTAACATCTGGCATAGGCATGTTAAGTAATGATTCGTCATTATCGTCCTCTGCATATGGATCAATTTGGACTGAGTTTGTACACGACTTTCCATGACATTGACCACAAACTAAAGAACAACTTAATCCCGCTTTTCGACAACCACAATTAGAACCGCAACCCTTACTACAATTACAAAATATTGTTGTAAGAAGTTCATCAGGTGCTGATTGAAGCAGAGTGGTTATAGGCTCCAAAACATTATTTCGTTATGCCCATCCCCTGCTTTCCGGATTAATATTATCTCTTCCCAACCAAGCTTGAACTTGATAGTACACTCTAAAAAGGTGTTGTTGAGCAGCAGCAGATGTTGGAGGAAGGGAAGATAATTGTACAGCCTTGTTGAGCCTAGTCAGTCGGACAAATGTAGAATATCTTAATGCATCGTTATTATCTTCTTTTGAATGTGCTTTGTAAGATGCTAGAAGTAGACGTATACCATTTTCAAAAATAATATTTGGAGGACAATCGGCTCTGGCAAACACTTCGGCACATTTTATCAGATCGTCACTATTTTCGAAAAGCTTGAAAATTTTTAATTTGCCTTTGTTGTAGAGAGCAGAAGTTGAATCACAACCGGTAAATGCGTGCAAAAATAAGATGTGGGCTTGACATTTTGGGTAAGCGGCTAAACTGTGAGTACAGTATAATTTATTTTCCATTTTAGCTTTACCTGGTTTTCGAAAATAGATCTTTTTGTCTTGAGGAGCGCGTGCTATCAGTATTGCTAGTAGGTCGACATCCTCCCCTACAACAATACTCGTGCGTTTCTCAGCTTTCTCTATGGCTGTTTCGATTATTAAAACATCTGCATCATTTTTGGCTTGCCTCACTAGGATGTTTACAGCCTTAAACTTCTCAGAAAACATAGCAATGAATCGACTTTTGTTGTTTGCATTAGCAAGAAATTGTTGTTGGGAAGTTGGGACTTTCATTGATGCATCGAACAAAATGTCAGCTGATGACGAACCTGAAGCACACCGACGACGCTGCTCTGAAGCTTTTATATTGTTACCTTGATCTTTATAACCATCGAAAACAATGGTGACATCTTTGCCAAAATGCTTTTGTACATAGTAAATGTAGCTATCAAAAATTGCATGAAATGTGTTCTCTCGATTCCATAAAACACGGTGCAGTAAAAATCCTCCATCGATGATGTATGTTACATTATTATAATCGATGTTATCTTCAACTGGCTCTAACAATTCATAAAGGGAAGATTTTTTATTTTTTCGCATACCAACCTCATCAAAAAGTGACAAT
Organism: Platycheirus albimanus; assembly: GCA_916050605.2. Classification (NCBI taxonomy): domain Eukaryota; kingdom Metazoa; phylum Arthropoda; class Insecta; order Diptera; family Syrphidae; genus Platycheirus; species Platycheirus albimanus. Next base: position 27,743,694 of record OU696698.1, on the reverse strand, counting down.
GGATAAGGAGCCAACTCGTATGTTAAAAATGTCTGCAGTTGGTCTTCAAATTGTTTAGTTATGCTTATTCGTAACAGAGTAACAGAGGATCAATTGCAACTTTTTCACCATGCACTTTTATCGAACTGTTGACAGTTAAAAGGGAAGCTACTCTGTTTGATCTTTTCAATTTAATATTACCAAATGTTAGGTTTTTCATACTCTCCATAGAAATAAGACCAATTTCATAAGCTCTGTAACAGTTGATACTGTCATCACCGATGATTCCATTCGATATAGACATGTGAGAAAGTTTAGGGAAAGGGTCATGACATGAAAACCATATGAAATTATGCTGCATTTTCGGGTGTAGTTTTTACGACACTGACGATGGACTATAACAGAGGTTCTGTCTTTCAAAAAATCTACTTTGTTATCACCTCTTTCAATACTCGACTCAATTAACGTTTTGATTCCACGGTCAACAGTTAAAATTTCACCTTCAGACAACGAATCACTACAAATAAAACAATTTTCATCCATTTTACCTGTTTTTTTTTTATATTTCCGAATAAAGTTTTAAATAATGCTAAAAAGAACACGTGCGTGCATTACCAAAAGATTATTTAAACTGATTATGATTACCAAAAAATACCGGTTTTGGGTTCAATTTTCTCATCAAATTTTGTGATTGGTTACACATATTTGGGCCCCAAAAATTAAAATTAAATTAATTTTATTATCCGTGTATTCATTAAAATACTATAACTTTTTAACGGTACATGCTACGAACAAGATACTAGAACCGTTTTTGTGAAGAAATTCTTCATCTACAAGTTTGTACTACAAAAATTTTCTCTAAAACAAACTGGTTTTAAGTAATTATCAGTAATGTGGGAGAAAATGCGAAATAGGGCGATGCTTACGATTCTTTAAAGTGCTATAACTTTTTAACGGTACACGCTAGGAACAAAATTATGATAACCATTTTTGTTGTAAATTGCTTCAGCAACATGTTTGTAGAACAAATTTTTTCTCTAAAACTAACCGTTTTTGAGTAAATTTGAAAAAACCCATTTTCATGACCTTTGACCTTGAATAACTTACGTAGCGGTCATCGGATCGGTGAGGAACTCTCTCATTATATTAAGAGCCCCATTACCAATGATCGTGCCAATTTTCAGCCAGGATCTAATTTTTTCCTTTCTTTGGCATTTTTTTGTCTATTTTTCCTGGACTATAAATTCACTGTACTAATGGCACTCGGAATGAAACTTTAAAATGAATATGTTCCAAAATCTATTTAACGGAAGATTTTTAAATTTGGAATTTGTGACAAAGTTGGAAAAGCTTAAGAGACATGACAAAAAGGTGAATTTTTTAAACAATATGCTTTGTTTAAGAAATGTAAGAATTGAAAGGCAAAGGATTAAAATTCACACCGGAGCGGCCATTTAATTTCGTGAAAAACTTCAAAAATAGGGGTTTTATTTAGCTTTTTTTAAAGAAATATTGTAATTAATCATTTTTATATTTTGTTATAAAACCTTTATTCGCAATAACCTCATGCAACCTATTAATAGTTAAAGTCAATCAACGACACCAACATTTTTGGAGATATTCGGTCCTAGCATGCCCTTATTCGTTCAATTAACTCAGTACAATTAGAAGGATTTGGATTTCTTAACTCCAGATCTACAAGATTCCATGGATTTTCTATGGGATTGAGGTCGGAAGATTGTGCTGGCCAGTCCAAAACATCAACTCTTTCCACTTCTAAGATCTTTCTTACAAACCGGTTGGTGTGTTTTGGGTTTTGGAATAAGCTGATTCAGGCATATTCGACCTCAAATATGCCAGCATATGCTTTTCCAAAATGTCCTTATACATTTAGGCATTCATACGGCCGCTCATTTGACATAACTGAACAACTTCTTGCTATGATCCACTGATCCTCCGCATACCGTATGCCATTTGACGATAGCAAGTTGAACCTGCTCTCAAAAATTATTTGCAAAATTATAAAGTAATATCATGTAAAACGGCTAAGTCCTTCCAAACGAAAATACTATACTAGTTTTGTATGGGCATCCGCAAGTATTTAAAATAAAATGCACGACTGGGTCTTACGAACTTGTTCTTATGCTAAGCAATTGCTTAGTGGCTGCATACAAAAAACTTCAAAATAATTTCGAAAATTCTTTAATTTTTTTAATTAGTTGAAGTTTTCTCGGAAAAACTAAGTATGCAATAAATATATTTCGAAAACCAAATTTGTTTTTGAAAAAAATTATTAAAAATCAAAAAAAAAAAGTTTTTTAAAATTTTGTAAAAATAGCATTTTGAAAGTTTTATCAAAATCGTTAGAGCAGTTTTTGAGAAAATCATTTTTACTTGCGATTATAGGTACTATAAGGCAAGTTATGGATTCGTGCAGAAAAAAAATTTCGAGATAACAATCACACATGACATTACGATGATGGAGAAGTCGAAAAAAGTGGGTCTGGGAATTCCGTCCGTCTGTCTGTCTGTCTGTCTGTCTGTCTGTCTGTCTGTCTGTCTGTTCGCGCTTCTAGAGCCTGAACGGATGGGCCGATTTGCTTCAAATTTGGTATCTAGGATTTATTTGGCCGTCCCTCGGAACGTATTTTTTATTTTTGCTCTAGGCCCAAAAATAACGGCACCTGCCATACAATCGTGAAGAAAAAAATTGATTTTCTCAAAAACGGCTCTAACGATTTTGATAAAACTTTCAGGATGCTATTTTTGTAATACAATCTATCTTTTGGTTAAAAAATATTTTTCAAAATTTGTCTTATAACGGTACCTCTCATAGAACCAGTATTTTCATATCAAATTTTCTCGTAAACTATACATTCTATTTCAATAAAATTTTGGCCACAGGAAGTCATTTATAATTTTATTAATATGGCATTTCAATTTTTTCAAAAACTTTTTTTTTTGATTTTTTATAATTTTTTCAAAAAATTTGTTGGTTTTCGAAATATGTTGGAAACGGGTATATTGATTTTTTTTTAAATTATTTTTTCAAATGTAAACTACAGGTTGCCATATATTTGCATACCCAAATAAATTTCAAAATATTTTTTGGAAAAGTTTTTCAAAAATAACCTTTTTAAAAAAAAACTGGTCGAACGATTTTCAATATTTTTTTTTCCTAGATTCACGTATAGCTTTGAAATTTTATTGTATACTTTGTTTTTCCGAGAAAACTCTTAAACTAATTTAAAAAATAAAAGAATTTTCGAAATTATTTAAATTTTTTTTTAAATCCATATATGCAGCCACTAAGCAATTGCTTATCATAAGAGCAAGTTCGTGCGACCCAGTCGTGCATTTTATTTTTCTTTACGATTGTATTGCAGGTACCGTTATTTTTCGACCTAGAGAATTCCCCCTAGGGAATTCCCTAGGGGGAATTCCAAAAAATTACTAAATACCAAATTTGAAGCAAATCGGCCCATCCGTTCAGGTTTTAGAGGTGCAAACAGACAGACAGACAGATAGACGGACGGAATTTCCAGACCCACTTTTCTCGACTTCTCTATCACCGTTTTTTTTTTTTTTTGCACATAACTTGCCTTGTATGAAGAACCTATAATCGCAAGTAAAGAAGTAAAATCTTCAAGGACATGGACAAATTAAATGTCGTAAAGCAAGCAATTTATGCTAGATATTAAAAAAAAAATTTTTTTTGACTTCGATACAAAATAAATTTGTTCAATGTAGGTTCCACCTTATAATGTACTTTATGCAGAATTGAAAGTTGTCTAGCTTTAATTAATAAAAGTTAATTGCTTCTTGCTTATTCTCGTATCAATCACTTATGCCTCTCTCTTACATTATTTTCACATAGAAATTACTCACTTATTGAAATGTTATAAAACACTAAATAAATATTATTCACCGCATTTCATAAATACAAATCAGTATTCAGAACGAATGCTTTCAATTCGATTACTCAATCAACAAAATCAAGCAAATAAAACCACAGCCAATAAACAGACAACAATCCATAACTTCAAAGCAAACAATTTCACTCGAGTGTGTTTGCATTTGCATCAGATACTATACCACACACAATATAATACAATCTCTTTCATTTTATTATACTCCAATATGTTGGTATGTAGTAGAAGCCGCACACACTTAAAAATGAATAAAAATAGTCAGATTTAAAAAAAAAAAAAGAAAAAATATTTCTAAACTCATCATCACTATAGTCGCCCAACACAAAATGCATTTAAATTAATTGAAGTAAATAAATTAAGTTAAAACGCTTTCAAAATTTTCCTCGACATTTTCCCCCTTCTTCGCAGTCATTCGCATTCTACCACGTACCTACACCAAGCGGCCGTAGCCAGTCGCTTCCGTAGTCGTAGTCATCGTCCTCGGTGGCAGCGACGCGACACGGTGTGGCGGTATCGTCCTTGTCGGCCTTCGTTTTGATTTTCCACTTAGACGCTCTCTTGGTTGTGTATCTTATCTGTGAAGCTCTGCTCTGTGAGCATTTTCAATTAAAACACTTTTTTTTTGTATATCCATCTCTCCGGTACCTACTAGATACCTTTAGAATACTAACCGTTTTATATAACTATATATACATTTATAATGGAGATCTTCCCTCTTTATATATTTATATTTATTTTATTTTTCCTTGCACAGGTTCACATCCACCAAGGATTACAGAACATCCCACAGATACAACTGTACCACGGCATGAACCAGCAACACTCAACTGCAAGGCCGAAGGATCACCTACGCCAACAATACAATGGTATAAGGATGGGGTCCCATTGAAAATACTGCCAGGTTCACATAGGATAACTTTGCCTGCGGGAGGACTATTTTTTCTCAAGGTATGTAAATGGAGGATTTTTAATTTTACAGGATAATACTATACATTTCATTTTATTTCATAATGAAAATAAAAATTCAAAAAAAAAATACATAAAATAAAAACTTAAATAGTACTTGGGCATTCAGGATGATTTTCATAGATACCTACTAAAGAGGAGAATTTCACAAGGAAAACAAAGCTGTGGGAGCTTTAAAGAATTTATTTTGATTTAAAATAAAAAACGCTTTGACGTTTAAGCATTGCTCTATGTGATTTACAAACAGAACCATATTTCTCGAAATAAAACTACCTTTTTTGTGTGTGTTGTTCAGGCGTCAGTCGGCTCAGGATGAAATGGCCAACCAAACGTCAGATACATCACAATGGCAGATGATAAAATGGCTGTTAAAGAAAACAGTGCTGCCAATTTAAAGATAAATAAATACCTCTAAAAAAACCTATTTTACATTGAGTTAATATTTAAGATCGGCCATGATTCAAAAACGTGCCCTATCATCTGACACTATATATACCTCACTCCTACAAATGTGAAGTTCTTTGAGCTCGAGTTTAATGCTTCCCCAGCCTGCTTGATTTATTTCCCTAAGCTGTAAGTTGTGGGCAGGAACATCAAGTCAGCCGATGTGTCTTACAACTTAATTTTGCATTCTCTCCAGTCATAGTTATACTTTTGGCTAACCATCCCCCGTTTCGCTAAACAAGTGTATTGAGATCTAATATTCCAGCGGTGTTAAATCGCACGATCTTGGAGGCAGCGTCACAGGCCCACGACGCGAGATAATGCGCTCTCCAAAAGTTTTCTTCAATAAATGTACTGTTTCGTTCGATGTATGGCATGTAGCATGGCCATCTTGTTGCAACCAAAGGTTGTCCACATCAACATCCTCCAATTCATAAATCATGGCTCTTTAGCGTTCCCCATATAAACTCGTTTCACGAGTATAACCATGTTTTTCAAAGTAAATTTTGACTATTTGCCAAACGTTGTTCAGGAGTTAGTCTATTTATTGTGAAATGTCAAACCAAACTGAGCATAAATCAAGTGACAGCTGTCAAAAAGACCAACTCCGAAAAAAGTATTGCCAGATTGAAAACCACAAGTTTAAAAAAAGCACCCTTTAGAAAATATTAATAAAAATTGTGGCCTGAACAGCTCAGGGGTTGCAAGACCTAATGATTTATACTCTATGGTAATACTCTGAAAAAATGTAAGGGACCTTCAATTTACCACCGGTCCTGAAAGGCTTACAAAAGACCGTAGGTACCCCGAAAAAAAAAACTAAAATACTCGTATAATGGAATTGGAAATTTTCTCAAACCGTAAGTGATTCCAAAAGTTTTGTTGTTTGTGAAATGTCGTCAACGAAATGCCTGATTACAGACCTGAAACCACTTAGGGAAAGACTAAATAGGTCTTGAGACACAAAAACCCGATTTTGTCTAACCAAATTTCAGAGATATTTATTGGCGCCAAAAAAAATTTCGCTTGCATGGTTACATTCTCTTAACATCCGCTCTTTTGTTTGGTTTCAGTAGCCTAATGGTCAATGGTTCCTGCTGTTATCATTTGGGTCGAGGAGTTGGACCTCTTGGCTTGCGTCTAGGTGGTTTGGATCAAGATACTCGCGAAGGATTTGTTCGTTTGGCGAACCAATGCGAAGTCTTTTTGCATTGTTCTTTTTCTTCGATTTTGTCGACGACACTATGTTCCGGGATGTAATCGCAGTAATCCCTCCTTCCTAACTGCTTCTCATTGCAGCAAAGCACGGGAAAAGCCACTTGGCTTTACAGATTCTCTTCGCAAAAGGTGAACGTAGATAATTTCGTTAATGTTACGAGCACTAAGAATTAATCCTCTTCACATTTGTTGTATTACATAAGGTATTTGCTGGCTCGCACATGCATGAATTCACTGGCGCCAATAAGGTTGCCAACGAAAAAACTCTTATTTTTTACTTGCACGATTTTATTCAACTGACTCGTAAGTGTGAGCTTACATACGAACATTTAAATAAACGTAAAATACTTTCTACTTTCACGACATCAATCTCTAATGCGCCAGTAAATTCATGCATGTAACTCTCTACTAATTTGTTTTTAAAATATTTTTTTAAGAAGCAAATTTAAAAAAAAAAAAACAATCAAATCGGCAATATTCACCTATCAGATCTCATACTAGAAGAATCTCATAATACGAAGGGGGGCGTTTTCTAATGAATTTGCATTTTAAAGGCACTCGAGGCGGCTTTCGATGCAAAAGAAAAGGGAACTAATTACCCTAGAACAACTATGTGAAGCGCATTACGACTTCATTAAAGCAAAACAAACGCAACTTAAATATTCTCTATGCTTTGGATGTGCAGAAAGGCAAAAATAAAAGAGAAAAATATCCTTAAAAAAGGGGAATACTGCGAAGGTGGCTGGATAGGTTTCGGGAAAAGAACTCACGCGAATGCAAACACACAGCATCACAAACGTACCGTGTACTCGTACCTATACCAACAACATTCATTTATTCATCTTCCTCTCGCCTAAAGGTTCATCCTGAAAAAGCAAAGAGCATCCCTTTTTCCGGGTTTCCGTTTGTTTTTCGGGATCGGGATAGAAATATCAACATTTTCATTTTCATTTTCGTTCTCGTGTATACTCAAACCAACCAACGCAACGTAAAGCACGTTAATGTGCAGTTTGACTGGCAGGCAGACAGTAATGGAGGCAGTCAGTTGGTTTAGCATTTAAATAGCGTAGACGACACGGACCGTTCGTTTTACTATACAAACACACATATGCATATCAACAGTCTTACACGCATATAAATATATTACAGGTTGTATTTTCGACATTTTCAGTTTTGTATCTGTATCTCTTGCTTGCTTGCGCTAGCTCTATAGCAAAAATGATAAAACTAAATTTTTGTATGTCCTTAACCATAACAAGGACCAGGCACATCATTTTATCGATTTTCATCTGAGTGCTTCTCCAATTGCCTGAAGCGAATTTTGTATTCTCCGTTATAGCCGCAGTTATACAGTTACAGTTGTTAGATTATATAGAAGATGTAAAAAGATACGCTTGGCCTTGCTATGCCATTTTATTTGTATCCTATAAAAAAAATACTATTTGAAAATGTATGCTTATGGCAGATCTAAGGTGAAAATTGCTGTCTTGGTCGTAGTAGGGTCAAAGTTTTGCCAGTTGTAGATTGAAGTATATATAGCGTCTTTAAGCCACATTCATCTTTTTCGTGAGGTTTTCTCTTTTTTTTTTAATTTTCTTGGGTTTAAAATTTAACCTGGTAGACTGCCGTATTTTATGGACAAAATTATATACACACAGAATACCTATACATCCATACAAACATAAAGCTATCCGAGCATCGTTTTCTAAAGTATCCTTTATGTGATTTAAGAGTATTAACAGGACGTGCTCCAGCAAATGATACGTTTCCCAGTTGAAAATACAGCCTCGCTTCGTATTCCTCGGTATGAGAACGTAGAGTACCTTTTTTGAAAACAACTTTTGCTAGGGTGCTGGTTGCTGGAGTTGTAGATTTATACAAGGAAATGGAATGAATGTCTAAATTTATGATTATTTTAAATTAAAAGGAAACAAGAGTCCTAGTTTTGTAGTCATTAAGGAAAGTCAGAGTGGTGTAATAAATAAAATGTTCGTTAGGTCTAAGGGACGTGATACCTATACTTACGTACAATAGATTCAGTTGAGGTAAGACTATAAAGAGATATTGGAAAGGTTTTTGTAAAATGAGATTTTTTTTTATTTTTAAAGGGCATTGAGGGGCACACAGAGCACACAGTCTAGACAAAAGTATGTGGACTTTTTTTTTTAATTTTCTTTAAAATGATCATTGAAGAACATGTGTTCTTATAACGTTCCTTTACAATGACATTTTGTAGTTATAAAGTTGAATGGTTAGTAGATTCCTTCCATCTTGACCCCATGACCTTTTCTATAAACTCAAAATCCTTTGCTTTATAGAACACCGGTCGCTTTTTCCTAATAAAAACCATTAGTGTCCTGAGGATGGTTAATTAGGATTTGTATGCATAATGTAATATACAAAGTTCTCAGTGACACTAAAGAGGTCCGAATTCTTAAATATAATTTCGAAAGATGTTTTAAAAAGAATAGTGCCATCTCTAGCTACTTTTGCACAAAACGATCTTCCAGGTCCTTGCCAAATTTGTGTAGTGTAATGTGGAGGGATGTTGAGTATGTCGAACTGTTACGCCAATGGTTCTGGATTCAATTCGTGATTCCACCAAAGTTTTTCCAGGGTATTGTTTCTTTAATAGGAAAACTTCTAGAGAAAAGTACACCCAGGAAGTCGGGCATTCGGCTTTGGCAGGAAATTATTGGTCTATTTGACTCCTGCAGATTGTTAAATTGTATGTCACTAGGCCTAGGCTCCGCGGAGCTTTTTGAGCGAACATATTTATTTTTTAACAAAAAAAGCAGCTTCCTTAAAAATAAATCAATAAATCAAATAAAATGTGAAATTTTTGAGTGTTAGCAGCAACTTAAACTATTGGATAGGAAGTACTGATTCCAGCGGGGCTGAATACAAAAATGTATTACTTCCCAAAAAACCCAAAAAAAAAAAAAAAAAAACTAAGTGCTGGGCTGGCTCGCATTAATGTCCACAAGAAGTCTTTGGGATTTTTAAAAACATATCGACATTTTGTTTTATCATTTGGAAATTAGTATTCAAATCGTTTTGAGAGAAAAGCAAGTGATCCGTCTATTTTATTAAAGAGAAACTTTTTGTCCATCGCCTCAAATTTTATAATCGATCTATCACATGTGACTATCTAGCATTTATACTCTCACTTATTCCTCCACCTGCTCCGTGATATTTATGTGTTTTGGTAAGTGTATTGATGTTAATGTTGTTGTTCACTTGATAGTGGTAGACAACGATACAAGTAGTGAGTCAACAAAGAAAAACAAAGAATAGTGTAAAATGACTACGATCCGAAAAAAGTTTCACTTGCATCGCGTAGCTTCATAAAACCACACAATTATTTGTTTTCGCATCGAAATTAGTCAAGTAATTTGCAAGAAATTCTGACCGATTTTATTGAAAGTACCGTCATTACCAACGGTCTATTCGAAAAACTGTTTTCAACTGGAAGATAAAACAATATTTTAAATACACCAATTAACCAAAAATTTATATCAAAACCGCTTTACCCGTTTGAAAAACATGATATCTGTGCAAACAATTATGGATGCGTGTAAGTCGTATATGTTTAAGAAGCTTAAGAGCCAAGAAGTCAATTTTAAAATTCAATAGAATCCTTGTTTTTTGACTTAAAAAAATAAACGGAATCTTATCAAATTTTTGAGCAGCTTAATAAATCGTGGTATGGGTGGGTACTCTAATTTGTTAATTAAATATATTTTGTTTGTGTTTTTTTTAACGCATTCAAAATGTTCTTGATATTTTCATCATTATTCCGAAATTACGAGTACAAATTTTGGTACGTTACCATTTTATTTGCGATTCGTCGAAATAGAAAGTTTGAGATAACAATCAAACATGAATACTTTCATGATAATAGCGTAGATGGAAAAAGGAAAAAAATTCTGTCAGTCTTGCTTCAAACTTGATACATAGAGTTCTTTAGGCAGGTACCGTGCCATATTATTTTTATTTTCCGCGAAAAGAACTCTAACGATTTTGATTTTAAAAAATTAGTGAAGCTGCGGCTTAGGTGTGTCATATGGTTGGAAAAAAAATTCAAAACACTGGCTAAGTACGGTACATTCCATGGGACCGATTTTTATGCTTTTGACTATCTCAAAATCGGCTAAACAGATTCTTTCGAAATTTGACACATTATAAAGGTAGCTCAATAGTTTAATTTTTCATAAAAGCTTGTTTGTAATTTAAAAACCATTTCTTAACTTTTCTTTTAAATTTAATTTTTTGAAATTTTTTTTTTTCAAAAATGATAAGCTTATGTATTTTCCGAATACCTACGGCTTATCTGAAATTTTTTTTGTTGGAAAATGTTTTCAAAAAGTTTTTCAAAAATAACATCTTTTTTAAAAACCGCTCTACAGGCTTTTATAATTTCATTTATTTAAGAATTTCGACAAATTTATTTCTTTTAAAATCACAAGATCCATGAGCACTGTCACACATTATAGCAAGTTCAAGATCCAGTCGTGTAATTTATTTTTTAAATACTCTGAGAAATCGAAAAAGTCAATTAAATGAGCTGTTCGAACGGTTCTGAAATTTGTTGCTTTTTCAAAATATCGAGGATCGCAGTTTTGATTGCGCTTTGAAATTGACCATTGTTGTTCGAATTAGCATCTGCAATCAAAGCCCTTTCACTTATCCATTTCACTGCTGTATTTTTCTGTGATTTTCCCTAAATTGACTCAAAAGGTTTTGATGAAAATCTATTTATATTGTCCAATATCATGAGTGTAATGGTTTCCTAATAATGAGTATAGCCTTTCAATTCAACAACAATTTATTAGCGCTGTTAGCACTGTTGGAAAATCTCAGTCAGAGATTTATTTCGGTACTTTATATATATATGTATGTAGAAGATTCTATCTCAGCAGACTCTATCGAACTATGTTTTGACAGCCACCCCACTTCAACGGAAGTTTTTTTTTTTTGATATTTCAAAACATATGTACCTCAAATTGTATTTTGAAAGTGTTTGATGGACAATTTATTTTTGTTCAAGCTCATCGTGATTACAAAGAATTAATTTTAAGCCAAAAGTTAGTTCTAGAGAATTTTTATTATAGGTTATAGCTAAACATTAAGGTAACACCTTGTAACTCTGTTGGACTCAAAAACTCCATTGAAAAAAATACGTCGAAAAGATTTTTTGTTATGTCTAGGAATTCGATTGTATTTCGAGCGCCTGGCAGAGTCAAGGACATGTTTCCCTTGACTTTTGCATTTTCAATCTGCCTCTTTAATAATAATATATTTTGAACATAACAGGAAGTAACGAGAATCCATCCCATTAACAAGAAAAAAAGGAAACTAATTTTTTGTGAATAAACGTATGTTTGATTGTACTGAATGACGCAACGACTTTTATCTCAGAAAAGCTAAGCTTGCTTTTTGTTTCTAATTTAAAATATTCCTAGTTTTTTTTTTTTTTTTAATTTGCATAACTTAAGTTCAATATGTTTTCATTTTATTTTAGAATAGAATTTGAATTTTTTTTATTTTTCAAGCCATCACTCCAGAATTAAAACATTCAAAAAAAAAATCCATCTAAATTCGAACTACTCAATAGATTGCGTGTGTTGGTTATTATTCAAGCATTGTTAAATCGTTTAATCCCAAATGTTGTGATTTCACACCTCAATAAATAACAGTTTGAATTTTCAAAAAATAAAAAAAAAATGAAATGAAACAAAAATACAATAAAGCCACTTTCTGTGTTGGTGTGGTCAACTGGAAAATCGTGCAATTTTATCTGCATGAGAGAATGTTAATAGTCCATTTAAATTCAGCAAACAAAATATATTTTAAAATATTTGAATGAATTTGAAATTTCACACGCTATTTGGCCTCAAAATCTGTCAAAACACTTTATGTACCGTAATCGAGTAACCACTACTAACAACACAATTGCCAACACGACATATTTTGATATACTTTACTCATATACTCTTTTGTACACGTGTGGGTTTTCATTAGTATGCAAATTGTTAAATTGGCTGTTGCGAACAACTCCTTTATAGAGTGATAAATGGAAAATAAAAGGTTTAATTTTGAATACAAAATTTAAATTCACACATTGTATTTTTAATGGGGAACGGAAATTTGAGTTTATCTTAAAATATTTTTTTTAAACTAACGAAACACACTTTGAAGTGGATATTTATTGTAAACAATCAAATGCGTGTGAAGCGGCCATTTCTAAAATAACAGTCAACAACGCCATCTTTCAAATACTTTTTGAGCTTTGTATATTTTAATTCCATTCCATCTTGTCATGTTGAACATATTGTGAATTGGAATTCGCCCAAGTTTGCTAAAAATCACAAGAATATGGAGTTTTTTTGTATCCATTACATAAATGGCGAAGCAAAATATGAAAAGAAGAAGATGTACGAGTACATGATTGACGATCTAATAATAAAGGGTGTTTTTTTTAGAGACATATATCTTTGAAATGGAATTAAACAAAGATGATTTTTTTAAATTGACATGCAATTTACTTGATTCGAAAGTGATCTTCTGGCATTATAATTTAAATATGATTTCTGGCATTAGGACGCCACGGCTGGCTCGGATGCAGTCTAATCTGGAAGTCCAATGTTCGATTACTTTTTACAACTTTTGTGGCCGTATATCGGCAATAACGCGGCGATTGTTATTATCGAAATGCCAAATCAAACTTAAAATAAATTACTTGACAGCTGACAAAATGGCCGCCAATTAAAATGGCGTTACCAGCTTTAAGTTCTATACTCCTAAAAAAACACCCGGTACTTAGTTTTTAGGGTAATATACGATTCCTGGAAGTGCACAAGATCTCGGACGTTTGAAGACATCAATTTTCGGGTACACACCCGTTCATGATCTAACTGTCTCAGGAGCATACATTTTATGACCATAATTAAAGCGTTTGATTGCTAACAACTCTTGGAAGCGTTTGAAGACGACCCAAATTTTGGCTGAAAAATCAGCTTTAGCGAAGGGGCGCATTTTTGGATGAATGGCTGTATAAACAAATGAATTAATTGCCTTATATGGGTTTCGGGCTGGCAGCATCATAGGTCCGTACTTTTTGAAATCAACGTTGTTGAGGTGGTCACCGTCATTGGCGCTATACAGACCGATCGATGATAACCAGTTTAGTATGGCCCAATTAAAATATATGGAACTAGAAGACATTTTTTTTCCAGTTGGTCGGCGCTAGGTGTCACCATATCGATCTTTATCGCCCTATAGGACTTAATTTTTCTCAAAATATTTTCCATGAAGGTCTATACACTTTTGCATGTGATTGAACTTATTTTTGGAGCACGTTTTCATTGAGATTACTCCAAAAATTAAATTTTGAATTTTTAAATTATAAATCGCTTCGTCAGGCATCGAAAGTAGCTCACCTTGCATTTTATGTTTGGTTTGCGAGAATCAGAAGACTAGTTCGATTTTATGAAATGGGCTTACATTATTGTAGATTAGTCTTCTGCAATTAATTGGTTTGCCTAATTTTATTTTTCTCAAATCGTTTGGCATACAAATGATGGTGTTGGTATACCATTTGTAATTTAATGTCTTCCAATAGCCAAATGGCATGAAGGTAGCTTCGCTAAATCCCCAATTATTATTCGAAGTTCTACACGTGCGAACCAAGTTTTTTTTTTTTTTGATTTATATCTTCTCGATATTGAAAGTGTGGAATTTTCAAATAGATTATTGGCTTTGTTTTGATTCATAATTTGTCCCGCCAGAAGTTTGAAGACGTCTATTGAGGGAAACCGATTCAATTTTTAAAAAGTTCTTGGAGCGAAAAACCATGCATTTCGAAAGTGTTTAAAATGTTAAATGAAAAATGTTAAAAAATAACTTTTTTCTCAAAAACCGTACTTTAGATTTTTATAAATTTATTCTCAAAAATTCAAATTTATCCAAGAACTGAAATGGCGTCCTTTTTTTCAACTCAAATTATTTTAAGTATTTATTTAGAAATTTTGAAAATGTTATTTTTATTAAAATCTCAAGCCCCAAGACCACTGTCACACATTAGAGCAAGTTCAGGCGACCCAGTATTGCATTTTAATTTAGTTTAAGAATTTTTTTTGGAAAAACTTAATATGCAGTAAAATGTCAGTACTAAATGTCTACCTAGAAAATAAATTGCACGACTGGGTCGTACGAACTTGCTCTAATGTGTTACAGTGGTCTTGGGGCTTGAGATTTTGGAAAAAAGCAATGAAAAAAATTTATGAAATTTTATTAATCATTTAAAAATCAACGTTAGGTTATTTTTTGGAGAAAACGATGTAAGCCAAGAGATTTCTTTTACTTTTTTGAATTTTAAGGAATTTTTTTTCAAAATCGTTGGAGCCGTTTTTTCAAAAAAAAACGGTTTTTTTTAAACTTTTCGGAAACATATTCAAAATTTATTTTGAGTATGTCAAAATCTAGCGGTTTAAAGTTCTTATCAGAAAACAAAAATTTTAAAAATTTTGAACGAACCATTTTTGAAAAAATCAAATGTTAAAAAAAATGTAACTTTTTTTTAAAAAACTCAAAAAAACTTTTTTTGAAAAATTAAAGAATTTGTGTTATTTCGTTTATAAAAGAGCTTTTGTATTTAAATTTCCATCGAAATCCGTGAAGTTGTTTACGATAAAATCTGAAAAACACCGGTCCTATGGGAGGTACCGTTATAAGACTTTTCCTGAAAAATCTGTTCCAGCCAAAACATAAAGTTTACTTAAAAAATACCATTCAGACAGTTTTATCAAAATCGTAGAAGCTGTTTTTGAGATAAATGAGTTTTTCAATACAAATCATATGGCAGGTACCGTTAGTTTTGGAGCTAGAATGCTTATTCCAAAAACCCCTCTGTAGGACGTCATAATATTACTATGTACCAAGTTTGAAGCAAATCGCTCCAGCCATTTAGGTTGTACTTGAAAATACAGACGGACGAACAGACAGACAGACAGAATTGTCGGACCCACTTTTTTAGGCTTCTCTATCATCGTAATGTTATGTTTGATTGTCAAAAAAAAAAAATTTACGAATACATAACTTGCCTTATAGTACCTACCTATAATCGCAAAGTAAAAAATATTAATCGTTCGAAGGGTTTTTTTTTTGAATAGTTTTTTTTAAACTTTTCGATAAAATATTTGAAATTTTTTTTGAGTTTGCCATTTTGAGAAAATCTGTAGTTTTTTTTAATCTGGGAAAATAATTTAAAAAAAAATTCCATTCACTAGTTTATAAAATATTTCTAAAACCAATTTTTTTTTTTTGAAATTTTGAAATGCAATATTAATTAAATTATAAATTACTTCTTGTGTGCAAAATTTTATTAAAATCGGGATAATGGTTTAGAATAAAACCTCATTTGAAAAAACCGGAGAGTTTATGAGAGGTACCGTCAGAGGACAAATTACAAGAAATCCATTCAGACCAAAAGATGTATCGTTGTCAAAAAATAGTACTATAAAAGTTTTATCAAAATCGTTGGAGCCGTTTTTGAAAAATTAAACTTTTTGTTAAAAATTGCATGGCAGGTAGGTACCGTTATTTTTCGAACTAGACCAAAAATGAAAAAAAATTTCCTTGGGGAATTCCAAATAATTACTTAGTACCAAGACGAAAGTTTCTTAAAATTGCTTGAGCTGTTTTCGAGAACGTATAAGTTTTTTTTTACAGTTATTTGAAGAAATCGTTATTTTCAGACCTAAAATCAAAATTTCGAAAATCCCTTGAGGACTATAAAAAATCTGAAGGATGGACGAACTGGATTCTCAAGCCTACCCTTTTTGGCCTTTTAATCATAGCACAGAAAAATCCCAGACTTGATAAACATGAGAAAAATATTGCATGTTCACTGTGGCGTATACGTAATAAAAAAAACTTTGAAAATTAGTCTAAAATGTGAGACTCCAACTATGTATTTTCATATTTCTCTGAGAAGTTTTAAAGAATTAGCGTATGATTTGTGTGACCATATAAAAGCTTGGACTAACTTTTCCAGGTTTGGTATCGAATTTCGAAAGCTTAAAACATTCCAAATCATTTTTCATTTTTGTTAGGTTTTGATTTACAAAAAAAAATTGCTTTAAAAGCCAAGGAAATTCTGCCTCTGGGAGCTGCTTAAAAGACAATGAATAATCATTCCTCCTCACAAAATCAATTTGTCATTATTTGACAGGAAATCGTTTCAAGGACGTCAAGAGAGCTTAGTCGATACAAGGGACGAGTTCTCTTGAAATATGAACATCATCAAGCAAACAAAAAAAATACTTTCTTCAAAAATCGTTATTTAAATCATTTTCATTTTCATAAAAATTAAATACAAGAAAACCGAACACAAAACAGTGGATATAATCTTTTAGGCACATTCATTAGAAACATTTAATTAAAAATTAATTGAGGACAATATAAAGTAATTTATTTCCAAATAAAAATACCAGTCTCATCATAATAAAATGGCATATATGTATACCCTCTTATATGTTGGACTTAGGCTTCATATGAATTTGCAACATATGTCTTGTTAAATTAAACCTATACAATTACCCCCTGCAAATTCCAGCAAATGCTTATAACATTGTCGCAATCGTTATAATTTTCAAGTGTACGCAAAAAAGTTTTATATAGGTACCCACACCCATGATACCCACTTGTGTGTTTGTATCTTTTTAATTTAAGATATTAAGCACCACCACTTTGTTTCTTGCTGCATCCTGCGAGAATCATAAAATCAACATAACAATGTGTCATGTGATTATAACCTCATGTGTGACACAAAAATTACGACATTAAATTTTAAATCAACCATTTGCAAACCCGGCAGAACGACATTATACCACCCGCTTCCTCCGCAACCATGCCAGCTCTCAGCAGTTAGATCCCAGATCTAGATCCAACCAGTTCCCGCATTTACATGTTTTATATTTTTATACGAGTATATGAGTCTGAAGTAAGGACAAGCACGAGCACCGGATATTATCTACCCATCTCTCTTATATTATTTGGAGTTCGTGTTTCTTCTTTTCTGTGTTCTCTTGTACCAACTCGCAGCACGTAAGCCTGAACACGAACATTAAGGACTCTCGGATATCTAATATTCCTCCGCCATTAGCTAGCAGGGTTTGTAGAAATTGCAGGGTTTGCAGGGTTCCATCCAGCTTGTGTTTATAATAATAAGATACTTTAATATGCCTACTTAATGCTGTGCTATATACACTAAAGTACCTGCTCTGTTCCTCTCTTCGCCATCATGTCCTATTCATTTTTTTTTTTTTTGTGTATATGTTACTTGCTCGTATTTGTTTGAATAACAACGGAGGTGCGCCAAAGGACTATCTTCTATGCTCCGTTTGTTTTCGTGCAGAAAAGCACATACTACATCGGTTATTTTATTTCCTGTTTAGCGAGAAAAGACTGTGTTCTAGGCACACAATCAAAAACGATAGAAAAAGAATTTATTTAAGAAAAATTCAACTTAACTGTTTTTCTTCTACATAATATATCCTTGTGTACGATATGAATGTATGAGGTTAAACAAGCAAGGTCGTTTACTAGATATACATAGGCTTTTGTGAAATGCGGAAGCAAGAATCAGAAGTGGAAAAAATTGCTTAAGTTTTTTTTTTTAAAGTGATAACCGGATATGAAATAAGGATCACATTGGGGTCGCATGCGTTGGGGTTCTAAATTTTTGAACAAGAGGAATCATTTAACTCTTTCACGACACGACATTATTCAAGCAATTGTGGTAAGTACTAGACCAACTCTTATATTGAAACCGAGCGTAGAGATAGAACTTTTGATTTTGATATCACAATGGGATCTATCATCACAATCTGTCTCCAATGGTCTTCACTCTGGAAACGAAAGTAACGTTGATGCACTAGTCTCGTGCAGGTGGACAGAGAATTTTGCAGAAATAAGTATTTGATTGCCAGTTGTTGTCAAAATAAGTTCTAAAAAGTTTTTTGACACCAAACTATAAATCATTCGATAAAAGAATGAAAATGATAGGGCCCAGATGACACCCTTGAGGGACACCAACTCACAATATGTGTATTTTTGCTTTGAAGATTCATCAGGTGGTATCTTCAATTCCTAAGCTGAGCTTATAACTTTTTAGGTAACATTTTAACCCTGGGATTGATACTAAATATTGTTTGAAAATAGGGTGAAGTCCAAAGCATATCGAAGTTAAAACTATAAAGGGTGTTTTTTTAAGAGATATAGAACAATGAAATGAAAAAAAAAAAACACAAACAAATTGCCATAAAATTGACTTTGTTTGAAATCTAATTATTATCCGTTTTTATTTGAACATGATTTCTAACATCCACTGACTCGGATATAATCCTTTCCTTAGGCCCAATTTTCGATCACTCTTTGCAGCGTTTGGGGTCGTATATCTGCAATAATATCGATGCAATATCGTAGTGACTGCACATAACCAATAAATAGCCTATCGGTGTTAAATCGCACGATCTTGGAGGTACACTGACAGGTCCAAAACGAGGAATTATGCGCTCACCAAACGTTTCCCTCAAGAACTCAATTTAGCCATGCTATGTGTGACATGCTGTACCGTCTTACTAAAACCACAGCTACCCACCTACATCAAGATGATTCAAGTCAGGAACTAAAAAGTGATTGATCATGGCTCTTTAACGGTCTTCATTGACTGTACCCTTCTGGCGTGCATCCTTTTTAAAGACTATAAGGACCAATGCACGGACCAAGAAGATACAGACCGCCAACTCACCATATGGTCTCTCTTTTTGCCACCAAGCTAAAAATCAGCTGATATGCCATTTATTTTGAGAGTGTGATGCTCTCCCTTGCTTTAAAACCCATTTAGCAAACACACCTAAAAAATAAATGGCATACGCAGGTATAGTTGCCATTACAAAATGCACAGAGAGAGATGTACACGTATTCACAGACTGAAAAAAATATTTCGAGGGTGTTTCAGGCAAGAGGAGTACGAGTTGGCGGTCTGTATATGGTCTGTGGACCAATGAGCCCATTAAGCACACCAAACCGTCATTTTTTCGAGATGTAAACGACGTTTGATGATCTCTTAAAAAATTAGCTCCATCGCTGAACAAAATTTTCATGTGAAAATCGGGACCAAGAGCAATATTGTTTCGAGCCCATTCGTCGAATGTACGGTCAGTTTTCATTCGCTGTTCCGGGGTCAGTCGACTCATGGTGAAATGGCAAACCAAACTTTAGACACCTAAATCACATGTCAGATAACAAAATGGCTGCCAATCTTAAGTCCTTTATCTCTAAGAAAAACACACATCTATATTATTTTTAAATGCGGCAATGGCTGAGTATGTCATGGTACGAATATGTAGGTTTCAGTGGACTAAATTTACTCACTAGCTGCATTACATATTTCATGAAACAAAAACTTTAACACGAAATATCCCGACTTACGAAATTCATCGCTGGATAGAACAGATTTGTTTTTTGTACCTCTTTTGCTTTTACTTCTCACTGCGGCCTAATCTCTTTGTTCAACAAATGCTTTCTTGTGACATGAAATAGTAAGGTATATGTGAAAAGTTGTTAGGTGTTTGATCTAATAGCTTTAATAAGCTTAGAATGTTGTTTAACCGATTTTCTTTTAGAAGACATACATAATTTGGAGAATCCTCATTTCGCCAAGAATAAAAAATGTCTATAATTTTTTATAAATAGTAAAAATCATTGAAACTTTGAAACTTAAGGTATGTATAACAAAATTGGCTTGAACTATACTTAATTAACACCGTGTGTCCTTATGTGTTTCTATCTGTCTGACTTTCTTTCTGAAAAGTTTTTTAAAACGCCATTGTCGAAATACAATTCATAAAGTGTTATATAAAAATCGTTTGAGCCGCTTTTCAAAAAAAAAATGTGGACCTCAAATGAAAATTCCATATGAAAATCTGCAGATCATCGACCGAATCCCAAATTCAATCCGCCAATCTACCCATGCTCCAAAATTATAATCCCCCAGTATACGTACAGCCAGGTAGAATTTTGTGACCCAATTTTCGCCCTTTCTTGTTCGATTTTTTCTCCGAATATGTTACATGCTCCTTATAAAAGGATTTTTTTGTATCAAAAATACTTTTCATCCAAAGAACATGTCGGTTAGTTGGAAAAGATGTAAAAAAAAGTAGAACAAACATCCTTAATCCTATCAGTTGGCTGGTAGGATAGAAAAAAAATATTAAAACAAACACCACACTTGCAGTGTATAATTTCCACCACACTGCCAGTATCTAGTATATACTGCGATGCTCCCAAACAGCATTACGGCCCCTCGCCCTCACCAACTCAACCACCCTTTAAGCTTATTTGTTTCTAGGAATTTTCATAACTTAAGTGGCATTTTCATTTATAAATGTATGTTCTCGATGTAAATATAGTACCAAGTACGCAGAATGTGGTATTTTATGATTTTCCTTATGCCATATGTATACAACATGGAAGGATACACTCGGGTATACTTTAAGGATGAAGGAAGCGACTATACGGCTGTGGGGAAGGCGAAGAGCTTGTGTTGGTAAATTTATGGTCTTGTAGATTGCATTAGGCACGATTGCTCTCTTCACTGATGTTATAAAGGAGCAGATACGGTGAGAAGGAGCAGCAGCATGAGCATGTATGAATAAGGATGAATATGAGATGAAAAAAAAAAGAACAACAGACAGAAATTACCTAACGAGGTATCTCTTCATTTCTGGAGCAGCAGTAAATCTTTTCATTGTGAATTGCAAATTAAACAAAGAATTTGAACAACAATAATGTTAAAAAGTATAAATTATGTGCTTTTTTTTTGAAGACTTTATTTCTTGGTGGGATTGTGGGTATGCTTCCTGTTTTTCCCATTTGGAATTCATATGCATATTTGTTTGCTTTGTGCGTGATGTAGGTGTTTGATGGTTAAAATATGTCAAAACCATAACTGCTTATGGAGCTAGACGTGCTATCTGTAATATTTTTATTTATCACAGCGGTAGACATCTGGAACGGAATACAGAATAGCAGCCTGCAAAAAGTAATGACGAAATGTGGTGCTAACAAATTTGACAGAAATCTGGGTTATCATCGTTCAAATATGGCATTCATCACTCTATAATAGCGATTAGTTGGGTATTTCTACCGTACTCCAAATTTTCAGAACTGTCTGGCTTCTTACTGCTACATTTCCACACTTTTCTTGGCAGACTTCAACTCGGCCTAAGTATTCGATTTCTCAATAATTTCGTTAGTCTCAATAATTTCGACTGCTCGATTTTCGTTCTTGGTTATTTTCTTTCTGCAAAGTCAATGTTCTCCCATTTTCTTTGGATACTAGATGGCAATGCTCTTCGTGGCTATGGTTTTTGCCAACCCGCATTCATAATCCAACCAAAGGTTTTTTTGTGACAATTTTGCTGTGTTAGTACTAGTCTAGTGGGATTTGGCGCTGGTGGTAAGCTTGTGGAGACTGTTTCTGGATGTAATCTTTCGACTTTCTTGTCAAAATAGCCTCCTCTCCAATTTTTAAATTAAAGCTGCTAAGAACAATCTTTACGTCTTCTCGAGAACTTTGTAGAATGCTCCTTGCTTTCTCATTATTGGGCACGTTGGCGAAAATCAGGGAGCTGTTTTGAATCTTGTTCCTTTAAATCTCGAAACGTAAAGATGATTCATTTTTTATTCTCCAAAATAAAGGTAAATAAAACACACAGCGAATGTATCACGTGTTGGATGGCTTGTTGCCCTGTTTTTTTTTTGGAACCACATTTGGAACCATATCGGTTGGTTATCATTATAGACCATATCGTTTCAAAACGACTGTAACCGTCTCTCTATTGCATCTTCGAAGAAATACAGACCAATGACACCTTTCGACTATAGAGCACACCAAACAGTCACTTTGTCGGGATGCAATGTTACCTCTTTGATCACTTGTGGGTTATCTGAGCCCCATATGCGGCAATTTTGTTTGTAAGACACTCAGATGACAGCTGAGTTTGAGAGGTGTGAAATGCCAGCGCTACCATCATGAATCCACGAAATAAATGACATGTTACGCATCAAAAAACCAAATTAAAATGGCTGATATCTTCTTGTCTTGTAGCACTTGCCGTTTATAAATACAACCCACGGTTGCTCATGCGCCATGAACCTTTTCCACCTCATCCTGGATATCTGTTATGTAAGCTTTGACTCTATAAAGAGCCGTCACTTATTGTGCAGTATGTGGTCGTGTATTAAGGCTGATTGATTGCTTGGGTAGCCAGCAAAGCTAAGTTATAAATATTCGAGGCATTTGAATGGTGTTTTAAGTGTAAGGATTCAAACAGGTCTTTTGAGACCCGAAAAGGAACACTCGTTTCGGGAAAGCATATTGCAACAATGTCAGTGTCCAACGTTCGCAAGTTTGGCAAGACAAGTCCGTATTTTATTATTCGTCCATTTTTGTTTTCTTTTGTATTAGTTCTATGCTTGAAGATCTATTTTGGCATCCCTGTGGATGCAATATGAGCAGGAGGAACTCAATTTGGAACGCTTTAAAATTCCTTTACAACGTGTTAGAAATTAAATTTAGTCGAGAATCAATGGCGTTCCCCATCACTATTTGCCAGAACTTCAAACGATATATTCATTCATCCTTCGCAAATATTCTCTTCTCAAGCTTTTGAAATAGCCTCATGGCTTTAAAAAAAATCCCCAAAAAAAGGCTGGTTAGATCAAACGATCCTGGCGCCTAGTGCAAAAACTGATTAGGCAAACCGGAAATACAGGCTTGAGAATTTCGGTTGTGGCTCATGCAGTATCTACCGTCGCTTCATCTAATTGGAACCTGATGTTCTTCCTATCGCCTTTCCCCAAGTCATTAAATTGGAAAACAGTCGTTTGGCCCGCATACGTTTCAAAAAAATAAGGCCCGATTATGCCTCCAGCGTTCCCCAAGTAACAACATAGCTTGTGTAAGATTGAATTTTTTGAATATGGCAAGTAATAGCTTGTATAGGGTTTGTATAAGGCAAACTTTTGCAAGCCACACATTTCACACACATTTCAACCGCTGACAATTAAAATAATAGCTCCTATAAGCCCTTTAGATTTTAATTTGAAAAGTCCTATACAAGGCTTATTAATGAAGGTCCAGAATGGTCTAAATAAGGACTTCTGAAGTTATTAACTGAACATTTTAAAAGCTTCCTCAAATGGTTTTTATAGGGTATTTTAGCTTTATAGCTAATTGGTTTTAGGTTTTATAGCTAATTGCCTTTCATGAAAGGCTGTTTGCTGCTATAACACCTTCCAACAAAAGTCTTATAGCAATTAAATAGCTTGCGAAATGTGTGACAAAATGAATTGCATAAGGCCTTTTTTATTTTCTACAGCAGTATAAAATTAGCTTGTTTAGAACCTTATAAGATAAATTGTTGGGTCACAACACATGCATTTACTGTTAGCGGGAGTAATAGCTTTTTGTGGGTAATTCACAGGTTCTTGGTGCCCCGAATCCATAATTTGCTTATTCACATGTTCACAGAGACAGAAATGGGCCTAGTGTCACTATCATGATGATTAACGTTGAAAAGTTAAATTTTTCGTGTTCAACATTCAGGATCTCTTCAGCGTAGTTTGTACGTTTTTGGCGAGGAATAATTTATCATTGACGTTGTGTCTAATTTTTGTATGGCAACATATCTGTAAAGACAGCTAATTAACGCCAAATTGCGTGAATCGTCCTCTTGTCGGTTTCTGAGGTCCTTTTCGACATCTTTAGCCACAGACAGCTGCGATATACTCAACTTAATGAAAAGTCAACTGTAGCATCATTACGGGTTGTTCCACATTTGTCTACAAAGATGCTTTCAGGAGACCGGAGAACCAGCGCAAACATGCCAAACGAATTACCTACCCCAAAAAAAAATTGAAACAAATATTCTGCGTTCTTAAAGGGTATTGCAATTCTAGTCTTGTTGATATGATTGTGTATTTTGCTTCACACATAATAACAAAATGGAATTGAAATTCGCCGCCATTTGCAAAAATTACTGTGCTTTCTTCCAATACAGGGCTATGATTTTAGCGCCACTTACCTATACGTATAAATTAATCACAAATACTTTTTTTTTTAATTTCTATCAACAATTTGAATGAATTTATGAAACCACAAAACAAATTTGTAATAAACTTTGAATACTCTGTATTGTTAAAGTTTCTTGTTTGCAGTAAATATTGTTCAATACAATTTCCATTTCTAAGACAGCATCCAGCGGAAAGGAAAAAATGATTGTTCCATTGACGTGTCCCATCTGTTACGTGAAAAAAAAATCCTGAAGCACGTTTGATTGTTCTCACAGTAGGGCGCCTTTATCGACTACGACGAAAAGGAACAAAATTGAAGTCAAGGACTCATTCGTTTGAAAGGCATAATTTTTTGTGCCTCGTTCCATTATAACATTTTTCAGTTAAATTTTTTTTTTTCATTTTCATTTTCATCTCTCATTTTCAATAAAAAAAAAATCTCAAAAAACCAAAGTGTGTCATTTTTTTGTAACTTTTTCCATTTTTTTCAATTTCCTCCCAATGCCAACCCTTTCCAGGACTCTTCCTAGTGCTTTCTTGCAGCACGAGAGTATGTGTGTATATTTTAATTCTGAATTTTTCCATGTTTTTCATTTCAGGTTGTAAATTCTCGTCGGGAAAGTGATGCCGGGGTGTATTGGTGTGAGGCGAAAAACGAACTAGGAGTGTCACAGAGCAGGAATGCTACATTACAAGTTGCCGGTAAGTTGTAATATAAATTCCTATTAAATTTATTCATTCATATTGTGCGGGGAGGAGCGAAAAAAAATGAATAAAAAAAAAACCCTTTTTGGTGCGGGGCGAACGTTTACCCCCTTCGCTTCAATATCTAAAGTTGTTATTTCATTTGGTTCTGTCGGCGGCCGGCGGTGCGGTGTGGTGTGTGGTGGAGTGGGATGACTTGATGTCTGATATGGTACAAGGAACGAGAAAATTTTCTCTTGCAAGGAAATTGCCTGATTTCTTCTTTATTGAAATCGGCTTTCCCGCATTAAGGCCTTTTGCTCCATGTCTTTCGGTCTTCCCATCTTCCCAACAAACCCAAACCGTGGCGTGCCGGTGAAGGCAAAGGCAAAGGCATTGGCAACGGCAAAAGCAAAGGCAACCCTTGAATTGAAGCCAATTGAAGTGTATTGATTTGATGTTTCCGGTGAACAAACCAAAAATCATAAAAGACAAACGTCGCTTCGTCCTCGGTTCAGTGATGTGCGTTCAAAAATGGTGGTTAGAAATGGGAAAACAATGACTTTTGTGTAATAAAGATTTTCATTGACGCTTGACTTGCTTGCGCATAGAGATATGCTGTAAGTGATAAGCTTGAAGATGGCGATGCTTTTTTTAGGTTTATTTTTATTGTTGTTTTAAGGTATTTATCCTTAAAATGGTTGGATAAACTTGTTAAAAGAATTACAAAAGAGTTAAGAGTGCTTTGCTTTTGTGTTGTTTTGTAAAAAAGAAAAAGGTACGGGGATTTAGGATCAAAAAATATACTTTAAAGGCAAACATCTTTAAGGAAATTTTTAGAATTTTTTGGACAAAAAAATCTCGACTGGAAACATATTAATTCCATATTACTGCTTCAGACAAGTTTAAAGCTAAACAATTTAAAAGAAAGTCAAGATCTCCGATGTCAAAAGTGACTCTAGATCTTCTAGTTTTGTTAGTCAACACGCTGAGGAAGACCTTAAGTAAGGGTTTTTCGATGACCTGTGACGTTCATGTTGATTTGATGACATCTGTCAAATTCATTGCTTATTTTTCAATGATGAAAGTTTATTACCAAAATTAGTGTCCATTTCAATATCTACCCGCTTTTATTAGAGAGCCCTAAATTATAAATGGCACGCCTAAAATAGCCCTCTAAGAATCGGACAGTTTTCCGCAACGCATACTTTTTCGAAGGTTGCGTTCGAAGTATCTATAAATCGTACATTTTTTATTTCTTGAATTTCTTAACACTTTCCCTAAATTCGTAAACAAATTCCGCCAAGAATTTGTGTCGGAGAAATCGGAAATAAAATTGTAACTAGCTGTCAAAAATGATACCAAAAAGTATACATATACTTGAACTGACTGCAACGCAATTTGACACTGTGCGTTAAAATTTCTTGGAGAAAAATTCCGAGCTGGTCGAAAAAATACCTCGAAGCAAAAATCATCCGAATCGTATAAAATCGGAGATATTCCCGTTCCGACGCATAGCTGGATAGGGCCAAATGATGGTAGTTTCCGACTGATAAAGTTCTACAGATTTGCAAACGCTCCTGTCTAAGTCATCTTTTGATGTCTTAAAAACTTTGATTGTTCACTGGGGTCAATCTTAAGCTATAACAGGAATTTCTCGGAACTCTTCTTAACTTTCCTCCATGAGCTGGGAATCGATCTCTTTTCTATTATTCCGGAAACTGCTGTTGGTAGCACTTTAATTCCTTCTAAAGCAAATGGTGACAACCAGATATTTTCTCTCTCTCTCTCTCTCTCTCTCTCTCTCTCTCTCTCTCTCTCGCTCTCTCTCTCTCTCTCTCTCTCTCTCTCTCTCACTCTCTCTCTCTCTCTCTCTCTCTCTCTCTCTCTCTCTCTCTCTCTCTCTCTCTCTCTCTCTCTCTCTCTCTCTCTCTCTCTCTCTCTCTCTCTCTGTTGCCAGATCGATACCTGAGATGTGCCCACGGCGACTCTAATTTCTGCGACTCTGCTTCCTTATAGTTTTACGAGCCCTCTCTGCCAAATTTTCAAGATTTTTATAGTGAATTTTAATAATTTCAGTGCGTTGTTGAAGCTTCTATCGTTTCATTTTTATTAATGGCGTAGTTTCTACTTGCCAAATGTCAACAAAATGACAGCTTTAAAAGTGACAACTGCTGAAATAGCGGGCTATTCAAAATAACACCTCTTATAGGGAAATGTTTAGCTTTAACGACAGCATTGAGTTTTTGACACAACAAACTCCGCACGATTTCCAATACCCCAATTCCATTTAAATAGAACTTAGAAGTCACAGACAAGAGATCATTTATAAAAATTAGAAAAAGAGTCGGAGACAGAACGGAACCCTGAGGCACACCAGCATTTATTATGTGGAAATCAGACTTAAAACCGTCTAATACAACTTGTATTGAACGGTCCAGAAGATAGTTTCTTATCCAACGAATAAGAGTATCATCGATACCAAATGCACGCATTTTCGATAAAAGAGCTTCATGCCAAACTCTATCAAATGCCTTTGAAATATCAAGCGCAATAATCCCCACTTCCACTGTTTGGGGAGATATCCCATCAGATCACCAGTGGAACGGTTCCTGCAAAAGCCGTACTGGCGGTCATTTAAAAGTTTCAGATCTCAGAGATATTTCTTGAGCTGACTATTTATCAGTGTTTCCATGACCTCGACCTCGGACCACTGGATTGGGGCCTAAATCAGTTTTACTGCGTCAACATCAAAAGAATCAATATTGGCTTGCAATTTGGTAGTGGAAGTTTAAGAACTGGAAATGTCTTCACCAAATTCCACAAACTCACTGTAGTTGGAATGCATCAGCTACTTCATAATTGATAGCTCGTATGAAAAGTATTGGACCAATATAACTTCCCTTGGGGGCTCCTGATTTATGCTTACAAATTGTTTAAAAAGAATTCAACTCCACAATGAAGGATTTAATTTTTAAATGTGACAAGTTTGATAGGAAAGCAAAAATCTTTTGGTTTTTTAAGGATACACCTGTAAAAATAGTTGTTTGAAATGAAATTCAAAACTAAGCTGGGAATAGTTTTAAATACTATGGGGTTCCTAGATTCCAGAATTGTCTTCTTCTTTATAAAAGTTAATCAGCTAAACAGGTAATTATTTGAATATTTAAAAAAAACTGAAAGTTTTCATTTCGTGGCTCCAATGGAATTAGTGAAATTATTGAAATCGAGGAAGAAACCTGGCGAATGAAGATGTTCCTCAATTATATTCCCATCATCCAACTATTATAATTTTTTTTTTTTTTTTTTGTACATTTTTCTTTCTAATTAAAAATTAAATGCCATTGCAGAACTCAACCCATAATCAGCATAATTTTGACTTAACAATTATTTTCCTTCCTGATTCCTCCGACTCCGACTAATTTATTAAAATGGCGAGACTAACAAACCGATTGTAATAAATCACAAAAAATCTTTCTCTTCATTCAAATAAAATACAAAAAAAGGAGTAAGCTCTGCAACGTTCCCTTAGAACAAAAATTGAATGCATGACTGAACTTCAATCATTCATTAATTACAGACTTGTCATAGCTTAAGGCGTAAACCACTGATTAAATTTTTCCGAAAAAAGGACGAAGAAAAAATTGAAATGAAAAAAAAAAAAATTGAAATCAATTCTAATATGCAATGAATGGGAGAGCTGCTGTGCAACACATAACGGATAGTCTCGTCTCCTTCCGAGTTTGGTTCTAGCAGCAGCAGTATAGTATAGTAGTAGCAGTATATACAACAGTGCAATCAGATTCCGTTTTTAATTCAAGTCCTTGTTCCATTTCAACACCCCCCACTGTAGTTCGGAGTAACTTCACCGAGAAGCTTTTGTTTTAACGGGCAAGTTTTCGTCCCTCTTTTTTTATATTTTTGTAAACGTCCGCTCGTGCGTCTGTCCATGGTCATTCTCGTCCTTTTTTGAATTCATACACCCAAGCTTACAGCTTACACAAGAGTGTCGTTGTCGTCGTCGATCGTCGTCGTTCATCGTTAGTCCTTCGTCCAGGCAGTCCTAGTGTCCGTGAATGCGAGTGTGATGATGATGACGACGACGACGATGAAAAAAAAAAAGAAAAACAGGAAAACTATTAATTCTCCTGTTCTTTTGATACTAGCGGTTAGGACACTCACTGTGTATGTGTGTTCAAGTCGGTTTTTACCGGCTCCATGATTTATGAATTCATTCCATTGGTTAAGTTAGTCATAGTTCGTAGGATAGGAATGCCAAAAACTATGCGAATTCCAGAAAACTCCACAATTTGCCTCGGGCGACGTGTAAGGTAAAATGGATTGAAAAAAAAATCTACAAACGTCCATCTCTGACAGACAGATATAAATCAAGTCCTTAAAATGAAGGAAGAAAGGTGTGGAGCTTTTACAACATGATGGGCGCTTAGGATGACCAGTGGTGTGGAAACTGGAAACTAGAAACTGAATTGAAAATGGTTTTAGCATAGAGATAGTTTTAACTACTGTGAGGGTGTCTTAAGCTTGTATGAGGAGGATAGATACTGATGGCTACCTTAAAGGGAGTTTTACATATACTTTTTATTGGTCTTTGTTCAAAATGGTCTCTCAGATTAAAAGTGAATTATGGATAAGTTTTATAGTTTAAATATGGTTAAGCTTGAGGTAAAGGATATGAAGTTCAGGTATAATGGCTTATCTTGATTCAGATTTGAGATAAAAGGACATTTTCTTCCTCAAGCATTTAAATTTGGGTTGAATTCTGGTTTTCAAAATTTTCTTTTTCACTGTTCAAGTTTGTATTATTTGGAAAATTTTTAAAGGAGAACTTGTTTTTTCTTTTTTGTGTGAAATGGATAGTCAAGAACAAAATTGGATGCTCAAAATTTCCTGAACTAAAATGTACGATGTTGAAAAACGTCCAACTACGAAATTTCAATACCATTTTATAATAATTTCAATTTATTTTCCATTCAGTATGGCAATTAAAAAAAAAAATGCAGCCATTTCCGGAAATTCGCCATTTTTGGGGATACAAAAACTTAAATATTTTTCTTTAAAGTGGTTTTCAATAAGAGCGGGTAGATGTTGAAATGGAATAAATCAAGCTAGGTGGGAGGCATGTTAGCAAATGTTAAATATGACATCGTTCAAATACCCGCCTCGGCTTCTTACGGTGGCACGAATACGAGTGGTGTCCGATTTGCAATGACTATTCTGCATGCATCCGGCTGCATTTGAGCGATGGTATATGTTGTTCACCTTGAGAGTATCGGTCGATTTTGGTTTATTTGCATAGACCTGCGATTTCAGGAAACCCCATTATAGAAGTATAGCGGTGTTAAATCGTATGACTTTGGTGTCCAATTCACGTCACTTCTGAAGAGTGCCAATAGTGGCATCGCGTCAGCTGTGAAAGGCACATAGTACCACGCAATGCCATCCTGCTGGAACCACGACTCTTCTAAGTCCATTAACGGTGACCACCTTAGCAACGTCGATTTCTAAAAAGGACGGACAGATGACGATGCTTTATAAGTTTTTGAGGATGCATTGTCACCAGATGAACGTCATTTGGGTTGGTGTCGTTCCATATATTGCAATTTCGTCATAAATGCTATACACCTTTGGTAAATGAAAGGAAATTCAAATGCTAATTCAAAACCAAATTAAAGAACAATTCCTGAACCAAAAACTCCAAAAAATAAAAATCTGTTACTTGAGAGGTGCCAGTTTAAGCCAGGCTTAAATGATAAAAGAATCCTCGTCAACCATTTTTCTGCACGAAAATATCAGCAAATTTAATTTTTTTAAATAAACTGATTTCGAAAAGAGGGTTAATGAAGCTTGACCAACAAAAACTATCACATATTCTTTTTTAAGAAGCATCCAAAACTGCTTCTTCGACTTTTCATCAAACTTATGACAGCATGATATTTTTGAAGTTTTTTTTTTAGAAGGAAATTGAAATTTTTTACATTAAAAAAAATATATTACCTCTAAAGGGTGTTTCTGAATTCGTGGACAGTTCTATAAAAAATAGTTTATGGACGTGTTATGGCGAAATCCGTCTACAAACACGCCCACTATCGACATTTTTGATCAACAACTCATATTTGGCAAAATTAAATTGTGTTTTTTGTACATTTACGATCAAAGCAACACGCAGGCGTCTCTGCTAACACCCACTTTTCATGAAAAACCATTAATATTATTTTTATAAGACAACAATGCTTATGTACGAGCAAGAAACCTTAAATTTTCTGGGTAGTAGTCTTGAGTATGAAAACAAAAAAATTGATTTTGGGTGTGGCTGACGCCCACTTTTCATTAAAAACTATAAAACACTTGTTTTACAAATAGTACCGTTTATAATAAATCCACAATCCCAAATTTGTGCGTCTCTTAGACGAAACCAAAAAGGCTTGTGCATGAAAAGAAATTTTTGAATTTCGGGAGTGGCTAACGTCAACTTTTCATGACAGAACAAAAAATATTATTAGTTTAAAAAATTTAACGTACCAACATTCAATTTTGACCTTTTTTCCGTTCGCTATATGAAAAATATATCTCAATTATTTTTTTTGCATCTAACATTTTCCAATAAGGGCATTGTTTTTATTCGGGAAAAATCGTAAAAAAACTGTTCGATTCAGCTGTAATTTTACACAAATGCCTGAAAATTGACTAACGATCAAAGCTATACAATTTCTCGGGATACGTCCACTTTTAAGGGGCGTTTCCGTTAAAAGTCTTACAAAAACACAATTTATGTCTTTTTGAGACATGTGGTTTTCAATCTGGCAATATTTTTTTCGGAGTTGGTCTTTTTGTCACTTGATTTATGCTCATTTTGGTTTGCCATTTCATAATGAATAGACTTACTCCTGAACAAATTTTGTAAATCGTGTACATTTATTAATAATACGCGCTGCGTTCAATATTCTGTCGACATAATCGCCCAGGAATTTATTCGAGCCAGCCTCGGTGGCCACTTGCCCGAAATCATTTTAAAAACAACATGGCGAACCCTTATCTTTATAATGAAGCTTAACTCTTGGCCATAACACAAAGAAATATTCCTTTTATTTCTTCTTGAAAACCACCACGTCTAACAAAAACACCATTTACATTAATGTTTTAATGTTTTCTAACTATCGGTCGTAGCTTTAAAGTAAGAAGGTGAACATTTACGGTTACTTAGCAGGTTGTGGTTCAAGAATTATTAAATACACCCATAATTACAATTTCCATTAAAAATCTTATTTTAAAAAAATTGAAGGTACCTATGTCTAGTTTTGTTCATATCGAGGTGCAAGCTTTAAATTTAATATCACTTGCCTCATAGTAAGTGCCCTGACAGTAAAAAATCTCAAATTTGGGAGTGGCACACGCCTTTTTCATCGCGCCAGCAGTTATTGAACATTCGTGTTCAATCACAAGTTTAATCACCTTACCGTTGGTGGGGGGAGAGTTAAATTCTTGATATTGAACTTATCAAGCTTTGTTTACTATCTGCTCCTTACCACTACGGGGGGGGGGGGGGGGGGGGGGGGCAGCACAGAAATAAAAAGCTTGTTGTATTTGAGTTCTTAACAAAAAAACTAAACTATAATACATTTATTTGCCTCTATTTATACAAAATAATAATTACTAATTACTAATTACTAATAATCTTACTAATATTATAAATGTGAAAGTTACGATGTTTGGATGTTTGGATGTTTGGATGTTTGGATGTTTGGATGTTTGGATATTTGTTGCTAACTCACGCCAGAACGGCTAAACGGATCTGGATAAAATTTGGCACAGAGATAGCTTATAGTCTGGAATAGCAGATAGGCTATTTTTTATCCCGGTAAAATGTATGGTTCCCGTGGGATAGATTTGTTTTAATTTTTGAAATTACACCAGAATGGATGAATGGATCTGAATGAAAATTAGCACAGAGATAGATTATAGTCTGGAATAGCAAATTGGCTACTTTTTATCCCGGTAAAATGTATGGTTCCCGTGGGATAGATTTGTTTTAGTTTTTGAAATTACACAAGAATGGCTGAACTCATCTGAATGAAATTTAGCACAGAGATAGACTATAGTCTGGAATAGCATATTGGCTACTTTTTATCCCTGTTACATTTATGGTTCCCGTGGGATAGATTCGTTTTAATTTTTGAAATCACACCAGAATGGCTGAACGGATCTGAATGAAGTTAAGCACAGATATAGATTATAGTCTGGAATAGCATATTGGCTACTTTTTATCCCGGTAAAATGTATGGTTCCCGTGGGATAGATTTGTTTTAGTTTTTGAAATTACACAAGAATGGCTGAACTCATCTGAATGAAATTAAGCACAGAGATAGATTATAGTCTGGAATAGCATATTGGCTACTTTCTATCCCTGTAAAATGTATGGTTCCCGTGGGATAGATTCGATTTAATTTTTGAAATCACACCAGAATGGCTGAACTCATCTGAATGAAATTTAGCACAGAGATAGATTATAGTCTGGAATATCATATTGGCTACTTTTTATCCCGGTAAAATGTATGGTTCCCGTGGGATAGATTTGTTTTAATTTTTGAAATTACACCAGAATGGATGAACGGATCTGAATGAAATTTAGCACAGAGATAGATTATAGTCTGGAATAGCAAATTGGCTACTTTTTATCCCGGTAAAATGTATGGTTCCCGTGGGATAGATTTGTTTTAGTTTTTGAAATTACACAAGAATGGCTGAACTCATCTGAATGAAATTTAGCACAGAGATAGATTATAGTCTGGAATAGCATATTGGCTACTTTCTATCCCTGTAAAATGTATGGTTCCCGTGGGATAGATTCGTTTTAATTTTTGAAATCACACCAGAATGGCTGAACGGATCTGAATGAAATTTAGCACAGAGATAGATTATAGTCTGGAATAGCAAATTGGCTACTTTTTATCCCGGTAAAATGTATGGTTCCCGTGGGATAGATTTGTTTTAGTTTTTGAAATTACACAAGAATGGCTGAACTCATCTGAATGAAATTTAGCACAGAGATAGATTATAGTCTGGAATAGCATATTGGCTACTTTCTATCCCTGTAAAATGTATGGTTCCCGTGGGATAGATTTGTTTTAATTTTTGAAATCACACCAGAATGGCTGAACGGATCTGAATGAAATTTAGCACAGAGATAGATTATAGTCTGGAATAGCATATTGGCTACTTTTTATCCCGGTAAAATGTATGGTTCCCGTGGGATAGATTTGTTTTAATTTTTGAAATCACACCAGAATGGCTGAACTCACCTGAATGAAATTTAGAACAGAGATAGATTATAGTCTGGAATAGCATATTGGCTACTTTTTATCCCGGTAAAATGTATGGTTCCCGTGGGATAGATTTGTTTTAATTTTTTAAATCACACCAGAATGGCTGAACTCATCTGAATGAAATTTAGCACAGAGATAGATTATAGTCTGGAATATCATATTGGCTACTTTTTATCCCGGTAAAATGTATGGTTCCCGTGGGATAGATTTGTTTTAATTTTTGAAATTACACCAGAATGGATGAACGGATCTGAATGAAATTTAGCACAGAGATAGATTATAGTCTGGAATAGCAAATTGGCTAATGGTAAAATGTATGGTTCCCGTGGGATAGATTTGTTTTAGTTTTTGAAATTACACAAGAATGGCTGAACTCATCTGAATGAAATTTAGCACAGAGATAGATTATAGTCTGGAATAGCAAATTGGCTACTTTTTATCTCGGTAAAATGTATGGTTCCCGTGGGATAGATTTGTTTTAGTTTTTGAAATTACACAAGAATGGCTGAACTCATCTGAATGAAATTTAGCACAGAGATAGATTATAGTCTGGAATAGCATATTGGCTATTTTTGAAATTACACCAGAATGGCTGACCGGATCGGAATGAAATTTACAACAGAGCTAGATTATAATCTGGTATATCTTATAGGTTTCTTTTTATCACGGTTAAATGTAGGTATTAAATTATAAAGCTATAAAAGAAGAAGAAGCTAGATTACGATAGACTATACTCCTCAAGGTACAGTCTACTTCTTGATCAGCTGAAACGCGAGTGAAGCCGCGGTGTATATATAAAAATGGATGTGTGTATATATGTATGTTGCGTATGGACTCCTAGACCACCCAATGGATCTTTATGAAATTTTTGGGGTAAAAATAGTTTAGTCCAGGGATGGTTCCTGTGAAGGTTTCGTGCCGATCGGGTGGAAGGAAAAAAAATGCATGCTTTTAACAATTTTGGTTCAGTTTTTTTTTAATTCTTTTTTGGTGTTTTTCATAAATTTTTGGGTGGAAGACAGAAAAATGCGGGCTTTTGGCAAAGTTTTTTTTTCAACATTTTTATAAAAATGTTTTCCTTTCGTTGAATAAAAGCATCATATTAATGGAACTGAGTCGAAAAATCAAACTCTGAACGAACGTGCGTGTCCATTTGGTGCAAGAATCGTCCACCCAAACATTTTCCAAACAACTTTTAAACATAGGAAAAGGAATTGAATCGCACAACAAATGACATTTTATGTTCCCAAATTTTTGTCAAATGCAGCAAAATATTCAAGCCACAATTTATCAATGTTATCATGTTCAGTTTAACAATCAAATTAACTGCACTTTGTGTGTATGCCAAAAAATTTGTATATTTATACACCAACCGAAACGACCAAAAATATTGCTTATCCGCTAACATTGAGATAAAATATACATATAAATAAATTTAGTTTCACATTAAATACACAAGTGTTTTTTTGGGCGTAGCAACGCGCGCCGGGTACCGCTAGTTTTTGAATAAATGCAATAAACACGGGCGGCAGCGTAAGCGTCTCATATGTCACTGCAGCCGATGTCGTTGACTCGACTGATATGCCGCTCGTGTACATTCTTGTACAATTGGCCACACGAAAATTATTTGTCTGCTTAAGAAGAAATTTGTTTCTGGAACTTTTAATATTTTTGTTCTTATATAATAGTTACGGAAAAAAAATACTCCTCAGACTTCATAAAAAAAGTGCGTGCGTACAAAGTACCTACACATGTCAGAAGTGGAACTTCTTTGGCAAATTAATTTGTTTGCACCGCATCAACCGACCAGTGCAGCTTCTTAAGGCCACTTACCCGCCTAACACACTTAACATTATACACATCACATTTTTCATATCAACCTTCCAGCGCTCATTTAACAACACACCAAGTCATATCCCTGCTACCCGCCAATCTATTTAAAACCATCAGCCGCCGACCTACCCACTGTTAATATGCAGAACCAATTTGTGCTATTATAAATCAAACCTAACCTAACCTACAGCTCTCTCTCCCCATGGCACTGTGCGTGATGTGACTCTCACTCTATCTCACTCTCTCTCTTTCGATCTTTCACACACGCTTACTCCCTACTCTCGCTCCATGGCTATGTGCTTCATGCTACGTTCGCCCTTTCTCACTCTCTGCCAATAGGTCTCAATCGCTCTCTCCCTCTTCTGGGACGGAAGCATCCCACATTTCCGTCACACTAATTTCCGTTTCATCCGTACAAATTTTACCCTTATGCGCCTAAAGAAGTTTCACTTCAAAAATAATGATTTCGAGCAAATAAACTATAAAAAAAATATGGTTGTCTGTAAAGTCGGTTTACGGACGATAATTTTACGGGATAACCAGTTCACAAAACAGTTAATGTGTAGGAATTATCCCTCCAACCACCAACCACCCACCCCACCTACAAACAACAACCATTTTTGATTTTTTTTTCTCACACCTTCCCCCCAAACATCAACCTCCCACCCCCACATACAACCAACAGCCCACCATTTTTGACAGTTTTTGACAATTTTTTCCTTCCACCCCCACACAATAAATCTTTCTTCCTTACCACCACCAACCAACCACCCACTATTTTTGACAATTCCCTCCCAAACACCAAATCTTCACTCAAATCTAACCACTTACTCCACCTACAACCTGCTACTCACCTACCATTTTTGACAATTTCTTTTTCTTCACCCCTTTCACACAGTAAATCCCACCTTACTTACCATCAAAAACCACCCACCCCACCTAAAACCACCAACCAACCACAAATTATTTTTGACAATTTTTGCCTTACCACCCAAATACCCACCATTTTTGACAATTTTGCCTCACCCCCCTTACCAAATCATTCAACACCAACCACCCATCCCAACTACAGCCGACAACCAACCACTCAAAATGTTTGACAATTCCCCCTACACTTAATCAACCTCCCTCCTCCCCCCTTCACCACCACCCAAAACCACCCACCTACAACAGCCAATCAACCACCCATCATTTGTGACATTTTTTGTTCACCCGTTAAAACAAACACCAATCTTTCACCCCCACATACAACCAACAGCCCACCATTTTTGAAAATTTGTTCCTTCTCCCCCACACAATAAAGCCAGCCCTTTCTTACCACCACCAACACCAATCACTCACCCACTATTTTTGACAATTCCCTCCATGCACCAAATTCAACCATACCTACTCCACCTACAACCACCTGCTACTCACCCATCATTTTTGACATATTTTTTTCAAAGCAGCTAGGTAACGTGACTGTGACTGTGACGTGATTGTGCCATTTTTTTAGCGTGCTGCCCATATATTCCAAACCGATTTATTAGACGTTATCGCGTCAAAAAACCTTGGTCGACAATATTATGCAAGAGAGTTGCATACGCACGGACAGGCAGGAAGAATTATTGGCAATTCTAATTCTGCTTCCCAAATTTTTCACGAATGAATGAGAGAGTTATTCACGGATGAATGACTTGCCAAAACTCAAGTGAAAAACCCCCGTAATTGACTGAATATATTTTTTATTTTAAAAGGTCTAGATTTCTACCAATAAGACAAGTCAACTCGTCTTAAAAGGCCATTTATTTCCAAACTCCCGTACCCGTATATATATTCCTAAATGAAGGATCCTACAGGGATTACCTTTTAGAGTCATGTAAACCTATTACAAAACAGCCTAAATGTGTCATCCATTCTTCAGGATCTTTTAACTTTTTTTTGTTGTTGTTGCTCATTTCAACTTATTCACGCGTTTAAGAATAAATCATGTCAACGTTTATTTTGTTTGTTTTTAGTCCTTCGAGACGAATTCCGTTTGGAACCTCAAAATACCCGAATAGCCCAAGGAGAAACAGCCCTTCTGGAATGTGCGGCACCTCGTGGTATACCCGAACCTATTGTTACCTGGAAAAAAGGTGGCCAAAAGCTTGAATTGGATGGCAACAAACGTATACGAATTGTTGATGGCGGCAATTTGGCAATTCAAGAGGCCCGTCAAAGTGATGAGGGTCAGTACCAATGCGTAGCAAAGAATCCAGTCGGTGTTCGAGAATCGGTTGCTGCCATCTTAAAAGTTCACGGTAAGTTTTTTTCTTCTTTTTGATAGACAACTCTAGAGCAGCAGTGAGTAGGGTAACACAAAAAAAAATTTATATTGTTTGTATCTTTTGCATGTCCGAAAACAGTAAAACCATTTATTATCCGTGGGCCACATAACCAAATCGTATTGGAGGGTTCTTCAGTGACATTTTCATGTCGCGTAGGAGGCGATCCTATGCCAGATGTCCTTTGGCTGCGAACAGCCTCAGGAGGGAACATGCCATTGGGTAGGATTTTTTTTTTTTTTTTGCAAAAAGAAAAATGATTAAAGTTTTGGTATTTTAGATCGGGTGCATGTTTTGGAGGACCGGTCTTTGCGTTTGGAGCGTGTCACACCGGAGGACGAAGGAGAGTATAGCTGTGAGGCTGATAACGTTGTGGGATCTATTTCAGCTGTTGGCACCTTGACAGTTCATTGTAAGTTAGGAATGTTTTTTTTTTTTCTTTTAATTTAATTACATTCTTGCCAGAAAATATTTATAATTTTTAAGGTGAAATTAATTTAAAAAGGACGACTTACAACCTTCAAAATTCTTCCCGAGTAATTTTTTTTTTTTGTCTAGCATTTATATAATATTTTGCAAGTAAACTGAAAACGCTGTTACAACTTTGACAAGCTTACAATAGAAGTTTCGTTTATTTTGCCTCAGTGGCTTTTATACAAGTAAGAAAAATAGCTAGTTAGCATTTCAACTTCGATAAGGCCTAAGCAAATAGTCTTTTTAGTTTCCGTACAGCTTATGCAAGGTTTTTTTTTTTAACTATACTAAAAAGACAAGTTCCACTAAAAGATGCCACAGGACGTTAAGAAGTTTTATTAAAATTACAAAATGTTGGATTTACGTAAGCAACAGGTTCGGTTGGAGTTCTTATAAACAGCTACACATAATTTTAACGGGCTTCAAGCATATTTCATGCGATATTTTGAAGCTAAACCGAAACTTTAAGACTCAATCACTCAGATTATTTTGTAAATATTTCATAAAAACTTCTGTAAGACTTCTTTTCCTTTAAATAATGCAGCTACACACAATTTTAACGAACTAGAAGCTTATTTCAAGCGATATGTTGAAGCTTAACCGAAATGTTGAGACTCAATCACTCAGATTATTTCGTAAATATTTCATAAAACTTCTGTAAGACTTTTTTTCCTTTAAATAATGCAGCTTTGAAAGAATCTTGTGAAAGCTACAGCTTCGGTTAGCTTACTTGTTCACTAACCTAGAATCTTTGTGAGCTAGAAGTCTGTTTTCAGAGTAAGTTGAAGCTTTATCAAAAACTGAACAAACTTCGATGGCTTTTGTATATTATGCACTTCGTAAAAACTTCTGTGAGGCTTCTTCTTCATATAATGCAGTTTTTTAAGTAACTTTTTAAGGAAAACTTTTGCAGGCTTTAATTTGCAGTTTTACTCAATTTAAGCTTGGCAGAAGATCAAACTTCTTCTACTTTCTATAATTTCCTACCAAAATGTATTGTATGCATGCGTCATTAACTCTCCAAGACTTTCTCTTTTTATTTTGCCTATAGTGGCCTTAAGAGAGTTGTTCTTAGAGTTATGACTTCCTTAAGGAATTTTGATTACAATGGAAGGAAACCTTACGGAAACTTCATTCTATTATTTTTGAAGGTCCCATTTTATAAAAAAAGTTTTAACATCAATATTTATTTCCTGATTTCTCCTTCTTTTTTGAAGAAAATAAAAGTTTCTCTTCAAATATTCATTTTCCCCGGCAAAACTTTGCCTTTGCCCACCAAAAACTACACCAAACATCAAAAACTTCCATTCCAAGTTCCACTAACAATCACTTCACATTTCCATTCTTACAGCTCCACCAAAGTTCACCGTTCGGCCGTCTTCGAAGTCAGTGGAAGTCGACTCGGATGTGTCAATTGACTGCCAAGCAATAGGCAATCCCTCCCCCACCATCTTTTGGTCCATACGAGGCAATCGTTCTCTCATATTTCCCGGCAACAAGTTGAACCGATTCGAAGCCTCTCCCATCGATGCCAATGGCCGCACCACCCTCACCGTTAGCAAATTTCAACGTACCGAATCCAGCCTTGTTGTGATATGCAATGCAATCAACGAAGCTGGTGCAGTTAGTTCCAGAGCACAACTAAGCATCGACTCCCAAGACGACCATCCACCGCCTATTATCATTGCAGGTCCCGTCAATCAAACCCTACCCGTGAAATCCCTAGCCGTGCTGAATTGCAAGTCAATT
Organism: Platycheirus albimanus; assembly: GCA_916050605.2. NCBI lineage: Eukaryota > Metazoa > Arthropoda > Insecta > Diptera > Syrphidae > Platycheirus > Platycheirus albimanus. The sequence goes on along the minus strand of OU696698.1, from coordinate 27,702,624 downwards.
GGACAGCCTCAACCGACTGTGTCCTGGTACCGAGACGGAATACCCGTAATTAATTCGAATAAAATAAACATCACTGCGTCGGGAGATCTCGTTATCTCTGACTTGGACCGTAACGAGGATCAGGGTCTGTATACTTGTGTGGTTAGCAGTCAGAGTGGTAAATCAACATGGAGCGGATATCTACGCATAGAATTGCCCACAAATCCGAATATAAAATTCTTTCGTGCTCCGGAATTATCCAAATGCCCGAGTGCACCGGGAAAGCCAAAAGTTGTAAGCTCCACAAACGACTCGGTGACAGTGGCATGGATGCCAAGTGAAAAGTTTGGTGCCTCCCCACTGTTGGGCTATGTCGTTGAAATGTTTTCCACAAACAAGAGTCGAACATGGATACCTCTGGCCAACAGATTGATGCAAAGTATTTACACGGCTACTGGTCTGGATGCGGGTGCTGTTTACATGTTCATTGTGCGGGCCGAGAATTCGTTGGGCTTCTCACATCCCAGTGCGATTTCAGAAAGTTTCACTGCTGGCCAAATGGTGAGGGAGGAGAAGGATATAATTTTAAGTGAAGCCGAGGCACTTTTGACGGCAAATAGTGCCGTCGAATTGCTGGAAGCAAATGCAACTGACTCAACTGGTGTACGATTGGTATGGGACATCGACAGTGGAAAGTTTATTGAAGGTTTCTACATTTATGCCCGTGATGTGTCTTCGTCGATGATGACGACGGCAACGGCGACGGCGATGGCGACGGGGACTGCAAGCATAACCACGACTACAACGACGACGTCGACGGGAGGAAGTTATAAAATGTTATCCATACTGAATGGCGGTGGAGCGTCAGCGTGTACCATTAGTGCCCTTCAAAAGGCCACCAAGTATGAATTTTTCATTGTTCCCTTCTACAAGTCGATCGAGGGCAGGCCTTCGAATGCGAAATATGCAACCACTCTGGAAGATGGTAAGTGCTGCGGTATTTGTTCCTTTATTGTGCTGATTATGGTTGGATTTTCTCTCGTTGTAAAGGGAAGGGTCCTTTTAAAATTTTATTAAATAAAAATTAATTCCTTTTCGGTAAGGACTTTGGGTATTTAAAACAATTTTGAGAACAGGAATCTATATTAGATCCTGACTGGAAAATTTTTTGTTGGTCAAAATTCATCCTTTATTCATCACTACAAGGATTTAAATTGATAGGAATCAATGAGGACTATTTTATTCTTGATTATAGTTTCAATTTATAAAAGATACATTTCAATTTCATTGCAAATTCAATTTAGAAAAATATGTGTGCGTGTGTAATGTCAATAACATTTTAAAGCTTTACTCTTGTACATGTGTGTGTATGTAGGTAATGTCCTGAAATTGCATTTGTTATTTATATCCACGCGAATGAACAAGCAAGTTGATTTAATTATTGATAAACATCGCAGGATAGATTGGTATCTTTTGATTGAGGGAGGACTTTGTTGTTGCAGCTTACAATTAAGCCATTAAACATTAAATTTTATTTACCTTTCATATACCTTCCATGCTTGAAGTTGTCTTATAATCAAAATTTGTGACATCAATTTAATCTGGAGTAATAAAGACTAATAAATTTAAATTAGGCTCATTGGTTTTTGTGAAATTAATATTTTAAAACAATTTTAAATGGGAAAATTAAGAGGGGAAAGCTGAAAATTACGGTGATGCATTTATTTTAGATTTGATTCGGAAGGTTTTTGGCGTTTCAAAAATCACGCTTACATTTTTTTTGCCACTGACCTCACGACAAAGTCCAAGGGATGGAAAGATGTTCAAAAAATGAACCAAAACATTATAATAACCTCCTAAAGAAAATACAGTAGACGCTCGGTATAATGAACTTTTGTATAGAGAACTATTCAATATAATGACCACCAAAATTTAACACAGACTACTCTAAATAGTGAAATATGAGAATCTCAATAACGTGAACTTAATTTTTTTTTTGACGATATTCAACGAAAATTTTTCTGTTGCGATGCGTCTGTAAATGTCAACTATTTTTCTGAACAAGTGATGGCTGCTTTGAAATAAAAATTCTTTAAACTGTTGAATTAATAAAGGAAGAATTTTATTTATGATCAAATTTAGTGTTGGTAAACATTTTAAAACTCCCGCTCGAAATAGTGAACAATTTCGATATAGTTAACAGTCTTGGTTTTTATTAGTTCACTATATCGAGCGTCTACTGTATTTAATTTTCTTAATAATGATTCTTTTGCTTTAAGGTAATTTGAAAAATATAATGCTCTAATAGTTCGGTTTCTATCATTTTTCATTCTGATTTAAAATAAAATCACCAAGTTAAAATCACAAAAAGGAGATGTGCAAGCAGAGAATCGAGTAATAAAATCGCGTGCACAACCAAGACACTATGAACAATATTGTATTTCAATTATTCATGCAAAGTTTCTTGATAAAAATTAATTCAGGAAAATAGTAGCATAAAAACGATGTCCAGGTTGCACCTGAGGGGGGGGGGCAGAGCATTTTCCATGAGTTTAAAGTTTTGCAATCAAGATAGAAACTGAGAAACCCTTATTAAATCTTGACAACATTCACAAAAAAAGAGACCCTATATTGCAAAAAATAAAGTCTGATGAAAGAAAACCTCAAGAAAATGAGGCCAAAATATGGTTAATGTCTGTAAAAAAGTAGAGACCAATTCAAAACTTTTCAATTCTAATTTCAATTGTGGAAAAGCGTTCTTAATATCAAGGTTGAGACGAGCTGGTCCGTATCCAGGGTTGTTCTTTATCTTAACAATTTCTTAGGATACATCTTGGGCAAAAGTCTTTAGTATCTTTTGAAGAGCAATTCGCAATACGTTAGGGGTTAAGCCTTGAATTCTTCAGTTGATCCGTGGTGTTTTTTGCAAAGAACTTAAAATCCACTATATTGAAGGGTTAGTGACATGCTTTTTCACAGTCCTCTTCAGTAAAGTGAAATTTAAGACAAGAAAACTCGCTAAAATTATAAAAAGCGTACCTCTGACGATTCGATGTATTTCCTTGTATCCTTTTTACTTGCGATTATAGGTAGATACATACTATAAGGCAAGTTATCTAACAATCAAACATGATATAAGGATGATAGAGAAGTCGAAAAAGTGGGTCCGACAATTCTGTCTGTCTGTCTGTCCGTCCGTCTACATTGGCAACTACAGCCTAAACGGCTGGACCGATTTGCTTCAAACTTGGTAGATAGTATTATTATGACGTCCTACAGAGGGGTTTTCGGAATCAGCATTCTAGCTTTAAAACTAACGGTACCTGCCATGCCATTTTTTCTCAAAAAACGACCTTTACGATTTTGATAAAACTTTCTGAATAGTGTTTTCTGTGCAAACTTTATGTTTTGGTTGGAATAGATTTTTTAGGAATAGTCGCATAGGACCGCTTTTTTTAAATCAGATTTTCTCGTAAGCTACTTGACGGATTTCGATGAATTTTTTTATGTAGAAGCCCTTTTAGAGACGAAATAATACAAATTTTTAAATTTTTAAATTTTTCAAAAAGTTTTTTGGAGTTTAAAAAAAAAATTTTATTTTTTTTATTTTTTGTTTTTTCTTAAAACAGTTTAATCTATTTTTTTAAATTTATTTTTCTGATAAAAACTACAAAGTGCTAGAAATTGGCATGCTCAAAAAAAAAAAAATTGGAATATATTTTCGAAAAGTTTTTCAAAAAAATCTTTTTTTGTTTAAACTGGTCGAACGCTTTTGAAAAAAAAAAATTTCTTAAAGTTTTTAACAGTCAACGAAATCAGATGGCTTACTTATTTTTTTCCAAAAAACGTTTTAACTAGTGATTTTTAAGTGATCGATAAAATTTCATATGATTTTTCCCAGCTTTTTTTTCCAAAATCTTAAAACCAAAGACCACTGTCACACATTGAAATAAGTTCGTCCGACCCAGTCGTGCACTTTATTAGAGTAGTATTCAGTCAAAGGTAGTAAAATAGTCAGAAATTCCAATGCTACCACAAAAAAAATTTCGAATATCAATACAAAGTGTGAATTGTAAAGGTAAAATGCAACTTTCCATATAAAAGGGATTTTTTTTTTGCATTTGAGGTTTTCATGTCTGTTATTCAAAATTACATTAAAGCTTAAACTGCCTAGTTAGAGTGTTAACCTTTTTCGGTTTTTTAGAATCATTAATCCTTATGTATATCATTGATGATGATTCCTTAAACCTTCAACCGATCATCATTAAATTTGTAATTTATATTTTCACTTAGTACGGAAACCTTATCTACAAAAAATTTAGTGTTCCCTCCAATTTTCAATGACTCTTCCCCTAAATATTCACCCTGAGGGCATTGGTCGTGTGGTTTATTCGAATAGACATGCGACTTCATGAAATCCTACTAGAAAAAGTCTATTGGTCACAAATCACGACCGTGGTTTCCATCAATTCACGTAACTTCTGCGAGAGAGTTAACCTTACCTTCCAATCATTTATGCAGAATAGGCATGTAAGTCACGTAGACCCAACCAGCTGGAGGTTAAAATGGTTCAATTTGGACAACAAAAAATTAGTTATCCTCGTTCTGTAACGCTCGTCATTGACGGTAACGCCGCCGGCTACAAATTTACATTGAACAATCATTTCTTGAGGGTGTATTGTGACCTGATGGTAAACCTCGATTAGGTTGGTGATATGTGATATCCCATACGACAGTTGTTTGTTAACACAACCTTTCATCCAAGAAAAGCTCCTCGTCGCTTAATATGATTTTTTGGCCAAAATGATGGTCCTCTTCCAAATGCCTCGAAGCCCAGTCACACTGTCCATTGTATTGAGCATTGATCTCTTAGTCAGTGGGATCTTGTACGGGTGTAGGTCCTGAAATTCAATAAGTTTAAGTCAGCGAAAGACCGAGCTCTCCTGCACGGCAAGAAACCAACTGCCTCGGGTTCTGTTGTACACTTCCACGGACCGCGGTGATTTTCTCAGATGATCTTGTGTTTTTTTAAACGAATGTTAAGTGATTGACTACCGACACGGTTGTCTCCAATTCGCCCACCAAATGTTGAAAAGTCAACTGTGAAGGTCTACACTGCGCTTACCGTAAAATGGGCGTAACGGGAGCAACGTTTAATTTAACAAACACCGCATTTTGATAATAGATTTTTATAATTCGGACGAGCTGTCACTTGGCATGGTGATTTGGCATCAGTAATTAAATAATAAACAACAGATTTCACAGATGTCACCAAAACAACATGGACACCAAAGGCCGCTAAAATCTACCCGCCCCAGTTGAAAATCGTTTGTATTTGACAAATTTCACTTTAAGAAGAAAGCAGCCTTAAGTTAAAAAACGTTAAAAGGAACATAAGGGTGTAGTCTTTACGAGTCGCCTAAGCGCATTTTTACGTTGAACAATAAATGTACTTCAGCGTCCAATAGGGTGGGAACTAAAATTGCCTGTCTAGAGTTGGTACAATATTTTTCAAGTTTTAAGGGCAAAATAAAATAAACATTCTTCACTAAAAACTAACGATAAGCCAAAAAGTTTAATAAATTGTAAATATAAAAGCCGGTCATCTTGGAAAGTTCACATAAGAGATGTCATGTTGGCACTTCGTCAAGCAAGGAAAACACTTTGGCATGAATTTGTTAATCTCTTTTTGTTTCCGTCTATTTTTGAAGCCAATATATTCTTTCGATAAACTTTTGATAATACTTTTTGTAGTACCGTTCCTCCTTAAACCAAAGAACTGTACTGGAAGTGCAATTTCCACAAACTCTAGTGTTTTTTTAAAGTCAAATTCAACTCTCCAATAAAACCAAACAGAAATAGACTTCACCAGATTTACCCCAAATTGAATTACTTTTACATTTTCTCGATATTGGACTTGTTCATTTCTCAAGCTGTTCCTTTCATTAACAAAAATGCCCATACATTGACCTTATACCTGTTTTGGAAATGCTTTCAACTAACAAAGAATTTGACACACCATTTGTCACCATCAGGTGCCAAATCCAAATCCTTTCGAAAGAAAAAAAACATTCTTCAACAAAAAGGGTGAACCATTCAGTACCTGTACCTAGATTTTTATTTGACAAACGACTTTGATTGATATTCTGTCAATATTTCTTCATTTGCATAAGCCATCCTTGCTCGCTCCTAATAGTCCTTCAATTAAATATCCTGTCCATTCTGAACCTAAGTGTTTAATACAATTGAAAGCCTTCAACGCCATATAATCCACACCAATAGGCACCTGTGATATTATTCGATTAGGATATGCAGCCATGTTTTCCAATCCAGCACCCAATTAAATCCCAAAAACACAGAGAAAATCCAACCATATCTCTTTTTGGAAATCTTGTTATGCTCAGCCTAACACTGAGCTATACAAAAGTGAACCCATCTGCATTGTATTTCACAATCGAATAATTCTCAAAATTGAATTTCCCTTCTGCAAACTATATATACAACAGTTCCTGAATCACCACCCGTGGACATGGAAGCCATCTCATTCAATAGGAGTTCGGTGTTTCTAAAATGGCAGCCGCCACCCAATCGGACAGCAAATGGTGCGTAAGCAAATGGACCTTTTTTAATTGACACATTTCCCAAAAATATGCTTTGGTCTTATCTCGCGCAGGAATCCTCATCACCTATAACATCATTGTCCAGGGCCTGGACTCGCACAACACTACGAGAATATTCAAGAATATGACAATCGATGCGGCAACCCCATCGCTGCTGCTGGCCAATTTAACATCTGGTGTTACGTACTACATTAGTGTGGCGGCAGCAAATAAAATGGGTGTGGGTCCTTTCTCGCAGCCATCTGTCCTGCGAATGGATCCGAGGACACAATCTCTAGACACCGGATATACCGCCAGGTAAGGCATAGCGTTTAGCATTGATTCCATAAATTTTGAAATGATTTCCACGTACCTCTATAAGCCAAGGTTATACAAATACATATATGTACGAATATCAACTTGCAGGTATCCTATCAACAGGGATATTGCTGACGACTTCCTTACCCAGACGTGGTTCATCGTGCTCCTTGGATCGATTATAGCCATTATTGTGTTCCTGTTTGGTGCCATGATTCTGTTCAAACGGTATCAGTACATCAAACAGACATCCTTGGGTAGCTTACATGGTGCGTTATTATTGTTGTTGTTGTTGGATTAAGGATATATGCCTTTGAATAGTTGTGTTATCCTTCTATACTATAACTCTTTCTCATTTATTTTATTGCTTAGTTTGTTATCCTTTTTATCGTTTTTTTTTTTTTTCTATTTCTATTAATATATTTTTGTATGTGTGTAGCAACCTAACCTATAGGTATATGTGTGTAAGTGTATAATAAGAAATTGAATTTCAGGAAATCACGCAATCGGAACGGTACGAAAATTTCCAACTTTGCCACTTAATGCGAATGGAGTTTGGATTGATCCAACTGGAGGAGTTTGGCGACAGGCAACGTCTGTTACTACAACAAAAGATCCCATTTCGGATTACGCACCACAACACCTCCATCCGACGTTGCCCCTTCCGGACTATGAAAGGTATTTTAATGTTAACATAGTTTTCTTTTTTTTTTTTTTTTTTGATACACATACATACAGAGGTTACACATTTTTTTTTTTATACTATACATAGATATTGCCATGGTTAACAAGTTTTATCGTATCGTAAAGCACAACGGGCACGCTTTCATGTTTTAATCGATATCTATATCCTTTATGGACATTTTATATTTTTTTGGAAGTCTATATTGTTGTACCTTTTGTGTGTTACGACATTAATATTTCATTCTTTAAGGACATACACATAAGTCAAAGTGTATGCGGTTAAGGCCGATGAGCCAGCCAGCCTAAGTCTGAGCCTTTGTATAAAAGTCCTTATTCTCGTATACTCGTATTGTTTGTTTTATTTCACACAATCTTTAAGTAGGTAGGCACTTTAGGAATATTTTAATTATAACATGACAGCCATATCCTGTCCCTGTCGTTATCGCCTACAATAATCTTGTGGCTTAAATATTTATTAATTTATGGTATCATTTGGGACCTGGGTTTAGCTGAGTGTCAATATAATAATATGACGTTACAATTTTTATATTAATTGGTGTACCTATGTGTGGGTACGCGTGTGGTCAGGACAATTAATGTAGAGGTCCAGTTCAATAAACAAACATTTTGTCAATTACATAATTGTAAAAATAAAACTAACGTTAAATATCATTAATGCAGAAGATTGGTAAAAAGAATATTTTGTCCTTGTATAAAATGGTTCACAACCCAAACCAAAAAAAAAACATAAGCGAGAGCTATACAGTACGTTTGCAACGAACTGTTGGATACCCTATTCCCCACATTTTTGTATTATGTATATGCATATGCGTTCGCCTCCTTCGCATTCGCAGCCAGCCGCTTTTCCAGTATCGGAAACAAAATTCTTCTTTAGTAGGCAGGGAAAAATTCAATAAAATAAATTTTGTTTGGCCGATGTACCTACTATAACTGCTGTCACAATAAAAAAAGGCGTGTGCCAAGCCTACAGCTGAGACTTTTTATTGCCAGGGTAATCACTATATGAGCTCATCATTCAATTTTTAGCTTACAGATCGATTTGAACAAAACAAGACAAAACTAAAATTTTTAGAAATTAGATTTTGATAGGAAATAGCGATTATGGATGTTTTTAACAATTTTTGAACTACACTCTGCTACGTAACCAAGGTATACAAACCGAAGTGTTCATCTTCTTACTTCAAAACTGCGACCGTTAGTTAAAAAACATTAAAAAATTAATGCATATTACGACTTTTGACGGAAACGCCCCTTAAAAGTGGGCGTGTCCTAAAAAATTTTAAGAAAAATTTAAGGCACTAACTAAGCTTTGATCATTAGTCAGTATTTAGGCATATGTGCAAAACTACAGCTGAATCGAGTAGTTTTTAAACGATCTTACCTGAAGAAAGGTATTTTATCAAAATCACACCTTCAAAAGTGGGCGTATTGAAAAAATTTACAAAAGAAAATGTAGAGATATATTTCTCAAATAACGAACGGAAGGAAAAAGGTTTAAATTGAATATTGGAAGTTCATTAAATATTTGAGACCACGTTTTTCGTTCTTTCATGAAAAGTGGGCGCAAGCCACACCCAAAATTCAAAAATTTCTTTTCATACACAAAGTTTTTAGTTTCTACTAAGAGACGCAAGATGCTTGCCGATTCATTATAAATACCGTTTATTTGCAAAAACAATTTTTTTATGTTTTTAGTGAAAAGTGGGCGTCAGCCACGCCCAAAATCATTTTTTTTGATTTCATACACAAGATGTTTATGTGCAAGTAATACCCACAAAATTTAATGTTTTTCGCTTTAATATAACTATTGTTATTTTATAAAAACAATATTGATGGTTTTGTATGAAAAAAGGGCGTCAGCCACGCCCAAAACTGAAATATTTGTATTAAATTGGAAGAAGGTTTACCTAAAGCTTACGTGTGCAAAATTTAAGCGTTATGCTTTTATCGTAACTGTACAAAAAACATAATTTAATTTTACCAAAAAGAGGTTGTTCATCAAAAATGGCGACTGTCGGCGTGTTTGTCTGCGGATTTTACCGGTTCAAGAACATATCTTTACACTTGAACCAAAGATTATATACACCGAATTTCAGCTTTCTATCGCAAAAATTGCGACCTCTAGAGAGTATACATATGGACGGACGGACGGACGGACGGACCGACGGACATGGCTAAATCGACTAGGCTGAGTCAGACTGACTAGGCTGAGTCAGAATATAGGTATATACTTTTCTATACCTAACGGTATTATTTCTCTATGTTACAAACTCCACACCAAATACAATATACCCATTCTATGGAATAGGGTATAAAAAGTTTTGAAGGTAGGTAAAAATGGCGGTTCCCATTTGAGCTGAAAAAGCACCTAAGGGGAACCCAACTTCTTCTACAAAAAACGCTCACTCGAGCCAGCTGTGTTCCACCCCTTAAACATTTCTCCCGCAATACTTGTCTTGCTAGGAACGCTCATCAGTTATTACTGGAGCCCAATTTCGGACGTACCGTGAAATACAGGGATTCTTCAGCCGTACAACACGAATGTGGAATGAATTGCCTGGTACAATTTATCCTTGCCATTTTGATCTTAAAACATTCAAGACCAATGTTCATCGACACCTCCTTTCCTTTTCTCCCTAATTTCTTATCGCTCGCGCTGTGACTAATGATTAAAAGCTCAAAACCCTAGAGCATGTGTGCCATTAAAAAAAAATTTAATAGGATGTTTTTTTACGGAGAAGGGCAAGCCGAATTTAAGTAACCAGACTCCAGACTTTATGCCACCTAGGCAGGGTACTGGTTGGTAAAGCAACATCGAATCGGATTCAACCACCACCTATAGGTGAGATGTATGATTCTCAGACGGGTCCTCTAACAATCCTTTGATTGTTTGGGTTGGAAAGTATACTTGTGGAGGTGATAAGTCAGGATAAGCGATTTATTCATATAGCCATTTTGTCGCATCGAGGAAGTTGATCAGATCATTGATCCTTTTATTGGATAGTTCCACAAGGTCTTCATAAAAAACTTCACCTAGGGATCGCATCCTAATGCGAAATAAGGCTGGGCATTGACTGAGACAGTAAATGAAATCTCCATTTTTGTCTCATTGCTATAAGATCGACAAAAGTCGTCAAAAGGAATACCCAGCCTCAGCATTGCAGCATGCACAGGCACACCCACTGGCCACAGTGACCCTTGCTTATTACCACCACCCTGGCTATATCTGACCGGTTTTTGTAGTAGTAGTTCGTTTGTTCGGGATTTGTTGGAGACAGTCAAATTGTTCCACCTATGATTAAATACGGATGAAAAGCGAGATAAGAATGCTCCCAGCGGAATGTTGACAGCTTCGGCGAGTGAGCTGGGAAGAGTTGATCCTTGCCTAGCCTAGCTGCTCTTTCGTTTCCCTGAAAACCACTATGCCCTGGTCTGGAACCCAGATCAGAGTGACCTCCAGGTTTGAGCTAAGACCATCCAGTTTTTTCTGGCATTGCCTGAATAATTTGGAGGAGATGGAGGTCGAATTTAAAACCTTGATAGGAGCCTGTAATTTACAAGCTTCCCTGATTGCAAAAACATCTGTCTGGAAGACGCTAGCGAAGTTAGGGAGTCGAAAGGTCTTCGACACATTGAGCATCTCTGAAAATTTACCAACACCTACTCCACACTCCATTTTTGAACCGTCTGTGAAGATAGTTGAGCTTTGGTGAACTTTTGTTTTTGCAGTTTTGAAATGATTTAGGTAGAACAACTGCTTGAATATTAAATTTCATTGAAATTGTTAAGACCGGTTACGGGAAAATCAAAAATTCGAAAAATGGTGGTATAGAAAGTATTGCAAAAAGATTCCTGTCTTAATACTTACTTTACTTCCGATGAAGTCACAAAACATGGTGCTCCTAGGCTTCACTAAATATGCCTGTGTTCTCCAATTTATCAATCCAAGCATTCGCAGCTCTCCCTCTACCTGATTGCTCTTTGGAAGTTGATTTCTGACTCCCTCTGGTATGGCGTTGAAAATTTAACACGCTGGAGCGCCCACTCGCTCTACATCCTATTAACCATTGGAAACGAATTTTTCTTACTAGTTTTATGAAGCTGTTCACCACTGTATATTCTTCGTTTACACGGACAGGACTGACTGCTGACTCCATGGTATTGATAGAACTGGTTTGTGCTCGCCTTTTTCCTTCTACCGCATCCATTTTGTCATTAAACAGAAGCAGTTGTGTAGACTTATAATAAATAGGTTCTAACTCCTGACGTGTTACGCATAACTTTTGAAACAGATACATGACAGTGAGTCACCTTGCCTTAGATCTCTACTATGGTAGTGAAGGTTTGTTCCTTTAGAATTCCTTCCAATTTTGACGGATTAGCAAATATTCTTGAACATCATCCTGGATAAGACGTATCAGTTAAGCAGGAATTTTAAGGTTGGTTAAGGCACGCTATGAGTTTCCACTATTTAAACTGTCGGTAATCAATGAACAGGTTTTTTTCCCTATGTTAAATTCTTGCATGCCCAGCCCAGCTGTATTTTCAGACGACTTCAACTTGTTGGCCATCTTTTTTTTTTCTGCTGGACGAACGTTTCTCGTCGTTCCTTGGCTTAACAAAGATCTAAATTAATGTTTTCATTCTCTTCTTGAGCAATGATCTGAAAGCCAGCTCTTCTAACGCTAGTTCTTTAATCCTTACTGAGCATGAACAAGGCTGCCGTTGTTATTTACAGTAGCAGAGTTAATCGCAATCTCGAAGAAAACAGGATACGGGTTGCTGTAGCCTGTAACTGTCACTTTCGGTTGAAGCTTTCAACAATTTAATTTCTTCGATGTATTTTCCGTTTGCCTAATAGATTCCCTCCATTATGTAAACTCGAAGTTTGGGAAGGACTAAGTTGTGTCGAGTTGTCTGTTCTCCCAGGTATAACGATCAACAACATTTCAAAACTTTACACATTTTTCATGGGGACTTAAGCCTGAACTCCTTGTGAAATTGTGAACACGTTCCACAACCTGTTGCACTTACATATTTAAATTTGCAATGCAACAAGCGGGGAAATTGACAATTGAATGAAAGTTTTGTAAAGAAGATTCACTTTCAATAAAGTTATCATCACAATTTCCTACTGAAATGAAAAGCACATACATACGTTCCAAATGATTCATTACCAGCTTTAGTTGAGTGTGAAATGAGAGAAACAACCAAGGTACAACCAAGTACACAGAGTTCAAGTGAAAATGAAAATTTCATACAGATACATATATCGCTTTATATTTCACATGTTTCCCTTCCACAATTTATATTTCTTAAGCGAACCAAATATATATTCAAACATGTCACAATTGTTTCTTAACATATTCCCGTGTGAGCAAGCGTACATTGCCAAATGAAAAATATGGCGTGGCGCGTGGAAAAACATGTGGACCGTATGTGGAACCTATTCATTTTCGATTTCACAACCTTAACCAACTTTCCTAAGATTCGTCTTTTGAAGTTGATTCGCCACATGCCATTTAAGTCATTTGTGAATTCCACGCGCTGACTCTTCTGAATAGAAATTTAAATTTTCCTGAAACAATAAATACGCCGCTTAATGCATGAAATTGCGAAAATCTTCAAAAGCAAGAATCCATAAATCTATTTATATGTTTCACAAATTTCAAAACTTAATTAGCTACATTACGAGTAGGTAGCTGTAGGTAGGTAGGTATTATAAGAGGGAAAAAATAAAAACAAAAAAATTATGTTCTTCTTTTAGTGTGAAAAACTTGATCGTCCTTTCTTCCCATCTCCATTTTTATGTACAAAGTTGCCAGAACATTTTTATGACTTTAATTTTACCACGACGAAAGCCATAAAATTTACCAAAAACAAAACAACTTCTCCTCTCGAGCAGAGTAAATCCTGTGTGTTGTTGTTGTTGCTGTTGCTGTTGCGTGTGTACCATCTGGCACTAATCGCAGCCACACAAAGTATATCTTGGGAACTGCTTGCGAGACAACAAGCAAAGCAGCAGCCAGCACAGCTTACCTACGCATTTCACTTAAAATGAATCCTTATTTTAAAACATAAGCGTTGAGAAGATAAAGGAGTAGGAGGAGTAGCTAACTCCCGCACTTAAGCACATCCTCATTATTCCACTTTATTACTGTGTCACACAGTATTGTTCATATACCCACCGCTGCTGCTGCCCTGGCGCTGGCTGTTTCCAGTTTCCAGCCACAAAAAAACAGACACCGCCGCCGGTATTTCATCGGTGTCATCCTCCTCGTGCGTCGTCCTGATCCTGGTCCTGGTCCTATTATAAACGTCGTTTTACCTGAGTTCGCATTTTAATTGAAAATTTTTGACAGAAAACCTGTTCTGAAAACAACAGCAATATTTATGTCTTTCACTTAGGGCTTATGGCTTGGAAAGAGGCAACAACTAGACAAAACGTGAGAGTTTAATTTTTTTTTTTCAGTTTATTTTCGGGGCGGGGGATACTAATATAACAAAGGGTGGCTGCTGGCGCTGGATGATGAGTATAGAAGGACCGACGACGCTACGTACGCAGGCACTTTGACAACGGATGGATTTAATGAGTGGTGTGTGTACACAACACATACACAACAAATGTCCCTAATGATAATTTTATTCCCTCTGTGGTGTGTTTGGGTGCCGATTTGAGAGCAATTGTGATTTTGGAGTCATTTGGCTTTTAATTAATGATGATTGCATGGGGGCACAGGAAGTTGTCTTAACTCCTAAGCATCAAACACAACCAGCGAATTAAAATAATTTGTTTAGTTATTACAAAGGACTCGTGCTTAAATTGTAGGTTTGATGGGCTGTAACTTGTGTGTATGGTTTAGTAAACTTACTGTCTGCCTGAATGGGTTCGTCCATTCTGGTCATCAAATTTAAAATTATAATGTGCTTTGAACTCAGCAAAGAATAAAAGAATATTCTCACGTTCCTGCTGTAAAGTTACCTTTAAATTGGTTTCTTAAATGTGGGTCAGTTTACTTTACAAGGTACCGAAAGAGTGCTTTACTCTGTAAACTCATTATGAAAAAAAACTGTATTTTTGATAACGCTCTGGGGGCTGGAAACATGCGGTATTATGGGATTATTTTTAAATAAAATTCAGGAGCATATTGTTTGCAGGACATTTAGCATAATCTTCTTTTTTTAATAGGTGCATACGTCACTCCTGTATTTAAATAATTTCGACCTAAAGAGCAATTTATATAACATAAGCGTAGTGTTTTGTACTTCCTCCTTACAATACCTTTACTATATTTCTTGAACCGATAAAATCCGACACAAACACGCCCACAATCACCATTTTTGTTAAACAACCTTAATTTGTCAAAATTTAATTGTTTTTTGTAGCATACTTAACGCTAAAATTTTGCACATGCAAGCCCTAGGTAAATCTTCTTCCAATAAAATAAAAAAAATTTCAGCTCGGGCGTGGCTGACACCCACTTTTCATACAACACCAACAATATTGCTTTTATGCTTTATAAAAGAACAATACTAGCCTACCTATGTATATTAGAGCGAAAAACATTTAATATTGTGGACATTAATTGTACATAAACGTCTTGTGTATGAAATCAAAAAATTGATCTTGGGAGTGGCTGACACATACTTTACACTAAAAACTATAAAAAAAAATATTTTTGGAAATAAACGGTACATATAATGAATCCACAAGATAAAATTTGTGCGTTCTTAGTCGAAACTAAGAATCTTGTGTATGTCAAAGAAATTTTTGTATTTTGGGAGTGGCTTGCGCCCACTTTTCATGAAAGAACAAAAAACGTAGTCTTACATTAATGGTACCAATGTTCAATTCTTACCTGCTTTTCCGTTCTTTATATGAAAAATATAACTAGGTATATCTACATTTTTTAGTGTACATCTTTTCAAAACGCCCACTTTTAAGGGCGTGATTTTAGTAAAAAAAAAATACATTTATTCAGGTAAGATCGTTAAAAAGCTACTCGCTTCATTTCCACATTATGCCTAATTGACTATTGATCAAATCTCAGTTAGTGCTTTAAATTTTAGGACACGCCCACTTTTAAGGGGCGTTTCAGTCAAAAGTCGTAATATGCAATCATTTTTAAATGTTTTTTAACTATCGGTCGCAGTTTTGAAGTAAGAAGATGAACACTTCGCTTTGTATTCCTTGGTTACGTAGGAGGTTATGGTTCAAGAATTGGTAAATACACCCATAATCGCTATTTTCATTAGAAATCTAGTTTTTAAAAATTCACGTTTTGTCTTGTTTTGTTCAAATACATGTACAAGCTTAAAATTGAATGTCACTGAGCTCATACTAATTGCCCTGCCAGTAAAAAGTCTCAACTTTGGGCGTGGCACACACCCTTTTTTATTGTGCCAGCAGTAATTGAACAACGCCCGCACAAAAATAATGTTATTGAATTTTTTCCTGTCTGCTATAGAAGAATTTTGTTTCTGAAAATACAATACAAAAATATAGGGAATAGGGTATCCAACAGTTCATTTCAAACGTTTTGCAGCTCTCGCTTGTTTTTTTTTTTTAAATCAATTTGTTCATCAAAATCTTTTATATAGTTGAAAATTATTAACCTTTCTAGTGAGCTTAAAAAGTGTACTATACAACGTAGGTCCCCCGACCTAAGGTCTTGGCCGGCATTGGGAAAGTATTTATGATTTGGGTCCCATGATCTCTGGGGTGAGCAATGAAACTAGACTCTCAATACATAGTTTTTGGTATGGAACAGTTTAGATAATCAAGTAACTACCATTGCAACTGTTTAGCGACAAATATAGTATCTTGAGGGTATGCCCTGGCACAGGATGGGCCAAATGCAAGTTCCTCTTTAAAAATGCAAACACTTCCATTAATATATGGAACACAACGTCGTTCAAGGGGCTGCCTCGCAGTAGCGAATTCTGTCACTCCCATTTCCGAAGACCTTGTTGTAAGTTGTTTTGTTGATATACCATCGGTCCTTCACGATTCCCCAAAAGAAAAAAGTCCAGAGGGGTTAAATCGCAGCTCCAAGGGCTAGTTGACATCGCCAAGATGGCTGATAACACGATTTGGGAATTTGAGAGGTCGTCCAAATCCATGAATTTAATTTCAGTGAAAAAGTTCGTTCTCTGTAACGCCCAACGTTGTCTGAAAAGTGCCCAGCCTTATTTTGAAGAAAAATCTGTCACTCTCTGGGGATGCATTGGCTTCTCGACAATAACGTGCGGGCCCCAGATGCGGAAATTTTGTTTGTTAACGTAGCCGCCTAGATGAAGATCCGATGATTTTTCGCCCAAATTGCAGATAAGGCCTGAAATGCGAAGCGATAACGAAGCAGATGGTCATGACCCTTGAATTGCTGAGTCAATTGGACCTTGTAAGAGAATGATCCGAGATCTTTGTGCAGAATTCTGCTCAGGCAAGTGCGTGAAATATATAGCTGTTGAGATCAATGGCGAGTTGATGTTCGTGAATTTAGTCTCAAACTCTCGGCTACAGCAGCCACATTATCGTCTGTGCGCACTGTACGAAGTTGGAGACCATGAATGTTGTCTACAAGCATATCAGTCTTATGAACTGTTTGCACAAACTTGAGTATACAGCCGACGCGGTGGGTACTTCATTTCGACCAAAACTTTTTCACTATTTGGGCTACACAGCACTCACTTTTGGAATAAAGGTTTCAATTTTTCCTAACGTTGTTGAAACGTAAAACCACTCATTTCGATCGGTGGAAAAATGATACTGACTTTCTGCAAAATTTCGAGCGGGAAACAGCTGTCAGTGTAAAAATAACCCATGATTTAAAAAGAATCCACTAGATGGCACACCCTGTGTATGACCGTCTATTAACATCTTCATGTTGGTTTCTGGAACTTCTCGTTATCTAAGAGCCCACATACCACACCTCGTGGTTGTATCGAATGATTTCATAAAATCAACAAACGCAGTATGCAATTATTCATCTAAGGAATCCTGATATTAGGAAAAGAATTGGCTCTCGTCAAAAAAAGGGGTCCTTTTTCAAACGCTCTGAAGCGCAGTCGCAAAATGGTCATACACTTTGAGCTCCTGGGTCAAAATCTTGTACAGGTGAGGGCAGATGCCTGGCGTAAAATCCGCCAAGTTCAAGCTTGCGAAAGGCAGAGCTTTTGAGCACGGCGAGGAATAGAAAGGATCAAGTGTACACTTACACGGACCGCAGCGATGTTCTCGGAGGATCTAATATTTATTTGAACCACGCATGTGGTTGCTTCTATTAATCCAGCTTCTTTTATCGCAACAAAAACGCTTTAAAAACTTCTCCGCATTTTTTAAACTTTTCAAATAAAAAACTTTAAGCTCTCTGCTATCCATGTCTGATTAGGTTTATGTTCTCGAAGTCTCAAATACAGCGAATTGTAATTTTTAAATCAACTCTGCATATCAATGTGCTCTTCCAATGTCACCACACCACGCTTCCAAGCGGTTTAAGGACTCTTTTGTCGAGTCCAACAAAAAAAAAATAACATAATGCAAATAAAAGTTAGAAAGTCCCCATAAATTGTCAAAAACACAGAAACATACGCCACGCCGTTAACAAAAAAAAAAAACTTGACACATCCGAAAAATGTGATTTTATAATAGACATGCCGTTATAAATTTACGTATTCACACACACTCATTCAAAGCAATCTCTATTACAATGTTTTGCCTTGTTTTTTAATGTTTCCTTTTTTTTCATTTTAATTTTACTCATCTCTTCTCTTGTCTAATAAATTACAGGCTTACTCCACTTAATATGCCCGATTACGCTGAAGTTGCATGTTCAACATTTAAAAATCCCAATTCAACCCTCTCGACGAACAACAATCACGCTGCCATCACGGCCGCCCTCTACGATAGCTGTGGCGCGTACGCAACAACGAATCTAGTTGCAAATGCCAAATTGTATCAGAATCGTTATGCGACAGCGACAAAAGCCAACACAGCTATAGCCCGTTCGACGGATAACATCCTGGGTGACTATAGGGCTACAGGGATGTATTCGGCGCCACCTAGTGCCCACTATGGACTCGATGGAAGCTGCTTCAATGAAACAAATTATCCCATGAGCCAGGATAGCAAAGTTATAACTGCACTAGGACCAGCATTGTCATCATCAGGATCGACCAAGTCATCCCCTCAGCAATCAATGGGGAAGGCAGCTAAGCTAGCCGGGCAGCAATATAACAAGCAGCATCAGCCACCATCGTCGTTGTTGTCGTTATCGTCGGTGGGAGTACCAAACCTAATTTCCCGAGCACCAAAAATGAACATAACGGAAAATAAAATGGATCTCATAAATAACCTAAATCTTACGTCATCATCATCAACGGCATCGCCGTCAACGTCCTCTTCAACGACCTCATCATCTCCCCCATCGTATACAATTGGAGTACTTGGAGTGTCCTCTGCAGCAGCAGCATCTGGAGCATCAGCCACAACGACAACAGCAACAACAAACGTATTCATGCCGAATTTCCTCAATTCTACATCGTCTACGTCGTCT
The DNA here is from genome assembly GCA_916050605.2 of Platycheirus albimanus. NCBI lineage: Eukaryota > Metazoa > Arthropoda > Insecta > Diptera > Syrphidae > Platycheirus > Platycheirus albimanus. The sequence goes on along the minus strand of OU696698.1, from coordinate 27,683,468 downwards.
TTTTCATCCCCAACCAAACACCACCACCACCACCACCAACAGCAACAACAACAACAGCAGCAGCAGCATTCACTGCTGAATGGCTTTAAGGCCGGCACCGGCATTCACCACCAGCAGCAGCAGCAAATGGTCAATACGTTCTCCCCCATCAGCAACAACGAGAATCACCATTCCCAAGTGGCGCCCGGGTGTGGAACAATGAAACGCAATCGTAATCCCAAAGTTTTCAAGAGTGATAATAACATAAATACTACGTGTAACGGTGGTGGTGGTAGCGGTAATACCAACATCAGCTACAAGAACTGCTATTCGCCCCTCCTAGGAGTTGGAGGCAGGACGCCGCAGCCGCCGACAACAACTGCAATGCACAATAACGAGGACAGTTATTGCTCGAGCAGTAATCATCTGCTCCTGAATGACTATGCTGATCAATTTGGCAGTAAGCTCCCTGCCAAGCAGCACTTGTATGTTAAGGCCAAGGACGGGACATGGTCGGCAGTGAGTAGCGATGCATATCAATATAAGACAAGCGGCGGCGGCGGCAGCAGCAGCAATGGCGGCAGCACAACGAACTGCAGTGAAAGCAACTCAAACGCAACAGACGCCAGCAACAATGTCGATGACGAGAGTTGCCGACTAGTAAGTAGTAGTAAATCCAATATAAATAGTATTAATTGTAGTTCCGGATCGCAAAAGTATCTAAGTAGTTTTGGAAAGAGTGATATTGTGTAAATAAAAAAATAAAATAAAAACAGTAAACGATGAAGATACAGAATTTAAAAAAAAAAAAAAAAAAAAAAAAAACTAAAATTGTGAAACTATAGAAATGTCGTTTCTGTTTGAAATGACACAGACGCACGCGCAAAAATCGCTTTGTTCAAAACAGTGAGGCTGTAAGTTAGGATGTAGGTGTAGGCAGTAGATATGTTACGAAATGAATTTTAAATTAAATATTGTTTCCTTAAAATTAAAGGCATTTTAGTAATACATGGATCCGTGCTTAGGTTTCTTTCTGAGCTCCCGAAACGCTTTTAATCATTTGACTCAACAAAATTTTCAAATTTTAAATTTACTTTCGAGATACCTTAATTATTTAATTTTGAATTCCAATAACTAGTAATTTCTTATTTTGTATAAAAAACAAGAATCACTGAGGTGTATTGATAATGACAGAAAAACTGACAGAAAATAATGACATTCATAGCATATTTATCATAATAGAAAAAGAAGCATCCGGACGTCTTCTGAAACAGTTGCATTGGTACGAAAATGACAACTCTGACGATTCTGAAATGTCCGATGCAAAATATTAATACGGGAGTGTCTGTTCGCACTCAGTATTGCCGAAAGTTTTGGTAGTTTGTCAGCATATATCTGTTGAATCTAAATCTGACGATATTTGCGTCGAAGCCTAGCAAGGTAGTAGAGTGATCGGTATTGAGTAAGAAGAACGACTAAAAATCTCTACACACACCAGTTTAATAATGTCAAAACTTGTGCAACTGGTGTGTGCGAATAGACATGGTGTCAAAGTTCAGCAGAAGCAATTTGGTTTGATTCAATGGTATTCAGAATAAGTGGTTCCCCAAGTAAAACCAATTTAAAGAGCTATCAGAAAATCGAGCTCCAGCGGACCTGGGACATTGCGGGAAAAGTTACAAGTAGGAATTTGTTGTTCCTAGAGTGTTGAAAGAGTCCACTGAAAAATAAAAACATTTACATATCAAAAATTCATGTTGAAAAGAGAGGTTCCAAACATTCTTTTTAGAAGCCAAGAACATTTTATTGGAGATAACTGCATCCCTGGCTCTTTAGTTGAAAAAAAACAGTTTCAATAATGTTAGGGGGAATCATTCTCTGAAATTTAGAACTTCCAAAACAGGCCGAAGGCATTTTCTATTTATGGAAAAGAAACATCCGGAAATCTCCTCAAATCACTCCAGTTCTCCAGTATAGCACAACGAAGATTTTGAGAAAAGAACTCCGCTTCTAGATTTTTTTATTTAGAATCCGCTGAAGCAACACTAGTGAATTTCATACAAATGTGAAAACCTTGTTTTCCATATCGAAACCTTACGTGGAATAATGCTTTCCTGGACAGGGTGGCCTTACTTTTTTGAGTAAAATAGTCGAGCGGCTACTTTGACGTCTCAACGTTACCTGAACAAGATCCAGGAACTTGTCTTGTCTGAAATAGAACAGGTAGAGTTGATCGATTTGTGGTTGCAGCAAGGCCAGTCTGCCTACAGCCTACGAGTATACTGCATTGTTTTTTATGAACTTTTGCAAATCAGATACCCGGCTTAAGCGTCTAATCTCCTTAAATAAGCGGAATCTCATGATTTGGCTTTTTCAATATTTTTCTTTGAAAACACCTAAAATACCTTGTTGATTGTCACAAAAACCGCCCACAAAGAAAACGTTTGAACTCATATACCTACTCAGATATATTTCAGATATGGCTAACTTAAACGGGCAAGCAATCCTAAAAGGAACAGTCTAGTCTCAGTGTCTGGAATAAATAGGCAACCACGAGAAAGGTCTGTCTGAACCCTGAAGAGAAAGCTATGCCTGAAGTCCGCTTAGAAGAAGCAACACGACAAAAATTGTATTTTTGAACAGCAATCAGCAACCTAAGAGCACCGAGGTTTTGGTGCCGAAACCCGAAAGATAAGATATCAATATACTGAACTACCTTAACATGTGCGAGCGAGGAGATACTCGTAATGATTAGAAAGATAAGACAAAACTTTTAGTGATACAGTGGATAGAGATTTTAGATGAAAATTATCTCACGAAAATCCCACGGATGGCATTCAGTTGAAACTGGTGGGATAAATAAAACTTGCTGGCCAGGTTGGATTTGAACTCACAACTCTTGGTTTAGCAACCAAGCACTATATCCACTGTGCCATTGGCACCCGCTTATCGTATGATATAAAAGGTGTTTTTTTTTTTTGACGTGTGGTTTTCAAGAAGAAATAAAACGGATATAATTTAATGTTATGGCAAAGAATTTAGCTTTATTATAAAAATAAAAGTATTGCCAGATTAAAAACCACAAACCTAAAAAAAAGGCTTTAGCTTTTTTCGACTAAGACAAAGTGTGAATTGAATTAAAGAAGAGAATTATGCGGTATGAAGTGAAAACTATAATGTAGTTTGATCTGTCATTGAATCAACTAATATCGAGCTTTTCTCGATTGATGAAATTGTGTGTTTAATAACACTGACCATTTTCAATTTCAATTTCGAAGCACGATACGTAGAATAAAAAATCTTAACTCCGTATTCGAATTCAATACCGCTAACGCAACTTCTTTGTACTGCTTAAGTGCCTATGTGAAAAAAATTGTATTTAAAAATATGGCACCTGTGTCGACACTAGCAAAACTGGCAAACCTTTGTACATGTGAATAGACACTTTCAGATGCGAAATTCTCTTCCCAAAATTATTAGAAGTGTCGTTTCTTTACCAATCGAACAATTTCAGAAGACTTCCGGATGCTTCTTTGCCTCCACTGGAAAGTGCTTTAATCGTCTGGATCCTCAGAAGATTTATCATTCACTGACATAGAAAAGTTTTAGTTTGACAGCCAAGAAACGAAACAAATTTTGACGTTTTCATAATATCCATTAAGAACAGTCAACTCATGTTTTCCTAGAGATCTGGTCTAGGTAATTTCTTTCGTCATTTTGAAAAAAAAAAAAAAAAATAATTTAAGTCTAAAGCAGCGTTCACACGCAGACAGGACTATGGGACAATACTCAATTGTCTTGTCCGAGCTTCTTGAACGGGGTTGGACAAGACAATGCCAGCCAGTCGATATGTCGATATTGTCCTCAGAGATAGCTCGGTAGGCTAGCTCGGAAGACAATATAATGACAATTGTCTTGTCCTGGAAATAGTTGTTCACATGGAACAATGATTGTCTTGTCTCATTGTCTTGGCCTCTGCATTGTCCCATGTTAACTACGCTTAAGTCTTTTTTGCAAATTGATTTCCCCAAGCAAAAAGCTATAGTTACGTCGATTTTTATGCGACTAAAATAATATTCATTGACATCATAGCTGTCACTGAATGAACTTCATCTATTTATTTCCATCTTATGTAGAATATTGAGTTTGATCAGAAAGCACTAAAACCATGTTTATTTGAGCACGAAAGTGTGTCTGTATTTCTTCTGGAGTTGATCTAGTGATTCTTCAGTTTTTATTTTTAACGAGAAATATCAAAAACATATCTTTTAGTTCAACTGTCAGTGCGTCACATTTTTTTAATTTTTGGCAACGCACAGTTGACAGCCTACTTTCTTCCTTTTCTCGCTGCATTGTTGTTTTGTCTAAATGTTCCTACAAGGGTTGAGCTGAGCTAGTTACAATCGGCCCTATCGAGGTATCCGTCAGAACGGAAATTTCTCCTATTTCATACGATTCCGACGATATTCTCTTCGAGGTTTTTTTTTCGACCAGCTATTCAGAATATTTCTCCGAAAAATTTTAAAGCTCAGCTACGAATTGCGTTGCATTGTGTTCAAGTACATTTTCTGGTGTGATTTTTAACAGCTAGATACCATTTTGCTTCCGATTTCCTCCGATCCGACACATATTCTTGGCGGAATTTTTTTTCGAATTTAAGCAAAATGTTGAAAAATATAAGAAATAAAAAAATTACGATTATAGATACCTCGAACGCAGTTGAAACCTCCGAAGAAGTATGCGTTGCGGAAAACTGTCCGATCCGACGGATACCTCGATAGGGCCGAATGACCTGGAAATTGTTTAAATCGTTTCGTTCATCGATTACATAAGAATTTCTGTAAAATTTTTCCAGTCCTAAAGAATTGATAATGAATTTTTGCGAATGCTCTAAGCATTTCTCCTTCCGTGGTTAGCCATCTTTGAAATTAATAAGTTCTTCTAACCTACTTCATTTGAATATCGTAGGGGTTTGTGGCAGATTCCTTGGGATCAAGATGCTAGAAGTGTTCTTTCTCAGCTTCATACAAATAATTTGTTTTAAGTTGCAAAATTAAAACAAATCTCTCCTTCAAAAAAAATTGAAAACCATTTGAAAACTGTGGTTCTAATCGATTAAAGACTCATTAACTTTTTTACTGCCATTCTTCTCGACTAACACTAAATGCATAAGCATTTACGATGGACAATATTTGCCATAAAAAAAAAACGGGGGAGCAAAGAATTTTTCGAGTAAAACTGTCATGCTTTCCACATTCCCGTCTAAGTGGGTAATAAAAGAATCAATTTAATTCGATTAGTGCCAAATTGCTGGGACATCATCTTTTTCCTTGCTCCACTTGTCGCAAAGATACATATAAATCTAAAAGTACCCATAATATCTGTCCAGTCAGTGATGTCCTGTCCAGTCCAGTCCATGAGAGATGAAGGTCGAAATATGTACCAAACACTTTAAGAGCACACGCAAGCAGTATCTACGAGTATAACTCTGCCAACACGTTATATTCAGGTAAAGCTTTTGCTTTTGCTCCTTCTGCTGCTTTATAATTTTTTTTTTTTTTTTCGAAAAATAGGGTAGATTTTCCAAATCCCCTTTGCTCTGACTCTGAACTGAATTCATCTGAATCAGCAATGTTATCTGATTTTTCTTATACAACATACATTCTATTGTGTTCCCTCGAATGATCGTAAAAACCCCGTTTTATGACCTTCTTTAAGTGCTTCCTCGTGTTTATATAAACATCCTTTAACCTTAATAAATATATACCTATATGAGGTAGTACACATTGCAAAATTTTCGAAACAGCTACTTGAGCAAAATATTAAAAGAGTAAATACACACACACACAATCAGACAGTAAAAAGGACATTCAAACCAAAAACAACATCAACAAAAAATGTATAATTTTGCAATCCTTCCAAAATATCCCATAATCCTTTTGTAATCTTAAGAATCCCTCTGATTTGTCTTTCCTTTTTTTTTATATTTCTTCTTCCCCAAGATTGAGGCAGGCAAGAAGGGAGAATATTGACAATTTATGCATTGGTTCATGATTTATTGACATTATGGCGATTTAAGATTTTCTGATTGGACGGTTTATAGCGCAATTCTATCATAAATTTTAATTTATTTTTTTGTTCAGAAGAAACGCTAAATTAAAGACAAGAAAGATATTAAAATTTGTAGCCCAAAGAAGAAGATGACGATCAAGATATAAGAAGAACATCATTTTTATAATAAAAAAAAAAAGACAAAGCAATTACTTAGAATAAGCAGAAAACGAAACCACAACAAAAAAATAAAAAAAGTATCTTTAATCCCATTAGATACATTCTATAAAGATATATAAATAATTCATTAAATTGATGAATTGTGATTGTAATATTAAAAATAATGATAAACATGAAATTAAAAAAACAAAATGTTGTAATATAGACTTAATAGATTAAAAATAATAATTAAAACAAATAAAAAATATGTATTATCAGCGCTACACTTCAAAATAGATAATAAAATATAAAAACAAATTCTGAAAATTAAGTATTAAATTTATTATTTTATTTAATATTTAATTTTTTGGTTGCAAAGAAAATACAGAACAACTATCAATTATTAACTTATTAATAAAAATCATGACGATGTTTTAACTACGAACTCCAAATAAAACTTTGTATACACATTTGTAAATTTTATTATTTTTTATTTTTAAAATAAACAAAGAAATTTTAAGAATTAAGACTTTAGTTGTTACGTTTTTGTATTAATTGTTGATATTGGAATAGAAAATTAAAGAGATATGACCGGTTACGAAATTGGTAAGTATTAAATGTCATTTAAGGTACTTTTACACGAAATACGAAATGACATAAATGTGTAATGAATCAAACGAATAGTTCTAAGAACCCAAAATGAACATAGCATCTCACAATTTTTTTTTGAAAACATTTTTTTTAATTTTAAATAAGCCAAATCGTAGAAATTCAGCATATATCATTTTTGAAAAAAATTAATGAGCTGTTTTCAAAGTGTTAAATTTTTGAAAAAAAATGTGTTTTTAAATGCTTTAAAAAATACAAAACAATATTTATTAAAAATTTTGTTGTGCAATATAAATTTGCTCCCTTAACCTTAACATTTGTGAAATTTTGAAAAAAATTGGTTCAGCCCTTTCTTAGCTAGCGGAAAGCAAAAAATCGGTCCTATGGAAGGTGCCGTTCTTAGCCATCGTTTTTTGTTTTCTAGCCATTGTAATAGGTCATACCATTGTTTTTATAATCTATATAGTACTCGCAATAAGAGGAACGTTTGGTGCGCCATCCATGGACGAAGTTCACACACACTTGATTGGTGAGTTATTAGTGTTTGTCTAGATTGACATGAGAAGCAAAAACAACAATAGAAGACATTTGATGTAAAGTAGATGAGACATTTAAGCGCCGCCATTGACGAAGTTCAGAACTAAAAAACATGATCCATGAAATAACTATAAAAATGTATATACAATGGCCATACTTAAAAACCTTCACTGATTATTTTAAATTAAAATCGTTACAGCCGTTTTCGATAAAAATAAGCTTTATAAGTCATTATTTTTTGAGCAAAAAAAAAAAAATTTCCCCTCCGTACATTAATTTAAAAAGGGTGTCCTACAGAATCCCAAAAAAAAAAAATCCCCATCGATTAAAATCTACAAAAATTATAATCAAACTAGCTAATATCCCCAAAGACATAATGCACATTATGTCCAAACACCCAAACAATACTTTTTGCCGAAATCCCCAAGAAATCCCCAAATCCCCAGTGTCAGTGTACATCTAAATTATGTGCATTTAGTTTTCAGAAAAATGACATGAAATTATTTTATTGTGAATCTAACTAATAAGTGATAACGATTAAGTTTTTCTTTTCATTTCATTTAAGACTCTATAAATATTTATTAACTTACTAATTTCGAAAATGTATTTTTATTTTAATAAATATTACAAGCATTAAAAAGAATTTTATATTTACTCTTTGGATTACATTTCCTGCAATATGAATTGAACCAAATATCACCAAAACAAATATGTTCAAGTAGTGAACCATGCGATCAAATCGCGCGCGCGATTGGATATTGGTTTGGGGATTTTCGGCTTGTAGATTTTCTCTTTGGGGATTTCAGGGGTGGGGATTTTACTGTGGGGTTTTGCGTTTGGGGATTTCAGTTTGGGGCTTGTGTTTGGGGGCAAATGTTACCAACCCATATAAAAACTCTTTAGGTACGAGTATACCAAGTTTGAAGAAATTCGGCATACCCCGTTTGGGCTGTTTAGGTGTTTATACAGACAGACTGACATACAGAAGGATAGAATTTTTAGACCATTTTTTTCGTCTTCGCTATCATTGTAATGTCATCTTTGATTTTTATCTATTCGACGAATGCATGACTTGAAATGCGTAACATTCAAAAAGTAAAAAGTTGGGAATGGGACACTTTGGGACACTGTCCGATGCTTTGAACTAGGCCTTTGTTTTTTTATTATTATCCCTGAATATAGGCATTTAGGATATTTTAACTTAGATGATAGATATAAAAAAAATAATTTTTTTCCGAGCCTTTGAAGCGAAACCTATGAAATGAACACACAAGCGGAACCAACAGTAGTTCTCAATTTAAAATATCGTGTCATACGAAATCAAAGAAAGGGTGTTATTCAGAGGTTTAGAAGTTGGCTGCATTTTTTCATCTGTCATATGATTTATATTTCGTTTGGTTTACCATTTTCATCATGAATCGACCGACGACGCGACGCCTGAACAGATTTATTTTATCATCTGAGACGTCGCGCCGTATAGAGCGTACCGAAGAAGTAAGATTCACCAGCGTGTTTTTGATTAGACCTAAATATTTGACTTCATCCAAGTCAGAATGGCCATATGCCAGAAATCATACTCAAATAAAAATGGCAAGGAATTCTGTTTCAAATAAAGTCAGGTTTTATTTCAGAGTCTGTGTTTTATTTCATTCTTAAGTTCTCTAAAAAACACCCTTTGCAATGTTTTCCTAAATGAATTTTTGAGCAAAACTCTGCAAATTTGTTGTCACAACTCACAAGTTGGAATGTGAAAAGTTAATGTTCCGGATTGAAAAAGTTGGTTTGTACGACGCGGCTCGCGTGGTTTGCAAATAATGAAGCAGGTTAAGTAGGTCCCTAAATTCTGCCTTGCTCCATTGTTGTACAGGGTTTTCCAATAAGAGGTGTTACTTTAATATTCAAAGAAAAATTTCGATGTAAAATAGAAAAAAATGGAAATCAGCCAAAATGGCCACCACGCTAACGCTTACACAACAATATCGTTTTCATGAAATTTTCCATCACCAAATCGCAAAATGGCTGCTGTATGCCCTCAATAGATTCACGAATTCCATCTTCGAGGCTGGAGTAGACCTTATCTTTCACGTGGCCAAAGGAAGAAGTCGCAAAGTGTTAAATCACAAGATCTCGGTGGCCAATTGTGATCACCTCTTCGAGAGACAACATGATAAGGAAACTTTTCCCGTAAAAGATCGATGGTTTCGTTGCTTGTGTGGTACGTAGCGCCGTCTTGTTGAAAGTAAACGTTGTCCTCATCAATACCATCCAATTCCAGCCATAAAAAAAATTATTTATCATCTCTCGATAGCGCAATCCATTCACGGAGCTGTTGCTTTAGCCTCATTTTTAAAAATAAGGTCCAATGACCCCACCGGACCATAAAATGCACCAAACAGTAAGGTACTCGTTGAGGATGGAGAGGCTTTTCAACAATAAATCTTGGGTTTTTTGAGCCCCAAATTCGACAATTTTGCTTGTTGACGTAGCCACCGAGGTTGAAATGAGCTTCATCAGTCAAGATGATTTTTCGATTAAATTCTGGATGAATTGTATGCATTTCAAGGACCCAATCAGCACAGACACGACGTTGTTGATGATCGGCTGGCTTGAGTTCTGGTGTTAACTGAACTTCGTTAGCCTTAAGACAAATACGGTGTAATGACGTTTGTGGAATGCCCAATTCCAAAGAACGCGAGGAATGGACAAATCTGGGTTTTCTTCAACACTTTGGGCTACAGCAGCAATATTCTCATTTTTTCTTGAGCGACGTGCAATAGTTTTATTCTTTATATCGCATACTTGTAATAACAGCTCAAATTTGTCCACCAACTTCTGGATTGCGGTCCCCCAAATACGTTTATGTTTTCCATAATTACATCCGCTTCCCGTGCAAACAATCAAGTTAATATATCAATTTATTCTCCATACATGTGTGTGTCTGTGTAAATGTGTTGTAGACAAAAGTCAAGTCTCTAAAACCACAACAAAATAATTCCATCCAAGCAAAGCCAAGGGGGGGTATACACTATACATATTAATCGGCTCTGACATCCATCAACTACACCACACCTCTTTTTCCATAAATTATATAAAACGGTGGTGTCCAATTAAGCAAACATCGAAACTAACCGAAACAAAGTAGTTTCATACACAAACTTAAACTCCTGCTCCCGAAAAACCTTAAGTGTAACATATTTACCGACCTTTGGTGATGGTAGCTTGAAAATTGTGCTTAAGCTATCCTTACCACACTGCACCCCTTCCCTTATTTCTATAAAACCAACTCATTTAACATCTCTAAGAAGCGGCAAAATAAATTACTGAAGGGTAGAGGGGATAAGTGTATCACATTAACATAAAATTCTGTTATGTCTCTGCGGGAAAATTGAACCTTGATGCTATCCTCTCCCAAAATACCTCACCGCCTGCGTCCGCCCTTCTATATTCTTGCCTTTTAAATGATTTCTCAAATATGCCACTTCCACTTAATGTCACTCATCGTACGTCGTCGTAGTCGTCGTCGACGTAGTTGTCGTTGTCGGCAATGCCTCTCTCGTCCACTGCTGAGAACGGCCATTCTTCCTTTCAGAATTAAAAAAGGACACGTTGGAGCTCGAGTGCCAGTGCGAGTGCGAGAGAGAAACTTAGCTTAATGCACAGCTTGACAGGAGTATGAATGAGCGGGGAAAACGCCCGCCGCCCGGTCTCTTCGGAGCAAACAGATTGTGTCATCTCCTGCTTAACAAAGTTAAAGTATTTAGTCGCAAAATTTAGAGATTCACTGAGCCAGGATATAATGTGAGAGGCGAAACGAGGCGGAGGATATGTGGAATTAAAATTCAACCCCATCTCCTTTCTAAATGAGGAGGATTGGGCCAGGGCTGAATTTGCTTAGAATTCACCCTGAAAACTAATTAAAAATCAAAAGGTTTATTCAAAAAATATTTTTGTAGTTGTCGTCCTTTTCTCAATGGCTGATATGAAATGATACCGATTGTATCTAGGACCAAATTCTAGCGTTGGGAATTGGCGCCCAACGTGGGACAGAATCGTAGCTTAAAGTTTTCTTCTCGAAGTTTTCTTCTGCACATTCAAACAATCAATGCATAGTAAATACACAGGACTAAAGTGGTTAAGTTTGAAGATGTTGTGCACATGAAATGGGCGCCCGACGTTCGTTGGTCGGAAATTGCAGCTCGAGGCGGTACTTTGTAACCTTGGTTTCACACTGCAAATTTTTTTTCCAAATTTAAACACCCAAACCAAACAAATTAAGTCAAGACCAAAACAAATGAAAGTCTGAGGCAGTCCTGTCGTTTCAAATTGGCGCCCAACGTGAGGCCGATAAGTAGCTATAGAGAGGATTTTAACAAAGGATTTCGTCAGGTAGCCTTGCCAAATACTAAAACCAGTCAATGCAACAGTCAATACCTTCGACACAAATTAAAAAAAAGCATATTTATCGCAGTTTAAGCGTTGCAAATTGGCGCCCAACGTGAGACCGATTTGTAGCTATACAGGGGATATTAACAAAGGATTTCTTCAAGTAGTTTTCTTTCCCACATACAAAAAACAGTCAATGCATATTCAACAAAAATTACCAAAAGCATATTAATAGCAGTTTAAGCGTTGCAAATTGGCGGCCAACGTGAGGCCGATTTGTAGCTATAGAAAGGATTTCAACAAAGGATTTCTTCAGGAAGTTTGCCTTCCCACATACAAAAAACAGTCAATGCATAATCGAGAAAAGGACCAAAAGCATGTTAGTCGCAGTTTTAACGTTTTAAATTGGCGCCCAACATTAGGCCAATTCTTAACTATATATGGAATTGTAATTAAGAATTTTTTCGAGTAGATTTTCATGCTAAACTAATACAGTCAATGAATAGTGGACACACTGGAAACGATAGAAAAACAGATCTGAAAAAGATCTAATTATTCAAATTGGCGCCCAACGTGGGCCAAAGGCCGTTTTTCGTTTAATTAAATGAGTAAAACGTAGGTTTAAATTTTTAATCTCAAAGTTTTAGGACCGTAAGTTCTAAAGTAATTTTCGTAACAAGTTAATATGCCCCACCTCAAGGACATTCATTTCAATACGGTCCCTAATGAAGTCTAATTTCAAAAACGTATCCCTATTGACGGCCCTGGATTAAGTTTTGCTGTGGTCGTTGTTGTCGGTATCTTTTTATATTCCTGACACTTTTGTTTATGGCTGACCCTTGTTGGGGACTACGCGAATGGTGGTGATGATGGGGTCGAACGATGAAAGTCAACTTGTCGTTTAAATATAACGTTGTCTGTTGTAGAGCTCGGTATGTGTGTGTGTGTGTGCGTCATTGCTTAAGGATACACTATAAAACAACAACAAAAACAATCAGAAGAAGAAGAACGAGCAAAAGAAAAACCGGAAAATACAAGCACAGAAGGGATTTGAAATTTTATGAAACGTTTTATTGCACTAATTTGTGGTCTGGGTAACTAAAGTGGCATTTTGCCATGCCACTTGGAATTAAATATGTCCACTGGTAGTACTGATGGTGGCGCTCAAGCTCAGCTCGATTTTAGCAGAAACCAGTGAGCAGTGAGAGACTCGCGTAGAGGACTTTCTTTGTCCTGTCCTTCTTGTCCATGACTTGAACTAGACATTTCAAAGAATTTATGAGAGGTAATCTTCTGCCTTACACACTGCAAAATTAGCATTCGTTACATTTCTGGTGCAGCCGATTGTTCTCTTGATAGTTTCCGGTCACGAGTGTTGGTGGTGTGGAAGAGATGGCATTGGCGTTGGAGTTGACGTCAGCAGTGCTGTGGTTATCCTTCCTCGGTTGTGCGATATTAATATTCAAGAAAACTTTTCTTTTCTCGTCCTTTTTTCGTCCTAACAGCACTGACTGGAATGGCATGGCGCGGCCGGCGCGCGGTAGTGTGTCGGGAAGAAGGGAAAAGTTTAAAATTTTCATATCAAATTGTTTTATTCTTCCACGAAAGACACAAAACCAAGAAGGATCGGTATGTTTATGAAATTAGGAAGCACATTTGCATGTAGACAGAAGTCACTTGAAAGGTATTATGATAACTTTCTCAATAAATATATATGTGAACGAGTGTCTGGAGGTTTGTTTTTCCTCGAAACATGGCTTTTTGCAGAGCACGGAAAAGAGGGAAGACAGTCCACGGTACACCGGGCATGAATGTGGTGGCTTTGTTCCTCGTTGGCGTCGTTGTTGTCGTCGTCAGCATTCAAGGAAGATGAATAATGACCTGGATGGAATGTTAACCAAGCTCGCCCATGCCCATGCCCAACCCATCCAGCCACAATACTTGATTTCAGAAACAAGGAAAGTGTTTTGGTTTTGGGAAAGTTTCAAATGTTTCTAATTTATTTATTTCAATTGGATTCATGGCGGTGAAACAGGGATACCTTAAGTATACTACGAAAGCGTGAAATGTTTGTGGTTTTTGATTATTGCCTTGTTTGTTTTTGAAAGCACCCCGGGGAGTATGCAAAGTTTTTTTGTTAATCTTTTGGAAAATATACATATCAAGGTATGGGTATACCGTGATGATGAATTTTTATGAAATTATTTTTAGGTGGTGATAAATTAAATACTTCAAAATGGAGTCCAAATGTTTGTTTTCTTTAATTTAAACGGTTCAATCGGAATAAGTCTTTCCCAAATAGTTTGTATACGCTAAGAACGATGTCCAGACCATGCTGAAAAATGATACAAAAACAACTTGGTTCTTTCGGGAAACAAATGAGAAGTTCACTACTTGAATGAATGGCCAGAAAATTAAGTCAGCTTTGTAGGTTTTGAAAAATTTGTTTTGTACCTAAACAGTCGAGAGTATGAATAAAAAGGATACCTCCATCATCGTCAGGACCAAGATAAATGAAGAGATACAACTAACCTCCCTTTTGGCTTCGTCTATACTTTTCCCCTCCATCAAAGTCATTGTGAACAGAAATGTCGAAATTGCCATTGGATCGTAGGCAATTGATTCGCAGAATATTTTACACAGCGAAGATTTTAAGTTCCGTCTTGGCCACATGACTTCTACCAATCGGAACCAAATGTACAAGGTCGGTCCCATGAAAAATGCACCAAATAAACTGAATCTTAGTGAGAAATTGAAATAGGTGACATTCTGAAATTTCTGGGATTTTGAATTATTTCAAAATTATGATGTACCTGAGACATTTTATCCAATCGTAGGTTTTGAGTGACCTTTTTTCCACAAGAGTTTGGTTAACCAGGCTAGCACATGGCCATAGTGTTCCGTACGAAAGCATTCCACGAACTATTTTGTAGTTTTTGATGATGATTGGAAATTTTTTGAACATTTTCAATGAGTTTTTTGACAGCCTACATTATATTGATTTTGACAAGGCATGACATTTAAATTGTGAGGTTTTTTTTTTGAACTGTTGTGATTTTTTTTTTCTTAGAAAATCTGGGGTTTCACTTAATTCAAGAAGAACGTTGTGTTAGAACTGTTTCAAATATTTTATTTACCATAAGATCACTTATTTCAAAACTCATGGGAAAATGACACTGCAACCCACATGATTTAAATAAACCCTGCAACGACCAGGTCCTAGATTAATTGTAGTTTAATATTATCTTAAAAATAAAGATCAACAAAAATCGTTCCTCAAAATTGCGAAAAACCACAAGACTCTGATAGACCAACTCCTGATATGATCGATCCGTTCTGATATTGATTATGAGCAGGGGCAAAAGCTAGTTTTCAGAAGCTATTAAATTGCATTGGCTTCGAACATCTTACGGGCAACTGCATAGCAAGCTTTAAGTTTAAGCTAACTCTAATAATTCCTCCATAATTTTGCTGGATCCAAAATGAGTGGCGTCTGGGTTCTTAACCAGGTGTGGTTTGAAGCTTGAGCACCCGTCATCTACTTGGTTGTCCTGCTGCAAGTTGTTTTCGAACGTCTCTTATCTTTTTTATACCCTATTCCATAGAATGGGTATATTGTATTTGGTGTGGAGTTTGTAACATAGAGAAATAATACCGTTAGGTAAAGAAAAGTACATATATTCTGACTCAGACTCAAAAACCTAGTCGATTAAGCCTTGTCTTGAACAACCTCAATTTGGTAAAATTAAATTGTGTTTTTTGTACAGTTCCGATAAAAGCATAACGCTAAAATTTTGCACACGTAAGCTTTAGGTAAACCTTCTTCCAATTAAATAAAAATATTTTAATTTGGGCTTGGCTGACGCCCGTTTTTTCATACAAAACCATCAATATTGTTTTTATAAAATAACAATTGTTATATTAAAGCGAAAAACATTAAATTTTGTGGGTATTACTTGCACATAAGCGTCTTGTGTATTAAATCAAAAAAATTGATTTTGGGCGTGGCTAACGCCCACTTTTCCTTAGAAATTATAAAAAAAATTGTTTTTTTTATATAAACGGTATTTATAATGAATCCGCAAGCCAAAATTTTGCGTCTCTTAATAGAGACCGCAAATCTTGTGTATGAAAATAAATTTTTGAATTTTGAAAAACGTAGTCTCAAAAATTTAAGGTACTTCCAATATTCAATTTAAACCTTTTCCTTCCGTTCGTTATTTGAAAAATATATCTGTACATTTTCGTGTGTAAATACTTTCAATAGGCCCACTTTTAAAGGCGTGATTTTGATAAAATACATTTGTTCAGGTAAGATTGTATAAAAACTACTCGATTCAGCTGTAGGTTTACACATGCCTATACTCACTTATGACCAAAGCTCAGTTAGTGCATCAAATTTTTAAGACACGCCCACTTTTAAGGGGCGTTTCTGCCAAAAGTCGTATAATGCATTAATTTTTTAACGTTTTTTAACTATCGGTCGCAGTTTAGAAGTAAGAAGTTGAACACTTAGATTTATATTCCTTGGTTACGTAGCAGTGTGTTCCAAGAATTGTTAAAAACACCCATAATCGCTATTTTCATTCAAAATCTAATTTTTAAAAATTTAAGTTTTGTCTTGTTTTGTTCAAATCGATCTGCAAGAATAAAATTGAATGTCACTGAGCTCATACTAATTGCCTTGACAATAAAAAGTCTTAACTTTGGGCGTGGCGCACGCCTTTTTTTATTGTGCCAGCACTAATTGAACATCACACCACACAACATTAATGTTATTGAATTCTTTTCTGTCTGCTAAAGAAGAATTTTGTTTCTGAAACTGAAACATCGACTGACTGCGGGAGGCGGACGCATACACATACAAAAATATATGGAATAGGGTATCCAACAGTTCGTTGCAAACGTACTGTAGCTCTCGCTTATGTTTTAAAACTCAGAGAGCAATCTGGGGTTCACAAATACCTTTATCATGAATTAACGCAGTACCAAGTGCTCAGTAAATTTGACAGGAGATGAAAAAGATACCGAATCCCATTTGTCTTAAACGTCTGTGAACCAAAATGGAAGTTAAAAACCGGACTGGGTAAGGCTTAGCCTTAAAAGGGTTGGCTCTGAAAGATTGTAAAACGTATACTTCTCTCTCCGTATAATAGCTTCTTCCTGGAAAACTTAAATTAAGGTTTGTTTTTACTTGCTACCGAAATCCTGCATTATTGATCTAGATGTTTGAGGCGCATTTTAGAACTGGGTTTCAAAGCTGGTTGAGTCTTCCATTCAGCTATCGAATCACAGGGGAAATAATTTGATCAATTGCGTCATATCTAGGAAGATGTGTCCTTCCTACAAAAAAACCAGTCAGATATAGCCATGGTGGAGGCAATAAGCAAGGGCTACTGCATAGATGGTGTTGTACGTGTTGTACATGCTTCAAGGATAGGTTTTCCTTATAATGACTACTGTCGATCTTGAGGAAAGAGCATTCATTTACTGTGCCTCGGGCCGACTTTATCTCGCATAAGGGTGCGGTCACTAGGTTTCCAATAAAAGGATCAAAGATCTGATCAACTTTCTCGATGAGGCATAATGGCTTCTTAATGACCAAGAACTACAAGAACAGAGGACCCGCCTGAGAAATATACATCTCGCCTAGGTGGCTATGATCCTCTGGGGATTCCTAATTGGAGCCCGCTTACTTGGCTGACCCCTTTTACAGATCCTATGTACCGCTTCTAACCATCGACATGACTATAGGTGGCATAAAGTCTGAATTCTGGTTGCATGGAGTTGTTTTAGAAGTCACTTGGGAGATTGTGATCGTCTTTCCTCTCTCCCTTTAACTTAAACAATCAAAGAATTGGCAGAGGCTCCATCTGCAATCCATACACGTAGCCTAAGTAGCGGGTTAAGATTCTTGGAAAACTCCTATGCTGAACCTGAACCCGATAACTGAGGTTAGTCTTTGAAAGATCTTTAGTGTATCCTCGCACTAACCACAATCTATGCCTTTAAGTGTATCTGGACTCTGGAGTGCATAATTACATGAAATTGTTCTAGGATTGACTCGACAGATTGAGTCATTTTTCTGGAGAGTGCTATCTCATGCCACCTTGCCTAGGTGGCGAGTTATGACTCCATATGAAGCTGAACGAGCTTTCTGAAGTTTCAAATGTACTATTACCAACCAGCAACCTTCCTAGGTGGCATAAAGTCTGCCAACCAGCAACTTTTCCTCAGGAAATTTCTAGCTCAAGAAAACATATCTATTTTTACCGAACGTTATACCTATATTAGAAAATAGAAGTTAGGACTTGGCCCCCATTATTATGGTTTAAGGAACCCGATAACTGGATCGAAGCTTGGCCAAGATATCACCCATCTTTTTCTTAGATTCAGAACGTATCTCGATTGGCCCAACAACATTGATTATTAACCTCTCACTAACTTTTTCGATTGTATCGCTGGGTACCTGATCATTTGATAAACCCGGGAAACTATTCATTTAAAAGTTAGTTTATCACAATACTGCCACCACAGACCGCCAACTTGTACTCCTCTATCCTCTTGCCTTAAACACCCTCAAAACATTTTATTCATCACCGTATATGTATATCTCTGATTGTGCATTTTATTTGTTCGTGTATTGGTTCCCCATTTAAAATGCACGGGAGACGGATGAGCTTAAAACCGAGCTTAAACATATTCAAAATAAAATGCACACCAAGCTTGTAGGCAAAGAGAGAAAATATAAAGAGTATAGGCGGTCTTATCTATATGACTGTGACTGTCACCTTCCGTGATCAATTTTGTCGTCGGCCACAAGAAGTTGGACATTTCTCCGTTTTTAATAACTAATAAGAAAACGGTTACATACTTCTTATTCAGGATATTTTGAGGGAATCTTGATGGCTTTGGGTTGCATCAGCAGCTGGGGAAGACATTTCTTCCCGCTCTACATACAGGCTTAACTTGAAGTTGGGTGCACTTCTTCGGTTTTTTTGTAAATTCTTTGTTAAACTTCATCTCATCTCTTTTTAATGATTTCAAAAAAATCGTGCTATCATTTTATTGATCTACCTATTTTGTGTTCGTTTATAATCACCAGCTCCAAAAATTAATAAGTTTTATTCCAAACTTGTCCGCAGCTGCCTCTAGATTCTTGATATCATCGAGTCATCAATATCTTCCGCAGACCACAATAATTATAGTCCCAATTAGCTTTAAACGCAAAATTCACTTTCTTATTGCCCTAAGGTTTACTTATAATTTGTCTAAATTACCGGAAATCATCTGCGAAAACATAAAAATATGCCAAAGGCTTTTAAGTGAAACATTAACTCCTTAATTCTATTTCTTTCCTAAGTTCTTTAATTATATATTTTTTTTTTCTGTCCTACTATTGCCGTCCGTTATCTAGCCTAATTAATCTGTAAACTGCTTGTTTTTTGTTTTGCCTGTCTCTGTCTTGAAACCACACAAAGCACCCACAGTAAAAGCTTTAACAAGGATGTCTCTGCAAAGACAGTCTCAAATAGTATCTATCTATAAGATACCGTGCCAAAGAAATGGATGGACAAAATGTCGATTTAACTTCTTTCGGTTGGAAAATACCTGGCAATTTTACTTATTACGGCTGGAGCAGCAGCAACAAAAAAAAAAAAAAGTAAAAATAGAATGAACTCTGGCGATGTTATCACGAGGACTTAACTCCCCCCTTTTCTTTATGGCATGAGCTTGAGCAACCTATATGCAGTTCTTCTCCTTGGTATCTTGGTCTCTCGGAATTTGCTATACTATCCAAAGTAATGAGATACTTTGGGATAATTTTCCACCACACACCAGCAATCTTTCAGAGTAACTTTCAATCTAGATAAGGCTGATATAGAAGCTAAAGAAGAAGAGGAGCAAAAAGGTTTTCTTTCCCCGTCCGCCGCCGCTTTTCTGTGCCTCTCTGCACAAGGGTGGATAAAAAAAAAAAAAACAAAGAGTCAAATGGAAAAATAACCTTAAGGTTAAGATTCCAAGGTAATTTGATTCAATTCCATTGATACCAAGAAAATTCAAACTTGTCTTATCTGTGAAGTATAAATTCACTTCAGTTGGCATTTTGCGTTGTTGGTTTCGTTTGGTTTGGTTAGGTTTGGGTCTTGTGGGATTTGGTTGAGATACTTTTTTTTTATATTACATTTTTTTTTGCGCGCGATTATAGCGAGAAAATCCTTGTGACTTCACCTTTTTGTTTATTTTTCTTGCATCGAAAGTCTATTAAAAATGTTTTTCTGATTTTGAGATTAAAAGCTAATAAACAGAAAGTTTAAGGTACCTACCCTCTTGAGTGGTATTCGGATTGACTTGAGGGTAATGAAATTGGCTTTTAATGTTGGAATGGCTTGTTGTCCTCCTGTCTGTACCTACTTAGCTGATACCTAAATAAATGGAGTGTGGCTTTAAGCGGGGATTAGTGAATTTCACTAGTGAATTAGCTAGGACTCTCTTGGGTTGATTGAGAGAGTATCAGAATATTGTGGTTTACTAAATCTATAATTAGTTTCAATTTCAAAAAAAAAAAAAAATCAAACTAAAGCGGAAACGCATTGTCTTCACCACAAAGGTGATCAGGACCACGCTTAGTCTAGGTTCAATTCCTAATTTTGAAAACGGACACTCAAAGTTCAGGTGACCGTGCAAAAAACTGGAAAATTCGAGATTTATCCCACAGACTTCATACCATTGGCCTTGCGATTTATTGATTGGCATCGCAAAAGCCAATCTAAAGGAGAACTGAATTCGCCTAAATTGGAATAGAAGGATAAGTTGGAATAATTGGATTCCTCGGGTTAAGGACTTCCACTCCCTTGAACTAGCCCTTAATGATTGTCGCTTGAATCACATTATTCGTCAGTTTCTTGAAGGACAACCGCGAACCGTTACACAATTTCGGATGATTCAGATTCCGCAACATGATTATGATCGATCCCACCCTCAGCTGTAAATTATGCAGCGGAGTTCCTGGCACATCAAGCGAGTTCAAAAATTCCGTCGGATAGTTGGTAGCTTCATTCTCGTCAGTCAAGCTTTCATTGAATTTATGTGAATGCAGTTCTCCAGCGATTTGACTTTGAATTATATAATTCAAGCTATCGACGTTCTTATTCTTCGTTGCTATTGCTAGTACTACCTTCCTAATCTAATCGAGATTTTGATAATTTTGTACAAGGCCGGGGAACACTTTGGTGAGGAGTTTTTCCTTCGAGGAGGCTGTGAACTCTCAAAAATTTGCAGGGAACGATATCAATCCAGTGGAAACATCAACGGGAATACGGCCATTGCCAAGCGGCAGCAGTTGTCTCGAGAATTCGGCAGTCGATGGGTCTCTCTGCAATGCGACTCTCTTGTTCGTAGTCAATTTCAACTTCTTGACATGTCGCCACAAAGACGACGATTTCAGGCATGCATTCAGTTCATCGGCAGCAGTAGATTTCGGGATGGCGGGAAGCGTTTGACGAAAAACATCAAAGAGCAATATCATAGCCCAAACTAAGTCGTCTGGAATCACCTCGGAAATCCTTCATAGTTCGGTCAACTGCCATCAAAGCTCGTTTATGAGCCATCCTGAATTTTTCCACGATGATGATTTTGCATTCTCACATCAATTTCACTGTTTTCGAACTTTTGGTCATGGTGCACGTTGGCTTTTCAACCGTGAGAAGATTTATAGGAAGCTCCAAAGCGGAATGTGCAGTTTGACCGCTTTCCAACAAGGTGGCAACAATGCTAGAGGATGTAATAAGTAACAACCAACGCCATTCGAGATCTTGACCCAATTTTTGCCAGAATAACCGAAATGTCGAATGTCTTGCCTATCCCATCGCTAGTATCGAGAAAGTGAGTAAAAAAGGTTGTTTTCCAGAGTTTAGTGTAAGTGAATATAGCAGCCCTGTGCACGGGCCCATGTGCCCTTATGGTAAAGTTGTGTCCGTAAGTTGTTGCTTTAATTCTGGCCGATGAAATATTGTTGTGTTACACTGTTGTTGTCTCATTCAAACCTTCAACACAAAGTCAGTATTTTCAATATTTTTCTTGCTGAATTTGAAGTCAAAACTATGAACATAAACTTTCGAAAACTTGTAAGATAGACCCGTGACGTAGTGGTTGAAGTTGTGTCAGACTGCGGCGCCAAAGTTCCTGTGTTCAATCCCTGAATCCCCCATATTTGTATTTTCCCGAATGATGCCTCTTGCGAGGAAATGAAAAATTTTCCAAGAGTAAAATTTTGTTGAGAAAAGTGCATTTTTTAATAACAATTTGGATTCGGAGGTAAATTCTAGGTCCTTTCCATCCTTGCAGAGTGTCAACACAAACTGAAGAATGGTTGAAAGTGCAATTCGATAGGCCTTGGCTCCCCGGAGCTGTTTTTCAACAAATAATAAGGTTTTCAAAATAAATCCCAAATAAATCTCTGAAATTACTTTGTCTCCTTTTAAAGCAGCGATGGAAGCCTTTAGACCCCTTTGCTCAAGAATATGCAGAAAATGTGTTAAACGATTAAGTCAAAGACCATTTTCCACTTCTTTCTCTTACAAGAAAAGACTATGGCTTGATACACATAACCAAACACCAAATAGCGAAACAGGAAAGCTTGTTTGATGACAGTACCAAAATGGAAATTGGTTTTGGTGCGCGCTTCTATTTAGGAGTCCTTGATATAGTCAAACTAATCAGACTCCCCGATAACAGGAGCATCTTTCAGGCTAAGGTCCTGGTAGTGAAGGTATAGTTGGTGATGTCACATTTTGATAGAGCCGATAAAAATATTTCGAAGCTTGTAACATATAGCCGCGAATAGCATTACTTTTTATCGGGTACCTGGTAAAGTGACGGGATGGGAAACAAAAGTGCTGATGAGTTGGTGAAAAACGGTTCAATCTAGAACTCAGACAGGCAGACACATGAGTAAAGATACAAAGCGGTAACATCAAACAGGCCAATGGGAATAATGTACTCGTTGCAGCAAACAAAAGATGGTACTCGCTCGACTCCTGTATCACGACTAGGAAATTGTGGCTTTACCAGCTGACCGGCATACTGGCCAGGCACAACATGCTGAGTTACTGGGACTTCTGCAGGTGATGTGCCGACGAGAACGTCGGCTTTTTAAGAAACGAATTACCATACGAAGATACTTTCTTCCAGGACTAAAAAGAACTATATAAGAGTAGGAACCTGCTAAGATTCATCTACCCCACGAAATGTATGGAAAATGTTTTGTTTGTTAGGTCAAAGGTTTCCGGTGGTGGGGTCCCTAACCCCAGGGTATCAAAATGGATTATCATTACATATCCCACTTTACGCATATCTCGGCATGCGACATCTTCGTTTTTCCTTTACTCGGCGTGTCTTCCAAAATCACCGTAAAATAATTTTTCTTGTGAACTGGTCACTTAGAAGACGTTTCGAATATTTCTAATAAAACCTTAAGGATTGGTGAAAGGCTTTCTTTTATGATTGCACTGAAAAAAGCCTGGCTTAAAATCTCTACTTCTTAACTGGCATCATATTTTTAAAAAATTCAAATTTTGCTTTCATCTGAAATTCTTCACATTCATGAAACTAAAGAGTGTTTCCATTAACCTCAATTCTGCTGAAACACTAAAGCTCCTAAGCTGTGCATAGACACACAAGAGCACGTTCATGTTACCCAGTCGTGCATTATATTTTCAAAAGACTTGATTCTCCTAGAAACGGAATTAAATTAAATTAATTTGATCCTTCCTCCTGCAAAAGATAAAATTCAATTTAATCTAAAAACCATTCGAAACACCTGCATATTGATATAAAAACCCTTTAGTTTATCTATCCTTTTTTTTCGTCATTTATAAAAATGTCCAGCTATGGAACATCACCTTTGTCAAAGCACATTTTCAACCCTTTGAACACTTTGGTATAGCTGCATACCTACCCATACACCTTATAAATATACCTACCTATCTGTTGAAATTTTTTCACGTAAGTAAATTTACGGCACAGTTAACCACAACTATTTCCTATACTATATCCTGATTCCATCACATCAATATCAACCCAACATTCACCATCACCATCCCATAGGATGAAAATTCCCCAAATTGAAATGCTATCCTCGCCAGTGATGGATTGCACATTTTTAATCCTTTGTAAATTATACCACTTAAATCTACGACGTCACGCACTTTTCGCCCCATCCTCCATGATTGGTGTTTCGGAGCATCGAACCGAACCCCCACCCCAACCGAACGCAAAAAAAAAAGGTTCGAATCGGATCGGATCGAAACGAAACGTAAAACGTGAACACATTTCGGAATGATTTTGGGTGGCATTGCGTTTGCCGTCGCGTCGGCGGGCGTCGTCCGTCGTCGTCATTAGACAGTCCGCACATTAATCAAATTTGCCTTTTCGACACAACACAATATGGTGAGGACTGGGGAGACAGACAAAAAATACGGATTCAAACCAAAAACTGCTTCAAAAACCCCCTTCTCCCCAACTCGGGACAAAGGGAGTTTGCAAAATTCCAAAGTCAAATCACGTAAACATTATTTACGATATTTCAATATAATCCATAAGCAATAGCCCAGAAGCCAGAATTACGGCAGATTGTTCTACGAGTTGAAAGCTTGTAGGTATGTTGTTCACACTATAATATATACGTGGAATGCTGCTCCTGTCAGATGCAAGTTTGTTGGTTGGTTTTTTTTTTTTGTTTGTCCCCCCAAAGTCGAGTTCTTCTGAGAGGGGTGGCTTCGGCTGACGAGACTATATATGGCTATATATGGAGCACAAAAGGTAATCTATCCTAATGGGGAGGTTGAGTTTAGTGTCACGGTGACTATGAGCTCAAAGAAACGGCATGGCTTGGCATGGCACCCCCATTCCCCATATATTCTATTGTGTTGGCTTGGAAAAGAATGCGAAAAATGGTGGTTCAGGTATTACCAAAGAACATAGTGAAGAGTCGGAAGTCTTGTAACGCAAATCCCGGATTTATAGCCACTTAAAGTTTTTTTTCTTCCGTCATATTGTGTTGCCTGTAACTTTTGGCGTGTTTTTCAAATTAGAGGGAAATGAAAACGAACCGTTTTCGGTTTTGTACTCGAAAAGACAGTTTTCTCGACACCACTCGTATACTATACGCTTTGGAGCTAGGTGATTTTGCTGAAATCTCGTTTGAATTATTGCCACATTGTAATGTTAGTTGCAGTGACGTTCTTCCCTTGTGGAAGGTGTCAAGAATTCACAATTTTTGTTATTTCTATATATTTTTTTTTTTGTTCTTTTCAAAACCTCTACAAGGAAAATTGCTAAAGGGCAGACGATGGAGGATAGAGGATAGAGCACTTACTTGTGGAGGTATTGTATATCTTACGGAAGAAAGTAATAACACAGATGTCGCTCACGTGAGAGCCATCATCGTTGCAGGCGGTATTGTTTGGATTTTTTTTTTACAACACCAAAGTTTCTAGACAGACTATACTTACTTCTGCCATCTTTATCATTCGTGTTAACCCCACTCAGCAAGTGGTCGAGATTGAGACAACCCTCCTCCTACTGTGGAGAGTGTGGAGAGTAATAAATACTGTAAATACTTTAGTTACAACAACTCTAGCGGAAACTGCTGAGTTGCAAGGGTTGCCAAATAAGTGCGTTGTAAATGGAATCCAATTGGGAGGTGAAATTTGCAAGTATTAGAATTGTGCTTGGATGACGTTTATGATACGGCATATTAAAAACACAGTTTAGAAAATTTAATAAATTTGAATATTTTTAAAGCCGATCGATTTTCATATTTTGTGCACAGTCAGTGGCCGCGTCTTACCAACCACATGACATGATTTTGACAGCTCGTTCCTATTTACACTGTCATAAGCGACTTTGAAATCGCTAAAAAGATGGTGAGTATATCGATCTGGAATTCGTGGGTCTTTTCTAAAATCTGTCGATGTGAAACACTGACACACCGGACCTGATACCACAATAACAGGTCCCAATCAATTCACTACTGATTTTATAGGCGACATTTAGGAGACTAGGAAGGCTCCCTGAAATTAAGCCATAGGAAATAACGCAAAAAAAAATGAAAAAAACGCCCGAAAATGTCTATACCAAAATATTGGTTATTTCTTCTAGAAAAAAGGCCCAAAATGTTTCGCTTTTCCCGAAAATTTTTCATCTTTTTTCCGTGATTTTTGTCTTTATGATTAAGGAAAAAAGCCAAAAAAAAAATAACGTTTTGATTTTTACCAAATAATTATTGTGGCGATTATTATAATGTAAAAATCGCGCGATTTTTAAACAGATTACATTATAATAATCGTCATCGTAATTAATTTAAAAATCGCGCGCTAAATTGATTACGTTATAATATTCGCCAAAATAATTAACTTAAAAATCCTCACATTGCTTAGTAACAGTAGTTAAGACAGATCCTTGGAATATCTTTTTATTTTTTGGGCGTAATTTCCAAAGCCATTTTGGAAATTAAACCAGAAAAAGCTTTTTTTTTTGGTCTTTTTTCCAAATCAAGTTTGGAAATTGAGCCTAAAAGAGTATACATATATTTATTTGGCATCATTTCCATTTTCAGTTTTTGCCCTTTTCCCTAAATTTCGGCGTAATTTCCATGCTTTTTGGCGAAAATTCCAAAAATATTATTGTCGTTTTTTCCAAATTTAGTTCGCCCAAATTTGTTGGGCTTTTTTCCAAGTCTCATTTGGGCGTAATTTATTATGGCGTAATTTCAGGGAGCCGACTAGGAACTCTGTAGTTGGAGCAAATTAGAGTCTTTTTTGTAATTAGTGCACACGATGATGAGATTCCATTCTCCAGGCGTACTATCATCTGACGAGGTTAACAACCGAACTTGTGTGGAATATGCAAAGAAGAATCTGCTTATGTAGCATTTTTCGCTGCAGCACCAACTATAAAAAGCCGAAGGAAATGGAAGCTAATGTCAAAACTAAACGAAACTTTCATTTTTATTACGTCAGATTACACATTAACAACGACCCATATATTAATATCGTCTCAATATAAAATTTAGACCATGAGTTACTGATTATTTCACACAAAATTATTTTTCGATTTACTCGTAACTGAGTGCGCGTGCGTTGTAATGGGTTTTCCAATAAGAGGTGTTATTTTGAATAGCCCGCTATTTCGGTAATTGTCATTTTTGCAGCTGTAATTTTTTGACATTTGACAAATCACAATTCACTTAAAAATGGTTTAAATTTGGTTCGTAAAACTAAAACATTTCTTGGTCGTCGTGAAGCATCTTGTCGGACCGCAATTCAGAAATTGGTGGAACAATTTGAGCTCTTGGGACAAGTTAGCGACCCGGGCACATCGCTCAGGAAAAACTGAGAATATAGCTGCTTTAGCCCAAAGTGTTGAAGAAAACCCAGGTTTGTCCATTCTTCGTCGTTCTTCGGAATTGGGCATTCCACAAACTTCATTACACCGTATTTTGCATAAAAACTTGGGTTTTAAGGCTTATAAAGTTCTGTTGACACATGAACTCAAGCCGACCGATCATCAACTACGTCGGGTCTTTGCTGATTGGGTCCTTGAAATGCATGAAAATGATCCGGAATTTCATCGAAAAATCATCTTGACTGATGAGGCCCTTTTCCACTTCGGTGGCTACGCCAATAAACAAAATCGTCGCACCTAGAAAACGCTTGGAAAACCCAAGATTTATTGTTGAAAAGCCTCTCCATCATCAACGAGCGAGAAAATGTTTGGTGCGGTTTATGGTCGGGCGTGGTTATTGGGCCTTACTTTTTCAAAAATGATTCTTGAGCAACAGCTACGGTGAATGGATTGGGCTATCGAGAGATGATTAATAATTGTTTATGGCCGCAATTGGATGGTATTGATCTGGACAAGGCTAACTTTCAACAAGACGTCGCGTCGTTACGTACCACAGAAGCAACGAAACCATCGATCTCTTACGTGAAAAGTTTCCGGACCGTGTTATCTCTCGAAGAGGTAATCACAATTGGCCACCGAGATCTTGTGATTTAACACCTTGGGACTTTTTCCTTTGTGTCCACGTGAAATATAAGGTATATGCCAACAGCCCAGCGTTAATTCAAGACCTCAAAGATGGAATTCGTGAAGCTATTGAAGGCATACAGCAGCCACTTTGCGATTTGGTGATGAAAAATTTCATGAAAAGGATATTGTTGTGTAAGCGTAGCCCTGGCGGCTGATATTGTTTTCCGTTATTAATGGCATACTTTCTTCTTTACTTTGAAATAAACATCCGATCATTTATCTCAAAAAATGCCATATTTCTTTGAATATCAAAAAAAAAAACACCTCTTATTGGAAAACCCTTTACATTTTCGAAGCCCCCTGAGTTTCACAGTTCGAC
This sequence comes from Platycheirus albimanus, assembly GCA_916050605.2. Lineage (NCBI taxonomy): Eukaryota > Metazoa > Arthropoda > Insecta > Diptera > Syrphidae > Platycheirus > Platycheirus albimanus. The sequence goes on along the minus strand of OU696698.1, from coordinate 27,655,336 downwards.
CGCAGTTGGTGCGTCGTCGATCGGTTATTCAAACTTTGCATACCGTGAATACTGTTCTGTTCAGTAGTATGGTTGCCACCTGACGTCTACAAATATCAACGATCCTAAGAAACATAAATCTTTTTTGCTTTGCCATCTTGTCTAAAAAATAGTTGACTGGAAAACAATATTTTATATCAAAGGTCTAAAACTTATTAATTTTTCCCAACTTGGCAAGCCTACAGTATAGGTACGTGGAAGAAAAAAAAATATTTCACAGCTGAAGGGCGACTATATCGCACGTGGGGCAAATCTCAAACTAATACCCCCTCAAACCACAACTTAAACATCCCCTTTAGCCAAATGAGATAGCTTTGGCACTCTTGGCAAACACTGTTATATTATTTTTTTACTTTTCTCCCCATCCCCCAAAAATATCGTTTCGCTCCTCTTATTTTCTATTGTGCTATCATATTTCCCTTCATGCATTATGCACAACACAACGCAAGACGAAGAAAGTGCCTTCGATTCTTAAGGATATAATGCTATACTTCCATATTTCCCGCACTGAGCCATGACTTTTCTTTGTGCTGGCTTTGGCTTTCGCTTTGGCTTCGGCTCTTTTGCTGCTCGTCCTCGTCTTTGGTTTTGGTATCAGTTTCGGTTTCAAAGTTTTTGTCTTAAGGGCCATTTACTCATAAAATTACCATCAGCCTATCACCACCACAACCCAACATCATCTCTCCCCCACCTCCATGACGACGACTATACGACTATCTGTGAGTAGGTATAAGAGGGGTTGAAATTATTATTGAACGAAACTGTAACAGCATACCTTTTGAGAATTATCAGGGTAATGATAGCATTGCGGGGGGCTTGGGCTTGGGCGGACAGCTGGGTGCTGTATAAAGCCTGTATAAGCCATCCCCTCCTGGGCGAGCGCATGCCTCATGAAACATCTTCACCTTAATAAAATAGTAAAAACATCACCGGGACGCGAAATCCTCCTGCAGTACAATAAAGCGGCCAGGATTACAGTTATACGGTGCCATAAACCATCAGCGATCATCCATCGGAAAGTGGCGTTGTGTTTTTGCCACCCCCGTTCGCTGGTCCCCATGCAACAGCAACAGCAACGGTATTCTATGTGCAAACCCCTCATCCTTATCTTTATCCGTTTTTTAGACCAAACTAACTCGAACTCGTTCAACCGAAATCAAATGGTTCACTGTGTGTGTCCTGGCGTGCATATACCGTTTTCATTTCGTATTTTGCGTGGTAAATTTGGCAGAATATGTTAACATAAATATTTTCTAACTGTATTTGGTTTTATTTATATGGTTTTTAGTGGGTGGTAGCGGTAGGATGGGGTGGAGGGTCTTAAATTGTGTATTGTGTCAGCCTGCCTGCTGGGTGTCGTCCTTTTTGTCTCTGATTGTCTGTTCTTAACCGACTTATTCACCCTTTTGGCAAAAAAAAAAAAACTTTTCACTTGCGTGCAAACTGAGTTTCGGGATCCTGATTAAGATTAAGAGTTGGCAGCGCCCCCAGCGGGGGGTGTGCGTTTACATTAAAAACAATTTGGAAAGTTCTTTTTTTTGTGTTGTTTTCTTTTCTTTCTTTATTTCTTGTTACTTTTTGTTGTCTTTTGTTTATTTCCGTGTTTACTATTCTCCCCTTTCAGTTAATGTTTTTTTTTTTTTTTTTTGTATCCATTCCTCACCCTCTGCTATTAAATGGGTAAAGGAGGGACACTTTTGTACGTAACTTGTTGTGGAATGCATTAATTGACCTTTAGGGAATGTGTAAGGAAGTAAGGATTTAAATTGTTTGACTGTTGTCGTCGGCTGATGTTTGGGTTTTGCCATTTTCTTTTTGTATTTTGTTTTTTAAACAACAATGGCGACGACGAAGAAGACAACAGAACAGGACGTAAACGACAACGACAAGGGTGGAAAATGTCGGGGCATTGGCAAGCAGATTTGCATTTGAATTCGATTAAGCCGTCGGCGTCGCGTCGGCAGCACTCGTCCTCGTCGTAGTCGGTTGTCCTGAAAGAAAATTAATTTACATAATCCTTGTTGGTTGTATATTGTTTGTGCCTTTTGTTCTTTTATTTGATTTGCAATTAAATTTGGTTATTTTATTAGAATAACGGAAGTATTTAAGAATGCGAGGGCTTTTGTTTGTTTAAAAATAAAATACTTTGTGCTTAATGTATCAAGGAGTTGATTATATGAACTGTCAGCGGGAGGTTATGAGGTTTGTTCTGTGATTAATTCAGCTGAAAAATGGTGTCGAGAAACATGACGCGGCGTAGGTGTGAATTGTCCTTTTAAAAACGTTGAGAATAAATAATGCTGCAAATAAATTTGTTTAACTTCAACTTTAACCTCTTGATATCCTTTTAAGTCCTTTCAAAAGAAAAGAATACATTTCATCGTCCTTGCACCGGGCGGGTGATATACATATGGGGTTGCTGGGAAACTTCCATTAAGCTGAGTTGACGGCTTCAACAACGAGTCGATCCAGCACTGTTCACAATACACCATTTCGAATGCGTGACAAGTGATATGGCGTATATATCTGAGGCATATTGGAGAGCATACATCCGAACCTCCATCCTTTTTATAACCAGTTCATTCTTTGCTGGGATGCAATCACTGATTCAGCAAAAGCACTTTACACGTTTAGTCCCTTTCTTCCATTAATCCGGTAACACACCAGTGCGATAACCACGAAACTAGCGGAACAGATGCGTGTGAACAAATACTGCTCCAAAATTTCGTAGAAGCGATTTCGCGTCTTTCAATGGTTTTAAAAATGAGTTGAGGACTCTCCGGTGAAACCAAATTTTCGTACAAAAAACCTGTTTCTTGTTCGGACGGACAGAAAATATAAGTAGTTTAAGAGAGCATAATACTAGCGCGCTCTCTTAGTTGAGAAAAAATTGATATAGCAGTGTGGGCAACAATATGAGCACAGAAAAAGTGAGAAATATCAGTACAATATTTGAAAATGGTGATCGAGACTCGAAATATCCAGTTTCAATTTGATGGACAGAATACTAATGGCTGCAATTATAACAGCAAGGGCAGAGGACGCTCAGAAACCGATGCTTTCCGTAATTATGCTATGTTTTGTGACTTGTTCTAGGTAGGAAGAAAAAGGGTATATAACTGTTGGCTGATTCCTCCAGTGGGAGATCCTGCCTATCTGGAAAAAAATGAGGTCAAAGCTGCCATCACCAGACTTAAAACGAACAAAGCATATCTGGAGCACTTTGGTAGTTTATTGAGTAAGGCCAAGCAGCACCACGCTTTGAAGCGTCGACGAAAGTCAAATTAAAATATGATTCCCAGGTAGATTTGAGGCACTTACAATTCGTTGTGAAACTGTGAAGCCTGAATTTTTGTTGTGATTTCCTTAAACCCTGTTTTAAAAGATAGAAAACTTTAACTTGGTAGCAATGTTTTCATTGACTGCCATTTTGTCATTTGGCATTTGATTTGTCTTAGTTTGGTTTGTCAATTCTTCATGAATCGACTGACGCCTGAACAACGCATGCAATTTGTGCAAATTTATTTGGAAAAACACGTTTCTGTTCGTGAAACTCATCGCGAACTCAGCCCAAAGTTCAGCGATGATACCTATAGCAAAGGAAAATGTAAGAGGAGGTTAAGGGAAAGTCTTGGCAGCTCGGCATTGTACTCAGGGGAATCTTCAAAATACAGTAAAATCTCGAAAACATGAACGTTTCTAAAACATGAACAATTCGGAAAGATGAACGCTTTTCCCGTGGGACAATCTACCAAAGAGCAGTTTAAAAAAAGAAAACTTTCTAAATAAGTCGGTTTTTTTACTTTTCATGAACGACTTTTGTATGAATTTATGTTGTTTTAATTTTTTTTTTAAATAAAATGATTTGTTAACAAATAGATGCAATATTTGTATGTATAGCTTTATGTCTTTCCTAAACTAATGCTCGATGCTTGTAAAGATGAACAATTCGAAAAGATGAACGGGGTCTGTTTTATATCTGTTCATCTTTTCGAGATTCTACTGTAAATTCTTTAACGCTGTTACTAAGGATTAAAGGAATAGCCCTTCATTTATTATTTTTATTTTTTATTTTATACCGAAATTGAAGAAGCCGTAGTGGATATAGAATGTATTTCAAAATCTTGAAAATGTCACCTCTTAAAATTTGTCAGTATGTATATGTTTACTGTTTGATAGGTTAAACAAGATGATTATAGGGTGAGATGGGGTAAAAAATAAAAGGCTTTCTTAACAAAAATCACATGTCAGATGCTCTTGGCCGCGTTTACACTGTCCATTTAAATAACGCCAAGTATTTTAATTTGCGAATTCTGCTACATGTAACCAAGGGACCAGCATCATCTGGATCATTGAAACCAGTCCATGGTGAATTGTGTATTACATATAAAGAAGCTTGGCTTACTCGTAGACGAGTTACCAAATCTATTCGCAATCATTTTGACTGCTTTCTCATCAGCTGATATAAAAATTATAACTTGGGTCTAAAACTGTGTTTTTTAATACAAAACATAACCAAATACACAAGCAAGAACCTACCCTCGTCTTTCGTATTTTCGCAAGTGTATTAAGAATAATGATCCAGTTCTTAAGAACAAAATCGGTTATGTTTTTTTTTCTTAAGGGAGCTAGATTCACGCCAAAATACGCAGTAAGAATACACATTTTGTAAAATAATAAATATATGTACATAATATGTATGTAAAATAAAATAAAATTGACTTACCAAAAGTGTGAGTCTTTTTAAACATCAATTTCTTCTGCAACAAACCTAAAAAGAAACAAGGAAATATCACAAAATAAAGTACAAGACTGGGTCGGACGAATTTTCTCTAATGTGTGACGGTATGGTCTTGGGGTTTGAGATTTTGGAAAAAGAAGCAGGAAAGAATTGATATAAATTTGATTGATCACTTAAAAATCACTAGTTAAAACATTTTTTGGGAAAAAAAATGAAGTAAGCAATCTGATTTCGTTTACTGTTTAGAATTAAAAAACATTTTATTTTTCAAAATCGTTCGTCCAGTTTTTTCAAAAAACAGTTTTTTTTGAAAAACTTTTCCAAAATATATTCCAAATTTTTTTTGAGTATGCCAACTTCCAGCACTTTGTATTTTTTATCAGAAAAATAAAATTAAAAAAAAAAATAGGTTCAACCGTTTTTGAAAAAAAAAACAAAAAATAAAAAAAATTTTAATTTTTAAATTAAAAACTCATAAAAATTTTTTTTCAAAATTTTAATTTGTATTATTTCGTATCTAAATTCGTCTTCTACATTAAAAATTTCATCGAAATCCCTAAAGTGGCTTACGAGAAAATCTGATTTAAAAAACCGGTCCTATGGGAGGTGGGAGGTACAGTTATAAGACTTTTCCTGAAAAATCTATTCCAACCAAAACATAAAGTTTGCACAGAAAACACTATTCAGAAAGTTTTATCAAAATCGTACGAGCCGTTTTTTGAGATAAATCAATTTTCCCCTAAAAATCGTTTGGCAGGTACCGTTAGTTTTAGAGCTAGAATGCTAATTCCATAAACCCCTCTGTAGGACGTCATAATAATACTATGTACCAAGTTTGAAGCAAATCGGTCTAGCCGTTTAGGCTGTATAGGTGCCGAGACAGACAGACAGACAGACAGAATTGTCGGACATATTTTTTTCGACTTCTTTGTCATCGTAATGTCATGTTTGATTGTAAACATTTTTTTTTTTACAAATGCATAACTTGCCTATTACATATTATCGCAAGTAAAAAAGGAAGCATTTTTGCTAAACTTACATATTATTTACCTTTCATGTCTCCAGGATAATCCACTAAGCAGAGTTTTTCTTCATCAATCGCTTGGCGAATTTTCGGGTGGGTCTTTTTGTAAGGATCGGAAGCTACATTTTAGTCAGAATTCAGAATTCATATTAAAGGATACACGACAAAAACAAATTCTTAATCCTGCCGCACGATTGTGGAGCAGAAAAACTTTCCAATCTCCAATGACTGTCTCTGAACCACCGACAAACAGAAAACACAGCTCCGCCAATACAAGAAAGAACACGAACGCAACGGCCGCCATGACACACAAAGTCGAATTCGAAATTAAATGACAACTAAATTGCTTTGATTTTTATTTTTGCCCGTGTAAATTGATTAAAAATGCTCACAAAAATTCACTTCACCATATTTTAATTGATATTGTTGATTTTTTACAACCGCACTATGAAAATTGACATTAAAAATTAATTTTTGTTTACCAATTGATCGCGAAACAAATTGATTGAAACTGATGAGAAAACAGGACGGCACTGAATGACTGAATGAATGTGTTGAAGAAGCTTCACTGACCACTGATACTGACATAATGAGTGAGTGCTTTTGTGAAAGTTCATTGCAGCACCAGCAAGCAAGTAGAAAAACAAAGAAGAATGATCAAAATGAATTTGGATGATAGAGAAGTATCCGAATACGTCAAAGAGAAATGTCAAAAATGTTTCCGTATGAAAACAAATAAATATTTGTGATTTTTGTATGCAAAAGCGATCGGACTTCCAAGAAAATAAACGAAAAAAATCTTCCTTTATAATTTAAAACAATTTTTTGTGAATAAACAATAGAGGTTAAATAGTGCCAAAGTGTTTTAAACAATTATTCTATAAAAAAAAACTTGTATTGTGCGTTTAAACACGGAATAAAAGTGCGACTTGTTTTGGCGCGATTTATTCACTTTCGGTGGATTGATTAATAATTAAAAAATATATTTCAATAATATTTACTGTGTTTTTATTTATCGGGATAGTTGTTAATAAACACAATAAGTTGATTTCAATAAAATAATATAGTTTTATTGATTTCGTGCTGCCAAAATATACAAACAAAGTTGGACATTATTTTGCCGCAATATTTTTTTTCTTTCCTTGGCGGGATTTCACTCGCATCTTAGAAATGCGTTTCCATTTTGAAGAGGCCCATACGATTGGAAAAGTAAAGAAATGCTCTTCTTTGCTTGCAATCGAATTGCTACTACAACCGTGCACACAGCAATTTGTCGGCATATTGTAAATGCACTTCTTTATTGTAATTTAAAGAAAAATAAAATTCTTTGGAGAATCCCGCCAACGAAAGAAAAAAAATATTGCGGTAAAATATGTCCAATTTTGTTGGTATATTTTGGCAGCACGAAATCAATAAAACTATATTATTTTATTGAAATAAACTTGTTCAGCAGCTAAAGGAGTTTGTGGCAACCCTAAAATTTATTCAATTATGTAATATATAATGTAATATACTAGTATGTAAGTTTTTTTTGTAAAGCCGCCGCGGCTATCTCGGCACAATAAACTCAGTTAGTCATAAATGAAATACCATACTGTGAGGCTGCTTATTCAATCAAAAAAGAACATTTTTTTTAAGATTTACATTTACAGTCCATTTCGTTGCGTCCGCTTACATCTGGTCCTAATCGTTCCGGATTCCGAGTTTCTTTTTTGTTTGTGTATAAAATATTGTCTCTATGGTTTTCGCAACATTATTATTATTGTCTTACGGCGGGAGACAGAAAATAAGTGATTTGATTTGTTGTTGAGACACCTCAGTGAAAAACTAAAAAATAAAATAACTCAGGTGGACTATTTAAAATCATAAATCATAATTTCTTCTATTGCATACCGTTTCCGTTATTTTCTTTGATCGTCTTCGTCGCCGTCCGCCGGTCGTCGTGGTCGTATATATGTAATTCATTCTCCAATTTTCTGTTATCTTCTTCGTCGCCGTTCGCCGGTCGTCGTACATAATTCATTATCCAACTCACAAGAGTGTGTATGTGTGTGGCAAAGTCATATATTGCAATAAGATTTCCCCTCTTCTCGTGTGGTGGCTGGTGAGATGTAATGTAAAGCGAAATCAACTGGGTTGCCAAAAGGTGAAAAAAGTAATTATATACCAAAAACAAATTCGATTCGTGGCAAGTAAATTTCGATAAATTTATTTAACATAGTTGATTCGCGAATAAAAATTTGCTCTGGTGGTAAGTTTATTTCGGTAAATAAGCACAAGCCACATTTGAGTATAGCCTATACATTTGATATATACAAAAAAATTCTAAGGCCATCCTCGATTTATAAACAGTTATATTTTCTCGCTATGGAAGCACTCAAACGTCGACGGGCCGCGTTAAAGGGACAAGTTACACGGATAACTGCATCACGTCAATCTCAAGGTCTTCAGCCGTCAAAGGCAAGGGCCTTACGAGGAAGGCTAGAGCATTATATGCTTGAATTTGAACGGTTGCAGAACGAAATCGAATCGTTGTTGGATGAACAGGACGACTTAACAGACGAAACCCAATATCGTGTGGAGTTTGAAGAGGCATACTACGATAACTATGCTGCGTTATCGGATATAATCGATGCCACGAGTTCTGGGGAGGCAGTTGGTGCGGAAGATGGCGGGAGTATAAATAATTCGATCAAAGCGTTGACCGATAGTCAGTGCGCGTTAACGGAAATTGTTAAAAGCTTAACGGATGCATCGTCGCGTAGACCTATCAGCATAACGAAGGTCGTGACACCCTCTCGGCTTCCCGAGCCAAAATTGCCCGAATTTCATGGCAACTACGACGAGTGGGTGCGGTTTCGCGATTTGTTTGTTGCAATGGTTCAGTCAAAGGAAAATCTCTCGGGTATCGAAAAAATGGAGCATTTGCTTTCGTGTTTGAAAGGTGAAACGTCGTCTGTTATTAAGCATCTATCTCCGAGTAACGCGAACTTTGAATCAGCGTGGAATCTTTTAAAATCACTTTATGATAAACCAAAATTTATAATGGTAGCTCATCTAGACAATTTATTTGAATGCGCGGTTCTGAAAGGCACCGGCCTTGACGAGATAAGACATTTCTATCGATTGATTTCCGAGAACATTAACGCGTTACGTGCCCTTGAAAGGCCTGTTGATGATTGGAATACGTTACTCGTTTACGCGCTTTCGAAAAAACTGGACGAGGAAAACCGAGTTTTATGGGTCCGATATACCAAGAGTAATGTTGATCCAACCATCGCGGATTTAACAAAATTTTTAGAGGAGCGAATAAACGAGCTCGAAAGTATTTGCCTTTCACGGGATGTGCATGTCAATCGAAAATTAGCCGGTAAAATGCCGAGTAAGCGTGTTTTAAGTGCATCTGTTCAATCGTGCATAAAATGCAAAAGAAATCATTATTTGTATCAATGCCATGAATTTCAAAACCTTCCCGTTTCATCTCGCGTTGAACTAGTGAAAGCAAACAAAATATGCGCTAATTGTCTTCGGGTTAAGCACAATATTAATGAGTGCAAATACACTGTGTGCAGGTTGTGTTCGCAAAAACATAACACGCTTTTGCATCAAGCTCTCGAAAGGCCTGACAAATCGTTGCCGGAGTGTTCAAAAAACATCGCGTGTGGAATGTCGGTGCATTCAACTAGAAACGCGTTACGGGAGTGTTATACACTTTTGCCAACTGCTGTTGTTTCGGTCGCTGACTCAAGCGGACAGTTGCATAAATGCCGAGCGTTGTTAGACTCTGGGTCCCAATCGACATTGATTACGGAAAGTTGTGTGCAGCGTCTAAATTTGAAGCGATCCCATGCCAAGATTCCGATTCTTGGAATAGGTCAAAACGGTAGTGCGCTTGGAACTAAAGGAGTTGTAAATTTGGTTCTACATAATTCAGGTGAGTCAAAATTTATAACTTCTACTAAGGCATATATATTGTCTAACTTGACCGGTACGTTACCCACGCTTGAGATTCCGAAAACAAAGCTCGCGTTCTTCGATAATCTTGTACTAGCCGATTCCACATGTTTCATTCCCAGCAAAATCGACATTCTGCTTGGGTCTGACGTCTTTTTCGACATCCTTACCGAGGGAAAAATCGTCCATCCGACAGGTTCGCCGATAGCGCAGAACACTGCATTTGGATGGGTAATAGCCGGAAACGTTCCTTCAGGCAACCGTAATCAATTGAGGGTTTTTCAAAGCACGGTTGACCTCGATTCTCTATTAGAACGGTTTTGGGAGTACGAAGATGTTCAGCAAGTTTGTCCATCGCAACCTGAGGCACATAAGCAGATAGAGGATCATTTTGCTTTAACCCATTCCGTTCGATCCGACGGTCGATTTGTCATTAGGCTACCATTCAAGGCCTCGCTCGTGGAGTTCGGTAATTCGCGCAATGCAGCGTTTCGTATTCTTCTCTCGATGGAGCGAAGGTTTGCCCACAACCCTATTTTGAAGCAAGAATACATCCAGTTCATGCGAGATTATTTGCAGTTAGGTCACATGGAACCAGTACCGTTAAACGAGATCCATCAACCTTCCTTTTATATGCCACACCACTCGGTCTTGAAACCCTCCAGCACAACTACCAGACTGAGGGTGGTTTTCAACGCCTCTAGCAAGTCGGGGCATGGCATTTCGCTTAACGACTATTTGTTGGTCGGGCCAGTTATCCAAAAGGATCTCATAAACTCAATCATCGGGTTTCGAAAATTCGCAGTGGCAGCAAAGGCGGACATTGCAAAAATGTATCGCCAGATTTTGGTTGATAAAAATGACACCGATTATCAACGAATAGTGTGGCGGGAAAATGCCAACGAGGAGCCTGTCGATTTTCGGCTCCTGACATTGACTTATGGGACAGCACCAGCATCCTTTATTGCTACCCGGGTCCTCAAGCAGCTAGGCATAAATGTTTCTATAAAATATCCAAAGGCTAGCAACAGTCTTCAGCATCATTTTTATGTTGATGACTACAACGAGGCATTTTACTCGCTAGAAGATGCCATTCAAACTAAGGATGAATTATGCAGATCTTTAAGGGAGGTGGGAATGGAGCTCCGGAAATGGGCGTCTAATTCCACCGAATTTTTAGCAACCGTCGATCAAGAGAATCTCGAAGTAGTTTCTGATTTGCCAATGGGTGATCCCAGTGTAAAATTGCTTGGTCTGGTGTGGGATACAAGGGCTGATGATTTCAAATTCAGTTTACAAATACCCCTGCTACGCACTCAGATCTCCAAGAGAGAAGTTTTGTCTGAGATAGCCCGCATATTTGACCCGTTGGGATGGCTGTCACCAACAGTGATCAAAATGAAAATTTTTATGCAAAAGCTATGGGCGAAAGGAATTGGTTGGGACGCGTTAATTCCTCCAGAACTGTTTTATGAATGGGCAGACTTTAGGTCGGATCTTGAAAATGTCGCAAACGTTCGTATACCGCGATGGATTCAGCATGAAAGGGGAGAAGTGATAGAGTTACATGGATTCGCGGATGCATCGGAGTCCGCGTATGCTGCGGCAGTATACTCTCGCATCATTAGAACTGATGGAAGCGTTTGTACGTCACTTATTTGTGCTAAAACGCGTGTTGCACCAGTGCGAACAAAGTTGACTATTCCCAAGCTGGAGTTGTGTGGCGCTTTACTACTAACCAAGCTGCTTAGTAAGACTAAAGAATCGCTCGACTCCCACAACACCGAATGTTTCGCATACACGGATGCATCCACGGTACTGCAATGGATCCAAGGGTACCCTCGACCTAGAAATGTGTTCGCCGACAACCGTTTAGCCCAAATCACTGCTCAAATTCCTCCTTCAGCTTGGCATTATGTTCGCTCCGCAGAAAATCCCGCGGACTGCGGGACGCGTGGAATTATGCCCAATCACCTACCAATGCTGGATTTATGGTGGAATGGACCATCATTCCTTCAACAGCCAAAGGTTATCTTCACCAAGTTGCCCAATACCCGAGAAGTCTCTGACGATAACGAAGTATCTCTGTTCACCTGCTCGGCCAAGCCTGAGTGGGAAATATTTCAACGGTTCAGCGGACTGAACCGACTCCTTCGCGTCGTTGCACGTTGCATACGCTTACTTCGAAAATATAAAAGGCCGAGGATACCTCTTGACACGTTGTGGCTAACTCCGGACCAAGTCCACTTAGCTAAAATTGCTCTTGTTAAGCTCGCACAAGGAACATCTTTCTCCGATGAGATTGGTGTTTTGCTTCGCAATAAGCCCGTACATGCAAAAAGCAAAATTTTCCGTATGAACCCCTTTATTGATGAAGACGGCATTCTACGTGTAGGAGGAAGGTTGGTCCAACGATTACCTGAGCCAACTTCAAAGGCGCAATAAGTGGGCGGAAAAGCTCAGGAACATTCAAGTGAATGACCTCGTGATCATCAAGGATGACAATCAAGGGCCGTGCCAGTGGCTCATCGGGAGAGTTGTTGAAACCTATCCAGGACGAGATGGCCTAGTTCGTGTTGCGTCGGTGAAGACATCCAAAGGAGAAACTAAGCGTCCGATTTCGAAGTTGTGCCCGCTTTTTTTAGACATTTAGTTGAAATACATTTCAACGGCGGGAGGATGTTCAGCAGCTAAAGGAGTTTGTGGCAACCCTAAAATTTATTCAATTATGTAATATATAATGTAATATACTAGTATGTAAGTTTTTTTTGTAAAGCCGCCGCGGCTATCTCGGCACAATAAACTCAGTTAGTCATAAATGAAATACCATACTGTGAGGCTGCTTATTCAATCAAAAAAGAACATTTTTTTTAAGATTTACATTTACAGTCCATTTCGTTGCGTCCTCTTACAAAACTTATTGTGTTTATTCAACAACTATCACGATAAATTAAAACACAGTAAATATTATTGAAATATATTTTTTTAATTATTAATCAATCCACCGAAAGTGAATAAATCGCGCCAAAACAAGTCGCACTTTTATTCCGTGTTTAAACGCATAATACAAGTTTTTTTTATAGAATAATTGTTTACAACACTTTGGCACTATTTAAGCTATTGTTTATTCGCAAAAAATTGTTTAAAATTATAAAGCCAGATATTTGTTCGTTTATTTTCTTGGAAGTCCGATCGCTTTTGCATACAAAAATCACAAATTTTGATTTGTTTTCATACGGAAAGTTTCATTTGACATTTCTGAGCGAGTTTTAGCCGTTTGCTAAAAAGCCCTATTGCTGTCATGACATGATCTATATAATGACAACCGGAGTCAGAATACAAATTGAGCGTGTGTGAGTGCGAGAGAAATTGCTTTAGCAGAGTGCAGAGTGCGTATTGCAAAATTGCAATAATAATTACTGCACGTTGCCTTTTATGCTGTGTTTGAATTTGTTGTGTTATGTTAAACCAAAAATAATATAACAATGGGGATCCGGAGAGAAACGTCAAAGGAAATGACGTGGAGGACAAACAAGAAATTTCAACTTCGTTTGCGCCTATTTTTATTCTTAAAAGAAGCCCCAAATATAAAACATTTTCCTGTGTTATAAATAAAAAGTATTTATATATTAAATTAAATAGTTTCAGAGTGTTGTAAGTGTTTTAATTGCAGGCAAATTAGCTTTTGTTTGCCCTCCACGTTCGATAACTGATACTCCAGATTTGGCAGCTGTCAAAAGCTATAGGTAGAACCCCTTAGTACTTGTTATATTATCTTTGGTTATACGTTATAATGTGCTTTAAAATTAATTCGGTCGTTATTTTCGGCGGGACTGTTATGCAGTTCTGGGTAGGTGGACTGTTTTGTAAACTTGCCTATCATATAGAATGGGTATATTGTGTTTGGTGTGGAGTTTGTAACATAGAAAAATTACAACGATAGGGATAGGAAATTTTATAAATTCTTAGAGGCCAGTTATAGCGATACGGAAAACCAAACCGAAAAAATTATCAAATGGAAAATTTGGTATGATATAATCAGATTTAAAACACAAATCCTACACTGATCGATGGCAACCAACTCAGAGAATTTATTTTGCAAGTACAAATTTGAATTGAACTTGTACTTCTTGTTAAAAATGTATTCATTAATTTTTCTGTTATACGTATAAAAGAAAAATAAAAAAATACATTTTTAACAAAAAATATTTGTTCAATTAAAATTATTATGAACAAAAGACATTCTCTGCATTGATTGCCATCGATCAGTGTAGCATTTGTCTTAAAAATCGAAACAGAACATACAAAATTTTCCATTTGAAATTTTTTTCGGTTTGGTTTTCCGTATCGCTATAACTGGCCCCTTACTCAGAATCAAAAGCCGAGTCGATTTAGCGATTTCCGTACACCCGTCATTTCGTGTGTATACTCTCCAGAGATTGCGATTTCGGAGCTAGTAAAAAGCTTAAATTCGGTATACATAATCTTATGCCCAGAGTACTTAACGCTTAGTTTTTGAAGCGGTTAAATCCGGTCTCAAATGAATAACCTCTATTTGGCAAAATAAAATTGTTTTTTTTTTCAATTACGATCAAAGCACAATGTTTCAATTTTTCAGACACAAGCAACAGGTAGATATTTTGTAAAGAACAATGGGTGTGGCTGACGCCCATTTTTCATACAAAACCAGGAATTTTGTTTATATAAAATTAAGGTATCTATACTTAAATTCAAGGGGAAAACCTCAATTTTTTGGCTACTAGTCAATCAAATATCAATATATAGGGTGATTTTTTAGCTGGTTTGGTTTTGGCAACACTGGTTTTGACAGCTGACGTGTGTTTAGTACCTTGTGTCACTGTCAAACAGCTTCAGTTTGGTTTGCAATTTAACCATGGATCGTCTTACAAATGAACAACGCTTGCAAATTATTGAATTTTACTATCAAAATTCGTGCTCGGTTCGAAATGTTCATCTGGCCGAGGATCCGCTTTTTTATCGAAAAATTGTGTTCAGCGATGAGGCTCATTTTTGGTTGAATAGGTACGTAAATAAGCAAAATTGCCGCATTTGGAGTTAAGATCATCCAGAAGCATTGCAACAGCTACCAATGCATCCCGAAAAAGCCACTGTTTGGTGCGGTTTATGGGCCGGATGCATTATTGGGCCATATTTCTTCAAAGATGATGCGAATCGCAGCGTTACTGTCAATGGTGAACGCTACCGAGCGATGATAACAAACTTTTTTTTGCCCGAAATGGAAGTTCTTGACTTGCATGATATGTGGTTTCAACAAAACGGTGCCACATGCCACACAGCACGCGAAACAATGGCGCAATTGCGAGGCAAGTTTGGTGAACAGTTAGTTTCACGTTTCGGGCCGGTCAATTGGCCGCCTAGATCGTGCGATTTGACACCATTAGACTATTTTTTGTGGGGGTATGTCAAGGCTAATGTCTATAGGGACAAGCCCGCTTCGATTGACGCACTGGAAGCCAACATCCATGCATTCATTCGTGAGATACCGGCCGATATGTGTGAAAGAGTATGCCAAAATTGGACTCAGCGGAAGGGCTACCTGAGACGCAGCCGCGGTCAACATTTGCATGAAATTATCTTTAAACATTAAATTGCAAGGTTCAAACTATCGATTCAAATAAATATTTCATTCATTTTTTTGAATTTTTGTGTTTTTTTTTTTAAAAAAAAGTTCTAAGCCTCTTAAAAAATCACCCGTTATATCGAGTCCATTAGAAACTTTTGGGAAGGTCAACGGCCTTGGCTCTGATAAAGCATCGCTTCCCAATAGATCAGCGAAATCAAGCATCATTGCGAGTGGTTAGTAGTAAGATGGGGGACCGTCAAACTAATAACTGCGAGCTGTTGGCATTCGTTTGTGTGTTCTTCTATCTTCTGTTCTGTCTGTCTCTCTCTGTCGTATTACTGTGTGTTGTCTTGAGCCGAAGGCCTAAGTTGCCAGTGCTTGTAAGTGTGTCTACTCCGTTCGATTCATCGACGGAGTTGTTGTAATAATAATAATAATAATAATAATAACTTTTGGGAAGGGTGTGTTTTTCGATAGTTTAACTAAAGAGAATTCTATCTTACCAGGACATCAGCTTTAAGAATTGGAAGTTCTCATAGCATTGTTTTCAGAAGGTCCTTGTATGATTGACTTTCAATACTGCTTTGATTTAATTCGAACGAAATAATACTTTTAGAATAGGTAGGTACACATGATTTTGAAATATTGGCCGTATTCTCAAAAACACAAAACCTTCGTTTATATAATTGAATTGGTCAGAAGATGACGGCTGAAAGGAGTTTTTTTTTTGTATTATTAAATATTATGTATGCTCAGATAAGCGGGGAACCTAAAAAAAATACCAAACGGCAACAATTGTAGGCCAAGAAATCCACACAATCGACCGCGAACATCACCGCATTCAGTATGAACACAGAGGACATTTTTTATGAAGCATTCTTTTCTTTTGAAGGTGAATTGGTTAATGTATGTTTATATATTTATCATCGTTTATATCATCGCACTATCTGCTATCTGCAGAACAACGTCTGAATACCTCCAGTCATCTGAGAGGTGCGTATTCAAAAGTTTCCTTGGTTCATTCCATAAAAACTGAATGGCCGGTTTCAAAGGACCAAGAGACCTCAGTTCCAAAGTTAACCCATTAACTATACGTAAATATTTTTCTTAATAAATAGTTGTACTTTTTGAGCTTAATTTTCAAAATTCAAATTTGCAAAAAATACTCGGATTTTTCATAATTCCTGTTTTTGGTTTTTGAAAGCCACATCTTTCAAATTCTACTTGGTTCTTACCAATTTTTCGTGAACTCATCGTTTACAGAAATAGGAACCCTCAAGGTATAAAAAGTTTTGCAAAAGTTATCCCCGAAAAATTAACAACCATTTCTCTGGCACGTTAAGAAGAGTTTTTATTTTTCATAATTTGCTTTTCAATTGAAACCTTTTATGAACTTTTACAACAACAGACAAAAAAAAGGCAAGAAAAATCCTTCTTTTCTTCAACATCATGGAGAGTTTACTATAATTGTATACAATAACAATGTTTTTATCCAGCTTAACATCTTTTGAAGCACAAAAACTTTTCTTAATGGCAACGAGATGAGCATCATTATTATACTCAAGTGTTTTTTCAACTTAAATAGTCCTTGGCTCCATTAATAAAATTACACAACGCTCATTCTGAGAAGCCGTATATACCAGCACCATCACCAGCCTCAACACCAGCCTCAACACTCTCCACACCCTCCTGCAAAATGTTTAAAACTTATGTTGCAAAAACAATTTTCAATGTAATTTTCTAAAATAAATTTTCCAAAAATTTTCTCATTTCTCATGGAAGGACGACCTCGCAATTTTGGCAAGCTGAACTAAACTGAACTGAACTGAACAGAATTGCGAAGAACTGAATTGCGAACGGTAAAGTGCTCTCCACATAGTCATCAGTTAAAAGTTCCGCCAGCAATGTGACAACAGTTCTCCAAAAGGCCATCATCCTCGAGGAAGACAGAAAACATCTGGCAATACAAATGGCCCCAAGAATCCACTAAGAAATTAATAAGCCCTGAATGATTAACGATGATAACGGGGGCTAACATTACCATCATCAGTTTTCCCGACTCCCCTCCCTCTCGCTCACTCGGCAAGAGATGTCCGCATAACCATCAAAAGGAGCAGTATAGGTATAGTAGTAGTAAGGGGGTGAAATATACTCTAAGATTCCAGATTCAAGAAGAGCAGAGCAGGAAGAAATCGTTTTTCGCACAAGCCTCTCCTAAAAGAAGGACTATCAATAATTTGACAGCTGTTATTTCCATTAAACATTTTTCTTTCTTAAGAGTTAGCTGTGCTATGCCTCCCTGTTGCGTGGAAGCGGAAGGAGAAGCCTAAAGGACCACCATCATCATCATCATCATATCGTCTAAATCTTAAATCGATGTGATATAGGCATAGGGTGAGGTGGGGGTTATGTGGGTGCTGTGTGCTAGATGGAGTGCACACGAGTAACACACTTATGGCTGACGCCAAGCATCATCCATCATATATGCGCCAAAGGTACTTCCAGACTCAATGAGTCCTCGTAATGCTGTGTTCACAGTTTACTATAAATAACCAACCGTAAAAAGTACAATATGCCTTCTATACTATAGTAGAGAAGCTGCCTCCATCTGGCGTGGCGATGGCAATGGCGATGGTGAAAGAGCCACCATCGAAGAAAGAACGATGCCGCATTGTAACCAGAACGACACAAAATAATTTGTGGGCCTGTGCACTAGGGTTGCGACGTCAGTGCCGGAGCCAGCCAGCCAGCATGTTCAAAGCCAGTGTTGGAGCTAAACGTGGGGGCAATCATAAGAATTTCCACCTTTCTTTTCTTGAGACCGTCATTTTTATTTTTTGTGGAAGGAGTGAAGAAGATTACATGAACTTAATGCGAAAAGCTTCTGTCGCGAGGAGTACCTACCTTCTCAGCGCATATATTCCTGCCCCATTCCATGGCAAACAGCAAACTTGTCATCATGCCAGCCAGGGATTTTCCCAAATACACCGCTTTTCAAGAGAGAGATTCTCCATAAGTTCCTTGAACATGCAAAACAAGCCAGTTCTAAAATGGTTTGAGGTTATGTTTGGCCATCTGCGCCGCGTTCCGTTCCTGTTCCTATTCCCGTTCCTTATGCAAGCAACAAGATGTTAAGCAAAGTGTATTCATAAATCTTAATTACACGTGTTTCTTGGTAAGGGCAGGCATATTTCATTGCCATCATCATCGCAGTAAGGCTGTTGGCTTGGCTTAGGTTCCATAATAACCATGACAGTTTAATGTGGGATGATTTCTTTGGTATATCGTAGTTATCCTGTACAAACAATATTTTTTAATGTTGTTGCCGTAAGCGTTATAAAGGGATGCTTGAAAGGACAGAAGGAGGGGTGGGGGGAAGCATTTGAGTCATCCAATTTTTTAGCAAGCTAGACAATTTTAAAATGTTCTATATTTTCAGATGGAGTTTTGAGTAAGAAGGAGGGATTTTGTGTTGTTGGGGACTTAACTTATGTTCTCCATCGTTGTTAATGTCATTTATAGACACAAATGCGAAAAGGAGTTTTTTTTAATGAGGGGGATGTTTTTGAAAAGTTGTGTATATGAACTCGTTGTAAGTTTTAAAATGAGGAAAAGGGTAGATTTTATGGAGGGAAAAGTGGATGTTATAGAAAGCTTAATTGAAGGAGCAATTAAGATACTAGAAACAGACATGTAAACAGATGTTTTTTGTAGTAAGGAAAACATTTTGTTTGAACCCATTCAACAATGCTGATCTTAAATGAGAGGTTTCTCTTGTCATCTGTCAACTCCTTCTATCATAATAGATCCTTTAATTGGAAAATCGGCGTTTTCCAAAATTAAAGTGTGAAATTTTAAGACGACTTGCTTCAGTCAGGTTCTTTTGTGACTCAAGTGTAAGCTGATGAGCGTTCCTAGCAAGAAGAGTGTTACGGGGGAAATGTTTAAGGGGTGGAAAGCAGCTGGCTACCTCGAGTGAGCATTCTTGATTAACATTTAATCCGCTATAATTGTCATAAAATTTATTTTATTTTAAAGAAATTCTTTGCCATTTTTACTTGGATATGGTAAGTGGAATATGGGCAATGGGGCTGAATCGAATGTAGTCCAATTTTTGATCAATTTTGCAGCATTGGCATTCGTATATGTCAGCAATAACGCATTAATAATTTCTTTCGAAACTTCAACGGGTCATTGTGCTTCCTCGATAATGATTGATGCCAGTGCTGAAATGCTGACAGAACAAAAGGTATCAAACCAACAAAAAAGTCTTGGTTTACCGCAGAGTGTAAAAAAGCTATCTGGTTGAAAGAAGTAAGCTCTCCATCTTACAAAGCCAACCCAACTGAGAAAAATCGGAAGGAACAGAAACAAGTTAGGAACTTGTGCAACTCCGTTATCAATTTTTACATGACCAGAAGTTACGGCAAAAAATTCTGCAATGCCCCAAAGGCAGTTAAAACTTCTGGTCATCTGTAAAAAACGTCAATAACTCAACGTCATCATCATTTCCTACGCTCATCGTCGGCGATAAACCAATCATCAGTGTGCTTCAAAGAAGCCGAATATGCTTGCAACACATTTTGCTGCAAGTTCTACGTTGCCTAGAAGCAATGGCGCCCCTCATGTAATTGAGAACGTTAATTTTTTCATGGGACAGGTATTTTACCGCACTCGTACAGTAGCAGGAGTTCTGCAAGACCTTGATATACACAAATCCGCTGTCCCGGATTGTATACCCCCTATACTTCTGAAGAGGTGTTCTTTATCCAAGTAGATGAAAAACAGTATTTGTCCAGCCCGTCATTAAAAAAGGGGGCTTCTCCTTCCCCTCTTTTTACCGACCAATTGGACTTACATCCTTTTTCTCCAAGGTCGTGGAAACGCTGATAAATCGTCAGCTCAAGAAATATCTCGCAGATCGGGAGCTTTTAAATGACGGACAGTACGGCTTTCGTAGCAATCGTTCAACTGGTGATCTGATGGCATATCTCACCGACATATCTCACAGTGGAACAAATCTGTGCATCGCTTTGGCGAAAGCAAGATTATTGTGCTTGATATTTCAAAGGCATTTGATAGAGTTTGGCATGAAGCTCTTTTATCGAAAATGCGTGCATTTGGTATCGATGATACTCTTATTCGTTTGATTAAAAGCTATCTTCTGGACCGTTCAATACAAGTTGTATTAGATGGTTTCAAGTCTGATCTCCACAAAATAAATGCTGGTGTGCCACAGGGCTCCGTTCTGTCTCCGACTCTCTTTCTCATTTTTATAAATGATCTCTTGTCTGTGACTTCTAATCCATTAAATTGTTTTGCTGCCGACTCAACCCTCAGCTTTTCATATACGTTTGATAATGCACGGCCTTCGCCTTCGGGCGTGTTATTACAACGATACCGTATGAATATGATAAGCTCATTAAACTCCGATTTAAACAGCATTGTGAATTGGGCTATTAGAAATCGTGTGGAGTTTAATGCGTGGAAATCTCAATACTGTCTTTTGTCGTTAAGGCTAAACATACCCCCTATGCCATTATTCATGAATGGTACTTGCATCGAGGAGGCCGAAAAGCTATCAGTACTCGGTATGTGCATCAGTGACGATCTTCGTTGGAATGATCATATACTTGAGATTGCCAAGAATGCTGCAAGATGCTTAGGCTTTCCTTAATAGATGCAGTAGTTTTTCACCCCTTCTGATCTGGCTACAATTTACAAAGCGTTTATACGCCCTAAACTCGAGTATAACTCCCATCTCTGGGCAGGTGCTTCTCAAACTTTCCTCCAACTGCTCGACAGAGTTTAGAAAAAAGCGTTAAAATTGATAGGAGAGAGAAACATTATGGAAACATTTCCGTCACTCGAACATCGTCGAAATGTCTCATGTCTTTCCTTATTTTACAGATTCTTTTACAAAAAATGCTCACTCGAGGTAGCCAGCTGCGTTCCACCCCTTAAACATTTTTCCCGTAACACTCGTCTTGCTAGGAACGCTCATCAGTTTACACTTAAGCCTTCTTTTGGACGTACCGTGAAATATAGGGATTCTTTCTTTAGCCGTACATCACGAATGTAGAATGCATTGCCCTGGTACAATTTTCCCTTGCCATTTTGATCTTCAAACATTCGAGACCAATGTTGAGCTTGAGCGCGTGTACCATATAAAAAAAATAGTCTCTAGCTTATCGGTGTAGACTAGGGACTTCTCATACCCCCACTTAGCATGACTCTTTAACGGTCTCCATCGACTGTGAACCTCTGGCCGACATCGTTCAGAAGAAGCGGTCTATGACTCCACCAGCGAGCAGCCAAAAAAGCAAAATAAACTGTTCGTTATTCTGGATGCAACGGCTTCTTAACGATGGCTTGAGGATTATCTACGATCCAAATGTTACAGTTTTAATTTTTGACGTATAGCCATTCAACCAAAAATGAGCTTCAGCGCTGAGCAAAAATTTTCTTGTGAAAATCGGGATCAAAAGGAATCTCGTTTCGAGGCCATTCACGTAGCCGTGAACGGTGGTGGTGCGGCTTCAATTCTAAGGTCGGGTCTTCGTCGATGCTTTCGATTTGTGATTGTGCCGGAAGTTGGTAGGGACTCTACTGAAACCTTCGACACCACCAGAGGGCTAATACAAGGTGACGCACTGTCATGTAGCTGTTTTAAGATTGTGCTTGAAAATGCCATACGGAACACCCAAGCCAGCAAATCGGAAACCATTTTTAATAAATCGACACAGTTACTTGGGTTCGCGGACGACATTGATGTGATAGGCAGAACAAAGCGAGCAGTAACCGGTGTCTTCATCACTATGGAGTCAGCAGCAAACAGAATGGGACTGAAAATAAACGGGGACAAGACGAAGTATATGCTTAAGCGACAAAAGTCCAATCTCACCACCGACTTGGTCAGAACGTGACCATTGATTAGGTATAACTTCGAAGTAGTCAGTGAATTTGTCTACCTGGGTACTGCTGTAAACACAAGCAACAACTTCAGCGCTGAAATGAAACGCAGAATAACTCTTGCTAAATCGCTCTTTCTTTGGGCTTAGTAAGCAATTGAGGAATAAAGCTCTATCGAGAAGAGCCAAGGAGACATTGTATAGAACACTCATCATCCCGGTCATGCTATATGTTGCAGAAGCATGGATTCTCTCCCAATCGGATGAAAAGTCACTTAGAGTCTTCGAGAGAAAAGTTCTGCGTACGATTTACGGTCCTGTCCGCGTAAACAAAGAAAACAATATTTGGCGAAAAGATACGTGCGGTACAGCGACATAAGCCTAGACAGAAAAATTCGAATTCAGCGACTAAGATGGCTGGGCCATGTAGAGCGAATGTACATCAATGCTCCAGCTCGTAAAATCTTCAACGCCAAACCAGAGGGAGTCAGAAGCCAAGGTAGACCTCATATCTGATGGAGCGACCAGGAAGAGGGAGACCTCCGACAACTTGGAGTTTAAATTTGGAGACGCCCAGGCTAGAGATCGAGCTGACTGGAGGGGCATAGTAAGCAAGGCCTAGGAGCTCCACACTCTAGTGGAGCCAACATTGGTATGTAAGTAAGATTGTGTCGACCATTAAATAAACTAGGTGCGCGATGCGTCTTACAAACACAACCAAATCTCTGTCAATGTAAACAGTGCTGCCAACTTTAATTCATGTGCTTCTAAGAAAAACGTGTGCGTCTCGGGACGCTCGACAGATGTGATAACTTAAATTTAATCTAAGTTGAACTTTTTAATACTGAATTTGTTTAACTTGAGAAAAGCTTAGGTTATTACTGAAACTTTATGTATATTAATATGATAATGGGAGGAATGGTTATTTATTATAGGGCTAGTACTGTGGGTTAAAGTGAGATAGGACGAGCCTGCCTACTGCTGCCGTATGCGTGAGAGAAATTGAAGCCAGGCAGAGTGGCGCCGTAACGCGTTACGTTACGAAGCGGTTAACCCTAAAATAAGAAGTTCTCACTTCAAAAAAAAAAACACCCTTTATATTTGGCCTTCTCCTATAGTTTCTTTTATCTGATTCAAAATGAAAAAGCAGTGATAATTGAATGTGACAAACTAAACGCCTTTGTGAATTAAACAACAATTTCTAGCATACTGTCAACAGCTTTATTTGATAATATACATTTCGGATTTCTACATTCCCTAGGGAAATGATAGTATTAATTAAATGTCAACTCTTACAAATTGGGATATCATATAATCATTGCAAACTAATTAATTCTCTCCCCAATCCCCAATCTCCATTCACAAAAAGTTATTTGAAACATTTTATCTTCCTTTGACGGATGACACCCCACAAAATGAAAAGTTTAATTCAATTATTATTCCAGATTGCCCCAACCAAGATGGATGATAAAACATAAGACAAAGTTCAAAAATCATGTGATAACATAATAGCTCAATATCTTTTATAATATTTGAAATTGAATTGAAAATCCTCCCCCATTAATTTATTTTAACAACAAAAACCCGAAGTAGAATTTAACGTCTTTTTTTTTTTTTTTGAGAAAAGGTCCTTATAAATACAAACGATGAAACGTTCGGTTTATAGCATCAGCTTCGACTTAAAACTCATAGTAATTAAAATTCATTCGTTTGCTTATCGTACAGGATTAAGAACTCGCAGCATAAGGATACTTTCAATGTCAAGTTGATTGGAGCTTTTCATTTTCTACCATTTTTTTATTTTATTTTTTTTTTTTGTAAGGAAAAATATAAGCTGCAAAAAAAGGATATCAGAACTCTGCTGATGCTCCGCCATGAACTTTCGCCGTTTCCGTTTAAGGCTTTAGGCGCGCATTGATTTTCAATTTCTATGAAAATATTTCATCCTTTCGCTCGCGACTTTGAAAGGAGGATTTATAGTTATTACATTAGATTGAAATGGAATGTTTGTAATTCCAGACATTATAATCCTATTTCATTAAAATCGTCCGTGTGGAAATTTTTTTTTTTTTTTTGTGTTAGAGTGAGGTTTCTCCCTTTTTTTTGGTTTTTTTTATTAGTTTTACCCCAGCATTAATTTTTTTTGTATCCTTTGAAGTCCTTCATCTCTCGTGGAATTTAATTTTCCTATAGTACCTCCACCTATCTTTGAAATATGTATCTGTGTGCATACTCCTTTGCATGGTGTATCAAATAAAAATGTAAAAAAAAAAAAGATTTATTTTGCATTACTGAATTCTTAAAAGGATAAAAATGCAGATAAAAATGGCTATTTTCAGGATGAAGCGATGCTTTTCGTCAACCTCCGTCGTCGCCGCGCCTCGCCACCGATGAAAAAATTTGATTGTTCTTTCTGCTTGTAAGCCTTCTCCGAATTTGAATAGCTTGGATAATTCATTTTTTCCATTTTCTCGGATAGCGAAAAGAGTGCTAGTTTATTTAAAGAATTTCCTTTTCTTGAAAGTGAGTGAGGACTTCGATTGGAGAGAAAGGGTTTCTTTTAAAAGTGAAAGTAAAATAAGCAGACACGTTCCTTATGAAGATGAAAACTTAATATTTTTAAAAGGAAAACAATCAAGGAAAGTTAGGGTGGCCTCTCGCTCTCGGTCTCACCGAAGAATGTCAAATCATAGTCGGTGTACCTAAGGGAGGCATTATCAGCCCTTTTCTTTTTACTACGGTGATGCAGGGTGCCTTGACTTAGCATAGTGTTGTAACGATTGACTGACCAAAAATGTAGCGAAATCTTGCTATACAATTCGCAGGACTCCTGACATATCGAAACGTGGTCCTTATGTCTTGCAATGTGAGGTGATCAGGGGGTAACCATACTTTGGCGACGATTATGACGGCGAGGTTTCGTTATAGAATCCGAAAAGTCACTATAATTCAATGCAACGCTCCAACAAATGAAGCATCAGCGGACGAAAAGACCTCTTTTTTACCCATCTGAACTCAGTGTACAATACTGTTCCAGTGGGCGATATCATTTTTATCATGGGAGACTTTAATGCCAAAATTATATCGGATAACGTAGGTGTTGTACGCGTTATGGGGAAGCATGGCCTTGAGGTCAACGAAACAAAAACCGTGATATGCTTATCGACGTCTGCATCGCTCGTCAACTATTGTAATTTTGGGTCTTCGCACAAAACCTGCCACAAAATCACATGGGAATCTGATGGTCGAACTGAAGGTCAAATTGACCACTTCATCATACATCAGATATGGAGGAAGTCACTGTACGATGTTGGCAACGAAAAAAAAAACTAACGCAGGTAGTGACCACCACTTACTACTGGGTTTGCTTCGTTTACGAACAGCTGTTGTCCAGCGTCGCTCAGAAGGTACACAAAGAGGACCAAAATTCAACACAAGTGGTCTTAATTTCACCATCACACTTAGCGTCAAAACGTCAAACTTACAGAATGCTGGGTTATCAATAGATGTCATGTGGCGTCAAACTAAGAGCGCTTTCATGGAAGCTGGAACTGAAACTGTACCAAGACAGTCAAGAGCGAGAGGTTTCTGGATATCTCAAGACACCTGGGACAACACATATCGCAGATCACTTAAAGTAAGGATCAATTCAGAAAATCATGCTCTGCGTAAATTGATCCTACGAAACGAGTACAGAGGATCTCCTAAGACAGTGCAGAGGTGCTGTGTGAGACGTGATAAGAGGGCAAACTTGCGGAACAGGCTGCAGGAAGAGGTGACGCAAGGGAACTGTACAAAATCACTAAGGACATTGTCTGTCGGCCAGCGTAGCAGCACTTACACTAACCATCTCGTGTTATATTTGAACGGCAACCTTTTAGTGACAATAGAAGATCAGCTACAAAGATGGAAGTAGCACTTTTGTGCACTGTTAAATGGCGACCAAAATGCAGAATTAAATCCTGAATTAAACAACATCCGCAGATCTTCTAGGGTGATTGAAACCAGTTTTCCAACAAGTACAGAGATTAGAAACGCGATCCATTTCCTAAAGAAGAACAAAGCAGCTGCACAATGAACCCCTTCCATGTGCGCCAAGGAGTGAGCCAAGGAGATGTCTTATCACCTATTCTGTTTTTGTTGGCAATTGACGATGTGATGACGGCCACGGTGAGCGAAACTGAAAGGCATGGTATCCAATGGAGTCTGTTTGACAAAATTATAGCGAAACAACCCTTCGAATGGATTCCTCGGGGTAATAGACGCGGTGGAAGACCAAGAACAACTTGGAGGTCATCTGTTTTAAAGGAAGCTCGTTCTCGGGCTATTCAATCGTGGATACAGCTAAAGCCAGTTGCGGTGAATTGGGACAGATGGAAGGATCTTTTTGATGTCCTCTGCTTCAGGAGGAGTTGAAGAGCTGCTTTGCAGCCGGACATCATATAAAGTTACGGTTAGAAGTTAAGGAAATATAAGTATTTATAAAATAAAACTACATACAGCAACTTGTTGATTAGGAAAAAGTTTCACTTGTGCAATTCTCAAAATAGCAAACAAATCAACCGTGGATATTCTTTGAACGCCCTTGGCAAAGCGGTTGCCAAGATAAAAGTTATTTTTTTTTTGCTTGCTTTTAGCCAAACAGAAAAACATCTTCTATACGTACGTACATACTTCGTTCGTCGTTCTTCCTTTTCAGGTCTTAATTGCATAAAGTAAACCATACCACCAAATACGTGACTGCCGCTTGATTCGGACTTTTATTTCATAAATAGTTTGTGAACAACTTTTCTCGTTTGCATAGTAATCTCCGTCTGAGAGTGGGTGTATAGTTATCAAGTTTATTCTATTCGATTAGTGTGACCAGAATCTGAAGGTTTTATACGAAGTCTTAAAACCCAAAGATATTGTAGAAATCGAGTTGAAATCGGTTTCAAATCTGGTTGAAAGTGATCGAATTGAAAATGGATTGTAAGACGGGTTGAAAGTGTTTCCAAACGAGGAGGGGTTGAAATTACTTTGAATAAACTCAAATTGGGTAAGTCCTTAAATTGGGTTTACGAAGCATAAAATTCGGATAAAATCAAACAGATCTTTTTCTAGAATGTTGTATAAATTGAAAAAAAAAGTTGAAATACAATTTGAAAATGGGTTGAAGTGACTACAACCTAGATGGCGATCAAGGTCAAAATCTTTATAAGCAAGTTAAAAGTTTCGATCCCTCTTGAACTGAGTTGCGAATTGGACAGAATAGGACTTAAATTGGATTAAGTCCTTGAACAGGCTTGAGATTTGTTTGAAACCGAATCACAATCAGGGTTAAACTAATTTGAAACCAGATCCGAATGGGGAATTCTTTGGCATCATATTTAACTTGATTGCAATTAGTTGGAAATATACTTATAGTCTTGAAAAGGATGGTTGAATTTGTGCTAAGTCGAGATGAGGTTGAATATAAGTTAAAAGGAGATTAAAATTAGTTAAGGGGGTGTTTATTCTGGGTTGAACTTGGGTTGATAAGCTCAAAATAAGGTCTGACGAGTCACGGTTTAAATTGAACATAAATCTTAAGACTCATCTCGTGCATGAATCCTATGATGGACGAAATGTTCTTTTGATGCTTAAGAATACAACAATAATTGATTTTACCTTCTCCCTATCACGTCAATTTTCATCAGCTCTTATAATTGGCGCCCAATCAAGGTCCATAACGTCAACGTTCATGGTTGAGAGTGTAAGCCAGAACCCTTAGCCCCGCTTGGAGTTGTTGTAACAGCTAATTACCTCAAATTGTAATGAATCTTAACATCCAGCTGAGTAATATGTATTTATCTGGCTGCAAGTACTTTAGGACTTCAACTCCTCCCTGAGCGTAGGGCACCAACAAGATCTTTCCACCTGTCCCGGATCGCCACAATTGGCTTTAGCTGAGGCCGTCATTGTATTCCTTGAGATTGATCTTTTTTCGCCACTGATGACCTGCAAGTTGTTTTTGGTCTTCCGATGCGTCTGCTACCCTAAAGATTTCGTCAGGTTTCCTCAGCGTATTGG
Organism: Platycheirus albimanus; assembly: GCA_916050605.2. Lineage (NCBI taxonomy): Eukaryota > Metazoa > Arthropoda > Insecta > Diptera > Syrphidae > Platycheirus > Platycheirus albimanus. The sequence goes on along the minus strand of OU696698.1, from coordinate 27,627,011 downwards.
ACTATCCAAAGCCACTTCCAATTCAGTCTGCATCCATCTTGTCCCAGTCCTGCTCCACAATTCCCAATTTTATATGGTTTGCAACCTTCGGATCATCAGAAATGTACCGTAAACAACGGTTAACGAAAGCCTTCAGTTTGCTAGAGAAGTTGCCAGAGCATTCGATGTTTCAGAAGCATATAACAGCACACATTTAATGTTGGACTCGAAGAGTTTCGACTTGGTGCACCACGGGCTCTGTTTGTTCTTTCCAGCTCTGTTCACAGCCTTTGATGAACTCTACATTTGTGTAGAGTGGTTACAGAATTAGATGCAGGGAAATAAGTCTCAGGGTACTAAGTCAACTGAGGGACTTATTTTCCACTTAGTGGGTACTAAATCAACTTAAGAGAAGTGTACTTAGTGCCCATGAAAGGTGTGAAATAATCCCAGGAAAATCGTGCATATAAATTTTACAGCGTAAACAAAGTGAAGCGGGTAAGTGGGGGCATGCTGGCCCCCTGCATGCCCGCTCTTTGGACTTAATGTTATATTTTGGAGTTCAGTTTAGCAGCAATTCAGTTTGTTAGATGCGTTCAATTTTGTAGTTGGAAGTTATGTAGTTCCCTCTTCATGATTCGAAGTGTGTACAGAGTTCCCATAAGAAAGTGAACCACATTCGCACCTTCCTTGGGAAATAAGTCGACTTACGTCCCAGCAAGTGAGAATCAAGCCCATCGGTGGACTTGGTATTCGGGGACCAAAGAATGGGTATCTATACATAAGAGAATGAAATCAGGCTCAAGGGTAAATATATGGGCATTTCCTAGCATTGCGAGTATCACAGTAAAATCATTTGTGTGAAGAACTATCTGGCTATTTCGTTGGAGCGATAGAGTAAGGAGGAACAAGCAAGAGGAAACCTTTTGAATATGTTCAAACGAATATAATAATCCTGTTACGATCCTATCCAGTGTAATGTTTTATGTACTCTTCTGCATGACATCCAGAAGAAGTTAGTCAGGCTTGGACATTGCTGTGGAAATGATGATGTTATCACCCTGCTGTTACAGAAACAAATACGTAAAGCTAAGAATACTCTCGTTGGCAAAGCAATTCAGTGAATTAGAAAGAATCGATGACTGAAGACACCCTTGGGGTACACCAGGATTTTTTTGCGATTATCAAACTGGAATCCGTCCGAAAAAAAACGAGCAGAACGGTCCAAAGAAAGATTTCTAGTATTTCATAGAAGAAAAATGTATTAACTGTTTCCACTACTCTGTGAGATATAGGGTAGGGTGGGGTAGACTCAACACTTTTGCTGAATATTTATTTAATAAGCAATTAAATATTTTTTTGGATTTTAAACGAAACTTTGTTTATTAATTATTACACAACAAATATGCATCGTTATTGTATTTAAGTGTCCCATGTGCCTTAATCGAAAATGCCTCATGTGCCTTGGACAAAAGTGCCCCATACCTACTACTTGTTTTTTGTTTACTATTGAAATATTTATTATAAAAACTTTAAATCCACAATTATTAAACAGAAAGATTCCAAAACGGCTTAAACTAAACAGCGAAAAAATCACTTACCTTACGAGCGAAATTACACAAATTTAAACAAAAACACAAAAATGGGTCTAACCACCTCAAAAGCTGAACAAGAACTGTCACGATTCGCGTGTGAATCGTACATGCAATGTTGTAGTATTTATCATCAAATTATATATTTTATGACAAACGTTTTTTTCTGGAATAAAGGAAGTGTAAAGTGCCCCCTCTTCAAAAGTGCCCCACCCTACCCTACAATCAATTCACCAACGAACTTATCGCTACGTATTGATGACGATCATTTTAAAGTTCCCGTTCCTCAAGGTATTTAATAATCTGATGGTGTATCAGTTTTCATGATCTTGGAAAAAAGGTGGTATGTGCAATTCGTCCATATTTTGAGGTGGGCTTAGATACGTCTTCTTTAGGAAGGGGCTGGAAAGTTGCTGGTTTTTATCCAGACCTGTTAAATAGGACAGATGGAAAAGCTAACGCAATAGCTTTGTTGTTAAAAAAAAATCTAGGATGACTGGTCACCCTATGCCAAATGCACTTTGTACATATTTTTACCAAAACTATTGCCAACGAAAACGTAAATTCCTGTCTTCCTAAGAATATTTGTTGATTTTCAAAGTCATTCTGGGAGAAAGTTTTTCTGTTTTTTTTTTTTCTTGTTGTTGTTTGTGTGTTTCTCAAGTTAAACTTTTGAATATTCCATGTTAACGAGGGCGAGAACATTTTGAATGCACAGTTATTTTTCATCCTTTTGCCAAGTTTTGTATATTTAATTATTTTTCTTTTTTTGGAATTTGCAATCGGCAGGCAGGAAAAGCAGGACTAGTATAATGCAATTCCCCAGTTAACATTTAAACAAGCTCCCATGATGGCTGATGGTGAGTCTACACTTGTGCGGTGGTTTATCCCATCATTTATTACGAAGCTCAGATGTACCATTGACGTCGACGATGGCGACGTGGTAGACCATCTTTATATCCACCTAGGGATGGAAAACCTCATGTGTCAACGTAGCTGTTAATACCACTTGAGAAATAAATTACTAAAAATAATCGCACGCATTTATTTCATTTTATGAGGTTTAAGGTTTAACGACGGCGGCGGCGGTGGAGTTTCCTTTTTCCTTCTTTTTTATGCTCCACCTAGGACACACCGCACCTGTGTCGATGTCGTCCCGTCCAACCAGTGGCAAAAGTTGCTGCAGACCAAAAGGTAAGTATAGGATTGTGTGCCTTCTGTTTGGTTTGGATGGGGATGAAAGTTCTTCTTAAAGGTTGATTCCGAAACACACACTAGCTATGTGTGTGTACCTATATAGGTTTATGAATTTTCATTTCCTCGGGTATTTCTAAGTAGATCCCATCTTCGTAAATTGGGTACAGGATTACAGTGAGGAAATTTGTGGAAATTAGTTATATTTTTTTTGGTTTTCATATTTCTGATGCTGGGAAGGATCCAGGATCAGAGCAGAGGTTACAGGTTCGTTTGGCTGCTTGGAGGCATGTGGCCAAAGTTGCAGACAATGAACGTCGTAATGCTTACACCACACTGAACAACTTAAGCTAACATATCCTTTTCATAGATTCTCCTTGGCCAAAAGTAGGTATCTTTATGCTGACGAGGAGCAACCTAGAGCAGGAGCAACGATGGTTAAAAAAATAAAAATAAAAAAAAAAACCGAAAAAGGACAAATAAAAAAAGTATATATATCTTGGATGAATGAATGAGGAGGAAAGTTTGCCAAAGATATTATGGACTCTTAAGTATAACGAGGGAAGTCAGCAGCAACTTATCACTTGGGGTTGCTTCAAAAGTTTGGGGGAGCTGGTCTAGGTTAGGTGGTTGATGGGTGATTTTTCAATGAAAATATTTGCGCATCCTTAGTAATGGGGTCTTGAAAATTTTCACAGATTAATGTCGAACTGCTGTGGCATGAAGAATGGAAATGACAACAATTGGAGGAAATTAAACAGCTGAGATTCAATGTTGATTTTAGGAATTTAAGCATCAAAAGCCATACTGATGCCAAAACGAGACGAGAAAGTATATCAGGAGTGTTATTGGATTACTGTTTGATTGATTAGATTAAGCTTTTCTAATCTTTAAGTCAAAGAAGAAAAAAAAATTATGGGGTATGGGGTCTTACTGGGAAAAATATTTTTTTGTGTTTAAACTTGTGACAGAAGTTTCAGAAATTTTAATTGAACAGATTTATTTGGCAATTTGACAGTAAATTTAGGTTTTTTCTTTCAACGCCAGGATTTCGTCCATTTATAAAAAATGGAAAAGATACCTGAAAAAAAATTATTTGAAGGAAAGGAAAAGAAATTTCAATATTTCTTCCATTCTTTATTTTGGGGAACAATCGGAAATATGTATGTTCTTCTGTACTTCTGCGGTTAATTATGTTACAGTCATATTACTTGAGCTATTCCTTCGCCAATGATTCGCTAGAATAATTGAAGTTTCAGCGGACATCTTTTAATTCTCATGTAGATTCCATGTACAAAAAAGAGTTTCGGCAACTTGTATCATTATCATGGAAGAATTTAGTGCCAATATTAGATCCGACAACGAAGGTCCCAAAGACATCATGGGAAAGGATGGCTCAGATCAACGTCGCGACAATAATTATATGGTTGTCAACTACTGCAACGCTTATAAAGTTGAGGTTGATAACCTTCCACAAAGACAAAATCATCTGTGAAACTCCTTCACTATACAGCAGAGATGAAGGAAGTCACTGTGTGATATTCGCAACCAAAGAAAGGCTGTCGCAAGTAGTGACTGGCACTTGTTACTTTGCTACTAAGATTGCTTCGCTTACGAAGAGTTGCAGCTCAACGTCACTAAGAAAGTCTAGCAAAGAGACCAAGAAAAGTTCGTAAAATCGCTAACGACATTGTCGGACAGCGTAACACAGCCGTTCAAAAATTACCCTCCATCCAAAATAAAGCAGATAATCTTAATGGCGTAACTGTGGTATTCCTGCTAAGGGAACTGGCGCTTAGCAGTTTGTTGGGCGGACTACACCGAAGGTCCTGGGTCCAATCACTGATTCCACCTAATTTTATGCACTCGTAAAACAAAAATCTAACAATCCAACTTGACATTACGATGATAGAGAAGTAGAAAAAATTTTGTCAGACAATTATGTCTGTCTGCCTGTCTGTCCGTATGTCTGTCTGTCTGTTTAGTTACCTACAGTCTAAACGGCTGGACCGATTTGCTTCAAACTTGGTACATTGTATTAGTTTGACGTCCTACAGATGCATTTTTGGAATCTAGCTCTAAGACTAACGGTACCTGCCATACGATTTTTAGTCAAAAATTAATTTTTCTCAAAAACGGCTCCTACAATTTTGATAAAACTCTCTGAATAGTGTTTTCTGTGCAAACTTTATGTTTTGGTTGGAATATATTTTTCAGGAAAAGTTCCTCCCATAGGACCGGTTTTTTTTTAAATCAGGCTTTCTCGTAACTCATAAGCTACTTTACGCACTTTGATGACTTTGAAGCCCCTTTTTAGACGAAATAATATAAATTCTAAAAAATTTCAAAAACATTTTGTTTGAGTTTTTTTTAAATTTAAAAAATTTTTCATTTTTTGTTTTTTTTCCGAAAACGCTTTAATCTATTTTTTAAGTTTTATTTTTTTGATAAAAACTACATTTCGCATTCGTCAACAAAATTCGAAATACATTTTCTAATAGTTTTTCAAAAAAATGTTATTTTGAAAGAAACTGGTCGAACGATTTTGAAAAAAAAAGTCTTAAAATTTTAAACATTAAACGAAATCAGATGGCTGATGTTATTTTTAAATCATCAATAAAATTTCATATCATTTTTTTACTGCTTTTGTTTTCAAAATCTCAAACCCCAACACCACAGTCACTGTCACATATTAGAGCAAGTTCGTCCGACCCAATCGTGCACTTTATTTTCCTTGCCTTTTGGAGGAAAAAGAAGTATACTTTAAGAGTTTAACTTGTCGAGAAAAGTGGATCTGAGCTGGCGATTTTGATCCTCGGAAAAAGTTTAGGTCCTTCCCCCAGCAGAGTATCACCGCACACACAGGGATGGTTAAGAGTGTATGATCTGGATAGCTAATATTATAAAATGAACATCAATGAGCCCGTAATTCACATGGAATCCTTTCTCCTGCAATCCTTTTTCATAGCAAATTATGACTACGCACCAAGTTGAAAGTCTTCAAGTTCAACGCCAAATCTATGGTGTGAGCAGACTGGTTACTAGACAGATAACTAAACAGTTGGACTAGCAGGTGAGCGAACAACAAAACAATGACTGAGCACGGGAACTCATGCCGGTGGGCGGATGAAAGCCCATTTCGTTACATATTTCCTTACTTTCCTATCACAAGCCATATTTTAAAATAAACTAATTTTTTTGGCAACCTCTTTCAGAAAACTTGGAATTTCTCCCAGGATACCATGACGTGTTGGTTTCCGGAATTTGCTGTAGTCTATTTTTTGCAACACTTCAACTCATCCTGAATCGAAGGTGGCAACCATAACTTCCCTTAAATACCTTATGTAGCCACGACTTGAAATTCTGAAACTCAACTTTTGTTCATATTCATGTTTCCTAAAAGCCTCCCTCTCACCTTATATTTTATTCAAAAATCCAAAATAATGAATTTTCTCTACCAATGGATAGAAGTCAATGTAGGCTTTTAAAGTTTAGAGACCAGCGTTTCCCAAATGGTGTTCTGCGGAACACGTTTTGTACAAGTCTTGTGGGGAAGCTTTTTTTAAATCAGTATCGTGACATATTTTAAACCATACTAAATTGAAGGAAACCCCATATACAAATTGTTTACCCTCCAGTAAATTTCCAATTGCATCTGACGTGAATCCTACACGTCCTATTCAGAGCACATCTGAGTGTGCACTGATTATAAAAATTAAGAAAAGGAAAATTAAGAAGAAGGAGTGCAAATGAGAGACAAAGATCCCTATCTTCCCTGTACTGCCGATTTATGTTGGACAGAGTATAGTCATCCGCGAAAAAATATTTCGAATTTTTTGTGCCATTGTCAGAATTTATTATACATAGGTATTGCGAGTTGAGAAGAAAACCACATCTGTACATATACATTTGTGTATGCACATTTGTATAGGTACGGGCTGTCATAGCTGTTCACACACAACTGCAGGTCAAAACAATTGGTTACATCGGATAGGTATGTAACGGGAGTTTTTTTTATTTTTTTTTTTGGTTTTAATTCTCCCCTTTTTACTATGGGCATTATGCCAGTTTGTCTCAAGTAATAAATAATAAATGCAGAACGAAGTTCTACAATATGAAGTGGTTAATGTGATTTTTGTTCCTTTGTTTTTTCATCACTACAGTCATAGACAGATTTTATAAGACTAAAATAATTATTTCTTTATCATTTAGTCTTTCTTTATTTGTCAAACATTAAAATATCAAAATCGCAATTTAAGGAACAATAATATTTTCTGTTATTATTAATATGGGGGCCCGCCAAAAAAAATGATCATTTTAGGTTGGGAGATACAAATTGGGAACCTCTGATCTAAGCAATACTATACTTGATATTGAAATGTAGAACAAAACGCATCAATAATAGGGGAACGTTCGACTTCAAACTCCTCAGCAAGTTATATCTTTCCCTTTAAAGTCATAGGCAGTACTTAAAGGCCAAACTGACTACGCATCATTAGTGAATAAGAAATAAGAATCCTCGCCATAAAAAGTTACAAAAGAAGTCCTTCTCGGGCATGTAAATAAAGAAATATTTATTTTTGTCCAGAAGCAACCTTTCCAAAAAAAACCCTTGAACCAGTACAAATACAATACCATTCTCTTTGGCGCATAAATTTAACCAAGAACTTAATAATTCTTTTCGCCAGCCAAAGTCGCCTGTTTATTCAAAACAGGATTTGTCTGTGTGACATTGGTCTTCTTCCAAAAAAAAAGAAAGAAAAAGAACGACCCACTTCATCAGACATTCATATTTAATAGGACAAAAGTATGTTCCGGTTCCAACGATGAAAATAGAAGAAAATAAATTCAATATTCCTATACCCCCTCCCAACCCTATCAAACAGACCTCTTCGTTTATCTGTTTTTCATTTGTTTGCCACCGTGCCAAAAAGATCTGCCCCTTCCATATCACCCCTCATCATGACCTTTCACTCTAGAACAGGATAAGAAGAAAAAAAAACACAACATAATGACCTGCATTGTAAGATTTTCAAAGTACAAAGGAATAACACAAAAGCATCCAGAAACAGGAAGCACTAAAAAAGGACGAAAAAAAAGGAAGAAAAACTTCGATTTGAATCGAATTTAAAATGTATTCATGCAAAAAGCTTTTATGTAATGGAATTCCCAAATGCGAACCAAATAACAACCAAGGCACAGTCTTCTTATCATTAGAAAGCAGCTGGTTCCAAATCTTTGTTTTGAGAGATTTATCAATAAATTCAACCCCTCTTCGATAATAAATAACCCCGGTGCTCACTTGAACTTCGACGTCGCCGTTGAGTCGATATACGATACGAATACGCAAGGTGGATTGGGGTATGTGGGTGTGGGAGCGGATGCGAGGGGATCCATCAAGAGTCCGACCGAAGAAGAATCGAAGTCGATGCTGGAAATTAAGGTATACCTATATAACTACTCCAAACAAACGGTACTTGAACAATCCCAACCCTTCGACTAAATGGGGGCGAATGTCTGCCAAAATCGTACGCATTGTCTGAGTGGTTTGGAAGGGCCGAAGGGGAGGGGAATGTTGTGGAAGTTACGTGTATAATCTGGTGAAAAGAGCAACCCTCCCCCCCTTACGCCCTGCCTTACCCACACCAACAAAAATGTGAAAAGTTTTGTGGAAAATCTGTTTTTCGTTGTCCTGTTTCGACAAGGGTTTGTGTATCGGACGAATTCTTTTTTTTTCATCCTTCTTTGTTCGAAAGTAATCCAAGAAATTAGACTACCAAGGAATACTAAATTTTAACGGTAATTGCGATTTGGGGAACAAACAACAAGAAAAGAAACAGCTCTGGCTTGTCTTCTTTTCTCTTCTTTTCAGATTAAGTGAACGAGGGTGGGTCGAGTTGGTCTTTAGCTAAGGCATAAGGACGACGACGCGACGGCAACGCATGTTAAGGAATTTTATCCTTGTTATTTCCCGTTCATCAAGAGGCAATCATCTGCTGCTTGCAGCGCTTGTTGGAATTCACACATAAAATATCCAATGAAGGTATATATATCGAAAGAAGATAGTAGAAGGAAAAAATGGGGATCAATAAAACTTATTGGACAGTGTGTTGAAAAAGAAATGGTCTGTGACTCGTCACTAAGGCTACATGTTTCATGGTAAGGTAGAGAAACCACCAAATGGCTCTCAATACTGAAAACTGAAAGGAGACGGATCAGAGATCGACAAGCCAAATTTCACACAACTGAAATGTATCGGGAGACTTAAAAATCAAAAGTGGAGTTCTTAAAGGGTGTTAAATATGGCCACTAATGTTTTTCTTTTTCGAATTGTTTTAAAAAATACTCGTACTCGTACTATCATAAGTTTGGCTCAAATTAAATAGTACCTTCCAACCGAAGCGAGCAATGTTGGACTCAAAGCTCCTTTTTGAATCACAAAGGCTTTCAACCTATTTTTAGAAACCTCTCTTCATCGGTGAGACAAAATTATAAGCTCAAAGGAAAACTCTGCGTGATCCAGTCGAAAAATAGAAAACGAGCCTGAGTTGTGAAGGGCTGGAGGCTGTTCTCAATCTAAAACCCTTGGACGTCTTTGTGCAAAAATATGCAGAACGATTAAGACGAACTCAAAACTGGAAACCGAGTGAGACAGGTCATGCGTTTAGATTTCGAAAGACCATTCACCACTTCTTTTCCTTTATTTTCTAATAGAAAAGACTTAACAACTAGACTGGACACCATGCGAATCAGCCATTCAAATCTTTACAGTTGGTTCCAAAATGGAAATTGGTGTTGGTGCAGGCTTTTACTCAGAAACACTCGAACTATCCGACTTCAGGCCGACTCTGCTGAGTTCCTGATGGTCACTGCGGTGTGCAAAGCAACGAAAGAGCCGATGAGCTGGCAAGAAAGGGATCATCCCTAGAACTCAATTGAGCAGACACAACGGTAAAGAACCCAACCTGTAAAATTAAACAGACGATTTGTAAGTACTCGCTGCAGCTAACGAGAGATGGAACTCGCTCGACTCCTGTGTCATAACCAAGAAATTGTGGCCCTACTTTAATAAACAAAGAATAAGATTCCTTGTGAGCATTTTGACCGGGAACAACATGCTGGGTTACCACAAAAAGAAAATGAAGCTCAGCACGGCCGACTTGTGCAGAGGTTGTGGCGACAAAGACGTGTATGAAGAAACTCCGCATTTTCGCTGACACTGCCACGATTAAATTCCGCATGATCGATAAAAGCGTAAGGTAGTCTCTGGTAGAGGTGAAGTGAATTGGCCAACAAAGTCATGCGTTTGGATCCCGTTATAGACTTTTCCCTGTGAGGTTTTCTGAAGCCGCAGGTCGATGACAATAAATTACAATCAACAGATGCTCTTAAAGTGAACGTGACACAGGCAATCGCTCAAATTCAACCTGATCTATGGGGAAGAGTCATTGACAATTGGAACACTCGAATTCGTGACACCGACCGTATAAGAAGAGTGTGCGCATTTTAATATTTTCATATTCGGGGGATAGAAAAATCAGTTTAGGAGCTAAGCCCCGGGTAAATATCTGTCAGTTGGCTGTCATTCTCGAAGTATTGCTGAGCTCTAAGAGCTTACCCTTACTCTTTTGACATAACTAGAATCATTCTGCTCAAACATTGGAAATCAAGAAGTGTGGCTCTACGGTGGCCAAAATGTGTAACAATTTAAAGCTGATTGATTGTATTACTACCTCAAGGCCTTCCCTAACCTCAAATTGAAAGGGAATAAGATTTTTGCTTGTAATTGAATTTCTCTTTCTAGACACACTGTTAAATAGACACTTGTTCGTCGACCCTTGATTCCATGCTAGACCAAAATGAATATCCCCGCAGCAGCAGCAGTAGCAGCCCTACCACCATTTCTCGTCTTCTCCCCTGCTGTTGTCCTTATTTTAGCGAAATGAAATTTTCAACAGGCCATCTCCTTATTGAAGTAATAAAAGAAGAATAGAGTTGGAACACAAGCAAGCACACCAGAAAGAAGTCTTTTGAGTGACCCGACGGCCGTTGAGCATATCCCCATCAGCAGATCAGTGCCAACTGGCAAAGCTTGAAAAGAGATTCATTTAAGGAATTCATAGCAAAGAACGACCGTTTCGTCCTTTCCGTTGCAAGCCATCACCGTCGTTTCATCGTCCTTTCGTATCGTTGTATTCTTTTGGGATGCCCGAACCCGTCCCCGTTTTTTGAAATGAAGAGAAAGCAATAAACACAAAGCGTGAATATTCCAAGAATCAAATATATGTATATGTATGTGTGAGCGAGCATACATACATAAACTTAATATAGGTCTGCTTTATTTTTGCTCAGCTTTGTCGTCGTCAGTTGGTCGTCTTATTCATGTCCTTCATAGATGCCAGTCGAGTCCTTTCATTAATTTAAGTTTTAAATTTTAATTCAATTCTCAGTGACTTTTACGAGATTTCCGGAGGCCGGACGAGCCGAGTCGGGATGGAACGGGACAGGCCTTGCCACACCGAACTGGGACGGGTTGGTTGGTTGGTTGGTTTGTAGGGCCCTTAAGGCGGGTAGCTGAACTCTCTGTTATGTTATACACTACATATATGGTGGATGGAGCTTTGTAAATGATAGAGCAAACAAAGCAGGACATCTTGTTTGTCTCCATTGTAATTTAATCAATGATAAGTTGGGTCAAGCCTACAAATCATTTTACCCGCAAGGACATTCCTATCGGGGTTTTTGTTTGTTAACTGGGCTGATGCTGGAATATATATTGCAATTGATTAATGCGTAAATATGTCCGGAGCAGGCTGTCCGGATGTCTTCCCAGAACAATCGTATGGCTTAGAATATTGAAGTAGTTTAAGGATAAAAGGGTGGCATATTGTCAAAATCTAAATTGAATATGTGTGTTTTAGTTAGTTTTATATTTTCACCTATACCCTCTTACTTGATGACAATTTGCAGTTTATTTGTTGTTGTTTATTTTATTTGATGCATTTAGTTAAGTAAAATAAGTCTGGTGATGTACTTTGAGGCTTTTAAGGACGATATTAAAGAGATTTCAAATTAAGACGGATTTAATAACGATTAGGTTATTTTAAGACAACTAAAAGTGTCAACATTTCTTCGATATCCATAGTACTAGGTCCTGTAAGAAAACGATTGAAGAAAATAATTGAAAGTGCCATCCCAGTGGCACTCATATAAATTGTGCAGTCTTCTTACTTATTTACTTAAGGTGGTGCAGACAGTCCATTGTTGACCACGGACTCAACCAACATACTTCGTCAGCTAGACAACTGCCTTCAGTTTTGCACGCCAAGTTGTCCAGTCTTCCATTTTATTGCTCCGCCTCAGGTGAGGTATTCCAGTTATGCGTTGGCACCTAGGCTTCACATGCCCAACCATCTAAGCCGCTTGTATTTTTGACCAGGTAAATGTCGCTGAATAGCCCATACAGTTCGTGACTAAATCTTCTCTTCTCTTGCGAATTTTCCACTGACAGCGCTCTTCCTTTTGATGTCAATATCATAACCATAGCCAAGTAGTCGAAAGAAGAGAAGTGACATGGCTCTGTGTAGCTCGCCCTTATTCTTGCTGTAATAGGCGACTTTAAAATCTATAAAGAGGTGGTGAGTATCGATCTGGAACTCATGGGTCTTTTCTAAAAATCTGTCGAAGTGTGAAAATTTGGTCGACGGTTGACTTAATGGGTCTGAAACCACACTGAATAGCCGACAAGATTTTATAGGCGACATTTAGGAGACTTATACCTCTGTAGTTAGCTCAGTTTAGAGTATCTCCTTTCTTGTAGGTAGTTCAAACGGTGTTGAGATTTCATTTGTCAGGCATACTTTCATACGACCAAATTGAACAGATGAGCTGGTGTATGCTCCTCATAAAGTCATGGCCATCCACTCAATCAGCCTTGTTGGACTCGAGTTTAGATATCACTATCCGAACGCCTTAATGGTCAGATGGAGAAGTTTTGTTCATCATCGTTCAAATCGAATGGATCATTTTGCCAGACAGGGATTAGTTAGTTGTCTTCGCTACTCAACAGTCTGTAGATGTGTTCATTCCAAATTCTCAGGACCAACAGCGTATCTATAGCGACATTCCCACCCTCATTTCTTTCGTCTTCCGCTCGGGGTTTGTTCTCTTAGACAAATGTTTTACCCTTTGGTAGATTTTTCAAACATTGCTTCTGCCGTAGCACCCCTCAATATATTCCTTACTCTACTTATGATGGCTCCACTAGAGTGTGGTTCTCCTAGGCCTTGCTTAGTATGCCACTCCAGCCAGCTCGATCTCTAGCCTGCCGTATCCAATTTTGCACTCTAAGTTGTCGGAGTTCTCCCTCTTCCTGGTCGCTCCATCGAAGATGAGGCCTACCTAGGCTTCTGACTCCCTCTGGTTTGGCGTTGAAGACTTTACGAGGGCGAGCGTCGATGTCCGCATTAATAGTTTGGTGGGAAAAATTGCATCGTCAACTCCACGCAATGCCCGGTGGATAGCCAAAAGGTGAACTAACGATGAGCTTTGGATCTATCGGATCCATGGGTTGTAGATACCTCAGTTCTCTTCTTAGGAACTAGGAGCAGGAGGAAATATACCCTCTTAATATCCAACTACCAACACGATCTACACGTCATGCACAGGTCTCACAAGCTGGCCATGAAAGAGAAAAGATGTTTCAGCTCTCTTTTTCTTCCTGAAAAACTGATGTTCCTCCATTCTCTTTTGCTGGTAGCACGAACCAAGAAGATACAGACCGCCAACTCACCATATGGTCTCTCTTTTTGCCACCAAGCTAAAAATCAGCTGAGATGCCATTTATTTTGAGAGTGTGACGCTCTCCCTTGCTTTAAAACCCATTTAGCAAACACACCTAAAAAATAAATGGCATACGCAGGTATAGTTGCCATTACAAAATGCACAGAGAGAGAACACGTATTCACAGACAGGAAAAAATATTTCGAGGGTGTTTCAGGCAAGAGGAGTACGAGTTGGCGGTCTGTATATGGTCTGTGGCTGGTAGACCGTACCTGTTGCACTCTTGGCAGCTCTGGTTCTCGCCTGCAGCATTGCCTTATAAGCTCTGTACGTTCTGTTATTCTCCCTTTTAGAAGAGATCGTAGAGCTCTCTTTGGCTGTACAATCGTTCTCCTCATTGGGGTCGTGGACGCATATCATCGAGCAGCTAATGCTTTCAGGGTTAAATTAATTGTTTGGCTACATGTGGCCCGTTTAAGGTCCGGACATTCAACGTGCAGAACCGAACTTCGTTATGCTTTTTTCGTTTAATAGGGTCGTCAAAAATATGGTCATCCATATCCGATTCCGTTGGTTGTTTCGGATCCATTTCGTTTAACATGGTAGGGAAGTTACCCTGTAGGGAAATCCATTATATTTATATCATTCTCGATGATCGACGAACTAAAGTACTTGAAGTAGCAGAGACCAGAGACCAAAGCGTGTAGTACTGAATGCCAATCAATAGTTTACATTAAACGTAACACATTATAAAACTGTCGGTTCAATGGGTTCCACTATTGCTCACAATGGACAACGAGCGGATACAGAAATATCGCTGCCGAACTGCAATCGCAATGAAATTGTTTCCACATCAACTTATCTGAACTAGCAGCTCTGACTTCTTTTTGGATCCCAATTCTAACATGGTAAGATGGCTCGAAGAGAAAAAATTTAGTTCAAACGGGTTAGTTACAACCGAAACAGGGGTGTATTTTGAGGGGTTAACGAAGTGAGAGACACGTTGGAAAAAGTCGAACAACTTAAAAGAAGATTTCAAAACTTTAATTTTTTATTTCAAACACGGGCAGATACGTACATATCGTTCCTTTTGTCCCCAACCCAAAACAATAAGTTAAAAAAAACTCCTGTACCTCTCAGAACAACAAAATTTCTTGGTCAAAAACACAACTTTAATTTGTTCTCCCTAAAAAAAAAATTCCTCTATCAGAAACCAAGAAAACACATCTGGAAAATGTGCGTTCACAAAACTAAGGTCCTGCACATAGTAGGGCACCAACATCAACCAAACTCAAATTTTCCTGAATATTCAAATATCCTTGACCAAAATCTGATTAAACTAACCATAACGAGTGGTTAGAAAATTTAAACTTTTCTCTTCCTGATTCCAGAGTTCATCATGAGAAAATCAAAAAAAAATTGTATTTGAGGATAGAAAACTCCTCTTTCAAGCCAAGTCCTTAGGAGCTAAAAAACATCATATTCTCAACCATAAGAAAGCTAAGAACTTTTGGAACAACTTTGCTTCCCTTTACTCTTAGTTTATCCTAAAAGTTTTATTTCTTTCCTCCACTGGTGTTGTTTTTTTTTTTTTTTAACTAAAAATTAAATGAGTTTTCCCAGACACAAATTTTACTCCAAACAAGCTGCTGGCTGGTTCAAATGAAACACAAAAAAAAAACCCTAAAACTCTCATATCAGCTAAAAACGAAGAAGCAGAAGTTTAAGTTAGCTTTATCGTCCTGAAAACTTCGGACAATAGTTGCGTTTCAGCAGCCATTCTTCCTACATGACATTTCATTCCTTTCCAGCATCCACCATCACCATACCAACCACCCTTTCGTTTACGGTAAGAAAAGCATCCAGTAGTTAATTCCAACACACACATAAACTTGGCAGAATGATTATGTTTAAGACATGATTGTGTGTGTGTCGGTATGAGTGTAGGAAGACTATATCTCCACGCTTTATAGAAGAAATTGAGAATAATCCTCTTTGATAAGTCTTTGAGAAGAAACCTGCGGTATAGCAGCATGAGAAGGATGAGTCGGAGTTGGAGTCGAAGGAACCAAAAGAAAACCTCAAGGTGGGTTAAGCTACGTGGACATAAAGTCATAAGTTTTATTGCCAGCAATTTATCATTCAAACATAAGAGCACAGAAGAATCCCTTTTCGGTTGGTTTCGGTCCAAGGAGGTACTTATATATATACCTAAGTTTTTCGTTGAATGTCCTTGGATATGTGATCTGAGTGCGGTGGAGCATCAGGAGAATGATATCACAATCTGGTCGCCCCTGCTGTTGTGGGGACGGCAAAAGTTAAGGATAATTAAAGTTCTTTCTTGTTCCCATTTACTTTTGTGTGCAGAGAGGGATTAAGTTAATTTTGATTTTCAAGGCGATAGCAACTTCTTTGAGAAGTGTTTACATATTATGTGCATTGTCGACGACAAGTAAGATGTTGAAAGCGGTATGATCAAAACTACTCAACTGCTTGCTTCCTTCATGGTATAGAATCTCCATCCCAAAGCCTTAAAACAGCGTCCGATCTTGAAACTTATAGATTGTCTTCCAGACATCTTGACATTTAAGTTAGTGAAACATCAAACTTTCATGAACGGAGCTGTCTATAATCCTGTGGTTCAGGTCACTTCATTGTGAAACTGTTGTGCGTGGAATAGATCCTGCTTCAGTATCAACTGGTAGTGCTGGGGAAAAGTGCTTTATGGTTATGCGGCCCATTTAGGCAACCATTTGGTCTCCCGATATCTTAATTTTTTGTTTCCATTAAGTCCAGAAAATCATTAGTGGCCGCTGCCACAATTGACTTTTTTCTGGACCTATTTATGATATTTTAAACCATTCATGCGAAAACTTCCAGCGCAAGGTCCTTGCAATCTTGATGAATATTCCCTTTGAGGGCTTCAAGAGTCTGACGCTTGTAGACAAAAATTCGTGAATTTAAAAACACCGAGACAATGAAGTCTGGAGGGTGATCTTTTCAGCCAGTATGGTAATAGCCAAAACGAGAAACTTGGCGACTCGGAAATGCAGTCCTCGAATATTGCAGCATGTGGCGTTGTTCCATCCTGCTGGAACCACACGTTCTTCAATCACAATTTTGTTGCACCAGAAGCGATAATTTTGCTTATTCACATGACCACAGTTGTCTCCATCGTTTTGAGGATTAAGGATAGCCTGAAAGTATGTTACACGAGTTTTACGGTTTATTTGCTAACAGCTGAAGCATTGTCTGCACTTTGGGAAGGGACATCTCTAAGTCTTTTACCAAAATTCTCTGTAAAGACAAAGGCTGTATCCTCAATTGCTTGAGAGGTCGATAGTCCGGGACCCTCTGCTACATCTTCATCCATATCAACGATGTTTTCACAATAACAGCATCTTAAGGTCGGCCAAATCGGGCAGTACCTCGTGTTTTTGTTCCCACCCTTCTAGGAAGGCTTCTTAACGTCGTCGGTGGCGTCATAGTTTTTCCCCAATCTGTAAAATCAGCACCGAAATCTACGCTAAGAAACTATTATAATTTATAACGCTTTCTCATAGATAGATGTACATATGTCTTCTTGAACTCCATTTTGTATCTGTTAACCTACTTGTCAAATGTCAACATGTTGACATCTCTTTTAGAACATTAAACATATTCCGTATCAAATGACATCCCTGTCAAAGACAGCTAACCTCACGGTTTTTATTTCTTTTTGTTAGGTGACTAGCTTTATAGAATTTTATAAATTGTCACCAACTTTGCGCATCAGGACATTGCTAGTCCCTACAAGATTAAATCTAACTTGGCGCCTTGATGGTAAGGCCCGAAGAAACACAAATGCGGCACTTACAGCCGCCATTCCCAAAACCCAAGTTCTATCGTTTTTGTGGCATATAAGGATGTAATCCCTTTGTCTCACTGATTTTATATGATTTCCGATCTATTGTTATAGTTTCTTTGTTTCCTACACACGAGTATTATTTTACCCGCACCATCATCCTCTACCTACACAAAAGTTTGAGAAAGTTTTTTTTCGTCCTTGCTCTCATTCCCTTGAATAGCATTTTAATCTAGGAAATGTATCTGGTCACACATATCTCAGAAGCTATCGAGGGTGGGTGAAGTGACCTTTTACAGTCTAGCTCAAGTCCATCCGCCAATATACTTCGTACGCAATATGTATCCATGCGGAAAGCAAAAAAAAAAAAAAAAAAAAGTCAATTCTATCTTTGGCCAAGAGAAAATCGAAAAAAGTTTAAGAATAACCGCAACAAAAGATAAATCTTCGGACTAAGACTCTTGCCCACATTCATAACAAGGATTTTTAGTCGAATAAGAAATAAATTAAACAAGAGGATGAGATGGAAATATTATCCTCATCTTAAGGATAACTTTTCGATTCACCTGATGAATTTTCCAAATCTTTTCCAAACCACAAGGACGACGAGAATAGATTTTTAGACAATGCAATCCAATCTGAGCGGAACTAATGCACAATCATTGCAAATACGAATGTGCAACACTCTACTTGCGGAGGACCAGAAACTGTGTGACACTTTAAAAGAAGGCACTTTGTCTAATGGTCTGATGTGAGATGGGAGGAGGCTGACGGCCACAGCGATTGTGATGGTGTGGTTGCAGCCATCACATGGAGAGAGAGAGAGAGAGAGGGTGAGTGAGGAAGGAAGAATGTGTCCAACTATTGCAATGTGGAGCATTTTCAAACGCCTCGCCTCGCCGCGCCGGCCCACCTCGCCTGCCTGAAAGAACGCACTCTGCGAAGGAATTGGTAGACCAGAAATGTCCTTTTATATAGAGCGGAACTGAGTGCTGCCTGCCATAGCATGGCATCCTGATGGCAGATAGACGAGAATGCATTATTTGAAATTCTGCATGCTGCGGTGGCGGTCCTTGCAATCCTGATGCGGTGTTATAGTTTGAGTTTGGAGTTTAAGCAATACCAGCGCCAGCCAGCACCATCGCCAGTGTCAGTGCAGCGAAAGGATTGCAATCACATCGCAAGAGTATATATAGCGAGGACAGAATGAAGTTACTCTGTCATCAGGCATCAGCGTTGTTATATTTGCTTGTGTTGTATAATAATACCCACCACCAATATGGATGGCGTTTTAATGGTTTAATAAATAATGAAACTCTTCAACCAGCTAAAAGGATTTCAGATGAACTTAATTTCAGTTTGCATTTGCACTATGTTGTGTAGTGCGTTTCACTTGATTAGCAGCGCAACATACACTTTTAAGTATTAATTTGCTGTACGAAGGTATGGGTGAAGGAATTGTATATGTATAGAAATATTAATGTTTAATTTTTAAAAAATTGGGAGAAATTTAATTTAAATTGAAAGTGGTTAAAGGTTTCAGGATCCAATATGAGCGTACTTTTAATTGGTCTTATTTTGGAGTATCAGTAAAATTTAACATTGGTAAATAACATCAATTTTTTTTAACGACTCCAGTCCATAATATTTCAAGACATCTTATTACGAAACAATTGATCCACGCGCTCACTGTGGATTAATTATGAGAGCCAGATTTAACAGAAATACATTAAAAATAACTTTTCAAATTTATATTAATAAAGGGTGTTTTTAGATTTATAGAATTTTAGGTTGGCAGCACTGTTTTTCACTGACAGCCATTTTGTCATCTCCCATCTTAAGTTTGGTTTGCCATTTTATCGTGAATCGACTGACGCCTGAACAACGCATCCAAATTGTTCATATTTATTTCATTTCGGTTGTGAAACGCATCGTTCACTACGTCCAATATTTTGTTCTGCGATGAAATTCGCTTTTGCTTGAATGGCTACGTCAGTAAGCCAAACTTCAGCATTTGGAATAATGTTAATCATCAAGTCATTACATCCAGAAAAACTGTCAGGTGTGTTATAGACTACTGAAATCATTGGCCCTTACTTCTTTAAAAACATTGCCAGTCAGAGGATCAGTCAATGAAGACCGTTCTAGAGCCTTAATTTAACACCGCTACACTATTTTCAAGTATCATTTTACAATACTTGGGTAAACCTGTAGATGTTGGACAAAAAGTTTTCTGATTTTGGATCTAAGTTTCTAAAAACAATTGGCAATAATGGTGGATTTTTTCTTAAAATATACCCAAGAATCATGCCCCGAAATATTGCCTACGAATTAGGGGACACCCTGTATAGACAAAAATTGCTTATTATATGGTTTTTTTTTGCTAAGGGAGCTAGATTCACATCCGAATTTACAGTAGAAATACTTTTTGTAAAATTATGGATTAAATAAGATTCACTTACCAAAAAGTGGGAAACATTTTGAAACATTTCCTATGCTTCTGCAACTCGCCTGAAAATATACAAGAAAAACAAAGCATATCAATATTACTGCCGGTATCTACAATTAAAAGCCTATCGTTGTTCATTTTTTAAAATTTAGGTTAAATTAAAAAAGGCATAAGGGATATACATAGCTTATAAGAAATAACATAAAACATTGAGCATTTACACACAAAGGTATATTATTTACCATATTTACCTTCTAGGTTTTATACAAAAATCCTTTTCTGTGCCAATATTTCTGTGGCTCTTTAATTGGAGATCGGAAGCTTTAACCAGAAAGAATAATACGGCACAAGCAAATTCATAATCTTTGCGCCTGCCCGCCCGCCGCGCATGTGGAGCAGTACATCTTTCCAATCCCCAATGAATATAATCACTGGTACACCGTCAACGACAAACACTGCTCTGCGGTTACACGAAAGAACACGAACGGCCGCCATGTCACGCAAAATCGAATTCGAATCAAATTATAACACAAAATGCTTTAAATTTTATATTTTTCCCTTGTAAAACGATACCAAATGTTAAAATAAATAAACTTCACCACTTATTAATAAATTATATGATTTTCTAAGACCGCACTTTGCAAATTTAAATTAAAAATAAATATTTTTTGACAACCGATCGCGGAGCAAACCGAAACCAAGAACACACGACCGCACTGAAACACTGAATGACAGAATGACTTTGTTCAATAATTCATTATGCTTTGAGGATCCACTGTCCACTGTAACTGTTATAATAAAAATACTGATGCTGGCTGGCTGAGTGCACTTGCATTAGTTCATTGCAGCAACAGCAACAGCTAGTAGAAAAGCACAAAGAAGAATAGTAAAAATGAAATGAAGAATGATGTCTGATATCTTATTGCTGCCATGATCAATGGGAAATGGAGTCGGAATAAAAATTGAGTGAGTGTGTGAGAATGTGAGTTTAGCTTTATAGCTGAATCTTTAGCAAAAAGCACAAGGTGCCATTTATATTGTGTTTGGATTTGTTGTTATACCCTATTCCATAGAATGGGTTGTATTTGTGTTGAAATTGTAACATAGAGAAATTAGAAGTTAGATATAGAAAAAGAAATATTTTCTGACTCAGAATCAAAAGCCGAGTCGATTTAGCCATGTTAGTCCGTCCGTCCGTATGTATACCCTCGAGAGGTCGCAGTTTTCGAGCAAGAAAGCTGAAATTTGATATACTATAGTCTTTGGTTCAAGATTAAGGCCAAGTTCTTGAACTGGTGAAATCGGCCAACAAACACGCCCACAATCGCCAATTTTGGTAAACAACCTCAATGTGGCAAAATTATATTTTATATTATAAAAGCACAACGCTATGATTTTGCAAAGCCTTAGGTGAATCTTCTTCTTTCAATTAAATACAAATATATCAGTTTGGTCATGGTTGACGCCCACTTTTCATACAAAAGCATCAATATTGTTTTTATAAAATAACAATGCTATATAAGAGCGAAAACCGTTAAATTTTGTAGGTATGTTACGTGTACATAAACATCTTGTGTATGAAATGAAAAAAGATTTTGGGCGTGGCTGACACCCACTTTTCATTTTAAACTATAAAAAAGTTGTTTTTGCAAACAAACGGTATTCATAATGAACCTACAAGCCCAAATTTGTGCGTGACGTATTTTTCTTTTACGCCCACTTTTTATGAAAGTACGAAAGTTTTAAAAATGTAAGGTACCAATTTTCACAAGATGGTTTGCAGGCCGTCAGGTGTACTATGAACTTTCTGATGCCTAGTAACTAAATAAACCCAATTCGCAGGCGGAGACGCAGTGTCAAACCCTGTTAAAATATTATTACATTGCTGCGAATACAATTCAGTCAGAGCCGCAGTATAATCCCTAATTCAGAGTTAGCAAACACTTATTTGCTTTACACAATTTGTGCAGCGTTTTTATAACATATCACTCAACAAGAAAAAACTCAGTTGAAACAAACCAAGTTTTTCAAACTGCCGATATCATTATTTCATATTCGAGAACAAACATATTTTTGACAGATCCCATGGTAGTGGCGCCCTTTGATTTATATATGTTGCTATCACAAAGTATGTCAAAAGTAATCCACCTATAATAATTAGAGTCTTTAACTCTTGCAAATTAAGGCAATGTCAATTCTTCTTTGACATTTGTGAAGTGAATAAAAACAAAACAAACGCCAACAATACACGAATCGCTTAAGAATGCGGAAAGCGGAATAATTGTATCGATTGTTATTTTAGGGGTTCTTAGGTCGATGATTCTGGTGCAGATATCCCGGTCATCGGACACGTTTAGCCGCTTTCCTAGAATAGCATGGGACAACACGAGCTGTTGCAATGTGTCGCCGTTCTCCTGAGGGGATCGCAGCTGCAATATAACATGTCGCAGAGGTCCCCGAAGTATCGACCAGATGACATACCTATGGCACTCGATTCGATTGGACATCAATCGGTGCTCCTAAGAGATAATTTTGGTATGCATTGACAAGTTAACTGTCGTTCTTTCTGTTCTGTTTAAAACATTAATTAATAGAGACGGAAAAGCTGTCAAAAACTCAAAATTTCGTTTCACCTTGAACGCGAATTTTGAAAATAGTATCTCGAGCTTTAGAACTTTTAAACTTAAAACTTGCGTAATGTTGGTTCTAGGGAAAAGCCGTTAATTCTGAACGCAATTTCAGAAAAATGCCTTTTGGTGTGCTATTTCTAGATCGGATATGCTTTTTTCAGTATCGACTCTCTATTCCGTACAGCATTTGCATCATTCGAACAGTTTTCGACGTTCGAATACTTCAATTTAGTTTTATGTCCCTAAATATAATTTTGGAGTTTCATGATTATACAACCCTTCATTCAAATTTTAACGTTATACTATCGAAGTAAAAACTAGATAATTTATTCGTTTCAGAGGAAGTCCTGAATATTATTAACAAACCGTTATCGTGCCAAACAGCAATTTCTCTTGATTTTATTAATTTTATTGAAGCACACTCTGCACTCAATACGAACATCCATCAATCTAAATTGAGTAGGTATATCCTTCTCCCACAAAAAAAAGAGGTCCTTCCTTCTATACCTTCTTACAAGTTCCATTTTTCTTCATCACGGAATGTTATTTTATTTTTTTCTGGCTAAATGATTTAGTAATCAGTTAACCTTACAATTTATGGCATTTTTAAACGTGAATTTTTATTTTATTCGAATCAGAAAAACCCAAAACAAAAAAAAAGGGTACACAAAATTGTCCTGGATGGAATGACACTTGCGTTCTGGCAATTTATTTATTTTTATTGACTTTAAAGCTCTGCGACATCTTGCAGAACCAGAATAATTCAAAATAATAAATTTCCATAAAATAATATTTGCTCTTCTCCGTTTTCCGTTTTCCCATTCCATCAGAATGCCAGAATGGGAGGCACATAAAACCTAAATAAAATATAAGACCACCGACCGTTTTTGAAGCCATTAAATATAGGCGCAGACAAGTTGTATGTTCTAATATTGATGACACAGAGGGGTCCTTGAATTAGATAGAAAAAAGAAGAAAAAACAAGAACCCCACCAAAGGTTAGGCAAGGCATAAAGAAATAAAAAACAAGAATCCTGATATTTTATAGGCTCGATTATCATTAGATTGGGGACCAAGCCACCTAAAGGAACATATTTCATTCGATTGCCTGGGTTGAAGTTCGTATAGCGTACACGTCGTCGTCATCGTATTGTATAGTCCTGTCCTAGTCATAGTCCTCTCTCGTTGGCCCTGTGTGTTACAACAATCATTTTTAAGATATTCGATTAGATAACGATTTATACAGGATGAAGGACAAAAGGAAAACTAAATTAAGTTTCACCCGGAGCTGAGCGGAGTGGAGAAGTGGCAGCACGAGGACGAGGGTGGTGTAAGAAAGAAAGGAATAAAAACGGTCTTCGTTTTAGCAATCACTTCAAGGCATTAGGATCATGGCACGAAGATGAAATTGGGTACTTAAAACGCATTTACACACAGGACACGCAGCACATTATAATATATCGATGTTATACCGAGGATACTCTCCAGCATTCTCCAACTGGCAATGCCCCCTGCCGATGCCACCATCATTATGTAACGGTGTAAAGGAGCAGATGGCTTAAGCATAAGCTCTTCCCCCAAAAACCATCGCATTGCGTAAATAAGCATCACCCGTCGCGCCACCTTTTCATCCGAAAATAGAACGGATTCAGGGCTCATCGTTTTTCTGGGGTCGGTTGTGGAGGGGGTGAGGAGATCTGTATAAGGACCTTTTTTGCCAAGGATAATACCTACCATGAAATGGAATGAGAGCCAAATGGGTACAATAATCCCGGCCCACTCAATTTAAACTGCGGGTCGTTTCATGGCGGCGTGGCGCCCGCCATCGTTGCCAGCACATACTGCATAGCGGTTCAATGATTTTGGCGGGAAAAAGACTACCTACATACATTTGGATTTTCAAATTCACATCCAGTTGGGATTTTCATTATTACAATTCACCAAACGTAATGTGTTTATGGGAAAATGTTACAAAATCCTGGATGAGGTGAGGAGGGGCGGATGTCGTCACTGTATTTTTGCGGGTTGGGGGTGGCCATAGTGAGAAATTGTACAATCCAACGGAAAAAAAGACGAAGAAGATACACTCGCTCCTATAGCATTATGGTGTGTGAAATTAAATGCATGTTTCTCGGGCTTAGCGAGGATATAGATTGAGTGGGGATGTTCAAACATATACAAACATCCAAATATAATGCGGTACGTGTGGCGTAAAGTCGTTCGTTTTTGATAATTAAGCATCCCAGAGTATTGTAGATTAGAAGAAAGAGTATATAGGTAAGGTTGGAACGAAAGTTACAAAGATTAATTGAGCGGCATATTTTTAGTCTTTTCTTTTTGCGGTTTGCTTCCGTTTTTCTTCTTCTTTTGACGGCAATGTCTTACTAAGCTTAGTGTAATCTTTGTGTTAAGTAGTTGGGATGAAGGAAGAGGGTTGATCCTTTTCTTAGATAGTTTCGTTTGGTTAGAGTAATTAATAGCCGTAGATGCATGGGAACGTTTAATGTTGGGTAAATATGTTGTTTTTAGCGCTGTCATAATGGCGGCGTTTATATGTTCTCGATTGTCCGTATTTGATGTGGAATTCAAGAATAGGGTCGGTGGGGAAAATGGATTGACAGTATGGCGCCTGCTTGGTAATCAACTTGGCTTAACTTCTTTGAGTGGTGAGTTCATTGGAATTCAAAACAGCATCAAGGATCAGACCTATATTATTTTCATTTTCGGTACCGTTACTAGGACTATATTTTTTTTTTTATGGTGTTTTAAATTTTAATGACAAGAAATGCCAGGATAGCTCTTTGGACTGTCATGTCTGGATTTTGAAGACCTAAACTAAAAGCGAAACAGCTCCGAACGCATCAGTAAGATCGGAGATCGGGATATTGGCAAAGTGACAATCCGGGTTGAGCCCCCAAATTAGTACAAAAGTTCCTCTTTTATTAAATTAGAGTTGATGGCGATATTTTTTGTTAAGCTCAACACATATTTTTTCAAGACCAATGGCGTGTAGGTGGTTTTGCTATCCAGGCTTTGTTTAGCCTCGTTCGTTAGCTCATTAGACCTGTCATTGTTCTTGGTCTGAAGGTAGTTTTGATGTAAGTAATTTTAATCTCTGTTGACATGGAATGGCTTTGCAAATTCTTCCATCTTGATGATAAAAGCAAATTATATCTGTTAAGATCTTTGTCTCTGGAGAAAGGAATATGGTTCCTTCATTTAATCTTCAGCACTTGTTTGCCTGTTCCCCTTTACAATTTTGTGTGTATAAGTAAATACTGCAACTACTAATCTTTGTTTGGGGATAGTTAAAGAAATGTATGCATAATCAAACAATTATTAACAGGGAAAAGCCAGCTTGGAATTTCCGTAGGACAGACTCTGGAAAGGACTCTGTCTGACAAACCCCAGAGCTTAGGTCAACGATTAAATTTTT
Organism: Platycheirus albimanus; assembly: GCA_916050605.2. Classification (NCBI taxonomy): domain Eukaryota; kingdom Metazoa; phylum Arthropoda; class Insecta; order Diptera; family Syrphidae; genus Platycheirus; species Platycheirus albimanus. The sequence goes on along the minus strand of OU696698.1, from coordinate 27,601,105 downwards.
TTACCTGAAACTTCCTGGACAGAACTTTTCAAAACAATTTATCTGAATGAACGAAATATGTCGATTTGGCTGCTCCACTACAGAAAAAAAGTCATGCAAGCATCTGTGGTATAAGCTTTAGAAGTGAAAATAAGAATAATAGGAACAATTTTGAGAAGGACGTAGGATATATACTTTCTTCGTTTGGATTTCCACAGATCAGAATGATGCAACAAGGTATTACTTTAGATACAAAAAGTTATCAGTAATTCCCTTCTGACTGTACCCAAACTTCTTCAGCATACAAAAGGCAAATAAAACAGATATACGGATAGCTTCATAAATGGCGCCCAACGAAAGATGTTCTTAACTTCGGTTTTCAACCTTGACGTTATGCTTTTCGAAATATGTTTTCAAATTCAAGTTTGATAAGGATATGTAAAAAGTCAGTTGGAAATATGAAAGCGAAAAATGTGTCTTGACCTTACTCCCCATCATTTCTTCTTATATGATGTTTAAATGTTCCCAAGGGCATTCTGATAGTTTTTCCTCTGAGAAGGCATTGTTACAGATGAGTGAGATGTGATCACATTTCATGACCTTTAGGTTATGTTGAATTTGGTCTCCACTGCCCAACTAACAATTTAGCTTGTATAAGGTCAAATTTTTCGAATTTGGCAAGTAATAGCTTGTATAAAGCTTGGATAAGGCGATCTTGAGCAAGCCAAGAATTTTCCACCTGAAATTTAAACAAATAGCTGCTATAAGGCCCTAAAATATGAGTTACACAAAGTCTATACAAGGCTTGTAAATATAAGTTATAAATGGCTTGTATAAGGCCTTCCAAAATTGTTTACTGAAAATGTTTAACATAATAGCTGCTATAAGGCTCTCCACGACAAGTCATTGCAAACAATTTGTATAAGGCTTGTTTGTAAAGGCCTTATACAAATTAAAATAATCAGTGAAGATCAACAAGTGTGTCTTATAAAATATTGTGCTTATAAAAAAATCAGATTAAAATAAATAAGAACGGTAAGTACTCATTGAACTTTTTAGCAAAACTTAAAAATGAATAACTCAGACAAAAATTTAAAAAATCTGGAACCTACCTAAGACAAGTGAGAAAAAACAGAGAAGCAATTCTTAAAACAGCCAGAGAACATTCAAGAAGTTTGGAAGAACAAAGAACAGATATTAAATGCGGACAATTATTGACTGTTCCCGCTGCTGCAATAGGAATCGCTGGTCCCAGCCAGCACGCTTTTGTGGAGGAATTTCCTATACCGTCAGACAGTATTTCTGGAGTTTTACCATACCTACCTATTAATCTAAAACTTTTGTTGATGAAATGCAAATAGTTATGACGCATGGAATATTTATAAATTCGCACAAAATTTCGATAACACTACGTTGCATTATTATTATAATTAGCAAATAGCTGTCATTAAATGGCTTGGGTAAGGCCTTATATAAACATCCAAGGCAAGCTATAGCTTGTTCAGCCAAGCAAATAGCAGTTCATGAAAAGCTATTTGCTGCTATAAGACCTGTCAACAAAAGTCTTATGGCAGTTAATTAGCTTGCGTAAATGCGCCAAAATGACTTGCATAAGTCTTTATACTGTTTCTATAGCAGTCTGAAAATAGCTTGTATAGAACCTTATACAATTTAAATTGTTAGTTGGGTGTAATCGCCCTGAGCGAAGACGCTGAACAATTCACTTCGGAAATATTGTTAAAAGCATTTGTTGATAAGCAATCGCCATTTTGGTTACACTGACCTCATTTTTTTATATATCAATTAACTTAACTTTTTAAAAAAATATGGTTAAACTGTATTCTCTTGGCGTATTAGTATAGTTCAGGGTTTGTAAGGCTCATGATTTTTTAAACAGTTCCTGATGCTTTTTGAACTCAAATTATTTTAAAAGCAACCGGATCTCCTTTCTCAGATAAAATTTTCATTGCTTAACTTCCAGGGGTGAGTTATTTAAGCTTAAGGTACTCCGCTATTATACGGAGAGTTAGAAGAATAAAGTTTTTCTTCATTAACCAAAAATACAGAAAAACATTAAGCAAAACCGACCTTTTATCGATTCGTTAAAACCATTTTCGAATACAAAACCTTATACATATTTAAACAGCATAATTTTGTAATGAAAGTTCAAGAACAAGCGTTAACAAGAATATAATACGTAGGCACCCGGATATACAACAACACGCAATAAATAATTCAAATTGATTATGTGTCAGAAATTATGGTATAGGTACATTTCATTTTCGACACCAGGCAACACTTGCTTGGTCACCGTCAGCCATCAGACGTCACCGTCACCGTCCGTCCTCATCGTTGTTGGTGTTGTGCGTGTTGGAATAATTATCATTCACCCAACTCCCACGGCCTGTTCAAACCCTCTTACCGAACCAACTGTATATACTATAGATAGCAAGGGTGTCCTTCATCTGTCCAGGCAGGACATGAAACAAACCAATTGCCTATCATGTCAAACATGATAATGATAGTAATCTATTTTTGTTTTGTACTCTTTAATTAGTTACAAGGAACACTTAAACAAGGTACTTTTGTATTGGGTGGCAGCCAACCCCCTCTTTGGCACGTCAACAAATGCATCATCCAGCATTTAACACTCTCCCTAGTTCCCCCCAAACCTTGAGTATACCGTCCTCTTTTACCCCAGAGTCACGGAATTAATTGATTTCAAATATTTAACCCCGACCAAAGCTGCTTCATAAATTCAAATATTAATCCTGACATTAATTTACCTCATTTGCCTGGCATTTTTGTGGGAGTGTAAGTGTGGGGGATGTACGATGGCGTTCATCATTATCAGATAGGGAACGAAACAACCTTTTGTTGGAGCTCTACGCTCTACCTGATGGCATGCTGGGTATGGGTTGCGATGGAATTGAATAATGCGCTCCAATCATACCCTTGTCAAAGTTAGAATAAAGACCCGCCCGGTTGCTTTTGGAGTTGGGGTGTGTTGAGTGTGCACTTTAAAACCTCCAAGGATAACATGGAGTTTTTTTTTTTTTTAAGTGAGAGGAAGAACGGAAAAACTTCAGGCCGCTTCAAGTTTAATCCGTGTCAATGGTATAAAGGGTGATTTTGAAATGTGAATGGTTGCTTGTACCCAAACAGCCGTCATCAACCATCGATTTCGACGATGCGATGGCGACGACGCGACGGTTTTTTCTGTTTCTGTTCAAAGTTTGGTGGAAGAAGCGAAAATATTCCTTCACTCTAGCTGGATACTGGATGTGCTGCTTTGAGTGGAAGACTGGTTATGATAGGATTTATTTAGATCGCATAAGATTACTGGAGCGTTAAAGATTGATGTGTCTTAAGTGGTACTGACGTGTTTAGCAAAGTGCGTGTGACATAGATTTAAGAAGAAAAAAAAGAGGAGAAGACAACACTCTCATGAGTTTTCATAAAAGTTGATTCTTTCGCGGAAGGCGCAATATTAATGACTTATTTCTTCAAGCGTAAAATGCACAAGCCTTGTCAAAAGGAGCATATGAAAATAATTATAAAATGTGCAGGGTATTTGAAGATAAAGATACAAAAATAAAACCTACTTCAAAATTAGTCTGCATGCAAAAATAAACACTCTATACTAATTATAATTCATAGGACTTAAACCAACCGTTTTCTTTAAACCTTATTAATTTCATACAGGTCTGAATAGTTGATGTTGCAGAGAACGAAACCGACTTTTATTCGAATTCGAATCAAGTATTTTTTCGGTGGTGTAGAAAAATGTACTTATAGAGCCTATAGAATGGAAGGACAAAGCATATAAAGATATACATATAAGCTTCTTAAATGGCGCCCAACGTGACGTTCATTTAATAAAACTTTTGACTATCTCTACCTATGATGTGTTATTCTCCTAAGACAATTCTGAACCAAAGTTTGATAAGCAGAAGAGCATCTGTAAAGGGATAGTTACAGAACAGGGTAACTAAATAAATGGCGCCCAACGTGGTTGCATGTTCGCAGCCTTAAACTTCAACTATTTCTCCAGTTATGAGGCTGAAACTTTCCTTAATCGATTCTTAAGGGAATTATTCATTAGAGAACATCTTTTTTAGAAAAAGTTGGAAAGCTTTGGTAGTTTCAAAAATGGAGCCCAACTTCGAACCTTTTTCTACTTTCCTTAAAACATCGCTAACTAAGCAGTTAAGACTGTCCTTAGACTATTCTTAATTCAATTTTACTGCTGAAAAAAATAACTTTAAAATTTAATATTAACTAAACGCTACAGTTTCATAAATGGCGCCCAACGTGGGTTTTATTGTTCACTTTCCTTACGTTTCACGGTAAATTTTTCTTAAGAAAATCCTTAAAAGAGAGGTTGCTGAATATGGCAGCTTCTTTATTGGGACCCTACGTGGTTGCCCCTTTTTTCTAAATTGTCCACAATATCTCCACTATTATGACACTGAACAAACTTGTACGGAAGAAAAGCATTTTCAGAGAAACTTTTTGAGGACATGCTGTCTTTATAAATGGCGCCCAACGTAGTACCTCCTTTACTTATTCTTGAAGCAGTATTGTGAAGCAGTAAAGTTTATAAAAAGAGTATGTTATTTTGGAAAACATAGTTACTACATAAATGGAGCCCAACTTGGAAAATTCTTGATTAAACTCTCCATTGTCTCAAAGTATAATGCTTTATTTAGACGATTCTTAAGTTACCTTTTAAACGCTATACGCATCTAGGGGAAGAGTTGGCACACGTGGTAGTTTGGAAGGCCCAACTTTGTATTCTTGATTTGAACTTTCCACTATATATGTTTGACATTGAAACTAACCGAACCCGATTCTTGAAACAGAATTGTCAACGCGAAGAGCATATTTGGGAAACTGTTTTAAAATGAAGAAGCTTGACTTAACTTTCGTTTGTCTCCACTTATGATGTTTAAATTTTCCTATGGTTTTAAAGTTGGGCTTCTCAAGGTGAAAAGGATTATTCAAGACACGGTTGGTTATGAGATGACGTAAATATTGTCCTTAGACAATGCTTGAAGTAATTTAGTCCAGCAAAAGAGACTCATTAAGAAAATAGTTGAAAAGCACGGCAGCTGCGTAAATGGCGCCCAACGTCAGAATTTATTTTTCTTCATTTTACACTAACTTTAACTTTGAGGTTGAAAGGATAACAGCATCTTAAGAGAGACTGTTTGAAAAAACGGAAGTATAGGTCGAAAGAGTCAAAACATGGTACCTTCCTAAATGGCGCCCAACGTAGTTCATTCTTGAAAAATATTTGCACCATATCGCCTTTTATGACGTTTATTGCTTCCTTAGACTAAAGTTGATACAATCTTGTCAAAAAAAGAGCATTTTTAACAAATATTGTTGAAAAATATGGAACTTTCTTAAATGGCGCCCAGACTTGGGATCTCCTTCATTTTTTTTTTCCATCATATATACATTATAACCTCAAATATTATTCTAAGAGTTTTCTAAATTAAGTTAGCGTAGAAGATTAGCACATTCAAAGAAACATTTGGAAAACGATCACCACGGCAGCACCTCCAAAACCAGGCAGAGGTTTTGAGCAATTTCCTGGGGAAGACATTTTTTCCGTGACTTATTCAATATCGATCCCAGGGAAAACGTACTTGTTGAAGTTAAATTTGCAAATTGAATTAAAACAAACAGCTTTTGTTAATGACATTTTAGTCGTAGTTTTTTTTTTTAACAGCCTGCAAAGCAATTTACACTTCGACATCAAAAGTCGATCACATTCACGCAACATCATTGCCAACGTAATATTCCACACGACAGTAATGAAATAACATAAAAAAACGAAAAAAATTCAAATTAAACAGTCGCTCACAGGACCATAAAAATCCAATTTGCACCGAAATTAAAAACAATAACAATATTCTTTTGGTAAATTGACTCTGTAACTGTCATTCTGCTTCCGACTGATTGACTTCTAGCCCCTGCTTCTACAATTTACAAGCCTGTTCGGCTGCTCACTATATAGTGACACAATAAAATCGTATGTCTTTTTGTTGTTGTTTTATTTAAAACTATACCTCCATATATGCCGCCATCATCAGTAGACTCTTTTGAGTGTGTGTGTAGACTTTTGTATCTTTTTTTTTCAGATTCGTATCCGAACAAATTATACATCAATGTTGAGATTTAAAAAACATGTTTGTTTGTTATTGAAAAGATAAAATCTCGAATTCGAAAATCGAATAATGTTTAACATGCACACACATGTGAGTGGGGTGAGAGGGTAAGTTGGCAGGATGAATGCCAATACTCTGGCGTGGTTGGATGGAGGATGGATCGACTGTATAGTGACAGGCGGGGGTTGGGTTGGTTTTTTTTGAAATTCGATGTGCATAAAATTGACAACAGAACAACGGAAGAGCACAGCACAGAGAGGACGACAACGACAACGACATCGACCGAGGATGTAAATAATTCGGTTTTTGGGGGGTTTTTGGAATTTATCCAAACACCAACACAAAGACCAAATAGTGTAGCAAAAGCCTCGCTATGCTCTGATCTGCTTTACATTTTCTCTGCGTTTGTGGTTCAGTGGTGTAAATCCTGTTTGCAATAGTCGCTTTTGCTATTCAGTGGTTAGTAGGTAGAGTTACCGCCTGACGATTTCAAAATTAAGACGCTGAATATTTTGTGTAGGCCCGATGTACAGACTTATCGGAATCTATTTCGACAGCAGTTGTTTTCTTCCGTCAGAGGCTTTTCAACCATGATTTTGTAGCACATGCTTTGTTTAAACGTCAAACTCTAAAGTAAAAGTGCTTGAGAATGGCAACACGCCAGTCAATGTGGCCTCTCTTTCCCTATTGCACTTATTCCACGGTACTGACGGTACGGTTTGCAGGCTCTAAAGATTTCTTTCAAGGACTAAACTTTTTTGACAGTTGATAAAGTCAAAGAGACTTTGAATGACATTCGGGAGCAAACCAATTCCGCTTGTAAAGCCCAGAACTCTATCTGGAACCAAGGAACAGACACAAAAGAAGCATTATGAATACAAATTCAAAGAAAGACAATTTACAGAAAATCTTAAAAACAACCGAATGACGGTAACCCTTGAAAAATATCAATGCTAGTATCTGCTTCTTGTATCTAAAATGCCATAGACATTGATTTCCACTCCCAGCACCCACGCAGCAACCCCTGCAACACAACTACCCCCAATAATGCTGTGTGCACTTGCAACTAACATTTATGCGAGGGAAGATGACAATCGTCGTCGTCGTACTCGAAGTCGTCGGAACAAAACTGATCAGAATGGGTTATACACCACACATCCATTTAACTTTGACAGAAAGCTAAGCGTGCAGAAAAACGAAATATTTTCAAGAGTAGATACTTGTTCCGAATGGCATAGAGGGTGCGGCCGGGGACATGATGGTATGGTTTGGGTCATATTGCCTTACCTACTTATGCTAGGAAATATTTTACCATCAGTGTGCAAGTTTTTCTTCAGCAGGTTGTGTGGAATTCCATGATAAGCGACACACAACCCTCGCTCGTTGGCCTTGTAAAATATTTTATAGGCTACATTGCTAAAGAATCTGGAAGGTATGTACCTACACATATATAAACTTCCTGTGTAAATGCATCGTTGAGATACATTAACCGTAAATAGGAAAATAAACCGAAGGGCGGAACTAATTTGGGATGACTCGAAATAGGCGTTCACCGTCGGAAATTCGCAAAACCAGAAAACATCCCCATCAGGGTCTATAAACGAGTGCAGAGAGATGGGTATTTTGAAAAACTTAAGAGCTACATACACCACAGTCAATGTATCTGTATCTCTGCCTATACCTACAAAAAAAAAAAAAAAACCTGAACAAGCAGACGCTATAAATAGCGCATCAAAAAGTCCTCCCTCATCCTGCGGGCCTTTTTGCTTGTTGGTTTCGAACAACGACAATTGCGACCTTCTGATTTATGTCAATGGCTTCAGTGATTGTTATGTGCAAAAAGGATGTTCTTTGGAGTCGGAGTATACACCTGAAAAATAAAAGTACGGTTAAGTGGATGAATTTTGAGAAGAAGCAGTTGGTATTTTCAAACAAAGAAGGGTATTTCCCTCTTGTTCACAATAAGGTACTATGCTTTGGTAGACAAAGTTTTCCTTATAACCGACCGAAGAAGTCATCAGCATCAGTGGTGATTAAGTACCCCCGATTTTGTAGCTTATAAATGTACCTAAAGGAGTGTTCCCATCCATTACAGAGGGAAAGGCTTTTTTTTTAAAGTAAGGGTTCTCTTCTAGAAATCATAAATAAAGAACTTACTTTTCTCCTAATATCAAAGCGATTTCTTAAATTATTTTTACATTTTAAATAATATCTAGCTGGCCCCACAATCGTTATCGTGCGATTTCCGTTAGGTGACGCTATTAAATAAAAAAAACAACAGCGCCACCTACTGATCTTAAAATAAGTCTAGTTATTCGTTCTAGTTCGCTTGAAAAAAGGAATCATCACTCACTTTTGAGGGTGGATTCCTATATAAATAAGGATCCCTATCAAGAACATTCTAAGATTTGGAAGAATTATACACCGTTATTCGAAACCATATCTGGATCGGAAAGGATCGGAAAAATATCCTTCAACATCGGGCTATTTCCGTTGCAGGACGACTGCCTTGTTCCACAGCTCCAACAATTTCGAATTTGCCAACGGATCTATCGACAACGGCTTACAAAAGTCTGATACCCGCTGTAGATGTTGGCACAGCATATCCATTTTTCGAAAGCATAGACGGGCACTGATTCACCGTTGGATCTGAAGGGTTTCAACGTAGTGTGCTTTGAAATTAACTCAAGAGAAACGGTTCCAAATTCACAACGAGCTTTGATCATTTAGTTGTTGACATCCAAGTCCGTTCCCCCATCGCGTGATTTTAATCAATGAGGCTGAGTTTATTAAACGGACCCAAGTTGGTTCCATGTCATCTTGCACTCCAACATATCGCTGGGGCAGTCATCGAGTCAGTCGTCATTTACCAGCAAAAACAGAATTGCATAAAACCCATCTTGGTGCACATGACATAACTTGTCTGATTGTAGGAGTCTTTAACTAGCGATGGCCAAGGCATTCTGGAATCATTAATAACCTAATCGATAACCTCCCGGAAACTTACACTTATAGCTATAATTGGTGAACAGACAATTGTTCAAAGGTTTTGTGGTCATAGAATGATGAACCAATGTGGAACTCAACTTGGTGTCGCTTTAGGGAAGATTCGGTCCTAGGCTTAATTATGTCAAACAGTTGTCATGAACTTCGGAAGAATTGACAGAATGGTGATATACAAGGACAAGTATTGCAGTTTTAAAATATACTCTTTAAAATACTTTGGAAGCCTTGCAATAGCAACGTCCTTCCAATCCTGATCTACTTTCAGGAATTTTGAAGGTCAAGTCCAGCTGATTTTGGTGTTAAAACGATTTCGGGACTTATCTCTGGTATGAAAATTAATGTTCCTTGAAGATCTTTGTAAGGTTGGGAACTCAAATGTAATGGGTTTTCAATTGGCGCTGGTAGATTGTTGCGGCCTGTGGTGGCCAAATCAACATGGCAAGGTTCAAGATTTAACAGCGAATAGCAATGATTAAGCTTTTAGCGTTTGGAAGAGGGCCCCAATTATTGTCGAAAAATTATCCTTAGAGACAAGGCGATTTGGTTGAATGGCTGTGTTAACAAGCGAAACAGCCGTATATATGGGACTACAATAACCCACACGCGGTTCACAAGGTGGAAATGGATCTTCCGAAATTGCTGATTGGCTTGGATTTTTTTACCGGCGGCTTTGTTGTTTGTCCGTACTTTTTCGAAAACAACTGCCACCATCAATGGCGAGCGATAGAGAATGACAAATGACTAAAAATGGACCATAGGACCTAGACGACATGTCATTCACGCAGTACAACGCTACGTGTCACACAACGGACGCTACGATTGCCATTCGGTATGAACGATTTGGGGGAAAGGTTATCTTTCGCAGAGGTGACTTGAATTTATTGACCCTCTTCTTGACGTTTCCTTGTGGGGTTTCCTGAAGTCGCAAGTTTGTGCAAATAAAAGACAAAAGACCGATGCTCTTAAGGTTAAGGTAAAAATAACACAGGCTATCGCTCAAACTCAGCCGGATCTATGCAGAAGAAAAATTTAAATAAATTGGTAGCACAACACTTTCAAGCGGGGCCGGGCCTGTGACTTACACTCTCAACCATTTATGTGTGTGCGTTGATACTCTGCAGGAATGGAAGAGACCTATAATTTAACGCCGAATCCGAACGCCTAACAGAGAAGCAATTTCCATGACATGACTTGCTCTTGGAGGATTTGTTACTTCCTCGCAAGGGGCAGTATCCCGAAAAGAACTTAGATGGAGTCAGGAATCGAACCCAGAACATTGAGCGTGGCGGTCCGACACACTAACCTCCAGGATACTACGAATGCGGAAGACTCATTGAAAATTGGACCACTCGGATACGTGCCACCGTGATAAGTCGAGGCATAGATATAGAAATGGAATAAAACAAGCTGTGTGTGGTGTACACAGCTTTTCCAGTCAAATAAGCAAACAAAAAAAGGGGTCAACATCGGAATGAGAGATAATAAGCTAAAAATTGGTACACAACTTCGTTGTGGTGTTGTGAAAGTCGTCTCAAAAGCCTCATAAATTTTCGAGTCCGCGCCATAAATTATTCAAGGTCAAAAGTCACGAATATAATTTTTATTTTAATTTACTCAAAAACAGTTTGTTTAAAGGAAAAAAATTGTTCCACAAACGTGTAGCTGAGGAAATTCCTAACACAAATGGTTATGAGAGCTTTGTCCTTAAAACCTAAAACATTTCGGGATCATGTTTGATCTCTTTTCATATTTTCAACATTGCAGGTCACACCAAGCATAGGATGGTAAATTACAACGTAAATAGTAATTTTGTACAGTTCCTGTCTTCCTCTTGAAGTCTGCGCATTCCTTCCTATTTATCGCTTGTATGGGAGGCTCTGAGATGGCTTCAAAAGTTCAGCATTATTTTCTAAATTGATCCTTGAATTAAATGATCTACTATATGTGATTTTGTCTCAAGTTTTTCAAGCCATTCGGGTCACTTAGAACGCTTGTGTAGAATTTTAGTCTTCTGCCTTTGACCTTTGGGGTTCGCTAGACTGCAGCTATTCACAAGTGAAGCATATCTAATAGCAAGTGGTAATCACTATGCGCCCCAGCTTTCCTTTGGTTACCAACACAGCATTTTTATTTCCCCCGTGTATATTTGGGTGATCCATTCAATTTCTTCCAACGGTAAAATCTGCGGTATTTTCTTGCAAATATCTTTTTCTGAAATAAAGACTCCTACTACAACTTCACGAACGTTTCAGAATCATAACCATACCAATACCATATCCTTAAACTTCGGATTGGGGAATTGGCACCAAGCAAGTCTTCTCCATCCTTCACGGTTCACAACTAGGTACTTCAACTATGGCCATGTTTTTCTATAAGTTTTTGTTCCTTCAATCTGTGGTGGAACAAATATAGTAACATCCCCGAAATCCTTTAGTCAAATCCATTATAAGCATACTTAAGATAAGTACCATTGGTTAGGTAAGTGTACCTACTACAAATCCTTATTAAAGCTCAAACATAGGCATGAAAATCATAAAATAAAGGCTTGAAACGTTCCATGGTTTTTCTTAATGAAAGAACTATACTAAGCCGAATGTTAAAAATAAATTTGCCTTAACCAAAAACCCTCTTTTCGGTTTTGTATTATCCTTGAAGCCCCTGGAATCTGTTACAGTGCATATTATACTACATTGTGATGGAGTTACCCATATATTAAAGGCAACATAAGGACGTTTAACTTAATCCGAACTGCTTGCTTATTTAAGTTACCTTAATATAATACCTAACTAAAGTGATTAAAGTTCAATGGGATTATGTCAAAATATTGAAAAGCTTAATTAAAAACTAATGAAAAGCCACCAACAGTGTCAAAAAGCATTCATCCCCTTTTCATTGCAAGGCATGGCAGTGGCACATCCGTCGTCGTTACCTACCTACACTACAGCAACAGCACCCTGTACCCTGATGTGTATATATGGATCGTCATTATGAAACAATAAGCTCCATTCTCTTCTTTGAAAATGGAATATTCCAGCTTCACTAAATCCTGCTTGGTGCTTGTTTCCCTTAACCCTTTACCATTTAGCCATTATGAACGATAATACCAAATCAATAGCATCTCTTCTGACAAGCAGCAACAAGAAAGGAGAAACTCCGAACGCCAAACGGGCACACTGTAACATTGTCCTTTAGAATCTATACAAAGGACTATATAGACAAGAATAAGCCATCTTACCATGTTCCTACACACTGTGCCTTGCCTGTATTATTATAGTTCATCGATGTCTCATTGTTTGACAGGAAACTTTTAGAGTTTATGAAGTGCAAAATATAAAAAAAAAAATCTAAAGAGCTATATTTTCCTTTAAAGGGTTTCCCAGTTTTCCAGTTTCCCGGTTTCACAGTGTCCTCTCGCACTTTAGGAGGGGTTTGACATTTTTGCATTTAGAATAGGGTGAGGTGGGGTGAGAGGAGATATGGGTGGTTTAAATGGGACAAACACTCACTCATAAATTATGGAACATCCGCTAAATAAATAATGGCGAGCGAAAGTCGAATTGGTTCATGCCTCATCGATTTGCAGCTTAAAATTATACACGAATTTGAATTTCATATTAACCACAAGATTGTTGTTGCTGTGCGTTAATTTATGGGAGGAAAATAACTGCGTTTGGTTTCTTGATGAAAGACTGAGGAAATATTGGCGCAAGCCTATTGATTAAAAGTGCGGAAGAAGAACAAGCTTTAGAATTTAATAATTGTGAACCACCATGTTTCAACTAGCTCCGATGTCGATTTAACCTTATTTTAAGGCACAAGATCCCAGGATTTTGTTACTGATGGTCAGTACTGCACATAGTTGGTTGCTCCCACTCCCAGCAAAATGGGTTTTCATCTTTTTACAAGGAGGTATCTGGAAAAGGCCTTCAAATTAATTGTGTTTGAACCTATTTATCAGTGTGCTTAAAGTTTCAGGAAATAAAAACTTTCCATCACATGTGAATCAAGTTCTAAGGAAGCACCAGTCAGCATCAAGTAATTGTGTTCGTCTTGCATCTCGATTTCCTCAATGCTTTTGTCGTTATAAAATAGAGGGCGCTGTTAAATAGAAATCCACATCCGTCGTAGATAATCGGAACAGGAAATCCATACCGCAGAAACATAGAAGCACGAAGGAGTAAACCCCAATCATTATTTATTCCATCATAGTGACCCAAATCAGTTTGACTAAACAGTTTTCTATTCTGTCTAGGAACCAGTTATAGCGATCATGGAAAACCATCAGGAAGAGCGTCTATACTGCCAGGAACAAGATGTCAGAAATTAATATGTCCAGTTGACATTTCGGCATTGTTGAATTAAGAAATTATTGAGATAGACGCCAACTAGACAAACTTTAAGTTTAGCAACTACACTGCTTTACTGGTGACACTTGTGGCACTACGCTGAGTGCGATAAACACCTTCGCCAAATTTCACTTGATTTGATAGCACAGGAATTTTTTGAAGTAAAAACTTCTTTAGCCCCGTTGGGCACTTTTTTGGTAGTGGAAAATCTTATGGATTCGCGTTACCGACATGCTCATGACTGGCGCAAGTGAAAAATTCTTTAGCCGCGCTGGGCACTTTTTGGAAGCTGGAAAATCTTATGGGTTCGCGTCACCGACATGCTCATGACTGAATCAAGTGAAAAATTCTTTAGTCGCGTTGGGCTTTTTTTGGGAGAAATTTCCTTTCAACAATTGAAATGCTGAATGGCTCGTCAACAACAAGTTGGCAAAAGAAGGATGAATCATCCAAGCTGGAAATAATCATTAATTTTATCATTTTAAACAATTTCTAAATTTTATTAATTAAATTTATCAAACAAACAGAGTTGCCTTTAGATTAAAATACGAACTTAAAAAGAAACATTAACACACAGAAAACAAAAGGTGAAAACAGCTTAGAATCATTCCTTCATCGGGCTGTAAAGAAAAATCCCTATAGTTCCACTGGACTAAACACAATGTAAGACTTCCATTAGTTCTCATTCCTGCAGTCTCTAAACAAAAAACAAAAAAAAAACTCAGCTGAATCTTTGAACAATACTTTCCCTTTGATGCATTCACTAAAACTTTTCATCTTGAATGTGAAATCACTTAAGGGCAAAAAATATAATTAAAATGACTCCACGGTCTTATAGTAGGTACAGAGTACTATACCCTATACGTAGCAGCAACAGCATCAAGTTTCTTCCTTACAACGAAACTGGACCTTTTGTCCAGTGCCAAGGCATCACATAAAGAAATCCATTTTATTACACCAAACCAAGAATCAGAGAGTTTGGTCTCTCCGTTCTTCCTCTTCTTCCACTTTGTACACTGCACAGCACATGAAAATAAGTTTCACCATTTGCTTGATCCTAATTACTCACACAAAAATATATATAAACAACATTATTTAATTAGCAGAAGTCCTGCAGCTATGTATATATGTACCTATACTTTTACTTACCAACCCAACCAACTAACTAACCCAACCCAACCAAATCAAACCAAACGAAACGAAACCAAACTTCCAATTGCCTTTTTCATCTTTGGCTGATTCTCTCAAGTCACATAACTTCAAATGGAGCTGCATCTGTAATTGAAAAGTTTTCCACTTTTGGGACTTCTTTTCTTAGACTTTTTTCACCCTATACCTTCCCCATCATTTTCTAAATGGCCACCAAATACAAAAAAAAACGAAATGGAAGGAGTTACGTATAGTAAAAGTATAAACTTTTTTGAAGTTTAAGTCCCCCGAAAAATTAAATGCCAAACGTCAACTGACGAGCGAGCGGCACCAATCACTTTACATTCTTTTTGCTTGAAATGACGCAGAACTCATCACCATTAAATTTGTCCATCGTGAAAAGTAAAGAAGAAGAATCGTTTTGGCCAGTGCGAGCTGCGAGACAGCGAAGAAAAAAAAAATTAATATGGCAGAGAGAAGAGGACCGTTTTCCTATTTTTTAATATGTTTTCCCTTTTTTTTTTGTTGGTTCCTTTTAAAAATAATTTTCATTGCCTTCGCCATATCTATTTGGGAGAGACTCAATTGCTGACTGGCTAGCGGGGGAAGGCGGATGAATGGGAAAGACAAACAGTTTTCAGCAGCACACTATATAGCCAGCAAAAGTGGCACAGTCCCGATGGAATTATATGAACTCTGGCGAAGAGGATTTTCCAACCGCGGCGTTTTATATTCTCATCCCCGGACCTGATGGGTACCGGCTCCCAGCTCCCATCGCAATAATTTTGTCCCAAAGCATAAAGAGATGAAAACTTTCAAGTGAACAATTTTTCCCAAGTGACATATTGCAGCGCCACTATACTGCCGCTGCCGCTGCCGTGTAAACGGAAAAGCACTCAACCTATACAACTATGCTTGTATGTATACTTAGCCGGGGTTGACTTACCAATTGCACTTCCGTTATAGTATAGTCATGAGGATTGAAGATATAGTGATGGTGAGGGTGGGGGTAGAGTTTACAATCCTGTAGTCACTTAGTTGTACGTCGACGTAGATTTGGCAAGATATTGAAATTTATGGACAGGGCCAAACTTTCGAGCTTCACAGGGGGAGTGGGTGTTGAGACTGCGACTGAGAGGGTGTAAGTAAAGAGAGGTACCTTCACCTTCATATATGACTCTACTCTCGTCGTCGTCGTTGTCGTCGTGGCTGTCGAAAGGATATAAATTCCATGGAAACAAAGTATCTTTTAGCTTAACATCCCGTTTGGTTCATTAAATTACACGTGTGGGGTATGCCATATAATACCCGCGCATATATCCCATTCAAAACCTATCCGTTGTTGGCTTGAATTTCCTCCTAAGTTTAGGATTTAACAGTTTTCTTTTTTTTTAGAAATATATTTATTCCAAGCCATTTGGAGATTTACGGGGATTTACCAATGATCTCTAACAAACGCGCGGGTAATACAAGCCTTTTTTTGGAACTGAACTGCGGAACACAAAAAGGGTATGTGGTGTGGTGTGGTGATGGTTGTTGGTAGCGCGCATCAGGAATTTGGTTATCGATAGAAATTTGACACAACGTGGCATTATCCAGTTTAGCGGAAGAATCATCATCATCATCATCAGTATCATCATAATCATCAAATATACGGGAAACATCGCGCAAATGCTTGTCGACGTAAGTCCTTTTTCGTGTCACAAAATCGGCTGTTATTTCTCATTTTGAATCGTTTCTGTCATCGAGCTTGTGCTGAAATTGTTCCATTTGTCAAAGCTAGAGGGTATGCCAAGCGCCGCGCGCCGTGTGCCGTATGCCCGGCATACGGCATACGGCACACGCTGTATGTAGAGTTCGGTTTTTTCGGAGGGAAACGATAAACCTTTCCGATTGTGTCATCATGTCGTTATTGGGAGTTATAGTTTTAAGGATGGAAGTGGAAGAAGTCACAATCACAATCACACACAAAAGCCAGTGTCAAATTGTGTATTCCAAATGGGATAGAATTTGAATTCTTCCTTCTTTTTTTTTTTTTGAGGGAATATATGTATTACAGTTGAGTGATTTACGGTTTTTGAATAGCGGGTGGTGGCTTTTTAGATTTAACGGGATAGTAAAATGAATCGCTTGCATTATAGCTAGTGTGAAGCTGTGTGGAATAAAACGTTTTTGGAAACTGGCCAAGGTTTACGTTTGATACTTTTGTTTTTGTATATTGCATAAGATTTTTTAATGACTGTTATAAAAACGAGCTATCACAACTGCAGTTATGAGATAATTTTTTTTTACACAGGGTGGACAATATTTATTAATTTCATTATACACATTCATCTGCAAAAATGAACGACAAAAGCTTGATTTTTATTGAAAACAATTAATATAAACGTCAAAATTCTGCGATTCAATCGTTTTTACTATTAGGTTTTGTGAATATTAAGTGGCGCTGTAGGCTATGTTGGAACATTTGTGAAGTTATGGGAACTATAGTTGCCATTTTCTTTTAAGTACCGGACATCTCGCTTTTGCATTTGCGGTTGCTTCTTTTCGAGGAGCGGCCATGTTATTGAAATACAGTCTGACAGCTCTTTATGCGTTCAAAATGATATTGAATCTTCAGATAAGAGATAAATCCACCGTTCAAGAATTTTTAAGACGCGATGGTTCAGATGTTGATAAATTGCAAAATTGCCATCTGGGGATGAACGCCCAATCACGCTCAAAAGTGAGAATTGGAGGAGCTATATAAACATTTAGCTTCAGAGGCGCAATTTTAACGCTGGGCAGGAGATAGCTGTCAAACTTTACCGGCGAACTAAACGCTACAGTGAAATTAGTGTCAACCTGCTTAAAGGTAAGAAAGGTGCAGAAAGTTGCGTTACAAAATTGATCCGTGAGGCGAAGATTTCGGAAAAGAAACTGTTGAGTCAACAGTGTTGACAAAATTGCAAATGGCAGATTTTCGTTAACTAATCTTATTTTTAAATTATGTATATATTTTTTTTAAAGAAGTTTTCACCGTTATGAAGCACCCACCTACTGCACACAAGTTTGTGCAAAAAGTTCGTGAGTCTGATATGCTATAGTGGACAACACTCATGTCGTCGTCGTTGCACAGCCGAGATTGTCAGACTCAATTCACTAACATCAATTCGCCTGAGGAGAATTCTGCACAAAGATATCGGATGATTTGCTTACAAGGTCCAATTGACTCAGCAATAGAATTCGCATGACCATCCGGAGTGGTGGCATCATTCTACGACTTTTCTCGGAAAATGAGGCTGGGAACTACGTTTTGGTCCACAGTGGACGTTACGGAGCCGAGTTGAAATCAGTCGAGTTGAAATCGATTCAAAATCGAGCTGAAATCGGGTGGAAATCAAGTTTAAATCGGGTTGAAATCGAGTTGAAATCGGGTTGAAATTGGGTTGAAATCGAGTTGAAATTGGGTTGAAATTGAGTTGAAATCGGTTTGAAATGGGGTTGAAATTGAGTCGATACCAAATAAAAATCGAGTTTAAATCGAATCAAAATCGAGGAGTCAAAATCAAGTTGAAATCAGGTTGAAATTGAGTTGAAATCAAGTTGAAATCGAGTTGAAATCAAGTTGAAATCGAGTTGAAATCGGGTTGAAATCGGGTTGAAATTAGGTAGAAATTGGGTTAAATTTGGGTTGAAATCTTGTTGAAATCGGGTTGAAGTCAGGTTGAAATCGGGTTGAAATCGAGTTGACATTGGGTTAAAATCGGGTTAAAATATGGTTGAAATCGTGTTGAAATCGAGTTGAAATCAGGTTGAAATCTGGTTGACATAGAGTCGACATCGGGTTGAAATCCGGTTGAATTTGGGTTGAAATCGGGTTGAAATTCTGTTGAAATCGAGTTGAAATCGGGTTGAAATTGGGTTGAAATCGAGTTGAAATCGTGTTGAAATTGGGTTGAAATCGAGTTGAAATCGGTTTGAAATCGAGTTGAAATCAGGTTGAAGTCGAGTTGAAATCGGGTTAAAATGGGGTTAAAATCAGTGATACAAAATCTTGAATTTTTTTTTCATTTTTCAAAAATTGCATATTTCAAATTATTTTTCAACGCCAATTTTTGAGAAAACTATACGTCATACAAACAAATTACACCAACATAAATTGTTAATAATTTTTCGGTCTTTTTTACTGCATTAGCATTTGGCAAAAAAAAAAAACATTTCTTTAATAACCAGTGAAAAAAAACACGACATTTTTTTAGTTTTTTTGGCGATTTTTCATGTTTGCCGTGGAGATTTTTGTTGTACACCTTCTTATTCGTGCTCAGCTAACCCTGAAAATATAAAGGGAGCAGCTTAAAATAAGTACACCAGAACTTTCTACTTCAAGTTGAACACCATTTGACTGGGCCGTCAGAGCAGTTGACAGAAGGCATCGTCTAATGTTTAAAAAAAAGACCATGCATGGTATAAACATAGCCTTAAATAATAACATCTCTGAACTCAAATTTTAAACTTTAAACTTTAATTGTTTTATTTTGATTATGGACAGTAATAAAAATCATGTTAGGTATTTATATTTTATTTATGTATAAAGAATTAAAGTTTGACCTATCTTAATTTAATTACACTGTCTCACTGTGTCACACTTCGCACCTTAGTCGAAAATTGAGACAGTCAAAACATTTTTTTTTGTCGTGTAAAATTAGGTTGCTTTACAAAATATCTCAAGACTGCTTTAGAGAAACATCAATACAAACATGTCTCACTGTTCCCTCCTTGCTGTTGTGTTGTTTCAAACCTAAAATAACTCCAAGGGCTCTTCGTTTAACCCTTTTTCATAAAGTTTTTAAGTGCTTAAGTCACAAAATTATACAAACTTATCACAGAAAAAAATCCTTAGGTACAAGCAAGAATTTTTCCACTTTTATTTTTTTTTTTTTCTTTTTTTTTAATCATCTGGTAACACTTTCTCTTTCATGTCCTTCCATTCCTGACTCTGTCACTCTGTCAGTCCTGATTTAAAAAACGAACAAAAAAAAAAACAAAAATTTTAATTATGCCCGAGATTTGTAAGTGACACCCAAGGAAAAAGATCCACTCATACGGCCAACCTGTAGGATGTAGGTAGCTAAGTTATACGTCACATAGGTGGATAACAGGTACTCCTATTATAGGAAGGACACAAAGTCAAAGGAATGTATGTCGTGAGCTCTTTCACATAAATAACCGAACGGGTTTCTTAATTAAGGCGCTACATGTTCAGCTCTCTTTTCGTACACAACATTATGTCCTTTGCACATTGTTTGTTCCCAGAGGGTAGGGAGTAGGGACAGATGGAGCTGCTGCATACAACAATTTCGCTTTCAACATATATATAAATGAAAAACAAAAGGATATACGAAAATAAAAAGGGGTCGAACAGAAAACCAACAAAAACAATGAATACAACACAACAACAACAACAACAAATGGAGAAGAAAACCAAGTGCATGCAAGAATTCTCAAAGCTTCCACAATACAATGATGACGATGAGGACCAGGATGACCGACGACCGACGCGCGACGACGGGGACGACAACGCAACCTAGCAACCTACATTCTTCATTCTGGCCACGTTCTCAGCCAAAAGTATAAATATCACGCTACGGGGCTACGGTTACGATACTATGGCTATGGTTATAAATATGACTATGGCTAAGGAATCCCGGGCTATACTTCGTAGTCCGTACAATAGCATTCCGGGTAGTCCTTGAGTAATTTAAATTCTCTTTGTTGTGCGGGCGAGGATTTGCTCCAGTCTGCGTCTCTCTTTGACACTCAAAACCTTTTCCAGTTGCTCCAGCGTCAGGTTGATCTCCCTCTTTGAGTGTAGTGGCAGCCAAAGGGTTGTGATGGCGAAACTCCTAAGTTAATTGAAGGTGGTGGCAGAAGTGGTTATTCTAATGCAATGAGAATGTTAATGAATAGCAGCAGCCCAGCGATGCGATAGCATGGCAAGGTGATGGCAGAGGGCTTCTTCATTCCACTCTACTCAACTAGACTCCATCACCTCACCAGTACCAAGCACATCACTAAGTCGAGGCGAAAGTCCTTATAGACAAAAACCAGAGAAAGAAAGGATAGGGAGAGAGTCCTTACCTGTGCAATCGCATAGCATCGATGGCCCTTGGCTGCATGGCTTCCAGTTTTTCGATTTCATTATTGAATTGTTGGTTATAGATGCGAAAGGCGTTCTTGTATCTGTGGTAGCAGACGCTTTGACTGTTCAAAAAGAAGACCAACAATAACAACAAGAAATTAATGGAATTGCTTGCCCTACAACATCAGTTGTGGGTGAATATATCCAAAATTGGATACGGATACGGATGTGGTATGTTGATGGGGTATAAGGGACTCAATATTGGTGGCGCGACCAACCATTAGTGTATATATACTTACTAAGATTGGTCTTTGTTGCGGGATTTAAGTTCCTGGGCTGCAGCTCCGACTTTACGTGCAATCAGGACTCGATACCATTGCTTTTGCAGAGCATTCATTGGACGTTTAAATGGGTTAATTTCAGCCATTGTTAAGTTGATTTTAATGCTGATTTAGAAACACAATGGCGGAACGTTTACTTCCTTGAGCGATTGAATTGAACTGAACCTTTTCCAACAATACCTTTTTTGAATGACAATATGTAGCTTTGGCGAGGGTGGAGCTGCATGGATGTGCGGAACAATCACATTGCCATGGCTACAGTTTATGATTGTTCGATAAAAATAATAATGAAGGGGAATGTAACCCTGATATCTATTAATTTACCTGGTCGGGATTCTTTTATATTTGAACAAAAAAGTTAGAAAAAAATGTCAATATTAACATTCCAACAATGTTTTTGCAATATGAAGTGCATTTCAAGTTACTTTTGTAAAAGGATACAAAAGAACTTGGAAAAATATTAATGGCTTGAAAAGTTTCCTCGTGGGTTATATGAAGAGAAATAAATTCAGTCTTCAAAGAAAGATGACAAATGAAGTATGAGCCTGAGTACCAATTATTTTATTTAAGTGGGAATAATTTTGATATTTTCTTCTCAATTGCATCAGCTCTTCCCGGCTCAATTTCAAGTTCTACTTTTTTGAGTTCAAATTAACTTCAGAATTTAGTGCGTTCAATAATGTACTCAAAATAATTTTCGCGCATTTAAGGGGTTAGGTATTCATACCCTTAACCTGTATTAAATTTTGTAAGCGCGTTAAAGAAAGCTGGATATGAAATAAAAGAACATAACGATACACATTGGTTTTAAATGTCTGTAAATTACATAATGAGAGAGAAAAGTCCAGCAGAGTAAAGCATTCTACATTCTAGTAGTGCGACTAAAAAACAAGTCTCTAAACTTAACAGTACGTCCGCCACTAGGGTCTAGGGTAAGATGATGGACATTAGACAGCCCATAAATATTAGTGCTACAGAGAAATTGTATAAGGGAGGAATGCATCTGGCTATTTCGCTGGAGAACTGTTCATAGAAATAGCTACAAAGCAAGGTAAGACTAAAAAAACATTACATCGATATTGAAGTGAAATAATTGTTTTCTTAGTGTTTTTGAATTCTATACAGGAGGCGCAAATGTGTAACAGGAGCGCATACCATGATATAGGGATTTTACTCAAAATACTGCGGTTTTATCTGTTTTGAGCTAATAGTTAAACCTTATGGCTAGAACTGAACGCTGGACAGAACTGATCCTCTAAGTACTAAAAACGTGCCCTGACCGAGGCCCGATCAATATGCGCTCTGAGTTGTTTTAGGAACACACTCTCTTCAAGCAATATCACTGTTTCCAAGTTTTTAGATTTATTTCCTGGTCCGTTTGATGCCGAAAACGTATGTGCTGGGCTGCACTCGTCATTGCATCCATCGCTACACAGTCCTTCTCATGCAATATTGTTACTTCACTTACTCAACAGTATTTTAGTTCAAAAACTTCAACCGTCTAGACTCTAGCAAAACCAGTGGAACTGTCGACACTGGTGTATGCTAATAGACGATGTCTTTGCCTAAAAGAGACCAATACTCGTATATTGTCAAAATAAGAAGGTAATGCCAGATATATGTTGCCTTTTTTTGAGTTTGGTGTTTTGGCCGCAATAAAACAAGGCATCCAATTTAGGAAAAGAGACTAGGGTTTACCTGCTCCATTGGGAACATGTGTAAATTATTTTGATTGCACGGGAAAAACCGCACATGCGCTTTGTCCATAACTCGGTTGGTCCCATAGATTTATTCTGAGCTCTTGGAACGCGCTTTGATCATGTTCTGAAAAAAAGTAGTAGCAAATACTACGCTCTGAAGCCTCAGAAGCCAAACACGTTTTTTCGACACATCAGAGATTCTGCCCTTAACAAAAAAAAACAACCTGTTGGTCTTCATTTCTGAACGAGTCATCAAACAAAATTGAAGTTTAACCAACCTACACTACCCATTTAAGATTTGATGAAATTCATTCGGAAAACAACAACGATCATACTTCTATAAAACAACACCCTGTAGAAAAAATATTTTGTCTTATAATAATTGTGTGTTTCTGCCATATATACATCTGTGTCGAAGCATTTTGTCGTTGATTTTTGTCTGGCTCAGTAGCTTGTAGGCAAAAACAGAACACCACGTCCTACGAATACTTTCTCGTGTTCTCTTTCTATACTGCCAAGATTTGATTTTAATCTGTATAGTTCCCGAGCTCTCTTCAAACTAAAAGGTACCTCCATTATATCGTTTCCAAAGATTAAATTCTAATAAATTCCTATAATTTGTCATAATATGACACTTTTTAATTTGACCAAATAGACAGATTACGTTCCTTAGTTTTTTAACTGACTTAAGTGTGGTACATCAGCACAGCAAATTATTTCGGGAAAGTGGCCCCGCGGCTGATCGTAAAGAAATATCAAAAATAAAAATAAACGGTGCAATATAGACAAATATAGGGTGTTTTTTTGACGCGGCTGGCTGGAATAAATTCCTGGGCGATTATGGTCGACCGAATATTGGACGCAGCGAACCGAACCATTATGAAATGGCAAACCAAACAGAGCATAAATCAAGTGAAAGCTGTCAAAAAGACCAGCTCCGAAAAATGTATTACCAGATTGAAAAACCACACTTCTAAAAAAAACACTATATATTATGTTATGGAAACTATAGTATTATCGTGAAGAAGGAACTTCTGAAGCAATCACCGCATGCAATGTATCGCTGCTAATGAATTTGTGTATCATATATTTGATACTAGAAGAGTATTCTTACCCATCAGATGGCATCACAGGCAAACGCCAACAGAACCGAACTATATACATAGATTCTAATGAGTTCATTCGCTGTCGTAGTTTAAAGACTGTTAAGAAACCATATGAAACATAAGTTGCGCTCAATGCGTTCTGTGAAGATAACCCAAAAATTGAATAGTTAAGTTTTAATATTTATTAATACTCTTTCATCTTGCGAGAAATTCCGGGTTCGACCCCTGATTCTTGCGAGAAAGTGACCAATTCTTCAAGAGCAAATCTTATCATGAGGTGCTAACCATTCACTACTGCAGAATATCAACGAACACATCTCAGGTACGGTGGAGGGGCCCTTAAAGCTGTTGCACCAAAAACGTAAAGGATAATTTTTTAGAAGTATAGAACTTTATGTTTGCAGCAATTTTTTCATTCACGTCATCAGTCATGTGTTAACGTTTTTGGTTTGGTTTGCCATTTCATCATGAATCGATTGACATGACGCCTAAATAACATGCAAATTGTGCAGACTTATTTCGAAAAACATGGTTCTGTTCATGAAACGCATCGCGAATTACGTTCATTTTATGGTCAACGTTTTTGCACCACGTTTATGGTATATGATAATTGAAAATAATCATCATCTGAGACGTTGAGTCGTACAGTACCTACGTACCGAAGAACCCCTTGATATGTAAGTCATCTGTGATTTCAACAAGAAGGCACATTTTGGACCTGCAATATTGGATTACATCAGAACCAGTAGCGGTAGCTACATAGGTATATACCATAAATCATATTCAAATAAAAATGGCAAATAATTTTCTTTACAAATTTTTCTTTTACAAAAAAAACACCCTTTATATTGTTGCTTTGAGTAATGTATGTAAGTATTGTTTGCTGGCCAATCAAAGAATTTTTGAATTAAAAAAAAGCAAATCAATCGTATTGGTATGCAATGTCACTGCAAATTGCCATAGTAACATTTCTCACAACGTCACAACTATTTAGCATGCCAAAAACTACAAGCTACAGTACCTACATATGCCTTTGGAATTCGAATGCTTGCGAAGCTCAGTTCCCAAATTCTCATATTATTATTATTTAACCTATAATATCTTGTCAAGGCAGAGAATTATTATTCTGAAATAAATGAAATTCTTTATCTCATTTGCGAAATTCCTCCCCAATATAATTAATAAGAGAAATAGTATATTCCCCCGTCGGCGTCGACGTCGGTCGTGGATAGACTAACCTTACCCCCTTTACCTCATGACATCATCACCAAAACTATCTATACAACATAGAATACACTATAGAGCAACAACAACAAAAAAAAAAACTTCTCAGGCATATGAACGAATATAGAGAATCTACGAACTACGAAGGGATAAATTAAATTAAAACTCAATCTTGTGTGTAATTATTACTTTCAGGAGAGATTTATTTTCCTGTTTCTGCTGTTTTTGTATAAATATCTCTCCAATGGCACGCCAGAAACACTCTCTCTATCCCCTCTCTATAGTATATCGCCCATCACCCATCAACCATCACCCAACTGCTTGCTTCCCTAAAAAGGAACTAAAACAACTGACACATGCAATCGCATCCTCACATCCTTCAAGCCCGTTACGTTACCTACTGGCGTGTTTTGGGATTGCCAGAGCTCTTGGGTCCCATATGGCATTCCAGGATGTAATGATAGCAATCTGTATGGGTTTATTAAACAAAGAGGAGTTCAGGGTACAAACATATCCTTACCAGAGCCGAGTTGGAGCTATGGAGCTGTAGCTGGAGCAGCATGGATGTTGATGATGATGTCGTTGTTGTTGTATTTACTATAGTTCAAGTTAGGTTGGGTGGGGTTGGTGATGTGGCCAAAAGAAAAAAAAAGTTCGATCGGATAAAATAAAATACTAAAGTATCTCCTCACTCTATACCATCTCAAGAGGATAATATTGGAGAAAGAAAAAAAAAACTTACATGGAATGTAACAGAAGGCCACCCCGGGAAAAAAAAGCAAACAGGACCTGCTTCAGGTTCATCGAAATGTATAACTTCTATTAATGGACACAAAACAAGATACAATAGTCTCCATGACCAGACGAAATTATTTGCAGATACACTTGATGTGAAGAAGAATCGACCAAAAAAAAAAATGATTAATGGTCTACCCCCAGATGGTTTTAGACAAAATGACAACAGTCTCGAGATTATGGTTAATCTCATTGTGTTCCTCCATCATCATCATCATGTCCTCGTATTGGAAAACATAGCACTATTTTCTTAGTCTCCTTTTAGCTTGCTTTTGTTTCCGGTGTCTTAATAGTTTCAAAATGTAATCAATACTCTTGGATGATAACCCAAGGTTTTGGTCTCCGGTGTTCCGTGTTCCGTGTTCGGTGTTCGGTGTTCGGTGATGTGGGATTGTTAATACGCCCCCTTTGTATTGTCGCCTCAAATACAAGCATAAGGTCGTTAGTAAATCGTGTAGCACGATAAATATTGTCAGATTTCGTTTGTCAACGTGGATTATGTGTTGAACTTACATGGAAGAGGAGTTTGGATTGAATCTCAAGAACTAGAAGCTATCTTTAATTGGAAAGAAAAAGGAATTACAATCTTTCCATTTGCTTTGGACATGGACACACAAAATGTGAATTTTAGAATCCGATCTTAATGCTTCTTGTGCTATCAGAAGAAATAAAGATGGGTTTTGTTCGTATATACTCTATTTTAGCTTCGTGTTGGAATGAGAAATGATTGTAATTCCTTGAGTGCTCTAATGCTGACATGGAAGCCACATTTTTACTATAACTAACCGTCCCCCTAAAAAAAAAATAGAGAAATTTCGGACGGACTTCATCCATCAAATAATGACGTCCTGATTGAATATGGATAATGATTGATAAAATGAAGCTTTGACATGGATTATGTGAAGTTTTTGTTTCTAAAATAGAAAACATCCTGAGATGGCCTATTTTGAGACGGTTTTGTCTTCTGGAGTGCGTGGAAATCAATAGCTTTGTGTTTGTTTTTGCTTTCCTCATATCGTTTATCGAAATATAAATAGAAAAAGAAAATAAAAATATGAAGCATGAAGTTTACTGCCCCAGACTATTCTCCTTATATTCCCCTCAACTGCTCTTTTTATACTTCTAGAAATAGTTTCAGAAGATGTTTTTTATGGTCATCCTCGTAAAATTCTCTTCAACCTTACTTCCCGTGATTATTCTGCGATATTTCTATTGACTTTGCAATACAGACCCCATGGTAAAAAAAAAATCTACAGCTTTCAATAGATTTTGAATTTTGTGCCAAATTCTTTAATTTCCAGGACCCATGTTCTGTAAGTCAAGCTCTTGGGGATCGGTTAAGTTTGTATCCTTGCCAGTTGGCTGGATTGAAACTAAAATTGCATATAATTGTGAAACTTAGCTCCGTTGTAAGACGATTTCTGCATTGGACAGAAAACTTCTCAGTTTCTGTTTCGAGTTCTGTCAAACATGATCGGTGTTGCAGGAAGGGTTATCTTTGTGGCTTTAAATTGTAAACACTTTACCGCGTTGCCTGGTGAACGATATTTGGGAAAAGAAGAATTAAATATATTTTTAGTTCTCAAAATTAACATTGACATTTCTGTCCGCGGAGAAGACGAGGCAAAAAGTCAGTTAGTTCTGTTTTCTTGAAGATTTTCTGGTTGCAATAAGACGGCCTACGGACTAACGGGAAGTTAGTCCGAAAGAACAGAAGGTATACGTTTTCTTGCCAATCAATGGAGACCGCGGTCACAAAGAATATTGGGTAAGAAATGTTCGTGCTTATGTCATTCACTACCAATCACAATATAGATACTCGAATGGATCTGCCTGCTATCGTTTCTGTCAAAAATATGCAATTTTTATTCAAACTTTTGCCACCCTGTGGTAACGCGTTTTACTTCTAATCCACAGTAAAAAAAATTCAATCCACAAAGGAAGAAACTGAGTATCACAAAGTCTATGGGAAATGGTTAATGGCCACCGAATCTTTAAGATATAACACATGCACCGGTTCACAAAAGCCAGCAGCTTACTCGAGATATTGGCAGAGCATTTTAACGTTTCACAGGCATAGTAGCACAGATTTCATATTGGATTCAAACAGTTTCAACTTTGTAGGAAACAAACTTTTTCTGGAGATCCACACAGGAGAAGTGTTCCCGAATGCACTACTACCTTTGCTTATTCCGATTTTAAAGTTCATGTCTGTTCCAACGTCGAGTGAAAAATGTATCAAGTTGAAGCGAGTTACATTCATTTAACATCATCGGGACTAAAAGGCTTTCTCGAAATCAACGACTCTCGATTGTGGACTTTGATCTCTCAATATACAGGGTGATTGGTATAAGGTGCACAAAAAAGATAGAGCGAGTATGTTGGGTTAAGAGAAGAAAAAAATCGTATGGGAAGAGGATGGAGGGGAATACTACTTTTAGCCAGGACCCAAGAGGGGCTGTTATCTAAATGTACTATATTCTCTCTGGGAAAGGTTTCGTTCTCCCAAACGGGCTTAGCGAGTGGCAACAAAAAGTATATTTGCTGTCAAGTCGCGATATACTTTAAGATATTCAGAAGGTATGCCTTCAAGTCCAGCTGCTTTGTTGATTTTTAAGAGAAGGATCGACGTCTTTACTGTCATTATTATAATTATCGGTGGTTCAATTTCAATGTCAATAATAATAGGAAGATTTAAGTATGGCTCTCTCCCCCAATTTGTTCAATATGGCCCTTCATCCGACATTATCTCTTTGCTACGACCTATATTGATGGTTAAGTTGTTTTTAAGAGCGGTGCGGCAAAACTCAGGTAGGAGATGGAGATATTCGATTTAAATATTTCAATAGGCTTAAAATTTTAATACGTGTAAGTAAATTTTTTTGTTCTTGCCATAAGATTGCCTCACATCAATACGATTCAATTCATGAACAAAAAAGTCATTGATTATGGCTCTAAAACGTTCTTAAAGAAGTCATTACAAATGATTTCAGCAGCCCAAAACTGTCAGTTTTTCTGGATGTAACGGCGTCTTAACCTCACCAAATTCGGCAGTTTTTCTTTTTGACGAAGCCATTCAACCAAAAAATAGTGTCCACCATAAAATGGACGTAGTGCACTGTGCTTTTCACGAACAGAACCATGTTATTCAAAATAAATCTCAAAAATGTTATGCGCATTGTTCAAGCGTTGCGTCAGTCAATTTATGATGAAATGGCAAACCAACTTAAAGATAAATCACATGGCAGATGACAAAATGGCTGTCAACGAAAACAGTGCTACCAACTTCAGTTTCTCTACCTCTAAAAAAAACACCCTCAACAATATTGTTTTGACAAAATCAAATTCAGTTAAGATTCCAAGTTCAGTTTTTGTAACATTTCCATAATTCCTTAGTTCACTAAATTTTAAGAACTAAACATTTGTATGGAAATATTTTTAAATCTTCCTCGAACAACAGCTCAATTAATACACAAAAATTTAGCAAAAGTAAAATGGGAACAAACTAAAAACATCAATTTCGCAACAAAAACAAAAAAAAAAGGAAGAAATAAAATCCAATCACAATAAAAAAAGTTTTTATTTAACAAACAGACTTTTTTCTTTTTATTAGACTTCTCGGTGCTGTTTAGAAATATTATTTCAATTTCGTTTAATGCTCCAATTACTTCACTAGCGGTGCGATACGGTGGTGCGGTAAAAACCTCTAGAGTTTGCATATACCTACCAAAAATTCTGATATTTTTTTTCCCTTGATATTTGTGTATGTTAATATTTTTTTTTATATTTAGAAGATAAACCATAAAGAAAAACTTCCAAAAACAATAAGAAATTCTTAAATAACCGCACACAGTTTCTCCGCACTTATTCACCATAACCAAACCATCCTTATACATCCTACGATACATATACAAGCCGCATGTTAGATGCTGCTGCATGCTTGCCCCATATACAACATCAAAAACGGAAGAAAAGTTATTTTGCAAATAAGTTTTCCTAAATTCAATTTTGTGGCAAGAAATTACATTTCCCTAAGTACCTACATTTCTTTTGAACCATGATGCCAAGCCAGCCAAGAGCCATAGAACGGAGGCAAGAAAAAAGGACGTTACGTTCATACGCATAAATTTTATTCCCTATCGATGATTTATTTGAAGCAAAAAAAAAAAACCAATGAAAAAAAACCTATCTATGTACCTAAAATAAAATCAAAACTCCCAAGAAAACAGCCCGAAGGGATATAGGACGGTGTTCGTTCGTCTTCTTCAATTTAGCTTAGCTTTCGCTTCGATTGAAAATCCCAAATAAAGTAACGGGAAAAGTGGCCACGAAACATGCCAATAAAACAGCAGTATTTTGTTTCTCAGTAAACGCAATAATTTTGTTAAGAAGCATACATAAATTTCAAGCTCCCAAGTCCCAAGCTACCCACCAAAGAGCCAAGAACCAACCTCAACTGTAACAAGGGCGTCCATTGTACCGAAATGAGCGTCGCAATCGTCGTCGAAGTCTACGTACTTGATACATAGTAGACAGAGATCCTTGCCATCCTAAAGATACAAAGATACAGGAAAATGCAAGGAAACGAACCTTCGAAAATGTTTTCCTTTATTAAGAAACCTCTGGGACATTGCTTGGTTAGTCAACGAGACGAGCCCACGATGCTATTTTTGTTTTTGTTTTGTTTATGTTTATCATCTGCTACTTTCCTTTTGCATACATTTTCCATACGCCATCCCCATCATCATCATCATCACCATCACTATCCACTATCAACAGGAAAAACACGACATATACAATAATTGTAGGTGAATTTCACCAACTACTTATTTGATAAGTCACTTTCTTATCGTTTTAAACAGAAAGTCCTCTGTGCCCCAGTGGTCCTCTGTGACCCATCCGCCCCTACCAAGTTTAAAGCAAATCGGTTGAGCCGTTTAGGCTGTAGGCAGACGGACAGACAGTACTGTCGGACCCACTTTTGAAGGCTTCTGATTATCGTTATTTCATGTTTGATTTTATCCAAAACCAATTTTTCTTTTACGAATGCATTTAACTTGCCTATAATCGAAAGTAAAAATATTCAAAAACCTTAGAACAGTTCTTTTCTTAATGGGATCATTTTTTCTCGTCCTTTCCTTACGAATAGCGTGACGGGGTTAGCCAGGAACTGTTTGAAAGTAATCTTAAGACTTGTTAAGAAAAAAAAACTAGTGCACAGCATTATCTACCTACGTTTGCAACGAACTGTTGGAAACCCTATTCCCTACTTTTTTATGTGTATCTCCCGCAGCCAGTCGCACAAACAAATTAAGAGATATATTTTTATATAACGAACGGAAAAAAGGTTAAAATTTAATATTGGTAGAACCTTAAAATTAAAAAATTACGTTTCGTTTCGGCGTAGGCCACGCTCGAAATTCAAAAGAGAGGCACAAATTTGGGCTTATGGATTCTTGCAAAAACAATTTGTTTATAGCTTCAAATGAAAAGTGGGCGTCGACCACGCCCGAACTTAATTTTTTTTATTTCATATACAATATCTTTATGTACAAGTAATATTTACAAACTTTAAAGTTTTTCACTCTAATATGAGCATTGTTATTTTATAAAAGCAATATTGATGATTTTGTATAAAAAGTAAGCGTCAACCACGCCCAAACTGAAATATTTTTATTTGATTGGAAGAAGATTTTTCAAAGGCTGGCGTGTGCAAAATGTTTGCATTGTGCTTTTATCTTAACGGTACAAAAAATATAATTTAATTTTTCCAATTGAAGTTGTTTAACAAAAATGGCGATTGGATATTACCGGTTCAAGAATTTAGCTTTTTTCTTGAACCAAAGATTATATATACCAAATTTCAGCTTTCTAGCTCAAAAATTGCTCAAATACTCTCGAGAGTATACATACGGACGACGGACGGACGGACATGGCTAAATCGACTAGGTTTTTGAATTTGAGTCAGAATATATATTCTTTTCTATACGTTACTATATTATTTCTCTATGTTACAAACTCCACACCAAAAAAATAAGCCTTATTCATATTTTAAAAAAATCAAGACTTTTCTCTTCGATTTAAAATTACGTTTCAAAAAATTTTGAGACGCAATGTAAATTTAGTCATGAATGACATCCCACTTTTAAAATTTGTAGAACGTTTAAGGTGAAAATCTGTTTCAAAAATCCTTGTTCTAAGAGAGTTACCGTTTTAAGCCTTTTCTCGAAAAGCTAATTCCAACCAAAAACAGACTTTATTTACAACGCATCTAAAAAGTTTTGTCAAAATATTTTGAAATTCCCTTGAGCAAATGAAGCTTCAGGAAAACTTGTCATCTCCCCTTACAAGGAGTGTCTCAGGCGCGAAAGCATTAATCTCTTTGTGTGGAAACTATCTACAATATATGCACAAGCTAAAACAGAATTTAAATTTTTCGAGCTTCTTTCATATTATACTGATGTATGTTGGGTGTTTTTCAAGCGAAAAAAAAACTCGTACACACTGGAAAGAGCCTAGCACCAGCTTAAACGGCTTTTAACATTAGGTACACAGATTGTACCTATTAAAATAAAAAGCAACATTATATTCTGTAATGAAGAAAAACGGTCCAATTTCTATATAGAACAAAATAGCTTACGATTTTTTGTTAAGGAAGATTGGATTCACCCCCGAATTTACAGTAGAAATACTTTTTTGTAAAATTATGGATGAAATAAGATTCACTTACCAAAAAGTGGGAAACGTTTTGAAACGTTTAGATATACTTCTGCAACTCGCCTAAAAATATACAAGAAAAACAAGCATATCAATAATACTGCCGGTCTCCACAATTTAAAGCATAGTTTTTTTAATATTTAAGTTAAATTAAAAAAGCTTGGTAGGCACATGGCACATAACTTATAAGAAATTACATAAAACAGGAAGCATTTATATTATTTACCCTATTTACTTTCCAGATCTTATACGATAATCCTTTTCTGTGTGGGTCTTTAATTGGGGATCGGAAGCAATACGTTAATCAGAAAGGATAATATACCAATTCATAATATTTGCTCCTTCCCGCCCGCCGCGCATGTGGAGCAGAACATCTTTCCAATCCCCAATTAATATATATCACCGGTACACCGTCAACGACAAACACTGCTCTGCGGTTACACGAAAGAACACGAATGGCCGCCATGACACACCAAATCGAATTCGAATCAAATTATAACACAAAATGCTTTAAATATTATATTTTTCCCGTTTAAAACGAAACCAAATAGTTAAATAAATAAACTTCACCACTTATTAATAAATTATATGAATTTTTAAGACCGCACTTTGTAAATTTAAATTAAAAATTAATATTTTGTACCTACCGATCGCGGAGCAAATCGAAACCAAGAACACACGACCGCACTGAAACACAGACAACTGAATGACTGAATGAATTTGTTCAATAATTCATTATGCTTTGATGCTCCACTGTCCACTGTTATAATGCTGATGCTGGTTGAGTGCACTTGCCATAATTCATTGCAGCAAGTAGAAAGCACAAAGCAGCATAGTAAAAATGAATTATTTTATGAAAAATGATGGCTGATATATGATTGCTGCCAAGATCTATGGGAAATGGAGTCGAAAAGAAATTGAGTGAGTGTAAGAATGTGAGTTTAGCTTTATAGCGGAATCTCTATTGCAATAATTATTGCAAGGTGCCATTTATATCGTGTTTGTATTTGTTGTTAAACATAATTCCGGCTGATAATTTTGGCGGAGATGTTATTAAAGATGTGGGTAGGTGGACTGTTCTTTTTTATACCCTTTTCCATAGAATAGATATTGGGTATATTATAATTATTGATGATGTGGATTGTGGAGTTTTTAACATTGAGAAATAATATTGTAAATTATAGAAAAGTATAATATTACTCAGAGTCAAAAGTCGAGTCGATTTAGCGATGTCCGTTCTTCCGTCTATTTGTTATTTAGAGGTCTCAATTTTTGAACCAGCAAGTCTAAATTTGGTATACAATATACATATGTATGGATAATCTTTATTCCAAGAGTAGGGATAATTTCTCGAACCTTTTAAATCTACCCACAATCACGATTTCAATAGCTTTTTTTTGTTTTGAAAAATCTCTATTTGGGAAAATTTAATTTTTAAATTTTGCACATAACATAAAAAGTGTACATTTCCTGTTATGAAGAAGAATTAAAAAGGGGGTATTTTTCAGAACAAAAAATAAGCCACCCGAAACAACAGTTTTTAAAATTACGTCGGTCTGTTTATTTGTACGTGCAAGTATCACGCAAAAACTACTTCATAGATTTGAATATTGTTTTCAGCGGTGCGGTTTTATAGATAAAGATACTTCATTTTGATGATATTTTTCTTGCAATCGTGAGGTATGATTTTCAATAGGCTTTTTTCACAGATCTCGCGAGACTCCTATCAGACTGCTTTATCATTTTTGTTCTATGTCGTTTGACAAGTTTCATGTAAAGATTCACACCACAACAGCTTCTCCAAATTTTTTAACTGTATTACGAAAACCAGCGTTCTGTCAGAAATGCTTCTCGTGCGATTCAAGGAACTTATGATGGAGTGATGAAGCCCATTTCAAGCTTCTCTGGGGATATGTTAAGCCTCAGGTCTTCAGGAAGAAGCCAGTTACGATTGACGCTTTGGAAGCCAACATTACTCTTGTTATTCGCGAAATACCCGGCGCTACGCTCGAACGTGCCGCCCAGAATTGAACCTTCCGAATGGAAAACCCCAGACGTAGTTGTGGCCAATACATGTTATTATTTTCAAAAAGTAAATGCCATGAACCGTTCTTCTATCCGATGATACACATTTTAAGTTCACTTTCAAATGTATGTGTTTATTTGAATGCAAGACAAATTTAGAGTTGTTTAAGGTTCCTACTTTAAAAAAATTTGTTTTGTAAGGGGTTGCTCTTTGAAACAAAAATTAATACATGATCTTATTCAAAACATGCTACCGAACTTTTTTAATTGTACTACATTTTTCTGCTTTTATAAAAGTCCAAGATCATGGTGTTATCTAGGCACACTTTAAACTGAACTCTAATGTCAGTCTAACTGAGCGAGAACTAGCCATTCATATCTCATGTCCGAAATAGCAAATTGCTGTGTTTCGTCAAGTTTTTTACCAGTTTTGTGAGGTATGCTGACTTTTCGTCACATATTTAAGTGAACTATATCCTTTTAAAAATCGGTTTTTTTACAAATCCATGATGTTTGAATTCAATTTGACAACAACTATTCCGCACAAATTCTTCTTCGCTCAATTTCCGACTTTGCGAACAACAAGTAGTGTGTGTAGTGTGTACCGGAAAATTACGAGCATCTTGAGTTTTATTTTACGGTTCATTGAAATTCAACTCAACCCCTCGCTTCCCACATAAAACGCACATTAAGCTGGGACAGTATAGCAGCGCGATTCAGCTGGATATGGCAAGGATTCCTTTTTTTTTTTATTATTCCCAATGCCGTGCGAGCCGAACCATTTTCATGTTCAATGCTCAATGCCAAAAGGAGGGGCTGGATGCTGTCACTGCGTTGGAAGGTAGTGGTAATGGTGGTGGAAAATCACTAAAGGATGAGAGGAAATGAACGCAAATAAGCAAACGACAACCGGATACCGGTCCGTTTTATGAATTGTGCATTGTCGTTTATACTATGACTGTCTATATGTAAAAAACATTGTTCTTCTTCGGGGCTCAATATGCAAAAAAAAAAGGACAAACAGAAGTAAATATAAAATAAGCGTAAGCTTATATATAACAAAGGAAATAAAAGTAAAACTGAAAAGGACATCAGTTGATTGTAAAAATGTCCTTTTGTATTTTTTGTTTGCTTGTTGTTCCGGTTGATTCAGTTGTTGCGACGACGTTGTTGTTGCGGAACATTGTGAGGCGTTATTTGTATCCCACCTCTCTCCCTCTCCTAGTATCAGACTGCCTGCTGGTTTGGTTGTGTGTCTGTGTACCGCATTTCCTTTTTCAATATTTCGATGTCTCCTTGTTGATTTTCTTAATTTAAAAGATGTGGGTTTGTGCTAGCACAACATTCATCGTCGTATTTTATAAATTTGTGCCCCCACAGGGCAGCTGTCTTGTCTAACAATTTGAAGGACATTCCGCAACAACTGGAATTGTGTTTAGCTGTTGGCGTGTAGCAATAACAACACAGAAGTGTGAAAAATAGAAAGAGAAAATGTCCTTGGGGGTTTTTTCGGTCGTCCTAGATGCTAGCTATGTCTCAGAAGGCAATGAAGGATATATTTTTGGCTTTGCAAAACAAACTCGAATTGAAACTGTCAACAATATTGATATGTACACATTGGAACGCGTATAGCAAGCTGGTATTGGGACTGTGAAGGAATTTTTATGTAAACGCTCGCAGGCAGATGGATTTTGATGCGAGGAAATGTGCGGAAATTCAATGATGAGATGATGAAATATGGCACTCAAGGCGTTTATATTCTTTGAACCACAAAGCGTCGTGGAAGCGTAGGACAAACAAACAGTAAAATCTTCTGGAAGTTGGTATGAACGAAACGAACGCCCTGGAGCCTTTGAATAAGAACTATGGGAACACCAGTGCCAATGCTAAGTTTAGCTTTAATTCAAGAAAGATGACTTAACTACATGGCAGATGACGGATGACAAAAGACAAATGACATATGACATATGACATATGACATATGACATATGACATATGACATATGACATATGACATATGACATATGACATATGACATATGACATATGACATATGACATATGACATATGACATATGACATATGACATATGACATATGACATATGACATATGACATATGACATATGACATATGACATATGACATATGACATATGACATATGACATATGACATATGACATATGACATATGACATATGACATATGACATATGACATATGACATATGACATATGACAGATGAAAGATGACATATGACATGAAATTCTGAAATTGTGTCTTCTGAAAAATAGTCTTTTTAGACTATGGTCTTTGAGATTTCGTTATAGACTCATGACAGATGACAGATGACAGATGACAGATGACAGATGACAGATTACAGATGACAGATGACAGATGACAGATGACAGATGACAGATGACAGATGACAGATGACAGATGACAGATGACAGATGACAGATGACAGATGACAGATGACAGATGACAGATGACAGATGACAGATGACAGATGACAGATGACAGATGACAGATGACAGATGACAGATGACAGATGACAGATGACAGATGACAGATGACAGATGACAGATGACAGATAACAGATGACAGATGACAGATGACAGATGACAGATGACAGATGACAGATGACAGATGACAGATGACAGATGACAGATGACAGATGACAGATGACAGATGACAGATGACAGATGACAGATGACAGATGACAGATGACAGATGACAGATGACAGATGACAGATGACAGATGACAGATGACAGATGACAGATGACAGATGACAGATGACAGATGACAGATGACAGATGACAGATGACAGATGACAGATGAAAGATGACAGATGACAGATGACAGATGACAGATGACAGATGACAGATGACAGATGATAGATGCCAGGTGACAGATGACAAATAAAGATGACAGATGAAAGATGACAAATAACACAGATGACAAGTTACAGATAACTGGAAACGTATTAATCTTGAATGCCTTATACTCGTTTAAGGATAACTCCTGGTATAAGTAAACTCACCATGTGTAGAGTACATTTATTTATAGGATGTTGTGATAATATTGTACTGACAAAATTGGAATAAAGCCAATTCTTTATCAATGGGAGGTACAAAGTAATAAGTTAAGTGAATTCAGCAGAATATCTCACAAAAGTCCCCAAGGCATCGTATCCATGTAAAATATTTCAGCTTTTCCACCATCATACACACCTGTGTCAGGTAATAATGAATTTCACCCGCCATGACCTGATTTTGTTGCCTTTTTTTATATCATCATCCAGCATCCAGTAGGGAGAAGTGAATCCTCTGTTTAACCGCAGGAGCATTCTCAACTGATTATTATGGTTGCTATACAAAATACAATAAATGCCATCATAATGGCTTACGTTCGGGGAAAAAAATTACAATTTCAATACCATGGTGACATGGCTGCGCCGTGAAAGAAGCAAAAAATTCCACAGCTCATTAAAAATATTGCTTAATGAAAAATTACGAAGCTTATATTCCGAAAACAGTATAAAACATGACGAACGAAAGTGGGTAAAAATGGGTGTCTTTATACACTCACATTGGTGAACACCCTCCCACGCCCCAACGTTTCCAAGCGTGCATATTTAAGCAGAAAGGATAATATATCGGTAGCTTCCTGCGTTAATTGAATGCCAATCGATATATATACGGTCCCTCATTAAGTGCGGTGAAACTAAATTAGGTTAAACCCTGCACTGTACATGATTAACCTTAATTAGTGGTACGTGTTTGACATTTCAACCGATAATTTCTTTGCCGCAAGTTATAGCTTAAGCAAAAGGAAGAAGAGGGATTCAAAACCTTTTTGTGGGATCCTTTGAGTTGCTTTGACATATTAAATTTTATGGTGAACCTGTATCTACGCAATTTTTTTTTTTTTGGGAAAGATAACTTTAATAATAAATAGAAAACTGTTACTTTTGGAAATGTATACTAGATTGTATGTTTGATAAAACATTTTAAGGGTTTCTTCAACAAGTAGTACAAAAAAGGATTAAGATTGCTGAGATGGATTGATTTTCTTCATTAATCAGGTATAGAATCTCCTTCTGCCTTGGTAAGGGTATCACATTTCGCGTGATTCAGACGTCTTAATCGTTGTCCACCAAGTTCCGGAGAAATTAGTTCAGGTGCTACAGGAGCACTCCATTTATCGGTTGGAATATTATTACTCCAACTTTATCCAGCGGGAACATTCGGGAGTGACGGAAGTATTTCACTCTTCGAGTCGATTGCCTTTTTTGGTTGCGCCAGCCCATCAGTCAGAAAGGAACATTCAGATGAAGTTGTTTATAGATTAAAGTGTTGGGTGCAAGGCATATGTTAAGGACTTTGAAGAAAATATGTACGTCAATTATTGGCTGCAAAACGTGTGAATCACCGCAGTGGTAAGAAATTGAATCAAATCAGAATACTTTCTGACAGATGGTAGCAGCGCTATACATGTTTGACAAATTTGTAGGAAACCTTGAAAAAAACTATGAAGTATGTGTATTAGAGATTTAAAATATGGATATATTTTGTTGAAGTATTGAAAAGTAGTTTTTCGTTAATATTCATTGCTTTTTAATGTTAACACAACAAAGTAGAGTTGAGCACTTATATGCAGTTTTGGTTTCAATCAACCCCACCTATCTCAAAAACAAACTTTATTAAAAGCCGATTGCATTAAACGAAACTCCATCCCATGATTCCAGTAGTTTCCACTGATAAGATATCTTCCCGGAGATCTTCCTTGGTACTTCGATCATAGTTCCGGACACAGCAGGTCTATTAAACGACCAACGAAACAATGACTCATAGAGCTTGTGTAGGCGCATTTCGAAATTCAAACTTGCTTGCTTTACATTCTAACATTATTATTTAATCAACGCACAGTGGTTGACCATAATGAGCACTGAGCTCTTTAAAAGGCTCAACATCTTTCAATTTGGGAGTGGAGAAACATGTGGAATATACGGATACTTATTGTTGGTGTTATTTTGGTTGGGAAAAAATATTTCCGCTTTTTGACATGATTAAAAAACAAGGCTCGATACCTTTGGACATCTGGACTTTTTATCAACTGACAGCTGAAATCTAACGCATATTTCAAAACAAAATAAATGAATTGTAATATAAAACGCATTCAGCTAATGAAAAAATATGTCCACCTACTAATATTGCAGTGGTGTGGCCGTCTTTAATTTTCTCTGAAAAAGTAAGTCAGAAAATATGCGTTAGTATCTGCCCAATAATCGTTAATAAAAAGTTTTATATTCTCAGAAACGGATGTGACAATTTTTCTTGATGGTGTTTTGTAGTTTAAGTTTATCTTCAGATTTTGTCAGAATTTACCTTTTTTCTTCAATCAGGCTTTTTTGAAAAACACTTCCAAGATTTTGGTATAATTTTAAGGAATTCCTTGCTGACTGATTAATATCGTCCAAAAAAGACTGTAAGAAATAAGTTTGTATTAGTATGTTAAAATACGTTATTATAGCGTACCTTCACAGACATGGTTTTCAATAAGGGCGGGTAGATATGGAATAAATCAAGCTGCCTGTGAGGTATTAAGTATTAACAAAATTGTTTTTTTATTTGAAAGTTCTATGAACGGGAATGAGATTATGACATCTTTAAAATGCCCGTATCGGCTTCTTACGATGGAATTTACTTGGTTTACTTTGCAATGAGTAGTACCCCGCGGCGAAGTGGTTAGTGTGTCGGACTGCTATGCCGAAGGTTCAGGGTTCCTCTTGCGAGGAAGTGACAAATCCTCCAAGAGTAATTAATGTCATGGAAAGTGCTTCTCTGTTAGCCATTCAGATTCGGCGGTAAATTGTAGGTCCCTTCCATTCCTGCAGAATATCAACGCACACACAGGAATGGTTGAGAGTGTAAGTCACAGGCTCCGGCCCCGCTTGGAGCTGTTGTCCCAACAATTGTTTTGTTTTACTTTGCAATGACTCTTCCGAATAGGTCGTAGATAGGTAGAACTTGAACGATGGCCTGTGCTGTGTTCAGCTAAAGGTCAGTGGTCGATTGTGGTTTATTCGAATCGACCTGTAAACCTCAATAAACGACACAAAAAATGGTCTAGCGGAGTCAAATCACTTGACTTTGGTGACCAAATCACGTCACCTCTGCTAGAGCTAACCTTACTCTTTAACCGCTTATGCAGAATGTCAATTGTGGCATTCGCTGTGTCTCACGTAACGCCAATCTGCTGGAGGCTTATACAATTTAATTTGGACCACAATAATTTTTTTTATATAATGCACTCGCACTCAAAGGGATATTAATAGCTTTATAATGAATTAACATGTGCGAGCGAGGAGAGAGAAGGAATAGAAAGATAGGAAAGAAATTTGTTACAGTGGATTGAGATTTTAGGTGATAATTATCTCACGAAAATACTACGGGTGACATCCAGTTAAAATTGGGGAAATAAATAAAAATTGCTGCCCAGGCTGGGAATTAACAACTCTCAGGTTAAGCAACCAAGAACTATACCACTCTGTACCATTGCCAGCCGCAATTGGTTACCATCGTTTTGTAGCGCTCGCCATTGACGGTGTCTGCCCCACCAATTTTGTTTACGAAAAATTACGAACCAATGAGGCAGCTGGCATAAAATCAGACGTACGGGTGTAGGCTCAGATCTCGAAGCGACGGTATAAATTCGCCAAGAAGAAGTCTGCGAAAGACTAACCTCGGGCTTCGCTGCACACTTTAACTGACCACAGCTTTGTTCTCGGCAGAACCTTCATACGTTCCTTTGAAGTACGAATGTTGTCTGAATAAAACAACATTGAAGTGTAGACTTTGAGGGGCTACTACA
This sequence comes from Platycheirus albimanus, assembly GCA_916050605.2. NCBI lineage: Eukaryota > Metazoa > Arthropoda > Insecta > Diptera > Syrphidae > Platycheirus > Platycheirus albimanus. Next base: position 27,559,548 of record OU696698.1, on the reverse strand, counting down.
TCTACCATGAAAGGGGCACAGCGTTTCCACTAACGAACACATATTTCGATAGTAAAATAATTAATAAACAATAGATTGGAGAGATGTCAGCAAAACAACATGGCCGCCACCGACTGCCGAAATCTACTGGCAGTTCATTCTTTCAAAAAATTCAACATCTTATATCAGAAAGATCAAAATTTTAATTTAAATGAACCTACTCTTCGTATCATACAAAGATTGACACAAGTAATACACAATTAAAAATAGAATTTATTAATTCCAGAAAATATTTTATTGTGTTTCTTAAAATAATTCTTATTATTTGAATAGATAGAGGTAAGATCAAAGGCAAATACAGAAAACAACATACATTTTAAGAACCATTTATTATCTGTTAACTCGTATACTATATCCTCAGTTTTTATATTCTTTTCAGATTGATATCTTTAGCTCTTCAGATGTTAAAGTGAAGCAGCATCGTAGATGATATGCTCATTAAATTTCAGTCTTGATACAACATCATTAAATTTATTATGAAACACCTATCAACAATAATACTTAAATAATTACGATTAAACAACACAATGCTTTTTTCTTCCCACAATCAACCTGAAAGAACCCCTTCGCTACCATTCATGACTATCAAAAGTATCGAGGACACCGAAAAATACATTTTTATACCTGAAGATATATCCATGAATTGTATCTGTGTACTATGAGTCTGCGAAAGTCCTGCTTTCAAGTGTTAAGATTTGGAGTAGACGAGTACTATAATAATCATTGTTTCATGCCTGAAGAGTACTTTCTGCAAACAATCCAGGTGATCAACGTTTGTGGAGTGATATGCTTTCTTCTTTTGTCGTACTATATGAATGTTGGTATCTTATCCAGTTTAAATCAATATTTATCCCATTCAACACGAAAAGTAAATACAGTGACTTTTATTCAATGTGTATGATAAAAATATCATAGTCAAATAATTTTAAATTATTATTTCCTATTTTCTATTTCCAGATAAGAGGGTTCACATCTTACCGAACTTACTACACACTTTTTTGATTGTGTTTACCTTTTTTCTGTAAATTGATTCTACGATTTCAGGTCAATATAAATGTTTTTGGTATGATCAGAATTTCGACACCTTATCTCTTTATCATGATGATAGAAACATTTTTATCTTTACAATATTTTTTTTAGTGTCACAATTTCATCTACCTGATAGTTCATTACAACACCACCCACAATCCAATCTATATTAAAAACAACCATTTATGTTTATGATTTTTACTGAATGAGTCATATCACATTGTGACTAAACTCTAAATGACCATAGGGTTGCAGTCGTAAGTTTTTCAACAAGACGAACATTTTGATGAAATGTAGGGTTTCGCTTAAAATCGTTTACATTCAAAATAATTTTTTGCTCTTCGAAAGTTTACTCCATAAACTTAAATTTTTATTCAGAGAGCGCAAACAAAAAGTGAAGAACACGTTTGGGTAATGTTGGTGTTGACAGTATAGAAAGAGAACACAGGCCAGCGACCGACGAACTTAGATTCCTATTTTGTCCAGTGTTTGGAACTCGTAACAGAAATTAATTAAAACAACAGTAAAATAAAAAATACATTCACACCCAGCAACGTCTGCCGAGGCCGACACGAATCCACCACAAAAAATTTTGTGTCTAAACCGAACGAAAGGTGTTTTCCGCTCTGCCAAATGAACAAGTTACCAATAATAGATGGAATTGCGCCGAAGTATATCTATCAAAAAAAACACATCAGTTTCCCGCATTATAATCAGCTAGTAAATTTTTGTCTGTAAAATATGGACAAGAGAGCAGATTACCTGAGGCATAAAGTCAACGAAACAGAAATATTCGCTTTATTTTTGTGTTTGTTTTGAATAGAAACAATTCGAAGCATCTACCTCAATCTCCTAGTTTGACTTCTTCAAGACAAAGTCTGCTTCCGAAGAATTTTTCCCTTGCCCTTGAAAAGCAGTTTTCTTTGATAAGCTAAGTTCTTCATTTTATATAAATTCTGTTAAAAAAAATATGGAAAGAAATGTGAAGGAACATTTTCAGGTGTGCAGATCTTTTCAGATTTTAGCAAAAATTTAATTTGATCGAAAGGGAGCAAGATTAAATTAAAACTAAAAACGACCGACAAACCAATTTAATAACCAATTGCAATTGCAAGCCTTTCATTAACAGGTCTGAAATCCAACAGAGCTGTCATACAAAAATGTCACAATGACAGTTAAATGTGTCATTTCGTTGGCATAGTGTCGCTGTCATCGAAATTTTAACACCCTGAGAGACATGAAGATTCACCTTGCTTTAAAAAACTCACGTGTTTGCCTACCAAAGTAAGCATTTATCAATGTTTGAATTAAAAAAAAAAACTGGCAACCCTAAACTCATGCTCTATTGATCTTCTTGAATATTTTTATAGCTAAGTCAAGTTTGTGCGTCTATTGAGAAACCCTCATATAAATTGAATACTCCAAGAAAAACAATCAGTTGTTGAGAAGATAGACGCGCGTTGACATAGTAGCTTGAACTAGTGAAAAAGTTAAATTTGTTAACATCACAGTCTGTTGTGATCTTGAAGAAAAAAAAATCAAAAATGAATCAAGTCTTGTGAGACAATTAGTCTGTCGCAAAAATTAAAAAAATAATTAAACCAATTTACTTTGTTTATAGTTTTGGAATAATCTTCGTGCTTTTTGCACTCCACCATGTGAATGGACAAGTTCCCTTTCCCGGCAGTTGCCCAGAAGTGAAAGTCCAAGAAGACTTCAAACTTGCCGATGTAAATAAATTTATTTCTCTAAAACAACAATAACTATTTAAACTAAACTAAATTTCAGTACATGGGAGTATGGTACGAATATGAGAAGTATCCATTCGTTTTCGAGGTCGGCAGAAAATGTATGTACGCGATTTACAACAAAACCAGTGAAGACTCTATATCGGTCGTAAATACAGCAATCAACCGATTGTAAGTAGATACAAAATTTGAAAAACAAAAACAAAAATTTAATAATATTAATTAACTACGAATTAAAGAACCGGCAAACCATCCAACACAACTGGATCAGCAAAGGTCATTGGTTCGGGACTGCTATCAGTATCATTTCCAAAGTCAAGATCTGGTAATTGAATTACTGATACTTTTATTTTTATTTTGTATTCTAATCTCTTTGTTCTTCTAGCGAATTCCACAAAAGTCAACTACGAGGTCTTAGGAACTGATTACGAAACTTATGCGGTTGTTTACTCATGCAGCTCAGTTTTGCGCGTAGCACATGCAAGTAAGTGTTCTAAAAATGGAAAACTGAATTCGATTAAAATATTTGGTTCACGTATTTGTGGTGTTTGTTTTTGGTATCCAAAAATGTATCTATCATGCAATGCAACTATGTATATTTAAACTGCACAAATGATATTCATTTTTGTATATTTTACATAATATATGGGAACATGCATGTATACTTACTTACTCTACTATGACAATTTTTTAGAGGTGCTATGGGTGCTGACACGTGAGCAGAATCCTCCAGCATCAGTTATTGAAAAAGCTGAAGCTGTTATTGATGCAAACAAATTGAATAAGGCATTCCTTATGAAGACTAAGCAAACTGAGTGTGATATTAAGGACGAGGATCACGAGCCAGAGGAAGGGCCAGAAGTGATGACAACTATTGTGCCAGAAAAAGAGACCGTTTCGCCCATGATTGTTTAAATGTAAATCGAGTGTTTATTTTTTTTTATTTTAGTCTTATGTGAGTTATATGTATCTTTTTATTTCGAATTTATGTTTTATTAAAAAAAAAATTCAAGACTGGCAAATTCTTTTTTATTTTTGAAAACAACACTACTTATGCCTTTGGTTTTTTAAAGCACTTTTTGAATGAAGTTGTTGTAAGAGAAGCTATGTATAAATATGGATTGTGGTACAAGAAGTGCTCCAGGGACCTAAACTTGAATTTACTTACATTGGCGTCCATTTTTACTTGCGATTATAGGTACTATAAGGCAAGTTATGGATTCGTGCAGAAAAAAAAATTTGAGATAACAATCACACATGACATTACGATGATGGAGAAGTCGAAAAAAGTGGGTCTGGGAATTCCGTCCGTCTGTCTGTCTGTCTGTCTGTCTGTCTGTCTGTCTGTCTGTCTGTCTGTATGTCTGTTCGCGCCTCTGGAGGCTGAACGGGTGGGCCGATTTGCTTCAAATTTGGTATTTAGGATTTATTTGGCTGTCCCTCGGAACAAATTTTTACTTGCGATTATAGGTACTATAAGGCAAGTTATGCATTCGTCGAAAAAAAAAGTTTTGAGATAACAATCAAACATGACATTACGATGATAGCGAAGACGAAAAAAGATGGTCTAAAAATTCTGTCCGTCTGTATGTCTGTCTGTCTGTCTGTCTGTCTGTCTGTCTGTATGAAGACCTACAGCCAAACGGGTGGGCCGAATTGCTTCAAACTTGGTATATAGACTTTTTTAGGTATTGTGCAGAAAGGAAATTGAAATTTTTTTTTTAGCTCAAAAAATAAAGGTACCTGCCATACAACCGTTATTTTAAAGCTTATTTTTCTCAAAAACGGCTCTAACGATTTTTATTTAAAAAAATCAGTGTTGCTTTTTAGGTACGACCAATCATATGGCTGAAAAAAAAATTTTAAAAAATGGCTAAGAACGGTACTTTCCATAGGACCGTTTTTTTTGCTTTCGACTAACTCGAAAACGACTTAACCGATTCTTTCGAAATTTCACACACATATAGCTGTAGGTAGCTCAATTTGTATTGCATACCAATATTTTTGAAAAATATTTTTTTGTATTTTTAAAAGCATTTTTAAAAAAAAAAATTAAAAAATTAATATTTTGAAAACTGCTTATTAAATTTTTTTCTAAAAATTTTAAATAAATGTATTTGCTGAATACCTATGAACTGGCGTTTTTGAATTTTTTTTGAAAAATTTTTTCAAAAAGTTTTTCAAAAAAAACTTTTTTTCTCAAAAACCGCTCCACAGATTTTTATAAATTTATTCTCATAAATTCAAATTTATAAAAGAAATAAAATGGCGTACTTTTTTTTCAGCTCAAATTAGTTTAAGTATTTATTTAAGAATTTTGAAAAATTTATTTTTATCAAAATCTCAAGCCCCAATACCACTGTCACACATTAGAGCAAGTTCGTGCGACCCAGTCGTGCATTTTATTTATTTTTGCTCTAGGTCCAAAAATAACGGCACCTGCCATACAATCTTGAAGACAAAAATTGATTTTCTCAAAAACGGCTCTAACGATTTTGATAAAACTTTCAGAATGCTATTTTTGCAAGAAAATCTATCTTTTGGTTTGAAATTTTTTTTCAAAATTTGTCTAATAACGGTACCTCTCATAGAACCAGTATTTTCAAATCAAATTTTTTCGTAAACTATACATTCGATTTCAATAAAATTTTGACCACATAAAGTCATTCATAATTTTATTAATATGGCATTTCAAAATTTTCAAAAAATTTTTTTTTTTGATTTTTTATAATTTTTTCAAAAAAATTTTTGGTTTTCGAAATATGTTGGAAACGGGTACATTGATTTTTTTTAAAATTATTTTTCAAATGTAAACTACGGATTACCATATATTTGCATACTCAAATAAATTTCAAAATATTTTTTGAAAAAGTTTTTCAAAAATAACCTTTTTAAAAAAAAACTGGTCCAACGATTTTCAATATTTTTTTTTTCCTAGATTGACGTATAGCTTTGAAATTTTATTGCATACTTAGTTTTTCCGAGAAAACTCTTAAACTAATTTAAAAAATAAAAGAATTTTCGAAATTATTTAATTTTTTTTTTAATATCCATATATGTAGCCACTACGCAATTGCTTATCATAAGAGCAAGTTCGTGCGACCCAGTCGTGCATTTTATTTCTTTTGTGATGGAAGTGACCATCAAAATTTAAGGGTTGGCAGAGATGTTTTTCTTGGTGATCACTTTCTCAGAAGAAAAACGAGACTCAGGTAGAGTCAGGGATTGGACCCAGAACCTTGTAGCAGTCCGAGATAATAACAAAATGTTCTGCTTTTCAGTACTTAGTATTTTTGTTTTTAATATTCGATAATCTTAAAAACTTTAAGTAACACATTGAAAATCAAATCACGATATTCAAAAATTATGAAGCTTAGTAATAGTACTCTCATCGCTGATCGTGGCGCCATCTATATTAATATAATATACAAAGAAAAAAACCTAATAGAAGGATGGAAAATATAAAGCGGACAAATTCTCAAAAGACTTTATTTCAAAACAGCGGTAAAGCTTTAGATTTTTAGTTGTTTTTTTTTTCACTTTTAACCTTTTAACTTTGTTTCTCGTATAAACACAACCTGAAACGGCCTTGACACGATCAATATTTACTGTAAATTGGCCACATTACTGCCAGCCACATTACTGCCAGCCAATGTCAATGTTTTATTCACAATGCAAGGCATAATAATTCATTGAAAAATATGTCATTCTTGGCATTCTTCAAGGTTCAGCGTTGGGCCCTATGCTTCTTTGAATGTTCATTTAACACCTGTATAAAGTATAGGCTTGAATTTCATTTTGTGTTTGTATGCGTATGGTTTTAAAATACTATTTTTATCGTAGTCATATAACCCATTTGCAGATTCAACATTTAGAATGAATAAATAATTACAGGGAAACAAATGTAAAAAAACCCAGTTTGTCAAACAATTATTTCATGTGTTCTAAATATTTCATTCAAATGATGCGAGCAAAATAAAATTAATTTTTTTCATTCTACGAGTTTGAATAATGTTTACACTTCCTCTATTAGTAAGGTTTTGAGTTTTTTATGGTATATGTCAATTTTATCGCAACAAATATGACAGAAAATGCAACGAAATCCTTCCCATCAATCTTTATGCCGGATAAATGTAAAGCATATTGCTTTATACGCACTTTAATGAAAGCAGCACATGAGCTTGATTAAAGTTGAAGAGCTCGTATATATTCATGTCATCACTTCTGGTTATAAATTTTGTACTTCCTGCCAAAATGTATTCAAAAACTGTGAGAAATTGAACGAACTACGAAACAAAAACTATTGGGACTGCGAAAAAACTCAGGCCTAGCTCTCATACAGCTATTGAAATGAGCGTTCCGTCCGTCGAGTCATTTGTGCAACCGTCCGTCCGTATGTAAACTCTCTAGAGGTTGCAATTTTTGAGCTAGAAGGCATATGCATATAATTTTTGGTTCAAGAGTTAAGCTATGTTCTTGAACCGGTGAAATCCGCCCACAAATACGCCCACAATCGCAACAACCTGTTTTTTGTACACTTACGATCAAAAGTACAATGCTTTTTACTTTGCATACGTAAGCTATGGGTACATCTTCTCTCAATTAAATAAAAATATTTCAGTATGGGCGTGGCTGGCTTCAAATTTTCATACAAAACCATCAACATTGGTTTTACAAAATTACGATGCATATTATTAGAGTAAAAAACATTTTATTTTGTGGGTTTTAGTTTTACGTAAACATCTTGCGTAGGAAAGAAAAAAAAATATTTTGGGTGTGGCTGACGCTAATTTTTCATAAGAAATTATAAAAAACTTATTTTCGCAATCAACCGTTACTTATAATAAAACCACAAACTCAAATTCGTGCTAACCAATAATCAATTTTAACCAGTTCGTTATATGAATTGAATAATATATCTTCAACTTCCTTATGAACATTTTTCAATACGCCCACTTTTAAGGGCGTGAACGCTTATATTACTCAATAATTTAAATTTTTTGGTATTTTTTGATAAAATTTTATATTAATTGATGGCTTAGGAGAGTGAACGCATACATAACATATAGAAAAAATAGGGAATAGGGTATCCAACAGTTCGTTGCAAATGAAGCAGTTGGATGTAAATATATACAGGGTTTTTGAACTGGTGGCGGGCAGTTTTTTTGCGGGCTGTGGCGGTCTTGATGTTTTGGTGAAATCTGTCTAATTTGTTGTTTATTATTCAGTTGGGTACTGATGCCAAATCACCATGGCAATAAGCACGTATTGCGCCCATTTTACGGTAGACAGCTTGGCCCTTCCCAGTTGAATCTATGCGGAAGAGTCATTGAAAGTTAGACCACTTGGATCCATCGTAAGAAGCCGAGGCGAGCATTTGAACGATGTCATACTTCACACATAATGACATATCTTGGCCTTTGAAATAAAAAATAAGTTTTGTAAAAAGTTTTCAAATTCCTTGGAGCAGTTTTTGAGAATCAAGAAAACTACGAGCTTTTGTCTAGTTTACTCAAGAAAGTAGGTACATGTTATCTTTCATCAGACACAGAATCGGAATCGACTTACTTCCTTTTTCAAACACGAGTTTTCGAGATAACCTAATAGATTTTGCTTTAACTTTTGACAGCTTTGATTACCACCGATACATTTCCAAAGAAACAAAGCTGACCAATCTGAAAGAAATGCAAATTACCCTAGTTTCCATTAGATCAACTCGTTTCTCTAATCCCAAAGTTTTCTCATTTGAGTTTTTCGCACAAGCAAAACCAAAAGAGAATCATTAAATTAATTTCCAACACTTTTCGATTGAAATCATTTAATTTGGTTCACTCCCTGCTGTTGCTGTGTTGGATGCAAATTAGGATGCAGAAACCTCAAAACCTACCTCAAAGAAGATCAACTTTCCTGCTTAAGCTCTGCTCTCTCTTCTTCGGAACACAAAACCACAAAAAAAAACACAAGGACAATATAATCGAGAAACAGCTAAACTGCTCTCCAAAGAAATAGATAATAAAGATTAAAAAGAAAATATCTAAAAGAAGGAAAAAAAAAACCGAGTTGTAAACAGATCGCAAGTTGGGACTTGGGAGTTTCTAAATGAAAATCCGTGAGATACTTCTTCAAACTAATTCCCTCTCGCTCCGTCTTCCCCATTGCCGTGCATAATTAGTACAAGAGGTTAATTAGTTTTTCTTTTCTATATGCCGGCAGCGAGCACACTTTTTTGCGCTCCTTGAGTACTACTCAACTGATGGTTTTGTTTTCATGTTTTTCATTTCGTTTATTTTTATCTCATTTATTGTTCAACTTCAGCAATCGTCCTTTTTTCATTAAGGACGAATCGAAACAACTTACTTAGAGAAAGAGGAAAATGCTTTCGAATGGAAAATGATAATCATACCCTGCGCTGAGTTGCGCTATCACAGCAGCATAGTATAGAGAAATGGTAGCAGCAGGAGCTGATCACCCCTTTTATGCGTTTTCTAAGGATGTTGTGTATTTGCTGTTGGTTTAATGGGAGGCTAGGCGGTCGTCCTGTGCCATCCCCATCATCATGAACAGTGTGGCCGATGACGCCCGCCACCGACCGAAGCCGACGGTTTAAATGGTGGGAACATGTTTTTACGTTAGAACGATTAAAATGGTAAAAGGAGAGAATCACCAAAGATGTATACTGGCTTGGGTTGGGTGTTGCGGTGCGGATAGATTGTCCTGAATTTGCATAATATAAATAAATTAAGGATTCCAGACATGCGGTGTTTTCATTTTATTGCCGACAAGGGCAAGCGAACATTTAGTATAGTATAGTGGTTTATGGGCGGTCTGATGAGATTATGTTGGGTTGGAAAGAGGGGGATTGTTGTATAGCATAAATATCGGGTATGGGTATATAGGAGTTGGGAAACTGCGTTCTATTACCAACCAGCCCATCCATGATGGCCAGCGGCTATGATGAGTAGGTACCTTACCTACACATTGTCTGCATTAATTTTATTGTTATTTTTCTTGTTTTGTTTTAATTTTGAACTTATTTTTCTTTGTTCTTTTTTTTTTTTAAAGTGAATTTGCATATTTTGCTGATGTTCATTTCAAAACTGGAAAACTCGCAGTTGTTAAGATGAGAATATTATTTTTCACAACAACAGCTTTTTTTAATGAGTTTGTTTTTATTTCGTATCTTAACAAGCTCTCGTAATTCTATCACTTCAACCAATTTTCGAGATGGTTTTTTTTAAGCAATTTATTGTAGACCCGGCCTCAACTTACATAAACCGTAATCCAGTCCGGTACATAGGTAATTGCCTCCAGTTACACACGCCAAAAGTTGGTTGAGGTTGTTCTCCACTTGGTCGCAACTCTTTAGATTGGGTCTTCCAGTATACCGCGGTGGCCCTCAAGGTTGGAATTCAAGACTCAGCGGACTGTTTCCTATTCGTCTATACGTTCCACATGCTCCAGCCATCTAAGCCGCTGTATTTTTTGCGTTCTGGACAGGTCAATGTCGCTGTATAGCCCGTACTATTCGCCGTTGTTTTTCGCTCTCTTAAATGTACTATAATTCCTATAGGAGCAAGGTAGATTGCCTTTTATATTTGGTACAAGGCGTCTGTGCCAAAAACTTTCCAATAGTTTCCCTAAAACAAATGTTGGATTAAATAATTTTAACATGCTACTCATTGCCAAGAAGGAACTAGTTTTAAAAGATTTTGGACACTATTTTCCTAGCTGCTGAAGTTATTTTGAAGAAATTTCATGTGAAGAATGCGATGTAAGGTTATTTAGGTTCGACCTTAATGGTGCCTGCAGCTTTCTACAAAATAAAGATTCCACATATTTCAAAATTGACATTTGTTGACATTTACGACAGGGGGTAATGCGGACTACTTTCGTGGACGCGGTTGACGAAGCAACCTTTTTTCAAAAATGCAAGAGGCATTACCCCCTGAAAAATGTATGTGAAATTTGAAGTTGAAACCAGAACCTTTGGCCTAGCAGTCTGACACTTGATTTGAGGCATTAAAATTCTTTCTCGCCACTAACGTGTGTCACACTCAGACCTCCGTCTGTCAAAGGGATTGTAAAGGGTCCTAAATTAAAAGTTTGAAACATGATCATATTTTTAATGGGAAGATACGAAACAGACGCAATTTTAAATCGTTAATTAAGGCCATGCGGGAAAGCAGGGACAAAATTCGAGAAAATAAAACCTCAGCGAAATAACAACCAGCCATTAATTAAAAGAAACGAGCGCTTCACGGCAGATCTCTGTGTCGGCAACACTGTAAGCTAAGAAATGCTGCTGGAATGCTGGGGTGGAATCGGCTAATGTGATTTGTGATTGTCACATTTCTGACAATCACATGTGATAAAATAATTTTGTGCGTCTGCATAATGTGATCACCGGAATTTTGTTTATTTTCATTATGTCATTTTCCGTTGGGCAATTGGAGAGAACTCCGAAGACAAATCGTTTCTCTTCGGAGTTGTGTTTTGCGAGTCTTACTTCTTCTGCTTTTTATGAGATATGCGGTCTGAAGGCGCATATATACGAACGTCACAGTTTCTATATATTTTGTATTTCAAATTAAACAATTCGAACAATTTTAATATATAATTTACATTAAGGGACGTGATAATTATGTATTTATTTAGAAAAGATTAATTTAGTTGCCACTTCACGTGATTTCTCACAACATATACGCGTTTCAGAAAAATATGTCAATTACAAAAATGTTTATTTCTGTTTTTTTTTTTTTTATTGTTTTTATTTTTACTTTAATCATGAGGAGAAACTAATTTCTCCCAATCGAAAACAACATTAGTATAGATCTTTGACAAATCTTTGACAGCAAAAGCAAATAATTTCGTTTTATAAGTCAGCGTCAGAGGTTTATTTTTTATTTATTATTATTTTTGTATGCAAGTGACACCTAAATAGCTGTCACAAGAAAAAGTCACAAAAATGTGATTGTCACATGTGACAATCACCTTAGCCAGACGAAATTTGTATATTGTGACTATCACATATCACAAATCACCTTAGCCGATTCCACCCCTGGAAACGATTTGGGTTCACCAGAGGGTACCACAAGTAAAATAGGTTCTTCACCGCACTGTCTATACAAACGCATCGGATTCGGCAGTGTCACACTATTGTGAGAAGCCCTCTTCCTAGTATAGAAGGTTTAATATTATTTCTTTTTACATTTCAATAATAAGTTAGGCTTCCTTTCCAATGAACAGTTTTCTGTAAGTTTTGCTCGTTTATCAATTGGCTGGCAGGGGATTCCTTATGGGCACGAAATAAATCTTTTCCTATTGTTATATGAATGGTTTTTTTCTTTGGTTAATATTACAGTAATTATGCTGTAACAATCCTGACCAATATTGTACTTGCGCATTATGAAATTTGAAAGCTCTGAAAGCTTTAAAAGCATCTTGAATGTTGTGAATGGTTCGAGTATTAGATTTTTCGAGAACCTTTATACCATAGTATAAATAGGCCATCTCAAACTGAAACGGGACAGTTTGATATTTGATTTAAACCGTTTTGACGATTAAATTGTTAATAATAATTAGTGGTGCTGCCTTTTTTCTCGTTTTTTTGGCACTTTTGTGAACAATTTTTTTAAAAAGATAATCTGCCATATTTTGCTATTATTTTTAGTTGGTGTCTAAATTTGATCATTAAGGATCAATTCATACACAGCTCCTACCTTAATTTAGATCTTATCTAAATGTAATTGTTCCTTTTATCTTCTTTTTCATGATCTGTTCTTACAGTATAGAAATAATAATTTATTTTCCAACTTAAAGCCGCTGTCGTAAGCCAAATGCTGCACCTCTTTTTTCAGTCATCCAAGTATAAATGTCATAATGCAATTTTTTGATCAAGTTCATTCTTTCGTAAGGTCCTTTCCCATGATTTGATGTAGGGATTCCGGTAGCGATCAAAATTACGCTGCATAGATGCAATAGCATGTTGTGAGCTCACTGTACCACGTTTTATGGGAAGCGTATTTTTCTTTAGAGTTGAAGTTCTGATGGACAAATATGGCCTCCGTCATGAGACTTTTGATAAAGAAAATCCAAACCAAACATATACCTTATATAAAAACCGAGAACTGTTGAATCAGCTTCCACAGAAAACAGTGTTGCCAAAGATTTGAAGTATATAAAAGCCCTTATAACAATTGAATTTGTCCTGCACTTTAGTGCATATCGATGGTTTACAAAATCTTTCCAGCTATGATTTAAATGAATCAAAACAAAACGCACTTCAATACCCACAAAATTTCTTTTTAATTAAAAATACAAAATTACACCAACAAACACCATGACTATTTTTAGTGACAGCAAATTCTCCTCTTCTCCCCTCCAAATGTTACATGCGAAAAATTCAACTGTCGATCGCTGATTTGAATAGTCTTTCGAACTTGATACAAAACTGCTTCCATATTTCTTTTAATTTTCAAAAGTTTATAGTTAACTCTTTGATTGTTTCCACATAGTTCTTGAGAACTTCTTCCTCCAGTAACAACATTCTTCTTAGTTTTTCTTTTGAATAGGATATCAGAAGCTCGGCAACGGTAGTGAGAAAATATTCCGTCCACATAACTTTTATAGTTCTTCGATATCCAGTCTGTGTTGTAGCGAATATTAAGACGACGAACTATGCTTATTGAAAAGTTAAGTGACTTTTCTAATAATCTGCATGTTTTGAGAGCTGAATCCAAGGCTTTCAATTCATACATAGCGTAGTAGATTGCTGACGTTTAATTCTTGAAGTTCTTTTTTTTTTTTTGTTGTTGTTGAAGGATCAGAAATATTTTTCCATGTTTAAGCTGAATTTTTTGTTAAGAGCTTCTAAGAGCCTTGACTTTTTTTCAAAGTCGTAATTAATATTTACTTGACTGTTAATTGACAGCTTGCTTCAATTTTATTTTTTCAAAAATGTAGAAGATATCGAAGTAGTTGGTTTTTTTAAATTGGAATTTCTTCCTTAGAACTATTTAAAGTCTGCTACTTATCAACTCCCCTTAAGTTCCTGAATTTTCGAAAAAAAGGTTAGAAAACCACAATCTCAAAGTTCACACGACTAGCCCAGTCATTACCCCAATCAGTTATTCTGTCATTATTTCTGAAAGTTGATTAATAATATTTTATGCTCTAAAATATCGTGTTTTGAAAAACATACATCATCTTCAGTGACAAATTGGCAAGACAGGACATTACTCAAACAGTAAAGTATACCTATCTTAACATATTTTCAACTTAAACACATTTTCCCTTTTCGACAACATGACACCGAAGAATCATTTTAATCCTTAAGGACATTTAATCTTAAGCTAAATTGGGTAATTTCTCAAATGATACTTTCCATCAAATCGTTTGGCATTAACCCCTTTTTTTATCCCGTTCACTCCATTAGTCTTAACCAAGTCAATGATTCCTAGAGCCTTGCCTTGCCTGTCCTGCTCTGCCTACAATAATGGTAATCCTTCCTGAAAAGCTATCCCTATGTAACATCATCCCTATGCCGACACCAAAAAATAGGGTAAAGTAAAAGCAACAATTTCCCGGCAACAAAATCACAGAGAGGCACGCAACAAAACACAACAACGTCAGGAATTGACAATGTTGAAGTGAAGGATATTGATTTGTGGGGCCAGCAAAGATTGCTGTGCACTCTTCCACGCCACCTCCTTTTACAATAATACAAACAAAAAAAAAAGGTGAACGTATCCCATTAATAAAATTAAACACGTGTCAAAAAGCTTCTGCCCCAGCATCGATATACATAGCCTAGCCCCCCCTTCATCCACATTCACTGAGGAACTGGTCTAAGTTTGCCTTTTCCTTTTGCCCTATTGTTGGTATTCAAATAAGCTGAACGATTTATCTTAACGTCGCGTCGACATCATTTCCTGTATAGCAGGGATTCGAAGTTCCCATTTTGCACCCCTGTTATTTGGCCAAGGATTTATAAAGTTCCTTGGAAGAAGAATATACAAATCAATGTAAGATGCCTTTGATACCTTTGATTGAAGACCAGGATGGGACTTGATTTAATTTGTGATTGCCAAGGCGCAAGACAAGTAGTGATTTTGTATTTGCCCTACTAAAGTCATTCAAAACCCTAAAATTAAGATACAAATCCTGATCAATCTTTACGATTCCTAGATGGCACATCGTATGCTTGATTACTTTTGTCGAGAGAAAGAAGGAATTACAGTTCTAAAACAACTCGTCTACATAACTGTAGCTGCTGTAATTTGAGTTAATCTGAGCGTTATAGGAGTTGGATTTTTTACGTTTTTGCTAGCTACTCACTTTTCCATGCACAGTAACTGCGCATCAACGTGACATATGAAACGTGTGTCATAATATTCTTTACGTAGGTATCGTTAATTTTTACAAAAAAAAAATAATTGAGGACTCACGTGGCTCCCTTGTGGAACACCAGAATCAAGTTAAATTCCTTATATCTCTGTCTCTGGATCGCAGAAATATCTATCTGCTTGGTGGAAAATCATAGTATTTTTTCCTTGTTCAGACTAGCTTCAAGGAGTTTCACGTGATCCACAGATTTTGGGGCTATTCCAAACGTACCACTTTTGGTAGTCCTTGAATAAGTATTTATCTTATCAGATGTCAACTTTCAAGAACTGTCCTTGTTTGTTCTGTTGTTGTAAATTTTTCGAATTCTACCAATACCAATATTAGCACACAGGTGTTGTGACAATATTTTTGACGTTTAAATATTTAAATGTCATCTTGTTTTTTAAGTCAGTTTGACACTGCCTGTACGTGCAATTCCTCGATATCACTTTTCATTCCGGGAAAAGAAGCTTTTAGAATCATTTTGAAAACTTCTGAAAATATTACGTTGGTTTAAGGAGGGCTGTTCTGAAAATAGAATTTTAGACAGAACATTTGAGCCATCTTTTATAACATGTGAATAAACTTTGAATAATTTTGACATTTATCAACCAATTTTCTTGAGAAGACATGTTTTCGAAATGTCAATTCAGTAGAGTTTTAATCAATTATGGACAATCCCAGATAAAGGACTGTTCACATGAGAGCGATCGATAGAGATTGAAATTTAAAATATGTTGGTTTACTAAAATAGGTAATTTTTATTGTTTAAATTAGTCACATTGATTTAAAATTTAAAGAAACTGTTCAACGCAAACTGCAAAGTGTTTGCTACGAACTGTCAAAGTCTATTTGCGTTCCACATACCATCCACATCGCAACGAATAAATTATTCGCTGACGACTAACCTTAAAATCTTTCTGTTCAATTGTCATATAAGGACATGACGTTCGTTGTTCGCAACAAATTTCATGTGAATGAAACGTCAAAATAGGCGAATAATCGCTTTCGTGTGAATAGTTCTTAAGAGTTAAGATAAGAACAACAGTCTGAAACAACAATCCATGGACTTCTGAAAATCACGACATTAAAATTTTAAAGAAAGAAAAAGAAACCGTCAGAGCAATAAAAGAGGCCCCAAAAAATGTGTCTCCTTGTTACAAGTTATGAAATCCGGCCCTGTACAGAACCTACAAAAATCTACGTGTAAATCCAGCATATTTGTTGCAATCGGTTTGAAAATCTTTAACAAGGGTTTACAATCCAACTTCAATCAAAGACGGCATCACGGTATGAGCTGGGCGTGTGTAAGCTGTAAGGAAAAGTCGAAGATTTGTGCTGTTGTTCGTTGGCATCCTTGCAAGCGAGGCGATATATCGTACATTTCGTAGGTTTGCCAAAAATGTTAAGGTGGCACAGCGTATCAACGAGAAGCTATCAGCGTCTTCTTATCTTAATGGGACAAACATATGGTACGTGATGTTAATTTAAATAAGTCGTCCTTGTTCGTCCTGCCTCTGTTTCCGTATTGCTTTTGCTTTTGTAACCCCAAATTTGAAAACAGCATTACCTATACCCAGAACCCACATCGACATGGTTTAGGTATACCTCGGGAGTCGGGAAATTTACGACCAACAAGTTGAAAATTCAATTCACATTTCAGTTTTCAATTGGTTTTTTTTTTCTTCTTCTTTTTTTTTTTGTATCGTTTTTGTTGCTAAAGCTAAAGGAGTGGTGACACTCTCTGGAAGATGTAAGGGATCAGCAGAGCTCTCTTCACTTATCCATTTATCTGGGATAGATTGGAAAATCAGTTTTGCAGCTTTCATCTTGGCTATGGCATCTTGTATACCTAGCTAGACCTACCCGTCCTGCTGTATACGAGTACTCAAGCCGTATAGTGAAGTCTCGTTTTGTCGTGTTTGTGCCTTGTTGGCGTTCTGTGTTGTTTGGTAAACTCTTCGTTAGGTGATTGGATTAAGTTGTCGTCGTTGTCGTTGTCGTCAAAGTTTTGCAGCGAAGCGACAGCAGGTGGGGTTGGAGGAGATGACCTCTTGGAAAATAATTTGTCGAATGGGTTCTATGAAGAGACAGACAACATTGGAGAAAGCCCATATACCCATCAGCAAGCACATCAGGGTGTATAAGATCTCTTTGTGCCGATAAACATGAAGAAAATTTCCTTTTCATCTGTCCAAAAGGGATGATGATGGTTTTCTAGAAGTTTTCGTTTGTTCGTTCCTCTTTGGCTTCTTGTGAATGTCTTCCAATTAGCATAATGCCATGGATGAGTTTCCTGCTTTTCGTCTGTTATTCAACTTGTTGGGTATATATATATTTTTTTTTTTGTCAAGGACTCTGGCATGGTATCGGAATCAGTTTCTAATTTCTTTTTAGTGATGTAATACCAACAGAATTATCAAGCATGGCAAAGCGTCTAAGTTTACTTTGTAAAAGAGACGAAGGACTATTTAAAGATGCTGGCTGATTGGCGGGCGGGGAGCGGGCGAACGTCCCTGGTAAAATAGATGCTATAGCCATGATTAAAATAATTAAAAGTTATAATTTGCTAAGGATTATATCCTTAATTATTTTCATCGCACTTGTTGGAGGGAACAATTTTTTGGTCTTTTTTCTTTCAATTTTTGCGTAACCATTTTGACAGCAAAGAATGGACAATAAAAGTTTAGGCAAAATAAAGTGGATGGATGAATTGGTAATGAGGAAACATAATTTTAGCTGTAAGCTATAAGATCGGATGAAAAAGAACTGTAATTTTAAGCTCATTGGATCAATTACCAAGAGAAACATCCTTTAACTGGGTACCGCTAGACGGTCAAACAGAAACCCAATTCCGAACACCTTATGTTACAACAGTGATAAGACGTAATTCGTTTGGGTATTTTCACAATGGGAAAAATGCTGGGGAAGGGTATTTTCTTTTGTCTCAATTTTGTAGCCATAGTTGTATACGATACACACGGACAATCCCCGGATAAGTAACCGACATTAGTAACTCTCCTTTTCAGAGCGAAAAGAATTAAAAGAAATTTTAAATATAAAACTTATATTTTAAGTGCCTTTCACATGAGTTACTTTCCTGCTTAATAGACTCTTTAGCTGTTCCTTGTGTTTCATGCTTAAGAACTAAAAATATAAAAAGTGATAAATCCATACTGGTACAACACTGACACTGACATCACAGACTCAATTTATTGTTGGTCTGTCAGAATAAATAATAAGTTTTGAATTATCATGTTTTCTTCATAAAAAAATAGTTTAAGTGCTTCTGAGCACTTAAGCGGGTTTTTTATAAGAACCTTACCTGCTTTACATTTATGGAGACAAACTTATCCGGGGATCCCTATTCTTTGCAGCCTGTACTATAATTTGGTTAAGACTTTTAAGATTGAAATGCATTTTGTCATATGATCAAGTTTCTGTAAAAGAGTAGACAAATATTTTTATGATTTTCGACTCGTTAAGAAAGGCGAATTTCTTGGACGAAATGGGAGGATCCCAAAAAATCTGCGTGTGCAATCTGAGCCAATGCAATTGATCACGCTAATCGCAAATGCACTTTCAAATCTAAGGGTACATGGCTACTTGGCAAGTTGATTGACAAAATGATGATAAACCGAAAAGTGCATTTAACATCATCAAGCCTATCTTTTAGTAGAAGCACGCCATAAGTTGGTGTCCTATCTCTACTCTAACAGTGCTAAAAGAGTAAGCGTCATGGTGCGGATAACGTTGATATTGCCTTTTCAAGAAAAACATTAACACTCGGTGTGAAAACCTCCAATTAGGGTTTTATAAGCTTATCAACTGGGAGACAATATGGACTAATATTGTAAGCCCCCCACAAAACTGAACTTGTCCCCTTTACAAGAAAAAACAAAATATCGCAAGTTATTCCCCCCTCTATATATGGTATAAATCTTCAATTCGTTGACGAATCAAAGAGCTTGGGTCTGGTTTTGGACAGGAAATAAAGCTGGAAACCCAGCATACAAGAAAGGGTACGGAAAGCTATACAGTTTTTCTCTTCGATGCAAAGGATGCAAAGAAAGAAGCCATTGGCAATAAATGAGAGAGCCCCGCGTAGTTCATTTCATAAGCATAGCGGTTATTAGATAGATTCTCACTTTGGTGGTCATTTGATGAACACAACGACAAATTGTGATAAGCGGGGGAAAGTAAGGAATAACAATTACGGTCATGCCAACATTCTGAAAAATTTTCGTACCCAACAAATTAAAATAGACTACTCCACACCTCTTTTCAGTTTGTCCATGATGGTTCAAAAACAATTGATGGGGGAAGGGGGTTATTTTCACGGACTAATTTTTTCTTTCCATCGCCCAAGCCATTTAAGCGGGTCTCAGGCATTATTAACTGCGAGAAGGGAGGTTTTATCCAGGCTTGAAGAAATCTCTTTATTTCATCTAGATAAACTCCAAAACAGCTCTCGACTGCTGATCATCTCTCGGAGAGATAGCTGTGTTTTGTACCTAGTCATGGAGATAGTCCAATGAACTGCAAAGCCGACGAATTTGCCAAATAAGTAATTTAATCACCCATTTTTTGACTTAGCCCTACTTTATCGGTATTCCCATTGCTCTATGTAAATTTTTGGAGAAGCCAAAAAAGACCAATTTTAGGTGGACAAAGCAGATCTGGCCAAAGCTGGACCCGAAACGCTATAAGGCTTTGATGTCTCTAAGTAGACAGCACATAAGCTCCATTATAGATGTCATTACACTTTCTCATAGGTAGGCACACCGAGACTTGGCGTGCTCGTAAGCGACTTTGGCAGAGGCTGTATAGATGAAGAAGGGGAAGAGACAATTAGCCATCTCATATGTATTGTACATGCCGTGCACTTGTTTTAGACAGAAACTCTTTTTAGGAGAACCCTTTTTCAATGACTGGTTTATAAGGGCATCGACTATTTTCTTAAGAAGCTTAAAAAGGTTCTAAGTTTGTAAATTTTTTTTGGGATAACACCCCAAACTTTGTGACATTATAACGGTGTTCTTTTGAACTAAGTGTGTCAGTTTATACCCCTTTCTAGCTGACATCTTAATTTAACCTAACCTACAATCTAAAACATGTTCCATAGGAGAGTCTAAAGTATTAGTGTATCGAAACATGCTTTCCAGTAACTTGCACATGTAGGCCCCCTGTTCAGGGTTTACATTGTTACAAAATAATCCACTTTCGACTGACTATATTCTGATAATTTTTAACAATAAAATAATACAAGTTTCCAACAGAATACTTTTGTTTTCTTTTTATCTTTACTATTATTTATTAAAATAGATAATCTCATACAGGCTTAGATCATAAGCTTAATAGCCCATAAAAAAAATATTACTAAAAAACACAATCGGCTTATATGATTTGTTGTTGTTGTTATTGCTTTGTTTTTCATTTTTCAGTCGCAAATTTGTTAAATATGTATGAAAAATAATAATTTAAACAATTTGAATATTAAAACGAACATCTAATACGCGAATGCATTTTTTAAGTACCCACAATCAGTATGTTTTGAACAATATTATAAAAATTTTGTTTTGTTTTTTGACATTATATTTTAATTTAATAAAATAAATGAACTACAAATTTCCACAATAATTAATAATATTAAGATTTAAAAACAAAAAATAGTATAATAATTTAATAATGCCATTTTGCGAACTTATTAGTTAATAAAAAATAAAATAAAAACAAAAATATTAAATAGTTTCAATGTAAAAATAAAAATAACATTTAATTTGCCAATAAAAAAAGATACTTTTTTTGTTTTAAACTAATCGAGAGATACTTAAAATTAATGACGAAACATTTTTTCATTTGTATCTTTGAGAATTAAAGAGAACGTTGTTTGAGTTGAGCTTATTGAGACGAGGAAGACAAAAAAATGTTGAATTATATTATTTTTACATTTATCGTGACTGAGTAGGATGTTCTATTACGATTACGATGACGATGACGCCCAAGACGATGAGGATGACTACGACGACGACAACGACAGCAATGTATTCTAAAGAAATGATGATTTTTTTTTGTTGTTGCTGTCGTTGGGTTTTAACTGAACGGTGGTGGTGGCGTTGTTGTGTCTCTTCATAACATGTCTCGCAGGAGTTCCTTTTGTGCTGCAGTCAATTTCTCGGGGAATTGAATATCGAACGCAACGAGCAAATCACCTTTGCGGGAAGTATCCTTGGGAAATGGTAAACCGTAGCCTTGGATTCTCTTCACCGTATTTGGTTTGATGATTTCCTGCATAGTACTGATTCGCAGCTTGTCACCAGACATTGTAGGAACTTGAAATACCACACCGCAGAGAGCCTACAAAGAATATAAAAACGTAATTACTTTAATGCATTCACTTTGAAAAAAAAATATTAAAAGGAAGACGAGGATAAAAGGAACATTCTTTCGTAAAAAATGTGGTCTTTATTAGTGGGATCATTTGAGAAATCTTTTTATAGCACATTCTAATTTGATTATTAAAAGATTTTAGCTTATTAAGTTTGCTCCAGTGATAAGAAGTGTCAAGTGCAATTTAGGTAAATGTCAAAAACCCACAAAGCAGCTCTAAACTTAGTGTCACATCGAACACCTTAGTGCATACTTAGATCTCAATAACTTTTTAAGTATTGTCATCTAGTAAGTGACAGATGATGTCAAGTTGAGTTCCACAAGAATTTATGGAGTTGCCAACTGTACCAATAAAATTATGTGGTCAATTTTAGCTCTACAGTAATTCATTCAATATTAGCAAAAAGCATAGATAACAAACATTTAATTTCTAACTTAGTTTTCTACTTCCCAGAAAACATTATCTCAAGTAATGACAGCTCTAATTTTATACCCAAAGAAATAATCTAGGGTAACTTTGCGCGGAATGATTTTCTACGCCAAACTTACATCGAACATAGTACACAAAGACTGAAGAAAGAAAGAAAGAAAGAAAGAAAGAAAGAAAGAAAGAAAGAAAGAAGTAAGGATTGGAACACCAAAAGGTTAAACAAATTTCGTTGGGAGTTTTGACAAAAGAAGCAACCTTGACAGATCAATAACAATTTTTATTGTTTAGTTCCCTAGTGCCGTAGTAGAAATAATGAAAATTTTGCGATATGAGCAGAACGCAAAAGATTAAATGTGGTAAAATTATTCCTGAAGCAAAAAAAAAATAATAAAACAACCAACAAAATATTTGTATTTGAAATACTATTATGCATTTTAAAGACTACATTTTGTTTACAAATTTAAACCATAAAAAGGAAATCAATTGAAATAAACTACGTTTTTATTTAATTTAAATCACATTTAAAGCGAAGAAATAATTCCACAACTAAATACAAAATGGTCGAAGTAAACATACAAATATAATGAAGTAACCAATAAAGTAGATAATAGTTAAATAAATATTTATACTAAAGTACTTTAATTCTGGAAAATAAAAGAAATTATTAAGATAGAAAAAAACAACACCAGCACTTTTTATTTTTTCTCATTCTGAACAAAAAAAGAATATTTTAAACAAAATACACAGTCACCCTGTTACATATTATAAAAATACCACCTGACTAAAACTCAAACTCAGCACAAAAATGGTCGCCACTGACCCTAGCCAATAAAAACATGAGCAAGTGCGAAAAGTGAACTTCGAAACCGTAACTTTTTGTTCCTCCTTGTGATCGTCATTCCACCCTTCACATATAAAACTTTTGGCGGCAAATATGCGTCTACAATGTCTGTTTGTTTCTTCTTCCTTACCTTTAAGTGAGACAACTGTTTGGATCACCAGGCGCTCAGAAAAAGCAAGAAGCCTTATATTTTTGCGAATAATTTGAAAATGGGTGGAGCCAAAGTAGTATATGAAGATCAAAAGGAAGAAAGAAAACCGGTCCACACACAAACAGCACAAGTTGGCACACTAGTCTTTACCGTTTTCTTCCAGCTTTTGGCTCTACCCATTTTCTCAAATAAATGCAAAAAAATAGCCTCCTTTTATTTATGAGCTCCTGGTAAATCAACCAACTTTGAAGAAAATGTTTGAGATGTGAGGCACCATGTGGCGCTGCGGTGACGAAAAATTTAATTAAAGCAGCATGTTGTACTGCAAATATTGTAGCAACAAGTTACCTGCCTCATTATATTAAAACTTAGTGTAAAAATGCAAAAAAATGGTCAAGTAAGTCGATGTTACAAAATATAAACATAAAATAAAAAGGTAGGTAACTTAAAAAAATACATTTTGATGTATATCTTTTAAACTACTGAACCGATTTTCATGAATTTGTAAGTCAATGAAAAAAGGTTAATAAAATGTTATCAGTAGCTCTAAGAAACTGTTATACTCGTTAAGAAGACTTATCAAACTAACATGTATGTGAATATAATGCAACTCCAACAAAAAAAGATAACCTCCACTTTTCAAAAGTCGGACAAAATTGGAACAATCATTGCAAAAACGGTTTTATAACTTATCTATATTTTTTCATTGCAAAGGGCGGCAAATTATATGTTTGCCCAGGGCCTCGGAAAAGCTGGATCGGGCCCTTTACACATCCTAAGTGACAAAATTCTTCCATAATCTGGGAAGAAAAGCGTTAGGCCAATAACTGGAAGACTAACCGGCCAATGTTCATCCTGGTATATCCAGCTTTTCTAGATTTGCTGTTGAGAGCGTTCAGAAGAATCAGAACTGTTCCCAAAGAAAATCTATGGAAAATCACCTGGGATGGAAAGATTGTTCTTACTTAAAACCTATTGTAGTACTCTGGTGGTGGCGTTTAACTGTGTTGCCAACTAGTGCCTCAAAACTTCGCTTCTTTTAGCTAATATACAATACAACCGCAACGGCCCCTAGAACTCACTCATGGCAACAACAAATACTTACACAATTTAAAGTACATAGTTAATACAGCAAATATGGCCCGTGGTAGAGTACAGTGGCTAAGCTGCATAATGCTCATGCTCATCCTACCTACCACTCTCTTCTTAATCAAAGCTTATCACACCTTTTCTAAACTAGTTAAACAGTTTTATACTACGTTTTCATTAGGGCAAATGAGATTATTTCATAGCGAATTTCCAAATTCGATTCCAAATTATCTCATTTCTCATACAAAATCAAATTTAGAAATTATATTATTTCCAACTAACTTGGACGAAATTACGTTGCAAATTAGGAAGAACAAAATCAAACGTCGCAAATTTCAACACCACTGAGAGCGCGTTTAGAAACAAAATATTAGGCAACGGCGAAAGTAAACAAAACAAAATTACAAAAAATTAAAGAAAACAAGAGGAAGGAATGAACAGGAAATCAGAAAAAAAAGATGGTCGATAACTCAAATAAAAACACTTTTTCTTCTAATTTCGAAATGAGCTAATTTCGGTTCCAATGAAAATGCAGTATTAGCCTGTTCCACCAGAACTCAAGTTTTCTGAAAAAGTTAGAGAATAATTTTAAATGTTTAAAACAATAATTTTGCATCTCCGCCAAGTATCGGGAATTTATAATGAGACCTCAATTTTCCAACCGGACGATTAAAATGGCTACATTCACACAAAAATGTAAATTTGGTATGAAGAAATATTGTTTGATATTTTGATAAGACTTTATAAAATAGATTTTGGGTTAATATTAAGTTTATTTTTCCTGCATTAAGGTTTTTAGAATCGAAGGATATTCGTAACAGATGTGAAACCGGAAAAAGTCAGTTTTTTTTAGAATTCGCATTCTCACAATCATTGAAGTCTTTTTTTCCCAAACCAATTTGGCGCCATTTATACAGTAGCAATAGCACAAAAACTACAATCCAAAACCTATTCCATCACCGTCTAATTACAATTCACTTTGAAAGTATCTCAAAATGTCAATTCACTCCATAATTTAATGCCACTTGTCATTTCATTCTTGATAATAACTTAAAAATCACTTTTCCCATATATGTCCGCAAGCCAATCACATTAATCCAAAGAAAAACACATTTTCAAGTTAAGAAAACCACAACAAAAAATTAATTCATATTTTCCAAATGTGGAAAACATAAAAACACAATCACGCAATGTTTTTCTTTGATTTCCACAAAAATATAGCTTCTCTAGCTACGAAGTATAGTTTTTATAGTGCTATAACAAATCTTCGCCACAACTAACTACTATTGACACTTCCAATTAAATTCTCCAAAAACTACGAAACGAACTATTATTTTGATTTTGTTGTGAGCACAAGTACGAGCAGATAAGTACCTACCTTTCACACCAGGTGTGATATATGTCACATTTAATTCTTCAAACTATTCGTCTTTGAGCGTCGTGAGTTTGGAATCAAGTCGAGTAATTGTATCTACAACACACAACAACTATCCACGCCTCCTTAATTGAACACGATATACACGAAAGCAATATATTATTTCAAAAAAATAAAATTGATTAACAGAAAAAAAAATGTGAAAACCTAAAAGAATGCATTTTCTCACGATGTGCTCGATTACAGCAATAATGCGTTGACGACGACACCGACGCGAAGCGACGTGACTCTACGTACGTACGAATGAACCTAGGCTTACCTCGTAATTAGAAGCAATGCTCCAAACATATTTCAAATCTTTTCTCACCTAAGACTCAAACCAAGTCTCAACGGCTATAACTCATCCAATTCAGTAACAACTAGTCACCCAACATTCGCACCAAAAATGAACTTTAATATGTTTCGCGTTTTTTATCGCATATTAACAGGCAATATGGCAACGGCAGTAAAATTATTAACAAATCAAAAAAATAAGGTAGAATCTAAAAAACAAGCTCGAGCTCCATGGACCATGTCTAGGATAGATAGATAAATGGGTATGGAACTTATGGTTGCAATTGTTTATGGAGGTGCGCGCAAAATGTTTATTTTTTCATACCAATTCCGGGCAAAAATCAATAATTTGTGTGATGTTTTTTTTTATAAAATTTATTTTTATTGGTAAAAGACTATGTTAACACGGAGATTGAATTGGCTCTGGGTTGGAATGGAGTGCTGTTACTGTTTCTGTTGTCATGATGCTGACTCCCATGTGTGCCATAGAACACAGAGAGACCACAAATGAAGGTTTCGATCACATGGCATGATGACTTAATATGTCTGACCAAAAATGGTAAAACGACACAATTTGGAAGCATATGTCTATGGAAAATAAATAAATTCAATGTATTTGTGTACAGTGGGATGTGGAATTTGATGTAATACCAAAAAGTGGTTGGATCTGAATGTTTTTTAATTTTTTTTTAAGCTTGTTGCAGTGCAGCATTGAAAATTAAAAATTAAAAAAAAATGTTATGACATTTGATTGGAAATGAGATTTATTGATGACGTTCAATAAGCAATTTGAATTGCCCGGTATTTACCTTTTATTAATTTTTAATAATGTATTTTTTTTTTATTATTTATTTGACATACAGAAACTCGATCAATTTGATGTCCATAAATAAATACAATTAATTAGAAATGTTGGCATTGAGTTTATAGTTATTTTTATTTGTAGCATAGTTTGAGTTTTGAAGGCTCTTTGATACAGGGTGTCTAAAGATAATTTTTTTTTTGATACATATGGTGAGTCTCATGAACTTAATAGCAGTTTGATAAGTCAATCAGGTTTTTAATGCAAAATGACATCCATTTCAAGGGTGATCTTTGCATGCCTTCTACTTGTTCTCAATCAATTTTGACAAAAACGAACCATAAATGTTAAAGGATATCTGAAGATTATTTATCTCCTATTTTTGACAGCTAAATTAAGATACTAAGCTGAGAAATCGAATTCATAGAATCAACACCAGTATTCACAAGTCGCCCTGGCCGGGCCCTTCAATATTGGGGACACCGCAGAGTACATTCGCAGCTGATGTTAGCAAACTACTTAAACTAGTTGTTAAGTGGCGTTGACAGCCAAGATCCCGCCCAGGATCGACCTGTAGGAACTAGTTAATCTAGTTGACAACCATCTCGCCCGACCAAAATAAAATCAAAAAAGAACAAAGCAGCTGGCTCCGATGGACTGTATAAACAAAACTTTTAAAACACGCTGGAGACTACCTGGTCAGTAGCATACACCAACTCATCTGCAAAATATGGTCGGAGAAAATTATTGCCCGATGATTGAAATTTCAATACCATTTGCTTGATTCACAAAAAAGGAGCACGTCTTAACTCTACGCCAACTATTAAGTTATAAGCCTTTTAAACATCGCTTATAAGATCCTGTAGCGTTTGATGAAAACGTCTTAAGACCTTTGCTGATGATCTAATAGATCCTTACGAATGCGGCCTCAGACTTGGAAAATCTATGACCGACTAAATCTTCAAATTTCGCCAGATCCTTGAGTAATAATTTTACATGGATACCCACCATCCAATCTTTAGAATTCCTGCTAAGCTGATATATGCCTTATCAGGATGACATTGAAAAATGCTCGCTTTCCCGTCGAAGATGGTAAGAAGCCCCACAGTGTTAAGACAAGTTCTCGCACTGTGATACAGCTGTTTCAACATTGTGCTTGAAAATGTAATACGGAAGACCCATGCTAGCACATCGGCCACCATCTTTAATATATCGACACAATTGCTTGGGTTTTCGGACGACATTGACGTGATAAGAAGAACAAAGCGAGCAGTAACCGGTGCCTTCACTACTATGGAGCGGGAAGCAGAATGGGACTGAAAAAAACGAAGACAAGACAACAAACAAAACAAAAAAAGTAAAACCACACCACTGACTTGATCGGCTGGAGAGGCATACTAAGCAAGGTCTAGGAGCACCACGCTCTAGTAGAACCACGATAAGTAAGTAATCCCGTCAGTTTTGTTTTTGCGTTTTTGGCCTTTGGAGAGTTCACATGTGCAAGAATAAACAATTACCTTTTTCGACCAGTGCTTCGCAAAATCAATTGCTGAGGTGGATTCTATTTTATTTTATTCAATGTGTTCTAAAGGGTCCTTTTGGAAGTTAAAAGGTCTTGAATTAGGTTCACAATTAATATGAGTTGATTATGGAGAAGGATGATACGTGAAATGGTTTACTGCCTTTGCGGACAAAGTAATAAATTGGTATTTAACGATATTAATCACGAACTATTCATTTCAAAACTAGTCGAAAACTTGTAGTTCAAGTTAACCGAAAATAGTAAGGAAAACTATTTTTTTTTTTTTTTTTAATTTTATGGTTTGATGTAAAAGTTGTCGTTTGAGTCAGAATTTTAGAATGTTTAATATTTTGTATAGAGTTCGTCGGTGGGTTCTTATTGGCCATCAGTTATCACATTTTGTAGTGTCAATTCCACCTTAGTTTCCCAATTTACTGGACTCTTCATTATTAAATTTCTAAATTCTTTCTTGAAATTGATAAGTACACTTTAAATTTCCCTATTTAATAATTCTTACTTACTTGTTTCAGCGTCAATCGCGCAGTATATCTTAAATCACTGCCTTCTCTTTTAAATAACGCATGCGGTTTATCCCTGATAATGAATACAATATCGGCTGGAATTTTGCCATGAGTCTGATCGCCTTCCTTTTGAAATGTGACCTTTGTGCCGGACTTCCATCCGGGCTTAATCGATATGCTAACATATTTATCTTCTTTTCTAGATGCACCATCCGGTTGGACAACTCGTCTAGAAATTTTCATTTTCTTAACACAGCCATGGTAGATTTCTTCCAATGTTACATAAAGGTCATGTTCGACAGGTGGATCTTGTTGTTTTTCTTTTTTAAACGGTGTGTGCACATTGAATGAGTGTGATCTGAAATAAAGACAAAAACAATTAGTTCGTACATTAAGATCTATGGTTATAGAAATATCTACCAGGGTTTTGATAGAACAACATCCCCGAATACTGATGCAAATCTATTTGAAATAGAACAGTGAAAGGATAGGGTTCTTTCGGATATAAATCGAAAACGATTTTCGAAAAAGCGAGCGATAAATCACAAATGACAGGAGCATGGCACGTCAAAAACAAAGCACAAATTCTGGACCTATCATGGTACAGATACAGATCTTTGGACGAAAGGATATGCTGGTGTTCAAAAGTTGACACATTTCAACAAGATATCATCAGTGTCGACACGAATGCATGCACACAGACAGTTGATGGGATCAACGAACTAGAATCAGAACTGTCAAACTTTCATCTGCGTCATTATTATGAGGGTAAACAAAACTTAACGAAAGGGGTTGTCCTGCAGATTAACACGTTCTTTAAACCAAATCTGTCCACTAAATGCGAAGATGGAATGACATCTCAATAAAAGCTAGAACAAATTTTGTTTTCATATTTTGACAGCTGCCCAACAAAATGTCAGTCATTTCGGAAGCGCAGATTTAGTTTTACAATCGTTTGACAACGTTTGCTTACATTGGGCGAAAGACGCGTTCGAATAAACATTTCGAACGCTCTGTTGGTGTATGTTGGGTTAAATAAATCAGAATCTTGGCGCCGGTTGATAACTAAATATTAAACTTGGGTTAGCAATGCTACGCGCGAAAAAAAGCAAAGGGCAAAATAATGGACTGTGTAAGGAACAGTTTCTAAAAAGCAGTGGTTTCACTAGTTTAGTAGATAATTAACAATGGCGTTTACTATCGCTGAGGTGCAGTTCCACGGGCTTGCCTGTAACAAAAAAAACCATTACAGGAGCGTTTCTATACATCACTAGTTGACAAATCGGTATCCTTTCCAACTGGAATCAGGACCCTGTTCTTTAAAGGCTTCACATGAATGTAAATCCCTATCCCTTTTTGCGAAAGTATAGAAAAATGAGAAGCTAACTTACCTAAAAGCCCCACCAAGACCATGCCTTGAACCCAGTCCACCAAACGGCGATCCAAAAAAGTCATGATCTGTATCCAAGTCAAAAACATTCTTATCGAATAAATTATCACCCATATCAAAGAACGATCCAAAAGGATTACTCGAGCCGAAGAATTGAGCAAATGTAGCACGCGGATCGCCATGGAATTTGTATGTGAATCCAGGATTACTCGTTCCACCGTTTCGGGAACCTTTAAAAGAAAGAAAAAATATCTTTAAAAATATACCTATTACATACAGGAATCAAAAATTCAAACTTACCACCAGTCTTCAAGCCATCTTCTCCATATTTATCATAAATCTCCCGTTTGCTCTTATCCGATAGCACTTCATATGCCTCCGCGACTTCTTTGAATTTCTCCTCGGCATTGGCGGCCTTATTTTTGTCAGGATGGTAACGTAACGCTAATTTCCTATAGGCCTTTTTGATTTCTTCCTCGGTGGCTGTCTTGGGGATTCCCAAAGTCCTATAAAAGTCCTTTCCCATATTGTGATGTATAGTCCTTATTTGTTTCTATTTCTGTTTGTTTATTCTCTCCCCAATATGACTGATGATGTGTGACAGTAATATTTAAAGCTTCTCTTTTTTTTATGAATTTTTTTGTTTTTTTTTTTTACTTACTGTTTCCTTAACGTTGCAAGGCTCTAGTTTAGCTAATCCAATAAATAGATGGCATCTTTATTTGAGCAAAAAGGAATTTATAAGTCTGAAAGATACAATGGAAACAAAAAAAGCTTTTAGCAAACCAAATAGGGATAGAAAAAGAACAAAAAAGAATTGTTTTAAATTATAATAAACAAAGAATTCTCCATTTGCACACGCAAATTCAAGGAGAATCATCCAAATGGACCAATATCTGAAGTTTTGTATCTTTTATTTTTTTTGCACACCAACACACACACACACATTCATACAACCAAAATAATATTCAATTTGGAAGCTGTGGCATATTTTTAGAGTGATTCTCATAAAAAAAAAATATCTATGAATATTACCCCCACGCACAAGTTCAAAATTAGATTTCACGAGATACCGTGCTCAATGAAATTTATCTTAGGATTCGGTTCGAAATTTTGGCGAGATTTTACTCTATTTTTTTTTGTTGTTATAAATTTTATTTTCGCTTTCATTTTTCAAAAAAAAAAAAAATCTTTCTATCCCAAAACTAGATCAAATGATTAGGTGTTGCAGCAATATTCAAGTAATTTGGCAATCGCTTGGATTTGTATCTTTTTTGGCCCCAAAATATTGTGATTTGTGACCTCATGCGTAAGCAAGCAATTTTTATTGAATTTTCATGTGCTTTTAAGGCATCATTCTTAACCACAACTTTTTTTATATTGTGTCGTGAGGTCATAGAAAAATATGTTGAGAAGGCAAAGATTATTATATTAAATGTGTCGCGTCGTTCCATGCACATCTGTTTGTAATGTCAAAATCATGACATTTTGTCGCAAACATTTTTACTCAAGAACGCAAACTGCGAATGACATTTAAATTGACAGTCAATGTCTTTCGCAAATATAGGTTTGTTTTTATGGCTGAGAGAATATTCATTTCATGGTTATTTTGTACACTTGAGTTGAGAAAAATAGGGGAATAAAATAGTAATTAGCGCATCATGTACACAGAGAATCGTATTATGAAATACTGTATCGCAAAACTGATATTGTTATCTTTATTGACCAACGATAACCCATCAGGCATTGCCATCTACGCCATTCATTATTCCCAGTGAAGTATATTTTATGAAGCTTTGAACAGTTTTTTTTTATTTTTGAATTTGAATTTTCTAGCCCAACTGCTGCGACATTCCTGGTAAATGTGCAGCTGCTAAGTAAACAAGATGAGGTGTGCTTCCGGTCGAAACAATGGAGTTCGTCTAGCACTAAGCGCCATTTTCGTGACGCATAAAATGATAAGATAAATAGATTATTGTATTTTTTTCTTTTCAAAGTGCGGAAAGTGGCAAGTGCATCGAAGAAAAATTTAACAATAAACTGAAAATATCTTTATTCTGATAACTCCAACGCAAAGAGTATTTTTTAAAGCCCTTCTCAAATGAAATGTGTTTTACTAACTATCTTTTACCTGCGGCTTCGCTCGCGTCAAATATAGTGTCTAACAGATCTCCATAGTATCCAACATTTTCAAAAAAAATGGCAGAGCATGTCAAATAATGACTTTTAAAGGAAATTTTTTTATTTTTTGTTATTGTCATCTTGGTAATAGAGACTAAGAAAAAAGTTGGCTTCAGAAATAAAACAGTCAAAACCCAGGAGGTTTACTGACGATTTCTGAGGTCAAACTCGCGAGAACCCCACAGGCGGATCATTAGTGTGAACGTGTGAAGCACACAAGTGGAAGAGTTTTGGATTTTGATTGTGATTCACCTGCGATCATAATGGCACAGTAAAAAGAAAAGAAGAAGGGAGTGTGACGTTTAGAATGAGTGCGTTCACACAAAATTGATTTTCAGAATGAATAACGAATGCCCTCGAGGAGATCAATAATTGTTAATCTTGCTTTCTATTTATTTTTAATTAATTACTTTGTCTGAAACGAATTACATTTGAATCTAAGCGGATTCCTTTAGTTTACATGTCCGTAGTTTGATATCAATTTTGAGAAATAGAATTAAAGAAATGGAGACTTCAGTTTTCTGAAAAAACACCAAGTGCAATGGGAAATGGATTAAAGTTTAACCTCTGAACTAGATGTTTTTATATTCGAGAGTAGTTATAAGGGATATGATTTAAGACAAGACTTAACCAGCCGGAACTGCACTTCTGCGGGACTGCACTGCAATTGAACTGCACGTATTCTTTGTATGAAATCGTAGGAGTTAAATCGTACTACGCTACAACGGAACTGAACTTCAGTTATTAGTCTGGCAGTTCCACTGAAGTGCAGTTCTAGCCTTTATCGACATATTCTCATATTTAAGGAAAGAAAATGATCTACATCAGTAAGTGCATATATCTTCAATTAGGGCATCATTTACCGAGGTTAAAAGAAATGGTAAACTACCGAAAAAAAGTGTTCTCAAGAACTCTAACAACTGGCGTGGAATCAAACGGGGTTTTTGGAATGGTCGAGCATGTGTTATCATCACATTAACACCTTACAAATAATCCTAGAGCAATCATCGCCGCTCTACCTCATATTCGTGGATTTCAAGAAGGCTATTGATCGCGTCAATCACGATGTTATCTGGAGATCTCTTGATGCCCAGAAAATTGGTGCTTTAATAAAAGAATAGTACAACAACGCAAAGTGTTTCGTTTTCAACAGAACACAGTGGACAGGTTCCCGATGTATTCAAAGTGCGATTGGGAGTGAGACAGGGCGATATTCTCACCGATATTATTTTTAATTGCGATTGATGATGTTATGGCTTTAACGGTGGGTTAAAATGGGAGATTTGGTATTCAATATGATCAATTTTACAGTATCCGGAAACCAAAGGAGAACATAGAGCTCACTTCACTTTTGATCTTCGAGTTGAACATGTTGAAAGGTGTGTTAGCAGGCATGGATCTAGGGGGGTGGGAATGCCGGGCATATGCCCGGAGATGCAAATTTCAAGGGCGGCAAAATTTTAAAATTGTTCTGAATGTGTCAGTGTCATAATTATGCAGTTCCCAAATTCCATTTACGAAATCCCCTCTTTGTTGAATGTGTCTTGAAATTTTCAATTTTTTTAATTCGAGGCGTTTCCTGTTGTACAGCACAAGTCATATTAGACTCCCACTTAATGAATTTTCTGAAGTCAATGGCAGACGCTACGCAGCTGCAACAGCGTCTGAATTTAGTGCCGGAGTAAAAACGATGAAAATTTTGCGATACGAGCAGAACGGGGCAAAAGATAAAATGGTGTAACATTATTCCTGAAGCAAAAAAAAAAAAAACAACCAACAAAATATTTGTATTTGAAATGTTATTATGCATTTCAAAGACTACATTTTGGATAAAAAGATAATGTTTAAAAATTTAAATCAGTTGAAATACACAACGTTTTTATTTTATTTAAATCA
This sequence comes from Platycheirus albimanus, assembly GCA_916050605.2. Lineage (NCBI taxonomy): Eukaryota > Metazoa > Arthropoda > Insecta > Diptera > Syrphidae > Platycheirus > Platycheirus albimanus. Next base: position 27,525,427 of record OU696698.1, on the reverse strand, counting down.
CATTAAAAAAGCGAAGAAATAATTCCACAACAAAATACAAAATGGTCGAAGTAAACAATTAAATAAATATTTATTTAATTCTGGAAAAAAGAAATTATTATACTTATTATAAAAAAACAGGACGAGTACTTTTTATTTTGTGTCTTAATGAAACCAAAAAATATCCAAAACAAAAAGCACCTAACTCAAGCCCAGCGCAAAAATGGTCGCCACTGACCCTAGCCAATAAGAACATGAGCAAGTGCGAAAGGTGAACTTCGAAACCGTAAATTTTTGTTCCTCATGGTGATCGTCATTCCACCCTTCACATATAAAACTTTTGGCGGCAAATATGAGTCTACAATGTCTACACTCTACACCACTCCTTAAGGTGTTTTCTCTTCTTCCTTTCCTTTAAATTGAGTGCAAAAAGCATATGACAACTGTTTGGATAACCAGGCGCTCAGAAAAAGCAAAAAGCCTTATATTTTTACGAATAATTTGAAAATGGGTGGAGCCAAAGTAGGATATGAAGATCAAAAGAAAGAAAGAAAACCGGTTTACACACAAACAGCACAAGTTGGCACACGTAACTTTACCGTTTTCTTCCAGCTTTTGGTTCTACCCATTTTCTCAAATAAATGCAAAAAAATAGCCTCCTTTTATTTATGAGCGCCTGGTAAATCAACCAACTTTGAAGAAAATGTTTGAGATGTGAGTCACCAAACATGTGGCGCTGCGGTGGCGAAAAATGTAATTAAAGCAGCATGTTGTACTGCAAACATTGTAGCAACACGTTACCTGCCTCATTATATTAAAACTTAGTGTACAAATGCAAAAAATAGGTCAAGCAAGTCGATGTTACAAAATATAAACATAAAAATGATTTTTCAAAAACTACTTATTTATGAAAATTTAAGATGTATCTGAAATATTGTGGTTTATGGTGAAGTTTATACGGCATTAAGCAAAACCCTATTTGATGACTAAGTCGAAAAGCCTTTAATGCTCTAGGAAAACACATTTCGTTAGCGGATCCGACATTTTCTAAAAGTATTCTAAGCAACTGTGATTATCGGTATGAATGTTCGTAGAGAAGTGTATTAACCGCCTAACAAAGAAAATAATAGGAAATGGCTCAATGAGGAACCAATGTTTTGTAGTTCAGGAGTAGCAACATGAAAAACAGAGTTATGATGTTCGTATTCGATAATAAAGCTATATCGCACAGTGTGGTTTCAATAGATCTGGATAGTGAAACAAAGAAAAGGATATCAAAGTCAAATTACCGAAAAATTAAAATATTTCCATGAAAAAAAACGTACAAACTTTTTTTTCGTTCTGCGGGAATATACAGTTCCCTTCAACTACAGCAAATTTATAACAAACACACAGAATTCGTTGATAGATCAATGCCATTATTACTATAACAATTTTCAAAATAAGTATCGCTAAATCCTCCCAGCTCCATAATTTTATGAATTCATTTATCGCCACAAAATGAAAAATTAGAACAAAAAATTTTGTTTTGATATGCAATGCATACATCATTTTAAAAGCTTTATTTCGAATTATGCAGATAAGTACAATGTTTCAAAATAAATAAATACTTTTCATTAAAACTTTTGAGTGAGATTTAATTATAAATGTATTTTCTATTTCTATTTTAGTACTTGAAACCTGCCGTGTAATGTGTGCAACAATCAACACACATGTGGTTTTTGCCGAATCAAGAATCAACATTCAAGTCTCCGACAACTACAACAAAACAATAAAACAAAACACAAAAATACACAAAAACAAAATAAATAATAAAATAGGTTCTGTCTGCGCGGTAGCCATAAATATTTACCATAATAACCCGGCGCGAACGGAATTTGAAAAATAAAAAAAAATAATAAAAAAAATAAAAAGTGAATGTCATTAATCCCAATGGAATTGGCAACACGTTACGCATTCGCACAAAAAGCTTCCACTGCAACACTTTTAATTATTTTTCTGATTCTCTTAAGAGTATACTCTCCTTGCAAATAACTAATTCATAGATTGATTTAGAGAAACATTAATTTGTATTTCACATGGAGAGGTTGATAAAAAGATAAAAATATAGATTCAGCAATTAAGTGCAAATTGAGTTCACATAATCTTGCCACTAATGCGATGTGATAAACGAAATGATTCAATTTTTACCAAAAATGGAAGTGTCTTGTCTTAAATGCTGCAATTGACAGACCTGTCATCAAATAAATTTTAATTTAAAGCTTGCTTTACAGAGTACACTTGGACAAAATGTTTAATTAACTCAAGAGCAGATGTTGGGAATATTATTTACGAGCACTTATAAAAGATGTTTGAGTTTAACATTTATTTGTTTTGATATTAAAATGTTGATTTATGAGTTTTTGAAAGGCAAGTAGATATACGTTCGCTTAAAAAATTGTTTGAAGGTATATTCCATACCCTGTTTATTCTGACAGTATATAAACGCTGATAAGTAGGTAAGGTAGTGTTAAGTGTTTGAGTTCAGAAGCTCGCTTACTTGTGTTCATAGAGCAGATTGTATCAGAAGTTGTGTTTGTCTTTAGATACTTAAATTAATCCACTATTTCAGGAAAACTATAAGAATTTGGAAATCGTTTGAAAACGTTCCTTTGACACGATTTCGAGACTCCACTCAAAAATATTTGTTGTGGAATGTTATTTTCGCACGTAGGGCACCCAATGGTGACATCCTTTTGAGTCAGATGTCATACAATTGGATACCCTTAGCGGATTAACGAAGTTGCTTGGTTTGTATTGACTCCGAAGAAGGAGTTTTAATATTTGTTTCCATGAAGCGAAAGTTTTCGCTTAGTTTTCAGAATAAGTGGAACCCTGAGCGAACCCAATGGAAAGTGCTATAAACCTTGAGAGAGACTAAGAAAATTTGTTCAAAAACTTAGCTTGTGACTCAGTAGAAAGTGCTTAGTACACCTAAATAATTAATTATTTAATCAATTCTAACACTAATCACAAATTGGCTAGTTAGTAATCATTTAGTGATTCATAAAGAAGCTGTTTTGTTTCATGATCATGATCATGATATCATAAACAGATATCACGCAATAATTGTTAATCTTTAATCTAACAGAACTTTTGGTGCAGCTTTAAATGATCAAACCAATACATACCGTGAAATATGATGCCTAAAGTCTGGTTGAAATGATATGTTGTTGTTGTCACAGTGAAGTTGAATACGTTCCCGTAATAGTAAAGTATAGCAGGGATATTTATGCAACGTCGTAAAGCTTACGACATTCATTTCATGAACTCCCATTACAATTTATCGATCCACTTTTCCTCGGAAATAAAAACAAAATTCAACTATAGAGACAACCGGAAAAAGCAACTACAAACCACTGTCCTGCCTGAACGAACGGAACTTTAATGTCATTAAAGCAGTCTATCTTCCGACAGTTACGTCGTTTACCATGGTTTTACGAGGCGAGCCGAGACTTACAAAAATTAATCCTTCAAGCAATACAAAATTTAGTGTTCAAAAAACCGTTACAAAGAGGAAGGGATTTTTATTTTATAATTTACGCGAACTCAAGGGGTTATTAATATCTACTCTCTTCATGAATTAACACAGGTTCAGGAAATTCATTTAGGAGATAAAAGGACTCACACAGACGCACAATAGTTTTGAATGTCTATAAATCACAAGGAGATGCAAAAGTCGGGTCGGGTAATGCATTCCTTATTCTTGTAGTGTCGCAAAAAAATTAGCTTCTAAACTAAGCGTCTGAAGTTAAACTCCATGGTTAAGCGAAGTCCATTTATAGCTATGCAATTGTTATGGGAAAATTGTTTAACAGGCGGACTGCATCTGGCTATTTCACCGGAGTAGTGTTTAACAACGACAGTACAACAAAGTAAGACAAGAAACATTACCCTAGTGAGACAAATGTATACGTTGGTTCTTCCATCTATCGATTTTAAAACGCAAATGTGGGACAGTACCATCTGGGATTATATTACAATAAAATAGTTTGCAATAAAATATGCAGCTTTGGTTACATTTTTCGCCACCGCAGCGCCTTAATTTTTGGTGCCTTGCATCTCAAGCATTTTCTTCAAAGTTGGTTGGTTTACCAGGCGCTCATAAATAAAAGCAGGCTATTTTTTGCATTTATTTGAGAAAATCGGTAGAGCCAAAAGCTGGAAGCAAACGGTAAAGACAAGTGTGCCAACTTGTGCTGTTTGTTTCTTTCTTTTGATCTTCATATCCTACTTTGGCTCCACCCATTTACAAATTATTCGCAAAAATATAAGGCTTCTTGCTTTTTCTGAGCGCCTGGTGATCCAAACAGTTGTCATATGCTTTTTGCACTCAATTTAAAGATAATGAAGAAAAAACAACAGCTTAAGCAGTGGTGTAGACATTGTAGACGCATATTTGCCGCCAAAAGTTTTATATGTGAAGGGTGGAATGACGATCACAAAGAGGAACAAAAAGTTACGGTTTCGAAGTTCACCTTTCGCACTTGCTCATATTTTTATTGGCTAGGGTCAATGGCGAACGTTTTAGCGCTGGGCTTGAGTTTGAGTCAGGTGGTACTTTTATAATATACGTAACAGGGTGACGGCGAAGCGCCTACTGTCATTTCAATGAGACTCAAAGCAATTGTCAATTTGGGACACAATAATATTATTCAAGTATCGTTGTGACATGTAAATTTAAATGTTCTTTCAAGTAATTATTCTACAAAAAAAAAACGAGATTTCAATTTTCAATTCAATTTAAGATTTGCGTTTGGCCTCGAACAATGTCACCAAAAATATTTTTCAAGCTTTTTTAAAAGCAAAGCATTTATACATTATGTACACCTACCAATATCTTCAAAAATAATTAATCTGTACAATTTCAACGTCAAGGTTGTTTTTTGTCGAACAAAACATCATCACATATATTTTAAAATAAGCTTTATTTCCTTTTTTCTTCACGCACTCGAAAATAATTTGACGAATTTTAAAACAAATTTTCTTTGGAAATATATTTAAGAAACATAAAATATATCACTAGGTAACTTGTAGACGAAAAAATGTTGTTGCCAAAAAATATTTGTACATTAAATTGATTGACATATTAAGCTCCACATTAATAAATTTAAATGATTATTATTATTTTTAATGATTTGTATATACATACATAATCTACCTACATACATTATATGTATGTACACTTCTATGGAATGAAAATTGATGTATGTATAAAAAACACATACATATTAACTAAAAAAATATATTTTAATCAAGGACTTTGAGCTTTGACACCATAGGGAACTAAGAGATACATTTATGTAGGTATGTCAGAAGTGGTCCTCAAAAAATTCATCTGCCACTGAGTTGAGGTAGGCAAAAACAAATAATCTTTTTTTAAATAGATCTATTAACTATTGTAAAGGAAGCAAGATGGCTAACAGAGTTACCACAGTGGCTCATATGAGCCAAAAGGACTCATTTTTTTAGGTTGACTCAGGGACTCATCTTTTTAAGATTTGGCTCATTTTTTTAAATATAAAAATAAACACAATATGGTCAATTTGCAAGTTCAAAGTCTTTTATATCAATTTTCAGAACAAAAAATAATTTTCAAATTTTTATGCATAGGTGAACTACGCTTCTATTTACTTTCTTAGACGCTTTGATTTAAAAAATTCAAACGTTTCAACACAAACAACATCTATTACTTTGATTCACTTAAAGAGGCGCATTTATTGTTGGTTTATGAAATCATTTCAAAAGGACTCATTTATTATCAAAACGACTAATTTTTTAAGCCTCTGGGACTCATAAAAATTTTAACCTGCGGTAACACTGATGGCTAATGTTATAATTTTCATTTAAAAACAATGTTATTGAACTTTAAAATAATGCTGTGATTCACAGAAATGTCCCACAATCCCAGAATGTATACAAATTAATATTATTATTAACGTTTTTTTTTATCAAAATCGCTTACAAGTTTAATGATTAAACGATTTTTTTTTTCTTAAATAGTAGTAGTGAGCTTAAATAGCAAGTAGTGAATCAAGCAATAATATCGAGATATTCACTACGTACAAATAACACTCTTTGGGATATTCGCTTTGTGAGTTTTTCAAAAAAAATTGTATCTCAGAGTCTTTGTCGCAGTCGTTATTGTTTGACATCTTTTTTTTACACAAAATAACTTTAAAGCCAATAAAACTAAAACCTCCGATAAATGCTTTATGTTTCAATATGAACATATGCACAAAAGGATACACAAAGTGATGTTGAATTTTCGTTATTCGTAGTAAAAAAAAACTTTAATTAGTTCATTAATAAATCAAAGGTCTTAATCAAAAATCTGATACAATATTCTATCAGAGCATAGTGGAGTGAAAGAAAGTTCATCATATTTTTTGACAGTTAACTTTAAAATGGAAATCCAAAGTAGATACATGTTGTGACGACTTGTGAGGTGAACAATTTTTATTTTATTTAAGTTATAAGTACTTAATAACCAAAATTCATCTTGATAATCAACTTTATATACTTTTAAATGGATGAACAGTTTTTTTTATGAAAAAAAAAAATAACGAAAACCCCACACAATGACTAAACGCCTAAATCTTCATTGATGAGTCGATTTGGAAGTTCCAGGAACTGTGTCATTTTCTATTCTCTTTCTGATTTGGCTTAAAATGTATAACGCATACCAAAGCTTGCTGTTCCTTATTTTCCTTGCTTCTTTTTTAAACGAATTCCAACATTCCTTGCATCATTATCTGGAAAATTATCATAATGATTTGTAGAAATTCTTGGTAGATATAGAAATGGACCTATATGAACTTCAAATTAGAATGATTTATTAAACGTTAATGAAATAACTATAGCTATTGCATATTTAATGTTTTAGCTATGAAACGTCATAGTAGCTAAGTTGTCAAATAAAGAGTGTTTGTTTTTTGCTTCAGAGTGTGATCAGAGATTAATCAGAGCGATATCTATTAGTTTTAAATCAATAAATGGGACAGATTTATTTCAAAGCTGAGCACAAATAAACGTCAAATTGAAAAGTGGAAACAAAATGGTAAAAGAGACACGTCCAAAATCCAAACCAATTTTAATTTTATAAATACGAACATTTTAGCTAAGATGGGGCACTTAAAACTAAAAAAAAAAAACAAATAGATGACAGGTATGGGCTCAAATACATTTCAAAAACAGTTCAGAGCGCTCGGAACACTCTTTGGTCAAGGCACGTTTTTTCTCTCATCGATACTGACCGTGCTTAAAACCTCCTAAAAATGAATATTTGAAGATGAAAGGAAAAATATACTTGTTGAAAAAGTTAAACTTAAAGAACACAATATTTATAGGTTTGATTCATGTCCGATAACCCTGTGTTCATCGCGGACTGTCAAATGTAGAAAAACAAAGAATTGCATCGAACACTTCGGGTACATCATCAGAGTCGAAAAATTAAACACAAAATGTATAATAAGAGTTTATTGTTCAGATTTAAAGAAAAACACTAGACTACAAGATTATAACCACTTTCCTACAGAAATTTTTTAGACAAAAAAACCCTCTTGTGCTCTCAATATAAAACAAGTGCCTGCGCCGCGGAATCAAATCGATCTCAGCGGAAATAAACAGAGTGAAAAAGTGTCACACATAAAACGATTCAGAGCGTGTTAAGGGTACATAAAAGTGCTTCGACATCAGACAAACCTAATTACTTTACTTTTTAATCAATTGCTTATCAAGTTTTTCCTCTCGATTAGATACTAATGCGCCGATGAGAAGACCCATCATGATTTTTTCATGGGACATTTAATCTTTCGGATCACCAACAAAACCGTTCTCGATATAAATTTTACTTTAAAAATATGATCACAAAAAAGATATGAAATCGCTTATTTTTCTTTTTTCAGTTTTTTAGTGTTTTAAGCGATCAATTATCTTATTTGCGAATTTTTGTTTTGTTTGGTTAAGATTTCAATATAAATTATATACCTTCCTACACTTAAATACAAAATTTTGTATCTCAAAATAAAAACAAAACCAAAACAAAGATAATTAATCTTTCCAGGTCATCAGCCTCAAAACAATACAACAAATGTTTTACCGACGGCAACGGTCATGGTGATTCCCTTTCCAAACATAAATCATCTGTCAATATCTATAATTATCTTTATATATACATATGCTTGCAATACAATTCAACATTCAGCTTTCAGATACTAGATAATGTACTTTTATAAAATAAAAAAAAGATACGTTTGCATACCCAACGGGAATTCGACACAAAAAAACTTTCATCATTTGATTCTAAAAGATATTGAAGTATTACTAGTTTTCTCTCAAAAACGTATGTAGGTATAGGTACTTCTCTATTGCTCTAGCATTGTAGATACAAAACTTCAAACTTTTAGTGCGAAATATTGCTAAAATTTTTCAGATTAAAAAAATGGCAAATAGTAAACATAATCACGATTTCTTTTGAATTGCTTAACAAACTCGAAAAGAAATTCTTTCGATTAGATAGCTCAACGATATTTCATGGATACAATTGCTTTTTGTTCAATTTGAAGAATTTCTTTCCCAATCCGAAGTGATTTCGTGGGTAGTTCCGAGGTGTATGTATCTGTTACTACAATCTACAATGTGCATGCGTATTGCGTATATTCATGGAACTATCTATAGATTGAAAAATTGATGATCATTTAAATGAGACGAAACAAAACATCAATCTGTAAAATGAAAACTTTTAAACAAACAGTTTTTTTGTTTGTATCTTATTCTCCGAACACAATCACCTTGGTCAGTCAGCTCAGAAATAAAAAAAAATAAAAAAATGGAGAACAAGAAACTAAGTAGGCATTTTTATATCCAAAAGGCAGGTATCCGATGAGTAATCTCGCCATCCACGGTCGGAAGTAAAATAAAAAAAGATACATTAATGTGTTGCTGTTAAGTAGATACTATATAAATGTATGCTGCCTGCAAAACCTGTATTGAATAAATTATATAGTTTATTTTTGTAAATTGTCGTCATCAAAAACCACAAGACTTATTTTTATTATCATCTTGGGCATCAGCACAATTAATTTATGAAAAAAGAAATGGTCTGGTTCTGCCACCCTCTTGCCACGCCACAGGAATTATACTCGTACATTGTGGTTTTTAAAATTTATTAAATGCTCACAATCTTTTTGAGGAAATAATAAATTGGCAAGTGTGTAAAACATTTTCAATTCAATTGTCGACCAAAATTTTAAATAACTTTGCAGAGCCTTGTATGGAGATGTTACGTGGATGTAAAATTTAATTACATTCATAAAACAAATTGTTTGCTTGCCGCCTACACTGTGATTAAATTTTTTTTTTTGATTTCTTTGCCGGTACCGAGTGAGTGAGTATAACACATAAAATGTAGGCTTGCCAGGCTTAATCTGGAGAATTACTTTTTGAGTTGGCAACTTTGCCGCAATGTTTAGAATGTAATGTATTTGGCTGAAACAAAATTATATCAGAACAAATGAGCTCACACAATCTCAAAAAGGTTCATCCTGTTTCTAATTGTTCATTGTTTGATATTTCGAATCATACTGCAGCATCCTTAAGACAAAATTCCGGAACAAGGGCCGCAAGCGCAATACCCTGAATAGCTTTACTTTTTTCGGAAATCCAGAGCCCTTTGGGATTCTGTGGTTCAGCAAGCTAGCATTCGTTAAAAAGACATTTTGATATCCATCAAACGTGACATTATAAAAGCAGAAGTTGCTCACACAATTATTCTCTTGTTGTCGGCACCGGCAGCTTAAACTGCTGAGCCGATTTTCCTCAAAGTTTGCTTACAGTGTTTTCGAGGTAGCCTCACAAAAGTTTTTCAAGTCCTGAAACAAAAAAATAAGATCATAAGTGGCCTTCACGTGGTGCTCTCTACAGTTGACTCTTCAATGTAAGGTGTACAAATTTGAGACTCTCGTACGTCAAAGAAAAATAGCATCAGAACCCGAGGCCGTGGATTCCTGGCTTTGCACAAGAACTCAATCTTTCGCAGACTTCAACTCGGCGAATATCGCTTGCGCACACGTACAAGATTCTACTGCCCGAGGAGCTCAAAGTACATGACCGTACACAATGCTGTTTGTTCACTGACTGGTCTTCAGAGCGTTTGGAAAAATGTTAGCCGAAAAATCATCTTAAGCGACGAGACGCATTTTTGGATGAAAAGCTATTGTAACAAGTATTACCCACTGCTAGACAAAACATGGATAAACTAAATCTATCTACCCGCCCTTATTGAAAAATTATATAAAGTCATAACTCATAAACATTAACCGTAATTCGTAAACTCTTCAACCGATCTCGACACAATTTAAAAGTGGGAACTTTAACTCAAAAATATATATATTTCATTCCAAATTTTCTGAAAGTTGCATTTGCACTAAACTTTCTTATCTTGGTTTTTTCATTTAATTGGTATCTTTCCAGCGTCTAGTCCTGCAAAAATTCAAAACCTCGAATATATAAAAAAAAAATCAAAATCTTTATTATCCCAAACGCCGAGTGAAATTTTTAATGGATCATGATCGCTTTTAAATTCCTAAACTTCTTTTTCCAAAAAAAAAATACAATTTAGGTTGGCGCAACAACCCTGACCAGGACCGACGGGGCTAAGTGACTTGCATGCTCAACCATCCCCTGAGTGCGATATACCGCAGGAATGGAAGCTTCTTTTTCACTACCTAACGGAAAATGCATAAATCGTTTGCAACCAAAATATTAATATTAATTTAATATGGGCGGGCTTAAAGGGTGTTTTTTTAGACGTGTGGTTTTCAAGAAGAAATGAAACGCATATAATTTAATGTTATGGCCAAGAATTTAGCTTTATTATAAAGATAAGGGTTTGCCAATATGATTTAAAAATGATTTCGGTCGAGTGGCCGCCGCGGCTGGCTCGAATAAATTCCTGGGCGATTATGTCGACCGAATATTGAACGCAGCGTGCGATGCATGGCGCAAACCGAACCATTATTTTGGTAATAAATTTGCACGATTTGCAAACTTTGTTCAGGAGTACGTCTATTCACTATAAAATGGCAAACCAAACTGAGGATAAATAAAGTGACAGCTGTCAAAAAGACCAACTCCGAAAAAAGTATTGCCATATTTAAAATCACACGTCTAAAAAACACCTTTTATAAAGGAATTTGGTGCTCCGCATATGGCATGTCCAATTCTTTTGCTGACGTCAACATCAAAACTTTATAAAAAAAAGTGTCGACACTGATTAATGCCAATAATCATAGCCCTTCATTCAATTAGCTAACACGCAGAAACTTGGCACAAAAACTGTCGTTTCTTCTGCTCGAAAATGACTTTCCAAAAGAGAGCATCATAATCCATAATTATTAAAGACAGAAAACCTGTTTTGATTTCTGTCTAGTCTTTTCTGAAGACAGAAACTTAGATGGATTGAAGATTAGAAAAGTATTGACCAAAAACCTGTGTTGCACTTTTTTCTATTTCTAACTTTTCTAGTTCTTTCAATTCACTTAGAAAGCTTAGTGATAAAAATTTAATATTCAGCGACATATTTTCAAATGATCTGTAATGATATCATAATGATGGTGAACTTTGTATTAAAATGGAGTTTGCTGTCATATGAAAAGAGTTGTCATTTGCATTTACATATTTTGTATTTGAAAGTGACCCAGTCTGAATAATTTAGAAATGGTAATAATGATTTAGGTCAATGTCTGCGAAAATTGAAACGAATTGAATCAATCTTTGAAATCACAACTGTAATTACCTCACCTAGACGCAAAGTTTAGTGCCATTTAAACGCATTACACATTTTGAAGACCAAACACAGTCCAAGCTCTTTTAAACACGGGTGATTTTTTAGCTGGTTTGGTTTTGGCAACACTGGTTTTGACAGCTGACGTGTGTTTAGTACCTTGTGTCACTGTCAAACAGCTTCAGTTTGGTTTGCAATTTAACCATGGATCGTCTTACAAATGAACAACGCTTGCAAATTATTGAATTTTAATATCAAAATTCGTGCTCGATTCGAAATGTTCAAATTGTTCAAATTGTGTTCAGCGATGAGGCTCATTTTTAGTTGAATGGGTACGTAAATAAGCAAAATTGCCACATTTGGAGTGAAGATCAGCCAGAAGCATTGCAACAGCTACCAATGCATCCCGAAAAAGCCACTGTTTGGTGCGGTTTATGGGCCGGCGGCATTATTGGGCCATATTTCTTCAAAGATGATGCGAATCGCAGCGTTACTGTCAATGGTGAACGCTACCGAGCGATGTTAACAAACTTTTTTTTGCCCGAAATGGAAGTTCTTGACTTGCATGATATGTATGGTTTCAACAAGACGGTGCCACATGCCACACAGCACGCGAAACAATGGCGCAATTGCGAGGCGAGTTTGGTGAACAGTTAATTTCACGTTTCGGGCCGGTCAATTGGCCGCCTAGATCGTGCGATTTGACACCATTAGACTATTTTTTGTGGGGGTATGTCAAGGCTAATGTCTATAGGGACAAGCCCGCTTCGATTGACGCACTGGAAGCCAACATCCATGCATTCATTCGTGAGATACCGGCCGATATGTGTGAAAGAGTATGCCAAAATTGGACTCAGCGGATGGGCTACCTGAGACGCAGCCGCGGTCAACATTTGCATGAAATTATCTTTAAACATTAAATTGCAAGGTTCAAACTATCGATTCAAATAAATATTTCATTCATTTTTTTTGAATTTTTTGTGTTTTTTTTTTTTTTTAAAGTTCTAAACCTCTTAAAAAATCATATAATAACTCTTCATTCAAAGCAGTTGGCTCTTTCCCTTTGGCCTATATCTTGGGACTTTGTGACCTCTTCAATATTGTTTGAAGAAATGACAACCCTTAGGAAATTAACTCTTCAAAATAATATTTACGAGTAGACCAAACGATCGAGTTTTGTCAGCAAAATTAAACTGATATATAATTTCCATTACAGGAAAAAAACATTCCCAAGTCTTCTGAAACCGTTCCATTGGTAAGTAAATGACACTTTTAATGATTCTGAGAAGAGGATTTCGCTTCTCGATTTGAATTCATAATCCACTCAAGATTCAAGAAGCACAAAAATACAAATACAACTCAAATTTCAGCCACAGCACATTCATTAGGGAGTGTCTATTCACATGCAGCCGAATGTTTTGGTAATGTAGACACATGTGAGATGTGACATGTTGTTGAAAATAAATCGAATGATTGTAGCTGTCGAAGCGTAGCAGTGAAGTTGAGTGACCTTTATTTAATACGGAGGAACGAATTATAATCCTTTTGTACCGCGAAACTGCGCAAACCAATTAAATTTGACCTTGGCAACACTTTTCATAATAATAATGAATGACATTGTGTCGAAATTGAACAGAAGCTAATTTGGTTGTTTGATTGGTTTTCAGACTGAGTGGTTCCCTGAGTGAAACCAATAGAAAGTGCTTACAGTATTTCGTCTAAGAAAAGCTTCATAAAATTTAAAGAAAATGAGCCCAAATCTAAAGAAAAAATAATAACTCAAATATTCGGTAGTTTTCGGGAGAAGAGTGAGCTCAGAAGACAGTAAACATTTCCTCTTCCTGTAGATTTTAGCCCAGGACATTTCTTTGGGAAGAAATTGTGAGATCTGTCAAAAATCAAATTTGACAGAAGTTCAGAAAAATTGTTTTGAAAAACTACAATTATAATTCTTCATAATTTTTAAAATAAGGTGTGTCTCAATAAGAGTGCTTTTTATCATTAATTACAGAAACCTCTGTTTTTGAGTGAGTTATGATAATATCATAACGACATTGTCAAGATGTCTATTTTATAATTAGGTATAGAATAAAATAGCGCTCAATTTTAAATAATCGGGACAATAATTGGTGCGGTAGCTGTCAGAATTGTCATTTTAACGAACAAAAAAGTGCACACTCTTATTGAGACACCCGTTATAAATACTACTGCAGTTATATTCATTGCTCCAGCAAAAAAAAAACTTTCAGTGATGAAAGACTAGGAAAGAATATAAATCTATTGGTTTGTGATGATGATGATGACCGATGGAGATCTGCGCTAGCGCTGGCACCAATTAACACCAATTTATTCAATTAGTTAAAAATCTATTTCAAAAGTATCTTTTGATTTTTTTAACATTTTTATCAGTTAAGCAGACAAAAGATTTTTAATGAATCAATCTAACTTTTTTTTTTCTAAAGTTAGATTCTGTGTTACGGGTATTGCAGCTGAAAACTTTTTGAAACAGATAGCCTCTAGACTAAAAACCTGTTCAACTAAACACCCACACTAAATACAAATTTCCAACACCAGGAAGTCACGCTCTGCTAACTATATGGTTAATATATATGAAAGGGTTCATTGACCTCTTCCGAACACCAAAGTTAAAGCCGTAAACCTCATTCGAAATATGAAACTATTAATCAGTCTTGATTTGATTTTCAAATTCTTGTGCAATTAAAAATGCATCAAACATTTAAAAACGAAACGACGCGACGCCACGGGTGTATTGCCTATTTTTTTTTGTTCCAATAAACCTAACCTCATTAAATCATATCAAAAAAAAAATAAGAGAATCTGTATATCGTCACTCTGCCCATATGCATTTGAATACAAATCCCAAAAATACAAACAAAAACATAAATAAAGTGTACTTATTTTAAAATTAAAATTTTGTTTGAATAAAAATAAAAATGATCTTCCACACAAACCTTAAGTTTTCTTTTCTTTCCGTTTAAAGTTTTCCTTTCCTTATTATTTCTCTTATCCCAATGTTAAGTGATGATGTATCCAAATAAGTAGGTATAAGATACAAAATTCAGATTCGAGAGGGAGAGAGAATCGCAGCACTATAGCTAGAGCAACCGCCACCACAATGCGATGTATACGCAATTGACTAATATACGCAAGGCCGACAGTGATGTCAAGACAGCGGATTCACTACAAAATTTAATTTTTTAATTTAATTTCTTTTTTTCTTTTTTAAATAAAAATATGTAATTATTATTTTTATCAAGAAATAACACTCTCCAAGTTAAAATATTCACAACACTTTAAACAGTCCGCGATCGCTTGGGAATTCTTTTCAATACTCTCAGATACACAGATATCGCGATCAAAAATAAAGTCAAGGCAGTTGGAGGAATTAATAAGCAAATTCAGGGTCCCCGATAGAGTAATATTCGAGAGATGTCGTCGTAGGTCGTCCAGGAAAAAAATAAAATAAAATGTGCACAAAGACGACCTCACTTTTAGCAAAAATCAAAAAAACGATCTTGAGGGATCGACGACGCTTTTGTATCTTTTTGTTTTATTGTTGTTGTTGTTTTCTTTCTCATAAGATAAGTGTCAATCCATCACAAGTGACATTTTATTCTTAAATACATATTTATTTTTGACAGGGCAGCCAAAATCTGCTTTCAAGATCACCGATCGATCGTTGTCGACGACCAAAAAACGGAACGATCACAGCGATCACGATGGCGACAGCGACAAAATCGAATTAATTTCCGAATTTTTAATGAAAGAGCAAAGCAAATGAAATTTTCCGTATTAACATAACAATCATCAACAAAAACGCAAGACCAAATCGCCCGAATTATACACCAACACAATACTAATCGTGTCGGTTTAGTTACCGTATACCGCTGCTCGCTGCTGAGCCACTACAACAACCGAATACATGTGTCATAATTTAAAAATACAACAAAATCACAAAAACAAAAATAAAATAAAAATATACAACAAAATTATTTTAGGTGTTTCTTTGCTTTTATTCTACACTAAACTATACACACACCAAAGGTGGATGGATGGCAAAGAATATTTAAACAAAAAACTGTATAATAAATGAAAATATTTGTAATAATTATAATGTTATAGCAAAAGTCCACTTGTTTGCTGCCCACTCAATAAAAAAACAAAAAAAAAACCGAACGAAAGTAAAAGATTTATTTGTATCTTTTTCGAGAAGGTTTATCAAATTAAAAAAAAAAATAGAAAAATTAATCATCGAATGGGGTTAGAAACGCTAAAGAAATGATTTCAAAAGCGTTTTTTAAGTTTTTTTTTTTGTTGTTGTTTCAAAACGGAGAATTTATAGCTAATTTGTTGATCGAAATTATTCTTTTAAACTTTATTAAGCATTACCCACAAACAAAACGGCGCCGTAACGATCGACGCACGGTGCGATGTAGTGGGACGTTAGCGATTACACAGCGCGATATCGACTCAACAGCTGCCGAAGTTGAACTGCTTGAACTGAATGATGGGAATTTAATTTTTTGAGGTTCGCTTAAAAATAAAGATACAAAAACAACAACAACAATAAAATAAAATTGAATCCACTGCGGATACTTTCAAAGATTACGCACTATTTTGTGGTTGTATGTAGTGTACTTACTTGTTTAACTTGTGTTTACACTCTTTTTTAGAAGAGGTATGGCACTGAGCGTTGTTAAGCTCATTTGTGTCTTTTGTGAGTCACTTGAGAGATCGCAGGTGGTGCTTGTCTTTGTGAATCGCAAGAGAAGATAATATGTTTTGGCAGCTTTTTGTGGTTTTATTAAATGGACAGCACTTGGTTTTGGTTTGGTGGTTCTTACCCACTGCCCTGAAGTATGCTTCAATTTGGAAAGAAGAATTGGTTTGTCATTTGAAGTGGAACTCGTTATCATATGGGGTTTTTTTTTTACTATAATGTACTCTGCCTTGATGTAATCAATTAATTCATCGCTGTAAGCATTTTACCTGAGAATTCAAATTGAAAAAAATTTGTACCTAACAAATTTACATACGAGGGTCTACAGGGCGTATGTGGAACTTTTTTTTTTAAATATAGCCTAGTTATTGTGAACTCACAACTTTACAGTTAATTTACTTTAACAAAAACGTCATATACATACATATGTTGGTTTTTATATCAATCGATATTTTTATCTGCTGAACGCCCGTTGAAAATTGTGGAACGTACTTATTCATTTTTCGTTTCACAGAAAGTGAGTATTAAATGTTTTAAAAAGTAAAAAAGTATTGAATGTAGAATCTTTAGTGCTCCCATGGTGGAGGTGCCCTCTGGTGCACTAGAATGTGTTCCTTATAGATAATATATATTACACAGAAAAGATGACAGCGGCATCTAACTTGCAGCAATTGTGGCAAAAATTAAAAATTAAAGCTTGATGATAACACTATTGTTTGAATAGCAAAGTTCTTACCAAACATTCTTACCTTCGAATAAACTACAGTCCCAAAAATGGTGTGTCATAATTTATTGGCTCTAGACTCTAGAGCCTGAACGGATGAGCTAGTAAGTTACAAATTTGATATTTATTATTTACTAGCTGACCCGGCGAACTCCGTACCGCCTCTTTTTTACTTGCGATTATAGGTACTATAACGCAAGTTATGCATTCGAAAAAAAATTAAAAACATGGTTGTCTGTAAAGTCGGTATACAGACGATAATTTTACGTGATAACCAGTTCACAAAACACTTCATGTGTATAGGTATCCCTCCAACCACCAACCACCCAACCTACCTACAACCACCCACCATTTTTTAATATTTTTCACCCCTTGAACACCAACCTCTCACCCCCACATACAACCACAAACCAACAGCCCACCATTCTTGAACATTTTTTCCTCCTCCCCCACATTGTAAATCCCCCCTTCCTAACCACTACCAATCACCCACACCACCTACAACCGACCACCCACTATTTTTGACAATCCCACAATTTTTTCCTCACCCCCAAGCCCTCCCCAGTACAACTATTTCTGACAATTCAGTTCACTACACCCTCAACCCAAATCCAACCACCCATAACACCTACAACAACTTTCCACTCACCCAACACCGCAAACCACCCACCTACAGCCACCAACCAACCACCAACAATTTTTGACAATTATTTTCCCTCACCCCCTTCCAACACCAAAACTGCCAAATCCAACCACCTACCCCACCTGCCACCACCTTCCACTCACCCACCTTTTTTGACAACTTTCTCATCGCACCCCATCAAATGAACTATCCCCACCACCAAAACTGCCAACCAATCATACCAAATCCCCCCAAACACCAAACACCCATCCCACCTACAGCCACCAAGGAACCCCCATTAGCTTGACAATATTTATTTCACCACCCAAACCAACTACAACCACACACCATTTTTCCTCTTCCCGACACTACCCCTCCCCTCCCCCTCGCCTGGCCCACACACTCCCACTACAACCAACCAACTACCCAACACCCTCCCCTCCCTCTTTATCGACTTTCTAGGCAATGAAAGCAAAGGCTAGGTAACGTGACTGTGACTGTGACATTTTTCCGAGCGTGCTGCTCATGTATTTCAAACCGATTTATTAGACGTTATCACGTCAAAAAAAAAAATTCTAACAATCAAACATGACATTACGATGATAGAGAAGTCTGGAAAAGTGAGTCCGAAATTCTGTCTGTCTGTCCGTCTGTCTGTCTGTCCGTCTGTCTGTCTTTATGTCTGTCTGTCCGTGTGTCTGTCTGTCTGCATAGTCACCTACAGCTGGACCGATTTGCTTCAAACTTGGTACATAGTATTGTTATGACGTCCTACAGAGAGGTTTTTGGAATTAGCATTCTAGCTCTAAAACTAACGGTTTTTAGTGAAAAATTAATTTTTCTCAAAAACGGCTCCTACGGTTTTGATAAAACTTTCTGAATAGTGTTTTCTGTGCAAACTCTATGTTTTGGTTTTAATAGATTTTTCAGGAAAAGTCGCTTATAACGGTACCTCCCATAGGACCGGTTTTTAAAAATCAGATTTTCTCGTAAACCACTTGACGGATTTCGATGAAATTTTTGTAGAAGCCTCTTTAAAGACAAAAGAATGTTAATTTTTAAGTTTTAAAAAAATAATTTCATACACTTAGGTTTTTCCCTGCTTTTTTTCCAAAATCTCAAACCCCAAGAATACTGTCCCATCCAGTCATGCACTTTATTTTTTGAATATTTTCGAAATTTCCAAATTTTTCGTTTAACTATTTACAATCTAGGTACGTTTCAGCTAAAAACGTATGAACAATACCAGGCTGGAGAAATCAAACTCTTCCAGTAAGTTAATGTCAGTTGAATTATCAAAAATTGACGCGTTTGATGTACCATCTAACATCTCTTACCACCAACCATCTTCTACAATCTACCGTCTTCCACAATCTTTTACCATCTTCTACCATCTACCATTTTCTACCATTTACCACCTTCCACCATATACCATCGACCACCTGTCTTTGTATTCCTTCTTGTTCGCACATGTTAAATCATTATAAGTTTATTCATATTCCCTTGATTGCGAGTGCATAGTAAAAAAAAACCATCTTCTATCGTCTACCATCTCCAGCCATCTGCCATATGCCATCTTCTTCAATCTACCATCTACCATCTACCAACTACCACCTTCTACTATCAACTTTCTTCTACCATCTGCTACCATCTTCCATTTTCTCCCATCTACCATTTACTCCCTTCTAATATCTTCTTTCATCTACCATCTTCTACCATTTAGCATCTTTTACCTTCTCTACCATCTTTTACCATTTATTTCTTTGAAAATTTTTTTCTTTAGAAAGCTTTTTGATGTTAAAATTTTTTAGAATACCTACATATACATAATGTATGTATGTATGTATGCATGTATGTATGTACATCATTTAAATGAAATTTCTAGCGTTCAAAAATATAACACATATTTTGTTTGTGTATATTTGTACTTCAAAACAAAAAACATAATAAATTAATATATCAAATTCTGACTGATAAATATTTCAAATAATTGACACTTTTACACTACTTTTTTTTTTTTTTTTGCACGCAAGGTATGTCGTCGTAATTTTTTTTTACTTATAATTCATTTTTCTCACCGTTTACACCTTCCCTGAACTTCCACAAATATTTCAAGATCAAAATTTTAAAAATTGGTCCGGCCATTCTCGAGTTTTAGCGCTTCAAACGCACAGCAATTGATTTTTATATATAAGAAGATTTGGACGTCCCTCGGAAAGTATTTTTAATTTTTGCTTTAGGCCCAAAAATAACGGTACCATGCAATTGTGAAGAAGAAAATCGATTTTCTCGAAAACGACTCCATTGATTTTAATAAAACTGACGGATTTTTTTTTTTTAAACAGTCTATCTCTTGGTTGGAAAAGTTTTTTTTCTGAATTTCTCTGATAACCGTAAAACCGATATTTTCGAATAAAGTTTTCTCATAAACTATGCATGCGATTTACCCTATTAATATGGCATTTCAAAATGTTCAAAAACTTTTTTTTTAATTTTGAATAATAATGTTCGAAATATGTTGCAAACGGGTATATTGGATTTTTTTAATATTATTTTCCAGGATGCAAACTACAAATTGCCAAATACAGGGTTTTCCAATAAGAGGTGTCATTTTGATGTTAAAAAAAAAAAATTTGAGATAAATGATCGGATGTTTACATCATTAATAAGGAAAGACAATATCAGCCAAATGGCCCCCACAGCTACGCTTACACAACATTATTCTTTTCATGTAATTTTCCATCACCAAATCGCAAAGTGGCTGCTGTATGCCCTCAATAGTTTCATGAACTCCATCTTGCAGGTCTTGAATTGACGCTGGGCTGTTGGCGTAGAACTTATCTTTCACGTGGTCCCAAAGGAAGAAGTCGAAAGGTGTTAAATCACAAGATCTCGGTGGACAATTTTGATCACCTCACCAATAACACGGTCTTTCCCGTAAAAGATCGATGGTTTCGTTGCTTGGGTGGCACGTCTTGTTGAAAGTAAACGTTGTCCAGATCAATACCATCCAATTCCGGCCATAAAAAATTATTAATCATCTTCTCTCGATAGCGCAATTCATTCACCGTATCTGTTGCTCTAGCAGCATTTTCGAAAAAAATAAGGTCTAATGACCCTGCCGGAGCATAAACCGCACAAAACAGTTACTCGTTGAGAATGGAGAGCGTTTTCCCCTGATGTGAGGGTTTTCCCTTGACTCATCAGTCAAGATAATTTTTCTATGAAATTCTGGATCATTTTCATGCCAAATTTTCAACATTTTTGCAGTGAATTTAAATAATTTCAATGCGTTGTTTGTTGAAGTGTGTATCGTTCATTATTAATGGCGTAGTTTTTACTTTCCAAAAATGTCAAAAAATTACAGTTTCAAAAGTGACAAGATTAAATAGTGTAATATTATTCGTGAAACAAAAACAAAAATAAATAAACAACCAACAAAATATTTCTATTTAAAATGTTATTATGCCTTTCAAAGACTACATTTTAGATAAAAGATAATGTTTAAAATTTTAAATCATAAAAAGGAAATCAGTTGCAATAAGCTACATATACGTTCTATTTTTATTTAAATCACATTAAAAGCGAAGAAATAATTCCACAACAAAATAGAAAATGGTCGAATTAAGCAAAAAATATACATAATTAGGTAACCAATAAAGTAGATAATAATTAAATAAATATTTTTTAAAAGTATTTAAGTTCTAGAAAATAAAAGAAATTATTAAGATATAAAAAAATAGCACGAGCACTAATTATTTTGTCTCTTTATGAACAAAAAAAAAAAACAAATGTTCAAAATAAAAAGCACAGTCACCCTGTTACATATTATAAAAATACCACCTGACTCAAGCCCAGCGCAAAAATGGCCGCCACTGACCCTAGCCAATAAAAAGTCTTTTTCTTACTTTCATCTGTTTATCAGATAAATCGGAGTGAGTGAAACTTCGAAACCGTAACTTTTTATTCCTCTTTGGGATCGTCATCGTCATCACACCCTTCACATATACAACTTTTGGCGGCAAATACTCGTCTACAATGTCTACACAACTGCTTAAGGCAGTACCTTTTGAGTGCAAAAGGCATATGAAAACTGTTTGGATCACCAGAAAAATCAAGCAGGTTTTTTTTTCTACCGATAATTTGAAAATGGGTGGAACCAAAGTAGGACATGAATATCAAAAGAAAGAAATAACGGGAAGTAGTTAAGGCCCACACACAAACAGCACATAGCTTCCAAATCGATCTTTACCGTTTTCTTCCAGCTTTTGGCTCCACCCATTTTTTCGAATAAACGCAAACAAAAATAGCCTCTTTTTGTTTATGAGCGCCTGGTACAGATGGATGTGAATATAATACAACTCCAACAAAAAAGATAACATCGACTTTTCAAAAGTCGGTCAAAAATGGAACAATCTTTCCATTATAGCTTATCTTTATTTTTTCATTGCAAAGGGCGGCAAATTAAGTAATAGTTTAAGTAATAACCTAAGCTTTTCTCAAGTTAAACAATTTCAATATTAAATAGTTCAACTTAGATTATTAGTTTAAGTTATCACTTCTGTCGAGCGTCCCGAGACCCACAGGTTTTTTTTTTTTATTAGGGATCGATTTTGGACTAAACTTAAGTTGCGCGTAGGAGCTAACACAACGCTTAAAGTTCTGGATTCAATCTCTATGGCGTGAACTATAAATTTGGGCCCGATCTCTCAAGCATTTTATAAACTCCCTCTATTCATTTTTTGGGGCTCTAACTAAACTGAGTTAGTCCGTGAGGTTTTCCTTGAAATAACCAGTCGTCAATTATTACTTTTTCTGAAAAATTCCTCAATAATTAAATATTCAGCCAGCTATATTTAAAATTCAGTTCTCCCTAGTGAGGAAGCATTTAACGAACATAAATATATATTGTTTCCCTTTTACTACTGCTTACCCAGACGTCTAAACAAACAAAAAACAAACAAAAACAATGTTTTACAATACATATAATTACAATTCCGTCTACCATTTACTACTGGCAACTGCTTACCGGACGTCAACCGTTTTTTTTTTTTCAAAATTCAAATTTAAAATTTATAACGATTTTTGCAAAAAAAAATTCGAGCTTGAGAAATTGTCTAAAATTTCATGAAATACCAGGCGATCAGCAACCGCAGCAGGTATACTCACCACAGCAAAAATTCGCGCTCATTTGGGTATGCAATACATTATTTGCTATGGTATGCTCCTAAAAGCAGGCTTTGAAAAAATTCACTTTCAAAATAATTGAAACCGGAAGTCTAGTATGTTCGATTTATTTTTAAAGCATAGTTTTGGGCGATTTTTTTGTTTGGTTTGTTGGTGAGTATACCTGCTGCGGTTGCTGATCGCCTGGTATTTCATGAAATTTTAGACAATTTCTCAAGCTCGAATTTTTTTTTGCAAAAATCGTTATAAATTTTAAATTTGAATTTTGAAAAAAACGGTTGACGTCTGGTAAGCAGTAGTAAATGGTAGACGGAATTGTAATTAATAAGTATTGTAAAACATTGTTTTTTTTTTTTGTTTTTTTTTAGACGTCTGGGTAAGGATAAGTAAATGGGAAACAATGGCTCCAATCCAAGTAATGAAGTAATGAAAATTAATACAATCCACTAGCTATATGCCATATTCTTTGCGCGACCACATGGGGAAAGCGTCAAGGAAATGGAAATCTGAAATATTAGCTTTGTTCTTTGAATTCCAGGGTCGACCCAGGATTTCTTGACAGCTCCAAAAACTGTCAAGCTTTCTTCTAGCCACCCGTCCTTGATTTTCATATATCGTGCCTTTGATAGCGGATTGTCCTGTTTCTTCAAGTTTTCGTTCAGTTTAGTTTTGTTGGTCATAAACTGCGTTCCCTTGTCGCATTTTACGGATGAACATTTTGCATCTTACTGTGAATGAAAGTATAAGGTATGCTGACTTTGCGTGTGACGTTACTGTCATCTTTTTTTAGCCTTCTTGGAACTTTCAAACAAGTATATTGTGCTTGGAATTGTTTTTTGATTGATCTGGATGATTATCACCTTACAAAGAAATCAACTATCAAAAAGGCCAAAAGGTTTGGAGACATTCCCTAATATCTTAGAAACTTATTTACTGTTTCCTATCTGATTATGACATGGCGCAAAGTGTCATCTTTTTGAGCTCCCATTAAATAGCCTACATTTTTTCAACCTGCAACGACTTCTGTTACAGTCGAAAGTCAATTCAAAAGCTCTCAGCGTGTATTTGTTTTTAGTTTCAATTCCAAGATTGTATATTTGAGGACTTTATTTTTAAACATCTAAACTAAACTACAAATAAAATTTTCCGTATTCACAATTCTTATTATATATAATATTTTTGGATATCATTTACATTACAAGAAAAAGGTAAAAAAAAAATAATTTCCTACTCATAAGAGTTGAAACAAATTTACTTAACGTCTGCTTGCTCATATCTTGTCTTCATCATACGTTTAATATATGATTTGTAATCATCTCCAGGCGCGAATGATCCTCCTTTTGTTCCTAATCCTGCCGCTGCTGGCCGTGCATCAGCCTAATAATGATTTAAAAAAAATAGAAATATTTTAATGAAGTTTAGTTTTTGGATTAGTAAATAAAAATAAAAAGCTAACTTCAATAATATTCGTACGTCCTTGGTTCTTCCTACCAAGGCCTTGGCCCTCAGACCATCCCATTTTCTGAAGCAAACGATTGCCCACGTTGTTCTCACCAATTGGCAAAGCAGGTGTGTTTTGTTGTTGTCGAGGCTTACTAGCTTTTGTAATGTGTTTCAATTCATTTTCAAATCGCTCTTTACTTCGGTTTGGTGGTGGTGGATCACTTTCGCCGTATTTTAATCGCCTCTCTTTAGCTCGATCGCGGTACCTGCAAAAAAAAAAAGAATAGTTATAAAGATCAAAGGTCCTGACAAATCTAGAACACTACATACGATAATGCATTTTGTTCATCTGAATCGGCTATGCCTTTAGCCAAGTTGTACTTTTGCAGATTTTCCTTGTGTAGATTGGACATTTTTAAATGCTTGCTTAGAATATCTAGCGATTGGAAGGCTCTCTTGCACAACAAACAGGTGAGCTTTTGGAAATCAACATAATCCTTTTCGCTATCAGCGTTTGTCTGTTGCTGTTGTTGTTGTTGTTGCTGTTGGGGTTGCTGTTGCTGGTGGTGTTGAGAGTGTGAGTTATCTTCGTGGTCGTCTGAATCAGATGCATATGAGGACACCAATTTACTTATGCTTGGACTAACATATTCTGCAAGTTTCGGTCGTTCTTTCTTTTCCAAAATGGAGAAACCCACATCTGCATAGCCGCTGCCTAGTGGTTTGATGGCTGGTTCCTCATTTTTTGGAGCAGCAACAGCCGGTGGAGTTGTCACATAAACCAAATCCTTCTTTTGGTTCAATTGCTTTGCCCATTTTTCCATGTCTTTGACAATTTTCTTTGCGACCTTAACTTTGTCGGGCTTGTCTTTCTTACTCTCTTTCTTCGATGACGACGTCTCTTCTGTGTCAAGCTTGGGTGGTGGTGGTGCCACTTTTTCTTCTAATGAATCTTGTACAGCCGCTTGGGCCGCTGCTGCCGTTGCCAATATATAAGTGCTCTTGCGCTGATCCCAGTAGAGGTATGCACCGGTTTCGTTGTTGTAGTAGTATTGTGAATGTGCATCATAATACAAGCCCGTCGAAGGATCATAGTAATATCCTGATGTCTCGTCGTACTGATACAGCGATACATCAGGGGTGGCTAAGAAGAAAAAAATAAATCAAAAGAACAAATTCAGAAAATTAAATAAAAAATTATTTACGGTATGTTATGCCGTCGTTGCCTTTTGGTGGAACAACCGTCGACGCTAATATGGCGGCTTTTGTTGCGGCTGCTGCAGCTGCAGCAACCGCAGCTGCTTGGGTAGCTGTTGTCTCAATGCTCTTCATCTTATTTTGCTTTCGCTGGATGGCTGAGAGCGCAACTGCTGCTCCTGAATTGGCCGATTCGCCCAATTGATTAACCGATGGAAGGTTTCCAAACTGTCCCTTCGCTATCTCAGTCATATAGTATTGTGTGTAGTATTTGAGGTAGTGTTCTTGTTCGGCTGGTGTCGAGGCATACAAAGACGCACTGTATTCAGCCAACCGAGGTACATCGGCAACAGTGTACTGATAGGTGTTGGGATTAGGACTAGCAGCAACAACAATGCCATCTTGCGAGGTTTTTCGAGAAATAAGACGGTTTTCCGAATCCACGCAATACGATATCAAAACTAAAAAGAAAGAAAAACAAAAATTAATGAAGAAATCCACAATAGATGAATCAGAGTGAATTGAATGTTACCCTCCTGGTTATCGATTTGCAGAGGTGGTTCCAATGCATTGAGTGCATTGTGTGTATTCATCGAATCAACCAGATTATCAAAATTAAGATAACAAATTCCACGTGATGTTTGTGTTAGGGGATCACGGCAGACAAGTATTTTTGAGATTTTTGATACCAGTGTGGGAACGACTTCTTGCATTTTGGTTAGAACACCTTCCTCATTGGTTAGCACGTCCAAATTACGCAGCATAATTTCTTCATAATTGTGTGAAGCAAGATGTGACCATGACCATGATAGGATAATACAATTCAACAATAAAAATTGTAAGAATTGCCCAGGTAGAAAAAATTTGTTTTATATATATTTTTTTTGAAAATTGTACATATATAGAGTTGCTAAATGTTACTAGCGTTTTTATACTTTTAGTTAGGATGTTGCTAACTTCATCGCTGCCTTCGCCACCTTTTTGGCTTTCCTCACGGGATGCGCAACATTTGAAGCATTTGTAACGTCTTTTGAAATTGAAAACACCACACTGAAAGTAATACATTTTAAAATGCGATTAGATGTGATTTTTGTTTTATTTTAAGATATGAGATACAAATTTAATCAACATTGATGTATGGATGTAGGTATAAGATACAAATAAGCTGCCACTTGGGTTGGTTGGCTTTTGTTCACTAAATTTACTAAATGTTTGTGTTTCCTACTTAATTTTTGTTTTTGAAAAATTTGTATTGCACTTTTTAGTAGTATTATTCCGACACTGGCGATATTTACACAAAATAATAAAAACAATTAATAACAAATTAAATAACAAACGTTCGTTTAGTCAAGAACTTAGAAAAATATGTCTTTTATTTCTGATTAGCCTTTTCGGGGATGGCACGCTTTTGTCTTTTTGTTAAAGCCTATTATGTATCTCATAAGAAGAAAATTAAGATTAAACCTTGGTAGTTCCATAAAAAATTTGTCCTGAGCCTGACTTTTCCGACCAATTATCCCGTTTCTGCTGTTTTCGTTGCATGTTTATTTGAAGAAGCCCAGTGTTGTTTCAGTTGGCCTTGAATCATGCTTTATATCCAGCGTTTCGATACATCTACATCTTTCCCATAACTTGTATAGTATACTCATTTTCTTTAAAATAATAACGCCATCATTCTTGGTGAAATGTTCACTTTAGCTACCATAGGAACGCAGACTCCTTTTGTTGTTGGTTAGCATAATATCGTGCATTTTAGTGATAATTTCTTCCATTATTACGTCATTTGGACATCCTGAATTGTCAACGTCTTTATGTTTGTACAACCTCACACAGATTTATTCAACTTCTTATGGACCATTTCATGACAATCAGGAGAGCCTCCGGAGTACATTGTATGCCTTTTTTAATGCTCCCTAATTTTTTAGCAAGCACCAGTTATGCATTTAATTGGCGTCGAATTTCTTTAGTGAAAATAAAATCCAAGAATGTAAAAAGGTAACTTGGGGGTTTGCACCGCAGCACATTATGCCAATTTAAAAAAAAAAAAAAAAAACAAGACAGAAGTAAAAATTCTGATGATATGACAAGGCAAGGCTCAGCACTTAACATGAATGCGCGAACTCAAAAATAAGTTGACTGTTGTAATCCAATTAAAAGTCATGTCAAGGAAACTTTGGAAAAATAGAGCAAACGAACAAAGAACAAACAATGACAACTTTTGCTATGACGACAGAGAACATAAGGTTATAACCCACAATTATTATGTAACTTTCCTAAAGAAATAACGATTAAACAATCACAAAGACAAAATCTGATGAAGCATGACGACGATTTGAAGCATTTCGAGTCCGATGTCTCCCATCCTTTTCTAAAACGGCGTTATTTTCTGATTTCGGCCTATTGACTAAGTAAATACATCACTCACAGTATTAAATTGTAGCAAGGGATAACATAACCGAGAAATGCAGAACTAATCATTAGAGAAGAAGTGAGGGCAGGGAGGGAAAACATTCAGAGATGGCAAAAATAAAAAATGCGATAAACTTAAAAAAAGAAAATATATCAAGGTGGATGGGCTGGATGGCATACAGTTTAAGTTCCTGGAAGCCGATCTCTACATAAACCTACATAAGAGAATCATGGAAGGAAAAAAATTATGATCAAGCCAGCGAATTTTCTAGACTATTTTTCTGGACGCCTAATCTCCATATTCAAGTCTACGGTCGAAAGTTTCCAAGCAGTATTTTGCATTTGTTTTTGGTGGCTCAAATATGCCCCTCCAGGCGACTCGATCTCTATCATGCCGTGTCGAGGTCTCCCTCTACCTGATCGCTCTTTCGAAGATGAGGTGTACCTTGGCTTCTGACTCCATGTGGCACGCTCTACAAGGCCCAGTTCTCTTAACCGTTGAATACAAATTTTTCTAACTAAGCTTATGCGTTTGTACAGCTCGTATAGTTAGTTCATCGTTGTATCTTCTACGGCAAATGTTTTGCTCAATTTTAACGCATACAGGACGAAATATAAAAAGTAGAACTTTTCTCTCGAATTCCCCAAGTGACTTTTTATCCGAGTTGGAGTGTTCATGCTTGTGCACCATGACAGCTGCATGACAGTGACAGTTTCCATTGCGGGTTGAGAATCCTTTTGTTGATAGGTTCACCCTTCTATAGAACATCTATAGAAGCTTCACAAATCTTTCCTGCTAAAGCGTCTCTTTATCTTGTCGTCTTTTTTCTTTCTCCTGCGTAAGCGCTTCTCATACTTCCTTCGCTCGATGTAGGCCTCAGTATCTCTCTGGAGCCTCGACTTGTATGCCTTCCGTTTTAGCTTTGTTTTCCCTAGCAAAATCGCAGTTCCCATATTTTTGATTCCTTAAAATTGCATGCGAGGGACGCATTTCACAACGCTGATGATTATTGCTTTCAAATTTCTATTGGTGCCATTAATCTGAGACAATTGGAGATGTTTGTCCTCAGCATTGCCTGACGTCAACAGCAACAGCAGAATTTCAATTTTTTGCCACTTTCGATGAAACAGATCAGCACGTATAGTTAAAATCCTTTCCACTTCGCACTCAGTTAAACATGTCTTTCAGTATCCCACCCATTCAATTGGGACTCCCTTTTTTATTCCTAGAAATGCTCTTTGGCTTAAACTTTAAAACGTTCACTGGCACGGTTGATATGTGTTCATTTCCAATGATGACCTGTTTATGGAAATAAATGCATTTGTCCATATTGCTTACTTATTTACTTTTGGTGGCGCAGACAGTCCGTTGAAGACCACGGGATCAATCAAGATACCCCGCCAGCTAGTCCCATCCCTAGCCATTAGCGCTCTACTTGAGATGGGGTCTTCTAGTACTGCGTTGGCCTTCAGGGTTGAAATCGAAGACTCGGTGGCTGTTGCCTATTCGTCCATATATTTCATATTCCCGTCATCTTAGCCGATGTATTTGTTTGCTTTTTGCAGGTCAATGTCGTTGTATAGCCCATACAGTTCGTCATTGAATCTTGTCCTCCATACTCCATTGATACATACAGGACCGAATATGCCCTTAGAATCTTTCTCTCCACTGCTTATCATTCGATTGTGTCAGGGTCCACCAAAGCAAGACTGGGATGATTTGTATAGTGTCTCTTTGGTTCTTTGAGAGAGATGCCTCTTAAGCCCGAAGAAATAGCGATTGGCAAGAATAATTCATCGACTGATCTCTTCACCGATGTTGTGCCGAGAGGAGTGGAACCAATATAGACAGAGTTTTTGACTACTTCAAAGCTATACGAGTTGCGTACTACTGAATCAAGAAGGATGTTGAAGACATTAAAGGAGTCGGTGGTGTCCTTACCAACATTGACGGAGCAGCGCGAGTTTATATAGTCATCCTACACACTCGAATGCGTTACGAGGGACGCCAATAATAGTGACATGACTCTTTATGGCTCATTCCTTGGCGACTTTAAAATCGATAAAGAGGTGGTGAGTACCGATTTGGAATTTCTGGGTCTTTTCTAATATCTGTCGAAGTTGGAAAATTTGGTCGACAGTTGAGTTACCGGGCCTGAAATCGCACTCGCTGATAGGTGCGTTGATTGTCCACATTATTGAAGTTATTTTGAAGATTTGTTCATACTTGAGTCCCCGGGATCATTTTGATTCCACCGTATCCATGGTATGGCAATCTCGGTTAATGAACGCCTCTCCTAGTATCATCATATTGCAATCATTACACGATTGGTATAGTTTCGACTGCTCCTCAAGTAAACCCGTTTATACATTGTTTGTTGAACATTGTGTTTGTTGAGGTTTGTCTATCTGAATTGTTTCCGGTGAAATGAAATGATACAAATTTCATCAAACTAGAAAGTTGAGCCCACAAAACTATATCTATTGAAAGTTGAACTTCTGTGTTGAATGCATACTTAACTTAACCCCGCCCACAATGTTCTTCTCAGACACCCTTCACATTTCCAATATACATTATGATACTTACAAACCAAGGCTATTGATAAATAAAAATAAAATAAACTCACCTTTGCACAATACCAGTCCGAAACAGTTTTATCTTTGCTAACGGGCTCCTTCACATAACTGTAATGAATAACAGCCCGATGGTCCTGCAGCACCAATATTCCCTAGAAAAACATGGAAAAGAAAAAATGTCAGTAATCGATCTTAGAAAATTTTCCTGACTACACAGTCACCGCCGTCAAATATTGATTCTAGTCTCATTGTTTCATTCCAAATATTGGCTTTTTAAGCAGCTCGTTCAACAAGCATTGTTGATATTATTTTCATAAATTATACAGCATTATATTACTTTTTTTTTTTCTTTTAAATAATCTGGCTTAGCAGTTGCTTTTTCTTACAAAAATTGAAAATATTCAAACAATTTCTTTTTTAACAAAAAAAAAATTCTTTAAATTTAAATTGTAGTTTAAAAAATGTGTAGGTAGTAAATTTCAAAATTTTGATTATTTTTTCAAAATGTTTATCAAATAAGCAAAAAAAAAAATTAATAGATTTATTAATTGGAAAACAATATCTTTTACAACTGCACCAGATTCAAGTGATACCTGCTTCATATCCATCCAGCGTATGGCATCATCAACGGAACTAAACTCGACGAAAGCAAAACCTCGAGATGCACCTAAATTTTAGATAGAAGCAAACACAAAATTCTTGTAAATTTTATTTAAAAACAAAAAGGGTTTGAAATGTTTTTGGTTGTTTTGTAAATAAAATCTGACAAACACCACTTATCACTTTATTTTTTTTATTAAGAGAAAACAGAAGCAGATGTGGCGGCGTGGAAGATGCCTTGTTGGTGCAATACTTTGATCGCAATCGGAATGCGTTGATAAACGGTTTGCAATTGCTTTACCTTTGGTTTTTTTTTTTTTTGTATTGCATTTGCATACAGTTTACACACAAAAACATTTTTTTTATCGTATTTTTGACAGACCAGTATACTTACGTATTTTGAATTTATTAAAAATGTAACTTTTGAATTGAACTCAATTCATTTTTTAGGGACTATGTATATATAAGTGGATGGATGGGACACATAATTGGGATTTGAACTTAGTTTAGTATTCTTTGCGATCATGCCTACCTGTTTTTCTTTTGCGAATGAGACGAATCGACATGGCGCATAAGCCGTACTGCATTAAATCACTGCTTATCTGAAAAGAAAATATTTAAATTAAAAATAAAAAGAAGTTTTTGAAGAGCTGATTAAGAATTGTGACCAGAAGTATTCAATAATTGGAGTGGAAAAAGGATTTTGTCCGTTTTCAAGAAACGGCCGGGGTAAAAGATCAAGTTTACTTAAAAATGTCAAGCGGGACGTTCGACCACATTTACACTCTTTTCAAGAAATCCGCCGGGAGTCAGTCACCTCATATTCTTGGATTAGAAAATGCCTTATTAACATATAATTAATTATCTGGGCAGTTATATAGTACTCGATGGCGGAACGGAACTGGATCTTAACAATAGAATAAAAAAAGCCCTATGGTGCATTTGGAATCATTTATCCTGTTTGTAACTCTTCAGCAAAATATCGCTACGCACCTAGTTGTAACTCTTCGAATACAACGTTAAATCTGTGCCGTCCTCTGCAGGCCTTCGTTAACCGTTGTCTTCGGTACATTCTGAAAAGCCGGTATCCGCAAACAATACCGAATGTGAAATTGTGTGACAGTACCGGGTAGACAAAATTGGATGCATCATGCAACAGAAGTGGCGTTATGTATGGCCATAGGAAACCTGACGGGGATATAGCGAAACAACCTTTCGAATGGACCCGTCAGGGTAACAGACGCGTCAGAAGACCAAAAACTTGGCGGTCATCATTGGTGAAAGAACCTCAATCTCAAGGAATACAATGATGGCCACAGCTAAGGACAGCTGGGGCAAAACAGGACAAGTGGAAAGATCTTGTTGCTGCCCCATGCTTGAAGAGGAGTTGAAGCCGGGAAATATATAGATACATATATGTTTTAACATATATTACTCGCGAGTACATCGTAAGTATCTTCAAATCGGGGTTTATGAATCAAAACTGATCAACCCAACTTGCGCTGGAGTGTGCCTTTCCGTTTATAACAGTAATTGATGATTCAGCAGAGTTCTTTGCATTTTTGTTTTGTCCAAACCATAACTGGTACTTTTAGTTCAGAGGCTTTTGTTTTCAA
This sequence comes from Platycheirus albimanus, assembly GCA_916050605.2. NCBI lineage: Eukaryota > Metazoa > Arthropoda > Insecta > Diptera > Syrphidae > Platycheirus > Platycheirus albimanus. Next base: position 27,492,508 of record OU696698.1, on the reverse strand, counting down.
AAACTATCTCGAGAATGAGTCTACTTTTTTTCGATCAAGCTAACATTGAAGAAATTAATAAAATAAATAATAAATATAAAAATGAAAACGCGAAGTTTTATTTTTATTATTATATTTTTATTTGTTTTAAAAAACACTATTTTAAAAAATATATATATATCGTAATTGCGACGCGTTTCGGGTGTTCACCCATTATCAAGCGTACGTTCGACTGATTCATTGCATCTGCATTGCTTTGAAGCTTTGGTGTTGATTGCTGTATGATGTTGTGGTTGTATGCAGGTATGAAGCTCTTCTTTATGTTGTTGTTGTAATAGTTTTTTGGTGTAAGATTCGTATGACATATTATCTATTGTTGTTGTTGTTGCTGTTTTTGATGGCCGTGTCGTAAAGTGCATTTGTTTTTAATGTCAGTTTATCGTTTAGTAAATTGTGTTGTTGTTATTTGTAAGCTTTGTAGATTTCATACTCTTCAGTTGCGTCGAGTATTCGCCCTTTCTTACAAATGCTTAGGGGGGTGCAGTTTTTGGTAAAATCTGTGTAGTTGTGGTTGTCGTCTAAGAGATGCTGGGCAAAGTTCGATCTTGTGTTGGCCTTGGGCTTGTGTTCTTTAAACCTTTCATAGAAAGGTCTGCCTGTTTGACCAATATAGAACTTTTCGCAGTCATCATATGTTTTTTAAAATAGTTGTGATATTTCGTGTTTTTTAAAACAAATAAAAATATAATAATAAAAAATAAAACTTCGCGTTTTCATTTTTATATTTATTATTTATTTTATTAATTTCTTTAAAATTTTACACAACCGGAGACAACCATAAAATGTACTTAACATGGACTTTGACTGACTTATAGTCACCATCGGATATATAAAATGTCGTTAGATACAAAAACCGTTTATGCTCCCATTGAAGCGATCACGTTGTTTGCTGGTTTTGGACAGTATATTTGGTCCTATAAAGGAGTCATTAATAATGGAAACCATATCAGCCAAATGGCCGCCACGGTTATGCTTACACAACAATATCCTTTTCATGAAATTTTTTATCACCAAATCGCAAAGTGGTTGCTGTATGCCCCCAATAGCTTCACGAATTCCATCTTTGAGGTCTTGAATCGTTGTTGGGCTGTTGGCGTAGACCTTATCTTTCACGTGGTCCCAAAGGGAGAAGTCGCAAGGTGTTTTTTTTTTCAAAGAAATAGGTCTTCGAAGGCCTCCAAAAATTAAGTAAGTAAGTAAGCGTGAAGTTTGCCCATAAGGGGTCGGTCCGTAAAAGATCGATGGTTTCATTGCTTGTGTGGCAACACGTCTTGTTGAAAGTAAACGTTATCAATACCATCCAATTCCGGCCATACAAAATTATTAATCATCTCTTGATAGCGCAATCGATTCACTGTAGCTGTTGCTCCAGCATTTTCGAAAAAATAAAGTCTAATGACCCCGCCGGAGCATAAACCTCCCCAAACAGTTAATCGTTAAAGATGGAGAGGCTTTTCAACAATAAATCTCGGGTTTTCCGAGCCCCAGATGCGACAATTTTGCTTGTTGACGTAGCCACCTAGGTGGAAAAGGGCCTCATCAGTCAAGATGATTTTTCGATGAAATTCCGGATCATTTTCATGCATTTTAAGGACCCAATCGGCAAAGACACGACGTTGTTGATGACCGACCGGCTTGAGTTCTTGTGTTAACTGAGCTTTATAAGCCGTAAGACCCAAGTCTTTATGCAAATTACGGTGTAATGACATTTGTGGAATGCCCAATTCCAAAGAACGACGAGGAATGGAAAAACCTGGGTTTTCTTCAACGCTTTGGGCTACAGCAGCAATTTCTCAGTTGTTCTTGAGCGACGTGCACTGGTTTTATTCTTCACATCACTAACTTGTCCCAAAAGCTCAAATTTTCCCACCCATTTCTGAATTGCCGGCCCGACAAGGTGCCAAATTTTCACCGTTTTTATAGTGAATTTTAATAATTTTCAATGCGTTGTTGAAGCGTGTATTGTCCCATTTTTATTAATGCCGTAGTTTCTACTTGTCAAGTGTCAAAAAATTACAGCTTCAAAAGTGACAACTACTGAAATAGCGGGCTATTTAAAGTAACACCTCTTATTGGAAAACCATTTAGAATGATAGCATGACACTTGGTTTTCTCGGCTCTTTATATTTGATAGCTAGCTAATATTTATCAAGCCAACGTCAACTGAGGAACACATTCCGATTATCACCTGGGAAGTTTTGTATCGGCTGATGTTTGTACGGAATTTGATGTTGAACTTTTATTTTAAGTTTGAACTCCTACGGGAATCAAAGCTTAAGATGTCGAGACAATGTAGAGCTAATATTAATATCAAATTGCGGCTGAAAATGGTAAGTGGGTGTAGTGTTCGAGATTCAGTATGTGAGGCAATTTTTGAACAGGGTGGGATATAATTGGTTTAAAGTCGAGCCTACGTGAATAATCCAAAAAAAATAACCCAATTAAAGAATAATGTTCGACAAGAAATTGCTAGCACATCGGGCGCTCTGTGCCGAAGAGTTTTCGACAATCTAACGGCAAAGTTTCAGGAATGCCATCGAAATGTTGGACGATGTTATTTTTAAGAAATATTTTTCCTTTTTATGTTTTTTTCGGTTTAATTAACCCTTATTTGAATGCTATGCCTAGTTTTTTTTGTATACTTATTTTTAAAGTGCAAACGATTATGGCCCACCTTTATATTCCCCCAGCGTCAATTGGATGCCACCCGTGGGATTTTCGTGAGATTCGTATTACCTGTACGTAAACAACACCGAGAAAAATTCCCAGCTTTCTATTTCTATTCATTCCCTCGTAAACGCTCGCAATTTGATAATGGTATGTATTTATAAACCCCTTGAGTGCGTACATTACATACAAAAATTAATGATTTATGTATCATAGCGGACTACAGTATTGAGGTTTTTGAAATTATTTGTAACTTAATTGAAGAGTAGGTATTCAATAGTTGAATTGCTGACTCATAAAACGATAGCTGTGCAACAGAGTCAGCAAAACGCGGAAGACCGAGCTTATAGTCTAGGAGCTAGCTACGTAAAATAGTATACAATTTATAGAGCTACGAAATCCCTCTAGTTGGTCTGCCATACTATCATTATTCATTGATCCGGTCACTTGGCACCTGTCCAGCGGTGGGTGTGAGAGTGGTAGGCCAACAAATGTCAAACAATGGGGTTTTCGCTTATATTGACTTATATTTCAAAAATAATGAGACTTAGACAAAAAACATGTTTTACAAACTTATAGCTTAGTGAATTTCAAATAAAATTGCTGGCAAAAGTTTTCGCATACCATTTACCGGCTATTAGGCCGGGTCTTTTCAGTACTCTCTCCACCCATTATGATATCATGCATCCTAAGAATCATTCTCAAACCAAAGCAATTGTCAAGGGGTATTCTTAGAGCGTCTTTTTTTCAACAGGATGCACTTTGCCTTTTGAAGGAAAAGACCATTGTTAACGTAAAATTGGCGGAAGGCGGAAAACACTTAAGGAAGATAACTATTTTAAAAATAAGAAAAATTCCAAAAATATCTTATAAGAACGAATATGGAGTCTGTAGTGTGTTAAACAAAAATGGTCAGTACAAAGCTAAACTTTGTGAAGTTAAATGAGTGGCGGGTGGCAATGGTACAGTGAATGAAGTGCTTGGTTGCTAACCAAAGATATGTGGGTTCGAGCCCCAGCATGGGCAGCTATTTTTCAATATTCCCCCAACTTCAACTGGACGATACCCATGGGACGTGGGATTTTCGTGAGATAAATATCACCTATTTCTCAATCCATTGTACCAACGAAAAATCTTTCCTATTTTTCTATTCCTTCTAACTATTGCCGTGCAGTTTGTATTCAAAGACCTTGGGTTTAACATGCATATAGTTAAATTATTATTACATTATTATGTAAAAAAAAAGACACCTATTTGTTTTCAAATTGGGATATGGAGATTTATAATAGCTTTGTTTGTTGAGCCCTGGAGTCACCCTGGGGTCGCCCTGCGGTCGCCACAACTCGTTTTTTGAAATACCTCAACTCGCCCTCAAGAGAAAATTTTCTGTTTTTTGAAACCTGGGGTCGCCCTGAAGTCGATCTTGGTATTTAGCTTTGGCGAGTTGAGGTAACGAATCAGTTGTTGAAGTGACTTTTGCTGTCAAGCATTTCTTGTGTATTTTTCTTTTGTATTTGATTTTTATGTCTTTTTTTTTGAAAAAAAAGTAAAAGAAATGCAAGTGAATGCATTTATTTTGATGAAAGTAAATAGAAATCGAACAAATAAAGCAAAATATCAAGAAAACCTGGGGCGACTATAGGTAAAGTTCAACAAACAAAGCTAATGGTTGCCAATGCAACCAGACTGAGGCATATGTCTCCTATGTCCCCTGTACTGACAATTTGTGTTTAACAGAGTGTAACAGGAAGCAGTGGATTTGATTGATTTAATTGACCCTGAGCTTTGGCTTGTTTCAATTGTAAATGTATTTTAAATTTAAAAAACAACACAAAAGCCAAAAAAAATCAAATTGAAATAAGAACGTTAAATTAAATACAAAACCATTCACTTACATCTGCTTCCGTAATATGCTGTGCTAGTCCCCGCACGATGATAGTGTTGTTAGGGGATTGATGCCGAAAGTCATGTTCATGGGTTAATCCCATGGTTTCATAGCCGTCGCTGTTATCATCTCTTTCAGCTGAAGGATAACGTTTTTCGTGACGATGCCGTTCCCTAGTAAGAAAAAAAAGAATGAAAATGATGTTTCCAATTTGACCAAGTGTCCAAATTTAAAATTTCCCTTACCGTCTCTCTCGTTCAGCACCTCGCTCCCGCTCGCGTTCGTATTCCCGTGATTTGTGTCTTTCCATATAATGTCTTTCAATATCTTCATCCACACCACCACCGTTACGATGGGCACGGTACTCTAGTTCCCTGAGTTCCTCATATCGCTCCATGTGAAATCTTTCTTCCATATAGCGAGCGTCATTTTCATCAATACGTTCGATGCGGCCCATATGGTTACCCATATTATGGTGCATCATTCTATCATCGTGATGATGATAGTCATCGTATATAAGATCCCGGTATAGATCGTGCTCGGGGCTACGCCGGCAATAACGTTCACGGCTTCGGGAACGAGGCATTGGGGGTGGGGATCGGGTTCTGCGCCGGCGTTCATGTTCTCTGCTGCGGTTTCTAAGTTTTAATAAGAATTAAGTTTTTTTTTTATTACACACTTATTAGACTAAATAAAGGAGCTCAAAAAACATTCATCTGTTTGTGTTAAGTCTTTGGATAATTCTTATTGAAATTGAGGGAAAAAAAATCATACCTTGACCTCGAACGAGATCGACTATAACGTCTATGATCCCTGCGTCTGTGTCGACGAGGTGACTCAATACTTCTGGATCCTAGCATAAATAATAATTATTGAGTTGAATAAATAACTTTTTAATTAATAAAATTATTTTATAACAATTTTTTCACAACAAAGATGGCGAACGTACTTCGATCCATTTCCATGAACTTGTGATAACTGGGATGCAGTTTGAAGGCTAATATTTACTATTTTTAATTAATTGAAGTGCTTTTCTTGGTTTTTCTTTAAATAAATGCAAAAATTTTGCTGGTTTCAATTAGTAATTATGTTCGGTTTCCAGGGAGAAAAAATCAATAGAATTTTTTTCACACAGAACAACGCGACAAGGAAGTTTTCGACTCGTCGTCGGCAAAGGAAAAATCCGAAAAATGACATACACAAAATGAGTGCATTCAAGAACTTCTTTTTATTTTGAAATACGTTCAGGATCTGAAGATGCAGAACTGAGCGAAAAATCACTATCACAGAGTTACACTGCGTCTCATAAAAAATAAATAGAATTAATAATAATTTTAAGGGTTTATTTAAAACAATGTAAATATGCGTGCAAAATTGCTAATAATCAAGATGAATACTTTCACTATAATCTTTATTTATGGCACATTAAGTAATCTTTGTCTAACCAGATATTCTGCATTTTTGTGTGCCTCTCTATCTAACATGTAGGATTTCACTGCTGCTGTGCCTAGTGCGGTGTAAGATTTATACATAGTGTGATGCAGCTTGCTGGCTGAGCACAATGGTGTAGCACTGTCAGAGCTAAATGTACGTAAATCGTATTGAACAATATTGTCGACTCGACTCCAACTTCACGAACGTACTGCGCTGCAAAACAACAACGAATCAAAATGGCAGACATGATTTTCACTTGAGTTCAGTGCTACACATTGTATTTGTTCATGCTGGTTAGTGCGCTATTGTTTTGACATTAACTTTGACATTGCTATGTACTATTTATTATAACAAATTTAAAGTGAATAGATTTTATACCAATTTGAAAATCATAACGACGTGTTCTGTTGAGGAAATATCATCTAGGGCAGTCTCTCTTAAATGCAGTTTCACCAAGTGCGGTTTAAACTTTGTTATTCTAGGATCAGTGTCACAATGGCGAGACTGTTAAGACTGCTGCATGCGAAGAAATATACTTTTCGCTCACTTTGACAAATAAATGATTTTCTCTCTGAACACTCTTTCGGTTCGTTCCACATGCTGTCCTAAGCTCGCAGAAATTGTTCAGTCATATTCCGGAACTGTTTTCTTTGAGCTTTTCCTCTAAAACTCGGGTTTAATGAAAAAATGGGGACTAATTAAAATAAGAATTTGCAATTAAAATTAGCTGAAATATAAAAATTGTATCAGAATGCAAATAATAAAACAGTAATGATAGCTAGAGAATAGAGTGTTAAAAGTGTACTTGCATTAAATAGAACAATTAAATATAACTCCAAGTCATGTGGAACAGACCCATTATTTGTTGACCATACCAATGACAGCTGTGTTTTTGTGATGCTATTTATTTTTCCAATTTCGTTGTACATTTCCGCAAGAAGAAAAAAGAATTTATCTTGTTTTCTTTTTAATAAGAACAAATAAAAACAGTGCACTTAAACAAAAGGCACTGCCTCGAACAGTTGTTTGAAATATTTAACTAATATAAACAATACCGACAGTGATTCATTTTTTTTCCAACTTTCACTTAAACATTTTGTTAATGGTTAATTTTCTTCAACAAAGTGGGCGTTAAAACGTAAGAAAAAGTTAAAATTTTTTTTTTGCTAAGATAATTAATCAAAGTTGACATTTATCTTTTTTAGAATCTAACTGGAATATAAGATCTCGCATTCACAGATGGATGGGCGTAGTGTGAACAGCAGCGTTATGGGTGATAATGAGACATCACCCATAGCTGCCACTCGGGCAAGTATGTTCCAATCATTTGGATCGTTTTTTGGCAATGGAAGTAATACTCCAATGCGTCGTCCAGCAACTCCACAATCTGGAGATGGCTATGTTGAATTCGGTATGACGGATCCAGAAAGAAACGGACGAACGCTGGGCACTTTCGCGGGAGTATTCTCGCCCGTGGCTCTTTCTATGTTCAGTGCTTTGGTGTTTATTCGAGTTGGTAAGTAAAACTTTAAATCGTTATCTAAGACACTAAGAATAAAAGATTCCAACTTATGATGTCATCTATATTGATAATCTTTTAAAGTTTGGGAGAGCTATCAATGTTTTCAAGAAGGAATTAAGTTTTCGATTCAATTATTCTAGAGCAAGAGTAATACTAAGACCTTTTTTTCAGGTTTCATTGTTGGCAACGCAGGTCTTTACGTGACACTGCTCCAGTTCGTTATCGCATATTTGATTCTCCTCTTTACTGTTGCTTCTGTTTGTGCTATATCAACCAATGGAGCTGTTGAAGGCGGCGGTGTATACTGTAAGTTCAAAATACTTTTCAGTTTCATCTTCAAAACATAAAACTTCTTTCAGTTATGATAAGTCGAACTCTGGGCTTGGAATTCGGAGGTTCTATTGGTACACTATTCTTCCTGGCTAATGTTGTTGGTTGTGCAATGGCCATAGCTGGATGCGCAGAAGGCATAATGGAAAACTTTGGTGCAGGCGGTTATTTTAGCAATGAAACTTCTCATTTGCCCGATGGACAATGGTGGAGATTCTTTTATTGCACGATCATCAATACGGCAATGTTAGTTGTGTGTTTAATTGGAGCTGGAATGTTTGCCAAGACATCTGTTATGATTTTGGGAATCGTTACTATTTGTCTGTTTTCAACTTACATAAGTTTTCTTACCAAAGGCCCAATGTCGGTGAGTAATGTATAAATATAAAACTTTTTTTTTTTTTTTTTGTTATATGATTCAGCTTGTGTTTATCAAAAATTAGATAATTTGCCGGGGGTATCTGCATGCTATTTGATAAGAACAAAAATTTAAAGACAGCGGTGTTGGTTCGAGCGTCAAAATATGCCGTATTTGATAATGCCTTCCAATGGCATTACTCGGGGAAGCCTTAATTCTGAATACCAATGGAACAAGACATAATTTGCCTGTACACTTTTCTGATGCAGTGCCTTTTCGAAGGCACCAGCACAACACTGGAGTATGTAGCCTCCTTTTTAGAAGTCAGTACCGCTTCCTTGTTTAGCTAATGCTAAGTCAAGTAGTCTAGAAGGTGCTTCTTGAGTGGAAGTGGGCTTCCAATCGAGAGGCGAAATTCTTTTCTCAGAATACTTATTTTTTGTGCCAATGAAACGTTCCTCAAAAAACTTTCTTTTTGTTGTTATCCTCTTCAAAAAAAAAATGATATACATAAGATAATCGGATCAAGATGGCCCGCTTGGTCAAGTGATCAATTAAATTCTTAAAAGCAGAGTTGTCAACTCGAAACAGGTGGTAGTGTTCTTCTTGAAACTCTGTCCTGAACGTATTGTTGAAGAGCATGGAAGAGCAAACTTATTTACTTACTTAAGGTGGCGCAGACAACACATTGTGGACCATGGCCTCAACCAACAATCCTCGTCAGCTAGACAGGTCCCTAGCCAGTAGCATTAAATTGAGCACACCGCGTTAGTTAAGGTCGTTCTCCACTTGATCGCGCCACCTTATATGGGCTGCGTCGGTCCCCCGGGTTGGAATTGAAGACTCGTCGGGCTGGTGCGTTTTCATCCATACGCTCCACATGACCCAGCCCCATCTAAGCCGCTGTTTTTTCAGCTTCCTAACCAAGTCAATGTCGCTGTATAGCCCTACAGTTCGTCATTGAATCTTCTCCTCCATACTCCATTGATACATATAGGACCGAATATCACCCGAAAAATCTTTCTCTCAAAGCACCCCAGCCTGTATTCGATTGTTACAGTGTCCACGCTTCTGCCCCATACAGCAGAACTGGGATGGAATGATGATGATGATGAAGAGGTTACATGACAGCGCGTCACCTTGTTTTAAGCCTTTTTCGACATTAATTGAGCCGGTGGTGTTCTTATAAACCTTGACGGAGCAGCGCGAGTTCTCCATAGTCATCCTGATGAGTTTAGCAGAGATGTCAAGAAGTGACATGGCTCTGAATAGCTCGTTCTTATTCACGCTGTCATATGCGACTTTAAAATCGATAAAGAGGTGGTGAGTATCGATCTGGAATTCTTGGGTCTTTTCTAAAATCTGTCGAAGTGTGAAAATTTGGTTGACGGTCGACTTACCAGTCCTGCGACCACACTGAAAGGGGCCAATCAGTTCCCGTGCAAGTGGGTTCAGACGTTCACACAGAATGGCCGACAAAAATTAATAGGCGAAATTTAGGAGACTTATACCTCTGTAGAGTATCTCCTTTCTTGTGGATAGGGCAAACAATGCTGAGAAGAGCAAACTACTTGGGGTTTATTTTAGACAGAAAATCAAGTTAAGAGAAGCTATAGTAGATATTTTTCCTCCAAGAATCTATTGCAAATAAATGAGGCCGAGAATGTTTTTTTTTTTTGAAAACAGCTTCGTCTAGCCCTTAGTTACCGTTAAGCTCATCGTCTTCGCTTAGAAGAATTGTTCGGCATCACAGATATCAGTGTGGTCACACTGATAACGAAGGAGCTGTTTGAGTTCTCCGTCGTCATACTGCACAAATTAGTCAGCTTAAAACAAAGTTCGTCTTTTTAAATTATGTCATACACAGCCTTGAATTGGTGAATACCGTTTCTGGGTTTTTTCAAGATTCGATACACTCACTGCTCTTAAAAATATTTTACTTCACTTTTATAACTTTGTGTCTTACAGGGCATTTTCATTGTTCAAAAAACTTAAATAATTTTCTTTTCCAGGTTTCAATCCCTCTCGATAACAACATACCGAACATATCGAAAACTTTCAACTACACCGGCTTATCTTTGGAAACATTGAAGGGTAATTTATACGAGGATTATGGGCCAGATTATACTTCTGGTGGCAAAATAGTAAGCTTCGCTGTAACTTTTGGTGTTCTTTTTGCTGGTGTAACGGGTATCATGGCTGGAGCTAATATGTCCGGCGAACTAAAAAGCCCTTCGCAAAGTATTCCCGTTGGAACATTATCTGCTGTAACCTTTACCTTTGTTTGTTATATTGTTTTGTCTGTGTTGATGGCTTTTACCACACCCCGGGGGCTGTTGTGTAACAATTTCTTGTTTTTAATGCCAGTCAATTTCTGGCCACCATTTACAGCTATTGGAATTCTTACGGCTACCTTTTCGACTGGATTAAGCAATCAAATTGGATCGAGTCGTGTGTTAGAAGCTCTGGCAAAAGATCAAGTATTTGGTTCGGTTTTAAATTTTGTAATTCGTGGAACCTGGAAGGGCAATCCAGTTGTTGCTGTCCTCACCAGCTGGGTGTTAGTCGAAGCGATTCTTCTCATTGGATCCCTAAATACCATTGCTCAAATTAACTCTGTGTTGTTTATGTTGTCATATTTGGCGACAAATCTGGCTTGCTTGGGAATTGAACTTACCGGTGCCCCTAACTTCCGACCACTCTTTAAATACTTCACTTGGCATACGTGTTTGGTTGGTCTGCTGGGAACGCTGGTGATGATGTTCGTTATCAATCCCATCTTCGCATCGTCCAGTATCATCTTGTGTTTGATTCTTGTGATTGCCTTGCATATCTTCTCGCCAGCATCACAAGGCACGCAATGGGGATCCATTTCGCAGGCTTTGATGTTCCATCAAGTGAGAAAGTACTTGCTTATGTTGGATCCACGCAAGGAGCATGTTAAATTTTGGCGACCACAGATGTTGCTTTTGGTTTCAAGTCCACGTTCCTGTTGTCCGCTAATTGATTTTGTCAACGACATGAAGAAGGGTGGTCTCTATGTGATTGGACATGTCAAAGTTGGAGATTTCAGGGCGGTTACAGACCCAACTATTGAAGAAAATAAACTATGGCTTTCGTTGTTGGATCATATGAAGGTAATGTTTAAAAAACAAGATGAAAATTCATTGATTTATGTTGTGGGTGACAGGTTAAAGCATTCGCTGAAGTCACCCTTGCTAATTCAATCAGGGAAGGAGTTCAACATTTGATTCGACTATCTGGGATCGGTGCCATGAAGCCAAACACAATTATTATGGGATACTATGATTCGCAAGTTCCAAGGGACTTTTTCAATGTGTAAGCTGATTTTTGTTTAACGCTTCCTTTTTTTTTATGACAAAAATCATTCCTTTGTCAGTGAAAATTCATCTTACAAAACGAACGATTTCAACAAAGGCGAATTTGAGGCTTTTCCCATTCGGAATTGTAGAGAAGAGAAACCCATGAGTACCCAAGATTATGTTGCTATTATTTGTGATACGTTAAAAATGAAGAAGAACATATGTTTGTGCAGACACTTTCATCAGTTGGATAAGAATTTCATTTCCAAGTAAGACTGGATGGTTGAAATTTCATCTAAGGTTTGAATTAATTATTGTGTTTTCAGGAGCAATCATATTAAATATATTGACGTCTGGCCAATAAATGTCTTCGACCCAAAGAGTGAGAATCCATTTGATGTTGTTTCGTTGTTTATGATGCAACTTGCTTGCATTATCAATATGTTACCGAAATGGAAACGACTCACTCTGCGTGTCTTTTTGTGTGAAACTAATGGAAGTTCTTCGAATATAAGGTAATTTTGTGGCACAAACTTATGTTATTAAAATCAAAGAACGTGAAATGACGTCATGCTCTATTTTCAGCTCATTTGATACTCAAATTCCACAAATGGATGTGTTTCCCAAAATGAAACTTCAACAATCGCTTAAGAATCTTCGCATTGGTGCTGAGATATTTGAAGTAAGTAGAGTGTGACGTGGTATTTTTTTTTTGTGATATGGGACATTATAACCGTCAGCAAAGAATAACTGACTTTTGAGTCTGTGACTTCGTCTCCAACCAGATAGTCCAGGGCTTTGTTTTTGATTTTTTGTTGGTGGCTCTGATCATGATCGCCAAAATTCCATCCTTCAATTTTTCGGGAGTAGAGACAAACTATTCTCTATATCCGTGACCGTTGTGTACGATTATGCAAGTACTTGTAGAATGATAATAATTGTCTTTACAGATTCAAGAATGGAGCAGAAATACAGACTTCATGCGTCATGCTTCTTTCCTCAAGCAGTTTACAAATAGTGCCGAACAAGACACTGAACCAATCACTGAAGAGAACCTTAATCGATCCAAGTTGTACATGCAAAGGTACGTTTCAATACAATTTTCGTCTATTTTTCCCACCCTTTAAAGTTATATGAATTTTAGGGTGAATCAAATAATACGTGAAAGATCAGACCAAACAGCTGTATCTTTCATTTATCTTGCTGCACCACCAAATACTGACGCACCTCAATGGCAAGAACGAAGTGAACGTTACATGGAATTGCTTAACGAACTAACCGCTGAACTTCCTCCAACAATCTTAGTACATGGCATTAGCACTGTCACATCAACTACTCTCTAAATACAAACAATATCCATTAGATTCATTAAGAAAACTATTATAAATATGTAAACACTTTGAGAAGCTTAAAGCAAACTATTTTAATTTAACATGATATAGTTTATTATTTGATTTAGGAAAATCTATAGAATGAAAAAAAAAGAAGAAAAACCTTGTACAAATGTATTTACTATTTAAAAAAGCATTTTTACATTTGTATTGAATAATAATAATAATAATTTATTGGGTTACCTAAAACTTAGTTAAATGTTATTGTATTACGCACTTTTTGCTGGTTTATTATGCTCTCGCGCAGAAAATATAAAGTTATTGTGTTATAATTTTTGTGATTGGTTCTTAACAGTATTTAATTATACATTTTTTTTTTTTTTTTTTTTTCAAATTATTATTATTAAAACATATTTTCGTTAACATGTCTGCAGCAGAGAGAGATCTGTTCTAATATTATTAACATGACAAAAAAATTCGTATTAATTTAAACATTATTTAGTTAAAACAAAAAAATTCTTTTTTATGGAATTATTATGAAATAAATAAACTAGATTATATATATTTTCATTCCATGCACACACACAAAATTAATTGGTTTGGTTTTTTTTGGTTCTTTACAATTTCAACCGTGGATTTGACCAAGAGGATTTGAAATATGAAATGTTTTTATGAAATCAAAGCAATCTTGATTAGCTTGGACACAATCGATGGACACACAAATTGTAGGCGCAAATTACCAAATCGTGGGGCTCATCGGGTCCAGGGTTTACTAAAAAAGTAAGGAACTTTTGTTTGTTGAAGGTTGTTTTGTTCAATGATTCTTAATTCTATTTCTTCTGTCAGAATTAAACAAATATGGGACGGATGAGCTCGTCAACAAATTAACTGACCTATTCAACAACATCATGGAAAACGGAATCATTCCACAAGAATTCAAGGAAGTACTGATCTTTCCATAAAAAAGGAAGCACTATGGAGCCTTCAAATTATAGAGGAATTTCTTTCTTGCATGCTTCATACAAGATGTTTACATCGATACTACAAAAACGTCTCAGATCATGGATAGATTCACACAAGCTTATCAATGAGTTCCAGGCTGAGTTTAGACAAGGACATAGACCACATCTTTGTTCTACGAAGTATCGCGTAATCCTTTCTGGATCAAAAACAATATTATAATGTTTTTTTTCTTCGATTTCAAGGCAGCATTCTGTTAAATAGCAGGTTTGACCACTGCTTAAAACAACTTCCCTTTTTGTATCGACCAACAAATATTACGAGATTATCTTTCTTTCTTAAGGTTTTTTATTTAACTTGTAAATCTTGGTATGTACCTAAAAGGAGTCATCTGTTTTGCTGGCTAGTTTCGCCACCTTGTCGGCCCACTTACTCTACCTCAAAGCAATCCGTGCGTGTCGGTCCGCGTACTCCTGGCACTTTATTTTCTTGGCTTGGGCGAGTAAGTCCTTCCTTTGTCCGCTGCACAAACCTGCCAGGCGGTAAAATTCCCCTAGACGCTGCCGGACCCTCACTTGCCTGGCGCTGCGGTGTCGGCTGGGGTATGCCCTCCGCATGGTGTCCCCACAGTATCCTGGATCTGGGGCACCTCTTGGGACGTTGGAGGATATTTCCTCTTGGGTGGCTGATCCCACGTGGTAGGCCGCGGTCCAGCTGTCGGATCTTTTCGTAATGCCTCGGCGAGTGTTGTCCGCTGGCGTGTCCTGTATTCTTCCAGGGAAATCCTTTGATGTGTGGGGGATGCAGTCGGAGCCCGTTCCGTCACGGCCGTAGGCGAAACCTTAGTACAGAAGAGATTCTTGCTCATACTATGTAAGAGCAAGGAGGTATCAGTAAATTTTTCTACCTGCCTACTTAAAAAATTCCAGATTTCATAGCGCTGGCAGCACGTAAATCTTTAGCTTAAAGGCTGACGTGAGGGATGTGGAAATCCCTATGAGTGTGTGGAATGTGTGTTTCTTGCAAACTTATTTTGCTTCCTGGGTTGAATAATTGCTTTCCTTCCGAATCTATGTATTCTTACAATGAACTTACGAAATCTCTTCTTGGTTCTTCTCTGGTTGAATAGTTATTATTTATTTATTTATTTATAAAGACTAACATAGTAATCTTAAATTGCTAAGTTAGTACTAGGATTAGAGAGCACAAGCTGCAAGGGCTTTCGGCTCGCCAGATAAAGAGTATATTAAAGAAGAGAAAAATTATATATTTTAATAGATATAAAGAGAATAATTATAAATTTAAGTTATGTTTAAGTATTATGTTTTGGACAATGTCTAGGTTTTTCATATTGATGTTTTTAAGTTTTTCGTATATGTTGTCATCGTTGTTAGGTGTTGAGCTGTTGATGTGGAATAGGAGGTGGTTGATGTCTAGTGTTTCCGAGCAGTTGGTACATATAGGAGGGCTTTCCTTTTTAAGAAGATATTGGTGGGTCAAGGAAGTATGACCTAAACGGAGGCGCACGAAGTTTGTAACAGCGCTTTTTTCTGCCTCCACTGGGTATATAGGTTGTGTTTTGCTGTTATTTATTCTCGAGTAGTGATGTCTATATGTCAACCAGTTGTTGGCTTGCGTAGTTTTGAGTTCTTGTTTAATTAGTCTTAAAAGATCACACTCACTGTATTTATGAAAAAGGATTGTAGGCGTTTTAATTACTGAGTTTGCAGCTTTATCAGCGTATTCGTTGCCCATAATGCCTATGTGTGCAGGAACCCACATAATCTTAATTTTGTTTTTTGTTTTTATAACAATATCTCTTAGCCTTACAACTTCTGCGGTATTATTGTTAAGGTTCGTGATGGCGTGGATAACAGAAAGGCTGTCGGTACACACGACCCAGAGTCCTTTTTTGTAGGTAGCGTATTTTAAGGCTTCGTAAATCGCTAGTGCTTCTGCGGAGAAGATGGATGCGTGTTCGGGTAGAAGACCTTGCCTCAGAAGTTCACCATTGTGTGTTGTGACAGCGAAGCTAGTATGGTTTATTGTTTTTGAACCGTCTGAAAATATAAACTTAAAGTTTTTTGCTTTAAGATCGTTTTCAATAGCGTTGAAATTTTGTTGATAAACACTTTTTGGAGTATGATTTTTTTGGGTATTTGCACAGCGATAATTCAAATGATTCAGGTCTACTCAGCCAAGGAGGGAATGTTGGGGTTTGGCTCCAGTTTATTTTATTTGGCAAGTTATTTTTCTTCCGAATCTTTGTATTCTTGTGATGGATTTATGAGAGCTTCCCCTGGTTCTTCTCTGGATTCCTGGTTCTCGTAATGGATCTATGAAATTTTTTCCTTTGCGCAGATAAACGACTTGTGTTGGTTTAGCTATTATTAACAGTCCGTTTATCCAAATTTTTGGGCTTTATTTATTTTAACACTTCTTTTTCATTCCAATTTTAATTCCTAACCTAGTTAGAAAATAATTTCTTAATACTAATTGCAGTTATGCATTTCTGCATAACCATCAAAACTCTTAACTCTTAACAATAACTTATTAGGCTTAAACTTACTGGTGCTGGTGCGTAAACTAATGCAGTTATGCATTTAAGAGTTTACATCACGAACAATAACAGTATGGAAAGACATCTCACGGAAAAACTACAAAAAGGAAATTTTCAACAACAGCAAATACAAACTATTTGAATCGGTGGCAGAGTTAAAATTGCAACTGCAGTGAAACTCCTCAGATTTCACATCAAACGGATATTTCGACTTCTATCAAATGCCCCAAATTATATGCTTATGTTAGAAACTGGTATCTCTCCCATACTTATCAAAACACTTAAACTGCAAGTCGGCTATATATGTAATGTCCTTAAAATGCCTGATGATTGTCTCCCGAAGAAAGCAGCACTCCAAGCAATAAATAGCAGAGCAGGTTGGTTTAGAGAGTGGATGGAGCTGGCACAAGAAGCGAATATCGAACTTACTTGCTTGACGACTACAGTAAGCGAATTAAGCGATTTAGATTGAAGTTTAAAGTCGAAGCAGTAGAATCTATATACAGAATGGTGTACAGTAAGCTGAGTTCGACACTGTTCTCTACATTGGTACACGGTTACTTGCAGGGCCGGACACGATTTGCATTTCACTGAACAAAGTTAGCTAGTTAGTTTCAGATGCAGGTGTTAATTATGTTAACAAACGAACATGAATTGAAAATTCAATTGGACGCTAATGGCAATGTAGCTATGCTGCCCCTGGTTGTCGTTTCTATTCAATGACGGTGGTCTGGCGTTACAAAACCGGTGATTGCCGTGTTCAATCGAATTATTTTGAGGTGGAGAAGAAGCTGCTAAATGCTTCTTCGTAATTTGATTGCGTCGTTTGTAATCAAATTATGCGGCTGTCGTACGGCGGAAATGCTTGTATTAAAAAAAACAAAATTGCATTTGACAAATCATTTTAAGCAATGAACTTTGGCTTAGAAATGGACAAACAGATATGGCTGTCGACATCAAGCAAAGAAAATGCCTCTGGACTGGTTATACACTTATAAAGACCGATGGTAACATAAAGAAGTGTTCTTAATAGAATACATAAGTTAAAAGGCTAGTTTGAAGCTCAAAGAAAACCTGGAGGTCAACTGTTTCGGTTCAGCAGTCATCATACCTTCAAACCCCAAATAAGGACATTGAGCGCCAATAAAAGTTTTTGCTTGCAGTAAGATAATTCTTGCTTTTTTTTTTAAATTAGGAATGTAAATGCTGTTTTTGGACTTTCAAAACTTTGTACGCCTTAAGGATATAGGAGTTCGATGGAAGAATTGCAACTGGGGCTGCATTTCCTTGACTCGAGACACCATAATTAGCTATCGTTATCATATTTTGTATGTTGGCTGTTACATAAGCTCTTTTTGATTTAAGATTGACAATCGCATAATTTTGGAAGTGTTGACTCGGTATGTCCCCACTGGGTTACTTTTTGTTTTCTCTATTTTATGCTTTGTTTTTGATAAATAATTTAAAACTTTAAAACTTACAATTTCAGTCCATGTTGGTGTAAAGCTTATAATTTTCATCTTTGTTGAACTAAAACTATCGCATTAATCGCAGGAAGAACGCATGACGACTATGTTTCGAATCGATTGGCAAATATTTCTCATAGAAACCCAAAATCACTTCTTCAATTTTGAATCCGAACTTTTGATACAAGCACACAGCTGGATTAGTTGCAGACACATGTAAAGTTATATCTTTGGTCATGCATGTCTGAATCAAGTGGTATAGCATGAAGCTAGCAATTCCACTACGCTGCCAACCAGGACGAACAACCATAAACGAAATATAGGCTTCGTCGAAGCCAACATCTGGCACTAGGAAGGCACAGCCTACGACTAGTTTCTTATAGAGAGCAACGACACTAAAGTCTGGATAGCTTAGGCACTCCGACACTGTTGAAAAAAATCATACAATTTAAAAAATACTAAAGCTACCTAAATAAGTCCCAAGAAAGAGTCAACTTACTGTCAATTCCAGGCCAAAAATTAGACTGTAACAAAGCATTTACAGCAGCAATATGATTGGGACGAACATAGCAAAAATCCACAGTGGAACGTTTGGGGCTCTTTCCAGTGACACTGTGCTCCAGTTCGCACATTAGTTTCAGCCATGGAGGGAAACATTTCGTATTTCGATAGATGAATGGCTGAAGAATCCGCGACGTAAAAGGCGATTCGAATACTTCATAATGAAAGGAACCCGCAATTTTGGCATGAAATGAAGTTGTTGATGTTTGATTTGAAGCTGAAATGAGCTAAAAACAATGATTTTCATTAACTGTTCAAGAATTAAGGATCAACAAAAGAAACTACCTGATATCTATCTAATATTTGAGATTTTGTTGTTTTATCAAACTCGTTTTTGGTCTGAACGAAGGTGTCTAAGTTAAATAGAGGTTTTGAGAAGTTTCTCCTTAATTCCCGTACAACTAATTTACGATAGAATCGTCTCATATAAGTTGGGACTTCCAGCTTACATTGCTGCTCCAGACTCATGATGTTGCGCAACTTGTTGTACAACTCCTTCTCTTCATATTCACTCATTGGGATAAGTCTTTGAAACACACAACACAAAATGATGATGAAAAAGATAAAGAAGACAAAATAATTCCTTTACCTTCCGTCCATGAAGAGAGATTCATTTTCAAGATTCTCTTCTTCATCTTGATTTTCGCTTAACCAAGGATAATCTCTTTTAGGGAACTTTGTGAACAAACTCTTACCGCAAACTTCGACGGGGGCATCATCATCATCTTCGAATTCATCTGAATTGTTTTCCGGGTCACTAGCAGGCTCTTCTTTAATTGTGGTGTCTTGTGAATTTGAATCGGCCTCGTCTATTTGTTGAAAGTTTGTTACTTGAAGAATTCGTGGTTGGTAAAGGCCACTATCGTCTCTATGTTCTGGAGTTCTCAAAGGGCTTTAAAAGAAATTGTAAAATTAGAGGTGTGTGCCAGTCAGTGAGTCAATTTTAAACTACCTTGCATTTGGGATATCTTCTTGTTCGAAGTTCTCCGTAAAGCCACCCAACTTAATGTCTTCATTTTTTGTTGGATTAATATCAAAATAAGTAGAACTATCAGTTGATCCGATTAGAGGAAGCAAATCACTCTTCGCTAAATCATCTGTTTGAATGTCATTGAATATGAGACCTTCTGAGGATAGATTCTCAGCTAGAAAGTCCATTAAACTGGATTGCACTGAATTCAGATGCTTATTCTCTTCCTCTGGCTGTTTGTCTAGTATTTCAGTTTTGATTGGTTTTGCTGGCTTGGCTTTTGGTTTTCTTCCCATGTAAGGTCTAGAAGAAAATAATCAAATGCAATTATAGTAAGGACCATTTTATATGTTTCAAGTTCAAAAGCTTACAATGTTCTGCTGCAATGTTCTTCGTCATCGGAATCGGTACGACGACGTTTAGTATCATCGGTTGCTGAGTTTGAGTGATCACTTGAGTAGATAGCCTCTTCGGCACTTCGTTTATCGTTTCTTAGTTGTTGTCGTTTTTGAGATAGCTTTTCATCTGGAAAATAAAGGAGCTTTTAGAGGGACATTGCTCTCAATCTTGTTCCAACGGACTTACATAGTTTCATGTAGAATTTTGGTGTTTGATTATAAGTCAACTTCCACCAGCCAGATTCTTGGAATAGTTCTTGCCCAGATACAAAAAATTCTGGACTGTTGTGCGATAGAGTTCCCGAGACTGAACCAATCCATTTTTTACGACGTTTCCTTTGATTTTTTTTCAAAAATTATGTGGTTAAGCTCAATTATGAGAATACTTACGTATTTGCTTCAAATAAATGTTCCCAGTGCTTATCAATAAAACTGACAATATGAGTTCTCCAATGAAAATGTCCATGATGACTGAGACCATTGGACTTAATCGATAGATTGTAGAGGGATATTGTGATGACCATCAACCTGATGCATTCAAATAAAGGTGTTGCTTGTACGTTCATCATATAAAAAAAAATATTATCTATAAACTTACCATGGAAGCTTCTGACGCACAAATTTTTCGATATTCCCATCAAGATCTGAGCAGTTTGCACATGTGAATATGAAAAACACATCGCCAGCAAGATCACCAGGAGTTCCAGGACGTTTCAAGCATTTAATATGAACACTTGAGTGGCACTCTGTGCAGTCTAGAAAGTCATCACATTCGATTAATGCTAAGCAGTAGGAGCATTTTCTTGGAGAATTTGAATCCATAATTTGGTTAAATTTGTTTAAAGTTTTATTTTAAAAATAAATTATTTTTGTTTGAAAACAAAAATGCAACGGCATCGGCATGAGCACGTTGACACTGAAGACGAAATGTCAAGATGACGTACGTGATAAACAACGATGAACTACAGTAAGGCCCATACTTATTAGCCTGGTGGCATAACCGCATTAAGAATGAATGCATTCAAGGTTATCTTTTACTATAGTGGACGACAAACAAGATGTTTCCATTGTATATGAAATCTATAGTAATATGGATAGAAGGATCGACTGTTACGACACCTTGAGCCTCCAAACCTTTTTTTCCAAATTTCTCGTTTTGGAGAGAAAATGCAGGTGGAAAGTTTTAAATATGTGATAATTATCAGCGACATCTATGTGTCTCCAAACCCCGTTATCTCATACTCGTTCCCCAGACTACTATAGATTTCATATACAATGATGTTTCTATGCTTACGACAAAATTTTTTGGAGAAGTGTTTTCGTAACGTCACCGTTTGACTTTCATGCACTCTGGTGGACAAACTTCGTTTCTGAAAGCTTATATAAATTAAATAATTATGAGCCCTTCATTAACCACCTTTTCGAAAGATGATATAAATTTTAAAAACGGTGGCAAATAATGTCAACTCTACTTTTCCGTTCTTGTCAAGCACAGACACAAAACAAATGTCAACAACATTTTAATCATTTATGGTGGATTTACATTGTTCTGCATCTTGATTTCTGCAAAAAAATTCAATATAAAAATCATAGTGGATATGAAAATGCAGAACATCTGGATAAATCAAGATTATAGGAAGTAGGAGAAATCAAGATCAAGACAAATTAATTTTTTTCATTTTGACGAGTACGTTTTTACTCTTCTGGATAATGACGTACAGCCCTCTCCCGCTTTACTTTGCTCGTAGTTTCGAAAGGGTGACAAGTCTTATGTAACTGTAGGATACTATAAGCAAGGAGTCAACCATGCGGCATAGTCAACAAAAACAACTGATAACACAGTTGTTTCTATGTTTTATGCAGGGGAAGTTATACTCTTATGATATATTTTTATTTTCTTTCATACACAACCGATGCAGACAGGCTATAATTTCGAAATGAATTATTTCAATTCATTGAGTTCGTCCATTTGTTCTGTCAAAATGAAAATACGAATTCAGGGTTTTCCCCAAATAATGTGCATAATAAATAACAAAGCTTTTTAGTTTTTTTTTGTAAATAACCACAAACAACTCTGATTTGATCCTCTAAAAATATAATTTTTTTTGGTGAAAATGAAAAGAATTCCTCAAACAATTTATTCCCGTCGGAAACAATTTTTGCCCGAATATCGTGAACTATTCACTGCCCTCTTAAATATTCCTGACAAAGATGTCCGTGAACGTGTTACTGATGCAATAAATGGCATTCAGAAACAGAATTGTCAAGCTTGTAAAATCAAGAAAGAATTCATGACGGACGCGGGAACTCAAACAGTCGATATTATCTTGCAATCAATGATCAAAACGGAGTGCGAGCCCCAAGCAGTTATTGTAAATGATGAAGATGTCGATGCCAATCAGAATTCTTTTGGAAAACGACGACGGAAAAGGAAAAGGAACTGTCCAAAAGTCGTTAAAACTGCCCAACATTCAAGTTATGTTCCAGCCTTGAAGAAAGAATCTACTATCCAATGTGAGGTTAGTTTGTAAACATTAAAAACTATTTGAAATTTAGAACGATATCATGTAATTTCTTGGCAGATGGCTGCCGACATTCAAATTCAGCCCAGCAATCGTAAGTTGATGCGAATTGATTCCGATGATGATGCTGTTTCATTATTTTTCGCCAACTACGACGAAAGCGTTTTGAACATTGATCTTGCGGATCATACTTTGCATAATCAGAATTCTCTGGAAACGATAAAGCATCAGATGAAAATCGAATGGGAAATATGCGACAAATTTAACCAAGCTGGGTTTTTGTAAGATTGACTTTGACAATTTTTGCTGTATTGATATTAATTTTTTTCTTTTAATAGACCAATTCATGAGGCAATTGTCCAAAATGAGTTGCCTAAATTAAAAAGACAAATCTACGTATGGACTTTTCGTAGGCGGAACTTGATGACTCTTCTAACAGAAGATAATGACGTAAGTAAGAATTATTGGAACATGATGACAAATTTGTAATATGGTTAGTATAAGGACAGGGATGTGTATAGAATCGAAACATGAAATATCTCATATTTGGAAAACTAAACTAATTTACTAGAAGCTTTTCTTTATTTTCAAAACGCCTTTTGCAGTTTTTCTTCTAATAAAATGGACCTACATTTAAATAGACATATCACATGAAGGTTCAAGATAATCTTGTTTAAATAAAATTTTAGTTATCAGGGAAAAAAATTTGATATCAAGTTTGTAAGTTTACGTTATTACCACGTATGTACTTAGTTATTGGCCCAATTCGAGGTTGCATGACTTTCATTTGTGTATTAAAAAAATATATATTATTTAAAGACGCGTTTGTTGAGTCGCTCGTTTTTATCTTTAGTCAAACTTATCTTAATTACCTAGCCATATATTTTTCTGAATAGTCTTATTAAACGCTACTATATCAGATCAGCTAGTCTAATGATTTGTAATATATTTGTTTCATTTCCTTTTTCAACAACTTTTGTGAAGTTATACAAAATTTCTATTTGAGAAGTTATATAGTTTTGGAAAAGGCCCTCTAGAGTCTAGAGTCTAAAGGGTTTATTCCCAAAATCCAAGGAGGTTGTGTTGAGAGCCTCGATTTTATCTATTAAGTTAACTTGAGGCCAAGACAAGACATTACATTATTTTTTGTTTGGGACAGCTGGATTACGATTTATTCAGAGGCTTTCATGTGTGTCGTAAAATTTTTATTTTTACAACGACGGCAAGCGAACGACGTTGCTTGAATACCCTTTATAATGTTTTAATGGATAATGCCCCTTTAAATACAGAAAATATTCAAACATTACTTGACTTGTTAACAGTTTTTCTTTAATAAACTCAACGACAATTCTGGTCATCGAATAATGTTTTTTCTTCCTCTGTGTTGTACCAGTGCTTCAACCAGTAAGTAGGTATCTCAAGTCAGTCACATGTCAGTTTATTTTTAAATCACGCCACCGCAGGTCTGGCTGTTCTGTTTTGCGAATTGTTTTAAAGATGGCTTCGAAGATCATATCATCAAAAACCTTTTTGCTTCGACCTGTCGCCATACAACCTCGTAGAGCTCGTCGTTTTATTCGCTTGAATCAGGATTTAATATAACGATTGTTTGGTTCTCACAGTTAGGGTTTTATAACTCAAAACTGCTTTTTCAACACTAACGACAACGTACAGATGAAGACCCGGTAACCTTCCATAACGATATTAAAAACTTTGCACCAGAGACCATTTCATTGTCTGAATCTTTTATTGATATCAAAGCTTGGTTTGTTTGTCGGACTGTCTCGCCAAAGGGTTTTTGGTGGCTCTTTCGGAGCGACATATCCTTAATAAATATCATACAAAATTGCTGTTGGATTTGGTTATTAAATTGTAGTTCCTTCAATGCAGGTGGCTTGTCTCTTCTGATCGAAACGTGTTGTATAAGTTGCTACATTTCAGAAATTTTTATTTGCAAATGATCTTAAATAATATAACCTCATTAAAAAGAATAATTTTATTTTTCATCCAATTTGTTTCTCCTTTTTTCAAAACAGAACCTTATTCAATTGGCGATTAAAGAAAATTGTATAAAAAGCATAATCGACGAATTGCTCAAAGCAGATCTTAATTTGAACGAGATCGACGATGATTACAATAATATCATTCATTTGGCTCTTACTCATCTCTCTAACGATGATGACGTCAGGCAACAGAAAAAAATACTTCAAACTCTAGAATCACTGCTCGAGAAAATCGATTTGAAAATACTTTTACAAAAAAACGACGATGGATTGACGCCGTTGCATTTAGCTGTTAAAAGAAACGAGTATCTTATGGCAGAAAAGATATTAAGTGTGGTTGATGAGAGATTAAAATTGAAAAGTGTAGTTAATTTAAATGATCCGTTTGCGGATGTGACTACATTCTTGCGTTATTACTGCAGGCAGTGTGATAGTTTTGAAGGGCGAGAAACAAACGATTTAAAACAAGAAATATTGAATGCAACGGACATGAAACGCGGATGCTCGGTGCTGTATTTTGCCATGGAATTAGGTCATGGTAAGTAAGATATTTAATTGTTCTTATCTCGACTGATTTTCATACCTGATTTAAACTTAATTATAACTTAGTTTTTCTATTTAATCTTTTCAGAACATTTGGTTTACTTACTTCTGGCTCACATGTGCAATCCTTTAGTAAAAAATCTAGCTGGATCAGATGCAAGAACATACTACACGGAGTGTGGGAAGAATGCTAGTATAGGTGGTGTTCTTGAAAAACTACTTCAAAAACAGATTAAATAAATTATAGATTAAATTTATAGGGTTGCTAATTTTTAATACACACATCATCATTTAAAACAAATACTTGCTCTGTTGTTGTTTCTGTTTAACCCCATTGATTGTTGAAACAATCATCAGAAAGCTGATCAAAATCAATTGGTTGAAGTGATGGTGGTGTTGGTTGTGGCAAATGTTTGCGTTTCTTCCACGGCAAACGTGGAGTATTGTCGGTAGCTCTTTTGCAACGATTCATATCAACTTAAATTTTGAGTTAAATTTAATAGTTTAGTTTGTATCTTTCTTTGACTTATACCTACTACCTACCACTTACCTATCCGTTGCAAATTGTCCAATTCGTTGACACTGTAGTGACTGAAGCGACAGAAAAACCCAAATGAACATTCTAAATTGCTTGCAATTCTCTTACATGGAGTTTTTGTGTGCTCTTCTTCTAAAATCTGTTCAGGTTCTGAAAAATATTTATTTAGTTATTTGACCCAGAATCTGTTTGGGAAAGGAATCAAATGAAACTCAAATTGTGCAGACTTGTAAAAAGTCATGGGGAAGATGGCCATGATTTTTTGTGGTTGACTGTTCGGCGTCCTACAACATCTAAGACCATTGACTGGGCTAAACAACTTGATCGATCAAGTTCGGTGTTACCTCGGAAGGGGCAGTATTGACAATGGAACACAATTTTAAGAGAAAATTACCTTTGAATTTTTGTAAATAATTGGCTTTGGCTATGCTGTGAGCCGTTCCGCAATTGTGGCTGTGTCGAACATTTATATCGTCTTTCATAAAACACTCGCAATAATCACAATAATAGCTTTTGCCGCCCATAACTTCACAAAACCAAATAAATTTGGATTTGTTATTTGTTTTGGGTTGACATATGACAATGAAAGAATTCAGCAATCAGCACCAGAGCGAAAGGTTTTTTTTTTAATTGATTGACAGTGACTGAAGCAACAGACCTGCCAGATCAAACATGGTTTCATTGAAAATAAAGTAAAGTAATGGGGCAAATCTTATGTTTTCAATCTTTGTAGGAGTTAATTTTTAATACTACGTTTTCATTAGGGCTGAAATTAGGATATTTGAAAAATTGCTAAAAAAGTGTTTTCATCTAGGTTTCCACATTTGTTTTGACATCAGGCTATCTTCTTTCTTTTTCTTTTTTACAACCTTTTCATTTTTTCTTCTTGTTTTGTTTTGTTTACTACTTCCGTTGCCCTGGATTTTATTTCAAAATTGTTATTTTGTATTGTTTACTTCTGCCGTTTGCTTTGCATGTTGTTTTGTTTACTTTTGCCGTTGCCTTGGATTTTGTTTTAAATTGACATTTTAGAAAATATCTATTCAATTTGTTTTAATTTAGTTGCGTTTGATTTGTTTTCACATAATTTGCAACCTTGATTTCGTCCAAATCAAACAAAATTTTAATATTATTTTGTATGGAAAGTGGACTCAAATTTGGAAATTTTCAACGAAATCACATTTTTTGCCCTAATGAAAACGTAGTATAAGCCTACCTAATTGTTCACTTCTTTTGAGAGCTAAAACGAGGACTAAAATATACTTGATGCTGTACGATTGACTAGTTTTGTAAAATAATCGACAAAAAACTTTATTTATTGATTGGTGCAAGCAAACCATTGACATTAGGTACTTCAATATCATGATACAATTACTACAGATAACGCCTTCCTAGTTTCATTTTTGATTTATTCTGCGCATCTCGTCATAAGAACCCCTGCCTTCTCGTTTTCGCCTTCACGTTTAACTTTTGTTTCGCTCTACTCTATACGCTCTACGTCATAAGAACCCCGTAGGAGTTTGACAATATTTTGACGTTTTGTTTGGCACCATGCGCAATGCCATATTTATTAGTCGTATCGTGCTTCAATATTAAGATAGACCATTCCGTAAATGTGGAATTTCCATTTGAAATAAAAGTATCGCGGAATATTCGCAGAATAGTTTATTGGTTTTCGGGTTGAATTAGACCCTCTATAAAGATAACTTCATCATGTGTTCTGATATCATTTCGATGTTAGATTGCTTGTTATGAAATTTCTTGCATCAGATCGCTTACAAAGATATCAAAATAAAGAATCTCAAAAATTCAGTGCCGCTTTCACTTTCACTTTCTTTTATTACGTATACCTGGCAGTGCTGCTTAAAATCATCGCTGCATTCGCAAATCAAACAAACCTGTGGTATTTTCCAATTTTGAAGTTTATGTTTTTCGATTTCGAATTTCGCAACAATCCAATGACGTTTAATCGTTTTGAAAAGTCTACCTCGAGAATTTGTGTTTATTTTCTCAAAAATATATTTACCAAATAAATTGCAATAAAAATACATTTATTTAACATCTTTATTACTTTCGTGAAGTGTAATCATGGCTGGCGATAAGAAACGTCGATCCCGGTCTCGGGATAGACACGAAAAAGATCGAGAGCGTGAAAGAGATCGGGATCGTGGTGTTCGCGACAATAGGGATAAGGACCGTCGTCGGCGATCAAGATCTCGTTCAAAGGAACGCCATGGTCGTGATAACCCTGCAGAAAGAAATACGATGCGTTCTATGCGATCCCGATCCAAGTCCCGAGAGAGAAATCGTAGTATGGCAGACCATTCGGAGAAGAC
Source organism: Platycheirus albimanus (assembly GCA_916050605.2). Lineage (NCBI taxonomy): Eukaryota > Metazoa > Arthropoda > Insecta > Diptera > Syrphidae > Platycheirus > Platycheirus albimanus. The sequence goes on along the minus strand of OU696698.1, from coordinate 27,464,762 downwards.
GAAGGACAAAATTAAAAATGATATGCCGAAAAAGGACATCTCTGACGAGAAGAAACTCAACAAAATGGAAATTATAAAAGCTGCCATTTTAGAGGAGGAGAAAACTAAGACGAAAAAAGCAGAGCCACTTTCGTTGGAAGAAATTCTGGAGAAAAAGAAAAAAGAAGAAGAAGCTCGTAGCAAGCCCGTTTTCTTGACAAAAGAACAAAGAGCTGCGGAGGCTTTGAAACGTCGACAAGAAGAAGTCGCTGCTATGCGTGCCAGCCATGCTGCTATTCGATCTGCTGCCGCCTCTGAAAACAATTTTCCCAATAAGTCTGACACGATGGACAGGGAAAGGGGACGCGGCGATGATAGGCGTGATTTTCGTGAACGAGATTACGACAGAGGACGTGATCGAGAACGCCACAATAAGGACGACAGAGATAAGGAAATCAAACGTGTTGACGATCTGAGTCAAAAGGATAAGGAAAAGGAACTAGAGGCAATTCGTGAACGATATTTGGGAATCATTAAGAAGAAGAGAAGGGTTCGTAGGCTCAATGACAGGAAGTTTGTATTCGATTGGGACGCTGGAGAAGACACATCTATTGATTATAACAACTTGTACAAGGAGAGGCATCATGTTCAATTCTTTGGACGTGGAAATGTTGCAGGTGAGTAAACTTCCTCCATTCATAAGACTTCAATTTGTATTAATTTGGCAAATATCCCTTCGCTACTCCTAAGGCATTGACATCAAGGAACAAAAGCGGACTCAAAGTAAATTCTATGGTGACCTGCTCGAAAAGCGACGAACTGAAGCCGAAAAGGAACAAGAAAAAGTTCGATTGAAGAAGGTGAAGCGCAAGGAAGACAAGCAGAAATGGGACGATCGTCATTGGTCTGAGAAGGATCACGATGAAATGACCGAAAGGGATTGGCGTATTTTCCGCGAGGATTACAGCATTACGATCAAGGGTGGTAAAATACCGAATCCCATTCGAAATTGGAAGGAATCTGGATTTCCCAAAGAAATCACTGAGATCATTGACAATGTTGGTTACAAAGAACCTACACCTATTCAGCGACAAGCTATACCAATCGGTCTACAAAATCGTGACATTATTGGCGTTGCAGAAACAGGTTCTGGTAAGACATTGGCTTTCCTTATTCCATTGTTGTCATGGATTCAGTCACTACCCAAAATTGAACGTCTTGAAGACGTTGACCAGGGGCCATATGCCATCATTATGGCTCCAACCCGTGAGTTGGCTCAGCAAATTGAAGAAGAAACCATTAAGTTTGGTCAACCTTTGGGTATACGCACAGTTGTTGTGGTGGGAGGTTTGTCAAGGGAGGAGCAGGGCTTTCGTCTGCGTTTGGGTTGTGAAATTGTTATTGCCACACCAGGTCGTCTTATCGATGTCTTGGAAAATCGATATCTTGTGCTCAATCAGTGTACGTATATTGTACTCGATGAAGCTGACAGAATGATAGACATGGGTTTCGAACCGGACGTTCAAAAGATTCTCGAATACATGCCTGTGACAAATCTGAAGCCAGACTCCGAAGAAGCCGAAGATGCCAGCAAACTTATGGAGAACTTCTATTCAAAGAAAAAATATCGCCAAACTGTGATGTTTACGGCTACTATGCCTCCAGCTGTTGAACGTTTGGCACGTTCTTATTTACGAAGACCTGCAACGGTGTACATTGGATCTGTTGGTAAGCCAACAGAGCGCACAGAACAAATCGTGTACATGATGGGTGAAAATGACAAACGCAAGAAATTGATGGAGATTCTCTCAAGAGGCATCGAACCTCCAGTTATTATTTTCGTCAACCAAAAGAAAGGTGCCGACGTATTGGCCAAGGGTCTTGAAAAGCTCGGTTACAATTCTTGTACATTGCACGGTGGTAAAGGTCAAGAACAGAGAGAGTACGCATTGGCAGCCCTCAAGAGTGGTGCCAAGGACATGTTGGTCGCAACAGATGTTGCTGGTCGTGGTATTGATATTAAGGATGTCTCCTTGGTCATTAATTACGACATGGCTAAGTCAATTGAGGATTACACCCATCGTATTGGTCGTACTGGTCGCGCGGGTAAAACTGGTATGGCTATTAGTTTCGTCACCAAAGATGATAGTCAGTTGTTCTATGATCTGAAACAATGTGTGATGGCAAGTCCTGTCTCGACGTGTCCACCGGAATTGATTAATCATCCCGATGCGCAGCATAAGCCGGGCACCGTAGTCACCAAAAAGCGAAGAGAGGAGAAGATTTTCGCTTAGTTTAAGAAAATTAAATACAAAATATTGATCTAACAATGTAGAGACTTACCAATAAAACATTTATTTTTTTGTTGTGAAACATTTTTAAAAGAAATGGAACATTGCTTTTTTTATAACAATGATTCTTTAAGAGGTTGCTTAAAAGGAAATGCTAATTATACTTTCGCAAACGCGAGTATTTTGATTGTTATTTGGAGTAATAATGTAGATTGACTTTAAAATTTTGATAGCGGAACATAAGAAATGTTTCTGTTGCAAGCTCAGATGGTCCTAACACCCGACAAATGTAGTCAAAAACCTATACTTTTAGTGGATGTTGCAGGCAGTAGGCTCCATCCTCGGTTTCGTGAATTAACACATTTGATTTCACGGAATGAAGATCATAAGGCTTAGCGCCTTGAAAAATCCACTTGTCAAATTGTATTTAACTCCTGTATTTAATTTCAGAAAACAGTAATTAACTCAAAAGAAAGAACAAATTTGGAAAACAAATGGGCATTACGAAATGGTTTAAACTCATCGTAATTGAGCTATTTTTGTTTATTTTTGAAATAATATAATAGAATTGCTCTTCACAACTCTTTCACCTTGGATATCAAACAAACAGCAACCAATCTCTTAGTATTCTGGGTGGTGTATGATATTTTTTCATTTCTTTTGTTTGAAATCTCAAGACAAGCAAGAGCTACACTGCTTCTTCTTTAGTAGACAGGAACAAATTCAATAACATTAATTATTTGTGGCCGATGTTCAATAACTGCTGGCGCAATAAAAAAATGCGTGTGCCACGCTCAGTGACATTCAATTTTAAGCTTGCAGATCGATTTGAAGAAAAAAGGCGACATTTTAAATTTTAAAAATTAGATTTTGAATGGAAATAGCGATTATGGGTGTATTTAACAGTTCTTGAACCACACTCTGCTACATAAACCATGGTATACAAACCGAAGTGTTCATCTTCTTACTTCAAAACTGCGACTGATAGTTAAAAAACATTTAAAAATGAATGCATATTACGACTTTTGACAAAAACGCCCCTTGAAAGTAGGCGTGTCCTAAAAATGTGTAAACAAAATTTAAAGCACTAACAGAGCTTTGATCGTTAGTCAATTTTTAGGCATATGTGCAAAACTGCAGCTGAATCCAGTAGTTTATTAAGGATCTTTCCTGAATAAGGGTATATAAAAATCATGCCCTTAAAAGTGGGCGTATTGAACAAATGTACACAAAAAAATGTAGAGATATATCTTTCATATAACGAACGGAAAGAGGGTTAAAATTGAATATTGGTACCTTAAATTTTTAAAACTACGTTTTTCGTTCTTTCATGGAAAGAAATTCAAACATTTCTTTAAATACACAAACTTTTTTAGTTTCAATTAAGAGACTTAAAATTTTGGCTTGCAGATTCATTATAAATACCGTTTATTTGCAAAAACAATTTTTTTAGTCTCTAGTGAAAAGTGGGCGTCCAAATCAAATTTTTTGATTTCATACACTAGATGTTTATGTGCAAGTAATACCCACAAAATTAAATGTTTTTCGCTTTAATATAACAATTGTTATTTTATAAAAACAATATTGATGGTTTTGTATGAAAAATGGGCGTCAGCCAAGCCCAAACTGATATATTTTTATTCAATTTGAAGAAGGTTTACCTAAAGCTTACGTGTGCACGATTTTAGCGTTATGCTTTTATCGTAACTGTACAAAAAACATAATTTAATTTTACCAAATTGAGGGTGTTCAACAAAAATGGCGATTGTGGGCGTGTTTGTAGGCGGATTTTACCGGTTCAAGAACTGATCAGGCTCGAGCCTTACTCTTGAACCAAAAATTATATATATACCAAATTTCAGCTTTCTAGCTCAAAAATTGCGACCTTGAGAGAGTAAACATACGGACGGACGGACGGACGGACATGGCTAAATTGACTTGGCTTTTGATTCTGAGTCAGAATATATATATATCCTTTTCTATAGGGTTTAATAAATACTTTTGTGCAACACCTTCACTAGCAGACAAAACGCGTTTCCGTTGTTAGTCTGCACACTGCACCGCAGGCCCACAGGAATGGAAAAAACCTACAATTTCCTTTTAAACCCGGGCGTATAGGGATGTTCTTCAACCTAATAATAAATTAAGAACATTTTCAATTTCCACCTACTTAAGTAAGGTGAAAAGCTCAGTATTTTCTAATAAGGTCAACTTTTCAAAACGAGGTTTATTTCACTCTTATTGGCCATCGGAGGTCAACCTTTTGAAAAGAGGTTTATTCATTCTTATTGGAGGGAATGATGATGAACTACGGAAGTACCTAACTTGCACGTCCCGTCGGTGACCTTATTTAGAAGTTTTTGAAACCTTTTTGTCCTTGTTTCAAATGTAGAAGTGTTTTATGTAAAGCACATGAAATCTCTCTATTTTTTCTGACTCTTCGAAATGTTTTTTTTTTTTTTTATAAATTCCGCAGATAATTTAAAAATATGTTCTCTGAAATGATTATGCTGAAATTTTCGTAGATTTCTATAAAACCCTTAAAAAAGACAGTAAAATATGTTTTATAAAACAGTATAAAAAGTATTTTTATTGTAGGTATAAGTATTTTGTCCAAAATCTTCAAAATTCAAACGAAACACTTGTTTTTCTATGTCTTTAACAATATTTAATATTTCTTATATTTTAAACAACAATAAATTAAAATTAAATTACACTTTATACATCTATTTACACTCATGTCCTATTTGTCTTGGTTAATAGTCCCTCCTCAGGAGTGTCATCAAGTCTCCAATATAAGTTTGAGCCATTTGAAGCGTTTCGAACTTTGACAACTTTCGATCGTTTCCCAACGATGGAACAACATCTCTCAGCTTATCAAAGGCATCATTCAGACTATTCATTCGCCGACGCTCCCTGGCATTTGCTGCAAGTCGACGTTTCTTCAATACTTCCACACTATAAATTGGATTGGAATTGTCATGTAAAGCCCGATGTTTTTGTATTTTAGAAGATTTAATTTGAAGGCTTTTTTTAATCTGTTTCTGCTCCTTTGTCCAAGATGCTGGGACTGCTGATTTCGGTGCTGAGTAGATTTCCAAAGTATCATAATGATAGTCGGGACTTACTTCAAAGTACAACTCAGACATATTTGTATCCGACAAACTGTCACTATAATCGAGGTGATACATTTCCAAATCACCACATCTCTGGGGAGGATTCACGTAATATTGTTCACTATATTCAGACATCATTTCGAAGTTTTTGAAAGTATAAATTAATGTGATCTCTTCAAAAGATCGTCGTTGACTGACAATCTACTAAATTGATTTGGTCCTATTTATTTGGTTTCCCAAATCCAGGATCCATCAAATTTGACCTGTATTTAATGTTGGTTAGGTTTTTTTTTTTTATTTCGAGTCAAGGTAAAAGGATGGATAGTAAAGAAGAGGTATATATTTACTCTCTTTACCAGAGATCATCTTAAATGACTTGCGGTCGAACCGTTTAATTTGTTTTTGTTGCATTTTTTGTTGGTATCTTGTTACCTTTGTTGCGCTCTTTTGTATAGTTTTTGGTTTTCCGGACAATTTTGTTTGTTCCTTTGAGGATTTAGGTGGTGGTTGTGGTTTTGAGTGTTTTGAAAATACTTTCGCTTTCATGAGAGGAATGAGTTCAGTCTTACGGTTGTTTTTAAATTACCAAATATAAGCAACAAACTATAGTTACAAAGTCGTCGGATGAAATAGTTAGTGGATAACTTAAATAAAATTTATTGTAATTAAAAAAACAAAATACTGAAAAAAAGAATCACCGACGAGTTCTCATATTCAGTATTAATATTATTATTAATTATTAATTAATTAATATTATTATTAATTATTAATAAATGCTGAGAAGTGTTAAGGGAATGTAAATTTATACATCGGTAGAAATGTAAGTTAAATAGTAAATTCCTTTCAAGGCAATCATATTGTTAGCAAAAGATAAACCGTACTGTACTGTACTGCGTACTTGTATGAAGGGGATTCAATGTCAAATTAATATTCAAAATATTCTTTTTCTTAGCAAGCTTTTTTTTATATAAATAATACATTATATTATATTTTTTATTTTTGGCAGAACCGGCAAATTTTGTATCATCCGAAAACTTAAGACCAATAAAATTATAGCATTATATTAGCCAAAAAGTGTTAATTGAAAATTCCTTTCCCGACCATATATTATCTTACTTAGGTATGTACATGTACATATACATATGTATACACAGGTCAAAATCTCATCAAGCATTAGAGTGTATACAATACGTAACGTTGAATGCTTGAAGAACAATCAAAAAATTTTGATTTTTCATCAATCACGGTGCACACACTCACATATGCTTGATGAAATTTTGACTCGTGTATATGCCGCTTAAGGATGAACTTCAAACATATTTCCGACTACTGGAATTGAAAGCTCTATAGCGAACTTGAACATCAAAGGAACGCAGTTCAAAGATAGCGGTTTCCTTTATAAAAGGAAATTACAGGTATCCTATATGTTTTGTTCGTCAAGCCCCAGCAATTCCGCCAATCTAAGCTTCCCGCGACGAGAAAATTCTGTATTTTTTCACAATCTCTGACGTCGCTTGGAAGTCACTTAGGGAAGGATTGCTAAGCGTGATAGTTTTTCATTTGGAGGAAGTGAGTAATGCTTAAATTTATCTTGTTTGACTATAAACAAAAAAAATTAATAAATACGAACAAAACTTTCAACACCTAAAAGAAATAAAAATTACTGTTGAGCCTATTTACGCAATTATCGGATTAAAAACGAGTTCGTTCGTCAACTCTTTCGATTAAAGCAAACTCAAACTAATTTTTGAAATGTTAAAAAAAGTTTTCGTGGTTTAAACAATGTGATTATTAAACTTACTTTCGTCAATCATTTTATTAATAATTAATGTTGCATTAACTATCATTTTTTAATGAATTGAAAAGCTATGAAAATCAGACCACCAAGCTCGGTTTGGCAAAATTACTTAACAAATGTGTATTTATATTGATCCGACAATCATTTTCAATAAAATGGATCTTTTAAAATTAGTTGTGGATAGAATAATGATTATTCACTTACATCTTTTAAAAAAAAAGTGAAATGATTTCCAATCAGACACGTTGAGTACCTACGTTATTTATTCATTCATTCACAGTCCTCTTCCTTGATGAAAAAGTGGCTAAATAGCATTTGAAAGAAAGTTAAAATAAAAACATAGACTATAGAGATAAAAATAAAATAAAAAGTTTCAAGTTTCAAAATGTCTTTATTTTTACAATATTTCGTTTTACAATAGTTTACCCACAAAGCAAAGTGCTTATCTGCAGGCGGTTAAATACAGTAATATTATTAACGTTTACAAGTGATTCAAAAGTTCAGTTCATGTTTTTGTTGAAATGAATTTTGACTTTGATAAATTAGAAAACTAGCGAAACTAACAAAAATAAAAGAAATATAACGTATTATTTAAGACTTATATGAAAGGTAAGAGTTGTAGTTATTGATATATTATATTAATCATCGCACAAAATACAATTCTAACAGATGTTTTTTAATTTCTTTTTTTCTTTTTTTAAAGTTTAATATATTTTTAATATTTCGGGGTATTTCATTTAGTATATTCGGAGTAATATATCTAAGCTCTCTGTTCCCGTAGACGTTGAATGTGGACGGAATTTCAAGCATCCCAAGCGCTCTTCTCCTGGTATTGAGGTTATGTCTTATCGGTTGTAAGAATCTTTCATCATCCATATAATAATTCAATACAGTCAAGCGGTAAATTGCGTTTACATCTAGCACTTTAAAGTCGGCATTAATAGGTTTGATCAGTTTAATTAAACGATGCTGTAGGTTCAATATCTTATCTAGATGTGTTTTTGAAGCGTTTCCCCATGCCAGGATCCCATATCGAATTCGTGATTCTGCTAACGAGTAATATACTTTTTTGAAAACTTCAAAGTTTGAAAATCTTTTAAGATAAGTTAAGGCAAACAATGCGCTTTTGAGTTGGTGACGTAAAGTGTTTATATGATCACGCCAAAGAAAATGCTCATCTATAGTGACTCCTAGATACTTTATCTTTTTGACGATTTCGATTGGATTATTGTTGACTAACATTGGACACTGGTCGTTGCGGTTATAGACATTGAATGTTTCTTCTCGTTTGGATGGGTGGCGTATATGCAAAACTTTTGTTTTGGAAGCATTAATAACAAGTCCATGGTCGTGGCACCATTTGGATACATCATCAAATTGTTTTTGAAGTATTTCTTTTGCTGAGTTTAATTGTTTGTGCTTGACTATAATCGCGATATCGTCTGCATATGCGTAGGCTGTGGTGTTTTTAAACAATCTCAGAAGTTCATTAGTAAAAAGAATAAACAATATTGGTCCCAGTTTTGAGCCTTGTGGTACACCATATACACTAGGGTTTTCCTGACTTGTAGTAGTTGACACTTTGACCTTGATCTTTCTATCATTAAGTAGTTTATAAGCCAATCTGATAAGTATCCTCTTACTCCGATTCTTTTCAAGGTGTTTACAAGCTTATCCTGGCTCAGAGTGTCGAAAGCTTTACGAAAGTCAATGAATAGCACAAGGATGTGATGGTTTCGATTAAGGCCTGTGTTAATTGTATTTGTGAATTCTCCCAGAAGTTTTTCTGTACTTTTATGTTTTTGAAATCCGTATTGGTTTGGATGTAGAACTTGGTGTTTACTAATAAATGTCTGAAGTCGGTCAACTACTATTTCTTCCAAACATTTTTCTACGACTGACATGATTATAGTTTTCGGGGTTACTTTTTATACCACCTTTATAGATAGGACGTATGACTGCTGTTTTCATGATTTTTGGCACGCTACCTTGTGTCAGGCTACGATTGATTATGGTTTGTACAAAAGCAAGCAAGTAATAATGAATATTTGAACCAAGAAATAAAAAAAAAAACAAAGGACAAGTGGTGAATAAATGGTGAGGCAGCCATTTCTGTGGATGACAAATGGTTTATCAAATCCTGAGCGCAAAGATATGGGTTTAACGGGTTTGACAGAGTATATATAGAGCATAAAGGTGCATCTCTTAAATCTTGAGTATGTGGTTAGAGTGTGATACTCAGTGATCTTCTTTTTTTTATTAAAATAATAAATATTTTTTTTTTTGAGAAAATATAATCCAAACAATCCGCCGTGATTGATTAATATTGATTGCAAAATAAATGATTACTAACTACTTCTACGTCACGTCATATGTTCGTACGATACTAAAGTGTAGAATCTTTTTTTCTGAAAACAAAATCTTTTATATTTATGCAACAAGGGCAGTTTCTTTTTAACATTATAGTGTCAGCAAGTCTGTAGTGTTTCAATTTAATTTAATAATGTAATAATATCCTTCAAATCCTTCGTCAATTTTTCTCAATTATTAAAATATTGAGTTTCCCAGAAAAAAATGGAAAGTTATATATTAATTTGAGAAAAAACAACAAACTAAACATATGAATTCATTAAATAGAAGCAAAAATTTTAAATAGACTTACAAAAAAATCATTTAAAAATCTATTACAAAACTATATATACAAAATAGGTACCACCACACAAATTGCAAGAACTATTCATTTAACAAAGTTAACGTTTATGCGAATCAAGACCAAGGAGAATCATTTCTAGAAAACAAAACAACCATGACTAAAACTTACAAATGATAGCACATTTCACACGGTTAGAAATACCATTTGTAAAGTAGAGCATTACACTATTGCCACGCGACTGCAATATATTTTCTTATTTTTTCTTTTCGCAAAAAAGAACCTTTCCGAATATTTCTCTGGAAAAAACACATGTGAAAAGAAAATAATTATAGGCTTCCTAAACACTGTCACACCCATAATGCTGTCAAATATCAATCTGAAAGGAAACCGCGCTCAAGATTAGCCCCACATTCGTGTAGTACCTGAGCAGTGAAATGCTGATTTTGAAAAATACTCCTTGTCAAAATAGATACAAAAGCAAGTGCAGAGTTCATGCAATACCTTTCTCTTGGAAAAGCAAAATCAGTAGAATGCGAAGAAAAATGTATTTCGTAGATTTTTCATTTGTGTGAAAACAGAGCTAAAAAACCACACTTGTAGGATGACTTTTGATGTGATATGGAGGCGGAAGGTATTGTCCTGTGTGAAAAGTTCATGACAGGATCATTATGCGAAGTCTTTTGTTACTACACATTATTGAAAAAATTGGTATTTCATGATGTGAACAAAAATATAGAACTTATTGTGTTATAGATATTTATTACATATACTCGTCGGTTTATTGTTGGATTATAGATGATGGCGCTTAATTAGCAGAGGATAAAATGTGTATTGTCATGTTTCCTTTTTGTGTATTAATACGAGCTGGAAAAATTGATGGAAGTTGATGTTTTTTTATAGCCTTTAAATGTAATCTTTTGTGTGAAACTTGAAAAGACGAATTGCACGCAATATTAAGGGCAACAATAGCCAAAATTAATATTAAGCCTCTGATAGCCATGCAATGAGTTTTCTCCCGTGAAGAGTTCTATGGTATAATTAGAGCTTAGATTTAAAAAGAGATAGCCTTACACGTCTAAGAGGTGATTAGGGTTAGGAAACAAATTTAAATTGCTAACTGTCTTTGTATGTATGGTAAGCGTGCCTTCAAGGATTTCATTTAACACAACAAGAGTACTTTAGGTAGGAGATTAAAGGTGATACCGAAGTGACATTTTTAATTTTTCGGATTATCCGCGTTTATAAATAATATTTTTTTATTAAGTGAGTTAAATACGTTCTTGGTTATAGAAAACACAAACCTTGCACATTCAAAAAGGTATAATTTAAAAATGTAACTTCGCAAATTGTTGGCCATCTCCCTCTGTTTCTAGCTCTATGTCCTAACATTATACAAAACAACACAAAATGATTTGATGGACTCAATCAATAAAATGTTTTGTATACCCTTTTCCATAGAATGGATATATTGTATTTGGTGTGGAGTTTGTAACATGGAGAAATAATACCCTTTAGGTATAGAAAAGTATATATATTCCGACTTAGAATCAAAAGCCTAGTTGATTTAGCCGTGTCCGTCCGTCCGGCCGTATGTATACTCTCTAAAGGTCGCAATTTTTGAGCTAGAAACTGAAATTTGATATATATATAATCTTTGGTTCAAGATTAAAGCTAAGTTCTTGAAATGGCAAAATCTGCACACAAACACGCCCACAATCACCATTTTTGTTGAACAACCTCAATTTGGTAAAATTAAATTATGTTTTTTGTACAGTTAGGATAAAAACATAACGCAAAAATTTTGCAAACGTAAGCTTTAGGTAAACCTTCTTCCAATTAAATAAAAATATTTCAGTTTGGGCGTGGCCGACGCCCATTTTTCATACAAAACCATCAATATTGCTTTTATAAAATAACAATTTTTATATTAGGTTACCTAGTAGAGTGTGGTTCAAGAATTGTTAAAAGCACCCGTGATCGCTATTTTCAATCAAAATCTAATTTTTAAAATTTTTAGTTTTGTCTTGTTTTGTTCAAATCGATCTGCAAGCTTAAAATTGAATGTCACTGATGAGCTCATAGTGATTGCCCTGGCAATAAAAAGTCTTAGCTTAAGGCGTGGCACACACCTTTTTTTTATTGTGCCAGCAGTTATTGTACATCGGCCAAACAAAATTAATTTTATTAAACTTTTTCCTGCCTGCTAAAGAAGAATTTTGTTTCTGATACTGGAACAGTGGCTGGCTGCAGGAGACGAACGAATATGCATATATATATATATACAGGGTGATTCACCAGCGTTGTGCCAAAAAGCTAGAGCGTGTAGGTTAAGTTGAGACAAGAAAAAAATCGCAAAAACACGAAAAAATTGGCTAAATGGTCACTTGTGCCATCCCGTAAGGCTAGGTTTTCTTGTTTTTGTGAAGAAGTAGGTTCGGTTATTTTTGAATACCTTGGCAACAAAAAGTCGTAGAGCCATACGGTTTTCAGTGTTGGATTAAAGATTAATGGAAGCGTTGAATTCTGAGAACAAAAATTATACTTAATTACGTAAAATTTTGAAAAAAATTAGTTTTAAAATTATTTTTTCAAATTTTTTTTTCAAAATTTTGAGTTTAAAAATTTATATTTTTTAAACTATTCGTTAAAACAATTTAATTTAAAAACAAAATAAAAGGAGAAGTTTGGCTTTCCAAAAAGGCATAACACGGTGTTGTAAACGAACCCGTTGATTTTAAATATTTTTTTTTACAAAATAAGTCAATTTTTCAGAAAATTGCCCCTCCCGGCTAAACGGAGGGGAATAGACCCCCCCTCCCATACGATTTTTTTCTTGTCTCAACTTAACCTACACGCTCTAGCTTTTTGGCACAACGCTGGTGAATCACCCTGTATATACAAAAATTTGGGGAATAGGGTATTCAACAGTTCGTTGCAAACGGACTGAAGCTCTCGCTTATGTTTTTTTTTAATGAAATATACCTATGTATATAATATATGTAAAATAAAATAGACATACCATAAACTGGGAAACATTTACACAAAATTAATTACTCCGGTAAGTCGCCTAATAGAAATAAACAAGAAAATATTAATTGTCCATTCGATATTTGCTTATTTTATATTGCTTAACATTAAGGTTTTCAATAATTAGAATTACTTATCAAAAGGAACATTTGTTTAACTTAATAATTATTTACCTTCCCATTATTCTGTACCTAATATTTATCACAGAGATGGTTTTTCTGCATGTCCTTCTTCTATGGGGGATTGGACATTGGAGGCTTCATCACTGAGCCACCGAAAAGCATTGTTCATCCGATACCGGTAGGTAAAAAACAAAAACACGAACGCAAACGCTACGCCATGACACATTAAAACGAATATCCGAATCAAATTGAAACCGAAATTATTGAAATTTTATATTTTAACCGTTTAAATTGAATAATCTGTGTAGCTAAACTTATTTCACCAACATTTAAATAAACAAATGAACTATTTACAACCGCACTTTATGAAATAAAATTAAAATTAATATTTTGTTTTCACCAACCGATCGCGGAACAAATCGATAAGGAAAACAGAACGACACAGACTGACTACTGAATGAACTTTCTAATGAACAACAAAACCACCACTGTAACCTGCTAAAATGCTGAGTGCACTTGCCATGGTGCATGGATGTCAGTATATAACATAGAACATGGGAGAATGATAAGAATGAATGAAGAATGAATAATAGCTTTGTTTGTTGAACTTTACCCAGGGTCGCCCTGGGTTTTCTTGACAACTCCAAGAGTTGTCAAAAAAACCTGGGTTTTTCGGTTCTCAAAAAACGCATGACGGCTGCTGATTGTATATTTTTCACAACGCACAAAATCAAAAGTTTCCATTTTGCTTTATTTGTTCGATTTGTATTTACTTTCATCAAAATAAATGCATTCACTTGCATTTCATTTAGTTTTATCGAAAAAAAGACATGAAAAATCAAATACAGAAGAAAAATACACAAGAAATGCTTGACAGCAAAAGTCACTTCAACAGCTGATTCGTTACCTCAACTCGCCCCAGCTAAATAGCAAGATCGAGTTGAGGGTGACTTCAGGGCGACCCCAGGTTTCAAAAAACAGAGAATTTTGTATTGAGGGCGAGTTGAGGTAATTCAAAAAACGCGCTGTGGCGACCCCAGGGTGACTTCAGGGCTCAACAAACAAAGCTAATGACGTTTGATTGTCTGCCATGATCTATATGAAATTATGACGAATTTGAGTGAAGGTCAGAATGAAAAGTGAATACAGCACTTGCGTAGCAACGGAGGGCACAGGGCCCGGGCGGAAAATTGGTAGGGGTGGCAATTGGAGCAGTTGATTTTTTTTTAGATATAATATAATATTTTTTCTAGTCCAACAAATTTATTAAAAAAGTTAACCAACATTAACTGTATTTCATAGTAAGACATTGGACATGCCTTGTGTTACTTAAAAACAAAATTCCGTGAACGCTGCTCTCTATACTCTAAAGGCACCCTTTCGATATCAACAGAAAATCGTATCGTTTTTTTGGAAAAAGAGTCTATTACCACGCAGCAGTCTTCCAGCGTCAACTCTTGAATTTTGCTTTAAGGCCCTAGCCTAAGGAACAGAATCCGTTGCGTAAACGGAGGAGAAATTTCCAAAGTTAAAATTTCGGATACTTTGTGCGTTGACGCGTTGCGTATGGACCACTTCCTATAAGAACACGTGTATTTAATCGAGTTCTCAGTTTTATGATTCTTTGGGTTGGAGCTTTTAGGACCACAGAACCGGAACAAAGATAAACGACCAACGAAGAGATGGTTCATTATTTATTTAAATAAAAGACCGCACTACGTGCCTTGTGTTGCTTAACAACAAAATTCCGTAAACGCTGCTCTCTATACTCTACACGCAAATTCGCTTTGTTTGCTTAGCCCTGAAGGCGCCCTGGAAAGTCTAGAAAATTCTCTGTTCTTTTAAACCTGGGGTCGTCCTAAAGTCACCCGGTGAAGTGCATCTTGGTATTTTGCTAGGGCAAGTTGAGGTAACGAATCAGCTATTGAAGAAACGTTTACTGTCAAGCAGTTCTTGTGTATTTTTCTTCTGTATTTGATATTTCATTTAATTTTTTTGAAAGAAACTAAAAGAAATGCAAGAGCAAGTGCAAGTGTTAAGTAAATCAAAATCAAACAAATAAAGTGAAATGAAAACTCTTGATTTTGTGCATTGTGACAATTATACAAATAGCAGCCTTAATGTGTATTTTAGTAACCGAAAAACCCCAGGTTTTTTGACATAACTCTTGGATTTTTCAAGTAAACCTGGGACCACCAAAGGTAAAGTTAAAAAAAACAACACTCTTTTTCTGTTTTCTCGCTAGTTGTGTATGAATGGGTACGTAACATAAGTTTTAAAAGTACCACTATTAACTTTAGTTCGAAATTTGTAAAAATCGCTGTTTCCTTCTTCGTGAACGCACCCTTTCGAAATCAACAGAAAATGGTATCTTTTTTTGAAAAAAGAGTCTATTGCCACGCAGCAGTCTTCCATCGTCAACTCTTGAACATTGCTTTAAGGCCCTAGCCTAAGGAACAGAATCCGTTGATCCGTTGCGTCAACGAGGGGAAATTTTCAAAGTTAAAATTTCGGATACTTTGTGCGTTGACGCGTTGCGTATGGACCGCTTCCCATAAGAACACGTGTATTTAATCGAGCTCTCAGTTTTATGATTCTTTGGGTTGGAGCTTTTAGGACCACAGAACCGGAACAAAGATAAACGACCAACGAAGAGATAGTTCATTATTTATTTAAATAAAAGACCGCACTACGTGGAACTGTACTGCATTGAAATACACGTATTCTTGAATGAAATTGAATGAATTAAATCGCATTACACGACAGCGGAGCTGCAATATAGGGCCAGTAAACGGTTGGTGGTCTACTCAACTATTGAAGTGTCGTTCCACAGAAGTGCAGTACTGTCTTGCTGTTAAGGAAAAGTTGAGCTCTCCGCAAAAGTTGATAGCTGATATTGGTGTAAATGGTATCAACGCATTTATGCTGTTGACTGTAAATATGAATAATAGCCCAAGGTTTTCTGTAGGATCAGGACATACTGACATCAGTGTGTGCTAAATGCGAGTCACTTCTTATCTAACATACATTTAAAATATTAAATTTGTATGGTGTACTATACACAAAACTTCAACGAGATTGATTTGGCTCGTTAATTTTTTTAAAATTTAAATCGTAGGTGGAAGTGACCTAAATCAAACACAAACAAACCAACAAAAAGGCGTAACTGGTAGGCGTTTGTTTCGGTAGAAACAAAGCATCCCTCTTGCGGATCTTAAAAAAATATCCGGAAAAGAAGCAAATTGATTTATAGATACACAGATCAGGGAAAACTACTCAAAAAAGAAAAATGTTATGAGAAAAAGATTTGAAGTATCTGCTCGTATGTTCAATAAATACACCTAATATAACTTTGCCGGGTTTAGCTAATTGGAAGATAAATTATACAGGAAGTCAGCATCCCAGAGAGGTGTTGCTATCGTTTTCTTGTGTGTATTTCTCGTTGAAAAGGAGAAAGCAATTTAAAACCCTGAATCTAAATTGTTGTGGTCAATAACCACAATCCACAACTTATACTTAAATAATGCAGAATTATCAGTCTAAGAGCACAGAGATTTTCGTTTCAGAAAATAGATTACTTTCTTCTTGCTGTTAAAATTGTATGGGTGCTATTTTCTACTTTCGTTTCCTACAAATCTGCTTAATTTATTCAACATTTAACATTAAGGAATATAGCCGTGATTGAATTTAAAAAAGAAATTTTAAACACAGCATGGGAAATCCGCTACAAAAAGATTTTTACATTCAAACCGACTATACCTTCATCTGAATTTTCTAATGGCCTTATAAAATGAATTATGAGTGCACGGGAAACAAAAGAAAATTAAAACATAAAAACTAAATAAGCATTTTTTTTTTTAGTAAATAAAAGAAATACGAACAACTTTGTTTTTTGATGACCTGTAACAATAATTTTCAAAACGCCCACACAAATGTCCTTGAATATAAAACTCACATGCAGTTTGTGGTATTTTCCTCTTACTCTTTGAATGTCATGGTTTGAATGTCATCTTTAATTGAATACTATTGTGCCTTATCAAACAATGATTTGGAGTTGTTTTTAAGGCATTTTCGCAGCTGACACTTTGCAATAACACGCAAACTTTTCTTGGTGAAGCGTTTTTTTTTTTTTTTTTTTTCGTTTGTTACAAGTCCATTGTTTGTAGACAAAAGAACATTTATCACGCAATTTGGTATTACCTTGAGTTTTGGGCTTAACATTATTACTATTACAGCGGAGACAACAAAGTATGATTATGTACTTAAAAGACGATAAGTAGAATTCTTTGAATTCAAATCACTTATTGGGAACCTAGATGCAGTATTTAAGAAAAAAGGATGATGGCGGACGTTTTAAGCTATAGAACATGGAATTGTTCAGGGGATTCGTATGAGCAAATAAATGTAGGCTTTAATTGGATGATTGTTTGTGTAGCTCTTTTTGGAGAAGTATGTATATCGATTTTGAATGCTTAAAGAGTTAAATTTATTGCAAACAGTATATATTTTGTGCAACTTTAATTCTATGAAAACTTCTTAGTCATCAAAATCTCGTAAATAAAGACTCAACTCATCATGTTTCTAGAGGACCTACTAACTCCGATTTTGGCCACATATTCTGACTAATTATAGCTCATACACATAATTTGTATGATAATGTGGTTTTCTTAACACACAACTGGTAAGCAGGACTAATTAAATAAAATGCACGACTGGGTCGCACGAACTTGCTCTTATGATAAGCAATTGCTTAGTGGCTGCATATATGGATTTAAAAAAAAATTTAAATAATTTCGAAAATTCTTTTATTTTTTAAATTAGTTTAAGAGTTTTCTCGGAAAAACAAAGTATACAATAAAATTTCAAAGCTATACATGAATCTAGGAAAAAAAAATATTGAAAATCGTTCGACCAGTTTTTTTTTGAAAAGGTTATTTTTGAAAAACTTTTCCAAAAAATATTTTGAAATTTATTTGGGTATGCAAATATATGGCAACCTGTAGTTTACATTTGAAAAAATAATTTAAAAAAAAATCAATATACCCGTTTCCAACATATTTTGAAAACCAAAAAATTTTTTGAAAAAATTATAAAAAATCAAAAAAAAAAGTTTTTGAAAAATTTGAAATGCCATATTAATAAAATTATAAATGACTTCCTGTGGCCAAAATTTTATTGAAATCGAATGAATAGTTTACGAGAAAATTTGATTTGAAAATACTTGTTCTATGAGAGGTACCGTTATAAGACAAATTTTGAAAAATATTTTTTAACCAAAAGATAGATTGTCTTACAAAAATAGCATCCTGAAAGTTTTATCAAAATCGTTAGAGCCGTTTTTGAGAAAATCAATTTTTTTCTTCACGGTTGTATGGCAGGTGCCGTTATTTTTGGGCCTAGAGCAAAAATAAAAAATACGTTCCGAGGGACGGCCAAATAAGTCCTAGATACCAAATTTGAAGCAAATCGGCCCATCCGTTCAGGCTCTAGAAGCGCGAACAGACAGACAGACAGACAGACAGACAGACAGACAGACGGACGGAATTCTCAGACCCACTTTTTTCGACTTCTCCATCATCGTAATGTCATGTGTGATTGTTATCTCGAAATTTTTTTTCTGCACGAATCCATAACTTGCCTTATAGTACCTATAATCGCAAGTAAAAATGATATTCACAACTAGGTCTTACGTCCTAGACAAGTGGGATAGTAGTTATTGTAACCCAACTGAGATCATCAAGTCAATTGTATGTGGCAATACCATTTATCTAGGTTTTATTTAATTTTATAGCTCTACAGCTCTTTAAAAAAAATCCTTATACTGCTTACAAGTTTGAACAAAGTGATTACAGCCATTTTCAAGAACTTATACAAAATCTTTAACATTTTGGCTTAAGCTTAGTTATAGTTAGTTAAGTTATAGTTAAAAAGATTTTCATCTGGGCAATATCAACTCACTCTTGTTGAAAATACTTGGAATACATAAAATGTCTGTGTCGTAGATGTCCTATTCTCCTTATATTAGTTTAGTAAAACTGTTAAACCATTATTTGACCACAACCAAAAACTTAAAACGCAGTTTTATTTAAAATACTCTTAGCATATAATATTCAAATCGTTGAAGCAGTTTTTGAGGAAATTATAAAAAAATTAAAAATGTTGACTGAAACTTACTCGCACTGAAAAATTTGCAAGCCAAGGACTATTTTGAAAACTTTGTCAAACAAAAATTGAGTGAATTCGATCAAGGCATACCATATCATATATACCATATTTTTCCTGAATTTGTATCCACACAAACCACCATGTTTTTCAGTTAAAACAAATAATGTTGTGGATTATTCTTTTCATTCCCATTTTATGCCTCTATAAAAACTCTATTTTTTTAAATTCTGGTGGCAAAACGGTACAGTACATGTATAGTATATTATAGTAGTTCATAATCATCCTTGACGGCAATTTTTATGTTTTCCTCCATTTTCAACTGAATGCCACCCATGGGATTTTTGTAGGATAAATCTCACCTAAAATCAAAATCCTCTGTACCTCCAAAATCTCTTTCCTATTTTTTTCTTCTCTCGTCGCTCGTAATCCATTATACGAAGGGTATTCAAATCCCCTTGAGTGCGAGTGCATTTAAAAAAAAACTGTATTGATTACAAATCTTACTCAAACACGACGTACTTTTCATTAAAACCTCTATAAATGCTCTTTAAACATTCGTACATTCATTATCTAATTTAAGCTAATTTAAAGCTATTACTACCCGAAGTATTGTTTAAAACAAAAGAGTTGAACAGCGAACTTTAATTAATTTTTTGAGACTGGTTTCCATTGTGAGCGCCCTCTTACTTCCTTGTTGAGTTAAAACTTAGCAAAAAATAACTTTTATGAATCCGTCATGTGGTCAAGTTTAGCTTCTGTTCCAATTTATGTATGACTTTTCATTAGAAATGTAAAACAGATTACCTATAATCAGTTAAGGCTTAAAAGCCGAAACATGTTAAAAATGTTATCCCAAATATTTGTTCAAAACTGTGACAGATATTATAATATATTATATATTTTATTATAACCTATATATTCATACCTACAATAAACATGAAGAATATTTTAATTGAAGAATAAGTTAAATTTAATATTGAACTATTCGACCAAAAATAAAAATGAATGCTTTTTGGTGACTGCAAGGAACAATAATAAAAATCAGGACAAACCAAAGCTTGTTTTGTTTATCCACGTGAGAACGTGAGTACATTGCACATCTTTTCCCTACACAGTTATTGTAAGGTCAATCAAAAGTTTCCTATCGTTTATTTTTATTATTCCAGGAACATATACATATCCTAACGAATGTCACGCTTCATACCGACAATCAAATTGATAAAACAGTAGGCGCGACGGTTTCAGTAAAGCCATTTAATAGAACAACATTTCAGTAGAATTACGGAAACTGGTGACAATATTTGGTCAACAAGATCCTCACCTAATTACTCCATTAACAAAATTTATTACTATTTACCCCATCCTTTTAACAAAATTTATTGTTGACCTCTTTTGCTTCGGTTGCTAACACATTCTTAGTATTATTGAGGTATTTTTCTTTTCTGCAGCATCAATGACTGCGATCCTGTGCATGACATCTTCTTACCTGGCATTAGACGAAATCTCAATGAACATCTCATAAAATACAGTAAGAAACTGGTGACAATGCAATTATCGATGACATTTATGAGTTTTCTTATCTACGATAACACTTCTTAAACGGGCATGTTATGGAACAAGAGCGTGCTACAGCATCATAGTGTTGCTCATTCAAACACATTCACATTGTTTTCTTTATGTTTTTACAAAAGATAAATTGAAAACTATGTTACAATTTTTGTTTTGTAAAAATGTGTCCTTTTTGTATATTTAAGTGAAGTTTTGATTAAATCTGGTCTTCTTTGTTGGAAAAAATAATTTTAAATAAACTATGCTTTGAATTGAATTAAGGGTAAGCCACTACTTAAGAAGGAAAAAGATGTACAAACTCAAATAATGGGTCCAACATCCGCGATGTATCCAAAAGTAAAGGTTCATATTAAAAGATGTTCGTTTGCAGATTAGAAGAAAACCAATTTAAAAAGTAGCGCTTTGTGCAAGAAGAATATAGGTACCTACAGCTACATACATACATATGGAGAAGGATCCTAAGGTGCAAGAGAAAAAAAGTCATTAAAATTAGTTGTCGACTCAAAATAAAAACTTTGACTCAGGTTTTTTAATTAGCTAAGCTTTTCGTTGAATATTCATATGAGGAGGTAGAGTTAAAAAATTGACTCATCATAAAGCGGCATATCCACTGGTCAAAATCTCATCAAGCATGTGAGAGTGCGTGCAATACGTATACGTTGAATGCTTGAAGAAAAATCAAAAATATTCATCAATCATGACGCACATACTCTCACATGCTCGATGAGATTTTGACCAGTGTATGCCGCTTAACAGGTATGTTTATATAAAGGGTGTTTTTTAGACGTGCGGTTTTAATCTGGCAATACTTTTTTCTGGGTTGGTATTTTTGACATCTGTCACTTATTAATTTTATTTTATTTATTACCAAAATAATAGTTCTGTTCGCTCAACGCATCGCACGCTGCGTCCAATATTCGGTTTACATAATCGCCCAGGAATTTATTCGAGCCAGCCGCGGCGGCCAGCTACCCGAAATCATAATAAACATCCGCCTTATCTTCTATATATAAAAAGGCAAGCAGTTTTTTTGTGGTACGAATTGCGAGGTGGTTATACCTAACCGATTGAGATGATATACATATATAACGTTGGAAAGATATTACTGAGTAGGTGTGCTTGGAATATTTTGTTTTGTAATTTTTTTTTGGAAAATACAGTGAAAATGTCTTGGTATGTTTTTTTACCATTTTGTTCGTATAAATTCGCTTTTAAATTATTTTCCCACAGTTTTGGGCTTTTTAATGGCCACTGAGCGATTCTATAATAGCTTTATAATAAAGCTAAATTCTTGGCCATAATATCAAATTATATGCGTTTTATTTCTTCTTGAAAACCGCACTTCTAAAAAAACTGCAGGGTGGGGTAACGAATCAACTGTTGATGAAGTGACTTTTGATGTGAAGCATTTCTTGTGTATTTTTCTTCTGTGTTTACATGTACATGTATTATTTGTCAGATACCTCTCTGTGTTCCAGTTGGCTAGAAGTTTATCTGTGTGAGTGGAAAATGTGAGTGCATTGAAACTATCTTGCCTGTAGCTGGCATATGTGTGGCATCCGGATAAGTTTGATAAAAGTATATAAAAATCATACAAATAAAGCAAAATAGAAACTTTTGATTTTGTGCGTTTTGAAAAATATACAATTAACAGTCCTAATTTTTTTTTTTTTTTGAAAACGAAAAAACCCATGTTTTTTGACAACTCTTGGAGTTGTCAAGAAAACCTAGGGCAACCCTGGGTAAAGTTCAACAAATATAAACAAAGCAAATAACGATCATAAAACAACCAAAGAATATATAATAACCACACACTGCATGATACATCTACTATTGATACGGCATTGCGCATGATACAATGAAAAATGTCAAAATTCATGGTGTGTTCGTGACGCAAAAGAACGTATAGAGTGTAGAACGAACCAAAATTAAAACGGGAAGGCGAAAACTTCAGGTGTGTTTGTGTCGTAGATGCGCAGAACGATTCAAAAATGAAAATTGGAGGGCGTTATCTTTAGTAGTTGTATCATGCACACACTGTATCTGTTAGAACACAATGGTGACGGAGACGTAGAAGCAGACGCAGACGTATCGCATGTCAAAATATTGAATATATACGAATTCAATGTTGTGAATACAATGTGACGGATCTGCAAAGGCAGACGCAAACGGCGACGGACGAGTTGGTTAACTTTTAATAAATACGTGAAAACTGAATATTAAATATGTTGCTAATGAAAAAATAAAAATAATTCAATGGTGTCTTTGTGTCATGCTTTTATCGCCTTTCCCATACTTCTGTCCTGTGGTGAAGAAATGTTT
Source organism: Platycheirus albimanus (assembly GCA_916050605.2). Classification (NCBI taxonomy): domain Eukaryota; kingdom Metazoa; phylum Arthropoda; class Insecta; order Diptera; family Syrphidae; genus Platycheirus; species Platycheirus albimanus. The sequence goes on along the minus strand of OU696698.1, from coordinate 27,441,720 downwards.
GCAATGTTTGATGACCATTTCAATATCGTAAAAACAACCAATCAAGAGCAAAGCAATGAAATAAAATATAAATCTTACAAAAAAATATATGAATGTATTTGCATGTGTTATGTGTAGCAATAAATTTCTAAATTCTATAATAAATTAGTAAAAGTGCGTACGACTTCATTATGGGGACTTCTAATTAGGTACTTACGTTTTCTTTTGACTTGTGAAACGTTTGCGTCTATTTCTGCGTTTTTCTATTGTGCTCCAACAGCAGAGTATATCTACTAATGAGTAGGGACACTCTACTCACACTTAGAACATCAACCAATACAAGAAAAACCTAAAAAAAAACTATTATAAGTGAAAACAGGCAAGAAGTACTGATTTCTAGCCTTTCGTAAAATAGCTTATGAAAAAAAGAGTACACATCACGTTTTGTAGGTACACCCACACACACTTATCTTGTATAACATACATAAATGTGATTTTCCAATAATGTTTTTCTTAAAGCGGGCCGGTTGTTATTTAAGTGTAGTAGTATTTCTATTAGCAACAATATTGATTAGTGTGACCAGGTTTAGCTTTCATGTAAACTTAGTTCCATTTGCAACAATTTTTGTGTAAAATTTTGTAGAAGCTGGTCACACTAGTGAAAAGTAACTAAGGCGACGATTTTGTGTATACATTTTTTTGTACGTGTTTTTAAAAGCGTGCTACTTTGAATCTCTATCTCTCTTTCACTATTACACTTCTTATTGTCGTCTATTTCTTATTATAAATTGTAAACAAATAATAAACACGTGGAGAGTGTCCCTACTCATTAGTAGATATACTCTGTCCAACAGTATGTCGTATAATAGTGTCACTGCATGACACAGTTGTACAAGATAGCGAATTCCAATTCTCATTTTTTTCGTTCTGGGTACCTATGAAGTTTCCGCCTTCCCGTTTTAATTTTTGTTTCGTTCTTCGCTCTATACGTTCTACACATTGACATACTATACACGTATATAGTATGTCAATTTGTTGTGCGCTCTACGTCACTGACGTTCGATTCGATGTTTTTCATTGTATCATGCGCAGTGCCATTATCTTGTTTAGTTGTATGTTGTATTATCATGGTGTCACTGTATATGGTGAAGGTGATTGTTTATATATATATGCATTATTGTAACTGAGCGAATTAATGAAAAAGCTCTGGAAATAGCAAAAGATGTGAGATCGCCATACAAAAATTTTCAATACAAAAAATTGTATGAGATGCCACTACTTGTTCTTCTTTTATTCTATATTCTTTGCTATTACCCTGTTGATTCATTTTCTAAACACTGCCGAAACTGATGACACTGATTCGTACTACGAACACACACCACTAATGTCATGCCTCATAGACACCCCTGATTTATGCGCACGTTCAAATTCCACGACTTGCGCTTTTCGTAGCCATATTTTCTTGTTTGACAGAAACTTGATGACGAAGTTGGTGATTGTTATTTTTTGTTAAAACTAAAAACAACGCAAAATAGTATTGTTGTTATTTATTATTGGAGTAGAATAAAGAAAACTATGAAGTGTGCAGTCCGTGGATGCAATAACCAAACCAAGTCAAATTCAAACATCGGATTCTATCCCATTCCTTATAACGAACCAGAATTATGCAAGAAATGGGTTGAATTCTGCGGGAACCCCAAGGACTTAAATCCCAAAAGAGCAAGAGTTTGTGGTGATCATTTCCGAGCAAAGGATAAGGAAAGGAATTTGCAATACGAAATGGGTAAGCTAAAGCTAACATGGAATTATTGTTGAAACTGGTAACCAATAATGAATTTTAAGGATTTCAAAAATTTAAAAAACCCAAGTTGAAACCGGGAACAGTGCCTTGCATACAAAAACAAGAGGAAGAAAAGGGTGGCTTTATAAGTTTTCCAACTGTTATGTTAAATGATAATTCGCAAGCTAGCGAGCAAATGCTGCCTGAAGCAGGGGTAAAGGATCCCGGCAAGGATCCTCTTGATGAAGAAGAAGAAAAGAAAAAATTTAATATTAAGTATGTAACACTCAACGGAAAACAAATGATTGGTCCAGCTCCAGTGGCATTTCTTGGCAAACCAAAAAATAAAGGAGACGAAATCCCCCAACCTCAACCGAGCTTAATTGGCAAGCCAAATAATAATAATAATGTACCTCCCACTCCAAACAACTTTAGAGGAATCCTTGCTGTTTTGTATCCAGTTGATGAAACAGGCAAAGCTGTTCAAGGATTACTTGGGAACAATTCTATAAATCAAGGACTTAAAGTCAACCCTGCGCCTATCCCAACAAGAACAATCCGAAATGAAGATCATGTCAAAATGTAAGTACCTACCTATATTCACTTCATCATAAATCAAAACCCTAGATTATTCTATTTCCAGAAAAAAATTAACGGAAGAAAATGATCTTTTAAAGAAGATGGAAAAGAAACACAAAGAGCAGATAAGAAAACTAGAAATCGATCTAATGAGAAGCAATTTTGTTAAGAAGGACTTGGAAAAGAAATTAAAGACTTTATTCAGCAGCAATCAAATCCGTCAGCTCAAAACTGGCCGTCGGGTTATTTGGTCAGAAAAAGACATGGCCCAATCAGTCAAGTTATATCAAACAAGCCCAGCAGCCTACCGATTACTAAAGGAACAGAAATATCCACTTCCATCCCTAAAATCAGTACAAACCTGGATTCAAATGTGCAAGCATCAGTTGAGAGAAATTGAAAACTCTAAAGTAATTGACGACGACGAGCCAATAGACGATTTAATAGAAGAGTGTGGGAGTGCGAGTGCGAGTGATGAACCTGAGCAACAAAATACAAAAACCCAAAATTCCATAAGCGCTGCCGTGAGGGGTGACCATGATTATCTTGTCGTGGATTGATTTGTTTATTAAGTTCTCATTCATGTAATTATATGGTTGCTGGGGGTTTTCGTACACACATTTCAGGTTAAGCAGGATTTTGGTTTTGTATCGGCCGGTGTCTTGTCGAGGTGAGTGATTGGTCTATATACAATATACACTGCCATAAACGTTTCTGAATAATTATTCAAGTATCAAAAAACAAACTGTTATAGGAACTTGAAAAGCCCAAAACTAATTAACTCAACGAATAATTTTTAAATAATTCGATTAAGTACTCCCACTTTTTGTACAGTTTTTTCAGAGTTTGTAACAGATTTTTCAAAGTCATAAGTTTTGTTTTTTTAATGATATCTAATTTTTCCAATTCATGATTAGATTAACTTCTTTCTTAAATGCATTGTTTCGAGTTTAACTGTCAAATGAATATTAAAAATGATTTTGAAAAGCTTATTCGAAACCTGAAAATTTAAGCTAATTTTTTTATGATTTAATTGAATTTATCAAAGAAGAAAACATTCAATAAATTAGTAATAATAAAGTCTACTTTTTTCTTTAAACTTGATTACGGAATACGTTGTACAGCTAAGACTGTATTAGCAAAAAATTTGGTGTAATTCTATCTGAGATATCTTATATTATTGAAAAGGAATTTTCATGACACAGGTAAGGGGCACCTTGCATAATCTATGCTACTAAAGACATCGGTAGTTTCGTATCTCAAATCCTACCTACTAAAGTTGTCGGTTGAGGGTCATATCCTAGAATGTATAACATTGGTTAATAGCAAGTCTGCATCTTCATAATATTGAAACAGAAGTATCCCAAGAAATTTCAAGAGGGAACCTTTGTAACATGGGAAACGCTTGGCCGATGTATCATTTTAGTGAAAAATCTAAAAAGTTGTACATATATTTATATCTAATGTAATTTAATGTAATGTAATGACGGTCCTTCTCAATTCTTAAACTGATAAGCAACGACTTGAGGCCTTGGATCGTAGGATTGAAAACTTCAGTCAACTCTCAATCATACTGCAATCTTAGCAAGCCTAAGCGTGAGCTTAATGGACCTCCACAGAATACCTGTTATTCTAGCTTTGTGAAGACTAATAATATGTGACTGGCTAAGTAATCTTATATATTTAGTTAAGATAGCGCTTACAGTCCAATATGAACTACGGCCAGATAATCAGATAATCGGATCCCTAGCTTGTTAGCTCCAGCCACCCACAGTTACTTTGCCCCTCTCGATTGGGATTGAAGCCTCGGCGGGATGGTTACTAATCGTCCACATGCTCCAGCCATATAAGCCGCTGAAATACGATCTGTTTTTACACAACAGAATACCAACCGAAGAACCCCAGCTGCTTGTATCATCCACTTATATCAGGATCCACGCTTCTGTCCCATACAGCAGGACCGGGATGATAAGGGTCTTGTCTAGCGCCTTATTGGTACTTGAAGATGGTGATGCATTTTTAACCCGAAGCAACAACGATTGGCAAGAATGATTCTGATATTATTTAAAAAGGATTTAGAAAATAAATGTATTTATTGTTATTAATCAATATTAATTTATGTATTTTAATAGTTAATTTTGTACTCAATATATTATACTACTATACTTCTAACGAAGGATTTTAGGGACATCAACGTATTCATTTCATTCTTGCTAAACTTTGATTTATATATAAATTTTCCAGCTGCAGCGCTTCAACTCCTTTAAGAGAATTGGGCAACAACAATATATTTCTACCTGTCCCCATTAACCCAACTGGCCTTAGCTGTGGCCATGATTGTTTTCCTTCAGATTGAGCTTCTTTAACTTTCTGATGATCTCCAAGTTATTTTTTGGTCTTCCGATGTGTCTGGCACCCTGAGAATTCCATTCGAAAGATTGTTTCGCTATACTGTCGTCAGGTTTCCTCATTGTATGGCCTATCGTTGCATGACGTCTGCCGATCATTTCCTTCCAAGGACCCAACTGCAATTTTTAGGCGTCCCAGATAATAAAATGTGCAAAAGCTTAATTCACGCGAGAACTTTTAATTGCACAATCGCAGCCGCTTTATAATGTGGGCAATTCTAGGTGTAGGCAAACGTCCTGTGTAATTTGTGTTAGTTTCAAACCCATTTTAATAAAAAGTCATTTCGAATTTATGTAATAATTAATTTTATTTATGTATATTTTTGTTTCTTGATTTAAATGATTATATAGATTTATTTTTAATTCGTATCGATACTAACAAGTTCGGGCGTTGGTGTAATTATTCGCTTTAACGATTTTGTTTTGTTTTCCTTTTTTTTTTTGAGTTTTAAATTTTAACTGATTTTTTTTTTCGCTCATAATAATAAATTTGAATATCAACCTAAAACAATCTACCATATCCTTTGCGATAACGCAGTTGCCTAGCCCTGTTTTGTGAATAACTTCGACACATTCCGGGCATAGCAACTTGGGAACTCAAACGACGCTGGCTTAAGCTACTCTTAGACGAACAAGGCTAACTGAGTAGATCTTTGATTTCTTTATGCATGTGGCATAAGAAATCCACATAGCTCGCTGAGCCGTCTGTTCCACGATCTTCAATGAGGAAATGCCTAAATACGCTTTCCAGTTTATCATTTTGTCTCACACAAGTGACCTGAAGACGAAGAAGAAAAACAGAATCGATTAGAATGAAACTTTAAAAGGAAGAAAATTAAAGAGCAATTCTTACCCTCATGTATCGTGTCCTCTCATGCATAATAGTTTCAATAATTTGGCGAACTCGTTTCGCCAGTGGTGTATCGCCAACAATAGCGAAACGCTCTGAGTTCACCTGTTGTGTGCATTGAACATTGAATAGTGGCTGAATAAATGATTGCGGCAGGGCCTGACCCAACCAGATGAACAAATACACTCCATTCTCCAAAATGTATGCACCATCTTCGGACATCTTCTCTTGTGTTACACGAATTGGTGCTGGTAAATCGTTCTCATCGGGCTCGACATTATGAATTGGAATGAATCTCGGATAGAAGAATGTAACTGACATATTTAGGTCCATTGACAGGACGAATTGGATGACATAGGATCGGTCGTCGGTTGTCATGTCTGACCCTCCAGAAATAGCATCATTTTTAATTAAACACGAAACATACAGAGGCAACAGCTTAAGACACTCGGGCAGAATCAATTGTCCCGCCGATGTTGGCGACGTACAATGTTTGCGATAGCAAGCTAAAGTTTGTGCCGATCGATGGATTAGGTTATCCTTCACCACCTTGGGAGTGAGTTCCATCAACTTGAACATGGATTGTTTGGCGAAGAACAACATAATTGCGTCTAGATCACAACTCTTAAAGACATCAGCTATCGTCGTTGTAACTCGAAGGGCCAAATTCAGTACTCGCAAACGTCGTTGACCACCACTCGAAGTGAATAGTAAAGCAATTTGCAGGTAGATATTCTCCTCTGGGGGTAGTTTGTCGTCGTGCTTAATTTCAATCGCAATAGCTTTGTTGGAATCTAGTTAAAAACGAAGTTAGGATTTGATTAGAAGAAGAGAAATTGATTTGATTTTGATTACCTATGCTAGCAAGTTCAACATCGGTTGTGTTGGACATGAAATAGTGGCCGTAAAAATCGGTGGCCCGGATACCAGCCGAGGTTCTTACTCGCATGACTGCATCGAATGCAATTGGACGTGAAACGTTCTTAATGATGTCTTCAATCAAACGATTTCCATCAAGTTCAGCCTAGAAAATACAAAAAAAAAACGGGTTGTTTTAAAATACTGTGTTTTTGAAAAAGAAGAACTCTCCAGCCCTTCGTATCTCACCTGGAAATAAGTGTATTTGTAAACTTCTCCTCCAGTTAATCGTGAAACTTGTCCAATCGTTGCAATATCCACATATGAATTATTAAATATAAACAAATCCACTGAACATCCAGCTTGTACACAATCCTGTCCCAATGTATTGTATGCAGTTGTTTGAGGAGTCAGTATAGTTTTCTCTTTCTCCGTAGCCAAGAGCTTACGATCATCCCGATTTCGAAGTTTTCCCGGAGCCTCACAAATTGGCAATGATGAATTGAATACCAACAGCTTTCCAGCACAATTGGATGCTTTGAGTGCCTCTAGACCAGCTTGAATAGCTGGCAGAAGTATAGTTTCTGTTTCTTTTGTTTCGACAAACATTTTGGGAATTTCTTCCATCAGAGCATCGATAATAGCTTCTGATTCTTCTGGATCAACTAGAAAACCATCGAGCAATGGCATGAACATATCATTGACATCACCAACAACCATCATTTGTGGTTGGGCCAAAGTGCTTTTGATGTTATAGAAATGGACAGTGCTGTTGTAGGTGATGAAACCGACGCGCATTTTTGATTTCTCTTGACCCTGATCCACAGGGAAGTTCTTGATGATTCTCTTGATTTCCTGACACAACAAGTGTACTAGGCCCGATTTAATGTTGTTGTATGATACATCGATGATGAATACATAAGCTGGAATCTCTGGAGGGACATTGTTCTAGGACAAAAGATAATATTTAAATTTTTTTATTTTTAATGTTACGGGGTAGGAGCTAGCTATATTTACCCGGCAATAATCTTTTGTTGCAACGAATTCGTAGGTTCCTAATACCAATTCAGGTCTTTCGTATTTATCGACACGTTGGCCAGTGTGGTCAAGATGTTGGAAGTATTCCGTAGGAACTGGAAATAAGGCCATGATGAATACAAATTTTAAATTGAATAGTTTTGTTTAACACCTACCTTCAGTGGAGACTTTACACATCAAACATTGGAAGCGACGACCAGCATCTATGAATTGCATATTTGGCGACATGTATGCCTTGCAACGATTGCAACGTATTGGTCCTAATTCTCCGAAATCAACAATTGGTGCATCATATTCGCCTTCGACGGTCTTAGCGTATGGCGAAACTACCAATGAGAAGGGCAATGCCGTTGTTTTGAGTAAATCAGATGTCGATGGGACGCAATACAAAGATGATCTAAAACAACATATATTAATAAACAGTTTCATTCATAAATTTAAAGGTGGGGAATACAAACCTAACAAAACGTGGACTTGAATTGCCTTGATCTTGAACCACAAACTTGGTTGTAACTAGCGGTGGCAGCAAGCCTGGTTGGTTAGTCACAAATGGACCGCCAGCATTTCTTTGATTTTCGATCATAACTTGAATAGGATTTGGCATCTGGTCGGGATCCAGGCGGCGTTGAGCTGCTGGCTGTTGTTGATACTGTTGGTTGTTGTACATACCGGGTGGTTGCTGAAAGAAAAGAAAAAAAAATCGAGTGTGATACAAGAAACAAAATCAAAATTCAGATACTTCTTACATTGAAGCCCATTCCAGGCATTTGTTGACCGGGCTGCATTGGCATCTGACCTGGCTGAGGGGGATAGCCTGGCATTTGTCCAGCCTGTGGAGGCATGGGACCTGCTTGATATTGTATTGGGCCACTTGCCTGTTGGAATGGCATCTGTCCAGGCATAGGAGGCATTTGTCCTGGTTGAGGGGGCATTTGTCCAGGTTGAGGAGGCATTTGCATTTGCCCAGGTTGTGGTGGCATTTGCATTTGTCCAGGCATTGGAGGCATACGCATCTGACCAGGTTGTGGGGGCATTTGCATCTGACCTGGTTGAGGTGGTAATGAGCCGGGTTGTGGAGACATAGGCATCTGCCCGGGTTGTGGGGGCATTTGTTGATTTGGCCTTGGGGGCATTCCAGGCATTTGCATTTGTTGACCTGGCATCGGGGGTTGGCCAGGCATCTGCATCTGACCAGGTTGTGGAGGCATTTGCTGACCTGGCATTGGAGGCTGGCCGGGCATCTGCATCTGTCTAGGCTGTGAGGGTATCTGTTGACCTGGCATTGGAGGCTGGCCAGGCATCTGTTGACCTGGCATTGGAGGCTGGCCAGGCATCTGCATCTGACCAGGTTGTGGAGGCATTTGTTGGCCGGGTCTAGGAGGCTGACCAGGCGTTTGCATCTGGCCAGGCTGTGGAGGCATTTGTTGACCTGGTCTTGGAGGTTGAGAAGGCATCTGCATCTGACCAGGTTGTGGAGGCATTTGTTGGCCGGGTCTGGGAGGCTGAACAGGCATTTGCATCTGGCCAGGCTGTTGAGGCATTTGTTGACCTGATCTTAAAGGCGGTTGTCCAAATTGCATAGGATGCTGCTGTTGTGGTTGCTGTTGGGATTGCTGAGTTTGTTGTTGTGATTGCTGTTGTTGTTGTGGTGGATACATTGGACCCGGTTGCGATGTTGGAGTCATCGATGGAGTTGGATATTGTTGTTGCATTTGTGGTTGTTGGGGTTGTTGTGGGGGAAATGGAGAAGCGACTTGAGGCTTTTGTTGATTTTCTTGAGGTTTCGGTGGTTCTCCGGCCTGTGGCGGCATGAATGGTGATTGCTTGAAAAATAAAACATTCAAATTCATTAATAAAATATTGAAAGGACATTGATTACATCTGATTGTTAGAATTCGGTATGAAAAGACTATATCTTGAAGTAGTTTACAACAAAAAGATCTTTTTTTTTTATATAACTTTTTAATCTACGAAGGTCAAATCATGTCTTCTTATCTTTAAAAGCTTTTAAGTTCATCAGCATTCTTCGCTTCGCTCTTCGATCAATCAATTTTAAATCCTTTTCACTTTAATCACGGCCTTTTATCGTGTTTGAATTAAAATGACAGCTTTGGAAGTAAATGTTGTCGTTAAAAATATTTATAATGTATTTCAAAAAATATTTTTGCAGAGGAGGAATCAACAAACGTGGACTGTTATCGATTAAAGTTAGTAGACTTGCGTGAGTGCAAGCAATTTACCTTTCAAGGGCTCACATTGTTTCTAAAAGACTAAGTTAAGGCAAACATTTCAAACCCCCGAAGATAAGTAACAAAAGAAAGAGTAACCGACTAGACCAGCTAATATTGTGAGCTCAAAGGAGAGACCCTGACAACCCCGTCATATTAATTTCTGGTACGATTCATCAATTGATAAAAGTTATACTCACAGTTTTTGGTGGGGGCATATGTGGCATTCCTTGCAAATCGGCACTTTTAACTGTCATCTGAGCCTGACCCTGCTGGCTGGGCTGACTTGTCGGGGGAAACGAGTTCTCAGCTGGTTTGGGAGCTTCCATTTGCTGAGATCCCGGTCCAGGTTTGCTTAGCCCCTGTGGCATTCCCTGGGGCTGCTGCATGGGTGGATGATTTCCTTGTTGCTGTGCCATTGGAGGAAGCATACCTCCCTGTTGTTGGTGTTGTTGTTGTGGACCAGATGCTTGTGAAGTCTGTGGTGGTCCTTGTTGCATAGGTGGTGCCCCTCCAGCAGAAAGCGACGTTGGCGGTGTGGGCCCATTGGGGTAGCCCATCAATCCAACTGAATTGTTGTTGGGCATCATATTGTTATTTCCACTCACTGGAATACCGTTGCCACTAGGTCCATTTCCAGTCGGTGGTGGGGGCATGCCACTACCACCACCTACAGAAGATGCATTGGGAAACGACTTCATTGGGTTCACAGACATTCCACTTATCGAATTAACCAACTGCAAAACAGAGAACTTATGAGCATTTTCTGGAACATGAACAATTAAGCTAGATTTACCTGCTGTTGATAGTTTCCATTGAGCATTGATTGAGATTGTGGTGGAGGCATAGTCGGGGGAGGCCCATTACTTGGATTCTGCTGCTGCTGCTGTTGCTGTGATTGTGGCCATCCTTGAGGCGGATACTGCTGCCCATATGCTGAGGGATTCATTACTTGATAGCTCTCAGTCTTGTATACAACATAAAATCTTTGGGAAATACAACACTTTCACCAGTTTTTTTTTTTTTACACAGTGGCCAAAGCTACACGTCTTCTATCGATGTTGTCAACTTCTGACCTGTCCACTGAAACAATTGATTTCCGTTCACGTATGCAAAAAACTAGGCACTTTTTTCAAGGATTTTCACAGACAGTGAAATTAACGTTAATGGATCAATTGCAAAGCGATTTTCAAGGATTCAATGGACTTTTTTTTAAGCCACTAATTGATTGTTAAAGATTCCACGTCAGAGCAATATTTTGCAGCAAAAAATTTGTAATCCAACTTGCCTGCCTTGTTCGAAAGTGTCGATGGTGTAGATGATTGAACGAAAAATGATCTGTCATTTTGTGCCACGTAAAACTGCAAGAACTTGACGAATTGTTTTGGCCCTATTTGACGTTTGTTATTGTGTTCAGTGTGCTCTTATTTTCGTGTATATACTTTTTTATCCTGCATTGAAGAAAATAAATAAAAAAAAAGAGAAATTCGTTTTGTTTCTCATATAAATCGTGGTCTTTATTGGTAATATTACTACTGTCATAACTTCTGATGTGTCTGATAAACTGTCGAATAAAGACCACCTCATTGTAGACAATTTCTTGTACTTCAAACGAAGTGTTCTAGATTTTGTATTTGTTTTAAATCAAACTGTTTATTATTAAACGACATAATTGCAGGTCACCCAAATTTTAACAGAAACTGGTAAAGTTTTCTGTCAAATGGAGACTCCGTGTAGTAATAATACTTTCATAGTTTTGAAATCCAGTCCAGTTAATTCATAAGACAGTTACTTACATTTTTGTGTTGGAAAATAAGTTTTTTTGTGTTTTTTACTCGAGGAAAGTTAGAACAGTGGTAATCGACTGGGATACCCTCTATGTTTCTAATCTTTACTTTTAAACTGTAATATAAAAGAATTTTCACCATAGAAGAAGAAAAATATGACAATAATGTATGTTTATATAAGACTCGTTGCTAAAACTTTGATTAAATGAAGTAGCGGTTTTAAAATCTGTGATTGAAGTTGTGAAAATATTAATTATTTTATTTGAAATATTCTATTAAAGGTTTTAAAAAAACCGTATCTGACTCTGAACGCAGCAAAAACTGCTAGAAAAAAACTATTAACAAAAAGTCACGAAACACACTCGTTTTTCTTAGCTGTCAAAATTTGATTTTTTGTCACTTTTTTTTTGTCATCCGAGTTCTGTCTGCTGTCTGGCTGGATTTTAAAGTAACCAAATTGCAAAAGAAAATCTTTTTATAGTTTCTAACAAATTCTTTTGTCTTTTTTTGGTTATTCCTTTACACAACACCCCAATAACTCTGTACATTTGCGTTTATTAGATAGTATAGTATGTCTTCGAACGATAAGAAAACTGCTCCGGCAAAAGACGACAATAGTGACCTCAACGAACTTTTGGACGGTAAGCTTGCTCCAAATTTTGATGAAGAAAACATTAAATTTTTTTGTCTTATGTAATAAAATTATATTGTAGATGCTTTGAAAGATTTTGAGAAACCAGAACCAGCTACACAGGCGTCAAAGGCAGATAGTACAACCGCTGACAATGATGACCAAAATGCATTTTTCATGTAATCTTTCAATTGTTTTTTTTTTTTTAAATTAATATGTTGATTATTTATTCATTGTCGTCTAGCTGACGAAATCGGTGTTCGTATTATATTTGCTTAACCTTATCATACAATTTTTTTTACAGGGAACAAGCACGAATGTTCAGCGAACGAATGAGTACTCTTGTTGGTCAGCCCGAGGGCGGAGAAGAGCAACTCAATGAACAAATGTTGGCCGGTTTTAAGAAAATCGCCGAAGCAACAGCAATTGCCATTCAAGGAGAGAGCACTGCAAACGATGATGAAGTGAAGAAATACTCGGATAGTATATCAGAAGCGCTGAAGGTAACCTAGGATTGGTTTTGTTATGTGGAAAATAATTAGGTATATTTTTTTTGTTTTGAAAATAGGGTATGAATGAAGCATCGGGGACGTTACAGGCTGGACTTTCTGAAACAGACGTTGCGAAGCTGTTTTCAGGACTAGGCCTGGAAGAGGTAAGTTTTTTTGTTATATAAAATATTCTGTTAACCAGCTATTCTTTTCATATTGACCTTTAAACTTGCACATATTTTATTTGCGATCGCAAAAACGTATAGTTTCAGGTTCTATATTATTTTCAACATTACTTTTGCTGGGCACTCACTACTTATCGGCTGTAAAAAAACAAAAAAAACATTTTGTAGCACGTACCTGTTAAAATAGCAAATCGTTGTTATATTTAATAAAAACTTGACCACATGCGATTGTGCGATAATTTTCAAATCAAGCCATAAGCTCAAAACAATATGAAATAGGTATTTTAGCCAATCTGTCGTATTTTAAGAGGTGTTGTATATCTTGTCCAAAACCTTTAATATTTCCTTTTTTAAACGTCCTCGAGATCAATATTCCCCTTTAGACTAGGTGGCTTGTTCAAGCCCAGCTCGGGCAAAAGTTCTTAAAAAAATAAAATTGAACATAAAGCGTTTGAGCCCCACTTAAGGAGTATGAAGATCGGGTTGTTCCCCGTGAAAAAGCTATAAATCCAGACTTTGAACTTTTTGGAAGCACACACAAATTGTTGTTGTTTCATTCGAAACCTTCATGTATTCAAATCGTTTGACTAAAATGTGTGCATTCTTCTTAGTTTGTCTAAGCCAAATACTTGTAATAAGCCTTACTTGGCATGAAATTATTCGGCTGATTCCAGTTTAAAACTTTCCATCCTAACATTGAAGGGGGCACGGTTAAGTTTATTTGCAAAGGTTTTAGTTTGTTAAGGCAGCCATAGACGTAAATTCCATTCCTGCAGAATATCAACGCACACAGGAATGGTTGAGAGTGTAAGTTACAGGCCCCGGCCCCGCTTGAAGCTGTTGTGCCAAATATTTATTTATTTTTTAGATCCCGAATGAATCCTATTGTTCTTTAAAAAAAATTTTACACTTCCACGTTTTAGAATCATCAGGATGTGCCTGACAAAACGTTTAACGTTGGCAGCGAGGTTTTTCAAAAGGGCGACAATTGAATCTTTTCATCTCTGTTAACTTGCAGGACTTCAAAACAGTTTACTTTCTTTGATCTAAGGAACTTTTTAACCTGCAAATTCCACCATTAAAAATGGATATGAAATATTCTAGAAAAGACATGTCCAGGTTAGTGCTCAAACCCACACCTTTAGGTAAGCTTTCAAGCACTACATATACTGTACCACTGCCACCACTGATCTTGAAAAAAAGACTTGAAACTTTAGTTCTACATTCTGAAAACTTTTTCGAAGCATTGTACTCCAACTTTTGCACAGTAAAAAAAACACTTGTCTTCTTCATTTCGGCGCCGTTATTATCTCAAGTGAATCAAACTTTCCCAATTGTCTGCTTGACACTAGTGATCAACCTGTGCGATTTGCCGGGTTGACCTCAGAAAGCGTCACCAAGCCTCTCGGTTATGCATTGTTCCATTTCTGTGGCCAACTGGTATCGCTTCATTTGTTTGTACTAGGAGTTTTAAGCCAGACTCTTCTCGCCCTAGCAATCGTATTGGAATGTTGTCTGATATTGGATTTTTTGACTTTGAAAGTCATGATACCAGCCGAACTGCAAATAAAACAGGATATACAATAATTTCCAAACCCTACTCGTAGCTATTAAGACTCAATATCACCCCTTAACTTCGAACACTCAACGAATGGAAATAGAACAGCTGTTTAATATTGAACTATGTTGGTTGCCGTTCCGTAGCAAAGCTTTTGAATTTCTTTTTCAATGATTCTAGTAGCGTGAGCTTTAGAAAGAGCTTCGAATGATATAACCCGACATGGAGCTTGAAGTTCTGAGCTTCGTATGGAATGAAAATAGACCATATTATACCTAAGTCTTCCAGCATTTTTGCTGGTAATCACTTTACCTTACTTAGAGATTGTAGTTTAGCTTTTGTTGCTCATATGAAAACTATAATAATCGATGGGCTCATTTTTATTATATAAGCCCATTTTTGTCACATAAGAAACCATACATTTCTGAATGTTAGCATTTTTTTAAATGTATGAAATTTATTTAGTTGATTTAGAAGATCTGTTTTTTTCAATTCAATTCTATTTATAGGGCGCCGAACCTGACGAGAATCCTTTCCTACCTTTCATGGAAGGAATGATGCAAAGCTTACTCTCTGCTGAGATCTTGCTACCCGGAATCAAAGACTTGTTGGATAAATACCCAAAATACCTCGAAGAAAATGGTGATAAAATCAGTCCCAGTGACAGAGAGAGGTAATTGCACAAAAGTTTTATAAAATTCTCTACAACTACTTAACTTTTTTTAATTCTTTTAAATAGATACGAAAAACAACTGGATCTATACAAGGTAATATGCAATCGCTTAGAATCCGAGAAGCCCGATGAAACACCAAAAGAGAAACGAGAAAACTATAAACTTGTAATGGAAGATATGCGCAAACTACAAGAATACGGCCAACCCCCAGAGGAAATTGTTGGTGAATTGGCAGATATGTCCGCAATAGACCCTACTGTGGCTGCCAATCCACAATGTCCCATGATGTAATTAGAGAGTATTAAAGTCAAAATTTAAACGAAGCGCATGTTATATTTTTTATGTTTATTGTTATATTTTTTTTTCTTTGAGGAATTTGTAATATTTTTTAGTTACGATTTTATAAAACAACGGTGATTGATAAATAAAAGCAAAACCAAAACGAATAATTTGAATGAAAAACATATTTTTGAGTTAAGAAATGCATTCCAAATGGAAAAGAGAATGTTCGACAAGCACAACGACTGCTCCCTTTCATATGACACAGTGCTGTGGCGGTTTCAAAGGTCCAGTGAAATGTTAAAAGTTTGAAAAGTGACGCCCGCATCGACCCAATCTTGAATGTTGCAAGACTTGTATCAATCGAGGATAACTAAACGTTTACTCAACCCACAGTGTGCACCTGACTTGTCCCTCAAAGTTGATATTGCAAACTTAAAGAGTTGGTGCTTTGTTAGTCGCATCCCAAACATCATTCCTATCAGCATCTGAGATTCCAACAAACAAACCAAAAATTATTTCCCTTGCATGGCCGATTTAAATAAAAACACCAATTTTTGAAAAAAAAGAATCTAATTTTATTGTGTGTAGAAATAAGGGTCAACGATACATACGAAATCTTACAAGAAGAACCGTCTCCTCGACTCCATGGCGTGCCGTTTATTACTTATTATCCAAGCATAATCTCCAGTCTTGCTGTCGAAGGTACCTTCTTGCAGGGAGCGCAGTTTCAACGTAAACCTCGGCCCCAGTTCCCTTAGTTTAGCCTTCTTGCCTTCTTTTGCGAATTCATATCGATGATGCCGGAAAAAGATGAAATCACGCTGATTGTGGAACGTTGCAACGCGACGCCCCTTGAACTCTGGATCGTGATGGAACAGTGACCCGAGCATTCTTCCCACAGTCAAACCCAAACGGGTGGTAAAATTTGTCATTATCACTTCAGGTCGGTGTTTGGTTATCTCCTTGTGATCACGGCGCAGATGCTCGGTAATCTTAACATTACTTAGCTTAAAATGAGCCGTTGGACCGTTGGGCAAGTGAATGACCAACAGACCATTGGGTTTGCGGCGATTCTCATTTATGACAACGATATCAGTGAATTCTTCACGAATTGCACTCTGAACCATTTTCTTTACCGATGACTTGTTTCGTATCTTGACCAGAGCATTGACAAAGATTCTCGAAAGCTCGAGACCAAATTTTCTTGTTAGCGTCACAGGATTATCGGCGAATGTAATGAGGATTTTGGGTTCATAGGCTCCTTCGAAGTATGAACTGAAGTCATCTGTTTCGAGTTCTTTGCGTAGCTCTTCGTTGTCGGAATCTTCAATGTTTGTTATTGCTGTTTGATCTTCTTCTCTAAGACTTTCGATTGTGTGTCCTGGATTGGCAGGAATTCCTGCCTTTCTGCGTTTTCGGCGTTCCGCCTTTTTGCGCTTGTTCTTTTCAAGTTTTTGTTTTTTAAATAGAGCATTTCGTTTTTCCTTGTTTCGAATCAAGCTCAGAGGATTCAGCACTGGCATGCGAACTTGGTCTTCTTCGTTTTCTTCATCGTCATCATCATCTTCTTCATTGTCTTCGCCTTCTCCCAATTCAACGTCAGTTTCTTCGTTCTTTGTCTCATTCTGAGACTCAGTTTCAGGGGAATCTTTTACTTCTGGGGTTTCTTCATTAAAACTAGAGTCACTGTCTGAATCTGAATCCATTATTTTAAAAGAAAATTTATCTTTTGTAAAATTTTAAATAGTCCCAGCAGCTAACACTGAAAAGAAAACACACGTGCCGCTAAAATTACAAAATTGACATTAAGGTGACAGATTTCAAATTGACATGAGAATGGGCTGAGTTCAGATATTAAACAGAAATGGGTGCGTTTCGTGATTAAGGAAGGACTGAGTGCTAATTCACTGTTAGCACATAATTACAGTCACTTTGAGACACATTGCATATATAAACATTTTTCAACACTGTAAAACGTATTTAATAATAAAATCTAAATAGAATACATCAAACATGTTTTCTGCACTTTTTAAAGTGTACATTAACATTGTTAATTTCAATACAAAAATAATGTTCACGCAAATTATCGTAAAAGTATAGAATAGATGCGACGAAGTCTGTTTTTTTGATTGTTTTGTTTGCATTGGTAGAGTTTGTAAAAAACAAAATTATTTTATATAAATTAGTAACATTGGCAAGTAGGTACCGTTACATATAACAATTATGGTTGTTTGGATCAAGTGTTATGCAATTTCACGCAGTAGTATAGTTTCGTATGATGCAGTCTAACCTTACTACTCCAAATTAAACCTCCATGGTTGCTGTCTTGCTTTATAAATTATAGTACTATAAAAATGATGTAAATACAATCAGTAGCTACAAGGGGCAACATGAAGTAGAGGGCAACACAGTCAAACAATTGTATGATGATTGCATACATATAGCAGCTGATTGTGGTGCCCTCTTTATTTCGTGACTATAGTTAAAACATGAACATGTAACAGAAATGACTGCCTAAAATGTTGTTTCTTCAGAACATATTATGTGAGGAAGATATATCAAAGGTGAAGACCACTTCTAATTGAATACTCAAAACTGAAAAAAAATCATGGCATAACAAATTAATGTCCCATCAAGTTCGTCTACCAACCACCACCATTTCAAATGGCTCTGAGAGATATATCGAATACATCAACCAGCTCTCAAAAT
Source organism: Platycheirus albimanus (assembly GCA_916050605.2). Classification (NCBI taxonomy): domain Eukaryota; kingdom Metazoa; phylum Arthropoda; class Insecta; order Diptera; family Syrphidae; genus Platycheirus; species Platycheirus albimanus. The sequence continues at coordinate 27,423,683 of OU696698.1, read as the reverse complement.
GTTAAAGCAAGAATCCGCTAGCGCTTGATTAAAAAAAAAAAATGAAGTATAAAAAAAAACATGGCGTTCAATTAATTTTATGAAAACCAAAGGCAGCATACTTTTTATCCAAAATACCCATTTTAATCATTAAAATCAACACAAATCCTTACATTTTGTGTTTAAACAAACATGTACCAATGATTTTTAATAAATAAAGTTATTTTACTTAATGAGAATTGTTCAAAAATAGATTTAAAGCGTGTGGTGTTGAGTCCTCTCCCACAAACAATATCAAAATGTCAACACCACATTTGCCGCGTTAAACCAAAAAAAAAAAAATTAAAATCCCTTGGAAAACTATAATTAGAATTTTAACTGAAGTAATTAATTAAGGATTTACAATAAAAGTGAAAACTCCTATTGTTCAGTTTGTATTAATCGGTGTGATCAAATAAGTGCACTCGAATCATAGGTGGTGGCATCCACTTGGAAGGGCTTCTTAAAAATAACATGTCCAACATGAAGCAAGACTTCGATGCTGATACATTTGAGTCTCGGTTGGAAAACCTTAAGGACACACAAGATGGAATTCAGCAGATGTCTGCGTGGTGTCTCCAGCAGCGTGCTCATCACAAAAAGGTTGTTGCGAGCTGGTTAAATGTTTTGAAAAAAGGTATTTTTGGTTGTTCGTGTTGAAAAAATAATTTATAAATTGTGTGATTGTGATTGTGTTCGGTGTGGTTTTAATTAGTTCTGTTTTGTTGTTATAGTTCGAGTGGAACATCGGTTGGTTTTATTTTATCTGGCAAACGATGTTATACAATATAGCAAGAGGAAGCGATATGAATTCGTGGAAAGTTGGGCGACGGCTTTGCAGAGAGCGACAACAATGGTCAGGTAAGTCAATTGAAGTAAATATTTTTTCCTAGTACTCTTGGGTGAGGAAGGTAGTCGCGCTCGGATCATATGACATATTTTATTTAATAATCGTCTACTTCTTGTGACGATTAACACTCTCTGTGGCTTTAGTATCTAGTATTCGTTTTACCAACCGCCCACTCCCACCGGTTAATATTTACTTACTAGTCCTTAGCCTGTTTTGTTACTTAAGAAAACACCTGCGTTGCCTTGAAGTTTCGCTGTGATGCTAGATTTCTTTGAAAGGTGGCACAACTATTCCCAAGAGAAGCCAAGTCCTAGTGACTTACTTACTTACCGAGTCTGAACTGGTAGCGCTTCTTCATTACAAGATTTATCCACGCTTTCCCTTCCTTTATCTTCCTTTTTATTAGTACCCAGAAAAAAATCAGGGATTGAGCCCAGACTTTTGGCGTGGCAGTGCGACACATTTGTTTATTTTATGTGCTATGTCTCTCCTGCGCTGTTCACGGCAACCAGCTTGTAAGGTATCTGTTTGGTATCAATAAAGTTCCTACGAGACGAAGTTTTCTCGGGTCTGGTTCAAAATGCCAAAAATGAAAATCCCGAAAGATCAAAATCCCAAAAAGCAATCAAATAATTCGTGATTTGAAATAGGCACTTTCAGGCGCCGGTATCAACAGTTTTCTTAATCGGCAGTACCTTAGTGAGCCGCTGCGTGGGGTCAAGGAATTTTAACTCCCTTCTTCGGGAGCACACCAGCTCACGCAACTTCGTTGCTCCGCTTAGGGTATGTCCAGTCGTCTAGCAGGCGCCTGTGTCAACGGTTTTCTTAGTCAGCAGTACTTGGGTGGAGCGCTGCGCGGGATCAAGGGATTTTAACTACCTTTTCGGGGCACACCCGCTCGCGCAACTTCGTTGCTCCGCTTAGGGTATGTTCAGTCGTTTGCCAAGCGCCTGTGTCAATAGTTTTCTTAATAAGCAGTACCTTTGGGTGGCACTAGGGATTTGCTTTTGATCATTCCGGATTTTGAACCCTCCCATTTTTCTCACTTCAACTTATACACTTTTTCAGATCTCCTATATAAGAAAGTTGGCCCATCATTTTCTTTGTTAGTTCTGCTCGCAAGAACTTACGCTTAAAAAGACTATAAAATGATTTTGCGTCACGCGCTTAAGAAGTTTGAATAGCCCTTTTAATGTTTAGTCACAGCGCGAGCGATAGAAAATTAGAGAGGAAGGGGAAGGAGCTGTCGATGAACATTGGTCTTTAATGTTTGAAGATCAAAATGGCAAGGGAAAATTGTACCACGCAATTCATTCCACATTCTTGTTGTACGGCTAAAGAAAGAATCCCTATATTTCACGGTACCTCCTAAACTGGGTTCAAGTGTAAACTGATGAGCGTTCCTTGTAAGACGGATGTTACGAGGGAAATGTTTAAGGGGTGGAACGCAGCTGGCTAAGTCGAGTGAGCATATTTTGTAGAAGAACCGGTAAAATAAGGAGAGACATGAATCATTTCGACGATGTTCAAGGGATGGAAATGTTTCCATAATGCTTCTCTCTCTTATAAATTTTAACGCATTTTTCTGAACTCTGTCGAGCAGGTGTAAAAAAATTTGAGAAGCACCTGTCCAGAGATGGGAATTATACTCAAGTTTCGGGCGTATAATCGCTTTGTAAATTGTAGAGCTGAAAAACTTCTTGCATGTATTAAGGAAGCCTAAGCATCTTGCATAATTTTTGGCAATCTCAAGTATGTGGTCATTCCAACTAAGGTTTAACTGATACACATACCGAGTACTGATAGGTTTTCGGCCTCCTCGATGCAAGTACCATTCATAGGGGGTATGTTTAGTTTAACGACAAAAGACAGCATTGAGTTTTTGACGCATTAAACTCCACACGATTTCTAATACCCCACTTCACAATGCTGTTTAATCAGAGTTTAATGAGTTTATCGTTGTAATAACACATTCGAAGGCGAAGGTCGTAAATTATCAAACGTATATGAAAAGCTGAGGGTTGAGTCGGCAGCAAAACAATTTAATGGATTAGAAGTTACACCCAAGAGATCATTTATAAAACTGAAAAAAAGTGGCGGAGACAGGACAGAGCCCTGGGGCACACCAGCATTTATTTTGTGGAGATCAGACTTGAAACCGTCTAATACAACTTGTATTAAACGGTCCAGAAGATAGCTTCTAATCCAACGAATAAGAGTATACCAAATGCACGCATTTTCGATAAAAGAGCTTCATGCAAAACTCTATCAAATGCCTTTGAAATATCAAGCGCAATAATCTTGCTTTCGCCAAAGCGATGCACAGATTTGTTCCACTGTTCGGTGAGATATGCCATCAGATCACAAGTGGAACGATTGCTGCGAAAGCCGTACTGTAGGTCATTTAAAAGCTCCCGATTTTCGAGATATTTCTTGAGCTGACGATTTACCAGCGTTTCTATCACCTTGAAAAAAAGAGACGTAAGTGCAATTGGTCGGTAGGAGGAGGAGAGTAGAAGTCACCTTTTTTAGGGACGGGCTGGGCAAATGCTGTTTTCGATCTACTAGGAAAGATTCCTGAACTATAGTAGCGATGGAAAAGCTTACGCAGTGGTTTTGCCAGCGATGAAGAACACCTCCTCAGAAGTATAGGGGGTATACCATCCTTATCCTTACTATCTCGTCTCAGGTATTTTCATGTTCCCAAACTACAAAAATTATAATTTGGACTATTGAATCACTTCCCAAATTCACCACATCCTAATTTGATCGACTTAAAGGACAGAGATTTTTGACATATCACGCAAAATACAATGCCTTGTGAATCCTTGACAGGTCAGAAGATTTTTGGACCACCCACGAAAAATAAAAGCCAATCGCCAACCGATTGAATTAAAAAGTCAAGGGTTAATGGCACTCATAAAACTAATTTAATAAACATTTATTTTGCAGAGACGACAAAGTTCGGAATAAAATATTTCGTATTTTCAAAATATGGGAACAAAGAGGTATTTACAGTGATGAATACCTCAGTGACCTAAGTGGTCTTCTGAGTATGAATATTTCTAAGAAAAACCAGGCTAACAATAGTGCAGAGGTCGCTTCCGATGAATTTCAAGTAAGAACAAAATAAAAGTCACTTTTATCTTTGAAAAATAAAAAAAATCAATACATTTTTCAGAGCTCTACATTGATCTCACATATAAAAGAATGCGTTGAACTGTCAACGATAACAGACAAAAGTTTTAAAAACTTGCCCAAGGCACCCAATTGTGATATTGAAAACATCAGAGCTGCTCTCAAAGGTAAGTACAATACTAAGCAAATAAAAATTCTAATATAAATTTTGTTGTGTGTTTAGATAGGAGTCATTCAGATGATGTGGAAAAGGAACTCGAAAGATATGCTGCAAACATAGAGAAGCAGAAAAAACATTTGGCAGCCGAAATTAAAAGTCGAAAAGCTGTGTTAGCAAATTTAGAAACTGCTATAACGTTCTATGCAAGTCAGAGGGGAGAAGTCAAGGTCGTAGTTAGTGTAAGTTCAAAACAAACAAACAAAACGAGTCCTATTTTTGAATTACAATAACCTTTTAAATTTTTGTAGGCTTATAAAAACTTTGGGAATCGAATAAAAATGGTTAAAAAGAAATTGGATGAAATGACACCTAACCTACCAAGTCCGATACCTTCACCCGATATAAATGCACCATCACCGGAACCAGATTCCGATATTAATTTGCCAGATGAACAAACTCCGTCAATGGTATAAATTTCTTTTAAACGTTTAAATAAATTAAATTACCATTTTTATGTTTGCAGAATATTTTTAAAAGTGCTTTCAATGGATATACGAGTTATCTGGATGGCAAATTGCCATTTGATATAAACGATTTTAAAAGAGGCGATAGTCCAAAGAACACCAGTACTTTAACAGCAAGTAAGTTTTTATTGTTTAAATTTATTAATTATGGTGCTCGATAAGTAGGAGGTAACTAATTAAATCTATTTCTATTTTTTGAATAGGTCAACCAATTGAAGTCATCGCAAGTCGATCCGATCCCGACACGCTCAATGATAGCTTCACCGGTCCAGGATTCTACAAACCCGAACCAATCGGTCCAATGAGTTCGATAAATCCATATTCCGCAAGCACTATAACACTACCCGTACCAACAGGCCAACCAGAATATTCTTCACTGGCAAGACCAGCGACGTCCAATTACACGTCTGTTTCATCGCTGTCTTATGGAGTGGGGCATTCTTCAAATCGCTACAATCCAATGGTGCCTAATTATGCTAGCGATTCAAGTTATATCTCGAATTCATCGAGTAATAGCTACGACGCAAGTATGCCGTTAATGCCACCACCAATGCCACCATCGCTGAGTGGCAATAACTCTCAAACGGATGATTTTAATTCTACTTGGGATTTGGATATGTCCTGGACGCCTTTAGACACGTCGAATCCATTCAATCATTGCATCGATACACCGATATCACCGGGACATTTTGATCGTGAGGGTTTCCTTGACGATAGCGGAGCCGACTATGACGAGCTGGATAATGATATTATGCCGATGCAAGATGTTGATCATCGTCAGTTGCATCTACCCCTTCCTATTGCACCGCCAATACTGCCAATCTTGGGCCCAAGTAAAGGAGATTTTTTTTTCCTCACAAACAAAATGCTAAACTGTTTTTTTTTTTTTTTTTTAACAGCTAAGACTCGTCAAGTTGATATTGATCATAGGAATTTAATATCACTCACAGGATCCCCGAGGGCGAGGGAAAACGAAGATACTAAATATAAGAGGACAAATAAGACTTGGGTGGCGCCATCCAAAGACAAGGTTAACCTTACAAAATACATTTTTCTTTTCTTAGAAATGTTTAAAATAATTGTTTTAATTACTTAGGACTTCCGGACACAAATGCCCTCAACTCCGCTTTTAAAGCCACCCCAACAACAACAACAACTACACCAACAACAGTCACATTCACAACAACTTCAAGAACAACCATCACAACAACAACAGCAGCAGCCAACTCCTGTTATTGCTGCTGATGTTGACTATCGAGTGTTGCCTATGATACCCCCGATTGAGAGTAAAAGTGCACCCGTAGTTGCACCTCCAGTTATACCTGCAGTCGTTCCTGTAGTTGCACCTCCAACTCTACCAGTTCCAGTTGCGCCAGCACCGGCACCACCAATCCCGCCATTGCAACCACCTCCGATGCTTACGGGGTTATTGAATTTTCCACAAGTTTTAATGGTAAAATATTAAAAATGTTTGAAAAGTCAGTCTTAAAAAAACTAATTTATCTTATTCTTTCCATGTCAAAAGGCACCATCCAAAGAAACCAACGAAGAAGAGGATGGAAAACCTGTAAAAGAAAGCAAAGGTATTGATTATATCATATTATTTGTTCTCTTAAAGATGGTTTTAATTATTTGAATGTTAGTTACAGCACCAAACAGCGAAGCTCCGGGCTATGATCCCAGTGATATGGTTGAAAGTATCGATATGGATATGTCGGATGATGATCTTGAAGATATTCTAAGAGGTTTGATTTTGTTTTTAGTTATTTTTATTTAGTCTCTTTAAAACGATTTAGTTTTCAATCTGTATTTTATAATTTGGAGATTTATTCTTATTTTTTTTCTAAGCTCCAGAAAGTTTTGCTTAAAACAAAAGTTATGACTTTCTAAAATTTTAATTGCGCGCCATTTCTGCAATGCCATGCGTGTAAAGTACTCATTAAGTCCTTACTGGGAATTTAAGTGCTATCTTAATTGATTGTCTTCGCATTGGCGCATTACATTACTTTATTTTAGATAGCGCCTACGGTCCTTGATGGACTGTTGACCAATGTTCCGCACACCAAAGTTCGCCTCGTTTTTGAGGCGTATCACGCTCCATAGCCATCTAAGATGCTAAACTTTTTTGCTTTTTCATGAAGTTAATGTCTCCATATAGTCTTAACAGTTCTTCAATGAAATTTGTTCTCCAATATTAGACACTTGTTCGGCCGTTTATCCATTTATTATACCACAAAATATTTTTCAAAGTCCATGCTTCTATTCCATGAACCAGAAACGGGATGATTAGAAAGAGAACTTTACTTCTTATTTGCCTCCATAGTCCAAAGACACGTCTATCGCAAGAAATTGGATGGTTCGATCACTTTTTAGTGATCTATCATTTTTCGGTTGATAAGAATGAACATTAATTTTGCTTATAATAATGATTCGTTAACACCCCATCATTTTTATTCAAACGAATGGAAAATCCGTTTTGTTGAAGTTTTCGTGCTCACTTTTAAAAATTGCGACCGAAATTAAAGCGTTGTTATTACGCATGTTTTCATTTTTGGCTTACAGAGCCCGAGTGGATTATTATAAACAATACATTTTTGATAAGCGGCCCTTAGCGAGACGTAACACGTGGTGCCCTAGTAATATTTTGTCGAAAAAGTATTTACGACATGCTGTGATTATGCCTATAATGTGCTGAAGTCAAAAAATTTCAAAAAGACTTTAAAATCTTAAAGATTCAACGAGTTTAAAAAACTTAAAAAAGGCTTCAACTTTGAAATAATACCAAAATCTTTATCGATTTGAATTAACCAAAAAAAAAAAGTGTCAAACATGAATTCAATAAATGCATCCAATAACATCAAAGCAACTTGCACCACAAAAATCAATTCTCCTTTCAACTTTAATTTTACGACTTTCAAACCAATTAATTTCATGCTCCTTATTTATTTCTTTGGTTTAATTTACCCCTTGTCCAATTATGTTATCCTGTCGTCATTATTGTGACATAATTTACTTTATAACAAATTGATTTCAATTTTATTAGAAGTAGCATCAGAAGATAGGGAGAAGGCGCAGCAACTAAAAGAGCAAGTAGAGGAAAGCAGCCAAAAGGCGGCAATTGAAGAAAAAGAACAAGAACAGGAAAAAGAACAAAATAGTCAAGAACAACTAAGTTCAGAAGAGTTCGAAGAAATATCTAATCCTGAAGAGTACTTCCCCGATGAACCCACAGAGGAAGACGATGAGGAAGAACACCAGCTGCAGCAGCAGCAGCAGCAACAACAAAAAAGTAATGATGCCGTACCCGTGAAACTATTTTCCTACCGAGACAACCTAATACCAGTTGCTAATAATAGACCACCGTTATTGGACACTCCACCACCTAACAGCAACAGCAGCATTTGGGAGAACCAACAACCAGTGCATGCGAATCCCTTCTCACAACCAAGCTTTGTCGATGATCAAATGTCCGCTGACAATGGTATGCACAACGCTATGATGCGACCGCCAATGAATCCCTGGAAGCAGCAACCTCGAATGCCTTTTCACATGCAACAGCAGCAACAACAAGACAACTATCAACAAATGCAACATCCCCCTAGTGGGTTTCATCAACCTGGAGACTTTCAACATCGCCAGCAATTTCAAAGATTTCCGCGTGGTCCATTTCAACAATCGCCCCGGAATTTCGGTCCTCAGCAAAATCATTTTCGTGGTTCACCCAGGCCGCCTCGTGGCAATCCCTTTTTCAAACCTCGCGGCCGTGGTGGTGGTGGTCCTGGCGGTCCTGGTATTCCACCAGGAGGAGGACCAGCTGGGCGCGGTAACATGTTTCGTGGTAAATTTAGAGGCAATGCTTGGCATTAAACAATTCTCAATTCACACACATACGAGCAATTTCGCTCCAAAAAATTATAGTTAGTAGGAGTTTCACATTAAAAAAAAAATAATTAAAATAAATGCCATTCACCTAAAAAAGGACTAGTTTCATAATAAGTATCTCATAATACTGTAATTATTTAAATCTAGAATTTATATAATCAAACAACGTGTGTTATGTTGATGATTAGGTTATTTAATTTTCAAAAACTTGGTCGTTTCGATTTGAAAAAAAAAAAAATGATTTAATTATAATGTTGTGTACTTGACTGTTAAAAAATTTACATATTTTTCTTTTGCGCTTTTCATTCGTGTAAATTTTGATTGGAAACAAACAGTTTTAAAAAAGAAACCGAACCGAAATGCAATGTAAGCACTTAAATGAAATATAATAATAAAAATACATTTTGCTTTCAAAAACTTTAGTTGTAAATAATAATAATAAACAAACAAAAAAACGTGTGTATTACATTTATTTGAAATTATTGTCAATCTATGATTATTGTTTATGTTTACTTTAATATTTATCTTTTTTAGTTGTCCAACTTTACCTTGAAATATTAAAAAATACAAAAACTTAAATAATCAAAAGAAGAAAAAAAAATCCAAGCCCATAATAATAATAAGAAAAATATTAAATATAAATAAGGGCGGTAATATTTGTTGGTTTGCTGTCGTTTTAAAGCACATGCCAGACATCCCATATAATAATATTACGTTTGTGTTGAGTAAAAATAAAATACATAATGATAATAAAAAAAAAAAAAAAAAACTACAGTAAAACTATTGTATGAAGAGAAGAAGTAATTTTTTAAACTTTTATCCACCATCAAATGCCGATTAGCTTTAAATCCCAGAACCCATTTTCTAAAAAAAAATTTCGTTATAATTTTATAATTTTTTTATAATTATAATTATTAATTAACTTACAAAATTAATCCCAAAATTAATCAAACTAAGAGAGAATAGTCAATTTTAAATACTCTGAAGAGGTTCCAAATATCATACAGGACAACAATTTCAGGGCAATGACAGGAAATAATTTGGAAAAGTTTAAGATCGTTCTTCATTTCTTAATGGTTGTTTAAATAACGGTCTTGTAAAACTTCATCTTCTTATTTTATTGTATTTTTCATCACAACTTCGTTACCCTTGCTCGTTTCCTCATGCTCCTAGTTCCTGAGAAGAAAACTCAGGTATCCACAACCTATGGATCCGATGGATCCAACGCTCGCAACGATCCAACCTTTCGGCTATCCAGCGGGCACCGCGGGGAGGTGACGATGCGATTTTGCCCGCCAACTTCATCAAAAATTATTAAAATTATCAAAATAAAAAGCTTATAGTATCAAATCATATAACTTAAATGGATTGATTACGATTGATTCAATTGATATAAGATGTCGTTGAAGGGTAATTTGTTCGTAAATATTTTGCTGGAGGGGTTTTTTCCAAATACACGGCGAATCGTTTATCTCAATTTCGACAGTCTTTCACGTCTCTTTTTTCACAATTTCTGCTCCAACTTTCTATTTATTTTTCCAAACAAAATTTCAAACAAAATTTTGTTTTTGTTTCCCGGGTCCCGGTACAAATTTGTTATTGTTTCTTCATTTTATTGTACTTTAACGATGGCGTTTGACTTTGATATCCTCTGGTGCCTCTGGTGCACCGGAAGCCGTTTCTATGTGTTTATATATTCTATAAAAAATGTTCCCTCGAGGTAGCCAGTAGCGTTCCACCCCTTAATACTCGTCTTGCTAGGAACGCTCATCAGTTTACACTTGAGCCCAATTACGGAGGTACCGTGAAATATAGGGATTCTTTCTTCAGCCGTACAACACGAATGTGAAATGAATTGGCCTGGTACAATTTTCCAAACAAGACCAATGTTCATCGACACCTCCTTTCCCTCCCCCTAATTTCCTATAGCTCGCGCTGTGACTAAACATTAAAAGGGCTATCCGAAACCCTTGAGCGTGTGTCTATTTAAAAAAAAAATATTGCGACAGGAATATCTGCTCCATGATAATACTAAGTTTTCATAACAAAGGTTTCTTGAGACCTTTTATGCATACTAACGTGTGCCTTAATTTGTTGCACAAAAAGTTTTGACAGTTTTAATCATTCCGTGTTTCTGAAATTTGAAACTTCCCGTTTTGACAGAATTCTGGATCTTACCCGCGGGTCGCTAGATAATAAATGTTTCTTTCCCTTGGGAACACAGTTTTGTGTTTGTTATAAAAGATCTGTACTTTTCTGGATCTCTGAAAATGTGTATACAAAACTATATGATGATGTGTTGACGTTGAGTAGTTTAGGGGTGAAACGATCAAATAAACTCACTTAAGAATTTGCATTTTCATTTTTATTCACAAATAATTCAGCACCAATCCGTCATTTAGACAACTGCCGTATCGAATGGAAAGCGAATCGGTTTTGGGAATTTTGAAAAAAAAAACAAATTCGCCCTTGAAAAGCAATTCGCGGCGAAGTTTAAAATAACCCCCTTGATCATTTGAACATTTTTTAATTTCAAATAATGTTTTTTTTTTTTTTTTTTGTAAAATTTTGAAGTCATTCTTGTTATCAAAAAACTTCCAATAGCTTCACTTGATCCCAGTTATACATACCAAGTTGGTTAATGTGCCTGTTGCCTGGAGGGGCGAATTGGGAACTACGTTACCTAAGCATTAAATCGGTCAAGTCAACTTCGGTGTAAAGCCCCCAATCAATCTTCTCAAAACTTCGATAGTAAAGAAAAGACTGAATATCATCATCTTTATCTCAAACAACTCAGAAGAATTTTACAATGCTGGTACACAGAGTCCATTCTTCTACCCATACAGTGGACAGTTATAAAAATACAATTTTTACTTGCGATTATAGGTACTATATGGCAAGTTATGCATTCGTAAAAAAAATCAGATAATTCTGTGTCTGTCCGTCTGTCTGTATCGGCACCTACAGCCTAAACGGCTTGACCGATTTGCTTCAAACTTGGTAGATAGTATTATTATCACGTCATACAGAGGGGTTTTTGGAATTAGCATTCTAGCTCTAAGACTAACGGTACCTGGCATACGATTTTTATTAAAAACGGCTCCTACGATTTTGATAAAACTTTCTGAATAGTTTTTTCGGTGCAAACTGTATGTTTTGGTTGGAATCTGTTTTTCAGGAAAAGTCTTTTAGGGACGTGTTTTTGAAATCAGATTTTCTCGTAAGCCACTTGACGAATTTCGATGAAATTTTTAATGTAGAAGTAGACGAATTAGTATTAATTCTTCAATTTTCCAAAAAAAAACTTTTTTTGAGTTTTAAAAAAAAAAGTTTTTTTTTAATTTTTGGTTTTTTTCAAAAACGATTTGTTCAAAATTTTTAAAATTTTTGTTTTCTGATAAGAACTTTGCTCTAGCAGTTCACATACTCAAAAAAAATTTGGAATATGTTTTCAAAAAGTTTTTTAAAAAACCGTTTTTTCAAAAAAACTGGTCCATAGATTTTGAAAAAAAATTCCTTAAAATTCAGAAAAGTAAAAGAAATTTGATGGCTTACTTCATTTTCTCCAACAAACCTTTTAACTATTGATTTTTAAGTGATTAATAAAATTTCATATGATTTTGTCAATGCTTTTTTCCCAAAACCTCAAGCCCCAAGACAATTTTAAATTATTTCATACGACCCAGTCGTGCACTTTCTTTTATATTGTCTTCTTCATTCTTTGAAGGAAAACTTTTGTTCTACTAAGATGCGTTCTGTTGTATTTCGAACAAAATTTAATAAAATAGCATGGGAAGCCTATCCTACTTTTAATAATTGCGTCATATTAGAATATTTTTCCATAGAAACTAGTGCCAGCTGTCATCGATTGTAAATAACTTAAACCAAAATAAATATATTACTTGGCCATCAATTAGGAATGCGAGCACTCACCTGTTAACTGCATAGTTTCTTCGATAAATTTCGAACTTCACTAACTTTTCTTTAAACACACTCCAACTTACTATAAAAATATTAACACAACAATAATCAGAAAGCTTTGCTTTTTAAGTACTAGTTGTACAATAGTGGCTCAGCTCTGGGCCTCGTATTTAAGTCTTTGACCCGTGGATCAACTTAAACCTAATCGGTGGGTTAACTACTAAACCACTCTCGAATCACCGTCTAAAATTTGATTAAGCAGACATGAACCGAGGTAAATCGATTATAAATTTTGATCCCGAGGATGAACCACTATTGTACAACTGGCCCTAAGTAGGAAGCCAAAAGAAACCTTGGGTTTTCAGTTTAAAAAGTCCTGCAAATAAAACATAAACATTTTCTGCTTTGTTTCATTTATTTATTTTTCATTTTTTTATTTAAATTGATGCATTTTGGTTAAGGTACTTTTTTCAAAAAAAAAAACGGAAATGAAAAAGTTAAAATCACGCAGTGTATTGTTGAACAGGAAGGAGATAAGTGATCCTAGTACCTAATCTTGAGAAATATGATTATATAAAAATACACGACTTCAAGAGTAACAAAATAGCACTAGGAAATACAAAATTGTGAAGCCTCAAGACCATTCATCTGTATATATTCAGTTGTTCTCCGGTGTCGAGCAGTTTGGAAAAATTGAAAAGAACTACACATCATGTTACCATAAACAGCTTATACGACAACAGATCTGAGGGGCAGATTTAAACGTAGGTATATATTTTCGGCGAAAGACTTGTCGCATTTTTCACAGGAACTTAAAAAGCTGAAAGGATTGATTAAGTAACCGAAATATAATGTCCGAATTTTTCAATAGCATTTACCAATTATGTGAACTTTTCAAAGATTAAATGTGAAATTTTATCAAAATCGGTTAACGTGAAAAAAAATCGCAATAGTCGGGCTGAAATATAAATATTCGATGTCGGTTATAGGAAAGTACGAATTTTTGAAATTGCGTATATTTGTCAAAAAAAAAAGATTTTAAAAGGATCTAATGGATTGATTCCTATATTCTATTAATATTTAAACTAAACATAATTCTAAAAACGTGTATGTCGCTTAAGTAAAATTGAGAATCAATAACACAGATAGAAAATTACTTAACATCGGCCCCGACGAAAATACTTTATCTCATTCAAATTGTTCTAAGTTCTAAAAAAGGTATTTCCAAGGAATATCTCCAACAATATAAGGACTAAGGATTGTACAGAGGTTCTGCCTTCTCGCCGCCCACAAGATGCTGGTTTATAAATTTTCACAACTTTATATAGACTGCTAGTTGCTAAGTTTTTTTTTTACTATAAACAAAAATAACACCTTGACTCAATAGGGTAAACAAAGTTGCAGCCATTATTCCTTAATGTAAAAGATAGGGACGTCTTTGGCGAAGTAATATTTATTTTGGTTCAAATAAGTCGTTATCGATGGTTGATGAGTCATGGCTAAGTTTCTATATTTTCCTCTGATTTTGTTCATCCAATTTTGAATTAGGACATCCGATAAGCTTCCCACAGTTTCTTCCAGCAGTTTGTATAGCTATGGTTTAAAGCCGCTTAAAGAATTTAATTTCAAATAGAACCACTCTTTCTCTCACCACACTGAAATTCCAAACAGAACTATAGACATTGCCAACTCCACAATTATCGTATGTATCTATTGATGAAGACAGAAACCAAGTTTAGAAACTTAAAGGATGAATGAAGTTAATCTTTCGCAACAGGTCCCACGTTGGGCGCCAATTTTTTTTCTTTGAATTTACTGAAGAATGTACAAATTTATGTTTTGTCTAATTTTCCGTAATATTCTATAACTTTATTTTTAAAAACACTCAATTTCTGCAGAACCCCAGCTCTTTACAATGGAGTTTTCATTTTAAAACCTCGCGTACCTAGATCTCAACTCAATTTTATTATGCCCTAACTATACATTGACCTGGTAGTTCCCTTAATTAATATTGTATATTTGTTTGTTTAAACCATAATTTGTTTTATCATGTTTGAATCATCAATTTTCTTCCATTAGCATTTAGTCTATAAATTTAAGATTTAATTCAATAAGACTTTTGTAAATATTTGTAAATACGAGTGCACCCACTATTAAAGTTAAGAATAAGTATTTGATTTGTATCTACAATCTTTCATGAAATTTGTAAAAAATGAAAATTAATAATAAAGAATTAAAACAAAATAAATAAATGTGCGTTAATTGTTATATTAAGCTGTCTTTTTTTTGATTTAATAAAAAAAAATTACTTAAAATGTATATAGAATAACCGTTATGTAGATATAGATACTACCCAATAAAATTAAAGAAACTATATAAAATTCATTAAAAAAATTCGTTTTCTTTTTTTTGCATTTTTTTATCGCTTGCCTTATTGTAGTTCCCCCCTCTCTCTCTCACTCTCTCTCTCTCTTTCTCTCTCTCTCTCTCTCTCTCTCTCTCTCTCTCTCTCTTTAAAGTAATATTACTTTGTCCCTAAACCAGTCTATACTATTGCACATTTAATACACGCAATATATCCATGTCTATGCACAAATAAGTTTGTATACATGTCCTGTAGATGAATTAATTTTGGTCACAATCGGTCCAGCAGTTTGTCCACAACTGCATTGTAAGAAGAACTCAAATATCCATTTTAAAAGAAACTTTTCATTTGCAAATCCAATACGTAGTTTTTATTTATTTCATTCACGATTCCATAATTATTTTTAAGTCTGAGAAACAATTCAAGGAAGATTTTGTGGAGTCTTTTGGTAAGCACGCCTACCTCTCAATTATCGCTTACGATTTTAAATTAGCAGCTACGAGAACGAGAACTGACAAATATTCTTTCATGAATGAAAATTCTACAGTATGTATAACCACCAACCTTGAGAGTTTGAGATACAGGCCCGTGCGTCGTTTGCTACACGATTCAAGTGTCATTTTCTTATATGTATAAATGGTCAGCCTAGTAAGAAAATATGCATTTGAGTGAAATATGGTCAAAATTGGTGACTTAGTTTTCCCATAACTGCATAGCAAGTCGCAGCACCACATATTGGGTAACCGCAACTAGCATCTTAGTGGCGCCCAACGTGGGAACCAACTTAAATTTAAAATTTTAATGAAAATGCAATTACGTCTTGGCAATGTTATCAGCTTGTGCCTTATGTGTACTTGTAAGAAACTTAGGTATTCATGTTCCTTGGTTGTAGTTTGTACACAACAAGATGTTTTGAAGTAGTTTGAAGAGATTTTTCATAAGCTTTTTTTTAAACATGACCCCAACCTAAGACTCGGATAAACTATTAAATTACACATTTTGCCCATGTAGCGAGTAGAATCTAGTAAGCTGTGGTCCGCCCGGGTTAGACTTATATCTTAGGTTGAAGTCCTAAGTTGTACTTAGTTTGATCCCAAGATATTTGATTTCTTTAGTTTAAAGCCGCTCAGAGCAAGAGTATACATATATATAGCAGGTGGTCTTTATAGGTAGATTTGTTTGTATAGATAGTAAGTCCTTTCTCAAGAATTGTCGCTTTGAATGGCGTATTATTTTATTTATTCTCTAACACGATTCGCTTTTCTTCTGATCATAAAGCGATATGTGTCGATATAACAGGGTTTGTTGGGTTTTTTAAGCTTTTTAAATAATCATCATACAATTGTGTATACAATATTATACAGTGTGATTCACTTGAGGTGTGCCAAAAAGCTAGAGCGAGTAGGTTGGGTTGTTACAAGAAAAAAATCATATCGGAAGGGGGGTCTATTCCGCTCCGTTTAGCAGGGAGGCGCATTTTTCTAAAAAAATTTTTGGAAATCCAAATACCTCTTCTTTTATTGTGTTTTTTAAATAAAGTTATTTTATAAACCGTTTTCAAAGTATTCACTTTCAAACTCAAAATTTTGAAGAAAAACAAATTAAAATTGTTGTTCTAACTAATGTTTTTCAACATTTTACGTACATAATAGTGTTATTTTTGCTGTCAAAATTAAATGTTCTTATTAATAAATAAAACAGCCAAAACTATAAGAGATTAAATATTTTAACAAGAAATTTCTGCACACGTTAAATTTTTAGAACTAAAAACATTAACTGCAAGGATCAACTTTCAAATTTTTTGGGATGATTAATAGGAATTTTGGCGAATGTAATGGAACATAGAAGGGAACAAAATGAAGGGGACGGAGGGAAAATTATTTCGCCCGTTCGAATTTGAGTATAATCAAAAGTGAAAATGGTCAAGAGCTAACAACTTTAGATTTTGTCGCGATTTAAATAGTATAACAAGATCATAAGCATATAATAAAACTTCTTATTCCTCCAAGAAAGTTTTCTGCTTTGTCATTTATAAAGAGAGACACCCTTGTTTTGCTCCAGTAATCGCTTAGAGCCATTCTGAAAGACTGTGCCATGCCAGACATATGCTTAAGAGTATTTAAAAGCACTTCCTCCTCACAATTAACGCATATCAAACAGGAGTTTGTTTGTACTCGATGATTCTGTCCAAAAACATGCAATTCCCTTTTATTTGCCAGTTATAGCTATCATCAAAATGCATCCGTGAAAATATTGATTGCTGATTCTAAGACGATTTAGCAAACAGAACTGGGCTTTTTTGGTATAAGCTCGTGAATTCTAGAATTGTTTTAATGTAAAAAATACTTTAATCTGATTTATACTTTTCTTTAAATCTATTTTTATTATTCCACTGCAGAAACCGATTTCAACGTACAACTGATTTTCGTTTTTGGTACTTGGAACACAGTATTAATCAGATTTAACTATTTTTTACATTGAAACAATTCTAGAATTCACGAGCTTAATTTTGATACCTATAAAGGGCCAGTTCTGTTTGCTAAATCGTCTTACAATCAGGGGTGGAATTTTGTAAGGTGATAGTTGATAGTCACAATCGCGAATTTGGTATCATGTAAGGTGATTACATGATACCAAGTATAGGTGATAATCAAAATCGACTATCACCAGAGCGACAGTCAACTATCACTTTACGTGATTCCACCCCAGTAATCAATATTTTCACGGATGCATTTCAATGATAGCTATAACAGGCCCCTTACTTAAAAGAAAAAAACTACCAAAATAGATTTGTATAATTATGAATAATAATTTTCTTTTATTTAATCATGGTGTAATACGTTATGTACTTTTTTATATAAAGATAATTTTGTTTGCGTAACTTAAATTTAATGTATACATATATTATCATATATAGTTTTCTTTTTGTTTTTTTTTTTTAATTTCAAATAATCACAAAACTGATCCTTTTTGTTTGAAGAAGAAGAATATATTTTACCAATAAAACTCGAACTGATTTCAGTTCAAAGAATTTAAAAAAAAAACACAGATTGCGCGTCTGTTTAAAACGTTAATACGTTTTTATGTTTTTTTTTTTTTTTTTTTTTTTTTTTACAAAAGAAAGCTCTGATGTGGTTTAGTTTCGTGTTTTTTTTTTATATGTTTGTATTCACTATTTCGCAGTTATTTTATATTTAACTATACAAATATTTTCCATTTATTTCTTCTTGTTTTTTTTTCTTTATTAAAAAATCTTTAGCAAGACTTCTTGTTTCTTAAATTTATTTAAATTTCTTTTACTTTTTTTTATCATCATGATTTTTAACATTTTGTTTTGTTTGCAGTTTCGTTTTTTTAAATTTTTTTGTGTGTGGAAAAAAATAGAGAATACAATATCTTATTTATTAAAAAAAAATAATTAAAACATAATTAATGAATATATAAAAAAAGAACTGGCTGGTTTGTGTGGCGTTTTGAATTATTTCGTAAATGCCATAAAAACAGCCCATAGAATTTCATTTGCATTTGGTTTAGCCGCTTCAGCTTCGAAATCCAAATCGAGAAGTTCTCGCACTCGTTTCATTGCCACTTCATAGTCGTCGTCGTTAAGAGGACCAAATGCATTTTCTAGCACATCACTGGCATGGGCTAAGAATATCAGTGCCAACATGCGTCTGTCCATTCTTTGCGGGTCGTTTATCCATTTTGAAAGTACCGCATCTTGTATCTGTGAGTTTGATTTTTTTTTGTAAGAAAATGATCACAAATTGAAGTGTTAGGGTTTAAAAAAATAATTACCTTTTTAACTAATCGGCATTTAATAACGTTATCACTTAAGGGATGTGTTGTCATATCAAACAAGAGAAAGTTTTGTTTCTCTGTGGTAAGGACACCTTTTTCTACTAAGTTTTTAGCGAGTCTTTCGCGGACATTTTTAAGTTGATATCTTAGTTTAAGTGGATTCCATGTTTCACCTTAAAAAAAAGAAAAACAATTGCAATTAAAAATGATTGAGTGGTTCGTTCGGATCATCTTTTTTACTTACCACTTAAATATTCAATCCAACTCTGAACAGTCTCTGGCGGATCTGTTTCCTTGATATGCTTTAAGGCCTCGTCAAGGAGGACATCACCCGTTTGTGTATCGGACTTGAGTATAAGTTTTCTAGTAAAAATAAATAATTTAAATTAAAACATCAATTTTGTTGGTAAGAAATAAAACTGGTCTCACCTTGAACACAATCCTCTACGACGCATGCCAGCCTTTTCCATCATCACTCGGCCACGGAGTCCCAATTCAATTAAGATGCACCCACGAAGGCCACTCGATATGCAGTCATTCCAAAATGATGTGTAACCCTGAAATTGGCGTTGTTAAAAAAATGTTTAATGATTTAGAAAATTTGAAAACATGACGTCAAATAAGTGAATCCCAAATTTGAAGGAATATGACGGGAGCATGTGGATGAGCCATTTTAATAAAAACAAGTCAACATGAGTTTCTTTAACTAAAGGCGGGACTTTTGACTAGACTGCAAGGAAAAGTACAACGTGTATTACAATGCATGCCAATGAGCAGATTATCCTGGTCAGCCGAGAGGACTAATATAAAATTCCCAGTAGAAATTGTCATGAACGTTTTCCATCAGGATTTAGCAATTGAAATCAAATTCTTCAAAACCAACAAATCAGTTGGTGGACCTGCTATCATTATTACATCAAAATCTGCTAGTACTGACAAAAAATAAAACCACGACTGATGGCCAACAATCTGAAATACTTGTCAGCTTAACTTGGACTGGTAAAGCAGCTATCGGCAAATTCTTTTTTTGTAGACGTAAGACTTCGGAGCATCCTGAAATTAATGATTATCCTGGAAAGCACAACTTTTCCAAGTTATCCAGTATATGCGGTTTTCTGTATTATCACCCAACATAATCTCACCTAAACCATGAATGGTAAGTGTTAATGTTTCAAATTCTCTTCTGAACGATCGATTCATTTCTTTGGCATGGTGACTAAGCATTGTTAAGTTTTTCACTTATCTGGAACATGGGTGCTGAAATCAAGTAGTGTTAATTTGTATGATGTTGATTCAGAGAAAGAAGAGATAAGCTCCCATATTCTTTAAAAAAGTTTTAAACAGAGCAATTTTTGTTCTACTCGAATCCCATACGGCAGCTTTTGACTCCGAAAACATCTCTTTATTCACTTTTATGAATATTTTAGACAGTCCCCTTTGTGAGAGATTGTAATAAGAAATAACGATTCATAAGGTCGAAGCCAACTACCGAATTTTTAGCTAAAACCAGCTTAGTATAAGAAGATATTTTTGTTGCACCCACAAACGTTTCTAGTTTACTTACAAGCTCTACAAAACTGCCAAGAAACGTGAGTTAAAAGAATACAGACTTTTTGAAAGCTAACGGGATTTCTTCTGAGTGAGAGCATATAAGGAAACATTGCCTTAAGTTAAGTATGAAAAGCTACGGAGGCATTCCTGAAAAATTCAAACGGAATCCCATCTCAACCAGGAGCCTTTCTATTTTTTGTTTTGATAAATACATAGCTTGGTTCGAGGGGTTTTCCAATAAGAGGTGCTATTTTGTCACTCTTGAAGCTGTAATTTTTTGACATTTGTAAAGTAGAAACTACGCCATTAATAAAAATGGAAAGATACACGCTTCAGCAACGCATTGAAATTATTAAAATTCACTATAAAAATGGTGAAAATTCCGCAGAGACGGTTTGTAAAACTAAAACATTTTTTGGTCGTCGTAAAGCACCTTTTCGGATCGCAATTCAGAAATAGGGGGAAAAATTTGAGCTGTTGGGACAAGTTAGCGATGTGAAGAATAAAACCCGTGCACGTCGCTTAAGAACTGAGAATATTGCTGCTGTAGCCCAAAGTGTTGAAGAAAGCCCAGGTTTGTCCATTCCTCGTCGTTTTTTGCAATTGGGCATTCTACAAACGTCATTACATTGTATTTTGCATAAGGACTTGGGTCTTAAGGCTTACAAAGTTCAGTTTACAGAAGAACTCCAGACGGCTGATCATCAACAACGTCGTTTCTTTGCTGACTGGGTCCTTGAAATGCATGAAAATGATCAGGAAATTCATCGAAAAATAATCTTGACTGATGAGGACCATTTCGACCTCGGTGGCTACGTCAACAAGCAAAATTGTCGCATCTTGGGCTCGTAAAACCCAAGATTTATTGTTGAAAAGCCTCTCCATCCTCAAAGAGAAACATTTTGGTGCGGTTTATGGTCCGGCGGGGTCATTGGACCTTACTTTTTCGAAAATGAGGCTGGAGCAACAGCTACGGTGAATGGATTGCGCTATCGAGAGATGATTAATAATTTTGTGTGGCCGGAATTGAATGGTATTGATCTGGACAACGTTTACTTTCAACAAGACGGCGTTACGTGCCACACAAGCAACGAGACCATCGATCTTTTACGGGGGAAAAGATTCCTGACCGTGTTATCTCCCGAAGAAGTGATCACAATATTGGCCACCATTTAACACCTTGCGACTTCTTCCTATTTGGGGCCACGTGAAAGATAAGGTCCACGCCAACAGTCCAGCGTCGATTCAAGATCTCAAATATGGAATTCGTGAAGCTATTGAGGGCATACAGCAGCCACTTTGCGATTTGGTGATCTAAAATATCATGAAAAGGATATTGTTGTGTAAGCGTAGCCCTATTGTTTAAAATTATAATTGGCATTCTTTCCTTTTTACATCGAAATAAACATCCGATCATTTATCTCAAAAAATGCAATTTTTCTTTGAATATCAAAATAACACCTCTTATTGGAAAACCCTTATTGTAGGCCAATTTATTGACAACAATTTGACATTGTTCTTTATATTCGAGGTTTTCAATGCCCAATTAAAAATGAGAAATTTGACCATTATCGCGAAAGGTCTTTTGAAATTCCTAAGTGTTTTTTGTCAGAAGGTTTAAACTTGCACCTTTACAAAAAAAATTGTAATTTGCATTTGTACCTACATATATCGCTTTTTAAGACTGGCAAAATGCTTATTTTTTGAGCCGAATGTTCAAATTTCAGGGAACTTTTAACTTGAACCAAAAACACATTGCCACAGTGAACAATGAACCCACATAAATAGGTATCTGTTCCAAAGGGCAATGGCCTACAAAACTCATTTTTATCAACAAATTTAATAAACTTGATAGGTACACCCTCAAAGAATGTTGTCGTGTGTTAATATGAAACATAAGCAAAAGTACCTACCAACTGCATACAAAAAAAAAAAAGTAAGTTACTACAAACAGCTTTATGAAAAGCAAACATTTTATCAAAAATTAAAAAAAAAAAAAAAAAAAAACAAACTAGCTACCTACCTATTTGAAAACACCTCATAGGTTTACATGTCTACCGTCTAGCTTGAACCTTTTCAATTCAACCTTTAGCATATTAAATTTATTAAAAAAAAAGTTATGTGTGTCATTCGTGTCATTAACGAAACGAAACTCAGAAAGTAAACACTGAAACAAAGCTCCCTTGTCTGCTTGTTTCTACTAAAGATTATGAAACTCTATTATTTGGCCAAGTGCATTTTACAACGACAACAAACTATAGGTGCCTACGCAAATAATTAAAATTAAATTAAATAGACTACAATATTTCTAGTTTAATTTATTTTGTTGTTTTTGTCAATGAACTATCAATTTTAAACAAAAATAAAGGTTATCATTTACGACAGAAAGAAAATAAGGCGACAACTCTTGCTTACTCAACCATTTATGTATAATTATTCAAATTTGCTTTTTTAAATATTATTAAGCTAGCTATACTTCTATTTATTTATCACATTATCATAGCCAAGGAAAACACGATACATGAATTGGAAGTGTTGCAAAGTAGCACAAGCACCCGACCCATCAAATGAGAAAATCATGTTTCCTGAGTTTGCGATAGCAAAATTGTTAAAAAAAACTGAGATAAAAAGTTGTTAAATTTTTATCAGGAACAATAAAAAAATGTGTCCCCCCAAAAATAGTAAAAGTTTAAACCACAAAAGATTAACAATTTCCAGCGTCATCAATAATTTAAATGCAAAAAAAAAAAGAAAAGTTTTAAGAAAAAAAAAAACGTCTCTCTGTGTATTAGCGCTTCCGGGGGAAAGAAGTTCCGAGAGTTTGTTGTGTGTAATACGTCTCCGTGTCCGTACATACCTCTTTATCTTTAAGACCCAACAATAGAACTTCCTCCATTAGAGTTAGACGTGTCTCCTTTGAATCGCCATCGTCAATATTATCCTCTTGGTCCTTGTTATTGTCCAGCGAGTCCTGATTATCGTCTAGTGTATTTGCATTGCCACCTTCTGCTGATGTATCACGAGCCTTCACCCTTCGTACTAGGCCATCGGTACGATTCATTTTGTTTCTTTTTTCTCTCGCTCTCTATCTTGGGGCGTAGTATTTAAGTTGAATGTTTTTTGTTTGTTGTTAATTTAAATAAAACAAATTTTTTAAAGAAATATATTTAAAGAAAAAACGTGCATTTATTAATTGGAAATTTTGTGTGTTGAAAAGTTTATATTCTTATTTTTTTGACTGATTTTTTGACGTTCACGAAAAAAGATGACACGACTTTGCAAAACATGGCCGAACAAAGTAAACCAGTGCTGCCAAGAAGTGTGTTGAAATTTCGTTTTTGTTTTGTTTAGGTTCTCTTGGTTTTGACAGATAGTGTGGTAGAAAAGTTTAGTGTTTACACGTAGATTTTTTTGTATCACCATCTTCACGTGATATAAGCGCTGGTATGTTTACGAACATGATTTGATCAATCCAATAGCTTTGCTTCTGAAAATCAGTACAATGGATAGCTTGTCAAACAGAATACAAATTAAGACAGTTTTCGAAAATATTTGCCTAAAACCACTTTAAATTTTTGTTTCGTGTCCGTGTATACGTGTGCACGAATCCAACACAGTACCCATCTCGGTATGTGCATTTTATTTGAGTAATTTTCTTCCATAATTTAGAATGCACGGGAGGGCGTTAACATCAGCGTGCACATCAGCTGGTTTAAGGCTTGTAGGCAAAACGGCAGAACCAAACTTCACCGCTGGCTTGTTTTATAAATGTCTGCGGTGCTCATTTGACAGCGAGGAAGGTATACATTTTTCCGGTTCTCACGTTGTCTTCCCGTTTGATCGAGCTTTTATTTGGTTCAATATATTTTACTAACGGAGATTTCTGTATATTCCCAATTTTGACAACTCGTGTCAATGATCGATTAAGACAGTAAATTATGCTGGATTTACATTGTTCTCCATCTTGATTTCTGCATAAAACATAGATACCAAACGTTAAAATCATACTTGTTCAATAGAGAGATAGTAGAAGAAAATAAAGAACAAGACAAACATGTTCATCATAACGAGTACGTATACGCGTTTATGTTTTCACTATTCTGTATAATGACGTTTACCTCTCTCTAAAGGACTATTCACATGAGAGCGACCAACGACTAACGAATGAACGAACATTCGTCCATTATGGCGTTTCATTCACATGCAATTTATTTTATTCGTTGCGAACAACGAACGTCATGTCCGTATATCACAATTGAACAGTGAGATTTTGAGGTTAGTCGCGCACGAATAATTTATTCGTTGCGTTGTGGATGGTATGTGGAACGCGAATAGAGTTTGACAGTTCGTAGCAATCACTTTGTAGCTCGCGGCGAACAATTTATTTTACACAATATGACTTATTTAAACAATTGAAATCGCATATTTTAATAAACTAACTTATTTTAAAATTCAATCTCTATCGAGTGGTCACGTTTTAGCCAAGAAATTAGCTTAATAAATGCTTAAAATCTGATTTGTTCGTCAAATCGCCCATTCGTTGGTCGCTCTCATGTGAATAGTCCTTAACTTCACTTTTCTCGAAATTTGCAGATCAAGGTGTTGCAGAACAGTGTAAATCCATCATGACCGAACGAAAACAACTTAAAGTGGGTTAAAAATGGCTTTACATGGAGCTGCAACAAATTATAGTGCAGACGAGAACGCAACAACAACAATTATAGTGCTGAACATGTTCGTCTTCACTATAATTTTCAAGCTGCATCCATAATTTTCCTATAATCTGCAACCATGATGACGTTTGCATTTCGCCCTTCCCTCTCTATCACACAAGTATTATTTATAACTATCTTGCATCCTCTTTTTTTGCAGATCATAGCTTGCAGCTTCATGTAAAGCCCAACATAGGTGAAACGGATGACAAATGCGTACGGATAGACACTGATAAAAAAATCTCCCGCGTTTCTTCAGCCAACTTTGCTTTCGTTGTTTCGTTCTTCGTCGAGTTTTTCAATTTTTAAACAAAAAATACCGGTCGAGGAGTCGAGTCTCGAGTGTGATGTCAGTCAGTCGCGATTCGTGAATATTTTGCGCGTTCGGTCTTCGGTTTCGGTTCGGTTGTTATAAAATATAAACTTTTGTGGATTTTTGCAAGTCTAAACTTGTTCGTGCATTTGTTAGGTTGTTTTCATAAACTACATGTTTAAATTTAATTAATTTCGGTTGAAAAAGTCGATGTTTCGAAAATAACACGTTAAACTCTCGCGTTTCTCTATTGCCTTCTTCCAGCGGTAGGTAAGTTACTTTATTTTTGTCTTTTAACCTCGATGCGTGCCTTATGTACACAGTTTTATTACAATTTTGTTAATCTATAATATTGTGTGCGATTTAGCCTTCTTCAATATATACCCATCTACCTATAAATGTTCCTTATTTCCAGAACCAACGAGCCCCAGACAAACAAACAAAATTTGTTTCCCAAAAATCTGATCCCAACTAAATTGTATAATTCTCGGAAGAGCCATTTAATTTCACAATG
This sequence comes from Platycheirus albimanus, assembly GCA_916050605.2. Lineage (NCBI taxonomy): Eukaryota > Metazoa > Arthropoda > Insecta > Diptera > Syrphidae > Platycheirus > Platycheirus albimanus. The sequence continues at coordinate 27,397,934 of OU696698.1, read as the reverse complement.
GACGCAATTGAGTTGCCCTACAAATGTGAATATGCCAAAAGTGGTCGCGCTGGCTGTAAAGGATGTAAGAAGAGCATAGAAAAGGAATCTCTTCGCATAGCCGCTATGGTTCAGGTATGATGATTGCCACCAACAAAGAGTGGTACTTTGATTTTAATCGTATTTTTATTTTCAGTCGGCTTTCCATGATGGTAGAAATCCCAATTGGTATCATGAAGATTGTTTCTTTCAAAAACATCGTCCAGGTTCGGTCGGGGATATTCAGAACTTTGAGAATTTACGATATGCCGACCAGGAAAAAGTCAAGCGAACTATCCGTAAGTGTCTTTTTTTTGTCATTATTATTTCACAAGTCTATCATCCCATGCCACATAAACATAAATATTCTAATCGAACTTTTTATCAGCAAAACACTTGATAAGAAGTAAGTAGAGATGGGATGCAAGGTTTAGAGGTTTGTCAGTACACGGTCAGTTGTGCTTGAGACTTTGAATATATTGCTCCATGGCACTGGCACCCTTCACAAGCGTCATTTTCGGTTAATCCAATAATCATGCAAAATGTTCCAGCCTGGTATTGCTGCTCCTTTCATTCGCTCCCTTTTTTCGCCTTTGCCTGACTCTTGCTGATAGTTAAATGTATTTTTGTTTAAGTTCGATATAATTCTACGCAATGCCACCTCAGTGGCACTGTTTTAGGTTATACATGAAAATCTAAATTACAAAGTGCATGAACAGCTTATAGGATGAGAAGATAGAAAGAAGAGGTTAGATGTTCTTCACCTGAAAACATTTTGAATCTGCTTGGTAGGAGTCGAAAAGCATACTTACTTATGATGGCGCCACTAGACTGCTGTTCTCCTAGGACTTGTTTATTATGCCCCCCCAGCCGGCTCGATCTCTAGCCTGCCGTGTCCAATTTCGCACACCAAGTTGTCGAAGGTCTCGCTCTACCTGGTCGCTCCATCGAAGATGAGGTCTACCTTGACTTCTGACTCCCTCTGGTTTGGCATTGAAGACTACGAGCTAGAGCACCGATGCCCATTCGCTCTACATGACCCAGCCACCTAAGTCGTTGAATTCGGTTAGGCTTATGTCGCTGTACAGCTCGTACAGTTCGTTGTTATATCTTCTTCTCCAAACGTAGTTTTCGCGATTTACGCAGACAGGACGATAAATCGTACGCAGAACTTTTCTCTCGAAGACTCCAAGTGACTTTTCATCCGATTGGGAGAGGGTCCATGCTTCTGCACCATATAGAAGGACCGGGATGATGAGTATTCTGTACAGTGTCTCCTTAGTTCTTCTAGATAGGGCTTTATTCCTCAATTGCTTATTCAGCCCAAAGAAACAGCGAGTAGCAAGAACTATTCTACGTCTGATTTCAGCGCTGATGTTGTTGCCTGTGTTTACAGCAGTGCCCAGGTAGACAAATTCATTGACTACATCGAAGTTAATGGTCAATGATCACGTTTTGACCAAGTCGGTGGTGGGATCGGACTTTTGTTGATAAAAGTATATACTTCGTCTTGTCCTCATTTATTTAAAGTCCCATATTGCTTGCAGCCGACTCCATAGTAGTGAAGGCACCGGCTAGTGCTCGCTTTGTTCTTCCTATCATGTCTATGTCCGGTCGTCCGCAAACCCAAGTAATTGTGTCGATTTATTATAAAGATGGTTCCCGATGTGCTGGCATGGGTGTTCCGTATGACATTTTCCAGCACAATAATAAAACAGCTGCATGACAGTGCGTCACCTTGTCTTAGCCCTCTGGTGGTTTCGAAAGCTTCAGTAGAGACTCTTACAACTTTGACGAAACAGCGAGCATTTTCCAACGTCATCCTGATAAGACGTATCAGTTTAGCAGGGATTCTAAAGTTGGACATGGCACGACACAGTTCGACTCTATTGACACTGTCCTAGGCTGCTTTAAAATCGACGAACAGGTAGCGGGTATCGTTGTTATATTCTTGGGTTTTCTCCAGGATTTGGCGTAATGTGAATATTTGGTCGGTGGTAGATTTTCCAGGTCTGAAGCCGCATTGGTAAGGACCTATTAGAACATCAACAAACGCCTTGACACGTTCACATAAAACGATGGACTGGATCTTATACGCGATGTTTAAAAGGTTTATGCCTCTATAGTTGGCGCAGATAAGTCGGTCTCCTTTTTTGTGGATTGGGCAGATAGTACTGAGATTCCACTCATCGGGCATACTTTCCTCCGACGAAGAGCATATTAGGCATGAAGTAATAAATAGTATACCATCCTGGCTTAAGACTAGATAGTGTCTCTTATACATATTTGTATCAAGCGCTCTTATCGACTCAACTCCAGCATGTTTTCAGCCTTACTGAGTGCGGAATGAAAAATCTAGAAATGAAGACGTAACATAACTATTATGCAAACGGAAGGACCAGTCTTGTACACAGTACAAGAACAACATGGATCCCCAGTTGAACACGAAGTTAAGGTCTTCTAAAGCAATAGCCAGCTTCTCAAAACCAACAGAGCTGCTAAACTTGGTAGCATACTAGCAGAGTTTCTGAAAGCAAATCCAGCCACAACGGGTTGTATCCTTTTTTAATAGCTGGTAAAACAAAAATCATGAACAAAAATAAAAATAAAGTTCAAAGCATCTTTAGAAAAGTTATCTTAAGAACTTCGACGTTATTACACCACGCACCATTTGGACTTTAAACAGTTTCTGTCTTACCAATTAGGTCGACTACTTTTAAGCTTCTGTGAATCTGTAACTGCGATGCATTCTAACGTTCATTCAGATCAATTCACTCCGACTGCACCATACCCCAACTGGCTTTTGAAAACAATTTCCAAGTTTCCATTCCATCAAGATCTAATTGCGAAGAGGGAAAATTCTTGAAGAGATGATTCGATTTATTTCTATACTGATGGCTCAAAAACCGAAGATGGCTAGACTAGTTCTTAGTCTCTCTTTCCGACTCCCTAACCATTGTAGCGTGTTCCAGTCGGAACTTCTGGCGATAAAAGAGGCCCTATCCTGGCTAAAAGAAAACGTGATATGCACGTCGAATATCCGTATCTTCTCAGACAGCCAGGCAGCACTTAAATCACTCGGAGCGGTTTCCACAAACTCAGCAAGTGTCGCTCATCCCTCTTGGAGATGTCAGAACAATTTGACATTCACCTTTTATGGGTTCCGGGAAATAAAGACATTCCAGGAAACTGCAAGGCCGATGAGCTCGCCAGGAATGGAACTACTGCACCAATCTCACCTTACAGGATGAACATTGGTATTCCCATAGTTACATGTAAACTCACGCTAAAACAGGACAAAACTTGATCCAAAACGCACCAAATGTTTGTTATCTCTTAGCAGATCTTACCTTAGCACCACCTTAATAATAATAATTTTAACTATATGCCTGTAAGACCCAAGGTCTTTTGAATGCAAACTGCACGGCATTAGTTAGAAGGAATAGAAAGATGGGAAAGATTTTTTGTTGGTTGGCGTCCAGTTGAAGCTGGGGGAATATTGAAATGTTGCTGCCCAGGCTGGGGCTCGAACCCACAACTCTTAGGTTAGCAACCAAGCACTTCATCCACTGTACCATTGCCACCCATTGGTGTCATAACTGGGCACTGTCTTATAGGTAGACACGCTACCAGACTAGGCGTTTACTCAAACGACTTCTGCAGAAGCTGCATGGACGAGGAAGAGAAGAACTATAACTCACCTTCTTTGTTCATGCCCTGCTCTCTTGCAAAGACGAAATATACACTTAGGAGATTTCTTCTTCAACGATATTAGACAGACATCTATCGCCTGGCAGACCCTTCTGATCTGGCTACAATTTACAAAGCGTTTATAGGCCCAAAACTTGAGTATAACTCCGATCTCTTCTTCTCAAACTTTTTTACACCTGCTCGACAAAGTTTAGAAAAAAGTGTTACAATTGATAGGAGAGAGAAGCATTATGGAAACATTTCCATCACTCGAACATCGTCGAAATGTTTCATGTCTCCTTATTTTACCGCTTCTTCTACAAAAAATGCGCACTCGAGGTAGCCAGCTGCGTTCCACGCCTTAAACATTTCCCCGTAACACTCGCCTTGCTAGGAACGCTCATTAGTTTACACTTGAGCCCAATTTCTGGCGTACCGTGAAATATAGGGATTCCTTCTTTAGCCGTACGAAACGAATATGGAATAAATTGCCTGGACAATTTTTCCTTGCCATTTTGATCATCAAGCATTCATCGACGTCTTCTTCCCATCCTCCCCAATTTCCTATCGCTCGGGCTTTGACTAATCATTAAAAGGTCTATTCAAAACCCTTGAGCGCGTGTGCTTTAATTATTTTGTTTTTAAGAGGTGCAAGTTCCCAGAAATAAATGTAGCCTTAAATGAAGCTCCTGTCTGCAGGCCGTAAAGATGGACTAGTTTCGCTGAAGCCCAATTTCCCAGACTGTGGACAAAGATGGTGATGCTGTAGTTAAAATCTTGCTGAGTCTTATATTCCGTGACTAATCCTTTTTCAAACTGGGTCTAGATGATGTTACTGTCACCATCGCGGAGATCGGCATACAGCTTGGACTCCTGGTTAGTAATAGCAGCTTGCTAGGTAAAAAGTCGAGGTCCAACATGCAGATAATAACTATTTGATGAAACAGAGCACCGGAAAAATAATTGAACTAATCTAAGATATCTGGTTGCAGCAATAGAAAGCTATTGTATAGCCACGCACTTTTTCTCCGTTCAACCAGATTTGCTTCAGCATTGTTTTACGTCTTTCAATCCCAAAAGCTTTATCCCAAAAATTCGCCTGATAATAAGCACACAAGAGACAGTCACAAAAATTACTGTGTTCTGCAAGATGCAACTTCACACCTCCTGTCTTTTCTTGATGATTTCCTAGAAAATATAAAATTCAGTATCAGTGTTTTGAGCCATTTACTCAGTAGTTTATTTTCATAAAATACTATGTTAGTTTTGTTAAGCTTTGAGCTAGCTGAAGTTATAAGTTATCATCTGAAATTTTTAATTTTTTTAATTTAATTTTTTAATTTATTTATTTATTTGGCTCAATAGCCATTAATATCTCGAGTAAGTTTTACATTTTATACTATATAACATTCAATTTTCTCTCCAGGAATTTAATTAATAAAAGATTTTACATATAAACTAATTTGATTTTTAAATTGATTTAAGTTATTAATATTTCGTATAGAAGATGGAAGATTGTTATACGCCTGTAGTCCCATGTAAAAAACACTGGCCTGTGCTCTCGTTGTTCTGGTTCGGATGATATTAAACTCCTCAACGTTTCGAAAATTGTAGTGAAGAATTCTCCTTTCTGGTACACTTGATTGCAGATATTCTGGGCACAAATTATGTTTTATTTTGAAAACAAACACCATTGCCATCATGTAAAGCCTTTGATTAATATTTAGCCAGTTCAAGGACTCAAGCATAAATGCGATTGGGGTGTAACGATCACATTTTAATATTGTTCGCATGGCTTTGTTTTGTAATTTTTGGAGTCTATTTTTTTGCGTAATATTACCAACATATAGAAGACTTGCACAATATTCGAAATGGGGCTTAACAGTTACATTGAACACTTTTATTGCACTATTTTTTGAGATGTTATTTCGAGTTCTTCTAAGCACTCCGAGTTTTTTTGACACTTTTTTACATATGTAGTCATTGTGATCATTTAGGGATAGTTTATTATCAAGGACAATGCCAAGGTATTTGATCGATGTCACTTCTTCTATATGCGTATTGGTAATTTGAATATTTATTTGTTGTTGAGTGAGGGGCTTATTAATTGTCATAAATTTTGTTTTATTTGTATTAAGTATAAGCTTATTCATATTTAGCCACATATAAATTGCACTAAGGTCTTTTTGAATTTTCTCTATTAAAGTATTTAGGTCTTTTCCTGATATATATAGCAAGGCATCATCAGCAAAAAGCACAAGTTTAGAATACTGTATCACTTTTTCCATATCATTTATATAAATGAGAAAGAGAAGAACTCCCAAGATTGATCCTTGTGGAACTCCAGTGGCAACTGATGAAGGTGAAGATATTTTGTTATTAACCGAGGTTCTTTGTGTTCTGTTATACAAAAAAGTTTTAAACCACTTAAGTTCTGCGTTTCTCACACCATATTTCTCTAGTTTTTTTGTTAGAATGTTGTGATTAACCGTTTCAAAAGCTCGTTTTAGGTCTAAGAAAACTGCAATAACACAATTTTTATCATCAATTTCCTTCTTCCAATCACTAAATACGAAATTGACACAAGTTTCACACGAGTGATTAGAACGAAAACCTGATTGATATTTACTTAAAATATTATTATTATTTAGATGCTGTTGAAGTTGATTTGATGCAATTTTTTCCATGATTTTTTCATATAGTGGGAGCATATTGATGGGTCGAAAGTCATTACACTTAATTGAACTTGCAACTTTCTTTTTTGGAAGTACAAGAGATTCTTTCCAGGTTTTTGGAAAAATTCCAGAGCTAAACGAGCTGTTTATTATACGAATAAGGACAGGACCAATAATTTCTATAGAATCTTTGAATATTCTGGTATTCATATAATTAAAGTCATTTTTAGAGTTTATCACAGAAAGAGTATTGATTATTTCTTCGGTGTCGATCAAGTTAAACTTAAATTCTATATTGCACTCATCAACTAAACTAATATATTCAGAAAATATCACAGAATTGCTTAAATCATTTACACTTTGAATAAAGAATATGTTGAGCTTCTCAGCTATTATTGCACTATTATTTTCGTTATCACCGTTATCAAATTGCACTTCAGTTATTTCATCTTTACTTGTTTTTAGTACATATTTCTTTAACTGTCTCCACATATCCTTTTGGTTTGTTGCATTATTTATTTTATTTGATATGAATGTAGATTTAGCAATTTGGATTTGAAATGTATGTGTCCTCTGAATTCGTGTTTTGGTTGTCTATCAATGATGTTGTTATAGCTTATGCGACCTCTGCGCCACTCCTTCTTTTAGATTCTAAGAACAAAATATTGTTATCATGGTTCACGAAATAATAGTTGATTCTTTATCTCCCCTGACTTCGTTAGTGGACATGGAAACTGGTGCTGTTGTTGCTCCTTCTGGCAAAGGTAAGAAGCGATCCAAAGCTGAAAGTGCAGCTGTTAAGGATTTCGGTGTTGAGTATGCCAAGTCAAGTCGATCAGCCTGCAAAGGATGCGAACAAAAAATTTTGAAAGATCAAGTTCGTATACGGAAAACAGTTTTCGATACAGAAGTCGGAATGAAATATGGTGGCCAACCGCTCTGGCACCATGTAACATGCTTTGCTGAACTTCGCGGGGAACTTGGTTGGTTGGCAAAGGGAGACGAACTTCCCGGATTCAAAAGCCTATCGAAAGATGATCAAAAAATCGTCAAAGATGCTTTACCGTAAGTTAAAAAAAAAAGTACCTACGTTGCATTTATTCAATCTCATTCCTTCTTGTATTTATAGTGCCATGAAAAGTGGAGATATCCCTGACGCCAAAAAAGCCAAAATGGAAAAGAAAGATGAAAAAGAACTTGAAGAAGAGAAAAAGCTAGAGGAAACAATCAAATCCCAAACAAAGAGGCTTTTCAAGTTCCGTGATAACATCAAAGACGAAATGAAAAAGCCCGAAATGATTAAGCTTCTGGAAGCTAATAACCAAACGCCATCTACTGATTCGGAGAAACTCTACGATCAGCTGGCTGATATGTTAGCCTTTGGTGCCATAGAGAAGTGTCCAGTTTGTAAAGCAACCCAGATGCTCTTCCAAAAATCTGGATACATTTGTAATGGTGATCTGACCGAATGGACAAAATGTATGAATGTTATTAAGGAACCAGAAAGGAAACCTGTCCATATTCCTTCTGGCATGAAGACAGCTTACTCGTTTTTAAAAGATGTCAAGAAGAAGGTCGAAGTGCGTGCTATCCAATATATTGCACCCAGTGCAGCAACCATAGCCAAAAGTGTGGCTATGAAGAAGGAAGATGAACTAGATGGGTGAGTCATACAGATTGCATCGCTTGCAAGTATACTTTATCTAACATTCTATTTTCTAGACCAAGAGTTAAACGTGAAAAACCACCATGTTATCTCTTTCAATTTGCTCATATCAATATGAAAGATGAAGAAGCAGCTTTGAAAAATACAATCATGAAACTTGGTGGAAGTATTGATACCAAAATCAATGAAAAAACAATTGCTATATTTTCAACGAAAAAAGAAGTCGACAAAATGAGCGCTCGTATGAAGAAGGCCCAAGAACTCGGAATTCATGTCATTCCCACTTCATATTTGAAAATGGTTGAAAAAGATCCCACTGGAGCAATTCGTTTCATTTCAAGTACAAGTCTTTGTGATTGGGGAACCGATCCCTCAGCTCGCGTACCCCAAGAAGAACTAAAGAGCTCCAAATCCAAAAGCATTTACACAAAATCAGTTCCGAAATCCATCAAATTGACTGTCAAAGATGGTCTTGCAGTCGACCCAGATAGTGGTAAAGAAGCAGAAGCTCATGTCTATGTTAATGGCAAGGATAAGTACAGTGTGGTGCTGGCTCGCACTGATATACAACAAAATAAAAACTCATACTACAAGTTGCAATTGTTGGAGGCAGATAACAAGAGAGAGTAAGTGGTGGCAGGCTTTGATACATACTTTATTGATGTGATTTTCTTCAGGTACTGGGTGTTCCGATCATGGGGACGTATTGGAACTACTATTGGTGGCAACAAGTTGGAAAGCTACGATGATGTTTATGCTGCCATGGCATCGTTTGATTCAGTGTACCTTGACAGAACTGGCAACGATTTTATGGACCGGAAGAAATTTGTTAAGGTAAGTGTTTGTTTGATTGTTTTATTTGGCCTGGTGGATCTTTCTTTCTACAACAAGCATGAACTGCTCATAAATCACGATTTCATGATACAGAACTAGGGTTTTTAAATCTTCAAGAGCATATTTAATAGAAGGAACATTGAGTACTCAATGATAGAAGAAAAGCTAGCATCATGGTGTGTGTTTTTTTTTTTTAATTTCAACCTTTTCGAAACCATATGAACCATCAACGTGAAGGAGAAGTTGCTAGAATGGTTGTCAATTTCAGTCGTTTTTTCTATTTTTATTTTCTAAAAAAGTGTTGACCAGAAATGGCAAGTGTTGCAGGGTGTCAAGACAGAGCTGTAATAACTGAGGTTTTGTCGGCCCTAGGCTCCTAGTGATTTTTGATCTGCTTCCATTTTATTGCGACATCATGTGCTTTAAGGGCTTTGTGCCGAAATATGTACTACTCCAAAACTAAAAAAAAGTCATTTTTTATCTAGGAAACCCTTAAAACAGTGAGTTGAATAATAATCGGTCACTTTTCTTCGACATAAGAACAGCAGCAGACCCGATCTGCAGAGTTTACCTTGAAAGTGAAGAATCATCTCTGCACATCTTCACTTCTCTGCCTTAGAAAGCAGTCGCTTGGTGAAGAAAATAGCCTTAAACCATTATCTCACAAAGAATTAATATCTGCTTCATCAGTCAAAAGAAAAAGAAATGGTCAAAAATGGTGGTGTCCAACCCCAAGTTCGCGGGCGTTTGGTAGCCCGCGACCTGTTTTCTAGGCGCCCACAAATGGCCCTCAAATAAACTTAAGTAAACTCTTAAATCTTACATATCGCTCTATGTTTTGTAGAAAATATTTCTTCTTTTGTCGGCTAAAATGGGAAGACTGTCAAATATTGAAGAATGGTTAGAAAATTTGTGGAAAAGTTAAAAAATATCGTTGAACAATAAGTTTTGTACACAAATTTAAAACGTCAAGTTTTTTTTGCATTAGTTCTCCCAACTTTATTTAAGAAGATGAACTTTATCGACTTGGATAAGTAAAATTTGTCTGCAAAATTTTCTTAACTGTCAAATTTCAATTTTGACAGAACTCAGAATTTCTGCCGAAAGACATTTTCGGGCTAAAATCGGCAGGAGGGGGAAAAGTTTTATTTTTCGTGAGCTCCCTCTTCTGCCGAAAACTGCCAAATTTTTGTGTTAATAAACAGGATTTGGTTAAAATTCGTAGAAATCTATTGTTTTCGGGAGTAAAAAAACAAAGCCAATATACTTATGTATGTGAACCGCTTCAATAAGTTGGAAGGCCGCGTTGTCATTCTGATGGCTCGTTGATTCATTCAGTCAAATGCAAATTATGCTGACTTGCAGAACGTCTTAAGTCTGTTCTTGTTCTCAGGTTAATTAATTGAAAGTATTCAAAACCAAATTAAATTTTACTTTGTTGTCTTGTCGATACATACGCGATCATCTTGCTATTTAAAATGAGTGATGAACCTAGACCATCATACAAAAAAGAAGATTTACTTTTGCAACAGCGAAATGGGAGGATGAATTTTTCTTCACGAGTGTTAGCGAGAAAGCTTTTTGCGTACACAGCCATGCTCCTGTAGCGGTTCCAAAGCGATCGAACGTTGAACCATCACAGAACTTTGCATGCGGATTTCAAATGTGTGTCCATTTCCATGTGTACGCGCTCCGCTATAATCTCGTGTTCGATAAAGTTAAATGCACCAGCCACAACCCACCGCCAATCGGTAGTACCCGCGTTGCTTTTTAAGATTTTCAAAAAAGCGCCCTGGTCTAGAACCTCACATGGGTTGGAACAATAGGTATTTCTTAGATACCCATTGCCACTCTACTACAACAATCTACAATCTTTGACGCCATCGAAGGTGAAGTGTACCTTTGTTCGTGATAGCCTCTTCGGCTAGGCTTATGTCGCTGTATAGCACTTTACATCGTTGTGTCTTCTATCAAGTTTGCAAGGTAGATACACATTCGCTGACTACCTCCAAGTAATAGATGTCAATGGTCAACTAACAGCTAATGAAAAGATAGCGGTGGGAATCAATATTCGTTGAAGAAATCCTATCGTCTTCGTCTTGCCTTAAATTTATAATTTCACGCTGCCGACTTGATTCCAGGGGAAACACCTGTAACTGCTTGCAAGGTTGTTCCAATATCATCAGCTAACACATTTTTGAAAGACATCTATGTTGCTAATTATTATTTCAAGCACTTTGTTACTAGTAAACGACAACCTCAGTCCTATCGTGGGTAAAAGTTTTCGATAGAAACCAATTTTTAAGGAGCAGGCCATATTTTCCATCGTCATTCTGTTCGGCGATTAGAAAGAATAATAACTGTGGTCATTACATGATGGAAGCTCTTCTGCTGGCAATAAAATCAGGATCGGTGTAAGGTTGTCAAGTCTTCTCAGCCTAAAAAAGACTAATCGACGCGAGTGACGTTTAAAAGGCTAAATGCTTCTGTAATTGGTGTTCGTTTTTAAATTGGTAGGGTGGATGGTGCAGAAATCAAATCATAAGACTTACCTAGATCCCACCGATCATATGTGTACAAATGAGTTGGTTAATGCTTCTAACCAAATCATTCCAGCATGTTTAAAAGCTTTTCGATAGAATTCCATCAGCTCCAGCTTCTTTGTTTGAATTTAATCTGGTGATGGTAACATGAATCTCATTTTGGACTGGACCGGGCTATTCCCAGTCATCGAAGAAGAAGAAGCATCAAGGTTAACCGTCAAGATTTTCAACATCGAAGATGATACCCTCAAGACCTTGGCAGGAAGTTGGATCCTCGGTAGCAACATCTTCAGCTTGGTTACAAGTTCTACCATCTGGGGACCTTCAAGAAACTTCCAGCCCTTCGGATAGATAAACAACAGCTTTTCAGTGACTCCCTGTATAATTTGAAATTTCCTGCCTACAAAACCATAAACCTCTCTCTTAATTAAAATAAAAATAAAATGTTTAAAAGCTTTTCGATAGAATTCCATCAGCTCCAGCTCCTTTGTTTGAATTTAATCTGGTGAATCTCAGTCATCGTAGAAGAAGAAGCATCAAGGTTACCCTTCAAGATTTTCAACATCGATTGTGTGTCCACAAAGATGATACCCTCATGACCTTGGCAGGAAGTTGGATCCTCGGTAGCAACATCTTCAGCTTGGTTCCAAGTTCTACCATCTGGGGACCTTCAAGAAACTTCCAGCCCTTCGGATAGATAAACAACAGCTTTTCAGTGACTCCCTGTATAATTTAAAATGTCCTGCCTACAAAACCATAAAGCTCTCTCTTAATTAAAACTAAATAAAACAAAAATAAATAAAATTCCTGATCTATTTTTTTGACAGCACCCCGGCAGATTTTACCCGATCGACGTTGATTTTGCTGAAGATATCAAAATCGATCTTAATAAGGAACACAAGGTCAAATCGAAATTGGATAAACCTGTCCAGGATTTGGTTAAGCTGATCTTCGACATTGAAACCATGAAACGAACTATGTTGGAGTTCGACTTGGATATGGAAAAGATGCCACTTGGAAAACTTAGTCAAAAACAACTTCAAAGTGCATACAAAGTTCTTACTGAAATCCATACTCTCATCCAAAGCGACAGCAGCACAAATAGTCAATTCATCGATGCTACCAATCGATTTTATACTTTGATTCCACACAACTTTGGTGTACAGAGTCCTCCGTTATTGGAAACCATCAAGCAAGTTGAGGATCTCTCAGCCATGTTGGATTCACTGATGGAAATTGAATGCGCTTATAATCTGATTAAGACCGAAGGTAACGATGCAGAAGATGTCAATCCAATTGACAAGCATTATGAACAATTGAAGACTACACTTGAACCACTGGACAAGAATGGTGAAGAATTCGCCCTGCTGAAGAAATATGTCCAGAACACCCATGCAGATACTCACAAGATGTACGAACTTGAAATTGTCGATGTGTTCAAAGTTGCCCGACAAGGCGAAGCTAGACGCTATAAGCCCTTCAAGAAATTACACAACCGCCGACTATTGTGGCACGGTTCTCGACTTACAAATTACGCTGGTATCTTGTCGCATGGTCTTAAAATTGCACCACCAGAGGCTCCAGTCACAGGTTATATGTTCGGAAAGGGTATATACTTTGCTGACATGGTCTCAAAGTCTGCAAACTATTGTTGCACCAGCAAGCAGAACTCTACAGGTTTGATGCTACTGTCCGAGGTGGCACTGGGTGATATGTTTGAGTGTACAAGTGCTAATTACGTGACTAAGTTGTCCAATAAATTCCATAGTACCTTTGGTAAAGGTCGTACTATGCCAAATCCAGCTGAATCTCATCTCAGGGACGACGGTGTTGAGATTCCACTAGGAAAAGCTCTGACGGACAATAAAACGAACTCTTCTTTGTTGTACAATGAATTTATTGTCTATGACATTGCTCAGGTTAATATTCAGTATTTGCTTCGAATGAACTTCAAGTACAAATATTAAAAATAAGTTCATACTCGTATCGTAAGTTGTTGAGTGAAATTTCTTGTAAAAAGAATTCCGTTTACGTTTTTATGTTAAAGTTTTAGTGTTTTTGTTTAATACGCAAAATTTTGAGCATCACTAAATATCATTTATTTTCCTACCTACACGTTGTGTATTGCGTGCTATATGCTCAGTTAAGTATTTTTAATTAAACTGTTTATTTTTTTTCGTAACAAATAAATATTATCTTCGTTAATACCAAAATTAAGAGTTTTATTATTTCAAATTTGTGTTTCATAAGATGTTGGTGTTTTTTTAAGTATACGCTGAAGACGATTTTGTAAGACTCGTCTGTTAAATGTGTTCCGTCTTAAGTATACTTAATGGAGAGGAATTGTTACTTCCTGTCGAGAGAAGTTAAGGATTTAACCAAGCAGCACAACATGCAATTCTAATATATTCCTGGTCTTAGTGGCGGGTGATGAAATAATAGGGATCACAATCTGCAACGAAAAGAAACTTAGCTCTGCTATCTTAAATATCAAAAAATCGCGCTAAATGAGAGGAGTTCGAGTCCTGTGTCTCAACAGAGAAGTCGTTGTGCTCTACCTTAAACAAAGTCCTATGGTGCCTCTTGGCCTTGACCGGGCAACGCAATGAATCTATTTTGTGTCTTTAAAAAGTTACATGCCCTGAATTGGTTGGGGTAAAAATACTGTATGGTCAAAATTCTGTTTACAAAATATTGTAATTCAAAATTCTGGTTACACAAAATTCTGTATTTTTAAATTCTGTATGGGCAAAATTCTGTATTTCAAAGTTCTGTTTTCAAAATTCTGTGCGCACTTTTGTACATTGTCAAACAAAATTTTGTTTAAATACAGAATTTTGAAACAACAACTTTTTCAAAATACAGAATTTGGGCATGAGCAGATTTTAAAAAACAGAATTTTATACTAACAGCATTTTGGATAAACAGATATTTGGCATACAAAACTTTGAAATACAGAATTCTGAAATACAAAATTTCAGTCATACAGTATTTAAAAAAAAAAAACAGAATTTTGGTCATACAGAATTTTGAAAACCGGTATTATGACCCTCTCCCCCCTGAATCAATGCCAACAATTATCGCAAACCAAAGAATACATTACTTGAGACGAATAGGAAAGCGGTTGTCAAAATTCTGTTTCCTTTTTTTTTTTTAATACTGTATGACTGAAATTCTGTATTTCAGAATTCTGTATTTCAAAGTTTTGTATGCCAAATATCTGTTTATCCAAAATGCTGTTAGTATAAAATTCTGTTTTTCAAAATCTGCTCATGCCCAAATGTTTTTTATAAAAAATAAACTGCACGACAGGATTGCACATACTGGTTAAACGCAGGGGAACGTTATAAAATACCTACTCTCACACATTCACATCAAAACTTTTAATTTAGCCGTTTTTTTTTTTTAAATCGATACAAATTTTTGGCCTAAACTGAGCGGCTGGTTGTATGGCAGCCACCGTTTCAAGAGCAACATGAAAAGCTGCACTGCCATCTTATATAAAACTAGCCTTACCCGGCGTACGTTGTTACGTCCTTTCTCAAATTTTCTTCTTATTATTTCATTTACTCCTCTTATGTTTATACAAAAATTGAAAAATTCTTGTTTTTTTCTTATATTAACGTAAAATTCTACGCTATGATAAAATTCCAGCGCCATCTTTCGGCAGGGGGTCAGACCACTCTTTAAACCTTCCTTATGACTTGTAGAATAAATTGCTTTCAGCACTCAAGGGGGTTGTGTGCATAGTTTTCGAGACTATAGCGTAAACACACAAATTTTGAATTTTATATATATAGGCTAGCCAGTCAAAGTTTAATTCGATTCAGCCGTTGTCAACTTATGACCATTTAAAAAAAAGCCGTTGAAAATGCCATACAAATGCAAAACAAATAATGAATTTTATCAAAATGAACCATTTCGAGCAAATTCAAAACGAAAAACCGTCACTTAGAAGGTACCAGTTTGCGCCTGGCTTAAACAAAATAAAAAACCTCGCCAACTCTTTTTCTTTAATGTACGAAGTTTGAAATAATAAACTGTAGCTTGACCCTTGGCGTCAAAAAGCTTTCAGCAAAAATGAACGACAGCATATCGAAATTACTCTAATCGTAATGTCATGTTTGACTAAAGCCTCGACTTTTTTTCCGCATGAAACCAACACTTGCCCTATAGAGCAAATAAATAAAGGTGCATCAAATTGTTTTACACTGCAACGCTTGGAATTTTCGGAGTTGAACTCACTCGGCCCATTGCAATATGACAAAACCATGTTGCTGACTACTCAAAGCTCTACTCATCAATGATGTGTCTCCTTTGCAATTGACACAAATGGTGTTGTGTACTATTTGGTTACCGATGAGCAAAGTTTCGATCCGACACAAAAGCTATCGATGATGACGGCTACACTTATAGCGAGTTTCATTCACGAAAAGAATTGCTCTTTCTGTCAAAAGAATTGACCTTTTTCACTTTTGAGAGTTTCATTCATTCAAAAAGTGCAATTCTAGAACGATTCTCAACACGAAAGAATGCATCTCTCATGGGTTGGGAGAATCGATCTGAATACTTTTCTGTCAAACGTCAGATGAGAAATAATTTGTTATTTTTTGTTGTTTGTTGTGAAATTGTGCCAGTCTGTGATAAATATAACAAAAATAAACAAATAATGAACGAAAAACTTAATATGTACTTTAATTATCCACTTAATTATCAATTATCTGATGATTACTTTTTCCAATGACAAAAGACAAAAATGAAATGACAAAAAGTATACTTCAAATTGACATGGATACCCAAAACAAGTTTCATTCAAAAGGGCAATTCTCGATTTTGAGAACAATTCTTCCAAGTTTGAATGAAACTCGCTATTAGTATAGAGCCTTAAACAAACGGATGTTTTTTAACAAGTCGGAGTAAATTTGCTTCAGAAGTTCCGTGTGCATGCCTGCCAGACGGAACTAAATTGAAAGCCAAAATACTTGTGAGAATCAGATTTGGCGCGAGGATACTTTTCAACCATTACGCAAAAGCTCTCCTCAAAAAGTCAATTAATACCCGAACAGCCCAATCAGAGCATACAATTGCTTTAGTAGGTACATATAAGCAACTTATAAAGCCCATTGTCACATACGGTTTTTGTGTCTGGATTAAAATATGTATATAAGACTAGGAGATATTCTAAACTCCTAAATGTCTTGTCGGTCATTTCGTGTGAACGTCTGAACCCTTTCGCACGTGAACTGATTGGCCCCTACCAGTGTGGTTTCAGGTCCTTTAAGTCAACCGTCGACCAAATGTTCACATCTCTACAGATTTTGGAAAAGACCCAAGAATTTCAGATCGATACTCACCACCTCTTTATCGATTTTAAAGTCGCCTATGACAGCGTAAACAGGAACGAGCTATACAGAGCCATGTCGCTTCTTGGCATCCCTGCCAAACTCGTTCGACTGTGCAGGATGACTATGGAGAACTCTCGCTGCTCCGTCAAGGTTGGTAAGAACACCACCGACTCATTTAATGTCGAGAAAGGCTTACGACAGGGTGACGCGCTGTCATGTAACCTCTTCAACATCATTCTTGAGGCAATCGTACACAACTCGCATGTCAACACCAGCGGTACGATTTTTTTAGATCCGTTCAATTACTTGGCTATGCTGATGATATTGACATTATTGGAAGACCGAAGCGCGCTGTCAGTGGAGCATTCGCAAGTATTGAAGTGGAAGCGGCTCGAATGGGTCTGGCTGTAAATGAAGATAAAACAAAGTATATGCTGTCCTCGGGTGAAGTAGATCATCACCGTAGGCTCGGACAAAACGTCACAATGGACAGACATAACTTTGAGGTTGTCAAGGACTTTGTCTATTTGGGTTCCACTATAACCTCTCAGAACAACATCAGTGAAGAGATCAGTCGAAGAATCACTCTTGCCAATCGCTGTTTCTTCGGGCTAAGAAGGCATCTTAGTAGTAAAGCCCTCTCTCAAAGGACCAAGGAGACACTATACAAGACCCTTATCATCCCAGTCCTGCTGTATGGGGCAGAAGCGTGGACACTGACACAATCGGATGAATACAGGCTGGGGTGCTTTGAGAGAAAGATTCTTCGGGTGATATTCGGGCCTGTATGTATCAATGGAGTATGGAGGAGAAGATTCAATGACGAACTGTACGGGCTATACAGCGACATTGACTTGGTTAAGAAGCTGAAAATTCAGCGGCTTAGATGGCTGGGTCATGTGGAGCGTATGGACGAAAACGCTCCTGCCCGACGAGTCTTCAATTCCAACCCGGAGGGCCGACGCAGTTCTGGAAGACCCCATCTAAGGTGGCGCGATCAAGTGGTAAACGACCTCAACCAACTTGGTGTGCGCAACTGGAGGCCACTGGCTAGGGACCGGCCTAGCTGGCGAGGATTGTTGGTTGAGGCCGTGTTCACGGATATTCATTTCGATCAATGGCATTAGAGTACCCAGCGACTAACCCAAGCATATAGGTGGTATTTGGAGGTCTCTATTAGAGTGAACTCAGACCATGTGAGATGTATTTTAGAAAAGCCCGAAAAATTCTATCTAAAAATATTTAAATAAACTTTAAAGTAGACTGTTATAGCTCTGCGCTGTTAACATTTATACAGGGTCATTTATTTCGTGGTTTCAAGTTGATAGTTGTCAATTGAAGTGGCATAATAGTTTTGTTTGTTGAGCCCTGAAGTCGGCCTTTGGTCGCCACATTTAGTTTTTTGAAAAACCTCAACTCGCCCTAACTAGAATATTCTCTGTTATTTTTTTTAAAGAGAACCTAAGTCGACCCTTGGTAAAGTTCAACAAACAAAGCTAATATTAGTCGAATGTTTGCCATTTACGATAATGGATGGCTTAACAATCGAACAACGCTTTAAAATTATTAAAATTTCCTACAAAAAAGGGTGTTGGACAAGCAGACAATAAACACCGATATCCGAACAACATATTCTTCAGCGATGAGGCACATTTGTTCTCACTCGGTGGGTATATAAACAAACAAAATGTTCGAATATGGAACCCACAAGTCATCCAAGAGGTGCCGTTGCATCAAGACAAAGTGAATGTTTGGTAGAAAGTGTCTTTGGTCCGCATTACTTCGACGATGCCAATTGGCTGCAGTCAATTCGGAGCGATATTTCCGAATGATAACGGTTTTGGACGATATGTGATTCCAACAAGACAGGGTAACAAGCCACACTTGCGTGAGCGGCTTTATTGCGTGAGAAGTTTCCCGTTCGCATAATTTTATTCGTGACGCCATTTGGCCACCAAGGTCATGCGAATCGACACCGTTATATTTTTTTTTTGTGGGGCTACACAAAAAAACCGTGTTTACTCGAATAATCCCCAAACTTAAGACACATTAAAAACCAACAGTATCTACTCAAGTTATGGAGATACCGGCCGAAGTAGTGGTTAAAAATTATCTCAGAAGAATCGCATGCTGTGAATCTTCCCGAGGCGGCCATTTAAATGATATTACTTTTAACGCTTAATGGCAAAATTTATAATGAAACAAGCCTTTGCCCGCGGCTTCGCTCGCGTTTCAGTTGATCAAGAAGCAGACTTTAGCTTGAGGAGTCGTCTATCGTAATCTAGCTCCTTCTTCTGTTATAGCTTTATAATTCCATACCTACATTAAACCGTGATAACAAGAAACCTATGTGCTATACCAGATTATAATCTAGCTCTGTGCCAGATCCGTCGTGATTGGAAAAATTAGCCAATATGCTATTCCAGACTATAATCTATCTCTGTGCCAAATTTTATCCAGATTCGTTTAGCCGTTCTGGCATTAGTTAGCAACAAACATCCAAACATACAAACATCGTAACTTTCACATTTATAATATTAGTAGGATTAAATTTTCATTTAAAAATGTATCGCTGTTGTGTGTTTTATTTAATTTACTTTCTTTCGAAACCGAAAAATGAATGACCCTATACAAGCTACACAGATCAATGTTTGATCTGGAAAACCCTACCAAATTCGTGCTACTGTAACCCTGCACCTTTGAGTATTCTCACTTCTTTGTATTGATGATCATAAATACATCCTTGAAGCAATCTTCCGTTGTTCACGAGTTGATAACATCGGAACGGTTTTCTATATGGCCATTTAATAGGAGCTATCCTTCAAGGATCCAAGGGGAAGCTGCTAATTGCGAATGCCAATAGTTATTTGTTTGATATTTGATCCAGTATGTATAGATGGAGTGTGGAGAGGAAGAATGGAATGGAAAGCCAGCTCGCAGAAAAAGCTTCATCATAAGATGACCCTATCAAATTTGCAAAGCTTGCTACTAGATTAGCACCGGTTTTTCTTGTGAAGCCCAAATTCTCGCTTTGAAAAAAAACACGTTAAGTAGAAAAATATATTTAGTATTATTTAAAAGAGATTTCCATATAAAGAAACAACTTAAAACCTAGTATCACTTTAAAACCACTTAAAGCTACAATTATTATTATTAAACTTTTTACACACTTTAACACTGGTGTTCCAAAAATTGTTTTCCAACCCAAATTTTAGTACTTTAAAGATGTAAAATTCAAATGTGACTTCACAAACTGTCCAATATATTGCACTGCGATATAATTCGACGAATTAAATGTTAAACGTTGTTTAATCATCAAAAATGCTGCCACAGTGAAGACCACATAATAGATCGCCAAGCAGGACACCGAATAGGAATAATCAACTCCTTCGAAACCAAGGACCATCAGGAGAAACTTGGACTTTTTGAACATGCAGAAGATTTCAGTTTCTGGACAAATGGTGTCAGATCGATCGCTTCCATAGAGTGCTGCTACAAGTCCTTCCAGACCATGCCGGAGGTAACTCAAGGACATGAGAAATTTAAAATAGGGCGGTATGTAGGTTTCTTTTCCGTAGCCAATGCCATAGCAGGAAAGTAAAATCAACGGCACCGATATCACAGGTCCAACAAACATTGAGTTCTTTAAAGATTAAACAGTTTTTTTTAAAGAAATTTTTGTTTGAAAGTGTGGAGACTTACCACTATGCTAAATCGTGAAGAAATAAGAACACCAAGACTGTCAGAAGTCATCCCCGTTAATATTGAAATGAGGAAGATCATCGAGAACCGATTCAGCTCCAACGGTTGATTGGACATAAGGTAAATCATTGTGATGTAGATCATAGCCAAAATCAGCATGTATGGTATTTTTGAGCAAACCATAGCTAGGTAATAAGAGCTCAGCTGATACCACTGGTTGAAGTACTCCCGTTTAAGTAGTCGAACTTCGGTAGGAACTGCGAGCATTAAAAAACAGTTTTTGAATTTATTTCCAAAGCATAACTATTTTGAACTTACATTGCAACAAAACCGGCATCATTGGCAGATACAAATAAGCAATAATAATTGTGAAGGCGAATCCGAAATTAAACAAGGCCTTGGTCGCGTCATTACCGACTCCGTCATAAATTCCTCCGACAATGAAACCCAGAGCAATAGTGACATAGAATTTCAGCTTGATGTAGGACTGTGGGAAATGAGAATTCAATATTAATTTTCGTAAGCTGAATAAATAAAATAAATTCATACCTTGTCCCTCCACATTTGTATAAGCATTCGTCGTAAGAGTAGCCGAAATTGTAAAAGCCAAGGACATTTTGACTTGAGGAGTTTCGGATTGATTTCTTCTTCGAATTCTTCCATGGACTTGATTTGTTCTTGAGAATCAATAATCGTTGTGTAGTCATACTCTGGCGTCCACCTAAAACATTTGCCATTCTCGACTGCTGCAACCATTTTATCGTAATAATCATTGCCATACTCCCGACCAGCAACTTCAATAACTAAAAATAATAAAAAAAAAACAGTTTTTTTTAAATGTTACGTATACGCCGCAGTGGACCATGATAGCAAATAATTTTGGAAGACAACATTTTCAGTTGCATCAAAATTTCTTGATTTTTTTTAAATTTAAACATTTTCAAAATAATCGAATGGAATCGGGCATAAGGGTTAAAAGTAAATTTGTAGTTTTTGTTACGTATACGCCACAGTGATTCTCCAAAAAAAATAATGACGATGATTTTTAAGAAACTATTTTAATTCACGAATACAAAAATGGAATGTGGCCAGTTGGTGGGGGTGATTCTTTTTTCAAAAACTGCTTAATTTTTTTAGGCAATTCCCAATCCTGTAAGTTAAAAATAAAAACCTTGCAATAAGAGAAGCTTGCAAAACTATCACAGCCATATACCCTGATACAACCTCCTACAAACCTGCCTTACAATGCCAGGTTAGCTGGCTAACTATCACTCTGAATGACTCAGATTTAAGTTCTGAGCAACACAAAGGCTTTCGAAAAAAGAGCGAGTAGAACAACCTTTCAAAGCTCACTTAACGGAAAAATTAAAGGGTGTTGTTTTTTGATCAGGAAGTACCTAAGTATCTACTTTAAAAATCTTATTTTTTTTTAAGAGTTAAAGATTTTTTTGGGAAAACTAAAAAAAAGGTTTGTTTTGAAAAACTCTTCGAAAAAGTATTTTGAAATTCGTTTGAGTATGTGAATAGATAGCAATTTGTTGTTTTCATCTTAGAAAATAATTAAAAAAAATTCAATCCACCCGTTTTCAAAATACATACGAGTATGTACATATTTCGAAAACCAAAAATTTGTATTAAAAAATTATTAAAAATTAAAAAAAAAAATACTTGAAAATTTTGAAATGTGGTATATCAATAATTTTATAAGTGACTTCCTTTGTTCCAAATTTTATTTAAAACAAAAGAAGAGTTTAGAGAAAATCAGATTTAAAAAACCGGTTCTCGAGAGGTACCGTTATAAGACTAATTCCGAAAAATCTATTCTAACCAAAAGATAGATTGTAATTAAAAAAAATGGTAGCCTGAAAGTTTTATCAAAATCGTTAGAGCCGTTTTCGAGAAAATCAAACTTTTTGCTAATGATTTGGCAGCGTACCCTTTTTTTATTTTTGTCATTTTAGAGATAAAATGAAATAAAAAAGAATAACAAACAATTACTTAGTTATAAGTTTGAAGGAAATCGTCCAATCCGTTAAGGCTGTAGATTGACGGAGCTTCCAGACCTCAGGTAAGGGTCTCCTACCCTGACCTTGTTATTATTATTATTTGTTGTTAGGGAGAGCTAATACAGCTCAGGCACTGCGGTATCTCGAAGATTCCTATTGTGCCAACCCATGGGAGATTCTAGAGCAGTTCTGTTGCTCCAGACAGAGACCAGAACCTTCAGATATTCTGTGGATGGAAGGTTTTGAGTTTTTCCAAGGGAAAGATCTCGACACCAAGTGTCCGCTTTCTGAGGCGGAAGAGTGCTGGGCATTCCGTGAGGATATGCAGAGATGTTTCTTCACTTTCGAGGCAGAGACAGAAAACGGAGTATGTTGCTAGTCTCACTAAGTAAGGAATGTAACATATTTTTCTCTTGACTAGAACTTTAAAACATAATGTGAATTGATCGTCTCTCTTCCAAAAACCTGAGTTGATCAAAGCAGGAGAAGGGTATACCCCTTCCTGAGCGGCCAAGGCTTAAATATTTGGGGAATTTATGATTGCCGTCACACAAAATATCATGATAATCTAAACGACGGGTGGCTCAATCGTCCTTTTACCAACCAACTAACTCCCTCAATGGACAAAACTTCAAAGTGCAAATAGTTGAGCTCCCCAATGTCCATTTATTTCTAGCCTCAGTCCATTGAGGAAACACAAATCGTTCGTTTCGAAAGATGATGTAGTGCAAGCGGGTCTTTTTAAGAACGCTGGTACCATCTGTCCAAGCCACAAAAAAAAAAAAAATAAGAGATCGACTACTCTGACCCAACTATACAGAGTCTTGTGACTTCAGGCCTGGAAATCGACCACAGACCAGTTCTGCACATTGCACCAGATCCCTGAAAGAAATCAAAAGAATTTTACATCGAGCCCTACCACCTGTTCGTCGATTTGGATGACTTCTCAAACCTTTGCCACTACCAGAAGGTTAAAATAAGGAGACGCCTTGTCATGCAGTAGCTTTTACATTTGACTTGAAAGGGAAATACGACACATCCTTGCCAGTACAGCAGTTATTTGGGTTATCTGATGAAGAAAATACAACGATGAACTACGTTCTTTGCAGCAACATAAGTCAACAGTTACGATGTGTGGGCCTTGTAGATCACCACCAGTTCATTAAAAATATTCAAAGCTATATTTGAGTGACTCCCTCGCCAATGCAGACTTCGTCTTTAATGAAACGAAAAGGTAGAACGAAACATTTGACTGCTTGATGTGAGAAATTGGAGATGACAGGCAAGGAGCAGTATGCCATGTAGTGCAATCTAAAGAAAAGTAAAGGGTTTTCCAATAAGGGCGGGCAGATGTTGAAATAAGGTGTTAACAACTTTTTTTACTTGGAAGGCCCATGTATTATGCCATTATGTATGGAGTGTCGTTCAAATGCCCGCCTTAGCTTCTTGCTCTGATTCGAATGATCCAATTTTAAATTACTCTTCTGCATAATTCCGGCTTAATTCAAACGATGCCTTATGTTATGTTCACCTCAAGGTCATCGCTCGATTGTCATTTATTCGCATATACCTTTGACTTCAAGATACTCCACAAGAAAAAGTCTAGCGGGGTTAAAAGAGAAGTAACCTTTAACCCCAAATCGTTCAAGCAGAATGTTTACCGTGTGAAACGTATCGTCGTCCTGATGGGATCACATAATTTCGAGGTCCATATGGTACAATTGGGACTATAAGAAATTGGTAATCATTGCTCTGTAGCGCTCGACATTAGTTGTGGACCGCCTCACTATTGTCGTTTTCGTAAAAGTACCCACCAATGACGATACCGTTCACTTGGTGAACCTTGTGTTGGTTGGTTCCGGGTTATAACCGTCTCTTAAGATGATTTTTTGGTCAAAATTAGGACCCTCTTCCAAACGCTCCGAAGCCCAGTCAGCCAACAAATGGCCAGTAACTTTGAGCTCTCCCGTCATTTGGATCTTGTACAGGCGAAGGCTCAAGTCCCGACTCATAATTCGTCAAATTGAAGTCTACGAAAGGCCGAGTTCTTGTGCACGACGAGGAATCAACTGAATACTAAACTATACAGATTTCACAGATGTCTCCTACACGCGCCAATTGAAAAACCCATGAACTAAGATTCCTGATCAGAAGAATGACCAACTTCTGATGCTAAAAATGACAACAAGGGCCCATTACCACACAATTTTTCAAAGCAGCTTCTACTTTGTATAAGCCTCAATTTCAATCGGCTCATCTTTAACGCTGTCCCGTCGTTAGAATGTCAGCTTTATAACTTTGATTGAAGGTAAAATCTACATTTTAAATGGCACAATTTAAAACACATGTTTTACCTATCGCTATCGTGCTTGTGAATATTTTTCAAATTAAAATATTAACATTAACTGAATCTGAATGTGCATTAAAAAATTATTAAGTAAAGAAAAAAAGTCAACTTGTACAATAAGCTCCTCTAGATCCGCAATCACTCGACATGTTTGTTAGTTTTTTTAAACTAATTGTTTTTTTTTGCATTCATGTTCCACGCGATATTAGTTTAACTGACATTTCTGTCAGTCGGATAAAATTTTTTTTCACTTGTTTTACTCACTGAAATCGGCTGGATTGTACGTTAGCGGGCATGATAGGCCAACAGCATTCATGAAAGGCACAATGTTCTTTGTGGTACCCTGGTAGGCACACTGGCCGTCGGCAAGGACGTACACCTTGTCAAACATGTCAAAAAGCTTAGCAGATGGCGTATGGATTGTACAGATGATTGTCCGTCCCGAATGCGCTATTCGTCGCAACAGTGAGATGCATTGAGAGCTTGATAAGTCATCAAGACCGCTGCAACAAAAAAAAATTGTTGCTTTAAAGATAGAAGCTTAAGATATAAGATAAGAAGATACAACAACTTACGTGGTTGGTTCATCTAAAAATATTACAGGTGGATTATTGACCAGTTCTAGGGCAATCGATAGGCGCTTCTTCTCTCCGCCAGACAGCCGTTCGCCCATAGTGTTTTCTGACTTCTTCAAACGCAGCATACACAGAATCTCATCAATCTGGGGGCGGGAATATATGATTTTTAATTTTTGTCCCACTTTAAAATAAATCTAATAATTGATTTAGTTACCATTTCCATTTTTTGTGACATGGACAACTCGTTGCCAAGCTTAAGGTGTGCGGCTAACACCATAGACTCTTGTACTGTACAATGTGGGTCGAGGACCTCGTTTTGCATGATATAGCGTGACATTCGTCTAAAGAGCTTTGCTTGCCTTGGTCGGCGGTTGACATTGATTTGGCCAGTTGCTGTGGAGGCACTATGAAATGAAAATTTACATATTTCATGAATCAGTTCCGAGGGATTTATGGAAATTAGAATTTACTTGTAACCCGCCAAGACGTTTAGGAGGGTTGTTTTGCCACAACCTGAAGGACCTAATACCGCTGTCAGTTCATTCGATCTGAACTCACCATGGATTCCTCGTAATATTAGTTTGCTTCCTGAAAAATAAATTGATAGGGATTAAGATTCTATATATAATGTAGCTTGAGAATGACATGGCTGGTTTTTTGGCTGATATAGCAGCTCTCTCAATGGCATGAAACGGCACATAAGGAAGACAACTGGGAACTCTGCTACGAATATGCAGAGTTAAGTCTGGAGCTCTTGCGGGAAGAATATGAACGACACTTCCAGAGAAAAAGTCCACACGATCAGGATAGTTTCAATAATGTAGGTTTTATTATTCGAAAGCGCAACTTACAAGGAAGGATCTGGGAGCCCGAAACTTCAACTCTTGCAACTTCTTACTTGGTGCAAAACTATACACGTAAGAGAATCCATTGATTCCCTGGTGGGAAGTTTAAAATCTTAAAGTCGGAAGATATTAATGGATAGTGACCGAAAAATACGAAAATAGAGTGTGGCAGTAATGCCAAGTATAAAAAATATTGTCGGTAACGCTTCATGAGAAGTGACAGACTTTGAAAACTTCATTCCACAGGAAATTCCAGGTTTGAATTTTAACGTTAAATCGGTAGCCTAAAGATTTAGGCTTCATATCAGGAAAACGCTTACTCTAGACAAATGTAAAAGATTACCAGGAACAGGGATGTAATGATGCTTCTGCAGAAACAAGGTATGCGATACTTCAGAAACAATTAAGGTATCTGCATAAAGAATGACGATTAACTCTAGAGACCCGAGTATGCTTCCCAAATTAATAAAATCTTTAAGAAGAATAATCAAAATGATCTTCCGTGCTTTAAGCTTCCGAGGAATACAGACAACGAAGACGTACTAACGATCGCAGGCATAGATTCAGGGATCACAGTGCTTGACGTGAAAGGACAGCTATAATCCGGCAAATCTTCGGACGAAAAGTCTTCTTCAAGGTATGAGCAAGGTATTCGAAAAAAAAATCTAAATAGAGCTCTGACCAAGTGGGCAGAGGAAAAAAAATAGTTTCTGATGTCTAATGGAACAAAGCTAAGAATCAATACAGTTTTGGTTGATTTAGAGACACCGTCTGGTTAGAACTTCTTTATCTGGAGCGGTGACCTCTCAGATTCTTTTTAGTATGCGATTGCGTATGCCGCGATGATCTTGTAGAGTATGAAACGGTTCAAAAAGTTAAAGTAATCAGAATTCTCTTGCAGTATTGTGATGACTGGAAGTTTAAAATTAATTTCCAGAAATGCTAAACCATTCTGTTGAAATAAAAAATGACGAGTTGCCCTTAAACTTGCGTAAGGATACGATGAGTTCAATGTAGGATATCTGGAGGGAATTCTTCAACCGATAGTTTGATTTTGATGGCAGCTAAGATCCTGCCAACCCTGTTGAAAACTAAGAGCTCCTAACCCAACCAGACCAAAATGAAAAAGATGTATAAAAATTGGAAAACATTCAGCTGTCTTTGATATGCTGGAGGTGGAGCGTTTCACACTCATCTGGGAAATATGATCGAATAAAAGAATGTCAAAGTATTGGAATCTTTAGACATTATATACTCTCGGCACTAACTTCATAGGCAACGTTTTAAACAGAGACGGCTTTGATGGATAGAATCTTCACATTGCGCTGAACCTACGAATAAAGTATCGATAACTGCACCACTGGTTCATCAACCCAACTCGACCTTTGACATTTTGTGTTCATCTTTGTTACTATTGTCAAACTGATAAACCTGATAAACCTATTCGAAGAAATTCTCGTAAATGCTAGTTATTCTCTAAAATTGAGAGGAACTCTACAATCTACCAGATAAGGCAATGTCAGGGCATGCATTTGCTTCTTCATCGTGCTAGAATAGATTGAGGGCAACAACCAGTCCAGCTTATCGTTAACAATATTTTTTTAAATCCACACAATGTCGATGGCGCACAGGCACTGCCGAGATTTGAAGAAATAATTGAGCGGAAATTCTGTCAAATAATAGACGAAAGGGCACTGAAGTATTCAAAACATCAGTTCTGGGCATTTGTCAACCTTTCGTTCGAAAAATTGAAATAGAATCACAATTATTTACGATCGATAATGAATCGTATCGAAAACTGGACGAAACAAATCAGTCTAGGGCTAACTATTATGAGTGAGTGAATCTCAGTACCAAAGGAGACGTTCGCTTGCGTTCTGTTAGATGAACACGTAAACCAATTTTTTGCACATTTAAAATAAGCTCTCAAATTTTCGTCCGTAAAATCAAAAACTTTTGAAATTTGCCCTTTATTACTGGCACCTTTGCTATGTAAACTATAGTAACTATACTCTATTCCACATAAACAGGCAGTACACGTCTTACGGGGAAGCTTTTTAAATCAGTTGCGTCCAATTTGTTTTCTCTATACTAAATTGAAGGAAACCCTCCATAAGAATTGTTGACTCGCCAGTGAATTTCCAATCACATCTTACGTCTTATTCAGAGCACATCTAAATTTGCACTGATTAGCTGTGGCTGCTGCTATTTCAAATTCAACCCCTTTTTAATTGATGTGCATTTAGAGTTACCAGTGTTCTTTTGGTAACTCGTTCAGCTTTCTTTCCTATGGTTTCTGCTAATGAGCTTTTGATTTTAGAGCTTTAAATTTTTTTTAAGATTGTTGCTTATTTGAAATGCTTACTACGGAAACCCTGCAAGAGATGTTGTATGGAATGCCCTTACGGAAAACAAGAGAGTTCGAATGAGAGACAAACATTACTATCTTCTCTGTACCGCAGATTTTAGTGGAACAGAGTAGGGGTAATTGGGGACAGTTTTTGCATCTTCAAAGATATCGTTATTAAAAATTAAAATCGAAAATTAAATTAAAAAAAATAATTAATTACAAACAGTTTTGAACTTTTAAAAATGTTTAACTTATAAAATAATCAGAAGAGTTCATTTTCTAATAGCTTAGTCACGTTATGATGAATATTAAGTGCAATACTTTGATGTTTTCATTTCCCCCGCAATGTTCCCATCTACCTCATTTTATTTTAAAATTAGGGGTAAATGAAAACGTCAAGGTATTGCACTTAATATTCATCATAACGTGACTTAGCTATTAGAAAATGAACTCTTCTGATTATTTTATAAGTTTAACATTTTTAAAAGTTCAAAATTGATTGAAATTAATTTTTTTTTAAATTTAATTTTCGATTTTAATTTTCGATATCTTTGAAAATGCAAAATCTGTCGCAAACGTTGATCTTCAATCTCTTTAGCAATGGCAGGTGTTCGCCCAGATCCAATTGTTATGAGAGGTGCTTTTTGGCCTTTTATTCTGTTGAAAATAATCAGTTTTTGGAATATGATAATATACATGTAATTTTTTTTCGTTGACAACATCATTTAAGAAACTGTTCTCATTTACCCCAAATTCAAGTTTTCATTATTTACCCCCGACGTTAATTCTACTGGGGTAAATTAGAACACTTTTAATATAAAAAACTTACTAGTTATTACAAGAAACTGTTTAAACAGATTGGATTATTGCTATTCACTGCACTTGAAAAAAATACAATATTACTCACATCTTTATTTAAACACACTATAAAACAAAAATAATAAAATACTTAATTAATTAACTTTTTTTTTTTTTTGAGGCACGTTGACTTTGAAACAGAAATTTGAACTAAAAACTAAAAGAAAAGAAGCCGAGGTATAATGCACCAGTTGCACGAAAATTAAAAAATGTATGGCTATTATGTTTCTTGAATTTAAATAATGATTTTATCGGCAAAAAGGCTGACGTTTCCATTTACCCCATGTTTCCATTTACCCCAACTGACCCTATAGATACTAGCTTTGTTTGTATTCTTTTTGTACAAAAAGATGAAAACTGTCAAAATTTCTCAAATGAGAGGAAAATCTCTCCAACTCTTCTCGGTAAGAGTCATCTGCAATAACAATGTTTACGTCATTCGCTATTGACAGATTTCAAGTTTTTACCAGATGAAATTTCACTGGGTCAAAACTTGAAAATAAATAAATGAAAGATTTAAACATCTCTGAGTACACGAACGTTTTTTTGTGTTAATGTAACTGTATGAAATCGAATGCAAACTGTTTGATTTTGGTACTCGAACAAAGCTCTTGTTCCATCTAGCCAGATGCATTCCTCCCCTTAAACAATTTCCCCGTGAAACTGGCATCGCTAGAAATGCCCATCAATTTATCCTTGAGCCTAACTTTTGAAGCAGTTTAAGTATAGAGACTTTGTTTTTTACACGCACTACAAGAATGTTGAATGCTTTACCGGGTCAATTTTTCCCTCCCATTGTGATTTACAGACGTTCAAAACCAGTGTGCATCGTTATCTCCTTTCATTTCCTATCCAACTTTCCCAAACGCTCGCACTGTTATAATTTTTGTTAAGGGTATTAATAACCCCTTGAGTGAGTGCAAATTATTTAAAAAAAAAGATTAGATTAACTGCATTACTTTATTTTTATTGCCTTTGCATTCTAAATATAAACACTGAAAAATAGAGTAAGTCACTTTAACAATTAATTTTAATATTTCAAAGATAATAAAACTCTTTGCAAAAATATCTATCCATTAAAAAAAAAAAAAAACAATTAACATTTCTGCGAACCTAACTGCAATTAAATATGTCATAACGATTTTTAAAAAACACCTGAGACAGAAACTATTTGAACTATACAAAGGTCGTCGCGTTTTGATATACATAATTATAATTATATTCAATTTTCATACTTTTATCGGATGAGTAATTAAAGTCAAGTAAGGTGCAGCCAAATTGCACCTTTCAGAAAATTAATAATTTTTTTTTGAAAAACACGCTAAGTAATTGAATTACGCACCATTCCAGTTGGCCGGCCGACGCGATGGTATGGTGCGCCGACTCAGAGCAGCGTGCGGCTGCAACTTTTGAACTTGACATTGCACCAGTTGTTCAGTTTAATTTGTAGACTTGAATAAATCAACGCTTCATAAAATTGCCATTTTAACGATAATTGACAGTTCTAAATGGTTAAAGATACAAACATATATCTATAGAGTCATGGGGGCTTTAGCTTTAAAAAAAGCTATTTTAAAAGGAATGCTTGAATTGCTGGGTGACTTATGACAGTGTTACCATTATATACATATAACCTTCAAAACAGATTGCATCAAAAAAAAAAGTGTCCCGCAATCTAATTAGTTTGAGATGAATTCGTAAATATTACAAAACCGGTTGATTCACAATAATTTTGAATTTTAATGAATTTCTTTTGTGATCGATGTCATTCCAGATACTACATATTAGAACAAGATTCTGCAATTAATTAATTGTTGGAATACTTGAATGAAAAGATTAATACTAATAAAATGCAAAGTTGTTACGATTTGAACCTTTAACGCCGACTTGAAATATCGGTCAACATTTGTCACAAGTTGAAGGACACAAAATGACAGTTCATAAGCTACTTGAAAAAAATATTTTCGAAAAAGTATTTAATTTATTTAAAGTCAAAAGTAGCAAGCGATATACTGTACTATCCAGGTCTATTTGTCCAAGGTGAACAAGAAAGGACCTGGTCCCCCAGGTTGGCAGTTAAGCGACGGGGATTAACTTCCCTACCAAGTTAAAAAAATATTGGTTCCGAAATAACGAACTGCCTCGGATATGGATGACATTTTTGACGGCGCGCGACCGTAGCAACCGAAGCAAGGACAAAAAAATGTGTGCGTCTGACCTTTACGCGCGATTGAAGTAAAACTTCTTTGACGATTATGGACATAATATCACTGAAATGATTAAATTTTAACTTAAACAAACGAAGAGACTAAGAGATCCAACCACTGGAAAGAACTCCCCAAGCTAATAAAGGCAAAAAAGTTACTGGGAAACTACAAACAAGAACGATTTACAGTCTGCATTAACTTATACAGAAACAGCCTAAGAATCATAACGGGCTTCCTCACAGGGCACTGCAAACTAAAAGGACACCTAAATATCTTAGGGCTATCAAGCAGGGCAGCATGCAGATTTTGCGATGAAGAAGAAGAAACATCGGACCACATATTAGGTGGATGTGGTGCACTAATGCGCAAAAGACTAAAAAACCTGGGTAGTTACCAGATAAATAAGGCAGATTACCTTCTTTAAAAATACCTCAAATACTAACCTTCCTAAAAGAAACCAATTTGGAGGAAGTGCTGTAGGACGAGTATCCTCATCCAGCTCTAAAAGGGGCACAATAGATCTTTAAGGTCGCAGTGCGCTTTTCCCCAATTTAATTCATTCATGCAACTTAAAATAAAATGCATACGATGAAACATAACACAGTTTCCGAGCAAAGAAGTTCAAACTCTTGTGTTTATGTTCCGCATTTTAATTTATTAAATTCAGTCGTTTATAAACAGAGATGTCCGTTATTTGTATTTTTAGCCAAAACAACATTTAAAAAAAACATACTGTTTTCTTCATGTCTATTCTTTTTTACGAATTTTGAATGCTTTCGTAATATGTATGAATAATCATGAGAAAACTGACGATATATCGATATATTGATTTTTTTCACCCGATAATTATCGATACTGTTAAAGAATATCGATACGATAAATATCGATATATTTTTTACTTGCCCATCCCTACATTGATCAAAACAAACAAATGCCATGGAGCACGTGCATGAATGAGTAAGATTATAGTATTTATATTCTCACTCGTAATGCGAGTCATCGGTGCCGCCATATTGGAATACGGAGCGTTACTTCCGTCCGAAAAATAGTATGTATATTTCTGTCTCATTCTTTCCTGGCTTCATCCTACACATTTTTGTATTTGTGTCTCTTACCTGTCGTTTTTTCCGTTGCATCCGGTTTGAAATCACAACGATTCTAAAGAAGTTTCACTTCAAAAATTTCGGTTCTGCTCGTGGATCCTAAGAAGTGTCTTGTTATCATGCCTCTCAACATCCTTTTTGAGGCAATCTATCGCAACCTGCATGTGAATACTAGCGGAACGGAACATCATCATCTTAGGATTGGACAAAACGTCACAATGGATAGATATAACTTTAAATTAGTCCAAGGACTTACATAACTTACTACGGGCTGAGTAGGCATCTTAGTATCAAAGCCTTCTCTCAATACAAAGGAACGAAACACTTAATAAGAACTAAATCATCCCAGTCCTGTTGAATGGGACAGTAGCATGGACCCGGACTCTATATTCGGGTAATATTAGGTCCTATATGAATCAATGAAGCATGGAGAAGAAGATTTAACGACGAACTATGCCGGTTATACAGTACGGCGATATTGACATCACTAAAAAGCAAAAAATACAGCGGCTTAGATGATTGGGTCATGTGTTATTCTGTTCCAAACCCAGATGGCCAACGCAGTACTGCAAGACCCCAACTTAGGTGGCACTATCAAGTGGAGGGCAACCTAACCCAACTTGGCGTGCGTATTGCGAAACTGCTGCCAGTTATTGGCTAGGAACTGGACTTTCTGGTGGGTTATACTGGCTAACGGCGTGATCCATCCACAGTGAATTGTATGAGCCATCTAAGATATAAAGGATTTTCCAATAAGAGGTGTTATTTTGACTAGCCCGCTATATCTGTAGTTGTCACTTTTGAGGCTGTAATTTTTTGATATTTGACAAGTAGAAACTATTAATAAAATTAATAAAAATTAAACGACACACTCTTCAACAATCATCATCAGCAACGTTGTGTCTTTGCTGATGGGGTCCTTGAAATGCATGAAAATGATCCGGAATTTCAATGAAAAATCATCTTGACTGATAAGGCCCATTTCCACCTCGGTGGCTCGGAAAACACAACATTTATTGTTGAAAAGCGTCACCATCCTCAACGAGTAACTTTTTGGTGCAGTTTATGGTCCGGCGGGTCACTTTTTCGAAAATGAGGCTAGAGCAACAGCTATACGGTGAATGGATTGCATTATCGAGAGATGATTATTAATTTTGTATGGCCGGAATTGGATGGCATTGACAACGTTTACTCTCAACAAGACTGCGCTACGTGCCACACAAGCAACGAAACCATCGTTCTTTTATGGGAAAAGTTTCCGGACCGTGTTATCTCTCGAAGAGATGATCACAATTGGCCACCGAGATCTTGTGATTTAACACCTTGCGACTTCTTCCTATTTGGGGCCACGTGAAAGATAAGGTCTACGCCAACAGCCCAGCGTCGATTCAAGACCTAAAAGATGGAATTCGTGAAGCTATTCAGGGCATACAGCAGCCACTTTGCTTCGATTTGGCGATGGAAAAATTTCATGAAAAGGATATTGTTCTGTAAGCGTAGCCGTGGCGGCCATTTCACTGATATTAATTTCCATTATTAATGGCATACTTTCCTCTTTACGTTGAAATAAAAATCCGATCATTTATCTGCCATTTTTCTTTGAATATCAAAATAACACCTCTATTGTACTATAGGTGCAAGCGGGAATGAATTCCATATTTGTATGTGAATGCTCGAGACTGGAATAGTTTCTTGCCCATAAAAGCTCCGTTACAAAAAAAAAACTATGAAAGTCTATGCGAAAGGTTTCAATTAAAGCTGCGAGATGTTGTTAACACCCTCCCTATTTATAAAGTCGTTATCGCCTAGACAATCCCTAGATTGGATCATTCGCTGTCTATGTAGCCATCAAATTTTCCTCAACAACTCTTCATCCTCCAATTTCTGCTGAATATCGGCTAACAGGGACACATTTTTACTCTTGGAGGATTGCTACGTGAAGCAAAAGGCAGTAACCTATGCAGGAGAAAAATTATAGGGGAACTCTGACACTAACTGAATTTGAGCACAGATATCAATAAAAAGCCTGACACTAGCCGCTACGCAACATGACACACCCTTCTGACACAAATATTGGCAGAACGAAATCGTATAATTCATTTAAACGATCGCGACTCTCAGATTTGATTGTATTGCGCACGTTTTTGAGACTTGTGGGAATCTTCTTGAAACTTCAGGAAAACAAAAAAACCCTGTTTGACAATGTGAAACAAAGAGGATATCAATGTATTTCGTTCACTGTGTGCACGTCTGTGTATCACAATGTGAATGAATACAAAAGTGAACTGGATTAACATTCGTGTTGTAAGAAACTATTCTCAGCACATGTCACCTATGTAATTGGTCCAAACTAATTTCAAAGGGAAACTGTTGGTCATTTCCTGATGCAGAATCTGTCAGACTACACTAGAAACTAAAGCATTTTCCAGCAATGTTAGAGAACATTAAGTAATATTATACCAAGAATCGGAAGCTGTTTGGTATCTATGAAATTCTTCTCAACCCTCCGATCGAAAACCATTAAAAAAGTGTCGCCGACGCAATGAGCCGCTTCTTCAAGGATTTCTTCAAAAAAAATTGTGGACGAAATAAAATGTTTAAAGCTGGAATGGTTCCTTAACTCCACAGATGCAGTTTAGTTGCTTTGAAATTGTTATTAAAAAATTACCTTTAGTCAAATCTGGAACGGAATAATTTAAATCATGGAACTCCAAATTGACGGCTGGCCAATTTGGCAGATACTTCAATCCAGTTTTCTCGGTTAGATCTTGTGATTCAACACTGATCTCATTTATGTCTGAATTGGATGCATTTTGATGGGAGCAACAGCTACTCGATCCATTTTTTTTATTTGTTACTGCAGACTTGCTCATTTTTCAAACAATTGTATTCACTTTGGTTTAAGTTGTTTTTATTACAAGAAAATATGTTTTCAGAAGTGGGTTGTCATTTTACAGTCTGGAAAGAAAAAAAAATGGCATGAAATTAGTTAAGGAACACACAAAAGATTTTTTTTAAGATGCATCTTTCTATACATTTTCATACATAAAATGCATGCCAACATCGACATCTAATCAGATATCTTGAGTTATGTTGGAGACTTGGAACATGCAATATGCATCGTGCAATGTACTTTCAGACCTATTCAGGGCAGCAAATGCATCAAACCAAGTGGCTGTGGTTGATATTTTTTTTATCTGATGTGGCTGTTCCACTTACGAGAGCAAGAACCGCAAGACAATGGATGTGAAGATAAATTGTGTGGGTTAACTTTACTGTGAAGTTTTATTTTTTGTTATGATATTGTTCAGGAAACTCTATAAAAAGTCTGGTGCATTCAAGTTGTCGTGTGTCTACTGTACTTTCGCTTCTAGTCAAATCTATCTCATGTCATAAATATTAGCGTATCTTAACTTGAAGGCATTAACATTTATCTAAGAATACTATACATATATATGAACATTTATCTTTTTACTACGAAAGTGAGAAGAAAGGAATATTATTTATCTGTTCCTAAACCAACCATTTTTAGTGCCTAGTGGTTTTGTGTTTAGTATGTCGGATCCCTGCTTGGGTGAAATTGTGGGCTACCCTACCTACCCTATTCCACCAAATTCCCAAAATACCCTCTAGGAGACAACCATATAAATACTATATCTGTCCATCCATTTATTCTGCATAGGAACATCGATTTCCCCGTCATCGTAATGGTCATGTTTGTTATCTCAATTTTTCCTTGCTTTAAGGGCTTCACGCAGAAACAAAAGTCAAGGATTTAATAAAACACGACTTTGCGATGAAAGAGCCCAAAAAAGTGATTTTCGCAATACCTTCAGTAGGTTTTTTTGTACGTCTGAGCGCTATTTCACGTCCAGCTATAGCCTTAATGGCTTGACGGATTTTCTTCAAGCTTCGTACATATAGCAGTAAAATAAACAGTGTCGATTTTTTTTTCATTTCCATTAAGCCCGGCTTAAACTGGTATCTTTTCAGTTTTTTTTTCATTTCAAATTTTCTTTGACGATTTAACTGAAATAAATAATTTAACAAACCTATGAAATTTTTGTCAAAACTGCATTTTCTTCGGCTTAAAAATGGCCATAAGTTGACGACTTAATCGAATTTACTCAAAACTCAAAACTGTGCGCAGCTGTTTCAGTTATTCCTTTGTAAATGGTGGCTCCTATAAAACATTTTTTGGTTTTTTTTCTCATTTACTCAAAAACGGCTCTTATGATTTTGATTAAGATTTGTACATATGTATTAAATGGTTGTTTTTATTAGATGTGTGGCTTTTAATCTGGCAATACCTTTTTTCGGAGTTGGTCTTTTTGACAGCAGCTGTCACTTGTTTTGTGCTCAGTTTAGGTTGCCATTTTACAATAAATAGACTTACTCCTGAACAACGCTTGCAAATTGTGTACATTTATTTTGACAAACATGGTTATACTCGTGAAAAGATTTTCGATTTTTACAAAAAAATTTTGTTCAGCGATGAAGCTCACTTTTGATTGAATGGATACGTCAATAAACAAAACTGCCGTATGTGGAGTCATGATAATCCTCAAGTGCATTTTAAAACACCGTTACATCCACTCTCGGCTGGAATTTATTCGAGCCAGCCGCGGCGGCCACTTGCCCAAAAACATTTTTAAAACATAATGGCAAACCCTTATCTTTATAATAAAGCTAAATTCTTGGCCATAACATTAAATTATATGCGTTTTATTTCTTCTTGAAAACTACACGTCTAAAAAAACACCCTTTACAAAGAGCCAGTTGTGGTTCATCCTTGGAACAAAATTTAAAAATGATTTAAGTGGGTTCCTGTTTGCTTAGACGGTGGTTACATAGTGGTTTAAGAGTTAACCCACCGATTTCCATTATTGCACAACTGGTACTAACCTTTACCTACTAAAGGGTGTTTTTTTTTATATAACTTTGAAATGGAACAAAAAAAGAGATGATTTTTTAAATTGACAAGAAATTTACTTTATTCGAAATATAATCTTTTGGCATATGATCGCCACGGTTGATTTGGACGTAGTATAATCTGGAGGTCCAATTTTCGATGAATTTTTCCAACATTTGTATCCGTACATCGGCGTAGACTAGCGACTTCACATATCCCTACAGAAAATAGTCAAGCGGCGCGGCGTTAAATCGTACGATCTTGGAGGCCAATTCACAAACCAGAAACGTGAAATTATGCGTTCAACGAACTTTTTCTTCAACAAATCAATTGTGGCACGAGCTGTGTGACATGTTGCGCCGTCTTGTCGAAACCACAGCTCCTGCACATCATGGTTGTTCAATTCATGAATCATGAACGAAAAAGTCAGTAATCATGGCTATATAACGGTCACCCTTGACTGTAACGTTCTGGCCAGCATCGGTTTTAAAGAAGTTCAGACCAATTATACCACCAACCCATAAAGCACACCAAACAGTCAGTTTTTGTGGATGTTACGGAATCTCAATACACAGTTGAGGATTATCATCACTCCAAATACGGCAGTTTTGTTTATTGACGTATCCATTCAACCAAAAGTGAGCTTGATCGCTAAACAAAATTCGCGCGATACGTATTTCGAACAGAACCATGATTTTCAAAATAAATTTCCACAATTTGAAAGCGTTGTTCAGACGTCAGTCTATTCATGTTGAAATGCCAAACCAAACTGAAAATACATCACTTGACAGCTGACAAAATGGCCGCCAGTTAAAATAGTGTTGCCCACTAAAAGTTCTTTACCTCTAAAAAAAACACGCGTTACTTTATGGAAAATTGCATTGTTTTGTTTTTGGCTAAAAATGCAAATAACGGAAATATGTATGATTCTAACGTTTTTATTAACCTGGCCTTCAGTTGACGTTGATTTCCTATAAGACACCAAAAGGATGGCAGTCAAGATTTAAGAATTAAACAAAAATATTTTATTTAATTCTGTGGGGATTATATTTTAAGTATATTTTAAATTTAATCTTGTTCTTATATATAAAACAAATGTATAGTTGTGCTATTGCACCCACGGAGCAAGTAAGTGCGACCCAGTCGTGCATTTAATGTTTAGTAAACTCGAAATCAACCAAACAAAAAGATAAATCAAGGCTTGTGTATAAAACCTTTAAGAAAAATATGTTTTGTATAACTGTCAATCCAAAACAATCCTTTGGCAACCATCACTGGGTGGATCTGTTTATGTGTATATTTTATTACCCTTGTAACCGTTCTCATTCAAAATGTACAGTGGCAAAGGTACGAGTACCTAAACTTATTTGTTTTTAAAAATACTTATCAGCAGATTTTCAGCTTGTAGGCAGAAACAGAGAACCACTTCTTTCGATCACTGTTTTGAATGCCACCCACCACCTAATTTCAATTTATTTCATTGAAATATGTCTGTTCAAATTTTTTTTGGGTTTTATTAATAAAGCTTTACGTTTATAATTGTTGCGATTAGTAAAACTTTACGCAGCTGTCTTCAAACTTAATTTAAATTATTTTCTTGAAAGATATAAACAGCTGATTTCAAAAAATCAACCAGAAGAAATTATTATATCAAATAACGTTATTAGAAACATTTCACCAAAATCGGTTAAGACTCTATAAGATTACCCGAGACAAACACAAACAAAAATGTTGGTGATAATGATGCGTCTTGTTTTCTTTTCAACACTTTTCTATTGTAGTTTGTTAGTGTTTTTTTTTTGTGGCTAAAAATAATATTAGGTTTTTGATATTATTTTTGTGTTTAACTTAATTCAATTTTTTTGGAAACAATTTTCAAAACCGTTTTCACAAAACTACTTCAAAATCCATAAAACATAAATACAAATCGAATATTATACGAAGCAATGTTTCAACTTTCTTAAAATTTAATAACTTAACTTCATCACGTTTGAGTGGCGCCGTAGTAAGAAATCAAATGCTGTGTGAATTCGAGTATACAATTTGTTTCATTTCAAAAAAGTAAACAATTTACCAAAAAAAAAAAAAAAAAA
The DNA here is from genome assembly GCA_916050605.2 of Platycheirus albimanus. Taxonomy (NCBI): domain Eukaryota; kingdom Metazoa; phylum Arthropoda; class Insecta; order Diptera; family Syrphidae; genus Platycheirus; species Platycheirus albimanus. The sequence goes on along the minus strand of OU696698.1, from coordinate 27,358,162 downwards.
AGACGAAACAAAACAAAACAAGCTTCATCATCATCGTATTTCCTTAATTTTATTCTGGTTCTAATAAAATTTATTCTTTATAAACATCGTATTTGTGGATTTATTTACTCTTAAATCTTAAGACTATAATTGATGACCGAAACGATGACAGAAAACGTCATCAAGGTCTAGACAACATTCCGAATCCGCCAACAACTATATATTGTGTGACGTTATGTTTATGGGATTCCGAGACTTTTAAAAAGCCTGATTGTATCATAGTTCATAGGTAACTGGAAGCTTTGCTTGATAGGCGATAGAATCTTAAAATAAAATGAATTCTTGGCCAAATATAGGCTGAACGACTTTTTATATTTTTATTTAAATCACTGTCTATTGTGAATGAAAATAAAAATGGCATTTAAACTTGAAATCTGAAATGCTGGTGGCCTTAACTGGTTTAATTTCTATCACCAAGCATCTGTGTGCACTTTCCAAGGCTGAGGTTGTTGGCTTTTTGATCTTGAAATGCATTAAAATGATGCTATCGATAGAGCCGGTCTGGCTCAGATGTTTATTTATTATTTATTTGGCTATAAACAAAGCACATTTTTATTATATGGCCAATTAAGGCATCAACGAGGGCAGGGCCGCATTTATACTTTTTTCGAAATCTCAAGCGCCTTAAACGAGTATTGTATGTTGATGTAAATTTTCAGCTTCAAATAAAGAGAGGACAAATAATTTGAGCAGAAAATTAAGATATAGAAAATGAAGAAGGTGAAGAACATAAAGAAGATGTAGAAAAGATAGAATATGAAGATGATAAAGAAAAAGAAGACGAGTTCGTTGGGCTTATTCGCTGTGTACCAATACCATGTTTGAGTATTCGAGACACCAGCGATCAGAGCGCTCGGTGTGAGTAAAACTTGAAAACAAGTTGGCTCCGAAAACAAACTTAAAATTTAAATAACAAATTTGAGATGCCATTTATTTTCGTTGCTCGAATGGTTATCTAAATTTTACCCTACGCTAGTAACAAACTTCCTGAATGCAATGTTCAGGCTGCAGCTGTAGCAGTACTCAGTACTCAAAGCACTCTCATAAGAAGAGTTTGCAAACACTAACGGCCCGAAAACACTGGACAATTGAAGCCAGTGTCAAAGGAGCACCTGAAAGACCTGCCAAAGTGGCTGCTGTACGCCCCCAATAGCTCCACGAATTCCATCTTTGAGGTCTTGAATCGACGCTGGGCTGTTGGTGTAGACCTTATCTTTGACGTGGCCCCAAAGGAGGAAGTCGCAAGGTGTCAAATCACAAGATCTCGGTGGCCATTTCTCTCTTCGAGATATAACACGGTCCCGAAACTTTTCGTTGCTTGTGTGGCACGTAGCACCGTCTTGTTGAAAGTCAACTTTGTCCAGATCAATGCCATCCAATTCCGGCCATACAAAATTAGTAATCAGATCTCGATAGAGCAATCCATTCACCGTAGCTTTTGCTCCAGCCTCATTTTCGAAAAAAAGTAAGGTCCAATGACCCCGCTGGATTATAAACCGCACCAAACAGTTATTCGTTGAGGATGGAGAGGCTTTTCAATAAGAAATCTTGGGTTTTGTGAGCCCCAGATACGACAATTTTGCTTGTTGACGTAGCCTCCGATGTGGAAATGGGCCTTATCAGTCAAGATGATTTTTTGATTAATTTCCGGATCATTTCTAGCATTTCAAGGCCTCAATCAGTAAAGACACGACGTTGTTGATGATCCGCCGGCTTGAGTTCTTCTGTTAACTGAACTTTAAAAGCCTTAATACCCAAGTCTTTATGCAAAATACGGTGCAATGACGTTTGTGGAATTCCCAATTCCAAAGAACGACGAGGAATGGACAAACCTGGGTTTTTTTCAACACTTTGGGCTACAGCAGCAATATTCTCAGTTGTTCTTGAGCGACGAGTTTTACTCTTCACACCGCTAACTTGCCCCATCAGCTTAAATTTTTCCACCAATTTCTGCATTGCGTTCCGACAAGGTGCTTCACGACGACGCCCAAAAAATGTTTTACTTTTACGAACTGCCAAATGTTCACCATTTTTATAGTGAATTTTAATAATTTCAATGCGTTGTTGAAGGATGTATCGTTTCATTTTATTAATAGCGTAGTTTCTACTTGTCAAATGTCAAACAATTACAGCTTCAAAAATGACAACTACCAAAATAGCGGGCTATTGAAAATAACACCTTTTATTGGAAAACCCTTTATAATAGTTTCACAAAAATTAATTATTTGATTTCGGTGCGTTGCTATTGAGCTTATTTCCCCTTTTATAGTGAAATGTCAAACATGTCACGAAATGCCAAATCATTCAATATTTTGATAGGTCCTTGGCTCCGTTTCTTTATTTTTTGCACAACAAAGATCAGCTTCAATGCATATCTGTGGCTATATTGGCTCCCTTCACTACTTCAGCGATATGACATAGTTGTCAAAAAATACGTAATTCGTAAAACATGGCTACACATGAAGTTGAAGCTGTATTACAAAAGGAGTTGAAGTTCAAGTAAACTCAACATCAGCTGCACAGCTGCCCAAGAAGTTATGCTTCCCAATTGTGCAACACGTTATTTTAAACACTGATAAAACATTCATTGCTACTTCATGAAGCGACTTTTTTGAAAATTACACTTCACCTAACCTTAAGCAACGCATGTCAAATGTACCCATCAAAGATAAAAAATATTAGTATGTTTGCCCATAATAGCTGCGCAGAAAATCGCCTTCCTGTCAAATCCAACCCTGACCAACATGAGTGCACGCAAATTTTCTTTGTATCAACATTGACAGCAGCCGAAGAGATGGCAAAGTCATCATCCATCGATCGGCCGGCAGCGGGGTTACCTGAAAAAATTGTTATAATTATATGCTAGTTTCCAACTGCTTTTCAGACAGCGACGAAGACGACTACGACGACGATGACGATGTACCTTCTTCCAACTCTTTGTCACGAAAACAAAGTTATGGATTTCTATTAATAGACTCTAAAAGCGTTCTGCATCAGAAACAACAATAATAACAACAATGGGGCGCACTTATATATCTACATACGAGTCGAGTATGTATTAATATTCTTAGCGGATACTGTGGACGTACTCTATTTTGATCGGAGAGCAGATTAAACGACAGACCGGCCGGCTTTTTTTTTTTTTTGGTTTGGTTTCTTGGCCATTCATTAGCATTTATATGGCCCATCATCATGTTGTAGATAAAAGTAAAAGTTTGAAGCAGAAAAGTAGTTTACTACGTGAGATCGTGGATCGTGGATTGTTCCGCATCCATTGATGCCGGTGGCGGTCGGTGGTGGTAGTTGTATGCCATAGCCCATTTATTATTATGGTAGGTACCTACTTCTTTTGTTTTGTGCCAAACTTGGTGAAATATAGCATGTTATTGTTTTTATTGTCAGAAAAACTATAAAAATTGTGTTACTGGCGTTTTGCTGCTGATTCAATGATTCGTACGTGATTTGAATATGATAGAACTTCAATCCACACACAACGGTGAAATAACGAATGTCATTTATCGACATATAGGAACGTGATAAATTTATTTAGAGAACTGGGTTTCTTCTTGGTTCTTCTGAAACTGCATCGCTGCATCATTGTTCGAAATTAAATTGTGAATCACTTGCATGCAAAGTTCTACGATTACTGGGTTGGTTTGTATATTGAATTGTAAAAATTTTATCAGCTTGATACTTCCTGTTGCCTGTTTTTCGTGATAACATTACGCCTGTAATAAAGGGCGTATTATATGGTCTTGTTGACATTTGTATTTTTCTGATAAAGCTAAGTGCTTTGGTTGGAAGTGGTGATGGCACATCAGAATGTAAAGTAATGTTGGTCAGTTTTTTGTTTTGGAGAAATAGTCTTTGTTCATGGATAGCCTTTTCTCAGAAAGTACTGGAGAGCTCTAGGTAATGGCAATATATAGCCCTAAGATCAGAGGAAAGAAAATCACTATTACGTGGTAGTGAGCGGGAAACGCTACGTCCGAAAGGCTGCCGCTAAAAACAAAAAATCCGGAATAGCTGCATGGTCAGGACCCGATCTCGTCCTTGGGTAGTATGAAAAAAAATTTTAAATTTTTAAAAATTAGATTTGGAATGGAAATAGCGATTATGGGTGTTTTTAACAATTCTTGGACCACACTCCGCTACGTAACCAAGGAATATAAATCTAAGTGTTCATCTGTTTACTTCAAAACTGCGACCGATAGTTAGAAAACGTTAACAAATTAATGCATTATACAACTTTTGACGGAAACGCCCCTTAAAAGTGGGTGTGTCTTAAAAATTTGAAGCACTAACTGAGCTGTGATCAGTATTTAGGCATATGTGTAAAACTACAGCTGAATCGAGTAGTTTTTAAACAATCTTACCTGAACAAAGGTATTTTATCAAAATCACGTCCGTCTTTAAAAGTGGGCGTATTGAAAAAATTTACACAAGAAAATGTAGAGATATACTTCTCAAATAACGAACGGAAGGAAAAGGTTTAAATTAAATATTGGAAGTACCTTAAATTTTTGAGACTACGTTTTTCGTTCTTTCATGAAAAGTGGGCGTAGGCCACACCCAAAATTCAAAAATTTCTTTTCATACACAAACTTTTTAGTTTGTATTAAGGGACGCAAAATTTTGGCTTGCGGATTCATTATAAATACCGTTTATTTACAAAAACAATTTTTTTATAGTTTCTAGTGAAAAGTGGGTGTCAGCCACGCCCAAAATCAATTTTTTTGATTTCATACACAAGATGTTTATGTGCCAGTAAGACCCACAAAATTTAATGTTTTTCGCTTTAATATAACAATTGTTATTTTATAAAAACAATATTGATGGTTTTGTATGAAAAATAGGCGTAAGCCACGTCAAACTGAAATATTTTTATTTGATTGGAAGAAAGTTTACCTAAAGCTTACGTGTGCAAAATTTTAGCGTTATGCTTTTATCGTAACTGTACAAAAAAACATAGGTAATTTAATTTTATTAAATTGAGGTTGTTCAACAAAAATAGCGATTGTGGGCGTGTTTGTGGGCGGATTTTACCGGTTCAAGAACTTAGCCTTACTCTTGAACCAAAGATTATATATACCAAATGTCAGCTTTCTAGCTCAAAAATTGCGACCTCTAGAGAGTATACATACGGACGGACGGACGGACGGACATGGCTAAATGGACTAAGCTTTTGATTCTGAGGCAGAATATATAGACTTTTCTATAACTAACGGTATTATTTCTCTATGTTACAAACTCCACACCAAATACAATATACCCATTCTATGGAATAGGGTTTAAAAATAGATATATAGGTATTATGAACTAGTTTCTGGGCAATGAACGCAAATTTGACGTCACCAAAAATGCATCTAATCTGGCCACATGCTTCAAGTCATACATCCACCCAAGGATTGAATATAATTCCAACGCTTTTATCACATATTTGTGATTCCTGGTTATAATATTTGGGAAAGTGTCTAAATTCCATAGTTGAAAGAGCCATAACGGAAACATTTTTTGTTTCACTTGAACACCGCAGTAATGTTTTTTATCGGTTTCAGTGAGATACCCCGAAATAATTTCTCCTCACTATGCTAAGATTGGTCATTAATTTTCTCTGCTTTGTAGATAAAGTTTAGAACATAGAGACTCCATATCTCTAGCTGAACAACACGAATGTGAAATGCTTTGACCGGCACAATAATTTGTCCCTTATACTCTGCAATATACGGGCATCAAAAATCGCATCTTCTTTCCAATCTCCAAAGCGCTCGTACTGCGGAAATTCATGATAAGGGTATTAATAAGCCCTTGAGTTGAAAACAAAAATTGTGCCATGTGTTTTCAGCGCTCCAAAAAAACATATGGTCACCCAAATTAAATTGATTAAACATTAAGATATAACTTTTAACTGCACCATAATTTGACTGATTAACCAAATCAAGCTACGATCTACATTCTTACAAGAACATATAAATGCCCCTTGACGATATCGAAAGAGTTATTTAATCCACAATATTATTTTTAATTCATTTTAATCTACAAATAAGTATCAAAGTCCAAATGAAATCGATCATAATTTTAATGCAATCTTTACAATTTGTTTTTAATCAATAACCTAGAACTTGACTGCATCAATAAAAAATGGCGAAATGTTATAGAAATCTTTTTTTTTTCTACTTCCAAGACTATAGTCGAAAGATGTGTTTTCACTGTTTTATACACTGCCACTGATTAGTCGTAAGAATAAATGTTTTCCTTATCACCGATGATACGTTGGTGTATCAAAGTTCAATTAAAACGATTGATATTGAAGATGATATAGTGATAGATGCTATGATTTAATGTTTTTGTGTGAATTTTAAAACACTAATCTTTTTTAATGGCGCATTGGCAAAGCACCATCGCTTATTTTTTATTGCACTTTTCTCAGATACAAATTTAATTATTAACATCAGATTTTTATTTCAAAAGCGAAGAACAGTTGATTGGAGAATTTATTCTTCACGACCGACGATCAGGATCACAAGTCTTCCATTTTTTGAACTTGGAAGGCCTAGCTATCCAGTTTGGAATTTTAGATCTTATCTTATCGTATCTTATCAAAAAGATCCGTGACAAGAGTGTTGAATTATTAAATTTCTATCAAAATTCAACAATTCTGGCTTTTGCGGTTTAAAGATAAAAGTCGCTCAATAATTACTACCAATCTAACTATAAAATTGTTTGATTAGTTAATGTCATGGATGCGATAATTACAACCTTGCACCTTCAAAGGTTTTAATAGCATACTACAGCACAGTGTTAATTTGTAAATTTTGTTTAATGTATTAAATGGGGGATTTCGTTTAAATTGGCTGACAATTATTGTTTACTGTGAGGGCTGAGATGCCACTTTTTTTGGTAATTAATTCTCACATATATATTTACGTTCGGCTTAGCAATACATTTGGCAAAGAAACACTTAAAATCCGTTTGGAATCCAAAAGGTTTGTAGGTTAATATTGGGATGAGCACTGTTTCGTTAAGTTCCGTTCACTTTCGCTTACACAAACAAGAGAGCTAAGGTTCAAAGAAGAACTTGAACCTTGGGGCACGCTAGGTTTTATTTTGAGAATATCAGAAAATAAGACATCGATGAAGGGGGGTGTGACGATACGAAATGAATCGATAAGACCCATCAAATTCTCTAAAATTATTTTGAAGTATCAAAAATGGTAATAAATGCTTATTTTTTTTTTTTGGCAAAAATAAAATCCAACTGCATAATTATTATTTATCTACTTTAAGGTGTCGTTTATACTTCTATAATAGGTCAATTTAGTCCATGCTCTTAAGTTCATAAATCTTATGTCTATATTAAATCAAAATCCCAAAAAATCAAAATCCAGAATGTTCAAAATCCCGAATGATCGAAAGCTACCCAAGTACTGCTGATTAAGTTAACTGTTGACACAGACGCCTGCCAGACAACTGGACATACCCTTAGCGGAGCAACGAAGTTGCATAAGCGGGTATGTTCCCGCAAAAGGGAGTTAAAATCACTAGATCCCGCGAAGTGGGCCACCCAAGTACTGCTGATTAACAATACTCTGGACATAGGCGCCTGCCAGACGATTGCACGTATTTCAAATCACGAATTATTTGATTTGCAGGGAGAACATTTTTTATCTCCAAAAAAAAACAATTTCTCAATCGGACAAATTCCCCAAAAAAATGTATGCTAACACTACAAAATCTCCATGGGAAAAGGCGCTCAAACGACAAAATCCCAAATAAATAATTTCTTTAGTCACTATCTCAAAATTTCCAATAATCCCCAACATATTTTCTTAATGTTTACATGTAAGGATTTTCTCTTTGGGATTTTGACTTTGCCTGGGTTTCTCCTGTGGCATTTGTCTTTGGGGATTTTCTTTAAGGGATTATGCCATTCGACCAATCATCATTAACCCGATTTCTCATTATTGATCGCTATTCGGGATTTTCATTTTTCGGGATTTTGGTTTTTCAGGATTTTGATTTTTCGGGATTTTGAACCAGACCCCTATATTATTTGTTGTGTAGAATTCTGGTCCTTAAATACCCGCTACAAAATTCGTATTCGAAAAACATGGCTTCAAATTTTAAATTTTGTTAATTTATTTTGAATTGTTTTATTTTAGTACAAACAAATTTATTGAACATAATAAATGGCAACTTTAATCATATCCCTTTTCATCGCAAAATTCTTTATAGTCCGGAAATCTTGATTTTGATTAAAAATCAAACTTTGATCAGACTGTGTTATTGATTTGATTAAAAAGAATGATGTAACTTTTTATATTTAGTTATCAATTAAATTTCGATTAAACTGCAAATCCATTTTTTTTTCTTCTCTAATTCTTAAAGATCTCACAACATATCGATTGCATGTGCTAAAGGTCATTTTATAAGTGATTGTGGGCGCTTCTTATGTGTGTTTAATCGAAACATCAAGTCAAACACAAAATAAGGGAAACATTATTAGGCGCGTTCAATTATTTTTTCCCTTTTTCGAAAATCGTAAAAAAAAACAAAGTATTTTAGGTTTCTTGCACTCAAAACTTCTGATCGATATGGGGTATCTGAGGAGCTGATATCGATACTGCAGTCGTTTTTACTTTCCAAAATTTCACTAAACTAGGACATAATCAAAAAAAAAAAAAATTAGTTTAAATGCTTAGTCTCGAATCGATATAAATTGCTGAGATTTCAAGAACGACGTTTCTTGAGTTATGTATCTGCAAGAATTTATTAACTTCAAAATACATGTTGCTGGCTAAACAGATACGAAACAAATTGTAAGTCAGAAAATAATCGCAGATTACAAATAAATACCTATAATTTTTATAAATGCAATTTTTAATGAAACTTAAGTGTCACTAATAACAAATTGCATTTATAAAATTGATACATTGAAATAAATGGCTGTAATCGCTGTGAATTACTATTTTTGTAATTTCAGTTATTTTGAAAGATATTTTTAATAATAAAAAAAATCACGAAAATAATTGTAAACATTGCATGCTTAACAAAACTTTTATCGGGTGGCAATACTACAATGTATGTAGTGCATTGTTGCTCACCTAGAGTTTTGGGTTCGAGCCCAAACGTGGAAGCAATTTTTTTACATTCCCTCAGTTTCAACTGGATAATAACCTTAGAATTTTTGTGTGATATATACATCACTTGAATCTTAAACCACTGAATCACCAAAAATGTTTGTCCTTTATTTATATTCTTTCTCTCCTAAACGTTCGTACTGGTGTTAATTTATTGATGATAAGGGTATTAATAATGCGCTCGTGGAATTCCACATTGTTGACTGGATATGTTACTTGGAAAAGATTAGACTATTTTCAGAAGGATCACTTTAAAATCGAACAGAAGTAGCTAAAGGTAGTAATTTAGGTCTCCTCGTTTTTATACATTTTATTTTTACTTGTGACTTGTTATACTTTTTGGTCCATGCTGAGATAGCTAACTTTGGACTAAAGGTGGCCCCGAAAAAACAGCGAAAAGCTTTGGGCTTGAGAGTTTGCTCTCCGAAGTTCAAAATTCGCTGAAGAATGTCAAAAAATGCTACACATGAATAATAACCATAATTACATACAAATGATAACAACGACATTTTATCATTATTCGGGTAGGTATATCAGAAGAAATAAATTGCATTTTTTGAAATTTATTGGCATTTTTTAGCAAATTCTGAAAAATGACATGTTTTTCGATGCGCCATATCTCAGTAACGAATTAACATATAAACATAAGCGAGAGCTACAGTAAGTTTTCAACGAAGTGTTGGATACCGTATTCCCTATATTTTTGTATGTGTGTACGTTCGCCTCCCGTATCCAGCCGCGGTTCCAGTTTCAGAAACAAAATTCTTCTTTAGCAGACAGGAAAAAATTCAATAACATTAATTTTATTTGGCTGATGTTCAATAACTGCTGGCGCAATAAAAAAACAAAATTCAGACTTTTTATTGCCAGGGCAATTACAATGAACTCATTAACATTCAATTTTTAAGCTTGCAGATCGATTTGAACAAAACCAGACAAAACTTAAATTTTTTAAAACTAGATTTTAAATGGAAATAGCTATTATGGGTGTATTTAACAATTCTTCAACCACACTCTCCTACATAACCAAGGTATACAAACCGAAGTGTTCATCTTCTTACTTTAAAACTGCGACCGATAATTAAAAACACCCTTGAAAGTAGGCGTGTCCGAAAAATGTATAAACAAAATTTAAAGCAGACAGAGCTTTGATCGTTTGTCAATTTTCAGGCATATGTGCAAAACTGCAGCGATCTTACCTGAATAAGGGTATATAAAAATCATGCCCTTAAAAGTTAGCGTATTGAACAAATTTACACAAAAAATGTAGAGATATATCTTTCATATAACGAACGGAAAAAAGGTTAAAATTGAATATTGGTACCTTAAATTTTTTAAAACTACGTTTTTTGTTCTTTCATGAAAAGTGGGCGTAAGCCAAGCCAAAAATTCAAAAATTTCTTTTCATACACAAACTTTTTAGTTTCTACTAATAGACGCAAAATTTTGGCTTGCGGATTCATTATAAATACCGTTTATATGCAAAAACAATTTTTTTATGTTTTTAGTGAAAAGTGGGCGTCAGCCACGCCCAAAATCAATTTTTTTGATTTCATACACAAGATGTTTATGTGCAAGTAATACCCAACAAATTTAATGTTTTTTGCTTTAATATAACAATTGTTATTTTATAAAAACAATATTGATGATTTGTCTAATAAATGTGTGTCAGTCACGCCCAAACTAAAATATTTTTATTTAATTGGAAGACGGTTTTTATTTTAACTCTATTCTTTTATCGTAACTGTACAAAAAACATAATTTAATTTTACCAAATTGAGGTTGTTCAACAAAAATGGCGATTGTGGGCGGATTTTAGCGGCTCAAGAACTTAGCCTTACTCTTGAACCAAAGATTATATATACCAAATTTCAGCTTTCTAGCTCAAGAATTGCGACCTCTAGAGAGTATACATACGGACGGACTGATGGACGGATGGACGGACGGACATGGCTAAATCGACTACGACTAGGCTTTTGATTCTGCGTCAGAATATTTATATACTTTTCTATACATAACGGTATTATTTCTCTATGTTACAAAATCCAAACTAAATACAATATACCCATTCTATGGAATAGGGTATAATAATTTTTGTACCAACAAAATTGTAGGAAGGTTTTAACGTTTTACTACAAAATGAAAATGCTTTCGCCCGTAGGACGTATGTAAGGAAAAACCGTTGCAAGGTCGAACATTTTAAGGTCAGGATGCATCGCTCTGGTGGATGTTTTTGAGCTCGATATTTCTAAAGCTTTCGATAGAGTTTTGAGGTAAGCTCTTTTAACAAAGTTGTGTGCTTGAATTTCTGACCATTCGATTTAACTTGTTTTCGGCGGTTCAAATCTGAACTTAAAAACATACATGCTGCTGTGCCTCAAGGCTCCGTACTCTCTCTGACCTTGTTTCTCATTTTCATTAATGATCTCTGCTATTCAGCTAAATTGTTTTGTCGATGACAGTGCCTTCAGCTTTTGATACTTATTTCCAAATTAGGTTTCCTTAGAAGATGCAATCACTTCTTTCCAATTCTCATCTGGAAACAACTTTTAAGGCGTACATACTCGTACGTCAAAGTACCAAAAACATCATAAGCTTTCTAAATAGAATCTAGAACGTCTTCGTAGATATGTCTCTCTAATCAGTGCTCTAGTCGAAAAGGGAGTTTCATTCTATTCCCAACACTTTTGAAATAATACCTGTTCTTCTAGGAATAATGCAATCGTTATGCCTTCAAGCAAAACTTCGGACGTACCGTCAAGTACAGAGATTGTTTTTTAGACGTACTACACGAATGTTGACCTTTATTTCCAACCCTATTTTCTCTTCCCATTTTAATGTCCAATCAGTCAAGAAAAATGTACAGCCTTATCTCCTACTCAATTATTCATCTGTTTGCTTAACGCTCCTTGTGCTAAAACCTAACATATAAAGGGCAGTCACAACCCCTTGAATGCGCTTTATAGTTATATAAACAAAGCTCATGTTTTAAGATTGTACGAAATGTTTCAAATATATTTTCTTGATTGGTGTTATTTAAATATCAATTAACTAATACAAATACTAGTTCTTAACTTTTCTAGAACACAACTTTTGTTTATGAAATTTGTCGGTTCAAATACACTTTCATTTAAAAAAGTAAAAACATGTTAAACTTAGTTCTTCCACAACTGTATTTTAATCCATATTTTAAAAAAAAATTACGCATTTGTGCATTTTACCTATAAAAACCATTCCGATGCATTTCGATTTTTTCTTCGATGCAACACGACCCAGGGTGGTATTTTATTTATCTTAAAGGTATTTATCACACCCCCTTAAATTTCAATGGAATTTGATTAAATACACCCACTTTAACGATTAATTTATTAGAAATTAGAACCTATTCGCATTATGAAAGGTTTCCATTTACAAAATAAAGATCACAGATGAGGGTCGGTCATGAATCATGAATGTCAGTCAATAAATAACACCAACCGTCATGTCACCCACGTGATAACTTACATTTTATTATTGCGTTCGAAGCTGCGGCGGCGTCAATTTACCATAAAAAGTGATTAATCCAAATGATTCATTCATCTGGGTTCTGTCAATTGCAATCATCTATTTCTATCGCTTTCAATAAAAATCATACTATACCACAGCAGAATTTAATCGATAAATTTTCTTCGTACCAATGTTCTTTTAATTAGTGCGGTTTTCTGATTTAATTGCTTCGAAATAATTTTTAAGGTTGTGGCTTAAATTCATTATAATTGTTTTCTTTTTCTTGCTTAAATAATTTTGTAGGCTTGACAATGCCTACCCTTTTAAATGCCAAAACAAAGTTACAAAAAAAAAAAAAAAACCAGACGCTGTTGTTTAAATAATAAAACAAATAAATTATAAACAAGATAAGAATTATTTTTTTGTTCGTGTGTTTAAACGAATAAGTTAGCTGAGATAAAATTTGGCAGACGAAATATTTCTTATTTGTAAATTGTATTGATACTTTTGAATCACATGATTCTCGACGACTTCTGTGCGTGATTTTAAGAAAAAAATGCACTATGTTTTGATCAGTTCAACCCTGATATCAGTTCCACTTTAATTGCCATGAACGACTGTTAAGATTTTGATGAAAATGGGTTGATAAATAATCATAGAGAACTTTTTCTGGGCCAAGATGAATTTCATTGCCAAAGATTAAAATCGGTTACTTCGAAGCAATTTCTTGCTCATTTCTTATACCCTATTCAATAATTCAATAGAATGGGTATATTGTATTTGGTGTGAAGTTTGTAACATAGAGAAATAATACCGTTAGGTATAGAAAAGTATATAAATATTCTGACTCAGAATCAAAACCCTAGTCGATTGAGCCATGTCCGTCCGTCCGTCCGTCCGTCCGTATGTATACTCTCTAGAGGTCGCAATTTTTGAGCTAGAAAGCTGAAATTTAGTATATATAATATAAAACCGCCCACAAACACTCCCACGATACCATTTTTGTTAAACAACCTCAATTTTGCAAAATTAAATTATTGCTTTTGAAGAGTTACGATAAAAGAACAAAACACGCAAGCTTTAGGTGAGTCTTCCTATAACTAAATAAAAATATTTCAGTTTGAGCGTGGCTGACGCCCAGTTTTCATACAAAACCATCAATATTGCTTTCATAAAATAACAATGCTTACATTAGAGCGAAACAAAATTAAATTTTGTAATTTTTTATTTTGGGTGTTGCTGACGCCCACACCTCATTAGAAACTAATAAAAAATTGTTTTTGCAAACAAACGGTATTAATAATGCATCTACAAGCCCAAATTTGTGCGTCTCTTAGTCGAAACTATAAAGAGCTTGTTTATAAAAAAAAAGAAATGCTTGAATTTTATGCCTGCCTTACTCCCAATTTTCATGAAAGAACGAAAAACGTAGTTTTAAAAATGTAAGGTACCAATATTCAATTTTAACCTTTCTTCCGTTCGTTATTTGAAAAATATATCTCTTTATTTTTTCGAGTGAATTTTTTCAATACGCTCACTTTGAGGGGCGTGATTTTTATAAATTACCTTTATTCTGGTAAGATCGTAAACAAAATACTCGATTAAGCTGTAGTTTTACACATATGCCTTAAAATGATCAAAGCTCAGTTAGTGCTTTAAATTTTGATTTAAATTTTAGGACAGTCCCACTTTTAAGGGGCGTTTTTGTCCAAAGTCGTAATATGCATTAATTTTGTAATGTTTTTTAACTATCGGTCCCAGTTTTGATGTAAAAAGATGAACGCTTCGGTTTGTATTCCTTGGTTACGTATAGCAGAGTGTGGTTCCATTCAAAATCTAATTTTTAAAAATTTAAGTTTTGTCTTATTTTGTTCAAATCGATCTGCAAGTTTAAAATTGAATGTCACTGAGCTCACACCTAGCAATGCCTTTTTTTATTGCGCCAGTAGTAATTGAACATCTTCCAAACAAAATTAATGTTATTGAATTGTTTCTTGTCTGCTAAAGAAGAATTTCGTTTCTGAAACTAGACCAGCGGGTGGCTGCAGGAGGCGAACGCATACACATAAACAACATAGGGAATAGGGTATCCAACAGTTCGTTGCAATAGTACTGTAGTTTTCGCTTATGTTTTTTTTTTTCAATTTGCCATGATTCTGAGATTTTTGATAAAGTTAAAATTAGAAATAATGGAAGCAATTGTAAAATATAGGCAAAATGGCGATCGTAATTAAATATGAGCCCTTATCTTTTCTAAGGAACAGGGTTTGGGTATGTGGTGGAGTTGTCAAAGATGTTTCTTCCTAACCATCATTTCTATCTGCTAGAAATTCTTATTCTAGCGATTTGTAACTCGAAAAATCAAAACCCCGAAATATACTATGTAATTCGAAAAAATCAGAAAAGTTATAAATCGATCCAAAAAAGTTAGAACACTGAGTCACCATGACCTGAGTGAGAACAGTGTCTGAGCTATGCGTTCGCAAATGTCTTCCAAACAAAAATAGTAAATATGTAATCGTCACTTTTACCGAGACTTCACTATATTTAACCACCAGGTTTGGTGAACCTTAAGAACGAGTAAGTTCTCATAAGGAAATCAAAACCATTCCGCAATCACCTTAAGCTAGCCGGGAAAAAAGAAAGAAATCATAAAAGAAGTATTGGTCAGACCAATTTTGATTTATTCAAGAATCCTTTCCTTTCTTAACATGGTTCAGGATGTTAGGATTTTTCCGTTGCCTGATGTCGACATCCAATTTTTTCTGACCGGTCCTATTCCACCAGTTCTACTTTCGATATGGTTCGTGCGGCCACCGGATCTTCAGAATGTAACGCAGACAACGGTTAACGAAGGCTTGCAGTTTGTTCGACATGTTTGCAGAGCATTTCCATGCACATATTTCACTTTGGATTCGAAGAGTTTCAACTTGGTGAGAAAGGATTCCAAATGCACTACGGGCTTTTTTTATTCTACTGGTAACATCCAGGTCCGTTCCGCCATGGAGTGTTATAAAACTGCCTAGATAATTAAACTCCGTGACCTCCTCTATGGGTCACTGCCTTAGAATAACTTGTTGAGTGCTTTGGCCCGTAGTCATTATTTTGGTCTTATTTGCATTGATCCTTAAGCCAACTACTTCCCCATTTAGTTGCATCGAATGACTTCGTTGATTTAAACCAGCCGTGTTGATTGACATGAAACATATATCGTCAGCATAGTCTATGTGGCTAAGTTTTTCAAACAGACTCCATTGGATACCATGCCTTCCAGTTTCGCCCACCGTGGCCGTCATCACATCGTCAATTGCCAGGAAAAACAGAATTGGTGACAATTGGTGGTCTCACTCCTGACGCGCATCAAAGGGGTCGGAAATCTGTCCATTGTGCAAAACGAAACACCTTGCGTTGTTTTAAGGCTCTTTAATAATAGAGACCTATTTCTCATGGATACCTCTCGCAATAAACGGAAATATTAATATAATTTAATTTAATAAAATTTAGCAAAAAAAAAAAAACGGGCTCTTTTATAAGGATAGGATTCAGAACAACGAACCGAGTTTGGTCACACGTTCTGCGCCAATTTATGAACATGACTTTTACCTAAGGATTATTTATTAAGAATGTAACTATGGAATTATTGTGAAAATCTTAAAAACAAGATCTATTTTCTTTAATGTAAATTGTTACTACAAGAAAAGACCACAAGGCCAGGAAGAGACAAATTGTAACAATTACAAAGATCTCACTCTACGTACTCGTAATTATCTTTGGATTGGTCCCTTTTTATTTCTTTCCCTTTAGTTTTTGCTGCCCTTTTCCAATTGATTCCGGACTTCCAACTTCTGCAAAAATCCTGTAATGACACCCATAAGGCAGCTAATGTGCCGTCTACCTAGAGACCCTTATCCACCTATGATCCTTCCTCTTAATAGCATCTTGTCTTAGCAAAAATTTGAACAACTGTTGAACTGTTCCGACATCTTTCTGAGAGATGATGAATTACATTCGAGAGCTTTTAAGGAGTTTGTGAATATGGAATCCAGTGATTTTAGCGCACCATGGCTGTCAGCGAAATGATGGTGTCACCCACACAGACCTATACATAAACTAGGAAAGCTAAACATTGTTATAATGCTCTTTTTGGGAAACTTGGAAAACAGTTTCGCACTTGTCAAATGTTTTTAAACAGTTGGTAGACATTTTTAAAATTACTTAGAATATTCATGCGCGCAGTGTCGTAAAACAGCTGTAATCGTAAAAATGTCAGAAGTTTTATGACGTTGTAATTGAGCTGTCAAAATTTTAGTCGGTACGGGATAAGACAGTTCACTGTGCAAATACCATGTCAAGAGCCATTGTGATGATTAAATTACGTTTCTAAACGTCAACACAAAGGAGAGAACAATTGTGTAAAGTTATTTGTTTAACTGTCCTCGAAAATAAAACATGACTTTGTTCCCTTTAGCACAGCTGGAATAGGCAATAATTCTAATGCTGCGACCATGAACAATGTGTCGTAAGCTTTACAATTTTACGACGACGCCGACAGCGGAAGACATCCGACTTGCATTAATTCAATACCCTCTGTGTTGAATATTCAGAGCATTTGAATATTGCATGTTTTCCAAATCACAGGAAGATCGATTTATTTTCGAAAAACTATTCTCGATGAGCTAGAGTTTCATAAACTAATACTACATCTGCAATGCCTCTCGGCGATACTAAAAAGAACTCTTTTCTCGAAATATTGTACCACTTACTGCAAGTTTAAATTTCGTTTTTCTATTTTTACAACCCGCGTGCGCATAAATTTGATTTCCCAAACAAAACATTTACCTTATCTAATCTTGAACTCTTCGTTTGGGGGGTCACAATAACAAAAAAAAAAAAAAAAAAAAAAAAAAAACACACACATCGTGAATTGTTTTCCTTGTTTCCAGGAGGATTTTTAAAATACCCATCGTGAATGCAGAAAACTAAAAGCTATCCGAAAGATAGACTAGACTAGAATAAATGAATTTCGATTTTGGGGACTGTTGCACCCATTCCCACACACACGTTTCCGCCAATTGGCAATCAAAAATTTAAATTTCTTTTTGTAATTTTATTTATTTTTAGTTTTTGTACTCACATTTTGATATGATTCACAAAAAAATCATCCAATTCGGGCAACGAATTCCCATTCAAATATGCTCTTTCGCACAACTAGTAGATAGATGATGGACGTAGGTATTCTTAAATTAAAGTCAATTGCACTTTATAATTAAATTAAAACGATATGAGAAAGAGCCTCTCTGGAGCACACTTTATTAAAAAAAAATAATTCAAAAATTAGACCAGAAACGCACTATGACAAGTCAAATTTGTTTTTGATTACAAAAAGGGGTGGGCTGGCCGAATGCGTCAGAAGTTAGAACGTTGTTTTTGAACTTTTAGAACAGAATAAATTTTTTTTTTAATTTTACTGACTGACTGACTGATTCTAAATCAACAATAAAGAAGAACAAATAAATTAATTAAAATAAAATAAAAAAAAATTGCGTACGAGTATTGTAGATCGTCATTCATATACGAATGGTCTTTGTTAAAATTTCTTATCGACCGTCAAGCTAATAAAAAGTGTGGTGCACCTAACCGCCACGATTGTCGAGAACTGAGCGAAACGTTGGATTCAAAATAACTTATAAGTTCGACGCGCACAAGTTGTGTTATAATTTTTTTTTTCATTTCTTTTTGGAATGTGCTATGAACAGAGCGAAGACGACCGACGAGTCCAACAGAATCGAGTGCGGAGTGCTATTGTCGTGGTTTGTCAGAATCCGTATCAGTGGAAATGATGAATGCCACAGCCGCAGCACAGTGCCACACTGTTTGACTTGCCACAGCCACCCCACAAAGGGCATTTTTGTTTGACTCAATGTGACTTGAGTGACATTGGCTGATATGGAAAATCACTCAATTTGCTGTGTGAAATACAGTGGTGACAAAAAAAATATGCTCATATATGTAAATAATTTAAAATGCATTTTATTTTGACAACACATAATCGAAGATAAACTATCATTATTTTTGTCAAGTGTTTTTAGTAACCCTTTAAGTCCGACTGGATCCTATTTGAAGGTGAGGAATCTAACAGAAAACTCAGTCATGGAATATTGTTTTGAGATAAAAATGGGCAGTTTGCAGTTACGAAAAATCTCAGTCTAGCAGGAAAAATAGCGGTACCATCCATATAAACGCTATCGAAATACTTAAGTTTCTCGAAAACGACTCTGACGATCTTAATGAAATTCACTGGTTATTGTTTTGACAGCAAAGCTTATCTTTTGGTTTAAAAGGTTTTGTTTACTTTTTAGGAAAGGTATTTTAACAGTTTGTCCATAAAAATGCTTTTGATTAAAAAACACATAAAAAAGGCAAAATAAATATTAAACATTAGAGCCTTTGTACTTTCATTGTTCACAGAAAAGGCAAACAAATTTTTCTTAAATTTAAATTTTTTGACAACATTTTAGAGGCGTCTGACACGCCTAAAACTACTCACAGCTGATGAAAAAATAAATATTCGAACACCTCAAATAACTGAATGTACACTTGAGTGCTCTACATAATGCTTTGATAAGATAAAAATTGTTGCAAAAGCCCAATCAATTATTTGTTTGATATGAAATTCAGTACTTTTCACAATCTTTTTCATGAAACATTTAGATTTTGCATTGCGCGGTCACATGGGCAATCCGACAAGTCATTCGTCAAAAACTTTGTTTTATTTAATAATTACGGCATATTGCAAAGAATCTTCATCCTAGCTTGAAATAAGAACAATGTTTACAACCAGAAAAAAATCTGTTCGAAATTTTTGCAAAAAAAAAAAATTAAGAGTTTGAAAATTTATTTTTCAAAAACTGATCATTCAAAAAAAAAAAATATTTGATTTTAAAAAGCTACAAGCACATTGTATGTGTTGCGGTTTCTTTTTTAATTTAATTTTGTTCCTTATTTTAGTCATTTTTACTTGCGATTATAGGTACTAAAGGCAAGTTATGCATTCGTCGCAAAAAAGGTTTTGAGATAACAATCAAACATGACATTACGATGATAGCTAAGACGAAAAAGTTGGTCTAAAAATTCTGTACGTCTGTATGTATGTCTGTCTGTATGTCTATTTTTCTGTCTGACTGTCTGTCTGTCTGTCTGTATAGACACCTACAGCCCAAGTGGATGGGCCGAACTGCTTCAATTTTGGTATGTAGAGTTTTTTAGGTATTGTACTGAGGGGAAATTGAAATTTAGGTCAAAAAATAACGGTACCTGCCATATAACCCTTACGTTAAGGCTTATTTTTCTCGGAAACGGTTCAAACGATTTTGATTACAAACAAATCATTGAAGCTTTTTAGTTACGGCCAATCATATGGCTGAAAAAAAAGTTTTGAAAAATGTATAAGAACAGTACTTTCCATAGGAGCGTTTTTTTTTGCTTTCGACTAACTCGAAAACACCTCAACCGATACTTTCGAAATTTCACACATATGTATATAGGTGTAGCTCAATTTAAAATGCATACCAATATTTTAAAAAAGTATTTTTTTTTGTATTTTTAAAAGCATTTAAAAAAAATTAAAAATTATTATATTTTGAAAACTGTTTAATACATTTTTTTCAAAAATTATAAATAAATGTATTTGCTGATGTATTTGAACTGGTTTTTTTGAATTTTTTTTTTGAAAAAGTTTTTCGTGCATTTTATTTTTTTTTGTTTGAAAATGTTCCTAAACATATAAAATTGTCTTCTCTGGCACAGCCATACGATTTCTTATTCCAAACTAATGAGCATGCTCTAGACTTGTTTTATTCCTAGCTACTCTATTTTCAATAAAAAGTTAAAGCATATATTTTTTCGAAAAGTTTTTCCAAAACTTAATCCCCAAGACTAATTCTAGATATAGTTATGAGCGATTTCGTCTAAATAGTCTATTTTTTTTTATAGTCCACAGATTTTTATTTTCAAGGGTTTTGGAAAACTATTTTTAAAAAATATCAGAAAATATAACTTCTATAAATTACCGGTACTTATATTTGAGCGAAAAGCTAAAACAAAATTATGATTTAATGACCAAATTTTTATAAGAAACTACAGAAACGTGTTTTCGAAAATCAACAGAAAATAGAACTACAAGCCCAAATTTGTGTGTCTATAAGTCAAAACTAATAATTATATTGTGTATGCATTTTTTTTTTGGGAGTGGCTTACCTTTACTTTTCATCAAAGAATTGAAAAACTAACGGTTTACAATTTTTCTAAAAAAGTGATTTGTTTTAAATTTTACAATACGCCTACTTTAAGCGCCTGATTTTTCTAAAATTTCCTTATTTATGCTAAAAGAACCATAAACTCCAAGATTAGTTAATGTTTAATATTTTTATAATAAAGATTTTGTACACACACACACCTCTTAGGGGCGTTTTCGTCAGAAGTCTAAATTTGTATAATTTAAGAAAAATTTGTTTGTTTTTTCTGTGAAAAATGAAAGTGCAAAGGCTTTAATTTTTAATATTTACTTTGCCTAGTTTTGGGACGTATTTTAATCAAAAACATGTTATTGGTTTAAAACGGATCAAAATTCACTTTACATTACCGTCATTTACTTATATTTGTCCTAAAAATCTATTAAACCCTTTATTATATCAGAAACACCCACGTACGGTTTGAATGTTTGTAAGGATAATAAGTTTTGAAATAATTAGTTTGTCACAAACGAACTACTCATGCTGGAATAGGGTATTCATCAGTTCGTTGCAAATGTTGCTTATGTTTTCATCTCTGAAACCATATAAACATTTAATTGTAAAGCTAAGTGTACACGATTGCCAGGTCTGCAAATATTGCCGGATCTGTCAGTGAAAAATTTGTCTCGAATGGCTGACAGTCACCAAAATTATTTGCAGAAAAATTGTTTGGCTCCTAATTTTTAGACAAATATCTGCCAATTAATTTGTAGATATCTGGCAATCGTGTACACGAAAGGTGACAACCGCTTACACACCAAATTAGTTTGCAGAAAAATTCGTTCATCAATCATTTTGAAGACAAATTAATTTGCGGATGTGGCAATCGTGTGTACACAAAATTCATAGGGAGATCACCTATTTTTTTAATTTTCTGACGTTTCTGAAAATGTTTGGAAATGACTAAATTTGTAGGTGCAGTTTATGGAACATTTGCAAATTTATTCATTGGCAGACATTTGCAGAAAATGAATTTGGAGATCCAAAATTTAATTTGACATTGTCAGCCAAATATTTGGCAACAGATTTGCAGACATTTGTAAATTTCTGCAAACCGTGTACATACAAATTTAATTTTCAGCTCATTGTCAGCTCATTTTCACACATTGTCAGACGTTTGCAGATCTGACAATGATTGTCAGACCTACCAATCGTGTACACTTAGCTTAAGGGTAGATTTTTCGAATATATTTGAGATACAAAACCAAAACACATCAATTTAAAATGATAATTTATTGCATATCATTATCTTAAATCAAGTGTTAATTAAACGAAAATGTCATATTTTTATAACAATTTCATTTCTAAATGGTCATGAATCATGATTTCAACAAAAAAAAATTTTAGTAAGTTTAATCCACTTTAAATCTAAAATATATTTGTTTTTATTGTTATTGAAAGAAAATAAAATAAAAAGAATAAAAACACTTTTTGTTCCACTGTTTACATTAGATTTTTAATTTTACTAATCTAAATGATACCTACACGTTTTATCTTATTAGGAAATCCTCGGGGAACTGATGCCTAATTTAAGTTAATAAAATGAGAAAACTAATTTAATCAGTGGAACAGCAAGTGCTTTTATTCGTTATATTAATTATCTTCCAATAACAATAAAAACGTGCCACCAAGTGTATACAAATCGTTCAATCGAATATATAAAAAAATCCAACAGATAGATAATACAAAATAAATCAGAGGCATATTTGTATAAAATTTAACAAAAAATATTAAAACGCATCAAAGATTATATTCTTACATCGCAGTTACAAAAATCAAATCAATTTTGTAAATTTATCTATAATCATCGAAACCAAACAAAATAAAAGAACAAAATCGAATAAGTCAGTCAGCCACCTTGAATGCTAATTGGATCTAATAATGGTTTGTTTTTTTTTTCCTCCTTTTTTATCCGTAAACATTCTTTCTTGTGGTTTTGCTGCCGGTTAATGCGAATTGCGAAAAGGTACACAAACAAAATTCTATACACAATTTTTTTTTGTTTATAAACAACTTATATCTACCAAAACCTATAACCTACCTGGTACTTACCTGCTATATAAAAATGCAGTTTTACTTGGAATAAGAGGAATGAACTTCAAGAAAAAGCAAAACACCCATGGCGTTGAGTTTGAGCTAGAACCAGAACCAGAATGATAAAAAAAATTCTTAGATACTTTGCTTTGCGAAATGCACAACAAGTGAGATGGTTTCACAAGAAAGTACCTATCTAGCCAAAAGAAAAACAGTATCTGTTAGGTTTTGCAACATTTTCTCTACAAGAAACGGAGTATCTAAGAGTAATGATTTAATTGTTTAAAACTGTCAATATATTATTTCTGGAAGCCTTCAAAATCCAGTACCTATCAAAGTCCCATTTTACATGGCGAAAATAAACGCAAAAGCATTTTATTGGTATCTTGATTCAGACATAAAACTATCAGATACCGGGAGGTTCACCTACGTTTTCTGACGTCAACCTGGAAAACTCCACGGATGAAAACACAGTGTTGTTATAGTGACAGTTTCATTCAAAGATAATTTTCTGGATTCATAGTCAATGTGAGAGGGTCGCTATTTGCATTGTTTATCTTATAGGATCTTGATTTTTTGTAATCTTTAATTGAAAGGAATGTGTTTGAAGTTTCAGTAAGAGTTTAGTTAATTTTTAAAACAATCCTTAAGTTTTAAATGCCACTTAAAAGAAGCTTCAGTTAGAGAATGCAGGTGCTTTAGTCAAAATCGGGCCTTTTCTCCCTAGCTACACCGTTTCAAAAACGAACGAAGAGCAATAGCCGTAGCCGACATCTTTTTAATACATAAATTCGTTTCTGGTTCCGTGGACTGCCCAACTCTCAATTATTCCACTTTCTATGCTTATTCCCGGAATCTGATTGGTTTGATTTTTTATTACTCCTCAAAATATGCGACACTCTTAGCTCGACTACAACGCCTATATGTATACCTCGCCTTTTGTGTGACCCCTGAAGGTATGCGGCACCTTAAACTCCAACGCCTGTAAGTATACCTCATTTGGCACTCCTTAAGATATGCAAAACTCTTACGCCTTTAAGTATACCTCACTTTTTTTACTACCCCTGAATGTATGTGACACCCTAAACTCCAACGCCTATAAGTATACTTCGTTTGTCACTCCTTAAAGTATGCATCACTCTTATCTCGACTCTAACGCATATAAGTATACCTCGCTTTTTTGTTACCCCTGAAGGTATGCGACACCCTAAACTCGACTCCAAGCCTACAAGTATACCTCATTTGACACTCCTTGAGGTATGCAACACTCTCACGCCTTTAAGTATACTTCACCTTTTTTACTACCCCTGAATGTATGTGAAACCCTGAACTCCAACGCCACTCCTTAAGGTATGCCTAACTCTCGACTCGACTTAAACGCCTAAAAGTTTACATCGCTTGTTTATTTTTGTTACTCCTGAAGGTATGTCACTTTCTAAACTCACTTCCAACGCTGTTGATATTATTGTTATATTGTATGGAAGAAAAGAATTTGCAAATCGGGGATTAATGAATCGAATAGTGCAAGGGAAATATTTTTGTAAGATTTTTTGCTAAAGATTTAATAAATTGTATTTGCATACATTTCTGAAATGATACACCTTATTTCTAATAAGTTCTAATAATTGTTTTTTTTTTTTTGTATTTTTGAACACAATTTTACCTGTCTTTTCTTTTCAATTCATAAAGAATATACACTTAATCTTGCAAGTTATTAATTTGTTGTATAAATTTTTATAGATTCTATAGTTATAAATAGGTATTCTATTTTTTGTTTTGGTATTTTATTATTTATTATTTTAATTGATTTATGTTTTGAAAAGTTTTGTTTTTGGTAAGGATGGTTAGGAATACAATTTTCAGGTGAACATGGTTATGAAAATAATGATTTATTTGATTAATGGGAAGATATTAAGATGAAGTGAGGGAAGTGGGATATGGCGAGTACGGCAACCATGGAAAGGTGAGTTTGGACAAACTTCTCGTGCGTCACAACACCTCGAAGCAAAGCCTGGCATGAGTTTCGCTTGCGCGGTTCTGATAGGGGTCAATTTCCTACTCCCTCCGACGAGCGTGAGGCTCAAGCATGCTATAAACTACCCCGACAGCAAGCAAGTGTACCTAGTTTGTCCTGAAGGTATGCAAGACTCAGCCAACGCCTATAAGTATTCTAGACTCTAACGTCTGTTAGTTACCTCGCTTGTTTTTTGCCACTCCTGACCGTATGCAGCACTCTAAACTTTTATAACAACGCCAATAAGTATACCTCATTTTTTATCGATCCTGAAATTATGCCACACTCTAAACTCGACTAAGCACCTATAAGTATACCTTGCTTGTACGTTGTTACTCCTAAATCTATTCAGCACTCTTTTCCAACACCGATAAGTATACATCGTTTTTGTTGCTCCTGAAAGTATGCAACACACTGAACTCCACGAAACGCCTAAAAGCATTCCTAGCTTGATTATTTAACTCCTAAATGTATGCAGCAGTCTTACCCAACGCCGATACGTATACCTTGTTTTTTGTTGCTCCTTAAGGTATGCGACAATCTCAACTCGACTCAAACGCCTGTAACCAACGAATTTGAGAAACAGTGCTTCCAAAATCGAAAAAATAGTTGACTTACAGATCATACAAAAAATAAAAGAGCTGTTATAGTAGAACCTTTACCTACAGTTTGCACAGCAGTAGGTCTTGCAGGATATACAAAGGAAACAAAACGATAATTTGTTATTTGCAATTAAAAGGGCATTGTTCCGCCCATTAAAAAAAAATTAATTTACCATAATGGGAATGTCGCATTACTAATGTTTTTGAAAAGTTTCCTTAACCTGTTAGAACTCGACAAACTTTAAGATCTTTTGACTTCTAAGTTTTAACGAATGACTTGTTACACAAAGAGTTTTGTAGGTAGGAGAACTTGGCTCCTTGGCAGATCTGTGTGTGTATTAATTGTTCAGAGACTGAACACACATATGGGCTTGGGTAGGAGTATTCCTTAATGTTTTGTGGTACGTAAGCTATTTTCAATTTTGATGAATTGTGAAGTGAAGAAATAAACGTTTCAAAATTTTTTTCCACTCAAGTTTTAAATTTCACAAGGTATTATGACATCGGTAACGTCTATCAAAAAATTGATTTTTTGAAAAATATGGCTGTGAAATCCACTCTAATGTATTTCTATGATATTTTCACTCGGATTGTGAACCAGGCGCATTCTATGAAAACGGAAAATTAAGACAGTTGCTAGGTGTTACGACGTATCTCACTTTTTAGTTAGTATCGCTTCTGCTTACTTCTAGTTGTGGCGAGACATCATGAAATCAAAATTAATAATAATTTGAATAACTAATTTTGTAAATGCGAATTTGAAATTGTTTGTTTGTTGCGCTTTGACGCCTGAACTACTTCACCGATCATCATGAAATTTTGTACACACATTGTCAGGGCTAAATCCAAGGACATAGGGTACCATTTATAACTAAAAATTTCTTCGCCAACGAAGGCCCTGGGAAAATCTAGAAAAATATAAATCAATGTTTAATGAAAGAATATATTTTTTCGTTTTCAATATTCGACACAAATATTTCGAATTTTAAAAATATCTCCACCTCAAGCTACACTTATGTTAGCTAACAATAAATGCAAACATGATATTTGTTTTCTTTTTTTATATTTCACCTTAAAAAAACATTTTTCCACTTTACAATATACATGTATAAAAATAAAAAGAATTTGACACAAATACTCGTATTCTCTATTGCACACTCATTATACATATAAAAAATATCAAATTGCTATATTATTTTGTGTGCACACGTAATGTTGTGCCTTATTGTAAAATTTACCATTCAATATTAATTTTTTTTTTGAAACATCAAGTTTTATTTTTTGTTTTAATTATTATATTCCTATATAATTATATGTATGTTATTTTTTATTTTGTTCGTGTATACAAAACCAGCCTTTTTTATTGTTGGTTTTAGTAGTTTATTTTTTGTCTTCTAAAGCTGTTTTTTTTTTTGTTTAGTAAATTTTATAAATAACTTTATATAATGTAAATCCTTATATTAAATACATAGATACAAATTTTGATTTAATAATTTTTATAAAATTACATTTAAATGTTTGTATATCTTTGTGTACAGTATTTTTTGCACCAAAATCTGCAAAATTCTTTCTAAAAAAAAAAAACTAACACAAAAAGATGAAATAACAGAAAAAAAAAAATAGATTAAAAGAGAAAAAGATAAATTAAATAAAATACAAAATTAAAGATTTACTTATTATCGTGCTGTCTTCAACTTCCATCGGAGGAACAGATATGCAGAAATCCTCAGAACAAAGAATATAATAACTAAGGCAATAATATCGAGTCTGAAATCGGCGTCGACCATGTCCAGCTCCTCGAGCGTGGTAATTGGCGACTTAAAGTGGCAATATGTTTGGTGGCATTTAAGTTTCTCACGGCCATATCCATAGGTGGCCAAGGCAGTTCCCTCGAAACCGTAACGGATGTAAGAGAGATATGTCATCCAACGAAGATACACCGGTATCGCATCGAATGAGACAAAGAATCCGGAGAAGAGCAAGAACGGAACGGACATCACTGGAGCCAAGAATACACCGTTTTGGACATTCATGGCAGCACCGACAACCAGACCGACACTTTGAGCAACGAAGGATATTAAGAGACAGGCAGAGAGGAACATTGCGAATCTCCAAAGCTCCCATGGCTGTGAGGTGAAGTAGTAAACTAGCGAAACATAGATCACGCAGAAAACAGCCTTGAATGAAATTTAAAAAGAAAATACATAGTTTAATAAATTTAACAAATAGGACATAGTTGATTTTACCTGGAATGGTATGTCGGAAACCGTTATTGCCAAATAATACGATTTAAGGGAGTACCAACGGTTGAAGTTCTCTTTCAGCAGCACTGGCATCTCAAGGGGGACTGTAAAAGACGAGATGGTTTTATAATTTTTTTTTTTAAATTAAGTATAAATTATCAAACATAATGAGCATAAGTAAACATAAGCTAATGTCAAAATGAAATATATGTCAAAATTCGATGTAAAGCCATATCTTTGCCCTCTTAACTAACCGTCTGCTATTTATTAAATGAAAATAAAATATTTGTTTCTAGACAGTGTCGTTTCGCACTCAACAGTTTCACTAGTTTCTTACTGAAGCGGATAGCACGGAGGAAAACGGATTTCAAAGCATTATTTGAAGTCAGGTCCGGTCACTCAATCTCTTTGATCCGGTTTGGAGATGGCTCTGCACCTTTCTCAAATTTGTTCTTCAAAAAGTATCTAGTGACACCAGTGCATGCAAGCCGACACTACCTAGGAACAAATCTCAAATATTTCAAACTTTCGTATGTCAAGAGCGCTTTTGTTTGTGTTTGCGAAAGTGAAAGAAACTTAACGAAATGGAGCCAGCCTGCTTAAAGCAGCGTTCACACGCAAACAAGACAAGGGACAGTACTCAATTGTCTTGTCCGACGTTCTAGAACGGGTTGGACAAGACAATGCCAGCCAGTCGATATTGTCCTCAGAGATAGCTCGGAGGACAATATAATGATAATTGTCTTGTCCTGGAAACAGTTGTTCATATGGTTAATTATTGTCTTGTCTCATTGTCTCCTGGCCTCTGCATTGTCGCATGTGAACCCCGCTTAAAGCTGATTTAAAGTGGACGTACACTCGTCTTAAGTTTCTTAGGGTTCTTTTGGAAATAAAGATTTAAAAGAGTTTCGTAAATCTCTTTTCTAGTTGGCCCAAAATCAGTGCAGATGGCGCTGCAGCTTAAAAATGCATACATAAATGCTTGTTTGCTTAAACCACGAAAATCAAGATTCCTGAATAAATATGCAGATGGCAAAGGCACTGAATTATGCCAAGAAACCAATTCCATCCTAAATTTTACCATTTGTCATTATCATCTGACAGTTGCCTTAAATAAACCCATTTATTGGTAGTAAACCTCTCTCAAAAAATGTCCCTCCTTGAAAAAATCATGCCTCTTTAATAAAAATTGATGCCCTCATAAGATGTGTTCAACAGACAGGTGTACTGTCAAAGTGACATTTTGACTGCGCCATATTCTGCACTTTAGTAATGACAATCACGTGGTGTGTTTTTTTCTAATCACAGTCAACAATTGTTGTTATGTCAAACAAAATTTGTTGAAGTGTCACTGTTAGGATTTGTTGGGTTTTTACGAACCATTTAAGAAAGATACGTTGTTAGAATTTGTTGAACTGTCAAAAGACCACTTTAATTTCTTTTTGTATATTGGGAAACTAATTAAATTATTCTCCTTTTTCGCTCAAAATTGGCAAAAATCCATTTAATTCTTTGTTGTTGAAAGTAAAGACGTTTTTGTTGCTCAAATCGATAATTTGTAATTTTTTGGTTTGATTTTTAAAAATTACTTTGAATTGTTTTATACAAAACGTCAAATTTGACAGATCAACAATCCCAACTCATATCATGGAGATGAGTTGGAAATAGTAACAAATGGTAACTATTTGACTCTTTGACGTGAGTTTAGGAACGCTGTTATGACGTCATAAAGTTACAAATCGTAACTAATTTGGATTAAAGGAACGCATTTTTTTGACTTTTGTTAACAATTCTTGACTATGTTTAGAAAAAGAACGCACCAAAGTTTAGTGTGGGATTTGTTTTCAAGCATGATTTAGTGCCTTCGGTTCTTACGTGCATATTTTTTGCAGATTTACATGTTTCCTGACCTGCGTTCCTGCATAGAAAGCAGCACAGAAAACACTACATTTTATTCTACTGACTTTGAACTTTGAATTTATAAATCCCCTTTATTCCTAAATTTTAAACAGTTGCTTAAAAGAAAAGCTTCAACTTTTTGACAAGTGTTTGACAGTACAAGCATTCTTTTTTT
The DNA here is from genome assembly GCA_916050605.2 of Platycheirus albimanus. Taxonomy (NCBI): domain Eukaryota; kingdom Metazoa; phylum Arthropoda; class Insecta; order Diptera; family Syrphidae; genus Platycheirus; species Platycheirus albimanus. Next base: position 27,328,239 of record OU696698.1, on the reverse strand, counting down.
TACTGCTCAACACTTACATGATAGAATAGTTATTGTCATCGAAGTGTACATCAAGAAGAGCATGTTGAAGAACAGGAAACCCAAATTACTCAAGACTTTGGCACCATCATTGCCAATGTCATAGTAGAGAGCACCAATGAGGAAACCAACCAGCAAGTGAGCAAACAGCCGCAGGTACATAAGAGTCTGAAAAAGAATTATGTTTCTTAATAAATTTCACCAAATATTCCACGACAAAACTTACCCAATCACGATAGTTGAAGAGCAAAGTTCGTTTAAGCACCACAAAGAACTGGTATGTTTGTGAAGTAGGATAACTTTCAGGTGACATTATTTCTTCCATTGCATTTTTGTCGGCAAGAAGTGCGGTCTTGACATTATCATGCTTCTCCACATCGATCACTAGATCTCCCTTTTCATTCGTTTGTGCTGCCGAAACAATATCAGAGTCCTTAGCCAAGTCATTGACCAAATTTGCTGTTAACAGCTGATTGTTTAGCGATAGATTGTCCCCGAACTTTGAGCAGGTGGCATTTTGAGCATCATTTTTGTCTAGCATGGCCTTTAAATTATGAACTTTAACAAGATCATTGCGTGCCTTGATACCTGCAAAGTCAGCGGCAGTTCGAATATCACGTTTGCCATTGTCAATTGCATTGACCAGGTTTCCTTGATTGTCACCATGTTCACCGCATGCAACTTCAATCACATAACTGGCTGGATTGTGGTAGCTTGGACATTCTAAACCAAGTGTCCCCAAAAATGGAACGAGCTGTTTTGTGCTACCCTGGTAGACACATTGGCCTTCGGAAAGAGTATAAAGTTGGTCGAACATTTCGAAGAGGCGAGCTGAAGGCTGATGAATGGTACATATGATTGTGCGTCCACCAGCGGCCAGCATCTTGAGCAAGTGAATACATTGAAAACAAGTGGAACTATCAAGTCCGGATGTTGGCTCATCGAAGAACATAATCGGTGGATTGCTGACAAGTTCGAGGGCAATTGAAAGACGTTTCTTCTGGCCACCGGACAAATTTCGAGTGAAGGTGTTTCGATGTTCGCTCAAGCTAAGTGTTAAAAGGATGTCGTCTATCTGTAAGTGAATTAAAGAAAATGGAGGTTATGTTAAGCTTTTAAAAAATTTTGATACATTCAGAAAATTATACGATTACTATGAGCTGGCGACAGGTTTTTGAAAAAAAAGGCGGTAACCGAATTAGATTGGCCACAAGCTTTCGCAGAAGCATTTTGAATCTTTCAAGAGGCTAACAAATATGGAAAACGAAAATCTTGGCAAAACAGAAATGCTGTGATACAATTCTATGTCAGAAAAATAGGTTAGTTTTTACAACATGGTGCACGTGATCATCATCAGAAGAACTTTGGTTTTCAAAGAAACAGAACGCATGAGGCGTGTAATTGTAATTGCATGGAACGTTATGCTGCAATCGTAATTGGTATTGAAAAGTCAGGGAGCACTTGCTGTCAAATATCAAACGACAAACATCAAACTCCAATTACTTACAGAAGATGGCAAAGGAATCAGCGTTGGACATCAATGACATCTGTTCGATATCGAGGAAGTAAAAACTGTTTACAAGGTTCAAAAACATCAGAGCCGTTGATACAGATGAACTGCCAGCTGAGTTCTGAAGATGGAACACTCATGAACAATCTGGCTGAAAGGTATCAGCTTATTTTACAAAGAAGAACTTTGCGCTGTGTTTGTATTAATGCCTGAGGTCTTGGGAGAACAAAATGTACGGCCTTATTTCTATAAGAGGAGGCGTCGCTGGAGGTCGTAATAAGAACCTGACCGAAACTTTTAAAGTCGAGAAAGGATTCACACATTTCTCATGTTTAGCATAATTTTGGAGAAAATTGTGCATAACTCGGGCGTAAAAGTACGAGACACTATTGTTAAAGGCTCGATACAAACGTACGATGATGTTTTTGAAAGGAAGAGGCAAGACCGTGCGTCAAAGACTTTTTTGTAGAGCGTTAAATTTACTACAATTTTGTTAGTACAAAAATTTTTGTATATCATTTCGTTACCGAGATAAAATTTTCGACCTTGCTCCGGTTTTCCCTCAATAACTTTTTTTCTTTACCTCTTACGAAAAAAACGTAGAGCCTCAAATTTCCTTCAATTTTAATAGTTCAAAAATTGTTGTAGGAAGGTGGAAATGCAAAATTTCCGACCTTGCTCCAGTTTATCCCTAATAACTTTTTTTTCTTTACTTCCTTCAGGAACAAAATTCCCTAGATTTTTGTAGAACATTAAATTGCTTACAATTTGGATAGTAAAAAAGTTTTTGTATGTCAATTTTTTCTTTTGCCAAAAAATGGAAAAAGTAGAGGAGGGTGGGGCTGCAAAATTTTTGACATTGCTCCGGTTTTTCTTCAATAGCTTTTTTTCCTTATGTCCTACAGAAAAAATGTTTTAAGTTTTTTGTAGAACGTTAAATTTCCTTCAATTTTCAATTCAATAGTTCAAATATTGTTGTATGTCAATTCGTAACGAAAACATGGTGTTCCGAAAAACAGCAATGTCAAGAAATGCAGAATTCCACTATATTTTTTCGTATATTTACCCGAATAATCATTAAATGAAACGTGACTTGTTTTTTGAATCGCCATATCTCGGCAACAAATTAACATACAGTGATATATTTGTATTAATTGTAGGAAATTTTATGCTCTACAAAAAAGTAGAATATGTTTTTGCCATAAGACGTAAGGAAAAATAGTTATTCACGGAAAACCGGAGCAACGTCGAAAAATTTGCAGTTAACAAAATGTGTGTTAAATATCCCTGAACGAAATCCCCAAGTTTCATTAACTTTTGACCTTTTCCCACCTAAACCCACTTTTTCCGACCTGTCGACTGGACTATTTAGTGCGCTCTCGTTATAAAAACAAATATGGAGTTGGTCAAAGCCGGATGTAGAAGTTCTCGATTTTTACTGGACTGATAAGTTTCCACTGGTGCAAGTTGAGATACACAAATATTTCAAAACACTTCTTAAGAACCGGGAAAACCGGTATTTTTTTAATGATCTTAGAGTTGCAAGATAACCTGCAGTAAGCTTGAGTTAAGTTCAAACAGCGATGCAGTAATCAGTGACAATAAACATGTCTTCCGGCTTTGCTAAAAACTTTCCTATTTTTCCGACCAGGCGTGTCTCTAATGTTCAAATCTATTTTGGACATATTTGGTGATGTGTAAAACAGCTTTTACGAAGCTTCTCAAAGAATTGAAATTTTTCGAAAAATCAAACTGAAGACAACAAAATGGAACAGCCCAGTATACAGACTGACGCTACGTTAAAAATATGCGCCCTTGAGATGAGACAACTTCAAAACTTTGTAAAAATTCAAACAAAATATTTTTCCTCCGACTTGTTCAAGCACTTGAATTCTTCAAATTTAAAATTCATTTTTTAAAACAAATCTTTCCGGTTGTTTAATTTTCTTTCCACAAAGAGAAATCATTTCATCCATTTATTTAGTCTGTCATAGTTTGATATAAAGGAGCCATTAATTAACATAATAATTCTAGCAGAATGATAAATTAACTCTTCGCTGTCGTCTGATTTTTTTTTCGCAAAAGAAAATAAAAATGAAAGCAAAAGTTCACAAACTCATTTTTCAGTCAAGTTCAAAGTTTTTACTTTTGAAAAATTGGTTTGGTCGCACGGCGGCGTGGTAATAGGGTGGATAAATGTTTTGGGATTTGTGAATTTAAAAAGGTATTAAATGAAATTAAAAACTTACCACAGCATTTTTTTCTGGTTTGGTGAAGTTTCTGCTAAGTTTCAAGTTCGTGGCCACAGTCATTGCTTCTTGGACGGTTAAATTCGTATGCAATTGGTTGTCTTGCATGATGTACGCCGAAAGCTTGCGAAATATACTAAGATTACGTTCACGTCCGTTCATTGTAATTGTACCCTCAGTCACATTCGTTCTGCAAGGTTAAATATGAAAAAAATTATTTTATTTTAATACTCAAATATGTAAATTAATTATGAAAAAAAAAAAACAATTGTCCTTCCCTCCAAAATGGTTCGAGTTGGATTGCCCAATTTGCTACTTTTGTTTTGTAAATAATGACAAATGTCGATCTAGGTCTTAAAATCTCCTGAGGAACATTTAAGTCTTGAAATTAGCGTTAAACATAACCACAAAAAGATTAATAATTTCGGAAACCGATTTTTGGATTTTGATTAAACTTTGTTAAAACAGCTAAGTGTTTGAGTGACCGCAAGAAAAGTTTTGCGTAGGAACGGTTCGATGTTGAATTTCGTGCCTGCCATTTCGTTTTGGCAGCTTTCTTCAAATCAGTTCCTAATCATTCAGTGATATCAAATAACCATGTACAAAAAAACGGCCAAATGATAAAACTGTATCATCAAAGTGAGTGCTCTAGTGGGCTACTTCCAATTGCACGAGTTACTCCCATTTTATGGCACACCCGGTGGTTCTTAAAATACGACTCTTAAATGTTTGGTGGCCAAACCCGAGACGAATTATTCTCTAATCAATAAGCCCATATGTCAAAGAGTGACATATGGGCTTATGAAAGTGTGCAAGAGAACCTGAAACCATCGAATTCCATCCAAGCACAGGACCTTGGAATTTCGAATTCTTGAAATTGAAGAATTTTGCGAGTTTTGGCTTCGGAACGTTTGAAAGAGGTATATAATTTTGGCCGGAAAATTATTTTAGCGAAGAGATGCATTTGAATGACTTTATATAATGTTTTGATTTTCAAATTCGAATCTTCAGCGTTTGGTAGGCAAATTTAATAATCACAAATCCCATAGGCCAAATAATGGCCATCGCCGCTGTCGGTGAAAGTGTGCATGAGAACCAGAGACCGTCAATTCCTAATAGTGATGCGGAATTTTGCTTCGGTGATTAAGCCTTAACTTTAACAATTTTAGCTGACCTAGAAGCTCAAAGTTAATGATCATGGAGAACGCCGTTTCTGCTTAACAGGCCTGCTACATGCCAATGCATTCACACCAAATTACTGTTTCGGGCTGATTTCGGGCGGGGAAGTCAACGTACTTCCTCAAAAGTGACGTTTCTACAAGCGCTGCAGATCAATGATGAAATTGTTTTTGATAAAAGGTTTTCCAATAAGAGGTGTTATTTTGATAGTCAAAAGAAAAATGGCATTTTTTGAGATATATGATCGAATGTTTATTTCAATGTAAAGGGGAAAGTATGCCATTAATAATGAAAAACAATATCAGCCAAAAGGCCGCCACGGATACGCTTAAAGAACAATATCCTTTTCATGAAATTTTTCCATCACCAAATCGAAGCAAAGTGGCTGCTGTATGCATTCAATAGATTCACGAATTCCATCTTTGGGGTCTTGAATCGACGCTGGACTGTTGGTGTAGACCTTATCTTTCACTTGTCCCCAAATAGGATGAAGTCGCAAGGTGTTAAATCACAAGATCTCGGTGGCCAATATTGTGATCACTTTTTCACGGTCCGGAAACTTTTCCCGTAAAAGATATGGTTTCGTTGCTTGTGTGGCACGTAGCGCCGTCTTGTTGACGTAGCCACCGAGGTCGAAATGGGCCTCATCAGTCAAGATGAGTTTTCGATTAAATTCCTGATCATTTTCATGCATTTCAAGGACCCAATCAGCAAAGACACGACTTTGTTGATGATCGGCCGGCTTGAGTTCTTGTGTTTACTGAACTTTGTAGAACTTAAGACCCAAGTCTTTATGCAAAGTTCGGTGTAATGACGTTCCAAAGAACGACGATAAATGGACAAACCTGGGTTTTCTTCAACACTTTTGCAGCAGCAATATTCTGAGCTGTTTTTGAACGACGTGCACGGGGTTTATTCATCACATCGCTTACTTGTCCCAACAGCTCAAATTATTCCACCAATTTCTGAATTGCGGTCCGACAAGGTGCTTCACTACGAAAAAAAAAATGTTTGAGTTTGCGAACCGTCTCTGCCAAATTTTCACCATTTTTAAAGTGAATTTAATTGATTTCAGTGCGTTGTTGGACCGTGTATCGTTTCATTTTTATTAATGGCGTAGTTTCTACTTGTAAAATGTCAAAAAATTACAGCTTCAAAAGTGACAACTACCGAAATAGTCGGCTATTCAAAATAACACCTCTTATTGCGAAAACCTTTATTAGGTATCAGAAAAAAGACGTTTAGTACAACAGAGCTGATCTCACTCAGATGTGATGTAGACCGACCACCGAGGATAGTGTGAACTGAACCTGTATGCGAGCCCCACATTCACACCAGGAACAACAAGCCCCACTGCTGATTTGGCATTCCATTCATATATTTCATCAGAGTATAAAATTAAATGGAAAGGACGAAGGAAAAACATTCATAGGTAGTTTTGATTTTTGTTCTTATAATCCACACTTTTTTCTTATAGGAATGTAGGATGAGTGTGTTTTTGCATTAAATGACAGGCTCTATCTCCCTGTTTTTTGTTTTTTTAAGTGTATTGTACAAATTTTAGTGGATTGGCATAAGACCACCCGTTTATTGTAATGAACAGTTTGTTTTTTTAGAGATAACTCAATAGACCACCGTTTAATGTCGTGGATTTTTGCTTTTTAAGCAACACTACAAGCCAAGTCTAACGCACCATGGCCACAATTCTTGTAGGAACTATGGGTGACATATGGCCAATTGCTAAACCGTATTATCTTCAGGCATTGCGTTGTCAGAGTTGCCAGTTCCTTAAGTAATTTGACTTCGTTATACCTGCCTCAATTTTAAATCAATTCAATGCTCCAAATTAGATAAGCTCTTAAAATGCTTTGTTGCAAAATAAAGTGCACTCAAAAGACCTCAATTCATATACCCCAACAACCATGATGTAGGTACCATAATTTCCATTCCAAACTGCAAACACACATCCTCTTCAATCTTTTTATCATCGTTCTTATCAATTTAAATAGAAAAAAAAGATTCCATTGCAAGCAAACAGAGTATAAAGGCCACTTTAGAAAAAAAAATTAAATCAACTCAATTTCAAACTGCTAACTACAACAATGAAATGATACGTCATCTTCTCTTTGTGTGGTGTACTTTGCGCTTTTGCCTTTATTTCATTTTCATATCTGAAACACCACACAATGAATATATGCCAAAAGCAGAATTTTAATCTCGAACAAAGTGCACAACGAACGCACCAATCAACATGCTTCTCTCTAAAACGTTAACCCTCCCCCCTTCCATTAAAAAAAAATATATGTACATACATATTTCTAAACTAAGATTAAAAAAGAACGTTTACGGTGATGTGTCAATAAGTCAACCACAGGCACATACCTACACAACATGACACTTTTGTTTCAAAGCTCACGTTATTTGCAAAAAAAAAAAAGACTACAGTTTATTGTTTGCCTTTTAAACTCAAATTCCAGCAGTTTTTATATCAAAATTAGCCCGTTTATTATTGTTTATGAGCAGAGATGAGATTTGTGTTTTTTATCAAAACTTCATTTGCTTAAAAAAAAAAAACATTATTTAGTGACAAAAAGCATTGCAGACAGCTGTTCCTGTCCCTACTGTATCTATCGTTTCTCCTCTCTAAAAAAATATAGTTGTCTTTGTCTTGTACAAAATAGTACCATAAATCATGACATCTTCATTAATCAATTAGTGACACATGTTTCAAATATCTTTTTTGAACCATTTTAATGATTTATGCATGGGTCACTGTGACGTATGAGTGTTTTTTTTATCAAGAATAATTACAACTTTTTCACCATCTAGAACTAGAAATTAACTAGAATCATCACTGACCTTCTGGACTGGAAGTTCGCTGCTTCCCAAGATACATATTTCATCTCAGGTTTTGCAAAAATATACCGGTCTTATCTGAAGAGTAGCTTCTCGTTCTTTGTGCACATATACCTAGGTAAAAGTGTGTGTTAAGAACTTTAGGATGAGAATTTTATTTCAAAACCAGTCTTACAGTCTGAAAGAAATGACCTTGTTAGCGTTCAGTGAAGTCAAGATATTTCCATTAATATATTTTTTTTTTGCTTGTTTTAATTAAAATTGAAATAAAAAAAAAATCTGACTAAGAATAATGAAGTCTTCTCCATCATCACAAGAATAGCCGAGATTAAGTTTTTTGTGTGCAACCGGTCGGTGGAGAAACGTCGCTAAGAACTTTTTTTCTGTTTCCTTGTGTGTGTAGGCATGTGTAACGAGGAGAATCCTTGACGTTTCAGAGCTACTTGTGGTCAGTGCAGATAGTGGAAATAATAAGTTCGTTCTTAAGGGAGCAATAAACTCTGGGCTAAGTTTATTCGTTCGAGGCTCGAGGGTGATTTATAATTTTAAAAAGCAAAACAAACTGAAACTGATAAGTATTCTTTGTAAACAATTGAAACCCCTTTTTTTTTTTTTTTTTTTTTTTTTTTTAATTCTATTTTGAAAGCAAAGTCGCAATGTTTTTTTGACCTGGAAACAGTTGTTTTTGAAGGGAAGTTGATAAAAAAATACAGAACTTTTAAAATCGCTGCCGTTTAGCTTATGTAGTAGAATTCAATACAAAGGCACGAATAAAGCAAATTTTATCAAGTCATTGAAATCGATGGCAGTTTAAAGTCCAAGGCTTCTTTTTTTTTCTGTCGCAAAAAAATATTGTTTTGTTTTAGAAAACCTTACTACTAGGTACTGCCTGTGATTAGTGAGGCAATGAAATTGAAATATATTTGTTGTTTTGCTTGAAGGAAAAAGTTTGCGTTTGCTATTGTTTTGGTTGACTGTTGAAAAATGTCACTTAATTTTTTTGTTGGACACTAAATTATTGTTAACCTAATCTTTATGCCCATCAAGAAGCTGAAGGTAAAAATAATTATATTAATTGGAGGCACTAAAGTTGAGTTGTATTTCTTTTGGGAAGATTCAATTATAATAAGTTAGTTTAAGTTTTTCAAAAACTTCAACGAAAACCAGGGATGAATATACTACAAATAAAGTATCTACATATCTACATACAAAACAAACTATTAAAAGGCAATTTATAAAACCTAAAAGCCCACCGAGCAATGACGCATTGATAAATATAAATTCGATTGTTTTAATTTTAATGATATGATCCAAAGAGCAAAGTGCAATCGTTGATTGATTTCAGCAAAAAAAAAAAGGCTTTTGTTCGTTGAATAATAAATAATTTAACGATGATTATTATTTAGTTAAGCAAATGCCAACCAACATAGAAACAGAGCATTGAACTAATAATAATTTTTTTTATTCTTATCAATAAAAAATTACAATCACAAAAATTAATTTAATTGAATTTCTTTATCAATCAATCAAATCGATATAGCAGCAAGTCCATATATTTGTGTTTCGTGGATTAAAGTTAATTGTGGCTTCTATACATTTGTTGTTTTTAATTTAAATTCAGGAAGCATGTTTTTTCAAATATTGTAATTAACTATGAATGCGTATCATTTTATGTAAATATTTGTGTAATCAATTGTTTGCTTTGGTTCTGCTTACATTTTCTGTGGTCAATATTAGAGAATGAAGCCGTGATGTTAATAGCAATTTCTAAATTTGAAATTAAGTCAAAATAAATACAATATTTTATTTTCACAACATATTGTTCTTGAAAGCATGAGTTTCACTTTATTTTTCTATCAAAAGGTTTTTTAGTTATTTTGTCCACTCGAATCAATCAATATAAAAAATTTTTTGAGGGGCTGTTCTCGAAAATTAAAAATTGGAAATGAGTGGTTGATCAAATCAATAGGGGTTCTATCTAAAGCCATTCAAGTTTTTGCTAAACATTTAATCCAAATTGCAATTCCATCATGAAGTACTGAACTCTACAACGTCATAGTGAAAAATGAGTTCCATTGAAGATCTTAGATTCCTTAGAGCCTCTTTGTTTAATAATACAAGAATCAAGCTAGGGAAGATCTTATATATTCAATATCTAAGCAGGTGCTTAGGTGCTTTGCAGTATCACAGCAATTGTCAAATCGTAATCAATAGCTACATGTTAAATTCAATGCATTTTAATCTGTATGATGCTGGTGCGTTATTGTTCCATATATAATATTTTTAACAGAAAGATGAGCATACATAACAACTCAAAGTGGCTGGTGTTGCAGAACAATTCATTTGTAAACACCTTACGTGATTACACCCTTACGCTTTAAGAAAAGAAAAAAAAAAGATACACTTGAGTTGCGCCAAAAAGGTAGAGTGTGTTAATTAGGTCGAGACAAGTACACAACTTTGTAGGAGGGGAAGTCTATTCATCTCCTTTTAACCAGGAGTTGCAATTTTCTAAACAAAATTACTAAAATTGGAAAAAAAAGAATAACTCCTACAATGTCATGTCATACTTTTTTGTGAAGCCAGAAATCTCTTCTTTTATTTTTTGAAATAAAGGTTTTTTTTGAACCGTTTTTGAATTTTCAAACTCAAAATTTTGAAAAAAATGAATTAATAAATAAACCGATTAAACGGATTCTACCTTTTTTATTTTCATTGATGTCATCTAAAAATTGCCCCGCCAATTTTTTTTTACTACGGTGTTGGAGGCGACACTGCGTCGGTAAGTCCTACCTGTTTTTAACTACATTTAAATATGTGCTATCTTAAGATAAATCAAGGAAAGCAAAATAAGCCATTTTATGACAACTAGGAAAAAATATTCTCCTACAATCTTGAAACGTATTTGGATTTAGCAAGTCCTTCTCTTTTTATTTAAATTAGGTCTTAGCCTATATTTAATTGAAAGTTCTTTTTTTATTTTATTTTACTCCATATTTTCCTTGGTGGTTTCTGTTAATTATGAAAAAATTCTAGTATAAACTTTAATGTTTGACATCTGCCGGGCGTCCAGTGGCAACCATTTTTTAACACAAGAGATTCCCTTTTCAGTCGCACAACACGAATCTGGAATGTATCTTAATTCTTTCTTTCGTTATGCTATTCAGATGTTTAAATTCATTTCCTAATTGACTGCACGGTGCATAAAGTACATTTATCTGGGTATTGACCCAGAAAAGGAGTTCCAGCTCCCAAATTATAAAGAAAAATACAAATAAAGTTCAAGAAGAAATAGAATTTCATCAAAATCTTTACGGGCGATACTGAAAATGTTTGAAAAAACTGTTAAAATGTTTAAGTAAGGATTAGGTTCTCCAAAAATGTGTCCCAGATTTTGTTGGTTATTGAAGGTATTCTTCTTTACTAGAGTTGGTAGTACAAATTTGAACTTTTGCAACGCAATTACTGTCAGGCAAAGACGTGTTTTATGACACAATTGCACTTTTAAAAATGACATATATTCAAGTTGTAATGTAATGTAATGCCAGACAAAAGGGTGAGTCTTCATTCATTGACTGCATGGATTTCCTAAAACAATTATTTCTTGTTCAAACTAACACAAAAGTTACTATAGTTCCACAAAGAGCCTAGGGTTAGTAACTTGTTAAATCAATCGTCCCATTGATATTTTTTCGGACTTAGAAAGCACCCTGCGGATCCATTTAAAATGTCTATCAGTTGTTGCCTAGAAAATACACTTTGTTACAGTTTACTACATTTTGTATTGAAGCGTTTGAAAAAAAAACAACAAGTTGACTGTATTTTTACTGACTTCAGCAAAGCATTTGACAAGCTAAGCCACCATATTCTTTTAAGGAAACTGCAATATTTGGGTCTTAACGATAGATTTGTTTTGTGGATATCTTCATATCTAAAAGATAGGTTATATAGTGTTGTTTTTAAAAGTGAACGTTCTAAATGTTTTACTGTTAACTCCGGTGTACCTCAGGGTAGCCATCTTGGCCCGTTATTATTTGTACTATTTATTAACGATCTTCCGTCCGTCCTAGTAAATTCTATGTCTCTTATATATGCCGATGATGTAAAAATTTTTCGTACAATCAACTCTGTAGAAGACTGTGATCTCTTACAAAAAAACCTTCAAAGTTTCTGGGAATGGTGCAATATTAATGGTTTAGTTTTAAATATTGACAAGTGTAAAACAATGTGTTTTACACGCAAGAAAAATGTGATTGTCTATAATTATGCGATTGATTTGTCACCTCTTAGTAACCTGTCTTGCTTTACTGACCTTGGGGTAGTGTTGGACTCAAAATTAACTTTTATTGACCATTTCGATTACATTATTAAAAAAGCTAACATGACTCTCGGTTTTATTAAAAGATTTGCTCGAGAATTTCGTGATCCCTATGTTCTAAAAACTCTTTATGTCTCATTCGTAAGATCCATCTTAGAGTATGGTTGTGTTGTATGGGCGCCATATTATGCGGTTCATATAAATAGATTGGAGTCCGTTCAAAGAAGATTTATGAGATTTTGTTTAAGATTTCCTTACGCTCAACGTATTCAACTAATAAATCTTCCATTTCTAACGAGTCACAGAGCGTATCTACAATTTTGTTTTATTGTTGGGATAATCAATGGATCCATTTCAACTCCATTGATACTTTGTAGATTAAATTTCATAGCTAGTCAGTATAATTTGAGAAGGCAGTTGCCAATTGCCAACATTTATAGTAGATCAAACTACTGTGCTAATAGTCCTTTAAATCTCTTAATTAATATTTACAATAAAAATTCAAATTAAATTAATTCCAGCAATGACAATGTAAAATCACTCAACTTAAGAACAATATTTTTTATTCAAAATAATCCATAATGTACATTAGATATAAGTTTTTATTTCTTTTTTTTTTTTTGTTATAATTAAAAAAAATGTATGTACCGTTAGTATTTAACGAAATGAAAATAAATAGAGCCCGCGAAGCTCCTCCAGAAGGATTTCCACTCTTGCTCTTAAAATAGTGCTTATAGCTCTAGCAGGGAGTTCTATTTTAAAATAATTTTTGGACTGGAGGTGGTGATTCAAATCCCTGATATGACATTTGAAAGAAACTCGTGCCAGCATTCTAAGTTTAATTCTGTAAGGTTATAGTGAATACCATGAGAAGGTGCAAGATCACACCATTCTTTGAATGGAGATGAATTGGATTGAGTTTTTAAGTTTTGTATGTAGATGACTCAACGTGGATAGCATATGTTGGAGTAGAGTATGAGAATATCAAAATGGGTATGGCCAAACGCTTGGATACCATAACACAAGCAAGTATTGATGGTGGCTTCATAACTCGATACTTTGAGCCTAAGTTTATATTTGCATTTGCAGAAAAGTAAGGTCAAATAACGCCCAGTCTGCCATAAGCAGACAATTACACTCCCAACCCTCACTGTTCAGAAACAATTTTTTTTCTCTCAACCTCTTACATTTCCGAGCTTTAAACACCATAATCTTCGTTTTCAAAGCATTAATCTTTAAGTCTCAGGTGTTGCAGTACCTTTGAAGCCTGTTTTTTTTTTTAATTGTAGAGCAGAAGTATTATCCGCCAGCATTACAAGGTCATCTACATAGAGTAGCACTTTGACAAGCATTTCTGAAATACTAACACCCCGGGTAAGCTGTCACAAATATCGGATATGAAAAGAGCGAAGAAGATTGGACTCAGAATACATCCTTGAGGAACGCCTATCGATGTTTCAAACCAACTTGATGTCTCCGATCCATCCCAAACCGTAGCATTAGTTTCACACAAAAACTTTTCATAAATTGCTAGGAATTTCCTGGATATACCAAAGTCAGCCATTTTGGATATATAAGAGCTTGGCGGTTGACTGTGTCAAAGGCTGCTTTGAAATCAACAAAACATGCATACGGAACCCAGCCTGAAATATGCTTAACCGTTGATTCGATTCAAACCCTGATTGCTAACGAAGTACTGGAAGACCCTATATTAGCCCCTCAACGAACTTAATGTGCGTAAAAAGAGGAAACTGGTTGGCTTATGCAACAAAGATCATATTCACCAAAATCACATTATGTAAATTCTGTAATTTTGTAAACTAAGTAAACTAAAGAACGGGAATACGTAGATACAAATTTAAATGAGGTGGCAACATTATGTCATGATAAAAACGCCCATTTAAGTTAAAACAATTTCTTTTTTGTTAAAATAAATAAAAAATTATCTCTTTTTAAGTAAAAAGTACCTTCCATCTGTTTATTTAAATATTTTTCCTTAGAACTTGATCTATGTACATATGGCAAAAGTTAGGTTGGTTCTTATCTGTCGCAGACAAATTTCCAAACTTCTTTTGTTTTTATGGCGATAAAGCCAAGTTTGTTATAGTTTTTTTTTTATAAGAACTAGTTCGTATTAAATTACTCATATTTTGTAGTTTATTACTTCAACATCACGTTTTGTGGTTTCGTAAAAAAAATAATAATTTTGTTTTCTCACAAAACAGAGACTTTGACCACGATTCATAAAAACAAAGTTTCGTTTTAATGATAACCTTAGTCAATGTTACGTGCAATCTAATAAGTGTAGTAAGACACTATAGTAAGTCTTACTACACTCGGTTGGTTATTATAAATAATTATGAAACCAATAAATGCGGTTTCTTTGGTGTGATTACATTGAGAAGGTTGAATTACCTTTACACTTTCGAGAAGAAGAAGAAGTAGGACGTGTGTAATTTAATTACATGTATTAATGCCGTTTTCTAGTGGCTTGTTTACGAACAGAAAAAGTACAATTTACGCAATCGTTGTTTTTTTTTGCATTTTTTTTTTTTCAAGTAAAAATATCTACTTGAAGTAGTATCTAATTGAATTATTTTTTATCTTTTTAATTGTTTATTGCGTTTGTGGGGCTATAAAAAATATTATTTTCATAATTTACAAAAAATTTTTATTTAATTTTCAAGTTTAACTGTCGTTAAGTGGTTGGAAAACACATTTTTTTAATGATTCAGGTTGTTGTTTCTGTTGCTGGCTGAATCATGGAATTGAATAATGACAAAAGTATCGTTGTCAATTTTAAGCATTGTTTGTTAAAATCGGTTTAATAGTTTTTGAGAATAAAAGAAAATATGAAACTTACTTGTAGCCAGACAATATATTGAGGAGGGTACTTTTGCCAGCTCCCGATGGTCCCATAATGGCGGTGAGCTCGCCCGAACGCAGTCTTCCGCTGACATCTTTGAGAATTTTTTTCACTCCTAAAAGAAAAGTTAAAAAAAATGAAAACATATTAATTTTAAATTATTCACTTTCAATTTAAATTTAATTGAGGAACAAAAATTTTATATTTCTGTTCATTAAAAAAAAACTCGGGGATCAAATTATTGAACACACAAAGGGCACCGCGTTTCACTATTTCTTGATAATAGATATTTTGTTGTTGTTGTAAATTGTATCTGAATAGATGGCGTGGCCACGCGCGTACTTTTAGCAGTCATTGATCTAATGTGCATGTGAATTTGTGTTTTTATTTTAATGGATGAATTTCTCAATGAATTTTATGAAACAATAGGATTGAGTGTCTGCGTTTAGGGTGTAATTTTGTATTTCGAACAAAACATGCGATTTTACAAAAACATAGGTAAAGAGCTGAAAAATTGCGTTTTATTGCAAAATTTGCATTTAAGTGTGTCAGAAGGAAGTTATGTGCAATTATTGAAATGAAGTAGGCTGTACTGCATTTGGCCACTACGAAATTATATAATCTTGCCAGTCTGGATCAAGCTGCAAATCTTGAAGAGAGATACGAATTCACCCTCTCAAAAGAACTCTAGAATTCAGTGATAAAAATGATAAAGTGAAATGATTTGGTAAACAGAATCTATAAGCCTTTTCGAAAAGAATTATTGGCCAGTAGAAAAACAAGCTGCAAGATTTTGACAGTTTTCTGAAATCGTCTAGAATGTCATCCTAGGATTCTCCATATGATGTCTCTCTTCATCACTAAATTCACTAGATGGGTAAAGGAGGCCAATATGTCGCAGGAAATAACATTCGTAACATCGGCAGACAATCGATCGGTTAGACCCCAAAAAACACATGTGTTAGTCATTCTCTCTGCTCACTCTGGATCTGCTTGGTCACTTGGAAGATATCCTATGAACATGATACGACATTTTTTTTTTGTTTTGACAGCTCCAAAAATTAAATTATTTCCTATATTTATATAAG
Organism: Platycheirus albimanus; assembly: GCA_916050605.2. Classification (NCBI taxonomy): domain Eukaryota; kingdom Metazoa; phylum Arthropoda; class Insecta; order Diptera; family Syrphidae; genus Platycheirus; species Platycheirus albimanus. Next base: position 27,312,155 of record OU696698.1, on the reverse strand, counting down.
GTGGCTCAAAAGTTGACAAGAAGATATTTGACATTTCTGAAGTAAGCATAATACAAAATACACGCCAACAAGACATGAACCACCTCACTCCCAAAGAACGCAAAATAGCTGCTTGACAGTACGTTTACGTTCATTTTGACAGTGCATTGACGTTGCAGAGGGTCAATGAATAGACTAGACAGATTTCATTTAAAAGGGTTTTCCAATAAGAGGTGTTATTTTGAATAGCCCGCTATTTCAGCAGTTGTCACTTTGAAGCTGTAATTTTTTGACAATTGACAAGTAGAAACTACGCCATTGATAAAAATGGAACGATACACGCTTCAACAACGCATTGAAATTATTAAAATTCACTATAAACATGGTCGAAATTTGGCAGAGACGGTTCGTAAAACTAAACGTGGTTTCGTAGTCAGCTTATGCACTGTATAAAATTAAATATGCTGGACATGTGAACATTTAAGCGTGGCGTACTAAGCCCGAAAATGAAAGATGTTTGAGGCGGGAATAATACACTGCCGTGAAATGAGCCAGTTTAACTGTCACAGTAAACTATTCACCGGAGTGAACTATACTGAAATGACAACCGCTGTGAATTATACACCAAAATAATTGGTATACAACAGTAAATTTGGCACAGTGTAATTCCCCGACAGTGAATTGTGTACAGTGAATTATCCTAGAACCTTTTTGATTTCGATGGCTTAGAAACTTTTCAGTTTTACAAAAGAATCATTTTATACTTTTCATATTGCAAAGTTTGCTGAAAATGTTGACGTCTCCAGGGAAGCTACGAAACTCAACTAACATAAAAGGAAACCCAAACTCACTTATCGTGAAAACTTAACCAAAACTGTCAACGTCAACAACTGTCAATATATAGTAAAACCTACTTTTGAACACAGAAATCCTGCGGCATCGTTTCTACTATAAATTCCTACGAACAAAATGATTCTAATCGATATGGAAAAGTTTTCCTATTGCAGTAAGTAATTTCAAATCATTGGGGCGTTGCGGATTGCTATCCACCCCGTACCCCGTAACCTCACTCCGTCACTTAACTGGACTTAGTTAGATACTTTCCTAACAATCGAATAGAAAATTTATTATGTAACTTAACTTCTTACTTGTCAATCGATTCTGGTTGAGTTGCTTGAAAATTCATAAATACTAAACTAGATTTTACAGACGTAATATCTTTTTGTTGACTGAATGCACACAAAACAACACGTAAAGTTCTAGATACAAACAAATAAGTTTATCTTTTGAAATATTGGAACAAAATGGCTTCCCACTCCACTTTAGTCACAATTGCTAGTTATTTCCTCTTTGCTTATACATAATTCTAATTCATATGATTAGTATCTTCTTTCAACAAAAAATACTTTATGTTTGCAAAAGCGAGCAAAGCCATTCTTAAGAGGCTCAATTTATAACAAGATGTTCTCAGCCCTTTAAGATCGTCCACTGTGTCTCTACTACTTAATGTTTGCTTAATGAAAATGCTCCATTTTTATAACAAAAAATTATGTTCTATAATTGTTGAAGTTGCATACAAAGCAACAAAAATTAAAACGTGATTAAAATACAAATAAATGGAACTGATAAATGTTGCAAGGTCTTCTATTCGCAAGTATTTCAAAACAAAGTTCCCAAATGTAGGTATATAGAAATGACGAACTTGACCCCTAGGCTACCCGTCCAAAATATAGAGGAACTATTTAAATTTATGGGTTTCATTTATTTAAAACAAACCAAACACTAATCGAGGTTTTGAATTTAAAAAAAAAATTCTCAAATTAACCTTACACTTTCCATAGACGGCGCGACGAGGACGGTAGTGGATGCCGGCAGCACGGCCGCGGCCGGCCGCCACGCGGCGAAAAAGTAAACTTTTAAGGTAGACTTCTGTGTTGCGTAGTGAATTATTTTTTGTCTTAATGGCGGGAGTCATGCGATGTTTTAGTTGCATAATAAATAAAAACAAATTAAGGCCTCAGTCTCAGTCTATTATTGTTAAGGTTTCTCTGTTTGAAATTATTGTAAAGTCGTTTTTTTTTGTATACTGATGTGTAGCCGAGGGAAAAGATTTACTTTTGAAATTAATTAGAGCGTGATTCATTTTGCATTTGAACTAAATTTCAAGGAAACACAAATATGGAACTTTATTTGTTTTATAATAAATAATACAAGCTTCTCCCCTATATTAATCTTTTTGTCTCCCTTCCAAAATCCTTCACCTTAAGAATATGATGTTCGGAAGACTGCTGAATGAATTCAGTTTTGTTTTTTTTACTCACCTTTTGAGATGAAAAAGGAATACGATCCAAAATCCTTTTCACGCAAGGGAAACATTTTACAATTTGAAATTTCGTCAAAGTATTTGTGTTTCCTCAAAATGAAAGGTGTGGAACATTTAAAATTGTCAAGTGAATCATGAATTTCGATATGTAAAATTATTTTCGCGCGAACGAAAATTTCGTTTTGTGGAAATCTCAATTTTACATTTCGCAGGCCTCTCTTTTGTCAAAATATTTGCATACCTGATCGGATCAATGTGAACTTTTTCAAAGCTGTTTTAATTTTTTAAGTCCTGTCATTTTTTGCCTTTGAAAATTAAATCATATACGTTCCACAAAAAAGTGACATTTGCCAAAAATGTTCCTTCATGTATGAATTTATAGCTGTGGAATTAAATCTACTCTTGTACATTTATATGGAATTTTCCTTTTCGATTTCTGAGCAATACAAAATTAACACCTTCCACAAACTGTTCCCCACAATTTTTTTTTGTAAATTGAAATATGTATATAAATTCATCACAATGGAAAAACTATAGCATGTGGAAAAATTGAACACATTCGAACTAAATTTTTCATTTTCCAATCTAGTGTAAGTTTTCCTTATTCGATATGAAATATTCGTTGTGGAAACATTTATAGATTCAAATTTTCGTGAACACATGTTTAATTTTTCCTGATTTGATACTCAAAATGTCAAGCTAGTTATTGTGAAAAGGTTGGCATTTTGATGGCTTGTAAAGGGTGTTTTTTTTAGACGTGTGGTTTTCAAGAAGAAATAAAACGCATATGATTTAATGTTACCTATGGCCAAGAATTTAACTTTATTATAAAGATATGGGTTTGCCACTATTTTTTAAAAATAATTTCCGGCAAGTGGCTGCCGCTGCTGGTTCGAATAAATTCCTGGGTGATTAGTCGACCTAATATTGGACGCAGCGTGCGATGCGCCGCGCGATCCGAACCATTATTTTGGTAATAAATTTGCACGATTTGCAAACGTTGTTCAGGAGTAAGTCTATTCATTATGAAATGGCAAACCAGACCAATTCGAAAAAAGTATTGCCAGATTGAAAACCACACGACTAAAAAAAACATTCTTTATATGAGATCCTAGTTTTTTGACAGTTACATATCACCCAAGGCCAGCTAGTCTAAATAATATTTTCACTGTGACGGACCATTTTTGTAGGTCTTATCCACCCATCCCACGAGTTGGAAAATATGTACTTTTAAGAAACTTTATCGCTTTCTAAATCAATTCTTTTGTCTAGTATTTACCTAAAGTGAAATGAAAAATTTATACGTCCCACAATTTTATATTATTCATTTTGTGGCTTGGGAAAACATGGGAAAAATGAATTTTGAAAATTGTCGAAAGCTTTGTCTTTTTTAAGAATTCAAAGATGTGGAACGTAGTTTTTTAAATGTGGATTGTAGTGAATGAGAAAATTGTTTCCCAATAGTCAGTTTTGTGACTGTTGGAAGGTCGAACTTGATCCGAACATGATGTACTCCAAATCAGACTTTTCTCCAGGATCATAACTCGTCTAAAATATTATATGTTATCTGACTGACTGCTGCACTATGTGCCAGGTGGAGTTGCAGCGCTGCTTTTGCAGCCGGACAAAATATATTTATATGACTAAAACCTCCCAAAGTGAAATAATTAGAATTTACACCACTTCCCCATTGTAAAAAAAAAAACCCAATACAAATCGCATACCATGATATACAGTTACATACATATAGACTCCAGGAACTCTATTAACCTTTTGACTATAAAATAAATTAAATGCGTTTTGTGTATGACACCTAAGTGGCGACAAGAAAAAAAATTAAATCCAAACAAACAGAATTCAAAACAAATAAAAAGTCTTGGTCATTAACCTTTTCAGCTCTGACTCCGACTGACTTGAATTGATGAATATAGTGACTAGCTGTAGCTATGAGCTCTGCGTGTTAACCGTTCCGTCACTCTAGCGTCTCATTGTTGCATTCAAAGTCTAACTTTATACACATCAGCTTGTGCCAATACAACATTCACCTTGAATGGAGTCATTACGGACTAATAAGTTTGCTGACACCATCGCACCAAGACCGGTTGATTTTTTTGTTTTTTTTATGTTTAAGTCAAATCTGTGATTTTGCATTTCTGAACACTTCTGACCACATTTAATTCCAACGCCATGCCATCGATCGCCAAGACAGGAAACGAAGACGCAGGTATCATATGTTTGACATATAACACAAAGTATTAATTACCTCACAACACTCATGTGAATGTGGTATGGTTCCGATCCGATCATGATGGCGGCTTTCCGTTTTGACGTCTGTCAGTGAAAAATAAAATGGATGACAAAAAAAAGCGATGACAGCAAATTACGTTTCTGCCAAATTCATTCAAAGTGAAATCAAAAGCAAATCAAACATGTTACGCATTCTGCACGTTAATATCGTAATAAAAATGGATGATAAATATGTACGCCTGCGGCGGCGGCGCGGCGCGGCATGGCAGGCATCATGGTGGCGTTAAAGTTGAATCGTCATCTCATAAGCCTTGAAATGGGCTTATTCTATCAACGACCCATGTGAGTGGCGGAAATTATTTATTTCAACGGTAGTTATTGTAAAAAATGACTACAAACACGGAATATTTAATTATTTTTGTTTGTGATTGCTCGAAGCGGGTATTAAATTTCAATCTCGATTCGTGACTTGCGGGGGCTTTTTGACAAAAAAACCTTTTGGTTTATTGAATAGAAAAGTTGAATAATTGAGGAAGGATTAAGATTTCTTGAATGAAGCGGAAGAAACTAGAAATATTACGAATAGTATCTGTTTTTGCTTCTGCAAGCCGCAAGCCGGTCTTGCAAAGTAGCCATTTTTCTTTAATGTCTGCAGTCTGCTTGACGGTAATACACACCAGTTATCTATTATTTGCAAACAAAAAAAAAAACACGGAAATTCGGCTTCTATAAACACCATTTGAAATTCATTTTCAGGGTTATATTATTGTTCTCGTCGGTTCTGACTATTAATTCGTTTTTTTTTTTTTTTTTTTTTTAAGTTTTTTTGCAGTTAATAAAATGTTGTGGGATATTTGCATTGATTAGCATTTCGGAAAGAAACTGGAATTTTCGTTTGATATTAGCTTCCAGAAAAGTCTATTTTAGTACGCAGCCGCGAGCCGTGCCAGTAAAATATTAAATTTAACTATTCTAACAGGTGGCGCCAAAGTCATCATCAGAATCGCAAAATGCTTAAAGGTTCCTAATTGGAGCGGGCGATTTTGGCTAATTGTGACGGCCATATTTTTTTGGCGACATCATTGAATTAATGATCGTGGTCACGATGGCAAGTTAAACGATTGAACAGCACTTCCAATTGATAAAACTTTTATTATCCAAACAATAACCAACTGACCCAAAAGCTCAAAGTCCATGAGTCATGACTATAGACAACGACTTTTGTTCGCTGACTGGACTTCGAAGCTTTCGGAGAGGACCCAAACTTTGCAGAAAAATCATTTTTATCTATGAGGCGCATTTTTGGATGAATGGCAAATAAACGAAATTGCCTTGTAAAGGAGGACTTCAACCCACACTTGGTTCTTCAGGTGAGAATGCAGCCTCAAAAAGTAACCGTTTGATGTGGATGTTGGACCAGTGGCGAAAACGACGTTGGTGAGGCGACCGCCAGTACCGAACAGCACTAGAACGATGTACATCAATTTCTTGGTCCCCAAATTGAACTTTATGGACCTAGATGACATGACACAGCGGATGCCACAATTGACATCCTGAATGAAAAATTTGAGGGTTTCCCGCAGAGATGACGTAATTTGGCCAACTTAATCATGCGATTTGACCCCGCTAAATTTATTTTTGTAGAGTTACAATAACACAGAACGGTTTTCAAATTCGGCTGGATCTATGCGGAAGAGTTATTGAAGTTTGGACCACTCGGGTCCGTGCCACCATTATAAAATAAATTTTTGGCACAACAGCTCCAAGCGGGGCCGGGGCCTGTGACTTACACTCTCAACCATTCCTGTGTGTGCGTTGATATTCTGCAGGAATGGAAGGGACCTACAATTTACCGCCGAATCCGAACGGCTAACAGAGAAGCACTTTCCATGACATTAATTACTCTTGGAGGATTTGTCACTTCCTCGCAAGAGGCAGTACCCCGGAAAAAAACTTTAGGTGGCAACCTCAGGGATCGAACCCTGAACCTTCGGCGTAGCAGTCCGACACACTAACCACTACGCCGTGCCACCATTATTGTCTTATATTTTGAAATTTGTCATATTCCATAAGAACTTGGGCCTTTCAAATAAATGTATGTGACAATACCTCACACACAGCTGATCTTAGCAACATCAACATATTCCCGTCCTTATTGAAAATCCCTTTATTCTGCAAATGGCGGCAAATGTCAATTCTTCTTTGACATTTGTGAAATATAATTTAAAAATTAGGCTGTTAATTGTTTGGATTTGACGTAAGCCTCCATTTGCGAAAATCAATTTGATAATGATGACTTTTACCTCCTGTCATAACGATCAAATTTGTGGAAGGGGGCTTAAAAAGGGACAAAGGAGTAATTTGTAAAAGTTAAAAGAAAAAGTATATTAAAAAATTACTCACAAAACTTAAAATTTTCTGTGATATATGAACACGTCTTATTTTAAGTAAATCATCATCATAATATCTCTTCTCGTCTCATAAACAATAAAACATATTTACACACAAATAAAAATATGTTAATACAAAAAAAAAGGTATCCAAAAATACAGCTTTCTACTCCGGAAGAGCATTTTGAACACACCTCTGCGCCATTTAGCTCTACAATAATTTTTGTATACATTTGCAGAAACAGAAACAGAAACGTAAAATGCGAACACAGAGTATATTTTCGTATTTTTTGGGTGAATAACCTTTAAATTGGCTTACACCGGCAAATAATAAATCCGTGTTAAGCTCTTAAGTGAATTCGATAAACTGGAAATAATATTTTATTACAAAGGAAAAGTGAATTGTTTTTGGTTTTTAGCGTGTGGCTGATGCGTTTTACAACTTGTTTGTATTGTTTTATTTTTTTTAGGTCAAAATAATGTGACTGTATAGCTGCCGATCTGACGATGTATCCGGTTCAATCTTCTTTCCCTGGACTATTTGGGCCATCAAAACCTTGTGGCTTAGTAAGAAAGTACATTCATCCTACAGTTCCTAGTGTTTTAGCCCCAAAAGGTATCGTTAAGACAATGGCATCAATTTACAAAAAAAAAAGTCACAAACTTGGTAAAAATTGACAATTGAATTGCTTCCAATATTTCTTTTAAGAGGTTAATAATGCGCCCTTAAATCCGATAAAGAGGTCCCTTCTTATAAATTTTATTTTCACGTTATCGGATCTTTTTCTGGGTCTATCCTTGTTGATCGAGGACTTTGTCCCTCTTAAGTTGGGGCAATCAAGTGAACCTCAATTTTTTAAGTCTGGACATACGATGAAGAGATTTAATTAATTGGAAATGAAAGTCACACCACACTTTACCATTTTTTGTTTTGTTGCAATTGATGACCTTTATGCATTTATTTATGAGTGCCTTACTAAATAAAAATCGCATGAGAAACAAATTCAATTTGTGCAAGATGACTTTTTTGACTTAAGACCTTGAACTTGTTAAAACTCTCCAGTTCAAAATAGTGAATTAAATACAGTTTGTTGATTTCTCAGAAGTTTGGAAATGATTTAAATTAATCGATTTGATGAGAAAAAGATCAATTAAACATTCATTTGACATCTGTAAGTACCAAGCCAGTGAACTTTGCGTTTTATGGGCTGGTGGATCTAGTGTCTTCAAAGACTATAAAAGTCAATACGTTTCTGTCAACAGTTGGCAATACTTAGACATAATTACTAACTTTTCGAGCTTCAATTAAAAGACATTAAAAAAGAGAACGTGTCAAAATTGGCTCTAGATTTCGCCTTGGATGTTTGAATTGTTTAATAAATTCTTGAAGATCATAGAATGATTCACTGATTTTGCACCTTTTTAAAATATTTTCCATATTTTTTTCACCATATTTTTGCCATCTCATCTTTTTGCAAAATATTTTCACTGTTTTTAATTCATCTAAGTCTTTAGTTGACAAATATTCATTAGTAACTTGTTGACAGACATTAACTGTGTTGAAAAGAATTATTTAAAATTATAACCAACCATTTCTCCTGTACATTTAAAATATGGAGTTCCATAAAACAATTTAAAGGCACTCCTTGTGTCACCAAAGCTATATGTCAATCGCATGTTTCTCCTCTATAACGTTAAAATTAACTGACATTCATTATGTTACCTTATCCTCATATATCCTTCATTTGACACCCTTACTATATACCCTTGGAGGAAAAAAAGTGTCTCTGTAGCATGTTCGTGTTCACTTTGCGAACATGTAATTAGTTCTGTAATAGATTAACAAGAACACGCAACAGTTTTGAGGAAGCAAAAGTTATTTAAGTTTTTTTTTTAAATTAAATTGAGGGACTGTCTTTTATCTGCTTCTGTGTCAATATTCACTTTCTTCTTTGAAATTTTGAAATTTAAAACGTATTTTCAAAAACGTCATCAAGAAAAGTTTCTGCAAAGTAGACATTATGGTTATAGTTACCTTAGTACAAATGCAGGTCTCCAGGCATTAACACAAAACTGGGAACATCGGTTTTATTAACAGAAACACCATTTTGTAACATCTTCCGGTGAATAACTATTATCTTATGAGCATTACTATTACAATCGAACTTGACCAAATTCCACGGCTGTGGATACAAGTCACAGTTTATTGAATTTTGGGCTTCTAATAACATCACCCATAACAAACCCTTGGATTGGTTAGATAAAAATAGTCAAAATGGCGCCATACATCATATGTATAGTTATTCTATGCTTAAATTTGAGCGTCTCCCATGCCCATTCTTTTTCATCATCAAAATAAAGGTTTTATTACCACGATTGCTTCTTATGAGAAATAGTGTAGGTGTCAAAATGGAGCCCTTAGGTACACCATCAATTCTATAGAAGGCTCGGCAATTTCTCTAAGTGGCAGCATTTCATTCAGTTTTCTTAATAAAATAATGAAGAGTTTGTACAGTGCTAGTGACACGGTTGTTGTCATTTCAACGAAAATGAAGACATTGGCTGCAGCATTAGAGCCCGACTATAATGAATATAAACAGGGATGTGCTTCTGTCTTTATAAACGTACTGATTGGTTTGTTTTAAAAAACATTTTTTAGGCTGTGTTCGCGCAAGAAGAAAGTCTTATTTCAAATGCGTGGGCACATTTTTTAAGAATTTAAAAAATCTTTGTACAACTTTAAATTGCTAGTTTTTGCTAAATTTGAAGTCAACAAAGTTAAATCAAGTACACCTTGTTTTACAAATTAAAACCATTTAAGTTTGTACTTTGTTTGGCAATGACACATTCTGATTCTCAATCAACCACCTTCCTAATCACCAGAGAGGGTGATTAAAAGAAAATCGTTTCATTGTCAAACCTTAAAAATATACTACCAAACTAATTTGTTTGCTTACTTTTTATTTTTTTTTTAAAGAGAAATGCTCTTACGTATCGGGGGTAGGAAGGGGCAGGTGTTTTTAAATTTTTCCAAGTGGCCGAAAACAAAGCGAAAAATAATTGCATTATGTGGCTTCCACAACACTGACTGTGACTGACAGACGAGTAGATTTTCGTTTTAATTGTGCACAATTAAATGTCAGTGCTGGAATTCAATGTTACATTGATTGATAAAACAACGATTTAGTTGCGTGTCTCGTATACTTTCGTGTGTATTTGAAGAAAAACGCGTTGGCAAATTGTTTCGAAACGAATAAAATGCAAAAATAAACATTGTTTTAGATACACGTGCCGCCAATTATATAAAAAAAAGATTGATTTAAAAACAGAGTTGTAAATTCTTAGAATGATTTTAAATTTTTTTTTTTCTGTAAAGAAAGTAATTAAAAAGAGATTAATTTTTTTTTTATGAAAAACTAGTTTGTAGTGAACTAAAATATGAAGAAACTTCCGCTCACAGCATTTCATTGTATTTAATTCTAGCTTTAGTAAGCAAATTTATCGCATGAGAAAAGATTGTTGCCATTTAAACAATTTAATTTTAATGATTAAAATGCGATGTAAATAATTGACATGGTAAATCTTAGTCTAGAATCTTTACAATCATGTTCTTGTCAAACCAGTCCACTATAGCTATCTTGTTGAACGCTTTTTTGATCATTATTACAAAAAAAAAATATAATTAGGATCGTTCTTAGGATTCGTGACAAATCTTATGGAACTAGAGTGTGTCCCTTAAAAGCACATCAACAATGAGCCAGAAAGTCAATGGCCGTGTCCGTCGTGGCAATGTCAATTGGCCTCCACGATCATGTGATTTGACACCTTTGTACGTCTTTCTTTGGAGATATTTAAAAGAAAAGTGAACGTCAATAGCAAAGAACAATTCAAAAGCTAAATTATGAGATATTTTGGCACGTTCACAACATTGAACCTCAATCATGCCTCAGCGTCATTGAAAATATAGATATAAGAACATTTAGATAATTATCTGAAATCTTTTTTTTTTACAAAAAACATCGTGGGTTATGGTTAGACCATCATTTGTATTAGCCTGAATTTTATTTTCTGCACTTCCATTTTGCAATACGTTTTCAACGATATACAAATTTTGTAAATATCATTCGTCTGAAGTTGGTAAAACTGTACCGAAAGTAGTTTTGTCCCAAGTTTTAAACTACGATTTTCACATACCCGGATGACGAATAATATGGACAAGAAGCTGCAACCAAACTTCATATTATGTGAAATACGGACCGTTGCACCTTTGGTACGGAAAGTTGAAAAAGCAAACGATAGCTTAAGATAGATTCTAATCCGTTCTAGAAGATGAAAAAAAGGCTAGTTAAACGACCGGATCGGAAAATGGCCTATCAAGCCAATAGTATTGAATTGCAGTCATGAATTGTAAAACATGGACAACGGTCAACTGTTTTAAGATGTACATTATAGTTCTGCTTCTCGACACATTTTTTTTTAAATTATTCAAAAATTAATTGAATCATTCTCAGAATTCTTTTGAAATGAGTTTTGCAATGATTCAAAGTTAATTCGAACAGTAATTCATCTCCGGATATTGTAACAGTATTCAACAGATTCATAGTTCCGAAACAACCAACTGCCTCGGATATGGATGACCCTACTGATGACGACCCTAGCAAACGAAACAAGGACAACGAATTTCGGTTCTGCACGTGGAATGTCCGGACCCTTAACAGACCACGTGCAGCCGAACAATTAGTGGAAGCCCTAGATGGTGTCAAAGCCGACATCACAGCCATCCAAGAAGTGCGATGGGATGGTGAAGGCACAAGAAGGATGAAAAACTGTGACATCTACTACGGCAAGTGCTACAGGACAAGAAACCAGCGGCTATTTGGATGCGGATTTGTGATCAGAGGAAGGCTTAGGCAAGAAGTCTTGGGGTTTCGTGGCATAAGCGAACGCATTGTCACAATCCGCATTAAATCCAAATTCAGCAACATCTCGCTGATCTGCGTCCACGCCCCCACGGAGGAAAAAGATGACACGACCAAAGAAGAATTCTACGATCTTCTCGAGAAGACGTATGATGAATGCCCGAAGTACGACACTAAGTTTATTCTTGGTGACTTCAACGCCAAAATCGGAAAGGAGGGTAACTTTGGCTCGACAGTCGGAAAGCATAGCCTGCACGACAACACTTCCAGTAACGGACACAGGCTAATCGACTTTGCTGCGGGGCGAAGTGTCATCTTAGCAAGCACATACTTCCCACACCTCAATATACACAAGGGGACCTGGCGGTCTCCTGATCAAAATACCGTCAACCAAATTGATCACATTGCGATTGATAGCAGACATGCCTCCAATGTCATGGATGTCCGCACTTTCCGAGGGGCCAACATAGACTCGGACCACTACCTTGTTGTAGCTAAAGTGCGAATGCGGATCTCCACCAGACCGCAGAATCGAACATCCACTGTGAGAAAGTTTGATGTTGCGAAGTTACAATCGCAAGAGACCGCCACAACCTTTGCCAATCATGTCTCCTCTTATCTCTTGACAAGCCCGGCGCCTGCGCCAAACCCAGAGGCCCAGTGGCAACATTGCAAAATGGCCATCAAAACCGCTGCCACGGACGTTTTGGGTTTCATTAGGCGACCACAACGAAACACCTGGTTTGATGATGAGTGCAGGCTCGCACACTTGGCCAAAGACGAAGCCTATCATGCAGTTCTGAATGCCAGAACTAGAGCTGCCAAGAGCGCTTTCCGTGCGGTGTACCAGCAAAAGAGGAAAGAGGAACATCGGCTTTTCAGAAGAAAAAAAAGAGAACTGGAAAAACGAATGGTTGAATCTATTGAGGGGTGCTACGGCAGAAGCAATGTTCGAAAGTTCTACCAAAGGGTAAAGCATTCGTCCAAGGGTTACAAAGCCCGAGCGGAAGCATGTAGAGACGAGGGTGGGAATGTCGTTGTAGATACACAGTCGGTGCTGAGAATTTGGAAAGAACACTTCTGCAGACTGTTAAACGGCGAAGACAACCAACTAATCGCTGTCAGGCAGAATGATCCATTCGATTTGGATGATGATGAACAAAATTTCCGTCCTCCCGACCAAGAAGAAGTTCGGATAGCAATATCTAAACTAAAGTCCAACAAGGCTGCTGGAGCTGATGGCCTTACGGCTGAACTCTTCAAAGCAGCGGGAGATGACTTGGTGAGGAGCATACACCAACTCATCTGTACAATCTGGTCGGATGAAAGTATGCCTGACGAATGGAACCTCAGCATTGTGTGCCCTATCCACAAGAAAGGAGATACTCTAAACTGCGCCAACTACAGAGGTATAAGTCTCCTAAATGTCGCCTATAAAATCTTGTCGGCCATTCTGTGTGAACGTCTGAACCCTTTCGCACGTGAACTGATTGGCCCCTATCAGTGTGGTTTCAGGCCCGGTAAGTCAACCGTCGACCAAATTTTCACACTTCGGCAGATTTTGGAAAAGACCCAAGAATTCCAAATCGATACTCACCACCTCTTTATCGATTTTAAAGTCGCCTATGACAGCGTAAACAGGAACGAGCTGTACAGAGCCATGTCGCTTCTTGGCATCCCTGCCAAACTCGTTCGATTGTGCAGGATGACTATGGAGAACTCGCGCTGCTCCGTCAAGGTTGGTAAGAACACCACCGACTCATTTAATGTCGAGAAAGGCTTACGACAGGGTGACGCGCTGTCATGTAACCTCTTCAACATCATTCTTGAGGCAATCGTACGCAACTCGCATGTCAACACCAGCGGTACGATTTTTTTTAGATCCGTTCAATTACTTGGCTATGCTGATGATATTGACATTATTGGAAGAACGAAGCGCGCTGTCAGTGGAGCATTCGCAAGTATTGAAGTGGAAGCGGCTCGAATGGGTCTGGCTGTAAATGAAGATAAAACAAAGTATATGCTGTCCTCGGGTGAAGTAGATCATCACCGTAGGCTCGGACAAAACGTCACAATGGACAGACATAACTTTGAGGTTGTCAAGGACTTTGTCTATTTGGGTTCCACTATAACCTCTCAGAACAACATCAGTGAAGAGATCAGTCGAAGAATCACTCTTGCCAATCGCTGTTTCTTCGGGCTAAGAAGGCATCTTAGTAGTAAAGCCCTCTCTCAAAGGACCAAGGAGACACTATACAAGACCCTTATCATCCCAGTCCTGCTGTATGGGGCAGAAGCGTGGACACTGACACAATCGGATGAATACAGGCTGGGGTGCTTTGAGAGAAAGATTCTTCGGGTGATATTCGGGCCTGTATGTATCAATGGAGTATGGAGGAGAAGATTCAATGACGAACTGTACGGGCTATACAGCGACATTGACTTGGTTAAGAAGCTGAAAATTCAGCGGCTTAGATGGCTGGGTCATGTGGAGCGTATGGACGAAAACGCTCCTGCCCGACGAGTCTTCAATTCCAACCCGGAGGGCCGACGCAGTTCTGGAAGACCCCATCTAAGGTGGCGCGATCAAGTGGTAAACGACCTCAACCAACTTGGTGTGCGCAACTGGAGGCCAACTGTCTAGGGACCGGCCTAGCTGGCGAGGAATGTTGGTTGAGGCCGTGGTCCACAATGGACTGTCTGCGCCACCTTAAGTAAGTAAGTAAGTATTCAACAGATAACTGCTTACATGATAAACATGAGTATAGTACGGATATACAATTGAGTAGTTGTTTAAATTTACGTTTCAAAATACTCATAACGTATTTTGAAATGTGTTATACTTTATGTATAACAGTTAAGAGCACCTATTAAAACAACCATTATTGTAGATTACAATCAAATTTTAAAATCGATCAATGCTCGAACGTAATAAATGTTACATTTTACGAACAGAACTAAAGAGTAACGTTAGGTTAAAATGAGGTTAAAAATAAACCCCATAAGTACCCAACCAGAAGAAAAAGTTTGATTAATGAATGTTTTTGTGCCGTTGATTAATATTTTTTCTATGCAAATTTAATACCAGGTTATGTTTCCAACGAGTTTTTTCTGAACTTAAATGACAATCGAAATCAACTTAAACAGACAGCAAGTTGATGATTTTTGCGATCAAGTTATTGACAAGTTCTAGATGCGAGAGAACTTGTTCTTATAAAATTAAAATAAATTATTAAGTTTGTTTATGAATTGTAAACCAGTTTAAGGAGTGTCAACAAAAATTAACCGGATGCGAAATAAATAACTTGGTGTTGGTAACTTTCCTAAAAAAAATGCTTTATATTTTGCGATACTGATCGGTCTATAACAATTGGAAAATGAACCCATTTAACAGTATTATATCTTTACTTTGATCATTAATCCAAACATTTATTAATGGTAATGCTTTGCAATCTGTATTCTGAGAATGTAGGCAGTGCAGTGCCAGATTCGTTATTCATATCTGTTAGGGCCCCTTTCAAACAATTTTTTCTTATTTCTCTGTTACCTATGATCTGTCCTTTGAAAAAAAAGTTTTGACTTCAAGATTAATTCCTTACACAAAAGAAAACCAGCAAACATCTTTTCGAGTAC
This sequence comes from Platycheirus albimanus, assembly GCA_916050605.2. Lineage (NCBI taxonomy): Eukaryota > Metazoa > Arthropoda > Insecta > Diptera > Syrphidae > Platycheirus > Platycheirus albimanus. Next base: position 27,296,664 of record OU696698.1, on the reverse strand, counting down.
TTAGTTAAGAAAATTTTTTCCCCAAGAACAAAATCTATCAAAATCTGAAATTAGCCCCGAATTAGGCCGGTTATAGCGATCAGTAAAATGCATAAGTAAAAAGTGAAAACAAATAAATTAGGAGTTTTCTTTACTAATGGTCGTTTATAGCGATCAGTAAAATTATGTCAGTAAAAAAAAATGATAATAACAACACATCCTGTCTTATTCTTCTTCTTTCTGGTCGGAAATGCATCATTAAATTTTATCAGATGAACGAAATAGTAAGAAACTAGAATGAATTATTGTTTCATTTTGAGTGACATGACAATCAGCTGATACGTAAAATGAATTTTCGTCAGTAAAATCTAATTATTAGTTTTCCGCAAAAAGTACATTTCCGAATCAATATTTCCTTTAAAAATAAATGAATTTATGTCATTCGTCAACGATTGGTATATATTTTTTTCTTTCAAAACGCATTCAAACACATTAAATAATGCAAAAGAAAAATTCTACTGATGCGTTTTACTGATCGCTATAACCGGCCCCTTAGGTAGTTTTGCGTTTGTGTGTTATTAAGCTTGTAGGGTCGAATGAAAATCACTGAAAAAAAGTCATTTTATTTAGTCCCACAGGAAAAAGCTTACAGGGCAACATCACAAGAGCATGCAGGCCAGTTCAGATTACCTCTTAGTGGTATGCGCCTTTGCGGATCCCAGTCTTGGTAATATGTTTGGCCGAAAAGTCTACTTATGTGTACCATAGCTGTGTTTGCTGTGCGACCATCTTGATAAAACTCATCTTTGAAATCCATTTCTCCGAATGCAGAAAATGCCCTGAATCTTTGTTTGGAAAAGTGTAAATTTAAAGCCAATGGGTAATTGCACACCGTAATCTCACCCTCTCCGATTTGAAGGATTTGAAGAAATTACCACGGACATGTTTCACTTTCATATTAAATTGCTAAAGAAGGTTTTGACACTAAACGTCTTCAGAAGGCATTTCCTCCGTATGCCTTCAAGAGAAAGGGAGACATATACTCCGGATTTAATTTTAAATCCTTCTTTAGTTTTCCAATTTTGTTTTTCCACTCATTGTAGTCTGAGAACCTTAATATGGTTAAGTACTTCAGTACTTTATTTAAACTTAAAATATATCACACTCGAATGCTTTGTCAGCCTCTTAACCAAACTCAGTAGTTTGAAAAATCTTGAATCATTTAGTTTACGGAAATTTTGTTGAATCAACTTACGCGAACTCTCCAGTTACTCTTGGCGCGAGGATAATAAGTCACTCGAACACCGAAAATTAAACAATCTTCAACTCACAACCAAGTCCCTTAATACTTTGGTTTCACTTTTCATAAGATACAAACATGTTCTGAAGACTATCATAGCTAGACACAACGTTGCATCTTTGTACATAAGTGTTATGATATCATAATGCAACGGCCTACACCCTTGATAAATAGGACGCATCATAGCCATTTGTCTGCCTTGAACGCTTCTGCGGATTGAATAGAATCACTTCAAGAAAACTGTCAAGAATATCCTACTGATGGAATCCAATGAAGCATGTCAAACAGCTCCTGATCAAATCTCTTCCAGACAATTTGCGCAGGAATGTTCATCAAAAACCATGAAACTACTTCTAAAGTAAGAGAGGAGAGGAAAACTCTCAAAACAATAACTGGAATATTAAAAAGCCACTGTCTTTGAAAAAAGCATCTCCAGGCTAGCCGCGAACCTCATTTGTCGACTTTGTCTCGAATCTGAAGAAATATCTTTGCACATTTTAACAGAATGTCCAGCACTTACCCGCCTTAGAAAGTGGATACTTTGCGATGAGAGTTTCCATAGAAAAACTCAATACTTACTGTCGAGTCTCTATTGACTTTCTTTCGGCTGACTGAATTGATATTTTTCAGTTTTACAACTGACAGTCATTAAAACCTTACTTAACCTTTATCCTGTCAGATTTACTCAGACTTATTTATCATCTAATTTAAGACTTTGTAATGATGGCATCAGTTTGCCTTAATCCGCCATTGCAATTACTCTCCAATATTAAATGTTTGAAGCGAGAACATTAAATAAGGTGGTGACACACATTAATTGCTTCAACAATTAAATGATAATTAGACTCATTTAAAACTTTCAAAGAAACCCACAACGTCACTTTCACGTTTGAGTCTTGTATTGAGATGACAATTGAAATAAAAAAAAGTATGAAACTTTGACTTTTTATAGATCTAAAAAAAAAAAATTGAAAAAGAAATCTCTCAGTTTTTTTTACGTCACTACTCATATAATAAGCATTTCTATTAAATTTGATTCATTTAGTTGAGCCCAGACAAGCCAATTTATGGACTCGTTCGCCCACTTATGGATTTTTTGTTTGCTGTTGTAGATAAAAAATATTGTATAAAAAAATGCAAGTTAGTTTCCTGAATTATTTTACTATATCAAGTCAGTGCTCATAAATTCCAATTGACTATGGATTGATGCTTTTGATGAATCATCAAAATTAAAAAAAGCGGATCTGTCTTTTTCTACCCTTTCTCTATTTTAAACTCGTGCATTGTTTCTTAATCAATTTTGCAGTTGTAGGTGCACAATTTATTTTTTCTCTGAGTGATTCAATCAAAGTCCATTCTAAATTCTGATTATCAATTACATTGTAATTATGAGTCATCCATCATCATCAAGTCAAGCTATCGAATAGATGATTCGAACGCCATTAAAAAACCTATTCGAGTTTTATAATCCAACCTTTTTTCCACTTAAGTGGAATATTTTATTGAAAATTATTTTAATATGCCAAGAAGTGTGTTCTGTAAAGTTATGTAATACTTTACGTTTTTATCATATTAAAAGCAATCAAATAAAACAAAAGAAGTTTGATAAAATCAAATTAAAAAAAAACATGAAAACAAGTATTGAGTCGTTCGATTACTATCATGTTTTTTGTATTAATATTCAAATTATATTCGTCGGATGAGTATTAATCGATAGGTTTTAGAATGTGCAAATTATATAGTTTTCTGTTTTAATTACTTCCAAATGACGTCAACGAAATTATGGATTAATCATATTCAAGATATCATCTTTACTACAAATTTTTATATCGATAAAAACTAAGCGTTTCTATCTTAATTTTATCATTAATTTTGTAAAAACTTGTTGGCTTGCTTTTGATGTTCGAAATAGTTAAAAGATGCTAATCATGTTCACAAGTCAGATCAATTATTTATATTTTGACATTAAAAGGGTGCCGTTCTGGTTGATTTGAATATAAACCGGCTGACAATTTTGTTTTTCAAGAAAATTCAGACCCTTGATTTGAATACAAATTCTTCATTCTAGAAATAACGGTTACAAGCGCGTGGAAGATTTTTTTTAAGATTTATGATTTATGATCTTTCTTAATCGAATAGATTCTAAAATGCTGAGCCAACAAACTGCACGAAATATTGTAGTATTTCAAAAAGTGTTGAACTTTAAACTTATGTAAGACTCAAATGCTCAAATGTATGAGTTGTATACGAAATGCATTAGCGAATAGGTCTTAAGAGAAGTTTCAGCGAATTTCAAAAGTTGCTGCTGTGTACTGTTGCAAATGTAAGTTTATTTTTACAAAATTTAATTAGGTATTCGGCACCTAATCTATCAGTGCGCGCGCTGTGGACAAAGTATAAAACTCTAAAGAAAAATGTTTCTTTAATCCAAAAACAAATTAGAATTAAATGAAAAAGAAACACATTCTTCATACTTTTTTCGATAAAATATGAAGATTAAAATCTTCTTGTGCACGAAATAACTTTGCATTAAGTTTAGTTGACGTCCGAACTAATCAAAAAACCGCCATTCAGTGACCTTTGTCAATATCATATTGGAAGTTAAATTATTTACCTTGATTTGTGAAGCCTTAAAAAAGCTTCAACTCGCCAGTAAAGATTATTATTTTCAAATAAAGGGCGTCCAAAGCGAAGTCATTAATAATTAGTAAAAATAGAAGTGGTCCAGTATGACTCCCTTCAGGTACTCCGGACAATAAATTAACTATTTTAGAGAAACAATCTCTCGTTTATTTGACGTGTAAGATTACCTACAAATAATTTGATTCGAGCAATTATTGACTCCAAAAAACCGCATTTTTCAAATTAAGAGTGGATTACTTTTTCTTATGCTCATTCGTTTCATCTGGAAGTCGTCTGTAACCTTTGGCATTGAAATAAATCTTCCGATGTTTCTTGATTTGAAACTATCCACCGAGAAATATTTTTCCAAGAGTGTCTGTATCGTATTTCGTATTTCACAGGTGACATCTTTTTGAATCACAAAACTAGGATAAAGGCACTGGATGTACTGAATACTGTGCGTCAATTGAGCAGAAGCAATTATTCATTTTAGAATAAATGGTTTCCGGAGTGAAACTAATGGAAAGTGCATTAAGTTTCCTATTTGGCTTCTAAGACTGATAAAACTTTAAAGAAATTTAATACATTGTTGAGTAAACTTATCCTTACACTCAAAAATCTCTGAGTATTTGTAAAACAAAGTCAGCTGCTTTCTGCCATCCATATTAAATGAAAAATTGACCAGAAAAGCACTGCGGAAAAACGGTAAAACCCTTATCAATTACTATCACGAAATAGGTCAATTCATTTGACGAACCAAAATGTGCTTTTTCCAATTGAATAATACAATAAATAATTTTTATTTGTATTGTACACGTGCCTTCTGTTACTTTATTATCTTAAAATATTCTTATTCAATTTGTTTTTAAATAATAACCTATACCGACCTTATTGAACAAAGATTTATAATCAATACTTTTTAAATGACCCTAATCCAGTGGGTCGGACTGTAGCTAAATCTTCTAAGTTCTAACTAATACCTGATGTGTGATTAAGGAATTTTTTTTTCTATTTCCCTATGCCTTAATGCGAAATACCAGTTTTTGCAGAAATATTTTTTAGTATCGATCTATCCAAATTGATTTGCCGCGCTTCAAAATAACCTGGCAGTACAGGTTGCCTACCTCACACCTAAGAGCAAAACACACAAAAATCGTGTGCCACTTCATTTTGCTGATCGTTTCGTTATAATTTATTTGTTCAGCTCTCATTCGCAAAAAATAAGAACCAAAATCAATGAAATCGCTGTCTTATCAAAAAAATGAAGGAACAAAAAGTATGTCTTAAAAATAATGTCAAGTCAACTGTCAACGACACACATAAAATACAACAAAACAATTAGCCTTAATTTTCAAGTGACAAAGTGAAAAAGTAAAAAAAAAAATTGAAAAATTGATTAATTTATTTAAAAATAAAAATTTATAAAAATAAGGAAACAAATAACTGTACTTACTGCTTGATCCACCTTCCTTCACACCATATGACACATTATGGAATCCCAGATCGACAGCAGGACGCTTCGGAAGATGCTGCAGTGTTTTTGGTTGAGCTGGAACAATTTGCGCCTTAACCACAGAACCGGAATGCCTATTATCATTTAACAGAACATTAGTCGCACTATCGTTATGCACCATTTTGTTTAATTTTTTATTTCTAAACTATATAAGAGAGTTGGGAAAAAAATTTCTTTTACAGTAATTATCACATAAAAAACAACAACACCATAAAAAACAAAAGAAATATCTTAAATCAGAACATCCGAGATGTCAGATCATAGTTGAAGTTGAGAAAATAATTTTACGATCTTGCATGTATCTCTCTTTCTATCTTTTTTCACGATCGTTTTATTTTTCCCCCTTTTTTTTAATTAGAAATTAGAATAACAAAACAAGACACTGGGATGAACAAATTTCAGCTCGAAAAAAAAAATAAAATAATGAAAACAGAGGAAATTCCCGAAAACCACTTTGCAATTTTAATTCTTTCTTTTTCAATGCAAATTCTGTTTTCTAAAGAAATTTAAATTATTTCTTTCTTTTTTTATTTTTAATACAAAGAGAACGTTCGCTTTATTTTTTTTTTAACAAAGCAAAGCGAAATCCAGTGGATCTTTATCTTCTACTGTTCGAATAATTGCGTTCTGTATGAAAGTAGAAGTGTATCTACAGAAATGTAGAAATTTATGCGCGCTCAGACGCTCACGGAGCAAAAGTACGATCGCAACTAAAAATTCGATTTCTGCTTCGACTAGCGTCAAGTCAACTAAAAAATATATTTTAACAGCACAGCGAGCGACCAAACTGACAGCAGTTTTATTTTTTTTTGTTCCCAGCATACGTAATTCGATAATCGACGAGATACGTGAGATCGTACGATCAGCGATCATTTGACTGTCAGTTGAAAAATAATGTGTGTCTGTGTGCGTTCTGCGATGACAAAAAATGTACTAAAATGCAACAGCTGTCAATGAAATTCTGTTTTTTTTTCTCATACAAAATCAGCTTGGGTTGGTTGGACTAACTTGTGAGTTGGGAAAGGGGAAGTTCTGATAAGAGTTGTTGTATTTTTTTTTAGTAATAACGGCCGATCGTATCTCGTATGTCAACAGAAAGCAAGTGTTTTTATGTTAAAATAAGGGGAGAAGATTTTAATTGAAGGCAAGGGTGACCAGCCTGCTGGAGAGAGACTTTCAGTTGAACTTTGAAAATTTTTATTTTGATCAGATATTAGTTTGTTAACTTTAAACATTTTACAGAATATTTACATTTCGTTTTTATTCGTAAAATACGATTTAAAATTTTTAATCCGAGAATTAGCTTTATTTAATCTCTGGAAATCGATGAGTTAAGTCTCAAACCACTTTTGGACCACACTATAAGATTTTTTAGGCAAATACCGATCCCAGGATAATCCACTATTGTACAACTGGCTCTTATAATCCAGTCAACAGGTCGGTAAAAGTAGGTTAAGGTGGAAAAAGGTCGGAAGTTAATGAAACTTGTTGATTTTATCTTTACAAAAAAATCGAAATCGATTTTCCACAGGAACCTCAAGGTAAAAGACTTATCAAAATGATAGTTAACTATTCCTGAATAAAATCCCAAGTTGCATTAACTTCCAACCTTTACCTGTCGATTGAACTATTAGTGCTAGGTAGGTTACGTTATTACGTGCTATATTTTTGGTAGTGCAAGGCATGTTTTGAATTACAGTAGACGATCGATATAGTGACCACAAAAATTTAACACAGACTACTCTAAATAGTGAACTATGAAGATGAACATTTCAATATAGTGAACTTATTTTTCTTTTTTGGGCGATATTCCACGAAAAATTTTCCGTTGCATTGCGCCTGTGAAAGTGAACTATTTTTCTGAATAAAAAACCATTCCTTTGTGTTTTTTACATTTTGGCACGAACAAACAAACAAGTTTTTGATATGGCTTCGCCTTTGATACATATTGTAGTCGGTCAAGTAAATCCCAGAAAAACGTCGGAGTGTGTTAAGTATTAAATGTATGAAAAAACATATATTTAGGACATCTGAACTCCCTGAGGTGGAAACTTAGCTGTACAAATGGTTTTTGGAACTACGAAGAAAAAATCTACGAGATAAAAGAGTGATTTCAAAACAAGGCAGTTTCAATTTAGGAGAAAATGAAATGAAATGAATGATGGAAGCTGGTATAATATATAAAAACTCTCGCTCGAAATAGTGAACACTTTCGATGTAGTGAACAGACTTGGTTTTTATTAGTTCACTATATCGAGCGTCTACTGTATTGTCAATAAAAATTGAGGTAACAATCAAACATGGCATCGTCTTTCGGTCTTTGTAATGTAGAGTATTCTGCCCTAATTTGGAATAAGCATATTTTTCTCAGAGACTGCTCCAACAATTTTACTGAAATTCACTCTTTTGACATGGTCTATATTTTGTTTGGAATACATTTTTCAGTGCTTTTAGAAAAAAAAGTTTTGAGATAACAATCAAACATGACATTACGATGAAAGCGAGGTCGAAAAAAGTTGGTCCAAAAAATCTGTCTGAATGTATGTCTGCCTGTCGGGTTGTCTGTATGTATATGTAGACAGTTACAGCCCGGTTGTTTATTTATTTGAATTCGTTACATACTAACCGTACATTCTCAAGATTAATTAAAACTAGAGATATATTCATAAATTGATACATACATAAATCTTATGTCTATCTATATTATAAATATTGGATAAAAAATCTATTTTTAAAACAGTGAGTTTGGGATTTGTACGGAGGGAAAATTGGAACTTTTTGTAGGTCATTTATTTTTTTCAAAAATGTTGAGTATTATGTGTTATATGCTGAATACCTATGATCTGGCGCATTTGAAATTTCGTTCGAAAATGTTTTCAAAAAGTTTTTCCTAAAAAACTTCTCCACAGATTTTGATAATTTTATTTTCTTAAATTGAAATTCATCCAAGAAATACAAATTTTCAGCTGAAATAAGTTTAAGGACCTATATTATTTAGGAATTTCGACCACTGTCACACATTAAAATTTTTGGTTAACCACTCAGATCATTTGGATCAAACTCTTAATGTAGGAAGTCTTGAATAAAATAATACCACGTTTCAAAATTTTCATAAAACGTATTTGAGTTTGAGAAAAAAAATGAGAAATTTTTTCCTTGGTGTTTGAATAATATTGTTGAAGACAAACTTACGCACTTATTGACTGATAGCCGTTCTACAGGTATTATTCTAATTTTTCGTTAATTAAATACCCGATTTTGATTTAAAAAAAAAATTAAGTTAGAGAATTCATCTAAACTATATTTAAAATAAAAACCCATTCTGTTCAAAATGTGTATTTCTTAATCTTTTTGTCTGTTTTTTTTTTAAATTTTTTCTGCTTAAAGGGCAAAATGGCAAATGAATGCGATTGAATATTTGCATCTTCTTTCAATTAATAAAAGGGGACACGAAAAATTAATTAGCAAAAAACTTAAGTGGAGGGAAAGTGAAAAATTTAAAAATAAAGTACCCTAAAATCCATTAACATTAAAATTTTCAAAAATCACAGAAAGATTTCCGTCAGGTTTGCGTACCACAGCATTAACCAACAAATGACTAGATTGATATGTAACCTGAAAAAAGTAAAAGAAAAGACTAGCATTGTAAAAAATCTCTTTGCAAATACTTGGCTGGTGGTTTCATAAAATCAAAGTGAGCTAGTTTTTTTTGGGTCCTACGATTCGTTTTTCGCCAGTTTTTCTTGCAGTTTCAATTCAAATAAGAATCAGTTGTTGAATCTAACAATCTTTTACGGGCTTCATTGCTCTGTTAGAATTTTTAAATCTAAAACACTTTGCCCATCATAAAAACGTCAGCAGAATCTTTTAGAAAATTAATAACAAGCTTGGGAACATAAGATTTTAAAACATTCTCCCCAGAATGATATAAAACAATGAACATTTTCCAATTCAAAATAATTCTAATTGAAACAAAGTTTGTAGGTAAAGAAAAGGTATCATAAGATGCATAATTTAACTTTGTTGGGTTTTTTCCCCTAACGTTTGGTTTTCACTGAAATGTTTCCCACAATGTGTGTTTGTTTTTCTTTTTTTGAACTTGAGAAGCTATAATTTACATAATAAATCAAGGCCACTTCAGCAACCAGCTAACTATCCAACCATCCATAAAACTATATGACACCTCATAACTCATTTCTATAGAAGTCACATTTTTTTTTTATCGGCAACTTGTAATCGGTATTTTAGTTTAATACCCCAGTGATGCCACTAAATTAACAGAAGTTGTAGAACTTTTGTAAGCCTTTAAATAAAAAAAAAAAAAAAAAATATGGGTGGAAATTGGGTCATTATGATTGACCGACTGTTAGCTTTGTTAAAGAATTCAACCTTCATTCTATCACGAAAAGAACTTTACCGAACAGAATATTGTGTAATTATTAATGGTTGATTTTATTGGAAGTCATTTTTTATTGTTTATTGGAAAATGTTGATTAGGTTTTAAATTTGTTTGATGAAATAATGGGTGCTCAATTCATTCATTTCTATCGATTGCAGTCCACTTTTAAATCTTCCCGGAAGACTATTTGTGATAAGACTTGACCCTGAAAATTCCACTTTCAAAACAGATAAGATGCACTTCTATTATATTCGTATTGTCTTGAAATTAATGTAAGAAACGTATGACTCGTTACATTATTAAAGACTGTTATCAAATAAATGATTAAATCGATTTATTTGTGAAATGCAAACTTTGATAGCTCAACGTTTTAAGTTCACCATGTAATTGCTGTTATCAACTTGTCAGATAAAAAAAAGAAACTTTGTAAACATGTTTTGTTATTCATTTCGATAGTCAAGCGATTTGGGAAACTATAATTAGTCAAGAGCATTGATAGTTTTGAACAATGTTTTTGCTTCATGATTCATAGTATGTACGGACATTTTTTTGTTTGAAAAGGCGAGGTCCCAGCCCCAGTGGATAGTAGAAGAATGTTCCACAAAGTAACATGGACCACTCCACACCTCTTATACATTTGAAAAAAATCCCTCTAGATCACACTAAGAGGAAAGTGCCTTCCAGTAAAACGAAAAAATCGAATTTTTCACTGATGGTTCAAAAACAATTGTTGGGGTAGGGCGTTTATTCGGAGAGACTATATCGCAGTCTGTCCTTCCGTCTTCCAAACCATTTGAGGGAGATTAAGGAGGAATTAATGGCGATAAATGGGGTCCTGGCTCAAAGAAAACGTAGTATATTCTAGCCAGACTGCGTCCCGGGCCGGAAAATTTCTAGGTCGGCAAAATTTAAAAATTGAGGACTAAAAATATAGCTATACCTTTCCAAAATAATTTTACTTTTTTCCTCAACAACATCAAGGGGGAAAATATATTACTCAGAAAGAATTTCGATTTTTCGTAGAAGAAATCTAACAATTTCTGAGTGTGTCAGTGTCATAATTATGCCTATGGCAGACGCTACGCAGCTTCAACAGTGTCTGAATTTAGTGCCGGAGTAGAAACGATGATAATTTTGCGATACGAGCAGAACCGGGCAAAACATTAAATGGTGTAACATTATTCCTGATAATAATAAAACAGCCAACAAAATATTTGTATTTAAAATGCATTCCAAAGACTTCATTTTAGATCAAAGATGATGTTTAAAAATTAAAATCATAAAAAGAAAATCAGTTGAAATAAACTATTTAAATCACATTAAAAGCGAAGAAACAGTTCCACAACAAAATACAAAATGGTCGAAGTAAACATAAAAATATAATTAAATAAACAGGCCAATAAAGTAATAATTAAATAAATATTTATTTTAAAGTTCTTTGATTCTGTAAAATAAAAGAAATTATTAAGATAGAAAAAACAGCACGAGCACTTTTTATTTTTTCTCTTTATAAAAAAAATAATATTTAAAACAAAAAGCACGGTCACCCTGTTACCCATAGCCAATAAAAATCCTTTTTCTTATTTTATTCTGTTTATCAGATAAGTCGGAGTGAGTGAGCAAGTGCGAAAGGTGAACTTCGAAACCGTAACTTTTTGTTCCTCTTTGTGATCGTCATTCCACCCTTCACATATAAAACTTTTGGCGGCAAATATGCGTCTACAATGTCTACACAACTGCTAAAGCTGTTTGTTTCTTCTTCCTTGCATTCAAATTGAGTGCAAAAGCATATGACAACTGTTTGGATCACCAGGCGCTCAGGAAAAGCAAGAAGCAGTTTATTTTTACCGATATTTTGAAAATGAGTGGAACCAAAGGAGGACATGAATATCAAAAGAAAGACATAACGGGAAGAAGTTAAGGCGGAAAAAGCACAGTCACTCTGTTACATATTATAAAAATACCACCTGACTCAAGCCCAGCGAAAAAATGGTCGCCACTGACCCTAGCCAATAAAAAGCCTTTTTCTTACATTCTTCTGTTTATCAGATAAATCGGAGTGAGTGAGAAAGCATTAAATTTTAATATGAGCAAGTGCGAAAGGTGAACTTCGAAACCGTAACTTTTTGGTCCTCTTTGTGATCGTCATCTCACCCTTCACTTATAAAACTTTTGGCGGCGAATATGCGTCTACAATGTCTATACCACTGCTTAAGCTGTTTGTTTCTTCTTCCTTACCTTTAAATTGAGTGCAAAAAGCATATGAAATTTGTTTGGATCACCAGGCGCTCAGAAAAAGCAAGAAGCCTTTTATTTTTGGCGATAATTTGAAAATGGGTGGAACCAAAGCAGGACATGAATATCAAAAGAAAGAAATAACGTGAAGTAGTTAAGGCGGCCCACACACAAACAGACTATTCCTGTGTGTCAAAAGTGGAACAATCTTTGCAGAAACAATTTTATAACTTATGTATAATTTTTCATTGCAAAGGGCATTAAATTAAATGTTTTCCCAGGGCGGCGGAAAAGCTGGATCGGGCCCTGGCTTTATACATCTTTAAATCCGGTCAAGTTAGCCCAAAACATAGGATGACAGCCACATCAACCGCCTATCCTACATTTTAAGATATGAGTTTTTAATCTTAAAATTATTTTAAAATTCAGTCCAAAGCTTTGTGGCAGACTACGCATTCCCCTTTGAACCCCGGGTAGTAGTATGGTTAGTGTGCGCAGTCTGCAGTCCGCGCCTAACTTAAACTAAGTTTTTTTTAGTCTGCCTCTTGTGAGGAAGTGACATATGCTCTGAGTCTGAGAGCAATAAAATTGTGGTTCTCAGCTAGCCCTTTCGACTCGGCTGTCAGTTGTATGTCCCTTCAATTTCTCCATTAACGCACACACAGAAATATTTGAGAGCGTTAGTCACTAGGTCCCGGTCTCGCTGGGAGGTGTTGTGCCAAAAAAAATTTTTACTGCACATATTTCGTGCGGAGCATTGAAAAAAGATGGCTTGCTGACACGTGAACACGCATCATAAATTTACCCTTTTGTGGTGGTCAGACGTAAATAGAATTGCAGCCGTACGAGGTGGAATGGCTCGTCAACCCCAATGCTCAGATTTAAACAGAATCATGGGTCTTTCAATTAGCTTCTTTTAGCATTTTAGTTCAATGGCAGCGTACTGGCGATTTAATAAAAATAGGATTGTCCCGAGAATACTTCCTTGAGGAACATCGAATTGATCGATTGTGTTTCCAAAACATTTTGTGTGGGTACATTGTTTCTCAAACCCCTCACGTAAAACCTTTCCAAAACTACAACAGCCTTTAAATACTGACATTCGTCTAGTGAGCTTCCAAAGCATACGTTGTTAAATGCACTTTGTCTACAGTGGAATGTCTATTTTTATAGCTCTGATTGTTCTAATTGTAACAAAACAAAGTATCTTTGTTCATTCAACTTGGACTTTGTTAGTAGTTTCATCAATTTATTTACAAAACATTGTAAAGTTAGAAAAATAATAATGTATTTACTATTAGATTTTTAATCAAAGTTGATACGGCAGTAGGCACGATTTGGTCACTCGATTTTAATAACAGATTGATGATGTAAACAATCCGGGCTTCGGGTTTAAGGAAGTCCAAGCATCCAAGGTTAAATTAATTGACATTTATATCGCTGCATAGTAGGAACAGTACACGTTACAACAATATCAAAACGATTATAAATACCAAGTTGTCCTCCTTATCAGCATTTTTGATAATAATGCTGAGTCGATTGAACGCGTTAGCACACCTTTTACGACATCTAATCAATAAATTTCAGAGCGAACTGATAACAATTAAAAAATTTAACGCCATTTTTTTGTTCCTATATTTTTTTTTAGAAATCAAAAATTTACGAGATAACGAAACGAAGCAAGTGACTTTGCCCTCTTCTTGATGATGTAGCTCCTCAAAGCATGATCATTGATTTTCGTATCTATATACTTTACTTAGAGTTAGCAGTTAGCACGTGTAAGTGCAATGTGCTGGCGATGCGATGGCTATGTGATGTCGGTTGCAAAATCTTTCAGAGTACAAAGATCTCGGTCACCAAATTAAGTAAGAGTTGCGATTTTCGCTGCTATTGGGAATGGCAATAGAAACAAGTCGCTATGCGGTTCCATGATTACAAGTAGTTGTCTGGTTAGTTTGAGGAGTAAATTATTATCGTCGCAGTGCTATGTTGCAATATAGTTCGCTACACTGTTGGCCAAACCGAATACGATTTGGTGGTTATGGTGTTCTCTATGGCAAGTAAAGCTTGCCTGACCTCTTTGGATTAGTTGAGTGGAAGTTGAAGCGAGTTATGCAACTCGCTCGTCCTTGGATACCAAAATATTTTTTATACCGACGCTTGCAAGACTTGTTTTTGGTTTGGTTTCGCAGGTGTTCAATGTGCTTGATGATGGTTGTATGGAGGCCTTGGAATAGGATTACAAAATCGAAGAAAGGATATCGATTCTTAGGTGTGGTTAAACTACCTTTGGCTTCTTAAAACAAGGATAATCTTGAAACTGGAATTTCCCTTGATCAATTGAGATAAAAAAAGCATGGTTTGTTTCCAGTAGATCCATTGATAAGATAAAGTTCATTTGATGTGATAAAAACATATTCAACTTATGAAGTAGCTTATGACCATAATGTTGTATTAGTTTGTAATCGCGTCATAATTGTTTGTCCAATCACAAATTAAAAATGCGCTGCGGAATTGCGGAATTGTATTGATATCCTATGACCATAATTTTGTATTAGTTTGTAATCATAGCATAATATTGCTTAATTTATTTTCCAATTATAAATTTAACCTCAAAACTATTTTAATATCCTTCAGTTTTGTTCAATCAATTGCTAATTATTTTATTTAAGTGCTTTTATTCGATAAGCTTAGCAAACCACCAAAATCTATGAGGGGAAATATATTTTGAACACATTTCATGGCTGATTGGATTAAGGATAGATTAATTTATCGATTTCAAATTTGTGGAAAATGCTTTGCATCAATCCAAACAGGATAAATATCTCATCCATGGCATATCTTCATACGTACGTATCTGCTTAATAAATAATTCGACTTAATTGAATATTAATTACAAAATCGTTTGATAGAAATAATTGATTCTACACAAACGTGTGTTTGATAAAGTAATGTCTGGTGGCGATTATTAAAAAAAGCCATTGAATGAAATGGAACCCCCCCCCCCCCCAAAAAAAAAAAAAAAAGAAGAACAACTTTCACTGCCAAAGGGAATTCAATTTAAATTTGTCCTGGAATAGTTCAAAAACTTCAATGAAACTCTAATTACTTGTTTCGTTTATTTAGTATTTAAAACTTGAGAAGTTTGAATGGTTGTTGGATTTTGAAATAAAGTTTTTTAATCACCTAGGAGGGGTATGCAATCGTTTAAAAGTTTCGCTAGTTAAAAATATATGTTAAACTGTAATGACTTTCGAAAAGTAACAGACACAAGCAATTTTATAGAAAAGGCTGTGGTATACAAAACGCCAATTTTATTTTTTTTATTTTATGTTTGGAAACGAGTTCGCATTTCAAAATATTACATTTCTTGTCAAAGCACATTCTGCAGAGAAAGGGAAAAGAAAAGTAGACTAATGCAGACGTTTTTTTATGTTTGAGGTCGGTTTCGGTTGGTGGAATTCTGACAATCTATCGTAGAGTAACTTCTTGCTGCGAGGACTAGGGCGGCATCCATGTGCCATTTCTTAGGGGATGCCAGAGGCACTGCTGTAACAGTGACTGATTATTCTTATCTGCAAGACAAGACGCATGAAAACAATTCGGCATACAAAAGGGTCCAACAAGACGATACAGAATCTATATCACACTCTACTAAGAAAGAACTAAATTTCACGAGAAGTTTCTACGGAAGAATAATGGCCAAATCTATTGATATCGACTAGTCCCTGTTATCCCTAGTTGAAATTACATGATTTTGGGGCTTGATGTTAAGGAGTACGTAGATTGCAAGGAGATTTCGAATCGTTTTTGGTGTACATCAACCTTCATCGGTCCTCTTCTCTTTATATGAGTGAAGGTTTAGTCACTTTTTGCTGATGATCTGAACATTTGGCTTCGTGGTTACAAATTACAGAACGATAGGTTCACAATATCTTGTCGTGTAAACAATCTCAACTTTAAAAATGCACTAACTTGAATAACAGCAATACGGCTTATCCAAAAAATGCCTTCATACAACACCCAAGTGAAGATTTAGATGATTTCCTTACAATTTGAGATGTGAACAGCTCAGAAGATAAAAGAAGAACTCAGAGATTAATTTTCAATTATTCATTCACCAATCTTCAAGCCGAAAGAAGGTTGCAAAGAAGCGCGCCCAACATCAAGCAAAGAGTAAGGAGGGCTGTTTAGGAAGTTGGAAAGAATTTCTTCCTCAGCTGCTGAATCCAACCAAGATATACAAGAGCTACGAAAAAAAACAACACGAATAAGGGCGCAACCATCTTCAATATAGGAAGAATTCTCAGTACATTTGCTCGCCGAGGTTCATTTATGATTCTCAATTCCAACTTCTTGTGGAAGATGACAAAATACACAAGTGGCGACAGTATTGTGATAGACTTTTAAATTAATAGTTTCCGCGGCTATATTTTATATAGGGTGATTTTTTAAGAGGTTTAGAACTTTTTTTTTAAAAAAAAAACACAAAAAATTCGAAAAAATTAATGAAATATTTATTTGAATCGATAGTTTGAACCTTGCAATTTAATGTTTAAAGATAATTTCATGCAAATGTTGACCGCGGCTGCGTCTCAGGTAGCCCATCCGCTGAGTCCAATTTTGGCATACTCTTTCACACATATCGGCCGGTATCTCACGAATGAATGCATGGATGTTGGCTTCCAGTGCGTCAATCGAAGCGGGCTTGTCCCTATAGACATTAGCCTTGACATACCCCCACAAAAAATAGTCTAATGGTGTCAAATCGCACGATCTAGGCGGCCAATTGACCGGCCCGAAACGTGAAATTAACTGTTCACCAAACTCGCCTCGCAATTGCGCCATTGTTTCGCGTGCTGTGTGGCATGTGGCACCGTCTTGTTGAAACCACATATCATGCAAGTCAAGAACTTCCATTTCGGGCAAAAAAAAGTTTGTTATCATCGCTCGGTAGCGTTCACCATTGACAGTAACGCTGCGATTCGCATCATCTTTGAAGAAATATGGCCCAATAATGCCGCCGGCCCATAAACCGCACCAAACAGTGGCTTTTTCGGGATGCATTGGTAGCTGTTGCAATGCTTCTGGCTGATCTTCACTCCAAATGCGGCGATTTTGCTTATTTACGTACCCATTCAACCAAAAATGAGCCTCATCGCTGAACACAATTTTTCGATAAAAAAGCGGATCCTCGGCCAGATGAACATTTCGAACCGAGCACGAATTTTGATAGTAAAATTCAATAATTTGCAAGCGTTGTTCATTTGTAAGACGATCCATGGTTAAATTGCAAACCAAACTGAAGCTGTTTGACAGTGACACAAGGTACTAAACACACGTCAGCTGTCAAAACCAGTGTTGCCAAAACCAAACCAGCTAAAAAATCACCCGTTAGTATCTCGATTTAATAACTCAAAAAAAGGCAAAACTGTTAGGCCAGACGAGATACCTTCTGAGTTTTGTAAAAAGATGGGTGATATCGGGGTCGGATGTCTCGTGAGTCCTGATATGAGTGAGCTTAAAGCAACTTGGAGTTCCAGAAACATATTGGGATGATCATGGACATGTGGAGAGGGTAGGGACAAAAGTAAGATGCGTAGGTGGAGGCACCAAAAACTAGGCTTTATTCTGTGATCAAAAAATGCCACCACAATTAAAAGGAAAGCTACACCTCAATTGTGCGTGCCGCACTGACATACGGTTCAAAGTGTTGGACAATGTTCAAAACACATGACAGTAAATTAAAAGCAGCTGAGATCAAGATGCTTCGTATGACAGCAGGCCTAACAAGGCTTGATCGAATGATAATTAAGAAAATCCAAGGAAGCCTCTTCGAGTGAAAAATATTTACCCTCTGTAGCAAAAAAAAAAAAGCACGACCGGCTTAGCTGGTATTGTCACTACCAACTTTCAAATACGATAGCAAGAGAAGAAGAGGAGAGGCTCCAGGTAAAAACAAATGCAGCGACACTTTTATTAAGGTAGTTGGATGTAGAAATGGAAGAATCCAAGACCGGGAAGAGTACCGGCGATTTCTTAGCTCCACTCGGCGAACATCACAGGCGGATCACTAGTGTAAAGCAGAGAGCAGACAAATGGGAGAGTTGTGATCCACCTGAAATCATCATGGCGCTGATAGAAAAGATGAAGAATAATATTCACCACTCATCGGCTGTATTTCAACAGATGCAGAGAGCTTGGAAAAATCTTGGAAAAGATTTATTTTTGCTAAGCCCACAAAAAAATGGACCAAGAGAACTTGAAAGGATTTGATGAGCTGTTGATGTAAAAATAAAAATAAATACTTAGCACAACAGCTCTAAGCGGATCCGAGGCCTGTGCCTTACAACTCTTAACCATTTATGTGTGTGCTTTGCTAATCTGCAGGAATGGAAGGAACCAACAATTTACCGCCGAGTCCGAACGGCAACAAGAGAAGCACTTTTCATGACATGATTTACTCTTGGAGGATTTGAAACTTCGTCGCAAGAGGCAGTAACCCGAAAAAGAACTAAGGAGGAGTTAGGGATCGAATTTAGAACTTTCGGCGTGGCAGTCCGACACACTAACCACTACGCCACGGCAGCTCTTGATGTCCCAAATCTTAAAAATAAGACGAAAATGTTGAGAACAAAGAGAACTCGTAAATAATCAAACAGTAGAGTGAGTGTCAAATCTTTGAAATACTGGTGGAACAGAACCGACAAAATACTGACAAGAATATGGAGACTAATCATTTTAAAAATTAGATTAGAAATATTTTTACAAGTTACAACTTTGTGACCAAAAACTTAAAATCGAAGCAAATGGTTGTATAGTACAGTTATCAGTATTTCACCTTAATTATTCAATCATGAGACACTAAAAGCCCCTTTATTTTGCTTAAACAAATCTATATGCGACACTCATTTAGGTCAAATAAAAAGCAATATTCATTTTGTATGCAAATTTAAATACTAAAATTCGCATTCAAAGTCCTCCCCATCAAGAATCTTTTCACGCAATTTGTACATAATGTTTCTTGAAAATAAAATAAAACATAAAAAAACCCACACAAATGTATAAAGCATCCCATAAATATACGTTTTTATATCTGCACTTTTCTTCGCTCTAAGCAGTTTTGTTGGCAGTCCACGACAAAATTCCTATAATCTTAACGAGATGCATAGAGATACCCACTCTGAAATGTATATTATATACATAAGAATTGTGCAGTGCATGCGAATTAAAATTATATTGCAAATACGCGTTTTTCTTCTTCATAATATTGTTCGAAGAATTATGTGCGATGGTGGCCCGGCCGCCAAAGAATTGCGATGCAAATTTACTTAAGCCAAACATGTCACATAGCCGGGCAGGGGCACTAGGCGTGACACATTAATAAGTCTGTGACATTTTTTCTGTGCAATTTAAGTGGTGTGTGCTCTTTAAGGCCTTGACTTAGTTTGGAGTTGATTTTTTTTTTCAAAAGAAGACAAATAACGTCGTAAATGGACCGACAGTTTTGGCACGGAAGGAGTTCATTCTCTTTAAACTGTTGATCTCAAATTTAATGAAGACATTTTCTTGTCGAGGTATTGTAAGATTAATCCAACCCCCTTTCTTGAATAAACACAGTACGACCGAGGTGGGATAGGAAATAAAATGAGGTGCATATTGGGTTTACATTTGCATGTCAAGGGAAACATTGAGCCGTGCAAAGAAATCAACATTCGTGTCGTGCGGCTAAAGAAGCAGCCTCTAGAATTTTTTAATTCATGTGGGTAAATTTTGATGGCTGAGGCGGACATGTTGTTTTGGTGAATTCTGTCAAATCAGTTGTCTATTATTCAGTTGCTGATGCCAAATCGCTGGCGGAATTTCGAGTCGGAATTTGTGTCCACATTGACCCATACTCGATACAACTGATCCAGGAGCTCAAAGTTCATGACAACGATGTTTGTGCGCAGACCGGGCGTGAAATAAACCGGTGGATATTCTTAGTGGATCAACATTACAGGGAAATCATTTAGAAGGAGAAATTGTACTTGCTATTTGGCTGAACTGACATTTTTTGTTTGTTAAATTTTACGATACAATATTATTAAGGATGCTTTCTTTTGTTAAATTTTGATATTGAATATTTTTCAAGGGTTTGTAAATCACTGCCAAAATGTCTCCTAAGAAAATTGTTAAATATTTTGTATTTCAACAAAATATTGTTTTAATTTTATCCGATTGGTTACAAATCATAAAAATTAATGTCGAATGACATATGAGCTTCAATTAAACAATATTTTTTCATGAGATGTTTAAATATTCTTACTAACATGATCTATTTCGTGCTGTTTCGTATTTATTAATTGTTTTGATGAATTAAATTGCTGCCGTCATTAATAGCACTGTTTTATAATCACGCACGTAGATTCTAGTCAAAAGGTGATTGCAGCGAAGTAGAATTAGGAATGATTGCCAAATGAGTTCTAATTAAATTTTTGATTTTAAAATTAAAATAAAGAACATTCACGATATTCCTAAAACTGCAAGTTAAACTATCAGATAATGGAAAGGAAATCTTAGAAAGCATCATGGAAGCGAAATGTTGGAAACGGAAGCATACATTAATTTTGAACTAAAAAAAAGTCTTTGGAAAATTGCAATCTCAATCCCAAACATCAATACAGCTCCGGGATAGATTTTTATACAAAAACCTGTTCAAGAGAAATGTGGACATTTGTACTTTCTATATTTTGAAGGAATAGATGAATTGATGGATTCTTCGATTTAAAAGAAGATTATTACCATCGTGATAGTTTATCAAGGGACTTATGGTAAAATAACTGGCCTAGGTAGACTGAAGAATTCGTCGGGTTCCATATCCCGCTTTTTATAATCCCGTTTCTTAAAATCCCGTCTCTTATAATCCGTTTTTACTTGCGATTATAGGTGCTATAAGGCAAGTTATGCATTCGTTTTGGACAATCAAAAATAACATTACGATGAGAGAGAAGTCGAAAAAAGTGTTGTCTGCCTGTCCGTCTGTCCTACCTACTTCCCAAACGGCAGGACCGATTCGGTTCAAACTTGTTACAAAATATTATTATAATGTCCTACAGAGAGGTTTTTGGATTAAGCATTTTAGTTCCTTTAAATTCAAAAAAGCAAAAGAAATCTGATGGCTTACTTTATTTTCTCCAAAAACTCTTTTAACTAGTAATTTTTAAGTGATTAAAAAATTTCATGATTTTTTTTAATGCTCATTTAACACATTTAACACATTAGAGCAAGTTCGTACGACCCAGTCATGCACTTTATTTTTTTTTTTAAATCGCGCGAATACAACCAACATCTATTGTTATTTAGTTTGATAAGAATGTTTTGATAAAAATAAAAACGGCATTGGCGAGATTAGTCGAGATTTTAAAAATCTTGATTATAGTAGCTCGGAATTTTAAACAAACAGGATAAAAAAAAACAGTGTTTTAGCAGACGGGATCTTAATCTTTTTTACGGGATTTTAAAAATGGGATTCCGATACGCTCCCGTATTTGTCATAGTGTACAAGTCGATTCGTTCTCCGAAGCAAATGATTCCTTAAGACCATACAATATAAGTTGAAACCTGACATCATGTCTAAGCGAAGACCAAGAGTTCATTTGAAACACCTTCCAGAATGAAAAATCTGTCGTGGAAAAGATTTCGAAACGTTTTAATTTTTCACCAAAAAAGATATGATACAGGTCTGCTTATTCCTTTGATTCATTCCCTGACGTTGAGCAGCTGAAAATTACAAGGCTTCTGAAGTCAAAAACTAAGTAAGTGCGGGATGCCTTGATGAAAAAAAAAATGCTCCGGTATCCAACAAAGTCATAAATTTTTGTTGTTTTAGTATAAAGATTTTGACAGCTGGATCTACGAAAAAATTTTATATAAAGCCGGATTTTATTTGCACTAAAAATAAGTTTCGCAATTAAATCTTCGTTGGCAACCATATTCAAAACGAGTCATAATTGCAATAATCATGTCGGTGTTATACCGATCGCAATCGCAATGTCTCCAGCCCAGCTCTCAAGAATAACAGGTGGACTTTGCAGTTGAACTTTGCCATCTCTAGACGTCGGCCGTCGCCGCGCCGTCGTCGATCGTCGTTAAGTTTACCTTGTTAATTTATTGCACATTCAACAATAAATACTATCACGTTAAACGGTGATAAGGTTATTAAAAATAAACCAACTGTTTTGAGTTGAAATTGAAATAGTTAAATAAATTGACTTCCTCACTCACTTATTTTTATTTTTTGTGTTGATGAGAAGCAACTAACCTCACAATAATAACGTTTTTATTGCTATCTAGATAAAAATTATATTAATTTTGGTTTTTTTTTATTATAAGATACCTTAAGGCACGTACATAGTTATGTACTTTAATTTTCGCGGTAGGAGGTTTTGTAATAAACCACACTCAACCAACCAACGAACCACTAACTGGTCCGAAGATGGCGACGACGACGACGCCATAATATCTTCCGCTTTTTGCGGAGAGGTTTCGACACGAAAAGTAATACCACTTTGTGATGCAATAGATACATGAAGTGCCATTAAAAGTAAAAAAAAAATTAGAAAACGAGGAAGCAAAAAATACCACCATAATAATTTTATCTAAGCAGATTTAAAGCTCGAGTTGAGCTTGGGGTTTACAAACAGTTTCATTAATGAATTGGATTTTGTGACGTAAACTTAGTCGTACTATAAAAAAAAATTATTTTTATTTCCCTTGCTTCACATTACTGATATCTATAGGTACATTACTATGAAGGTAACGATGACACGTGGGAAAAAAGTCTAGCAAAATACTACGTAAGAAGTTTAATCATTAAAGTTTAAAACTTAATGAAACTTATATATTTTGGAGTTGCTCATCGAACATGAGAAATATTCGTTGGTCAACAAATGTAATGTAGGTATATAGATAAGAAGTCTTTAACAAAAAATCATTCATGAAGATGGGGAAGAGCATAGCAACTAAAATAGACCCCTGAGGCACACCAGAATTTATTTTATGAATGTCAGACCCAAGCCAAAACTATCCAAACTAACCTGATTTTTTCGGTCTGAAAATATGTTATTGTCCATCGAAATGAAAACCCATTCTCGAAAACAAAAATGTCTACAATCAATAATAATTGTAATGTTAAGGGTTGTTTAGTGTCCTGTCTACGCACCAAAAAAATGTCAGAGTAGCTACGTGAAGTGTACAAAAAAAAAAACTAAAAAAAAATTAAAAAGCTTCTTGACTTGAAGCCCGAAAAAAATATTCATTGGGGAGTGTCCAATGCAGCTGCATTGCCGAAAGTTTTGATAGAGTCACACACGTGACATATTGTTGAATCCAAATTTGATGATATATGCGTCGAAGTTAAAAAGCACAGTTGAATGGGCGAGTCATTGTCATTGTGTCGAAATTGGACAGAAGCTTGTTCCATTGGTTTGCGGAATGGGTCGTTCCCCGAGTGAATTAATTGTTATTAATTTGCCATTTCGCAACTTCTATAATTTTAAACAGTTACGGCTTTGATTTGTTGTGTCGGGAAAATACTGAAGTGCGTTTGTGCGCAATTCTAGTTCGAACATAAAACTCACATCGAACACAGTGCAAAAATATTGGAGTGTCACATAAAATGCTTCAGTACGATTAGGGCAGTCCACGAAGCTATCTCTTTCTAATTTTTGGGTTAAAACTTTGAGGGAAACATTGAATAATTGGGCAAAAAAGTAGGTGCAATACTGAAATTTTACAGTTTTCGTAATTAAAATGTATTTTCTGTTCATTTATTAATTTTTTGTATGATTTCTTTAAATATTTGGAACCTATTTTAAATAAAATGTTCTTGCCGCCATCAATGTTTTGTTTTCCCTCAAAGTGATTGACACTGACGTATTCGTGGACTGCCCTATTGATGGCGCACCAATTTACCATTACATACACCATTCTTTCACCGTTACATACTGTTACGAGAATCACCTCAAGTTCTATTACTTTCGATTCCACTCAGTGTTTAATTTTAAATAATCTCTGAGGCTGACAACATAGGTCGTTTTAAAAATTAAGTCCTGCTTAAAGTTATATAAAAATAAAATGCACTACTGGGTCGCACGTACTTGCTCTGTTGGTGCAATAGTACGATGAAAACAAACTTTTCGATCAATAAGAACAACTCATTTTTGAAAGATTTGGTAAAACCTAAAAAAGTTTGACTGAAACTGGAAAAACCGATATACGGGAGCTAACGTTAAGAAACCTTTAATATTTAAAATTAAGACGTTATCTTTTGGGTGTTATAAATGATACAAATGTCCACTTATGGCCAAATTAATAATACTGTTAAAAGCAATTTCCGCTATTATCATGTGTAGCCAAAAACTAAAAATGCAGTTTTCTTTGAAGTATTCTATATATGTTACATACAAAGTTTCATACAAATCGGGGGAGTCTTTTTTGAGTAAATTAGAAAAAACGAAAAAATTGGTGGCTCTTTGTATAAGAGCCACCATTTAAAAAAGAGAAACTGAAAAAAATCAATGCCATCTGGTAGGAAGCTGTAAGGAACTATACCAAACAATGTTTGAGTGAATTCGATGCAACCGTTGACAACTTATGGCCATCTGAAAAAAAGCCGTTAAGAGCAGATCTCCGTTATTTGCATTTTTAGCCAAAAACTAAAAACGCAGTTCTCTAAAAAACACTAAAAGAATATAACACACAAAGTTTAATCAAAATCGTTAGAGCCGTTTTCGAGAAAATTAGAAAAAACCAAAAAAAGTTGGCTAAAACTCAACGGCTCGTTGTATGGAAGCCACCGTTTAGAAAGGCTTCAGTGGAAAATTTACTAAACCATCCTATAGAACACTATGAAAAACTATGTCAAATAAAGTTTGAGTTGATTCAATTAAGCCGTTGTGAACTTATGGCTATTTGAAAAAAAGCCTTTAAAACCTGATTTTCGTTACGACCATTTGAGGCAAAAACAATAAACGCAGTTTTGTTAGAAATGCTTAAAGTTAGCTAAATTTTAAATTTAATCAAAATCATTAGAGCCGTTTTCGATAAAATCCAAATTGAAAAAAACCGTTACTTGAAAGGTACCAGTTTGAGCCGGGCTAAAACAAAATAAAAAAAACCTCGACAATGGTTTTTCTTCAAACTGCTATATACCAAGTTTGAAGAAAATCCGTCAAGCCGTTTAGGCTGTAGCATGACGTGAAAAAGCGCACATCCGCACATCCGCACATCCGCACAGACGCACAGACGCACAGACGCACAGACAGACCGACGGACGGTATGGCGAAAACCACTTTTTTGGGCTTCTCTATCATCGTAATGTCATGTTTGATTAAAACCTCGATTTTTTTTTCTGCACGAAACCAATACTTGCCCTATAGAGCAAGTAAAAAATTGTTCTAATATGTTTGCACATTCTAAATAAAAGAGTTCAGAAGAGCAAATAGCCTAGTTCAAACTGTGCAATCTTTTAAAAGTAATTTTTTCGCTGAAGGGATTCCATTAGAGGTTTTTACTATATTTCCTAAACAAAGTTATTTAAGTACCTACATATGTATCTTAAAAAGTCGAGTACTTGAATTGCAAACGCTCGTCAGATGTTGTTGAAGAAACTTATCAGCTCAGCTAAGTAGGTACATCTAAGAAAGATAAATTGAAATGCCATTTGCCTGGCCGTGTTCTTTGAAATATTAGTCTTATTTGTAAAGATGAAGGATACCTACTTTTAAATTTTCAAGTAGATTAAAGCACGAAATTACGTACATTCACAATTGGGTGAAAGTTTAGCCTTGGCTTGAACCTTGAGTTATTCTTTATAATATCTAGTGTCATGTTTGATTATAATTATTCATTGTCTAGTTTATTGTCTTTGGATACGAAAAATCTCATCTGCACAACAAGTAAAATCAGACGCATAGCTTACAGAAGTTTCAAGTATGTAGGTATCGTTAGTTCGACCATAGCAAAAAAGGGGTACCTACTACATACTACATTCATCATACATAGCAACATTTTTAATATCAACCCTTAAAGAAGTAGGTATACAATACAGCATGGGGCATGGCTATTATATTCGGATTTATTTTGTTTACAAATTGCTACATAATCTTAATCAAGGACATAAAGATACTTATCTAAATGAAAAAGGACATGCATCTAATAAAAACTAGAAACTAGAGCTAATAAACCATAACGCGCGCCTCACCTGTCATTTATATCCAATAAATACTCAAAGTAATTATCACTTTCCATCTTCTGTTTTTTTTCCAGTGAAGGCAAAACAAACGGTTTTATTCGCTAGTATGATAGTTTTTCAGATAAACGAGACAAGGAAGAGTAAACAAACACTCAAAAAAAAAGAGAAAAAAAGAAAAAAATGGAAATCCGGTGAAAGATAACGGAACACAAGCACAATTTCTGAAAACAACCGACACGACAAGCCCCCTGTCAGACTAATCCACAAGTAGTTGCAAACATATACATTCACAGTTGCACTCCCTTTTTCTTTGTTTCCGCATTCGTTTTGCTGTTGGATGTCCGCACTCCGCAGCCCACACCGCACTTTTCCACGTTATCTTCGCTTTTTTACAACCGAACCGATGCCGTTGCTTCTTCGTCGTCGTCAATCGTCGGTAAGGTAGGTGGTCGTGGTAGTCGCAAAAAATGGTTTAGGTATCTTTTTTTTGTCAGGCCTGTGATAGACAGAGGCATTGAAGGGAAATCAAACAAGACATTTTTTTTTAGTTCGCCCAAAATGACGGATTTTAGTGGAGGGAAGTTTCGGGGAGGAGAGAGTTCTTTTTTTTAAAGCTAAGAAGGACCTTCTCCAAAAATTAAACTCACGAAATTGAAACAAAACAAAGAAAATGAAGGAAAAAAGAGAAAACACCGTATTCCCGGTTACAACGCACACTCTAACTAACGCAAATAATGTCCTCTAGTACTAAGCAAAATACGATACAACCTGCCTCAAGCTTCAAGCACCGTTACCAAACTAAACTACATTATTTGTCAGTAATAGTCAGTGACAAATAGCTGCGTAAAAAATGCCTTTAAAAAAGCGTTGTTGCAGTTGCAATGTGGTGTGTTTGGTTGCATGCAACATGAAGCAGGTAGACATTTGCATGAAAACAAATATAGATGAGTTCAATTTGGTTTGTCCAGGACATGTACTACCTTATAGTAAAAAGGAGTAAGGCATTGTATTATCATGGAACAGAATTTCGTACTAGCAAAACTTCTCGTTCGCGGAGCTAGCAATACCAAATTTCATTTCAGGAGAAATAAAGTGCTTCTGTGATTACTCACTAGATGACACATTGTTAGTTCCGCTTCTCAATATTTATAAATAAAATATTATTATTATAATGGATTAAGCTACTTGCCAAGGGAAGGAATAAGGTGAAGATAAAGTGTTCCATTTGAATATACTTTAAGAGAAAATGTAGTCTTCCCCAATTAAAGGTTCAGGTGTAAAATTTCTCAACGGAGAAAGATCCTGCCAACTGACATTGAAGCAAAATTTAACTTAAATCAATCATTTGACCTGTTCATATTTTGAAGTTCTCAGAAACCTTAAAAAAAAACTAAAACATAATTTCTTGGGAAGCATTTTCTACTTTTTTGTTTCCAAAAAAACCCTAGGCGTATTCGTGCAAGTAGCAACATTATGACAAATCGTCGTAAATGTCGTAAACTGCTATAATCGTGACATAAGAGTTGAGTTCAGACAGACCAGGGCAGATGGCTGGACATGGAAAGTCATTTCAAGTTGCTTTTTCCGGGTGTCCTGACAATTTTTCCACGGGAACAGCTGGATAACTATAATTTCAGAGGTCATTCATAATGTGTCAAAAACTTTCCAATTTTACAAAGTCGGAAAGCTTACGAGGTTGGAATCATAACTTTAATATAAAATTGTCTGAAGATATTTACTGGTTCATTTTCTCGGGCTTATATTTATGTGGAACATGTGTCACTAAAAGGTTCAGAATTGTACCGAACGACAATTGAATTTGACAGTTGATTGACTTTTAACGAGTAAAAAGTCAGAATACGATTATCAAGTGGCAAGATAGAGAAGTTAATTAAATACATCTAGAATTGACTGTCATAAGAGGTCAAGAGGTCAAATAAGAAATGTTAATTTAAAATTGCATGCATTTCCTGAAAAATCAAAGATAATTACTTAACAGCATGAAAAGAGCTGCAAAAATATCTAACTTAAAAGGAAGTCAATCAAATAACTCAAAAAATCTGAAAATCAAAGTTTTGGACCGCCTAGCACATTGTCTGGTTTTTTTTTAATAATTCCTAGAATTTTATTTTAAATTTATTTATAGGGTTTATAATTAGAAAAGTTTCGACAAAATGTTAAAACGTCAAATATCGATTTTAAATTGTATATCTCTATGTTTTTCCAGGCTCTATTTACGCTTCCAACACGATTTTCAGGTACTATAAAATAATCTTGTATCTCCTATCCAACTTTTCTAAATGCTCGTACTGTGTTATTTTTTGATAAGAGTATTTAAGGCCCCTATTGTATACAAAAGAGTCAGTTAAATAAAAGAAACGACCACCTCAAGTGTTAAAGATTAAAAGCCGGTCCTGACTTTTTCTTGTGCCATTAATAATATTTTTTAGGTGGCATAATAATTCAACTAATCTGTAGATACGTGCACACAACTATATCTCTATATGCCTTAATTATGTTTTGATCATTATTTTTCTGAATTCATACTTTAATTGGCAAAGTGTGTTGTAATCGAACAAAAACAAAAAAATATGTTTGATGTTGGATTCGGAATAAACTTTTGTCAATGTGTGATTTGATTATACAAAGATATTGCGCAAGTCAAGAAATATTGTCGGTAGAGGGTGTTTCAGTAATATTTAACAAAGTTAAAATAAATACAGAATTTAACGTTACGGTGCGGTGGTTCCACAATCAAAATGGAGGTATCTGGAAGAGCAGTTTTTTTTTTTGTGGAAGACGCATTTTGTATAGGTTTTAATCAAATATTTAGGTATCCTTTAAGTTTATACTAAATTTTATAAATGAGTAGGCACTCAGATATTCATTCTGTTGCCCATAAACTTTAACCGATTTTCTTGATAGAATGGTAAACTGTAAGTGGTTGGGGTGCGGAGATTCGTTAAAGAAAAGATAAAACTTCGTTCCGAAAGTAACGATGTCTAAGATTGAACTGCTATTGTCAAGCTTGTCAATTTTATGGAAAAGTGAATGAGATTGTAGATACCTTCAAATAAAGACGTCCATTTTTTCTTGCGATTATAGAAACTATAAGGCAAGTTATACATTCGTAAATAATTTTTTTTTTTGACAATCAAACATAACATTACGATGATAGAGAAGCCTAAAACAGTGGATCCGAAAATTCTGTCTGTCTCTCTGTCTGTCTGTCCGTATGTCTGTCTGTAAAGTTACCTACAGCCTAAACGGCTGGACCGATTCGCTTCAAACTTGGTACATATAGTACTATTATAATGTCTCACAGAGGGTTTTTTGGAATTAGCATTCTAGCTCTAAAACTAACGGTACCTGAAAAACTCATTTATCTCAAAAACGGCTCCTACGATTTTGATAAAACTTTCTGAGTGGTATTTTTTGAGTAAACTTTATGTTTTGGCTTAAGCGGCCCACAGACACCACACTTGTGCGCGCGCATGTGTATGTGCGAGGAAATGTGTGCTGTCTGTGGGCTGGCGCGCACACCGATTTTCGGCGCGAGTAAAAATCAAAACGTTTTGATTTTTTGGTGTCGGTGTCTCGGTCGGTGTGATGTGTATGGGGATGCGCGCGCACATTTATTATTCAGTTGCATCGGAGTTGTGATCGAGTTAAGGTGTGCGGAAGTTTATAATGTCAATTCGTGATTGCGAGTTTTTCAGATCTTTTATAGATATTTATAAGGACTTGCCGGAGATCTGGCAAATAAAGACAAGAAATTATAAAAACCGGGACAGGAAAAAAGAAGCATGGAAAACGCTATAACAAAAATATGTAGAGCACGATAGTCATGCAACAATTGACGTTGTTAAGCGAAAAATTATGTCAATGCGTGCATCCTACCGTCGGGAGTTAGGTATCTAAAATTAAAAAAAGTGAGCGTTCGGGTGCGGGTACTGACTCCGTCTATGTACCAACATTGTGGTACTTTAATGAACTGGAGTTCCTTAGGGATCAGGAAACCCAAATCGAGGGAACATCGACAATGGATTTGTCTGATGAAGAAAATGAATTAAGTGCCCACAAGAAAAAAAAAATGTCAAACCAAGTTAATTCGATAAAAAAAAGAAGGCCAACATGCGAAAACTTGCTTCTTTTTAAAAACCAATCTTTCGACCAAATTCTTTTTTTTTTGTTTATTTTTTTATTTCTATCTATGCATGGATTGCAATTAGTGCACACACCTCATCATCATCACTCATTGTGACCTTCTTTCTTTGAAATCTCTTTCACAACTGAAGTTCGTACGATTTGGTGTGCAGTGTGTGGCGAAATCACGCACCAGTTTCGGTGCACATGCGCGCGCACAAGTGTGGTGTCTGTGGGCCGCTTTAGTCATAAAAAATATTGTTGATTGATTGATTTATTCATCGATTGATAAAAAAAATATTATTTACATTGTTTTGAGTCATTTTTAAGGGTGTTTCTTCGAATATATTTTTTTTAAATTTCAACTTCCTTTGTCTTGACAATTTTGATTTCTGTTTCTTATGTGAACGAACATTCATCAATTTAACTGAAACCTATTTTATAGCGCAGGTGTTCAAAACTGGTAAGCATAAACTTACGGACATGTTAAACTTGACACTTATTGGATCCCAAACCAGTGGAAATGAATCACTTTTAATCCGATAAATTGTTTTGCTGGTGACAGTAACCTAAGCTTTTCATAACAATTCTATGTTTTGGATGCATGTAGAAGCGAAACAACATGATAAACTCATTTAAATTCTGACCTTGACAGGATTCGCCAAAAGAAAATTATCAAACGGTTGAAATCAATACTTCAAAAACCCAACGGCGTATTCTGCCGTTAGAGCAAACTTTCATTGAACAAGAGAACTGTTTAGGTTTTTCTGCGACGGAAAAATTGAAAATAAAAATTATCTGTGTAGAAAGTGTAGATGGCAACACTCGCCAATAAAAGCTAGAGTATTTGGTTGAGCATCTTTTGACACAAACTTAACCAAAAGTCTGCCATTTTTGATACACTTTTTTTTGTTTTAGTTGATCTGTTACAAAATATCAAAAACTCAGGAGGAACGGATGGTCGTTAAATATTTGTTTTTGAAAGGGAATACTCCTTAGCAAATCAAAAATATGAGTTGTATGATGTGTACGGAGACTACGCCATCATCTACCACCGTACAATTTTTTGCAACTGAATTTAAACTTACTGCTGTGTATGAATATTTCGAAGGAATCAAGGTTTATCCATGAGAAATATGTCTACTTCACCAAGACAATGCGCAGTCTCTTATCTTAGCCGTTGCCATCGCGAAAATCCATGAATTAGGGTTCATACTACTAGGACAACCTTCTTACTCACCATGCACTGAGAAAAAGTTTCAAACATATTCATGTTTAAATCAAACTCAAATACATATATACGTTTTGGCATAGAAGCGGTATGGGTTTAATTTAAATAAATTAATTCATTGTTGCAATAACTTGAACATGATTTTGTTTAAATTAACTTTGCTTTCTATTAAACTTAAACGTATTTCTGTTTGATTCAATTAACTTTGTTTCTATTTAATTTTAATATGAACATGGTAACTCATGGTTGAAATTACTTGAACATAATTTAGTTTAAATTAACTTTGTTTTTATTTAGTTCTAACGGATTCCTGTTGGATTCAATTATCTTTGTTTCTATTTAATTTTAATATGAACATTACATTAAAAGTCTTTCAATTTCTGATCAAAATGTGTTCCTTGCACTTTTTGAAGAGTTTAATTTACTTTCCAGAAACCTATATGCAGCATATGTGAAGGAAATGGAAATTTCGTTGAAGATTGATCCAAAGAAATTTTGGAAGTTTGTAAATTTAAAGAAAAAGTCTGATGGGTATCCAGTGAACTTTGTTTACAAAGATTCCACTTTGACAAGCTCACCTGAGATATGCAATGCGTTTGCAAAGCATTTCAGTAAGTCCTTTATTGAAAATCCCGTCAATATAGACTTTGATTTCTGTGACTACTCCCGTGATTTCCCCCAAGCCACTTTTAACAACATCCAAATTGATAATGATAAAGTTTTGCATTATCTTTCATTGCTGAAAGATGATTACTCTCCCGGTCCTGATGGCATTCCTCCTATAATATTAAAAAAATGTTCCTCCGTTTTTGCTTCTCCCTTGCAATTCCTTTTCAAGCTATCCCTTCAGTCCGGTAAATTTCCTCAAGTATGGAAAGATTCATTCATTACTCCCGTCTTCAAAAAGGGTAATAAGTCTGATATTACCAACTACAGACCGATTTCTAAACTGTCCTCTATTCCAAACCTTTTCGAACAAGTAGTTTGTGATAGTATAACGTTTTTCTGCAAACATTTAATCTGCCATCAACAACACGGCTTTATGCAGAAGCGGTCTACTGTCACAAACTTATTAACCTTTATGAACAAGTGCTCGAAGGCATTAGAGAGTGGACATGAGCTGGATTGTATCTACACAGATTTCTCAAAAGCTTTTGACCAGCTCTCACATGAAATTATCATTTTCAAATTGAAAGCTCTAGGTTTCCCTGTAGGATTTGTTAATTGGATATATTCATATCTCCGAAACAGATAATACATAGTTAAGTTCAGAAATTCGTTTTCTAGCCATTTCCCAGCAAAATCAGGAGTCCCACAAGGCAGCCATCTTGGTCCGTTACTGTTTATACTATAGCTATCAATGACGTAACTTCGTGTATTCATTCTAGTGAGATCCTTGTTTTCGCTGATGATATGAAAATTTTCAAATCTATAAACTCAGCTAATGATCGCGTAGAATTGCAAGCCGACATCGACAGATTTGCTATCTGGTGTAGCAAGAATTGTTTAAGCCTGAATCCAGCGAAATGTCAGACAATGACATTTTCAAGGAAACGGCTACCAAGTACACATGGCTATTACATTTCACAACAAGTTTTGCATCGCGTTTTTAATTTTAAAGATCAGGGAGTAAACTTTAGCCCAGACTTGAGTTTCACGGAACACATCAACTTTATTGTTAAAAAAGCTAATTCCATGTTTTGATTTGTTAAAAGATGGTCGAAGGAATTTCAAAATCCTTATGTAACCCTAGCTTTTATAACTGTCATGTTCGTCCCCATCTAGAATATGCATCACAGGTATGGTCTCTTTTCTACGAAGTTCATAAGTCTAGGATAGAGGCAGTTCAGCGTAATTTTATTCGATTTGCTTTAAAAGGTCTCTCCTGAGCAGATCCATACAACCTCCCACCTTACGAACGCCGGATTCAACTTCTACAGATTCAAACTTTGTCACAAAGGCGTATTAACAATGATGTTATTTTTATTCACCAACTTTTAACGGGATCTTTGGACTCACCCGATCTTCTATCGTGTGTAGGTTTTAATTATCGCGGAGGGGCTCATCATCTTCGTAGATTAGAGCTATTGCATTGTCCCCAACACCGTACTAATTATGGCATGAATGAACCTCTTACCCGCATGTGCAAACTTTTCAACTCAAATAAGAGTATTGTTGATTTTAATATTAGTAAATCCTCTCTAAAAAAAACATTTAAATCCAGTGCACCACGCTCATAGTTTATGTTTTGTATGTTCTCAATGTTTTTGTATCTATTTTGTATAAATGTATGTGTTTATTAATTTTTTATTTTTTGTGCTTTTGTTATGCTATTTGTATATTTTGCTTACTAACAACTAACACCTGCACTAAATGATGTAGCCAGTGAGCACATAATATGTGTTGGCTAATCTCTGATTGTAAGTTAATGCTTGATATAAGCTTCTTACTCTCGAGAACTGATAGCGTAAAAAAAAAAACATGGTAACGTATAGTTGAAATTACTTTAACATGATTTAGTTTAAATTAACTTTGTTTTTATTTAGTTCTAACGGATTCCTGTTTGATTCAATTAACTTTGTTTCTATTTAATTTAAATATGAACATGGTAACTCATAGTTGAAATTGCTTGAACATGATTTAGTTTAAATTAACTTTGTTTTTATTTAGTTCTAACGGATTCCTGTTTGATTCAATTAACTTTGTTTCTATTTAATTTAAATATGAACATGGTAACTCATAGTTGAAATTGCTTGAACATGATTTAGTTTAAATTAACTTTGTTTTTATTTAGTTCTAACGGATTCCTGTTTGATTCAATTAACTTTGTTTCTATTTAATTTTAATATGAACATGGTAACTCATAGTTGAAATTACTTGAACATGATTCAGTTTAAATTAACTTTGTTTTTATTTAGTTCTAACGGATTCCTGTTTGATTCAATTAACTTTGTTTCTATTTAATTTAAATATGAACATGGTAACTCATAGTTGAAATTGCTTGAACATGATTTAGTTTAAATTAACTTTGTTTTTATTTAGTTCTAACGGATTCCTGTTTGATTTAATTAACTTTGTTTCTATATAATTTAAATATGAACATGGTAACTCATAGTTGAAATTGCTTGAACATGATTTAGTTTAAATTAACTTTGTTTCTATTTAATTCTAACGGATTCCTGTTTGTTTCAATTGACATTGTTTCTATTTAATTTAAATATGAATATGGTAATTCATAGTTGAAATTATTTGAACATGATTTAGTTTAAATAAACTTTGTTTTTATTTAGTTCTAACGGATTCCTGTTTGATTCAATTAACTTTGTTTCTATTTAATTTTAATATGAACATGGTAACTCATAGTTGAAATTACTTGAACATGATTCAGTTTAAATTAACTTTGTTTTTATTTAGTTCTAACGGATTCCTGTTTGATTCAATTAACTTTATTTCTATTTAATTTAAATATGAACATGGTAACTCATAGTTGAAATTACTTGAACATGATTCAGTTTAAATTAACTTTGTTTTTATTTAGTTCTAACGGATTCCTGTTTGATTCAATTAACTTTGTTTCTATTTAATTTAAATATGAACATGGTAACTCATAGTTGAAATTGCTTGAACATGATTTAGTTTAAATTAACTTTGTTTTTATTTAGTTCTAACGGATTCCTGTTTGATTCAATTAACTTTGTTTCTATTTAATTTAAATATGAACATGGTAACTCATAGTTGAAATTGCTTGAACATGATTTAGTTTAAATTAACTTTGTTTTTATTTAATTCTAACGGATTCCTGTTTGATTCAATTAACATTGTTTCTATTTAATTTAAATATGAACATGGTAACTCATGGTTGAAATTATTTGAACATGATTTAGTTTAAATTAACTTTGTTTTTATTTAATTCTAACGGATTCCTGTTTGATTCAATTATCTTTGTTTCTATTTAATTTTAATATGGATATGGTAACTCATAGTTGAAATTACTTTAACATGATTTAGTTTAAGTTAACTTTGTTTTTATTTTGTTTTAACGGATTCCTGTTTGATTCAATTAACTTTGTTTCTATTTAAGTTAAATATGAACATGGTAATTCATAGTTGAAATTACTTGAACATGATTTAGTTTAAATTAACTTTGTTTTTATTTAGTTCTAACGGATTCCTGTTTGATTCAATTAACTTTGTTTCTATTTAATTTAAATATGAACATGGTAACTCATAGTTGAAATTGCTTGAACATGATTTAGTTTAAATTAACTTTGTTTTTATTTAGTTCTAACGGATTCCTGTTTGATTCAATTAACTTTGTTTCTATTTAATTTAAATATGAACATGGTAACTCATAGTTGAAATTGCTTGAACATGATTTAGTTTAAATTAACTTTGTTTTTATTTAGTTCTAACGGATTCCTGTTTGATTCAATTAACTTTGTTTCTATTTAATTTTAATATGAACATGGTAACTCATAGTTGAAATTACTTGAACATGATTCAGTTTAAATTAACTTTGTTTTTATTTAGTTCTAACGGATTCCTGTTTGATTCAATTAACTTTGTTTCTATTTAATTTAAATATGAACATGGTAACTCATAGTTGAAATTGCTTGAACATGATTTAGTTTAAATTAACTTTGTTTTTATTTAGTTCTAACGGATTCCTGTTTGATTTAATTAACTTTGTTTCTATATAATTTAAATATGAACATGGTAACTCATAGTTGAAATTGCTTGAACATGATTTAGTTTAAATTAACTTTGTTTCTATTTAATTCTAACGGATTCCTGTTTGTTTCAATTGACATTGTTTCTATTTAATTTAAATATGAATATGGTAATTCATAGTTGAAATTACTTGAACATGATTTAGTTTAAATTAACTTTGTTTTTATTTAATTCTAACGGATTCCTGTTTGATTCAATTAACATTGTTTCTATTTAATTTAAATATGAACATGGTAGCTCATGGTTGAAATTATTTGAACATGATTTAGTTTAAATAAACTTTGTTTTTATTTAGTTCTAACGGATTCCTGTTTGATTCAATTAACTTTGTTTCTATTTAATTTTAATATGAACATGGTAACTCATAGTTGAAATTACTTGAACATGATTCAGTTTAAATTAACTTTGTTTTTATTTAGTTCTAACGGATTCCTGTTTGATTCAATTAACTTTATTTCTATTTAATTTAAATATGAACATGGTAACTCATAGTTGAAATTACTTGAACATGATTCAGTTTAAATTAACTTTGTTTTTATTTAGTTCTAACGGATTCCTGTTTGATTCAATTAACTTTGTTTCTATTTAATTTAAATATGAACATGGTAACTCATAGTTGAAATTGCTTGAACATGATTTAGTTTAAATTAACTTTGTTTTTATTTAGTTCTAACGGATTCCTGTTTGATTCAATTAACTTTGTTTCTATTTAATTTAAATATGAACATGGTAACTCATAGTTGAAATTGCTTGAACATGATTTAGTTTAAATTAACTTTGTTTTTATTTAATTCTAACGGATTCCTGTTTGATTCAATTAACATTGTTTCTATTTAATTTAAATATGAACATGGTAACTCATGGTTGAAATTATTTGAACATGATTTAGTTTAAATTAACTTTGTTTTTATTTAATTCTAACGGATTCCTGTTTGATTCAATTATCTTTGTTTCTATTTAATTTTAATATGGATATGGTAACTCATAGTTGAAATTACTTTAACATGATTTAGTTTAAGTTAACTTTGTTTTTATTTTGTTTTAACGGATTCCTGTTTGATTCAATTAACTTTGTTTCTATTTAAGTTAAATATGAACATGGTAATTCATAGTTGAAATTACTTGAACATGATTTAGTTTAAATTAACTTTGTTTTTATTTAGTTCTAACGGATTCCTGTTTGATTCAATTAACTTTGTTTCTATTTAATTTTAATATGAACATGGTAACTCATAGTTGAAATTACTTGAACATGATTCAGTTTAAATTAACTTTGTTTTTATTTAGTTCTAACGGATTCCTGTTTGATTCAATTAACTTTGTTTCTATTTAATTTAAATATGAACATGGTAACTCATAGTTGAAATTGCTTGAACATGATTTAGTTTAAATTAACTTTGTTTTTATTTAGTTCTAACGGATTCCTGTTTGATTTAATTAACTTTGTTTCTATATAATTTAAATATGAACATGGTAACTCATAGTTGAAATTGCTTGAACATGATTTAGTTTAAATTAACTTTGTTTCTATTTAATTCTAACGGATTCCTGTTTGTTTCAATTGACATTGTTTCTATTTAATTTAAATATGAATATGGTAATTCATAGTTGAAATTACTTGAACATGATTTAGTTTAAATTAACTTTGTTTTTATTTAATTCTAACGGATTCCTGTTTGATTCAATTAACATTGTTTCTATTTAATTTAAATATGAACATGGTAGCTCATGGTTGAAATTATTTGAACATGATTTAGTTTAAATAAACTTTGTTTTTATTTAGTTCTAACGGATTCCTGTTTGATTCAATTAACTTTGTTTCTATTTAATTTTAATATGAACATGGTAACTCATAGTTGAAATTACTTGAACATGATTCAGTTTAAATTAACTTTGTTTTTATTTAGTTCTAACGGATTCCTGTTTGATTCAATTAACTTTATTTCTATTTAATTTAAATATGAACATGGTAACTCATAGTTGAAATTACTTGAACATGATTCAGTTTAAATTAACTTTGTTTTTATTTAGTTCTAACGGATTCCTGTTTGATTCAATTAACTTTGTTTCTATTTAATTTAAATATGAACATGGTAACTCATAGTTGAAATTGCTTGAACATGATTTAGTTTAAATTAACTTTGTTTTATTTAGTTCTAACGGATTCCTGTTTGATTCAATTAACTTTGTTTCTATTTAATTTAAATATGAACATGGTAACTCATAGTTGAAATTGCTTGAACATGATTTAGTTTAAATTAACTTTGTTTTTATTTAATTCTAACGGATTCCTGTTTGATTCAATTAACATTGTTTCTATTTAATTTAAATATGAACATGGTAACTCATGGTTGAAATTATTTGAACATGATTTAGTTTAAATTAACTTTGTTTTTATTTAATTCTAACGGATTCCTGTTTGATTCAATTATCTTTGTTTCTATTTAATTTTAATATGGATATGGTAACTCATAGTTGAAATTACTTTAACATGATTTAGTTTAAGTTAACTTTGTTTTTATTTTGTTTTAACGGATTCCTGTTTGATTCAATTAACTTTGTTTCTATTTAAGTTAAATATGAACATGGTAATTCATAGTTGAAATTACTTGAACATGATTTAGTTTAAATTAACTTTGTTTTTATTTAGTTCTAACGGATTCCTGTTTGATTCAATTAACTTTGTTTCTATTTAATTTTAATATGAACATGGTAACTCATAGTTGAAATTACTTGAAC
This sequence comes from Platycheirus albimanus, assembly GCA_916050605.2. NCBI lineage: Eukaryota > Metazoa > Arthropoda > Insecta > Diptera > Syrphidae > Platycheirus > Platycheirus albimanus. The sequence continues at coordinate 27,257,533 of OU696698.1, read as the reverse complement.
ATGATTCAGTTTAAATTAACTTTGTTTTTATTTAGTTCTAACGGATTCCTGTTTGATTCAATTAACTTTGTTTCTTTTTAATTTAAATATGAACATGGTAACTCATAGTTGAAATTGCTTGAACATGATTTAGTTTAAATTAACTTTGTTTTTATTTAGTTCTAACGGATTCCTGTTTGATTCAATTAACTTTGTTTCTATTTAATTTTAATATGAACATGGTAACTCATAGTTGAAATTACTTGAACATGATTCAGTTTAAATTAACTTTGTTTTTATTTAGTTCTAACGGATTCCTGTTTGATTCAATTAACTTTGTTTCTATTTAATTTAAATATGAACATGGTAACTCATAGTTGAAATTGCTTGAACATGATTTAGTTTAAATTAACTTTGTTTTTATTTAATTCTAACGGATTCCTGTTTGATTCAATTAACATTGTTTCTATTTAATTTAAATATGAACATGGTAATCATAGTTGAAATTACTTGAACATGATTTAGTTTAAATTAACTTTGTTTTTATTTAATTCTAACGGATTCCTGTTTGATTCAATTAACATTGTTTCTATTTAATTTAAATATGAACATGGTAACTCATGGTTGAAATTATTTGAACATGATTTAGTTTAAATTAACTTTGTTTTTATTTAGTTCTAACGGATTCCTGTTTGATTCAATTAACTTTGTTTCTATTTAATTTTAATATGAACATGGTAACTCATAGTTGAAATTACTTGAACATGATTCAGTTTAAATTAACTTTGTTTTTATTTAGTTCTAACGGATTCCTGTTTGATTCAATTAACTTTGTTTCTATTTAATTTAAATATGAACATGGTAACTCATAGTTGAAATTGCTTGAACATGATTTAGTTTAAATTAACTTTGTTTCTATTTAATTCTAACGGATTCCTGTTTGATTCAATTAACTTTGTTTCTATTTAATTTAAATATGAACATGGTAACTCATAGTTGAAATTGCTTGAACATGATTTAGTTTAAATTAACTTTGTTTTTATTTAATTCTAACGGATTCCTGTTTGATTCAATTAACATTGTTTCTATTTAATTTAAATATGAACATGGTAATTCATAGTTGAAATTACTTGAACATGATTTAGTTTAAATTAACTTTGTTTTTATTTAATTCTAACGGATTCCTGTTTGATTCAATTAACATTGTTTCTATTTAATTTAAATATGAACATGGTAACTCATGGTTGAAATTATTTGAACATGATTTAGTTTAAATTAACTTTGTTTTTATTTAATTCTAACGGATTCCTGTTTGATTCAATTAACATTGTTTCTATTTAATTTAAATATGAACATGGTAACTCATGGTTGAAATTATTTGAACATGATTTAGTTTAAATTAACTTTGTTTTTATTTAGTTCTAACGGATTCCTGTTTGATTCAATTAACTTTGTTTCTATTTAATTTTAATATGTTAATATGAACATGGTAACTCATAGTTGAAATTACTTGAACATGATTTAGTTTAAATTAACTTTGTTTTTATTTAATTCTAACGGATTCCTGTTTGATTCAATTATCTTTGTTTCTATTTAATTTTAATATGAATATGGTAACTCATAGTTGAAATTACTTTAACATGATTTAGTTTAAGTTAACTTTGTTTTTATTTAGTTTTAACGGATTCCTGTTTGATTCAATTAACTTTGTTTCTATTTAAGTTAGATATGAACATGGTAACTCATAGTTGAAATTACTTGAACATGATTCAGTTTAAATTAACTTTGTTTTTATTTAGTTCTAACGGATTCCTGTTTGATTCAATTAACTTTGTTTCTATTTAATTTAAATATGAACATGGTAACTCATAGTTGAAATTGCTTGAACATGATTTAGTTTAAATTAATTTTGTTTTTATGTAATTCTAACGGATTCCTGTTTGACTCAATTAACATTGTTTCTATTTAATTTAAATATGAACATGGTAATTCATAGTTGAAATTACTTGAACATGATTTAGTTTAAATTAACTTTGTTTTTATTTAATTCTAACGGATTCCTGTTTGATTCAATTAACATTGTTTCTATTTAATTTAAATATGAACATGGTAACTCATGGTTGAAATTATTTGAACATGATTTAGTTTAAATTAACTTTGTTTTTATTTAGTTCTAACGGATTCCTGTTTGATTCAATTAACTTTGTTTCTATTTAATTTTAATATGAACATGGTAACTCATAGTTGAAATTACTTGAACATGATTCAGTTTAAATTAACTTTGTTTTTATTTAGTTCTAACGGATTCCTGTTTGATTCAATTAACTTTGTTTCTATTTAATTTAAATATGAACATGGTAACTCATAGTTGAAATTGCTTGAACATGATTTAGTTTCAATTAACTTTGTTTTTATTTAATTCTAACGGATTCCTGTTTGATTCAATTAACATTGTTTCTATTTAATTTTAATATGAATATGGTAACTCATAGTTGAAATTACTTTAACATGATTAAGTTTAAGTTAACTTTGTTTTTATTTAGTTTTAACGGATTCCTGTTTGATTCAATTAACTTTGTTTCTATTTAAGTTAAATATGAACATGGTAATTCATAGTTGAAATTACTTGAACATGATTTAGTTTAAATTAACTTTGTTTTTATTTAGTTCTAACGGATTCCTGTTTGATTCAATTAACTTTGTTTCTATTTAATTTTAATATGAACATGGTAACTCATAGTTGAAATTACTTGAACATGATTCAGTTTAAATTAACTTTGTTTTTATTTAGTTCTAACGGATTCCTGTTTGATTCAATTAACTTTGTTTCTATTTAATTTAAATATGAACATGGTAACTCATAGTTGAAATTGCTTGAACATGATTTAGTTTAAATTAACTTTGTTTTTATTTAATTCTAACGGATTCCTGTTTGATTCAATTAACATTGTTTCTATTTAATTTAAATATGAACATGGTAACTCATGGTTGAAATTATTTGAACATGATTTAGTTTAAATTAACTTTGTTTTTATTTAATTCTAACGGATTCCTGTTTGATTCAATTAACATTGTTTCTATTTAATTTAAATATGAACATGGTAACTCATGGTTGAAATTATTTGAACATGATTTAGTTTAAATTAACTTTGTTTTTATTTAGTTCTAACGGATTCCTGTTTGATTCAATTAACTTTGTTTCTATTTAATTTTAATATGAACATGGTAACTCATAGTTGAAATTACTTGAACATGATTCAGTTTAAATTAACTTTGTTTTTATTTAGTTCTAACGGATTCCTGTTTGATTCAATTAACTTTGTTTCTATTTAATTTAAATATGAACATGGTAACTCATAGTTGAAATTACTTTAACATGATTAAGTTTAAGTTAACTTTGTTTTTATTTAGTTTTAACGGATTCCTGTTTGATTCAATTAACTTTGTTTCTATTTAAGTTAAATTTGAACATGGTAATTCATAGTTGAAATTACTTGAACATGAGTTAGTTTAAATTAACTTTGTTTTTATTTAGTTCTAACGGATTCCTGTTTGATTCAATTAACTTTGTTTCTATTTAATTTTAATATGAACATGGTAACTCATAGTTGAAATTACTTGAACATGATTCAGTTTAAATTAACTTTGTTTTTATTTAGTTCTAACGGATTCCTGTTTGATTCAAATAACTTTGTTTCTATTTAATTTAAATATGAACATGGTAACTCATAGTTGAAATTGCTTGAACATGATTTAGTTTAAATTAACTTTGTTTTTATTTAGTTCTAACGGATTCCTGTTTGATTCAATTAACTTTGTTTCTATTTAATTTTAATATGAACATGGTAACTCATAGTTGAAATTACTTGAACATGATTCAGTTTAAATTAACTTTGTTTTTATTTAGTTCTAACGGATTCCTGTTTGATTCAATTAACTTTGTTTCTATTTAATTTAAATATGAACATAGTAACTCATAGTTGAAATTGCTTGAACATGATTTAGTTTAAATTAACTTTGTTTTTATTTAATTCTAACGGATTCCTGTTTGATTCAATTAACATTGTTTCTATTTAATTTAAATATGAACATGGTAATTCATAGTTGAAATTACTTGAACATGATTTAGTTTAAATTAACTTTGTTTTTATTTAATTCTAAAGGATTCCCGTTTGATTCAATTAACATTGTTTCTATTTAATTTAAATATGAACATGGTAACTCATGGTTGAAATTACTTGAACATGATTTAGTTTAAATTAACTTTGTTTTTATTGAGTTCTAACGGATTCCTGTTTGATTCAATTAACTTTGTTTCTATTAAATTTAAATATGAACATGGTAACTCATAGTTGAAATTGCTTGAACATGATTTAGTTTAAATTCACTTTGTTTTTATTTAGTTCTAACGGATTCCTGTTTGATTCAATTAACATTGTTTCTATTTAATTTAAATATGAACATGGTAATTCATAGTTGAAATTACTTGAACATGATTTAGTTTAAATTAACTTTGTTTTTATTTAATTCTAACGGATTCCTGTTTGATTCAATTAACATTGTTTCTATTTAATTTAAATATGAACATGGTAACTCATGGTTGAAATTATTTGAACATGATTTAGTTTAAATTAACTTTGTTTTTATTTAGTTATAATGGATTCCTGTTTGATTCAATTAACTTTGTTTCTATTTAATTTTAATATGAACATGGTAACTCATAGTTGAAATTACTTGAACATGATTCAGTTTAAATTAACTTTGTTTTTATTTAGTTCTAACGGATTCCTGTTTGATTCAATTAACTTTGTTTCTATTTAATTTAAATATGAACATGGTAACTCATAGTTGAAATTGCTTGAACATGATTAAGTTTAAATTAACTTTGTTTTTATTTAGTTCTAACGGATTCCTGTTTGATTCAATTAACTTTGTTTCTATTTAATTTTAATATGAACATGGTAACTCATAGCTGAAATTACTTGAACATGATTCAGTGTAAATTAACTTTGTTTTTATTTAGTTCTAACGGATTCCTGTTTGATTCAATTAACTTTGTTTCTATTTAATTTAAATATGAACATGGTAACTCATAGTTGAAATTGCTTGAACATGATTTAGATTCAATTAACTTTGTTTTTATTTAATTCTAACGGATTCCTGTTTGATTCAATTAACATTGTTTCTATTTAATTTAAATATGAACATGGTAACTCATGGTTGAAATTATTTGAACATGATTTAGTTTAAATTAACTTTGTTTTTATTTAGTTCTAACGGATTCCTGTTTGATTCAATTAACTTTGTTTCTGTTTAATTTTAATATGAACATGGTAACTCATAGTTGAAATTACTTGAACATGATTTAGTTTAAATTAACTTTGTTTTTATTTAATTCTAACGGATTCCTGTTTGATTCAATTATCTTTGTTTCTATTTAATTTTAATATGAATATGGTAACTCATAGTTGAAATTACTTTAACATGATTAAGTTTAAGTTAACTTTGTTTTTATTTAGTTTTAACGGATTCCTGTTTGATTCAATTAACTTTGTTTCTATTTAAGTTAAATATGAACATGGTAATTCATAGTTGAAATTACTTGAACATGATTTAGTTTAAATTAACTTTGTTTTTATTTAGTTCTAACGGATTCCTGTTTGATTCAATTAACTTTGTTTCTATTTAATTTTAATATGAACATGGTAATTCATAGTTGAAATTACTTGAACATGATTTAGTTTAAATTAACTTTGTTTTTATTTAATTCTAACGGATTCCTGTTTGATTCAATTAACATTGTTTCTATTTAATTTAAATATGAACATGGTAACTCATGGTTGAAATTATTTGAACATGATTTAGTTTAAATTAACTTTGTTTTTATTTAGTTCTAATGGATTCCTGTTTGATTCAATTAACATTGTTTCTATTTAATTTAAATATGAACATGGTAATTCATAGTTGAAATTACTTGAACATGATTCAGTTTAAATTAACTTTGTTTTTATTTAGTTCTAACGGATTCCTGTTTGATTCAATTAACTTTGTTTCTATTTTATTTAAATATGAACATGGTAACTCATAGTTGAAATTGCTTGAACATGATTAAGTTTAAATTAACTTTGTTTTTATTTAGTTCTAACGGATTCCTGTTTGATTCAATTAACTTTGTTTCTATTTAATTTTAATATGAACATGGTAACTCATAGTTGAAATTACTTGAACATGATTCAGTTTAAATTAACTTTGTTTTTATTTAGTTCTAACGGATTCCTGTTTGATTCAATTAACTTTGTTTCTATTTAATTTAAATATGAACATGGTAACTCATAGTTGAAATTGCTTGAACATGATTTAGTTTAAATTAACTTTGTTTTTATTTAATTCTAACGGATTCCTGTTTGATTCAATTAACATTGTTTCTATTTAATTTAAATATGAACATGGTAATTCATAGTTGAAATTACTTGAACATGATTTAGTTTAAATTAACTTTGTTTTTATTTAATTCTAACGGATTCCTGTTTGATTCAATTAACATTGTTTCTATTTAATTTAAATATGAACATGGTAACTCATGGTTGAAATTATTTGAACATGATTTAGTTTAAATTAACTTTGTTTTTATTTAGTTCTAACGGATTCCTGTTTGATTCAATTAACTTTGTTTCTATTTAATTTTAATATGAACATGGTAACTCATAGTTGAAATTACTTGAACATGATTCAGTTTAAATTAACTTTGTTTTTATTTAGTTCTAACGGATTCCTGTTTGATTCAATTAACTTTGTTTCTATTTAATTTAAATATGAACATGGTAACTCATAGTTGAAATTGCTTGAACATGATTTAGTTTCAATTAACTTTGTTTTTATTTAATTCTAACGGATTCCTGTTTGATTCAATTAACATTGTTTCTATTTAATTTTAATATGAATATGGTAACTCATAGTTGAAATTACTTTAACATGATTAAGTTTAAGTTAACTTTGTTTTTATTTAGTTTTAACGGATTCCTGTTTGATTCAATTAACTTTGTTTCTATTTAAGTTAAATATGAACATGGTAATTCATAGTTGAAATTACTTGAACATGATTTAGTTTAAATTAACTTTGTTTTTATTTAGTTCTAACGGATTCCTGTTTGATTCAATTAACTTTGTTTCTATTTAATTTTAATATGAACATGGTAACTCATAGTTGAAATTACTTGAACATGATTCAGTTTAAATTAACTTTGTTTTTATTTAGTTCTAACGGATTCCTGTTTGAATCAATTAACTTTGTTTCTATTTAATTTAAATATGAACATGGTAACTCATAGTTGAAATTGCTTGAACATGATTTAGCTTAAATTCACTTTGTTTTTATTTAATTCTAATGGATTCCTGTTTGATTCAATTAACATTGTTTCTATTTAATTTAAATATGAACATGGTAATTCATAGTTGAAATTACTTGAACATGATTTAGTTTAAATTAACGGATTCCTGTTTGATTCAATTATCTTTGTTTCTATTTAATTTTAATATGAATATGGTAACTCATAGTTGAAATTACTTTAACATGATTAAGTTTAAGTTAACTTTGTTTTTATTTAGTTTTAACGGATTCCTGTTTGATTCAATTAACTTTGTTTCTATTTAAGTTAAATATGAACATGGTAATTCATAGTTGAAATTACTTGAACATGATTTAGTTTAAATTAACTTTGTTTTTATTTAGTTCTAACGGATTCCTGTTTGATTCAATTAACTTTGTTTCTATTTAATTTTAATATGAACATGGTAACTCATAGTTGAAATTACTTGAACATGATTCAGTTTAAATTAACTTTGTTTTTATTTAGTTCTAACGGATTCCTGTTTGATTCAATTAACTTTGTTTCTATTTAATTTAAATATGAACATGGTAACTCATAGTTGAAATTGCTTGAACATGATTTAGTTTAAATTAACTTTGTTTTTATTTAATTCTAACGGATTCCTGTTTGATTCAATTAACATTGTTTCTATTTAATTTAAATATGAACATGGTAACTCATGGTTGAAATTATTTGAACATGATTTAGTTTAAATTAACTTTGTTTTTATTTAATTCTAACGGATTCCTGTTTGATTCAATTAACATTGTTTCTATTTAATTTAAATATGAACATGGTAACTCATGGTTGAAATTATTTGAACATGATTTAGTTTAAATTAACTTTGTTTTTATTTAGTTCTAACGGATTCCTGTTTGATTCAATTAACTTTGTTTCTATTTAATTTTAATATGAACATGGTAACTCATAGTTGAAATTACTTGAACATGATTCAGTTTAAATTAACTTTGTTTTTATTTAGTTCTAACGGATTCCTGTTTGATTCAATTAACTTTGTTTCTATTTAATTTAAATATGAACATGGTAACTCATAGTTGAAATTACTTTAACATGATTAAGTTTAAGTTAACTTTGTTTTTATTTAGTTTTAACGGATTCCTGTTTGATTCAATTAACTTTGTTTCTATTTAAGTTAAATTTGAACATGGTAATTCATAGTTGAAATTACTTGAACATGAGTTAGTTTAAATTAACTTTGTTTTTATTTAGTTCTAACGGATTCCTGTTTGATTCAATTAACTTTGTTTCTATTTAATTTTAATATGAACATGGTAACTCATAGTTGAAATTACTTGAACATGATTCAGTTTAAATTAACTTTGTTTTTATTTAGTTCTAACGGATTCCTGTTTGATTCAAATAACTTTGTTTCTATTTAATTTAAATATGAACATGGTAACTCATAGTTGAAATTGCTTGAACATGATTTAGTTTAAATTAACTTTGTTTTTATTTAGTTCTAACGGATTCCTGTTTGATTCAATTAACTTTGTTTCTATTTAATTTTAATATGAACATGGTAACTCATAGTTGAAATTACTTGAACATGATTCAGTTTAAATTAACTTTGTTTTTATTTAGTTCTAACGGATTCCTGTTTGATTCAATTAACTTTGTTTCTATTTAATTTAAATATGAACATAGTAACTCATAGTTGAAATTGCTTGAACATGATTTAGTTTAAATTAACTTTGTTTTTATTTAATTCTAACGGATTCCTGTTTGATTCAATTAACATTGTTTCTATTTAATTTAAATATGAACATGGTAATTCATAGTTGAAATTACTTGAACATGATTTAGTTTAAATTAACTTTGTTTTTATTTAATTCTAAAGGATTCCCGTTTGATTCAATTAACATTGTTTCTATTTAATTTAAATATGAACATGGTAACTCATGGTTGAAATTACTTGAACATGATTTAGTTTAAATTAACTTTGTTTTTATTGAGTTCTAACGGATTCCTGTTTGATTCAATTAACTTTGTTTCTATTAAATTTAAATATGAACATGGTAACTCATAGTTGAAATTGCTTGAACATGATTTAGTTTAAATTCACTTTGTTTTTATTTAATTCTAACGGATTCCTGTTTGATTCAATTAACATTGTTTCTATTTAATTTAAATATGAACATGGTAATTCATAGTTGAAATTACTTGAACATGATTTAGTTTAAATTAACTTTGTTTTTATTTAATTCTAACGGATTCCTGTTTGATTCAATTAACATTGTTTCTATTTAATTTAAATATGAACATGGTAACTCATGGTTGAAATTATTTGAACATGATTTAGTTTAAATTAACTTTGTTTTTATTTAGTTATAATGGATTCCTGTTTGATTCAATTAACTTTGTTTCTATTTAATTTTAATATGAACATGGTAACTCATAGTTGAAATTACTTGAACATGATTCAGTTTAAATTAACTTTGTTTTTATTTAGTTCTAACGGATTCCTGTTTGATTCAATTAACTTTGTTTCTATTTAATTTAAATATGAACATGGTAACTCATAGTTGAAATTGCTTGAACATGATTAAGTTTAAATTAACTTTGTTTTTATTTAGTTCTAACGGATTCCTGTTTGATTCAATTAACTTTGTTTCTATTTAATTTTAATATGAACATGGTAACTCATAGCTGAAATTACTTGAACATGATTCAGTGTAAATTAACTTTGTTTTTATTTAGTTCTAACGGATTCCTGTTTGATTCAATTAACTTTGTTTCTATTTAATTTAAATATGAACATGGTAACTCATAGTTGAAATTGCTTGAACATGATTTAGATTCAATTAACTTTGTTTTTATTTAATTCTAACGGATTCCTGTTTGATTCAATTAACATTGTTTCTATTTAATTTAAATATGAACATGGTAACTCATGGTTGAAATTATTTGAACATGATTTAGTTTAAATTAACTTTGTTTTTATTTAGTTCTAACGGATTCCTGTTTGATTCAATTAACTTTGTTTCTGTTTAATTTTAATATGAACATGGTAACTCATAGTTGAAATTACTTGAACATGATTTAGTTTAAATTAACTTTGTTTTTATTTAATTCTAACGGATTCCTGTTTGATTCAATTATCTTTGTTTCTATTTAATTTTAATATGAATATGGTAACTCATAGTTGAAATTACTTTAACATGATTAAGTTTAAGTTAACTTTGTTTTTATTTAGTTTTAACGGATTCCTGTTTGATTCAATTAACTTTGTTTCTATTTAAGTTAAATATGAACATGGTAATTCATAGTTGAAATTACTTGAACATGATTTAGTTTAAATTAACTTTGTTTTTATTTAGTTCTAACGGATTCCTGTTTGATTCAATTAACTTTGTTTCTATTTAATTTTAATATGAACATGGTAATTCATAGTTGAAATTACTTGAACATGATTTAGTTTAAATTAACTTTGTTTTTATTTAATTCTAACGGATTCCTGTTTGATTCAATTAACATTGTTTCTATTTAATTTAAATATGAACATGGTAACTCATGGTTGAAATTATTTGAACATGATTTAGTTTAAATTAACTTTGTTTTTATTTAGTTCTAATGGATTCCTGTTTGATTCAATTAACATTGTTTCTATTTAATTTAAATATGAACATGGTAATTCATAGTTGAAATTACTTGAACATGATTCAGTTTAAATTAACTTTGTTTTTATTTAGTTCTAACGGATTCCTGTTTGATTCAATTAACTTTGTTTCTATTTTATTTAAATATGAACATGGTAACTCATAGTTGAAATTGCTTGAACATGATTAAGTTTAAATTAACTTTGTTTTTATTTAGTTCTAACGGATTCCTGTTTGATTCAATTAACTTTGTTTCTATTTAATTTTAATATGAACATGGTAACTCATAGTTGAAATTACTTGAACATGATTCAGTTTAAATTAACTTTGTTTTTATTTAGTTCTAACGGATTCCTGTTTGATTCAATTAACTTTGTTTCTATTTAATTTAAATATGAACATGGTAACTCATAGTTGAAATTGCTTGAACATGATTTAGTTTAAATTAACTTTGTTTTTATTTAATTCTAACGGATTCCTGTTTGATTCAATTAACATTGTTTCTATTTAATTTAAATATGAACATGGTAATTCATAGTTGAAATTACTTGAACATGATTTAGTTTAAATTAACTTTGTTTTTATTTAATTCTAACGGATTCCTGTTTGATTCAATTAACATTGTTTCTATTTAATTTAAATATGAACATGGTAACTCATGGTTGAAATTATTTGAACATGATTTAGTTTAAATTAACTTTGTTTTTATTTAGTTCTAACGGATTCCTATTTGATTCAATTAACTTTGTTTCTATTTAATTTTAATATGAACATGGTAACTCATAGTTGAAATTACTTGAACATGATTCAGTTTAAATTAACTTTGTTTTTATTTAGTTCTAACGGATTCCTGTTTGATTCAATTAACTTTGTTTCTATTTAATTTAAATATGAACATGGTAACTCATAGTTGAAATTACTTTAACATGATTAAGTTTAAGTTAACTTTGTTTTTATTTAGTTTTAACGGATTCCTGTTTGATTCAATTAACTTTGTTTCTATTTAAGTTAAATATGAACATGGTAATTCATAGTTGAAATTACTTGAACATGAGTTAGTTTAAATTAACTTTGTTTTTATTTAGTTCTAACGGATTCCTGTTTGATTCAATTAACTTTGTTTCTATTTAATTTTAATATGAACATGGTAACTCATAGTTGAAATTACTTGAACATGATTCAGTTTAAATTAACTTTGTTTTTATTTAGTTCTAACGTATTCCTGTTTGATTCAAATAACTTTGTTTCTATTTAATTTAAATATGAACATGGTAACTCATAGTTGAAATTGCTTGAACATGATTTAGTTTAAATTAACTTTGTTTTTATTTAGTTCTAACGGATTCCTGTTTGATTCAATTAACTTTGTTTCTATTTAATTTTAATATGAACATGGTAACTCATAGTTGAAATTACTTGAACATGATTCAGTTTAAATTAACTTTGTTTTTATTTAGTTCTAACGGATTCCTGTTTGATTCAATTAACTTTGTTTCTATTTAATTTAAATATGAACATGGTAACTCATAGTTGAAATTGCTTGAACATGATTTAGATTCAATTAACTTTGTTTTTATTTAATTCTAACGGATTCCTGTTTGATTCAATTAACATTGTTTCTATTTAATTTAAATATGAACATGGTAACTCATGGTTGAAATTATTTGAACATGATTTAGTTTAAATTAACTTTGTTTTTATTTAGTTCTAACGGATTCCTGTTTGATTCAATTAACTTTGTTTTTGTTTAATTTTAATATGAACATGGTAACTCATAGTTGAAATTACTTGAACATGATTTAGTTTAAATTAACTTTGTTTTTATTTAATTCTAACGGATTCCTGTTTGATTCAATTATCTTTGTTTCTATTTAATTTTAATATGAATATGGTAACTCATAGTTGAAATTACTTTAACATGATTAAGTTTAAGTTAACTTTGTTTTTATTTAGTTTTAACGGATTCCTGTTTGATTCAATTAACTTTGTTTCTATTTAAGTTAAATATGAACATGGTAATTCATAGTTGAAATTACTTGAACATGATTTAGTTTAAATTAACTTTGTTTTTATTTAGTTCTAACGGATTCCTGTTTGATTCAATTAACTTTGTTTCTATTTAATTTTAATATGAACATGGTAACTCATAGTTGAAATTACTTGAACATGATTCAGTTTAAATTAACTTTGTTTTTATTTAGTTCTAACGGATTCCTGTTTGATTCAATTAACTTTGTTTCTATTTAATTTAAATATGAGCATGGTAACTCATAGTTGAAATTGCTTGAACATGATTTAGTTTAAATTAACTTTGTTTTTATTTAATTCTAAGGGATTCCTGTTTGATTCAATTAACATTGTTTCTATTTAATTTAAATATGAACATGGTAATTCATAGTTGAAATTACTTGAACATGATTTAGTTTAAATTAACTTTGTTTTTATTTAATTCTAACGGATTCCTGTTTGATTCAATTATCTTTGTTTCTATTTAATTTTAATATGAATATGGTAACTCATAGTTGAAATTACTTTAACATGATTAAGTTTAAGTTAACTTTGTTTTTATTTAGTTTTAACGGATTCCTGTTTGATTCAATTAACTTTGTTTCTATTTAAGTTAAATATGAACATGGTAATTCATAGTTGAAATTACTTGAACATGATTTAGTTTAAATTAACTTTGTTTTTATTTAGTTCTAACGGATTCCTGTTTGATTCAATTAACTTTGTTTCTATTTAATTTTAATATGAACATGGTAATTCATAGTTGAAATTACTTGAACATGATTTAGTTTAAATTAACTTTGTTTTTATTTAATTCTAACGGATTCCTGTTTGATTCAATTAACATTGTTTCTATTTAATTTAAATATGAACATGGTAACTCATGGTTGAAATTATTTGAACATGATTTAGTTTAAATTAACTTTGTTTTTATTTAGTTCTAATGGATTCCTGTTTGATTCAATTAACATTGTTTCTATTTAATTTAAATATGAACATGGTAATTCATAGTTGAAATTACTTGAACATGATTCAGTTTAAATTAACTTTGTTTTTATTTAGTTCTAACGGATTCCTGTTTGATTCAATTAACTTTGTTTCTATTTAATTTAAATATGAACATGGTAACTCATAGTTGAAATTGCTTGAACATGATTAAGTTTAAATTAACTTTGTTTTTATTTAGTTCTAACGGATTCCTGTTTGATTCAATTAACTTTGTTTCTATTTAATTTTAATATGAACATGGTAACTCATAGCTGAAATTACTTGAACATGATTCAGTGTAAATTAACTTTGTTTTTATTTAGTTCTAACGGATTCCTGTTTGATTCAATTAACTTTGTTTCTATTTAATTTAAATATGAACATGGTAACTCATAGTTGAAATTGCTTGAACATGATTTAGATTCAATTAACTTTGTTTTTATTTAATTCTAACGGATTCCTGTTTGATTCAATTAACATTGTTTCTATTTAATTTAAATATGAACATGGTAACTCATGGTTGAAATTATTTGAACATGATTTAGTTTAAATTAACTTTGTTTTTATTTAGTTCTAACGGATTCCTGTTTGATTCAATTAACTTTGTTTCTGTTTAATTTTAATATGAACATGGTAACTCATAGTTGAAATTACTTGAACATGATTTAGTTTAAATTAACTTTGTTTTTATTTAATTCTAACGGATTCCTGTTTGATTCAATTATCTTTGTTTCTATTTAATTTTAATATGAATATGGTAACTCATAGTTGAAATTACTTTAACATGATTAAGTTTAAGTTAACTTTGTTTTTATTTAGTTTTAACGGATTCCTGTTTGATTCAATTAACTTTGTTTCTATTTAAGTTAAATATGAACATGGTAATTCATAGTTGAAATTACTTGAACATGATTTAGTTTAAATTAACTTTGTTTTTATTTAGTTCTAACGGATTCCTGTTTGATTCAATTAACTTTGTTTCTATTTAATTTTAATATGAACATGGTAACTCATAGTTGAAATTACTTGAACATGATTCAGTTTAAATTAACTTTGTTTTTATTTAGTTCTAACGGATTCCTGTTTGATTCAATTAACTTTGTTTCTATTTAATTTAAATATGAACATGGTAACTCATAGTTGAAATTGCTTGAACATGATTTAGTTTAAATTAACTTTGTTTTTATTTAATTCTAACGGATTCCTGTTTGATTCAATTAACTTTGTTTCTATTTAATTTTAATATGAACATGGTAACTCATAGTTGAAATTACTTGAACATGATTCAGTTTAAATTAACTTTGTTTTTATTTAGTTCTAACGGATTCCTGTTTGATTCAATTAACTTTGTTTCTATTTAATTTAAATATGAACATGGTAACTCATAGTTGAAATTGCTTGAACATGATTTAGTTTAAATTAACTTTGTTTTTATTTAATTCTAACGGATTCCTGTTTGATTCAATTAACATTGTTTCTATTTAATTTAAATATGAACATGGTAATTCATAGTTGAAATTACTTGAACATGATTTAGTTTAAATTAACTTTGTTTTTATTTAATTCTAACGGATTCCTGTTTGATTCAATTAACATTGTTTCTATTTAATTTAAATATGAACATGGTAACTCATGGTTGAAATTATTTGAACATGATTTAGTTTAAATTAACTTTGTTTTTATTTAGTTCTAACGGATTCCTGTTTGATTCAATTAACTTTGTTTCTATTTAATTTTAATATGAACATGGTAACTCATAGTTGAAATTGCTTGAACATGATTTAGTTTAAATTAACTTTGTTTTTATGTAATTCTAACGGATTCCTGTTTGATTCAATTGACATTGTTTCTATTTAATTTAAATATGAACATGGTAATTCATAGTTGAAATTACTTGAACATGATTTAGTTTAAATTAACTTTGTTTTTATTTAATTCTAACGGATTCCTGTTTGATTCAATTAACATTGTTTCTATTTAATTTAAATATGAACATGGTAACTCATGGTTGAAATTATTTGAACATGATTGAGTTTAAATTAACTTTGTTTTTATTTAGTTCTAACGGATTCCTGTTTGATTCAATTAACTTTGTTTCTATTTAATTTTAATATGAACATGGTAACTCATAGTTGAAATTACTTGAACATGATTCAGTTTAAATTAACTTTGTTTTTATTTTGTTCTAACGGATTCCTGTTTGATTCAATTAACTTTGTTTCTATTTAATTTAAATATGAACATGGTAACTCATGGTTGAAATTATTTGAACATGATTTAGTTTAAATTAACTTTGTTTTTATTTAGTTCTAACGGATTCCTGTTTGATTCAATTAACTTTGTTTCTATTTAATTTTAATATGAACATGGTAACTCATAGTTGAAATTACTTGAACATGATTCAGTTTAAATTAACTTTGTTTTTATTTAGTTCTAACGGATTCCTGTTTGATTCAATTAACTTTGTTTCTATTTAATTTAAATATGAACATGGTAACTCATAGTTGAAATTGCTTGAACATGATTTAGTTTCAATTAACTTTGTTTTTATTTAATTCTAACGGATTCCTGTTTGATTCAATTAACATTGTTTCTATTTAATTTTAATATGAATATGGTAACTCATAGTTGAAATTACTTTAACATGATTAAGTTTAAGTTAACTTTGTTTTTATTTAGTTTTAACGGATTCCTGTTTGATTCAATTAACTTTGTTTCTATTTAAGTTAAATATGAACATGGTAATTCATAGTTGAAATTACTTGAACATGATTTAGTTTAAATTAACTTTGTTTTTATTTAGTTCTAACGGATTCCTGTTTGATTCAATTAACTTTGTTTCTATTTAATTTTAATATGAACATGGTAACTCATAGTTGAAATTACTTGAACATGATTCAGTTTAAATTAACTTTGTTTTTATTTAGTTCTAACGGATTCCTGTTTGAATCAATTAACTTTGTTTCTATTTAATTTAAATATGAACATGGTAACTCATAGTTGAAATTGCTTGAACATGATTTAGCTTAAATTCACTTTGTTTTTATTTAATTCTAATGGATTCCTGTTTGATTCAATTAACATTGTTTCTATTTAATTTAAATATGAACATGGTAATTCATAGTTGAAATTACTTGAACATGATTTAGTTTAAATTAACGGATTCCTGTTTGATTCAATTATCTTTGTTTCTATTTAATTTTAATATGAATATGGTAACTCATAGTTGAAATTACTTTAACATGATTAAGTTTAAGTTAACTTTGTTTTTATTTAGTTTTAACGGATTCCTGTTTGATTCAATTAACTTTGTTTCTATTTAAGTTAAATATGAACATGGTAATTCATAGTTGAAATTACTTGAACATGATTTAGTTTAAATTAACTTTGTTTTTATTTAGTTCTAACGGATTCCTGTTTGATTCAATTAACTTTGTTTCTATTTAATTTTAATATGAACATGGTAACTCATAGTTGAAATTACTTGAACATGATTCAGTTTAAATTAACTTTTTTTTTATTTAGTTCTAACGGATTCCTGTTTGATTCAATTAACTTTGTTTCTATTTAATTTAAATATGAACATGGTAACTCATAGTTGAAATTGCTTGAACATGATTTAGTTTAAATTAACTTTGTTTTTATTTAATTCTAACGGATTCCTGTTTGATTCAATTAACATTGTTTCTATTTAATTTAAATATGAACATGGTAACTCATGGTTGAAATTATTTGAACATGATTTAGTTTAAATTAACTTTGTTTTTATTTAATTCTAACGGATTCCTGTTTGATTCAATTAACATTGTTTCTATTTAATTTAAATATGAACATGGTAACTCATGGTTGAAATTATTTGAACATGATTTAGTTTAAATTAACTTTGTTTTTATTTAGTTCTAACGGATTCCTGTTTGATTCAATTAACTTTGTTTCTATTTAATTTTAATATGAACATGGTAACTCATAGTTGAAATTACTTGAACATGATTCAGTTTAAATTAACTTTGTTTTTATTTAGTTCTAACGGATTCCTGTTTGATTCAATTAACTTTGTTTCTATTTAATTTTAATATGAACATGGTAACTCATAGTTGAAATTACTTTAACATGATTAAGTTTAAGTTAACTTTGTTTTTATTTAGTTTTAACGGATTCCTGTTTGATTCAATTAACTTTGTTTCTATTTAAGTTAAATTTGAACATGGTAATTCATAGTTGAAATTACTTGAACATGAGTTAGTTTAAATTAACTTTGTTTTTATTTAGTTCTAACGGATTCCTGTTTGATTCAATTAACTTTGTTTCTATTTAATTTTAATATGAACATGGTAACTCATAGTTGAAATTACTTGAACATGATTCAGTTTAAATTAACTTTGTTTTTATTTAGTTCTAACGGATTCCTGTTTGATTCAAATAACTTTGTTTCTATTTAATTTAAATATGAACATGGTAACTCATAGTTGAAATTGCTTGAACATGATTTAGTTTAAATTAACTTTGTTTTTATTTAGTTCTAACGGATTCCTGTTTGATTCAATTAACTTTGTTTCTATTTAATTTTAATATGAACATGGTAACTCATAGTTGAAATTACTTGAACATGATTCAGTTTAAATTAACTTTGTTTTTATTTAGTTCTAACGGATTCCTGTTTGATTCAATTAACTTTGTTTCTATTTAATTTAAATATGAACATAGTAACTCATAGTTGAAATTGCTTGAACATGATTTAGTTTAAATTAACTTTGTTTTTATTTAATTCTAACGGATTCCTGTTTGATTCAATTAACATTGTTTCTATTTAATTTAAATATGAACATGGTAATTCATAGTTGAAATTACTTGAACATGATTTAGTTTAAATTAACTTTGTTTTTATTTAATTCTAAAGGATTCCCGTTTGATTCAATTAACATTGTTTCTATTTAATTTAAATATGAACATGGTAACTCATGGTTGAAATTACTTGAACATGATTTAGTTTAAATTAACTTTGTTTTTATTGAGTTCTAACGGATTCCTGTTTGATTCAATTAACTTTGTTTCTATTAAATTTAAATATGAACATGGTAACTCATAGTTGAAATTGCTTGAACATGATTTAGTTTAAATTCACTTTGTTTTTATTTAATTCTAACGGATTCCTGTTTGATTCAATTAACATTGTTTCTATTTAATTTAAATATGAACATGGTAATTCATAGTTGAAATTACTTGAACATGATTTAGTTTAAATTAACTTTGTTTTTATTTAATTCTAACGGATTCCTGTTTGATTCAATTAACATTGTTTCTATTTAATTTAAATATGAACATGGTAACTCATGGTTGAAATTATTTGAACATGATTTAGTTTAAATTAACTTTGTTTTTATTTAGTTATAATGGATTCCTGTTTGATTCAATTAACTTTGTTTCTATTTAATTTTAATATGAACATGGTAACTCATAGTTGAAATTACTTGAACATGATTCAGTTTAAATTAACTTTGTTTTTATTTAGTTCTAACGGATTCCTGTTTGATTCAATTAACTTTGTTTCTATTTAATTTAAATATGAACATGGTAACTCATAGTTGAAATTGCTTGAACATGATTAAGTTTAAATTAACTTTGTTTTTATTTAGTTCTAACGGATTCCTGTTTGATTCAATTAACTTTGTTTCTATTTAATTTTAATATGAACATGGTTACTCATAGCTGAAATTACTTGAACATGATTCAGTGTAAATTAACTTTGTTTTTATTTAGTTCTAACGGATTCCTGTTTGATTCAATTAACTTTGTTTCTATTTAATTTAAATATGAACATGGTAACTCATAGTTGAAATTGCTTGAACATGATTTAGATTCAATTAACTTTGTTTTTATTTAATTCTAACGGATTCCTGTTTGATTCAATTAACATTGTTTCTATTTAATTTAAATATGAACATGGTAACTCATGGTTGAAATTATTTGAACATGATTTAGTTTAAATTAACTTTGTTTTTATTTAGTTCTAACGGATTCCTGTTTGATTCAATTAACTTTGTTTCTGTTTAATTTTAATATGAACATGGTAACTCATAGTTGAAATTACTTGAACATGATTTAGTTTAAATTAACTTTGTTTTTATTTAATTCTAACGGATTCCTGTTTGATTCAATTATCTTTGTTTCTATTTAATTTTAATATGAATATGGTAACTCATAGTTGAAATTGCTTGAACATGATTTAGTTTAAATTAACTTTGTTTTTATTTAGTTCTAACGGATTCCTGTTTGATTCAATTAACTTTGTTTCTATTTAATTTTAATATGAACATGGTAACTCATAGTTGAAATTACTTGAACATGATTCAGTTTAAATTAACTTTGTTTTTATTTAGTTCTAACGGATTCCTGTTTGATTCAATTAACTTTGTTTCTATTTAATTTAAATATGAACATGGTAACTCATAGTTGAAATTGCTTGAACATGATTTAGTTTAAATTCACTTTGTTTTTGTTTAATTCTAACGGATTCCTGTTTGATTCAATTAACATTGTTTCTATTTAATTTAAATATGAACATGGTAATTCATAGTTGAAATTACTTGAACATGATTTAGTTTAAATTAACTTTGTTTTTATTTAATTCTAACGGATTCCTGTTTGATTCAATTAACATTGTTTCTATTTAATTTAAATATGAACATGGTAACTCATGGTTGAAATTATTTGAACATGATTTAGTTTAAATTAACTTTGTTTTTATTTAGTTCTAATGGATTCCTGTTTGATTCAATTAACTTTGTTTCTATTTAATTTTAATATGAACATGGTAACTCATAGTTGAAATTACTTGAACATGATTCAGTTTAAATTAACTTTGTTTTTATTTAGTTCTAACGGATTCCTGTTTGATTCAATTAACTTTGTTTCTATTTAATTTAAATATGAACATGGTAACTCATAGTTGAAATTGCTTGAACATGATTAAGTTTAAATTAACTTTGTTTTTATTTAGTTCTAACGGATTCCTGTTTGATTCAATTAACTTTGTTTCTATTTAATTTTAATATGAACATGGTAACTCATAGCTGAAATTACTTGAACATGATTCAGTGTAAATTAACTTTGTTTTTATTTAGTTCTAACGGATTCCTGTTTGATTCAATTAACTTTGTTTCTATTTAATTTAAATATGAACATGGTAACTCATAGTTGAAATTGCTTGAACATGATTTAGATTCAATTAACTTTGTTTTTATTTAATTCTAACGGATTCCTGTTTGATTCAATTAACATTGTTTCTATTTAATTTAAATATGAACATGGTAACTCATGGTTGAAATTATTTGAACATGATTTAGTTTAAATTAACTTTGTTTTTATTTAGTTCTAACGGATTCCTGTTTGATTCAATTAACTTTGTTTCTATTTAATTTAAATATGAACATGGTAACTCATAGTTGAAATTGCTTGAACATGATTTAGTTTAAATTAACTTTGTTTTTATTTAATTCTAACGGATTCCTGTTTGATTCAATTAACCTTGTTTCTATTTAATTTAAATATGAACATGGTAATTCATAGTTGAAATTACTTGAACATGATTTAGTTTAAATTAACTTTGTTTTTATTTAATTCTAACGGATTCCTGTTTGATTCAATTAACATTGTTTCTATTTAATTTAAATATGAACATGGTAACTCATGGTTGAAATTACTTGAACATGATTTAGTTTAAATTAACTTTGTTTTTATTGAGTTCTAACGGATTCCTGTTTGATTCAATTAACTTTGTTTCTATTAAATTTTAATATGAACATGGTAAGTCATGGTTGAAATTACTTTAACATGATTTAGTTTAAATTAACTTTGTTTTTATTTAGTTCTAACGGATTCCTGTTTGAATCACTTAACTTTGTTTCTATTTACTTTTAATATGAACGTGGTAACTCATAGTTGATAATACTTGAACATGATTCAGTTTAAATTAACTTTGTTTTTATTTAGTTCTAACGGATTCCTGTTTGATTCAATTAATTTTGTTTCTATTTAATTTTAATATGAACATGGTAACTCATAGTTGAAATTACTTGAACATGATTCAGTTTAAATTAACTTTGTTTTTATTTAGTTCTAACGGATTCCTGTTTGATTCAATTAACTTTGTTTCTATTTAATTTTAATATGAACATGGTAACTCATGGTTGAAATTACTTAAACATGATTTAGTTTAAATTAACTTTGTTTTTATTTAGTTCTAACGGATTCCTGTTTGATTCAATTAACTTTGTTTCTATTTACTTTTAATATGAACGTGGTAACTCATAGTTGATATTACTTGAACATGATTCAGTTTAAATTAACTTTGTTTTTATTTAGTTCTAACGGATTCCTGTTTGATTCAATTAATTTTGTTTCTACTTAATTTTAATATGAACATGGTAACTCATAGTTGAAATTACTTGAACATGATTCAGTTTAAATTAACTTTGTTTTTATTTAGTTCTAACGGATTCCTGTTTGATTCAATTAACTTTGTTTCTATTTAATTTAAATATGAACATGGTAA
Source organism: Platycheirus albimanus (assembly GCA_916050605.2). NCBI lineage: Eukaryota > Metazoa > Arthropoda > Insecta > Diptera > Syrphidae > Platycheirus > Platycheirus albimanus. Next base: position 27,235,025 of record OU696698.1, on the reverse strand, counting down.
CTCATAGTTGAAATTACTTGAACATGATTTAGTTTAAATTAACTTTGTTTTTATTTAATTCTAACGGATTCCTGTTTGATTCAATTATCTTTGTTTCTATTTAATTTTAATATGAATATGGTAACTCATAGTTGAAATTACTTTAACATGATTTAGTTTAAGTTAACTTTGTTTTTATTTAGTTTTAACGGATTCCTGTTTGATTCAATTAACTTTGTTTCTATTTAAGTTAAATATGAACATGGTAATTCATAGTTGAAATTGCTTGAACATGATTTAGTTTAAATTAACTTTGTTTTTATTTAGTTCTAACGGATTCCTGTTTGATTCAATTAACTTTGTTTCTATTTAATTTAAATATGAACATGGTAACTCATAGTTGAAATTGCTTGAACATGATTTAGTTTAAATTAACTTTGTTTTTATTTAATTCTAACGGATTCCTGTTTGATTCAATTAACCTTGTTTCTATTTAATTTAAATATGAACATGGTAATTCATAGTTGAAATTACTTGAACATGATTTAGTTTAAATTAACTTTGTTTTTATTTAATTCTAACGGATTCCTGTTTGATTCAATTAACATTGTTTCTATTTAATTTAAATATGAACATGGTAACTCATGGTTGAAATTACTTGAACATGATTTAGTTTAAATTAACTTTGTTTTTATTGAGTTCTAACGGATTCCTGTTTGATTCAATTAACTTTGTTTCTATTAAATTTTAATATGAACATGGTAAGTCATGGTTGAAATTACTTTAACATGATTTAGTTTAAATTAACTTTGTTTTTATTTAGTTCTAACGGATTCCTGTTTGAATCACTTAACTTTGTTTCTATTTACTTTTAATATGAACGTGGTAACTCATAGTTGATAATACTTGAACATGATTCAGTTTAAATTAACTTTGTTTTTATTTAGTTCTAACGGATTCCTGTTTGATTCAATTAACTTTGTTTCTATTTAATTTTAATATGAACATGGTTACTCATAGTTGAAATTACTTGAACATGATTCAGTTTAAATTAACTTTGTTTTTATTTAGTTCTAACGGATTCCTGTTTGATTCAATTAACTTTGTTTCTATTTAATTTAAATATGAACATGGTAACTCATAGTTGAAATTACTTTAACATGATTAAGTTTAAGTTAACTTTGTTTTTATTTAGTTTTAACGGATTCCTGTTTGATTCAATTAACTTTGTTTCTATTTAAGTTAAATATGAACATGGTAATTCATAGTTGAAATTACTTGAACATGATTTAGTTTAAATTAACTTTGTTTTTATTTAGTTCTAACGGATTCCTGTTTGATTCAATTAACTTTGTTTCTATTTAATTTTAATATGAACATGGTAACTCATAGTTGAAATTACTTGAACATGATTCAGTTTAAATTAACTTTGTTTTTATTTAGTTCTAACGGATTCCTGTTTGATTCAATTAACCTTGTTTCTATTTAATTTAAATATGAACATGGTAATTCATAGTTGAAATTACTTGAACATGATTTAGTTTAAATTAACTTTGTTTTTATTTAATTCTAACGGATTCCTGTTTGATTCAATTAACATTGTTTCTATTTAATTTAAATATGAACATGGTAACTCATGGTTGAAATTACTTGAACATGATTTAGTTTAAATTAACTTTGTTTTTATTGAGTTCTAACGGATTCCTGTTTGATTCAATTAACTTTGTTTCTATTAAATTTTAATATGAACATGGTAAGTCATGGTTGAAATTACTTTAACATGATTTAGTTTAAATTAACTTTGTTTTTATTTAGTTCTAACGGATTCCTGTTTGAATCACTTAACTTTGTTTCTATTTACTTTTAATATGAACGTGGTAACTCATAGTTGATAATACTTGAACATGATTCAGTTTAAATTAACTTTGTTTTTATTTAGTTCTAACGGATTCCTGTTTGATTCAATTAATTTTGTTTCTATTTAATTTTAATATGAACATGGTAACTCATAGTTGAAATTACTTGAACATGATTCAGTTTAAATTAACTTTGTTTTTATTTAGTTCTAACGGATTCCTGTTTGATTCAATTAACTTTGTTTCTATTTAATTTTAATATGAACATGGTAACTCATGGTTGAAATTACTTTAACATGATTTAGTTTAAATTAACTTTGTTTTTATTTAGTTCTAACGGATTCCTGTTTGATTCAATTAACTTTGTTTCTATTTACTTTTAATATGAACGTGGTAACTCATAGTTGATATTACTTGAACATGATTCAGTTTAAATTAACTTTGTTTTTATTTAGTTCTAACGGATTCCTGTTTGATTCAATTAATTTTGTTTCTACTTAATTTTAATATGAACATGGTAACTCATAGTTGAAATTACTTGAACATGATTCAGTTTAAATTAACTTTGTTTTTATTTAGTTCTAACGGATTCCTGTTTGATTCAATTAACTTTGTTTCTATTTAATTTAAATATGAACATGGTAACTCATAGTTGAAATTACTTGAACATGATTTAGTTTAAATTAACTTTGTTTTTATTTAATTCTAACGGATTCCTGTTTGATTCAATTAACATTGTTTCTATTTAATTTAAATATGAACATGGTAATTCATAGTTGAAATTACTTGAACATGATTTAGTTTAAATTAACTTTGTTTTTATTTAATTCTAACGGATTCCTGTTTGATTCAATTAACATTGTTTCTATTTAATTTTAATATGAACATGGTAACTCATAGCTGAAATTACTTGAACATGATTCAGTTTAAATTAACTTTGTTTTTATTTAGTTCTAACGGATTCCTGTTTGATTCAATTAACTTTGTTTCTATTTAATTTAAATATGAGCATGGTAACTCATAGTTGAAATTACTTGAACATGATTCAGTTTCATGAACATGGTAACTCATGGTTGAAATTACTTGAACATGATTTAGTTTAAATTAACTTTGTTTTTATTGAGTTCTAACGGATTCCTGTTTGATTCAATTAACTTTGTTTCTATTAAATTTTAATATGAACATGGTAACTCATGGTTGAAATTACTTTAACATGATTTAGTTTAAGTTAACTTTGTTTTTATTTAGTTTTAACGGATTGCTGTTTGATTCAATTAACTTTGTTTCTATTTAAGTTAAATATGAACATGGTAATTCATAGTTGAAATTGCTTGAACATGATTTAGTTTAAATTAACTTTGTTTTTATTTAATTCTAACGGATTCCTGTTTGATTCAATTAACATTGTTTCTATTTAATTTAAATATGAACATGGTAATTCATAGTTGAAATTACTTGAACATGATTTAGTTTAAATTAACTTTGTTTTTATTTAATTCTAACGGATTCCTGTTTGATTCAATTAACATTGTTTCTATTTAATTTAAATATGAACATGGTAATTCATAGTTGAAATTACTTGAACATGATTTAGTTTAAATTAACTTTGTTTTTATTTAATTCTAACGGATTCCTGTTTGATTCAATTAACTTTGTTTCTATTTAATTTTAATATGAACATGGTAACTCATAGTTGAAATTACTTGAACATGATTCAGTTTAAATTAACTTTGTTTTTATTTAGTTCTAACGGATTCCTGTTTGATTCAATTAACTTTGTTTCTATTTAATTTTAATATGAACATGGTAACTCATAGTTGAAATTACTTGAACATGATTCAGTTTAAATTAACTTTGTTTTTATTTAGTTCTAACGGATTCCTGTTTGATTCAATTAACTTTGTTTCTATTTAATTTAAATATGAACATGGTAACTCATAGTTGAAATTACTTGAACATGATTCAGTTTAAATTAACTTTGTTTTTATTTAGTTCTAACGGATTCCTGTTTGATTCAATTAACTTTGTTTCTATTTAATTTAAATATGAACATGGTAATTCATAGTTGAAATTACTTGAACATGATTTAGTTTAAATTAACTTTGTTTTTATTTAATTCTAACGGGTTCCTGTTTGATTCAATTAACATTGTTTCTATTTAATTTAAATATGAACATGGTAATTCATAGTTGAAATTACTTGAACATGATTTAGTTTAAATTAACTTTGTTTTTATTTAATTCTAACGGATTCCTGTTTGATTCAATTAACTTTGTTTTTATTTAATTTTAATTTGAACATGTTAACTCATAGTTGAAATTACTTGAAATTGAACTTGAAGAATATCAACTTTCATTTACCACCGTGAAATGTTTGGCAGTTGAATTCAAACGCGTCCTTATCAAGCAGTTTGTCCAAAAACTTGAATAACTGACAGGTAACGTCGGGCTCAAATGGTGCAGGAAGACCCTCGGACAAAGGAATGTGTTTCTCACAATTGAGATCAAGGTTTATCCATGAGAAAGGTGTCCGTTTCACAAGACAATGCGCCGTAACTCAACTAAGCCGTTGCCATCGCGAAAAGTCATGAATTACGGCTCAAACTGCTAAGGCAACCCTCTTACCATAGATCTAGCCCTAAGCGACATTTTTCTGTTCCCTAAATAACATTTTCTTGCTCTCATATCGGTGTTCTGACTTTCCAACTGACAGAAGACATGCGCAATTTTGCATGCTAGGTGGCGCTGGTATCTTTTTTGTGAATTACATACGTGACTCTAGAGGCGACCACCGTAGAAAGCCCTCATAAGAGTTCTGTATACAATAAATCTAATGCAGTACCTACACATTTTCTTTTATCGCTGAGCATACTTCCATCTGAGCTGAGCATACAACCATCCAATCCCCATGAAAATAAAATATTTACCGTCGAGTATATACTTCGTTTCAGATACAAAATATAAGATGCCACCCTCAATAAGACCGACCGCGAAAATAGATAACCACACTAAAAAAAATAATAAAACCTGACATTTCGAACTGAAAAATCCAGGATTGAAATGAGTACTTTGTTCGAAAAGGAATACAAAAACTGTTACCGGTTTTTATGAAAATCATCATATGTATAAGTAATCACAGTTTAACCATCGATTTTCACGGATTAAATTTAATCCGTGGATTAAGGAATTTAAAAACAAGCATAAGAGCTGATCTTCTTCTGTACAGCTGGAACTTAGTGATGCAAACTGAGGTCGCAGCTCTTGTGCTTAAAACTAGAAATTTGCTAGTATAGTTTTTATCGAAGAAACCTTAAAAAACATCGAAAAACCTCTTCCAAGTCTGAAGCCACTCTGTTGGAATAGATTTTTCAGGAAAAGTCTTATTACGGTACCTCCCATAGGACCGGTTTTTTGAAATTAGAGTTTCTCGTAAGCCACTTCACGGACTTCGATGAAAATTTTAATATAAAAGCTCTTTTATAAACAAAATAATACATTTTTTTTTAATTTTTCAAAAAAAGTTTTTTTTGAGTTTAAAAAAAAAGTAAAATTTTGTTTTAAACTTTTGATTTTTTCAAAAGCGGTATGTTCAAAATTTTTAAAATTTGTGTTTTCTGATAAGAATCTAAAGCTGCTAAATGTTGGCATGCTCAAAAAAAAAAATTTGGAATATGTTTTCGAAACGTTTTAAAAAAAAAAACTGTTTTTTGAAAAAAATGGTGGAACGATTTTGAAAAAAAATTTTTTAAATTCTACACAGTAAACGAAATCAAATGGTTTACTTTTTTTTCCAAAAAAAATGCGGTTTAACTAGTGATTTTTAAGTGAATAATAAAATTTCATATGATTTTTTCAATGCTTTTTTACTAAAATCTCAAGCACCCAAGACCATTTTGACAAATTAGACCAAGCTGGCTCGAACCAGTCTCAGTCGTGCACTTTATTTAAATATTTAATTTAATTTTTTCGAGAAAAATTTTTAACTAATTTAAAAAGTAAAATGATTTTCGAAACAATTTTTAATTTCAATATATATGTACCTACACATGCAGCCTCTAAGCAATTTTCTAGCATAAGTTCGTGTGACCCAGCCGTGCATTTAATTAAGCCTAGTGTTAACTATTTTGAAGGTCTTATGACAAAAGGTTTTGACCAGTGAAGCGACTCCTTCTGCTTGCTAAGAAAAAAGTTCATATTTCCCAGAACTAGCACTATATCAAAGATGTACTCGTCAAGTTCAGTTGTGTCGTGTAGGACCTACTTGATTTTATGTAGAACTGTTCATTATTAAGATTTAATCTTTACCTTTACAGTTCTTATCTCGTAGATAACAGTCACAATAGAATTTTCAAATTAAAGTGCTGTCGGTCAGTATATTAAGACTGTTGCACGAACCGGACCGCTAATCCCACGCTAAAATGCCAAAGAGCTTAAGCATTCTTCTTACACTAACTGCCCTCTGCAGGGCATCTATTGCAACTCCCATTTCTCCTCGAATTGTCGGGGGTGATGTTGTGGATATAACAAAGTGTCCATTTGTTGCTTCGTTTCGTATTAAATCCTGTGATAAGTGTCCTTACATTCATAAATGTGGCGCCAGCATCTACACCGATAAAGTCCTCATAACTGCAGCCCAGTGCTTGCTCAACTTGGACAGTAAATGGCGATTTATGGTGGTGGCAGGAGCGAACTCGCGTGCAGGAGCCGATGGGGTACAAATTCCTGTAGCAAAGAACGTCTCACATTCGGGATATAATTTCTGGACCATCGACAATGACATTGGTCTGCTGTTTTTGGACCACGCATTGCCAATTAACGACATCGACATCAAGACCATAGATATTGCAGATAAGCCGCCATTACCAGGTAAATCAGCTACTGTAAGTGGATGGGGATGGGATGCTGAAGATGGAGGACCCACCTTCTTCCTCAAAGATGCTGTTGTGCCGATAGTTAGTAATGCTGATTGTGAGACGGTCTATGGAGAAGGCGAAGTTACTGAGAATATGATTTGTGCGGGAGAAAAAAAAGGTGGAAAGGATGGCTGTCAAGGTGACACTGGAGGACCATTGGTGGTGGATGATAAGCTTGTTGGTTTGGTGTCTTGGGGAAGAGGCTGTGGAAGGAAGGGATATCCGGGTGTTTACACAAGTGTGCCCTCGCATAAGGAATGGATTGCTTCGAAAATTTCAGAAATGTCTTGAAAATATCTTTGCAACTTGTTGAATTTGATCAAATTTGTGACTTGATAATGAATTTTTTTTTATTGATAAGTTTATGTTTTTATAGTAAAATAAAATTTTTCAATTACTGTTGTTTTATCAGTTAATATTGCTTGCTTTTGTGATTACAAGCTGATTAATGTGTGGGATAATAAAGTATGTCAGGTGGGTAGCACAGTTTTTGAAGTGGTCGGTCGGGAAATGGCAGTTGGATCAGGGGCGGAATTGGTTCTTTGTTAGTTCTTTACATGATTCTGCATTGTTAAGTTTAAATATTTTCAATTTTTTGACTCTTTGACACTAAACAGTGTTGTCGTTTTTTTTTTTTTTTTACTAATATGATCTGTAGTACCCCGTGGCGAAGTGGTTTATGTGTCGGACTGCTACGCCGACTGTTTTGGTCCGATTCCTATCTCCACCTTACTTTCTTTGCGGGGTACTGCATCTTGCGAAGAAGTCACCCAAAAATAAATGTATTCATGAAAAAGTGCTTATCTGCTAGCCGTTGGAATCGGTAGTAAATGGTAGGTCCCTTCCGTTTCCGCAGAAAATCAGTGCACACACTGGAATGGTTTAGAGTGTAAATCGAATTCGCCAGCTAGCTAGGAGCTGTTGTGCCAACAATTTTTTTTGTCTGTATTGTATAACTTTGTATTTTTTAACTACAACATTTTCTTATGAACGAGCTCAACAAAGTATAACGGGGGACTATAAACTGGAGGAAGAATTGAGGACTGTAGAAAAAATTGAAGGTGAATAAAAGGTTCAATTAAGCATTTCAAAACAATCTGGAGAGAACCGTTTATGACAATGACTTCTTTGTGATTGGAAGTCTTCAGGAGAAGGCGGAATTGAAGATTTGCCACAATCATGGTAAGGAGAACAGAGCAATGCTACATCATTTTCACTTTCGAAAAATCAGGTACAATGGCCATCAGGGAACATTGGTTTAATCCGGTTCCATTAACGAAATGGAAAAGTTTCCTGAAGCTTGAAAACCAGAACATCTTCGGTTTGGAAATTAATCCTGAAAATTAAGCCTGTGAACTTGGTAAAATTCTAGGCCAAGGCATAATAGAACAAAGCTTGGGAACAGTGCAAGGTTGCTTGATTTGAGGGCCTTTAACTCAAGCTATGTTAGGTTACTTCATAGCAGTCAACTTGTTTGCGGGGGAAATCAGATTTTCTTCATTTCCCTTATATGGCCATTAATTGCGTAAGAGTGGTTCAACGTCGGATCTCAAAGGGGAAAGATTAAGGTGTTTTTATTTCTCAAGACTTGTCTTGGGTTGCAAAGAACAATATAGGCAGAACAATACACACATATTTTGGGTTTTTTTACCTATAAACCTAGAACCACTTAAAATATCAGTTCAGTAATGTCATTGAAAAAGAGTTCTCCTAAGAAAAGTTTCGTTTTATTAGACATTGCTGGGTAAGTAACATTAACATGCGGAATTTTCTGTTTTGTTGTAAAGAGGACAAATTCAGTTTTTTAGGGGCAGGGCCCGATCCAGCTTTTCCACCGCCCTCTGCAAACATTTAATTTACCGCCCTTTGCAATGAACAAATATAGATAAGTTATAAAATTGTTTTTGCAAAGATTGTTCCATTTTTGACCGACTTTTGAAAAGTGGAGGTTATCTTTTTTTGTTGGAGTTGTAACATTCACATCCATATGTTAGTATGATAAGTCTTCTTAACGAGTATATCAAATAACATAAGTGTATGTGTCATCCATGTATCAGGTACGTGTATATACATATTTGTAAATTTCTTAGAGCTACTGATAAGATTAAGTTTACCTTTTTTCATTGACTTACAAATTCATGAAAATCGGTTCAGTAGTTTAAAAGATATACACTAAAATGTTTTTTTTAAGCTATGTTTTTATGTTTATATTTTGTAACATCGACTTGCTTGACCTATTTTTTTGCATTTTTATTAAGTTTTAATATAATAAGGCAGATGACATGTTGCTACAATGTTTGCAATAAAATATCAGTTTTGGTTACATTTTTCACCACCGCAGCGCCACATGTTTGGTGAATCACCTCAAACATATTTTCTCCAACATTCCTTGGTGTACCAGGCGCTCATAAGCAAAAGGAGGCTATTTTTTGCATTTATTTGAAAAAAATTAGTGGAGCCAAAAGCTAGAAGAAAACGGTAAACTACTTAACTACTTCCCGTTATTTCTTTCTTTTGATATTCATATCCTACTTTGGTTCCACCATTTTATCGGCAAAAATAAAATGCTTCTTGCTTTTTCTGAGCGCCTGGTGATCCAAACAGTTGTCATATGCTATTGCACTCAATTTGAAGGCAAGGAAGAAGAAACAAACAGCTTAAGCAGTTGTGTAGACATTGTAGACGCATATTTGCCGCCAAAAGTTTTATATGTGAAGGGTGGGATGACGATCACAAAGAGGAATAAAAATTTACGGTTTCGAAGTTTCACTCACTCCAATTTAACTGATAAACAGAAGAATGTAAGAAAAAGGCTTTTTATTGGCTAGGGTCAGTGGCGGCCATTTTTGCGCTGGGCTTTAAGTCAAGTGGTATTTTTATAATATGTAACAGGGTGTCTGTGTTTTTTGTTTTGAATATTTTTTTTTTCATAAAGAGAAAAATAAAAAGTGCTCGTGCTGTTTTTTCTATCTTAATAATTTCTTTTATTTTCCAGAATCAAAGTACTTTAAAATAAATAATTATATAATTATTACTTTATTGGTTACTTAATTATGTTTTTATGTTTACATCGACCATTTTGTATTTTGTTGTTTAATATTTCTTCGCTTTCAATGTGATTTAAATTAAATAAAAACGTAGTTTATTTGAGCAGATTTCCTTTTTATGATTTTAATTTTTAAACATAATCTTTTATCTAAAATATAGTCTTTGTTGTTTTTTTTTTTTGCTTCAGGAATAATTTAATCTTTTGCCCCGTTCTGCTCGTATCGCAAAATTTTGATCGTTTCTACTCCGGCACTAAATTCAGACAATGTTGAAGCTGCGTAGCGTCTTCCATATTCTTCAGAAAATTCATTACGGTGGTAGTTTTATATGGCTTGTGCTGTACAACAGGAAACGCCTGGAATTAGAAAGTTGAAAATTTTTATTTTTGATAAAAAAAAAAAAAAAAAAAAAACACTATATAAAACATGTGTTTAAATTCTTTTAGCAGAACAATTATTATTTATATTTGTATCTCTACTCGAAATAACATTTATATAGCTTAAAGCAGGGCAAAATTCAACCCCTACGATTCCCCCTTTTAACTACGACCCGAAATGAAATGTGCAGTGCAATTTATCAGTCCGCAAAAAAATTTTGACAGCTGAATAACGTTCACTATGTGAAACAAAAAATTGAAACTTTAGCGGGAGCTGCGTATACCACTTGGCTTAAATACCTTGGTAAATTTTAGCTTGGCTTAATTTTGGAGAGAATTTTGTATGTATATAGGAAGGTAGTTGCTTACTATGCTTAAGGAAGAGACTGTATAACTGTGATTAAAGAGCTGGTATTCCTTAATTAAAACTGTGTTAAACCGCACTACGCTGCAGCAGAAGTTCACCTCAGCGAAAGTAAAAGACACAGAACACAGTTGTTAGTGTACCCAACTAGTGCAGTGTCATAAAAAAGTAAACTAGATAGATAGATAGATAGATTTTATTCATTCATAATTGCTTACATATTAGCTACATATTTGAATAATTAAAGGCTTGGCATTTCTGCCGTCAGCCCGAGTGACAATATTTAGATAATAAAGTTCTTTTTTTTTTAAAGTAAAAAGTACATTAAATAATTTATTACACAAGATTTTTTTTTTTTTTTTTTTTTTGCAAATTTAAAAAAATTATATTTAGGTAATACTTATTGAAAAAAAGATTCTTAGTTTATTTAAAACAAATAGAGGTTATTTAGCATGGACTTTTAGTTTAGTTAAAAATAAATTATTAGAGTGTGATTTCTTGCATCTTAAAAAATTTCATTTATGATGTTGTTCCTATATGACATCGCTTCTGTGGTGTATTCATACAGCCGCATCCAGTCTTTACCATTAAGAAACGTTTTTACTTCTTCTTCTTGCAAACAATTTTTTCCAAAGAAAAATCTCCTCAGCTCCATCAATATAGGACATATTCCAATAAAATGAAAGATATTCTCCCGAACACGCATGTTGCATAAAGTGCAGATTTCAGCTAAGTCATTTCTATGCGGAATATAATTGAGTCTAAGCAACTCTCCTCTAACCTTGAAAATAACTCCGATAACTTTTCTTGAGTAGTCTTTTTTGAAATAATTTAATTCATTTAAATTGTAGATGAGCGAAGAGTAGATGGTTCTCTCTCTAGAAGATCTAGCTTGTTCAATAAAAGCGTACCTCTCATTTTCATCGATGTTTTGAACAACCTCGTAAAGCATCCCCTTCCATTGCACAGCATTTTCCTCACACATGTTCAATACAATGCCACAGTCCGCTGCTAGATCAACCCAATCCTTGTAAAATAAAGTCTTGCGACGAACTGAAATTACTAGAAAAATCTTAGGCAATCTCTCATCCTCCATATTTCTGACACGTAATAAAAAGTCTGCACTTAGTTTGAGTGTCGAGATGAAGAGAGTTGGCAGTCCTGTTTCCAAATGGTACATGTATTTTGGTGTATTAATTGGCAATAAAAAGATTTTTCTCAGGAAAAATCGCAGCACACTTTCTACTTTCTCATACCTCTTAACACCCCAAACTTGTGCACCATAAAAAAGTATTGCTTTTGAAGTTGCATTGAAAACTCCGTACTTAGCATTTATAGATATGTGCTTATTGTTGAAAATCTTCTTCCAATTTGTACAGATGGCCGTTCTGGCTGCATCAGACTTCGCTTGGAGGTGCTTATCCATGTTTAAGTTATAGGTTGTCACCATTCCTAGATAGGTGTACTCTTTTACTACTTCCAATTCACTTGCACCGTATTTCCAATGCTCTTCTCGGGAAATTCTGCCTGAGCCATTTTGAAAAATCATTATTTTTGATTTCTCGGTATTAAGGACCAAGTTCCATCTTTCGCAATACTCAAATAATCTATTTATCATTAACTGGAGAGAAGATGGGGTTTCTGCCAGTATGACAATATCATCTGCATACATTATGACCTTTATCTTAAGATGAGCATATTCTACGCCACCAGGAAGCCATTCAACGATATCATCAAGAAAAAGAGCGAATAGCAACGGACTTAGATTGCAGCCCTGTCTCAACCCGCGGTTTGTTTCAAAATGTTCAGAAACCTCGATACCATTTGTAATGCTTCCTTGAGTTTTTTGATAAAGTTTTTCTAAAGCTTTGCCAAATTTTGAAGAGACTCCAAGGTTGTACAACTTATAAAATAGTGCTCTTCTATCGATCGTGTCGAAGGCTGCCTTAAAATCGACAAAAAATGAATATAGTTTTTTATTTTGACTTAACTTTGACCGTGCCAGACATCCAAGAACAAATATGTTATCCATCGTTGAAAATCCTCTTCGAAAACCAGACTGATATTCGCTCAACTTATTATTTGAATCCACCCATTTACTAAGCCTACAATTCAAAATTGATGTATATAGTTTTAAGCTAGCATTGAGGAATGAAATGCCTCTGTAGTTCATGGGACAACTGGGATCGCCTTTTTTAAGAATTGGCCAGATAAGAGCTTCATCAAAAGTATCAGGCTGTACAGCAAATTTAAAAATTATGTTAAGGGCTTGAGTAAGCTTTTCTTTAAAGATATGAGAAGAATAACGAAAGAATTCTGAAGGTATACCATTTGATCCAGCTGCTTTCCCATTCTTCAGATTTTCTAATACCGTTTCGATCTCCACTATAGTTATTTCAGCATCTAAAGTTTGGTCCTCTATATTCGGCCTAGCATAACTCCACAACAATTGTTCAGAAGACGAACTAAGCAAAGAATTAAAATGTTCCCTTAATTCATGAATTGAGATTTGTAATAGAACTTTTGAAGAATCAATTCCATTTATTTTTCTGGTTAATTTCCAAAATTCTGCTGTGTCCTTACATTGGCCTAAGGATTTGGCAAGGTTTTCGTAGTATGTTTTTCGTTTTTCCTTACATAACTGCTTATATTTTTTAGTTGTTTCAACATATTCGATTTGGGTTACTTTTAAATTGTTTCTTCTTAGTTGATTCAACAAGCTCAAGGACTTTTTTCTCAGATTCTCGCATGAGTAGTCGTACCACTGTTCCTTTTTTATCAAAAAGGTCGGTCTTTTCATAACATTTGCTGCATCTATGATTACTGATTCCAATTCAATCAGAGGTAAATAGCTTATTTTGCTTCGCACAATTTTCCGCTGTATTGATTCGTCCAGCTTTGATTTGTAGATTTCTTCCATTCGAGGATTCCATTTAAGCTTTTGGTTCTTCATTGGCATTATTTTACCATTGGGGCCATCGACAAAATCTATTTTGACACAAACTTCAATTGGTAGATGATCAGAAAAAATCGCCTTCCCGACCTTAAAGCTTTTAACCATAGATAACCAGTCTCCACCTATAAGACAAAGATCAATCGTTGATTTACCCTGTTTTCCGACAAAGGTGTATTCACCATTTTTATCACCATCAATACATCCGTTTAATATGCTCAAACCAAAATCGTTACAAAAGTCTATTATTTTTTTTCCTTCCGCGTTTAGTTTTTCATCTCTTGAACATCTTTTCCGGTTTTCAAACTTAATTATCGATTCTTTATCAGATGTTCTGGCATTAAAATCTCCAATTACCATCACATCATTTGATTTACATTCACATAAAGTGTCGTACAGTACTTCATAGTCATGTAGCCATTTGTTGCAGTTCAAATAGACAGGGAAGATAAGTACACTTTTTTCTCGATGTTTCAACTTGATCATCATTGCTTCCTCATTTATTTTAACTTCAACATAAATTGAAATTTCATTTTTAACTGCAACCATCACTCCTCCACTTGCTCTTCCTCTATTTGCCGACTTTTTAGCAGGTATCCAATGGCATTTGAATAATGGAAAATATTTATCAAAGTTTGTACAATTATCCTCTAATATATGGGTTTCAAACAAACATAAAAGATCAAATTTTCCCAAGCTTTTGAAAAAATCAGGGAATATTAGCTTATTATTCAATCCACTAATATTATATGCGACTATACTAACATTAAGAAAATTATTATATTTTGTTATGCTATAACTTTTATTTATTTTATAGGAAGTGCTACTATCTATGCCATCCCTGTGCTATTGGTTTGTATTTGCAGATAGTACACTCTGTGAACACACCTCTACTCGATCCACTTGTAGTCCGGGAGCCCGCGACAGTAAAAAAGTGCCAATCGGCTCGTCGTTCAAACACAAATGAAACATTGAATTTAGCTAAGCGTGTCATAAAAATTGACCGCTTACAGCGCACCACGAGACCTTCTGGTGTCAGGAGCGTTTTGAACTTGCAAAAAAAAGTTTAAAAAAACTAATTGGCTCGTCGTTGATCTTTTCTGGGTATGTTAATTAGCATCATAGAATGTCAAAAAAGTATCGCTTACACCTGTTTAGCGGGACAATGCACCGCTTACAAGTGCCGAAAGATGCAAAAAAAAATTCAAAATTTGATCAATTGGCTCGCGATTGAAATTTAACATGGTCATAAAGTATAATATTATTGATGCAAAAAACCCGTGCTTACAGTCCACCTCCGGGACAAAGCACTTTAAGCGCTCTTCAAAGTCAACGCTCCAAAAATCAATATTTTTCTGCTGTACCTTTCCTGATTGTAATAAAATAAATTCCGTTGCATTTTTTTTGTATCTTTTTTTTATTGAAACAACGCGTAAGATAGATTTCAGAAGCAAACTTCAAAAGTAGAGTAGGACCAAGGAAATTTAAACCCAGGACACCCACTTTAAGAATTTAATTTTTTGAATTATTTAATTGTTATTTCAATATTGTACGAGTAACTACCTTGCATTTGCTTTGACAGAATTAAATCAATACTAAACATACAAAAATGACTTTAATTACCTGATAAGTCGCATTGATCCGGATCATGAACAATTTCTTCAATCGTATTCGGCAGTTGGTCGCCTTCGAACCATTTGAAATCCAATTTTTGTTCTTCGATCTGCCACCCGCACTCCGTTGGTACCAGATCGATTAAGTTTTGTAAATGTGCGCAATTCCACAGTTTCCCTATAAATGCCGATCTTAAAACGTTTTGTTAAACTTCAGACTGGCAAGGCGGAAGAACAGAACCATCGAAATTCCTGACGTTGATATCGAAAGTTTTTTCATTTTTTTTTACCTCTACACACTTTCAAAAATGTCTCTAATTGAGCTTCGTTGACATTTTCCATTCTTTTTAAGCCGTATAGCTCACAAATATACATTTCTGTTTTTGAAATGACCTCAGCGAAAGAGCAATCTGGATAATTTGACATATCTGAAAAAGCTTTTACGTAAAGTTGGTTATTCCGCAAGACATTGAAGGGTTTCAATTTTCCTTTTCTATATAGAGCAGGATTAAAATGACATCCAGTTAAAGCGTGGAATGCTGGTAACGCTTTACATAAATCTGGACCCAACTTCTGGTGGATTTCAGATACGTTTATAAATCTTTCATGATTTTTGACACCAAATTGCATCCAGATTTTAACGTTATCCCGCAGGTGTTGCATATTCCCAAGCATTATGATCAGAATATCCGTATCCGAGCATCTTATTACAACATTTGAATTTTCCGCAATTTTACAAGCATGGAATACGATTTTAGTGTCAGACTCCTCATGCAATGGACACGAAAAATCTGCTTCGGGAGACCTTACAACTTTTTGATCTTTTAGTTCAAACTTAAAACATGTTTCAGCGTTTACGTACAAAACTTTGTTTCCAAAAAACGGTCACATTTCTTCATTTTGCCAATGGTTCACTAAAAAATGTATGAGTGCCTCTTTGAAATTTATATTTCTTAATTCGGCTGTAAAATCCGAAGGCCGTTCTTGATTTGGCCCAATGATTTGGTA
The DNA here is from genome assembly GCA_916050605.2 of Platycheirus albimanus. Classification (NCBI taxonomy): domain Eukaryota; kingdom Metazoa; phylum Arthropoda; class Insecta; order Diptera; family Syrphidae; genus Platycheirus; species Platycheirus albimanus. Next base: position 27,218,916 of record OU696698.1, on the reverse strand, counting down.
AAGTTTACCCCTCGTCGCACCCCTCAGGAAATGTTCGGTGTCTTTGAAAGACGGAGAAAAATTTCTCAATTTGCGCGGAGGACTTCGTAATACGACTTTTTTGTCGGCAGTAACATCTTGGCGATTTCTCAAACCACAATCTTCCATGACATGGCTTATTTTTTTGGCTCTCATGCTGTGGCTTTTACACCAGCGTTGTCGAACTGAGAGAGAATTTGTTGAATGCACAATACCAGTTAACTTATTTCCTGCATCCGCGTTGATTGTAAATCATAAAAAACTTAGCCGTTGAACCATGGTCACCACGAAGTGTTTTTTCCTTGAAATCTTCATATTTATCAAATAATTCCTCCACAGCATCGTTTTCAAATTTCGGATTTTCAGATCTTTTACATTTGAACTCCTGTAAATATGTTTCTACTTCCTCTGATATTTCAATGTTTTCCTCATTTAAGAAACTCCGGAAATGCAAAATTTCGAGTGATAAACAAATAAGTGGATGCAATTTTTTGCTTCGATTGAAATTTTTGCCAGATAAAAAGCTTGAAACAGATCCTCCTGCTTAACAGCGGAATTAAGAAATATAAATTTCAAAGAGGCACTCATACATTTTTTAGTGAACCATTGTCAAAATGAAGAAATGTGACCGTTTTTTGGAAACAAAGTTTTGTACGTAAACGCTGAAACATGTTTTAAGTTTGAACTAAAAGATCAAAAAGTTGTAAGGTCTCCCGAAGCAGATTTTTCGTGTCCATTGCATGAGGAGTCTGACACTAAAATCGTATTCCATGCTTGTAAAATTGCGGAAAATTCAAATGTTGTAATAAGATGCTCGGATACGGATATTCTGATCATAATGCTTGGGAATATGCAACACCTGCGGGATAACGTTAAAATCTGGATGCAATTTGGTGTCAAAAATCATGAAAGATTTATAAACGTATCTGAAATCCACCAGAAGTTGGGTCCAGATTTATGTAAAGCGTTACCAGCATTCCACGCTTTAACTGGATGTCATTTTAATCCTGCTCTATATAGAAAAGGAAAATTGAAACCCTTCAATGTCTTGCGGAATAACCAACTTTACGTAAAAGCTTTTTCAGATATGTCAAATTATCCAGATTGCTCTTTCGCTGAGGTCATTTCAAAAACAGAAATGTATATTTGTGAGCTATACGGCTTAAAAAGAATGGAAAATGTCAACGAAGCTCAATTAGAGACATTTTTGAAAGTGTGTAGAGGTAAAAAAAAATGAAAAAACTTTCGATATCAACGTCAGGAATTTCGATGGTTCTGTTCTTCCGCCTTGCCAGTCTGAAGTTTAACAAAACGTTTTAAGATCGGCATTTATAGGGAAACTGTGGAATTGCGCACATTTACAAAACTTAATCGATCTGGTACCAACGGAGTGCGGGTGGCAGATCGAAGAACAAAAATTGGATTTCAAATGGTTCGAAGGCGACCAACTGCCGAATACGATTGAAGAAATTGTTCATGATCCGGATCAATGCGACTTATCAGGTAATTAAAGTCATTTTTGTATGTTTAGTATTGATTTAATTCTGTCAAAGCAAATGCAAGGTAGTTACTCGTACAATATTGAAATAACAATTAAATAATTCAAAAAATTAAATTCTTAAAGTGGGTGTCCTGGGTTTAAATTTCCTTGGTCCTACTCTACTTTTGAAGTTTGCTTCTGAAATCTATCTTACGCGTTGTTTCAATAAAAAAAAGATACAAAAAAAATGCAACGGAATTTATTTTATTACAATCAGGAAAGGTACAGCAGAAAAATATTGATTTTTGGAGCGTTCACTTTGAAGAGCGCTTAAAGTGCTTTGTCCCGGAGGTGGACTGTAAGCACGGGTTTTTTGCATCAATAATATTATACTTTATGACCATGTTAAATTTCAATCGCGAGCCAATTGATCAAATTTTGAATTTTTTTTGCATCTTTCGGCACTTGTAAGCGGTGCATTGTCCCGCTAAACAGGTGTAAGCGATACATTTTTGACATTCTATGATGCTAATTAACATACCCAGAAAAGATCAACGACGAGCCAATTAGTTTTTTTTTAACTTTTTTTTGCAAGTTCAAAACGCTCTCTACCGGCGTTGTCCCGCTACTTTGCTGTAAGCGGTCCCTTTTAGTGATGTTCACATACAAATCTATGACCACAGAATGGTTTGAACGACGAGCCAATCATACATTAAAAACTGTTGCGGGCTCCCGGACTATTGAGCTTCTGTCACTTTTCTGCTGTTGTCATTTCCAACACTTGTTGTTGTTTTCGAAATTGGTAAACAACTTTGAAAGAAATCAGTGGGCAGACTCAACATTTCTTTTAATTTTGCAAATCCACACAATGTGCCGTGTTTTAATCCGCTCGCATCATTCCATGTGAATTCCAATCCTTCTACTATAAGCTTTTCTCCTTTCACCATCGCATTTGTATTTCTCCTATTCTGCTTTATAAGTTTACGGACGTGCAAAAGGTGTGAAATTCTTCGTCTTATGTTTGTCGGGTAGTCCCTCTGAATGGATATTCTTGTGTTCTTAAGTTTCGAAGTGTTATTTAGGACCGCATAAAGACAATCCCTGCTTTTAAATTGAGCGATATATCTTTTAAATTTCCGATCCCATGTTTTGATTTCAGTGATTTCATCTGGGGTCACTTTACTTATACCATTTGACAGATCCGTGCAAATCGTAGCTATTTGTTGTTTTTGATCTAACTGGTTGTTTGCCTCCATTTTAAAAATCAGATTTTTTTCGGTTTTTTGCTTTTGGATGGTTTCGATTTGCTGTTCCAGAAATTCAACCTTTGACTGAAGTTCATAAACATGATTTTTCAAATCATCATTTTCCTTTTTTAGCGAGAGTATATCAAGGCGCACCTCTTCTATATCTGCTTTTGTGGCAAGATTTTTTTGTTTTTCATCAAAAATTTGCTTTAAATCAGAGACCGATAGACTTGAGATACAATCGTCGGCATCACTTGTTCCTTTTCCCTTTTTATTAGCTCCACTCATTATTTTTTCGGGGGATGTTTCGCTTAGAGCTCGTTTAAACATCGAAGTAGGGCTTTTTGTACCTTTGATTTGTTTTTGTACCTACTGCCAGGTGACAGATTTTTTCTTTGTCTTGGTCTCAAAAATTTTGTATGTTAAAAAGATAAATCTACTTTACACTTGCCTGATTGTTTTTTTTTTTTTTTTACTTAAATGTACTTTAGTGCACTTTTTAGTTGTGTGCAACATAAATTGCATTATTTATTATTGATTTTATATATATTTAATGATTTTCTTAAGAGACCTTATAAAAAAAACTTTACTTTTCACTTTTGCACCAGTGTTGCCACAACTACCTTGGCACAATGGTGTAGCTACAGCTGTAGTACGTAGCGCTGTTAAACCTAAAAGAACGTTATTTTTGTATCACGGTTATGATTGAAGTTATTACTATGGTAAACAAAGTACATTATGTAGTTGAAGTTAAAAAAAACTCAACATCAGCTGCAGCTACATCATTGCACCAAAGCTTTAAGACTAAAATCATAATTAACAAGTCACTGTGGCTAAATTTTGTACTTGCGATTATAGGTAGATACTAAAAGACAAGTTAAAAAAATTCTAACAATCAAACATGACATTACGATGATGCAGAAGTCGAAAAAAGTTGGTCCGACAATTCCTTCTGCCCGTATGTTAAAATCACTAGCCAAACTGTGATAATGTACTGACTTATAAATTTTGAATAAAACTGCAAATCTTTCTTTTATAAATTAGTTATTTGATATATTTATTTGGATTAAATAATATCATTGTTTCTTAATGCATATTTAATTAAAAGTAATTTTAACATGTTTCTTTTTATAATCTTATATTATGCCTAAAATGTTTAAATCACCAATAATTCATGTAACACACTGACATGTTTTTTTATATTTTTTATTTTCTTATCTTAAACTAATTTTATTTTATTTTGATATTATCATTTTCATAAAAAAAATTATTATCAAATAAATTATGAAAATCAGCTATTTATGTTTTATATATTGAAGAATAAAACGAATTCTGAAAAAATTATCAAGGTTTGTTGTTTGTCATTTAGAAGGCTGTTATTTTTTATAGAAGAAAGAAATATAAAAAATATAAGAAAAAAAGAAGTATTAATTTGAGTTAAGTTATAGGGTGATGAAATATTTTAAAAACTAATGCGTTTTTTTTTTGGTAATAAATATTATATTACGTATCACAAAATTTTTGTTTTTTTTTGTCTTTGGATTTATACATTTATTTTTATAAGTACTACAACAGATGGAGTTTTCGATTGTGTTTTCATATTAGTTTTAATAGTTGGATTAATGAAATTGCATTAATTCTTCTAGTTGGTTTATAAAATTTTACTATAGTATTTTATATATAAAGATTAAACATTAATGAACGGCTTGAATGACATTTAAAATGTTTTTTTGTTGACTAATAGATACATTTTATATTTCAAGAACTTCATTTTACATAGATGTATGTTTGTATTTGATAGGAATGAATCTTTGAAATATGTTTTTTATTTTATATATGTTTTTTTTGTAATGAACTTTCAACTATTTCTTACATATAGTTAATTGTTTGATTTGATTGTAGTTGTACCTTATAGTATAGAATGATATTAATGATAATATTTTATCGATTAGTTTGGGATCTGGAAGAGTGAAATTAAGATTATTTGTAATAGTATTTACTTCTATTCCATTCTATTGAAGTAACATATGTTTTAACTTTCCCGAAATCCTCCTTATCTTCTATAAATGGATTGTACCAGTATTTAGTACTACCTACTCTTTACAATGTATCATGATTACAAATATTTTCAACTCATTGTATTTCTAAATATTTCGTTACTTACTTTTTTCAAACCAACGTCCTGCTTAAATTTCACCAGAAATTTTATTGTTAGTTAGTCAAGGATCTTTTCATAACGACTAAAAAATTTCCCAAAAGACAAAATCCCCAAGTAAATATCTGTTAAAAAAAATCAACAAGAGAAAATGACAAAAAGGAAATGGACGCGAATTTATTTCTTGATTCACTACTTACTGCACATTTGTTTCGCCAAGTTAAAAATAGATTGTAGGACAACGCTTTCAAAAAACAATTTTTATGTATGCCAAAGCATTGTTAAAAGAAATGTTTCAATGCCTTCTTTTAATTATAATCGTTGACACAGGTCAAAATTAACAATAAAGCAAGGACTAAAATAAATGATGCACCTCTGGCGTAATTTTCTTAAAAAAAAATAATAATTCTACAGCTTGGTCCAAGAATCAAGTTTTATAGATAGGGGATAATCGTTTTTTAACTTTGCCCAAGAGAAGATGTGCAAGTAGTGGCTTGTGATTTAATTGCTTAATTTACTACTTGCACCTCTTTTTTATAATTTTATTGGGGATTTGTTTTAAGGAAATTTTCTCTTGTGTATTTTGTGTTTGTTTTATCTTGGAATATTTTATTTTTGGGATTACACCATTTAGCCAAACACCATTTTTCTTTTGCTTAAGCTTAGTATTTACACATTTCGGTTGTAAAAAATATCGGCAAATACGACGGCCTCTATTTCACTTTACTTTTGAGATTATTTTTTTTAAATAAAACTAGTCGTTTAACAAATGTCATTCTCCCTTTTTCCATTTCCATTATCCAATTCGCGCATAACGATTTAAAAAAAATAATGCAAAGTATTTATATTTTCAATTCACTAGAGGTGAACACGAGGATAGGTAATCGAATGTGAAACAAATTGAGTTTTTACTGAAAAATAATAGGGCTTGAGCATACTACTCCGCGAGTGGAATGAAACACCCGTAGCTTCTGGAACAGCCGAATTCCACATTGTTTTAGTTCCCACAAAGATGGAATCCACAAAGAGGTACTTGTCAAATCGGCTGAAGCGAAAAAGACGTTAGGGAAACCAAAAAAATGCTAGGACCCTTCTACTCAGCAGGGATGGTGAGTGTTTGCAGGGTCAGTTACATATATTTCAGCTAGAAATTATTTTGTGATGTGTTCAAATCCAAATTTCGACAGTTATTAAGAAAAAAGCCAAAAATGTTTGAGGCAAAGTGTCATGGCGGTGGAAGGCAGCCCTTTAACTAAAACAATAATTGGAGTTGAACTCCGCGTTGAAATCGAGGGAAATAGGAATAGAAGTGAAAAATATTTGACATCGTTCTGACTTATCAAAACTAAACGATAATGATTCAAATTTTTGTAGTTGCGATTGTTAAAATCAAATAATAAAAATTACATAAACGACATCTAATATAAAAACACTTTGTCTCAGCACTCAAATGGAAAAGTCAAGAATTGAATGTAGGCTACTATCTTTTCTAAAACAACTGAATCCAGCTAATTGTTCAATCAATTAAACAAATAAAAAAAAAAAAACACAAGAACAATTTTTAAGTTAAAAATGTAGTTTTATTTATATTATTTTAAAATATCACCAAATAAATGTAAAATTTTTGTTTCTAATAAAATAAAATAAAATAAGAGATAAATTGAATATATAGAGTAAAAAACTAAAATAAACAGCATTTTCAAATGCAAATATAATTTCAGCTTTTTGTTTTTAAATATTTTATAATAGGTATCACATAAATAATAAAATAAATATTTAAGAAGCCCAAAACAAAACTTTCAAAATATCAAAATTTAAAATATACTAAAATTAAACTATCAAAGCAATTTAAAATTTCAGTGTTCTAAAAAACCAACCCTTAAATATATAAAACTATTGGTTTTACATATTTAAAAAAATGCAATGAAAATGTTAATGTTTTTGTTTTTTTTTTTCCTTTCTTGTTCAACATTATTTTCAAATTTTATTCTATCTTGAAATATGGTTAAGTTTTCAAATTTTATTTTAAAATCCCAAAAAAAAATCGTTTATATCTGTAAAAATGTACCTACTTACTATTTTGTTTAACAATTTAAATTTAAATATTTTACTTTTTTTGTATATAAAAACCAATTCGTTTATTTTTTTTAGTTTAAACTTAGTGTGATGACATAGGACGGAAGCTATAGTTAAGTGTATCTTTGTTGTTGTTGGTTCTTTTTTTTTATGAAAATTCAAAATAAGAACGAAGAGACAAACCATTTATTTCAAAATTATAAACTAAAGGTTCAACATTCACGCGTGTTTTTTGTATTTTTTTGTGTGTTTTGCTTCCTGAATATGAATAAAAAGACTTGATGATAAAGTTAAAAAAAAATATATTAATTTTAACCTAAATTTAATTTCATATGTTACTTTTTTGTTGACATTGTTTTAATGAATGGCAAGATGATTTTTAAACTGCAATGGGTACTAAGACAGGTTGCTATATGAACTATAAGGTTCTTTTGTCCAATTGAAGAAAACAGAACCAGGAAATGTTTCAAATTTGCTGTTCCTTTTAAGCTTAGGGTAGTTCACTGAGCTGTGAACACGAATCTGATTTTATTTCTTAGCTCAGACCCACCGGAGCACGGAACTCGTTATTATTTTTACTCAGAGCATGGCGTATGCTTGAAAAAACCGCTCAAGTAAGATGAGCGTGGTCAGTTTCAAACCATTTTCAAGCGGTTTGACAGTTGCATAAATGAAACAACGGAGTATCCTATGCTCAGAGCATGATCTACTTCCTCAAAAGCCTGAACAACGAGATCCAAACAATATGTTTGCATACAAGTATACTCTTACATTCTTATAGGTCTTGTCATGGCCGTGAACGACTTCTAGGATTTTGAAGTCGTTCTCTGCCAATAGTATCTTGTGTGGAATCAACTTTACAAGAAGTCTTAAAAAGAAACCTTCAAAAAACCACCGATCGACGGTTCATTCTTACATTCACACCACAACTTAAAGTTCTTAAACGAATAAAAGTTGTAGACCTTTGACACACCATATCACGTTTCTTTAAGTTTTAAAATTGAAAATATGGTGTGAAAAAGACTGTGGAACCTTTTCATTTTCCAATAAACCCAAATTTTAGCCAAAACAATCCATTTTGCATTAATCATTTCTTTTTGTCTGTGTCATATGAAAATTTAAATTTGAAACAAAAATATCATTCTGGATTTCACAAGTTTACATTCCACAACGTGAAGAAACAAATTTTATGACAAGAGTGTCACCGTTTCCTGAATATTTCTCCCAGTGGTCTTACATTGCTGAGGAAAAATTATGGCTTGAGAACGATTGTGGAACCTATTCATGAAGTATTTCTACTCATTTTGGCTCAACCCAAATTTTAGCCAACAAATACATATTGCAATTCCCATCTGGTAATTGCAGGAATAAGTCGAGTGAAAATTTAAATTCGAAACAAACATACCATTCCGGATTTCACACCTTTACATTCTACAACTGTGAATTCCGTAAAGAAACATAGTTTTTGACAAACCTCACCGTTTCCTGAATATTTCTCCCGGTGGTATTACATTGCTGAGGAAAAATTATGGCTGGAGAACGATTGTGGAACCTATTTAATTTTCATTCAAGAGAATGTGAGAACTACTGCTTGGGGCTGAGCACAACATTTTAGCCAGACAATCCATATTGAATTTCCCATGTTTTATTTCTGCGTTAAAAGCCTCAAGTGAAAATCGAATTTTCGAAGAAACGAGTTTCAAATCTTTACATTCCACAATTTAAGAATCCTTATGGAAATGGAAACAAAGTTTTTGACATATGTCACGTTTTCCCAAACCCTTGAAGATTTACCCTATAGGTCGTATTTTGCGCAGTTAAAAATGTGACATGTAAACGGTTGTGGAACGTATCCGTATTTCATTTCACAAGGGGTGAGTGAGCACTTGGATTTATTGATAAACCTTCTTTGAATGGGAAATCTAAGGAACTTTGAATAATTTAAGAAGGACCTGATAGTTTAACCATGTCTTAGTATCAAATTGCACCTTTAACAATGTTATAATGTAATTTTTCTTTTCACTTTAAATGCCTAAAGAGTTTGCAAATGTGTATGACAGTCTTTTTAATTTTAATTTTTTTCTTTAACTTATAATCTATAATGTGATGATTTGTTATCGAATATCTTAAGGTATTTTAAAAAAAATATTTTGATTACCTAAATATTAAACATATAATGTAATATGTGAACTAGAAAATAAAAATTTAATCTAAAGTGCAAAGTTTTTTTTTTTCTTTCTTTTAAATTGTGTCAAAATTTTTATAGAAAAATAATTGAAATCCCCTAAATTATATATAATTAATGAATTGAATAATTTTTTTATACAAAATTAATAATAATTAATCTGTCCATTTTTTAACGTATTGAGTGTAGTTTCCATCGAAGCACAAAATATGCAATAATACGTAACGCAATAAATGTACCAAGTAGCGCACAACTATCAATCCAAAATTCAGCTTTGTCCATTGACATTTCTTCGAGGAATTTTTTAGGACTTCGGAAGTGACAATAGATTTCAGAGCATTGTAGTTTTGCACGATCCATGCCGTAAATTGATACCATGGCACCTTGAAATCAACAAAAAAATAAATAAATTAGATTCACTAACCAAAAGTAATAACTTATTAAATTCACCTTCGAATCCATATCGAACGTAACTCACGTAAGTTACCCATTGAAGGTATCCAGGTATTGTATCGAAATTGACGAAGAAGCCTGAAAATAGGATCGTTGGTATTGTGGTGACTGGACCGAGGAATACGCCAGACTCAATATTCATGCCAGCACCAATGAGTAGACCGAGGCTTTGTGCTACAAGCGATGTCAGCACACAGATGAACACAAACATAGAAACACGTTGCAATTCCATTGGCTGCGATGTTAGATAGTAGACTACAATAACGTACACACTGGAGAATACGATCTAGAAATACAAAAAATAAGGATACATTCTTAATGTTGGTTCTGGAAAAAGTTATAGAATGATATATGTTTGGATTTGCTGGCGGAACGGAAGCCATTTTGGATTTTTGCTTTTATAAACCTTTTTTCAAGCTATTGTAGCGTGTTCCAGGCAGATTAAGGAGCGATGAAGACAGCTTTATCCTAAATAGTACTTGTCACAACAGCTCCAAGTGGGACGAGGCCGGTGACTTACAATCTTAACCATTTCTGTGTGTGCGTTGATAATCCGCAGGAATGGAAAGGACCAAGGGAATCTGAACGGCTAACAGAGAAGCACTTTCCATGACATGATTTACTCTTGGAGGATTTTTCACTTTCTTGCAAGAGGCAATACTCCGGAAAATAACATAGGGGGAGTCAGGGACCGGACCCAGAACTTTCGGCATGGCAGTCCGACACACTATCCACCACGCCACGGCGCCACGGGGTACTACCGGGTAAACAGGAAACTGCAAAGGATATCATCATTTTCTCTAATAGCTAAGCTGCACTAGATTTCAACTCCCTTAACTCCCAAAATAGACGGGAAATCATCTCTCAGGGAAATGGTGGAAGTGTTCAAATTCAACAACAAACTTGCCAGACAAGGAACGAAATTACCCATGTCAACTGAACGCATTTGCCTGGGTATTCCCATCGCTACAAGCAATTTTTCGCAAAGCGAAGATGCTATTGAAAGGACAAGTCTAAGCTGGGGAAGGTGTAACACGTGTCTAGTGAGATAACTGATTTGGCCAAAGCTGGAACTAAAACGCTTTAAGACTTTGAGCTCTCCAAGCAGACGGAACATTAGCCTCATTATAGTTGTCATTACGGAACGCTGATAAATTAGCAAAAGACTTTTCCAGAAACTGTATTGATGAAGAAGAGGGGGAGACACTTGTCCATTTCCTTTGTAAAAAAACGAGATCTCTTTTTCGGAAAGTTTTTGTTCAATGAAATCAACGAAGTTATAACCTTGGACAGAAGTGCCCTCTCCAACGCTTCGTAGAATCTAAGTTTAGGGGGAAACACTCAAACGCCTATGGTGTTACAACGGTCCTTTAGACTTCAGTGTCAGCTTTTTCGAGCGGATAGCCAACTTAACCTAATACTGAAATAGGGAAATATCGAAAAAGCTGTTTCTGAAGATCAGTCAAGATCTTGCAAAGCCTGGTAAATTGTTAAAAATGCAGTCTCTTAAATCTCTTTCTGTACATTGCGAGCTTTCAAATTTAGCTGACATATATTTTGCCCTATCACAAGGATCCAAAGAGAAGCCACAGAGCTCTATCCTTCTGAACGGGGCAGAAGTCTGGACTCTGTCATGATCGAATGAATGCTTGTGGATTTTTTTTGGAGACAAAATCTTCGGGAAGTCCACTTTGTGTTAGTAAATTGGAGAGGAGATACATTTAAGACGAGCTGTTCGGGCTATGCAGCGACGGTGACCGAAGACGTCAAGTGAGCAAGCAACAGCGCACTTTTCCATGGAATCATCAATCCCTCCTACGAATGACACCGCGGACCCTACTGCGCAAACAATCTTTTTGGTTGAAGGCCCGGTTAAAGGACAAAGTATGTATGTACCTGGGTCCTCCTCAAGTCTTTTAAGACCAACCAATCAAGGCTTTCCGACACATACTTCACTTTAGAAAATTACCTGAAATGGCAGATCTGCTAGTGTTTTGGCGAAGTAGAAAGCCTTCAAGGAATACCAATAGTTCAGATGCTCCCTCACAAACACCGACATCTCAGTTGGAACTGAAAAAAAAAAAACAAAGAAACAAAATCAAAAATAAATCCCCATCTCAAATCTCAAGCCATCTTACATGTTAGAATAGTTGGCATCATTGCTGTGAACATGGTGAATAATGTCGTGAAAAATATACACCCAGCATTGCTCATAACTTTCGACGCCTCATTGCCAACATCGTAATAGATCATTCCAATGATTGCTCCCACAATTATATGTGACGCCAGACGCATGTGTGTCAACATCTTGTCCCGAATTATAGTCACAAAGGATCGTTTTAGCAAAATCCAAAATTGCGTCCAGCCACTGGTTGGGAAGCCTGATTTATTAGGCAGGGTAATGACACTCTCGTGTGAGTCTAATAGGGATGTGGTGCAGCCAGGACCAGTTGGTGTCTTGGATGACATACTACTATTGTCATCTCCATTGGCGGTGGTGTTAGTGTTTGGTGGCATGTTGATAACAGTGCTCTCAGACTTTGATTCACATTGTTGTTGTTGTTGTGGCTGCTGTGTGTGTAGCTGGGAATCCAGCTTCGGTGGTTTAAGTTCACATAGGGCATCATTTCCGATTGTTGCTGGCGGCTGTGACAATGACAATGGTGGTGGTGGGGCATTGCCCTTGATAAGATCGTTTGAAATATTTTTATTATTCACCAAATCAATGGCATACTCCTTCTGACTGTACTTCTTACATTTGCCATTCTTAACGGCCAGCACCAGTTTGTGGACAGCCTCGCCATACTCGCCGCACGCCACTTCCATCACATAATCGGCAGGATTGTGGTAGCTGGGACAATCGAAGCTCAATGAACTCAAAAATGGAACCAAGCCTCGCACTTTGCCCTCGTAGATGCTCTGACCCTCGGCCAGCATGTACAGATGGTCAAACTTCTCGAACAGCCTAGCACTGGGCTGATGAATGGTGCAGACAATGGTTCGTCCACCACGGGCCAGTGACTTGAGCAGTGAAATTAATTGGAAGCACGTTGAGCTATCGAGACCCGATGTGGGCTCGTCAAAGAACATTACTGGCGGATTATTGACCAATTCTAAAGCAATCGACAATCTCTTCCGTTGGCCACCAGAAAGATTATAAGTTTTTGTGTTGCACGATTCGGTGAGACCGATTGTGTCGAGGATCTCCTTGACAACGGCTTTCTTAGCATCGCGGTTCATGTCTTTGCCTAGTTTAAGATTCGCCGACACCATCATGGCTTCGGCAACTGTTAGGTTGGCTATGAGAATATCGTCCTGCATGATGTAGCAGGAGAGCTTGCGGAATCTTCTCAGATTGCGGTCCTTTCCATTGATCAGGACAGAACCGCTTAGTTGTGAAGTTCTGCAAATAGAAAAGGATACACATTGATGATGATGGTTTATCAGAAAATAAGTTTTTTAAATTTGTATCTTTTAAAAGTGACTTTCAAGGATCTAATTAATTTAACAAAGCCACCTCGTTTCCTTAAAATTCAATTTCCATAAACTAAGACACGACAAATTACGTGAAAACCTCGTTTAAACAACCACTTCGCTAACAGCTAATTAGCCTTTGACTATACAAACCAAGCACAACTGCATCATCAAATAAAACAGTGGGATCTTCAAAAGTAATTCCGTTTGAAAAGAAGTCCTCTCGTCGGAAAATATTCTTTTGAATCCAATCGGACTAATTGAATTGGCCCGATGGATGTGTTTTTAGAGGTGCTTCCTTGTTAACGTTTTCCATGATAATTAGGATGGTTTCGTCGTCAACACAGTAAAGAAAAAGAAGGAGAAGCAGTGAATGAGGAATACAAATCTCAAGACAAATTAAATGAATGAAAAAAGTGAGCCATGCATGCCTGGTTGGATTCAATTTGCGTCGCTCCATTCCGACCAAAATTAAGGATTTCTATATAAGAGCGAAAAATGTGAACCTATGAAAAACTTCAAGAAAAGGCGAACAAATGAACGATGTGATTGAGTCCCATGATTGTTGGTTGGGAAAAGTTCACCAAACCAACAGTTTTTGTTCACCGTATTGAATGGAATAAGGATAAATATTGATTCAAGTTCAGGAGGCTGGAATCAGGGTTCGGTTATCCTTTATTATATACATATTGTGCGAACGTTGCTTCAGATATTGAAGAGTAATGAGGGAAGATTATCGTTTATTGGCAATGATCTGAGATGAAATATTGAACCTTTCTGATTGCTTACAACAAAAACCTAATCCGATAACAAACCCACATATTATTTAGTCCTTCCATTTTTTTTTACTCTCCTATCTTTATCTTTTTTGCTTGTTCTTAACATATTTTGTTAAGAACAAGCAAAAAAGATAAAGTTTCCAGGATTATCAGATACAATCACCATAAGTTATGGGTACATTAAGTAAAGGTAAAACGTTAGGGTAAGATTAGATTCATACGTGTTTTTGTGCGGTCATATAGGTGAAAAAGTTTTTTTTTTGGTTTTTTTTTCTTTTGATGAAGTTGTTTGGAATTTGCAAGGATAGGTCTTCTTTCTTATTGAATTAGTTCAGTCCATTAGGATTTCAGCTTTTAGCCACACAAAATGCGTCTTGGTTTTGGATTTGCTAAATAGTTTACATGTTGGAAAGGAATTAATGTTTGCCGCAGCATCTTCTGTGGGGATCCCACTTCTGAACAAACTAAAACTCGAAATATAGGTGCTGAAAACCATCAGGAAAATTAAGGGAAAACTTTGAGTTTCCAAAGTATCTAAGGATGTTTTTGGGAAGGTGAAAATTCTTTTGAAATACCTGTGCAGGGACGGGTGAGAATATTCCTGCAGCGTCTCCCCGCTTGTCGTAAAAGGCGACTAAAGCAGAAATCACATCAAGGCAAGGTGAGCCTAGTGATACTTGAATATCTTAAAACTTTCCCTCAAGTGTGGATGCAAATCCTTGGCTTGGCACGATTATATAACACTGGTAGGGTTAACATATCAACCACACAAAAAATGCATGCGGCGGAAAAGAAAGCGAAAATGTTTTGCGAAATTTTGGAAAAAATGTAGCATTATGAAAGTGCTTGCTAATAGAAATAGCATCTCGCTCAACGTCAAGTATTAAGACTGCTACGCATGGTACGGATTTTTTACTGAGCAGGAAACGCTCGGGTTAGAACGGATTCATGGAGCTAGCAAAGTAATGTAATGGATTGGACGAATTTGAGAGGCGTCAATTGGAAAGTTGGAAATATGGTCCTAAGCTTTAGAGCTTGAAAAAAAAAATAAGATTGAGGCGAGTGGACAACTTGTGTACCCAAGATACGAAATTACGAAACACCGGAAACAAGGCTTTATTTTTAGATTTTTAAGCAAAAGCCAACAAGATGTTTAACCACGGAATCGGTATTAACCTTGCCGAACAGCTGCTTAGCAGCATGGTGACCATTTTAAAGTCCAGTGAACTTTTGATGCTTCTTAAATTGGTGATGCAAGCAAAGGTGTCAAGTATCGTTAGTGCACATGGTACGCGAATTGGATGTGATTAGCTGGAAAAACATACGTTCTGGCTGACTTTCACAAACCACTTGAGTACATCCCAAAAGAAGAGTTTTTGTTTGTTGGCAGAGATTTGAACGGACATATCGGAAAGACAATCGGGGACTATGAAGACTGCCATGATGGCCTAGGATATACGACTCTAGGACAAGGAAAAACATTTGTACATGTGAATATAAATACCATTTTTATCAAACAAAGCCGGCACCTAGTCATATACAGCAGTGGTGAAAACAAACCCAGATTGATTGATTTTCCTTGGTAACCAGTTTCATGAAACCCGAGGCTTACCGAAGATTCCAAATTGGGAGATGCTGTCATCTTCTGCTGACAGAATTTGTTATGAATGCGGTCAAGCAAACTTAACAAACAAAAGCTTGAAGGAAAATCAAGTGGCTTGATCTGTACAAAGAAAATAGGCGAACTATTTATTTCGACCGGAATTGGGGGTCGGCATACAGCGAACTTGTTCGGAAAGTGCCAATTCACTGCTTAGGGTATCAAAAGTACGCTTCCAAAAAGCCAACAAAACCTAGTGGTGAAATGATAAAGCTAAAGCAGTCATAATCAAGAAGAAAACTGATTTCAAAGCTTGGTCAAGGTGGCCCTTCAGATCATACATAATGAAAAAAAAATCCTAGAAGTGGGGTTAAGAAGATGCTGGAAAAAAAGCGAAGAAGAACTAAAAGCAAAAATTAAAAAAGGGGTCTAGCAAGCTGGAAGGAATTTTATTCCCCAGCTGCTGATGAAAACCAATCCATTCAAGAGCTATTATGTTTTAAAAATAATTTCGGGCAAGTGGCCGCCGTGGCTACCTCGAACAGATTCCAGCCGAGAGACCCAATTTTCGATCACTTTTTGCAGCGATTGGGGTCGTATGTCAGCAATAACGCGCTGAATATTCTCTTCCAAGGTGTCAATCTTCTCGGGATTATCTGCGAAGACATGCGCTTTACATAACCCCACAAAAAATAGTGCAGCGGTGTTAAATCTCACTATCTTGGAGGCCACGCCACAGACCTACGACGCGAGATAATGCGGTCAACAAGAGTTCTAATTCAGACTCGAAAAAGTTGTTAATCATGACTCTACAGCGTTCCCCATCGAATGTAACATAATGGCTAAATTTTTTGAAGCAATATGGACCAATGATTCCCTCTGCCCATAGAGTACACCAAACAGTGACTTTTTGAGGGTGTAACGTCTCAACAATGGCTAGTAGATTATGATCACTCCAAATACGACAACTTTGCTTATCTACCCATTCAACCAAAAGTGAGTTTCATCGCTAAACACCGTGAAACGGACGTAGTCGGCGGTACGTACTTCGAACAGAAACATGATTTTGGTAATAAATTTGCACAATTCGCAAACGTTGTTCAGGAGTAAGTCTATTCATTATGATATGACAAGCCAAACTTAGCATAAATCAAGTGACAGCTGTCAAAAAGACCAACTCCGAAAAAAGTATTGCCAGATTGAAAACCAGACGTCTAAAGAAACACCCTTTATTTAAATGAAGTTTTCCCCGACTATAATTTCCAATTCCTGAACCTAATTGAGGTACCCGGAATTACAATCGAAGAAATTAGTAAGACGGTTGAAAGCTCAAAAAAAAAAAAAAGGCAAAGTGGTTGGGCCAGACGAGTTACCTCTTCAGCTTCAGATGGCTCATAATTCTCGTATCCAAGCTTCAACAATATGAGGAAAGTTTTTCTAGTTTGTCGCGGAACAGATGGAATGCAAAGGATCATTATGAAAAATTGATAGACCACGACATTGAAATACAAACGATTCCGCAAAAGGCTCTACTCTTTTACATTACGAATTAATTCTGCGAGCCTTTATAAAATTATATAAACATTTATAAACACTGAAACCCCTCACCTTAAAAAAATGTATGTTTCAAAACTTACTTGTATCCAGCTAAAATATTCATCAGCGTACTCTTGCCGGCTCCTGATGGTCCCATAATTGCTGTCAGTTCACCATTTCTGAATTTTCCACTTACTCCTTTGAGTATGGTTTTAAATCCCCGTCTCCTACCCTCCGACACAGAATAAGAGATGTCAACAAATTCAATGTCCACCGGAGGCCTTTGTGGTAAGTGTGTCAGGGTGACTGTGCCTTTTTTCTGGCCATTCGGGCTATTGTTCTGTACTTTTGGAGCGAGTATGTGATTCCCGGAAATTCCGCCATTACAAAGGTTATTTTGAGAACTGCTGTAAAGATAAAAAATGCAAGACAAAAAAAAATAAGTAAATATTTCATGAAAGAATGACAAATTAAAACAAAAAATGTTTGTAACTTTGCATACTTTGTACAACATGCAAGCGGATGTTCAGCGCTTAAATATCCACTTTTTGTTAACCTCGCATTCATTAAGGATACATTCTTCAAACAACTGCAGTCACCATTGCAGGAGTAATCGTTTCCACAATCCTCACAAATGCCAACGCCACCATCACCATTACCAGCACAACCACTGCCACCGCCTGTGGCAAAACCAGAGACATCATTCACAATGGCTCCTTCGTAGGCTGAATTTCTGAAGCCGCACACTGTTGTACTCTGAAAGCTCTCCAAAGGATTCTTGTAAATATTTACCACTAAATTGTTGCCACTGTAGTTGCTGTCAGAACGTTTCAAAGTATGGTTAGACACTTGCATTGACATGGAGCGCAAGGACGATGACATAGACACTACCGTTGGCACTGTTGCTGCTATTGTCGTTGTATTCAAGGACCCAAGGTCCTCCAGGCTACTACAGCCTGACATGTTTTTCATTTTGAGTTATATTTTTATTTAAGTGTTACGTACGTTTTAATATCTTTAAACTGAATTCAATTTTGCACATCTCTAGAATGGGAATGGCAGAGTATCTTATATGACTTATGATATGAGTGTTAACACATCTGCTGTAACTGTAACTGTAACACAAGGTCTTCCTGCGGTCAAGTGAAATTGTAAACTAAACGGCCAAAGAAATATCTTTTTGAAATCGAATGACAGAAAAGTGTTTTTGGTACCCGTTCCCGTAGACCATTTCGTGGAGTCGTTTTCGAGTGCATCCCCTCCATTTTATTGGAGCGAGGTGGACGAACGCACATGTGTTACAGTTCAATATGTAAGGAATGTGTGACAAAAAAAAATAAAAACTAATTGATTCAATTAAAAATTCAACCGTCGTCGGTCGTCGCGCATCGTATTTGTGAGAATGAGACGTCGAAAATTAAGAAACGCCGATGCTGATAAAAATTGATAAAAATAATTGATCGCCGGATGAAACGAGGAATGCAAAATGTAGTGCACTCATGTCGTCTCCAAAAAAAAAAAAAAACAGAAACACAGATGACTTAATTTTATTGGTTGATGATTTTTTATAGTGGCACTTATGGGACCTGGGGGTGTTTTTGGGTTGAGGTCTTCTTTGCTTGTTGGAATATCAATTAGCCAATCGATGTGAGTGCATTTTATTTAAGAACCTACCTCAATGTTTGATTGAACTTATTGAACTTAATTGTCCGTAATTGAGTTTGTTTCGATAATAATCTGATTTTACAACATTAAAACTTTTGCATTTTTCTAGGGACAATTTAATTAAAGACCTGATCAGACCATGTCATGGTGTTTTCTCGCATTTAAGGTCGTTTAATTTGGACGTAGTAATACATAGAACTTTGCATAAAACGTAGATACTTAAATAACATAATTTTTGCAGACCCACGTTGGGCGCCAGTTATTTTTTTTTTTTTTGATTTAAATCAAAACAATAATATTTACAAAGCAAATTGTCCTGAATTTTAGTGGTTTTAAAAATAAGAAATTTATACTTCATGTTCTCGTTCTTCTCTTATATAAGGTTTGATGAACTGACCCCATAGGTTTATTCTATAACTTATTTCTAATATTTAGTTCTTTCATCAGACAGTTAATATTGAGGTTACCAGAGACTATCATTCACTTCACAGAATTATGTCCTCATCAATTTTCTTTTTTACTTTAAATTGTACCCCCGAATTTGTTGTAATTTCCTTAAAGTCAAATAGTCTTAGAAACCTTTAAAAGTTTTAGTTCTTAAAATAAAAAAATATTAAGGACATCCAACGAAGAAATACAAAACAAATAAGTATCATCGCTTGTCTCTCGGTTTACTTGTATTTGAACGATGTAATGCAATTTCTACTTTATTTTTTTTTTCTGTTGCTCTTGAGAATACATTTGTAAAGCACTTTTTAAAAATAAAAAAAATAAAAAAATACAATCCTCAACGGATTTCCTTTGATATTGAATATACCAAACAGGATACCGCATCCAAGAAAAGTACATGTGCTAGTGTGTTGTTAAGCTTAATGGCGTGCCAAGGTTATTGGTAAAAGCAAAGCGAAAGTCACAATTTGAAGGAGACGTATCTGTACAAAGAAAAGTAGGACACCATTGATGTGTGGTGATTTGTACCCATGCCGTGTACCACAGCCGTCATAAGAGACAAGGATTTTCGAATGAATGGCTGTGTGTTGAAGTCAAGACGATACCAATCCACATTTAAGAAATTGTATAGATGCATAATGATGCATCCAAACATTTTATATTCAAATGACAAGTTTAGTGAGATCCATGCGGCAAAGTTATTGATATCAATTTTCCCTCCGGGATACGTGGCACTTTTCTACATATAAACAGCTAGTATTACCATGAGGAAGTAATTTTTGTCGCAAAATCTGCATGCTAGGGGCCGCTGCTTTATTACACACTACAATTTGTATAAGCTATTAGAAAAGAAATTTGAGACTCCAAAGGGCAATACAGTCAAACGCCGCCATGGGAATAGTATAGATTTTATATTAAGGGAACTCGTAGCTTGTGGCGGCCATGTTGTTTCGGTGACATTTTTGTAAAATTGTTTTTTTTTTACTAAACAGATCTTAATGCCAAATCACCATGTCAAGTTACACGATTGAAAAGAATTTCCAATGACTTTATCATCAAAATTATTGTTCGGCGTTGGTGCTTAGTGCTTACGTTAGGCCCATTTTACGGTGGCCATTCCGTGCTTGGTGGCAAAATTTGCTTATTAATCAGCCAACATTTGTACTTCCAAGTAATTCAAGATTGGCAAGGAACATCTCCGCGGTAGGTGAAAATGTACACCAGAACCCAAGGCAGTCAACCTAGTCCTTGACATGCACATGTACAAGACCTAAATGACTCAGCAACTCAAAGTTCAAGATCGCTTGGACAGAGCCATTTGTTCACTGACTGGCTTCTGAAGCATTTGGAAGGGGCCCCAATAGTAATTTTAACTACAGGGTTTTCCAATAAGAGGTGTTATTTTTTATATTCAAAGAAAACTGGCATTTTTTGAGATAAATGATCAGATGTTTATTTCAATGTAAAGAGGAAAGTATGCCATTAATGGAAAACGATATCAGCCAAATGGCCGCCACGACTACCCTTACACAACAATATCCTTTTCGTGAAATTTTCCATCACACAATCGCAAAGTGGGTTGTTTGCCCTCAATAGATTCTCGGATTCCATCTTTGAGGTCTTGAATCGACGCTGGGCTGTTGGTGTAGACCTTATCTTCCACTTGGCAACAAATGAAGAAGTAGCAAGGTGTTAAATCAAAAGATTTTGGTGGCCAATTTTGATCACCTCTTCGAGAGATAACACGGTCCGGAAACTTTTCGTTGCTTGTGTGGCACGTAGCGCCGTCTTGTTGAATGTAAACGTTTTCCAGATCAATACTATCCAATTCCGGCCATACAAATTATTAATCATCTCTCGATAGCCAGATCCATTCACCGTATAGCTGTTGCTCCAGCCTCATTATCGAAAAAAAAACCTTACCAGACAAGACAAAGACACGACGTTGTTGATGATGGTTGTTCAAGAGTGTATCGTTCTATTTTTATTAATGGCGTAGTTTCTACTTGTCAAATGTCAAAAATTACAGCTTTAAAAGTGACAACTACCGAAATAGCGGGCTATTCAAAATAACACCTTTTATTGGAAAACTCTTTATTTTCGCTATGGGCCTGGCTTTAAAAATACACAAATGGGTTTTCTTCTTTCAAAACATCCCTGTTGAAAATTGTCACTTGTCAATGACGTCAGGTTAAAGTGACAGGGATCGTGTGGCTTTAATCTTGTTGATAATACAAATATTCACCCCCAAAACGCATAGTGAAATCGATGACTTAAAAGGATCAGCAAATAACACATCTTCTCATGATTAATGAACATCAAGTGCTACAATCGAACTTTAGCGCAACAAAAAACTCAATACGCTTTAAAAAACTTATCTTCATCTTGTGCTTTAGGTAAAATATTGCCTGACTAAAAGAGATATAGTTATTTGAAGAACAAGTCCTTTCACTGAATTCGCTAAATTCGCGGAATACCATTATTTTGTATCAATATCATTAGCATTCCTTAATGATGCTTCCCTAATCCAAAAATGCTCATTAGCATAAATTTCGATTAGCGACGACTTACAAAAACAGCATCAACAATGAACACACACAAAATCTCTCCAAAGTCAACAAAAACCCGAAATGAATCAATAATGAACACAACATACACAATAACTAGATTTTTGTTAGATTCTGCGCACACAATCTAACAAAAAATCAGCTGTGATGTGAGCAGTCGCACAATAAAAGACACCATGAAAAAAAGAACGAGAAAAAACACAAACAAAATAATAGACATGTTGAATTGGATGGATAGCATCATGTTGCACGAAAGATAAATTTATAGATACATTTACATACCAGATGGAAGTGGAACTGGAATAATGTCTTGTATTTGTAGATACTTTTTACTTCCAATATCGGTGCAAATGTACTTAAAATGAACACGGGATATTGCATAGTTTGTTTGAGGTCATGCTCTACTGACTCGGGCATATAATACATAATATTGTATCTTGTATACCCTGCGCCCGCACTACTTTACATTGGGGATTAGTGGAGTTCAGGAAAAGGAGAGAGAGAAGACAGACAAAAAGAGAGAAATACAATAATAAACAAGAAAAGGAATATAAATTAGAGAGGCAAAGGTTGGTTCGTTCTTTAGATGCTGGAGCTGGAATATTAACCAAAAGATACACAAGATAAACCCGTTTAGAATGGTTGATCTTATTCATAAGGCTGTGTCAAGAACGGTCCACGTAAAAGAAATCTTTTCTGACTTTGTTTTTTTTTTTAGATTGTTGGGAGTACAACCGTACAACTGACAGCACACAAGTTCTTTGGTGCATTTCGTGAGACAAAGGCAGTTGCACCTGATAATTGGTGTGCATTTTTTAAAGGGTGCGGGGAGGTGAAGTCGTTATTGTTGTTTGTACGTACGACGACACGTATGCACGAGTATCTTGTATTTGAAGGTTACACATAACATACATATTTATTTTGTGTTTTCTGCTGGAGAAAAGTTGTCTTTGTTTTTATGTTTTTTTTTAAGAATGAAGGAAACCAAAATAAGGATGGATAAAAATAAAACAGTTCAATAATAGGTTTGGGTTGTCAATCACTTTCGGAAATGTCAATGACTGATTAATTTTAAGTGTTTTCGAAAGAAATGGAAAAAGGAATAGAATATTCTGTTTCTGGATATTTGCCAGCATCAATTCTAGATGATGGAACTTGGGAGAGTGTTAAAACTGAAATAGGTACCTACATACTTTTTCCTGACTTTTTCTTGACTACAACAGTTCCATGCCATCTGAAACATCTGATGGTGGTGTTCATCCTGTACAGAAAAGTCAATTTCCTTAACGTCCTCAAAATATATGGACAACATGTCTTAGGTGGAAAAACATATCTACCATCAGGGGGAGGGTAAAACTGCGAAATATTAAGGGACGCTTTCGAAGACATTTCAATGTCTAAACAAAAATGTTTGAATGAATAAAAATTCAATAAAAGTTAAATACTTAAAATGGCGCATACACAATGGTGGACACAAAATGGCGTACCTACCTATGTATGAACGGCGAAAAAGAAAGTGTTGTCTGAAGTGTCGAAGGCAGTATGGATTGTCAGTTACAATGCCTAATTGTTCGGGGGGCAGGGGGTTAACTATACCCTCTTAAGTGCTTTGAACGCTTAGCCAAGGCTACAAATATAGATTGCGATACTCCTTCTGTTCGGCAGATCCTTGGAGCGTAGAGGCCGCTGCACCTCTTCGTCTTTAGGGTCCCTGCCGGGCTTAGCATCGTCGGTATTTTGTAAGCTGGCTTCAATCCAATCATGAATGTGGTTGAGATTGGAGTTTGGAACTTAAGAGGGATAGACGTGCTTATCCTCCGCCTCCACGTGGCAACCCGGGAACAATATGAATGGCAGGGAAATTGTTGTAACTGAAATAGGAGTGAGTATCTACAGCTATATTTCCTTTCCTTGAAGTATTGATTCCTTACTGGAAACGTATGCAAGGTAAAACTTGTATGCGGCTAAGAGAGGAAGGCTTGGTATGCGTATTTGGCTGTTTGCTTCTGCCTTTGCAGATGGTTGAGTGCGCATATCTAAGGCTGCCAGGCCTTGAGTATTGATGGTGCTCATCTGGAAGTGACCTCACGGTTGCGAAGCTCCACCGGAAGCTTTATTCTGGTACCACGGGAGATAGTGCCCACCCAGGTGGCCGAGTCACCTGGGAGACTATCTATGAGGTAGCCCCCCTTGTGGGAGTATCGTGGTGGTTGTGGTTTATTCCATAGCGGAAACATATGGAATCCAAGGATTTTATTCAAGAGGTGTTAGATGGGCCTCGCTCCTCACCAAGGAGTGTGGACATGCCTCAACATGTTCCAAAAAATTGTTATTAAGATATCAAGCTTCGGGTAGATCTTAGGGCTCTGGTCTAAGCCCAATTTGACTCTGTATGCGAGTAGGCTGTGGAATTTAAGACTTTATTGCAAGGTGTCCACGTAAAGCTTGCCCTCATACTGTCTGCAAATCATAGAATAACTGTTTTGCAACTATCCATGAGTGGCATTTGCACTAAGGAAACTGAACAGCTTTGCATTCTAATTGTGGGTATTACAGTAAAACTTTTCTCTGAAGAACACATATTTGAATCCGATTTGAAGATTCGGAAATAACCTCAAAATTTATTGGTCAAGGTACCATGACGGAAGCATTTCACTTGAACATAGCCGTGATATTTTTTGTATGACCTTGTTTTATCGATATTTTTTGTAAGCGATATTCTAGTGACACTGCTACTTCAATTTTCGCTTCGAAACAAGTTCCCCGTAATGCTACAAAAAATGAGTTGTGACGTCACAGAAACACCAAGATGGTGTGTTGGATGGACCAAGTCAGCACAACACCTTGTACACTTTTTTTGTGAACCTATTCGTATTTTTTGAAATTTCGGCCTCTGTTTGACGACTCCCCCGTTTCCCCCAACAATCCCATTTTGCATTTGTCTTACAATTTTATTAAATTAAAATTAATTTTTCAGAGATTGTCTAATTTTTCTTAATTAATCTTTTGATGACGAAAAGTCATTTGATTTTTAGTTATGTGTTCAAAAGTCTCTTTTATAGTCTCATCCTTATCGAAAACGGACATTTTTCAAGTGTTTCGGAAAGTGTGTGCGTATTGTTTCGAACATTCTTAAAAAAAAACCAAAAATCAAGAAGGCTCAACCCACTTCAATAAACTGTCACCTTAAAGCCTACACACCCAAAAACTATAGCATTGGATGCTCCGCAGCTCCCGAAAATTAAACACGTTGCCGTCTTTTTTTTCTGTTGCGCTTGTCCTCCGTTGATTGCTTGTGCAATTAAAATTTCTGTCAATTTAATGGCGTATTCGTGTTGTATAGAGAGATATTGAAAGCAATTAAAATTTCGTCGTGAACTCCTAGATAATAGTTTTGTTAAAATTTGTGCACGTTAATTAAAATGCTAAAGAAGATAAAAATTGTTTCGTGACCTCTCTTATGTCGAACTTGCGATGAAAGGCATTTGGCCAGCTTTCCAATAAAATATTAAACAAAGCAATAAAAAAAAAGGAATAAATTAAGCTGGATCCAAATTAATGGTTTAATGGTTCGGCACCTACAGATTGAAGTATGGGCTAATTGTAATTCAAATTCAAGTTTATATATTCGCATGTGAGGTGCGGGTGGCGTGTGGATGAATGTTTCCAAGAGATTAAGGGATGATGAAATAAATAAAATCCGCCAAGTTCTTAACATTCAATTCTCCGGAATTCCCCAAAATACCCAGTATGAATGATTTAATCAGAATTTGTGTTAAGTAAAATGTACTGTTAAGTTTAAATCAGGATTTCCTGCGAAGTTGGTATTGTTGGTAGCTTGCAGCTTAGTGATTGCTCATCAGTATATTGGATTGGAGTAGTGGAACACACCTGGACGTCAACAACAGAATAATCAAAGCTCTTAGTGCATTCGGAATCCTCTCTCCAGCGTGGAACTTAGACAAATTTCGATTTCTACAAAATTGAAAGTGTTTGAATCCAATGTGAAGTTTGTGCTGCTATATGGCAGTGAAACGTAAAAAAATACTCTACCCACTTCTCGAGTAAGTTGCAAGCCTTTGAAAACCACTGCGTTACATCCTGAACATCCAGTGGCCACAAACTGTATTGATACACTGGCCATACACTGAGGAAACCTGATGATTACATTGCTTTGAATAAAATCTTCAAGGTGGAAGGCGTGTTGGAAGATCAAATGAAGTTTAACTGTCATGAAAGAAGTTCAGTCTCAGAATTTTCAGTCGTTGTCACAGCTGCTTCCGGAAACTAAGAAGAAAAAGATGATGTTGGTGCAACATGGAATCGGAATATATGGGTTAAACCCATACTCGTTCCAAGTTTTTTCCAGGAGTGCTTACTTTTGTGAAGAAACTACAAATCATATAGAGAAGTAAATCTTGTCTTGACGAAGTGCATCTCTCCAAGTTAAATGTGCAATGTTGTGCCTCAAAATTAAATGTTTCCACAATGTTATATAAAATATGGAAGTTGGTTAAGAACTAAGCCTTAAATGACATTGGGCTTGCGTCACTTTGTGCGATGCGAAAATGTAAACAGCTGCATAAGTGCAATTCACGATATTCTTTTCTATTTCGGAAAAAGTGGGTTTTGAATAGTCGTTTGTATCTTTAATAGAAGTTACTCATATTAACACTTTGAATCTGAATAATTCAGACAGTATTAAAATTCATTTATTTGTTGACTGGTTGATTACCGTGAAACTGCAATAACCTTCATTTAAATGCCATCGCACTTCATTACTGTTAAACAACAAAACACACAATAGGAAATACATAAACATTATTTTTTGCTATCACATCGTATCCAATAGATACATGACTCGTCCGATCATATGTTTATTCCAAAGAAGATCGTGATCGTGACTTGAATTTAAAGAAGACGAAATGAAACGCATAATGGATAGGACAAAGAACAATTTTATAAACCGAACGACCTTGAAAAAAAAACAACATAAAAAAACATTTAGAATATCAATTGCAATTCGATCGAATGCATTTTCGTGTTAAACTGTATCAATCAAAAGCTTCGTAAACTGAAATTAAAATTCCAAGTCTACCACAAACCAAATGAAAGTACGTGCACGAAGTAGCCAAAATATCAAAAAAAAAAAAAAAAAAAAAAAAAAATTGGAAATTTGTATGGTTGCCATACTCAATTTTTAAGTCCATTTTATGCAGACAATGCTCATAGTAAAAAGAAAACACACTTTCTTGGATTTAATTGGATCCACCATCTTTTGCAATTCACATAATATTTAATTTTGCCATTTTTGACCTCATGGATAGATATTTAGGGACGTGGAAAAGTTTGAAGTTTTTCAAAAACACTTCGTTTGTTTCAGAATCTTAAGCAGAAGAAGGAAAGGTGTCAAATCCACCCGAAAAAAGTGTATGACATTTTCAGTTCGTATTTGGCCATTCAAATTCAAACTGTCTTATGGGGAGTGAAATCAAGTCTTTTACTGTGGTTTTCTTGGACCAAATGAGGCAATTTGTTAGCAAATTTCCAAATTCAATGCCAAACTACCTCATTTCCTATACAAATTCTCATTTCGAAATTATCTCACTTCAATCTCATTTCGAGGAAATTAGGTTCCAAGCCATGTGAAATCTTTCAACTCCAAATTTTATTCTAGTACAATTTCAACTCAATTCAACTGATAGAAGAGGAAGGAAATACATCGAATTTCGAAACGAAATAACCAAACTGAAAACACTTTTTCTTTAAACGTCGAAATAAGCTAATTTCGGCCCAAATAAGAACGTAGTATTGAGAAAGTTGAATGAAGTTTTCTTAAAGGAGATCAAGGATAAAATTATGGGACCGTTAAAACGAAACGAATTAACTTGTGTGGTGTTGTCACCGCCTGAATCAACCACAAAATGCACAGACAAAGGTGTATGGTGTATTCACACGTGTGTCACAAAATGTTAAATTATAAATGCGAATGTGAATTTATTTGTCGCGCTTGTACTTTTCAACTTCTCCTCCGATCATCTTGATATTTCTTACACACATTGTCAGCGGGACAGAAATGGACAATGACATCCTGAAAACATGTTGTTCCCGAGGGACAAAAAAGGAGTTTCTTACAGTCACTAGGCACATCAATTCTGCCTTCCATAGCAACGTACGGGTACGGTACATTAAATATGTTTAAAAAAAACATTTACTACAGGGTGATTCGCAAAATATCTGATATTTATTGCTTTCGAGCAAATTGAAAATTTCACCGAAACAACTCTAAAGGTCAATTTTAAGTTGTAAGGGCAATGGCTTTTATAAAAGAGCCATTCACTTTCACTATACACACGAAGAACAAAAGAATGAAATCATTTCAGTTTTGCTAATCAAATCAAATGTTTTTTTTTTAGCAATTTATTTCTCTATAGAGCTGCCATTTTTTATTTTATTCTTTGAAATGCGCTTTACTTGTTCCACATATATTTGCCTGTTAATCCATATACACAATCTCAATGTCGATTTCCTTAAAGGAAAGCTTGGGATCGAAGCTTGTTATCTTAGTTATGATTTCCGTGATTTAAATGCAATCATTTTTTAGGGCACTCTTGACAGCTACATATGTATGTACAAGTACATAAGAAAATTGCGAACAGTTTAAGTGCCTACAATTTATTGGAAAGGCCTGCACTGAGAACCTGACGACAATATAGCGAACCAATCTTTCGAATGAAATCCTCAGGGTAACAAGAATCAACTTGGAAGTCATCGGTGGTGAAAAAAGCTCAATATGAAGGAATACGATCATGGCCACAGCTAAGGCCAGTTGCGAAGATCCGGCACAGGTGGAAAGATCTTGGACTTTTGGGTTAATTTCATAGTCGAAAAGCAACAATTTTACCGCAGTTAATCCAAAAATGTACTATTGCAATTCACCCAAGGATTCTTTTGCCAATACCTCATCTGTTTACTCCCATAAACCACGTTCAAAAACATAACCTGATATACAATCCCTGCCGGAATAGATAAATTCAAAACTGGAATACTCTAACGCGGCTAATATGATGTGTCAATAATCGAACTCTGAATTTTTTCTCCTTTTTTATGTGACTTTATGGAGCAGCAAAGTGAGCAGAAAATTATTAAAAGGGAAAACATAAAACGTTAAAGGAAAACAAATATCCTTGTTCAGCTTCCCGAGAACCTTAAAGGTTTATAAAAATCCGCCAGGGAACAGCTGAAAAAAAAATTATTTTCAAGCAAATTTTTTCTTAGATATTTCTGTTTGACTAATTTGTTGTCCAGTCCCTACCTAGCCATACCTGATACCTAGACACGTCACCTTTAACTTTTCTGGGTTAGTAGGTTCAAGGTGTTCTTAACTTTTGACTATACCCACCACATTGTTCTACTTTCAGTATTGCGTGTCGTCTGTCAAAATTATTTGCAAGTGTCAGAGCTTCAAGTCTTCGATTTATTCTATAATATTTGACACAAACCCCAAAAATATAAATCTTTATGTTACAATAAAATATGGCACCTGTTCAAAAAAAACAAGAAACTATCACAACTGCTGCTGACGCCATAATTAACTATGAAAAGAAATATTTTTATAAACCGTCGATAACTTCAAATTCCAAATCCAATAGCGTGACTCTATTAAAAACGAAATTATGTCCATAAACTGCATGCAACTTTGGAAATATCCCCCACGCCCGTCACCGGCACCCTCACAAAACAGCCCATATTAAAAGTTCGTCCTTGTAAATTTCGATTGAAAAAAAAAAAAAAAAAAAATACACACACAAAAGAAACCATACCTATCTGCTCACATAAAAAATAAAAAAGAAGTTAAAAAAATGATTTATGTGAGAAAATTCCTGAAAATGACTTGTATTCCGAACAAGTAAACCGTAATTGAGGAAACAAAATACGTCAAGTTCATTCGAAAGAAATTCCAAAACATTAGGTACTCGTACACTCCCGTCATTTTGACGTAAATCTTTGGTCACCATCACCATACAAAGAAAGGAACAAAGGAAGGAATAAAAAAATGCACGAGGAAAGGCAAGGAAATCTTTTTCTTTAGAAAAAAAAAACTGAAACTACTCGTATATTCCAAGTATCGATTTGCACTGCACTCTTTTGTTGTCTTTGTCGATTTTCTTACGAACAAAGACGTTAAACTTTAGATGGGCGTTTCGGTGCTAGTGCACTCGGAAAAGCACACACATGGCAATCCTAAACAAGGAGTCGTGTCGAGTCGGTTAGAAAAAATGCATCGGCACGGAACTAGAACTTGCATTCATTCATCGGCGCGTAACCGCACTTCACATCCGACTTACGTAACGGTTTAGCGCTTAAACGGATAATACAACAACAAAAAATACGCGAAAAAACGCTTTTTTTCTGCTTAATTACTATTGATTGCGACGAAGCCACCACTTTTGAACAGAGAGTTATGTGTGGAAGGAAGGGGGTTCGCTTCGACAGTCTTTGTCAGCCGTCAGCCCTTAGCCGACTTAACCGGCAACGAATTGAATCCGCTTTTTTGTTAGTTGAACGAGTTATGTTCTACAACCGACCGAGGACTGAATGTACTGAAATCGTTTATCCATGTTTCAACCGCACACAAAACAGCCAACGAGCCCACGAGCCCACCACCAGCCGAAGCAGAAGCCAATCCGCCGGAACGTTTTAGAATTCCTTTTTATTTTTTTTTTTATTTAAGTTTCATATAGTTGTTACGACGACGACGCTGACGTTCAAACAAATCAAAAGGGTGTACGAAATAGGGCATCGGGCGGTTGCTGGCTGGCTTATGACAGTTTTAGGTTGCTGTCTTTGATGTGGAGGAATGGGACATAGGAAGGCATAGCTATGCAGTGCATGGATCCTGGCGTTGTCAGTATGCTTACAATAGCCAACATCAAATGCATGCAATAGTAGTTTTTTGTTTGTCTTCCTTTTTTTTTTTTTTTGCTATTTTGTTGAAGGATATAATAACAGTATCGATTTTTGTATGTTTCGTTTTGTCTTCAAAAACCTTTCATTATGATTGGAGGAGTGCCGGCACGGGCGGATTTATTGTTTGAATTTTACAAGGCGAAAATGGGTGTCTTTCCGTCAAAACACAGCGTGATTTCAAAAATGAAAATTTTAAAAACTTTCCTACAAAGAAAGAATTTGAAATCTCTAATCAAGTGGGGGAGAAGTTTTGCGTAAAATTACATGCAGGGGGCGGCAAATCATGTGTACAAAATTTCAATCACATAAGATCATTTATTTATTTGGATGCTCTCAATTATTACACAAATCAAGACCAAGTTCGATTGCGGGCGGCAGGCACTGAATTAAACCACAAAACTAAATTAATCCTTGAACTCTGCCATCTTGTCTGTCATTTTTGACAGTACTATAGTGTTACTCAAAGTTAATTGACTCATTTCACTTAAAGTTTTTTCGAAATGTTCTTGCCATTAAAAAAAAATAATTTTTGGAAGCGATCAAAAGACCAGGAAGGAACTCTCGCCCAGTATGATCCTACAGGAACGTTTCAATGGATTACAACAGGAACATTTTGATATGATTTCTTTGTTAACGTTTTTTTATTTATTTCAATTTCAAAACCAATTAGGGGGACACATGTGACATTTCTACGGATAGGAACAAGTGACGACGGAAATTTTCAAAAATTGTCACTGCTGTTTTTTTAAAACTTTTTTGACGTTTCTTTCACATCGCTTGCTGTCAATTTCTACAAATTTAGTCATTTCATTGCGATTGCAACAAATTTTGGTAGAAATACGCTTTGCAGGAACGGGCTTTAAAAAAAGCAATTGAAACAAACCTATTGACGTTTTGATAGAAAGTATGTTTTTTTCTTTTTAAACTGACATTATTCTTACAAAATGGCAACGATTTGACATTCTCGTCCATACAAACAGCTTCTTAGAAAGTGGAGAGCAAAAATTGTCTGAAGATGCTATAATTTTTGCAAATGGCGGCTTATGTCAAAGTAAAACAATAATTCCTCGTTCTTTAAAGAGTATTGCAATTAATGTTTTGTTGACAGTGCTTTAAACATTTGTATTTCACAAATGTCAAAATAGAATTGACATTTGCCGCCGCCATTTGCAAAAAATTGATAACTTTTGGGAAACCTTCTCTACAAATAACATCAAATACGGCCCTGACTGTCAGTCTTTCAATTTCCCACATTGTTTCTACTCCTTCACAGAAATCTACAACGAATGACCAACCAACCAAATGGGCCAACGAAGGGAGTGATGAAGAGACTTAAGCTTTCCGATGTAGCTATCTACGAGTCTATACAGATATAGCTATAGATTTGCTAGCTTTTCGGACGTAGACTTGGGCTATTATAAATCTTAATAAGTCAACTTATTCAATACGATTTTATATTATGCATTCTTTTACTTGGCTATTCCACAACCAACAGCTGAATGACGACACACCTTCGATAGGTATAGGTAAGCTTTTTTATATCCGATTCCGTTGCCATCCTTCGTCAGCTCTTCGTCGTCGGAGCAGGCTTATCCAGTGACGAAATTGGAAATAGATGATGTTTCTATTCATTCCGTTTGGTTATATTGGATTGTATTGGGTTGGTTATATACTACATGGGGTTGGTGGAGAAGGTAGGACCTTATTTTTTTAAGTGGATACTATCAATTAAAGGTCAATGAGAGAAACAAAACAGAAATAAAAAAAAAAACACCATTTCAATTCAAATCCATATCGATATCCTGTGGGGAAGAGTGTTTTTTTTTTTTTTTTTTTTTTGAGTTTAGATATAAAAGCCGATTGGAAAAGGAGGTGAATTTTAACTGACATTGGTGACTTTGAAGATTTGACATTGATAGCTTATAGTATTGATGGTGGATGGTGTGGAGGCAATGAAATGAGAGACGGTGTGGCGCTAGCTATTGTCCTTTTTAAGCACTTAGCATTTCGAGGTGATGTGGCAGAAGTCGGTATTGGCTTTGGTTTTATTTTGTGTGAATTTGGATTGTTGTTTCATGAGTCAATTGAGATTTGTTAATGGGGCTTAGACGGAAATAGCTCAAATATGGAAAAGCAATTGCATGTTTTAAAAATGTTGAAGGTCACTGTAGGAATAATGTGATATATACGGAAATCATTTAAATTGTTGCATGATGCGATGAGTATTTTTGGTTCTTTGATTGGCCATTAACCAGCATAATTTGAGTATATGTACATATGTATATATGACAAAGAAGTGGTATAAGGACGAGGTTGTTTTTAGTTGGTCCGAAGATATAGTTCGTCGTAAGAATCTAGCGAAGGAAGTATGAAGATACAGCGGCAAAAGCCTAGTCAGAAAAATTCATATTTAACGGTTAAAATGGCTGGGAAAATTAAAATGAACATCAACGCTCCAGCTCGTAAAAATTTCAATGCCACGCCGCACCAGATTGTGTCAAAAGCCAATGGCAGACCCCATCTGTGATGGAATGACTAAGTAGAGTCCGAAAACTTGGAGTACGAAATTGGAGACGGGGGCCAGAGATCGAGCGAGATAGGGGGGGCATAATGATCAATTGGCAGATTTCGTTTTTACTCTTGTTGATAAAACTTCCTTTTTTCTGCCACGAAGGTCAGTCAAATGGATGGTTTTTAAAAATTGCAGATACCCGAAAGTCATAAATGAATTCCTCGCACAATAGCTGCAAGCTGAGCAGCGCCGACGGCCTATTTATCACACGTAGATTAATAAGGATTCATTGCAATACCCTGGAATAATTGAGCCTTAAACACCTATGCATTGACAATCCATTTTGAAGCGGTGATAATTCTAATCATTTTACTTATTTCCTCAACAACATCAACAAAATACAAAATGGTCGAAGTAAACATAAAAATATAGTTAAGTAAACAAACCAATAAAGTAATAACTAAATAAATATTTATTTTAAAATACTTTAATTCTGGAAAATAAAAGAAATTATTAAAATAGAAAAAAGCAGCACGAGCACTTTTTATTTTTTCTCTTTATGAAAAAAAAAAAAAAATTATTCAAAACAAAAAGCACAGTCACCCTGTTACATATTATAAAAATTCCACCTGACTCAAGCCCAGCGCGAAAATGGTCGCCACTGACCCTAGCCAATAAAAAGCCTTTTTCTTACATTCTTCTGTTTATCAGATAAATCGGAGTGAGTGAAACTTAAAAACCGTAACTTTTTGTTCTTCTTTGTGATCGTCATCCCACCCTTCACTTGTGACAACTGTTTGTGATCGTCATCTCAGCATTCACATATAAAACTTTTGGCGGCAAATATGCGTCTACAATGTCTACACAACTGCTTAAGCTGTTTGTTTCTTCTTCTTTGCCTTCAAATTGAGTGCAATAGCATATGACAACTGTTTGGATCACCAGGCGCTCAGAAAAAGCAAGAAGCCGTTTATTTTTGCCGATAAAATGGTGGAACCAAAGTAGGATATGAATATCAAAAGAAAGAAATAACGGGAAGAAGTTAAGGCGGAACAAGCACAGTCACTCTGTTACATATTATAAAAATACCACCTGACTCAAGCCCAGCGAAAAAATGGTCGCCATTGACCCTAGCTAATAAAAAGCCTTTTTCTTACATTCTTCTGTTTATCAGTTAAATTGGAGTGAGTGAGAAAGCATTAAATTTTAAAATGAGCAAGTGCGACAGGTGAACTTCGAAACCGTAACTTTTTGGTCCTCCTTGTGATCGTCATCACACCCTTCACATATAAAACTTTTGGCGGTAAATATGCGTCTACAATGTATATACCATTGCTTAATGTGTTGTTTCTTTTTTTCCTTACCTTTAAATTGAGTGCAAAAAGCATATGACAACTGTTTGGATCACCAGGCGCTCAGAAAAAGCAACAAGGCTTTTATTTTTGCCGATAATTTGAAAATGGGTGGAACCAAAGTAGGATATGAAGATCAAAAGAAAGAAAGAAAACCAGTCCACACACAAACAGCACAAGTTGGCACACTTGTCTTTACCGTTTTTATCCAGCTTTTGTCTCTACCCATGTTCTCAAATATGCAAAAAATAGCCTCCTTTTATTTATGAGCGCCTGGTAAACCAACCAACTTTGAAGAAAATGTTTGAGATGTGAGGCACCAAACATTTGGCGCTGTGGTGGCGAAAAATGTAACCAAAACTGCATATTTTATTGCAAACATTGTCGTCATCTAACTCATTATATTAAAACTTAGTGTAAAAATGCAAAAAATGGACCAAGCAAGTCGATGTTACAAAATATAAACATAAAATAAAAACTAACTTAAAAGAAAAACATTTTAGTGTAATATTTTTAACTTTTTTAACCGATTTTCATGAATTTGTAAGTCAATGAAAAAAGGTTAATTAAATCTTATCAGTAGCTCTAAGTAATTTACAAATATGTACACGTACCTACCTACTACATGCATGACACATACTCTTATGTTATTTGATATACTCGTTAAGAGCTCCAGCATATTTGAATATCTCCTTAAAAACTTTTCTTGCAAATGGGCGGTATTCTTCATTTTCACCTTCACTTTTTGGCAGTAAACTGACTTATCATACGAATATAACACAACTCCAACAAAAGAAGATAACCTCCACTTTTCATAAGTCGGTCACAAATTTTTCATTGCAAAGGGGCAAATTAAATGCTTGCCCGTTCAGCGGAAAAGCTGGATCAGGCCCTGATGCGTTCCAGGAACCTTAGCTCTTAGTGACGACATTGCTTTTGTCCTCACTGATAAATGAAAAATGTGAAGTCAGCAAGTGGGATTGCTGCCTAGACCTCTGAGCTGCTGGTCAAGCGTATTGGTGAAGTAAAATTGGTTGCCACATTAAAAGATTGAAATTCATCAGATCCATGAACTCTAAATCCTGATCAACTCATTCGTTAATCGCACAAGTCTAAAAAAAAAAATCCGATACAGCAATTCTAAAATGTACTCCTCGCTAATATTCGGGGGCTGATGCTCAAAACTTAATAATTTCACATTTCTGAGAATTAAATCCATGAACTAAGAGTCGGTAAAGGAATAGTCGAATACATAAACAAATTTATGAAGACAAATGTACCGTTAAAACATCTCTGCCACTTACCGCTAGATCATGTGAGCTATATTTCCCACGACTCTTGATGTAAAAGCCTTGAACTTTAGGCTGATGTTCTTCCCGGCATGAAGGACTTAAAGTGACAAGGTGATAAGGAAGAATGTGTCGAAAACTTGAGAGATGAATTGAGTTGATGACTGATAGGGTATTTTCATGAACCTTTCACTAATTGCTACAAAAAAGTAAAATCCTTCAAAAGAATCCGACCTTTTCTCGAGGAAGGTCCTAAAAGAAGCATTATGCAGGTGCTTATGAAAATGAGCTAAGCAATCAATCCTGCACACACAATCTCATTCCTTCTACCACAAAAACTATTCTTTTTTGTTTGCCATTAGTCATTTCTCATTACCAACTCTGAAAATGTGTTGAAAACACAAGTTTATAAACACAAGTTAGTCATTCCACTTGTTCAGGATGTGAACTTGTAGCTAATAGCATGTATAAGTCAGTGTCCTTATCAAGTCCAGAATGATATAATCTGTCACTTCCTAAAAAAAACTTTTATCAACTTCTTGTTTAGTTACAACACACTAGATAACATATTTCATAGCAAAATAAAACAGAAAAACTAATGCAAACAGAGACAAAAAAGTTTTGTTGTGCATACATATATATTTTGTGATGTGCAATAAACGGACGGACAGGACGTGTCCTTTAAGACTTTCATGAACGACGACAATGACAACAACTTTAAATAAAAATACTCTGACAATGTGTCAATTAGTTGGACAATGGCATTTAATGTTTCGCATCCTGTTTCAATAATAGAACGACATCCTTGATGTGTGTGCATTTCAAAATGTGTCGTCTTCATAGTGTGACGGTAAAATCCCATGAGGTCTTTTCTTTTTCTATATCCTAGCCTAGGCAAATAATTTCAAACATACATAAATCCTTCAAGTTATGTAGTATCGATTTTTTTTTTCATCGAATCATGTGCGGTGTGGTAAGGAAAAGGATGAGAAAGAAGCTGAAGTTACAGCTTTTATAAAAATATATCGTTTTCTGTGTTCAAGGCTTTCTGTTGTGTTTTTTTTTTTTTGGATTACGCAGTTGATGTGTGAACAAACGGTATGTTTGAATGATTTCATGATTATTTTTCTAATATTTATAGTTCTCTTGACATTCCAGGACAGTGAACACACAAAAGATTTATTTTAATTTTAGTTTTGTATTTTAATGATACGCACACATGAATGGATATTCACGATAAATTAATTATTACCTTTTATAGGCAGCTCTTTGGTTTTCCAATTCTTTGATTATTAAATAGTTATTTAAGATAATAATTGAATACATTATTTATAAAATAACACAGACCTGGTGCAGGAAAGTATTCACCAAATGTCAATACTTGATGTTTTTGAGGCGTCACCTATATCTACACGGAGAGAATTGAAAAATCACCAATTGCGAAATATTCAGTTGCAATTTACAAAACATGTTTTTTTTGTAAATCACGGCGCTTTGATTCGAAACTGATATAAAAATTGGCAATTTAACTTTCAATTCATCTCAAATTACAACAATTCCTAAGTTGAGATTTACAATTAAAAGTTATAATTCAAGCTTGTGCCCTTCAAAGTAAATTACAACCTTTTTGTCGCAATTTACTACTTCAAGGCAATAATTCCATTTCTACTTTTTACCAATCTGGATTTGCTACAATTTTTTCGTGATTTACATTCACTGAGTGTTAAAATCAACTCAAGTGTGTCTGACGGCTACGTCGAAGGTCCGGAGTTCGATCCCTGCCTCGAACTAATAATTATCTTTTTTTTTTTTGTACTGTCTCTTTTGAGGAAATGTAAAATCCTCGAAAAATAAATCTGGTTAATATTAAAAGTGGAACTTTGTAAGCCATTCGGATTCAGCGGGAAATGATTCCACCAGAATATAAACGCACATACAGGAATCGTTCAGAATATAAGTCATTAGGCCCTGGCATCGCTTGTCTCCAATAAATGCCTTTTTGTAGTTCTATTATGTACATAGGGAGTACAAGGTTGAATTTCAACTACACATAATATACATTTTCTTACCTTTACTCAAATAATCATCACAAAAAATTGTACATTAGACGTCCAAAATAAGACGACTAGGTATATTTTTCTCGCCAATAAAACATAATCTTAATTCAAAACACCCCTAAAATGTTACTCATATTCAGGTTGCTTCTTATTATTAATTTTGATATCCGACTTGGATGCATCACCATGGCCTAGTAGATGTGTGCTTGGTTGGTATGCAGAGGGTCTCGAGTTCGATTCCTAGAATCAGCCAAGTAAGTAAAAGTTACATCTTTCAATAAATAATAATAAATGCTTTCCAATAAATAGAAAACGTTGCTTCTCTCAAAGCGATATAATTTGTTACAAATTGAGTAAGATGGGGTTGCAATTTACGACTTTACCACTCATTTTTTCAAAAACATATTTTTGATTCAAAACAAAAAGATGGAAATCTACGACTCGCTTTTTGCAATTTACAATCGAGTAAATATAAAATTGATACAAATTTGGATCAATTTTCGATTCGCGATGGCAATGTTTTATTTCTCAGGATCGGATTATTGACCCAAAAAAGTGGTAATTTGCTATTTTTGAGTGTCAATATCTTCATTTCGTTCAATTTTGAAAATTGCGAACAAGGAGTCGTAATTTACAAAACCCCGAGCTAGGGTGAGAAACTGCATAAGATTTTTGTGATTTGCAGCTCATTTTTCTTGATCTGATCTAAAAATTCTCTCCGTGTATATTTTCCTTGTCTTGAACTTATTGATCATTTTTAATAAAATAACAGGCGCCCAACGTGGAGCCAGGTCGTTGTGGGCTAGCTTTTCACTTCTGTGTGTTCACTTAGGTCATAACATTTCTTAATTTAACTAACCACTTTTCAATAAAACAACAGAAACAAATTTCCCGTACAATCATTGCTGACAATCATGGCGCCCAATGTGAGGGCTGATTGACGGACAAAAAATGTTCATTATCCAAAAGCATTTTCTCCGTGAAACTAAGGAATGTTCCTTATTCCCTAACAACCTTTCAATAAAACATCATACGACGCGACGTTTAAACTCCCAACATCGGCGCCCAATGTGCAGCCTCGCTGTGGTAGGTCAGCTTTTCCCTTCAGTGGGTCACTCCGGTCAGATCATTTTTAATTTCCATTTACGACCTTTTTGATGCAATAATAAAGGGGAGACTTACCGTCTAAATTAGGTTAAAAATAATGACGCCTAACGTGGGGCTCAATTATCGGGCGCCAAATTCCACCATCCTAATGTAGTTTCTTGGCAAGAACAGTGGAGTAGTCTTCATTTTCTTAAAAGACTTCAATAAAACAACAGAAGACGTGCAAGCTATCCTCACAGTATTGTCGCCTAACGCGAAGCCCGTTTGTTGTTGGCAAGCTTTTCACTTCTTTGTATTTACGTTTTACGTACTCTCATGTTAAAACATGTCTTAATTTTAATAACAATATTTCAATAAAACCACCGCTACGAATTTCCCGTTCAAATGCGACTGATAAAAATGACGGGAAACGTGGTGCTCAATTCCCGTACAAACTAAGGAGTGGCCCTTACTTTTTTTTAATAGGGTTTCAATAAAACATGAGGCAACGTAAAATATTGGCTCACAACATTGGCGCCGAACGTGGGGCCTGATTGTTGTAACCAGCTTCTATTTTCCATGAACTATCATACACAAAATTCCTGTGCGCATGCCTATGGCTGACAATAATGGCGGCCAATGTGTGGCAAAAAACAAATGTTTACTATCCCAATGCATTTCCTCCGTACAAAATAAGAATTGGTCCTTATTGTTTAGTAGCCTCTTTAATAAAACATCGGCGCCTGGTTGTTGTATATGAGCTTTCCACTACCACGCGCCACCATTGTACATACATTTTTATAGTAATTTCATGGAACATGTTTTTTAGTTCTGAACTTCGTCAATGGCGGCGCTAGTTGTCTTATCTACTTAACATCAAATGTATTCTATTGTTGTTTTGGCTTCCCATGACAATCTAGACAAAAACCACTCCTAACTGACCAACTCACCAATCAAGTGTTTGTGAACTTCGTCCATAGATGGCCCACCAAACGTTCCTCTTATTGGGAATACTATAGTATAGATTATATTATTATTATATTAACATTTCTAATTTCCATTAATGACCTTTTTGATAAACAACAGATAAAGCAACCGAGGCTCAAAATATTGGCGCCCAACGTGTTGCCGATTGTTTTTAACCAGGTTTTCAATATCCTAAACTAGTTTTCCCCTATTAAGGCTAGCTAAGGAATGATATTTACATTTTGTATGGCCTTTTCGATAAAAGAACAAGCCACATTTTTACAGTGCAGGCAATATATGTATACATCACTTTAATTTTTATTTTTGTTTGTTTTAATTCTCAGTTTAAACCAAATATTGCCTGATAAAACGACAGGTATGTTAAGCACGTGTTTGCGTCCTTAGGCTTCATGACGCCCATATACACTCTATGACACAGAATAAGGATGCCCCCGATATGGAAACGAGAGCATTACTTCACCACATCCTAAAAATGTTTGGCCAATGCTCTTCCGTTTGCCGGTGAATGGTAAAACACCAGCCAACAGTTATTTCCTTTCAACGATTAAACCGTTCCGTATCGTTCATCGAATATAAATCAATTACTTTACTACCCACCAAGATAGTGAGATAAACGGAAGGAAACCATTTATTTTCATTTCAGTTTTTTGTTCCTACTTTGCAAACTTTAACGAAGTAAACCATCAAAAAGGACACCACCTAATACGCCTCAGGATAATTTTTGTTCTCTTTCCCTTTTTGTACCTTTACATTTTTTTACAGTAAATTGAAATCTTGCCAAAGAGAGGACATACAAACAAAAATCAATATTACTGGATTTATTTGTTTATGAATATTACAGGATTATAAAATGCAACGACCCATTTTGCATGCAAAATGAGCCAGGAAAAAAATTATGAATCGATATCCAATATCCGTTTACTCCCCAAAAAAGTTAATACTGCGCAAAATTCTATTAAACTGTGAAGT
Source organism: Platycheirus albimanus (assembly GCA_916050605.2). Taxonomy (NCBI): domain Eukaryota; kingdom Metazoa; phylum Arthropoda; class Insecta; order Diptera; family Syrphidae; genus Platycheirus; species Platycheirus albimanus. Next base: position 27,178,009 of record OU696698.1, on the reverse strand, counting down.
GAATTCATGGTTTTTGTGCAGGAAAGATTTTATCGGAGGATTATATTCGGATTTTTAATTTACAATAAAAATGGCACTTTAGGGTAGGGACATTTTTAGCGGAAAGTGGTGTCCATTATAAAATTTTTTTGGGAAGGTACCTAAAGGACATGCTTTCAGAATCTTTATGAATTTCTTATCATTCTTTACATTTAAGAGATTATTTGGAGGGTTCTCAAAAGTGTTATTTTTATGGCACCATTAAAAGTTCTAAACTTCGAAAAGAAAAATTATTTACGTATTAAAATCATGAGCAATTTAACCATTTTGTATTTTTCTTTATTTTATTACAGGTTGCCCAATACACAGAGTTACAAATTTTTTTCGTGATTTAACTTTACCTGCAATGTTCTCAGATGGAGGATCATTCAGACAAGACAAAATATGAGTCAACAATAAATTGGATCAAGGTAAGAAATTTTAAATAAATAAAGACAAATCCAAATGAGTAGATTGGTATAAGAATCTATATTTAGCTGGCCTTAGACAAAACTATTAAAAGCCAAGAGTTTTGTTCACTACCGTCAGGTCAAACATTTCTTTTATTTATTGCCGACTTTTTTAATAAAACCAGATACAAATTTCTATTGCAATCATTGCTGACAAATGGCGCCCAATGTGGGGATCAACTTTGTCACAAGACAAAATTCTCACATTCAAAAGCAGTTTCCCCGTAAAAGGAAGGTTTCTTACTTATTAATAGCCTTCCCAATAAACAAACAGTCGTTGTCGTGCAAACCTACGCTTATTAAACGTATTGCAAATCAGACAAGCTCTCAAGATAATCACAGGGCCAATATGACGCTGAAGTAGTCAAACATTCTTTAAAATTGCTGTTTTTTTGATGATCCCATGTCTTGGAATTTTCGTTTAAATTTTGTATTCTTAAGCGTATATAAATAGTACCATTTTTAAAATAACTGTACTTGGTCAAAATTTGAAAGATTATCGTTATCAATTCGCGGCAAAATAAAATTACATCTGGCAACTCCTTTCTCATACTTAATCTTCCCATTTCGTTCGTATTTTTGAAGCTATAGTGGCAGCTATTATTATATTTATCGAGAGGATAAAGACTAGAATCGAGTCTAATCCGAATCCGAACGGCTAACAGAGAAGCACTTTCCATGACAATATTTACTCTTTGAGGATTTGTCACTTCCTCGCAAGAGGCAATACTTCGGAAGAGAATTAAGGTGAATTCAGGGATCGAACCCAGAACCTTCAGAGTGGTAGACCGACACACCGGTCATATTAACACCTGAAAAATAAATCTTTGAGCAAAGCTTAGGATTATAAAATGCTGATCTACCTCATGTTCGTCGATTTCGAGAAGGGTTTTGATCGGGTTAATTGCGATATGGTTATCTCTTGAAGAATTAAAGAATCGTACAACAACGCAAGGTGTTTCGTTCTGCACATTGGACAGCTTTACGAAGCATTCGAAGTGAGACAGGGTGATGTTCATACTTGCGATTTCTGATATTTTGAATGCTACGGTGGGTGAAAATAAGAGACTTGGTATTCAATGGGATCCATTTTACAGCCCTTTGGATTATCCTGAGGACATCTGTTTAATGGCAAACGGCGCTGGTAACCACATTTTTCACTCGCATCAACAAAATGGAGAAGCCACTGGTTTAAGGATCTACGCCAAAAAGACTGAAATTATGCACACCTGCCGGAATTAACAACAGCAGGTTATAGTCAGACAGGAGACAGTAAAGGAGTTCACTCAGTTCAACAGCCTAAGGTTCTAGGGTGTTATTCGCCACCCGATAGTGGAACTTCAACAAAATATTAAGCAATGCTCGAAATGCATTCGGAAGCCTTTCTTCAGCGTAAAACTCCAGAAAAATGTAAGCTGTTTGAATATATGTAGATAACGTGAAATCTGTGCTGCTATAGGTCTGTGAAAATGCTCAGCCAACATCTTGAGTAAACTACAGACTTCTGTGAACCGTTGCCTACATAACATCTTAAGGATCCGGTTACCACAAACCATACCCAACAATGAACTGTGGCTTAAGACTGGACAAACAAAAGTGGATGAAGACATCACTCAGAAAAAGGAGCGCTAAATTGCCCATACACACATCGTGCTGCGAACAGAGATAAGTTGACTGGCTGCGCAGAATGGTGTAGCTGCAGCAGTAGCACGTAGCAATGTCAAAGTTATTGTCAAAAAAAGTAGCGCACTAAGCAGCATACACGAATACAATGTGAAGCACTAAACTCAAACAAAAATCATGTTTGCCATTTTGGTTTGTTGTTGTTTTGCAGCGCAGCACGTTCGTGAAGTTGGAGTTGAGTCGACTTGTACTTCAGCTACTCTCTATGCTGCAGCTGCTACTTTACACTTTTCATTGTAGCCGTGCAATACAATTTACGTACATTTCTTTGACGTTGCTACATGCTACTGCTGCAGCTACATCATTGGGCGCAGCCGGTGAAGGAGCAGCAGCATACGGAAACCAAAAGAGAGAGAGAGAGAGAGACAAATCTTACTTTATAAAAATAAAAGAACGGATTTTTGCTCTGTCACTTTTTTGACATACAACATAACAAAATTAAATATAAAATGGAATCGATGATCTTTCAATTTTGTTAAGTGCGTTATCAAAGTGTATTTTCAGAGCCGCCCGCATCTTTAATATTTAGTCGGCGCGTCGATTGTTTATGTTTACCAAAGTTTAATTTGTTTGAAAAAACATCATTTTGTTGACATGTATGGTTCTTTAATTGCTACAAAAGTCAAAAAGAAAAACAAAAACATAATTTAAAATAACCCGGAAGTGAGTGCAATGTGAACAGCATTCTTGTCATCTTGTTAACTTTGAAGTAAAGTTATTAATGGAATAATTTTAAGTGAGTTTTTGACTCGTCAAATGTCAAAACATCATTTCAGATGACACCATTTTGACAGATGACTTCCCAGTTTTTCTGTTCGTACTTCACAGCTAAATAATTGAAAGACAACATTTTTGTTTGTTTCTATTTGTGACATAAATGTCAGGAAGAGGACGGATATTGATTGGTTTCGAGTAGATTTTAAAGTGCATTTAAAGTCTATTAATTTACATACTAATTTTGTATTTCTATTTTAAATAATATTTTCATGCTGTAGAATTGAAATTAAAATCGATTAGTGGAGAGGATGCAAATATTCCAACTTTAAACACATTTCCTTTGACCATATCCTTTCACACCTCTTCGGTTTGACACAAATTGTACAAAGTATGCAGTTCACACCTAAAAATTAATCTAAAAATAATAACTCAAACAAAACTTACCCATGATTTAGGGCGCCATTTTTTAAATTATTTCCCACAAATTCTGTTTGGGCTCTTGGCTGAACTGAAGCCGCCATAGCGCTGTGTTGATTGGGAGTTGAATTAGCTTGAGCTTGGAAGCTTACTGTACCGGCCGCGAGAATCATTGCACTGTTTGTATTTTCCTTACTGACAAGTGGAAGATTTATCCGAGTGTCATCCATATTCGTTTTAATCACTATTTTTAGAAAATTGTTTTCTTATTTGGAATTGCTTTGAATTTCTTGTCACTTTTATATTTTTGTAGCAAAACCGTGCCTTTATATTTTTTATTTAATAACCTTTGCTAGCACATTTTAAATTGACTCGTCTTCATTCGAAAACCAATCATTTGATTATCGATTTTTTAGGATTGAGTTTGGATAGCACAGTTATTTTTGTATTTTTTCTTTTGTGATGAATTTTATGATAATGTAGTGTGATGCTTTGATTCATTCACTTTCGTTGTCATTTTACTGTGAGATGGAGATGTCAATCTGAGTGATGTGAGTCATACCAATGTTTTTCTATGGCGGATCTGAAAAAAAGAAAAAATATTAAAATTAAGCTTTTCCAAAATTACATTAACTTCAACAAATACACAAATGTATAGAAAAGTAATACATAAATCAAATGTATGAAAAACGCAGCCGAGCAAAAGTAAAAGAGCCTCCTGTACCTGGAGGAACTTCTGCCTCAAGATTAAGAAAAATCACATCTACTAGTCCTAAAATGCTTAGCTCCCTGAAAACAGCAGACGACTCATTAATCGATTCCTGCAAAGGTATATTGTCAACAACGTCAGCAACTTTGCAATCACAAGGGCACTGAAGGAAAACCTTAGCGAACTTTTTCTTAAGAATATCTGTGAGCCACAACAAGGAACCCTCTTTTCTATGGAAAATAGTTGTCAACAAACTTCTACTTAACCTAAGCCTTGCTCTAGATATATGTACATATACATAGATCTTAACTGGAAATCCAAGATTCAGGAAAGTGTTAGAAAGGGCACGATGGCTGTCTTTAAAAAAAAAACTCAACTGAATTCTGTTCACTTCCAAGTCACTCCGACTTCACCATCCTCTATATGGTTTTTGGTAACAACTTCCAAGGCTCCATTCCATCAAGATCTGCTTGAGAGTGGGGAAATTATTGAGAGATGATTCAGTTTCTTTCTACAATAATGGTTCAAAAACCAATGATGGGGTGATATCGGAGTGTACTCAGATGGACTTAATGTATAATATCCGCATTTTCTCAGAAAGCCAAGCAGCGCTTGAATAAATCGGCGCGGTTTCCACAAAACACAGAAACTGCCTGCTACTATCGTTGATCTCTCATGAAGAAGGCAGAAAAGTTAAACATTCACCTTTCTTTGGGTGCCGTGATACAGATACATCCCGAGAAACGGCCAAACCGATGAGCTTGCCATAAATGGAACAACATATCACCAATTTCTTCTCATGCTAAAACAAGATTTCGGCGGCAGAAGATTGACAAACTTAACTACTTGTCTAGAGACTAAGCAGGTATGTCCGGAACTAGATCAAAAACTCACAAAATGTTTTTTTTTATCGCTAAGCAGATCTCATCTTAGCTCCGTAATCGATGAATTCTGCTTTACAGGTAGACATATAGACATGCGTCTATACTATACTACTTGGCGTTGCACTGACCAGGATGAAGAAGAGACTACAAACTCCCAAACACTAAAATTAAATTTAGGAGAATTCTTCTTCAACGATACCAGCGATCTAACACACACAGACGTTCACCGTCTCCATCGAATTTTTAAAAGTTCCAAGTGGTGTTATCGCGAGGTTGTTCCTCGCTATTTCATGTGGTTTCTCAATAGTCCTTGTATTGGTCGAAGTGTGTCAGACGTTTTCTGAAAGCCCTCTTAACCCAATCTAACCCAATATTTTAAAAATAAATTAAAATCTAACACATACAAAAAGTACACTAAAGTACTGAATCATTCTTCATCAAAATGTTTGTTCTTGTGGGTTCTCATTATTTTAAAGGATGCCAACATTTTTTACTCGGCGTGTTTTAGCTTTATTTTATTTGGTCTCGCATTATGTCATTAATATGTCTTTCAGGTGTCATTTTTTGTTTTTAATTTTAAATCTTATAATGGTATTCACGACCACTCAGCTACCAAGGGGATCTTGGAATTTTTTTTCGAAATCAACTGTTATTCGCACACTAGTATTACAAGTGTCAGTTTTTCGACTCTGCCGGCACTGATAAAGGCACAGTGTCAAACGAAAAAGTACTTAAGAGTAAGCTGATTTGCAGCTTGTATAGGCAAAAAGAATTTACCATACCACCCGTGCGCCAGTCGGTTTTTCGTGCTCTTTTTAATTGCGATTATAGGTACTATAAGGCAAGTTTTGCATTCGTAAAAAAAAAAAAAAAAAAAAATTATTGGACAATCAAACATAACATTACGATGATAGGGAAGCCGAAAAAATTGGTCTGTCTGTCTGTCTGTCAGTATAGTTACCTACAGTCTAAACGGCTGAACCGATTTGCTTCAAACTTGGTACATAGTATTATTATGACGTCCTACAGAAGGGTTTTTGGAATTACCATTCTAGCTTCAAAACTAACGGTACCTGCCATCCGATTTTTAGTGAAAAATTGTTTTTTCTCAAAAACGCCTCCTACGATTTTGATAAAACTTTCTTCATGGTGTTTTCTGTGCAAACTTTTTGTTTTGGTTGGAATAGATTTTTCAGGAAAAGTCTTATAAAGGTACCTCCCATAGGACCGGTTTTTTGAAATCCGATTTTCTCGTAAGCCACTTGACGAATGTCGAGGAAATGCTTAATGTAGAAGCCCTTTTATAAACAAAATAATAAAAGTTCTTAAATTTTTCAAAAAAAGTTTTTTTGAGTTTTTTAAAAAAGTTTTAAATTTTTTTATTATTTTTTTGTTTTTTAACAAAAATGGTTTAATCTATTTTTTTTTAATTTTATTTTTCTGGTAAAAACTACAAAAAGCTAGAAATTGTCAGACTCAAAAAAAAAAATTGGAATATATTTTCGAAAAGTTTTTCAAAAAAAAAAACAGTTTTTTGAAAAAACTGGTCGAAATATTTTGAAATTTTTTTTTTAATTCTAAACAGTTAACGACATCAGATGGCTTGCTTAATTTTTTCCAAAAAACGTTCTAACTAGTGATTTTAGAGTGATCAATAAAATGTATGTCATTTTTTCCCCGCTTTTTTCCCAAAATCTCAAACCATAAGACCACTGTCACACATTAAAGCAAGTTTGTCCGACCCAGTCGTGCACGTTAATTCTATTTGTTCTCCAAAAAATGTAGTAGAAATTTGACTCTGGTAATATTTCTTCGTGCGAATAAACACGGACCAACCAAATATCAACAATTTTCAATTCGACATTTGATTTCGGAAGGAAACGTCCATTTTCGAAATTTCGAAGTAAAGCTTATAATTGTTTGTGAATGGCAGATTTGGAACTAAAGCTAAGAGGCTCATAAAAATATGAGCGGTTTGATAGTGTTCCGCGATAACAACCCGAAGTTATAAGAAACGCATTTAATTTTTACTAAATAAACAGTTTTCTGTCATGACATTTGATGATACCATTTCTTAAACTTCTAAGCATAGCAAGTACAGTACGTAATAATCGATTGTGTTTAGTATTCAATTGCTTGCAGAAAACAATTTTCAAGTACGATATAAATTAGTTTACGCATGTATTACAGGAGTATCTGTGTACTCAAGGATATTATTTGATACTCGTATCAATAGCGAAAATGCTTGGTAGTTAGTGGAGCGTGTGTATGGCAAAAAAAACAAACTCGAAATGCATGTTTCCATCTGGTTCTGTGGTGCCTTCTCGTTTCAAATCCATCCACATTTCCAATCAACACAAACCAGACTCATTTCAATCTTAATCTTTTTTTTCTGAAATTTATAGACACAAAGTCCAACGGAAATAAATCAAACCTTGGTTTGAAAATAAATCCATTTCGAACACATAAATGACGACATCTCCACTCAAACGCATGCAATTGCTATTTCAATCTGCAACTAATTTATTTATTCACTCGCAGCTTTCGCAGCTCAACAATACTTTAGCAAAAATATGCATAAACGAATAAAATTATATTTTTCAACCAATAATTCCACTGTTGCCATTCTGCCTCTGCCGCCAGCCGCCGCCCGTAGCTATCACATTCAGCCGGTCAGGGTCAGAATCGCTAAAAACAAACCATTATTCCTGACGTTTAAAGTTTTTTTCGAGTTTTTTTTTTTGTGGGCGATTTTCGCGCATTTGGCGAACATTCTATTTGCGGTTATCAACGACCTAAATGAGATATAACATTATGTATGCATCGCGTACATAAAAACCAACTTGAATTTTTAATGAATATTTTATTTTTATGCACACCACACAGAAGCAGAGGCTACAACAACAGTAAGTAGGTATTTCTATTTTATTGAGGTGATTTGATTTTTTTTTTGTTGTTGCTTTTTGCTTGGAATGAATTAAAATGAAATAAAGATTGAGGTAGGTTTTTATGATTCAGGAAGGTACTAAAAAAGATAACGGTTATGTTGGATTATTAAACTGCACAATTGCTGGTTTTTTTATTATGGTTTTTAGAACGAATTTATTTGCAAGCAGTGCAAGAAAATATTCATGGAAACAATATGTCATATTTAAAAAAAAAACGCTCAAGCTGACACCACAATCCACAATAAACGTTGGAGAGCATTTTTCCTTAAAAAAAAAATACTTCCTAGTTAAGGACTACTCACTTGAGAGCGGAAATTCGCCTATTTTGACGTTTCATGAAATTTTTTTTATTCGTTGTGAACTATAAACGTCATGGCAGTATATCACAATTGAACAGTGAGATCTTGAGATTGGTCACGGACGAATAATTTAATCGTTGCGATGTGGATGGTATGTGGAACGCGAATAGACTTTGACAATTCGTAACAATCACTTTGCAGTTCTTTCTTTCTGGAAAATAAAAGAAATTATTAAGATAGAAAAAACAGCACGAGCACTTTTTATTTTTCTCTTTATGAAAAAAAAAAAAAATATTCAAAACAAAAAGCACAGACACCCTGTTACATATTATAAAAATACCACCTGACTCAAGCTCAGCGCAAAAATGGCCGCCACTGAATCAAGCCAATAAAAAACCTTTTTCTGACTTTCATTTGTTTATCAGATAAATCGGAGTGAGTGAAACTTCGAAACCGTTACTTTTTGTTCCTCTTTCTGATCGTCATCCTACCCTTCACTTCACTTTGGCGGCAAATATGCGTCTACAATGTCTACACAACTGCTTAAGCTGTTGGTTTCTTCTTCCTTGCCTTCAAATTGAGTGCAAAAGCATATGATAACTGTTTGGATCACCAGGCGCTCAGAAAAAGCAAGAAGATGTTTATTTTTGCCGAAAATTTGAAAACGAGTGGAACTAAAGGAGGACATGAATATCAAAAGAAAGAAATAACGGGAAGAAGTTAAGGCGGCCAACAAAAAAGCACAGTCACTCTGTTACATATTATTAAAATACCACCTGGCTCAAGTCCAGCGCGAAAATGGCCGCCACTGACCCTAGCCAATAAAAAGCCTTTTTCTTACGTTCTTCTGTTTATCAGTTAAATTGGAGTGAGTGAGAAAGCATTACATTTTAATATGAGCAAGTGCGAAGGGTGAACTTCGAAACAGTAACTTTTTGGTCCTCTTTGTGATCGTCATGTCACCCTTCACATATAAAACTTTTGGCGGCAAATATGCGTCTACAATGTCTACACAACTGCTTAAGCTGTTTGTTTCTTCTTACTTACCTACTTGAGTGCAAAAAGCATATGACAACTGTTTGGTTCACCAGGCGCTCAGACTAAGCAAGAAGCCTTTTATTTTTGCCGATAATTTGAAAATGGGTGGAACCAAAGCAGGATATGAAGATCAAAAGAAAGAAAGAAAACCGGTCCACACACAAACAGCACATGTTGGCACACTTGTCTTTACCGTTTTCTTCCAGCTTTTGGCTCTACCCATGTTCTCAAATAAATGCAAAAAATAGCCTCCTTTTATTTAGGAGCGCCTGGTAAACCAACCAACTTTGAAGAAAATGTTTTAGTTTGAGGCACCAAACATTTGGCGCTGTGGTGGCGAAAAATGTAATTAAAGCAGCATGTTGTATTGTAAACATTGTAGCAACACGTTACCTGCCTTATTATATTGAAACTTAGTGTACAAATGCAAAAATAGGTCAAGCAAGTCAATGTTACAAAATATAAAAATAAAATAAAAACTAACTTTAAAAAAAACATTCTAGTATGTATATTTTTTAAACTACTGAATCGATTTTCGATCCAGCCTGCACACACTTTTTCATCACAGAACAAGTTATTTCATTGTGGTCTCCCAATGAAATCCCAAACATATAGGTAGTGACACAGCTATATGGTCATACATTTTAAACTGCCAAACTTAGAACTAACATATTTCTATTTATTTAAAAAAAAAAAAAAAAAACAATTAGGTACAGGAATTTTTCAGGACTTTTCATTCACAGCCAAAAACTTTCCATTTAAACTTTAGGATCCACCAAAACCCTTTATTCCGCACAAAAATTTTATATTTAAATTAGTTTGCAAAATGCCAGAAGTCGGTCAGCGAAAACCACGATTTATAACACCTCTCTGATATTAGAATACATGCCAAGTGCTGTTTGCACTAACCTCAAGGCAATCCAACCACCAATATTTTTTTAATTGTATTTGCCATCCATTAAAAATTCAGTGTTTGCTTTGCTTCCTTTTTTTTATGTTCCACCTACACCTACACTACACCATGACTGATATTTGATGCCGAAAACGGTGAATTTGTTTTATATCTGCTACACCGTTTCCAAGCATAAAAAGGATTCCACCTAATTTGAGGGTGTCCTCCGGGGATGTTAAGGTTAACAGCGTAAATATCATAAAAAAAGGTTGTATCACCTTGCTTCTCTACTGTATGTTTAAAAATGTTTACGAGCAATTGGCAGTTTTATGTGTTTGAGAAAGTATATGTTAGCAGGAATTAAATACCGAGTGTATTTTCTTATATTTAATTTTTTACCCGGGCGCCATTTTGAGGTATAACACACTTTCATTTACCTGAAATGTATTTATTCGGCATGTTTTTTCTCAAATGTTATAAACAAAATTTTTCATTTCGATAGCATACTTTTACAAAAAATTGCATATTAAGTTTTCTTCAACTACTACTACTACTTTGTTAATTTGAGATAGTTGTTGAATTTGTTCGTGTTTCTGAAACTGAATATAATGAAAATGTTATATAAATTGACACAATTTGACAAATTTTATATTTCGTCTCTAGAAAAGACGCAATCCACTTTGAGCTTCACGTTGACATTTATAAAATGTGCAGTTGGCTATTTTTGCGCATGATACCAATAAGCTAATGTCAACGCTTTCAGCTGTTCTCAGAAATAAAAACATGTTTGGTTTCAGTGAACAGCTAAAAAATGGGTCTGGTTCAAAATCCCGAAAACCAAACTCCGGGATATTCAAAATCCCGAAAAAACCCAAAAAGCAATCAATACTGAAAAAATCAAATAATTCGTAATTTGAAATACGTCCACTTGTCAGGAGCATGTGTCAAAAGTTTTCTTAATCAGCAGTACTTGGGTGGCTTGCTTCGCGGGATCTAGTGATTTTAACTCCCTTTTCGTGGACACACGCTCACGATAGTTCGTTTCTCCGCTTAGGGTATGTTCAGTCGCCTGGCAGGCTCCTGAGCCAACAGTTTTCTTAATTTGCAGAACTTTTGTGTGGCACTAGGGATTTGCTTTTGATAATTCGGGATTTGGATCATTCGGGATTTTGATTTTGAGGGATTTGGAACTTTCGGGATTTTGATTTTTCGAGATTTCGGGTTTCGGGCCTTTTAACGGCTCCCCTAAAAAAAATAGAGGCAAAACATGGTAAACGTCATAGCTCTCGAAAACTATATCATCGCGTCGGAAGCAATCTGCCGAAAGTTTTCCATCACGAATTCGTGTCGTTAGATACGTTAACTTCCACTAGAGTTTTGTTTACACATACCTGAATAGATACGAGTAGCAGGACAGGCGTTCAACATGTTTTTATTTGCGAGGACACTTGGATTAAGATAATTTAAAGGCATTCATGAAAGGTGTGTCGTAAACTTTCCAATTTAATGACTTTGAAAATCTAACGACGCGACGTTCGATGTATGAATATACCCCTGTCACCAGTTTAAAAAAGGGTTCGATAATGAGGGTGACCAACTTTTGAAGTTAGATACTCCACTTAGTGTATGTAGTCTGACTTAACAGTTCAAAAAATTCAGCTCCAGCTTAACTGGTGTAATTGTCGACACAGGTACGTGCGAATACACGCTATCTTTGTCTTAAAAAGACAGTTCCTGTCAAAAAAAGTAATGCCGTTCGTTGTTGTTGCTGCAATGAAATAGAGACATCGGGCAGTCACTGCAACCCCTGCAGAATTTGGGTGGCCTGTCCCATAAGAGCCTGTGTAAACTATTTTGACTGCACGGAAAAAACTGCCTGCCGTCGTCGTCGTGTCGTTAGCTTTCCCGGACTCTAGAACGCTCCCTCTTGAAAAAGTATCCTAAGCACATATTTGCTGCTTTCTTTTTCTAACCATAGTCAACAATTGTTAACAATAGTTAACAAATAGGCGTTCATTTAATCCAAATTAGTTACGATTTGTAACTGTATGACGTCGTAACAGCGTTCCTAAACTCACGTTGAAGAGTTAAATAGTGACGATTTGTTACTATTTCCAACTCACCTCCATGATATGAGTTGAGATTGTTGATCTGTCAAATTGGACGTTTTGTATTTAACATATATTCAAAGTCTTACTCGTAATCAAAAATCAAACCTTTACATTACAAATTCTCTCAAGAACGTCGATATATTATTTGAGCATTCAATATAAAATGGATTTTTCGCCAATATTGACCGATTGAGGAGAATAAATTAATAAGTTCTTAATTTACAAAAAAAAAATGTTAAAAGTGGGCGTTTGACAGTTTAACAAATTCTAACAACATATCATTCCTAAATGGTTTGTAGAAAACCAAACAAATCCTCAATGACATTTTAACAAACTTTTTTTTGACATAACAACAATTGTTGACTATGTCTAGAAAAAGAACTCACCAATTGCATGTGACGACTGCCATATTTTGGGTCTTTCGTTAAATAAAGTAAAACAAAATGGCTGCTTCTTCATTTGTTTTGTTTAAAACCCTAACGTGATCGTTATGTTCGGAAGAGAAGCGAGTCAGATGAACATTTTTAAAAACTGTTCATGTCATGGGTGGTTGAAAAAATAGATGCATCCTTTACTGTACGTTTTTTTAACGCTTTCGGTAAGTTTGATTATAATGATATTGGTAGACGTGTTTTTAGACCAGCCTCTCTACAAAAGTTTCTTTTTGGAGCCGTATTGAGATTGCCATTTTTTCAGCATTTAACAAAATATTAGCAGTCCTTGACTTTTAATAAAAAACTTTTTACGAAATTGTCCGGACGAAGAAAAAACACACAAAGACAAACTCACCGCTCAGTTTGCTTGAACTAAATAAGAATGAAAAGCATTTTTGTTGACTTTCGCCATTAAAACTCTTTGCTATTGCTATTTGCTAGCTACCCCTCCCGGGGTCGGCTTCAATATTTAGTTTAGCTAGAACAAAGCTCTCGCATGGCTTTTCTATTTAGTCTGTCCTGTCGCTGTCAGTCTGTGACAGAATACTTACCTAGTCTTTTAATTAGTTCACTTAACACAACAACCTTCTGTCATACGTATACACATATACATACATGCTTCAGATGCTTGCTTTTTAATGATCAAAGTACCGTAATTGTAAATTTATAAACAAAATAAACTCTCGTTTTTACAGACAACGTCATTGTCCTGGTTTTTATTTTTAGAATTAATTTCAAAATCTAGGTGCATTCACTCTTACAAAGTGTATAGGTATCTCACGGATACGTGTGTATATCTTTGTTCCACATTTTATCGACTGGGTACACTCTGGGTTGGGTTCAGCACATGCATAGTGCACAAGCACTAGCTATACACATGCAAAAATGTATAGCATTTTCGTGCTTTTTCGGTTTTTGTTTTATCTAGGCCAGTCCCGGCCCGGCCCGGCTAGGGGGGTTGTTATTTTAGGTGCAAATGCACTCGCAGTATTGCAGAAGCACACGTGGAAATTTGCCAATCAGACAAATTGTCGTCGGCATTTTTTGATATGGAATCTGGTGTTTTTCAGGGGTATACTGGTGTAGAACAGTTTTTGGGAATGGAGTAGTTACAAGGTACATGCTGAGTAAAAATATGTATTCAGGTGCTACCTTCTTCTTCCTCTTACATTTCTAAATTCGTGTTCGTGTAAAATGGAAGTATCGACCTGTCCTCTAGCAGAAAAAATAATTCTACTTCGTTTGTGCTTTTTCAAGTCGTAGGTATATCAGAATTCGCGACATGCAGACCATGAACAGAACATGCTAACAAGGAACTATGGTTTCCCAGTGGTCTAAGTTTAATTAAAGGGCGTTCTGCGTTTTCTGTCTGTAGCTAGACTGTGTGCAGCAGAGCGGAAGTATGAAGCACCTGTGCATGTTCTAAGGAATTTTACTCTGTACTATGCACTTTGCACGTATACGTAATGATTTGGGTCACGATTGGATGAGCTGTTCTCTGGCCACAGACTGATTGCAAATTTGATTTGAGAGGATTCTTTCCCCAAAAAAAATAAAAATAAAGTATCTTTTCAGAGGTGATAGGAATTAATTGGAATACAGAACCTTGGGTAGTGCTGTGCGGTTGATTTCAGAAGAAGTTCGTACTTGAAATCTGACAAGTGCATACGGGAATAGGGTGTCACGGTTTGTTGAAGATTTTTAATTTAATTATTTTTTTTTTTTCAATCTTTAAGAAAGAATTCCGGTTCTCGTGGCAATAATTTTTTTTGTTTTAACGTTTTCTTTAATTTGTTGGATTTAAATTTTAATAAATAAAGTGGGCATTCAAATGTCTATTTTTAAATTCTAGTTCTAACTTTATTTTAATTCGTTTTTATTGCAATATTTGCGAATGGAAAAATTCCAAGGGAGCCACTGTAATGACGATTAAAATTATTTAATATCTTTATTAATAATAAAAAAAAAAAAAACTGATAGAACTGCTCAGTCATTGCCTTAGGTAAGATTTTCTACTATCATTTAAACGTTTTTTATAAACATCGGTAATCTGTTGTTGTAAGCATGCAACGCTGACTGCTAATTTGTAAGCGTGAACGCAACTTATGAAGTTTAAACCCTGCCATGTGAGTTTTTATTAATTTTTTTTTTATTGTCAAAGGTGATCATAATCACTTATCGTTAATCACTTTCGGTACTAAGTACAATGATCAATGTTATATCTGCGGTACGTGATTAAACTGATTAATGGAAAATTATAAATCAAAAAATTTGCATTTCGATATGAGCTTGTAAGAATGTATGTTTCTATTCATTTTTTACTAGTTTCGAGTTACGATTTCATGTTCAGGCTAAAGTGTAAAACAATGGAAGAGATGCAGAACAGACTTGGACATCAGCAGTAGAATAAATAAAGCTCATAGTGCATTCCTATTCCTTTCTTCAGAGTGGAACTTCAGAAAAATGTTGCTCTATACCAAGTTGACATTTTTTGGCGTTGAGGAAGGATAATGAAAACACACCACTAAAAGAATTTTCAGTGGTGAACCTTTTAAAAAAAGACGGTTACGGTCTTGTTTGAAGATCGAAGTGAAATCTAGCCAAAAAGACAACCAACAAACGTCTCACTAGAAGTGACCATCAATTTTTTCTTGAGCCATATTTTGGACGCACTGTTTCGTAGAGAGTTTCTTTTTTAGCTGGCACGAAACGAACGTGAAATGCTCTTCCCGGTTGAGTTTTGTCCTCTCTTTGCCGTTTAATCTGTTCCTCTTATTTCTTATTCAATCCTCTTAACGTTTTCAACTGTGTTATCTCATGATAAGGGAATTATATGTTGTCCAGGGCTTCAACTCCTCCTGGAGCATATAGGGACAGCAACAAAAGTTCGACCTTTCTTCAAAACAGATGACTTTCAGATTGTTTTTGGTCTTCCAACGCGTCTATTACCCTGAGAATTCTATTTGAAAAATTGTTTCGCTTTACTGTCTTTAGGTTTCCTCAGAGTATGGCCTATCCAACGCAGGTTCCGCTGCCTGATGTCGGCATCCAATTTTGTCTGTCCGATCAACAGTTCAATGTTTTGATGTGGTTTGCGTCCACCGGATCTTCAGAATGTACCGAAGACAAGGATTAACGAAGGCTTGCAGCCTGCTTGCGATATTTGCAGAGCATTTCCATGTTTCTGAAGCATAACACAGCACAGATTTCACGTTGGATTCGAAGAGTTTTAACTTCGTGCGTAGCGATATTTTGCCGGAGTTCCACATAGGAGAAAGGATCCGAAATGTCCGTTCCGCCATCGAGTGCTATGAAACTGCCCAGATAGCTAAACTGTGTGTCCCTGCCTTAGAATATCATGTTTTGTGCTTTGGCCCGTGGTCATTATTTTGGTATTATTTGCGTTGATCCTTGATGTGGTCGTCACACGATCCACTTCTAACCCCCGCTTGGATAAGGGTATTAGTAGCTTATAAAAAAACTACAAGTGTTGTAGACGCATGACGCATAATCGATGACTGCGCCGCGCCGTGTAGAAGATATGGAAACCAATGCTCCAGCTCAAAGAACGTCTTCAAAATCATACCAGCGAGTAGGAGTCACCGGGTGAGACCTCATCTTCTATAGCATGATCAGATGGAAGGAGATCTCGGTGTATCGAGAGGTATTATTTTTGTGGTTGAAGTGAAATACCTAAATAATTTGCAAAAGAAAATAAGTGCATGCACTGACTTCCACAGCGGTGATTCCAGTGAATTCAAGATGTTTTTCTACTCAAATTTGTGAAGCACTTTCCTTTGGTTTCACTCAGGAAACCACTCTTACTTACAACAATAAGAAACAATTGCACCTGACCCTGTTGGCTTTAACGATTTCCACCAATTTTCAAATGTCAAACTGTATGTCATCAGTTTTGGATTCAAAACAATGTCACATGAGCAATGTTGTGTGCAAATAGGTACTCTCAGGGGGTTGATATTTAAGACACATTTGTGTAGTTGTGCATTTTGAGTGGATTCTGACTTTAAAAAATCAAGCTGCGAAATTCCCTTCAGAAGTATCATTTCCGTACCAATTGAATGGTTTGAGAAAACTTCCAGATGCTTCTGGACGATTCTGTTTCTAAAATTGTAATTGTTATTAAATAGCGCGAAATTTCCTCTGAAGTTGTTAACCCACTTTGTTGTCTGTTTTTGTTTTGGTTTCGGTTGTCAACGGATGAATATGACGTTTAAAGTGAGTGCGTTCCACACCACGAGTATATTTTGGATTCGAGAAACTATTTAATAAGTTGGTTTATGACAAGATATGAGTTTAAATTTTTATCGACATAATAATGTGGTTGGAAGTCGTTAATATTCTTTATAACCATAGCGTATTAATATCATTAAGTTTTTTAAGTGCTTGAACTCTCCAGCAAAGCAATTACAGAAAACGTGATTGCGTTAATCAATTGATTTCTCAGTCATTAAATTTAATTGTTTAATTTTATTTAGTGACTATTTAAAGATGAAGATTGAATAGCACGTTTCAAGTTCACTTGTACCCAAATTTCGTATCTTTGAGAACTTTTCAAATCAATCTTTGGAGATAAAAGGTTTCTAAAAATATATTTTATCTTTCATTGCGGAAAACATGAAAACCCCACAGCATTGGGTTCCTACTGTCAAATATATGATACTTTTTAATGTAATCAAATTAAATGATGAAGTTTTAGCCAGACTTAAAACGCAAAGCATACAAACCTTCGAAGAGAGCTTTTATTTGATTTTATAAGAAAATAACCATTCGCAAATGTCATTCCATTACGAAGTTATGATAAAAGAAAAACAATCGAAGCTCTACTAACGTCAATTGCTTTTCAAAAACTTTCATTGACGTTGCAACTGGTACCGCCATTAAAAGACTTTCTATCGCCTAAAACGCTACATCACAGTTCCGACTTTCTTCTTTTCCCCCAAGGAGCATAAAAATGTCATCTTAGGGTGCTCCTAAATTGTATTAGTCGATTCAATGGCAAACAAGAACAAACTCCTTGAAAAAGTTTTCTGGTAATTTCTTAAAAAAAAAAAAAAAAAATGGAGGAAAACATTGCCAGCAGCCACCACGCTATAATATACCCTAACACAGGACTTTGACAAGATTTTACTTCTCGTAAGGAGTCTGTTAAATATAAAAAAAACATATACATATGTACCCATATTTTTCCTCCCATAACTAAAAGATTAGTTTGTTGCATGGAGTCCTTGGAGGTTTTTTTTTTAAACACACTTTATGTGTGTTCAAGCTCTTGGACATTATAAAAGTTCATTAATTTCTTGCGAGTGTGCCACATGTGTTGTGCTAGCCTTGGCTTGTCAGTAATTTTTAGAAAATCCTTCTTTACTGCTACAGAAACAGGGACATGAGAGATACCTACATTGCATTTTTTTTTGTTACTTCATCTTCTTCTTTTTTAGCTTTATCTCCTCTGATGGCTGGAAAAAATGTAGGTCAAATGTGCAGTCTGAAATTGTTTCTTAGCTCATACCTAAGTTATTATCTATACATAAACGCTAAAAATAAGAAGCAGGATGAAACCTTCTCTAGTGTTTTTAAAAAGCGTTTTCGAATAAACTGCTTACAGAAATTGCAACACCATCTTTCAAACCCAAAAGATCTAAGACCCATACGCCTGTCATCCTTTCTTCTAAGAACCTAAGGACGTCTAATTGAAGGCACTTTTTAAAATGTCAACACATTCACAATCGCAAATGCATTTTTAGGTCTAAGAGTAAATGTATAGATGTACATTTAGTTGGCGAGTTCATCGAAGAAATGCTGATAAATCACGGTGATAAACTGAAAGCTGGATGTAACATCTGCAAGACGATCCGTCAAGGCAAGCCACAAGTTGGTGTCCTATCCCGACTCCTTTGAAGCTTAGTGGTAACAATGCTGAAAGAGGAGGGATTCAAGGAGATTGCTTACGCGGATGACATTGATATTGTCCTATCAGGAAAACACCTCAACACTCTGTGTAAACTCCTCCAATAATTCCATTTAATAGGCTAACCAACTGGGCAAGACAATGTGGACTATAACCACATTCCGCAGGTTTATCTTCCCCCTATTTCTGGTGTAAGTCTTAAATTATTTGACGAAGCAAAGTATTTGGGTCTTTTTATGGACAGCAAATTAAGCTGGAAATACAAGCTGGACATACTAGAAAATAATTAAGGAAATTTACATAGCCCTTACACAGCCCTCTTCTCTTGCAAAAAAAGCCATTGGCAATAATTAGGGTCTTAAGCCCCTTATAGTTCATTGGCTATGCACAACGGTTATTAAACCGATCCTCACTTATCGGGTGATCTTTTGATGGACTACCTTTGACACAACGACAAATCGTGACATTCTGTGCATGACCGGTGGGTTGCGAAAGAACTAGGTACTCCCTCTGCAGTGCTCGACATAGTATTACAATCCACCATTTTCGCGGATAGCCGGGCTACGTTTATATCCCAGGATCCATCTCCACTAACTCCAAAACAGCACTCGACTTTCGCTCATCTCTCAGAGAGATGGCAGATCAGTTTAGCGTTCACCTCTGTTGAAAATGCAAAGCCGACGAATTTGCCAAACACGAAACCGTTCGAAATAAGCATAACTATCGGGAAATTGCCTTCGCTACTTTTTGCTTAAACAGGATGCTACTGGGAGGCAAAGTATTAGGTAAAACAAGCTGTAAAACATGTCTAGCGACAAAACAGATTTCGCACAAAGATTGATCCAAATGGCTCTAAAGCTCTGATCTCTCTAACAGATGGCACATTAGCATCATCATAGGTGTAATTAAAGGACACAGTCTGTTGTGGGTTCCTTGCTTGCCGTCGTTGCTGGTATGCTTGACCAATCTCACGCTCTTCGGAGGGAGTGGAATCTTGGCGGCGCATTAAGGGGTGCTCAGACGAGTATGGCGACCATGGCGGGGTGATTATACCCATCACCCCGGACAAACTTCTCGTGCGTCGAAACACATCGACGCGAAACCTGACATGATTTTTGTTCGATAAGGGTCGAGATCCCACTCCCTCCGACAAGCCTGAGACCGGTCAAGCATGCCAGCAACGAACCCGACGAGGTCAAGCAAGGAACCCGTCTCATAGGTATAGACACGCCGCGAGACTTGGCGTGCTCACAAACGACATTTCCCGAAGTTGTATGGACGAGGAAAAGTAATTGTCCATCTCCCATTTTCATGTTATGAAGAAGCTCAAATCGGCTCTAAGTTTGTAAGTTGTTGGGGGATCACACCCAAAATCTTGTGGTATCACGTAACAGGTCCTCTTTTGGATTAAGTGTGTCAACTTAGAAACTGTTCAGCCGACACTCACCTTAACCAAAGATACCTTGAGGTGGTCGTGGAAAAAATTATCTTTTCCCGAGTACAGTATTTTCGATACAAAGGACCCTATGTCCGTTTCTGAAGTACCAGTGACAATGTATGCATGTAATTTCATGATGATCGGTTGAGTAATTAAGGCGTGAAAGTGTCAACACCAAACTAACTCACAACTCAAAATTTTAGTAAGGATTTGAATCTGGTATAGTACCAACTTATTCAAAAAGAACGACAAGTCCTCTTCTCACGGTGGAATACAAATTTGCAATACGTTCGAAATCAACAAAAAAATGTAAATCCCGTTAATTTAAGGATTAAAATATGTATTTCAGCTAAAAACAGTAAAAAGCGTTTTTATCCAGGTACCTCCGTTTGGCTGCTATCTACCAAGGTGCAATATACGTCCCCTAAGTAGTTCTGATAAAAGTTTCATAACCATCCTAATACGCCTTCTATTCACTATCTTTTCTCATAAAACTCACCTACCTACTCTATTTAAACTGCCAACACACAAAGCCATATTTTTTAGTCTCATACAAAAATAAAAAAGAAACATTTCTTCAAACCTACGACAAAATGTCGTCGCCGTCGCTGCCGCTGGCCACGTGCAGGAGTAAAGATTGTGCACTATTAAAATGTCTTGAACTCTCATAAATCCTTAAACTTATGTCACTAAAAATTCACTCTTTTTATATAGGTAGTTAAGGATAAAAAGGAACTATGAAAATTATATAAAAATTCATGACACCTTCATTTTCCAGAACTTGACATTCCATGACACAAGTTTTTTTTTTTTTTTTTTATAAAAAAGGAGAAATGTGAAAGCAAAAAAAAAATCAATATTTCAGAACAAAATGTAGGTATTGAAGCGTGATAATTAAATGCCAGATCCTTGTCAGAGATGGTATCATTCACCCTTCGAGCTTACATCTTCACACATCAAATGGTGCTTATACCCACCACACCCACAAGCAATATAAATTTCCCATACATTCAATGTCAGTCCCATAGTTGTAAAGAGTGTATCCTTTTTTTGAGGATTATTAAGGTTTCCTTTTATGCATACACACATATATGTGGGTTACGGTTACGCACTATTTTTTTTTCGCACAAAATTTTAACCCTTCAAAAGTCAGAAAACCCATACAAATGGTTGGTTGCACTACTTTCCCGGTCTTTCAAAATCCAATAACAATACAAAATACACCCAACACGGTTTAGGGATACAAAATATCCTTAGGAGAACATAATTCAAACAAAATATACCTACATTTTGCGAACAGAGAGAGTGAGAGAGAGAAAAAAGAAATTGTTATAAGCACGCTTTTGTTATAATATACTGTATATACAACTGTATTCCAACATCGTCGTCGTCGGTCGTCCTTGCGTTGCAAAACTTCCTTTTTGTTATTAGAATGGTTCAGCGGGAACTTAACGCTACCGTGCGTTGCCCATTATTTAAAATAACACAAGAAATACATTAATTCCACCCAGAGAATTAAGAATGGAGAAAGGAGTACAACATAGGTCAAGGTTGAGTAGTGTTTCCTTGAGGCAAATATCTGCAAAAAGTTGACAGACAAACAAATTGTTAGGTTTTTTTTTTTGTCTTATTAATTCCTCCACAGACTTGATGTTAAAAATAAGTGTGTCCTTTGATATTGTTCTCATCTGATAAAGGAAGGTGTACAGAAATTTCACGATCAGGGGCGGACTGGGGGTCAAAGGGCCTACCGGGACTTGTAAGAAAAGGGCCACAGTATAAAAATAATCCTGGGGGCCTCAAAAGGTCTATAGAGGGCCTACATTGACTTAAAAGGCCATAAAAGTAATTCTGTGGGCCTAAAATGAACCATAGGGGGCCTACATAGACCGAAAGGGCCACAAACATAACTATGTGGGCCTCAAAAGAACCATAGGGGTCTACATAGACTAAAAAGGCCACAAAAATAATTCTGGGGCCTCAAAAGGTCCATAAAGGGGGCCTACGTGGACTAAAAGAGCCACAAACATAGTACTGTGGGCCTCAAAATATCCATAGGGGGGCCACAACAGACTACTTTAGGGGCCAGACACCGATGAAAAAACACATTTTTTTTTACTGTAAAGTCAAAAATAGAATAGCAGACCACCCGGGGGCCTACCGGGCAAAATCCCGGTTGCCCGGTGGGCCAGTCCGCCCCTGTTCACGATCATATTTCCAAAGGAAATGTATTTTCAGATTTGAAATTTAAATGTCACGCAAAAGCAAACAACGAAGTTCAAACGGCAATAAATCCAAGATATAGGAATTGTCCTGAGGCTATCACTTGGTTGTAACCAGAATCAACCCTTTTATAAAAGCCAATATAGGGATTCATTCGGAATCCAAATGTCAAACAACAATCTTGAAAATGAAAGTCAAGAAAGAGGCGTTTGGGAAAGATACATTTTACAATAAAATTGTTGTTTGGTTTTTGGACCCAGTTGCCCAATTATTTGACGGAAACATTAAACAACACAGCTATTTGGGATCCTTGTATGGTGAGTAAATAACAAGGACTCAAGTCTCAGGTGGCGGCAGAGACATAAAACACATGTGAACACCCACGATTCTAGTGAAAAGGACATGGGTGGACTAGGTATTAAGGGGCCTGGGGCCCGTTCTGTTATCGAACTTGTTATTGCTTTTCTGTCCAGTTTTTAATGTGAACGCCTCAAGCCGTTTGCTGATGATGTACTATGTCTTTAACAATGCGGATTCAGACCTGGAAAATCAACGACCGACCAAATATTCACATTAAATATTCACATTACGCCAGATCCTGGAGAAAACCCAAGAATACAACATCGATACTTTCGTTGATTTTAAAGCAGCCTACGACAGTGTTAATAGAGTTGCATTGTATCGTGCCATGTCTTATTTTAGAATCCCTCCTAAACTGATACGTCTTATCAGGATGACGTTGGAAAATGCTCGCTGTTCCTTCCAAGTTGTTAGGGACTCTACTGAAACTTTCGAAACCACCAGAGGGCTTAGGCGAGGTGACGCACTGTCATGCAGCTGTTTTAACATTGTGCTGGAAAATGTCATACGGAACACCCATGCCGGCACATTGGGCACCATCTTTAATAAATCGACACAAGTACTTGGGTTTTGCAGACGTCATTGACGTGATGGGAAGAACATAGCGAGCAGTAACCGGTGACGAAGTATATGCTTTCATCAACAAAAGTCCAATCTCACCACCGACTTGGGCAGAACGTGACCATTGATAGGTATAACTTCGAAGTAGTCAGTGAATTTGTCTACCTGGGTACTGCTGTAAATACAGGCAACAACATCAGCGCTGAAATCAAACGCAGAATAACTCTTGCTAATCGCTGTTTCTTTGGTCTGAATAAGCAATTGAGGAATAAAGCCTTATCGAGAAGAACTAAAGTGACACTGTATAGAACACTCATCATCTCTGCCAATCGGATGAAAAGTCACTTGTACTTGGAGTCTTCGAGAAAAGTTCTGCGTACGATTTATGGTCCTGTCTGCGTAAACCGAGAAGACAACATTTGGCGAAGAAGATACAACGACGAACTATACGTGCTGTACAGCGACATAAGCCTAGCCAGAAAAATTCAAATTCAACGACTGGAGGGTTGGGCCATGTAGAGCGAATGGACATCGACGCTCCAGCTTGTAAAGTCTCCAACGCCAAACCAGAGGGAGTCAGAAGCCAAGGTAGACCTCATCTTCGATGGAGCGACCAGTTAGAGGGAGACCTCCGACAACTTGGAGATGGCAGGCTAGAGATCGAGCCGGCTGGAGGGGCATACTAAGCAAGGCCTAGGAGCACCACGCTCCAGTGGAGTCAACAAAAGTAAGTAAAGTAATTGTTTTTCTATAGTTGCTTTGACCTAACGCAGGGATCTTGAGCTGCAAGCAATATAAAGTCCTTAGCTGCTCTATTTTTAATTTAAAGTTTAGACTCGCCATCGAAATATAACTTGCGAGTTCCAATGTAGTTCTTTGTATCCTTAAGTTTAAAACAACAACAAGTCAAGTTCATTTTGAAAAGAATCAACCTAGACTTCCAGCCACAGGGGCCCTGTTTTATAGACTTGGGGCCCAGAATAAATTGTCTCTTTGCCTTTCAGATAATCCAGCCCTGGCAAGTAGTCTTCGAAGCCAATTCGCAGGCTAGATACTCAGTTTTAGAACTGCCTAGGGCTTGCAATGAAAGTAAAAAGTAAACCCACAATTTACGAATAACTTTTGCAGTAAATATTAGAAAGGTGAAATTAATCTGCACAGGAAGACAACGAAAACGACGACGTCGTCGCCGACGCAGCCCCGAGGAAAGTCTTATTCTGCATGTGACATTTTTCATATGAAAATTAGAATAAATTAATTTTCCATGAGAAAGGGAGCAAACAAAATAAAATGCACGACTGGGTCGCACGTACTTGCTCTGTTGGTGCAATAGTCCGATGAAAACAAACTTTTCGATCAATAAGAACAATTCATTTTTGAAAAATTTGGTAAAAACCAAAAAAAATTGGCTAAAACTGGAAAACTCGATATACGGGAGCTAACGTTAAGAAACCTTTAATATTTAAAATAAGACGTTATCTTTTGGGTGTTATAAATGATACAAATGTCCACTTATGGCCAGATTAATAATACTGTTAAAAGCAATTTCCGCTATTATCATGTATAGCCAAAAACTAAAAATGCAGTTTTGTTTGAAGTATTCTATGTATGTTACATAAAAAGTTTCATAAAAATCGGGGGAGCCTTTTTTGAGTAAATTAGAAAAAATGAAAAAATTGGCCAAAATCTAGTGGCTCTTTGTATTGGAGCCACCATTTAAAAAAGAGAAAATGAAAAAAAATCAATGCCATCTGATAGGAAGCTGTTGGGAACTATACCAAACAAAGTTTGAGTGAATTCGATGCAACCGTTGACAACTTATGGCCATTTGAAAAAAAGCCGTTAAGAGCAGATCTCCGTTATTTGCATTTTTAGCCAAAAACTAAAAACGCAGTTCTCTTCAAAACACTAAAAGAATATAACACACAAAGTTTAATCAAAATCGTTAGAGCCATTTTCGAGAAAATTAGAAAAAATCAAAAAAAGTTGGCTAAAACTCAACGGCTCGTTGTATGGAAGCCACCGTTTAGAAAGGCTTCAGTGAAAAATTTACTAAACCATCCTATAGAACACTATAAAAAACTATATCAAACAAAGTTTGAGTTGATTCAATCAAGCCGTTGAGAACTTATGGCTATTTGAAAAAAAGCCGTTAAAACCTGATTTTCGTTACGACCATTTGAGGCAAAAACAAAAAACGCAGTTTTGTTAGAAATGCTTAAAGTTAGCTAAATTTTAAATTTAATCAAAATCGTTAGAGCCGTTTTCGAGAAAATCCAAATTGAAAAAAACCGTTACTTGAAAGGTACCAGTTTGAGCCGGGCTAAAACAAAATAAAAAAAACCTCGACAACCGTTTTTCTTCAAACTGCTATATACCAAGTTTGAAGAAAATCCGTCAAGCCGTTTAGGCTGTAGCATGACGTGAAAAAGCGCACATCCGCACATCCGCACATCCGCACAGACGCACAGACGCACAGACAGACCGACGGACGGTATGGCGAAAACCACTTTTTTGGGCTTCTCTATAATCGTAATGTCATGTTTGATTAAAACCTCGATTTTTTTTTTCTGCACGAAACCAATACTTGCCCTATAGAGCAAGTAAAAAAATATTGGAGAGAAGAACGGGGACGAGTCTTCCAGATTGCCCGTGGTGGCTGGTGTTAGGCGCTATATTAAATGAACATAGAGCGTAGGTTTATGGAGCGATTCCATTTGGAACAATTTTGAATAATGGCATTTTGGGGAAGAATGAATTGTAATATTTTGATATGAATTATGATAATGCATGTGTGTGGGTGTGAACACTTTATAAATGTCAAGCTATTCCAGGAAGAAAATAAAACATGATAAAGTTAGTCGTTTCTCTTTTTGGTAACAAAGGTGGTTGTTCTTTCTAAGAAGAATTCTTTTTTGTTCTCTTTTTTTTTTTTTTTTTTAATAAAAGAGAGTTTAAATTCTGGAAATGAAGAATTGTCAGTCTTGTGGAACAGGCTTTTTGAAAACTTTAAAAGTTTCGGCAATGAAAGCAATGTGGTCTTCAGACTAAAGTTATTGACACGGGGAAAGCTGAACTTTTGGAGGCACATTTGCAAGCGAAAGAAGAGAAATAAAAGTAAGATTCTTTTTGATATGTTCAAGGGAGTTGCTTTTGTCAGGATATTAAATTAGAATGGTCTGGGTTTTGAAAAAAAAAAAAAATCCGTATTAGTCTTAAAGAACTCCAATAACACCCCGGAAACACTTAGTAACGTAAGCAAATAATAGGCAGATATTTTGTTTATATACATCATCTTTTCATCTTTTTCAAGGACACTTACGACAGTGTAAATAGGGACAAACGATATCTTGCCTGAAACTTTAATTTTTCTTAACGGAAAAACGGTAGAGAATGCTCGCTGTTAGTTAGTAGGGATTCTATGCTTTAAACTCTGACACCAACAAAGGGCTTACGAACCACCCAGGTCACCGCTTCAGTGACCTACCTTAAATAAATCAACAGAATTAGTTGGCTTTTCCAACGATATTGACGTGAAATGAAGAACAAAGCTAACTGTAACCGGTACCTTCACTACAATAAAGTCAGCATTAAGCAAAATGGGGCTGATATATTATATTAACGATGAGAAGACGAGGTATAAGCTGTCATCAAAAAGTGTCACCTCTCACCACCGAATTGATCAGAACGTAACCGTTGCTAGAGACAACTTCCAGGTAGTCAATGAATTTGTCCAATTGGCAACAACATCAGCGCAAAAATCAAACTTCGAACTACTCTTGGTAATCGCTGCTTTTTTGGTGTAAGTCAATAGCTGAGGGATAAAGTCCTTTCGAGAAGAATCAAGAATACGCTAAAGAATAAAACCCTCATCATCCCATTCCTGCTATATTGCTTAGAAGCCGAGACAAACTCCCAGTCGTCAGATGAAAAGTTATTTGAGAGAAAAGTTTTGCGTACCATATTATGGTCCTGTCATATGAAGAAGAAAAAAATTCCGAGGGAAAAATGTATATCAATACAGTGACATAAGCCTAGTCATAAAATTCGTATCCAAAGAAAGATGGCTGGGGCAAATAAACCGAATGGACTTCAATGCTCCAGATTGCAAAAGTCTTCAACGCTCTTCCAGAATGAGTGGAAAGCCAAAGTAGACCTCATATACGAACGATACAGTAAGATATCCGAACTCCGGCTACTTGGACGGAGGAGCATATTAAATCAGGCTCAGGAGTATCACGCTTTGTAGCGCTATCAACAGTTAAGTGAGTAATGCAGTCAGTAGTTAGTAAAGTCTTCCTACAATTCAAATACAATAGAAGGTAGAATATATCCTTAATAAACGCTTAATGATCGTGGCATGGTCGGAACATAAAAAGGGGTTGGTTTGCTAATACAGCAGGTTTGGTAAGAAGCTGAACAGAAAAGGACTGGAAATAAAGCTGATGTACTACTCCTACCAGTTCCAGCCGCAAAATTCATGAATTTAAATGTGTATGATTTGAGGTTCAATGCTTAAAACTCCATTTTCAGAAGTAACTTTCAAAGTGTGTAGATTAATACCAGACTCGTCTCCATTTTACTTGCTTTTATAGGCAAGTAAAGGGTGTTTTTTTTAGACGTGTGGTTTTCAAGAAGAAATAAACCGCATATAATTAAATGTTATGACCAAGAGCTTTATTATAAAGACAAGGATTTGCCATTATGCTTTAAAAATGATTTCGGGCAAGTGGTCGCCGAGGCTAGCCATCTTGTTGGAATTAATGGTCGTCCACATCAATATCCTCCAATTCAGACACGAAAAGTCATTGATCATGTCTATATCGGTCCCCATTGACTGTACCATTATGGGTGGCTGAATTTTTGAACAAATATGGACCAATGATTCCACCAACCTATATAAAGCACACCAAACAGTCAGTTTTTGTGGATGTTACGGTGTCTCAACATACATTTGAGGATTATCATCACTCCTAATGCGGCAGTTTTGCTTATCGACGCATCCATTCAACTAAAAATGAGCTTCATCGCTGAACAAAATTTTCTTTAGCTAGGATTTTTTTTTGTTTTTTTCAACTTTGTTTGAAAATGGCTAGACGTGGCTATTGAATACGTTCAACAGGCCATAATCACAAAACTTGGTAATTTTCGTAACCTATGGATTTACAACAAGATTGCAATTTTGTTGATCAAAATTTTCTCAACGCTCCCGAAAACATGCGAATCAGCTTAAACCTTAATATTTAAGTTTTTGTGAATTTCCTCAAAAATTGTTCCTACTACCCTTTTAGTATAGAATACACTTAATAAAAGTCTGTTTTAAATTGTTAGCTGAATCAGCAATAGTTGTCACGGCAACCGTGTTGTAGTTTTACGCTTTTTAAAAGGTAGATACGTAGTTGAAGCAAAGGTTTTTTTTGACATGATAACGTCTTATAAATCGATGACACCGGCGGCATGCACGAAAAAGTGTCACAATGGCACGTTCCGTAGAGATAACGTTTTATAAAACGATGAACACCGGTTGCACAAAACTGGTGGAATGGGTGGTTGGTGGTGGGGGAGATACAACCTACACGTGAACTGTTTTGTGAATTGGTAAAATTATCGTCCGTAAACCGACTTTACAGACAACCAAGTTTTTTTTTAATTTTCTCACATAAACTGCTCTTACAATTAAAGTTAGATTCTATCTTACATGCGGTCTCCACTAGCGATAAATCGAAAGCGTGCTTTAAAGCTTGCTTTCACAATCCCAAATGGAGACCGTCATAGCAGCTATATTAATAGTAAGCGATGGAAAGCATGCTTTCATCGCAAACTATTTATCGCATACTATAATGCTTTGCTATAACTGTCAGTTTTTAAATTTCCATTCAAATTTAATAGTTTGACGTGCGTAAATTTGTTTTTTCCGAGGTATTGTTCTTTGTTTTGTTTTAATTTAAAAAGTGATTGGAAATTATCTCAAATAGAAACTTATAATAAATAATTATTCTCAATTCAAAAGTCTATGGAATTATGAAAGTGTAGAATATAGCGGTTTTAAAGCAATTATGCTCTCAATGAACCGATTAGTGTCCATTGCCATTCTCAGCTATACTAAAAAAGTAAGCGATGGAATTCCCAACGAAGAAAATCTGACAGTTCTTCTGCTATCTGCTCTCTGCTATTGCTTTGGCTTCTGCGATAAGTTTATCGCTAGTGGAGACGGCGCGCGGGTTACTAATATTATAAATGTGAAAGTTACGATGTTTGGATGTTTGAATGTTTGGATGTTTGTTGCTAACTCACGCCAGAACGGCTAAACGGATCTGGATAAAATTTGGCACAGAGATAGCTTATAGTCTGGAATAGCAGATAGGCTATTTTTTATCCCGGTAAAATGTATGGTTCCCGTGGGATAGGTTTGTTTTAATTTTTGGAATATCACCAGAATGGCTGAACTCATCTGAATGAAATTTAGCACAGAGATAGATTATAGTCTGGAATAGCATATTGGCTACTTTTATCCCGGTAAAATGTATGGTTCCCGTGGGATAGATTTGTTTTAATTTTTGAAATCACACCAGAATGGCTGAACTCATCTGAATGAAATTTAGCACAGAGATAGATTATAGTCTGGAATAGCATATTGGCTACTTTTTATCACGGTTAAATGTAGGTATTAAATTATAAAGCTATTAAAGAAGAAGAAGCTAGATTACGATACAGTCTACTTCTTGATCAGCTGAAACGCGAGCGAAGCCGCGGGTAAAGGCTAGTGTATTCATAAATTATTTAAAAAACTACTCGAATAATATTTTTATAAACATACAGGTACAAGACATAACTTATATACTTACAAAATGGCAATAGTCAAAAATGTGCAATGTGAATAGGTACCTACTTTTTAAAAAGCTCATTGCTTATTAAAAAAATATCTTACAATAATTAGCAGTACCTTTTCTTCAGATTAAATGTGTTTTTACGTTCAAAATGAAAATCTTTTTTCTTGTGCACATCCTCTCATCATAAACTACTCACATTTGAAATCATATTTGCATTTAAAACCAACATTATCAAAAATATTCTGTTCTTGGAAAAAATGTTTCTAACAATCGAAAAACTATCCGTCTCCCATGAAAATGGTTTAATTTCAAGCAATACAAATTTCATAAATTAATCTCTTCATAATGAAATTCCCTTGAAAAGAAAGAATTAAAGAAAATAGGAAACCTTACATATTTTTTTGTTTCATTACAATATATATGTACATGTTTTCCTACAAACCTAGCTACTCGTAGATAGAAAAAAAGCGATTCAAATTACATTTTACATTTATCCTCGTCAAACACGTACTTTTATACAAATAAAAAATTATCACAGCATTTTCTTTGTACATATTTGTGTTTGTAAAAAAAGGCTTTTCATTTGAATTCCTTTTACTTTTTTTTTTAAATACAAAATCAAGAGTTATATTATGGAAAATGTCAACAAGCAGTTGCTTACCCTACGGCCTACGGGGGCAGATGCAAAGCACCTATTTAAACTTATTTGATTATGCAAAAGCATTGCTTAAGAGTTAAAAGTAATCCTCTCATCAGACTACTCGAGGACGACGACGATGAGGAGATTTGTTAAAACAATTCAGCGAAAAGTAAATTTTGTCCTCTCCTAACTTGTAACCTATACCTACGCTAACCCAAAGCCCAAAGCCCAAGGACGATATTATAGAAAATACAAAATAAATAAAAGAAAAAAAAAGTAGGTAAAACTTGAATTCTTGGCCTATCTTCTGAGGATTTTCATATAAATTTTCTTTGAATACCTCGTTGAGAAATCTTAAGGATTCATTTTCTCAGATTTTATATCACAACGACGACGACGGACGTCCTTTAATCAAAATTCATTGCGATTTGCGACACGACGCGACGCTCTGCGGATTTTTTTTTTTTGTTCGTTTCACTTTGAAAGATCAACTTGCTTATTATTCATCAAAGAGAAACAAAAAAAAATTTTTATTTTGAATAAAAATATAAAATCATGATGAAAAGGAAAAGGAAGAAGAAGGGGTTGGATGTCCTGGAACTGGAAAACATTGAAATCAAATAGGACACGTTCGGGGAGACAGACACACACACATTCACACAGCATTTTTCTTTTTAAATCATTAAAATAAAATAAACACAAGCACACACAAGGAGACGGAGACGGAGACGGACGCATTTCAAAACAAAAGAAAAATCAGACGTGGAATGGCAGACACAATTTTGTTTATGTTTCCGTACAAAGAAATACAAAAAAAAATTAAAAATTAAACAAAGAACAACAAAAAATAAATATAAAAATGTAAATGTATACTTGTAGATAAACAACTTCTCGGATATAAACAATAATTTGTGTCACGGACAAATGAATGCAGTTTGATGAGGAAAATATCTTATTTCATGGATAATTTAGCATTGTTGTGTGCATTTGTTGGGTTTCAATTTAAGAATAAACGTATTATTTTATTCTATGAGTTGCGTAATTTTTGTCTGAAAGGAAATATATGTGCTTAACGATATTTGATACCTTCAACAAGAACACAAATAAATAACCCAAACAATATGTTGTCTACTCATTGGAACAATGATATTTTTAACTAGGATTATACCTACATACCTTTGTACCTATGTAAAAAAATTATGCTTATTTACTTATTGTTTGAGAACCTTATGCAATAACGGAAGGGGTTAAATTGTTCATTTAAACAAAAATAAAACAGAAATAATATTTATATCAAATTCCCTAAAATTATTCAAAAAAAAAAAAAAAAAAAAAAATATTAAAACATGTAATTTATGAAACAACTAAACTGAACGGACAAAGCTGGATCCAATATGCTCGAAGGCTTTGATATCTCTCAGCAGACGGCACACTAGACCCATTGTCTCATAGGTAGACACGCTATTGCACGAGGCTTGGTATACAGGGTGATTCACCAGCGTTGTGCCAAAAAGCTAGAGCGTGTAGGTTAAGTTGAGACAAGAAAAAAATCGTATAGGAGGGGGGGTCTATTCCCCTCCGTTTAGCCGGGAGGGGCAATTTTCTGAAAAATTGACTTATTTTGTAAAAAAAAATATTTAAAATCAACGGCTTCGTTTACAACACCGTATTATCATTTTTTGAAAAGCCAACAACTTTTTCTTTCATTTTGTTTTTAAATTAAATAGTTTAAAAAATATAAATTTTCAAACTCAAAATTTTGAAAAAAAAAATTAAAAAAATTAATTTTAAAACTATTTTTTTTTCAAAATTTTACGTAATTAAGTATTATTTTTGTTCTCGGAATTCAATGCTCCCATTAAATTTAAATCCAACACTGAAAACCGTACGGTTCTATGACTTTTTGGTTGTCAAAATAACTGAACCTACTTCTTCACAAAAACAAGAAAACCTAGCCTTACGGGATGGCACAAGTGACCATTTAGCCAATTTTTTCGTGTTTTTGTGAAGAAGTAGGTTCGGTTATTTTTGAATACCTTGGCAACAAGAAATCGTAGAGCCATACGGTTTTCAGTGTTGGATTAAAGATTAATGGGAGCATTGAATTCTGAGAACATTACACTTAATTACGTAAAATTTTGAAAAAAATTAGTTTTAAAATTATGTTTTTAAATTTTTTTTTCAAAATTTTGAGTTTGAAAATTTATATTTTGTAAACTTTTTAATTTAAAAACAAAATGAAAGAAAAAGTTGTTGGCTTTTCAAAAAATGATAATACGGTGTTGTAAACGAAGCCGTTGATTTTAAATATTTTTTTTTACAAAATAAGTCAATTTTTCAGAAAATTGCCCCTCCCGGCTAAACGGAGGGGAATAGACCCCCCCTCCTATACGATTTTTTTCTTGTCTCAACTTAACCTACACGCTCTAGCTTTTTGGCACAACGCTGGTGAATCACCCTGTATATGCTCGCAGAATACTTTTGCAGAAGTTAAATTTACGAAGAAGAATTTACTGTACATTTCCTATGTATATTTTCTGCACTGGCTTGTCTAATAAAGGGTGTTTTTTTTAGACGTGTGAATTTCAAGAAGAAATAAAATACATATAATTCAATGTAATGGCCAAGAATTTAGCTTAATTATAAAAAAAAGGGTTTGCCATTATGTTTTAAAAATGATTTCGGACGAGTGGCCGCCGCAGCTGTATATGGCAGCAATAACGCGTCAAATATTCTTTTCCAATGCGTAGACAAGCGACTTCACATAACCAAACAAAAAATAGTCCAACGGTGTTAAATCGCACGATTTTGGTAGTCCTTATCAACATCCTCCAATTCAGGTACGAAAAAGTCATTAATCATGGCTCTATAGCGTTCCCCATTGACTGTAACATTATGGCCTTCTTCATTTTTGAAGAAATATGGACCAATGATTCCCTCTGCCCATAGAGCACACCAGTCAGTTTTGGTTCATGTAACGGTGTCTCAACATACACTTAAGAATTATCATAACTCCCGATATGGCAGTTTTGCTTATTGACGTATCCATTAAACCAAAACTGAGCTTCATCGCTGAACAAAATTTTCTTGTGAAAATCGAAAATCGTTTCACGAATATAGCAATGTTTTTCAAAGTAAATTTGCACAATTTTCAAACGTTGTTCAGAAGTTAGTCTTTTCATGATGAAATGGCAAACCAAACTGAGCATAAATCAAGTGAAAGCTGTCAAAAAGACAAACTCGGAAAAAAGTATTGCCAGATGGAAAACCACACGTCTAAAAAAAAACCCGTTTTAAGGAAACTCTTTTAAGAAGAATCCTTTTCCCTTGGACGTACATTTTCTTGTGCAATTCCGTAAGAAGCTGAAATTGATTCTAAGTTTTAAAATTTTAAGGGAATAATACCCTAAAGTTTGTGCTATCATAATATCATAATGCCTTTTTTGCACTGTGTGTCACTTTTCTACTTGATAGCCACATTAAACTTACTTCTCCTAAGCTGAACGGAAGACTTCGTTTTGTCATAGGGCTCCCAGTAGGTGGCGCGATATGTCGATAATATTTAACAAGAAGTTATGCCTTTTAATTATTTTTTAAACCTTTTATTATTTGTGTTATAAAGGGCAACACGTGAACATGCGTCATACTTTATTAAACGTAACAGGTAACTTGGTCGTATTGCAAAGTTCAGTTAGGTTAAAAAGTCTGTAAAAAAGACTGTCGAAAGACTGACCGTTGTGCTGTTACATATAAAAAGAGGGTGTTTATTATTCACCTCAGAGCCAATTTAAGCTTTTTATAAAGCCTCTTGAAAATAATTATTCGTTTCTGTATTTGTTAGCTATTCATTGTTGTTGAAGAAAATACATCCTAAATGCTAACGTGTTTACGACAGTGCCAGTGCTATACAGCCATCTCGTCTTCATCTATGTACAAGTATATGCGTATACAATCTTTGCAAAACTCGATTGCGATCACCCTTAGTTCTGCATCGAGTCTATATTCATGCGGCAGTGTCCTGTAATGACACCGAATATGGAGCTTGTGCGTACTCGGCTTGAAGGACCCAATTCCCTAGAACCAATTCTCACCGAATCTGCATGTTTCGTCGCTTGACATGTTTTACCCTCATACGATTTTTCCGCTGAGTAATCCCTTGCATTTGCATGAATCAACGCATATCGATGAAAATCACCACTTTACTTTGTTTATTTCAAACGCTAAAATGGTGTTGTTTCTTGTTGGGCAATTTTGTCTACTTTACAGTTTCTTGGAATATCTCTTTCGGAACCCATTAAAGATGAGTATTGAACTCTCCCTGAGAAGTAACCAATCTAACCAGATTATCTTCGAATTCATGAAGACAGAATCCAAGGATTTGAACTCAGCAGATATTCTGGTTCCCCAGAATTTTACTTGCTTGAAAGGTTGAGTCACCTTTGCGTACCTAAATAAAACAGTTGGGATTAAAATCAAATGAGACATAACCAGGATGGGTTGAAACAATTCGGTCATAAATTCTATCGTATAAAAAACATACAAGGACACTCTTGATCTCTGACCATAAGCCAATTTTTTTGGAACACAATTTCCATGCTTTTTAAATGAAACCACAACGTGATTAACTCCTTATGTGCTAGAGAGCGTAAATGGGTTTTTTGGAACGTTTCTTCCTTGGCACTAGTTAAGTTGCTAAATATCTCTTGAAAAAGTAAACTCAGCTTGCCCGCATATCTGAAGAGAGAGTGCTTCCACTCTGGCAAAACCACTGCGTTACTTTAACATCTGCCCTATTCTACGGACAAAGTAGCCAGAAAACAGCATTTGTCCAGAAGGTACCTAACTGAACTTACGCTCCTTCTTTCCAATGCCATTGAAATTCTGATAAATAAAATCAAATAAACAAACAAATCTTGGAATACCTACGTAAACTTCTTAGTGACAGCGACAAGCAGTACTGTTTTAGTTTTAGTTTTAGTTTTAGTTTTAGTTTTAGTTTTAGTTTTAGTTTTAGTTTTAGTTTTAGTTTTAGTTTTAGTTTTAGTTTTAGTTTTAGTTTTAGTTTTAGTTTTAGTTTTAGTTTTAGTTTTAGTTTTAGTTTTAGTTTTAGTTTTAGTTTTAGTTTTAGTTTTAGTTTTAGTTTTAGTTTTAGTTTTAGTTTTAGTTTTAGTTTTAGTTTTAGTTTTAGTTTTAGTTTTAGTTTTAGTTTTAGTTTTAGTTTTAGTTTTAGTTTTAGTTTTAGTTTTAGTTTTAGTTTTAGTTTTAGTTTTAGTTTTAGTTTTAGTTTTAGTTTTAGTTTTAGTTTTAGTTTTAGTTTTAGTTTTAGTTTTAGTTTTAGTTTTAGTTTTAGTTTTAGTTTTAGTTTTAGTTTTAGTTTTTTTTTTGAAATTCTGATAAATAAAATCAAATAAACAAAAAAATCTTGGAATACCTACGTAAACTTCTTAGTGACAGCGACAAGCAGTACTGTTTTAGTTTTAGTTTTAGTTTTAGTTTTAGTTTTAGTTTTAGTTTTAGTTTTAGTTTTAGTTTTAGTTTTAGTTTTAGTTTTAGTTTTAGTTTTAGTTTTAGTTTTAGTTTTAGTTTTAGTTTTAGTTTTAGTTTTAGTTTTAGTTTTAGTTTTAGTTTTAGTTTTAGTTTTAGTTTTAGTTTTAGTTTTAGTTTTAGTTTTAGTTTTAGTTTTAGTTTTAGTTTTCAGTTTTAGTTTTAGTTTTTAGTTTTAGTTTTAGTTTTAGTTTTAGTTTTAGTTTTAGTTTTAGTTTAAGGACCACTGATGACAAACTCTTTAAATAGAATGAAAATAGAACCTTCCAGACTATTCCACTCCTGTGATTTTGGTATTAAATCTTACACAAAAAAATGTTTGTGTGCAACAAGGCTCCTTTCCGTCTCCAGCTCTCTTCCTTTTTCTTACTAATCATCTCATTTCTAAGAATGCCATTTCTCTTAAGTGTTTTGCATACGAGGACAGTAGCTTATCTTCTCAATTTTACAAAATCGTTTCCATATTCACAACACTGTTTAACTTGAATATAAATTCAGACGTCTAGTTAAGCTAAGAGAATTATTCTTTAGTAGCACTGCATGAATGTAGAATGGATTAACCATCATTTTCCCTGCGAATGCGATATACATCAGTGTTCATCGATATTTTATTTTCCAGCTGTCCAAAGAGCTCCTCGATCCTCGTACTGTGTAACCTACCTGTTTCATGGTAAGGATATATAAATCGCCTTTTGAGTACACGAATACTTCGAAGATTCCAAAAAAAGTCAAGTTATTTGTTAACACCATCGCCGCTTAAGCCTTTTCTTGAATTAAGTTTTGGTCAAATAACTCTTAAAGAAAATTTAAGACAAAAGAAGAGCCCTGAATTTCAGGAAAATGTGTGATTTTTTTTGTTCCATCTAATGCATATTTCGTGAAAATAGCAAAGCGTTTATTTGTTGGAAAACTAAAACAGCATTCCATTTTCATTTGGTATTTAATTGGCATTTAATTAACGCCTAATTATGCAATCATAAAACCTCTTTTTTCTGCTTCACTCAATAACCATGCACTCCTACTGCTTCCCAGATTTATTTGAGAATGGATCCTTCCCTTGCTGTTTACCTTTGATTCAGTGTTCTTTGAGAAAGGACATACAGAAACCCCACATTTACCTAATCTTCCTTTAAAATTCCGACAGCTTATAAAAATCACTCCAAGCATTTGAATATATTTTTGATTAAAAGTAATTTAATTTATTACTTTCATCTTTAAAAGAAAAATTCCAATCGTGATCCATTTAAAACTTAAAAGCTCTGTCTAATAACATACATAAATTCCAATTATT
The DNA here is from genome assembly GCA_916050605.2 of Platycheirus albimanus. NCBI lineage: Eukaryota > Metazoa > Arthropoda > Insecta > Diptera > Syrphidae > Platycheirus > Platycheirus albimanus. Next base: position 27,140,573 of record OU696698.1, on the reverse strand, counting down.
ATTTTTCTAAATTTTTAAAACGCTTCTCAAAAGTCCTTAATACTCGTCGTAATCCAACATTATCTAGGGTCGGTCGGGTAGAACAACTTAATTCCAGAGCGGAACCTTTAAGACGACTTCGTGTAGAAACTTTTTCAATTGAGTGTCACATCCCCCGAAGGCATATTCAATATTCATTCTATTAAAACCGGACATGCCAACGGCTCATCTAACGTCGTCGGTCGTCGGAGCTAGGCGTTCGGTGTTTGTCGGTGAATTCCTTGTTCATATTTTCTGTTTTATAATTAAATTTAAAGAACAAAAAGAGCAGGGAAGAAATTATATCCTGTGCCATAAAGAAAGATAGCCACCAGGCTGCAGGTCTTCTTTGTGTACCTTTCCACCTTTAGACATATCCTGAGGGGCATCAATCTTAGGACACTTCAACAAATTTAATCGAGAGAAACGTGTCGAGAAATAGAAAGCAACCCAACCTCATTCCATTATTTATAAAAAAAAATAATATCCTTCTAAAAGGATCAAATAAAGTAGCAGACCAGAACCATCATCGATAAATTTATTTGTTAAAGTTGATTGATATTGAATTTTTTGTTTTTGTTCTGTTTTATTGTTTACTTACCCAAGAAAGTTTAGCTGGCACGTGTTGGACTTAGAGATGATAAATATCCTTTTTTTGATGTTTTTGCGACGCACAATATTTATGGCATTAAAAAAAAATAGCACACAAGCTAATTCAAGGATAATGCGTGAATGTAGTTTTAGTATCTACACTAAATGCTGCACTAAACAAGGATACACTCACACTTTTTTTTGTAACTTTCACTTTGTAATAGTATGTCACTTGTCATCTTTGTAAATTGCTTCCACAATAATAAAAAAGGATTTCCACTGTGGCTTAGCTATAATTTATATCACGCGCACTATGAAAATATAATAATCCTTTATAATGAATGAAATAATAATTTGCTGTTTTGTACATCATATTCAAGACGGTTCCATTTCGGTACTAGTGTACTCGAATTTTCAGAAATTTCAAAAAACTTAGGCTTGGTCATGGACGTTAGGGACTAGGTATAGGTAAGGATATCTCTGATGTGGCTCTCTCTCCCTCAGTGGCCTGGTCCTACTGTGGTTTGGTTATACAAATCACCTTCACCATTCACCACCCTCTCTCTCTCTGTCTGTCTCTCTTTAAAAGGAAAATTCATGAATGAAAAAGAAAATTTTGCGAATGAGCAGGAGCAGAAATATCTATCTCAAGGATATGTTACAAACTATATTTGAAATGGAAACTGGGTTTGTGAAACCCTATGGATCTCATGCTCTCTCGTTCTCTGACCTAAAATTGGAATAAAAATTGTACCAAAAGGTATATCAACAAGGATAAGGATGTTGTTGTTTTGCTTTCATTTTTATTTTTCATGTACATCGAGCATCTCGCATATATACAAGAAAACTTCGTTGTTTTTTAAGGACGATATTGTGTTGTTCTTTGAGGATTCTCATACAAAAACAAACAAACAAAAAAGAAGAAAACAACAAAAATCAATGAAAAATATTGGCTAGGTGAATTTCGATGTAAGGCGTATATTTATTACGTTGTAGCACAACGACTGATATGATGGTTGGCTAAGAAAGGATATTTGAAAAATTTTTGTTGGAAAATTGAACTTTGAATAACTTTGGGAGGTGTTTTTGTAATCAAAAATCAGCAAGAGTTATTACAAACGGGGTGAATGAACTTTTGATTAAAATTAAGATTGTTTTCAGCAATTTTGGAAGAGGGTCAGCTTCTTTGGCTTAAATTCAACACTGGCAATAGCAGTAACTTCGTCCTTGATATTCCTAGTAGCAAGGATACCATTACCGGAATTAATGCATTCAAGCCTTAAGACCGACAATCATAACCCAGACACAGAATAGTTATTGCCAACCTCCCCTTTAAAAAAAAGTGAGACATCGGAGGATGTAGGGCTCATTCTTGCTCCCAATTCAAAGCTCAGAAATGATGAAAAAGATCTCCGAAGATATATTTTATAATGCTTTGGACTTAAGTACCTATTTATTGGATCATGCTCATTGCTTATCGAACTACTTCACCTATTGTGGATTGAATTCTAAAACACATTTGCAAATGTCAAAACCGGGTATCACAAGAAACTGTAAGCTCTTGCAACTTGCACGTCACTTTCTTGTCGCAAGGATTCAGAATCTTTGTTTGTAAAAGAATCACTGGCAGCAAACAAAAGTTGATGTAATTTTAGAACTGCAATGAAAAGTAAAGAGCCGTGGTCACTACCTTGGTGTACACCGACTTTTATTTAGGGAATACAAATTTTTTTTGGCGCAACAGCTCCTAGTCGGCCGTGGCCAAGTTACTTTTATTTTATTCTCAAACAATCCTGTGTGTGCGTTATTATTGACAAGAAACAAAGCTGAAGGACAAAGAGTATCGAACCCGGAACTTGGTATTATACAAACTACACCAGGGCCAGGGGTTAGATCCAATAGAAGAAAATTCTCACTTATTTATCACAGCCTATATCATATTTCATCCTTCGCGAATTTTTTCAAAAATCAACTAACACAATGCTAAAAGCCTAAAACAAAATTTAATTTTTTGAGTTCACAAAGCACAAATCCTCAATGGTCACCAAATAAATTTGTTCTATTTCCCATTTGAAATTCTTGAATGAAGACAATGTTGTCAACAATCAAAAAGTCATTCGGATTAAGAAAGATCCCTTTACCCCCCTAAGGCAACAATCGGACGTGACAGTTTAAGGAGACAAGATGGCTAAGTAGTTTGTGGTCCAACTGCCTGGGCAACTTTATTGTTTTATTTGAAGTTTGGTCAAACTTAGACAGCTCCAAACAATTCCAGTGGTTTGTTTGTGTTTTTGCATGTTGAATTTGTTAAAATGGAAGAGGCCTTAAACATTTTTTTTTACGAATCCAAACAGATTCCAGAACAGCATTATCATGACAAGATTTCATCTTGAGGAATCGTTACTTTTTCGAAAAACTAAGACGTTATCAATAAAATAAAGAATTTCTCAAGTAAAGTTGGAATTCCTAAGAGAAAATGTCAAGAGATCACCGAGAAACAATCCAAAAAATTAGTTGTGCAAGTAGTGAATCAAGCAATAAAATCGCAAGCACCTTTGAACAGCAACAGCAGCTTCGATTCCGTGTTACAAAGAGACATTTTTGACCCCAGTTAAGGCTAAGCTATGTTCAACAGGGTTAGGTGTTTATATTTACTTCCATGTGGCCTTCAGACTCAACAAAAGGGACAACACAATTCAACCAATTTGAAACTTCCCCTTGATTTTTTTTCCCGAATAATTTTTGACATAGTCATATTCGTCCCTACAAAATGTTGGTAATAGGAATAAACTTTTTCGACAAAACAGTGGGTAGATTCAGTATAAAATAATTACTGATTAAAATCGCATTGATACCAAGGTCATTCATCTATCATTTTGTTTTTCACTCCGTTTTGACCGACCCATTTGAATAAATTTAACACTTAAAAACATTAGAACGGCTGATAATTGTAACTATTGGTTTAAAATATACTCTTTTCTTGCACTAGTTTTGATAGGTATAACTTTTTTAAACTGAATTTTGATATTTTTAACAACGACAATCCACTACAGCGCCTTAAGCAAAACAAAGATTTTTCCACAAAAGATACAATCAAATTTATCAGCTGTAGCAACAACTACTTTTATTAACCTCTAAGCTTCTTTATCTAACTGGATTTTTAATCTAAACCGCGAAGCCCGGTTACCTTCGTTAGCTTTGAAAGAACAACTTCAGCAATATTAAACGCAACTCTCTGTTTCATTTATTCAAAAAAAAAAAAAAAAATTATTGCGAATGCGCGATACAGCATCTCTCTACAAAACAAAGCATAATCTTGAAAAATCCAGAATCTAGGAGAAAAAAAAAAACAATATAAATTCTAACCTACAGATACAAAAAAAAAAAATGATTATAAAATCTTAAAAATACAATCCGAGAAATATAAACAAATTTCAATGCCAAAGAGTGAGTGGAGACTTTTTGTTTTGCAAAAATAAGAAAAAAAAGATGCACATAAGAAAAATACTAGAAATATTCACAAAAGATGGAAAAAAATGTATCTCATAGGTCATAGCACAATTGGGACTTGAATATGAGTATACCAATACTTTAGAGAGAGAAAAGATTTTATTTAATTTTTTTTTTCTTATTTACCGAAAAGTTACTAAAAATAAATTATTTTCATTTCAAATTAAAATTGCAATTTTTTTGTCAACGAACGCACATAAACACAAAACAGTGATGGGAAAAACGCACGGATACTTCGTCTATCTATGAAATACACGCAAGCAAAACCGTCAACCGTTAATGCAGAGGTAAACTGAGAGACTGCTCGCCGCTTTCAGGTTTCGACTTTCGAGTTCAAATTCAATTCTTTTTTTTCGTTTAATAGAAAGATGGATGAATTCGGATTGGATTTTATAATAATGGCTTTTGCAATTTGTATCTTCAAGCGTTTTTATTAAACCGTGAATAAAGAAGATCTTGATTGTACCTTCTTTATTTTATAATTGTGCAACCCCTGAATTCTGAATAAGAAAGTAATCATCCATCAGTTCGATTGATATCTTTTACATCTGTACAATTTCCAACAACACCAGCAGCTGTTTCCCCCTTCCCATACCTATAACCATTTCAATATTCCATTTCCCATAGATACATTATACATTGAGTAAAGTTCACTGTGAATGAATTTTCATATAATTGTTGCGATACATTTCGTTCACAGTTCATTTATATATTCATTCTTAGTTCCATTTGTATCTTTTGTGTGTTGGAAATGGAAATGAATTTGCGACCATCCTCGTTTCATTTAAAAGAGTTGAACGAATCTGTTTACATTTATTTTATTTTATATTTTTGTTTTTCGTATCCAATTGGAAGTTGGACAAAGAAATTATAAAAGTCGTGCTAACGATGACGCCGACCGACGACGACGCACGGGAGGAATGTGCTTCGTAAAACAATAATACATTTTAGGTTTGGATGCAGTTTGTTAAATAATTTAGCTGAGGGGGCGGAAAGGGAATATCACTCTGGAGTCTGGACTTTGAACACTGTGAATGACACATTAGAGCTCATGAGATTGATTACACAGGTAGGTACGTCACTGTACTACCTTGTGAGTTTTCAAAACAAATTGTGATGATGGAGGCGGATGTGAATGCAACAAATCACACGTAAATTTACACAAAGTGTATTTTATTCGGAAGCCGAGTGTGCAAGTTATTGCATAAACATTTGAATAAATAAACAATAAAAAAAGTACCAAATTTCTCAGAACAAAAATTTAATTTATGTAACTAAATACATACTTACATAGATACATATGTATAATTACTTGATCTAAGTTAAAATTTCAGGGTACCTACCTTAAATCCAAACTGTATCTAGTATACCTATTTAAGTTTTATTTGGATGAAATAGAAAACAATATATCCAAATATATCTCGAATTTTTTCCTTTTTACTTGCGATTATAGGTACTTAGTTATGGATTCGTGCAGAAAAAAAAAAATTGGATAACAATCACACATGACATTACGGTGATGGAGAAGTCGAAAAAAGAGGGTCTGGAAATTCCGTCCGTCTGTCTGTCTGTCTGTCTGTTCGCACCTCTGGAGGCTGAACGGGTGGGCCGATTTGCTTCAAATTTGGTATTTAGAATTTATTTGGCCGTCCCTCGGAACAAATTTTTTATTTTTGCTCTAGGTCCAAAAATAACGGCACCTGCCATACAATCTTGAAGACAAAAATTGATTTTCTCAAAAATGCCTCTAACGATTTTGATAAAACTTTCAGAATGCTATTTTTGCAAGACAATCTATCTTTTGGTTTGAAATTTTTTTTTCAAAATTTGTCTAATAACGGTACCTCTCATAGAACCAGTATTTTCAAATCAAATTTTCTCGTAAACTATACATTCGATTTCAATAAAATTTTGGTCACAGGAAGTCATTCATAATTTTATTAATATGGCATTTCAAAATTTTCAACAACTTTTTTTTTGATTTTTTATAATTTTTTCAAAAAAATTTTTGGTTTTCGAAATATGTTGGAAACGGGTACATTGATTTTTTTTAAATTATATATATATATATATTATGTATTATATAAATGTAAACTACAGATTGCCATATATTTGCATACTCAAATAAATTTCAAAATATTTTTTGAAAAAGTTTTTGAAAAATAACCTTTTTAAAAAAAAATTGGGCCAACGATTTTCAATATTTTTTTTCCTAGATTAAGGTATAGCTTTGAAATTTTATTGCATACTTAGTTTTTCCGAGAAAACTCTTAAACTAATTTAAAAAATAAAAGAATTTTCGAAATTATTTAATTTTTTTTTAATATCCATATATGCAGCTTATCGTAAGAGCAAGTTCGTGCGACCCAGTCGTGCATTTTATTTATAATACCTATTTATTTTATACAGGATTCAACAATATGCACAAACTGCAGCAACTATTTTTACAAAACTTTACTGAAATTTAATTGAGAAAAAACCGAAAATTGGCTTATATCATTTTAGCTGAAACGGTTCGGCAGTTTACGATCCATTACACAGATACATACAAAAAACATAAGCGAGAGCTACAGTACGTTTGCAACGAACTGTGGGACACAGACTAATACAGACCGCCGTATCGTACCTACTCATCTTGTCTGAAACACCCTCGGCCTCGATCCTCGAAATATTTTTTCGTGTCTGTGAATACGTGTACACCTATGTCTGCGCATTTTGTGATGGCAACCATCCCTGTGTATGCCATTTATTTTGTTGGTGTGTTTACTGCTCCCATTAAAAAAAAAAACAAGGGAGAGCATCACACTCTCAAAATAAATGGCATATCAGCTGATTTTCAGCTTGTAGGCAAAAAGACCTTCCCTGCCCAGTTCCAGAAACAAAATTCTTCTTTAGCAGACGCAGGAAAAAATTCAATAAAAATAGTTTTGTGTGGCTGATGTTCAATTACTGCAAGCACAATAAGAACAGGCGTGTACCTACCAAGTTTAAACTTTTTTATTGCCAAGGCAATTACTATGAAGTTAGTGAAATTCAATTTTAAGCTTGCAGCTCGATTTGAATAGCACAACAAATTAGATTTTAAATAGAAATAGTGATTATGAGTGTACTTAACAATTCTTGAAACACAATTTGCTATATACATACGTAACCAAGGAATACACAAAAACAGTAATGCATATTACGACTTTTAATGGAAACGCCCCGCATGTCCTAAAAATTTGTAAACAAAAATTTAAAGCACTATATGAACTTTGATCGTGAGTCAGTTTTCAGGCAAATGTGTAAAACTACAGCTCAATCGAGTCGTGTTTTGACGATTTTACCCTAATAAAGTAATTTTATAAAACCACGCCATTAAAAGTGGGTGTATTAAAAAATCATACACCGAAAAAAAATTAGAAACATATTTTTCATATTATACAGGGTGATTCACGAATGTTGTGCCAAAAAGCTAGAGCGTGTAGGTTGGGTTAAAACAAGAAAAAAATCGTATGGGAGGGGGGTCTAATCCCCTCCGTTTAGCCGGAAGGGGCAATTTTCTAAAAACATGACTTAAATTTAAAAACAAATTATTAAAAAATAATGGTAATTCCTACGTACAATGCCATGCTATACTTTTTTGTAAAGCCAAAAACTTATTGTTTTATTTTAATTTTAAATGAAGTTATTCTATTGATCCGTTTTCAAAATATTAATTTTCAAACTCAAAATTTTGAAAAAAATAATTTTAAGACAAATTTTTTGACGTGATAACGTCTAATAAATCGGTTTGGAATATATGGGCAGCACGCACAGAATAATGTCACAGTCACAGTCACAGTCACAGTCACAGTCACAGTCACAGTCACAGTCACAGTCACAGTCACAGTCACAGTCACAGTCACAGTCACAGTCACAGTCACAGTCACAGTCACAGTCACAGTCACAGTCACAGTCACAGTCACAGTCACAGTCACAGTCACAGTCACAGTCACAGTCACAGTCACAGTCACAGTCACAGTCACAGTCACAGTCACAGTCACAGTCACAGTCACAGTCACAGTCACAGTCACAGTCACAGTCACAGTCACAGTCACAGTCACAGTCACAGTCACAGTCACAGTCACAGTCAGTCACAGTCACAGTCACAGTCACAGTCACAGTCACAGTCACAGTCACAGTCACAGTCACAGTCACAGTCACAGTCACAGTCACAGTCACAGTCACAGTCACAGTCACAGTCACAGTCACACTGACGTTACCTAGCTGCTTTGATAGCCTAGAAAGTCGTTAAAGTGGGAGTGTAGGGGGAGGGTGTTGGGTGGTTGGTTGGTTGTGGTGGGAGTGTGTGTGTGTGGCAGGCGGGGGTGGGGGTGGATGGGGGGTATTGGTAGTGTCGGGAAGAGGAAAAATTGTCAAAAATGGTGGGTGGTTGTTGCTGGTTTGGGTGGTGAGACAAACATTGTCAAAACTAATGGGTGGTTCCTTGGTGGCTGTAGGTGGGATGGGTGTTTGGAGTTGGGGGTATTTGGTATGATTGGGGGGGGGGGGGAATTGGCAAATATGATGGATGGTTGGTTGGCGGTTGCAGGTGGTTTGATTGGTTGGCAGTTTTGGTGGTGGCGATTGTTGATTTGATGGGGTGCGATGAAAAGGTTGTCAAAAATGGTGGGTGAGTGGAAGGTGGTGGCAGGTGGGGTAGGTGGTTGGATTTGGGGGATTTGGTGTTGGGATGGGGTTGAGGAAAAAACTGTCAAAAATGCTTGGTGGTTGGTTGGTGGCTGTAGGTGTGATGGGTGGTTGGCGGTGTTGGGTGAAGTTGTTGTAGGTGTAATGGGTGGTGGGATTTGGGGGGAGGGTGTAGTGGAGGGAATTGTCAAAGGTAAACGTACTGGGCGGGGGGGGTAATTGTGAAAAATGGCGGGTGAGTAGCAGGTGGTTGTAAGTGGAGTTGGTGGTTGAATTTGGTGCATGGGGGAATTGTCAAAAATAGTGGGTAGGTGATTGGTGGTATTTAGGAAGGGCTGGCTTTATTGTGTGGGAGAGGAGAAACGAATTTTCAAAAATGGTGGGCTGTTGGTTGTATGCGGGGTGGTAGGTTGGTGTTTGGGTTAAAGGATGAACAAAAAATGTCACAAATGGTGGGTGGTTGATTGGCTGTTGTAGGTGGGGTGGGCAGTTGGCGGTGGTGGTGAAGGGGGGAGGAGGGAGAGTGATAAGGTGTAGGGGGAATTGTCAAAAACTTTAGATGGTTGGTTGGTGGCTGTAGGTGGGATTGGTGGTTGGTAATGTTGGGGGGGGAATGTTAAAATTTGTGGGTGAGTGGCCAGTGGTTGTATTGGAATGGGTAGTTGGGATTGGGGGAGGGGAGTAGTGGAAGGAAAATCGTTGTCGTGGGTGGATGGCGGCGGTGGTTGGGGGTGGGTGAGTAGCAGGTGGTTGTAGGTGGAGTGGGTAGTTGAATTTGGTGTATTGGCGGGGGGGGGGGTGGAATTGTCAAAAATAGTGGGTGGTTGGGTGTAGTTGGTGTGGGTGATTGGTATTGGTTAGGAAGGGGGAAGGGGGGAGGAAAAAAAAATGTTCAAGAATGGTGGGCTGTTGGTTTGTTGATGTATGTGGCGGGAGGTTGGTGTTCAAGGGGTGAAAAAAATTAAAGAATGGTGGGTGGTTATAGGTAGGTTGGGTGGTTTCAGAGATACCTATACACATGAAGTGTTTTGTGAACTGGTTATCACGTAAAATTATCGTCCGTAAACCGACTTTACAGACAACCATGTTTTTTTTTCTCAAAATTTTACGTAATTAAGTATTATTTTTGTTCTCGGAATTCAATGCTAACATTAATTTTAAATCAAAAACTGAAAACCGTATGGTTTTTCGATTTTTTGTTGTTAAGCTATTGAAATTAACCGAACCTACTTCTTCACAAAAATACGTAAAAATTGGCTAAATGATCACTTGTGCCATCCCTTAAGGCTAGATTTTCTTGTTTTTGTGAAGAAGTAGGTTCAGTTATTTTGACAACCAAAAAGTCATAGAACCGTACGGTTTTCAGTGTTGGATTTAAAATTAATGGGAGCATTGAATTCCGAGAACAAAAATAATACTTAATTACGTAAAATTTTGAAAAAAAAAATAGTTTTAAAATTAATTTTTTTAATTTTTTTTTTCAAAATTTTGAGTTTGAAAATTAATACATATTTTGAAAACGGTTCAATAGAATAACTTCATTTAAAATTACAATAAAATAATAAGTATTTGGCTTTATAAAAAGGTATAGCATGATATTGTAGGAGTTACCGTTATTTTTTAATATTTGTTTTTTTTTTTCAAATTTAAGTCATGTTTTTAGAAAATTGCCCTTCCCGGCTTAACGGAGGGGAATAGACCCCCCCTCCCATGCGATTTTTTTCTTGTCTCAACCCAACCTGTCACAACATTCTTGAATCACCCTGTATAACGAACGAAAAAAATGGTTGAAGTTGAATATTGGTACTTTAAATTTTTAAAACTATATTTTTTGTTCTTTTGTAAAAAGTGGGCGTAAGCAACGCCCAAAATTCAAAAATTGCTTTTCATACATTTCTTCTAAGTTTCGACTAAGAGACTCGCCAATTTGGGATTGCGGATTTTTATAAGTACTGTTCATTTGCAAAAATGAGTTTTTATAGTTTCTAATGAGAAGTGGGCATCAGCCACGCCCAAAATCAATTTTTTTGATTCCATACACAAGATGTTCATGTACACGTTATACCTGCAAATAATCTAATTTAAGCATTGTTATTTTATAAATACAATAGTGATGGTTTTGTATGAAAAGTGGGCGTCAGCCACGCCCAAACCAAAATATTTTTATTTAATTGGAAGTAGGTTCACCTAAATCTTGCATGTGCAAAATTTTAGCGTTGTGCTTTTATTGTAACTGTACAAAAACATAATTTAATTTTACCAAATTGAGGTTGTTTAACGAAAATGGCGATTGTGAGCGGATTTTACCAGTTCAAGAACTTAGCCTTACTCTTGAACCAAAGATTATATACCTATACTTACCAAATTTCAACTTTCTAGTTCAAAAAGTTAGACCTCTAGAGAGTATACATAACGGACGGACGGAGGAGGAATTCGATGTTAGATTAGTTTAGATTGGGAGGTAAGAGGAAGCGTATGCAGCTCACGCTTATTATACCATCCCATGTGTATTCCTAATGAATTCCTTAACCAAATCTGTTGCTCCAGACTGGGACCAAAACTTTTAGATAGGTATTCAGAAAATGCATTGATTTGAACATTTTTCATATTGACGATCTCGTCACCAAGTGTCAGCTTTCTAAGGCGGAGAAGTGCTGCGCATTCTGTGAGGATGCTGTGGAAATGTTTGTTGCTTGGAGTATTAGACTCCATAAGGAAGGGCAGTGGCCCATTTTTGGCAGTGATTTGTTTTACTTCACAGATACCATCAAGTAGCACTTTTGACAATCTTTACCAGCTTGACACGCGTAACTGGAGGCAATTGGCTTAGGGCAGTACTGGCTAGCAAGGTATGAGACCGTGTCCACAATGGACTAGGCGCCACTTTAATTAAGTAAGTTTAAGAAAATAAGAAATATAAGTTTGAGTTTGTATCTGGATTTTTCATACGGATGCATAATTTGTTTTATGAAGAACAAGATGAAGGCAATTGATGAATGTATTACGTTCGTTCCCTTTAATGTTCCGACACAGACATGATTTAAAATAATTGTTGGACTAGTCTTCTGGACTATACCTTCTCGTATATAACGCTGCTTAATACAAGATAATTTCGTTTCCATCGGATTGCTTTCAACTGCAGTCTCGTTTCATCTTATCTTAAATTTATGAGGTCAACGATCAATCCGCCCAGACAAACTGAGTTATTTATGCGAATTGCGAATGCAAATTTCCATTCTGTGTCGTGGTCGGGCGGTGCAGTGCGGTGGTGGTGGTGTGCTGTGTTTGTGTTGACTGCTCAAATTTAGTGCAAGTATCTATTAGGGGCGACAGACTCGGTTCACCCTTCACTTCATAATTTCAGCCTCTGAATCAACGACAATAGGATTATTCTTCTCCATAATATACTCGTAGAACGTAGAAGGTTGCAACTATGATGTGGTGGTTGTTTGGAACTGTAGCTGGAGCTGGAGCTGTCACTGATACTGATTCTCGTTTCGTATACCTACATAGGGAAGCGCCATATGGTATGTTCTATGATGTTAAAGCTGATGAGGAATTATTATAACGTACCGACATAACAGTATATCATGGCGAAAGCAGAACGTTGTTCAATTTTAATCCGGATACTGTGGTGGTGCGATAACCTCATTTTTGTTCTTATAATGGAATCGGTGGAATGGTGTGAGAAGAAGATTAATATATCCAGTTTACGGGTCATGGCTCCGGACTGATGACATGAAAATAATCTTTTTAACATTAAATAAACGTGGAAATAGTTAATGTATCTATGTGGTGTTGTTAATGGTATAGGTAGATGCATTCATACGTACATAATGTATTAGGAAGGAAAAAAAACGACATAAATAAAGCATCCTTATAACAAAGTAGTTTTATAATACATAGAGGGCGCTACAGTCAAACTGTACGTAGTCATTATTCTAACGTACATATAAATACAAATATAAATACAAATATGTTTTTCAAAGTCCTTTTTGAAGGCACACGTCGATCAAAAATACAGATTAAACCAACTTATTATCAAGACTAGATTCTAAATCATCCCTGTACACTTTCACCAATGCCACTGCTCCAGCGTACACATTTTCTCAATGTGATTAAGAAATCCAAATTTTGAACGTACAGCTTCATATGCGTGCTCGTGCAAGCTCTCAGTCAGAGAAATAAGCAAAACTGGTCGACGACCACTGGGATGAAGCCGGATACTTTCTATTTATCTTTTGGTGACAGATCTACGTCTTGCGCTTTCAAATCGAGCGGATTCAACCTCACATTTCTTGTCCTCGTGCGTATTGTTCAGAAGAAGGTGCGATGCTGCATTCCTCTCGATATCTTTGTACTTCTTAACGGACGATATACTGGTAAGAGCCTCTTTAATTTCCTAATAGCCGTCGATAATGGCCTTCGTAGCTTTAGCTCAAAAAGTCCAACGATTGTCTTTAATTTTTGTACGCCTTTTTTCTTCAATAATTTCTCAATCAGAATTTTATGTAAACATCATAACAAAATTAATGAATTGAGTCCCCGATGGTCAAGAGTTAGCAGCTGCTTTCTCAACTAAATTGAGAGAATGACCACAAACGCCCATAAATGATTTTTCTCCAAAATAGTAGCCTATATTCACATAATTGGACACGGCAATCGAGAATGATATTTGATGGTCACCTACAAATTTGAATAACTGCAGTTTGGTAAAAAGGTAAGAAATCTTTCATTTGGCGTAGATCCTTCCATACATCGAACAAATAAAGGTAATTGATCCATATGAGATTAGTCGAGAGTAGAGTCCACTGACACAGAATAATATTTGGATTTTTTATTCTGGATGTTATTTAAGTTGTAGGTACTTTATCACCCATAGAACTAGTCAGTTCTTTGCATATCGTGGACGAAAGGTAAATTGACATGGCCAGGGCCACTGCCTTTTGTTTGCATGCTCTTTCAAATGGATTGCCAAGATTGTCCGCTTTTGTGGAGGACCCTATTTTGCGGTGAGCCCGGACAGTTGCCCTGGATGCCCTTCCTTAAATCCGGCCCAGCCCAGTGTAGCAGTCCGACACAATAACAACTACAAAACGGAGAGCTACCAAAAGTATAGGAAAGTATAGTGATTACAAAAAAAAACTGCAGAACAGAACATCGATGGTTCAGCCTCCAACCCAAAAGATCTCAAGCGCTATGCCTATACAAAGAGGGGAGCAACTAGAATTCATAAAAATATGGGAAAATCAGCCTGTTGCTTCTGGAAGCTTGACCTTTGCGGTCTTTGACAAAATCCCCATGACAACAAAAATGTCGGTAATAAAAACAATCGAGTCTGTTTGGCTGTCTTTAAATATATAAAATTCAAACCTTGTTGTTGTTGTGTCATCAAAAACTTGTTAATTGTTAAACGTTACTCGATTTTGCATCTTTGTATATCAGTTTTCAAGTTTAATGCATTATCTACTTGTTATAAGCTAAATTATGTACTTAATTCACCATTAATTGATTACTATATAAACATTTAGTAAAACTATCAACGTAATTGAGTTCTCTAAAAAATCCCACACACTTTGTATAAGCAATTTGCTTTAAAGATTTCAATCGAATTCAATAGTGCTCTAAGTACACAAGAACCCTATACTCGTGTTAAACTCTTATCGACATTCAAAAGATTTATTGGGACACGTTTTTCAAAAATAAAATAAACACAATATTCTACATTCTCATCTCGGTGCTTACAAACTCAATTTTATCAATGAAATGCACCGTCGCGTCGCGTCGGTCGGTTGGTCGTCGTGGGAATTGTACATTGAACTTGAATTTTTTGTTTGTTTTCAAAACATATTTCAAAACGATTTTGATAAGACCTTTCGATAAAGCCGAACTAATGCGGTTACTTTGTGTTCCCCGTGTAAAGTAACTAGTAAAGTGATGTCCTTTGTTATATTGCTGTTCTTGAGTTTTTCTCAAACCACCCGTCCTTCATATTGCCTCAATGGATTAGAATAATATTTCAGAACAGGGTTATACTTTGTTGCAAATTAATCAAGTTAAAGCGATTTACGAAATTTAATTTAATCGAACATGTGGCACATTTATTGATAGTTTACGACATCAAAAGCATGGATTGAGCTTTAAAGATACTCCTACTAATAAAGTTTCATGTGACAAATTGTTAACACCTGCACTTCAAGGTTTTAAAAACGGATTAGGAATTTTTACAAGATTTTTAATGTCCTTCAAATCTGAAGTACGAGTAGTTTACACTTCAGAGTTTTCAGTAGTTTAATGGCAACAAATACAGTCAATGGGTTGTAAATCCTTATCAATATGAAAGATAAGGGTTTCACGTTATTTGTACTCCAAGCAGAAATTATAATTAATGGCTTGTAAATTTGACAATCATCAAATGATCAAATATTTACAATACAATTTTTTTAAATATGTCAAGTGGGCATTTATTTTTCGATTTTTTTGAAGCCATCGCAAATACTGTCAACATTACCTTGTAAGGAAAAATTATTGCACAGAACATTTTTTATCGTTTACATAATTATGTGGGTTGGTTAAGGTTGATTTGGAAGTTGTTTTCTCTTATAAAATTACCATGCTCTTGAAACTTTTTGCATACTTTAAAGTAATATAGTGTACCCAAAAGTAAGTATTTAAATGCCTGTTGTGAGCGAAACAGAAAATTGTTTTCAATAAAAATGAAAAATAAAAGTAGACTAAATGAATCTTGACAACCATGTTATAGGTATAACTTCAGCGTATGAAAACTTTGTGCTAGTACACTACTAATCAATAAAAATGTACACCATACATTATGTAGACCCAGTGGCAGTGGCCCAAAAAAATTTCCCAAAAAGGAATGTTTGATTCATTAACGAAGTTCATGTCTCGGTGTTTTCTGACGGATCAAAGATAGACAAAATGGAAAAAGTGATCTTAAAAAAAAAAGCTCAATAAAGCTGCTCAGACGTTGTGAATTAAAACAGTAATACCTTCATAGACAGCTAGGCGGCTGTAGAAGCCACCTTCCTCAAAAGTCATAAAGTCAAAACTTATGTAATGCAATCCCAACGGGCTAAGAATATCTAATCAAACTAGCTCCTATAACCCTTTGTTTGCTGGGTCCAAGGCCACTATGTGTACATAGAAGAACGAAATGTACAAAGTCCACCCAAGCCAAACAGTTTTCTTGAAGCCAATGCAAAAAAAAGGAGACAGATCTCACAAGAATTTCTTCAAATCCTCAACTGAAAGATTGAGGTTCAAGAATAGCATTGGTCGAAACTCGAAAAATCTATAGCCAGGCCTTTCAAGCTGAACAGACCTCAGCTTTCCCTAGCGGTAAGAATAATGACGAGCACAATTCAATGGAAACTCACATGAGCAGAAGAGCAAAATTGACATCAACACAACAACTAATTTTTTGCTAAGGTAGAGGTGATGCAGTTACCGAATCAATTTGGTCCATCAGGCCTTCACTGAGCAGATCACAAGAAGGGTGGTGCGTTGATAACTCATATATTCCCTATATCATGTCACATCTTCATCACCCTTTCTGGGAAATTCGTACGCAACTGGCATGTGAATACCAGCTTATTGGCTATGCTGGTGATATTGACATCATCTCAAGATGAGTGTTCGGGTGCAGAACATCATCATCGTAGGCTTGGACAAATCTTGACCATGAACAATATTGCTGGGGCATGTGGAGCGTATGGACCAGCGCTTCATTTTCCACTGGCAGGGACCGGATTGGCTGGGAGGGTTTATTAGTTAAGGCCCTGCTCCACAATAGACTGTATGTACCATCTTTAGTAAATAAGTCAAACTAATCATCTATCGACACTTAGGATGGCTTTTCATAACTATCAAAATTAAAAAAGCTAAAAACTTTGTATTGCGTCTTTATGGAAGTGCGCAAACATATCCGTCTTTGAAATGCCATGCCATGCGATCCTAGACTTTGAACCCCCATATAAGCTCAAACTTCGAAAAACATTTCAAAGCAACTTTTCTCTTTTTTATTCAACAAATCACAACTTTTTATTGCTATTACTCACAAATTTAAAAAAAAAAACCACAACACGCGTCATAATTACTAGAATGTGTCTGATTTAGCTTGAATAATTATACGCTCAGTTAGCTTTAGCTTAGCCGGCACTAGCACTTTGTTCAAGTGCAAACTAAGTACACATGCACCTAAATGATCTCCAAAGCAATTAAATGTAATCGTTTGTTTTATAGTAATCTATTGCTTGACCAGTACTAGCTTATTCATGTGTTTTGTTGAGTCAAGAACTCAGATTAAATAAATTAACCTCAAAAAAGGGGTTACATGATGCGGACATGACGACGACGTTATCGACAAAAAAAAGATGACATGCACGCTACACGCTGATATGGATAAATTGATGACAACCAATTTAATCCGAAATCTTTTGTGTTTAGTCTTTCCAGGAGCTGTAGGAGATGTATTTCGCTGAAATTGAAACCGAGGAATCGAAACAAAGCTTCAAGAACAAATTATTGTCTTTGTTGAATTTTTTAATCAATTCATGATCGACTGTAGAATTAAAAATACAATCCTCTGTTCGGTTTATTATTATTAATTCTGATCGACTGTACTTTGTCGGGTTTAATTACAATGAATCAACAAACGATAGAAGGGTAAAGTTCACTTGTTTTAAACAAAAGATAAAGCTAGCTATTTGTTTGAGGGGATAAAACTTGATTCTAAAGCAAAAGCGAGTAGGTACATTAAATCTTTAATGGCAGCATAATTAGGAGTAGAAAAAAACCTGTCGTTTAAGGAGTACAAGTTTCTGAGATAACACATCATATTAAAAATAATGGGAAGACACGCCTTTTTTAATCTTAATAACACAGATAAACAAAATTTAATGGGAACGCGAATGCCTTGTGGTTTGTGCAGGAAGTCAAGTTGCCCTAATCGGGATTTCGCACACAATAAACATCACAGTTTTCTAAAATAATATCGAGGTTGAGGTTAAGCTGATACATTTTTTTTTTTTTATCAAGTCAGCAAAAGTTGCGGATAAAGTTAATGTTTGGGTTTATTTTGAACTCAAAAAATGCAAGGGCATTATCGTATATCGGCTAAATAGCGGCGCATGTTGTTTTCCACGTGTCGTCAATAGTCTCTGGTTCAGCGGTGTAGACTAGCGACTTCACATACCCGCACAAAATATATAGTTTATAAAGCGTTAGGATATCCAGATCTCAGTCATCTCATAATCTTATTTTGGGATATTCGATACTTCGTTCGATAGTTAGTTTTTGAAGAAGAACTAAGGACCAATGCTCCCACCAGCCTATATAAAGAACATCGAACTGACAGTTTTTGTGGATGTAAACGGCTGCGTTTCAACAATGGCTTGATGATCATATATCCTTCCTCTAAAAGCTTCAGTTTTGTTTACTGAAGTAGCCATTCAACCAATATTCAGCTTCATCGCTGAACAAATTTTTCACGTAATACGTTTGAGTTTCACGAACAGAACCATTTATTTCAAAATAAATCTGCACATTATAATGCGTTGTTCAGGCGTCAGTCGATTTATTATGAAATGGCAAACCAAACTAAAGATAAATCAGAAGACGAAATGGCTCTCAATGAAAACAGTGCTGACAACTTTAAATTATATAAATAGCTACCTATAAAAACACCCTTTGTAAGATTGCAAAAAATTTTTTGATTTCATTATTGTAAAAAAAAAAACAGAAAAATAAAACAAACATAAAAACCCAAATAAATAAATCAGAAAAATTAGGAAAATAGTCGAAACTTATAGGTAACAAAATTTAGGACAGAAGAAATAACTAAGCAGTATTCAAAACGGTACCCATTTTACACAATAGCGTAGTTGAGGATGCCGTGTGGGCGGTCCACAACCCAACCGTTAAGAAAATTAAATTTCGTTAAAATACGTGGTACTCAACATCATATTTTATAACTTCTAATGACAAAGACCCAAACAAGACTTGAAAATCTTGGTATTTTAGCATTAGAACACTAAGCAACACATACTATTAATTTTAAAGCAGTCTATTATGGTTTATTCGCATAGACCTGCGACTTCAAGAAACCCCACAAACCACAATAAAAAGTCTAGCGCAGAAAGACAACCTTACTTCAATATTCAAAATATCAATCGTGGCGTCAGCACCCGAAATTGGACCTGGTCGCTATTGATAGCTAGTTTTTAGGCCAAAATTGGGATCCTCTTCGAAAGGAACAAACGGCGTTGCCTATGGTCATGAACTTTGATCTACTGTGAGTTGGATCTTGAACTAATAATGTAATAATTCCACAACAAAATACAAAATGGTCGAAGTATACCTACATAAAAATATAACTAAGTAAACAAACCAATAAAGTAATAACTAAATAAATATTTATTTTAAAGTTCTTTAATTCTGGAAAATAAAAGAAAATATTAAGATAGAAAAAACAGCACGAGCACTTTTTATTTTTCTCTTTATGAAAAAAAAAATATTCAAAACAAAAAGCACAGTCACCCTGTTACATATTATAAAAATACCACCTGACTCAAGCCCAGCGCAAAAATGGCCGCCACTGACCCTAGCCAATAAAAAGCCCTTTTCTTACTTTCTTCTTCAAAACCGTAACTTTTTGTTCCTCTTTGTGATCGTCATCGTCATCCCACCCTTCACATATAAAACTTTTGGCGGCAAATACACGTCTACACAGTCTACACCACTGCTTAAGCTGTTTCTTTCCTCTCCCTTACCTTTAAATTGAGTGCAGAAAGCATATGCAAACAGTTTGGATCACCAGGCGCTCAGGAAAAGCAAGAAGCCTTTTATTTTTGCCGATAATTTGAAAATGGGTGGAACCAAAGTAGGACAATATTATATCAAAAGAAAGAAATAACGGGAAGAAGTTAAGGCGGCCAACGAAAAGCACAGTCACTCTGTTACATATTATAAAAATACCACCTGACTCAAGCCCAGCGCAAAAATGGTCGCCACTGAGCCTAGCCAATAAAAAGCCTTTTTCTTACTTTCTTCTGTTCATCAGATAAATCGGAGTGAGCGCAAGTGCGAAAGGTGATCTTCGAAACCGTAACTTTTTGTTCCTCTTTGTGATCGTCATCCCACCCTTCACTTATAAAACTTTTGGCGGCAAATATGCGTCTACAATGTCTACACAACTGCTTAAGATGTTTGTTTCTTCTTCCTTGCCTTCAAATTGAGTGCAAAAGCATATGACAACTGTTTGGATCACCAGGCGCTCAGAAAAAGCAAGAAGCCGTTTATTTTTGGCGATAATCTGAAAATGGGTTGGAATTGGAACCAAAGGAGGACATGAATATCAAAAGAAAGAAATAACGGGAAAAAAATAAGTTAAGCAAGTCGATGTTACAAAATACATATAAACATAAAATAAAAACTAACTAAAAAAAACATTTTAGTACATATATATCTTTTAAACTACAGAACCGATTTTCATGAATTTGTAAGTCAATGAAAAAAGGTTAATTAAGTCTTATCAGTAGCCATACAAAATTTGCAAATATGTACACGTACCTACTACATGCATGACACATACACTTAACTTATGTAATTTGATAAATCTACTTGTTAAGAAGACTTATCAGACTAACATATGGATGTGAATTGTAATACAACTCCATCAAAAAAAGATAACCTCCATTTTTATTAAGTCGGTCAAAAATGGAACAATTTTTGCAAAAACAATTTTATAACTTATCTAAATTTTTTCATGCAAAGGGCGACTGCGTCGGGTTCTACTGTTCACTTTCGCAGAACCACGACGATGTTCTAGGCCGATATTTCTTTATTTTGACACACGGATGTCGGCTGATTGATTACCGCACCGGCAGTGGGCGTATCAAATTTGAAAACTTTTTTGATAAACTTAAGTTTTAGTATATTTGAACCTAGTTCAATCGTTCAAAAAATCCGACCGAAAACAGGAGGCCATGCCGCGCCATTTAAATCACGAAATTGTACTCTAATTTTCCTGCGCCCCTTTTATCTACCTGTCCTTACAAAGATCCCGCTTACAATATAAAATGTGAAGAATAAATCTTGCCTCCATTCCATACTCTGAAACTATTAAAGCACTGTGCACCGTGCAACCTGAAAGTTCCATTCTGAAAGGGAAATAGGTACCTATTACCTTTTAGATACATATTAATTTTTGTCAATATTTTTATTTTTATTTGTCATCGATTGCAGTGCACCGTTTTAATCCGCAATAGGCACGTGTCCTGATTCCATACAATAGCCAATTTAAATGTCTAGCGGAAACCATTTTCGTTAAAAAAAAATCATTGGCAAAAGTAAACACAAATAACTGAAAAAAAGATATCAAAACATAAACATGATTAACTCGAGCAAACAAAAGACCTGACCTGCCTCAAATCACGAGTATGAAACAAATTCAGTGAGCTCAGTCAGTGAGTATATTTATTTAGCAAAATGTTAAGTAATCAGCATATTATTGGGGTTTACTGTGCCAGTGCCAGCTGCCAGCTGCCATGCCATGACGATTCCAAAGCCGAAGCCCATGTCGATGCCTTGCAAAGGCAAGCTGCTAACTCAAACAAATAAATCCGAACAGAACACAGTTCATTCACTTTTACCAATTTTACCCATTCCCAGTGCTTGCGCACTAAGGAAACACAAAGGGAAATACTTCCGTCAGATGTGTACCGTGCTGCCGAGTGCATTTTCGGTACACATGTACTTAAAATGAACTTCACAAATGAATATTCATAGATGAATTGTGATAAATGGATATGAAGAATTTATAGAAAACAAAATATTTATCAAAGTTGCACTTTGATCTCTGAGAATTGTTTTTCTGAAAATAGTATCTTTTAATCATTTTCGATGTTGAATGATTAATTAGGTATGAGTAAGAAGATACAAGGGTTTATAAATCAATAATGCAAATTTTTATCAATGCATTTTCAAGATGGGAAAATGATTCATCAACATTTCAATAGACAGAGCGACTGGAAAGTGGTTGCAACATCCTTATCAACATTTGGATATAAGATGCATAATGTTCTATTTTAAGAAACATGCATAGGAAAAGAGTTTGTGCAGGTTCAGTGTTGCCACGTCGACAGAAAATTTCAATTTTTCTTTTAAACCGGAATCGAATATAATTTGAAAGAATGCAACTTTAATAAGACCAACTTTATAAACATTTGATGATATTGTGATTAATCTGCACAAAATCCAGTCATTTTTCATTTTTCGAAAATAACGAAATATGCTATATATACGTACATATGTATGAATGTGTTGAGAAGTGTTGTTTATTTAAAACACAAATTTCATAGTTCATTTCATTTTATGGCAACAAAAATTAAAATAGACAGTAACTTAGTTCGTTGGAAATCGCGATCTCCTGTTTCTACGTTTTGTGCATAAAGTTTTTTGAGTTATGACTCTAAGTAGTAAAGTTAAAGGACTCTTCAAAATTGCGGGATCTCGGTGTTACAAGAATCGAATTTTCTGAAGGCTTTTACAGCTTATACCTATCAATTCACTCAATTTATACAAAATCATAGATCATTATGATCATAGACACTGATGTTGGTTTTATGAATAGGCTTAAGCACTTGTAAGAAAACCTAAATGCAATAAAAATCATCTTTATGAACGACGCACATTTTTGGATAATTGGCTGTGTTAACAAGCCAACCAACCACCAACCCACACGATGCTTATCAGATGACAATGCCTCCCAACAAGTTTCCGTTTAATTTGGATTTTGGTCAGCCATTAATGCCGAGCGTTACAGAACAATGTAACCGATTTCTTATGGATTAAATGGAACAATATGGCAACCTTGGTTCCAGCAGGAAGGCACTACGATTAAAGCCACGATTGACATTCTGCATGAACGATTTAAATTAAGGTAATCTCTCGCATAGGTAACATGAATTATTGGCGTGGGGTTTACAGAAGTTGCACCTAAAGGTGAAAAGGTCAGCGCTCAAATCCAGCCGGATCTATGCGAAAGTCATCGAAAATTTGACTACTCGGATCTGTGCGAAATTAAGAAGGCAAGCATCTGAACGATTTAGTATTCCATACAATAAAGGTACACAGCAATTTTGAATATTCAATTTTTCAGCTCAAAATCGCAGTTTAAATTTTAATTATCATCGAACTTACGATGCTCATTAGATATAAAAAAAAAAGTTGTTGCGCATTTTTTCCTATCCGAAAAAAATTCAAATTGTTTTTTTTTTTAATTTTGTACCTATTAGTAAGAAGACAGCACTGGAGTTTATCAATCGCACATACGCAGCATTTAAACTTGACAAAGCTTTAAGCTAAATAAATTTTCAGATAGTACAAAGTATTTAAATTTAAAGCTTGATGCGCTTTCAAACTAAAGCGTTATTGAAAGCTATTTTAGCTTTGTACTTTAAGCTTTTTTAACGGTATGGCCATGGCGTATGAGTAGACAATTTATGAAAAAAAACCCAATATTTCAAATTTTCTTCCCTTGACGAAAAACAAATGGCACTCTAAAAGTCCTAGTAAGGGGATAATTAAATTACTACGCCCCTTCTACGATTTTTTGCCAATCTAGAGGAAGTGATTGGCTTTGTGCCTTAAAATAAATTCCAATTGTATACTACCTACAACATTTCGAAAAACCAATAAAGAAGTTTTTTTTTTAGCTTTCTATTGTCTGAAAATACCTTTATTCTATACCTCTTGGAACCCAATGTGAAATCCACGCTTTCCATGGCAAAATTCATATTGAAATTGCAGGCTTTTGTTAAGCGCTGAATGCCACGGTGAATCCTACCAGTTCGTTGGCAACAATACTTATGTCCACTTATGAACTTTGGGATAAGACTAAGTCAAAGTGATTCGCTATTCAAGGAATTGCAATTCTGGCTCTTGAAATTGAAAACTACATTTTTAGAAAATCGAATTAGAAATACAAAGGGTACACTTCGGGTTAGAGGACCCAAAAAATCATGGGTCTCAATTTCAATAGCCTCAAACGAAGCAGAGTCCCAAGAAAAGGCAATCAAAGCTAAAGTACCTACCTTGTTAATTGAGGGCTACAGTACATTTCAAACGAAATACCTTTTTCCAACATGAGTATGTTGTGTGACATTTTTGGTTCAACATTTTTCTTGCAAAAAAGTACCTATGCCATAAAACTTAAATTTTTTTTCATGAAAAACAAAATTTAATGACGGTGACGCACTTAACGATATAAAAAGTTTTTGTTTAAAACTTTTTCATTTCATGGTTCACGAAAAATGCGAATCACTTTACTTTAAAATTATTTTGTGTGGCTTTAATTTTTGACAAGTTTTTTTTTTCAAGTGGGTGTATAAAAAGTTTACATCCGCCGGTTTCAGAAATAAAATTCTTTTTTAACAAAAAAAAAAAAAATTAAATAACATTAAAGGCGTTTGTCATACCCAATGTTCTGCACTTTCAAAGGGCGGTCGTAGGTGTATCCTAACAATTCTTGAGCCACATCCTGCTACGTAACCAAGACTTACATAAACACATTTTGTATTTTTTTAGGTACCTACATTAAAACTGTAACCGATAGTCAGTAAACATTGAAACATTAACGCAAATTTAGATTTTTGTCGAAAATGCCCATAAAAAGTAGGCGTGTCATAAACCTTTGTTAAAAAAAATACCAAGCACTAACTGCGCTTTGACCGTAAGTCATTTTGAAGCATATGCGTAAGATCACAGCGGAATCGAATCATTTTTTTTTTAAATTTAACTGAAGAAAGGTGTTTCATAAAAATCACTCCTCTAAAGTGGGCGCATTGGAAAATTTAACACAAGAAACTCTTTTGAGAAATATTGTTCATATTGTGCTTTGAACGAAGTCGGTCCGAATTGATGATGGGTATCTTTAATAATTCTTTAAACTACATAAATGTTCCTCTGTTCTGTTTATTAAAAGAGGGCGTCAGCCACGTCCTAAATTTAAAACTTTATATATGATTTAGAGAAAAACAACATATGTGTGTGCAAAATTTAAGCATTTTGCTCTGATCGTAACTGTGCAAAAAATATAATTCGATTTTGCAAAACAGAAGTGGTTGACCCTACTTCCTTTATCGGTGTAAGTTTCTTCATGGATTTCCTGCATCATTTTGTTTCCATATTTGACACACTTAAGCCTTTGGCGCTATAGTTTGGAACTAACTTGAAGTTGACCATTGACTAACTAATAATAAAGACAGGCCGCTGCATAAAAGAAAAAGAAACCGATTTAAGATTGCCTCCACCTTTTTCCTTCCTTCCTATTCCCTTTTTTACTTGCGATTATAGGTACTATAAGGCAAGTTATGGATTCGTGCAGAAAAAAAAATTTGAGATAACAATCACACATGACATTACGATGATGGAGAATTCGAAAAAAGTGGGTCTGGGAATTCCGTCCGTCTGTCTGTCTGTCTGTTCGCGCCTCTGGAGGCTGAACGGGTGGGCCGATTTGCTTCAAATTTGGTATTTAGGATTTATTTGGCCGTCCCTCGGAATAAATTTTTTATTTTTGCTCTAGGTCCAAAAATAACGGCACCTGCCATACAATCTTGAAGACAAAAATTGATTTTCTCAAAAATAGCTCTGCCGATTTTGATAAAACTTTCAGAATGCTATTTTTGCAAGACAATCTATCTTTTGGTTAGAAATTTTTTATCAAAATTTTTCTAATAACGGTACCTCTCATAGAAACAGTATTTTCAAATAAAATTTTCTCGTAAACCATACATTCGATTTCAATAATATTTTGGCCACAGGAAGTCATTCATAATTTTATTAATATGGCATTTCAAAATTTTCAAAAACTTTTTTTTTTGATTTTTTATATTTTTTTCAAAAAAAATTTTGGTTTTCGAAATATGTTGGAAACGGGTATATTGATTTTTTTAAAATTATTTTTCAAATGTAAACTACAGATTGCCATATATTTGCATACTCAAATAAATTTCAAAATATTTTTTGAAATTTTTTTTTCAAAAATCACCTTTTAAAAAAAAAAAATGGTCGAACGATTTTCAATATTTTTTTTTTCCTAGATTGACGTATAGCTTTGAAATTTTATTGCATACTTAGTTTTTCCGAGAAAACTCTAAAACTATAATTTAAAAAATAAAAGAATTTTCGAAATTATTTAATTTTTTTTTAATATCCATATATGCACTATGCAGCCACTACGCAATTGCTTATCATAAGATCAAGTTCGTGCCACCCAGTCGTGCATTTTATTTCTTCTATGAAGCGGCCTGTCTTTAAGTTAGTCTATGTCCGTACTTATGAGGTCCATGGTGGAAACTATACAATTTCTTGAAATATATAACCAATTAAACAGTACCTACTCGGACTCGCAAGCTGCGTTCCTCTTCGGAAACAAGTATCATTCTTCCTCATACCTGATGTGTCCATCAGGTATCCTTCATTTATATTGGGGTTATCTATGGAAGAAAATTTAGTAGTTTTTTTATAAGACATGAGATTGTTAATCAAACCAGAAGCTAATATGTATTTATCTTTCCTTTAAATAGTCCTTTTTCTAACAAGGAGTGTAACTTTCAACATCCATAAGGATATTTTATAGGTTAAATATTATTTTTGAAAATTAAAAATAGAAATGACAATGTGATTTTAATATATACGCCAAACACGCGCCATAATGAATCATCTTCAAAACAAAACAAAAAATACAACATTTTTAGCAAAAGAACGGTCATGGCAAGCAAAAAAAAAAACTGTAAATATATGACGCATATTACACCATTTTGCTGGCGCCTTCCCAAATTCAATCAGTAATGGCCAACTATACAGTTATTAGTGTATGAGGACCGAGGACAACAGAGACACTCTTTTTAGATTCAACTTCATTTGTCCCTGTTTTCCTCGTCCGTCGTAGTCATCTCAATTTACAATGTCCCACTGGGAACTCTATCGATTTATCTCTTCGTCCTTATTGTTTTTAAAAACTTTTACTACACATATAGCCATTTTATCCTTAACCCGCAAAAAGTGAACATCCCCAAGACCTATCGACCAAAAAAAAACCTTCATTCCTCATTCTGTAATTAGACTACACACAAACCACACACACATGATGTTATGTTATATAGAATCAACATTAAGTTGATCACACAAAACAACTGTTCGTCCTTGAGATTACTTAACTCAAAAAAAAAAAAAAAAAAAAAAAAAAAAAAATGGACACAACATATAAAGTCCTCGTAACAAGTATATCTAAGAAAACACAACAAAAAAGGACTTAACAAATATGCAAAGTAAATGTTGGGGACCGCAATATGAACAACATACACTGCCCCCTATCGTCATCATAGCAAATCATCAGCTAATGTGACGAGGACTTTCTTTTGGTTTCTGCGGGTTTTTGGTAAAGAATATAGAAACAGTTCCTCTTCCTCATACTCATACACAGGTTGGTCTGCGGCAAAGCTTTTGAATTTATTAAATTTGTGGACTTTGTGGTGTGGTTGGAGGCAAAAGTAGTGTTTTGTGTGTCACTTATGCCGTCATTCAGCCTCGAAAGTCCAAAGAGAAGTAAATCACTCTGAAACTCAGGGCACTGGGGGAACCAGACTACAGCTCTGGGACCGGGTATTAAATACAAACATATTCATCGATGACGACTATAAAAGAGAGCAATTTCGCAAGCAATTCAGTTGAAACTCCACCATTTTGTATGCGAATGTGAGTTTGTTTGGTCTTTGTTAGGCTCTCACGTCTTAGCTGCTCAACTGATCTTAATGAAATTTTGTATTGTACACACATTGTCAGGTTTTAACAGAAATGGACATGGGGTACCTACTATAAGGACAAAATACCGTTACCAAGGCCATATCAACTCGACTGCTAGTTTTCTCTAAATCTGAAAGTACGGGTTTTCCAATAAGAGGTGTTATTTTGATATTCAAAGAAAAATAGCATTTTTTGAGATAAATGATCGGATTTTTATTTCAATGTAAAGAGAAAAGTATGCCATTGATAATAATATCCACCGCGACTACGCTTACACAACAATATCCTTTTCATGAAATTTTCATCACCAAATCGCAAAATGGCTGCAATATGCCCTCAATAGCTTCACGAATTCCATATTTGAGGTGTTGAATCGACGCTGATCCAAGATCTCGGTGGTAAATTGTGATCACCTCTTCGAGAGATAACACGGTCCGGAAAAGTTTCCCGTAAAAGATCGATGGTTTCGTTACTTGTGTGGCACGTAGCCCCGTCTTGTTGAAAGTAAACGTTGTTCAGATCAATTCCATCCAATTCCGGCTATATAAAATTATAAATCATCTCTCCATAGCGCAATTCATTCACCGTAGCTGTTGCTCCAGCCTCATTTTTTAAAAAATAAGGTCCTATGATCCCGCCGGACCATATCCCGCACCAAACGGTTACTTGTTGAGGATGGAGAGGCTCTTCAACAATATATCTTGGGTTGACGTAGTCACCGAGGTGGAAATGTACCTCATAAGTCAAGATGATTTTTCGATGAAATTTCGGATCATTTTTATGCATTTCAAGAATCCAATCAGCAAAGACGCGACGTTGTTGATGATCGGCCGTGCTTGTGTTAACTGAACTTTATAAGCCTTAAGACCCAAGAATTTACGCAGTGTACTGACGTTTGTGGAATGCCCAATTCCAAAGAACGACGAGAAATGGACATATTTGGGTTTTCTTAAACACTTTGGGCTACAGCAGCAATATTCTCAGTTGTTCTTGAGCGATGTGCACTGGTTTTATTCTTTACATCGCTAACTTGTCCCAACAGCTCAAATTTTTAAACCAATTTCTGAATTGCGGTCCGACAAGGTGCTTCACGACGACCAAAAAATGTTTTAGTTTTATAAACCGTCTATGCTAAATTTTCACCATTTTTATAGTTGATTTGAATAAATTTCAATGCGTTGCTGTTTATCTTTTCTTTATTAATGGCGTAGTTTCTACTTTTCAAATGTCAAAAAATTACAGCTTTAAAAGTGACAACTACTGAAATAGCGGTCTATTCAAAATAACACCTCTTATTGGAAAAACCTTTATAACATGAGATGTGCCAAGTCCTCTTAGATAAAATTTGGAAAAGCCTGTTTCTCGCAAAAACCACAAACCTAATAGGCATGCTTGGTGCCCGCGTATTCGCGTCGTTGATTTTTAAACCAGGCCAGAGTCTATTGGAACACACAGCAGTTATTCCAATGTTGCTAGTGTCGAGAATTGTAACATTTTGCCCTTCGGACAACTGGGCATCCCCTAAGTCAAAGAACGAAAGTGAAAAACCTAAAGCCGGCCAGAAATGCGTGCGAATAAACACTATCTGACAGAGAATTATGCGTCCGGATTATTGGTGTTAGGCTGTTACTTCCAGCTCTTATATTTTGAAGCGCTTATTGTCATATCTAAGATACCATAGCTCCCATGTCCAGCCACGATGTCCAATTGAAGATTCAATAAAAATTCTATGTGTTGTGAAATTCACCTTACTTCTTGCAAATTATCGAGTCAAAAAAGGAAGTGTTTTCGAACAATGTCACGGCCATAAGGCAAAACAATGGTTTTCAAGTAAAGTGGGTAGCCAGCGACCAACGCCGCGGCCGACGACGCTGCCAGTGACAGACAAGATTTAAACAAAAGCATTAAGGTTTTCGTTTTTAATAACTCACGACTGACCTTGACTTTCTGCCACAGTTGCTATAGTGTGGCCAGGGAATAAAACCAATTTATAAACTTTTGAATTTAAATTCGTTCAAAAGTGGTCAATACAGGACATGAGAGGAATGTGGATGTGGCAGCTCAATGCTAATTCCAAGTCAACGTCCAACTCATTATATTCCTGTGTGATGGTTCACGCGTGTTGATTGACCTTCTCATCTTTAAAATTAACAGACTTTAGCTTGCTTCGGTCGTCCTTTATAGTTTAGGAGGTTGTTCGTTTTTGAATTTGCGCATTGGGACGATTAATTTTGCTTTATTCTCTTACCTAGGTATATTGGTTGGGGCTGCGGGCTGATAATGAAGGAGGTTTTACTGGACGAATACACATATAGGCAGTAGTTATGATGACGATGATGCATCCAAGTTCAGTTGGTTCCTGACGACACACATAAGGTGCAAAGCAGCAAGGACACCGTGACCTCATATTGTTATGGCACACGAAGCACAAAAGGATTGGATAACCTTTTGCAAAATTTTGTATACACATTGTACATACATAAAAATGTATGATAATATTGCAACACACTTGCTTATGACATTTGGATTGAAATTTAATTTTTGAAATGAGAAGCACTCAGCATAGTCTTAATATAAGGATGGATTGAAATATTATGTCCAAGTCCTTGACATCTTAAGGTTATCAAACATTTTGCCAAAATGTTGCTTTGAAATTCCGATATCTTCATAGGTCAGGTCTTAAGTGTTTGGTAAATTAATATTTTGAAAAACTCATTTCTTAGTTTTTTTTTGTGTACGCATAAGTAGTGTCTGTGAGAGGGGCTTTGGCATGAAAAAAAAACTACTAAGGGTAGTGGTTGCGATGACCTAATATCATATAGGTACGTAGGACAAATGATATATGGTTTTATTCATTTGTTACCACAACCCGAGAATCTACAAAAGAAAATGTGAATTAAAATTTGAAAACATGTCTTTCGAAAAATTGTCTTATATACACGATGGACAATTTTAGTTTTGATTTGCAATTCCAATTGAAATTTAAAACGCCAAAACAAATCGCCAAACTCAAGTGAATGAGTACTTAAGTATTCGTAAACTACCCAGCTCTTCGGGATCCTGTATTGGCACTTGGCAGTTTCCTTGAGGTTATTTAAAATATTCAATTTATGTCATAAAAAATGGTTATACTGCCATACAATCGTTAACGAAAGCTTATTTTTTCGTAAACAGCTTCAACGATTTCGGTAAAATTTTCTAGATGGAATTATTGTGTATAGTTACATATATTCAATCTTCTGATTGAAGTTAGCCATAAAACGTCACCACCCGTTGCAGAATTGACATTTAAGAGAACGGCTTTATCGTCTGGCCTAACGGCTTAGCCAACACTAATGAAATTTAATACTTAAGCAGTTCTAAAAATTGTTATCTGTGCTACAAAGCCAAATATTGTGAGCAACCTTAGGCATTGTAAAACTTTCTCATTTACCGAACTTTTTTGAGAAAATTATCTGCTGGCATTCAATTTCACTACTAAGGTAAGGTCTGATTGCTTTGATTAGAATTGCATTTGTTTGCGAAATTCCACCTCAACAAATTTTTTGGCTTTGTTAATAAGAAACAATATTTGTATGTATTCTGGAGTTCCTCAAGAAAGCCCCATTGGACCACTAATATTTAATCTATTTATATATAAATGCAACTCTATGATGACTTAACTTTTTACTTGCTCTATAGGGCAAGTATTGGTTTCGTGTAGAAAAAAAATCGGTTTTAATCAAACATGACATTACGATGATAGTGAAGCCCAAAAAAGTGGCTTTCGCCATACCGTCCGTCGGTCTGTCTGTGCGGATGTGCGCTTTTTAACGTCATGCTACAGCCTAAACGACTTGACGGATTTTCCTAAAACTTGGTATATAGCAGTTTGAAAAAAACCATTGTCGACGTTTTTTTTGTTTCGTTTTAGCCCGGCTCAAACTGGTAAATTTCATGTAACGGTTTTTTTCATTTTTAATTTGCTCGAAAACGGCTCCAACGATTTTGATTAAACTTAGAATTTAACTTTCCTAAGATATTTCTAACAAAATAGCGTTTTTTGTTTTTTTCTTAAATGGTCATAACGAAAATTAGGTTTAAACGGCTTTTTTCAAATGGCCATAAGTTGTCAACGGTTGTATCGAATTCAAACAAACTTTGTTTGGTACAGTTTTTTACAACTCTATCAGATGGCATTGCATTTTTGTCAGTTACTTTTTTTAAATGGTGGCTCCCATACAGTGTTGCCGAATCTCATGATTCATCATGATTTTCATGATTTTTCACCCTCATCTCATGAAATCATGAATTCATTGGAAATCTCATGATTTGTTTCTATTTTTCTCAAAAAAAAAAAAAAAAAAACAAGAAATAAATTAATTGTGTACACTTACTCAAAATTTCTAAACAAATGAAGCGATTATTCTATGATATGATATCTACCAAATCCTTTGTTTTAACTTAAGAAGATTCAAACAACTACCTATTCAAACTTCATGCAACAAAAATGACAGTCAAAGTCATTACGGTGTTAAGGTATCTCTTTTTTTTGGAAAAAGTTAAACTGACCGACAATAGCTTGGCATATCCAATTCTGACGAAATTTGTTTTTGAAATCATTTCATTGTCACATTCTTCAGCGAATACTAAGGGATTTTTTCAAAGGTTACACTTCTCAAAACCAAAATAAAAAATCGACTTGAGGTCGTCGATTCAATCATAGGGCTTATTCATACAATTTCAATCCAATTTCAAGAAAATTTCAATCCAATTTCAATCCTATTTCAATCCAATTTCAACCCAATTTCAATCCAATTTCAATCCAATTTCAATCCAATTTCAATCCAATTTCAATCCAATTTCAATCCAATTTCAATCCAATTTCAACCCAGTTTCAACCCGATTTCAATCCAATTTCAACCCAATTTCAACCCAATTTTAACCCAATTTCAATCCAATTTCAGCCCAATTTCAATCCAATTTCAATCCAATTTCAATCCAATTTCAATCCAATTTCAACCCAATTGAATTGAAATTAGATTGAAATTGGATTGAAATTGGATTGAAGTTGGATTGAGATTGAATTGAAGTTGGATTGAGATTCGATTGAAATTGGATTGAAATTGGATTGAAATTGGATTAAAATTGGATTGAAAGTGGATTAAAATTGGATTGAGATTGGATTGAAATTGGATTGAAATTGGATTGAGATTGTATTGAGATTGGATTGAAATTGGATTGAGATTGGATTGAAATTGGATTGAGATTGGATTGAAATTGGATTGAAATTGGATTGAAATTGGATTGAAATTGGATTGGGATTGGATTGAAATTGGATTAAAATTGAATTGAAATTGGATTGAAATGGGATTGAAATTGGATTGAAATTGGATTGAAATGGGATTGAAATTGGATTGAAACTGGATTGAAATTGGATTGAAGTTGGATTGAAGTTGCGATTGAATTTAGATTGAAATTGGATTGAAATTGGATTGAGATTAGATTGAGATTGGATTGAAATTGGATTGAAATTGGATTGAGATTGGATTGAGATTGGATTGAAATTGGATTGAGATTGGATTGAAATTGGATTGAGATTGTATTGAGATTGGATTGAAATTGGATTGAAATTGGATTGAAATTGGATTGAAATTGGATTTAGATTGGATTGAAATTGGATTAAAATTGAATTGAAATCGGATTGAAATGGGATTGAAATTGGATTGAAATTGGATTGAAATTGGATTGAAGTTGGATTGAGGTTCGATTGAAATCGGATTGGAATTTAGATTGAAATTGGATTGAAATTGGATTGAAATTGAATTGAAATTGGATTGACGTTGGATTGAAGTTGGATTGAAATTGGATTGAAATTGGATTGAAATTGGATTGAAATTAGATTGAAGTTGGATTGAAATTGGATTGAGATTGGATTGAAATTGGATTGAAATTAGATTGAAGTTGGATTGAAATTGGATTGAAAATGGATTGAAATTGGATTGAAATTGGATTGAAATTAGATTGAAATTTGATTGAAGTTGGATTGAAATTGGATTGAAATTGGATTGAAATTGGATTGGAATTGAATTGAAATTGGATTGAAGTTGGATTGAAGTTGGATTGAAATTGGATTGAAATTGGATTGAAATTGGATTGAAATTGGATTGAAGTTGGATTGAAATTGGATTGAAAATGGATTGAAATTGGATTGAAATTAGATTGAAATTGGATTGAAGTTGGATTGAAATTGGATTGTAAATGGATTGAAATTGGATTGAAATTAGATTGAAATTGGATTGAAATTGGATTCAAATTGGATTGAAGTTGGATTGAGATTGAATTGAAATTGGATTGAGATTGGATTGATATTGGATTGATGGATTGAAATTGGATTGAGATTGGATTGAAATTGGATTAAAATTGGATTGAAATTGGATTGAAATTGGATTGAAATTGGATTGAGATTGGATTGAAATTGGATTGAGATTGGATTGAAATTGGATTGAACTTGGATTGGAATTGGATTGAAAATGGATTGAAGTTGGATTGAAGTTCGATTGAAATCGGATTGAATTTGGATTGAAATTGGATTGAAATTGGATTGAAATTGGATTGAAATTGGATTGAAGTTGGATTGAAGTTGGATTGAAATTGGATTGAAATTAGATTGAAATTGGATTGAAATTGGATTGAAGTTGGATTGAAATTGGATTGAAAATGGATTGAAATTGGATTGAAATTGGATTGAAATTATATTGAAATTGGATTGAAGTTGGATTGAAATTGGATTGAAAATGGTTTGAAATTGGATTGAAATTAGATTGAAATTGGATTGAAATTGGATTCAAATTGGATTGAAGTTGGATTGAGATTGGATTGAAATTGGATTGAGATTGGATTGAAATTGGATTGATGGATTGAAATTGGATTGAGATTGGATTGAAATTGGATTAAAATTGGATTGAAATTGGATTGAAATTGGGTTGAAATTGGATTGAAATTGGATTGAAATTGGATTGAGATTGGATTGAAATTGGATTGAAATTGGATTGAGATTGGATTGAAATTGGATTGAACTTGGATTGGAATTGGATTGAGATTGGGTTAATATTGGATTGAGATTGGATTGAAATTGGATTGAGATTGGATTGAAATTGGACTGAGATTGGATTGAAAATGGATTGAGATTGGATTGAAATTGGATTGAGATTGGATTGAGATTGGATTGAGATTGGATTGAAATTGGATTGAGATTGGATTGAAATTGGATTGAGATTGGAATAAAGTTGGATTGAAGTTCGATTGAAATCGGATTGGAATTTAGATTGAAATTGGATTGAAATTGGATTGAAATTGGATTGAGATTGGATTGAGATTGGATTGAGATTGGATTGAAATTTGATTGAAATTGGATTGAGATTGGATTGAAATTGGGTTGAAATTGGATTGAAATTGGATTGAGATTGGATTGAAATTGGATTGAGATTGGATTGAAATTGGATTGAAATTGGATTGAGATTGCATTGAGATTGGATTGAAATTGGATTGAAATTGGATTGAGATTGGATTGAAATTGGATTAAAATTGGATTGAAATTGGATTGAGATTGGATTGAAATTGGATTGAAATTGGATTGAAATTGGATTGAAATTGGATTGAAATTGGATTGAAATTGGATTGAGATTGGATTGAGATTGGATTGAAATTGGATTGGAATTGGATTGAGATTGGATTGAGATTGGATTGAAATTGGATTGAGATTGGATTGAAATTGGATTGAGATTGGATTGAGATTGGATTGAGATTGGATTGTAATTGGATTGAGAATGGATTGAAATTGGATTGAGATTGGAATGAAATTGGATTGAAATTGGATTGAAATTGGATTGAAATTGGATTGAAATTGGATTGAAATTGGATTGAAATTGGATTGAACTTGGATTGAAATTGGATTGAGATTGGATTGAAATTGGATTGAAATTGGATTGAAATTGGATTGAGATTGGATTGAAATTGGATTGAGATTGGATTGAAATTCGATTGAAATTGGATTGAAATTGGATTGAGATTGGATTGAAATTGGATTAAAATTGGATTGAAATTGGATTGAGATTGGATTGAAATTGGATTGAAATTGGATTGAAATTGGATTGAAATTTGATTGAAATTGGATTGAAATTGGATTGAGATTGGATTGAGATTGGATAGAGATTGGATTGAAATTGGATTGAAATTGGATTGAAATTGAATTGAGATTGGATTGAGATTGGATTGAGATTGGATTGAGATTGGATTGTAATTGGATTGAGATTGGATTGAAATTGGATTGAGATTGGATTGAAATTGGATTGAAATGTGATTGAAATTGGATTGAGATTGGATTGAAATTGGATTAAAATTGGATTGAAATTGGATTGAGATTGGATTGAGATTGGATTGAAATTGGATTGAAATTGGATTGAAATTGGATTGAAATTGGATTGAAATTGGATTGAGATTGGATTGAAATTGGATTGAAATTGGATTGAGATTGGATTGAGATTGGATTGAAATTGGATTGAGATTGGATTGAAATTGGATTGAAATTGGATTGAAATTGGATTGAAATTGGATTGAGATTGGATTGAAATTGGATTGAGATTGGATTGAGATTGGATTGAGATTGGATTGAAATTGGATTGAGATTGGATTGAAATTGGATTGAGATTGGAATGAAGTTGGATTGAAGTTCGATTGAAATCGGATTGGAATTTAGATTGAAATTGGATTGAAATTGGATTGAAATTGGATTGAGATTGGATTGAAATTGGATTGAAATTGGATTGAGATTGGATTGAGATTGGATTGAAATTGGATTGAAATTGGATTGAGATTGGATTGAAATTGGATTGAGATTGGATTGAAATTGGATTGCAATTGGATTGAGATTGGATTGAAATTGGACTGAAATTGGATTGAGATTGGATGGAAATTGGATTGAGATTGGATTGAAATTGGATTGAAATGGGATTGAAATTGGATTGAGATTGGATTGAATTTGGATTAAAATTGGATTGAAATTGGATTGAGATTGGATTGAGATTGGATTGAAATTGGATTGAAATTGGATTGAAATTGGATTGAAATTATATTGAAATTGGTTTGAAATTTGATTGAAATTGGATTGAAATTGGATTGAGATTGGATTGAGATTGGATTGAAATTGGATTGGAATTGGATTGAGATTGGATTGAGATTGGATTGAAATTGGATTGAGATTGGATTGAAATTGGATTGAGATTGGAATAAAGTTGGATTGAAGTTCGATTGAAATCGGATTGGAATTTAGATTGAAATTGGATTGAAATTGGATTGAAATTGGATTGAAATTGGATTGAGATTGGATTGAGATTGGATTGAGATTGGATTGAAATTGGATTGAAATTGGATTGAGATTGGATTGAAATTGGATTGAGATTGGATTGAAATTGGATTGAAATTGGATTGAGATTGGATTGAGATTGGATTGAAATTGGATTGAAATTGGATTGAAATTGGATTGAAATTGGATTGAAATTGGATTGAAATTTGATTGAAATTGGATTGAAATTGGATTGAGATTGGATTGAGATTGGATTGAAATTGGATTGGAATTGGATTGAGATTGGATTGAGATTGGATTGAAATTGGATTGAGATTGGATTGAAATTGGATTGAGATTGGATTGAGATTGGATTGAAATTGGATTGAAATTGGATTGAGATTGGATTGAAATTGGATTGAGATTGGATTGAAATTGGATTGAAATTGGATTGAAATTGGATTGAGATTGCATTGAGATTGGATTGAAATTGGATTGAGATTGGATTGAAATTGGATTGAGATTGGATTGAAATGGGATTGAAATTGGATTG
The DNA here is from genome assembly GCA_916050605.2 of Platycheirus albimanus. Lineage (NCBI taxonomy): Eukaryota > Metazoa > Arthropoda > Insecta > Diptera > Syrphidae > Platycheirus > Platycheirus albimanus. The sequence continues at coordinate 27,103,080 of OU696698.1, read as the reverse complement.
AGATTGGATTGAAATTGGATTAAAATTGGATTGAAATTGGATTGAGATTGGATTGAGATTGGATTGAAATTGGATTGAAATTGGATTGAAATTGGATTGAAATTTGATTGAAATTGGATTGAAATTGGATTGAGATTGGATTGAGATTGGATTGAAATTGGATTGGAATTGGATTGAGATTGGATTGAGATTGGATTGAAATTGGATTGAAATTGGATTGAAATTGGATTGAAATTGGATTGAACTTGGATTGAAATTGGATTGAGATTGGATTGAAATTGGATTGAAATGGGATTGAAATTGGATTGAAATTGGATTGAGATTGGATTGAAATTGGATTGAGATTGGATTGAAATTCGACTGAAATTGGATTGAAATTGGATTGAGATTGGATTGAAATTGGATTAAAATTGGATTGAAATTGGATTGAAATTGGATTGAAATTGGATTGAAATTGGATTGAAATTGGATTGAACTTGGATTGAAATTGGATTGAGATTGGATTAAAATTGGATTGAAATTGGATTGAACTTGGATTGAAATTGGATTGAGATTGGATTGAAATTGGATTGAGATTGGATTGAAATTCGATTGAAATTGGATTGAGATTGGATTGAAATTGGATTAAAATTGGATTGAAATTGGATTGAAATTGGATTGAAATTGGATTAAAATTGGATTGAGATTGGATTGAAATTGGATTGAGATTGGATTGAAATTGGATTGAGATTGGATTGAGATTGGATTGAGATTGGATTGAAATTGGATTGAGATTGGATTGAAATTGGATTGAGATTGGATTGAAATTGGATTGAGATTGGAATGAAGTTGGATTGAAGTTCGATTGAAATCGGATTGGAATTTAGATTGAAATTGGATTGAAATTGGATTGAAATTGGATTGAGATTGGATTGAGATTGGATAGAGATTGGATTGAAATTGGATTGAAATTGGATTGAGATTGGATTGAAATTGGATTGAAATTGGATTGAGATTGGATTGAGATTGGATTGAAATTGGATTGAAATTGGATTGAGATTGGATTGAAATTGGATTGAGATTGGATTGAAATTGGATTGAAATTGGATTGAGATTGGATTGAGATTGGGTTGAAATTGGATTGAAATTGGATTGAGATTGGATTGAAATTGGATTGAGATTGGATTGAAATTGGATTGAAATGGGATTAATATTGGATTGAGACTGGATTGAAATTGGATTAAAATTGGATTGAAATTGGATTGAGATTGGATTGAGATTGGATTGAGATTGGATTGAAATTGGATTGAAATTGGATTGAAATTATATTGAAATTATATTGAAATTGGATTGATATTTGACTGAAATTGGATTGAAATTGGATTGAAATTGGATTGAGATTGGATTGAGATTGGGTTGAAATTGGATTGGAATTGGATTGAGATTGGATTGAGATTGGATTGAAATTGGATTGAGATTGGATTGAAATTGGATTGAGATTGGATTGAGATTGAATTGAAATTGGATTGAGATTGGATTGAAATTGGATTGAGATTGGAATGAAGTTGGATTGAAGTACGATTGAAATCGGATTGGAATTTAGATTGAAATTGGATTGAAATTGGATTGAAATTGGATTGAGATTGGATTGAGATTGGATTGAGATTGGATTGAAATTTGATTGAAATTGGATTGAAATTGGATTGAGATTGGATTGAGATTGGATT